>CM057053.1:5904953-15444953 GCA_029948455.1 Solanum rostratum | reverse complement strand
TGTACTAAGTATGCGGGTATGCAATGTATATGACTTGTAAAACCTACACTTAAATGTCAGATGATAAGGACGCATAGTATAGCAAGAATCATATAACGAGGGAGAAATATATACAAGATGCCATGAAATTCGTGATGCATAAATGAAATGATGCCATATATAACGGGGATGTGACCTCAACCAACATAAGTAAGACCAACCAAGCTATAACTTCGAATCCCAATGAAAACCCCTCACCAGTAAAGAGGTAGTCTACTTGCCAAAGGTAAACCATAATTTACCTTACAGGAACATATCCCATTACGTATGAAGCAACCCCCTTATGGGAACATATCCCATTTCGAAAAGGATTTTTCATATCATATCATAATAGTACTCCACCTTATGGGAACATATCCCATTTCGTATGAAGCAACCTTCCTTATGGGAACATATCCCATTTCAGATAGGATTCTCATAACATATGCTAGGCACATAGTTTGAGGAATGGGAGAGGGCCCTTGGGGATAGCCCTAACGCCCCTTATCCATTGGTACTAAGTCCGCATCCCGCGAAAATACTTATACATATATATATGTCTTCGAGAGATACAATATTCATTTCAAACCATAATTCCTTTCAAAACTGTTCAATGCACATTTAGGCTCAAATGCCAAATCATAAGTCATAATCATGATACTCATGCAAGGAATAGCTCTATCACATATATAAGATAGTGCAAGCACCCGAGTTGCTCAAAGAGCAATAATCATAAGACATGTATCTAATCACATTCTTGTCATAACCAATGCCTTATCAAAATCATATCATAATCGTTTTATAAAACATAATTGAGCTTAACCCACTTCATAATTTTCGTATAAACCAATGTTCATGAATGCAAATGCAATGCATGATGTAAAAATAGCATGGATAACATAGATTCAAGTTAAAATCGACATCATATTATGAAATTGAATAAATTCATAATTAAATTAACATGTAAGTCATAATATAAATCACCCATGCATAAATCAACTTTAAAAGGGGACATGCATGTTCATAACTTTATATCTCAATGTAAATCATCATAATAGTGATCAAAGTAAATTAAAATCATAAGTAAAGTACAACCCATATATCAAATGGATTTAAGAAAATCAAATAATGAAATTCCACATTTAAAGTAAATTAAAATTCATGAAATCAATTGAAAAGATTGAGGAGCTGAAATTTGGGGAAGAGCCTAGCTTGAAGTTGAACTCCAATTAAGCCCTAGCTTTGAGTTTTGAGAGGGGAGAGTAGAGAGTAGAGAGTATTTGGGAGTGATATTTTGAGGGGAAGAGGGTTTAAAGAGAGTGAATTAAGAGGGGAGGGATATCAACTGAGTTTAGGAGTTTTAGATAGGTAAAATGTCACAATTCATAATTAAAATAAATCATAATTACGTAAATGCCCTTCGGGTAAAATCTGAACCATCAGGTCCATATGTCACCCTACACGGTTTGTGAACCGTTACACGGACCATGAACAGTGACCGTGAACTGTCAGTTAGATAAATTTCATGGTGCCAACAGTTGGAATTCACCTGAGTCTAAGGGGTACCATACAGACGGCTACATGGCCCGTGTAATGCTACACGGGTCGTGTCAAGGTCCGTGAAACATCACTTAGAACAATTCTGCACAAAAAAGTTACAAGATAGTAATTTCATACTTATAAAAATTTTATGTTGCGAGCCATATGGTGGACCACACGGCCTGTTACATACCACACGGACCGTGTGGGTGGCCGTGTGCCCTCGCTTGGTTTGAAATCCTCTATCGCATTCCACCCCATCGAAATCTTGGCCAAGTACCCCTCCACGGGAGGCCACATGGTCCGTGTGGCTTCACACGGCCCGTGTGGGCCTTCGATGGAGCGACACTTGGAAATATTTTTGTTCGGGATGATACTAAGAGTTCCGGCAAAGCCGCTCAAAAATCCGGGTCCTTACATCATCTCCCCCTTGGGCACATTCATCCCCGAATGTGCAACAACAAGGCTTGAAAGCTTGACTTGGGACATGAAAAATCCGAACACAAGGTACAATGCATAGTTCACCGTTCAATAATCATAAAATCTTTAAAAACTCATTTTAAAATGTATTCAGACCATTCCCAAATCACAAAAACCTTTTCGTGCACATATATGCATGTCATGTCATGAGACTCAAGAGGGAAAGAATTGCGACCATTTAGAAAAGGGAGAACCTAGTACCTTAGGCTTGAGTAGATCGGAAAAGATGAGGGTATCACTTCATCATGTCCAACTCCACCTCCAATGTAGCACTCTCCACATGTTGATTCCTCCAAAACACCTTCACCGAAGCTAGGTCCTTGTTACGAAGCCGCTTCACTTGCCTATCCAAGATCTCCATAGGGATTTCCTCATAAGATAAGTTTTCTTCAACCTCAATTCTTTCCAAAGGCACAATGATCACCAACTAGCTTCCTCAACATAGACACATGAAAGACTGGGTGAATGGAACTCAAGTCTGGGGGTAACTCTAGCCTATAAGCCACATTCTTGATTTGCTCAATAATCTCGTAAGGGCCAGCATGCTAGGGGATTAGCTTGCCCTTCTTACTAAAACGCATCACACCCTCCATAGGCGAAACCTTCACATATACCTAATCACCAACATAAAACCCAAGATCCCTCCTCCTAACACCCGAAAAGGACTTTTGGCGACTTTGTGCCGTTTCCAACCTTCCTCGAATTACTTTCACTTTTTGAATAGCCTCTATACTAAATTGAGGCCAATCAGTGCCATCTCTCCTAACTCAAACCACCCCATTGGTGACCTACATCTTCTCCCATATAAGGCTTCAAACAGTGCTATACCAATACTAGCACAGAAGCTATTATTATAAGCAAACTCAATGAGTGGAAGGTGATCGTCCTAGTTACCCTTAAACTCCAACACGCAAGCCCTCAACATATCCTCCAAGGTTTGAATAGTCCTCTTAGCTTGCCCATCGATTTGAGGATGAAAAGCATGCTCAACTTAATCTTAGTTCCAAGACCCTTCTGAAATGATCTCCAAAAGTGGGAGATGAATTAGGCGCCACGATCTAATATAATAGATCTAGGCATACCAAGAAGTCTCACCAACTCTTGGATGTACAACCTCACATACTCCTTGGTTCTATAATTAGCCTTGACCGGTAGAAAATGAGCCGACTTGGTCATCCGGTTAACGATGACCCAAATGAAGTCGTATTGCCTTCGGGTCCAAGGCAATCCAACCACAAAGTCCATGTTCACATCTTCCCACTTCCATGAGGGAGTCTCAATATCTTGAGCCAAGCCACCGGGCCTTTGGTACTCTACCTTCACTTGTTGACAACTCAGACATTCGGATATGATTTTAGTGGTGTCCTTCTTCATACTATGCCACCAATACACTTCTTTCAAATCCCGATACATTTTAATAGAACTCAGTGAATAAAATAATGAGAGTTATGAGACTCACTCATGATCACCCTTCTAAGATCATCCACATCTGGAACACAAAGTAGATCTTGGTACCGGAGCACACCATCTCCCCCTTAGGAGAACACCTCGATCTCTTTTCGGCAACCAACTTCTTCAGTTCAAGTAACGATGGGTCTAAATCTTGCTTAGCTTTTACATCAACCACCTTGGAGAATTCTTGCCCCCTTTGAACAAGGATACCACCATCGCTCGAATCGGCCAACCTGACACCTAATCTAGCTAACTGGTGAATATCCCTTGCTAACTCCTTCCTTTCCTCTCCAACATACGCCACACTTCCCATAGATAGCCTATTGAGAGCATCGGCCACGACATTATCCTTACAAAGATGATATTGAACACTCATGTCGTAATCTTTAGGAGTTCAAACTATCTTCTTTGCCTCAAATTGAGATTCCTTTGAGTGAACACATATTGTTAACTCTCTTGATCGGTGAAGACATCAACATGAACCCCATACAAATAATGTCTCCAAATCTTCAAGGCGAAGACCACCACCGCCAACTCAAGATCATGCGTTGGCTAATTACGTTCATGTACCTTTAACTGCCTTGATGCATACGCTATTACCTTACCATGTTGCATAAGCACACAACCCAACCCAATCTGCGAGGCATCAAAATACATCACGAATCCCTCCAAACCGTTCGGTAAGGTCAAGATGGGAGTTGATGTAAGTCGATCTTTTAATGTTCAGAATCTCTGCTTGCATTTGTCTGACCACACAAACTTAGCCTTCTTTTGGGTCAACTTAGTCAATGGAGATGCAATAGATGAGAACCCTTCAACGAATGTTCTATAATATCTAGCCAACCCCAAAAAGCTTCGAATATCTGAAGGAGTCAACATTCTGGGCCCATTCTTTATGACCTCGGTCTTCTTTGAATCCACTTGATACCATCACCGGACATCACATGACCAAGGAAAGCCACTGTATCCAACTAAAATTCATATTTCCTAAACTTGAAATACAATTTCTTCTCTCTCAAGGTTTGGAGAACCCTTCTCAAATGATCCCCGTGCTCCTACTCACTTCGGGAGTAAATGAGAATGCTGTCAATGAAAACCACCACAAAACTATCAAGGAATGGCTTGAACACCTGATTCATTAGATCCAAAAACACGATCGGAGCATTGATTAAGTCGAACAACATCATCACAATGTCAAAGTGCCCATATATTATCCGAAAGGCTATCTTGGGGATGTTACACTCCTTAACCTTCAATTGATGATACCTAGAATGAAGATCAGTCTTTGAGAAATGAGTAGCCCCTTGAAGCTGGTCGAACAAGTCATCAATCCTGGGCAACATATACTTATTCTTAACGGTCACCTTATTCAGTTGCCTATAAGCAATACACATCTGAAGAGATCCATTCTTCTTTCTTACAAACAACACTAGAGCACCCCATAACGATATACTAGGCCTAATGAAGGCTTTCTCCAATAAATCCTTCAATTGATCTTTTAACTCTTTCAACTCTGCTGATGCCATATGATAAAGAGGAATAGAAATAGGCTGAGTATCCATAAGAAGATCTATGCTGAAGTCTACATCCATTTCAGGAGGAATACCGGGTAAGTCTTCGAGAAACACATTCGAAAACTCATTCACCACAGGAACCGACTCAAGAGTAGGTGCTTCGGACTCCATATCCTTGACCCTCACAATATGATAAATGCACTCCTTGGAAATCATTTTTCGTGCCTTGAGGTAGGAAATAAACCGACCGTTAATATAGGAGTCACTACCCTTCCATTCTAGAACGGGCCCACCAGGAGGTTGGAACTTTACCTTTCGGGTTCTACAATCTATAGAGGAATATGATGCATGCAACCAATCCATCCCAAGGATCACGTGAAAGTCAAACATTTCAAGTTCCACAAAGTCATACGAGAAAACTTTGTGCAACATAAAAATAGGGCAACCATGATAGACTCTATATGCAATAATAGATTCACCCACGGGAGTATAAACTGTGAAAGGATCCTTTAAAATCTTGGGACTCAAACCAAATTGAACAGCCAACAAAGGAGTCATAAAAGACAAATTTACACACGAGTCAAGCAAAACATAAGCATTAAAATTAAAGACTTTTAACATACCAGCCACGACATCTAGAGCTTCCTTAACATCCTTATAGGCATGGAGTGTGTAGAACCTATTGTTCCTTGGGGCAATACCTTGGGGAGCTCTTTATTGGCCCTGGCCACCTTGAGCCACATCACCTTGGACTCTATGGGTATTCTTAGGACAATCAACAACCTTGTGGTTTTTATCACCACACCCGTAGAAAACACCAGAATCCCTCCAACAAACTCCCGTGTGGGGCTTCCCACATTTGTTACACAGAGGATACTCCTGTCCACCACCAACCGGTGCCCTAGGAGGAGGCACACAAGCATTAGTGACCCAAGCACCAGAACCTTGGCCCTGTTGGAAGCGATCGATGCCAGCAATTCGAGAACTAGAGAATCCACCATTGAAATGCTCTTAGGACTGTGAACCCTTCTCTCCTTAAGTTTCTCCCCTTTGATCTGTTCAACATACACCATGAGTCTAGAAATATCCATGTCCGGTATGAGCGCAACAGTACGATATTCCTTTGCAAGCAAATCAGAGATACTAGAAACAAACTTGTGCATCCTTGCACGGGGGTCAGCCACAAGTGACAAAGCATACTTGGAGAGCTTTGTGAATTTGAGGGCATAATCCCTCACACTCATACCTCCTTGCTTGAGGTTGATAAATTTAGTCATCTTGGCCTCCCTAATCTCAAGTGAGAAGAAGCGATCTGGGAATGCAAATTTGAACTCTTCCCAGTTGACATCACCACCACAAATCCTCTCTATAGACCATTGGGTATACCACACCTAAGCCATATCTTTCAGTTGGTAAGCAGCCAATTCTGCCTTCTCCTCAGATGTGATACCCATAATGTCCAATATCTTGGCGAGTTCATTAATGAACTCCTGTGCATCCTTATTAGCCTTTGACCCATGGAACTCCAGAGGATTCATCCCCGTGAAATACCTCACCCTGGAAGCTGGCATAGTATCCTGTGGCAGATTAGCTTGCCTTTTATGGGATGGTACCACCCGAGTAAGCATGGCAAAGGTTGTACGGAATTCACCATTTGAGATGGGTTCCTCCAAAGGCTCTTGAGAAGCCTAATCCTTATTAGCCGGAGCCGGCCTTGGTGGGAGAGGTCTTTCTCGAGGCATCTTCTGAAATGGAGCAACGACACCGTCAGGATGGGAGACCAAATATACGAGTCATAGAACGACATAAGGCATGAATAAGTGAGGCAATTCCTAGAACGTCTCCATAGCCTCCCACTCATAGGCATGGTGCACTGCACACCCATGAATAGGACTTTACTTAACGCGGTATGTTGGACTCCGAGGACCATTTATAAACCTATTGCTCTAATACCATCTTTTGTCATAACCCGAGACTAGGGACTATATGTGACACCACGAATGAGAAGCGGAGAGTCTCCAAACAAGCCTCAAGTATCCAAATCACATCATCGGTTCGGAAAGAAAATTCAAATAGTAACACATAGTTCTAAGGGAAGGGAGAATGGGACTCACGTAATGGGGCAATACGGGGTTTGGGACTTTCCACATTTCCACATCAAATATGCATATAACCAAATACGACATTTCTATAAATCAATCCATATGAATACAAAAACCAAACACCACGCATAATATAAAGATTTTAGAGAGTCTACATGTTGTCCAACAATGCTCCCAATCAAGATGGAACGGGGGCCAGGACATGTTCCGAGCTCACCCTCAAACAAGAAAGGAAATCTGAGATAGCATAAGTAGAGGGAAAATGGCTTGTCCTTGGAGGATGAGACTCACCACAAGTACTCGTCTGGATCGGACTAATCGTCAAACGGTTGATAATCAAATTGCTTAGCCCCTACATGATAAAATCGTGTAGGCATAAAGTATGCATTAGTAAGTTTGAATGTACTAAGTATGCGGGCATGCAATGCATATGACTTGTTAAACCTGCATTTAAATGTTAGATGACAAGGGCACATAGTATAGAAAGAATCATATAACAAAGGGAGAAATATATACAAGATGCCATGAAATTCATGATGCATGAATGAAATGATGCTCATATATAACGGGGATGTGACCTCAATAGACATAAGTAAGACCGAGTGAGCTATAACTTGGAATCCCGATGAAAACCCCTCACCGGTAAAGAGGTGGTCTACTTGCCAAAGGTAAACCATACTTCACCTTATGGGAACATATCCCATTTTGTATGAAGCAACCCCCTTATGGGAACATATCCCATTTCGAAAAGGATTTTTCATATTATATCATAATAGTACTCCACCTTACGGGAACATATCCCATTTCGTATGAAACAACTTTCCTTATGGGAACATATCCTATTTCGGATAGGATTCTCATAACATATGCTAGGAACATAGTTCGAGAAAAGGGAGAGGGCTCTTGGGTACAACCCTGACGCCCCCAATCCATCGGTGCTAAGTCGGCATCCCACGAGAATACTTATACATATACGTGCCTTCGAGAGACATAATATCCATTTCAAACCCTAATTCCTTTCAAAATCGTTCAATGCACAGTTAGGCTCAAATGCCAAATCATAAGTCATAATCATGATACTCATGCAAGGAATAACTCATTTCACATATATAAGATGGTGCAAGCACCTGAGATGCTCAAAGAGCCATAATCATAATACATGTATGCGATTACATTCTTGTCATAACTAATGCCTTATCAAAATCATATCATAATCATTTCATAAAATATAATTGGGCTTAACCCACTTCTTAATTTTCATATAAACTAATGTTTATGAATGCAAATGTAATGCATGAAGTGAGAATAACATGGGTAACATAGATTCATGTTAAAATCGACATCATAATATGAAATTGAATAAATCCATAATTAAATCAATATCTAAAACATAATATAAATCACCCATGCATAAATCAACTTTAAAATGGGACATGCATGTTCATAACTTTATATTTCAATGTAAATCATTATTATAGTGATCAAAGTAAATTAAAATCATAAGTAAAGTACAACCCATACATCAACTAGATTTAATAAAATCAAATAATGAAATCTCACATTTAAAGTAAACCAAAATTCATGAAATTAATTGAAGAGATTTTTGGGTCTTCTTGGTTGAAAGGGACCAAGAATCAATCCCACATACCTTGATTGAGGAGCTGAAATTTGGGGAAGAACCTAGCTTGAAGTTGAACTCCAATTAAGCCCTAGCTTTGTGAGAGTAGAGAGTATTTGGGAGTGATCTTTTGAGGGGAAGAGGGTTTAAAGAGAGTGAATTAAGAGGGGAGGGATATCAACTAAGTTTATGGGTTTTGGATAGTTAAAAGGTCACAATTCATAATTAAAATAAATCATAATTACATAAACACCCTTAATGAAACGGGTAAAATCTGAACCGTCAGGTCCATATGTCCCCCTACACGGTTTGTAAGCCGTTATAGGGATCGTGAACAGTGACCGTGAACCGTTAGTTAGATAAATTTCGTGGTGCCAATAGTTGGAATTCATCCGAGGCTAAGGGGTAGCATACAGACGGCTACACGACCTGTGTGATGCTACACGGGTCGTGTCAAGGGTCATGAAACATCACTTGGAAAATTTCCGCACGAAAAAATTACGAGATAGTAATTTCATACTTAAAATATTTTTACGTAGTGAGCCATACAGTGGGCCACATGGCTTGTGATATACCATACGGACTATGTGGGTGGCCATGTGCCCTCGCTTGGTCCGAAATCCTCTGTTGCATTCCACCCCATCAAAATCTTGGCCAAATACCCCTCCCCGGGAAGCCACATGGTCTATGTGGCATCACACGACCTGTGTGGGCCTTCCATGGAGCGACACTTGGCAATTTGTTTGCTCGGGACGATACTAAGAGGTTTGGCAAAGTCGCTCGAAATTCTGAGTCCTTATTACTACTTATCTAACATGTTTCACAGAATCACCCATTTCTTTTAAAATTTCTTGAACAACCAGGTTGAGAATATGGGCCATACATCTCATATGAAGATGACTGATGTCCATTATATTAGTTCCCCATTTATTAAACTGTTTAGATAACTCTTTCACTGCGATGTTATTTGAACTAGCATTATTTATTGTAACAGTGAAAACTTTGTCCAAACCCCAGTCAAGCAAACACTTTGTAATAACTTAGGCTATATTCACCCCTTTATTACTAGCAATTGGATAAAAAATTATTATTCTTTTGCGATACTTCAATCTTTGTTGATAATGTGAATCGTTACACACATATAATTGATCATTTGCAAAGAAGTTCATGTGTCCATAGTGAGACAAACTCTTTGTTGTGTTTTTGTCAAGAATTTCTTCAGATTATGTTTTTCTTGATCATAAAGATCAAAACAATCTCTAGTTACTGTTTTACGAGAGGGAATTCAAAATTGAGGTTGCAACACCCTCACAAAGTTCATAAAACCTTCCTTTTCAACAAAATAAAAAGGTAGCTCATCAATAATAATCATCTTAGCCAACATAGCCCTAAACAATTCTTGATCGAATTTCCAAGGAACAACTATTCCCTCACCTAACTTTGGACCACCTTGAATAGGTTGAAAGGCTAACCTAGTTTGGTCAGTTTCAATATTATGAGAAACATTCGGACACCTACCCATATGACCTATCAATCCCTAAGTACCATTTTTAATCTTAAAATTGGGACAAAGAAAAGTACAATACTTACTCTTCACAGTCATTTTTTTATTAGGCCAGTGAATTTTTCAAATGATCCCAGACAATAGATCTTTCCACCATGGGTTTTCTTCTTTCTGAATCTACTTCACTCATAGCATTTGAATCAGCCTTTTCATTTATTTTAGCTTTATTTTCTGTAATCTACGAGGAAAACAATAACAAAAGCAATACAGATTGAACCAGAAAAAAATAAAGTAAAAATTTAGGATGGAAAAAATGTTCACCATAAGCAAATGCGTATAGATCAACACTGTAGCAGATAATAAATTATTTAAAATATGGAAAATACCTGTTTTTATCGTATGGGATAAAGAAAGTTTTTATAAAAATAGATTTTTTTTAAAAAATAGAAAGTTGACTGCTGAGACTGGAGAAAAGAAATTATGCTTGAGAAATGAGAAGTTTGATGAGTGAAGAGTGATGACTATATCTTTGCATCTAGAGAAAAGAGTAGAGACTAATTTACCTTAGGTGAAAGTGAAAAGACTTTTTGGTTTTTGCTGATAAAAGAGTAAAGACTAATATTCTTCCCCCAAAAAGTAGTACTATTGAAAATTGACTTAAAGTTAATGGGCTATAGATGTATATTTTTATTTATATATATATATATATATATATATATATATATATATATATATATATATATATATATATATTATATTTCGATATGTTATATATTATTTTGGTATTGATTTTTTAAATACCGAATATCACTCAGAATATCAAGAAAATTATAAGTCATACTAAATACCATAATGACCACACCGCGCTATTAACAAATTTAATTTTAATATGGTATTCGGTATATACCGTACCATGCCCACCCCTAACAACGAGAATAGTAGTGACAAAGATGAGAAAGAAAAAGAAGAAAAAAAATGAAAAAAGAGAGAAAGAAAGAAAAAAGGAGAAGAAAATGGAGGAATGAGAAAAAAAAAGAAGATGACAAGAGAGAAAGAAGTCTGAAAAAGAAATAAAGAGAGTGAGAATAAAAAATTGAAATATTGTGAAGGGGAAAATTTTTAAATTTAAAATTTTAAAGAATAGAGAAGACGTTTTAAAATTTTCAAAATATTGATGTATACATCAAAGTTTTTAAAAATTATAGTTCATCCCTTAATTCTCTTAATCCCTAATTAAAGATGACCTTTGAGCTAAGGGAGAGATGTTGAGGTAATGAACCAAAGTGGGTCTTGAGATTTTGATAGTGGTGAGTTGATTAGAGGATGAGACATCAATAATTTTCCATCTCATATATTTCTTATACTTCAATTGAGGTGATACTGTGTTCCTGTCTTGTGCATGAGTGCCATGCCTATGTCCTAGACCCATGCACCCCATGCTGATTCCTATTCATGTTGAGTTTCGAGGATGAGATGTGGTAACTTCATTTAGCGATTTTAATTTTCTCTCGCAGATCTAAAGGTTTCTAGCCCGATGATTGAATATGACGTGACTTGAATTTTGAACTATGTACAATTCTATGAACTCAGTATGAGCCTTGAAAGATGAGGAAAATCATATTATGTCATGGATGTTCTCAGATTGGGTTTCTTGATTGAATCATGCTAATTGTCTTTCATTCTAAGCTTTTTCAATAACTCTCATTTTTAGTCTTGATAGTAATGTTGATGATAGTAGATGAGTGATGAATGATGGGAGAGAGTGAGTGTTCTTGATTTTGATAGTGATGTTGTACTGATTCCATTTAAGGTCATAGAGGTTGTGAAGACCCAGATTTTCGAACGACTTTATCGGAACTTATAATGTCACCTTGTGAGAAATTTGACCAAGTGTCACTTCATGGGAGGCCCACACGACTTGTGTGAGATCACACAGACCGTGTGGCCTCTAGTGAAGGGGTACTTGGCCATAATTTCGATTTTGGGGACTTGACAGGGAGTTTGGGCTAAGGCACGTCACATTGGATCCCCACACAAGCCGTGTGACACTACACGGACTGTGTGGAGTGCCATGTAATGGCCTTGCACCTAGAAAATCAAGAAAACAAGGCCAAGTATGGTCACACGACCACCCACATGGTTAGTGTGGAGGTTCACGAGTTGTGTGGCCCACCGTATAGCTCACGGCATGAAATTTTTCTAAGTACGAAATCATCATCTCATAACTTTTTTGTGAAAAACTTTTCCTAAGTGTTGTTTGATGGCCATTCACACGACCCATGTAGTGCTTCACGGGCCGTGTGGCACCCCCCTTCGCTTAAAAATTTCTAAGTATTGAAATTGTGAAAAATTTGTCTAAGTGTCATCTCACAGGCATTGTTCACGGCTAGTGAATTGTTTCACGGGCAATGTCAGTGCTAGAGAAGCCATGATGACTCATTTTTTTATCTGTTTCATTAATGACATTTTTGTAAATCCTGTATACCCTAATGGTCTTTTAAGACTTCCTGTACTATCTACGGACTCCCTAATGCCCTAAACCATATTCATAATACTATAAACTCACTCTTCACATCTTAACTCTCTCAAATTCTCTCCAAGTCTTTCTTTCAAGACTCAAGCTAGGATTCAATTGGAGTTCAACTTTAAGCTTAATTCTTCTCAAATTCCTCTTTCTAACAAAGTTACGTGGGATTGATTCTTGGTTCCTTTCAACCAAGAAGACCCAAACTCTTTTCAATTGATTTTTATGGAATTTTGCTTACTTTAAATATGAGCTTTGAGAATTACTATTAATCAATTCAATTGATTTATGAGTTGTACTTTATTTATGATTTTAAATTACTTTAAGCCCTATTATGATGATTTACATTGAAGTTGTGAAGTTATGAACATGCATGTCCCCTTTAAATCTTGATATATGCATGAGTGATTTATAATATAATTTAAATGTGGATTTGCTTCAATTTCATATTATATTATTGATATTAAATCGAATCTCAATTACTCATGTTATTCCCACATCATTCATGGCATATGCATCTATCGGCATTGGATTTTATGGAAATTATGAAGTGAGTTAAACCTAATTATGTTCTGTGATATGATTTTGATAAGATATTGGTTATGACAAGAATGTGATCACATATATGTCAATGATTATGGCTCCTTGAGCATTTTGGGTGCTTGCACCATTTCGTATATGTAGATGAGCTATTCCTATGTATGAGTATTTTGACTAAGAGCTATGATTTGGCATTTGAGCCTAAGTATGATTTATTATGAATGATGTTTGGCTTTTGAGCCTAAATATGAATTTAAAGCAATGGAAATGACTATTGTCTCTTGAAAACATGTATATATGTATGTATATGTATTCCCGTGGGACGTCAACTTAGCACCGATGGATTACGGTTTCACTCTCTCTTTCTTTGAACTATATGCCTAACATAGGTTATGAGAATCCTATCATAAATGGGTGATGTTCCCATATGGAAGGTTGCTTCATATGAAATGGGTGATGTTCCTTTAAGGTAAAGTATTATGTGATATGATATGCTATATGAAAATCTTATCCGGAATGGGTTATGTTCCTGTAAGGGGGTTACTTCATACGAAATGAGTGATGTTCTTGTAAGGTGAAGTATGGTTTAACTTTGGCAAGTAGACCACCTCTTTATCAGTGAGGGGATTTCATCGGGATTCCAAGTAATAGCTCGCTTGGTCTTACTCATGTTGGTTGAGGTCACATCCCCACTATATATGAGCATTATTGCATTTCATGCATCATGAATTTCATGGCATATCATTATACTATTCTCCTTGGATATATGCTTCTTCTATATTATGTGCCCTTGTCATCTAACATTGAAATGCAAGATTGATAAGTCATACGCATTGCATGCTCTCATACTTAGTACATTCAAACATACTAACACATACTTTTTCCTACACGATCTTACCATGTAGGAACCGAGGAGTACATCTATCCACCGCAAGACGTTTAGCTCGAATCTCAAGTTTTGCTTATTGTGGTGAGTCCTATCTTCCAAGGATAAGCCACCTATCCTCTACCTATGGTGTTTTCGTTTAGGATACTTATATTTGAGGGTGAGCTCGGGCTATGTCGTGGCCCCCGTCCTATCTTATGACTAGAGGCATTGTTGGACATCTTGTAATCTCTTTTACATTTATATGCTAAGTGTTATGTCGGAGACTATGCCATAGCTTGGTTACCCATTGAATATTGTTATGTGTCTTGGCTATGAGTCTTATGACTTGATGGTATGATATGAATCAAAATATCCTAAGTCTCGAGTTTCCCCAATAGTGTGAGTCTTACCTACCCACCCCTTAGTCTTTAAGTGAAACATGCTATATGAATCCATGTTAATCCCCTTCCCTTATGATATCCCCATAACGCAAGTCCTAATTTCCCATCCCTTAGAACTACGTGTTTACCATTTGAATACGCTTCCAAACCAATGATGTGAATTTGGATACTTTGAGTCTTATTTGGGGACTCTCGGGTTTCTATTCACCATGTCACTCCTAGACCCTATGTCTGGGTCATGATAGATGTGGAGGAGGAGCAAGATGAAATCTCAATGTGGACAATCGATAGGTAAGACAACGTAGGCGTATCTCTTAGTAAGAGTTAATGCAATTGCAGGCGTAGATGTGCTATGGTAGGCTTGAAGATTCTTAAGTGATATTGACATCAAAAGGCCATAAAGTAGTTAGAACGATAGGATTGAATGCGTGATGGTCCTAATGTAAGTGATTGTAGTAGGCTATTCGTGACCTTTTGGGCCAGGGTTTCGAGTAGGTGTGTTAGAGTGGTTAGAAGAAGTAACATCTTTTAAGTGAAAAGTCTTTACAAGGGTATAGAATAGAAACCGGGGTGGGTTAGATTTGTATGAGTATGGTCATTATAGGTAACACGTTGTAACTTTATGTTTCACTTGAACTTGATAAAAGTACACAACAAACTTAGGCTTTGAAGAGAGCTATAGGCTTAAATTAATAAAGTGTGGTACATGAGGAGGAGAGCATGGTCAAAGAGAGTCACCAAGCTTGAAAATATGCGGTCCTATCCCTTGATATGAAGTAATACCTATCCTTGTATTAGTCAAACAATCTTCTCTTGAAGTCATGAGGAAAGTTGACGGAAGCATTCGGGATTGTAACCCTTTTATCATCCCTTGTAAGATGCCTTCTAGCGAGGGAGTTCCCTATCTACGAGTTGATATGCTCATTCTTGAGTTCAAAGATTGATTGTCTAGAAGTTTGAATGATTCGGTTGATTGAGTTTTGATGTTCCATTCATGCCAATAAATGATAAAGTTGAAGATAATGTTCCTATTCTTGGTCTGATTTATTAGTTAGAGAGTTTGATTGGTTGACTGATTGAGTTTTGATTGTTATTCTTGCCTCGAGTTCGTCCCGAATACCCACCATTTGAGGAAGAATGATCCCAAGTGGGAGATATTGTAACACCTTGAAAATTCCTAAGATAAGATTTGAATTTTCCCCTAATGCATATCGGATCATACCGAGTGATTCTAACCTTGAATATATATATTAAAGTTTGTTCTATAGTGGAATGATAGATTTGAGATGAATTAAGGTCACAAAAATCCTTTAAGGCAAATTTGGGATGAAACCTCCCTTACCGATTGAGTTTCGATATGAAATTCTATGCAATTGGATGATCCAATAACTCCAAGGTCATGAAAGTATTTCAAGGCCTTTTCCTAAGTATTTAAAGATAAGAGTTGAAACTAGCTTACCTAATAGTTTTCCCACGAAAGGTTCCTTCAAAATCACCTAATCCGAGCTAAAAAATGTTGAACATGACTAAGTCCTATCGTTTTAAAAATTAACACTGTTCAGGAAAAAATACTCTTCACAATCGTGATAAGAGTCCTTGTGATCAAAACACCACATGGTATACTCAAGCGACCACGGGCTAAGCTTCACGATCGCAAATAACAACAAATGGGTACTTCATGATTGCGGACCTAACGATCGTGAACACAAAGAGATACTATGACACCAAATATCATCAACTGCATGAAATACAAAAATTATGGAATGGACCCTCGAAATTCATTTGAAATTTGATACACACCAATCATATATGAAAATCTACTAAATTTGATATTTCGGACTCAATGAAATCGCCGAAACTCAAATTCGAGGTCTCATTGACCCAGAATCTAATAGTCACAACTAAGCTAACTTATACCAAAACACTATCGAGATATCTAAAAATTGTGACAAAACTCATTTTAGCACTAAAATCACCTCGTGGAACCAATGGAGCCATCAGTAATTCAATCTGAACACCCGAACTCAAGATATTGACCAACGTCAAACTTTAACTCAATTTTTAACTTGGGACCTAAATCCAAATAATAATTCCAAATCTGATTCTGACAACACTCCAAGAACAATTTCCACATTCCAGACCTAATGAAATTGATGAAATTTTATTTTGAGATTCAAATCTTTAGATGACTTAGAAATTCAAAATTAAGCAATTTAAGCCTAAAAACTCAAATCTTTAGCAAAATGCCAATTTTTTATAAAATTTTCAAAAATCTTTCAAAACCAATCAAACACGACTCTGAGCAACTATTGAGAAGGGTAAAATGATAATTTTATAAAAAATATAAAAAAAAAACCTTCAGGGCCATTGTATCTATTTATATCATTGCTTTAAAAGTCCATCACATCTTTATTTGGTAACTAATAAATTGAATTATTAAAATTGAACAAATATAGCCTTCAAAAAAATAAATAAACAATAGAAAATACATATATGAAAATATGAGACCCTGATTAATTCACTTATTCATTTTAATTTCAAGCTTTCAGGAAAATATCTAGTAGTCAAGAGAATACTTTAATTCAAATAAGGTGATAGATCAACATTCGAGGAGACGAATATAGGCGATTGAGACGGTATGGATTTTCTTCTAGATTCTATTCAATTTGTACTGAGAAAGTATCGATTTACATTTTTATTTTATTCAATCTACGATTAAGACTGTATCAATCTACTCCTTTTCTTCATCCAATTCGTTTTTGTATTTATCCTCAACATTCAAAAGGAGACGAATACAGGCGACTGAGATGGTATGAATTTTTTTCTACATTCTAATTTGTGATTGAGACAGTATCGATCTACATTT
This sequence comes from Solanum rostratum, assembly GCA_029948455.1. Lineage (NCBI taxonomy): Eukaryota > Viridiplantae > Streptophyta > Magnoliopsida > Solanales > Solanaceae > Solanum > Solanum rostratum. Next base: position 15,427,527 of record CM057053.1, on the reverse strand, counting down.
TCATTTTATTCAATCTGCGGATTAAGACTGTATCAGTTTACTTCTTTGTTTCATCCAGTTCCTTTTTTGCGTATATGCTCTTATCGTGAAAGAACTCGAATTAAGTAATGGTGATTTGATTTTATCCCAATCTTATTTTGTTGTTTGATTTTTTTTCCCCTTTTCCCCTTTTTATTCATCTATACCTTGATGGTTCAATTTAGCAAGTACTTTTGATTCTGAATTTATGAATCCTTTCTACTTAATTTAGAAAAGACTAGTTACAAGATTATCAAATACTTGATTTTCCCATTTCTTTTCTCTTTTTCCTTTCTTGCAACTCAACTCAATTTAGAATTTTTTTTTGAGTCAAGGGTTTATCAGAGAAAACCTCTCTATTCTACAAAGGTAAGGGTAAAATCAACATACATCTTAATTTTTTCATGTTCTACTTGTGGATTACACTAGATATATTGTTATGGTGATTTATTCAAATATAATAATTTATTACAAGTGCTCACATCTCACACCAAGGGTTCAAAAATCATATAAATTATTTAATTTAGTTTAACAAATATTTGCCTCTCTTTTGTGGTAAACATATTTTTTCTAAGTTCATTTTAGATTTTGATTTGATGGGCACAAGCATATATCCATGTTTTACATCCTCGTTTTATGACTTTGTAATTAGAATATATATATATATAACCTCATTTGTTTTAAACTTTTGGCTTATTAGTATGAAGAAAAGTTCTTACTTTGTATGAGCATGAATTGTGAATTTGATAATTGATTGATCTTGCTTTTTGTAATTAATTTTACAGTATGCGTTCAATATGCCCAGATCACAAAAGAAAGAGAAAGAGAATGTTAGGGAGAACAAAAAAATTGAAGAGCATACCAAAGGTAAATTTGAAAAGATCTAAGAGGGCTCTTCCAAAAAGACATTTTTTTTTTCACTTTAAAAAATGAAAAAAATAATTAGTTATTTTCAATTTGACAATGCATGATTTTCAGGTAAGTTTGAGCTCAACATTGTTACAAATAAAGATCGTCTCTCAGATAATACAGATGATACGCTAAAGAACAATAACATTGATGGTGGATCAAAAGTTTTTGTAGATGTTGAAAAAGATGAAAACTATGACTGTTTGAAGCAAGGGGTATCAAGAAGTAGAAAATGTTCTTCCATAACCCACATATACAAGGTGATTATATTCAAACATTATGTATCTATGTTTACTTGCTAGGTAATTTTGCTTAAAGACTAGTTATAAATTTAAGTTTTATTTCAACAAGTTTATACAGTTTAACAATAGTTTATTATTTCGTCTCTCCTTTGGGTATCTCTTTGAGAAGTTGGGCAATGAAAAATATTATTGAACTCTATTTGGTTACCTTTATAAGTTCCCTTTTATTATACAGCTTACAAACAGACTTTCAGCACCAGAAGATGAATACAATTGGAATTGCCAAAATACTTTAGTGAATATGACTTCAGAAGTATCCATTGAAGGCAAAATAAAAAAAGGTCTAGAGGGGATTTTTGAGGATACACTACCCAATAAACAAAAGAAAAAAATTATTCCTGGTATGTAATTTATTAATTAATTTTATATTTTTGTAATTCACTCATATTATTAAATATATATTTATTGGTTATGCATGATTTTCAGCTAAGTGTGGTAACCTTGGTATAGATAGGCCGTCAAAAAATTTCAAATGCACTTTAATAGACAATAATGTTGACAATACAAATACCATAAAAAATGAAGACAACCATGGATGTAAGGGAATATCAAAGAAGTTTGATGCCCTTGTTGACCTTTGCAAGGTAATTGATTATTATATATATATATATCTACTTACATGAATTTTTCATTCAGTATGTTCATTGTGTATGTATATGTATGTGTGTATATACATATATTTTCAGGAGTTAGGAAACCATACATCCGAAAAATGCAACGAAAGCAACATAAGAATGGATCAAAAGAATACTTTCGAGAAGGAGCTACCTGAACAACAACAAGATATCAATGGTACTTAAAGAATTTCACATCTTACATTTTAAACTTATGTTTTTTTATCTGATTTTTGTTTTGGTTAGGAAGTAGAAACGAATCACAAATTTTAAATCAATGAATGGAAGATAACTGAAACTCTACACTTAAATGACATAATTATTTAATAATAGCCTAAAATGCAGTTATCAGATTGAAGCTTTAATCTCACTTTTTGAACTTACAATTTATTTCACGTGTATCATATCATATCATTTGATTACATATAATTTTTAGGTGAATCTGAGCTCAATATGATTACATGTGAAGATAGTCTTCCGAATGATTCTGAGCGTATCATGAATGATAATTTTGTCAATTGTGGCTCGAAACTTTGGAAAAGAGATGAACATGATGGAAATTACCACATCATACAAGGAATACCAAGAAGCATAAAGTTTCGTTCCATTGATCACATCTATAAGGTGATCCATATAAACCTTATGTTTATCTTTCTTCCTAACATTAAGTATTTTCAACAAGTTTCTGGTATTGTTCAATAGTAGTTTGGTCTTTTATACTTCTAATTCTTATATATTTAACAAAATAAAAGATATTGTTGAATTTGTTTGATTACCTCATCAAATTTATTTGCATTTCACAGTTTACTGACAGGCTCTCACCAGTTGAAGTTGAATTTAGTTGGAAGTTTCCAACTGAAGAAGATTCAAATATGAATCATTCATCAAAAGAAGATGCAAGTTTCAAAACAAATGAAAAGAATGTTGGTTGTAAGAGAAAAGAGAGAGAAAATGAAAATGAGAACAAAGAAAAGCTAGATGCAGCGACTTCTTCCACCTAGGTTTGCAACCTTCAATTATAGAAGATTCAAATATGAACCATTCAGAAAAAGAAGATGTAAGTATCAAAACAAGCAAAAAGAATCTTCGTTGTAAGAGAAAGAGAATAGAAAAAAAAGAGAACAAAGAAAAGTTGGATGCTGCGACTTCTTCTACCTAGCTTGAAAATTGCATTTTAATTATTTCTTTGAATCTTCCAAGACTCTGTTTTAAAAATTCCTTTGAATGTAGAATATTGAATATTGTCAGTTTATTTATAACTTTAAATTTAAGCCGCCTTTATAAATTTTATCAATTACTTCCTTTAGTTCTTCTCTATTATCTACCCTTTATAGAGTTTATTTTCAAAATTTTTCTATAAGAACTGTTTGATCTAAATCACATTCAAAGTGGAATTTATTTTTTCTACTTTCATTAGGGAAGTCATGTTTCTAAAAAAAAAAAATATTTTTCAAAATATTTGACCAACCAAACTTGAGAAAATTAAATTTTTTTTTTCCTCATATAGAACACCTTTAAATTTTCAAGTTCTTTTAGTCACTCAGATCAAGCAAAAACATTCTAAATGTCATATCTCGAACAATAATTGATCTATTGAAAATGTCACATTTCCCATATGCAATACATACCTATATATAGTTACGACATATAACGTCAATATCAAATGTTTTCATCATAATGATTCAAAATACTAAAAAAATCTTACTCATAAATATACAATATAATTTTTTTGTCCTTATGTGCTCTTAGTTGCTTTCGAAACCACTATTTGTAGTGAAAAACTATCACTAATAAACTAATTACACTCCATCAAGAATCTTTCCCAATTACTAGTCCAAAAGTTTGTCTAGATGAATCTTTGATAGAAAACATTTTACCTTTTCAATGGTTCATAAGTTTGGTCAGAGGATCTCCTCTAGAGACTAATAAATGGTTGGATGATTGATTGTTGCCAACATATGGATGGAAACAAATTGGATTTCAGTCCAAATTTAAAGGTTAAGGCACCTAACAATCACATTACTGAACTAATAATTATGTAAATCTTTGGACATTCTATTCAAAATATAATATTTAGATCCAATTTTGGTTCAACAACTACAAGTCATATCACAATGTTTCCTAAACCACATTATAGTATTGACCTCTATTAAACTTTATTTAATCTGTCTAACCTATTTTACTTGTGTTTTTAATCTACTGACATATCATATGCCAGAAACGGGAAACAAATTCGTCCAGTCTTTCTACAGAAATTTGTAATGTTTGAAGAAATCTCTCTCTATATATCATATGTCCATCTTTTCGTGTGTAAAAACAACATATACCAGATAATAACCTGCATAGCATCATCAGATACCACAATCAAAATCCTAGGCCAAATCACCAATATAAAAGCTACTAATCATGCCCCCAAGTCATAGACCAGGAACACACATACACACACCCCAGACAGAAGGGCTGGACAATTGGTTCTTATATACGCAACCTTACTTTGCATTCTACAAGAGGCTGTTTTCTTCCTCTGCCTTGGTAAAATCTCATACAAAAATTGATAGGGAGAGAGGCCAGAGGTTCCAAAATAAAATTAGATCCTTCCTGACACCCAAATAACTGACAGACATTTTAGTGAAAAATGAAACATAACTGTTGTCTAGTTCTTATGTTCGAGGCTGCCAAAAAAGCCCTAAGTGGAAGTGTTTCATTCTGATGTACCACCTGCTCTATGAGGCAACAGAGTACTATTATTAGCACATGATTTAAGAAAAATGTTTAGCTTATGAAATGGGATTTCCAACCAGATACCATCAACTAAAGCAGTATTTCGGAGAATTTAAAACTTCCAGCACTATAATGGCTCTAAGAAAATGAAAAAGGAGACCTATTTATATTTTCCATATCTTATATTGATGCATGGAAAGCAAAGGAGGAGAAATTGAATCACCTCTTTCAAGCTTCATTTTTTGTGTCTCTTCTTAGAACTGAAGAAGCTTGGCAAATATCTTGTTCTAGTTTAGTGGAGGCCAAAGAATCGAATGAAATTTTGGCAATCCTTTACTGCAGTACCTTCATCCCCTCTGATGCACTTATATGACTCAAGTATGTCTTTCTTTTATATATAAAACAGAGTTGCTGCCATAAAAGCACGCTTAAACCTATCTCGATAGAGACACTGGCAATAAAGAGCCAAATAAGCACAAGTCCTCTCGCTAGTAAAAATAACACAAAACTCATAAAATGCAAGAATTATATCTTTTAACATCCTCACAACCAATTTTCACGATCCAAAATTGGATCGCGTTACAACATTTAATCCAAATCTCAAAATATGGAGTTATAAGTACAAGAGAATCTAAAGTAGTCCGAAAGAGTAAAATACAACTATCTCAAATGAAAATACAACGATGTCTGATAATGTCTAATACAAAGTCTGAAATAGAAACAACAATAAAGAAAATCTCAAAGATCCATAGTGACTTGAAGTCTATTCTCACCATTAAGATTTGAATAGATGGAGTAAGCTCTGCTAGAGTGAATCAAATACCCTGTATGGGTCCCTACATTCGACCTACACGGAGGAAACAAAGTAGGGATAAGTAAACCAAAATGTATCCAGTACGTTCAACTGACTGGGTAAGAGAAATCGAATAAGTATGCGATAACAAATAATACTACCACCTGCAAGAAAGAGTTAGTGCACCAATATAAATATATATAGTAATAGAATAGTATAACAATGACAATGATGCAATGCACATGTAGTGTATGAATGTGATGCATGAGGTGGAATCATAAAGACTCTAGTGTCGATGTATACATCTACCGAGCTAAAGCTACCAGGTAGAACCCATGGGGATCTCGTCAGATCATATATAAAATCTCTCAAGAGTCGTGACGGTTGCTGGTGCCGATGATAGCTCGATGGAATCTGGCATCGATAAAGAGGTCTCCAGTATCTCGATGGACTCTGGCACTGATGATACCTCAGCGGACTCTAGCGTCGGGAGGGAGAAATACATCTGTCTCAGGGCCAATGAAATATCAATGAAATGCATGCCAAATCACAATATTAAGATGTATATCAATAGTAGTATGCCTTGACAGTCTCTAGCATCGGCAAATAGATCACAAGCAATATGGTCGTCTCAAATATCTATATCTCAGTGGTACAAATGCATCATGAGATGTATACATGCCAATGCCACACTACGAGTAAATATATACAATACGACAAGATCATGATATGCAAAATAGCCATAACATCACAAAACTATGTCAAGTGGATCAACTAGTACCACAACACCATCACAAGTCTTATATCATCACTCTTTTGTCAATAAAAAGATTATCAATGAAACCAGACTCTTCAAGTCCCATAATATGCTCATATGTCTAACAGTATCACAAATATCATTAATTTATCATATAACTCTCCCAAATGGTATCACAAGTCTCATATTATCACATTAATATCCAACATATCTCAATTCTCAAGATTTCATCTCAATTTACCAATAGAATCACAAATTTCTCAAATTTAAATATAACCAGTATCACATTGCCATTGCAATTCTATCATATCAATTGAAATTCTCACGAATCAATCTACGTCTTATAATTATCACATACATATCCAATAACTCAAATCCAGTTTAAAAAAGGTTAGCCGAACCTACCTCGATGCCAAAATCGCACTCAAACAAGCTTTCAATCAACTCAAACGTCCAAATTATCCCTAGATTGATCAATCACTATCAACAATAGATACTACACATCAAGAGATGAATTTTGATGTCCATATTGGCATGAATTAGGCTTAGGGGCAAAATGATCAAAATTAAGACTAAAATTTGAATTTTTCGAATCTGAAAATTGACTTTAAAATTAGGTTCTACACAAAAAATGGAATCTGTGGGTGAAAAGTTTACTAAAATCGAGTTCAAATCGGATGAGAAATCACCATTTAAAATTTCAAAATCATACACCAAAAATTCCCGATTTTGGACATTTATCATGAAATTCAAGACAAAATTAAGATAAAAGTCATGGAAATTAATGAAAATGAAGTTGGAAACACTTACCCAAAAGAATTCTTCAAAACGTTTCGTCCAAAATCACCCCAAAAGCTTGAAATTCAAAGAAATGAGTAAAAATGGTGTTTCCTCGAGTTTTAAAACTGTTTATGCAAATTACACTTCATGAACGCAGGGTGGGGACCACAAACGTGGAGGAGAGGATTGACAAAGCTCCACGAACACGACAGTAGGTCCATGAATGTAGAGAAGGGCTGGTGTTGAACGACTATAGCTCCGCGAACATGGAGCATTTCCCGCGAACTCGAAAGAGCCCAATACATAAACCTTCGTGAATGCGGGTGATCTCCTGTGAATGTGGAGAAGTACCATGAGTGCACCAAATATCCCTTGTACCAGCTAAAGTTAGCCAATAACAAAATCTGATACGATCCCTCAGAGTTCATCTCAGAATTTCACAAACTAAACATGTATCCATACAAAAACAGTGCTCCGGAGTCAACGAAATAGTCAGAATTTGATTTTTAGGTCTCCTCGACACAATAACCAATGCAAGTCAAATAAACTAGTTAAAAACTCAAAATATCAAAAATGCCATCGGCAACTCTAAAAATTATGACGAGACCATTTCTAATGTCAGTTTCACCAACTGAAACTAGTGAAACGTTCGAAATTTTGATCCGAACTTCCAAACTTTGAATGTTGACCAAAGTCAAACTTTGCTTTGGAAACTATTAGAAATGTAACTTTGGGTCTAAAAAATCCGTTTTAACTCTGAATTCAGTTCTGTAACTTCTCCTAGACCAGATTCGACCTTTCGGAGCTGATGGAATCGACAGATTGTTGATCCAACACCTGAAACTCATAACGGTATAAAAATTCACTTTTTAACAACTTAAGCTTCTAAAAATACTAAAACCAATATTTTCAACTTTTAAAACTCACGATTTTAGCTCTAACAATGTAGATAGTTCAAATTGGTCTAAAGCAACTTACCAAAGGGCAAAATAGTCATTTTCACAGATAAATTAAAAAATGACCAACCTAGTCATCACAGTGTTATTGTGCTTATCTTATTGTGATTTCATACTTAAATAGACTTTCTTGATTCGAAGGCCCGATAGGAAGAATAGACTCAAGTTGTAGAGTAGGGATTGAATTTAGTTATGGCAAGTGAACTTCTTGACCCTTTGCTAAGTATATAAAATCTTGTATTTTTGTGTTGTGTGTTGGGGAGTAATGAAATTTGGTGATAGGTTTATTTTATAGATTCACGACTATGTTAGTGGTTCAAACAATGAACAAATAAAGAAAAATGAAAAGGCAACATGATAACACCACATATGTGATGATGTCCAGAGTCTGATAAATTTGTATGATTTTCTATCGATGGTGAACATGACTATATTGCTATAGATGGTAATTTGAATGTGATAATTCTTATCTCACATTTATATACATGCGCATGCTCTATTTTCATTGGTTTTGAAACATTGATATGATAAAATACTATATGAAAAATAGGAGTCGGGCTACACACTTCTTGGCAGGTACTTATGAGAGGTCAGGCCACATGCTCCATGACAAGTTCTATATGAGAAGTTTTTCCACACACTTCATGGTAGGTTACATGGGTAGATATGTTCCCCATGACTTTTGAATTGTGATTTAGCGAGCGGGCAACGTAGGATAGATATGTAAAGTTCTTATGTGACACTTGCATCATATAGCACTCATCATCTCTGATTTAATTTTCTTACAAATATATACCATTTTTCTCTTTTGTCATTAATTTTGATGAAACTGATTGATTATTCTGCTATGTTAAGCCTTTTATAGTTTCTTTCTATTTCAAATACTATCTGCTAGGTTCGGATGTCTATTTTATAAGGGTTATAGTTATGCAAGATCGGTTGAAGTGTACTGGACTATATAAGTTCTGTATAGCTTTACATAGGGAAAATAGGTCTGCTTGCTGGGTACCATGTTGTTTGGCACTCGCCTTTGCTTATGCACTTGTGTAGGTGATGCCGCTCAACCCTACCACTCAAAGGTAGAAAGGGCTGTCGTCATCAGCATATTACCCAACTTGAAAGGGCAGTCGTCATCAGCATATTACCCAACTTTAAAGGTCGGGGTCGAATTCCACAAAGAACAATGTGTCCATGAATGAGCAGAGCAAGGACCTATGGCTACTGGATTGAGACTCGATAAGTGAGTGCCAAGCAAGTATTCTAACTAAATTGGGGGAAACTAAACTAACAGCTGCTCCTACAAATAACTGGGTAAGGATTGATCAAGCAAGGATATGAGATATGGGAATCAATCAAAATTCAATCCATCCATCACACTTAATATCAAATTAACCCTATGGACAGGTTAGGTTGCTTGTAATCACGCTGGCTAAGGGAATGATATATTGAAAGAGCCAACAACAACCTCTATCGCAGGATGCTCCAAGACACGCCTGACTTAAGCACCGTAAAACAAAACACCCAAGACCTTAGTTGTTGAGTCCCTTTTGAGGATCTCAACTTATAAACCCATGACTATCATGCAATATTCCCCCTCAACTACACTTGCTAGAGCAATAATTGAAGAATTAAGGACCTACCTCAAATCTAAGTTAAACAAGAAGATATGCAAGAACCCATAAATCAATTCAAGCAATTAAAACAATTTGGGAGAAACCCTTTTGATTTTTGCAAGTAAATCATCAACTAAGCCTGAAAGCAAGAGAAATAATCACGAGCCATGTATAAATCAACAACCATGCTTCAATTAAATCTACAAATTTAGCATTCAAGAACAATGTAAGAAAGAGGGAGTGAAAGATATTACAAATAAAGCCCACACTCTTCAGTCCACTCAAAAATTTGTAGAAAACTTGCTCTAAATCCTCACCCTAATTAAAATCTACACTAAGGTATGTTCTTATTCTTCTCTAAGTCATCTCTTTGTGAATTGGTTGTCCAAGTATGAAGAATGAGGATTAGGAATGCGTGTATATTGTGATTTTGGGACTGAAAATGGTAAATTTCAAAAACTATCCCAACACTAGTCACTAACATTCTACAATCGTGCTCGACATTCTGCGATCGCAGAGGTTGTTCTCCTTAAGCTCCGCCTTCATGCCTGGGACTAGCACGTTCGCGCTTCTCTACATGTTATGAATCCGTAGTTACGGGCCTGAAGACCGTGTTTACGAAGTGTATCTGCTGCCAGGTACCATTTTTTGCATTTCAGCTCCTTTTGGCTCTAATTCAACTTCGATCTTCAATTCTTCTTAGCAAAGCCAAATCTAAGCCATAAGTACCTATAGAATTCACCATTCAAATCATAATTAGACTCAAGTTAATAGCTTAACAACATGAAATCATAAGAAAAGAGCAAAAATCGAGTGCAAGCCATGCACTCATCAACACCTTCCAACTTAAGACTTTGCTTATCCTCAAGCAAAAAAAACTAACTCGATAGGCTAGCAATTTAAGCACACAATCCCAATTCACTTTTACATAATCAAATCATGATCATGACAATGGTTGGTACCAACAATTAGCATAAGTATGTGGATGCCTATCAAGTAACTCCCTCTCATCTCAAAAACATCCTTTTCAATTCAAAGCACAAGTTCTAATGATGACGAAGTTACAACACAAATCCTCAAGGAGTGACTCAAACTCCTAGTAAATTATCAAGCTCTACTTGACTCAAACTTGGAAAAGCTTCCATATCACCAATCCATGTCGATTTGCACATCCTCGCAAAAACGAAAGGAAGTCCCCAAAACACACACAAGTATTTACAATGAACAAGGTCCAAGGACTCGAAACTCACACTCAACAAATGAACATCTTGTGTACATAAATGCCACACCATAGGCTTGCCCTTTTTTTTTTTAATAAATATTGGCTCAATTTCATTCGGTTGGAAATCTCAAAGGGCTTTTTAGGCTTGTAATGTAGGCTAAGATGTAGGGTTGGATACAATTTGGATAATAGTGACTAACCCTCCTTAAGTCCCACACACAACATTCATTCTGTTCTAACTTTTCCACTTTTTCTTTTTGGCATCACACACCAATGCACACTAAACCCTTCTTTTTCACTTAGGTGCCCCATTTGCAACTATTTTTCAACATTTAGGAGGATTCTGTTCACTCAAGCGCTTTTTTTCATTTCTTTTTCATTTTGAAAGCATTCCTTTTATTTTCTTTTCATTCATTCCCTCATTTTCTTTTTCCTTTTCTTTTCACAAGCCCACAAGTGGTAGACATCCTTCCTTTCTCCTACATCACCCCTAACTTAGTCTTAAAGCCTCAATTGTCACAAACTTGCAAAACTCAAGGAGGGATAAGGGTTTAAAAGAGGGGTTTCTTTTAAAAAAGATTCAAGGCTTGTAATCAAGGTTGCCAATAGAAGGGATTAGGCTCAAAAAGGGACACTAGGGGTAAAATCAATGCATTTGGTGGCTATTTAGGCTAAGTGGACTCAACTAAAACCAAATAATGCCTAAGATCATTTTCCATACCAAAGTCTATCAAGATCAACATTTTAAGACCAACAAGGCAAGTTCTAGGTGACACAAGCACACACAAGGAATAAAACAAAAATTCACAACACACATGACGTGCAAATTAAACAAGAAGGGATCAATTTAGCTCTCAAGTAAAGTACAAGGGACTCATTTTTCAATTATATCTATCTAGCAAGTAAGAGTCACAAAAAGAGTTAAAGTGTTATCTCCAAATCATCCCAAAACCATTTTCTTTCAAAAATAGGAGGGATACACATTTTTCACAATCCATAACACTCAACTAAATATGCTAGTACCAAACAAGCCACAATCCCCAATGTATAGCTCAACCAGAGTCAATGGCTACTCAGAATTCACCAAAGACCATATTCTACACACACAATCACACACCTAATCGACGATTTGCCCTTAAGAAAGACGTCACTTAATCCATTATCAAGAACCATCGATTATATACACCATAATAAAAGAAGAAAAATGAGAACCTACAAAATCTAATAAATCAACTATACCTATACATAATATGCACAAGCCCAACAAAGGCATACTATAATCACATAAATCAAGCCCGACAAGGGCACATCATCAATACAAAAAAAGTGAGAGTCTATAAATGCCAACCAATCCAGAGTATACAAAATGAGAACAAGAGTAATAATCAAGTCATAGAAGCACCGCCAACTAAACATGATGCTGTCTCCTCATATCACAATCACAAAGTAAAAGAGAATACGAGGGACTCCCTGAAATAATCATTTGGTGCTCGAGCCCAAAGAGATGGTCAGCTCATCATTAGGATCTGAAGAGCTGGACCCACACGGCTGCCTCAACTTACCCATCATCTTGTTTAGGAATCTGCTCTTTTTCTTCTCATGCTCCCTACACTTTTCCGCCTCCGTTCTATATTTCCCTATCTCTGGCTAATGTTTTCAAGCCGATCACTCATAGCCCCCTGAGTGGCTGCAACTGATACAAATGTAGGCTGATCGTCTACTGTAGCTCCTAGTGGTCTTATAGGAAGCCCTATAATCAGCTGCCTGATTTGGTCATCCATCTCATGAATATAGGAGGACAAGCACCTCATAGTAGGAGGACCAAAATAAAGTGGTCCTAAAGAAATTGAAGGACCTGCAGCTCTTGAAGTAGGCTCTCCTATCTCTGATCTTGGCTTTATAAACTGCCCAAAGGAGGGAGAATATCAATTCGCCTTTTCTTCTGTCCTCCAATGCTACCTATTTTCTTCAGTGGATAGATATTATTGGACGTCTTCTTTTCCTTATCTGTGGGTAGGATAGACACCCATGCCTCATAGCACAATCTAGTAATTAATGAGGGGTACAATAAGCTCTTGGACCTCCCTTGGGCCACTTCTGCAATCTGATCCACCATAATCTAACCCACATTAACCTGAAGAGCATCCACAAGGGCTATTATGACAAGTGTATGATCCAAAGTCACCTCCGTGTCATGTGTAGAAGGAATATCCCGAGCATAAATGATGGAGAGCCAACATCTAGCTTCCATTGTGAACTCATGCGAGTCAATACCTTAATGAGAAGTAAACCACTCCGGTGGGACTCTATCATGCAACTTGTCAACCAACTACTGAGCTCCCAACTCTTGATATCTCTCTCTATACACCTGATTGTCAGCAGCCGACAACCCATAGATAGTATTGATAATCGCTGGGCTGAAATCAACTCTCATTCCTCGGATCATGGTAGCCATCTCCTCTCTAAAGTTAGTCTCTGAGGCATTAGCATAGAACTTGGAAACTATGGTATGTGACACGCCCCGGGAAGGTACCCTTGGTGTGGCCGGCACTCAGAGACTATTGCTAGTCCCCAAGCGAACAACTTAACCTCATCACATCATTCAATCAATAAACTCTACTGAACAACAGAAAATATAAGTAAGTAACTGGGCACATTTCATCTAAAGTCTCAAAATGACTAGATAATAATAAAATCTAGTAGAATGAACTAGCTCACAATTTCAACATCAATGCTCAACCACCGTCTATGAAGTCTCTATTACTAATCATGTGGTGCAAATGACAGGCCCATGGCTACCCAAATCAAAATAAAGGAAATAGTCTAATCTAACTCTAGAGCATGATGAAATAAATGTAGGGGATCCTCCGGATTAGAGGAGGCTCACCAAATCAGCTGCGAATCTCAGATCTTTAACAGAGCGCCTGTTGACGATCTCTAGTACTTGCCTCTGCATCATAAAATGATGCAGTCTAGAGTGGACATCATTACTTGGAATGTACTGGTATGTAAAATAGCTGAGTGAAACAAAAATAGGTAGAATAATATGGAAACAACATCAACTCAAAAGAAACCATCAAATAACATCAAAATCATCAAATGTCTATCTATGCAAGAATAAAGAGTAGACAAGTGGTCCATCAACAACTCAAACTCATCAATTGTCTTAGACTCATCTCAAAGGAGCTCACCTTCTCTCATCTCATCTCATCTCATCGGGGCTCACCTCCTCTCATCTCATCTCAGCTCATCTTAACTCGAAATACTCACAGTAGAAAATTTATGGGAGTTTCTCTTATCCGACGATACTCACTTATAAGCTAGTAAATGTACAATAATCACCCTGATGTTGGCACAGTGGTTCCAAACTTGCCAGGTTGGGAACGTTTAAAAACCATATTAGTTCACCCAATATGGAGTCAAAACTCAATAAACCCTCTATTATTTCAGGGACTGTTGTTCACGAGGGAACCATGATATATGTGATAGTTCTATGCCTCACCTATGTTTGTCGATGTAGTTTGACAAGTTCAACTCAGTCTAACTCTCACTCTTTCGGTGCTCGATACTCCTCTCATGACTCAATGCTCATAGAACCTCAATCTCAACTAATCTTATAGGGACTGAACCCCGTCAATGGCCGGTATCTCATAGGCACTTTAACCCTCTCATTAATCAATCTCATCAATGACTAAGGATTGGAACAATCATTAGGAAGCAATTGAATAGACACATCGGTAGAGTTCATTTGTAGAGACTCATAAGACAATCAAATTCTATTAACTCATCATCATTTTCTCATCATACTGAACAATTTCAACTCAAGGCTCTAGACTCAATTCTCAAGTTCATTATGCATGCTTTTCAAATTAGTCATGTAGCTTTATGCAATTACTCATGAAAGATGTTCAATTCAAGAAATCAAATAGTATGATGATCATTAACATAGAAAACATGTAATTTAAATAAAAGTTTTATGAAAAATCATCAGGGATCCTGCATGTAGACTCTCCAAATCATCAATTCATCTATGACCATCTAGGGAACACTTAAGAGAATAATCTCAAGCTTTTAGTTTAGCCTTACACACCTGGGATGCAACTATCAATAAAGCACATCAAGGATTCTTCTCAATTCTCTCAAACTCAAGCTCATCTCTTCTCTCCTCAAGCCCTAGCCTTAGTAGAATATTGGAATAGGACTTAGATTGGGGGTTTTAGACCCCTTTTACATCAAAATGACCTTATTAGACTGTGTATGGAGTTTAGGAGGGGTGGAGAATTAACCGGAATGCCCCTCGTAATAATTTAGAAATTTTCAGCTCGGAAAAGACCTAATCCACGTCGCGGACTGGTCGTGTACTGTGTATCTTTAGAAAAAGTTTTTGATAGAGTTTTCTCAATCCTGTTAAATTTTTTAAAAAGAATACAAGTGCTGGTCCACGATGGAGGCGCGACGCGCTCCTGTCGTATACCAACACTATTTTGTGCTTCGGATAAAAAAATTATCTTTTGCTCGGGTTGCTCTAATAATTGATCGAGACCATTGTCCCACTCAAGTTTTCATGCTGATCTCAAATCTAGCCTCAGATTTTCCATACGAGCATTGAAAGATGCATTACGTGCATACCCTCTCTCTAGGGGTATTTTGGTAATTTTACTAGGTGTTACATCATCTCCCCCTTGTGATCATTCATCCTTGAATGATGAGTAAAGGTGGATATTAAGACACGAATAGACTCAAAACTCATCTCAACACCCAACTCAATCAATCGAACTCTAGACTCTTCCTCAACCTCAATCAATACCACTCAGACTTACGAATAGGAAGTCATATCATGAATAGGTATATTAATTTAGTGAAGAGTAAGAAATTTACCTCTAACACACTCATCATTTGGACTTCATCTCTTTCCCAGCTTCCCATGTGGCTTCCTCAATGAA
Organism: Solanum rostratum; assembly: GCA_029948455.1. Classification (NCBI taxonomy): domain Eukaryota; kingdom Viridiplantae; phylum Streptophyta; class Magnoliopsida; order Solanales; family Solanaceae; genus Solanum; species Solanum rostratum. Next base: position 15,411,899 of record CM057053.1, on the reverse strand, counting down.
TTGATATCTCCATAGGACTTTGATTGAGGCTATCTCTTTGCTCCTCAACTTACGAATCTGGCGATCAAGGATTTGAACCGGAACCTCCTCATAAGATAGGCTATCTTTCACTCCAATGCTATCAACAGGGATCACCAAGACAGGATCTCCCAAACATTTCTTCAACATCGACACATGGAATACCGGATGTACTCAATCTAACTCAGAGGGCAACTCTAACTTATAAGCAGCCTTCCTAATCCTCTTCAAAATCTGATATGGTCCAACATAGCATGGACTCAATTTCCCCTTTTTCCCAAATCTTAGGATACCCTTCATAGGTGACACTTTCAAATAAACCAAATCATCTACCTCAAACTCTAAGTCACATCAGTATAAGATTTTTGGTGACTCTGGACAATTTTTAATGTCTATCTAATGACCTTGACCTTTTCCATCAATTGGTGGAAAAGCTTAGGCCTAATCAACCCCGCTTCTCCAACCTCAAACCACCCAATTGGTGATCTATACCTCCTCCCATACAAGGGTTCATAGTAAGCCATTTGAATGCTTGCATGATAACTATTGTTATATGCAAATTAAATCAATTGTAGACGATCATCCCAATTCCCCTTGAAATCAAGAACACAAGCTCTCAACATATCCTCGAATTTTTGAATTGTACACTCTGCTTGGCCATCTGTCTGTGGATGAAAGACTGTGCTCAGGTTCACCTTAGTACCTAATCCTTTTTAGAACGATCTGCAAAACTGGGAGGTAAATTGAGCTACTCTATCCAAGATGATGGACAAGGGAACTCTATGCAACCTCACAATCTCCTGGATATACAACTAGGCGTACTTCTCTACAGTGTTTGTTGTCTTAACTGCGAAGAAGCCAATTTAGTCATCCTACCCACAATCACCCATATCGAATTATGTTGCTTTTGAGACTTTTACAGACCAGTAATAAAGTCCATATTAATCATCTCCTACTTCCATTTTGGAATCTCAAAGTTCTGAGCCAATCCACATGGCCCTTGATTCTCATCCTTCACTTATTAGCAATTTAGGCATTTTGAAACAAACTTAGCAATATCCCTCTTCATTCCACCCTACCAATAGACTTCTCTCAAGTCATGGTACATCTTGTAGAGCCTAGATGAATTGAATATCTAGTGTTGTGGGCTTCTGCCATGATTCTGTCTCGAATGCCATCAACATCTGGAACATACAACCAACTTTAGTATCTCAAGACTCTATCTCTCCCTTTGGAGAAGACCACCACTTTCTGTTTGTGGACAACCTCCTTCAATTGGAGTATGACAAGATCTTGGTCTTGCTTCTCCTTCACTTCTTCCACTAAGGATGAAGCAGACCCATTCTGAAAATTGACTCCTCCTTTATCATTCTCTTCAAGTTGATCTCCCAATCGAGCCAACTAATGCAATTCCTTGGCTAACTTCTTCCTTCCTTCCTCTACATGAGCTGCACTACCTATTGACAACCTGCTAAGAGTGTCAACAACAACGTTAACTTTACCTGGGTGGTAGTGGATGCTCATATCATAATCCTTGAGCAATTCTAACCAAGGTCTCAACATATCCTCTAATTTTTCAATTGTACGCTCTGCTTGACTATCTGTCTGTGGATGAAAGATTGTGCTCAGGTTCACCTTAGTACCCAATCCTTTTTAGAATGATCTGCAAAACTGGGAGGTAAATTGAGCTACTCTATCCGAGATGATGTACAAGGGAACCCTATACAACCTCACAATCTCCTGGATATACAACTTGGCGTACTTCGCTGTAGTGCTTGTTGTCTTAACTGCAAAGAAGTGAGCCGATTTAGTCATCCTACCCACAATCACCCATATCGAGTCATGTTGCTTTCGAGACTTTTATAGACTAGTAATAAAGTCCATATTAATCATCTCCGACTTCCATTCCGGAATCTCAAAGTTCTGAGCCAATCCACATGGCCTTTGATTCTCAACCTTCACTTGTTGGCAATTTGGGCATTTTGAAACAAATTCAGCAATAACCCTCTTCATTCTACTCCACCAATAGACTTCTCTCAAGTCATGGTACATCTTGGTAGAGCCTAGATGAATGGAATATCGAGTGTTGTCGGCTTCCACCATGATTCCGTCTCAAATGCCATCAACATCTGGAACACACAACCTACTTTGGTATCTCAAGACTCTATCTCCCTCTTTGGAGAAGACCTCCACTTTCTGTTTGTGGACATCCTCCTTCAATTGGAGTATGATAGGATCTTGGTCTTGCTTCTCCTTCACTTCTGCCACTAAAGATGAAGCAGACCCATTCTAAACATTGACTCCTCCTTTATCATTCTCTTCAAGTTGATCTCCCAATTGAGCCAACTGATGCACTTCCTTGGCTAGCTCCTTCCTTCCTTCCTTCCTCCACATGGGCTGTACTACCTATTGACAACCTAATAAGAGCGTCAACAACAACGTTAACTTTACCTGGGTGGTAGTGGATACTCATATCATAATCTTGAGCAATTCCAACCATCTCCTCTGTCGCAAGTTGAGCTCTTTCTGACTGAAAACATATTGTAAGCTCTTTTGGTTGGTGAACACATCCACATGCACTCCATGCAAGTAGTGACACTAGAATTTTAGTGAAAACACCACTAATGCCAAGTTGAGATCATGGGTTGGGTAGTTCCTTTCATGAACCTTGAGTTGTCTGGAAGCTTAGGCTATCACCTTCCCTCTCTGCATCAATACACATCCCAATCCAACCCTTGAAGCATCATAGTAAATTTCAAAGTCCTCTGTCCCATCGGGTAAGGTAAGGATCGGTGCAGTAGTTAACCTTGTCTTCAATTCTTGGAAACTCTTCTCGCATTCCTTGGACCGCTGAAACTTGACGTTTTTCTGAGTCAATTTAGTCAATAGTGCGGTTAGGGAAGAAAATCCCTCAACAAATCTGCGGTAGTAGCCTGCCAACCTCAAGAAACTTCTCATGTCAGTCGGAGTGGTCGGTCTGGGCCTGTTCCTAACCGCTTTAATCTTTTAGGCAACCACTCGAATACCATCACCAGAAACAACATGGCCTAAGAAAGCCACTGACTTAAGGCAGAGCTCACACTTTGAGAATTTTGCATACAACTCATGGTCCTTAAGAGTTTGGAGGACAATTCTGAGGTGGTTAGCATGCTCCTCCTCAATTGTTGAATACACCAAAATGTCATCGATGAAAACAATCACAAACATATCAAGATATTGTCTGAATACTCTATTCATCAAGTCCATAAAGGGGGGCAAGTGCATTCATCAACCCGAAGGATATGAACAAGAACTCAAAATGGCCATATCTAGTCTTAAAGGCTGTTTTTGGAATGTCACATTCCCTCACCTTCAACTGGTGGTAGCCAAATCTAAGGTCTATCTTGGAGAAACAAGAGGCGCCTTGAAGTTGGTTAAACAAATCATCTATCCTTGGTAGAGGATATTTGTTCTCTATTATGACCTTGTACAGTTGCCTATAGCCAATACACATTTTGAGGGACCCATCTTTCTTTCGCACGAATAGGACAGGAGCACCCCAAGGTGAAACACTTGGCCTAATGAAGCCCTTTTTTAGCAAATCTTTCAGTTGCTCTTTTAACTCAGCGTGGCCCATCCTATAAGGTGGAATCAGAATAGGCTGGGTATCGGGAAGAACATCAATCCTAAAGCCGATCTCCCTATTAGGAGGGACTCTAGGCAGATCATCTGGAAATACTTCCGGAAACTCATCAACGATCAGGACTGACTCAAGAGGTACGAACTCAACATCATCATATTTAACTCGCATGAGAGGATAGATACAACCTTTGGAAATTAATTTTCTGGCTTTAAGATATGAGATAAACTTTCCTCTAGGTGCAACAGAATCACCCTTCCACTTTGGAAGTGGTTCATTCGGAAATTGAAACTTAACGATTCGGTTTCTACAATCAACAGAGGCATAATAGGCGTGAAGCCAATCCATGCCAAGAATAAAATCAAAATCAACCATATCCAACTCCACCAAATCAACAAGAGTATCCCTATGATGGATGTACACAACACAAGCTCTATAGATTCTCTCAACTTGAACATACTCACCTACTGGAGTAGAAACATCAAAGGGTTCAAGAAGACTCTCAGGGGTTCTATCAAATCTACTGGCCACGTAAGGAGATACAAATGACAATGTGGCACCCAGATCCATCAAAACATAATAATCAAAAGTAAAGACTTGAATCATACCTGTCACAATATTTGGGGAGTTCTCCTGGTCTTGGTGACTACCCATGGCATACAAGCGGTTTGTTGCCTTGCCTGCGCTTGACGTAGTGGCCCTCTGGTTTCCTCTAACTGGTGGGGTTGGTGTAGTGGACTGAGCCTGGTCATCCCGCTTTAGATAATTCTTCTTGTAGTGACCCAACTGGCCACATCCATAGCACACATCATTCCCGTCAAGATATCACCCCAAGTGAATTTTTCCATACTTATCATACAGTGGCTTACCCTGCGAACCTTGAGCCACACTAGCTTGTGATTGGGATCCATCGGTTCCAACATTCTGAAATCTTTGATCATACCTGCCTCTGGGCACAGGTGCACTAGCAGATGATGCTATTGGAAATCGATTACCATTGCCTTTTTTTCCAACCTCATGGATAGATGTCTTAGCTTTCTTACGCTTGAACTCTTCCCTATCATGCTTTCTCTCTCTTTATTAGCTTGTTGCACAAATATCATCAGTCGCCCGATGTCTATATCACTTACAATCATGGCTCCTCTCCCATCTCTCTTGGGTTCTCTATTCAACCAATCAACATACATTCCCATCCTTCCCCTCATATCTGCAACCATGTCCGGAGCATAGCGAAATAGTTGCATGAACTTCAAACCATACTCTTGCACAGTCATAGAGCCCTATTTTAAATTTAGGAACTCTCTCACCTTAGCTTCTCTTTTCTATCTTGGGAAGAAATGTCCCAAGAAGGCTTCCTCAAACACTGCCTAAAACAAACTTGGAGCATCATCCCTTCTACTTTTCTTTCACTGGTCGAACCACAGTTTGGTCACACCCTTGAGTTGGTAAGAAGCCAGTTCAACCCTATTAGCATTAGCCACATGCATTACTTGGAACACCTTCTCAAGTTCCTCTACATAGTTCTCAAGGTCTTCAGTGGATGTGGACACCGTGAACTCAGGCAGATTCATCCTAAAAAATTCTCAGACTCTAAAGGTGTCATGAGAATTTGGTATACCTGCTCCTTGTCTCATAGCCGGTGCTGCGACAACCTTGGCTAGAGCTTGAATATCCTAGTGTAGCTCAGCATTGTTGACCTCATCTTGAGGGGGTTTCTCAATAGGGATTGCTTGATCCATGGGCTCTTGGGGTGCTTGAGGCTCAGGTGGGTTAACAACTTGCCTGGCCGGATGTCCCCTTCCTCTGACTGCTCTTCTAGGAGGCATGTTATCAATTCTACACGCGTAGAGCACGAATTAAAAGAGGTCTTTCGTAGATCTTAACACTATTACATGAATTGGAATGAGAAGAAAAGTGTAGCAATTCCTAATGTCCTATAGCCTCCTACTTATGAAATGTAGTGGACAACACACTCATAAATAAGACTCTACTAGACACGGCTTAATAGACTCCCTAAGACACTTGAACTCTGTGCTCTGATACCAAGTGTGTCACACCCTGAGAGGGTACCCTTGGCGTGGCCGGCACAGAGACTATTGCTAGTCGCCAAGTCAACCACTTAGCCTCATCATATTATTCAATCAATAAACTCTACTGAATAACGGAAATAAGTAAATGGGAACATTTCATCTAAAGTCTCAAAATGAATAGATAAATAAAAACTAGTAAAAAGAACTGTCTCACAATCTCAATATCAATGCTCAACCACTGTCTATGAAGCCTCTATTACTAATCATGTGGTACCAATGACAGACCCATGACTACCCAAATCAAAATAGAGGAAATAGTCCAATCTAACTCTAATGCATGATGAATTAAATGTAGGGGATCCTCTAGAGTAGGGAAGGCTCACAAAATTAGCTTTGAATCTCAGATCTTCAATGGAGCGCTTGTTAACGATCTCTAGTACCGCCTCTGCATTATAAATTATGCAGTCCAGAGTGGACATCAATACTTGGAATGTACTGGTATGTAAAATAGCTGATTGAAATAGAAACAGGTAGAATAATATGGAAACAACATCGACTCAAAGGAAATCATCAAAATCATCAAATGCCTATCTATGCAAGAATAAAGAGTAGACAAGTGAGCCATCAACAACTCAAACTCATCAATCGTCTCAGACTCATCTCAAAGGAGCTCACCTCCTCTCATCTCATCTCACAGGGGCTCACCCCCTCTCATTTCATCTCATCTCATCTCGACTCAGAGTACTCAAGATAGGAAATTTATTGGAGTTTCGCTTATCCGACAACACTCACTAATGAGCCAGTGAATGTACAACAATCACCCTGATGTTGCCATAGTAGTTTCAAACTTGCCAGGTAGGGAACACTCAAAAACCATATCAGCTCACCCAATATGGAGTCCAAACTCAATAAGTCCTCTATTGTGGTCAGGGACTGTTATTCATGAGGAAACCATAATATATGTGATGGTTCTATACCTCACCTACGTTTGGCGACATAGTTTGACGAGTTCATGTCGGACTAACTCTCAATATTTTGGTGCTTAATACTCCTCCCATGACTCAATGCTCATAAAACCTCCATCTCAACCAATCTCATAGGGACCGAACCCTGTTAACGATCGGATCTCATAGGGACTTTAACCCTATCATTAATCAATCTCATCAGTGACTCAAGATTAGAACAATCATTAGGAAGCAATTGAATAGACAATCGGTAGAGTTCATTTGTAGAGACTCATAAGATAATCAAATTTTATTAACTCATCATCATTCTCTCATCATACTGAACATTCTCAACTCAAGGCTCTAGACTAAATTCTCAAGTTCGTTATGCATGATTTTTCAAATTAGTCATGAAGGGTTATGCAATTACTCATGAAAGATGTTCAATTCAAGAAATCAAATAGTATGATGATCATCAACATAGAAAATATGTAATTTTAAATAAAGTTTTCAAGAAAAACTATCAAGGATCATGCATGTAGACTCTCCAAATCATCAACTCATCTATAACCATCTAGAGGGCACATGACACAATCTCATGCTTTTAGTTTAGCCTTTACATATCTGGGATGCAACTATAAACCAAGCACGTCAAGGATTCTTCTTAATTCTCTCAAACTCAAGCTCTTCTCTTCTTTTCTTAAGCCCTAGTCTTAGTAGAATATTGGAATATGACTTAGAATGAGGGTTTTAGACCCCTTTTACGTCAAAATGACCTTATTAGATCGTAGATGGAGTTTAGGAGGGGGTGGGAAATTGCCCCTCGTAACAATTTAGAAATTTTCAATTCAAAATAGACCCAGTCTGTGATGCAGACTAGTCGCGCACTGTGTATTTTTAGAAAAAGTTTTTGAATGAGTTTCCTCAATCCCATTGAAAATTTTAAAAAGAATACAAGTGCTGGTGATAACGTTCAAACATACTCCTTTTTATAGAATATGGACGATCGTTAGCAGTATATTTACCCAACTAAGAGTCGAGGTCGATCCCACAGGGAATAAGTTGAAACAACTTTACTAGTTATCCTACTTCGATCGTTGGTTCTATTTCCAGAAAACAAACAATGCCAAAAAGTAAAAATGGGGGGGGGGGTTTGAACTAAGATACTAACTATGAGTACGAATGCAGATAAAATAAACTAAGGCTTAGACAGTTTAATGATGACTTAGGGTTGCGGTCCCCATGACATATAACTATTAAGCATTTAACATTGGGTTTATTGTTCTTTATATTTCATGCAAAATCTAGCGAGTTGGGTAGCTTCTAGTTCACCTCCCGGTCCTTCCTAGAAGTATGTCATTCATCTCCTTCCGGTCTTAGAATATTTTTGATACTAAGCCTCACTTTGGATTTCAGAAAACTATCACCTCTCGGTCTCAAGTTCTTTAGATACAAGCTAATCCCCAAGCCTAAGTGTACCATCCCCTCTCGGGCTCAAGTGATTTAAACGTAGGTCGATTGCCTCTATCTACTATTGTAATTCCCTTTTCCTAATCATTAATTTCCTTCCGGACAACTAACGAATACGGGCAAGTTCTCAATGCGTGCACTCGTCAAAAAAGACTTTTAAGCAAAGGAAATCACAATACCTACAATACAAGTCTCAATAAAACCTTACGTTTTGCCTATTTCATTAAGACGTCATGGTTCCCACAACCCTAGTTGTGGGTCTAAATTATTGAACTTGGAAAGTTTAGAACAAGAATCATCATGTAATCCATGTTAAAATCACTTGCAAGGGAGAAGAAATCAATTCTTAATTCACACGCCAAAACGCAAAGCAAACAAGAATTAAAGACTCAAAACGATAACCGAAAACTCACAACTAATGTTGTTGACCTTTTGCTTACTGTCCAGCGTTGTTATTGAAGAGAAAATCTGGAACAATTTGCATCCGATAGTGTGTCCAGCAGCCTTAACTTATGGGGTGCCAGCCCCCAAGTTGTGGGGTGCCAGATCTCCTCCCAAAAATACACAAAAAGAGTCTTTATACTAATTAAAAGCTAGTCCTAAATTGTGTAGGAAAAGCAGTCCTACTTGCGCTAGGAAACTAAGAAAACTGTATGCGTAATTCTTTCACGTTACTGACCACGGATCATGGTCAGTTTCACGCTCCGTCAACATCCTCATGAATTCCTCAGTTTTGAATGTCGTCCAGGCTTGGTTTACTTCACATGGACTCTTCACGGTCCGTGAAGATCACCACGATCCGTGAAAAGGATCGTGGTATTCGCCTTGTGCGAAACTGTCCAGCTTTCCTTCGTGCTTCTTTCATGCGACTGTTCACGCCCCGTCGAGTACATCACGAGCCGTGGTGTGGCTCATGGTGGTTGCCTTTGCTTAAGTTGCTGGACGCCTTCGATTTCTAGTATATTATCATCCAAGTCCAAGCCGTTGTTGTTCCAGTTTGCGAAATTCAATACATATTGTTTTTGCTTCTGTGTCATCTCAAATAGTATTGAAACCTTTGGCTACTGTTTTGCTACGCCCTTACACATTCAAATGAGTTGCAGTTCTTGGCCAGAGACAGTAGAAACTTCCCAGCGCAACAATATCAACACGTCTTGATTATTTCTTCGAGATAGCTTGTGATGTTTGCATCTTAACCTTTGTTGCTGCGTCATTGCTATCTTCTTTGGTTTCCAGCCACATAAAGGTATCATATGGTGTGCCCAGATCATCCACCAGCAGTGCTCTTCCACGATTTAGCCAATTTTAGCTCCAAATAACCTCAAATCAGTCCAATGCCCATAATTCTATGAAATCCTTCTTTTCCTACAAAATACACATAAAACGCATATTAAACTAACAAATGCGCTTAAGAACTCACAATAATTCTATGTATTACGCATGGTAAAAGTCGTATTTTCACGACTTATCAACACCCTCAACTTAGATTCATTGCTTGTCCTCAAGCGATGACCAAAGACAAAACATAACGACGCGCAAAGACAAGTGTTTAATAGGAACTATATAGCAACCCCTCAATCATCAAACTCATGCCCAAAAAGTAAACTTGCAATATGTTCACATCCAAGCAGACTCACACAGATCACAATAAGCATTATATCATACTTAGTTGGAACAAATAGGCTCAAAAACAAAGAAGAACCAGTTAGTATAGCAACCAAATAGCGCAATGATAGTGCCCCTCACTACAAAGAAGTCTTACACACATGTATAAATGCAATACAGAGACTGGAATGTAGACACTCACACTCAAAAAAATATTTTCAACTGACACACAAGTATAGACCATATGCTTGCCCTTATTTTCACCACCTTGACTCTCGAATGACCTTTTTAGGATCACTTTAGGACTTTTGCGGCTTGTAATGTAGGCTCGTGCTAGGGTGAGGTGCATTTAAGATCAAAGTGACTCATTTTCCTCTCCAAGACACTGCTTTGACTTAGCCTTTACTTTCGGCCCCAAACTCTTATTGCTCCTATTTTTCCAACTTTCTTTGCAGTTGGGAGTGATTTCCGTTTTCATTCATTCTTTTTCTTTTTCTGTTTTGCTCTTTTGGTTTACTCACGATCACATCCCAAACTTTACTTCTCCTCTCATCACTTGACTCTTTGCCATACTTACTTTTCTGTTTTTCTTACAATAGCCACCCTCAACTTAGGCTTTTGGCCTGAGTTGAGGTTCACAATGTCTTTTTAAAGGACCAAGGTCAGTATAAGCCACCCTCAACTTAGGCTTTTGGCCTAGGTTGAGGTTTACAATGTCCTTAGAGAGACCAGGGCCAAAGTAAAGATATTGGATAGATAAGGAAGGTAAGTTGCGTGATTAGAAAGAAACGGTCTATTAAGGCTCAACTTTTGGTTCAATGGAAACAATTTCGTTTGGTTGGTCGATTTCAAGATAAGTGACTTCACAACAAAAATGGCCTAAGATCTTATCCTAATCCAATCATTCAATTGTTTTAGTGGGACTAACAGGGCAAGTTCTAGCTTGCAAGTGCATCAATCGAATTAAGCGAATAAGCTCACACACACATGGCACATATCCCATACTATTTAGTACTAACCAACACAGTCAAGCTTCATTCATCAAGATGCCAACTAGACAATGTATACAATGCTTTACAAGGATCACATAAGTTAGTCAGGATGGGATGCGTGCATATACAAGCTTTTTGAATTGCCTTTAAATTTGGGGCATTTTTTTTCAATAATTATGGGTTGCTATAGACTCTTACAAACACTTATATTTACACAAACGAAACAACCTAGACATGCCAGTTCTACTAGATAATATACCTTTAGAGAAAAGAAACATGGCAAGAAAAACTCCTCAGGGTTCAGGATGCCCCACTCCCTACCAAAATTTATGCATTGTCCCCAATGCATGTCAAACCAATATATAAAACAAGGGAAGTGATCATACCTGCGATGCCCGAGGCATAAGTAGTAGTATACCTGATTACTCAGACTTTATCAGGTATCCACATATGTTGCCTTCCACTTTTTCCTCCACATTGAACTTATGAACTGCACCCCTAGCTTCTTTTCCAATTTTCTACTATGCTCCAGGGGTGGTGGTATAAAAATAAAGAGACCAAATAAAAGCGATCGTACCTTGTGATTTTTGGCCTTTAAATGAGGACTATAATTTTTCAACTTTGGCCCAACAGAGTCAAGAGTATCAACATATTGTTCCTTCTCATATTCTTTCGTATGCGCAGATGGTTCGATTAATATCTCATCATCTACAGTACAAGTCTCACGCAAATCTCCTAATAGAGTTATCACATCCTTACAAGAACCAATACTACTACAAAGCTTATTAAGGAAAGCACACTTTTCACCCCAGACTTCTTTGGATGTCATCATTAACCTCGAAGTACTTTGTCCCCTATAGTAATCAAAACAGAAATAAAAACAAAAAAAGAAATAGTAAAACTGGAAAATAGAACTACAACCTAAATAGAAAACTAGTAGATTATCTCAAAACCTTATTCCTCGGCAACGACGCCATTTTTGATAACGTTCAAACATACTCCTTTTTACAGAATATGGACGATCATTAGCAGTATATTTACCCAACTAAGAGTCGGGGTCGATCCCACAGGGAATAGGTTGAAACAACTTTACTAGTTATCCTACTTCGATCGTTGGTTCTATTTCCAGAAAACAAACAATGCAAAAAAGTAAAAATGGGGGGTTTTTTGAACTAAGATCCTAACTATGAGTACAAATGCAGATAAAATAAACTAAGGCTTAGACAGTTTAAAGATGACCTAGGGTTGCGGTCCCCATGACATATAACTATTAAGCATTTAACATCGGGTTTATTGTTCTTTATCTTGCATGCAAAATCTAGCGAGTTGGGTAGCTTCTAGTTCACCTCCCGGTCCTTCCTAGAAGTATGTCATTCATCTCCTTCCTGTCTTAGAATGTTTTCGATACTAAGCCTCGCTTTGGATTTCAGAAAACTATCACCTCTCGGTCTCAAGTTCTTTAGATATAAGCTAATCCCCAAGCCTAAGTGTACCATCCCCTCTTGGGCTCAAGTGATTTAAACGTAGGTCGATTGCCTCTATCTACTGTTGTAATTCCCTTTTCCTAATCATTAATTTAAACGTAGTTCTCAATGTGTGCACTCATCAAAAAAGACTTTTAAGCAAAGGAAATCACAATACCTACAATACAAGTCTTAATAAAACCTTACGTTTTGCCTATTTCATTAAGACGTCATGGTTCCCACAACCCTAGTTGTGGGTCTAGATTATTGAACTTGGAAGGTTTAGAACAAGAATCATCATGTAATCCATGTTAAAATCACTTGCAAGGGAGAAGAAATCAATTCTTAATTCACACGCCAAAACGCAAAGCAAACAAGAATTAAAGACTCAAAACGATAATCGAAAACTCACAACTAATGTTGTTGACTTTTTGCTTACTGTCCAGCGTTTTTATTGAAGAGAAAATCTGGAAAAATTCTCATCTGATAGTGTGTCCAGCAGCCCCAACTTATGGGGTGCCAGCCCCCAAGTCGTGGGGTGCCAGATCTTCTCCCAAAATTACACAAAAAGAGTCTCTATACTAATTAAAACCTAGTCCTAAATTGTGTAGGAAAAGCAGTCCTACTTGCGCTAGGAAACTAAGAAAACTGTATGCGTAATTCTTTCACGTTACTGACCACGGATCATGGTCAGTTTCACGCTCCGTCAACATCCTCATGAATTCCTCAGTTTTGAATGTCGTCCAGGCTTGGTTTACTTCACATGGACTCTTCACGGTCCGTGAAGATCACCACGATCCGTGAAAAGGATCGTGGTATTCGCCTTGTGCGAAACTGTCCAGCTTTCCTTCGTGCTTCTTTCATGCGACTGTTCACGCCCCGTCGAGTACATCACGAGCCGTGGTGTGGCTCATGGTGGTTGCCTTTGCTTAAGTTGCTGGACGCCTTCGATTTCTAGTATATTATCATCCAAGTCCAAGCCGTTGTTGTTCCAGTTTGCGAAATTCAATACATATTGTTTTTGCTTCTGTGTCATCTCAAATAGTATTGAAACCTTTGGCTACTGTTTTGCTACGCCCTTACACATTCAAATGAGTTGCAGTTCTTGGCCAGAGACAGTAGAAACTTCCCAGCGCAACAATATCAACACGTCTTGATTATTTCTCCGAGATAGCTTGTGACGTTTGCATCTTAACCTTTGTTGCTGCGTCATTGCTATCTTCTTTGGTTTCCAGCCACATAAAGGTATCATATGGTGTGCCCAGATCATCCACCAGCAGTGCTCTTCCACGATTTAGCCAATTTTAGCTCCAAATAACCTCAAATCAGTCCAATGCCCATAATTCTATGAAATCCTTCTTCTCCTACAAAATACACATAAAACGCATATTAAACTAACAAATGCGCTTAAGAACTCACAATAATTCTATGTATTACGCATCGTAAAAGTCGTATTTTCACGACTTATCAACACCCTCAACTTAGATTCATTGCTTGTCCTCAAGCGATGACCAAAGACAAAACATAACGACGCGCAAAGACAAGTGTTTAATAGGAACTATATAGCAACCCCTCAATCATCAAACTCATGCCCAAAAAGTAAACTTGCAATATGTTCACATCCAAGCAGACTCACACAGATCACAATAAGCATTATATCATACTTAGTTGGAACAAATAGGCTCAAAAACAAAGAAGAACCAGTTAGTATAGCAACCAAATAGCGCAATGATAGTGCCCCTCACTACAAAGAAGTCTTACACACATGTATAAATGCAATACAGAGACTGGAATGTAGACACTCACACTCAAAAAAATATTTTCAACTGACACACAAGTATAGACCATATGCTTGCCCTTATTTTCACCACCTTGACTCTCGAATGACCTTTTTAGGATCACTTTAGGACTTTTGCGGCTTGTAATGTAGGCTCGTGCTAGGGTGAGGTGCATTTAAGATCAAAGTGACTCATTTTCCTCTCCAAGACACTGCTTTGACTTAGCCTTTACTTTCGGCCCCAAACTCTTATTGCTCCTATTTTTCCAACTTTCTTTGCAGTTGGGAGTGATTTCCGTTTTCATTCATTCTTTTTCTTTTTCTGTTTTGCTCTTTTGGTTTACTCACGATCACATCCCAAACTTTCCTTCTCCTCTCATCACTTGACTCTTTGCCATACTTACTTTTCTGTTTTTCTTACAATAGCCACCCTCAACTTAGGCTTTTGGCCTGAGTTGAGGTTCACAATGTCTTTTTAAAGGACCAAGGTCAGTATAAGCCACCCTCAACTTAGGCTTTTGGCCTAGGTTGAGGTTTACAATGTCCTTAGAGAGACCAGGGCCAAAGTAAAGATATTGGATAGATAAGGAAGGTAAGTTGCGTGATTAGAAAGAAACGGTCTATTAAGGCTCAACTTTTGGTTCAATGGAAACAATTTCGTTTGGTTGGTCGATTTCAAGATAAGTGACTTCACAACAAAAATGGCCTAAGATCTTATCCTAATCCAATCATTCAATTGTTTTAGTGGGACTAACCGGGCAAGTTCTAGCTTGCAAGTGCATCAATCGAATTAAGCGAATAAGCTCACACACACATGGCACATATCCCATACTATTTAGTACTAACCAACACAGTCAAGCTTCATTCATCAAGATGCCAACTAGACAATGTATACAATGCTTTACAAGGATCACATAAGTTAGTCAGGATGGGATGCGTGCATATACAAGCTTTTTGAATTGCCTTTAAATTTGGGGCATTTTTTTACAATAATTATGGGTTGCTATAGACTCTTATAAACACTTATATTTACACAAACGAAACAACCTAGACATGCCAGTTCTACTAGATAATACACCTTTAGAGAAAAGAAACATGGCAAGAAAAACTCCTCAGGGTTCAGGATGCCCCACTCCCTACCAAAATTTATGCATTGTCCCCAATGCATGTCAAACCAATATATAAAACAAGGGAAGTGATCATACCTGCGATGCCCGAGGCATCAGTAGTAGTATACCTGATTACTCAGACTTTATCAGGTATCCACATATGTTGCCTTCCACTTTTTCCTCCACTTTGAACTTATGAACTGCACCCCTAGCTTCTTTTCCAATTTTCTACTATGCTCCAGGGGTGGTGGTATAAAAATAAAGAGACCAAATAAAAGCGATCGTACCTTGTGATTTTTGGCCTTTAAATGAGGACTATAATTTTTCAACTTTGGCCCAACAGAGTCAAGAGTATCAACATATTGTTCCTTCTCATATTCTTTCGTATGCGCAGATGGTTCGATTAATATCTCATCATCTACAGTACAAGTCTCACGCAAATCTCCTAATAGAGTTATCACATCCTTACAAGAACCAATACTACTACAAAGCTTATTAAGGAAAGCACACTTTTCACCCCAGACTTCTTTGGATGTCATCATTAACCTCGAAGTACTTTGTCCCCTATAGTAATCAAAACAGAAATAAAAACAAAAAAAGAAATAGTAAAACTGGAAAATAGAACTACAACCTAAATAGAAAACTAGTAGATTATCTCAAAACCTTATTCCTCGGCAACGGCGCCATTTTTGATAACGTTCAAACATACTCCTTTTTACAGAATATGGACGATCATTAGCAGTATATTTACCCAACTAAGAGTCGGGGTCGATCCCACAGGGAATAGGTTGAAACAACTTTACTAGTTATCCTACTTCGATCGTTGGTTCTATTTCCAGAAAACAAACAATGCAAAAAAGTAAAAATGGGGGGTTTTTTGAACTAAGATCCTAACTATGAGTACAAATGCAGATAAAATAAACTAAGGCTTAGACAGTTTAAAGATGACCTAGGGTTGCGGTCCCCATGACATATAACTATTAAGCATTTAACATCGGGTTTATTGTTCTTTATCTTGCATGCAAAATCTAGCGAGTTGGGTAACTTCTAGTTCACCTCCCGGTCCTTCCTAGAAGTATGTCATTCATCTCCTTCCTGTCTTAGAATGTTTTCGATACTAAGCCTCGCTTTGGATTTCAGAAAACTATCACCTCTCGGTCTCAAGTTCTTTAGATATAAGCTAATCCCCAAGCCTAAGTGTACCATCCCCTCTTGGGCTCAAGTGATTTAAACGTAGGTCGATTGCCTCTATCTACTGTTGTAATTCCCTTTTCCTAATCATTAATTTAAACGTAGTTCTCAATGTGTGCACTCATCAAAAAAGACTTTTAAGCAAAGGAAATCACAATACCTACAATACAAGTCTTAATAAAACCTTACGTTTTGCCTATTTCATTAAGACGTCATGGTTCCCACAACCCTAGTTGTGGGTCTAGATTATTGAACTTGGAAGGTTTAGAACAAGAATCATCATGTAATCCATGTTAAAATCACTTGCAAGGGAGAAGAAATCAATTCTTAATTCACACGCCAAAACGCAAAGCAAACAAGAATTAAAGACTCAAAACGATAATCGAAAACTCACAACTAATGTTGTTGACTTTTTGATTACTGTCCAGCGTTGTTATTGAAGAGAAAATCTGGAAAAATTCGCATCTGATAGTGTGTCCAGCAGCCCCAACTTATGGGGTGCCAGCCCCCAAGTCGTGGGGTGCCAGATCTTCTCCCAAAATTACACAAAAAGAGTCTCTATACTAATTAAAACCTAGTCCTAAATTGTGTAGGAAAAGCAGTCCTACTTGCGCTAGGAAACTAAGAAAACTGTATGCGTAATTCTTTCACGTTACTGACCACGGATCGTGGTCAGTTTCACGCTCCGTCAACATCCTCGTGAATTCATCAGCTTTGAATGTCGTCCAGGCTTGGTTTACTTCACATGGACTCTTCACGGTCCGTGAAGATCACTACGATCCGTGAAAAGGATCGTGGTATTCGCCTTGTGCGAAACTGTCCAGCCTTTCTTCGTGCTTCTTTCATGCGACTGTTCATGCCCCGTCGAGTACATCACGAACCGTGGTGTGGCTCATGGTGGTTGCCTTTGCTTAAGTTGCTGGACGCCTTCGATTTCTAGTATATTATCATCCAAGTCAAGCCGTTGTTGTTCCAGTTTGCGAAATTCAATACATATTGTTTTTGCTTCTGTGTCATCTCAAATAGTATTGAAACCTTTGGCTACTGTTTTGCTACTCCCTTACACATTCAAATGAGTTGCAATTCTTGGCCATAGACAGTAGAAACTTCCAGCGCAACAATATCAACACGTCTTGATTATTTCTCCGAGATAGCTTGTGACGTTTGCATCTTAACCTTTGTTGCTGCGTTATTGCTATCTTCTTTTGTTTCCATCCACATACAGGTATCATATGGTGTGCCCAGATCATCCACCAGAAGTGCTCTTCCACGATTTAGCCAATTTTAGCTCCAAATAACCTCAAATCAGTCCAATGCCCATAATTCTATGAAATCCTTCTTTTCCTACAAAACACACATAAAGTGCATATTAAACTAACAAATGCGCTTAAGAACTCACAATAATTCTATGTATTACGCGTCGTAAAAGTCGTATTTTCACGACTTATCAGCTGGTCCATGTTGGAGGCGCAATGCGCTCCTGTCGCATACCAACACTATCTTGCGCTTCGAATAAAAAATTTATCTTTTGCTCGGGTCGCTCTAAAATTCGATTGAGACCATTGTCCCACTCAATTTTTCATGATTATAACAAATTTGGCTTTGGATTTGCCATACAAGCATTGGAAGATGCATTATGCGCATTCCCTCTCTCTATGGGTATTTTGATAATTTTATCGGGCATTACAATACGATTGGCTTCAATACGTTCATCAGCAAAGCATAGCCAACCTGAAGTCTTAATACGATCGAAGAAATCCGGCATCTTTTTCTCCACCTTGTCTAAACAAATCCCTCTCTCAGTATTACAGGATGAACCTAATACTCATCATATTTTCGGGCATATTTGGTTGAGGAGAATTGGCTTTGATCAAAGTAGGTATCTTCATTTACCTATGGAAAGATTTCATTCTCATGAAGTGTTTGCTTGGGATCCATTTCCAATCAATTTAGACCTACAACCAAAAACCAATACAACAAAAACATCTTATAGACATTCAAATCACGTGTTAAGCAAAGATTTAGAGTAAGAAAGTTATTTGGAAGTAATTGGGATCAAACAGTGAAGCATTGTTATTGCAGAAACGGTGAATATCTGGTGTCCACATTCATGGCTACTCAAGCGCGATCACAGAGTTCAAGTCACTCTACGTCTCTGCATTTATAGAAGGATGTCCGCATTTGCAAAAGCAACAGTCACAAGAATTTAAATTTCAGAGAGGCATTTTATTGAGCACATGGAGGGCACACAATTTAATCATGATTTTGACAACATAATACCCCCTAATTCCTCTCCAAACAACATACAATTACTCCAAAGCTAAAATGTACAGTCTGGCATCAAAACCCACTTCAATTTACATGTTTAGGCTAAAAAATTGTCTCTAAAGTTTCCTAGAGGGAGTGTGCCATAGTAACAAAAGTTTGCCCCAAATAACAATAATGGAAAAGAACACTTAGGTTTAAAATTCCACATCTAGGTTATATGAGTTTTAGCAATGAAGAATTACCATATTCATGAAAATTTGAAGCTACACTAATTACCATTGATAAAAGCACATGAAGATGAAGTAGAATAGCATACCTTGGATTAGATGACCGAAAAGGAGGAAGAATAGGAGAGCAAAAGAGATTTCCCTTTGTATTTTTCAAGTTGAAAGGGTTGTCAGGGTACCTTTCACTCATGTTCTCCTTTGTTGCGATTGAGGGAAAAAGTCACAAGTGACTTGTCTTTTTAATTCTGGGCACTCGTTCAACGTAGTGCCTTCGTGAAAATAAAGCACAATCATGCCACATCACTGAATCCACACACTTCGCATTTGCGGAACAAGACCGTGTTGCAGAATTCATCTGGGTGCTAGATCTGGGCCAGGTTTTTGCAACTTTGGGTGATCTTAGGCCCAACTAGGGGATTCACCCTTTTGCAATGGGCGATGCCTAGGCCCAAAGTGTGGTCTAGATGGCTCAGTTCCACTCTTTTGCAATTTTTGTTGGTATTTCCGCCCACTTCTTCAATTCCAATCATCTTGACACTTCAAAACCTGTGCAATGCCACTACCAAAGACCTGAAAATTATGAGGGTCAGCCAAAAATCAAAAATGAAAATTAAGAAGCTACTTCTAAAAATTTAAAATACAAGATTTTATTAAAATATGAATAAAAATTAATTCACTTCTCACTTGTGTTTCACTTTTGAGGCAATAAATCTCCCCCCCCCCCCCCCCACCAACTTTAAGATGATCAGCCATTTGAGCTCATGAGGAGGGTGATGAGAGACCATCAATAATTTCCACTGGTCTCTCCACTTTGAGGTTGAATTGTCTACCCAACTTATCATCAACTTTCCTCTTAGGTTCCTTGGGTAGACATGGGAGTATCAAGAGGTCTACTTCAAATTGAGCCTTGCACCCTATGGCCTCTAAGTAGACAACAATCCCAACTTCAAATGAACCAAAGTTGTCATTTGAGATCCCCAGAGCTTGCTCTTCTAACTTTATCATTTCCTTAATTTTGGCTTCTTGGATGATTATTTGGTTTAAAGAAATGCATAAGCCTCATATCTTTCTCCATATCAAGCTCCCCCCTTCTATTTGAGATTTCAACTCATAGTTTGCCACCTTTGAGTTGGGGGCCTTACTCACTCTATTGCTTAGTCTCAAGTCAGCCTCCAAGACATCAATTTCCTATTCAAACCAGTCCAACTCAAAACCTCCAGCAACAAGTAAGCTTTTTAGGTAATCCCTCGTGTTGAGCAATTGGTTCCTTTGTGCCACTTCATTGGCAAGTCTAACATTCAAGTTGGTGAGCCAATCTTGACTCAAAACACTCTCATCTCTATTCACTTCATCAACAACATTTTGCTCACCATGAAGTTCAATACTCTAAAGGTAATAGAAAAAGGGCTTACGTTCCTCAGTCAAGCATTCATCACAATTAGCCATACAACAAAAAGAAAAACAAAAAAAGTACTCATTAATTAAATAAAAAAGAGTAGACTAGAAGTCCCACTTCAACTCAATACGCATATTGTTCCCTAGCGGCGACACCATTTTTGATGTCGCTCAACCCTACCACTCAAAGGTAGAAACGACGGTCGTCATCAGCATATTAACCAACTTTAAAGGTCAGGGTCGAACCCCATAGGGAACAATGTATACGTGAACGAGCAGAGCAAGGACCTATGGCTACTAGATTGAGACTCGACAGGCGAGTACCAAGCAAGTATTTTAACTAAATTGGGGGGGTGGGGTGGGGGAAACTAAACTAACAACTGCTCCTACAAAAAATTGGGTAAACATTTATCAAGCAAGAGAGAAAGGATATAGGATATGGGAATCAATCAAAACTCAACTGATCTATCACACTTAGCATCAAATTGACCCTATGGGTAGGCTAGGTTTCTTGTAATCACCCTGGCTAAGGGAATGACGTATCGCAAGAGCCAACTATGGCCTCACACGCAGTATGCTAAAAGACATACTTGGCTTGAATACTGTAAAGCAAAACACCCAAGACCTGAGGCGTTGAGTCCCTTTTGAGGATCTCAACTTATTAACCCATGACTATCATGCAATCTTCCCCCTCAACTACACCTCTAGAACAATAATTGAAGAATTAATTGTAGAATTAAGGACCTACCTCAAATCTAAGTTAAACAAGAAGATATGCAAGAACCCATAAATAAATTCAATAAATTAAAGAAATTTGGGAGAAACCCTCTTGATTTTTTCAAGTAAATCATCAACTAAGCATGAAAGCAAGAGAAATAATCATGACCCATATATAAATCAATAAACAAGCTTCAATTAAATCTACAAATTTAGCATTCAAGAACAAGGAAAGAAAGAGTGAGTGAAAGATATTACAACATGAAGCCCCCACTCTAAAATCCACTCAAGAATTTGCAGAAAACTTGCTCTAAATCCTCACCCTACCTAAAATCTACACTGAGATGTGTTCTTCTTCTTCTTCTCTAAGTCATCTCTTTCTGAATTGATTGTCCAAGTATGAAGAATGAGGGTTAGGAGTGCGTGTATACTATGGTTTTGGGACTGAAAATGGTGAATTTCAAAAACTATCCGATGCTGGTCACTGCAATATTCTACGATTGCGCTCAGCATTCAACGACTCCGTCTTTGTGCCTGGGACTAGCGCATTCATGCTTCTTTACATGTTATGACTCCGTGATCACGGGCCTGAAGGCCGCGTTCGCAGAGTTTATCTGCTACTAAGTACCATTTTGTGCATTTCAGCTCTTTTTGGCTCCAATTCAGCTCAAATCTCGAATTCTTCTCAGCAAAGCCAAATTTAAGCCATAAGTACCTATAGAATTCACCATTCAAATCACAATTAGCCTCAAGTTAATAGTTTAACAACATGAAATAATAAGAAAAGAGCAAGAAATGAGTGCAAGCGATGTACGCATCAGTAGGTTATGAGTTCGAAACCCATTGATTGATTTCTACCAGTACTAATTTGAGGTGTTTAGAAGAAGCTTGAGAAGTAGTTGATTGTCAATTTAGCAGGCCCTCTTGTTTCTTTTGTTATGTTCTAGTTCTATTTGAGATATAAAGACATTGAGACTTGTGTAATTCTTTCTAATTTGCAGTATACTTCAGAGGCTTGTACATTGTGACACTAGATTTGGGAATGGATGTAGTCATGGCTTCTTCTCTACTTTGATTATCTTACTTTCGTTGATATTTCCTCCTTATTTCTACTTTATTATCTACATTTTCTTTATCTTAGGTTGAATTGTCTTGATGGGTTAGATAAGTGTCATGACATCCAATTTTGAGTCATGACAAACTAGTATCAAAGCCCAATTTCATATGACTCATATATGTGTAGGACCAATCTAGTAAAGTCTCAAGGATCAGCGCGAAGATGTTTATTTCTTATCTTTAAGAAGCTATGAAGATTGTTCAAAAAATTCTTTTGTTCTTTCAATTGTCATCGTGCTTAGTTACTTGCAGTGCTGAGTTGTCATGTGTTCTTTTTTGATAGAGGGATAATATTAGATATACATCTTCTAGTAGAGGAGGGGTGGCAGTCCTTGATATATTTATGGAGACACTAGCCAGGGGTAGGATTAGTGGACTAACTAGAGGCTGAGGTTGTACTCATGGAGTGGCACCAATAAGGCTGAGGTAGAGATGTTTCACTTAAGCTACAGGTTGGCATCTCCGTACACAGCAAGCTGAATGTCCGCCTCGAAATAAAGATGTTTCACCTAAGCTAAAGGTGCATGCTAGAGAGGACTAAGTTCCTCCAGAGCATCTAGTAGCATCTTTGCTTCAGGGCATATTGTTGAGGGTGTTAGGCATGCTTAAGAGTTTTGCTCATATTGGTAGTGTGATAAGCACATTTGGAGGTTCAAAGATCAGAGTAGAAGTTCAGATTTCTGATCAACACTAATCTCTCATCGTTCATGGTCAAATGAAGTAGACATTGCTAGTTTCTAAAGCTAACATTAATCCAACACATGTGATTAAGGTTCAGGGTGCACCCTTAGATATATTGATAGAGGATGAGCAGTGTAAATATGAGAAATTTCGGAAGATGGACCTACCTCAATTTCAGGGTGGGAAAATAGAGGATGAACATAAGGTTCTGATTACTTAATAGGAGTTACTTAAGATGGTAGCCCTAGTTGAGTTTCATGGTGTCCATTATGCTTTACTACAGTTGTGAAAACCACTTAAGGAGTGGTAGAGGGTAAATTTAGGATATCTATTGGTAGGGTATCCACTGGTGACTTGGATATGTTTGATAGTTTTTTCTATGATTGATTTATCCCTTACAGCTTGTTTGGATGGTAGTTTGTCATGGTTTCATAATGTATGGTACTGTATAATATGGTATGGTATGGTATCGCACAGTACAATTGTTAGGTTTTGCACCCCCTACGGATTTGCCTAATCGTTGGAACAGGTTAACCGATGTGTTTCAATGATGCAGAAATAAACTGGAACGCAGCAATTTTACGTGGAAACACCCGGCTCACAAAAGGTGAAAAAACCACGACCTGTACCTCTACAGGATTTACTCCAACTTCACTACTTCAATATGAGCCTTCAACAAATGATTACAATTCCTAACTTCACATAAAGCTCCCTAGGCTTATGTTACCAACATCTTCGAGTTGCCCCCAACTTGAAGACTAGAATCTAATCTCAGTTATAGACTCTGAGAGATTACACAATTGTTCAGAATTACAAAGAGAAAACAAAACTCCTAAACCCTACGTCAAGTTGCCGCGTTTCTCTTCTTCTTCGTCTCTCTCTTTTTCTGTGTCTAAATCTCTCTTTTTCTCTCTGTTTCTTTCTTTTTTCTGCGTTGCCTTCTTCTGTGAATTCTTTTCTGGTTTTATAGTTGCTGATCAGAGATTTAATTGCTCTCCACCTCTTTAAGGATAACACCAATTATTAGTGGAATCCTTTTTCCTTTAGAACTCCTTCTTTTAATCGAACTGTTTGAGTTGGAGTAGTATTCCTCTTTAAATCCTTCTTCTTGACAGCTGTTGTTTTTATGCGCCTTATTTCCAGCACCCTTTATTCCATTTTTATTGTGTGTAGCGTGTGCAGTTTTGCCACAGAAATAGTACGCTGAAAGAACCGGGTAGTCCAACCTGTTTCATTAACTTTTGTCAGCCATCAAAACTTTACTGCTCCAACAAATTCCCCTTTTTTGATGATGACAAACTTTTGGAGTGTCAGGTCTATTCATCTTTTCTGATTTATTTTCAGCTTTCCATAGTTCCCCCTGATTGTGTGCCCTCTACTTGTCCAGTGGATAGACCAGGTAGCCTGACTTGTTCCTCTGATCCAACTTTCCATAGTTCCCCCTGACTGTGTGCCCTCTGCTTGTCCAGTGGATGGACCAGGTAACCTGACTTGTTCCTCTAATCCAGCTCATAGTCATCCTGTCCTCCCCTTTTTAAAAGGTGCAAGTGAAAGAACTTGTGTTTATAACCAGTCATGTGCCTTGAGCAAGCGTTATCCATGTACCAATGCTTGCTTTCTTTCACTGCAACCTGTAAGACAGATCAAGGGTCAGTTTTAGAAACCCTGACTAGCTTGGGTCCTTTCCAGTTGTAAAACGGATGAATGAGATCCCTTCTTGCCCAAGTAGGCAACATGTTCCTTGACCTGTTTCTTTTATTATTTTCATGCCTCCTTTTGTGCACATGATATGTGTTTCTACTCCTAACATTGTTTGCAATTGGACACTCAGTAGTTAGATGTCCAATTTTTCCACAGAGGTAGCACAAATCATTAGTAGTAACATTCTCCTGAAAGAACCCTATTCCAGCTTTCTCATTGTGACTCCTGCTTCCTAGATGGTTCACTATTCTTGATGACTGAGTCCATCTGTTTGCCTTTTCTAAATCCAATTTTAAAATGGAGTTTTCTTGGGTCAATTTTTTCACTTTTTCTTTCTCACAAAAAAACTCAATTTTGCATTCTTTCAACTCAGTTTCTACCTTCTGAAGCTCTTCACTCATCGTACTTTCACCCTTATCAGCAGCAGTTAACTTTTGGATTTCTGACTTTAGGTTCAACACAAGTGAATCAATTTGTTTAACCTGTTTCTTCAACTTGTCATTTATTTCTTTTGCTTTATCCAGACAGTTTTTTATCTCAAGATTTTCAAATTTTTTATCTGAAAAAATCTTTAATTAGTTGATCCTTTCCATTCGCTACTTCTTGAAAATCGTCTATCAATCCATTCATTAACAAGATTAGCTTCCTTTTTGAAAAGAGATGCAACTTTTCTTTCAATTCAGAGATACTTACCTCAGATCTATCATCTTCTTCTAGATCTAAATCTCCAGCAGCCATGATCTAAATCTCCAGCAGCCATGAACGCAGTTTCATCAATTTCCTCTGTATTAGAATCTTCCAATCCCGATCCCCACGCGGCCATCATAGCATAGGTTTCCTTTTCCTTTTGCTTAGCAGCTTTTTCTTTGATTTCTCTCTCAGCCCTTTCTTTTCTCCACTCGATCTCCCATAGAGGACACTGTTTGATGTGATGATCAGTTTTTCCACATTTGTAACATCCAGAGTTGCTTTTGTCATCGGACCACTTCCTGTTACCAGTGTCATCGGACCACTTCCTGTTACCAGTTTCTTTCTTATCCTTCCCTTTCCTGTTCCTTAGAAACTTTTTGAATTTTTTAGCTAAAAATAATATCTGATCTTCATCAAGATCTGATCCCTCATCATCAGAAACTACTCTAAGAGCGAGTGATTTTTCATACATTCCCACTTTTTCCTTTTGCTCTTCCATGTTCATCTCATATGTTCTGAGATTTCCAACCAGCTCATTCAATGTCATGGTTTCAATATCCTTAGCTTCCCTAATGGCAGTAACTTTTACATCCCACTTAGCTTTTGGTAAAATTCTCAGAACCTTGTCTACCTGTTCTTCAGAGGTAAGCACTTTTCCCAGAGAAGCCAGTTCATTAATAAGTAGTGTGAGCCTTGCCATCATCTCTTGCAATGTCTCATTCTCTTTCATCTTGAAGGTTTCATATTCCGTAAATAGCATGGCAACCCTGAACTTCCTGACCTGAGCAGTTCCCTCGTGAGCAATTGTAAGAGCATCCCAGATTTCTTTTGTAGTGGAGCAATTTGAAATTCTGTTATACTCTTGTGGACCAAGACCACAAATCAAAATATTTTTAGCTCTGGCATTTTTCCTCATGGCCAACAAATCCTTAGCGTTGAACTCCCTTCTCTCTTTCGGCACTTGTTGGTCCTCCACTTTTTTCATAGGAATAGTAGGCCCTATACTAATTCTATCCCAGAGTTCGTAGTCTTCTCCTTGAATGAAGTCCTCCATCCTAGCCTTCCACCAACCGAAATGTGTTCCATTGAAAAGAGGAGGCCTCACAGATGATTGTCCTTCTCCATGTCCAAAGGGTGGTGCAGTATTCATCTGGATCAATTCTTGGGTACTAGCCTTTAATAAGAAAACCTGTTCTGATACCACTTGTTAGGTTTTGCACCCCCTACGGATTTGCCTAATCGTTGGAACAGGTTAACCAACGTGTTTCAATGATGCAGAAATAAACTGGAACGCAGCAATTTTACGTGGAAACACCCAGCTCACAAAAGGTGAAAAAACCACGACCTGTACCTCTACAGGATTTACTCCAACTTCACTACTTCAATATGAGCCTTCAACAAATGATTACAATTCCTAACTTCACATAAACCTCCCTAGGCTTATGTTACCAACGTCTTCGAGTTGCCCCCAACTTGAAGACTAGAATCTAATCTCAGTTATAGACTCTGAGAGATTACACAATTGTTCAGAATTACAAAGAGAAAACAAAACTCCTAAACCCTACGTCAAGTTGCCGCGTTTCTCTTCTTCTTCGTCTCTCTCTTTTTCTGTGTCTGAATCTCTCTTTTTCTCTCTGCTTCTTTCTTTTTTCTACGTTGCCTTCTTCTGTGAATTCTTTTCTGGTTTTATAGTTGC
The DNA here is from genome assembly GCA_029948455.1 of Solanum rostratum. Lineage (NCBI taxonomy): Eukaryota > Viridiplantae > Streptophyta > Magnoliopsida > Solanales > Solanaceae > Solanum > Solanum rostratum. Next base: position 15,385,190 of record CM057053.1, on the reverse strand, counting down.
TGATAAGAGATTTAATTGCTCTCCACCTCTTTAAGGATTACACCAATTATTAGTGGAATCCTTTTTCCTTTAGAACTCCTTCTTCTAATCAAACTGTTTGAGTTGGAGTAGTATTCCTCTTTAAATCCTTCTTCTTGACAGCTGTTGTTTTTATGCGCCTTATTTCCAGCACCCTTTATTCCATTTTTATTGTGTGTAGCATGTGCAGTTTTGCCACAGAAACAGTACGCTGAAAGAACCGGGTAGTCCAACCTGTTTCATTATCTTTTGTCAGCCATCAAAACTTTACTGCTCCAATACAATACCATACAATGTTTGGATAAACTTTAGGGTTGCTATTGTTTAATGATAATATATTGTTTGATTTAATTGTATGGTATTGTATCGTAACTTATAAATTTACGAAAATGTACTTAATTATTGTAAATACTAAATTTATCAATTTTTTTAATAATTTTTTAAAAATAAATACATACAAAATCAAGTAGGGAAACATACAAGCTAATATATCTCCAATCTATACAAACAATACAAGAAAATAAAATGTAAGAACTTTTTTTTAATATGAACCTAAAAAAATAGACTAAAACGTGAAAGAAAAGACGGTAGGCAGAAAAGAAGTTTCAAAAGTTGATGCGGAGGAAAATAAGTAATATAAAACAAATACATATGTTAGGGTAAAGTTTAATAAAGAATAAAGGATAAATTATAATTAGTTAAATAAGGGTATATTTGAAAAAAAAGGAGAACCATGGGATACCACCAAATTGGTGGTTTCAAAAAGTGGAGTTTTCATAGTTACAGTACCATTAAACATAACCATACCATGCTATAGACTTAATGAAACAATCAAAACAAACGTCATTCTCTTAATAACCATACCATACCATAACATGGATAACCACTATCCAAACAAGTTGTTAGAGTGTGATGGAGGAGAGTAGGTTGAGCTTTGAAAGTTTGACATAGGGAGTCTTTTAATTGCTGCTGAGTATGAGAGTCAATTCTATCAATTGTCTAGGCATGCTTTCAACTATTAATCCAGATGAGTTCAAGAGTATGCACAGATTTGTAAGAGGGTTGATCTATTATATACATATGACTGTGATCAAATCTGCGCATAAGGGGCTTTCTTTTAGTCTACTTTGGGTACCACTAAGGAGGCAATGTTAATGGATATGAAGGAGTTTGGGGGACCCCAAGAGGGATCAGTCTCTGGTAAATTCTCTAGTATCTCTTCTAGAGGTAGGGGCTCTTATAGGGGGTCGATTCTTTTTGGCACTGAGGGACAATTTACGCATCTTTGCCAGTATTTAAGGGAGGACAAGTACCTTATAGATTATTTGGTACTTGTTAGGGTTTATATAGTTTTAGCAGAGACCAGTGGGCCAGGGTAGTTACACCAACCCCATAGGTCATCGTAGTAGTTATTACATGAAAGGTCTTGTTACACTTGTGGAGATCCTGATCATCTCTCATGGTAGTTTCCTGCATAGGGTCAAGAAAAACCCAACCTAGTTTTTTGGTTCTAGCTAGAGGATCAGTGCCTGAGATCGAGGGTCATGGTAGAATTTATCCTAATAGGGGTGGTCGTACTTCAGGTAGAGGGGTCAGTGATGCTTTGGTTCAACAAGGAGGTTAAGGAGTTATTCGAATAAGTAGGGGTAGAGGAGCTCAGTTCTATGCTTTTATTGGGATGGCCTAAGGCAGAGGTTTTTAATATGGTTATCATAGTTGTCCCAGTTTGTCATTAATCAGCATCTGTATAGTTCTAGTTCCACCTACTCCTAAGTGTCTACTTACTTTTTATCTAGGTTTGATTTTTTATGTGACCATATGTTAATGCCCATATATGTTTGTACACCAATAGGTGAGCCTTTAGTGGTGGATCAAATGTATCAATTGTGTCTTATTTCTCTAGCTAGGTATGACATTTGAGTAGATATGATTCTCTCGGAGATAGTAGACTTTGACATTATCTTGGTGATGGATTGGCTTTGTCTATATCATTCCATTCTTGATTGTTTCCCAAGATGATGACCTTATCTAATATGTGGAGGATCAAGTGGTTCCTATTCCAGTAAACTTATATCCTTTATTCGAGCTCAAAAGTTGATTGATAGAGGTTGTAGTCTTACTTCGATGTTATTTTGGATTTTAGTGTTGAGCTACCTCCTATGGAGTTCATTTTCATGGTTTAGAAGTCTCTAGACATGTTCCTATCTATCTCTCAATCCCTCCCGAAAGAGATATTGGTTTTTCCATTAAGTTAACGGCAGGAACCAAGCCTATTTCCTTTCCTTTGTATCGTATGACTCTAACTGAGTTGGAGGAGTTGAAGGAATAACTTTAGAATTTATTGACTAAAAGGTTCACCCACTCCAGTGTATCACCTTGGGATGCCCCAGTCCTATTTCTGAAGAAGAAAGATGAATCAATAAGAATATGCATTAATTATAGGCAATTGAAATACTTTCAAAAACATCTACCCTTTTTCTCGTATTGATGATTTATTTGATCAGTTTTAGAGATTCACAGTGTTATTAAGATTGATTTGAGGTCTAATTACCATCATTTGAGGATCAGGGCATCAGACATTCCTAAGATACCTTTTTAAACTCGTTATGGCCACTACAAATTCTTGGTGATGTCCTTTAGGTTGACCATGCCCTCGCAACATTTATGGAGTTGAGGAATGAGGTATTTCTCTTGTACTTACATTCACTGATGATGTTATTCATTGATTATATCTTAGTGTATTCCAAAATTGAGGCCGGTCATGTTCATCATTTTAAGATAGTGCTTTAGAGGTTAAGAGAGGAGAGGTTGTATGCAAAGTTTTCCAAGTGTGAGTGTTAGCTCAACTCAGTTACTCTTGGAGCATGTGGTGTCAGAGGATATTAGAGTGGATCCCACTAAGATTAAGGCAGTACGAGAATGGACTAGGCCTACTTTAGTTACCAAATTTGTAGTTTTATAGGATTAACTAGGTAATATCGACAGTTTGTTCAAGATTTTTCCTCTATTGCAGCTCCATTAACAAGATTGATTCAAAAGAATATATTCTTTCATTGTTCTAATAAGTGTAATGTGAGCTTCCAAAGGCTCAAGACCATGTAGACTTCAGCCCCTATTTTGACTCTACCCAAGAAGGGTGTAGACTTTATTGTGTATTGTGATGCTTTCAGAGTTAGGTTGGGGGATGTTTGACATAGAAGTAGAAGATGATTGCCTATTCCTCTAGGTAGTTAAAGACCCATGGAAGAACTATCCTACCCATAACTTGGAGTTGGTTGTGGTGCTCTTCTTATTGAAGTTATGGCGTCATTATTCATATTGGCTTCATTGTGAGATCTTCATCAATTATTATGGCGTCATTATTCATATGGGGTTTATTGTAAGATCTTCATCAATTATTAAAGTCTTTAGTACATCTTTAGCCAGAGAGACTTAAATTTGAAACAACGGAGGTGGATTCACTTATTGAAGGACTATGATGTGACCATTCTATATCATTCAGGAAAGGTCAATGTAATGGCTAATGCTTTGAGTAGAAAGATTTCTAGCATGAAGATTCTTGCAGCCATTCATGTGGAAGAGAGACCTTTATCTAGGGATGTTTAAAGGCTAGCTAATGGTCTAGTTTAATTGCATGTAACACCTTGAAAACTCCCAAGCTAAGATCCAAAATTTTCTTTTATGTGTATGAGATCATACTAAGTGATTCTAACCTTGAATTCAGGTATTAAAGTTTATTCGATAGTGAGATGATAGATTTGAGATAAATCAAGGTCATAAAAATCCTTTAACACAAAGTTAGGATGAAACCTCCCTTATTGATTGAGTTTTGATATAAAATTCTATGCAATTGGGTGATCTAATAACTCTAAGGTTGTGAAAGTATGTTAAGTTCTTTTCTTAAGTATTTAAAGTGTGTTGGATAGAGTTTGAGGTCATAAGGGACACCCAAGGTCAAGACAAGTTCAAAACATTTCAACCGGCTAAGTTTTGGTATGAGCTCATAGAAGCGTCAACTTCAAATTGACATATCTCTCAGCATATAATGAGTTAGTCGACCCATAATATGTCAAATTAAATATCTTTGAATTTTCTTTCTAACACATCATATTTCTCCTCAGTTGGAGTTTGCGGTAAAAAGTTACGACCGTTTTGCTGAAGCCTACAGAATCTATAAATTTCAGCGATCCATCGACTGAGACTACCTAAACACTCTGAGAAATCTTAGAATATGTTAAAAAGGGAGACCCAAGGTCACCATTCAGTGTACGACCGAATGATTCAGCGATGGGGCCCCTAGACCGTCGTTTCAGTCATCAAAACTCATCAAAAGGTCATTTTTTTTAATTTTGATGATTATTTGACTTTCTAAAAAGGTTATTTTCGACCTTTTACCCCTAATTAACTTACCTAAGCCTATCATATAGCCTAATAACCTTTATTAACACATAAATCCCTCAAAACCTCAAAAACTTGCGTTAAAAGTTCTCCCGAAGAAGAGGCTAGGGTACTTCATCTTCAAGTGCAAAACAAAGGTTTCTTAAGAGATTTTGCTCTTCCATGTATATAAGGCTACTCATAGCATTGGACTGAGTTCATCCACGCGCCTCACATGTCAATTCTCCATAATTGTGTTCGAGTAGAGTTTTACTCTGATTATTGAATTCTAAATGAGTTAATTCTCCTTCCATTGAGTTAGATATATATATATATATGCATTGGGATTATTGTTATTTTTATTTCTTATATTTTTGAAGTCGTCATCTGTGGATACTTTTCCATGAACTCTAATGAAGTTGATGACCATAACTTTTCATTATATTGTTTGATGTTGAGGTTGATGAGTTTTCATGCATTAAAGAAAAATATTATTTTAAAAATCAAAGTTTTACGTATTGGGAATAAAGATGATGACTTTTCTATGCATTGATAAAAAGTAATATCAACTAACATTATATATATGTATTTTATTGAGTCCAAAGGATTATATTTTGAGAAAAATATTTGATAAGATGATGCATGTTTTGATAAGCTTTGAGTTTAATGATGTTTTGAGTAAATATTTGATGAGGATGTAAATAAATTGTCAAAATATGTTTATTGATGGAAGATGATGATGATGCTTGAAATGAGTTTGAATAAGATTTCAAAAGAGAATGTTTTGGGAGTAGCATTGAGCACCAAGTTGGGTAAGAGTATTATTATCTCAAACCCTATAACTACATTGCCAACATAAGATAGTTGTGTTGTTAATTCGAGCGAATCTTGTCCCAAAATATGGACAAAAATTGGGAATCCAAGAGAAATTTGACATCCTTACCTTGGCAATTATTGGATGGGCGAGCAACGACGTCACATTCATTATGCATCACCAACTATGGTGGTGGGATAGCTATCGGTCAGAGAAATTCCCTAATTGTGCATAATTGACTTGACTAAGTTGCATGCTAGAGTTTCTTTTAGTATCATTGTATACTATATAAATATTGCTTCTTTTACTGATTCGAATTATGAATGGTTGAGTTGACTTGGTTGATTTACACTCGAGCTAACTTGTTTCCTTAGCCATTTTTTACATACCAGTATATTCAATATACTGATGTCCATTTGGGCCTGCATCATGAATAATGAAGATATAGGTATTAGATATCATCAACAGGCACACTGTTAAGGATCTATTGCAGTAAGCCAATTTGGTGAGTCCTCCTCTACTTCCGGAGGATACACATTCATACCTTCATCTAGCTTGAGTTTAGTATTTTATTTTCTTTGATTGAGGTAGCCATGGCCTGTCATCGGCGCTTTCGAGATGTTTAGAGATAGAGGCTTCATAAGACCGTGAGGGATTAGGATTGATATTTCCTTTTTGAAGACTTGTACTTTTTAGACTATTTTCACAGTATTAAATTAGTGCGGATTGTCAGTTTTAAGCATTATTTTATTGAGTCTTTAATTAGTGAGCCCACTAGAATGTTTCTTGTACATAAACTGAGTCTTCCATTATTGATGGATGAGTGGTTGAGCCAAATGGTTTGCTTGGGGATTAACAATGGTTTCTGAGTGCAAGCCACACAAAGGTTACCCTCCTGGGGCATGACAAACATGGTATCAAATCACAGATTTCAAGAGTCCTAGGGAGTCTATGAATCCACGTCTAGTAGAGTCTTGTTTATGGGTGTGTTGTGCACCACACTTTATAAGAAAGAGGCTATGGGACATTCAAAATTATTACACTTCTTTCTTATTCTATTCGTGCTATAGAGTTAAACTCTAGAAAGTATTTCTTCTAAATCGTTTATTACACATTTGCAGACCATGCCATCCAAATGCATTGTGAACCCAAGAAATTCTATCAACACAGTTTGGGACAATTACCAGTGTTTAGGCAGAGGAGCTTGAGCCTACTACTCATCCTACTGTACATGCTCGATGGGTAGAAGAGAACAAGGACAACAATAGGAGGAACCTTAGAGCAAAAATGCTAAGCTCTCAGGCATGAACATAGTTAACATATGCAAGGAAATGGAAATAGGTTCCCGTTTCTACAAAGATCTTCGAGTTATGCACCATCATAGGTAAGTGCATCCACATTTAATAACAAATATAATCTGAGGCTATGGAGAAATCAACCCTTTAGGGTTCAAAATCCTCCGCCCCGAGGAAGTATGGCTTGAGGTCCTGAAGGAAAGCCACCATGTGTAAAGTGTGGCAAACTTCATTTTGGAAATTGTTGAAAGGGTACTAAGGAATGCTATAAGTGTGGCCAAGAGGGTCACCTTCGGTGGGTTTGTCTGAAGTGGGCCAACAAAGCTCAATCTTCTACACCGGCATCACCAGTTCATAGAAGTGCTACTTCTGGCATGATTAGGGCCACAAACCAGTTTTATGTCGTGGGTAGTCACCAAGATACAGAAGACCCTCCAAAAGTCTTTTCAGATGTTGTGACAAGTATGATTTGAGTCTTCACTTTTGATTGTTATGTGTTGATGGATCCTGGTGCAACCCCATCGGTTGTGTATTCTTATGTGGCCAGCAGATATGATAAAACTCCTAAGTACCTTTCCGAACCTTTCAATGTATCTACTCCAATTGGTGATATTATTTTAGCTGAGAGGGTCTATTGTCATGATCTGGTCCTGGTCATAATGGTGCCTGCTAGATCCCACCTATAGGCAAGATAATTACCCAACCCTCCAGCATACCTATCCTAGCTTTCTAGTCCAAACTTTAACCAATATGACAATACACATAACGAAACCTACCTAAAACCTGGAAGTCAACAGGACAGAGCTACAATCGACACAAGGACATATCATATACATATAACAATAATCATATTAATATACTAAATCAGAGTGCCTCTACAAATACATAACACCACTGTACAAGGCCAATGTCTGGAGACAAAAGATGCCCATCAACAGGATAGAGACAGCGAAGAAGCTAGAGCTATCGGTGCTCACCAAAAGTCTCTTGATTCCCCAACTCAGCTATCACGGCCTGTACATAGACTTGTACCATGGGAAGATGCAAAAGTAGGCGTGAGTACCAGAATAGGCACCCAATAGGCATCATCGACTGACCGAGTAAAATAGTAACATATATAAAGCCCAAATATAAAGAGAACTACAGTAGTGTAGCAAAATGAAATCAGATAAAGGAATAAGCATGTTTGGAAACCCTCAATCCACCTCTGAGCCAACCAAGGAGATTAACAATGTTAACCATACCAACCCAAGTGTTAAACATCAATACCACTGACGAAACTACGTAGGTTCATACCACAATAGCCCCCAACTGAGGCATAGTGTTGTACGTAGGTGCAACACCCTAGTATCTATGCCTATATGCCAACTGGCCCCCCATAAGCCCAGAAGGTACACCCACGCACCATAACAATGCCAACAGAAAATCACAGAATCCCTCAGAACCATCATAGAATCCCATAGAACCATCACAGAGCCCAGCTCTCCATATCATTAAAACAAAGGTCAGCTGTACATGGGTATAAAGCCCTAGTATCTAAGCCTGAATACCCCTGAGCCCCCATAAGCCCAGGAGGTACACCACACACAATTGGGGTAAGAATAGGTGATTGGATCCATGGGCAAGTAATCACGGGGCCTCACCCCAACCATAACAAGTCAATTAGGTCCTCGACCCTGTGTTGGCATGTGGCCTCTGATCCATAATCCTCTGAATTGGCCTCTGGTTGAGCAGTCAGTCAGGGTCAGATGGTCTGACACTCAACATAATAGTGGGAAATATCCCTGGCGGGAGAAAGAATTCCTTTCACATAAGAAATAGTGTCTCATCTTAGGATGTCAATCATGGGGCCAAAGCCCATGGAATATTAATCAGGGTCCTCGACCCAAGTCTCAACCATCGCTCGGTCTATAAAATTGGTATTCATCGCCCAACACTCAAGCGCAACCATCGGAACTCAGAACATGGGGCCCGTAACCTATTAACTCAGATACTCAAGCGTGGTCGCCGGTGCTCGAACAACAATTGGGAACATCATCGAGGACTTAAGGTATCAATCAATCACTCACTCAACCAATCTATATGAATGCAGAACTCAAAAGTCATATCATGCCCAGAGTAAACGTAGGCAATGATAATTGCATCGTGCCCAGAGTGAACGTAGGCGATGAACTCTCAACCTGGGTATCCTACCGTCTAAATCCAGCCCACATAATTGCAAGCACCACCTCTCTTAGATATAACAGATACCCCAACATCAGATGGAACAAATCAACGCACAAAAACTATCAGCAATACACCAAAGTATATATGTCACAGATCATTGTAGAATCATGCCTCATAAGGCCAAGTATACCATAACCTCGTCAATTACAAGTTCCCAGAGTAAACATGGACCATTGCGGCAAATCATAAGTATTTAGAATACCCAAACCCAACTGAGTCATATCTATACCAGAGTCCAGTTACAGTATGACAATAATCAATGCACAGTCTCCTGGTCAATATATCATAGTAGAAATAGGTTTTACACACTCATACAAGAAGGAGTCGAGTTAGAACACATTCCCTCCCCATGAAAATAGCCCATATTTACCCTTTACTAGGTGCTTTCTCTGTGTAAAGTAGCTCATAGGGTAGCCTCGGTATAACCTAAGCTAAGGCCCGAAAGACTAGACAATTACAAGGATGCGACCTTCCTAGAATCATATCACAGTCTAGCTGCTATAAGGGATGGTTCCCAAGGCAACCATGTGCCAGCCCTCTAATACATTGCTCTTCTCTATATAAGGTGCTAATCCCCAGGACTAACCTACATAGCTGGTGTTTTGTCATAGATAACCCAGGGAAGTGTATAGGATATAGCCTACACCAAGTTGCCAGGGTCATACTCCCGTCTCTAACCTGCCTGTGGCTCAATAACAACACCTCTCTATCACAGAATGCAAGGCTCCCTCAGGCCGACACTATTCCTATCTCCAGAACATGGTGTGTCTCTCCAGTCACTAACAAGTGACACAAGTATATAACATATAACAACAACATACAAGATCATATAAACTACAAGGCAACACAACATCATGTTTAATCAGGAAATTCTACCAGAAGTATTGAGAAAAGATATAGATCACCGCAACTACATTATGCATATACATACCAACTAGATATAAATACTAGTTTCAGCGCATAGGGTAGCATGTAATCACAAGACAACCACAATAGCTAGTATATTCTCGTAGCCTCAGACCACACATACACATAAGCATGAGTCAAGCTCAGTGTACATATCTGTCATATGTTCATAGCTCCAGCTAACCCCTTTCAAGCCCTTTTGTAATCATATAATGTAAGAACTTAGGTAATATAACAGCTACAACTAACACATCCCTCAATACAACAACTATAGTCCCATAACAAAATATATATATAAACACACACAGAGAGAGAGAAGAGAGATCGCATCTAGCCATATACAACATATACTCCATGATGTCGCCCAAGCTACACCTTCTTTTGAAAGGTTAAAGCGGTCATTGTCAAGTTATATAACCTAATCAAGGTTAGGGTCAATCCCACAGGGAATATGATAGACTAAGAGTAATTTAAATTAACTCGAGTTAATTAACCTACTTATCTCCCTCAAGGAGGGGTTTGTAAATTGTAGAAAGTAATCCTACACTAACACAAGTGTGTGAAACCAGTAAGAAGAGTAACTAGAGTATTGTGTTTCTCATGATTCCCTAACTTGGTATTGCCAGGTAATATCATCCTTTTCTAGTGTGTTACATGCAGAATGGTAAGTTAAGTTTACCAAACCCTTTAATCAAGACGAGAGGTAAATTTCACTATGTGATTTGATACATCCCTGCAGTGTGACATTACTAAACCTTACCTACTTTCCTAGTATAACCTCCTCTTGATCTAGTTTGGTTGATTAGATGAGAAAACATCAATCGAATCCTGTTAATTAATCTCTTTTCCTATTCATTACTATCTTGATCCAGTCAGTAACACTAGGCGAGTTCTAACGGTTGCCACCATTAGAAAAACAATCAAAACATAGAGATTAATAAATACATGCATGCACACTTTCTAAGAATTATGAATTATTCAGGTTTACCTTATTAATTCATCATGGTTCCTACAACCTAGTTGTGGATTTTATTAGTCATATTCATTGTAGATGTAAGAATTATGATATAGAATAACATAATTGAGTACTTACAAGGACAAAATTAAGAACAAGAAATCCACGTTCTTCTATGGAAATCACAAGTTATAAATTAAAATCACAAAATAATGTTCAAGTGGTTTTCTCAATTTCCTCTCTCCTCTCGTGTGTGCCCTACTTGTTGTCTACTAAAAATAACTTAAAAAACCTATTTATAGTGTTTAAAATAAAAATACAAAACAAAATTGGAGAATTGGATTTGGCAAGCAATATGATTAAGTCTACGGGTTCAGTTTCTACGAGACCTTTCTATGGGCCATATTCAAAATTATGGCCCATATAAGGTTTCGTCAGATGAATTTTTAGAAACTCCCAGTCTTCTGATGCTCAGGGTATGAAACCTCATCTATGACTCGCATGTCATTCTATGGCTCATCTGATAGTTCACTGATTCAACTTTAAAAAATCACCCCTTCATTAGATTTTACGAACACAACTCTATGGCCCATGGTAACTTCCACGAGCCGTAAATATGTCATAGAACATTAAAAATTTTAGCAACTACACTCTTAGCCCAAAATCATGCCAAATCCTATAATCCTGAAAAACAAACATAAAAACGCATCACACATACTAACATCACTTTGAGAACACACAAAATCCAAGTTTTAAGTATCAAAAGTGATGTATTTTGACAACACATCAGCACTCTCAACTTAAAATTATTGCTTGTCCTCAAGTGGCGGGCTCAATCTACATAAGCAGTACAGTAACACATAAACTTCAATCTAATGGAACATATCATTCCAAAATAAAGTTCATATACCCATACCACTCATAAATGCATATCAAATAGCTATTAGGCAAACCAATACATATTAATACATGTGACAGTGAAACTATGGCAAGCAAGATAACTATAGATAAGCAACAATCACTGAATCGGTCTAGAATCAATAGTGCAATGCAAGTTCCCTCACACAAAGCAGTTCCATATCCCACTCATACTGATGTTTTTAGATTCAATGCTTGGGACTAAAAAAATCACTCACTTTCAAAAAAGATATTCATACACCGTGCTCAATACCATATGCTTGCCCCTATACTCACGACTATGACCTTCGACTACTTGGACTAGGATCACTATATGACTTTCTTTACTTGTAACGTAGGCTTAGGGGGCTTTGGTATGATGTTTTGGAAACATAGTGATTAACGACCCTCCTTGACACTGTGTTACTATACACTTTTGCCCTACTAACACTATCATTTTTCAACTCATTCTCCCTTTCTCTTATTTCAAGCGTTTTTGGGTGCCTTACTCTTATTTTAAGCTCATTGCCTCTAATTTTCAATTCATTTTTATTTTTAGCTCATTATTTAAGCGTTGTTTCATTTTACTTGCACCTAGAGCACATTTTTATCCTTTTTCCATGTATCACCAGCTTCCATCCTATGTTATGTGATTACTCTTACACCAGCCACCCTCAACTTTGGCTTTTAGCTTGAGTCGAGGTGCACAATATCAAACCTATGAACTAGGGTCCCTCAAGTTAAGTTTTTTGCCTCAGTCAAGGTGCATAATATTCAAGGAAGACCAGGCTAATTTAAGGATTTTACATTTAACAAGGCTAGGTAACTTAGGTTTCTTCAAAGAAAAGGGTACATGCGAGGCTCAAACATTGAGATCAAAGGATACTTTACATATTTGGTTGGCTATTTAGGCTAAGTGGACTAATATAAATAATGACCTAAGATCCTTTCCTAACCAACTAACCTATAGTCTAAGTCAGAATAATAGGACAAGTTTTGAATTGAAACACAGTACATGAATTTAGCAAAGAAACCTCACACACACATGAAATTGATTACACTATCAACATAGACTCTTAGATCATGCTTTTCATCACAATTCAACCTCACTTATCAAAACAAGCATTGTCAGACAATCATGCATTGTCAAACAATCAAACATGCATGGTTGCATCAAGACTAACTAACAAAATTTCTGGTGGGTATCATTTTTCACATAAAAACTAACATATGCCATAGACTTCAGTACTATATGCTACTCATACTACCTACACATCCTAAACATGTCGGTTCAACAGAAAGTAAATATCCTTGGGGAAAAAGAACATATGCCAGAATATCCCTCGGATTCAAAATTATGGATAGCTATAGGCCAAGTTTACTCAGACTTCACTGAGGCCTATAACTATCGATACCCTATCAAAAAAATGCATTGTCCTCAGTGCACAAAATATCATTGTAATGCACAGGGGTCAAAAAAGTACCTGGGTGCCTAAACGTCGGTCTTTGGCGGAATTTGACCACCCTGAACTTTCCTGGTGGTCTCCTTAGTAGTAGGAGTATGTATGAAAGGTCAAGAACCCCTCACTCTCTCTATCTCACGTGCTTGCTATGCATTCTTATCCTGCATTGACCGTAGCCTGGCGAGCTTAAACTACTGCTCCTTTGTCATCTCTGCCTCTAGTCTCGCTGCCTTAGGGTCATCTGTGCGGGGCCTCTTCTTGAGGGAAGGGAGTAGTATCTCCTCAGGAGCAAATAAATCTACCATCACCTCGGTGGGATCGGCTGGTGGGAGCACAATTGGTGGTGCAAGTGCTGCTCTCATCTCAGATCGAAGCTGTTGGATTTCCATGCTAATGGTCGTCAAGTCTATAGGCTATGCTAAGCTGAGGATTTATTGTACTCTCCTATTGAACGCATCAATACGATTGTCCACGTTTATGAGTCTCTCTTGAATAGTAGACATAACGTACATGTGCATATGAGCCTTAGCTTCTGAGATGGCCTGGTGGAACCAAGGCCAAATCTGCTGTAGTAACTAAGTTATCTGGGACTCAGTGCGAGCTTACTTCTGCACCATGGCCTGAATAGAAGCCGCTTACACATAAACTATGCCAACGGGTGTTGTCAGTGTGGCATGACCTCTAGGGCAGTAGTAGTAGTAGTTGGGCCCCTCTCTATATTAGTATCTGTCTGTGGGGGCCCGTCAACAGTGAGAGCAGCCGTGGTGGTAGAAGATGGAGGCTCAAAGAGTGGCACCGCGGCAAACATCTCGGGTATCTGCACAAGAGGGCGTGGTGCTCACCAGAGGGCCACTGGGTTCTCATTATCCTTTATCAGGCTAGCATCTAACGTCCTCTGAACCTCTATCAGAAAGTCTAAATGATGAAGGATATCTACCCCCAACTCTATACAGAGTCTATATATCAGGCACGGGAAGGGGATGGAGGTCAACCTCTTCAAGGGCACCTCATGTATCTTCTCTGTAATTTAAGTGAGCCCAATCTATCTCATAACCAGCCAAGATGCTGGCAACTAGTATTGCTTGGTCCAGCATCAATGTATTATCTATAAATGTAAGCCGAATCCATGATCTCACCACAACCCACCAAAATTTATCGGTGAAACTGAGGCACGATGGGCTCCGACGAAGTAGATATCCACTTAAGGTCCTGGACTGCTCAGCATTTTAGTCTACTACCCATCTCATCAAAGCATCCCTGTGAGCGGGTCTCTCATTAGGGCCTTATCCCGAGTTTGCCCTAATCTCAGGTCGAACTCTGCTGTAGTCTTAGGAGCTGGGAACTCTGGGCCAAATAGCATGCGGCAGATAGTGGCCTTTGAAATATCAACTTGTACACCCCTCACCCTTGTATGTGTTAACTGGGGCTAAGCAAAGGGTTTCTTCCCCTTGGGGAGAGAACTAAGGACTTTGGCAGCGTAAGATGTGAAGAACTTATGAACCATAGATGAGGAGTACTTCCCCGTTGATGCTGCCAGCCACGAGAGCCTGTATCTGGTGATGGTTTCAGGGAGGCCTGGGACACCATCCAACCTTGAAGTGATGATCATAGGCTCCTCAAATATAGAACGGGATAGTCGGCCTCGCTCATCCTTCTGTACGTCCTCCGCGTAGATCAACTACATACCTTGTATGCATCATAGGCTAGATAGAGAATTTAGAGGTGAGGGTGGTGCTTGGGGTACTTCTAAAGACTCAGACTATGAATCTTCTCCGAATCCTGACTTGGGTCCCTCTTCGAATGGAGTCATCTGTATCGAGCTGCTACCTTTGGCGCCTTCCTCTTCAGATTGGGGAGAGCGGATTACAATAGCCTGTGTGTGGGGCTGCCTTTCCTATCTAGTCGAAGTATGTGTATTTGGTCACTTGGAGTCTGAGTCAGGCTGGATACCAAGCTCCTCTATAGATCCATCGGCCTCGGAGGTTCCCTAATCCTCTGAGGGCTCATCTCGTAATTGCCGCTGTAAGGCCCGTATCTCTTTCTTCCTTGCCTTTAGGGCCATGGTACCTGAAATACATACCTTTAGCAACACGATTAGCACCACATCTATAGGAATGAAAAACAATAACATCTTTGAACTGGGTACAAATGAGTCTATCAAGGCTCTTTTATAAGCCATAGTGAAAACTATGAGCCGTAAAAGGCCCTCATGGATGACAGAGTGCTGTTAGTTTAGCTACAGGAAATGCATCTACGATACCAGGTACAACTCGTAGAATATTATACAGGTCATAGATATGATTCCATACTTGACTTTGTGTAGGCAAGGCACTACAAGATCTATCTACGAGTTGTAGATTAAGCTACAACTCCTAGAAAGTCTCGTCTAATAGTATCCCAGAAATCCCAACTTACTGGATTTTTATACGAGGGGAAACTACGGCTCGTGAAAGTTTCCACGAGCCGTAAAAGACCCTCATTGTGTGAAATTTCCAGTAATCTTGGTTTTCAGAGCCTATCAAACGAGTCTTGAAACAACATCATTGGACCACCATTAATTAAATTAACACCAAAGCAAGAATATTATGCACCCATATGAATTCAACCGATTCTCTAATACCCCACATGAATGATTACACACCCCATCGATTTCCATTTTACATGTTCATAATGCAAACAAACACCGTTTGAAAGTGAAAAATTAAGTACACACATGCAATCACACATCATTTTTCAAGCAATGTTTTCCATCCAATTCGAACGACACGTGACAACATGGATTCTCATAATAGCATTCAAACAAAACATGACCATACACATATATTCTGGCATTTGACATTATACAAAACAACGGCAACAACCCAATCAATGTTATACACATATTACATATGAAGGCAACATTAATTCGAACCCATCAAAGTGGACTACCATACCTATCACTAATTTTAACCTAATGACATTAATTTCAGTATTACAAGGGTCTTAGGGTCGAGAAATTAACAAAATTTGATCAAGAGGATCGAAAATAAAAGGTGGAATCCAAGGGGGGCAAACCCTAGGTCACTAGAGTAGTACCGAAAAACTTACCAGAAAAATGAGAATGGTGGTTGAAATGCTAGGGTAAGAGAAAGGGTTGGGTGTTTTCAGAAATGTTTTGAGAATGGGGGATTCATTTGGCCCCCTTTTTTGTACTTCGACAGGGTTAGTTTAATAATTGGGCGCAGGATCATACGAAACCCTGCCTACGGGTTGTAGAATTTTCAGCGGTCTGTAAATCCTGGTCTCATAGACTACCAAAGCCCTAATTTGGACATTGGCTTCACGGACCCATTTACGAGCCGTATGACAGAATAAGACTCGCAGAGTGGGTCGTAGAAGCCTCCAACACCTAGTAAAATGTGGAAAACTTACCTGGAGTATACGAGCCCTATTCATGGCCCATAGTTTTATCTATGGACCATAAAGTTGTCTTGTGGATTAGAGTGCAGATTATTTTACTTACTGGAAGTGTTCTACAAGCCAGTGTACGGATCGTGTTTGAAACACGGCTCATAGGACTGGTCGTAGAAGCACTTGTTATTGCTTCTTCAGACTAAGATGGTTGACTTCCTCTTGTACCTGCACGTACTTCACAAAACACACTATTACCCTATATGCCACTAGTCTAGTGTCCAAAAATTACAACCAAAATACTAACTAAACTATATTCAAGTCCAAAATCTAAAAACAAAACCAAAAAAACCACCCCTATTACATCAAATATATTGGGTACCCTCCCAAGTAGCACTTGAACGACTTGGACAACTTGGTTACTTAGACTTCACCAAGTGCCCAAACTTCCATCTTCAAGTCATCTGGCCTCTTTATCGACTGACAGATGTTGAAGACGACTTCTTCATCATTCAATTGAAACTTGAGTTGGCCGAATTTCATATCCTCTAGTGCTCGCCCAGTGGCTAGGAAGGGCCTTCTCAAGATGATTGGGAATTCAAAGTCGACTTTACAATCAAGGATCACAAAGTATGTGGGGAATATGAATTCCTCTACTTTGACAAGGACTTCATACAGTATCCCCACAGGCTTATTCACTGTTCGGTCAGCCATCAACAATCGCATGCTCGTAGGAGTAGGGGCTCCCAATCTTAGCTTCTTGAAGACCACAAGGGTATCCAATTTATGCTTGCACCTAAATCATATAATGACCTTGCGAAGTCAACATCTCTGATGGCGCAGGGTATGGTTAATGCTCCGGGGTCTTCTCTTTTTTGCACCAAAGACATTGTAACAATCATACTATAATGTTGAAGTTCTTGGGAGAGCTCCTGGCTCACAGTCCGCTTCTTCTTGACCAAGTCCTTCATGAACTTATCATACCCAGGCATCTACTCCAATAATGATAGAAATTTCTTTTAGTATGGAGAGAAAGTACTTGAATTTACCTTCCTCCTCATTCTTTTTGATTCTTTAAGGGAAAGGAGGAGAAGATCTAGGAATGAGCTTTAACTTTTGTGGCATCTCTGTAACATCACTCACTCTATCCTTGGCACGAATATCCCTAGTCTCTGCATCTTTGCTTTCAACTATCTCCTCACAAACATCATTATCACCTATCGAAATCGGAGGGTCAATGGTTAGTTTGCCACCATGAGTGGTTACTGCCATACCTTGCCCCTCATTCTTTGGATTTTGAATTGTATTGTTAGGCATTGTACCTTTTTGGCAATGGTTAAGTTGAGTTGACATTTGACCAAAATTTTGCACCAGTTGCTTGATAGCAACAGAATGAGACTCGATTTTCTGATTAATGTTAGAGATGTGAGACTTCATCCCCTTTAATGTCTCATCCTGAGAGTAAGCATTCTTCAACAGGTGATCAAACATCTTCTTAACTCTAGAGCTACCAACACCTTAATCTTGATTATGTGGTGGCATATACAAACCATTACTATAACCATCTCTGCATGCCCAATCAATATCTCTGTCCCGACCCCTGTTTCTGTCATAGTTGCCTCCTCGATTGTTTTCTCTGAAGGCACCATCCCTATTATAGTTTTGACCTTGGTTTCTTTGACCTCGAAACCAATAGTCCTGATTGGACACTTAGGCGTTGGACTGGAAACCTACCATCTGATCAATGACGAAGAAAGTGTCCTCCTTATAGTAAGGCTGCTCGTTCATGGGTTCTCATAAAGGTTGATGATTTACTGCATTCATACTTTCTTGGTTCTGCTTTGTCAACAACTCCACATCGGTACTAATTAGAGCAAGCTCTTGCTTTATATCCTCATTTATTTTTGCTTGCGCCAAATTAATGCTGACTGCAAACGAGCTCTTTGTTGTTTACTTATATCTCTTTCCCATGCACAATTTGTCTTGATCACCTTTTCTAGCCTTTCAGCATTCATAAAAAATGTACGATCTAGAAATAAGCCTCTCATGATAGTATCAGCAACAACTTGGTTATTCTCATCCAAGGCTTGATAAAAGATATCCACTAAGGTGTCATCCACAATCTTCTGGTCAAGGATACTCCTCAAACACTTTGTGAACTTCTCCCACGTGATACTGATCGAATCACTAGGAGGTTGATCAAAGTTGTTGATTTGGTCTTTCAACTTCAGCTTCTTCGATCTCGAGAAGAACCTCTCTAAAAAGGCCTTCTGCAGTTCAGCCCAACTGGTGATCAAAATTTGTGGGAGCTCAGATAACCATAGTGTTGTATTGCTTGTTAGAGACAATAGGAAGACAGGAAGCCCAATGACATCTATAGACAGATTCTGGCTCCCCATCATACTCTTACAAACAAAAACAATATTGTGTAGATGGTTATGTGGGTCCTCCAATGGTAGGCTCGCAAACAACTCGTGATTCTATAGCATTTGAAATAATCTACTCAAAATAACATACTTTGTGTCATCCGGCAGTGGTGGTAACATAATAGCTTTAGTGACATCTATCGCCATGGGTACAAGCTGATATTGATTCCATGTATGTGTTGCGGCGTTAAGATCCTGTGGCGATGGGTCAATATCCTCAAGTAGAGGTGGGTTATTATTGTTCTCATTCTGGTCCTGGTTTAGTGTTCATTCACTGTATTATTTGCAACATTATTCTTCTCAGCATCCTTTAGATCTCTAGTCAAATGTAGTCAAGGGAATGCCTCAACTTCGAGTGTTGTGCATACACTACACCTGCACGCTGAAATAAAATAAGTACAACAAAAAGCATAAAATGAGGAAAGTAAGGATAAATTCCTGAATTACTCAAATTAAACAAGTCTAGCCGTATTCCTTGGAACGGTGCCAAAATTTTGATGTCGCATAAGCTACACCTCCTTTTTGAAGTTAAAGTGGTCGTTGTTAAGTTACATCGCCTAATCGAGGTTAGGGTCGATCCCACATAGAATATGGTAGACTTGGAGTAATTTCAAGCAACTCGGGTTAATTAACCAACTTATCTCCCTGAAGGCTGGGAGGGGGGGTTGCAAATTGCAGAAAGTAATTTTAAACTAACATAAGTGTGTGAAACTAGTAAGACGAGTAAATAGGGTATTGTATTCCCCATGATTCCCTAACTTGGTATTACCAGATAATTGCATTCTTTTCTAGTGTATTGCATGCAGAACATTAAGTTAATTTACCAAAACCTTTGTTCCAGGCGAGAGGTAAATTTCACTACATGATTTGATATATCTCCGTAGTTTGACATTACTAACCCTTACTTATTACTGCAGTACAATCTCCCCTTGATCTAGTTTTGTTGGTTAGATGAGAAAATATCAATCGAATCCTATTAATTAATCTCTTTTCCTATTCATTACTACCTTGATCCAGTTAGTAACACTAGGTGAGTTCTAACGTTGGCCATCATTAAAAAGACAATCAAAATGAAGAGAATTAATTAATACATGCATGCACACTTTCCAAGAATTATGAATTATCTAGTTTTATCTTGTTAGTTCTTCGTGGTTCCCACAACCCTAGTTGTGGATTTAGCTATTCATATTCATTGTAGATGCAAGAATCATGATATTGAATAACATAATTGAGCAGTTACAAGGATAAAATTAAGTACAAGAAATCCAAGCTCTTCAATGGAAATCACAAGTTATGAATTAAAATTACAAAATAATGTTTCAAGTGTTTTTCTCAATGTTCCTCTCTCCTCTCATGCGTTCCCTACTTGTTGTCTACAAAATATAATCAAAAAAACCTATTTATAGTTTTCAAAATACAGATCCAAAACAAAATTGGAGAACTGGATTAGGCAGGAAATACGAGCAAGTCTATAGGCCGTATTAATTTCTACAACCCATATCGGGGCTTCATGGACTTCATTCTTCAATTTTAGATTCAGCTTCTATGAGACCTTTCTATGGGTCGTATTTAGACTAATAGCCCATATAGGGTTTCGTTTGATGACTTTTCAGAAACTCCCAATCTTCTGATCCTAAAGGTGTGGAGTCTTATCTACAACTCGTACTTTATTCTACGGCTCATCTAATAGTTCGTAGATTCAAATGCAAAAAATCACCTGTTGACTGGATTTTACTACGAACACAACTCTATTGCCCGTGGAAACTTCCACGGCCCGTAAAGATTATCGTAGAGCAACAAAATCCTTAGCAACTGCACACTTAGCCAAAAATTGTGCCAAATCTTATAATCCCGAAACAAACATAAGAACACATCAAACCTACTACCATAATTTTGAGAACATACAAAATTCCAAGGTTTAAGCATCAATAGTGTTGTATTTTGATAGCACATCACTCAATAATTCAATCCATAAAGAATACATTTCTACACATTCCAACTCAAATATGCAAACATTTTAGCTTAGTCTAGGGTTTAGAGAAAGCCTAGCCTACCTAACATCTGATGTTTCTTGCTCCGAGTCAATCCAGCCGAGGTTTCCCCCTGAATCGCCTCCTGATGCTGCTCAGCTATCAAAACATAAGTCACAAGATCATTACTACTGATTTGGCTATAAAATCTTAATAAACAGCTGAAATTACATCAATCACGACTAAAATGGGGAAAATCAGGGCCTACGCCCAAAATTCCAAACCAATCCTCAAAAAATGATCCCCACATCACAGCGAGTCCATATCCAGAAATTCGGCCCAAATGGCCCTCTAAAAGACCGGGAAAAGACCCTAAAATGAAGTTAAAAAATATACCAAAAAAATTCCTTTCAAAATATTCTCAGTCAAAATTCTCAAATATGGACAAAATCAACGAACACCCAGCATACCACAGTGTTCCTCTGGGAATGTAGAACAATTTAGGCTCAAATTTCACTTAATTTCGTTGCGGAATGACCAAGATATTGCAATGTAAAGTTTTCACTCATTCTCGATATATCATCAACAAAAAAGTAGAGATATACCTTGAAATACATGTCAAATCATGATTCCAACTTCACCATGATGTTTCTTGCGAAACATCGAGTCACATAGCCTTTTAAATCACTCAAATCAGAAGAAAAATGAGCTCGAAATTGTGGTGCAAAGTTGGAGGAAATATATGTGTATATTTTCCTAGGAACATGTAGACATATATATATTGGCAGCATGCTGACGTGTTTCTAACATGTGGCAACAATTGACTGCATCACATGGCAGTGCTCCTAAAATTGGCTATATGTCCCTTCCGTTTCATTAACCTTCCAATCCCTTTTTTCGTCATTTGGGCTCATCTGGACTCCGATTTTCTTAAATGAACTATGTAACCCTATGGATTTTGGCTTTTCAAATCCAATGGTGTAGTCAAAATTTTCAACGATGGTTCCTATGATAATGTGACAATCCCATTTCCTTATATGCAACTTTTAATGGAAAGCCCCCAGGGGTCAAATCACATTCGGACGTCCCTGGTATCAAATGAAGGGTCACCCCAGACCAAAATTGATGTTTTGGGGATAACTGTGCTATCAAAATTTTCATCTGGGGCATGATGCCCGAGGGCATTGGCTGGGCCAACTATTAACCAATTCCGATGACAAAATTTGCAATCTATGATACAATTGCACCAGACATGCTTCTAGCTTAATTCGATCGTTCCGGAGCTAATGGAATCGTCAGAATTCCATTATAAGGCCATTCACTACGACTTTACCCAAAAACTCATTTTACAGGTATAACTTCCCGGTTAACTCAAAAAGTCCAACTGAATAACCCGACCAATAATCACCCCAATAGTCCCGAGGTCACTATACACATGATCCGATCAACATAATAACAACAAAACTATAGAAAATGACCCAGAGGTCATTACAATATCTCCTACTAAAAAGACTTTCATCTGTGAAAGTACGAATACAAGTGTACCTGTAGGCTCCAATCTACACCACAAGTATATAAGCCATAAGCGTGTTTCGTATTCTACAATAATTAGTACCACCCCCACTATCCTGAAATCCCACCACCTATCTGTATGTAACAGCGAGTTGGTGTGGTAATTCAACAAGGAAGTCTTTAGAATACACTATTTGTCCCATCCTCTTAATCAGCTGACAATTCATGAGGATCAATCAGCTAGACATACCTGTCCTTACTACATCCCCGGATGTCCTGATAATCATGGTTGTTCGTAATTGTACTCGTGGTTTACATATGCGGCTTTTACTCCATTCCTTGCTTCCTTATGCAAGCGATTCCCACATTAAACCATAAATGGCGCACATGCTAAATAAATAACTGTGGACAATAGCTAATATGCTCTCATTCACACGCAGCGCCGAAACCCCTTTCCCTTGCTGTCTAATCCACCCGCCACCACTACCAAACACTAATCACTGTAGTAAATACCCAACAAGCTACCCACTGAAAAAGCTCTTTGTACTTCTCTTCATACTCAAACATTCGTATCTCACTTCTCAAATATGGTCCTCAGTAGTTATCATCATTTAACCCCCATTCTATAGCCTTTATTAATTAATTCTTATGAAGAACTTTAATATCAGTCACCGGTGCTTTCAATTTACCGAATTCATGCTCTGCAACACAGTAGTCAGCCAACAACCACAATCAGCCACTCATAATGGCCACACTATATACTGGTACAACTCCCAGAATTTCCACAACCACAACCTCCCTTAACAATGTCTAGCCATCATCTAACTCAACGAAAACACACTAGAGTACATGTAACTCATCCAAAATATATTGGCACACCATCGATACCAAAAAATAGATATACAATAGAACAAGCTAAAAGTAAGGCTAACTTAGATGCAACCGGGCCAATGCGTTTCAAAACCTCAATAAGGATCACATTCAGGACCAAGCTCATCTCACCTTCCAACATACATGACTTTTTGTAGGGGTTACACCCTCAGAACCGCTCTGTCCCAAATCTCAAACTGTACAAACTGGCATCCATGTCAGCATAACCCCGGGTGCCAACTTAAAGCTATCCTCAATCTATCTCAAATACCCTAGAACCCTGCTAAGGCGCCCTTTAATATGGTTATACCATAAGACTTGGATCTGTAGGCTCAAACCAGCTAACTGGAGAATCACATCAATAAGCGCATCACAAGAACAAGTCAATCCACCTCCAGGGTAATATGAAACCGAAAAAATCCGACATTTCGCTTGATACGTGTATCCAAATCCTGAGGGATCACCTTGCTAAATCTCCCACTAATAAAAGGAACCTTCTATTACCTCAATATCTGGCCCGGGATAAAAGAAATTCAAAACCCATACTCAAGTGGGCAATAAGCTAAGCAATGCAGCTAACAATGTGAAATCATAACACAATATAAAGCAACCCGACAAGGTAATCAACATCCTACAGGAAAGCATAACCGGTGATTCAAATAAAATAGTTCTGGTCGGCTAACAATCATAACAAATTCCTAAGGCAGAGGGGCTATTAACTCAACTGATAATGCAAAAATATCCGATACAACAATAGATGGTCCAACTAAGCCTCTAGGCATAACATTTATCTCACAATTCAGTCACCCAAGAATTCAGGGAATCACATATCAGCCGGATCATCACAATATAATTATAACCATAGAGGCACAAGGTGTAGCCAAGGGAATAATTGACAACTAGCCTCTTAAATACTATATACGCTAGTATCAGACTACCCACTCCAGTAGGTAAACATCAAAATGGTCATAGGTATAAATCATAGGGTTTGGCTTACATTTAGCTACCGACAGGGTATAATCATAGCATAGGCGACAATCACCCAGAATCCTATCAGGCACAGCATGCTCATCAACACCAAGAACCTAATAAGTCAAACTAGTAGGTAAATAATCAAATATGAATATCCGAAAGGCATTAATGCTCTGCCTTAGCTCAATCACAACTTATCTCGCCTTCAGGGTCTCTATCAAGAGTGTTCGCAACCTATAAACCTTTTAACCAACCACTGACATAAAGATATACTTATCATAGAAATCTATCCCTAATAGCATCTCTCATAGAATAATACATATCCACCCCTAATCAAATACTAACCATGAAGCATGCCTTTGAGGCCCTTCCCCTGCTCGGAGTCTGGCCTCTACGAGATATCCACGTAGAGGGACGAACAAACCCAAATTCTCAAAAATCGTGGAACTACTGACAATATGCACTACAGAAGAAATAACACATGGAAGTTCTTAAACATCCCATAGCCACTTGGAGATAAGCCACAAACATCTCCACACCCATCCACAAGACACTACTAGATGGTAGCTCTGTATAGTTAAGGTCAGTGAACCTTAAGCTCTGATACCACCTTATCACAACTCTGTCGTGGTCATGATGGTGCCTGATATATCCTACCTATAAACAAGCCAATTATCCAACACCTAAGGTACTTATCCTAGCTTTCTAGTCCAAATTCTAACCAATATGATAATATACATAATCAAAACCTACTAAGAACCTGAAAATCAACTATACAGAGCTAAAATAAACACAAGGACATAGCATATACATATATCAATAATCATAATAATATACCAAATTAGACTACCTTTACACATACATAACACTATTGTACAAGGCCAATGTTTGGATACAAAAGATGGCCATTAAGAATGGAGACTACGAACTAGCCAGAGTTGTTGGTGCTCACCAAAAGTCTATTGAGCACTTCTGGAGTTCCCCAATTTAACTATCATGGCCATACATAGACTTGCACCATGGAAAGATGCAAAAGTAAGGGTGAGTACTAGAATGGCCAGCCAGTAGGCATCATCGACCAACCAAGTGAAATAGACCATACATAAAGCCTAGATATAAAGAGAATTATAGTAATGTAGTAAGACAAACTCTGATAAAGGCATAAGAATTTCTTGAAACCCTTAAAACACCACTAAGAAAACCAACGGAATGAATAATGATAACTGAACCAACCCAAGTGATGAACATCAATACTATTGATGAAACTACGTAGGCTCATAGCACAATGGCCCTCAACTAAGGCATAGTGTTGTACGCGGGTGCAAAGCCCTAGTATCTATGCCTGTACGCCAACTGAGCCTCCATAAGCCCAGATGGTACACCTGCGCACAATAATAATGTTGACAGAAAATCATAGAATCCCTCAGAACTATCACAGAATCCTATAGAACCATCACAGAGCCTAACTCTGCATCATAAGAACAAGGGTCAGTTGTACGTGGGTGTAAGGCCCTAATGTCTAAGCTTGAATGCTCCTTGACCTCACATAAGCCCATTAGGTACACTCACACACAATTAGGGTGTGAATAGGTGAGTAGATCCATGGGCGAGTGATCACGGGGCTTCACCCCAACCATCACAAGTCAACTAGGTCCTCAACCCTATGTTGGCACGTGACACCCAATCCATAGTCCTCTGACTTGGAATCTAGTCCAGCAGTCAGCTCGGGCCAGATGGTCTAACATTCAACATAATGGTTGGACGTATCCCCTGTGGGAGAACAAACTCCCAACATAAATAATAGTGTTTCATCTCAGGATGTTAATCACAGGGCCCAGCCCCATAGAATATCAATCATAGGACCCAGTCCCATGGAATATCAATTGAGGTCCTCAACCCAAGTCTTAGCCGGTGCTCAGTTCGTAGAATCGGTATCCATCTCCTAGTGCTCAAGCGCGACCAGGGGAACTCAGAGCATGAGGTGCATAACCCATGAACTCGAATACTCGAGCATGGTCGCCGGTTCTTGAATAGTAATATGGAGCGTCATCTCAAACTCGAGTTATTAATCAATAACTTACTCAGCCAATCTATCTGGATCTGGAATTCGAAAGTCATATCGTGCCCAGTGTGAAAGTAGGTGATGATAATCGCATCATGCGCAAAGTGAACTTAGGCGACGACACTCTCAACCTAGGTATCACACAGTCTCAATCCAACCCACATAATCGCAATAACCACTTCTCTCAAATACTACAAATACCTCAGCATCAGATAGAATGAATCAACACACAACAATTGTCAGCACTACACCAAAATATATATGTCATGGATCACTGTAGAATCATGCTTCACCAAGGCAAAGTATACTATAACCTCGTCAATCATAAGTTCCCAGAGTAAACATAGTCCACTACGGCGAATCATAAGTATCCAGGATACCCAAACCCAGCCGAGTAATATCTATACCAGAGCCCAGCTATAGTGTGACATATAATCAATACACAATCTCCTGATCAACATATCATAGTAGAAATAGGCTCTACACCCTCATATAGGAAAGAGTCGAGTAAGAACACATGCCCTCCCCATGGCAATAGCCAATATTCAGTATTTACTAGGCCCTTTCTCCGTGTAAAGTAGCTCACAGGGAAGCCTCATTATAACCTAAGCTAAGGCCCGAGTGACTAGACAATCACAAGGATGCCCATTTCCCAAAATCATATCATAGCACAGCTGTTATAAGGGATTTGCCTAAGGCAACCATGTACGACCCAATAATAAAGTGCTCTTTTCTAAATAGGATGCTAGTTCCCAAGATTAACCCACATGGCTAGTGTTTCATTACTGATAACCTTGGGAAGCGCATAGGATATAGCCTGAACTAAGCTGCCAAGGACACACTCCTATCTCTAACCCGCCAGTGGCTTAGTATCAACACCTCTCGTATCATAAAATGCAAGGATCCCTTGGGGGCACTATACCTGTCTCTAGAACATGGTGTGTCTTTCTAGTCACTAACAAGTAGCACAAGTGTGTAACAAATAACAGTAGTATACGAGATCACATAAACTACAGGGAAACACAAAATCATATTTAATCCGGAAATTCTACCATAAGTACTTAAAAAAGATATAGATAACTATAACCACATTATGCATATATATACCAACCAGATATAGATACTAGATTAAGCACAAAGGGTATCATGTAATCGTAGGAAAACCACAATAGCTAGTATATTTTGGTAGCCTCAGACAACACACACATACAAGCAAGAGTCAAGCTTAGTGTACATACCTGTCACATGTTCACAGCTCCAACCAACCCCTTCAGGCCCTTTCGTGGTCATATAATATAAGAACTCGAGTAATATAGCAACTACAACCAACACAACCCTCAATACAACAACCACCATTCCATAACATCATATATATATATGTATGTATGTATGTATGTCTATATATATGTATATATAACATATAGATCTCATCCAGCCATATCAACATATACTCCACAACTCAATCCATAAATAGTACATTTCTACACATCTAACTCAAATATGCAAACATCTTAGCTTAGTCTAGGGTTTAGAGAAAGTCTAGCCTACCTGGCATCTAATGTCTCTTGCTCTGAGTCAATTTAGCCAAGATTTCCCCCTCCAAATCACTTCCTAATACTGCTCAGCTATCAAAACATAAGTCACAAGATCATTACAGCTAATTTGGCTGTAAATTCTCAAGAAACGGGTGAAATTACATCAATTACGGCTAAAATGGAGAAAATTGGAGCCCACACCTGAAATTCTATACCAATCCTTAAAAAATGATTCCTATATCACCCCGAGTTCATATCCAGACATTTGGCCCAAAACAGACACTAGAAGCCCGAGAAAAGGCCGTAAAACTAAGTTAAAAACTTTATTGGGAAAACATTCTTTTCAAAACATTCTCGGTCAAAATTCTTAAAAACTGGACAAAATCAATGAACACCCAACATACCATAGAATAATTCAGGCTCAAACTTAATTCCATTGAGAAATGACCAAGATATCACAATGTAAGGTTTTCACTCATTCTCAATATATCATCAATAAAAAAGTAGAGATTTACCTTGAAATATATGTCAAATCCCAATTCTGACTTCACCATGATGTTCCTTGTGAAAAGGCGAGTCACGTAGCCTTTTGAATCACTCAAATCAGATGCAAAATAAGCTCGTAATCTCAGTGCAAAGTTGGAGGAAATATATGTGCAGATTTTCCTAGAAACATGTAAACATATATATATTGGCAGGCTGCTGACACGTTTCTACCATATGGAAATGCTTGACTGTGCCACATGGCAGCTCCCAAAATTGGCCACGTGTCTTATTCTTTTCAACAACCTTCCAATCCCTTTTTTTCGTTTGGACTCCGATTTTATCAAATGAATTATGTAACTCTATTGATTTCAATGTTCCAGATCCAACCGTGCAGTTGAAACTTTCTAAGGAGCATCCTACGATAAAGTGAGGGTCCCACAACTTTATACATAACTTTTAACAGAAAGCCCCCAACAGGCTAAATCACATCCGGACGTCCTTCATATCAAGTGAAGCGTTTCCCTAGACCAAAATTGATGTTCCAGAGCTAATCTTACTATTAAAATTCTCATCTAGGGAATGATTTCTAAGGGCGTTGACTGGGTTAACTATTAATCAATTTTGGCGGCAAAATTTATAATCCATGATATAATTGCATATATATGCTTCTAGCTTAATTCGACCATTCCAGAGCTAATGAAATCGTCAAAATTCTATTCCGAGGATGTTTACTAGGAATTTACATGAAAACTCATTTTTCGGGTATAACTTCTCAATCAACTCAAACAACCTACCTAACTCCTGAAAAACCCGACCAATAATCATCCCAATAGTCCTGAGGTCACTATACACATGCTCCAATCAACATAATAACTGCAAAATTATAGAAATGACCTGGAGGTTCATTAGATCTATATAGAGAATTATGTGCCAATCTATCACCATGGTTGACTTAGTTGAGCAAACTGAGATGCACCCCAAGCTCTCTTATCTAAAAGTTTCTTTTGATGTTATACACGAGAGAGAAACTTATGTCTCTAAAAGTTTTATATTACCACCTAAGAGTGTGATTTGAGATCTTGTAAACCATAAGTTGAATTATTGACCTAGAGCTAAAAGGACGACAATGGAGAGGAGGAGACCAGATAGTGAGAGTGGTGGTTGGTTGAGGCTTGTAAATAGAGTTATATGTCCATTAGGTAATTAATATGGCGATGATTTGATTCCCATAAGTTTTGAAGAGAAGAGGAGTAAGTACCATTTGATTTTCATGATGCGGCATAGAGAAAGAATTATTGTTAGGATTGAAAGAATTATTGTTAGGATAAATCAGAGTGTGCTCAACCCAGAAACAGGTTTTATGTGTCATAGTATTAATGAGGGTGAAGTATAGATGTTGAATAGGGAAACAAAGTGCTTTTAATGTGATAGATCTAGACTAGGGTTATGATTTTGAAGTGAGAACCCCATGGGTTTCATAGAGTTATGAGCTTAGCTAGATAAGGAGGTATAGTAAATGGGTAAATGGTCCTTGAGTAGTGAAGAGAAGTGTGTTGACCGAGTATTCACTATGAGATTTTAGCGGGCCTATATTCCTAAATTGTTACCTAGTAGTTATAAATTTGTATAATATGAGAGAAGTAGGTGATGCACATGTTAGCACTAGACTATAAGCTTAATCTTGAGGAAGTTGTGTGAAGCTCTAAGTTATGACTTGCTAAGGGAACCTAGATAGTATAATTGAATTGTCGATGTGGAGTAGGCTACATAAGCCAATAGGAGTAGAAAGTGTGAAATATGTCCATAGTGGCCGAAGGAAGCTAAGAGTGGTATCTCAGAAGAAAGTCTTAGTAGCAGCTTTATATCTTTGAGTATAGTGTAATCGGAGAGTTTAAAATGTTCTTGGGCATATTGATGTCTTGACTATGTTGAGAGCTATACTAATAGCTTAGTAAGGAGAATTGATTGGCAAACTTAGATAGATGACCTTTGAGCTAAAGGAGAGATGATGAGGTAATGAACTAAAGTGGGTCTTGAGCTTTTGATAGTGGTGAGTTGATCAGGATGAGACATCAATAATTTTGCATCTCATATGTTCCTTATACTTCAATCGAGGTGATATTGTATTCTTGTCTTGTGCAAGAGTGTCATACCCATGTCCTATACCCATACACCTTATGCTGATTCCTATTCATGTTGAGTTTCGAGGATGAGAAGTGTTAACTTCATTTATGAATTTTGATTTAATCTCACAAATCTAAAAGTTTTTAGCCCTATGATTGAACGTGATGTGACTTGACTTTTAAACTATGTACAATTCTATGAAATCTGGATGAGCCTTGAAAGATAAGAGGGTCATATTATGTCAATTTCTCAGATTGGTTTCTTTATTAAATCATGCTAATTATTTTTCATTCTAAGCTCTTTCAATAACCCTCATATCCAATCTTGATAGTAATGTTAATAATAGTAGATGACTCATGAATGATGGGAGAGAGTGAGTGTTCTTGATTCTAATAATGATGTTGTACTGATTCCATTTAAGGTTATGGATATGGAGGAGGAGCAAGATGAAATCTCAATGTGTACAATTGATAGGTAAGATAACATAGGTGTATCTCTTGGTAAGAGTTTATGCAATTGCGGGTGTAAATGTGCTATGTTAGGCTTGAAGATTCTTAAGTCATGTTGACCTCAAAAGGCCATAAAGTGGTTAGAACGATAGGCTTGAATGTGCGATAGTCTTAATGTAAGTGATTATAATAGGATAATCATGACCTTTTAGGTGAGGGTTTTGAGTAGGTGTGTTAGAGTGGTGAGAAAGAGTAACATCTTTAAGCGAAAATTCTTTTCAAGGGTATAGAATAGAAATCGAGCGGATTAGATTTATATGAGTGTGGTCATTATGGGTAACACATTGAAACTTTAGGTTTAACTTGATGAGAGTACACAACAAACCTAGGCTTTGAAGAGAGCTATAGGCTTAAATTAATGAAGTGTGAACATGAGGAGGAGATCATGGCAAAAGAGGTTCACCAAGCTTGAAAATCACCAGTCTTATCCCTTGATAGGAAGTGATCCCTATTCTTATATTGGTCAAACAAGCTTCTCTTGAAGTTATGAGGAAAGTTGATAGGAGCATTTGGCATTGTAACCCTTTTCGAGTCCCTTGTAAGATGCCTTCTAGTGAGGGAGTTCCCTATCTATGAGTTGATATGTTAATTCTTGAGTTCAAAGATTGATCATCCAGAAGGTTGAATGATTCGATTGATTGAGTTTAAATGTTCCATTCATGGCAATAAATGATGAAGTTGAGGATAATATTCCTGTTCTTGATCTGAAACGATATGTCCATCTTTGAGTTTGAATAGTTTATTATTTAGAGATTTTGATTGGTTTATTGATTGAATGGTTGAGTCTTGATTTTTATTTGTGCCTCAATTCCATCCCTAATATGCATCATTTGAGGACAAATGATCCCAAAGGGGAGATATTTTAACACCTTAAAATTCCTAAGCTAAGATCCGAATTTTCTCCTTATGCGTATGGAATCATACTGAGTGATTCAAACCTTGAATATATGCATTAAAGTCTATTCTATAGTGGGATGATAGATTTGAGATGAATTAAAGTCACAAAAATCCTTTAACACAAAGTTGAGATGAAACCTCCCTTACCGATTGAATTTCAATATGAAAGTCTATGAATCGGGTGATCCAATAACTCCAAGGTCGTGAAAGTATGTTAAGTTCTTTTCCTAAATATTTGAAGTGTGTTGGATGTAGTTTGAGGTCATAAGAGACAACCAAGATCAAGCCAAGTTCAAAACATTTCAATCGGCTAAGTTTCGGTATAAGTTCATAGAAGGTTTAACTTCAAATGGTCATACCTCTCTTCACATAATGAATTACTTGACCCATAATATATCAAATTAAAGATCTTTGAATTATTTTTCTAACACATCCAATTTTACCTTAATCAGAATTAGAGTAAAATGTTATGAATATATTACTGAAGCCTTCTGAATCCATAAATTTTGGGGATCCTCCTATTGAGACCGCCAAAACGCTCTAAGAAATCTTAGAATTGGTCAAAAAGGGAGACCTAAGGTCCCCATTTGACGTACCACCAAATGGGTTCGATGATGGGCCCCTAGATCGTCGTTTTGTCCACCGAAACTCATCAAAAGGTTATTTTTTCCTTCAGTTTTGATGATTATTTGACTTTCCAAAAAGGTTATTTTCGACCTTTTACCCCTAATTAGCTTACCTAAGCCTATAATATATCCTAATAACCTCCCATAATGCATAAATTCATAAAAACATCAAAATCTTGCGTTCAAAGTTCTCCCTAAGAAGAGGCTAGGGTTCTTCATCTTCAAGTGCAAACAAAAGGTTTCTTAAGAGATTTTTTCTTCCAGGTATATGAGGCTACTCATAGTGTTGGACTGAGTTCATCCACGTGCCCCACATGTTAATTCTCCATAATTGTGTTCGAGTAGAGTTTTACCCTAATTCTTGAATTCTAAATGAGTTAATTCCCCTTCCATTGAGTTAATTATATTTATGCATTGAGATTATTATTATTAGATAAATTTATGCATTGAGATTATTATTATTTTATTTCTTATATTTTTGGAGTCTTCATTCGTGGATACTTTCCCATGAACCATAATGAAGTTAATGATCATGGCTTTTCTATACAATGTTTGATAATATATTTGATGGGTTTTCATGCACTAAAGAAAAGTATTACTTTAAAAATCAAAGTTTTGTATATTGAGAATAAAGTTAGAGATTTTTCTACGCATTGATGAAAGAGTAATATATACTAACACAATATATGTAATTTATTGAGTCCAAAGAATTATATTTTGATGATAAGATGATGCATGTTTTGATATGCTTTGATGAAATTGAGCATTGATTTTACATGATATTTTGAGTAAATATTTGATCAAGATGTAAAAAAATTTCAAAATGTATTGATTGATGGAAGATGATGATGATGAGACGAGTTTGAATGAGACTTAAAAAGCAAAAATATTTTGGGATTAATATTGAACATCAAGTTGGATAAGTATCATTATTTCAAATCCCCTAACTATGTTGCCAACGTAGGATAGTTTTTCCATTAAATCAGGCGACTCTTGTCCCAAAAAGATGGACAAGGATTATGGATCCAAGAGAGGTTTTTGACATCCTTACCTTGGGAAGTATTGGACGGGCGCGGAACAGCATCACATTAATTGTGTATCACCAACTATGGTAGTAAGATGGATGTCAGTTAGAAAAACTCCCTAATTGTGAATAATTAATTCTTCTAAGTTGCATGCTAGAGTTTCTTTTAGGATCATTGTTTTACTATACAAATCTTGCTTTCTGTACTGAGTTGAGTTATGATTAGTTGAGTTGATTTGGTTGATTTACACTTGAGCTAACATGTTTCCTTAGCCATTTTATATACCTGTATATTCAATGTACTGATATTCATTTGGGCATGCATCGTTAATAATGCAGATAGAGATCATCAACAGGTGCACTATTGAGGATCTGTTGTAGTCATCCGATTTGGGGAGTCCTCCCATGCTTCCGGAGGATACACATTCATACCTTCATCTAGCTTGAGTTTAGTATTTTATTTTCTTTTATTGAGGTAGCCATGGCCTATCATCGGTGCCATCTAGATGTTTAGAGATATAGGCTTAATAGACAATGAGGCATTAGAGTTGATGTTTAATTTTTGAAGACTTGTACATTTCAAACTATTTTTGCAGTATTGAATTGATGTGGATTGTCAATTTTAACCATTATTTTATTGAGTCTTTAATTGACGAGCCTAGTAGAACGTTCCTTGTATATAAATTGAGTCTTCTACTATTGATCAATGCGTGGTTGATCCAAGTGGTTTGCTTGGGGACCAAAAATAATTTTTGAGTGTCAGCCATGCTAAGGGTACCCTCCCGAGGTGTGACATTGTAGTTTTTAGATAAGGGTGGTGTGCTTGCTTTTGTTGCGGTTTGTTCTTCATTAATGGATCAGATTTGTGAGCGGCAGTTTGAGGATGAGAAGTTATGTCTTACTCAAGACAATGTGTCTAGATGAGAGGCCAAGGATGTCATGACCCCGGCTAGGTTCTAGATATTACACAGAAAATGAGAACCCTTAGGTACCTTTAGTCAAGCAACTCATAGGTAAATGAACAATTAAATATTAGCAGAACATAGTGACAGGGGTTGAGGAATCATAGCATAAAATAGAGAAAAGATGTTAAGCCGTAGGTCTATTACATTCTGTCAACATTACCTATACATACTAAGCTTGATGGGGGCTAAGTGATGTCGCCCAAGCTACACCTCCCTTTTGAGGCTAAAGCGGTCGTTGTCAAGATATATAACTTAACAAAGGTTAGGGTCGAATTCCACAGGGAATATGGTAGACTTAGAAGAATCAATTGCAATTCAGGGTGATTAACCAACTTATCTCCTCAAAAGCGGGGGGGGGGGGGGGGGGGAGGTTATAACAATTATAAAAAGTAATCCTAATAAAGACAAGTGTTAAACCAGTATGAAGAGGAACTAGGGTATTGTGTTTCCCATGATTCCCTAACTCTTTATTACCAGATAATCGAATTCGTTTTCAGTGTGTAGCATGTAGAAAAGTAAGTTAAGTTCACCAAACCCTTTGGCCCCGACAAGAGGTGAATTTCACTATGTGATTTTGTCCATCCCGGTAGTGTGACATTACTAACCCTATCTGTTGTCCTAATATAACTTCCCCTTGGCCCATTTTAGTTGATTAGATGAGAAATATTAATCAAATCCTGTAAATTAATATCTTGTCCTATTCACTACCTTGATCAAGTCAGTAACATTAGACGAGTTCTATTGTTGGCCAACATTTGCAAGCATTCAATACAAATAAAATTAATTAATACAGGCATGCACATTTTTCAAGAATTATGAATTATCCTATTTTACCTTGTTGGTTCTTCATACCCTAGTTGTGGACTTAGCTACTCATGATCAGTGTAAATGCAATACTTATGAATTTGTAACATAATTGAGCATTTACACAAGAGAATTAAGAACAAAAAATCCAACTCTTCAATGAGAATTACAAGATTAAAAGATGGAATTATGTTTCATAAGTGTTTCTCAGACTCTCTAATGTTTCTCTACTGATCCACTTTGTTCTCTATGAAAAATAACCTAAAATACCTATTTATAGTGTTTAAAAACAAAGATTAAAAGATGGAATTAAGTTTCATAAGTGTTTCTCAAACTCTCTAATGTTTCTCTACTGTTCCTCTTTGTTCTCTATGAAAAATAACCTAAAAAACCTATTTATAGTGTTTAAAATATAAAACCAAAATGAATTAGGACAACTGCGTTGGTAGGCTCTGCAAGGTTCTCTAAAGACCGTATAACAGTTTACGGCTCATGACCAGGCTTTCATGAACTATTGCTTAAATTCTTGAACTATCTTCTACAACACCCATCTATGTCCCGTATAATTCTACGGCCTGTAGGGGATTTTATCTGATGGAATTTCAACAAGTCCCCACTTTCTGATCCTCAGGGTACGATACCAAATCTATGACACGTAAAGTCTTCTATGGATTGTTTGCATGTTCGTAGACTCAACTTCAGAAATATACCCTTTACTAGAATTGCACATGAAACCCCCTTTATGGATCGTAGAACACTCTATGGCCCATAAAGGGTCTCATTAATCATCAATTTCAGCAACTTTTACACTCTTTCCCAAAAATAGTGCCAACCCTAAAATCTTGCAAAACAACCATAAAATCACATCAAACCTACTAAAATTGCATTGAGAACATACAAAATTCCAAGTTTTAAGTATCAAAAGTGTTGCATTTTGACAGTACATCAATAAGAGATGTCCAAAGCACATCCTCAAATAAAATACAAAATAATAGTCTCAAAGTCTAGAACATAACATTTTTTTATATGTGGTTCATAAGTCGGCCAACCTATTAAGGTCGGCAAACTCATCCCCTTACTAGAAAGTTGCAAAACATAATTAAAACTTAAAAGAGGAATCCTCTCATTACAATTAGTCTGAGAAAGCAATAATAAGGGAGACTCTCCCCTTACAAGTCAATGCAAATAAAATAAAAAAACTTAATCTTCACTAAGGATAAGACTATAACTAGATATATCCTAACTGAAGCTCAGATCCACCTATATTGAACTAATAATCTCTGCTCAAGGTGGTTTTTAATTATTTTTAACTTCTGCTTTCTGAAGCTTTCCATGCCATATTTTTCCATGGTAAAATGAGCTATGACATCTATTAAGAGCTGATGAACTATAAAGAAGAGCTTTTGAGTTGTAATGTTGTTACTGTATATAGCTAAACTGTCAGTCACAAAATTAGCCTCCTTGTACATATGAGTGCATCTGAAAGCCTAAAATTGATTACTCGGATTCTGAATCTTTGTGAGAAGCTTTACAATGAGCCAAAGAGGATGGAGCTGCTACCTGATCCATTTCATAGCTAGTTAAGAATCTATTTCCAGCACCACCTTATTGTAGCCTATTTGGAGGCACCAGGAGTGCAGCTTCCAGCTCAGCATGATTATCGGTATCAACCCTAATAGGAGAGAAGTATGCAAATATTAATTAACCCATATGGTTATAACATATTCCACCAACACCCATGTTTCCTGGATTATCCATTAAACTACCATCAATATTCAACTTGACCATGTCTGTTGAAGGTGTTTGCAAGTACACTTTGGAAACTTTCATCTCATGAACACTGATGTCACCCAAGTTACATCTCTTTTTTAAAGGATAAAACGGTCGCTGTCAAGAAATAGAATCTAATCAAGGTTAGGGTCGAACCCACAGGCAATATGCAGACTCAAGACAAATTCATCAACACATAATCTGAGTAGTTAATCAACTCAATTCCCCAAAGAGGGGGGGGGGGGGGATTTGCAAAAATCAATGAGAAAAATAGACTAACTAACTATCACGAGAGAAAGATCAATAACGAAGAGCAACTAGGGTATTGTATTCCCCATGATTCCCGAACTCAGTATCACTAGATAACCTAATTCTTGTCTAGTGTATAGCATGCAGGACGGTAATTTAAGTTCACCAAGCTCTTTGGTCAAAGGTGAGAGGCAAATTTTACTATGTGACTTGGCCCATCTCCATAGTATGCATTACTAAACAATACCTATAAGTCCCAGTACAACCTCCCCTTGGCCTAGTTTAGTTGATTATACGAGAAAACATCAATCGAATCCTGTTAACTAATCTATTTTCCTATTCATTACTATCTTGGTAAAATCAGTAAAACTAGGTGAGTTGTAATGTTAGGCACCATCAGGAAACATGCAAAACGAAGAGAGTTAATTAATACATGCATATACACCGTGGATTATCCGATTTTACTTTGTTAGTTCTTCATGGTTTCACAACCTTAATTGTGGATTATCTACTCATGCATTGCGTGGATGAAGAGATTATGAATTTAGAAGATATAATTAAACACTTATACACCTGAATTATGAACAAGCAAATCCAATGTCAATGAAAATCACGAGCTTGAAAATTAAATTAAACCATGAGTGTTTTCAAAGACTCTCTTACAATTTTCTCTTCA
This sequence comes from Solanum rostratum, assembly GCA_029948455.1. NCBI lineage: Eukaryota > Viridiplantae > Streptophyta > Magnoliopsida > Solanales > Solanaceae > Solanum > Solanum rostratum. The sequence continues at coordinate 15,347,372 of CM057053.1, read as the reverse complement.
TGAATATAGAGTTCTTTGAGCACTAAACTAAAACTAAGCTAAACTTACGTGAACCGGTGAGAACCCATGAAAAATAATCTAAAATACCTATTTATAATAATTAAAATTCAAATCCTAAACAACCTAGGAGAACTGGTCGGCACACTCTACGACAACACTTTATGGTCTGCAATCGGGGTCTCATACATTATTGTTGGAAAACTGGACTTCTCTTTACGACTCATAAAATGGTTTACGATTTGTAAAGGGGATTTCTTCTGGTGAACTTTGAAAAGTTTTCATTCTCTGACCCTCAAGACACGAAACCTTTTCTATGACTCGTACATTAATTTATGGCTAGTCTGCATATTTGTAGAAGTAACTTCAGAAACTTTGCCCCTCACTGGAATTCCTCATAAGACCACCTTATGGCTCGTACAGTGGTCTACGGCCCATAAGGTATCTCGTATAATAGCAAATCTACAACAACTTTGTAACTTTATTCAAAATCATTGGCCAACCTGTAATCTTGAAAACATAGACAAAAAAACACATAAAAACAACTAAAGTCACATTGAGAACACGCAAAATCATAATGTTTAAGCATAAAAAGTGTTGTATTTTTGCAGCACATCGACACCCTCAACTTAATATAGTTGCTTGTCCTCAAACAATAGACTAAATCTCTATAGGAAATACAGTCACACACAAAACTCAACTCAATGGCATACATGACATACATCTCTGGCTCAGATACCCACACCAACTCTTCAAAATGGGGTTAGATAGCTATTGAGCAAACCAATGCAAACTGGTGCACGTGACAACACAACTATGACACACAAGGTATTATCAATAATTCACAATCACTAAATAAGTCTAATACTAATAATGCAATGCAAGTGCCCTCACAGAAAGAAGTTCCATATTTGACACTCAATGATATTTCCATGTTTTAGCATTGGGACTTGTGCAAACTCACTCACTCTCACAATAGATATTCATGCATAATGACTAATACCATAGGCTTGCCCCTATACTCATCACTCAGACCTTCAACTAATTGGACTAGGATCACTCTAGGAATTTCTAGGCTTGTAACGCAGGCTCAGGGGGCTTTGGTGTGAATTTGGAAAAATAGCGACTAAAGGCCCTCTTTGAAACTTCATTTTTCTACACTCTTGCCCTAAAAACTCTGTTATTTTCACCTTATTCTCCCTTTTTCCTTTTTCAAGCTTTTTTGGTAGCTTTCTTTTCATTTTTTAGCTTTTTGCCTTGTTTTTACACTTCATTTTGCCTTTCAGATCTCAATTAAGGCATCTTTCATTTTTCATGCACCTAGTACGTGATTTTTCTCCTTTTTCTTTGTATTCCTAACTCACCTCCCTTATTTTTGTGTTGTACCCTTATACTAGCCACCCTCAACTAAGGCTTTTGGCTTGTATTGAGGTGCACACTATCCATCCTCAGAACCAGGGCCACTCTTTATAGCCACCCTTAACTTAGGATTTTTGCCTCGGTGAAGATACATAGTGTTCAAGGAAGGACCAGGACCAAATTTAGGATTTTCACTAGATAAGGCTGGGTTAATCAGGTGTTTTGAAAGAATAGGTACATGTTAGGCTCGAATATTAGGAACAAGGGATATATCATCGATTTAGTTGGTTATTTTTAGGCTAAAGTGGACTATTTAAGAACAATGGCCTAAAATCTTTTCTTAATCCAACTAATCCACAATCTACCGAACAAGTTCTAAATTAGCACAAAATATATGAATCTATCAAATAAAGCTCACATTCATATGGCACTGCATACATTATCAAAGAAAGACTCTCAAATCATGTTTCTTATCTCAATTTACCCTTACTTATCAGAACAAATATTTTCAAACACCTAAACATGCATGGTTACTATCTAACTACTAATCAAAAATTTTTGGTGGGTACCATTTTTTTACACAAAACACAAAAACATGCTATATGCCACAAGTATGGATACTATATGTTACACATATTATCTAAACATCCTAAACGTGTGGGTTCAAAAAAAATTAAATATCCATAGGGAAAAAATACACAGGCAAGAAAAACCCCCGATTAAAAATTGGGGTAGTTATGGACCATAAGTAACTCAGATTTACTGAGGCTCGTAACTGCCCACACCCCATCGAAAAAGATGTGCATTGTCTTTAGTGCACAAAATCAAAACAAACTAGAACATAAGGGGTCAAAAATCGTACCTAGCGGCCTATGCGCCAGGGTTCTTTAGGTTGTCTCCCAAGCAGCACCTGATTCATTATCGCGGCATGAATTGGACAAATTTGTTACTCAGACTTCACCAATTGCCCAGACTTCACTCTTCAACTCATCAGGATGCTTCATAGACTGATGGATATCGAAGACAACTTATTTTTCATTCAATCTAAACCTGAGTTGACTAGCTTCCACATCTATAGGCTCATCCAGTAGCTAGGAATGTTCTCCCAAGATGATTGGGACATCGAAGTCTTTGCAATCTAAGATCACAAAGTTTACAGGGAATATGAACTTCTCAACTTTTACCAACACATCATATAGTATCCCCATAGGCTTCTTCATAGTGGGATCCGCCATCAGCAACCGCATATTAGGAGGAATAAGGGGCCCCAATCCAAGCTTCTTGAAGATTGTAAGGGGCATCAGATTGATACTGGCACGTAAAACACATAGTGCCCTTACAAACTCCACATCTCCAATGGTACAGGATATCGTGAAAGCACCTCAAACCTTTTTTTTCTTTACCAAGGACTTCGTAGTGATAATATTACAATGTTGAAGCTCTTGAGAAAGATCTTGACTCATAGAGTGATTTTTGGGGACTAAGTCCTTCATGTATTTTGCATAGCCTGGCATCTTCTCTAAAGCCTCGATGAGGGGAATGTTGGTAAAACATTATTTTATCATAGTGAGGAAGTGCTTGAATTTTCCTTCCTCCTCCATGTTTTTGAGTCTCTGAGGAAAAGGAGGAGGAGGCCTATGCACGGGCTTAAACCTCTGTGGCACTTTAGCTGCTTTACTCACCCAATCCTTACGACAACCATCTCCTTCATCTGCATCCTTAGCTGTAACCATCTCCTCACGAACACTTCTTCTTTGACCGGCATAGGAGGATCAATGGTGCTCTTGCTACCCCGTCTAGTAACCACCACACACTGCCCATCATTCTTAGGATTTTTCACTGTATTACTAGGCAATGTACCTCTTTGATTCTGATTCAATTGAGTCGACACTTGACTGAATTATTGTTCTAGCTGTTTGATTGCTACAGAGTAAGACTCTATCTTTTGATTTGCATTAGAGATCTCTATTTTCATGCCCCTTAGGGTCTCATCCTATTTCTCAGCCTTCTTTAATAGGCAATTAAAAATCTCCTCAATTTTGGAATTGCCTGCACCTGCATCTCGGTTGTGTGGTGGCCCATATGAACCATTCCTGAAGCCTTCTCTGTGACCCCAATCTGTATTCGAACCCCTGTTTCTATCATAGTAACCACCACGCTTGTCTCTATAAGCTCCTTCTCCACCAAAGTTCCGACCTTGGTTTCCTTGACCTTGATGCCAATAGTCTTGATTGGAACCTTGGGTGTTGGTCTAGGAACCCCCTGTCTGATCATTAACAAAGCATACCTCCTCCTCATAGTATTGCTCCTCGTACATGGGTGCACGTGGAGGTTGATGAACCACTAAATTTACTCTCTCTTGATTTTGCTTCATCATTACCTCCATGCATGTGTGAATCTGAGCAAGCTATTCCATGATCTCCTCATTGATTCTCGCTTGCTCTGGACCCACACTGACATGCAAATGAACTCTTCATGGAAGCTCTATCCCTTTGTCCCCATGCATGATTCGTCTTAACCACTCTTTCCATGCGTTCAACAATCCTTGCAAATGGTTGATCTAGAAACATGCCCCCATGATGTCAGCACAGTCTTGACTGTTCTCATCAAGAGCATGGTAGAAGATCTCCACTAAGGCGTCATCAACTATCTTGTGGTTAGGGACGCTCCTCAAACATTTTGTAAACTACTCACAAGTAGTGCTTATGGAATCACCAAGAAGTTGCTCGAAGTTGTTGATCTGGTCCTTTAACTTGAGATTCTTTGATCTAGGGAAGTACCTCTCCAAAATGGACTTCTGCAAGTCTGTCCAACTGGCAATTGAACTCTGTGGGAGATTAGATAGTCATAATGCAGCATTGCCAGGGAGAGACAATGGGAAGACACGAAGTCTCACAACATCTATAGATAGATTATGTGTTCCCATCACACTCTTACAAACAAATTCCATATTGTGTAAGTGGCTATGTGGATTCTCTAATGGTAAACCCGCAAATAGCCCACGGTGCTGAAGACTCTAAAGTAACCCATTTGAGACTGTGAACTTTGTGTCTGCCGATAGTGATGGCAACGTAATAGCTGCAATCAACTCCATAGCCATGAGATTCAACCAGTACTGATTCCACTAGTAAGCATTTGCGTTTAAGTCCTAAGGTTGTGGAATATCTTCCAAAAGGAGGTGGGTTCTCATTCCCATCATCATCATTATTGTTCCAATTCAGAACTGTATTGACTGCATTATTAGTGTTATCTTGGGCCATCTTTCTTATTGTTATTTGGATCTCTGGATCAAATAGCGTTAAGGGATTGCCTTGACTCCGAGTGTTGGGCATACACTACTTGTACACCCTACAAATAAACATAACAACAAACAAAAGTTTAATATAGGGAACTAAGGGTTAACACTCGAAATACAAATGAATTTACTAAGTCTAGCCATATTCACCGGCAATGATGCCAAAATATTGATGTTACCATAGGTTACACCTCCTTTTTAGAGGATAAAGCATTCGGTATCAAGAAATAAAACCTAACCAAGGTTAGGGTCAAACCAACAGGGAATACGTAGATTCAAGAAAGTAATTAATCAACTAAATTCCCCAAGTGGGGGTTTTCGCAAAAAGTAATGAGAAAAATAAACTAACTAACTATCATGAGAGAAAGACCAATAAAGGAGAGCAACTAGGGTATTGTGTTCCCCATGATTCCATGACTCAATATCACCGGATAATCTAATTCTTGTCTAGTGTATAGCATGCGAGACCATAATTTAAGTTCACCAAGCCCTTTGGTCAAAGGTGAAAGGCAAATTTCATTATGCGACTTGGCCTATCTCCAAAGTGTACATTACCAACCCTTACCTATAAGTCCTAGTACACCCTCCCCTTGGCCCAGTTTAGTTGATTAGACGAGAACACATCAATCGAATCCTGTTAATTAATCTCTTTTCCTATTCATTACTACCTTGCTCTAGTCAACAACACTAGGTGGGTTCTAATGTTGGCCACCATAAGAAAATATACAAAATGAAAAGAGTTAATTAATACATACATATACACCTTCCTAGAATCGTGAATTATCCGGTTTTACTTTGTTAGTTTTTTATGGTTCCCACAACCCAGTTGTGGATTTAGCTACACATGCTTTTTGTAGATGAAGAGATTATGAATTTAGAAGATATAATTAAACACTTACACAACTGAAATAGGAAAAAGCAAATCCAATGTCAATGAAAATCACAAGCTTGAAGATTAAATTAAACCACAAGTGTTTTAAAAAAAATTCTTATAATTTTCTCTCTAAGAATATTGAGTTCTCTGAGCATTAACATAAAATTAAGCTAAACTTACGTGAACTGGTGAGAACTTATGAATAATAACCTAAAAGACCTATTTGTAATAATTAAAATTCAAATCCGAAATAACTTCGGAGAATTGGTTGGCACACTTTAGGATAGTGCTTTACGGCGCGTATTGAAGCTCACAGCCCATAATTCGGGTCTCGTATATTATTGCTAGAAGACTAGACTTCTCCTTTACGACACCCCTTTACGTCTCGTAAATTAGTTTACAACCCGTAAAGGGGGTTTCGTCTGATGAACTTCAGAAATTCTTCATTCTCTGACCCTCAAGGCACGAAACGTTTTCTACGACTCGTACATTAATTTATGGCTCATCTGCATGTCTATAGAAGTAACTTTAGAGACTTTGCCCCTCATTGGAACTCCTCACAAAACCACCTTACAGCTCGTAGAATGGTCTACGGCCCATAAGGTGTCTCATATAACAGCAAATCTGCAGCAACTTTGTAACTTTTCGCAAAATCACTGGCCAACTTGTAATTTTGCAAACATAGACACAAAAACACATAAAAACAACTAAAAGTCACATTGAGAACACGCAAAACCCTATGTTTTAAGCCAAAATAGTGTTGTATTTTGGCAACACATCAAACACACCCCTCAATCATCCTGAACAACTCTTTCCAATTGAATGGCCGATTGATATAAGGATAGGCAGTATAGAGAAGGTTATATGTATCTCTGAAAATAGCATATTTCACCCTTGTAATATTAGAAGATTTCCCACCATATTTGCTTGCACATCTATTTTTTCCACAAATTCTAGCAAATAAAAATAGGTACTGCTTGGAGGTTGAGCTTATGAAAAGCATTGTTGCTTTTAAAAGACCACCATCTCATGACCAAGTTTCTCAAGGGAGAATAACTCTTTTCTGTTCCAAAATAATTAGCAAAAAAGGCCCACACATTTGTTGCAAACTACCCAGCTACAAATATATGGTCAATAGTATCTTGGCCTAGATCGTGACAATTTGACCAAAGGTGATGATCTTCTCATTGGTTAGAAGCTTACCCCTCAAGGTTCTCCATAGAAGAGAGGAGCATTTGATAGGAATATACTTGTTCCAGGTGTGAGATTAATAGGAGCTTTATCCCTCTTTATACTAATAAGATCCCAAGCTGATGAGTATGAGAAAACACCAATACTGTTTGGTTTCTATTCATCCTTATCTGGAGTGGTTACATTATAATAGAATTGATGAGCTAGGATTTAAGGAACCACTTGAGTAGGGACAATTTGATTGATCTTTTCCATATTGCATTGTCCCTGATGTTATTAGGCCTTATAGTATTAGTTCTGAAGTATGCTAAAGAGTCACACCCAAGCCAATTCTCCTACCAAAAGTAATTTGAACTAGAGGTAAGGTGACATTGAATATGAGTTTTAATTTTCAGCTTGTTCTTCATCATGTACTTCCGAACCAATGACTGTCCATTGTCCCACTTCTCGGCAATGGGGTTGGCTTTTTGACAATACTTAGCCATCAAAAAACATCCTCATAAGGTCTTCTTGGTCCTAAAGATCCACCAATGTTAGTATGGAAATGATGTTGCTACATCAGCCATCTGTCTAACTCTAATGCCACCTTCATCATAGGGATAACTTAAGTTCTTCCATGAGGACTAGTGGTATTTCTTTCTATCATTCTTCAAGCCCCAAAAGAACTCAAAAATGAGCCCTTGAATCTATTGGAGAGTTGTTTTTTTAGGGAAAACAACAAAGAAGAGATGGATAAGAAGGGACTCTAAGACATGTTTCAGCAGTACAACATTTCCACCATAAGATAGCAACCTCATTTGCCACGTAGTGATCCTTTTCAAAACCTTAGACACCAGCCTAGAGTATTAAATAACTCTCTATGTCCCAATATAAATAGGACAACCAAGGTAGGTCATAGGGCTATCTTTGTGGGTGAAACCAGACACGTTTTTTTTATCCTTCCAACAATAGACATTAAAGCACAAGAGAGAGCCATAAAGTGACTTTTGCTTTTATTTACCAGCTACCCAGATACACCCTCATAGGTGGTGAGAGTATTCATAATAAGCTTGAAAGATCTCCTCTTTCAAGAAGTGAAGATGATTACATCATTATCAAAACTCAGATGGTTGATCTGAGGACCTTTAGGATGCATGAAGAAATCGTGATAGTAAGGATTAGAACTGAGCCTATTTAGTAACCTGGACAACACCTCTTCCCTAAGGATAAAAAGAGCAGGTGAGAGGGGCTCACCTTTCTTAAGGCCTCTAGTAGATTTAAAAATTCCATACCTAGAGCCATTAACAATGATAGAGTACCACTTGTTGAACAAAATTCTCCACACCATATCAATAAATATTTCACCAAAGTCCAATATTTTGAGAACCAAGCAAGTGTATGACCAGAAGACCCTATCATAGGCCTTGACCATATCAAGCTTAATGACAAATTACTACCATCATTAGGTTTTCTATTGTGATGAATGATTTCCTGAGCAACATAATGTTTTCAGAAATGCTCCTGTTTTTTACAAAACCAGACTGATTAAGAGAAATCAGATTAGGAAAAATAGGGGCTAATCTAAGACTGAGAATTTTGGAGAGTAATTTTGTTGGTCAAATTATTGAGGCTTATGGGTCCAAACTCAGACAATTTAGTAGGATGGTTTACTTTTGGGAGTAAAACCAAACATGCATGGGAGAAATATTTAGGAATAATCTGTCCACTAAAAAAGGCTTGGATAACATTGAAGAGATCATACTTCATAATATCCCAACACACTTTGAAGAACTTCCCATTCATACCATCTAGACCAGCTGCAAATTTTGTATTCATAGAAACACCACCCTCTTAACCTCCTCCAAAGTAGGTATGCTCTGTATAGTAAAATTATGTTCATCAGTAACTATGTTAGGAATGCACGGAGGGCCCATTCTTGGATATATTTATTATAACTAACAAAGATATCTTGGAAATGATTACAAGTTGCTCGAGAAATATCATCATCACCCTGTCCCCAATTACATTCCTCATCCTAAATTCTGTGGATAAAAAGTCTTCTCCTTCTACGTTTGATCACAGCATGGAAATAATTGGAGTTAACATTACCTTCCTTGAACCAATGCCATTGGGTTTTCTGCCTAAGCGTGGAATCTTCCAGCTTTAGGTATCTAATATAATTAACATTCATAGCATGAAGAGTTATCCTATCATCCTCAGAGTTAGAATTGATCAACTTTTCTTCAGTCAGTCTAGTCTTCACTTCAAACTCCTTAACTTTAGCATAAATGTCTCCAAATTCAGCTTTTTATCAATTTCTAAGAGTAGTAGAAAGTCTCTTGTTCTTTCGATAAAAGATCCACATGGGATTTCCCTCAGTATCTCTATTCCAACAATTGGTTACAATCTCTAGGAATGATTGTTGATCAGTCCAGTAGTTAAAAAACTTAAAGTACCTAACAAGGATGGTCTGGTTATCAACCATTTCGAAGAGTAGTGGGTAGTGATCATAACCCACACTAGGAAGATGAGACACAACTGTGTGAGGCATAGAGTCCATCCATCTGTCATTGACCATATCCTTGTCCAACGTTTTTCTAGATTCTGAATACTATACCCCTAAGGTTAGACCAACTATATTTTTGACCACTAAACCTAAGGTCCAAAAGACCACAAGCCTCAATGACACTTATGAACTCAAAACTCTTCTTCATGTCATAAGAAATTCCTCCAACTTTTCCTCAGGGAAAGTTATCACATTAAAATCTCCAATTGTACACCAAGACATATCAATGTTGGTCTAAAGTAATAACCTATCCCAAAGGGGTCTTCTGAGATCATCCTTGCATTTGGCATACATAAAGGTTATGATGAATTATTGAGGATGCTACACATGCTTGATCTCACAAGTAATATGCTTCTCTTTATTGGAAATAACTCTGCAATTAACATCCTGGTTCCACAGCAACCAAATCTTGCCATTAGGATTATGCACAACATAGTCCATATTAAGCTAGATTCTGAAATTATAGATATGTACATTCATAGAGAAAGGCTCCAATATGCAAATAAATAAAATGTGATGAATGTCTTTGAAGACTTTGATTCTTTCGATAACTTCTTGGGTCTTAATACCCCTCACATTCCATATAATGCTACTAATCATTAGTGCACATAGATTTGTAGAGCCTTGTGATTCGTCTGCCAATAGGAGCAGAGTTGGTAGAAGTGCTTTTCTTGGAGTTGAGTTTTGATTGTTGGTACCTCTAGGAGAAAGTCCTTGTTCATTAGCAACTTTATGAACCACCTCTTCTATATCATCATTGGAAGGGGTGAAAGCTTTTATTAGATATTCACTTACTTCATCATCATTATCCTTTTTTCCCCAATGGTTCCTGTCAGCCACATCCTTAGCATTGAAGGCATCATATTCATCACACTCCGGACAATAGTAGGGGTAGTGGAATCAGCATTAGAGGCAATAATCACATGATGTCCTGTCAAAATATAACACTTTTGATGCTTTCTCAATGTGATGTGAGTAGGTTTGATGTGCTTTTGTGATTGTTTTGCAGGATTTCAGGGTTGACAAAATATTTGGGAAAAATATGAAAAAGTTGCTGATTTTGAGCATCCACGTGACCCTTTACGGACCATAGTGTATTCTACGGGCCATGAAGGAGGCTTCATGTGCAATTCCAATGAAGGGTAAATTTTCGAAGTTTGGTCTACGAACATGATGACAAGTTGTAGAACACTTTACGAGTCGTAGACCAAGTCTCGTACCCTGAGGACCTGAGATTGAGGACTTTCTAGAATTCCATCTGACAAACCCCTTACAGGCCATAGAACCTTTTACGGGCTATAGAGGGGTATTGTAGAAGTCGTTTCTAGAATTAAAGCAACAAAGTACGAAAGACCACTACAAGTCGTAAATCACTATACGGCCCATAAAGTACCTTGCGGAGCCTGTCGACCTAGTTGTCCTATTTTGTTTTAGTTTTGTATTTTAAAGATTATAAATAGGTTTTCAGGTTTTTAGTCTAAAGGGCTTAGCACGACAACAATAGAGAGACATTAGAGAGTTTGAGAAACACTTATAAACTTTAATTTCATCTTCTAATTACAATCTTGTGATTATCATTGAAGAGTTGGATTTTGTTGTGTTTAATTCAATTATGTAAGTGTTCTATTATGTTATTCAAATTCATAAGTCTTGCATTTACACAAATCATGAGCAGCTAAATTCACAACTAAGGTTGTGTGAAGCATGAAAAACTAATAAGGTAAAACTAGATAATTTATAATTCTTGAAAATTGTACATACATGTATTAATTAATTCTCTTCGTTTTGAATGCTTTATAATGGTGGCCAACATCAGAAGATGTCTAGTCTTACTCACTAAACCAAGGTACTAATGAATAGGAAAAGAGATTAATTAACAGGATTCGATCAATGTTTCTCGTCTATCAAACGAACTAGGCCAAGGGGAGGTTGTACTGGGACAATAGGTAAGCGTTAGTAATGTCACACTGCGGGGATAGACCCAATCACATAGCAAAATTTTCATCTCTCCTAGGCCAAAGGGTTTGGTGAACTTAACTTACCATTCTGCATGCTACACACTAGAAACAAATTCGATTATCCGGTGATAATAAGTTAGGGAATAATGGGGAACTCAATACCCTATTTTCTCTTCATATTGGTCAAACACTTGCCTTAGTTTAGGATTACCTTTCATTAGTTGTCATATACCCCCCTCCCATTTGGGGGGATAATTTGGTTAATCAACCAAAATTGCAAAATTTAATTTTTCTAAGTCTACCATATTCCCATGGGTTTGACCCTAACCTTGGGTAGGTTCTATGTCTTGACAACGATCACTTTAGCCTAAAAAGGAGGTGTAACTTGGGCAATATCATGATTTCAGTGCCATTGTCGAGAGTACGACTAGACTTTTCTAATTCAACTAATTTGGGAGTTAATCCTTATTTTCCTCATTTTACATTTTTTGTTGTTTTTGTTTTCTTTCAGTGTATAAATGTAGTGAATGCTCAACACGTGAAGTCGAGGTATACCCTTAACTCCGTTTGACCTAGAGATATAGAGAAGACTGAGTAGAATGGCCCAAACTAATGCCAATAACGTGGCAAATGCATCTCCGAACCGGAATGAGAGTGAGAATGCCAACAATGAAAACCTACCTCCTCTTGAGGACATTGCTCCACATCCACAATACTTCAACACCGAAGCTTATCAGTGGAATCAATATTAGTTGAACCCTATGGCTATGGAGGTGACTGAAGCTATTATGTTGTCACCATTATCGGTTGACACAAAGTTTATGATTTTGAGTGGGTTACTTTAGATACTACAGAACCATGGGTTTTTTGCGATCCGAGCACCGAAGGAGCCTCATAGCCATCTACATAACATTGCATTTGTTTTTAAGAGTATGATGTGAGCACAAAATCTGTGCATGGATGTTGTGGGACTTTGTGTCTTCCGATTATCTCTGATAGGTAAAGCAGCACTATGGCTATCTGAGCTCCCACAGAGTTCGATCACTAGTTGGGGTGAGTTGTAGAGGGCCTTTTTGGAGAGGTACTTCTTGAGATCAAAGAAGCTCAAGTTTAAGGATCAAATCAACAACATTGGCCAAGTTCCTGGTGACTTGATCAGTACTACATGGGAGCGGTTCACTAAATTCTTGAGGAGTGTCCCATACCGCAAAAGTGTTAATAATGCCCTAGTGGAGATCTTCTACCGTGCCCTGGATGATAATAGTCAAGTCTGTGCTAATACCATTATGGGGGTTTGTTCTTATATCAACTATTTGTAAGGATCACGCAAAGGATGGAAAAAGTTGTCAAGACCAATCATGCATGGGGATAAAGAGACAGATCATCAACCAAAAGTTCGTGTGATGTCAGTATTAGTTCAGAGCAAGCTAAAATAAATGAAGAGATTACGCAAGAGCTTGCCTGAATTTGTATAGGTATGGAGGTGATGATGAAGTAGAATCAGGAATGAGTCAATGTAGTTGTTCATCAGCCTCCACGAGTACCCATGTATTATGATCCCTACTATGAGGAGGACAATTGTTTCATTGCTGATCAGACGGGGGTTTTTGGGCCAACACCCAAAGATCCAATCAGGACTATTGGCCCCAAGGTCAAGGGAACCAAGATCAAAACTTTAATCGAGATAGAGTTTTCAGAGACAATTGCAGAGGGTAGTGTGATAAGAATTGGGGCCAAGATAGAGTTGTAGATTGGGGCCGCAGATATGGTTATAAAAATGGTCTTTATATGCCACCACTCAACCGCGATATAGGTGTGAGTAGCTCAAGAGTTGAGGAGATGTTTGACTGCCTGTTGTAGAAAGCTGAGACACAAGATATATCTCCAATATAAATTAAAAAATCGAGTCTCATTTTGTTGCTATCAAACAACTTGAGCAACAATTTGATCAAGTGTCAACTCAATGCAATCAGCGTCAGAGGGGTACATTACCTAGCAACACAATTCAGAATCCCAAGAATAAACGGCAATACATTGTGTTCTACTCATGGTTGCAAGAGTACTATTGATCCTCTCATGCCAGTAGATGAGGATGATGTTCGAGATGATGTAGTTGAGGTAAAAATACGGATACCAGAGATGATCATGACCAGGATGGGTGAGTGATATCCTAGATGCGCGAAAGAAGCTGAAGCCCATTCCTGGGCCTCCCCCTCCCTTCCCTCAAGGAATTAAAAAGAAGGAGGAGGAGGGAAAGTTCAAGTATTTTTTCTCCATGCTGAAACAACTCTCCATCAACATCCCTCTCATTGAGGCATTAGAGAATAAACCAGGGTATGCAAATTATATAAAGGACTTGGTTAAGAAGAAGCGCACCTTGAGTAAGAGCTCTCCCAAGAGCTTCAACATTGTAGTGCAATTGCTACGAGGTCCCTGGTTCAAAAGCAAGAAGATCTCGAAGCTTTTACCATACTCTGTACCATTAGAGATGTAGAGTACGCAAGGGCATTGTGTGATCTCAGTGCCATCATAGATTTTATGCCCCACACGATCTTCAAGAAGTTAGGATTGGGAGCCCCTACCCCGACGAGCATGCGACTGTTGATAGCTGACCGCATGGTGAAGAACCTTGTGGGGATACTTTACGATGTGCTTGTTAAAGTAGAGTAGTTTATATTCCCCACAAACTTTGTGATCCTAGATTTTGAATTCAACTTCGACATCCCAATCATATTGGGAAGGTCATTCCTAGACATTAGTCGAGAACTAGTGGACATGAAAGCTAGTCAGCTCAAGTTTAGATTGAATAATGAGGAAGTTGTCTTCAATATCTGTCAGTCTATGAAGAGGCCAGATGACCTGAAGAATGAGGTTTGGGTACTTGGTGAAGTCTGAGTAACCAAGTTGCCAAGTCGTGCCAAGATAATAAATCAGGTGCTGCTTGGGAAGCAACGAAAGGTGGACACTAGCGCTTAGGCGCTCGGATATGTTTCTTGACCCTGGTACTTTATTTTCTTTTGATTGTGCGCATTGAGGATAATAAACCTCTTTTTTGACAGGGTGTGGGTAGTTATGGTAGCAATGAAGTTTGAGTAGTCTTTGCCTATAACTACCCCAAATTTTGAATCCTATGGGTTTTCTTGCATGTGTTTTCTTTCCCTATGGATAGTTAATTTCTGTTGAACTGGCATGTTTAGGTAGTTTAGTAGCATATAGTATTGACATCTGTGGCATATATGTATTTTTGTACTTTTCTGCGAAAGATGATACTCACCAAATTTTGGATTAGTTAGCATAGATAGAAACCATGTATGTTTAAGTGATTTGACTGTGCTTGTTTTGAAATGGGGATAAAATAGAGATGAAAAGCATGAGTTGAGAGTCTATGTTAATAATGTAATTAATGCCATGTGAGTGTGAGCTTAATTTGCTAAATTCGTGTATTGTGTTTCAATTCAGAACTTGCCTTGTTACTCTGATTTAGACTTTAGGTTAGTTGCTTAGAAAAGGATCTTAGGCTCATAACAGTCCACTTAGCCTAAATGGACAATTTTGAAATATCCCTTAAGCCTAACATGTACCTCTTCTTTGTAAAAACCTAAGTGAACTAGCCTTAATAGTTGTAAAATCCTTAAATTGGTCCAGGTCCTTCCTTGAACATTGTGCACCTTGACTGAGGCAAAAAGCCTAAGTTTAGGGTGGCTACCAAAAGTGACCCTGGTTCCGAGGTTGGATAATGTAAACCTCAACTCAAGCCAAAAGCCTAAGTTGAGGGTGGCTGCTGTAAGGATAAATCACAAAATGAGGAGAGAAGATAGTGATACATAGAAGAGAAGTAAAAATGTGTACTGGGTGCAAAAAAAAAAGAGTGATGCCTTAGTTATGAGCTAAAAAGAAAAATAAAGGGTAAATACAAGGCAAACAGCTGAAAAATAAGAAAAAGGCTCCCAAAAGAGCGTGAAATAGGAGAATTGGAGAACAGAATGAAAGTAACAGTGTTGCTAGGGCAAAAGTATAGAAAAATGTAGTGTCAAGGAGGGTCTTTAGTCACTATATTCCCAAAATGTCATATCAAATCCCCCTAGGCCTACATTACAAGCCTAAAAAGTCCTAAAGTGATCCTCGTCCAAGTAGTCAAAGGTCTTAACTGTGAGTATAAGGGCAAGCATATGATATTAGGCATGATAAATGAATATCTTTTGTGAGAGTGAGTGATTTCGCACAGTCCAAAGATTACACATGAAAACATCATTGGGAGTGAGATATTGGACTTCTTTCTATGAGGGAACTTGCATTGCATCATTAATATTAGACTTATTCAATGATTGTGGCTTGTTGATAGTACTTTGCTTGTCATAGTTGCATTGTCACATATACTAGTCGGTATTGGTTAGCTAGGTAGCTATCGGATTGTGTTTTGAAAAGAGGTGTGGGTATCTCTGCTTAAGCTTGATGTGATATATGTGTTACTATTCTACTTATATAGATTGAGTTCGTCACTTGAGGACAAGGTGTTGATGTGCGGTCAAAATACAGTACTTTTGATGCTTAAAACTTGGAATTTTATGTGTTCTCAAGGCAATGTTAGTAGGTTTGATGTGTTTTTGGAGGATTTTAGGGTTGGAACAATGTGTGGAAAAAATATGCAGAAATTGTTGATTTTGAGGATCCATGAGACCCTTTAGGAGCTGTAGAGTATTCTATGGGCCATGAAGGAGATTTCATGTGCAATTCCAGTAAAGGGTATATTTCTGAAATTTGGTCTACGAACATGCAGACGAGTCATGGAACACTTTATGAGCCATAGACCAAGTCTTGTACCCTGAGGACCTAAGATTGAGAACTTTCTAAAATTCCATCAGATTAATCTCCTTACGATCCATAGAAACTTTTATGGTCCGTAGAGGGGTGTCATAGAAGCCAAGTCTAGAATTAAAGCAACAAAGTACAAAAGCTCAACTACGAGCCATAAATCACTATATGGCTCATAGAGTATCTAGCGAAGCCTATCTACCTAGTTGTCCTATTTAGTTTTAGATTTGTATTTTAAACATAATAAATAGGTTTTTAGGTTATTTTTCTAAAGGGGTGAACACAAAAAAAATAAAGAGACATTAGAGAGTTTGAGAAACACTTGTGCACTTTAATTTTATCTTCTAATTACAATCTTGTGAATCTCATTGAATAGTTGGATTTTCTTGTGCTTAATTCAATTGTGTAAGTGTTCTATTATGTTATTCAAATTCATAAGTCTTGCATTTACACAAATCATAAGTAGCTAAATTCACAACTAGGGTTGTATGAACCATGAAGAACTAACAAGGTAAAACCAAATAATTCGTAATTCTTGAAAAGTGTGCATACATGTATTAATTAATTCACTTTGTTTTGAATGCTTCCTAATGGTGTCTAACATTAGAACCCGCCTAGAGTTACTAATTAGACCAAGGTAGTAATGAATAAGAAAATAAATTAATTAACAAGATTCGATCGATGTTTCTCATTTAATCAACTGAACTAGGCCAAGGGGAGGTTGTACTGGGAAAATAGGTTAGGGTTAGTAATGTCACACTGCGAAGATGGACCAAATCATATAGTGAAATTCGCCTATTACCTGGGCTAAAGGATTTGGTGAACGTAAGTTACTGTTCTGCATGTTACACATTGGAAAAGAATTTGAATATCTGGTGATACTAAGTTAGGGAATCATGGGGAACACAATACCCTAGTTTCTCTTCATACTGGTTAAACACTTGCCTTTGTTTAGGATTACTTTTCATTAGAGTTATAAACCGCCCCCCTCCTTGGGGAGATAGTTGGTTAATAAACCCAAATTGCAAAACTGAATGTTTATAAATCTACCATATTCCCTTGGGTTCGACCCTAACCTTGGTTAGATTTTATATCTTGAGAACGACCGCTTTAGCCTCAAAAAGGAGGTGTAGCTTGGGCGACATCATCACCTTCTGAACATGTTTTTCATTACTTTTGTGTATATCATCCTTCTTTTCGTGTCAGTTTATTCTTTTTGGATTTAGTTCTCATAGTATTAGTGCTGAAAATGAGCCCATGTACTTAGCCATAGATCTAAAGTTGATATTCTAGATGGAGTAGATTCGACAAGCTATTGCACACTGATTTGTTGGTGAGTAGTAAGAACTTGATCATTAGGGGTAGCAGGATTTATAGGGTTCCACCTAGAGTCAATGTGAGGGTTCTCATGCATAACATGAGACAGATTCCCACTCTTTGGATCCTTTTCCTGTAGCTTAGTGAGGCTCTCCTGCAAACTACCCTTTACTCCAACCACTTCAGTAACAACATAATTATGGAGGGTAAGGGAAAGGGGCATAAAAAAACTTCTTTTGTATATAATTGATATGAGGTATGGGAGATTGATCTTGTAACGGATGACCAACATTTATCATTGGAGCTAAGTCAATACCTGAGCATATTGTCTCTATCATTTAAGCATTATTATTTTTGTCTATAGAACGAACTTTATCATTTTGATTAGAGCCTAGATTTTTGTCCAGTTTTCCCTTTCCTTGGATATTGGTATCATCGATTTGATCAACAGTAGTATTATCGACTTCTCCAGTAATTCGTTTCCATTTCTTATCTTGGTTTGGCTCCTTGTGTTGCTGATTAGTAACCTCCTTACTGTTTTTCTTGTTTTCCCTTTTTTGAGTTCGCCATTCTTCTTGTTGTAGTATTTTCTTACCTTTGTGCCCCAGTTGTTGGTTTTCAGTCTTATGTATATCACTAGGGAGGACATTACCATTAACAGATTGAGAAGGGTAAGGTTGAGAAGATACTTGATCATCTAGTGTTCCTTGTTGTTTTTTCTAGTTTTCTTTTCATTGTCGGCATCTTTTTATCTTTTTCATCTATCTGCTTGACAATACAAACCTTAGCTAGATGGCCTTGATGGTTATGATAAGTACAATAATATAGGAGGCCTTAATATTGAATTTGTTGCCATCTTCCAATAATGAAGTCCTCTTTATCTGTACCCATCCATACATGAGGAGTCCTCTCCTTATGTAAGCACCCAAAATTTTTGAATGACTTTATCGTACCTCATAATGTTACCGCGTGAGAAATTTGACCAAGTGTCACTTCATGGGAGGCCCACACGACCAGTGTAAGGTTACACGGACTGTATGGCCTCTAGTAAAGGGTTACTTGGCCATAATTTTGATTACAGGGATTCGATAGGGAGTTTCGGGTTGAGGCACATCACACTGGAACCCACCACAAGTCGTGTGGTACTTCAACGACCATATGGTGGGCCATGTGATAGCCTTGCACCTGGAAAACCAAGAAGCGAGGCCAAGTGTGGTCACACGGTCAATCTGGTGTGTCACGGGCCGTGTGGCCCACTGTGTAGCTCACGACGTGAAATATTTCTAAGTACAAAATCACTGTCTTGTAACTTTTTCATGCAAGATTTTTATATGTAATGTTTGATGGCCCTTGACACGACCAGTATAGTATCACATGGGTCATGTGGCCATTCATGTGGCACCTCTTTGGTTTGGAAAATTCTAAGTGTTGAAGTTGTAGAAGATTTGTCTAAGTGTCATCTGATGGGCACTATTCATAGCTCGTAAAGTGCTTGATGTGTTGTAGATTACCTTTGGCAAGTGATCTTCTCCTACTGATGGGAGGTCCCTATCGGACTAATTCATGTAATAGCTCACATGAGTTTGATGTGTCGGTGATAGTCCATCCCCAATACATATATGAGCATCATGGCATTTCATGCATCACAAATTTCATGGCATATTGTACACTACTCTTCTTTAGATATATGATTCTTTCCATTTTATGTGTCCTCACCATCTAACACTGAAATTAAGGGTTGATAAGTCATATGTATTGCATGCCCACATACTTAGTACATTAAAACGTACTAATGCATACTTTATGCCGATATGATTTTACTATGTAGGGGTCGAGTCTTACGATCATCCACCATTTGACAGTTAGCTTGAGTTCGAAGAGTTGATATTGTGGTGAGTCCTATCTTCCCAGGACAAAACCCCCTCCCCTTCCTTATACTTATGCTAACTTATGCTTATTTTCTTGATTGAGGGTGACCCTAGGACATGTCTTGGCCTTGTCCCATCTTATGATTAGAGGCATTGTTGGACATCTTGTAGGCTCTTATAGATTTTATATGGTATGTGGTATATTTGAAGCCTATGATTTCGGTTATCTATTGGATTTGGCTATCATGGACTGATTATGGGAATTATGTTTTATCTATATATATGTTTGTTGTGGAAAAGGTGGAAGATCCTAAGCCTCGTATTACTCCCATAGAGTGAGACACACTTACCCGATCCCTAGTTCTTATGTGCTATGTGATATGTGAATCCATGTAAATCCATTTCCCTTTGATATCCCCATAGCGTGAGTCCTACTTTCCCACCCCTTAGAAACTATGTGTTTACTATTTGAATGTGTTTTCGAATCGATGATGTGGATTGGGTACTTTAAGGCTTGTTTAGGGACTCTCTGGTTCCCATTCACCATGTCACTTCTAGGCCCTAGGTCTGGGTCATGACAAAGATGGTATCAGAGCCCTAGGTTTATAAATGATCCTCGGCATCCAACATGCCACGTCAAGTAGAGTCCTATTCATGGGAGTGAAGTGCACCATGCTTATTAGTGGGAGGCTACACAAACATTCTAGGAATTGTCTCACTTCTTCATGACATGTGTAATGCTATAGTTGTATAATTGGTTTTTCCCTTATCATGACGGTACCACTGCTCTGTTTCAGTCTATGCCTTGAAGGATACCCCATCTACCAAGGCCAACCCCAACTAATGAGGACCAAGCACCTCAAGGGCCTATGGATGAACCAATCCCCAATGGTGAATTTTGTACGACTTTTGCTATGCTTGCCCAAGTGATGACAACTCAAGTTAGGCAGGCTAACCTTTCACAGGACCCTACTCCAGCTTTTAGAGTAAGGGATTTCACCCGGATGAATCCTTCTGAGTTTTATAGGTCTAAGGCTGATGAAGATGCTCAGGAGTTTATTGCTGAGCTCACCAAAGTGTTGAAGGTTATAGGTGTCACTTCTGAGGAGAAGGCTGAATTAGCTACTTATAGGCTGAAGGATGTGGCTCAGCTGTGGTACACTTAGTGGTCTATGAGAGGGTTTGTGTTGATGCTGTTAATTTGGAGGAGTTCAAGTTTGCCTTCCTGGATCATTTATTCCCACTTGAACTTAGGGAAGCTAAGATGACTGAATTCATCAACCTCAAGCAGGGAGGTATGAGCGTCAGGGACTATGCCCTCCAATTCACTAAGCTCTCCAAGTATGCTCCGACACTCACAGCTGACCCTCGTGCAAGGATGCACAAGTTCGTTTCTAGTATCTTTGATTCGCTTGTGAAAGAATACCAAACAACCATACTTATACGAGACATGGATATCTCCAGGCTCATGGTATATGCTAAACAGATCGAAGGGGTGAAACTCAAGGAAAGAAGAATGCGTGATTCTGAGAAGGCCCATTTCGATGGTGGGTTCTCTGGTTCTCGAGGTAGTGGTGGTTTTGGTCGCCTCCAACAAGGCCAACGTTCAGGTGCTCGGGTCACTAATGCTAGAGTGCCTCCTCCTAGGACAATGGTTGGTGGCGGACAAGGGTACCTTCGGTGGGAGGAATCACACCGGTGCTTGTAGGAAAGATTTAGGTCTGTCTTATGGGTGCGGTGACAAGAACCACAAGGTTGTCGATTGTCCTAAAAATGCCCACAAAGGTCAAGGTCCAGTGGCTCTAGGTGTCAGGGCCAAGAAAAGCTCCCCAAGGTGTTGCCCAGAGGAACAATAGGTTTTATGCACTTCATGCCCGTCAAGAGGTTGAGGAAGTTCTGGATGTCGTGACTAGTATGTTAAAAGTCTTTGATTTTAATTTTTATTCTTTGCTTGACCCAGGTGCAAACTTGTCTTTTTTGACTCCTCTATTGGTTGTTAAGTTTGGTTTGAATCCCAAAATTTTGAAGGATCCTTTCTTAGTTTATACTTTTGTGGGTAAATCAATTGTTGCACATAGGGTCTATCATGGTTGTCCTATTTCTGTGTTGTATAAAGTCTTCTCGTGTGAACTTGAGATGTTTGATTTGGACATGATTCTTGGGATGGAGTGGTTGCATGCATTATATGCCTCTATAGACTGTAGGACCCGAAAGGTCAAGCTCCAACCTCCCGGCCAGCCCATTCTTGAATGGAAGGGAAGTGACTCCACTATTAAGTGTCCATTTATTTCCAACCTCAATGCCTAGAAGATGATCTCCGAGGGGTGCATTTATCATATCATGAGAGTCAAGGATATGGAGTCTGAATCACCTACTCTTAAGTCAGTTTCGGTGGTGAATGAGCTTCTGATGTGTTTCTCAAGGACTTGCCCGGAATTCCACTAGAAAGGGAAGTAGACTTTGGCATAGATCTTCTCCCGGCTACCCAACCTATCTCTATTCCTCCTATCACATGGCACCGGCTGAGTTGAGGGAGTTGACGGATCAGTTGGAAATTTGTTGGAGAAAGGCTTTATTAGGCCGAGTATATCTCCATGGGATGCTCCGATGTTATTTGTAAGAAAGAAAGATGGATCCCTTCGGATGTGTATTAATTATAGGCAATTGAATAAGGTGACCATTAAGAATAAATACCTATTACTTTAGATTGATGACTTGTTCGACCAGCTTCAAGGGGCCACTCACTTCTCAAAGATTGATCTCCATTCCTGGTACCATTAGTTGAAAGTTAAAGAATGTGATATTCCCAAGAAGACGACCTTTCGAACGAGGTATGGCCACTTCGAGTTTGTAATGATGTCATTTGGCTTGACTAATGCTCCGGCCGTGTTCATGGATCTCATGAATCGAGTGTTCAGTCCATACTTTGACAGTTTTTGTGGTCGTCTTCATTGATCAAATTCTCATTTATTCTCATAGTGAATGGGAGAATATGAATCATTTGAGGTTAGTTTTACAGACCTTGTGGGAGAAAAAGACGTATGCTAAGTTCAGCAAATGTGAGTTTTGGTTGGGCAAAATAGCTTTCCTTAGTCATGTTGTGTACGGTGATGGTATTAAGGTTGATTCGAAGAAGACCGAGGCTGTAAGGAATTGGCCTAGACGATTGACCCCTTCAAACATTCAAAGTTTTACGGGATTGGCCGGCTATTAAAGGAGGTTCATAAAAGGAAACTTATCAATCATGTCTCCATTGACTAAATTGACCCAAACGAAGGTTAAGTTCATGTGGTCAAATGAATGCGAAAAGAGTTTCCAAAACTTGAAGGATCGGCTTACATCGGCTCCCGTCTTGATGTTACCTAATAGCTTGGAGGGGTTTGTGGTGTATTATGTGCCTCACGGATCAGTTTGGGTTGTGTACTTATGCAACATGGTAAGTTAAGAGCATATGCATCAAGGCAATTGAAGGTGCATGAGGATAATTACCCAACGCATGATCCTGAGTTGGCAGCGGTGGTTTTTTCCTTGAAGATTTGGATATACTATTTGTATGGGGTTCATGTTGATGTATTCACTGATCACAAGAGTTTACAATATGTGTTCACTCAAAGGGATCTCAAATTGAGGCAAAGGAGATGGTTGGAGCTCCTAAAGGACTACGACATGAGTGTTCAATATCATAATGGCAAGGCCAATGTGGTAGTCGATGCTCTTAGTAGGCTATCTATGGATAGTGTGGCTCATGTTGGAGAGGAGAAGAGGGAGTTGGCTAAGGATGTTTACCTGTTGGCTAGGTTGGATGTTAGGTTGGCCGACTCTAATGATGGTGGTATTCGGGTCCGAAATGGGGCTGAATCTTCCGTGGTGGTTTATGTGAAGGCTAAGTAAGATTTAGATCCATCTTTTGTTGAATTGAAGAAGTTGGTTTCCGAGAAGGAGATTGAGATATTCTCCCAAGGAGGAGATGGCATACTTCGTCACCAAGACCGGCTATGTGTTCCGGATGTGGATGATTTAGAGGGGTGATCATGAATGAAGTTCATAACTCCCATAATTTTATACACCCGGGGTCCACTAAGATGTATCGGTATTTGAAAGAGGTATATTAGTGGCATGGGATGAAGAAGGATATAGCTAAGTTCATGTCCGAATGCCCAAGTTGTTAACAAGTGAAAGTGGAGCACCAAAGGCCTGGCGGCCTAGCTCAAGACATTGAGATTCCCACTTGGAAGTGAAGATTCAAACAAGGACATTGTGGTTGGTTTACCTCAAGCCCGAAGATAGTTTGACTCTGTTTGGGTTATCATTGATCGGATGACTAAGTCAGCACACTTCCTACTAGTCAAGACTATCTATAGTGTTGAGGATTATTCAAGGTTGTACATCCAAGAATTGGTGAGATTGCATGGTGTGCCTAGGTTTATCATATCGGATCGCGGTACCCAATTCACTTCCCATTTTTGGAGATCATTTCAAAAAGGACTTGGTTGGTACTAAGGTTAAATTGTGCACCGCCTTTCATCCTCAAATCGATGGGCAAGCCGAGAGAATGATTCAAAACTTGGAGGACATGTTGAGGGCATGCGTTTTGGAGAGCAAACGTGATTGGGATGACCGCCTGCCCCTCATTGAGTTTTCCAATAACAATAGTTTTCATGCTAGCATTGGTATGCCACCATTTGAGGCACTATATGGAAGGAGGTGTAGATCACCGTGGGGTGGTTCAAGTTGGGGGGAATGACATTTATTGGCCCGTATTTGGTGTTGGATGCCATGGAGAAGGTGAAGGTTATAAGGGAGAGATTGAAGGCGGCCCAAAGTCGGCAAAATTCCTATTCGGATATTAGGAAGAAGGATCTTGAAGTTCATGTAGGTGATTGGGTGTATGTGAAGGTTTCACACATGAAAGTGTGATGCATTCTTATAATAGGGTCAAGCTAAGTCCCCGATACATTGGCCCTTATGAAATAGTTGAGCGGATTGGGAACGTGGCTTATAGGTTGAAGTTACCTCTGGATTTGAGTTCCATCCACCCGGTTTTCCATGTGTCTATGTTAAGAAAGTTAGTTGGTGATCCCAGCACTATTGTGCCCTTGGAAGGTGTTGAGGTTGGGGAGAACTTATCTTATGAGGAAGTCCCGGTAGAGATTTTGGATAGACAAGTGAAGTGGCTTCGCAACAAGGATGTAGCTTAGGTGAAGGTACTTTGGAGAAATCAACATGTGGATAGTGCTACATAGAAGGCGGAGTTTGACATGATGAAGCGATATTCCCATCTTTTCCAATTGATTAGAGCGTAAGGTATTAGTTTCTTCCTCTTCTAAATGGTCCTACTTCTTTCACTCTTGAGTTTCATGACTTGACATGCATACATGTGCACGAAAAAGATTTTTATGATATTTTGAATGATTTGAATACATTTTGATATGGGTTTTAGAGACTTTATGATTTTCAAATGATGAACTATGCATTGTACTTCGTGTTCAAACATTTCATGTTCTAAGTCAAGCCTTTCAAGACTTGTTGTTGCACATTTGGGGACGAATGTTCCCAAGGGGGAGATGATGTAAGGACCGAAATTTTTGAATAACTTTATCGGACCTCATAATGTCGCCCTATAAGAAATTTGACCAAGTGTCACTTCATAGGAGGCCCTCATGGCCAGTGTAAGGTCACACGGACCATGTGGCCTCTAGTGAAAGGTTACTTGGCCATAATTTCGATTACGGGGATTCGACAAGGAGTTTCAGGCTAAGGCACGTCACACTGGAACCCAACACGGGTCATGTGGTGCTTCACAGACCATGTGGTGGTCTATATGATGGCCTTGCACCTGGAAACCCATGAAGGGAGGCCAAGTGTGGTCACACGGCCACCCACACGGTCAGTGTGGTGTGTCATGGGCCGTGTGGCCCACCATGTAGCTCACGATGCAAAAATTTTCTACGTACAAAATCACCATCTCATAACTTTTTCGTGCAAGATTTTTCTAAGTAATGTTTAATAGCCCTTGACACAACCCGTGTAGTGTGCCGCACGGGCCATGTGGCCATCCATGTGGCACTTCTTAGCTTTGAAAAATATTAAGTGTTCAAGTTGCGGAAGATTTGTCTAAGCATCATCTCACGGGCACAGTTCACGGCAGGTGAAGTGCCTGACGGACTTTGTCCGCACCAGTGAAGCCATGACGACCCAATTTTCATCCGTTTCATTAATGGCTTTTACGTAAATAGGTTTATTTTAAATGTGTTTTATGACCTTTTTACCTATCCTATGTATCTAAATCAGTTGATACTACTTCATTTTAATCAAATTCATCTTCATAATCAAGGTATTTGGTATTGATTCTTGGTCCCTTTCAACCAAGAAGACCTAAACTCCTTTCAATTGATTTTCATGTAATTAAGCTTAATTTAAATGTGGGCTTTAATTATTTAATTCTATTAAATTCAATTGATGTATGTGTCGTACTTTAATTGTGATTTTAAGCCCTAATATAATGATCTACATTGAGGTTATGAAGTTATGAAGATGCATGTCTCCTTTAAATATTGATTTATGCATGGATGATTTATGTTATGATCTAAATGTGGATTTAATTAGGGATTTACTTTAATTCATATATATTGATGATTTTACATTGAATCTCAATTACCCATACTATTCTCATATCATTCATGGCATGTGCATTCATAGATATTAGTTTTCATGAAAATTATGATATGGGTTTAGCCCAATTATGTTTTATGAAATGATTTTAATATGATTTTGATAAGGTATTGATTATGACAAGAATGTGATATATATATGTCAATGATTTTGTCTCTTTGAGCATTTTGGATGCTTACATTATTTTGTATAGGTAGATGAGTTATTCCTTGCATGAGTATCATGGTTATGATTTATGGTTTGGCTTTTGAGCCTAAATGTGCATTGAATGGATTTGAAATTAATATCAAGCACGTATACATATAAGTATTCTCGTGGGATGTTTTGACTTAGCACCAATGGATTGGGGGTCCTCTCCCTTTCCTCAAACTATGTCCAAATATATAGGAATGTAAGCCCTTATAAAAAAGACTGGGCCCTAAGGAATGGTTATTCATTTTTTAATATAATATCATTTTGGAAATCCTTCCGAAAAGTGTGGACATAAGGAAGGTGACCATCCACCGAAAAGCATGGTTGTAAGGTGTGATGTAGATTACCTTTGGCAAGTAATCTTCTCCTATCGATGGGAGGTCTCGATCAAACTAATTCATGTAATAGCTCACATGAGTTTGATGTGTCAATTATAGTCCATCCCCAATACATATATGAGCATCATGGCATTTCATGCATCATGAGTTTCATGGCATATTGTATACTACTCTTCTTTGGATATATGAATCTTTCCATTTATGTATCCTTTCCATCTAACACTGAAATTATGGATTGATAAGTCATATGCATTGCATGCCCACATACTTGGTATATTAAAATTTACCAACGCATATTTTATGCCTACATGATTTTACTATGTACGGGTCGAGTCTTACGATCATCCACCGTTCGACGGTTAGCTTGAGTTCGGAGAGTTGATATTATGGTGAGTCCTGTCTTCCCAGGACAAACCCCCCTTCCTTCAATTTCTGCTACCTTATGCTTATTTTCTTAATTGAGGGTGAGCCCAAGACATGTCTTGGCCTCTGTCCCATCTTATGACTAGAGGTATTGTTGGACATCTTGTAGACTCTTGTAGATTCTATATGTTATGTGTTGTATTTGAAGCCTATGATTTTAGTTATCTATTGGATATGGCTATCATGGATTGATTATGGGAATTATGTTTAATCTATATGTATGTTTGTCGTGGAAAAGGTGGAAGATCCTAAGCCCCGTATTGCCCCTAAAGAGTGAGACACATTTACCCGACCCTTAATTCTTATGTGCTATGTGATATGTGAATCCATGTAAATTCCTTTCCCTTCGATCTCCCCATAGCGTGAGTCCTACTTTCCTACCCCTTAGAAACTATGTATTTATTATTTGAATGCGCTTCTGAACCGATGATGTGGATTTGGGTACTTTGAGGCATGTTTGGGGGCTCTCTGGTTTCCATTCACCGTGTCCCTTCTAGGCCCTAGGTCCAGGTCGTGACGCCTTAGTTATGTCCAGCTGCATTGTGACCTTGGCTACACTACCCTTACCTTTTCTTATGGAAGCAGTATCAAGATATAAAGTCTTACCAGTGGAAGCTAATAAAGCATGAATTCCTTATTGTAGTAATGCCATGGCAGTTCGAGAAGGGTGATCCACAAAGGAACAACAGGAGTCTCCTTTTCAAGAGTGAAGGTAGGAGTCCAAACCTGAAGCCTGATGAGTTGGCCCTCAATGTATATCCTTTGTTTATTCAATATAATGAGATAGTCCTCGTTATTGTCAAAGTCAATATATATGTATGTGGTATTGAAGTGAGCAATTTTGGTATCTCCAAAAAGTTGAGTTTGTTGGTTGAAGCTCTTCCTAATTAACTCAAATTTAGGCATAGCATTAGAGAACTTCCCAATCAAGGTATACTTGCATTTAGATGCCAAATTTACCATGAAATCCTCCTTCTTGAATATCACTACAGGAAGCCCCTGTCTGGTAGTAAAAATAGGAGGATTGATCTCCACAGGGGTCTCACGTTTTGCCTGGTTAGCTCTCAATTCGGTAGCATAAGTATGGACTGTCGCACCCCATTATTGAACAGGTAAAAATAGCTCGCAACATCCTACGGCTATGCTCTCTGGTTTTAGAAAAATTATGTTTTAGAGTCACCACCTAATTTTAAGGAAAATATCAGGAAACCAGTTTAAGAAAAACGTAAATGTAGACTCTTTTTTAATTAGCAAAATCAGTAAAATTCTAGGTAAAGATTTTCGTAACTCGAGGGGAATGTATTAGGCATCCCTCAGACCTTATCCAAATATAGTCCTTAACCTTAGCTTAGGAAAAATAACTAGTGATAAATTAGTCAGTTATTTTCTAACCATTAGTGATTAAAAAAATGATTCATGTGAGTTAGAAAAAGGAAGAAAATACAACGTATGTCATATGTATTGCCTATAATTTTTGTGAATAACTTTAATATCAATATATTATTTGCCATGTAATAAGAATAAATTTCTAGCATAATATAATGTACAAAAATGTGAGAATTTATATATATTATAAAATATAAAAGTATGCTTAAAATCGTATAGGATGAATGAACCTATAAAATTTATCGTAAGCAATTCATAAGAATATTACGCATGAAAACTTATTCCCCTATTTATATACGTACGAAATTACGATGTAAAAATAGGAAAGGAAGTAAATAAATTAGATAATAGGTGAGATTTAAATATATAGACATATACATATGTGACATATGATATAAGAATCCCAGCAAAATGGAGTTTTGTGAAGAAAATAAAAATATCGAGACATAAAGTAAAGTTTGTAATCTTTCATGTAAAATAAATATGTTGTGCAAAATGTATGAGGGCTCATCTGTCACGACCCAAAATAGACGTGATGACACTTGCTTAATCCCACCAGAACAAATCATCCTAATACCAACGAGAAACAGAAATAACATGCACAAGTACTAAATAAAGTAGATACTAAAAAGGGAAATCTTCACAATCTTAAATACCACTAAAGGATTGGTTGTCACGTGTATAAGCCACTAGCCATACAGAAATCAAAAGAATTACAAGTTTGAACTTTCTTCTCAAATAGAACAAAGCAGAAAAGAAACTGGAATAAGAGAGACTGCAAGATGACAATAGCTACCTCTCTAAATCTCCTAGGAAGCCTCAGATGATCAAGGAAAATACTACTCATAGTCTGGGATCAGAACCTACACAAGTGTAGAAGTAAGGGGTGAGTACCAGAAGCAACACCGTACCCAGCAAGTCAACTGACAAAATAGAGTAAGTCCAATAGAATACACAAACTCTTTTCATCGCAACCAACCTCCATAACTACAACCTGCATAGAAAATCAGCCCAACGTAGTACCACATAATACACAATAGAGATAGTTTCAACAATATAACAGTTATCAAATCACACGCCACAACTCACAAGTGATAACACAGTCAGTTACAGGAATAACATCATGTCACACAAGAATATGCAAGGATGAGATGCAATGCTTATGCAATAATCGTCGGCAATGACCTCAGCATCATAATATTACTGATAAATACCTCAACATAATAATATCACTGGTAAAGATCTAGGCATAATATCGTCCCCAGAAAAGACCTCAATATCACAATATCACTAGTAAAGATCTCAACATCACAATCTCACCAGCAAAGACCTCGGCATCTTATCTTGACCGGTACAAACCTCAGCCCCAACTTTTACTATCTCACTCATATTAATATCCATAACCAATGCAAATATGTGTGATATAGAATGAATGAACATGAGATGAAGTCCACAAACAAATCCCCTCATAATCACCAACCACAACAATATATTTCAAAAATAGAATTCTCATCACTTAGTCACATTTTCAAATTCAAATGTCACAACACCACCACCAACTCACATTTACATCTAATCACCTTTTTTTATAATATTAAATATTTCACGAATCACACATAGAAGAAAGGATAATTTGAGAATTCAACCAGAATTACAAAGTTTGGAAAGTCTACTTGCCTTAATCAAATCAAGGTCAATCAAACACTTGAGCCTTTCCCTTTGAAATAGAATCCGAAGTTCCACAATCTAGTCAAACACATAATCACAATAAGGTTTTCGAAACTAACCACACAAAAATCTATATTCAAGTTCTCAAATTTTAAGCCTAGGATTAAGTCTTAATTTCTCCAATATTAATACGGAAATATATACATATATGTATCTATATACACGCACATCTGAAGACACCATACGATGTAAACTGCGCATAAATGAAGAACCAAAGAATTGTCCAAAATGTAAAGATGCTAGAAGGAATCTATATATATCATATAAGAAAAGGAATTATACGATATTTTTTTATACAATCTCTATCCCAATTATGGACCCCATAATGGTCCTAATTGCCTCTTGTACCCTTCTTTTCTACATCTATTATGATAATCAAATCATCATAATGTACAATTCATAAACTAATCAACAATACCCTCTCCTGTACGTTTACCAAAACATCATTATGGATGGTAAAACATAATGTAAACATTCAGTCTATTTAAACATACTTGATGTCGCAGTCGTGTTAGTTTTCTTAACTTCCTCCTCTAGCTTTTCCTTCGAAGTTCCTTATTTTCTTTTGAACTTATTAAATCTAACCTAATCTAAGACATGGGGGTTAAGTGATATAGGGTTTTAAAAACAATAATATTTAACCCACCACTTATATTAATTATTCAAACTTACCCATAAGTTGAATAGTCTTAATTATTGAATAGTCCAAAGTACACTCAAAAATTTTACGAGGGATATATTTTTATGAAATCAAGAGGACTAATTCTAGAAACGATATTATGGGTCATTACATTATCCACCAATAAAAGCCATGTTCGTCCTCAAACATAAGGTAGAAGAAAGTACCTCAAGTTTTGAAGAGATGAGGATATCTAGAACGCATGCCAGACTTTGTCTCCCAAGTCACCTATCTAACTGGACAATTCTTCCATTGCACCTTCATGGAAGCAATCTCTATATGAGACTCATTGGGCACATACTTTCGGAGCATGGAGATATGAAACACGGGATGCACGGATGACAAGAGAGGTGGAAAGGCTAGTCTATAGGTCACCTCTCCAACTCACTCCAAAATCTTAAGTGGGCCAATGAATCGTGGCCTAAGCTTTCCCTTCTTACAAAACCACATAATGCCCTTCATAGGTGACACTATAAGCCAAATATGGTCACCTACCATAAACCTAGATATCGAACCCTTCTATTTACATAACGCTTTTGTCGACTTTGTGCTATCAATAGTCTACCCTGAATCATACGGACTTGCTCCATAGCATCTCTGATAAAGTCCGCATCTAATAAGTCCTTCTCAGCAAAATCAAACTAACGTATCGCAGACCTACATCATATAACATACAAAGACTCAAATGGTGCCATCTGAATGCTAGAGTGATAACTATTATCGTAGGCAAACTCTGCTAAGGGAAAGTGCTGGTCCCAAGGGGAACCAAAATCGATCACACACGCTCGAAGAATATCCTCCAATGCCTGAATCGTCCGCTCAAACTGTCCATCCGTTTGAGGGTAAAAGGTTGAACTCATATCCAGCTGAGTACCTAGACCATGTTGTAAGGCCTTCCAAAAATGTGAAGTGAAGAGTGAACCATGGTTAAAAAAATGATAGAAACAGACACACCATGCACTCGAGCTATCTAACTGATGTAAAGCTCAACCAACTTTTTTGTTGTATACTTAACCTTGACAGGAACGAAATGGGCAGACTTAGTCAATCTACAACTACCCAGATAGAGTCATAACCACCCACAATAGTGGGAAAACCTGTCACAAAATCCATGGTGATACGCTCCCACTTCCATGTAGGAATGGGCATCCTTTGAAACTCACCTCCAGGCCATTGGTGCTCACACTTAACCTGCTGACAAGTTAAACACTTGGACACAAAATCTGAGATGTTCCTTTTCATGCCACACCACCATTGGTGCTGACTCAGCTCATGATACATCCTCGCTGCTCCTGGATGAATAAAATAATGAGCACAATGAGCCTCATCAAGTATCAATCTAATCAATTTACCCACCATAGGCACACGAATTCGATGCCCAATCCTCAAAACACCATTAGGATCAAGCATCATTTCCTTAGCCTTTCCTCTAATCACTTTTTCTTTGATGTAAAGCATCATTTCCTTAGCCTTTCCTCTAATCACTTTTTCTTTGATGTGACATAACTTTTCATCCTCAAACTGATGCTCTCAAATTTGGTCCATCAAGGAAGAACGAGCCACAATGAAAGCTAGTACACCACCCTCATCCGAGTGCTGTAACCTGACTAGGCTATTAACTAGATGCTAAATATCCCATGCCAAAGGTCGCTCCTCTACTCAAATAACGACTAGACTTCCTATGCAAGATGTCTTTCTACTCAAGGCATAGGCCAAGCCTTCCGTGGTTGATATAAGATGGTCAAACCATGGTCCTTAGCAACTCAATCCACCTACGCTACCTCAAGTTAAGATCTTTTTACTGCAAAAATATACTGAAGACTCCTATGATCAGTGAAGACCTCACAATGTACACCATATAAGTAATGATGCCACAACTTAAGCACAAAAACCATAGCTACTAACTCTAAGTCATGGGTAGGGTAGTTCTTCTCAGGAACCTTCATCTTTCTAGAAGCATAGGCAATCACATTCCCTTTTTACATCAACATACTACCTAAACCAACCCCTAAAGCATCACAATACACCATAAAATCCACACCTGCCTCAACTAGTGTCAAAATGGGAGATGAAGTCGACAAAGTCTTGAGCTTTTGGAAAGCTCACCTTACACTCATCGGACCAATGAAAGGCTACATTCTTCTGAGTTAATCTAGTCACTAGAGCTACAATGGAAGAAAAACCCTTAATAAACTGTTGATAATCCCCAGCTAACCCCACAAAGCTGCAAATCTCGGTAGCTAAAGTAGGTCGTGTCCAATCCCTAACTGCCTCCACCTTAGCCAAATCCACTGTAATTCCCTCCTTGGACACCACAATCCCTAAGAATATCACCGAATCAAGCCAGAACTCACATTTGGAGAATTCAGCATATAACTTTTCCTCCTTCAACCTCTGTAGCACTATCCTCAAGTTACGAACATGATCAACCTCAGTCTTGGAACATATCAAAATGTCATCAATGAATACTATCACAAAGGAATCTAAGTACGGACGAAACACCCTATTTCATCAACTTTATGAACACTGCAGGGGCGTTAGTCAACCTGAAGGACATCACCAAAAATTCATAGAGGCCATAATGAGTTCGGAAAGCTGTCTTAGGAACATCTCATGATCTAATCCTCAGCTGATGATAACCAAACCTTCAGCCAATCTTAGAGAACAAAGCCACTCCCTAAAGCTAATCAAACAAGTCATCAATATGGCGAAGAGGGCACTTGTTCTTGACAGTCACCTTGTTCAACTATCTGTAATCAATACACATCCTCATAGACCCATCTTTCTTTTTCACAAACAAGACTGGGGCACCCCAAGGTGAGTTGCTAGGACAAATAAATCCCTTGCTCAACAAGTCTTGGAGTTGCTCCTTCAATTCTTTCAATTTAGTCATTCGATAAGGAGGGATAGAGATGAGCATAGTGCCTGGCTCTAGATCAATAAGAACGTCAGTATCCTGAAAGTCGGTAGGGAACACATCGACAAACTCTTGAACCCCAAGAATAGACTCTATAGAAGGTGGTTCAATACTAGTATCTTGAATGAAAGCCAAGTAAGACAAACACCCCTCTCAATCAATTTCTTAGCATGGATGTAGGAGATAACTTTGCTAGGATAAGAACCACTATCACCCTTCCACTTAATCTTTGGTACACCGGGCATGGCTAAGGTCAAAGTTTTTGCATAGCAATCAAGAATAGCATGATAAGGAGAAAGCCAATCCATTCCCATGTTAACATCAAGGTCTACCATCTCTAGAATAATCATATCTACCTAAGTATCATACCCAGCAAGAGAAACAAGACATGATCGATACACTCGATCCACCAATAAAGGCTCACATACTTGTGGAGAAACATGAACGGGCACTTATATCTAATCACACAATAGTTAAACCCAGACAAAAAGTATGTAGACACATAAGAGTAGGTAGATCTGGGATCAAATAACTCATGCAGGCCGATAACAGGCTGGAACAATACCTGTAATAACTTCGTCTGAAGTCTTAGCCTCGGGCCTCCCAGGGAAAAAATAGCACTGAGCTCTTCTTCCACCCCCGGTTTGAGCAACACCTAGATCTCCACCACGTGGAACCAAATTACTACTATCTGAAGTCCTGCCACCTCTAGTAGTTTGACCCCTGCCCCGACCCGAGTCTGGTGGAGCCGAATCTCAAACTAGAACTACCGAATAAGTACGATGAGGTTCCGAATGAGTCTAAAAGGGACAGTGCCAAATCAAGTGGCCTGGATCCCCACACCCAAAGCAAGACCTCAGTGTAAAAGATTGTTGTCCACCAAATGAACTACTATGGCTACCATGAGTGGAACTGAGGGGCACTCGAGATCTCTGTCCACCCTCAATTGCTGACATAGATGCATGCACAGTATCCTGACGCCTTAGAGATCCACCACTCTTATGCAAACCTCTACCTCCTGATGAAGCACCAAAAAATTGACTCGTAATACAAGCCCTCTTAGGATCCCTAAACTTCTCTCGAACCAGAAACTCTGCCTCCTTGGAAGTGCTCACTATAGAGTGAAAGGAAGCCCCCTTATGGGCTGCTTTGAATACATAATATCTAATGGAGAAATTCAAACCCCTCACAAACCTGCGGACTCTCTCCACTCATCTGGAATTATAGCTAAGGTATGTCGAGATAATTGAAAAAAAAGAGCCTTATACTCGGTAACAATCATACCACCCTGCCTCAAGTCCTCAACCTCAATTGGCTCTCCTCTCGTACACCCCAAGGAATGAAACGGTCCTGAAAAGCACTTGAGAAAATACCCCATTCCACTAGAAGGGATCCAACTGGTCTAGACCTCACATAAGTCCTCTACCACTCCCTGGCCAGTCCACGGAGCTGGAGTGCAACAAAACAGACACCACGCTGATCAACCAAACCCACTGCTTCTAGAATCTCATGGCATAAGGTCAAAAACTCATGAGCATCCTCACTCTTATATCCTAAAATTGAGGTGGTTTCATCTTCTGAAATCTTTCGTAACTAATTTGATCATCTACTGCTAGAACTAGCTCTGAAGTGGTTTGTGCCCCTATAGATGGTGCAGGAACCACTGGGGGCTAACCTACCTAATCCTGATGAACTAGGCCCTAATTCTGCCCTGATGCATATTCTGCCACTCTCGCTTGAGAAACCCCCTGCATGCCTATCGTACTACCCTCCAGAGTGAGGTTCTCAAGTGTACCCATAATCATTAACAGGGTGTCCTGAGGCATAGGTGTAGTTTGGGTTCAGGGTTCAGGGTTCAGGGTTTGGGTTCAAGTTAGGTTCAAGTTCAAGTTCAAGGTTCGGGATCGGGTTCAGGGTTCAGGGTTCAGGGTTCAGGTTCAGGGTTCAGGGTTCAGGGTTCAGGGTTCAGGGTTCAGGGTTCAAGGTTCAAGGTTCAGGGTTCAGGCTTGATCCTCATCAACCTCCACATATGGCTCTGGGGAAGCTCCTCTAGCCTGCCCTCTGACTGGTGCTGCTCCTCGGGCATGTCCCATCACTGACGCCATCCATGAGCACAACCTCAAGGTCGACCCCTTCCCCTACCTCTAACTGGGGCCTCAACAACTGTCTTAGGAGCAGCCTCACCTCTACAACCAGTAATAGTAGCTCTAGTCCTTACCATCTGTCAAAAGAACATGAGCAACACTCAATACTAATGAAGATAACCACGCATGATAAGAGAGAATAAATAAAGGGAAATTTCCTAAAAGTCTTCATAGCCTCTAAAATATAAGTACAGACGTCTTTGTACCGATCCTCAAGACCCTAATTAGACTTGGTTTATACACACGTGAGACCTATGAACTTGGCGCTCTAATACGACCCAAAAATGGACATGATGAAACTTGCTCAATCCTACCGGAACAAGTCAGCCTGATCCCAATGAGAAACAGAAATAATGTGTAGAAGTACTAAATAAAGTATATAACTAAAAAGGGAAATCTTCACAAGCTTAAATATAACCCAAGGATTGGTTGTCACGTGTTCAAGCCATTAGCCATACAGAAATCAAAAGAATTACAAGTTTGAAGTGTCTTTCTTCTCAAGTAGAACAAAGCAGAAGAGAAACCAAAACAAGACAGTCAGCCATATGACAACAACTACCTCTCTAAATCTCTTAAGAAGCCCTCAGATGATCAAGAAAAATACTACTCAATATCCGGGCTCAGAACTTACACAAGTGTAGAAGCAAGGGGCGAGTACGAAAAGCAAAATGGTACCCAGCATATCAACTGACAAAATAAAGTAAGTCCAATAGAATACACAAACTCCTTTCATCCCAACCGACCTCCAAAACTACAACAAGTACAAAAAATCAACCAACCCAATAACACATAATACACAATAGAGATAATTTTCACAATATCATAGTTATCAAATTACACACCACAACTCACAAGTGATGACACAGTCAATCACAGAATAACATCATGCCACACGAGAATATGCAAGGATGAGATGCAATGTTTATGCAATAATCGTCGATAATGACCTCGGCACCATAATATCACTGATAAATACCTCAATGTCATAATATCAACGATAAAGACCTCGACATAATATCATTACCAGCAAAGACCTCAGCATCACAATATCACTAATAAAGATCTCAACATTACAATCTTGTTGGCAAAGACCTCGGCATCATATCTCGACCGATAAAGACCTCGACCCCAATTTTTACCATCTCAGTGATATCAATATCCAGAACCTATGCAAATATGTGTGACATAGAATGAATGAACATGAGATGAAGTCTACAAAAAATCCACTCAAAATCACCAACCACAACAATATATCTCAAAAATTGAATTCTCATCACTTAGCCACATTTTCAAATTCAAGAATCACAACACCACACCAACTCATATTTACATCTAATCACCGTATTTTTTTTATAATACTAAAATATTTCATGAATCACATATAGAAGAAAGGATAATTTGAGAATTCTACAAGAATTACAAAGTTTGAAAGTCCGCTTGCCTTAGTCAAATCACGA
Organism: Solanum rostratum; assembly: GCA_029948455.1. NCBI lineage: Eukaryota > Viridiplantae > Streptophyta > Magnoliopsida > Solanales > Solanaceae > Solanum > Solanum rostratum. The sequence goes on along the minus strand of CM057053.1, from coordinate 15,310,220 downwards.
TTAATCAAACACTTGAGCCTTTCCCTTTCGATAGAATCCGAAGTACTACAATCTAGTCAAACACATAATCACAATAAGGTTTTTGAAACTAACCACACAAAAATCTATAGTCAAGTTCTAAAATTTTAAGCCTAGGATTAAGTCTTAATTTCTCCAATATTAATACGGAAACATATACATATATGTATCTATATATACACACATCCGAAGACACCATACGGTGTGAACTGCGCATAAACAAAGAACCAAAGCATTGTCCAGAATGTAAAGATGCAAGAAGGAATCTATATATATCATATTAGAAAAGGAACTATGTGATATTTTATATACAATCTCTATCCCAATTATAGACCCCATAATGGTCCTAACTACCTCTGGTGCCCATTCCTTTCTATATCTATTAAAATAATCAAATCGTCGTAATGTACAATTCATAAACCTAATCAACAATTAACTCTCCTGCACGTATACCTAGAGATCATTATGGATGGTTAAACATGATGTAAACATTCAGTCTGTTTAGACATACCTGATGTCGTAACCGCGTTAGTTTTCTTAACTTTCTCCTCTTTTCCTTCGAAGTTCCTCGTTTTCTTTTCTTTTATTTTTCTTTTGAACTCATTAAATCCCACTAACCTAATCTGATACATGGGTCAAGTGATATAGAGTTTTAAACAAATTAATATTTAACCCACCACTTATATTAATTATTCAAACTTACCCATAAATTGAATATACTTAGTTATCGAATAGTCCAAATTACCCACTAAAATTTTACGAGGGAGATATTTTTGTGAAATCAAGAGGACTAATTCTAGAAACGATATTATAGGTCATTACATCATTACTTCATGTAGTGATAAAATGACACTAGCTATATAATATAGTAAAAATATATGATAATGTGTAAAATTTTATATTTTATCTACAAATTAATAACATTGGTAAAATGATGACGGACAAAAAAAATAAGAATAATAATATGATTTGTATAAAATGATATACCAAGTATAGAGAAAACTAAGATAAAATATATACCTTGTGTCTGGAATATACAAATACATACCTCGTATAATCGAACCTGCTTCAAAAAAATTCAAAAATCTCGAAAGATTTTGTTAAGAAAATAGCATAATACTTAAGTCATATTTACATTTTATGAAATATAATAATTTGTAAGAATTAGTCAAAGAAAACACATTTTACTTATTATTTAAAAACAATCCAATAAAAGATTTAGAATGACACGAGTGAAAACATTACATTATTTTTGAGAAATCAACTTAAAACCTCAAGCGACCTAATTATTGGGAATTCATTCTATAATTATATTAATTTTATAAAAGTATAGGGCCAACATTCAATGTGATAAATAGTTTATTCCAAAAGATGATTATTTATACCTTTGATTGGTTTGAAATACTTTTTTTTAAATTAAGATAATTTTTTAAAGAACTTTGACCCATTTCAAATCTTTAAACAATGATTATAAAAATATTATCAAAAATAAACATCAACATCAGCAAATAACCCTAATCTACAAAAATAAATCTCCAATAAAGATGACAAGTTAGCTACTATATCAACAGTCACATATATGAAATATGTATTTATCGATTAGTATCATAAGAAACGCAATCGAAGTAATAATAGGAACGGCCAGGAGACATTGACTCCTAATTTTGAGACTACGAACATCGTGATGATCCTAATAGTTGTTGGCCCATACTTTGGGCCAAAACGAGTTTCCGAAGTAGAAACTCCACCGCTTCGATTGTACATGAAACAGAAGAAGAGTAAAAGATTAGAAAAATACACTTGACCAACTTCAATAATATCAATGTAAGAAGCCAATATGTATACAATCTAAAGAGGAAAGAGTAGTAGAAATAGCAAACACAAAATAAAAGGAGGAATTACGAAGATACATCCTCTCGTAGAAAAAAATATAGTTCTTAGTCTTTTTGCAAAGAAGGTTCATGTATATTCATTCATTCTAATGAAGTCACAAATAGGGACCTAAAGTTTTCACTGCTTTAGTGTAAAACAAGGGAATGCAGAAAATACAATAGCTTTAACCAAGATAGTAGAATTTTAGACACAACAGGGGAAATACCATCTATTCTGCCAGACACGTAAAGGTTTGGACATTAAATATGATGTTTACACTTTAAAGTGTGACTTGCACATGGTATTGATTTGACAAAAGAAATCTTTAAAGATGCATTTCTACAAGTTCAAAACTTGTAACTCAAATAGTACAGTAAGTGAAATGAAAAGAAAGTCTATAACAGTTATTTCTGTAGATGATCCTTGATCATATTTGTTATAAATGAAGTCAACTGGAAGTTTCAATGTGTGTAATAAGCATGAAGAGGAAACACGTAAGCCAATACTCCGGAATCTACTGTAGATTGTCAATCGTGCAACTAGAATATAGACAATAAAGCAAGCACCTCTACAACATCGAGTTTCAGAACATCATAAACTAAAATTGTGAATCTGAAGCAGATTATTCTGCATAAAACAGGAAACAACTATAGTCGGCAGAGAACTAAAGGCTAAACCCATATCTGTAGCTAATTCCATGTTTTCTAGTAGCGAAAGTCTTCTATATTTTGAGAACTTTTTAACTAGTCAAGGGCTCTTGATTTAGATCATCAGTTTTGAGCACCAGCATAAAGTCACCCTAATATATTCAGGTTTATGCAGATATATCATGCAATTTGATGATATTCATAAATTCAAGTGAATGCCCCAAAAATTAGCAGCAAATTTCCTTGTGACATGTAGAGAAATATTTATAGAGTTATTTGGCAATATAACATAAATAGAAGACATAAGTGTACAAGTTTCAGTTATGTACATGTCATGCCTCGGGAGGGTACCCTTGGCGTGGCCGGCACTCAGAGACATTTTCTAGTGCCCAAGCAGACCACTTAGCCTCATCACATCATTCTATCAAATAAACTCTACTGAACAGCAGAAAATATAAGTAAGTAATGGACACATCTCATCTAAAGTCTCAAAAGAATATATAAAATAATGAACGCTAGTAGAAAAAACTAGCTCACAATCTCAATATCAACGTTCAACCATCGTCTATGAAGCCTCTATCACTAATCATGTAGTGCCAATGATAGATCCATGGCAACCCAAATCAAAATAAAAGAAATAGTCCAATCTAACTCTAGTACCTCGGATCTTCAATGGAGCACATGTTGATGATCTCTAGTACCTACCTCTACATCATAAAATGATACAGTCCAGAGTGGACAACAGTACTTAGAATGTACTGGTATGTAAAATAGCTGAGTGAAATAGAAACTGGTAGAATAATATGGAAACAACATCAACTCAAATAAATATCAAATGAAATCACATCAAATAGTCAAATGTTTATCTATGCAAGAATAAAGAGTAGACAAGTGACCCATCAATAACTCAAACTTATCAATCATCTCAGACTCTTCTCAAAGGAGCTCACCTCCTCTCATATCATCTCATCTTAGAAGATCTCACCTCCTCTCATCTCATATCAAAATCATCTCAGACACAGAGTACTCAAAGTAGGAAATTTATGGGAGTTTCTCTTATCCGACAACACTCACTTATGAGCCAGTAAATGTACAATAATCACAATGATGTTGCCACAGTGGTTCCAAACTTGCCAGGTAGGGAACACTCAAAACCATATTAGCTCAACCAAATATTAAGTCAATACTCAATAAGTCCTTTATTGTTTCAAGGACTATTACTCATGAGGGAATCATAATGGTTTTATGCCTCACCTATGTTTAGCGATATAGTTTGACAAGTTCAAGTAGGACTAACTCTCACTCTTTCGGTGCTCGATACTCCTACTATGACTCAATACTCATAAAATCTCCATCTCAACTAACCTCATAGGGACGAACCCCATCAACAATCGGTATCTCATAGAGACTTTAACCCTCTCATCAATCAATCTAATCATTAATTCAAGATTTAGAACAATCATTAGGAAGCAATTGAATAGACACATGGTGGAGTTCATTTATAAAGACTCATAAGACAATCAAATTCTATCATCTCTTCATCATACTCTCATTACAATCAACAATCTCAACTCAAGGCACTAGAATCAATTCTCAAATTTATTATGCATGCTTTTTAAATTAGTCATGTAGGGTTATGCACTTTCTCATGAAAATGTTCAATTTAAGAAAACAAATAGTATGATGATCATCAACATAAAAAATACATGTAAATTAAATCAACTTTTTTCAAATAAAATTTTAGGTAAAACCATCAAGAATCATGTATGTAAATTCTCCAAATCATCAACTCATCTATGACCATCTAGGGGGCACATGAAAGAATAATTCCATGTTTTTAGTTTAGCCTTACATACTTAAAAATTGATATTACAGTCGAAATTGGATGAATTACTAGCCTTCTTGGAGAAAATCCTCGATCTCGATAGTTCTTTTAGATTGGAAGAACGTGGAAAGACAATGTTTGACGGGCTTATCTTTGATTCTTGACTTAGAATCTTTAGAGTTCTTGATGAAGAACCCTAATTCTTGAAAAAGAAGAATCAAGAAATCCTTTCTTAGAATTCTTGAATTCGTTTTCTTGAAACCCTAGGTTATGATCTAAGATTCTATTTGAAATTCATGAATAGATGAAGAAATTTGGGTTGGGTAGATTGAAATTTAGGAAGAACAGCTTATTTTGATGATGAATCTTGAAAATTATCCCTAACTTGATGATTTTCTTAATGATTCTTGAGCGTTTATGTTTACGAATGAAGGAGAGAGTTTTAATTATGAAAACTCACATTTTATGTGTTTTCGAACCTTAAATAGACCCCAAAAGGTTTTAGAATAAAAGTATCCTCAAAATGAAATAAAAGGATATCATTTAACTTATCCAGAAAGGGTTCGCAATAGGTCCGCGATGCAAAGCTGTCACAGATCTTCATATAGTTGTGCAGGTCTTCAGTAAAATGATCATAACGTTCTACTCCAAAATCTGATTAAAGCGAAATAAGATGTGTTGGAAAGATAATTTAATGATCATTAATTTGATATATTATGGGTCACCAAACACATAATACTTTAGGGGATATGGTCATTTGAAGTTGACTCTTCTAACAACTCATACGAAAACTTAGTCGGTAGAAATTCGTTGGACTTGACTTGATGGAAAAGATCCCTTATGACTCTAAATCCATCTAATATACTTTAAATACTTAGGAATTGATCCTAGTATGTATATCCAACCTAATAATTATTGGTACATATAACTTTTATAAAATCTTATATTAGAGCTGCGACCTTTTATCATCTCCAAATCTATTCCCACACTAAGAAATTGTCTTTAACATATGTGCTCAATTAAGAATCGTCAATTAAAATCTTATATCATATGAAGGATGACTAGGTCTTAGCTTAAAAAAAATTGGGGGGTTACATTATCTCCTCCTTGGGATCATTCGTCCTCGAATGATGGATAAGGATGGACAGTAAGGCATAATAACAATCAAAGCTCCTCTCAATACTTACTCAATCAATCAAACTGCCGACTCCTTATCAATCTTAATCATATCTATTTAGACTCAAGAATAGCTACATTAACTTATAAATAGACAACTCAATTCAAATCAAGAGTAAGGAAATTACCTCCAACATTCTTATCATCATCCGACTCAAGAACTATCATTTTCTCTTGAATTCTTAAATCTCAAGCCTTTCACCTCTTCTCTCAAGCCCTAGTCTTGTTCAATTATTAGAAAAGGACTTAGGATGGGGATTTGGCCCCTTTATATGTTAAAAAAACCTAATTAGATCGTGTATAGAGTTTAGGAGGCGTTGGGAATCGACAGGAATATCGCTCATAAAATTTAGAAATTTTCAACTCAGAAAAGGACCAACCAACGACGAAGACTGGTCTCGCACTGTGTATTTTCAAAAAAAGAGTCTGAATGAGTTTTCTCAATCACGTTGTCAATTTTCAAAAGAGTATAAGTGCAGGTCAGCGACACAGATACAACGCGCCTCCATCGTGCACCAACACTATTTTGCGTTTCGGATTGAAAAATTATCTTTTGATCGAGTCACTCTAAAAATCGATCAAGACAATTTTTCCACTCAATTTTTTGCATTGATCACAACTCCGACCTCGGATTTTCCATACGAGCATTAGAATATGTGTTATGCGCGTACCCTCCCTCTAGAGATATTTTGATAATTTTACTGGGCGTTACATCATCTCCCCTATGGCTCTCAAGGTCATTACTTTAAGTTTGTGAATCAATTCCTTCACTAGGCTATAAGTACATACACGATCAGAGAATCACTATCTACAAGAATATCTTAAACTCTTTTGTTATGCTATAGTTGCATTTATATAGCTAGCCACTAAGACTCTCTTCAATATACCACTCTTAGATCCTCCTGTCTCTATGGAAATCTTTCTATATTTGTTACTCTTATTGGCGTACATAACTACTCTCCATAACTCTTACAATCTAACCTTTTCTTTTGTCTACTAATGCTCAACTTTTGTGCTCCCGTAAATTCATTTATATAGGACTTAAACTATAATGGAAACTCATCATCACCTATCCATAAGCCCCAATCAATTTAGTTACTCGTGATGATAAGGAATACTTACATCAACCTACTCCACATTGACAACATAAATATGCTACTCGGATTCTTATAGCAATCATATCTTAGAGCTTTACATATCTTTACACAATCATGGGTACACGTCTCAAGCCTCTTCTTATCTATTGAGTTATCCTTGTCTCACTCGCCTTACCTAAGGGAAAATTGTACCCTGCCCATAGCATCACTTCCACACAAATCAACGTCTTCATCTTCGAACATACACTATGGCAAGCCTCTTAGAGCAAATCTTTAACTAAGACTATCACTCTCATGATGTTGTCTCCTCTTAAACACTACTCCTAAAAATTCAAGTTTAGGGTCTAGTACTAATATGTGAATCTATCACACACCTCTCGAATACCAACTTACAACTACTAGGTAAAAATTTAGGGAACATAAGCCCACTAAGATCTCATAGCAAGTATTCAATCACATATACCTTCATCACAATTCAGTACCATTCACCTATTCAATCATATATTCTTGTCAGACTAAGCTCATAACTTAATAAGTCTCATGAACTCTCAATAAAAATCATAAGCCTAATTTAGATCTATCACAATGAAAGCACTTTTTATCCCTATTCAACATCTACACTTCACCCTCAATAGTGTGAATACTACAACACATCAACATAACTTCCTTCTAGTTTGAACACGTTCTACCATATTCTAAAAATAACTCTTCCTCTATACCTCATCATAAAACTCATAGGGTACTTATGCCTCTTTTATCAAACTTATGGCAATCGACTTATCACCTCATTACTTACCTAATAGGTTCGTAACTCTAACTACAAGCCTCAATCAGCCATCACTCTTGCTATCTCACCCCTTTCTTTCCATCATCATGTTTCCAACTTTGGGATGATTCAATTCTACTCAGGGTTTAAAAGACCTCACATCTCACTCTTAGGTGGAAACAACTAACTTTTTAGAGATATAAGTTTCCTCTCTCATAGGTCACGTCGGATGCAAGTTTTGAAAAAAAAAAGGGTCTGGCTACATTTAGAGCTAACTCAAATGCACGATTCATATAGGTAATAGTGCACTCTTTCTAGTCAATAAACTTATCGCACCAGTCGGCTCCTCTTAAGCTTAGTGCAGTCTCTCCACCATTCTGATTACTTTATCGCAAAGGATCTCATCTATAGGAGTTTGGACATTACTGTCTCTATCAACTCGTAGATGAGCCATAATCGAAAGGTTTAGAGCAATGCATGAATCAACATAGATTTCTTAGGGAATAGCTCTATGGCACGATTCAGAATATGAAAGAAGGGAAACTTTTCCTAAATGCCCTATAGCCTCCAAGTTATGGATGTGGAGCTCTTCACACCAATAACAAGGACTCTACTAGAGATGACTTCATAGACTTCCTAAGACACTTGAACTCTGTGCTCTGATACCAAGTTTGTCACACCCCAAGAGGGTACCCTTGGCATGGCCGGCACTCAAAAACATTTGCTAGTCTCCAAGCAAACCACTTAGCCTCATCACATCATCTATCAAATAAACTCTACTGAACAGCGGAAAATATAAATAAGTAATAGACACATTTCATCTAAAGTCTCAAAAATATATAAAATAATAAAGGCTAGTAGAAAGAACTAAATCACAATCTCAACATCAACGTTAAACCATCATCTATGAAGCCTCTATCACTAATCATGTGGTGCCAATGACAGATCCATAGCTACCCAAATCAAAATAAAAGAAATAGTCCAATCTAACTCTAAAGCATGATGAAATAAAAGTAGTGGATCCTCTGGAGAAGGGGAGGCTCACAATTAGTTGCGAATCTTGGATCTTCAACAAAGCGCCTATTGACAATCTCAAGTACCTGCCTCTAAATCATAAAATGATGCAGTCTAGAGTGGACATTAGTACTTGGAATGTACTGATATCTAAAATAGCTGAGTAAAACAGAAACTGATAGAATAATATAGAAACAACATCGACTCAAAATAAACATCAAATCGCATCAAATAGTCAAATGTCTATCTATGCAAGAATAAAGAGTACACAAGTGACCCATTAATAACTCAAACTCGTCAATCATCTTAGACTCATCTCAAAGGAGCTCACCTCATCTCATCTCATCTCATCTAATCTCAGAGGAGCTCACCTCTTCTCATCTCATCTCAAAACTCATCTCAGACTTGGAGTGCTCAAGGTAGAAAATTTGTAGGAGTTTCTCTTATCCGACAACACTCACTTATGAGCCAGTGAGTGTACAACAATCAAATTGATGTTGTCATAGTGGTTCCAGACTTGCAAGATAGGGAACGCTCAAAAACCATATCATCTCACTCAATATGAGGTCAATACTCAATAAGTCCTCTATTATTTCAGGGATTGTTACTTACAAGGGAACCATAATATATGTGATGGCTCTATGCCTCACCTACGTTTGGGGACGTAGTTTGACGAGTTCAAGTCGGACTAAGTCTCACTCTTTCGGTGCTCCATATTCCTCCCATGACTCAATGCTCATAAAACCTCCATCTCAACCAATCTCATTGGGACTCGAACCTTGTCAACGACCGGTATCTCATAGAGACTTTAACCCTTTTATTAATCAATCTCCTCAAGACTCTAGATTTAGAACAATCATTAGGAAGCAATCAAATAGACAAGTCGGTGGAGTTCATTTATAGAGACTCATAAGACAATCAAATTCTATCATCTATTCATCATGCTCTCATCACAATAAATAATCTTAACTTAAGGCTCTAGACTTAATTCTCAAGTTTATTATGCATACTTTTCAAATTAGTCATGTAGGGTCATGCACCTTCTCATGAAAATGTTCAATTTAAGAAAACATATAGTGTGATGATCATCAACATAGAAAAACATGTAAATTAAATTATTTTTTTCAAATAAAATTTTAGGAAAACCCATCAAGGAGCATGTATGTTAACTCTCCAAATCATCAGCTCATCTATGACCATCTAGGGGGCACATGAGAGAACAATCTCATATTTTTAGTTTAGCCATACATACCTGGAAAGTTAATATTACAGTCAAAATTTGATGAATTACTAGCCTTCTTGGAGAAAATCCTCGATCTCAGTAGTTTTTTAGAGTGGAAGAACATGGAAAGACATTACTTGAAGGGCTTATCTTTGATTCTTGAATTCTTAACTTAGAATCTTTAGAGTTCTTAATAAGAACCCTAATTCTTAAAAAAGAAGAATCAAGGAATCCTTTCTTTGAATTTTTGAATTCGTCTTCTTGAAACCCTTGTTTATGATTTAAGATTCTATTAGAGATTCATAAACAGATGAAGAAATTTGGGTTGGGTAGATTGAAATTTATTCGAATAGCTTACCTTGATGATGAATCTTGAAAGCTATCCCTAACTTGATGATTTTCTTGATGATTCTTGAGTGTTTATGTTTAGGAGTGAAGGAGAAGGTTTTAATTATGAAAGCTCACATTTTATGCGTTTTCAGACTTTAAATAGACCCCCAAAGGTTTTAGGATATAAGTATCCTTAAAATAAAATAAAGGGACGTCATTTAGCTTACCCAGAAAGGGTTCACGATAAGTCTGCGACGCAGAGCTATCTCAGATCTTTAGACAGCTCTGCAGGTCTTAAGCAAAATGGTCATAACATTCTACTCTGAACTCTGATTAAGGTGAAATAAGATGTGTTGTAAGCTAATTCAATGATCTTTGATTTGATATATTATGAGTCACGTAACGCATTATACTTTAGAAGATATGGTCATTTGAAGTTGACCCTTGTACTAACTCATAGGAAAACTTAGCCGGTAGAAATTCTTTAGACTTGACTTGATATAAAAGATCCCTTAAATACTTAGGAATTGATCCTAGCATGTATATACAACCTAAACGTTATTGGTCCACATAACTTTTATAAAATCTTACATTAGAACTGTGACTTTTTATCATTTCCAATTCTATTCCCACACTAGAAAATTGTCTTTAACATCTGTGCACAATTAAGAATCATCAATTAAAATCCTATATCACATGAAGGAATACTCGGTCTTAGCTTAGACAAAAATTGAGGTATTACAGTACATGTTTTGATAGTGTATAGATGTTAAAAATCATCATATTATATCAACATACATAATAAGTACTTCTTTATGGAAAGTAACCTGAGATATATGATAGGTTATAAAAGAGGTTAAGAACTTATTAAGATGGATCCATTGTTCTTCTCATCAAAGGATAAGACATTTAAGGGTCCAACTTCCTCTAGAATTCCTTTGAAAATGCTTACTACCAAATAATCCCTGAGGTTGAGGTCAAGTTGAGTGGACTCTATCCTCTTTGTACCTCACTTAGTGGAATCATGCTGAATATATTGTTGTATTATCACAAAACATAATTATATATAAATACTTTATGATAGAAATCTAATAGATTGTAGCCAAAATGGCTCCGAGATACCACAAATAGAGTTCGCGCTTCCTTCAATTTTCAAGGATATTGCTAGCCAAATGCACACATTGCTACTACATTAATGTAGTTGGCTAACGATGCATACATTACTAACTTCCTTTGGACATATGTGGGTTAGTTTTAACCAAACTCAAACGAGGCCTATTTTACAATGTGGTTGAACAGATGATTAAAAAAAGAAAAATTTCAAACAACTACAATCAATTGTAAAGACTAAAACAAAACAGAAACAAAGATGCTTAGCCCACTAGTCATATCAAAGACGAGGCAACATTCTGAGAGCAAATTCCACAGATATCAAATACTCATGATTGAAAACATAGTAGGGCTGCCAATATACATAAAAATGCCTATTAATAGTCCTGTTTTATTCAATATGAAGGCAAAAATGGAGGAGGAAGATCCTCGCCTATATCATACATCCATGTGTGTTTCAAAATCTCAGATATTTGAATGCAAATCAGCCAACATATCAGATTGAGTTTAAAAAAAACAAGGGGATGGGGGAATTCTTTTTCAAAAACCCAAGTCAATGAAGATACCAAAAAAAATTTCTAACTTCCAAAACCAGCTCTTTTCATCAACAATATATGGATAATCTAAACCAAAGACACGCAAAGAGTAGTTACATATTGACTCAAACGAAATAATAGGATAAAGTAGCTTAATTTCTAGAGAACAAAAGAACTACTGATATAATTGAAAAAATTAGAATAATTTGCATAGACATACTTAGCATTTTGATAGGACTATATCAGATGAGAGGAAAAGAAGATTGAAAGAAAGGGAGAGGGAGGATTTTACCTTATGGTGAGCAACAAACTAAGGCTTCAGCATCAAGAATTCCCAATTCAAATTCACTTCTCCGAACTCGAATTTAAGGTCGAAAAAAGAAATGAAACAACTCTTGAAATCTAATGTTGGCAATACCTTTTTGTATGTTTTCAATCACTTTTTTCGATCTTTCTATGGTGATTTTCTACTCTGTTTTTTTCTATCTCTATGCTTGATTATTTTTCAATATGTTTTCTGATGCCCTTTTGGAGGAAAAAAACTCCTTATTTATAGGCAAATCTGGACGTAAGAAGTTCGGATTCGAACAAAATATTGAAGAGAATTCTTGTTCATGAACAGGGTGAGGCTTACTAAAGAGAGAGAGAAAAGCTCGCGACTTGGACCGAGTGAAGTGCATCACGGATGAGAAGGGTAAGGTGTTGGTGGATGACACTTCCATTAAACTAAGGTGGCAAGTTTATTTTCATAAACTCTTAAATGAAAAAGGAAATGGAAATATTAAGCTGGGTGAGTTGGCACACTCTGAGAGTCATCGTGATTTTGGCTATTATAGGCAGTTCTGAGTTAAGGAGGTTAGAAGGGCTATTAGTAAGATGAAGAGAGGGAGGGCGGTCGGACCTGATGAGATTCCAATAGATTTTTGGAAGAACTTGGTCAAGGATGACGTAGAGTGGTTGACTAGACTATTCAATGCTATTATGAAGACTACCAAGATGCTTAATAAATGGAGGAGGAATACAATGGTTCCATTGTACAAGAACAAAGGGGGTATTCAAAATTGTAACAATTACAAGGGTATCAAGTTGTTAAGTCATACTACCAAGGTCTGGGAGAGAGTGGTGGAGATGAGGGTGAGAAGGGTAGTGTCAATTTCAGAGAATTAGTTTGGATTTATGTCGGGGCGGTCCACTACTGAAGCAATTCATCTTGTTCTGAGATTAGTGGAGAATATAGGGAAAGAAAGAAGGACCTTCATATGGTGTTCATTGATCTTGAAAAGGCCTATGACAACGTTCCTAGGGATGTCATATGGTGGTGTCTAAAGGTGAAAGGTGTCCCAATGGCATATATCAGGGCGATCAAGGACATGTACGACGGAGCCAAAACTTGGGTAAGAATGGTGGGAGGAGACTCAGAGTATTTTCCTGTTGAGATGGGACTCCATTAAGGATCTGTGTTGAGCCCTTTCCTATTTGTGATAGTGATGGATGCACTAAAATGATCTATCCAAGAGGAGGTTCCATGGTGTATGCTATTTGCATATGACATAGTACTGATTGATGAGACTTGGACTAAAGTTAATGATAGGTTGGACGCTTGGAGACATGCCTTGGAGTCCAAAGGATTCAAACTGAGCAAGACCAAAATAGAATACTCGGAGTGCGAATTCAGTGTAGCGATGGATGAAGCAGACATTGATGTGAGACTTGCCACTCAACCTATCCTCAAGAGGGAAAATTTTAAGTATCTGGGGTCTATCATCCAAAATAGTAGCAATATCGGTGATGATGTCACAGATCATATTGGGGCAGTATGGACTAAATGGAGGCTTGTGTCTGGAGTATTGTGTGACAACAAGATACCACCTGAACTCAAAGGTAAGTGTTACAGAATAGAGGTTAGACCATCTTTGTTGTATGGGGTGGAGTGTTTGCTAATAAAAAATGCACATGTTTAGAAGATGCATATCGCAGAGATGAGGATGTTGAGATGGATGTGTAGTCATACAAGGATGGATAAGATTAGGAATAAAACCATTCGGGAGAAAATAGAGATGGCCTCGGTGGATGATAAGATGAGGAAAGCGAGACTGCGATGGTTCAGACATGTGTAGAGACGAAATATCGATGCTCCTATTAGGAGGTGCGAGAGGTTGATTTAGGATTTACACAGAGGGGTAGAGATAGACCGAAGAAGTACTGGGGGGAGTTGATCAGACAAGATATGGAGAAACTGGATCTCACCGAGGACATGACCTTAGATAGAAAGGGGTGGAGGTCGCGAATTATAGTAGCAAGCTAATTGGTTAGTAGGGTTAGGTGGAGGTATAGTAAGGTAGCAGGAGTAAACGTGTTTTATATCTAGCGTATGTGTGTTAATTCTATCATATTTACCTATTGACATGTGCTTTCTGTCATATCTAGTTTATTTTGGTTATGGATTTTTGAGACGAGGGTTCCAAAGAAACAACCTCTCTACTTCTATGAGGTAGAGATAACGTCTGCGTACATTCTACCCTCCCCAGACCCCACTTGTGGGATTCCACTTGATATCTCGTTGTTGTTGTTGTTGAACAGGATGAGGCAAAGAAAATCCTCAAGATCTTATCTTTTTCCATAATTTTTACCGGTTTCTTGAACGGGAATTACGCCGGTGGTGGCAGTGATGGCCTGATTTTTATGGAAAGGAAAGAAAGAAGAGAACAAGGTATGGGTCTCTGAACTTCTTGGAGAAATGGGCACATAGGCTATGGAGGAAAGAGAACTAGGGGAACAATGGTGATGCTGATCTAAGAGAGAAGATGGTCTAGATTAGTTAGAATCGTCCGATCATTTTGATCGGACGGTTACAAATAAATCAGGGAGAAAAGAATAATATATATGTATGTATGTATTTATATTTCTCAATTAATATGGTCAATTGGAATGAAATATAAGAGCTGAGATTAGAGATAAATAAGCACAATCCATGTGCTTACCTACGCGGCACTCATGGATTGGTTAATTTGATGGAAGTTGGATTGCCAAATTTTGCTTATTTAATCTTATTCAAATTATGACCAATTTATTTATTAAATAGTCATATTCCAATTAAAAGGAAATAGTTGTTTTGAAAAATTAATTATTTTCACAAAATTTGGTTATTCTTAAAATAAAATTAACATGGACTGGTAATAAAATTAACTAATTAAGCTCTCTTTTTCGGAAAATGTATGAAAAATACTTATTTCAATTAAAAGAACTATTAATTGATTTAATACTTTAAAACGTATTCATTTTCCATAAGCTTCTCAAAAACGATGAAAGAAAATAGTAAGCATTCAAAATACATGTATTTTTTATATTTACTTTTTATAAAAAAATAATATCCATAAAATAATTGGTCGAACAAAAAAAAAGAGAAGTTTATCAATAATAATAAAAATAACGGCAACAACAACAATAAAATAATAATTGTAATAATAGTATTAGTAGTAGTAAAATATTTCATACTTCATAAAAGTTTTATCATACCTTAGGAAAAAGTCCTTTTATTTTTTCTTTTTCCTTAAGGTTAATTAATTGAACATAGAGAGCCAAAACTTAAAAAAATTAAAATTTAAAATTATTATAGAGCCAAAACCGAGAAAAAAATGAAAAGTAAAGTTAAAAAAATGATTAATTTGTAGGATTAAGTTATTTGACAAAAATTAATCATTCTAAAAATAAAATTAATATGGATTAATATTAAAATTAATTAGTTAAGTTTCTTCATATGGAAATATTACGTGTAATAACGAGGGATTGTATTTAATCAAGAATTGATTCAGCACTTAAAATATATTTGTTTGTCATAAATTCCTCAAAAATGTTAAAGCAAGTAGTAAATATTTATTATTTATTTATTTTTAGAAAAAAAATCTTACTTATGTTAGAAATAATATCCATAAAATTGATTTGTCAAAAGAGAAAAAAAAGAAAATCTATCAAAATACTAGTAACGATAATAATAGCAATAGTTATAATAATAATAATAATAATAATAATAATAATAATAATAATAATAATAATAATAATAATAATAATAATAATAATAATAATAATAATGAAAAAAATAATAACAATAATAATAATAGTAGTGGTAAAAAATATTTCGTAAAAGTCTTTATTATCTTTTTTTGAAAAAAAAAAGAAAAAAGAAAACCTTTTTTAAGGGAACTAACTAATTAAATACGGCGAGGAAAAATTGGGCGTCAACAACTTGCCCATTTCTTTGGTCATAAAGTAGAGTAATGAAGGCGTGGACAAAGAAATATTGACACAATCTAATTTTGGTCGACCGCCGAAACAATCTTTTGACCAACAACTTGACATTTTTATGGAGTTGCGGCTGAACTCTGGTTTTTGAGTTGCCTACATATATCAGGTTTCACGAGAAATCAGGCCATATGTAGTTCGAGAGGGCAAGTTCATAGCAAAGTTTGATCTAATTCAAAATTTGCCTCAGTATCAAATTGTGGTAATACTAAGTTTTCTTAGGTGATGGTGTATAAAGAGGTTAGTATGAATAAAATAAAAATAACCACACTCAAGCGAAGATAACTTACATATATCGAGACTTGGGAATTAGGTCGGATGTAGTTCTAATTGCTAATTGGGGAAGAGAAATGCTCTGTAGCAATTTCTACAGGAAACCTTTGATAGAGAGGAAAAAATTGCTCCACTATTGAGTTATGGTGATACTGAGCCATGAAAGTTAACCAAAGAGTCAAAAAGTAAGTCTAGTTTAGTTCTGAAAGCGAATCTTTGATGTAGCTAGGGATGCTTGATATTCCACTAGCTTTCCCTAGTTTGCTGCTAAAGGAGAGTTCCACATTGTGGTGTGTTTTCCTGCAAACAGGTAAAAGAGGTGAAAAGTACATGTTGTTGTTCAAAATCATGAATGAAAGTAATAATGTAAAGAGTAGAGTGTAGATATTGAAACAATCATTGATGTCTTTGTCTTGTAGCATAAATGCGATGTAGGCAAAATAACTTGTAATGTAGAGGCCTTTGATTAGCGAGGTTGTTATAATGCAACACCTTTATCTGGCAAGGAAAAACTTGTAATGTAAAGCCTCCAACTGGCAGGGCGATTGTAATGTAATGCCTGTATCTGGTGATGCAAAACTTGTAACATAAAGCCTCCAGCTGGTGAGGCGATTGTAATGTAATGCCTGTATCTGGCAATGCAAAACTCATAATGTAAAGCCTCCGACTGGTAGGGAGATTGTACTATAACACCTGTATCTAGAGTACAAAGTATGTAAACATAAAATTTAACTACAGGCTTATGATGAGGTTGCTAGCATGCATGCCCCTGGTCGATGGAGCTTGGACGGTGTTGCTTCGTTGTGGTCTTCGAAGTGTCGCTTCTTTTGCTTATATACCGGATACAATTAGAAGAATCTCAACGATGCTTGCTATGTACAACCTCCAATTGGTGAAATTTGAATGACATTCACTATTTACAACCTCCAAGCAATGGAGTAGTTTGAACAATGTTTGATATGTACAATCCTCGATTAGCAGAGATTGGATGGTGCATGCTATATATATATATCCTCTAATTGGTGGAGTCTGAATGGTGTTTGTGATGTGCCTCCTTCGATTGGTACTAAAAACATTTTCTATGTACATCCTCCAATTGGTGGAGTTTGGGTGGTGTTTGCTATATACAGCCTCTAATTGGCAGAGTTTGAACGACGTGTGCTATGTATAGCCTCCAAGTGATGGAGTTTGACACAATTAGATGTAATTCTCCAATTAGCAGAATTCTTTTAACACAGGTAGGCGGTGGTCTTCCTTTGGCTGAGCTTATTCGACATAGTTAGACGATGATCTCTCTTTGGCGGAGCTTATTCGACGCAGTTAGACGGTGATCTCCAATTGGTAAAGTTATTCTTGATAAAAAGTAAACTACCCTATTTGTCCTATGGGGCCCCCTTTGTCTTTAGTATTTGATCCGGATCTTGAGTGTACCTGCAATAATTTAGAATGGAACCTATTAGACAAAAATATATATAGAGAATTTCAAGAAAGTAAATAGGGAGAAAATATTTTGGCTTATGATTAGAATAAGTCGAATGGTGTCTTCGGTCGTGCCCCGAGGCTTGATGTTATCTTTCTTGATTTCTTGTCTTCCTGTGCTCAAATAAAAGTTTTTAGTTTGGGAGAGGGCATTGACTTGTGTCGACTCGCAAACTGTAACTTTGTCATCGAAAGGCTTCAGTACTTCTTCGATCTGTCCTTGATCTCTTACCCTGGAGACTTGGTAGGTGGAATAGTATAGAAACATTTGAAAAATAATAGTATGTTCTTTATAAAGGAGTATATTAAATATATATTAGATATATAAGCATATGTATATATGTAGTAATCCTCAATCATTCTAAAGTTATAACATGTTTCAAGGTCCGCAAAGCTTCTCCATAATTAAATGTAGTTCTTCTCATACTCTCATTTTCTAATGACGCTTCTTTGACTCTTTTGGGAGATTTGTTACTTTCCAATAATGCATAATTAAAGGAGGGTTTCCTATGGGTATGAACGAACCCTTAAAGGTCGCCTACGTATCCCCAAATAGGAATTATACGTCGTTCAATGGGTAAAAGAATAAAAATTATGCAATGCAATGACCGAGACTGACTCGGGCTGCCTACATATCCAAGTGGAATAAGGCCAAGATGTAGTTCAATTACAAAAGGAAAAACAAAACATGTAATGCGATGACCGAGCCTGACTCAGGCCTACGCATCCAAACGGAATCAGGTCAAAACGTAGTTCAAGTACAATAAAGAGAAAAAAATAAAATGCAATGACCGGGCATGACTCAGTCTCCCTACATATCTAAGCAGAATCAGGTCAAGATGTAGTTTAATACAATAAAAAAGTAAAATATGAAGAGACTGAATCCAACAAGGATTGCCTACGTATCCCACCAAGGGAAGTCAGGTCAGCGTAGTTCTAAATACATAGAAATGATGCTTTTGGATTTTCTAGGGAGACCGGACCCGATGTGAGTTACCTACGTACCCCACCATGGAAAATCAGGTCGAGACGCAGTTCTATTACATTAGAATAATGCAAAAATAAACTAGTCTTAGTATCTTTACATATAGTACTTCTTGATGGCGTCTGAATTGATTGGCTTGGTGCTCACTGTGTCATCCATTTATTCTAAGATCACTGCTCCTCCAGAGAGTACTCTATGAACCATATAGGGACCCTGCCAATTCGATGTGAATTTTCCTTTAGCTTCTCCTTGGTGAGGAAATACCTTCTTCAATACTAACTCTCTCGGTGTGCACTATCGAGGCTTAACCTTTTTATTGAATGCCTTAGCCATTCTATTTTGGTATAACTGACCATAATAGACTGCATCCATCCTTTTCTCGTCAATGAGAATCAACTGTTTAATTCAGCTGCAAATCCATTCTGCATCATCCAAACCAACTTCTTGGATAATCCTTAAAGATGGTATTTCCACCTCAGCAGGTATTACTACATCTGAACGATAAACCAACATATAAGGAGTTGCCCCAGTGGATGTTCTGATCGTAGTGCCAAAATTGAGCAAAGCATATGGTAGCTTCCCATGCCATTGCTTGTGACTATCTATCATCTTCCTCAAAATCTTCTAGATATCATTGTTTGCGGCCTCAACTACTCCATTCATCTGTGGCCGATAGGTTGTTGGGTTTCAATGAGTAATCTTGAACCTTTCACAAATCTCTTGCATAAGATCACTATTAAGATCTGTTGCATTGTCTGTGATGATTGATTCTGGGATTCCAAATCGACAAACTATATTGCGAAGAAAATTTGCCATTCCTTTTTTAGTCACAGCCTAGTATGTTGAAGCTTCAACCCAGTTTGTGAAATGATCTATAGCTACAAGGATGAAACGGTGTCCATTTGATGTGGCGGGCTCTATGGGCCCATCACATCTCTGCCCCAAGTGGCCAATGGCCAAGGAGAACCCATCACATTGAGCTCATTCAGTGGGACTCGTATAAATTCTCCATGCACTTGGCACTGGTGGAATTTTTGTACGTATTGAATGTTGTCTCTCCCCATCATCATCAAAAAATATCCAGCTCTTAAGATCTTCTTCACCAGAGTGAACCCGTTCATGTAAGGCCCATATGTTTTTGCATGTATCTCTTCAAAAAGTCTTGTTGTTCCTTGGCGTTAACACATCTTAGCAATCCTAAATCTGGAGTCCTCCTATATAGGATTTCTCCTTTAAGAAAGAAATGATTTGTCATTCTTCTCAAAGATTGTTTTTGCTTGTTTGAGGCATTTTCAGGGTACTCTTGCGATTCTATAAATTTTTTGATGTCGTAATGCCATGGTTTTCCATCCAATTCCCCATCTACATGAAACAAATATGCATATTGGTCATGTATCTCCACCCCAATAGGATCATGTAATTCTTATCTGGATGCTAAATCATTGCGAAATGCTGCAAAAGCATTGGCAAACTCATTTTGATTTCGAGGGGCATGCTTGAATTCAATCTTTGTTAATCTCCTACTTAACTCCTTTATGTAATGCAAGTAAGGAAGGATCTTAACGTCTTTAGTAGCCAATTCTCCTTGAACTTGATGAATCAACAAATCAAACTTCCATATCACCAAGAGCTCTTTGATGTTCATGTCCACAACCATCCTGAGTCCCAAAATACAAGCTTCATACTCCGCCATGTTATTTGTACAATTAAATCTGATCTTGGTTGAAATTGGGTAATATTGGTCTGTCTTTGAAATTAAGACCACTCTAATTTCAACTTCTTTAGAATTTGATGCTCTGTCAAAGAACATTCACCACCCATCATCTGATCTATGTCTTCTCCCACAAACAACACTTCTTCATCAGGGATGTAGGTTAGGAGCGCGCTTGTAATCTTGATCCGCTGAATTTTCTGCAAGGTGGTTAGCCAAGGCTTGTCCTTTGATGACTTTTTGTGTCACATACACAATATTGAACTCACTCCACAAAATTTTCCATTTTTCCAATTTACCTATAGGCAGCGGCTTCTAAAAGATATACTTGAGTGGATCTATTATTGAGATCAAGTACGTGGTGTATACAGATAGGTAGTGCCTAAGTTTTTGTGCGATCCAAATCAAAGCGCAACAGGTTCATTCCAACAAGGTGTATCTTGCCTCGTACGGGGTGAACTTCTTGCTAAATTAGTAAATGGATTGTTCTCTTCTACATGTCTCATCACATTGTCCTAACACACATCCAAATGCACTATCCATGACACATAAGTATAGAAGGAAAGGTCTTCCAGGATCAGGTGGGACCAATACCAACGAGTTGGACAAATATGTGAGACTGGTGGCGTGTCATATAAGACATATATGATTTTGGATAGAACCTAAGGATAGTAAGGCTGCCAACAAGTGGTAATGTCAAGGACCTAAAGTTTTAAGCCAAAGGAATACCCTAAATACACATTCAATATTAAAGAAATGGCTCGAGTGGCACCTCACCCTTTTCGGAAGGTTTAAATTAGGTTTCACATTCCAGATGGACTAAAACTGCAAAATTTGCTAATAATAGATTTTTTAAAAGTTTATTTTAATAACACAAAGGTCATACATTAAGTTTTGGAATCAAGAAAGTTGCAAGATAAAGGTTGGCCAAAGTTACTGTAAGTTTCATTAAGAAATCCTTCTTAAATTTGGGTTAAATGTATTAGGCCATATCTCCTAAAATGTAAGGATTTTAAAGGTCCATGACCTATCAAATTGAAGATCTATGAATCTAGTTTGCAACACATAAAACTGCTCATCAAACCGACCTCAGCTGAAAGGTTATGATAGTTTTACTGTGACCACCCGAGCAGGAAATGGAGTCGGGTCAACCCACCTAGATGTCGGCTAATTTGTGTGTTTTAAAGCTCAAATCATTTCTATATTGTCACAAACAACATATGAACTGAAGATAAAGTTTCCTGAAGGTACCAAGGTGATTTGAATAAGTTTTTTTTTGTCATTTAGTTTTTTCATTTGAATTAAATTTCAAATTACAAGAAAGAAAATTGAAAAGGTCAAAAGCTTAGTCTATCAGTAGTAGATTCCAGCAATATGCTCACTTTTCTCATTTTTTTGTTATTGGATGGTATTTGATATTTTATTATGTTTCTCTCAAAAGATTTTTATAGTCTTTCATGTATGTCCCTCCTTTTAGCATGAAATTCGGAAAATTCCCCAAAACGTCAAATGTGATATCTTACTATTCTGCTGCTAAAAAGACCTCTTGTGAAAGACATTGTGATTGCATCTGAGTTATTTTCACGATGGTATTACGATGAAATTCTATTCGTTCTCTTAAACTGGATATTCAATATCAATACATCATTTTATCAGTTTTCTTTGCTACCTATCCATATGTTTGAGGTGTTTCTCTTCTTGGTATAGTGTCATTAAAATAAATGTAGATTATGAAGGAAATGTAGTATTCATAACTAGTCCTTCTTCCATACAAAAAAAATAAAATTGAAGCACTTAACAAGTAACACGTAGATTTCCAATAATCTCTAGCGTAGTGCTCTTATTTAAACTACCAAGGCATTTAATTCTCTTTAAATAATTTCATTTACTAATTGACATGGGACAAAGAATAAGTTTTATGTAAAGCACCTTTATGAACATTTTCAAGTTAAGGCTTCATTCTAAATGTTGAGTTAAGTTATCAAACTTATTCAAAAGACATGTAAGATTCCACAAATCAGGTGTATATGCTACGGCAATGATTATGATGCTATGAGAATAAGTGTACTAATGAGCCAAGATTGGCTAAATTTATGTCACGTCCTACTATGTGCATTCAATATTCATATCATACATTGCACGTTATGCATGAACTTCGAGCTATAATCAAAGGTATGGGGCTTGTTTTCCCGAATGATATATATATATATGTGTGTATGTGTGTGTAATTATATGGTACAGATGGCCTCATGTTGGGAAATATAATGTCGGTCAGCTACTGGAAAGGACCACTATTTCTAGCATTTGATTGGGCATGTCATGCATTTGCATCTATATATATGTACTCACGACATGCGATACTCGAGCATACCATGCATATTTGATCACTAGGAGATTGATTATTGGCCATTAAGATTACTTGGGTGTTGGATACAGGTGGTATTTCTATTACCCTTTTTACTACTATTATCTAAGGTTTTACATTCTCCATTACATACCAGTACACGTTTATTCGTACTAACGTCTCGTTTCTTGGGGATGCTACATTTTATCTCATGCGTGCAGGTTCAGGTAGGGACTCTAATCAACACCTCCACTAGGATCCTAATTCAGCTCTGAGTTGGTAAGCTCCACTTCTTCCTGGAGCTTTCAGAGGATGCTTACTTTTTATTGTACAGTTGGGTATAATCGGGGCCCTGTCTCAGTAGTATTAGTAGTTCTCTTAGAGGCTATTGTGGACATGCTATTGTGGGTTGGTTTTGTTGTGTCTTTCAGTCTCCAATCATAAGATTGGCATGTATATATAGTGTGTGTTGTACCTCTGTTGTTGCAGCCTTGTCGGCTAGCTAGTACTTTATCGTTTTGGTTTTCTTATCATGTTGTACAGGATTGTTGTTGACCAGGTCATGACCTAAATGGTCCCAGCTCAGTTTTTCAAACGTTATGTTGCCCGATTTTCTTCTGGTCCCTAGTCTAGTTAACTAGCATCTTTAGTGGCTTACCCAGCCAATAATAGTATCAGGTGCCAGTCACACCTCCCCTTTCTTTGGGGCGTGACAAATATGGTATCAGAGCAGGTCATGTACTAGGGAGTCCACAATGTCATGTCGAGTAGAGTCTTGCTTATGGGTATGTTGTGCACTACACTTATACTTAGGAGGCTATGACTAATTTAGGGATGGTTACCTTTCTTTCACATAATAGATCGTGCTACAAAGCAAAGTTTTAGGAACACATGAAATCTTAATTGTGCTTTGTCAATTGTTTTATTTGTCAGGTTGTCTATGTTCAAAAGACGGCATAACATGAGGTAGATTTAGATCCGACAAGGTACCAGTTGTTATTTTCCAGGTCAGGAAGATACATTCCTTATTGAGGCACACAGAGGGCCTCCAGTATCCATAGTACCAGATTCACTAGCACCTATTGAGGGCCAAAGGGACCTAGTACCCTCAACCCTCCGAAAGACTGGGAGCAGGGTAGGGGAGAGGCTATTTAGCTACTGACTAGGATGATTTCTATTCTTGAGAGACAACTAGAGGATAGAGCGGACAGCAGAGGGGATCAAGCAGAAATCTTAAAGGTACGAGAGTTTCTTCACTTGGCCTCTCTAGTATTTATAGGGTCCAGTTCCACCAAGGATCTACAGGTGTTTATAGACCATATGTATAGAGTATTGAGGGTGATGCATGCCTCTGTCACCAAGGTAGTGCAGTTGGCTTCTTTTCGACTACAAGATGTCTCCATCTTATGGTACGAGGTGTGGGAGAGATCCAGAGGGCCTGATGCTCCGCCAGTAGAGTGGGAGGACTTCTCTGAGGCAATTTTAGCCCATTACTCATGGGAGGTGCGGGAGGCCCGTCTTGACCAGTTTATCAGTTTGAGGTAGGAGGATATGAGTATAAGGAAGTATAGCCTTAGGTTTAATTCTTTGGCTAGGTATGCACTAGATATTGTACGTACCATGAGTGTCAGAGTTCATCATTTTTTGGATGGATTGGGGGATCATTTGATCGGAGACTGTAGGATAGCCTCTTTACAAGATGGTGTAGATATTTCTCGTATTCAGGCTTTTGCTCAGACTACAGTGGACATTTCTCATCAGATTTGGGATACTCATAGGGATAGGGAGAAGAATAAGAGGGCTCGTACTATGATTATAGGGAGACACGGGGTGATTTTAGGCCTCCATTTTACTGATATCCACTTTTGTCAGTGAGTAGTTCCCCGCCACGGATGCAGGGCCAAAGATTTGATCATTGTATTCTGTCATGGCAAGGGTAGAGTTCACACCAGCCGGAGAGCCATCAACAAGAGTGCACTACACAAATGAGACAGCCTACTCCTCCATGTGCAAAATGCGGTAAGCTTCATAGTGGGCAGTGTAGAAAGGATAGCTATACAAAGCTTAGTAATTAGGATTTTTTTGAAGTTGATTTATGGATTGGAGGGATAAAAGGTACATCCTCAAAAATAACAATTTAAGAAATAGTAGTGCAATCAAGACGCTGTCTAGATACATTTGTGGACGAATGTTCTTAAGGGAGGGAGACTTGAAGACCCTGTGTTCCTCGTCTTTCAAATATATACATAGGGTGGTGTGTCATATAAGACATATTATTTTGGGTAGAACCTAAGGATAGTAAGGCTGTCAATAAGTATTAATATAAAGGACCTAAAGTTTTAAGCCAAAGGAATACCCTAAATACACATTCGGGATTAAAGAAATTGCCCGAGTGGCACCTTGCTCTATTTTTAAAGGTTTAAATTAGGTTTCACATTCTGGATGGGACTAAAACGTATACTTTGCTTAAAGGTTATTTTAATAGCACAAAGGTCATACATTAAGTTTTTTAATCAAGAAAGCTGCAAGATAAAGGTTGGCCAAAGCTACTGTAAGTTTCTTTAAGAAATCCTTCTTAAATTTGGGTCAAATGTATCAGGCCATACCTTCCAAAATATAAGGAGTTAGAAGTTTCATGACCTATCAAATTGAAGATCTATGAGTCTAGTTTGCAACACACAAAACCGTGCATCAAACCAACCCCAGAATAAAAAGTTATGATAGTAGTACTGTGACTGCACGAGCAGGAAATCGGGTCATGGGTCGAGTCGGGTCAACCCACCTAAACATCAGCTAATTTGTGGCTCAAATTAGTTCTAATTCATCCCAAACAACATATAAACTAAAGATAAAGTTTCCTCAAGGTACCAAGGTGATTTGGGTAAGTTTTTTTTTCGTCCTTTAGTTTTTTCCATTTGAATTGAATTTCAAATTACAAGAAAGAAAGTTGACAAGGCCAAAAGCTTAGTCTATCAGTAGTAGAATCCAACAATATGCTCACTTTTCTCATTTTTTTGTTATTGGATGGTATTCGATATTTTATTCTGTTTCTCTCAAAAGATTTAAAGTCTTTCATGTATGTCCCTCCTTTTAGCACGAAATTCGAAAAGTTCCCCAAAATGTCAAATGCGATATCGTACTATTTTGTTGCTAGAAAGACCTCCTGTGAAAGGCATTGTGATTTCCGCTGAGTTATTTTCATGATAGTATTAGGTTGAAATTCTATTCTTTTGCTTAAACTGGATATTCAATATCCATATATCATTTTATTGGTTTTCTTTGCTACCTATCAATATGTTCGAGGTGCTTCTCTTCTTGGCATAGTGTCATTAAAATAAAAGTAGATTAACGAAGGAAATGTAGTATTCATAATCAATCCTTCTTCCATAAAAAAAAATAATTGAAGCACTTAATAAGCAACGCGTAGATTTCCAATAATCTCTAGCGTAATGCTCCTATTTAAACTACTAAAGCACTTAATTCTCTTTAAATACTTTCCTTTAATAATTTACATGGGACCAAGTATAAGTATTATCTAAAGCACCTTCATGAACATTTTCAAGTTAAGGCTTCATTCTAAATGTTGAGTTAAGTTGTAAAACTTATTCAAAAGACATGTAAGATTTTACAAGTCGGGTGTATATGCTACGACAATGATTATGATGCTATGAGATTGAGTGTACCAATGAGTGAAGATTGGCTAAACTTATGCTATGGCCTACTATGTGCATTAAATATTCATATCATACATTGCCAGTTATGCATGGACTTTGAGCCATAATCGGAGGTATGGGGCTTGTTTCCCCAAATGATATATATATATATGTGTGTGTATGGTATAGATGACCACAGGTTGGCAAGTATGATGCCGGTAAGCTACCAGAAAGGACCACAATTGCTAGCATTTGGTTGAGCATGTCATGTATTTGCATCTATATATATGTACACATGACATGTGATACTTGAGCATGCCATGCATAGTTGATCACTAGGAGATTGATTATTAGCCATTAAGGTTACTTGGGTGTTGGTTACAGGTGGTATTTCTATTACTCTTTTTACTACTATTATCTATGATTTTACATTCTCCCTTACATACCAGTACATGTTTATTCATACTATCATCTCGTTTCCTGGGGACGCTGCATTTTATTTCATCCATGCAGGTTCAGGTAGGGACTCTGATCGACCTCTCCACTAGGAGCCCAATTCAGCTCTGAGTTGGTAAGCTCCACTTTTTCCTGGAGGTTTCACAGGATGCTTACTTTTTGTTGTACAGTTGGATATAGTTGGGGCCATTTCTCAGTAGCATTAGTTGTTCTCTTAGAGGCTATTGTGGGCATGTTATTGTGGGTTGGTTCTTTTGTGTCTTTCAGTCTCCAGTCATAAGATTGGCATGTATATATAGTGTGTGCCTGTACCTCTGTTTTTACAGCCTTGTCGGCTAGCTAGTAATTTATCGTTTTGGTTTACTTATCTTGATGTACAAGATTTGTTGTTGACCAAGTCATGACCTAAATAATCCCAGCTCAGTTTTTCAAATGTTATGTGGCCCGATTTTTTTCTGGTCCCTAGTCTAGTTAACTAACATGTTTAGTGGCTTACCCGGCCAATAATGGAATCAGGTGCCAGTTGCGCCTCTCCTCTTTTTAAGGTGTGACAAACATAGTATCAGAGCAGGTCGTGTCCCAGGGAGTGCACAATGCCGTGTCGAGTAGAGTCTTGCTTATGGGTGTGTTGTGCATTACACTTATAATCAGGAGGCTATGAGGCATTTAGGAATGATAACCTTTCTTTCACTTAATAGATCGTGCTACCAAGCAAAGTTATAGGAACACGTGAAATCTTACTTGTGCTTTGTGGGTTGTTTTATTTGTCAAGTTGTCTATGTTCAGGAGATGGCACAGCATAGGGTAGATTTGGATCCGAGAAGGTACCAATTGTTCTTCGCTGGGTTAGGGAGATACACTCCTCGTTGAGGCATGCAGAGAGCCTCCAGTATCCATAGTACCAGATTCACCAGCACATGTTGAAGGCCAAGGGGCCCAGTACCCCCAACCCTACAAGAGATTGGGGAGCAGAGTATGAGAGAGGTTGTTTAGCTACTGACTATGATGGTTTCTATTCCTGAGAGACAACTAGAGGATAGAGTGGACACCAGAGGGGATCAAATAAAAATCTCAAACGTACGAGAGTTTCTTCACTTGGCCCCTCCAGTATTTACAGGGTCCAGTTCCACCAAGGATCCATAGGACTTTATAGACCATATGTAAAGAGTATGGAGGGTGATGCATGCCTCTGTCACTAAGGTGGTGGGATTGGCTTCTTTTCGACTACGTGATGTATCCATCTTGTCGTACGAGGTGTGGGAGATATCCAAAGGGCCTGATGCTCTGCCAGTGGAGTGAGAGGACTTCTTTGAGGCACTTTTAGCCCATTACTTACCACGGGAGGTGCGGGAGGGCCATCTTGACCAGTTTATCAGTTTGAGGTACGGGGATATGAGTGTAAGGGAGTATAACCTTAGGTTTAATTCTTTGGCTAAGCATGCACCAGACATTATACATACCATGAGTGCTAGAGTTCATCGTTATGTGAATGGTTTGGGGGATCATTTGATCAGAGACTAGAGGATAGCCTCTTTATAGGATAGTGT
Organism: Solanum rostratum; assembly: GCA_029948455.1. Taxonomy (NCBI): domain Eukaryota; kingdom Viridiplantae; phylum Streptophyta; class Magnoliopsida; order Solanales; family Solanaceae; genus Solanum; species Solanum rostratum. The sequence goes on along the minus strand of CM057053.1, from coordinate 15,281,860 downwards.
AGATATTTCTCGTACTCAGGTTTTTGATAAGACTACAAAGGACCTTTCTTGTCAGATTTGGGATACCCATAGAGATAGGGAGAAGAATAAAAAGCTCGTAGTATTATTATAGGGAACCACGGGGCGATTTTAGGCTTTCATTTCACCGATATCCACTTTCGTCAGTGGGTAGTTCCTCACCATAGATGCAGGGGCAGCAATTTGATCGTTATATTCAGTCATGGCTGGGGTAGAGTTCACTCCAGCTTGGTTGACAGGAGCGCTCTGCAAATGAGTCAGCCTACTCCTCCATATCCAAAATGCGGTAACCTTCATAGTGGGAAGTGTAGAAAGTATAGTTATACAAAGCTTAGTAATTAGAATCTTTTTGAAGTTGATTTATGGATTGTAGGGATGAAAGGTATATCATCAAAAATAACATTTTAAGATATAGTAGTGCAACTAAGACGCTGTCTAGATGCATTCGAGGACAAACGTTCTTCAGGGGGAGACTATAAGACCCTGTGTTTCTCGTCTTCCAAATATATACATAGGGTGGCGTGTCACACAAGACATATATGATTTTGGGTAGAACCTACAGATAGTAAGGTTGCCAATAAGTGGTAATATCAAGGACCCAAAGTTTTAAGCCAAAGGAATACCCTAAATACATATTCAGGATTAAAGAAATGGCCCGAGTGGCACCTCGCCCTAATATTTGGAAGATTTAAATTAGGTTTCATATTCTGGATGGGACTAAAGTATATAATTTTCTTAAAGTTTATTTTAATATTACAATGGTCATATATTAAGTTTTTGAATCAAGAAAGTTATAAGATAAAGTTTTTCCAAAGCTACCGTAATTTCTTAAAGAAATCCTTCTTAACTTTTGGTCAAATGTATCAGGCCACATCTCCCAAAATATAAACAGTTAGAAGGTTCATGACCTATCAAATTGAAGATCTATGAGTCTGGTTTGTAAGGCACAAAACTGTGCATCAAACCAACCTCAGAATAAAAAGTTATGACAGTTTTATTGTGACTGCACAAGCAGGAAATCAAGCCATGGGTCGGGTCGGGTCAACCCACCTAGACGTCAGTTAATTTGAGATTTTTAAAGCCCAAATTAGTTCTGTTTCATCCCAAACAACATATAAACTGAAGATAACGTTCCCTCAAGGTACCAAGGTGATTTGGGTAAGTTGTTTTTTTTGTCATTTAGTTTTTTTCATTTAAATTTAATTTCAAATTACAAGAAAGAAAATTGAAAAGGTCAAAAGCTTAGTCTATCAGTAGTAGAATCCAACAATATGCTCACTTTTTTCATTTTTTTTATTGGATAGTTTTTTGGTATTTTATTCTATTTCTCTCAAAAGATTTAAATTCTTTCATGTATGTCCCTCCTTTTAGCATGAAATTCGGGAAGTTCCCAAAAATATTAAATGTGATATTTTACTATGTTGTTGCTAGAAAGACCTCCTGTGAAAGGTATTGTGATTGCATCTAAGTTATTTCACGATGGTATTAGATTTAAATTCCATTTGTTCGCTTAAACTGGATATTCAATATCTATATATCATTTTATCGATTTTCTTTGCTACCAATCCATATGTTCAAGGTGTTTCTCTTCTTGGTATAGTGTCATTAAAATATATGTATATTAAGAAGGAAATGTAGTATTCATAATCATTCCTTCTTCTATACAAAAAAATATAAATGAAGCACTTAACAAGCAACGCGTAGATTTCCAATAATCTCTAGCGTAATGCTCCTATTTAAACTACTAAAGCACTTAATTTGTTTAAATACTTTCCTTTACTAATTGACATGGCACCAAGTATAAGCATTATTTAAAGCACCTTTATGAATATTTTCAAGTTAAGGCTTCATTCTAAATGTTGAGTTAAGTTGTAAAACTTATTCAAAAGACATGTAAGATTCCACAAATCGAGTGTATATGCTATGACAATGATTATGATGCTATGAGAATAAGTATACCAATAAGCCAAGATTGACTAAATTTATGTTATGGCCTACTATGTGCATTCAATATTCATATCATACATTGCACGTTATGCATGGACTTCGAGCTATAATCAGAGGTATGGGGCCTATTTGCCAAAATGATATATATATATATATATATATACATATATATATATATATATATATATATATATATATATACATATATATATATATATATATATATATATATATGGTACAGGTGGCCACTGGTTGGAAAATATGATATCGGTCAGCTACCGAAAAAGGACCACTATTGTTAGCATTTGGTTAGGTATGTCATTCATTTGCATCTATATATATGTATTCACGACAGGCGATACTCGAGCATACCATGCATATTTGATATCTAGGAGATTGATTATTGGCTATTAAGGTTACTTTAGTGTTGGTTACAAGTGGTATTTCTATTACTCTTTTTAATACTATTATCTGTGGTTTTACATTCTGTCTTATATATCAGTACATATTTATTTGTACTAACGTCTCATTGCCTGGAACGCTGCATTTTATCTCATGTGTGCAGGTTCAAGTAGGGGCTCTGATCGACCCCTCCACTTGGAGCCCAGTTCAACTCTAAGTTGGTAAGCTTAACTTCTTCTTGGAGCTTTCACAGGATACTTACTTTTTGGTGTATAGCTGGGTATAGTCGGGGGCCTATCACGACAGTATTAGTGATTCTCTTAGAGGCTATTGTTGATATGCTATTGTGGGTTGGTTCTTTTGTGCCTATTAGTGTCCAGTCATAAGATTGGCATGTGTATATAGTTTGTGTTTGTACCTCTGTTATTGCAGCCTTATCGGCTAGCTAGTAATTTATCGTTTTGTTTTACTTATCTTGATGTAAAAGATTCCATGTTGACCAGGTCATGACCTAAATGGTTCCAGCTTAGTTCTTTAAACATTATGCTGCCCGATTTTCTTCTGGTCCCTAGTCTAGTTAACTAGCATGTTTAGTGGCTTACCCGGCCAATAATGATATTGGGTGCAAGTCGCGCCTTCCCTCTTTTTAGGGCGTGACAAAATATTCCTTGATTTTGTCAAAAGCCTTTTGACATTCCTCCATCCATTTCGTGGCATCATCTTTCTTCAGCAGCTTGAATATGGGTTTGCATATTATTGTTGACTGAGTAATGAACCGACTGATGTAGTTGAGTCTCCCCAAGAAACTTATCACATCGTTCTTGGTCCTAGGAGTAGGTAGTTCTCAGATTGCTTTAACCTTTGACAGATCCAACTCTATGCCCTTTCCAGTAATAATGAATCCTAGCAATTTTCCTGCGGGTACTCCAAATGCACACTATGCTAGATTCAATTTTAAGTCGTACCTCCGCAATCTTTCAAAGGAATTTTGTAAATCACCCAAATAGTCTAAACTTTTCTTGGACTTGATATTGACATCATCCACATATATTTCTATTTCCTTATGGATCATATCATGGAAAAAAGTGGTCATGGCCCTCGTGTAGGTTGCTCCAACATTTTTTAGACCAAATGGCACCACCCTATAGCAATACACCCCCCATGGCTTAATGAATGTTGTCTTTTCCGCATCATCTTCATCCATCAAGATTTGGTGATATCCCGCAAAACAATCCACAAACGATTGAAACTCGTGCTTTATACAATTATCAATGAGTATTTAAATATATGGAAGAGGAAAATCTTCCTTAGGACTGGCTCGATTGAGATCCCGATAGTCCACACATATTCTGATTTTCCCATCCTTCTTTGGCACTAGCATAATGTTGGCCAACCACGTGGGATAATTCGTAACCCTTACAACATTCGCTTCAATTTGCTTAGTTACTTCCTCTTTAATCCTCAGACTCAAATCGGGCTTGAATTTTCTTGTCTTTCGCTTGACGAGTGGACAAGTGGGATCGATTGAAAACCTATGAGCAACGATATCACTGCTTAATCCTGGCATGTGATCGTAACATCAAGAAAATACATCAACATATTGCTTAAGAAAATCTATCAACTCCTGCTTCCTTTTGCTCTCTAAATGTATATTGACCCGTGTTTCCTTTATGACTTATTCGTCTACTAAGTTGACAACCTCTATTTCTTCCATGTTGGGCTTCTTTTGACGTTCAAGCGGCTCGATATCATATGAAAAATTTTCTTGAATCATGCTTTCATCATATCCTTCATGATCCAACTCGTTGATTCTTCTTTGCTCGATGAATTCGTTACATGTCATAACCATTGAACTAGGATTATTGTTAATACGAGTGTTGAAAAATATAAACGGTAAGTAAAAATAAATAAATAAATAAATAAATAAATAATGACATATTTTTAGGAAAATGAAACTTTTATTCAGAAGCATTCTAGCTTTTCAAAAGAGGCAAGCGACAAAAAGAGATCAAGCATGATTCAAGCCTCAAATTTGATCATGCAGATTTAAGAACTGCTACTTTCCACACTACCAAGATTCTCGTTGAAACAAATACGGGCTAATGATTCAATTCTACAACGTTTTTCCACGCTCGGCATCACGGATGGTCAATTTGCTGAGATCTATCTCTTTCGCTTCGCCGATCATAGCCACAAACAAATTTTCTATTCCTTCCATGACATCATCTTCAACTGTTAGACCTAGGATTGAAGCTTGTTCTAGTACAAATGTCATCTTCCTTGACCTTCTTCCCAATATAGGTTGATATCCAAGTTTGGTGGTACCTTTTTTATGCTTCAGCTATATTGGTTCAGCTATGTCATTACGCTTGAGTCCAAGTCCCATCCTAAGATGATATCCATACTTTAACATCATTAAGGCAACCATCTTTGCCGTGCTTGACAATTTTACATCATCCGACCCTACTTTCTCATCAACTTTCGTAGCTTGCATAATTTTCAAAGTATGAAAGTAGCGCTATCTAACTTGCCAGTGACCAGAACAGAATCAATAAAGTAGATAGGGTGACTATGCTCCCCATGGATGGTAACTTCCATGCGACCCCACTCAAACTTTACACATTGATAAAAAGTTGATGGCATGCTCTCTCTATGTGGATCTATGGTCTTCCCAGCAACAGTTTGTAGTTAGACGACATATCCATCACTTGAAATAAAATAGGAAATTCAGTTGGCCCCACCTTCAATGTGAGATATATTTCTTCAATAACACTTCTTTATGCCCTCATCGAAATCTATAACTTTCACACGACTTTCTGTTATCTCTCCCATGTTCACATCCAAATGCCTTAGCGTTATGAAAGGGCATATGTTGCATCTGGAACCACCATCAATTAGAACTCGAGTCATAATCTTGCCACAATATTTGACCGCGATGTGAAATGTTTTGTCATATCCAGCCTATTCCGCCGGTGGCTCATCACCATGGAAAAGATCTTGTTAGCTTCCATGACTCATCCAATGGTTGCAGCTAGAGTATCACTTGTGGTCTCTTTTGGAATGCAAACCCCACTTAATACTTCCATCAAAGCATTCCTATGGATTTCAGAACTCATAAGCAACGACAAAATGGATATGTGAGCTGTTGTTTTCTTTAACTGTTCTTCAGCTGAATAGTTCTTGGGTTGCATCTCCTTTTAGAATTGAGCTTCTTCGGCATCGGTGATATTTCTCTTCAGATTTTGTTCTTTCCCAATTAGGATCTTTGGGAGCATAACATCTTCCAGACCTAGTCATTTCTTGAGTCCAGTACTATCAATCATCTTAACCTTAGCTTTCTCTTGGTAATCCCATGGGACTACTTTGGTGTCATACTCAGACTTCTTGGTTATCAAAGTGGTTACCATAGCTCTTGGCAAGTAGGTTTGAATAGTCAAAGGTTTCCTTAATTGAACTATCATAACAGGTTGCGCTGACGATGCAGTAGCAACTCATTCAGTATTCCAACTAGGAAAGATAGTTCCTTCCAAGTCATATTCCCCTTCTAGGGTGACCATGTTGACTTCTCAATTCTCGTGATTTGGTAAAGGGTAATTGTTCACATTCAAAGGTGCTGGAGCATATTTTATTATACCTCTCTTGATTAGAGACTCTATCTGATTCTTCAATTTGTAACAGTCCCCCGTGTCGTGTCCTTGGATCCCTGAATGATAAGCATCTCGCTTGCTCCCATCAAAATTACGAGGAATTAGATTTGGGAGTTTTTCTTCAACGAGGTGCAATACCTCTGCTGCCCTCAATCTTTCAAATAATAGGGCATAAGGTTCGACAGTGGGCGTGTAGGTGCGAGTGTTCCTGGCTTTAAGATTTGGACATGGTCTTAGTGCATATGCTGGTCTGTTTTGATGGATTGGTTCTTGGACTGGGAAAAATGGTCTTGGTGGATTTTGGTGTGCTAGTGCTCAAGGTGGATTATAGTGTGGTTGGGTATTATGTACTAGGTACAGGATGTATGAAGCATGTGCAAAAATTTGAGCATTGTTGGGGTATCAATAAGATATACCTCCATGGTGGTAGGTGATAGTCGAGACATCCTCCTTCTTCTTCACGCTACTAATGGATCCCGATTGTATGACCTTACTTGCAGCTTGCAATGCAGCCATGGACTGAATCTTCCCAGATTTGATGCCTTCTTCTATAATGTCTCCCATTTTGCGCAATTCGACAAAATTCTGGCCCATCATCGACATTATCTATCAAAGTAGATGTCTTCTTAAGCTCGAATAAAGTACTTAGAGAGCTCATTCTCATCCAGTTATGGCTGGACCCTAGTAGCCTTAGTTCTCCAACGTTTTGCATATTCTTCAAAGTCCTCAAATGGTTTCTTCTGTATGTTGGCTAATAGGAACCTATCTTGAGTGATTTCGGTGTTAAATTTGAAGCGAGTCATGAAATCCTCGACCATTTCTTGCCAATCATGCCATTTGCAAGGATCCTGATGTGTATACCAAGTCAAGGCTTCTCCGGTTAGACTTTGGATGAACAACTTCTTTCTTAGCTTCTCATTTCTCCCCACACCAACTAACTTATCACAATATGCCCTCAAATGTCCATAAAGGTCACCTTTCCCATCAAATAGTTCAAACTTCGGTGGCTTGTACCCTACTGGCATATCGATGTCGGGGTGAATGCACAAGTCATCGTAATCTAGGCTCTCTTCTCCCCTAGTGACTTGTAAGATTCTTAACACCTCCTCTAGACCATGAAGTTGGGCTTTTATTGACTCATCTTCTTTCAAGGGAGCATCTTTCTCCATTTTCGCAAATTAATCAACCTTGTACGGGACTCTAACCATGGTTAGGATCATGAAAGTAGGGGATTCAACAGTATATACAAGTGGCACATATGTCTCATAAGGAGCAGCAACATGTACCCCGAGTATCTGTTGTATCGCTGGATAGACGGGCATCATGCGGTCTTGAGTAGGATGGTCATGAGCACCGTTAACGAAGCACCTATTGGTGATTGGTCATGAATTGGGACATATTGAGTTTGCTCAAATAGTTTTGGTGAGTCGATGGAAGGTAGCTTAGTTTTTGAAAAATAGATAGGTGTCTTGAAGGTCGAGAGAGTAGTAGCCAAAAGCTTGGCCAAGTCTCGTACTTGATGAAATTCCTCCCTTAGGGCTTCCAATTCTTGTTTCATACAAGCCATTCTCTCGTCGTTTTGAGCCATATTTTGAGAACCTTTGGGGTTTCTTATGGGTATTATTATATTTGCTGCAACGTCAAATTCTTCTCCATTGGTCATCTTTCTTTTGGATCGAAGGTTGCATCGGGAGTCAGCCAGTTGGCAAGTCGACACAAATCAATGTTCTTGTGGGATTAATAATAACCAACAAAAAAGAAAGAAAAGAAAAGGAAAACTATGTTAGTTTGGGAGATGTTGTAAAGAAAAGGAAAAAGATGTAGACATATATATATATATATGCAAATATGTAACACATATATACACCTAATTGGTGACATTTAAGATACGTCCTAATATGGAGCCTCTTTTTGCTAGAGGTCAACCTACGTTGCAACCAATTCTGATGATAAATGATTCAATTAAACACATTTCAGATTTGGAACAACATAACCTTTATTGGTAGAAATATCTTGAGTCATACAATAGAGAAGCTAGATAGAGAACTAGATAATGAAAATGAGGGAAGGGGAAAACATGCAAAGGATGAGTCGTGTGACCCTACAACGGAATATGAAAAAGTACAAAAGATAAAGCTATGTCCAAGTTGGACCATCATTATCGTCATCGTCCCAATCATAGTATGGCCCCGGGTAGTACTCTAGAGAGTTCGAACTCATCTCCAAATTTTTTATACGATCAACCCCATGGACGCGTACTCAGAATGGTCATCTCTTACTGCCGGGGCAGGTCCATCTCCCATGACTGTGGATCCTCTTTTGGGTCCTCTGGATCTTCTTCTACTATTTGGATCAAATGATCCATGGATCCTGGAACTATTTGATTATACATGGGTGTAGTGAGTTCCACACGAGAAAGTACCTCCTCTCTGATGCAAGTGGCCCACCGATCTAAATCCCTCTGCACTGGGTTGAACCATATGGCTCACAGTGGTGCCCCAGACATAGTATTCTGGCGTGCACCATTTTTCATCTCCTATATTGATTGTGATCATATAATCTCATTCTAACTACAAGTTCCTTATCCATGTGGCAGGGACTGAAACAAGATCATCCTCGTGTAATACCATGCATGATCACAATGGCACGTCCTGGACGATTCTGAACTCTCACATGACCCAAAGAGGTGCATACGATTGGATGCCTCTTAACCCAACCAACTCAATGAAATACAAGAGTCGGGTTCTAACAAATGCCAACCCGAATACCAAATGAAACTTCCACTGAATGGAGTCCCAGTAAGATTTGTCAAAAAAGTGCGCCACTCTTCTTCTCCAACTGGCGACGGTCTTTGTGACTCTGGATCATATTGCGAGCGCCTACCATATATTCCCTTTGTGGGGGCTAACGGTAGAAGTGCTCAATCGCCCAAACTTGTAGTAATAAGTTGCAGGCCCCGAAGAAGTCATAGCCCTCTTGTGCATGCAGATAGTGATCGAACACTTCAGGAAGGACCATGTGCACCAAGGAGTCGCCCTGCAGTGCAGCAAATAGGTCCACAACTATGGGGAGGATGCTGATGTCGATGAAATGGAATCTCATAGGGAAGACCATCGAACCCAAAAAGGCCAATACAAAGATCTTCAGCCGCGTGCTTATCCATTGGCTGCAAGTGCAACGAAAACTCCTCATGATATTCATTGAAACTCTCACGTCGACCAAATCTCCTGAAGAGATAATCCAGCTTGACCTTTCCACCTTCTACGTTTCCCGGTGATGAAATGATATGCAACTTTAGGAGTCTTAAAAATTTCCTCCCACTTATGGTTGACGAGCATATTGGTAACCTCCCGCTGATGGTTAGCTCCATGATTTTTGCTAAATTCCTCTAGCGTAGGGGTGATTTAAAACTCCAAAAATTTGAAAGTCATAGTGCTCGGGTCCAAAATTCCATGAATAGAGCGAGGAGCATTTTGCTCGCCTGAATTTGCATGAGTGATAGCAACTTTCCTAGATGTCTTCTAATTTCAGTTCCATGTGCTCTGCTGATATTCTGCCACTAGTGTTGCAGGATATATGGGGCGGAAGTGACCATCTTAATGTTTAGGAGGTTTTGGTTGATGTTCATCTAGAGAAAAAGAAAATGTATGATAAGTATGTTTATCTTATATCCATCATGTGTTTTAGTTTGGATCATTCACATCAATTTTCAGATAAATATGTCATCAGGTGTATAACCTTTGACAAAAGCGCAACTTCGCAATTGCAAAGACGATGCCTCGAACCGTCTTGCCTAAAGTGTATGCGACATGACCTATTTTCTAGAGTAAGAGCTTTCCCTAAACTTTTAAGAGTGGACTGAAGAGTTGCGAGAAGGCACACTAAACTTATTGCACCAACTTTGAAGCTAAGGAATCCAAAAGAAGGTCTGGGGGAGTGTGAGACACTCCTTGCGTAAACCAGTGTGTGTAAGTGTACGACCAAGGAGTCGATAGAAAGTGTGAATGACAATGCAGAAAAGCAGTAACAAATAGTGTCTTCAAAAAATAAAGAACGTAAGGTTGGATTTGACTTGCGACCTTTCAATCAAAGCAATATATAACACAAATAATTAACTAATAAATAATACAAATATCATTCCTAAGCTTAGTTTATAAAGGTTAGAACCTGAAAGTCCCCAGCAGAGTCGCCACTCGATCGCGCCTCATTTTCGAACCGATTGAGATAGCTCGCAACATCATGTGGTTGTGCTCTCTGATTTTAGAAAAATTACGTCTTAGAGTCGCCACCTAATTTTAAGGAAAATATTAGGAAATCAATTTAAGAAAATATAGATACAGACTCTATTTTGATTTGTGAAATCGATAATTCTAGGTAAGAGTTTTCGTTACTCGAGGGGAAGGTGTTAGGCATCCCTCAGACCCTATCCGGAGGTAAGAGTTTTCATTACTCGAGGGAAAGTGTTAGGCATACCTCAGACCCTATCCGAAGACAGTCCTTAACCTTAGCTTAGGAAAAATAACTAGTGATAAATTACTCATTCATTTTCTTAAAATTAGTGATAAAAAATAATTAGTTTGAGTTAGATAAAGGAACAAAATACAAGGTATGTAGTATATATTGTCTATAATATTTGTGAAAAGATTTAATAGCAATATATTATTTTCCATGTAGTAAGAATAAATAACTAACATTATAGATAGGAAAAAATTGTGATTATTTATATATATTATAAAAATATAAACGTATGCTTAAAACCGTATAGGATGAATGAACCTATGAAATTTATCGTAAGCAATTGATAAGAATATTAGGTATAAAAACTTATTACTTTATTTATATACGTACGAAATTAAGATATAAAAATAGAAAAGAAAATAAATAAATGAGATAATAGATGATATTTAAATATATAGACATATACATATGTGACATGTGGTATAAGAATCCCAACATAATGGAGTTTTGTGAAGAAAATAAAATATTGAGATATTAAGTAAAGTTTGTAACCTTTCATGTAAAATAAATATGTTGTTCAAAATGTATGAGGGCTCATTATTTCATGTAGTGATAAAATAACACTAGTTGTATAATATAATAAAAATATATGATAATGTGTAAAATTTTCTATTTTATCTACAAATAAATAACATTGGTAAAATGACGATGGATAAAAAAAATAAGAATAATAATATGACTCGTATAAAATGATATACCGAGTATAGAGAAAACTAAGATATAATATATACTCTGTGTATGACATATACATATACATACCTTGTATTATCGAACCTGTTTAAAAAAATCTGAAATCTCGAAAGGTTTTGTTAATAAAATAACAGAATACCCGAGTCATATTTACATTTTAAAAAATATAATAATTTGTAAGATATTAGTCAAAGAAATTTAAAATGCTCAAATACATTTTACTTTATTATTTTTTAAAAAAAATCCATTAAAAGATTTAAAATGACCCAAGTGAAAACATTAAATTATATTTGAGAAATCAACTTAAAACCTAAAGCGGCCTAATTATTGGGAATTCATTCAATAATTATATTAATTTTATAGAAGTATAGGTCAACATTCAATGTAATAAATAGTTTATTCCTAAAGATGATTATATAGACCTTTGATTAGTTTGAAATACTTTTTTAAAAAAACAAATTTAAGATAAAGTTTGTAAGAACTTTGATCCGTTTCTTAATCTTTAAACGATGATCATAAAAATGTTGTCAAAAATAAACAACATCAACATTAGCAAATAACGTTAATCCACATAAATTAATCTCTAAATAAAGATGACAGGTTAGCTAGTATATCTACAGTCACACTATGAAATATGTCTTTATCGATTAGTATCATAAGAAACGCAATTGAAGTAATAACGGGAACAGCCAGGATACATTGACTCCTAATTTTGAGACTCAGAATATCATGATGATCCTAATAGTTGTTGGTCCATACTTTGGGCCAAACCGAGTTTTCAAAGTAGAAACTCCCGATTGTACTTTAAACAAAAGAAGAGTAAAAGATTAGAAAAATATCCTTGACCAACTTCAATAATGTCAATGTAGGATGTCAATATGTATATAATCTAAAAAAGAAAAGAGTAGTTGAAATTGCAAGCACAAAATAAAAAGCCCTCAAGGAGGAATTACAAAGATGCATCCTATCGTAGAAAAATAATATAGTTGTTAGTCATTGTGCAAAGAAGTTTAATGTATATTCATTTATTCTAATGAAGTCACAAGCAGGGACATAAAATTTTCACTACTTTAGAATAAAATAGGGGAAAGCAGGAAATATATTAGCCTTAACCAATATACTAGAATATTCTACCAGACACGTAAAGATTTAGATATTAAATATGATGTTTACACTTTAAGAGTGTGACCCGCACATGGCATTATTTTGACAAAAGAAATCTTTAAAGATGCATTTCTACAAGTTCAAAACTTGTAACTCAAATAGTGCAGTAAGTGAAATAAAAATAAAGTCTATAATAGTTATTTCTGAAGATGATCCTTGATCCATATTTGTTATAAATAAAGTGAATAGAAAGTTTCAATGTGTGTAACAAACATGAAGTGGAAACACTTAAGCCAATACTTTAGGATCTACTTTAGATTGTCAATCGAACGACTAGAATATAGACAGTAAATTAAGCAGATTTCCATCAAAAAGTCTCTACAACATCGTGTTTTAGAACATCATAAACTAGAATTGTGAATCTGAAGCAGATTTTTCTGCATAAAATAGGAAACAACTATGGTCAACAGAGAACTAAAGGCTAAACCCATATCCGTAGCTAATATCATATTTTCTAGTGGCAAAAGTCTTCTCTATTTGAGAATTTGTTAACAAGTAGTCAAGTGCTCTTGATTTAGTTCATCAGTTTTGAGCACCAGCATAAAGTTGCCTGATGTATTCAAGTTTATGCAGATATTTTATGCAATTTGATGATATTCAAAAATTCAATTGAATGCTCCAAAAATTAGCAGCAAATTTCTTTGTGAAATGTAGAGAACTATTTATACAGTAATTCGGCAACATAACAAAAAAAGGAGATATAAATGTACAAGTTCCAGTGATGTACATGTTTGGATAGTGCATAGATGTTAAAAATCATCATATAAAATCAACATACAAAGTAAGTACTTCTTTATGGAAAAGTAACCTAAGATGTATGATAGGTTATAAAAGAGGCTAAGAATTTAATGAGATGTATTCAATGTTCTTCTCATCAAAGGATAAGACATTTAAGGGTCCAACTTCCTCTAGAATATTTTTATAAATGTTTACTGCCAAATAATCCCTGAGGTTGAGGTCAGGTTGAGTGGACTTTATCCTCTTTGTACCTCACTTAGTGGAATCATACCGCATGCATTGTTGTATTATCACCAAATATAATTATATATAAATCATTTACGATAGAAAATCTAACAGATTGTTGCTAAAATGGCTCTGAAATACCACAAAAAGAGTTTGTGCTTCCTTCAGTTTTCAAGGATGTTGCAAGCCAAATGCACACACTGCTATTATATTAATGTAGTTGGCTAATGATGCATATGTTACTAACTTCCTTTGGAAGTTTGTAGGCTGGTTTTAAACAAACTCAAACGAGGCCTATTTCGCAACGTACTTAAACAGATGATTAAAAGAAGAAAACTTTCAAATAAATACAATCAATTATAAAGACGAAATTGAAACAGAAACAAAGACGCTTTTCCCATTAATCATATCAAAGACGAGGCAACATTCTGAGAGCAAATTCCAAAGATGTCAAATACCCACGATTGAAAACATAGTAGGGGCTGCCAATATACATAAAAATGCCTATTAATAGTCCTATTTTATTCAAATATGAAGGAAAAAATGGAGGAGGAAGATAGTCGCCTATATCATACATACATGTGTGTTTCAAAATCTCACATATTTGAATGCAAATCAGCAAACATATCAGGCTGAGTTTAATAAAAACAAGGTGATGGGAAAATTCTTTTTCACAAACCCAAGTGAGAGAAGATACCAAAAAAAATTCCAACTTCCAAAACCAGTTCTTTTCATCAACAATATACGGATAATCCAAACCAAAGACACGCAAAGAATAGTTACATGTTGACTCAAACAAAATAACAAGATGAAGTAGCTTAAATTCTAGAGAACAAAAGCACTACTGATATTATTGAAAAAACAAAGTAATTTGCACAGACACACTTAGCATTTTGATAGGACTATTGTCATGCTCCGAGAGGGTACACAAGACGTGACCGGCACCCAGGGACTATTTCTAGTCCCTGAGCGAACCACTTGGCCTCATCGCAATCCATTCAATCAAGTAACTCTACTGTTCCGGAACCAAAAGAAAGTAAAAAGGCACATCTCATCTAGTCCTCAAAATGAAGATACATTTAATGTAAAGGCTAGTAGAAAGATCTAGCACCACAATCTCAACATCAACATTCGACTATCATCTATGAAGTTTCTATCACTATCGAGTGGTGCCAATGACGGACCCATGGCTACCTCAATCAAAATAAAGCTAGTCTAGTCTAAACCCTAAAGCAAGGTGAAATAAATGTAATGAAACCTCCGGAGTAGGGGAGGCTCACCATCATCTAAACGTGTTGGATCCTCAACGGTGCGCCTATTAACGATCTCTAATCCTTGTATCTGCATCATGAAATGATGCAGCGTCGAGTGACATCAGTAGTGAAATGTACGATATGTAAAATAGCTGAATGAAACAAAATCAGGTAGAATAATATGGAACAACATCAACTCGAAAGTAGTAAACAATCAGCATGTCAAATGTCTATCTAAAGCAAGAATAAAGATTCGACAAGTGACCTATCAACCAACCAACCTCATTAATCAACTCATCTCATCTCATCTCGACTTATAGAACTCAATGTAGGAACTTTCTGGGAGTTTCTCTTATCCGACAACAATCACTTATGAGCTAGTGATCGTACAATATCCTGCCGGTGTTGCCACGGTCGTTCCATACTTTCCAGGTAGGGAACAAATCGAATCCACCAAGGGAAACTACAATCAACTAGTCCTCTATTGTTTCAGGGACTCTCTCCAGAGGAAACCACAATGTAATGTGATGGTTCTAATCCTCACCTACATTTGGCTATGTAGTTTGATGAGTGTCAGTTGGACTAACTCTTACTCTTTCGGTGCTCGATACTCCTCCCATGACTCAATGCTCATACGATAAATAATCAAAACAAACCAATCAAATCATGGGGACTTTAACCCTCTCATCGATCAGTCTCATGGGGGCTTCAACCCTCTCATCTCTCAGTTCTCATAGGGACTTTAACCCTCTCATCAATTAACATCTCAATCAACAACTCAAGGCTTTGAACAATCATTAGGGAACTATCGAATAGACACATCGGTGGAGTTCATTTATAGAGACCTATAGGACTATCAAATTCTATCAACTCATCATCATTCTCTCATCACAATCACAATAACAATCGACAATCTCAACTCAAGGCTCTAGACTCAATTTATAAGTTCATTATGCGTGCTTTCAAAAATAGACATGTAGAGTTATGCAATTCTTGATGAAAATGTTCAATTCAAGAAAAATAGGTTTATGATGGTCATCAGCATAGGAAAACATGAGAATAAAATAAATTTTCAAGAAAACCATCAAGGATGATGTATGTAGACTCTTTGAACCATTAACTCGTCTATGGCCATGAGAGAACAATCTCATGCTTTTAGTTTATCCCTACATACCTGGGATGAAATTTTCAATCAATCACGGCAAGGATCTCCTCTCGAATTTCTCAACCTCAAGCTCTTCTTCTCCTTCCCCAAGCCTTAGCCTTATTGGATTATTGGAATAGGATTTAGAATGGGGGTTTTTGACTTTTTTTAAATCAAAATGACCTAATTAGATCATGTATAGAGTTTATGAGGGGTTGGGAATAGACCGAAATGACCCTCATAAAATTTAGAAATTTTTTTCCAGTTCGGAGAAGCCTAGTCCACGATGCGGACTGGTCGCATACCGTGTAGTTTCAGAATAAGTTTCTGAATGGGTTTCCCAGAATCTGTCAAAAGAATTTGAAAAAATATAAGTGTGGGTCCACTACAAAGGCGTGACGTGCCTCTGTCGTGCACTCTCACGATTTTTGTTTTCAAACCGAAAAATTATCTTTTGATCCGGTCACTCTAAAAATTGACTGGGACAATTTTCCCACTTAATTTTTTATGTTGATAACAAATTTAGCCTCAAATTTTCCTTACAAGCATTGGAAGATGCATTACGAGCATACCTCTCCTCTAGGGATATTTTGGTAATTTTATTAGGCGTTACATCATCTCCCCCTTGGGATCATTTGTCCTCGAATGATGAGTAAAGGTGAGTATCAAGGTACGAATAGACTCAAGATGTATCTCAACATTCAACTCAACCAATCAAACTCTCGGTTTCTCATAAATCTTGATCAATTCTATTCGGACTCAGGAATAGACAATCAACTCAAGAATAGATCAATCAATCTAGTCAAGGGTAAGAAATGTACCTTTGATGTTCTCATTATTTGGCGTGAATAGGTGTGGATATTCAGCCTTCATCTCTTCCTCAGCTTCCCATGTGGCTTCCTCAACGAATTGATTTCTCCACAGGACTTTGACTGATGCTATCTCTTTGTTCCTCAAATTACGGATTTGACGATCAAGGAATTGGACTAGAATCTCTTCATAGGACAAGCTATTTTTCACTCCAATGCTATCAACGGGGATTACCAAGGTAGGATCTCACAAGAACTTTTTCAACATTGACACATGGAATACCAAATGAATTCCATCTAACTCGGGAGGCAACTCCAACTCATAAGCGACCTTCCCAATTCTCTTCACAATTTGATATGGTCTCACATAGCGTGGACTCAACTTTTCCTTCTTCCCAAATCTCATGACATCTTTCATAGGTGACACTTTCAAGTACACTCAATCATTTACCTCAAACTCTAAGTCTCTTTTCCTCACGTCGGTATAAGATTTCTCGTGACTCTGGGTAGTCTTCAATCTCTCTCTAATGACCTTAACTTTCTCCATTGATTGGTGGACAAGATCAGGTCCAATCAATTCTGCTTCTCCAACCTCAACCACCCAATTGGTGATCTATATCTCCTTCCATACAAGGCTTCATAGGGATTCATTTGAATGCTTGCATGATAACTATTGTTATATGCAAATTCAATCAGTGGAAGGTGATCATCCCAACTTCCCTTGAAATCAAGAACACGGGCTTTCAACATATCCTCTAATGTATGAATTGTACGCTCTGCCTGACCATCTGTCTGTGGATGGAAGGTTGTGCTCAGGTTCACTTTAGTACCCAATCCTTTCTAGAATGATCTCCAAAACTGGGAGGTGAATTGAGCTCCTCTGTCCAAGATGATGAACAAGGGAACCCCATTAGCTTCACAGTCTCTTGGATGTACAACTTGGCGTACTCCTCCGAAGTTGTAATGCCCGATAAAATTACCAAAATACCCCTAGAGTGAGGGTATGCGCGTAACGCATCTTTCGAAGCTCGTATGGAAAATCCAAGTCTGGATTTGAAATCAGCATGAAAAACTGAGTGGGAAAGTAGTCTCGGTCGATTTTTATACCGACCTGATTGAAAGATAAATTTTTGATCCAAATCTAAAAACAGTGACGGTCTGCGATAGAGGCGCGTCGTGGACCTATCGCAAAAAAGCACTTGTGTGATTTTTAATTTTTTCAACGGGATGGAGAAAACTCGTTCAAAAATATTTTTTCAAAAAATACCCTGTTCACGGTAGGTCCGCGTCATGGATCGTGTATTTTTCGGGCTAGAAATTTCCAAATAATTATGAGGGGCATTCCGATCAATCCCCCACCCCTCCTAAACTCTAATACACTGCTAATAATGATGTTTCTATGTGAAAAGGGTCTAAAAACCCCATTCTAAGTCCTATTCCCTAATCTAATAAGGCTAGGGCTTGAGGAGAAGAGAGAAGAGCTTGTGTGAGGAATTCGATAGGAGATCCTGGACTTACTCGGTTGTTAGCCGCATCATAGGTATGTAAAGCTAAACTAAAACATGAGATTGTTCTCTCATGTGCTTCATAGAGGTCATAGATGAGTTGATGGTTGAAGAGTTAAAATGCATGATTTCTTTGATGGGTTTTCTTGAAAATTATATTTGAAATTACATGTTTTCTATGTTGATGATCATCATACAAATTTTCTTCTTAAATTGAATATTTTCATGAGGATTGCATAACCCTACATGGTTAATTTGAAAAGCATGCACAACGAACTTGAAGATTGAGTCTAGAGTCGTGAACTGTGATTATGATTGTGATTGTGATTGTGATTGTGATTGTGATTGTGATTATGATGAGAGATTGATCATGAGTTGATAGATTCTGATTGCCTTATGAATCCCTATAAATGAACTCTGTTGATGTGTCTATTCACTTGATTCTTAATGATTGTTCTAAAATTTGAGTCATTGATGAGATTGATTGATGAGAGGGTTAAAGTCCCTATGAGCTTGATTGATGATAGGGTTAGAGTCCCTATGAGATACCGATCATTGACGGGTTAAAGTCCCTACGAGATTGGTTGAGATGGAGGTTTTATGAGCATTGAGTCGGGAGGAGTGTCGAGCACCGAAATGGGTAAGAGTGAGTCGCACTTGAACTCATTAAACTACGTCGCCAAGCGTAGAAGAGGTTTTCCTCTTGAGTTTATGTCCCTGAAAGCAATAGCGGACTTGTTGAGTTTTTTGTCTCCATCTTGAATTCATCCATTATGGTTTCGACTCATTCCCTACCTGGCAAGTATGGAACGGTTGTGGCAACATCAGCGTGACTGTTGTACATTCACTGGCTCATAAGTGATTGTTGTCGGATAAGAGAAACTGCCATAAATTTCCTACCTTACTCCGAATCTAGATGAGATGAGACGGGGTGAGCTCCTCTGAGATGAGTTTTGAGATTAGATGAGAGGAGGTGAGCTCCTCTGAAATGAGCTTTAATATGAGTTTGAGACTAGTGATGAGTCTGAGGTAATGATGTGTCACTTGTCTACCCTTTATTCTTTCACAGGTAGTCAATTGACTGTTTTGACGTGATTATGATGTTTATTTTGAGTTGATGTTGTTTTCCATGCTATTCTATCGGTTTCTGTTTCACTCAGCTATCTTACATATCAGTATATTCCAAGTACTGATGTCCCCTTTGGACTGCATCGTTTTATAATGCAGAGGAAAGTACTAGGGATCATCGATAAGCACTTCGTTGAGGATTCGAGATTGCAGCTGATTGGTGAGCTTCCCCTACACTGGGGGATTCACTCTTTTATTTCATCATGCTTTAGAGTTAGATTGGACTATTTCTTTTGTTTTGATTTGGGTAGCCATGGATTTGTCATTGGTACAACATGATTAGTGATAGAGGCTTTATAGAGGATGGTCGAGCATTGATGTTGAGATTGTGAGCTAGTTCTTTCTACTAGCCTTTATTGTATACATATATATTCCTTTGAGACTTTAGATGAGATGTGTCGACTAGACTTATATCTTCCTGCTATTCAGTAAAGTTATTTGATTGAATGATGTGATGGAGCTAAGTGGTTCGCTTGGGGACTAGCAATAGTCTTCGAGTGCCGGCCACACCTAGGGTACCCTCTCAGGGTGTGACAAACTTGGTATCAGAGCACAGAGTTCAAGTATCCTAGGGAGTCTATGAAGTCGTGTCTAGTAGAGTGTTGTTTATGGGTGTATTGTCGACCACATTTCATAAGCAGGAGGCTATGGGACATTAAGAATGGTTACATTTCTTTCTTATTTTGATTCGTGCGATAGAGTTAAACTCTATGAAAACTATCTTCTAATTCGTGCTTTACACGTGCAGAATTGACAATACGCCTCCCAGAATAGCTGTCAGAGGAAGGGGATGTCCTGCCAAGTGAGTTGTTAATCCACCTGAACCCCAAGTACCCAAGGGGCCCGTGGATCCAGTTGTTCCTGTTGAACAACCCCCTCAAGATGAGGTCTCCAATGCCGAGTTACGCCAGGCTATTCGAGCTCTAGCCCAGGTTGTTGTGGCACCTGCGGTGAGACAAGGAGCGGGCAGACTGGACACTCATGACACCTCTAGAGTCCGAGAATTTCTCGGATGAATCAGCTTGAGTTCACGGGGTCGACATCTACCGAAGACCCCAAAAACTATGTAGAGGAACTTGAGAAGGTGTTCCAAGTGATGCACGTAGCTGATGCTGATAGAGTTGAACTAGCCGCCTACCAACTTAAGGGTGTGGCTAGGCTGTGGTTCGACCAATAGAAGAAAGGTAGGGGAAACGATGCTCCGCATGTGACTTGGACAGTGTTTCAGGAGGCCTTCTTGGGACGTTTCTTCCCAAGGGAGAAAAGAAAAGCTAAGGTGAGGGAGTTTCTGAATCTAAAATAGGACTCTATGACCGTGCAAGAGTATAGTTTGAAATTCACACAATTATCTCGCTATGCTTCGGACATGATTTCAGACATGAGGGGAAGGATGGGAATGTATGTCGATGGGTTGAATAGAGGACCCAAGAGGGATGGTAGGGGAGCGATGCTTGTGAGTGATATGGACATTGGGCGACTGATGACATTTGTGCAACAAGCTGATGAGGAGAGGCAGTAGGATAAGGAGGAGTTCAGGCGCAAGAAAGCCAAAACATCTAGCTATGAGGTTGGACGGAAGGGCAATGGTAACTGGTTTCCAGCACCATCATCTGCTAGTGTACCCATGCCTAGAATTAGGGATGATCAGAGGTTCCAGAATGCTAGAGCCCATGGGTCCCAGTCGCAAGCTAGTGTGGCCCAAGGATCGCAGGGTAAACCGCCGTGTAGTAGGTGTGGCAAGTTGCACCTGGGAAGATGTCGTGAAGGGGATAATGGGTGCTACAAATGTGGCCAAGTGAGTCACTATCAGAGAGACTGTCCGCAATGGGCTGGCCGAGCACATTCCACTGCATCGGCCCCACTAGTTAGAGAGAACCAGAGGGCCACTACGTCAGGTACGGGCGGAGCGACAAACCGCTTATATGCCATGGGTAGTCGCCATGATCAAGAGAACTCCCCAGATGTGGTGATGGGTATGATTCGGGTCTTTACTTTTGATTATTATGTTTTGATAGACCCTGGTGCCACACTGACATTTGTATCTCCTTATGTGGCCAGTAAATTTGGTAGGACCCCTGAGAGTCTTCTTGAACCCTTTGATGTTTCTACTCTAGTGGGTGAGTCTATTCGAGCTGAGAGAGTCTATAGAACTTGTGTAGTGTCTATCCATAATAGGGAAACTCTTGTTGATTTGATTGAGCTGGAAATGGTTGATTTTGATTTGATCCTTGGCATGGATTTGCTCCATGTTTGTTATGCCTCTGTTGATTGTAGATACCGAACTGTTAGGTTGCAATTCCCAAATGAACCGGCTCTAGAGTGGAAGGGTGACTCTGTTACCCCTAGAGGAAAGTTTATCTCATATCTTAGAGCTAGGAAATTGATTTCTAAAGGTTGTATCTATCATCTTGTGCGAGTGAAATCAGACAATGTTGAGTTCCCAACTATTGAGTCAGTTCTGATTGTTAATGAATTCCCGAAAGTGTTTCCTCACGATTTGCCCAGAGTCCCTCCTAATAGGGAGATTGACTTTGGGATTGACGTTCTTCCTGATACCCAACCTATTTTGATCCCACCTTATAGGATGGCCCCCGTGGAGTTAAAAGACTTGAAAGAGCAACTACAAGATTTGCTAGAAAAGGGCTCCATCAGGCCAAGTGTTTCACCTTGGGGTGCTCCTGTCCTATTCGTGCGAAAGAAAGATGGGTCCCTCAGAATGTGTATTGATTATAGGCAACTGAACAAGGTCACAGTAAAGGACAAGTGTCCCCTTCCAAGGATAGATGATTTGTTTGACCAACTTCAGGGAGCCTCTTGTTTCTCTAAGATAGACCTCAGATCTGGCTACCATCAGTTGAAGGTGAGAGAGTGTGACATTCCAAAGACAGCCTTTAGGACTAGATATGGCCATTTTGAGACAGGGGGAAGACATGGAGCCCAACGGTATCCATAAGCAGATTTTGGCTCTCGGCCCATCATACACTTACAAACAAAGACAACATTGAGTAGATGGTTATGTGTATCCACTGATGGTAGGCCCGCGAATAACCTGCGATTTTACAACAATTGAAGTAACCCACTCGAAACAATGAACTTTGTGTCATCCGATAGTGGTGGTAACATAATAGCTCCAATGAGATCTATCACCATGGGCTCAAGCCGATATTGGTTCCATGTATGAATTGCAGTATTAAGATCTTGTGTTGGTAGGTCAATATCCTCAAGCAAAGGTAGGTTATTAGTGTTCTCATTCTTGTTCTAGTTTAGTGTTGCATTCACTGCATTATTTGCAGCATTGTTCACGTTGTCTTGGGATATTCTTCTCAACATCCTTTGGATCTCAAGATCAAATAGAGTCAAGTGAATTCCTCGAATTCTAGTGTTGTGCATACACTACACCTTCATGCTAAAATAAGAAAAACAACAAAAGGCGTAGAGTGAAGAAAAATAAGGATTAGTTCCCAAATTACTCAAATCAAACAAGTCTAGTCGTATTCCCGATAACGACACCAAAATCTTGATGTCACCCAAGCTATACCTCCTTTTCAAAGGTTAAAGAGGTCATTGTCAAGTTATATAACCTAACCAAGATTAGGGTCGATCCCACAGGGAATATGGTAGACTTAGAGTAATTTCAAGCAATGCGAGTTAATTAACCTATGTATCTCCCCAAAGGAGCGGAGGGGTTTGTAAATTGTAGAAAGTAATCCTAAACTAACACAAGTATGTGAAACCATTAAGAAGAGTAACTAGGATATTGTGTTCCCTATGATTTCCTAACTTGGTATTACCATATAATCGCATTCTATTCTAGTGTATTATATGTAGAATGGTAAGTTAAGTTTATCAAACCCTTTGATCCAGGCGAGAGATAAATTTCCACTACGTTATTTGATCCAACCCTGCCGCGTAACATTACTCATACCTACTGTCCCAGTACAACCTCCCCTTGATCCAGTTTTGTTGATTAGATGAGAAAACATCAATCGCATCCTGCTAATTAATCTTTTTTCCTATTCATTATTACCTTGATCCAGCCAAAGTAGGAGAATTGGATTTGGCAGGCAATACGCGCAAGTCTACGAAACATATTAAGTTATACGGTCCGTATGGGGCTTCATGGACTTCATTCTTCAATTCTGCGTTCAACTTCTACGAGACCTTTCTATGGTCCGTATTTAGACTTATGGATCATATAGGTTTCATAGGATGATTTTTCAGAAACTCCCAATCTTCTAATCCTTAGGGTACGGAACCTCATTTATGACTAATACTTCATTCTACAGCTCGTATGATAGTTCATAATTTCACCTTTAGAAAATCACCCCTTCATTGTATTTTATTACGAATAGAACTCTATGGCTCATGGAAACTTCCACGGCCCGTAAAGAGTGTCGCAGAACAACGAAGACTTCAGCAATTGCACACTTAGCCTAAAACCGTGTCAAATCCTATAATCTTGAAAAAACATAAAAATACATCAAGCCTACTAACATCGCTTCGAGAAGAAAAATAAATTCGGAGAACACACAAAATTGATTGCTTTCTCTCTCTAATATTTTGTTAGGATTCTGTTAAGGAGTTGAATGGCTGATTTGCCGCCGGAGGACCTTCTCTATCCACCTTATTTTTAACAACAAAGTGTACATAAGGGTGCAAAGGACAAAATACAGCAAGTGGCTACTTCTAATTCATCCCATAGTTCCTCATATTTGCTTAAAACAATTGCGACCACTGTTGGAAGTTTGAAGGAGGATCAGGTTAGTGGTCAGGAAAATATGTCACCATACTGAGGAGTCAAGCTCGTGAAGGTTTTGAGGAGATTCGAAAAGGTTTAGCTAATGGGGAATAATCCTCACAGTCTACAGGTCATCTCATTGAAGTTTCTGAGCATGTGGGTGCTAAAATCTTAGACAAAGCTTGATCAACGGACAATGTGGTGAATGAGCGAAATGAGAGTCAAGGGGATGGCTCTCTTAATTTGGGAGGAAAATCTCAGGGTGTTGCGGGAGAGGTGCAACTGGATCCAAACCAAGATGTTGGAAAAATTCAAGCTAAAATCAATTAGGTTGATGTGAGGGATCATTCTTAGAGATCTGGAAAGCAGGTCACTCAAGGTGAGTATGCTGAAGTTAATGCAAAATCTATGGCTGGTAATGTTGTTATTGATGGCATTCAATTGAAAATCAATGCTATTAAGGATGCTGTTGGTAGTCCAAGAAGAAGGTTAAGGGACAAGGAACTGATCAGTCTATATTGGTGAATAAGTCCTATAGTCCTAACCAGAACAATTTTCCTAAAATTTCCAGTAACTTTGACAAAATTGCTCCTAACAACCAAGTTAATAGACAGTTAAATAAATAATCTTACCCAATTGACATGGCTAAGCAAAATCCTCCAGTTGATCCTAAAGCTAATGTTAGCAATGACTCCACCCCTGAACCAGCTCCTTATACAGTTAGTACAAACTTTGGCCGTTAAGTTGAGATTTGACCGAGCTAGAAATGAGGTGCCTATTGAGTTGAATGCTCCCAATTTTACTACTAAGCAAGGTATGCCAGCTATGATTTTTGAAAAAGGAGATTACATGGTGAAACTTGCAGCAAGTTGTAGGTACACTTTGATTGGGAAATTCACTAATACAGTGCCAAAGATTGAGGTGACAAGGAAGAGCTTTATTGTACAAACCCAACTGTCTAGAGGGGTTAAAATAACTCATTTTAATGCTAGGCATGTGTATATTGATATTGATAATAAGTTGGATTATGTTACCGTGTGGACTAAGCAAAGGATGAGTATAGAGGGTCAACTTATGACAATTTAGTTGTGGACTCCTAATTTTAAGCCTAAGGAGGAGACTCATATTGTTCCTATATGGGTTACACTTCCTGAGCTTCCTCGGCACTGTTATAACAAGAAGTTTGTATGTGCTCTTTTATCACCTATTGGTAAGGTGTTGTATTTATGTGTTGCATCTGTTCAAAAAACCTGGGGTAGTCTAGCTAAAATTAGACTCTAGGTGGATCTGACCAAATCAAGACCTCCCCATGTTTGGATGGGATTTGACGAAAATGATCTTATTGTTAGGAGATAGCCGGCAGTGCAGTATGAAGGGGTACCAGATTATTGTCAATATTGTAAGCATCAAGGACATATGGTTCAAGTTTGCACCATTAAAAGGAGAGATGATGAGAAGAAAAAAAGAATGGAGTTAGAACTTGAAAAAAGGGGTTACCTATGGTGATTGATGATCAGAAGGAGATTGAAGGTGTGAATCAAGAAACTGATGATGTCCCTAACTCCAGGGAGGGTAAGCATCTGAATGATGAGAAATAACAGCAACAGCATTCTCAGCGGCAAGCTCAGAAGAGAAGGCAAGCTAAAAATTAAGTCCATACTCAGATGAAAAAAAATAATGCAATCCATCACAGCAAACTTATGCAGATAGGTATCTCTATTGAATTTCCTACTTCTTATATTAATCTGACAACTCGGGATCAATCCACACATCACATTGAAGAAGAGCTTCCATTCAAGTATGTTGCTGGTCTTAAAGAGAAGGCTAGTGCAAAAAAGGATCTGATCCTCAAAAAATCTGGTAGCAAATTAAACTCTCATATTGATGAACAACAGCTTGTAGATTATCACAATGGGCATACAGGAATGTTGGACTCAATAATGATCTATCAAGCTCAGGTATTGACAAGTTGATCCATATACCCCATTCCCCTTTAATTTCTGCTAAAGCTGTTTGTAGTTGTTGGAGGTATGGATGGGCTTAGACAGGAGAAGCCTACTAAATTGCAGGAAGGAGTAACCAAGAGAAGGGTTCTAGCTTAGGTTTTGCATGAGCACCCATATATTGGCCCCAAGAATGACATTAGAGCCACTGCTACCACATCTCAGATTGATCTATCAACTGATAATCTACAGCAAGTTCATGTTCCTGAGGTTTTGATTGAAGATACTGGTCAACATGGTAAGAATATGAGTACTGGGGTATAAATATCAACTATGTTGATGTAATTCAGCAAGGAGATTGTGTGGATCCTAATTAACAACAGAACAGAAAATTCAAACAGAATCTTAAGTCAGGGAATTTGTCTAGGAGTGATCCTATGAAAACTCCTAATAATAAAGCTCAAGGAAGGCTAAGTAAGAAGAGGAGGAATGCTATCAAGAGAAGAATGCAGAAAGAAGCAAATGTTGCTACTTCAATACCTGATAACCAAGATCTTCAGGGAACCAAGGGTGATTGCGGACTTCACAATATTCCTTCTATCAATGATGAATATGAGGTAATCAATTTTGAGAATGAGGTGGACAAAGATGCCAACTCAATGGAAGACAATAATGAAGAAGGACCTGGGCTAATTTGTTCAAGAATATTGAATCCAACTTTCAGGAGGACCTACAAGCAGAGTTTAATGATGTTACTGGGAAACATGGTTTATCTCCTAGGGGAAGAAAAGTTCAGAGGCAAAGTAAGGACCAGCAAATGAGAAGTGTATATGCTAATTCTAGCAGGCCAACTACAAGATCCCGAAGTAGATATGTATGATGATCAGAGCCATCTGCTGGAACACTAGGAGTATAAATACCAAAGTCTCTTTAGAGAGACTTCAAAATCTTAGGAAAATGTGTAATCTAGGTTTAATTGCTATTCTGGAGCCATTTGTTGATTCTTCCTCTCTTAACAATATTAAAATCCACTTGGGAATGGACAATGTTGTGAGTAATCCTAATGGAAAGATTTGGTTGTTGTGGAATTTTGATTATACCTATCATATCCTAGAAGCTGATAATTAACATATTACTATTGAGGTGCAGCATGTAAAATTGAGTAACAAATTGTGGTTGTCCTTCATCTATTCTAAATGTAGGGATCATCTTAGAAGACCATTATGGGACAGATTGCTCCATTTTTCCACTATAGATGTTCCTTGGTATACTATTGGAGATTTTAATATGATTACCCCAGAAGAAAAGCAAGGGGGTATAATGTATAACATGAACAAGAGTTTTGAGTTTACCTGTGTTATTGAAACTTGTGGGCTAAATGATCGTGGTTTCAATGGTCAACCATTTACTTGGTTTAATCAAAGGACTGCTAATGCTAGAGTGTAGAAAAGGCTTGATATAGCTATGGTAAATGACAAGTGGCTGGCAATGATACCACAAACCACTATAGAACACCTCTCAATAGTGGGTTCAGATCATACTCCTTTGATGATGGAAATGACTTCTAGACAGGACTCTCATACAATGTACTTTATATTCCTTTATTGTTCGGTTGAGAACAAGAATTTTTTAGCTGCTGTGAGAAACTATTAGGACAGAGGTATTGAGGGAAATCCTATGGGGAGATTTCATTAGAAAGTGAAAAGAGTTTTTGCTACTCTGAGTGACTGATCTAAAAGAGAATATGGTGATATATTTGTTTATGTCAGACAATTTGAAGAAAGAGCAAGGGTGGATGAAGAGGAAATAATACAGAATAATATTGAAGAGAATTGAGTTAAACTCTATAGTGTTAATGTTGAATACATCAAATTCATAAAGATGGAAGAGTCAATTCTTAAACAAAAAACTCAACTTTATTGGTTCAAAGAAGGAGATGCTAATTCCAAGTATTTTCATGCTCTGATGAGGGGTAGAAGAAGGAGATTATTTATTCACAAAGTGTGCGGCAGATAATGATAATTGGATGCAAGGAGACGAGAATATTGTTATTGTTGCTTGTATTACTTCCAGGATATATTCACTGGTCACCAGATCAGAATTGAGGAGGATATATTGCAATGTATTACAAGGTTGGTTAATGAGGATCATAATCAGATTCTTCAGGCTGTACCTACTGTGGAGGAACTCAAGCAAGTAGTTTTTTCGATAAATCCTAATTCAGTTGCAGGTCCTGATGGTATGAGTGGTAAGTTCTACCAAGTATGTTGGGATATAATTAAGCTGGATCCTTTTATTGTTGTTCAGTCCTTTTTTTGTGGAAGTGATATGCCTAGATACATGTGGAAGTGATATGCCTAGATACATGACTCATGCATGTCTGATTTTTCTTCCT
Organism: Solanum rostratum; assembly: GCA_029948455.1. Taxonomy (NCBI): domain Eukaryota; kingdom Viridiplantae; phylum Streptophyta; class Magnoliopsida; order Solanales; family Solanaceae; genus Solanum; species Solanum rostratum. Next base: position 15,253,596 of record CM057053.1, on the reverse strand, counting down.
AAGGTTCAGCATCCTAACAAGTTAATGAGTTTAGAGCTATTACTCTCAGTAATTTCTCTAACAAGATCATTTCTAAGTTATTGTGTAATAGATTGGCCCCCATTTTGTCAGAGATTATTTGTCCAAATTAGATAGGCTTTGTTAGAGGTAGAAGCATATTTGAGAATATTTTATTGGCACAAGAGATCATTCATAGCATTAAGAAACCAAAGGAGGGTGATAATGTGGTAATTAAGCTTGACATGGCCAAGGCATATGATAAAATGTCTTGGAATTTCATCTGTTTAGTTTTGAGAAGATTTGGCTTTGCTGAGATATTTGTAAACATGATTTGGAGGATCATGAGCAATAATTGGTACTCCATAATCATTAATGGGACAAAGTATGGTTTTCTTCACTCCACTAGAGGGCTAAAACAGGAAGACCCTCTCTCTCCAACTTTATTTATCCTAGCTGCAGAAGGTGTTGTCCAAAAACTTGAATGCACTCCGTTCTAATCAGCTGTATAAAGGTTTTCAGATGAAAGTTAGGGGACCTCAAATTAACCATTTTAGTTTTGCAGATGTTATTATCATCGTTGCTACTTCTACTGATAGAGGTTCACTCCAATTAATAATGGATACGTTAGCAGCTTATGAAGAGGTTTTTGACCAATTGGTGAGTTAAGAGAAAAGTCATTTTATGATCACTTCTAATACTCCTCCTGATACTATGGATATGCTCTATTCTGTGACTGGTTTTTCTAAAAAGGCAGTCTCATTAGTTATTTAGGATGTCCTTTATACATTGGGCGTCAAAGAATCATATATTATTCTAAACTGGTGGATAAGGTAATCAAGAAAGTTGATGATTGGCACACTAGAATCCTTAGCTTTGGGGTTATGGTAACATTGATCAAACATGTTCTTTTATCCATTCCAATTCACACTCTTTCATCCTCCCAAGACCATCAAGTATATAAAGACTGCTATTGCCGATTCCCTTTGGGGATGGGATCATGAAAGAAGAAAATACCATTGGGCATATTTGGAAACTTAAAGTTTTCCACAAGATGAGGGGGGAGGGATATTGAGGTGGCACATCATTCTGATATTTACTTTTCATTCCAGTATAAACAGTGGTGGAGATTCAGGTCTAGTAACTCTTTATGGGGACAAGTTTTAAGAGCTAAATAATGTCAAAGAGCAAATCCTATGGCTAAGAAATGGGATAAAGGTCATTCCTTGGTGTGGAAGTACCTAACTATAAACAAAAAAGAGGTTGAAAAACACATTACTTGGGGAATCAATTTAGGTAATTGCTCAATTTGATGGGATGATTGGCTTAGGGTTGGACCTCTTTCAGATTACTCTTCTGATGGTTTCAAACTCAACAATGCACATGTAGCTCAATTGTTTACTAATGGTCAGTGGAATGAAACCAAGATAAGACAACAAGCTCTCGTAATGTTGATCCCTCAGATATTACAACTCAAAATAAAGTACAATCCTAGTGTTCCTGATGAAGCAGTGTAGACATTAACTGGCTATGGGAAATTCTCTAGTGCATCAACCTTGAATCTTCTAGAAGGAAAAAAGAGAAGAATAAACTAAATGAGTATATCTGGAATAGATATATTCCTTCTAAAGTTTTTTTTCTTGTTTAGAGAGCTTAAGGTTGAAACTACCTACCAATGACAAGATCACAGACTTTGGAGTAGAACCTGCTAAGTTTTCCTGTTGCAATAGGTCTGGTTTGGATAACATTCAACATATCTTTGTTTCTGGAGAATTTGCTAATCATTTAGAGCAACACTTTTCTGATTCAGTTGGCATTAACCACAGTCCCATTCTTTTGCATAACTTGTTGAATTTCTGGTGGAACAGGAAGCCAAAGAATTATGTTCAAAAGTTGTTGATTCAATCCCTTCCAATATTTATGTACTAAAATATGTAGAAAAACATATGCTCTGCAAAATAAGGACGTAAGAGATCTAATATTGCAAGGGTGAAGTTTATGATTGTGAAAGACATTGTGCACCTTCTTATGACTACTTTCCTTATCTAAAATGGAATGGTAACTAGAATGAGTTGATCACATTTGTGGAAGGTTGAAGCTCAATATATACTATTGGAAGTGTTTTGAGCAATCCAAGTAGAATTGTGTGTGTGTGTGGGGGGGGGGGGGGGGGGGGGGGGTTGGAATTCTGAGAGACGAACAAGGCAATATGATATTTGCATTCACTGTGCCATTGGGAGTTCGTACTAATAATTAGGAAGAAATTCAAGCAGCTACTTATGGATTACAATGGTGTATCAATCATGGTTATAATCATGTGTTATTGGAGGTTGACTCAAAGTTGTTGATTCAGTGGACTACTACTAACAGTGAAGCTCCATGGTCACTGTTTCAATTTGTTAGTAATCTTAAGGATATGGTTTCTCAGTTTAGTGGCTTACATTGTCATCATACATATAGAGAAGCAAATGCTATAGATGATATATTGTCCAAATAGAATCACAAATTCGACATTATCCAACATTACTACGCCTATCAACAGCTACCATGAAGGATCAAAGGTGCTTATTTGATGGACAAATTGGGCGTGATTAATTTTAGAAAAATAAAACTAAAGAGGATCAAACAACCACCTTGAGTTCGAGGAATTTTATTTCATCTTATTTCTTTAGTTTATTAGTTCTTTTTTGTTTGTTCTTTCCTTTGTAAAGGAAGAATCTCCCTTGTTTAATGCTTTATTAGAAAAATTTGTATTAAGAGGAGTCCTCTCATAGACTTCCTTTCTTGCTTTGCTTCTTCTAGTTATTGGGGATAAATTAGTCGTCCTTAGGAGGATGACTAATTTATGAACCATCATAGGGCCGAAGGTATGGTATATACACTCCTTCTTTGTACTTATTGGATTTTTGGTTATATGATAAGGCTTGGGGTGTGCAGCTCAACCCCTAATTGTCAAGGGGTAGGACCCTTCTACAAGGTCTGTTCCCCATAAAAAAAAAAGAGAACACGAAAAATTTCAAGTGTTAGCATCAAAAGTGTTGTATTTTGACAGCACATCAATTGGCGAGATCGACTAATGTCACAAATGGGAAATTTAAGAAAGATATTTTGTACTTTTTGTACAGAATATAAATAGCTCAATGACTCAAAAAAGATAGAGAGTTCCAATTTTTAGTTTTTTAGAGTAGTACATTGTTCTAGGAGAAAGGAGTGTAATTTTTACTTGGTGTAGAGAAACATTCCTAAGAGTTTTGGTGAACTTGTGTTTATTTCTTCTAATTTCTTGAGCTTGACGACAATTCCAATGGAAGGAAATCTATTTAGTAAATTACACATGTTCTATTTGATGATTAGCTAAAAAACATCAATACATCTAGGGAGATAATGTAAACTATAATGTAGTGATTGGTTGTTAGGTGTTTGATTTTACTTGAGTTATTGATGAATTCTTATGGATTTTGTTATTTAGCCATGTTGTTATGTATGGATTAAGGTTACAAACTCAGTCTTTGCTTAGGATCTTCGTGTATGTATGAGAGGGTTGCATGAAGTGAGATTAAATAATGAATAGTCATTAATATGTTGAATTAATGAAATTTCCTGAGAGATTTGGGAGTTTTCGCTAAGGTTGAGTTCTATGTATTGAACTCATAGTAGCTTGAGAAATTATGCGGGAAAGTTGATCTTGAGTTTGAGAGAACCTTGATTAAATATTAGATCCACCTGCCCTACCCATATAGATCCATCATCTTTTGAGTATTTTTCAAACACCCATGCTAATTACTATTTGTATGTCTATTTATCTTCCCTAGAGACTGCTTAACTCTCTTATTCTTTGTTGTTATAACTTAGTAGTAGTGAAAATTTCTTATTTTTTTTTATGCATTGTTTGCTCATGCGATGAAAGATTAAAGCACCAATGTTACTTCTTGATTGGAATTCTAACTCGAGCATTACTATGTGGTTCGACCTCAACTCCGAGTTGGGTAATATACTTTTGATGACCGCAAACACTTGGAATTGTGAAAAGTATGTGTGGATGTGTTACAACTAGTTTCCATCAAAATGGCACCATTGTTGGGGAAATGGCATTAGATTTCTTTAAAGAAATGCTTAAGTAATTTTATTTTTAGTAGTTTGAGCTTGTTTACACTCCTTTTTGTTGTTTTGGCTAATCACTAGGTAAAGACATGAGTATAGTTGGAAGCATTGCTAGTTCAAATGTAGGGCAGTAACACAACATTGTTAACCTTGATAATGTTGCAAATGTCAACAAAGCTAGACTAAATGTGGTGGGTCAATGTTGGTGCAACACGCTTACCACCAACTGAAGGAAATGCAATGTTTCATGTCACCGGAACCATATTGCAGTTATTGCATGAGGACCCTCATTACCACATAAGGAACTTCTTGGATGTGTGCAACCCATTCACATTCAAGAATGTATATCAAGAGTCCATCCGTCGTCGGTTTTTCCCATTCTTATTGAGGGGCAAAGCTTTAAAATGGTTGGCCAAACTTCCAACCGAATCAATCACTTCTTAGGATGAGCTTAGAGATGCTTTTATTGAGAGATTATTTCCCCTGTCAAGAATGCTAAAGCTGAGGGATAGCATCTATAACTTCAAAAGAGTGGAGGGAGAATCGATTCACGAGACTTAGATTCGTTTTCAAAACTTCTTGTTGCAATGCCTAAACCATGGAATCTAACCATTTGCTTCTCTGATATTTCTATAGAAGTCTTGATGTCATTAACAAGACTATTGCTGATAATTTGGTTTATTGTGGTTTAATGAGGCAAACATTTGCTAGAGCAACTGAGTTATTGAATAAAATGACAAAAATTCACAGAGCTTGGTATACAAGGGATGATATGGTTATTCATCTCACCTCGGGGCTAACAAAAGAGAAAATAGAGAATAATCAAGAATGAGATGAGAATATGGAAAAAAATGATAACACGGCTTGATCTCTTGACAAAGCATGTTACATGGGTTCCTAAAGTGGTAAACGCTATTGAAACAAGTCAAAACTTATCCTAAGAGGTTGTGATGTATGACAAAGATATTTAGTTCTTCTGTCAAATGGGTGATTATCTCCTAATTTTTCAAAGGCAAAATGCCAACCAAGGTTGGAATCAAGGCAGTGAGTGGAGACACCACGGTTTGAATTGGAGGGAACAATAGAAAGAAAGAGAGTGTTATGTACCTCCAAATGAACATACAAAGGTTGGAGAGCCTAAGGCCGATCTGGAATCAAGGCGGTGAGTGGAGACACCATAGTTTGAATTAGAGGGAACAATAGAAAGAAAGAGAGTGTTATGTACCTCCACATGAACATACAAAGGTTGGAGAGCCTAAGGTCAATCTGGAACACTATTGGACCCATGACATGTTGGCTCAAATTTTGAACAAGGTGGAAGATTCTGACAAGCTACTCAAGGAGTTGAAAGGTGACTTCTCAATATTAAACCAAGTGGTCACATCACATTCAGCCGCTATCAAACACCTCGAGTCTCAAATGAGTCAAATCTACTCTCAACTGAACCAAAGACCACAAGGAAGTCCCCCAGGTGATATCATTACAAATCTAAAGAAACATTATGTTCATGTTGATGATGAGTGATGCCCAGTTAAGTCATTCCGCAATGTTAACTAAATCACTTCTTGGGAGGCAACGTAAGTTTAATTTCTAACTTTTTAGTAATATTTTGTTGTTTTGTTGTTTACAGGTGTTGGGGGTTGAGAATGTGTGTTAAAGGAAAAGATGTGAAGTGATGGAGAAAGTGGTGAGCTGGGATGCTATTTTGTGATTCACTGACATGGTTGGCGAGAGCACGGGATATCACCAAAGCTCAAGCCAAAATTGTGATAGGGGCTACTGTTAAAAGGGTGAGCAAAGAGATAAATCAGTGACTCATGGATGATCTTTGCGAGGTAAGTTGCCTTCGCAAAGTCCCCCTTACACTCCAGCCTAGGTCATATTAAACGATGAAGGTAACCTTTACAACTCACCAAATTATTTGGCAATGTTAATTACCTCGCAAAGTTAATCTTGGTGTGAATCAAAGAGACTTCCTAAAGACGTTATTCTTAAATATTTTTGGAATTCCACTTCTCTCTCTACTTTCCCTTAGTACCCCATATATTCTTTCACTTTCCTTACATTGATTTTCAAGATTTAGTGTATTTTTGGGCATGTCCACGTAGATTGCACATCATCTACCTATTCCCGGGCTTTATTGAAAGGTATGTGCTCTTGTTTTTCGATTTTCAAGCCATTATTCATGTGTTTTTGGGTGAAACTGGGATAAAACCATGTGGTTATTTGTTCTTGCTTGTTTTTGAGCTTATGATGTTATATTTGATGCTTGTTTGCTAGGATGGAATCTGGATAGGTATCCTAGTTAGGGTGACTTTTGAGTTTGGTTGATTTTAGATGTATTGTGTGAAATTGATTCTATGGGTATTTTTTATGGTTGTTTAATTTGTAGAAAATAGGTTGAAATCATGTTATGGTGTGTTGGATTATGTTAGGAGACCCCATGCTTAGTTTTGGGTGTTGAGCTGATTTAAAATGATTGAAATGGTTTAAATTTGATGTTTAGGGCTGATTGTTAAACCTTTATGGGTGAAGTCTGAGTAATCCTATGCCTGTGATTGACAAGTTTGCCCGATGATGGATTAGTGATGATTCTTTTAAGGGGTTTACTATCGACCAAACACTTTCACCTTGTTTATTTTATGAAATCTGAGTAATTGGGAAGCTTGGTAGTGGGTATGGTATGTGCACGATCACAATAGTGTTTTTGAACTATGTGTGGGTGCCCGTCGTATGAAAATTAGTTTCGAAATGAGTTAGTATAAGTTTTTTTTCCAAGGGTCTGTTTGGCAAGCTCCTTCGAGTTCGCCAATCGGGCAAGCGAATCACATTTCAGTGCATTGAGCTCACCCTTTTTACAGACCTCAAATGGTCCAAAAGAAGGCCTTTTGATGTGATACTCATATGTTTGGCGAGCTTCTTCGAGTTCGCCAATCGGGTAAGCAAATCACATTTCAGTGCATTGAGCTCGCCCTTTTTACAGACCTCAAATGGTTCAAAAAAGGACCTTTTGATGTGGTACTGATATCTCACTATTTTAGTTTGGTAACTCGCCAAACATGACTCCACCTCGCATTGTTGCTCCTTATTTTTCTAGGACCCTTAGCGAGCTCGTCTGATCTCGCAAAATCACGTTGCAACCTTTTGCGAGCACCAAAATCCTAAAATTTTAATAGTGATCTTAGTCTTTTATTTTGATTTCAATTTTTATTATCTTATGCCAAATGTTTCAATGTTTGATGCAGGCATGGCAAGACCTAAACAATCAGTTCGACGTAGTTTAGCGGTGGACGACGATGAGCCACCACGACATTCATTACCCCCATTGAGGACACTGCTCTTAGTTTTTTTGGGGTGATGGTTAGAACCTAACCCATTTTATTTAGGTTGTAAATCTTGACAATTTTTGTTATTTCTGTTGGGTTATATATTGCACTTTGAGTTTTGATAAGATATAGTTTTATTTTGTTCTATATTATTGGCTCGTTGCTATGGTTTGAATGGATTGACATATTTGAGTACCTTTTGAGTGTTGATTTTGATCAATCAATATCTCAAATTGTACTTTTGTCACACACTTGCTTGGGCTGATTTGATGAGACATTAAAAGTTGCATAATTCATGTGTGGACTCATAGCATCTTGCTGTGACTAGATTGAAACCAACTGTGAGTTTTGTGATGATCATTGTACTTAAGCAAACACATTTGGTTAAGATAATACTAGATAGTTGTGGTGGAAAGCCATGTGTGGTGAGGTCTTTTGACTAGAAAGTTGTTTGATGGTTCTCGAACTTGCCCGGTTGGTCCAATTAATGACATTGGGGAATGAATTAGAGGATCTTAGGCATTTCTTTGAGTGTCCACCATAAATGTTTTAGACCCCATGACTACCTTCTTTTGACTGCCCATGTGAGTGTGAACTTTGCTTGGCACCATTAGAGCCTTACCTTTCCTTTTTGTGGAACTTGAACCAAAATGAATCTTTAGTTGTTTTTAACATCCCATGTTCTTCTTGGTGCTTAACTTGGTAGAATTGTCCAACTTTAGGCCAAAAGCGTAAGTCGGGTTGTAGTATGGTAGAGGCAAAAGTCAGTTGTGATAAAGTGATTTCATAAGGGGAGAGTTTGGGCCCTAATTAGTTATGAGCACATCTTGTGGCCTAGTTTGGGATTTGCATATCCTTCTTAAAAAAAGAAGAATTGCATTCAATGTTTGATTTCAGTTTTAGATTGTAAATATGTTAGAAAGTGTAAGTTTGATGTTTAATTTCAGTTTTAGATTGTAAATACATTAGAAACTGTGTTTGTTAGTTAATAAAAGGGAGAGAATGCCTTGTTAAGGTTGATAAGATAAGAAGTATTAAGTGTTAAGCTTGGGCTAAGTTTGATATGGTGTGTTGTGTTAAATTATAGTTTGAATCTAGGTCATATACCAAGAAGGTTAGTCAGTATCGTAAAATGCTACCTTACCTTGCACTCAGCCCATTACAAGCCCAAAAAACCCTTAGTGATCTTTCATAAAGCGATTGATGTATTAGTCAGACAATAAGGGAAAGTTTATGAGTTGATTTGGGCATGCTTTTCATCTTTTAAGAGTGTGAGTGTTGTATATCCTGAGCTTGATATTGCATTGCTTGGTGAGAATGGAATCTTCCTTGATGTGAGGGTAATCGAGCATAATTGCTCAACATGGTTTTGCCTTTGGTTGAGCCTTGGTGAGTAAAAGCTCCAAAAGGTATGTTCTAGTCATTACTTGAAGTTCACATGTGAGTGGTTGCACGGTAAATGGATTTTGTGCCTTGGCAAATTGAGTGGCATTTAGTACACTTCATAAACATGATCTTTAAACTAGTAGACATTTGATTTACTAACAAGTAAAGAATTAAGTTGGGGGTGTTGATAAGTGGTAAATTTGCACTTATTTAGGGCTTAATTGTGCATTAAAAGTGTCCTTGAAGCTCTATTTTATGCTATAACTGACATGAATTATTGTTTTTGTAGCAAGGTAAAGATTAAAAAGCACTTGGAACACAATCATGCAAAAAGAGGTCAAATAAGAGCTAACAAGGAAGTATTGGACATTGAGCATCACAAAAGGGTACTTGGCGAGTCTCCAAAGTACCCCAAACCTTGCCAAATGATCACCCAACAAGAATCAAGTCAATTAGAGAAGAGGCGAGCTACAAAAGTGATTTGGCGAGTCACCAACTTAGTTGGCGACCTTGATTTATCTCGCATAATAGATCATTAATTTGGCCTAAAGTCACTGGTTAAAGGATGAACTCAAGCTCCAAATGACGCATCGCCGACCAGGTTGGCAAGCTCAACTAAGCTCACCGAATTCTACTTCAAGTCCAGTCAAGAGGAGTACTCTGTGAGTTGAAGGCATACTATGTAAGTCGCCGACTTGATCGGCGAGATCGACTAATGTCGTGGATAAGAAATTCATGAAAGATATTCTATACTTTTTGTATAGTGTATAAATAGCTTAGTGGCTAGCAAAATAAAGAGAGTTCCAATGTTTAGTTTTTCAGAGTAGTACATTATTCTAAGAGAAAGGAGTACAATTTTTTTCACTTGGTGTAGAGAAACTTTCCTTTTTTGCAGAGAGAGAGTAAGGGTTTTGGTGAACCTATGTTGATATCTTCTAATTTCTTGAGCCTGAAGATAATTTTAATGGAAGGAAATTTATTTGGTAAATTACGGATGTTCTATTTGATGTTTAGCTTAAAAATCCTAATACCTCTAAGGGGATAATGTAGACTATAATGCAGTGATTGGCTATTGGGTGTTTCATTTTACTTGAGTTATTGATGAATTCTTATGGGTTTTATTATTTAGCTATGTTTTTATATCTAGATTGAGGTCGCAAACTCAATCCTAGCTTAGGATCTTTATGTATGCTTGAGAGGGTTGCATGAAATGAGGTTAAATGATGACTAGCCATTTATATGTTGAATTAATGAAATTTCCTTAAAGATTTTAGGAGTTTTTGCTAAGGTTGAGGTGATATGTATTGAACACATAGTAGCTTGAGAAAGCTATTGTGAAAAGTTGATCTTGAGTTTGAGAGAACCTTGATCAGATATTATATCCACCTTCCCTGCCATATAGATTCATCATCTTTTGAGTATTTTCAAACACCCATGCCAATTACTACTTGTATGCCTATTTATCTTCCCTATAAATTGCTTAAACTCTCTTATTCTTTGTTGTTATTACTTAGTTATAGTGATAATATCCCTCAGACTCTAACCTAAGCATTTCTCCGTGGTTCGACCTTGGCTCCAAGTTGGGTAATATACATTTGATGATCGTAAACACTTGGAATTGTGAAAATTGTGTATGGATGCATTACAATTAGCTTCCATCACTGCCCCAAACAAGCCTCATAGCATATATAAGCATACCCTTGGTTAAGAAGGGTGGATCAATCATCATCAAATAGTACTAAAAGGCTTTGGGACTTAGGACACACTCTACGTGATAAGAGATCATGGAACTTCCATCATACAATCACAACAAGTAAATCTACGGGAAGGGAACATGGAACACACTCTATTGGGAATAGGGACTTAGGGAATTCACCACTTGCTAACTTAATCAAAGCAACATCATACATGGGATAGGGACTAAGGAAAACTCCCTATAGATACATAAGCGTCGCATGAGTCATACATTACATATTATCCAACAATACCTAGTTACGAGTGGAACGAGGTCCAAGATATTTTCCGTACTCACCCTCAAAAGTAAATAACAAAGTAGCAATATCTTAACATAAATGAGGTAGATAGAAAATTGACATTTCCCTCAAAATATAGGACTCATCGAAAACCAAGTCTTCAAGAATCGTACTAGCCACGAGGAGGTGGATGGATAGGAACTCTGATCTCTACATGGCCAGATCATGTGGGCAAAATGTATGTGTTTGTACTTTGAATGTACTAAATCTATGGGATGCAATGCAACAAGAGATCATAAGCCATAATAGACAAGATATACAAACATCCAAGGAATTAAAACATGCATAGGATTATGGTAAACCATACCCTCACCTTTGGCATGGCCTTTTCGATGGGTTTTACATGACCTGGTTGGATCCACTAGTGTAAGCCCACTCAGGGAAATTGTAATAACCTATGGTGGCATACATTTATGAAACTTAAGATGTTATATAAGGACCCTTTGAGTCGAGCCCCCACCTTAAGCCTCATTCGATGCTAAGTCAGTCCCAGGAAATACATAACCATCCAATCACCTTCTTTGCCTCAAATTGAGATCTCTTTAGGTAACCACATCTCGCAATATGCACTCCATGGCAACTCACTAGGCCTTGTGAACCCTTATCAAGGAATTCACTTAAATGTCCCTTCAATTCTTTCAATTTTCAGCGAGGCCATTTGATATGGAGATATACATATGGGTTAAGTATCGAAGAAGAAGTCTACACCAAAATCTATTTCCCTTTTGGGAGGAACACCGAGGAGCTCATCGAGAAAGACATCAAGAAACTCATTGACCATCATCACCGACTCAATAGTAGAAACTTTCGGACTTAAACATCCCTAACCCTTACAAGATGATAAATGCACCCCTTAGCAATCAATTCCCGAGCCTCAAGGCAAGAGATAAACCTGCCCTTAACCACTGAATCATGACCTTCCCACTCAAGGATGGGTTCATTAGGAAATTGGAATTTAACCTTATGAGTTCTACAATCAATGGAAGTATAATATACATGTAACCAATCCATCCCAAGAATAATGTCAAAATCTACTATGTCAAGTTCAACAAAATCACAAGGCAAGACTTTATGCAATACGGGGCGACCTCTATAGTCTTTTCTAGCAATAATAGGCTTATCAATAGTAGTAGATACTAAAAATGATTCACATAACAATTTAGGACACATACCAAACCTACTAGCAATTAATGGGGTAATAAAAGATAAAGTGGCACCCAGATCCAATTAACCATACACATGATAATCATAAATCTTTAACATATTGGTGACAACATCAGGAGTCTCCTTAAAACTCTTGCTCAGCATGTAAAGCATTGAATGGGTCACCATGTGGACCACCTAATAGAGTTTGGGCACCTTCTTGCACTTGCCCTCGTGGAACCATTTGAGCTTGAGGATCCCCTACCCTACCTTTGATGGCAACATTAGGATACTCATGGATTTTATGCCCTATTTTTTCACAACCAAAACAAGCACTCTATCATCTTCGACAAATACCTCCATGGTTCTTCTGACACCTTGGACACTTAGGAGCAGTAGCACCACCAACTTGAGACTTAGGGGTGGGCACCCTATCATTAGCAAACATTTGGGGGTTAACTTGAGTCAGTCCTTGGCCTTGTTGGAAATCGCCACTACCACCGAGCTTTGTAGGTAAAAGTCCATCTTCAAATCAAGCCCTTTTTCTCCCTTTCTCAAAGACTACTGGATAAGCCCTCATCTTATGTCTAATACTGACACATTTGAAACAACAAGTAGTGTCAGCCAAACATTTTTCCTTGATGCTCCTGGACACACCCTAGACAAAGATTAAGCACCATCAACTCGGCCTTTCTTAGCCTCTCTCTCCCTTTTCTTGTCATTTGTAATCCCAAGGGTATCCACCTGTTAGTTTAGTTGAGTAATTACAACTTTGTCCAATAGCCATATGGCATGGCAAAACTCTGTATTAGATATGTCAGTGTTGGAGGATTGATCAGCAAGTGAGGGATGATTACCATATTGTCCACCATTCTGATGGGTCTGAGACATATTTTGAAAATGTAAAGGATAGGAATCAAAAATAAGTTTTAGGGGATTTAGCTCTACACACGACATACATCATGAAGAAGTAAGTCATTTTCTAAATGCCTCATAGCCTCATATTCATAGTTGTGGTGCGCTATACAACTATGAACAAAACTCTGCTCAACACGGTATGTTGGATTTCTGAGGACTATTTATAAATCTAGTGCTCTAATACCAAGCTTTTCACGACCCAAGCCTAGGGCCCAGGTGCGACATGGCGAATGGGGAACCTGAAGGTACCCCAAATAAGCCTCATAACATATATAAGCACATCCTTAGTTAAGAAGAGTGGATCAATCATCAACAAATAGTATTAAGGGGATTTGGGACTTAGGACGCACTCTATGGGACAAGGGGTCATGGAACTTCCATCATACAATCACAAAAAGTAAATCTAAAGAAAGGAAACATGGGACACACTCTATGGGGATTAGGGATTTCGGGAATTCACCACTTGCTAACAGAATCAAAGAACCATCATACACGGGATAGGGATTAAGGGAAAGTCTCTATAGATACATAAGCACTGCATAAGTCATACACAACATATTATCCAATAATACCTCTAGCCATGAGTAAAATGGGGGCCGAGACATGTCCCGGGCTCACCCTTAAAAGTAAATAACAAAGTAGTAATGTATAAACATAAATGCGATAGACAGAAAATGGATATTTCACTCTGAATGGAGGAACCACAAGTAAAGTCTTCAAGAATAGTACTAGCCATGAGAAGGTGGATGGATAGGAGTTCCAGTCCCTACATGATTAGATCATATAGGCAAAAAGAATACATTAGTACTTTGAATGTACTAAGTATATGGGATGAAAAGTAATAGGATATCATAAGCCATAATAGACAAGATGCATAATCATATACAAAGGTAATAAGCTCAATATGACATGAATGATCAATGCTTTAATTAAAACATGCATAGGAAGTAAAATCATAAGTTCATAACATAACATACATATGTGGGAGGAAACCTTAACCGACATTAAGACCATGTGAGCAACCACAAGGAATCTCGATGTTTCCTCCATATAAAAAAAGCAGTGGTCTACCTTCCAAGGTAAACCATACCCCCACCTTTTGCATGGCTTTTTCGGTGGATGTTACATAACCTAGTTAGATCCACTAGTGTAGGTCCATTAAGGAAAATAGTAATAACATATGGTGGCATATAGTTATAAAACTTAAGACATCATATAAGCATCCCTTGGGTTGAGCCCCCACATTAAGCCTCATTCAGTGCTAAGCCTAGTCCCACGGAATACAAAAACATAAGCATAACCATAACATGCATAATAAGTTTATAAATGATAATATCATCATAGGAGTAGCTCATCAAAATTTGTGATCCCTTCAAGTGAGCACTTCCTTGCACAAGAGGGTGTATATTAACAACACAAAAAGGGCTTTATAATCTTGCTTAATATTCATAGAGTTTCCATGGAATCATAACATATTTGAGAGCTCTTAATCATTTATAATATTCATGACTTGCATAGATTGTAAATAAGCCTTTCATCAACATAAAATTCATCATACAAATCTTAACTCCAAAACATGGTGGGTTTATGTATTGAGACTTGAAATTATGAAATTCAAGAGTAATGTGCATGAATAGGCAAAGCATGTTCACTTGAAACTATTCAAAACAACTCACCTTAATCATAATAAACTCCCTAGTTAGGACATCACGAAAATCATCTCAAAATCCATAAATTTCATAGCATTTCATAATATCATAATATGCATAGCTTAAAGGTCATAAAATAATTCATAAAATCAACCCTTAACATGAGTTCATACATATTCAAGCCAATAATTGATAATTTCCAACTCAAATCATGCATAATAATAAAAATAGAAAGTACCCATAATGATTCAAGTCTTAAAATCAAGGATTGAAATGAAAAGGATTTTGAACTCCATGGATGAAAGGACCCATGGATGAAGAAACCCACATCCTTAAGGTCTTGAGGAAGAGAAGAGAAACTTGAAGCCACCTTGAAGCTCGGTCCTTAATGGGTGACTTTGAACCCTTGAAACTTGGGAGAATTTGGAAGAGAAATCTTAGAGAGTTTTGAGAGAATTTTAGGAGCTTTAGAGAGTGATTTAAGTCCAAAAATGGTTAAAAAAAAATTTAACATTTCCATATATAAGGGTTCAGGAATTTGTCCCAATTGCCCCTACTTAATTCAAGAAACTTTTAAAAAAATGTGTACTATGGTGAACCCAGAGTGCGACGCAGACTTGCTCCCGTACAGCTCATTTTCACACAAAATTTAATTTTTCCCTATTTTGGCCCTGGAATGAGTCTGGGTCATGTATACACTAAAATAAACCTTCTCTACGATGCGAAGAGGTCACATACCCTCCTAAAAAGTGCAAAAATATGCAAAAAATTATTTTTTGATTAGATTGATTTAAAAATGAAGGAGGCTATTTTTCCACATAATTTGCCTCCTGGAAAAGTATACAGCTCAAATTTGCCAAAAACTTATGGAAGATGCATTATGCATTGATCAATTCTAAGGTACCCTAAGCCTCTTACAAGATGTTACAATGATGTAATGACCATAAAGGTTATTTTTAAAATTCTTTAGAAAATTTATCATTTTATTCCTTCTAATAGTTGCTCTAAGTCATGTCTAATCAATTTGTGAGGTTGGATTTAGAGTCTTATTGAAAAGTTGAGAAATTTTGTAGTTTTTGAGTTTTGAATACTTAACTTATTCAAAAGTAATTTGATACCAATAGAAGCTACGAGTCTCAAAATAGAATTTTATTAGTTTCTCAGCTCCAAAATATAAAATATAGTCTAAGAGCATTGTTGTTTTCTATTTTGATGTTGTTTTGTGCATTTGAGGCTTTAAGTTGGAAGTTTAAGCTAATATGAATAAGGTTTGACTTAGATCAACATTCAAAGTTTGGATTATCAAAATAGATTTCTGGTTATTCTGTTTGATTTAGGAGGTAATGGGAGTGTCAAAGGAATTTTGATCTTTTTAAGCCTTGACGGTTCCATTAAGTTTAAAAATTGGAATTTAGTAGTTAGCATATATAGTTTGTGTGAATGAAATTTCAAACAAATTCCAAAGATCCTTTCAAAAATTTTAGAAGTCAGTGATTTTCCAGTGTTTCATTTTCTTCTCCTTGTTCGTCGAGACTTAACCGCGATCAGGGAGGGTAGTGCTACCTTTTCTCTTTGTTCACAAATCATTAGCCATATTCACAGAGTGTATTGACTTTTTCTTCTTTGAGTTTATTGTCATGCCCCGGGAGGGTACCCTTGGCGTGGCCGGCACTCAGAGACTATTTCTAATCCCCAAGCAAACCACTAAGCCTCATCAGATCATTCAATCAAATAAACTATACTGAACAGCGAAAAATATAAATAAGGGACACATCTCATCTAAAGTCTCAAAAGAATATAAAAAATAATGAAGGCTAATAGAAAGAACTAGCTCTCAATCTCAACATCAACGTTCAACCATCGTCTATGAAGCCTCTATCACTAATCATGTGGTACTAATGACAGATGCATGGCTACCCAAATCAAAATAAAAGAAATAATCCAATCTAACTCTAAGGCATGATGAAATAATAATAGTGGATCCTCCAGAGTAGGGGACGCTCACCAATTAGCTGCAAATCTCAGATCTTCAATGGAGCGCCTGTTGACAATCTCTAGTACCTGTCTCTGCATCATAAAACGATGCAGTCCACAGGGGACATCAGTAC
Organism: Solanum rostratum; assembly: GCA_029948455.1. NCBI lineage: Eukaryota > Viridiplantae > Streptophyta > Magnoliopsida > Solanales > Solanaceae > Solanum > Solanum rostratum. The sequence goes on along the minus strand of CM057053.1, from coordinate 15,236,935 downwards.
TTGGAATGTACTGGTATGTAAAATAATTGAGTGAAATAGAATCCGGTAGAATAATATGGAAATAAAATCAACTCAAAATAAACATCAAATCACATCAAATCGTCAAATGTCCATCTATAAAAGAATAAAGAGTAGACAAGTGACACATCAACAACTCAAACTCATCAATCATCTCAGGCTCATCTCAAAGGAGCTCACCTACTCTCATCTCATCTCAGAGGAGCTCACCTCCTTTCATCTCATCTCAGAGGATCTCACCCCCTCTCATCTCATCTAAAAACTCATCTAAGACTCGGAGTACTCAAGGTAGAAAATTTATGGGAGTTTTTCTTATCCAACAACAATCACTTAAGAGTCGGTGAATGTACAACAATATCACTGGTGTTGCCACAGCCCTTTCAAACTTGCCAGGTAGGGAACGCTCTGAAACCACATCAGGTCACCCAATATGGAGTCAATACTCAACAGATCCGCTATTGCTTTCAGGGATTGTTACTCTCGAGGGAACTATAATATATGTGATGGTTTTATGCCTCACCCACGTTTGACAACATAGTTAATAAGTTCAAGTGGGACTCACTCTTACCCATTTCGGTGCTTGATACTCCTCCCGACTCAATGCTCATAAAACCTTCATCTCAACCAATCTCATAGGGACTCAAACCCCGTCAACGATCGGTATCTCATAAGGACTCGAACCCCATCATCATTCAACTCATAAGGACTTTAAACCTTTCATCAATCAATCTCATCAATGACTCAAGATCTAGAACAATCATTAGGAATCAATTGAATAGATACATCGGTAGAGTTCATTTATAGGGACTCATAAGACAATCAAATTTGGTCAACTCATCATCATTCTCTAATCACAATCAACAATCTCAACTCAAGGCTCTAGACTCAATTCTAAAGTTCATTATGCATGCTTTTCAAATAATCATGTAGGGTCATGCAAATTCTCATGAAAATGTTCAATGCAAGAAAACAACTAGTATGATGATCATCAACATAGAAAAACATGTAATTTCAAATAAAAGTTTTAAGAAAAACCATCAAGGATTCATGCATGTAGACTCTTCAACCATCAACTCATCTATGACCTCTATGGGACACATGAGATGACAATCTCATGTTTTTAGTTTAGCCTTATATACCTGGAAAGTTAATATTACAATCGAAATTTGATAAATACTAGCCTTCTAGGAGAAAATGCTCAATCTCGTTAGTTCATTTAGAGTGGAAGAACTTGGAAAGACATTGCTTGAAGGGCTTATCTTTGATTCCTGAATTCTTGACTTAGAATCTTTAGAGTTCTTGATGAAGAATCCAAATTATTGAAAAAGAAGAATCAAGGAATCCTTTCTTAGAATTCTTGAATTCGTTTTCTTGAAACCCTAGGTTATGATTTAAGACTTTATTAGAGATTCATGAATAGATGAAGAAATTTGAGTTAGGTAGATTGAAATTTATAAAGAATAACTTACCTTGATGATGAATCTTAGAAGTTATCCTTAACTTGATGATTCTTGAGCATTTATGTTTAGGAGTGAAGGAGAGGATTTTAATTATGAAAACTCACATTTTATGCGTTTTTGGACCTTAAATAGACCCACAAAGGTTTTAAAATAAAAGTACCCTCAAAAATAAAATAAAAGGACGTCATTTAGCTTATCCAGAAAGACTTCACGATAGGTTCACAACGCGGAGCTGTCGCGGATCTTCAGACAGCTTTGCAGGCCTTCAGTAAAATGGTCATAACTTTCTACTCCAAACTTTGATTAAGGCAAAGTAAGATGCGTTGGAATGATAATTCAAAGAATCTTTAATTTAATATATTATGGGTTACCTAAATCATTATGCTTTCGAGATATGGTCATTTGAAGTTGACTCTTCTATCAACTCATATGAAAACTTAGTCGGTAGAAATTCTTAGGATATCCCTTATGACTCGATGTAAAAGATCCCTTATGACTTTAACTCACATCTAATATACTTTAAATACTTAGGAATTTATCCTAACATGTATATACAACCTAAATGTCATTGGTCCATATAACTTTTATAAAATCTTACATTAGACCTGCGACCTTTTATCATCTCCAGTTCTATTCCCACACTAAGAAAATGTCTTTAACGTCTATGCTCAATTAAGAATCATCAATTAAAATCCTATATCATATGAAGGATGATTTGGTCTTAGATTAGAAAAAAATTGAGGTGTTACATTATCTCCCCCTTGGGATCATTCGTCCTCGAATGATGGGTAAGGATGGACATCAAGGCAGGAATAACAATCAAAGCTCCTCTCAATACTCACTCAATCCATAAAACTGTCGACTCCTTATCAATCTTAATAATCTCTATTCTGACTCAAGAATAGCTATATCAACTCTAAAATAGACAACTCAATTTAAATCAAGTGCAAGGAAATTACCTCCAACATTCTCATCATCATCAGAATCAAGAACTCTCATTCTCTCTTGAATTCTTAAATCTCAAGTTTTTCTCCTCTCCTCTTAAGCCCTAATCTTGTTCAATTGTTAGAAAAGGACTTATGATGGGGATTTAGCCCTTTTATATGACAAAACGATCTAATTATATCGTGTATAGAGTTTAGGAGGGGTTAAGAATTTACCGGAATACCCTTCGTAAAATTTAGAACTTTTTGCCTCGGAAAAGGCCCAGTCCGTCGCAGACTGGTCGCGCACTGTGTATTTTCACAAAAAGTTTCTGAACGAGTTTTATCAATTCCGTCAAAAATTTTCAAAAAATAATAAGTGCAGGTTCATGACACAGGCGCGACGCGCCTCCATCGCGCACCAGCACTTTTTTGCATTTCGGATCAAAAAATTATCTTTTGATTGGGTCGCTCTAAAAATCGATTGAGACTATTTTCCCACTCAACATTTTGTGTTGATCACAAATCTGGCCTCGGATTTTCCATATGAGCATTGGAAGATGTGTTACGCACATACCCTCCCTCTAGGGGTATTTTGATAATCTTACCGTGTGTTACATCATCTCCCCCTTGGCTCTCAAGGTCATTACTCTAAGTTTGCAAATCAATTCCCTTTACTAGGCTATAAGTACATATCTCTACACAGTCAGAGAATCACTATCCACAAGAATATCTTAAACTCTTTCGTTATGATATAGTCGCACACATATAACTAGCCATTCAGACTCTCTTCAAAGATACCACTCTTAGCTTCCTCCTGTCTCTATGGAAATCTTTCTATATTTTTTTACTCTTATTGACGTACATAACTACTCTCCATATTTCTTATAATCTAACCTTTTCTTTTGCCTGCTAATGCTCAACTTCTATGCTCATATAAATTCATTTGAATAAGACTTAAACTATAATGGAAACTCATCATAACCTATCCATAAGCCCCAATCAACTTAGTTACTCGTAAATGAATTTTTGGGCTATTTTGAATTCAATTTTTAAAATTAATAATTTGGGTGTTATCGCTCTTATATTCTTATTATGATTTCATATTTAAATAGATTTTGTTGATCTAAAGTCCTAACGAAAAGGAAAGACTAAAGTTGCAGAGTAGGGATAAAATTTAATTAAGGTAAGTAAACTTCTTGACCCTTTGTTAAGTGTATAGAATCTTGTATTTCTGTTTTATGTGTTGGGGAGTAATGGAATTTGGTAGCGAATTTATATCATAGATTCACCACTATGTTAATGGTTCTAACAAGGAACAAATAAAGAAAAATAAGAAGGCAACATGATAACTTAACTATATTTGATGAAATGTGGAAAGTCTAATAAACTTGTATGATTCTCTATCAATGGTGAACATGACTGTATTGATATGGATGGTTATTTGAATGCGATAATTCTCATCTCTCATTCATATATATATATATAGACACACATACACACACACATATAGATATAGATATATATATATATATATATATATATATATATATATATATATATATATATATATATATATATATATATGTACATGCTCTATTTGCATTGGTTCCGAAACATTGATATGATGAAATAATTTATGAGAAATGATGAAAAATAGGAATCGAGCTACATGCTCCGCATCATATACTTTATGAGGGGTTAGGACACAAGTTTCATGGCAAGTTCTATACGAGGGATTAGGCCACACACTTTATAGAAAGTTGCATGGATAGGTATGCACCTCATAGGTCTCGAACTGTGCTTCAACGGGTGTGCAATGTAGGATTGGATGTATCATTCTTATGTGACGCTTGCATCGTATTGCATTTCATCATTTCTAATTGAATCTTATTGTGAATATATACTAGATTCCTCTTCCTATTATTTATGTGGATGAAACTGATTGAGTATTCTGAAATGTTGAGCCTTTTATTAATTACTTTATGTTTGGGATACTATCTGCTAGGTTGGGTTGTCTATCTTATGCAGTCATGGAAGTTCAGTTGGAATGTAATGGAGTACCTAGGTTTTGTATAGCTTTACTTAGGGTGAATAGGTCTTCTTATTGGATACCGTTTTGTTTGGTACTCATCCCTTGCTTCTACACTTTTGTAGGTTGTCAGTGCAGACCTCATTGACTGCTTTTGTCACGCCCCGGGAGGGTACCCTTGGTGTGGCCTGCACTCAGAGGCTATTGCTAGCCCCTAAGCGAACCACTTGTTCTCAGGACAGTCACTCAACCTCAATACAACGGAAATAAAGTAGTGAACTACTTCAATAAAAGGCCAATGGCCAACATCAGTCTCAACATTGTACTAAGTAAGTAAGAGTATTACTCAGTTCATAAAGAAAACATTAACATCAAGCCTTGACTCATGTCTATGAAGCCTCTAACCTGACTCAACTGTCTAAGATGGTACCATGGTAGGTCATGGTTACCTGACTCAATGAATAAAGAAAGCATCAAATAGAAGGGTCTCCTCCGGATAGCAAGGAGGCTCACCAATGTTGGAACTCGTAATCTCTTACCTCAACGGTGTGTCTGCTGAAGTCCTTTAACTCCTGTATCTGCCTCATGAAACGATGCAGCGCCAAATGAAGTCAGTACGTGGAATGTACTGGTATGTAAAATAGTTGAATAACAATGTAAGTACAACAGCATAAAGAAAACATCAACTCAACATCATACTCCATCAGAATGTCAAGAGTCTTTCTAAGGTAAGAGATTAGAATAGACAAATGACCTATCAACCTCTCATCTCGACTCAAGGGACATCAACTCAAACATCACATCAACATCAACATCAGATTTCTATCAGATGGAACCTAATTGGGAGTTTCTCTAACCGACAACCATCACCTATGAGCCAGTGATGATACAACGAAGCGATGTCATTGCCACATCCATCCAATACCCTGTCCGGGGTAAAGGACATCAACCTCAGTGGATCCACAAGAAAAACCTCAGTCCTCATTTGGGACAAGAAAGGAGCCATCCGCATTGCGGTTCAATCCCCTCTTCCTACGCGGGCCACGTAGTTAATGGGTTCAAGTGGGACTCACTCTTACCCATTTCGGTGCTCAATACTTCTCCCAAAACTCGATATGCTCATAAAACCTCAACCTCATCAGTCCCATAGGGACATAACATAATACCTCAACATCAACATCAACATCAGTCCCGTAGGGACATAATAAAGTACCTTAACATCAACATCAGTCCCGTAGGGACATAATACCTCAACATCAACATCACCTCATCTCATCATCATCAACATCAACATCATGGACTCAAGATACTCTTTTAAAAATTTAACTTCCAAATTTAAGACATTATGAAACATCATTCTCATCAACATCATCAGCATCAAGGCTCTAGACACATCCCCTAAGTTCATTATGCATGCTTTTCAAATAATCCAATTATAGGGTTTTAAAATATAATACACTCATAAAATAAACTATGACACATGATAAGTTTGTGATGATTATCAATTCATGTAAAAATAATATATGCATAAAATAAAATCAATTATACATACATCAAGCTCTTCACATTAACCTCATTATGTCAAGACACAATTCACTTTACTCAAAAGGGCACATGGGAGAACATTCCCATGCTTTAGGTTAGCCTTACATACCTGGAATGATTTGCTAACACAATTTTTGCACAACCTTCTCTTGATCTCCTCAACCTCAACTCCCCTCAAGCCCTGACTTAGTGACTTCTAGGAAGAATACCTTTTGAATGGGGTTTTTGAAACTCTTTTCTTAGAAACCGACCTTTATTGGTCGTAGGAGAATGTTTAGGAATTATAGGAATGGACAAAAATGCCCTCCGAAATTTAAAAGAACTTTTCCCCGACCTGAAATAACACAGTCCGCGACGCGGACCTGTCGCGGACAGTGTATTTTTGGAAAACTCAACTCCGTCGAAAAATCACAGAAAAACATAAGTGTGGCTCCGCGACAGGTCCGCGACGCAGTTCCATCGCGAAGTCACACTTTTTTCGTTTTGGAACGAAAAATTATCTTTCAACTCGGTCGCTCTAAAAATCGACTGAGACCCTTCTCCCACCCAATTTTTAGTGTTGATCACAAATCCGCCCTCGGATTTTTAATCTGAGCATCGGAAGGCGCGTTTTACGCACACCTCTTCCCTAGGGGTATTTTGGTAATTTACCGGGCGTTATAGCTTTCTACCCATACCAGCCTGAGATATTTGGGCGAAGCTTAAGAGGTATTTGTTTGTCACTTCAGCGAGTCTTCATGTTCATTTTGTTATGTTCTTGTTCTATTTGAGACACAAAGATATTGAAACTTTTATAATTCTTTCTAATTCACAGTATACTTTAGAGACTACTACACTGTGATACTAGATTTTGGGAATGGTTGTAGTCGTGGCTTCTTATCCGCTTTGCTTATCTTACTTTAGTTGCTTTTTCCTCCTTCTTTTTGCTTTACTTTCACTTTTATTTGCATTTTCTTCGTGTTTGGCTAATTTATCTTGATGAGTTAGGACAAGTGTCAGTACAATCGATTCCAAATCGTGACAAGGCAATCTTAACATAAATAGATATGGATTGTTAAATACATATCTAGAATTCAACCTATAAACCCCACTAGGATACGAAGTCATACAGCATAAGAATATGAGTACAACTAGTTCAAGACACAACTTGATAAAAAAAAATAAGATTGACTAAAATTGTGACTTTCACTTCAACTGGATCGAACCGGTTGCAATCTGGAGATTTTGTAACTCCCCTCTTTTTATTTGATCTTTCATAGTTATTTCATTATCCCTTTTTTTTTCCTCCTAAAATTGTGGGTATAAATTATTTTTGTTAATTTATGTATTCTTTAATTAATTAGAGATATGTCTGTTTAATGTTGAAAAAAATATTTCACGTTGTTGAAATTGTTTTTTAGAACAATGTTCAACATGATTCAAGCCAATTTGTGTAGTTATTTAAAATATTATCGTAATAATATTTAAGTTTTATGTGTTTTTGGAAATAACAAGTAATATAATTATATTCTTATCTTCATTTCTCAAAAATAGATACCTATCCAAAATCAACAGGACAAATATTATATACATTTGGTCACAAATTTTTTTTGATAAATGGTCACAAAAATTAAAAAATTTGTTCGTATATAAATGTAATTAAGAAAATGAATTCTTTTTTTTTCCCAGCATTGGAGCTTATGAAAGATTTTTTTAATATTTTATTGTACCAAAACAAAAGTGAGAATTTATAATTGGGTGATAAGTAAGGTATGCTTCGAGCAAATGATTTGTAACTATTATTATTATTATTATATATAAAAAGAATATATCTTTTCCAATCAAAATTTAATAGACTAAAATTAGAGTGACGTTCCTCACTTGACTATTTTGAGATAATAATTGTACAAACACCGTCTTTGAAAGGAAAAAAAACTTGTCCTTTTTTTTTCTTTTTATAAAAGTGACTATTTTATTTTTGTATTTAAACAAGAGCATATATAGATTGATAATGATCTTTGGTTCAACAAGATAGATCAACACTGATGATATTGTTATTTTAATTCAAGATAATGACTTTCACTATCTAGGGGCGTCACATTAAATTATTTGACTAGATCCACCCACTTCATTAATTATTAACAATTTTAGGGTAGAAATTATAAACAAGTTTTGAAACCCTAAATAAATTTTAATATATTTTGATAATTAGTTTGCTCCATAAATTTGTAGCAAAAAGTGACTCTTGAGAAGAAGTTAAAAATCTATTATTTTCATTTTCAACAATATCTGGAAAATTGATTAATACACAAAATATACTCTTGATATTCTCTCCAAATATTTTTCTCTTTGTGAAAGGGTTATTACTTAGAGTGTATTCTTTAGCAACTAAATGTTCATTTGAGTTAGATGATCATAAATAGTTGATAAATTTTAAGTGTTAAAGTTGATTTTATAAATAGACATAAATAATTATTCATTGTATAAAAAGTTTGAAACTGAAAATAAGCGGTTGATGTTAAATTTTTAAAATTTAATAAGGGGAATAAGTTGTTTTTATTAAAATGACCAAAATATCCTTATTAAATTACAAAAAATTATTTAAATATTTATTATATAAAGAAGGAGAAACAATGGATGAAGAGGAAGTTTAGGATTTTATTCTAGACAATATATTTTGAATTAGAAAAATATTAATGACAAAATTGTTAAAAAAAATTGGTGCGCAAATTTTAAAGTGCTTATAAACTGAAAATTCATCATTTAGGACTGATTAACTCATAACTTTCGACTGATTTTAATTTATAAATGTTTTTAATATTTACCAAATGTATTAAAAAGCAAATAAGTAAAGAAAGCTTCAAAGTATAGTGCACTCCAGCATGACCTAAGTCAAGTCAACCACTTCTAAATAAGTTTTGAGCTTTGCCATCTTCACAACTTCAATTGAAAACACGGTTTGGAATGATGAGATACACTGATACTAATCCTATATTTTCATTTTATTTTATTTCATTTTGTATATTATTATATTACTATAAAATCAAATTATGTTGAACTATTTCTTATTTATTTTTTACTTCTGTCGAAAAGGAACAATTAGAATAAAGAATCCATATCTTTTTAAATAATAATAATAATAATTTAGTTTATATTATTTCATATTATATAACTTTTTATGATTTCTTAATTTGATATTTGATATTTGATATCTATATTGAAGATCAATTAATTTGAATTTGCATCGGATAGGATTCTAATGTCACCCTACCAAAGAATTTTCTATATCCTACACTCGAATATGAGATCTTTGAATAAGAGAGAAGTAGCTCATCTACGGATCACATCATTTAAGGTATGATAAAATATGATAAAATCAGGTCAATCATATGAAGTCATATATTAAATAAATTCAATTTATTTTAATGAAGAATGGCCTAAAATGTCCTTCAAGTATGATATTTGGTATAATATTGCCCTTCAATGTAGGTCATTGGAAATAAGAGTATTTTTTAACCAAAAGATTAACATTAGAGGTATTAGAAGGCCAAATAATAAAGGAATAATAATCTTGTACCAATTCACATAGTTGAATGGAGTTTTAGGCCCTTCTCCATTTTATTTAACATGAGAAATAAGCCATTTCATTGTTTATCATTTTTTTGGTTGATTCTAATTTTATACATAAATTTTTTTTCCAAAAGAAATTGAGACTTCACACTTCTTGTAACAACAATAATAATATATACCTTAAGTTTACGAGTAGGGATTAGAGAAGTTGATGTGTATGCAACACTACTTTATGAAAGTAGGAAAATAGTTTTCAATGAACCTCAAAATGAAGTAACTAATATCAAAATCAGTAAAAAAAAAAAAAGAAGATATAGCAATGAAGAAAGCAATGTAAAAATTAATAGAGAAACCAACAACAACAACAAAAAATAATATCAAAACAAAAAAATAATAGATAATAATAGAACCAAAAAATATTATAGTAGGGAAGTACTACTACTGAATAATGCAGCGGATGCAATTTTAAAATCATACTGCTTATATGAAAATAGACCACAATCATAACTATGTATCACTCACAAATTATGCTTACAATTAATTCAAAAAATACCTTTTGAAATGTGCACAAATATTTCGAAGCAAATCAAACTCCAGTTCCGCGATCTTTTAAGTGATCTCAAATTAACAACTGAACTTTTCCAATACTTGAGTGGCAAGTATTGTTTAGAATACCAATTTTTATTTTCTAGGTTAGGAGAATTCCTACTTATAAGAGTCTTTTTCAAATCCAAAAGAAAGAAGAAAACTCACACTTTTCTTGAAAAACAAGAACTCACATGCAATTCCCTTTTTTCCAAAATAGGATTATGAGTTCTAGTTAAATACAAGCATCATAGGGACCACAAAATTAAATACTGAGGCTTCTTATTATGAAAATAATTATAAAAATTGATTTGAATTATACTTACCATAATAAATTATAAATTATTCCACAAAAAATTTGTAATTGCACTCTTTTATTTGTATTCAAAATTCCTCAATAAATATTTATGTAATTCTTCATGTTAAGATTACATATATGTAACACCCGGTAAATTACAAGAATACCCCTAGGGAAGAGGTGTGCGAAAAACGCATCTTCCGATGCTCGAATTGAAAATTCGAGAGTGGATTCGTGATCAGCACTGAAAATGGAGTGGGAAGAGGGTCTCGGTCGATTTTCAGAGCGGTCGAGTCGAAAGATAATTTTTCGTTCCAAAACGAGAAACAGTGTGCCTGCATGACAGGACCGCGTCGCGGACCGGTCGCGGAGCCACACTTATGTTTTCTGTAAATTTTTCGACGGAGTTGAATTTTCGAAAATACACTGTCCACGACAGGTCCGCGTCGCGGACTGTGTTATTTCAGGACGGGGATAAATTCTTTTAAATTACGAAGGGCAATTTGGTCCACTCCTAACTATCCTAAACGTTTTCCTATGACTAATAGATGTCAGTTTTTAAGAAAGGGTTTCAAAAACCCAATTTCTAAAGCGTATTCTCTCTAAAGGTCACCAAAGTTAGGGCTTGAAGGGAGTTGAGGTTGAAGAGATCAAGAGGAGGTGTTGCATGATTTTGTTAGCAAAACATTCCAGGTATGTAAGGCTAACCTAAAGCATGGGAATGTCCTCCCATGTGCCCTCCTAAATGTTGAATATCATATCTTGATGTGACAAAGTTAATATGAAGAGTTGATGCATGAAAGAAATCTACTTTATCTTATGTATACGAAATTTTCCTACATAAATTGATGATCATCACTATTTTACTTTATGTTATAATTCATTTTATGAGTGCATTTTTTTAAAACCCTATAATTATTGTGTTTGCAAAGAGCATGCATAATGAAGTTAGGGAATATGTCTAGAGCCTTGACGATGATGATGTTATGATGAGGTATTGACGATGATATGATGATGTTGATGAGCATGATGTTTTATGATGTCTTAGCATTAGAATATAATTGCTAAATGATGTCCCTTGAGTTTTGATGTTGATGTCCTTATGTGACTGATGATGATGTACTATGTCCCTCTGGGACCGATGTTGATGTTGAGATATTATGTCATGTCCTTATGTGACTGATGATGATGTACTATGTCCCTATGGGACTGATGATGATGATGTTTTATGAGCATGTCGAGTTCTAGGAGGAGTATTGAGCACCAAAATGGGTAGAGAGTGAGTCCCACTCGAACCCATTAACTACGTGGCCCGCGTAGGAAGAGAGGATTGAATCGCAATGCGGATGGCTCCTATCTTGTCCCAAAAGAGGACTGATGTTTGATTTTTTTTGTGGATCCACTGATGTGGTGTCCTTTACCTCGGGCAAGGTATTGGATGGATGTGGCAACGGCATCGCTTCGTTGTATCATCACTGGCTCATAAGTGATGGTTGTCGGTTAGAGAAACTCCCAGTTAGGTTCCTTTGATAGAACTCTGATGTTGATGTTGACGTGATGTTTGAGTCGATGTGATGTTTCCTTGAGTCGATGTGATGTCTCCTCGAATCGAGGTTATGATCCCTTGAGTCGATGTGATGTTCTTTTGATGTGAGTTGATGTTGAGGTTCCTTGAGATGAGCTTGCTATGATGTTGATGATTGATGAGAGGTTGATGAGTCAATTGTCTAATCTAATCTCTTGCCTTAGATTGACTTTTGATATTTCTGATGGAGTATGATGTGGAGTCGATGTTTCTTTATTGTTGTGTACTTATCTTGTTATTCAGCTATTTTACATGCCAGTACATTCCACGTACTGACGTCATTTGGCACTGCATCATTTTATGATGCAGATACAGGAGTTCGAGGATTTCAGCAGGCGCACCGTTGAAGTCTAAGGTTTCGAGTTCAGATTTTGGTGAACCTCCTTGCTATCCGGAGGAGACCCTTCTATGTTATTTTCCTTTATTTCGTTGAGTCGGTATCCATGGCATGTCATGGCACCCCTCTTAGACAGTTGAGTCAGGTTAGAGGCTTCGTAGACATGATGTCGAGGTTGATGCAGATGTTTTCCTTTTGAACTGAGTAATATTCCCTTACTTAGTTGATTTTGAGATTGATGTTGGCCATTGGGGCCTTATTTAAGACATTCCTTTGAGATTATTTCCGTTGTGTTGATGTTGAATGATGTGATGAGGCTAAGTGGTTCGCTCAGGGGCTAGCAATAGTCTCTGGGTGCCGGCCACACTTAGGGTACCCTCTCGGGGCGTGACAAACTTGGTATCAAAGCACAGAGTTCAAGAGTCCTAAGGAGTCTATGAAGTCGTGTCTAGTAGAGTCTAGTTTATGCGTGTGTTGTGCACCACACTTCATAAACAGGATGCTACAGGGCATTTAGGAAATGGTTACCCTTCTTTGATGTTCTGAGTTCGTGCGTTAGAGCTTGGCTCTATGAAGCCCTTTCTAGTTCGTGCGTTACGCGTTTGCAGATAATGCCTCCCAAACGTATTGCTGCCCAAAGAGATGCCTCAGTCCCTGATATTGAGAATCCTTTACCCGAGGCCCCAAATCAGCATAGGACAAGGAGATGGGGACGACCTGATAGAGCTGCTGAGGCTCCACCAGCACCTCCTGTTCAGTCAGCCCCCACTTCGGAAGCAAACTTCAGGGGAGCTATTGCTATGCTTACCCAATTAGTGGCCTCTCAGAGTAGCAGTCGCGGTCCCCAGGCCCTTAGCTCCAGTTCCCAAGAGCCTACGGCTGCAACCAGGCTCCGAGATTTCCTGAGGATGAACCCACCAGTCTATACGGGGTCAAAGGTTGAGGAGGACCCACGAAACTTCAGGCTATGCATGCGACTGAGGTGGAGGGAGTCGAACTAGTCTCTTATCAGCTTAAGGATGTTGCCAATGTCTGGTATAACCAGTGGGAGGATGGTAGAGGTGAGGATGCTGAACCGGCTGAGTGGGAGGAGTTCGAGAGTGCCTTTCTCGATCACTTCTTTCCCCAAGAGTTGAGGGAGGCAAAAGTCGAGGAGTTCGTGAATCTGAAACAAGAGGAGCTGACGGTCAAAGAGTACAGCTTGAAGTTCATCCAGATGTCCAGATACGCTCCAGAGATGGTCCTTTATATGAGGACAAGAATGAGGAAGTATGTGTCTGGGTTGGGCAGGCATGTGAAGAGGGAGTGCAAGGCAGCGTTGCTGATTCCAGACATGGATATTGCTAGACTTATGGTCTATGCTCAGCAGACTGAGGAGGATAAAAAGAGGGACAGAGAAGAGCAGCAGAAGAAGAAAGCTAAATCGGCAGGGCATGAGCCTAATCAGCAGAAACAGAATAAAGGTGATAGGACCTTCTTTCAAAAGAAGTCTTCTAGCCATGCACCTTCGATGGCGAGTGCACCTGTTCAGCAAAACAGGTATGATCAGAGATCCTATGGTCATCAGAACTTCAGAGCACAGGGATCTCAGTCCCAAGCCAGTGTTGCTCAAGGTTCGAGGGGGAAGCCCCCTTGTAGCAGATGTGGTAAGCTGCATCTTGGCGTGTGCCGTGATGGCACTAGTATTTGCTTTACCTGTGGACAGCCTGGTCACTTCCAGAATGAGTGCCCTATGAGAAATCAGAGGTGGAGTGATAGAGGTAATCGAGCTCAGTCTTCTACAGCGCCCCCCAAGGGTAATCATCAAAAGGCAACTATTACAAATGCAGGAGGCGGGACGAACCGTCTGTATGCAATGGGAAATCGACGGGATCAAGATGTTGCTCCAGATGTTGTTACGGGTATGCTCCGAATCTTTTCTTATGATTGTTACGCATTACTTGACCCGGGTGCCACCTTATCTTTTGTGACACCCTATGTGACCAATAAGTTTGAGATTCTTCCTGAGTGTTTGCTGGAGCCTTACACTGTTTCGACTCCTACTGATGAGTCAATTCTGGCTAAGAGGATTTATAGAGATTGTATAGTGTCTATCTATCATAGGGACACTTTGGCCAATTTGGTGGAGTTGGAGATGGTTGACTTTGATGTGATCCTTGGTATGGACTGGCTCCATGCTTGTCATGCATCTATAGACTGTAGGACCCGAGTTGTTACATTTCATTTTCCTAATGAACGGGTCCTAGAGTGGAAGGGAGGTTATGTTGCACCCAAGGGTAAATTTATTTCTTACCTAAGGGCGAGGAGGTTAATCTCTAAAGGGTGTATCTATCACCTTGTACGAGTTAAATCTGATGATGTTGAGTCCCCTACTCTTGAGTCGGTCCCGATTGTGAATGAGTTCCCTGAGGTGTTCCCTAAGGATTTACCTGGAGTCCCTCCTGATAGGGAGATCGACTTCGGTATTGATGTACTTCCTGAGACACAGCCTATTTCGATTCCACCATATAGGATGGCCCCTGCTGAGTTGAAAGAGTTGAAGGAGCAGTTGAAGGATCTGTTAGAAAAAGGTTTTATTAGACTCAGTGTTTCTCCTTGGGGTACTCCCGTTCTGTTTGTACAAAAGAAAGATGGGTCACTGAGAATGTGCATAGATTATAGGCAATTGAACAAGGTCACAGTCAAGAATAAATATCCTCTTCCCAGGATGGATGACTTGTTTGACCAACTTCAAGGTGCCTCATTCTTCTCGAAGATAGACCTCAGGTCAGGTTATCACCAATTGAAGGTGACAGAATGTGACATTCCAAAGACAGCTTTCAGGACAAGATATGGCCACTTTGAGTTTTTGGTCATGTCCTTTGGGTTGACGAATGCACCTGCAGCTTTCATGGATTTGATGAATAGGGTGTTCAGGCCCTACCTTGATATGTTCGTGATTGTGTTCATTGTTAATATTCTGGTATATTCGAGGAGTGAAGAAGAGCATGCTAAACATCTTAGAGTTGTCCTTCAAACTCTTAAGGACCAGGAGTTGTATGCGAAGTTCTCCAAATGTGAATTTTGGCTCAAATCAGTGGCCTTTCTAGGTCATGTGGTTTCAGGTGATGGGATCCGAGTAGATTGTCAAAAGATTGAAACGGTTGCCAGTTGGCCAAGAGCGACCTCTCCAACTGACATAAGGAGTTTCCTGGGGTTGGCAGGCTACTACCGCAGATTTGTTGAGGGATTTTCTTCTCTATCTGCCCCATTGACCAAACTGACCTAGAAAAAGGTCAAGTTTGAGTGGTCTGAAGAATGTGAGAAGAGTTTCTAGGAGCTAAAGACTAGGTTGACTACTGCACCTGTCTTGACCTTGCCTGATGGGACGGAAGGTTTTGTAATATACTGTGATGCGTCAAGAGTTGGATTGGGATGTGTGTTAATGCAAAGAGGTAAAGTGGTGGCTTATGCTTCCAGGCAGCTTAAAGTTCATGAGAAGAACTATCCGACCCATGATCTTGAGTTGGCGGCAGTGGTGTTCGCACTTAAAATCTGGCGTCACTACTTGTATGGAGTGCATGTGGACATGTTCACGGACCACAAGAGCTTACAGTATGTCTTCAGTCAGAGAGAGCTCAACCTGCGATAGAGGAAGTGGTTGGAATTGCTCAAGGACTATGACATGAGCATCATGTACCACCCAGGTAAAGCTAATGTTGTTGCTGATGCTCTTAGCAGGTTGTTTATGGGTAGCACAACCCATGTTGAAGGAGAAAAGAAGGAGTTAGTGAAGGAAGTGCATAGGTTGGCTCGATTGGGAGTCCAGCTTGAGGAGAACGACAAGGGAGGAATTAATGTTCAGAATGGGTCTGTATCGTCCCTAGTGACTGAGGTAAAAGAAAAGCAGGATCGAGATCCTATTATACTTCAATTGAAGGAGGATGTTCAAAAGCAAAAAGTGATGGTCTTCTCCAATGGGGGAGATGGGGTATTAAGGTACCAGAGTAGGCTATGTGTCCCTGATGTTGATGGTGTCCGAGAGAGGATTCTAGCTGAGGCCAATAACACTAGATACTCCATTCATCCGGGCTCCACCAAGATGTATCACGACTTGAGAGAGGTCTACTGGTGGAGTGGAATGAAGCGGGATATTGTGGAGTTTTTTTCGAGATGCCCAAATTGTCAACAAGTAAAAGTTGAGCATCAAAGGCCAATTGGCTTGGCCCAAAACTTTGAGATTCCAGAATGGAAGTGGGAGATGATTAACATGGATTTTATCATTGGCCTACCGAGGTCGAGGAGGCAGCATGATTTCATATGGGTGATTATGGGTATAATGACGAAGTCAGCGCACTTCTTGGCGATCAAGACGACCAACACGGCAGAGGAGTATGCCAAGATGTACATCCAAGAGATTGTGAGGTTGCATGGAGTTCCCTTGTCCATTATCTCGGACCGAGGAACCCAATTTACTTCTCAGTTCTAGAAGTCCTTCCAGAAAGGATTGGGTACCAAAGTGAGTTTGAGCACAGCCTTTCATCCACAGACGGATGGTCAGGCAGAGCACACTATTCAGACGGTGGAGGACATGTTGAGAGCCTGCGTCCTTGATTTCAAAGGAAATTGGGATGATGATGTTAATGAGCGAGTATCGAGGTGAGCCTTGAGTCTATTCGTGTCATGTACCTTTCCTACACATCATTCGAGGACGAATGATCCCAAGGGGGAGATAATGTAACACCCGGTAAATTACAAAAATGCCCCTAGGGAAGAGGTGTGCGGAAAACGCGTCTTCCGATGCTCGGATTGAAAATCCGAGAGTGGATTCGTGATCAGCACTGAAAATGGAGTGGGAAGAGGGTCTTGGTCGATTTTTAGAGCGGTCGAGTCGAAAGATAATTTTTCATTCCAAAACGAGAAACAGTGTGCCTGCGGACAGGACCGCGTCGCAGACCGGTCGCGGAGCCACACTTATGTTTTCTGTAAATTTTTCGACGGAGTTGAATTTTCAAAAATACACTGTCCGCGACAGGTCCGCATCGCGAACTATGTTATTTCAGGATGGGGATAAATTCTTTTAAATTACGAAGGGCAATTTGGTCCATTCCTAACTATCCTAAACGTTTCCCTACGACTAATAGATGTCGGTTTCTAAGAAAGGTTTTCAAAAACCCAATTTCTAAAGCGTATTCTCTCTAAAGGTCACCAAAGTTAGGGCTTGAAGGGAGTTGTGGTTGAAGAGATCAAGAGGAGGTGTTGCATGATTTTGTTGGCAAAACATTCCAGGTATGTAAGGCTAACCTAAAGCATGGGAATGTCCTCCTATGTGCCCTCCTAAATGTTGAATATCATATCTTGATGTGACAAAGTTAATATGAAGAGTTGATGCATGAAAGAAATCTACTTTATCTTATGTATAAGAAATTTCCCTACATAAACTGATGATCATCACTATTTTGCTTATATTATAATCCATTTTATGAGTGCATTTTTTTAAAAACCCTATAATTATTGTGTTTGCAAAGAGCATGCATAATAAAGTTAGGGAATATGTCTAGAGCCTTGACGATGATGATGTTATGATGAGGTATTGATGAAGATATGATGATGTTGATGAGCATGATGTTTTATGATGTCTTAGCATTAGAATATAATTGCTAAATGATGTCCCTTAAGTTTTGATGTTAATGTCGATGTTATGAGTTGAGGTATTATGTCCTTCTGGGACCGATATTGATGTTAAAGTATTATACCATGTCCTTATGTGACTGATGATGATGTACTATGTCCCTCTGGGACCGATGTTGATGTTGAGGTATTATGTCATGTCCTTATGTGACTGATGATGATGTACTATGTCCCTATGGGACTGATGATGATGATGATGATGTTTTATGAGCATGTCGAGTTCTGGGAGGAGTATTGAGCACCGAAATGGGTAGAGAGTGAGTGTCACTCGAACCCATTAACTATGTGGCCCGCGTAGGAAGAGAGGATTGAACCGCAATGCGGATGGCTCCTATCTTGTCCCAAAGGACTGGTGTTTGATGTTTTCTTGTGGATCCACTGATGTGATGTCCTTTACCCCGGGTAGGGTATTGGATGGATGTGGCAACGACATCGCTTCATTGTATCATCACTGGCTCATAAGTGATGGTTGTCGGTTAGAGAAACTCCCAGTTAGGTTCCTTTGATAGAACTCTGATGTTGATGTTGACGTGATGTTTGAGTCGATGTGATATTTCCTTGAGTCGATGTGATGTCTCCTCGAATCGAGGTGATGATCCCTGGAGTCGATGTGATGTTCTTTTGATGAGAGTTGATGTTGAGGTTCCTTGAGATGAGCTTGTTATGATGTTGATGATTGATGAGAGGTTGATGAGTCAATTGTCTAATCTAATCTCTTGCCTTAGATAGACTTTTGATATTTCTGATGGAGTATGATATGGAGTCGATGTTTCTTTATTGTTGTGTACTTACCTTGTTATTCAGCTATTTTACATGCCAGTACATTCCACGTACTGACGCCATTTGGCGCTGCATCGTTTTATGATGCAGATACAGGAGTTCGAGGATTTCAGCAGGCGCACCGTTGAAGTCCAAGGTTTCGAGTTCAGATTTTGGTGAGCCTCCTTGCTATCCGGAGGAGACCCTTCTATGTTCTTTTCCTTTATTTCATTGAGTCGGTAGCCATGGCATGTCACGGCACCCCTCTTAGACAGTTGAGTCAGGTTAGAGGCTTCGTAGACATGATGTCGAGGTTGATGCAGATGTTTTCCTTTTGAACTGAGTAATATTCCCTTACTTAGTTGATGTTGAGATTGATGTTGGCCATTGGGGCCTTATTTAAGACATTCCTTTGAGATTATTTCCGCTGTGTTGATGTTGAATGATGTGACGAGGCTAAGTGGTTTGCTCAGGGGCTAGCAATAGTCTCTGGGTGCCGGCCACGCTAAGGGTACCCTCCCGGGGCGTGACAATATACTAATCAATAAATAAAATTAATGGAGAATTTAATTCAACGACTAATTTTCTTTACATCAATACTTAACTTATTCGATTCAATAGATTCATAAGTCTACCGGACAAGATTGCACGTGAAAACTTATAAGCTTCTCATAAAAATGTGTATCATCAGTCTCTACATTGAGAATTGAATTTCATAAACTAACTAATTTGTCACGCGCCGAGCCTATAACCTGGATGTGGCAGGCACTCGAAAACCATTTCTGGTCCCAAGTGAACCACTTGGCCTGGCTAACTTACTCAGTGAAAGATATTAACATCTAAGGAATTAGAATGGGCTCAATGTTCATGAAATCAAACATACAATAATAAAATATACAACTTGACTCAAAGCTCTCAAACAACTCCAAGGAAATAACAAGAAAAATATCTTTCTCGTTTATGAAGCCTCTAAAGTCTGACTCTGGACTAGGTAGTGGAGTAGGCTCACGAGTACCTCAACTAACATAAATACAAGGAAATAAAGACTCTTGAACTCCTCTGGATACAAAGAGGTCTCACCGACTGCTAATGGGGACTGTCTTACTGAACATTTGATAACATGGGTATCTGAATCTACATCATAAAATGATGCAGCACCAAAGGCGTCAGTACATGGAATGTACGGTATGTAAGATGACCAAAAAGTACTAAGAACCGGACACTCAACTTTTCTTTGAGATAGTCAATTGAGAAAAATATGTCATGCAAGTAAAACATATGTTTAAAACGCATTTAAAAGTACAACTCAATATAAACGAAATACTTATTTTAATGCATTAATGAGCACAACTAAATGTATAAAACAGAATACTCAAATGCTTAGCTCTACAATTAGCTCAACTCAATTAATTATGAAACATAATAAAAGGAAGTACTTTAATAAAGAAATAATAAATCTTAGTGTATAAAATAATAAACTTTACTTCTTGGGAAGTTTCTCTAACCGATAACCATCACTATAGGTTTCGTGATGATACAACGTCTTGCACACCCTGTCAGAGCCATCCAATACTTTGCTATGGTAAGGGACGAAAACTAGGAGAGCGGATCCATATAAACTGGGTCATCCTAGTGGCAAATGAGAAGTTATACATCTGGTACAATCCTATGCTACATTGGCTACGTAGTTTATAGGGTTGGAGTTATTTGAACTTGTACTCATATCGGTGCTCAATACTACTCCCAAAACATACAATGTGCTCAATAACCGTAAGAATGTCCCACATTAGGGGAAATACTGAAAATCTGCTGCTTGGAGCCTTAGCTCAAGATATTTTCTTTAAACTGACTTTTCTTTCTCAAAATGCTTTTGTAACTGGTAATGCTTTCTTTAAAGAAAGGAAGTAGTCATGTTCTTTACTGATAAAATAATGCATTTGAAATTGTCAAGTTTTCTCAAACTCTTACATTTATACATGATGAATATTAAGGCAAAATATCCTAACTGCTTGGACTGGTCTTTTAAAACTAACATGCTATGCTCAAAAGATAGTGTAATGAATAGATTACTTGTATGACTCATGCTAAGGTACTTCTTCAATCAACTCATACTTTGGACCGAATGATTTTTCATGAATTCCATAGAGTCATAACCATATGAATATTATGTATTATCATTCAAATCTTAACTTGATAATAGAGTAATAATAAAACATAATAAGGAAAATAATTCTCGAACTAGTTAAGGTTCTTGTAACTATAGTACTACTTCAAAAATTTAGAAGGATGTACTCAACACCGAAGTTCTTAGAACGATAATAATAAAATAACAAGAATTTCATGATAAGGTTCTAGAATTTCTCCACAAAATCATAAGAATGAAATTGACTTGAGTTTTGACTAGAAATCTTGATAAGAAATATAAATTAGGCACGAAAATAGGATTTTTGGTAGCCTTACATACCTGGAAGAACAAGATTTCTTGAAGAACTTTTAAGAATTCACTAGCTTCTCTTGAAACCCTAGCATTTCTTCTTTTGAAAACTATGTTCTAGGTTTGGAGAATGTTTTGCGCGTAAAGAAATTAAAGAATCATGTCTAGGGATTTATTTAGGTTAAAGACTGACAAGTTTAGGCTTAAAGAGTGAGAAAGGATGAAAATAATATTCTTTAAAATCGTTGATCGGGTCTTCTACGAGACCCTCTACAGCCAGTAGGGACCCTTCCGTAAACTTTTGGGTAAATTTTGGGGTCTCTAGATCACTTTTACAAACCCATTCTATGGCCCACAGAAGGTTCTACGACCGTAGAATGGTCCTTAAAGTCTGGGGCCAAAAATGTCAAGTCTTAGGACTTTTGCCACAAATTAGCATACGGTTCGTACTTTGATTTATGGCTCGTAAAGAGATTTCGTAATTCACCTTTGCTCTGGCAGTCTTCACTAAAACAATCATAACTTTTGATTCAAAACTTCAAATGAGGTGAAATCGGTTGCATTGGAAACCTAATTCAAAGGGCTTTCATTTGATAGGTCATGAGACATCTAATTCTTTGTATGCTAATAAGCATGGTCATTTGGTTCAAGCTTATTTACTTACAATGAAAAATTTTGGATCCTACGAATAGAGTTGTGGGGTGTTATAATATCTCCCCCTTGGGATCATTCGTCCTCGAATGAAGGTGAGAATAAGTTGGAAGAGAATGGATATACCCTTATTATTTTCTCTCTTATGAACTTTTCCACCAACACGAATAGGACTGATTCATACTAAGAGTTTGAAAATTGCCCCATGGCACATATAAGAACGATACGAGGTCAAACATAAGTCACACTCTATCCGAAGCTATTCAACATAGAACATGAGTGCCTTGAAAATGAAATAGCATTAGGAGTATGGTACTTTGAATGGTTCGATTATAGCTTTTAATCCTGCAACACTTCTCGAATACACTCTTATTCATACATAGAATACTTCATTAGTTACGACTCATATAGAGCTCCTATAAGGATACATATGGCTACTCTATCAAGGTCTAAGTCTAATTGCACACTCTTACTTTGTTCAAGCTAACTCTAAGTCACAGGGTATTACACATGAGATGGTCATACAAATCATAACAACAAGGTTTATGTTCTATACCTTTATAAGAAATTTTATCCCAAAAGTACTACTACCTTCTTCCACATTCTACAAGCCATGATTCCTACTCAATATGCATCTAATGCATCCTACATTAATTCATGTGCCATAAACACCCTATTCAAGCCCACTACTAGAATCACTCCATGGGCTCTAAGTAACCACTCTTCTTAGAATTTCCTGCCTTCCTATGTTTTTAGCCGCCAATGTATCAAGCCTTAATACAAGGAGACAATATGAATGCTCTCATCTAACTCTAAGTAACAACACATCATCTTGCTCTTTCTTCCCATTTACAACTTCACCTTAGATCAAATAATTGGTCACTAAGATCACAATAAGAAACATCAAACTTCTCCTAGCTATAATTACTCGACTACTACTATTAGTATCATCATAAAAACTAAACAAAATCACCAGAAAGATTAGAATGAGAGATCTAGAGCATGATTCTTTGAAAAACCTTTTTGCTATGGGAATGCACATGGCATATTATTATTTTGTGATCCACTGAGACAGAGTCACAAGTTCATGAGACCAAGTATACTATGGAACATGAGTGATTATGTGAATAGATCTATATCATGAAACTAATATATGAGACTTGATGAGTAAGATTGCGATCAATGGATTATAATCTTCATCTCTTATTCTAGGGACAAAGAATAGCTGTTAATCTGTCTGAAATGTATGAGCATAGATCATTGACATAATGTTCATATGCAAGACGGTCAATGGAGTATTATAACATTTGAGATTAAGGAAGATTCTAGAGTAGAAGTGGATTGTATACTACTAAGACTTCTTATAAATACACCACTTTCGGATTCTCATCACTCGACTTGGATTCTTAGTTTATCATCTCCCCTTTAGGTTTGAGGCTAACACTCTAAGACTATAAACCTATTAAACTAATCCATATTTATCTCACTTTAGTACTTAGGGAATTGCTAATCTCATGTCTACCGAACTCTCCCATTGCATGTACTAGGACTCCTCGTAGGAAGTCTTTCTAAGGTGCTTCTCTTAACCTCATCCTTATTCTATAAAATACTTTCTATAGTCGCTACTTGCATTTGCTTGTAAGGCCACTCTATTTAACTCTTAGTAATCTGACTCCTCCTTCTTAGTATGCTAAAACCGCTTTCTTAAGTTTTTCTATCTACCTAACTGGAAGGTACTTGACCTATATATATGAGATTCATCATTATCTATATATGATACCTTCTTTCAAACTCTTACGAACAACAAAGAATGGTCACATCAGCTTACCCCATATTGGGAGCTCAATATACTTTCTATGTTCATATAGCAAATCGTAAGCTTAATTAAAACCTCATACTAACTATTTATTCTCTTTGATGCCCCTCTTAAACCTTTTCTTACCTAATGACTTAGTTATAATTCATTTTCTCATCTAAGGACACAATACCATATTGGTACAACCTCATTTATTGAAAGATAACATCTTAATCTCTCACTTACTTTATGTCAAACCTATTAGATTGAATATCAATCTATCATCATTACATTCATGCTTTCATCCCTCTTATCATGACACGTAACTCAAGCTCAAGCTTAATGTATTGTGCTAAACACGTATTAGAAATATGATTTCCTGCATAATATGCTATTTATGACTATTAAATGAACTAAGAAATATTCGCCCATTAAGACCTTATGACAAGTAGTCAATCTGTATCTATTAGCCTACCTAGTTATAGTTACTCGTTGTATCTTCTTTCAAAACCTAGATGCTACTTACCTATTTACTATACGTCATTGCCTAGTTAAGTCCATAACTCTATGAATATTATAGGGCTTTCCCTTCAAAATCATAAGCCTAGCTTAGCCGTATTAACTCATGGCTACTCTATCCTTCTATTCAACACCTATACTTGGTCTTTACTAAATAATGACAGATCCGCATAACTCTTTTCTAATTCGAGTGTGCTCTACCTCATACGAACTAACTACTCCTCCTCTACCTTCTGACATGAAAGATAAGTGATACTTACTACTCTTGGATCAAAACTAAATGGACACTTATTACCTCTTTACTTATCTTATAGCTACATAATTATTAGCTACATGCCTTATTCAACCACGGTTCCTTTTGTATATCTACATCTTTCTAGCTTTGGGATCATTCTGCAACGTATGATTTAGTGAAGTGAGTCTGAGAGTACGTCTTACTTCAACTCGAGCGCACGACTTATACGATGAAGGATGGATTCTTGCAAATCAACAGATTTAGGCACACTAATTAACTTCTCTCAAGCCAGGTGTAGTATCCTTACTTTCTAAAGGTTTTATTCAAGAGTAACTTCACCAACAAGAATCTGAACTTTACTATTTCAACCACCTAGATTATGAGGGCTAGTCAAATGGATCTGAGAAGCACGTGAATTCAAATAAGTTTACTTATGGCACAACTCTATTGCACGATTTAGAGTATGAAAAAAATGAGAGGCATCTCCTGAATGCGTTGTAGCCTCCTGATTATAGGTGTGGTGCACTATATATCCATAAGCAAGACTCTACTAGACACAGCTCCATAGACACCCTAAGACATTTAAACTCTATGCTCTGATACCAAGTTTGTCATACCCCGAGCCTATACCCTGGACGTGGCCAGCATTCAAAAACCATTTCTGGTCCCAAGCGAACCACTTGGCCTGGCTAACTTACTCTGCGAAAGATATTAACATCATAAGGAATTAGAATGGGCTCAATGTTCATGAACTCAGACATACAATAATAAATTATACAACTTGACTCAAAGCTCTCAAACAACTGCAAGGAAATAACAAGAACAATATCTTTCTAGTCTATGAAGCTTCTAAAGTACTGACTCTGGACTAGGTAGTGGAGTAGGCTCACGATTACCTCAACTAACATAAATACAAGGAAACAAGAACTCCTAAGGTCCTCTAGATGCAAAGAGGTCCCATCGACTGCTGATGAGGACTGTCTTACTGAACATCTGCTAACATAAGTACCTGAATCAGCATCATAAAACTATGCAGCGCCAAAGGCGTCAGTACGTGGAATGTATGGTATGTAAGATGGCCAAAACGTATTAAGAACAAGATACTCAACTTTACTTTGAGATAGTCAATTGAGAATAATATGTCATGCAAGTAAAACGTATGTTTAAAACGCATTTAAAAGTGCAACTCAATATAAAAAAAAATACTTACTTTAATGCATTAACGAGCACAATTAAATATATAAAACAAAATACTCAAATGCTTAGCTCTACAATTAGCTCATCTCAATTAAATATGAAACATAATAAAAGGAAGTACTTTAATAATGAAATAATAAATCTCAGTGTATAAAATAATAAACTTTACTTCTTGGGGAGTTTCTCTAACCGACAACCATCACTATGAGTTTCGTGATGATACAACATCTTGCCCACCCTATCAGATCCGTCTAATACTTTGCAAGGCAAGGGACAAAAACTATAAGAGCGGATCCATATAAACTGGGCCATCCTAGTGGCAAATGAGGAGTTGTACATCTGGTACAATCCTATCCTACACTAGCTACATAGTTTATGGGGTTGGAGTTATCTGAATTAGTATCCATATCGATGCTCAATACTACTCCCAGAACATGCACTCTACTCAATAACCATAAGAATGTCCCACATTAGGGGGAAAATTGAAAATCTACTGCTTGGAGCCTTGGCTCAAGATATTTTTTTTAAATTGACTTTTCTTTCTCAAAATGTGTTCTTATAACTGGTAATGCTTTCTTTAAAGAAAGAAAATAGTAATGTTCTTTACTGATAAAATAATAAATTGTCAAGTTTTTTCAACTCTGAAATTTATAAATGATGAATAGTAATGTAAAATACCTTAACTGCCTGTACTGCTCTTTCAAAACTAACATGCTATACTCAAAAGATAGTGTACTAAATAGATTACTTGTATAACTCATGCTAAGGTACTTCTTTAATCAACTGATACTTTGGACTGAATGAGTTTTCATGAATTCCATAGAGTCATAATCATATGAATATAATGTCTTATCATTCAAATCTTAACTTATAATAGAGTAATAATAAAATATAATAGGGAAAATAATTCTAGAACTAGTTAGGGTTCTGTAGTATTACTTCAAGAACTTAAAAGGATGTACTCAGCACTGAAGTTCTTAGCATGATAATGATAAAATAACAAGGATTTCATGATAAGGTTCTAGAATTTCTCCATAAAATTATAGGAATGAAATTGACTTGAGTTTTGACTAGAATTTTTGATAAGGAATATAAATTAGGCACGAAAATAGGATTTTAGGTAGTCTTACATACCTGGAAGAACAAGATTTCTTGAAGAATTTTAAAGAATTCATTGGCTTTTCTTCTCTTGAAAATTACGTTCTAGGTTTGGAGAATGTTTTGAGTGTAAAGAAATTAAGGAATCGTGTTTAGGGATTTATTTAGGTAAAAAACTGACAAGTTTAGTCTTAAAGGGTAAGAAAGGATGAAAATACTCTTCTTTAAAATCGCTGATCGAGTCGTCTACGAGACCCTTTATGGCCCGTAGAAGCTTCTACAGCCCCTAGGGACCCTTCCGTAAACTTTTGGGGTCTCTGGATCACTTTTACGAGCCCATTCTACGGTGCTTAGAAGGTTCTACGACCGTGGAATGACCTGTAAAGTCGGGGGCCAAAAATGTGAAATTTCAGGACTTTTTTCGCGAATTAGCAGACTGGTCGTACATTGATTTACGGTCCATAAGGAGGTTTCGTAATTCACCTCTGCTCTGGCAGTTTTCAGTAAAACGGCCATAACTTTTAACTCCGAACTTCAAATGAAGTGAAATCAGTTGCGTTGGAAAGCTAATTCAAATGGCTTTCATCTGATAGGTCAGTGGGGCATCTAATTCTTTGTGTGCTAAGAGCTATGGTCATTTAAAGTTGACCTTGTATAATCCAAAATGAAAAACTTAACCGGTAGGAAGGTTTTGAACTTGACTAAGTATTAGAAGTCTCCTATGAACCTAATCCACTTTTAATACTCTTCACACATATAGGAATGAACCTTAAAATATAAAGAAAAGTAAGACATCATTAGGTTCAAGCTTATGTACTTACGACGAAAAATTTCGGATCTTATGAATAGAGTTGTGGGGTGTTACATAATTATTTCATCAATATATAATATTATCATCGAATTTACCAGGTACATTGACCCATACAAGAATCTCACCTTTTAATAATTAAAATGATAATTAATATATACAACTCATAATCATTATATCATGATTGAGAATGTAAATACATCTACTAGTTTGGAGATTACGTTTTTATTATTCAGTCCAATACATCTATCTCTACTTAGTCTCATTCAATATATACAAAAGAATGCACTAGCATGAGAAGTTATAACGATACCATTCTCATAGTCATTATAAATTGCGTATAATCTTGTGCTTATAAAAAATGATAATTTGGTTTTTTGTGTATAAGTTTAAATTCTATATGCCAAATCATCTACTTTATAAGTCGAGTACACATATTTGACAAATTGATCTATTTAATTTAACACTTTATTGAATTGAATGAATTAATAAATAATTGTTTGATGAATAATACTATATCTAAATGCATAGTTAATAGTATATCTTAACAATTACTACTAATAATGATAAAAAAAAAATTGACAACAGTCTACTACCTATTAAACTTCTATCTTAATCATTGACCTCCATGTGTTTATATCTAAAGTCATATCCTTTTCGACAAGCTATATGTGCATCATATTTGGTCATATCCTCCTGCTTAGACTGAATCTTTAGACTCTAGGGAGGTCTTTAAATCTCTAGCCTGTTATTAACTTTGCTTCATATCCTGTCAATCACCGCTATTTCATATGTAAAATAAATATACATTGTGACATCTCTCCTTAAATATATTATGCCAGTTCATTTATTACCAAAATAAATGAAACAAACCAAAAACATTTCTTAGTATACTCTCATCACGATTGAAAAGTAATTTGGCTTTCCACCCATTATAATTAAATTTTTAGTTCAGGAGACAAGTGAAATCTCTTCATTCCATAATTCGATGAAATATCTTGAATTTTATGTTGAATTACTAGGTGTATGTATATGTATCAATCAAGTGAATTTTGTTCTGATGGGATCAATTCAATAAAAGAAAAAAGCAATTCGAATCGATCTTGAAACAATTCATTATATTTTCTCCTAGACTTTCAAGGTAAATCCATTTTTTTATTCAACAATGAGCTTACATACGTAGCTATTTATACGTAATGATTGCTGCTTCTATATTCAATTAGTTAAGGACTATGTACCCAAAATTGAGCAAACAACAATTTAACAGTGTACCTCACTAATAACTTGGCAACGATAATTTTAATGGAACACATACAAATTAAGAAGGAGATGATTATACAATCACTAATCTTGAAAAAACTTTGTCATAAATTCGATAAATGTGATATTATTTTTATTCTAATAATTATTTTTAGAAAGTTTGACCCTGTTAAATATAGGGCAGTTTTCAAAAATAACAAGTTTGGGGATAAAAATTACATGCCCTACCGAATTCATTGAAAAATACCATATAAAATACCAACTTTATTTACAAATTTAGGAGAGAGAGTGTTTTGAGTGTGATTATTATGGTGTGTGGTGTGATATAATAGTGTTGGAAAATGAAAAAGAGTGTGTTTTTTTTGGTATTTTGATAAATAAATTTTAAAGTGTAATTTATGGGGTGAAAGTTGTATATTTGCTTAAAAAAACACAAATATATGTGCAGTTTTTGAGTTGAATTACTCCTCGTGTAAATAGTTTTGTCCATCTTACTAAATCAAGAAATCGTAAATTAAATTTTTTCTCTATTATTTTTGTAATTAATTTTTTTGAAACGGTTTACATTAACACAATATTTTTCTAGAAAATATTTTTTTTGGAAAATAAGTTCGTTTCTAACTTATTTTCTCATGTTGGTTAGTGAATAAAAAATATTTTCTATTGTTTGGTTAATGAATAAAAATATTTTTTAGAAAATATATTTTATTTTTGGCTAGAGAATAAAAACAAAAATCCTTTAGGAAAATAGTTTCTGACATGAAAATCAATCTAGTAATCAATTCAGGATCCGATCCCAACATCTGCTGCAAGACCCAACTCAGGTATAGATCCAAGATTCGACTTCCAAATTTAGACTCGACCCCGACTTTCAATTCGGAATCCGACCACACCTGACTCCGTATCTAACTATCAAATAATTTAATTTTTTTAAAAAAAATAATTTTCAATTTTTTTTTGAGGTTAGGGTAGGTTGGGGGTAGGGGTTAAAAAATAGATTTTTTAAAAATATTTTTTACAAATATGAAAATTTCAAAATTTAAAATATTTTCAACAATAATTTTTTTAATTCTTTTGTGTGTGGGGGTGGGGGGCTGGGGTTAAGGGTGGGTGGGGTCATGGTACCAAGGTGGGATAAAAGATAAAATTTTAATATTTTTAAAAATACTTATTTTGTGGTGGTAGGTGATTTGGGACGGGGGGAGGAGTCAGACTAGGATTGGGATAAAAAAATAAAAAATTTTAAAAGATTTTTTAAAAATAAATTTAAAATTCTTTTACGGGGAAGGGATTTGATAGGGGTGAGGGAAATAAGTTTTAAATTTTTTTTCTTAGGGCCGAGGGGAAGGATGTTGGGGGTAAGAAAATAAAATTTTGAAATATTTTTTTAAAAATTAAACTTTTTAATCTCTTTTGTGGGGGTGAGGTGGATTGGGATAGGGATGAGAAAAAAATTTCAAAATGTAAAATATTTTTTAAAAATAAAATTTTATATATTTTTTTTATCAAAGTAATTTTAAAATTTTAATTTTTTGGGGAGAAGAGTGGTAGGGATGGGGTGGGGGTTAAGAAGAAACATCGTGATTTGAGGTTGGAAGAGAATTTTGGAAAATATTTTTCTTAATTTTTTGAAGGAAATCATTTTCCTTAAATTTGGGGAAAATAAGTTAATTTAAAAAATATATTTAAAAGTATTTAAGTCAATCAAATATGATAAATTAAAAAATATTTTTCTTCATAACAAACACACCCTTTATAAAATTCTCAAAAGACTTTTTAAAAGATAAATTATAAAATTATCTTTTTATTTATGATTTCTTAAACTATTCAATACTCGAACATATAAACTTTGACATGATATTTCCAAATAAACTACTTTTGTAATATGTTAAATTGTAAATTAAATTAACGTTTTAAATTCACTAGAACGTAAAAGATTACAAGCACAAGATACAATCTCCCCCAAGGTTGATTGTACCTCCACTAGATTTCCCGGCATGAAAGGAAGTTGCTAATCAAAAATAGATATTCCCTCTATTTTGATTTTTCTTCCCCAATTCATTCTAAAAGAATATTTATTTCTTTTTGTAAAGTTTTAGATATAATTTTTAGGACGCGTTTGAACATGTAATTTCATCTTATGATTTGAATTCATAGTTTAGACATGCTATATATTTTTAGAATAGCTTTGTGATAGTATATTATACTTTTATTATGAATTTTTGCTTATTTAATAAGATTAAATAAATAATTAGTGTAATTTTGATAGTTTTTATGATTTATAAATTTTTTATGTTTACAAGTAAAAAATACAACTTAAAAATTTAAATTATATATCTAAAAAAAATTTAGTCTTCCGAAAATAATTTTTTCTATCTCTATGACATAGTGATAAAATTTATATATGCTTTACCGTCTCCAAATCACTTATGAAATTTCACTAAATATGCTATTGTTCTATCCAAATAAAATTTTAACATCATTTCATAATTCTTAATTTAAA
This sequence comes from Solanum rostratum, assembly GCA_029948455.1. Taxonomy (NCBI): domain Eukaryota; kingdom Viridiplantae; phylum Streptophyta; class Magnoliopsida; order Solanales; family Solanaceae; genus Solanum; species Solanum rostratum. Next base: position 15,205,674 of record CM057053.1, on the reverse strand, counting down.
ATAATAAAAATTTAAAAATATTTTTTAATTTAAGATGGTATTAAAATGAGCCAAACAGATTATAAGAAGTACGTAGAATTATGATACTTTTGCACATTTGAGTGTCTGAACTGAAATTGTATTCCATTTCGGCGGCTCCTTTTGCTTCCCCACCCACCCCCTTTGCACTTCCAATAACGACCTTTCTCAGCTGCTTCCTATTTTCCTTTTTTTTTTTTTTCCTTCTCTCTCTTTAACCCATCTACACTTTACTCTCTCTTTCTGTTGCCCTCGTTTTCCCCCTTTTTCTTGCGAAAATCTTGAAATTGTTTTGACCAAATCAGAATCTTTTTCTTGGATTAATCGAAAATCCACTTCAATTTTTTAAGTGGAAGCTGTAGATCGGAGCTACTCAGTTCCTTTTGTGTATGGTTTTGGACCTGTGTTCATGGCTGATAGTAGGCGTTATGGTCTGAATGCTCAATTAGGTGAGACTTCTTCTAGTCTTTCTTTTTTCTCTTTTGGGTATACTGTTCTTTGGTTTTATTGGGGTTAAATTAAATCGTTTTCGATTTTACTGCTATTTTTCATTGTTGATAGGGCTTTGGTTCACACGAATCAAAGAAATATATCCTTCGAAACATTTAAGTGAAAAGACTTTAACTTTGGACTAATTTTGTTACTCTCACAACAGTGAAGGGATCAAAAGTTGATTAGGGTATCACTCTAATCCGATGCATAATGGTTTTTATTTTAGCAATTAGTTTGTCTCAGGAAGTTTATTGTTGAATGCAGATATTGAGCAGATACTTTTAGAAGCACAGCATAGATGGCTTCGCCCTGCTGAAATTTGTGAAATTCTTCGAAATTACCAGAAGTTCCGGATTGCTCCAGAGCCTCCAAACAGGCCTCCAAGTATGATCATCTAGCTGATTCTTTTTCTTTTTCTTTTGTTAAATGTGAATGTTGTTATTGAATAGGTTTTGTTGCTTCTATATGTGTTTCCTTGATAGTGAACTTTCCAGTCTACTATCTGCAAATAGTCATACATATGCTATTTATAGCAATGTGCATGTGCTATGTAACATTTGCATGTCTCTGCGCATTCTTGAGGTGACATGTTTTCTGTACCGTTACATACCCTTCGGCTCAGGAAAATGGGTGAACTTCTTTTTTTTTCTTTTTGATAAGCACACTGGGTCAACTGAAGTGGTAATTCTTCTAGATCTGTATTTTATGACTTACTTCAGAAATCCCTAGACATCCCTTATGGAATCACTTACTATTTCTGAATTTCAAAAAATTTTCCTATTACCGGGGGTGGGGGTGGGGGTTTGGAGGAGTGCACTATATTCTATCCCCCCAAAAGAGAAAAGGTTCTTATTGCTAGTCTTATCCTAATTTCAGTTTGGTCTGATGATGCTGTTACTTTCTCCCTTTCAGTCACACAATTCACTACCTGTTGTTGACCAGTAAAGCTCCTCTAGGTGCCTCCCCCCCCTCCTCCTCTCAGATGGAGGCTGTTCGTTAAAATATTTTTGCAATAATTATGGACTTCTTTTTAAGCTCCATTGACTAGTTTCCAATGTATAGTCTTTTTATGTGCTGTAAATATTATTTCACTTATGTGTTGCACCCTTCTTTAGCTCTCTGCCTATATCATTTACTGTTTGTTCTATCTAATTAATTTTCTTGAGACCACCCTCGAGAAAAAAAGACATATTTCTCTGCCATCAGGCATACACTTAATGCCCTTCCACCTCCATGTATAATAATTTCTTAATTTTTTCGAGAAATAGTTTTTCTTTTAGTTTCCCTGTATATATCTCTCGTGGGCCTACTCCTTGGCTTAAAGATTATTAGTCGTTTCCCTTATGAAAACATATACATAATTAGTTTTGTTTCACATAGGTCTAAGTATCGCCATCTTGTGCAATCAACATTATGTTCTATGTACTCTTTACTCTTCTTCATTACATTTGTTCCCACAGTTTCTCCACCAGCTTTTCTTAGAGCCTTTGTGTTTGTAGCGAGGAGAGCTTTCAGGAACATCTAGCAATTCTTGAAATTCAAGCTCTTTTTAATTTTATTTTATGTTTTTCAAATTGGCTTGTATGGTCCTTCCAGGTGGTTCACTGTTTCTTTTTGATCGGAAGGTTTTACGTTATTTCCGCAAAGATGGCCATAGTTGGAGAAAGAAAAGAGATGGAAAGACTGTGAAGGAGGCTCATGAGAGGCTCAAGGTAAAGCTGATAAGAATCTTATGATTGTTAGAAGCCTGTTAAATTCATATATGCTTGATTTTAATGTTAGTTTGGGATTGAGGCATAGCAGTTGTTGTACTCAACTTCAATGTCCCACGAGCGCTCTGCCTTCGATAAGGCAGAATGCTGTTATAGAATCCACTGTTTTAGGAATAGTATAAGGTTTATTTTAACCAGGTGCCATGGGGCGATAACGGATGCTTCATCTAAACTAGACTGTAGAACCTGACTAAGTTTGTTACTTGGATAGCATCTCTGAGTGGCAGGTACCGACAACCACCGTAAGGAAGGAATACTGAATTAGTGCATTACAAAATAGAGGAAATAGAAGTTACCATGGCAGAATAGTGGTACAACACCACTTAACCTTCGATGACCTTTGTTCTTGTACCAGGGAGCTGATCAGAAATTAATATTTTTGCAGGCTGGAAGCATTGATGTGTTGCACTGCTACTACGCCCATGGAGAAGAGAATGAGAATTTCCAAAGACGCAGCTATTGGATGCTTGAGGAGTAAGTTAAAAGAGTATAGTATTGTTTTAGCACTCGGATTTGCTATTATAGGTGAATTGCTCCAACCTTGGAGCTAAAAGTCAATTCAGACTGTTGATTTGTGTCTTAGGAATTATGATCATTTAAACATCTTTAATTGACATTTACATGCTTATTGCATGTTAGGTTGGTTTGAGTTCACCTTGTACATCTCCAGATTTAGATCTGTCACAAGCTCCTTCATGTACAAGTCCAAGTTTTTTTCTTGCATCAACCACATGAAAAATATTTTTGTTAATTTTGTGTGAGTGGGGTGGGGTGGGGTTGATCAGAACTTTTTTGCTTGTTCCAATCCCATGTTGAATAATATGAAACTTCCTCTTCTAAAAGCTTAAATGGTTAGAGAGGGGACGCGTCCATTAATTCATTTCAAGTATTTTAAATCTTATATATTGTCTTCAATCTTGATTCCATTCAATATATTGAATTTTTTTAGTCAGATAAATAGTACAGTAGAACTTGATCAATTTATACAAGGATGTTTTGTACACATTTTGCTTCTTTGGATAATAACCCCATGTTATATGTATGTTCAATATTGTTATGTTGCTCAGACTCTCCAAAACTTTTGCAGCAACAGTATCGGATTCTCCAAAAAATGCACTTTTTTTTTTTGGAAGTATCCAAGATATTTTTGAAGAGTCCAAGCACATAGCAATCTTGCATCTTTTGATAATAATTCCCCTGCTATATGGACTAAGTTAAGGGGACACCATTGTTGTGAATCTTGAATAGCATGGACTAATTTAAGATTTGAAGAGGTAAAGTTAAGACTGTCCAAAAGAATCTGCAATTAAGTTTACTGTTGTGCGGTAAAGTTCTGGAGAGCATGCATACACACACTCTCACACGTCTTCTTTTGGTCTCATTTTAACTTTTTTAATTGTATATTTATGTTGCTCTCCCTATGAAATGTTTTGCCCTGAGAATTCTTTGGAGTTCACCAGTACATTTAAGTGTCTCATTGTTGGTTCTGTCAACCCAACATGCCTAAAAGTTTGTTCTAGTTGGCACATCACGCACTTTAATTTCTGACCGTAATTACCTTGTTCATGACCAAATTCTATCATTGCTTAGCATGCTAATTCTGTTTACTTTTCCAAACACTTATTCAGGGAAATGTCACATATTGTTCTTGTTCACTACCGGGAAGTAAAGGTATTTGCTTGGCATCCTCTAATTCTTTCCTATTTTATTTCTTTACTTTTAATCTTTTTGTTTGTCCTTTAGAGTCAGCTGTAGCTTGTAGCAGTCAACTTACAGCTGAGGAGTGGTTGTGTTTCCTTCCCCCAGTTTATAAAGGCAGCATAGTTTAGGAGAAATTCACATGAGATGATATAAGGGCACAATTTCAAAAGAAATAAAGAGTAGATATAAAATTGCAGGTTTGCATTGTAAGGAGGTCTAGTCATGTTCAGGGAATTTGTATAGTAGGTTGGAGGACAACAGTCTCTCAGTTCATGATGCTAGGATTATATCTCAACATCAAAGCTGTGTACTGCTTGTAATTTAAACGTGTTCAGAAGTTCACAGCCTTATTCAAGAATGTTCATCACGACCTTGGTGAATTACCAGGAGTATTTGTTGGTCCAACATTTTATCTTAAGAATATGAAACTGATTTCATTTTTCTGTAGCAAATCTACTTGACAGAGTACCTAGTAGCTCACTTTAATAATCTTTTAGAGAATGAATGTACCAAAGAAAAATACAAAATAAGATCTAATTATCAAATTAGGACTAATGAGAAGTCCTAATTCAAGCCTACAAGCTGACAAACCAAAATAGCTAATGCTTAAACTGAAAATTGTAGAACTTAAGTGTGATCTATGCTTCTCCTTCCACATAATCTGGCTCATATCCTTGAAACTGATTTCATTATTAAAATAAAATTCCTCATTTTTGTATATAGATTTGATTGTCATGTTGTTTTCCTTTTGTAGGGTAATAGGACAAATTTTAACCGTATCAGAGAACCTCAACAAGTAACTCCTGATTTGCAAGAAACTGAGGAAGATGTACACAGCTCTGAGGTGGACAGTTCGGCGTCTACAAAATTTTATCCAAATGATTACCAAGTGAACTCACAAGTAACTGAAACGACGAGCCTCAGCAGTGCGCAGGCCTCAGAATATGAGGATGCTGAATCAGGTATATTTTTAATCAAATGTTTCTGGGTCAGATTTTATAATAAACTGCTCTCATATATTGGAAGCTATGTTGCTTGAACTCTTCAAAAGTGTCAGCGGGTGCGTGTTGGATTTGCCAAAAATAGTGTATTTTCGAAGAATCCGACACGGGTGTGGCATTGAAAGTGAAGAGTCCGCGCAACTTAGATTGGAAGGCATTTTGGACTAGTAATCTATAAATTGAGATTTCCTTTTATTTTTCGTTAAAATGTTGTTTAATTTTTGTTTGGAAACACAAACTCACCAGTGTACAATCAACATCCAACTTCTGGATTTCACTCATTCCTTGATGCTCATCCAAGTGCTGGAGATGGACTTGCTGTCCCTTATCATCCGATTCCCTTCTCAAGTAATTGATTCTTGTTCTTGTATTATCAGTTGTTCTTTAGCATTTTTCGGCTCTTTAAGATGCTCTCCAAATGATTCACTGCTTCTATCAACATGGCATGCATGTGAATCCTTGTTTATTTATTCAGCAGATGATCAAGTACAGTTTGCAGGAAGTTCTGGTATGACTTTCTCCTCAATCCCACCAGGAAATGAGAATAGAAACACAGCAAATACCTATATACCCAGCAGGAACCTTGACTTCCCATCATGGGAGGCCATTTCAATTAATAATCCTGTTGCATATCAGTCTCTCCATTTTCAGCCTTCTGGCCAATCAGGTGCAAATAATTTGATGCATGAACAAGGAAACACTGCAATGGGACAAATATTCTTAAATGACTTTAAGAGGCAAGAACATGAGAACCACATTGATGGCCTGGGGAACTGGCAGGTAAGTAATACTAAAGGAGTTCATCTTGTGCTTCATTATTTTGCATTGTCCATTTCATGCCCATCACAGAGTTGTTATATATTCGAGGGAGAGGAAGAGAGGCTCTAGTTTATTAGCCCCTGCGCTTGTAATCTATAGCTTTCTGTTCAATTTTCATGTAGTCTGTCATCCATGAATACTGTTTTAAAAACATGGTTAGTGGTATTTCACCAGATATTAAGGAAACTTAAATCCATGGCTTAGTGTAGGACTGAAAAGGTAGGAAAGAGGAATAAGAGCATTATCCACGTATTATTTCTGCACCTTGTTTCTTTTACAGAATTCAGGGAAAAAGCTTTCTTGAAGTCATATAGAAGTCTAAGTGCCTTTTGGGCATAAATACTATCCCAGGATTTGTTAATACGCGTTTGGCCTAGAAACTTAGCAAAAACAGACAGTGAGACGTTGAATTACTTGTTTGAAGGTATATTTCAAGTGAAATATTGTTTTTTCATGCACAAATTTATAATTTTTTCCTAGAGAAAATTCATGATGTCCAAACAGGCAAACACAACTTCAGCTTCTACAGTCTATTTTTCCGGCTTCAACTTAAAATACTTTTCTTTTTCAATTTCAATTCAACTATTTTCAAACAACGACATTTTCTCTGGGAGAAATTTGAAATCACTATATCGGTCTAGTTGTAAGCTCAAAATTCGTAATGTGTGGATAGGGAGCACAACACTATTTCAATTCTTGACCCATATAAAAACTTGGTATTTAAGTGGAGGGGGGTAGAGGGGTGATCCATTATCTACCAGGTTTCGATGTGTGCCACCGGCCCTCAGGGATTTCTTTTTTAATTTTTTTGAAAGCATCATAAATCCTTTTTATGCGTGTCTTATTGTTCCATTCTTGCCCTATTTACAAGTAAAAACATAAAGGTGGCAAGCATATCCTCGTCACCTTTACCTAGTCAATCAAGCACATTAATTCAAACTAATGGAGGCTGGTCCTCTCTATTCAAGCTCATCTCATTTCAATACATGATTTTTGGTCAAGGCAAATTACTCTGAGATTTATCTTTTTCATTGACATGCAGATCTCTAATTAGTCTAATAGAGCTCACAAACCCAACTGACCTAATACAAGTGTAACAACAACCATTAGCCGTAATCTCTACTAGGTTAATGTAACCTATATCCTGGGCGCCTTACTGCAAGAGGGGTGGGTGGGTGTGAAATAATAAGAAAATGTGATTTATATTGCTCATTTGTATTGATGGACAGAATCCATCCTGGAAAAGCTCGGTGAAATGCAAAGCTGTTATGTTATAATGTAATTAAGCCATAACCACTTAGATATGTCATTTAGTTATAAGTTCATTTCGCTAGAAGATTAATTTTCTTAAAAGAGAGCTTTTTATTGGATCAAAACCTAAATCATCTGTGGTGCTTACATCAATCCGCTTCTGAACTCTTGTGAATTTTACAAGCTAGGCATGGTCCAGTCCTTATAACTTGTTGGTGATTTTATCATCTGTGGTGCTCACGCCACTTTGTTTTCCAAACTTGTGTGAATTTACAATCTGGTCCAGTACTTATAACTTATCAGTGATTTTTTTATTGATTTATATCAATTACTTTCCTAATTTGAAGTCCATTACTTCAATTGAGCTGCAGGGCATGAGACATTGCTCCGCCTAGCCATCTTGTGGGTTAATGGAAAGAAAAAACATTGGAGAGTGTATGAGGGGTTAGAAAATGATTCTGTACATTTCAGGAATAACCTCTTGTTCATAGTTAGTTTTGGTGCACCCATAAAGTTCTTGTTTGGGAAGCATTTAATAGTGTCAGTTCTCTACCTTAGACTATCTGGCCAAGCTTTTGGGAAGCCAAAAGTGTTTTTTGGCTAATCTTAGAGAGGAGGCATTTGATGAAGCTTTTACCCAAAAAAAAAAGTGTTTTTGAGTAGTAGCAAAAATTATTTTTCAGAAGCTGAAAAAGGTAGATTTTTAGAAACTTGGCCAAGTACAAATTGTTGCTCCAATATTCCAGAAATGCTTTTGAAATTGATTAACCAAATACAACTATTGCTCTCATAAAGTATTTTTTTAAAAGTACTTCTCAAAATAAGTAGATTCTGAAAGATTGGCCTAACAAGCTATTAGTATATGGCAAATATACAAGAATTTTCCCCACATTTAATAGAATTATTTACTTAATGAGAAAGTTGAATCGCTGATTTGGGGTCTTCTCTACAATTCTGCTGGATCTGACTGATGTTGAATATCATAGACTTTTGAGAGTAGAAGACGCGTAAATTTCTAAAGAAAGGCATCATATGGACGAGGCGTCAGCTTGTTGGTTTAATCCAACTTGCACGAAAATTCCCCTTTTTACACACATTTTCATTGCGGGTAACCTATCACACACTTGATGTATGCATTCCTTATCTAGCGCTCCACTATTTTACCATGTGGAAATTTTTCCAACAAATTAAGCATGTGAAAAGGAAAAAAAAACTAGTATTCAAAGCATTATTTAGATGTGGTGTCCAATATTTGGCGCTCTTTCTTTCCATTTTCCAATTTTTTCTGTTAGAGCCCCTTTCTTTCATCCCAAAGACTCCATACCTCTTCACCACCAAGTCACAACCCCCATTTTCAAAAGAGAGCTCACCACCATAGCTCCCAACTCCTCTTCTCTTCCTCCATAACCTTATAAGTTCCCCACTTTTAGTCTTTGACAATCATGCCAATCCATCTTTTCTTTGGTTAACGAAACTTACAAAAACACCATCTTTTCATCATCATAGCTTCTTTCACGTTTGAGTCCTTCACGGCAACACCACCCATTGGCCATTCAAGGGGACTTTAGATATGAATCTTACAAATTAAAGCGTGTGGTAAGTTGTCCACAAAGAAAAGCAGTGTAAAGGGAATTTTAGTGCAAGTTAGTGGGGGAAGCATTTGTTAAGCTCTGCTTGTTCTACAAATGTTAATCTGTTCTTGCAAATGTTGATTTGTTCATGCAAAAGTGCAAAACTAAGCACATGCTGGTGGAAAGCTTTTTTGCCACATTAATTTTTCTTCTCTCAAGTGCTTTGAGAATGCCTGAGTTGTTTTGATATAATTGTTTTTTAGCATAAGCATTGATATTCACCTGAACCAGCTCTACAATAAACTACTGATGACTGATATTTAAAATCTACAGGACATTTATTACTTGTTTGCATGTTAAACTAAGTGCAATGCTGTTGACTACATTTTCTTATTAACTGAAGTTGTCAACTTTGTGATGCAGACTTCTGGAGTTGATTCCTCATTTTTATCCAAGTGGTCCATGGATCAGAAGTTGAATTCAGATTTGGCATCTGGTCAAACCATTAGGTCTAGTGGTGTATATGGTGTAGAACATCATGATTCCTTGGAGACTTCTCAGTTACTTCCTGCACAGCAAGATAAAGACCCAATTCAAAATGAACTTCAATCACAGCTATCAGATGCAAATGTTGGAGGCTCTCTAAATGCTGATTTAGATCATAATCTAAGCATAGGAGTTAAAACTGATTATTCAGCTTTAAAACAACCTTTGTTAGATGGTGTCTTGAAAAGAGAAGGTTTGAAGAAGCTTGATAGCTTTGACCGATGGATAAGTAAGGAACTTGGGGATGTAAGTGAGTCGCATGTGCAATCCAGTTCTAGTTCCTACTGGGATAATGTTGGAGATGAAGATGGAGTAGATAATTCCACAATTGCTTCCCAAGTGCAGTTAGACACCTATATGCTAAGTCCTTCACTCGCGCAGGATCAATTCTTTAGCATTATTGATTTCTCACCAAACTGGGCATTTGCTGGGTCAGAAATTAAGGTGAACATTTATGTCTTTCCTGGACATTCCACATTGTGAAGCAGAGTTCTGATTAGGATTTTTAATGTCTCACCTCTTTTCTTATTGATAGTATACAGCTTTTCCCTGAACTAATTTGTTGTCTTATTGATGTGCGGGTAATAACTCATTAGTTGTTTCATTAACAGGTCCTCATCACTGGAAAGTTTTTGAAATCCCAGCAAGAAGTGGAGAACTGTAGTTGGGCATGCATGTTTGGTGAGTTGGAAGTTCCAGCAGAAGTAATAGGTGATGGTGTTCTTCGCTGCCATACTCCGGTTCAAAAGGCTGGAAGAATTCCATTCTATATAACATGCTCCAATAGGTTGGCGTGTAGTGAGGTAAGAGAATTCGAATTTCGAGTCCCCGAGGGCCAAGATGTTGATGTTGCAAATCCAAATAGTTGCAGCTCCAGTGAAAGTCTTCTTCATATGAGATTTGGAAAATTATTATCTCTGGAATCCACTGTTTCCCAAACTTCCCCACCTACCAGTGAGGATGATGTTTCCCATATCTCCAGTAAAATTAATGCATTGCTAAAAGAGAATGACAATGAGTGGGAAGAACTGTTGCTCCTTACTAATGAGAACAGCTTTATGGCAGAGAAAGTAAAAGATCAGCTCCTACAGAAGCTTCTAAAAGAGAAGTTACGTGTTTGGCTCCTTCAAAAGGTTGCTGAAGGTGGGAAAGGCCCTAACATACAGGATGAAGGTGGTCAAGGAGTTCTACATTTTGCAGGTGCGCTTGGTTATGATTGGGCTGTACCACCTACTATAGCTGCAGGTGTAAGCATCAATTTCCGAGATGTGAATGGATGGACTGCACTCCATTGGGCAGCATCATATGGAAGGTATTATGTTAGATTTTGTCTGTCTTTATCATGCAATTTTCTTCTGATTCATTTTCTAATTTGTCTTTTTCATCTATTCTTGTGGTGTTTCTCCAATTTAATTCACATAAGCATATTAGAAACTTGAAAGGAGTTGAATATTGTGTCTTGGAGTTTTAGTGGAGGTGTGAAGTATTTTTGATAAATAGTGATGTTGATGAGATGGCTTTCATCAAATATGACTTGTTTACTGATTAGCTCCATTTTTCGCCTTTCCCCCATTTGCGGTATCTTGGAAATTTGCGACATTAGAGAGCGAACAGTGGGTTTCCTCATCTCCTTAGGTGCAGATCCTGGAGCATTGACAGATCCTACTCCTAAACATCCTACAGGCAGAACACCTGCTGACCTTGCTTCAAGTAATGGACATAAAGGAATTGCTGGTTATTTAGCAGAGTCTTCCTTGAGCTCCCACCTGTCACATCTTGAGTTGAAGGAAAACAAGCAGGGTGAGAATGTGGGAGCTTTTGAGGAGGCTGTTCAAACGGTTTCTGAAAGGATTGCTACACCAGCTTTGGATGGTGACTGGCCACACGGAGTCTCATTGAAGGATTCTCTAGCAGCCGTTCGTAATGCCACTCAAGCAGCTGCTCGTATTCATCAGGTCTTCAGGGTGCAGTCATTCCAGAGGAAGCAGCTAAAAGAATATAGTGGCAGTGAATTTGGATTATCAGATGAACGTGCTCTCTCACTTCTTGCTATGAAGACAAATAGGGCTGGACAGCATGATGAGCCGGTACACGCTGCTGCTGTGCGTATACAAAATAAATTTCGCAGTTGGAAGGGAAGAAGAGACTTTCTTCTAATCCGCCAACGAATTATTAAAATTCAGGTACCGTATGTGCTTTTGACTTTCTTCTAATCCGCCAATGAATTATTAAAATTCAGGTATTGTATGTGCCTTTTGCCTTTATACATGCATGATCCATCTTTTTGCTAAATAATTACTCAACTCCACCTTATTTTTCATTTTCTTAGCCTTTCTTCTTTTTTCCTTTTTTTAAAGGCTCATGTGAGAGGACACCAGGTAAGGAACAAATACAAAAACATAATATGGTCTGTGGGGATCTTAGAGAAGGTAATTTTGCGATGGAGGCGGAAAGGAAGTGGATTGCGTGGATTTAAACCAGAAGCATCTTCTGAAGGAAGCAACAGACCAGACCAACCAGTGCAGGAGGATGACTATGATTTCTTAAAAGAAGGAAGAAAACAAACTGAGGAAAGGTTGCAGAAGGCTCTGGCAAGGGTAAAGTCAATGGTTCAATATCCTGAGGCTAGGGATCAGTATAGGAGGCTGCTGAACGTTGTATCCGACATGCAAGAACCCAATGTAAGCCTTGTTCGATTTCTTAGCTAAATAAATTACATATGTTAATCCTTTAAGTGCATTTTGTCATTAAGTGCAATAGTTCCTTATTCCAATAATAATGATGATGATAATCAATCATAATTTGGTGCTTTTGATGAAGAGAATAGCTATATAAATCTTTTTTCCCCCTTTCCGAGCTTCTTAAAAGTTAGTTTTAGAGCTGTTTAGCAATAATGAAAATTTACAGTTTTCTGCTTTTGAGCTATTTGATCCATCATGCAGAAGTGAAAATTTTGTTCATACCATATAAAGAAAGTATTTTGTTGATTTTACTCTTAGCATCCAATCATTAGCAAAACTCTAGTAATGTTAAATCAACTAGTTATGCTTTTCATGATCTACCCACCTTGGATGAGAGAGAAGCTTTAAAGTTTCCGGAACTGTTGCTTCTTAAAATGATGAACATGGTCAATCCCTTGATGGATCAAGGTTTTGTAGACATGTCATGATCTCCCATCAACCAATTCTAATTTATGCATCCAGCATTGGTCAACCTTCCTTTGTATGCCTTTACCTGCTAGAATTGGCGCTTCACTTGGTGAGTTTGATACACTTATTCAATACTCAAGTTTCTTTCAGTGTAAAGCTTTGCTACTATAGCTGTATCCCTGGCTCAATTTCTTAAAGGTGAAGGGATTTTGTAAGGAACAACATAGTAAGACACCAAATTCACATGTGGTCATGTCTCATTTTTGTGTTACAGAGAAAAAATGATGGTGTACCCGGCAACAACTCAATGGAAGCAACCGATTTCAATGATGATTTGATCGATCTTGATGATCTATTGGATGATGATACTTTTATGCCTACAGCAACTTGAGTTCTGTGTTAATTATATACCATTTGTGGATTAGTATTTGTTATTACATGGCTGGCTGTTAGAGTTGTTGTAACATAGGCTGCACTAACTAGTTTGTAAATGTGAACCAAATATATTTTACAGAGTGACAGGAATTTGAGATTTAAAGGTAGTAAAGATTGCCAACTTCTCTCTCTGATAATTTGATGTTTTATTTTCCTTTTACATTGATATTCTTTTACCATTTACGTTTATTTTCTATCCCGCATTCACAAAGAAATTTAAAGGTTCAATGTTGAGAGACTTGTCAATTTGTGTCAAGTTCTCCCAAAAATTATTTTGGTTATATAATGCTTTAAGAGTTTTTTTTTTCCATTTTCTTTCTGCAAGAACTTTTAGTACGATTATTCAATCATGAAAATACAAAAAGTTAGCTTCAATAGCATGTGGTCGAAAGCCTCTTGCCAATGTTCATCTAAATTATCCTTTTCAAATGTACGTCCATTAGTATTGTTCTGTAAAACTATTACTGAAATTGTCAGCTGGAAAATATTGATTTAGAGTGCGTGCATAAAGAAGGGCGAAAACAACATAAGTAAGCCAGTAAATCAAAGAGAAAATGAAAAAAAGTGAACTTTTTCCATAAATCACTGGCCAGCAAACATTTATCTTGTATCAACTTTTGCTTTGATGAAGGTGAAAAAGTTCTGCACTAATTCCCCATAAAAAACCTAAGGGAGCAAGCTCAAAAACTGGGAAACGTTCTCTACAGCTCTTCCTATATAAGATGTAAATTATTACCTATCCTAGTTCAGGCTATGTGAACAACAACATACCCAGTAGAATCCCACAAGTGGGGTCTCGGGAGGGTAAGACGTACGCAGACCTTACCACTACCACATAGCGGTAGAGAGGCTGTTCAGGTAATGTAAACAGGACCAGAAATTCTCCTCATGGTTAAGAATGCATACCACTTGTCAGTGTGGACTTCTCACCAGGAATGATCTTGAGGAACCCCAATCTCACATTTATTCCACTTCCAAAACTATCTTCATAAATTCGTACACGAAATAGCTTATTGCAGCTGATGGTAAAACCTGAAGGATAAAAATTTAGAGAGGACTGTCAATATTGAATTTCATATCTTATTGGTGAGTAAAATAATCTGAGCAAAGAGACTTGTGAAATAAACACAGTAAAGACACCAGGCCGCAAAGCTTTATGCACAATGTTACCAGATGTTAAGAATCAAACAGATAGTAGGCACACTAGTATTCTATGTTTCTCAGATGTTTTCAAAAATACCCCTGGTTGCGTATCAGATCCTCCAAAAGAGTGCATTTTTGGAGTCCAAGGAACATAGCTATATTTGATATAAAAGACAATAAAGAGTGAACATTAGGATTTAAACGCAATTTTATAATCGCTCAATATTTTTGTTGATAATCAAGAAATCCTTATGAACCAATGGCCCATGGTTTGAAACTCTGTGGATAACGTACTAGACTTTTGTCTGTCGCAAGGTTTGAACTTGTGACCTAGCCCAGCTTACACGTGCTCTTACCACTACCCAAAAGCCCAGGGGAATAAACAATTAAACATTTCAAGTGATACTTGTTCCAATTTCCAATTCTTTATATCTAACATCCTTCCTGGAATAGAGCCCTGACAGCCTCAGGTGATTAGATCTTTGAGGCATTGCAAGCAGACTTAGTTGTTGAAATTCCAATAAAGTGTGTAAAATTAGGTCTTGGGCCTAACTCACACCCCAAAAGCTAGCTCAAAGGAAGGAAGATTGCCCAAGGCTTATAAAGAGTCCACCCATCTCATCATCCACAAATGTGGGACTTTTGTCAGTCTTCAACACCCCACCTCACGCCTAGTGCATGGGCAATTTTTTAATTTGTCGGGGGCCCAACATTGGGTGAGATGGCTCCTGCTCTGATACCATGTAAAATTAGGTCTTGGGCCTAACTCACACCCCAAAAGCTAGCTCAAAGGAAGGAAGATTGCCCAAGCCTTATAAAGAGTCCACCCATCTCATCATCCACCAATGTGGGACTTTTGTCATTCTTCAACAAAGTGAATGTACACCCGCAAGGTAGTCGCTTGACAAATTTGCGCAACTTTTAACAAATCTACCTACCTAGTTAATAGTACAATGAATTTGGATACATCATATCATAAAATGTGCATATGCTCACTTTCCACAACAGAAAAATTGTTGTACTTTATTACCTTATCTTCAAGGGCTGTTACAGAGACAGTAATAAATACATTTCATTACCATGGAAACTACGCTCAAGAAAATGTTTCGTTAACTTACCTGTAATAAGCTGGGAGTCAATCCAGCATAGAGCGCAGGGATACCACCTTGCTCAATGATCTTCAGGCTAGTTGCCAATGTACTCATCTTAGTGGCCCGGACCTGCAACTGAAGCTGTCTCCTCACAACTTCAAAAGGATATGTAGCAGCTTCTGCACAAGCACCAGCAATTGCCCCATATACCAAAGTTCTAACTGTACCCAACTCCATCTGATTCAGGGCATTCAGCTCTTCACATTGTTTCATGTTTTCTAGTCTTCTCCTCCCTTCCGGTGAGTGCAAATAAGCTGATTTTAATATATCATAAACTCCATAGAATACTGCACCTGAAGGTGCCATGCTTATGATAGAAGGTACTAAGCCCTTGTAAAGAGAGAGAAACCCCTCCGTCTGAATCATATGCCGGGACGTACCAATTAAGCCGCCCAAGGCTTCTCCCCCAGGTGCAACCATTACTGTCCTAATCTGAAAAATTGGACATTTTATATTAAGAAAGATGAGAAACATTTCATGATCATTAAGAAACTGGTAGAACTTAAAATGTTTTGTGAACGTATAAAAAGGAAAAGCAAAGAACCGCACGAATCAGTAAGTAAAACAGAGAGTACACTATAGACTTGGAAAAGACAAAGGTATAAGAATATCAACAGCACAGTAGCGCGCTTATGCTATATGACATGACTGGTAAATTCTATTCCTTAAGAATGTTCTATAGCAATTCAATCAACAACAACAACATACCTAGTGGAATGCCACAAGTGGGGTCCGGGGAGGGTAAAATGTACGCAGACCTTACCACTACCTCATAGAGGTAGAGAGGCTGTTTCCTGGGAACCCTCGTCTCGAAAACCCATAAGCAGAATTAACTAGATATGGAAAAAAGGGAAAAGGAAAAGAAACACAAGGAAGAACGACTAATAACAAAAGCAATGATACAAAGTAAATACAATAAAATTAACACACATAAAATAGATAATGACACCACAGGATATAAAGACCCGACTAATCCTACTAACCTATCCCTACTAGCCTATTAGCCTGCTACTCTAATACGCGACCTCCACTCCTTTCTATCTAAGGTCATGTACTCCTCCGTGTAGCTCCTAAATCCAATCTCTCGCACCTCCTAACAGGAGCATCGGTACTTTTTCTCTGCACATGTCCAAATCATCGCAGTCTCGCTTCCTTTATCTTGTCAGCCATAGGGGCCACCTCGAACTTCTCCCAAATGGCCTCATTCCTAATCTTATCACTCCTAGTATGTCCACACATCCATCTCAACATCCTCATCTTCGTGACCTGCATCTTCTGAACATGTGAGTGTTTGATTGGCCAACAATCCACCCCATACAACAAAGATGGTCTAACCACTATTCTGTAAAATTACCTTTAAGTTTAGGTAGTATCTTCCTATCACCCACTTGTGGGATTCCACTGGGTATGTTGTTGTTGTTGTTGGTATCTTCCTATCACGCAATACTCCAGAGGCAAGCCTTCATTTCGTCCATGCTGCCCCAATACGAATGTGTGACATCATCGTTGATATCGCCACTACTCTGGATGATGGACCCAAGATATTTAAAGTTTTCTCTCTTGGGAATAGATTGAGTGACAAGCCTCACATTACTGTTTGCTTCATCTTTCTCAATACTAAATTTGTACTCTAAGTATTCTGTTTTGGTCCTGCTCAGTTTAAACCCTTTGGATTCCAAAACATGTCTCCAAACCTCCAATCTATCATTTAACTTTAACCCGAGTCTCATCAATCAAAACGATGTCATCCGCAAATAGCATACACCATGGAACCTCCTCTTGAATAGACTGTAAAACTATGTCATCCGCAAATAGCATACACCATGGAACCTCCTCTTGAATAGACCGTGTCAACTCATCCACCACTAAGGCAAAAAGAAAATGGCTCAACACAGATTCTTGGTGAAGTCACATTTCAACAGGAAAATACTCCGAGTCTTCTCCTACCGTTCTTACCCGAGTTTTGGCTCCGTCATACATGTCCTTAATCACTCTAATATAGGCCATTGGAACACCTTTCTCCTCTAGACACCTCCATAGGACATCTCTCGGGACTTTGTCATAAGCCTTCTCGAGATCAATGAACACCATATGAAGGTCCTTCTTTCTATCCCTTTATTTCTCCACTAACCTCCAAACAAGGTGAATTGCTTCAATAGTCGACTGCCCCGGCATGAATCCGAATAGATTCTCTGAAATGCACACGCCTTTTCTCACCTTTATCTCCACCACTCTCTCCCAGACCTTTATAGTGTGATTTAGCAACTTGATACCCCTGTAATTGTTACAATTTTGAATATCACCCTTGTTCTTGTACAATGGAACCATTGTACTCCTCCTCCATTCATCGGGCATCTTAGCAATCTTCATGATAGCATTGACAGTCTCGTCAACCACTCTATATCATCCTTGACCATGTTCTTCCAAAAATCCACCGGAATCTCATCGGGTCCGAGCGCCCTCCCTCTCTTCATCCTACTAATAGCATGTCTAACCTCCTCAGCTCTGAAACGCCTGCAATAACCAAAATCTCAATGACTACCGGAGTGTGCCAACTCACCCAACTCAATATCTCTATCCCTTTTTTCGTTTAAGAGTTTATGAAAGTAAGCTTGCCACCTTATCTTAATGGAAGTATCATCCACCAACAACTCACCCCACTCATTCTTGATGCACTTCACTTGGTCCAAGTCGCGAGCTTTCTTTTTTCAATCAATTGACTTTAAATTTCTATCAAGATAAACTGAACCATATTTTTCACTTCCACACAGATAATCATCAGAAAATGGTTCAGCCAATCATGAATAGCATTGAAATTTGGTAGAGCTTCTAATCACATTTTCTAACTTCATGACTTACCATTTCTCATCGAAATCAATAATGTATCTGACGCTTCAGTGAGCATCAAAATAATGTTTCTAACTTCAACAGTTCCCAGATGTCACCCCAAGTCAATTATCTAGAATAATTTCCCAGGCTTGGAAACTAACATTTAATCTGGTTTTCTTTTTACCTTTAATATCATAGACATGACTCATCTAACTAAATGAGTGCATTTAATTCAGAATGGTTGGTACAACTCAGCTTGTAAAGTAGGAAAACCAATATTCATTGTCACATCAAGTTAAACTACAATCATATCAGCAACAACAGAAGATCGTTATGTTAACAACAAGCTTAAGCAGGTTCCAAGCATAAATTGTCGACAATTTCAACTCAAAAAAAAAAAAAGGCTAACGATCAAAACCAATATGTGGTTCATTTCAACATCACACATATAACAAGCTATATTTAGCAAACTTTCCCAGAGTTTAACATACAAGTGGTATGATCATGGAGAGAAAGGAGAGAGGGGACAAATTTTGAATAATACAAACAGAAGGTGCCACTTGAAGAAATTAAGTGTCAACCTAAGAATTCTGATAATGTCGTTTATCTTGAAGTACTAATGCTAAATAAAGAGGGTTGCTATAGTAAAAAAGTAGTAGAATAATCATCCAAAGTCTTGAATCTAAGCTATCCAAGAGCTAGTTGCACCCTTGGGCATGCATATAACAGGGACAACAAAAGTGAGTTTTCTATATAGTACTGACTTGATAGCTTCCACTTACATCCCTCCACTTTGTTTACTAGGCATATTATACAAAGAAACTTATCCTAGAATTGACATACTTACTTACCACCTAAATTCAAAGGTAAGTTTTACAGAATGGTGGTTAGACCATCTTTGCTGTATGGGGTGGAGTGTTGGCCAATAAATAATGCGCATGTTCAGAAGATGCATGTCGCAGAGATGAGGATGTTGAGATGGATGTGTGGTCACACAAGGAGGGATAAGATTAAGAATGAGATTATTCGGGAGAAGCTGGAGGTGGCACCGGTGGCTAATAAGATGAGGGAAGCGAGACTGCGATGGTTTGGACATGTGCAGAGATGGAATACCAATGCGCCTGTTAGGAGGTGCAAGAGGTTGGTTTTGGGAGCTACACGGAGAGGTAGAGGTAGACTGAAGAAGTACTGGGGGGAGGTGATCAGACAAGATATAGCGAATTTGGATCTCACCAAGGACATGACCTTAGATAGAAAGGAGTGAAGATCGCGAATTAAGAAAGCAAAATAGAAAATCCTGAAGAATCCATCACTCACAGTGTCCATAGGTATACAGAGCACAGTAGCTTTGCAGCTGCACCAGCAACAAACCTTTCAATATTAGTTACCTCCTCATTGCCAATTATTTTGAGCAGATGATCCCTATATTTTTCAAAAGAGTAGAAGTTGATAGCCTTAAATGGAGCTGTTCGTAGAATATTCACAAAATTCCCCGTCCAAAATCCCCTGATCCCTTGAGTAACTGCAATAGTCTTGATGAGCTCAAGAAGATTCTTCTGTTCACCACGAACTATATATTCCAGCTTTAGTCTCTCCAGTGGAGCAACAAAAGTTCTGAAACAATAGCAGTTCAGATATTAAAACATAGACAAAGGTCATAAAATAAACAAAGAATAAACAAATTGCATATTACATGTACGGTTACACAAACAAAATTTCTTGATGATCTCCATTTTTTTTCTTGTAGAATTGACATTGCTCTTCATTTTAGCTGTTATTTTATATCTATTATTTTCTCCTTTTACTTGGGGCTGATATATTTGAGATGAGGGGTCTTTCGAAAACAACCTCTCTATCTCCAAGATAAAGTGGAAAGGTTTGTGTACACTCTACCCTCTAGACCTTACTTTGAGAGATTTCACAGGGTATGATGTTGTTATTGTTGTATATACAGTTCCATTTCAATGCTACAAGAGTACAAAGCTCCAACAAAAGTAATACTAGGGTTTTTATGCCGTACTAGTCAGTGGCACAACCCTGAACTCACAAGCAGCATTTGATATATACTCATCCCAAAATACATAAAATTTGTTCCGGATCAGGCACGGGTATGTAAAGATCCATTCTCAACAACGGGGCAGAACAATCACACTTGACTAGAATTGGAAGACACAGACCTCAATTTCAACTTCTATGGTTAAATTCTACTTAGAAATAGATGATAATCTTGTTCTTTTTAATATGCTAATAAAAGATGATATTTCAAATTTAAACCTTCCTAATCTGGGGCACTTGGTGCTTTTAGCAGGTTAGATTTCTTACTTTCTGTATGAAACACTGACATACACAAAATGATTTCCTCAAAGGGAAAAAAGAAAAAAAAAGAGTCAAACTATAAGAGAGAATAAGGATCCTTTTCTTTATGCAAAGTAGACACGATACTGGAGAAGACACCAGTATAACTATGTTAATGAGAAAAGGGTCCATATTCATGTATAGCGAAGGGTTGGCCCATCCTCAAAATCAATTTCCGTTTGCCATTTCTCACACTTCTATTGTTTACTACTAGTTAATGCTCCTACACCAGGTAAGATCGACTCTCACACCAAATGTGTTACCCACAAAGAAGAGATTCGACTAGGATTTCCATCTCTATGCATTTAAACATTCCTCAACCGTGTCAAACAACTTCAAAATTTTATGATCAACATCTACACTTTTTCATCTTAAACCAAGTGCCTTGATATCCCAATAATACTAAAAATATAGAGCAAACTACTGAGTGTGTATATCATGATACAAATATTACTCCCTCTTCAATTTATTCGTCTTAGATTGACTTGACACGAAGTTTAAATAAGTCAAAGACTTTTGAATCTTGTAATCTGGTTTATATGTACAATGTATTAAAATATCGTAAATCTTGTGGTCTTAAAAATGACATGTGGGATGTTGAAATTAAGGAATTTCTTTTTTATGACAAGGGAAACCCACAGTCGCTACCCTTTGGATGCGCGCAGGGTAAACTCCCGCTCCTATGCAATAGCTCGCAAACCACCCAGGAGAGGTAATCCGCACTAGGCAAGCCTGGTGCAATGAGCTCGACCCAGAAGGCAAACCCCTTGCTTTCGCTGGCAAGGGGTTTCGAACTTGAAACCTCCAACATGGAATTCCCAAGCCCAAACCAAAAATTAAGGAATTTCCAAACTCGAAAGGATACATTCTTTTTAAACTAATTAAAAAAATGTAAGAAACAAATTGAAAGAGAGGGAGTAGCTATTGGTCATCCCGACTCAAATGACAAAAAATCACCATCAGTAAGCCAAAGCAAGTCAAAATCTATTGGTCTAAACTCTTGAGCAATGTAAATATTCAAAAAAATGCTTTTCCTTATAGGAGAATGCACAGGATGCAAGAAGCTGACCACCAATGAATTCGGGATCGAGGTCTAGTTGGTTGATTAGTTGAAGCTAACTTTTTTTGGTTCCTAGAAACTGCACCTTACCACAAAAAGACATTTACTATTGTTCCATTGACAAACAAAAGTAACAGTTTTTTTTTTGGGAAAATTCACCATTTTGAAATTCAATTAATAAAAGGCCTGCACTGCACACACCTCTACCGTTCTGAACTTAAATACCAGAGTTGGTCCGCCATCCAAGATTCTAGCCCCGTGAATATGGGCATACCATAGATCCCGCACTGGACTACCTTTGCCATAACACTAGGGGCAGCAAGAATACTACTCCTGCAGTTGCAATTTGTTTGACTGTTGTTTTCTATTCTTAATAACTCCTTACACCCAACATACTACATAGCATATCTAAGAGCACAATATTCAAAGGGCATTTTTATATTACATGCATCATTAGTTTAAGACCACAAAACTCAAAAGTTCCTTTATTTTCTTAAACTCGTGCCAAATAAAACTAATACAAACAAATTGAAGAAGAGTCAAACTAATGGAAACAAATTGAAACAGAGGTAGTACGATTATACGGAATGAATAAGCGTCAAGATAATACAAACAAATTGAAACAGAGGGAGTAAGATTTTATGGAATGCATAAGAATGAAAAAGACATTCCCCTTTACTCGTGTTCAATGCACCTCCACCTCCAGCTCCACCATGCAGCTTCCCCTTCTCTACCTTTTCAACTTCCTGACACACTTTAACTTCACTCTCCACCACAGCAGCTTCTCCATTCTGCCCCAAAATCTCATTAGAATCTGAAAGTGTCACAGACAAAAACCTCCCCTTTCCTCTCCTAACATTCATTTCAATCCCTCTCCGGCTACTCCTCCGTGCACGTAACATACACTCCGTCGGAAAACAATTTTCCATAGAAACTGTGGCCGAATCCTCGAGGAGTAACCCTCCATTGTTACCACAAAAACTAATCGAATTCAAACACAAATCATTACTTTTCAAACTCAAACACCGAACCTCATTTGATTTTGATTCCAATTGAATCAAACCTTTCAAACAAATCTCCAAATCACCCATTTTTTAAAATAAAAATAAAAATAAAAAAATTACTGATTAATGCTTCATTTTTGGCATTCTATGGAGCAAAACTGCAATTTATTACGTAGAAGAAATGGGGATTTAAAAGAGAAGAAAGAATGGGATGGATATAAAGAATGCTTATTCCACTGCATTGCTTCCATGGCCTCGCGGATTTTTCTTGGCTCTCCTTCCATGCTGTGCGATTTCCGGTCGTTTTTCATTTACGTGTGATGTGCTATATTTTGGTGTCGTTTGGCTCAAATATTAGTGGTAGAGATTTTCATAAACAAATAATGTTTTGAAGTATATTTTGTCATACCTATACTTTTTATAATCATCAATCGTAATAAGACTTCTCTAACATTTGACACGCAGGATGATGTATTAGTCCGCGATGAGATTATATTTATGATGCAAACTGTAGCATCTCACAAATTCTATGCTAAGGAGTCGAATTATTCATTGTGAGTGTATCAAATTGGACCGGGTAATATTCTACTCATACATGTGTGTTAAGATCCATTCTTGAGTGTGAGAAGTGTATCAAATGTGGTTTAGGGTTATAAGAGACCTCTAATACCAAGTTAAGTTTAAAACATTTTTACTGGCTAAGTGTTTTGCTTGAGTTCATACAAGAATCAACTTCAAATGATCATGTCTCTCGGAATATAGGAAGTTAGGTGACCCATGACCCACCAAATTGAAGGTCTACAAGCTTCTTTCCAACGCCGCTAGTTGTTTGTCAACCCTTGGCACATTTTGCAAGTTTAGAATAAAAGATTATGACTGATGGACCAATTGCTTTAACTAGAATTTTCAGATTACTTCCTCTCTGTGACACGTACCCGGTCGCAAGTGGGCTAAATTTCACCTTTTTTTGGTTTTTTTTAGGGTGCTTTTGTCCTTACACCTTTGGGGGATTATCGAAATAGACTTAAAACCTTGGGCTCGCGATAATGATGAATAATTTTTCAGCCCTTTAAATAATAACCCTTGCGATTTTTCAACCGTTTCTCAAAGATTTTTCCTCCATTATAGACTTTGTAAGCTTATTTTGAGGAGAATTAAGCGTGCATTGTTAGATATTATTCGTCGATTGCTTAGGAGAGCATTATGGGTCAATAATATTCTATTATCCTCTAAAGTTTTCATCAATCCTTTCATTAAATCCTCTTTAGATGATATTCTTGAACCTTAAATTGTGGAACTGATTTGGATGAGTTCTTGAGCTAAAATTGTGCTTAATTTTGGGGCAAAAGTTTTTTGAGCTATTAAGGACCTAGTGACGGGTTCAATTTTAATTTTTTTAACATGTCCCACGGCCTTTCTTTTAACCCGCTTTTAGGCTCGAGAAATATTATAGTAATATGAGTATCGTTCTTCTTGTAGTGACACGTAATTTGCAAGATCGATAATATCGTGACGTATGAAGGACATGAAGAAGTGACGAGCAACTCATATGATTCGAGTTTGCATTATGATTTACTTTCTTTTGGACTGTGCTTCATGAAATAATGCTTGGTATAGATTACATTTGGGTTAGGGATGTATATAATGGGTAGATTATATTTTTACTTCTATTTTCTTGATTTCCACATGAGCGTCAAGCTAGCTTTGTGTTATGAAATCCTTAGCTTAGGGTGGAATTTCTTACTTATGGCTTAGTTTTGTATGGATTAGCCTTTCCAGAGTTAATGTTTGAGGCTTTAGGATAGTGCGGTGATCTAAGTGCCTTAGAATGAGTTTTAATGATCCTTTCATTAATAAAGTTTCTCCTTGTAGACATTACTATAGATTAATAGTACCCTTTACTAGTGTGTGGACTGTTGGTTTGCTTTGGTATTGCGAAAATTCATCCCAAATAAACCCACTGGATATTATTTTGATCCCTATCTTTGATTAGACTATGTAACTTGATATAGTCATAGATTGTCATTAGTTATATGTGGGGTTCACTAAAGTAGTAACTTCGAATAAAGGTTGAGATTATTGATTTACTCTTTCAATTGCTTGATTCTTCAAGATTTCCTTCACTTTTTGAATTGTGGTGATCCTATTATGTTACTATTTTGAGTATGTTAGTATATTATTGGGCCCGAGGCCTCTGTTGAGGACCAGTTGGATTCTAGGTGTCTCTATAGTTTAGGAGCTAGGTGATTTTGGTTATGTACCTTTGTATGTTTAGCTACTATTGTTTAGAAGTTGGTGATAGAATGCATTGCATTAGTACTCACTTTCACTTTCACATATTTTGTGGTACGATTCCAATAAATGCATTTACTTTTACTACTATTTTAAGAACGTATGATTTTGCACTTTTAACTCTTAAAATGTGTTTTGATGGGAGTTATATCACCTTTACCACAATGGCGAATGGGTTTTTAAGATAAAGCATCGAGGGTGTGCTTACTACTTATTTGATCAGTCGAGGAGATTCTCTATAACGATTCGACTTAGGGGACAAATCGTCACACGACGAATGAGATACCCGAAGACACCTCACCTAAGCCATCTCAAGCATCTTAAGCATTCATACACATTTAATGGAACATTTGCAAAAAAATAAGGGAAAAGAGACTTTGGACCATTTAAGCAATATTTAAAAAGGCAGTAAAAATAACTAACATTCATTGTCCATAAGCATACCAACTACTACATTGATGGACGAAACCGATTATGGTCTATTTTCATCTAATAGAAAAGAATCCATAATTGTGCAACATAGAAAGTAAATGCCTCAAAAGGCTACAAATACACTATCTAAAAATAAACACAAGATAGAGTAGAATAATGGTAGACCCCAACTAAGGGCTCACCACGAATAACAACGCTAGTCTTGAACGTTGAGTACTAGCCATGAGCCGGTGGAGGAGTGCATGTCCCTACATGATTAAATTGCAGGCAAAATATATATGTGTTAATTCATTGAAATGTACTAAGTATGTGAGATGCAATGCATGTATGAAATTGTAATGCCATCATTCATAAATATAACATATAAGTATGCATGGGATAAAGATACATAAGTGAGCTTAAGCATGCACAAGGAATATGACTCAATATCAAGAAGAGTCAATGCATAAGTTAGCACATGTAATGGAAACATATCATGAAATCATAAACTTGTGGGAGTAGACCATAACCAACATATCAGACCATGTGAGCTACTACATGGAATCCAATAAACTCATTCCATTGGGAAAAGGCCAATGAACTCCTTCCACTGGGAGAACGAAAATCTACTTGCCAAGATAGACATCCAAAATTAGTTACTTCGCAGTTGCATCTTTCGTAACATATGGGCTTAGTGGATATACTAGCCTAACCTACAAGGGCTCCTATGGTGGCACATAGTCAGGGGCATCGAGATTTAGCTTTA
The DNA here is from genome assembly GCA_029948455.1 of Solanum rostratum. Lineage (NCBI taxonomy): Eukaryota > Viridiplantae > Streptophyta > Magnoliopsida > Solanales > Solanaceae > Solanum > Solanum rostratum. Next base: position 15,179,908 of record CM057053.1, on the reverse strand, counting down.
CGGGGCCATGCCTCAACTAACGGAATGAGTCTTGATGTGTTGTCAAAATACAATATTTTTTATGCTTAAAACTTGGAATTTTGTTTGTTCTAAATGCGATGTTAGTTGGTTTTATGTGTTTTTATGTTATATTTGCAGGATTCCAAGCTTGGCCTTGATTTTGGGAAGCAATACAGAAGTTGCTAATTTTCTTATGCAGCACGAGACCCTTTACGGGCCCGTAGGTCATTCTACGAGTTGTGGAGTGGTTTCGTGGATAATTCTAGTGAGGGGCTGTTTTTTGAAGTTGGCTCTACGAACAAGCATACAAGTCGTGGAATGATTTACGAGTCATAGAACATGGTTCATACCCTGAGGATTAGAGATCGGGATTTCTAAAGATTCATCAGATGAAACCCCCCTACGGGTCGTAAACCACTTTACAGATCATAGAGGGTGTGTCGTAGACTTGAAGTCCAGAATTCCAGCAGCTATGTACGAGACCCTGATTACGGACCATAGAATGCAGTACGGTCCATAACCAGTTCGTGAGGCGTGCCGACCCAGCTATGCTATTTTATTTAAGGCATGTATTTTAAATATTATAAATAGGTTTTTAGGTTATTTTTCAGAAGTTTGTGGATAGTACATAGAAAACTCAGTAATTAGAGAGAAAAATAGTGAGATTATATTGGAGAGTATTGAGAACACTTGTACTTTGATTTCATCTTTAATCTTGTGATTCCCTTTGAAATTGGATTTGCTTGTTCTTAATTCAATTGTGTAAGTGATCTATTATGTTGTTCCAATTCATAAGTCTTGCATCTACACAAAGTATGAGTAGCTAAACCCACAACTAGGGTTGTGGTAACCATGAAGAACTAAGAAGGTAAAACTAAATAATTCATAATTCTTCAAAAGTGTGCATGCATGTACTAATTAACTCTCTTCATTTTGCATGTTTTCTAGTGGTGGCCAACATTAGAACCCACCTATTGTTACTGACTGGACCAAGGTAGTAATGAATAAGAAAAAAGATTAATTAACAGGATTCGATTGATTTGTTCTTGTCTAATCAACCAAATTGGGCCAAGGGGAGGTTGTACTGGGACTAATAGGTAAGGGTTAGTAATGTACACTATGGAGATGGGCCAAGTCACATAGTGAAATTCGCCTCTCATTTTTGACCAAAGGTCTTGGTGAACTTAACTTACCGTTCTACATGTCACACACTAGAAGATAATTAGGTTATCCGGTGATACTAGGTTAGGGAATCATGAGAAACACAATACCCTAGTTCCTCTCCATATTGATTTCACTCTTGTGTTAGTTTTATTTCTCCATTGATTATCGGACCCCCTTTTGGGGAAGTAAGTCGGTTAACTACTCAAATTATAGTCATTGAATTCTCTTGAATCTACGTATTCCCTTGGGTTCAACCCTAACTTTGGTTAGGTTCTATTTCTTGACAACGACTGTTTTATCCTCAAAAAGAAGGTGCAACTTGGGCGATATCAAGATTTTGGCGCCGTTGCCGAGGATTATGGCTGGACTTAGTTGATTCATAGTGATTTGGGCGTGAATCCTTATTTCCCACATTTTACATTTTTTATTATTTTTATTTTCTTTGCAGGGTGTAAGTGTAGTGTATGCCTAATACACAAAGTCGAGGCAGACCATTGACTTTGTTTGACCCAGAGATCCACAGAATGTTGAGAAGAATGGCCCAAGATAATGCCAATAACACGGCAATGCAACTCTGAATAGGAATGAGAATAAACATGCTGATCATGAGAACCCAGCTCCTCTTAAGGATATTGCTCCATAGCCACACGTTATTAATGCCAATGCTTATTAGTGGAACCAATATAGGCTAAATCCTATGGCTATGGAGGTGACTGGAGCTATTGTGTTGCCACCTCTACCGGTAGACACAAAGTTCGTAGTCTCAAGTGGGTTGCTTCAGATACTGCAAAACCATGGGCTATTTGTAGGCTTACCATTGGAAGATCCTCATAGCCATCTACATAATGTTGCATTTGTCTGCAAGAGTGTGACTTCGTGTCTTCCCATTGTCTCTTACTGGTAATGCATCATTATGGCTATCTTAGCTCATGCAGAGTTCGATCACCAGTTGGGCAGAATTACAGAAGGCCTTTTTATAGAGGTACTTCCCTAGATCGAAGAAGTCAAGTTGAAGGACCAGATCAACAACTTTGAACAACTTCCTGGTGATTCGATAAACACTACTTGGGAGCGATTCACCAAATGCTTGAGGAGTGTCCCAAACCATAAGATAGTTGATGATGCCTTGGTATAGATCTTCAATAGTGCCCTTAATGAGAACAGTCAAGCTTGTGCTGAGACTATCATGAGGGGCATGTTCTTAGATTAGTCATTCGCAAGGTTAGCAGCACAGATGGGGAGAGTGGTCAAGACTAATCGTGCACGGGGGTAGAGAGACAGAGCATTTACCAAAAGTTCGTGCACTTAGTATTGGTCCAGAGCAAGCAAAGATCAACGAAGAAATTATGCAAGAGCTGCCCGAATCCGTACAGGTATGGAGGTGATGATGAAGCAGAACCAGGAGCGAGTCAATGCAGTGGTTCATTAACCTCCATGTGCGCCCATGTATGATAAGCCTTATTATGAGGAGGACACATGTTTTGTTGTTGATCAAACAGGGGGTTTCCGTACCAATACCCAAGGGTCCAACTAGGACAATTGGCGCCAAGGTCAAGGAAACCAATGTTGGAACTTCAACAGAGATGGCGCTTTCAGGGACAACCGTGGAGAATACTATGATCAGAACGGGGGTCCAGAGTGAGATGCAGATTGGGGTCGCAGAGATGGCTTTAGAAATAGTCCCTATGTGCCACCACATAACCGCGACGCAGGTGCAAGTAGTTCGAGGGTTGAGAAGATGTTTGATCGTCTGTTGAAGACAGCTGAGACTCTGAGGGGTATGAAATCTGAGATTTTAAGCATTAATAAAAAAAATGAGTCTCATTCTGTGGCCATCAAACAGCTAGAACAATAGTTTGGTCAAGTGTCGACTCTACTACATCAGCGTTAGAGGGGTACACTGCCTAGCAACACAGTTCAGAATTCTAAGAATAAAGGGTAATGTATGGCGGTTACTACTCGTGGTGGCAAGAACACCATTGATCCTCCCATGCTAGTTGATGAAGATAGTGTTCGAGAGGAGACAGTTGCGGCCAAGGATGCAGACACAGGAGATGATCATGGCAAAGATGGGGTGAGTGAAGCTGCTGATGCCCCACAGATTGTGAAGCCCATTCCTAGGCCTCCTCCTCCTTTCCCTTAAAGAATCAAAAAGAGGGAAGAACAAGACAAGTTCAAGCACTTTCTCTCCATGCTGAAACAACTCTCCATCAATATCCCTCTCATTACTTAAAAGTGCACTGTGAGTCAGGAGCTCTTCCAAGAGCTTCAACATTGAAGTGATATTGCTACAAGGTCCTTGGTTAAAAAGCGAGAAGATCCCAGTGCTTTCATCATACCCTGTACCATTGGAGATGTGGAGTTCAGTAGGGCATTATGTGATGTAGGTGCAACATTAATCTGATGCCCCTTGCAGTCTACAAAAAGTTAGGATTGAGATGCCCTGCTCCGATGAGCATCCGACTATTGATGGTCGATTGCATGGTGAAGAAGCCTGTGGGGATATTATATGATGTGCTGGTCAAAGTTGAAAAGTTCATATTCCCTGCAGACTTTGTGATTCTGGATTACGAGGTTGATTTTGAAGTCCCTATCATCTTGGAGAGGCCCTTCTTAGCCACTGGATGCACTTTGGTAGATATGGATAAGGGCCAACTCAAGTTTAGATTTGGGAAAGATGAGGTCATGTTCAACATGTGTCAGTACGCAAAGAAAGAAAATGACTTGACAGTGTTCTCTGTTATTGAGACTGTTGATGAAGCTGAACCAGAAGTACCACTTGAGGTGGGATTGGGTGTTACACTTTGGAAGCGATGCTGATAAACTTTGACAGTGTTGGCATCCCAAATTATGAGAAGACAGTGAATTCTCTAGGGGTGTCTTATGGCCCTAGGCATCAAATCAAGCTAGAGCTAGACTGCAGAATCGGTAGTCACCACCTATAAAGCCATCCATAGAAGAACCACCAGTATTAGAGTTGAAGGCATTTCCAGTACATCTAAGATATGCATTTTAGGGAGCCAGTATCACTTTGCCAGTTATAATTGTTGCAAGTTTGAATGATGAGCAGGTGAGCGTCCTTGTCATGGTGCTTAAACGGTTTAAAAAAGCCATTGGATGGACGATTGCAAGTATCATTGGTATCCCTCCCGAGATACGTACACATAAAATCCAATTGGTTAAGGGCTACAAGCCAAGTATTGATCACCAAAGGTGTCTTAACCCCCTGTTATTTCGAAAAAATAACTTTTGTTTTGGAAATTTGATCTATTACTTAATTGATTTAAGTAAACCAAATTTTCAAAATTTCAGGAGTCGCCACTTGATTTTTAAGGAAAATCAAGAAAACTATTAAATTATTTTAAAAAGACTTAAACAGAAAAAAATCTTTTTAAAATCCAAAGAAAGGGTCTAGGCTCACATTTCCACTTCAAGAAGGTTTTACGCACTCGAAATGGCCGTTAACACGCGATTATCCGGCGATTAGGAAATTTTGACCAACTTTTTTAAAAAAAAATTAATTTAAAGACTTACAGAAATAATCTAAAGAAAAGAGTTTCCAAAACAACTTAAGAACTAACCAAAAAAATTATTCTAGTTGGACAACTTAACAAAATTCGAAAGTTTGGAGTTACTAGTAATTTAAAAACTACTCAACCAGCTAAGTGCAAAAAGAGAAAAATAAGAAATTTTTAAGGGAAGACACTTGAACTATATTACAGAAATTCTATAAGGTCTAATTTTCTAAAAAAAGCTTTAACACCAAATACTCAAAAAAAAAACATCAAATAAAATTAACATAAATGGTTTGACTTTTAGGGAAATTTAATTAGATTAAAGTTAAACTAAAAAAGGGTTAGAGTTAGAATCAAGCAACAACAAATAAATACAATACCAAATCAAAAGGGAAGAAAATAAATTATTTGGGCTTGGCAGGCCCAAACACACCTGTCCTAACTTCTACAAAGTTTGGGCCTGCTCAGCCCATTAAGAGTCTGCCCAGCTGCTGCTATGAATTTGAGCTTTTGGCTCATATTTCCTGTTGTATACACTACTTGTATACCACTGTATATACCCCTTCTCCCACTTGTCTTGCACTTGTAAATTAAAACATCAAGATTTGTTGGGCTGCCCCTACCAGTAATTTGGGGTTGGCCCATTTATCCCTGCTGTATATCGCCATGTATGCACAAAGTATACCAGTGTATATACTCATGTTGCCGCCTTGAAAACGAAATCCAAAAGCTCCAAATGACCGGACATAGCCAAAACTGACTCGACACTCAACGACATGCAAGGAGTCCAAAATAGACTCAGAATAACACCACATGCAAGAAGGAAGAGCATGGATTAATCAAACTAGGACAATTTTGTTATTTAGGTAGTAATGAAATATCATGATAAGCATTTTAACTTTAAAACCGCTTTCATACACTAAGGGAAACCCTTAACAAGATAACATAGTAATGGGGAGATGAGATCAACTATTTTCACACCTAGTGTGAACTACCAAGATTCGACGCAATAGAAAGGATTAAAAGAGAGTCAGGAAAGGAAACTAAGCTTTTCAGAATACAAACAGTAAAATTGTTAGTTGATAATCAAAAGAGGTATTAGCACATTATGGAAAAAGAAGAAAGAAACAAGGATTAATACCTAATAAAAAAATGAACAATTCTATCTAATATTAACAAATGTAATGGTCTTGAAAATTAGCAAATCGATAATGACTATAAATTGGAACCGACAAGAATACTTGAAAAGATTAAAACGGAACTGAACATAGGGATTTTGTGAGGTAATGGAGGTAAGGAGCAGCAATCGTATTAAAATAACCATGAAAATGAGGCAACAAAAATAAAGAAAGAGGGTTTCAAAATCAATCAAAACAATGAAACAACTTAAAGCAAAAAAGGGCACTTTCCAGTAGCCGAATTTAAACATAAAATGGCAAGTTTATTTTAAAAAATCATTTTTCTTAGTGATTAATAGTTTATTTTAATAAAAGAACTCAAACCACAAATGACTTTGATCAAACAAGCCTGCCCAAATGTACATTAACAAATTGACATAGCTCTAATATATTCTACCGGTGATAAATATAACATGAATGTGGGGATGATCACAACTTTGGTAGAGAAAAACAACAAGAAACTTAAGTCATATTTCATGTGGAATAAGTTTTTGCGAATATCTTCTTAAAAAAGATAACAAAGTTTCAGCAAATAAGCTTAAGAAGAAGCATAACAAACTAGTCTTCAAACAAGTACACATATAAAAAGAAACAAGTCAGCTACTGCTCTGTAAAGCTAAATAATTCGATATTCAACTAGATTTCAAAGTAGATATTCCAACATGTACTAAAACAAAGATGAGGCTCAAGTTGTCACACCTTAAAGCAACATGATAGCATTACTCCAACAACAACTATTTCATGAGGAAAAAAAAGGGTAAAACAGATGACAAAACTATACTTTTACTGTGTATAGTGGCCTAAAACAACACATATTCAACCTTGAGAGCTTGACTCCCAATTTATCTAATGCAAAACGAAACTCCAGGAAAAGAAGGAAGTAGACCAACTCAAACATTCTAATTTTTAATAGCAAACCAATATATAGTCATGGCAGTAACATGTAAATGAAAATTATTCGTGATCGAAAGCTTGAAATTTGAGAGGTACCAGCTAATAACGAGAAGCCAAACTCATGCTGTGTAACTTGACAGTCAACTACACTAAGTTTCTCCTATGTTCACACTAGCAAACTCATAGAGAACATACAAACATACCTGTTGGAAAATATTATACAGCGGAAGCATTCCCAAGATCTTATAGCTTACCTAAATAATAGATAACACGTATCATACACAGACTATGCAGAAAATTAATTCAAGAAATACCTCTTGAAGCGTGTACAGATGTCTTGACGCAAAACCAAACTTGAGATCTATGGTCTTCTATCCCAAATTAACAACCGAACTCTCTCAATATTTGGGTGGGCAAATATTGTGTAGAATCCTAATTCTTTTTTTTTCTCTCTCTCTAGTGGATTTTCTAGGTTTAGGAGAACCCTATAAATAGAGGACCTTTCCAAATCCAAAAGGAAGAAGGAAAATCCCTTTTCTTGAAATACAAGAAACCTTCTTTTATTAGGAATATGATTCTGAGTTCTAGTTAAATATGGGCACTGTAGGGATCACAAAATTTATTACTGAGGCTTTCTGATTATGGAAATAATTCCTTTTTAATCTAAATTATTCTTACCATAATAAATTACAAATTATTTCACTAAAAATTCGTAATTGCACTCCTCCATTTATATTTCAAGATTCCCCATTAAACAGTTATGTAATTCCCCATGTTAAGATTACAAATACTAATCAAATAATTAAATTACTGACGAATTTAATTATTAATTTCCTTGAGAGCAATACTTAACTTATTTCATGCGCCAGATTCATAAATCTACCGGCCGGGTTTGCACATGAAAACTTATAAGCTTCTCATAAAAAGGTGTATCATCAATCTCTATGTTGAGACATGGATTCCATCAACTAACGAATTATTTCACCAATATATATTATTATCATCCAACTTACCAGGCATATTGACTCATCTTAGAATCTCACCTTTTAAAAAATCAAAATGATAAGTAATACATACAACTCATAATCATTATATCAGGATTAAGAATATAAGTACATTTAATAGTTTAGAGGATATGTTTTTATCAGTCAGTCCAAAATATCTATCTCTACTTGGTCCCGTTCAATACATATAAAATGTACTAGCACGAGAAGTTAGAACTATACCATTCTCATAATCAAGATAAACATATAATCTCGTGCTACAATCTTCCTAATGGTTTGTCCAAATTTCCATCTAGATTGTGAACTATAATTTTAACTTATAAGAACCGACGATTTGATCTTCTGTGTATAAGCTTAAACTCTATACACCAAATCATCTACTATATAAGTTAAGGACACATATATGACAAATTGATCTATTTAATGTAACATTTTATTGAATTGAATAAATAAATAAACACTGCTCAAATAATAATACTATATCTAAACGCATGGTTAATAGTATATCCTAACAATCTCCCATTTAGACTCATAACCATGCACCCACAACTCTAACACCCATTCCTTCAACATGTCTTTCAAAAGACTTTTGTGGTAAAGTTTTTGTGAAAGGGTCTGCCAGGTTTTTTCTGATGCAATCTTCATAACCACCACATCTCCTCTTTGTACTATGTCTCGAATCAAATGATATTTACGCTCAATGTGTTTTGCTTTATTATGACTTCATGGTTCTTTTGAATTTGCAACCGCACCACTATTATAACAAAATATTGTGAGTGGAACCTTCATCGCAGGAATTACACCTAAGTTTTTTAGAAAGTTTTTAAGTCATACTGCCTCCTTAGCTGCCTCAGAGGCTGCTACATATTTGGGTTTCATGGTGGAATCAGCAACACAGGTTTGCTTGATGCTCCTCCAAACAACAGCTCCACCTCCCAAAGTAAACACATTTCCTAAGGTTGACTTTGTAGAGTCCTCATCATATTGGAAATATGAGTCTGTGTACCCTACGGGCACCAACTCATTCGAATGATAGACCAACATATAATCCCTAGTCCTTTTTAGGTACTTGATTATATGCTTAACTGCTGTCCAGTATTCTCGTCCAGGGTTGGACTGAAATTTGCTAACCATGCCTACAGCAAAGCAGATGTCAGGTCTAGTGCACAACATTGCATACATGAGGCTTCCTATAGCTGATGCATAAGGAACTGCCCTCATGCTTTCTATTTCCTCATTTGTCTTAGGACACTGATCCATAGATAAAGAAATTCCATGTCTGAAAGGGAGAAATCCTTTCTTGGACTCATGCATGTTAAACCTGGTGAGAATTGTATCAATATAAAGAGCTTGAGATAAGCCTAACATCCTTTTCTTGCGATCACGTAGGACCTTGATCGCAAGAATGTGAGCAGCTTCTCCCAAATCTTTTATATCAAAATTAGTGGACAACTATTCCTTAACTGAATTCATCATGCCCACATTATTTCCTATGAGCAAGATGTCATCTACATATAATACCAAGAATACCACTTTGTCCCCACTCCACTTTTTGTACACACAAAACTCGTCAAGATATTGCTCAAAATCAAAAGTCTTGATCGCATTGTCAAAACAAGTATTCCATGCCATAGAAGCTTGCTTTAATCCATAAATGAAACTTTTAAGCTTGCACAACATGTGTTCTTTTCCTTTTTCTATGAAACCATCTGGTTGTCGCATAAAGATGCTCTCATCAAGACTTCCATTAAGGAAAGTTGTCTTGACGTCCATCTGCCAAATCTCATAATCATGATGAGCAGCAATGGGTAAGAGAATTCTAATAGACTTAAGTATGACTACTGGCGAAAAAGTTTCCTCATAATCGATCCCTTCTTTCTGAGTAAACCCTTTTGCAATGAGTCTAGCTTTGTAAGTTTGTACTTTTCCGTCTACTCCTCTTTTTTCTTTATAGATCCACTTGCATCCAATGGGTTTGACTCCATCTATAGGTAGTTCGACAAGATCCCAGACTTTATTAGAGTACATGGACTCCATCTCTGATTTCATAGTAATGATCCATTTTTCTGCATCTTTATCTTGTAGTGCTTCGTCGTAATTCAAGGGTTCGGTATTCAACTTTTCAGGGATTCTATCAAAAGACTCTCCTAAGATTGCATAGCAAAGTGGTTTTCTTATCACTCTCCCACTATGATTAGTCACTACAGGTGTAAGGGCAGATGCAGAGAGAGTTGCATTATTATGATCTTGTGGTTGAACTATATCATTTGTAGGATCTTGAGTCTCTATGTTATCCTCAGCACCTTGCGGTGTGGAGATATTAACAACTTCTTCCTCTAATGCAATCTGCTCAGTGCTACTCCCACTTCCTTGATGTAATGGATTTTCAGGAATTTGTACTTGTGGAATTATATGTCTGTTAACATCACTCCCACTACTAGAATGTAATGGTATGTTAAGTCTAACATCTGGGGTTTGAATTTGTCTTTCATTATATTCAGTAGATTGATTTGTTATCTTTTTGCTTGATTCCCGTAAAACTAGTTTACTTTTGGGAATATGGTTTGTTTAAAAATCCCTTTCAAGAAACTTAGCATTGGTACTTACAATAACTTTCTTTTCCTTAGGATTATAAAAAAGACCACCTTTTATTCCTATAGGGTACCCAATAAAAACACATACTTCTGTTCTAGGTTCCAATTTTTCTATCTTCCCTTTTAGCGCATGTGCTGGACATGCCCAAATTCGAATGTGTTTCAGACTAGGTTTGCACCCAATCCACAATTTAATGGGTATCATAGGTACATACTTAGAAGGAACTAAGTTCAGAATATAATTAGCAGTTTCTAATGCATATCCCCAAAACAAATAAGGGAAATCAGAGTAATTCATCATAGATCTAACCATTTCTAAATGAGTTCTGTTTCTTCTCTCTGCTACACCATTTTGTTGTGACGTTCTAGGCGCAGACATTTGATATGTAATTCCTTGTTCTGATAAATAACTAATGAACTCATGGGAGAGGTATCCTCCACCATGATCAGATCGCAGTGACTTGATATATTTCCATGTCGCTTCTCCATTTTTGCCTTAAATTCTTTGAATTTTTCAAAGCATTCGGACTTATGACGCAAAAAATAAATATATCCATATTTTGAATAGTCATCAATGAAAGTCATGAAATACTCATATCCCCCTCTCGCTTGTAAGCTCATTGGGCCACACAAATCAGAATGAATTAACTCTAATTTATCATTGGCTCTATTTCCTTTTGAGGGGAAAGGCCTCTTAGTCATTTTCCTTCTAAACAAGATTCACATGTTAGTAGTGCCTCCACTTTTAATGAACCTAAAGGTCCATCTCGAACCAACCTTGAAATCCTATCTAGATTTATATGACATAGACGTAAGTGCCATAAATAAGTCTCATTAAATTCAGAAGAACGTTTTCTTTTACATGAAATGTTGATATTATTCAGTTCTTTAGTTTGTTGCAGTTTTGAAGAGACATTAATAATATAAAGACCATCAATTAATGAACCCGCAGAGATAAAATGTTTATTATAACTAATAACACAACCGTTATCAAAAAAATTAACATCATAACCATCTCTCAAAGCTTTAGTATCTGAAATCAAATTTTTCTAACAACAAATGCATATAAAATGTCTTTTAAAATTAAAACTCTACCACTACCAAACGAAATGCTAAGATTTCCTAATGCTAATGCTGGAGCTGTTGAGTCATCTGCTTGAAAAACACTAACTTCACCTCTAATTAGCAACACAACCGTTATCAAAAAAATTAACATCATAACCATCTCTCAAAGCTTTAGAATCTGAAATCAAATTTTTCTAACAATAGATGCATATAAAACGTCTTTTAAAATTAAAACTCTACTACTACCAAACGAAATGCTAAGATTTCCTAATGCTAATGCTGGAGCTGTTGAGTCATCTGCTTGAAAAACACTAACTTCACCTCTAATTAGCTTGCGCGTTTCTTAAAACCCCTACAAAATAGTGCAGATGTGATCAGTGGCTCCTGAATCTACACACCATGAAGTGATAGAAACAACCGCTAAACATATTCTAATGACAAGTGAAAGTGAGTTACCTAAGTTTTTCTTGGCTAATAGAACTGGACACTGCGCCTTCCAATGACTTGGCATCTTACAATGACTTGCCCTTAGGCTTTTTCACGCCTCCAGTTGAAGGTGCAATTGCCTTAACTTTTTAAGCTTTTTTCTTCTTCTGTCCACCTTTCGATTTAGAAGTAGAACCTTTCTCAACATGTAGTGCCATAGATGGTACTTGTTTTCTGATAATCATCTCTGCCGCTTGTAGCTCATTCAACAATTGCGCCAAAGATAAACTCATCTTACTCATATTATAGTTCAGGCGAAATTGTTGAAAACTATCTGGCAGGGATTGCAATATCATCTCAACTTGAGATTCATTATCAATTTCAGCTCCTAGGACCTCTAGTTCATTCAGAAGACTTATCATCTTCAGAACATAATCTCTAACAGGAGTACCTTCAGCCATCTTAGTGTTCGTGAGGTCTCTCATTGCATTCTGCTTAGCTGCGCGATTCTGGTCCCCAAACATTTGTTTGAGATTCTCCAGGATCTCAAAAGCAGAGGCTGTAGCTTGATTCTGATGTTGTAGTACATTTGACATTGAAGATAAAATGTAACACTGCGCCATCTCATCAGTCTTTTTCCATTTTTGATAGGCGAGCATTTCTTCATCACTAGACTATTCATCATGTTTTAATGGACACTCCTCATGGAGTACAAATTTGTACTCTTCAGCAGTTAACACAATGTCAAGATTTCTTCTCCAGTCAACATAATTAGGACCCTCAAGTTTATTTTGACTCAAAATAGAGGCAATGGGGTTAAAAGGAGACATGTTGAATCTGAGATCGAAAAAAAAAGGTTATAATAGATCAATATACAGTCATATAAACATTGAATAGTTAAATTCAAACTCATCACACACACACACACACATATATTCATGCATCTTAAATAGCCAATCGTTGGGATTGGAAAACTATTCATACAATACACATATGTAATGACTGATTATGCACTCCATGAACTTGTATAGACCTAACTCAGTTGGAGAGTTAACTATTAGTTTAAGTCAAGTGAAAATCATAAACTCTAGTTACATTTATCCAATCTTATATTACTCAGTTTAGAAGAGTTAATACAGATTATCAAACTAGAAATTAAATACGTAATGACTTGTATTAAATTCATCTGTTGGGGAGGAAGGTCTAAGCTAACACATAAATTTAATACTTCATTACTATTTAATTTTTGGTAATAATAGAGAAGGAAGTGAAAATCACAAACCCTAGTTACATTGATCCAACCATATATTGCTCAGTTTAGGAGAGTTAATACAGATTATCAAACTAGAAATTAAATACGTAATGACTTGTATTAAATTCATTCGTTAGGGAGGAAGGTCTAAGCCAACACATAAATTTAATACTTCATTACTATTTAATTTTTGGCAATAATAGAGAAGGAAGTGAAAATCACAAACCCTAGTTACATTGATCCAACCATATATTACTCAGTTTAGGAGAGTTAATACAACTTATCAAACTAGAAATTAAATACGTAATGACTTGTATTAAATTAATCTGTTAGGGAGGAAGGTCTAAGACAACACATAAATTTAATACTTCATTACTATTTAATTTTTGGTAATAATAAAGAAGGAAGTGAAAATCACAAACCCTAGTTACATTGATCCAATCATATATAACTCAGTTTAGGAGAGTTAATACAGATTATCAAACTAGAAATTAAATACGTGATGACTTGTATTAAATTCATCCATTAGGAAGGAAGGTCTAAGCCAGCACATAAATTTAATACTTCATTACTATTTAATTTTTGGTAATTATGAGGAATAACCCTTATCACCATTATTCTCCAATAAGATTTCAAAGAAAAGTAGAAGAAAATTCTCACGGCCAGCAACATTGAATTTTTTTGTCCTTCACAGGAAAAAAAATACCCACCACGAAAACATATACAACTCTGCATACGTATATATTAGTTTATCCATAAAGATGTAAGCAAGGCTCTTGATGCCAATTGTTGGAAAATATTACACACCGGAAGCATTCCCAAGATCTTATAGCTGACATGAATAATGAATAACAATTACAAATACGTATCACACACAAAATATGAAGAAAATTAATTCAAGAAATACCTCTTGAATCATGTGCAGATGTCTTGAAGCAAACCAAACTTGAGATCTACCGTCTTCTACAGTGATCCCAAATTAACAACCGAACTCTCTCAATACTTGGGTGGGCAAATATTGTATAGAATCATAATTCTTTTTTCTCTCTCTCTAGTGGATTTTCTAGGTTTAGGAGAACCCCTATTTATAGAGGACCTTTCCCAATCCAAAAGGAAGAAGGAAAACCCTTTTCTTGAAATACAAGAAACCTTTTTTATTAGGAATAAGATTCCGAGTTTTAGTTAAATGTGGGCATTGTAGGGACCAAAATATTTATTATTGAGGCTTCCTATTATGGAAATAATTCTTTTTTAATCTGAATTATTCTTACCATAATAAATTACAAATTATTCCATTAAAAATTTCATAATTGCACTCCTCCATTTATATTTCAAAATTTTCCATTAAACGGTTATGTAATTCCCCATGTTAAGATTACAAATACTAATCAATAAATTAAATTACTGACGAATTTAATTTAATGATTAATTTTCTTTAGAGCAATGCTTAACTTATTTCATGTGCTAGATTCATAAATCTACCGGTCGGGTTTGCACATGAAAACTTATAAGCTTCTCATAAAAAGGTGTATCATCAATCTCTATGTTGAGACATGGATTCCATCAACTAACTGATTATTTCACCAATATATATTATTATCATCCAACTTACCAAGCATATTGACTCATCTCAGAATCTCACCTTAATAAATCAAAATAATAATTAATACATACAACTCATAATCGTATATCAGGATTAAGAATATAAGTACATTTAATAATTTAGAGAACATGTTTTTATCAGTCAGTCCAAAACATCTATCTTTACTTGTTCCTGTTCAATACATACAAAATGTACCAGCACGAGAAGTTAGAACTATACAATTCTCATAATCAAGATAAACATATAATCTCGTGCTACAATCTTCCCAATGGTTTGTCCAAATTTCCATCTAGATTGTGAACTGTAATTTTAACTTATAAGAATAAGCTTAAACTCTATACACCAAATCATCTGCTATATAAGTTGAGGACACGTATATGACAAATTGATCTATTTAATGTAACACTTTATTGAATTGAATAAATAAATAAACAACTGCTCAAAAAATAATACTATATCTAAACGCATGGTTAATAGTATATCCTAACAATCCCAACACCCAAGAGAGTAATTATTCAAAATTTGAAAAAAAATCTTGAAGTTAAAAGCTAAAACAAGGGTGCAGGGATGGGGTCAAACTTGAACTCCACAACGCATCATTAAATCAAGCTCATGCAAATGGCGTGGTTGTTAAAACATGAATCCGTGAAAGAGGCCATTTTTAAGGCGTCACAACAGTCTGAACCAAAGCAGAGGAAAAGACATCATTAATTTCATGGATTTGAGGTTGATTCATCAGAAATTTAAACTAGTATTAAAGACGTAACTGTTAAACTGTGAAATCGTAAAAAATGATCTTTTGAATCCTTAACAAAAAGAAAGGCTTGAAATCGACTGAAACACTACACATGTTAAAGAGGAGATATGAAATCGTTACATACTAAGGATCTTTACAACAAAACATGACTCTACGACGACAACATCACAGTATTAATCTATCACAACAAAGCAATCTCAAATAAAACAAACATGAATAAGTCATAACGACTTCTCTCACAATCAGGTGCTTATATTCAAACAGAATGAAGGGGAAATTAGCTTAAGAATATTAGCTTTTGAGGGGCAAGAACTAGGACGAGATGATCTTAGAGAAAGCGTCCACAACGGACCTTTGTCCATGAACTAATCAACATTGAAAGCAAAAACATTCACGACTTCAAAGATTCTTTATGCGAAATCTACTTAAGGAAAACTTTTAGCTAGTCTTTCTCCAATTTCGCCCCCCCCCCCCCTCCCCGACCAGTGAGGATAAAGTTGAATTTATAGGGGAGATTTAGGGTTCAAATTTGGGGTCAAAATAGGGATTTCGCTTTGGAATTTGAATTCAAATCCTTGAGAATCACTACCCATCCCAATTTGTAGCCGTCGATTTCGGATTAAGAACCATCGATGGCTTCAAAATGCAACACCTCACAATTTCTCCAACGGCTTGGGTATGAAACTGACAAGGGTGAAGGGAGGTGGAGACACGCATAGGGGACAAGGGCTGAGAAACATCAGGGGTTGTTGGGGTCGTTGGTGATTTTGGCGTATCTGGGTTTAGTTGTTGTTGCTTGTCACCAAGAAGAAGAATGAAAAAGTGGTGGGGAGCATGAGTTTATGAGGAAGAGAGAGGAAAGAAATGGGGTTGGGGATGCATGGGCCCCACACGCTAGGATATGAATTGGGATTGGGTCGGGTTAGGGAGTTGGATTGGGTCTAGGAAGAGTTGAGTTTGGGTTTTGGAATTAAAATTGGGTATTAAGATTTGGGTTGGGATTGGGGATTAAATTTAAAGGAATGTGTTCAGAAAGAAATTTAAAAATTAACCACTTCAATTACAATTGTGACCAATTAAATGTAACCAAATCAAATTCAATTGACTATTTTGATTACAAGATGAATTAATCAAAAAGCTTTTAAGAATTAACGACTTGAACTAATTGAATTAATTTGTAAAATAATAAATCTTGAAAATAAAAGTAAACTTGATATGAAATAAAATGTTTTTTGCCTTTTCAGAAGCTAATTATTTCAAATTGTTAAAATTAAAAGCTTGGTGCTTTTTTCTTTTGACACAGTCACACTCCCAGCTTTCTTTTCCTCTTATCGCTTAGCTCTTTTTCTCACTTATTTTTTCTACTTTTCCTACAATAGCCACCTTCAACTTAGGCTTTTGGCTTAGGCTGAGGTTCATAATGTCTTTTAAAGGACCAGGGCCAGCATAAGCCACCCTCAACTTAAGCCTTTGGCCTAGACTAAGGTTCACAATGTCCTTAGAGAGACCAGAGCCAACGTAAAAATTCGCAGACAGATAGGGGAGGTGCTTTGGGTTATGAAAGAAAATGTTCTATTTAGGCTCAACTTTTTTGTTCAAAAAAGGCAACTTATTTGGTTGGAAAACCTTTAGGCTAAGTGACTAATCAACAAAAAAAGGGCCTAAGATCACATCCTAATTCAGTCATTCCATTGTTTTTGATGGGACTAACCGAGCAGGTTCTAGCTTATGAGTGCGCCACCTGAAATTAAGCACATACGCTCACACGCACGCGGCACATCTCTTGTACTAGTTAGTACTAATCAACATAGTCATGCTTCATTCATCAATATACCAATGATACAACACATACCACGCTTTCCAAAAATCATAATAGTTAGTCAGGATGGGATGCATGCACATACAAGCTTTTTGCAACATTTTTAATTTTAACTTAAGGCATTTTACTCAACTCAAAACTTGGTTACCCTAGACTACTATAAGCACATGCATTTACACAAAATCACAACTTAAACATGCCAATTCTACTAGATAATACACCTGAGAGAAAAGAAATCGGGCAAGAAGAACTCTCAAGTGGCAGGATGCCCCCCCTCCAAAAAGACGGTGCAATGACCTCATTACACCATAGCTAGAAATAAAGCACAAAAAAGGAATAGAACATACCTAGGATTCCCTAGGCGTCAGTCGGGCAGTCGGGATCAGACCCACTGGCAGGGACCCTATCATCAAAAGTCGCACTCCATCCGAAGGTGCTCTCGGAGGATCTTATCCTTGCTGCCTCACATGCTAGATGCTCCCTTTTTTCTTGCTCTGTGGCTGCTCGACACTGGGCTCTCATAGCCTTGCACAACTTCTTTTCCTCTGCATGTTGTGAATCTTGCGGAGGGCTGCCTTGGTGGATGCGTCACTTACCTTTGTCCTTTCATCTGGATTCTTCAGCGAGTGGCACCGGTGCAGTAGTTGGAGCGGGTGGAACGCCCCATATATTGTCTAAAACCAAAGCCACCAGGGCATTGAAAAGTGACATCCAAGACTCATGAGGTGGAGCCGATATAGTGCGGTTGTACCGAGTCGTCTGCTGGGTAATTTGGTCCTTCATGTCACTCACGGTCTGCACATGTTTGGACGTTTCATCTCCAAATATACTCCCAAACATATCATGGAAGTACCCCTCATAAGTGTTGACATGATTCTACAAGTTGCTGATTTGACCTAGTAGTTCAGCTTGGAGATGATCCTATATCTGTTGGACGTGAGTTTGAACCACCTGAGGCGTTCGTGCGACTATTTGATCAACAATCGCGCGTGTTTGCCACTAGTCGGTCACTACTTTAGCCAGGAACTCATATGGGACATATGCCATACCCTTGTTGCACCGGAGGAGCTGCACCACTGCCCTCGAGCTGCTCAGAAGCTTCACCTGATTATGGGGCGGTGGTGTAATCCTTAAATGACAAGAATTGTTGTGGAGCCATTAGGGGGACATCGCCTGACCCTCCAGCCTGCGTGATCTAGTGCGCATCAGAGATTTATGCACATTCTTAATCAAGGCAATGTTAACCACACCGTTGGGAGCTATCTTCCGGTCCAAAAAGTGTGTGGTAAGGACACAGGCCCGTTTGCATAGTGTCCGGATCAAGCATGGGAAGGACATACCTGCTCTGCTGATAAGGCTCGGTCTTGCATTTTAATGGTAATGATCCGACCTACATTAATCCCGTACTTATCAATCAAGCACGCCAACAACCAGACATGGGTAGGTTGAAGTGTATTGTCATTAGCTATGGGTCTTAGCCTGGCCCGCACCACCGACCACTAAAATTTTACAGCAAATGTGAGAGACGCCTTGGCAATAGAAATTCTGGGGTTTGTAATCCAGTCTGCATCAGCCCCTTGTATAGTAATCCGCTCAACAATCCATTTTAGTAGTGTGGCCTGCGAAGGTGGATCGGACATTCGACCCTTATCAGTGATCTTGACATGTTTGTCATTAAATAAGCCATCCGAAGGGGTCTGGTAATCTGGACCAAATAGAAACCTGTTGATGGTGGTCTTAGAAATGTCCACTCGTTCCCCACGCACCATGACATGCTCCTACGGGGACGATTTATAGGCTAATTGCTTCTTCACTCTCTTGGACTGGCTTCCTTGAATGGAATCCAATAGGCTGGTAGCGTAGTAGGAATAAAATTTAGCAATCAGCTCGGGCTCTTAATAGCTGGGTGGTTGCGCCATCCACCCAAACTGATATGATTCAAACACATCCTTGATATCTGGGACCCCATCTAGCTGATCTGTGATGACCCACATCTCAAGGACGATGGCCCGCCACTGGTATCCCCCGAAGCCTTTAGTTAGTCCATTCATATAAATCTCCTTCGCACCGGGGACTGTCCATCGCCCGTGCAAAAACATAATAAGCCACCTAGCAGTTTCAAGATCTGATGTCCGAGAAACCGCATAATGTGTGGCTTCATCATCACTGTCTCGGAGGGTCATGACATCATTCCCAGCCTCTATGTGGTGTTGGTCCATCTCTGGGGTGTGTACATGTTCATCCTGTTCGTGGACATCATCCTCCCTCTCAACTCTTGCCTCAGGAACCCCCTCCTCAGACTGGGGGGCTATAGTTTGGCCGGCTGCACGAGCTCTTGTAGTTCGAGGGGAGACATTTCTTGTAAAGCGTACCTTGGACCGACTTGAGGAGTCATCGCCTGAGTCACTCCCCTAGTGCTGACTAGATGATACAGTGGGAGAATTGTTGAGATGTGACCCAAGCTCGTCCCTAGGTTGGCTTGACCTTAGGCGTGGACCTATGGTACCTACAAATGCCATGAAGAATAAAACAGTTAGTCATGATGGAATAAGCAGGGTGATGCACTAACGGGTACTCAGACTTCCCCTGTGCTATGAAAGTGACAAAAAACCTTAAGAGTGGCGTAACCCAGTCTATTATAGGGAAATTGCACTGAAAGACATGTGGAACCTAGACTAAAATTCAACAACGAACTAAAAACATCAAGAAGTACAAAGGTGACACGGATGGAGGGCCCTACACGGGCCGTGTAGCATGAAACAGTCCGTGGCAGGGCCCGTGTGAGGTCCTCAGTAGCTAGGAGGCTAAGTGACTCGATACGGGCCGTGTAGCGTGACACGGTCCGTGGCAGGGCTTGTGTGAGGTACTCAGTATCTAGGTGACCAAGTAATTCGGCACGATCCACTACACAGTCCGTGTAGGGGTGCACGGGCCGTGCAATGCACCGTGAAGAGCCCCGTCACCGCCATTCAGCCCAAAGCATAGAACACCATCACTCATTCATGCAAATCGACACTACTATGTGTGGATCTACCAACATACTTGCTTAAAAACCACAAGGACATAACTATTTCACATATAGAACCCCTAAAATCATAAAATTTCCACGTTCAAGTTTACAAGATTCAACAATGGTGGTTAGTATATCCCAACACAATATCCATATAAATTTTATACCGTAGTGTCTTCTAAACAACGAAAGGAACCATATTTAGGCATGGATTCATACATGTATATAAAAATCTACACTAGAAGAGGAGGAATGGGGGACTTACTTGAAGAGCACAATGAAAATGATAATTTCCTTTGGAACAATAGAAACCCACACAAGGATATTGCTATGGATCGTGAGAGTTACTCACACATCGTAACAAAAGAGATAAACAAATTTCATTGGGTTATGGGAGAAAAACAGGTGTGAGAGGCATGAGGATGAAAGTAAAAGTAAAGTGGGAGTTGGGTATAGAGGTAGTTATACCTGACGGTTCGCCTCCATGATTTGCCACATGGCCCGTGTCACGTGGCACGGTCCATTTGGATGAACCATGTGCCTAGACTTAGAGAATTTGGAAATTGTACCTGGCACAAGCACCCCCATGAACGGCTACACAGTCCGTGACATGTTCCACAGTCTGTTTGGACAGTCGTTTCCCTAGCCTTAGGAATTGTAGATTAAAGCTTGCCCGGGCCATGCGTCACACGGTTGCTTACACGACCCGTCGGGAGTTACATGGGCCATGTAGACGCACGTGTGGCTCTCCTTTGCCAGTTTTGGCCACTGCATTTTTGTGTCACACCTCCAACTATGCGTGCACTCATGCCCCTAACCGAAGTGCTTATACCTCCCTGGAAACACAAATAAAAAACAATAAAATGCATGACATAAAATACATGTTTTTTTAAATGGGTTGCCTCCCATGAAGCGCTTGGTTTAATGCCACGGCTCGACACAACTATGTTGACTACTCAGACTTCATCAAGGTGTAAGACCTCAATCACTGAGGTTTCATCTGCAGCACCCAAATACTTCTGCACTCGCTGCCCATTGACTTTGAAACGATGTCCTTTGTCAGTTTCTAACTCGACTGCACCATGCGGAAATACTTGGGCAATTTTGTACGGGCCCGACCACCTAGACTTGAGCTTTTCTGGAAACAACCTCAATCTAGAGTTACACAGCACAACCTTGTCACTAGCACTGAAACCTCTTGGTGCTATATGCTTGTCGTGATGGGACTTCATCCTATCTTTGTAGAGTGCTGCACTCTCATAAGCCTGGAGGCAAAATTCATCGAACTCATTGAGTTGATCAAGCCTCACATTGGCAGCCTCATCCCACTTCATGTTTAGGGTCTTCAGAGCTTAGAGCGCCTTGTGCTCCATTTCCACAGGTATATGGCAGGTCTTACCAAACACCAATTGATATGGAGACATACCAATGGGGGTCTTGTAAGTCGTCTTGTAAGCCCACAGTGCATCTTCTAGTTTTCGAGCCCAATCAGTTCTTGTGGCATTCATAGACTTGGTTAGGATATCCTTGATCTCCCTATTTGACACTTAAACATGCCCACTCGTCTTCGGATGATAAGGTGTTGCGATCTTGTGTTGTCGTACATCGTACTTAGCTAGCACATCACGAAAGGGTTTGTTACAGAAATAGGAGCCCCCATCACTAATGATAGTTCTGGGTGTCCCAAACCTGGAGAAGATGTTCCGCTTCAGAAACTGGACCACACACTTGCTTTCATTGTTTGGTAATGCAATCGCCTCCAACCATTTAGAGATGTACTCCACCACCACTAAGATGTACTTCATGCCATAGGAGCTCACAAACAGGCCCATAAAGTCAAAGCCCCATACATCGAACAACTCTATTTCAAGGATAGGGGTCATAGGGTAGCTCTTGGCGCCTATAGATATTGCCTTGTCGCTGACATTGATCACAACTTCGCACCATGTCATGGGCATCTTTGTACATGGTGGGCCAGTAGTATACACACTGTAAGATTTTTTTCGCTCCTGGCACCATCATGATAGCCCCCCTCTGGGGAAGAGTGACAGGCTTCCATAATGCTTATCATCTCTGCTTCCGGTATGCATCTTCTAGTGACCCCATCCGCGCATATTTTAAACAAGTATGGATCATCCCAAAAGTACCTGCGAACATCATGAAGAAACATTTCCCTCTGGTGAGGGTTAAGACCCTTAGGCATAATGTCACTCACCAGAAAGTTAGCAAAATCAGCAAACCAAGGGATTAAGTCAACAGAAGCTGCCAATACCAGCTCATCAGGAAAGGATTCATCGATGTTCAACCAATCTTGACTCGTCCTCTAACCTGGACAAGTGGTCTGTCACCTAGTTTTCCGTCCCTTTTGGTCCTGAACATTAAAGTCGAACTCTTGTAGCAAGAGTACCCATCTGATTAGCCTTAGCTTAGCATCTTTATTTGCCATGAGATACCTTAGTGTTGCATGGTCTGTGTGCATAATCACCTTGGTGCCCAATAGATAGGCCCGGAACATGTCAAACGCGTACACCACAACCAGCAACTCCTACTCAGTCACTGTATAATTTCTTTGTGCGTCATTTAAGGTCTTGCTGGCATAGTATATAGGATGAAAGATCTTGTTGCGGTTCTTCCCCATCATAACACCCACAACAATCCCACTTGCATCATATATCACCTCAAAAGGGGAAGCCCAGTCAGGTGCAACTACCAGGGGCGCAGAGATCAACTTTTGTTTCGGAGTCTCAAAGACGTGCCGACATGTGTCATCAAACTAAAATTAACATCTTTCTCCAATAGTTTGCACAGTGGGTATGCAATCGTGGAGAAATCTTTTATGAATCAGCGGTAGAAGCCAGCATACCCAAGAAAACTCCAGACCCCCTTCACCGATATGGGAGATGGCAACTTCTCAATAACCTCAATCTTCACCTTATCCACCTCTATGCAACAACAACAACAACATACCCAGTGAAATCCCACAAGTGGGGTCTGGGGAGGGTAAGATGTACGCAGACCTTACCACTACCACATAGGTAGAGAGGCTGTTTCCTGGAAACCCTCGTCACAAAAACCCATCAGCAGAACACGCTAGATACGATACACAGGCAAAAAGAGAAGAACACATAATAATACCTAGATACAAGATAGTAAACATATAAAGGCAGATAAATAACATATAAAAGACAGACAATTACCACTCCTTCCTATCCTCCTTATTAGCCTGCTACTCTAATTCTCGACCTCCACTCCTTCCTATCTAAGGTCATGTCCTTGGTGAGATCAAGTTTCATCATATCGTTTCTAAGATTCACCTCTATGTCTTTATCAGAAATCTTGTGGCCAAGGACTATCCCCTCCTTGACCATGAAGTGGCAATTCTCCCAATTCAACATGAAGTTTGCTTCCTCATAGCGTTGTAATGCCCTTCTAAGATTCAGCAAACAGTCGTCAAAGGAATCACCCACTACAGAGAAGTCATCCATAAATACCTGAAGGGTGTCTTCGACCATGTCAAAAAAGATCGACATCATACATCACTGGAAAGTGGCTAGGGCATTACAGAGCCCGAATGGCATCTGCCTGAAAGAAAACGTCCCAGAAGGGCAAGTGAAGGTAGTCTTCTCCTGATCCTCTAGGGCTATGGATATTTGATTGTAGCCTGAATACCCGTCCAAGAAGCAATACCACCCTCTACCTGCCAATCTGTCAAGCATCTTCTCCTTGAAGGGCATGAGGAAGTGATCCTTCAAAGCCCATCTGTTCAGCTTTCGGTAGTCCATGCGCACTCTCCACCGCGTGATAGGTCACAAAGGGACAAGTTCATTTTTATCATTGGCTACCACTGTCATGCCCCCCTTTTTTGGGACACAATGCACTGGACTAACCCATCTGCTATCGGAGATAGGGTATACCACCCCAACATCCAGCCACTTGATAATCTCCTTTTTTACCACCTCTTGCATGGGTGGATTAAGCCTTCGTTGGTGCTTGATATTAGGCACACAATTATCCTCCAATTTGATCTTATGCATGCATATCCCTGGAGGAACCCCTATAATGTCTGCAATGGTCCAACCAATAGCTCTCTTGAACTTTTGGAGAACCCCCAACAATGCGTTCACCTTGTCTTCCTGAAGATATGCAGCCACAATCACAGGAAGAGTGTTATTAGTGCCCAAAAATGCATACCTTAAGTGTTGGGGCAGCTCCTTGAGCTCCATAGTAGGAGGCTCCTCAATTGACGGATTGGCCGGTGGCATCGGTCTGTTTTGCAGGTCCAAGTCTAGCTTCTTGGGGACAAATGGTCTGGTTTCCCTGCCCTATAAAGCATACACAGGGTCATTGTACCCATTGACACCATCTTTTGGGAAGCTTATTAACACTGCCGCCAGCGTGTCCACGATCATCTTCTCTTCGAGTGGAATCTCAGATAAGTAATCATCCTCTACGTCCATGAAAAACACGCTGACTACCTCTTTGGGCCTCTTCATCGCAGCACACACACTGAATTTTACCTCCTCAGTGTTCAACCAAAAGGTAAGTTCTCCACGCTTCACATCTACTAGTGCCCTGCCAGTTGCTAGAAATGGTCTTCCGAGGATGATGGGGACCTCGAAATCCACTTTACAATATAGAATGACAAAATCTGTAGGGAAAATGAACCTGCCAACATGGACCAGCACGTCGCACAAAATCCCTACGAGCGTCTTTACTGATTTGTCTGCCATAAGTAGCCGCATGGTAGTGGGTGTGGGGGCTCCCAAACCCAACTGCTGGTACACTACTAGTGGCATTAAGTTGATGCTGACACCCAGGTCACAGAGGGCCTGTGCAAAATCATAAGCTCCAATAGTGCACGGGATAATGAAAGCTCCGGATCACCCTTCTTCTCGACCAAGGATCTTGTAGCAATGACGCTACAGTGATGAAGATTGTTTGCCGGCTCAATCATGGCTGTCTTCTTCTTAGTGACTAGATCTTTCATAAATTTGACGTTGCCTGGCATCTGCTCAAGTGCTTCCGCTAGAGGGATGTTTATAGACAGCTCCTTCAACATGGACAAGAATTTTTGAAACTTTCCATCTTCAGCTTTCTTTCTTAACCTTTGTGAGAATGGCGGTGGTGGCTTTGGTATGGTCGGTAGGTATGGAGTAGTAGGTTGGTCCAATTCTTTTGCCTTTTTAGCAACTTCAGGTTCCGTTAGTGCTGCATCAATCTCATTACCCCTGTCATCATCGTGCACCTCCACGGGGTGAGGTACCTTGCCATTTGCTTTATCATGGCCTGCATCACGGGCAATAATAGGGTCAAAAAGTACCTTACCACTTCTCATGGTGACCGCCATGCAGTGGCCATCATTTTTTAGGTTCTACATAGTATCACTAGGAAGTGACACAGTCTTTCCTTATTTAATGAAATTGACAATTGCCCCAATTGTTGCTCTTGTTGCTTGATTAAGGTTGAATGCGAGTTGACCAATTGTCGAACATTGGGCATTTCTCCTTTCACATCTCGTACCCCTGCCTTGGTAGACTCCATCTTGTTAAGAACCTTTGCCATCATCTCCTCTAGTCTCGAGTTTTTGCTACCCTCATTTGGGCGCTCATGATTTCTATAGCCATCTCTATTTTGTCAGTTCCCTTGGTAGTTGTTGCGACCATAGTTCTGACCTTGGTTACTGGAGTTGAATGCCTAGTGACCCCCTGACTACCCAATAAGTGAGCCTCTTCATCACATACCTGGGCAGTGTGTCCATAGGTTTTACTTTTTCTAGGACTCCAAGTAGCCTCTTCGACAACAAGTCAATCTGGGTCTGCATATGGGCTATGTCTTGATCCCGCTCTTCCTCCTTTTTTCGTTGCTCTGCAGTCATCTCGAAGACCATCCCAAAGCAGTCTCCATCTCTGGTTTACCATGCCCTGTTGTTCTTAGCTACTTGATCCAAGATCACCATGATGTCTGGGAACATTCTAGACATGTACGACCCCCACATGCTGCATCAATGATAGGTTTAGTCACAAAGTTGCAGGACCTATAGAAGACTGCTTTCAAGTGCTCATCTGAGAGATGATGGTTGGGGCATTGCTTGAGTTTCTGCCTGAATCTCTCCCAAGATTGATATAGTGCTTCATTTGGCAATCGTTTGTGAGATCCAATCTCGTCTTTGATCTTCAGTTACCTCAACGCAGGGAAGAACCTCTCTAAGAAAGCTTCTTTTAACTCTCCCAAAGTACGGATAGAATCATGGGGAATCTCATTCAGCCACTTTATCGCCTCACTTGAAAGAGACAACAAGAATAACCTCAACCTTAGTGCTTGTTGACTAACTCCTGGAATTTTAGAAGATTGGCATGTCACCAAGAAATTCATAACATGCTGATTTGCGTCCTCAATTACGGCTCCGTTGAACAACCCTTTCAACTAAAACATTTGCAGCATAGTGCTAGTGATAGTGAATTTGACACCTGCAGGCAGAGGTGGCAGCACTATTGCCCCAGTGGTCCCAGTACCCTCATTATTGTCATTTACTACTTGGGATACTGGGGCCCTTGAGGCCTCAAAATAGGTTGGTGTTGCTGTGGTGGCACAAGTGGAACCTGTCGAAGTGGTGCCGCTGGTGGCACCACATTACCGGAGAGGTCATCTTCACCCAAATTGTCATTTCCCCTGTCTGTAGGATTCACTGCTAACTCTCTCAGCCTTGCTGCTTCGCAGTCCTAGGCATTCATTTTGCGAATAGACTTGGTGAGTTCGGGGTCGTAGGGAATAAGTGCTTCACACTTGCTTCGGGTGTTTGGCATGCAACGTTGGCTCCCTATAATGAGCAAAAAAAAGAAACAAAAGTAAAATTAGGGACTAGAATTACACACTGAAAGTAGCAACTAATAGACTATTACTTCGCCGTAATCCCCGGGAATGGTACCAAAATTTGATATGCCTAAATTTACACTCCAAAAGGAATAGTAAAGTGATTGTTGATCAAATATAGAACTCAACAAGAGTAGAGGTCGATCCCATAAGGAATGTATGAGAATAAATCTGTTAGCACTCTTTTTCAGATGTAAGTTCTGTTCCCAAGATAAAGATGCATGAAGTAAATGGGGGGGGGGGGGGGTTGTGATGTTTAAACTAACTTCCTAAAGTAAAGTAGCTAATGTGTATGTTGACTACTGAATTTCAAACAGTTAATGAGAAGCTAGGGTTGTGTTTCCCATGACGTCTAATACGATAACCAAATTGGTACGGGGTAAACCCATCTATGATTGCGCATACAAGATCAAACAATTTAGATAACACCTAGTTCACCTTTCGGTCCTTCCTAGATATATTTCACTCGTCACCTTTCGGTCTCAGAATGTGTACAATTGTAACCTTTGTTCTAGATCTCCGAATACTCTCACCTTCCGATCTCAAGCACTTAGACTAGGTTAAAAACCTCGAATTTATGTTGTAGAATCCTTTTCCTAATCACTACATCCCTTCCGAGCATGTAACAAATACAAGCTTACCCTAACGTGTCGACTCATTAAGGAAAAAGTTAAAGCGAAGAATGCTACATTGTATACGATGATCAATCCACGAGTTCATCTCCAAATTTTGTTATCTTATTGAATTTTCATGGTTCCCACAACCCTAGTTATGGGTTTAGCCTAGCATATTCAAAACACTTTGCCCACAACAATACAAAGGAATCATGATAAATAACTTACTATTGATAGAATGATGAATCCACATGTTACAATGTCTAAAGAGAAGATCGAAACCCAAGAATTCAATGTAAATTGGTGCACAATAGTGTTCTATATATGTACTCTAACTCCAGTGTCCAATAATAATAAAAACGGAATAAAACAAATATATATATGCAAGGAAAAACATACTCCAACTTAAAATAGGAAATAGACGTCGGCACGGGTACAAGTCACTGCACAGACCGTGAGGGTCTACACGGATCGTGAAACAGTCCGTGAGTCTTCACTGCATTACGTTCCCACATGTATCGGCACGGTCCATGTAGGGGTTCACACATTGTGCAATGGCCTGTGACTTTTTCCTTGGCAAATACCCAGCAACACTTTTATTCTCCATCTTCATGACCCATGTCATGGTCCATAGTTGATCACACGGTCCATGACGGGCCCCGTCTCTCTCCACTTGTACGAATTTTATTATTTTTTACGGTGATCCTTCCAACTTACATCAACTTTACGACACGTGACATGACCCATGTCCATTTCCACGGCCTGTGAAAGGTCTTATAGGATGTGCCTTAGTCTTCTTTGTTTTTCAAGCCAAGTGTGAGCCCACGGCGGGCCTCACGATCCGTTGAGTGACAAACGAACTGTAAAGGCACCTGTGGTCCCTCTCTTGGTTTAATTCACTGCTTCTTTCATCTGGGCCAATCCATGTACCCTCCGATGGTCCATATGAGGCTACACAGGCCATGAAGGCCTCCATATGCCAATCACTTAAGCTCTTTTTTGCTCTTTTTCTCGCACTTCACCCATTGTTCCATGCCTTAAACCATTTTTCTGAAAAATAATAAAATACACACATAAAACCAACAGATTTGCTAGAGAACGTGAAAAAATTCTATGTTCAAAGCATCACAAGAGTCGTATTTCCACGACTCATCAAGGTATCGAGGTCAATAGAGCTAAAGTAGAGGTGATTGAAAAGCTTCTCCCACCCTTCTCAGTTAAGGGTGTGAGGAGCTTTCTGGGGCATGCAGGGTTTTACCGGAGGTTCATAAAAGACTTCTGAAATTGCACATCCCTTGTGCAAGTTTCTGGAGAAAGATGCTAAGTTCGTGTACAATGAAACATGATGCAAGTGGGGTTGCGCTAGGTGTAGTATTAGGATAGCGCCAAGAGAAGATACAACATCCCATATACGTTGCTAGCAAAGACCTAAATGCGGCCTAGAAGAATTACATTGTCACTGAGCAGGAGCTACTCGCGGTGGTATTTGCATTCGAGAAATTCAGATCATATCTATTGGGGGCCAAAGTGGTGGTGTACACAGACCACTTAGTACTAAGACACTTGATGGCAAAGAAGAATGCAAAAGCCATGGTTGATGAGGTGGGTGCTTCTCTTGCAAGAATTCAACTTCGATGTCATTGATAGAAGACGAACAGAAAATCAGGTCGTAGATCACTTTTCCAAATTAGATGATGGGGCAGTGACAAAGTTTGATGATGGATTGGAAATCAATGATTCATTTCCAGATGAGAGAGTGTTGGCAGCATCTCATGACTTAATGCCATGGTTTGCAGACTATGCAAACTACTTGGTAAGTGACATTGTGCAGTCGGATCTAAACATACATCCACGTCAGAAGTTCATGTTTGATGTGAGGAAGTTCTTTTAGGGTGACCCATACTTATTTCATGTATGTGCAGATGGGATTATTCGTTGTTGTGTTCCTGAGATCGAGATGATGAGCATACTTGAGGCATGTCACTCGTCATTGGTAGATAGGCATCATAATAGAGTTTACTCTCGTTTCATTCCAACGTAGCCCGCAGGACTCAAGAGGTTGTAGGGGTGACTTCCAGAGAGAATTACGGCGAGGGAAGATCAGCCAGCACATAAGATCTTATAGTGTGGGCATTATTAGCCCACCATTCACCAAGACGCCTATGACTATGCCAAAGCTTGTGATAGGTGCCAAAGAGAAAGTGGTATTTCCCATAAACATGAGCTCCCTCAAAACCTCACTATGGTGATTGAGTTATTTGATGTATGGGTGATATACTGCATGGGATCTTTTGTTAGCTTACACTGAAATAAGTATATCTTAGTCGCTGTGGATTATGTGTCAAAGTGGGTTGAGGTCGTGGCTCTACCCAACAATGAAGGCAAAAGTGTCACGACATTTCTGAAAAAGAACATCTTCTCAAGGTTTGGCACCTCTCGGGCAATCACCAACGATAGAGGTTCTCACCCATGCAATATTTTTTTTCAAGGCTCTTCTTGAAAAGTATAGGGTGAAACATCAGGTGGAGACTCCTTATCATCCTCAGACGAGTAGGCAAGTGGAGGTGTCTAATAGAGAAATTAACATATTCTATCCAAGACTCTGAATGCAAACCAGACAGATTGATTGCGGAAGCTGGATGACGCATTATGGGCATATACCAGACAACATTCAAGACCCTTGTAGGCATGTCTCCCTATCAACTTGTCTTTTGGAAGGCAAGCCATTTGCCAGTGGAACTCGAGCATAAAGCAATGTGGGCGCTGAAGAAGTTGAATCTGGATTGGAACGATGCAACAAACTCTAGGTTGAGCCAACTCAATGAGCTAGATAAGTTTCAATTGAAGGCGTATGAAAGCTCAGCCTTGTACAAACAAAGAATAAAGCTGCAACATGATCGTCACATAGAGAATCGTTAGTTCCCACTAGGGGACTTAGTGCTGCTATACAATTCAAGATTAAAATTGTTCCCTGGAAAGCTCAAATCCAGATGGATGGGACCCTTTTGAGTAGCACGTGTCTTCGATCATGGGGCTATTAAGTTGGGGAGGAGAAATGGAGGAATTTTCAAGGTGAATGACTAAAGAATCAAATCATACCTTGGAAATATAAAATAGATAAATACTATGGATGAATGGGATCTTGAGGAAGTCTGAGTACTCAAGCCATCTATGTCATGCCGTGACAATAAATCAGGCGCTGCTTGGGAGGCAACCCAAGATGGATACTAGCACTTAGATGCCCAAGTATGATTTTGACCCCTTTTTGTTTTGGTTTTATTTCGTGCATTAGGGACAATGCACATATTTTTTAATGGGGTGTAGGTAGTTAGGGGCCTCAGTGAAGTTTGAGTAGCTTGGGTCCATAACTACCCCAAATTTTTATCCTAGAGTTTTCTTGCCTGTGTTCTTTTTCCCCATGGATATTTACTATTTGTTGAATCGACACGTTTAGGATATTTAGGTAATATTTGTAGCATATAGTACTAATACATGTGACATATACCATGTTTTCCTATCTTGTTAGTAAAATGATACCCACCAAAAAGTTTGATTAGTAGTTTAGCTAGCGACTATGCATGTTTAGGTGTGTTGACAGTTTTTATTTTATAAGTGAGGAGAAATTGAGATAAAAAGCATGATCTGAGAGTCTTTTGTTAATAATTTAGTCAGTGCCATGTGAGTGTGAGCTTTAAATTGCTAAATTCATGTGTTATGTGCCAATTCAGAACTTGCCCTGTAACTCTAAGTTAAACTGTAATTAATTGGATTAGGAAAGGATCTTAGGCCAGTGTTCTTAAAAGCCCACTTAGCTTAAAATGACCAACCAAAATACAATATATCCATTGTTCCTAATATTTGAGCCTAACATATATCTATTCTTTGCAAACACATGATTAACCTAGCCTTGTTAGTTGTAAAATCCTGATATTGGCCATGGTCCTTCCTTGAACATTGTGCACCTTTACTAAGGCAAAAAGCCTAAGTTGAGAGTAGCTACCAAAAGTGGGCCTAGTTCGAAGGATGGATATTGTGCACCTCAACTTAGGCCAAATACCTAAGTTGAAGGTGGCCGGTGTAAGGATGAAACATAAAAATAAGGGAGAGAGTTAGTGGTACAGAGAAAAAGGAAAAATCATGTAGTGGTGCAAGAAAAATAAGTGATGCCTTAGTTGTGAGTAAAAACAATTAATTGCAAAATCAAGGCAAAAAGCTGAAAGAATGAAAAGAAAGTACCCAGAAAAGCTTGAAATAGGAGAAAGGGAGGATGAGAAGAAAATAACAGAGTCGGTAGGACAAAAGTGTAGGAAAATGCAGTATCAAGGAGGGACATTAGTCACTATGTTCCCAAAGTACATACCAAAGCCCCCTGGGCAAACGTTACAAGCCTAGAAAGTCCTAAAGTGATCCTAGTTCAAGTAGTTGAAGGTCTTAGTCATGAGTATAGGGGGCAATCCTATGGTATTAAGCATGATGCATGAATATCTTTTGTGAGAGTGAGCGATTCTGCAAAGTCCCAAGGTCATATATGAAAACATCATTGAGTGACAAATATAGGACTTCTTTCTGTGAGGGAACTTGCATTGCATTGTTAGCATTAGACTTATTCAGTGACTATGGATTGTTGATAGTACCTCACTTGTTATAGTTGTGTTGTCACATGCACTCGTCTGTACTAGTTTTCTAGATGGCTATCTGATTCTATTTTTAAGAAGTGGAGTGGGTATCTAAGTTTGAGATTGATGTGTTGTATGCCATTGGGTTGAAACCTGTGTGTGATTTTATTACCTATATAGTTTGAATCTGTTGCTTGAGGGTAAGCAACAATTTTAAGTTGAGGGTGTTGGTATGCTGTCGAAATACATCACTTTTGATACTTAAAGCTTGGAATTTTATGTGTTCTCGATGAGATATTAGTTGATTTTATGTGTTTTTGTGTTATATTTGTAGGATTCCAGGGTTGGCCAAGATTTTAGGAAGAAATACAGAAGTTGCTAATATTTTGGATGCAGCACGAGACCTTTTATGGGTCGTAGGTCATTATACGGGTGGTAGAGTGATTTTGTGGACAATTCCAGTGAGGGGATGATTTTCTGAAATTGGTTCTACGAACATGCAGATGAGTCATGGAATGATTTACAAGTTATAGAACATGGTATGTACCCTGAGGATTAGAGATTGGGAATTTCTGAAGATTCATCAGACGAAACCCCCCTACGGGGCGTAAACCACTTTACGGGACATAGAGGGTGTGTCGTAGACTTGAAGTCCAGAATTTCAGAAGCTTTGTACAAGACCACAATTACGGGCCATGGAATGCAATATGACCCGTAAACTAGTTTGTGAGGCGTGCCGACCCAGCTATCCTATTTTATTTAGAATATGTATTTTAAATATTATAAATAGGTTTTTAACTTATTTTTCAGAATTTTTTGAATAGTACATAGAAATCTCAGTAATTAGAGAGAGAAAATAGCGAGATTACATTGGAGAGTATTGAGAACACTTGTACTTTGATTTCACCTTTTATCTTGTGATTCTCTTTTAAGTTGGATTTGCTTGTTCTTAATTCAATTGTGTAAGTTCTCTATTAGCTACGCAAAGTATGAGTAGCTAAATCCACAACTAGGGTTGTGGGAACCATGAAGAACTAACAAGGTAAAACCAGATAATTCATAATTCTTCAAAAGTGTGCATGCATGTATTAATCAACTCTCTTCGTTTTGCATGTTTCTAGTGGCGGCCAATATTAGATCCTGCCTAGTGTTATTAACTGGACCAAGGTAGTAATGAATAGCTAAAGAGATTAATTAGTAAGATTTAATTGATATGTTCTCGTCTAATCAACCAAACTGGGCCAAGGGGAGGTTGTACTGGGACTAATAGGTGAGGGTTAGTAATGCATACTATGGAGATGGGCCAAGTCACATAGTGAAATTCGCCTCTCATCTTTGAGCAACGATCTTGGTGAACTTAACTTACCGTCCTGCATGTCACACACTAGAAGAGAATTAGGTTATTCAGTGATACTAAGATAGGGAATCATGGGAAACACAATAGCCTAGTTTCTCTTCATATTGATTTCACCCTTGTGTTAGTTTTATTCTCTATTGATTACTTCAGACCCCCTCCCTTTGGGGAAGTAAGTCGGTTAACTACTCAAATTGTAGTCATTAAATTCTCTTGAGTCTACTATAACACCTGATAAAATTATCAAAATACCCCTAGAGGAGGGGTATGTGCGTAACACATCTTCTAATGCTTGTATGGTAAATTCAAGATCGGATTTATGATCAGCACGAAAAATTGAGTGGAAAAATAGTCTCGGTCGATTTTTAGAGCGGCCGGATCAAAAGATAATTTTTCGACTCGAAAATCAAAATAGTGTTGGTGCGCGATGGAGGCGTGTCACGCCACTGTAGCGTACCCACACTCATATTTTTTAAAAATTTTTGATAGGTGTGGGAAAACTAGTTCATATATGTTTCGGAGAAAAATATACTGTACGGGTTATTCCAAAGCTGAAAAATTTCTAAATTTTATGAGGGCATTCTGGTCAATTTCCAACCCCTCCTAAACTTAATACACGATCTAATTAGGTCATTTTGACCTAAAAAGGGTATAAACCCCCATTCTAAGTCCTTTTCTAACAATTTAACAAGGCTAGGGCTTGAAGTAATTGTTGAGAGCTTTATCACAGGTATGTAAGGCTAAACTAAAAGCATGAGATTGTCTTTTCATGTGCCCCATAGATGGTCATAGAGTAGTTGAGTGTCCACGAGTCTCCATACATGTTTCTTAAATTGATTTTTGAATATTTTCTCACAAATTATATCTAATTACATGTATTTCCTTATGTTGATGATCATCATAAACTTATTTTCTTGAATTGGATATTTTCATGAGAAATTGCACAATCTTACACGTTAACTTTTGAAAGCATGCACGAATGAATCTAAGGGTTGAGTCTAGAGCTTTGATGTGAGATTGTTGATTATGATTGTGATTGTGGTGAGAGAATGATGATGAGTTGATAGAGCTTGATAGTCCTATGAGTCTCCATAAATGAACTCTAATGATGATCTATTCGATTGTTCCCTAGCGATTGTTCTAAGCCTTGAGCTATTAATTGAGAGTGATCGATGAAAGGGTTAAAGTCTCTATGAGTTTGATTGGTGATAGGGTTAGAGTCCCTATGAGTTTGATTGATGATAGGGTTTATGAGCTTGATTGATGAAAGGGTTAAAGTCCCTACGAGATTGGTTGAGATGGAGGTCTTATGAGCATTGAGTCTTGGGAGGAGTATCAAGCACCGAGAGAGTGAGAGTTAGTCCAACTCGAACTCGTCAAACTATGTCGCCAAACATAGGTAAGGATTAGAACCATCACATTACATTGTGGTTCCCTCTTGATTTGAGTTTATGTCCCTGAAATAATAGAAGACTTGTTGAGGTTGTTTTCCTTAAAGGATTCGATTTGTTCCCTACCTGGCAAGTATAGAACAGCTGTGGCAAGAATCACTGGCTCATAAGTGATTGTTGTCTTTACCTTGAGTACTCTGAATTGAGTAGAGTTGAGTTCCCTTGAGATGAGTCTGATTTGATTGATGAGGTTGAGATGTTAATGGGTCACTTGTCTACTCTTTATTCTTGCTTTAGAATAGACACTTGACATGTTGATTGTTCACTATTCTGAGCCGATGTTGTATCATATTATTCTACTTGTTTTTGTTCATTTAGCTATTTTACATTCCATACATTCCACATACTAATGCCACTCAGTGCTGCATTATTTTACGATACAGATACAAGGATTAGGGATCATCAACAGACACATCGTTAAAGATCCAGGACGTTCAGCTTATTGGTGGGCCTCCCCTACTCCGGATGATCCACCATTATTTATCTCATCATGCTTTTGAGTTAGACTAGACTAGTCTTATATTTTGATTTTTCGTAGCCATGGGTTTGTCATTGGCACCACTTGATTAGTGATAGAGGCTTCATAGATGATAGTTGGACGTTGATGTTGAGATTGTGAGCTAGCTCTTCCTACTAGCCTTTATTATTAATCTATTATTATTTAATCCCATTTACTTTCACTTACTTCCGTTCATTTGTAGAGTTGTTTGATTGAATGGATGTGATGAGGCCAAGTGGTTCGCTTGGGGGACTAGCAATAGTCTCTGGGTGCCGGCCACATCTCGGGTACCCTCTCGGGGCTTGATAAACTTGGTATTAGAGCACAGAGTCCAAGTGTCTTAGGGAGCCTATGAAGCCGTGTCTAGTAGAGTCCTTATTATTGGTGTGAAGAGCTCCATATCCATAATATAGAGGCTATAGAATATTTAGGAACTGTTTCACTTCTTTCATGTTCTAAATCGTGCGATAGAGCATAACTCTATGAAACTTTTTCCTCTAATTCGTGCTCTGCGCATTGTAGAGTTGCGATCACGCCTCCCAGAAGAGCCGTCAGAGGTATAGGACATCCCGCCAGGCAAAATGTTAACCCACCTGATCCTTAAGGACATGAGGAGCCTGCGGACCAAGCTTTCCCTGTTAAGCGGCCCTCGCAAGATGAGGTCTCCAATGATGAACTACGCCAGGCTATTCAAACTCTAGCCCAGGCTATCACAACACCAGCTGCGAGACAAGGAGTGGGTAGACAGGATCCCCATGATACGTCTAGAGTCTGAGAATAGACAAGGAGTGGGTAGACAGGATCCCCATGATACGTCTAGAGTCCGAGAATTCTTGAGGATGAAGTTGCCTGAGTTCACAAGGTCTGCATCCACTGAAGATCCTGAGAACTATGTGGAGGAACTACAGAAGGTGTTTCAAGTGATGCATGTGGCTGATGCTGATATGGTTGAACTGGCTGCTTACTAACTCAAGGGTGTGGCTAGACTATGGTTTGACCAATGGAAGAAAGGTAAAGGAGATGATGCTCCATTATTGACTTGGGCAATGTTCGAGGAAGTCTTCCTTGGATGCTTCTTCCCAAGAGAACGAAGAGAGGCTAAGGTGAGAGAGTTCTCAAATCTGAAATAGCGCTCTATGACTGTGCAAGAGTATGGGTTGAAGTTCATGCAACTATCTTGTTATGCTCCGGATATGGTTGCTGATATGAGGGGAAGATTGGGGATGAGGTGTTTCAAGTGATGCATGTGGCTGATGCTGACAGGGTTGAACTGGCTGCTTACTAACTCAAGGGTGTGGTCAGACTATGGTTTGACCAATGGAAGAAAGGTAAAGGAGATGATGCTCCATTATTGACTTGAGCAATGTTCGAGGAAGCCTTCCTGGGATGCTTCTCTCCAAGAGAACGAAGAGAGGCTAAGGTGAGAGAGTTCTTAAATCTGAAATAGCGCTCTATGACTGTGCAAGAGTATGGGTTGAAGTTCATGCAACTATCTTGTTATGCTCCGGATATGGTTGCTGATATGAGGGGAAGATTTGGGATGTATGTTGATGGGTTAAATAGAGGACCCAAGAGAGATGGAAGGGGAGAAATTCTTGTGAGTGATATGGACATTGGGCGATTGATGACATTTGGGCAACAAGCTGATGAGGAGAGACAACAGGATAGAGAAGAGTTCAGACATAAAAAAGCTAAGACATCCAGCCATGAGGTTGGAAGGAAATGGAATGGTAACTAATTTCCAACACCATCATCTGCTAGTGCACCTGCGCCTAGGGGCAGGTATGATCAGAGATCTCAAAATGTCAGAACCCATGTCGGAACCCAAGGACCTCATTCACAAGCTAGTGTGGCTCAAGGTTCACAGGGTAAGCCACCGTGTGGTAAGTGTAGCAGATTGCACTTGGGGAGATGCTGTGTGGGGGATGATGTATGCTTCATATGTGGCCAAGCAGGTCATTACCAGAGAGACTATCCAAAGTAGACTGGCCAGGCTCAATCTTCTACACTAGCCCCGCCAGCTAGAGGAAACCAGAGGGGCACTACGTCAGTCGCAAGTGGAGCAACAAACCATTTGTATGCCATGGGTAGTCACCAAGATTAGGAGAACATCCCAGATATTGTGACGAGTATGATTTGAGTCTTTACTTTTGATTGTTATGTTTTGATGGATCCGGGTGCCACATTGTCATTTATAACTCCTTATGTGGCCAGTAGATTCGACAAAACCCCTGAGAGTCTTCTTGAACCCTTTGATATTTCTACTCTAGTGGGTGAGTCTATTCGAGCTGAGAGAATCTATAGAGCTTTTGTAGTGTCCATCCATCATAGGGATACTCTTGTTGATTTGGTTGAGTTAGAGATGGTTGATTTGATTTGATCCTTGGCATGGATTGGCTTCACGCCTGTTATGCCTCCGTTTATTGTACATCCCGAACAATTAAGTTTCAATTTCTGAATGAACCAGTTTTAGAGTGGAAGGGTGATTCTGTTACACCTAGAGGAAAGTTTATCTCATATCTTAGAGCTAGAAAGTTATTTTCGAAAGGTTATATCTATCACCTTGTGCGAGTGAAGTCTGATGATGTTGAGTTACCAACTATTTAGTCAGTCCCAATTGTGAATGAGCTTTCGAAAGTGTTTCCTAAGGATCTTCCTGGAGTCCCTCCTGATAGGGATATTGACTTTGATATTAATGTCCTTCTCGATACCCAGCCTATTTCAATTTCACATTATAGGATGGTCCCCGCTGAGTTGGAAGAGTTGAAAGAGAAATTAAAATATTTGCTAGAGAAGGGCTTCAGTAGGCCGAGTGTTTCTCCTTGTGGTGCCCCCGTCCTATTTGAGCGAAAGAAAGATAGATCCCTCAGAATGTTTATAAACTGTAGGCAACTGAACAAGGTCACAATAAAGAATAAGTATCCTCTTCCAACTTCAGGGTGCCTCTTATTTCTCAAAGATAGACCTCAGATCTGGCTACCATCAGTTAAAAGTTAGAGAATGTGATATCCCAAAGACAACCTTTAGGACTAGATATGGCCATTTTGAGTTCTTGATCATGACCTTCGGGTTGACGAATGCACCTGCACCCTTCATGGACTTGATGAATAGAGTATTCAGACAATACCTTGATATGTTTGTGATTGTATTCATTGTTGACATTTTGGTGTATTCGAGGGATAAGGAAGAGTAGACTAATCACCTCAGTGTTGTCCTCCAAACACTTAAGGACCATGAGTTGTACACAAAATTCTCAAAATGTGAATTTTGGGTTAGGTCAGTGGCTTTTCTAGGCCACGTGATTTCCAGTGATAGTATTCGAGTAGATGCTCAAAAGATTGAAGTGGTTAAGAACTGTCCCGACCTCTCCGACTGATATAAGAAGTTTCTTGGGGTTGGCAA
The DNA here is from genome assembly GCA_029948455.1 of Solanum rostratum. Lineage (NCBI taxonomy): Eukaryota > Viridiplantae > Streptophyta > Magnoliopsida > Solanales > Solanaceae > Solanum > Solanum rostratum. The sequence continues at coordinate 15,140,821 of CM057053.1, read as the reverse complement.
GCTACTATCGTAGATTTGTCGATGGATTTTCTTCCTTATCTGCACCATTAACTAAATTGACTCAGAAAAAGGTCAAGTTTCAGTGGTCCTCGGAATATGAGAAGAGTTTCTTAGAGTTGAAGACAAGACTGACTACTGCGCTGGTTCTAACCTTGCCCGATGGGACAGAGGACTTTGTAATCTATTGTGATGCTTTAACAGTTGGATTGGGATGTGTGCTGATGCAGAGGGGGAAAGTGATAGCCTATGCTTCCAGATAACTTAAGGTTCTTGAGAGGAACTATCCAACCCATGATTATGAGTTGGCAGCTGTGGTGTTTGCACTTAAAATATGGTGCCACTACCTATATGGAGTGCATGTGGATGTGCTCACTGACCACAAGAGCTTGCAGTATGTCTTTAGTCAGAAAGAGCTCAACCTATGAAAGAGGAGATGGTTGGAGTTTCTCAAGGATTATGACATAAGCATTCTCTACCACCTAGGTAAAGCTAACGTTGTTGCTGACGCTCTTAACAGGTTGTCAATAGGTAGCACAACCCATGTTAAGGAAGGAAAGAAAGAGTTGGCCAAGGAAGTGCATTAATTAGCTCGATTGGGAGTTCAACTTGAGGAGAATGATGAAGGAGGAGTTAATGTTCAGAACGGGTCTGTTTCATCCTTAGTGGCAGAGGCGAAAGAAAAGCAAGACCAAGATCTTGTCATACTCCAATTGAAGGAGGTTGTCCACAAAGAGAAAGTGATGGTTTTCTCTAAAGGGGGAGATGGGGTGTTGAGACTCCAGAGTAGATTGTGTGTTCCAAATGGTGATGGTATACGAGAGAGGATTATGGCTTAAGCCCATAACACTAGATATTTCATTCATCTCGGCTCTACCAAGATGTAACACGACTTAAGAGAAGTCTATTGGTGGAGTGGAATGAAAAAGAATATTGTGGAATTCGTTTCAAAGTGCATGAATTGCCAGCAAGTGAAAGTTGAGCATCAAAGGCCATGTGGATTGGCTCAGAACTTTGAGATTCCTGAATGGAAGAGGCAGATGATCAATATGGACTTTATTATTGGTCTACCAAGGTCTCGAAAGTAACATGATTCGATATGGGTGATTTTAGACAGGATGACCAAATCAACTCACTTCTTAGCAGTTAAGATGACCAACACTGCGGAGGAGTACGCCAAGTTATACATCCAGGAGATTGTGAGGTTGCATGGGGTTCCCTTGTCCATCATATCGGACAGAGGAGCTCAATTCACCTCTCGATTTCGGAGATCATTCTAGAAAAGATTGGTACTAAGGTGAACCTGAGTACAACCTTTCATCCACAAATGGATGGCCAGGCAGAACACACAATTCAAACATTAGAGGATATGTTGAGAGCCTGTGTTCTCGATTTCAAAGGAAATTGGGATGATGACCTACCATTGATTGAATTTGCATGTAACAATAGTAATTATGCAAGCATTCATATGGCTCCTAATGAAGCATTGTATGGGAGGAGATATAGGTCGCGGATTGGATGGTTTGAAGTTGGAGAAGAGGAGTTGATTGGGCCTGATCTTGTCTACCAATCGATGGACAGGATTAAGGTCATTAGAGAGAGGTTGAAGACTGCTTAGATTCGCCAAAAATCTTACACCGACATGAGGAGAAGACACTTAGAATTCAAGGTAAATGATTGTGTGTACTTGAAAGTGTCACCTCTGAAGGGTGTCATAAGATTCAGGAAGAGGAGAAAGTTGAGGCTATGCTATGTCGAACCATATCAAATTGTGAAGAGGATTGGAAAGGTTGCTTATGAGTTAGAGTTACCTTCTGAGTTAGATGGAATTCGTTCGGTATTCCATGTGTCGATGTTGAAGAATTTCTTTGGAGATCCTATCTTGGTGATCCCTGTTGATAGCATTGGAGTGAAGGATAGCTTGTCCTATAAAGAGATTCCGGTCCAGATCCTTGATCGTTAGATTCGTAAGTTGAGAAATAAAGAGATAGCCTCAGTCAAAGTCCTGTGGAGAAATCAATTCGTTGAGGAAGCCACATGAAAAGCTGAAGAAGAGATGAAGGCAAAATATTCGCACTTATTCGTGCCAAATGATGAGAAGGTCAAAGGTAAATTTCTTACCCTTGACTAAATTGATTGATCTATATAGAGTTGATTGAGGTTAAGAAGGAGTCGAGAGTTTGATTGGTTGAGGTGAATGTAGAGATGAGTCTTGAGTCTATTTTTGCCTTGATATCCACCTTTGCCCATCATTCTAGGATGAATGATCCCAAGGAGAAGATGATGTAACCTTGGTAAAATTACCAAAATAACCCTAGAGGAGGGGTATGTGCGTAACACATCTTCCAATACTCGTATGGCAAATCCGAGATCGGATTTGTGATCAGCATGAAATATTGAGTGGGAAAATGGTCTTGGTCGATTTTTAGAGCGACCGGATCAAAAGATAATTTTTTTACCCAAAACCGGAAATAGTATCGGTGCACGATGGAGGCGCGTCGTGCCAATGTAGCAGAACCACACTTATATTTTTTCAAAAATTTTCGATGGGATTGGGAAAACTCTTTCAGAAACTTTTTGGAGAAAAATACACTGTACGCGATCAGTCCACATCGTGGACTAGGTTATTTCGAAGCTGAAATTTTTTTAAATTTGGTTAGGCATTTCAGTCAATTCCCAACCCCTCCTAAACTCAATACATGATCTATTTAGGTCATTTTGACGTAAAAGAGGTCTAAAACCCCATTCAAGTCCTGTTCTAACAATCTAACACGACTAGTGCTTGAGGAAAGAGGAGAAGAGCTTGAAATTGAGGAATTCAAGAGGAAATCCTTGAAGTGATTGTTGAGAGTTTCATCACAGGTATATAAGGCTAAAGTAAAAGTATGAGATTGTCATCTCATGTGCCCCATAGATGGTCATAAAGGAGTTGAGTGTCCATGAGTCCCTATACATATTTCTTAAATTGATTCTTGAATGTTTTCTCACGAATTATATCTAATTATGTGTATTTCCGTATGTTGATGATCATCATAAACTTATTTTCTTGAATTGGATATTTTCATGAGAAATTGCACAACCTTACACGTTAACTTTTGAAAGCATGCACGAATGAATCTAGGGGTTGAGTCTAGAGTTTTGATGTGAAATTGTTGATTATGATTGTGATTGTGGTGAGAGAATGATGATGAACTGATAGAGCTTGATAGTCCTATGAGTCTCCATAAATGAACTCTAATGATGGTCTATTTGATTGTTCCCTAATGATTATTCCAAGCCTTGAGCTATTGACAGAGAGTGATCGATGAAAGGGTTAAAGCCCGTATGAGTTTGATTGATGATAGGGTTAGAGTCCCTATAATTTTTATTCATGATAGGGTTAGAGTCCATATGAGCTTGATTGATGAAAAGGTTAAAGTCCCTATGAGTTTGATTAATGATAGGGTTAGAGTCCCTATGAGATACTGATCGCTGACGGGGTTAAAGTCCCTATGAAATTGGTTGAGATGGAGGTCTCATGAGCATTAAGTTTTAGGAAGAGTATCGAGCACCGAGAGAGTGAGAGTTAGTCCAACTCAAACTCGTCAAACTACGTCGCCAAACGTAGGTGAGGATTATAACCATCATATTACATTGTGGTTCCCTCATGGGTTAAGTTTATGTCCCTGAAACAATAGAGGACTTGTTGAGGCTATTTTCCTTAGACATTCGATTCTTTCTCTACCTGGAAAGTACGGAACGGTTGTGGCAATATCAGTGGGATTATTTTACAATCACCGGCTCATAAGTGATTGTTGTCGGATAAGAGAAACTCCCAAAAGTCCCCACCTTTAGTACTCTAAGTAGAGTTGAGTTCCCTTGAGATGAGTCTGATTTGATTGATGAGGTTGAGATGTTGATAGGTCACTTGTCTACTCTTTATTCTTGCTTTAAAATAGACACTTGACGTGTTAATTGTTTACTATTCCGAGCCGATGTTGTATCATATTATTCTACTTGTTTTCATTTCATTTAGCTATTTTACATACCGTATATTCCACATACTGATGCCACTCGGTGCTGCATCATTTTATGATGTAGATACAGGGATTAGGGATCGTCAACATGCGCATTGTTGAAGATCCAGGATGTTCAGCTTATTGGTGAGCCTCCTCTACTCCGGAGGATCCATTATTATTTATCTCATAATGCTTTTGAGTTAGACTAAACTATTATATTTTGATTTCGGCAGCCATGTGTCTGTCATTGGCACCACTTGATTAGTGATAGAGGTTTCATAGGTGATAGTCGGATGTTAATGTTGAGATTGTGAGCTAGTTCTTCCTACTAGCCTTTATTATAGATCTATTATTATTTGAGACATTAAATGAGATGAGCCCATTTACTTTCACTTACTTCCGCTGATCTGTAGAGTTGTTGGATTGAATGGATGTGATGAGGCCAAGTGATTCACTTGGGGACTAGCAATAGTCTCTGGGTGCCGGCCACATCTCGGGTACCCTCTCAGGGCATGACATCTACTTATTTCCTTGGGTTCGATCTTGACCTTAGTTAAGTTCTATTTCTTGACAACGACAGCTTTATCCTCAAAAAGGAGGTGTAACTTTGGCGACGTCAAGTCCCAATCTCAAGTCCACTCGGTGCTAAGTCATCCCACGAAATCTTTAGGACATAACTTAGAATCATAAGTAGCAAATCATAATAGTAGCTTGAACTTAGGAACCACCAAGTGAGGATTGTCCTTTCATCTTGGGGACCTATCTTAACATCTTTATGGAAATTGTCAATATGCTTATATATTTGTAAAACTTAACTTTAAAGCTCTTCTTTAATGCCCTAATCATCTTCATAAATCATATAACGCTTTACTTAAAAACTAAGTGGGCTAGGTGTTTTAAATGAAACAATCATAAATCGCATAAACATAAAAAATGTTCTCTTTTTAAGGACCATCGAAAAGGCCCCAACTTCATCATGATCGAAATCCACCATGGGTTCATCATCAATAGCTCAAAACATACACAAAACATGTATATATACTCAATAAAATTGTTGTAGGATATCATGAATAACATTTAACAACATAAATAAGCATGCATAATTTACCAAAGAAACTTAAAGAAAAGGTAAAATACTTAAAAGGGAACTTTAATTATGGAATGAAGGATACTTATAAATCAATTCACATACCTTAGGAAACTTGGGATAATCGGACCTTGAATTCTTGGGAAGATTCTTGAAAACCCTAGTTCTTTCCTTGCCCTATTCTTGAGAGAGTTTGCCTTAGAGAAAATTTGGAAATTAAAAGAACAGATGAAAGAGTAGGGTCTTAGGGCTTTAAGGCTGATTTAGGACCCTTTTTCGATCATAAAACAACATAGTTTAGGAATAGAGTTGACGAAATTGACCAAACTGACCCTCAGTAAAATTGTCAGATTCAGCCTAAAACCTCGTTTATGGCCGTAGGTTAACCCATGGGAAATAGGTCTTATTCATCTGGTAACACATCTGAAATCCCTGAAATTGACTTTGCTGGACCCTAAACCACGAAGGCTTGTTACGAGCCTTGTAACCACCTACAGGTCGTGGTTGGACTCGTAGATTCCTTCCACACTTAGCTATTTTTCTTATTTTTCTTGGCCTCATTCCACAAAACTCCCTATAGGTCGTACCTTATTTCATAAGTCGTATGGTAACACATAGGTCACCTTCCAGCAAACTCCTAATTTCCTTCATGTCTGACAGTCTCACTCATAACCCTACCTACGGACCATAATGCATCCTACAGGCCATCACTTGGTCCGTGGGTTACCCCAAAATTGGAAACTTTTCCCCTTCCAGAGTTCTCATGTTTAAGGACCAATCATATGGGCCGTATGTCGCCCTCGTGAACCTGATTTTAGGTCAACTTTTCTACAGTCAAGGCTCCTAAACTAGGGGTCGTTACATTCTCGATCTTTTTATACTTATATGGTATAAAAAGTATAATGTGTAAGGACCAATCATATGGGCCATAAGTCGCCCTCGTAAACTTGACTTTAGGTCAACTTTTCTATAGTCAAGGATCCTAAACTAGGGGTCGTTATATTCTCAATCTTTTTATACTGATATGGTTTTCATACACACATACACATACAAAATACAATAATAGACTAGATCCATTACTATGATAAATAGTTGTGTGTAATGATCTCTTTCAATTGTTATGAGGAAGAAGATAGTGGAAAAATTAGGCTAGAAAACTTTTGTTTCATACCTTGAAATGTTTCAGCCTAGGCTAATTTTAGACAGAATCTAAGTAAGGTAGAGTCTAGGGGAATTGGAAAGCGATTGGTGATAACACTCATCTATACATTCCAAGTTAGAAAGTAGACGATTGTATGCAAAATAATACCCAATTTATGAGGCATCGAATTCCACAAGGAACAATATCGAAGTGATAAAAAAGATAAAGAACTGCAAGCCACTAATTCGAATCCACCCATTGATATAATTTTTTTAGGGGGAGTTGATAAAGTATAACACTATGTTAAGATAACAAAAATAAAAAATATAGATTTATCAAAGACCTTTTGACTCAAAGATAGCAAATAGATTTACCAAGATCGGAAAGCTAGGAGGTTCAAGAAGAAATCCTATTTCTAAAAAACTAGATTCTATGGACACTATCTATGATTTGTAGAATCATGTACAAATCATTGAAAGGGTTCGGTGGAATCGATGTCCTATAGTGACAAAAATCTCAGTCAACTTCCATAAGTTTAGTCTACTACTTATGAAAGTGTATATGGATCATAGAAAGGTCTCATAGTTCTCAATTTAATTTTTTCTATGGATGAACATGATAGGACTTAGAAAATTCCACGACCCCTCGATGTCGTTTATAGCTCCAAAGTCCTGCAACCCCTAAGAAGAGTCAATGATCTTTCCACGAGCTGAGTCTATGACCCTTTATTTGATCCATGTCTAGTAGATAGGTTTCGTGGTTTTCAAATCCTAAAAATCAAGTGTCAGGAGTTTTTCTATAAATATGCAAGATGACCCACAGAAGGTCTTTCATAGACTCCCAAACCTTCAATTTTCCAGTTTCTATTAAAGAGACTTTTATGGTCCGCAGAGTGGCCCATAAACGGCTCCGAAACAATATTAATAAGGAATACTTTGATCTTTTTCTGCTCTTTCCAAATCAAAACCTTGAAGTTTTGAGACTAAAATAAGCTCCTTATCAATATCCTACGTATTTTTTCTCCTACTTACACTTAAAATACTTTAAGAGCAAGATTTAAGAGGAGAGAAGCTAGAGTTCAAGCTTTCCAACTAAGGTCTTTGAGTTTTGAGTAGAACTTTGATCTTTAAGGTATTCAAGGCTATTCACAGTTTAGGATTGAGTTCATGCATGCACCCCATATCTAAATTCCTTCATTAAAGAGTTTGAGTTGAATTTCAATCCTAGTTTCTTAAAATTCTAAATGGGTAATTTCTTCGTCATTGAGGTCTATATTATATATTAAGATTATTATTATTTCTATATTTTGAATTCTTAAAATTATTGTGTATGGTTACATTCACATGAACCCTAGTTGAGTTGATGATCATAGTTTTTACTATGTAAAGTTTTGAGTTAATGTTAATACATTTCATGCATTGAGTAAAGAATAGACTATTTTGATCTTACACATATCTTATCCAGTCTAAATGAGTATGAGAATTGAGCATAAATGATATTTTTTCAAAAAGAGTTTTGATGAGATGTCATAATTTTTAAATAATTTAAATTTATATAAAGAGCATGAAGAATTGAGAAAAGTTTGAGTTTGAGGAGAGTTTAATGAGACTAGATAAGATAGTTTTGAGTATCCTACTTATTTGAATATATGAGCAGAATGAGTTAGTTTGAGAGTAGTATTGAGAATCGATTTGGATATATCGTAAGCATAAGATAGGATCATGTTGTTGGTTCAAATAATTTCTCACTTGTCAGAAAAGAGGACTTTTATTATGGATCCATTGATGTAATCATCCTTTACCCTGACAAGGTATAGGGTGGTTGTGGCAACGATAGTGCTTCATTCTATCATCACTAATTTATAAATGATGGTTATAGATAAACCCTCCAAGAGTAATAATATTATTTTACCGAGATTGCATTTATTTGAGTATATTTGTGAAGCATTGTTTATTATTTAATTTGCATATTTTACTTTGACTGGACTTTAACATCATTGAGCATCCTTGAATGTGTTTTTTTAATCTATTTTACATACCATACATTCCATGGTCATTAGACGTTGTATCATTTTATGATGTAGATATGGGAGCCTTGGGCTTCATGGATGAAATAAGTCCATGAATAAATACCCATATACCTTGATAGAAATCCTCAAATAAAACTAGATTTTAATGGTAGACTTGGAAGAACCCTAGCTTGACCTACAATGGAGCCTTGGAGAAGAAAAATTTTGGTGGATTAGGTGAAGAACAGGGAATGAGGTGAGTTTTGTGTGTAGAAACAGTTATTAGGTGATTTACAGGACCAAAACAATATAATTTACAGATTAGGCGAGTAGAAAATATCAAAATTATCCTTAGTTAAAATTTTGTCGGACAGGTTATAAAGACACTTTCTATGGCTAATAGAACACTTCAGAGGTCATAATAAGCCCTCAAGGAAGCCATAGTAAAATTTCATGTGTCAAAAGCTTTTTACGGGCACCATTTATAGCTCGTGAAAACCCTTCTTTTTTCTAATTTTTTTCCAAGTGTCGGTGGATTCTAAGAATCCAACCCATGCTGCAAAAAAGAACTACAACTTGTGAAAGGTTACGTCTTGTCAACCGAATTTTTTTATTCTCTGAATATCTTCTGTGGATTCCATCTACGAGACATAATTCAAACCATAGTCATAGTTCTTCTTCGTATTCCTAAGTCTGGCATGTTGAACTATCCAACAGGTTTCATGAGTAGGCTTTATGACTCATGAAATTTTTTACAATCCATAAAAAGGCTCGTGGTTCCTATGTTAGTGATTAATTCTGGTTTTTCCTTTTGATTTTGACTTTTCATCTTTTGGGGTATTACAATATCCTTCCTTGGGAACATTCGTCAAATGAGACTTAAGTGAGCATGAATAGAGTGGAACGAACAACTATCAATCTAACACAAATCCAACAGTGCAATTCAAATGCTAAAATCATGAGATTTCTAAAACTTGCTTAAAATATACCTTAAATCAATTTCATGAACATACATGCGTATGAAATGATATAGAAAAGCTAGAATGTAGGGATGCAAAAAATAGGTATGAGAAGCTAACACTTTCATCAACATAGAAACTCAAACACTTAGCTTCGAATGGCAATCATGGTGCAACGATCATGAAACCAATCCATATCAATTAACACGACTCAACCTAGGGGCCTAGTCTTCATTTGGCGAATGAGATACCCGAAGGCACCTCACCTAAGTTGTCACGACCCGAACCTAGGGCCTAGGTGTGACACGGCAGATGAGAACCCAAAGGTCCCCAAACAAGCCTCTTAGATCATACATGCACTTCATAGGTTTAAATAATGAATAATAGACGAGTAACAATATGAAATGGGGAATGGGACTAACGGATAAATCATAGCTAAAAGTGGAAGTTCAACTTAATAGTTCAAGACATAGTTAAAGTGAAATTAGTCCAAACACACCTCTAAATAAATAACAATCAATAGAGCCAAAAAATATAAGTTATTCAATACAAAGTCATAGAAGAAAATACATAATGTGTCTGAAATATCAAAAGCAAAGCTAGAAGATGAGGACTCTGTTCTCAATGGATGGGAACTCACCAAAAGCTCAAAGTCTTCATGATTAACCTAGCCACAAGGAAGAGGATAAGGTAGATTACTTGTCCCTACATGATTATAAGCATGTAGAAAAAATGTGGTTAGTACTAAGTATGCAAGTATGCAATGCAACAAGTAAATAAAATGACAAAGAATACGTACCAATTATGCCCAAATTTTGAAGCTTTAACAATATAACTAGTTTCAAAATAAAGCGTAAAATAATGCCATGATAATGCAAAAGAAGCACATAAGCAAATAAGTGTGGGAATAAAATCGTAATCGACAACACCATATGGCTATAATATGTAATACCGCTGTTATCACATTTATGACTAGGTCTGGTCCTAGTAATGCCACCTCACCGACTTCAAACCACCCAATGTGTCACGACTCAAAAACTGGGTATGATGGCACTCACCTAACCTACCAACTAGAGTTAGCCCAAAACCTAAGAAACTTTACATAACAATAAAAGAGGAAAATAACGGACTAAAAAGGATAAATAAGCATAGGAAATCAAAACAACAACCTTCCAAGACTGGTGTCACATTTTCAAGCCTTTATATATGGAATTTTGAAATAAAATACATGTCTTAATGTCTAGTTCTCGAATAAAACAAAACATAAAAGTAAAAATCTCTGAAAGGATGCCGAAGGAACAAATAGATACCTCTCGAATAATCCAGAAGCTTGATCCAACAAAAAGGAAGTCTATTAGGGTAGATTGGGCTCACAGCCTACAAGAATGAAGCAAGGGATGAACACCAAACAACAAGGCACTCAGCAAATGAACTAATATAAAGTAAAGCAATGAAGAACACAAGTACTCCTTAATGCCCAACCACATACCGCTGAACTACTAACCTGCATGCAGAAAAGTCCCAACACAATATAATATACATTTAATAAAATAGAACATACTCATCACCTGGTATAATATCTCCAACTCAATATATAGAGGTATAACAGTTAAACTAGTCAATTACACAATAAGTCTACAATTTCGTAAGCAAAGCAATAGTAATACCAAATGGATATGACATGAGATGGAGTGGATACCATGATATGTAAATAATGTGATGTAATGCCATATAATCATGATGCATGTCCATCCTATGATACACATCCATTGATAACTCATATTGGAACTCATGGGGGCCACGCAAGGACCATGTATATGTGAACATTGCCGATAATGACCTCGATCAATGCTCACCCATCCAGAAATTACCGAGGACCCATTTGGAAATGACCTCAAATCTATCTAGAAAATAACCTCTAACTGTCGGCATATTGTCTCAGCTCGATCGATAGAGATCTCTGTGACTAATGCATATGTTACCTTACTCATTTCTCAGCTGTAGCCATCACAAGTATCATATACATATATAATAGAGGTGCAATATGCATAATTTTAATGATATCACAATGTCATCACCATAAAGATTTAAATATTCTCAATGTATCAATGTTATCAATATCTCAATATCACATCAATCCCAATATCAATCGTATCACAATATAAGATCCATTTCCACATCAATATTAAGCAAATCACCAGAGTATAAATATATATTGTGAATCGATAATTAACACACAAACTAATAAACCACTATATGAACAATTTCTCAACTCGAATCGCATGATCAAAGCCTAACATGAAACAGTTCTACCCTAAAATACTCAATCACATGCACAAAGGAGAATACATGGTTCAATCATACTTAACAAAAGGTTAGAAGTCCACTTGCCTTCGATAAAGTGGCGAATCAAGTCAAATCCAATGCCTTTCACTTTTTGTGATACTCTATATCACCAAAATCTATTCAAATGCTACACAATCACGTAACGAATCTAATGATACTAATCAATCGATTCAGAGAAAAAGAGTAAAATGGTCAAAAATCTCATGTCAAAAAGAGTAGTCGAAATCTAAACATTAATACGTGAAAATATTCCCTATATAACAGGAGTTCAATGGTGAAAACCATTTTGAAAATGGAGTTAAAATGAGGGAGAAATCATCAATTAAAGTTTTGAAAGTAAAGTCCGAGAAATTCCTAAATTCTACCATTAAAACCCCAAAATTATAAGTTAAATTAATCAATGAAAATCAATGAAATAGGTTAGAAAATAGTTACCAAATCAATTATCCTTGAAAAACCTTGAAGATATTCTCTAAACCGAAGCTTGGAATGTCAAAAATGGTGGAAATTGAAATAAAGTTATCATTTAAAAAAGGTTACTGTTCAGGCCTTCTTTTGTTCTCTGTGAACGTGGGGAAATATCCGCAAACACGGAGACATATGGCCTGTACAACTCTAGGAACACGGAGAGACCTTCTGCGAACGCGGATGTTTGAGATCAAAAGCTCCGCGAACATGACCCTTGCTTAGATCATGAAAAACTTGGTATCTAATCCAAGGTTTAATGTTTCTTAGGGAGTCTAACATATCGCATCAAGTAGAGTCTTATTCATGGTTGTGAAGCGCACCACATTTATGACTTAGAGGCTATGAGATATTTTAGGAAACTTCATTTGCTTCATAATCTATGTTGTGTTATAGAGTACTCTAAGGCTTTTCCTCTTCTAAAAATTGTTGTTTGAGATTTTCAAAAAGTGCCTCCATGAAGAGCACCAATTCAAAAGAGAGTCAATGTTAATAAGGAATAAGTTGTTCAAGCTCTCAATGACCCTTTGGTCAAGCCGATTACTATTATTAAGTTTTGCACTGCTATTCAAATGCTTGCACAATTTGTGATGATTCAAGTGAACCAAGAAGGTGTAACTCCTCCTAATGTGGGGACAATATCTAATAATTAAGGAATTCACAAAAATAAACCTATTGGAATTCCATGGCTCTAAGGTAGATGAGAGAAAGCGGAATCGGTTGCGTACCAACTCAAGAGTGTTGCTAGGATATGGTTTGAACAATAGAAGAGTGAGAGGCTAGAAAATCTATTCCTATAGCATGGGAGGAATCCAAGGGTACTTTTCTTAACCATTTCTTTTCTTTGGAGTCAAGAGAAAAAATTCAAGAATTCATCAATCTCAAGAAAGTTGGTATAAGTATGAGGGAGTATGCCCTCAAGTTCACACAATTGTCCAAATATGCTCTCTTTATAGTTGCTTGCCCTGGAGCTTGGATAAGCAAATTTATGTTGGGTGTTTCAAGTTTGGCGTCTAAAGAGTGAAAGACATCTATGCTAATCAAAGATATGGACCTTTCGAGGCTCAAGACCCATGTTGAGCAAATTGAGGATGAAAAGCTAGGGAGAGGGCAAGGAAGTCCACGAGGACTCGTGTTAACGGGGTGAATTTTCTCATGATTGGTCCGAAAATAGTGTACATCAATAACAACCTGGTCAAAATATTTCTAACAATTCATCTCAAATGGTTGATAAATGTAGGGTGTCTAACCCTAAAGTTCAAGGAGAAGGTTTGGGTGGTTAAGCTACAGGTGCATGCTTTAGATATGGTAAAATGGGTAATCAAGCTAATGATTATAGGAATGACGATGGTTAATCTAAGTCGCAGATTCAGCCTACTAACTTTGATCATCTGATTCAGCAAACTTACCGGTTTGATTAGCAATCAGCGCCAAAATAGATTCTATGCTCTATAGGCAGACAAGAGTTGGATGAGTCTCTTGATCTGTTGATAGATACATTAAAAATCTTTTGATTTGATATATATATGCATTGTTGGACCTTAGTACCAATCTTCCTTTTGTTTCCTCTTATTTTTCTATGAGGTTCCTTTCTCAATTAATACCCTCGTTAATGATTTGATTTTAGCCAGAAGAAGTTAAGGGATCGTCCAATTTTGTTTTTTTTATAAAGTTACTTTGTGTGATATTGTTGAGCTTGAAATGATTGTTTTTAATATTATCCTTGGTAGGAATTGGCTTCATGCATGTTATGCCTCTATTAAATGTAGAACCTACTCTCAAAAACACTTGGTCTCCAACCTCAAACTGCAAGAAACGGCATTTGCGGTCGGCATAACTCTTATACTGACTCTGGGCTATCCTTAGTCTATCATTTATAACTTGGACCCTACCTAGGGAATCCTGCAATAGATCTATACTATACGGACCCAACTCGGTAGACTCAAATCACCCGATCAGAATACGGCATCATCGGTCATAAAATGACTCAAATGGGGCCATCTGAATGTTGGTATGGTAGTTGTTATTATAGGCAAACTCAACTAACAACGGAAACTGATCCCATTAACCCCCAAACTCTAACACAAAAGCTCATAACATGTCCTCCAGAACCTGTATAGTGCTCGAATTGGACATCAATCTGGGGTTGAAATATTGTGCTCAAATCAACCCGACTGCCCAACTCTCATTGAAAAGTCCTCCAAAAGCTAGAGCTAAACTGTAACCCTCGGTCAAATATGATAGATATAGGAATCCGGTGCAATCGGACTATCTCTTGAATGTAAAATATGAGCTAACGGCTCAGTATTGAAGGTAGAACGGACCGAAAGAAATGTGCAGACTTAGTCAACCGATCAACTATCATCCAAATGTTGTTGTAACCCCTGAAAGTACGAGGGATCCCCACAACAAAGTCCATCATCACACATTCCCACTTTCACTCGGGAATGGGTAACTACTGAAGTATCCTACCAGATCACTGGTGCTCAGCCTCTACCTGATTGGCAATTGAGGCAACATGATACATAATCTACAATATCCCTCTTTATAGCATCCCACTAGTAATGCTGCCTCAAGTCTCGGTACATCTTAACTGTACTTGGATGAATAGAATATTGGGAATCATATTCCTTCAGCAGGATCAACTGTATCAAATCCCCCACTCTAGGAATGCATAACCAACTGTCAAATCTGAGGACTCCATCTAAATCAACTGCAACATGACCCCCAATACCCTGTAACACTCTATCTTGGAGACCCACTAACAACTCATCCTCGAACTATCGGGCTCTGATCTGACCAATCAGTAAAGACTGAGCCCCAATAAAGCCCAATACATGATTGGAGTTTGAAATATCCAAGTGGACCAACCTATTAGCTAGGGAATGAATATTTAAAGCTAGTGGTCACTCATTTGTTGCCATGTAGGCTAGGCTGCCCATACTCACTACCCTCCGACTCAAGGCATTCTTTACTAGTTAGCCTTGCCCGGATGGTATAAAACAAAAATATCATAATCAGCCACCAACTCAATCCATCATCTCTGGTAGGAATTCAGGTCATGTTGAGTCATAATGTACTGTAAGCTTTCAGTGGTCTGTATAGATGTCACAATGCATGCCATACAGATAATGCTTTTAGATCTTGAGCGCAAACACTACCGTGGCCAACTCTAAGTCATGTGTGGAGTAGTTATGCTAATGGGCCCGTAACAGGCGAGAAGCATAATCAATAACCCGACCTCACTACATCAGTACACAACCCATATCAAAACCTTAAAGAGTAATTGTACAACCTCTGCAAACCTGATCTACCATAAGTGAATCCCCCACTAGGATCGATACTCAAACCCGATAAGAAAAAGGCTCGGGAATCAAACCCAGGTGGGACACATAATACAGAGACACATAGGAGAATGTGGAACCTGGAAGGTGAAGCAAGTTGCTGGCATATAGTAATCATACATATGATGGCTTCATTAGAAGCCTCGACCTTGATCCTTGCTGGAGCAGCATAAAAGTGGCCCCAACGGCCTCTCCCACTAACATAACCGAGGCCCTTGGCTCTAACGCCCTAGTGGGCCCTTTAAAATCCCATTGATAGGCTTGTTATTCCCCACATTCTCTATACTAATCATCCCAATGACCACGATCCTGGCCCATGCCCCTACCACCTGGTATAGGAGCTGATTCGATAGGTTGTGGGGCGGCATGTGCTGCTCTATGCTTTGGACAGTCCCTGAGCCAATGATCTAGTGCCCAGCACCCAAAACAGCCCTATTGTACTATCCCGATCCAGATACCCTAGAGCTTGATTGCCCACAAAAGATGACACAACTAGCCCTAAAAAAGGTGGAGTCCCTCTCCCTCTGTATATGCCCGATGAGGTAAGAGGAACAACCTCAATTGGAAGTGCCCGGGCCCTGATTGGTTGGTCTGACCCTGATAACCTCTCCTTAGAGGCCTATCCCTCGGCGCTCGGAGCCCTGTCTGGGAGCCACTAAACTCTCTTTCACGTCTAGCCCACTTTTTGCTGCCCCATTGGGCCTCGCAACTAATCTGCTCCAGAGAGTGAGCATGATCAACAATATCCTGAAATGACTGACATAATGTTATCAGTGCATGTGTACCCATCCTCAATTGAGGCCTCAATCCTCGCACAATGTAATGAATCCGCTCTTCATTGGTAGGCAATATAGTTATAACATATAATTGGAGCTCCTGGAACCTGACCTCATACTGCAATACGGTCATCTGCCCTTACTCAAGTCGCATGAACTGATCCCAGCGGTAGTCCCTGAAACTCCTGGGCACAAATCTAGTCATAAATACCTCTATAAACTCTACCTAAGTCAATGGTGCGGCATCTGCAAATCTGGTATCTCGGTGAGTCCGCCACTACTTTCTGGGGGTACTATCTAGTTGGTAAGCAGTAAACTCAACACCTTAAGACTCCAGTAGTCGTAATGCCTGTAACTACTCTAACATGTTATCAGGAAGTCCTGTGCATCCTCTCTTGCAACTCTAGAAAACCTCAATAAAGCCAACCTTAGAAAGTACCCAAGCAATTACTGGTCCTAAGATGGTATGGCCCCCTCAAGCTAGGCCAGGACCTCCGGTATAGCAGGCTCTACTGGTGCCTAGACTGGAGGAGCTGGAGCTAGAGCTGGCGTTGCACCCTACAGTAGGGCTCCAAGTTTTTCCAGGAACTGTCCAATAGTCGCCTACACCTCTGGTGTAACTGCAAAGGCGATTGGGGGAGTTGGCACTTCTGGTTGTGACAGAGCTAGGGTATTTGGTCCCTGCTCCTTGGGCTTGGGGAACCGCTCCTTATCCAGGACTGATGATGTGGCCCTACCTCGGCCCCATCCTCCACGTGCCAAATCTGCAAGGAATGAACAAAGTCAGATCCCTAGAATTGAAGAACTATTGACAAAATACAGCATAAGAATAAACAACACAGGAAAGTTCCTAAACATCCTGTACCTCCTGGAGATAAGTCATGGACATTTCCGCACCCATCCACAGGACTCTACTAGATGGTAGTTCTGCATAGCTGAGATCAGTGAACCTTAGGCTCTGATACCAACTTGTCACAACCTGGTCCCGGTCATGATGGCGCCTGTTAAATTCCACCTACAGGTAAGCTAATTACCCAACACCAGGGTACCTGTTCTAGCTCTCTAGTCATAACCATAACTAATACAATAATATAAATAATTGCAACCTACCCAGTACCTGGAAGCCAACTGTACAGAGCTACAAAGATAGAAATACATAGCGATATACAGATATAACAATAATCATAATAATATACAAAATCGGGAGTGCTCCTACAAATATGTCACTACGGTACAAGGCCAATTTCTGATATAAAAGACGATCATCAAAAGGAAAGAGACTGTGAAGTAGTCTGAGCTTTCGGTCATACCCAAAATGAAGTCTCTTATGTGCTCCCAAGTCCCCCAAAATCAGTGCCCACGGCTAGAACCTAGACTTTCACCATGTAAAGATACAGAATATAGGGGTAAGTACCAGAATAATACTTAGTAGACTCATCGACCGACTGGATGAAATAAAGTATATAATGAAGCTCAAATGTAGATAAAATGCAGCAAATCCTAGAAATTAACCCCATAACCTCAACTGAACCGAATCATCATACTATGCACAAGTGCAAGGCCCTAGTATCTGCACCTATATGCCACCCGAGCCCCCATAATCCCAGAAGGTACACTCGTGCATAATCTATCTGAGTTAACATCCTAAACACAATGATATCACCACAGAGGCCAAAACTATTCATCACAAGATCAAGGGTCGGCAGTACATGGGTGAAAGTTACTAGTATTTATGCATGAAGCCCCCTAATCCCCCCATAAGCCCAGAAGGTACACCCATGCGTAATCATGTGTGTAAGAGTATGTGGATCCATGGGTAATCAACCGGGTTGCCGCCCCTAACAACCATATGCCAATTGGATCCTTGACCCTATGTAGGAACGTGACACCCGATCCAGATATGTACATGCATAACGATGAGGTCTATCCCCCGCAGGAGAAAGAATCCTCTCGGCATAATCAATAATATATCATCTTGATATATTAAGCAATGGGGCCTAGCCCTATGATGTAGTCAACGGGGTCTCAGACCCAAGGTATCAGTAAGTGCTCGGACCCCTTTAGAATCAGCACCAGGTCTTAGACACTCGAACGTGGCCATCGAAGACTCGGACCGCAGGGTGCATCGTCTAGGTCTCGAAGCGTATAACCAGTCATTCTCTCCCTAATCTATCCGAATCCAGATCTCCAAGTCATACCACCCCTCAAGATAAAAATTACACCCCTCTCTAACCACACATAACTGTCACCTTACTCAGAAAATGACAGATACCACATCCTCAGGTGTGAAGAAAACCCAAGCACAGCAGCTGACAATAGTATACAAGAGCATATATATATATATGCATATGTCACCAACCATGGCGACCCAGGCCTAACAGAGCCAATTATACCGCAATCTAGTGAATCAAAAGAAATAAGAGTAAGGCAGGGAACCTATAGCTCTATCATGAGTAACTATACAAGAATCAAGTCACAGCATGGCATATCATCAATGAACAGCCTCACAAACAGCAAATCTCGATAGCATCAGGCCACATAACCACACATACAAGAGTATAGGTCATAATACATACTTGTCCCATGGCATCAACCCATATATGGCCCTTACTAGGCCTACCTGTAGCCAATAGTACCAGAAAATATTGAGACAACAGCTAATATCGCTACTAACACAAGGATACAACCCCACAATATCACAAACTACGAATACAGGGTACAACCAGTCATATACTATACATATAACACATTTTAACTCAGCATGCATATATTCCAACTCAGTCTAAGGTTTAGGGAAAGCCTATCCTACCTGGCTGTTGATTCTCATATCCCAAATTAGTCTAGCTGAGTGTTTTCACTCCTGATAGATTTTTGACACTGCTCAGCTAATGAATTATAATTCACAATTTCAACACGATCATATTAGCTGTAATATCTTGAAGAACGAGTGAAATTAGGCCAAAAGCGCCTAAAATGGAAAAAAATGAGGCCCATCCCTAAAATCCTAAACAACCCTAAAAAATGATCCCCAAAAACGACCCGAGTCTAGAGCCAAATATTCAACCCAAAACGGACCCTAGATGACCGAAAAAAGGCCAGAAAATAGAATTAAAGTCTTTACCAAGAAAATATTTCTTTTAAAACTTTCTCGATCAAAATTTATAAAAATGGGACAAAATAAGCAAACACCCAGCATACCACAGTGTTCCTCTCAGAATGTAGAAGTATTTAGACTCAAGTTTAACTTAATTCCATCAAGAATCAACTAAGATGTCAACGCGTAAAGTTTTCACATATTTTGAGAATGAAATCAGTTAAAATAGTGATTTTACCTCAAAATATGTGCCTAATCCCAAATTCGACTTCACGACAAAGTTCCTTATAAAAATGCGAGTCATGTAGACCTTTGATTCATAAAAATGGAGCTATGTAATACTTTTTATGAGCTAAAGAAGTTGGGAAGTATGGCTGGTTCGAGAGGGGTAAGGCCATATATATAGGCCTCAACTCTTCTCCATGAATGCAGGCCTTGGACCACGAAGGTGGTGCCTTTGCACAGCTAGGCCTCCACGAACGGACTTGAGGCTCCGCGAATGCAGAGCTCTGGTAGTTTCTCTTCCGTGATCGTGCCAAACCCTCCACGAACGCGGAGGATTAATTTACCTGGTGCTGCACCAACTAAACTCAAAACTTCTCGGGGCACACGCAAGGCATCTAGTGTTCGTTTTGCACAAATTAATAGTGCAACCACATGGTTTCAATGTATAGTATCCAACGGTGCAGTCAGAATTCCCAACGAAGCATCCAGGGAAAAATGAGGGTCCCACTTCTTTTTGGCTAATTTTAGCTAAAAGAACTGAGGGGGTCAAAATGCAACTGGATGCCCTGTCAACTGACGAAGGTTCATATTAGACCATTTTTGACGTTCCAAAGTTAACAACGCCATCAAATTTCCATTTCGAGTGCATTTAGTTGGGTTTTTATAGAAACACACTTTTTAGCTTCCTGTTGAACTCATTTTGCAACTTTTGACTCAAAATCATACCGGAATCCTCCATCCTCGGACCAACTACCCTTCTAGCCTAAATCAACCGTTTCAGAATAGATAAAACTGTCAAAATTCTATTTCAAGGTTGTTTGCTAGGATTTTGCTAGAAATCTCATTTTTGCAGCTTTAACTTCTTGCTAACTTGAAAATTCACACAATTCACAACCAAAACACCTTATAAACATCTTGACAACCCCAATAGATCATAAATGGTTTAAGCTTACTATACAAAAGCTCAAAACAACAAAAATATCACAGAAACATAGATTTGGCCTAGAGGGTTATTACACCTAGATATGTTCATGGTCATACATATTGAAGATATCTTGGTCTACTCCAAGAATGAGGAAGAGCATGCTTATCACCTCAGAGTTGTCCTCCAAACTCTTCAGGATAGGGAGTTGTATGCAAAGTTCTCCAAGTATGAGTTCTGGATTACATTAGTGGCTTTGTTAGGTCATATTTTTTTCCACATATGGTATTCTGGTTGATACCCAGAAAATAAGGTAGTAAAGAATTGGCCCAAAAAAACATCTCAAAAATTTCTTGGATTTAGCTGGCTATTACCACAGATTTGTTGAAGGAATCTCTTCTATATCATTATCATAGACCAAGCTAACTCAGAAGAACTCTAAGTTTCAATGGTCAGATGCATATGAGAAGAGTTTTCAAGAGTTGAAAACCAGATAGACTACCACCCAGCATTGACCTTGCTTGATGGAACAAAAAATTTTGTGATCTATTGTAATGCATCCAGAATTGGGTTAGGTTGTGTTTTAATGCAGAGGGTAAAGTGATAGCTTATGATTTCAAACAACTTAAGAATCATGAGATAAACTATCCCACTCATGATCTTGAGCTGGCAGCGGAGGTATTTTCTCTAAAAATATGGCTCCACCACTTGTATGAAGTATATTTGGATGTGTTCATGGACTACAAGAGCCAACAATATGTATTCAACTAGAGGGAGCTCAACCTAAGATAGAGGAGATGGCAAGAGTTACTCAAGAATTATAACATGAGCATTCTTTATCATCCAGCTAAAGCTAACATAGTTATTAATGCTCTATGCAGGTTGTTTATGGGTAGTATTGCCCATGTTGAAGAGGGGAAAAGATAATTGTCTAAGAAAGTGCATCGATTGTCCCAATTGGTAGTTCAACTAGAAGAGTCTAATGAAGGTAGAGTTAATGTGTAGAATGGATCTGCATCATTTTTAGTGGCAGAGGTAAAGGAGGAACAAGACCAAAATCTTGTCCTACTTCAATTAAAGGAAATGGTTCATAAGCAAAAAGTGATAGTTTTATCTATAGAGTGACATGGAGTGTTGAGATACCAAAATAGACTATGTGTCCCAAACGTTGATGGTGTTTAAGATAGAATTATGGCTGAAGCACATAGTTCTAGGTACTCCATTCACCTTGACTCTACAAAGGAGTACCATGACTTGAGAGAAGTCTATTAGTGGAGGAGAATGAGAAAGGATATTGCTACATTTGTTTCCAAGGGCCTGAACTATCAACGGGTCAAAATTGAGCATCAAAGGCCATGTGGATTAGCATAGAACTTTCAAATACCCGAATGGAAGTGGGAGATAATCAATATGGACTTTAGTACAAGTTTTCCAAGGTCTCAAAAGTAGTATGATTAGTATGGGTGATTATGGATAGGATGACCAAATCAGCTCACCACTTTGTGGTCAAGATGACTGACACTACAGATGATAATGCTAAATTGTAAATTCGTGAGATTATAACATTTCATGGAGTTCCAATGTCCATTATATCAAACAAAAGAGCTTAGTTCACATCTCAGTTTTGGAGATCCTTTCAGAATGGGCTGAGTTCAAAGGTGAATCTTAATACATCCCTTCATCATTTGACAGATGGCAAGGCAGAGCACACAATTTAGACACTAAAGAATATATTGAGAGTCTGTGTTCCTTATATCAAAGGTAATTGGGATAATTATTTACCTCCAATTGAGTTTGCATATAATAGTAGCTATCATACAAGTATTTAGATGGCTCCTTATAATTCTTTGTATGGGAGGAGATGTACATCGCCAATTGGTTGGTTTGAAGTTGGTAAAGCTCTTGATCTCGTTCACTAATCTATGGAGAAGGTAAAGGTTATCCGAGATAAATTGAAGAATGCACAAAGTAGACAAAAATCCTATTTTTATGTGAGGAGAAGACACTTAAAATTCGAGGTGAACGACTGGGTATACTTGAAGTGTCACTCATGAAGGGTGTTATGAGATTTGGTAAGAAAGGGAAGCTGAGTTCAATATATATTGGTCCCTACCCAGTTGTGAAAAGAGTGGGAAATGTGGCTTATGAGCTGGAGTTGCCTCCAGAGTTAGTCATTACTCATTCGGTATTTCATGTCTCAATTTTGAAAAAGTGCTTGGGAGATCCTTCATTAGATGTTCCTATTGCTAGTATTAGAATCAAGGATAGTTTGTCCCACAAAGAGATTCCAATCCAGATTTTTGGCCAACAGGTTTGCGAATTGAGTACCAAGGAGATTGCCTTAGTCAAGGTCTTGTGGAGGAATCAACTTGTTAAGAAAGTCACGTAGAAAGCTGAGGAAGATATTAAAGTCAAATATACACATCTATTCGTGCCCAATGATGAGGATGTTGAAGGTAATGCCCTTATTCTTGACTTGAATTGACTAGTCTATCCTTTAGTTGAATAATTGATTGTTTAGAGAGTTTGTTTATTGGTTGTTTATTTGATTGAGTCTTGATTGTTATTCATGCTTGATGTATCCTAGTTTCATCTTCATTCGAGGATAAATGATCCCAAGGGGAAGATATTGTAACACCCTCTAAATTATTCCACACTTGTATGACCTTGAAAGTCCTGAAATAGGGTTGAGAAATGTCTGGAAAAAATCACTATCAATGACCATGAGAGGTTATCTATAGCTAATAGATAGTTCTATGGCTCGTAGATGAGGCTTGTGGTTACCAACACTTGGTGAAATATGAACTCTTGAAGATCCTTGTATGAGCCTATTTATGACTTGTACTTGCTTCCACAAGCCATAAAAAGAGGTTTGTAGAACCCCAACCTTAGATCTTAGAGAACTTTTCTAAGTGTGGAACTCGTGTATGAGAGAGGTCTACGGCCTTTAGTTCTAACGATGGCGCTAGAATATAGTTCTAACGATGGCCCTAGAATGATCCTCGTGATTCTAAGTTCAAATTTTGGGTTTCTGAATCTTAAGCCACAAATTAACAGGATGAGCCCATGTATGGGTTTATGACCCATAAAAGGTGATTGTAAACCCAGGGTCAGTAACTAGTATTAGAATCCCAATCTATGAAGGGCCATTTATAGCCGTAGACTAGATTACGATCGGTAAACAAGGTTTCATGGTCTAGTACGACAGTTTTAATGAAGGGTAGAATTGTCTATTCCCATCTTTCGCAAACATAACCCACATCGTGTTGGGATTAATTAAGGCCCCTTGCCAGTATTCTAGGGGTATTTTCTTTCAGAAAAGACTTAGACTTTTAAGAGCAAGGATTGGAGAAGAGAAAGCTAGGATTCCAATCGTCTGATGGTGACCATATGAGTTTCAATTGCCTTTCAATTTCTAGATATGTAAGGTTAATTAAAGCATGAATTTTACTTCTTCCATATGCCCTACTAACTTTGACTTGACAAGTTGAGAGTAATTGAGTTCCCTATGATTGTGTTCTTGAGATTGTTTTCTAAATCCTAATATATCCATGTATGATGTTGAATGGTTGATTGTTTTTATGAGTTACATTTATTGTAACAAATACTTTGGTCCTTCACTACATGATCTCTAACTAAACTTTGCCTATATCGGATGTCCCTATATCATGGATGAGTTTAAAAGTAACTGTGAAAATTATGAATGTGAAAGAGTTAAGTTTGAATATAACTTTTCTAAAACTTGAAGATTCCTTTGTATTTTCTGAAAAGTGAATCCAAATTATTGAATAGAATTAATTGTTTCAAAATGCATAACCTTACTACTCTTGAATGATGGGATAGATTGGATAGTATAATTGATTGAAGAGTTTGATTATGATAGAATTTATGAACTGATAAAAGTGCACGTGAGACTTGTTGATTGGATAGATTGAACTGATTTGTTTTATAATCATTGAGTCTTGGGAGGAGTATCGAGCACCAAATAAAGTATGAGTAAGTAATAAATCGAACTCAATAACTACGTCACCAAATGTAGGCGAGAATTGAATTATGAAATTGGATGAATTCACTTATATTGTCCCCTAAGTGGACTTGATTGATTATCCTGGATCCATAATTGGTTGATTTGTCCTTACCTGGCAAAGTATTGGATGGTTGTGACGATAGCAATGAGCTTGTTGTATGATTATTGGCTCATAAATGATTGTTATCGAGTAAGATAAACTCCCAAATAGGTCTTGATATTACTCTAACTGTCATGCCCCGAGAGGGTACCATTGGCGTGGCTGGCACCTAGAGACTATTGCTAGTCCCCAAGCGAACCACTTAGCCTCATCACATTCATTCAATCAAACAACTCTACTCAACAACAGAAATAGAAATAAGTAAATGGGCACATCTCATCTAATGTCTCAAAATGATATAGATAATAATAAAGGCTAGTAGAAAGAAACTAGCTTACAATCTCAACATCAACATTCAATCATCGTCTATAAAGCCTCTATCACTAATCATGTAGTGTCAATGGCAGACCCATGGCTACCCAAATCAAAATATAAAAATAGTCAAATCTAACTCTAAAGCAAGATGAAATAAATCATAGTGGATCCTCCGGAGTAGGGGAGGCTCACAAATCCGCTGAGTGTCTCGGATCTTCAACGGAGCGTCTGATGATGATCTCTAGTACCTGCCTCTGCATCATAAAACAATGTAGTCCAAAGGACACATCAGTATTTGAAATGTACTGGTATGTAAAATAGCTGAGTGAAACAGAAACAGGTAGAATAATATGAAAACAACATCAACTCATAATAAACATCAAATCACATCAAATCATCAAATGTCTATTTATGCAAGAATAAAGAGTAGAGAAGTGACCCGTCAACAACTCAAACTCATCAATCATCTCAGACTCATCTCAAAGGAGCTCACCTCCTCTCATCTTATCTCATCTCATCTCAACTCAGAGCACTCAACTTAGGAAATTTATGGGAGTTTCTCTTATCCGACAACAATCACTTATGAGCCGGTGAATGTACAACAATCACGCTGATATTGCCACAGCCATTCCAAACTTACCAAGTAGGGAATGAATCGGAACCATATCAGCTCACCCAATATGAAGTCAGTCGTCAATAAGTCTGCTATTGCTTTCAGGGACTTCTAATCAAGAGGGAACCATAATATATGTGATAGTTCTAAGCCTCACCTATGTTTGGCGATGTAGTTTGATGAGTTCAAGTCAGACTAACTCTCACTCTTTCGGTGCTCGATACTCCTCCCATGACTCAATGCTCATAAAACCTCCATCTTAACCAATCTCATAGGGACTCGAACCCCATCATCGATCGGTATCTCATAGGGACTCTAACCCTATCATCAATCAACTCATAGGGACTCTAACCCTTTTATCAATCAACTCATAGGGACTCTAACCCTTTCATCAATCAACTCATAGGGATTCTAACCCTTTCATCAATCAAGCTCATAAGGACTGTAACCCTCTCATCAATCAATCTCATTAATGACTCAAGATTTAGAACAATCATTAGGAAACAATCGAATAGAAACATCAGTGGAGTTCATTTGTAGAGACTCACAAGACAATCAAATTCTATCAACTCGTCGTCATTTTCTCATCACAATCAACAATCACAATCGACAATCTCAAGGCTCTATACTCAATTCTCAAGTTTATTATGCATGCTTTTCAAATTTATCATGTAGGGTTATGCAAATTCTCATGAAAAATGTTCAATTAAGGAAAACAAATAATATAATAATCATCAATATAGAATAACATATAATTTCAAATTAAATTTTAAGAAAACCCATCAAGTGTGCATGTATGTAGATTCATGAACCATCAACTCATCTATGACCATCTATGGGGCACATGAGAGAACAATCCCATAATTTTCGTTTAGCCTTACATACCTAGAATGAAGATTCAATCAATCACGTCAAGAATCTCCTCTCGAATTGCTCAACCTCAAGCCCTTCTCCTCTTTCCTCAAGCCCTAGCCTTGTTAGATTATGGAATAGGACTTAGAATAGGGGTTTTAGACCCTTTTTACGTCAAAATGACCTTATTAGATTGTGTATAGAGTTTAGGATAGGTTGGAAATAGACCGAAATGTCCCTCATAAAATTTAGAAATTTTCAACTCGAAAAAGACCCAGCACGCGACGCGGACTGGTCGCACACTGCGTATTTTCAGAAAAAAAATTTTGAATGAGTTTTCTCAATCCCGTCGAAAATTTTCAAAAAAAAAACTATAAGTTCTGGTCCGCGACACAGGCGCAATGCGCTCTTGTCGCGCACCAACACTATTTAGCGCTTCGGATCGAAAAAATATCTCTTGGTCGAGTCGCTCTAAAAATCGACCGAGACCATTTTTTGCTCAATTTTTTGTGCTAATCACAAATCTGGCCTCGGATTTTTCATACGAGCATTGGAAGATGCGTTACGCACATACCCTCACTTGAGGGATATTTTGATAATTTTACCGAGCGTTACACTAATAGCTCGATTAGATTGCATATGATTAGTCATTGTCTAAACCTTATTCTTGCTTTAGACTTGTGATATTCTGATTTAGTTCATTATCTTTCTGATGAGTATTTGAGTTAATGTCACTCTACCTTGATACATATTTCATTCTACTATTTTATATACTTGTATATTTCACGTACTGACGTCTATTTGACATGCATCTTTTCATGATGCAGAGACAGTTACTAGAGATCGTCAACATGCATACCGTTGAGGATCTTTTCGCATTCAGCTGATTGGTGAGTCCTCCCTTGCATTAGAAGGATACTATTTATGTCGTTCTTGTTTGATCTTAGTCTTTCATTTGGTTGAAGATAGTCATGGACTTGTCATTGGTACTATTTAGATAGTAGAGATAGCGGCTTCGTACACTAGATGATGATTGATTGATTCGGATGTTGTCATATTGACTAGTTACTCTCTTACTAGTCTCAAAATTAGATTAAGTTTGATTTGTCGGCCTTTGGCCATTATCTATTGAGTTATTGATTTCATTACTCTTTGTGCAGTTATTTTTTGGTTAGCGAGTCTTCCGCTAAATTATTAATTGGACTAGTGATCGGGCCAAGTGGTTTGCTTGGAAAACCAGAAATGATTTTCTAAATGACAATCATGTCAAGGATATCCTTCAGGGCATGACATACTTTGACTTAGCAAAGACTTTAAGTAAGTGTCATTTTCTACTGTATGCAACTTTACTTAGGGTCTCATTATTTAGCAACTTGCAAACAAACTTACTTTATTTGTATGCTAAAGTTTGTTTCACAAAATTTGGAAAATTTTGAACTCCTGCTTCATTTGTGGTGGTTTGAAAATATACCTTAATTTTGAATAATTCTTTTTTTTCTAATATTTAAATTTGGTTGAACTTGAAATTTTTTAGCTGAACTTATAAATTTAGACATTTTTTTTAACATTGGCATAAAAAAAATCTATTGAATCCACCAAAAAACAAACAAAAGAAAATGCACACAAACTAGAAGACAATGATATTTTTGACAAAAAATATGATAAAATTGAGTTATTTCTGATAGTTTGAGGATAATTTTACCTCTTTTTTAATCATGTTGAATTGTCATGTCAATATTTAAATGGCTTATGTGGCACAGCTAACAATTAAAAGGTATTTGTGGTCCCAAAAATGGATAGAAAAAATATTTTTATGTCAAAAATAAACAAAAGATAAATATGAGTTATGTCAAATAGTTCGAAGGTGTCTTTTTTTTTTTTTTTTGTTGATCGGATATAGCTAATTAATTTATTATATTTATATTGCATAAAGATGATAAATTGATACATGTAAATGTCAAGTAAATCTGGATGAGTTGGAGAAAATAAAATATGTGACATTATTTGGTTGAACTTTTTTAATTCTTTTAGTGTTTGTCTAACACTCATTGAATAATTATAATAGGTCAATTTTTTTTATTCTTTTTTTGGGTTAAATGCTACATGAGAAATGGAGTTGAAACATAAAATGAAATAAGATTGAGTTAAAGTACTAAAATAATATTTAGGTACAAATTTTTTTAAAAAAAAAAAAATCATA
The DNA here is from genome assembly GCA_029948455.1 of Solanum rostratum. Classification (NCBI taxonomy): domain Eukaryota; kingdom Viridiplantae; phylum Streptophyta; class Magnoliopsida; order Solanales; family Solanaceae; genus Solanum; species Solanum rostratum. The sequence goes on along the minus strand of CM057053.1, from coordinate 15,112,352 downwards.
TAGGTGTTGACCTTTTCACAACTAGTCGGATTTTCATGTTTATGAATACCAAGTAACAAATGCAGAAGAAAAATCAAAGTAAGAAATGAGTATAATCACTTGACAGATTGAGGTGACAAGATGTTGGTCCTAATTAGGTGTGTATGTTTGTACTTTTGGCCACATTTTGATTTATGCCCCCACTCTATTGCAAACTTGCAGCTGTATTCTTCAAGTGGATTCATAATCACACGTACAAAACTTAGTACCTGCATTTGATCCGCTAGTATCAATAAATAGCTATATCAATTAGTTGGACAAATATGCTAATTGACATTTTTAATACAAGAATTACTAAATTTTGAGTATATTAATACAAAAAATCACACAATATAAAAATACTAATTTTTTTTATGAATAACAATTTTTCACTCTTTTTTTAAAATTTAATAAATTTAAAAACTTTAACCCAACCCAAAACTCCAAAGACAAAAAGATTAAAAAAAAATCATAAAGAATATCTAAGAAATATATCATATTGTTGAGTTAATTTTATGTGAGTTAATTTTACATATATTAATTAGGTGTAATGCAAAGAAAAACAAACAAGAAATACCTTACATAGGAGATAAACATACATATATGTTCCAAACGAAGACTTTGTTAAGTGTGATGTAGTGACCTTTCATGTCATTAACATTCACACCCATTTCTAAAAAATTACTCCTTTTTGCAGCTCTTCCTCTTGCAAATCTAAAGAAGTGTCTTTGGTGGACATAAGACACAACACACCAAAAAAAAGAAAAGAAAAAAACTCCCTCCTTTCTTCTTCTTGAATATTTTTTTGGGTAATTAGCTTTGATCAACCTCCAAACTTTCAGCCACGAATGCACATGTTTGAAAGTAGCTATAGCTTTGGGAGCGACTGGCTACAACGATTTGTATCCCTGTCGAATCGAAATTGCTTTCAAGGCAGTGATTTGCCACGACATAATGTTTGTAATAAGTTGTTTAATTCTAGTCTAATATCAATATTGTAGTATTTTTTTTCTAATAATTTGAAGGCAATTTTCTTACATACAATATTAATAAACGGCATTTTTCTTGAACAAAACATTTTCTGATCTATCAAAAGCTTGAGCCACTGGACGAAAATAACTTTAAATGTTGGTCAAAAACAATGATTTTTTTTAATTAGCAGAAGTTGATTATGCTGTAGTTAATGAACCTTCTATAGGTGGTTCTAACAGTACTACTTATTTTAGCAATGTGTTGATTGTTGATGTTGTTGCTTAAATAAAATTTGAAAGAGCTAAACAAAACGGTTAGAGGACATTTACTGAATCATACGACTAATCCTTTATTTGATTTGTTTGTTACATACAAATCTACTTAGGAAATATGGGATATTTGAAAAAGAAATATGGTGCTAATAATGAAAAATATGTTATTGGTCAATGAATTAAATTTTAAACGATCGACGATAAGTCAATTATGGAACAAGTTCATGAATATGAGAACTTAATTGTTGATGTTCTCAATAAGGACATGTAGATATGTGAGACTTTTTAGGCTAATATTCTGCTTGAAAAAATTTCATCATCTTCAAGTGATTACAGAAATCAGTTAAAATATAAGAAAAGGAATATAACTCTCCAAAAACTTATCAGTCACATGAAAACTGAGGAGACAAATCATCTCAAAGATAAGATGAAAGTACCGTCTCTTAATTCTTTTAAAGTTAATCTTGTTAATTCATCTGGTACTTGTGTTTATTTAAAAATGACAGTTCGGGTTGTGTGATCATATATTTGTATGTCAATGACATGTTAACCTTTGGTCCTAATGTAAATGTTTTGATCAGACTAAGAACTATTTGTCTTCCGAATTTGAAATAAAAAATCTTGAGAAACATATGTGATTTAGGGGATTAAAATCAAAAGAAATATAATGGTTTCTCTTTATGTCAGTCTCATTAATTTAAAAAATATCGAAAAACTTTAATTACTTTGATGTAGTACCAGTGAGAACTCCTTAAAATCCTAGTATACACTTGAGAAAGAATAAAGAATCTAGTATTTTTCAAACTAAATATGCTAAAATAATTGGGAGAGCAATGTTCTTATGAATTGAGACTCACCTTGATATAGCATCTGTTGTTAGCATATTGAATAGATATACTTATAATCTTAGTATTGAATATTGTAATGCTCTTTATTGCCTTCAAAGGTATCTAAAAAGTATTATGGATTGACGTTTGCATGTTAATGATTTTTTTATTGTTTTAGAAGGATTTTGTGATGCAAACTGTGTAACTGACAATGATAAAGTTAGCTCCTGTAACGATCCTCGCTTTAGAAGACTAGAAGTGCAGAAAAGTTGCGCTGAAAAATTACCAGAGTCAATTTATAAGGCCGAGTCCATGACCCATAGATGGAACCACGAGCCATAGGTCCGACCAATGAATATGAACTTCAGGAAAGAGAAAAAAATTTCAAGTGTGGGATAACCCACGAAGCCATTGACCGCCCGTAGGTCGATGCACTAGCCGTAGAAAGGGTCGTAAGTAAGGGCACCAGACATGAAGAAAATTTAAAGTTTTTAGAAGGTGACCTACGATCAACAGCAGAGTTCGTAGATCATTACACGGCTCGTAGAAACCCTTCATAGATAAGTTCCAGGAAAGTGAGAAATTTGGCTAAGTGTAGAAGGACTCTACGAGTTCAACCACGACCCGTAAGTCAGAGGACGACCGGAAAGTGGCCATCTCATGGTTTGGGTTGACAAAACATTTTTTGAAGATTGGAAAAGGAGAACAGGACGATCAGGACTACGGTCAATGGTTCAAACCACGGCCCGTAATCAAGGTCTCATAAATGGGATCCGACAGTTTTTAGTGAATGATAGTTTTGTCATTTCCGCCGATTCTAATCCTAAGATATGTCATTTTGGTGATTTTTTAGGCCTAAATCAGACCTTAAAACCCTAGAACCCTCATCCTTTGTTTCATTCTTCAATTCCTAAAATTCCAAGGCAAGAAATACTCCCTAGAGAAGAAGAACAAGCTAAGGAGGCTAGGGGTTCAAAGGGTTCTTTCACCAACAGCAAATTCCTTCTTCCTAAAGCTTACCAAGTGTCACGACCCAACAATTCGGGCATGATGGCACTTACCTAACTCACCAAAGCGAGTCAGCCCTATACCTACTGATCCAAACATAACAATAATAGCGAAAGATAAAATAGTCTAATATGACATATAATTATAGGAAGACCAAACTACAACCATCACAGAACTGGTGTCACATGTACAAGCCTCTAAATACATAGTACTCGAATAAAAGAAATATCTCAAATGTCTAGTCCTCAAATAGAACGTAACATAATGGATTCCTTGAAGGTCCACCAGTGACATAAGCAACTACCTTAAGGATAATCCGGAAGCTCGGTCCTGCAATGAGAAAATTCTAACTAGAGGGACCGGGCTCGCAGCCTACAAAAATGTAGAAAGAGGGTGAGTACCAAAAACAATGTGGTACTCAGCAAATGGAACTAACCTAGAGTAAAACAATGAAAAACGAAGTAGCTCCTTCACACCCAACCACATACCGCCGAACTACAAACCTACACTCAGAAAAGTCTCAACCCAGTAACACCTAATACACAATAAAGATAGTTTTTCAGTATATCACAATTATCCAATCACAAGCCATAACTCACAAGTGATAACATAATCAATGACATGAATAACATCATACAACATAATAGTATGCAAGGATGAGATGCAATGCTTATCCAATAATTGTCGCCACTGACCTCGGCATCACAATATCATTAGCAAAGATCTCAGTATCACAATATTGCCGGCAAAGACCTCGGCATCACAATATCACTATCATAAATTTTAGCATCGTAATATCGCCGGCAAGACCTCGGCATCACAATCTCACTATCACAGATTTTAGTATCACAATATCGTTGGTAAAGACCTCGGAATCACAATCTCACTATCACAAATTTTAGTATCACAATATCGCCGGCAAAGACCTCGGCATCACATCTCGACCGGTAAAGACCTTGGCCCCAATTTCTTTTTTTTCTTTTTTTACAATCTCACTTATATTAATATCCAGAACCAATGTGAATTATATGTGACATAGAATGAATGAACATGAGATGAAGTCCACATAATCACCAACCACAACAATATTTCTCAAAAATAGAATTCTCATCACTTAGCCAAATTTCAATTTAAGTATCACAACACCACACCAACTCACGTTTATATTTAATTGCCTCATTTTTTATAATATTAAAATATTTCATGAATCACACATAGAAGAAATTACAAGAATATGGGTATACCCAACACCATCAATGTTGTAATATCCTTAATATCTCAATACTATCACAACCTCAATAACAACCACATCTCAAAATAAGTACCAATTCGATATCAATATCAAATAATTCACTATTTCACCTAACACTTCCACAATTAATTCACAAGTCAAATATCACCATAGGAATAATTACTCGATTCAAAATATTTCGATCAAAGCCTACATTAATCCATCTCTATCCCAAAATACTCAATTCTATACACATTAGAGCATACGAGGGTCCACATATTTAACAAAATATTAGAAATCCACTAGCCTTATATAAAGTCTCGAATCACATCAATTTCGAAGTTTTTCCCTCTCTACGATACTCCAAATCACCAAAATTTATTCAAATATAACATCACAATCACATAACGAATCTAATGACACTAAAATCAATTAATTCGGGTGAAAAGGGCAAAATGATCCAAAAATTTTGTCATCAGAAAAAGTCATCAGAAATCTTGAAATTTATACATGAAAATGTTCTCCAAGTAATAAGGAATTCAATGGTGAAAATCATTTAAAAATGGAGCTAAAACGAGGTAGAAATCTCATGTTTAAAGTTTAAAAAAAATCCAAATCAGTCAAAAAAATAAATTTTACCTCAAACGGCGCACCAAAATTAATTTCTGAAACTCCCATGGCGTTCCTTTCGAAAAAATACATAATTTAATCTTTTGAATCGCCCAAATCGGACCAAAATCGAGGGAGAAATCGCTAATGGAAGTTTGTGAGAAGTCTAGAAAATCTGAGAAGGAATTTGCAGATTTTATTTACTGCGTCTGCCACGTGGCAGCGCCTAATTGGGCCACGTCATCCCCGCTTCAGCATTTTCAGCAAACTCTTAAAAGTTAAGTTCAATGCTTCGGCCTCATCCGGAGTCGAAAAATGCATTCCATATATAAAATCTGATCGAAAACGATATTTTGGACTCAACATTTAGTCAAAATTTCCACCGGAGGTCGTTTTATTTTAATGTGGGTCTCATTTCTCAATATCGAAAATAATCGAAAGGACCGAAACTCACTCAGAAGCTTCGAAAACTGAACGAAGGGTCCTTCTGGACCAAAATCAATATTCTGGATCCAACATAATCATCAGAATTTGAACTTGAGGTCTCCTTGGCCTAAAACCCAAGAAAGCTCATTTAAACTAGTTTCGGGCTCAAAAATTCAAAATATTCTCAGAAGCTCTAAAAATTGCAATGAAGCCATTTCTAGCATTAGTTTCACCATTTTGGATTATTAGAACTGACAGAATTTCGATCCGAGCCTCCGAACTCCGAATGGTGACCAAAATCAAACTTATGATCCAAAATGAACTTAAAATGTAACTTTGGACTTAAAATCTCCATTTTAACTCTAAATTTAGTTCTGCATGTTCTTCTAGACCGGATTTGGCATTCCGGAGCTGATGGAATCAACAGAATCGCAATCCGACACTCAAAACTCAAAACGGCCAAAAAAATTCAAATTTTTCAATTTAAACCTTTGAAAACTCTTTATTTTGCAAAACTCAAGCTTATCACAATGTTTTTCAAAAGTCTGGTTTTTAGACTTAACCAATAATGATACAAGGCAACTTTTGAGAAGGGCAAAAAAATAATTTTGTCGAAAATACAAAAAAATGATCTTCAGGGTCATTACATTATTCACCACTAAAAGTCATGTTCGTCCTCGAACATAAGGTAAAGGGAGGAGCCTCACTAGAAGTAACCGAGAGTCTGACATAACCTTCTCAAGTCATTAATTGCTTCCAAGTGACCTTATTCTTGGGAGCCATAACATCAAAACGTACCAGCAAGAATAATACTTATGAGCCGACATGAAATTCTGCCCTCTGAGAGTAGCTACCAAGTCGGAGACTAGCCAATGAACCAAACTTGAACCAATAATAGCCAATTGCAATATACCAACCATCACAAACCTCGTCCAAGTCCCATTCCCTTAACATAATCCTCCCTGAACTTAAGTTGTGCAGTTCCAATACTTCGACAATACATATTCGTAAAAGAGAACCCAATTAAATTTGACAACTAGTGAATGACACTCTCAAGATTATAAAACCTCAAATAATACTGCTCGGATGCTGGAGCAATAGCTGAATCAAGTATCGTTCCCTTTCCACGAGCTACAACTATTTAAATAGAAATCAACCTCAACTACATATAACCCTTCGAAGTGAAAAATGCCTCAACGTGCACTCCAACAATCGTCCCCTCATGCCAAACTTAAGAAATTCTTGATCACCCTAAGAACTCTGCATACCATGAGCACATAACCTCCATTTACCACTAAGTACCAATGTAATCCATCATGATAGTTTATGTTAACCTCCATCAATGAAGTAGTATCCATCTGATCCAAAGTCATCAGTGACACATATGAAATCGTGAGTCCTTTCTATATTGCTTCCATGAGTCACCTATTATGATTGAGAAATCCAACCTAATATGAATTGCATAATTTCTCACAGATCAATGTTTGTCATTCCAACCCAAACCAAACTTTCTAAAAAAAGAAGTTTATAGTCTCTCATAATCTGTTGATGAGTCAACCCCTCTCACATCATCACACGAACTCAAAGCGAAAATCCAAACAATTTGAAACTCTAAACCATGGACCCATATATGGTGTCTACTTTCCTTTACTTTTCTTGACTTGTATCTGTCATAAATATTGCGAGGGTGTTTAAATGCTAAACCCATACTCATGGCCTGCGAGGATGTTTAAATGCTAAACCCATACTCATGGCCTAATCCTAGGTGCTCAAACTCTTTGATGCCCAAGGCTTATATACTCACTCCTACCCCGTTTATTGTTATACTTTCTTAGAAAAACTTCCACAACAGATTGTCTTTTACTTTATACCAAACTGCTCAAATGAAACTTCATTTAGTCCCTTCACCGTCAAAAGTAACAGAATCTATAATCGAAGAAAAGCTCAAAACCCTTCAAGAATGCTCAGTAACCAACATAACCGATTATCTCAGTAGATTAATCCATACATTGACAAAATCAATTATCGTGAACGCAATGTACCATGAAACCCTGGATCCCGATTCAAACTATGTAATTGATTTCCTTCTCAATCATTGTTAATATATATCTTGAAGATCTTTAGAGATTGCATACCCTACTTTTTCATCAATCGCTTTCTCATATACCTTGTCGTACTCGTTATTCGCAACCCAAGTCATACTAGTCACTGAATTGAACACCATAAAGAAATCTATTCTCACACTCGAGCCAACCCCTGTAGACTTCTCTCTCATACCTTACCAAACAATCTCTTAACCCTGCTGATACAAGTGTAACTATCTTTCAATAGTCGAATCAGGCAACAAAAGTCGTGACATATAACAAAATTATTGTTATGATTGATATGGTAGCTCAATCCCAAGTCATACCAGCAAAATTTACTGACTCAACCAATTATCCATATGTACTTTCTCATTATCATTTCTATTTCCATTTATACAAGTGAACTTGTCAAAACCTTATTAGTCCACATGCTTGTTATCTCAATATCAAAGCACTCCTCTTAACTTACAATGAGGTCACCAATCCCCATATAGATCTATGGAATAAAATCACACTTAAACATATTAATACTCATTCTAAGATTCACCACTACAACTTTCCTTATAACTGATTCCAAACCCAAGCATCCATGGTAACAACCAATTGCTTCTCCCCAAATATGACGATAATGCCAAACTCCACTACCTGAGGAAGTGCAACAATTGATAACTCCTTAGTAACTAGTGTCTGCACTCAATGATCAATGCCTCTGTCCTTATATGGTATCCGTACCATATTAAAAGTCTCACCATATTCACCACTAGAATGCACCATATTCTCTAAAAAGTGCGTGCTCGAATGGTCCACACTTTTGTATCATTGAATTCATCTCTCACCAAACAATATACCTTCTTCCACAGACAAGATGGGTAGCAGAAGCAGCACAATCCATAGCCCTATCCAAATAGACTTAGACACCACCATAGCAGTTGTATCATAGTCATTCGTGCAACATATCCACTCCAAAAAGACTTAGTAGAGGTCATGATTTTAATGAACGCAATGTCATCCTATGTCCATACCAATCAATCCTCATTTGAAAACGTAACAACTGGAATCCCATAATTATTACATCGATAACATAGTCATTACGTTGATGACGCTATGCCATATTTACGAATCACCCCGGACATCTAGTAGACTAGGAAAGCACCACCCTTGACGCTGAAGTCTACACTATTACCAATCTATTGGTAATTTCTAAACATATCTAACTAATGGTCACTCCTTAACCTGAACAGCTACAAGACTCCCCAAGCTTGAGGCCTTCCTACTCAAAGCATTATCCACCCCCATTGACCTTCCCAGTTGATATAAGATACAACAACAACAACAACAACAATATACCCAAAAATGCCACCAAACTCAGCCGGAACTCACATTTGGAAAAACTTGCCATATAACCTCTCATATCTAATCTATTGAAGTACAATCCTCAAATGACGCTCATGATCCTCTTTGGCATTGAAGTGGTCCAATATATCATTAATGAAAACAAAAAAAAGGAACCCAAATATAGTCGAAATACATCATTCATCAACTCTCTAAATCCGGTAAGGGCATTGGTTATCCCAAAGGACATCTTAAGGAACTCATAGTGCCTACACCTCGTCCGAAATACTGGCTTAGGAATTTTAGAATCCCTGATCCTTAGCTGATGATATTTGGATCTCAAATTAATTTTGGAAAACATGGTTTCACCTTGAAGCTGGTAAAAAAAGATCATCAATTAAAGGAAGAGGGTACTTCTTCTTAACTGTTACTTTTTCAACTATCTGCAATCAATACATATTCTCAAAGAACTATCATTTTTCTTTACAAACAAATCAGAGCACCCCATGGAGACACACTAGGGCATATGAACTCTTAACTCAAGAGATCTTAAATTTGCTCCTTCAATTCAACTTCTCCGTTCGATACTTACCTTTGATATACCTCATCGGACCTCATCCAAACTCAAATCGTTTTAAATCAAGGGACAATCCAAGGCTGACTACACATGCATCCCTTAAATCCATTACCTCTTAGCTGGATCGAATTTCAAACCACACAATGTACCGAGACCTACAAAAACTATGCACGACAATAATCGAAAGAATAAGAGGAAATTTCTTAACAATCTCTGTAGCCTCTCAAGGATAAGTAACAGATGTCTCTGCACCGATCCTTAAGACTCTACTCGATTGGGCTTGTACATATGTGAGACCTATGAACTTGGGCTCTGATACCAAATTATCACGACCCAAAAATTTGGGCGTGATGGGACTCACCTAACCCACCAAGGCGAGTCAGCCCAATACCTACTGATCCAAACATAACAATAATAGCGGAAGATATAATAGTCTAATATGACAAATAATCATAGGAAGATCAAACTACAACCATCCCAGAACTGGTGTCACATGTACAAACCTCTATATACATAGTACTCGAATAAAATAAATGTCTCAAATGTCTAGTCCTCAAATAGAACGTAACATAATAATGGATTCCTTGAAGGTTCACCGATGACATAAGCAACTACCTTAAGGATAATCTGGAAGCTCGGTCCTGCAATGAGAAAATTCTAACTAGAGAAACCGGGCTCGCAACCTACAAAAATGTAGCAAGGGAGTGAGTACCAAAAACAATGTGGTACTCAGCAAATGGAACTAACCTAGAGTAAAACAATGAAGTACCAAGTAACTCTTTCACACCCAACCACATACCGCCGAACTACAAACCTGCACTCAAAAAAGTCCCAGCCCAGCAACACCTAATACACAATAAAGATAGTTTTTCAGTATATCACAATTATCAAATCACAAGCCATAACTCATAAATGATAATATAATCAATCACATGAATAACATCATGCCACATAATAGTATGCAAGGATGAGATGCAATGCTTATGCAATAATTGCCGGCAATGACCTTGGCATCACAATATCATTAGCAAAGATCTCAATATCACAATATCGCTGGCAAAGACCTCGGTATCACAATATCACTATCACAGATTTCAGCATCGTAATATCGCCAGCAAAGACCTCGGCATCACAATCTCACTACCACAAATTTTAGTATCACAATGTCGCGGGCAAAGACCTCGACATCACATCTCGACCGGTAAAGACCTCGGCCCCAATTTCTTTTTTTTCTTTTTTTTACCATCTCACTCATATCAATATCAAGAACCAATGCAAATTATGTGTAACATAAAATGAATGAACATGAGATGAAGTCCACAAACAAATCAACTCATAATCACCAACCACAATAATATATCTCAAAAATAGAATTCTCATCACTTAGCCACATTTCAATTCAAGTGTCACAACACCACACCAACTCACATTTATATTTAATTGCCTCATTTTTTTATAATATTAAAATATTTCAGAATCACACATAGAAGAAATTACAAGAATATGGGTATACCCAGTACCATAAATGTTGCAATATCCTTAATATCTCAATACCATCACAACCTCAATAACAGCCACATCTCAAAATAAGTACCAATTGTATATCAATATCAAATAATTCACTATTTCACCTAACACTTCCACAATTAATTCACAAGTCAAATATCACCATAGGAATAATTACTCAATTCAAAATATTTCGATCAAAGCCTACATTAATCCATCTTTATCCCAAAATACTCAATTCTATACACATTAGAGCATACGAGGTTCAACATATTTAACAAAAGATTAGAAATTCACTTGTCTTATATAAAGTCTTGAATCATGTCAATTTCGAAGTTTTTCCCTCTCTACGATACTCCAAATCACTAAAATCTATTCAAATATAACATCATAATCACATAACGAATCTAATGACACTAAAAGCAATTAATTTAAGTGAAAAGGGCAAAATGGTTCAAAAATTTTATCATCGGACATCTAGAAATTTATACATGAAAATGTTCTCCAAGTAATAAGGAATTCAATGGCGAAAACCATTAAAAATGGAGCTAAAACGAGGTAGAAATCTCATGTTTAAAGATTCCAAAAAAAATTTAAACCAGCCAAAAACAACAAATTTTACCTCGAATGGTGCGCTAAAATTAATTTCTGAAACTCCCATTGTGTTCCTTTCGGAAAAATACACAATTTACCCTTTTGAATCGCCCAAATTGGACCAAAATCGAGGGAGAAATTGCTGATGGAAGTTTGTGAGAAGTCTAGAAAATCTGAGAAGGAATCTGCAGATTTTATTTACTGCGTCTGCCATGTGGCAGCGCCTAATTGGGCCACGTCATGCTCATTTCAGCATTTTCAGCAAACGCTCAAACTTAAGTTCAATGCTTCGACCTCATCCGGAGTCGAAAAATACATTCTATATATGAAATCTGATCAGAAATTATATTTCAGACTCAACAGTGTAGTCAAAATTCCCACCAGAGGTCGTTTTATTCCAATGTGGGTCCCATTTTCCAATATCAAAAATAATCGAAAGGACATAAACTCACCCGGAAGCTTCGAAAACTTAACGAAGGGTCCTTCTAGACCAAAATCAATGTTTCATATCCAACGGAATCATCAAAAAATTCGAATTTGAGGTCTCCTTCGCCCAAAACCTGAGAAAGCTCATTTAAACTAGTTTCTGGGCTAAAAAACTCAAAATATTCTCATAAGCTCTAAATATTGCAATGAAGCCATTTCTAGCATTAGTCCATTTGAAATTATTGGAACTGACAGAATTTCGATCCGAGCCTCTGAACTCCGAATGTTGATCAAAGTCAAACTTATGATCCAAAATGAACTTAAAATGTAACTTTGGGCTTAAAATCTCCATTTTAACTCCAAATTCAGTTCTGCATGTTCTTCAAGTGACACTCTTTTCATAGTTTGGGGTTTCAAAATAATTTGATACCATTATAACGGTAAAATACCATTATGTACTATTTATTCAGTATCATTCATATTATTGGTGTGATGTTTTCCTACTCTATCACATCACACTTAAAATGCCTTTACACTATCAATACATAAAATGAAATATATTAAATACTCCTAGCAGAAATTTTAGATTTGCTAGTAATTTAAAAAGTTTAATTAATTGATGATTGTATTTGGGAACAAGGGTAAAAAAAAAATTTTACGTAGAATTACATAAAAATATTTATTATTAATAATTTGGTCTAAAAAGGCACATATCATTAATAATAAGTTAAAAAATACCCTTATTATTATAATATATTAGCATTATAAAAATATTAAAGTAGAAAAGAAGACAAATAGAGTGTAACATGGAGAATACTTTTAATCTCTTCACGTATCTCTTTACAAAGGATGAATTTTTATAGGACGTAGAAATCATCTGTTTTACATCTTTAGCTAATAGGTTAGTAACACTTAATTAAATAGATACATGAAACATCCATAAGTGCACGAGTGAAACATACACATAATATCCACAAGTGCATGAATTTATAATACTCCCCCTTGGATGTTCATAGATAATGTGCCTCGTTAAACCATACTAGAAAAAACCCAGTGGGAAAAGGCCTAGTGAAGGAAAAAAGAGTATGCATATCTTGTAATGCATCTTGAGTGCTGCCTCATTAAAAACCTCACCATGAAAACCCAATGGAACAAAACCTTGGTTAAGGAAAAGAGTACAACGCGTACTATACTCCCCTCGATGAAAACTTTATTTGATATTTTGGAGACATCGCATTCCAATCTTATATCTTAGCTTCTCAAATGTTGACGTTGACAATACCTTAGTGAATAAATCTACAAGATTATCACTCGAACGAGTTTGCTGAACATCTATCTCACCACTTTGTTGAAGATCATGTGTGAAAAAGAACTTAGGTTAAATATGCTTTGTTCGGTCTCCTTTGATATATCCTCCCTTTAGTTGAGTTATACAAGCAACATTATCTTCATATAATATTGTTGGAGCTTTCGTATGCATAGAAAAATCACATGATTGTAAAATATGTTGAGTCATTGATCTCAACCATAAACACTCTCGGTTGCCTTCATGAATGACTATTATCTCTGCATGATTTGAAGAAGTAGAAACTATTGTTTGCTTCATAGAACACCATGATATAGTTGTACCTCTAAATGTGAATAAATAGCCTATCTGAGATCGGGCTTTATGTGGGTCAAGCAAATATTCCGCATCTGTATAACAAATCATTTCAGTGTTGAATACATTAGAATACAATAGTCCCATATCAATTGTTCCTTGAAAATATTTAAATATATGCTTAACACCTTTCTAATGTCTTCTTGTTGGACATGAGCTAAATCTCGCCAATAGACTTACTCCAAAATAAATATTTGGTCGTGTGTTGTTCGAAAGATACATTAGTGCCTCCATACTAAGATATGGAGTTTCATCACCAAGAATCTCCTCATCCTTTTCTTGAGGTCGAAATGGATCTTTATTAATATCGAGTGATCTCATAATCATTGAAGTACTTAATAGGTGTATTTTGTCCATGTAGAATCACTTAAAAACCTTTTGAGTGTACGTTAATTAATGGATAAACATCCCATTAGTCAAATGTTCAGTCTGTAGGCCAAGACAAAACTTTGTCTTACTAAGATCCTTCATTTTGAATTTTTTCTTCAAACATTCAATAACTTTTGAAAGCTCCTTATGAGTATCGACGCTGTTCAAGTCATCAACATATAGATATATTATAACAAATTCAGATCCTGACCTTCGTATAAAAATACAAAGACAAATAGGATCATTTTTGTACCCTTCCTTTAGTATAAATATTCGCTCAGACGATTATACCACATCAGTCCTGATTGTTTGAATCCATATAAGGATTTCTAAAGCTTTATTGAATAAGTTTCTTTTGAATTTTTGTATGCTTTAGGCAGTTTGAATGCTTTAGGAATTTTCATAAAAATGTCATGGTCCAATGAGCAATATAAATATGCCATGACCACATCCATTAGAAGCATTTCAAGCTTTTCATGAATTGACAAATTTATTAGATACCTGAAGGTAATTGCATCTACCACATGAGAATATATATCTCCTCATAATCAATGCCAGACCTTTGTGAAAATCCTTGTGCCACAAGTGTGTTTTATATCTTACAACTTTACCATTTTCATTTCGTTTTCACACAAAGACCCATTTGTAACCAACTGGCTTGACACCTTCAGGTTTTTGAACTATTGGTTCGAAAACTTTCCATTTTTCAAGTGAAGCCAATTCTGTTTGAATTGCTTCCTTCCATTTTGGTCAATCATTTCTCTGTCTACATTCAGTGACAGATCTTGGTTCCAAGTCCTCGTCTTGTTGCATTATTTTAATAGAAACATTATAGGAAAAAATATTATAAACCACAATATTATTTCAGTTCCACCTTTTTCTCGTCGAGACATAATTTATTGAGATTTCATCATTCTCATTATTTTTAGGTACTTGGACCTCCTCAGTGATATCACCATTTGTTATTGCTTGGGGCTCTTCTTGAGCAATTGCCCTCCGTATGATCATTTTGATCATTTATTCCTTTTCTTTTTCGAGGATTTTTATCCTTGGAACCGATTGGTCTTTCACGTTTTAAGTATGGCCTAGACTCATTTGCCTTGACAAGTTGTCCTACTAGGATATCAACTCGAACTTGAGCATTAATAGCTGGGATATGTGATTTCGTAATCCTTGAAAGGTTAGTAAATGCATCCGACAGTTGATTTGCAATACTTTAGCAATAAAACAACTTTTGAACTTCTTGCTCACATTAATTTGTTCGAGGATCTAAATGAGATGATGACAATGAATTCCAATCTATCTCATTTTCCAATTGCTTATGTTCTCCTCCTAATGTTGGGTATACTGATTCATCAAAATGACAATCAACAAACCTTGTCATAAATAAATCTCCAGTTCTAGGCTCCAAATATTTATAATAGAATGAGATTCATACCCAACATATATCCCAACCTTCTTTGGGGACTCATTTTTGTGCGTTGTGGTGGAGCAATTGGAACATATACCGCACAACCAAAGATACCAAGATGGAAAATATTTGGCTCCTAACTAAAAACCAACTGCAATGGGGAGATATCATGATAACTGGTTGGCCTTATGAAGATAAGTGTTGCTACATGCAAAATAGCATGCCCCCATATTGAAACAGACAACCTTGTCCTCATCAACAATGGTCTAGCTATCAATTAAAGACGTTTAATCAATGATTCTGCTAGACTATTTTAAGTATGAACATGAGCAATAGGATGCTCATTGTTATCCTTATGGATAAATAATATTTTTTAAATGCTTGAGATGTAAACTCACTAGCATTATCAAGACGAATTGTCTTTATTGCATAATATGGAAATTGTGCTCTTAACTTTATTATTTGAGCCAACAACCTCGCAAAGGCCATATTGCAAGTTGACAATAAGCACACATATGACCATTTTGTAGGCGTGTCTATCAAGACCGTATAATATTTAAGTGGTCCACATGCAGGGTAAATAGACCCACATATATCACTCTGTATACGTTCTAAAAATGTAGGGGGTTTCACCCCAACCTTAGTTGTTGATGGTTTAATGACCAACTTTTCTTGAGAACAAGCAACACACAAGAATTCTTTTGACTTAAGAACATTTTGGTTCTTCAAAGTATGCCCATGTGAATTCTCAATTATCCTGTGCATCATATTATAACTGGGATAGCCCAATCAGTCATGCCAAATGATAAAATTATTAGAATCAGTAAATTTTTTGTCTACGATGGCATGTGATTCAACTGTACCAATATTTATATAGTACAACCTAGAAGAAAGTGAAGGTAATTTTCCATGTACAGTCTCAACCTTTCTTCATTCACGGTCTCAACATGATAGCTATTTTGGTGAATAACCTTGACACTTAACAAGTTTCTTTGAGACTTACTACAATATAATGCATTACCAATTACCAGTATTGTTCCTCCAGGTAGTAATAAGGACGCTCTTCCAGAGCTCTCAATCAATTTTGTACTACCGGATATTATATTAATACAGAACTTTTTTATAACTAAATGAGAGAAATATTTATTTGCTCTTAGTATCGTATGAGTTGTGGCATTGTCCAAAAGACACATATCTCCACTACTCATCTTGGATCCAACTGAGAACTGAAAGTTTTATTTATAAAAATACATCATAAGAAGTACACAAGAAAAACTAACAAAAGAAAATTTAAGTACTTCAACTTTAAGTATAACAATTAAACATAACATTATTTGTTTCTAGATTCAGTAATCAATCTTCAATTTTGATCCCTAAAGAAGTTTCCAGCTTCCAGATGAGTAATATCATTGAGGTCATCAAAAACATCATCTTTTATTGCCAAATTTGCCTCAACATTTTCATCATATTCATGAGAAGGCCTTGTTCGGACATCATCTTTAAGAGTCAAATATGACTCCACCCGGACATTAGAATTGGAGGCACCACATTTCTTTCCTTTCCTTTTGAAGAAATTTTGATACAACCTAATAAAATGTTGAGGTGTCCAACATTCATTTTTCAGTGACCTCAGTGATCATCTTTGCCTTTGAAAGGATTATTTTAAGAATTCATATTGTTCTCCCTTTTGTTATGACCACCACCTCAACGATTATTATATCGTCTCTTGTTGTTGCCATGTCCACAAACATAATTCTGGCCTTGATTATTTTATCTTATTTTCAGATTGGCACTGTGCTTCAATCAAGTTTGCTTTCGATAATAGAGCAGTTCCAGTAGGATGGACTTCATGATTTTTCATCAACAGGGCATTATGTTGCCCAACCACTAGAAGACATAAGATCAATTCAGAGTATTTTTAAAAACCCTTCTCACGGTATTGCTGTTGTAATATCACATTTGAGGCATGGAAAGTAGTTAATATCTTTTCCAATATGTCCTTATCTTTTATGATTTTCCCACATAATTTTAATTGGGATGTGATTTAAATACAACAGAATTGTATTCAACTATGATTTTAAAATCTTAAAACCATAAGTGCATCCACTCATAGTGAGCCCTTGGCAATACTGTGGCCTTAAGCTGGTCATACCTTCCTTTCAAATCTATCCACAATTCAAGTGGATCTTTTACTATCAAGTATTCAACCTTCAGGCTTTCATCAAGATGATGACGAAGGAAAATCATAACCTTTACTTTATCCTAACTTGATACCTTATTTCCTTCAATTATTGTATCACCAAGACCTTTAACGGCAACGTAAATTTCAGCATCAAATACCCACGACAAATAATTCTTTCCAAAAATGTCAAGTGCCACAAATTCAAGTTTTGACAAATTCGACATGATGAAAACTATCATAAAATAACTGAGTTAATAACATAATGTTGGTTTCTTTATAATAAATGATAAATTAATATTTCAAATGATAAAGTATTATATAAGTACTAAATATATTATATGCAAGATGGTTATGAAAATATACCTTTTACTATGCCCAATGCCCAGAAATTCACAAAAAAGAGAAAGAATGATTATTTGAGATAATAAAAGAATTGGTGAAAAAGAGAATAAATGTATGTCTAGTTCACATATGATACTCCTTAAATAGGCACATAATTTTACAATTTCATCTATCAGAAAAATGTAAGGAGTTTAAGTTTAATTAATGAAACATTATTCTTGCTTTAATTACCAAGTCGTCATAATGCAAAGTAACCTTAAATCTTTTGAATAGTTGATTTTTTTTCTTACGAAGTTAAGAAACTGACACTTAAATAAATGTGAGTCATTTATAAAGAAGTAACTCTTACATTCCACCTATACTTATGACTTACAAATGTTCATATAGATGTCTATGACAAGAAAATACTTGCTAGTATTTTAACTAACATGCCATTGTATTGCATAGTATTTAATTTAGAGTTATAAGTCAGTGGCATATAAATAACATAATAATTAAAAAATCTCAGATATATTGACTATCGTATCTAATACAATATTATAATAATACCTAAAGCAAGTCATGTGTGCCGTAATTAAATTATAGAACAAAAACTTACGAAAGTCTTAATAGAGATGTTATAAATATATAATGTATACCTGAACCGGAAAAAATTTGATTAACCTTTAAGAAAAAGATAACTCCGATTTAAGTAAATCTCAGTTGACTAGAGCAACGTGCTGATAACATATTGTAAAATATAAGCAATATAAAAATATTAAAGTAGAAGAGAAGACAAATGGAGTGTAATATAGAGATACTTTTGATCTCTTCAAGTGTCTCTTTATAAAGGGTGAATAATACCCTTTTATAGGATGTAAAAATCGTCCGCTTTACATCTTTAGCCAATAGGTTAGTAAAACTTCATTAAATAGATACATGAAACATTTATAAGTGCATGATGAAATATTTTTACATTATTGAATTAAATAATCATATATAGATACTTACACACACATTATTGAATTTCATAAATAAAATTTTATTTAAATAATACTATAAAATATTTTTATTTGTTAGTGAGAAGGATAAACATTTTGTTGAGTTCAAAATGTATGAGAGGGAGGAGATCAAAGGGGAATAGTTGAGAAGAATAGAAGATGGAAATATGGGGAAAACCACAGGGGAGGAGCGACGAATTTAGGCTACGTCTTCACTGAATTTTTTCGGTAAAAAATTATGTTGCATATATTAAGACCATTTTTATTTTAATGTATATATAAAAATGTTGAATTTCCTACATATAAAAAGAAAAATAGACTTTTTAAAATTTATTTCGTGATTTTAAATACTATATTATTATTTTTCAAACTGAATGAATCTTGGGTAGGACAAGCAATGCAAGTAGGGAGTAGGAGATTTGTCTGATTGTGAATTTTATATATATACACATGTACAAGTTGCTTTATTATGATTTTAGTTGCATATTGCTGCTTCATTGGGAAAGAGACAATTTTTCCATCAAAATCAGATCTTCTGGTGCCTTATGGGCAAGTCACGGGGTTCTTCACTGTTCCAACTCTGCCTGTGACTTTCTCTTTTGACTCTCAAATGCCCCACATGGTAAAAATATTTCGCCTCATCAATAAAAATTGTGACAAATATTTTTTTATTTTTCATTAAAAGTTGAGTTTGAATCCCTTAGGTACAAAATCACCTATATCAAGAAATATTTCTCTTTAAATATAAATTTTTTTTAGCATAAATTTAAATTTAATCAAGTTCTAATATAAAGATCAGAGAACAAATGAAAATAATATATTCACGTGACTACTTTAAAAAAATTTCTAAATGATACCTCCCTCTGGACATGACAAACACTTTATGGCTTTTGGACTTTTTCTAGCCATACTATGACAATCATATTTTAAAATTTTAGACCTGTTGCTCGTACAAAATGCTTTTTTTAACCAGCATAAATTTGGGTAATCTTGGACTCATTCTCTGTTATTTTCAGCTCTCTGTTCGATTCATATCAAAGTTGTTTTATTATGGCCGTAAATAATAGTATATTCAATATTAAGTTATAAAATAGAATTCAAAAAAAATAAAGAATATGCAAATTTTATTCTATTTTAAAAATAGAGAAATTATTTTTGATAGATCTTCAACTAGGAAAAAATAATAATTTTCAAATAGAATGAAAAAAAACAGAAATAAAGAAGTCAACTAAAATACTTCTCAATTTTAAAATAGTGATATTCTTTTTTATTTCCAGCTTATTTCAAAATAAGTGCAAGGTTATTCCGAGTGAAAATATTTCCACTCAACACAGACTTCTAATGATGGATTTAGAGATCAAGAGAGAAAAGAGGAAGAAGGTTATTTATGCCCAACCGAGTATTAGATGGGGATGCCTTATTCCTGCCCTTTCCCGAGAGATGAAAGATAAGTTGAGAGACTTAAAGGCGTGGAGTAGTGGCGGAAATGTGAACAATATGTGGGACACTATTGCTGGTTGCATTAGAAAGGTAGCTGCCGCGGTACTAGGGGTTTCGAGAGAGGCCTTTTATGGACGTCAGGACGACTGGTGGTGGAATGAGGAAGTTCAGGACAAAGTAAAAAATAAGAAGGTTGCTTACATGAAGTGGCTGGAGTGTAGGGATGAAGATGAAAAGCGAATGCTTAAGGAGACATATAAGACGACTAAGTCAGAAGCAAAGATAGCGGTGACGAGTGCTACGACAACAACTTTTGAGTTCTTGTATGAGGAGCTAAGTGATAAAGGCGAGGACACGAGATTGTATAGGCTCGCTAAAGAGAGAGAACGGAGAGCGTGTGACCTGGACCACATGAAGTGCATCAAGGATAAGGAGGGTGTGGTGTTGGTGGATGAGACTTCCATTAAAATAAAGTAGCAAGCTTACTTTCATAAACTCTTAAATGAAAAAGGCGATAGAATCATTGAGCTAGGTGAGTTGACACACTTCGAAAGTCATCGTAATTTCGGTTATTGTAGGCGGTTCAGAGCTGAGGAGGTTAGAAGGGCTATCCGTAAGATGAAGAGAGGGAGGGCAGTTGGATCCGATGAGATTCCAGTAGATTTTTGGAAGAACATGGTCAAGGATGGCAAGGAGTGGTTGACTAGACTATTCAATGTTATTATGAAGACTGCCAAGACGCCTGATGAATGGAGGAGGAGTACATTGGTTCCATTGTACAAGAACAAAGGGGATATTCAGAACTGTAACAATTATAGGGGTATCAAGTTGTTAAGTCACACTATGAAGGTCTGGGAGAGAATGGTGGAGATAAGGGTGAGAAAGGTAGTGTCTATTTCGGAGAATCAGTTTGGATTCATGCCTGGGCGGTCGACTACTGAAGCAATTCACCTTATTCGGAGATTAATGGAGAAATATAGGGAAAGAAAGAAGGACCTTCATATGGTATTCATTGATCTCGAGAAGGCCTATGAGAAAGTGCCAAGGGATGTCCTATGGAGGTGCCTAGAGGTGAAAGGTGTCCCAATGGTATATATCAGGGAGATTAAGGACATGTACGACGGAGCCAAAACTCGGGTAAAAATGGTGGGAGGAGACTTAGAATATTTTCCTGTTGAGATGGGACTCCATCAAAGATCTGTGTTGAGCCCTTTCCTGTTTGCCCTAGTGATGGATGAGCTAACGCGATCTATCTAGGAGGAGGTTCCATGGTGTATGCTATTTGCAGATGACATAGTACTGATTGATGAGACTCAGTCTAAAGTTAATGATAGACTGGAGGTTCGGAGACACGCTTTGGAATTCAAAGGGTTCAAACTGAGCAGGCCCAAAATAGAATACTTGGAGTGCAAATTCAGTGTGAGGGATGATGCAGACACTGATGTGAGGCTTGCCACTCAACCTATTCCCAAGAGAGAAAACTTTAAATATCTTGGGTCCATCATCTAGAGTAGTAGTGATACCAACAATGATATCATACACCGTATTGGGGCAGCATAGACGAAATGGAGGCTTGTCTCTGGAGTATTGTGTGATAAGAAGATACCACCTAAACTCAAAGGTAAGTTTTACCGGATGGTGGTTAGACCATCTTTGATGTATATGGTGGAGTGTTGGCTAATAAAAAACTCACGATGTTTAGAAGATGCAGGTCGTGGAGATGAGGATGTTGAGATGGATATTTGGGCATACCAGGAGTGATAAGATTAGGAATGAGACTATTCGGGAGAAGCTTGAGGTGGCTGTTGTGGATGACAAGATGAGCGAAGCGAGACTGCGATGGTTTGGACATATGTAGAGAAGGAGTACCGATGCTCCTGTTAGGAGGTGCGAGAGGTTGGATTTAGGAGTTACTCAAAAGGGTAGAGGTAGACCGAAGAAGTATTTGGGGGGAGGTAATCAAACAAGACATGGTGAAACTTGATCTCACCGAGAACATGACCTTAGATAGGAATGAGTGGAAGTTGCGAATTAGAGTAGTAGGCTAATAGGTTAGTAGGGTTAGGTTGATGTCTGGCCATGGGGTATAGTAGGGTAGTAGGTTTTATCGCATCTTTATCCAGTGTTATCATTATCTGTCTTGTATATATTAATTGTCTCGTATTTATATACTATTATGTGCTTTTCGCTATTTGTCGCTCTTTCTATTTTATTTATCTTCCTTTCCTTTTTCATATCTTGTTTATTCTGCTTATGGATTTGTCACGCCCCCAGAGGGTATCCTAGGCGTGGCCGGCACTCGAAGACTATTGCTAGTCCCCAAGCGAACCACTTAGCTCCATCACATCGTTCCATCAAATAACTCTATTGGATAGCAGGAAAATATAAGTCTAGTGGACACATCTCATCTAAAGTCTCAAAGGAGTATATATATATATATATAAAATAAAGGCTAGTAGAAAGAACTAGCTCATAATCTCAATATCAATGCTCGACCATCGTCTATGAAGCCTCTATCACTAATCATGTGGTGCCAATGACAAATCCATGGCTACCTAAATCAAAACAAAACAAATAGTCCAGTCTAACTCTAAAGCATGATAAAATAAAAGAGTGAATCCTCCGGAGTAGGGGAGGCTCACCAATCAGCTGCAATCTCGAATCCTCAACGAAGCGCCTATCGACGATCCCTAGTACCTGCCTCGCATCATAAAACGATGCAGTCCAGAGGGGACATCAGTACTTGGAATGTACTGGTATGTAATATAGCTGAGTAAAACAGAAACCGATAGATGATATAGAAACAATATCAACTCAAAATAAACATCAAATCACATCATTAGTCAAATGTCTATCTATGCAAGAATAAAGAGTAGACAAGTGACACATCATTAACTCAGACTCACCAATAGTCTCAACTCATCTCAAACTCAACTCAGAGGAGCTCACCCCCTCTCATCTCATCTAGACTCGGAGTAAGGTACGAAATTTATGGGAGTTTCTCTTAACCGACAACAACCACTTATGAACGAGTGATCGTACAACATCCCGCCGGTATTGCCACGGCCGTTCTGTACTTGCCAGGTAGAGAACGAATCAAAACCATAATGGATAAATCCAAGATGGAGACAGAAAACTCAACAAGTCTGCTATTGCTTTCAGGGACATAAACTCAAAAGGAAAACCTCTTCTACGCTTGTCGACGTAGTTTAAGGGGTTCAAGTGGGACTCACTCTTACCCATTTCGGTGCTCGATACTCCTCCCTACTCAATGCTCATAAACCTCAACCTCAACCAGTCTTATAGGGACTCACTCCCCGTCAATGACTGATATTTCATAAGGACTTCCACCTTATCATCAACATCTCATAGGGACTTTAACCCTATCATCAATCAATCTCATCAATGACTCAAGATTTAGAACAGTCATTAGGAATCAAGTGAATAGACACATCGGTAGAGTTCATTTGTAGAGATTCATTGGGCAATCAAACTCTATCAATTTCATCATCATTCTCTTATCACAATCACAATCAACAATCACAATCTTAACTCAAGACTCTAGACTCAATCCTTAAGTTCATTATGCATGCTTTCCAAATTAATCGTGTAGGATTATGCAAATTCTCATGAAATTATTCAATTTAAGAAAATAAATAGTATGATGATCATTAACATAGAAAACAAGAAATTTCAAATATAATTTTCAAGAAAACCCATCAAAGAAATCATGCATTTAGACTCTTCAATCATCAACTCGTCTATGACCTCGGTGGGGCACATGAGAGGACAATCTCATGTTTTTAGTTTAGCCTTACATACCTGTGATGCGGCTAGCAACTGAGTACGTCCAGGATCTCCTCTCAAATTCCTCACACAAGCTCTTCTCTCTTCTCCTCAAGCCCTAGCCTTGTTAAATTAGGGAATAAGACTTAGAATGAGGGTTTTAGACCCTTTTCACGCAAAAACGTCATTATTAACCGTGTATTAGAGTTTAGGAGGGGTGGGGGATTGACCGAAATGCCCCTTATAATTATTTGGAAATTTCCAGCCCGAAAAATACACGGTCCGCGTCGCGAACAGGGTATTTTTGGATAAACGTTTTTGAACGAGTTTTCTCCATCCCGTCGAAAAAAATTAAAAATCGCACAAGTGCTTCTCCGCGACAGGTCCGCGACACGCCTCTGTCGCGGACCGTCACTGTTTTCTGATTTGGATCGAAAATTTATCTTTCGATCGGGTCGCTCTAAAAATCAACCGAGACTACTTTCCCACTCAATTTTTCATGCTGATTCCAAATTCGATCTTGGATTTGCCGTACGAGCATCGGAAGATGCGTTACGCACATACCCTCACTCTACGAGTATTTTGATAATTTTATCGGGCGTTACAGAATTTTTATGACGAGGGTTCTTAGGAAACAACCTTTCTACCTCTATGAGGTAGTGGTGAGGTCTGCGTACATTTTACCCTCCCCAGACCCCACTTGTGAGATTCCACTGGGTAAGAACATAAAACATAAAATTATCAAATCGAACCTTCTATTTAATAAGAATATTTTAAGGCTTCAAGTAAGAGCCCATTGAAGCTGTAACCTTATTTAATTTGTATGCATTGCCCCATGAGCCTCCATCTTCCTCTATTCGTTCAACAATACATCAAAAGACTTGAGAGCTAGAAATTGGGGGTAGCGAGGTTATACGAATATAGATGGACATGAATTTGAAACTCAATGAGAAATTAAGATGTTATTTTCCCATTAAACAATAGAAGAACATAGAATTGAAAATATATTTAATCATCAATATGGATTGTGGTGCAATAGCGTGACTATTTCATCTTTAATCAAAGGTTTTAAGTTTGAGTCCGATGTATTTACACTTGATGATATGGATTAGTAAATTTTCAAAGTTGAGAACTCAATGACATAAATTACTACACATGTAACAAATTAAAAGCATGAAGGCTCTTATAAATGTTGTTTGAATTTTTTGCCCTTCATTAAAGGACTCTTATTTAGACAAAATTGTTTTTTCACTTTTTTTTTTAAGTTTATTAAGTATTTACTCTTTTATTTATTTATTTAATTTCAAGATTCATTTTTGAATTAGAATTTTGTTATATTTAGAATTCACTTTTGATTTAGGATTATTTTATATAAATAATTGTCTAGACTGTGAAGGAAAGGAAAAATATTACTACTATTTATTTTAATATTTAGGATTTTGATCATCAAATATTTTGTTAACAAAAGTATGTAATATAACAAAAAAATTTAAAAAAAGGATAATTAAAATTACGTTGCAAACATTAAACTACTCATTTTATATTTAGAAATCTTTTTAAAATTAAATTTTAATCAATTAATTATTTAACTCCTAACTATTCAACTCCAAATTATTACTTTTTGTATTTATAGATTATTAACAAATCGATATTGTAAGTAATTGAATTAATTTTCTCATCTTTGCATGTACACAATAGATTAAACTATTGCATCAAATTAATAGTATTTATTTGATTTTATTTATATGAATATTATATTTATTTTAATGACAATTTGACAAGTACTATATACACAGAGGCGGATCTAGGATTCAAAGTTTACGGGTGCCATATCATCTAAATAGGATAAACGGGTCGGTTCCTTCAATTTTGGGTTATAAGTTGAGTTTTTTTTTTTTGAATTTATAAACAAATCGATTAAATATGCATATTTAGTAATTTTCTTATAGACATTTTGATATTACAGATATATACATAAGTACATTATTTTTATTTTTTTGTTAAAAAATAAGAAACTTTATTCTCTAAAACTTTGAGAAAACATTATTTTTATTTTTTTGTTGAGAAATAAGAAACTTTATTCTCTGTACAAAGGTGAAGCAATTAACCTTTTGCTAGATGCACCATCAATCATTTTGTTCATTAGGTGGCAAACTTAATATATAAACATTTATTATACATATATATATATGTCTATACACAAGTGCCGTGGCACCTCCTTCAATACATATAGATCCATCCCTGTGTATACATATAATTTTTAAAATTGACACGACGTATACATGCAAAACACGTACACTAAACTAGTTTTTAGAAAAATGTTTTTCTATTTACTTACTGAATATAACTAAAATAAAAATTTCATTTAAAACAATCATGTGGCAAGTAAAAATATTTTCTTATATATATATATATATATATATATATATATATATATATATATATATATATATAATGCAAAATGAAAAAAAAGCGAGAGGCTACGTCAAATGGGGAAGAATTGTTTTTTAAATAAATAAAAATAACATCTAAAAAATTTTAAAGGAGAGGGACTGTGGGGGAGGGATTGAACTAAGAATTTTTCTAGAATTTTTTTTAATAAAAGAAATTAAAAAAATTTGGAGAGGGTGTGGGGAAGTAGTGTTGTGGGGGGGGGGGGGGGGGGGGAATGGTAGGAGGCCGGGGGAATGGGATAAAATAAATATTTTAAATTTTATTTTTAGAGCAGTGATACTTTAATTTTCAATTTTAATTAATAGTAATGATTTATTTAATTTTTGTCAAGATATAATATTTTTTCCGTGAGGAGTATCATGTGATTTTTTTTTTAAAATAAAAAAGAGAATATAGCAGACCACTATCAAGAGAGTATAATAAAAAATAGGGAAGATTTCATAAATGCATATATTTGGAGAGGAAATTACAAGCCTCTACCAACCAATTTAAAATTACCAAAAGTATACCAACTATAATTACAAAGTAAGAAAGAGAGTATAATTTTTTATAATAATGTTGATTAAATTGTGATGTGATAGTGGTGAAAAGGAAGAATAAATTGTTGATATTTAAAAGTTTTTGGAAGTTGGTGTAAGACATGGATTTATACTTTTATTATTTTTTTTTCTTTATTAATAATTATTGACTAAGAAGTAGTATGTTCTTCAAATTTGGAGAACAAAAATTTTAATTCGTAAACGTAATGTAAAGCCTCAAAGTAATATATTTCGGCAAAAATTTCTTTAAAAAATGGTATGCAAAATGATTGTACTATGGAGAAAAAATTAGTCTTACGTATAATTGATATTGTCATAATAGCAAAAAACATACAATATGAAATTTTAGTTAGAGTTTAGTGTGATTTTTTTTTGTTTTTTTTAAAGATTATAAAAAGGTAATCGTAACCAAATTCGTGGAATTAATTATTTATTAACATGTTCATATATATTTGGCTTGTTCTATACTATAAATATGTAATGTATAAATTTTAGCTTTTTAATAAATAATTAAATAGGTGTTGAATTATTTTTTAAAAGAGGACACATCAAATCAATTTAATTGATTGGATGACATTATGGGCAGCCTACTATTGCAGCCTACACGCCCCTATAAAGGAGGCCACATCAAGACGTACGGCTGGCCCATGTGTCTTCCATTATTTTCATGCACAATTTTTGACAAAAGAGAAATTGGAGGGAATATTTTGGTGTATTTAATAAGTGTTTGACCAAGGAATTTTATTTTGGACACAAAAGGCTTGAAAAAGTAAGAGTTTTCTTTGAACAAGGAACATGGATAGCGAAAGAGTGGTATCAATTTTGTTGAAATATGATGGAAGATGGGAGATAACAGGTATATTATTATATATATATTATATATATCGTATTTTATGGTTGAAATGATACACGACTTGGTAAATAGCACTGGCCATATTGAACTTGTTTTCACACATAGTTAGTTGGTGGTTTTGTTTGTCACTGACGTTGATATGTTGATGAAAAAAATAAAAGTTGACAGGTTGGTGCTTAAAAGTGTAGTTGCATTATGGTTTTTTTGGTATAGAAATTATGTATTGTCGATGAACAGGAAAGTGTGGACGAAAATGGTGCTTCTAATTGGTGAAGTGGTATTTTCGTTGGAAGACTATATGGTATATTATTTGGATTTCAGTGACATGTGTTTTTAAACACTGTTTCATTAGTGGTAGTCTCATTGGTATGTCGTGTGGTACTTCCCGTCAGAATGTAATTTAAGTGGCCAGTTTGGTGGTTGTAATGGTATTTATGTAATGATTAGGACTTTACTGTTGGTGTTGATATTGTATTTGGTGTGATTGCAGGTGATTACACCGATTACAAAATGGAAGGAATATTATATGATACTTCATCAAATTACGATGGTTTACTGCAAGTAATAGCTTCCCAAATAGGGTTAGACATAAGAAGCGTTGAGTTGGTAATCCAATATGTCGTAGACGTGAAATTACCACCATTGACAATACACAATGACATGGGCGTAAAGGTCTATTTGGATCAAAGAAGGTTGGATCCGAATTTCTTCTCCAAATATCCATTGTGTGTGACATATAGTACAAGAGATATTGATCCCACAACACAGTTAAGAAATAATGAAATAGTGGTCCACAGAGAAATAAACCCGCCTGTTGACATTTGGGATGAAAGTGATGATGAAAATATGGAATTCCAAGAAGAAAATGAAGATCAAGTAGTAATCAAGAACGCTTCAACAGATATAGTCATGGAAGGACAAATCTACTTAAACAAGCATATACTCATTGATGTTATGCAAAGATATGCCTTGTTGAGGCAGCTCCAATTTAAAGTTGTACGTTCGTGTAAAGCAAGATATTATAATAAAAGACATGCATAAAATTTTTAGTGTTGCAATATGGCATTATTATAGTTAATTTGATTTGTTGTTATTTCTAGCTTTGCATTGAGATGTGCAGATGAGAAATGCTCATGGTTTTTTAAGTCATCATCCGTTGGTGTGTCTGGATTATTCAAGGTCCGCATATTCAACGATGTACACATATGCGCAGGGGTGGGGAGGTTGTACGCACGGAATCCATGTTACAGTTCTATACTGGGTACCATGTTACTGCCTAAGTTCAGCGATCCCCGGACAATTTACACCCCCAGCGACATAAGGACAGACATGCGGAGGAAACACGGTATTTCAATGACATATATGCAGGCCTGGAGGTGTAGACAGAAAGCAATAAAGATTTTGCGGGGCAACCCAATAGAATCGTACTCAAAATTGCCAATTTATTTGCATATATTAGCCGAATCATATCCGGGCAGCGTTGTTAATCTAAAAAAAATCAATGAAGACAAGTTTCTATATTTATCATAGCTCTTGATGCAAGCATACGAGGATGGAAATATTGTCGTCCAATTGTTGTAGTGGATGGGACACACATCCATTTGAAGGGACAATGTTAATAGCTACCACAATGGATCCTGGAGGTTGGTATTCTATCAATAATTCTTTAGTATAAGTTGTTCATAATTCATCATCATTGTTTGTTCATAATAGCCCGAAATAAATTTAAATTAATATATAAGACATCTATGTTTTATTCAACGTATTATTTTGATAACCAATTAGGACATATTTTGCCATTGGCTTATGGTATCGCTGACTCTGAAAATGACAACTCCTGGAGATGGTTCTTCGAAAATTTCAAGATAGCTTTTGGTGAACGAGATGGTATATGTTTTGTTTCTGACCGAAATCAGAGCATATGGAATGCTACAGCGTCAGTTTATCCAGACATCAAACACTATGCTTGTATCTACCATTTGTGGTCTAATTTGTTAAAGTTCACCCACAAACATATTGATGAGGTGAGAAAAGTATTCTTCAGTTTGGCAAAGGCATATACAATCGAAGAATTTAACACCCTTATGGATCGAATGGACGACATCAATCCCAAAATTTGTCGCTATCTAGAGAAGGCTGATTTTGAGAAGTGGTCGCGTTGTCATACAAGAGTAAAGAGAACATGGACTTTGACAAGCAACATAGCTGAATCCTTCAATAATGCAATCTTGCCTGGGAGAAGGCTTCCCGTGATACCAATGTTAGAATATGTTAGGCAAACAATACAGCGTTGGAATGAAAAAAACAATGAAGAAGGCAGGACAACAAGAACCATTTTGACCAAAAAATATAACAAGTTGTTGGTGGAAAATATGCATTTGTCGAATAGTTTGATGGTTAGTATAGTAATATATTTTAAATTTTAAAAATATTCATATTGATTTAACCTTTGCGTAATAATGATTAATTTTTGAATGAAGGTGCGTGCTTCAACAGAACATCTTCATACAGTCCTCGATGGTGCAAGGAGATTCACCGTTTGTCTTAACACGCACACGTGTAGTTGTGGGCAGTTTCAACTTGATGAAATGCCATGTTGTCATGCAATATCTGCAATTGAGTTTAGGAAATTATGCGTCAATGACTTCTGCTCCGTCTACTACAGTAACAAGAACTTCATGGATGCTTATGCAATACCAATAGAGCCACTACCCTGTGAAAGCACTTAGGCAGTTCCGTCGCATGTTATGGATGAGTTAGTACTGCCACCCAGCACAAAGAGGAGACCGGGGCGGCCATCAAACAAAGACAGGAAGAAAGGATTCTTCGAAAGGAAATCAAAGAGGAGTAAAGGTAACTGCAGTATGAGTGGCCTGGAGGTCACGAAAAGAAGCATTGCAACACCAAAATAAAAAAAGTTGAGTACCGCTACATTGGAGGGATTGCGTAAATTGGGACTGCATGAATTTGGTTTTGTGTGACTGGAATATGGGGCATTAAGGGTTTTTTTTTTGCTGGATTTATAGAAGGGTATTGTTTGATTTAGTAATATCTGGCAGTGGTTTGGTGTTGTGTTTGGTATGTATTATGAATTTTTTGGGTGGAGTATTTAGGTTGATAATATGATTGAACATTCAGCCATAGTGTATTTTGCATATAGTGTACCAAATTTTATTAAGAGGAAGGAACATTAAGATTGTGAACTATTTTATATTATTAAGTTATTTCAGGAACCCAGTTTGATACATTCCATTGCAAGTATTATAATATAAAAATGATAATTTCTTTTCATTTGTTCAAGAGAACAATAACAGTTGTTTGGTTTTATTTGTGGTATACAGCATGGGGTCCATATTGGGTTTTTGGGAGGTTTATAAAAAAAAAATATGTAATTAATTATTGATGGCACTTGACATATACAACGAAAAATGGCAAAATAAGGAAAATGGCAATTTAATATTATTAAGTTATTTCAGGAACCCAGTTTGATACAATCCTTTGCAAGTATTATAATATAACAATGATAATTACTTTCCATTAGTCAAGAGACCAATAGCAGTTGTTTGATGTTGTTTGTGGTATACAACATGGGGTCCATATTGGTTTTGTGAAGGATTTGTAAAAATTAATAAGGAGGTTAATTATTCATCGCAGTTGACATATACGTGTGGGTTAATTATGCATAGTGCCTGCATAAACGTCACCCACTATGTGAACCATTAATTTTTTTTTTTTTGGTCAAGATAGTAATAGCAGTTGTTTGGTGTATATTTGTGATATTCCGTGTGGTGTTCACTTTGGTGTCATGGGGATGTTTTGAAAGAAAGAAAAAAGAAATTCATGCCAGTAGACATAACTTTAACCACTATGTGATCCATTAACCTGTGACAGTAAAGCATGCAAATTTACACCGAAAAAATCAAGTCACAAAATACAAAAGAACGAAAATGGAAATTTAATGTTAAAAAGCAATCCGTCAGAAAAAAAAAATATACACCATTGTTCACACAGTCTGGGGGGGGGTTGATTATGTCCAATAATACAATTAAAACTATGATTTTCTCCTTGGAACATACTTGGATGCCGGTACTCTTTCACTTTGTCCAACATGCTCAACCTGCCTCCTAGGACCACCAAAGCGGCTGACCACCTTCCCCGTCACCTCACTTTCACTTATGGCACCATTTTCAATTTTTTTGGTGCCATAATCCCATAATAAAGTGCCATAACGTAATCGACAGAAGGCTGGGTCAAAACACTTTGATCCAATCTGAACATAATCATACCCATTATATACAAGCTCAGCAAACACGCATGTAAATAGACCGCAATCACTGTTGGAAAAAAGTAAATTTAAAACCTGCCATAAATAAAAAAATTAAGAAATAAAAAATTTGAGAAGATTAATAAAAATTCTTACTTTGAATCTGCAACTTGCTGGGGAATGTTATCGCACGTTATAAAGGTGAGACTGTCCGAAAATGCATAGTCGGCATAGTCCACTGAGTTTTGCCAATCAATGTCATCCCTTTTGTCGTAAAAACCAGTGCTCACCAAGAAAAGAGGAATTATTTCAGCAATCTTTTTGACCCTCCGAATCACAGCCAAATTGTGCGTCGAACCGACTTCACTGAGCGAATCAAATATAAAGAGACACCTACTTTGAATATAAAAAACAACCAACACCCAGTGACACTTCTCCGGCACATGAAGGGGTATACATACATAGTCAACTTTGTCCCATGGCGTGTTCGCCAGTATCTTGTATCCCCGAATGTACTGTGCAACATCATGATCTTCTGTGATCAGTGTGCTGTCCCTGTTGTTGGCGCTCTAAATGTCATGAATTTGTTCCACCCAGTTCATAAAAAAGGTGTCCGTGGTGGTAACTCTACTCTGGGATGCATCACCGTACTTGCATTTCTTACGTAGGTAGTACATAAGTACGTAAGCATGCTGTATTAAAAAGAAATAACAAACATAAACAATAATTAATGAGAGATGCACAAAATGACATAAATATTGTCATGTTGAAACAATCAAATAAATGCCACAACAAATAACCCAGATACGAATAAGGCAACAAAGGGATATGAAGACAAGTAATAAAGGTGAAAATGACAAAGAGTACCAAAATTGTAACCAACAATACATAGTGGCCTACCAAAAAAAAATTACATTCTGACTACCAATTAGAAAACTAAAGCTTGCACGAAGGAATCAGATGGACTGACAGAGGGGATACCAAATCTGTAAGCATTGGTACAAAAATAAAAAGAGCTAAAAAATACCAACAGCTACTATCTACCATGTTTATTACCAAGGTGGATGTCTCAATGCGAATATCAAAACAGCATACCAATTAGAATACCAGGAAAACTACCCATGCTGCCATAATAACAACCATTACGAAGAAACAATGCAATTAACAAAAACAGCATACCACCAACCATAGTGACTACCAATGTGCATACACGCAGCTATAACAGTGACTAAAATCTAAACTACCATCAGCAATACCAATTCAAACAACAAAAAGAATATTCCGAAAATTAATAAAAGAGAAAAAATAATTAATAAAGTTACCGAATCAGTCCAAGCATTCCCCGTTGTAACCATGACATAAAACCAATCCATCAATCCAACTGATTCAACCCCAAAGTCGAATGGGGGATTTATCTTGTTTAAATTGATCGTGAAAGCGCTAGCTCTCCTAATTAAACAAGAACAAAAGGATGATAAATAACTGATATATAAAAAAAAGATAAAACATATATCGGAAAAAATTAACCGTACCTGCCACTTTTTTTCGATAATCTATCTTTAATCCACTTGTTAAACAAATCAACCAACTCCGGATTAACCTCCAATTCACCACAGCCAGCAAAAGGGTGCTTCATTGGAAAATATACTGGCGAATCTGTTGACTTACACGCTGAACTACTTAAATCAGTGTATGGTGACTGCCCAAACCTCCCCGGAGCCTTTGTTCGTTCACGTTGCGTTGGAGTTACATATGGAATTTTATTTTCCAGCGCAACGATCTGCGACTCTATAGTCAGGTAACTCAAAGTCATCCAACGTAGGAGTTTTTTGTGCAGACGTTGTTTCTTCGACTGGGAAATGTTATTCAGTAAGAAAGCAAGTTAAAAAGTGTGCAATTACAATTATTATTCACACCAATCAATTGCTTACATAGACACTTACCTTCCGGACATACGGGATATTTGGGCGAGTGAGATGTGCCTTGATAATCTGTGGCAACTTCAGGAATGGGATTTTGAAAATCTCCCACAGGTGCATCGGCATCAATTGGATTATCACCATCATCAACCTAAAAAAATGAAATAATCAGTTTCCATAATGGCCACAAGAACTACCAAAGGAATAACATTCAGACAACCAATTAGAATACCAAAGATTGCACCAATGGGACATATGGACTCACATGGAGGATACCAAGTCTGTAACCACTAATACAGTTAAAGTAGAACTGATAAATACCAACACTTTCAACCAGGCATGATTGATAACTACCATGGGAAATACCAACACATGAAACTTAGTATGTATACTAATATAGCATTGTTAATACCAAACTGTAAATCCATAATAACAGTAAATCAACCCATCCTTCCATAATAACAACAAATAGGAAAAAACAATCCAATTACCAAAAAAACATACCAACAGACCTAGGAGACTACCATAGTACATACCACTCAAGGGAAAGAATCATTGATTTCTAAACTACCCTCAACAATACCAATTATACAAACCAGCATGCAAATTTAGATACCATATAAAATACCAAGTATGGGATTGGCCAGGTGTTTAAAAAGAGAAAAACAAGATAATGCCATTGGAAAAAAAAACAACACAGCAACCATAAGCATGCGTAACACACAAAAACCCTGAAGAATACCAAGTATATTACCAGCCATAGCTGTGATAGAATACCATCTTGAATACCTTCTTAGTAACCAATCCCTCATACTTAGGAAACTTCCAGTCACAATACCACAAACCCAATCAGACCATATAAAATAAATACCACTTGTAGTACCAACACAGATGTTAAAACCAGACATCGATTTTAAAAAAAGGAATGTTTAAACATGCTTACTTAATACCACCGATAGATAAAAATCAAAACAAAGATTACATCGTTGCTGCAAAAATTGTTTGAACCCTATATTTCTACATTAAAAAAAATGAACAAAGTTCACAGTAACAGGTAGTGAATGATCACTTCTATGGTACCTCAACTCCTACTCCTTGGTTATTTAAGCCTTCGCTGCGTACCAACTTGATCTCATTGAGTAAATTCTGGAAGCATTCTTCCATGTACGCCTTAAGTTGACCAAACTGCGCTTCAACCTTCAATTCTAGAGCTTTGAACCTAGAAAAAAAAAAGGGTGGTGTTTAAAAAAAAAGGACAGAAGACTTTCAGAAATAAAAATAAAATAAACTACTTACCAACACAATGTCCGCAGATATCTTTTTGATGTTGCGTGAAACAACATCTTCATCCGAATATGCAGAAGCTTGGGGGACATCATACGCATCAAAATTTGATTCTTCCAGCTGCTCAATCTCAAAAGCAGCCACCTCTTCCGCATGAAATGCAATTCCTTGAAACTTGTACTTCAATTATAACGAAAAAATTGAAATATTAGTTTAGAATAATTATGAATCCAACAAAAAATAACAATACCAAAAGGAATTACCTGACTACCATAACGACGAAACATTCCTCTCAACAACTTGTCATAATACAGCCTGTAACCTGGCGTAGTCCAATTGAAAATTCGCGGACTACGATTTTGCATCCTAACAGCAACCATAGGATCCACCTTATTGGAGCACTCGTACAGCCATATTTGCAAGGCCAAGGGAAATTCGCAGAACTTGAAATAATCAGGGTCTCCGGCTAGTTGACGGACCATGCAATCCCTCAAATTAAAAAAAGCCCGACAAGCCCGACGACCCCATGGGTATGATTTGTATTGACCAGATTCAACCAACAGGAAATGGTCTAGCGGTATAAAATGTTTCTTGGGGGGAGATGACAAAATATATGTACTGATAAAATAAATAATGGCAATATCTAAAACATCCTCTTTCTCAAA
Source organism: Solanum rostratum (assembly GCA_029948455.1). Taxonomy (NCBI): domain Eukaryota; kingdom Viridiplantae; phylum Streptophyta; class Magnoliopsida; order Solanales; family Solanaceae; genus Solanum; species Solanum rostratum. The sequence continues at coordinate 15,076,322 of CM057053.1, read as the reverse complement.
CAAACCTTCCTTAAAAGCACTAATTAAATAGTGCTTCTCAAGCCCCTTCTCACATGCCATGGGGAAGTATCGCTCAATAAGTCTCGAACTCCCTGATAAATCAATGGTATATTCATCAGCAGTTCCACACTTCAAGCCAGTGACGGCCCGAAACTCTCTTAAACCGAAAATGTTAACTCTTTACCATTCAAATTAAATATAAAAAAATCACCAATGTTATCATTATTGGCCATATGATGAACCATGGCTCGAATAACCTGTGGTTGAACTGTCAACTGAGCCAGGTCAAGCAAATAACCAAAAGGACCATATTTAAAATGATCAAGCATACCAAACTTGGACAAAAATTCAGATATTTCCTCAAAAACTTTGACATTCACATAGGAGCACCATCGACAAGCTTTTTTGGTGTCCTGAGAAATGTCAAAAAAAATACAAAAAATATGTCTTTACAGAGATGGGCCCAAAAAAAAATAATCAATAAAATATAAATCATGGAGAATAAAGTAAATTTTATAATTATACCTGCGCTTCTTTTTGATCTTTCTTCCTCTCCTTCACTTGTTTAGTTTTTTTGCTGTCGGAAGGTGACTTTCCTTTGTTCCGTGCAGATTTCTAATTATAAAAAAAAATTCACAATTTAAAATATATTAAATGGAATCCATCTTTATATGTGTATATATAAACAAAATACCAAAGTACATACCTTTGCCTTCACATCAGGAGATAAATTCTGCGCTTTATTCAACTTCGCCCTCTTTGAAAGAGGAATTTCATCCTCAAAGTCGCTGTCGTGGGGCAAATCCACCTCTGCCATTTTACCCTTTCCCTTACTCTCCGAACTTATTTTACCAAGCCTCTTGCTAGAAGAAACATTTACGTCTTCTTCCTTAGACTTTTTTGAACCGAACCGGATGCCCTTTTAGGTGGTGATGGTGTGTAAGCATTCAAATCAAAACTTGGTCTAGATGGCGAATGAGGGGTGCTAGCAAACCGAGGGCTCTTCCTCGTTGGTGTCACTTCCATAGTAATTTAGTCCTCTTCTACAATTACAACACTGCACATTCAATCGATAAAACTAATATTAAATACAAAACAGAATACAACATAAATCACCAAAAATCATACTGTTGAAGTTTCAAAAGAGGACACCATTGCATACCAGAAAATATACCAAAAAGATACAATAAAAACTCCATTAACTGTCACCAATTCCTCTACTACAAAAACAACACTAGACATGAAAAAACCGACAACCAAATAAAATACATACAATAATATCCAAAAATTAAGGGGGACAAACAGCACATACTAAAGTCACATGCCCCCAATTACCATTTGCATACCAAGAAAAATACCACAATTTCAACCTCGAAAAATTTACATGTTGCATACCAAAACAGCAAACATGAAAAAACCCATCCAATTACCAAAATAGCATACCAACATACATTGGACAATACCATAATGCATACCACCCATGGGGAAGAATCATTGAATTCCAAACTACCATCAGCAATACCAATTATCCCCAATCCGGCATTCAAACTTAGATACCATATAAAAATACCAAGTCTGGAATTGGCAAGGGGGAAAAAATGTGAAAACCAAGATAATGCCATTGAAGTATAAAAAAAATAACACATCAACCATCAGCATGCTTAACACACAACCATGAAGAATACCGAAAAATATACCAAAAATTGCCATACAAACTCTATTGATGTCACCAATTACTCTTCTACAAAAAACCAACAGTTGCACACCAAAAAGAACCAAATTAAATACAAACAAGGGGAGATACAACACATGCTAAAGTCAAAGACACCCCAATTACCAGTTGCAAACCAAAAAAAAAAAAACCGGCCATGAAACAGTTAATTCGCAAAACAATACCAAATAAGTGAAGGGGAATATCTTGAAAATATTAAAATAACAATGAATTGCAGTAAAACTCTAATGGATTTCACAAGGGAAAAAAACTTGCAACACTGAAGGACAGATTTGACTTACTAACCAAACCACTAGAAAGAATACCAATCCGAAAAAATAAAAAGGGGGTAAAAACACATACATAAAACCAACTTCGAAATACAAAAGATTACATACATCACCAATAATCCTCTGAAACAAAAACAAAAAACCCAAAAGAATGCAAAAAATTCGAAAATAACGAAAAAAGGGACTTGGGAGGAAGAACAACGACATGGGATGCAAAAAAATTCAAATAAAAAAGGTTGAGATAAACTTTACACAAAATGGGAGATGACCATTACTTGAATGACCCGACTCAAAACGAAAACCAAAATAAAATAATCCACGAATTACATACCTGGAATCCGCGAGATGAAGGGTAATTGTGAAGAAGAAGATGAATTTTTTTTTGAAAAACAAATAATATTACCAAGAAGAAGATCAAAAATCTCTTTTAACCTCGTGAATAGACGCGCCGGCTGACGGACCAGTGCGTCATTCAAAAAGGTCACGTCTGTCAGCCCATTAATTACACACATTTATTATACTTGTATAATAATAAATAACGTGTGCAGGAATATTTGCTTCTTATTGATTTATTATGTCAGAATATAACTTTTTAAATAAAAAATAGGACGGTTGATTTATTTAAAAAAAAAAAACCGAAAGTTGCATTAAATGTTCAATTAATTAGCCGCCTGACCGCATTTAATGCTTGTCCCCATCAGGCACGTCAAAAATTAAAAAAAAAAAAGGAAAAAACTTTACATTAATGGGAAAGTCAGATTTTATGGCTTGGTAAATATGTAAATTAATTGGTAGTAAAGTAAATAAATTGGTAAACGTAATTTAAAGGCTCAAAGTAGTATATTAAAAGTTTTCTAAAAAATAATGAGTAATGATAATTGGAAAAATAACATAATTAAACAAACATATGATATGTATTTACATTATAAAACTATAGTTTGAAAAAATTGCAATTTATAACTATAGTTAGAGTTTTGTTGTTATTTTCTCTCCCCTCTCTTCCCCTCTCTCACCTCTCACCTCTCTCACTGCAATTTCTTGCATATATACAATTACAATGTATACTAGCTGCATATATATAATTATTTTGACAGATATACATAGTCAATTCGACAAATATAGATATACAATTTGTCTCTCTCCACTCTCGCTCTCCTCTCTCCTCTCTCTCTCGATCTCGCTTGCTTCTCTCCTCCCTCTCATACCTCTCTTGCCAGATATACAAATATATATGTATATTAATTACACATATACAATTATTTGACAGATATACACACACAATTTGATAAATATACATGTACAATTCGCCTCTCTCCTCAGTATCTCGATTTCGCTCGCCTCTCTCCTCCCCTCCAGGTTACATAGCCAAGGTTATATGGTATAATTATGTAAAATATAAATATTTGACCATATTAAATTTCAAACCTAAACTATTATAAAAATTTTTCATGATAGTTTAGATATGAAACCCACCTTTTGACTAGTCTTAAATGTGTTTTGACACGTTATTTTAACAATAATAACAATGAAGATTATTTAAGCGTTATCACTGCCCGATGAACGTAGAAAGACTAACTTCTATTTTTTTTTTTTATTCAAGTGCAAGTAGAAGAAAAAGATATTGAAGAAAACATAGTAACAATTAATATAAAAAGCAAATAGAGCCTAGAAGAGAAAAATAATCGCAAGTTTATAATCGTCAACACACAAATGAATGGAGTTAATATAGAAATGTCATTAATGCATGTCAGAAGGGCAATTCTGTCCAAATCCAAACTGGCATAGATGTTTGTCGTGATCATCAATGTCGTGATCAGGAGCTTTCCTGGCATATTACCCCACCCCCTCTTCTTCCTGTAACGTTCCATATTCACCCCCACCCACCCTTCAACAAACTGCCCCCTTCTCTCTCTCCGGATTTATATAGAAATATAAATACATACACATACCGTAATGCAGTTGGGGAAATAGACCTCTCGGAATCTCTTGTTTGGTTTGTAACAATGGCGGTGAATTCCAGCCAAGAGGTGAGGTTTTCGGTGGATGATATAATGCTTTATTGGAATCAAATTGACTTTTCTTAAGCAGTACGCTATGTCTTATTTGAATCAATTGAAGTTTGCTTGAGGTTTTTGTGCAGTTGGGTGGGCTGCATTGTGCTGTTCTTGTTGTTTTCTGGCTCGGATTCTGATTATTTTGAAATTTTATTGCAATTTATCTGTATGATATCTGTAATCTGAGTCCATTTGCGGAAATTTAACTGTCATTTTCAGTAGAAATTATGAAGACAAGAGTGAGATTGGTTGCCATATTTGAGTCAAGTGAACTTTATGTGAGGATTTTGTTCACTTTGGTAGGCTGCATTGTTCTGTTCTCCTTGTTTTCTGGCTCGGAGTTTGATTATTGTAGGACTTTTGATGCAATTTATCTGCTTGAAATGTGTAATAATCTGAGTCCATTTGCGGCCAGTTAACTGTCATTTTCTGTAGAAATTACGAAGATAAGAGTGAAAACGGTGTTTTGTGGGATGATTAATTTATTATTAAGGAATTTTGATTTCCCTGATGCAGTTAATCTGCTTGTAAACGCAAAAGGTAAGTTCATTGCGGTCCTTGAATTTTCTGTTTGAAAAGTGGGTTAAATGCTTATACCTGTCATTTCTGTACAAATTATGAAGATATGAGTTTTTGCAAGTAATGCCAGTAGTAATGTGACAATTCGATCTGATTGGAGATTTTATTTTTTCCAATTTTGAGTAGATTAAACTGTATTTCAATGTTTTCATTGTTTCATGATTCAGATACTTTTTTATTTTTCTGTTGGAATAGCCCTGTAAATCATTTTACTCATTAGTTGATTTTACATGGTCATTGTGGTTTCATATTTTATTTAATTCTAAAGAAAGTTATTGAGATACAGTTGGAGATATGAAAGCTTTTCATAATGGAGTAAGTGTTGGTGGTTAACTCATAAATGTTGTGCAATTGCACTTTGACTAGATGTGTCTTTTAAAAGAAAACTTTATTTTCCAGTCAGAAAGAGGTACTGTTTTTGTTTCTGTTGTTTCATCAGCAAAGTGGTGGTCATAAGTTGAGGCTAGTTACTATTCGTTAGACAACCTTAAAACATCAATAACACTTTGGGCAGTATCTAGGATTATTCAGCTTTTACTATTTTATCTAGGATTGGATGGTTTTCTTGCATCAATTGAGTTCTGAAAGAAGTTAAACCCTTGGCGACTGTCTCTTAGATATTCTTTGTTTTGTATTCAACTGGCGATCAAGTTAAAATTCAAGTCCTACATTCTGATGCTTTTGTCATTGCTGAAAGTAGGGAACAGTGAACCAATTATTTGATTGGCAAATTCTTTGATGTGGTGTGAAAGAGTTTATTTGTTTTGTATCTTGTGCTTATAATAGAGTGTATTCTTGATTTTCATTCTAAGATATGAACATGGATAGCAGCAGACATAACATAGCAGTCTGTTTCTTAACAAGAACTGTCTACTTTGCCTCATATTTTCTAGTTGGACGTTGAATGTCCATTTTGTTTCTTATCGGTGTTGGAAGTGAGATTAGTAAAAATATTATAGAGTTGATTTATAACCACAATTAAAGGCCTTTTTTGTGATGGTTCAGTTATTAAGATCTCATCTAGGTTTTGCACAACAATTGGAAACTGTATCTCCTTCTGCTTTTGAGAGTTCATATGATGGCCTTGTTACCCATATCATTTAGAAGTATGATGTTTGCTGTCACGTTTTCTCTTTATGACTTGAGGTGTATCAACTTCCAACTAGGTCAGTGTAAGGTAAACTTTTTTATGTGCCAAGGATAAATTGTCCTGGCTTACATGGGGCTTAAACCTTTTAATACTAAGATATCATGTTATAATGTCCCTTGTCCAAACAACGAGAAGTACTATGTTATTATCATCTAATGGAAAAAACTTAAAGCAGAATGCATCTTGTACTTCTTGTAGCTGTAGGACATTGCTACCATATGTTATGTGCTACTATAAGTTTACTTTAGGCAATAGGTAATATTTCTTAGGCTTCTCATGTCTTTTTATGCACACTTCCCTAATCACCAAAATTAACTATTTAGAAAATTTCCCCCCAATCTCTCTTCTTTTTTTGCCCAAATAATGAGTGCCTATTCATGTGCTGGTTCATCATCATATATGGTCTTCTCTATTCATTTGGATTTCTCTTCAAATTCTTCAACTTAGGGTGCCTATTCATATATGGTCTACTATAAGTTTACTTTAGGCAATAGGTAATATTTCTTAGGCTTCTCATGTCTTTTTATGCACACTTCCCTAATCACCAAAATTAACTATTTAGAAAATTTCCCCCCAATCTCTCTTCTTTTTTTGCCCAAATAATGAGTGCCTATTCATGTGCTGGTTCATCATCATATATGGTCTTCTCTATTCATTTGGATTTCTCTTCAAATTCTTCAACTTAGGGTGTTGAAGTAACTTCAACTATTTCTGTTTCAGCAAAGCCAAGATTCCCTGAATGTTGTTAAATTACCCGATGAAGGAACTACAGGTCCTCTGTGTGTATCACTTCTAGATATGGTGAACCAATCAAATCTAAAACTTGTCAAAACACCAATTTCAGTGGATGCCCAATTAAATGGTGGAAACCATGCCAACCTGAAGAATGATAGTGCAGATGCTTATGGCTCATATTTTTTGGCCATAGATATTGACAAAGGAAAATTTGAAGCACCTAAGTCCACTGAGGAAATGGGTGGTAATGTTAAGACGGATGATTGTATATCTGTAAGTGCCTTTTTTGAATTTAATAATTTTAATATCATTAAAAATTTTCATTTCTAGAGGGTTCTTAGGGTGCTTTTTCTTATTTGGTATTTGTTTGTTCTCTTATTAAGATCTTGTCAATGTAATGCTGAAACATCAACGAATTAATTTTATTTCAGAGTATGTTTCAGAGAGACATTTCATCACTGATGGGAGGAAAGCTCATGCAACTCCTGATGAATAACAACTTTGAGTTGCCTAAATTTGCTTGTAAAGGTAGACACTGTTCTGCAATCAATCACTCTGCTATGCATTTTCCAAATGAATTTTGTTTTAGATGATACCTGTTCTTTTCTACAGTTCTTTATCATGTTCTGAAATACATTTAATCAAATTTACCAAAGTCAATTGGATGCTTCTAATGAGCTTGATTCATGCCGGTGGATCTTCCCATATTTTCATTCATACAGATATATATTTGACTAATGTGTCAGAAATATTCAAATACAGAAACTATTTTCAGGGTAGGTTGCCAGATCTGGTTGGTCTTTGGTGAAATAACCGAGTCATTTAACAGTCTCTAATTCTCATGATTATATCCACATACTTGTTTAAAAAGTAGAAGAATTCTCTAAAAAATAGTGCATTCTAAACGGCTTTACGGCATACTTGTGGATAACTCCCGTGATTAATTTTCTTCAGTTTCCAACTATCAAGCCTCTTTTCTTATTTTTATTATAACATCACCAGTAACGTCACGAAGTACATAATGACATGTAACTGTGTTGTCTTATAGTGTCAATGATATTCTGGTTCAGTTATGTGAGAGCTAAAACATGCCACACTAACCTACTCCCGAATCTGTAGTTAAATAACTAATGTTTCCCTTTCTAGTGTTATCAATTTGTGCGTACTTTGAAATCCAGTCACTAAAGTTCTTCTTTTTGCAGTTGTATGGGGGGAAACTGTAAAACCTTGTCACCCAATTAATTACATTACAGTTTCAATATCGCAAAAGTGAAATGCAATCGGCTTTCCATGTGCATGAAGTGCTCCCCATGTCTGTTCTTTTTATATCCTGAAGAGTTCTTGCATATGAAAATGTTTGATGTTGTTCCTATACTAACTTCTTGTTTCTAGGCTATTAATCAAAATATATGTTTTACTGATCAAAAGAAAATTATCAAATATACTTGATACTAAAGTTAGCCTTTGGAAGTTGCAACTGCTTTGATTAGTCAGCATCAGTAAATATCACTAATCATCCGGTCTTCTATTGCAGTTAAGTAATTGATAGTTTCCTTATAATAAAAGGTGGTCCCTTCACCTCATATTGGGACCAGATTTGTTCTGATTTCAATCCTGAACCTTGGAGCTACCTATTGTATTATTTGAGCTTAATTGTGTAGAATGAGATGAAAACTTAATAAATGTTTCTTTTTTAAGTGGCAGATAAATGTTTGACCGAGAAGGTATACGAAGCACCTAACAACAGATTGAGAAAATACAAGCGCTCTGCATCTTTTAATTCAAGAAGAGTTGTTCTCCTTTTCTCATTCCTGTAAGTTTATTCCTCGAAACCCTACTTTTCATGTTATGCTTCTTTCCTGTTTGGTGCTGAAAACATTATTATATTCATTTCTCATAATCTGTTTAGTCAATATAGTTTGTGAGTAAACAGGGCTGGTTCAACAAAAATGGGACCTAAAGCCAAACTTGCAAAGAGGGCCTAAAATAGTTTTAAGTGTGAAATTTTCTAGTTTTCTAATTTAGATGTCAAGTCATTTTTTTTGAGTTGACGTTTAAATTGAATAGATTCTAATAACTAAAACAAGAATATATATTTATGAATTAAGAATATCGGCAATGAAAAACTTTAGTAGAAAATATAAAATAAAATTAAAAATTTGGTAAGTTGATACAATGATATCGAAATAGTATTGTGTTGTTTATTATAATAAAGGGTTGTTGCAATGCTTGAAATTTTGAAGAGGCACCAAAAAGCAAAGTTTTTGCTATAAACATATTTGTATAATAGTGAATGTCTATTATGTAGATTTCTTTAGAGAAAAGTTAGGAATCTTACTTAGGGATTAGAACAATTTTCTCCTATAAATAAAGAATTTCCCGTAGATGATATGTGAATATCCCTCAATCACTCTAAATATCCTTCAAGAAATATAAGAAATCTTTTTTCTTCTTGTTATACTCCACTGTCTGAAAGAGAGTTTAAAGTATAAGGCATTATTTATTTTTCTTTCTTTTAATATGGCCAATCTTATGAAAAGTTTGTCACCTCTTCATGGTTCGGCAAGAAATACCCTTCGTGAATCTTGGATATTGAAATCCATATGGATGATATGGATCTTGGAGACACTATTAAAGATGAAATAAAGTATCAAATAATCTGTATTAAAGCTATGATATTCTTGTGATATCATCTTGATGAAATTTTGAAATTTAAGGATCCACTAATTTTGTGTAGAAGTTTGAAAAAAAGATATGATGTTATGATTGGATGCATATGAGACTACAAAATTTTAAATCTGAGTACAATTTTGCTATGTTTAGAATCTTGAACAGACATGTATTCTACAAGAACAAATGCAATTGAAGCACATCTTATAGTAAAATTAAAAGTATATTAATTTCAATATTTTCGTACTTTGGCATGATCTTCTGGGACATTGTGATGACAAATTATAGAAAATTCAAATAGGCATCTATTAAAAAAACCTAATTTTTTTTGTAAATGGTAAATTTTGTTTTATTGCTTATTATCAAGGCAAGTTTATTGTGAGACCATCATCAACGAGAGATTTCATTGAGATTAACTCCCCTGCGTTCTTGGAACGTATATGTGGGTTGTGGAGCTATTCACCAACCTAGTGGGTTGTTTAGATACTTCATGGACCTATTAGGTGTTTTTTCTAGATTGTCTCTTGTGTTTCTATTATTATCTCACAATTTGATGTCTGCAAAATTATTTGCACAACAACATACCTAGTGGAATCCCACAAGTGGGGTCTGGGGAGGGTAAAGTGTATGCAGACCTTACCACTACCTCATAGAGATAGAGTGACTGTTTTCGAAAGGCTCTCGTCTAAAAAATATCAAGCCCCGAAATTATTTGCACAAATAACATGCAAGGGCACAGTTTTTTGATGATCAAATTAAGTTCATTCAACTTGATAATGATGCAGAGTTTTCATTTCTAGTATTTTTGCAAATTGCCTATCGATTGAGAAATAAACCACATAAAAATAATTATTTACATGAGTACTAATTTTAAATTAGTATTAGTTAATTAGTCATTTTATTGTAGTTCATTATTGAGTCGAATCTAATTGATTTTGATTTAATGAAATAATTTTAAATTTATTTGCTTGCGAAAAATATATATATGGTTTTATTGTAACTAAATTTGTTGGCCATCAAAAGTGGAATATGTAGTAATAATCATCATAAATGGTTAAATTTTATATTATTTAAAGAGCTGATGAAATAGTAATATATATATATATATATATATATATATATGCTCTTAAAGTCACAAAAGAGATTGTAAGCTATCATAATTCATGGGCTTAAGGCACAATTATATTTCATTTGTGGGAAAATGAGATTTTTGATTGTTATAAGTTTAAATCCATTTCTCAAAAGTGAATGTGGTATGGTGCATATGTCTGAAAGAAGACAAGCGGTTAAATTAGCACATGAACATGGAATGAGATACTAAGCTATTATAATTTGATATGCTTAGATAATTGTGTTATATTCATGAAGACTTGAGAACCTGATTTTGGGTGTTCGTCACCATGTTAGTTGACCAGTGATCTTCTATTTCATATTTTGCCTGAATTACCTATTTCCACAAAGCTTGTCCATTGGAGGGAGCCATTTCGTCGGTTAGACATCGATTCTGATTCTTCAAGTTTCTCGCTCTTAGACCTCTAACTTGTTTAATATTCCCAATCAAGGATTTCCATGTAATGGGTGTTTGGATTGACTTATTTTAAGTGACTTTTGGCTTTTAAGTTATTTTTCAGCTTTGGAAGTATTTGGGAACAACAAAAAGTGCTTAAAAACACTTTATTTAGGCTGAAAAAGTAAAGCCAAAAGCCAAAAGTTGAGTGTTCCCAACTTATGGCTTTTAGCTCATAAGTCACTTTTAAAAAGCTAATCCGAATACCCCCTTTATCAAGTGAAATTTTTTTCTCTCTGTTACCTTCCCATAGGAAGTTCCTTTTGAGAGTATCTATTCTATCAATTATCAGGAATACTGGAATAGGGAAAAGGGACATCATATAAGTAGGCATAGAATCCAAGACACTATTAATAAGTGTTGGTCTGTAATGGTTAAATATTGTTGAAGGAGAAATATCGATGACATGGTTATGGGGCACAGAAGTATAAGCATAATTATCTATAAGGATGAGGCAATTGGAAATTAGTCACTGATTAGAAATGTTGATTCATTCAAGTTGTTTGTCTTCTTGGAGGAAACAAATATGCATCTAAGAATGAATGTGGCCTAAGTAGAAATAATGGACAATTTTTATACATAAGAAAAGATCGTTATATTGACAGTCTTGTCAATACAACAACTTATCCATCTCTACACAATTGATGGTTTTTACATTTAGGCTATTTTGAGCTAGTATGTTGAAGATATTCATGCAACTTTAGTTACATGACCTCTTTTGCTCCATATTGTACAGATTTCTTCTGGATTCAGTTGCTATTTTTTGAGTTGTCACTTCTATGTAGCTATCAATTGACTAAATTCTCTTCCTTTTTCAGGTCGTGCATGGGGACAATCATACTCATTTATCTTACTCTAAGAGTTAGAATGAGTGGCGATTGGGCTGCTAATGTTTAGTAGCTACTTCTCTTGTCTCTCTGTCATGCCCATCATTTGTGAAAAGAGTTTGCTAGGTGTACGCTTTTGTATGAGTATCTTTCTTGGTTATATTTTATCCTAACGCTCAATGAGTAGGAATCCTTCATTTGTACATAAACTTAGCAGTTAGCATATAAGCTTATCAATTTGATTTGTATTGATTTCTAATTTAAGTTTCTTTTTTACTTCTCCCTTGCAGTGTAACTTTCCTTGTCGATGATAGCTTCTCCATCCCTTGTAATGCAGCAGCTATTTTTCGAAATAGAGGCTGCAAATTTCACTTCATCCTTTTTTATATCAACCACGCCTAAAAGTGAAAAAAAGAAATATAATGAAAAGTGCAGCAGGGAACAAAGAATGTGTGTGTATCAAGATGTTGAACCCAGCTTTTAGCACTGGTTTCCATATGCAATACCACCAATTCACTAGCCTTAGCATCACCTCCTTCTGTGGATACTTGCTTATTTTATTCAAACAACAAATGAATTACTATCAAAGATCCACCTCTTGTCAACCCGATCAGTTTTGTTGCCAACAAGAACGATATTGACACTACTCACGCGTTCAGTACGTATTTCCTCGATCCATTTAGAAGTATTTAGAAATGATGATAATCCTCACAAGTTATAACAAAACAAAACGAGTGATCGAATATAGATACCACTAGACTTCCTTGGATCACATATATTGTATCGAAACGATTTTAAGCAGTTACTCGTTGGCAACATCATATGCAATGACAGCAACAGAAGAATCTCTAATGTAGCTTAAAACAAGACTATCCGTGCAAATAATAACTAGAAATGAGCATTACAAGCACATTTTGCGGTTAATGAAACCATCCCAAGTAAAATAGAGCACAATAGCTACAAAATATAACTTTATTATTTAACATAAGAGACTACATACTGGAGTGCAAGCGAACTGTTCTATCTTCAAGATACATTGTTTTTGATAAAAAAAAATTAATACCAATGGTAGCCTACTATCACGTCCTGAGCATACATCTTAGGCGTGACCAATACTCGAAAACCAAGACTGGTCTCTAGTGAACCTATTGGCTTGGTTAACTCACTCAGCGGAAGAATCAAAAGATTTAAAATTATCTCAAGTGGGCATTCAAAGTTATCAATCTCAGAAGTATAAGTAATATGCAGTATACTTTAGATATAGCGTCATCAAGAAATTAATAACTCAATAGAAATACTGTTTGAAAATAACTCTGAAGATATCAATTTGGCTCAACTCTAACTCTATTTATGAAGCCTTTAAATACTCATAAAAAGATGCTGAGACAAGCTGATGGCTCCTCAAAAGAACTACTACGAAGGAAAAAAGCAAATAAAATGAAGGTTCCTCCTAAAATAAGGTCTCACTAAAAATCCGAAAGGAGTGATCTTCAACTTAATACCTGTTGAGGATCTTTAGCACCTGTATCTGCATCACGAAATAATGCAGCGTTGAAAAATGTTAGTATGTGGAATGTATGGTACATAAAATAGTTGAAACAAAAGAATGCTCAAAACATTACTCAAATACATGAACACTTAACAAAAAATTAAAACATGCAAGGTTAAGAATAAAATATTGCTTTACAAACATACTCAAATAAATGCAACTTCATGAAATAATGTTATCTACTTTTGGGGAGTTTCTCTAACTGACAACTATCACTTATGAGCTAGTAATGATACAACAAACTATCATTGTTGTCACAACCATCCATTATCTTTCCAGGTTAAGGGACGCAACTTCACTAGATCCATAATAAAGTCCTCTTTGGGACAAGTTAGGAGTCACCTGAATCAACGACACGATCCTATCCTACGCTTGCTACGTAGCTTATGGGACTTGAGTTGTCTCTACTCTTACCCAAATCAATACTCAATCTACTCCAAAAATTAACTCATATTGCTCATATACCTCAAGTAAGTAAAATACTAAAAAATCATCTCGCCTAGTCTCATTGGACTCTACAGAAAACTCAAGCTCTTCTCAATTCTTCATGCTCGGTTATTAAACCAAAATAATGCATTTGCAAATTTATTTACATCTTATCAAAACTCTTTTATCAAATATCATTGGTGCTCAATTCTCATACTCGGTTAGACTTAGTAAAATAGGTATAAAATTAATATAAATCATACTTTGTTCAATACATGAAAATCATTAACTCAAAATAATGAGTGGTAAAGTAATGATCAACTCAAATAGAGTTCATGCATAACTAATCATGAACAACAATTCGAGAACAAAACTGATATGAACATACTCTAAATAGACAAACATGGAATTTAAGGATAGGAATCATAACTCATTCAAGTACTCAAAGAAATTAGTGCTAAAACTCAATTTGAACTCTTTAAGGATGGAACCTAGATGTAGGGCATGTGGACGAACTCAATCCAATTCTATGAATAATCTTATATATCTAGAAGATTGATGTCTAAGAGAAACTCAAAGAACTTGGTTGAAACTATTGAATCCTACCGTTTTCTCCTCTCTAATCCTTGCTCTCACATAATCTGTCACAATTTAAGCTATGCTTTAGACGTGATATGGTGATTAAGATCCTAATAATCCCAACTGATTCTCTTAGCATGTAAAGCACACATAAGGTAAGTAAAGATATATAAGAATGAGAAATAAAAGCAAATGAAGTCTAATAATCTTACTTATAGGAAAGGAAGAATGCAAAAGATAACATAGACTCCAATTACCACACTTTTCTGAAAGCCTCTAAACATAGATGAGTACTAAGATAGACCCTAGATAACTCAATATCCAAAAATAAACTAAAATTTAAATGACAACATCAAAAAACTCTTCATCAAAACATAATGATTCACCAACTCAAAACTGATCAATATTCAAGGTAACCATGTGAGTAGGATGGAGCGCTTACATCTATACTATAAAATAATATAAGCAAAGAAGTATGTGGTCAGTGCGTTTAAATGTACCGAGTATGTAAGAATGCAACATGTCATAATTCATGATATGCAATTGACCAAAAATAAAGAATCATGATAAGAGATCCATTTAGTGCATAATTGAAACATGAGTAAGGTCAATATATAAAAAGAACCATAGTGAAAATCATTAATAAAAACACGAGTCATAAGAAATCATAATCATAAGCGAGATATCAACCACAACTGACAATAAAAGTATGCGAGCTATAGTATGAAATTCCAATGTTTCCCTTTCACCAAATACAGAGGAGATTACTTTCTCTACCTTGTAAAATGGATCATAACATATGCTATATGTGGATCCACTAGCAAGTCATTTAAGACAAAATCCTATGGTGCACATAGTTATGGGACTAGAAATTATTACTAGAGACCCCTTAGGTTAAGCCTCCACATTCAAGTACACACAATGCTAAGTCAAATTCCAACATAATACTTATTGTAAGTTATAAAGATTAACACGTGAAAAGACAATTATTAGTTACTAATCCATTTCATAAAGACTTAATCATAGCATAACTTATTTCATAATGATTCATATAATGTGAGCATCATCCTTTCATCATTATATATCCATACTTAGGTGAGAAAACCTCACAATTGATCATACCTCCTTGAGGAATATCATAAAAGCTTAATTTATTATTTGCATGAAGCTTACATGAGAACCTAATCAATTCATAATCATATTTCATAGAGAAAGCTAGGTAAACATATGAGTTCATAACTAATCAACTTAAAATCATGTAATTTGGTGGAAATCATGCACAATCATAAGAATAATATTAATTAAAAGAACACATAATGAATTTCATGAACCTAAGATGACATTTGGGAGAAATTGAATGAAAACTTGGAATCCATGTAAATAAAGTCAATTCATGCATAATTGAATCAACAATGATGAGTAGAAAAATAATTCATGAAACTCCATCTCAAATTATTTAAATCCTAAAGTTTTACATAAAAAATTCAAACAAAAATATGAGATCTTTTTGGGCTTCATGAATAAAATGAATCAAAAATGAATATTCACATACCTTGGATGAAATCTAACCTTAAGATTGAAAAGAAAAACTTTAAAGTTTGAAAGACCCTGATTCACCTTAGAGGGATGCTTGGAGAAGAAAAATACTTGATAAAATTTAAGAATTGGGTGAATGAATGAGAATGGGATATTTCATAGTCTAAATACGGTTATGGGTAGTTTATAAGTTCAAAAAAAATGTAATGTAGGGATTAGGAGAGTAGAAAATATTCAAAATATCCTTCACTTAAAACTTCGTCATAAGCTACAAGTCCATTCTCCGGATGCTAGTCCATTCTATGATCCGTAAAATGCTCCTTATAGAATCTTTTTTTTTCTGAATTTCTGAAGTTGGGTCTACGATCCAAGTCTATGAATCATAAACTGTTCTACAAACTGTCCTGCTGGTCCATAGAAAATGTTGCTACTATCCAAAACGGGTCCTTAATCCATGAAAATAAATCACGACTCGTAGTCTCCTTTACGACCCATAAACTCTACTCGTAGAAGTGACTACCACCTCAAATACTTTTCCAAGTGTAGGTGTGCTCCACAGGCCCATTTTTATGGCTCATACATAGTTCTACAAGTCGTCCTGTTGGCTCGTACAAAAAGTACCGAGGCTAATATTTTTCAAAATTAAGAAGCCCTTCTGTTTCCCCTTTCCACGAGCCATAGTTCTTTTTACAACTCATGAACATTGTTCTTCAAAATATCATATTTTAAAAAAAAATTCTAAGAAGAAGCCCTTCTACGACTGGTTTCTACAAGCCGTAGAATCTTTTGCCATTTGTACTTAGGGGCTATAAAACCAACACATCAAGTTCGTTAAAATTTTTTTTTCCACTCTGACTTTCTAACTTTTGGGGTATTACATAATCTAAGTGTTAATGAGAGTAAAGACCCACAGGATACTAATAAGAGGCTTATTTTAGTCCTAAAATGTCAATATTTTGATTGTAAAAGAGTAAAAAAAGAGAATTATGCCTTATTAAAACTACTATGGGTTGTATACGAATCACTCTACGGACCATAAAATATTTATGAGTCATAGAAGACCCTTTTGTAGAAACTGGATCTTCGTAAGATTAGATCTATAACTGTGATGATTTTGTTCGTTATTTTTTAGCCTATCTGTGAAAATTACCATTTTGCCTTTTCGTAAGTTGCTTTGCACCTAACTTAAACTAACTGTATTGTTGAAACTAGAATTTAGTGTTTTAAAAGTGGAATATATGAGTTTTGGCATTTTTGGAAGCTTAAGTTGATGAAAAAGTGAGTTTTTGTGTCATTCTGAATTTCGAGTATTAGATCAAAAATCTGTCAATTCCATTAGCTCCGAAATGTCGAATCTTTTCTAGGAGAAGTTACAGAATTGAATTCAAAGTTAGAATGGAGATTTTTAACCCAAAGTTGCATTTTCAGAGCAAAAGTTTGACTTTGGTCACATTCGAAGTTTGAAAGCCCGATTGAAATTCTAATAGTTCCAGTAGTTCTGAATGGTGATATTAATGCTAGAAATGATCTGATTGTAATTTTTGAAAATTTTGAGGGCAATTTAGGGGGATTGAGTTTTAAACTAGTTTATTGAGTTGCATTAGTAACTATGTCAAGGAGACCTCGGAATCGGATTCTGGATTTTTCGTTGAATTTGGATCACTGTTTTTGGTATGGAAACATTCTGATTTGTGTAATTTGAATTTCAAATGGACCCTGAGGGTCCGTTTCGTGAATTTGCAATAGCTGATTTTTATGGTTTCTAGTGCAGCCTATTTTCTTCACTACGTTCGCGGAGGTCTACCTTCATCTCTTCTTCATATTTGTGGAGGTCTTTCTGCCTCCTCCAAATTCATTGATATGCCTCCGCGTTCGCGGAGGTCAGGTATCCTTAGGCCCGCGTTCACTGAGTATATTTTTACCTGAACAGTGTTTAAATTGTGAAAATTCTATTTTTATACCATTTTTAATATTTCAAGCTTCTTGAGGCGATTTTTAAAGAGACTTTTTGGAGAAAAGTTCCGGGTAAGTGTTTCTATCGTCAAATTATTTCACTTCCATCAATTATCTCTTGAATTTCATAATTTTGAATGTGTAAAATTGGGATTTTTATATCTTTGAATTGAAAACTTCAAATGTTGATTTCTCCCCCAATTTGAACTCAATTTTAGGGAGATTTTCACCCATGAATTTCTTTTCTTGCGTAGAATCGTAATTTCAAGTTAATTTCTAGATTCGAGAACTTTGAATTTTATCCCTTGACCATTTTACTCCTAAGCCTAATTCGTGCCAATATGGATATCAAAATTCATCTCTTGATGCGTAGTATCTATTTTTTATAGTGGTTGGCTGATTAGGTGATCGTTTTGAGGCTTGGGTTGATTGAAAGCTTGGTTCGAGTGCGGTTTCAACATCGAGGTAGGTTCGACTAACCTTTTTGGGACTGGATTTGAGTTATTGGTTATATTTATGTGATAATTATACAATTTAGATTGATTCATGAGTTACTGGAATGACATGATAGAATCTTGGTAAATTTGCAATATCAATTATGATGGAGTTGGAGTAAATTGGGATTTGGATAGTAAATTTTGACGTATTCTTGAGATATGAGATATTTTTGGATGTTATTGTGATAATATGAGACTTATGATATTATTCAAAAAGTTTTGTGGTAACTGATAGTATTTGAGATACTCACAGGAATCATGTGTATATTTTTAGGACATGTGAGGTCCGGTATATCCAGTAATCTTGGTTATTAGTGAGAATATGATGATTTGAAACATGTGATGGTTCGTGGTACTAGTTGTGACACTTGTTATTACTTTCCACGATTCTATGTTGATAATTTATTAGTATTCTTATCATGATGCTATTATATACCTTGATTTATATCATTGACATGCATTTATTTCATATTTCATTGTACCACCCCTTGACTACTCGAAGGTGGCAAGGGTGAGATGTATCACTTTTGATATATTTTACCACGTTTTATAAAACGCTTTGACCACGCGGAGGTGGCTAAGGTGAGATGTATCACTTTTGAGATATTGTACTACCTTTTATAAATCTTTTGACCACATGGAGGTGGCAAGGTTGAGATATTGTGACACTTGAGAGATTTTGGTATATGATTTGACAAGACCTCCATGGGTTCTACCTGGTCACCTTAGCTCGATAGATGTATACACTGGCCCCAGAGATAGTCGTGATTTCATCCCATGCATTACATTCATACATCTCATTTGCATCACATCATTGATTATCATTGCCATCTTATTTTTCTTATATATATATATATATATATATATATATATATATATATATATATATATATATATATATATTGTGTACTAACCCCACTGTTGTAGGTGATAAGACTCTTAGTTGTTACATTCTTATTCGATTACTCCTACCCATTCGATTGAATGTACTGGGTACATTTTGGTGTACTCACCCCTACTTTGTTTCCTCCCTGCAGATCGAGCACAAGGACCCCCACAGGATAGTTAATCCTGTTCCATCAGAGTCCTTCACTATCAGATTCATCAGTGAGACTCAGAATTTGAGTTGCCATTATTTCTGTGAGATTTTCTTTTTGTTGACATTTGTACTAGACTATGTATTTACTTTTGAGACCGCATTGTATTTTACTAATTCGTACTATTTTTAGATGCTTCTGTACTCATGACTCCAGGTTTTGAGATTTCATATTAAGTGTTGTGGTCGTTTTATCTTAATTCTACTTTCTTTTGTCGCAATTCGATTTTAGGTCATGACAAGTTTGGTATCAAGGCTCTAGATTTGTTGGGCTCATGAGTTAAGAGCAGGGTGCTAATAGAGTCTCGCGAATCAGTATGTAGACATTCATACCCATCTTCGGGAGGCTATAGGGCACTTTATAGGAAAAACTTTCATATCTTGCTTCTATTCGTATTTTTCTTGGTATCAACTATTTTAGAAGTATCTAATCTACTCCTTCTGCACAGATGCTGATTACTAGAGCCCGATGGTCAATGGAAGAGCCTGACCCAACTGATGTGGCCTCTACTCATGGTCGAGGTAGGGCTCGTGGTAGGGACAGGGGTTAAACACGTGCTAGAGGGGTAGCTCCGCCCAAAGGATGGGCTAGATCAGCTTCTCCAGAGCCTGAGTATGAGTCAAGGGGACCCACCGACCCTGTTCCACCACCTTCAACCCCAGATTTTACGCCTTTAGTTCAGGAGCTACTACTATGAGTGTTGGCTAGACTTGAGGGAGCTTCTCCAACTCCTATTATTCTTGATGCACTGACTTCTATAGTACTGGCAGGCCATTCTACCGCTCCAGTGAATCCATCCATGATTCAAGTTAGTCCTTCATTAGCCCTAGTGGATCCTCCTAAGGCCTCTATTATTCTGCCTCAGACTTCTCGACTGAGTTCTGGTTCACAGCTTCATGGGTTGTCTATTGCACCATCTATTGTACAGCCCAAATTTATGGTACCACCATCTTCTTCTAGTCCTGCTATGTCCACTGCCGAGCATAATAGTTTTGAGTGGTTTGTTTGATTGGCTGCCCCTAAATTTGATGGTACGCCCAGTGATGAGGCCTATGATTTCTTATCAGAGTGTCAGGACCGGTTGTGTAATTTGGCTATCCTTGAGTCACATGGAGTTCCTTATACCTCCTATCATTTCACTGGCTTAGCCAAGAAATGGTAGAGTTCAGTTTTGGCTCATAGACCGATTGGATCACCAGTTATGACCTGGAGAAATTTACTATGGTGTTCCTAGAGAGGTTCATTCCATATAGCCTTTGAGACAGCCATGAGGATGAGTTTGATAGGCTTCAACAAGGTTCTATGTCGGTATCAGACTATGAGGCCAAATTTTATGTGTTGTCTAAATATGTATAGTATCGCTGCAGAGTTCGAGAGGATTTGGCATTTCGCCAAGGGATTGGCAGGGTATCCTTAGGAAGTCACAACTTTTTTGGTTTTAACGGGTGGCACTATAAGGTCCCGGACATTGTACGACCATACTGAATCTTGGAAATTTGGTTCCGCAAAGTTTTGGACCAAGGTGACGCCCCATGGTAGCCTCCACGGTCCGTGTGAGGCTATACAGACCATGTAGAGGCTCCTTGGAGTGGCCCCTGGCTTTGTGTGAGGTGTGTGGGCTTAATGTGGAAATTTGAGACTAACGCACACCATACATGGGCCCCACGCGAGCCGTGTGAGGCTATAAAGACCGTGTGGTGGACCGTATGGTAACCTTTGCCTTGAAAATCCATAATTTGAGCAAAGACATGTCACACAGACCCTCTCACGGACCGTATAGTGCTTCATGGTCCATGAGGCCCTTCCGTATAGGTGCCAAAGTGAAAATTTTCTACGTATTGGATCACCGTCTCAAAACTTTGTTGTGAAGAATTTATCTAAGTGAAGTGGTATAGAGGAGGCATACGGTCCGTATGCCTTGGTACGGACCGTGAAGCCATCCATATGTATACCTACGTTGAATTTTTCTAAGTATGGAATTACCGTCTCGTACCTTCGTCAAGTGGAATTTTTCTAAGTGTTGGATCACGGATCAAGTATATGGTCCATATACCCTTGGACGGACCGTATACCCCTCCCTGAGACCCCTGACATCAATTTTTATACTCGTTTTATTAATGACATTTTCATAATTATGGTTTATCCTAAGGGTCTTTTGTGACTTTCGATGCTATCTAAAGACATTCAAATGATCTATACTTTATTTCTCTCATTCAAATTCACTCTTACACTTAGAATTATATTGAACTCTCCTAAAAACTCTCTCAAAGAACTCTTGTGAAGACTAAGCTTGAGAATCAAGGGAAGACTCTTTCTTCATCAAATGTATTCTTGAATCTTCTCTCTTAGCTAAGGTATGTGGGATTGATTCTTGGTCCAATTTAACCAAGAAGACCCAAACCCTTTTACACTTGATTTATGAAATTTTAACTTACTTAAAATATGAGTTTTGAAGATTATTGTTTATTAAATTCAATTGAAGTATGTGCTATGCTTTATTGTTGATTTTAAATTGATTTAAACCCTCAAATTTTGAATTGCATGATTATTTTGAAGATTTGAATATGCATTGTCTCTTTAAAGTTTCCAAGTATGGGTAATCAATATTATAATTTGAATGTGGATTTTACTTATAGATTTACTTGAATTTCATATTGTATTGATGATTTAAGATTGAACCTATATTGCCCATTGCTATTCACATATCATTCATGACGTATGCATTCATGAACATTGTATTTTATGAAATTATCAGTGGGTTAAGCTCACATATGTTTATTAAAAATGATTTCAGTGAGTGAGGCTTACATACATGGATATGCCAAGAATGTGATCACATAAATGTCTATTGTTATTGTCTCTTGGAGCATATTGGGTGCTTGCACCTATTGTTAAGTGAATGAGTTATTCTTACGCATGAAAAGTATGGATTGAAATGTGATTTGGCTTTTGAGCCCAAGTGTAAATGATTCTGAAGAATGTTTGGCTTTTAAGCCTAAGTGTGCATTGAAATGATTTGAAATGACTATTGCCTCATTTGAAAGCATGTATATATATGTATATATATGTATTCTTGTGGGATGTCGACTTAACACCAAATGGATTGGGGGCATCAGGGCTATCCTCAAGGGTCCTCTCCTTTTTTTTGAACTATGTGCCAATATAGGTATGTAGTAACCATTACCGAAATGACCGGGTCATAAGGAATGGTTACATATTGACATGATATGATTGAAATGAAATAAAAATCCTTTCAAAATGATTGAATCGTAAGGAAGGTGGCCATCACACCGAAATGACTGGGTCGTAAGGTGTGGTATAAATTACCTTTGGCAAATAATCTTCTCTCACTCGATGGGAGGTCTACATCGGGTAAATTCATGTAATAGCTCGCATGAGTTTGAGATGTTAGTTATGGTCACATCCTCACTATATTTGAGCATTATTGCATTTCATGTATTATTGATTTTATGGAATATTGTTATGCTACTTTCTTTGGATATATACTTCCTTCTGTATTATGTGCCCTAGTTATCTAACCTTGAATGCAAGTTTGATAAGTCATATGCATTGCAAGCCTGCATACCTAGTATATTCAAACGTACTAACACATACTTTTGCCTGCATCATCTAACCATATAGGGACCGAGGACTACCTTCATCCACTATACGACGACTAGCTTGGATCTTGAGATACTTGTTGTGGTGAGTCCTATATTCCAAGGACAAACCACCATTCCTCTACTCATGGTGCTTTAGTTTATGTTATTTACTTTGAGAGTGATCCCTGGACATGTCTTGGCCCCCGTCATATCTTATGACTAGAGGTATTTTTGGACATCTTGTAGACTCTTTTACGTTTATATGCTATGTATTGTATTCGGAGATTATGATTATGAATATGGCTATTTATGAGACATTGTTATATGGATTTGACTATGGGTACTATGTTATGCTTATATGTTATGATGTGAAAGATCTTAAGTCCCATATTGCCTCCATAGAGTGAGTCATACTTACTCGCCCCTTAGTTTTTATGTGCTAATGTGCTATGTGAATCCATGTTATTCCCTTTTCCTTATGACAACCCCATAGCGTGAATCCTACTTTCCCATACCTTAGAACTATATGTGGACTATTTGAATACGTTCCAAACTGATAATGTGAATATGAATACTTTGAGGCTTGTTTGGGGACTCTCGGGTTATTCTCCATGTCACTCCTAGACCGTAGGTCCGGGTTGTGATAGGCACTTTTTAAAGTGTGGTGGATCATGCCGCATGTTTGAGCGCATTAGGCATGATCGATAGGGTGGCAGGAAAAGGATCTGTCATCATCGCCAGTTTAGTAGGCACTCACCATGAGATAAAGGGTTTTAGAGATAGGGCCATCAGAGCAGACAATCCATGTAGCCATTCCTGCAGTTGATAGTATTGATAGATCTAGGCCTATTCAGATAAGTCGTGATAGCTCTTATAATGCATCCAGGCATGGTGGTTTTTCAGGACAACCATCTCAAGGGTGAGAGACTAAAGCTTGCTATAGTTGTGATGATATTGGGCATTTGGATAGACATTATCCACATCATGCACCTTCTGCCCAAGCTTTTGGGTCTCAGCCAGCTCGTCCAGCTCCAACACCAGTAGCCAAAGACATCTCTCAGGGCATGAGGGGTGGTACTAGAGAGGTTCAAGGCACTGTGAGAGGTGGAGCTCGTGAAGGCCTATAAACTAGCGGGGGGCACAGAGTATGCTATGCAGTTTTAGATAGGGTAGAGGCAGGGACCTCCGATGTTGTCATTACAAGTATGGTTCCAGTGTGCCACCATTCTGCTTTAGTTTCATTTGATCTAGGCTCTACTTATTCATATGTATCAGCTTATTTTGCCACGAATCTTGATATTATATGCGATTCTCTTACCGAACCTATTTGTATTTCCACCCCGATATATGAGTCTTTAGTGGTGAATTGGGTGTATTGGGGTTGCATCGTCACCTTTATGGGGAGAGACTATAGCTAACTTGATATTGCTTGATATGGTTGACTTTAATGTGATATTGGGTATGGTTTGGGTATCACCTCATCATGTTATTCTTGATTGTCATGCTAAGATAGTGACTTTATCTTGTCCGGATTTGCCTCAGATAGTGTGGAGTGGCGCTTCTAGTTCTTACCTCAAAGGGATGATTTTTTATATGCATGCCTGCAGATTGATGGATAAGGGATGCTTGTCATATTTGGCTCATATTCGGGCCTGCTCTTAGGAGCCACCATCATTGGAGACCACTATGGTTGCGAGATAGTTTATGGATATGTTCCCGACTAATTTACCAGGTGTTCCTCTAGATCGCGATATTGATTTTGCTATTGATGTGGATCTGGGCACTAAGCCTATTTCTATTGCTCTCTTTCAAATGGCTCTGGCTGAGTTGAAGGAGCTAAAGGAGCAATTAGAGGATCTATTGAAGAAAAGGTTCATTCGTCTGAGTGTATCTTTTTGGGGTGCTCTGTCTTATTTGTGAAGAAGAAGGATGACACCATACGTATGTGTATTGATTAGCATCAGCTGAACAAAGTGAGAATCAAGAACACGTATTCTATGCCTCGTATTGATGATTTATTCGATTAGTTGCAGGGTGCTTCAGTGTTTTCCAAGATTGATTTGAGGTTTGGATATCATTAGTTGAGAGTTCGGGAGTTTGACATCCCGAAGACAACCTTTTGGACTAGTTATGGTCATTATGAGTTTGTAGTTATGTTCTTTGGGTTGGCTAATGCTCCGACCGCTTTTATGGAGTTGATAAATCGGGTATTCAAGCCATATCTGGATATATTTGTGATTGTGTTTATTGATGACATCTTGGTTTACTGTAAAAGTGAGTTTGACCATGTTCAACACTTAAGTATTGTACTTCAGAGATTAAGGGAGGAGAAGTTATATGCCAAGTTCTCAAAGTATGAGTTTTGGCTTAAGTCTGTGGCTTTCCTTGGGCATGTGGTGACAAAAGATGGTATTATGGTAAATCTTTCCAAGGTAGTAGCAGTTTGTGAGTGGGCTAAGCCGACATCTGTTACTGAGATACAAAGTTTTATTTAGTTTGGCGGGGTATTATTGGCGATTTGTAGAGGTAATCTCTTCTATAGTAGCCCCGTTGACTAGACTTACTCAAAAGTATATGGCTTTCAGTCGGATGAGTGCGAGGCGATCTTTCAAAAGCTCAAAGATTTATTGACCTCAACAACTATTATTGCTTTGCCTGAGGAGGGAGTGCCTTTTGTAGTGTATTGTGATGATTCTGGTGAGGGTTTGGGTGGAGTATTAATGCAAAAGGGGGAGGTGATAAAATATGCTTCTAGACAGTTGAAGGTGCATAAGAGAAACTACCCTACCGATGATTTAGAGTTGGTTGTGGTGGTGTTTATATTTCAATTGTAGAGACATTATCTCTATGGGATGAATTGTGAGATCTTTACCAATCATCGGAGTCTCAAATACATCTTTTCTCAGCCTAATTTGAACATGAGACAGCGTAGATGGTTGGAGTTGTTAAAAGACTATGACATCTCTGTTTTGAATCACTCGGGCAAGGCCAATGTGGTGGCAGATTCTTTGAGCCGAAAGGCCTCTAGTATGGGGAGTTTGGCATTCTTGAGGGCTGAGGAGAGGCCTTTAGCTTTGGAGGTTCAGTCACTTGCTAGATAGCTGTTATAGTTGGATATTTCTCCTCTTAAAAATATTCTAGCCTTTGTGGAGGCTAGGTCTTCATTGCTTGATTCGGTATGTGCTCACCAAATTGATGATGCTAGATTGTGCTTGATTCGTGATAAGGTAAGAAGGGCGAAGAAAAAGTGGCTACTATTAATTCTGAGGGTATATTGAAGATTAATGGTCGAGTTTGTGTTCCTAAGGTAGGAGATTAGGTGAGATTGGTATTTGGAGAAAGCTCATTGTATTAGATTTTCAATCCATCTTGGTGTGACAAAGATGTATCATGATTTCAAATAACATTATTGGTTTTTCAGGATGAGGAGAGACATAACTGAGTTTGTGGCAAAATGCTTGAATGGTCAACAAGTCAAGTATGAACACCAAAGGCCTAGGGATTCGAGGTTGAGGTTGCCCATCCCCGAGTGGAAATGGGAGTGTATCACGATGGATTTTTTTACTGGGTTGCCTATGGCCCTGGGTAAGTTTGATTCAGTTTGGGTGATTGTTGATCGATTGACTAAGTCAGCTCACTTCCCACCGGTTAAGACTAGCTATAGTACGGAGCAATTAGCTAGGTTGTACATTCGAGATATTGTTAGATTGCATGGGGTGCCATTGTCTATAGTATCGGACATAGGATCTTTATTCACTTTCCATTTTCGGAAGGCTCTAGAGCGTGATTTTGCTTCGATTGGATTTGAGTTCAACTTTCCACCCTCAGACTGACGAATAGTTCGAGTGTACTATTCATGTGTTGGAGGATAAGCTTCGGGCCTATGTGATAGATTTTGAGACCTGATAAGACCAGTATTTGCCTTTGGCAGATTTTGCTTACAATAACAATTATCACTCTAGCATTCATATGGCACCGTTTGAGACATTATATGGCCAAAGGTGTAGATCACCTATCGGATGGCTTATTCAAGTTCAGCTGAGGTGTTGGGTTCAGACTTGTCTTATGAGGACGAGCCGTTAGCTATATTATATAGGCAGGCCGAGAGGTTGAGGCCCAAGAATATACCTTCAGTGAAGGTTTCATAGCGACACTGTCTTGTTGAGGAGGCTACTTGAGAGTTGGAATCAGACATGTGGGCCAGATATCCCTGTCTTTTCGAGGCTTCATGTATTTCTCTTTCCTTTATGTTCGAGGACGAATATTATTTTTAGTGGTGAATGATGTAATGACTTTGTTGGTAATTGTTTAGCCTATCTATGAAAATAACTATATTGCCCTTTTATAAATTACTTTGGATCTAATTTGAACTAACTGTATTGTTAGAACTGTCATCTGGTGTTTTAAAAGTGAAAAAATATGAGTCTTAGTATATTTGGAAGCTTAAGTTATTGAAAAAGTGAGTTTTTGTATCATTATGAATTTCGAGTGTCTGATTAGAAATCTATTGATTTCATTAGCTCTGAAATGTTGAATCTGGTCTAGAAAAAGTTACAGAACTGAATTCGGAGTTAAAATGGAAATTTTGGACCCAAAGCTGCATTTTTCAGTTATTTTTGGAGCCAAAGTTTGACTTTGGTCAACATTCAGAGTTCGAAGCTTGGATCAAAATTTTGATAGTTCTAGCAATTTTGAATGGTGAAACTAATGCTAGAAATGGTCTCTTTGTAATTTTTTTAGGATAGTTTTGGTAAATTGAGTTTTAAATTGGTTTTATTGAGTTGCATCGTAACTGTATTGAGGAGACCTCGAAAGAAAATTTTGATTTTGGGGGTCCATTCCATGAATTGGGAGTCCAATCCGTGGATTTGCAATAGCTGATTTTCTAATTTCTGATGCTACCTATTTTCTTCTTCGCGTTCGTGGAGAAGTCTCTATGACGCGGAATTGAACATTTCTTTCTTCTCCGCATTCACAAAGATGTTTTTGGGTTCATAGAGGTCTTTGTGTTTCCTTTTCTGTAGTTGCGGATATACCTCCACGTTCGCATAGGTCAGCTATTTTTAGGCTCTGCGTTTGCGGATGTCACAACCCGTACCTAGGGTTTATGAGTGATATGGCGAATAGGAACCCGAGAGTCCCCAAACAAGCCTCAAAGTATCCAAATTCACATCATCAGTTCGGAAGCATATTCAAATGGTAAACACATAATTCTAAGGAACGGGAAAGTAGGACTCATGCTATGGGGATATCATAGGAAAAGAAATTAAAATGGATTCACATAACACGTAGCGCATAAGGACTAAGGGACGGGTAAGTATAACTCACGCTATGGGGGCAATTCAGGACTTAGGATCTTTCGCATCATATCATGCATTCAAATCATAAGACTCATAGCCAAAACACATAACGATATTCAATAAGGAGGTCACCTTCGGACTTTCTTTTTCTGATCCAATGGCCTATAAATGTCACATCTTAGCATACTTGCCGCAGCATAAGATGCCTAGGTAACCAAGCCATAACATAATCTCTAATCCTAGAACTTAGCATATAAACGCAAAGGAGTTCACAAGATGTCCAACAATGCCTCTAGTCATAAGATAAGACGGGGGCCAACACATACCCTGGGCTCACCTTCAAATGTAAATAACATAAACAAAAGCACCATAGGTAGAGGATAGGTGGCTTGTCCTTGGAAGATAGGATTCACCATGACAAGCAAACTCAAGATCCAAGCTAGACGTTGTAAGGTGGATGAATGTAGTCCTCGGTCCCTACTTGGTGAGATCATGTAGGCAAAAGGAAGCGTTAGTACATTTGAATGTACTAAATATGCGGGCATGCAATGCATATGACTTACCAAACTTGGGTTTAATGTTAGATGACAAGAGCACATAATATAAAAAGACTCATATATCCAAAGAAGAGTAGTATACAATATGCCATGAAGTCCAAGATGCAAATGCTCATATTTAGTGGGGATGGACTATAACCGACAAATCAAACTCATGTGAGCTATAACATGAATTAGTGTAATAAAGACCTCCCATTGGTAGGAGAATATTACTTGCCAAGGGTAATCTACAACACACTTTACGACCTCGTCTTTTTGGTGGATGGTCACCTTCCTTACGACCACACCTTTTCAGAAGGATTTTCATTATCATTTCATATCATATCAATAAATGAAACTATTTCGTACGATCCAGACTTTTCGGTAATGGCTTCCATTCCTATGTTGGCATATAGTTCGAGGAAAGGGAGAGAACTCTTGGGGATAACCTTGATGCCCTAATCCATTGGTGCTAAGTCAAAACATCCCACAAGAATACTTATACATACACATGCTTTAAAAAAGAGATGCAATAGTCATTTCAAATCCGTTCAATGCACATTTAGGCTCAAAAGCCAAACCATCATTCGTAATCATGATACTTATGCATAGGAATAGCTCATGCTCATACCGATATGGTGCAAGCACCCAAAATGCTCAAAGAGCCATTAACAATAGATATTTATGTGATCACATTCTTATTATAACCAATATATGAGCTTAACTCACCGAAAACATTTTCATAAAAGCATATGTGAGCTTAACCCACCGATAATTTCATAAATCTAATGCTCATGGATACAAATGCTATGAATGTTTTGAGAATAGCATGGGTAATTGAGATTCATGCTAAAACCAACAATATAATATGAAATTCAAGTGAAAACATAATTAAATTCATATTTAGAACCAAAATATAAAATGCCATGCACAAATCAAGCTTTAAATGTTGATTTCTCCCTCAATTTGTACTCAATTTTTATGGGATTTTCACCCATAAATTTCTTTTCTCGCGTAGAATCATAATTTCAAGTTAACTTCTAGATTAAAAAACTTTGAATTTTAGCCCTAATTTTGATCATTTTCCCCTAAGCCTAATTCGTGTCAATATGGGTATCAAAATTCACCTCTTGATGCATACTATCTATTTTTGATAGTGGTTGGCTGATTAGGTCATCGTTTTGAGGCTTGGTTGATTGAAAGCTTGGTTTTACTGCAGTTTCAGCATCGAGGTAGGTTCGGTTAACCTTTTTGGGACTGAAGTTGAGTTATTGGATACGTTTATGTAATAATTATTAAATTTAGGTTGATTCATGAAATATTGGAATGACATTATAGAATTTTGGTAAATTTGTGATATTAGTCATGTTGGAATTGGAGTAAATTGGGATTTTGATCGTAAATTGAGATGTATTCTTGAGATATTTTGATGTTATTATGATAATATGAGACTTACGATATCATTCATAAATTTTTGTGGCAATTGATGGTAATTCTGATACTCAGGGGAATCATGTGTATATTTGGGACGTGTGAGGTCCGGTATATTCAACAATCTTGGTTATTGGTGAGAATATGGTGATTTGAGATATGTGATGGTTTGTGGTACCAGTGGTGGCACTTGTTATTACTTTCCATGATTCTATGTTGATCATTTATTATTATTGTTATCATGATGCTATTATATACCTTGATTTGTGTCATTGACATGCATATATTGCATTGTACCACTCCTTGACCACGCGGAGGTGGCAAGGGTAAGATTATCACCTTTGAGATATTGTACCATGTTTTATAAAACTCCTTGACCATGCAGAGGTAGAAAGGGTGAGATGTATCACTTTTGAGATATTGTACCACCTTTTATAAATCCCTTGACCACATTAAGTTTACTGTATGCTGAATTATGAAAACTGGAAAGGTTTTTAAGTTTTTTAAGTCCTGTTGATACCAGTGATGTAGTTCCATCGTAGGGAATTGACTCATTGAGTTTTAAGTTTTAAACTTTTAATTGTTAATGGTTTATCCAATAACCTAATCAATAAAGGTCAATAACCTATAAACCGATAACCAATTAACCAATATCTGAATGGTTCCTTAATGGTTTAGCATATTTACAAATCGATAACCAATAAGTAAAATTGATAATATTCAAAATTGAATTGAACCACCCGATACACAACCCTAATTCTCACTATTAACAATGATTTACATATTTTCTATATTGCTTCGCTCTCACCTATTCTTCACTTTTTTGTTTTATTTGTATACTTAACTTTTAGTCGTAGTAATTTCTTTTACGTTTTATGAATTTCTTGTGACATCACAAAATTGAAAAATCATGTTCAATCACTTTTTTTTTTCTTGAAGATTTTTGGCTACATATTTGGTTAATAAATACTCGAAGCTAGATTTTTTCTTCAAAAATTGAAAGTTCCTCTTTTTTCCAAAGGTAGTATTAAAATTACTTTTCTCATTAATATTTGTAATATTGTGTTTAAATAACTATGCACTTATACTATGTGATTTATCGTAATTTCTATTAAAAATTTTGAGCACCCACACATCAAAAATTTTGAATCCGCCACTAATATTGATACATCATTAATACTAATAATGGTGTAAAGTCGCAAATAAGTAATGTTTTCATTGTCCCATTTCACTAAGTTTAAATTTCTACAGATAAAAAATGTCATATAAGTTGAAAAAAGGGGAGTAATTATTTGTGATATTGATACTTAGTAATTACTGGCACTAAAAGTTTTCTTGATATCATAATTAGATGTATATGATCCTGTTGTCTGATTCAAAATTATAACTCCTTTCATATGTAAATTTGAAAAAAAAATATTGTTATAACATGTTAGTATAATCAGATAATCAAATATCACATAATTAAGAGCGTATGAAATTTAACATCTAGCAGGTATAATACTGGCTAATATTTCAAGAAATTTTTAGTTTATATGTTAAACTGAAAATGAGTTTAAAATAGATGAAATGAAAATTTGCATAAAGTTGTTTGACTGAGTGACGTAATCACTAATCAAGATCACTCACTGTTTCGTATTTATGAGTTTTATTCTGCATTGCCTCTTATTTATTCTGCAAATTAGAAAAAAATAGATATCTTTTAATAATAAAGAAGGCATACTGTAAATAAATATCAAAGACTATCTTTGATAGGCTTAGTTTTTCAAATACTTACTAATATAAAATATGTATATCTAAATTAAGGATAATAAGAAATTATTGAAACACAAAAGAAAGTGCAGAGATAATAAATCATTACTAAAGTAAATATAAGAGAATTGAAAAATGATGAAGATTTGAAAAGTAAAACTTAATTATAATTTTATAATTGAAAAAACAATTACTTTTATGAGCATTTATTTAATGACAAAATTACTATAGCCACTAGATTTATCTTTGAAATATTCTATCCAACATATTTTGCAACTTTTGTCATTGCCAGCGATAATTATTTGAGACAGTAAAATCAATCATATATTCACCTTCACATGAATAAGTATGGGTAAGAAATTACTTTTTAAATAAAAAATATCGTTTCTATCTTCATGTATTTCTTCGTACTTTCCTTTATTCCCCAACCTTCCTCTTTTCCCTTTCTTTCCTTTCACTTTTTTAAAAATTCTTCTTTTGATTAATTTTTTAATTGCCTGTTTTAGTCATGATTAACTATTTATATTTTTTTTCATTTGATAATTGATACATATATTTATTCTATTATAATAAAAATATAAAAAGGGAAATTGGGAAATGAAATTATAAGAGGAAGGATTAAAATTTTTACAAATGAAAGTTTAAATAGGTAATCAGCTAAGTTGTAACATTG
Source organism: Solanum rostratum (assembly GCA_029948455.1). NCBI lineage: Eukaryota > Viridiplantae > Streptophyta > Magnoliopsida > Solanales > Solanaceae > Solanum > Solanum rostratum. Next base: position 15,043,808 of record CM057053.1, on the reverse strand, counting down.
TAATATTATATTTTGCTACATAATTTTGTCTCACTATTCATATATATTCATTCAAATAAAACAATTACACCAACGACAATAATTTTGTCCCTAATAAAAATTCATTTATTTTTTTTACTATAAGTTAAAATAAATATTTATATGTATAAACTATTTTTTTCTTTTTTGTTGTGACAGTATGGTTGATATTTTTTTAAAATAATTAGATTTAACTAATCATCTATGAAACCTCTATTCAGTCTAGAAAGGTGCCAAGATAAGTCTCGGACTACCTCAAAGTAAAGTACTCAACGAAGAATGAAGGAAATGAAATGGTGCCTCCGAGAGTAGAGAGAGTTCACCATGTGGAAGTAAGAAATAGGTCTTCAAAGGTGTGCTTGCTTGAGACCTCTATCTCCTGTATTATGATGCAGACCCAAGTAGACGTCAGTACATGAAATATACTGATATGTAAAATAGCTAAGAAAATAAAGAATAGGTTCAATTGACTCAATCCAATTACAATCAACTCAATTAACACGCAAGTATAGTGGTGAAAATGATGTTCCTAACAAATACTCTATCATGCAACTTTGTCAAATCATTAATTCACAAATAGAGAGTTTTTCTAACCGACAACCATCACATATGAGCTCGTGATGATACAAGGTTTGCACTGTCATGGCCAAAGCCACCCAATACTTACCAAGATAAGGGACGATCAAACCAATCTTGGATCTACAATCAAATCAATGTCCAATTATTTGGACATGAGAGGTTTTGCATCTACACTGGCTACTTAATTTTATGGGTTAGAGTTGTTATCTACTCATGCCTATATTGGTGCTCAATACTCCTCCCAAGATTCAACATAATCATATCAATCAATTCAATCAACTCTTTAAATTAATTTCATTCGGACTTCGTTCAAATCAATCAACAATCAACCAAACAATCATGTCCATCCCAATCAATAATCAACCACTCATAAAGATTAATTTGACATATGCTCTCAAGACTCATTGGACTCTACACTGACAATAACTTAGTGTAAGGATGTAATGACCGCAAAGGCCATTTTTGACTTAATTATTATTTTTCCCTTCTAAAAAGTTTGCTTGGGTCATTTTTGGATGATTCTAAAAGTCGAATTTCGAAAATCTTATAAAAAGTTGGAGTTTTGTAAAAGAAAGAGTTTTTAAATGCTTAAGTTTGAATATTTTGAGTTTTGGAGCCGTTTTGAGTTTTGAGCGTCGGAATTCAATTCTATCAACTCTGGAATGCCGAATCTGATCTAGCAGAACTTGTACAGTTGGATTTGGAGTTAAAATAGAGATTTTAGGTCAAAAGTTGCATTTTTAGCTCTTTAGAGTTGAAAATTTGAGTTTTCTAGCTGTTTTGAGTTATGAGCGTCATAATTGATTTTGTTGATTCCATTAGCTCCGAAATGCTGAATCTGGTCTAGGAGAACTTGCAAAACTGAATTTGGAGTTAAAATGGAGATTTTAGGTCCAAAGTTGCATTTTTAGTTCTTTAAAGTTGAAAATTTTGAGTTCTCTAGTCATTTTGAGTTTTGAGAGTCGAAATTCGATTATGTCAATTCCATTAGCTCTAGAATATTGAACCTGGTCTAGGTAAACTTGCAAAATTGAATTTGGAGTTAAAATGAAGATTTTAGGTCCAAAGTTGCATTTTTAGTTGTTACCGAAGCCAAATTTTGACTTTGGTCAACATTCGGAGTTTGGAAGCTCGGATTGAAATTCCCAAAATTCTAGTAGTTCTGAATTGACAAACTAACACTAGAAATGGCTTCGTTACAATTTTTAGAGCTTATGAGAATATTTTGAGTTTTTGAGTTCGAAACTTGTTTAAGTCAGCATTCTCGAGTTTCAGGCCAAAGAGGCCTTAATTTTGAATTCTGATGATTCTGTTGGATCTGAAATATCAATTTTCGTCTAAGGGGACCCTTCGTTCAGTTCTCGAGGCTTTTGGGTGCATTTTGGTCTCTTCGGTATTTTTGGTATTGGGAAATGGGACCCATATTGGAATAAAAAGACCTCCGTGAAAATTTTGTCTATGCCATTGAGTCCAAAATATCGTTTCTAATCAAATTTCATATATGTATTATATTTTTTCGATTTTGGATGAGGTCGGAGCATTGAATTTAAGTTTGAGAGGTTGCTGAAAAATGCTGAAGCGGTGGGCAATGTGGCCCAATTAGGTGTTGCCTCGTGGAAGACGCAGTTATAGGGGCTTTAAATCTATAGATTTATTTTCAGATTTCTCCCAAACTTCAAACATCAATTTCTCAGTTGATTTTGATCCGGTATGGATGATTCTCTAAAGGCTATGTTGCATATTTTTTTTTCGAAAGGAACACTTTGGGAGCTTTAGAAACTGATTTTGGTGTGTTGTTTTTGGTAAATTTTGACATTTTTTCAGCTGTATATAATGAAGATGATTTAAAAAACTTAAATCATCGATTTCTCCCCCATTTTAGCTCCGTCTTTTTAAACCGATTTCACCATTGGATTCCTTGTTACAAGTAGAACATTTTCATTTATAAATTTCCAGTTTCCGGCCACGCTTTCCGGCATGGAATTTTAACTATTTTATCCCTTTTTCTCCGAATTCATTGATTTTAGTGTCATTAGATTTGTTATGTGATTGTGATGCTATGTTTGTATAGATTGTAGTGATTTGGAGTATCGTAGGAGAGGAAAAGCGACGATTCCTTCTTGATTTTGAGACTTTATTGGAGGCATGTGGATTTCTAACCTTTTGTTAAGTATGTTGAACCTCGTATGCTCCAATGTGTATAGTATTGAGTATTTTGGAGTAGATATGGATCAATGTAGGCTTTGATTGAAACATTTTAAATTGAGTAACTATTCCTAAGGTGATATTTGACTTGTGATTTAGTTATGGAGGTTTATTATCTGTAAAACAGTGAATTATTTTTTATTAATATCGAATTGGTACTTATTTTGAGATGTGAACGTTATTGAGGTTATGATGGTACTGAGATGTTGAAGATATTGCAACATTTATAGTATTAAGTTACCGTTCTTGATTGTTGAGATATATGATTCGTATGGACATCTTGCGTATTTTATTTCCATGAACATGATCATTGTACATTTATTATGTGTTTGCTTGATGATCTAAAGAAAAGAAATGAAAAGTCGAAGGGAAATGGTTCCGGCTAAATATGAAACAAAAATTGCCGAAGGAAAATGGTTCTGGCGGATACATGATCCATATGTGGCCCCCATAGGTTCTGACTGAGGCATGATCATGGTCAGTGGATGTGTATCGTAGAACAGACATGCATCACTATTATTTGACATTGCATAGCATTATTTACATCTCAGGGCATTCATTTCATCCCATGATGCTATGGTCGGCTTGATTATATAAAGTGCTATTGAGATTGGTTATTCATTGTATCATTTGACTTGTTTGTAGCTTTACATGGTTAGTTCTTGGTATTAATTCAATGACACTTAATGAACTGGTGAGAACTTGATAAATTTTAGAACTTTCCTCTATGACGTGAAAGTGGAATAATGAGAATTATGCTATTATAGGCTTGATCATAAAATTTTTGGATTGAGCAATTGTGAAGGTTATGAATCCTTGTATAGTAAGATAGTTGTGTGATTGTGATCCTTTGAGACCTGATGCTAAGTGATGATTATATCTTCATTCTGGTAATTTTTATATGTTGTATACATTTGTAAAGATCCGGAATTTGTACGACCTCAATGAAACATAGAAGTTTGGTTTTGAAAATTTTTTTTACCAAGGTGATGCTTCATGGGAGCCCCCACGGTCCGTGTGAGGTCACACGGCCTGTGTGGAGCCTCCATGGAGTGGCCCTTGGTCTTTGGAGGATATTTGGCCCTTAAACGTGGTGTTTTAAACTAAGGTACACCACACTTGGACCCCTCACGGTCCGTGCACGGACCGTGTGGTGGCCTTGGCTTGAAATCCCATAGTTTTGGGACCAAGTATGGTTACACGACCAAGTTCATAGCTCATGTGGGGTGTCACGGCCCGTGAGGCCATCCGTAAGGCTTCCAGAGTGAAATTTTTCTAAGTATGGCATCACCATCTCGTAACTTGATAGTGAAATTTTTCAAAGGAGAGAGGTACAGACAGTGTCACGGCCCGTGTGACACTACACGACCTGTGTAACCTCCTGTGAAAGTGACTTAGTTGAAAAATTATAAGTATGAGATCTTCAAGCTCAAGCTAAGTTCACTTTCAAGCCTTCAATTCAAGCTTAATTATGTTTTTTAAGGCCATCATGGGTCTCCTACATCAAGTCAAGTTCAAAGGAATTCCACTGGCTAAGTTTTTTCACAAGTATCGATATAAGAGTCAACTTTAAATGGGCATATCTCTTGGCACAAAAAGAACTAGGTCGCCCACGACATATCAAATTTAAGCTCATTGAATTATCTTACCAACACATCCAATTTCACCTCATTCCGAGTTTGGATCAAGAAGTTATGCCCTTTTTCGTAGAATCTGTCTGGGCTAGACGGGGAGCTTTCACGGACCGTGAAGAGCTTCACGACTTGTGAAGCCAACCGTGTCAAGTTCAATTTAAAATTTAAAGGGGCGTTTTATTGAGGTATTTTTTATATTTTGACCCATCCCCAAGACTTTTAAGACCTTTTTAACCCCCCTTTATATTCCTAAACTTCTCCTACACTAATTCTAAACCCTCATTCAAGACTAACACTTAGTTTCTAAAATTAGACTCTCAAAATTCTCTCCAAGTCTCATCTTCAAGATTCAAGCTAGGATTCAATTGGAGTTTCAAATTCAAGCTAAATTCTTCTCAAATTCATCTTCCTAATCAAGGTATGTGGGATTGATTCTTGGTCCCTTTCAACCAAGAAGACCCAAACTCTTTTCAATTGATTTCATGAATTTTGGCTTACTTTAAATATGGGTTTTCATTATTTGATCTTATTAAATCCAATTGATGTATGGGTTGTACTTTCTCTATGATTTTAAATTATTATAAATCCCTATCATGATGATTTACATTGAAGTTATGAACTTATGAACATGTATGTCCCCTTTAAAACTTGATTTATGCATGAGTGATTTATATTATAACTTAGATGTTGATTTAATTATGGATTCACTCAATTTCATATTATGATGTTGATTTTAGCTTGAATCTGTATGACTCATGTCATTCTCACATCATGCATTGCATTCGCATTCATAAACATTGGTCTTTATGGGAATTGTGAAGTGGGTTAAGCCCAATTATGTTTTATGAAATGATTTTAATAAGATATTGGTTATGACAAGAATGTGATCACATACATGTCAATGATTATGGCTTTTGAGCATTTTGGGTGCTTATACCATTCCGTATTTGTAATCGAGCTAGTCCTATGCATGAACATTATAACTACAAGCTATAATTTGGCATTTGAACCTAAATATGCATTGATCGGATTTGAAATGCCTATTGTCTTTTGAAAGCATGTGTATATATACTATATGTATTCTCGTGGGATGTTAACTTAGCACCGGTGGATTGGGAGCGTCAGGGCTATCCCCAAGGACTCTCTCCCTTTCCTCAGTATTATGATATGATGTGAATAATCATTTCCGAAATAGGATATGTTCCCATAAAGGGGTTGCTTTATACGAAATTGGATATGTTCCTGTAAGGTGAAGTATGGTTTACCTTTGGCAAGTAGACCACCTCTGTATCGCGTGAGGGGATTTCATCGGGATTCCAAGTACTAGCTCATTTGGTCTTACACATGTTAGTTGAGGTCACATCCCCGCTAAATATGAACATCATTGCATTCATGCATCACGAATTCCATGACATATTGTATACTACTCTTCCTTAGATATATAATTCTTTCTATATTATGTGTCCTTATAATCTAACATTGAAATTCAGGTTTGATAAGTCATATGCATTGCATACCCGCATACTTAGTACATTCAAACGTACTAACGCATACTCTATGCCTACATGATTTTACCATGTAGGGACCGTGTGTTACGATCATCCACCGCTTGAGGGGTAGCTCGAATTTAGAGAGTTTATATTGTGGTGAGTCCTATCTTCCAAGGACGAACCACCTTTCTTCTACCTATATTATTTTCTGTTTATCTTCTTAATTAAGGGTAAGCTCGGGACATGTCTTGGGCCCCATCCTATCTTATGACTAGAGGCATTGTTGGGCATCTTGTAGATTCTCATAGATTCTATATTTTATGTGTTTTATTTGAAGCTTACGATTTTAGTTATCTATTGGATATGGCTATCAGGGATTGACTATGGGAATTATGATATGTATGTATGTTTGATATGGAAATGTAGACGATCATAAGCCCCGTATTGCCCCCATAGAGTGAGTCATACTTACCCGCCCCTTAGTTCTTATGTGCTATGTGCTATGTGCTATGTGAATCCATGTAAATCCCTTTTCCTTCAATATCCCCATAGCGTGAGTCCTACTTTCCTATCCCTTAGAACTATGTGTTTACTATTTGAATGCGCTTCCGAACCGATGATATGGATTTAGATACTTTGAGGCTTGTTTGGGACTCCCGGCTTTCCATTGGCCGTGTCACTTCTAGGCCCTAGGCTCGGGTCGTGACAACATTGTGCTAGGTCTTTTCTGAGTGTAGGTTTGTAGTCCGGAGATATGTGGTTGGGTGTTAAGAAGTTACTTGGTTCTTCATTGTTTTACTTTAGGTTAGTCCCATTTGTTAAGTACCTTGTTGTTTGGTGCTCATCCCCTTGCTACATTTTTGTAGGTTGTGTGCCCGATTCCTCTGGTTAGACTTTTCTCATTGCAGGATCGAGCTTCCGAATCATCCTTAAGGTAGTTGCTTATGTCTTCGGCGGACCTTTGAGGAATCCACTATTATGTTATGTTCTATTTGAGAATTAGACATTTGAGACATGTATTTTATTCAAGTATTATGTATTAGAGGCTTGTACATGTGATATCAGTCCTTGGGATGGTTGTAGTTTATTTTTTTCTACTTATCTTTATATTTAGACTATTATCTTCCGCTTTCATCTTTGTTATTAAGTTATTTGGGTTTTAGGCTGACTCACTTTGGAGGGTTAGATGAGTGTCATCACAGTTGAATTTTGGTTCTTGACAAAGGACCCGGATCTTGGGAGGCCCTAACGATACTTAGAATTGAGTTTCCAGAGGTTTTTTACCAAGGTGCCCCTCCAGGGTCACTCCCACGAGCCGTGGGGAAACCATGGGGTGATCCTTGGCTTTGTTTGTGGCTTCATGTGGCTTAAGGGTGAGTTTTAGGATTGATAGCCCTCTATGGCACCTCCCACGGCTCATGGTCCTCACCACTGGCCATGGAAGGGGCTCATGGTAGGTGCCCCAGCCTTCAAGACAATAATTTGGCTAAGGAAGCCACCAAGAGACCCTTGTAGGGGTTGTGCAACCCACCACGGATCGTGGTAGGGTCTTGTGAGGCCTATCTCTAAATTTTTATTCTAAGTATCAAAGTACCGTCTCGAAACTTGGAGACATTTTCACGGACCATTGTATGATTGGTAGAACTTTGTACATATCTTGAAGCCTTCAGTGGAGACACCCTTGGCATAAATTTTTCTAAGTGTCAGAGGAGGCATTTTCACGGACCATTGTACGGTCAATGAAACTTTGTACAGATCGCAATGCATTTGTACGAGACCCTGGACACTTTTTAAAGTCCACATCATTAATGGTCTTTTCAGAATTTTGGTTTATTTTAAAGGTCTTTTAGGACCTTGGTACGTATCCTAAGCCCCTAAATCAGATTATACTCACTCTTTACACTCATTCACTCTCATTATGCGCTCAAGCTCTAGAATTCAATTCCTAAGTTTTCTCTTCAAAGTCTAGAGTGGGGATTCAAGCTAGGATTTCAAGTGGGCCTTCAATTCAAGTCCATTCCATCTTAATTCTTCTAATTCTTCAAGGTATGTGGGATTGATTCATGATTCCTTCCAATCATGAAACCCAAAAATTTTGTTACTTCTTAAATTATGAATTTTAAGCTTACTTTGAATATGAGTCTTTCAAATTAGTGTTCATTTGACTAAATTGAGTTATGAGTTGTGTGTAATTGATGTTTTTAATATGATCTAAGCCCTATTATGTTGGATTACATTGATATCATGAAGGTTTGAATATGTATGCCCCTTTAATTTACGAATCTATGCATGGGTAATTTCAAGTATGTTTTAATTATTGATTTCTTCATAGATTTCATATGATTTCATTTTATTATATTATTTTGAATATGAATCTCTATTGCCCAGCTATTCTCTCATTCTTCATGGCATATGCATGCATGAACATTGATTTTTATGAAACTTATGATGTGGGTTAAGACCCAATTATGATTATAACTATGATTTCAAGCAAGTATGGTTATGACATGACATGTGATTACATAATGTCTATGATTTGACTTTTTAAGTAATTATAGGTGTTTACACCATCATGTATAAGTATGAATGAGCTACTCCTATGCATATATTTATGAATTGAAGTATGATTTGGCTTTTTAGCCCAAGTATGCATGATTATGAAGTATGTTTGGCTTTTAAGCCTAAGTATGCATGATGAAGATTTGAAAAGACTTAATCTCTTTTTAAAAGTACGTATATGTATATGTATTCTCGTGGGATGTTGACTTAGCACCAAATGAGACTGGAGGGCAGGGCTCGACCCAAGGGGTCTTTATACAAAGTCTTCTTTCTCATAACTATGTGCCAAACATAGGTTCATGTTTATGCCCATTTATGGGATGATTATGTCATGGGTCTACCTTTGGCAAATAGATCATCCCTTTATTTGGTGTGGGGCAAACAACAGAGTTTCAAGTAGTAGCTCGCTTGGTTTTATGTCGGTTGAAGTTATGTCCATGTATGTTGAAGTATATGGCATTCATGCATCACGGATTTCATGGCATATTGACATTATGTTCCTTCTTATGTATGTTGAAGTATATGGCATTCATGCATCATGAATTTCATGGCATATTGACATTATGTTCCTTATGTACTTCTTTCTATATATATGTTCCCTTGTCATCTAACATTGACTGCAGGTTAAAATGTTTATAAGCATTTGCATGCCCGCATACTTAGTACATTCAAACATACTAACACATACTTTTGCCTACATGATCTAACAATGTAGGGACCAGAGACTATCTTCATCCACCTCTTGATGGTTAGATTAGATTGTGAGCTTGCTAGTGATGAGTCTTTCACTCCACGGACAAGACCCACCTTCCATCTACCTATTATGTTATTTCCACTTATATCTTTACGTTGAGAGTGAGCCCGGGATATGTCTTGGCCCCCGTCCTATTCTATATGTTAGAGGCATTGTTGAACATCATATAAACTCTATGTAAAGGTTTCTTATGTGTTATGCTTATTGCTTATGGAGACTATTTTATGTCCATCTTGTGATATTGGTACTATGATGATATGATTATGATAAGACGTGGAAATGTGGAAAGTCCTAAGACTCCTTCTATCTCCATAGCGTGAGTCATAATCACCTGCCTCTTAGTTCTTATGTGCTATGTGCTACGTAAATTCATGCAACTCCCTTTTCCGGTGACATCCCCATAGCTTGAGTCCAAAACCCCACTTCTCTTAGAACTACGTACTTGTTGTTTTTTATGCACTTCTGAACAGATGATGTATATATGAATGTTATAAGGCTTGTTTGGGGACTCTCGGGTTTCCATTCACCATGTCACTCATATGCCCTAGGCTCGAGTCGTGACACTTAGACTCCAACCAATTCAGTTTCACAAATGGTAATACATTCAAGGACTTCTCGCATTCACATCATGATCACTATATCTTCACATAACTTTCACAATTCTACTTTTAATTAGGTTGACACATAATAAACACACATTTACATTGACTAGGGTTCATGACATAAAGGTAAAACAAGTAGTCAACTATGCTAAATCATCATGGATGCTATTAATATATGGAAAAACATACATGAGAAAACTCGATAGTAATATAGACAATGTAAGACTTTAAATTATGAGACTCCAACTCAACTCTGAGACCTCAATTTCAACTCGAGAAAGAAGAAGAGCGCATGGACGAATTCAATCCAATGCTTCAGACAACCTTACATACTTGAAATTTGAAGAATGAATGAAGTTCAAACAATCCACAGTCACGTTCGTAGAACCCTATATTTTTCTCCCTTTCTTTAGGCTCTCAGATTTTCTAAGTGAAGAATAATGAATAGTACACTTTGGGTTCTATTAAGTGGTCCTAATTAATCCCAAAAACATAGTGAGTTTAATTAAAAAAGGGTGCGAAATACAAAAATACCGTTTCTTAACACTGTCAAATGAACCACGAAACCTTATTTAGGGGTCATGGTTCACTTTACGAGTTGTAATGGCCTTAATAGATCGGGGTTTCAACTTTGGATTTTCTAATCTTGCATCTATAATCACATTCTATGGGTCGTACACCCACCTACCGGCTCATCCTATCAATTCATAGTTCAAGGTTCAAAGACCAAAATTCTGGACTGGAATTACATGGACCATTCTACGAATCATAAAATGAAGTACGAGTTATAAAGATCCTTCATGGATTAGCCGAACACTTAGAATATTTGCTAGGATTTTAGGGATTCCACAGATCAGCCTATGGACTGTAGAACAAAGTACTGTCCATAAAAAGTCTCAGACATGGGCCTTAGACTTAGAAAATTTTCTAAGTCATAGGGGTAACCTCGAGCCCCATCTACACATTGTAGATCTTTTTACGGGCCATAGATGACCCCTCGCGGTCATTGCCAGTGATAAATTTTCAGTCTTTTCTCAATTTTTCTAGGACTTTCAAGTTCATTTTTGGACTTAGAATTACAAGGACCATTCTAAGAATCATAAAATGAAGCATGAGTTCTAAAGACCCTTCATAGATCGGCCCAACACTTAGAATATTTTCTAAGATTTTGAGTATTCCACGGATCAGCCTACGGATCGTAAAACAAAATACTGCTCGTTAAAAGGCTTGTATATTGGCCTTAGACCTAGAAAATGTTCTATGTCACAGGGGTAATCAAGAGCCCCATCAACAGATCATAGATCTTTCTGTAGGCCGTAGATGACCCCTCATGGTCACTATTAGTGAAAAAATTTCAATCTTTTCTGAGTTCTTTTGGGACTTTCAAATTCATACTAAGTCAAAAAATTAGAGGTGTTACAATATCTCTCCCTTGGATCATTTGTCCTCGAATGACAACCGTCTAAAGAGATAGATGCAAAAGATGAACATGATTATGAACTCAAACAATCAGGAAATCGAATCATCAATTCTCAAGCATCAAATAATTAACACAATCACACTAGGACTCCAGATTACAATTACAAGTCAGACTTAGAATGAGGAAATAACTCATAGAATTGGAATGAATCATTACCATCAATCTCATCATTAGAAGGCCCGAACATGTGAGGGTGCCTAGCCTTCATATCCTCTTTAGTATCCCAAATAGCCTCTTTAATAGATTGGATTCTCCACAACACCTTTACAAATGCAACCTCTTTAGTTCTCAACTTGCAAACCTAATGATCAAGAATTTAGACTGGAATCTACACTCAAGCTATACTTCACTCCAATACTTTTGATATTCACAACCAATAACAAGTCTCCCAAACACTTCGTAAGCATAGAAGTGTGAAAGATTGGATGGATGGCTGCTAGCTCTTGTGGCAGTTCCAACCCATACATTACCCTGCCCATTCTCTTCAAAATTTGGTAAGGACCAGTATATCGAGTAATCAACTTTCCCTTCTTCCCAAATCTCATTAAACCCTTCATTGGTGACACTTTCAAATATATCCAGTCATTCACTTCGAACTCTAAATCCCTTCTCCTAACATCAATGTATGACTTCTAATGATTTTGTGCAATTTTTAATCTCTCCTTGATGATCTTTACCTTGTTCATTTCTTGGTGTACCAAGTCTGGCTCAATCAACTCTGCTTCACCTACCTCGAACCATCTAATCGGTGATCTACATTGTTGACACCCGATTTTGACCGACCGTTAACTTATTTTACGTAATATTTATTTTTAAAATTAGTATTGGCGGAAAAATGATTGTCATTCTATATTTATTATTATCTACAAAAATAAACAATAAATAGTCATTATTTTAATATTAGACGTGTGTCGTATTTCGAATCGCGTCATTCAAATATTATTTTAATACATTTCTCACAGTTTGGTGTGAATTACGCAAGCCTACGATTCAACGTATTATATTTTACCCATATTTTGTTCAAGTCGCGACCTTTTAAATAAAGTCTATGTCAATCTTGGCCAAATTTTTGAAATCCCACTTCAATTTTGATCAAATTACTTGAATCTATTTCAATTCTGGCCACTTATTTGTAAATTTTTGCATTTTTAATCCAAACTCGAGCCAATAAGTGCCTCAATTTTAAACTTCTACAATTTTTGAGTAGTATTTAAATTCAATTTACTAATTTGAGGCTCAATTTTTAAATTCCTACACTTTTGACTAATATTTAAACCCAAATTATCAATTTGTGGCTCAATTTTTAAATTTCTACAATTTTTGACTAGTATTTAAATCCAATTTACTAATTTGAGGCTCAATTTTTAAATTCCTATACTTTTGACTAATATTTAAACCCAAATTATCAATTTGTGGCTCAATTTTTAAATTTCTATAATTTTTGACTAGTATTTAAATCCAATTTGCTAATTTGTGACTCAATTTCTAAACTCCTACACGTTTTGACTAATATTTAAACTCAATCTACCAATTTATGGCTTAATTTTTAAATTCTTGACTAGTATTTAAATACGGATTATGAATTTGTGGCTTAATTTTAAAATTCCTACAAACTGTGGCTAATTTTTAAATTCGGGTACCCGTTTTTAATCCGAATCCGACCCAAACCCACCTATCTTTTGATCTCAACCGTCCATTATTTTTATCTAACGGCCCTAATTTATTAGATTTTATTTATTTTTATTTCATTTTATTTTTATCCCTTTAATACCCCAAAACCCTAAAATCACTCCTCTTTTTCCCCATGCCAGCCGCCTCCCTCATTCCAACCACCCTCTCTCCCTCCTCTCTCCCTCCTCACATCTCCATCTCTCCGACCACTGCCGACAGCCTCTCCCCGGCGCCGGCAGCCGCATCTCTCTCTCCTCCTCCCTCGATAGCCACCAACAAAACCACCCCGGCAGCCCCCTTTTCTCCTTCTCCCGCCTCTTGTCTCCCTCGTCGCAAACCCCTCTTCCGCAGTCGTTTTTTCTTCTCCCTCACCGCCTTGCCAGCAGTCCCCCAGGCGGCTCCCCCTCTTTCTCTTCGTCTCTCCCTCTCTCCCGCTCCCTTACTCCCTTCTTCTTCCTTTTTCCAATCGCTGCCGGCAGCCCCTCCCCCAAGCCGCCGGCAGCCACCCCTTTTCCTCCCTCTACAGCCGACACGACCCCCTATAGCCATCAAACACTCCGTTCCCCATTAAAATAAGACACCAACATGTCATCGGAAATTCGCGCAATCGGGAATCTCGATTTGAAGACCATGCTAGCGGGAAATATGAGGGAAGTATTTTTTATCTACAATCTCTTTGTTTTCTCATCTCACACATGCTTTGTTTGTTTGAAGATATGTGAAGGGTGTTGGTTGTTAATATCCGATGTAATCAACTAAGTTTATGTTATCCAAATCTTTTTGGCTAAAATAATCAACTAGGCTAGATAATTGTGATTTACTTAATTTCGGAAAGATTGATACTGTGATTGAGTTTCCTTTCATATTATGCACTGTTATGGGATTGATTCTGATATGTTGGTGATTTTTTATGATAAATTTTCTTAATTTTGGCATTGACTAATTCGAAATCCCTTATTTATGGAAGTTATCTTGGTGATTTTTTACTGATTTAAAAGGATTTGCACTGATTTTCTTGATTGATTCTAAACTTATTTTGTTCCTTAATTATCTTCCTCACCCTACTATATAAACACGTCCCTCTCACTAATGCTAATTCATTCAGACCTTGAGAAAGATATTCATTGTTATATTTTGCTCTCTGCTCTCTCTAAAAAAAAATAGACAAAAGGAGTCAAAGAAGCCTTTCAAGATTATTCTCAGAGTTCTTTTTTGGTTTTTGTTGTTTGCTTTTTGTCATCACTTTGGTTAGTACTCTATCATTTCTGTTTCTTTTGTTTGAACAGATTTTATATTTCAAGTTGGGGGCTAGACTGATTTGCTTGACCGGGAAGACTATTTTTTTTAATTCCTTTAGATTGTAGTATTTATTTTACTTTATTTTTTCGCGATGTAATAAAACAATGAAGTGGGGACATAGTAAAGGGGGAGGGGAATATTCTCTATTTTATTTACTTGTTTTATATCGTCTAATCTCCACCTAGGCGAACTCGTGATTAGGATTAAATTAATAAAAAAGGGTGACAAAAGAAGTCATGCCTAGGCAAGCTTGAAGTAAATAACGTCTAAATCAAAAGCTTTTTAGAGTTTAAGTTTTTTTTTCTTTTACGAACAAGACATGATTTTCTTTACTCCTACTTGATCCCGACTATGTCAACATACACTAACTAGCTTCGCATTCTTTACTATCACATGTTTCAGAAATCATGCCATAGGGATTAAGTGTTATTTTGAAATTTTATTGCATTAAGTCATGATTGTAGGAATCAAATATGCTTTCAAATTTTATTACTCTAGAAATCATGCCATAGGGATTAAATGTTATTTTAAAATTTTGTTGCATTAAATCATGTTGTAGGAATCAAATATGCTTTCAAATTTTATTATTCTATAAATCATGCCATAGGGATTAAATGTTATTTTAAATTTTTAGTGCATTAAATCATGTTGTAGGAATCAAATATGCTTTCAAATTTTATTATTCTATAAATCATGCCATAGGAATTAAATGTTATTTTAAATATTTATTGCATTAATCATGTTGCAGAATCAAATGTGTTTTAAAATTTTATTGCCTTAGACATCATGCCTTTAAGTATAAAAAAAATATTTTTTCTTTAAATCCTATTAGATATCATGCCTATAGGAATAAAAATATTTTTTTTACTAACAATCATGCCTATAAGAGTCTTAAATGAAAAATGTTTGCTTTTAGGGATCTTGTTTATTGGATTGCATGAATTAAATTGTCTTTAATTTCTTAAAACATATTCTTCAAATGCTATGCCAACAGTAATTTTCAAATGACTTTTTTTAGAGGCCATGTGAGACTTTGTCTGCCATTTGTTTGTCCTGTTTGTTGTGGTTGACGAGAGTTCTTTAGGAAGCCCTATATTCTCTTAAGTCTAGAACTTACCAAAATAGAAAAGTCCAATGCCTCTTGGACATTAGGAGGGGCGCTAGACATATTAGGAGCGTTAGATTTGTCCCTTTTTAGTACGCTCGTAAGTTGTTAAAATAAATAATAAATCAACTTAGGAGAGGTAGGGGTAAATAGGACCCTCGGACATGATGAATTAAACTCGACCTTAATAGGACAAACCTTGGTTTTGTCCTCCGGCTTTTTGTAAGCCAAGTGAATCTTAACTCCGAATTAAAAGCCGAGTAACTAATTCGAGTGAATAATTACAACAATTAGTTTAAATTCTTCTCCTTCATTTATTTGTTTAATTAATTTGTTATTTATTATTTTGTCACTTAGAATCAATCTAGGAAATCTTTTAAAAACAAGAGACTTTAGTTGTAACCCCCACATAAATATGAGACACAGTCGGGGACCTTGAAGGGTGCTTAACACCTTCCCTTCGAGGTAACCTGAGCCCTTACCCTCTCTCTGGTTAACTTCGACCCTTGGGCTAGAATGGTGTGCTAATGCATCTTAATTCATTAGGTGGCGGCTCTTCAAATGTTTAAAATCCCAAAAGAGTCGTTGCCACGACGTCGTCCAGGTTCCCGTTTCTCCGCGAGGAAAAATGGGGCGCGACAGAATGGCGACTCTGCTGGGGACACTAGGCTTGAACCATTACGTGTTTTGTTTTATGTGGGTTATACTTTTATTTGTCCTTTTATTTGTTTGTATAAATTGCTTTATTTTCTTTTATTTATCACTTTCTGCTAATTTCTTTTCTTTTTCCGTATTTCCCTTTCCCTTTTATTATTTTTATTGCTTTAAACTATTTGTTTAAAAAAACTGCTCTAATTGCTAAATGTTAATGCATTTATTAAACTGGCATTCCATTCATAAACTCCGCCACTTGGGACCCTCTTTATTTTCTCTTAAGGTGATGTCGTGCCTTTGCACTTCTCCCGACTTCTTTCAAACCCAAATTTTAGAGAGTAAGCGCTTGCGTGGTGAATGGCGGATAGTCTTACTACCGTTGGACCACGTGCTTCTCACATAGGAATACCAAATCCGTGTCTAAGCCCACTCTTTAGAAACTTAGGATAGAGCTACCCACCCCAAAGTTAAGATCATGCATGCATAAGCCCTAGGTAGTTTGACCCCAAGGGGGTCAATCTACGTAACAGTAGCCACCTTGTTAAGTCTAGAGGGTCCAATCACCCTCCAAGACGGAATATTGCATACTATGTGTTTATGTGGTCACAATAGTTCAATCCAAGCCTAAATTTGTTAAAATTGAATTTAGAATATTTCTTTTCTTTTTGGTGTGCAGAAAATATAATGGCTTCCCCAAATTTCGCCAACACTCAAATGGTCCTAGGTGTAGATCACAAGCTGAGAAGGTGGTGGGAAAACATCAAAAGGATTGTGCCATAGAGGTAGCTCAACTTTTGGGAGGGCTAATATATCTAATATATGTTATTCCGGACCGCTACCTGATTAAGGCACTGCTAAAGTTCTGGGATCCTGCCAGAATCGTATTCAAATTCTGGGACTTTGAGTTGACCCCCACGATTGAGGAGATTGGTGGGTTCATCGACTTGCCTTACTGGGACCGGAGCATGATTATCCCCCATAGACAGACTGCAAAGAAGTTCATGAAAAACCTGGGACTGATTTATAGACCTAAGCTGGCTTGCCTGGATTTCGAATGGATTTCCTTGGACTATCTGTATGCTCGTTTTGCCATCAGGACAGCTATGAGAATTTCAAAAATGATTTTTCTTGCTCAACAGCCAAGTGGGAGGTTCATCGGGTGAATGCCTTCGCAGTTGCACTATTAGGCACTCTAGTCTTCCCTAGAGAAGACAAAAACATAGATACTCGCCTAATATACATTGTGCGCACCTTATCCAAGGGAAAGGAGGTTGGAGGAAATACTATCGTGCCCATGATAGTAGCAGAAATTTTGAGGGCACTGTCCAAATGTGTCCGGGGCAAGAGGTTCTTCGAGGGATGCAACATCCTATTACAACTATGGGCGATGGAGCATTTTTACAAACGTGGAGGTGTGATAGACGTTCTCGACGGAGTGGGAAATAGAATTCACTCCCACCCCTCGAGATTGCATAGATTTGTCAGGCCAGCAGGTGCTGAAGATTGGTTCAGATTCATGATAAGGTTACCAGGCTACAACATCCAGTGGAAATACCCTTGGTTGAATATTTCACGGGCGATAGCTAGAGGAGATGAGCTCTACTATATCGAGCTCATTGGCTTGAAACGGGTCCAACCATACGCCCCTTTGCGAGTCCTTAGACAGTTCGGCCTGATTCAAGTGATCCCCTTGCGGTCCAACATGAGCCTGGCCGAGTACGAGTTCGGAGAGGAAATCCCACAAGTACACAACATATGTAGAAGGTGGGAAAGAGCAATGGCCATCGTCGTCCAAGAGGATCGCCCTTATTGCACCCCAGAGTATTATGTGTGGATTCTCGAAGATGCTGAGAGGGTGGACCTAGACCAAGGAGGACGGCCCGGGTATGAGGATATGGACGAAAAAGTCTGGGCTCGGAAATTGCTGATGACTATGACATCACCCCAGAAATGAAGGAGCAAATTGTCCCAACCTATGGAAGCCGCCATGTCTGAAGATTTGTTTCATTCTAGTTATTTCCCCCTTGTTATCCCTACTACCCTTAGGCTTTGAAATTTAATGTAATGTTTTCTTTTTCAATAAAACAATTATTCACTTTATTTTGCCTTTAACTCTAAATTTCAATAAACAACTTAAGGCTTGGATTAACTATCACGTGCCACTTGCTTGTCGTATTAGGCCTACCTCTGGCTCAATGAGGTCCCTTGCATTTTAGGATGATCAATCTGTTTGAATTACGTGTTTATATTACCCTAACCTCTAACAAAGTTTTGCTGGTTTTGTTGTTTTCTTTTTCCCCTTCCCAGGGTTGATCTGTCCTTACATTCTGGCCTACTACACCAGATCAAAAGGGGCTCCTCCTCCTCCTCCGCCACTCCAAAATTTGAACAAAAAGAAGGGTAAAATGGCCGACGACAACAACAGCAACGAGAACTCCGACAGGGGGGCTCACTCAACTGACTTGGTCCTAAGGTTGGAAAGGAAGATTTTGGAACTTGAAGAGGAAATGGCTAGCATGCGAAACTTGGCTAGGCTGTCAATTTCTCTCGGCACCCCTTTTGGCGATAACTGGAGGAACAAATCAATACTATTCAAACCACATTGCCAATCACACAACCTACTCCTCAGATACAACCTAACCCCACTAGCTTGCCACCCACAAATGCCCAACCTCCAAATTACCATTTCCAAAATCCGCACCATGCAGGCCCTTCCAAGCCAACCCTGCACCCTTGAATACTAGCCCCATCCCAAATATGCCTCCCAAACCTCCCGTTAATACCACACACACCCATGCTCCAGGAAAGTACTACCAAAATTCGATATTCGTGGAAACCGCTCCTTATACCTACGAATACCATGAATCAGAATCCTCCCAAAAGGATATGCTGATTAAGTCCATGGCCGAGAAATTGGACAGCTTCACCAATCGCTTGCAGCAAGTCGAGTCCAGCAAGCGGGTGGTTGGGTTGAATTACGAAGACCTATGTATACATCCCGATGTGGAGCTACCGGAGGGATATAAGCCTCCCAAATTCGAGTTGTTCAACGGCATCGGAGATCCTAAAGCCTACCTACGCATGTACTGCGACAAGCTTGCTGGGGTAGGAAGAGATGAAAGGATTAGGATGAAGCTATTCATGAGAAGTCTTACCGGGGAAGCTCTTACCTGGTACATCGACCAAGATGCCCGAAAATGGTCAAATTGGGTAGACATGGCCTCTGACTTCATGGATCGATTCGGGTTCAACACAGAAAATGCACCCGATTGGTTCTACATCCAAAACTTGAAGAAAAAGCCCGGTGAGACCTTTAGAGATTATGTCATCAGATGGAGGGCTAAGGCTGCCAGAGCCAGGCCTCCCATGGATGAGTCCCAGATGAAGGACTATTTTATCAGGGCCCAGGAGCCCCAATATTATGACAGGATGATGTTGGTCACGGAGAAGAGTTTCGCCGACATCATCAGACTTTGTGAGAGGATTGAAGAAGGTATCAAGAATGGTATCATTATCAATTTGGAAGCTCTACAGGCTACCAACAAGGCATTACAATCGGGAAGCTTGCCAGAGAACAGGATGAAAAAGGAAGTGGGTGCGGTCATGTTAGCGCACAAAAGCCCTATTAAGCCACAAATCCCAATCTCACCCCTCCCTCACTATCCCACATCACCTTATCATATGCCCTACCCTCCTTACCCAACATATACCCCTTACCAAGCTCCACCTCCACAATACCAACAACCGGCATACCCCGTTTACAACACCCAACCAGCTTACTACCAAACTCCTTCACCACCACCACTATCTCCTCGACAACCAAATTACAGAAACCGTCCCAATTTCGAAAGAAGGCCCACAAAATCCTACACTCCCTTGGCCGAACCTATCGCCGAGCTCTATGAAAGACTGAAAGCAGCTGGGTACATAACACCAATCCCGGCTCTACCCGTTGATACCCAAGCCAAATGGTATGACCCCAACAAGGTATGCGCCTACCATTCTGGAATGAAAGGACATACCACAGAGGTCTGCCGATCCCTACGAGATAAAATCCAGAAACTCATAGACACCAAAACCATCCAGCTTAAAGAACCCGCGCCCAACGTGTCCAATAACCCACTTCCTAATCATCAGGTGAACATGCTGGAAGTGGAAGAATCAGCAGGTACACCGGGGCCCATATGGTTGGTAGGGCAACATGAGTTAGTTGCAGTGATAACTCAAACGTCTTTCGTGGTACAAGGGTGCCGACCGTTTGAAGTAGAAGTCGCCGCGCCCAAGCTCCCTTTTGTGGTCGCAGTAGCCCCTGAGAACAACTTTGACACACATGTTGTTCCCTAGAGCTACGACAAAGGAAAAACAGTGGTAGAAGAGAACGATGTTGTCCAGGGGCAATTCACTTCGAACAGACAGACACCTCTGAACGCATGACACAAGGTAGTTCAAGCGGTACCAAGCCCCCTATATAGAAGTGGAAGAAGGTGGGGAGTGGAAAAAGATACAAGCCCAGGAGCACCCCGTCACAGGTCAATTAAGTAAGGGATCCTCTCAGGTCTCCATCTTGTCCCTCTTGCAGACTTCAGAGCCTCATCAGAAGGCATTGATGAGAGTGCTGAGTGAGGCTTATGTTCCGTCCAACATCACTGAAGGAGAGATGGCCCACATGGTGGGTCAGGTATTCGAAGCTTATAAGATATCCTTCCACGAAGACGAACTCCCGGTTGAAGGGACCACTTACAACCGAGCTCTTTACATCATCACCAGGTACCAGGACAAAATGATTACCAAGGCCTTGGTTGATCCGGGTTCTGGGTTAAATATTTGTCCACTCAACACTATCACAAGGCTAGGTGTGGATTTAGCAAGGATTCAGAATTACCAGATGAACGTGAAAGCCTTTGATGGATCCCAAAGGGACACGATAGGTAAGATCACTTTGGACATGACCATTGGTCCGGCCACCTTCCCCATTGCATTCCAGGTAATGGACATCCCAGCTTCCTATAACTTATTGCTGGGGCGCCCGTGGATTCACATGGCTGGAGCAGTGCCATCCACCCTCCATCAGTGCCTAAAGTTCGAATGGGAACAGGAAGAAGTGGTAGTGCATGGGGAGAAGGGACATACTGTCTATGCCGTTGAGGGACAGAGTTGTATGGACGGAGGAATGTTCCACACCGTGGAGCTGGTAGGAGGCATCGAGCCAAAGCCATGGTATAGTCAGAAGGTCCTGAGCATGCTGTTATGGCTAGGCTACGAACCAAGCAAGGGATTGGGGGCCAAACTCCAAGGTATTCCCGACCCAATTTCTCTTCCTTCCAAAAATAATACTATGGGTTTGGGATATGAAGGAGAAATTCCCATGAGGAGAGAAAGGCTGGAACGTCCTATCCCGTCATTATATCAGAATTTCCAGTCCGTCGGGTTTCTCAAGAGAGACCTAGAGATGGAAGAGGAAGAATTGCTAGAAAGTGTGAGGAATATATTCATCACAAAAGACTTTTCTTTTAGGGCAAGAGGAGATCCGATAGAGGCAGACATGGAAGAAGAAGAAGAAGTGAGGGTGATGGATGTGATGAGCATAATGCGGAGCTCGGGTTATGAACCAGGAAAAGGCTTGGGAGCCAGGTTGCAAGGGATCACGGAGCCCATACGGCCTTTGCACCATTCAACCACATTTGGCCTGGGATACGCTTACACCATAGAAGAGTATCTCGACTGGGAGCCACTGCCAGTAGGGTGCTACTATCCTCTACCAAGTCCCTTACCACTGTTGAGCCAGACTTTCCAATCCGCCGGGTTTTTGAATGATGATGTCAAGGGCTTGCTGAATGGGTTGCAAGGTCTGTCCCTGTCAGAAGACGAGGAAGGAAGCTGCAACGTCATAATCCACGAGAAGGAGGAGAAAGCCCCAGTGCAGAAGGGAGCTACAGAGGACTTCATCAGCCGTTGGACCACTACCCCATCCAGACCACGTCGAGCATTTGGAAAAATTACTTTTAATAATGTTGAAACTGAGATTGTGGCACATAATGAGACTATCCAGCATGACATAGCTGAGACAGAGGCAACAGATGAAAATTGTGAAGAGGTTGCTAGGAAGATCGAAGAGTTTGAGGAAAAGCCGAAAGCAAATTTAGAAGAAACAGAAACAGTGAATCTGGGTGATGATGAAACAATCCAAGAGACAAGAATCAGTGTTCACATGACCGAGGAAAAGAAAAAGGAATACATCAGATTCTTGAAAAAGAACAAGGACGTCTTTGCTTGGTCCTACGCTGACATGACAGGGTTGAGCACTTTAATAGTGGCCCATCGATTGCCTACCGATCCGTCTTGCCCACCAGTGAAGCAGAAGCTCAGAAAATACAAGCCTGATTTGAGTCTTAAAATCAAGGAAGAAGTATCAAAACAGTTGGAAGCCGGAATTCTAGAAGTAACCAAGTATCCGACCTGGCTCGCCAACATTGTGCCCGTGCCTAAGAAAGATGGTAAAGTCAGGGTTTGCGTGGATTACCAGGACCTCAACAAGGCCAGCCCTAAGGATGACTTTCCGCTCCCGAACATCCATGTTCTGATAGACAATTGTGCTAAGCATGAAACACAGTCATTTGTGGATTGCTTTGCTGGATATCATCAAATCAAGATGCATGAGGATGACGCAGAGAAAATGGCTTTCATCACACCTTGGGGTGTCTACAACTACAAGGTAATGCCGTTCTGACTAAAGAATGTTGGGGCCACCTACATGAGAGTCATGACCACTTTGTTCCATGACATGCTCCACAAAGAAATTGAGGTTTACGTGGACGATGTCATCATCAAGTCGAAGAAAGGGTGTGACCATCTAGTTGATCTTCATAAATTCTTTGACAGGCTACGAAGGTACAACTTGAAGTTAAATCCTGCAAAGTGTGCTTTTGGGGTCCCCGCCGGGAAATTATTGGGTTTCATTGTCAGTCGTCGGGGTATAGAGCTGGATCCAACAAAAAATCAAGGCTATTAGGGAGCTTCCTCCTCCGAAGAGCAAGAAAGAAGTAATGAGCTTCTTGGGCAGGCTCAACTACATCAGTCGTTTCATAGCCCAATCTATCGTCATTTGTGAACCAATCCTCAAGCTACTAAAGAAGGACGTCCCTATCAAATGGACTTCGGAATGTCAAGAAGCATTTGATAAAATCAAGGACTATTTATCCAACCCTCCAGTGCTGGTTCCTTCTGAGGCAGGTCGACCTTTGCTGCTATACTTACCGGTCATGGATCAGGCATTCGGGTGTGTTTTGGGACAACATGATGAAACAGGAAGGAAGGAGCAGGCGATCTACTACATGAGTAAGAAGTTCACGCCCTATGAAGCTCGGTATTCTTTGCTTGCGCGTACTTGTTGTGCTCTGACTTGGGTGGCCCAGAAGTTGCGACATTATCTCTCCGCACACACGACGTATCTAATCTCAAGGATGGATTCTCTGAAGTATATCTTTCAGAAACCCATGCCCACGGGTAAGTTGGCTAAATGGCAGATATTGCTGAGTGAATTCGACATAGTTTATGTCACACAAAAAGCGGTGAAGGCACAAGCACTGTGGCAGAAACCCTGTAGACGAAGAATACAGGCCTCTGAAGACTTATTTTCATGATGAAGAAGTAGCCTTTGTAGGAGAGGATATCTTTGAAGAATATGATGGGTGGAGGATGTTCTTCGATGGGGCCAAGAACTTTAACGGATCAGGCATTCGGGCTGTGTTAATCTCGCCTACGGGCCAACACTACCCGGCATCAGCAAAGCTCAGGTTTCATTGCTCCAACAACATGGCTGAATATGAAGCTTGCATCCTGGGCCTCCGACTAGCAGTTGATTTGGACGTGCAGGAGATTTTGGAAATTGGGGATTCAGATTTAGTGATTCGGCAAGCACAAGGTGAATGGGCGGTGAAGAACCGAAAGCTTTTACCATATTTGGACTGCGTGCAAAAGCTCTGCAAAAGATTCACTATGGTGGAATTCAAGCATATTCCGCGACTTCAGAATGAGTTTGCAGATGCCTTGGCCACCCTATCTTCCATGATTCGGCACCCAGATCAGAATTACATTGATCCTATCCACATTCATCTACACGAACAACCTGCATATTACTTTCACATGGAGGAAGAGCCAGATCAGAAGCCGTGGTATGATGACATCCAGGGATACTTGAAAAGTGGCAGCTATCCGGAGGATGCAACAAAAGTCCAAAAACGCACAATTAGGAGACTAGCAAATCAATTCTTCTTAAACGGAGAAATCCTATATAGGAGGACTCCCGATTTGGGTTTGCTAAGGTGCGTCGGAACTAAAGAGGCATCCAGACTTGTGGAAGAGATTCATGCAGGAACATGCGGGCCACACATGAATGGTTTTACCCTTGCGAAGAAAATCCTCAGAGTGGGCTATTTTTGGTTGACGATAGAAACAGATTGCATCCGCTATGTTCAGAAGTGTCACCAGTGCCAAACTCACGCAGACATGATCCGAGTTCCTCCCAACGAACTCCATGTCACTAGTTCGCCCTGGCCGTTCGTAGCTTGGGGCATGGATGTCATTGGCCCTATCGAGCCAGCAACCTCGAATTGATACCGATTTATTCTTGTGGCAATTGATTACTTCACCAAATGGGTCGAAGCTGCATCTCACAAGTCTGTCACTAAGAAAGTTGTAGATGATTTCATCAAAAACAACATCATTTGCCGGTTTGGGGTCCCTGAGACGATCATCACTGACAACGGAGCCAACTTCAATAGTAATCTGATGATGGAAACTTATGATCGGTTCAAGATCAACCACCGAAACTCCACTGCATACAGGCCACAGATGAATGGAGCGGTAGAAGCTGCGAACAAGAACATCAAAAGGATATTGCGGAAAATGATTGACAATCACAGACATTGGCATGAGAAGTTGCCATTTGCATTATTGGGATATCGCACCACTATTCGGACCTCCACTGGGGCAACACCGTACTTTTTGGTCTATGGGAACGAAGCGGTAATTCCCGCGGAAGTTGAGATACCATCACTAAGGATCATCTAATAAGCAGAGTTGAGCGACGCCGAATGGGTGCAAAGCAGGTTTGAGCAACTAGCACTGATCGACGGAAGAAGGATCAATGCCATATGTCACGGGCAACTTTACCAGAACAGGATGGCCCGAGCATTCAACAAAAAGGTCAGACCGAGATACTTCTCGCCCGGGCAATTAGTCTTGAAGCGGATCTTCCCAAATCAGGACGAGGCCAAAGGAAAGTTCGCACCAAATTGGCAAGGTCCGCACATGGTTCACCGCGTCCTGACTGAAGGAGCACTTATACTCGCAGAAATGGATGGCGAAATCTGGCCCAGACCTATCAACGCAGATGCTGTGTAAAGATATTACGTCTAGGCTTTATCTTTTTCTCTTTGTAATTGGAACTACGTCAGACCTGATTCCCGTTTAAGAGGGATACATAAGCGCTCCTATGGAGTTCGGTCTTACCATAATAAAATTTTTACTTCCCCCACTGGACCACAGACTGGGGCAAAATTTTTTAGAGGATCTCAAAAATTCTCTCGGAAAAGAGCAAAAGCAGACAAGATAACTGGGGCAGAATTTTTGAGGCAAGCTCAAAAATTCATGACAGATAGAACAAGGAAGTTGTAACTCTACACCAGGCAGCCCGAAGATCCTTACTCAGCTGAACGTTGGATTTGTCTCAAAATGTGCCACTATCAAAGGATCCATTAATAAATTACCAGTTGTTTTCAAACGTTTCATATATATATATATATATATATATATATATATATAAGTATATACTCGTGTATACATTATATATAAACCCCTTTTAAAATTGAAATGCTATGACATCTCGTCCCAAGAGGAAAAGCCCCGACAAAGGTCTGGATATCAGCAATCGATGAGACACACCAGGCCACGACAAAGGACAGATCAACCTCCCCCTTTTATAAACTGACTATTTTTCTTTGAACGCAGATTTGACAGGCACACATCCCCGCATTGTCTAAGCAAACGACAGTCCAGTAAGATAAAACATTACTCTAATACTTTGCACTGCATTGGCCCCAAATTCACCGCATATGCTTGATAGTTATATTATAAATACTCCAAAATTACATCGTATGTGTTTTCTATTTGCATTATAAGACCCCGAGTTTTGCATTCGCATGTGCCCGATATTTGCGTTCACATTGTGCCCGATACTTGCATCATAAACGCCTGATATCAGCATCGCATATACTCTAAAACTTGCATTGCATCGTGCCCGAAAATCATGTCTTGCATAATATTGGCCCGAGAAACTACATATACTTTGAAAAATTGCATTGCATCGTGCCCGAAAATCATGCCTTGCATAATTTGGCTCGAAAAGTGCATAATATCGGCCCGAGAAATTGCATATACTTTAAAAAAAATTGCATTGCATCGTGTCCGAAAATCATGCCTTGCATAATTTGGCCCGAAAAGTGCATAATATTGGCCCGAGAAATTGCATATACTTTAAAAATTGCATTGCATCGTGCCCGAAAATCATGTCTTGCATAATTTGGCCCGAAAAGTGCATAACATTGGCCCGAGGAATTGCATATACTTTAAAACTTGCATCGCCTCGTGCCCGAAAATCATGTCTTGCATAATATTGGCCCAAGAAATTGCATATATTTTAAAATTTGCATTGCATCGTGCCCGAAAATCATGTCTTGCATGATATGCATAATTTGGCCCGAGGTTCCTTATATGCATCGCATTGTGCCCAAAGTTATCTTCGCTTCGGCCTGAGAACAGCATAACATGTCGCACCCCTAAGGCGTCATAGTCCAAAGGCAGCATTTTCATGGCCTGCGGACATCATTTCATGGCTTAGGGATTTAATTTTCGCCCATCATACCCTTAAGGAGTCATGGTCCAAAGGCGTCATCTTCATGGCCTAAGGACATCATTTCATGGCTTAGGGATTTAATTACATTCATCATGATCCAAAGGTATCATCGTCCAAAGGCATCATCCCTCATGGCCTACGGACATCATTTCATGACCCGAGGATACAATTTATGATTAGCATAGCCCTAAACATCATAGCCTAAGACGTCATCCTTATCGTCTTATGGAAAAATTCATGGTCTAACAGGGAACTTGCATCATTTTTTTTATTATTCCGCTATTTAGTAGATATGCTCTAATCATTTTCCTTTACATAGCATTTCTTTTAACAATAAAGCCTGTGAATGCCCGAATTGCGGCATCGCTCCACTATCGAATGCATCAGACCTCCTGTTTCTTTCGACATCCTAAGCATTTTCTATGCCGCGAACATTTCAGTTCAAGCTTCGAGATTCGTATGATTTTGTTCATTGTTTTAGGAATTTCAGTCGTTCCTAAATCCAGAACTACACACGGCCTGATTCTCATATAACCAGAGATATGTAGGCAACTTCTAAATCGAAGTCTCACCCTTAAACCTTTTGTTTTATCCGGTCCCTTCGATAAAATTCCATCGGCCGGACAAAATCGGCTACTCCGTCAACTTTCTTTGCTCAACAATTCATCCTTCATTCCCGAGCAAAGAAGGGGCAGCTGTTGACACCCAATTTTGACCGACCCTTAACTTATTTTACGTTTTATTTATTTTTAAAATTAGTATTGGCGGAAAAAATGATGGTCATTCTATATTTATTATTGTCTACAAAAATAAACAATAAATAGTCGTTATTTTAATATTAGACGTGTATCGTATTTTGAATCGCGTCATTCAAATATTATTTTAATACATTTCTCACAGTTTGGTGTGAATTACGCAAGACTACGATTCAACGTATTATATTTTACCCATATTTTGTTCAAGTCGCGACCTTTTAAATAAAGTCTATGTCAATTTTGGCCAAATCTTTGAAATCCCACTTCAATTTTGATCAAATTACTTGAATCTATTTCAATTCTGGCCACTTATTTGTAAATTTTTGCATTTTTAATCCAAACTCGAGCCAATAAATGCCTCAATTTTAAACTTCTACAATTTTTGACTAGTATTTAAATTTAATTTACTAATTTGAGGCTCAACTTTTAAATTCCTACACTTTTGACTAATATTTAAACCCAAATTATCAATTTGTGGCTCTATTTTTAAATTTCTACAATTTTTGACTAGTATTTAAATCCAATTTACTAATTTGAGGCTCAATTTTTAAATTCCTATACTTTTGACTAATATTTAAACCCAAATTATCAATTTGTGGCTCAATTTTTAAATTTCTACAATTTTTGACTAGTATTTAAATCCAATTTGCTAATTTGTGACACAATTTCTAAATTCCTACACGTTTTGACTAAAATTTAAACTCAATCTACCAATTTATGGCTTAATTTTTAAATTCTTGATTAGTATTTAAATACAGATTATGAATTTGTGGCTTAATTTTAAAATTCCTACAAACTGTGGCTAATTTTTAAATTCGGGTACCCGTTTTTAATCCGAATCCGACCCAAACCCACCTATCTTTTGATCTCAACCGTCCATTATTTTTATCTAACGACCCTAATTTATTAGATTTTATTTATTTTTATTTCATTTTATTTTTATCCCTTTAATACCTCAAAACCCTAAAATCACTCCCCTTTTTCCCCATGCCAGCCGCCTCCCTCATTCCAACCACCCTCTCTCCCTCCTCACATCTCCCTCTCTCCGACCACTGCTGGCAGCCTCTCCCTGGCGCCGGCAGCCGCATCTCTCTCTCCTCCTCCCTCGACAGCCACCAACAAAACCACCCCGGCAGCCCCCTTTTCTCCTTCTCCGGCCTCTTGTCTCCCTCGTCGCAACCCCCTCTTCCCCAGCCATTTTTTATTCTCCCTCACTGCCTTGCCGGCAGCCATGTCGGCAGTCCCCCAGGCGGCTCCCCCTCTTTCTCTTCGTCTTTCCCTCTCTCCCGCTCCCTCACTCCCTTCTTCTTCCCCTTTCCAATTGCTGCCGGCAGCCCCTCCCCCAAGCCGCCGGCAGCCACCCCTTTTCCTCCCTGTACAGCCGACACGACCCCCTACAGCCATCAAACACTCCGTTCCCAATCAAAACAAGACACCAACATGTCATCGGAAATTCGCGCAATTGGGAATCTCGATTTGAAGACCATGCTAGCGGGAAATATGAGGGAAGTATTTTTTATCTACAATCTCTTTGTTTTCTCATCTCACACATGCTCTGTTTGTTTGAAGATATGTTAAGGGTGTTGGTTGTTAATATCCGATGTAATCAACTAAGTTTATGTTATCCAAATCTTTTTGGCTAAAATAATCAATTAGGCTAGCTAATTGTGATTTACTTAAATTCGGAAAGATTGATACTGTGATTGAGTTTTCTTTCATATTATGCACTGTTATGGGATTGATTCTGATATGTTGGTGATTTTTTATGGTAAATTTTCTTAATTTTGGCATTGACTAATTCGAAATCCCTTATTTATGGAAGTTATCTTGGTGATGTTTTACTGATTTAAAAGGATTTGCACTGATTTTCTTGATTGATTCTAAATTTATTTTATTCCTTAATTATCTTCCTCACCCTGCTATATAAACACGTCCCTCTCACTAATGCTAATTCATTCAGACCTTGAGAAAGACATTCATTATTATATTTTGCTCTCTGCTCTCTCTAAAAAAAAATAAACAAAAGGAGTCAAAGAAGCCTTTCAAGATTATTCTCAAAGTTCTTTTTTGGTGTTTGTTGTTTGCTTTTTGTCATCACTTTGGTTAGTACTCTATCATTTCTGTTTCTTTTGTTTGAACAGGTTTTATATTTCAAGTTGGGGGCTGGACTGATTTGCTTGACCGGGAAGACTATTTCTTTTAATTCCTTTAGATTGTAGTGTTTATTTTACTTTATTTTATCGCGATGTAATAAAACAATGAAGTGGGGACATAGTAAAGGGGGGAGGGGAATATTCTCTATTTTATTTACTTGTTTTATATTGTCTAATCTCCACCTAGGCGAACTCGTGATTAGGGTTAAATTAATAAAAAAAAGGGTGACAAAAGAAAGTCATGCCTAGGCAAGCTTGAAATAAATAACGTCTAAATCAAATGCTTTTTAGAGTTTAAGTTTTTTTTTTCTTTTACGAACAAGACATGATTTTCTTTACTCCTACTTGATCCCGACTATGTCAACATACACTAACTAGCTTCACATTCTCTACTATCACATGTTTCAGAAATCATACCATAGGGATTAAGTGTTATTTTTAAATTTTATTGCATTAAATCATGATTGTAGGAATCTCAAATTTTATTACTCTAGAAATCATGCCATAGGGATTAAATGTTATTTTAAAATTTTGTTGCATTAAATCATTTTGTAGGAATCAAATATGCTTTCAAATTTTATTATTCTATAAATCATGCCATAGGGATTAAATGTTATTTTAAATTTTTATTGCATTAATCATGTTGTAGAATCAAATGTGTTTTAAAATTTTATCGCCTTAGACATCATGCCTTTAAGTATAAAAAAAAATGTTTTTTCTTTAAATCCTATTAAATATCATGCCTATAGGAATAAAAATATTTTTTTTTACTAACAATCATGCCTATAAGAGTCTTAAATGAAAAATGTTTGTTTTTAGGGATCTTGTTTATAGGATTGCATGAATTAAATTGTCTTTAATTTCTTAAAACATATTCTTCAAATGCTATGCCAACAATAATTTTCAAATGACTTTTATTAAAGGCCATGTGAGACTTTGTCTGCCATTTGTTTGTCCTGTTTGTTGTGGTTGACGAGAGTTCTTTAGGAAGCCCTATATTCTCTTAAGTCTAGAACTTACCAAAATAGAAAAGTCCAATGCCTCTTGGACATTAGGAGGGGCGCTAGGCATATTAGGAGCGTTAGATTTTTCCCTTTTTAGTACGCTCGTAAGTTGTTAAAATAAATAATAAATCAACTTAGGAGGGGTAGGGGTGAATAGGACCCTCGGACATGATGAATTAAACTCGACCTTAATAGGACAAACCTTGGTTTTGTCCTCTGGCCTTTTGTAAGCCAAGTGAAGCTTAACTCCGAATTAAAAGCCGAGTAACTGATCCGAGTGAATAATCACAACAATTAGTTTAAATTCTTCTCCTTCATTTATTTGTTTAATTAATTTGTTATTTATTATTTTGTCACTTAGAATCAATCTAGGAAATCTTTTAAAAACAAGAGACTTTATTTGTAACCCTCACATAAATATGAGACACGGTCGGGACCCGCATTTGCAGACCTTGAAGGGTGCTTAACACCTTCCCTTCGAGGTAACCTGAGCCCTTACCCTCTCTCTGGTTAACTTCGACCCTTGGGCTAGAATGGTGTCCTAATGCACCTTAATTCATTAGGTGGCGACTCTTCAAATGTTTAAAATCCCAAAAGAGTCGTTTCCACGACGTCGTCCAGGTTCCCGTTTCTCCGCGAGGAAAAATGGGACGCGACATACATCTTCTTCCATAAAGGGCCTCATAAGGAGCCATTTGGATGCTTGAATCAAAGTTGTTGTTGTAGGAAAACTCAATGAAGGGAAAATGATCATCTCAGTTGCCTTTGAAGTCAATGAAGAACGCTCTCAACATGTCCTCTAAGGTCAGTATGGATGCTCTGCCTGGCCATCAGCTGAGGGTGGAAATCAATGCTAAGGTTCACCTTTGAACTAGGCCTTTTTGAAAGGACTTCTAGAATCTGGCAGTGAATTGAGGTCCCCTATTTGATATGATAGACAAAGGAAATCCATGCAATCTAACAATCTCTCTGATATATAATTGGGCATAGTTCTTTGCTATATCAGTAGTATTTATTGCCAAGAAGTGGACTGATTTATTCATCTTATCAACAATCACTTAAATCGAATCATGTTGTCTGCAGGACCTTGGTAAGCCCGTGATGAAATCCATATTGATCATCTCCCACTTTATTATGGAATTTCAAAACTCTGGGCTACTCCACATGGTCTTTGGTGCTCAATTTATTTGTTTATAGTTTTAGAAACAAAGTTTGCAATGTCTCTCTTCATCCCACTCCACCAATAAACCTCTTTTGAGTCGGGGTACATTTTGGTAGATCTCCAATGGATAAAATATCTAGAGTTTTAGGCTTCTGCCATAATCCTCTCTTAAATAACATCAACACTTGGAACACGCAATCTACTTTGGTATCTCAATACCCCATCTCCTCCTTTGAAGAAAGCCATCACTTTTTGCTTATACACATCTTCCTTCAATTAGAGTAAGATGTGATCTTGATCTTGCTTCTCCTTTACCTCCACCACAAGGAGATGTTGCAGACCCATTATGTACAAGTATTCCACCTTCATCACATTCATCTAATTAAACTCCCAATTCCGCTAGTCTATGCACCACTTTAGCTAACTCTTTCTTCTCTTCTTCCACATGAGTAGTGCTTCCCATAGACAACCTGCTTAGAGCATCAGCAACCGCATTAGCTTTAACTGCATTGTGGAGAATTCATCTCCTCTGCCTCAATTTAAGCTCTTTCTAGGTGAATACATATAGACGCTCTTATGGTTTGTGATACATTGACATACGCTCCATATAAGTAGTGGTGACAAATCTTGAGTGTAAACACCACAATAATCGATTCCAAGTCATGAGTTGGATAGTTCCTCTCATAGTTCTTAAGCTGCCTAGAAGCATAAGAAATGACCTTACCTCTCTGCATTAAAACACATCCTAGTCCCACTCTAGAAGCATCATAGTAGATCATAAACCATCAGTCCTCTAAGGTAGAGTCAACACTGACACAATCATCAATTTAGTTTTCAACTCTTGAAATCTCTTCTCACACTCGTCGTACCGCTGAAACTTAGCTTTTGTTTTGAGTTAGATTAGTCAATGGAGAGGATATAGAAAAGAATCCCTTAACAAATCTGCAAGAGTAATATTCCAAACCTAGGAAACTTCTTACAACAGTTGTAGAGATAGATCTAGGCCGATTCTTAATTATCTCAATCTTCTGCACATCCACTCAAATACCATCAATCAAAACAACATGTCCTAATAATGTCATAGATTTAAGTCAAACTCACATTTCAAAATATTGGCATACAACTCCCTATCCTTGAGAGTCTGAAGAACAATTGAAGGTGATCGCCATGCTCTTCCTCATCTCTAGAGTACATCAGTATGTCATCAATAAATACAACCATGAACTTGTCAAGGTACGATCTGAATACTGTATTCATCAAGCCCATGAAAGTGGAAGTAGTATTGGTCTATCTAAAGAACATTACCAGAAACTCATAGTGACAATATTGGGTTCGGAAAGCCGTTTTTGGGATGTCATATTATCTCACTTTTAACTGGTGATAGCCTGACCTAAAATCTATCTTGGAGAAAATAGTGGCACCCTAAAGTTGGTCAAGTAAGTCATTTATCCTTGAAAGGGGATATTTCTTCTTAACAATGACCTTATTCAACTAGTGATAATTGATACACATTCTGAGAGAACCATCTTTCTTTTGCACAAACAAGATAGGAGCACCCCATGGAGAGACACTAATCCCTTATCCAAGAGATCTTTCAACTTCTCTTTCAGTCCTTTTAACTCAGCGAGAGCTATTCTATATGGAGAAATGGAGATAGGTTGTCTATCAGGGAGAACATCTATCCCAAAAATCAATCTCCCTATCAAGAGAGACTCCAACCAAATCATTGAGAAATACCTTAGAAAACTCATTGACAATCGGAATTGACTCAAGGGATGGAGACTCTACATCATAAGCCTTAGCTGGTACGAGATGATAGATACATCCCTTAGATATTAGCTTTCTGGATCTAAGGTAAAAAATAAACCTACCTTTAGGCACAACTAAACTTTCCTTTCACTCTAGGATAGGTTAATTCAGAAATTGGAATTTAATAATTCGGGTCCCATAATCAAGAGAGGCATAGTAAACATGAAGCTAATCCATGCCAAGGATCATACCAAAGTCAATCATCTCTAGTTTTATCAAATCATCTAAGGCATCCCTATGATGGACAGATACTATGCAATCTCTATAGACCCTCTTAGCTAGTATGGACTCACCAACAGGAGTAGAAACAACAAAAGGCTCAAATAAACACTTAGGAAGAATCTCAATCTACTAGCCACATAAGGAGTCACAAAAGATAGAGTGGCCCCTAGATCAAGCAACGCATAACAGTCAAAGGTAAAGACTTGAAGCATAACGATTATAACATTTGGTGCAACCTCTTGGTCCTGTCGATTACCCATCATATACAGATGGTTTGTTCCTGTGCCTGCCCCTAATGTGGCACCTCTTTGTTTACCTCTGACTAGCAGTGTTGTAGTACAAGACTGGCCTTATTTTCTTACATTGGACACTTTTTCTGGAGGTGACCCATCTGGCTGCACTTGTAACAACTATTCTTTCTCGCTCTACACTCTCCTATATGCATCTTATCACACTTCCCACAAGGTGGCTTCCTCTTCGAACCAAGAGTCATACAGGCATGAGACTAAGAACCTTATGCTCTGATGTTCTATGACTTCTGTTCATTCCCCACTCTCAATGCTGGTGCACTAGTCGATGATGGAGCTAGCCCTGTCTGAAAAGATGAATGACTCCTATCTTTTTTCCCCTTTCTACTAACCTCATAATTGGATGTCTTGACCCTCTTACTTTTATAATTTTTCTTTTTCCTGCAAGCTGTAGCTTTTCCCCCTCTGTCTGTTGCACATACTTAATTAGCCTACAAATATCCATAGGACCAACTAGCATTCCACCCCTTCCTTCGTCCTTCGTTAGTGACCTAATCCAGAAACATATAGACTCATCCTACTCCTTATATCAGCAACCATCTCCGGGGTATAGTAGGATAGCTAAGTAAATTTTAGGCTGTAATCCTCAATAGTCATGGACCCCTATTTCAAGTTAAAAAAAATTCTCTTACCTTTGCTTCTCTCAACTCTCTCGAGAAGAAGCTACCTAAGAAATCTTCCTAAAAAATCACACAAGTCTGAGCTGGTGCACCCTCTCCTCTTCCTTTCCTTCATTGGTCATGCCACAGTCTAGCCACACTCTTGAGCTAGTAAGCAACCAAATTAACCTGTTCAACATTAATCACATACATAACTTGAAACACCTTTTGGGGTTCATCAATATAGTTCTCTAGATCCTCATTGGGTGTTCATCAATACAGTTCTCTAGATCCTTATTAGGTGTAATGTGTACTTAGGTAGGTCCATCCTCAGGAACACGCACACTCTGGAAGTATTTGAAGCATCCTACCGACCTACTCCCGGTCTGCTTGCCTGTGCAGTCACCGCCTGAGCCAAAGTCTGAATAGCCTAGTGAAGCTCTGCATTTGAGATGTCAGCCTGAGGTGGCTGCTTAGCAGAGGCCGCTAGGCCTATTAGTCCTTCCGAATTTTGGTGCTCAAATTGATTTTGGTAGGGCATCCTCTACCTCTAGCTTGTCTAGCAGTACTTCTTGGAGGCATGATCACAAATCACAATCTACAACACGCGTGAAAGCATGAGTTAGAAGAAACAATTATAGAGTTAAATTCTACCGCACGAACTCAGAATATGAAAGAAGTGTAATCATTCCAAACATCCTATAGCCTCCTACTTATAAGT
This sequence comes from Solanum rostratum, assembly GCA_029948455.1. Taxonomy (NCBI): domain Eukaryota; kingdom Viridiplantae; phylum Streptophyta; class Magnoliopsida; order Solanales; family Solanaceae; genus Solanum; species Solanum rostratum. Next base: position 15,008,113 of record CM057053.1, on the reverse strand, counting down.
GTGGTGCAGAACATATCCATAAACTAGACTCAACTAGATATGACTTTATAGACTCTCTAGGGCTCTTAAACAAAGTTTGTCATGCCCAGGAGGGTATCCTTTGCGTGGCCGACTCTTGAAAACCATTTTTAATTCTCAAGAGAACAACATGTCCTCATCTACACATCATATGAACAATCGACAACTAAAGAATAGTTCTAGAAGTAATAGAATAAGTAAACAATTTGGGTCCCATTAACAATCTAAATTTCCAATGAAACAAGTTTGGAAATGACAATTCATACAATCAACTATCATTTATCATCCATACAACCTCTAATTAGTCTAGAAAGTACCAAGACAAGTCCCAGGCTACCTCAAAATAAAGTACTCATTGTAGAATGAAATAAATGAAATGACGCCTCTGAGAGCACGGAGGCCTCACCATGATCTGGAAGTATGAAAAAGGTTTTCAACAGTGCGCTTGCTGGAGACCTCTATCACTTGAATCTGGATTATGAAATGATGTAGGCCCAATAGGCGTCAATACATGGAATATACTGATATGTAAAATAGCTAAAAAAAATAAAGAATAGATTCAATTGACTCAACTAATTTGGCTCAATCTAATTATAATCAACTCAATCAACATACAAGTATAGTGGTGAATATAATGCTCCTAACAAAGACTCTAGCATGCAACTTTGTCAAATCATTAATACACAATTAGGGAGTTTCTCTAACCAACAACCATCATATATGAGCTCATGATGATATAACGTTTGCACTACCATTGCCAAAGCCATCCAATACTTTCCAAGGTCAGGGAAGATCAAACCAATTTTGGATCCACAATGAAATCAATCTCCAATTATTGGCATGAGAGGCTTTGCCTTTATCCTATGCTTGCTACATAGTTTTATGGATTAGAGTTGTTGTCTACTCATGCCCATATCGATGTTCAATATTCCTCCTAAGACTCAACATGCTAATATCAATCAATTCAATCAACTCAACTTTTTATATTAGCATCATTCAGACTCTTTTTAGATGAATCAACAATCAACCACTCATCAAGATCAATTTGGCATGCTCTCAAGACTCATTGGACTATACATTGATTGTCATTTAAACTCTAACCAAATTAGTTTCGTAAATGGTAATACATTCAAGAACTTCTCGTATTCACATCATGATCACTATATCATTGTATAACTTTTACAATTCTACTTTCAATTAGGTTGACACATAATTAACCACGCATTTACATTGGCTAGGGTTCATGACATAAAGGTAAAATAAGTAGTGAAATATTCTCAACCATCATGTGTAGTATCAACATATGGATAAACATACATAAGAAACTTGGTAGTAGTATAGACAATTCAAGACTTTAAATTATGAGACTCCAACCCGATTCCTAGACCTCAATTTTGACTCAGCGAAGAAGAAGAACGCGTGGAAGAACTCAATCCTATGATTTTGGTAGCATTACATACCTAAAATTTGAAGAACGAATGAAGTTTAAAGAATCCGCAGTCATGTGCTTAGAACTTTAGCTTTTTCTCTTTTCCTTCGTGATCTCAGATTTTCAAAATGTGGAATGACGAATAGTACATTTTAGGTTCTATTAAGGGGTCCTAATTAATCCCAAAAACGTCGTGGCTTTAATTACAAAGGGGTGTAAAACGACAAAATATCCCTCCTCAAAATAGTCGAGTGAACCACGAAACCCCGTTTATGGGTCGTGGTTCACTTTATGGGCCGTAAATGGCCTTTCATAGATCAAGATTTCAACTTTGGATTTGCTGAACTTGGGTTTAGGATCAACTTCTATGGGTCGTACACCCACCTACGGGCTCGTCCTATCAATTCGTGGTTCAACATTCAGAAACTAAAGCTTTGGATTAGGAATCATGAGGACCATTCTATGGGTCATAAAATAAAGTACCATTCATTAAGATCCTTCGTGGATTGGCCCAACACTTGGAATATTTGCTAGGATTTTTGGGATTCTATGGATCAATTTACGAACCGTAGAACAAAGTATGGCCCGCAATAGGACTCGTACATGAGCCTCAAACTTAATTTTTTTTAAGTCATAGGGGTAATTACGAGCCCCATCTATGGACCATAGATCCTTCTACGGGTCATAGATGACCCCTCATGGTCATTGCTAGTGACAAATTTTCAGTCTTTTCACAACTCTTTTGTGACTTCCATATTCATACTATGTCAAAATATTTCAGGGGGTGTATATCAATCCTCTCCTACACTGGCTACGTAATTTATTGGGCTTGAGTTGTTATTTAATCTCACCCAATTTGGTGTTCAATTGTCATGATCCAAAAATGGACAATTTTTACTATTCTTGATCATATCTCGACCGGTAAAGACCTCGGCTCCAATTTTTACCATCTCACTCATATCAATATCCTGAACCAATGCAAACATGTGTGACATAGAATAAATGAACATGAGATGAAGTCCACAACAAATCGACTCATAATCACCAACCACAACAATATATCTCAAAATAGAATTCTCATCACTTAGCCACATTTTTCAAATTCAAGTGTCACAACACCACACTAACTCACATTTACATCCAATCACCTCAATTTTTAGAATATTAAAATATTTCGCGAATCACAGATAGAAGAAAGGATAAATTGAGAATTCTACAAGAATTACAAAGTTTTGAAAGTTCACTTGCCTTAGTCAAATCACGATCAATCAAACACTTGATTCTTTCCCTTTCGAATAGAATCCATAGCACCATGATCTAGTCAAATAAATTATCACAATAAGATTTCAAAACTAACAAGACCCACATTACTATACGTCTAGCCTAGACCCAAAAACTAACCAATTCCATAATTAACTCTCAAAATTTCAATCCTAGGATTAAGTTTCAGTTTCTTCGGTATTCATACAAAACATATACATGTATACATACATTCAAATACTCCTAACCAAAACACTGGGACGAATAGTGGCAACGGAATGCCCCATATATGTATATATCAAATATAAAGAAAAGTTCTTAATTACATGTAAAAGTTTCCAATTAATTGCTCTTTTATGTTGTTATGATAAGGCAAAAAGAAAAGTCAGCCATGCCATGGACGCCAGGTATCAATTTTGCAGGTGAGAATTCCAATCACAACTCATGCTAAATTGTCACGCCGACACACCGAATTGCAAAGAAGAATATTCCCAACCTTTACAAACTTCCAACCTTGTTATCACATCACATAAAATTCAACTTCTACTTTTTCTCCTCTTAAAAAAAACCCATTTATACACTTGCAGGGACTAACACTTTAGGATCATACAATATTTAAGGGTGCATAAAGGTTCTCAAACCATCCCATATCAGTGGAGAGAATGAGAGCCTCACCTGGATGCAGTGGCGACGTCCCTTAGGACATTCCTCCTCTTTTTCTTTGTTTTCTAATTCAAAAAATTGTTAAAAATAATATATATATATATATATATATATATATATATATATATATATATATATATATATATATATATATATATATATATATATATATATATATATATATATTACACTAATTTGTTCTAAAATATATGTACTAATTAGTATAGGATGTTAACTAAATTAATATTTAGTCCCCTAATTGAATCGATTATGTAGATTTACCCATCTAAAAATTTACAAGAATGATATTTTTGGAAATCAAGAGGACTAATTCTAGAAACGATATTATGGGTCATCACATCAATACTCCTCCGAAGACTCAATATGCTCATAAAACTCCAAGCCAATTAATTCAAATTGGACTCTTATTAATTCAACGATTATCTCACAGTCAACTCATTCAACCAATCATGATTTCAACTCATTCCCATCTTATATGAATAATGTATATATATATTTGTTTGACATTATTTATATTCAAATACTCTTGTTCAATTTAGAAAAGGAAAAAGTGAAAGGACCTTCAAAGGCTACTCGAACTACATTCATATTTATCTCATTTTCGTTCAAGATATTCCTAATTCATACTTTCCCATCCAATCAAAATGTAAAATTACTAATTTATAAGCAACATGCAATTATTGTTCAGGTGGAAGAAGGCACATACAGTTACTCTAGATACTTAACTCATAAACACATCAATTTATGCAACAACCTGCAATAATTTGCTAGAATTTAGGATCATTTTCAAGAATGCGTTCATAGGAGACTTGAAAAATCAACTTGACCTCAATTCAACTAAACCACGAAGTAGGGTATGTGGACGAACTCAATCGAACATTTTAGTTAGCTCCAAGTACCTGGAATGAAGATTAAACACTCAAAGGCTGATGATTTCACTTGATCCTCCCCTAACCTCTTCTTTTCTCCCAATTCATGGTTCTCAAAGAGTTAATGATAGGAAAAATATATTTTGGAACTGATATGGGGTCAATTACGACCTCAAAATGACGTGAGTTAAGTGTAGGAGTGGTGGAGAAAAATTTCGGATGCCCCTCATTAAAACTGAGATGGGGCCAAAAATTTAACCTGTCATGAAACAAGTCTGCAACGCGGACTTTTCCACCATAAATTATTTTCTTATAAAAAAATTTAACGATGATTTTTGAACAAAAATTGACCAAGTCCGCGACGCGGACAAGTTGCGTACTTTTCTGATTAAACAATTTTGCCATGAAAAATTTTCTTTCGAATCCTTTGACCAAAAGTTTCACCAAAGCCATTTTTAAATATATTTTTAACTCATTTTGATATTCCAATCCGCCTTTAGCTAAAACAACTTGGGATGTTACAACATGGAATAGAGGGAGTATTGTAATGAGGTAAGTACGAGAATTACAAAAAATATAATGGATACAAAGGTAAGAATGTTGATCAAACATAAATGACTTTTACATTAAAAAAAAATAGAAAGACCCCAATTTTTAACTTTTGGCTTTTTAAAATAATTTTCAACTTATTTTAAATACTTTTTTGATTTGATAAGCACTGAAAAAAGCTAAAAAGAAAAAAAACCTTAAAAGCAGGTTTTAGTTCCTATCTACAGGTTTTATTTTAAAATTTTGAAATAATATTTGTAGAATATTGCAAATAAGTATTTGTATATCAAACTAGTTTATTATATCAAGTTTAAGGTTAAACTATGTAATTAGAAGTTTGAATTTCTTTTAATAAGTTTTTAAGGTATTACTACCAAATTTCACCCTTGTTTTTATTCCCAAACACATTTTAAACGTTCAAATACCTTTTTGAAAACATAACTTTAAAGGCCGCTTTCTTAAATATCAATCAATTCTTATTCAAATGCCCAAACTGAAAGGTACCCAAAAAGATCAATCAATACATGTTCAAACTTTAAAACTAGCCACTATTTAAGATGTACTCGGAATGAAATTTTCTAACTTTCAAATGTTTAGTTGGTTAATTATTTTGGGCAACTTTTTATTAAGTAAAACAAGTGCCTTAAAAATGAGAATAATGATTTTTCAAATACAACAACAACATACCCAGTTGAATCCCACAAGTGGGGTCTAGGGAGGGTATAAATGTACGCAGACCTTCCCACTACCTCATATAGAAGTAGAAAGGTTGTTTCCTGTGAACCCTCGACTCAACAACCCATAAGTAGAATAACTAGATATTGCAAAGGGAACAGAGGGGGAAATAAAACTAAAAAAATCGAAATAAATAGAGCGACTATCTACGAAAAGCACATGTCAATATGTAAATACGATAAAATCAACACATATTCGATAAACATCAATCCCGCCTACCCTTGCTACCTCACTGAATCTCTAGATCACCCATCCACTTAACCCTACCAACCAATTAGCCTGCTACTCTAATTTGCGACCTCCACTCCTTCCTATCTAAGGTCATGTCCTTGGTTAGATCCAGATTTGCCATATCTTGTCTAATCACCTCCCCCCCCCCCAATACTTCTTCGGTCTACCTCTACCTCTCCATGTAGCTCCCAAAACCAACCTCTCGCACTTCGTAACCGGCATATCGGTACTCCATCTCTGCACATGTCCAAACCATCGCAGTCTCGCTTCCCTTATCTTATTAGCCACCGGTGCCACCTCCAGCTTCTCCCAAATGATCTCATTCTTAATCTTATCCCTCCTTGTGTGACCACACATCCATCTCAACATCCTCATCTTTGCAACATGCATCTTCTGAACATGTGCATTCGTTATTGGCCAACACTCCACCCCATACAACAAAGACGGTCTAACCACCATTCTATAAAACTTACCTTTGAGTTTAGGTGGTATCTTCTTGTCACACCACACTCCCAAGACAAGCCTCCATTTAGTCCAAGATGCCCCAATACGATGTGTGACATCATCGTCGATATCACCACTACTCTAAATGATAGACCCCAGATATTTAAAGTTTTCCCTCTTGGGGATAGGTTGAGTGGCCAACTTCACATCAGTGTCTGTTTCTTCCCTCGCAACACTGAATTTGCACTATATGTATTCTGTTTTAGTCCTTAGTTTGAATCTTTTGGACTCCAATACGTGTCTCCAAACCTCCAACCTATCATTAACTCTAGTCCGAGTCTCATCAATCAGTACTATGTCATCTGCAAATAGCATACACCATGAAACCTCCTCTTGGATAGATCACGTCAGTTCATCCATCACTAGGGCAAACAGGAAAGGGCTTAACACCGATCCTTGATGGAGTCCCATCTCAACATGAACATACTCTGAGTCTCCTCCCACCGTTCTTACCCGAGTCTTGGCACCATCGTACATATCCTTAATCGCCCTGATATACGCTATTGGGACACCTTTCACCTCTAGACATCTCCATAAGACATCCCTTGGAACTTTGTCATAGGCCTTCTCAAGATCAATGAACACCATATGAAGGTCCTTCTTTCTTTCCCTATACTTTTCCACTAATCTCCGGACAAGATGGATCACTTCAGTAGTCGACCGCCCCGGCATGAATCCAAACTGATTTTTTCGAAATAGACACTACTCTTCTCACCCTCATCTCCACCACTCTCTCCCAAACCTTCATAGTGTGACTTAACAGTTTGATACCCCTGTAGTTGTTACAGTTTTGAATATCCCCTTTATTCTTGTACAACGGCACCATCGTACTCCTCCTCCATTCATCAGGCATCTTGACAATCTTCATAATAACATTGAACAGTCTAGTCAGCCACTCTATGCCATCCTTGACCATATTCTTCCAAAAATCTATCGGGATCTCATTTGGACCAATCGCCCTCCCTCTCTTCATCCTACTAATAGCCCTTCTAACCTCCTCAACCCGCCTACAATGACCCAAGTCACGATGACTTTAAGAGCGTGCCAACTCCCCCAACTCAATATTTCTATCTCCTTTCTCATTTAAGAGTTTATGAAAGTAAGTTTGCCACCTTAATTTAATGGAGGTGTCATCCACCAACACCTCACCCCTATCATCCTTGATGCACTTCACTTGGTCCAAGTCCCGAGCTTTCCTTTCTCTCACTTTAGCGAGGCTATAAAATCTCTTGTCCCCCCCCCCCCCCCCCTCTTATCACTTAGCTCCTCATATAGGCGCTCAAATGTTGCAGTCTTAGCCTTTGTCACCGCTATCTTTGCTTCTGACTTAGCTGTCTTATAAGCCTCCTTAAACGTTCGCTTTTTATCTTCATCCCTACACTCCAACCACTTTGTATAGGCAACCTTCTTATCTTTCACTTTAGCCTGAACTTCCTCAAATGAAAATAAGAAAAATTAGTTACACAACTATATTTCATAATGATAATATTCTTTTCACTTTTGGACACACCTTATTTTTACTTCTACTCCATCCCACCACCCCCACATCCCCTACCTTCCATTTCTTATAATATTTGTATTGATTATATGTCAATGTTTTCAAAATAATATTTTTTACTTGTATCAAGCTCAAAAAAAAAACTCACTTATTTTCATGAACACATATTCTATCGCATCAAATACACCCTTATAAGACAAAATAAACAACATCATTTTATGAACACATATTTCATCGCATCAAATACATCCTTAAAAGACAAAATAAACAACATTATTTCATGAACAAATATTCCATTACATCGAATACATCCTTAAAAGACAAAATAAACAACACTATCTTATGGACTAAATCTAAAGCCATTCATGATGGCTTCTGCAATATCACTTATGCAAAGAGGTCAAATTTGTTTGTGGACCAATAAACAATTGGCCATGTTTTAAGCATCCATACAAGTCCACCAAAGGACACTTGCAAAATCCAATTTTCATTCGACATATATTGAGGATTAGCATTTTTCAAACAATAGTTATCGCTTTTTTTCCTTTTTTTTTATACAAAAACTCAACCTTTTTAAGTACTTTCTAACATACTAATTACAAAAGTTTGTTCTAGCACGAGCTCGGACATATATTTCTTTGTCTTGATTTATGTGAAATCAATAAAAAAAATTTATATATTTTTAAAATTTTAAATTGTTAATTATTGCCATTTATAGTACAATTTATGTTGATTTTAAATAATATATGTTATTTATTTTGTTCCAATGTATATTGTATATATAATATTTTACAGTCGATAAAAATTTTATTTTTTAAAAAATATTTTAAATTATTAATTGTTCCAATTTATAATATGTTTTACATAATTTTATGTGACACTAATAAAACTTCAAGAACCGAAATTTTAAATTGATAATTATTGTGATTTATTGTACATTTTTATATCATATCAAGTAACATACACAAACTTTTTGATTTATCTATATTATTATTTTTTAAAAGTACTTCCTTTTTTACACAAATATAATAATTGAAAGATATTAAGATAGTTATATAATATTACTTGTTCAGTATAAAAAGAATGATTTAATTTATAATTTCATGTTCGTTTGATTCTAATTCTAGTATTTACATGACTGAAAATAATTGATTAAGATGATATAGTAAAATCACAGTTAAAGCAGATGAAAAATGATTTATTAGGAGTGATATTGTAAGATCATAGTTTAAGCAGTTGAAGAAAATATTAATAAAAATGATATAGTAAAACAAGCAGCTGAAGAAGGTACGTCAATAAGCAATTACCTTAAAATGGTTAAATAAAAAACCTATAAAATATTTTTACGGTCATATATAATAAAGGAGAAGCAGTCAGATCAAGAGTTAATGAATAGATGTCTGCTTATTCGATCATTGAAAGATATTAAAATATTTATTTTATTTTATTTGTTTAGTTTGAAAAGATAGACAATTTATGATTTTTCATTTGTCTTATCCTAATTCTAGTATTTTAATAACTTAAAATGATTGATTAGGGTCATATACTAAACTCACAGTTGAAGCAGCCAAATTTTTTTTTTAATCATTAGGGGTAATATTGCAAAATCATAATTCAAACAATTGAAGAAATAATTAATAGAAATGGCATAGTAAAATCAAGAAGGCACGTCAATAAGCATCTACTTTAAAAAGATTAAACTAAAAAGCCACAAAATATTCTTACGAGCCAGATATAATAAAAGAAAGGAAAGAGGTAGCTCAAGCAAGCAAACACCGATAGTTCCTTTTTATATATTTTCAAAAAAGTTTAAGTTATTAATTATTGCAACTTATAGTACATTATATGTTAATTTTAAATAATGAATGTTACTTATTATTTTTTTCAATTTATGTTGCACCTACAAAATTTTTAGAGTCAATAAAAATTTTATTTATTTTTTAAATATTTTAAATTATCAATTATTGTAATTTATTGTATCTTTTACACAAATTTTAAATAATGTATGTTATTTTCTCTGTCCCAATTTATGTGGTATTGATAAAATTTCAAGAAATAAAATTTTAAAATGACAACTACTATGACCTATAGTTTTTTTTACATCATTTCTAGTAATGTAGATAAATTCTTTTGGTTTATTTATATTACTCCCTCTGTCTCATTTTATGTGGCACTCTTTCCTTTTTGGTCCGTCCCAAAAAGAATGTCACCTTACTCTAATTGGAAATAATTTACCTTTAAGATTTCCTTTTTACCCTTAATGAAATGATTCTAAACTATACAAATATTTAAGAATAATTTAATACCACAAGTTTTAAAAGTCTTCCTTTTTTTTCTTAAATACCGTGTCAATTCAAAGAGTGTCATATAAAATGCGACGGAGGGAGTATATTTTTTAAAAAAAAGTATTTTTTACACAAATATAATGTAACACCCAATAAAATTACCAAAATACCCCTAGATGAGGGGCGCCTGCATAACGTGTCTTCCCAAACTCCTATGGCAAATTCGAGGCCGAAAATGCGATCAGCAAAAGAAATTGTGTGGAAAAACGGTCTTGGTTGATTTTTAGAGCAACCTAATTTTTCAATGCAAAAATGCAATTCCAGAAAAGTGCGCGACATGTCTGCATTGCGGACTAGTCGCTGACTTTTACTTGGATGTGATCTAAATATTTTCTATGGGATTAGAAAACTCGATCGAAAAATTTTCGACGAAAACCCCCAAAATTGACCAAGCCCACGACGCGAACTTGGTAAGCGAAGGAAATTTTTTTAATTTTTCGTGAGGGACATTCCGGACTTTTTCCATCCCCTCCTAAACTTAAAACACGGTTAAAATAGGTCATTTTGAGCGTAAAAAGGGTTTTAAGACTCATTCTTAAGTCTTTCCAAACTTCTAACAAAGACTAGGGTTAAGGAGAAGAGAGGAAGAGCGAGGGTTCAAGGAAATCGAGGGTGAATTCTTGCGAAGTTGATTATAAAACCCCATACCAGGTATATAAGGCTAAACTAAAACATGGGAATGTACTTTCACGTGCACCCGCTGATGGTAATAGAAAGATCGTGAATGTATTGAGTTTCTATGTATGTTTCTTGAATGTTTCTTGTAAATTATATACATTCTATGTATTTTCATATGTTGATGATCATTGTAAACTTGATTTTACTGATTAAATATTCCTCTTGAGTTATTTCATAAACCTTATATGTTACTTTATAAAAGATTGCATGAATGAATTAGGAATTGAGTTTAGAGCATTGACTTGAGAATGTTGATAGTGATAATGATGTGAGCATGATGATAGGTAGATAGAACTTGATGGTCCTGTGAGCATTCATAAATAAACTCTAAAAATTGGTTTAATTTATGATTCTCTTAGTGATTGGTCTAAGCTCCTTGAGAGGTATGATTGAGAATTGAACTGATTAGATGATTGATAGGCTGAAAGGCTCGATTATGATAGAACTGATGGAATGATGAGAGTCCTTATGCGACTAATTGATATGATTGATTGAGATAGATTGTCTTATGAGCATCGATTAAGATAGAACTGATGGAATGATGAGAGTCCTTATGAGACTAATTGATATGATTGATTGAGATAGATTGTCTTACGAGCGTTGACTCATGAGAGGAGTATCGAGCACCAAAATGAGTAAGAGTAAGTACAACTCGAACTCATTAACTACATCACCAAGCGTAGGTGAGGATTGAACCGTTCAATCACGTGTTCCCTCTTGATTGGAAGTCCCTAAAACAATAGCGGACTTGATTGATGTCACGCCCCGGGAGGGTACCCTTGGCGTGGCCGGCACTCAGGGACTATTGCTAGTCCCCAAGCGAACCACTTAGCCTCATCACATCATTCAATCGAATAAACTCTACTGAACAGTGGGAAATATAATTAAGTAATGGATACATCTCATCTAAAGTCTCAAAAGAATATATAAAATAATAAAGGCTAGTAGAAAGAACTAGCTCACAATCTCAACATCAACACTCGACCATCGTCTATGAAGCCTCTATCACTAATCATGTGGTGCCAATGACAAATCCATGGCTACCCAAATCAAAATAAAAGAAATAGTCCAATCTAACTCTAAAGCATGATGAAATAAAAGTAGTGGATCCTCCGGAGTAGGGGAGGCTCACCAAATCAACTTCGAATCTCAGATCTTCAACGGAGCGCCTGTCGATGATCTCTAGTACCTGCCTCTACATCATAAAATGATGCAGTCCAGAGTGGACGTCAGTACTTGGAATGTACTGGTATGTAAAATAGCTGAATGAAACAGAAACCGGTAGAATAATATGGAAACAATAGCAACTCAAAATACATATCAAATCACATCATTAGTCAAATGTCCATCTATGCAAGAATAAAGAGTAGACAGGTGACCTATCAACAACTCAAACCTCATAAATCATCTCAGACTCATCTCAAAGGAGCTCACCTCCTCTTATCTCATCACATTTCATTTCATCTCATCTCATCTCAGTAGAGCTCACCTCCTCTCATCTCTTCTAGACTCGGAGTAAGGTACAAAATTTATGGGAGTTTCTCTTAACCGACAACAATCACTTATGAGCCAGTGATTGTACAACAATCCCGCCGGTGTTGCCACGGCCGTCCCATACTTGCCAGGTAGAGACGAATCGAAACCATAATGGATAAATCCAAGATGGAGACAGAACAATCAACAAAGTCCGCTATTGATTTCAGGGACATCAACTCAAGAGGAAAACCTCTTCTATGCTTGGCAACATAGTTTAATGAGTTCGAGTGGGACTCACTCTTACCCATTTCGGTGCTCGATACTTCTCCCGACTCAATGCTCATAAAACCATCAATCCAATCCAATCGAACCAATCTTGTAGGGACTTTAACCCCGTCAACGACCGGTTCCATAGGGACTTTAACCCAATCATCAATCAAGCTCATAAGGGCTTTGGCCCTCTCATCAATCGATCTCATAAGGGCTTTGGCCCTCTCATCATTCATTCTCATCAATAACTCAAGATTAGAACAATCATTAGGAATCAAGTGAATAGACACATCGGTAGAGTTTATTTGTAGAGACTCATAAGACAATCAAACTCTATCAATTCATCATCATCCTCTCATCACAATCACAATCACAATCAAAGGCTCTAGACTCAATCCTCAAGTTCATTATGCATGCTTTTCAAAATGGTCATGTAGGGTTATGCAAATTCTCATGGAAAATATTCAATTTAAGAAAACAAATAGTATGATGATCATCAACATAGAAAACATGTAATATCAAATATAATTTTCAAGAAAAGCTATCAAAGAACTCATGCATGTAGACTCTTCAATCATCAACTCATCTATAACCTCTATGGGGCACATGAGAGGACAATCCCATGTTTTAGTTTAGCCTTACATACCTGTGATACCGTCAACAATCGAGTACTTTCGGGGTCTCCGCTCGAATTCCTCCCACAAGCTCTTCTCTCTTCTCCTCAAGCCCTAGCCTTGTTAGTTTCTAAGGGATAGGACTTAGAATGAGGTTTTAGACCCTTTTTTTTGGTTGAAAACGACTTAATTAGTCGTGTACCAGTGTTTCAGAGGGACTAGGGATTGACTAGAATGCCCCTAGAATTAAATTAGGAATTTGCAGTTCGGAAAAACACACGGTCCGTGACGCGGACCTATCGCGTACTGCGTAATTTTGGAAAAAGTGCTTTTGTACGAGTTCTCTCCATCCCGTCGAAAATTTTGGAAAACACACAAGTGCCACTCCGCGTCAGGTCCGCGACGCGCCTCCGTCGCGAACAGCCACTGTTTTGTGACTTGATTCGAAAATTTATCTTTCGATCGGGTCGCTCTAAAATTCGACCGAGACCATTTTCCCACTCCATTTTCCATGCTGATCACAAATCCGGTCTCGGATTCTCCATACGAGCATCGGAAGATGTGTTACGCGCATACCCTCACTCCAGGGGTATTTTGGTAATTTTACCGGACGTTACATCATCTCCCCCTTGGGATCATTCGTCCTCGAATGATGAGTAGAGGTGGGGACTAAAGCACAAATAGACTCGAGACTCATCTTCCACTCAGTTCAATCAATCCATCCTCGACCAGGCAATAGGAAGTCGCATCAAAATAAAACAACCAGTTTAGTGAAGAGCAAGGATTTTTACCTTAAATGTTTCCATCATCCGTTGTCACGAATAGGTGCGGGTATTTGGCCCTCATCTCCTCCTCAGCTTCCCATGTGGCTTCTTCAACGAATTGATTCCTCCACAGGACTTTGACTGAGGCTATCTCTTTGTTCCTCAACCTGCGAACCTGACGATCAAGGATCTGAACCGGGACCTCTTCATAAGATAGGCTATCTTTCACTCCAAGGCCATCGATAGGAATCACCACGGCGGGATCTCCCAAGCATTTCTTTAGCATCGACACATGGAATACCGGATGAACTCCCTCTAACTCGGAAGGTAACTCCAACTCGTAAGCAACCTTCCCAATCCTTTTTACGATCTGATATGGCCCAACATATCGTGGGCTTAACTTTCCCTTCTTTCCAAACCTTAGGACACCTTTCATAGGTGATACTTTCAAATACACCCAATCATCTATCTCAAACTCTAAGTCTCTTCTCCTTACGTCGGTGTAGGATTTTTGGCGACTCTGGGCAGTCTTTAGCCTCTCTCTAATGATCTTGACTTTTTCCATCGACTGGTGAACAAGATCAGGCCCAATCAGCCCTGCTTCTCCAACCTCAAACCACCCAATCGGCGACCTACATCTTCTCCCGTACAGGGCCTCATAAGGAGCCATCCGAATGCTTGCATGATAACTATTGTTATATGTGAATTCGATCAAGGGTAGATGGTCATCCCAATTTCCTGTGAAGTCAAGTACACAAGCTCTCAACATATCCTCGAGTGTTTGAATCGTACGCTCTGCCTGACCATCCGTCTGCGGGTGAAAAGCTGTACTCAGATTCACCTTAGTACCCAAACCTTTCTGAAATGATCTCCAGAACTGGGAGGTAAATTGAGCCCCTCTGTCCGAGATGATAGACAAAGGAACCCCATGCAACCTCACGATCTCCTGGACGTACAATCTGGCATACTCTTCCGCAGTGTTTGTTGTCTTTACTGCCAAGAAGTGAGCCGACTTTGTCATCCTATCCACGATCACCCATATCGAATCATGTTGCTTTCGAGATTTCGGCAGGCCAGTGATAAAGTCCATGTTGATCATCTCCCATTTCCACTCCGGAATTTCAAAGTTCTGAGCCAATCCACATGGCCTTTGATGCTCAACCTTCACTTGTTGGCAATTTGGGCATTTCGAGACAAACTCTGCAACATCCCTCTTCATCCCATTCCACCAATAGACCTCCCTTAAGTCGTGGTACATTTTGGTGGAGCCAGGGTGAATGGAATATTTAGTGTTATGAGTTTCTGCCATGATTCTGTCCCGTATGCCATCAACATTTGGAACACACAATCGACCTTGATATCTCAATACACCATCTCCCCCTTTGGAGAAGACCGTCACCTTCTGATTGTGGACATCCTCCTTCAATTGGAGTATAACTGGGTCTTGGTCTTGCTTTTCTTTCACTTCTATCACTAGCGAGGAAGCAGACCCGTTCTCCACATTAACTCCTCCTTCGTTGTTCTCCTCAAGTCGGACCCCTAATCGAGCCAACCGGTGTACGTCCTTGGCTAATTTCCCTCTTTCCTTCCTCCACATGGGCTGTGCTACCCATTGATAACCTGCTAAGAGCATCAGCAACAACGTTAGCTTTACCTGGATGATAGTGAATGCTCATGTCGTAATCCTTGAGCAACTCCAACCATCTCCTCTGTCGCAAGTTAAGCTCCTTCTGACTGAAAACATACTGCAAGCTCTTGTGGTCTGTGAACACATCCACGTGTACCCCATACAAGTAGTGACGCCAGATCTTAAGTGCGAACACTACCGCTGCCAACTCGAGGTCATGGGTTGGGTAATTCCTTTCATGGACCTTGAGTTGCCTGGGGGCATAGGCTATCACCTTCCCCCTTTGCATTAGTACACATCCCAGTCCGACCCTTGAGGCATCACAATAAATCACAAAGCCCTCATTTCCCTCGGGTAAAGTTAAGACTGGTGCAGTAGTCAATCTCGTTTTCAATTCCTGGAAACTCTTCTCACATTCCTCGGACCACTGAAACTTGACCTTTTTCTGGGTCAACTTGGTCAATGGTGCGGATAAGGAAGAAAATCCTTCTACAAACCTGCGGTAGTAGCCCGCCAACCCCAAGAAACTTCTAATGTCAGTCGGAGTGGTCGGTCGTGGCCAGTTCTTAACCGCTTCAATCTTCTGGGCATCCACCTGAATACCATCACCGGAAACAACGTGGCCCAGGAAGGCTGCTGACTTAAGCCAGAACTCACACTTTGAAAATTTTGCATACAACTCATGGTCCCTAAGAGTTTGGAGGACAACTCTGAGGTGATTGGCATGCTCCTCTTCACTCCTTGAATATATCAGAATATCATCGATGAATACAATCACAAACAAGTCAAGATACGGTTTGAACACCCTGTTCATCAAGTCCATAAAGGCGGCAGGTGCATTCGTCAACCCAAAGGACATGACCAGGAATTCAAAATAGCCATATCTAGTCCTAAAGGCTGTCTTTGGAATGTCGCACTCTCTCACCTTCAGCTGATGGTAGCCAGATCTGAGGTCTATCTTAGAGAAACAAGAGGCGCCCTGAAGTTGGTCAAACAAATCATCTATCCTTGGGAGAGGATATTTGTTCTTCACGGTGACCTTGTTCAGTTGCCTATAATCAACACACATTCTAAGAGACCCATCTTTCTTTCGTACGAATAGGACAGGAGCACCCCATGGTGAAACGCTTGGCCTAATGAAGCCCTTCTCTAGCAAATCTTTTAGTTGCTCTTTCAATTCTTTCAGCTCAGCGGGGGCCATCCTGTAAGGTGGAATCGAAATGGGTTGGGTATCAGGAAGAATGTCAATCCCGAAGTCAATCTCCCTATCAGGAGGGACTCCGGGCAGATCATCAGGAAATACTTCCGGATACTCACTAACAATCGAAACTGACTCAAGAGTTGGGGACTCAACCTCGTCTGATTTCACTCGTACTAGGTGATAGATACAACCTTTGGAAATTAACTTCCGGGCTTTAAGATATGAGATAAACCTCCCCCTCGGTGTCACTGAGTCACCCTTCCACTCTAGAACTGGTTCATTTGGAATTTGGAACTTAACAATTCGGGATCTACAATCAACAGAGGCATAACAGGCGTGGAGCCAATCCATGCCAAGGATCAAGTCGAAATCAATCATCTCCATCTCAATCAAATCAACAAGAGTGTCCCTATGATAGATGGACACTACGCAAGTCCTATAAACTCTCTCAGCTCGAATAGACTCACCCACTGGAGTAGAAACATCAAAAGGTTCAAGGAGACTCTCAGGGGTCATATCAAATTTACTGGCCACATAAGGAGATACAAATGACAGTGTGGCACCAGGGTCCATCAAGACATAACAATCAAAAGTAAAGACACGAATCATACCCGTCACCACATCTGGGGAGTTCTCCTGATCTTGGCAACTACCCATGGCGTACAAGCGGTTTGTCGCTCCGCCTGTTCCTGACATAGTGGCCCTCTGGTTCCCTCCTACTGGTGGGGCCGATGCAGTGGATTGAGCTCGGCTAGCCCATCGAGGACAGTCTCTCTGATAGTGACCCACTTGGCCACATTTGTAGCACCCATCCTTTCCCTCACGACAGCTCCCCAGGTGCAACTTGCCACACTTTTTACACGGCGGTTGACCCCGCGATCCTTGAGCCACACTAGCTTGTGACTGGGACCCAGGGGCTCTAGTATTCTGGGACCTTTGATCATCCCTGATCCTGGGCGTGGGCGTACTAGCAGATGATGGTGTTGGAAAGCGATGACCATTGCCTCTCCTTCCCGTCTCATAGCTAGACGTTTTGGCTTTCTTGCGCCTGAATTCCTCCTTGTCATGCTGCCTCTCCTCATCAGCCTGTTGTACAAATGTCATCAATCGCCCAATGTCCATATCACTCACCAGTATTGCCCCTCTGCCATCCCTTTTGGGCCCTCTATTCAACCCATCGACATACATTCCCATTCTCCCCCTCTTGTCGGCAATCATATCTGGAGCATAGCGAGATAGCTGTGTGAACTTCAGGTCATACTCCTGCATGGTCATGGAGCCCTGTTTTAGATTCAGAAACTCCCTCACCTTAGCCTCTCTTTTCTCCCTTGGGAAGAAGCGTCCCAAGAAGGCATCCTCAAACACTGCCCAGGTCACACCTGAATCATCATCCACTCGGCCCCTCTTCCATTGGTCGAACCACAGCCTGGCCACCCCTTTGAGTTGGTAGGCGGCCAATTCAACTCTATCCACATCCGCCACATGCATCACTTGGAACACCTTCTCAAGCTCCTCAATATAGCTCTCGGGGTCTTCAGTAGATGCCGACCCCGTGAACTCAGGCGGGTTCATCCTCAGAAATTCCCGGACTCTGGAGGTGTCATGAGTGTCCAGTCTGCCCGCTCCCTGTCTCACAGGAGGTGCCGCAACAGCCTGGGCTAGAGCCCAAATAGCTTGGCGTAACTCGGCATTGGAGACCTCGTCCTGAGGGGGCTGTTCGACAGGAACCGCTCGATCCACGGGCCCCTCGGGTACTTGGGGTTCAGGTGGGTTAACAGCTTGCCTGGCAGGACGTCCCCTTCCTCTGACAGCTCTTCTGGGAGGCATGTTTATCGATTCTGCACGTGTAACGCACGAATTAGAGGATAGTTTTCATAAAGTTCAATTCCATCGCACGATTTAGAGTAAGAAAGAAGTGTAACCATTCCTAATGTCCCATAGCCTCCTGCTTATGAAGTGTGGTCGACAACACACCCATAAACAAGACTCTACTAGACACGGCCTCATAGACTCCCTAGGACACTTGAACTCTGTGCTCTGATACCAAGTTTGTCACGCCCCGGGAGGGTACCCTTGGCGTGGCCGGCACTCAGGGACTATTGCTAGTCCCCAAGCGAACCACTTAGCCTCATCACATCATTCAATCGAATAAACTCTACTGAACAGTGGGAAATATAATTAAGTAATGGATACATCTCATCTAAAGTCTCAAAAGAATATATAAAATAATAAAGGCTAGTAGAAAGAACTAGCTCACAATCTCAACATCAACACTCGACCATCGTCTATGAAGCCTCTATCACTAATCATGTGGTGCCAATGACAAATCCATGGCTACCCAAATCAAAATAAAAGAAATAGTCCAATCTAACTCTAAAGCATGATGAAATAAAAGTAGTGGATCCTCCGGAGTAGGGGAGGCTCACCAAATCAACTTCGAATCTCAGATCTTCAACAGAGCGCCTGTCGATGATCTCTAGTACCTGCCTCTACATCATAAAATGATGCAGTCCAGAGTGGACGTCAGTACTTGGAATGTACTGGTATGTAAAATAGCTGAATGAAACAGAAACCGGTAGAATAACATGGAAACAATAGCAACTCAAAATACATATCAAATCACATCATTAGTCAAATGTCCATCTATGCAAGAATAAAGAGTAGACAGGTGACCTATCAACAACTCAAACCTCATCAATCATCTCAGACTCATCTCAAAGGAGCTCACCTCCTCTTATCTCATCACATTTCATTTCATCTCATCTCATCTCAGTGGAGCTCACCTCCTCTCATCTCTTCTAGACTCGGAGTAAGGTACGAAATTTATGGGAGTTTCTCTTAACCGACAACAATCACTTATGAGCCAGTGATTGTACAACAATCCCGCCGGTGTTGCCATGGCCGTCCCGTACTTGCCAGGTAGAGACGAATCGAAACCATAATGGATAAATCCAAGATGGAGACAGAACAATCAACAAAGTCCGCTATTGATTTCAGGGACATCAACTCAAGAGGAAAACCTCTTCTATGCTTGGCGACATAGTTTAATGAGTTCAAGTGGGACTCACTCTTACCCATTTCGGTGCTCGATACTTCTCCCGACTCAATGCTCATAAAACCATCAATTCAATCCAATCGAACCAATCTTGTAGGGACTTTAACCCCGTCAACGACCGATTCCATAGGGACTTTAACCCTATCATCAATCAAGCTCATAAGGGCTTTGGCCCTCTCATCAATCGATCTCATAAGGGCTTTGGCCCTCTCATCATTCATTCTCATCAATAACTCAAGATTAGAACAATCATTAGGAATCAAGTGAATAGACACATCGGTAGAGTTTATTTGTAGAGACTCATAAGACAATCAAACTCTATCAATTCATCATCATCCTCTCATCACAATCACAATCACAATCAAAGGCTCTAGACTCAATCCTCAAGTTCATTATGCATGCTTTTCAAAATGGTCATGTAGGGTTATGCAAATTCTCATGGAAAATATTCAATTTAAGAAAACAAATAGTATGATGATCATCAACATAGAAAACATGTAATATCAAATATAATTTTCAAGAAAAGCTATCAAAGAACTCATGCATGTAGACTCTTCAATCATCAACTCATCTATAACCTCTATGGGGCACATGAGAGGACAATCCCATGTTTTAGTTTAGCCTTACATACCTGTGATACCGTCAACAATCGAGTACTTTCGGGGTCTCCGCTCGAATTCCTCCCACAAGCTCTTCTCTCTTCTCCTCAAGCCCTAGCCTTGTTAGTTTCTAAGGGATAGGACTTAGAATGAGGTTTTAGACCCTTTTTTTTGGTTGAAAACGACTTAATTAGTCGTGTACCAGTGTTTCAGAGGGACTAGGGATTGACTAGAATGCCCCTAGAATTAAATTAGGAATTTGCAGTTCGGAAAAACACACGGTCCGCGACGCGGACCTATCGCGTACTGCGTAATTTTGGAAAAAGTGCTTTTGTACGAGTTCTCTCCATCCCGTCGAAAATTTTGGAAAACACACAAGTGCCACTCCGCGTCAGGTCCGCGACGCGCCTCCGTCGCGGACAGCCACTGTTTTGTGACTTGATTCGAAAATTTATCTTTCGATCGGGTCGCTCTAAAATTCGACCGAGACCATTTTCCCACTCCATTTTCCATGCTGATCACAAATCTGGTCTCGGATTCGCCATACGAGCATCGGAAGATGTGTTACGTGCATACCCTCACTCCAGGGGTATTTTGGTAATTTTACCGAGCGTTACAATTGACCAGATCCATTATGGATCTGATTCATTCTTTACCTGGCAAGTACAGAACGGCTGTGGCAATATCAGCGGGATTGTTGTACAATCACTGACTCATAAGTGATTGTTGTCTCATAAGAGAAACTCCCAAGTAGGTTCTATACTAATAATACTCTAATTGGATTTGACTTAGATTGGATGGAATTCGATTAGTACTGATTGGTCATTGTTTACTCTTTATTCTTGCTTTAGATGGACATTTGGCATTTTGATTGAGTATCTTCTGAGTTGATATTATTCTATATTATTCTACCTATATTTGTTTCATTCAACCATTTTACATACTCATACATTCCACGTACTAATGTCCATTTGAATTGCATCATTTCATGATGCAGAGATAAGTACTAGAGATCATCAACAGGTGCATCGTTGATGATCCATTGCAGTCAGCTGAGTTGGTGAGCTTTCCCTTACTCCGGAGGATTCTCATTTATATTTTTATCTAGCTTGTATACTCAAATGCTAGACTTGTTTTATTTTGATTTGAGGTAGCCATGGGTCTGACATTGGCACCAACTAATAGTTTATATAGGCTTCATACACTAGAGTTGATTTGTTGATTGGATATGATGAGGCCAAGTGGTTCGCTTGGGGACTAGCAATAGTCTATGAGTGCCGGCCATGTCCAGGGAACCCCTCCCCGGAGCATGACAAACTTGGTATCAGAGCATAGAGTTAAAGAGTCTATAAAGTCGTGTCTAGTAGAGTCTTGTTTGTGGTGTGTTGTGCACCACATTTTACAAGAAGGAGGCTATAAGACATTACTAAAGGTTACACCCCTTCATATTTTGATTCGTGCGATAGAATTAAAACTCTATGAAAACTCTTTTCTAATTCATGTGTTACGCATTTGCAGAATTTTTATCATGCCTCCAAGAAGAGATGTTAGAGGAAGAGGGCATCTTACCAGGCAAAATGTTAACCAACCTGAGCCCCAAGATCATGATGAACTTATAGGCCCAGATGTCCCTGAACAGCAACCACAAGCTGAAATCTCGAATGATGAGCTTTGCCAGGCTATCTAAACTTTAGCCCAGGTTGTGACAACACCTGCTTCTAGACAAGGAGTGGGCAGACATGATGCACAGGACACATCCAGAGTCCGTGAGTTCTTGAGAACGAACCCCCCAGAGTTCACAAGGTCTACACCTAATAAGGATCCTGAGAACTACATTGATGAGCTCCTGAAAGTGTTTCGGGTGATGCATGTGGTTGATGTTGATACAGTTGAGTTAGTTTCCTACCAGTTCAAAGGTGTTTCCAGAGTGTGGTTTGATCAGTGGAAGAAGGGTAGAGGAGAGACAACCCTAGTGCTGACTTCGGTAGTGTTCGAGGAAGCTTTTTTGGGGCATTTCTTTCTGTGAGAACTGAGGGAGGCCAATGTAAGAGAGTTCTTGAATCTGAAACAGGGCTTTATGACTGTGCAGGAGTATGGGCTTAAGTTCACCCAGTTGTCTCGCTATGCTCCGAATATAGTTGCAAATATGAGAGGGAGAATGGGGTTGTATATTGATGGGCTGAACAAAGGGCCAAAGAAGGATAGAAGGGGAGCTATGTTGGTGAGTGATATGGATATTGGGAGGTTGATGACTTATGTACAACAAGATGATGAGGAGAGGCAAAGATAGGAAAGAGTACGAAAATAAGAGGGCTAAAACATTTAGCCATGATGTTAGGAAGAGAGGGAATGGGAATGGTAACAGGTTTCGGCCAGGGCCAGCACCATCATCTGCTAGTGCACCTATGGCCAAAAATAGGAATGAACAAAGGTCACAAAATTTCGGAGTCCAGGGATCTCAGTCAAAGGCTAGTGTGGCTCAAGGTTCACGGGGTAAGCTATCATGTGGTAAGTGCATCAAATTGCACTTGGGAAAACGTCGTGAAGGAAGTGATGTGTGTTACAAGTGTGGCCAACTGGGTCACTTTCAAGATTATCCATGGTTGACTGATAAGGCTCAGTCTTCTGCACTAGCCCCACCAGTTAGAGGAAACCTGAAAGGTGCTATGTCGGGCGCAAGTGAAACTACAAACCGTTTATATGCCATGGGTAGTCGCCAAGATCAGAAAAACTCCTCAGTTGTTGTGACAGGTATGATTCGAGTCTTTACTCTTGATTGCTATGTTTTGATGGATCTTGGTTCCACATCGTTGTTTGTGTCTCCTTATGTGGCTAGTAGATTTGATAAAACTCCTAAGTGTCTTCTTAACCCTTTCATGTTTCTACTCCAATTGGTGAGTCTATTCTAGCTAAAGAATCTATAGAGATTGTGTAGTGCCCATCCATCATAGGGATACTCTTGCTGATTTGATTGAGTTAGAGATGATTTATTTTGATATGATCCTTGGTATGGATTGGCGTCACGCTTGTTATGCCTCCATTGATTGTATGAATCGAATCGTTAAGTTCGAATTCCTATATGAACCGGTCCTAGAGTGGAAAGGTGATTTTGTTGCACTTAAGGGAAAGTTTATCTCCTACCTTAGATTCAGAATGCTAATCCCTAAAGGTTATATCTATCACCTCAAGCGAGTCAAGTCTAATGATGTTGAGCCTCCCACTTTGGAGTCAGTCCCAATCGTGAATGAGTTTCCTTAGGATTTGCATGGAGTCCCTCCTAACAGAGAGATTGACTTCGGGATTGATGTTCTCCCCATACTCAGCCTACTCTATTCCACTTTATAGGATAACCCTCGCTGAGTTGAAAGAATTTAAGAGCAATTGAGAGATTTGTTAGAGAAGAGCTTTATTAGGTCTAGTGTTTCTCCTTGGGGTGCTCCTGTCCTATTCATGCAAAAGAAAGATGGGTCTCTCAAAATGCATATTGATTATAGGCAACTGAACAAGGTCATGATAAAGAATAAATATCCTCTCCCTAGGATAGGTGACCTATTTGACCAACTTTAGAGTGCCTCTTGCTTCTCAAAGATAGACCTCAGATCTAGTTACCATCAGTTGAAGGTAAGGAAATGTGACATCCCAAAGACAAACTTTAGGAATCGATATGGCCATTTTGAGTTCATGGTTATGTCTTTTGGGTTGACTAATGCCCTGCAGCTTTCATGGATTTAATGAATAGGGTATCCACACAGAACCTTGATATGTTTGTGATCATGTTCATTGAAGACATTTTGGTGTATTTGAGAGATGACGAGGAACATTCCAATCACCTCAGAATTGTTCTCTAGACTCTCAAAGACCATGAGTTACATGCAATATTTTTGAAGTATGAATTTTGGCTTAAATCTGTGGTTTTCTATGCCATATTGTCTCGGGTGATGGTATTCAAGTAGATACCCAAAAGATTGAAGCGATTAAGAACTAGCCCAAATCGAGCTCTCTAATTGACATCAGAAGTTTCTTAGGGTTGGCAGGCTATTATCGCAGATTTGTTGAAGGATTTTCTTCTATATCCTTACCATTAACAAAACTGACTCAGAAAAAGGTCAAGTTTCAATGGTTCTATAAATGTGAGAAGAGCTTCCAAGATTTGAAAACAAGATTGACTACTGCACCAGTTTTAACCTTGCCTGATAGGACAGAGGACTTTGTGATATATTGTGATGCGTCTAGAGTTAGATTGGATTGTGTGTTGAGGCAGAGGGGAAAAGTGATAGCCTATGCTTCTAGACGGCTTAAGGTTCATGAGAGGAACTATCCAACCCATGATCTTGAGTTGGCAGGGGTGGTATTTGCACTTAAAATTTGATGTCATTACTTAACAGAGTACATGTGGATGTGTTCACTGACTACAAGAGTCTACAGTATGTCTTTAGTTAGAAAGAGCTCAACTTGCGGCAGAGGAGATGGTTGGAGTTTCTCAAGAACTATGACATGAGCATTCTCTACCCCCTAGGTAAAGTTAACATTGTTGTGGATGCTCTTAACCTGTTGTCAATGGGTAGTATGGCCCATGTTGAGGAAGGGAAGAAAGAGTTGGCTAAGGAAGTGCATAGATTGGCCCGATTGGGAGTTTAACTCGAAAAGAATGATGAAGGAGGAGTCAATGTCCAAAATGGGTCTGCTTCATCTTTAGTAGCGGAGGTGAAAGAAAAACAAGACCAAGATCCTATTCTACTTCAGTTGAATAAAGTTGTCTATAAATAGAATGTGATGTCTCCAAAGGAGAGATGGTGTGTTGAGATACTAGACTAGATTGTGTGTGCTAAATATGGACAGTGTTCGAGACAGAGTTATGGCTGAAGCCCATAACTTTAGGTATTCCACTCGTGATACCAAACTAGATTGTGTGTGCCAAATGTGGACGGTGTTCGAGACAGAGTTATGGCTGAAGCCCATAACTCTAGATATTTCATCCATCTTGGCTCTACCAAGATGTACCATTACTTGAGAGAAGTCTATCGGTGGAGTGGAATGAAGAGGGATATAGTTGAGTTTGTTTCCAAGTGCCCGAATCGTCAACAAGTCAAAGTTGAGCATCAAAGGCCATGTGGATTAGCTCAAAACTTTGAAATTCCTGAACGGAAGTGAGAGATGGTCAATATGGACTTCATTATCGGTCTTCCGAGGTCACAAAAATAACATGACTTGATATGGGTAATTGTAGATAGAATGACTAAATTAGCTCACTTCTTAGTGGTTAAAATGACTGACACTGCAGAAGAGCATGCCAAGTTGTACATCCACGAGATTGTGAAGTTGCATGGAGTTCCCTTATCCATCACTTGGGACAAAGGAGATCAATTTACATCCCAATTTGGAGATCTTTTCACAAAAGATTGGGTACTAAGGTGAATCTAAGCACTCCCTTTCATCCTCAGACAGATGGCTAGGCAGAGCGTACTATTCAGACCTTGGAGGATATGTTGAGGGCTTGTCCTTGACTTTAAGGAAAATTAAGATAACCACTTACCTCTAATCAAATTTGAATATAACAATAGTTATCATGCAAGTACTTAGATGGCCCCCTATGAAGCTTTGTATGAGAGGAGATGTAGATCCCCAATTGGGTGGTTTAAAATTGGTGAAGCCGAGTTAATTGGTTTAGACTTAGTCCATCAATCAATGGAGAAGGTGAAGGTTATTAGAGAGAGGTTCAAGACTGCACAAAGTCGCCAGAAATCTTACACTGATGTGAGAAGAAAAGACTTAGAGTTTGAAGTGAATGATTGGGTATACTTGAAAGTGTCACCCATGAAAGGTGTCATGAGATTTGTGAAAAAGAGGAAGCTAAGTCCTTGTTATATTGGCCCCTATCAGATTTTGAAGAGGATTGGGAAGGTTGCTTATAAGTTAGAGTTACCTTCTGAGCTAGACGCGATCCATTCGGTCTTTCACGTCTCAATGTTGAAGAAATGCTTAGGAGACCTTTTGTTGGTAGTCCTCGTTGATAGTATTGGAGTGAAGGATAGCTTGTCCTATGAAGAGGTTCCGTCCAAATTCTTGATTGTTAGGTTCGCAAATTGAGAACCAAAGAGATAGACTCAGTAAAAGTCTTGTGTAGGAATAAATTTGTTGAGGAAGCCACATAAGAAGCTGAGGAAGATATAATAAGCTAGATACCTGCATCTATTCGTGCCTGATGACGAAAATGTTGAAGGTAATTTCCTTACTCTTGATTTGAATTAATTTGTCTATCCCTGAGTTAATTTGTCTATTCTTAAGTCTGAACAGTGATTGTCTAGATTGTTGACTGGTCGATAGTTTGATTGGTTGAGTGATTGTTGAGAGGAGTTTTGATGGTTACTCGTGCCTTGACATCAGTCTTTACTTTTCATTGGACGACGAATGATTCCAAGAGGGAGATAATATAACACCTGAAAATTATCATAATATCCCTAGATGAGAGTCGCTCTTATAACGCGTCTTCCCAAACTCTGATAGCGAATCCGAGGCTGAAAATGCGACCAGCACGAACAATTATGTGGAAAAATGGTCTTGATTGATTTTTAGAGAAATTGGATCGAAAATTAATTTTTTGATGCAAAAAAAAAAAGCAATTCCAGAAAAGTACGCAATATGTCCGCGTCGTGGACTTGTCGCAGACTTACACTTGGATGTGATCTCAATATTTTCTATGGGATAAGAAAAGTCAATCAAAACATTTTTGACGAAAACCCCCAAAAATTGACCAAGTCCGCAACACGGATGTCACGCCCCGGGAGGGTACCCTTGGCGTGGCCCGCACTCAAAGACTATTGCTAGTCCCCAAGCGAACCACTTGGCCTCATCACATCATTCAATCAATAAACTCTAATGAACAGTGGAAAGTATAAGTAAGTAAATGGGCACATCTCATCTAAGGTCTCAAAATAAGTATATAAAAATAAAGGCTAGTAGGAAGAACTAGATCACAAGTCTCAACATCAACACTCACCATTGTATATGAAGCCTCTATTACTACTCATGTGGTGCCAATAACAAACCCATGGCTATCCAAATCAAAATAAAGGAGATAGTCCAATCTAACTCTAAAGCATAATGAAAAAAATGTAATGGGTCCTCCGGAGTAGGGGAGGCTCACCAAGTTAGCTTCGAATCTCAGATCTTCAACGGAGCGTTTGTTGACGATCTCTAGAGCCTGCCCCTATATCATAAAACGATGCAGTCGAGAGTGGACATCAGTACTTGGAATGTATTGGTATGTAAAATAGCTGAGTGAAATAGAAACAGGTAGGATAATATGGAAACAACATCGACTCAAAATAAATATCAAATCACATCAAATAGTAAAATGTCTATCTATGCAAGAATAAAGAGTAGAGAAGTGACCCATCAATAACTCAAACTCATCAATCATCTCAGACTCATCTCAAAGGAGCTCACCTCCTCTCATTGCATCTCGTATCACCTCGTCTCATCTTAGAGGAGCTTTCCTCGTCTCATCTCATCTCAAAACTCATCTCAGACTCGGAGTACTCAAGGTAGGAAATTTATGGGAGTTTCTCTTATCCGACAACAATCACTTATAAGCCAGTGAATGTACCACAATCACGTTGATGTTGCCACAGTCATTCCAAACTTGTCAGGTAGGAAACGAATCAAAACCATATCATCTCTCCCAATATGGAGTCAGTCGCCAATAAGTCTGCTATTGTTTCAGGGACTTCTAATCAAGAGGGAACCGCAATATATGTGATAGTTCTAAGCCTCACCTACTTTTGGAAACGTAGTTAATGAGTTCGAGTGGGGCTCACTCTTACCCATTTTGGTACTCGATATTCCTCCCGCGACTCAATGCTCATAAAACCATCAATCCAATCAAACCAATCAACTCATAGGGACATTGGCCCTATCATCAATCAAAGTCTCGTAGGGGTCTTAGCCCTCTCATCAATCAATATCTCATATGGACTTTAGCCCTCTCACCAATCAACATCTCATAGGGACTTTAACTCTCTCATTAATCAACATCTCATAGGGACTTTAGCCCTCTCATCAATCAATCTCAATCGAAGACTCAAGATTTAGAACGCTCATTAGGAAACAATCGGATAGACACATCGGTAGAGTTCATTTATGGGGACTCATAAAACAATCAAATTCTATCAACTCGTAATCACAATCAACAATCTCAACTCAAGGCTCTAGACTTCATTCTCAAGTTTATTATGCATGCTTGTCAAATTAGTCATGTAGGGTTATGCAAGTTCTCATGAAAAATGTTTAATTCAAGAAAACAATTAGTATGATGATCATCAACATAGAAAACATGTAATTTCAAATCAATTTTTCAAGAAAAAATCTCAATTATTCATGCATGTGGACTCTTCAACCATCAACTCATCTATGACAATCTATGGGGCACATGAGAGAACAATCCCATGCTTTTAGTTTAGCCGTACATACCTGGAATGCAGCTATCAACCAAGCACGTCAAGGATCTCTTCTCGAATCTCTCATAAACTTGTTTTCTTGAATTGAATATTTTCATGAGATATTGTGTAACCCTACATGACTATTTTCGAAAAGCATGCATGAATGAATTAAGGGATTGAGTCTAGATCCTTGATTAGAGGATGTCAATTATGATTGTGACTGTGCTGATCGGGATGATCTTCTACACCATCCACGCCAGCTAGAGGGAACCAGATGGGTGATACATCAGGTGCAAGCAGAGCTACAAACTGTTTGTATGCCATGGGTAGTCGCCAAGATCAGGAAAACTCCCTAGATGTTGTGACAGGTATGATTCAAATCTTTACTTTTAATTGTTATGTTTTGATGGATCCTGGTGCCACATTGTCATTTAGTTAACTCCTTATGTGGCCAGTAGATTTGATAGAACCCCTGAGAGTCTTCTTGAACCCTTTGATGTTTCTACTCCAATAAGTGAGTCTATTCGAGCTGAGAGAATCTATAGAGCTTGTGTAGTGTCCATCCATCAAAGGGATACTCTTGTTGATTTGGTTGAGTTGGAAATGATTAATTTTGATTGGTCCCTGACTATAGGCAACTGAATAAGGTCACTATATAAAATAAGTATCCTCTTCTAAGGATAGATGATCTATTTGACCAACTTCAGGGTACCTCTTGTTTCTCAAAGATAGACCTCAAAATTAGCTACCATCAGTTGATTGTGAGGGAATGTGATATCCCAAAGACAACCTTTAGGACTAGATATGCCCATTTTGAGTTCTTGGTCATGTCCTTTGGGTTGATGAATGCATCCATAGCCTTCATGGACTTGATGAATAGAGTATTCAGACAATATCTTGATATGTTTGTTATTGTATTCATTGATAACATTTTGGTGTACTCGAGAGATGAGGAGGAGCATGCTAATCACCCTCAGAGTTGTCCTCCAAACACTTAAGGACCATGAGTTGTACGCAAAATTCACAAAATGTGAATTTTAGCTTAAGTCACTGGCTTTCTAGGCCTTGTGGTTTTCGGTGATGGTATTCGAGTAGATGCTCCAAAGATTGAAGCGGTTAAAAGCTAGCCCAGACCAACCTCTCCGATTGTCATAAGAAGTTTCTTGGGGTTGGCAGACTATCGCAGATTTGTTGATGGATTCTCTTCCCTATCCGCACCATTGACTAAATTGACTTAGGAAAAGGTCAAGTTTCAGTGGTCCGACGAATGTGAGAAGAGTTTCCAAGAGTTGAAGACAAAATTGACTACTGCACCGGTCCTAGCTTTGCCAAATGGGACAGAGGACTTTGTAATCTATTGTGATGCTTTGAGGGTTGGATTGGGATGTGTGTTGATGCAGAGGGGGAAAGTGATAGCCTATGCTTCCAGACAGCTTAAGGTTCATGAGAGGAACTATCCAACCCATGATCTTGAGTTGGCAGCGGTGGTGTTTGCACTTAAAATCTGGTGCCACTACTTATATGAAGTGCATGTGGATATGTTCACTGACCCAAGAGCTTGCAGTATGTCTTCATTCAGAAAGAGCTCAACCTGCGACAGAGGAGATGGTTGGAATTGCTCAAGGATTATGACTTGAGCATTCTCTACCATCCAGGTAAAGCTAACATTATTGCTGACACTCTTAGCAGGTTTTCAATGGGTAGTATAGCCCATGTTGAGGAGGGAAAGAAGGAGCTAGCTAAAGAAGTGCATCGATTGGCTCGATTAGGAGTTCAACTTGAGGAGAATAATTAGGGAGGAGTCAATGTTCAGAATGGGTCTGCTTCATCCTTAGTGGCAGAGGTAAAGGAAAAGCAAGACCAAGATCCTGTCATACTCCAATTGGAGGTTGTCCATAAACAGAAAGTGATGGTTTTCTCCAAAGGGGGAGATGGATTGTTGAGATACCAGAGTAAATTTTGTGTTTCGGATGATAAGGGTGTTCAAGAGAGGATTATTGCCAAAGCCCATAGTTCTAGATATTCCATTCATCCTTGCTCTACCAAGATATACCACGACTTGAGAGAAGTCTATTGGTGGAGTGGAATAAAGAGGGATATTGCTGAGTTCGTTTCAAAGTGACCGAATTGCCAGCAAGTGAAAGTTAAGCATCAAAGGCCATGTGGAATGGCTCAGAACTTTGAGATTCCTGAATGGAAGTAGGAGATGAACAATATGGACTTCATTACTGGTCTACCAAGGTCTCGAAAGCAACATGATTCGATATGGGTAATTGTAGATAGGATGACCAAATCGTCTTACTTCTTAGAAGTTAAGATGACCAACACTGTGGAGGAGTATGCCAAGTTTTACATCCAGGAGATTGTGAGGTTTCATGGGGTTCCCTTGTCCATCATCTCGGATAGAGGAGCTCAATTCACCTCTCAATTTTGGAGATCGTTCCAGAAGGGATTGGGTACTAAAGTGAACCTCAGTACAACCTTTCATCCACAGACGGATGGCCAGGCAGAGCGTACAATTCAGACATTAGAGGATATATTGAGAGCTTGTGTTCTTGATTTCAAAGGAAATTGGGATGATCACCTACCATTGATTGAGTTTGCATATAATAATAGTTATCATCCAAGCATTCAGATGGCTCCCTATGAAGCCTTTGTATGGTAGGAGATGTAGATCACCATATGGGTGGTTTGAAGTTGGAGAAGCGAAGTTGAGTGGGCCTGATCTTGTCCACCAATCGACGGAGAAGGTTAAGGTAATTAGAGAGAGTTTAGAGACTGCTTAGAGTCACCAGAAATCTTATACCGACATGAGGAGAAGAGACTTAGAATTCGAGATGAATGATTGGGTGTACTTGAAAGTGTCACCTATGAAGGGTGTCACAAGATTCAGAAAGAGGGGAAAGTTGAGTCCACGCTCTGTGGCACCCTATCAAATTGAGAAGAAGATTGGGAAGGTTGCTTATGAGCTAAAGTTGCCTTCCGAGTTAGACGGTATTCTTTCGATATTCCATGTATCGATGTTAAAGAAGTGTTTAGGAGATCATGTCTTGGTGATCCCTGTTGAGAGTATTGGAGTGAAGGATAGCTTGTCCTACGAGGAGATTCTGGTCCAAATCCTTGATCATCAGGTTCGCAAGATGAGTACCAAAGAGATAGCCTCAGTCAAAATCCTGCGGAGAAATCAATTCATTGAGGAAGCCACATAAGAAGCTGAGGAAGAGATGAGAGCCAAATATCCGTACCTATTTGTGCCCAATGATGAAAATGTTGAAGGTAAATTCCTTCCCCTTGACTAAATTGATTGGTCTATTCTTGAGTTGACTGTCTATTCCTGAGCCCGAATAGAGTTGATTGGGATTGATGAGGATGTCAAGAGTTTGATCGGTTGAGTTGAATGTAGAGATGAGTCTTGAGTCTATTTGTGCCTTGATCCACATTTACTCATCATTCAAAGACGAATGATCCCAAGGAAGAGATGATGTAACACTCAGTAAAATTACTAAAATACCCCTAGAGGAGAGGTATGCACGTAAAGCGTATTTCCATGCTCAGATGGTAAATCCAAGGCCAGATTTGCGATCAGCATGAAATATGGAGTGAAAATGGTCTCGGTTGATTTTTAGAGTAATCAGATCAAAAGGTCATTTTTCGGTCCGAAAATGAAAAACACTATTGGTGTGCAACAGAGGCACGTCGCGCCTCTGTAGCGAACCCACACTTAGTTTTTTCTTTAATTCAATGGGATTGAAAAACTTGTTTGAAAAATTTTCAGAAAAAATATACTTGTACGTATGCGACCAGTCCGCGTCGCAGACTGAGTTATTTCGAAGCAAAAATTTCTAAATTTTGTGAGGGGCATCTCAGAAAATTTCCAACCCCTCCTAAACCTAATACATAACAAAATTAGGTCGTTTGAATGTAAAAAGGGTCTAAAACCCCATTCCAGGTCCTTTTCAAACAATTGAATAAGACTAGGGCTTGGGAGAAGAGGAGAAGAACGCAAGATTGAAGAATTCAAGGGAGAATTCTTGAAGGTGACTGTTGATAGCTTCATCCCAGGTATGTAAGGTTGAATTAGAAGCATGATATTGTCCTTTCATGTGGCTCATAGATGGTTATAGAAGAGTTGAAAGTCTAAAGAGTCTACATACATGATTCTTGATAGTTTTTCTTGAAAAGTATATTAATTACATGTATTTTCCTATGTTGATGATCAACATAAACTTGTTTTCTTGAATTGAATATTTTCATGAGATATTGTGTAATACTACATAACTATTTTCGAAAAACATGTATGAATGAACTTAGGGATTGAGTCTAGAGCCTTGATTGGAGGATATTGATTGTGATTGTGATGAGAGAATGATGATGAATTGATAGACCTTAATAGTCCTGTGAGTCTCCATAAATGAACTTCACTAATTTGTCTATTCGATTGTTCACTAATGATTGTTCTAAGCCTTGAGCTATTGATTGAGATGTTGATTGATGAGAGGGTTAAAGTCCATATGAGAACAGATAGATGAGAGGGTTAAAGTCCATATGAGACTGACCGATGAGATGGTTAAAGTCCTTATGAGAACTGATAGATGAGAGGGTCAAAGTTCCCATAAGACTGATCGATGCGAGGGTTAAAGTCCCATGATTTGATTGGTTTGAATGGATTGATTGTCTTATGAGCATTGAGTCCTCGGAGAAGTATCGAGCACCGAAAGAGTAAGAGTTAGTCCAACTCGCACTCGTCAAACTACGTAGCCAAATGTAGGAGAGGATTAGAACCATCACATTACATTATGGGTTCCCTCGTGACAGAGTCCCTGAAATAATATAGGACTTGTTGATTACAGTTTCCCTAGTGGATTCGATTTGTTCTCTACCTGGCAAGTAATAATGGTCGTGGCAACACCAGCGGGATATTGTATAATCACTAGCTCATTGTTTTCGGATAAGAGAAACTCCCAGAAAGTTCCTACCTTGAGTACTCTGAGTCAAAATGAGATGAGATGTGATGAGATGAGTCCCTTTGAGGTGAGTCTAACTTGATTGATGAGATTGATTGGATGATGGGTCACTTCTCTACTCTTTATTCTTGCTTTAGATGGACAATTAACGTTTTGATTTGATGATTATTCTGAGTCGTTGATTATTCCATATTACTCTACATGTTTCTATTTCATTCAGCTATTTTACATACCGTACATTCCACGTACTGATGCCACTCGACGCTACATTATTTTATGATGCAGACACAGGGATTAAAGATCGTCAACGGGCACACCGTTGAGGATCCGAGACGTTCAGCTGATTGGTGAGCCTCCCCTACTTCGGAGGATGCACTACCTTTATTTCATCTTATTTTATAGTTAAACTAGACTAGCTTTATTTTGATTGGGGTAGCCATGGATTTGTCATTGGCACCACTTCATAGTGATAGAGGCTTCATAGATGAGAGTCGAACGTTGAATGTTAAAATTGTGAGCTAGTTCTTTCCATTAGCCTTTTATTATTATATATATTATTTTGAGAACTAGATGAGATGTGCCCATATACTTTTCTTCTGTCTTTCGCTGATCAGCGGAGTTTATTTGATTGAATGGATTTGATGAGGCCAAGTGGTTCGCTTGGGGACTAGAAATAGTCTCTAGGTGTCGGCCACGTCTTGGATACCCTCTCGGGGCGTGACACATCCATAGCCATAAGATTCAGCCAATATTGATTACACTGATAAGCTTCAGCGTTAAGGTCATGTGGTTGTGGATCAATAATCTCAAGAGGAGGTGGATTGTTGTCGCTCTAATTTTTATTCTGGTTCTGATTCAGAGTTGCATTCATCATGTTGTTTATGTTATCTTGGGCCATCCTTCTCAATCCTCTCTGGATCTTTGGGTCAAACGGAGTCAAGGGAATGCCTCGACTTCACGTGTTATGCATATACTACACCTGCACGCTTTGTGGATACACTAAACCTGCACGCTTTGTGCATACAAAAACAACAAAAATGTAAATGAAGGAAATAAGGATTAATTCCCAAACTACTCAAATTAAACAAGGTTAGCCGCATTCCCCGGCAACGGCGCCAAAATATTGATGTCGCCCAAGCTACACCTTCTTTTTGAAGGCTAAAGTGGTCGTTGTCAAGATATATAACCTAAGCGAGGTTAGGGTCGATCCCACAGGGAGTATGGTAGACTTAGAAGAATTTTAAGTAATTCAGGTGGATTAACCTACTTATCTCCCCAAAGAAGGGGGTTTGTAAAACTATGAAAAGTAATCTTAAACTAAGACAAGTGTGAATTCAGTATGAAGAGTGGGTATTGTGTTCCCCATGATTCCCTAACTTGGTATTACCAGATAATCAAATTCTTTTCTAATTTATAGCATGCAGAATAGTAAATTAAGTTTGCCTAACCCTTTGATCCAGTCGAGAGGCAAATTTCACTACGTGATTTGATCCATCCCCGCAGTGTGATATTATTAACCCTTACTTATTGTCCCAGTACAATCTCCCCTTAATCCAGTTTGGTTGATTAGACGAGATACATCAATCAAATCATGTTGATTAATCTTTTTATTATATTCATTACTGCCTTGATCCAGTCAGTAATGCTACGCGACTTCTAATGATAGCCACCATTAAAAAAATTCAAACTGAAGAGAATTAATTAATACATGCATGCACACTTTTCAAGAATTGCGAATTATCCGGTTTTACCTTGTTATTTCTTCATGGTTCCCACAACCCTAGTTGTGGATTTAGCTACTCATTATCAGTGCAGATGCAAGAATCATGAATTTGAATAACATAATTGAGCACTTACACAATAGAATTAAGAACAATAAATCCAAGCTTTTCACCAAGAATCACAAAATACCAACTCATAATAAGATACCAAGATAGGTCCAAAGGTACCTCAAAAACTATTAAAAGAAGACAACCCAAAATAGTAAATTTCTTCGGAATCAAAGAGGTCTCACCACTGTTTGGAATAGAATATATCTTCAGCGAATCTGCTCATTCTCTAAAGATCTCTAACACCTATATCTGCATCATAAAATGATGCAGTACTGAATGACGCCAGTGCGTAGAACGTATGGCATGTAAGATGGTTGAATAGAACAATACATATGGCCATGTCAAAGAAAGACTGAAACTTAACTCAACTTAATATCAATACGCTATGCAAGTGTAAAACTAATAAAATAATATTTTTCATCAATCATCGATATGCATATGCAACTTAGTAAAATAATATATATGTTTACTCTTAGAGAGTTTTTGTAACCGACAATCACCACCTATGAGCAAGTGATGATATAATGAAATGTTGTCATTGCCATAGCCATCCAGTACCCTTCCAGGGTAAAGGACGCAACTCAATTCATGGATTGAATAAAATCTCTATAAGGACTTAATAGGTATGTCTCCTTTCTCTTCCTATGCTGACATCATAGTTTATGGGGTTGGAGATAATTATACTCTTACGTAAATCGGTGCTAATACTTCTCCCAAAATATATGCTCATATTCTCATGTCATTTAATCTCATTGGACTTTGACTCAAAGCTCTCAAACATCATCATCAAAACTCTCGCTCAAATATCATTAAAATTCAATATTCAAGCTCATTTAAAATCAATGCTCATTCTCTTTGAAAGCTCAATAAAACATACTTTCAAAATCATTCAATCTCATCAAAATTCTTTTCTCAAAATACAATCTTTGGACTCAATAACATACATATATATAATATTAGCTCAAATTACTTTTTTCACCAATCCAAGAAAAAGTCAAAATCTTTACTCAAAATATGCATAACTGTGATTTAAAATAATACTTTGATTATTGCATGAAAATCATGAATCTCAATACCAAATAATGTGTGGAGAAGTCATGATCATCAGTTCATCTAGGGCTCATGGAAAAAGAAGCCACGAACAATAAATTTAATAATAAAATAATAATAACTTTAATCCATAATTATATAAAATTCCATAAAAGAAGAATTAAATCAATCAAAATTTAAAAACTAGATTTTTACTAAACATACTCAATCCAACGCTATGATAGTCTTACATACTTGAGAAGTTGATGTCTCAATTGAAACTTGAAAAACTTTGGTGAAACCGTTGAACCTAAGATTTTCTCCGCTCCAATTCAGCTCTCGAAGAATTCTACGTGTTGATAAGAGAAAAGACTTATTGGGTATTTATAAGGATTTTATTTTAGTTCTAAAACGTCAAGATTTAGACTTATAAAGGGTGAAAAAAGACCAAATCAATCCTTATTAAAACACTAGAAAAGCCATTTATAGGAGACATCCATGGTCCGTAGAAACTTCTATGGTCTATAGAAGCCAACCATAGAAGCTTAGCTGAATTTCAAAGTCTTGGTCCTTAGTTTATGGGTTAAATTATGGTCTATAAAAGATTCTACGATACATAGTTGGGTTCGTAGAGATCAGAATTCAAAAATTAACTCTATAAAAGCTTCTACGATACATAGTTGGGTTCGTAGGAATCGGAATTCAAAATTAACTCGAAGGAACTTTCTAGAGTTAGGAGTTACAGATCGTCAACCTATTTACGACCTGTAGGTCAGGGTTTATAAATGTTGATCCAAAAAATTTTACTCGACACGACTTCACTAAATTAGTCATAAATTTTTATTTTGAAGACAAAATAAGGAAAAATCAGTGGCTTCCTTTAATTCAATAGATTGTGGGCCTAATTCTTTATATTTTAAGAGATATGGTCATTCGAAGTTGACCCTTTTATGAACTCATACAAAAACTTAATGGGTAGAATTTCCTTGGACTTGGCTTAATGTAAAGGATCATTTATGACCCTAAATCACATTTAATATACTTTAATACTTAGTAACTGATACATATATGTGGTATATATATATGAGGGGGAGGGGTGTGCGCGTGTGTGTATAATTTCAAGTCATTGGATTACCTAATGTTTATAATATCTTATTGTAACGCCCGATAAAATTATAACCCTAGAGTGAGGGTATGCGCGTAACGCATCTTCAAATGCTCGTATGGAAAATCTGAGGCCAGATTTGTGATCAGCACGAAAATTTGAGTAGGAAAATAGTCTCGATCAATTTTTAGAGCAACCCGATCAAAAGATAATTTTTCGATCCGAAGCGCAAAACAGTGTTGGTGCGCAATAGGAGCGCATCGCGCCTCCATCGCGGATCAGAACTTATATTTTTTGAAATTTTTCAACGGGATTGAGAAAACTCGTCAGAAACTTATTCTGAAAATACGCAGACAGCAACCAATCCACGTGGGCGGACTGGGTCTTTCCGAGCTAAAAAATTTCTAAATTTTACGAGGGGCATTCCGGTCTATTCCCAACCCCTCCGAAACTCTCTACATGATCTAATAAGGTTATTTTGATTTAAAAAGGGTCTAAAACCCCCATTCTAAGTCCTATTCCATAATCTAACAAGGCTAGGGCTTGAGGAAAGAGGGGAAGAGCTTGAGTTTGAGAGATTTGAGAAGAAATCCTTGACGTGATTGGTTGATAGCTTCATCCCAGTTATGTAAGGCTAAACTAAAAGTATGGAATTATTCTCTCATGTTCCCCATTGATGGTCATAGATGAGTTGGGGTTCAAGAGTCTACATACATGAACACTTGATGGTTTTTCTTAAAATTTTATTTGAAATTACATGTTTTTCTATGTTGATGAACATCATATATTTATTTTCCTAAATTGAACACTTTCATGATTATTTGCATAATCCTACATGACTAATTTTGAACAGCATGCATAATGAACTTGAGAATTGAGTCTAGACCCTTGAGTTGAGATTGTTGATTGTGATTGAGAGAATGATGATGAGTTGATAGAATTTGATTGTCGTACGAGTCTCTATAAATGAACTCTACTGATGTGTCTGTTTGACTGATTCCTAAATATTTTTTCTAATCTTGAGCCACTGATGATATTGATTGATGAAAGGGTTAGAGTCCCTATGAGTTGAATAATGACAGGGTTCGAGTACCTATTAGATACCGATCGATGACGGGGTTTGAGTCCCTATGAGATTGGTTGAGATGGAGTTTTTTTAGCATTGAGTCATGGGAAGAGTACCGAGCACCAAAAGAGTGAGAGTTTAGTCCGACCTGAACTTGTTAAACTACGTCGCCAAACGTAGGTGAGGCTTAGAACCATCACATATATATTATGGTTCCCTCGTGAGTAAAAGTCCCTGAAAGCAATAGCAAACCTGTTGAATACTAACTCTATATTGGGTGAGCCGATATGGTTTCGATCATTCCCTACCTGGTAAGTTTGGAATGGTTGTGGCAACATCAGCGAGATTGTTGTACATTCACTGGCTCATAAGTGATTGTTGTCGGATAAGACAAACTCCCATAAAATTCCTACCTTGAGTACTCTGAGTTGAGATGAGATGAGATGAGAGGAGGTGAGCTCCTTTGAGATGTGTCTGAGATGATTGATGAATTAGAGTTGTTGACGGGTCACATGTCTACTCTTTATTCTTGCTTAGATAGACATTTGATGATTTGATGTTATTTGATGATTATTTTGAGTTGATGTTGTTCCCATATTATTCTACATATTTCTGTTTCATCGATTATTTTACATACCAGTACATTCCAAGTACTGATGTCCCTTTTGGACTGCTTCGTTTTATGATGCAGGGGCAGGTGCTAGAGATCGTCAACAGGCGCTCCGTTGAAGATCCGAGACTCGCAGCTAATTGGTAAGCCTCCCTTATTCTGGAGGATCCACTACTTTTATGTCATCATGCTTTAGAGTTAGATTGGACTATTTCTTTTGTTTTGATTTGGATAGCCATGGGTCTGTCATTGGCACCACATGATTAGTGATAGAGGCTTCATAGACGATGGTTGAACGTTGATGTTGAGATTGTGAGCTAGTTTCTTTCTACTAGCCTTTATTATTATCTATATCATTTTGAGACTTTAGATGAGATGTGCCCATTTGCTTATTTTAAATTCCACTATTCAGTAGAGTTATATGATTGAATGAATGTGATGAGGCTAAGTGGTTCGTTTGGGGACTAACAATAGTCTCTAGATGTTGGCCACGCCAAGGGTACTCTCCCGGTGCGTTACACTTGTACCAAAATGTAATTTTAACGCAACTTTACAATAGAGGGTTCTTGTGATCTGAATTCATCTTCAAATCTATTCTCATTCTAAAGAACTAAATTTAACACTTATTGCTCAATTAGTAATCATTCAGTCTAACCTTATACATACATAAAGGATGACTCGATCTTGGTCTAGAAAAATTTTGGGATGTTACATATTGGTAATGAGATATTGTCTTTCCATGTGATATGACTTAATGATTTATGATTCTCCTATTTTTGTGGAGAGTTTACTTAGAACTTAGTGAATATTGGGATAAAGTCTCTCGCCCTTTAGTGGAGATATGAAAATATTAATAAAAATTTAATTGTCCTATAACTATGCGCTATCATAAAAGAAGGATCACTCGTTAGTAGAGAATTGATTCCTTAGGAAGGGTCACCCGTTAGTAGAGGATTGTTTCCTTAAGTGTCTTAGTGGATCCACTTAGGCAACTATAATTCTTACCTTGGTCAATATGGATCCACTCTTTTTGGTGTGTGAGATAAACATTAGAATCCATGTTATAGTTCACATGGTTTATATGTCACGCCCCGGGAGGGTACCCTAGACGTGGCCGGCACCCAGAGACTATTGCTAGCCCCTGAGCGAACCACTCAGCCTCATCACATCGCTCAACATAAACACAGCGGAGAAACATCATAATATGAGAACCATAGAAAAGGGCCAAATGGCCAATCATCAATCTTAACATCAAAGGATTAAGCAAATACTCTCTTAGTACATCAGGAAAAACATCAACATCAACTTCGACCCCATGTCTACGAAGCCTCTAACCTGACTCAACTGTCTAAGAGGGGTGCCATGACATATCATGGCTACCGACTCAATGAAATAAAGGAAATAACATAGAAGGGTCTCCTCCGAATAGCAAGGAGGCTCACCAAAATCTGAACTTGAAACCTTGGACTTCAACGGTGCGCCTGCTGAAATCCTCGAACTCCTGTATCTACATCATAAAACGATGCAGCGCCAAATGGCATCAGTACGTGGAATGTACTGGCATGTAAAATAGCTGAATAACGGGGTAAGTACACAACAATAAAAAAACATCGACTCCACATCATACTTCATCAGAAATATCAAAAGTCTATCTAAGGCAAGAGATTAGATTAGACAATTGACTCATCAACCTCTCATCAATCATCAACATCATAGCAAGCTCATCTCAAGGAGCCTCAACATCATCTCACATCAAGAGAACATCACATCGACTCAGACTCAAGGGATCATCACCTCATTTCAAGGAACATCACATCGACTCAAGGAAACATCACATCGACTCAAGGATTCAACTCGAACATCACGTCAACATCAACATCAGAGTTCAATCAAAGGAACCTAACTGGGAGTTTCTCTAACCGACAACCATCACTTATGAGCCAGTGATAATACAACGAAGCGATGCCGTTGCCACGTTGATGAGTCATGAAAATACGACTTTTACGACGCTTAAGACATAGAATTATTGGGCGTTCTTGAGCGGTGTTATTGGTTTAATGGGTATGTTTTGATATTGTGCAGGAAAATGGCTAAGGCATGGGAAATGGCGGAAAGTACAAGGAACGGGCGAAAAACGAAGCCAAGTGTCAAACCACGGAAGGCCCACACGGGCCGTCGTACGCCAGACGGTCCGTGTGACCGACCGTGGCACGACACGACGTGCTACGTCAGTCACACGATCAGGCCACACGGCCCGTCTGACGCCAGACGGACCGTGTGACGGACCGTGTAACTGACGTAACTCGGAAGGCAACCCGTCAAAAATTAAAGAAATCGTGCAAGGAGATTCACACGGACCACCACACAGATCATCTCACGTCAGACGGACCGTGTCACGGGCCGTGTAAATGACGTAGCTCGGAGGGCCTTCGTCGAAAATATCAGAATTCGTGCAAGTGGATCCACACGGAAGAGCCACACGGCCCGTCTCACGCCACACGGGCTGTGTCACAGACCGGGTTGGCACAGACAGTCCCCAGACGGTCCGTTCACACGGACCATCTCACTCCAGACGGTCCGTGTAACGGACCGTGTCCCAAGCCGAAGTTATTTTTCCTAAATTATATCGACTTAGTTTTACTTTGTATAAATAGGGTATTGTTTTATTTTATTAGACTACTTCGTTTTTACGGCAGAAACTAGAGAGAACAAGGAGAAAAACATTAGTTTGGCTTTTGTAATTCGTGAGAATCGCGTTTGTGATTATTGTTCGAAGCTTGTAACACGGATTCTTGTTCTTCAATTGTAAGTCAATCTTTATGCTTTCTTCTAATTGTTGTGGGCAAATTATCAATAGTATGCTAGGCTAAACCCACAACTAGGGTTGTGGGAACCATGACGACCCAATTAAGATAACGCAAACTGGGGGTAGTTCGTTCAAATAAACAACACATGTATTGTTAAATTCTTCGTTTTAACTTCGCCTTAATGAGTCGACGCATTAGGGTAAGCCTGTATTCGTTACATGCCCGAGAGGGATGTAGTGATTGGGAAAAGAGTCTAACAACAGAGATTCGGGGTCATGAACCTAGTCTAAGTGCCTGAGACCGAAAGGTGAGGGTATTCTGAGATCAGAAACAACGGTTAGAATCGCATACACTCGGAGACCGAAAGGAGAGGAGTGAGATATACCTAGGAAGGACCGAAAGGTGACCTAGATATTAGTTAAGTTGTAGATTTTGCATGCATCATTAAGAACGAATTTACAAATCCAGTTTAGTTATCGTAATTGTATGTCATGGGGAACACAACCCTAGCCTCTTTCTATCTGTCTACAAATCGGAACGTCTTTATTAATTACTTTACGAAATTAGTTAAATTAAATAACGCAACCCCCATCTACTGTATGTACGTTTATCTTGGGAATAGCATTTACAACTGAAAGCCGATACTAATAGAATAATTCTTACGTATTCCCTGTGGGATCGACCTCAACTCTGGTTGAGTTCTATATTTGACCAACGACCGCTTTACTCTTCTATTTGGAGTGTAATTTGGGCGTATCAAATTTTGGCGCCGTTGCCGGGGAACGCGGCAAGGAACTAGTCTATTAGTTGTTACCTTTAGCTTGTAAGTCTAGTCCCTGATTTTACTTTGTTTCTTGTTTTTGTCCTCATAGGGGTTTAGCATTGTATGCCAAGTACCCGAAGCAAGGGTGCAACACTTATTCCCTATGATCCGGAGCTTACCAAGTCAATTCGCAGAATGAACGCCCAAGATCGGGAAGCAGCAAGGCAGAGGGAGTTGGCAGTGAATCTTGCGAATAGAGGTCAGGATGGGTTGGGAATGGATGATCTCGCTGGTAATGTGGTACCACCAGCGGCACCACTTCGCCAGGTACCACTTGTACCACCACAGCACCACCAACCCCCGGTGAGACCTCAAGGCCCTCAGTACCCACCAGCAGTGCAAGATGATGATGATGGTGCTGGGACTACTGGGGCAATAGTACTACAACCTCTGCCTGCTGGGATCAAATTCATGATCACCAGCACCATGCTGCAAATGTTGCAGTTGAAGGAGTTGTTCACTGGAGCGGCCACAGAGGATGCAAATCAACACTTGCTGAATTTCTTAACTACATGCCAGTCGTCCGAAATTCCAGGAGTTAGCCAGCAAGCCTTGAGGTTGAGGTTATTTCCATTGTCTCTGTCTGGGGAGGCAATAAGGTGGCTGAACGAGCTCCCCCATGATTCCATCCGCACATGGGGAGAACTAAAGGAGGCC
Organism: Solanum rostratum; assembly: GCA_029948455.1. NCBI lineage: Eukaryota > Viridiplantae > Streptophyta > Magnoliopsida > Solanales > Solanaceae > Solanum > Solanum rostratum. Next base: position 14,964,376 of record CM057053.1, on the reverse strand, counting down.
TTTCTGGAACGATTCTTCCCTGCTTTACGGCAACTGAAACTCAAAGATGAGATCGGATCCCATAAACAAATGCCGAATGAAGCGCTGTATCAGTCTTGGGAGAGATTCAGGCAAAAGCTCAAACAGTGCCCAAACCATCATCTTACCGATGAACACTTGAAGGCAGTCTTCTACAGGTCCTGCAACTTCGTTACCAAGCCCATCATTGATGCAGCTTGTGGAGGGTCATATATGTCCAGGACTTTCCCGGACATAGTGGTCATCTTAGATCAAGTGGCAAAGAACAACAGGGCATGGTATACTAGAGAGGCAGACTGCTCAGGGATGGTATTTGAGATGAGTGAGGAGCAGCGCAAGAAGGAGGAAGAACGAGACCAGGACATGGCCCATATGCGGACACAAATTGATTTGCTGTCGAAGAGGTTCCTTGGTGGGGGCACTAAAAAAGTCAAAGCAATGGAAGCACTACCCAGGTATGACGATCAAGGCAGCGACTATGATGAGGAAGCACAGTTTCTTGGTAGTCAGGGGGTTACCGAGGTTTCAACTCCGGTAACCAAGGTCAGAACTTCAATCGGGAGAATTACCAAGGGAACTGGCAGAATAGGGATGGCTACAGAAACCGTGATCGCCAGAACGAGGGTGGCAGCAACTCCAAGCTAGAGGATATGATGACAAAAGTCCTTAGCAAAGTGGAGGCCACTGATGCAGGGGTGCGAGATGTCAAGAGCGAAATCTCTAATGTCAGGCAGTTGGTAGATTCGCACTCCACCTCAATCAAGCAGTTAGAGCAGCAGATGGGGCAGCTTTCGGCGGCATTTAATCAGAGGAAAGCTGGGTCACTCCCGAGTGACACAGTGCAAAACCCGAAGAACGATGGCCACTGCATGGCGATCACCACGAGAAGTGGTCAGGTACTTGCTAACCCAGTTGTTGTTCCTAATACAGGTCAGGTGAAAGTCGATGACAACATGCCTAGCCCTATGGAGGGTCAGGTTGACATTGGGAGTGATGAACCTGAGGCGGTGGCAGCAAAGCCCGAGTCGACCAAGAAGGCAGTAGTGACAGACACCCCCAGTGGCCCAAATCTGCCAGCCATCCCAAAACCGAGGCCGCCATTTCCCCAAAGGCTACAAAAGAAGGCGGAGGATGGCAAATTCCAGAAGTTCCTGTCCATGTTGAAGGAGCTATCTGTGAACATACCTCTGGTGGAAGCACTTGAACAAATGCCTGGCTATGCTAAGTTCATGAAGGACTTAGTTACTAAGAAGAGGACAGCCACGATTGAGCCAGTCGATAATTTACACTACTGTAGCGCCATCGCTACGAGATCTTTAGTAGAAAAGAAGGGAGATCCAGGGGCTTTCACCATCCCATGCACCATTGGTGCATATGACTTTGCACGAGCTCTTTGTGACCTTGGTGCCAGCATTAATTTGATGCCGTTGGCAGTTTACCAGCAGTTGGGCTTGGGAGCCCCCACACCCACGACCATGCGGCTGTTGATGGCAGATAGATCAGTAAAGAGGCCCGTGGGAATCCTATATGATGTTCTTGTTCGAGTGGGAAGGTTCATCTTCCCTGCCGACTTTGTCATCCTTGACTGTAAAGTGGACTTCAAGGTACCAATCATCCTTGGAAGGCCATTTTTGGCAACCGGCAGGGCACTGGTGGACGTCGAGCGAGGTGAACTCACATTTTGGTTAAACACCGAAGAGGCGAAATTCAGTGTGTGTGCTGCCATGAAAAGGCCTAAGGAGTTAGCCGTGATGTCCATCCTGGATATTGATGATGACAACGTTTCTGAGGCCTCATTGGAGGAAAAGATGACTGTCGACCCACTGGCAGCAGTGCTGATGAACTTCCCAAAAGATGGTGTTGAGGGGTACAACGACACCATTTATGCCTTGCAGAGCATGGGGACCAGACTGTTCGTGCCAAGGAAGTTGGACTTGGATTTGCAAAATAGGCCAACACCTCCGGCGAAACCCTCTATCGAGGAACCGCCCGTTCTGGAGCTCAAGGAGTTGCCGCAACACCTCAGGTATGCATTTTTAGGTACTAACAACACTCTTCCTGTGATTGTGGCTGCAGATCTTCAGGAACATCAGGTGGAGGCATTATTGGGGGTCCTACAAAAGTTCAAACGAGCCATTGGATGGACCATTGATGACATAATTGGCATCCCTCCAGGCATCTGCACTCATAAAATCAAGCTTGAGGATGACTGTGTGCCCAGCATTGAGCATCAGCGAAGGCTTAACCCACCCATGTAGGAGGTGGTGAAGAAGGAGATCATTAAGTGGCTGGATGCTGGGGTGGTGTATCCAATCTCGGACAGCAAGTGGGTGAGCCCAGTGCAGTGCGTCCCCAAAAAGGGGGGCATGACGGTGGTCGCCAATGATAAGAACGAGCTTGTCCCACTGAGACCTGTCACCGGATGGCGAGTGTGCATGGACTACCGGAAGTTGAATAAATGGACTCTAAAAGACCACTTCCCCATGCCGTTCATGGATCAGATGCTAGACATGCTAGCAGGGCGAGGATGGTATTGCTTCCTCGACGGATACTCGGGATACAACCAGATCTCAATAGCCCCAGAAGATCAGGAGAAGACCACCTTCACGTGTCCGTATGGGACATTTGCTTTCAGAAGGATGTCGTTTGGGCTTTGCAATGCCCCAACCACTTTTCAGCGCTGCATGATGTCTATCTTTTCAGACATGGTCGAAGACACCCTTGAGGTAATTATGGACGATTTTTCAGTAGTGGGTGATTCTTTTGATGATTGTTTGCAGAATCTAAGCAAGGCACTGCAGCGCTGTGAAGAGGCCCAGTTGGTCCTAAATTGGGAGAAGTGTCATTTCATGGTCAAGGAGGGCATAGTCCTTGGCCATAAGGTGTCAGAAAAGGGGATAGAGGTGGACAAGGCAAAGATCGAGGTCATTGAGAGATTGCCGCCTCCTATCTCGGTCAAAGGGGTCCGGAGTTTCCTTGGGCATGCTGGATTCTATTGCCGATTTATCAAAGACTTCTCCAAGATTGCACATCCATTGTGCAAACTGTTGGAGAAGGATGTCAAGTTCCACTTTGACGATGCGTGTCGGCAAGCATTTGAGACCTTAAAACTGAAGCTCATCTCAGCGCCTGTCGTGGTTGCACCTGATTGGGACGCTCCATTTGAGGTTATGTGTGACGCAAGCGTAGTTGCTGTGGGTGTTGTGCTGGGGCAGAAGCGGAACAAAATCTTCCATCCTATCTACTACGCCAGCAAGACGCTGAATGAGGCTCAAAGGAATTACACTGTCACAGAGCAGGAGTTGCTAGCGGTGGTGTATGCCTTTGACAAGTTTCGAGCATATTTACTGGGCACGAGGGTGATCGTACACACTGACCATGCCGCACTCCGATACCTCATGTCCAAGAAGGACGCTAAGCCTCGCTTAATCAGATGGGTGCTCTTGCTACAGGAGTTCGACTTCGAGGTCCAGGATCGTAAAGGCACGGAGAACCAAGTGGCCGACCATCTATCCAGGTTAGAGGACGCAGCCCGGGCCAATGAATGGTTGGATATCAATGACTCGTTTCCCGATGAGCAGGTATTAGCCGCTTCTGCGGACCTAGTCCCTTGGTATGCTGATTTTTCTAACTTCCTGGTGAGCGATATTATGCCGGAAGGCCTTAACCCTCACCAGAGAAAAACGTTTTTTCATGATGTGCGCAGGTACTTTTGGGATGATCCTTATCTATTCAGAACATGCGCAGATGGGGTCATCCGACGATGTGTCCCAGAGGCAAAAATGTTGAGCATCCTGGAAGCCTGCCACTCCTCTCCAGTGGGGGGGAATCATGGTGGTGCCAGAACTGCCAAGAAGATCCTGCAGTGTGGGTACTACTGGCCCACCATCTAAAAAGATGCCCATGACTTGGTGCAGGGGTGCGACCAGTGCCAGTGCCAAGGGAACATTTCAAGGCGTCAAGAGTTACCTATGACCCCCATTTTGGAGGCGGAGCTGTTTGATGTGTGGGGCATTGACTTCATGGGCCCGTTCGTGAGCTCTTATGGGATGAAGTATATCTTGGTGACTGTGGACTACGTCTCCAAATGGGTGGAGGCAACAGTGCTACCTAACAACGAGAGTAAGAGTGTGGTACAGTTCCTGAGGCGGAACATCTTTGCTAGATTTGGGACACCCCGAACTATCATTAGTGATGGGGGCTCCCACTTCTGCAACAAGTCCTTTAGGGCTGTACTGGAGAAATATGGGGTACGCCAACACAAGGTGGCCACGCCCTATCATCCGCAGACAAGTGGGCAGGTCGAGGTATCCAACAGGGAAATCAAGGAGATCCTGACCAAGTCTGTGAATGCCACAAGAACGGACTGGGCGAGGAAATTAGATGATGCATTGTGGGCCTATAGGACAGCTTATAAGACACCCATTGGTATGTCTCCATATCAGTTGGTGTTTGGTAAGGCTTGCCATCTGCCAATTGAGTTGGAGCACAAGGCACTATGGGCTCTCAAGGCCATGAATATGAATTGGAAGGAGGCAGCCAACATGAGGATGGACCAGTTGAATGAGCTGGATGAGTTTCGGCTACAGGCTTACGAGAGTGCTGCTCTGTACAAGAATAAGATGAAGGCTTATCATGATAAGCTCATTGCCCCACGAAGCTTTGAGGTTGGTGACAGAGTGCTGCTCTACAACTCCAGATTACGCTTGTTCCCAGGAAGTTGAAGTCAAGGTGGTCTGGCCCATACAAGATCACACAAGTATTGACTAATGGAGCAGTTGAGTTAGAGACGAATGACGGACACCGGTTCAAAGTTAATGGGCAGCGCGTGAAAAAGTATGTGGGTGCTGCAGAGGAAACCTCGGTGATAGAGGTTCTCCCTCTTGACGAAGTCTGAGTAGTCAGGACCACCACGTCGAGCTGTGACGTTAAACCAAGCGCTGAATGGGAGGCAACCCATCAATCAAAAAAAAAAGAAGAGAAAAGCACTGACTTATGCTTTCTATTGGTTTATATTTTGTCTCAGGAAAGGATGCACATGGTGACAGGAAGGCCAATCAAGCGTGCGGGCAAATGAAGGGACAAAATGCCACAAAGGGGCCTCCCACGGACCGTTTACACGGCCCGTCTGACGCTAGACGGACCGTGTCACAGTCCGTTGAAGTGCGCCCCAATACGTGCGAAAAGGGAGCCCAAGGCCACCCCCACGGCCCTTTTACACGGGCCGTGTGACATCGAACGGACCGTTCGGCGGACTGTTTGGTGGGCGTGCCCCAGGTAAGTATTTTCACGTCGCTAAGGCAAGGGACACGGTCCGTTCACACGGTCCGTGTGAGTTTGAATGGTCCGTGTAGCGAACCGTTTGAGCTCGCCTTGGTACGCCGCACAGTACGCCACACGGGTCGTTCCACGTGTAACGGTCCGTGTAACGGACCATTTAGGCGTGCGCCTCAAGAACCTGCTACTGCCGCACACAGCACGTGACACGGAACGTGCCACGTGGCACGGTCCGTTTCCCCACACGTCTTGGGCCACGGATTTATGAGTATTTATACCCTCTTTCCAACTTTTATTTTTTCCTTACATTCATTCTTTCTCTCTCTACTTCCCCCACACGCAAATACTCTCTCCCTCACACCACCAAATCTTCATCTTCTCTCACACGGTTTGTGCACTCCACTCACGATCCGTCACACTTTCCTTAGGCAAATTTTCGAGTTTCAAGTAAGTTTTTTTTTATTTTTTATTTTTTTATTTTTTTATTTTTTTATTTTTTTTTAATGTTATGTTGGGTTAGTTGTTCTTTAGTATGTTTCTTGAAATTTTTCTTCTAGTTTTGTTATTTTGTATGATTTTATGCATATCTTTGTTGATTTTGAAGTCTATAACTCTCTAGGGCCCGATTCCTTAAAGATTTGCTCATGGGTAGTCCTAACCACCATTGTTGCTTCCTTGAACTCTTGAAACATGGGGTATTTGGGATTTTAGGATGGTTAAAATAGGATTTGTGTTGAAGAAAGTGGGTGCGCGTAGTTTAAATGCCCGATCTGGAGTTTTTGATGACTTGTTGTGCGTGTGAACTTTGATTTTATGATTATTGGGTTGATTGGGGACGAAGATTGTGTAACGGTCCATTACACGGTCCGTGTGGCATCACATGGGCCGTGTCTTGGACTGTCCGGCTCGCGTTCCCCATTTCACGCCAAGGCACGCCACACGGTCCGTTTGCACGGACCGTCTGACCCTACACGGGCCGTGTGGCGGCCCGTCCCACACCACTTGGCGGCTGCCCACCTCCCAGGCCCCCCACGAGCCTCTACACGACCCGTGTACCCTTACACGGTCCGTGTAGGGCCACCGTACTATGGCACTTTATTTTTTCTAGACTTCATTGTATTTACTTTCATTGATTATCATATGCATTTTTAGTGCGAAATTCCCTATGATAGACCGGGTGACGCCACTCTTAAGGGTTTTTGTCACTACATTTCCACAGGGGAAGTCTAAGTACCCGTTAGTGTGTCGTCCCAAGCATCCTGGCATAACTAATATTTTCTTTATTTTTTGTGATATTTGCAGGTTTACTATGGCCCCACGTTTAAGACCTCGCCAACACCGTGACGAGCATGAGTCACGTCTCCGGGATTCGATCACCGATTCCTCCAGTCAAAATCCGGGGGGTGACTCAGGCAATGACTCCGACGGCGGGTCAGTTGTGCCCTCCCACCCACCTCGTACTGCCCGCTCCAGGCCAGTGAGATGCTACATAGCTTCCGATTCTGAGGAGGAAGCCCCAGAGGCGGGGGTGGAGGGGGAAGCTGTAGCCCCAGAGCAAGAGGAGGAGGCTGGCACTCCAGTCACTGCAGAGCATGATGTTAGAGGTGAGGAGGATATTCTGCTTCTCCGCGACAGTGATGATGAGGCCACTCAGCAGGCGGTTGCCCGGACTTTTGACCCGGAAACCGCCAAGTGGCTTCTGGTTTTCTTACGCAGGAGGTGGTCATTCCCCGGGGCAAAGGAGATTTATGTGAATGGCATCACCAAAGGTACCGGGGGATATCAGAGGAGGCCAATTATCCCGGAGGTGCGAGTCCTCGTGGACAAATTGGACTCCATCCCGGAGATACGCAACGCCTTTGCAGCGTACCAGTTTGGATGGATGGCCAACCCTCCTGGATATTATGGCCCGGACATGATCGCAGAGTTCTATTCTAGCTATGCCGCCAGTCTACTTGCCTCCATAGATGGCAACCTGCCCCGGAGATCGAAGAAGCGGCTCGCTGCCAAATTGTCCCATCGGGACTTTGTCACCATCCGGGACACTCAGGTAGATATCTCGGCAGAAACGATCAACAGATTCTTATTTGGCCCAGACTACCGTGCCCCGCCGGATGGGATATTCATTGCACATTATGTGAATGTCACTGATGAGGTTCGTATCTCAGACCCGTCTATCCGGGCCAAGGAGTTGCAGTGGATTGCGGAGCAGATTGCGCTCCAGGGGGTGGAGGCACCTTGAGTGACTAACCCCAAGATTCCTATTACAAAGGCCTCCCTTACGTTTGTCGCAAAGTTCTGGTGGTCGGTGGTGCGGGCTCGGCTTCGACCCACAGTAAACGACAACACGCTCCAACTCTCTCATGCTTCGTTGGTAGCGAGTTTGGTGGCCCGCCTGGGTATTAATGTGGGTCGCGTTATTGCCATGGAGATAAAAGATCGTGCCCTTTCAGAACGAGCAGGTATGTCATTTCCTTGTCTGATTCGGGCACTATGCAGGCAGGCCCGTGTCCCTACCACCCAATTTTTGGACAGGAAGATATCGCGGACGGGTGTAATAAACATTGCCATGATCAAAGATATCGACAACCCGTTGTATCACAGCAGATCCCGTCGGCTTGGGATTTCGACGCAGCTTCCGCGGGCTCCTCCACAGCAGCCTTTGTCATTTGAGGAGCCCCCCACGGGCCCCCCGCCCGGTCCTGATTCTGAGCAGCCGGGGGGCAGTGGCACGGCCCCTCAGACGCATCCGGGATACACTTATGTCCCTTATGACCTTCTCGCCCGCATGGTCACCGAATAGCGACAGACACGGGCACTTGTTGACCGAATGGTGGTCAGGGTGCCTCAGGTGGTGCAGGCTCATGTGCAGCTGGCTGAGGACCGTCTCCGAGCAGAGCTCGTGGGTCAGATACAGAGTCTACAGGAGCAGGTCAACACGTTGGAGGGCTACTTCCATCGTATGTTTGGATGTTTGTCTGATGATGAGCGGGCACACTTGGTACAGACGATGCAGGATATGAGGGAGAAGATCACAGAGTTGTACGCCCGGTATCACACCACGGTGCCAGCCCCAGTTCCGCCACCAGATTCGTTGATCTCATTGTTCAGTGCCCCGGTGGAACCGAGCCTGACTGAGGGTTGGGGTATCCCGGTCGTGTCTCCTGCGGCCCAAGTACCTGCCCCTACGGCTTCCGGTCATAAGGACAAGGGTAAGCGCCGCAGCCAGCGCACGAGCCCCCTGGAGGATCCACAGCGTGAGGAAGCGAGGAGGCTGCGAAAAGCTTTGAGGGCCCAGAGGCGTGAGGCTGCTGTACGGGAAGAGCAGGCGCGCCTCGCATATGAGGCTACCTGGACAGGAGCATCCGGAAGTACTATAGGGCCATCTGATGATGTTGCCTGCCCAAACCCACCAGTTGGTTCGGGCCATGATGACCCGCCTGACGCCTAAGGCGTCCCAGGTATGTCCCGCTCCCATTTTTGCTTTGATATGTATTCTGGTGCAATGGGGACATTGCACTGTATTTTGTTGGGGGTGGGGCATCTTATCTTTACCCTGACGAGTTTTTCTTGCCATGTTTCTTTTCTCTGAAGGTGTATTATCTAGTAGAACTCGCATGTTTAGGTTTATTATGTTTGTCTTGTGTGGTAAAGACAAGTGGTTATAAGAGTTTATAGTAACCCCACCAATTTGAAAAATGAAAATCCACGAAACTTGTGGGTGTGTACCCCATACGGACTGATTCTGTGATCCTCTGAAAGCACAATGTACATTGTTTAGTTGGCATCTTAACGATTGAAGTTTGACTGTGTTGTGTAGTGCTGAATAGTGGGGGATATGTGCCATGTGTGTGGGAGTGTATTTGCGTGAATTTAATTGACACACTTGTAAGCTAGAACTTGCCTGGTTGGTCCCCCTAAAACGATTGAATGAGTGGATTAGGAAAGGATCTTAGGCCATTGTTGTTGAGAAGTCACTAAGCCTAAAATGAATTAACCAAATGAAGTTTATCCCTTTGAACCAAATAATTGAGCCTTAATAGACCTTTTCGTTCTTATTACCCAATCCATGTTTCCAATCTATCTGTAGACCATACTCAGGCCCTGGTCCCTTTAAGGACATTGTGAACCTCAACCCAGGCCAAAGGCCTAAGTTGAGGGTGGCTTATATTGGCCCTAGTCCTTGAAAAGACATTGTGCACCTCAACTCGGGCTAAAATCCTAAGTTGAGGGTGGCTATTGTAAGAGAAGCAGAAGAATAGGGATGGAAAGGATCCGAGTGGTGAGAAGAAAAGTTGGACTAAAGAAATTTGGGGCGTGAATAAAAAAAAAAGGGGGATAGAGAAAACGAGGAACGTAACCACGCCCCTCTGCAGAGCAAAGTGGTAAAATAGGGAAAACAAAGATTTTGGGAGGCCGAAAGTAGTGGCTGAGTCAAAGCAGGGTCTTGGAACAAAACGCTAGTCACTTTGATCCTAAATATATCTCACCCAAGCCCGAGCCTACGTTACAAGCCTTAAAAGTCCTAAAGTGATCCTGAAAAGGTCATTCGAGAGTCAAGGTGGTGAAAATAAAGGCAAGCATATGGTCTATACTCGTGTGTCGGTTGAAAATTCTTTCTGAGCGTGAGTGTCTACATTCCAGTCTCTGTGTGCTACACTATTACATGGTCTGTGAGACTTCTTTGTAGTAAGGGGCACTATCACCGCACTATTTGGGTGCTATACATAACTGGTTTATCTTTATTCGCAAACTTAATAGGAGCCAACGGGATATAGTATCGTGTTTAGGTCGATCTAATCAGAGTCTGTTGGGATATGAACACATTACAAGTATACGTGTTGAGCATGAGTTTAATGATCAAAGGGGTTGCTATTTACTTCTTTTTAAGGACTTGTCTTTCGTGTGTCGTAATGTGTTTTTGGTCATCGCTTGAGGACAAGCAATGGTTCTAAGTTGAGGGTGTTGATGAGTCATGAAAATACGACTTTTACGACGCTTAAGACATAGAATTATTGGGTGTTCTTGAGCGGTGTTATTGGTTTAATGGGTATGTTTTGATATTGTGCAGGAAAATGGCTAAGGCATGGGAAATGGCGGAAAGTACAAGGAACGGGCGAAAAACGAAGCCAAGTGTCAGACCACGTAAGGCCCACACGGGCCGTCATACGCCAGACGGTCCGTGTGACCGACCGTGGCACGACACGACGTGCTACGTCAGTCACACGATCAGGCCACACGGCCCGTCAGACGCCAAACGGACCGTGTGACGGACCGTGTAACTGACGTAACTCGGAAGGCAACCCGTCGAAAATTAAAGAAATCATGCAAGGAGATTCACACGGACCACCACACGGATCATCTCACGTCAGACGGACCGTGTCACGGGCCGTGTAAATGACGTAGCTCGGAGGGCCTTCGTCGAAAATATCAGAATTCGTGCAAGTGGATCCACACGGAAGAGCCACACGGCCCGTCTCACGCCACACGGGCCGTGTCACGGACCGGGTTAGCGCAGACAGTCCCCAGACGGTCCGTTCACACGGACCATCTCACTCCAGACGGTCCGTGTAACGGACCGTGTCCCAAGCCGAAGTTATTTTTCCTAAATTATATCGACTTAGTTTTACTTTGTATAAATAGGGTATTGTTTTATTTTATTAGACTACTTCGTTTTTACGGCAGAAACTAGAGAGAACAAGGAGAAAAACATTAGTTTGGCTTTTGTAATTCGTGAGAATCGCGTTTGTGATTATTGTTCGAAGCTTGTAACACGGATTCTTGTTCTTCAATTGTAAGTCAATCTTTATGCTTTATTCTAATTGTTGTGGGCAAATTATCAATAGAATGCTAGGCTAAACCCACAACTAGGGTTGTGGGAACCATGACGACCCAATTAAGATAACGCAAACTGGGGGTAGTTCGTTCAAATAAACAGCACATGTATTGTTAAATTCTTCGTTTTAACTTCGCCTTAATGAGTCGACGCATTAGGGTAAGCCTGTATTCGTTACATGCCCGAGAAGGATGTAGTGATTGGGAAAAAAGTCTAACAACAGAGATTCGGGGTCATGAACCTAGTCTAAGTGCCTGAGACCGAAAGGTGAGGGTATTCTGAGATCAGAAACAACGGTTAGAATCGCATACACTCGGAGACGGAAAGGAGAGGAGTGAGATATACCTAGGAAGGACCGAAAGGTGACCTAGATATTAGTTAAGTTGTAGATTTTGCATGCATCATTAAGAACGAATTTACAAATCCAGTTTAGTTGTCGTAATTGTATGTCATGGGGAACACAACCCTAGCCTCTTTCTATCTGTCTAAAAATTGGAACGTTTTTATTAATTACTTTACGAAATTAGTTAAATTAAATAACGCAACCCCCATTTATTGTATGTACGTTTATCTTGGGAATAGCATTTACAACTGAAAGCCGATACTAATAGAATAATTCTTACGTGTTCCTTGTGGGATCGACCTCAACTCTGGTTGAATTCTATATTTGACCAACGACCGCTTTACTCTTCTATTTGGAGTGTAATTTGGGCGTATCACACATCCATCCAATACCCTGCCCGGGGTAAAGGACATCACATCAGTGGATCCACAAGAAAACATCAAACATCAGTCCTCTTTTGGGACAAGATAGGAGCCATCCGCATTGCGGTTCAATCCTCTCTTCCTACGCGGGCCACGTAGTTAATGGGTTTGAGTGGGACTCACTCTCTACCCATTTCGGTGCTCAATACTCCCCCCAGAAACTCGACATGCTCATAAAACATCATCATCATCAGTCCCATAGGGACATAATACATCTTCATCTGTCACATAAGGACATGAGATAGTACCTCAACATCAACATCGGTCCCAGGGGGACATAGTACATCATCATCAACATCAGTCCCATAGGGACATGGTACATCAACATCAACATCAGTCCCATAGGGACATAGTACATCAACTCATAACATTGACATCAACATCAAAACTCAAGAGACATCATTTAGCAACTATATTGAAACGCTAAGACCTCATTAAACATCATGCTCATCAACATCATCACCTCAACATCAATACCTCATCATAACATCATCATCGTTCTAGATATGTTCCCTAACTTCATTATGCATGCTCCTTTTCAAACACAAAAATTATAGGGTTTAAAATGCACTTATAAAATGGATTATAATAGAAAGCAAAATAGTGATGATCATTAGTTTATGTAGGAAAACTTCTCATACATAAGATAAAGTAGATTTTCTTCATGCATCAACTCTTCATATTAACTTTATCACATCAAAATATGATATTCAACATTTAGGAGAGCACATGGGAGGACATTCCCATGCTTTAGATTAGCCTTACATACCTGGGATGTTTTGCTAATGAAATTATACCACACCTCCTCTTGATCTCTTCAATTCACTTCCCTTCAAGCCCTAACTTTGGTGACCTTTAGGAAGAGTACGCTTCAAAATTTGGGTATTTGAAACCCTTTCCTTAGAAACTGACGTTTATTAGTCGTAGGGGAATATTTAGGAATTATAGGAATGGACCGAATTGCCCTTCGTAATTTAAAATAATTTATCCCCGTCCTGAAATAACACAGTCCGCGACGCGGACCTGTCGCGGACAGTGTATTTTCGGAAATTCAACTCCATCAAAAATTTTACAGAAAACATAAGTGTGGCTCCGCGACCGATCCGCGACGCGGTCCTGTCGCGCAGGCACACTGTTTTTTCGTTTTGGAACAAAAAATTATCTTCCGACTCGATCGCTCTAAAAATCGACCGAGACCCTCTTCCCACTCCATTTTCAGTGCTGATCACGAATCCACTCTCGGATTTTCAATCCGAGCATCGGAAGACGCGTTTTCCGTACACCTCTTCCCTAGGGGTATTTTTGTAATTTATCGGGTGTTACATTATCTCCCCCTTGGGATCATTCGTCCTCGAATGATGAGTGGGAACGGTACCTGGCACGAGTAGACTCAAGATTCACTTCGATGCTCACTCAATAACGTCATTATCTCGGCTTACCATCGACCTCATTACAAATACTCAGACATCAACATCATAGTAGTAACATCAATTTATATAAAGGTAAGAATGTTACCTTCCACACTTTCATCGACCTCGAGCACGAACAGGTGCGGGTACTTAGATTTCATCTCTTCCTCAGCTTCCCATGTGGCTTCCTCAACAAATTGATTCCTCCACAGGACTTTGACAGAGGTTATCTCTTTGTTCCTCAGTTTGCGAACCTGTCGATCAAGGATCTGGACCGGAATTTCTTCATAGGACAAGATGTCTCTGACTCCTGTGCTCTCCACAGGAATTACCAAGGCAGGATCTCCTAAACATTTCTTCAACATCGAAATGTGGAACACCGGATGGATCCCATCTAGCTCGGAAGGTAAATCTAGCTCATAAGCAACCTTCCCAATCCTTCGTATGATCTGATAGGGGCCAATATAGCGAGGGCTTAATTTTCCCTTTTCCCCAAATCTCATGACACCCTTCATGGGTGATACCTTCAAGTAAACCCAATCGTTTACCTCAAACTCTAGGTCTCTTCTCCTCACATCTGTGTAAGATTTCTGACGGCTTTGGGAAGTCTTCAATCTTTCCCGAATGATCTTCACCTTCTCCATGGACTGGTGGACTAGGTCAGGACCAATCAACTCAGCCTCTCCAATTTCAAACCACCCAATAGGTGATCTACATCTCCTCCCATACAATGCCTCATAAGGGGCCATTTGGATGCTCGCATGATAACTGTTGTTATATGCGAATTCAATCAATGGCAAATGATCATCCCAATTTCCTTTGAAATCAAGGACGCAGGCCCTCAACATGTCCTCCACCGTCTGAATAGTGCGCTCTGCCTGACCATCCGTCTGTGGATGAAAGGCTGTGCTCAAACTCACTTTGGTACCCAATCCTTTCTGGAAGGACTTCCAGAACTGAGAAGTAAATTGGGCTCCTCGGTCCGAGATAATGGACAAGGGAACTCCATGCAACCTCACAATCTCTTGGATATACATCTTGGCATACTCCTCTGCCGTGTTGGTCGTCTTGACCGCCAGGAAGTGCGCTGACTTCGTCATTCTATCCACAATCACCCATATCGAATCATGCTGTCTCCTCGATCTCGGTAGGCCAGTGATAAAATCCATGTTAATCATCTCCCACTTCCATTCTGGAATCTCAAAGTTTTGGGCCAAGCCAATTGGCCTTTGATGCTCAACCTTTACTTGTTGACAATTTGGGCATCTCGAAACAAACTCCGCAATATCTCGCTTCATTCCACTCCACCAATAGACCTCTCTCAAGTCGTGATACATCTTGGTGGAGCCCGGATGAATGGAGTATCTAGTGTTATGGGCCTCAGCCAGAATCCTCTCTCGGTCACCATCAACATCGGAGACACATAGTCTATTCTGGTATCTTAATACCCCATCTCCCCCTTTGGAGAAGACCATCACCTTTTGCTTTTGAACATCCTCCTTCAATTGAAGTATAATAGGATCTCGATCCTGCTTCTCTTTTACCTCAGTCACTAGGGACGATGCAGACCCATTCTGAACATTAATTCCTCCCTCGTCGTTCTCCTCAAGCTGGACTCCCAATCGAGCCAACCTATGCACTTCCTTTACTAACTCCTTCTTTTCTCCTTCAACATGGGTTGTGCTACCCATAGATAACCTGCTAAGAGCATCAGCAACAACATTAGCTTTACCTGGGTGGTACATGATGCTCATGTCATAGTCCTTGAGCAATTCCAACCATCTCCTTTGTCGCAGGTTGAGCTCTCTCTGACTGAAGACATACTGTAAGCTCTTGTGGTCCGTGAACACATCCACATGCACTCCATACAAGTAGTGACGCCAAATTTTGAGTGCGAACACCACTGCCGCCAACTCAAGATCATGGGTCGGATAGTTCTTCTCATGAACTTTGAGTTGCCTGGAAGCATAAGCCACCACTTTACCTCTTTGCATTAACACACACCCCAATCCAACTCTTGACGCATCACAGTATATTACAAAACCTTCTGTCCCGTCAGGCAAGGTCAAGACAGGTGCAGTAGTCAACCTAGCCTTTATTGCCTGGAAACTCTTCTCGCATTCTTCAGACCACTCAAACTTGACCTTTTTCTGGGTTAGTTTGGTCAATGGGGCGGATAGAGAAGAAAAGCCCTCAACAAATCTGCGGTAGTAGCCTGCCAACCCCAAGAAACTCCGTATGTTAGTTGGAGAGGTCGGTCTTGGCCAACTAGCAACCGCTTCAATCTTTTGACCATCTACTCGGATCCCATCACCTGAAACCACATGACCTAGGAAGGCCACTGATTTGAGCCAAAATTCACATTTGGAGAACTTCGCGTACAACTCCTGGTCCTTAAGAGTTTGAAGTACGACTCTAAGATGTTTAGAATGCTCTTCCTCACTCCTCGAATATACCAGAATATCATCAATGAACACAATCACGAACATATCCAGGTAGGGCCTGAACACCCTATTCATCAAATCCATAAAAGCTGCAGGTGCATTCGTCAACCCAAAGGACATGACCAAAAACTCAAAGTGGCCATATCTTGTCCTGAAAGCTGTCTTTGGGATATCACATTCTCTCACCTTTAACTGGTGGTAACCCGATCTGAGGTCTATCTTCGAAAAGCATGAGGCACCTTGAAGTTGGTCGAACAAGTCATCTATCCTGGGAAGAGGATATTTATTCTTGATTGTGACCTTGTTCAATTGCCTATAATCTATGCACATTCTCAGTGACCCATCCTTCTTTCGTACAAACAGAACGGGAGCACCCCAAGGAGAACCACTGGGTCTAATAAAACCTTTTTCTAACAGATCCTTCAACTGCTCCTTCAATTCTTTCAATTCAGCAGGGGCCATTCTATACGGTGGAATCGAAATGGGCTGTGTCTCAGGAAGTACATCAATACCGAAGTCGATCTCCCTATCAGGAGGGACTCCAGGTAAATCCTCAGGGAACACCTCAGGGAACTCATTCACAATTGGGACCGACTCAAGAGTAGGGGACTCAACATCATCAGATTTAACCCGTACAAGGTGATAGATACACCCTTTTGAGATTAATCTCCTCGCCCTCAGGTAAGAAATGAATTTACCCTTGGGTGCAACATAACCTCCCTTCCACTCTAGGACCGGTTCATTAGGAAAATGAAATGTAACAACTCGGGTCCTACAGTCTATGGATGCATGACAAGCATGGAGCCAGTCCATACCAAGGATCACATCAAAGTCAACCATCTCCAACTCCACCAAATTGGCCAAAGTGTCCCTATGATAGATTGACACTATACAGTCTCTATAGATCCTCTTAGCCAGAATTGACTCACCAGTAGGAGTCGAAACAGTGTAAGGCTCAAGCAAACACTCAGGAAGAATCTCAAACTTATTAGCCACATAGGGTGTCACAAAAGATAAGGTGGCGCCCGGGTCAAGTAATGCATAACAATCATAAGAAAAGATTCGGAGCATACCCGTAACAACATCTGGAGCAACCTCTTGATCCCGTCGATTTCCCATCGCATACAAACGGTTCGTCCCACCTCCTGCATTTGCAGTAGTAGCCTTCTGATGATTACCCTCTGGGGGTGCTGTAGAAGACTAAGCTCGATTACCTCTATCACTCCACCTCTGATTTCTCATAGGACACTCATTCTGGAAGTGACTAGGCTGTCCACAGGTAAAGCAAATACTAGTGCCATCACGGCACGCGCCAAGATGCAACTTACCACATCGGCTACAAGGGGGCTTTCCTCTCGAACCTTGAGCAACACTGGCTTGGGACTGAGGTCCCTGTGCTCTGAAGTTCTGATGGCCATAGGATCTCTGATCATACCTATTTCGCTGAACAGGTGCACTCGCCACCGAAGGTGCATGGCTAGAAGACTTCTTTTGAAAGAAGGTCCTATCACCTTTGTTCTGTTTCTGCTGATTAGGCTCATGCCCTACCGATTTAGCTTTCTTCTTCTGCTGCTCTTCTCTGTCCCTCTTTTTGTCCTCCTCAGTCTCCTGAGCATAGACCATAAGTCTAGCAATATCCATGTCTGGAATTAGCAACGCTGCCTTGCACTCCCTCTTCACATGCCTGCCCAACCCAGACACATACTTCCTCATTCTTGCCCTCATATCAAGGACCATCTCTGAAGCGTACCTGGACAGCTGGATGAACTTCAAGTTGTACTCCTTGACCGTCAACTCCTCTTGTTTTAGATTCACGAACTCCTCAACTTTTGCCTCCCTCAACTCTTGGGGAAAGAAGTGATCGAGAAAGGCACTCTCGAATTCCTCCCACTCAGCCGGTTCAGCATCCTCACCTCTAACATCCTCCCACTGGTTATACCAGACATTGGCAACATCCTTAAGCTGATAAGAGACCAGCTCGACTCCCTCCACCTCAGTCGCATGCATAGCCCTTAAGATTTTAGGCATCTCATCAATGAAGTTTCGTGGGTCCTCCTCAACCTTTGACCCCGTATAGACTGGTGGGTTCATCCTTAGGAAATCTCGGAGCCTGGCTGCAGCCGTAGGCTCTTGGGAACTAGAGCTAGGGGCCTGGGGACCGCGACTGCTACTCTGAGAGGCCACTAACTAGGTAAGCATAGCAATAGCTCCCCTGAAGTCTGCTTCCGAAGTGGTGGCTGACTGAACAGGAGGTGCTGGCGGAGCCTCAGCAGCTCTATCAGGTCGTCCCCGTCTCCTTGTCCCATGCTGATTTGGGGCCGCGGGTAGAAGATTCTCAGTGTCAGGGACTGAGGCATCTCTTTGGGCAGCAGTACGTTTAGGAGGCATTATCTGCAAACGCGTAACGCACGAATTAGAAAGGGCTTCATAGAGCCAAGCTCTAACGCACGAATTCAGAACATCAAAGCAGGGTAACCATTTCCTAAATGCCCTGTAGCATCCTGTTTATGAAGTGTGGTGCACAACACACGCATAAACGGGACTCTACTAGACACGGCTTCATAGACTCCCTAGGACTCTTGAACTCTGTGCTCTGATACCAAGTTTTTCACGCCCCGGGAGGGTACCCTAGACGTGGCCGGCACCCAGAGACTATTGCTAGCCCCTGAGCGAACCACTCAGCCTCATCACATCGCTCAACATCAACACAGCGGAGAAACATCATAATATGAGAACCATAGAAAAGGGTCAAATGGCCAATCATCAATCTTAACATCAAAGGATTAAGCAAATACTCTCTTAGTACATCAGGAAAAACATCAACATCAACTTCGACCCCATGTCTACGAAGCCTCTAACCTGACTCAACTGTCTAAGAGGGGTGCCATGACATGTCATGGCTACCGACTCAATGAAATAAAGGAAATAACATAGAAGGGTCTCCTCCGAATAGCAAGGAGGCTCACCAAAATCTGAACTTGAAACCTTGGACTTCAACGGTGCGCCTGCTGAAATCCTCGAACTCTTGTATCTGCATCATAAAATGATGCAGCGCCAAATGGCGTCAGTACGTGGAATGTACTGGCATGTAAAATAGCTGAATAACGGGGTAAGTACACAACAATAAAGAAACATCGACTCCACATCATACTTCATCAGAAATATCAAAAGTCTATCTAAGGCAAGAGATTAGATTAGACAATTGACTCATCAACCTCTCATCAATCATCAACATCATAGCAAGCTCATCTCAAGGAGCCTCAACATCATCTCACATCAAGAGAACATCACATCGACTCAGACTCAAGGGATCATCACCTCATTTCAAGGAACATCACATCGACTCAAGAAAACATCACATCGACTCAAGGATTCAACTCGAACATCACGTCAACATCAACATCAGAGTTCTATCAAAGGAACCTAACTGGGAGTTTCTCTAACCGACAACCATCACTTATGAGCCAGTGATGATACAACGAAGCGATGTTGTTGCCACATCCATCCAATACCCTGCCCGGGGTAAAGGACATCACATCAGTGGATCCACAAGAAAACATCAAACATCAGTCCTCTTTTGGGACAAGATAGGAGCCATCCGCATTGCGGTTCAATCCTCTCTTCCTACGCGGGCCACGTAGTTAATGGGTTTGAGTGGGACTCACTCTCTACCCATTTCGGTGCTCAATACTCCTCCCAGAAACTCGACATGCTCATAAAACATCATCATCATCAGTCCCATAGGGACATAATATATCATCATCAGTCACATAAGGACATGAGATAGTACCTCAACATCAACATCGGTCCCAGGGGGACATAGTACATCATCATCAACATCAGTCCCATAGGGACATGGTACATCAACATCAACATCAGTCCCATAGGGACATAGTACATCAACTCATAACATTGACATCAACATCAAAACTCAAGAGACATCATTTAGCAACTATATTGAAATGCTAAGACCTCATTAAACATCATGCTCATCAACATCATCACCTCAACATCAATACCTCATCATAACATCATCATCGTTCTAGATATGTTCCCTAACTTCATTATGCATGCTCCTTTTCAAACACAAAAATTATAGGGTTTAAAATGCACTTATAAAATGGATTATAATAGAAAGCAAAATAGTGATGATCATTAGTTTATGTAGGAAAACTTCTCATACATAAGATAAAGTAGATTTTCTTCATGCATCAACTCTTCATATTAACTTTATCACATCAAAATATGATATTCAACATTTAGGAGAGCACATGGGAGGACATTCCCATGCTTTAGATTAGCCTTACATACC
Organism: Solanum rostratum; assembly: GCA_029948455.1. Lineage (NCBI taxonomy): Eukaryota > Viridiplantae > Streptophyta > Magnoliopsida > Solanales > Solanaceae > Solanum > Solanum rostratum. The sequence continues at coordinate 14,944,315 of CM057053.1, read as the reverse complement.
TGGGATGTTTTGCTAATGAAATTATACCACACCTCCTCTTGATCTCTTCAATTCACTTCCCTTCAAGCCCTAACTTTGGTGACCTTAGGAAGAGTACGCTTCAAAATTTGGGTATTTGAAACCCTTTCCTTAGAAACTGACGTTTATTAGTCGTAGGGGAATATTTAGGAATTATAGGAATGGACCGAATTGCCCTTCGTAATTTAAAATAATTTATCCCCGTCCTGAAATAACACAGTCCGCGACGCGGACCTGTCGCGGACAGTGTATTTTCGGAAATTCAACTCCGTCAAAAATTTTACAGAAAACATAAGTGTGGCTCCGCGACCGATCCGCGACGCGGTCCTGTCGCGCAGGCACACTGTTTTTTGTTTTGGAACGAAAAATTATCTTTCGACTCGATCGCTCTAAAAATCGACCGAGACCCTCTTCCCACTCCATTTTCAGTGTTGATCACGAATCCACTCTCGGATTTTCAATCCGAGCATCGGAAGACGCGTTTTCCGCACACCTCTTTCCTATGGGTATTTTTGTAATTTACCGGGTGTTACATTATATCAATTAATGATATCTCTCACAATGAATTATGAATTTCACTATATTAAATTTTGGTATGCTTTTCTTACAAGTTTTTTATTGACCATATTTTATGTTTCAAATGACGTATGAAAAGGATTTGCATCATATTTTAGCTTGGTCATTGCATCATCATATTCATATCATGCAATACACACATACTTGGCACCTTTCATGTACTAACAAATACTTCTTTTATCTATATTGTATTATAATGTAAGGTTTGACAACACTCTCACCCTGCACATGAATAGCTCCGATTCCCGCTGAAGTAGAGATTTGTGAATCTTTATGATTTGAACGCGAATTTGTTATGTTACTTTTATTTATGGTTTAGAGTATTTTACTTTCTTGTGTATAGGCTGAGTCAGGGCTTGTCCTATGCCTTCATCATAGTACTAGAGACATGTTAGACCATGATTGATGTTGTACCTTCTTTTATTTAGACATATTTAGTTGAGTCTTCCCTCTATTTCTGGATTTTGTTTTGAGACGTATCTTCTGCTTCATGATTTATATCATGTCTTTACTTACCTTTATAGGTAATGAATGGTAAGAGACTTGGTTGGGATTCCTCGAGATCTTAATCATCATGTCACGTCTAGGCTCTAACTTGAATCGTGACTAGAAAATATCCAATCATAATTACAAGACATAACTAATGTTTAAAATAATTACCGCTCGTAGCTAAGATTTTGATAAAATAGCTAAATATATTTCTTTTGTATTTGTATATTTTGGGGCTCATATATAAATCTTTGAAATATGAGGCTCTTTCTAATTTAAGTGCTCATTACATTTAGTAAATTTGGGGGGTTATATACAAATCTTTTATAGGCATGTATTTATGTACAATGTGAATTTAAGGACTCATATATAAATTGCTAAAGTAAATTTGTATGTACAATCTTTTTGGAAGTCAAATTTGTATAAAGAGAATTTAGGGGGCACAAAATTCAAAAGTAAATTTGTATTAGTATATACAATCTTCTTGAAAGCCAAATTTATATAAATTATTCAAATGCCGCAAAATATACAAACGAAAAAATTGGCATAACAACTGTAACTATAGTTATGGAAGATAATTAATCAAATTATAACCAAGGAGGCTCTATTATGTTATATTAGTTAGCTATTTATGAAAATTACACATAATTAGATATATATTTGATGAACTTAAATGATTTACCCAATTATATTAATTTACAATATTTATTTAGACTAATATATCTTGAATTCAATATGATTTTAATTAATTTATGAATTTATATCCAATAAATTTTAAATAATTACACGACGTTTGGCCATGAAAATTTCAAATACAACTTGAAGTTGTATTCACCTTAAAACACACACAAAATCTTGTTTTCACTTTCGCTATCACTATATATATACACACGCCACATTTAAATTGCATTTCATGTTTCTTTTAGAAAAAGCACACTCTCACAACTAATTATTGTGTGTAATAACTATAACCAAACACAATTTCGTCTTAAAAAATTCCAAATAAAGTGAAAATAATATTTGTAAAGGTATATAATGGTTCATTTATGTGTTTAATCTAACATTATCTTGCTATTTGCTTTGAGATTTTACTCCTTTAGGACAAATTTGATTATATATTTCTAGTAAATTAGTCAAGTTAGTGATTTAGCTAATTTTTAGAATTTGAAAAAATAATTCATATTTAAAAAAGTATATTCAACTTTTAAATATTTCTGACAAAAAACACAATCAAACACAACTCTTAACTTAAAATTTTTAATTAAAATAAAGGGGAGTTTTCAAAAATACCAAGTTTTTGGATAAAAATTACATGCCCCTACCGAATCATTGAAAAATACCATATAAAATACCAACTTTATTTACAAATTTAGGAGAGAGAGTGTTTTGAGTGTGATTATTGTGGTGTGTGGTATGATATAATAGTGTTGGAAAATGAAAAAGAGTGTGTTTTTTTTGGTATTTTGATAAATAAATTTTAAAGTGTAATTTTGGGGGTGAAAGTTGTTATTTGTGTAAAAAATCCTAAAATAAATAATATTTGATTTTCATCATTGAGAGAAACCATATGCCAATAAATTAATTAGTTCCTATTTGTCTATAGATTCTGTTTTAAAAATTTTGAAATAATATTTGTACAATATTGCAAATAAGTATTTGTATATCAACTGTGTTTTATTATATCAAGTTTAAGCTTAAATTATGTATTTAGAAGTTTGGATTTCTTTTAATGCGTTTTAAAGTTTTTACTAGCAAAACGTTAACTTTGTTTTTATGTCCAAACACAATTTAAATTTTCAATTACCTTTTAAAAGCTTAATTTAAAAATTACTTTCTCAAACATCAATCAACTTATACTTATATGTGTACATTGAAAATTACCAACCAAAAAAAAAAAATCAACAGTTCATGTTCAAACTTCAAAACTAGCCGCTATTCAAGGTGTATTCAGTATGAAAATTTTGAATTTTTTAGATAATATTTTATATAGTAAAATAAGTGCCTTAAAAATAAAAAATAAATAAAACGGAAGTGTGAAAAATAAAAGACACGACCTTCTAGCTCACCTTAGTTTTACCCCTACCTTTACCCTATCTCATCACCCCACACTCCCTACCTCTTATTTGTATAGAATCTATACTATAGATTGTGTATAAATGTTTTTAAAATAATAGTTTTTATTTGTGCATCAAACTAAAAAAAAAAATTACTTATTTCCATAACAAATATTTGTCATAAAAAAAATTCCCTTCACATCGAATGCACCCTTAAAAAGACAAAATAAGCAATGTAGGAGGAAATATATGTTATTTCCTCATTTGAATTATTTGAGAGTAAATAATTATAATATTAATAAATTCATTACTAATAAAATATCAATTTTTAATTTATAAAGATAGACCATCTATTGTTAAAATCGAAAAGGTGGTAAACAATTATAAAATAAACAATCTATATATATACTTAAAAATTTAGAAGTTGTAATTGTAATACAATATTTATATCTTATAAGGTCACTCAACTTTGAGAATATATCTAATATCATTAGACTTTGTTTTGTATCAATAAAATCACTCAACTAAATTAATTATAAAAAAAATTCACATGACAAAATATTTTTTTTGTCTATTATGTAAATATGAAACCACAAATAAATATAATTTAAAAATTTGACATGATAAATTTATTTGTTTGTTTTCATATTATGAAAATATGAACCATAAATAAATTTTGTATGATAATTTATTTAAATAAATTTACTAGTACAAAATTACAAATATAAAACATACGGAAATAAAAAATATATATATAAAAGAATTTGAGAAATATTTTTATCTTTATATATAATCTCATGGTATTAAATCCAAATAAGAGACATTAATTAATATCATTTATGTGATATTAATTAATATATTTATCCAATTTTTTATCAAATATAATATTAATTAATACTAATAAATAATACATAAATTATTTCCCATAATACCTCCGGTGAAACGCCTCCGAGCTTAAAGCCCTAAGAGGTCAAATTTGTTTGTGGACCAATAGACAACTGGCCATATTAGTCCCCGAAAGGACACCTACGAAATCCAATGGTCATTCCACACAAATTTAGTATAGTATTTTAAAACTATATTTTATCTTTTTCTTGAAAAATTCAACCACTTTTTAAGTATTTTCTAACATACTTTTTTCGGAATATAAGAAAATAGTGGAGAAATTTAGAATATATTTACTAAGAAATGAGATAATATGAGATTTTCTTATTTGTATGTAGCAAAATTTGATATATTTATGTCACAAAATCGTTGATACAAAAAGTTCAAGTACGATGTTTATTTATGACCAAAGAAATATAATAATTATGTTTAGAATAAATTTACTATACAATGAGATAATACGAGATTTTTCTTATTTATATGTAGCAAATTTTGATACGTTTCTGTCCCAAAATCGTCGATAGAGAAAGTTTAAATACAACATTTATTTGTGGCTAAAGAAATATAATAATTATATTTAAAATAAATTTATTAAGAAATGAGATAATATGAGATTTTATATATTTTTATGTAGCAAAATTTGATGTGTTTCTACCCAAAAATCGTTGATGGAGAAAGTTCAAGTACCACATTTAATTATTTGTGGCCAAAAAAATATAAATTATATTTAGAATTGAAAGTGAAGTAATGTCTAAATCAACATGCTCCCTCTGACTCAATTATTTGATGATATTTGAATAAATATAAAATCTATTTTTTAATTTTTTTTGACATTTTAAATTAAAATAAATTATTTTTATAACAAATTAAATATGTCACATAAATTAAGAGAAAACAAATACTCTTTCGTCCCAATTTGTTCTGTCTTAGTTTTATTTTTTTAGTATTTTTCAGAAAAATATTTTTTATTACTTTTTAATTTTAATTATTTAAGATCACTAATTAAATGTCATTTGGTATACTTTATATATTTTAGGCGTAGGTCGGTAGAGTGTATTTGGAATAATACTACATGTATTTACTCTTTGTATTTATAGTACTTTGTTTGGTATATTTTTTTATGCTATGTATGACTATTGTACACCCTATTGTGTATTAAAGAGTATGTTACTAATAACAAAGATTTCTAGATATTAGTAATGTCATGATTTTAATGCATGCATTAGTTTGATTAAAAACCCAATTGTTTTTCAAAACCTTTTTACTCTTTTCCATTATAAATGTAAAAGGTATCTTTGTAAAATAAAATTTTTAATGCAATGCATGCTATTTTTAATGCATTAAATCAAACAATTCATAATAATATTCTATGTATAATTAATGCAAACATAACTAATACATGTATTATTAATGCAAACATTATTATTACACTCTATTTAGCATTATTCTTCTACACTGTACCAAACAGCCCCTTAATTCTACTATATTATAAGAGGCAGTTTAACTGCTCAAGCAGGCAGGAGGTCGATATGCCTACTTCAGCAGCTTGAGCGTGCAACTGTAATTTTCTCATGGTTCTTCCGTTTTAATTTGTTTGTCTTATGTTTTTAATGTTTTATATATTTAAAAAATTGCATAGAAAAATACTACCCCCCCCCCCGGTCCTATTTTATCTGACACCTTTTGACTAACACGGTGTTTAAGGAAAAAAGAAATACTTTAAAAACTTGTGGTCTAAAATCATTCTTAGATTTTTGTGTAACTGAGAATCATTTCATTAAGGGTAAAAAGGAAATTTTAAAGGTAAATTGTTTCCAATTAGAGTAAGGTGACATTCTTTTTGGGACGGATCAAAAAGGAAATGGTGTCATATAAAATGGGACAGAGAGAGTACTAAGCATGATAATTGACGGCTTAATAAAATAATTTTAAAAATATGTTGCGTAAAGTGTAAAAAAATACTATAAATCATGATAATTGACAATTTAAAGTATTTTAAAAATAAATAAAAAATTCGATATAAGGGAGTTAAGCCACTTAAGCAGGTAGCAGGTCAACATGCCTATTTAAGCAACTTGAGGATATATCTGTAATTTTCTTATGGTTCTTCCAATTTTAAAAACATGTTGCGTAAGATTATAAAAAATACTAAAAATCATGATATTTGACAACTTCAACTATTTTTAAAAACAAATAAAAATTTTAATTGATTATTGAAATTAATCTATCGACGTCACATAAAAAGGGACAAAGAAATAACATGTATTATTTGATTAAGAAACTGCGTAAAAATTACCATGAATCTAGATAAGTATAGACAAAAATTCTATAAATCATGATATTTGACAACTTAAATTTTTTAAAAACAAATAAAAAATTCAATTGATTATTGAAATTAATCTATCGACGCCACATAAAAGGGGACAAAAGAAATAACATGTATTATTTAATTAGGAAACTATGTAAAAATTACCATAAATCTAGATAATTAACAATAGTAATATATCTATATATGAAAATCAAATAACAATACTATAAATCACAAAAATTAACAGCTTAAAATATTTAAAAGACATACAACAACAACGACAACATACCCAGCGAAAATCCCACAAGTGGGGTTTGGGAAGGGTAGAATGTACGAGACCTTACCACTACCTCACAGAAGTAGAGAGGTTGTTTCCTTGGGAACCCTCGTCTCAACAATCCATAAACAGAATAAACTAGATATGACAAAAAGGAAAGGAATAGGAAGAGTGACTACTAATGAAAAACACATGATATTATGTAAATACGATAAATTCAACTCTTATAATACAGGTAAAGACAACACATAATATACGGACTCGACAAAATCTACTGCCCTACAATACCCACGGCTAGATATCTACCTAACCCTGCTAACCTATTGATCTTTTACTCTAATTTGCGACATCCACTCCTTCCTATCTAAGGTTATGTCCTCGGTGAGATCAAATTTCACCATATCCTGTCTAATCACCTTTTCCCAATACTTCTTCGGTCTACCTCTATTTCTCCTAGTGACTCCTAAATCCAACCTCTTGCACCTCCGTACAGGAGCATTGGTACCTCTTCTCTGCACATGTCCAAACCATCGCAGTCTCGTTTCCCTCATCTGATCAGCCATCGGGGCCACCTCTAGCTTCTCCCAAATGGTCTCATTCCTAATTTTATCCTTCTTTGTGTGCCCGCACATTCATCTCAGCATCCTCATACAAAAAGTTCAATTGATACTCGAATCAGTGTCGCATAAATAAGGATAGATGGATAGTATATGTTATGTAAGAATGACGAACGTAATATAGATCATAATAATTAAATTTTTTTCAAAGTAAACGACATAAAAAGAATTGACTTTCGAAATTTTATTAGTGCTACATAAATTGAGATGGGAGGAATAACATATTTTATTTAAAAATTATGTAAAAAAGTACTATAATTCACAATAAATAATAATTAAAATATGTAAAACTCATACCAATATTTAATTAACTTTTTAAATTCTATCTATACCATATAAATTGAGACGAAGAAATAATGGTTGGGGGCCAGTTTAACATAAAATTTATTACAGTATCATTTTGATGCGGAGCCGCACTTTCCTATGTTGGGACCCACCAAGTAGAATCTTAAACAACGTCTTAAACCCTAATTATATTCAAAGGTGGAATCTTTGAAAATGATTACAGAATTAACGGCTCTGATTAATTTAAACTCATTATTATAATTATAATTATAAATATAGAAACAAACCTTTGCATTTCGTTGTAACCGCAACGCAGTCACTTTTCTTCGTTTCAGAAGAAAAGAGGGAAAATGTGTGGAATACTTGCAATTTTCGGTTGCATTGATAATTCTCAGGCCAAGCGTTCAAGAATCATTGAGTTATCAAGAAGGTTTGTATTTTTATACCACATTGTTTGTTTAATTGGGTTTTGTAGATGAACTTCGCATGAATGTGTGGAACTTCGTTGAATTGTTGGGTTTTCTTGGTGTTAGAATTGTTCATGTTATATGTAATTAGCTATACAGACAAATATTAGAATATTAGTAATGCCTGGAAAATCAGCTACCTATTGATGGGGATGTTGCGTAAGACATGATATGCTTATCTTACTCAGTTAATTGATGGAAGAAAATCCAGTATGCTTTGAGGCATATGGTATTAAATATATGCATGAGATGGGGTGGTAGGATATATTTACTGTTACATCATGATGCTTGTTAAATTTTTGGTGTTGTTTTTCAAGAAGTGGGATTGATTTGAAAAGCTAACCTACAGTATATGAGACTTATCCTTGAGAACTGTTAGTAGGTCAATTAGCAAAGGGGAACCAACCATCTTTCTCCCTAAAGAACTTATCCTTTTCCATTCAGAATGACTTTTTATCGGGGACTGAAGTTATTCTTGTGTCTGAATTAAGCATCTTATTAACAGCTTGTGGAAATTTCATATTTAAAAAGAAGTAGAGCTTGGAGGAGCAGGGGTAGAGAGGGACTTCACCATTCTCTAGCTTATGTGTGTCGTATAATTCTTTTTTACTCTCACAAGGTACATTGTTCCAATCATGAGGATAAATCATGTAAAAGATACCATCTTAGTGACCCAAAATTTAATTCTAATGCAACAACCATGGTATATTTGCGTCGGATAGTTCACTAGTTCATTAAATGTCGTGCTGACTTTGTTTAGTATAGGTACTCCTTCCAAGTACTTTTGAATAAGGTACGATATGAGATGAGTAGACACACCATCAAACTCCATCATTCTTTTAAAAGTAGTGAATTTTGAGGACATTTCATAGGATCTGCATAAACTGTGGTTCTTCTCCTGAAATAGGGAGTAAATTTTTCATTATGTTGTTGTAACTTGATATATCTTGTGATAATGTATGTTGCAGACAAGTGAAAGGATTGTGGTATGTGCTTGGCTAATGGTTGTCATATCCATGCATCCTATGTGTCATCTGAATGCTCTGCTTATTTAAAATTTCTAGGCTAACTTAATTTATATTGTAAGGGGCAAAGTGCTTGCCATTAAGAACGAGATGATTAGAAGCGAAGTTATATGGGCAAATTTGGCAGTGGCTCCCATGGGGGACAAGATGAGAGAAGCGATATTGAGATAGTTCGGAAATGTGAAGAGAAGGTGCAGGGATGTGCCAATTAGGTTTGAGAGGTTAGCTATAGCAGGAGTTAGGAAAGGTAGAGGTGGGCCGAAAAAGAATGGGAGGTGATGATTAGATAGAACATGGCATGACTTCAGCTAGCTTACTGAGGACACAGCCCTAGATAGGAAGGTACGGAGGCCGAACACTAGGATAGAAGGTTGGTAGATTGTCACACTTTAGGTGGGAAAGGCAGGGGGTAGCCCATGTCCTCCTCCTTATTAGTAGTATTATTTAGTAATCGTGTAGTTTCTTATTCTTCAATGTGTTTTACTATCTGTTGCTTGATGTGCTTTGTATCTGGATTATTTGCTGTCATTTTTTCTTCCTGCAACCTTCGTTTAACTTATCTTTTGAATCGAGGGTCTATCAAAAACAACTTCTCTCTACCTTGCAAAGGTAGGGAGAAGGTATGCGTACATCTTACCCTCTCCATATCCCACTTGTGAGATTACACATCTCACACTTGGTATGTTGCTGTTGTACAATAGGCATATAAATGTAAAATGGATTTCATTCAGATATTTTCCCTTTTTTGGGGGGTTTTGGGTTGGGGTTGGGGGTGGTTTCAGAGCTTCATTTCTGTTAAATCAATTGGATGCTGTTGCATTTTGGTCCTTAACTAGCTCTTCTGGAATTCTCTTGGTGGCACAAGATTTTTGCCAATTGTAGCCTATTTCTTCTTCCTTTTCATTTTACTGGGGCTGGGGGCAGAAGGTTGTTCTTCTTTTTTGAGAAAAATGGTAAATGTATTATTTATATAGCACCAAGAAGGTACTGCTTTACAACCAACCATAAGAACATCCCTTTAAAGATATATCATAGCTTCATTATTAATTACAAAGTACTGTTTACACCAAAAATAAAATAAAATAAACAATTCGTTTTGATCTTTTACATAGAATTCCCTGTCTTCAAAGAATATTGTATTTCTCTCCCTCTAAATTGTCTAACATATATATGCTTGAATGTTAGCACTTATAATTGTTCTACTTGAGCTGAGTGGCTTTTAGAAACAACCTTTCCGTTTTCACAAGCTAAAGGTAAGGTCTGCGTACACACCACCCTCCCCAGACCATATTTGTAGGAGTACACTGTATGTCGTCGTCGTAGTTCATATATTCTGGAACAGTTAGCCACCGTTTCCTTTGACTGGAATTCCTTCGTCTAATGTCCCTGCACTTCAATAACTCTCTTGTCAGCTTGGCATAATCCACTTGAGCCCTGCCATATTGAGAAATAACTGCCATAATTGCTCCATAATGTGGCAATGGAAAGATACTCTCAGGCATATTTCCACTTAGAAGCATTAGAACACAACTGAAATCCTCTTCTTTAATGGGTATTATGTGTTAAACAAACCTCTCGAACTACCAATCAAGTGAAGGCTATCATTATCACCTTATAAGGATCGTTGGTTTTCCAGATGTGTTGCCACAAACACAGATTACCTTGCTGTCTACCTGAATCCAAAAGAGAATAGAAAGACTTTATGGTGAAGCTGGCCTTGCTATGTATTTTCCACATCAGCTTATCTTAACCATCGCCTAGCCCATGAAAAGGCTCAAGAAAACCCAAAATTTAGCATGCCCCCCCAATTCTCAATCATTCAAATAACTTCTGAAATTAAAGTTCCAACTATTAGGTTGTCTGATACACCCAAGCTTGAAGCAGGCCTCAAATGAGTTTGAAGAAATCTGTAAATAGATCTTCTGAAGAAGCATGACCTATTCACTCGTTTACCCTTAAAAAATTTTGCTTTCCATTCCCCATTTAAATCCAATATTGCTCACAAACTTCTGTCAAGAGCTCTAATATTCTTCCATAAACCCACCCCACGAGTAGAAGTCACGAGTTTTGTTGTCCAACAGCCTTCTACTCCAAACTACTCACTGATGGCAGCCTTCCAAAGTGACTGTTCTTGTAGAGAGAATCTCCATAATGGCATAATCATTTCATTATCATTAATGCCTCAAGTTCATAATGCCAAGACCACCTTCCTTCTTGCTATATGTTAAAGTACTCCACTTGACCAAGTGAAAAGATCTTTCTTCACTGTTGCTCTGCCAATGGAAATCTCTTTTTTTAACATATCCAACTTCTTCTCCACTTTAACAAGTATTGGGAATAAGGATATAACATACGTGGGGAGTGAATCTAGTACATCGTTAGTCGATAGTAATTTACCCTAAAGATATTCGCTTTTCCATCGACCAACCTCTTCTGACTTCTTACACGTATCCGTTGTCTAACCTTGGAAGATTAATGATTACCTCCCAAGGATAATCCAAATAAGTAGTAGGAAGAGTTTCCACATCTTGGGGTCAATATATTTGAGTCGAGGGTCTTTCGAAAATAGCATCTCTATCTCTATGAGGTAGTGGTAAGGTCTGCGTACACTCTACCCTTTCCAGACCCCATTTATGGGGTTTCACTAGGTATATTGTTGTTGTTGAAGAGTTTCCACATCACAACCCAAAACATCAATATTTGTTACTTCATCAACTGAAGAGAACAAAGCCGCCTCTGATTGACATGCCGTCTAAACACTGAATAAAAAAGAGTGAGTATCAGAGGTGGGTGTTTAAGCATTCTATTGAAGAATCATACATCACAAGTGTATCAGTGTCGTATAGAAAACGGGAAAGGTCCAAATATACCCACGCACTATGAAAAATAGTTTGAATACTCCTCGTTTAATTTTCGGTCCAAATAAAACCCTTCCGTTATACTTATGGTCGGTGAAAATATGCTCATCCCATTATACTCATACAGTGATTTACCCTTATTATTAACAGATGAACACGTGGCGAGCTTAGAAACAAATAACATATCCCCAATATTAAATACCCGTTTCACTTTACAAACTTACGCATTTAACCCATCCCTGACTTGTTCACTTTCCAGCAATTGAACCTGTCCAAAAGAGTCTACTACTGACCAGAAATGCTATGTGGAAATGGCCAAGCAGGTTAATAAAAAACTTTGGCAAATAGATCCTTATTTTCTTAAGCTTGCAGATGCCATGATCTCTTGGAATGAAGCTTGGGATGAGATTAATCCTGCTACTAAAGACTCTGCCAAAGTTCCGAATGCTGCTTCCACATAAAATATCTCATTGTTATTTGTGACTTTTTATAGTTTATTTTCAATATTTTGTAGTTTAGGGTTTATATGATTCTATCATCTGTCTACTTTTACATATTTTTTCAACTTGGAGTTGCTTTCTTTTCATCCGATTATACCTAGAGACCTCCCAAAAGCCTTTAGTTTCTGTTTTTATGAGCCTGAAATTATCCCTTTTCCTGGTGTTTGTAATGTTTTGCTGGGGTGGCCATTTTCCTTCCAGTGGTAATGCATTGTTTGCTGTGAAATGTCTAGTTTCGTCTGAACAAGTATTTTTTCCTTGCTTCTGTTTCCATCACAACCAGTCTCAACTTCTCCATTTGTTTCCTCATCTAAAAAGCATTGCATCCCTATTCTTGTTCTACCCTCACTAAAATCAGTTGAGGGTACCCTTGGTGTGGCCGGCAGTCGAAGACCATTGCTAGTCCCTAAGCGAACCACTTGGCCTCATCACATTCATTCAATCACAATCTGACAACAGAAGATTTAACCATCAAGAGATAACTCGAAGGAATAAATAACCAAACCAACAATTAAAGGCCAAACGCCAACCAATCTATTAGATCAACTTAATAAGATAACTCAAATCAAGAAAGTAAGGAACTCGATCAAGATGTCATAAGTCTAAAGCAAGAGTAAGGTTTAGACAGAGACCAATCATATACAATCCAATCAAATTACTATCAAGACCTAGATGGGAGTTTCTCTTGTCCAACAACGACCACTTATGAGCTAGTGATTGTGCAACGAATCGACGTGTTGTCAGTCCCTTCAATACCTTGCTAGGATAAAGAACAAATCAACCAATCATGAATTCATCAATCAAATCAAGTCCTATTCTTCCGGGACAATAAAAATGGGGAAACATCCGACTTAACAGTTCAATTCTCTCCTACGTATAGCGACGTAGTTATTGAGTTCGAGTGGGACTTAACTCTTACTTAATTCAGGATCGATACTCCTCCCAAGACTCAATGCTCATAAAACAATCAATCCCAGTCAATCCAATCAATGAGTCTTATAAGGACTCTTATCAATTCATTAATTCTGTAACAATCTAGTCTTTCGGCCCATCAACCATCCAATAAATTCTGAATCACATCTTTCAAGAGTGGTTTAAACAATTGTTAAGAGGACTATTAGTTTAGACCAATCATTTGAGTTCAATTTATGAGGACTCATGGGACCATCCAGTTCAACACTATCGTCATGCCCACATCGCAATCACAATCAATATTCATCATGTCAAGGCTCTAGACTCATCCCCTAGGTTCACTCATACAACTTTAATCAAGTAGTGTCTAGGGTTTATACTTAAAATAGGGGTTCAAATCATTTGTTCAAGAAAATAAATTTATAGAAATCATCAATTATACAACATAAGTAAAATAGGTTAAACACTAAGGAAGTTTTAAAAAATAACACATTCATGGGGACATCAATTCCATCACAACTCATCCTATCACAATTATGGGGCACATGGAAGGACAATTCCATGCTTTAGGTAAGCCTTACATACCTGGAATGAAGACAACCAATCAAACTTGCAAGAATCTGACTTGAATTCCTTGAACCCTAGTCCTTTCTTCTCTCTTTAGCCCTAGGTGTTTAGTCAATTTAGCATAAAAGACTCAGAATTAAGTTCAGAAATCCTTTTTAGGTTGAAAACGACCTATATCAGTCGTGGATTAAGTTTAGGAGGGGTGGGGAAAAGTCTGAAATGCTTATTAAAACTGAAATTTTTGAGTTGTGGTGAACTTGGTCCGCGTCGTGGACCTAGTTCCTCCTAGTTCATTGTTTTATATGGAATTTTTTCGATCGAATTTCTAACCCCGTCGAAAATAATAGAAGTAGAGTTAAGTGTATATCACTATATCCGTGGCAAGTCCGCGACGTGAAGGTGTCATGCACCTTGTCGGAATTTGCATTTTGCCCCGACAAATTGTCTTTTGGTCTGGTTGGCCTAAAATTCATTCGAGATCACTTTCTCTCTCGATTTTTTGCACTGACCATGATCTCAGCCTTGGATTTTCCAAAAGAGTTAAGATGATGCGTTGTGCGAGCATTCTACTTTCTAGGGGTAATTTGGTAATTTCATCGGGTGTAACATTATCTGCCTTTTAGGATCATTTGTCCTTGAATGATGAGTCACTAAGGGTGAATTCAAGGCATGAATAACAATCACGACTCATCCCAAATCAAAAAATCAACCAATGAACAATCTATACAATCACTATTCAGACTCAAGAATAGACAACTCAGTTCAAGTGATGAGTAGGGACATTACCTTCAACATTCTCATCATTGTGCATGAATAGATGTGGGATATTTAGCTTTCATATTTTCTTCAGCTTCTCATGTGGCTTCCTCAATAAATTGATTTCTCCATAGGATTTTGACTAAGGCTATTTCTTTGGTCCTTAATTTGTGAACCTGACGATCAAGAATTTGAACTGGAATCTCCTTAAAGGATAATCTATTTTTCACCCCAATACTATCAATTGGGATTACTAATGAAGGATCTCCCAAGTATTTCTTCAACATCGAGACATAGAAGATCGGATGAATCGCGGCTAACTCAGAAGGCAACTCCAACTCATGAGCAGCATTCCCAATTCTCTTCACAATCTGATAAGGGCCAATATATCGGGGACTTAACTTTCCCTTCTTTCCCAAATCGCATAACACCCT
This sequence comes from Solanum rostratum, assembly GCA_029948455.1. Taxonomy (NCBI): domain Eukaryota; kingdom Viridiplantae; phylum Streptophyta; class Magnoliopsida; order Solanales; family Solanaceae; genus Solanum; species Solanum rostratum. The sequence continues at coordinate 14,929,287 of CM057053.1, read as the reverse complement.
TCATAGGTGACACTTTCAAGTACACCCAATCATTCACCTCAAACTCTTATTCCTTCTTCTCACATTCGTGTAGGATTTTTGGCAGCTCTGTGCTGTCTTTAATCTCTCTCGAATGGTCTTCACCTTTTCCATAGATTGGTGAACAAGATCAGGTCCAATCAACTCAGCTTCACCAATTTTGAAGCAACCGATCGGTGATCTACGTCTCCTACCATACAAAGCTTCATAAGGAGCCATCTGGATACTTGCATGATAACTATTATTATATGCAAAGTCAATGAGCGATACGTGATCATCCCAATTACCTTTGAAATCAAGGACACAAGCTCCCAACATGTCCTCCAACATCTGAATGGTACGCTCTGCCTGGCCATCTGCCTGGGAATGAAAGGCTATACTAAGATTCACCTTTGAACCTATTGAAGAAAGAGTTCGATGCGTGCTCTCTCATGCTAAGTTACCCAAATCATTTTGGGGAGAAACTGTGATGATTGTGGTTGATATTATCAATCTCACACCATCAGTTCCTCTGGAAGGTGCCATCCAGAGGAAGTTTGGATAGGCACAAAAGCTTCATATAATCATCTCAAGGTGCTCTGATATCATTGTTGGGAAAGTTCGATCCTTTCATTTTTATGAAGTTAAGATAGACACTTTGGGAATTAAGGTAGTAGTAGGAGTACAAGAGTTTATAATCAAGGTGTTCGGATGCGGGCATTTATACACATACCCAAAGATGACCGAGCTAAGCTTAATGCTAAGATGAAGGAATGCATCTACCTTTGTTCACCTAAGGATGAATTTGGATACAGGCTTTGGGATCCAATCCACAAGAAAGTGGTTTGCAGTAGAGACGTCATATTCTTTGAAGACCAAACAAATGAAGACATCAAAAATTCGGAGAGTCCAAGATTGAGAAGTTGCAAGAGCACTGAACTAACTCCAGTTTGAAGTGAAGATAATAATAACACACCTTAAACCAATGATGCTGAAGATCAAAGACCTCTGTTAGAACAAAGCAACCAGGAGATACATGATGAACCAATATATGAGGACCCTCAATCCACCTCTCTGACAGCACCAGAGCCAAGACGATCCTCGAGGGAGAGAACGCAGATAATATATTATGCTCACTGATGAGGGGGAGCCTCAAAGCTACAATGAAACAATTAATAATGAACATAAAGAAGAGTGGATAAGAGCCATGCAAGAAGAAATACAATCCTTGCATGAGAATCACACTTATGAGCTAGTGGAGCTACCAAAAGGGAGAAAAGCCTTGAAGAATAAGTGGGTGTATCGGATCAAGATTGAAGACAATAATTAAAGCCTCGCTACAAAGTTCGATTGGTCGTCAAAGGATTCGGACAAAGAAAAAAGTATTGAATTTGAAGAAATATTCTCTCCCGTGGTAAAAATGTCATCTATCCGAGTTGTTCTTGGCCTAGCAACAGTGCAAGAGTTGGAGATTGAACAACTCAATGTCAAGACGGCATTACTTCATGGTGATCTGGAGGAAGAGATCTACATAGAGCAACCGGAAGGATTCAAAGTTCCAGGCAAGGAAAATTTAGTGTGTTGTCTCACGAAGAGTCTTTACGGCCTTAAGCAAGCACCAAGACAATGGTACAAGAAATGTGACTCTTTCATGGTAAAACACGATTTCAAAAGGATGGAAGGCGATCATTATGTCTTCCTAAAGAGGTATAAAAGTAGTGATTTTCTCATACTTCTGCTCTATGTTAATGATATGTTGATTGTTAGACAAGATCGCCCAAAGATAACTGCTTTGAAGAAAGATCTAAGCAAGAGCTTCTCCATGAAAGATTTGGGGCCGGTTAAATAAATCCTTGGGATGAGAATAATTCGTGATAAATCCAAGATATTGCTATGGCTATCCCAAGAGAGGTATATCAAGAAGGTGTTGGAAAGGTTCAACATGCACAAGGCAAAAACTAAGTTTGAACCGGAGTTCCTCAAGTGAGAGAGACATGGAAAATGAGAAGAAAATGCCTTATTCATTTGCAGTAGGTAGTCTTATGTATGCAATGATATGCACAAGACCAGATATTGCCTACGCAGTTGTAGTCGTTAGTCGCTTCTTGGCCAACCCAAGGAATGAACATTGGACTATAGTTAAATGGATCTCCGGTATCTATGTGGAACCTCCAAAAGATGTCTATGCTTCGAAAAAGGAAAACCTAAGTTAGAAGGACACACTAATGCAGACTTGGCCGGTGATATTGATTCAACGAAATCAACATCAGGATATCTTACAACTTTTGCAGGGGAGCTGTTTCCTAGCAATCAAAGCTGCAAAAGCGTGTTGTACTGTCCACCACTGAAGCAACGGAAGCTTGCAAGGAAATATTATGGATGAAGAATTTGATGCGAAGGTTGGGAATAAATAGATCAAGAAAGGTATGTCTTAAAGTGCGATAATCAAAGTGCAATTTGTTTGGTGAAAAACTCAACATTCCACTCCCGCACAAAGTATATTGAAATAAGGTATCATTGGATTCGAGAAGTCCTCAAAGAAAAGAAAATACATCTTGAAAAGGTTCATATATGTATAACTGGTCAGACATGATGACCAAGGTAATACCAACAAAGAAGCTTGAAGACTACTGTCAAGGTGCAGGTTTTCTTCTACTCCCCAATTAAGCCAAGAGAGGGAGATTTGTTGGGTTCCTTCCTTAATTGGAGAGATTCTAGAAAATTCTAAGAAAGTGTAGAATTTTCTAGAATGATCCGCAGAACTCTAGAGAAGTATAGAACTCTCTAGAATCTTATGGAAGCATGTGGAATAATGTGGAAGCCTCTGGAATATCTGTTGGGAAAGTTCGATCCTTCCCTGCTTGTGAAGTTAAGATTGACACTTTAGGAATTAAAGTAGTGATAGAAGTATAAGAGTTTATCATTCTCCAACAAATCTTCCACTATACAAAAGAATAGTAGGATTACAAGAATACATTTACAAAAGTTTTTCTCACTCTAAGGTGGCTTACACAAGCTTAAGGATTGGAACTTCTTAAGCTTTATACTCTCAGTAATAGATTTCTTCTCTTTGGTAGTGGATTGCTCTCAAGTGGATTCTTACTTCACTTGTATGGCTAGGATCGAACTTTCCCAACAGTGGTATCAGGGCCAGGTTCATTCAAAGTCGTCATTAGCTTATGCAGTTCAAGATGGAGGACAACGTCACTCATGAATGAGACATGTTCAAGCTCATGGCCAACAACTACTCATATTGGAAACCGATGATGGAGGGCCATCTATATTGTAAGGATTTGCATGAGTCCATCATCTACAAAGAAAAGGTGGAAGGCAAGAGCGATGCTAAATGGGAGCCACTAAATCGGAAGGTTGTTGCTATGATACGTTAGTACATTGATAAAATTCTCTTCGAGCATGTTTCTACTTACAAAAATGCTTACGAACTTTGGAAAAAACTTGGATATGATTCAAAAAGAAAATGGCTCGTGACAAAGCTAATTTAGTTTGACGGTTGGTGAAACTGGAGTATAAGGACGACAATAGTATGATTGAGCACTTGAATAATTTCAAGGGGCTCGTTAATCAATTAGCAAAAGTTGATATGAAGATCGATGATGAGTTGTAAGCCCTTCTGCTCCTTACCTCCTTGCCGGAAAGTTGGGATACACTTGTTGTTACTCTGAGTAACTCAGCTCTGGAAGGAAAGCTCACCATGGACACCGTCAGTTATAGTCTTCTTGGCGAAGAAGCAAGGAGAATGGAACGAGGTGAGTCTACTTATCTCGAGGCCAATATCATTGAGAATCGAAGAAGAAATGGAACTCGTGGACGTTGTAAGAGTCGAGATACGCATCAATCTCGAGGGAGATCCAAGTCATGCTCCAAGATTACATGTTACTACTGTCGAAAGATAGGGCACAAAAACTGAATGTCAATCCCTAAAGAGAGATCAAAAGGCCTATAGTGTTAAAGTAGACCAGATCAACCCAACGAAGAAGCAAGAAGACAAGAGTATTACTGCTTTAGCATCAAAAGAAGATCTGCTCTATCTTGCTGGTGAAGGTAATATCCTAAACATCACTTGTGATAAAAGCTCTTGGATTATCGATTCTGGTGCTTCCTTCCATGTTACCCCACATAGAAGTTTCTTTTCATCCTATTGAGGTGGTGACTTTAGTACGATGCAAATGGGAAATCAAAGACAGGAGCAATATTGTCGAGATAGGAAACATCATCCTAACTACAAGTATCGGATGCAACCTTATCCTAAAAGATGTGAGGCATGTCCTCACTATGTGCCTCAATCTTATCTTTGTCGGAAAACTAGACGATGCTAGTCTGATGAATTACTTTGGTAAAGGAAAGTGGAGGCTCACCAAAGGAAGTTTAATTATGGCTCGAGGAAAGAAGAAAGGATCATTGTATGTGATGCAAGCCAAACTCTGCAAAGGAGAGATAAATGTCACAACTGATGATTTATAGATATGGCACAAACAACTTTGGCACATCAGTGAGAAAGGTCTTCACATGCTCGCCCGGAAACATCTCCTCCCTAATGTGAAAGGTAAACAACTTGATCCTTGTGCTCATTGTTTAGCTAGAAAACAACAAAAAGTTACTTTCCAAAGATCATCTCCACCCACAAGGAGAAAGAACATCCTTGACCTCGTACACACTAATGTGTGTTCGATGTCAGGGAGATCCAATGGCGTTGTATCACATTTTCTCACCTTCATTGATGATCATTCAAGGAAGGTATGGTTGTGTCTTTTAAAGACAAAAGATTAAGCTCTTGATCCATTCAAGGAATTCTACGCTCTAGTGGAATGTGAGACCAGCCGAAAGATCAAGTGTGTATGGTCTGATAATGGAGGAGAGTACAGAGGTCCCTTTGAAGCCTATTGCAAGAGATATGACTTTAGGTTAGAAAAGACTGTACCTAAGATACCTAAACTGAATGGGCTTGCTGAGAGAATGAATCGTACTATTGAAGAAAGAGTTTGATGCGTGCTCTCTCATACCAAGTTACCCTAATCATTTTGGAGAGAAGTTGTGATGATTGTGGTTGATATTATCAATCTCATACCATCAGTTCCTTTGGAAGGTGTCATCCCCGAGGAAGTGTGGACAGGCAAAAAAGCTTCATATAATCATCTCAAGGTGCTCAGATACCACTGTTGGGAAAGTTTGATCCTTCCCTGCTTGTGAAGTTAAGATAGCTACTTTGGGAATTAAGGTAGTGGTAGGAGTACATGAGTTTATAATTCCCCAAAAAAGGAGATTCTTCCACTATACAAAAGAATAGTAGGATTACAAGAATATGTTTACAAAAGATTTCCTCACTCTAAGGTGGCTTACACAAGCTTAAGGATTAGAACTTCTTGAGCTTTACATTCTCACTAAGAGATTTCCTCTCTTTGGAATATGCACTTGAGAGCACTCCACTTTCATAGAGAGGAAATCTCTTAGTGAGAATGTAAAGCTCAAGAAGTCCTAATCCTTAAGCTTGTGTAAGACACCTTAGAGTGAGGAAATCTTTTGTAAACATATTATTATAATCCTACTATTATTTTTTATCGTGGAAGAATCTCCATTTTGGAGAATTATAAACTTTTGTACTCCTATCACTACCTTAATTCCCAAAGTGTCTATCTTAACTTCACAAGCAGGGAAGGATCAAACTTTTCCATCAGAACCCAATCCTTTCTGGAAAGATCTCCAAAATTGGGGTAGTGAATTGAGCTCCTTTGTCTGAGAAGATAAACAAAGGAACTCCATGCAAGCTCACGAATGTATAATCTGGCACAATCGTCTGCAGTGTCAGTCGTTTTAATTGCCAAAAAGTGAGCTAATTTGGTCATCCTATCCACAATCACTTATATCAAATCGTGCTGCCTTCGGGACCTTTGCAGGCCTGTAATGAAGTCCATATTGATCATCTTCCACTTCCATTCGTGAATTTCAAAGTTTTGAGCCAATCCACATGGCCTTTGGTGCTCAACTTTAACCTGATGACAATTTGGGCACTTGGAGACAAATTCAACAATATCTTTCTTCATTTCACTCCACCAATAGACTTCCTTCAAGTCATGGTACATCTTGATAGAGCCAAGATGAACGGAGTATCTAAAACTATGAGCTTCAGCCATAATCCTATCTCGAACACCATCAATATTTGGAACACACAACCTACTCTGGTATCTCAGCGCACCATCTCCCTCTTTAGAGAAAATCATTACCTTTTGTGTATGAAGAACTTCCTTTAATTGACGTAGAATAACATCTTGGTCTTGCTTCTCTTTCACCTCTACCACTAGAGATGATGCAGACCTATTCTGAACATTAACTCCACTTTCGTTAGACTCTTCTAGCTGAACCCTCAATCGAGCCAATCAATGCACTTCCTTAGCCAATTCTTTTTTCCCTCTTCTACATGAGTAGTACTACCCATTGACAACCTGCTAAGAGCATCAACGACAACGTTAGCTTTACCTTGGTGGTAGAGAATGCTTATGTCATAATCCTTGAACAACTTTAGCCATCTCCTCTGCCCCAGGTTGAGCTTTTTCTAATTGAAGACATATTGAAGGCTCTTATGGTGTGTGAACATATCTACATGCACTCCATATAAGTAATGGTGCCAGATCTTAAGTGCAAATACCACGGCTGTCAACTCAAGATCATGGATTGGGTAGTTCCTCTCATGGACCTTAAGCTGTGTAGAAGCATAAGCTATCACCTTTCTCTTTTGCATCAGTACACAACCCAATGCAACTCTTGGCGCATCACAATATATCACAAAATCTTCTATTCCGTCGGGCAAAGTCAAAACTGGTACAATAGTCAATTTATCCTTCAATTTTTGAAAACTCTCCTCACAAGCATCAAAGTATTGGAACTTAGCCTTCTTTTGAGTCAGTTTAGTCAATAGTGATGATATTATTGAGAATCCCTCAATATATTTGTGGTAATAGCCAGCCAAACCCAAAAAGGTCTTTATGTCCGTTGGGGATGTGGGTCTGAGCCAACTCTTCACTGCCTCAATTTTCTGGGTATTAACTTGAATACCATCTCCTGATACTATATGTCCCAAGAAAGCCACCGATACAAGCCAAAATTCATATTTTGAGAACTTTACATACAACTTTCTATCTTTAAAAGTTTGAAGGACAGCTCTGAGATGATGAGTATGCTCGTCTTCATTCTTGGAGTAGACCAAAATATCATCAATGAAGACAATCATGAATGTATCGAGATATGGCTTAAACACCCTATTCATAAAATCTATAAAGGTTGCAGGTGCATTAGTCAACCCAAAGGACATGACCAAAAACTCAAAATGGTCATAATAGGTTCGAAAAGCTGTTTTTGGTATATTACATTCTCTCACTTCCAATTGATGATAACCAAATCTGAGGTCTATCTTTGAGAAACGAGAGGCACCCTGAAGTTGGTTAAACAGGTCATTCATATTGGGGAGAGGATACTTATTCTTTATGGTGACCTTATTCAGTTACTTGTAGTCAATACACATTTTGAGCAACCCGTGTTTCTTTTGCATGAATATGACAGGAGCACCCCAAGGAGGGACACTCGGGCTAATAAAACCTTTGTCTAGCAAATCTTTCAATTGCTCTTTCAATTCTTTCAACTCAGCAGGAGCCATTTTATAAGGTGGAATAGAGATAGACTGAGTATCGGGAAGAACATCAATCCCAAAGTCAAATCTCCAAACAGATCCTCGAGAAACACTTCAGGAAACCCATTCATAATCGAGACTGTCTCAAGAGTAGGAAACTCAATGCTATCATCTTTGACTCTAACGACGTGATAAATACACCCTTTAGAGATCAACTTTCTGGCCCCAAGGTAGCAGAAGAATTTACCCTTAGGCATAACGGGACTACCCTTCCATTCTAAGACAGGCTCATCTAGAAATTTGAATTTAACAATTCGAGTTCTACAATTGACAGAGACATAACATACATAAAGCCAGTTGAATCACGTCAAAATCAACCATGTCTAAGTCAACTAAGTCGACCATGGTATCTTTGTGATAGATTGACATAAAACAATGTCTATAGACCCTCTCAACTAAGATAGACTCACCAACCGGAGTAGACACACTGAAAGGTTCAAGAAGACACTCAGGAGTTCTATAAAACCTACTAGCCACATAAGGAGACACTAATGATAAAGTGGCACTAAGATTCATCTAACATAACAATCAAGCATAAAGGCTTGAATCATACCCGTCACGACATCTGATCTTGGCGACTACCCAAGGCATACAAACGGTTTGTAGCCCTGCTTGCACCAGAAGTAGCACCCCTCTGATTTTTTCTAACTGATGGTGCCGGTGTAGAAGATTGAGCCTTGTTGGCCCACTTTGGACAATCCCTCTGGTAGTGACCCATTTTGCCACACTTATAGCACACATTACCTCCCCCACGACATTCTCCCAAGTGAAATTTGCCACACCTTCCACATGGTGGCTTACAATGAACCTTGAGTCACACTAGCCTGTGACTGAGATCCCTGGGCTTTGAAATTTTGATACCTCTGTTCATTCCTATTTCTAGGTGCAGGTGCACTAGCGGATGATGGCGCTGGCCCTGACAGAAATCTGCTACCATTCCCATTCCCATTCCCTCTCTTCCCAACCTCATGGCTGGATGTCTCTGCTTCCTGGATGTATCCTGGGCATCCTGTTTGACTGCTCTCTGTCTAGCAGCAGGTGCTGTCACAACCTATGCCAACATCTGGATCGCTTAATGAAGTTTAGCATTGTTGATGCTAGTCTATGGTGGTTGCTCAGCAGGGACCTGCGGCTCAGGTTGGTTAACATTTTGTCTGACAGGACGCCCTCTTCCTCTAGCAGCTCTTCTTGGGGGCATGATCTAAAATCAAAATGCAAACACACAAATTAGAAGAGAGCTTTCATAGAGTTTAATACTATAGCGCGAATCGGAAATGAAAGAAGTGTAATCATTCCTAATGTCTCATAGCCTCCTACTTATAAAGTGTGGTGCACAACACACCCATAAACAAGACTCTACTGGATGTGGCTTCATAGACTCCCTTGGACTCTTGGATTTCGTGCTCTGATACCAAGTTTTTCATGCCCCGGAAGGGTACCCTTGGCGTGGTCGGCATTCGGAGACCATCGCTAGTCCCCAAGCGAACCACTTGGCCTCATCATATTCTTTCAATCACAATCTAACGGCGGAAGATTTAACCATCAAGAGATAGCTCGAAGGAATAAATCACCAAATCAATAATTATAGGCCAAAGGCTAACCAATCTTATCAAATCAACTAAATAAGACTACTATGAAAGAACAACAACAACATACCCAGTGAAATCCCACAAGTGGGGTCTGGGGAGGGTAAGATGTACGCAGACCTTACCACTACCACATAGGTAGAGAGGCTGTTTCCTGGAAACCCTCGTCACAAAAACCCATCAGCAGAACACGCTAGATACGATACACAGGCAAAAAGAGAAGAGCACATAATAATACCTAGATACAAGATAGTAAACATATAAAGGCAGATAAATAACATATAAAAGACAGACAATTACCACTCCTTCCTATCCTCCCTATTAGCCTGCTACTCTAATTCTCGACCTCCACTCCTTCCTATCTAAGGTCATGTCCTTGGTGAGATCAAGTTTCACCATATCGTTTCTAATCACCTCCCCCCAATACTTTTTTGGTCTACCTCTACCCCTACGTATAGCTCCCAAATCTAATCTCTCACACCTTCTAACAGGGGCATCAGTACTCCTTCTCTGTACATGTCCAAACCATCGCAGTCTCGCTTCCCTCATCTTGTCAGCTACAGGGGCCACCTCTAGCTTCTCCCGGATGACCTCGTTCCTAATATTGTCGCTCCTGGTGTGACCACACATCCATCGTAACATCCTCATTTCTGCGACCTGCATTTTCTGAACATGTACATTCTTTATTGGCCAACACTCCACCCCATACAACAAAGCAGGTCTAACCACCATTCTGTAGAACTTACCTTTGAGTTTAGATGGTATCTTCTTATCACACAATACTCCAGAGGCCAACCTCCATTTTGTCCAAGCCGCCCCAATACGATGTGTGACATCATCGTCGATATCCCCACTACTCTGGATGATAGACCCCAGATACTTGAAGCTTTCCTTCTTGGGGATAAGGTGAGCTGCAAGTCTCACATCAATGTCTGCTTCCTCCCTCGCTACACTGAATTTGCACTCCAAGTATTCTGTTTTGGTCCTGCTCAGTTTAAATCCTTTAGTCTCCAAAGCGTGTCTCCAAACCTCCAACCTATCATTAACTTTGGTCCGGGTCTCATCAATCAGTACTATGTCATCTGCAAACAACATACACCATGGGACTCCCTCCTGGATAGATCGCGTCAGCTCATCCAACACCAAGGAAAATAAAAAAGGGCTTAGCACAGATCCTTGGTGAAGTCCCATCTGAACAGGAAAATATTCAGAATCTCCTCCCACCGTTCTTACCCGAGTTATGGCCCCGTCATACATGTCCTTTATCACTCTAATATATGCCATTGGGACGCCTTTCATCTCCAAACACCTCCATAGGACATCCCTCGGGACTTTGTCATAGGCCTTCTCAAGATCAATGAACACCATATGAAGGTCCTTCTTACTTTCCCTGTATTTCTCCACTAATCTCCGAACAAGGTGGATCGCTTCAGTAGTCGACCGTCCTGGCATGAATCCAAACTGGTTTTCTGAGATAGAAACTACTTTTCTCACCCTCATCTCCACCACTCTCTCCCATGCCTTCATAGTATGACTCAACAACTTGATACCCCTGTAATTATTACAACTTTGAATATCACCTTTGTTCTTGTACAGTGGGACCATTGTACTCCTCCTCCATTCCTCCGGCATTTTAGCCGTCTTCATGATAGTATTGAAAGAAACTAGTCAAAACAATATCCAAGTTATAATCCAGTCTATGAAGCCTCTATCGACTATTCAAATGGTGCCATTGGGAGGTCTATGGCTACCTCAGAACAAAATAAAAGCAAATCTAAATTCTAATAGATAGATGATAATAATGTGGAAATCCTCCGAAAGTAAGGAGATCTCACCAATCAGCTGAATGCGAATAGATCCTCAACGAAGCGCATTTGATAATCTCTAATACCTGTCTCTGCGTCCTAAAAGGATGCAGGTCTAAATAGACGTCAGTATGTGGAATGTATGAGTGTGTAAAATGGTAGAATGAAACATTCATCAAGGTAGAATACTATCAACTCAGATAACTCAAATCAAGAAATTAAGGAACACGATCAAGATGTCATAAGTCTAAGCAAGAGTAAGGTTTAAATAGAAATCAATCATATCTTCTCCAATCCAATCCAATTAGAGTACTATCAAGACCTAGATGGGAGTTTCTCTTGCCCGACAGCGACCACTTGTGAGCCAGTGATCGTGCAACAAACCAACGTGTTGCCAGTCCATTCAATACCTTGCCATGGTAAAGAACAAATCAACCAATCATGGATCTATAAATCAAATCAAGTCCTATTGTTTTAGGACAATAAACATAGGGAAAAATTCCGACTTAATGGTTCAATCCTCTCCTACGTATGGCGATGTAGTTATTGAGTTTGAATGGGACTTATTCTTACTCGATTCGGGGTAGATACTCCTTTTAAGACTTAACACTCATAAAACAATCAATCCCAATCAATCTAATAGATGACTCTCGTAAGGACTCTTATCAATTCTGTCACAATCAAGCCTTTTGGTCTATCAGCCATCCAATAAATTCCCAATCATATCTTTTGGTTTAAACAATCGTTAAGAGGATTATCAATTTAGACCAATAATTTAAGTTCAATTTATGAGGACTCATAGGAACATCCAGTTATATCAATACTATCATCATACCCAAATCAGATTCACAATCAATATTCATCATGTCAAGGCTCTAGACTCATCCCCTAGGTTCATTCATGCAATTTTAATCAAGTAGCGTCGAGGGTTTATACTTAAAAATAGGGGTTCAAATCATTTGTTCAAGAAAATAAGTTTATAGAAATCATCAACTATATAGTATAAGTAAAATAGGTTTTACATTAAGGAAGTTTTCAAAAATAACACAATCATGGGACATCAATTCCATCACAACTCATCCTATCACAATTATGGGGAACATTGAAGGACAATTCCATGCTTTAGGTTAGCCTTACATACCTGGGATGAAGATAGACAATCAAACTTGCAAGAATCTAGCTTGAATTCCTTGAACCCTAGCCCTTGTCCTCTCTTTAGCCCTAGGTCTTTAGTCAATTTAGCGTAAAAGACTTAGGAATGAGTTTAGGAACTCTTTTTAGGTTGAAAACGACCTATACAGTTATGGGTTAAGTTTAGGAGGGGTGGGAATAAGTCTAGAATGCTCCTCATTAAAACTGAAATTTTTGAACTTTGGTGAACCTGGTCGCGCACCTCGCTGAAATTTGCGTTTTGCCTTGAAAAATTGTCTTTTGCTCCGGTTGGCCTAAAATTCATTCGAGAATCCTCCCACAATTTTTCGCGCTGACCATGATTCCGGTCTCGGATTTTCCCAAAGAGTTAAGGATGATGTGTTGTGCTAGCATTCTACTTTCTAAGGGTAATTTGGTAATTTCATCGGGTGTAACAATTATCTTGTTTGATATGTCATGCACCCAGTTGATGCTGCATATTTAGTTTCTTTTCCTGTGGACATCTTTTCCTTCCTGTAAACAACAATTTCTTTTCCTGAATAATTTTTTAAAGAATTGGTTCTGGCCCATTGTGTTCTGTCCAAAAAAAGAAGGGGAAATCTCCCAACATTCAGCTTTTTGGCCTTACCTGCTTGCTTTCGGACTTACTGGCCACATGTTCATTCCCTTTTAACAATTGCTGACTATTATCTCCTCCCATCTCTGTAGTTTGCTGGTAATAAGTAATTTGCTGCTTGTTGGGACACGCTTCATGCAGAGAGCTGTCGTTTTTTTGGGTTGGGACATGCTTTGTACCCGCGGTGCTAACACTGATCCACAATGTCTTTAGTATCACATTTTTCAACTCCCAATTCTAATTTTATAAATTGGCTACCTTTGCCGCTTTTAATTGATCCTGTGTTGGGCTCTGGATCTAATTCTCTGGCCTTTGCTTTAGAGTATGATAAGCATTAATTATTACTACTGTCTCATCCTCTGTGTTGCTGTAGGAAGGATTCTTATTACTTGAAAATCATCCTAATTTGTGTTTTACGTGATGTTAATTATAGGTTGCGCCACAGAGGACCTGATTGGAGTGGATTACATACCCATGAGGACTGTTATCTTGCTCATCAACGATTGGCAATAGTAGACCCAACTTCTGGAGATCAGCCACTGTATAATGAGGACAAGACCATTGTTGTTGCTGTAGGAAACTCTTTACTATATAATTACTTATATACTTTCATATCATAGCAGTAAATGGACTGCGGACAAAGTTTGTGTCTTTTGATCTTCTAGAGTACAAGCTTTTCTTGTAGGGTAAAGTTTCTCTACTTAACAGAGAAGAAAGGAACTTGGAAGTAAAGGATTTGTGATGAAATTTTTAGTTGTTCATTTTAGCGTTATCTGTGGTAAGTAACTAGGCGATTGACAGAGTTTACTGTTATTAGTATTTACTCAGTTTATTGAAAGATCTGTTGGTCATGTAGAAGTATGACTTTTCTATGTAACATAAGTCAATTTGATCTTTGTAGTTCAAATGATATCATTCGTGTTAGGATACAGGAATGATTCGCATCATGGATGATTGCACTATTTGGGTTGAAATCAAAAGATAAATGTGCAGCTAAAAAGCTTGCAGAAGATACAACTCTGTCATTTGTGTTAGCTGTATGATGAAGTGCTAATGGTGATATGAGTATTTTTATGATACTGATGCGTCATTTTTATTATTGATGTTCTAGATAAGCTTCTCTTGTCAAATGGCTAAAAACTAATATTCACATTTTTCAGGAGCCTTTGCTGGGCTACTGTGACCTCCTCCCTTAGCTTGATTTTGATAATTCTTTCTTCCATAAGATTGATATCTGCTTCCTTTGTTTTTAGGTTAATGGAGAGATCTATAACCATAAGGAATTACGGGAAAAACTGAAGTCCCATCAGTTTCGAACTGAGAGTGATTGTGAAGTTATTGCTCATCTTGTAAGTACTTTGAGAATATATTTAGAGGAATATACATGACTTCTCAGTTTACGCTGCCAGAATATTTCAAAACACCCAAACTCAAAGTTCTCATCAAGAGAGGAAAACATGAATTCTAGTAAGAAAATAAGATTTCCTGTCGTAATTTCTTTCTTATTATATGTGTACTGTGGGATATACCTTTGGCAGTATGAAGAACATGGAGAAAACTTCGTTGACATGTTGGATGGGATGTTCTCTTTTGTTCTTCTTGACACCCGGGATAAAAGTTTCATTGCTGCTCGGGATGCCATTGGCATTACACCCCTTTATATGGGGTGGGGCCTTGATGGTATGTAGCTTTTTGTATAACTATTTTTTTTTTTTGCATATTACCCTTTCAATAAATGTCTGTTAGTTATTTGAAGGCCCTTTGTTGTTTACTTGTGATTTTACCTACTATAATTCTTATATATACTGTCTCACAAACAAATAATGTATAATAGGACCCTATCGTATATGTAGTTCTTCTTGCTAAAGTGATCAACATTGTAACAGGAACATCTATATTTGCTAGTTTAACCCAATCTTCAGCGAGTCTTTTACTCCAGCGAACAACACATACAACTTGAAGCAACATTAACTTAAGCCTCGCCATACAACGATGTGAGATTAGACTAAGGAACTCTGACCACCAGTTATAAGAGAAGCAGCTAGCTAGATGTCGTTGTTTGTTTTGAATTCCTGTAAGAAGACAGCAGCATTGCCGGCTTAATCACTTGATGAAAACTAATAATACATAAATCTGGTTTATGAATTTGACTTGGAGAAACATAGAAGAGAAAAATTTGTGAAGATATGCAGTTCATTCAATAAAGGGGATCAACAGGTGCGATATTCGATTTGGAAACTATAGGCTAAGAAGTTTTTGTTTTGGGTGGACTTTTTGAGCTTGGGATTTCCTTTTCCAACTATCATAGAATTGGAAATAGATTGTATTCTTTAAAGGGCATTGCTATAGATGAGAAAGGGCTGGCCTACTAATTGATTGTTGGGCATTCAGGAGCAGTAGTCTAAAAGCCTAGGAGGAAGAAAAGGATTAGAGTGGTGAGTACAGTAGGTTTTCTTGGCCATCCATGTTGCCTGGACTTGTTTCTCAAATTGTGATATTTGTGGAAGATTCTTGGACGTGATCTTGGCTTAGGTTATATGTCAAGGGATAAAATCATTATGAAGGACCGAAGGAAGGTGATGAGCTAAGGTTTTTTTGCTAGAAGATGAAAAGTTCTGTCATGGCTTTCAGCGAAGATGGGAATGTTAGCTCCGAATTCCATTCACCTTCGTCTTCAAGGCTACCTACTAAATTGATTGTTGGGCATTCAGGATGGGTTGTCTAAAGCTGAGGAGGAAGAAAAGGATTAGAGTGGTGAGTAAATAGGCTTTCTTGGTCGTCCATGTTTCTTGAATTGTGATATTTGTGGAGGATTCCTGAAACTGATCTCGGGGCTAAGGATATATGTTGAGGGATAAGATCATTGTAAAGGACCTAAGGAAGGTGACGAGCTAAGTTTTTGTAGGAATAGTTCTGTTATGGTTTTTGCTGATGATGGGAATGTTAGCCCAAAATTCCAGTCATCTTCATCTTCAGGCAAACAAAAGTAAGGCTTGAAAATAGAAATTTATCATTGTTTCAAAAGAAGGTGAAGTTGTTTGCGGTCATTGTTTGAGAAGGAACTGGGGGGAGCATCAGAAGACAACTGGTAATGGATAAATTTTGCAACCTCACCGTGGACTCTGGGAAGTCAGTTTTTCAGTGCTGGGATTATGACAGCTTGAACTTGAAATTCAGAATGCAATGTTTTGATTGGGAGATACCAAATTGACCATATTGCTGCATGACTTGTAGGTTGTGACTCTTTTGGTTGAAGATGTTGATTCTCTTATTTGGAAGGTTCTAAGACCAAGGGATTTTCTATGTAAAATCCTGTTAGACATGGGTGAACAAGGAAAACAACTTCCAGAACTGGCTCTGAAGGAAAATATGGAAAACCAAATCCCCCTACAAAGTAACTAGTTTTTTGGGAGTTTTGACTTGTGATGCTTGCGCTGTGCTACTCAGAGCAATCTCTAAAAAAGGGGCATAGTTATGAGTAACATATGCGATCATGTCCGAAGCATGACGAGAAGGAAGCAACCTTTGTTTGCACTGCTGGATGGTTAACTTCTGGCACCTCTTTCTTAACTTAGTGAAGATTCAGCTATTCGTCTTTTTTTTTTTTTTTGCTAATGGTAATGGTGAAGATCCTGCTATGCTTTTATGAAGAAACAGAAGATCTTGCTGAATAGTTGTTTCGAAGATGGTTTTTTTTTTTGGATAATTTGATCGTGACAATTTTTTTGTTTTTGGTGTTAGTGGATGAGTTTCTGTGTTCCTTTGGTGGTGAAAATGGTAGTGAATGCTGCACATGTCATTTCATTTTTCTAACAGATGTTCATTCTTTGTACGGTATTACTATGTTAGTCCTTCCAAGTTTAGTCCATCTTTTTAGTGTGCTTAGCCCATCATATGTATTGGACTATAATTTGTTCATATGGATTGCAACTGACTGTGAGCTTCTTCTTCTTAATGCCTTAAGTATATAAAGATGTTTTATATATAAAGATGTTTTAGTGTTACATATTTCACTTCAACTGAAAAGGAGAACATAAGGTAGAGTGTACCTCTTTGACCTGGAACCTTACACATTGAAGTTGACAGACATGTTTGTTTCAATTCCATTTGTTTTGAGCAGTCAGTCTAAACAGCTGTTGATGCACAATCGCATTATTGCCCATGTCCATAATTTATCTTTCCACAATTTGCTTTTAGCCCTTTCTGCATGTAGAGAAAATAACAAAAACTTCAATTGGTTCATGTTACATAAGACTTGCACGAGTTTAAATTTAAACAACTTTGTGTATGTATATGCAAACAGTGACTTGAAATAATATTAATTTTATGCAGGGTCCATATGGTTTTCCTCGGAGATGAAAGCCTTAAGTGATGATTGTGAACGATTTGTTAGCTTCCTTCCCGGCCATATTTATTCAAGCAAAAATGGTATGTCCATATGAAGCTCATATCTGAGCCTGTAATTCATTCTTCTTGATAGCTGATCATGTTTCCTGTATGGAAAACATACTTTTCCTGTTTATTTCATATTTTTTGACCCGGTTGAAAACAGTCTTAAAACTCTTAATGATGGTGTAATTATTTATCTCTTGATTAACCAAAAGAGTGAGATCTACATGTTATTGTTGCACAAAATTGCTTTTGGGTGATTTCTTCCCATCTGTCCAAGCCTTGGTGTAAAGAGTACCCGCTATCCGTGTTGGTAGGAGGTAGCAAGTACCTTGTGAAATTAGTGGAGGTGCACGCAAGCTGGCCTAGATACCACAATTATAAAATGATCATAATAATTGCTTTTTAGGATAATCAATGCAGCTCCAATGTTGAGGAGTCTTTTGGGATGGTGGGATGCTAGAGTACTTTAGTAACATTAAAGACGTAAATCCTTTTGTTTTGTACTTATGTACTAGCTAAGCAGATTATATTTTATTTTTGAACCGCTCTATGGATTAAAAGAAAATTGTAAGTGCAATACAAAGTTCGAAACCGTCCTTTTTATGTGTTTATTTACCTTAAAATAATCTATTTTCCGCAGCTAAAGGAAGATCAGTGTAATGAAACCTCAATCAAAAGGAGCTATTGAGTTCTTAAACTAGAGGATCCCTTAGATAAATACCAAATAAAGTAGTATTTATATGACTTATTTTATTTTGGACGGTGTAGAAGATCGAGAATATTCTGTTACTAAAATTTATATATACACTAATTCTATATTGCAACTATTACATTAATATTTCTTCTACAAGTACTGATATAATACTCTAGCCATATTAAAAATCTTAAACTCTGTCCAATGGACACTGTCATGTAAAATGAAATCATATTTAATGAAATGATGGGAGTATTATTTATATCAACTTAAATCCTTGGAGTATAGGATGGGGAAACTCACCATTTTGATTTTTGGATGGATAAAAAGTGAACCTAGTCTCTGGTAAAAAGGGGATATTTAAAATCTTCATTGTTATCAAAGTCATCCTTTCAAGTGTTTGCTTTCTAGAGCCATTCATGCTATCTCTAAATAGATTATATGTGCAGGAGGACTTAGAAGATGGTACAACCCACCATGGTTCTCGGAAACCATTCCTTCTGCTCCATATGATCGCCTCGTCTTACGGAAGGCTTTTGAGAAGGTCAGTTTATTGTGGAAATGGCTCGTTTCTATGTGCTTTTGAGAATTTCAGTTTATTCTGGATGTCGCTTCTTTCTATGTTGCATAAAAAATTGGTGCAACCATTACATGCTCCCCGGACATGTTTTTGACATAGCCCTTTAAATGTAATAAAAAGTAAGCACCTTTTACTTCGAGTGTACATGATATTTGGTCTCAATCATCGTCATTTCTTTTTGACCTTCACATGCAAATTGTACAACTTTGTGCAAAATGTGTCAATAGCTTTACTTGGGATTTTCCCTTTTTATGTACCCACTCTCTACTGTCTGTTACTACTGATTTAGTGCATTAAATGCTATTCTTTTTAATCATTTGTAACTTTCATAAGTAAACAGCATAAAGAGAATGCTAGGAGCAGTTACATTAAGAAAAAGAACGCCACGACAAGCTGCATAATGTGCTCACAAAATCAGCTGAGCTATAATTTAGCTATATTATGGCAGTGTTGCACCAAAATCTAAGCTAAGACTTACAACTTCCATTGATTTTGGTGAGGATTCTTCTTTGTTCCCAAAATAGTTCTTGTTTCTTTCCAGCCAAATTCCACTAAAAGGCTGCTGGAACTGTTCCAGAGAGGGCAAGAGCCTTGTGAAAACCCTCTCTCTGCCAATTTTGAAGGAATTGGAGGGTAGTTCTTGGCATACACCCACTTACGCCCAAGATACTGAAAAAGAAATCCCATTGTTGAGGATGAACTTTACAACGCAGAAACAGGTGGTTGATGCCCACATTAAATGCTAATTTTATTCTTTACATTTATTTTATACAGGCTGTAGTTAAGAGACTCATGACGGATGTACCATTTGGTGTGCTTCTCTCAGGCGGACTGGATTCTTCACTTGTTGCTGCTGTGGCTAACCGTTATTTGGCTGATACAGAAGCCGGTCGACAATGGGGATCACAGTTGCATACATTTTGTGTAGGCTTGAAGGTGATGATGCTTCAGTAGTGAACGTGCTCTATTTTGGAAATTGCTAACTGTATTATCACATAGAGGTTCTGGACCATCATCACTGTCCCTTTCACATGTTCCATATATAGGATTTGCATAGTAATAGCAAAATGGGAGTTTTCCATATAAGATACCAAATGCCTTCTCGGGCAATGAATTACCATTAGGATTTCCTTTTGATATTGTGGTTGATTCTTGTATGACTTTAGACTATCCTGGATTTCATTCTCTTGTTGCAGTTCTCTCCCTCCCCCCCCCCCCCCCCCCCTCTCTCTCTCTCTTTCATGTCTTGCTTACTTTTGGAGAAAGGAAATTAACTCCAGTTTCAAGGTTTGGTACTATTAACTAGCTTATTTCTTTCATCATCGGTCCTGATCAGGTGTTACTATCTTGTAAATGCGGGTTTTTGGAATCTTCCAGGTATCTATAACTTTAGAAGATGATCAGAACTGATCGCAGTCATTTCTCTGAACTAGATCTGCCTCTGTTCGAAATTTTTAATTGCTGCACTTAAATTACCTGTGCTAAACTCTTTCAACACCTCTCATGATGCTAAATCTGGCAGTCTATGGTGTACTTAAAAGTGTTTAGTGTACCTTAGTGTGTAGGCCTGTTATTGTCCACAATCACACAAATGATTCAGTGAGATCTTTTGAAGCCATTTGGTGTAATTGATGGAGTTCTGAGATGAGTGTTTATCCATCTTTTTATATTTGTTATATATTGTTTCTTTTCTTTTGTTTGTATTTTGCTTTTTCTCGTTGTAATTGAGGTTGTCTTTTCTTTTATTTCAGGGTTCTCCTGATCTGAAAGCTGCCAGAGAGGTGGCAGATTACCTCGGAACCCGTCACCATGAGTTTCACTTTACAGTACAGGTAGCTTTTCCTAAAGACGTGAAGCTGATTTTCCTTCTCAGGAGTATAACCACTTTAGTCAAATTGACAGTATACTTGTTTCCATTGCTATATCAGGAAGGAATTGATGCCTTAGAGGAAGTCATATATCATGTTGAAACATATGATGTGACCACTATCAGAGCCAGTACACCAATGTTTCTCATGTCTCGGAAGATTAAGTCATTGGGTGTGAAAATGGTTTTATCTGGTGAAGGTTCTGATGAAATTTTTGGTGGTTATTTATACTTCCACAAGGCACCCAACAAAGAGGAGTTTCACCAAGAAACTTGTAGAAAGGTTGATCACAATATCATTTTTTCAATCATTCAGGGGTTATGGAAAGTAACCGTATTTTTACTAGAATTATGTTTGAACTATTTCTCACTCTGATGGATGCTTTGATGTTAATACAGATTAAAGCACTTCATCTTTATGATTGCTTGAGGGCCAACAAATCTACTTCAGCTTGGGGTGTTGAAGCTCGTGTACCGTTCTTGGATAAAGAATTTATCAATATTGCAATGAACATTGATCCAGAATGGAAAATGGTAAATGCTTCCCCTCTTAATCCTCTAACCCACCCCCACCCAACTACCAAAACACAACTAACAAAGACCACGAAAGAAAGAGAGATCCTTTTCCTCCTTCAAGGAACAAGGGGGTAAAATGACATCTTACATAAAAAAAAATGTCAAAAGATTGCTGCAAGTTATGTAGAAAAACAGTGTTCAACATCATGGGAGACCGGGTTCAAGTCTCAAGTGAAAAAAATGTTAGGTTCTCATATGCTGAACCCTTGGTGCAGAGTTACCTAGTACATGTGCTAGTGAGAGGAGGCTGCAGGTACTTGGTGGATTGGTTGAGGTGCACACTAGTTGATTGAAACCATCATTCTTCAAAAAGACAAGTTCAATCTTGTTGCATCATGAATTTATGATGTGTCAATCTTCCTGTGTCTGTCTCTAAATAAATGAGAGCATTTCTTTGTCATGATTAAATTTGTTTGGCTCTTTTGTGGTTCTTGAAGGTATTTCTAAACTCAAGCTTGCTGCGACTTACGTTAGGTCTAGAGAATTTCTGCCAGACAAAAAATGGGAAGTACATTCAAGTATTTACTTCCATATTACAAGGTCCAGTGTTACTTGAATGGGTCTGATATATGGGATACAATATGGATTCACACCCATAACCTCATCGCAATGTTGCCTTCTCATCTGTACATCTAGTATGATCCTACAATTCAATGTATCTCTGTACAGTGACTGTAATATGCTGAAAAACCTTTCTTGAAACATTACAGATCCGACCTGATATCGGAAGAATAGAAAAGTGGGTTGTACGCAATGCTTTTGACGATGATCAGAATCCTTATCTGCCAAAGGTTTGTTGGATTTTCTTCTATCAGGTCCAAAAATTAATATTGTTTATACAGGCAACAATAAACAATAAAGAGGCAAGCAAACCCCAAATACATTGTGTACACTTACGCACAGAAGTGTATTGTATGTCTCACATACAAGGGTATCATATGTACAAATCCCAACTTGCACATCTATATCACGTAAAACACATGCATGCATATGACCTGCATATATATATATATATATATATAATGAAAAGACATTATGATCGAGTTGTTGAGCCTCGTCAGTTTTCTTTTTTAGCATATTTTATATAGGCAGAAGGAACAGTTCAGTGATGGAGTTGGCTACAGTTGGATTGATGGCTTGAAGGATCACGCCAACAGTCTGGTGAGCTTTTTTGTTCTTTCTGTTCCCTCCTTTTTCATCCTTCTCCCTTCCTTTTGTGGTAATGCTTAACGCATCTTTTACATTTGATCTAGGTTTCTGATTCTATGTTAGCAAATGCAAGTTTTGTTTACCCACATAACACACCCACAACAAAGGAAGCTTACTACTACAGAACTATTTTCGAGCGATATTTCCCCAAGGTGGGTATTTCATGTCTTCTTTTCCTTGTTATTCATGTCCAATTTATGATACTTTGTCCCAAATAATATTTTCTTTGTTCTTGTTTCTTTCCAATTTTATTCAGGCCATTAACACGATTGCTTCTATCTTGGTATTTGTTGATAAGAGTAATCATAATTTTTAACTGTTATTTGGAGCAGGCTGCTGCAAGGGAGACTGTTCCAGGTGGTCCAAGTGTGGCATGTAGCACTGCAAAAGCAGTAGAATGGGATGCAGCTTGGTCCAAGAATCTAGATCCATCCGGTCGAGCTGCTCTCGGTGTTCATGAAGCTGCTTATGAGGTTAAAGAAACTTGAAGTTGATAAAGCTGCAGTAGCTGTTTGATTGTATACGCGCTTGAATTCTTTGCTTCAGGTTGTAGATGCACAGTTTCATGTAAGCAGAGTTTATTTTACTTGAGAAGAAATATTGACTTATGACAGAGATGTCTGAAAACATGAAGACAAAATTCATCATGATTCAAGAAAGCATATACAATCTCATGCTCAAATAGACAAAGGGTTTTTGCTACTTAAACAACCAAAGTTAATACATCAACTATAATGAATCCTCTTAACGCAACCTCAATAGAACAGAATGGATACGAAGTGGTATTTGATTTGTATTGTTGCTTTCTTCATCAGAATGTGACAAATTTATGTTAATTGAAGCTTGTGTAAATGCTGTCTGTATAATTCAAAATTTAAACCGTCTAAATCAACAAAATAGTTTAAGATATAACAAAGACTTGAAACATACCCATTTGCTACTGAAGATGATAATTAGGAGGAGCAGAAGAGGATGCAGGAAATCAATAGGTGCTACTGATGATGTCTTTTTTGGTCTTCCTCTTCACCTTCTGTTGGTTCCGATGGAATTTTCTATACATATAAATAAAATTATAAACTAGGAAAAATTAGTTTGAAAATATTTAAAACATCTTCAAGTATTACCTTTGATCTGCTTCTTCTCCTGACTGATGCTTTAGGTGCTGGTGATGGTGTTGTTGGTGCACTAGGACAACCCCTCTAGCATGGGAGATACTACATGTCAGCCCTAGGCAACTTTTTACATTCCTTCTAACCTTAGGTGCCTACCAGGCACGTTTGTGATTTCTAGTGGTAAAATAGTTGGAATTTGTACATCTCCATGTTTGTGAATAGTTTAACAATATTGGAATAAGTTCTCAAGTAAGTTTCCTTACTATAGCAGCGGTCTATATAGTCATAAAGAGAACTTTTTAAGGTATAATGCAGCCACAATGTCACGACCCAAAACGGATCGCAACTAAAAGAAGAGGAAATAAAGCGGAAACCATCTTAACATAACATAATAAATCTCCCAAAATATAGAGTCATGAGTACAAAAGCATCTAAAGTAATACAGAAGTGTAAATACACGTCTCAAATAAAATACAAGTCTGTCTCAGGTACAGGATCATCATCAAAGTTCACAACTGCTAAACTCAAGATATTATAAGGTATTTCATAAAAGCTCAGTTACTACCTAGCTAAGACCTAACTAACAGACTTTAGTCTGCTACGCCATGCTACAAGGATCTAGACTCTCTAGAGCGACGTTGGGGCATTTTAAAGCAGGTTATACTCTTAAACTAAGGTCAATATCATTTACGGTACCAATAACATGAAACCAAAGCTGAAATAATAGAACAAACGAGCCACAACCAAACAACATGCTTTCAACTACCCGAAAATCCAAAATAGGACCTAAAATATAGACTAAGGCATGAAAATATACTACCAAGCCCATTATTCCAACCAATTCAATATGAATTTATACATTCCACCTCAATCTAAAGAAAGGAAAACTATAGCTTACCTGAAAGCCGAACACGCACACTCCAAGTCACTCGGCTGGAGATTTTCCTTTTCTAACAGTGTAACAACCCATCTTGAGATGAGATATTCCACATCGGCAAAACACAACAGAGATGTTGGGTATATAAGTAAAGGACTGGTCTATATACTGTGAGGCGCCTTTTGGAGTGAGCCCAAAGGGACAAATCCGTGATGGGCTAGGCCCAAGAGTGGACAATACTTCACAGTGTTGGGCCAGGTCATTACAGATGATATCAGAGTCACTCTTGTGTCAGCCTTGTCGATGTGGGGATAGAGTTCAACTAAGTTTAGGTGAATCCCGATGAGGCGGGGTAAACCTCAATGCTAAGTCTAGGCGAATCCCATGCGGTGGGGCAAACTTCAGTGAGGACGCTGTGTCCATAGAGGGGGTGTATGTAACAACCCATCGGGAGATGAGATGTCCCACATCGGCAAAATATGGGAGAGATGTTGGGTATATAAGTAAAAAGCTGGTCTATATACTGTGAGGTGCCTTTTGGGGTGAGCCCAAAGGGACAAATCTGTGATGGGCTAGGTCCAAGAGCAGAGAATACTTCACAGTGTTGGGTCAGACCATTACAAACGGCCTCCGAACGATGCCATGCTGTCAAAAATAGGATCACAACGTTGTTACGGTCATTTTTATATTAAAGTCATAAAAAATGGGCTTAGATCAGTTTCCAGGCCAAAAAGCGGGCTCACCACGAAATTCTGAAACAAAGCCCTTATAATATTCTCCATACTTTCCTAAGCTTGTACCTCAAATTCGGGTTTAATCCAAAGTCTAAAACGATATAAAACAACCTAAAAACAAAATATTTTTTATAAAAGAAACTTATGTTTCCAATAATTTCTTTATCAAATTTCTCTAAAATACAATAAAATCTACAAAATCCAACTCTACCACGATGTTAAGCTTGGAAAATCCTTCAATTTAGACTAAAATTTCACTAAAATCCGACTCAATATGACGAAGAGATCGCATTTTGAAATTTCCTATAAATAAAACCAATATGGCAGCAGCTATTTCATCAATCAACCTCAAAATGCAGCAAAATCTAGAGAATCCAATAACACCACGACGTTCGCCTCAGAAAAATCTTCAATATGGACTAAAATTTCACTGAATTCTGATCCCGAATGAGAAAGATATTAATATTTGAAGTTCTCGACAATCAACAACAATATAAGGCAGAAAACCACGAAATTTATCTCGAACAACATGTCAAAAGCAATTTCTGACACTTCCACGATGTTTGCCTAAAAAAAAACATACTAGTTAGCCTTTTGAATCACTAAAATTGGATGAAAAATGACCTAAAAAATGAGGTGTAAAGTTGAGAGAAAATATATACATATGCATGAATGATACCAACTTGCCACATCATTGCCACATGGCGTCACCACATCCACATGGCGTGATGTGGTGGTGGCACATGGCAATGACGTGACACTAAGTACTGTGAATCTCAGTATATTCATGTGTTTTAAGTATAATAATTGATGTAGATAAGCTAACATATATGATTAGTCGTGTTTCAGGTCAAAATGTCGCAATTGACCCAAATTGATAAAATAAGCAAAAGTGGAGCATTAGAGGCAAAAGAAGCATGATTTATCCGCAGCATGGTTAAGGCACTCTGAGATGAAAACTGTGCCATGGCTGTCTCCAAACTTTGAAGAACGAAAAAGTCCTACATACCACAACCTTCACATGGGGCATTGAGGGGCACACCACAAACCCTTGATCCATGCGTTGGGGAACGCACTATGGGGTAGTGCTTTAGCAGAAACTTGTTTTTATAAGATAAACTAGATGGCGTGTGTCCATGCTAGGGAGAATATTATGATGGAGGTAAATGCGAAAGAAATTTGAAAAGTGGGATTTAAAAATGAAAGTGATAAATCAGACTGGGTAATAACTTATATCAATACATTGGTAAGGCTTGTTTGAAATATGATTGTTATGTACAACTTATACTATTACACGTATACTTTGACAGAAGGACTAAAGACGATAGTTGCAGGTGTTTTGGCTGTAACGGTATGTCGAAGAAGCAGTAGTAATCTGCATCTGAACCTGTGGTTCACCCAGACCAAAGTTGCTGGATTTAACAATTCTGTCCGAGTCTTTCGATGATGAGCTTTCTTCCATGCTTTTCTACACTGCAGCTGTAAAGGAAAGTAGAGAAATCATCAGCTTCTTCTGCATTGTAGCCTAAACAAGAATGTAGTTTGATCGGTAATGCAAAATTTTCTTTTGGAAGTGATGTGGCTTCATACGCTGATTAATATGCATCAAAACGTGTGGTTGAAAACAGTAGTGATGGAAACCTTTCTTACTGCTTATATCCAGGCACTCAACAAAAAGAAATAGTGGAGTTAAAATTTCTACGAAGATATGAATGGTTACTATATATACACAAACGATATTACAGGAAAATTAAGTCCGTGGAAGCATTTCAAATGCTCACAAGATGCAATCCTTTGATGATGTGGCTTCAAAATAAGTGCAGGGGCTACCAACCCCAATCTTTTGGGGAAAAAGGGAAAAAATCAACTCTCAACTACTTACTAACCTTCCACGTTATCCATGACTAATACTTGCGTGGCATTTTTCAAATGCTATGAAAAAAGTACTGTCTGCAAACAAAAGAGAAACAACAAATAGTGAGCACCAAAATTGAGGCCTTGTAAGAGTATTTTGCTTCACCGATATTGAGTAAGCAAGATCAACAAACAGGGAAATTAAAAAACTTTTGCAGAAACCGAGAGAAATAGAGCAGTGAAGGACGTTAACAATACCCTAGTGGTTCAAATTCCATGCAAAAATCGAGCATGTCAAACGCGACATATTTTGACTTAATTCAAAATCAGTGTCCTTTGCCACTTAGCCAACAATCAATCTGTCGGCCTTTTTTTAATTTCCTAACATGAACAGTTCAAAGTGAAATAAACAAAAATGAGAAGACACTTAAATTCCTTAAAATCTGTGGGAAAAAATGTTACCATTCTTGATTTTAGCCACGCAGAACATATGTAGGTGTTGTTTATCGTCCATTGCCTACAAAAACCCAAAATAAAGTTATATTGGGCAAGTATATTATTGAAATTGAATGAATATTGTTGTAACAGTGTGTACATCTGGGTAAGATGTCTTCATTGCATTCAGACAACCCTAATAAGTTGTGCTTATCTCAATTCACTTGGTTGTTGTTTCATAAACAAAATAAATTGTCTTAGGCAACGGAAATAACTTTTACCCCTATGTAATACAGCTGCATACAGTTTTTTACTGGCACTTGAAGCATGGGTGAACAAAAAGGAAAAAGTTTTAAAATAGATATAAAATTCACCAGATATACCCATGTGAAGCACGTTCTAGTAGGTAGTACTCATCTTAACGGTGCAATAACTAAGATTTATCCCATCAGTGCAAGACTGTAGAGTGTAGTCATGTATAAGAAAGGAAGACATCTCTAATTCTTCATAATTTAACTGTGAAAACCAAGCGTTCATGATGAGTGGTTTTTTCATATTGTGGTTGCATCAGGTCAGGCCAGCTGCACAAAGTGTGGATAGATGAAGAGAAATCAACTCGTGTAGGATTTGAACTTGAGACCTCTTGGCACCGTGCATGAGTAGCAGTAACAAAGAGAAAAATGAGAAGGAGGAAAAAACAAACTTCAAATAAGACCGTATGGACTATTACATACTGTAAGAAGAAGTGAAATAAGAGCATGAGTCATATTTGCAGTGTGTTAATGTGGGCAGATCCAAAAAAGCAAATCCGAATGTTTGTTTTTTTTCATACCAGAAATTGTGGAACTCAGAAATTAATTCCGGGAGAAGGAGTTTAGTTCCAAGGTTTAAACTTTAAGTAAGTTGGCTAAGGAATATTATGAAGCCACTTTCCCATATTAACCTGTAAAGAACTACCCAAATAAACCTAATGACATAAATTTCTGTTCAACTTAGGGTCTTGAGAAAATATTACATGGCATTGAATTACAAATCATTCGCAGCAAGATGACTCAATAACAATGAGAAAGAGTCAAATAGGGGTTATAAGTATTTACTCAATTTCGATAATATTTAATCGAGGACCTTCAAAAAATAGTACTAACTCAATCGAGTGTCATCGCTGAAGGTGGATAACATGTTACTCAAAACAACTAATAAAAGCAGAGCATATGGATGCACACTGCTCGGAGATTTTTTATCCATTAAACAGAGTACTTGAACTTGACAAAAAAAATCATACCAACTGTTCTTCTCAATTTCATCCACCCAATCTTATAATACATGATATGCATGAGGGATAAAGATGAGATACCTCGATTGCTTTTTGCACAACACTTTCCAATTCAAATTCCACAAATCCAAAACAAAATCCTTGTTGCTGCCATTAACCAATTTATGGTTAAAGAATCCACTAATGCAGAGGAGGAGCTTATAGCAAAAGAATACACCCATATTCAGCTTTTTCTTTAATTAGCAGGAAAATAGCACAAACAAACATACCCTGTTACTTCGGACTTGAATTCCTCCATTTTTTATTGGCCTAAACTTCTTGAACTCATTTTCCATATCATCCTCTTCATTATCTGTGAACAGATCAATTTCATTTGCCTCATACTAAAGTTGATGGTATTATGAATCATCCTCTGGTTCATATCCAAGATATCCAAGACAACCATTTATGACGGAGCTATTGTCACATGTGCTCGAGAGTTGATGCCCCAAGGTAGGGTCTAATTCATCAGAGTCTTGCAAATAATTTGGTGTCTCTGAGTCTGAAATGTAATCATCAACGTGGAGAAAAGGATCATCAAGAAGCTCCCTTGCAGATAGTCTGTGAGATACTGTTGTCAAGCATTTCTCAACAAATCGAAGAACCTCAGGATCTGTGACTTTGTAAAGGGAATCTAGCTTTTTCCCCTACATAACAACAAATCATGTTGATACCTTGACGGATATGCATTACAGAGCAAAATCTGAAGCAAGTTTCAAGATGTCTGGTTCTTACAGATGCCACGTTTTTGTAGATCTGAGCAAGATGAGTGCACTCACTGTATGGATATTCAAAGGTCACCATTTCTAAAATACACTTGCCAAATGAATAAATGTCAACTAATTCAGTGTACTCCTCCGCATACACCTCTGGAGCCATGAATTCTGGCGTTCCTGGTCGGGCAAACAACGTTTCAGAAGAATTTAAGTTGGATAGTGCATGAATTAAGAGGTCTCGAATCACATCAACAACAACATACCCATTGAAATCTCAAGGGTGAGGTCTCAGGGGGCTGAGTGTACGGAAACCTTACCCCTACCTCGAAAAACATCATTAATTTCAATTATACTTCAAGATTATTGTGTAGCATGATATAGTAATAAAATTACCAGTTTCCAGGAGAATTTAAGCTGGATACTATATGAATATGCACCAACAGATTTCTATCACATGATCAATTCCAATTAATCTTCAAGATTTTCATCAAGCATGGTAGCATTAGATTACCTACAGAACATGCAGCATGGGATTTGCGGAGGATGGCAACTAGGCCAAGATCACCAATTTGGACTTCGCCCTGGTTCCCATTGATGAAAATGTTATCACACTTGAGGTCTCTGTGTATAATTGGAGGATCATCGCTATGCAGGTAATGAAGTCCCTTCAGGGTTCTTAGAAGAACCCCAAGTGTATCTGTTGTAGACACTCTCACAGGTATGCATAGTTAAATTAGTGTACCTTAGAAAGCAATTCACTTGCAACTAAATCGAGAAGCTTCAACTCCACAACCATCGTCGAAGTGTGATTGTGCTCTGAAATGAGTTTGAAATTAACCCATTTCAAGACTCTAATGTTGAAACCTACGGACGAAAGCGGAAGCTTTAAATTTGATTTTGTGTGGTCTTTTGAGATCGGGATTGAACTGTAGATATTATTCACAAGATTTTGTGGTGAAATTTTTTGTTTTCTGACAACTCAAGATAAAACCAAACAAACAATTTGAAATAAAGGGAGTACGTCATTTTACGGGGAAACAACTCTAATTTATCATTCCAAACAACAATAAGTACTTCAAAAAGTTAACAAGGATGATGATGAACCTAAAATAAAGTGACTGGCCTTTGACAGATCCTCATGCTGATAACAAAGATCACAGGGAACTGTTCCTAAAACAACATCAGTTGGATGATGGCTTTGGATTATTCTTTAGTGTGTAAATTGAACATTCAACTCTAATTAATTTGTCATTGTTTGGCTTTGTAAAACCATGCAGAAACAGTAGCATACAAACAACACAGTTGCATCAGATTAAGGAGAAGAGGGAATTAAAGGACTCAAGAAGGCAAGCTATAATCAGTAACCATTTCACCCAAATGTCAAACATAATGTTACAATTCTGTGCTCACAATTCATTGACCATCCCTAACCAGCATTGTGTTTTCTTTGTATGAACTGTTCTTGTTCAAGAATAGCATAGTCACCCCTTTTTCAGCCAAACTTCTTTGTATAGAGGCAACTGTTAAGGTTCTAAATGGAAGAACTGATCTAATTTCTTTACCATTGTGTGGTGTTGAATTAAATTTTCTTTGTCCCTTATTTTCTGAATGCGTTAGACTTTGAAATTAATTATGAGAACCTAATAAAACTACACTACAATAATCCATAACTCTTTGTCTTTGCTTCTATGGTAGAAAGAAAATTTAAAATTTAAAATGTATTTGCCCAAGAGAAAATAAAGATAACAGAGGATGATTAAGGACATATGTCGTACCTCAAAGCAGTGATCAAAGAGACTCTTACGCTTCATCTACCGGTTCCAATACTAATTTCACAGAAGCTTTGCTTCTTGAGACGCAGTGATCAAGTATGCAAACACTCCATATTCTAAATCTAAAATAAGGAAGGACTAAGCCGAGGGATAGATAGGAAGATTATAAACAAAAGCTCATTAGAAAAAATTAGAGCCAACAAAGATTTCTCAACATTCAAAACTTAAAGATGTGCAGAAAACACATGCATTACTGAGAAATCAGAGGAATATTATAAATCAGGAAAGTCAGAGGAATGGGCAAATCACAAAATTCATACTGGGCAAACACATACAAATCATCATGTTAGGCAAATTAACAGCTTCATTAGACTACTCTATAATCTGAAAACCGAACATTTGTCTTCTTTTCATAACTGAAATTCTAAAACGCAGAAATCAACTCCAGGAAAAAAGAAATCAGTTTCAAGGTTCAAACTTCCAATAAGTTAGCTAAGACGTATTATCAAACACTTTACATGCGCAATCTTTTCCCACTTTATACACACAACTAAGCACAATTTTTAGGTCATGGCACAAGAATATTCACATTATTTACACCCCTGCTTAGGAAATCAGCACACAGAAGGAGAACACCAACCTTTAAATTAGAAGTTAGCAACAGTCAACAAAGAAGTTGGAATCAACGAAAGAGCAATTGACTTACTAATCAACCAATAAAAGACAAACAAGATAAAATTTCAAGAAAACATCAAATTAGAAAATTGCGAGAAAGAAAGCTTACTTCCCCCATGAAATTTGCAGCAACAAAAGCAAAGAAGAGTATACTTGAAATTCTAAAACACAGAAATCAATTCCGGAAAAAAGAAATCAGTTTCAAGGTTCAAACTTCCAATAAGTAAACACCTTACATGCACAATCTTTTCCCACTTTATACACACAACTAAGCACAATTTTTAGGTCATGGCACAGGAAAACGTCAAATTAGAAGATTGCGAGAAAGAAAGCTTACTTCCGGCACGAAATTTGCAGCAGCAAAAGCAAAGATTGGTCAGCGATGTTACTTCTCCAGAGCCACAGTGCCTATTATCTAAAGATGAATCCTTCCAGTAGTATCAGCCATTTATCCCACTTAGCTAGCTTTGACATATTATTGAACACCCTCAATGCATCAATGTGCACATTGTATATCATTGTCGAAGTGCATGTGAATTCCAATGAGAAGTAATTCGAAATCATTATTCTTGCCTTGTACCATTACATATCTATTGAGCAATAATTTCAGGAGGGATACTGCTTTGTGGTCCACCTGGAGTGGGGAAGACATTGCTAGCGAAAGCGGTCGCTGGTGAGGCAGGGGTGAACTTCTTCTCCATTTCTGCATCTCAGTTTGTTGAGATATATGTCGGTTTTGGGGCTTCCTGTGGTAGAGATTAGATTAGTTTGGAAAATTCTTAGAAGAAGAGGGGAGAAGGAAAAAAGAGTTGTGAGAAATTACACGTGTTAGCTCATATATTTGTCATTCAAAATGCATAAAGCCAGATGTCATACTAACATATCAGTGTGAAATTACTGAATTACCCTTTGTAGTACCACAAACCTTCACTTATTATTAAGGAAAAAGCAAGTTTAAATGGAACCTTGGACGACTTCTTTAAGGTGAACCACTTTTATTATTGATCACCTTTTGGCCAATCACAAGAGGGGAGAAGACAATATTATTAAGGTCCTTTGTTTACTAGTTCTCTTTATGTAAATTTTGAATGAACAATGGGAATTTTTGAACTACTTGCTTTTTTGCACAAAAAGTTATTGAGTAGCTACAAAAAGTTATTAAGTAGCTTAACTCCATAACTAGAGTTGTGAAATATAGAATAGGAATCAAGGTAATGAGTTTATCATATTAAATTTTTGCATGAAGATATTGGTCATTATGAATTAATGGTTCTTTCGCAAAGATCGTTTTTGATGGTTGCAAATATTAGAACTTATCTGGATTCTTAACTTGCTTGGCAAAAGAAGTTAGAATAGAAAAAAGAACCAGTAATAAAAATTTTGGACTATCAACCCCCATCTAATAGCTGGAGCTAGTAATAGAAAAGCTTACTTGAGATCTATGATGATAATCAATTAATACACTTCCAAGTGTTGTAAAGACTCAAGCTGAAAGACTTTAAAGGACGTATAGATTCATTAGTTTTGCATAGTGAATGAGTTGAGTAGTGAATTATGTATTTGAATTCCAACATCTAGAGAACCACAGCTCTAACTCTTCTTAAATTATTGAATACAACGTAATCATAATAGTAGATTATAAATAGCACATAAATGTTCCCAATAAACCCCATTTGAAAAGTGAAATAAGATTGAATTCTTGCATAAATTGATTTTCACACTCTGGGTGAAATTCAACCCCAACCTTGTTGATTTCTAAATTTGACAACAACCGCTTTATTATGCACATCAGGTGAAAACGCCAAGGCTACACACACTTTCAGACGTGAATGTCTGAAGTTATCAAGCTTTAGCTGGTGTATCTGACCCTTTTGCCCAGAGCGAGTAAACTTGCAAAAAAGAAATATTAAGTGAGTATTAGTAAAAAGCAACCTTAATGACGGATATTGGTGCACTTCCAAATCGGTCAACTGCAGCTAGTTTGGGATTAAAAAACAAAAACCAAAAACTCTAAACCAGTTTGGGATACAAGTGTAGCTGGTTGACGGACTAATTCAAGGTCTAAAATGACCAAGTACTATCTACTGATGGTAATGGATTTTGTATCATGTTGTTTGTGTTCTGTTTGCCCAGGAATGAACCTTTGTGTCATCTGCTGTGGATGCGTTTTTGCTTGGCATCAGAGATATGAAACATGAGCTGCATTATCAGATTCAGATCATGATTAATACACACCGAGGATTCAAAACTACGCAGCACTCTCAAATTCAAATCATAACTAAAATGCATTGAGAAATTCAAAACTAAATCATTGGATATTTCTGGAGAGTCACCTTAGTTCCAACGTAAAATGTAATAAACATGCCGCCAAGAGTAGGTAGTCCTGAAAAAAAGGGAAAAGTTTCATTCTTTCTAGCATTAAATGAATGTCAAGAGAAAAATTAATAACCCATAAAGTACCTTCTTTCCGGAGAAATTTAGAGAGCAACCAATTGATCCCCGATGATCCAATGACAAAACCAACAAGATTGGCAACCTTATACAAGGTTAAAAAAAAGGAGTTACTAAGAAATAAATCTAACATCTTTGGTGTAAGTGATTCTAACTGTATTCAGTAACACACAGTCCAATGGGCAAAAAAGAGGCACCGAAGCTGCTTAAGTCTCCCACAATGGAATGGTCAATCTGAAGTTTGGATTCGCTCATCCCACTTCCTAGAAGGCGACATGCATCTTTTGTTGCAAAGCATTCCATACTAGAGCTGAATGCACTTTATACATAATAAACTTGTGATCATATATGGGCACAAGACAAAAAGTGACTTGACAGTATCTTCAGCTATTCAATTGATTGTATGCAGCAAAATTCAAAAATGATCTGTCCTATTTCTTTAGTTGGTCAATTTTGACTTATCCATTGAAAAACTTTATCTTTCCGAAGCACCAGTAGTGTTTCTTCTGTTTTTTACTTTCTGTCATACATCAAGTTGACCTTTTAGTACTTCAGAAACCTTAATTTACTATTAACTTGGTTAAATACATAAGACAGCAATAGGATAACTTCAGTAAGATCATGCATAAGGATAAGCAATCCATTAATTTTTTTCGCTCCTGAATTATTAGCAGCATACCATGAGACAAGTGATGGTGATAGCGCCGGCAACAGCACTAAGTTCACGGTACAGAAACTTGCCAACAGAACTTTCCACCTAGTGAATACAATTAGGTCAGTAACATGACACAACAACGAAAGATAATTTATTTGCTAGGAAAAACTATTCAGTTAACTGTATAAAAGAAAAAGAATTGAATGAAGTACCTTCAAAGTATTTGTTGTTGACTTTACAATCATTTCGGGTATAAAGAATATGCAGGTCAACCATGCCCAAGAAAGAAGTTTCCTGAAGGCAATGGCCAACAAGTAGCTAAATAAGGACTAAGTTTGATACAATAGTAAAAGTGGAGGTTGATGAAATTCAGGAGCAATACCACTCCAGATCATGCCATACAGCAACAAATGTGAAGATAACCCACACATTTAGCAGCTTCGTCTGAGTACCCCCAAGAGGAATATACATATATCTAAATGTATAGACATCACACAAAATTTTGGGGTCAGTACAAGATCACACAGAGAAAGCTAGATGAGTTTGAGAAAGCACCTAACAAGCCATTTGTTGAACGAGGCATGCCAGTTTCTCCAGAAACTTTCCAAGTTGTAGCAGTTATTTACACATCTAGGCATATTTTCAGGAGCCTCAATACCATTGATCTACAAACAAACACATTAAAATGCTCAGAAACCAAAACAAATAAAGCACCACCTCCAAAATGAAAAGAAGCAAAAGGAGCATAAGTTACAGAAAGTAATAGAAGTAATGGAGAGAGCACAATTTCAACAAAATTACCAGTGACCAGAAGCGAAAGTAGCGCCAAAGCAGAAAAAACTTAAGCCAGATGAAGTTCAACACCTGCATTGTCATGAAGATTATTACATGAATCATACATCCTATTGTCTGGAAACCAGCAATCCAAAGGATCATCTTATATCGAGGAGAATGCAATAAATGGCGAAGAGTAGCAGGTATTATAATGGCATAACATAAAAGATGTGCAAAATGGGTGGTGTCTGAATTTCAGACTCATTGAGCGGATAACAGTTATTCAGACATACGTGGGCAAAACATCGGAAATACAGAATCTGCACTGTAAAAGTCAATGAAGCAACACAGCACAAATTGAAGTTCTAAGTATCATGGATGAGAGGAAGTCTATTCTCTCGGAGGATTACCTCTCGATAGAGACTTTTCTACTCACTACCAGAGGGAATTGTCACTAACTTCTCCAAATGTATGTGAAATAATTTTAAGAAGGTGTTTTCATGTACGTTATTCTATATGAATATAAACAGAATAAGCACTTACTAAGGCAGTTGAAGACTTAAGTAGCTCAAAAGTTCTAAATACAACACTTACTCCATACCCGATGATGAAGATGTCCAAAGGAGATAAGTATTTCCATGTCCCACTGCAAATTTACGGAAAAATGAGTCCCCAGAATAACATCATACCTTTGTTTAAAGCAATCAGTGGTCTGAATTTCATAACCTCACCTAATGGCAAATGCATTATAGTAAAAGAAATGTGTCATTGATTCCATAAGCATCAGGCTAAAAACCCAACGAAGTCCATACCAAACCACATTGCCCAATGAGTGCGTCTTCTGGGGAGTATCAAGCTGCAATGACAAAAGCAACAGAGAATTGTGGTCAGTTGTCTTCATTTAAAAAAAAATATAGTGCTGGAGCAAAACAAGTAGCTAATTCAAAATTTTAACGTTGCACCAGGGCGAGCAGGTAGTGGATAAATATCATACAGACGGTAAGAGGTAGATTTAAGATTTAGCAGAAAAGAGCATGACTGTAATCACAACATGTCAACAGTTCTTATCAGTCCCATCTTCTGCTGTATCTCGCTTATGAGAACTACCAATGACCCTTAATATAGAGGCGAACGAAGACGATGCAATCACCAGCATTTTTGCACATATTGTTAACACTGCAGCAGGGTATCTTCACTGCAAGTATAAGGACACAAACAAGGAAAAACTAAAACTACAAAATCATGATTACCTGTGAAGCAAATGCATTGAAGCTAACAATTGGTCCAGCAATATATAGAGGTGCATAAATCAGGTAACACAAGTATATAGTGAAAGAGAATTTGTCATCCTCGAGACTTCTCTCCTGCCAAAAAGGGGGAATGTAAGAAGATGGCTCCATAAGAAGTTTGTAGAGATGATACCAAAAATTTGAATCACCAACTGACCTGCAATAGCTGGTAACATGTTCTACTTGAAGAACAACTATTGCAGCGTTGGATGTGCTTCTGCAATTACCACAACTACTAAATATCACAAGAGATGAACGAGATCTTTTTTGGTTTGGCGATTACTTGCATGAAGTGGTAATCTTTCTATAGAGCAATTAAGAGAATGAACTAAACACCGAGAATTATTTACCAAAAAAAACTAACACCGAGAATCAATTACTAGATTTCACAACTTCACTTGACATGA
Organism: Solanum rostratum; assembly: GCA_029948455.1. NCBI lineage: Eukaryota > Viridiplantae > Streptophyta > Magnoliopsida > Solanales > Solanaceae > Solanum > Solanum rostratum. The sequence continues at coordinate 14,892,051 of CM057053.1, read as the reverse complement.
GTATTTATGAAGAGGTGCTTTCGGAATAAAGATTCTTCAATAAATAATGTCCAGGATGCAGTACTAAAGGACAGCATGATTCTTTAGCAACAAGGCTATTAAGAAGTTATAGAATTTTCAGTAGACACCTTAGCATCTTTGTATTGTCAAGTGATTCCTGGATTAAGGTTTCTCGGATCAGCAATTGCTAGTGTTGCTTGCCATAAGTTCGCACATCTGAGTTCTTTCGAGGATACATGCCAAGTATACAGTAGGTTTGTGGTGTCTTTATTACTTAAGAGTGTAAAATACAGTAGACACCTTAGCATCTTTGTATTGTCAAGTGTTTCCTGGATTAAAGTTTCTCAGATCAGCAACTGCTAGTATTGCTTGCCATAAGTTCGCATGTCTGAGTTCTTTCAGGATACATGCCAAGTATACAGTAGGCTTGTGGTGTCTTTATTACTAAACAGAGCGTAAAATACAGTTGGAGAAAGATTCATATGATGGTTCCGTAAAGTACATTCCACCAAAGAAGATGACTTCCATTCATCATCTTATAGAGTGTCCAAGCAAAATCCTGACTCCCAAATGCATCTAGAAAGATCAACTGAAAGATGTTCCGAGAACAAAATGCAACCAGCTAACCGGACAAGGTACTAACATACATTTTTGTACATATTAATTAGCCAGAGATTGCCTACCATCTTAGTGATAACGAGATCTAACTATTTATCTTTACTATTTTGAGGTATGAAAATAGTCAATAGTCTAAATCCTGCATCATGATGGTACGAACAACTTTTCATCTATGAGAATCAACAGGTGTTGGCCCATGAAAGAATGCTTTTGATAAGAGAAGTGTGTCGGAAAAAAATGGTTTTTTTCAAGCACTAGTGAATTTAGCAAAAGTGGAGAAGATCTATAAGGTTGTTACCAAAATGATGCCTCTAAAATGGGTCAGATAGCAGACATACCTCTTTGTCAAACCGATTCGAGTAATATGCCCAATGGTAGTCATATCCAAAGCTAATCATTCGCAGGGTAACTGAAAAAGATAGATATTTGTTAAATAGCCTAGGATTATTCACTTAGCCTGTTCTCATGGTTGCAGTTGTAAACAACCGGTAAAAAGTCCTAGCATTTAGTAGAAGAAAACAAACGTAAATTGTCCTCTAAAAAATCAGATAACAGTATGGACATATGATCAATATCAACTCTGTCTTCAGAAGAATGAGCATTCAAAGCATCTTGCTTCTTAAAATAACGCACACATGAGGTCCATCCTTTGGTAAGTAACTAGGCAAAAATCTTAAAATTCTGCCAAAGCAAAAAAAAGTTTCCACTTTGGCAGGCAATGAGATGTTGAGCCACTAGCTCTAATGTAGATCAGGACCACACGGAAAGAGAAGAATAGGAGAGGTTTATGATGGTGTAGACATTGATTTTGTTCATATGAAGTATAGTGTCTAGTTTCTTTTTAGGGCACCCACAAGGTCCTCAACAGTAGCATTAACTAGTCAATCAAGGCAGGTTGAACAGAGTCAGTCCTAGGGTGAAGATCATCAGACGGAAAAATAAATTGAGCTTTCCCACTTTGTACTGAAGATTGTGTGTACTTTGTAGAGAACCATATTTTACTATGATTCTCTCTCTTTTGGTACATAACTTGTATGTGATGATTCCTCTTATTAATAAATATATACTTTATCATTATATTTCTTTGACATAAAGTTGCAACCAAGAAAATTGTGTACCGTAGATACTTCTAAAATGTTGTTTATCCATGTAAAAAATGATGATGATTGATAATGTGTTCAATAAACCATAACTAAGTTGTACATTTCTCATTATTTTACTCTCAAATTTGTCTCTTAGCATAATATACATTATTGACCCAGAATTTCCTTTCTAGGCTCTAGTTAGTGAAATTATATTGATCAAGATCGGACTTTTTCTCAGAGAATCAATCCAGATTCATGCCGGAGCGGTCGACTACTGAAGCAATTCATCTTGTCGGAGATTAGTGGAGAAATATAAGGAAAGAAAGAAGGACCTTCATATGGTGTTCATTGATCACGAAAAGGCCTATGACAATTCCGAGGGATGTCCTATTGAGGTGTCTCGAGGCGAAAGGTGTTCCAATGGTATATATTAGGGTGATAAAGGACATGTATGATGGAGCCGAAACTCGAGTGAGAACGGTAGGAGGAGACTCGGAGTATTTTCCTGTTAAGATGGGACTCCATCAAGGATCTGTTTTGAGCCCTTTTCTTTTTGCCTTAGTGATGGATGAGCTGATACGTCTATCCAAGAGGAGGTTCCATGGTGTATGCTATTTGCGAATAACATAGTACTGATTGATGAGACTTGGGCTAAAGTTAATGATCAGTTGGAGGTGTGGAGACATACTTTAGAATCCAAAGGGTTCAAACTGAGCAGGACCAAAACAGAATACTTGGAGTGCAAATTCAGTGTCGTAGGGGATGAAGCGGACATTGAAGTGAGGCTTGTCACTCAATCTATTCCCAAGAGAAAAAACTTTAAATATCTTAGGTCCATAATCCAGAGTAGTGGTGATCTTGACGATGATGTCACACATCTTTACAGAATGGTGGTTAGACTGTCTTTTGCTAAGGGGTGGAGTGCAAGTCAATCAAAAACTCACATGTTCAGAAGATATAGGTCGCGGAGATAAAAATGTTGTGATGGATGTGTGGACATACCAGAAGCGCTAAGATTAGAAATGAGACCATACAACAGAAGTTAGAGGTGGGCCCTGTGGCTGACAAGATGAGGGAAGCGAGACTGTGATGATTTGAACATGTGCAGAGAAGAAGTACGAATGTACCTGTTAGGAGGTGCAAGAGGTTGGATTTAGGGATTACATGGAGGATAGAGATAGACCTAAGAAGTATCGGGGAGAAATGATCAGATAAGATATGGTGAAACTTCATCTCACGGAGGACATGACTTTAGATAGAAAGGAGTGGAGGTCATGTATTAGGGTAGAAGGCTAATAGGCTAGTATGGGTAGGTTGATGTCTGACCTTGTGATATAGTAGGGTAATAGGATAATCGTGTCTTTATATACTGTGTTGTCATTATTAGTCTTATATTTGTTACTTTTATCGTATTTACATACTATCATTTGCTTTTCATTCTAGTTGTTTTCTTTTTTTTCTTTTCTTTTCCCTTTTTCCCCATATCTAGTATCTTCTGCTTATGGCTTGATTTTTGAGATGAAGGTTTTTCGGAAACAGCCTCTCTATCTCGATGAGGTAGTGGTAAGGTCTGCGTACATTCTACCCTCCATAGACCCCACTTGTGGGATTCCACCGGGTATGATTGTTGTAAGATCGTACTTTTTGGCTATGTTGCTCGGACTCCCCAAAAATGCAATGACACCCATGTTGGATATTCAAAAAAAATGTAGTACTTCTGGAGAATTCATCACGCACCCTTTCACTTTTTTGAAAATTATGAGCAACTTAGCTTTTTGGTGCACCCATGAGGGCTATATGTGTATAGATGATTTTTTTTTTTTTTGTGGAGAACCATAGATTGGTGTAGGTTAATCTACTTTTTTGATACACAACTTGTATACAAGGTTTCCCCATCATTAATTTCTCTTTACTCCATCAAAAACTATAAATTCTGAAGATCCTGATTAAACACAAGCGAGCCCAAATATTGACAAGAAGTTTCCTTTTTAATAAAAATGTAGTTCGATTTTTTTCCAATAACCAAGAGATCCCCAAGGTCTTGTGGGGCATGGTTCATAATTTGGGGGATTACGGGCTCGCCCCTATATTTTTCTCCACGTAAATACCAAGTCTTGTTTTATGACAGGGTTTGAACCCATAATGAATGCAACCACGCATCACATGTTGTGCTCTTACCACTATATAAATGCCCTGGGGGGAATGAATTTTTACTTCTATTAAACAATATAAGATTCTCAACTGGGTATGTTGTTATTGTTGTTTGTATTAAACAATATAAGATTCATTCACAAAAGTTTCTCCTTCCCTTGTACATTTCTTAGTGAATACCATACCAACACATAGATTACCAAAATTCCACAAAAGAATGTTTCTTTTATAAGTATGGGCAATTATTTTGGTCAAATCATTGATAGTTTATACTGAAAAAAGGAATCAAAGTAGTAAGATTGGAATAAGACTCAAGGACTCAGCCAAGTTGAATTCCCATTAAAAGACAAGATTTTATACCAAAATTGAAGCAGATATGCCACCTAAAAGTGCCTCGGTAATTGTCCAAATATGCCCAACTTTGCCTACAACACGGACATAGAATCATGAAAACATTTGCTTGAATAACAAACTCTATTAGAATTAGAAGATTTTGTTACAACAGAATACAGCCTACAATTGAGGAAATACAACTTACCCAAAAAGAGAAAATGGATACCCTTCATAAACACGGTTACATATGAGGAATGTAAGATTAAAGATCCAGAGCAGAAACACAAATTTTGTCCTCCCACATATCTGTAGACACAGAAGCAAGTATATAAGACCAGAATAACAAAATTCTTTGGTTATGGAGAGGAGCATTTAGACGCAATGTGAACAATGATCGCATACACGATATAGAAAATACATCTGCAAGAATGACTTTTTACCCATTAAAGAGGGAAAGAGACGGGAGCACAGAATAGACCTCAGCATACAGCACTACATATAACATAAACATCTTCGTCATTGTGAAAACCTTAATTTAGCCTTATATATTCAATATAAAAGTAGTGGCATAACCATCTTACATTTTCCGTATCAAGATAAGCTATAATAATTGGGTAACCCTCGTGAAAAGCCAAAGCAAACATGTCATTCATGATCCGTTCATTCTTTAAGTCTTAGACAGAATAAACCATGCCACTCACAATGTTGTGACCATGCCCACAATTAGAATAGAAAAGGTAAGATTGCGCACGATCTACTGTATGATGTTCAAAATTTCATGGCATATTCTTACAAAAGGACTGCAAAGGTAAACAAAAATAAGAAAGCTACTAAAAAGTTCTATCCTACCAACCTTTACTAGGAGAAAATTAGCTGAAGCTATTAACAATATGTATAAGATACTGCAGCCAAAACAAAGAGTTAGTAACGAGCCAGAGCCCCATAATTGAAAAACAAAATACTTTCAACTTTTGAAATAACGACAGAGCATACCAAGCTCCATGGAGATATGCCAAATAAACCAAAGAAAGCATCAACCAAATGGCAGACATTCCCTTTGCTTTTAGACCATATTTCCTACATGAGGTAGCCACTAGAGTGAAGATTCCAAACACTAATGTAAGAATCGTCAAATTGCCCCGAAAATTTCTCCACTGAGCATCAGATACATCCTAAAAACAACCACATGTTAGCAGAATTAACAGAGACAGATGCACATAAAACGGTATTGAACCAAAACAGAAAAAGGGTTTCGTGTAAATTGGGTATTGATCAATTTAAGCATACATTGAGTCGATGAAAGATCCAACCAGGTCGAAGTCCATAAGGTTTGGTGTAATGATCTGCAAACATGTCACAAGTTAAAGAAGAACCCTTAAATTACATAAAGACATGGGTATATATAGAGAGGGAAGAATACCGCGGGAGATTTGGAGAGATCTATGAATGATGAAAAGGTAAAATGAAAGGGCATAGATAATGAGAAGAGTAAGCTCCACGGAGCTTGTCATGACGATTTCACACTCAACAATGGCGAACAACTTGATAAAGTAGAAAATTCATTCAGGCATTTTGACAAACAGCTAACTGGGCTAGAAAATTCAAAGTATCAAATGAGCAAATGGCGTTGAAAGTAAGAAGAGCACTCAACAATGCCGCATTCCAATGAACTTGATGAGTATTTGGTGAAAATTGAAGAGAAGGTGTCCTTTAGTTTTAAAATTAAGTCAAATTTGTCTTTAATTAAAAATTAAGTGTGATCAATTTAATAAAAGGTTAAAGTGTATATTTTAAAAATTTCAGGAACTAATTTAAAAAAAAATTATAAGTTAAAAAAAATAAAAATTTATAAGTTTAAAAAAACATCCGCGATATTTGGGACCCTCCGCGATATGTCCGCGTCGCGAACATATACTTGTTCGCCTGTTCTGGGTCAAAAATGCATCATCGATTTTTTTCAAATCCGTGATTTATTTTTGTCATTTGTTTGGTTGAACTAACATATATTATTGTTTTGAAGCGTAGTGCATTGTTCGGGGAATTTTTCAGGGCCCGTAGCTTAAAATTAAAAAAAATAAAATTTGCCCAAAATAGTATCCGTCCACGCAGTACCGGGGCCTCATGAAGTAGCTGGTACGCGACGCGGTACTGTCGCGGACGGACACTATTTCGGGCAATTTTTTTTTAAATTTTGAGCTACGGGCCCCGGAAAATTCCCCGAACAATGCACTACGCTTCAAAATGGTAATATATGTTAGTTCAACCAAACAAATAACAAAAATAACTCACGAATTTGGAAAAAATCGATGATGCATTTCTTGACTCAGAACAGGCGAATAAGTGTTTGTTCGCGACGCGGACATGTCACGGAGGGTCACTGTTTTCGGGGCCAAAATTTTTTTGGAATTTGAGTTATGGGCCTCGAAAAATTCACCGAACAATGTCAATAGCTGAAAAACATCAACACTACTTAGTTCCAACATAAAAATTTCAATATTGAACGAGGATTACCGGGAATCGGTGATGCACGGGAATTGTGCAGCAGCTGTTGTAAATGACGTAGCAGTTGCTGGGAATTGTGCAGCAATTACTATATTATTCTCAGCAATTGTTGGACCCTACTTTTGATTTTTCGTTAATAGCTATAGCAAGTTGAGTATAAGTTGATGGTATCAGCATATGTAGTGATAAATTGAGTTTTGCCACTCCAATTTCAAATAAAACGCTAAATTCATGAGTGATCTTATACATTGATGTGACGATTGCACAAGTAATATACAATCTATAGAGCAATTGCATATGTAAGTGATGGTGACTAAGTAAATTGAGTGTTAGTTGGTGGCGTCAATATGTTTTAAAATATATCAGTAGTGATCTTATGCGTTGAGGTGGAATCAGTAGTGATCTTATACATTGAGATAGTACTTACACAAGTAATACGATCGCAGTTCTAAATCACACTTATTTCAGTGGCTTTTTCCATTAATTAGTCCATTTGATCATGGTTATGGATGAATATAGCGATTTTAGTCAATTCAACATTAGAAATAACTCGATGGTAAACATTTTGTTTGAATTTATTGAAGCAAGTTGGCAAGTTGCTGGATTATTCTCACCAGTTGCTGGGAATGGTGCAGCAGCTGCTGTAAAGGTCATAGCAGTTGTTGGGAATTGTGCATCAGTTGTTGTATTATTCTCAACAATTGCTGACCCTACTTTTGATTTTTCGTTAGTTGCTATAGCAAGTTGACTATAAGTTGATGGTATCAGCCATATGTAGTGATAAATTGAGTTTTGTTACTCCAATTTCAAATACGCTAAATTCAAGAGTGATCTTATACATTGACGTGGCGATTGCACAAGTAATATACAATCTATTGAGCAATTGCATATGTAAGTGATGGTGACTAAGTAAATTGACTATTAGTTGGTTGCGTCAATATGTTTTATAATATATTAGTAGGAATCTTATACGTTGAGGTGGAATTAGTAGTGATCTTATACATTGAGATAGTACTTACACAAGTAATACGATCGCAGTTCTAAATCACACTTATTTCAGTAGCTTTTTCCATTAATTAGTCCATTTGATCATGGTTATGGATGAATATAGCGATTTTGGTCCAATTCAACACTAGAAATAACTCGATGGTAAACATTTTGTTTGAATTTGTTGTAGCATGTTGGCAAATTGCTGGATTATTCTCAGTAGTTGCTTGGAATTGCTGCACTCAGTCCAGCAGCTGTTGCACTCAGTCCAACAGCTGCTGCATCCCAGAGTCCAGCAACTGCTGCGTCGTCCCTGAAAGGGCTCAGCAGTGAAGAAATGCAACAATGGCGAAAACCTCAATAAAAACACAAAACCCAAATAAATAGCACCACATACACTTTTATCAGTCATAATAATGATTAAAACTTACCTTTCAAGTAATTTCGAAGACTACACGAACAAATGCCCCCAAAAAATTGATATTTTTCCTCCCAAATTTGAAGCTCAAATGTTGTGTTGGGAAAATAGTGACAAGAAGAAGAAGAAGAACAATAATAACAACAATAACAACAACAACAACAACAACAACAACAACAACAAGTAGAAGAAGCCATGAAAATGGGAGAAAAAATATCGCGGGAAAGCTTGGGGATCGTTGGGGATTTTGTTGGGGGGGGGGGGGGATTAGGGTGTTTTGTTTGTGGGTTAAAGTGTATAAAGAAAAACTTGGGGACCTTTTTGAAAATAGCCAAAAATCATTAACTCTTAATTATAATTTTGTCACCTACACACAATAATTAAAACTTGTATCACTTTTTCTTAATTTTGAAACTTCTTTGTCACTTATAATTAAACTGATCTTGACCAAAAAAAAAAAAAAATCTTTTCAGAAATTAAAATAAAAAGCAATTTCTGAAGGAAAAAAAAGAGAGAGAGAACTATTTAATTTTTCTTAGAACAACATCCACTTTTCCACTTTTATTTGTTTTATATATTTAAACTTCATAAATAGAGTTAATATGGTCACTCAATTTGCAGAGTTTCAACACAAAAATTTATTAAACTTTAATTTTTACTTTAAAAGTTGTTCAATTACAAATATTTTACTTTAAAACTCACTTAACTTTGGAATTTTACTTTATAAAGTCATTTAACTATAAATATTTTACTTACAAAGTCTCTCAATCTATTTCACTATTTTTTTCCAATAAAATTTACTTATATGGGAGTTTTATTTAAATCAAATTCTAAATAAATAAAATAATATTGATTTAAAGTCATTTGGTTGGTAATTATTTGTAAACATTTTTTAATAACTAAATTAAATAGTTGATTATTAGGTAATTATATGTAAATTAGAGCTAATATTTTCCAGTAACCAAATGTTTTAAGGTAAAAAAAACTGCAAACATATTGTAAATTCTTTTAAAAGAGGTTCGAATGAATTATTTTATAAAATAATTAAACTAGCGTATTGTAAACATTTTAAAAGAAGATTGCATGGTTTTCATTTTCTTAGAATATGATTTTAAATAAAAATTTCATGCAAGGAAGATTAAATGAAAAATAAGTAAATAGATTGAGCGATTTTGTAAGTAAAATATTCATAGTTTAGTGATTTTATAATAGGGTTGTGCAAAATTCGGGTCAAACTATTAACCCGAATCGATTTTTCGATTTATTGGACGATTAGGTTAGGTTATTGACTTATTGGGTCAGTTAACAGACTATTCAAAAACATTAATGGTTTATCGCTTATCAGTCCGGATTTTAGGATTTTAATATTGGGGGACCCAATAACCCGATACCAGACCGATATTTACTGCTATTTCCTAAACCCAATTGGTGATTTGGGTCAATTTTCACTTCGGCACTTCCCGGTTCCCACGACCCACATTTATTACTGCTATTTCCTAGGGCCCATATATTACTATTACTTTTATATTTTTTATACTTTTATTATTTCTCTTTTATTTTCAATTTTTACTTTTCGACAATTAGAAATTTAGGCTTTAGGGTTTGTGTCAAGTCTCAGTTTTTACTTTTTAACAAAACCACCTCACTCTTCACTCCTTAGTCATTGTTCTCACTTCTCAGTCTCTCAAGAATCAAGTCTTAACTATCAGATCGTCGCAGGTTACTCCGGTGATGGCAACACCTAGAGGTATGTGAACTGCGGGTTGTTCAACTCCAAGTCTCCAATGCATGAACGCAATGTTTGGACTCTGTTAGTCTGTATTTCTTTTTGTGTTTGACTCACTGACTGTCTGTAATCTTCTTTGTTAGAGAAATTAATTAACTTAATTCCTTAATTAGTTTCTTCCCTGTTACTCGGCATGTTGTTAGCCCTAAATTGGATTCTTATTTGCTTTGTACTTCTGTTGGGTTTTATTCCAATTATAATTGATGGGTTGTTGCATACTATTCTGTTTTTGTTTAGCTATTGGTTTTGTTTGGCCTTCGTTTTGATCCTTCAACAGTACATTGACGTCTTATGTGAAAAAGTTCAATCAATAATTATTCTATATCTCTTCGTAGTGTTTGGTGAAAGTTTTATGGCTGAAAATATCATAGTTGATAAGGTTGTTGGTGCAGAAGTGACTGTTGATCAATTGTTGGCTTGTTGCTGCAAAGTTTTTACGTTGCTAGAAAGTTTTTACATTGCTGGAAACTTTTTAGTTGCTGCTTGTAGCGTCGGGTTATTGCTGCAACTTGCAAGTTTACAACGGGAAAGTGGAAAGTTCTATACTTCGACTTCAAGTTTTGGACTATACATTTTGATTTCTATTTTGAAATTTCAAAAGTTATTGATATCTAGTAAAGTCACTTTAAGTTGATTTTGCCGTATGGAAAGTTGGAAACTGGAAAGGGTAGGGATTAGGGAATAAATTGACTCATTGAGTTTTAAGTCTTAACTTTTAATTGTTAACGGTTTACCCGATAACCGAGCCGATAAAGGTCAATAACCAATAAATCGATATCTTAACGGTTCATTAATGGTTTGGATTATCTACAAACCGATAATCAATAAGTAAAATCGATAATATTCAAAATCGAACTGAATCACCCGATACGTAGCCCTACTTTGCAAGTAGGGGTGTGCATCGGTCAGTTCAGTTTATCGGTTTTTAAATATGCTAAACCAATAAGATAATTTTTATCGATTTTCAGTTTATCGATTTTAAGTCCTTAACGGTTCGGTTTCGGTTTACCCGATAAGAATGATAATGAAAATTTGCATTAATTAAAAGCAGATAGAGTATGAAGACTATATTTATAAACTTGCAAAAACAATAATTAGTTAATTACAAACTAAAATATTAAAGTGGATAACTAATCACTTAAGTATTGTAAAGATTAAAATATGTAATGTATTGCTATAATATCTTATTACTATTAAATTACTAATATTTAATATTTACAAAAGAATAAAATAGTAAATTATTATAGTCTTACTGGGTTATCGGTTTACCCAATAACCCAATAGTAAAAATCGATATCGAACTGATAACCCAATAATCTTTTTTTTAAACCATTAAAAACTCGAATAACCTAATAACCCAATAACAATAAACCAAAAATGTTTTTATCGGGTCGATGTATCGGTTGGTTCAATTTTTGCACACCTCTATTTGCAAGTAAAACATTTAAAGCTAAGTGACTTTTGAAGTAAAAAACAAAGTTAAGTAACTTTGAAAGTAAAACACACATGGTTGAATGACTTTTAAAGTAAAAATTAGAGTTAAGTGATTTTTCGTGATAAAACTCCTTAGTTGAGTAGCGATATTAACTTTGATAAATACTAAAAAATCATTTGGTAGCTTATTTGAAAATAAGTTATGGAGGTATTATATATTGTTTAAGTAATACCATGTTTGATGGCTGGTAAAGAAGTAAATTATTCATATATAAACTTATATAAATCACATGGTGTTCAGAGTTACTTATATTATTTCTTTACTCTAAATTACAAAAATTTCGTTAAATTTATGAAACTCAAAATACATCATTAGACTTTCGAATACATTACCACATATCTGGATACATCGTTAAGGGGTGTATCCAAGAGGATATTTGTGTATCTAAGAGGGGAGAATGTAGCAGAGAGGAAATAGATGTATCCGAGAGGGAAATAGGAATATAACGACAAGAGAAAAGTGATATTCAAGAAAAGATTTTAGAATTTTTTTCAAATGATCCCACTGGCTAGAAGGCGGCGAGGGAAGGAAGAGGACACTAAGTGAGATCTATTGATAGCAAATTCCCTATAAGAAATTTTAGAGACTATGACAAAATAAAATGCATAGTTACATAGTTTTTCCTTAAAATATAGTGTTTGATTTATAATTGAAAACCTCACATAACTAATACATATATAATTAATTACAAGAGAATCTATATATCATTTTAAAGATAAAAGACATAAATATTTCCTTGAACTTACCGTGAAAAGTCAATTATACCGATTAAACTATTGTGATGATCTACTACACACCTTGAATACTTGAAAATGAATTTATTTCCACCCTAGTGTACATACAACCAGTCAGTCACACGATGAAAAATGATCCACACTCGCGCCATGTTATCGACCAAACAACCCCTAATGTAATTGTCTTGGGGTCAAAATAATCCCCAAGGAAAATGGCTTGAGAGATTAATTTGAACCAACGCCAGCAAAATACGACTGTCAAAAAGAGGAAATGAAGGCATGAAATGGGAAGGCCTTTGATTCTTGGCGATGTAAAGAGACAACACCAAGCAAGTCTACTGAAATCTTAATTTCACCACCACCAACAAAAAAAATCATTAGCAGCATCACAGCACGTTAAGCCTGTCTAATGGATATTTTCAGTTGGCTCTCACATTGCATTTTATCAAAATGGTTCACTGTACATGTAAGGGAACACATCTATACAAAGGGTAACATTGTTGCTGAACATGTGAAAAGATATGTACAAAACCTATCCTGCATTCCGCTTGTGGTATGCACAACCTAGGGCACCAAACGGAAACGATCATTTAGACTGGAAGGCTGTGTTTACCAGCGGCAAATTCCAGGTGTCTCTGTTCGCAAAATGGAAATCATCTCTTCGTACTTGGAAGCATATACAAAGCCCCATAACTGCATGCCACATGATTATTGCATATCATATTCAAAGTTAACTTCTATGTTAAATGCATATTGCACTCTTAAAAGGTAAATTCTCACATAGCTAAGAGCAAACAAACTACCCTGACAGGTACATGAATGTACATATACAGACACAGAAGGCAAAACACAAAACGCACACACATGCAAATGCACCGAGACACAGTGGTGAGAATACCTCAACTTCCTTAACTTCAAAGTCTTCAGTATGTGCCAAACAAGAATTTCCATAAGTTTCTGATCTTGCACTTGAACCTGTTAGCCTGGAAAAGTCAACTACAGTTAATCCTTTCATCCTGTATTCTGTATATTGAACAGGCCACAGAGGTAGAAGTTTGTTGAGCTACTATATCCGAGTGAAAGATATCTTTAACATAATATATAGAATTTTTCTTGCCCCTTGTTTTTTTAACTATGGGCAACTAGTGGAAATAAGTTGGAATCAAAGATCTGGTTCTACAGTAAATATATTATAAGATAAAAAGGTGAAGTTCATGATGAAGATGATGATATTGTGAACTTGAGTTCATCGAGAAAGAAATTTTTTAAACATGGCAACCAAAAATGGGACAGAGAAAAAAGGTAAGTCCCAAGGGGCTGTGTGGCATTTAATTTTCCTCTAATTTCTCCCTTTAATGGAGTACATTATGATACTAAGTAGGAAGCAATCAAAAAGCATACATATACAAAACAATAATAAGGATTAAATGGAGGCGAAAAAATCTTACAGATCCCCATCTAAGTAGAGAGCAAAATGGCCACCGCCTCCCAAAGCTAAATACTCCGTGGAGCAGACAGTGAAATAGCGATTGACACCTACTTACGCGAAAGTGTGAATGTCATAAGTAATTGATTTGAATTCCAAACAGTTCTGAGGCTTGAAGAAAAACATTATCATGCAAAGCAAAAGCAACTGAATAATTAAAATCAGAAGCAGAAACAGTTCCAATCATGCCAGGATTGGGATAATACTGATTTCAGAGAGAATAAATGACTAATTTCTGGAAAATAATAAATTCTTGATCATTACATCTTCTATGTCCACAAAGAAATCTACATCTCATAGCTTGTATGGTTATACTCAACCAGCCAAAATTTTCGTCATCTTAAGATGACAATAAATCAGGTAACCAATAAATTTAAAATATTTCAACAGCAAGATTTACCATAAGAGGACCACTATTTCATTTCTCCTTTGGATCATTAATACCACAAATGGAAAAGGATAAGGACATGCTGAACCAGTCAACTCCCCTCCCAATGTATAAAATAAATTTGTTAGCGACAGAAAACAAAAACAAAGAATGGAAATTTATTTTACAAACTTAAAATGTCTGGTAGAAGTACACAAGGAAAAGAGAGATACCTGTGGGACGAAATATCACAGGCTGGCCAGATACATTTGAGAAAACAAATGAATTATTTGTACCCTGTCAAAATATCAAAATAAAATCAAGATGACAAACAGAAAATCAAAGGCAAAGGTGACATGTTTTAAGTATTCTGCTCAGATTTACCTGATATCTTCTCTTCGTTGTTGGCTTTAAAGGTGCCTCAACTAGCCCACCAAACACAGCACCATTATGGTCCCCCACAACCTATAAGATTTGGATGACATGAGAGAAAACACAACTAGAGTTTCATGCCAGATTTAAGTTTTAACAATCTGCAAGTCTCAAGTCTTAATGGCTAAGTCCAGCATTCACAGTGCTGGAAAAGCAAGAGACACCGGACACCTACAAGAATGCTTTTAACTTCAATAACACAGATGTACAGAGAACTCGGACACTTACAAAAAGAGCAGCCTAAGGTTACCAGTTTCCAAAAAAAAAAAAAGGGAAGCACAATCAGTAAGAAATCAAAAACTTGAGTGGCAAATATACTGCCCTTCAACTTTAACAATGGCACACATCGAACATCAGAGGCGTTTCCATATCAAGATCTATCACTTTTACTTTTTTCGAACCATAACACCAAACCAGTCTAATTCCTCAAGGGCAGAATGGGCAGGGTGGTGTGTATGGAGCCTTACACCTACCTTGTGAAGATAGAGGGGTTGTTTCCAATAGACTCTCAGCTCGAGTAATGCATATCAAAAACAAGTACAAAATGGAAATACCCAACCCAGAAAAATTGAGTTCCAGAAATATCAGAAGGAATAAATTACCATATTGTGAGTTTATCAGCCAATAGAAGCATTGCTTAGATCTAGTTATGAAACGACGACACCTTGTCTTTTTAGTGAGAAATATATAATCTAGCTGACCTATACTTGGTTTCTAGAAATATGATTTGGACAGTAACAGCAGCACTAATAAGATAGGGCATGAAAAGATAGCAAGACTCTGGAGTACTTGAACATATATTAATAAAACAGCTGGGTTCTATTCCACATACAAGCAAGCACGGGGATTCTACTCTTTTTTAAGTTCAACAGATAATGATAAAAGGAAAGGATTATCTGGTGGTTTCTTCAAGAATACACACACACACCAACACAAAATATACAACTTATTCATCTAGACCCTAAGCAGTCAAACAATTGTTCAAAATGTAAGTCAAGTCTATTCTTCGATGTGTAACTCGTGGTACATAATTCCGAGCAATACATATCTATTTACAAGTATCCAGTTAATTACCAGCAGACTGATGCCAGGCCAGAGTAGGCTTCTCCTATATAAAGTTGAGAGTGATATGCCATTCCTCCATGTACTGGAAAAATAGAAATGAGAAGTTAAAAATCTACTACAAATAGGAAATAGGAGAGAAAATAAACATAAAGCTGCTCAAAGAGCATTCAAATTTAATACAACTCTGAATCCCTGCCTGTATAACAAGATCCACTTCCTGTCCTGCACAAGCACGGGCAGTGCAGCATAAAGAGCAATTCGTGCCTTCTCAGAGAGTAGAACTGAGGGCTCAGAAGTTTCTGGAAGATTGTCCAGAGGAAGTTTCTTATTCATATCTTCCAGAGGCATCTGATTATCTCCAGAAACTTTAGAGTTACTTCCATCATGAAACACCATTTCAAAGCTGCCCTTGGCCGAACCCTGATTTCTAAAGCCGCCTAGTCTAGCAACTTGGTGAAGAGCTCTGCCAAGGGAATGTTTACCCCTGGAAAGTATACTTTTTCTTTTGCTAGGCTCCTTCATTGTAAGTTCAGGTATTGACTCATCACGTTCACCTTGCGTATCATATTTGCCACTAGTGTTAGACTTTCTCTCAGATCCTGAAGTCGACAACAGAGAATATAGAAACGCCGAGAAAGAAGATGTATCAGGACCATCAGTTAAATCCTTGGTATCTTCCTCTGCATTTGACTCATGCTTACTTCCATCAGAATCAGATCCATCTTCCTAAAGAAATATGAGAAAAACTATTAAAATACAATTTACATTAACTAAACTCACGGTAGGGAATATCACAAAACCTCTCTGTTGCCTTGGCCTCAGAGTATAATGTATACCAAATGCCCTAATATTTACGATGTTATCTACACTGCATCTTCAAGTAAAAAGGGCAGTGAATACTAAAAAGTGGCTATGATGCTGCAATCCTATTCATATCTTGTACTTCCTCCAAGGCTAGAGGACCGGACGATTACCTTATTGTGGAAAAATCAAAGGTACACAAACAAGATAGGATTTGACCTAAATTGGATCCCCCTAAAACCAAGAAAAATGTAGAAAGTTGAGGGCCCTAGCTAGAAAAGAAACCAGGTTAGACAAAAATTGAGCGATTACCAAGTTCAGCTAAGGCTCACAGATTATCTTAGCTTCTGGAGCACAACTAAACCCTGATTGCTGATCAATATCCAATTGGGTATTCAAAATCTGAAACTTATCATCAGGAAATCAGATTATAAAACCCGACAGAATCAAATTTCGATTCAGAATAATATACAATTTCAATGTTCAAGACCCACCCAAAAAAAAAAAAATTATTTCTCCACAGAAAAAGAACTTACAGGGAGAGGTGGTGGTCTGGGCTTTAAGGGTTTATCAGAAATGGGATTAAGAATAACAGTGGCAACATCAGATACAAAGTGTGCAGCTTTACTCCTTAAAGAACGACTCCGCTGCTGTTCTTGATGATGGAGAAGGTTCTCTTGAATTTGTTGTTGGTTTTCACTACCCATTACTTAAAGCTTTTCGGTATTCCCCTTTATGACAACAACAAATTCCACTTATCTTTTTTTGGCTTTGTGATGCTCTAATATGCCATCAATGGCAAAAAAAGACTTGAGAATATACCCATTTTCTTTCATAAAAGAAAAAAGAAAAGGAAAGTGGGTGGAATATTAGGAGAAGGTGAAGAAAAGGAGTGTGTTGGAAGGGACTTCTTCAACAGTAGTTAGACATGGATAATCATCAAATCCACTTCTTATTTTTCTTTTATAAAAACAATTAGCGATTTAGATACAAGCAGACTTCATGGCCCAATGGATAAGGCGCTGGTCTACGAAACCAGAGATTCTGGGTTCGATCCCCAGTGAAGTCGGTGTTGCCTTTTTTATTTTGCGTCTCCAAGTAGCCCTTACGTCAAATTTTCTTTTGCTTTCACTTAGAAAAACACTTCATTTTAGGTTGCCCGCGCAATGCGCGAAAAGTTTTGAGTATATAAAATTTTTAAAAAAAATATTCATAAATAAATACTAAAAACATTGATAACATCAATACTTTCTTTATAAATCTTAAACATAGTACATTCTCAACTTATGTTAAAATATCATGATTAAATAATAAAAATAAATAGCATATCATAGAATTCAGATATCTTTATTATATAGAATTTAAATAAACTCGCAAAACCAATGTAAAAGGGAAATTATATCAGCCAACTTTAAACTTAATTTTTTTTGCATAATTTGTCAATATCTACATAAATTAAGTATAATTGTATTAATTATATTTATGTATGATGACATATATAAAGATATCCTCTGGAAAGAGAAAAGATTTCAATAAATAATGCATTTATTATTGCAATAAATGACAAAATTAGATAAAAATAGATAATTATGTCTTGAGGATATCTTCAATATATTTTATAAAAGTATTTTCCTTATGATGCTGC
The DNA here is from genome assembly GCA_029948455.1 of Solanum rostratum. Lineage (NCBI taxonomy): Eukaryota > Viridiplantae > Streptophyta > Magnoliopsida > Solanales > Solanaceae > Solanum > Solanum rostratum. Next base: position 14,874,146 of record CM057053.1, on the reverse strand, counting down.
AAGAATATTTTTAATATAATATTCAAAAGATTTTTCTCTTCTATTTTTTGAATAATATATTTTATTTATAAAAAGATAAATTCATTTTAAAAATTGTAACTATACAAATCATTTTTCTTATCACTTTGAAATCTTTTTAATTTGTTTCACGACAGGAATACTTCCTATTAATTTTATTTTTAAAAATAAAGATTAATTAATTCATTTTTTAAAAATGTTCCTTTTGAAACCATAAATATTTATTGATTTAACCTTTTTCAATTTGTTTTTATCTCACTATTTATTTGCAACATGTTTTTTATTAAACATAAAAATCAATTCATTATTTAAATTGTGACTTTTGATTTATTTATTTTTTTACCTTAAAACTTGTTCAATTTTTTTAGAAGTGGGATTGTAATAGGAAGTTTTAAATTCTTAATTTACTTGGAACACATGTAATTTTTTTTATACAAAAAAGGATAATTCTTGATTATGTAATATTTAATTTTATATTTTTTGAATAATAACTAACTTATCTAATCATTTTATATTTAAAAAAAAATTTATTTTTAAAATTATAACTTTTCAAATTGTCTATTTTTTTTAATCACTTTGAAACTTTTACAATTTGTTTCGTAACGTGAAGTGTTAAAACTTCCTATTAACTCGGATACATGTTTTTTAGTTTTCAAAATAAATATTAATTATTTATTTATTTAAATAGTTACTCCTATAACCGTAAATTATTATTTATTTTATTTTTTCTTAGTAGGATTGTAATGGGAAGTTTTAAATTCACTATTTACTAGTTTACGTGTTTTTTGTAAAACGTAAAAACTAATTCATTAGTTAAATTGTGACTTTTAATTTTTTCTTTTTACCTTAAATCTTTTTTATTGTACAACAAACCCATGTGTGGAGGTAATTTTCATTATTCACCTATTTAAATTCATATTGAAAGAATTAGTTTTAGCGGGTGTGGAATAGGAGTTTTGATTATTTTTTTTTTAAAAAAAAGAGGTGGGTTATGAGATAAGGTGTTTCTAAAAGATCAGGTTAGTTATTTTTTGAAATTCAAATAAAAATTAATTATTCAGGTATTTTGTCAGTGATCATTTTGAGTATTTTTTTATCAAAGACTTCTGTTCTCTTCTATTTTTTACACAAAATTATATTTTAAAGTACCTATGATTTAGGAGCACTTTTATCCACCCAGATATAAATAATACAATTACTAGTTTAATGTGTACCTATTTTTTAGGATATCTTTTTAGGAATTTATTTGTAACCATTAGTATTATATTTAAATATAAAATAATAATTTACTATTTAATCCTATTATATGTGGTGCTATCAGCTCTATTATATATATATATATATATATATATATATATAGATATAGATAGATAGATAGATAGATAGATAGATAGATATATGAATATATTTTTTTTAAAGTTATTTAGTAGAAGTTTCTAGAAGTTCCTACCCCATTTTCTCAAAAATCATTATTTTTAAGTATTTTGTTTTATTTCGTTTTTTGTTTTCTAAAAAGTATAAAAATAAATTTAAAATAGTAATTAATAACTAACCTACGTAATTATTTTGATAAAATGCCAAATCGCTTATTCATACATGCCACTTGATTAAATGTGGAGGCTTTATCTTCTCTTATTAATAAAATATAAAATATAAAAATAGATATAGATAGTAAATAAATTCATAATATTTTCAGTATATTATTTTATGTTTTGATTTGGATTAAATTTTATTACATTGACTGATAATTAAAAATCGTATTTAGGTTTTATGAAATACGAAATTTTAAATATGTAATAATCATATTTCTTTCATTTCAAATTTTTTATTATTTAGTATGTGAGCATTATATAATATTTAGTAATTGAGTATTTAAAGTTAGTTAAAATCATAAATATTAAAATCATAGAAATATTACATGATTAGGATATTGATTAGGATAAGTAATAACTTTAAAATTTTAAATTAGAATAATTAAAAATATTTAGTTGCTACAAATAAAGAGAAAACTGATATTGGGGGGGGGGGGGAAAGAGATATTTTACTATGCTAAGTTTTTTGATTAAGTGATTTGCAGTGTAAATTCTATTTAATTAATGCAATAATAAATTAAATGTGCATGTGTGATTGGGAGTTAGTGAGGAAAGAGACGTGCAAAAACCTATTATTGCAGTTAAAAGTAAATATTTACTATTTTAAAGCCTTTTTTTTTACAATGGAATGCATGTAATAAAATAGGTTTTAATTAATTATGAAAAAAAAACGTGTGATTTAGTGGGACTATGGAGGGGATATGCAGTTAATTTTTTATATTGTTGAGGTGATTTTAATTAATTATGAAAAAAAAAAGCGTGCATAAGTGATTGTGATTTAGTGGGGCTATGGAGGGGATATGCAGTTAATTTTTTTTATTGTTTAGGTTTATTTTTCTAAAAAGTATTATTAACATATACTTTATGTTAACATAAATAATAAATTTATTCTTTATATTTTCAGTATATTATTGTATGTTTTGGTTTATAAATACTTTTTTGGGCAGTTTTAAAGCAACCAATGTAAATTTAAATATTAATTTATATTTTTGTAAGAAAATATATGAAAAAATTTAGGTGGTAATCTTTTTTATATAATTTAAAAAAATACAGAGAGTAAATTTATTGTGACGCCCGGTAAAATTACCAAAATGCCCCTAGAGTGAAGGTATGCGCGTAACGCATCTTCCGGGGCTCGTATGGCAAATCCGAGACCGGATTCAGGATCAGCATGAAAAATGGAGTGGGAAAATGGTCCGGGTCGAATTTTAGGACGACCCGATCAAAAGATAAATTTTCGATCCAAGTCATAAAACAGTGACTGTCCGCGACAGAGGCGCGACGCGCACCTGTCGCGGAGGGATTGTTTTTCCAGATTTTCGATGGGATGGAGAAAACTCGTTTAAAAACACTTTTCCAAAAATGCACAGTTTGCGATAGGTTCGCGTCGCGGACCGCGTACTTTCCGAACTGAAAAATTCTAATTTATTTCGAGGGGCATTCCGGTCAATCCTTAACCCCTCCTAAACACTAATACACGACTAGTAAGGTCGTTTCAACACGAAAAGAACCTAAAAACCCCTATTCTAAGTCATATTCCAAAATTCTAACAAGGTTAGGGCTTGAGAAGAGGAGAAAAGGGCTTGGGGTGAGACATTCGAGAAGAGATCCTCGACATCACCCGGTTGAACAGCTGCATCACAGGTATGTAAGGCTAAACTAAAACATGAGATTGTTCTCTCATGTGCCCCATAGAGGTCATAGTTGAATTGATGATTGAGGAGTCTACATGCATGATTTCTTTGATGGATTTTCCTGAAAAATTATATTTGAAATTACATGTTTTTTGTGTTGATGATCATCATACTATTTGTTTTCTTAAATTGAATACTCTCATGGAATTTGCATAACCCTACATGGCTAATTTGAAAAGCATGCATACTACACTTGAGACTTGAGTCTAGAGCCTTGCATTGGGATTGTTGTTGTGATGATGAGTTGATGGAATCTTGATTGCCTTATAGGTCTCTGTAAATGAATTCTACCGATGTGTTATTCACTTGTTTACTAATGATGGTTATAAAATCTTGGGTCATTGAGGAGATGTTGATGATAGGGTTAAAACCCCTATGAGATGTTGATGATAGGGTGGAAGTCCCTATGAGATAATGATGAAAGGGCCAAAGTCCCTGTGAAATATCAGTCGTGGACGGGGAGTGAGTCCCTATGAGACTGGCAGTCGTTGACGGGGAGTGAATTCCTATGAGACTAGTTGAGGTTGACTTTATGAGCAGTGAGTCGGGAGGAGTATCGAGCACCGAAATGAGTAGGAGTGAGTCCCACTCGAACTCATTAACTACGTCGCCAAACGTAGGAGAGGCTTAAACCATCACATATATATATATATATATATATATATATGGTTTCCCTCGAGGTTTAACAATCCCTGAAAGTAATAGAGGATCTGTTCGGTTTGATTCTATGTCGGGTATATTGATATGGAATCCAGTGTTCCTTACCTGGCAAGTTTGGGACCACTGTGGCAACATCAGGGTGATTGTTGTACATTCACTGGCTCATAAGTGAGTGTTGTCGGATAAGAGAAACTCCCGGAAAATTTCGTACCTTACTCTGAGTCTAGCTGAGATGAGATGAGATGAGCGGGGGTGGACATTCCTGAGATGGTCCATGTGATGAGTTGAGACTATTGATGAGTCTGAGGTAATGGTGTATCACTTGTCCACTCTGTACTCTTTCGTAGATGGACAAGCTGGCGGTTGATGTGATTATGATGTTTATTTTGACTTGATGTTACTTTCTGTATTTTCTACCGGTTTCTGTTTCATTCAGCTATTTTACATACCAGTACATTCCAAGTACTGACGTCCACTCTGGACTGCATCGTTTTATGATGTAGAGGTAGGTACTAGAGATCATCAACAGGCGCTTCGTTGAAGATCAGAAATTTGAAGCTGATTTGGTGAGCCTCCCCTACTCCGGAGGAACCATTATTTTATTTCATCATGCTTTAGAGTTAGGATTGGACTATTTCCTTATTTTGCTTTGGGTAGCCATGGGTCTGTCATTGGAACCACATGATTAGTAATAGAGGCTTCATAGACAAGGGTTGAGTATTGATGTTGAGATTGTGAACTAGTTCTTTCTACTAGCGTTCCTTATTTTATCTATATTTCTTTGAGACTTTAGATGAGATATGTCTTTTAATTACATGTATTTTCCACTGTTCATTAGAATTACATGATTGAATGATGTGATGAGGCTAAGTGGTTCACTTGGGGACTAGCAATAGTCTCTTAGTGCCGGCCACGCCAAGAGTACCCTCTCGGGGCGTGACAAACTTGGTATCAGAGCACAGAGTTCAAGTGTCCTAGGGAGTCTATGAAGCCGTGTCTAGTAGAGTCTTGTTTATGGGTGTGTTGTCAACCACACTTCATAAACAGGAGGCTATGGGACACTAGGAATGGTTACACTTCTTTCTTATTCCAATTCGTGCGATAGAGTTGAACTCTATGAAAACTACCTTCTAATTCGTGCGCTACACGTGCAGAATCGATAATATGCTTCCCAGAAGAGCTGTCAGAGGAAGAGGATGTCCTGCCAGGCAAACTGTTAACCCAACTGAGCCTCAAGTACCCGAGGGGCCCGTGGACCCAGCTGTCTCAGTTGAGCAAACCCCTCAAGATGAGGTCTCGAATGCTGAGCTACGCCAAGCCATTCAAACTTTGGCCCAGGCTGTCGCAGCACCTACTGTGAGGCAAGGTGCAGGTGGGACAGACTCTCATGGTACCTCTAAAGTTCGAGAATTTCTGAGGATGAATCCGCCTGAGTTTGCGGGGTCTGCATCCACTGAAGATCCTGAGGAATATGTGGAGGAACTTGAGAAGGTGTTCCAAGTAATGCATTTAGCTGATGCTGATAGGGTGGAACTGGCCGCTTACCAACTGAAGGGAGTGGCGAGATTTTGGTTCGACCAGTGGAAGAAAGGCAGAAGGGATGATGCCCCCTGTTTGACGTGGGCAATGTTTGAAGAGGCCTTCTTGGGATGCTTCTTCCCAAGAGAGAAAAGAGAAGCCAAGGTGAGAGAGTTCCTGAATCTAAAGCAGGGCTCCATGACCGTGCAGGAGTATGGATTGAAATTCACGCAACTATCCCGCTATGCTCCAGATATTGTTGCTAATATGAGGGGAAGGATGGGAATGTACGTAGACGGGTTGAACAGAGGACCCAAAAGAGATGGGAGAGGAGTTATGCTTGTGAGTGACATGGACATCGGGCGACTAATGACATTCGTGCAGCAAGCTGAAGAAGAGAGACAATATGACAGAGAAGAGTTTAAGCGCAAGAGGGCTAAGACATCCAGCCACGAGGGTGGAAGGAGAGGTAATGAGAATCGATTTCCAGCACCCTCAGCTGCCAGCGCACCTATGCCTCGAGGCACGTATGATCAAAGATTCCGGAATACAGGAACCCATGGACCCCAGTCCCAAGCTAGTGTGGCTCAAAGTTCTCAGAGTAGGCCACCGTATGATAATTGTGGAAAGACGCACTGGGGGAGATGTCGCGACAAGAATGACACGTGTTTCGAGTGTGGCCAAGTAGGCCACTACAAGAAGGATTGTCCAAAGCAGGCTGGCCAGGCTCAGTCTACTGCATCGGCCCCACCAGTCCAGAGGGCCACTATGTCAGGTACAGGCGGGGCCACAAACCGCTTATATGCTATGGAGAGTCGCCAAGATTAGGAAAATTCCCCAGATGTTGTGACGGGTATAATCCGAGTCTTTACTTTTGATTGTTATGTTTTGATGGATCCTGGTGCCACATTGTCGTTTGTGACTCCTTACGTGGCCAGTAAATTTGATAGAACTCCCGAGAGTCTTCTTGAACCCTTTGATGTTTCTACTCCGGTGGGCGAGTCTATTCGAGCTGAGAGAGTCTATAGAGCTTGAGTAGTGTCCATCCATCATAGGGACACCATTGTTGATTTGATCGAGTTAAGGATGGTTGACTTTGATTTGATCCTCGGCATGGATTGGCTTCACGCCTGTTATGCCTCTGTTGATTGTAGATCCCGAACAATTAAGTTCCAATTTCCTAATGAACCAGTTCTAGAGTGGAAGGGTGACTCAGTGACATATAGAGGGAGGTTTATCTCATATCTTAAAGCCCGGAAGTTAATTTCCAAAGGCTGTATTTATCACTTGGTGAGAGTGAAATCTGATGTTGTTGAGTCCCCCACTCTTGAGTCAGTTCCGATTGTCAACGAGTTTCCAGAAGTCTTTCCTGATGACTTGCCCGGAGTCCCTCCTGATAGGGAGATTGACTTTGGGATTGATGTTCTTCCAGATACCCAGCCTATTTCGATTCCACCTTACAGGATGGCCCCCGCTGAGTTGAAAGAATTGAAAGAGCAACTAAAAGACTTGCTAGAAAAGGGCTTTATTAGGCCAAGTGTTTCACCATGGGGTGCTCCTGTTTTATTCGTACGGAAGAAAGATGGATCCCTTAGGATGTGTGTCGATTATAGGCAACTGAACAAGGTCACGATAAAGAACAAATATCCTCTCCCAAGGATAGATGATTTGTTTGACCAACTTCAGGGCGCCTCTTGCTTCTCTAAGATAGACCTTAGATCTGGCTACCATCAACTGAAGGTGAGGGAGTGCGACGTTCTAAAGACAGCCTTCAGGACTAGATATGGCCACTTTGAATTCTTGGTCATGTCCTTTGGACTGACGAATGCACCTGCCGCCTTTATAGACTTGATGAACAGAGTGTTCAAGCCATATCTTGATTTGTTTGTGATTGTGTTCATCGACGACATCCTGGTGTATTCAAGGAGTGAGGAGGAGCATGCTAACCACCTCAGAGTGGTCCTCCAAACTTTTAAGGAGAACAAGTTGTATGTTAAATTCTCCAAATGTGAGTTCTGGCTTAAGTCAGCAGCCTTCCTAGGCCACGTTGTTTCCGGTGATGGTATTCAGGTGGATGCCCAAAAGATTGAAGTGGTTAAGAACTGGCCCCGACCGACCACTCTGATTGACATCAGAAGCTTCTTGGGGTTGGCGGGCTACTACCATTGGTTTGTTGAGGGATTTTCTTCCCTATCCGCGCCATTGACCAAATTGACTCAAAAGAAGGTCAAATTTCAGTGGTCCGAAAAATGTGAAAAGAGTTTCCAGGAATTGAAAACAAGGTTAACTACTGCACCAGTCTTAACCTTACTCGACGGGACCGAAGACTTTGTAATTTATTGTGACGCCTCAATGGTTGGATTGAGATGCGTATTAATGCAAAGTGGGAAAGTGATAGCTTATGCTTCCAGGCAACTCAAGGTTCATGAAAGGAACTACCCAACCCATGACCTCGAGTTGGCAGCAGTAGTGTTCGCACTTAAAATTTGGCGTCACTACTTGTACGGAGTGCATGTGGATGTGTTCGCTGACCACAAGAGCTTGCAGTATATTTTTAGTCAAAAGGAGCTCAACTTGCGACAGAGGAGGTGGTTGGAATTGCTCAAGGATTATGACATGAGCATTCACTACCACCCAGGTAAAGCTAATGTTGTTGCTGACGCTCTTAGCAGATTATCAATAGGTAACACAACCCATGTGGAGGAAGGGAAGAGGGAGTTAGCCAAATAGTACACCGATTGGCTTGATTAGGAGTCCGACTGGAGGAGAACAACGAAGGAGGAGTCACTGTTCAGGACGGGTCTGCTTCCTCGTTAGTGGTGGAGGTGAAGGAAAAGCAAGACCAAGACCCTGTCATACTCCAACTGAAGGAGGATGTCCACAATCATAGGGTGATGGTCTTCTCCAAAGGGGGAGATGGAGTGTTAAGATATCAAATTCGATTGTGTGTCCCAAATGTTGATGGCATACGAGACAGAATAATGGCAGAAGCTCATAACACTAGATATTCCATTCATCCTGGCTCCACCAAAATGTACCATGACTTAAGGGAAGTCTATTGGTAGAATGGGATGAAGAGGGACATCGCAGAGTTCGTTTCAAAATGCCCAAATTGCCAACAAGTGAAGGTTGAGCATCAAAGGCCATGAGATGATTAACATGGACTTCATCACTGGGCTGCCAAGGTCTCGAAAGCAACATGATTCAATATGGGTGATCGTGGATAGAATGACTAAGTCGGCCCACTTTTTGGCAGTAAAACAACGAACACTACGGAGGAGTACGCCCGATTGTACATCCAGGAGATTGTGAAGTTGCATGGGGTCCCTTTGTCCATTATCTCGGACAGAGGAGCTCAATTTACCTCCCAGTTCTGGAGATTGTTTCAGAAAAGTTTGGGTACTAAGGTGAACCTGAGTACGGCCTTCCACCCACAGACGGATGGTCAGGCGGAGCGTACAATTCAAACACTGGAGGACATGTTAAGAGCTTGTGTCCTTGACTTCAAAGGGAATTGGGATGATCATTTACCACTGGCTGAATTTGCATATAACAATAGTTATCATGCAGGCATTCAAATGGCCCCTTATGAAGCCTTGTACGGAAGGAGGTGTAGATCGCCTATTGGGTGGTTTGAGGTTGGAGAAGCGGAGCTCATTGGACCTGATCTTGTTCACCAGTGATGGAGAAGGTCAAGGTCATTAGAGAGAGGTTAAAGACTGCCCAAAGTCTCCAAAAATCTTACACCGACGTGAGAAGAAGAAACTTAGAGTTCGAAGTGGACGATTGGGTGTACTTGAAAGTGTCACCTATGAAGGGTGTCCTAAGGTTTGGGAAGAAGGGAAAGTTGAGTCCACGTTATGTTGGACCCTATCAAATCGTAAGGAGAATCGAAAAGGTGGCTTACGAGTTAGAGTTGCCTTCTGAGTTGGATGGGGTGCATCTGGTGTTCCATGTGTCAATGCTAAAGAAATGCTTGGGAAATCCGGCCTTGGTGATCCCTGTTGATAGCTTGGGGTGAAAGATAAGGTCGTTTCAACACGAAAAGAACCTAAAAACCCCTATTCTAAGTCCTATTCCAAAAATCTAACAAGGCTAGGGCTTGAGAAGAGGAGAGAAGGGCTTGGGGTGAGACATTCGAGAAGAGATCCTCGACATCACCCGGTTGAACAGCTACATCACAGGTATGTAGGGCTAAACTAAGACATGAAATTGTTCTCTCATGTGCCCCATAGAGGTCATAGTTGAATTGATGTTTGAGGAGTCTACATGCATGATTTCTTTGATGGATTTTCCTGAAAAATTATATTTGAAATTACATGTTTTCTGTGTTGATGATCGTCATACTATTTTTTTTCTTAAATTGAATACTCTCATGGAATTTGCATAACCCTACATGGCTAATTTGAAAAGCATGCATACTGCACTTGAGACTTGAGTCTAGAGCCTTGCATTGGGATTGTTGTTGTGATGATGAGTTGATGGAATCTTGATTGCCTTATAGGTCTCTGTAAATGAATTCTACAGATGTGTTATTCACTTGTTTCCTAATGACGGTTATAAAATCTTGCGTCATTGAGGAGATGTTGATGATAGGGTTAAAACCCCTACGAGATGTTGATGATAGGGTGGAAGTCCCTATGAGATAATGATGAAAGGGCCAAAGTCCCTGTGGAATATCAGTCGTGGACGAGGAGTGAGTCCCTATGAGACTGGCAGTCGATGACGGGGATTGAATCCCTATGAGACTGGTTGAGGTTGACTTTATGAGCAGTGAGTCGGGAGGAGTATCGAGCACCGAAATGAGTAGGAGCGAGTCCCACTCGAACTCATTAACTACGTCGCCAAACGTAGAAGAGGCTTAAACCATCACATATATATATATGGTTTCCCTCGAGGTTTAACAGTCCTTGAAAGCAATAGAGGATCTGTTCGGTTTGATTCCATGTCGGGTATATTGATATGGAATCCAGTGTTCCTTACCTGGCAAGTTTGGGATCACTGTGGCAACATCAGGGTGATGGTTGTACATTCACTGGCTCATAAGTGAGTGTTGTCGGATAAGAGAAACTCCTGAGAAATTTCATACCTTACTCTGAGTCTAGATGAGATGAGATGAGATGAGATGAACGGGGGTGGACACCCCTGAGATGGTCCATGTGATGAGTTGAGACTATTGATGAGTCTGAGGTAATGGTGTGTCACTTGTCCACTCTGTACTCTTTCATAGATGGACAAGCTAGCGGTTGATGTGATTATGATGTTTATTTTGACTTGATGTTACTTTCTGTATTTTCTACCGATTTCTGTTTCATTCAGCTATTTACATACCAGTACATTCCAAGTACTGACGTCCACTCTGGACTGCATCGTTTTATGATGTAGAGGCAGGTACTAGAGATCATCAACAGGCGCTTCGTTGAAGATCAGAAATTTGAAGCTGATTTGGTGAGCCTCCCCTACTCCGGAGGAACCATTATTTTATTTCATCATGCTTTAGAGTTAGGATTGGACTATTTCCTTATTTTGCTTTGGGTAGCCATGGGTCTGTCATTGGCACCACATGGTTAGTAATAGAGGCTTCATAGACAAGGGTTGAGTATTGGTGTTGAGATTGTGAGCTAGTTCTTTCTACTAGCGTTCCTTATTTTATCTATATTTCTTTGAGACTTTAGATGAGATATGTCCTTTAATTACATGTATTTTCCATTGTTCATTATAATTACGTGATTGAATGATGTGATGAGGCTAAGTGGTTCGCTTGGGGACTAGCAATAGTCTCTGAGTGTCGGCCACGCCAAGGGTACCCTCCCGGGGCGTGCCATTTATATAATGAAACTTTACTTAAAGTTTTTTATTATTATTATAACCTTTTATATTTATTTTTTTTGGTTTTACGACTATATTTTGTTTTTATAATATAATTTATTATTTAAATTAACTAATAACTAATTAAACTAATTATCCTAAGATGTAACATGGCATATGTATAAGTTGCCAAGTGGTTGAATGTGGTGACTTTATCCTCTCCTTTTAATAATATATAGATATTATATAACTTATTTACCCATGACACCTGTTTGACAAGATAGAGAAAATTGTGTTGTAAATAAATTAGAAGATATATGTATTGATGGATTCAGGATTCGATGTTCATGGATTCTCAATTTCTTTAATATAAGGTTGCTAGTTTAATTAGTAAATAAAAGTATGAAAAAATAGTAAAGCAAAAAAAAAAAACAATAAAAAGAAATATAAGCAAAAAAAACTAAGAAGAAGTTTCAGTTTGCTTTTTTTCAACAAAAATGATAAGAGGATCAACAATATCAGAAGTCGACTTCAAAACCAAAGTACTCATTGGACATTTGTTTAATAGGTGCTCGCGAATATCTTATATCAATACTTTATTTTTTTTATATGTATATCCAAAATTTTCGTCCAGATCAATAGGTACTTGGGCATCCAAATCCATTGGCATGTGATTTGTCACTCTAGTTTAAAACTTAATTATGTGTTTTCTCGTGAATTTTCAAATTACTATTCATGCTAGATTTTGATTCTAGATATATGTATCTTAAATATTGGGTCAAAATTAGGCATAATGATTCCATATATATTGTATCCAAGTAGATTTGTATATATGTAGGATACTCTCACTCTCTCGCTTGGCTCTCTGCTCTTTTGCTTGCCTCTTTCCCTCCCTCACTCACCTTTCTCCCTATGTATCTTTATTTCATACAAGATACATGTATCTAGTGTGATTCACATCCATCTGAGATACACGACTCTCTCGCTCGCCTCTCTCATATTTCAAAGTTATATCTAGTAGCAAATAAATATATCTAGGTATATCTGGCTTGAATTGAAATTTGATATGAAATTATTAATTAGAGAGACAATATATAATTATTTCACTTAAGGAAAATTGGCAAATACGATAAGAATGTTGGTGTAATTAGGCAGTTTTTCCTTCCTAAATTGCATTGAAAATGTTGGGTTAGAATTTTTGAGTTCTTAATGGTCAGACGTTTTAGTTTGGTGAATTGAAGTTAGCTTTGGTGTAATGAGTTGGTTATTGCATGCAAATTATTTTAGTATAGAAAATTGGGCTAGTATTTTCCTCTGAATTATCCACGTAGACTCCCTTTTTACGACACATTTAATCATGATACAATTGTGACTGTACAAAATGAAAAGTCTTTTTATTGGATAATATGCACATTTTTTTAAATGTAGGTCAAGTTTTAGTGAAGGTAATTCTTGCAAACTGGTTATTCTCTAATAGTAAGTTTTTTTTATTTATACTTAATTGAGTAAATAGCCGCAGTTAACGAGTAACTCATGCAATTGGATGAGAATTGAATAAGAATCATTATAGAATCATGAACCTTAGACGGAATTTGAAGAGAATTCATGAGAAGATCATCAATTCCATGCAATTATCATAGATTCATACTAGAATAGATCAACAGTTATAATCTAAGTTATAATTTGAAAAAATTGGGTAGAAGTTGAGAAGACCCATAAAATTTACATATTTGAAATTAGATGAAAAATTGAGAATTTGGAAAAAGCTCCATAGTAGAAAGGATTCTATGGATGAAAACTCATATACCTTAAGTGATTGTCCATGATCAATTTTAAGATTAATGGAGGACTTGATTTGGTCTTCAATAGAGTTTTGCGTGAAGGTGAAGAAAGCCTTGAGAGTAATTTTCTAGAAAATTTTTGTAATGTGTAAATTGTAGGAGAATGGGGTCAATTTGGGGGTTAAAAGTGATTTATAAAATATGATTTAGTCCTGAAAGTCGTCCAAAGTCACTTAATGATGCATAGGTTAAAGTCCAACGTTCCCTACTAAATACTGAAATTGTAAGAAAGAATTTGACCTGTTGTGAAACAAGTCCGCAACGAGGAGAAACTTCATCATAGGTCATTTTAATACGAAGTTCAATTTTGGACAGATTTGACTAAGGAATGAATTTGAACCAACTTGGAACAAGTCCACAACGTCCTTTTGTCACGCACCCTTCTAGATACTTATTTTTTTTATGTTGTTATTATTCTGTTATTTAATTAGATGTTGTTAATGTTGTTATTATTATATTGTTTAATATACATCATTTTTCATTTTAGTGTTAGGAAGTTGTTCATGGGGAACCTACCATAGTGAATGATGCATGCGGGAAGACTGTTGTTGGTAATGATTTTTCACCACCCCCCGTGGTTAGTTGTTTTGACAATCTCTTTACAGTTAATTCCTTTTTGATACAATAGATGGTGAAACTGTTGATATATAGATTGGTTCATAGTTGGTTTCTCTGTTGCCCCCTGTTGATATATAGATTGGTTCATAGTTTGTTTCTCTGTTAATATATAGATGTGTTTACAAGTGTCATGTTAGTTTTAATGTTGGTTTCTATTTTGATTTTTTTGTTTTTTTTTCGTCACATCTATCTTTTTACAATTATGATTTATGTTGGATGTTCTTTTTGATCGTAGAGTTTGGTAGATATTGTGTTGTTTAATAATTTTAGGCTCTCTTTACAGTTAATTCCCTTTTGATACAAGAGATTGGGAAGCTGTGTGATATATAGATTGATTCATAGTTGGTTTCTCTGTTGTCTCCAGTTAATAATAGATTGATTCATAGTTTTTTTCTCTGTTGATATATAGATTTCTTCACAGGTGCCATGTTGGTTTTAATGTTGGTTTTTGTTTTGCTTTTGGTCTTTATTTTGGTCAGATTTCATGTTTTTACAATTTTAATATATTTTTGTGTCTTTTTTTATAGCAGAGTTGGTATTTTTTTTCATATAGATCTTGTGTTGTTCAATAATTTTAGGCTCTCTTTACAGTCAATTCCTATTTGATACAAGAGATGGTGAACTATTGATATATAGATTGGTTCATAGCTGATTTCTCTATTTGTCCCCTACTGATATATAGATTGATCCATAGTTGGTTTCTCTGTTGATATATAGATTGGTTCACAGGTGTCATGTTGGTATGTTGGTTTCTATTTGGATTTTTTGGTATTTATTTTGATCACATCTTTTTTTTAACAACTATGATTTATTTTTGGTGTTTTTTTTATAGCAGAGTTGGTAGTTTTATCATATAGATCTTGTGTTGTTCAATAATTTTAGGCTCTCTTTACAATTAATTCCATTTTGATACAAGAGATGGTGAAACTCTCGATATATAAATTGGTTCATATTTGGTTTCTCGGTGTCCCCTGTTGATATATGAATTAGTTCATAGTTGGTTTCCCTGTTGGTATATAGATTGGTTCACAAGTGTCATGTTGGTTTTAATGTTGGATTCTGTTTTGATTTTTTTGTCTTTATTTTGGTGACATCTTTTTTTTTTTTTACAAATATGATTTATTTTTATCTTATTTTTGATAGCATGGTTGGTAGTTTTTTCATATAGATCTTGTGTTGTTCAATAATTTTTGGCTCTTTTATTACAACGATGGTCTACTTTTTGTATTTTTTACTGATTATCTAAATTTTTCTTCATAATGCTTATAACTTTTTCTTAGTATTTGTGAATTTTCTGCTAGTTAATATACAACATATTCATTTTGGTGCTAGGAGGTTGTTCATAAGGAAGCCAATATAGTCAATAATACATGTGGAAAGAGTGGTGTTGATAATGAATTTTCAGCAGTCCATGTGATTTTTTGACAATGTCTTTGCAGTTAACATAGTTTTGACACAATAGTTGGTGTAATTGTTGATATAGATTGGTTTAAATTTGGTTACTTGGAACAATATCTTGATATAGTGCTTGTGTGTTGATTTGTATTTTTTTGGTACTATGATTGTCCAGTTGTTTTGACTATCTCTGTACAGTTAATTTCTTTTTGATAAAACAGTTGCACAAAATGTTGATATAGACATCAATTTTGGTACATTGTTGAATATGTTTTTTTATGTTATTTAGTGTTTAAATATACCTTATTTAGCATGACATCTAATGTATTTTATTGGTGGTAATGTTATTTACATTATTCTTATTTGTATATACTGTCTTATTTTTTTTTCTAATTTTTTTTTAGGTTGAGGAGATTTGTAAATTTTATAGTGTTGAAGGGAACCAAGATGAATCAAGGAAGCATAATAATGAAGGTGTTGCAAATTACAGATTGAATGTAGAGTGCATTCATGATCTAATGTCCCCAAATGCAAGTATGTTTTTTTTCTTCAAGTTCCTTAACTGTGTTAGTATAGAAACTTCAATTCTTATTATCATTTATCTATTGTTTTTATTTTAATTACTTGAATTCATAGGTGAAGTGAGAGGTGCTGCACACAAGACACCTACACTTGAGGATTTTGAATTTCTGGATTTTTGCGAATCTCAAATTGTTGCAATTGAAAACAGATTACCATATGTTACACTAACCCAACAAGGCAGAACTAAGGTCCCTGGGAAGTATGTGCAACCACCCTACACGGACCTTAGTGATTCAATTGGTACTGCAGAAAAGGCCTTTGTTTTCTTTCAAATGAAGCACCCTTTTATTGAGTGTACTAGTTTTGATGTTGACTAAATTTGATTGATTCTTTTTAATTGTGGATGAAGCAAAGATTATCCAAGAAACAGGTAGGTATGCATTATATCTATTTATGTTTATTTTTACTCATTTTTCACAGTTCAATTAACTTCATATCTTTAGAAAATTGAGTGCATTCACAATTGAGTCCAATAAAATATGTCCGCCATTTAAATTTAGCATTGACAGGGTGGAGTTAGTGGATTGGTTTTATGATTTGATGACCACCGGTGTCCCATGGGGAGATTCGGTAATATATATATATATATATATATATATGTTTTTATAGTTGTTGTTCTTGTCTACTGCTTTTCAAAATTTTCACAATCATTGTGCTTAATTTAAGACGGTAAATTCATTTTTATGCAGCATGTTAATGTTATTATGTATTATCTGCGCCAAAAAATAAGTATTGGCCGGGGAATGATACAAGAGTTACATTTACTGACTCCTTTTTCATTCGATGGGTTGAAAAAATTCATGATTCCTGGACGAATAGCATGAGAGACGATCGATTAATTACCTTGGACCATGAAGTTGCGCAATATATTGATACATACAAACACTCCATGGGAGTGTGTTGATTTGTTTGCATTCCCGTTAATTTGCCTGAAGCGTGTCACAGGTTCCTGGCCGTCTTAAATATCAAATGTAGGTGTATCCATGTTCTTGACTCTTTATTTGTAGTGGGATCAAAGTATTTTGTTGCGGTGAATGTTGTGGTAAAAAAAACTAGCAGCAATTATTACGTTGCTTTTCATTAGCACAGGTTTTTATGAACAAAAGAATGACATTGATTGGAAAACTCACCGAAATACATTGATTGTACTGATGGTGACCCTTTGGATTATTTCATTGGTGACAACACTCCACAATAATGTGAAGATTCAATGTAAGTTCTTTTTTTTTAATCAAAATTTTAACCTTTTTTTCTAAAATGTAATTGTTTGAATAATTTTTCAGTTTGATGTTTGACTGCATGCTTCTCCCTGATGTTATATTTTTTTTTTAATTAAATCACCAACATTTTGACTTCGTTAAATATTAAATTATTTCTATTTCACTGGACAGTGATTGTGGTCTCTATACGTGTGTGTTTGCTGAATACATTTCCCAAGGACATCTTCAGATTGATATTGAATGAACTGTCATAGTTCCCGATTTATTTTGGTTGAGGTACAAAGCATTGCTTTGGGATTATGTCCGACGAAAGATAGATGCAAATGCCATAAGTGAGAGTGAAGCTACTGGCAAGGTGGTCAGTAGACTTGGTGATCCGATGACTCCTAGGAAATATATTCAAGTCAGTGACAAAGTGGCACCGTCAAAATATGTTCTGAGAAGAAAGAAATAGACTTTATGGTATATATTTGCAATTTACTATTGAACATGTTGTTCCTTTTTCTTAATTTATCCATGTTTACGACATTTTTTATTTGTGTTACATCTTCGAATTCGAGAGAGGGCTTTCCTCTTATCTCTCAAATTATAGGCATTGCTCTCCTTTTGCCTGCCTTCAATCGAGTTTGACTTTCTTCTGTCGTGCCAGGCGAGCGAGTGGTGACCACAAGCTCCACTTAAGCGCTCGACATGCAGTTAGCTTAAAACATGTTCATCATGTAGTCGAGCGAAGCGCACCTCTGTGAAGCAGCCTAGCATCACTTTAGATAGGAGCAGAATGAATGACTTAAACTGAAAGTAATCTTTATGGTATGAAGTTGAAGCTTATGAATTGCACGTAGTAAGAGTGATAAGGTGCTACGCGAGTTCTGTGGTGAAGTGAGACCAATTAACCGTATTAGAGCGTAATAAACGTAGTTCTCGTTCTCAGTTCAGTAATGTAAGGAAAGGTTGTTGAATTTTTTCCAACAAAGAAATGGGATTTTTTTCTCAACGATATAAGACGGAGATCTCCTAGTGCAGAAGTTCCCGTCCCATTGAACTTGCCCGCTCAACATTTGGCTTCAGAGAGTAGGGAACCCAGTCCTATCCCAATGTCGTTGCTCAAGGTTCCAGCAAGTACACCTCGTCGTAACTGGTAAATTTATATGTCTGAATTCTTTTTGCTTTCTTCCCCATTTGTGAGAGCAAATTTCTTAAAACTAAGGGGCACAACATTTAACTTTTTTTTGAACTTGAATAAGAAGAAGGTGGCCTCCATACTAGCTTTATAAAAGGAAGGAAGAGTCTATTAGAAAAACTAGTCACACGGTCCATATAGGAAGGTATTTAGTAAAAGGTGGGTATTCTCCTATGTGCCACTCATATCAACCTTTCGACTTTAGCATTATTGGCGAAAGCTTTTCGTCTCCTTGATGGCTGGAAGTTCTCCAAAAGTATGAAAGGCTGGAGGACTTTGTACCATCCATTCTGGTGTGGTTGAAAGTCAAACGAAGCGAGGTGACAAAACAAAGAAAATCAACAGGAGAGGAGATAGAAGCTTTAAAGGCCTGGCCGATTCCAATATTAACCAGTTCCGAAAGGGTTCGCTCATGCTGGAGGGAGCATCCCCACTTAGTGATCGGTCCGCTAGTTCACGCAAATCCGAAGAAGTTATCACGGACGAGCCATATGTAGGGAAACTTCACGTGTGGTTCTAGAAGATGCAAGAATTCCGATCTTCAAGGCCTTGCTACCTTGTCTTTGTCCTTTGGGTTCTTGGGCACTTAATCTCAACCTTATCCTATTGAGAGCTTCTCTTTCTTTCTCCTTCAAGCACTTGAGTGTCTCTTCAAAGCTCCGGTAGTAGTAGTTTCCTCCTCTCGCCGTCCCGCCCTTATAACAACTCTGGAGCCCGAATCAGTCTTGCAGGAGTGGTAACCCCTGTAGTAAGACTCTTCGGCCTCGTAGCCGGCGAAGGGGCGAAAGCCCGACGAAGGCCTATGCTACAATAAGCAAAAACGTCGGTTGAGGTGCGAATCAAGTCACTTAGCCTTACCATAACCTTCAAGGTCAGATAATGTGTCAGTAATGACACAGTGATTAAGGAAAGGCATAGACCTATAGACAGGACAGATGGGATTATTGGTTCCACATGCCAACCACTAAAAGTTCCGACCACGCCTAAAGCGCACTATGCTCCGCTTCAACAAATGAAAGTTTTCGGTGGAACCGGTGAACCACGCGAGCTGGTTAGATGCGTGGGACAGAGGGCTCGTAGTACCTGCTAGCGCGGCTACGCAATGGAAGGGAAAGAGCCTAAATCGACCCCCTTCTTTTTTTTCGGATGATCAGCCACACTGGGACTGAGACACGGCTCGGACTCTCACGGGGGGCAGCAGTGGGGAATCTTGGACAATGGGCGAAAGCCCGATCCAGCAATATCGCGTGAGTGAAGAAGGGCAATGCCGCTCGGGTGAGGTGTCCCCAGTGTTAAGGAGATAGTTGGCTGAGGCAGGGCAGACCGGGTTGGAGCAGGTCCGGTGATCGGTCCACTCCACTCCCAAAATCAGACAATGACAGAGCGGCATACCAAAAAAAAAGCAAGAAATAGGAACGAAGAACGAAAACGACAGCCTTTCAAAAGGTTTCCAGAAGACCTTATCCCTCAAACCTCATGTGGAAAGAGAGATTCCTTAGGTTGTACGCTCGGTTCACCAGGTTCTACCACTGCAGGGCCCAATACACCGGCAACTCCCATCATATGAAAGGGGTTCAAGGTCCAATTATGAAACCCTTGAAAAAATAGGATAAATCGAAATGGAACTGCTACACCAAAACTAGGTGCAAAGAACCAACCAGACTGACCTAGTGGATAAATAAGAAATACAGAAACAAAAACAACAATTGGACCAGAGAATGTGATTGCATTATAAGGTCTCAATTGAACAGATCGAGCAAGCTCGAATTGATGTAACATGAAACCTATTAGGCCAAAAGCTTCGCTGCTTCAACTCAGGTCTTTTATTAATATACGATATTATTTTGCCCCACCAGAAAGACTAATCCAATCCATAAGGATGTACCAGAAAATACAACATTTTTGTTACTTGACCAGCCATCAGGAGAAGCAAATACAACAGGTACGCTAATCAATAAGATTAATGAAGTAGCAATTAATGCAAAAACAGCCAATTGGAAAGCAAGAGTCATGCTTTTAATCCTCCAAGCTACCAACAAATGAACTATATACCATTTGATCCCTCTATCAGCCAAAAAATATTAATTGTGATAACATTTTCGTTCTTATCGCTCCAGATTCCGATCTATATGACCTCCGGGCGATACAAAGTAAACCTCTTCCGTAGAAGCATGTAGTAGGATTTCCAAATCTTAAGAACTGGAACTCCTCTCCTTTCAGGATTAACTCCCTTCCAACCAAACTCTCAATCTCTAGTGCTTGGCCAGCTCCACCATCTACCCTATCTTCCGATCATTACAATGGGGCCCGCCCTTCTTTTTCTGATATTTTTCTATTTTTAGAACGGATTAATTCAATGAATTAGAACGAATCAACTGATTGATGGTCTATATCTTTTAGACTAGCCCACCATATAGAAGAATTTTAGCGGCCTTGCGTAATTGCCAGCTCCCTTAAATAATGGGGGATTGATCAAGTAGAAGAGCTGACGTATTGTTTCACATTTGAATTTCTCTTACATTCTACGTTCCCGAAATGGACCGTTCGCTTGTCATTGGGGATCACAATCTGACTTGCTCGTGGTTTATTAATGTCTAATGCCTATTGGTGTTCCAAAAGTTAAAATAAAGAGGCGTGGATTTCTACGTCGACTTTGGACTGACATATAGTGTCATTCCAATATAAAGGATTAGTCAATCAAATAATAGATAGTAAATGGGTCGGTTTGAAAATAAATGAATTGCTAGTCGTAGAATATTATTCTCATCAGACTTCGGAAGGACAAAACGGCTCAACCAAAGAGCCAAGAATGCGGCTAAGTCGTCTCACTGGAGAATTTCGGAGTCGGGCATGGGCGTACATTTTGTAAGTTATTCTAATGGGTGAACAAACAGTTGGTGTTTCTTTTTGGCTAGTCGATATGCAGTTTGTGTTATGTTTTTTTATGTTGTTCACATATTGTGAATATTATAATTATCTTAATGTTATATATCACTTAGTTTAAACAAACTATACTTTTTTTTCATCCAGTTATTTTGCCATTTCTACTGATCCCAGTTATGCGCTATTATCCCCTTTGTACTACTAAATATTCACAAGAAGAATACCAAAAAATCAAATCAAGCTACTGTTATATCAAAAAATGACTTCGGATTTCGAAAATTCGATTTATTACTTAATTAATTTGAGTAAAATCGAATCTTCAAAATTTTAGAGTCGCCACTTAATTTTTTTAAGGAAAAATCAAGAAAACCAATTAAATTAAATTATTTTAAAAAGACTTAATAGGGTCCGGGTTCATATTTCCACTTCGAGAAGGTTTTACGCACTCGAAATGGCTGCTAACACGCGGTTATCCGGGGATTAGGTAATTTTGACTAACTTTAAAAATATTAATTTATATTACATTAGTTAACTAGAAAGAGCCTAAGTGAAACATTCAAAAATTAGGGAAAATGGAACATTTAAAATTTTAATCACATTTTAATTAGTTAATATTAACTACGTGAAACTACCCTAAAAGCATAATCAAGAAAAATATAACATTAGAATTTACCTACATTTATTTAATTAAAGGAGTTGGTGAGTTAGACTAGGTAACTAGAATTTAAAAATCCACTAAATATCGAAGTGTAAAAAAGGAAGTATTTTAATAAGTTATTTTAAAGAAAATGTTTGAAGTATCTTAAAGAAAATTTGTACGTCTAATTTTCTAGAAGAGGATTTTAACACTAAAATGTTCAAGGATATTTTAAAAATAAAAATAATAACATAAACGGTCGACCTTCGGGGAAATTTAATTAGATTAGAACACGCAAAATAATATTAAATTAGAGTTAGTGTTGAAAAAAATAAACAATAATTATCACAAAATGAATAAGTATAAGATAAGCAAGAGAAATAAAAATAATATTGGGCTTTGACAGACCCAACTTTTCCTGTCCTAATTCTAAAGGTTTTGGGCCTGCCTGGCCCTC
This sequence comes from Solanum rostratum, assembly GCA_029948455.1. NCBI lineage: Eukaryota > Viridiplantae > Streptophyta > Magnoliopsida > Solanales > Solanaceae > Solanum > Solanum rostratum. The sequence continues at coordinate 14,852,043 of CM057053.1, read as the reverse complement.
TTCCTTTACTGCTGCTGATGGGCCTTTGGCCCAGCACTCAAGATTAGGCCCTTTGGCCCCCTTTTCAAGCTTCTGGTATACATTAGTTGTATACCAGTGTATACCGGACACATATTAATGTATATGACTTGCTTGTCGGCTCCCTAAGACCTTCTTAAGCCTCCACGACCCCGAGAAATGCAAGGTGGATGTTCCGGAAGACTCGGACATATGCGTAAAAAATAAAATAAAAAGAATTAGGAATCTAAAAATTATTTAAACCACAACTCAATAATCTCGAAACCAAAAATCAAGATATTCACCCATATAAATCAACCATATAAGAATAAGAATCAAACTCATCAATTTGAGATTAAACAAGCATATAAAACCCATTACTTAAGACTAAGCATCAACGTATAATCAATATTCTAAAACTAAAATTCGGCATATGAAACTCACTTACTTGAAGCTAAAATTAACGCACACTCATCTTTTGAGATTAAAAACAAATATAAAACCCATATAAAAACATCATTATCAACACCTTATTATATTCGAAATTCAAAGGGCGTTTTATCAAACACGTGGAAGGCATGTAGCTTGATCATGATTTTAATAAAATTTCACCCTCCCATTTCATCCACAACAACTTACAATAGGAAATCAAAATACCCAAATAACTGATTTCATCCATCAGCAGTAGTGTCTTGCAAGTGTCAAGAAGATCAAGAACAACTCAACCAGAATATCAATACACATAGCAAAACTTTTGTAATCCTTACAGGTTCACACTCACAAGTAAGGATTTTTATATAAAATTAGCTTCTTATGCAATTACATGTGGTCCGTGGGTATCAACAAAAAGAAGAAAACTATTATCAGGTGAAACTATTATTAACTATTGTGAAACAAGTTAATGTAGATCAACTAGATAAAATACATTAATGGACGTTTGGGGTATCTACCATCAAACCGAATACGAAATAGAGGGAGAGGTTACCTTTTTTGGGGCAGCAAAACTGGATGACAATGAGCTGAGCAACGACGCTTCGCACCACCGCTAACAACTTTAGTTTTAAGAGATGAAAATGAGCTAAATCCTCTATTGTCGATGCTCAAAATTGAAGGTTTTTTGGAGATGTAAACTATTTCTTAAACAAGGAATTCTGTGTATTTTCTGGATGCCCCTTAGACAGTGAAAGAATATATTTGGAAGCTTTTTCGGGTTCTTTTTCGGCCCCGGCAGTCGGCCGTTTTCGTCGCCGAACAGTGAGCAGAAAAAGAATGGGATTTGTTGGGTTTTTTTTTCTCTTTTTCGGCCTCCCCCAAACAATGGAGAAAGGGGAGTATTTATAGGATGAAATTAGGGTTTGAAATGGGGGGAAAACGCAGGGTTAATTTCGGGATTTTGGGGTCGGATTTCAAATTTGAAATTGAAAGGGTCGAGGGAGAAGGAGACGCATGCGTACCGTTGGCTTGGCGTTTCCTCGAAAATAGACGCAGGCATGGCTGATTTTTCTGAGTTTTGGTCAGGTTCTTTTTGGTTTTTCCAAAAAGGGGGAAGAAGAAGAGGGCCAAGGAGAGAGAAGAGGGAAAAAGTATATATGGATTAGGTGCTGGGCCATAGAGGAATTGGGTTGGTTGGATATTGGGCTAGAAATAGAGGAAAAGAATTGGGTCAGGGGATTTTGGGCTAGGGAATTGGGTTAGTTTTAAGAAGTATAATTTTCAAGGATCCCATTCTGGTTTTCAAAATTTTTTAAAAATCTCGACTCTTTCCCTAATTACTAAGAATACCAACTTTTTCTGTGTTTTTGATACCTGCAGGCGCCACCTTGATACTTACGAAACTGTAACCGAAATTACAGTTGTAACGCTTAATAAGAAAAAAAAATTAGTGCCAACTGTGTAGATCTCTTGAATGACGGCATAAACGTTACAAATTATGCAATTATCCCATAAAAAACGTTAAAGGCATTGTAATTTGAATTTCAAACAAAACGGATGTTTCAACAAACAAGAAAAAAAACCAGAGCCGCCATTGAAGGTGATTTGCTAAGAAAAAAAAAACTAGGTCGTCGAAACATGAATATTTCGATTTTGATACGTCACAGTGGAACATGGGAATCGGATGTATTGTACAGTGGTTATAAAAAGTAAAATTTTCAAAAACAACCACCTAGTGAAACATAATAGGCTAAAATAGCCACAGTTTTGAAAATTACATTCTATAGCCTTTTGAACATGTATTCTGCTTTGTATAAAACGGGTACGCACTGATATTTATACAAAAAAGAATAGCTGGCATTTAATGGTTATTAATTACTGATTAGATACAATAAAGGAAACGTTCCCTTAAATAATGGAAGATCAATGTAATCAATATTTATTACCTAATATGAATCTCTAAACATAGATCTGGAAAAAACACTGAAGCGACGAGTAAGGCTGGAAAAAAATAAAAAATAAAAACCACGCTAATCTATACGAATTCTACTAAGGTAAAATTGATTTTTGATTTTGTTTTTTATACGTTTGATCGTGTGATTTTATGATATTATACGAATTACCAAAATCATGATGAACAAATACATGTGCCAGAGAAATGAACCCCAGATAGGATCTGCATATATTTTTGCAGTGTGTAACAAATAGCAAAGAAAATGTAAAATGTGCACATGCAGATGTATAAATTTTAGGCAATAACCATACTTTAATTGTATAATTGCTCAGACAACAGGGGCGTATATATACCTGTAGTGTATAAAAATTGCTTGAATTGTATAAATTGTTTATGCAATTGTATACTGTGTTGGCAACAACTATGTTGTAATTGTATAATTAATCTGACAGGTGTGCATATATACTTTGTAGTGTATAAAATCACATCTTAAATGTATCCAGGTATGCATATATATATTTGTGGTGTATAAAAAATTGCTTGAACTGTATATGTGCTTATGCAATTGTATAATGTGTTGGCAAAACTGTGTTGTAATTATATAATTACTCAGACAGTGTGCATTTATAACTTATACATAAGCTAATTTGTTTAGACAATAATGTTATACTATAACTTATACATAATAACTGGTATATATATGAAAAGTGTGTAATAATACCATTTACATAAATGAGAATAAGTTTTTTATACAAACAGAATAAATTTTTATACAAACACGAGTAATTAATTTCATATTTATATGCTTACCTATGTGTCTAACAGTTTTTTTTCTAACAATTTTTTTTAAAAAAAGAAAAAATTGAACCTGATTGTCCTCTTCGATTTCGTTTGGTTTGTCAAAATCAGAGTCATCCCCATTTTTCTTTGCTTCACCACTGCTGGAATCCAGATCCACTGCTTTCCTCTTTTTTTGGGAAGTGCTTGGCCGATGATTATTGTCATTCCGTTTCTTGGATCTAATTTCTACACTAGCCCTATCTCTTGCAATGCTTCCTGCAATTGGCTCATCCTCTTGAGTTATACCCAACGAAAAGAAGGCAAATCATCCATAAACTTATCATGCAAGTTTATACCTCTAGTTATCCTCTTAGATGGTGATTCGTCGGCCATAATATGTATTGTATGCTTGTAATTTTTTCAGCCGTTGAAAGATTTAGGGCAAGCGGTGTATGTAAAAAATGGGGGAAAGTGAATTTTTTAAAAAAAATTAAAAATCGCCAAAAATTATAATGAAATCTGGAAGAATGGAGAGAGAAGATTAAGGAAAAGTTTTTGAAAATCTTACCAGTGTAACTGTTGAGAGATTGAAGGAGCAAAATATGGAAAGAAGATCTTTGAATCCTTGTATAGAAGAGAGAGAATAAGAATGTTGGAAATTTTTTGGTTTTATACAAAATGTGCTGGGACCCACAAATTTGGTAGCCACTCTTTTTAAAAGGTTGGTTACTTTGTGTAATTTTTAAAAACTGTAGTTAATTTATGTGATTTTATATTGAATGCTTGCTTAGTTATGAAATTTTCCCTTATAAAAATGATGGAATTGTTGTAGGTGAGAATACGTCTTTTGTTAATCTTAAAGCAGCAATTGCATCGGTATTGGGTATCAATGAACAATTGAAGAGAATTGATATTCGGTACGTTGTTGAAGGTAATGCATCTTCGATTTGTATCCGGAATGACATGGGGGTGAAGTTGTATTTGGAAATAAAGAAGAAGGAGCATGGGTTTGGCGTGTATCCTTTATGTGTTGATACCTTCGATATAGACAGTAGTGAACTTTTGATGATTGATGCATCAACTGGAATGGTTGATAAAGAATCCATGGTTTCTTGTTACCTGGCTGATGGAGACGAATCAAACATAATTGGTGACTCAATGAATTTCAATGTGAGGGTGAAAAATATGTACAAGGACAAAGCGACTTTAGTCGATGTTATGGCAAGGTATAAATTGCACCATGGATTCAACTTCAAGGTTAAACGTTCAGACCGTGAAAGGTGTGAACTTTGTCCAGTGATTTAATTCGTGTATAATTGAATTTATTGGATTTTTTTGCATTATTTTTTATTCTTTTCACTGCTAATTGAAATATTTGCTGTAGCTATGTGTTGAAGTGTTTTTCTGACGATTATTCGTGGAGCATAAAATCATCATGCCGCAAGAATACTGAAATTTTTATAATAAGATACTTCAACGATAAACATACTTGTATGATGCGGGAAAGGTTCATGAAAGTTGAGGCGACACTTTCTTTTATTAGTGGTGTAACTGCTCCCAAACTATTAAATCACAAAAGGAAACATACACCAAATGATACAACTGATGACTTCAAGGTTGCTTATGGAGTTGATATTTCATATCAAAAAGCTTGGCGTGCAAAGGAAAAAACACTACACATGCTGAGAGGTAAGCCAGCTGATGGATACAAACAATTGCCTCTGTATATGCACATGTTGGATAGGGTGTATCCAAATTCGTATATAAGAATGAAAAAGTCTCATGCTAATGAATTCATGTATCTATTCATTGCGTTATGTCCCTTAATTAGGGAATTTCAGTTCTGTAGACCAGTTGTTGTTGTGGATGGTGCACATCTCAATGGTGCGTATAAAGGAACATTCCTATCGGCTAGCACACTTGATGGTGCAGGTATCTTCTTTTAAACTCTGTACATTTGGAAAATATGAATCAAATTTTCCTAACTAAAAATCAGAAAGAGAATTTCAGTAATTGATTTTTCAATGTTAATCTAATGCTTAAATTTTGTTTGAATCATAGTATCTGAAAAAAAAACTATCAATATTTGCAACATTCAACAGTGTTGTTGGTTTCTTGAAAATTAATGCAGGGTCAATATTGCCTTTGGCGTATGGTGTTGTTGATATGGAGAATGATTATTCGTGGTCATGGTTCTTTCAACAATTCAAAAATGCATTTGGCGAGAAAGAAAACATGTGTTTTGTGTCTGACAGAAATGAAAGTATCATCAATAGCGTGGGTGTTGTCTTCCCTAATACTCCGCATTATGCGTGTATCTGGCATATCTGAAAAAATGTTTGCGCGAATTTCAAGAAGCGCAAGAATGCCATAAGTGTTACGTCGGAAAATGACTTCGGTTTTGAAAATTCAATTTATGACTTAATTGGTTTAAGTAAAACCGAATCTTCAAAATATTAGGAGTCGCCACTTAATTTTTTTAAGGAAAAATCAAGAAAACCAATTTAAAAATTATTTCTTAAAAGAATTAACAGAAAAAATCCTTTAAAAAATTCGAAGAAAGGGTTCGGGTTCATATTTCCACTTCGAGAAGGTTTTACGCACTCGAAATGGCCGCTAACACGCGGTTATTCGGCGATTAAATATTTTGACTAACTTTTGAAAATAAGATAACTTGAGTCATTAATTCTAAAAGGTTTAAGTAAAATATTTTGAAGAATAGAATATTTAGATTTTGATTACATTTTTATTCAATTAGAATTAATTAAACGGATTACTTAAAATTCAATAGGGGCAAATTTATTGAAATCCAAACCACATTTATCTAATTAAAGAACTTGACCAATTTAAGTAATTAGAATTTTAAATCTACGAAATTCTAAGTGTTAAGATGGAAGACATATTTTAAAAGTAAGAATATTCTAATGAAAAATACTTGAAATATTTTAAAGGAAATCTTAGAATCTAATTTCTTGAAAAATGATTTTATAGTCAAGATTTAAAATCATAAAATAACGTAGATGGCTAAATAGGGGAAATTTAATTAGGCGAAAACTTATGAAGTAATCCTAGAATTAAAGTTAGTGTTCAACAAAATACCACAAGAAATAAAAGCATGAAGAACAAGCAAGTAAAATAAACTTAAATAAGATTGGGCTTGGGCAGGCCCAATTTCAAGGGGACCTGCAATATTTCTCAGTTTGGGCCTGCCTAGCCCTTTTAAGTTGCTGCTGCGATTTGGGCCCAAGCCCAATACTTTCTGCTGCAAGACAATAGGGGCCTTTGGCCCATTTTCAATCTTTGGTATGCGCTGCCTGTATATATACTGTATATCAGTGTATATCGGCCTCCTCCGACATCCATCGACTTGAGATCAGCCCCTAAGACTTGCTTAAGCCTCCACGACCTCGAGAAATGCAACGTGGGAGTCTCGGAAGACTCGGACAGATTGCATAAGAAATAAAAGTAAAAGAATTAGGAATCCAAAATTTATCTAAACCCACAAACTTAATAATTTCGAAACCAAAAATCAAGATATCAACTTATATAAAACAAGCATATAAAACTAAGAATCAAACTAATCAATTTGAAATTAACTAAGCATATAAAACCCATTAACTTAAAACTAGGAATTAACATATACTCATTTCTTTGAGACTAAAAATAAACGCCAAAAAAACTCATATAGAAATATCATTATCACTACCCCAATTATCACAAAACTAAAAAAATCAGCCAACATGTATACACTCACATTAATTACTTAACAGGAACAGAGAGCATATGGATGTAGAAATGGAAAAAAAGTGAAAATCAACCAACATATACATATATGTACATACTAGTAAATTAACAGAAAGCAAAGTCTATATATGTAGAAATGTGAAAAGGTTAAGGAATACAATGTTTGTGCTTTTATTTGCAAGAAACAAGAACTATACATAGAATAAAAGTTCTTGTAAGATAAAAATCTTCACCAAATAACATTTAATAATAGATTCATAAATTTTGCGAAAGAACCTAAAACTTATAAACTATATGAACTGAAACTTATGAATCTACATTCATTTAAATCTGAAAATCAAAACTCTAATCCGATGTATTCAAATTAGTCGAAATATTTGTTCCAACAATTCCCTACTCCAGTTAGAAAGCTTAATATTAATCATATGTATCCTTTGTGTTTAGATAACCACCAAGCATCAAATATGCATCAAACACACAAACACTCACTTCCAGTGGCTATATTAAACCTCCAACATAAAATATGTAACAGTGATTTCAGATAAATCTAACTAACAAAGATTATGTAATATCTACTCCTCTGCATCATCTATCAGCCATACTCGAATTAGAATGAAGAAGAAGGGCTTAAGGCGTTATCTTTTGCGGGGCAGCGAACTGGTATAAGACAAGCCGAAACGAACTCTCAACACGCGTTTCACACTACTACCGGCAACTCTGTTTCTAAGAGATGAAAACGAGCCAAGTCCTCTACTGTCAATGCTCAAAGTTGACGATTTTTTGAGATTTAAACTATTTCTTAAACAAAGAATTTTTTGTATTCTCTGGATACCCCCCGAAAATCAAGAACAAAAGAGGGTATAAATATCCCCAAAAAAGGGCAACGGAAATAGTGGCAAATTCGGAATTTCGCCTCCGATTTTCGTTCAAAATTTGAAAAGGATCAGGGAAAAAGTAGAGGGGACCTCGAGATGCGAATTTGACTCGTGTTTGGCCAAAAATGGCCACTGCCAGTCTGCAATTTCTGGTGCCGGGCTGTTCTCTTTTGTTGTTTTCTTGTTTCGGCTTATGTGGAGAAGAAAAGGAGAGAGGGGAGGTGATCACGTGAGAGGGAGTAAAGATTTTTTGGCCTTTTTGCCATTTTGGTGACTGGTTTTGCTGCTTTGGCGTCTGGTTTCCTGTTTTTGTCCAGGAATGGTGAAAGAGGAAGAAGGGGATTGGGTGGGGGAGAAAGGAAAGAGAAAAGGGTTTAATTAATTAAGATTTGGGCCGGGTCGGGTAGTGTAATTGATTTAAAAAGGGGCGGATTGGGCTGGGGGTGAATTAATATGATTTGGGCCAAAACTTGGCCCAAAACTTAAAGCAAAATCTGAAAAAAAAAAAAAAGGGTCCAAAAAAGGGGAAAAAAGAATTCAAAATTTGGCCATTTTAAATTACAAAATGTGGCCAAATAAAATATGATTAATTCGAAATCGACTAATTAATTTGATCATGAGATGAATTAGTATAAATTAATTAAAAAGTTTTTAATATTAACAACTTAAAATAATTAAATTAACTATGGGGTAATTAATTCGAAAAATGATTAAAGTAAAAGTAATTAAAGATAAAATTATTTGAGAATTTTTTTGAACAATTAACGAAAACATGATACTTAACTATTGATACTTGAAATAAATATATATAATATGCAATATGTAAACATAATTAAAATTAAAGATTTAAACCTAAAAATCACTTAAAAATATTTTTAGCATTAAAAAGCTAATTATTTCAAATTTTTAAAATTAAAAGCTCGATGATTAATTTGTACTGTGGAGGGTAAAAATTGGGTGTCAACAGTTGTCCCTTTCTTTGGGCATGATCAATGAAAGCGATCGTGGACAAAGAAACTTGACCAATCCAATTTTGAGCCGACCACATATTCATCTCATGGAAGGGTCTTGGTACGGGCTTTGGAAAATTGTGGCCGGACCCTGGTTTTGGGTTTCCTACATATCTCAGGTTACATGAGAATTCAGGCCACTTGTAGTTCATAACGCTTGATTTTACGCACGATTTTGAAAAAATTCAAAAGCTATCCAATATCAAATTATGGAGAAATTGGAATGCCTGGGATGAGATTTTGAGGGTAAATGTTAGAATACAACCGAGTTTTCAAAGTTGGGCCCGCCTACATATCCTTGGACTTAGGAATCAGGCTGCTTGTAGTTTGACTCTATCGGTTGAAAAGGAAATCTCTTATTTTGAGACAACCTTTGGTTCAGGAGGAGCGACAAACAAAACGAATTATGAAAAAGAGGCTTGCAACCTCTTAACCATAAATGTGGCGCGCTTCACGCCCATAATTAAGAACTTACACGGACATAATTTCCAAAATTCTTGGTATATTGTCACTCAGATTGAAAATGTTGCGTCCGGTGAGAGTTGAGATCACCTGGATGTGAAACTGAAAACTAACCAACTCAAAGAAATACCAACACGCCTTCTAACAGGGGTGTGGTTAGATTGTGGTGGGAGTCATTCCTCAGCTCGCGTCCGAAGAGTTTGAAATTCCTCTTCAAACTATGTCCCAGTTCGCTGCTAAGAAAAAGTTCCACGTTGTGCCGCCTCCTATTTGATGACGTCCACACCTGTGGTTTGTTTTGAGAATTCACCCTTTCGGATGCTCTCGATATAACTAAGACAAAAACTATTAGTATAAACCATAACTTAAATATAGGGATGATATCTTTTACCATATTCGACCTATATTCTTCTTTTCGACGTGATGCACAATGAGTTGACATGATGCAACGTGATGATGGCCCTTTTGGCAATGAACGATGATGTCTTTCTTGAGTATGTGATGAATGTGATGGCCCCTTCGGCAATGAACATGTAATGGCCCTCTGGGCAATTTGAAGATGTAATGGCCCTCTCGGCAACTTGAAAATGCAGTGGCCCTCTTGGCAGCTTGAATGATGAAATGGCCCTCTCGGCAGCTTGAATGATGAAATGGCCCTCTCGGCGACTTGAAGATGCAATGGCCCTCTCGGCGACTTGAAGATGCAGTGGCCCTCTCAGCAGCTTGAATGATGAAATGGCCCTCTCGGCAGCTTGAATGATGAAATGGCCCTTTCGGCAATCTTGAAGATGCAATGGCCCTTGCGGCTATGACTAATGAGATGGCCCTCTCGGCGAATTGAACATGCGATGGCCTTCTCGGCAACTTGAAATTCTAAACGTCTTCTCGGCAATTGAAAATGTAATGGCCCTCTCGGCGATGAATGATGGAATGGCCCTCTCGGCAGCTTGAACATGCAATGGCCCTCTCGGCAGCTTGAAAAATGTAAATGTCTTCTCGGCAATACAATGATGTCTTTCTCGGAAACTTGAAGATAAAATGGCCCTCTCGGCGGCTTGAAAATGTAAGTGCCTTCTCGGCAGATTGAAGATGAAATGGCCCTCTCGGCGACTTGAAGATGCAATGGCCCTCTCGGCAACTTGAAAATGCAGTGGCCCTCTCGGCAGCTTGAATGATGAAATGGCCCTCTCGGCAGCTTGAAGGATGAAATGGCCCTCTCGGCGACTTGAAGATGCAATGGCCCTCTCGGCGATGAAAATGTGATGGCCCTCGCGGCGATGACTGATGAGACGGCCCTCTCGGCGAATTGAACATGCGATGTCCCTCTCGGCAACTTGAAAATCTAAACGTCTTCTTAGCAATTGAAAATGTAATAGCCCTCTTGGCGATGAATGATGGAATAGCCCTCTCGGCAGCTTGAACATGCGATGGCCCTCTCGGCAGCTTGAATGATGAAATGACCCTTTCGATAGCTTGAAAAATGTAAATGCCTTCTCGGCAGATTGAAGATGAAATGGCCCTCTCGGCGATGAATGATGGAATGGCCCTCTCGGCAGCTTGACATGCAATGACCCTTTCGGCAACTTAAAAATGTAAACGTCTTCTTGGCAATTGAAAATGTAAACGTGATGAACGGCTGGAGATTTGAGTGAGACAAACTGTTTACGCCTCGGTAGTTTCCTCGCAGACAAGTCCTGTAAATATTTCCTTGCATTCACAGAAAATTCCTTAGTTTCAAAGCGAATTGATTTGTGTTGATTCTTCGGTCGTCTGCTCCTTATCCCATCTTTGGTGGACTGCTCCGATCTCCCGCCTCTTGATAGACAAAATATAAAATATATATTTGACAAGATATTTGACATGCAAAACTTGAAAAATAGGTAAATTTAGAAAGGAATTTTTGAAGAAAAGGTCACTGCCAACTGTCATGTCACGAAAAGCTTTAGATGAACACATTCGATTTCTGACATGGTTTCATTGACGCATCACAATTGTCTTTGAATTTTCTAATCAGGCTAAGGATCTTCAGGGCTTTTAACGACACTTGATGAAATTTTCGAAAGCGATCTCAAAAATTTCTGTCCCAGTTAAATGTCGTAATGAATCAATAACTTGGTAGTCCTCCGAGAATTTTTGAGATCTTCTCAAAAAGTTCTGTCCCAGTTGAAATGTCATACTGAATCACTAGCTTTTTTAGAAATATTCTGAGAATTTTTTTTTGAGACCTCCTCAAAAAATTCTGTCCCCGTTAAAGTTCCTGATGCTTTAAATTCTGACTTGTTGGAGGTGGATTTTCTTGTTCGAAATTTTTGAGTTCCTCTCAAAAATTCTGTCCCAGTTTCCTTTATGGGAATATGACCGAGCCGTTGTGGCGCCTACGTATCCCGTTGAGGCAGGAATCAGGTCAAACGTAGTTCCCCTCTCGGGAGATAGAGAAAAATATAATTTTTAATAAGAAAATGACCGAGGCCGTCATAGGTCGCCTACGTATCTCATTCTTGAGAATTCAGGTCAAACGTAGTTCATATCAAAGAGGGATAATGAAAAGGGGATAAGGGGGTGACCGAGGTCGACATAGGCCGCCTACGTATCTCATTCTTGAGAATTCAGGTCAAACGTAGTTCATTATAAGGGGAGATAATCTAATAACAAACATAGAAATGATTACAAGCAAATGACAATTACGGAAAAAGATTAAAAGAAAGTCATGAACCTTTAGACGTAGTGTCTCTTGATAGCGTATAAGTCGGTCGTCAAGTTGTAGTAGGTGATGTTTGTGCTGAATCTCTACACATTGTCGCATGACCAGATGAACATGTTTTCGCATTCTTTCGACGTATTGATGAGCTCTCTCCTCCTGTCTCTATCAAATGGATACTGATTCCTAACTCTGGTGTTTTTGTCTTCTCTCAAATTCTCAGTTTCGAGCTTGGATTGAGTTGTTCCGATTTTGACAAATGGCTCGGATATCACAATCTCTTCATCATACTCTTTGAACACTTCATCAGTATTCACCTCATTTTGTTCATCAAGCTCGTGACATGAATAATATGATAGGTTTCAAAGTTTTTTTTATTAAAATCATAAACAAACATCATTAGATAGGAAAAATAAAGTGAGTAAAGTAAACTTCCATGATAAAAGAGGCTTTAATTTAAAAGAAAGAAAACAATAGAAACTTTGGCATAGTCACAAGACAGTTTGACCCCTTCTTTTTCAAAATATTACGAGAGAATTAAAGCATAACGAAGTAAAACAATATAAAAGGTGGGCCTCGAGCCTATATGGACTACCACTAATTTCAGGAATAATATAAAAATTGACTTTGTCTATCAAGATGAGTAGAGAATCAGGAGCAGAGTAGATGTCCAATTATCATTTGCTCCTCCGACTCGACGTCTCGTGCTTAGCTTCACGGTCACCGCAGCATCATCTCCTTCGAACAAATTCTAGATTCCTTTCTCTAGACCATTGTCCTCATCATGATTTTGCACTGGCAAAGACTGGGGCAAGTGAGGCAACGATTTTGATAACGTGTGATCGACCTTATTCCTCTTCTCAATTATCAAAGCGAAGTTGGTGAGGTATCATGACCACAAATCCAGATGTCACCTGCTGACGAAGGGGCAGGAGATTACTATTGACACTAGGAGTAACAGCATGAAGAGTGACCACCTTTTAATCAATTAAGTCCTGAATTTTGTGCTTCAAGTTGATGCAATTTTCAGTGGTATGCCCAATGGCTCCGGAATGATAAGCACATTTCTGGTCTGCTTTATAAAATTTTCCGAAAGGATTGGCTGGCCTTCCTTCTACGGGATGGAGCATACCTGCGGCTTTCAATCTCTCAAAAAGTTGGGTTCGACTTTCAACCAAAGGAGTAAAGACTCGGGGAGTTCTCTTCACGAGATTTGGACGAGAAATGTTGAAATTATTTCTCGAGGACAAAGGCATTGGACAGTAGTTTGGAGGATTTTGGAAAGTAGGTGCTGGCATTTGGAATTTTGGATATTGTGGAGCTTGGTAGCTTGGAGGGATATTTTGATGATTTAGCAATGGAGTTTGGTAACTTGGAGGGATATTTTGGTAATTTGGCCATGGAGCTTGGACATTTGGGGAGATGTTTTGGTAATTTGGCCATGGAGCTTGGACATTTGAAGGGATATTTTGATAATTTGAAGCCTGGAAATTTGATTGGACGGGAAAAACTGGATATGGATTTTGTGGAGCTTTGGGGTAGACATTGGATAGTGAGTGCGAAGGATTGTCAAATTTGACATGTTTTGATTTTAGTTCGGATGAAATAGAAGGAACATATTCCCTCTTCCTCCTCAGTGGAACTGAAGGCTTTGTTCGAGTAGCTATTCAGGCGATTTTTCCTGTCTCAAGACCATATTCGATAGCCTCACCGACTTTAACTATCTCGATAAATTTTGCTCCAATGAGAGGTAACATCTTATCAAAGTAATCCGGCTCTTGAATGCGCAAGAAGGCTTCGCTAATCTCTTGCTCGGTCATAGGAGGTCTAACCTTTGCAGCCTCTTTCCTCCAACGGTAGGCATATTCTCGATAGCTTTTAGTAGACTTCTGTTTGATTTTCTCCAAAGAATATCGATCAGGAACAATTTCGATGTTGTAACAAAATCTTTCAATAAAGGCATTGGACAAAGCATTCCAACTGGACCACCGTTTCAATCCTTGAGAAGCAAACCAATCTAAAGCTTCTCCACTCAGACTTAGGCTGAAAAGCCGTATCAACATAGCTTCATTTTTCTCAACCCCCACGAGTTGGTCACGATAGACTCTCAAGTGAACTAGGGGATTGCCGTCTCCACTAAAAGTGTCAAATTCCGGTACTTTGAACCCTTCTGGGATGTCCAAATCCAAGAGAGTGTTCAGATCTTCATAATCCAACCCTGCAGTGCTCGGCACGTAGTACAACCCCTGGATTGCTTCTGTAGTCTCTTTTCTCATGCCTGACTCAATTATCTCCTTTTGGGCCCTCCACTCTTTTTCCTTCTCCTTGTAAGGGTCGGGTTCGGAATATGTGATGAAGGGAAGATATGTTTCTTCTGGTACTGTCGGGGTATAAAGAGTGGCTTTTAGGGGTGGTTGAGTAGTTGGTGGACTTCAAACGTTTGGATCAGGGTTTTGATATGTGAACGGATATATTTGAGGGTTGTGAGAATTTAGACTTTGGAGAGGAGGCGGTATTTGGCGTGATGTGCAAGCATGATGAAAGTTAGGAGGGGTTAAGCCGATGATGGGAGTTTTTTGTGGAGGAATAGTATGGTCGGTGGTTGAATTCGGAGGAGGAAAATGAAGTGGAGGCCTTTCATCGTCTGGAGCATGAGTATTAGTGGCGATGGCTAGATTCGCCGGACCTTGAGCCCTTTGTATCTCAGCCCTCATTTCAACAATCTGTTGTAGTAGTTGTGCAATCAACTTGTTCTGTTCAGTAATTGCAGGGTCCATCACGGTAACTTCAGTTAAACCATTGTCCTCACTGTTCTCAGTCATTGTTTCTTTCCCTTTTGACAAACTTTGGTCAGGGAAGGAATCTTTAGAATTCTTAGACCTCGTAAAGTAGGAATGTCCAGTCATTTTCTCAACACAGATCAATTCTAAGTACCTGTCGAATAAAAAATAACTCAAATGATAAGCGTGTTAGTACTTGTTCATAACAAACAATGCAAAATATCACACGGAAACACATAATAGTTGTATTGTTCGAAGACATACTAACCCATAAATATAGGAAAATGACTAAATAGGCCAAATGTTTGCCCATTTAATATGAGATTTGTGAATTAGGAAGACGTTTTGCCAAAATTTTCTCGAAATTTATGATTCTTTTGTGGGAATGAAGGAGGGGAAATAAGTTTTTCTATAATGAGGGACCGAGCCTTGGAAGGCTGCCTACGTATCTCGCAAATGAGAAATCAGGTCCTACGTAGTTCGGCCAGCTTGAATATTCGAATGGAAAATTTTCTTCTTTTCAGATAAAAGAGCAACATTTAGAAGTGGAATTTGAATTTTGTTGAGAAACTCAAGACTCGAAGAGTATTTTGGACGAACTTTTGATAGTGACTTGGATTTTATGCTTAGGAGGCACTAAAAGTTTTTTTTTTTTGAAAGGAATGGGCTAGAATATCTCCGAACAAATCAACATAATCACGTAAACAATTATAGCAGGTAGCACAGAACAGTTATTGCGCGTCCTAAAAAAATAAGTGACTCTTTTGTGCCAAGGGTTGGCCTATCGATTTGAAGGATGTATCTTGTCTTTTTAAATATTTCATCGTTCCCCGAAAAGCAAATTTTATATATTATAAAGCATCAATAATAAGGGATACATTTTTAGTGAAAGGGAAAAATGTAAATACAATGAAAAATATTCCCACGCAGGGGATAAATTAACTAGACAAAGACCATACTTCATTCTCGGCTTTCTCCATCTCTTCTTCGGATGTGGTGTCGATACTGTTAAGAAGGTTGGACCGAGTAATGACGTTTGTTGAACCAAGTGAGCTCATCGATTACCCACCTACAAAACAAAATGTGTTAGAAAGCCCCCCGAACCCCCGAACGATGATTTATTTAAAAGACATATACATCCTTCAAATTAAATAAACAATATGATCGTCCAGTTGGGCCGGAGGCCACTTTGGACTCAAGGTGGGCTACTAATGGGCCCGATACCCCTTGGATATCGGGTCGACCTAGGCCAATGCACCTACAGGGTTTTTGGTTTCGTTCTACCCTAGGCGTCTAAGAGTGGGTTTATTTTTTTACTGTGAAAAGGTGACCCGAGCGGACAACCCGGGCTGGGAAAATTAACGACCATCGACCCCGCAAGATCGACTCATTTCGTCAGGGTACCCCGATAGAAAATTTGGACTAAACGGCTGCGACCCGCATAACCGTCATTTAGTGAAAAATAAAATAAAAATTGTCGGGTGGCGGAAAATGGTATGCATGAATGACATTTAAATAATCAAAAACTTAAACCATAACATTTAAATAAATAAGACTTAAACAAATAAAACACAAACAAACAAACAATCATTTAAACAATTAATAAAGTTAGTCAAAATATCTAATCTAATAGTTAGAACCTAATTAAAGTCCCCAGTGAAGTGGCCATTTCTGTTACGTCGGAAAATGACTTCGGTTTTGAAAATTCAATTTATGACTTAATTGATTTAAGTAAAACCGAATCTTCAAAATATTAGGAGTCGCCACTTAATTGTTTTAAGGAAAAATCAAGAAAACCAATTTAAAAATTATTTCTTAAAAGAATTAACAGAAAAAATCCTTTTAAAAATCCGAAGAAAGGATTCGAGTTCATATTTCCACTTCGAGAAGGTTTTACGCACTCGAAATGGCCGCTAACACGCGGTTATCCGACGATTAAATATTTTGACTAACTTTTGAAAATAAGATAACTTGAGTCATTAATTCTAAAAGGTTTAAGTAAAATATTTTGAAGAATAGAATATTTAGATTTTGATTACATTTTTATTCAATTAGAATTAATTAAACGGATTACTTAAAATTCAATAGGGGCAAATTTATTGAAATCCAAACCACATTTATCTAATTAAAGAACTTGACCAATTTAAGTAATTAGAATTTTAAATCTACGAAATTCTAAGTGTTAAGATGGAAGACATATTTTAAAAGTAAGAATATTCTAATGAAAAATACTTGAAATATTTTAAAGGAAATCTTAGAATCTAATTTCTTGAAAAATGATTTTATAGTCAAGATTTAAAATCATAAAATAACGTAGATGGCTAAATAGGGGAAATTTAATTAGGCGAAAACTTATGAAGTAATCCTAGAATTAAAGTTAGTGTTCAACAAAATACCACAAGAAATAAAAGCATGAAGAACAAGCAAGTAAAATAAACTTAAATAAGATTGGGCTTGGGCAGGCCCAATTTCAAGGGGACCTGCAATATTTCTCAGTTTGGGCCTGCCTAGCCCTTTTAAGTTGCTGCTGCGATTTGGGCCCAAGCCCAATACTTTCTGCTGCAAGACAATAGGGGCCTTTGGCCCATTTTCAATCTTTGGTATGCGCTGCCTGTATATATACTGTATATCAGTGTATATCGGCCTCCTCCGACGTCCATCGACTTGAGATCAGCCCCCTAAGACTTGCTTAAGCCTCCACGACCTCGAGAAATGCAACGTGGGAGTCTCGGAAGACTCGGAAAGATTGCATAAGAAATAAAAGCAAAAGAATTAGGAATCCAAAATTTATCTAAACCCACAAACTTAATAATTTCGAAACCAAAAATCAAGATATCAACTTATATAAAACAAGCATATAAAACTAAGAATCAAACTAATCAATTTGAAATTAACTAAGCATATAAAACCCATTAACTTAAAACTAGGAATTAACATATACTCATTTCTTTGAGACTAAAAATAAACGCCAAAAAACTCATATAGAAATATCATTATCACTACCCCAATTATCACAAAACTAAAAAAATCAGCCAACATATATACACTCACATTAATTACTTAACAGGAACAGAGAGCATATGGATGTAGAAATGGAAAAAAAGTGAAAATCAACCAACATATACATATATGTACATACTAGTAAATTAACAGAAAGCAAAGTCTATATATGTAGAAATGTGAAAAGGTTAAAGAATACAATGTTTGTGCTTTTATTTGCAAGAAACAAGAACTATACATAGAATAAAAGTTCTTGTAAGATAAAAATCTTCACCAAATAACATTTAATAATAGATTCATAAATTTTGCGAAAGAACCTAAAACTTATAAACTATATGAACTGAAACTTATGAATCTACATTCATTTAAATCTGAAAATCAAAACTCTAATCCAATGTATTCAAATTAGTCGAAATATTTGTTCCAACAATTCCCTACTCCAGTTAGAAAGCTTAATATTAATCATATGTATCCTTTGTGTTTAGATAACCACCAAGCATCAAATATGCATCAAACACACAAACACTCACTTCCAGTGGCTATATTAAACCTCCAACATAAAATATGTAAAGGTCCATGTGCTCAAACGACCATGAAACAAAATAATAACTACTATATCAATAAACATCATGTAGCGCATCAAAATAGTATCTTCGATATTGGCACCAAAGACCATGACCAACTCTTGAAAAACAATCCAAAGCGTACTAAGTTTTAACATGGTTTTCATTAGAAAATAACAAAGGGTCTGACAAGGCCATTAGCTAAACCGACTAATGTCATCATAAACAAGCTGAAAAGTTCTGAAAATATTAACCACCAACAACAACAACCATATTAACGACCAACAGCAACAACACCATAATACTACTCCGTCATGGAACAGTGATTTCAGATAAATCTAACTAACAAAGATTATGTAATATCTACTCCTCTGCATCATCTATCAGCCATACTCGAATTAGAATGAGGAAGAAGGGCTTAAGGGGTTATCTTTTGCGGGGCAGCGAACTGGTACAAGACAAGCCGAAACGAACTCTCAACACGTGTTTCACACCACTACCGGCAACTCTGTTTCTAAGAGATGAAAACGAGCCAAGTCCTCTACTGTCGATGCTCAAAGTTGACGATTTTTTGAGATTTAAACTATTTCTTAAACAAAGAATTTTTTGTATTCTCTGGATGCCCCCCGAAAAATCAAGAACAAAAGAGGGTATAAATATCCCCAAAAAAAGGGCAACGGAAACAGTGGCAAATTCGGAATTTCGCCTCCGATTTTCGTTCAAAATTTGAAAAGGATCAGGGAAAAAGTAGAGGGGACCTCGAGATGCGAATTTGACTCGTTTTTGGCCAAAAATGGTTACTGCCGGTCTGCAATTTCTGGTGCCGGGCTGTTCTCTTTTGTTGTTTTCTTGTTTCGGCTTATGGGGAGAAGAAAAGGAGAGAGGGGAGGTGATCTCGTGAGAGGGAGTAAAGATTTTTTGGCGTTTTTGCCATTTTGGTGACTGGTTTTGCTGCTTTGGCGTCTGGTTTCCTGTTTTTGTCCAGGAATGGTGAAAGAGGAAGAAGAGGATCGGGTGGGGGAGAAAGGAAAGGGAAAAGAGTTTAATTAATTAAGATTTGGGCCGGGTCGGGTAGTGTAATTGATTTAAAAAGGGGCGGATTGAGCTGGGGGTAAATTAATATGATTTGGGCCAAAACTTGGCCCAAAACTTAAAGCAAAATCTGAAAAAAAAAAAGGGGTCCAAAAAAGGAGAAAAAAGAATTCAAAATTTGGCCACTTTAAATTACAAATGTGGCCAAATAAAATATGATTAATTCGAAATCGACTAATTAATTTGACCATGAGATGAATTAGTATAAATTAATTAAAAAGTTTTTAATATTAACAACTTAAAATAATTAAATTAACTATGGGGTAATTAATTCGAAAAATGATTAAAGTAAAAGTAATTAAAGATAAAATTATTTGAGAATTTTTTTGAACAATTAACGAAAACATGATACTTAACTATTGATACTTGAAATAAATATATATAATATGCAATATGTAAACATAATTAAAATTAAAGATTTAAACCTAAAAATCACTTAAAAATATTTTTAGCATTAAAAAGCTAATTATTTCAAATTTTTAAAATTAAAAGTTCGATGATTAATTTGTACTGTGGAGGGTAAAAATTGGGTGTCAACAATAAGCGATAAATTTTATGCTATGGCAAAGTGTTACAGAATTGAAGATTTTAACAGAATAATGGCAAGTATGTGTAAAATTGACTACAGGGTGAAGGAGTACCTTGAAAATGTTGGTTACAAAAGATGGGCAAGAGTACATGCACCAGTGAATAGAGGTCGATTGATGACATCTAACATCGCGAATGTATCAATGGTTCCCTTGTAGAGGCTAGACAATTGCCAATAATAGATTTCCTAGAAGAAGCGAGGATTTTATTTGCATCGTGGAATTGCAAAAATAGGGAAAGGGCTATGTATACAAAGGAAACACTTGGAAGGAAATTCGAGAATATTCTGGTAGAAAATACAACTAAGTGTGCAACAATGAAGGTATGTAATTATACAAAAAGCAATAGTAATTGTTGTATATATGGATATATCAATAAGTTAAATTAGAGTTTTTTTTAGGTCGTTCCATCCTCAGAATTCATTTATTCTGTTTATGATGTTGGTCACAGATTCATCGTATGCATTGAAAGAAGAATTTGCAGCTGCGGGAAATTCCAAATTGATGAAATTTCTTGTTCACACACAATTGCTGCTTTGAAGAGTAAAAATGTAGTTGATATGCATCCATACTGCTCATGTTATTACAAGCCGGAAGTATTACGCAAAACATATGAAATTCCCATAATGCCTATGCTCGATAGATTAGATTGGGAGGTACCAACAAAGGATCTGGATAAGATTGTTTTGCCACCAAAGTACAAGAGAATGCACGGGAGACCCAAAAAGGGAGAAATAAGAGCTTTGGGGAGAAAATGACAACAAGTTCAAACTGCTGCAGTAGGTGTGGACACGAAGGACACAATAAGCGAACTTGTTCTTTTTTTCCAGTTGAGAAATGAATGTTTAGTGTGTTTTTTGGTATTTTAATGTATCCGCTGTTAAGTTATAACAATGTTAAGAGTATTTATTTGAGGTATCAATAAAATAATTTTTTCTATTATTTCAAAAATAAAATATGTTTATGGAAAGATGACTATTTATTCCAAGTAAATTTTTAGATACAATATCCACTGTACAATATGGTGTTTGAAAAAAATGAGGTTTCAAGATGTATTGATGTATGTGTATCGGTGTGAAATTTATTGTGCAAATGGTGTAAAATACGACTAAGATTTAGATAATACTAACAAAGTATTTGTTCTGCAACATGGTATATGATTTTATGGGTCTATATAATTATAAATTGAATATTGGAGTCTATTGGTATAAAAAATAAATTAAATGTTTGCAGGGCATAACAATTCAGAGCATGGAGGAAAAAATGATGTCGAAAATTAGTTTTAATACATAATGAAACATATACTGTTGTCAGGTATCACAAAAAAAACATATACAAAAACTTAATACTGTTGACAAGTATCAATAAATAAAAAAGATAAAATATCCTAAAGCAAAATAAGACATATTACAAAAAGCTAAGACAGAATGATAAGTTTGTCTTTGTCAGGTGTTTTGTAAACTTCCTTTGGCCTTGGTGGATCATCGTTTTCGCTTACATAACCATCGACATTTTTTTCCATTCCATATTTCCACAAAAGTGCAGTGTATCTTCTCCGAATCTAATCAGCATCAAGTGCAGTAGATGGAACTGGTATCCCGTCACTTATGTATTCTGCGTATGCCGCGACAAAAACCCCACAGTCACTGCATGAAATGTATCAAAATTTTTAATCAGATTGCAAGAAAAAAAATAATATTAAATTTGATGAAAAAACTTACAGGCTGTCACTCTTTTGCTTAGCAATTTAAGTGACAAATTCAACTGTGAATGGATGTGGTTAGCCAATCAATGAACCTGTGGAATTATCCTTGTATGCATCTAAGCTGGCCCATTCGGTGCGATCAGTTTTTTCAAAGAAGCCGCTTTCTTCTAAATATGTTGGGAGCATCACTGCCAATTTTTTAATTTTGGCGTACTGATGTCTACGACGTGAACCAGATGACGAATCATAAACATGTATCAGCCTATTCTTCAAGACAATAACAACAAGGATCCAGTGGAACTCTTCATCACAGTTAACAGGAACAAACACCTCATCAACAAGGTGTCATGGTGATGCAGCAGGTATCGAAAACCCCTTTACTATGTTGGTGACAGACCTCTCGCTCGCTGCATTGGCAGATATCCGCGCTATGATTTCCTGAGTACTTACATTGTCATCGTCAGTGATGTCATAGTATCTTGCATGATTGGCAATGACGAAGTTCATGAATATACAGTTGACAGTCGTGTATCTGTATTGGTGACTGAACTGATACTTGAATTTCTTTCGGAGGTAGTATAGAATAACGTCTATATGCTGCATGAACAGAACAGTGTGACTGGACTAAAACATGTTATTATGAAAAACAATAAAATGGCATCTTTCAGATCAGTAATCTAACCTCATCTGTCCAACACCGATTTTTTTGTGACATCAAGTAAAATCAGTTTTTACTAGTAGGCATGGCCATAACAAAATCAAATTTTGAAACAACAAGTGATGAACTTCTGGATTTGTAGTACTCCTCAGTATCCTTTCTGTTAAATTAAAGGTGTCTAAATTGATAACTTACACAAACAGAAAACATATTTAAAAAAAAAATAGAATATGGGGTACCTCTTCTGATGCGCTACCATTATCCTTTGTTCACCCATGTATCGTACTCCTTTAAAAGATCCCATGGTGGTTTGTAACAAATTCCATAGCCGTCAAAGGGGTGTTTCATGCGAATGTTATATGTCATTTTCCCCTTTCTTTTTTCATCTGAACTGAAAGATTCCATGAATGGAGACTGACGAAACTTTGGCGGGTTTCTGCTACGCTGTGGAGGAGTACTGGATGCATCATACAAAATAATTTCTTTGCAAGGTATGGTTGTAGGTAATTGGTTGTCCCTTAGAAGAAACGGGTTATTATCCAGTTCTTCTTGCGTGCAGGTTTTCAGAGGTGTTGCTGTTATTAGGTTCTGGAGTTGGTAGAGAAGAGCTTCTGTGGCTTCATTTGTTCCTTCCGAGAAAGCAGATGGGTCCTTAATAGGTATCAAAGACAAGATACATTTAAGTTAAATTATAAAAAATGCATGTGTTGTTTTTATAGGTATCAAAGACAAGATACATTCAAGTTAAACTATAAAAAATGCATTTACTATTTTTATAGGAAAAAATAATAGTTTACCTCGGTTTTGTTCGTAGCAGCTTCGCTTTCGATTTTGTTCTTGGTTCCTGATGTGTTGGAAGTACATGCAAATGCTTCCTGATGTGTTGGTTCCTGATCGTCTTGCTTGTCCACATTTGAACAACCCTAACAAAAAAGATGTTTTATTCTAGGATTGAATAATATAATGAAAGTGTATGGAAAGGGGGTGAACTTTAATATTTGGTAACGGGAATCGTACCTTAACTGGATCATCTAGCGGTGACTCATCTGCAACCTGATTTTGGTTCAATCTGGCAGTATTCAACAATGGATTTTCATCGTCAACCTGTGTGTATCAATGGATTTTAAAGTTGTCCTTAATACATATCCAAATAACAAAAATATTGTTAAATAAAGTTATAATTATAAATAACCTTCTCAAGTATTGCTTGAACAATGGGGACAGACTCCTGCTGCTGATGTTTATTGACAACTCCAATGCTGGAATACTTTTCTTCATTGCCCGTGACATCTTTAGATTCACCTTCTTTGACAAATAGGACGTTGACATTTTCTATGACATCTTTAGATGATTGGATATTGACATCGTCAGCAGATGGTTGTGCGCCTTGTATGATTTCAATTTCTGGATCAGGTATTGTGGAGTCCTGTAGGTGATAATATGTTTAGAAAACCAGAATTGAATAAATTAAAACATATATAAAAATAAAATATATAATGTGTTAAACTATAAAATATGGAGTTGTAGGTATCTTTACCCATAACTTTCAAATAATATGAAAAATTAAAGAACAAAAAATAAATATGAAAAGACAAACTTTGATACTACATAAATTGATACTTATAGATCATAAGTATCAATAAGCAGTTGTTACTCATTACACTGATTATTCCTTTAAAGGTAAAATGTATCAACATACAAATACATACCTAATAAATGTTCAACTGTATGGATAAAAAATAATAGATCTTAAAATATTTTGTATACCTTGTATTCGCTTGAAGAATATCTTCCTGTTGATCAACATTGGGGAAAGCATCTTGTGAATCCTTCTTTAGAGAATTAACCTCGTCGTGTATTGCCTTTAATTTGGCAGTGTAATATGAAAGCATCAAGGATTCAAGATATTTGAACTTATTGTCCACCTTGCAAAAAAAGAGAAATTAGTGAAAGTACAACAAGAAACAAAGATGTAACTTATGAATAATAAAAAAAATTAATAGGATTTTTACATACATATTTGATCAGGAACTCTTTCAACCCATTTGTTTCTTCCCCTTCCAAGCGCTTGTCATCAACCGGGCTGGGTGTGGGAACATCCGACGGCATGGAAGAAGATGACGGTTTACTGTGCGACTGAGCAAAACGTACAACTTTTTTGGGCTTTGCAGAATCAGAAGGGGGTGTTTTTGGTGATTGATGCACTCTTTGCTTTTTGGTTGGAGGTGAAGCGGATGTAATACAACTACGCTTAGACTTCCTAAGCAATTGTGGGGGAGGTGCAAATGTAAAATCCTCAAAACCATGTACCTGTGCATTTTTGTCTTTAGTCGACTGTCGATGGGAGGATGTTTTATTATCTGATGCTGATTTATCCAGTACGGGCATATCATCTGGAATTGGTGGAAAATCCATAGATGCCAATTCTTCATCACTCGGGGTTATGTTTGAACATTCAACCTTAAAAAAATAAAATTAATGAGAAATCAAGAAAAGATTATAAGATAAGATTCATCGAAAGCATTGTTACCTCGCTGAAAATTGTAGATATAAAATAATCAAATTTTGGCTTCAACCCAGTGACTCTCTAGTTTAGATTTTGGGGATGCGATGAGCAGCCCTAACAACGATATCATTCGGAACTGCAGACGCACATTCATATATCCATACATTCAGAACGTATGGCATACCCGACAAACGATACAATTGTTTTGCTTTTGTACAGTCTTGCCTGAATGTATACATCAACTTGTTGTATACCTCTTTCCCCCATGGAAAGTTGATGTAACTGCCATCTTCAACCATATGAAAATCATCAGCAGATATAGGTGTTTTGGCTACTTGGGAAAAGACAAATGTATGGATGAAATACAAAACAGCCATCTGAATTGCATCCTCAACTGTATCCTAGTTTCCCATCAAAAAACGCTGAACTAGACGGCATTTATGAATCTGCGAAACAGCATCAGGGAAGTATGTTTTAGAAGTCTGCTAGGAGGAGAGCCTCGATACCTGAAGTCTTCTACATTCTCGGTACATTTGAGGCTAGTAATGAGAGCAAATTCTCTGATTGAGAAACACAGAACATTTCCCTTGGAATGGTGGACGTGCAAAATGTCCATGTCTTTGTGTTTAACTTCATTCAACATAATACACTTTATATTTTGGCCTTGAAATTTGCATGGTGGAATGTCAAGAAAGTGGCCAAAAATAGTTTCACGAAACTTGGCAACAACATCTTCACCAATAGAAAACTTAATATCGTCTGCGAAGTTGCGATTGTATGAAGATCCAAACTTCAAAGGGTGTTTTGGGATGCTTTTTATTACATAACTCATACCCTGAAAAATAAGTATCAATATGCAGATTTCAGAATAAAAAAAAGAGTCTTCCTGAAACATAGGACCATCCTAAAAAATGGGAGGCAGTCATCTACAGGCAAAATATTTGGTAACAAATAATATATCAACATACAAAACAGGTTTCACTAAGAAGATACCAAAATCAAACAATGAGACTTTATGAAACATAGAACCATCCACCAAAATGGGAGGCAGCCATCCACAGACAATTATAGTGTATCAAACACTAAATCAATATAAAAATAAAGTATTAATACAATGTATCAAACATAAAAAGCATGTATCACTAGAAATTATCAAGTATATATAGCATAGAATCATCATAAGAGATAAGAATCAGCCATATAAAAATAACTATATTGTATCAAACAATGAATCAAAATAAAAATCAAGAATCGGAACTGAAAGATAACTATATTGTATCAAACAATAAATCAAAATAAAAATCAAGTATCTCAAGCAAAATATCAAAACATCAAAAAGGTTTTTTTTTAAAAAAAAATTTACCATCATAAAAATAGGGGAACCAGACATCTACCCACTATTATACTGTATCAAATAATTAATCAAGATAAAATCAAGTATCTCAATATATGAAACAATGTAAAAAATGGAATCAGGTAGATACACATAAATATGGAGTATCAGACATTGCATCAACCCTAAAAATAGGTATCACCAGTTAGATACATATCCCATATTGTAATCGATGTCAGTAATTACTCTAACAATTATATATCAACACTTAGATTCATAGGGCACTTTTACTTAAGCATCAAATGTACTTAATTTGTTAGGTATCTACAAAAACTTTCAAAACACCCAAAAATTAGGTATCAGTTTGACCAACCAACCAGTGTAAATATGAGTCAGTAATATTGCAATAATGATGAATCGACATTCTTATAGTTTGTCAAAAGTTGTTTGAATCAATAACTCTCAAAGCCGACTAATATGTGTATTTGCCGATTTAGGAGAATAAAATCGATTTACCTTGGGCAATGGTGGTCGTGCAGAGAGTGAAGAATGTGATTTACTGATCCGACTTGCATGTCGTTTCTGACCTGGGGATCTTGATGTGAACGCTACATTCTTGACTTTTTTTACCTTTTGTAGTTGAGATATTGCCGGCCTCGTCGCCGAAACCGTTGTGGTGGTCGACCTTGACAGTGTCGGCTTCTTCACCACTTTCAAACGCGTCTTGTGTAAGCCCAAGACTAAACGAAGGGTTGGGTTCCATTGTTGATTGAAAGACAAGATAATGAAGTTTTTGATAATGGGTCGAGATGGAGATGGTGGAAGAAGAGAGAAACCGTTCCTAAGAGAGAGACAATGAAGTTCAAAATTGAAAAAAAAAATTAAATGTCTTACATGGTAACTGTAAAGAGAGAGAAAATAATAAAAAAATAATAAAAAACTGCTTTAAAAATGGAAAAATTATAATTTGAAAAGTGATTGACATTAATTAGACATTTACACCAAAAAATGTACTAATTATAACTTTTAATAAAAATATATATTCTTTAAGTATTAAAAATAAGTGGATAATGATAAAATGATGGGATTTATGTAATTTTAAAAAAAATGTAGGGAATATTTAAGATTTGGATAAAAAGGGTTGTATAATTTTATAAATTTTACTTTTAAGAATTGTATTGAAAAATTAAAATTAAGAAAATGGGTTAAGGGAAAATTTAAAAATTGACCACTTTAATTAAAAATATGACCGATTTGAAATCAATTGATTAATTCGACCACGAGATGAATTAATATAAATTAATTAAGGAGCTTTTGAATATTAACAACTTAAAAATAATTAAATTAACTACGGGGTAATTAATCGTAAAATAATTAAAGTGAAGTGATTAAGGATAAAATCTATTTGAGAATTCTTTTTGAAAAATTAGCGAAGACATAATACTTAACTATTAATACTTGAAATAAATAAATATATATATATATATATAATACGCAATAATAAACATAATTAAAATTAAAAAATTTTAAACCTAAAAATCACTTAAAACATTTTTGCATTTTTAAAAGCTAATTATTTCAAATTGTTAAAATCAAAAGCTCGATGATTAGTTTATACTATGGAGGGTCAAAATTGGGTGTCAATAGCTACTACCAAAAATAAAACAGAAATCTAAACCAAGTCTAACTTCAAGAATTTTGACTATAAACTTTTGCTTAAAGATCAGAATAACAAACCAAAAAAAAGTATAAACAAAACCATAGAAAAAAAATAAAATTTAAAACAATTTTGTAACCAAACACCTGAATTTCTTTCTTCTTTACAATAACAACTCTAAAACGATTTTTCACAAAAAAGAAAAAATCAAACCATGCAATCACTTGTAAACACCTTCACTAACATCTTTGTACCAATCCACAAATTTCTATTCCATAAGTTTCACAAAGTCTAAACATCAATCAACAATTTATCACAATAATATTTGAATTCAATATTAACCATAAAAATTAATTATTTACCAATTTACTAACCAAGTAACCGAAACCTTTACAGTTGCCATAACAAGTCTAAATAATTTTGAACAAAAAAATAGCCAATCCAACATCAATTTGTCAACAAAAAAAAAATGGAAGTTTTGACGACAAACCAACCATGCTACCACCTTTAAGGACCAAAAGTCACCAATCTGCACTTTTGTCATAACCCAAAGAATCTGATTAGCTTTCACCAAATTTTATACCAACAATTGCACCAATGAACTGAATGTGCAAATTCACCAACCCCAACAAACAACTATTTCATTTTTATTTTTTTTGAAAAATGACTACCAAAAACAACTTCAATTTCTTAATAGCTTTAAAATGATTAAAAAAAGAAGGGGGAAAAAACAAGGTCCAACCAATCATGCTACAACTTTAACTATCAGCCATCACTTAGTACGAAGCTAAAGTTTTTGACAAAATCTTACCAAATCTAACACCAACCAATGCACCTGAATGTGTTCATTCAATTACTCCAAATAACATCTATATTTTTCATTTTTTAACAAAAATCATTCCAAAAGCATGTTCTATGTCTTAATAACCAGAAAAGCAATTAACAAATTGACTAACGAACTATGCTGCCACATTTAAACACAATCAATCATCATTTTCAGTTACACTTGGTAGGCAAGTCTTCTTGTTATGACCCGTCAAACTACTTCACTTATCTAATACCCCTTTTTTTATCAGAAGTTGACAGTCTTCTGGCCTTCTCCATACAGTTGTGCTAGTACATTCTCTTCCAATACATCATTAAGGACAACCCAAGTGCTCTCGCACGGCAATGGTTCAATTGATATTGCATATGCGTCTAGAAAATTCTTGTTACTGTAGTATCCTGAACAACAATCCTCTACATATTTGTCCCTACATTCAATAGCGGCAATT
Organism: Solanum rostratum; assembly: GCA_029948455.1. NCBI lineage: Eukaryota > Viridiplantae > Streptophyta > Magnoliopsida > Solanales > Solanaceae > Solanum > Solanum rostratum. The sequence goes on along the minus strand of CM057053.1, from coordinate 14,822,936 downwards.
CCATGTCCACATGGAATTTCATCGTGTTGAAACCTTCCGCAAGAGCACATTCCTATGTTTAGACAAACTATGAACCTCTTTGCACCATCTGTAACTGTATCAAGGTGTTCTGCTAATGTCCTCACCTTTAAAAAAAATATTAATTCCTTTTGTCGTCTATAAATATTAATAATAATTAGAATTAAAAAGTTAGAATCATACCGTTATTTTGTGTGAAATTCATTTATTATCAAGTAGAATTTGCTTATACTTCCTTATTAAAGTTGTGATGGTATCCCTTCCCTATTGGTTATACTTCTCATTCCAACTTTCAATTGTTTTTTTGCAAGTACTCTAACATAGGAATTATAAAAAGCCTCTGACCAGGTAAGATTGCATTATATATTGATTTGCAATATTACTTGTCAGTTTCCACGTCCTCTTTACGTTAGAATATGCGAGGGACCACTTTTCAAAATCTGTTTTTACCAAATATGCATAGCGTTATGGATTTATCTCTTTCATTTGAAACATCAACTCCTTAAACTCCTAAACCGTGTATGCTTTTGCCGAACCAAAAAATAATCTTCTCGCCTCTTTGGTATTTTTGTGGGTGTTTTTTAGCACGTTAGTCCATAAATGATAAATGTAAGCATAGTGAGGGATTCCAGGATACACGGATGCAACAACATTCCAAATGCTTTTGTTTTTATCTGAAACAAAGTACATACCTTCTCTATCACCAAACACCCAACTTAAAATATTCAAAGAACCAATCCCACAAATTATCATTCTCCGAATCAAATACACTGTACACCAGTGACAAAATATGACCTACATTAAAAATAACTCTACTGCAAATTTAATGCACCATGATATTAATTATATAGTTTATTCACTGCTGCTATAAGACAAATATATATATAATTAGTCAAAATCATCAAGAGATTAACAACTAAACCAAAATTTATACGACCAACAACACCAACAGTTACACTATATTATGGGTTCCACAATTTACCCAACTTTATCAGTTGTTTAACATGTTGTTAGGTAAAATGCAACAATTTCAGTAACTTTATCAAAATAATCTGGAACCAATTCTACAGAAGATTAAATAAGTAACATCATTGTATGAAATATTAAATGACAGGTCAAAACAGAAGCACCATACCAATCTACTATCAATAAAAAAACACCAAATAGGCAAATACCATTATACCAACACAATATAACCCCCCCAAAACCTAAAGATTATAATAGAAACTTACACAAAAAACTTTTCAACTGTCAAGTTTAAATAACTTACCGCCAGGATCCAATGTGCTCGTTATCAAAATTGTACCTTCGAATGACGATCTTACATGTGTATCATCAACGATCCCTGTTGGTCGACAATATTCTCACCTTCTAAGCATGCATCCAGTGCTACAAACGTATACAAAAAACGACCTTCTTCTGTTTTTCATAAATCTACCACCGTCCCTGGATATGTTTTCTCCAACATATATAAATATATTGGTAACTTTTCATAAGACATGATTGGATCCCCTCGTAGGATATTAAATGTCTTTTGCCTACCTCTCCAAGCTTGCATCTAAGTCAATGCAATTCCATGTTCTCTTTTCATATCCGTTTTGATATCACCGATCTTTAGATCACTGCATTCGTTCAGCAACATTGCACAAAGAATACCACTGTTACATTGCCATTTGAAACCATTCTACCCTTCACTGGACATGTATGCTCATCACAAATTTGCGGACTTTGAATAACTCGGAATTGCCCAAACATAAAGATTTAAATAGCCATGTGCATTTGTCTGTTGGACACTTTAAATTATAACTGTAAAAGAACAATTCAGATTAGTGGTAAAATAATCTCAACCAAGATTTTATTTAAAAATTTCATACCTTGTAGGACTAGACCTCGTAGCAGTGAACTGAAACCCCCTCAATAGTGCATACCTCCTCATTACCGCCATGATAGTGTTTTTGCTTTTGTAAATTTAATTTACTGCAACAACATCATTTTCATTGTTGTGAATTATCTCTGTTTCTTCACTTTCTTCGATAATCACTGTTTCAAGCCATCTAAAAAATTGATATTTGCAATGGTATAACAACTTGTTTCTTATTGCACATCTCTTTCGCACAAGATTGTTTCCATGATCTATCAATACATGTTATACACAATGGATATTTTGAAAAGAAATTGATGTTGCACCTTTTCTGGTTCAAATATACTTGAACTCCCATATTATTATGAATTTGCATCAGTGATGATTCATCACTAATTTTATACATGAGTACCATTTCAGCAATGGTAGTATCAACACCGATTTGCAAAGCAATAGTATCAACAAAACCTTGGAATCCACTTGTCGAATCAAAAATGACACATTTGACTTTGTAATCAATATACGTACCTGTTGTTACATTTTTTAATGTCGTTACCGTTTTGACAGAATAACACCAAATCAAACGAAATTTGACACCATCATATGCCAAAATACTCACACTACTTATAACAACTTTACCAAATAGGCATCAAATCATTAGATCAATTTTTCCACCAAACACTCATCAAACATTCAACGTTGCTCTTAATTCCATTAAAAAATCAACATTGCCACCAAACATTCATAACACAAGTAATATATATATATATATACATATATATATATATTGGTTTCACCAATTTTATCAACTCTATTACTATTAAAAAAACCAATATTCCCATAAAAAAGAACCAAATAAATTAAAAAGATATATATAGTTTTCAACAATTGTACCAACATTATTACCAATCAAATATAACAATCTGAGTTTGTCACCAAACATCCCCCCCCCCCCCCAAATACATACATACATATATATATATATATATATATATATATATATATATATATATATATATATATATATATATATATATATATATATATAAACAACATGCATGATGTTATCAACAACTATAGCAACACCATTACCATTCAAAAAAACAATACTAGTATCATAAAATCAACCAACATACTCTCTCTATATATTGATAGCAACAAATATATCAACATTATTACCAATCATAAAACTAACATTGCTATCAAAATATCAACAAAAATACTGTTTGTATATATAATGATAGCAACAAATATACCAAATTATTACCAGTCATAAAATCATTTCTATCAAAAAATCAACCTAAATACTGTGTACATATATTTTCATATCAACAACTACACCAACACTATCACAGTCGAAAAATCAATATTGCTATAAAAAAAACAACCAACACCCTGTTAACGTATATATTGTTATCAATAATTTTACAAACAATATTTCAAGTTAAAAAACCAGCATTGGAAGCATAAAAATCCAACATATCTATTACCCGTGTAATTAAAAAAAAAATATTACCACCAAAAATTAACTTAAGTGAGAGAAACCAAATAACATCTTTTCAAGTCAGACTAAATCAAACCATAAAATCAAATTTCACTTTCAAAAATTTCACATCCACCAAATAAATGTTATTTCTAATGCATACAAAACAAATCAACAATTCTACCATTATTTTTGAAATCTACTAACGAAACTCTTACATTTAATGTATGGAATAATAAAAAATTCTTCAGAGTTGCTGAATATTTTTCGCAGAAAGGAAAAAGTCAAAAATATTTTTCAATACTAAATATACTGCATATTCTATTTACTGCATAAATTTCATTTATTGATATTTTTTTTCACATTAAATTTATTCTTTGTACATTTATTACCTTCTTGATTTCTTTGTAAATACCAAAAATATTAAATGCTTATTCCTTAAAAAATAAACCAAAAAAGCAAAAAAAAAAAAAAACACACACACTCATAAACTATATACATTAGATGCACCAAACCAACACATTTTATTTAACTTCTTTGTAACACAAAACTAAAAAAGGAAAGAAAGTTATTTTAAGAAAGATAATGAACTAACATGTCCCGTCCCATTTACCTTCATGGTAAATTAAAATAGAGACGTTCTCCATAGCGAATATGAAAGCAACTCCTAAAACCAAGCTCAAAAGAGAGTGTTGTGCTTTATAATTTTTTTTTTTTTTTTGAAGTATATATTGTGTATGAATTTGGTAGTTAAACTTGATAGAAAAACTTCAAAGTAGATTCTAATGTATTTCCATAACAATGACAACCAATAAATGAAGTAGATACAAATTAGAGATGTAACTTAATTGTCTTTTGTGTTTGTATCCGGCGGTTCTTTCATGCCCATTGGTTACTAGACTTGAGGAAAGATTTGTAAAGTATATGCCAATGAATTTCTACAATGATTATAACTATTTAATGTAGGAGAGATAAAAAGTACATTACAATTAATGCAGCCGCTCTTTCCCCATAAATAATGACACTATCAACACAATTTGCATTAATTACACTTCTTTAATTCTCAGACGTTTCCCTCTTGTTTTTATTTTTTTCATTTTTTTTATGATTTGGGAGAAATATGCACACTATTTTTAAAAAAGGTCAAATACATAAACAGACACCTAAACTTGTCCTCATTTTTCACTTAGACACCTAAACAACTGCTCAGATTTGATCCCATTAAACACTTTTATCCTACTTGGCACTCTCCGATACTGTTTTTTAAATTTTTCAGCCAAAAATAAATAGTTGCGGTCCAAATTTTTTTTTTTTTTTATAAAAGTAGATTTTCAAAATACTCAGTTAACCATGTGCAAAAAATTTTTATTTAAAATTGTAATAATTTTTTTTCACATATGGTTAACGGAGAATTTTGAGAACCTACTTTTATGGAATTTTTTTTTTGGATAACTGAGAATTTTGAGAACTTACTTTTATGAAAAAAAAATTTTTTTGGACCGCAACTATTTTTTGGCTGAAAAATTAAAAAAACAGTACCGGAGAGTGCCAAGTAGGATAAAAGTGTTTAATGAGATCAAATCTGAGCAGTTGAGGTGTCTATTAGGAACTTGTCTTAGTTTAGGTGTCTAAGTGAAAAATGAGGACAAGTTTAGGTGTCTCTTTATATATTTGGCCTTTAAAAAACTATTAACATTTGATGGTAAATATTCTTAAAATGCATAGGGATATTTTTTTTCCCAAAACTATATTCATTCTTATAAGTTCCTCTCTCTCTTTTTCATTTTATAAAAATCAAGAGCCCAAATCAATAGAGTAGGGAATATAGCGAAAGTTAGGACAATGGAAGAGTTGAAAAAAAATTATTTATCGACTCAAAAATGAACACCGTTAAAATTTAATAGGTTAAATTAGTTATAGTTTAACAAATTACATTTCATAGTTATAATTTTAATTGTTATAAGCATTTCTGTTTATGTATCTTGCGTATGAGTAATATTTTATACAAATTCGATTTAAAAGTATAATTAATGAATGCGCAATAATTTCAATTTTAAAAATAAAAAATAATTTCTTAAATTATGGATATGCTCAGGTGGTAATGAAATAATTGCAATCTTTATTGGGATTGGAGTTATGTTTTGAAATATTATATATGTAACGTTAATTTGTATAATCTGTGAGAATAAATTGGTTAAAATATGTATATATTTAATTGGTCAGTATGTGTGTATGTATAAGTACACAATATTTGTACGTATAAGAACATAATATTTGTGTGTGTATATATATATGGTCAGTATGTGTGTATGTATAAGAACACTGTGTGTGTATATATATGTGTATAAACAATTATCATTTGTATAATTACACATATTATACAAAAAATATGGTATACAATATTTGTATACGTAGAAAACAAAATAGTACACAATATTTGTAAATGTATAAGTAGCTATCGTTTGTATAATTATTTACATTATACAAAAATATAGTATATAGTGAGATATGATTGTGCATGAGTAATTAAGGAGAAAATATGAATACAGATTAAAAAAATCAGTGTGATATACAAATACATATCAAAAAAATAAAAGACTGAAATCATTTACAAAAAATAAAAAACATGAAATCACAAAGAAATTGTCTAAAATTGTGGAAGCACGATTTGAGAGGCAGCCATGGATATTTTCGGAAAATTTGAGATCTAATTGTGCTCGAGTAAATTAAGGAAAAAATCAATTTAAAAAAAAAAGGAAAACGCCTGAAATGCCACCGAATTATTAAAAAATGGTATAAAAATATCCCTCATCCACCTATTGAGCTTAAAATGTCCCTATCATCCATCTTTGGGTCAAAAAATGTCTTTCATTAACCTTTTTGGCTCACTTATACCCTTAAAACTAATCACCCTCTCTTTTTTCATTTTCTTTTTTAAATATTTATTATGTTTCATTTTCTTATGGAATAAAATAAATTTCTATAAGAAAATGAAACATAATAAATACTTAAAAAAGAAAAAAAAGTTGTTAGTTTCAAGGGCATAAATGAGACAAAAAAGTGAATGAAGGACATTTTTGGACCTAAACATAGATAACATGAGCATTTTAGGCCCGATAGTTACATGAAAGATATTTTTATACCATTATCAATAGTTCAAAAGTATTTTAGGTCCTACTCCATAAAAAAATAGTTGGGGACAGGAAGTTTACCATATAATTAGAAAATAGAAAACATTTGATATTATATGTTGGATATATAAGTTAGGAGGTGGTCCTACACAAACTGGATGAAAGGTTAGTGGCAAGCGATGATTATTTATAACTATAATTATAATAAATAATTAATTAGTATATCTTTGTTTAGTCACAAAATTCTATATGAAGAGGCCCATTGCGATGTTTATAATGAAAGTATTTTTCTTCAATCGATAGTTGATTTTTTACTTAAAATAGTTATAAATTTATACAAATATTAACAACATTTAAGATAATAAAGCTATGAATAAAGAATATGGATCTAAAACTAAAGAATATACTCCCTCCGTCTCATTTTATGTGACACTCTTTGACTTGACACGGTATTTAAGAAAAAAAAAGGAAGACTTTCAAAACTTGTGATCTAAAATCATTCTTAAATATTTATCTGAGAATCATTTTATTAAGGGTAGAAAAAAGAATTTTAAAGGTAACTTATTTTCAATTAAAGTAAAATGACATTCTTTTTAGAACGGACCAAAAAAAAAGAATGCCACTGAGACGGAGGGAGTAACTAAAATAAGTCTCATAATTTTAAAAAAGTTATATTATAATTAAATTAAAGTAAAATATATAAAAATAGTATAAGATAATTTGATTTGATCGATAAATTTCTCCACTGCTGACGTGGTGATGATACATGCCTACATCTTTTGTGAGTCACGTGTCAAAATGAATGAAGGTGGGGCCCAAATATATAATAAACTACAAATGTAGTACCTTTTTGTCTAGAAAAAGGAACAAACAATGTAACCATTAGTACAACATCCATAAAGCATCAAGCTATAACGTGGAAAGCTTCAAATAATATTCATTTTTAGAGTAATTAATTATATTTAAATTCCAATAAATTTTTTAATTTGAAACTTTTATATAATATGTAAAATAATTTTTATGTTTGAATGTACTATTATTTTAGAAATGAGTTTAAAAAATAATTTATAATTAGTTATTTTTCAAATTTGAAGCAATAATTTAAAAATTTGATGATCAAACTCTTATTTTCAAATAACGTAATTATAGGTAAGCACACATTTTGACGGAGTGCTTATTCCCCTGTATATATTTTGTTCATGTTTTTTAATTAAATTAATTTTTAAAACTTAAAATTATATATCAATTAATATAAAAATTATGATAAAATACCTATATTAATATTAGTAAGAGATATGTAAAATTTCAAGTTGACAAAAAATGTGACTCATAAAATAAACGGAAGAAGCACAAAATGAGATTTTTTTCAAAAGGCTACAAAATATTTTATGAATCTCATATGATAAAGAAGAATAAGCAGACAACTCAAACAAACATGAAAACTGCCTATTTAATCACAGTTTTTTATATAATAAATAACACTTCATCTATTTTTTACTTATTCATGTTTAATTTAACATATTTATTGAAAAACAATAAATGGAAAGATAATTTTATTATACCGCCCTTATTAATTATAAGTTGTCTAAATATTAAAAAACAAATAATATTTAATAATAAGAATAAAATATATACAAAATAAAAAAAATCTTATAATTTTTTAAATGGAAAAAATAAATAGAAATTATTTGGTAAAGTTGCAAGCCACCTAATCCTCCAAAGTCCTAATATTACAAGCCAAAAATTGTGTAGATGGCAGGCAGTGGCGTTACAATAGTGTTGTCATAAAAGTCATGTTAGGTTACAAAAATAATAAAAGCGTGCATACCAAAGACTTCAAATATATACACACACACACATTAGTCTTGACTGATAGTAACTCAAGAATACACACATTTGAAAGAAAAAAATGTCTAGCCTTAAAGTTCCAGGATCAGTTCCAGATCCTTATGAGGATGCTGAGCAACTCAAAAAAGCTTTTAAAGGTTTCTTTTCTTTTCTTTTCTCAATTGTTTCAGTATATTCAGATCCCCTTTTGGATGGATTTTGTATATGCCTGATCTTGGTGCAAGATTTCTCATTTATAGTTGCATTTGCTCTTTTCTTGACTGATCAGTTGACTATTACTTTGCCTTGTTTAGTTCTTGTTCTTGGTGGGGGTTTTTGTGATCTGAAGGATCTATTCCAAGATTGTTTCAAAATGTACATACATAATTGATTGCACCCACTGGCTCTAAATCTTGAATCCATAGGTGGGCTTGGGCGAAATGTTGCGTCATTTTTTATCTGTTCCATAATTTGAGGAGATTAATGATGTTGCCTTGTAGGCATGTGTCTGTAGACATTGACCAAACACATGGTTGGTCTAGATTACTAATTTGTTGACAAAAGGATTTACCCCAATTATTTGGCTGGTTAAAAGAGGCAATTTTTTTTTTTGGAAGAGCTCATTAGACACGGCTATTTTTTGATTTTTTCTCGGTAGTGGTTAGGTTGACTATGATGTATGGAGTGGACTATTGGCTAGTGAAGAACTCTCATCTTCAAAAGATAAGAGTCGTGAAAATGAGGATGTTGAGTTGGATATGTGGACAGACTAGGAGAGGTAAGATTAAGAATGAAAATATCCAATACAAAGTGGGAGTGACCTTCGTGGTGGACTAGATGAGGGAAGCAAGACAAAGATGGTTCTGATGTGTGAGGAGGAGGTGGATAGAGGGTTGGTCGTGATAGGTTTTAGGAGAGGTAGAGGAAGGCCAAAGAGGTGTTGTGGAAGGGTGATTAGACAAGATATGATGCGGCTTTAACTTTGCGGTGACATGACCATAGGTAGGAAGTTATGAAGGTTGTGGATTAAGGCATAAGGTCAGTAGGTAGTTGAATGTTATCTCATTTCCAAGTGTGATAGGCTTGGTGGTTGTTTGGTTTACTGTACCTATTTCCCCATTCATACTAGCAATAGAAGCAATTTCTCGTAGTTGCAGATCTAAAGATTTTTGCTGCTCCTCGTTATAATAAAAAGTGCTTTAGTTATCACATTTATTGATTATTGTTATTACTCCTGCTTTTTGAATGCTACATTATGTTTTCCCTGTTATTTTCCATTTCCTCTTTACTTCTGTATTTTTCTTTGTAATTGCTCTGATGTGTGTTAAGAGTCTTCCAAAAACAACCTCTCTATTTCCACAAGGTAGGGGTGAGATCTTCATATACTCTACCCTTCTCAAACCATACTTATGGGACTACACAGGGCATAGTGGTGTTCTTGCAAGGGGAAGATAAATTTTGTCTTCCACAGAAGACTCATGGTTAAATGTTTGCAGGATGGGGTACAAATGAGGAGCTTATTATTCAGATTCTGGCACATAGGAATGCAGCACAGCGCAAGTTAATCCGAGATTCTTATGCTGCTGCTTATGGAGAGGATCTTCTCAAGGACTTGGATTCTGAACTGACTAGTGATTTTCAGGTTAATCAGTCTCAATTTTCCATTCTTGTTCCAAATTGTGTTGGAGTACTCTGTTTTTTCATTCGTTGCGGTTATTGAATGTTTTTGTTTTGTTCGTTTACACTTTTTTAGATTTGTCTGGAGTATATCTACATGCTTAATCACAAGTAACATAAGCCAAAGATTGCTTTGACTAATATATAATTTGATTCACATGTCATTGCAGCGTGTAGTGCTTCTCTGGACTTTGAGTCCTGCTGAGCGCGATGCCTACTTGGTTAATGAAGCTACCAAACGTCTTACTGCTAGCAATTGGGTTATCATGGAAATTGCTTGTACCAGGTCTTCTGATGAACTTTTTAAGGCGAGGCAGGCCTACCATGCTCGATACAAGAAATCACTTGAAGAAGATGTTGCTTATCACACAACTGGGGATTTCCGTAAGGTACTTCATTAGATTTGCAGTGTATTTTAGTGCTAATCAGCTTTTTTACTAAATCAGTTGTAGCGAAAAACCTATAGTCGGCCAAAGTTTATTAAAGAGTGCCACTTTGTTGTTTTCTCTAAGGGCCGTTTGGTTATGGGATAAGTCCAAAGCTAATACATGAATTACCTTTTTTATCCGTGTACTCCCTCCGTTTAAAAAAGAATGACCTCCTTTCCTTTAAGTTAGATTTTTGTGTTGTCTATCTTTGTGTCCAATGAATATTGAGAATATATGCAACAAATAGATCTTGCAATCACTGTCATTGAGCTGGTCATTTTGTGGTAAACTAATTCCCGAACAGCTTTTGGTTCCTCTTGTAACTGCATTCAGATATGAGGGAGAAGAGGTGAACATGACATTGGCAAGAAAGGAAGCAAATATCCTGCATGAGAAGATCTCTGACAAGGCTTACAATGACGACGAGCTTATCCGAATTATTTCTACTAGGAGTAAAGCACAGCTGAATGCAACGTTCAACCACTACAATGATCACCATGGCCATGAAATCGTCAAGGTAAATCTAAAAACATTAGAAAGACCTGAAGTTTTATTACTTGCCATTGTTTGAAAGGGATCAATTTGGTATTCCATCTTTGAAATTCTCTACAAGATTTCATATCATCCTACAGAAACCAGCTCTTAACTAAGTGCTGATTTGAATCATTGCTTCAACATCTTCCTATTTTGTTTCATTCTTGGCACCTCATCCCAAATATAACTGTCCATTATACTGCGCGACGATGCAGGATTTGGAAGCTGATGATGATAATGATTACCTGAGTTTACTCAGAGCAGCAATCGAATGCTTGAAAACCCCAGAGAAATACTTTGAGAAAGTTCTTCGATTGGCTATCAAGAAGCTTGGCACAGATGAATGGGATCTTACTAGAGTTGTTGCAACTCGTGCTGAAGTTGACATGGAGCGCATCAAAGAAGAGTACCAAAGGAGGAACAGTGTTACATTGGACCGTGCAATTGCTGCAGACACTTCAGGAGACTACGAAAAAATGCTTCTGGCTTTGATTGGGCACGGAGATGTTTGAATACATGTGTTGTAAGTTTTGGATAACAAAACCATTTCCTATTGTCTGGTGTTTGAATTTGCTTTTGTGATGTGTGGTGTGTACTCTCAGAGTTTGGTTTTGCATTATATGAAATAAAATATTCTGGTTATGTATTTTCTTTACTGTGCTGACAACACAGGTTCATCGCCAAACAAAATATTGCTTTGACCCCAGCAAAGTTACATTGTAAAGTTTTTGGCCACTGTTCAAACAAAAAAAAAGACAAAAATCTCTTGATGTGGTAATCATTTGGAAATTGCAAACCTCAAGTTGGTAATATATCTCCGTTGATTTTCTCCCACCTGATAATTTTTAAAACTCAACTTAATGTAGGTCCAAATTTTTTATAACTTAATGATGATTTTCAAACTAAAGACAGTGTAATGATTGAAACACTCTTCAATTAAATCTTGTAGATTTTAAATATATCATGTAAAATTTTGAATCTAGGAAATTACTAAACATTAATATGATATCAGACTTATTGTATCTCAGAAGGTCACAAAGCAGTGAAGAAAGACGGTCATCTGCACCTTAAATGTAATGACCTCAATAATTATTTTTGTAAATTATTGAGAAATTATCATGTTACCCTTTTCGTTAGTTGTTCCGAGTCTTAATTGGCCTATTTGTGTGATTAGTTTTGGCTTTTCGTTAAAGAGTTGAGGCTTGTAGGAGCTTTTTAAGTTTTAGGGCTTAAGTTGTTCTGAAAGTGAATGTTGATACCATTTGCAATATCGAGTCTCGGGATGGAATTATGTCAGTTTCATTAATTCCAGAATGTGGAGATTGGTTAAGGAGAATTGTCGGAATCAAATTTGGTGTTGTTTTGTGGATTCGAGGTCCTAAGTTAGAAATTTGATAAAGGTTTGAATTCAGATGCTCAGATCAAAATTATGATGGTTCTATTGCATTCAGGAGGTAATTTTAGACCTAGCAAAATGTTTCGTCATATTTTTTGAAAGTCCCGTGGGCATGTTGGTCTTTTTTAACCTTAGAGTTAGTTTAGTTGCGACTTATTGATTTCAAGTCAATGAGACCTCGAATTCAATTTTTGACGATTCAGTTGGTTGTGAAACATGTTTTACGATAAATTTGAACTATTGCTTCATAGTTATAGGATTTTGAATGAGTTTCGAGGGTTAAAACATATTTTGAATGAAATTGGTGCAAGTTGACCACCCTCAACGGGTCAACACATGGTCAACAACCTTTTTTTGGATGAAAATAGCTCATATTTTGGGCTTCTTCTTTCTTTTACGCATTTCCACCATTGTTACTCAATTGGAGCTCAGAGTGACGAATTTTGAAGCAATCTTTTGCGTAAATTCATTAGGGTAAGTTTCTTTGTCGTTTCTAAATCACATTCTAACGGTTCCATCTTCCAAAAACATTTCAAAATTAAGATTTCCAAGTTGGTTTTGAGGTTTTTACCCCAAATTTAAAAAATAGTAATTTTATGATTGAGGCCATTTCAACAAATGAGTTTTTCAACCATGAGTTACTCATGACTTGTAGAAATTGATTTTGCAATAAATTTTTAGATTTAACCTTTTCAAAATGTAAGCAATTTTTGGACCCTTTTACCCTCGATTTTGGACCCTTGCAATATGGGCGTTGTTGGACTCCTTATGACATGTACTTTATATTCTTGATAGTGTAAATCAATTTGGAGTTGGAATTCGAGTGAAATTCTTCGACTAGAGGTGTTCGGGTGCAACTTCGACTATTGAGGTAACTTTGGCTAATCCTTCTTGGGATTGGGGTTGGGTAAATGCTATAATCTAGAGAATGTGATATGTGTTTGGTGTTGAGAATTCTCATTGTGTTTCCCGGGAGGAGAGGGGGGGCTATTTGTTATTATGATCGTTTTGTGAACATGAATTTTTTAGAATATGTTGTATAGTGTATGTGTAATAATTTATCATTCTTGCGAAATGTAATACTTGAGAAGAGTTATTAACCTAGCACATTTGTGAAATGAAATGTCTTGGGATGAATCATGATTTTATTACACTTTGAAATGAAATGATTTGCAAAAATGAGATACTTCTGAAGAGAATTGATTAATGAAACACATTGTAAAATAAGATGCGCTAAGGCATGATATGAATTAAAAATGCGATATATTGTGAAATGAAATGTGTTGATGCATAAAATGATTTGAGGAACAATATACTTGTGGGAAATTATAGTTTGTGACATAACTTGGGAACCTAGGTGATCTTTTCCTAAGGATAGTTGCTTGTTTTCTTTTTAAGAGTTTTCTTCCCATTGAATTTTTATTGGGTGTTTATCATGAACCTTGAGTTTTACGGATTTTATTATTTTGAGACTTGTATTGAGTGATTGTGCTTCTCTATTTATAATATTGGCATACATTCATCCTCATAAATACATAACACGAAACATGAGAAGTGAGATTGTGGAAACATCTTTTTGAAGAAAAATGAAACAATTTTAAAACCCTCGACCACAAATTGAGTGGCAAGGAGATATAGAGATATTGATATTGAGATTGAGGTATATGGTCTACGAGGTCCCCATGAGTCCCCTTAGCCTCTAGAGCCTTCACTCGATGGGGGTGTATACCATAAGTTGTACGATGGTCTTGATTCCACCCTTCATTACATTACATACCATCTCATTGCACTATTTGATATTGATTGCCTTTTTTTTATCTGAGGTTATGCATTTACTTTACTCGTGTCCTATATAAATTGACGACACCGATGTCGAACTGATTTTTCGTGTGCAAGTGAAAATGTTCCTAGTTTATTTCATTATTTATTCAATTCCTTATTTTCAGTTGATTAAACCTACTGGGTACATATTTATTGTACTCACCCCTTTACTGTGTCCACTTGGATGCAGTCTCCAGTTAGAGACTCTCACGTGGCAGTTGATTACTCTTGCTATTGGTTGCTTTAGTGGTGAGATTCAGGGTTTCAAATTATCACTGGAAACTATCTTTAACCTTGTAGTCTTCACTTTCATTCAAAGACTGAGATATACCTATTCCACTAAATGTTATAATAAATGCTCATCAGCCTAAGGAAAATTTACCTCCTAGAGTTGAATTGTTGACATATGGCCCCAGTTTTTCAGAAGAGAATATAAAGGTGTAATTAAACTAATTTAGATTTGCAGATTACTATTCTTTTTTTATTGTGTCTTTCATTGTTTTATGAGAGTTTTTTCAAAAAGAGCAAACACTTGAAATATAGTAAGGTAAAAATAGTCACAGTTTGCTAAAATCATGATTCCTAGCTACATATTATAGGAGAGAAGTGAGCAAGATCGAGAGAGGGAAGAGAGAGGAGAGTGAGAGAAGGCCGAGAGTGGAATGAGGCGAATTGAATATGTATATCTGTCAAATTGTATGTGTATATTTGTCAAATAATTGTATATGTGTAACTGATATACATATATATTTGTATAATTGTAAAGCATCATAAGGAGGGAGGAGACAAGTAAGCCTAGAGATGAGTCTATTCCAAATTGACTGAAAAATATGGGGTAGGAGGCTTGATGACAGGTGATAAGGTGAGGGAAAACGAAATCAAGCCTGACCTAAGAAAAGACTGGTTCTCAACCACATCAGAATGAGGTTTTTTCCTTTTCTATTTTCTGGACAACTTTGTACGAGATCGATAGAGGGAGGAGAGAGGCACACTGCATACGTATATCTGTTGAATTAAATATATATATTTGTCAAATAATTATATATATGCAACCGGTATACATATGCATTTGTATATCTGGCAAAAATTGTAGAGAGAGAGAGGGGTGAGAAAGAGGGAGAGATGACAGAAAAAATAGCAACAAAATCCTAACTATAGCTATGAATTCTAATTTTTTCAAGCTATAATAATATAATGTAATACATGTCATATGTTTACCTAATCATGTCATTTACCCTTTATTATTTCGAGGGAAAATTGGTTGGATAACTTGTTACTTTGATGAACTTTCACCTCTTTTTAACTACTGAAATTATATGCAAGCGTTAGAGTTATTGAGTTCTAAAGCTATGTCATGTTATTTTTGACATCTTAATCGACGACCTTTTATTATGATAGCGGGTCTCTACTTGAGAGTGGCCAATTAATCAGCTATCTCATTTATTTTACATTTTCATATCCATCGTAGCTCGAAATAATTATCTTCACTAATACTTGACTTGCATTAAAATATTTTTTGCACATCATTCAATTATATTACTATCTAATAATTACGATCTAATGAGCAGGCAACACGCCATTCACATACCTGCTTGTGTTGCCTCTTATTTTCCTTTATTAATTATTATAAGTAGCAAGTTGGTGCTATGAAAAGATTTTAGAGAAAACTAAGCCTATGACCCTTTAAAACAAATTATTTATATCCATATATTCTTTTATATTTATATCTCTATTATTAAAATTCACGCGTTGACATCATGTTGATGTTAGTGCCTATCTTGTATGATATATCAATAGGGTATACATATACCGACAGAGTATCACAGAAGATTAAGTTCACTCCGATATGATATCAATATACTGACAACGTATCACAAAGAATATATTTTCTACTAATTTAGAATTTAATAAATAAGTTTGTGACTTTAATAATTTTCTTTAAATTATTTTATTATTATAAAAAGAGATCAAAATTATATGATACTGATAAGGTATCAATATACCAACGGAGTATCATAAGAATATATTTTCTACTAATTTAGAGTTTAATAAATAATTTTGTGACTTTAATAATTTTCTCTTAACCGCTCTATTTCTGAAAAAAAAGAGCTCAAAACTATATGATACTGATAGGGTATCAATATACCGATGAAATATCACCGATAATTAAGCTCCAATCCTATATGATACTAATGTGGTATCAACATACCCATGTAGTATCACAACAAATATATTTTCTACTAGTTTAGAGTTTGATAATTTTTTTAATTGTTTCTTATTTATTTCTTAAAAAACATAATTCTATATGATACCGATAGAGCATCATATACCGCCAGAGTATCACAAAGGATTGACTCATTGTGTATGATGTATGTATGGTATGTATATGCCGTCGGAGTATCACAGAGGATGTCATGCTGACGTTGTGCTGATGTCATGAGCAAAATAAAAAGAAGAAAGTGGAGTAAGAAGATAAGTAGTTTGGGTCATGGGTCCATTAAAGATGAGTATAAATATTAGAAATTCCATATTATAAGGGACAAATTTCAATTTATCCCTCCCTACTAAAAGAATAGTAAATACCGGCATCCTGGCTGAGGTCAGAAAAAGCTTGGTCGCTTTTCGTTACCGACTTTTGAAGGTCAGTATTTACCGACCTCTGAAGGTCGATTTTAATTTTAAATCAAAAAATTACAAATTTAATTTTTTGAAATTTATTTTATCAATATCGACCTCAAGAGGTTGCTTTTATTTGATTAAATTTTTATTTTTCTTATTCTTTCCGACTTCCAGTAGTCCATTTCCTCTTTTAAAAAATAATACTCAAATATAATATACTGACTGCTATTATTTAATTTTTGTTTTTAAATATTTCCATGAATAACAATCATATGAACATGACCAAGTTCACCTCTACACTAGAAAAAGTTATCTATAAATTAAATATCCCCACACAAATAAAGAATGTAGAGAGAACATGAAGATGAGGATGATTTGTCTATTTTGTGCCACACAAAGGATAAGTGGGCTTATCTTGTGCCAAAAATGAATGAGTAGTTTGCCTTCTTTCTTGAAAATTGATGCTAAAGCCATTTTGGTTCCACGAAATATATATAGTACTCTCATTAATTAAAGCATCCAAATTTAACTCCATTGACTATCATATTCAACAATTATATTCAGTTTCAAGCATGTATACATCTAGATAGTGCTCATAACATATATTACCGCTACATAATCACAAAGCAGCCACCGAAAATTCAACAATTTAGATATAAGTGTTGAATTATCTATCAAATCAACAAATGCAAAAATGATGACATTGTAGATCCTTGCTAAGCTAAGAGCTAGACTGGTATTACAAATTATATTATCAAAAAAATCCCTTAAAATTGTCTCATTCGAGATACATATAGCCATCACCCCATTGATACGTAAAAACTTGATTGATCAATTTTAAAAAAGGAAAAAAAAATCAAATATTAGTTAAGAAATTCCAAAAATCAAGGAATCAAATTGTATGCAAACTTTAATCCAAAAATCATGGAATCAAATTACACTTCAAACTCTCATCCAAAATTCATGGAATCAAACTACCATTCAAACTCTCAGCCATAAGATCGTAATTGATTCTTTTTCAATTTAGTTTCAAAATTCAAATTATATTACCAAAAACATCCATCAACAAAAAATGCAGAAACAAAATCATTTTGAGAAACAAAAAATGATTTCGTTTGTCAATCTCAAAAAGGCCATTACTGCATAGTTCGAGATCAACGAGATGAGTAAAAAAATTAAAATGTATTGAAGAACGTCATAGGAGTAGTAGATTTTTGTGTTTGTATGAATTTTAATCCTTCTTTTAGTATAGGTCTCGCACAATTAGAGATCCTCCCTAGTCCAATAAATCGAAGACATTCCTCTTGTTTTTAATCCGAGGCGTGATTTTGACTATAAAGAGGAAGAGTTTTGTGCTTCATTACTCTTAGAATTTTATTGTATCAACTATAATTTGAAAAACTTCTAGTATCAAGTTGGATGTAATGCAGATTGAAAAGGTTATTCGTGAATCAAGTTCAACAACATAGTTTTAACATGGTTGTATCAAGTTTTATTGTTATATCTATGCCTCGTATCAAATCAATATTTATCTTTTTTTTTCATCTTATACTTGCATTTTCTTCAAATTCCTTTGTAGCAAATATCAAGATTCTTAGTAAATTAACCAGGGTATCAAAAATGTAGTTGTTTCAAGTTATCTTACATGTAAATTTTCACGTATCAAGTTATATGTTTTAAAATATATGTATCAAATGATCGTTTATATTTTTTGATGGTATCATTTGGCTGGTATCAAGTATATTTGGAGTATAATTTGAATTTTTGGAACTTTTTTTTAAAAGAATCAGTTGCAATCTCTTCTTTTTTGAAAACAATCAAGAATCGTATAAAGATTTAATTTTCGATTTTGATTCACGAATGAACCGTCAGTTTTCATTCTTTTGGTTTTTTCTTCACGAAATTGTTTTAGGAGAACAATTTGAACTTTTAGAATTTTTTTAAGCGAATCAGTTAGGAATAAATGGAAAGAGTTTGAATGACATTTTGATTGCGTGAATCGGAGGATTGTGTGACTGAATAAGATTTTTTTGCCTTTTTTAAATTTTATGATACGTATCAAATATAAATTTGGAACGTATAATAACATGTATTTAGTTTGATGGTATGTACATATAATACCTTCGACAATTGCAAATTAGATTCTTGATACCTTATTTTCGATAAAAAAAATAAAAAAGGTTGTGTTTTTATTAACTTGACATTCGATTGAAATTTAAGCACGATACACATAACTCTAGGATCATGTCTCAACACTATAGAATCTAAAAGTTTGCAACTTGATATAATGAAACTTGTTCAATGAAAAAAATTGATAAAGAATCAAACTTGATAAAAATAATGATATAAAGTTTGGAAACGTTTCAGTTCTTTTCCTTTTAGTTTGATTTTAAAATAATGATAAAATTTGAATTTGAAATTAATTGAGAAAAGATTTTAATAAACAACTGAATATAAGTAGATTAGGATGAATTGATTAGACTAAGGAGTGAATTTAGGTTAAATTAAAGAGGAGTGTGAAGGTATAGACTATGTATCTGAAAGATGAAGAGAGGGAGTAAAAATAAGGGATTCTGTAATTTTTTCAAACAATAGTAATTATTAGAAATTATGATAAAATAGATTGTGTAGTTGTATAATTTTTTCTAAAGATAAATAGTTTTGGTTAAATCCATTAAAGGTAAATAATTTCATACTAGATCTATCTTGTGTAGTTTTCTCTAAATATAATATAATACGTTTAACAAAATAATTGATATCGTCATTGCATGGTAATATCGTAGTCGTCCTAATAGTAGGTGGACTTTCATAATGTCACAAGACAACACACACAACAAAGGAGGATGGTAAATATATAATACATTCATATTATTAGAAAAATTCCACTCTTATACGTAACAAGATTGCATGAGGAATTGTCGATAGGGTCTTCTGGATCAACTTGCATCATATTGCAAATGCACAATTCACACATAAACTAAAGGACTTAGCCATAATAATATTATGACAACTTAAAAGCATGCATTATATAGATATCTACATTCACATTTGTGTATTTCCAAATACACAAAAATATATAAAAATATTTGACTTATGTGGTCTAAATTATTATAATATATTTATTTGAATCGCAAAGTCGTTACAGAAATTCATATAAACTTCATATCATGTATTCATCGCTGTACGAACCTTAGTCATCTTTTTCAATGATTTTGATGTGATAACCATTTGGAGTTAGCTCGCACTATATCTCCTCCTTTGATTGGCTCCCACCTGATGATATTTTAACATTCAAATTTATGTGGGCACAAAATTTTAAATCATAATGATGATTTTGAAACTAAAAATACAGCACAATGATGAAAACACTCTGTAGATTTCAAATATATGACGTAGAATTTTGAAGCTAGGGAATTACTAAACATAAAAAGTGACATATCAAACTTGTTATATCTTTAAAGAGCATTGTTTTGTAACTTGGTAGACAAAGAATTACTCTTTTGAGAGAATAATGGTGTCGCGCCTTAAGCGTTTTATGTATTTGGCAAATTGGTTCAATTAATGAATTTGTAAGACTTACTTGTAGTTGGTTAGAAAGCAGTGGAGAAAGACAGGCATTTGCAGCTTAGCAAAGTCTGTTCCAACACAAAATCTCATGCCACCTCCAAATGCCATAAAATTTCTAGATGCTCCATTTAGCTCTACTCCCTGTTACAAATTTTAAAAATCACTAAGAACATTAAATAGAGCAAAAAATTCATAGGGTACCTTGAGTTTTATAAAATTTCTTCTCTTGATGATATATAGTGTGTTGGCACTCATGAAGGTTTAGCCACTTTTTTCTACTTGATAGAACATTACTATTTTTATGTATCTTCTTGATAAAAAAAAAAAGTCAATATGTCACTTTTGCTACTTCCCTTGGTACTATAGGAGTTCAAATATATACATTTATTCTTGCACTACTTGGACATGTCGTGATTGTAGTGATAGAATTAAGATTTTCACTGTAAAGAAGTAATACGCGAAGAAGTCAAGGAAGCTCAATACCTACTATATATATATATATATAAAAATTATTTTGATCATATATAAATAATATAATTTTTTGACTCCCTCAACCCAATGTAACTCCGCCTTCGGTCCTAAGCATTTGGACATGAACTTTTTGATATTTGGATATATACTTACTAATATTTGAAGTCAAATCGGAAAAGAATATTTTGAAGTTAAATTGTGCTCAGTTGAAAAAAAATATTAAAATTATGCGAGGAATTGTGTTTTTTTTTTCTTTTTTTTCGGAAAAAAAATATCAAACGTCTACTAGAAATTTTCATTTTTTAGTATTACCAATTATTTCAACCCAAGTTATACTTGAGTGAGTTAATGACTCGTCCATTTATCATCTTAATTACTCATTTAATTCCCTCATCCTTCCAAATTCAACCCAAATAACTCATTATTTAACATTGCTATAAAAATTAAATCTTTATTATGTCAAGTTTTTTTTATTATTAGTGTTATGGTAAAATGTTGTTATAAAACACATATAAATGTTGTTATAGTGCACTTGAGCCTACTTGTTAAAGTGTTGAAGTTAAAGCATTTATTTTATTTATGCATTAGATTGTTGAAGTGCATGTCTACTTGTACACTATAAAAGTTAAAGGTATAAGTTATAATTTGAAATCAAATTTAGGGTATTACGACTATTTTTGTATGGTCATGAAACTTATGACATTAGACATGCCGTAATAGTTGTACGACTATACAAATTTCTCATTAAAAATAAAACAGAAAGTGTAAAATTAATGTCTCATTCTTCATCAGACTGACTAGCAAAAAATATAAAACTGAAATAAATAGAGCAATGTGCACTTATTATTAAGTTTTATGACAGTGACTTTATTAATTATATAAGCATTTTTACACCGTTTTATGATAGTGTAAAAAAATTATATGATGAATATAATTTTCAATTTATTGGTTCACTTTTTATAAAGGATTACCTGTAAGCATTTGTGAAGGGAAGTTCCAGGAATGCCTAAAGGAAACGAAATTAATGCCTTTGTAAAATCAACAAAATTTTCAAGCATATTCTCCCTAGAATTATAGCTCATAAGTTTCTTTCCACTTATATCAAATATCATCTGCACAAATTCCAATTAAAATGATGAATTTATGGTTAGTTTCATGAATAGTTTCTCAACGTTAAAACATGTTTTAGAGGACTACTTAGAAGTATTAGATATTTTAATGTATGTTAGTTGAAATTCTCCAACTTTCACAAGTAACAGAGGTATGTATTTTTTTTTGGCTGAAACCAGTCAAGATTTTTGTAACACCCACTTTTTTTTAAAGCTAGATCAAACCATTCTTTGTACGTTATAAGATTGTAATTGATGATTCTTAATTGAACATAGGTGTTAAAGTCAATTTCCTAGTGCGGGAATAGATTTGAAGATGAAGGTCACAAGAACCTTCTAGTGCAAAGTTAAGCTAAAAATTTCCTTACCGATTGAGTGTCAATGGATAATTTTATAAAAGTTAGATGAACCAATGACTTTTAAGTTGTATATACATTTTAGGACCAATTCCTATGTATTTAAAACATATTAGATGTGGTTCGGAGTCATAAGAGATCTTTTACATCAAGCCAAGTTCGAATAATTTCTACCGACTAAGTTTATTTATGAGTTGATAGAAGGGTAAACTTCAAATGATCACATCTCCTAGAATATAATGAGTTAGGTGGTCCATAACATATCAAATTAAAGATCTTTGAATTAAGTTTCCAATGCATCCAATTTCTCCTTAATCGAAGTTTAGAGTAAAAAGTTATTACTATTTTACTGAAGACGTGTAGAGTTGTCTGAAGTCCGCGTCGCGGACTAGACATGAACTCTTTTGAATAAGTTAAATGACGTCTTTTTATATGTTTTTAGGGTACTTTTATTTTATAATCTTTGGGGGTTTAAGTAAAACCCTCTCCTTCGTCACTCCTAAACATAACTATTTAAGAATCATTAAGAAAATCATCAAGTTAGGGTTAGCTATCAAGATTCGTCATCGACTACTAAGAGGTAGTAGATATGTTAATGTATGTTATTAGTTGAAATTATTCTCCAACTTTGATAAGTATCTCATCGTATTTAAATGCAATGAGACATCAAAGTTAGCACATATAATTTTTTAGTCAAAAATTGAAAAAGAAAATAGTCAAGATTTTCCTTGCAATCTAGAAGAATTATGTTATTACTAACTCAAAGAAATACGACCTTCATGAAATATATGATATATGCTAGAACGATACAAAGTTTGATCAAATTGATATATTGGACAATTCACACGGTCTTATATTATTTCATCGGATGTATTTATTGCATCAATCACTTAAGTATAATTTTATCAAAGTATCACGAAAGTTATTGAACTATTTCTTGTAACCAACAAAATTATATGATACTTGGACAAAGTTGAAATTCTCTTCAATAATTTTCCACATCAGTAGAATAGAAATTGAGTGGCTATAGTGAAATTACTGTGGAATTTAGATTACTTGCCTTGGCACTGGCTTCTTTCATCTCAACACTTGTTTGTCTTGACCATCTCTTCAAGTTATTAGTTGCTACATTTTCCACTTCAGGCAGCATTTTTTTCAAACTTTCAATACCAAAAAGGTCAATCACCATATTTTTAAGGTACTTATACATAAAACCTTGCAAAGATCCTATATTTTGCCTTCCAAAAATCTCTGCAAAAGTTTGTGGATACCAGCTTTGAAACAACTGTCCCTCTTGATTGAAGATGAAATAATTAAAATCAGGGTCTGTAGATACAATGATTGGATGTCCCACCAAATTC
The DNA here is from genome assembly GCA_029948455.1 of Solanum rostratum. Classification (NCBI taxonomy): domain Eukaryota; kingdom Viridiplantae; phylum Streptophyta; class Magnoliopsida; order Solanales; family Solanaceae; genus Solanum; species Solanum rostratum. Next base: position 14,799,277 of record CM057053.1, on the reverse strand, counting down.
GTACGAAATATTGGCCCATATCTGATTCAGAATTTAGCTATCATAAGTTTCGAATTGAGATATTAAAATAGCTATATTTAATTTGTAAAATATCTATCTCCTATCACTAAGTTATGTGCAACCTATGAACTTGCTAGGACTTTTATATATCCTTATATTTTGAGATGTAGTTTAAGAAAGAAAGAACGAGTTTTGAAATTTACAGACTCAAAAAAATCATATACATCTATGTGGCTATAATTACCTGTCCATCCTCTTTTTCACAAAAGGAGAAATGTCAAATGATGTATTTGGTTCAAAAAATTGAAAAGTCTCACCAAGTAATGGCCATCCCATTGAACCTGGTGGGAGTTTTCCATTGAATTTAGAGTTTTTCCTGTAATGTATAATGGCTATAACAAGTAAAGCTCCAATAATGTACATTCCAATTGACAACATTTTCTTGATATTAATATATTGTGTGTAGAACAGAAATGTGGAAATTCTGGTGGTTTATATATATAATGTAAATAAGAGGAAATGGGAAAGTAGGAGTTAATAAATAGGCAGGCCGTAGCTATCCCTGACTTTTTGTCCATTCATATTTTGTCATAGCAAATCGTCTTGTATTTGTTCTCGATTCCACGTGTCTAAATCCTTCTTCAGAAGAATTCATAATTACACCTATCAATTTTTCAATATGAGTTAAAATTATCCTTGAATTGAAGCTCCAATATGGAAGAGTTTAGAGGTAAAAATGGAACTTTTTCATTTCGACAAGGATAAAGATTAAACTAGAATTTTAATGAAATGTAAAGGTACTACTCAATTTTGAATAGCATAAGATCCGAATGCTTTTGATAAGGTTGTAATCAACTTGCTCACACTTTAATTATTTTATCTCTTACTATTACAATTATCATTAACTTTATGTCATGCCCCGAGAGGATACCTTTGGTGTGGCCGGTACTTGAAGAATCATTGTTGATTCCCCAAGAGAACCACCTGGCCTCATCATCACATCAACTCAACAACGGAAGAAATACATCGAAATAAAAGACATTATAATGTAAATATAACTCTGCTAAGATATCATTTCCAATGAATAAGTTTGGAAATACATAATACTCAACAAATCCTCTACTCAATGTCTGTGAAGCCTCTACTCAACAATCTAGATGGTACCATGACATGCCATGGATTACCCCAAATCAAAGAAAGAAAGTACTAGATCAAAAACAGGAAATAAAGGGCTCCTCCAAAAAGCAAGGGAGGGCTCACCAACTGTGGAAGTGCACTGAACTGTACCTCAATGATGCACGGGCTGAAGTCCTCTATCACCTGTAGCTGCATCGTTAAACGATTTAGGTCCAAATGGACGTCAGTACATGAAATATACTGGTATGTAAAATAGCTCAAAAAAAGTAAAGCTCAACTCACTCACCTTAACTCAACAACTTAGACTCAACTCAGTAAATATGCAAGTTTAAAATAAACCATTCTTTTAAAATAGACTCATTAGTGTTTGACTTAGTCTATAATATCATGCTCAATCAGTGTTTGCTTGGGAATTCTCTTAATCGACATCCAATCCCATCACCTTTAGTTTGGTGATGCACAACGAAGGCGACGTCGTTGCCACACCCGTCCTAAAGTTTTCAAGGTAAAGGACGATCAACTCTCTCATGGATCCATAGTAAATGTCCATCTTTTTGGACATGAGTCGCGCCAAAACGTGATGTACGACTATCCTACGCTGGCAACGTAGTTCTGTGGGTTAGAGTAGTTATTTAGTCGCTCCCAGCAGCTCGGTGCTCGATACTCCTCCCAAGACTAAAACATGTTGAACCCATTAATCAACTCAAATCTCAATAGTACTCAATCAATCAACTCAAATCCCAACCTCATCAGGTTATCTCAATTTAGCACATCTCAGTGTCTCATCACTCAATCAATCAAGAGAAATTCAATCAGACTCAACTCAGACTCAAACGGTCATTCAAACTCACTCAATTAGACTCATCATGTAATTCAAGTAAAATGCATAAAAGTGCACGTGATTAAAATGCAACATGCTTCTTATGCTCAATTATGCTTAATTTACCCAACTCAAATAATCAGACCCAGATCTCAACTCAATCCATGTATAGATTTTATAAAAAAAATCATTCAATTTGGGATCATGATATTAAGTATAAAACATATATGTCAATCTCATATTAGTGGTCATGCAATACAACAATTATCTCATATATCATCATAAGAAATCATAATAAATGCAGAAATTTGGTATTTGGATGATAGGATTTTCAAACTCAATTTTTATCCTCAATTTTCGACTCAAGTAGGTGATAGAGCGTGTGAACGAATGTAGTCCAATAATTTAGTATAGAAGAACATTCAACTTCTCAGAGAATCTCTACTCACGTGCTTGGAACCCTAGCTTTCTCCCCTTCCTCGATGCTCTCTAGAGTTTCTATGTATTTTTTAGGAGTGATACCCTTAGGGTATTGATAAGGGGGCTAAAATAAGTCCAAAACGTCGTGGATTTTAATTAAAAAGAGTGAAAAAGACAAAATATATCCCTCAAGAAAAACCGCCAAAATGAACCACGTAACCCTTTTTACGACTCGTAAAACGAGTTACGAGTCGTGGTCCTCTCTCATGAAAAGTAGATCAAAATTGTAAATTTCTCAATCTCAATCTATGACCTGTCAAACGACTCGTGGAACATGTTAATTACGAGTCGTGTTCCCTCACAGAATCTAGACCAAATTTATAGATTTATAGATCTTTTTTCACGTTATGGGCCGTGTTCCATTTCGTAGACTCCAGTCTATACTTAGCCAAGAATTTTCAACTTTGGAACACCTCTCACGACCTAGTCCACGAGTCATATTCTAGACTACGGCTCGTAAACCCTCTCATAAAACCAGATCGGAGAACCTGTTTCACTTTTAAAATTTCTGAGGTGTTACACGTTATTTTTCAAAGATTAGATGGTGGCAAATAAATAGGTGACTAAGCTATAGGCCACACTAGGGTGCCAACGATTCTTCAAAAATGGATTGAATTGAAAAATTCAAACCTTTGGCCACAGAGACGGAGCAAGGATTCTTACTTTATGGGTTTTAGACTATAATTATTTTTACTTATTAGATTTTGATAAATTATTTACATATATTAAATAAAATTTAAGTACAAATACAAAATTATCATATTCTGTTAAATTGTATTATCACGATAGTTTCGTCCCATTTTGATCTTTAACGTGGATTCAGATAAAAACAAATACAAGTAACACATTCAACTTCCCAATGTTTCAAAACTATTCTTAACAAGAGCACACCTTGTGAACTCCAACATTGATAAAATATTAATAGTATCATTAAATATTTCAAATTAAAGATACATATGTCATTTCTTTTAAACTGACTAAAAAGAAAAATATAACATATACATTATAAAAAAAAGAGAGAGAGAATACATACTATTTATTATTGAAACTACAATGATTAGTTCTTGCAATTTTCAGCAATAGGCCTCCAAGGTAAGCCTGGGCGTCAAATCGAGCCGAGCCGAGCCGGCCCGAGTCAGCTCTTTAATACTTAGTTTTGTATAGATAGTGCTATTGAATTCAAAAATTAAATTTATAATTAATTGATTTGAAAAGTATAAGCATTACTAATTTAAATTGACAATGGGATTCAACTTGGATCATATAAATATTAGTATACATTAGAAATTAATTCAAATGACGCTAATTTAATATTGAGCATAGAACATAACTTTCTGGCAAAAAATAAAGCATCAACAAAATAATACAATGCTAAATTTCTTTGTTTTAAATCTCTTAAATTTAAAATATTAAGAATGTATATGCCTATGTATATATATATGTGTATCGCACGTTGAATTAATTAAAGAACTATAACATTACAAATAAGTATAATAAATACTTTCTATGTTCACTTTTACTACACACTCATTTAATAAAATAATAATTGATATGATTATTTTACCACACTATCACGATTAACTGATGTTAGTGTTGGGTTTTGAAAAATGATTTGGGGAATACATAATCAATGCAAAGAGCAAAACATGGAAGAAATAATTATTTTTCTTGATATGTTAAAACTGACAACTAAAAATAAACATTTATTTTTAAAATAATGGATAAGTAAAAGTGAATAAGGGAATATTAATTATTAGATTGACTTTATACTAGCTAAGATTAATAGATAAATTTTGATTTGAGAATAATCATTATACGATCAAAGCAAGCCAACCAAACTGAACTTGAGTTTTGACTAAGCTTTAACTGAGTGCCCAATATAATTATCTCTAATATCAAAAGACTGACTCTTAATTATAACACTATTGATTCCAAGAATTTATTATATGGATACATCAAGTGATGTAAAAGATAATTACAAATTTTATTTAATTTGCATTTATCGCTAACATATAAGAAATGGTAAATGGTCCTATTATAAAGGGTTAAATTACATTAATGATTTAAAACTATTTTACATTATCCATGTATTACTAAAATTGTAACGAAATATTGATCATAAATAGTAACAAAGTACCAAAAACTTTGCTTAAATTCATTGAATAGTGAGAAAATGCATAGTACTCCTATAAAATTAGGCTTGTACCACCACCCAAAATGTGTCTACTTTTATAACTTATAAGCTTTGCGATTAGTGAGCGGAAATAATTAAATAATTAGGTCGAAATAATTGCTTCTTAGTAAGGTGTCAAATAGACCCATTTTGCATTTTCATTTAAGCTGATCAAAATACAAATAATAGGCCTAGATGAGGAAGTCAAAAGGCTCTTTTGGGAAGATTTGGATGAGGTTATGCGAGGCATACTGTAAACAGAAAAAATCTTCATTGGGGGCGACTTCAATGGGCACATCGGGGCAAACACTAGCGGGTTTGAAGATGTGCATGGAGGCTTTGGTTTTGGGGATAGAAATGGAGGTGGGACGTCTCTCTTGGATTTTGCTAAAGCCTTCGAGTTAGTCATTGCTAACTCGTGTTTCCCGAAAAGGGAAAACCACTTGATCACCTTTCATAATACGGTAGCAAAGACGCAGATAGACTACCTACTTCTCCGGAAGGGCGATAGAAGTCTATGTAAGGATTACAAAGTTATTCCGAGTGAAAACATCTTCACTCAACATAGGCTTCTAGTGATGGATTTGGAAATTAAGAGAGGAAAGAAGAAGAAGGTTATTTATGCCCAACCGAGAATCAGGTGGGGATGCCTAAATCTTGCCCTTTCCCGAGAGATGGAAGAAAAGTTGAGAGACCTAGAGGCTTGGAGTAGCGGTGGAAATGTGAATAATATATGGGACACTACTGCTGGCTGCATTAGAAAGGTAGCTACAGAGGTACTAGGGGTTTCGAGAGGGGTCTTTGGTGGACGGCAAGGTGACTGGTGGTGGAATGAGGAAGTTCAGGCTAAAGCGAAAGATAAGAAGGTTGCCTACACAAAGTGGTTGGAGTGTAGGGATGAAGATGAAAAGTGAATGCTTATGGAGGCTTATAAGACAGCTAAGTCAGAAGCAAAGATAGCGGTGACAAGTGCTAAAACTGCAACATTTGAGCGCCTATATGAGGAGCTAAGTGATAGGGGGAGGGGGGGGGGGGACAAGAGATTGTATAGGCTCGCTAAAGTGAGAGAAAGGAAAGCTCGCGACTTGGACCAAGTGAAGTGCATCAAGGATGAGATGGGTGAGGTGTTGGTAGATGACACCTCTATTAAATTAAGGTGGAAAGCTTACTTTCATAAACTCTTAAATGAGAAAGGAGATAGAAATATTGAGTTGAGGGAGTTGGCACGCTTTGATAGTCATTGTAACTTGGGTCATTGTAGGCGGTTTAGAGTTGAGGAGGTTAGAAGGGTTATTAGTAGGATGAAGAAAGGGAAGGCTATTTGATCTCGATAGATTTTTGGAAGAACATGGTCAAGAATGGCATAGAGTGGTTGACTAGACTGTTCAATATTATTATAAAGACTGCCAAGATGCCTGATGAATGGAGGAAAAGTACGATTGTGCCGTAGTACAAGAACAAAGGGGATATTCAAAACTGTAACAACTATAGGGGTATCAAGCTGTTAAGTCACACTATGAAGGTTTGGGAGAGAGTGGTGGAGATGAGGGTGAGAAAAGTAGTGTCTATTTCGAAAAATTAGTTTGGATTCATGCCGGGGCGATCGACTACCGAAGTGATCCATCTTGTCCGGAGGTTAGTGGAAAAGTATAGAGAAAGAAAGAAGGACCTTCATATGGTGTTCATTGATCTTGAGAAAGCCTATGACAAAGTTCCAAGGGATGTCTTATGGAGGTGTCTAGAGGTGAAAGGTGTCCCAATGGCATATATTAGGGCAATTAAAGGATATGTACGACGGAGCCAAGACTCGAGTAAAAATGATGGGAGGAGACTCAGAGTATTTTCCTGTTGAGATGGGACTCAATCAACGCATCGGTATTAAGCCCTTTCCTGTTTGCCCTAGTGATAGATGAGCTGATGCGATCTATCTAGGAGGTTCCATGGTGTATGCTATTTGTAGATGACATAGTACTGATTGATGAGACTCGGAATAGAGTTAATGATAGAGTGGAGATTTGGAGACACGCATTGGAGTCCAGAGGATTCAAACTAAGCAGGACCAAAACAGAATACATGAAGTGCAAATTCAGTGTTGCGAGGGAGGAGACAGACACTGATGTGAAGCTGGCCACTCAACCTATCCCCAAGAAGGAAAACTTTAAATATCTAGGGTCTATTATGGAGAGTAGTGGTGATATCAATAATGATTTCACACATCGTATTGGGGTAGCTTGGACTAAATGGAGGCTTGCCTCGGGAGTGTTGTGTGACAAAAAGATACCACTTAAACTCAAAGGCAAGTTTTTTAGAATAGTGGTTAGACCGTCTTTGTTGTATGGGGTGGAGTGTTGGCCAATAAAGAATGCACATATTCAGAAAATGCATGTCGCAGAGATGAGGATGTTGAGATGGATGTGCGGTCACACAAGGAGGGATAAGATTAAGAATGAGATTATTCGGGAGAAGCTGGCGGTGGCACCGGTGGCTGATAAGATGAGGGAAGTGAGACTGCGATCGTTTGGACATATGCGGAGATGGAATACCGATGCGCCGGTTCAGGAGGTGCGAGAGGCTGGTTTTATCGAATGTGTGTTGATTTTATCGTATTTACATATTAACATGTGCTTTTCATAGATAGTCGCTCCATTTATTTTGATTTTTTTAGTTTTATTTCCCCTTTTGTTCCCTTTGCAATATCTAGTTATTCTACTTATGGGTTGTTGAGTCGAGGGTTCACAGGAAACAACCTCTCTATTTCTTACGAGGTAGTGGGAAGGTCTGCGTATATTTCTACCCTCCGTAGACCCCACTTGTGGGATTCAACTGGGTATATTGTTGTTGTTGTTAACAATAACATACTCAATATAATTTCACAAATTGCAATGTGAAGATGGTAAAGTATATACAAATTTTACTCCTAACTTAGAGATAGAGAGGTTATTTCCAATACACTTTCGATTCAAGAAAAAATCATATCCTAAGCAGTCTTGAAAAAGGAAATAACAGATGCTCATGAAATAACAAATATAAAATAAAACATTACTTAGTAATATGATAGTACAACAAAAAAATATAATAGTCATAGTACAAGCAACAACAAATAATCATATAATTCGACAAACAAGAATTTATTGAAAAAATAATATAATTACTAATATGAATGAATAGCAAAATGTCACAACCTCAAACAGATCGCGAGTGGCACCCACACAAGCTCTCCGGTGGGAGAACTAATATTACAACCAAAATAAGCTGTCTAACAAAAAATAAATATTTGAAGATGTGAAAATAGTTTTAGATAGACAATGATCGAGTTCTCACATAAACTCAACAGAATTAGTATAATATAATGCGAAAAACAACCCCCTAAAATTTGAAAGTAATTGTTATCAAAAGACATCTAGCAATAATCTAGAATGAGGGGATACAACCCCAGGAAAACATAATAAAAACCCGCATAAATAGCCTAAGTCTGCAGGAAATGATTTCTTTGTCGTTTTGAATTAGCGAACTATGGGTCTATTCTTTGTACTTTTTTTAGGTGTATGTCATGTTATTGTTGGAAGCTTCTGGTTAAGAATTGATTGAAGTGAAACGGCTCTGAAAATTACTGCCTATTCATATATTGTCCAAAAGGAAACGTCACCTTGTGATTTTGTTACTGGGACGATCATACTGACATTGTACCTTTTTTTTGACAGCTTGGCAGCGTTCGGAGACCGTTTGGAAGGGTAAAACACTTGCAGAGTGATACGAGCGCACGCGATTGGCGTTCAGGTTGGCTCTAGTCTCTCTTTTTTTAGACTAAGTTGGAATATGTATATATTTTATAATAGCATGAATGTTGAGCAAGTTATGGGTCGGAGGCCATACATGTTGGAAATAATTGTACTAGCTTTTATATGGGACTGTTTGGGTGGTTGTTTAGCATATTGGGTCACTTCTGATGGGTATTGCCTATTGCACTTGTGATTATGTGTTGTATATATAGTTATCTGATGCTTATTGGGGCTTAGACTAGGGTTAGGCTAGTGATGCCCTGACCTGTGTTGTTCAAGATCAATAAATTACTATATATATTCATCCGATGTGACTTGAGAAGCATAAATCCTAGTAGACCGAACTAGCAGACTTGAGTCTGTAGAGTTGAGTGTTAATAGTCAATGATGAGACAAGAACCTGATTACCCATACGATTGGCTAGCTATCTTGGGATGTTCCGGTGCTATATTGGACTCTACTCGGATATAGAGGTGACCGAGGATGCCAAATTAGAGCTCAAAGTATGGTCTCATACAGTTAAAAGCCTGAGCATTCTCTATGATTGGGCATATAGGAAGTGTACAAATGAGGATTAGCTACAATCAATATACCCTTAGTTAGAGGCTATACCGTTAAAAGCGATATCGATGGAGGGCATATTGGACTAGTCTGAGGCCTAAGGTCTAGGTCAGACCATTTGGCCATGGTTGACCATATCTTGGGTTGAAGTCCAGGTCATAGCTTGGTTTAATGGCTAAGCTAACTCCAGTTATACAGTTTATGTTAGAAGCCCAATTAAGTTGTTTCATCAAATCTATGGTTACGCGCGCATCGTGGGTTACAAGATCAATTGAGACTTGACACCATCAAACCTTACACCAGTATACCATCTTTTACCCTATCATTGTGTGTGGGTGTACCTTTTATGCTTATAGGGGCCCGATTGGTGTACAAGCATATACAATAAGGCCTTACACACGTGTACATCACACACCATCCTCTAGTTCTGATTATTTCCACATATTTGTCTGTGTACTTATCTGATTCTTGTGATTAGCTATTTGTGGAGTTATATTCTATCTTATCCGTGCTTTGTTTACTGTCCTTATTCAGTTGGCTTATGATGCCTACTGGGTAATATATTTCTTGTACTCACCTTACACTCTACATTTGTTTCGTGATGCTTGACCTAGCATGATCTAGCGATCTTGATTCCTCTTGTGATTGTTGTCATATTCGGAGACTTGTGGTGAGTATTAGGTGTTTAAGGATCCTTCTTGTCTCCATATGTATCAATAGTCTGTCTCTTACTACCAGAGACTAGCCCTGCATATTCTTTTGGCTTGTATATGTATATATTGTGACACAATTGTGTTGTTTCATGTCTATAGTAGCTTTGTACAGGTGACTTCTAGGTTCTAGAAGAGTGTCTTGTAGTTATATATATATATATATATATATATATATATATATATAGTATCAGTTATGTTTTTCACTTGGTTTGTTTTCAGTTGTTTCTTCTTGGATAACTTCTGCCTCACACTGTTTTTCACTTGGTTTGTTTTCAGTTGTTTCTTCTTGGATAACTTCTGCCTCACACCCATCACTAGTAGTTCTGGGTTAAGGGCTAGTTTGCCTATCTAGGGTGACTAAGGTAGGCATCATCATGACCTACAAAGTTGGATCATGAAAAAATAAGCAAAAATAAGAATAAAATATGGGAAAATGGGTCATAGTATAGTTCAGCAGGTACGATATAAAAAATACAAAAAAGGCCCAAAAATGACCAAGATGACAACCTAACACTAGACCATATCTCCAAACTTGATATCACCGATACAAGAATTGTTAAGTAAAGAAAAGCCATATATACAAGAGAAATGATTAACCAAAATACAAAATACAAGTCTGTACAAAGAGGAAAAGCAACAAATCTCTAAATGTCAGGAGCTCACCACAGTCTGAGTCTGTGACGACTAAGAGAGATCCAATGGTCACTGAGGGCGACTTATACTGGGAGTTGTATAAAAAAATGCAAAAGCATAGTATGAATACCAAAATATGGCATATTCAGTACGCATCATAGATAGACCGAACTCAGAAACATCACGATGATATAAACATTTCATGGAGCAAGCTATAAGATAAGACAATACTAAACTGAAGTATAGTAGGAAAGTAAAACAATAATCTAAAAATATATATACACAGCACAAAAAAATCCACAATTATACCTAGAAGACAAATAACACAGAAATGAATAGAAACCTCGAGTTGTCTGGAATGGTGCCTCAAACTTATCAATGATAAACCAACAACCCAAATATTGTATCAATGGATTGTCCGAAATAATACCTTAGACTTATATACAAATAAAAGAAGTATTATGTAACCCGAAATTCTCTTGTCGTAACATCGTACACTTGCAAGAATTTTCAGGTTATTCATATAAATTTTCTTTTTATCATTTCTAAAGATATTTCAAGATAAGAAACTACATGTAAGCATCATGTTAAAGTCACCACACATCACCAACAAGGACAGTAGAGTCACAACACTTTACAGACCCCAAAAATAGAAGAAAACTACTAATTTGTAACTCCAACAATTCAATATGGATAGAAATCAAAGATTTGAAGTACCACAAAAATGAACTTCATACAAGGCAAACACGCGGCAACTTAAGTTTCACACCACCTACAAGTCATTCTAAGGATTATTACTAACGCTTTCCGGGTAAAATTCTACACTAACCAACCCAACAATATAATAGACATAAATCAATTAATGATCAAGTCTTAATTTCACCCTAACGTACAATGCTATTGAAAATATAATCAACCTAACTGAACCAAGTTTAAGAAAAAAATCACAACCTATCTTAATATCAACAACCGCACCCATTCCTTTATTCCAAAAATTTGTGCCAAGCTATCAAGTTAGCAAAGAGAACATCAAAACAAGACAATCGGTACCCATATTATAATTTTCGAATTTGTAATTAAACTCAGGTTAAAATATGATATTGAAACCCATACATAAAACTACAAAATCGACATAATCTGAAAACTCGCAAATGTAGATTTCAGACAACTGACTCTCCGCTAGCTTGCAGGTGTGGTGCACTGGCACCTTACATTCCATGATCACAGTGGTTAAATTTTTAGGACTTCATAAATGCAACCTAGGGCCCGTGAACACACACAACAAATTAGTGCTGCACCAGCACAATTGCATCAACACTTCACCAAGAGTGAAAATGTTTTCAACAAAGACTCAAAATTTACTCAATGCAAACAAATTATGATACCGATCCAAAATAGTATTCCAAACTCAACAAAATCAAAAAAAACAACCAACAGAAATCGTCAACATTTACAAAGAAATTTTGAATAAACCGTCAAAAGCCACAAACTCATCCTAAACATCTCGAAAACCAAATCAAAGATGGTTCTAGACCAAACTTAGTATTCTAGATCCAACCGCTTACAAAAATTTCCTCCAAGCACGTTTATCGAGAATATTTACTAAAGTCAAACTTAGAGAAAAACATCAAAGTTAAAATATCTAACGATACCAACTCAAAATGCAGACCCTGATATCCGAACCAACCATCCTACTTGACCAAGAAGGACCTTGTAGAGCTGATAGAACTAATGAACTTCTCATACGACATTAGAATCTCCAGATGAAACCTTCAAAAAGAGAAAAACTCACATGAAACTCTTTCAATCACCTCGACAAACATATAATCCATCTTAACATCACATAAAAGCTACAAGTAAGTAACAAGAATGGGAAAAATAATAAAAGCATATATAAGCACATAAATGATCACAAAGGTCATTATAGAATGACAGATTCCCTCCCACTAAGCGTGTCATTTTATTTGCAATAAATTTATAAGTGATGAAAATAAACTGCAATCACAAATAAAATATGATAAAACAAAGATTTTATTGATGAATATTTGTGAATACAATTCTATTACTACCATGATTTTTAAACTATGATGAAATCAAGATTTTATTAATAAATATTTGTGAGTACAATTTTATTCCTCCCGTGATTCTTCTCTTTGATTTTTCTCTGTGATTCGAAGGTTGTTAGTATGTATTTCTCAAATATACGATGATTTAGACCTCCTTACAATGTATTTGATTAGTAGGAAGTTGGATGATAACTTTGACAAAGGTAGTATTTGATGCCTTGATCTTTTTTGAATATTCCAAAAAAATATAGAATTTTGAGGTCTCAGTCTCTTTTTGAATATCCAAGAGGTTATGGGATATTTGAGATCTCACAAATTTTTTATCAATAAACCAAGAGTTTATGGGATATTCGAGATATAATATCTTGGTCTCTTTGTGAATAACCAAGCATTTATTGGATATTTAAGATTGTTCTATCTGTGAATACCTAAGAATTTATGAGATATTTGAGTTTCTTCTTTAAGTGAATGTTACTCTTTATATAGATCATCAACTTTGTGGCTCCAGATTTGTAATTTTAATTTATGTGGAGAGAAAAAAAATGGGCATAATTGGTCGCATGCCAATTTGGTTACAAGAAATTTTGAAGTGATGGAAATAAATTACAATCACAAATAAAATATGATAAAATAAGTACAATTTTGTTCTTTCCTTGATTATTCTCTGTTATTTGAGGATTGTTAGTAGTGTATTTATCATATGTAGGATGATTCTTAGACCTTTCAGCAGTAAATTTAATCGCTAAGAGTGTGATCAATGGTAATAGGTTCATCTTCGCTATTTCATTCTTGCTCAGGCTAACTCAATCTACTATAGACATGAATCATATTATTAACACGTGGCAAATTAGTTTGTTAATATTGTTAGAGATAGTTAGAATTAGCACTAATGATGTTCAACTGCCATTTTTTATATATAAGTATGTACAACATGTGAATATTTCAGTTTCAGTTCAATAAAAAAATTTCTCCAAAATATCTTCTACAATTCTCTCTTCCGGATAGCAACCTCCATTGTTGAGCTTTTGGAGCTAAGATCTGAAGCTCAAAGTTCTATCTTCACATGGTATCAAAGCAGGTCGATTTGTGGTGCTACTGGCTCATTTGATTAGGTCGTTGCTTTCTCTGAAGCTGAAACAATGACGGGAACAAAAATGGATGCGAATCATCCTTTGTTTTTAGGGCCAACAGATACTCCGGCAACTGTTCTAGTTCCAGTTAAGCTTACTGGATTTGAAAATTATGGTTTGTAGAGTAGATCGATGCGGATTGCATTAGTGGGAAAATAAAAATTAGGGTTCATAGATGGAACATGCAAAAAGAGTTCATATAATGCAGGAGCAGTGGGAAGCTTGTAACGCTATAGTTCTATCCTGGATTATGAACACAGTTGCTGAAAATCTTCTGAGTAGAACTGTTTACGCGTCTAATGTACATCTAGTTTGGGAAGATTTAAAGGAGAGCTTCAACAAAGTGAATAGGGTGAGAATATGGCAACTTCATAGGGAAATTACAACTCTAATGCAAGGTACTAATTTTGTATCAACATATTTTTCAAAATTGAAAGAATTGTGGCATGAATATGATGTAATGGTTCCTTCGCCTAGCTGTGGTTGTGAGAAATCAAAGGACTATGTTGAACATATGAATCAACAAAGACTACTGTATTTTCTGAGTGGCTTAAATGAATCATATGATCAAGCCAGGAGACAAATCCTTATGAAGTCTATAGCACCAACCTTAAGTCAGGCATATGCTATGATCATTCAGGATGAAGCCAATAGGTTGCAGCAACAAATGTGATGGAAAAAGCAGCTGAGAAGGTAGAGTCATTGGCAGCACAAGCAAATAGTGTGTCAACACAAGCTGGAAGAGGTAGAGGCTTTAAAGGAAGGAAACAATTTGAGCAATGTGATTATTGTAAGATGAAAGGCCACTCAAGTGAAAATTGCTACAAACTTATTGGTTATCCACCTAGAAAACCACTTGGAGAAGGAAATAATTCAGAAGGCTGGAAGTATAATAGTAACACAGAAGGATGGAGAAAAGGTGCAGGTAACTCTAATAACTGGAAAAAAGAACAATCATTTATCAACCATACCGATGTTGCATCATCATCCAAAAGCATTGGAGAAGGTCACTTGAAAGGCAAGGGCAGTTTTACAGTCCTTTCACTGATGAACAATACAGGAAAATTCTGAGCTTGTTGAACAAAGAATCAGGAGAACACCATGCTAATATGGCAGGTATTATTACTTGTCTGATGTCTATGTCGCATAATCAACTGGATGATTGGACCATTGATTTTGGAGCTACACACCACTTTACTGCAAATAAGAATTTACTAAAAAAGGATATCAATGTGAATGTCTCTAAGAAGGAAGAGGTACATTTGCCTACAGGAGAAAGGGCAGAAATTACTCACACAGGAAGTGTTAATCTGTTTGGACAGGATTCAATAAAGGGTGTGTTATATGTTCCTGAATTCAAATTTAACCTTTTATCAGTGTCAAAGGTGACTAAAGAGCTCTCTTGCGTTGTCACTTTTTTCCCTGATTTCTGTGTATTTCAGGACCTCTACAATGGCATGGTGAAGGGGATTGGTAAAGAACAAGGAGGTCTCTATTTGATCAATGCAAGAATAAAATCAAATCTAGTGGCAACTGAGCTGAATGCAGCATATGTAACAAAGAGCAATGAAGAGCACAGTCTTTGGCACAAGAGAATAGGACATCCTTCAGTTACAGTCATGAAAAGAATTCCATAGTTGAATGAATACACTAGTTATACTGCAGATAATGATTGCCAAGTATGTCCATTGGCAAAACAGACTAGGTTGCAATTTCCAACAAGTACTTCTAGAACTGATTTTCCTTTTCATCTTGTACACATGGATCCTTAGGGCCCTTATAAGGTACCAACTTATGATAAAAAGAACTATTTCTTGACCATAGTAAATGATCATTTCAAATTTACTTGGGTTTACTTGTTGCAATTAATGTCTCAAGTAATTGTTGTGCTTAAACGATATCTGTACATGGTGAGAAATCAGTTTGGAAAGATGATCAAGGTGTTAAGATCTGACAATGGAAGTGAGTTTTTCAATTCTTCTTGCAAGGAATTATTAACATCCTTAAGGATAATACATCAGAGTAGTTGTCCATATACTCCACAACAGAATGATACTGAGGAGAGAAACATAGGCAGATTTTAAATATGGCTAGAGCCTTGAGATTCCAAGCAATGATCCCTCTCAGATACTGGGGAATGTGCATCAAAGCTGTTGTCTATTTGATGAATAGATTACCTTCTATAGCTCTAGGAGGAAGCATACCATATGAACTACTTCACCATACAAGGCCATCAATTAGTCATATAAGAGTAGTGGGTTGTCTTTGCTATGCTACTAATTTGCTGAAAGGAGACAAATTTAGGCCAAGAGCAAAAGTTGCCATACTCCTTGGTTTCTCAGAAGAACAGAAAGGGTATATACTTCTTGACATAATCTCAAGAATCATATTTGTTAGTAGGGATGTTGTTTTCAGAGAGAATATATTTTCTTTTCACTCACCATCTTCATTACCTATGCTGAGTAATAGTACAAATGATGATGCACCTATCTCCACACACACAAATGATGATATTCTATTTCAAAATGTGCCTTCTTCACCCTCAGAGTCTACAATACCAGATGAAATTACCAATTCTACACTACACCAGAACACACAGGAAGTTGCAAAGGCTGATGATCTTATTGATAATGCCACAAAATCAAGAGACATAGCAGAAACTAGTAGAAGTGTAAGGACTTCAGAAAGAGCATCTAAGCAGCCCATATGGATGAAGGATTATGTTGGGAAGCCAATATCTAAGGCAAATTGCAGCACCAGCTTATATCCATTGTCTGATTATCTATCATATTGCAGGATTAGTGCAAAATATCAAACCTTCCTCTCAAAATTTTCTTCATTAATTGAACCATAAACCTTCAAAGAAGCTGCTAAGGATGCTCAATGGATTGAAGCCATGAAGCAGTAGATTAAAGCTCTAGAAGACAACAAGACATGGGAGATTGTTGATCTACCAGAAGGAAAGACAAAATAGGCTCTAAATGGGTTTATAAAATCAAATTTCAGGCAAATGGAGAGGTGGAGAGATTCAAGGCCAGATTAGTTGCAAAGGGATATAGTCAAAGAGAAGGTCTTGACTACTATGAGACATTTTCCTCAGTTGCAAAAATGGTGACAGTCAGGTATGTGATTGCCATAGTAGCTTCAAGAGGATGGAATCTACTTCACATGGATATGTCTAATGCCTTTTTTCAAGGTGATTTATGTGAGGAAGTTTACATGGAGATGCCTGAGGGTTTCAGAAGTCAGGGGGAGACTAAGGTATGCAAGCTACAAAAATCATTGTATGGGCTCAAACAAGCCTCACGACAATGGAACATAAAGCTGACTGAAGCATTAATTGGAGATGGGTTCACTCAAAGCAATCATGATTATTGCTTGTTTATAAAGAAGGAAGATGAAAATATTGTCATAATATTAGTGTATGTAGATGATCTTCTAATCATAGGAAGCTGCAAGAAAATGATCACCAATGAAAAAGAAGCACTGCATAGACAAATCAAGGTGAAAGACTTGGGAGATCTCATATATTTCCTGGGAGTAGAAGTGATGAGATCAAAATTTGGAATACTATTGAATCAGAGGAAGTATATATTAGAGTTGATTTTAGAGATGGGATTAAGTGGAGCAAAGCCATTAACCACACCTTTAGAGACTAATGCAAAATTGACAAGTGCAGAAGTTGATGAAGCAATCGGAAGACATGATGATGCTTTATTGGCAAACATTGGTGCATATCAGAGATTGATAGAAAGCTATTGTACCTGACCACAACAAGACCAGATATTAGTTATAGTGTGCAAACTTTGAGTCAATTCATGTAGAGGCCAAAACAATCTCATTGGGAAGCTGTTATTAGAGTGGTAAAATACTTGAAACTAGCACCAGGACAGGGCTTACTTATGAGTTCATCACCTGATCAAGAACTAATATGTTGATGTGATTCAGATTAGGCAGCATGCCCAAACACAAGAAGATCTGTAACAGGATACTTGGCCAAGTTTGGAAGTTCACTAGTATCATGGAAATCAAAAAACAACAGACTGTTTCAAGGAGTTCTGCAGAAGCAGAGTATAGAAGCATGGCCTCAGCAGTGGCTGAAATAATATGGTTACAGGACTATTCCTAGAACTAGGAATAAAGGTGTCACAACAAGTGAAGATCAAAAGTGATAGTAAGGCAGCATTGCAGATTGCTTCAAATCCAATCTTTCATGAACGTACAAAACATATCAAGATAGATTGTCATTTTATTCGAGACAAGATTAAGGAGTCATAGAAACGATCTATGAGAGAACTGAGGAACAATTAGCAAATTTATTAACTAAAGGACTAGGCAAAGCACAACACAACTACTTGATGAACAAGCCGGGAGTGCTCAACATTTTGCACCCTCCAGCTTGAGGGGGAGTATTAACACGTGGTAAATTAGTTTGTTAATATTATTAGAGATAGTTAGAATTAGCACTAATGATGTACAACTGACATTTTTTATATATAAGTATGTACAACATGTGAACATTTCAGTTTCAATTCAATAAAAAAAATTTCCTGAAATATCTTCTACAATTCTCTCTCCAGAGAGCAACCTCCATTGTTGAGCTTCTGGAGCTAAGATGTGAAGCTCAAAGTTCTATCTTCATACATATGATAACTGCAAATGGGAACTACACAAACAATGAGAAGTGTGTTCCCAGATAGCCGTTTCATTTTGTGAAGTGTTTGATATTTCAGGAGATACATGTGTGGCAACATCATACAATTTGCATAGCATATTATTACAAACATAAAGATCAATACCTTAGAAAAACTACGTTAGGTAATCCACGTTAATTATAGTTTGGAAGTTGTCCATACAACATGGTTAAAAACAAAATCTACAACCTTTAGTTCTAAATCCATGAAACATTAGAAGCGAAACGTTGCAAGAACACTACAGGTCAAACGTAACAGCAGTTTTGATGGCACTAATCTAAACTAGGGCGATGCTGCTTTCTCCGCCTGGTGGTTTGCGCACGCCACCAAAATAATCTCTAGATTCAACTTTTCCATCAGAAAAAATATCATTTCCACTCATTTCTCTCAGCTTTGCTCTGCTCAGTGGCTTTTCTGCAGATCCAGGAGGAACATCTCCCTTGAAAATGTCATTGCCAGTCAACTCTGCAAATTTCTGGTTATGTATTTTCTTTACTGTGTTGACAACAGGTTCATCACCAAACAAAATATTGCTTTGACCACCAGCAGGCTACAAAAGAACACAGACACATGAGAACACATAACAAGTCTTTAGACAGAAATAGGAATATAAGAAACCAAGTCTAATACTCAACTCACATTAGAAACCTTGACAGATGTACGAACAACTCGAGGAGCAAATTCACCCATGTCTTTGCTTTCTTTTGACTCTATGCATCGGGAAGCAGCCAAAGATCTCGGAGGAATTTCAGCGGGAGGACCAAAGATGTCATTTCCACTGAGTTCCTTGCTCTTTGCATCTGACAGCTGCTTCTTCATGTTGCTATCTGTATCACTTTCTAGTGTTCCACTCAACTCTCTCTGCTTTGCCATTTCTGTAAGAGTGATAGGTTTCTTTGGGGAGATCCTTTCTTCAGTACTGAATGAGATTTGGCTTATCCCATTTGCAGCTTGCTACAATGAATTACAAAACCTTAGATGATGGAGTTGCATTTTACTAGTTTCCTGATTTTGTAGCATGTTCACACATCTAAGTCCCCTTAAACACAATTTTACCTTAATGAATTAAATAGTACCTGAACGATGCGGACAGATGTCCTGTTGTTGAAGTTACCATTAGCAGCTCCTGATTCTGATGCATCATCTTCGCCATCAGCAGAGAAAATTTTGCTGCCACTCATTTCCTTCAGTTTGTACCCTGAACATGGCTTCCTGAAGACAGCATGTTTCAAGCAGTGTTAGACCAGAGAACAAATTTAATTCGAAACCATTGAGGTTACTGGACTATTCTTTTCTTGTCCAAACATTGGAACATCGCATTCAATGAAACTATGAGCTAAAACACAAAAATGTGTTCCAGATTTTCTGTGTAGCACATAGATTTCACTATTTGCAAATAGTGCAGAAAAAATTTCTCAACTTTATGAGTGTTTCGATAGAGAAACTACACTTAGCTTACATGCTTCCATTTTCACATCTGCTAAACTTGCGCCCCTGTCTAAAAGCAGGCATGTTCATAGCATAGAGCTAATTTTCTATTATATAAGAAAATAGCATGTCTTCAATTTCATGAGTTAATAGGATTACTTCCATTGGCTGAAACTTCGCAAAATACCCCAGCACTGGTCTCTGAATGCTTAATCATGATCAGCAAAGAACCGAAAAAAAGGGACAAGGAGATTAGGATACCTAACATACAGAACGCAGAACAGGTGCATATTTTTACCTGTCTACTAAAAATATTAGGAGCAACCATGTAACTCTTAGATATCACAAAGAATTCCTTATTTGTATTATTTGGAATTGGAATATGGAAAGGAGTGATAATGGATATGACCGAACTGCTTCAAGCGACTCAAGAAAAAAAAAAGGAGAATCAATATGATTTGAACAAAAAGAAGTCTAAGATGCAGTTTTTCACCAAGAAACATTTCCATTTTAACATTTATAACGATTACAAGAGCACATGCTCTTGTGAAGTCAATCCCAGTTCCTTCTTATAATTATTAAATAGAATCAAATGCAATCTATCTATAGAAAAGAATATTACCACTATACTTTTGAAAAATGTTGTCCAAATGAACTTGATTTCTTCAGATTTGAAGAAAATGACTTTCCTAGATGAAGTAAGACATTCTTCCAAAACTTTGTTTCAACATCACTAGCCAACCATAACCGAGGATCAAACCCCCATCCCTGGCTCCAACGTAACACCCGAACCCCACTTGGGATCCCACCTGGACTCCCAACCCCAGTCCGAGACCCAACCCTGTTCCGGGATCAAACTCCCGTCCCCGAACCCAAGTTGGGATCCCACCCAGACTCCCGACCCCAGTTGGAGACCCGAACCCCAGCTTGACTTGAAACTCGACCCAGACTCCAACTTTAGGTCAAGGTTGGATCCTGACTCAAATATCTGATCTCAATTCAGATCAGGGTTACGATTAGGTCCTGAGTGAACTGTGAATTTTCGGTCATGGCTGGGGAAGTTGTTGGGTCTAGAGTTGGGTCGGGGTCAGGCTCAGGGTTAGGGTTGTATCTCGGATCAATGTTGAATAAGGTCAGGGTTGGTATAGGAGTTCAATGTCATAGTATTTGTCCAGACTATACCTAAATGCTCTTGGACCAACAATTTCTTCCTAAAACATTTTTCATGGTACCAAACACACTCAAAAAGATATATATTTATATGTATATAAAAGAAGAAAAAATTGCATTAGCAGATCTAAGAAATTATGGAAGCTTTAGAAACAAAAGAGAAAATTTCGGACAGCTCAAGTAAAGATCTGAACTTCCAAATCAAACTACAAGCATGACGACAAAACATATATTACAAAAACACACCACGTAAATATTTTCTTCTTTTAAAAAATCCTTTAATAACTCCAAAGAAATGTGATGATAAGTTAAACAAATCGAATAATCATTTTTTTCAGATCAAATACATACCGTTTGTTCAAGCTCTCAGCTTCCTCTTCAGTAATTTGACCTCCAAACAGCACCTTACTGATTCCATCAGAAGGCTACAATACAATAACAAATAAAATTAAAGACTAAACAAATCATAAAGGAATAACACAACTCACAATACTTCACCTGATGAGAACGAGCGCCGGAGCGAGATGCATTGCCGGCAGCAGCGGATGAGTTGTTCGGCGGCGGAGCTTCCGACCAGGTGAGGAGATCGGCGGTAGAGGTATTGGGTTTCCGTACAGGTGTTGCTCTCTCCATGTTTTTGAGTGTCCCAAAAGTTGAAAGAGTAGAGTTGTTTTGAAAATGGCAAGTATTTGAGTTTACTTTATCGGAAGCACAAATTTCAAATTTGAATAAGTTTGGTATAGAGATTTGAAATTGTGGATTGTGGGACCCTTTTGTCATGGGAAAAGTATAGCAACCAAAACAAATTAAAAAGAGCTGAAAATGATTAAAAAAATACCTTTTATCTATTTATTGAGCCTTAAAGTGTTCTTGACATTCATTTTTTGATCCAAAAATAAAATTCATTTACCTTTGCTCACTTATACTTGAGACTAACAATCCTTTCTTCTTCTTTTTTTTAAATATTTATAATGTTTCAGTTACTTATGGAATAAAATATTTTAAATTGGAAAAAATAAATATCTTTAATTTCAAGAGTATAAATAAGCGAAAAGAACATTTTTGAACCCAAAGGTAGATGACAAAGACATTTTAGGCCCAATACATGGATGAAGAGCATTTTTGTACCATTTTCAATAGGTCGAGGACATTTTAACCCTTTTCCGTTGAAAAAATGACATTTGGAGGCGTTTGGTAATAGAATTTTGTAATAAATCCATTGAATGTGTGGATTGTGTATTTAGTTAATACATAAGTTTTTTATATTCATGTATACTTATTTCGTAGGTTCCATGAATTATTTTGGATAAGAATGTATCTATTTATTATGACATATAACATGGTCGCTTTTGGAATGATTTCTCAGCCTATAGATAAGGTTGTGATTCACCATTGTTATAAGGGACTTGAAGACATTTGAATAAAATAATCTCTTCATTTTTCTACTCTCCAAATTTCTTGTTTTATATTATTGTTATTTTACAACACACTATCAGCACACGAAATTTTAGCCAATTGAAATTGAATCTTAGGTTTCTCCAACTCATGTTCTAGTTGATCTCGTTATGAGAATCGAGAAGGAAAAATGATAATTGTTGTAATTATGAATATGCAATGATATTCATAAAATCGGCTCATTAAGGCACACAATCAGATAAAATATTTTAATCTTTAAACTCCGAGTTATATTATATAATCTCTCATACCTGAGGTGTGTCTATCATCTTTTCCATCATAATAGCACTATATATGTTAAAAACCAACAAGATGATTGTTGACACCCGATTTTGATCGACCCTTAACTTATTTACGCGAAATAAGCGATTTTTTTTTTCAGTTGATACTCTTTATATTATCGTTTTATATTTATTATCGTCTACAAAAATAAACAACAAGTAATCGTTATTTTAATTTTTAGACGCGTATCGCATTATATTTTTTAGTAACGTCTTTCGAATCGTGTTATTCAAAAAGGATATTTTAATACATTTTCACAATAAATTTGGTGAATCATGTACGCGAATTCACGATTCAAAATATCATATTTTTAAATAAAATTTGTTGTCAATTTTAATCAAATCGTTAAAATTCTTTTCAATTTTAACCAAAGCCCTTGAATTTATTTCTATTCTAGCCACTCATTTGTACAATTTTGCACTTTTAACCCCAAATTGAGTCAATTTACGACTTAATTTTAAACTTTTACACTTTTTGACTAGTATTTAAATTCGATTTACCAATTTGTGGCTCAATTTTTAAATGTCTATGATTTTTTACTATTATTTAAACTCAATTTACCAATTTACGGCTCAATTTTTTAATTTTTACAATTTTTGATTAGTCTTTAAATCCGGATTACCAACTTGCGGCCTAATTTTTAAATTCCTATGATTATTGACTAGTATTTAAATCAAAATTATCAATTTATGGCTAATTTTTAAATTTTTTACAAAGGCTGGCTATTATTTAAATTCGAGTCACCCATTTTTGACCCGGATCCGACCCAAACCCGTTTTTAATTCTTAATACCCAAAAACCCTACCATTTTCCCACTCCTTCTTCCCCACTCCGCCTCCACCTCTCAAATTTCCAGGGGGGCCGCTGCGAACAGCCCCTCCTCTCTCCCTCGTGTTCGCCGGGGCAGCCTCTCTCTTCTCTCCCCGTCTTCATCTCCTCTTCCTCTCTTATCTCTTCTCTCCCCGCCACCTCTCCTCTTGCTCCACCTCTCCAACCCCGCTGCCATGGCAGCCCCTCGCCACGGCTGCAGCGACCCTCTCCCTCTCCCCGCGCCGCTCCCCTCCTCTCCAAAACCCCTTCCACAGCGGCACCACCCCTCTCCTTCCCCAACCCGTTTTCCGGTAAGTGGGTCAAGAACAAAGTTCGTTTTAAGATTTATTCCAAACTTGTTACGGTATTATTTTCTCAACTTTTACATTTAAGATTGGATGATTATTTTTTTTTTAGCAACAATAAGAGGATATGGTAAGTTTGACATTGAATTCTGTGAAAACTTTAGCATTGCAGGATATTACCATTGTTATCGTTTACCTTAATCATGTTGAATCTTATTTCCATATAGTTTATCATTCTGTTTGTTAATTATGGAAACGATTTTTGGGAATAGTCAGTTTTGGAAAAAGAATCACTGGAACTTTCTAATGCTACTGATTTAGGGTGATTTGGGGGGATTTGATTGATTTATTTTCGGTTAACCCAAATTAATTGGGTTTAGTTTTATTTAAGGTAAGTATTAATTGATTCTCTTACTTATTTTAGATCTTTTATTTTTACTATAAATAATTCTTGCTCATGAATTCTTTAGGACATTTTCGAATGCTCTAAGTTCAAAAAATAATCCTCTCCCACGTCATCTTGAAAAGAAAAACTTCATCCTCCCTGCAAAAGTTCTTTTTGATTAAATTTCTTTTTCTGTTGAGTGCTATCCTAATCCTTACTAGAATCATTGGTAGGTGTTCTTCCTTTTTCTTCAGTCTTATTTCTGTCTATTTCGTTATTATTATATTTTGGTGCTGCTAGTTCCATAGTGTTGCAGGTCTCTTCTCAAAGAACATAAAAGTGACCTGGAAGTGAGTTGGACTCAAAATAGAACTCTCTGAAGATTCAACTTATTATTAGATTTTTTTTTCTGTATTTTTTTTTCTTTCCTCTTTTTGCAAGTGGATGTAATAAAAAATAGTGAAAATGGGGTTTAGTTAGGAGGGGGAGGGGAATTAACTGTTACTTGTTTTTGCACTGCATGTTTGCCAAACTAATACGTGGTAGGTTACTCGCCTAGGCAAATTTCAACTCAGGATTACATAAAATAAAAGAGGATTAATTTATGCTAAAAAAAAAAAGGGAAATGTGAGTACGCTTGAGTCAACATAATACGCTTTTGAACCCGTGTTACATTATTTGTTTGATTAGTCTTTTTATTTTTGCTATACGTTTAGAAATCATGTCCCAAGGCCGTTTGCTAGGTGTTGTAGGAACCTTGCTTAAAGAATTTAATTCGCTTTTCTTTTCTCTAATGGGTTATAGAAAACTCATGCTTATAGGATTTTTTTTTCTTTCAAGAATAGTCTTAAGTGTTTCTTTTTATAGAAATCATGTCTAATATGCTTAAGTTTTACTTTTATAGAAATCCTGCCTAATACGCTTAAATTTTATTTTTATAGAAATCATGTCTAATATGCTTAAGTTGTTTATAGAAATCATGTCTAATATGCTTAAGTTTTATAGAAATCATGTCTAATATGCTTAAGTTTTATTTTTATAGAAATCCTGCCTAATATGCTTAAGTTTTATTTTTATAGAAATCATGCTTAATATGCTTAAGTTGTTTATAGAAATCATATCTAATATGCTTAAATTTTATTTTTATAGAAATCATGTCTAATATGCTTAAGTTGTTTATAGAAATCATGTCTAATATGCTTAAGTTGGTTATTTTTATAGAAATCATGCCCAACATGCTTAAGTGTTTATTTTTATAGAAATCTTGTCTAATATGCTTAAGTGCTTATTTTTATAGAAATCCTGTCTAATATGCTTAAGTTTTATTTTTATAGAAATCATGTCTAATATGCTTAAGTTGTTTATAGAAATCATGTCTAATATGCTTAAGTTGGTTATTTTTATAGAAATCATGCCCAACATGCTTAAGCGTTTATTTTTATAGAAATCCTGTCTAATATGCTTAAGTGCTTATTTTTATGGAAATCCTGTCTAATATGCTTAAGTGTTTATTCTTATAGAAATCATGTCTAATATGCTTAAGTTGTTTATAGAAATCATGTCTAATATGCTTAAGTTGGTTATTTTTATAGAAATCATGCCCAACATGCTTAAGCGTTTATTTTTATAGAAATCCTGTCTAATATGCTTAAATGCTTATTTTTATGAAAATCCTGTCTAATATGCTTAAGTGTTTATTCTTATAGAAATCATGCTAAGTGTTTACTCCACGCAATAGAAAATTATGCCTGTAGGAACTCACAGTCTTGTTTCATCTATACATGTATAATAAAACATAAGATTGTTTGGAAAATGGCACGAATAAGTTTTAACATGTGAGAATATTTGTTTTGCAATCATCCTAACCTTTAAATATAGGCATAAGTTTAGAAAGTTTTCTAGTCATAAATTCTTTCTTAAGATAAATAAATAAAATAAAAATAAGTAAAAATCATGTTCCCTATTTTTTTTTTAAAAAAAGAGGAGTGAATAGGTTTTGCTCAACCTTTTTAGAGTATTTTCTCTTCGCTTTTCTTAATTTAAGGTTTTTAACCCTTTTTGTGCATGGATCTGGAGGCGTACTTGACCCCTTCCGTGTTAATTGATTACTTTTGATTGATGCGAGTCTAATAGGAATCCTAGTTTAGGATCCTACCAAAATAGACGTCCAACGCCTCTTGGACATTAGGGGGGACGCTAGGCATTTTTAGGAAACGTTAGATTTCTTCATTTTATTTAATGCGCCTCTTAAGTTAATTAATAAAAAATGAACTTAGGAAAGGGGGGTAGGGGTAGATAGGACCTCGGAAGGGATGATATACACTTGACCCCAATAGGATGGAACCTTGGTTTTCGTCCTGGGGCTTGGTAATAAACCAAGTGCGTCTGATCCGAGTACTAATATAATTTATTTAATTTGATATATGTTCACTTTGTTTTTACAGATTAACTTATTTTACCACCTAGAGTCAATTTAGAAATGTTAAAATATACGAGACCTTTATTTGTGTTTTCACCCCCACATAAAAATACGAGACACGGTCGGGACCCGCCTTTGCGGACCTCGAAGGGTGCTTGAGCCCGAACCCTCTTCTCTGGTTGACCTTTGATCCTTAGACTAGAATGGTGTCCTAATGTGCCCAAACATTAGGTGACGACTCTCTTCGATTTTAAAACCCAAACGAGTCATTGCCACGACGTCGTCCAGGTTCCTATTTCTCCGCGAGGAAAAATGGGACGCGACAGAATGGCGACTCTGCTGGGGAGTAAGGCTCTTACCATTACGTGTTTATTTATTTATTTATTTTTTGGGTTACTTTATTTGCTTATTATTAACAATTGCTATTAATGCTTTTGTTTTTCTTTCCCTTTAATTGTATCCCCTAATCATGCTTCCCTCTTTTATATTATCCCCTCTCCTTATCCCCTCTAACATCCCTCCCTTCCTCTAACTCCCCTCTCCTATCCCTCTAACTTCCCTTTCCCTTATCCCCCTAATTTCCCTTTCCCTATCCCGCTAACTCCCCTTCCCTTATCCCCTCTAATTTCCCTTTCCCTATCCCGCTAACTCCCCTTCCCTTATCCCCTCTAATTTCCCTTCCCCTATCCTGCTAACTCCCTTTCCTTACCCCCCCTAACACCCCATTATTCCCCTTCCCTTTTATTTATTCCTTTCCCTTTCCCCTTTTATTTTATTTACTTGTCGTTTTAACTTCTTGCTTAAAATGCTATAACTGCTAATTGCTTACGCTTAAATCTTAACTGGCATTCCGTTCATACTTCCTCCCACTTGGGACCCTCTTTTTTTTCTTTTATCGTGATGTTGTGCCTTTGCGCTTCTCACAATCTCTTTTCAAACCAGTGTCTAGAGAGATGGCATAAGCGTGGTGTAAGCGGATAGTTTTACTACCGTGGGACCACGCGCCTTCTCACATAGGATATCAAGTCTGTGTCTAACCCCACTCTTATAGAAAACTTAGGATAGAGCTTTATCCACCCCTAAAACTAGGTCATGCATGCATTAGCCTTAGGTAGTTTGACCCCTGGGGTCAACCTACGTTAGTAGCCACCCTATCTAAGTCTAAAGGGTCCAAGCACCCTATAGACGAAAATCTCATATTATGTGTCTATGTGAAACGCGATAAATTAATTCAAGCCTAAATGTGTAAAATGGAGTTTAGAGCATTTTCTTTGTTTTTGTGTGCAGATCTCCCATGGCTTGCCCAAATTTCGCCAATACTCGCATGGTAGTATGCGTAAGTCACAAACTCCAAGGATGGTGGAATAGTATCAAACAGGAACGTGCTATGGAGGTCCGTCAGTTATTAGGCGGTTTGACTTTCCTCCTCTTCATCATCCCAAACAGATACCTGATCATGGCCTTATTGAGGTTCTGGGACCCTGCCAGGGTAGTCTTCAAATTCAAGGACTTTGAGTTAACCCCCACCATAGAGGAAATTGGTGGGTTCACTGAACTAAGCTACCGCAGACGACGTATGATTGTTCCCCACAAAATATCAGCCAGGAAATTTCTCAGATCTCTGGGATTAAGATATAATCCAAAGTTGACCTCCCTCGACTTTGACTGGATCTCTCTGGACTTTCTGTACTCCCGTTTCAGTCATAAGGATGGGCATAAGAACTTCAATGAAGAATTCGCCTGCTCTGCTGAGAAATGGGGAAAAGTATCGCATCAATGCCTTCGTCCTCGCTTTGTTGGGCACAGTGGTGTTCCCTAGGGAGGGAGGCAAGATTGATACTGCTTTGAGTTCTGTGGTCCGAACATTAGCCAGAGGGACAGATCATGCCAATGTAACTCAGGTGCCAATGATTGTCGCAGAAATGATGAGGGCACTGTCTGCATGTGCTAGGGGGAAAAGGTTCTTCGAAGGATGCAACCTACTGTTACAAATATGGGCGATCGAACACTTCTACAAACGACCGGCCTTATTCGACAGTCTAGATGGGATGGGGAACAAGATTCAGACTCATGTAAGGAGAACCGATAGATTCAATGCTCCACGAGAAGTAGGGGAATGGTACGCCTTTCTGAAGGAACTCTCCGGGTATCAGATTCAATGGAAATACAGTTGGCTGCGCATCCAACGTGCCAAGGTAAGGGGTGATGAACTCTACTATATCGAACTCATCGGTCTCAAAGGGGTGCAACCATATGCTCCACTACGGGTTCTTCGTCAGTTCGGATTGATCCAAATGACTCCACTCCGCTCTAACATGATCTTATCGGAGTCCGACTTTGGAGAGGGAATTCCACAAGTCCAAGACATAATGGGAAAGTGGGAAAGGACCATAGATGTCGAAGTCCAAGACCCCCTCCCCTATTGCACACCAGAGTATTATGTTTGGATCTTGGAAGATGCTGAAAGGTTGGACCTTGATTATGGTGGGCGTCCGGGCTTCGAAGATTTGGAAGAGAAAGCTTGGGCTCGCAACCTACTCAACAGAGACTATGGCATCACTCCGGAGATGAGACAGCAAATCGTCCCTACTTATGGAGAGCTCCGTGACTGAAGACTTTAGTTCTGTTCTAGTTATTTCCCTATGTTACCCTTGCACCCCTTAGGCTTTTACTTAATGCAAATTCCTTATGATGTATTAGTTTAATTTTTCTGAATAAATAAAATAATTTTTATCATTTTTATCTATGCTAACTCTAAACTCCAATTCACAAATTATGGCTTGAGTTAATTATCGCGAATCACTTGCTTGTCGTATTAGGCCTACCTCTGGCTCAATGAGGTCCCTTGCATTTTAGGACGATTATTTTGTTGAATTACATGTTTACTATTATTATTACCCTAACCTCTAACAAGACTTTGCTGGTTTTGTTGTTTGTTTTTCCCCTTCCCAGGGTTGATCTGTCCGTGCATTCTGGCCTACTACACCAGATCCAAAGGGGCTCCTCCTCCTTCTCCGCCACTCCAAAACCTGAACAAGAAGAAGGGTAAGATGGCCGATGACAACAGCAGCAACGAGAACTCCGACAAGGGGGCTCACTCCACTGACTTGGTCCTAAGGTTAGAGAGAAAGATCTTGGAACTTGAAGAGGAAATGGCTAGCATGCGAAGCTTGGCTAGGCTGTCAATTTCTCTCGGCACCCCTTTTGGGGATAACATGGAGGAACAAATCAATACTACTCAAACCACATTACCAATTACACAACCTACTCCTCAGATACAACCTAACCCCACTAGCTTGCCACCCAAAAATGCCCAACCCCCAAATTACCACTTCCAAAACCCGCACCATGCAGGCCCTTCTGAGCCAACCCTGCACCCTTTAAATACTAGCCCCATCTCAAATATGCCTCCCAAACCTACCATTAATACCACATATACCCATGCTCCAGGAAATTACTACCAAAATCTGATATTCATGGAAACCGCTCCCTATACCCACGAATACCATGAATCAGAATCCTCCCAAAAGGATGTGCTGATTAAGTCCATGTCCGAGAAATTGGATAGCCTCACCAATCGCTTACAGCAAGTCGAGTCCAGCAAACAGGTGGTTGGTCTGAGTTACGAAGACTTATGCATACACCCCGACATGGAGCTGCCAGAGGGATATAAACCTCCCAAATTTGAATTATTCAACGGCATCGGAGATCCTAAAGCCCACCTACGCATGTATTGCGACAAGCTCGCTAGGGTGGGAAGAGATGAAAGGATCAGGATGAAACTGTTCATGAGAAGTCTTACCGGGGAAGCTCTCACATGGTACATCGACCAAGATGCCCGAAAATGGTCGAATTGGGTAGATATGGCCTCTGACTTCATGGATCGATTTGGGTTCAACACAGAGAATGCACCCAATTGGTTCTCTATCCAGAACTTGAAGAAAAAGCCCGGTGAGACTTTTAAAGATTATGCCATCAGATGGAGGTCTGAGGCTGCCAGAGCTAGGCCTCCCATGGATGAGTCCCAGATGAAGGACTATTTCATCAGGGCACAGGAGCCCCAATATTATGACAGGATGATGTTGGTCGCAGAGAAGAGTTTCGCTGATATTATCAAACTTGGCGAGAGGATTGAAGAAGGTATCAAGAATGGTACCATTATCAACCTGGAGGCTTTACAGGTTACCAACAAGGCATTACAGTCGGGAAACTTGCCCGAAAACCTGAAGAAAAAGGAAGTGGGTGCGGTCATGTTAGCGCACAAAAGCCCTATTAAACCACAAACTCCAATCTCACCCCTCCCTCACTATCCCACATCACCTTATCATATGCCCTACCCTCCTTACCCAACATATACTCCTTATCAAGCTCCACCTCCACAATACCAACAACCGGCATACCCCGTTTACAACACTCAACCAGTTTACTACCAAACTCCTTCACCACCACCACTATCTCCTCGACAGCCAAATTACAGAAATCGTCCCAATTTTGATAGAAGACCCACAAAATCATACACTCCCTTGGCCGAACCTATCGCCCAGCTTTACGAGAGACTAAAAGCAGCCGGTTACATGACGCCCATCCCTGCCTTACCCGTTGATACCCAAGCCAAATGGTACGACCCCAACAAGGTATGCGCCTACCATTCTGGAATGAAAGGACATACCACAGAGGTCTGCCGATCCCTACGAGATAAAATCCAGAAACTCATAGACACCAAAACCATCCAACTTAAAGAACCCGCGCCCAACGTGTCCAATAACCCACTTCCTAATCATCAGGTGAACATGCTGGAGGTGGAAGAATCAGCAGGTACACCAGGGCCCATATGGTTGGTAGGGCAAAATGAGTTAGTGGCAGTGATAACTCAGACGCCTTTTGTGGTACAAGGGCGCCGACCGTTTGAAGTAAAAGTCGCCACGCCCAAGCTCCCTTTTGTGGTTGCAATAGCTCCTCAGAACAACTTTGACACACACGCTATTCCCTGGAGCTATGACAAGGGGAAAGCAGCGGTAGAAGAGAACGATGTTGTTGCCCAGGGGGCAATTCACTCCGAACAGACAGACACATCCAAACGGATGACCCAAGGCAGTTCAAGCGGAACCAAGCCCCCTATCATAGAAGTGGAAGAAGGTGGGGAGTGGAAAAGGATACAAGCCCAAGAGCACCTCGTCACAGGCCAATTGAGTAAGGGATCCTCTCAGGTCTCCATCTTGTCCCTCTTGCAGACTTCAGAGCCTCATCAGAAGGCGTTGATGAGAGTTCTGAGTGAGGCTTATGTTCCGTCCAACATCACCGAAGGAGAGATGGCCCACATGGTAGGACAAGTATTTGAAGCTTATAAGATATCCTTCCACGAAGACGAACTCCCGATTGAAGGGACCACTCACAACCGAGCTCTTTACATCACCACCAGATACCAGGACAGAATGATCACCAAAGCCTTGGTCGATCCGGGTTCTGGATTAAATATCTGTCCACTCAGCACTATCACAAGGCTAGGCGTAGATTTGGCAAGGATTCAGAATTACCAGATGAACGTGAAAGCCTTTGATGGATCCCAAAGGGACACGATAGGGGAGATCACTTTGGACATGACCATTGGTCCGGCCACCTTCCCCATCGCATTCCTGGTATTGGACATCCCAGCTTCCTACAACTTATTGCTGGGGCGCCCGTGGATTCACATGGCCGGGGCAGTGCCATCCACCCTACATCAGTGCCTAAAGTTCGAATGGGAACATGAAGAAGTGGTAGTGCATGGGGAGAAGGGACACCCCGTCTATGCTGTTGAAGGTTCGGGCTGCATGGATGGAGGAATGTTCCACACCATGGAGTTGGTGGGAGGCATCGAACCAACGCCATGGTACAATCAGAAGGTCCTGAGCATGATGTTATGGCTAGGCTACGAGCCAGGCAAGGGATTGGGAGCCAAACTCCAAGGCATTCCCGACCCAATCTCTCTTCCTTTCAAAAATGATACTATGGGTTTGGGGTATGAAGGAGAAATACCCATGAAGAGAGAAAGGTTGGAACGTCCTATCCCATCATTACATCTGAACTTCCAATCCGCTGGTTTTCTCAAGAGCGACCTAGAGAGGGAAGAAGAGGAACTGCTAGAAAGTATGAGAAACCTGTTCATCAAAGAAGACTTTCTTTCTGGGGCAAAAGGAGAGACACTAGAAGCAGACACTAAAAAAGAAGAGGTGAGGGTAATGGATGTGATGAACGTGATGCGGAACTCAGGTTATGAACCAGGAAGGGGCTTAGGAGCCAGACTGCAAGGGATCATCGAGCCTATAAAGCCTTCACATCACTCAACCACATTTGGCTTGGGATATGCTTACACTATAGAAGAGTATCTGGATTGGGAACCACTCCCAGAAGGGTGTTATTATCCTTTGCCAAGCCCCTTGCCACTGTTGAGCCAGACTTTCCAATCCGCCGAATTCCTGGATGATGGTATTGACGACTTGTTGAATGGATTGCAAGGTTTGTCCCTTTCAGAAGCCGAGGAAGGAAGCTGCAATGTCGTAATCAACGAGGAGGAGGAGAAAGCCCCAGTGCAGGAGGAGATCACAGGGATCGTCATCAGCAGCTGGACCACTACCCCATCCAGACCACGTCGGGCATTTGGGTAGAAACGGAAATTATCACCAACTCCTTATGTTTTCAAATAAAGACTTTTTAATTAAGACTTCAATGTTTTACTTATGCCATTATTATGACAAATTTTGATTATGAATAAAACTTTCATTCATTTCACGATGATGTCATTTTATGTTTATTTTGTTGTCTTCTTTCAGAAAAATTACTTTTAATAATGTTGAAGCTGAGATTGTGGCACATAATGAGACTATCCAACATGACATAGCTGAGACAGAGGCAACAGATGAAAATTGTGAAGAAGTTACTAGAAAGGTCAAAGAGTTTGAGGAAAAGCCGAAAGCAAATTTAGAAGAAACAGAAACAGTGAATCTGGGTGATGATGAAACAATAAATTTAGAAGAAACAGAAACAGTGAATCTAGGTGATGATGAAACAATCCAAGAGACAAGAATCAGTGTTCATATGACCGAGGAAAAGAAAAGGGAATACGTCCAATTCTTGAAAAAGAACAAGGATGTCTTTGCTTGGTCCTATGCAGATATGACAGGGTTGAGCACTTCCATAGTGGCCCATCGATTGCCTACCGATCCGTCTTGCCCGCCAGTGAAGCAGAAGCTCAGAAAATACAAGTCTGACTTGAGTCTGAAAATCAAAGAAGAGGTGTTAAAACAGTTGGAAGCCAGAATTCTGGAAGTAACCAAGTATCCGACCTGGCTCGCCAACATCGTGCCCGTACCTAAGAAAAATGGTAAGGTCAGGGTTTGCATGGATTACCGGGATCTCAACAAGGCTAGCCCTAAGGATGACTTTCCACTCCCAGACATCCACATTCTGATAGACAATTGTGCCAAGCATGAACCACAGTCATTTGTGGATTGCTTTGCTGGGTATCATCAAATCAAGATGCATGAGGATGACGCAGAGAAAACGGCTTTCATCACACCTTGGGGTGTTTACAACTACAAAGTAATGCCGTCCGGACTAAAGAATGCTGGGGCCACCTACATGAGAGCCATGACCACTTTGTTCCATGATATGATTCACAAAGAAATTGAGGTTTACGTGGACGATGTCATCATCAAGTCGAAGAAAGGGTGTGACCATTTAATTGATCTTCAGAAATTCTTTGACAGGCTACGAAGGTACAACTTGAAATTAAATCCTGCAAAGTGTGCTTTTGGGGTCCCCGCCGGGAATTTCATTGTCAGTCGCCGGGGTATAGAGCTGGATCCAATAAAAATCAAGGCTATTCGGGAACTTCCCCCTCCAAAGAGCAAGAAAGAGGTGATGAGCTTCTTGGGTAGACTCAACTATATCAGTCGCTTCATAGCCCAATCTACCATCATTTGTGAACCAATCCTCAAGCTACTAAAGAAGGACGCTGCTATCAAATGGACTCCAGAATGAAGAAGCATTTGATAAAATCAAGGACTATTTATCCAATCCTCCAGTGCTGGTTCCCCCTGAGGCAGTTCGACCTTTGCTGCTATACTTATCGGTCATGGATCAGGCATTCGGGTGTGTTTTGGGACAACATGATGAAACAGGAAGGAAGGAGCAGGCGATCTACTACATGAGTAAGAAGTTTACGCCATATGAGGCTCGGTATTCTTTGCTTGAGCGTACTTGTTGTGCTTTGACTTGGGTGGCCTAGAAGTTGCGACATTATCTCTCAGCACACACGACGTATCTGATCTCAAGGATGGATCCTCTGAAGTACATCTTTCAGAAACCCATGCCCACGGGTAAGTTGGCTAAATGGCAGATATTGCTGAGTGAATTCGACATAGTTTATGTCACACAAAAAGCGGTGAAGGCACAAGCACTGGCCGATGATCTGGCAGATTACCCCGTAGACGAAGAGTACAGGCCTCTGAAGACTTATTTTCATGATGAAGAAGTAGCTTTCGTAGGAGAGGATATCTTTGAAGAATATGACGGTTGGAGGATGTTCTTCGATGGGGCCAAGAACTTTAACGGAGCAAGCATTGGGGCTGTATTGATCTCACCTACGGGCCAACACTACCCAGCATCGGCAAAGCTTAGGTTTCATTGCTCCAACAACATGGCTGAATATGAGGCTTGCATCTTAGGCCTCCGACTAGCAGTTGATTTGGACGTGCAGGAGGTTTTGGCAATTGGGGATTCAAATTTAGTGATCCGTCAGGCACATGGTGAGTGGGCGGTGAAGAACCGAAAGCTTTTACCATATTTGGATTGCGTGCAAAAGCTCTGCAAAAGATTCACTAAGGTGGAATTCAAGCATGTTCCGCGACTTCAGAATGAGTTTGCAGATGCCTTGGCCACCCTATCTTCCATGATTCGGCATCCAGATCAGAATTACATTGATCCCATCTGCATTCATCTACATGAACAACCTGCATATTGCTTTCATGTGGAGGAAGAGCCAGATCAAAAGCCGTGGTATGATGACATCCAAGGATACTTGAAAAGTGGCAGTTATCCGGAGGATGCAACAAAAGTCCAAAAACGCACAATTAGGAAACTAGCAAATCAATTCTTCTTAAATGGAGAAATCCTATATAGGAGGACTCCCGACTTGGGTTTGCTAAGGTGCGTCGGAACTAAAGAAGCATCCAGACTTGTGGAGGAGATCCATGCAGGAACATGCGGGCCACACATGAATGGCTTTACCCTTGCAAAGAAAATCCTTAGAGCAGGTTATTTTTGGTTAACAATGGAAACAGATTGCATCCGTTATGTTCAGAAATCTCATCAGTGTCAAACTCACGCAGACATGATCCGAGTTCCTCCCAACGAACTCCACGTCACTAGTTCGCCCTGGCCGTTCGCAGCTTGGGGCATGGATGTCATTGGGCCTATCGAGCCAGCAGCCTCGAACGGGCACCGGTTTATCCTTGTGGCAATTGACTACTTCACCAAATGGGTTGAAGCTACATCTCACAAGTCTGTCACTAAGAAAGTTGTCGATGATTTCATCAAAAACA
The DNA here is from genome assembly GCA_029948455.1 of Solanum rostratum. Classification (NCBI taxonomy): domain Eukaryota; kingdom Viridiplantae; phylum Streptophyta; class Magnoliopsida; order Solanales; family Solanaceae; genus Solanum; species Solanum rostratum. The sequence goes on along the minus strand of CM057053.1, from coordinate 14,763,256 downwards.
ACATCATTTGCCGGTTTGGGGTCCCTGAGACGATCATCACTGACAGCGGAGCCAACCTCAATAGCAATCTGATGATGGAAGCCTGTGACCGATTCAAGATCAACCATTGAAACTCCACCGCATACAGACCACAGATGAATGGAGCGGTAGAAGCCGCGAACAAGAACATCAAAAGGATATTGCGGAAAATGATTGACAATCACCGACAATGGCACGAGAAGCTACCATTTGCATTATTGGGATATCGCACCACCATTCGGACCTCCACTGGGGCAACACCGTATTTTTTGGTCTATGGGAAAGCGGTAATTCCTGCAGAAGTTGAGATACCATCTCTGAGGATCATTCAAGAAGCAGAGTTGAGTGACGCCGAGTGGGTACAAAGCAGGTTTGAGCAACTAGCACTGATCGATGGAAGAAGGATCAATGCCATATGTCACGGGCAACTTTACCAGAATAGGATGGCCCGAGCATTCAACAAAAAGGTCAGACCGAGATACTTCTCGCCCGGGCAATTAGTCTTGAAGTGGATCTTCCCAAATCAAGATGAGGCCAAAGGAAAGTTCGCACCAAACTGGCAAGGTCCGTACATGGTTCACCGCGTCTTGACTGGAGGAGCACTCATACTCGCAGAAATGGACGGCGAAATCTGGCCCAAACCTATCAACGCAGATGCTGTGAAAAGATACTACGTCTAGGCTTTATCTTTTGCTCTTTGTATTTGGAACTACGTCAGACCTGATTCCCGTTTAAGAGGGATACGTAGGCGCTCCTGTGGAGCTCGGTCTTACCATAATAAAAATTTTATTTCCCCACTGGACCACAAACTGGGGCAGAATTTTTGAGAGGGTCTCAAAAATTCTTTCGCAAAAGAGCAAAAGCAGGCAAGATAACTGGGGCAACAAGGAAGTTATAACTCTACATCAGGCAACCCGAAGATCCCTATTCAACTGAACGTTGGATTTGTCTCAAAATGTGCCACTATCAAAGGATTCATTAAAAAACTATCAGTTGTTTTTCAAACGTTTCAAATATATATAAAGTATATACACATGTATACATTATATATATACACCTTTTTTTAAAAAAAAAATTTGAAATGCTACGCCATCCCGTCCCAAGAGAAAAGCCCGACAAAGGTCTGGATTTTAGCAATCGATGAAAACACCGGGCCACGACAAAGGACAGATCAACCTCACCCTTTTTATAATCTGACTATTTTTCTTTGAACGCAGATGTGACAGGCACACATCCCCTGCATTGTCCGAGCAGACAACAATCTAGTAAGATAAAATATTACTTTATGCTTTGCATCGCATCAGCCCCAAATTCACTGCATATGCTTGATAGGTATATCATAAATGAATAAAAGATTTGTATTGCATATGCCCAACATTTGCATTACAAAGGCCCGAGATCTGCATTCACATCATAAGTGCATTCGCATCCGCATTGTGCCCGATACTTGCATCATAAAGGCCCGATATTTGCATTTGCATTACATGTGCCCGATATTTGCATTTGCATTGTGCCCGATATTTGCATTATAAATGTATCTGCATTCGCATGTGCCCGATACGTACATCATAAATGCCCGAGATTTGCATTGCATCGTGCCTGAAAATCATATTGGCCCGAAAATTGCATATACTTCAAAAATTGCATGGCATCGTGCCCGAAGGTCATGTCTTGCATAATATGCATATTTTGGCCCGAGAAATTACATGTACTTTAAAATTTGCACTGCATAGTACCCGAAAATCATACCTTGCATAATTTGGCCCGAAAAGTGCATAACATTAGCTCGAGAAATTGCACATATTTGAAAAAAACTTTTTGCATTGCATCGTGCCCGAAAGTCATGTTTTGCATGATATGCATAATTTGCCCAAGAAATTGCATATAATTCGCATTGCATTATGCTCGAAGATTGCATTTTTACACGACATCGGCCCGAGACTCCTTATATGCATTGCATTGTGCCCAAGGTTATCTTTGCTTCGGCCTGAGAACAGCATAACATATTATACCCCTAAGGCGTCATAGTCCAAAGGCGCCATTTTCATGGCCTACAGACATCATTTCATGGCCTAGGGATTTAATTTTTGCTTATCATGCCCTTAAGGCGTCATGGTCCAAAGGCATCATCTTCATGGCCTAAGGACATCATTTCATGGCCTAGGGATTTAATTACATTCATCATGATCCGAAGGTATCATCGTCCAAAGGCACCATCCTTCATGGCCTACGGACATCATTTCATGACCCGAGAATACAATTTATGATTAGCATAGCCCTAGACGTCATAGCCTAAGACGTCATCCTTATCGTCTTATGGCAAAATTGATAGTCTAACAGGGAACTTGCATCACATTTTTATTATTCCGCTATTTAATATATATGCTCTTATCATTTTCATTTACATAGCATTTCTTTTAACTATAAAGCCCGCGAATGTCTGAAGTCCGCCATCATTCCGCTATTGAATGCATCAAACCTCCTATTCTTTCGACATCTAAGCATTTTCTATGCCGCGAGCATTTCAATTCAAGCTTCGAGATTCGCATGGTTTTGTTCATTTTAGAAATTTCATGCATTCCTAAATCCAGAACTACACACGGCCTGATTCTCGTATAACCAGAGATATGTAGGCGACTTCTAAACTGAAGTCTCGGCCGTAGACCGTTGTTCTATCCGGTCCCTTCGATAAAACTCCATCGGTCGAACAAAATCGGCTACTATGTCAACTTTCTTTGCTCAACAATTCATCCTTCATTCCCGAGCAAAGAAGGGGCAGCTGTTGACACTTGATTTTGACCGACCCTTAACTTATTTTACGCGAAATAAGCGATTTTGTTTTTCAGTTGATACTCTTTATATTATCGTTTTATATTTATTATCGTCTACAAAAATAAACAACAAGTAATCGTTATTTTAATTTTTAGACGCGTATCACATTATATTTTTAGTAACGTCTTTCGAATCGTGTTATTCAAAAAGGATATTTTAATATATTTTCACAATAAATTTGGTGAATCATGTACGCGAATTCACGATTCAAAATATCATATTTTTAAATAAAATTTGTTGTCAATTTTAATCAAATCGTTGAAATTTCTTTTCAATTTTAACCAAAGCCCTTGAATTTATTTCTATTCTAGCCACTCATTTGTACAATTTTGCACTTTTAACCCCAAATTGAGTCAATTTACGACTTAATTTTAAACTTTTACACTTTTTGACTAGTATTTAAATTTGATTTACCAATTTGTGGCTCAATTTTTAAATGTCTATGATTTTTGACTATTATTTAAACTCAATTTACCAATTTACGGCTCAATTTTTTAATTTTTACAATTTTTGATTAGTCTTTAAATCCGGATTACCAACTTGCGGCCTAATTTTTAAATTCCTATGATTATTGACTAGTATTTAAATCAAAATTATCAATTTATGACTAATTTTTAAATTTTTTACAAAGGCTGACTATTATTTAAATTCGGGTCACCCATTTTTGACCCGGATCCGACCCAAACCCGTTTTTAATTTTTAATACCCAAAAACCTTACCATTTTCCCACTCCTTCTTCCCCACTCCGCCTCCACCTCTCAAATTTCCAGGGGGGCCGCCGCGAACAGCCCCTCTTCTCTCCCTCGTGTTTGCCGGCGGCAGCCTCTCTCTTCTCTCCCCGTCTTCATCTCCTCTTCCTCTCTTATCTCTTCTCTCCCCGCCACCTCGCCTCTTACTCCACCTCTCCAACCCCGCTGCCATGGCAGCCCCTCGCCATGGCTGCAGCGACCCTCTCCCTCTCCCCGCGCCGCTCCCCTCCTCTCCAAAACCCCTTCCACAGCGGCACCACCCCTCTCCTTCCCCAACCCGTTTTCCGGTAAGTGGGTCAAGAACAAAGTTCGTTTTAAGATTTATTCCAAATTTATTACGGTATTATTTTCTCAACTTTTACATTTAAGATTGGATGATTATTTTTTTTAGCAACAATAAAAGGATATGGTAAGTTTGACATTGAATTCTGTGAAAACTTTAGCACTGCAGGATATTACCATTGTTATCGTTTACCTTAATCATGTTGAATCTTATTTCCATATAGTTTATCATTCTGTTTGTTAGTTATGGAAAAGATTTTTTGGAATAGTCAGTTTTGGAAAAAAAAATCACTGGAACTTTCTAATGCTACTGATTTAGGGTGATTTGGGGGGATTTGATTGATTTATTTTCGGTTAACCCAAATTAATTGGGTTTAGTTTTATTTAAGGTAAGTATTAATTGATTCTCTTACTTATTTTAGATCTTTTATTTTCACTATAAATAATTCTTGCTCATGAATTCTTTAGGACATTTTCGAATGCTCTAAGTTCAAAAAATAATCCTCTCCCACGTCATCTTGAAAAGAAAAACTTCATCCTCCATGCAAAAGTTCTTTTTGATTAAATTTCTTTTTCTGTTGAGTGCTATCCTAATCCTTACTAGAATCATTGTTAGGTGTTCTTCCTTTTTCTTAAGTCTTATTTCTGTCTATTTCGTTATTGTTATATTTTGGTGCTGCTAGTTCCTTAGTGTTGCAGGTCTCTTCTCAAAGAACATAAAAGTGACCTGGAAGTGAGTTGGACTCAAAATAGAACTCTCTGAAGATTCAACTTATTATTAGATTTTTTTTCTGTATTTTTTTTCTTTCCTCTTTTTGCAAGTGGATGTAATAAAGAATAGTGAAAATGGGGTTTAGTTAGGAGGGGGAGGGGAATTAACTGTTACTTGTTTTTGCACTGCATGTTTGCCAAACTAATACGTGGTAGGTTACTCGCCTAGGCAAATTTCAACTCAGGATTACATAAAATAAAAGAGGATTAATTTATGCTAAAAAAAAAGGGAAATGTGAGTACGCTTGAGTCAACATAATACGCTTTTGAACCCGTGTTACATTATTTGTTTGATTAGTCTTTTTATTTTTGCTATACGTTTAGAAATCATGCCCCAAGGCCGTTTGCTAGGTGTTGTAGGAACCTTGCTTAAAGAATTTAATTCGCTTTTCTTTTCTCTAATGGGTTATAGAAAACTCATGCTTATAGGATTTTTTTTTCTTTCAAGAATAGTCTTAAGTGTTTCTTTTTATAGAAATCATGTCTAATATGCTTAAGTTTTACTTTTATAGAAATCCTGCCTAATACGCTTAAGTTTTATTTTTATAGAAATCATGTCTAATATGCTTAAGTTGTTTATAGAAATCATGTCTAATATGCTTAAGTTTTATAGAAATCATGTCTAATATGCTTAAGTTTTATTTTTATAGAAATCCTGCCTAATATGCTTAAGTTTTATTTTTATAGAAATCATGCTTAATATGCTTAAGTTGTTTATAGAAATCATATCTAATATGCTTAAATTTTATTTTTATAGAAATCATGTCTAATATGCTTAAGTTGTTTATAGAAATCATGTCTAATATGCTTAAGTTGGTTATTTTTATAGAAATCATGCCCAATATGCTTAAGTGTTTATTTTTATAGAAATCTTGTCTAATATGCTTAAGTGCTTATTTTTATGGAAATCCTGTCTAATATGCTTAAGTTTTATTTTTATAGAAATCATGTCTAATATGCTTAAGTTGTTTATAGAAATCATGTCTAATATGCTTAAGTTGGTTATTTTTATAGAAATCATGCCCAACATGCTTAAGCGTTTATTTTTATAGAAATCCTGTCTAATATGCTTAAGTGCTTATTTTTATGAAAATCCTGTCTAATATGCTTAAGTGTTTATTCTTATAGAAATCATGCTAAGTGTTTACTCCACGCAATAGGAAATTATGCCTGTAGGAACTCACAGTCTTGTTTCATCTATACATGTATAATAAAACATAAGATTGTTTGGAAAATGGCACGAATAAGTTTTAACATGCGAGAATATTTGTGTTGCAATCATCCAAACCTTTAAAATATAGGCATAAGTTTAAAAAGTTTTCTAGTCATAAATTCTTTCTTAAGATAAATAAATAAAATAAAAATAAGTAAAAATCATGTTCCCTATTTTTTTTTTTAAAAAAAGAGGAGTGAATAGGTTTTGCTCAACCTTTTTAGAGTATTTTCTCTTCGCTTTTCTTAATTTAAGGTTTTTAACCCTTTTTGTGTATGGATCTGGAGGCGTACTTGACCCTTTTCGTGTTAATTGATTACTTTTGATTGATGCGAGTCTAATAGGAATCCTAGTTTAGGATCCTACCAAAATAGACGTCCAACGCCTCTTGGACATTGGGGGGACGCTAGGCATTTTTAGGAAACGTTAGATTTCTTCATTTTATTTAATGCGCCTCTTAAGTTAATTAATAAAAAATGAACTTAGGAAAGGGGGGTAGGGGTAGATAGGACCTCGGAAGGGATGATATACGCTTGACCCCAATAAGATGGAACCTTGGTTTTCATCCTGGGGCTTGGTAATAAACCAAGTGCGTCTGATCCGAGTACTAATATAATTTATTTAATTTGATATATGTTCACTTTTTTTTACAGATTAACTTATTTTACCACCTAGAGTCAATTTAGAAATGTTAAAATATACGAGACCTTTATTTGTGTTTTCACCCCCACATAAAAGTACGAGACACGATCGGGACCCGCCTTTGCGGACCTCGAAGGGTGCTTAACACCTTCCCTTCGAGGTAACTTGAGCCCGAACCCTCTTCTCTGGTTGACCTTTGATCCTTAGGCTAGAATGGTGTCCTAATGCACCCAAACATTAGGTGGCGACTCTCTTCGATTTAAAAACCCAAACGAGTCATTGCTACGACGTCGTCCAGGTTCCTATTTCTCCGCGAGGAAAAATGGGACACGACAATGATTTTTTATTTAACTTTATCCATATGACTACTGCACGTTGAGCAAGTGGACATTCGATTTTTCAATTTGATTGTAGCAAATTTTGATACGGTTCTTTGATTTTTAATTTTTAAAAAAGTGTGCATCATATATCGAATCGAACTACCGAATCGAACTAATTCTGCTCAATTCGATTTTTTCAAGTTCGACTCGATTTTATTCAGTGTGTTTAAATGGTTATCCTGTGTGAACAAACAAAAAGTAAAATGAGAACAAAATCGAAGTATAAGACACTTAAAGATTTAAAATGATGTTAAGTGATGATGTGGCCCCACAGAATACTTATTGTGCTTAAAAACTATATTTATCTTTGTCAAAAACTTGCACCTCCAACTATTGCCTGAGGAAAACAAGCACGAAGATGAATTCCTTTACATGACATAAATCGATTAAAATAAGTTTATACTTCAAGTTAACTACATGAATTACAAATTTGTTGCTACTTTGACTTGTTCCATGAGTGATTTAATTGCTAATTGATTTATATATATAATTTATTTATTTATTTATTTTGGGGGAGGGGGAGGGTGGAGGGTGTAACACCTCACATCTTGCATGTACTAGTCCAACACAGATGAAACATGATATGGCGGGGTCAAATCCGCACACATTTTAAAAGTGCGTGAATTTTAGATTACAGGGGTATATGTACGTCTAACGCTTAAGATGACCGAGTGTATATAATTTTCAAGTCAAGCTAAGGAGATTGTGACCTCAAATGAAGTAAAATAAGTGAGGTTCTTGTGAGACTTAGGAAGCTAGCAGGTGAGTCACCTACATGCTTAGCTTAGATAGGCTAGGTAAACGGAAATAAAGCCCAACATCGAATTTGTTCAAGTCCGACAACGAATGAACCCCGAGTTAAGGATGTCATTTGGGCCCATGGTTTAGAATCATAAAAGGACAACATTTTCAACCCAAGCTGAATAGGAAAAGGGCCAAATTACATTCACAACCCAATTCACAACTAGGGCCCAAACTAAGTGGGTATAAAGAAGGAAAATTTGCAGCAAAGCCTATCCAATTGAAGCCCAATGCAGCCCAAGTGAAAAGGCCAAGTTGCTACATCATAACCTTAATAAAGTAATGCTGGAAATCCAAAAGAAAGTCGGCCAAAAGTGGCCATATAAAAGGGAGCAAAAACCAGCAACTTTTAGTCATTTTCTCAAGCCAAAAATCAGATTTCTCTCCAAGTTTCTTCTTGCTCACTCTTCATTTTCTAAAGCAGTCAAGGCTCACCTCTAGGGTTCTTGAAGAGCACCTAATCCTTGAGGTCTAAGGTAAGTAAAAATACCTATGGTTTGGTGTAATTTTTCCATGAGAAACATGAAGAGTATGCTGGTTGTACCTGTGCAGGAATTTGGGACAACATGTGTTCCAAAGATTGTTGTCCACTTTTCTTGTTAATTAAGAGGCTTTTCTCTTGTTGGTTGGTTGGATTATAAAGTAATATGTATGTTTTTAACAAGGTTTGGTTTTGTAGTGGTGTAATAAGGCTGCTGCACCATTTTTGTCTTCCGCGAAAATGAGTTCTTATATGATACCTAAATTGCGCTCTTAGTAGGAATTTGTGGATTGAATATTGGGAATGGTTGTCTCATGTTGTCCATCCACCTGGGGGACTGTTTTTGTACAGTTTTAGGACTATATTTGTGTATAAAAATATTGAGGACAGTTTGGTTGAGGTTGAAATAGATTTGGAATTGTTGACGCCGAAATGTAGCGAAAGGATGTAATGTTACGTTGCCTACTTGCGTGTTGTGTAGAATTATTGTATGTTGTACTTTATAAACTGTGGTAACACTGTTGTAGGACTAAAACAAGCTGGATAAGACATGTATATGATAACATGTATTAGAAAATACGATTAGGAGTGGAAATGTTGAAAGAATACTCTTTGGTTGCTAATTCCGAGCTTGCTGCCCGGATATTATTCTTGGGTGAAATTAGATGACCGAGATGTGTTTATTGGCTGCTAATATTAGTTTTATCACCTACTTTATTGTAGATAAGTGTTTGGAGGAAAAGGATACTACTTCGAGGTAATAATGACATAGTACAACGAGGTATGTAAGGCAACTTGATTTCCTATTACTTGGCATGAAATCTACGTCCGTCCTTGGTACATAGAGGGCACTTACCAACTACGACATCACTAATAATTGTGTCTCCACTCTTTACCATGTTCTGATGTTCCCATACATCGCCATTGTCAAACTTGCATACGTACTTGGATACCAAATGTACACGAGTTCCTTTTTACCAAACAAAGTCCATGTGTTGTTTAATCTTCTATACGGTTCATTAGTTGTGTCTCTCTCTTTTCATTATGGTATTATCTTGTATGGTTGTTTATATGTCACATGTCTTTAATCCTACAGTTCTAAAGGTTATGACCACCAAAAGAATCATCTGGAAAGTAGACAAAAGATAACTCACAGTTGCTTGTTAATGGGTGGTATCCCAGGGGTGGAAGAATCACCTAGCATGGGTCGATCCCATATTACGGAGGGTATCCCAGGGGTGAAAGGAAAGCCTAGCATGGGTCGATCCCGTTATTGATTTATCACTGATCAACTGGTCATTTACATGATATATTGTGCACAGATTATAAAGTAAAGAAAGGTAAAGTAATAAAAAGACATAAAGTACGTGATTCCACAGTATGACTAAAGGTGGTCTTTTCATCCCTACACACCAGTGTGTGATATCATTTGAGTTTTTATTTCATATATACAGTATTTCCTGCCTTACATATGCAGTACATTATCTCGTACTGACGTCCCTTACGGGGGACCTGCATTTCATGTTGCAGGTACAGGAGTTACTAAATCTCCCTAGTAAGAGTACAGAACTTTCTAGCTGCTATTACTAAGCTCCAGGTTGCTTCGGGGCTTGTGTGTTTAGAACTTGTATTTTGTATTGTATAGTTGGTCATGAGGCGGGGCCTGTCCCGACCCATATGGATATTGCTCTTTACCTAGAGGCTTTATAGACTATGTAAATTAAAGTGTGGTCAAGTAGCAAACTATAGACATCGTGGCTCCAACGACCTAGTCTTATGCATTTACTTTTGGCTTGTTAATACAATTTACTTTCTTTTGTCAGCATATTGAATATGGAAACCTCTTAAATGTTCATAGCAGGTGCATAGTTATATGTTGGTTCTCCCAAGCTTTGTCGGCAACGGGTGCCAGTTCGCCTTAATGGGACTTAGGGCGTGACAGAGGGAGGGTCTAATATAGATTTTTTTTTAATAGAAGTTTGGTTCTTCAGTCCACCGAAGTTTTGAGATCCCTACACCGAACATCGAACCAAAAAATCAAACTTTTGAAAAAAGACATCGACTCCGAATCGAAGAACCGAATTAGTTTATTCCTGGTGGATGGACTGGTTTTTATTCCTTTCATAAAATTTAAATTGGAGTTGATATGACGATATTTTATATCTTGTTTAATTATGGATATAATCACAAAAGTGGTAATATTTTTAAGATTTGAAGGCGAGTTCAAGTACACTTGGTCTATTATATGATCATTAATTAAGCGGAAGATAAGTCCAGATGCACCTTAATGAAAAATATTTTGAGGGGAAGATGGTAGATTAAAGTTCTATCGTATTAACAGGGTAAGATATTAATTTGAATTTTGATGCACTATGATAATAAGATATTGGGTTTGAGTCCCATAGAATTATGGTTGAATGCGCCTTATCTGGGTAAGACGTTGAGTTTGAGTCTTAATGCACCATAATAATTATATAATGATGACAAAGAAAAAAATATATTTGTCTCATTGAATTTGCTCCATTCCCTGAAATGCATGTGTAGCAGTGCATGATAATTTTGAAACCCGCCCACTTTATTTGCTCCTTTCTACCATTTGAATATGGTAACAGTGGATAATAAGTCTGATAGATGACAAGTAATTAAATGTATAAAAAGGGTGTGGAAAGGTAACACTATAATAGTCATCATTGCGATAATTACAAAGAAAGAATATTGAGGGTTCTCCAAATAGTCATTCAAAATGTGAAGGTGTTTTTTTTATTATCAAGATGGGATGAAAGGTCACTGGACCTGTGGTATTTGATAAGTTTATAAATCCTCCATCAAAAGAAAGGAAGATAAAGTAAAGTGATGTTGAGGTGGGTCATGCAAATTAAATTTTAAAGTCATGAGAATAAGTTTATAATGCAAATTTATGAAACACATAGAAAAGATGAATCCATTCTTTAAAGAGAAGGTGACTTGTGATAAGCATCATAAATTCTCGATCATTCTAAAAGTGAATGGTCAAGATGTGTAAAATTATTATGGGTTGGATATATGCCACAATTTGCTCCTTTGGAAAGTTCGATAAAAATAAAAAAAATTATTTTGACATAAATAGTCATTGACTAAGGTACGACAAAAGTAAAGCATGAAATATGTCTTGCCGAAATTATTTTGATCAGGATAATAATATTATAATTTTTTTCTTAAAGGAGATATTCACCATATGGATGGTGTCATCAGATAGTACACAAAATTAATTGTGAGTTTCAAAAGATCTATTATGTTACTACTGGAGGTATAATACTAGGACTTTAGTAAGTTTTAAAGAATTTTTTAAGTTTCAGATGAATTGAAAAGAAAAATTATTATATTGAGACTAAAAACTATGGGAAGATTTAATATCTTTACATTACTACAATCGAAGCGGGATATAAATATTTATTTAAAAGGTTATCCATTTTTTTTCTTTTGTTTGTTATGTACAAACATAGACATGATGATGGAATCACATGCAGAAGTAAACTAGAAGTTATTGAAATAAAGGTCAGTTGGGATGATTGGCTGGCCATCCTGGTTCAAATATGATGCAAAAGTAATTACGGATTCACGTGGCTATATATCGAAGAAACAGAAGATTCTTCAAGAATTCTCTAGTGTTGCTTATTTTCGTGATGAAATAATTATTGTACCAGCTAAGATTAGGATCATATCGCCCGAAATTTCGAAACATAAATAAAGATGAATATAGGCCCGTTAACCTATCATGTGGACCATTTGCAATTATATAATTTCAATAGTAGCATTTATGGGATGGTCACATGTGCTTTTTTGTCAACTTGCAACTTAATTTTAGTATAATTGTTTGTTTAAATTGTTGAATTAAGAGCACAGTTTCAAATTATGAAATTATATTGATAATGTTGATTAATTGTGCAAAACTTATATGCCTACAATTATAGCTAAATCATGGGCACAAAAACAAAAATCTCAAATAATATTTAGTATGAGATGAGTTTATTTAACAAGTAGTGATAAATGTACGCATCTAGCCAACAATATTTCTCCATCATAATTGATTCAATGTTAGCAACAAAATAATTTTCATCTACACTTTGAATATGCGACATTTGATATAATTGCTCCACCACACACAAAGATTGATCACCAAATTAGGTCGGGATGAATGTTAGATTTTCTAACATTAAGGGGAGAGATAATTGACAGCTGAAACGTATGGGTGAAATGAATTATCTAGATCCTCATAAAAAAAATGTGAACTTGAAGTGAAGAGATAAATCATTTGCATAATGTTACAAATTGATTGCTAGATAAATTTGTTGATCCAATGTTACAATTCAGCGTAGATGGTCCGATAAGAATTTTTTTAAGGATAGAGTATCTGGTATGCTTGAAGTATGATAGATCAATCGATTTCAATGTAAAACTCTTTGAGAAAGAAGAGGAGAAACTAATATGATCATAATAATGAAGCATGAGCTTTAAAAAAGCACACAACATAGTAGTTCATAAAATCTTGGCAAAGGTTAAGGTACCTAAAATAATGGAAAATAAAGAGATCTCAATAATATGTCGTATTGGAATCGAGTCAAATGATCGTCAATGGTATATTTTATATGAAATGGCGCTTAATGCTATAGATGGTGACGAGGATGTTGAATGCAAATCGATCATATAATGTGGTTAGATAAATGATTGGCCAAATAAAATATAATATTCAAATATACTTTATTTCACTTAGAAAATTGATGTTTTGAACTTATAGTCTACAAATGAAGATATAATGTTAGTGGGATACAAAGGAATCATTATGGAAAAGTATAACCGTAAGACATAAAGTATGATTGTGCCTCAAGGCATGAAAATTTTGCAAAAGTCCTGACATTATATTGTTAAATGAAGTTATATTCTCTACTAGTGGATGCAATGAGACTTGTTTCAGTTTGGCAATAGATGAAATACCTCAATATGAGTAGTAAATGATTGTAATGTCTAACTAGACAATCAAAGTTATATGAAAATCCATATAGGATTTAAAAGGTCTTAAAGAAATTTTATTGAGTACTCCAATAATTATGAAAGTGCTTGACATAAATAAAGATCAATTCTACTCTCATGAAAATGATTGAAAAATATCATGTATTAATGTAATTGATGCACTTATAGATTGTTAGTTATACAAATGCTAGAAGAATATTACATAACAAAAGTTATGTGAGGAGATTGTCATATTATCACTCAAGTTATGGCAAGGAACTAATTAAAGCCAGTGACTCGACACATAGAAGATGCATGATTTTCTTTGAGAATAAGAGACAAGATTCACTAAAATTGAATTGATCAATCTTCAATTCAAAAATTACTGATTATAATAAGACATATTCTCCTATGGTAGATGCAATTATCTTAAGATATCTAATAAAGCTGGCAGTTCATGAAAAGCTTGAAATGCATTTCATGGATGTTGTCACAACCTATCTATATGTCTCATTGGATTATATTTTTTTTTTTATGAAAATCTCCAAAGCATTCAATTGCCTGCAACATAGAAAGATTCGAAAGAAACTTGTTTCAAAAATCTTTATATGAATTGAAACAGTCAGGATGGATGTAGTACATTTCTATGGAATATTTGCTCAAGGAAGGATACAAAAATGATCCTATTTGTTCTTGCATTTTTATAAAATGATCAAAATCTGAATTTTTTAATTATGAAACTATAAACAATATTTATTGTATACATTTTATATTGCTTTAAATAAAATGATTTCTAAATACAAGTATCAAGGTTTAAGATAAATTTTTTTCATATTTACTATTCTAATATATATGGTTAGAAATTTTATGCAATACTCTATAACTCTTATTTTAGAGGCAATATTTAGCATAAAAACTTGAGCACAAGTTAACCTTCCATGGGCAAGAGTTGACACAGTTTTTTAATATTTTGATTTATGAGATACTCATAACTCTTGTCTTAGAGGTAAGACTTAGACCAAGAACTTTACAAATTATGTCATATGGGTAAGACTTGACACTACTACATGGTCTATAACTCTTGCCTCTTAGTTCAAGAACTTCCAAACAACAAGTTAAGTCCCAAGGTAAGGTTTTACACTACCACATTATGTCCTAATTTATTAGATGCTCGATAACTCTTGCCTTAAAGGCAAGACTTAGACCAAAAACTTCATAACTTAAGCTCATATACAAGACTTGACGACTATATTGTGTCTTGATTTATCATACATATAAGTCTTGTCTCTTAGTCCAAGGACTTCAAACAACAAGTTTAACCCCATGGACAAGACTTGACATATCACATTGTGTCTTGATTTATAAGATACTCTATAACTATTGCCCTAGAGGTAAGACTTGTTAGTCCTAGGACTTCTAAAGAACGAGTCAAACCTCATGGACAATATTTGACACTACCATATTATGTATTGATTTATGAGATACTCTATAATTCTTGTCTTACAAGCAACATACAAACCAAGAATTTTACAAGTTATGCCCCATGAGCAAGACTTGATACTACTGAATTGTGTCGTGATTGATCATATGTTTGTAAAGACCCGAATTTTTGTAGGACCACAATGAAGCATGAAAATTTGGTTTTGAAAAAGGTTTTGGACCAAGGTGACACTTCATGGGAGCCATCACGGTCCATGTAAGGTCACACGACCCATGTGGAGCCTCCACGGAGTGGCCCATGGAGGATGTTTGGCCCTTAAACGTGGTATTTTAAACTAAGGCACACCACACTTGGACCCCTCAAAGTCTGTGTGACACTTCACGGACTGTGTGGTGGGCCATGTGATGGACTTGGCTTGAAATCCCACAGCTTTGGGACCAAGTATGGTTATACGGCCAAGTGACATAGCCCGTGTGGGGTGCCACGGCCCGTGACGCCATTCGTAAAGGTTTCGAAGTGAAATTTTTCTAAGTATGGAATCGCCGTCTCGTAACTTGATCGTGGAATTTTCTAAGGAGAGGGGTACGGGCTGTGACACAGCCCGTGTGACACTACACGGTCCGTGTAACCTCCCGTGAAAGTGACTTCGTTGAAAAATTCTAAGTATGAGATCTTCATTCTCAAGCTAAGTTCACTTTCAAGCCTTCAATTCAAGCTTATTTATGTTATTTAAGATCATCATGCATCTCCTACATCAAGTCAAGTTCAAAGGAATTTCATTGGCTAAGTTTTTCACAAGTACACAAAGAAGGGTCAACTTCAAATGGTCATATCTCTTAGCACAAAAGGAACTGGGTGACCCACGACCTATAAAATTGAATCTCTTTAAATTATCTTTCCAATGCATCTAGTCTCACCTCATTCTAAGTTCGGATCAAGAAGTTATGCCATTTTTCATAAAATCTGTTTGGGCTAGACGGGAGGCCTTCACAGACCGTGAAGAGCTTCACGGACCGCAAAGCCAACCGTGCCAACTTCAGTTAAAAATTTAAGGGGGTATTTTATTGAGGTATTTTTGATATTTTGACCCATCCCCAAAGCTTTTAAGGCCTTTTTAACCCCCTCCCCCTTTATATTCCTAAACTTCTCCTACACTAATTCAAAACCCTCATTTAAGACTAACACTTAGTTTCTAGAATTAGACTCTCAAAATTCTCTCCAAGTCTCATCTTCAAGATTCAAGCTAGGATTCAGTTGGGGTTTTAAATTCAAGTTAAATTCTTCTCAAATTCATGTTCCTCGTCAAGGTATGTGGATTGATTCTTGGCCCCTTTCAACCAAGAAGACCCAAAAATCCTTCAATCGATTTCATGAATTTTAGTTACTTTAAATATGAGATTTTATTATTTGATTTTATTAAATCTAATTAGTGCATAGGCTTTATTTTACCTATGATTTTAATTCATTTTGATTACTAATATGATGATCTACATTGAGTTATGAAGTATGAACATGCATGTCTCCTTTTAAAGTTGTTTTATGCATGGGTGATCTATATTACGATTTACATGTGGATTTAATGATGGATTTACTCAATTCTATATTGTGATATTGATTTTTAACTTGAATCTGTGTTACCCATGCCATCCTCACATCATGCATTGCATTGCATTGCATTTATTGGTACATGGAAATTATGAAGTGGGTTAAGCCCAATTATGTTTTCTGAAACAATTATGATATGATTCTGATAAGATATTGATTATGACAAAAAGGTTATCACCGGTATGTCTATGATTTTGGCTCATTGAGCAATATGGGTGCTTGCACCATCATGTATATACGAATGAGTTATTCCCTGCATGAGCATTTACAAGTATGAACTATGATTTGGCATGTGAGCCTAAATGTATATTGAATGGTTTGAAATGAACATTGCATTCCCTGAAAGCACGTATATGTATAAGTATTCAAGTGGAATGTTATTGACTTAACACCGATGGATTGGGGGTGTTAGGGCTATCCCCAAGGGCCCTCTCCCTTTCCTTGAACTATGTGCCAAATGGGAACGTTCACTATTATCGAAATGACCGAGTCGTAAGGAATGGTTATGCGTATATGAAAATCTGATATGATATGAAAAAGGCTCCTTCTGAAATGGTGTGTCTGTAAGGAAGGTGACCATCCACCGAAATGGTGGGTCCGTAAGGTGTGATGTAGATTATCTTTGGCAAGTAATCTTCTCCCTACCGATGGGAGGTCCCAATTGGTCTAATTCATGTAATAGCTCGCATGAGTTTGATATGTTGGTTACAGTCCATCCCCACTATATATGAGCATTATTGCATTTCATGCATCATAAATTTCATGGCATCTTGTATATATACTTTCATTGAATATACAACTCTCTTATATTATGTGCCTTTGTCATCTAACATTGAAATGCAGGTTTGGTAAGTCATATGCATTGCATGCTCGCATACTTAGTACATTCAAACGTACTAACACATACTCTATGCCTACATGATATTATTATGTAGGAACCGTGTGACACGATCATCCACCGCTTGCCGGGTAGTTCAAATTTGGAGAATTGATATCGTGGTGAGTCCTATCTTCCAAGGACAAACCATCTTCCTTCTATCTATGTTGTTTTCTGTTTATCTTCTTAATTGAGGGTGAGCCTGGACATGTCTTGGCCCCCATCCCATCTTATGACTAGAGGCATTGTTGGACATCTTGTAGACTCTCGTAGATTCTATATACTATGTGTTGTATTTGAAGTTTATGATTTCGGTTATCTATTGGATATGGCTAGTATAGATTGATTATGGGAATTATGATATGTATGTATGTTTGATGTGGAAGTGTGGAAGATCGTAAGCCCCGTATTGCCCCCATAGCGTGAGTCCTACTTTTCCATCCCTTAGAATTATGTATTTACTATTTGAATGCGCTTCCGAACCGATGATGTGGAAATTGGATACCTTGAGGCTTGTTTGGGGACTCTCGGGTTCCCATTCGCCATGTCACATCTAGGACCTAGGTCCGGGTCATGACAATGTTCTATAACCCTTGCCTCTTAGCCCAAGGACTTTGAAACAACAAGTTAAGACTTGTAGCCAAGATTATTATATCACATAGTGTTTTAATTTATGAGATACTCTATGACTATCTCCTAGAGGTAAGACTTGTTAGTCCTAGGACTTCCAAACAACAAGTTAAGCCCCACAGGCAAAACTTAATACTACTATATTATGTCTTCATTTATGAGATACTCTATAACTCTTGCCTTAGATGCAAGACATATACCAAGAACTTCAAAAGTTACACCCCATGACAAGACTTGACACTACTACAGTGAATCATGATTTATCATATATATAACTCTTATCTCTTAACTCAAGGACTTTTGAAATAACAAGTTAAGCTCCATGGACAAGCCTTGACAATATAACATTATGTTTTGTTTTATGAGATACTCTATAACTATTGCCTTAGAGGAAAGACTTGTTAGTCCAAGAACTTCCAAACAAAAGATTAAGCCCATAGGTAAGATTTGACACAATCACATTATGTATTGATTTATGAGATGCTCTATGCCTTAGAGGCAAGATTTAGACTAAGAACTTCACCCATAGGCGAGACTTGACACTTCTACAATGTGTCTTGATTTATCACATATATAACTCTTTTCTCTTAGCTCAAGGACTTTAAAACAACAAGTTAAGCCCCATAGAAAAGACTTGACAATATCACTTTTTGTATTGATTTATGAGATACTTTATAATTAATGTATTAGAGGTAAGACTTGTTAGTCCAAGGATTTTCAAACAACAAGTTAAGCCCCATGGGCAAGACTTGACACGACCACATTATGCATTAATTTATTAGATGCTCTATTACTACCGCCTTAGAGGCAAGTCTTAGCGCAAGGGTTTCAAAGAACAAGTTGCACCCATAGATAATATTTTGCATCATATTTACTAAGTTTAACTTATGGAAACGCAATAACTTTTGCTTTAAAGATAGAACATAGCTCAGGAATTAAAAAAAATAACGCATACCTCATGGGTAATGGTTTACATGATTTCACTATGTCTAACTTATGAGATGTTCTATAACTCTTGTTTTAGAGGCAAGACTTAAACAAACTTCAAAATGACAAGCTACTCCTTATGGACAAAAGTTGATACTACCACATTGTGTCTTGATTTATGTTATGATCATCTTTGCCTTGGAGGCAAGACTTAGCCCCCAATTACTTTTAAATAACAAGTTGCACGTCATGACAATAATTTTCACTAAGTCTGACTTATGAGAAACACAATAACTTTTATCTTAGAAGCAAAACTTAACTTGATGAATTAATAGAATGAAAAAAGACCCCAAAAAATAGAAATAGAGAAAAAGAAAAGAAAAGAAAAAGGATTAAAAAAAATATAAAATAAAAAAATAAGGAAAGAGAAAAAATACAAGTTAAGGGAAAAAAAGAAGAAACATTAAAAAGAAACAAAAGAGAAGAGAAAAATAATAAATAAAAGAAAAATAAAGAAAGAATAAAAAAAATTGAGAGGAAATCGAGCATGGAGAGTTCTTTTAAAAAATATTTAAGATATAGAGGGGCAAAATGTACTTTTGATTCAACTTAAAGTAAAAAAAGAGACATTTTGTAAGACTTCTCTTATGGAGAGCAAAAAGTTAAAACCACAATATTTGGAGGTAGAGCTATTAATACGCCATACGGGTCGGCCCACCCCGTTCAGGCTTAGCCCATATAGACTTTGGAATTTGATGGGCTAGGTTAGCCTAGCCCATTTTTTTATGGGCTAGAAAATATCTAGCCTAGCCCATTAATACATGAGTTGTGGACCTTGCAAGGCCAGACCACATTTTTAAAAGTATTTTTTTTTATAAATTTTTAAATCAAATTATAATTTAAAAATATTAAAACAAAGAGCAACAGAACAATATTACATAATATTAGTGTTACTATTTCATACCACAAAAATATAATTTGTATCTAAATTAGCAACATCTTAACCCGAATGAGGCGATCAAGAAAGTCGTAGTCCTTATAGTACTCACATACAACAACTCTGTGGAGCTTTTCGAGTCGAAAACCTATTCAACATTAGAACTGATCTCAGAATTTAGTGAGCGGCGCCAAATCTTTCTATGGATTGCTTCTTTCGCCATTAAAGTGCCTATGATACCAGTTCTTATCTGATTATTCGAAGCTCCTGTAGAGGCGCCTATGACAGGATTTGTCATCTCGGCAGGCGCCCCACAAAAAAAAAGTATATGTGAACAAAAGCAAAAGTACGAAGTACGAGAAAGGGGCAAGGGTCTTTCTTGGGTTCGATTCCCAAAGCTCCTATGTGGTGATGTGGAACTGTAGAAAAGGCAAGTAAAGTTCAATTTATGAGAAAATATATATTTTTCAGAAAGAATCTCATAAATGAGATCCTGATGGATAGGATCCTCCTAGTTCCTTTTTACATAACACTCTCGGCCGCCCAAGAGGACTGGCTATCTTTCTCTTTATACGCGATATTTTGAAAGGAAAAGAAAAAGATCTACCTTGGCTGCCCAAAAGTTACATGTTGTTGATTCCAGACTCCTCCGATAGAGCCAACAACCATTCAGTGAATTGTCTTGTATTACTAAGTTTCAAGACGTTCACTGAATCCTTCACGATGTTTTAGTGGCAGGTACTAGTACATCGAATCCCTAGAGAGCCGCAGGACTCCAGACAAGCTGTTACAAAGCGCCATCAGGCCAGGTCAGTGATCTCTACTAATGTATATAGTATGGCATGTTAGGTAACTTGACTCATTTCCATTGATGAAATGAATCTATCTCGATATGTCACCCTCCGTTTTTAAGGCTTTAAGGTGAACCATATGGCGGTTGGAAAGAAAGACGCCCTCACCTTCTTTGGTGTCAGTGAGAGCAATTTGAGTATCTCCTGCTAACCTTCTTTTTTTGGATAAATCTTCAATGATAAAATTTTTAAATGAACTTTGAGTTTGGACTCTTATTATTTTTAATACTCTATTTTATTTTTATTTTTAATTATTTTTTAATTCGGCCCACAATCAGCCCAACCATATTTGAAAAAGTTTCACAAATCAGCAAATTTATTCGGGCTGGACTAAAAAGCCCATTTTGAAAATCGACTTAAAAATCTTAGCCTAGCCTTACTAAATTATGGGTTAGGCCAGATATAGATGGATCTACCCTGATGAAAGGGGTGTCACGTGACACGATTGTCAATTTTTTTTTTTTGAATACACACACACACTTAGAAATAGCGACACCGCTTAGAAAAAATTCTGCATACGCCACTGAGGCCAGGTCAGTCCAACATGTCTAGTAGCCATATTAACTGCTTTATTTGGAGGGCAATTTGTGTAATTTTCTATTTTAAAGACCTATTTAAAATTATCTCAATATAATAGTAATGCATAAATTAATGATTGAATTAACAAAGAATTTTGTCTTACGTGATTGTCCTTTTCTCTCGTTTTCCTGGTAATTCACTCTTTCTTTTTTCGTTATTGATATAATGGTATATGTACGATGTTTTTGTAATGTAAATTTGTATGTATATTCACACTATATATAGCATGTAACTTCATGTTAACACTATTATACAATATAAATATGTTACTTATATATGATTATAGAAAACATATTATTTACAACATGTATGTACAATATTGTATATGTATATATGATAAGAGTATATGTATAATGTGTAATAGTATATAAAAATGTGTATACAACGTATAATGGTTTAATTCAATAGTTCCAAACTTTAAACTAGTATTTCTAAAGTTTATTGATCTTAACTTTTAAATCCAAATTTTAGATAAATTCTTTCTATATTTTAGACATATTTTTACATCTTATTGGCTGTTTGGGATACTGTTTCTTTGATTTTGCCTAATTATAAAGATAAATCAAGTTCCACATATGCCATTAAGTAACATATGCATAATACTTGCCTTGGACATTTAAATTTTTATCACTTAATTATTATTTATTGGGGAATTTTCATACACAGTCTAGGCTTGAAATTTAATATGGTCAAATAACTATATTTTATATAATTACATGGCATAATCTCGGCTATGTGACCTGGAAAGTAGGAGAGAGGTGAACGAGATTGAGAGAGGGAGGAGAGAGACGAATTGTATATGTATATCTGTCGAATTGACTATGTATATCTATCAAAATAATTGTAGGTATGCAGTTGGTGTACATATGTAATTGTATCTGGCTAGAAATTGCACCGAGAGAAAAAAGATGTGAGAGAGAGGAGCAGAGAAGAGAGAAAATAGCAATAAAACCCTAACTATAGCTATAAATTATAATTTTTTTCAAATTATAATTATATAATATAAATATATATCATATGTTTATCTTGTTACGTAATTGTATATTCTTATCTCATTTTATCACTTAACAATATTTAATATATTGATATTGGCACAATATCTAACTGTGGTAGGAAGTCGCGTGAAACTAATATACTATAATCCATCTTTTTCTTTTTAAATTGAGGGCGAGGGAAGATAAAATAATGGGCAAGAAAATTACAAAATGGAGATTCAAACTCTTAACAACAAAGTAAAAGTTTGATCGTCTACAAACTGAGCTACTAAAATTATACTATAGTCTATCAATATGAGTGACAAATATATTTTTTTATCCGCATATAGTATGCATGCTAAATTAATAAATATATAACATGTGTAGTCTATATCAGACAATTATTATTTATGGTAAATATAATGATTTGTTTTCACCTAATTTTCTTCTTAATCACAATAAATTGTAAACA
This sequence comes from Solanum rostratum, assembly GCA_029948455.1. Taxonomy (NCBI): domain Eukaryota; kingdom Viridiplantae; phylum Streptophyta; class Magnoliopsida; order Solanales; family Solanaceae; genus Solanum; species Solanum rostratum. The sequence continues at coordinate 14,740,808 of CM057053.1, read as the reverse complement.
TCGAAAACCAGTAAATTTTTGTGATAGGAGTCAACTTATGTATTCAGAGTGTAGTGGTGTTCTTTGGTAATCTATTTGGGATATGACAGACTTGGTAATCCTATAATGTTGGATTTTCATTATTGTTTACTATTGACTTAATCTTTTGATTGAATTGTTATTTTTTACTTGGGAGTATAAATCTAACAGTATATGCCTTGGATATTGGCTCTTCAAATGCCAATTACGATGGAATTTGAATCGTGACTTTATTTTTATTTTGATTTGTCGATATAAATCGTTAGAAGCACTTGGTTATTTTAGCTAATAATGATAAATTTGCTCATGAAAATATAATCACAGGAATTATTACTCAACTTTATACTAGCTTTTGGCTACTCCTTTCCAAAAGGAACTAACAGAAACAAATTATTGGACTCACGAAGTTTCTTCCCCTTGAGGTCTAAAAGACTCGCAACACATTTTTGCCTACATTAATCTCCTTCAAACAAATATGAATACACTTTTCTTTTTGAGATTTTAAACAATTTTGTCATTTGTGTTGGATATTGATTTTTAGAGGAAATTTCAAATAAAAGACTATAAACATATAATCAAGCTTTTTAATTATAGTTTGCTTAAAATTATGCTTTGTAGCTATATGTTAGAAGAAGACCAAGCCAAGCAAGACTGAAAGAGATTAGGAGAGACACAATTGATTTGTATAGCTAATCGATAATTGTATTATCGTGAATGCAATTGTTTTATTTTTTTAAAAAAAGAACTAGGTACTAGAAGGAGGAAAGCGGTTAATGAGATTTGAAGAGGAAGGAGAGAGGTAGCAAGATCTAGGAAAGATAGGAGAAAGGTGAGAGACATAATTGATTTGTCTATCTGATCAATAATTGTGTCATGAATACAATTGATTTGTATCAATGAATACAATCGTATCAAAGACTGTTGTATTCAATTAAGTTGTTGATGCAAATCAATTGTATGAAGTAAATTAATGAATACGATTTGTATTAGTGAATACAATTGTATCAACAAATATAATTGTTTTGTTGTTGTAATCCCTAACAAATTATATTTATAATCATATCCATTTTTATTAATTTGTTGCTTTATGTATGTTTTATATTTATGTGTTACCCGGTGTATTTATGTTACTATTTATATTTGTATCATTGACTGTTAATATTCATTTATATCATTGATAATTACCATTTATATCATTATTAGTTACCATTTGTATTTGTGTTGAAGACAGAGGAGAGAGAAATTTGCTATAAAATTTTAATTATAACTATGAATCGTAATTCTTGTAAATTATAATTTTGTGTTATAAATACGTATCAAATGTTTGTTTTCTTACTTAATTTTCAAAAATTAATCTAATCCAAGAGAACAGCTAAGTGTTTTGCCCATTTTTGGGGTTAAACTAAAGGACATCTAAAGCAGCTCCAAGTGCAAATATCTCATAATCATCAGCACTAAAAATACTATTACTATTACATCCACAATAACCCTTGCAAGCACATGACTCATCCCATGATCTTCTCAACTTTTTCATTTTTGTTGTCTCATTAATTACTTTGACCTTTATTGCTATCTTCATTGCTGGAGGTTTCACATCTTCATTCATATTCTTTGAAGTAGCCATTAATATTGCCCACTCCTCTATCTCCATTTCTCTACACTCAAATACTCTTCTCCATGGAATTTCAGCTCTCCCCAAGACTTGAGAGCCACCAAAAATTGGCAAATATTTTCTTGACCGGAGCTCGAACACGATTGCTCCTTGCTTCATCATGTCAATGGAGTCTTTTGTTCCCATGCAATTCAATGAGAAAGATTCATCCCAAAACAAGTCTGATTTTGATGAGATTTCTCGACTGTTTAGCTTGACTCTTTGGTTGTTGTTTCCTGTTGGAAGATAGCATCTAACAAACAAGTTGCTTTTCCCTAATGAACTTATTTGTTCTATGTTTCTTCCTCTTATGATTTGTATTTCACAGCTAATAGATGAAATATGTTGAGTATTAAACTTCTCCATGAAAAATTATGGTTGCTCTTGTAATGGGGTTGGTTTTTGTGGTTTGTTTTGACGATGGAAACCATTTTGTTAGTGATCGGTATTTATAGTGGAAGGTTATAGTTAGCTTCACCTTGGTTAGTGGAAATAATTAAATTGGTGCAACTAGCTAGATAGCTAGGATTATTGTTCTTATAGTATAATATAAGAAAAAGATAAATACCCACCAAATGAAGATTAGTGCTAATCTTGTTAAGAATATTTAATGGAGCAAAAGTGAATCTTTTGAGAATCAAATAAAGAAAATTTCTTAAAGAACTCTTTGGACACTTGAAAGGTTAAAAAATTGTGTGAAATGATTCTTGGGATAAGTACTGATGTGGAAACTAGGGCTTAGTGGGTTGATATGGAACTAGGGGCGGTATCCAATATAACCAATCAAAATATAATAACTCAGCTCAAATTTGGATTAATCAGGGTATATGTTTATTATTATTATTTTTTTTAAGAGAAAAAAATTGGGGGCAGGGAAAATGGAGAGGGGAATTACAATGTCGGAAATTAAATCTTCACCAACAAGGTGGGAATTCAACTGAGCTACTAAAATTCTCATGTGTTTATTATTAGAATATTCTAAACATAGCTTAATTAAGTTAGTACTTCTATTAAAAGAACAATCTAATTAGAATTGCATAAGTTGATCAAGAAAACTTACTGAAACATACAAAAATTAGTTCTTCTTATTACAAGTTTGATCTATTTAAAATAGTCATGGTAATTGGTAAATGGATGTGAGCCTCAAGTCAAAAGAGGCCTATGATTCAATTCTACTAAGCTACAGTATTTTTATTTTTTTTTTACCAATGGAAGCTCATTTTAAATATTTGGCAAAAGAATTAATTAAGGTTGGAACATTCAACCTCAACAACCAACGTTAAACTTTTATCCTAACATGCCAGGAAAATGTATACAAGGTTTATGTGTGTTTTAACCAGAGTATTTAGAATGCCTCAATGCTAAAATAATTTTCCAGGTGACTCTCCCTTGTAACTCTATTAGTTGAAGTAATACAATATAATACATAATAACCATCCAAAAAAAGTGGTGTCTTGGTTAGTATTTATAAGTTTCGATCGAGATATTCATCATTTGCCTAAAAATATTGAACAAATTAAATAGTAAACTTTTAAGAAAATATACAAGTTTGCCCCCTTAAATTACGTTTACCAATTTATTTACTTTTCTACCAACTAATTTACATATTTACCAAGTCCAAATTTCTGAATTTTTAATTAAAATAATGAATTTTCCTTTTTTTTTTTAATTTTTGACAAGGTGATGTTAATGCGGGTCAGACTTCATTAAATGGAGCATTAAATGCGGTCAGAGGTTATTAAATGCACCACATCAATTTTTTTTTTTAATAAACAAAATGTACTATGTTAAAATTGATTTTTCATCTTCTTCTTTGTTGTATTATTATTTGTTTAGCAAGAATTTCTCTCCTTCTTCTTCACAACGTTCCTTCATCTTCAGGTATGTATTTATTGAACTTTATTTTTTGGTTTTCGTTTTGAGTCGGGTTCTAGTAATGGTCATCTCCCATTTTTTGTAAAGGTTATCTCAACCCGTTTTTTTTTAATTTTTTTTGCACTCAATGTCGTTGTTCTTCCTTCCAACTTCTTTTTTCGTTATTTTCGAAAGTTATGAAATTTTTTGGATTTGTTGTTGTTCTTTCAGTGGGTTCTTGGTATTTTGTATTGCGGGTTGCTTTCAATAATCTTAAGATTCAAGTAATGGTCATCTCCCATTTTGTGTAAAGCTTATCTCAACCTTTTTTTTTTGAATTTTTTTGCATCCCATGTCGTTCTTCTTTCACTGTTATTTTCCTTCACTGTTAGATGGCCTTTATTTTTTTGTTTGCAACTACTAATTAGGGGGTCTTTGACTTTAGCATGTGCTGTATATCCTCTTGTTTGTATGTAATTTGTTTTTTTTTTGGCAGCAAATGTTTGTTTGTATTGCAAATGTTGGTGTATTTTTTTTTGGTTTTAGGCATGGCTGTGAGTTGGTATTTTTTATGGTGTCCAACTACGGATGCCGGTTTGGGGATAATGGTATTGCTGATGGTAAGTTTGTATGCTAATCTGGTAATTGGATTTTTTTGTTATGTATGCTGTTTTGGTATGCATGATGGTAGTTTGTATGGTTTTGTTTTTGTTTACTGATTTTTGGTATGAAAGATGTAAATTTTTGGTGTAGTTTATGGTATTATTCATTATTGTCAGAATTGGTATTTTTATACGGTATTGCTGATGGTAAGGTTGTATGCTAATTTGGTAATGAGATGGTTTTTTGTATATTTGCTATTTTTGGTATGCATGATGGTAGTTTGTATGGTTTTGTACATGTTTACTGATTTTTGGTATGAAAGATGTAATTTTTTGGTGCATTTTATGGTATTCTTCATTATTGTCACACTTGGTATGTTATATGGTATTGTTGATGGTAAGTTTGTATGATAATTTGGTAATTGGATGGTTTTGTTATGTTTGCTGTTTTGGTATGCATGATGGTAGTTTGTATGGTTTTGTTCATTTTTACTGTTTTTTGGTATGAAAGATGTAATTTTTCTGGTGTAGTTTATGGTATTATTCATTATTGTCAGATTTGGTATTTTTATATGGTATTGCTGATGGTAAGGTTGTATGCTAATTTGGTAACGGGATGGTTTTTAGTATGTTAGCTATTTTGGTATAGCTAATGGGTATGATTATGTTCAGATCGGATCAAAGTCTTTTGACCCAGCCTTCTGTCGATTATGTTATGGCACTTTATTATGGGATTATGGCACCAAAAAAAATGAGAATGGTGCCATAAGTGAAAGTGAGGTGACGGGGAAGGTGGTCAGCCGCTTTGGTGGTCCGAGGAGGCAGGTTGAGCATGTTGGACAAAGTGAAAGAGTACCGGCATCCAAGTATGTTCCGAGGAGGAAATCGTAGTTTTTAATTGTATTGTTGGACATAATATACCCCCCCCCCCCCCCCCCCCGCAGATTTTGTGAACAATGTTGTATATTTTTTTTTCCCAGTGGATTGATTTTTAATATTAAATTTCCATTTTTTCGTTCTAGTTGTTTTTTTTTTCCAATTGTTATTTGGTGTAAATTTGCATGTTTCACTGTCCCAGGTTAAAACTATGCGTACTGACATGTTTTTTATTTTAAATTTATTTCACAACATCCCCATTACACCTAAATGAAAACCATTCGTAATATCACAAGTATACCAAAGAAATACTATTAGTATCTTCACTCCCAAAAAAAATAAAATAAATGTTTGTGATATTTCGTGACGTTTATGCAGGCACTATGCATAATTACCCCACACGTATATGTCAAATGGGATGAATAATTAACCTCCTTACCAATTTTTACAAATCCTTCACAAAACCAATATGGAACCCATGTTGTATACCACAAACAACACCAAACAACTGGAATTGGTCTCTTCACTAATGGAAAATATTTATCATTGTTATATTATTAATACTTGCAAAGGATTGTATCAAACACTAGGCTGACCAAACCCCATCCAATAAAAAAACCTTTGGTCAACACCTTATTAAATACCCCAAAAACATTCCCTCCATTTTATCTTTTGGGTAAAGATTATGCATGAAAAAAATGGAGGACAAAGGCCCCCAACCGTACCGCATTGATGTGCCCTCCCTTTATAGGGTGTGGTAGGCTGCCATCATTCCATCAAATCAATTAATTTGATTTGATGGGTCTACTTCTAATAAATATTTTCAATACATTTCCCATAAATATTTTTTAAAATACCATAATTAATACATAACATTTTTTAGTTGTGTAGAATAAGACAAATATGTAGGAACATCTTAATAAATATTTAATTCCACGAAATTTTCTACAATTACCTTCTTATTTTTTTTTTAATAAAAAATTGTATTATCAATTATTTTTTTATATTGTAAATTTTTTTCTATTATGACAATATCAATTATACGTAAGACTAATTTTTTCGTGAACACCAAATTTTTTTGTTCATAGTACAATCATTTTACGCTTTACATTACGTTTATACATTGAAAATTTTATTCTCCAATTGGGAAGAACATACTACTTCTTTGTTAATTATTAAAAAAAAAATTAAAAAATTAAACAAGAAACCCATTTCCTACACCAACTTCTAAATCTTTTAAATATCATCAATTTATTCTTCCTTTTCACCACCTATCACATCACACTTTAATCAACTTTATCATAAAAAAAAAATACTCTCTTTCCTACTTTTTAATAAAAGTTGGTATAAATTTGGTAATTTAAATAAAGTTGGTAATGGCTTGTAATTTCATAACCTAAAAAAGGTATTTTTGAAATCCACCCAATTAAATATTTGAAATTAAAAATATGTAATCTACTTTTTTTTATGTTGTAATCTAAAATCTTACTTTGGACACTTCACCCAAAATACTGATGTCCTAAATATCAAAATTGTATAGAAAAATTTGATGTTTTGACATGGTTAATCTTTCAACAAAGTAAATTTGAAGATGAATTAGAGAAGAAAACTTTTAAGAAAATATACAACTTTGCCCCCTTAAATTACATTTACCAATTTATTTACTTTTTTACCAATTAATTTACATTTTTACCAAATCCAAAAATTTGACTTTTCCATTAAAATAATGATTTTTCCTTTTTTTTTTTTTCCTTTTTGATGGCCTGATCTGACCCGCATTAAATGCGGTCAGGCGGCTGATCTGACCCGCATTAAATGCGGTCAGGCGGCTCATTAAATGAGCCATTAATGCAACATTGTTTAAATTTCAACCACAACAACATACCAATTGCATACCAATTTCATGCTCCCAAAAAAATACCAATCGAATACCTATATAAATACCAAAAAACAGCAACCATGCAACAAGCCAATCCTAAATACCAAATAACATGCCAACATAAAAATGACAATACCATGATGCATCCCAACCAATTGCATACCATGATGCATACCAACATTTTACACTTTACATTACGTTTATAAATTGAAAATTTTATTCTCCAATTGGGAAGAACATACTACTTTTTTGTCAATTATTATAAAAAAAATAAAAAATAAACAAGAAACCCATCAACAACACCAATTTCTAAATCTTTTAAATATCATTAATTTATTCTTCCTTTTCACCACATATCACATCACACTTTAATCAACTTTATCATAAAAAAAAAATACTCTCTTTCCTACTTTTTAATAAAAGTTGGTATAAAATTGGTAATATAAATAAAGTTGGCAATGCCTTGTAATTTCATAACCCCAAAAAGGCATTTTTGAAATCCACCCATTAGAGAAAAAATAAAAAGATTTCCTCTAGTTTTAAAGAGTCGTATAATACACTAATTATGAATTCAAACACCTTGGTCATATAGCACACTAATCTAACAAGCTATTAATGTGTTCATTCGAACTCTAAAATTTTTTTACAATTTAGAAGATTCAGACTCTAAAGCTTGCCGCGAGGTTCCAAATTCCTACCCTCCATTCCATTACATTGTGTTTGCTTAGTTTATATAAAATATTTTGATACACTTACTTTTGCTTACTTATTAAACACCAAAATATAAGTAAAAATGATCAAATCATTTTTTCTTCATATCAAACACACCCTAATTTTCATTATTAATGTGGTTTCTGGAATTAATTAACAATTACTAGAAGCATGTAAATGCATCTCACTGCCGCTTAACTTATTTTTGGTTAATTACTAATGTGCTTGGATGTCATTAACCACAGAAATTAAATGGCTTGTATAAAGGTATTCCACTTTTGTGAGGACCCATTTTTCTCTCGCCATATAATCTAGTTCAACCCATAAACATAACCCTAACACTAAAAATTCATAATTAAATATGCATGCATATGAAAAATATAGTGATAATTTTAGTGTAGCCCGTTTGACAATGTAATTTGGAGTTTCAATTTTAATTAGTATTTATTTATGATATTTGAATAAAACTTCGATTTCAAATATCAAATTTTATTAATTTTAAGTGTGTGATTTAATTTTTAAAAAATGTAAAACTTGAACCAAAATTTATATATATATTTGATCAAAAAAAAGGAAAATTTGATCAGTTATTTTAGATTTTACAAAAAAGAGTCATACTCAATGTGAATAGACCGTTTGTACTATGTTAGAGAATTATATTAAGGAATAGCTAGCTAGTAATTATTATTGTTGATTTATTGGACTAGTAGATCTTTGTAAAATTACGTGTATTTAAGAATTTGTAATGATATGTAATTTACCAACATTATTTATAAAAAAATAATATGGAGATATGTGATTTGTTAATGCGATGTCTTATGATATTTTGATATCTCTTAGTGGAGAAATATAGGGACAAAAAGAAGGACTTTCATATGGTGTTCATTGATAACGAGAAGGCCTATGACAAAGTTCCGAGGATTGTCCTATGGTGGTGTCTAGAGGTGAAAGGTGTCCCAATGGTGTATGTTAGGGTAACAAAGGACATGTATGATGGAGCCAAAACTCGAGTAAGTATGGTGGGAGGAGACTCAGAGTATTTTACTGTTGAGATGGGACTTCACCAAGGATCTGTGTTGAGCCCTTTTCTTTTTGCTTTGGTAATAGATGAGCTGACACGGTTTATTTAGGAGGAGGTTTCATGGTGTATGCTATTTGCGAATGACATAGTACTGATTGATGAGACTCGAGCTAAAATTAATGAGAGATTGGAGGTTTGGAGACATACTCTGGAATCCAAAGGGTTCAAACTGGGTAGGACTAAAACATAATACTTTGAGTGCAAATTCAGTGATGTGAGGGATGAAGTAGACATTGAAGTGAGGCTCGCCATGAATCTATTCCCAAGCGAGAAAACTTTAAATACCTTGGGCCCATCATCCAAAGTAGTGGCAATATTGACAGTGATGTCACACATCATATTGGGGCAGCATGGACGAAATGGAGGCTTGCCTCTGGAGTATTGTATGATAAGAAGATACCACCAAAGCTTAAAGGTAAGTTTTATAGGCTGGTGGTTAGACCATCTTTGATATATGGAGTGAAGTATTTGTCAATCAAAAACTCACATGTTCAAAAGATACAGGTTGCGGAGATAAGGATGTAGAGATAAATGTGTGGACATACCAGGAGTGATAAGATTAGGAATAAGACCATTCGGGAGAAGTTAGAGGTGGCCCCCGTAGCTGACAAGATAAGGAAAGCGAGACTGTGATGGTTTGGACATGTGCAGAGAAGAAGTATCCATGATCCTGTTAGGAGGTGCGAAAGGTTAGATTTAGGGGTTATACAGAGGGTTAGAGGTAGACCAAAGAAGTATTGGGGGGAGATGATTAAACAAAATATGGCCAAACTTCATCTCACCGAGGACATGATCTTAGATTGAAAGGAGTGGAGGTCGCGTATTATGGTAGAAGGCTATAGGCTAGTAGGGGTAGGTTGATGTCTGACATTGTGATATAGTAGGTTAGTAGAATTAGTCGTGTTTTTATCTTGTGTGTCATTATTTGTCTTTATTTGTTAGTTCTATCGTATTTACATACTATCATTTGTTTTTCATTATTAGTCGTTTACTTTTTTTTCTTTTCTTTTCCCTTTTTTCCGTATCTAGTATCTTCTACTTATGGGGCTTGATTATTAAGACAAGGATCTTCCGGAAACAACCTCTCTATCTCTATGAGGTAGTGGTACAGTTTGTGTACATATTTCCCTCCTCAGACCTCACTTGTGAAATTCAAATGGGTATGTTATTGTTGTTTGGATTTCTCATTTAGCAAGATCATAATATTACAAAAATTTTGATAGTTTTCATAAATTGTGAAACTTTTATGTTTACTAGAAAAATTACATAACCAAACAAAATTTTAATTTCAAATTACCTTATTTAAGATTATGGTCAAATGAGTCCCAAATGGGGCATAAACAAGTGTATACTTATTAATGGGATGTTCATTAAAATACACAAGCAAGATGAAGAATATCCTAAACAGTAAACACTATCATAGAACCACTCATAAGATTCAATAGCCCTTATATTTGAATGCACATAATTAATTACATACATACATATCCATAGTGTTGGCAAGCAGATGAGTGATATTAAATAAATAGCATATATTAAAAAAGAAGGATATGACAGATCAAGAGAAAGCAACCTATGGATTCATGGAACAAAAATATAAATTTAAAAAATGCTTCAACTTATTATCTTATGGGATAATGCATAATGGACTTTGTAATTTTCTTTACCACTCTTATTAAGTAACTATTTGTTGAGATTTGGTTTTTTAATCCTTGACAAATTTGTTTTAGTTTTGTGTCATTTTTACATTTAAAATATTTTTATTTTTATACATAAAAGATCTAAAAACATCATTTTTGTTTATTCAATTTATAAAAGGTCTTATTATTTTCACGGTTAAAAAAGTCCATCTCTGATATTCTTGCTCTAATAAATTTCTTTCTCAATTAATAAATATTTGGAATCTTGGGATACTAATTGATGGAATACTGGACAATCTGAAATCTTCTTGGATAATATTCAAAAAAAAACAACCCAAGGTCATCATTCCCTTTGCTTTTCACATTTTAGTAGAGGGGCATGCTATTTATTTACATCCATTAGTTTGCAAGGGATTCAATGCCAATCATCTTCTTGAAGGATCAGAAAAAAAAAAGTATTTTTCTTGATTGAATACGAAAAAAGAAGACTATTTTTTTTTTGTTGTGCTTCGCTAGATTGAGTTAAATAAGGTATACGAAGGAGGTACATTCTCAAGGATCACAATCTGAGCTAAAAGATGTAACTGCAAAAGGGCAAAAAAATAAACAAAGATGTTTGCCTGACAACTCAGAAGTCAGAACGTCCTTGGTGTTTTTTTTTTTTAACATCTCTGTTGGGTAATGCTTACATCCTATTTATAGTAAGGCCCATGAGAGGGATGGGAAGATCGAAGTTATGATCGAACATTACGCTTGCATGGTAGACTTAGTTAAAAAATATATAAAATTGAGCTTTTATTATCAACTATAGTTTTTGGCATAATGATAAGCGTTTGACCTAACAAGTAGTATTAGAGTCACGATCATGGCAAAGCTCATGAGGGAATTGGGATGGCCGGGTTTGGAGGAGTCATGATCAAACATAGAAACGATTGGTCCTAGCAATTTCTTCAAGAGCTCCCATCCTTTTTTGCTTTATTAGTGATTGGAACAGTAATCTCAAAATTAAAAATAACAAATATTTACTAAAGTGTTTATCATCGTAACAACCCCTCTCGTATCAAAATGCCCTTTAATTATTTGCAAGAAAGAATCACTTAGAGGAAAAGCTAAATCTCCCTATTGAAGATGTTGAAAACTAGTAATAAATAGGCAATGTAGCAACTGGAACCCTTTAGAAAGATTATTATTATATATGACAATCAAGAGAGGTAAAAATAAAGTGGAAAAAGATACATTAATTAATTAGGGTTAATGCTTATCCTGTTTATAAGATTCTGCAGATCACCTATCCTTTAAATTTAAAGAAAAAAAGTGAGAGTGGCATCTCCATAAATAAAGTAATAAGTTGATGGAACTATTTGAGTGTTGATCCACTGAAAAAATTAGTTACTTTGTCTCATCATTCTCCATTTAAGTGAAATGCTTCAATATTATCTTTATCTTACACTCATTCATTCATACTCACCATTGAGTTGGTGTTAAATGTACCGCTCTTTTTATATATGAAATTACTATTTTTTTAGCAGGTGACATAGCCTACGTCTTACATTATTGTAGTGTTGTATTTAATCTGAAATGAGTGCAAGTTATTATCCGAATCTTTCACAAAAAATAGTTCAAATTATCTCGATTTTATTGTAAAAGTGGGTAGTAAGTAATTTGATACCAAAAGTTTAACTGAAACGAAATTGCTTGATTTCAAATTGTCAATTTTGACCCTATTTTCATTAGTGAATTATCACGTGTAATGTATGAGCTTTGAGTCTTTGATTTTTTTAAAAAAAAACATAAATTTGTATATAAAAATATAATTTAACAGGAGGAAGCAACAAGGATCCGTGGCGCAATGGTAGCGCGTCTGACTCCAGATCAGAAGGTTGCGTGTTCGATTCACGTCGGGTTCAATTCCCCGATCCAAAATGGTCCATTTCTTTTTTTTTTTCCAAACATTAGGAAGTTTCTTTTACATATTTTTCGGAAAAGGGTCAAAATTACCTCTAAACTATGCAAAATAGATCACTTATATCCTCCGTTACATTTTGGGATAAAAAATAATCCTACCGTTATTCCAAGAGACCACAAATGCCCTTATATCGTTATTTTTGCCACATGGCAGTCCACATAGATATCCATGTAGCAATAAAGATCAAAATTACCCTCGAACTATTTGAAATAGCTCAAATATATCCTTCGACTATTTTTGGGGTCAAAATTACCTTTGCCGTCTATATTTTCGACTTGCCATTTTTCTTCTTTGTTTTTCTAGTCAAAATTACCCTCCAATTTTTCTTCTTTGTTTTTTTTGACTTGCCACTAATTTATCTACTTTTTATGGACTTCTAACATAAATGTACAAGCTGAAAAAAAAAATAGTTGAATGTATAAGTGATCTATCGATATTATATATTTTATTTGGCACTTTTTTCTTTTTTGTTCATTCTAAAATGAATATTACCTTATTCTATTGGAAAAAATTTAACTTTAATTTTTCTTATAAATATTTAAAAATAATTTTAGACCAAAGTTTCAAAAGTCTTCCTTCTTTTCTTAAACACCATGACAAGTCAAAGGATGCCACATAAAATGAAACGAAGAGAGAAATATGTATATGATGTATAACTATTCATCAATGATATATATATTAATTCATATACATTGCGTAGACAATATTCATGATGCAGGTCCCAGCACGAGTTGGTGGCGTTGATTTCCAACTAGTCAGTAACAGATTTTTCAGAGACTTGGGTGAACACCTGACGTTCTTGGATCATTTCATTTTCCCTCTTTCAAGACTATCCATGTTTTTGTATGTGTGTATATTATTTTGGCCCAATTCGAGGTTGTATTTGTCATCCGAATTCTTTTATCATATGCATATATATTTACCTTGTTTATTTTTGAAATTGTAACTCTTAGGTAATGAAATCCATTACTGAATTACGAGCTGACTTACTGACCAGTAGGACACGAATTGAATCTTTTTTGTTAGAACAGATGTGACATGATATTTAGTTTAGTTTAAAGGGTTACATTAATTTCTCTTTCGGAAAAAGGAAAACTAACCTAATAATGCTCTCTTTTACTCTCTATAAACACACATATTTATAGAGAGGAAAAAGAAAACAAGTTTTTTTTTGTACTAGTAGATTTCTTTGTTCTATGCATAAATATAACATCACCATAATATATAATGTAAAATGAACAAATCTGTCAGCCCCAGTAGGACCTGCCATTTTTATTCATAAACATTATGCCTAAACCTTTTACAACGATGGGAACAACGCGCTATACACAAACTCGTTTTCCTATAGAAAATATTACAAGAAACAACTTTCAATAGTTTTGTATAACCTAACTGTATAGTTCCCTACCCTCCATCTAACTGCGTTGTATTACATTCACAATTCATTAAATATTTGCCTGTGAACGTTTCCACGACATTGGAATACATCATCATACTCACAATTCATTTGGTTCGTCTTCCTCCTTATCCATCTTAATTGAACGCAGCTGCCACTTGCCTTCACCATCAATCAATCGTAATTCCAAAGAATGGAAAGGTATTAAAGCAGGGCGCTGAGGAAAAAAGTTTGATAAGTTCTGAGTTGATGGCCATAAGAATTACCAAATGACAATATGAGACATGGATGCAAACCTGTGAGGATGTAACAACAGTAATGCCAGCATCCTTAGCAAGCCTATAAAGGTGTTCTTCAACATCAACACTAGTAGCACTGCAAAATAGAAGAGGAAAGAGCAGGATCAGGTATACGAGACCAAAGAAAAGCTTCCATAAAAATTGGAAGACATTGAGATCTGAGCTTGTTTGTTTACTTTGTGCATTCGTCAAGGATTCCAAACCGTGGCTTGTGAAAAAATAAACGTGCCTAGTAGAAATGTCAAATCAGTTAGCAGCGAAGAAACAAAATATGAATTGCACTTCCGAACAAAGTTTTTGGGTCAAGAAGCAATCAGCACTTTTTGAGCTCACCATTCCTAATCGTTGTTGTTCTCCAAGAGATAGGATGTCCTCCCAGTTCTGGTTGGCATCCCAGCCACCTTCTCTTTCTAAAAGGTAGACTAATTTAACATCCTCGAGAATTGATTGCAGATGAGAATCCAAAATGTCAGAAGAACCAAGATGTTTCAGACCTGATATTCAAAAGATAAGTCACTGAGAAGACAACTATATCGCCATCAACACCTGTAACTGCTAAATCAATGACTACTTGAACACTAGCAAAAGCCATTAAACAGACATTATAAAATATGCTAAATATTTTAGTTTTTTAGTCATACATGAATAAGTTTTACAGAATTTGTGGTTTTTGCAGAACCTTGCTGCTGATCAACTTTTTATTATTTGCATTATCTATAAGCAGAGATTTGACCTGATGCCAGAAGCTTACGTCAACATATTTATTATTTATGACCCTGTTAAACATGAGTCGAATCCCATCCTTTGATATACTGTTCAGAACTTTTTATTTTTGGACTAGTGCCTTAGGGACTTGAACTCCTACAAAGACAGCAGAATGACAGATATACCGAACTTTGCAGCCCAATTCAATGAAATTGGAGTTCAAAAATAACATTTAAGTTCCAATATCAAAATGCATGACCTATTAAAGAGGATCATACTACCACTCAATCAAGACCCAAAAAAGCAGAAGGCAAGTGGTGCCTCATGCATGGTTAACAGGTTTACTTTGACGATCTTAGTCATGTTATATTTGGCTTTTCGTTTACTTTGGAAATTTCACTAGCTAAAAAAAAGGGGAAATGTTGGCCACATTGATGAATAATTTGTTACGATTATCAGCTTGGTAAATTTGACTACATATAAGATTTTATTTATGGTGTCATGCCCCTAAATCTCCAAGTTTCCATGTCTCAGTTTGACTCTATATTGAAATACCGGTGTTATCGTGCTCGTGTAACATAGCCTGTAACAATAACATAAGACTTGTTCTTCATATGAATATTATATATCTGGCACAAGGGTCTCTGATGATCAGATTAACTTACTTTTTCAATTAGACCTTGCACTCTTTTCTTCAGAGTTGCTTTACTTCATTGGTAGCTCGCCCACATATTCTTCCCAGGCAGATTTTTCAAACAATGTCACGAAGTGGAAGAGCTTTGACTGATTGGGAGATCCCAAGATTGAATGAATTTTTCAAGTTTTTGGAGGCATTTCAAAAATTAAGAATTGGAGTGGACTGCTTATAGTGGAAGGGACATAGCAAAAGGAGTGTACAAGGAGAGGGATGAGTATAAGATCTTAAATCAGGTTGAGCCACGGATTACTAACTGGCCATGGAAGCATATTTGGAACATCAGAGTGCTCATAAAGTAGCATGTTTCACTTAGCTCTTAGCCAATGAGGTTGTCCTTACTCTTGATAATGTGGGGAAAAGAGGGGGATACCCCTGATCAGCTGTGGAAGATTTTTATCAATCTCAGAGGTATCTCTTTTTATCAATCTCAGAGGTATCTCATGGACAATGCCTAGTAAGATTGTTTGACACTCTTTTCAGCTGGAAGAAAGCTGGAGTTGGTGCAACAAATAGGGATAGATGGAGGATTATTTCACCATGTATTTGGTGGACAATATGGAAGAAGGGAAGGCCAGATGTTTTGGAAATAGGAATAGGAATATACAGAACGTTGAGCTTAATTGTGTATTGTTGTTCTGTTTTTGGTGTACAAAGACTTTTTCTGATGATACTGTAACAATCAAAGATGTTTTGGGGTCTCTATAGGAATGTAAGTAGAGTCTAATTTTTATTTTTTCATACTTCTTGTAAATATGGTTTTCCAGGTAGTACTGGTATTCATACAAAATGTTACCAGATTTTTTAAAAAAAAAAAAAAAGCCGAACAAGCTTGGATGGTTCAGAACAATCTCCATTTCTGAGGGTTTTGCACATGATAACATAACCTCTGACAGTAAACACTTACCAACCATAGTTTTTCCAACTGCTAA
This sequence comes from Solanum rostratum, assembly GCA_029948455.1. Classification (NCBI taxonomy): domain Eukaryota; kingdom Viridiplantae; phylum Streptophyta; class Magnoliopsida; order Solanales; family Solanaceae; genus Solanum; species Solanum rostratum. Next base: position 14,724,504 of record CM057053.1, on the reverse strand, counting down.
AAGAAAGCTAAGTATGACATCTGTATCTTCTAATCTTCCACTTTAAAGAAACAATTTCATATCCCTTTGGAAAGCTCTATACAAATATGTATTCATAAACCTGGAATAGCCCTTGGCAGTTGGATTTTCAACTTTAATATAAAATAGGTAATATCAGTGGTTCAAAGAAAACTCCAATTCAAAATAAACTACTGTATCACCTTTCATAGGGTAAAGTTAATCTAATAATCACACACAACTGCCACCCGTTAGAAAGCTCCATTTCCTGAGAATGCTGTATGATTTTAACTACTCCATCTCAAGTACAAATTGTAACAGTCTACAAGCAAGTCAAATCATAAAAATCTGAGGAATATACCATAGCCAGAAAATTTACCTTCTCGCATAGCCTGTACCCTTTTCTCAGCCACTTCATGTGAAAGAGGATATATAATTTGATCCCGTAGGGTTCCTAAGCACGTATATGGTCGTTGGGGTACATAGAAGATGCCACTGCCTAATTCTGAGTTAAGCGGTTGGCACGGTTTAACTAGTTTTCCACTCACAACTGGCCATAAACCATGAAGGACTCTGAAAATTGAACTCTTTCCGCTTCCATTAGGGCCTTCAGAAAGGAAGTAATTAGCAAATAAAGATCACTATATACTAAAGTATAGGTAGAGTTAATCTGGCCACTAACCAGTTACAAGAAGGCTTTTCCCCTTCACTATATCACATGTTAGCTTCCTAGCCAAGATTTTTTGTCCTGGTGTAATGATGTCCACTTCAGAGAAAGAAATTACATCCTCAGAGGATGGCAATGAACTAACGCCTTCAGGTACATCTGCAACAAGAAACATCAGTTCCATATAATGATTAAAAAAATCCAGCCAAAAGCAATTTGCTAAGGAAAGATCACTATGTTGTGATGTTAGAACTGAGTGGTTTTAGGCAGTTTTCAGCACTGGTGGATATCAGGAATTTTGATGGAAACAAATTTAGCTTCAGCTATTTGATTTTACTATTCTAATACAACAACCACATCCCCAGTGTAACCCACAAGTGGGGTCTAGGGAGGGTAATGTGTACAGAGAGCTTGCCCCTACCTTGTGAATGTAAAGAGGTTGTTGCTAATATCATAGCTAAATGTGAACCTACTTTGTACCTCAAATTTCCCATACAAGTAAGCAGAAATTCCCAACAATATCTGGTAAAATGTGGAGTTCTAAACATTCAAAATCAAAATTGACTCTCGAATTTGAGCCCTAGTTCCTTTGCATGCTACATGAAATAATTACAGATCCCCACTAGTTCCCTCTAATTTTTTGGCAATGCTAGTGATTATCCTCAACAATGTTACTCATTTTATGCTCAAGAATCAAGAAGAAAAGATAATTAGATGGCATTGATAGAAAGAGAGGATATAGAAGGACTAAGAAACATGAATTTTGTCAAAGAAAAAAGAAAAGAAAGATGGCCAAAATTTTCAAACAAACAAGTATATGATTGGTAATGATTATATTTACTGGAGATAGACTATATTTCTGGTGTGATTAGAAAGAGCTCTTTTTATTTATAAAAGATGGTTCCCATGGAATCCAAGTTACGTAGTCTAGCAACTATGTACGCCACTATGTCAAAAGCCTCAGAACAAATTGTCTGGTCATTCATTATCATAACCTAGTTGCAGCATCTTCAAAAGAAAAAATTTTATCCCAAGAATTCACCAGCCAAAACTAGGTGTTTTCCGCGTATCCACACGCATTAACCATCCAAATAAGCTTTTAACAAATAAACTTCCCATTAAATTTATCTATCTTCAATTTCTTTACCAAGTTCATGCACACCGGTCCTTCACACACAAAACCGTGACATCTACAATACTATTGCAATGGACTCAAAACCAGCCTATCAATTTAAAGGTTTACAGCATTACCCTTGGAGCTTAACCATTAAGTGCTGCACAAATGTCATTGAAACTTACAACCATAAAAGAGCATTTGAGAGTTGGAAATGACAGAAACAAGAGAAAATCAAAAAACAAACCACACCCACCATATTGAGCGGCATCAAGAAACTCTTCCAGCTCAAAAATTCTATTGATACCACCAGAAAGCTCAACAAATTTTTTGTGGAGCTCAAGAATGTCACCAAAAGCTAAAAAGCTTTGAGACACAACAGATGCTAAAAATCGCAGTGCATGAGCGAGTTCACCTAAGAAAAGGGACAGTAAAAAAGAATTGGTAATTTTTCACAAAAATAATAACAGCATAAAAATAAACTAAATCATAGTTGGTTGGGCATCACCTTGAGTTGAAGTCAAAGCTCGGTCGCCCTTGTGCTCCATAGCATACAACAGGCTCAATCCCCAAGTAACATTGTGAGGAAGCTGCTTCGTGATAAACTCATCTATTATGCCAAATAACCATTTCTTCTTAAGAAGCAAAGAAGAGTGGTGAAGAAGTTCTTTAAACCTTGCTTCAACCATCTGCAATACAACACATGTATCAGTATTGTGCTAGAGATAACTACATAAACATAAAACAGTAAAGGACGTAACAAAATGAAGAAACCTTCTATAAAAATTCTTACCAGTAAGAAAGGTATTTTCAAGAACAACCTGTGCTATTAAAAGAGGTCATATTTCGCTACTTAAAGCAACCGATAGATGCAAAGCAAGGGGTTGTTGTTTCTCATGGGTGAAGCAATGCAACTCCAGAGAAGCCTAATGCTTCAAGCAATGGGTGCAAAGCATTATAAGTGAAGCAGATCTCTTATTTGGTGTTGACTTTATTTTTTCCTTAATTAAAAAATTTATTTTATGACTTAAAAAGACTTCTTTGTGCTCTTTAGCATCTCTAAATAAGTTCCATCCCAGCAGGTACGCTTCTTTGTTCTCTTTAGCATCTTTCTTCAATGATTCTTCTTCTATTAATCCTACTTCTCTACTGGGATGAAGCCTATTCTACTTCTTTGTTGGAGTCCTCTTCTCTCTCACCCCATTTTTTCCTATTTCTCAGGATAGTTCTTTATCTCCTAATCTCTCTTGCTGCAATTTATATTCTTCTTTCCTTGTATTCTTGCTGCAATTTAAATTCTTCTTTCCTTCAATGTCTCTGATCAGTGTTGTCAAATGGAAAAAGCGCAAAAAAGTCTAAGGTCCGTTGGGTTTTAAGCGCAAAGTGCAAATGAAGTGTGGGCTAATTAAAAAAGGCACAATGGGAGAAACAAAAATGTTTAACCCAAGACACAAATTATAAACATGAATGATAAATATATCAACAAAGAATTCAAAAAAAAATTACAATAAAATGAAATATCAATTGTTTAGAGTATCGCCCCTTCAGAAGAGTATCAATTGTTTAGAGTATCGCCCCTTCAGAAGAGGCTCATTGGTGAAGAAAAGCATGTTGGAACTTTAATGACGACATTAGAGTGCACATTAAACAGCGAAGCACTCAACGAATTTTGAGCCTCGCTTTAGGGTCTGAGCAGGCTTTTAACAACACGGTCTCTTATCTTTAATTTCTCCGTTTTGATTCAAATGCATATTATTTTGAAAATTAAATGACTCTAACAAATTAAGGTTAATAGTTAGTGTAACGAATAGACCTTGCGTCTAAGTCAATCCCCAAAAGCTAACTCTTAGGGTCAGGATTACTCAAAATAATATAAGGAGACGATCATTAATTGCCTCAATGTGGAACATTAACACCACCTCTCCTCCTCTGCACATCTAGAACTTGGACAATATAACATTGGGGGCCAAATATTGAGTAAACCAAGAAAAGGATGAGTCTGACTATAACAATATGTGAAGAAGGAGAACTTTAAACCTACCTTGACCCATGTTATCAAAAAAAAAATCTAAGGTGTATTATAGGGCTTTAACCGCAGCAAAGCATAGATAAAGGGTGGGTTCTAATGAAAAAAAAAAAGCAAAGGGAGAAAAAATACAGATATATATTAGTCCAAGAATTATAATCTTAACCATGAATGTCAAATATATGAGCAAAGAAATTGGAAAAAAACATTACAATTAAGTGAAATATCAACTATTTAGAGTCGTCCCCTTAGAAGAGACCCATTGGCAAGAAAATGTATGTCTTAGAACCTTAATGACGACATTGAAGCGCACAATAAGCGAGGCAAAGTGCTCAAAGACAACGGCCAGCTCTCTCAATCAAACAATGTGGGATATTCTAACAATTAGCAAAGTTCTAAGCACTCAACAATGAAATTGATGATGCGATTGATTCTTTTGTAGCTGATTAATTGACAAAATAAAAACCAATTGCAATTGAATTTATCTTAATGTAGGCTATATGAATTATGTTTTGATGATATTTAATTTAAGCTATTAGGATTAATGTCACTGTTGTATACCGGAGGCTATCCCCCATTCCCTCCATCAAGGGACTTCTCTAACAATAGCATGCCAAAAACAAAGAGTTGAGGTTGTTAGACCTATACCCCTAATGGCTGAAGTTAGTAATGCTAATAGCAGTTTTAATGTTGCTACTAATATTTATATTTTCTTTAGATTGTGAGCTCCACTTTAAAGAGCCTGTTGCTTCCTCAACTTCTTGTTTTTAACGACATTCAGTACAACATCTATAACCAGTTATTTGGCACAAGGATATAGTACTTTATTAATGCAGAAAAAGGAAGCTTCCAACATATTGACACACACAACCATATCCAGTATTGCTAAAGGGACACAGCCCCATCAGATCCAAGTCTACAAAATGGTGAATTGACAAGTTTTTTTTTCTCATTCTGGTTATGAATAGCACAACTTCAAATTGCAAATTAAATGTCAATTCTTTCAACAAATTTCTCTTTTTATTCACCATGGACATGCTCCATCGCGTCAGACTGAAGTTATGACCAATCTGAAACAAAGATTACTCAAAAGAAAACAAGGACAAGTTTTGTTACAGACAACCATCCATTAGTTTATTCATATGTTCCTTGTGGCCTATAAACATTTTGCAGTGTAAGGAATTGCATTTTCCACAAACCATCAATCATGTTAGGACCTGACTTTACTATGACTGCATTTTCCACAACCAATTACAAGAAAAAGCCAGTAAAACACATGCAACTATTTACGACAACAACCTTGTTCGATATAAGGCTTATGCATAGAGGCCAAGTACTGAAGGAAATTGACTGGTTTAGGTTGTTATGTACGCAAAAATTCGAGGCAGTAAAGCAAGTCCCCGTTGTTATCCATCTCAAAGACCATTTAACGCAGATTTTGCTCATACATACCATTATGAAAACATATCTTCTCAAGGTTCATTAGGATGCTATCTATTGCCCATGGAATTACATGTAGAGTAGGTAGTAGCTAAACAATGGGATAACATAAGATACTGATATCCCAATATACAGTCTTAAATCATGCGGAAGCAAAAAAACAGAAAATCATTGGCTGCAATTGAGATATCTATTCATGCTTTAAGATAGGAACTCAATTTTTTTTATAAGAATCGCATTTTCTGGGTCAAAACAGAGGTGACTGGATTTATGCGCACCTCAACTATTTTATCAAGTACCTGCTACATCCCACCAACACAGGCAATCATTAAGTGATTCGTAACGCAAGGATTACTCCCTGTTAAATGTTCAGTTTGATATACTACGAAATGGTAGTCCGTGCATAATTTCAATGTGCTTTGCTTTTTAAAAGTTTATTTTGTTTACTATAGTGAGGGACATTTTGTCATTTAAGCTTTTTTAATCCTTAAATTACTAAAAGTGCTTGCATTCTAATTCCATATCCCATCCCGCAAAAAGTAGCAACCAAACATAGCATTAGTTAATTTTCAATGGCATGCGGAGATAACATCTCCTCACTACCAAACAAAACGACCACTTTACTCGAGAGGGGAAAAGGTTATCAACCAAACTTTTAGAAGAAACACCTTTTTTCCTGGACAAAATAAAGATGTCTGGAAGGTCACACATGGATAAATTTTGACATATTTTTTTGTTTTTGATTTTGCAAGTCTAGAATAAAAACAACAAACTACTACTACGAATCCCAAGACAGGTACTGGATAAAAAACCAAAGGCCAAAGCCAATACATGTCTTGTACACTTCAAATGCCTCTGGCAACTCTCTGTTTAAAAAAAATACTCTTATCGTATTACCCATAAATCCAGACATGCCAAACATAGTCCTCACATGTAACATCTCAGCCCCAGTTTTGGGCCAACAATTAATTTTTTAAAGGACAACGAGCTCTTGATGTAATCTGTAGCAATTGATATGAAGAGATGTCAAAAACTTACAGTGATCCATTTTATTTACCCGCTTTGTTTTCCAAATAGGAGGCATAAAACAGGAATGAAACTTATTATACCAGCAAATTTCTAGCATGTCGCATGGGAAAATGATCACCTCAATGTATATGCACGTATATAAATATCAGACAAATGCACCTATATATCTTATTTCTCAAAAGGTCCCACTGCTGATAAAAATATGCTAAAAAAATATTATTACCTCTTTTTCGCGAGCACCACCTCCAAAGAAAGCAACAGATTCAGCATGTGTTCGCAACCTTTCATGCATGAACCTGATAACAGATACGCGGGTGTAACAGTAGCTTATCCAAACATAATAAGATAAGCAGTAACTAAGAAATCAAGTAACCTGAAAGTTCCTTCAAGCTGTTGTTCTTGACTAGCCAGGTCACCAAAGTCAGGAGTAACACATCTCAGGAAACCCAGACCTAATAACATGTAAGCATATAATATAGCAACTCCCCTCTGGCCAGTTAGCAGTTTCATTCTCCATGTGAACCTGCATTAGTAGTATCTCTATAAAACCAGAAAATATGCTGTTAAAAACTTTAGCTTAACAGCCACAACAGAAACTTACCATAGAATGTCAACAGTTGGCTTCACCATTCCAGTTACCAGACTAGACAAGTCGGCAGTTAGCTTCTCAAGATCTTGAGTTAGTCTTTGATCCGCATCCAAGTTGACACCCGACATGTTAAATACCTACAATCCATCCTTGAAGGTTACATTTGCAAGACATTTGAAGTATTGAACAGTACATCAGACTTCTATTGAAAAGTGGAGGAACTACAGAATTAGTTATCCTTGAATCAAGGATGACGGACAAGGGATTATGAACAATGAAGTTGTCGTACTATTCCACCAAATGAAAGACTGCAACAGGACCAAAATGGATAAGAAATCTACCAAAAGCTTTTGTCCATGTTGAATTTTCAATAGTCAAATTGGATATCCAAATGCATTTTTCAGATTAATTCATAAACATAAAGAAAATCTAGAACTTTCACAAGGTAGAATATTTCATGTAGTTGATCATATTTTCCATTTACATAAAACATTAAGAAATCTAGTAATAAAATAATTTGGTCAAAGCCCCATTTAACCTCTAAAAGTGAAATTTACATCAAAATTTAGGATGAATAGAGTAGCATAAAAACTAATCCATTTTTTTGATCAAGCTGGCGCTTGGAAACAAAACAGAACCAAAGCATTCCAAATAGTAAAAACTTTCACAATGTCACGGGTGAGCATGGGATTCACTGAAAAGCACATCTAAAAAAAACTTATGAGTTGACCAGAGTGATAGACATTCGAAAAACAGTGTAACTTGACAGAACTTTTTTTTTTTTTGACTTGCACCGGGTGTCCGAGTCTCTTTGAGCCCGACTAATCCCGAGGGTGCACAAACCCTCGGCAAGGAGTTTCCCGCAGGTGCACCACGGTTAATTCAGGTTTTACCCAGTCCGATGGCCCTCAGAAATTGTTTGCACCCAGTGGGTTTCGATCTTGAGACCTTGAAAGGGAGCAAACCCCAAGGCTCAAGTCAATTACCACCAGGCCAACCCCCGAGGGTTATAACTTGACAGAACTGAAAAGGATATTTAGTAATATTATCTTCTTGAATAATATAGGTACCTTATAATATGCATTGTTTCTTAAATAGTTCTTCAACAAGTGCTTGGTCAAACGAATCCTCCATCCAAGTGCCAATGTCTGCGTCAAGTGCCTGTACAGGAGCAGGAAGAAATTTTATTGCTCTCATTTATCTCAAAGAAGAAACGATAAAGGTCAACAAAGAATATACATTCAAATTCCAATATGAAATACAACAGTCTAACACGACAAGATTCATTAGCAGATAATGAACAATAACCACACTAAATGAAATGATCATACACAGTTTGCCCACTCGCAACCTCATGAAACTTAAACCTACCCAACCACAAAAGTTCCTTTAGAGACCCCTATCATACCTAAAGATATATCAGACTTCCAACCTTGCAGGATCCTGAATTACCAGACATATCTTACGGTCAATGGATATGGACTATGGTGGTATCTAGTTGTCCACAACTATTAATTCAGAGTCAAGAAAAAAAGGTTCTAGGATAATGTTGGAAAGATACCCTGCAGAATTGCCTCTAAAATTTCCATTTTTTAAAAATTAACAAGATCACTATATTTATAACATTATCAAAGATATGTCACTACCTACATACTATAGAACAAAAAAGTAGACACAGGTTACTATTGCATTTGAACCTAAGATTGTAGTAAGTTTACGATGTACTCTTTCTTTTGTGCAACCATTCATCAAAATGAACATTGAACGTCAATCCCACTGGCTGAAAAAAGTATATGCTTTGATATTGTAGACAAAAACTAGATGTCCATGTAATCGATATACATATCCAAGATAAATTTCCTGTGTGTGTCGCTTCAAAGGGAGCCTAGTAGCTCTTTGTAATAACTGAATACAGAAAAGATGTTTTTTTCTGGTCAGGGAAGAGGAACCGAGTTACCTAAGTAAGACATAGTCTCTGGCTTCCAGGTATATATTATTTTAAAATTTGCAGATGCTAAGCATGTTTAAAGTAGGGAAGGCATGTACTCTTTTCACATATAAATTCACCTCAGAGACGGTGCAATAAAGGAGGATGCAGCACTCTGAAAGACACTAATAACAATCAAACGTAGGAATGCCGCCTTATCTTGCTCCAGGACAAATTTCACCGTTGTTCCTACGTAAGCAGATGTCTTTGTTATAAAAAGTACAATAAAATCCTTCATTCCAGATGAAGAAGAATAACATTTAAAAGAGCAGAGAAAAAGTACCATTTAAAGAGGCAATGCGATCAGAGACCCACGTTCTGGACACCACAAGTAAAGCGACTGCGAGGAACTGTGCCCCCTGTTTATCTAGCAGTCTGGGTACCTAAAACAAGCACTAGAGCTATATGAAGCAAGCAAAAGAAATGGCTCTCAATAATATAACTCCCTCCACACAGATATGGTGATCAGCAGCCCATCAAAAAACAAAATGATGATCCCCTTTACATGTTACTACCAAAAGCTCCTCATTTTCACAAAACTAAACAATGGATATTCCTAATTTTCAAGATGCAATATTTTTCAAAATATCCTATCTTGATTTTAGGACCCAGATGAGTAAATATAGTAACATCTTATATTGAACAGATTACATATCTATCTACCTATCACTAGACGATGTTGTTTTTCAGTTCAAACTAGCCTTACCATCTTTCAACCATAAAATTTCCTTTCCCAATGTTTTTAAGTCTAAGTCAGTAAACTTTAAATGTCAATCACATTAAATAAAAGATGTTGTCTTTAAAGAGAATTTCCCTTGTTTCAATTTCAGATCCAAAGAAAAGAAAAGTAACCACTGCGAGAGGGAAACTAACCAACTAAAAGGACCAAAGTTGATATCATAGCAATACAACACTCACCAGAACTTTAGACATGGCAGCAATTCTCAGTGGAAGTATCCTGGGAACACTCTTAAGATGTGGAAAGACATGCAAGGGGGACTCATCATCTTCAGATGGAGATGCTGATATCAACTCCGAAAAATACAATTCAGCCTCTGACTTGGAGAGCTTTGTGCCCTGTGGATGATGCCAAAGAGAAGAGTTAGTTGGAACAAGAGAAGACGTCTCTGAGAACAAGTGTGAACAGCATGAGTAATCAAACCTGCTTTGCAGTTGCAAATGCACGCTGCACTGTCATGGCATCACTTTGACGATCTGTCTCATTATGCTGGTCCTTATTGAACTCTGAGTCAATGAGATTGGGAGCCTCTGCCCTGGAGATTTTGTTGAACAGCAACTTATAAGTATCTACATTTGCAGTGTGTGTGTGGAACAGTTAGTTACCTTAGCTTTGTACCTTTTATAGTGAACCCTCCAGCCTCCTTCACCATCCAATGACAAGACGACATCATGAAATGCAACTAACGCAGGACGGTGAGAAATAGTGATACATGATGTTCCCATCGCTCTTACTTTTGAACAAAAGCGTTCCTCCATATCAGTTGTCACTGCACTTGTACATTCATCCAGAATGGCAAATTTTGGTTTATGGTAGAAAAGTCTAGCCATCCCCAATCTTTGTTGCTCTCCCAGAGATAATTCTTCACCCCAGTTTACCTCCTTTTCAGGAGGATAGCGATCCAAAAGATACTCAAGATCAACCTAGTATGACAATGTAGAATTCAATGCGTTAAGACAAAATGAATGACATTATAAATTCCAAGCCTTGAAAACATGAGATTGGTCATAGAACAAGATGCAGGTTTCAGGGATTAATTAAAGAAACTTACATTTTTAAGAAGTTCAACCATACCACTTCGTGTGAGCGGTTCAACCTCTTGATCAGCAGTCAAAGGATATATAATCTGATCACGTAGTGTTCCAATAGCTGTATATGGACGTTGGGGCACATAAAAGATCTCCTTATTCAGATCAGAACCAATTCCAGGTTTTACAATATAGCCAGAAACAAGTGGCCAAAGACCTCCAAGGACTCGAAAAAGTGAGCTTTTGCCACTACCATTTGGACCTTCAAAATGAACCAGCGAGAATTATATTCTATGTTCCATATATCCAAAAAAAAGGTTATAGTGAAGAACCAGATGTCAACATTTTGTTCACTGTGCTACAACATAACACTTGAATAACTAAGGGGTTTGAAATGAGTAATTCAAGTATTAAATCTCATATAAGATAATATAGTGTCTAGTTGACTGCATAAAGGAAAAATAATAGATGCATAGCTAATGCAACGTTAGTTCGACAGTATTAAATATCGCCCACATCAAGTTATGTGGAAAACTATGTATAATTTTGTGCAAAGAATAAACAACAACAATAACAACATACCCAATGAAATCCCACAAGTGGGGTCTCGGGAGGGTAAAATGTACACAGACCTTACCACTACCTCATTGAGATAGAGAGGTTTCTGGAAGACCCTCAACTCAAAAATATCAGCCCCAAAAGTAGAAAATACTAGATAAAACAACTATAGGTGTACTATGCGGGAATTGAACTATTTAAAGACGAAAATGCCTTCTGAAAGTTAGTATAATTATGTATAACAATCTCCTCATTGTTAATCACCTCATAACAACTCCTACATTATCAATCCCCATATAACCATCCCAGCATTGTAATCCCCATATAACTAGTATATGAACCAAAGGAACCATAGAAGTTTCTTCACCGTGTTCCAACATGACAACTAAGTATCTCTATTCCCTATATTTATGCCTAAGATTAGGATTATAAGAAGCATATAATCCTAATAAAAACAACAACATACCCAGTGAGACCCCACTTGTGGGATTTCACTGTGCCATCATTCCGGTGACTACTTTTTTATATCTAATTTGTGTAGCACCGTGTCATCTTTTCGGTGACTACTTTTTCATATTTATCATGTGTAGCACCATGTCTACTTCTTCTATGAGGTAGTGGTAAGGTCTGCGTGCATTTTACCCTCCCCAGACCCCACTTGTGGGATTCCACTGGGTATGTTGTTGTTGTATCATGTGTAGCACCATGCCATCTTTCCGATGACTACTTTCTCATATTCAATTTGCGTAGCACCATGCATCTCTCCGGACTACTTCTCATATTCAATTTGTGTTGTACCGTGAATTTTTCAAACTACTTTCTCATATCTGAGTTGCATAGCACTATGTCTTTTTGGTGACTCAGATTTGATTTGCGTAGTTCCATTCGTCTTTTCGGTGACTCATCAAATCTAATTTGCGTAGGGTCGTGCCATCATTCCAACCATATCCATACAATTTCTCTTTTGCAGTAGGGCCATGCCATCAATATGAACCTACATGATTTCTCTTTTACAATAAGGTTGTGCCATCATTTCGACCCTACCCATATGATTCTCTTTCTCATTAAGGTCCTGTCATCATCCCGACCCTACCCATATAATTTTATTTCTCAAATTTTTAGCCATCAAATCTAATAATTCGGTGCATAAGCAGGTCTCGACCACCTAATTTTGTTGCTCAGGGAAGTCTAGTAACCTTGTATGTCGATTGTGTAAATCACTCTATGGTCTAAAACAATCTTCTCAAGCTTGGTTTGGGAAGTTTAACAATGCAATCCCGGAATTTTATGAGAAGAATGAGACATTGAGGTTGACAGTTAATTTTGTGAAGCCGGAAGATCAACTTGCTGATATCTCGACATGCCCGTCATCGATCCTCGTATTAATTACATTTGTAACAAGCCAAGTACATATGACGTGTATGCATTAGCTTGAGGGGGAGTGTTAGAATAGGAATAGGTAAATACAATCCTACTTAGAATAGGAATAGGAATAACAATAATATATAGAATTCTACTTGGAAAAGGATTATATTATAGTATCTTAGTTGGAAAAGGAGTCTAATATAGTATCTATAAATAGGGTCTCAATGTAATAATGTAGACAACAATTCAATAATATTTATCTCCAATATTTCTCACAAAGACAAACCTTACAATCACATAAAGAAAGCTGAGTAGGAAACCTGCAATCCTCTGGAATCCATGCAAACTCCGTTAAAATAGGACACAAGATGGTGGGGGAAAATTGATATAGGAGATATTAGTTACTTGAGACTAAGGCTTAATCATGTTAGTGTGCTTATTTTAGGTCCTGTGTTTTAAAACATCTTTTATGGTTAGAGATTTGTGTAGCAATAGACAAAGAAAAGAACTTATAATTTTAGAAAACCTATTTTTGATAAACTAAATTGAGACGAGCTAAAATGGAACTATATGAATAGTAAGAATTTTGATAGCCCACTCTAAGTAACTTTGCGATTGAGGTGTAGTTATAGTGATCCCACATGTTTATGGATTTTGACACTGTTAGAATAGGAATAGGTAAATACAATCCTACTTAGAATAGGAATAGGAATTACAACAGTATATAAAATCTTATTTGGAAAAGGATTGTATTATAGTATCCTAGTTGGAAAAGGAGTCTAATATAGTATCTATAAATAGGGTCTCGATGTAATAATGTAGACAACAATTCAATAATATTCTTCTCCAATATTTCTCACATGGTATCAGAGCTTTTACGATCATGGTAGAAAATCAACAAGAGCTTCTGTTGCCGGTGGGCGGCTATGATCTATATATGTCGCCCGTCTGCGGTCTGCCCATTGGTTATGTTAACAAAAGTAGGGCCAACGATACATGAGCCCTATGTTCAGGGGAAGAAAACTCAGTGACACAAGTCATTGTGCGTCAATTTTCAATGACTTTCTGGGGTTGTTTTGTGTCGACCCCATATCTATTGGTGCTTGTGTAGCACCGTGTCATCTTTTCGATGACTACTTTCTTATATTCAATTTGCATAGCAACGTGTCAACTTTTCGGTGACTACTTTCTTATTAGTGTTAGGTCGTCCCGTCATTCTGACGCTATCCATACAATTTCTCTTTTTCAGTAGGGTTGTTCCGTCAGTATAACCCTACCAATATAATTTCTATTTTCCAATAGGGTCATGCCATCATTCCAACCCTACCCATATAATTTTCTTTCTCAGTAGGGTTATGCCATCATTCCGACCCTATCCTGCTAATTTTATTTCTTAATTTATGACCATTTTTAGCTATCAAATTTAATAATTTGGCACATGAGCAAGTTTCGACCAGTTTTAAAGTGACTTTCTTAGAGCGATTTCGAGATGATCCATATATTTTCTATCAGATTTCGAGCACTTTCTACTTCAGATTTTCTTTTGCCAACAGAAAAAAAGTTGGACATTAAAAATGTTTTTTCTATGTCAAGGAAAAGAAGTATATATGAAGCAACCACCTGATTTTGTTGCTTAGAGGGAGTTTAGTAGCCTTGTATATTGATTATGTAAGTCACTCTATGGTATGAAAGTCTTCTAAGCTTGGTCTGGGAAGTTCAACACTGCAATTCAGGAATTTATTACTCTATGTTTTATCGACATTGTGCACTAAATCCAGTATTTCATAAGAAGACTAAGCACACTGAGATTGATTGTCGATTTTGTGAAGTCGAGTGATCAACTTGCAGATATCTCACCAAGCTCTTCATTGATCCTCGTATTAATTACATTTGTAACAAACTAAGTACATATGACGTGTATGCACTAGTTTGAGGGAGAGTGTTAGAATAGGAATAGGTAAATACAATCCTACTTAGAATAGGAATAGGAATTACAATAGTATATAGAATCTTATTTGGAAAAGGTTTGTATTATAGTATCCTAGTTGGAAAAGGAGTCTAATATAGTATCTATAAATAGGGTCTCAATGTAATAATGTAGACAACAATTTAATAATATTCTTCTCCAATATTTCTCACAGACACAATTAGTAGATAGGATAATTCATCTCCATAACCCGATTGGTCCCATGAAGGAAAAGAAGAGAGATAAAAGGATTTTCTTTTCTAACCTTCCTCCGTTATTTGGTAGAATTTGAAGGGATGGATTAGCAATCAATTTCCCAATGGCATGGTTATGAGCTTACACCATTTAAGACCATAGGTCTCTACAAAGAGTTGACCAAGGGTCGACAGGTATTTGACCATGTTTAACCATGACATTGACTAGGTTGGCTAGCATTGGGACTTCCGGAAATATCATTCTCATGACCGATCACTTGCAAGCCAGTCCACCCCACATGGCCAACCTAGTTATTTAGGATATTTACTTTGTGTTTAGGCCAAGCCCATTAGCTCAGCGTAAAAATAAGAAATCTTTCAGTTTGGGATTTAGTTTATGACACACTTCCATGAACTCTTGAACAAAGAGATGGACAAGGACATTATGCTGGGAGAGATGAGCACTTCGAGAGACAGCGGGATTTTGGGAATAGCGGGTCTATAAAGGTTGACAAGCTTAAATGTGTTATTTGTTGGATGGCATGGGAATATAGACTGCATCAGGCAAGACTCCAGCGGATTTCTGGAAGAACACGAGCAGGGCAGGTTTAGATTGGCTAACTTGGTAGTTTAATGTCATTTTTTAGATCAGTGAAGACGCTCAAAGAATGGTGGTGGAGTCTGATGGTTCTATTGTACAAGAACAAGGATAATATTTAGAATTGCAACAACTATAAAGGCGTCAACCTGCTAAATCACTCTATGGAAGTGTGAGAGAGGGTGGTGGAGATGAGGGTGAAAAGAGGATGCCTATTTTCATGAACTATAATTCATGTCGGGGTGATCTACCACAGAAGCCATCTATCTACTAGTGAGGAGACTAGTGGAGCGGTATAGGGAGGGGAAGAGGGATTCACCTACAATGTTCATCGACCTAGAGAGGGCTTATGACAAAGTCCCAAGAGAGATTCTATGGAGATGCTTGGAAGCAAGAGGCATATATTTAGTTTACACTAGGGCAATTAAGAACATGTAAGATGAAGCCAAGAGGGTAAGGACAATGGGAGGAGACTCAGAGCACTTCCCAGTTATGATGGGATTGCACCAGGGGTCGACTATTAGCTCGTTTCTCTTCATACTGGTTATGGATGTATTGACGCGACAAATCCGAGGTGAAGTGTCATGGTGTATGTTATTCACAAATGATATGGTATTGATTGACAAGACTAGCAATGGAGTTAACAATAGGTTGAAGGGTTTGGAGACAAACCTTGAAGTCTAATGGATTCAGGTTGAGCAAGACCAAAATTAAATATTTGGAGTGTAAGCTACGTGGAAGTGGAGGCTTGATGCTCAAGTCATCTCCAATTGAGGATGGTTCAAGTATATGGGTCTTTAACTCAAGGTGATAGGGAGATCAACAATGATGTCACACAATGTATTGGTGCGGGATGGGAGAATTGAGAAATGAGGCTCGCCTCCGGAGTCTTCTGTGATAATAAGATATGGCTGAAACTTAAAGAAAATGATTAGACCAATTATGTTGTATGGGGTAAAGTGTTGGCAATCAAAAACTCACATTTTAAAAGATGAAAAATGCAAAGATGAGCATGTTGAGGTAGATGTGCGAGCAAACTAGGAGAGACAAGATTAAGAATGAAGATATTTGCGACAAGGGTTAGCCTTTACGGTGGACAAAATGAGAGAAGCGTTGTTAGGATGGTTTGGCCATATGAAGAGAAGTGTAGATGCCCCAGTGAGAAGGTGTAAGAGGTTGGCATTGACAGGCATCAAATGAGGTGGAGGCTGGCTTAAGAAGTATTTACGGGAGGTGACTAGATAGGACATGACGCATGTTGAGCTTACCGAAGACATGACTTTAGATAGAAGGGTTTGAAAATCACGGATTAGGGTAGAAGGTAGTTGCTAATTGAGCGTTCTCTCGTTCTCTTATGGGATAGGCTTAGTGGTCACACTTGAACCTTCTTTATTATTTCCCAGTTTCTTGTTCTTCATTTTCGATTATCACTGTGTTTTTGTGTTTCAGTTCTCACATTATTTCGTTGTCATTACTGTTCTTTCTTCTGTATGATGTGTACTAATCTCCATTTTGCATTATTTCATTGTTTTTACTGCTTAATTTTTGTATTCCCTTTTTCAAATTGTTTGGAAATGCTTTAGTTAAGTGTCTATCAGAAACAATCTCTCCATCTCTACAAGATAAGGATAAGGTTTGCATATACTCTACCCTCCCCAAACCCCACTTTGTGGGATTATACTAGCTATGTTATCATTGTTGTTTAGTTTATGATTATTAGTTGGTACCAAGTCCTTTTACTTGTTAGCTAGGACTAATTTGCATCAGTTAGTTGATTTCTCCCTTCCTTTTTGACAATCTAGTTGAAGGTTATCAATAGTAATTTCAAGGAATCAACCATTCTATTACTTGATTTTGTATCATCACTTATCTACATGGTCTTGTCCCATATATTCCATATTCCCACCATATTCATGAGTGTGTTCTCCATCAATTTGCTTGAAACTCATGGAACTTCTTGCCGTGCCCCATCCACACTCAGGCTAGATGAAAAAATGACGCGGAGGAGTGGATACCCATCCACTTTTATTTCCTGACTAAACAGATAACTGACGCTTCATTTCCAGCTACAGCTGAGGAAATTTCAGAATACAACCTAATGACTACATGAGAACCTTTAGTAAATCTGACAACTGAATCAAAAGCACCATTGCTCAAAAAAACAATATCAGGTCAATCAAAAGAAAATATAAAAAACTTGATGTACCCGTTATCAAAAGATTAGATCCTGATTCAACCCTTAGACTCAAATCCTCTACCAACACGTTACCAGTTGGAGTAACAACCTGAAAGCACCAAAGATCTAGGATCAAAACCCAAATACAGATGATGGTAAAATCAAAACAAACAGATAGTTTATCACCTTAACCCCATCAAACTCAATGTAATTTGCCTCAGTGACATAATTACTACTCCCATTAGATTGTATGGAAGAGGCATTACGTCCAACTAAATCTCTAGAAATAACCATGAGCTCATGAATACGATCTGCATACCCACTGCACGTGCCAAAACCAATTTAGAAAATGCAACTGGAATTTCAATTATACAGTAGAAATGCAAGTGAAATTGTGTAGTACAAGTCTAGTATGCCAATATGATTGTGTCATACATAGCTCAAACCTGTTAAAATCTGACATATGGTTAAATGTATGAACCGTAGCCCCCTAGAAGATCTTCTACGGTCCTCATCACTTAGCTAGTTTTTTGGGGTAGAGTCAAACTGGGCCCTTATGTTATGCCACCCAATATAGAATATTACTTCATGCTCCAAATGTCCCATCTTAGGCATGGATGGGAGAGGAAGAGCTGCTCTACTCCCACATGGAATAAGTTATAGGCTATAGTCTTCTTATTTAGCTTGGCTACGCACCAGTTAACTAGTATTCGGGTTGATTCAAGCAGCAAGGCAAATTTTTTTAACAAAAATAATGAAGCAAAATTAGTATCTCCTAGTGATTATGCCAAATACTTGCAGCCAAGAGATAGTATAACAACAACAACAACATACCCAGTGAAATCCCACAAGTGAGGTCTGGGGAGGGTAGAATGTACGCAGACCTTACCACTACCTCATAGAAGTAGACAGGTTGTTTCCTGAGGACCCTCGTCTCAACAACCCATAAGCAGAATAAACTAGATATGACAAAAAGGAAAGGAAAAGAAAGGAATACATGCTAAGAGATAGAATACACAAATTTATATGCTAGTAAATTTCCATCAAATCATTGGAAACAAATCTAGTCAATTCTTTCATTGATCTATTGTTCAGTTTATTGCCGATGAGAGTTTCACTTCTTATATAGGGTCCATGCAATTAATCTATCACAGATGAGTAAAAAAGAGCTGGATTATTAATCTTAGTCATTACCCTCTTGTTCTGTCTTTATTTTACTAGGTTATAGCCATGCCTGGGTCTGTAACCACTGTTAAATTCAAGAAAGACACAACAATCGGCCTCCTTCTGATAATCTTACAGATGTGGAACTTACATTTTGGCTGAAGCAATACAGTAGCAACAGATACAGAAAGTCTTTATCGGCTAAATCTAATGAGGAGCATGTGTTTGGCATACTGATCCTTCATATTGAAGGCAATAAAGCAATACCTTAGACGATTGAGTCGTCTTGAACTTATCGCAAGGGTTCCCAATGCCTGGAATAAGGATATTATGACACTGGTGTGGTATCTCAAGTTACTCAACATCTCCGCTCGCCCCAATGTGGATGCATCAGGTCTCAAATCGCCAGAGAAGAAAGGCTCAATAATCAAGACAACAGCAACTGTAGCACCAAGATACTTGTGTAAGAAATCCTGAATCATCCCAAACCACCAGTGCTCATGAAGAACGGCCTTCATATGCCGAACAAGAGTCCTAAACTTCTGTTGAATGTGGAAATCTTCTCTGGTTTCACCACCATAAAATGCTATGCTTTCTGCATGGGTCCTTAATCGTGAGTGAAGCTGTCTGTATTCCCCTTCCAGTTGCTGTTCTTTTGACATTAATTTCCCAAATGGAGGTGAGAAATTTCTAATAGTAAGCCCTGCACCCAGGACATAGGCCTGGAAAATAACATCAAATAAGAGAACCCACTAGACAAAAAAGGTTCCAAATTGAAATTTTGGAGGGGAAGTACACATAAATAGGCATTGAAGAACTCAACCATCATAAGTTAAAGACTGAAAGAGTTGGAATGATTTAACAAAATAATTACCAAAATCCAGAAAAGATACTTCGGACTTGCATACGAACACAGGCGCCAAGTATATAGAAGTCCATCAGTGACAGCTATGAGATCCTCTTGTACAAGATCACTCAGTTCTTGAGAGAACCTGGGTACATCACTTGCAATTCTCTGTTCTGGATTTGTTATCCGACCGTCAACGTGGGACAGTTTATAGTACACCATATCCTAATACACATCACAAAGATTAGTTAAACTATGATAGTAGACAAACTTCCATTATTTAGTCCCTATCTGGACGAACCATCCATTATTTAGTTCCCATCTGGGCACACCATCACAAGTATGTGGCAAACAAAATTCCTGAATTTTTTTGAGACTGTTGTGCAATTATAAATATGTGCAAATAGGAAGCCATCAAGGTGATTTTGACTAAAACCGTGCAATGCTATACTTAATTGTATATAAACTAGCATTTCTGTCAAAGCTGCTCGGGCTTAATCTCATTTTAAATAATAGATAGCATCGCGGTGACCCAAAGATCAACATGACACACAAAACAAATGTTGTCGGAAGATATCATGAGTTAATCTCTACCTGAAAATATTGCGCATGAATAAGCCTTGTTAAAATATTCCGGAAGCGTAAACTCAAGGTCCCAGTTATATATTTAGACGTTGAGTGCAAGGCTGACTGGAGGAAACACAACAAAATATTTTCAAGTATGAGGCGCAAAAACATTGGGACACGCCGGAGGAAGGCAGCACGAAAAAGAAACCCCTGCACTTTTGCCAATCGGTTGCTTACTGCAGTTCGTAACACCTGTAGACAAAGCAAAAACAACAGTTTCGGTTACTGGCAATGCAAGCCTGGCCTAATAGGGAAAAATATTGAAAAACTTTTTACTGGATGCTGATAACATCCCACTTTCCAGTGGTACTTGTCAAACCCTGAATAACAGTATATGCGGTTGTCCTCATGTTATAACCAAACAGTCAAATTTCACATGCATCATTCACATAGAAACCACTCAATTTTTGCCACCTTTATTTGCAATTGAGAAAAAACATGGAACACACATTTGCATTGAGGAACTTGAGATTTGACGATAAAAGATCCTCAACTTCTAACCAAGGATAACTAACGTCCTGCTTCGAAGCTCACACTGAATTTCAAGTGCAGGTTGTTCCATGTGCGGATACTGATTCCTTCTATAGAATCAAGCTATGTTGCTCGGACTCTTCAAAAATGTCAACGAGTGCATGTCGGATTCTCCAAAAGTAGTGTATTTTTGGAGAATCAGACACGGGTGCGACATTGAAAGTGAAGAGTCCACTCAACTTAGGAATCAAGTTGATTTTTATATGAGTTATATTTCAGGATACCTGAGGCAAAATCTCTGTCATTCTCTTCATCACTGTGAAAATATATCCTTTCCCATGATCACAGGAAATGTTCTTTTTTTCTCAGGAAGATCACAAGATAAATGTTTAGATCCATGCAATTCATCTCAAGACACAAATAAACTGTTCAATCCACATGCACTCACATAAAAATAATGCACAACTACATATACGATCCTCTTTCCCACAACTTCAAATCAATATTACCCTCTTCATTAAATATTCTGTTCAATTAGAAGTTTTTCGACTGAAGCCAGATCCACCGGCTTCCTCGACAGCTATTACCAATTTTGTGAGACAAAATTGTGATTTTGCTCCAAGGTATACATAACTTGATGAGATGCAACAAAAGAAAATGCAAGCCAACCATGTACACTTAACAGATGCAGAAAGATCAGTATGTCTATAAGAAAGTCATTAAGATTTTCTTAGTTCTTTATAGACATTCACAAAATACTTTTTGGATGTATTTTTTTTTAATTTGCATTAGGTGTCCGAGTCTCTTAGAGCCCCAACTAATCCCGGGGGTGCAGAGGCCCTCGGCAAGGAGTTTCCCGCAAGTGCACCACGGTTAATTCAGGTTTTACCCAATCCGATGGCCCTCAGAAATTGTTTGCACCCAGTGAGTTTCGAACTTGAGACCTTGAAAGGGAGCAAACCCCAAGGCTCAAGTCTATTACAACCAAGCCAACCTCTGAGGGTTTTTTGCCACAGCATTTCCTTTGTTCATTAACATCAATAGTACTTTCTTATACTTATTGAAAAGAGTCAATAAATATGAGAAAGGGTAGGTGATATAATCCACAAAGATTGCATGCCAGCCAAATAGAAGAAAATGAACTTATTTAAGTAAATTTAAACATGCCTACGCTCAGAAAATGAAGAACTAAATGGAAAGCGGTAAACCTCAAACGCTTTTTAGAAGTCACTTCAATTTTCTGATCTTGATTGCATTCAAATGACCAAGAGAGTAACACAACCATTATTCAGTTGGTATTTTGTAAATTCTCCAGACCGCATTTGTGGGATTAAACTGGATATGTTGTTGTCGTTGTCTTTGTAACAACAACAACAACATACCCAGTGAAACCTAGGGAGGGTAAAATGAACGCAGACCTTACCACTACCTCATAGAGATAGAGAGGTTGTTTCCGAAAGACCTGTTGTTGTCTTTGTATTTTTGTAAATTCTAAGCCACTTTACTACTCAGCTCACGTAACTTCAATTTTCAGATCTTAAATCCTATATAAGAAGCAGCTTGAATAGAAATTCACCAAGCACATTTGCTGAAATTAGCATTGTAAGAAGGTAATGCGGATAACTTTTGTCCCAAATATCACCTTTAGACCAAAATGCAAACATAAGCAAGAAAAAGAGGCCAGCCGTTCACGATTCACAATCCAAGATCCCTCTTGATTTTAAAGCCAAACCTCTAAAGCAAAAAAACCAAAATCCCAGCCGTAGCATCTGCATATGCTATTAACTTGTGAAATCTTTGAAATGTTTTGCTTATATTTTCCTTTTTGGTAAGTCTCAATGTTAAGTCTTTCTCTCCACTGGAAACTACAGCATACCTCCTACACATTTCTACACTCTCCAAAATTATCAGATCCTAGAAGCGGTTGAACAGTAACATATATGCTTTAAATTAGATATGAAGTACATGTTTTGAGTAAAGAATCTCACCACTGTGGCTACCAGAGCAAGCAGATCTCTTGTACCCAGTCTGCCCATTCGAGATAGCAGAATGGCTGCTAAAACTTTTACGGACTTCAAACCTCCTTTCTTTTGCCTGCTTTTCTTCACATTATTACCCTTTCCGGTCTTCTTATTTGGCTCTATTACACCATCATCCACTCCATTGCACTGCGTAGAATCATGCCCCTTATAGGTTCTCCGTGACTGCATGTATGCGGCAGCTGTTCCACCAGCAACAATTATACCCGTTGCAAGCAACAGAGCTTTCCTGTAAATTAAGAATAACATTTGAGATTACTATTGCAGGAAGGGGCAAAGGAATTGATTGATTAATTGATGCACAGTTTTCAAACCACTATTGGAAGACATTGATGCATGCAAGAATATATGAACATGATGTTGCATCAAATGTCACTTGAAGAGGTGTGGTTTCAAGCACAAAAAAGTGAAAAACAAGAAATAGGTTACAGTTAAAACTTCAAATTAAACTACACAGAGCTAACGTACGCTCTCACCCCTTCTATGTAGTAACATACATTCATTTAATCCTCATCAGTTACAAGCTTGACTATTTTGTTCATTAGTTTTCGTGATAGATATATCTCTTGTAGATCCTTCTTACTCTTTTAGTTTGCTCTTTTCAATTTTAGGCACTCCTGAGTGTCTTTCTTCAAATTTATAGTATCTCTCATTCCATTAATCTATACTATATTAAAAGTGTGAAGGCCTTTAAAAATGTTGTTTCAACTTTTTACCCTACTCTACTTTAGACAAAATCGTTCTCTCACCATTTTTCTTTAAATTAATATTATTATATTTAAAATATCGACTTTTAAAATATATGGAAAGAAGTGATAAAATAAGGACTTCTAGCCATGGAAAGACTCCTAAATCTTCCTTATTTGACAAACTTCTACTTCTTCCTTATTTGAATCAAGAAAGTACCTTGCAACTGCTAAGAAAAATTCTAATTTACCATGGGTTCTAATTAGTGATAGAATCTCTATATATAGAATCTTTCCAAATAAATAATTTTTCAAAATTAATTTTGTAGTGAATTATTTCTCTTTTTATAAGTTCATTAATTTTTCCCTGTAATGTTTGTTATCAAACGAGGTACACACTTTAATCACGCGCAAAGCGCGTATAGCAAGACTAGTAAAACATTAAATGTGCATAAGTGAGTCCTTTTAGGGAATGTTTTTTTCTACTTCCCTGGATGTTTCCTCTATCTGCATTTTTATTTCTTTAAACCACATGTTACTATAAACACCAAAAGGCCTTTGGTTGGACTTGCACTTTTCCTTCTAAAACATTGGTCCATTCTATTGAAGTTTGATCCAGAGCAGCTATGAAGATCAGGACTTGCTGTTCTGAACTCTGCTAAAAACTTTCTCCCAATAAAAGTATGTCAGGGAGAACTTTGTAGGATCACAAGATGAACTTTGTAGAGCTCTATTATGTACAAATCTGTTTTGGGAAAGTAGAGTTTTATTATCTATCAAACGAAAAGAGAGAACAGTGCACTAGTCTCAGAAATGTTTTGGCAGCACTCTTTCTTTTGGCTATAATTTTCGGTATTTCAAAAATAGACATCCATTGACACAAGAAAAAGGATATGAACTATCAGCACAAAATGGAGAAAAGATTCTATACCTTTTAGAAGCCAGAAGGCCTCGCCCCTGTTCAGTCAACTGCAGAAGTTGAAGAGAAGGCATGTCTGAAAATAAACCTTCCAAACCAACAGATTTTAGCAGCTAAAACCTTGATATCTGTAGGAATAGTGCTTGTATATTAGTAATATGGGACATGACGAACATATATATTTTCAAGAACAACAGAAGGAAAGTAAATATAATAACCATTTCTCCATACCACTATCATTATACAGGAAACCCAGATAGGAAACCATCATGGTATGAAAAATGATAACATATCAAGGAGCACAAAAAATTTAACACCTATTCACTAACGTCTAAATCTTTTCAATGAAAAGTAACACCTATTCACTAATTATTCCAGCAGCTCTGTCACACCCTTAGAAAAATTCTAAAAGGTGGAGGGAAGAAGAAGATAGGAAAGCAAAAGAGATGCAAAGGATAATCCAATATAACCAAATACAGAAATTTGCATGTTTTGATATCCAACAATCTCTTACTGGCTAGTTACTACTGAGCAACATTACATTTACTTGCTTTTTGACATTCATGAGTATCTTACAGTGTGAGGTGGCTGACTTATCAAGCCTTAAAGATCAGGGACATGGCTCTTGATTACTTAAATCAGAAAAGTTATCCGCAATAACATCACACTAAGATAATCACAACAAAGAAATTTTTTTACCTATATTGTTCAACATAGTTGACTCCAACCTTGACAATTCTAACCTAAACAAGCACACTAGCAATAATTTCGGTCAAATTACCCTATCCAGGAAGGAAAATAGAAAAGCATATCATATACTTCAGCTCAGTAAACCATCCATAGCTTAAAGAGTATGTGGTGACAGAGGTGTAGAGGCCTTCTTTTGAATTCACAAATTGTCCTAAAGTGAATGAGGAGGAAAAAGAATGGTTGCAAAGACCCTTATCAAAGACAGAAGTGTTGAATATTATCAATATGTGTGCTGGAGACGGGGCTCCTGGACCAGATGGCTTTCCAATAGGCTTTCTTCAAAGAATGTTGATCAATACTGAGAGAGGATTTGATGCAAACTCTTCTGGCTAATGAGTTAGTGGATTCCAGAACTAAACTCAAAAAGCCAGGCATTTTACGTAAGCTAGATATTGAAAAAGCATATGACCATGTCAATTGGATTTTTTTGGTTGAAAATTCTAAAAGACATGGGTTTTGGCAACAAATGGATTAATTGGATAAACTTTTTTATTTCAAATGTGAAGTTCTCCATGTTGATCAATCGTAGTCCAAAAGGAGCCTTTCACTCTCAGAGGGGCTTTAGACAAAGAGATCCAATGTCACCTTTCTTATTCTTGTTAGTAATGGAAGATTTGAAACACATGATCAGAACAGCTAAATCAAATTATTGGAATAGGGGATTTGGCTCCAGTCCAATTAATGACAATGGTTTGAAAATCTCCCACCTACTGTATGTTGATCATTCTCTGGGTTTTTACATGCTGAAGTGGACTAGATTAGACATCTCAGGGTGATCTTGACTATCTTCAAAGCTTTGAGTTCTATCAGTCCAGTTCCCCAAGTTCCAAATACTCAATCTCTGGCAAACAATTTAGGGTGTCAGGTGAATCTTTACCTACAAAGTATCTGGGTATGCCATTGGGAGCAAATAGCAAATCCATAGGAATATGGAACGAGATAATTGGAAGATGTGAAAAAAAGTTGGCGAGGTGGAAAAGACGGTACTTATCTTCGGGAGTAGGTTTACTCTAATTAACTCTGTTTTGGAGGCTCTCCCTACATATACGATGGCTGTCTTTCCTATCCCAAGAGGGGTATAAAAAAAATATAGACAGGATGAGGAGAGATTTCTTATTGCAAGGTAATTAAAAAAAATAGAACTCATCTGGTAAAATGGGATGTGCTTACTCTCAGCAAAAAACAGGGTGGATTAGGCATGAAAAAACTGAGATAGCAAGACAAGAGCCTATTACAGAAGTGGCTATGGAGGTACAGTAATAAGGATATGACACTCCGGAGAAATTTCATTAATAAGAAATATGAAATGGAATGCCAATGGATGAAGAATTGACAAGTACTTACAGATGCAGAGTATGGAAGAGCATTAGGAATCTGTGGGATGAACTTTGGGTGGATGTGACGATTTCAGTGGGAGATGGTAGTAAGACAGCCTTTTGGAAGGATCATTAGATTGATGACAGTAGTTTGAAATCCACTTTTCCTATTCTCTACTCTATAAGCTCACAAACTCACAACCTGATAAACAAAATTTTGGGATCAACAAGGATGGAACCTTATCGTTAGGAGAGCTCCGAATGATTGGGAAGTAGAAAAGATTTATTACCATGATCCAACTTATAGGAACTTTTGGAGGAAATGCAGGGCAAAGTGATGGACTCAGATGGAGACTCAGTAACAAAGGTAATTTCACAATTAAATCAACTTTTCGGTTCATGAATCATTATAGCTCCATGAATAGGGTTTGGCCTTGGAAACCAATTTGAAGAAGAAAAATTCTAGAAAGGTATCTTGTTTTGTCTGGCTAGTGGCAGGGAGAGCATGTTTAACGCAATAAAGCTACAAAGAAGAGGTCGTTGGATTTGTTCAAGGTGTCTACTATGTGATCGGGAGGGTGAAAGCAATGAACATCTTTCCTTACCTTGTAAGACAATAATAAATCTGTGGCACATGTTCTTTTGTGTTTTGGGCGTAAATCGGGCTATGCCGAGTTCTACTATGGATCTTTTGAATCATTGGATGAATGTTGGAAAGAGAAATGGAGAGGAAGATTGGTGGAAGATCATCCCAGCATGTTTTTGGTGGACAATATAGAAAGAGAGGAACTCAAGACATTTTGAAAATATTAGCAATTCCATTCAAAAGATTAGAATGAATTGTCTTTGTTTGTTCTTTTTTTGGGCGTAAACAGCATTTATTGGGGGAAGTAGGAGATTTAGTAGATTTAATAGGTAAAGTTTAAAGGTTACAGATCTGTCGGAGTTTTTTCCCCTTTGGTTTTGCTATTTTGATGATATAAGGTTCTAAGTTCAGCACCAGTTATGGTGTTGAGTTTATACAGATTATACAAACGGTTACTTTCCTCAAAAAATAATCCAAATGGAAAAGAATTATATCCAATCTTACTCTTTAACTACCGAATGAAGGTTCAAAATTATGGGTGTTATGGGTGTTACAGGAGTTTGGCTTTTCTTAATGTGGCTACCGACATATAAAAGAGAATCAGTGTTCACATTTCTGCAACAGAGTTTAGGGAGTATGGAGATTGTTTTGAAAGCATCATGAGCCAATGGAAGGTTAAAGTCAGAAATCAGAATCTAAGATAATTAGTATGATATAAAGTAGCTGCCCATAACTATTGCCTACTTAATTGAATCCTTGTTGGCAGAACCAACATCGTCCTACTTTTACTCTATTCTTTCCATTTCATTGCTAGCTCAATAGCTAGATTGTTCACTCCTCTCGTGATTCTTTGTTTTCTTTCTTATCGTTACTCTCTGTTGTCTGATCTACTGGATCTCCCTTTCCCAACAGCTGGTTCACTGGTTTCTTCATCTGTACTATGAATTTCACCTTGGCTACTCTCTTTAAATATGGGGAGCCAAGTTCACTTTAGCATAGACACTATACGCACAGGTAACTTATCATAAATATACTCACAGGTAATTAATTTACTAATTACAAGGACTCATTCGGCCTTCTATAGTAACTTTTAAATTTTTCATCGGTTATGTTCTTATCAACTACTTACGTTGGACAGTGTCAATTGTGACCTCATATGGATCCGACAAATGAAAAACATGACAAGATGCATGTATTTCCAAGGTAATCAAAGTCCGGATCAGGTAACTCATGAAATCTATATGGGACTTCATTTATATTTACAAAATGGTTCAATAGCCAGTTGTACACGTTAGTGCGCTGCAGGAAGGAAAAAAAAACTCAAAGATGGTGATAGAAAGCTACCTTTGGAAGTGGCGAAAAATCTAACCAAGCCCCATCAAATAAAGAAATCGGTACAAAAACATACTTCTTTTAAGCGGATTTGCTGGAAGAACTTCAGCTCACTGCACAAGATATCATGCACAACTGTGGCCCAAAACTTCTCTAGCAGAGTTCACAGTCTCAAAGCAACAGTCTGTACTTGTAAATTAAAAAACTTGATTTAGTCGAACTATTTGATTCACATAGAAAATAACATAGAGAACATGGAAGTCCAGACATGGTAACCCGCAGTGCTGAAGTAATGGATCACTTAATACCAAGATCATACCAACTTGATCTCAATTCAAGATCACAATTCATAGTTTTCAGATCACACATACTTTGACAAAACAATATTTGTAAATTGTTTATCTTGTGCGCGCCTTGACCCCGTGTTAGGACCAAACACTCAATCCAATTCCTAAGCGAAAAGCTCAGATGAAGAGCTACTCATAAGATTATCAACATTATTCCCCCACTCCTGCACTATATTCCTCCATAATTCACCATCATACTTGGCATCATCATATAGGATAGATCTTAGAAACTTCTTCTGTCCAAGAATGACCGGCAATATAATACCCTATATTCGAGTTAACATTTGACAACGAAACCAAAATGCAGCTACACAGCAAAAGCAAAGCAGCTTTGAGATTTTTAATTACAAAAATGATGAGATTAACTGGCATTAAGCTGACGGTGATGCTGGTATCAGAATTGAGTTATTGAGACTTGTTAGATCTAAAGAAAGTACCACTTAATTCAATTAATTGTATAGAATAAAACAGCTATTTGTTTCATTCTTGACACAAGTCAAGTCTCAGTCAGCGGTTCCAAAAAGAGAATGATGTGAATCAATAGTACGTGATTTCAAAATCTTTTTGCCTCCCCTATATTGATGTTGTTTCAACTTAAGACTCCCAATTTCTATGTATCTTAGGAATTTCTTCTCAATGCCATTAAGTACATAAGATTTTGGGAATAATCTAGAATTTACATGTTTTAAGCTTTCACCATCAACTCCTATCCCAATCCTCATTGACACTATCAATGACATATTAAAATTGAGAAGTTCAGTGCGCAGATTCCATGCTTAGTTACAACTTTGTTGCTGTAAGATGGCACTAATTAATAAATGAAGGTACAATCTTTCACGTAACCACGAATTACTAATTAATGTTGAGAAAACAAACAAATAAATTATCAACAAGGCATTGCATTAATTAAATTTTTGACAATGTTCAACAAAACAAAGATCCTATGTTACAAGAATAATTCTCAGGGCAAGGAGAATTATGACAAATGGAATCAAAAACAGACAAGAACTTTATTTATACACATCAGAAATATGCTTGCCTCAGTATACATAAAAGAATTCTCATTTTTGAAAAAGGGTCACTTTAAATCAAAATCAAATACTAACCCACATTTAATTACATAAAAATAAAAAAGAATCAAGAACACCAACTTCTTAATTCCCATGTACTTATCAAGGATTTCACAAACACTCGCGCTATGCTCCAAGAAAAGATAAACCCACATCCATCTTTTCTCCACTTGTTGAATCCAAAATACAGAATCTAGAAAAAAAAAAAGAAGAGTGGCAAATAGATGACCTGAAATCTTGAGGATTGGCAAAACCCAGCAGACTAGTTTGTGAAGCCCTAGAATTTTTATAGGAAAAAATGGATTGTTGCAACAAAGTAACAAACTTCCAGAAATAGTTGGGGGTGAAAAACATGTAGGAGAGAAATAGTATTTTGCAAGTAATAAATACTCACTAGTAGATTGGAGATGAAGATGGAGATGGAGATGATGGACACAAAAAGTGAGGTGTCTTTTCTCAAGATACTATTTCTTACTCATTGTTGGATGGTTGTTACCTATTCTCTTCTCTTCTTAATTAACCACTAGAACTCCTATTTTAAGGATTCATTTGATGTATTGAGTAATTTTATTCTCATTATTTTATTCTATTTTTTAAAATTAATTTAATTTTTAGTGTCATATTATTTAATGATAAAATATAATTTAATTTATTTTTATCAAAATAATACACAATAACAAAAATATATTCAGCAGGATATTATCTTTATTTCCATCAAGTTACCAAAGTCCACATATTAAGGACTATTTTGATCATTTTCTGACTATATTTG
Source organism: Solanum rostratum (assembly GCA_029948455.1). NCBI lineage: Eukaryota > Viridiplantae > Streptophyta > Magnoliopsida > Solanales > Solanaceae > Solanum > Solanum rostratum. Next base: position 14,694,105 of record CM057053.1, on the reverse strand, counting down.
AGTTATTATTTCCTCTTAAAATAATTCAACGTTATCATAATTGTCTTTTTCGAAAAGAAAAATATAAATTTCTTCTATATTTAAATATTTATTTCTTAAAAAAAATATCAGACTTTTTTCATATAAAATATAAAAATATCCACAATATAGTTCTCAAGCAAAGTCTTATTTAGGAAGAGTTATAGATAGCTTTATATATTTTTTCTTATATTAGTCAATTGGTCAAATCAATTCAATATATTATGAGTTTATTCATAATTTATGTTTATTGTATATCATTGTGCAATGTTTTATATCAACTTTAGTATAATGTCTTGTTATTTTGAACACGACAAGTAATAGTGTGCATATTCACATTGTATTTTCCTTTGTAATATTTACTTTATTTTTCTTTTATGTTGCTCTATGAATTGAGATTTGGAATTATTATTTTTTCAAAAAGAAATACATGTAAATTAAAAAAAAAAATGGAGCCTGAGATTTGAAAGAGATACGTGTTGAACTTTTTTTTGGCCGAAGGTTCCATACCAAAAGTGTTTTCTTGTTATTAATTATTAATGTTAATAAATTAATTGTGGTTGACCAAGTGAAAGATGGAATTATTTTCCTTTATAGGCCATAAGAGTAATCATGAGAATTGTCATTTAAAAAAAAAATTGGACATGATTTTTTTAAAAAAAATATAAATAAAAGCGTTTGTATTTAAACTTTTTAAAAGAGACAATTCACATAATTTATTATTATAGTATAGGTAGAGATTCAGAATTCTAGTTTTATTGATTTAATGAAAAAGGGTAAAAAAATATTCTTAAATTATATGAAAGGAATAAAAATATCTTTGATTTATACTTTGATCAAAAAATGTCCTTATTGTTATTTAATGGATCAAAAATACCCCTTTTTCAAATAAATTTATTATTTATTTTTGAACACATTATTTTTCTAATAAATTTTTTTAATTAGCAAATATTTATTCTACTTGAATTCTAGAAAAAAATTTAAAAAATTAATTATTTTTGCTTTATTATAATTATTATTTTTATTATTATCTAAATAAAAATTAATGTTGTGTTTACTATGATCTTATATTTATGACATATATTATTTGTTATAGGGGTACGATATTCTGTTTTAATTGACAAAATAGCATTAAGAAAAAAAATTATTTTCTTACATTTGTATTAGTTAATGTGATTAAAAAAACAAAACAGGAAAAGAATTCTTTAAAAATAATATTTTTATTAGAAACATAATATGTTTAAAAAGAAAATATATCTTTGAAAAAGGACATTTTTAACCCATTAAATAATAATAAGGGCATATTTTGACCAAAGTATTGATGGTGTGGGCATCTCTGCAGCAAAGTATAAAGCAATGGCATTTTTGTTCCTTTCATATAGTTTAAGGGTATTTTTATTTATTTTATATAGTTTAAGGGTATTTTTGACCATTTCTCCTTGATTTAATTAAGATAAGCTAAGATAATTATTATAGCTAGTGTTTCTATATAATCTAGTTATTTAATCAAGTGTAAATCACAATTTTATTTGTATTGGTGAGCATTGAGCTAGAGTAGAGGTCTCTCAAATTCTATTACATGTTATTATAATATTAATTGATACAAATTATCCTTTAATACACATTTTATAGAGAATATCAACATATAAAATGACAAGCACTTCAACTTTAACAAGAGCAAGTAAACTTTTGTTCGATCATAAATTTTAAAAGTATTTTAAAAAAAATTAAAATTTATTTGGTTATCAAATTTCTTTATTCATTGGAAGATTTTGAAAACAAAATCTTTTCTTCCATTGTCTACAAATTTTAAATTTTAAATTAAAATTTTTGAAATATAAAATTATATATGGACATGCATTTTACTTGAAAATATTTGAATTTTGGTGAATAGGAATGCTTTAAATTAATTGAAGATCAACTTTATAAAATCTAATCGAATTTAATAGTCAAATAAAAATTTTAATCAAATCAAAATTTATGATCGAACGCTAGCTTCAGATCCTAAAATTTGCTTCTGGTTACTTTTGGCAAATATACAAAGCATTAGTCAATTTGTTTTAAAAGTTTTGATGAATATGATGTACTTTACTACTCCCTCCCTATCATAGCAAAAATCTCAACATCCGCCTAACTAGTTTTACTATATTATTTTTAAAATTTTATATTTAATCTAAAAAAACCTAACTTTTTACATTATTAGTTATAAATGTATTCTTATTTAAATAAGAAAATTCTATATAACAAAAACTATATGAAATAGATTAAACTCAATAAAAATATCATTTACTCTTTAAATGTGAATGATTTTTTTCTAAAAAAAATATGTTCATGCAAAGCCATTTTTTTATATAATAGATGGCTGTTTTAAGTAGCTTAAGATCGGCGTATCTGTTTTAGTTGTTTGAAATAACTATCACATATTTGTTTAATTTTACGGTGACTATTAAAGTGTCTACTTAATGTTGTTGTGTTATTTCTGTTAATTATTATTTAATTATTTTTTCATTTACTTCAAATTACAATAACGTGTCTACTTAATTTTGTGATGGCTATTAAAGTGTATACTTAATTTTACTATGTCATTTTTATTAGTTATTACTTAAACATTTTTTTCATCTACTTCAACTATGAAATTATATATTACCTGTAATAAATTATTTTCTTGTGTCTGACTAGAATGTTTTACGGTGACTATTAACGTGTCCACTTAATTTTACTATGTCATTTCTATTAATTATTATTTAATTATTTTTTCATCTACTTCAACTATGAAATTAGAATACTACCCATGATAAATTATTTTCCCATGTAGGAGTAATGTATATTATTTAAAAACTACTTAAAAATATTATGAATTCAAATAATTAAAAAAATAAAAATATATTAAAATTATTGACTCTCCAAATTTTATTTAGATAATAAAAATTAATATATATATATATATTGAGTCTGTGCAACGCACGATCTCAGTCACTTGTCATAAAATATGGATCAAAAGGAGTAACAAAATATTGAAAAAGGGAAAATAAGAGTAAACTTATGGAGTCAAAATAACATCAAAATATCTTAATGTAAACGTGTTATTGTCCACTTAAATTAAAAAGAAAAAAATCACACACGATATATATTTATTAATAATTTATCAAGTTCTGGCTATTGCCTCGTTAGGCGTAATGTTGATAATTTTGGTTCCATAGGATATCATGATTGATGACTACTGCCTTTGTGCTTACGTCTCATAATGAAAACTTCAACAATTATTTCTTTTAATCATATGAAAAAGAAAAAAAAAAATCGTTCAACTTACATAAAATCTCCTTCAAATTTATCCATAAAATTCAATTTTACGAATGTTTCTTTATCCCCTATTTTAATTTGAGTTTTATTTAATTACCTTTTAAAGAGTGACACGATAAATAATTTCTTAGCAGATATGTGAAGTAAAAAATCACAAAAATTATCTTAAAATTATAGACGTGTCATTTTTTAATTGAACGACATGCATTAATTACTTATTTTAATATATTTTTTAGTTTAAAATTTCTCTTTGTTTTTTTTTTCGTCTTTCTCTTTCTTGTTTTTTCTTGATTAATCATTTCCAATGCGCAAATTTTTTTTATAAGCGGTGTTATCCTTTAAAATGAAAAAATTAAATAAAATAATGTATCGTTATATTTAAAAAAATATGAACACAATTATTAAAAAAACATGTATAATATAAATAAAATAATTATATATAAGCACAATTCAGGTACATTATTATATCTTTTCTAAAAAATAAAATTTAAAAGGTATATAATGATCTTTTTCGATGATTTTGTTTTTGAAATGTATTCAAAATAATTTCACTAATATAAAAAAAACTAAATATTTGTTTATATGAAGCACCAAATAATTACTAAACAAAGAAAGTTTAAAAAAGAATGTTAAAATAAGGTGTGCATCGGTCGATTCGATTTGATTTTATGTATTATCGGTTCGATTTATTGATTTTCGATTTTTAAATATGCTAAACCAATGAGCTACTTTTTTTATCGATTTTCGATTTATTTGTTTTTGGTCCTTAAGGGTTCGATTTTCGGTTTATCCAATAAGCAAATACTCATAAAATAATATATGATTTTTCTAACGATTTGACGCAATACGATGAGATAAAGTACAACAAACAAATCAATTGAGCACGTAAAATCAATAATATGCAATATTTGACCTCATATTCTAATTTACTTTCCAACAGAAGGGCTATACATTGAAAACCAAGCAAATACACGGCTTACGAGTATCGATTTAGTATCTAGTGATGTTAAATTATTAATATTTATTTTTTATGAAGGGATAAAGTAGTAAATTATTATAGTATTAATGGGTTACGGTTTACCCAATACTAAAAATCAAACTGAACCTATAACTCTATAATTTTTTTGTAATTAAATCATTAAAAATTCTTTAATCCAACAACCATTAACAATAAAGCAATAACATTTTTTGCGGTTTGGTTTATCGGCCGGTTCGGTTTTTGCACACCCCTAGCTATGGGGCTTGCACACGCAACCTAGCTTTTGAGATTTGAACACAAAATCAACCAAGCTGCACACATCATTTTCTCAAGAAATGTTACTTTTACTATATATCAAATATCTGCTATATTTCCTTATGTTTCTTTTAATTGTATATACCTATTTAGCAATTTTTTTTGACGAAGTAATGTCACGTGACACCCTTCCGCCTTTCCAAAACCACCCCTATTTTCATGAAAGACCCAATTTTTAGAAAAACATCTCTTATGTACACCATTTTCTTCTCCTTTGATTTTCTCTTTTAAATTCCTTTCTTTGTTTTTGTTCTTTGGCAGAAATTTTAGTGTTAAGTTTGCTGACATCATCTTCCAATATTCAATTTTCAAATCATCCGTACAAGAACATATTAAAATAAGACAACAATAAGAGCCACAAATTTACTACATGTTTGTAACACCCGATAAAATTACCAAAATATCCCTAGATGAGAAATACTTGCATAACGTGTCTTCCCAAATTCAGATAACAAATTCGAGGCCGGAATTGCGATCAACACAATTGTGTGGAAATATGGTCTTGGTCAATTATTAGAGCAACCGGATCAAAAGATAATTTTTTGATGCAAAAACGTAATTCCAAAACAAGTGTGCGACATGCCCGCTATGCGGACTTACACTTGGATGTGATCCCAATATTTTTTACGGGATTAGAAAACTTGATCGAAAAATTTTCAGAGAAAAAACCCGAAAATCACCCAAGTCCGCGACGCGGACTTATACCGAGGCGATTTTTTTCAGTTTTTTTATGAGGGGCATTCCAGACTTTTACCAACCCCTCCTAAACTTAAAACACGATGGTCATTTTGAGCGTAAAAAGGGTTTTTACACCCATTCCTAAGCCTTTCTAAACTTCTAACAAAGACGAGGGCTAAAGAGAAGAGAGGAAGGGCGATGATTCAAGGAAATTAAGATGAATTCTAGCAAAGTTGATTGTCAAAACTCCATACCAGGTATGTAAGGCTAACCTAAAACACGAGTTTGTTCTTCCATGTACCCTTTGATTGAGAGAAATTGATTGATGAACGTATTGAGTCTCTATACATGTTTTTTCATGAACATTTTCTTGTAAATTATATATATCCTATGTATTTTCTAATATTGATGAACATCATGAACTTGATTTTCCTAAATAAATACTTTTACATGAGTTATTTCATAAACCCTACATATTACTTCATAAAATATTACATGAATGAACCTAGGGAATGAGTCTAGAGCCTTGATTTGAGAATATTAATTGTGATTGTGATGTGAGCATGATGATAGGTTGATAGAGCTTGATGGTTCTAAGAGTCTCCATAATTGAACTCTAAAGAGTTGTCTAATTGATTATTTCTCTAATGATTGGTCTAAGCTCTTTGAGAGATTGATTGAGAATTGAGTTGATGAGATGATCGATATGATAGGCCGAAAGGCCCAATTGAGATAGAGGTGATGAAATAATGAGAGTCTTCATGAGACTAATCGAGATGATTGATTGAGATGGATGGTCTTATGAGCATTGAGTGTTGGGAGGAGTATCGAGCACCAAAATGAGTAAGAGTAAGTCCAACTCGCACTCATTAGCTACGTCGCCAAGCATAGGTGAATATTGAACCATTACATTAGAGGTTCCCTCTTGAGTTGAAGCCCCCGAAAGCAATAATGGACTTTAGAGACCAGATCCCTTGTGGGTCTGATTCATTCTTTACTTGGCAAGTACGCAACGACTGTGGCAACATCAGTGGAATAGTTGTACAATCACTGGCTCATAAGTGATTGTTGGTGGATAAGAGAAACTCCCAGATAGGTTCTATACTGATTGTACTCTGATTTGATTTGAGTTGGATTAGATGGTATTGATGGGTCATTGTCTACTCTTTATTCTTGCTTAGATAGACCTTTGACATTCTGATTAAGTATCTTCTGAGTTGATGTTATTCTATATTATTCTGCCTATATCTGTTTCATTCAGCCATTTTAAATACTCGTACATTCCACGTACTGACGTCTATTTGGACTACATTATTTTATGATGCAAAGAGAGGTACTAGGGATCATCAATAAGCGTACCGTTGAGTATCTATTGCAGTCAGCTGAGTTGGTGAGCCTCACTTACTCCGAAGGATTCTCATTTTTATTTTCATCTAGCTATTAGAGTCAGACTTTAGACTAGCTATATTATGAATCAAGGTAGCCATGGGTCTGTCATTGGCACCAATTGATAGTGATAAAGAATTCATAGACTAGAGTCGAATGGTTGATTGGAGATTATGTTGAGCTAGTTTCTTTCATACTAGCCTATTTTATTGATATGATTTTCATGACTCAGATTGCGCACCTTTATTTTCATAGTCTTCCGCTGATATGTTAAATAAATTGATGGAATGAGTGTGATGAGGTCAAGTGGTTTGCTTGGGAACTAGCAATAGTCTCTAAGTGCCGGCCACGTCTAGGGTACCCTCCCAGGGCGTGACAAACTTGGTATCAGAGCACAGAATTCAAGTGACCTAGGGAGTCTATGAAACCGTGTCTTGTAGAGTCTTGTTTATGAGGTGTGTTGTGCACCACACTTTATAAGCATAGACCATAGGACATTAGGAATGGTTACACTTTTTTCATGATTTGATTCGTGAGTTTAAAACTCTATGAAACTCTCTTCTAATTCGAGTGTTACACATTTGCAAAATTGTGATCATGCCTCCAAGGAGAGCTGTTAGAGGAAGAGGACGTCCTGCCTGACAAAATGTTAACCAACCCGAGCCCCAAGATCATGATGAACCCATAGGTCCAACTATCCCTGTTGAGCAGCCACCACAAGATGAAATCTCGAATGTTGAGCTTCGCCAGGCTATCCAGACTCTAGCCCAGGCTATCACAGCACCTGCTACGAGACAAGGACCAGGTAGACAGGATGCACAGGATATGTCCAAAGTCCGTGAATTCTTGAGAATGAACCTGCTTGAGTTCACAGGGTCTACACCCAATGAGGATCCTGAGAACTACATTGATGAGCTTCAAAAAGTGTTCCAAGTGATGCATATGGCTAATGTTGATAGAGTTGAGTTAGCTTCCTACCAGCTCAAAGGTGTTGTCAAATTGTGGTTTGATTAGTGGAAGAAGGGTGGAGGAGAGAGAGCCCTAGTGTTGACTTGGATAGTGTTCGAGGAAGCCTTCTTGGGGTGGTTCTTTTCGAGAGAACGAAGGGAGGCCAAGGTAAGAGAGTTCTTAAATTTGAAACAGGCTCTATGACTGTGAAAGAGTATGAGCTTAAGTTCACCAGGTATCTCGCTATGCTCCAGATATGGTTGCTGATATGAGGGGGAGAATGGGACTGTATGTTGATGGGTTGAACAAAGGGCCAAAGAAGGATGGAAGGGGAGTTATGCTTGTGAGCGATATGGATATTGGAAGGTTGATGACTTATGTACAACAAGTTGATGAGTAGAGACAACAAGATAGGGAAGAGTATTGAAATAAGAGGTCCAAGACATCCAATCATGAGGTTGGGAAGAGAGGGAATGAGAATGGTAACAGATTTCAGTCTGGGCCAGCATCATCATTTGCTAGTGCACTTGTGCCCAGAAAGAGGAATGAATAGAGGTCTCAGAATTTTAGAGCCCAGAGATCTCAATCACAGGCTAATATGGCTCAAGGTTCACAAGGTAAACCACCATATGGTAAGTGTGACAAATTACACTTGGGAAAGTGTCGTGAGGGGAGTGATACATGTTCCAAGTGTGGCCAATTGGGTCACTTTCATAGAGATTGTCCAAAGTGGGTTGATCGGGCTCAATCCTTTACACTAGTCCCACCAGCTAGAGGAAATCAGAAAGGTGCTATATTAGGCGCAAGCGGAGCTACAAACCGTTTGTGTGCCATGGGTAGTCACCAAGATCAGGAGAACTCCCTAAATGTTGTGACAGGTATGATTCAAGTCTTTACTCTTGATTGCTATGTTTTGATGGATCCTGGTGCCACATTGTCGTTTGTGTCTCCTTATGTGGTTAGCAGATTTGATAGAATTTCTGAGTGTCTTCTTGAACCCTTTGATGTATCTATTCTAGTTGGTGAGTCTATTCTAGATGAAAGAATCTATAAAGATTGTGAAGTGTCCATCCATCATAAGGTTACTTTTGTTGATTTGATTGAGTTAGAGATGATTAATTTTGATGTGATCCTTGGCATGGATTGGCTTCACGCCTGGTATGCCTCCATTGATTGTAGGACCCGAACGTGATTCTGTTGCATCTAAGGGTAAGTTTATCTCCTACCTTAGAGCTAGAAAGTTGATCTCAAAGGGCTGTATCTATCACCCCGTGCGAGTTAAATCTGATGATGTTGAGCCTCTTACTCTCAAGCCAGTTTCGATTGTGAATGAGTTTCCTGAAGTGTTTCCTGAAGATCTTCCTGGAGTCCTTCCTTATCGGGAGATTAACTTTGGATTGATGTTCTCCTCGATACCCAACCTATCTCAATTCTACCTTATAGGATGGCCCCACTGAGTTGAAAGAATTGAAAGGTCAATTGAGAGATTTGTTAGAGAAGGGCTTTATTAGGCCGAGTGTTTCTCCTTGGGGTGCTCCTGTCCTATTCGTGCGAAAGAAAGATGGGTCTCTCAGAATGTGCATCGATTATAGACAATTGAACAAGGTCACGATAAAGAATAAATATCCTCTCCCCAGGATAGATGATCTATTTGACCAACTTCAGGGTGCCTCTTGCTTCTCAAAGATAGACCTCAAATCTGGATAGCATTAGTTGAAGGTAAGGGAATGTGACATTCCAAAGACAACCTTTAGGACTAGATATGGTCATTTTGAGTTCTTGGTCATATCCTTTGGGTTGACTAATGCACCTGCAGCCTTCATGGACTTGATGAATAGGGTATTCAGACAGTACCTTGACATGTTTGTGATCATATTCATCAACGATATTTTGGTGTATTTGAAAGATGAGGAGGAACATGCCAAGCACCACAGAATTATTCTCTTGTCTGTCAAAGACCATGAGTTGTATGCAAGATTTTCGAAGTGTGAATTTTTGCTCAAGTTAGTGGCTTTTCTAGGCCATATTTTCTTGGGTGATGGTATTCGAGTAGACACAAATAAGATTGAAGCGGTTAAGAACTGGCCCCGACCAACCTCTCCAATTGACATAAGAAGTTTCTTTGGGTTGGTGGGCTACTACCGTAGATTTGTTGAGGGATTTTCGTCCATATCCTCACCATTGACTAAATTGACTCAGAAGAAGGTCAAGTTCCAATTGTCTGATAAATGTGAGAAGAGCTTCCAAAAGTTGAAGACAAGATTGACTACTGTACCGGTTTTAACCTTGCCTGATGGGACAGAGGATTTTGTGATATATTGTGATGCGTCTAGAGTCGGATTGGGTTGTGTGTTGAAGCAAAGAGGAAAGGTGATCGGCTATGCTTCCAGACAACTCAAGATTCATGAGAGGAACTATCCAACCCATGATCTTGAGTTGGAAGCGGTGGTATTTGCACTCAAGATATGGTGTCACTACTTATATGGAGTACATGTGGATGTGTTTACATGTGGATGTGTTTACTGACCACAAGAGCCTGTAGTACGTCTTCAGTCAGAAAGAGCTCAACCTGCGACAGAGGAGATGGTTATAGTTGCTCAAGGACTATGACATGAGTATTCTCTACCACCCAAGTAAAGTTAATATTGTTGTTGACGCTGTTAGTAGGTTGTCAATGGGTAGTACTGCACATGTTGAGAAAGGAAAGAAAGAGTTGGCTAATGAAATGCATAGATTGACTCGATTGGGAGTTCAACTCGAAGAGAATGATGAAGGAGGAGTCAATGTTCAAAATGAGTCTGCTTCATCTTTAGTAGTGAAGGTGAAAGAAAGAAAGACCAAGATCCTGTTCTACTTCAGTTGAAAGAAGTTGTCCATAAATAGAAGGTGATGGTTTTCTCTAAAGGGGGAGATGGGGTGTTAAGATACCAGAGTAGATTGTGTGTTCCAAATATTGATGGTGTTGGAGATAGAATTATGACTGAAGCTCACAACTCTGGATATTCCATTAGAATTATGACTGAAGCTCACGACTCTAGATATTCCATTTATCCTGGCTCTACCAAGATGTACCACGACTTGAGGGAAGTCTATTGGTGGAGTGGAATGAAGAGGGATATTGCTGAGTTTGTCTTTAAGCGTCTGAATTGTCAACAAGTTAAAGTTGCACATCAAAGACCATGTGGATTAGCTTAGAACTTTGAGATTCCTGAATAGAAATGGGAGATGATCAATATGGATTTCATTACCAGTCTATCGAGGTCTTGAAGGAAACATGATTCAATATGGATGATTATGGATAGGATGACCAAAGCAACTCACTTCTTAGTAGTTAAGACGACTAACACTGCAGAAGAGTATGCCAAGTTGTGCATCCGCGAGATTGTGAGGTTGCATAGAGTTCCCTTGTCCATCTCCGTCAAAGGAGCTCAATTCACCTCCCAATTTTGGAGATCTTTTAAGAAAGGATTGGGTACTAAGGTGAATCTAAGCACTGCTTTTCATCCTCAGACGAACGGCCAAGCAGAACATACAATTTAGACATTAAAGGACATGTTGAGAGCATGTGTCCTTCAATTCAAAGGAAATTGGGATGGTCACTTACTTCTAATCAAATTTGAATGTAATAATAGTTATCATGAAAGTATTCAGATGGCTCTCTATGAGGCTTTATATGGGAGAAGATGTAGACCACTAATTGGGTGGTTTAAGGTTAGAGAAGTCGAGCTGATTGGACTTGGTCTAGTCCATCAGTCGATGGAGAAGGTAAAGGTTATTAAAGAAAGGTTGAAGACTGCATAGAGCCGCCAAAAATCCTACACTGATGTGAGGAGAAGAGACTTAGAGTTTGAGGTGAATGATTGGGTATACCTGAAAGTGTCACCCATTAAGGGTGTCATGAGATTCAGGAAGAAGGGGAAACTAAGTCCACACTATATTGGTCCCTATCAGATTATGAAGAGGATTGGGAAGGTTGCTTATGAGTTAGAGTTACCTTTTGGGCTTGACGTGATTCATCCGATTTTTCACGTCTTAATGTTGAAGAATGCTTGGGATATCCTTCATATGTAATCCTTATTGAGAGTATCGGAGTGAAGGATAACTTGCCCTTTGAATAGGTTCTAGTCCAAATCCTTGATCGTCAGGTTCAAAAATTGAGAACCAAAGAGATAGCCTCGGTAAAAGTCCTATGGAGAAATCAATTCATTGAGGAAGCCACGTGGGAAGCTGAAGAAGATATGAAAACTAAATACCCATATCTACTTGTGCTTGGTGATGAGAATGTTGAAGGTAATGTTCTTACTCTTGATTTGAATTGATTTGTCAATCCCTGAGTTGACTTGTCTATTCTTGAATCTGAATAATAATTGTTTAGATTGTTGATGGGTCGATAATTTGATTTGTTGAGTGATGGTTGAGAGGAATCTTGATTGTTATTCGTGCCTTGATGTCTATCTTTACTCTTCATTCAAGGACGAATGATTCCAAGGGGCAGATAATGTAACACCTGATAAAATTACCAAAATAACCCTAGATGAGAGAGCTTGCATAACGTGTCCTCCCAAACTCCGATGACAAATCCGAGACCAGAACTGTGATCAACATGAAATATTATGTGAGAAAATGGTCTTGGTTGATTTTTAGAGCAACTGGATCAAAATAAAAAGTTTTGATGCGAAAACGCAATTCCAAAACAAGTGTGCGATATGCCCGCGACGCAGACTTGTCGGGGACTTACACTTGAATGCGATCCCAATATTTTCTACGAGATTAGAAAACTCGATTGGAAAATATTCAGTGAAAAACCCCAAAAATCACCCAAGTCAACGACGCGTTCTTAGTACACCGAGGTGATTTTTTCCAATTTTTCGTGAGGGGCATTCCAGACTTTTTTTCAACCCCTCCTAAACTTAAAATATAATTAAAATAGGTCATTTTGAGCGTAAGAAGAGTTTTTGCACCCATTCCTAAGCCTTTTTAAGCTTTAAACAAAGACTAGGGCTAAAGAGAAGAGAGGAAAAGTGAGGATTCAAGGAAATTGAGGCGAATTCTAGCAAACTTGATTGTCAAAACTCCATACCAGGTACATAAGACTAACCTAAAATATGAGTTTGTTTTTCCATGTGCCCCTTGATTGAGAGAGATTAATTGATTAACGTATTGAGTCTCTATATTTTTTCATGAACGTTTTCTTGTAAATTATATATAAACTATGTATTTTCTAATGTAGATGATCATCATGAACTTGATTTTCCTGAATAAATACTTTTACATGAGTTAGTTCATAAACCCTACATATTACTTCATAAAATATTGCATGAATGAACCTAGGGATTGAGTCTAAAGCCTTAATTTAAGACTATTGATTGTGATGAGAGCATGATAATAGGTTGATAGAGCTTGATGGTTCTAAGAGTCTCCATAATTTAACTCTAAAGAGTGGTCTAATTGATTGTTCCCCTAGTGATTGGTCTAAGCTCTTTGAGAGATTGATTGAGAATTGAGTTGATGAGATGATTATTATGATAGGCCGGAAGGCTCAATTGACATAGAGATGATGAAATGATGAGAGTCTTTATGACACGAATTGAGATGATTGGTTGAGCTGAATGATTTTATGAGCATTGAGTGTTGGGAGGAGTATCGAGCATTGAAATGAGTGAAAGTAAGTCCAACTCGTACTAATTAACTATGTCGCCAAGCGTAGGTGAGGATTGAACCATTATATCAGAGGTTCCCTCCTGAGTTGAAGTCCCTGAAAGCAATAGCAGACTTCAGAGACCAGAACCCTTGTGGGTCCGATTCGTTCTTTACCTGGCAAGTACGGAACCACTATGGCAACATCAGCGATATTCTTATACAATCACTGGCTCATAAGTGATTGTTGTCGGATAAGAGAAACTCCCAGATAGGTTCTACACTGATAGTACTCTATTTTGATTTGAGTTGGATTGGACGATATTAATGGGTCATTGTCTACTCTTTATTCTTACTTAGACATTTGACATTTTTTTGATTATCTTCTGAGTTGATGTTATTCTATATTATTCTGCCTATATCTGTTTCATTCAGCCATTCTACATACTCGTACATTCTACGTATTGACATCCATTTGGAGTGCATCATTTTTTATGTAGAGACAAGTATTAGGGATCATCAACAGGCGCACCGTTGAGGATCTATTGCAGTCAGCTGAGTTGGTGAGCCTCTATTACTTCGGAGGATTCCCATTTTTATTTTCATCTAGCTATTAGAGTCAAACTTTATACTAGCCTTATTTTGAATTAAGATAGCCATGGATCTGTCAGTGGCACCAATTGATAGATAGAGGCTTCATAGACTAGAGTCGAATGGTTAATTGGAGATTATGTTGAACTAGTTTCTTTCATACTAGCCTGTTTTATTGATATGATTTTCGAGACTCAGATTGTCCACCTTTATTTCATAGTCTTCGGTTGATATGTAAATAAATTGATGGAGTGAGTGTGATGAGACCAAGTGCGCTTGGGGACTAGCAATAGTATCTGAGTGTCGGCCACGTCTAGGATACCCTCTCGGGGCATGACAATGTTGTTGTACCGACACTCTCTAAGAACAAGAGAGAAACAAATACTATTGTACATTCTAGAGAGAGAAGAATATTTTTTTGAATTTTTGATCATGAATTTTCAGATTTATGGTGTTATCAAACTTTTCTTGTTCACTGGGTGTCTCCATTATTGTTGATGCTACATTTTCAAGAAAATTAGAATGAAATTAATTCAAAATCTACAACTTTATCAGTATCCCAAGTTCAGTTTCAAATCCATTCTTATTAATGGTTTGAAATTTAATTTTTATAGCGTATTTGGAACAATTGATTTGGTGTTATAAAAAATATAATTATTTATAAAATTTCAATAATTAATATTAAAATTATGATTAACAAAAAAGAACTTTTGAATTAAAAAAGAAAGAAAAACAATATAACTAAAATTTGACAGGGCGCTGAAAAAGACATTGATGTGGCGGCCCTTGTATGACACTTTCGGTAATAAGATTGGATCTTTATTTTTAAAGTGGTATTAAATTAAACTCAAACTAAATTAGGAGGGTTCGTAAAGTTGCATTGCTAAACTAAGTTTTCTTAAAATAATAATTTAAGAAAATATTATTTTCTTAAATTATACTTGCATTGAATTAGTGAGTCCCGTTTAAATCAGTTTTTACATAGTTGGCTCAACTAACTTGTTTTCTCTTTATTTTGTAAATTAAGAAAAAATTCTGTACATTGAAATTAAAAGGACTTCTCCAAACTTTCCAAAGACATTTTTATATATGGCTTTAGTAGATGCACATTTGTTTTGCAGTATGATAGACTTCTAGGCTATAGCCAGTAGCTCCAACATTTGTGGCTATCATATAACAAGTCTTTTCTTTAGTGACACAATCAGTTTTTACATTCTAAAATTCACAATCAAATGGTAAAAGTCATCCTCTCAAAAACAACAATGGACCCAATAGAATGATTGTTGTTCTTAGATGATTTTAGGTTTTTATTTCTATGTTCAGTATTTATAAATCTGGTCCTAACTTTTAAAGGAGCTAGATGATTGTTAGAGTCTCCTTTTTTATGCATAGTTAGAGTTAGCTATGTAGAATTCTTGAAGTCTAAATCCATCAAAGTTGATTGATTTCGTGGGCATCATAGTAGTTACCTAGTCAGTTTAGTAATAAAGTTGTTATAGCAAGGGGAAAGAGATTAAGAGTTTAATTCCTTGATTACGAGAGTTTGTAATCAAATCTTTACTCCTTGATGATAATGAAGTTGAGTTGAAATTTTATGAGGCAAATTGTAATTTTTCCTCCCTTGAGCAAGAAGATTTTCACATAAACTCTTATACTCTTTATTTATTTTGTTCTTACTAAATTAAGAGACCAAATCAAATAATTATAATAAAAATATATAACCCATCAATAACAATCGTGATATTTTAATCATAATATTCGAGATAAAAGTGGATTTGTGAATAAGTACAAATCAATGTTTCATGGACTATGAGAAAATATATTTAGTATGTCAATATCTACTTGAAAGTTGAGCTCTCGTCTCATCAACCAAGAAGTCAGGTATATCTACATAATAACATCTATTCTCAACGATTTAGAACCAACTTTCATATATGTATACTGGTCACAGGTGTGCCAGTACGGGCCTAACACAGATATTGATAAACTTTTATATATAAAAATATATTAATATTTTTAAGTTGTCAATTTATTGCCACTTATAGCATATTTTATGTTATTTTAAAATAATGTATGTTACTTAATTTGTCCTAATTTATATTGCGCATATAAAATTTTGATAGTCAATCAAAATTTTATTTATTTTTTAAATATTTTAAATTGTTAATTGCCGAACTGTTGGAAAAATAATTTATTAGGGGAAATATTGTATAATCAATCAGTTAAAGCAGACACGTCAATCGACATCTGTCTTTAATAAATAATGACTTATCAGGGGTATTATTATAAATTCATAGTTAAAGTAGCTGAATAAATAATTAATAGAAATAACATAGTAAAATCAAGCTGCTAAAGCAGGCACGTCAACTAGCAGCTGCCTGCTTAAGCAAGCAGCTGAAGCAAGTATGTCGGTCGTGAGTTGCCTGCTTCTAGACGCTCATAATAATTACTTTCTCTATCCCATTTTATGTGGCGTCCTTTTTTTTTTGTTTCGTCCCAAAAAGAATGCCACCTTACTCTAATTAGAAATAATTTAACTTTAAAATTCCCCTTTTATCCTTATGAAATGATTCTCAGCCATACAAATATCTAAGAATGATTTTAGACTACAATTTACAAAAGTCTTTTTTTTTTCTTAAACACCATGCCTAGTCAAAGGGTACCACATAAAATAGGATGGAGGAAGTAATAGAAATGACATAGTAAATCAAGTTTCTGAAGCAAGCATGTTAATTAACAGTTGCCTGCTTAAGCAAGTATGTCGACTGTGAGTTGCCTGCTTTTAGTCGCCTAGAATTAATATAAATGACATAATAAATAAAATGAAGCAGTTACGGCAATTCGCAATTGTCTGCTTAAGCAAGCAGTTGAAGCAGACATGTCGATCGTGAGCTATCTGCTTCTAGATACTTATGTATAGTAGTAATTAGTAAGATGAACATTTTTTCATTTATTTATATTATATTTTCTTAAAAGTACTTCCTTTCGGACACAAATATAATCATTGAAAGATATTTAAAATAATCATTTCATTTAATTTTTGTAGTTTGAAAAGAAATATTTAATTTATCATTTTATGTTTATTTTATCATAATTCTGATATTTATATGACTTAAAAAATAATTTATCAATGATATTTTGTAAAATCATAGTTGAAGAAATAATTAATAGGAACAATATCAAATCAAGCAGTTGAAGTAGACACGTCAACATGGCAATTGTCTGCTTAGGAAGGCCTAATTTATCATTTTTACTTGTTTATCATAATTCTTATATTTACATGACTTAAAATAATTAATTAGGGTGCTATAGTAAAATCACAGCTGAAACAGCTAAAAAATAATTTATTAGGGATAATATTATAAAATATAGTTGAAGTAGCTGAAGAAATAATTAATGGAAACAATATAAAATCAAGCAGTTGAAGTAAATACGTCAATCGACAACTGCTTGCTTAAGTAAGCAGCTAAAGCAAACATGTCGTCCAACAACTGTCTGCTTCTTCACTATAACACTCCATAACTCTATTCTTAGGATTCAAAATTTTTCGTCGTAAATACATAAGCTTGAACCTAGTGATGCCATACATGTACTTAGGTTTTAAGCCTAATTCTTATATGTGGGAAGTGTATTAGGGTCATAAGAGACCTCTAGTACTTAATCGATTTCAAAATTTTCCTATCGATTAAGTTTTTCGCATTAGATTATGCAAGGATCAACTTTAAATGACCGTAACTCTCAGCACACAAAGAATTAGATGACCCATAACCTATCAAATTAAAGATCTTTGAATTATCTTTCCAACACTACCAATTTTGCCTCATTTTGAATTTAGAGTAAAATGTTATGACCGTTATAGTGAAGACTGTTAGAGCAGAGTTTTCTGGGTCACCATCTACGAAATCCTAATTGTGGGTCGTAGCTGGGATGATAAACTATAAACTTAGCTTCGTGAAAAGCTTCTCCGAGTCAGTTTTTAAGTCCCAAACTTTACGTACCCAACTAAGAATCGTAGTTTGGGCTAGTAAAATGAGTTTCAGGACCCCAAAACTCACCCTAGGTTCTATGATTGGCTCCTACAACCTATTGAAGCTTCTACGGACCGTAGATGGCCCCGTAGATGACCTGGCAATATTTTTAAGAAGGGCTATTTTAGTTTTTTTATATCTTTTCTAAGCCTAAACTTGACGATTTTACACTTGATAAAGTTCCTAAACGATACCATTCAACCCTCATTATGCTCAAACATATTCTCAAGACTTAGAACAAGATTTCGAGAGGAGAAAAGCTAGGGTTTTCAAGCACCTTCTTCAAAATTCTTCAAGAATCTCATTTTTCTAGGTATGTAAGGCTATCTAAAGCGTTGGATTGAGTCTGTACATGTGCTTTTCTTCATCTTCTTGAGTAGAAAGTTTGCCTAAAGGTCGAGTAGGAGTTCTAAAATTCGATTGTCTACGTTTACTCTGAGTCTTCATGCATATTTATGACCTTATTGATGGTATACATGCTGATTGTATGAGATTTAAGCATTTAATTATACTAATTGACATGAACCCTAGTTACGAAATTTCATGTAGCACTTTATGCATCAATTAAATTAAGAATATGATTTGTGAATGTCTGAATTGAGTAAATTTGAGCATGATTGGAACATGAGAAGTATCTTACATGTCTTTATGTGATGAGCATGATTGATTGGAGTCTAAATGACCATTTGAGTTAGAGTATTAAATGTTTTGATGAGTTTGTAGCATGCATAATTGATAGTCTTGATTGGTTGATTGGTGATTGAGTCGAATATAATAATTGTCAAAACCACTCTTGAAAGATGTGATTTGGATGGGTTGGATTGTTGATAGGCCGAAAGGCTTGATTGTGGTAAAACTGATGAATTGATAAGAGTCCTTCTGAGACTCATGATTGGTTTGATTGAGATTGATTGTCTTATGAGTATTGAGTTTGTAGAGGAATATCGAGCACTGAATTAGGTGAGATCAAGTCTAACTTGAACTGAATAACTACATCGCCAAACATAGGTGAGAATTGAATTGTTAAGTAAGATGTTTCCCTTTTTATGTCCCTTCCCAGGACTTGATTGATTGGCATGGATCTATGATTAGTTGATTCGTCCTTTACCTTGGCAAAGTATTACATGGTTGTGCCAACATCAACAAGATTGTTGTATGATCACTAGCCCATAAGTGATTATTATCAGATAAGAGAAACTCTCAGATAAGCCTTATGTACTTCGTGATGTGCTATCAAAATATAGCACTTTTGATGCTTAAAACTTGGAATTTTATGTGTTCTTAATGCGATGTTAGTTGGTTTTATGTGTTTTCAAGTTTTATTTGCAGGATTTTAGGGTTGGCCTTGATTTTGGGAAGAAAGTACAGAAGTTGCTGATTTTGATGTAGTATGAGACCCTTTACGGGTCGTATTTCACTCTACAGGTCGTGGAGTGGGTTTCGTGAACAATTCTATCGAGGGGTTGATTTTCTAAAGTTGATTCTACGAACATGCAAATGGGTTGTGGAATGATTTACGATTCATAGAACATGGTTCGTGCCCTGAGGATCAGAGATAAGAGACTTTCTAAAGATTCATTAGACCAAACCCCCCTATGAGTCGTAAACCACTTTATGTGTTGTAAAGGGATATCATAGACTTGAAGTCCAATTTTTCAGTAGCACTGTACGAGACCCCGATTACGGGTCGTAGAATGCAATATGGCTCGTAAACCTGTTTGTAAGGCATGCCGACCCAACTATCTTATTTTTTTAGGACTTGTATTTTAAATATTATAAACAGGGTTTTACCTTATTTTTCATGAATTTTTTTCCCCAGAGAGACAGATAGTACACAGAGAACTCGATAATTTGAGAGGAAAAATAGTGAGATAACATTGGAGAGTTTTGAGAACACTTCTACGTTGATTTGATCTTTAATCTTGTGATTCTCTTTGAAGTTGGCTTTGCTTGTTCTTAATTCAATTGTGTAAGTGCTCTATTATGTTATTCTAATTCATACGTCTTGCATCTATACAAATCATGCGTAGCTAAATCCACAACTAGGGTTGTGGGAACCATGAAGAACTAACAAAGTAAAACCGGATTATTCATAATTCTTGAAAAGTGTGCATGCATGTATTGATTAACTCTTTCACTTTGCATGTTTTCTAATGGTGGCCAACATTAGAACCCGCCTAGTGTTACTGACTAGACTAATGTAGTAATGAATAGGAAAAGAGATAAATTAACAAAATTCGATTGATGTGTTCTCATCTAATCAACCGAACTGGGCTAAGGGGAGGTTGTACAGGGACTAATATGTAAGGGTTAGTAATGCACACTACAGAGATGGGCCAAGTCACGTAGTGAAATTCGCCTCTCGTTTGGACCAAAGAGTTTGGTGAACTTAACTTACCATCCTGCATGCTATACAATGGAAAAAAATTAGGTTATCCGGTGATACTAAGTTAGGGAATCATGAGGAACATAATACCCTAGTTTTTCTCCACATTAATTTAACTCCTGTGTTAGGTTTATTTTTCTACTGATTATTGCAACCCCCCCTCCACCATTTGGGGAAGTAAGCTGGTTAACTACTCAAATTATGTTAATTGAATTATCTTAAATCTACGTATATCTTTGGGTTCAACCCTAACCTTGGTTGGGTTATATTTCTTGACAACGACCGCTTTATCATAAAAAAAGAGGTGTAACTTGCGCGACATCAAGATTTTGGTGTTGTTGTTGGGAAATACGGCTAGACTTAGTTAATTCAAGTGATTTGAGAATTAATCCTCATTTCCTTTATTTTTCATTTTTCGTTGTTTTTGTTCTTTTCAGAGTGTAAGTGTAGTGTATGCCCAACATTCGAAGTCTAGGCAGACCCTTGACTCTGTTGGACCCAGAGATCCAAAGAACGTTGAGAAGGATGACCAAAGGTAACACCAATAACGCGGCTAATGCAACTCCGAACAGGAATGAGAATGAAAATGCTGATCATGAGAATCCACCTCCTCTTGAGGACATTCCTCCACAACCACAGGATTTTAATGCCAATGCTTATCAGTGGAATCAATACAGGCTGAATCCTATGACTCTGGAGGTGACTAGATGTCACGCCCCGGGAGGGTACCCTTGGCGTGGCCGGCACTCAGAGACTATTGCTAGTCTCCAAGTGAACCACTTACCCTCATCACATCATTCAATCAAGTAAACTCTACTGAACAGCGGAAAATGCAAGTAAGTAATGGACACATCTCATATAAAGTCTCAAAGAATATATAAAATAATGAAGGCTAGTAGAAAGAACTAGCTCACAATCTCAACATCAATGCTTGACCCTTGTCTATGAAGCCTCTATCGCTAATCATGTGGTGCCAATGACAAATCCATGGCTACCCAAATCAAAATAAAAGAAATAGTCCAATCCAACTCTAAAGCATGATGAAATAAAAGTAGTGGATCGTCCGGAGTAGGGAAGGCTCACCAAATCAGCTTCGAATCTCAGATCTTCAACGGAGCGCATGTCGATGATCTCTAGTACCTGCCTCTACATCATAAAACGATGCAGTCCAGAGTGGACGTCAGTACTTGGAATGTACTGGTATGTAAAATAGCTGAATGAAACCGAAACAGGTAGAATAATATGGAAACAACATCAACTCAAAATAAACATCATAATCACATCAAAACAGTCAATTGTCTATCTATGGAAGAATAAAGAGTAGACAAGTGACACATCATTAACTTAGACTCATCATTAGTCTCAACTCATCTCATGGATCATCTCAGAGGAGCTCACCTCCTCTCATCTCATCTCAAGACTCAACTCAGAGGAGCTCACCCCCTCTCATCTCATCTAAACTCAGAGTACGATAAGAATTTTTCTAGGAGTTTCTCTTAACCGACAACACTCACTTATGAGCCAGTGAATGTACAACAATCACCCTGATGTTGCCACAGTGGTCCCAAACTTGCCAGGTAAGGAACACTGGATCCCATATCAATATACCCGACATAGAATCAAACTGAACAGATCCTCTATTGCTTTCAGGGACTGTTAAACCTCGAGGGAAACCATATGTATGTATGTGATGGTTTAAGCCTCTCCTACGTTTGGCGACGTAGTTAATGAGTTCGAGTGGGACTCACTCTTGCTCATTTCGGTGCTCGATACTCCTCCCGACTCAATGCTCATAAAATCAACCTCAACCAATCTCATAGGAATTCACTCCCCGTCAACGACTGCCAGTCTCATAGGGACCCACTCCGTGTCCACGACTGATATTTTACCGGGACCTTGGCCCCTTTCATCAATTACCTCATAGGGACTTCCACCCTATCATCAACATCTCATAGGGATTTTAACCCTATCATCAACATCTCATAGAGACTTTAACCCTATCATCAATATCTCATAGGGACTTTAACCCTATCATCAATATCTCATAGGGACTTTAACCCTATCATCAACATCTCATCAATGACTCAAGATTGTATAACAATCATTAGGAACAAGTGAATAAACACATCGGTAGAGTTCATTTATGGAGACTCATTAAACAATCAAAATTTTATCAACTCATCATCACAATCAACAATCTCAGCTCAAGGCTCTAGACTCAAGTCTCAAGTGCATTATGCATGCATTTTCAAATTAGTCATCAAGATTCCATCAACTCATCATCACAATCAACCATCTCAATTAAAGGCTCTAGACTCAAGTCTCAAGTGCATTATGCATTATGAAGGGTTATGCAAATTCCATGAAAGTATTCAATTTAAGAAAACAAATAGTATGATGATCATCAACATAGAAAACATGTAGTTTCAAATATAATTTTCAAGAAAATCCATCAAAGAAATCATGCACGTAGACTCTTCAATCATCAACTCATCTATGACCTCTATGGGGCATATGAGAGAACAATCTCATGTTTTCGTTTAGCCTTACATACCTGAATATTTGATATTACAAATCAAAACTTGATAAATACTCGTTTCTTGGAGAAAATCCTCGATCTCGGTAGTTCTTTTAGAGTGGAAGAACTTGGAATGACATTGCTTGAATGGCTTATCTTTGATTCTTGGATTCTTGACTTAGAATCTTTAGAGTTCTTGATGAAGAACCCTAATTCTTGAAAAAGAAGAATCAAGGAATCCTTTATTAGAATTCTTGAATTCGTTTTTTTTTGAAACCCTAGGTTATGATTTGAGATTCTATTAGGGATTCATGAATAGATGAAGAAATTTGGATTGGGTAGATTGAAAATTCATGAGGAAATAGCTTACCTTGATGATGAATCTTGGAAGCTATCCTTAACTTGATGATTCTTGAGCATTTATGTTTAGGAGTGAAGGAGAGGGTTTTAATTATGAAAACTAATGTTTTATGTGTTTTAGGGCCTTAAATAGACCCCCAAAGGGTTTAGGATAAAAGTACCCTCAAAATAAAATAAAAGGACATCGTTTAGCTTATCCAGAGAGGGTCCGCGATATGTCCGCGACGCGGAGCGGTCGCGGATCTCAGACAGCTCTGCAGGTCTTCAGTAAAATGGTCATAACTCTCTACTCCGAACTCTGATTAAGGCGAAATAAGATGAGTTGGAAAGATAATTCAAAGATCTTTAATTTGATATATAATGGGTCACCTAACTCATTATACTTTAGGAGATATGGTCATTTGAAGTTGACCCTTCTATCAACTCACACAAAAACTTAGTCGGTAGAAATTCTTTGGACTCGACTTGATGTAAAAGATCATTTATCAACTCCAATTTTACTCCCACTCTAGGAAATTAACTTTAACACCTATGATCAATTAAGAATCATCAATTAAATCCTATATCATATGAAGGATGACTCGGTCTTAGCATAGAAAAAAATTGGGGTGTTACACTAGAACTATTGCATTGCGACCACTACCAGCTGACACAAAGTTCATAGTCTCGAGTGGGTTGCTTTAGATGCTGCAGAACCGTGGGCTATTTGTGGGCTTACCATCGGAGGATCCTCATAGCCATCTACAGAATGTTGTATTTGTCTACAAGAGTATGATGGAAACACAGAATCTGTCCATAGATGTTGTGGGACTTCGTGTCTTCCCATTGTCTCTTATAGGCAAGCAATACTATGGCTATTTGAGCTCCCGCAGAGTTCGATCACTAGTTGGGCTGAATTGCAGAGGGCCTTTTTGGAGATATATTTCCTGAGGTTGAAGAAGCTGAAGTAGAAAGACCAGATCAATAACTTTGAGAAAATTCCTGATGACTCGATCAATACTACATGGGAGCAATTTACTAAGTGCTTGAGGAGTGTCCTGGACTACAAGATCGTTGATGATGCCTTGGTGAAGATCTTCTACCATGCCCTTGATGAAAACAATCTGGCTTGTGCTGACACTATTATGAGGGGTATATTCTTAGATCAACCATTTGGAAGGATTGCAGAAAGGATGGAGTGAGTGGTCAAGACTAATCGTGAATGGGGGTTGGAGATACAGAGCAGCTAACAAAAGTTCATGCGTTGTCAGTGTCGGTTCGGAGCAAGCTAAGATAAATGAAAAATTTATGCAAGAGCTTGCCCAAATCCGCACTGGCACGAAAGGTGATGATAAAACAGAACCAGGAGAGAGTCAATGCATTGCTTCATCAGCCTCCACGTGCACCCATGTATGATGAGTCTTACTATAAGAAAGACACTTGTTTTATTGCTGATTAGACAGGGGGTTCCCGGACTAACGCCCAAGGGTCCAACTAGGACTATTAGCGCCAATGTGAAGGAAACCGAAGTCAGAAATTCAACATAGATGGAGCTTTCAGGGATAACCACAGAGGATACTATGAATAGAACAGGGGCCGAGAGACAAATTCAGATTGGGGTCACAGAAATGGTCCCTATGTGCCACCACATAACCATGACGCAGATGAGAGTAGTTCAAGAATGGAGGAGAATATGTTTGATCGCCTGTTGAAGAAAGCTGAGACACAGGATGAGACTCTGAAGGGGATGAAATTTGAGATCTCCAGTATCAATCAGAAAATTGAGTCTCATTTTGTTGCTATCAAACAACTTGAGCAATAATTTGGTCAAGTGTTGACTCAACTCAGACAACGTAAGAGGGGTACACTGCCTAGTAACACAGTTCAGAACCCTAAGAATGAAGGGCACTGCATGGCGGTTACTACTCGTGGTGGCAAGAGCACCATTGATTCTCTCATGCCAGTTGATGAGGATCACTAGAAAAAAAACAGCAAATAACAACGAATATTTAGTGACAATCACATTTTTGTTGCAAAATAACGATGGATTACCAATGAATAATATGTATGTTGCTAAATAAATAAAAATATTAAAAATATCCATATTAGCAATGAATTCGCGCTAAAAAAATATTTTTTCGTTGTTATATTTTGGCGCTAAATTTTGGCGCCTTATGGAAAATATTTTATTAAGATGTAGTGACAAATTTAGTGATGACATATTTATTGCTAAAGCTTAGCGACAGATTTAAAGACGACAAATATGTCGCTAAAGTATTTTATTTTAAAAAGTATATTTTCAAAGTCACAGCAACAAAAATAATTCGCCATTACTTATTTTTTTTTTAATAAAAAAAGATACATATAGCAACAAACAAATAATTTGTAGCTAAATTTGTTGCTATAAAAATTAAATAATAGGGCAAACTTATACATTATTTTTGTCAAAAGAGGCAAAACCCACTAGAAAGAGAGCAGCAGCAGACGCTCTCATCTTTCTCCTCGTTTGTCTTCTTCAAAATAAAAACAATGTGTCTTCTTCAAATTATATGGACAATCACCTCTCATTCTGTTCGTTTCTTTTTTCCTTCTTCTTGTTGAGACATAAGTTCTTGGAGTTTGGGGTTTCAAATAACGCAAGAAATTTGGGGCTTCAAACAAGCACAAGTGGTGGAGTTGCTATCTTCTAGACTAGAAACAAGCACAGGTCATAGGGTTGTTTTCTTCTCATATTTTGAGGTATGTGAATTCAGATTTTATTTTCAGGTAGTGTATGCTTCAAAAGTTGCTTTTTTCTAGGGTTTCTGATTCGTTTTGAGTTTGGGAATTTTCTAGTTATATGCTTTAATTCATCTCGAGATTGTGGTAGTATTTTTACTTTTTTGATGATGTTGAAAAGAAAATATTCAATATTTTGCAGATTTAGAGATGGGTTTAAAATCTTTACATAAAAAAACTAATCATTTAGCACTTGCCTAGAAGGTGTTTGACGAAATTCCTCAAAAAGAATGTTCTAATGTTTACAACAAAAAATAGAAAAATTTTATCTCCAGGAAAACAAGAGGGTGTTAATATCACTTACGTTGCTATAGACATAGTAGCACATCCTTTAGCAATCAGATATTTAAAAAAAAAGTACTAATGAATCCAACTAAATCAACGCGTAGAGTAAGACGCCTCAACCTTAAGATCACGTACAATGGATGGATCTTCTTATATGGATCTTCTTGCAACTTGGTTGTTTTATATATAGAATCTGCAAGTCATATCTATTATGCTAGGACATACTCTTTGTTTATTTGTGAGTTTACTTGAACAATGAAGAAGAGGACATGTTTATTCTTCGTTAGTTTACTTTATCTGGTGTTTTAGATGAGATTGAGAAAGTACATCAGTACAAGAAAAAAGATTATCTAATGAGGGAAAAGTTGATCGTTGAAAGTTTTATTCATGAAAACAAATCTAGTAGTTGAAAGTATTGTAATATATTTATTTTTTGATTGCTAGAGTGATATGTTGTTATAGACTACATATAATACTTACAACATAATTAATATGAGTGTCGAATAAAAAAGAACTTGGCCATTTATTGTAAAACATTATAAATTTTATCCTCAGTTTTATATTCTTCTTCTGTAGATCCTTCTTGAATTTCATGATGCTCTTCCAATAACCTATCATCAATGGGTTCATCCATTTCAATTACATCACCATTTGAATCATGTAAGAGTATATTTTCATCAATACAAGCGGTTGTATCTATCTCATGGATTTCAACTTCTTCAACTTGGATAAAATTTACAACAAAATGGCCATGTTTTTTTTTATTCGACAGTCATATTAATTATGTTGTAAGTATTATATGTAGTCTATAACAACATATCACTCTAGCAATCAAAAAATAAATATATTACAATAATTTCAACTACTAAATTTCTTGTCATGAATAAAACTTTCAACGATCAACTTTTTCCTCATTAGATAATCTTTTTTCTTGTACTGATATACTTTCTCAATCTCATCTAAAACACTAGATAAAGTAAACTAACTAAGAATAAACATGTCCTGTGTCTACATCTTAATAAACGATGATAATACATCTTCATTGTTCAAGTAAACTCACAAATAAACAAAGAGTATGTCTAGCATAATAGATATGACATGCATATTCTATATATAAAATAACCAGGTTGCAAGAAGATCCATTCATTGTACGTGATCTTAAGATTGAGGCGTTTTACTCTACGCATTGATTTAGTTGGATTCGTTAGTACTTTTTTAAAATATCTGATTGCTAAAGGATATGCTACTATGTCTATAGCAACGTAAGTGATATTAACACCCTCTTGTTTTCCTGGAGATAAAATTTTTTCTGTTTTTTGTTGTAAACATTAGAACATTTTTTTTGAGGAATTCGCTAAACACCTTCTAGGCAAGTGCTAAATGATTAGTTTTTTTATGTAAAGATTTTAAACCCATCTCTAAATCTGCAAAATATTGAATATTTTCTTTTCAACATCATCAAAAAAGTAAAAATACTACCACAATCTCGAGATGAATTAAAGCATATAACTAGAAAATCCCCAAACTCAAAACTAATCAGAAACCCTAGAAAAAAGCAACTTTTGAAGCATACACTACCTGAAAATAAAATCTGAATTCACATACCTCAAAATATGAGAAGAAAATAACTCTATGACCTGTGCTTGTCTCTAGTCAAGAAGATAGCAACTCCACCACTTGTGCTTGTTTGAAGCCCCAAATTTCTTGCGTTATTTGAAACCCCAAACTCCAAGAACTTATGTCTCAACAAGAAGAAGGAAAAAAGAAACGAACAGAATGAGAGGTGATTGTCCATATAATTTGAAGAACACATTATTTTTATTTTGAAGAAGACAAACGAGGAGAAAGATGAGAGCGTTTGTTGCTGCTCTCTTTCCTGTGGGTTTTGTCTCTTTTGACAAAAATATAATGTATAAGTTTGCCCTATTATTTAATTTTTATAGCAACAAATTTAGCTACGGATTATTTGTTTGTTGCTATATGTATCTTTTTTTATAAAAAAAAAAGTAACAATAAATTATTTTTGTTGCTATGACTTTGAAAATATACTTTTTAAAATAAAGTACTTTAGCGACATATTTGTCGTCTTTAAATCTGTCGCTAAGCTTTAGCAATAAATATGTCGTCACTAAATTTGTCACTACATCTTAATAAAATATTTTCCATAAGGCGCCAAAATTTAGCGCCTAAATATAACAACGAAAAATATTTTTTTGTCGCGAATTCATTGCTAATATGGATATTTTTAATATTTTCATTTATTTAGCAACATACATATTATTCATTGCTAATCCATCGTTATATTGCAACGAAAATGTGGTTGTCGCTAAATATTCGTCGCTATTTGCTTTTTTTTTTTCTAGTGACAGGACAACAGCTAGCACTGCGTTTTATGCGAATGTCTTGCTTTATTTTCCTTCTTCATATCAACTTATAGCTTCTAGGAAATTAGTGGAGTATAGAGAATGATGTAGAGATTTTCATATGTGATTATTAAGCTTCTTTTTGGATTGTAAAGCATGTAACAAAAATTGTGAAGTTCAATTTGCACAGAAAGATGAAAAGAAAGAAAAAGTTGAGATGGAACAAGAGGATATTTGGATCACTGTTTATAAGTCAACAATATTATTGGTGTCACTATTACATATAATTAGTACAGGAATGGAGTAATATAGTGAGGAAAATAACATTTTACTAATATTAAGGTCAAATAGAATTCTCTTTATGCTCTAAATTCACTGTTAGGTACAAGAAAGTAGTATGTCTTGACAAGTTATGTACAGCCTTGTGAATATGCAACATACACATTAAAAAACAAAAAGTCCTTCTAGTTTAATTTAGTGAGTTGGGAAGGTATGATGAATCTTCAGATTTTCTATTTTCTCATTTAAATGGTATATTAGTTCAATTTTTCTCATTTATATGCTCTATTAGTTCAATTTTAATGATATACTGAAATCGTGTCTTATTATTAAAATAATTTTTGAAAAAAGTGATATAAATTATATTGGTATAGGCTGTTGAAAAGGTCAAGATCCAACACCAAATGAGCTACATTTGCATGTTCATACACATGATCATGATGGAAAGTCTTTTATTGCGGAGCGTTCCCGAATTATCCATGTAAGTTCCAAATGTTGTAACTTTATTGTCTTTATGTTTTAAAATCTTAAAGGTTTAACTGCTAGGATTTCCTTACGTAAGCTCATGGATTTCTTAGCTGGAATGTTGTAAGATGTGTAGTTTGAGATGTTGCACTGGTCATGGATTTCTTTTAAGGTGGTAAACTTCTATTAAATCAAAGATAATTTTTTTTCTTCTAAGAATCTCTAGTTACCTTTGATACAATACATATTAATTTTACTATTTATTACAGGAAAGATATGAAGAAATACTGAGGGAAAAAACACAACTCAGACAGATATTAATCAATGTGAAGTATATCATGAAGCTGCGGGAGGACAAAAGAGAAAAAAATATATGGTCTTGGATCTGAAGCAAAAAGTTACTATGCATCAAAATTTTCCATCTCTTCGGAATCTAAATTTCATCATCAGCATCATCTTCAATTTCTCAATCAACACCCCTAACAAATATGTCTGAGTTTATGAACCAATTGATTCATGCACTTACTGATCACTTTCTTCCTATAGTTCTTCAGCGGGTACATGAAGTGATTTCTTCATCACCTACTAATGATCCATCATTTGTGACACCTATAGTGCCTCCTGCTACTACTAATGCTGAGGAAGTTGGTCCTTTAGTTTCAGATGATGATCATAGCCCTTGACGCAATTTACATTATAATTTTGTGATATTGTCCATTTTGAAAAGTATTAATTGTGTATCCACAATACTTGATAGATGTGGATTCTTTTGATTTAAGAATTATTAGTAGATTCTTGTGTTATTGATGTTTTTGATATAATTATGTTATATAGATTTTGCTTTCTATATATTTTGAATGTTCTATAATTATCACTTTATACAATTCGTGATTATTGTAAGGTTGTTTTATGATTTGCATTTAATATTTTTCAATAATTTTTATTGAAAATATATTTAAAATAAAATTCAGAAGAAAATTGTAAGCGACGATTTAAATTGTAGTTATAGAGAACTTTTGCGACGAGTTGAGGAAAAGGATATTTGGTAGCCATGAAAAGGCGGCATGGACGACAAAATGCATTACAACAGATTAGCGACATATCTCTTGTTGCAAAATTATTCAAACGACGAAATAAAATTGTAAAGATAACAACAGTTTAAAATATAGCAACGAATTATTCGTCACTACGAATATAGCAACAAATATATTTTGTTGTTGGGACGTTGTTAAACCAGCAACGAAATTTATTTTTTTATCGCTAAGTGATTAGCAACGCGCATAATAGTAACAAAAGATAATCCGTCGCTAAGTCATTGCTGATATTGTTTAGTAACGAATATATGCAGATTAGCAATGAATTTTGTACGTCGCTAAATGAAGTTTTTTTAGTAGTGGATGATGTTCGAGAGGAGACAGTTGCAGCCAATGATGCGAATATAGGAGATGATCATGACAAGGATGGGGTGAGTGAAGTTGTTGATGTGCCACAGAAGTTGAAGCCCATTCCTAGGCCTCCTCCTCCCTTCCCTCAAAGAATCAAAAAGAGGGAGGAGGAAGGCAAGTTCAAACACTTTCTCTCTATGCTAAGAAAACTCTCCATTAACATTCCTTTCATTGAGGCGTTGGGGAAGATACCAGGGTATGCAAAGTATATGAAGGACTTGGTTATAAAAAAGCACACTGTGAGTCAGGACTTTCCCTAGAGCTTCAGCATTGCAGTGCGATTGCTATGAGGTCATTGGTCTAAAAGCAAGATGATCCCGGTGCTTTCACCATACCCTATACAATTGGAGATGTGGAGTTCGCAAGGGCACTATGTGATCTAGGTGCCAACATTAATCTGATACCCCTTGCGGTCTTCAAGAAGCTAGGATTAGGAAACCCTACTCCAATAAGTATGTGGTTGCTGATGGCTGATCACACGGTAAGAAGTCTATAGGGATACTATATGATGTGTTGGTCAAAATCGAAAAGTTCATATTCCCCGTAGACTATGTGATCATGGACTGCGAGGTTGATTTCGAAGTCCCTATCATCTTGGAGAGGCCCTTCTTAGCCACTGGACGCACTTTGGTGGATATGGAGAAGGGCCAACTTAAGATCAGATATGGGAAAGATGAGGTTATGTTCAATATCTTTCAGCAGGTAAAGAAAGAAAATGACTCGAGGGTGGTCTCAGTTATTGAGACTATTGATGATGTTGAACCAGAAGTACAACTTGAGATGAAATTGCGTGTTGGCACTTTAAGAGCAGTGCTGATGAACTTTGATAGTGATGGCATCACAAATTATGAGGAGATGGTAAATGTTTTAGGGGTGTCTTACGACCCTAGGCGCCGAACCAAGCTAGAGCTAGATTTGCAGAATCGAGAGTCACCGCCCACGAAGCCATCCATAGAGGAACTACCAGTACTAGAGTTGAAGGCCCTTCCAGCACATTTGAGATACACATTCTTAGGCGCCAGCAACACTTTGCCAGTTATAGTTGTTGCAGATTTGAATGATGAGAAGATAAGCGGCCTCGTCATGGTGCTTAAACAATTTAAGAAGGCCATTAAATGGACGATTGCAGATATCATTGGTATCCCTCCCGGGATATGTACACACAAAATCCAGTTGGTCAAGGACTACAAGCCAAGTATTAAGCACCAAAAACGTCTCAACCCCCCTATGCAAGAGGTTGTTCGCAAAGAGATTATCAAATGGTTGGATGCAGGAGTGATCTATCCGATTAGCGACAATGAATGGGTGAGCCCGATTCAGTGTGTTCCAAAGAAAGGTGGTATCACAGTGGTACCAAATGCCAACAATGAGTTGATCCCAATTCGGCCAGTCACTAGATGAAAGGTGTTCATGGATTACAGAAAACTCAATGCGTCGATGGAAAAAGACCACTTCCTGATGCCATTTATGAATCAGATGTTGGACAAACTAGATGGAAAGGGTTGGTATTGCTTTTTTGATGGATATTCAGGCTATAATCAAATATCCATTGCTCTAGAGGATCAGGAGAAGACGACGTTTACATGACCCTATGACACCTTCACATTCAAGAGGATGCCCTTCGTATTGTGTAACGCCCCAACAATATTCCATAAATGCATGACATCCATCTTCTCAGACATCGTGGAGGACACCATTAAAGTCTTCATGGATGACTTTAGTGTGGTTAGAGACTCATTTGAGGATTGCTTGAAGCACCTGCATGCGATGTTACAAAGATGTGAGAAAAGCCATATGGTGTTGAATTAGGAAAAGTGTCACTTCACGGTGAAGGAGGACATTGCATTGGGGCACAAAATATCCAGTAAAGGGATTGAGGTCGACAGAGCTAAAGTAGAGGTGATCAAGAAGCTTCCCCCACCCATGTTAGTTAAGGGTATGAGGAGCTTCCTAGGGTATGCAGGATTCTACCGGATGTTCATAAAAGACTTCTCCAAAATTCCACACCCATTATGCAGGTTGCTTGAGAAGGATGCTAAGTTCATGTTTGATGAAGCATGCCTCAAAGCCTTTGAAGAGTTGACGCGAAAGTTGATTTCAGCCCTAATCATTGTAGCTCTAGACTGGTTAAAGCCCTTTGAAATCATATGTGATGCAAGTGGCGTTGCACTAGGTGTAGGATTGGGACAGCTCCAAGAGAAGATATTACATCCCATGTACTACACTAGCAATGCCTTAAATACAACCCATAATAATTACACTATCACTGAGTAGGAGTTACTCGCAGTGGTCTTTGCATTCGAGAAATTTAGGTCATATCTATTGGGGGCCAAAGTGGTGGTGCACGCAAACCACTCAGCACCAAGACACTTGATGGCAAAGAAGTATGCAAAATCAAGGTTGATTATATGGGTACTTCTCCTGCAAGAATTCAACTTCGATATCATCGACAGAAAAGGGACATAAAATTAGGTCGCAGATCACCTTTCCAGATTGGAAGATGAAGCAATGGCAAAGTTTGATGATGGATCAGAGATCAACGATTCATTCCCAGATGAGAGAGTATTAGCAGCGTCCCACGACTTAATACCATGGTTTGCAGACTATGCAAACTACTTGGTAAGTGACATTGTGCCACCCGATCTGAACACATATCAATGTCGAATGTTCATGTCTGTTGTGAGGAAGTTCTTTTGGGATGATCCACATTTGTTTCATGTATGCATGGATGAGATTATTCGTCGCTATGTTCCTGAGATTGAGATGATGAACATCCTTGAGGTATGTTACTCGTCATTGGTAGGTGGGCATCATAGTGGAGTTCAGACAACACACAAGATCTTATAGTGTGGGTATTACTGGCCTACCATCCACCAGGATGCTCACGACTACGCCAAAGCTTATGATAGGTGCCAAAGAGAAGGTGGTGTTTTCCATAAGCATGAGCTCCCTTTAAACCCTATTATGGTGATTGAGTTATTTGATACATGGGGAATAGATTTGATGGGCCCTTTTGTTAGCTCACATAGAAACAAGTACATTTTAGTCGTTGTGGATTATGTATCGAAGTGGGTCGAGGCTGTGGCTCTACCCACTAATGAGGACAAAAGTGTTACAACATTTCTATAAAGGAGCATCTTTTCAAGGGTTTGGCACCCCTCGGGTAATCATTAACGATGAAGGTTCTCACTTCTGCAATAGGATCTTCATGAAAAGTATGGGGTGAAACATCGGGTGGCAAATCCTTACCATCCTCAGACAAGTGGGTGGGTGGAGGTTCTAATAGGGAAATTAAACAGATTCTATCCTAGACTGTAAATGCAAACCGAACAGATTGGTCGCGAAAGCTGGATGACGCATTATGGGCATACCAAACAGCATCCAAGACCCCTATAGGCATGTCTCTGTACTAACTTGTCTTTGGGAAGGCATGCCATTTGCTGGTGAAACTTGAGCATAAAGCAATGTGGGCACTGAAGAAGTTAAATCTAGACTGGAATGATGCAACAAACTCTACTGAGCCAACTCAATGAGCTTGATGAGTTTTGCTTGAAGGCGTATGAGAGCTTAGCCTTGTACAAACAAAGAATGAAGCTACAACATGATCGTCGATAGAGAATCGTCAGTTCGGACCTGGGGACTTGGCGCTACTCTATAATTCAAGATTAAAGTTGTTCCCTAGGAAGCTCAAATCCAGATGGTTGGGACCTTTTCGAGTAACACACGGCTTTTATAATGGGGCTATTGAGTTGGAAAGAAAAAATGGAGGAACTTTCAAGGTAAATGGCCAAAGAGTCAAGCCATACCTTGGAAACGTAAAGAAATAAGAACTGTGGAAGAATGGGATCTTGAGGAAGTCTAAGTACTCAAGCTATCTATGTCGTGCCGCGACAATAAATCAGGCGTTGCTTGGGAGGCAACCCAAGGTGGACAATGGCACTTAGGCACCCAAGTATGATTTTTGACCCCTTATACTTTCTTTTGTTTTAACTGTGTGCATTAAGGATAATGCACCTGTTTTTTTATGGGCGTGGGTAGTTATGGGCCTCAGTGAATTTTGAGTAGCTTGGATCCATAACTACCCCAATTTTTTTATCCTGGGATTTTCTTTCCCCTGTTCTTTTTCCCCATGGATATTTACTTTCTGCTGAACCGGCACGTTTAGGACGCTTAGGTAGTATTTGTAGCATATAGCACAAATACTTGTGGCATATAATATGTTTTGTGTTTTGTCTGAAAAATGATACCCACCAAAACTTTTATTAGTTAGTAATGCATGTTTAGGCGTGTTGACAATGTTTGTTCTGATAAGTGAGGATAAATTGAGATAAAAAATATGATTTGAGAATCTTTTGTTGATGATGTAAGCAGTGCCATGTGAGTGTGAGCCAAAGTTGCCAAATGCATATGTTATGTGTTAATTCAGAATTTACGTTGTTACTCTAAGTTAGACTGTAAATTAATTGGATTAGAAAAGGATCATAGGCCATTGTTCTTAAAAGTCCACTTAGCCTAAATAACCAACCAAATTTATAGAGTATCCCTTGATCCTAATGTTTGAGCCTGACATGTACCCATTTTTTGTAAACACCTAAGTAACTTAGCCTTGTTAGTTGAAAAATCCTGAAATTGGCCCTAGTCCTTCCTTGAATATTATACACCTTGACTGAGGCAAAAAGCCTAAGTTGAGGGTGGGTACCAAAAGTGGCCCTGGTTCTAAGGACGGATAATGTGTACCTCTACTCAGGCCAAAAGCCTAAGTTGAGGGTGACAGTTGTAAGAGTGAATAACAAGAATGAGGGGGAAAGTTAGTGATACAGATAAAAGGGAGAAAAATCATGTACTGGGTGCAAGAAAAATAAGTGATGCATTAGTTGTGAGTTAAAAAGGAAAAATGAAGTGTAAAAGCAAGGCAAAAAGCTGAAAAATGAAAAGAAAGCACCAAGAAAAGCTTGAAAAAGGAGAAAGGGAGAATGAGATGGAAAATAATAGAGTTGGTAGGACAAAAGTGTAGGAAAATGCAGTGTCAAGGAGGGCCTTTAGTCATATGTTCCGAAAATACCATACCAAAGCCCCCTAAGCCTATGTTACAAGTCTAGAATATCCTAAAGTGATCATAGTCCAAGTAGTTGAAGGTCTTAACCATGAGTATAGGGGCAAGCTAGCCTGTGGTATTGGGCATGAGGCATGAATATCTTTTGTGAGAGTAATTGATTTTTCATAGTCCCAAGGTTATACATGAAAACATCATTAAGAGTTAGATACGAGACTTCATTATGTGAGGGCACTTGCATTGCATTGTTAGCATTAGACTTATTTAGTGATTGTGGATTGTTGATAGTACCTCACTTGTCATAGTTGTGTTGTCACATGCACTAGTCGGTATTGGTTTGCTAGATGGCTATCTGATTCTATTTTGAAAAAGTGGTGTGGATATTTGAGTTTAAGATTTATGTGATGTATGTCATTGGATTGAGGTCTGTGTGTTACTCCATTACTTATATAAATTGAGTCTGTCGCTTGAGGACAAGCAACAATTTTAAGTTGAGGGTGTTGATGTGCTGTCAAAATACAACACTTTTTTTATGCTTAAAATTTGGAATTTTATGTGTTCTCAATGCAATCTTAGTTGGTTTTATGTGTTTTTGTATTATATTTAAAGGATTTCAGGGTTGACCTTGATTTTGGGAAGAAAGTACAGAAGTTGCTGATTTTGATACAGTATGAGACCCTTTACGGACCGTAGTTCACTCTACGGGTCATGAAGTGGGTTTTATGGACAATTTCAAGGAGGGGTTGATTTTCTGAAGTTGATTCTACAAACATGCAGACGCATCGTGGAATGATTTACGAGTCGTAGAATATGGTTCGTGCCCTGAAGATCAGAGATGAGAGACTTTCTGAAGATTCATCAGACGAAACCCCCTTACGGGTCATAAACCACTTTACGGGTTGTAGACAGGTATCGTAGATTTGAAGTCTAGCTTTTCAGTAGCACTGTACGAGACCCCGATTACGGGTCGTAGAATGCAATACAACCTGTAAACTTATTCGTGAGGCGCGTCAACCCAGCTATCCTATTTTATTTAAGACTTGTATTTTAAATATTATAAATAGGTTTTTAAGTTATTTTTCATGAATTTTTTTCCAGAGAGACGGATAGTACACAGAGAACTCAAAAATTAGAGAGGACAAACAGTGAGATAGCATTGGAGAGTTTTGAGAATACTTGTACTTTGATTTGATCTTTAATCTTGTGATTCTCTTTGAAGTTGGTGTTGCTTGTTTTTAATTCAACTGTGTAAGTGCTCTATTATATTATTCCAATTCATAAGTCTTGTATCTACACAAATCATGCGTAGCTAAATCTACAACTAGGATCATGGGAACCATGAAGAACTAACAAAGTAAACTGGATAATTCATAATTCTTGGAGAGTGTGCATGTATGTATTAATTAACTTTCTTCTCTTTGCATGTTTTCTGATGGTGGCCAACATTGTAACCCGCCTAATATTACTGACTGGAGCAAGGTAGTAATGAACAGGAAAAAAGATTAATTAATAGGATTCGATTGATGTGTTCTCGTCTAATCAACCAAACTGGGACAAGGAGAGGTTGTAGTAGGACTAATAGGTAAAGGTTAGTAATGCACACTACAGAGATGGGCCAAGTCACGTAGTGAAATTCACCTCTCGCCCAGACCAAAGGATTTGGTGAACTTAACTTATCGTCCTGCATACTACACATTGGAAAAGAATTAGGTTATCTGGTGATACTAAGTTAGGGAATCATGTTAAATACATTACCCTAGTCCATATTGATTTAACTCTTGTGCTAGTTAGGTTTATTTTTCTACTGATTATTGCAAAACCCCACTCTTTGGGGAAGTAAGCTGGTTAACTACTGAAATTGTGTCACTTGGATTCTCTTAAGTCTACGTATTCCCTTGGGTTCGACCCTAACCTTGGTTAGATTCTATTTATTGACAACGACTGCTTTATCCTAAAAAAAGAGGTGTAACCTAGGGGACATTACTCCGCATGACTGATTTGATTGTGCACAAATGATTGACTGAGTGGCATGTTAGAATTTCTTTAGGAGCAACATTTTCTTATAAAATTTTTGCATTTTTTACTGAGTCGAATTATAGATTGTTGAGCTGATTAGTTGATTGTTTGAGCTTATTGAATTGACTTGTATTAAGCCTTACTTGATTCTTGAGCCATTTTACTACGAGTATATTCAATGTACTAACGTCCATTTAGGTCTGCATCATTTCATGATGCATATACAGGTGATAGATGCCTTCAACAGATGCACCGTTGAAGACCTACTCCTTATTCCGAACTTGATGAGCTCTCTTTACTATTCGGAGAAGCCTTCTTTAATTTATCTTGATTAGTAGTATTTTCTTTGAGGTATCCCGAGACTTGTCTTAGTACCTTCTAGACTTGGATTAAAGGCTTCATAAATGTTGACTAGCGATAGTTGATTGTTATTTACATTCCAACTCTTGTTCATTTGGAATTATTAATCTTACAAAGACTTGGTTGTTTGGTTATTGCCTAGCCTTACTTGAGTATTTACTTATGATGATTGAATATGATGTGCCGATGAAGCCAAGTGATTCATTTGGGGAATCAGTAATGGTTCTTCAAGTGCCGGCTACTCCAAGGGTACCCTCCCGGGGCGTGACATTCACACTTCTATATAATAGAAATTACTAATTACAAGAGTCTACGTTATTTTTTTGTTTCCATTTATGTGACACTGATAAATTTATTTTATATATGTATTTAAAATTTTGAGTTGTTAATTATTGTGACTTATATAATACATTTATGTTATTTTAAAATAATATACATTACTTATTTTGTTTCAATTTGTGTTACACATATAAAATTTGGAGAGTGAATTAAATTATTAATTTATTCAAATTTACAATACGTTTTACATAAATTTTAAATAATGTATGTTATTCTCTCTATTTCAATTTTTGTGTCACTAATAAAATTTCAAGAACCACTTACATTTTTTATACATCTTTTAAATTTTAAATTAGTAATTACTATAACTTATAGTACTTTTTACATCATTTCAAGTAATATACATAAAACTTTTGGTTTATTTATATTATATTTTTAAAAAAATACTTCCTTTTTTTAACAAATATAATCATTGAAAGATATTAATATAACTTTTTAATCTTATTTGTGCAATTTAAAAAGAAAGAATTAATTTATAATTTTGTTCTTGTTGTATCCTAATTCTAATATTTGGATCACTTTAAATAATTGATTAGGGTGATATAGTAAAATTACAATTGAAGTAGCTGGGAAAATATTTTTATTAGGGATAATATTATAAAATCATAGTTGAAACAACCGAAACAATGATTAATAGAAACGATAAAGTAAAATCAAACATCTAAAACAGACACATTAATAAGCAAATGTGTGCTTAAACAGACAGCTGAAGCAAGCATGTTGACCATGAGTTGTCTGCTTATTGTCGTTTATATATAAGTAATAGATAATAGATATATGATATGATTTTTTTTTAAAAATAATCTTTTGCTATAGAATTGGTTTCATGCTCGCTATAAGAAATAGAGATCTTTTTATCGTGAATTAATATGAAATATGTGTTATAAAATATAATTGTTTTTACTCCTTTTCAATTAAATCAACTCATCGAGAAAATACATGATGGAAAGATTTATATTCACTTTGAAATGTTGAAAAGTTTTCTAATTTGTTATGTAAAAGTATTACTTATTATTTTTTCTTTTCTAACTTACTAAATTGGAATATCCGTAGAAATAATCATACAATATATTTCAATAAAACTTTTTTAATGTAAAAGTAGTGATTTTTTGTGAGTCATTGCACATGTAATTAGATAATTAATCAAGTAATGGGATACTTTTTACTCCTTCGGTTCCAAAAGTAGTTGTCAAGTTTTGTCTTTTAATAATTAGTTTATTTTATTTATAGAATTAAATTAGATTAAGTTGATATATACAATTTTTCTACCCATAAAATATATTTTTTTCTCATATCAATATAGTGAAAATTACATCATAAATTATTGGTCAAATTTTATGTAATTTGACTTAGAGAAGTGAAACATGACAAATATTTTAGAACAAAAAAATATTTTAGTTTTTTTTAGTATCTATACTAATTTGAACTAGTTGCTTATGATCGTTTATAATTTTATTGATCGCTAAATCAAAGGCGTGACTATAACACCCTCTAATTCTTTCCACCTAGCATGAGTAGATGTACAAAAAAAAACTGAGAGAATGACTGAGAAAAGTTGCTGAAAGAGAATCCACGAGAGCCATCTACGGCCTGTAGAAGAGGCCTCGTAAAAACCCAAGTGACTTGATGAAATTTTCTAAGTCTGAGGCCCATATACGAGGCAACACGGCTCGTAGATTGTTTCGTGAATTAGTGATCCAAGAATTAACTTTTCAGTATCTTGGGTTACGAGTTATCAAACGGCCCGTAGAAGTAATTTCGTGCCAAATTCTAGTAACTCAGATTTTTGGACCCCTCATTTACGAGAGGTGGTCTACGGCTCATAGAATGGTCTATGACCCGTAGATAGGGTCTCGTAGACCCGGTTGGTAATTTTTAAGAGGGGTGTTTTTGTCTATTCCTATCCCTTTTAATCTGACTCTTGGAAGTTTTAGACTTAATTAAAGTCCTAAAACAAAACCCTAAGTGTATTTTCATCATTGTTCATGCTTAGGAATTTCTTGAGAACACCAGAGGTAGGAGAAGAGCGAGGGTTTCAAATTCAAGAGCGAGGATTGATCGAAGTATGATTGTTTCTTCTATTTCCAGGTATGTAAGGCTTACTAAAGTATGGGACATTCGTTCACACGCCCCTTTCACCCATTTGAGTCAAAATTAAGAACAAGAGTTGAGTTTTGAAATTCCTAACATCCAACTATTGAGTTTCAACATTTATTATGAGTTCTTATGATAACATATGAGATAATTATCATGTTGCATGACTACTGATATGAGATTACATAAATGTTTTATACTTGGTACCATGAACCCTAAATTGAATGATCTTTATAAAACCTATGCATGGATTGAGTTGAGGTTTGAGTTAATCTTGATTGTCTGAGTTGAGTAACTTGAGCATGGTCGAGCATGAGAAGCATGTTGCATTTAATCATCTATACTAACATGTATCTTGCTTGCATTACATGATGAGTTTAACTGATGAGTTCAAATGATCGTTTGAGTTTGATGACCCGAGCATGATTTTAGTCTTGGGAGGAATATCAAGCACCAAGCTGGGAGCGAGTGAATAACTACTCTA
Source organism: Solanum rostratum (assembly GCA_029948455.1). Lineage (NCBI taxonomy): Eukaryota > Viridiplantae > Streptophyta > Magnoliopsida > Solanales > Solanaceae > Solanum > Solanum rostratum. The sequence goes on along the minus strand of CM057053.1, from coordinate 14,653,021 downwards.
ACCCACAAAACTACGTTGCTAATGTAGGATAGTCTTACAACACCATCTGGCGACTCATATCCCAAAAGATGGACATCTATTATGGATCCATGAGAGAGTTGATCATCCTTTACCTGGGCAAGTTTAGGACGGGCGCGGCAACGACGTCGCCTTCGTTGTGCATCACCAAACTAAAGGTGATGAGATTGGATGTCGGTTAAGAGAAACTCCTAAGTAAACACTGATTGAGCATGATATTTCAAACTGAGTTTATTTTTACTGAGTCTATTTTACCAGCGTGATTTCCTTTAAACTTGCATATACTGAGTTGAGCATGAGTTGTTTGAGTTAAGGTGAGTGAGTCGAGCTTTACTCTCTTGAGCCATTTTACGTACTAGTATATTCCATGTACTGATGTCCATTTGGACCTGGATGGTTTCATGATGCAAATACAGGTGATAGAGGACTTCAGCCAGCGGATCGTTGAAGTCTAGATCAGTGCATTCCATAGTTGGTGAGCCCTCCTTGCTTTCCGGAGGAGACCTTTTATTTCCTGTTTTGATTTAGTATATTCTTTCTTTGATTTGAGGTATCCATGACCGGTCATGGTACCATCTAGATTGTTGATTAGAGGCTTCATAGACATTGAGTAGAGGATCTGTTGCGCATTTTGTATTTCCAAAACTTATTCATTGGAAATCATGTTTTGATATAGTTATATTTATCCATATGATGTCTTTCTATTAGAACGTTTTCTTCCGTTGTTGAGTTGATGTGACAATGAGGCCAGGTGATTTTCTTGGGAAATCAACAATGGTACTTCAAGTGTCGGCCACACCAAGTGTACCCTCCTGGGTATAACAGTGACATAATAACCTCAACACCTTCTTCATTAGTCCCTCTCTACCTCTTTGACTTGACTCTCACTTTCCTATCCGTTTGGTACAAGGGATCGTAATGGTTGATACTTATCATTCCCACATGTCTGACACGATAGTTACCAGGTTGCTACGCTGTAGTATCTGTATTTCACGTCATAAACAAGACTTAATGCACTTTGATAAACATAGAAAATGAAACATATGACAACTACCTACTCCATTTTCTTTTACTTCTTTGATGGTATGTTCCATCATATTAATGTGAGATCAATCATAACTGATAATATTGTTCATCAAAATTATTGAATTAGAATAATTAATTGTACCCTAAAAATGAGTTAAATCGACCCCCAAGAAGCACAATTAAAAAGGAAACTGAGGGAGTAGAGATGTATTGAAGAATGGAAAAGAGGTAGGTAAAGCCATTGATGAGACTAAGTATCCTGTATGGACTTGAAATGTCATTGCACATAGCTCATATATAGTAAAGCATGCATATTACAACATTAAAATCTTTACAGCGCATTGCCAAAAAAGTGTTAACTATTTATTTGTAGGTAAATAAGGAAAAACATCATGAGTAGTCCATTTCAAACAGGACCTCTTGGCAAACACAATAGCCATCTCTTCACTGCTTTAATAAGTTATGGTCCATACAGTAAATACCAAAGAACCATTTTTTATGCAATCACATTAATGAAGATAACTCACAACTGTATTTTGCCAGAATTAACCAAAAAAAATAGATACCAAAGTGTGTATGTACAGAAACCACTTTCGACTTTGTCGATTTCTCAAAGAATGACTCGGAAACAAACCAAAACCAAAAAGGAAAACAAGAGAAATAAACACAATAACAATTCTTTTCTTTTCCTCTGGACTATTTAAACTATATGAAAAAGAGGGTGGCTGGGAGGGGGGGTTATTCAGCAACGCGACATGCAAAACAACGAACGAACACCTCTGCACTGTGCAGAGTAGACACAACAAGAGAGACACTTAGATGCTCAAGCTGATGGATGCTAAATTTCCAAGAAAATGGCTAACTGGTGAAAATTTACACGTCTTCAGTAAGCTGCACATTATATCCATGCTTTATCTCTGCATATCAGTGTATAATTGGGTCAAGTTTAAGGATGAGATGAACCACAACACCATACAGAAATACATCTAGACAGCGACAAAAGGGTGTACCATTTTTCATTAGGAACAGCAAATGCTACAAGTATCCAAACAATTATGAATTCATGTGCATTCTAACAACTTGGTTTGCCTATAAACAATTAAGAATTGACGGCATTTTATGCATATGTTTAGCGACATAAGAAAAAGTATTAAATTCTTATTGGGAAGTGAGGGACCACTTACTCTTTTCCTCTCCAATTGTTACATTTGGTTTCTGCATTATTATTTTGTTGTCTCTTACTTCCCTTGTTCTTTTAGGGTCTTTATCGGAAACAACCTCTCTGGTCCACAAAGTTAGAGGTAAGGTCGCATACATCCTACCCTATTTGTGGGATTAAAATGGGTATTATGCTGTTGTTGACGTATGTGAAGCAATTAATGTATAAGGTCAAGGGGGAACCCAACAACAATACCCTTAAAGTTGGCACCAACTTTCATTTAGACACCTCTAGTAGGCCTTGTCCATTTTAAACACGCATAGTAAAGCCTTGTGTCACTTTGACACTTTTTGTTGACATGGCACAGTCAGTGCGATACACTCATTAATAGCACCTGGGAGTCTTATATTTAGCCAATTTTGTTTTATTTTTCTCTTTTTCTCTATTTCCCCAAGCTTAAACTCCTTCAATGGAGGTCTGAGTTTTCGATTCAAATCTGTTCTCTGGATCTACCATCACTGTCCTCCACCTTTTTGCCAGAAAAAAATAAATACCAACACCCATATTTTATACTCCCCTTCCCCCCACCCCAAACCCAAACAAAACAACACTAAAATGAGGAAAAAAACATAAAGGAGAAGAAAGATGGTGGATTCACACTTGGATATTGTCAATGACTCCATATTCATTTTTTTTTATTATTAGATGAAAATACCAATTCTTTGATTCTAACGATTGTCAATTTTTCATGTTAAAGATTTATACTTCTTTGTCAAACAAATTTTTCTACAACAGATAGATAGAGTTTAGAGGTATAGGATGACATGGTGGGCAGGGATAATGGGCTATGTAAACAAATTTTATTTTAGAACATAATTTTTATTTTGTTTATTTAATAGATTTTAAAATAGTTTTTTTTCAAAAAAAATTAATTAAAATACTACATGTAATCATTCAATCAGTTGCTTGCCACATCTTCAACGAGTGTACAACACTCTCCTTAATTTCTTTGCTGATTGTTAAGAAAGTGTCAAATGTCACTGAGGGACCCTACTATGGGTATTTGAATTGGGCTAGGCCTACTTGAGGTGTCTAAGTGAAAATTGATACCAACTTTAAGGGGCTGCCAATGAGTTCTGCCAAAAGTCAACATATGCTACCAGCGCCCAAAGATATACTAAACTGTAGCTATTGTGAACCCCAAGGAGAAGGTACATTCAGTATTCACAAAAGATATGCTTAGACATCGATTCCAGTTCATTGCAAGTGTCTAAATGGAATTCATTGTGAAAACAAGGATCACCAAATTCATTGATATTATTCCTATTTTGACAAAGACGAAGCACCAAATTTAAAGATTACAAGAAAAACACAAAGGAAAAGAAAAAAATTTAAAAATAAAGAAAGATAAGAAACAGGGCATAAAGTTAATATTGCCTCTCTGATATGGATATGGACCATGGTCTTTCCATTCATTCTGCTCTACAAACCCAACAACCAAACTCATACGCAAAAAACTGGGATCTCTCAACTAAAAGTGAACCCAACCATGCCAATCATTGAGCATTACCATTTAATAAAAATGTCTAGACAAGGATCAGCAGGATAACTCGATGGCATTTTAGATAATTCTAAGTTAGTAACTGTAGAAAATAACACACAGAATGCTGGAAGAAAGTGCTAAGCAGCCATTTGAAACTGCTAGAAATTAAAATGTTATCATTTGTGAATTTCATAGAAGTGTCCAAGAGAACTCCTTTTACTAGATATTTGCTTCAGCATTATAATCTTTCACTATTTCAAAGAAATAATAAACTTGCATCATTTGCAGCATACTTGCATAATTACTTCATACCCAACATGCTACCCTCTCTTCAGGAAGTAACCACAATGGATAAGATTGCTGGTAGTCCAGCAATTAGCTCAGGAAAGGCAACGGTTTACAGAGTTCAGAAAGTTGCTCATTCATATCTCACACTTCATATATCCTTGTTGAAGATTTCAATCACTCCCCAAAATTGTGGCAGTATGATTATTTATTTGAAGCTACAGAAATGCATACAATGAACTAAACTAACTTTGAACAGATACACTTCACAAATCATATCACGAGTGATGAAATAAAGATGGATAAAAGAAAAGCTCTGTATGGCGTTAGCAAAGTCCAAAATTCAGTGAATGCAAGTTTTTTTTTTCAGTTGTGATAAAATATATACAGAATACAAGATTAATTAAGCAAAGATGCCAAAAACTATAACTTCAGTCAAGTTGACATACACACGATATGGCTTATATTTTCAAGATGCATAATTCACCATTTCTATAAGCTTGGCAAGGATAAGGGCAGTTAACCATTAGAAATTAGGAATCAAATTACCTTTGATTGAAGCCTTTTTGTACTTATCCTTCCTTTCAACCTCATTTTCCCATCCACAAAGGTCATCACCAATTTCATCTCTCTCCTCATTTCCTATTTCACTTTCACTTGCTGTCTCCCATTCAGAATCATCAGTTTCCTGGCCACACATGTCTCCAGCATCACCCTCACATTGAACTCCACCATGTTTAATAGCAGCCTCTCTAAATAACCAAGCTGCACGCATCTGCTTTTTTACTAAACGCTCAGCATAATCAGGAACCTTGTTTTGCCTTAAAGACAGATCAGGATCATTTGATTGTGAACACTCATTTATAAACAGAATAGCATCTAATAAGCTCTCCTTCGCTAAACCAAGCATATCATATGCCTGTGCTCTTCTCCAAAGGCTTTTGGCATGACGGTTCACAGGATTATGAAGACACAATGCACGAGTAGCATCACCTATAGCAGCCAAGGGTTGTTGCAACAAAAGATGACATTGAGCGCGATTGCTGTAGAGCACCACTCTTTCTTTCTTTGACCTCATTGGGCATAACGCCAATGCTTCTGAGTATTTAGCTGCAGCCCCAGAAATATTTCCTGATGAAAACAGGGAATTACCTTCAAGTTTTACCACCAGTGCAGCTGCCTGTTTGATATGAAGGTCCTCTTTAGGCATATTTTTCTCCCATTTCAGTCTCTGTTTAGAATTCAGTAGTTCTTCAACTTCTTCTTTCACATGGCTATTGATTTGGGTACGACCTGTCCCTTGTGATTCAATACATTCCTGAAGAACATTGACAATAGAGTCTCCAAGCTTCTTATGATCCCCAAGGGATGATATCTCCGCAAGATCCACAAGTGCGGATACAGGCTTTTCGATAACCTACAGTAAAAACAGTAGATAAGAACTTCAACAATTTAGAGGTGTCCAGATCTATGGTTAAGATACTGCATGCATTGGCTTCTTCAGATTCAGCTCATGGCTATAATTATAATATTGTAACATTAGCCATTAAAAAGAAATTAGGAGAATGCTGGGGCTGATTTCATCCTGTGAGCACATCTTGACTACAAATATAAATAAAGATCACATCCAAAAACTGTTATTTCTATTTAATTGATACTACATCCAATTTGATTGAACGCACGGATCCAATTGCCAAGTTAAGGTCTACTCACTAGGGTTAAATTCCCCAAAAAACTCCTAGTCTTCCTTGTACCTTGTACTTTTTGCATATTAACTTTTTTTATACATATAAAGAAAACCTAAAATTCTAATATAAGGAGAACTTTACATGTTAATGGATCATAGCAGTACAATAATGAACCTAAAGTGCAAGTGATGAAAATGGCTGTGGTAGCTTATAATGATACTATCAGGAATGATATGAATAGCAGCACTATCAGAAAGAAACACTAGAAATTTCTGAACTTTGAGCAATCAACACATGTTTGAAGCATTAGTACAGAGTCAATAATACTACACATACACATGTTATTTGGTGTCTTTTATCTTACTGGGGTTGCATTCTACTCAGAGTATTAGTGGTAACACTGACATGGCCACTTTGGAAAATTTTTTTCTCTCTCTTTGATAAGTCAAATTCATATCTTTGACAAAACAAAGCGACATAAAAGTATTTACAGTCTGGGGGCTTTGTTAGCTATTATTAACCATAGAGTTTAATCAAAGTAACTAGTCCTTAGTTAGAGAAGCGCTTTCAATCTGTCAAATAGGTTGGTTATTTTCTTCTCAGTCAAAATACACATGTCAAAAGGACATGTATGAAGGAGTCATCACTAGTGTCAGAACATTAGTAGGAGAGACAAAAATTCCCATAATCGTGGATTTACACCAGGGATCGGCATTGATCTCATACTTGTTTACCCTAGTTATGGATGAGCCACTCAACAAAATACAAGATAAGGTCCCAATGTTATTTGTTGACAATATTGTGCTAATTGACGAAACCTGTTTCTGACAATATTGTGCTAATTGATGAAACCAGCAAGGGTGCCAACCAAAAGCTTGAGCTATAGATAAGCACTCGAGATGGTAAAGTTTTCAGGATAAGGAGAAGTTAGACTGAATACATCTACTGCAAGTTTTGTCAGCACGAGAGGAGCAAAATTGAGGTGAAATTAGACGTGTTTGTGGTGCCTCGATGCAAACAATTTAGAATCTAGATTCATCATTCCAAGAAAACTAAAGATAGACGAAGATATACACAGAATCAGAGTCGATGGTCGCATTGTGAAAGTGCTACCATGGTGTTACATAATAGAAGGATGCATACCAAAGGTGAATGACAAGTTCTGTAGAACAAGTCATTAGACCAACAATATATATGAAAGTGAATGTTGGACCACCAAGTCCAATACATCCAAAAGATGTGTCACAGAGATGCAGCTAAGATGGATTTGTGGTCCTACAAGACTAGACAAGATTAAAAATGACCACATTCCTCAGAAGGTGCTAGTGGCACATATTGAGGATAACTGATAGAAGATCCCTTAGAATGGTTATGCCTTGCGTCAATCTCCAATGTACCGGTCTGTAGGTGGGAAACCATGGTGAATGAAGGTGATAAAAAGGGAAAAGATAGACCTAAAATCACATGGAGGAAATTGTCTGAAAGTGCCTACAATATCTTGAATCCATGCAGACTTCATGAAAGATAAGGCATAAAGGAAGAAAAGATCAATATGATGATACTAACTAGTTGAAAATATATTATAGACATTTAAGTGCATTTACTTTAGGTCCTATGCTTTTTAGTCTTTTAGCCCTATCAGAAAATTGTATGCTAGTAGAAAATATAGAGTTTCTAGTACTTATTTTTAGTTTTGTAATGTTATACCTAGATGACTTTAAATGGAGAAACATGGACAGCAAGAATTTATATAGCCAACTTTAACTTGTTAAGAACTGAGGCATTGTATTAGATGTATTTTCTTCTCCGTCAAAATAGCTATGATAATCACTTCTCTCTTTAACCTAGAAGATGAGAGGCTTTCATAAAGCACAATCAGAAGACATTCAGTTTGTCCTAAGCCTAATGAACATCGGTGTGAGTAGATTTTTCTATCTGTTGCAAGAGGTCTAAAGTGAGATTCCAGAAGAATAAACTAATCTGATTTTCATCACAGTATCACTTCCCACCTCTAACACGGGTTCTCTGCTTCAACCTGAAAATAGATTGGACAAAACCTACTTAATGATTCATCAAGAATGCTATCAGTCCAATTATATGGCTCTGCTGATTTGGCGCAACTCACAAACAACAAGAATGAGTTATCTTTGTTAGCAACAGAACTTAACTCAGAATTGTAAAACTTGTTAAACAGAAAATCTGAAAGAAGAAGTAGATCAACTTAACAAGATGCTCATTTTAACCTTTTTGACAGCACAAACCAAACACCTTCAAGATAGACTGGCATCAGAGATAGTAACATTAGTAAAATCAGGTTTGTGGGGAGAAAAACAGACCCGTGTAAGTAAACATGACCAACACCCTCACACCACCTCTTTGCTTTACGTCCTTTCGTCTAATATATGAACATAAACTGTCAGCTATATGCACATGCACAAGGCACATACTGGTTTTGGGGAAAGGACACTGGTGGTCATGTTGAAGAAGCTTTCCCACTGTTATGTGGTTAGGACAGCGGTGGATCAAGCACTTTAGCGGCCCAAAGCCAAAATTTATTTGGGAGGCCTTAAATTTAAAAAATAGAAAAACTTTTTTCCCCCAAACTTCTATTTTTCTAGCTTTTTGTGATGCAAAGTTATTAAGTAATACTTTGTTATTATCTATTTCTTCAAATAATTCTTTTTCAAATAATATAGTCAACTCATTTAATCTCTTTTGAGAATTTTTGATCTAAGGTAAGATTTTTCAATTTTGAAAATCTTTTTCCCGACGAGGCAACTAGCATCTTGTTACAGGAACTATTAGCATTATTTTATAAGAAAAAGAATCAAATCTTTTTAATTGCTTGAAATTGTCGGTTAGAGTATTATTTTCTAGTTGTTGTCCTATTTTCCTTAACACTTAAAAGAAATAAGTTTAATCATCAACATCAGATCACTATTATATTTTAAGGAACATTCAAAGTTGGGACAATATCTTTTTAAATTCTCGTCATCTAATGATCTCAAATAAGTACTCCCTCTGTCCCATACTAGTTGATCGGTGTCCATTTTACACGGTGCTTAAGAATTCATAAAGAAGACTATCAATTTTACTAATTTAACCTTTATCCATATTGATAGACATCAAGATAATTTATGAAAAATATGCTTGATAGCATATGATATATGAATGGATATCATCGGAATTGATACAAAGAGAATTTGCTGATTGATCATTTTTCTTTGTTTCTATTTCTTTCTAATATTTACTAATACCATCTCATTAAATAATACATCTCTAAAATATGTGAATTTCTAGAGAATTACCAAACAGTAAGTCCTCAATATTCTCCCAGACACTTCTCCCAAGACAACATCCTAGGACTCCAAGCTTCCGGCGAACTTTCTATGCCGGAATCACCATTGTTCCCGGCGCTTCATCCCGGAATTTTTTTTCTTTGAAACCATCCCAAACCTAATATGTGAATTTCTAGAGAATTACCAAACAGTAAGTCCTCAATATTCTCCCAGACACTCCTCCCAAGACAACATCCTAGGACTCCAAGCTTCCGGCGAACTTTCTATGCCGGAATCACCATTGTTCCCGGCGCTTCATCCCGGAAATTTTTTTCTTTGAAACCATCCCAAACCTTTTTCTCTTCTCTCTCACTTCCCTAGTTACATCATGGGGGACGAAGTGCCATGAAAGAGGTCATTGTGGCAATAGAAGATGCAGTCCCTTTAAATCACCATGCACCAGACGAAGGCGAAGATCCGGATTTTGATATTCCTATATGGATACATCAGAATATTCTCAAGCTCGCCAAAGATTTTGGCATCGACACCAAGGAGTGCAAAGACGAAGCAGCCAACCTTTTCTTGAAGATAGACAGTATGAGGAAAAATGGTTCACAGGAGGCAGAAAACAATAAAAAGACACCCGACGGCCAAGAGTTCCAGAGAATTAAAGAGGCTCGATTGGGGGAGCAATTTGAGGAGCAATGGTACCAGAAGTAAGGGGGTTTTCACATTAGTCTTAATCAATGAATGTATCCATTGTATCATGGAATGTGAGAGGCCTAAATCAGGCAGGTAAAAGAGGCATCATCAGAAATTTAATTCGTGAATGGAAAGCCGATGTCTATTGCTTCCAGGAAACGAAGATACAAGGCGACATTAAGGAGGTGGTGAAAGATCTGTGGGCTAATAAAGGAGTTAGATTCTCACAGCTGGAAGCCAGTGGGTCTAGGGGAGGTATTTTAATGATCTAGGATGAGGGGGTTTGGATAGGAGAATTAAGTAGTCTGGGGGCTTACTTTTTAACCTGCAAGTTCACCAGTAGGAATCAAGGCTTGTATTGGTTCCTGACAGGTGTTACGCCCCAAATAACAGAGCAGAAAGGGAAGAGGTATGGTGGGAAGTAGGTGCATCTAGAGGGCTTTTCGATGGGCCTTGGGTTGTATCCGGGGATTTTAACACAGTCAGATTCCCTTCAGAAAAGAAGAACTACTCTAGAAACACAAGAGCGATGACTGATTTTTCTGATTTCATTGAGGACATGGGATTACACGATCCGCACTTGATTGGAGGAAAATATACTTGGAGAAAAGGGGATAGACATGAGGTTGCAACTAGGCTCGACAGGTTTTTATTTTCAGATGAATGGGATGGGGAATTCAGAAGCATAAAGCAGTTTGTTCTGAGTAAGCTGGTATCTAATCACACCCCTTTAATGCTCAGAAATGGAAATTGGGCACCTAGAAGATCTTATTTCAAATTCGAAAACTGGTGGTTGCAGACAGAGGGTTTCTTGGAGATGGTTAAGGGGTGGTGGGACTCTTTCGTCTGTGAAGGGAGGCCAGATTTTATCTTGGCTTTCAAGCTGAAAGCCCTAAAGGTAAAATTGAAATGATGGAGCAAAACGTCTCAAGGAAATTTAGAAATCTAGAAACAGAGCATTTTGAATCAATTGGCAGGACTGGAAGTGATCCAGGACCAAAGAACATTAAGAGATGAGGAATTTCACTTGAAAGCAGAGCTTCTGGCTAAATTCGAAAATATAGCTAAATTTGAGGAAATAGCTTGGAAACAAAGGTCAAGGGTGAACTGGCTGAAACAGGGAGATAGTAATACCAAGTTCTTCCATAGATCAGCAAATGGACACAGGAGATACAATCATATGGATGAATTGATGGTGAAGGGGGAAGCCACAAAAGATCCAAAAGCTATAAAGGTGGAAATTGTGGATTTCTTCCAAAAGCTATATTCTGAAAATGAGAAATGGAGGCCATCTGTTGAGAGCAGGGGAGATAACACAATTAATGAAGAAGCCAACCAAATGCTTCAAAAAGTGTTTGAGGAAGGGGAGATATGGGACTGTGTGAAACTCTGTGCAGCAGACAAAGCCCCGGGACCTGACGTATACACCATGGCCTTCTATGTTCACTGTTGGGAAGTGATTAAGAAGGAAGTGATCAGCACAATCATGAACTTCCACGAAGAGGAGTTTTTGAAAAGAGCTTTAACTCCACTTTATATTGCACTGATACCAAAAAAAATAGGGTCAAAGGAGCTACATTCACTTCAGACGTATCAGCTTGATCACCAGTGTATATAAAATTATATCCAAGATTCTAACAAAGAGACTCAAAAAGGTGATGCTAAATTAGTGGGCACTCAACAACTGGCATTCATCAAAGGCAGGCAAATCATGGATGCTATCCTGATGGCTAACGAACTTGTGGATTCCAGGGCCAGAAGCTCCTTGCCAGGTATCCTTTGTAAGTTAGACATACAGAAAACCTACGACCACCTAACCTGGAATTTTTTGCTAGAGACCATCTCAAGAAAAGGCTTTGGAAGTCGATGGTTAAGATGGATAAAGTTTTGTATAAGCACAGTCAAATTCTCCATCCTGATAAATGGTACTCCTACAGGTTTCTTCTCTTCTGAGAGAGGCTTGAGACAAGGAGATCCCCTGTCCCCTTTTCTATTCATTATTTCCATGGAGAGCTTGAATGAAATGTTAACCACTACCAAACCGTCAATTTGGGATCCAAATTAGAGATTTTCCTTGGGAGGTATCGGGAAGGATTTGGAATGAAATAATATTGATTCATAAAAAAGAAAAGGTTCTCTATTGATTCAAACACTGTACCTATGGGATAGGGATCGAGGAAGGGGAAAAACCGAAGATTTCACATGGTACTTTTATCAATCTGATTTATTTCGGTGCTTTCCTTTCCAGTGAAAGACCTTATTAGGTTCCTCTTGTGTATATTTTTTTTTGAGAAAGTTAACGGTTGTATTAATAACCAAAGAAAAGAAACAAAACCTGCCACAACAAGTTACAGGTTCCTAATTACAGCTTGGATGGATTACCAAGGGAGATCTAAGATCCTATGGACAAAAACTTACAAGGACTTTACAGTGTCAAATAACCGACTCTAGATCTACCCTATACTCCTGTTTACACCAAAAAAGAAATAAAGCTAAACAATGCATCTTCATCTTCCGGAGGCTGTTTTCCTTGTTTTGAAAACAACGGAGGTTCCATTCTGTTCAGATAGACAACCATACATTGGCTGGTATCATTTTCCACCTTTCCTTATGACCAGAAATATTGGCATAGCTGCTCCAAATCTTCAGGGCCTGTTCTATTTTCTTTGGCATCACCAAGTTCAAGCCCTTTATATCTGTGAATGATCTCCAGATTTGGTTTGTAATGATGTAGTGTAGGAATAAATGAGTGACTGACTCAGCCTCATCTTTACACAAGAAGCACCTCGGGCTGAGCTGGAGACCTCTCTTCATGAGGTTTTCCTGAGTTAGTACTGCTTGTCTAGCCAATAGCCATGTGAAACAGGAAACCTTATAAGGGATTTTGACTTTCCATATGAGCTTCCAAGGCCAGTTGTCAATCTGATAGTTATAGGGGTTTAGCTTTCTGTAGGCACTTCTAACACTGAGACTGCCTTGGCCCTGGCCCAACCATTCCAGTCTGTCTTGATGGTTAAAGGTGCCTCTTGTGTATATAAAAAATTTGGTTAATGACAAACTCTTATTATAAAAGAATTTAGGAAAATTCTTTTAGAGAAAGAGCTTCGTTGCTTGGTGTCAAACTAGAATATGCGATGGATGATCTATTCTTTTTTTTTTTCAAAAAAATAATCAGTAACTACTGGCTGAAGGGGTTCAGAGCTGCAAACAGGGGAGGATCCTCCATGGAGATCACTCACCTACAGTATGTTGATGACACACTTGTCTTCTGCGAGGCTAACAGGAATCAGTTCTTGATCCTTAGGGTCATTTTTGTTTTTTTGAAGCAATTTCAGGACTTTCTATTAACTAGGAGCAAAAGCTTCTTATATCCGGTCAATGTGGTTCCTACCCTTGACCACTTGGCTCGGATTCTTAGTTGGAGAACAAGAGAACTTCCAACCTTGTATCTAGGCATGCCACTGGGAGCCAAGAGCAGGACTGCTAATATATGGAATGGGGTGATAGAAAAGTGTGAAAAAAGGTTAGCAAACTGGAAAAGCAAATACTTGTCTATGGGAGGCAGACTTATTCTTATCAATAGTGTCCTAGATGCCATGCTTACTTACATGATGTCTCTCTTCCCAACTCCAAATGGAGTCATGGAGAGACTAAATAAGCTGCAAAGGAATTTCCTTTGGGAAGGGAACAGTGAAACCAAGAAATTTCACTTGGTTAAATGGGATGCTCTAATCAGTGAAAAACAGAAAGGGGGTTTGGGGGTGAGATATCTAAAAACGCAGAATCAGTGTCTCATGATGAAGTGGCTGTGGAGATTCGCATCGGCTGAACAGTCTTTGTGGAAAGAGGTCATCCAGTCAAAATATGAAATGGAGGATCACTGGACCACCAAAATGGTCGCTAGAACTTATGGCACGAGCCTTTGGAAGACTATTAGAAAGTTGTGGCCAAGATTAAGAGGAACTGCAGCATATGAGTTGAAGATGGCAGGAAGGTGTCCTTTTGGGAAGACATCTGGCTGGAACAGGGCTCCCTAAAGGACACATTTACTGACATTTACACTCTAAGCCGGCAGAAAAGGGCAACAGTAGCGGAGGTGAGGTCAGATCAGGGATGGAGACTGAGCTTTAGGAGATCCTTCAATGACCGGGAGATTCCGAGGCTAAGTGACTTCCTCAGCAAGCTGGAGCAATTCAAAGGCACTTCCAACCACCAAGATAGACTGGAATGGCTGGGTGGACAAGGCAGATTCAGTGTTCGAGGGGCCTATAGAAAGTTCAACCCCTGTGACAATCAAATTGACAACTCGCCCTGGAAGCTTATATGGAAAGTCAAAATTCCTTATAAGGTTTCCTGTTTCACATGGCTTTTGGCTAAATAAGCAGTGTTAACTCAAGAGAACCTAATGAAGAGAGGATTCCAGCTAAGCTCGAGGTGTTTCCTATGTAAAGAAGAGTCCGAGACTGTTACCCATTTATTCCTACACTGCAGGATTACGAGTCAAATTTGGAGAACCTTCACGGACTTGAAGGGATTGAACTGAGTAATGCCAAGAAAGGTAGATCATGCCTTGAAGATCTGGAGCAGCTATGCTAATAATTCTGCTCACAAGGAAAGATGGAAAATGATACTAGCCTGCATCTGCTGGTCAGTTTGGATAGAAAGAAACCTCCGATGTTTTCAGAACAAGGAAAACAACATCCGGAAGATAAATTGCATTGCTTAACCTTATTCCACTTTTGGTGTACACAGGAGTATAGGGTAGATCTAGAATCAGTTATTTGATGTTGTAAAGTTTTTGTCCATAGGGTTGTAGATCTTCCAGATACTTTCTCTACTATTGTAATTAGGATCCTTTAACTGTTTGTGGCAGGATTCGGTGTTTTCAGGAGAATTATAATACAATTGTTACTTTATCAAAAAAAAAAAATACATCTCCCAGGTGTTGCATGTGTTGTCCTCAATACTTATTCTACTATCTCCATCCCAGATTAGCTGACCATCTTACTAAAAATACATGTCCCAAATTACTTGTTCATCTACAAAATCAAGATAAAATTAATTAAAAACTTCTATTTCACCCATACAAATAATACTCTTCGAAAGCCTAAACAAATTTAGAAGTTGGAAAAGATTCTTTTTCCAAGAGTTCATTAATTATGTTGAATCTATTCCAATGATGTCTATTCATATGTCATATGCTATTAAGCATTTTTTTCACAAAATATCTTGATTTCCATCATCATGGATAAAGAGTAAATTAGTAAAATTGACCAACTTATTTATGATCTTTTAAGCACCGTGTAAAATGAAAACTGATTAAACTAATATGGGACGGAGGGAGTAGTATACATAGACTTAGGTATGGAATTTGGGGGGGGGGGGAGGGGGGGGGGGTGCGCAAGTTAAGCTCAACCTGCATAATTTTTAAACCACCCCGCACCACCGCAACAGCCCTGCGCCGCCCTACATAGACCCGGCCCGCATAAATCCGCCCCACTTAAATTTTTAAGTTCTTTTATTTTTTTTAATTGAATTTAATATGAAAAATAAAAATTCGTAATTTTTTTATTATTTTTAGCTAATTAACATTTTAACAACTAATTAACTATTTTTAGTTGACATTTCAACAATTATTTCTTAATCGTTAATTAAAAGTCTCTAATTAACATTTCAACAACTAACAATTTACTGGACATGTCTAATTTAAATTTTAGAAAAAATAAAATTAAAGTCAATGTTTAATATAAAAAGTTTATATCTTTGATTCTTACTAATTACAAAGATTTAATTTTGTTCGAATTCCTATTTGGTTTTTTAAACACGCAACCTCAACCCGCCCCGCATTAGTTTTAAAAATAATTACTTCAACCCGCCTAGCACCCACTCCGCTCCACATAACTTTAAACCTAACCAACCCTGTACCCCTCCCTCCCCCCCCCCCCCCCCCAATTGCCATCCCTGCATAGACTTTATCAAATGGAGCTGGATATGTTGAGCTACATAGCAGAATACATAGTTCAGTATTCTGAGACCTGTTCTCAGGATATCTGATTTTTCTTTTTTTGGACAAGTACAGTGGAAATTATTTTTAAGACAGAAGGTTTCTTTTGAGGGTGATCACTTATGCCTATATCGATAGCATGCATGCTTTAAATACTACACAGAGTTCCACACTGCTATAAAACTAATCTTTTGTTTCCTTTGTCTCTCTACATATTATGAACTTACACGTGCATGCTCCCAAATATGAATTCTTATGCGCACACTGAAGGATCAACCTCTATGAATTAGAGTCTGCTAGGTGAATGAACAAAATTGATTTCAAAGTTCAGTTAAACATATATGATAAATTACCTACATTGTGAACTAAGAGAAGAGGTATCCAAAGAGTAAAGTGTATACATATTTTGCATTAACAAGTTCTAGATGCAAATATGCAACATACGAAAAGGAATGCAGCACTTTCACATTTAATGGATGAACTTATAAGGTCAAAGTCAAGCTCCAAGAAATAAAATCATTTATATAACATATATATCATATCCCCACGACTAGTGCCCTATTCCGCAACCTGATTATATTGAATGTCAAACCAATACCGAATAAAATATTGCAGCTATTAGCTCCAGAAGAATAGTTCTAGAAAACATAATTACCTTATGAGAGGTACTTGGATCCTGGAGCAACCACAAAAGACAGTCAATTGCCATATACTGCCAGTCATCTGATGAGCGAGCTATATTGCACAATGCCTCTATAATACCAGGACATGCAGCAACAGGCCCTCTACCAAGCTTGTGATGGCAAATTGTCCTTAGCAGACCAATTCCAGCAGGGGAGTTTTCATTAACAAGTCCACCCCACATTCCTGGAAGCTTTGCTAGAAATTCTGGCTTGCAAATAGTAGGAAGAAATTCAGGTTTGAAAGCAAAGCAATTAATAAGCTGCAGGGACCAACATTGTAGCTGACTGGCCCATTCTTCTGCCTTTCGGGACTCCATTTCAACTCCACCCATGCCACGTGTAAGAAGGTCACAATGATAACTAAGTCTTCTATCAACATATTGGTAAAAGTGAGAGTAAACAATTTCAAGAGAACTCATCGCGAGTTGGATGGAGAGCTCTAGAATCTCACCATGACTTGCAACAGCTGGAAAGGTACTGGCATAGGTAGCTAAGTGCCCTAAAGCTCTCACTGCAACTCTCTGTTCAACCCAAGTTAGCCTGCCTCTCAAAAGTTCAACTAAAGGAGGGATGACTCCAGCACGCACAGCTCTATCAGCAAACTCTTCCATATTCATCGTATACGATCCAATTATATGTGCCGCATAATAAGGAATATATATATTTTGGTCATGTGAAAGCCAGCGCCGGTTCTTTAAACCCTTCCAAATAAGTGCTGACATGCATTCAAATATCCCCAATTCAATAAACTCTGGATCATTAGGATGCGCCATTGCAGTGTTCCATAAGCCACTGATGGGAAGAACTTGACCATCATCATCCTGTGAAGGAAGTTCTCGAAAAAACTTCAATATACTTGCTCGGCGCTTGCTTGGGTTTCCTTCCTTCATGACACAGAAGAAGCATCCCGGGTATGGACAGTCAGCAGAAGCTTTATCCATGCTCATCTAATTGAAAGAGTCAGAAATTTACTTTTTGATCCACCTTCTTGTAGGCAACTGTATCTGCAAAGACATGTTGGATTGCCTCTATGAAGTTCTGAAATGCATTTTGCAGCAGAAACCATAAGAAGAACTAAGAAGTAAATGTGCATAACATAAAGACTTTGATAGTCTTCCCCATGTCAATAGCAACAGATCAAATTGAGGCCCAGGGCTTTAGTCTTAGAAAGAGTTCATGAGATGGAGAGAAATTTTATTTATGATTTATTTGTGAACTCGGTGCTTCATCACTCCTCCTGCCGGGCTTTCATATTTGCTTGGTGCAACAATAGATCCATGCATGAGAGGGCATTGTATTTGAAACAAATATATCTTAAAAATGTGAGATCAATGAACGGAATCAAGTCCGCCAATAAAGTAATTTTCAGTCAAGAAACACATAGGCCAGCTGCTATTGGGAACTAAAAATGGGGAAATTCAACTTACAAGATAATGTGCTTCCACATATTCCATTTCTTACACAAGTTGGGCTATAAAGTCCAGTCCTTTGCCCAAGTTCAATTACTCCACAATTTACGCGGAAATTACAGTAAAAATCCAAACACAAACTTCTAAAAATCCAGTTACACTTGTACCTTTGAAGCATTAATCACTACAAACAGAGCGAGCAGCTGAATTCAAGAATGAAACAGAAAACATACAACCCCAAGTCTAAAATGCAAATAAGAGAAGCAAACATGTTCAAGAAAACAGACAAAACCACTGATCCTTCCCATAAAGTTGGCATCTTGCAAAATCAAACAGATCTAAACATCAATTAAAACAAATCAAGAACAAGTTACACCTAGCAAAAGCTACAAAAGAAACTTTGAGATTTACAAAATCAAGAACAATTAAAACGTTTTTCTTCCCTAATAAACCTCTCAGAACAGTATAGACAAGCAATAACAACAAGAAAATAAAACCAACCTGCAAGTAAAAACCCAGAACCAAAGAGAAGAATTGAGAAAGTTACTTGATGTTAAGAAGCTGGGCAAAATGCTTTCTTTTTCAAAAAATAAAACTTGGGTATGCAGAAAGAGTTCAGCAAGAAGCAGCTTTCAGACAAAAGATTGTGTTTTTTTAAAATTATTTTTTGAGAATTTTGTATGCCTCCTCACTCTTGACTGCCAAATTTTGAGTAAATTGCTCTTTTCTTTTTGTGCTGAAAATATAGCTGCACATTAATTCCAGTTGAGAAAAAAAAATTACTAATATTGCGGGGTAGAAGAGATGCTTTTGAAGTGTCACTTCTCTCACGCGCTCCTTTTTTTTTAAAAAAAAAATAAATTTAATTATGAATTTATGAAAAAAAAATAATTCACTATAATTTTGATAAATTATTTATTTATAAAAGTACTATATATAGATAGAGATTAATTGTAGGGTATTTTCTTGATTCAAATAAGGAAAAAGTAGAAATGTATCAAATAAGAAAGATTTAAGAGCTTTCCGCAAAGTCTTTATTTTATCACTTTTTTACATATATTTTAAAAGTCAATATTATAATATAACTAAATAATAATTTAAAAGAAACTGGTGAAAAATAATTTTATTTAAAGCAAAGTCTTTTAATAAAGGACAAAAAGTTCAAACAATATTTTTAAGTGCCTTCACGCTTTTAATATAGTATAGATTAATGGTCATTTGAGAGTGAGAATCATGAAATTTGAAAATTGTAATTTTTAGTTATATAGTAAAAAGAAATGAGATTTGAAAATGGGAGTTATGTTTAATTATGAATATACATTAATTAATTAAAAAAATTGAATTAAATAACTTTTTGATATTTTACGAATTTTATAATTCAACTTAAAATTATATAATTCAATGTTAAGTTGAATTTCAGACATGTTCAAATTTTACGATTCAACATAAATTTTGAAATTCAACTCCAAAAAAGAGTGAAAAAATATTCATGACTAAACAACTGCTTAGTCCTTTATGAGATCTTGATTAATTTTTGAAATATAAGCTTAAAAAAAATTAAACCCAATATACTCTTAAATTCTCATATTTGTTTTTCTAGATAACATTAACAATTATCCAGACCCCAATTGGATCAATTATAAGAAACCAAAGCTACAAATAATAACAAAATTTTCTCTGTCATCTTTATATTTTTTAAAAGGAATGATTATTGTTAAATTTGATGAAAATAAGTAAAGATAGAAAGATTCAATTCTTCAATCTACTTGATTGACTATTAGGTAAATACATCTTTATATGGAATGTTTATACCTAACTAATCATTATAACCTTAATTAACTATTCTTTTCAATCATGTTAAGTGGTGCTTTGAGATTAGATATACTCTTAAGAAATCAATTCACTTTTAGAAAATAAAAAGTATTTTTATTATTTATCCTTATTTGAATAGTATAATTATTTGATTACCTAAAAATTCACTCACCTAATTAGTGATAAGTTAAAAAAAAAAAAAAAATTTGATTAGTGAATTTTTTTTAAAATCAAATTAGAAGTTAGAGAGTAAAAAACTATAAAAGTTTGCACAACTCTAAATCTGCTTCCTACCAGACATCCTTAATAACCAAGTCACTAGCATTCATCAGACTTGAGTAACTTCATTTGTATTAGTTTTTATAGAGAAAAAAATTCACCATTAAAGGATGTCGTGCAGTGAATCAGAGGTCTTGCATTTGAATCTTGAAAATGAAAAAATTTTTAATCGAAAACACTTTTTCAAATAATCTCTACACGGTACAAACTTAAAGTAATAAAATTTCAATATGAATATTGAACATCAGATGAAAAATCAAAAAAATAAAATAAAGAGATTCATCTTCTAGTCTCGAGTATATAATCTAATAGGATTGAGTAATATGTATACCCCTTATTGCTTTACCTTTTATATATATATAATTAAATAAAAGAAAAAACTATGCATCCAGAATTTGTCCTACTTTTGAAAGCTATAAATTGAAATTTGAATGGACTTTACTTTGATATACTAGTTGACGAGTCTAAAGATATATCACATAATTTCATAATAAATATATTATTTTAATTTTTTTTTTTTATGTTATATAAGAATAGTAAAGTGGTAAAGTTATTTATTTCTATTAGAAGCAATAATAAGTGTGGCTTTGGAGGACGACCAAAGTGGCATATTTGTAAATACGCCGTCGGACGAGGTTATTTCTGAAGGCAAAGCACTAATGGCAGGTATGTAATTATCGGATATTGCAGGGGCATTCTGTGGCGTCCTATTTCTTCCCTATTGTAAAAGTCGACTTCTCCCGTTGTTGTCCTCTTTCCGCTAATTCGTTACCTCGCCGGAGAAGCTTGTTGTACGGTTGCCGTTTCCAGCTCTACCTAGGTCCAGGTAACCACATGTTCCGTCTCTTTCTTAATTTGTCTATGTAGTCCGACGCGTAGGACTTGGCTCTTCATGTTTGATTTGGGGCTTACTGGTGGCTTTGGGGTTTTTCCCCTTGAATTCTTAAAGCATCCTGCTTCCAAGTCTTCGTTTCTGAGTTCTTCCTGTTGCATCTTCTTTCTTAGGTGTGTAATTCGTGTTTCCGATGCCATATTTCAGCATGCATGTCCACTGTCGGACATCATCTTCTTTGTTTGTGAGTCGTTAAGATGTTGCGCTGCTTTCTGTGCGTTTTCTCTCTTTTGGGGCTCCTATTTCTGAATGCAAGGGGTTTTGATTGTGTTAATAGGTGCTCCTGTTTGGATCTTAAGCAGATATTTTGCCATGCATGTCTATTGTTCGAGAGTATTTAATGATGTTTCCTTATTTTACATGTTTGATTTTAAAGCATAGGTCTTGTACTTGATCGATTGGCAGTGCCACAGAGAAAAAAATGAAGTTTTAGTAATTCCATTTATGGGCCTTTGGTTTGGAAGTTTTACTAATCATACTTGCGCTTCTAGCAATGGAACTCGGCGTCCTCCTCCTGTAAATACACCTCTTGCTCGACCAGTTCCAAAGCCTGGGACCTTTCCTCCACTTGGAGCTCACAGTGTGAGTAGAGTTCATTTATCATGTTATTTATTTCACTTGAACTAATACAATGAGCCGCAAAATGTTTTGAATTTAGAACTTTATTGTATAAATTCACACCTCTTTTTGGTTAAAAGTACTTTAACAACTTTGTTTCTGTCCAGTTCCTGGTGAGCCATATCCTGTAGAAAATCACACTGCTCCTGGTCCTGCTCCATCACCTTCTGTTGCTGATATTTCAGGTATCATTAATTCTTAATAGTTTATCTATGTTCTTACTTTCCTGTTGGTTCATATGTGCTTTTCTTTATAATATCACTCCAGGACAAACTTAGTGTTTGTATGTTATTTTTACTATTGCTTTGTTATGAGTTACTTGAGTCGATTGTCTTAAACAATCTCTTCTACCTCGTGATAACATCTGCATACACCCTACACCCACCTAATGGGATTACACAGGGTATGTTGTTGTTGAGCTTGAGAAGCGCTTTGCTTCGGGGCTTACTGTCTGCTTCGGCGTTAATAGGTGGTTCTCTGTTCACTCCTTCCTCAGTATTACGGAGAAGACCACCACTGCGTCGGCGTTCGCGGCTTCCACTCTTTCCAGGTAAGTACATCTTCCATCTTCGTCTTTGCCTATTTAATTTTTCCAATTCTTCCACTGTTATAGCTAAGATTGTTGTTTTCCCCTTCCAAATTTGACTTCCTAGCGTGCTTAGAACTTCCGTATAGTTCCTCACCGCTTCGGGATGCATGCAGGTGATATGTACTGTAGATGTGGAAGAAGATGTAGGCGTTCCATATCTAAACTCAAATTGGCCATGCACACTGTTTGCTTTCTGGAAAGAGGTATAGGCTTCGGATTTTCAGAGTGTGATTGTACATGCAAGTTCTTTGACAATATGCCTATTTTATTTTTTCATTTTTCCGACTGTTATAGCATACCCCAGCCAGCAAAACAAGAAGACAGAAGAAGTTTTCCAAAAGACTCACTACTTCTCTCCTCTCTGCGACTTTCACAGTTAACTGTCATGTAAAGGGGGTTTTTCCACACAGCAATTCTGTTACCAAACAATCCCTCTGTACCACATTTGTGTCTTATTCAAAGGTGGGGTTTTGTGGATATGTTCCTAATTTTAATGTTATGTTGATGCTTTACTGTCTTATTCAACATACATGTCAATTTCAATTTTCCAAGATACTTTTGTTCTTTTTCATTTGATGAGTGAAAGTTGAGAGGCACCACTTAGGTCTTTTTTGGTGGCCTAAACTCTGTTTTGATAATTTAAGGTATACAATGTGGCTGTTATTAGTTTTGTTTTCGTGCTCGAGTTATTTTGATTTGTTTAGTTTACTTTCTTCTCCGTGATTCATCGTATGTTGCTTCAAGCTCTATACAATTTTGTTGCATAGTTTCTACATTAGTTATGTGATTATGAATTCGCTGTGGCCTCCCATTCTGGCCCGGATTTCCCATGTTGGTTAATGGACCATGATTTGATATGTATTTGCAGGTTATAGCATTGAATGGGAAATTTCCAGGTCCTGTTCTTAATGTTACCTTTAACCTTAGTTTCTTTGTTGGTGTCGTTATGTTAGGTTGGTTTGCTGTTAACGTCGATGATAAATAATGGTGCAACCTGACTATTTCTATGTTTGTTTTCACAGAGATTACTCTTTATGCCTTTTTTGAAATAAACTTCTCTATGAGGTATTAAATCTTTGCATATATGTGCTGAACAAGCAAAACGTTGTTCTATTTTTCTGGTTTGACTCCTTTACTTTTCTTCGATTGTGGGCGCGGAGTGTTTGCTTTCTTAGTTCTTCACTTCCACATGGTGCATCTCTGAAATATTCTTCGGGATTTTCTTCTTTTGGAAACGTATGTTCTCCATTTCTACTTTGCTCAATTTGGTGTTTGTGCATTCGGCGTGCCTGTGGCTAACAGCCTGTGGCTGAAATCTTTAGGCCTTACTTCCGTATGTAATCTTTGATCTTTATGCTATCACTTGGTACTTGCACTTGGACTATCCTATTATTGTTGCATTACTGTCCTGATATTATCTGTTGTTTTGGTTACTTCCTTTGCTTCTTCTCCTTGACTTTTTCTTGAGTTGTGCGTCTATTAGGTACAAACTCTTTACCTTTGAGTTAGACGTAAAATTCCACTTCCAATTTTGTTGTAACCACTAGGCCTCACTTCTAAATAACTTAGGGTAAGCTGTATGAATTGTCAATATTTGTTTTGTTCCATTTGGACTTTGATTCTCTTTACTAAAACGGTAGAATATTTTTCCTGCGTGCACTACTAGGACAGCCTTTGAGAGGCCGCTATTAGGTGGAGTGGCATATGCAGAGCGAGTTTTGCACTCAGAGAGGGAAGAATTTGACAAAGAAGATGGATGGACTATCAAAACAATCAAAACAGAGCCTTCACCGATCAAAGCTGAGTATTCTGCAGTTATATTTTCTGAGGAAACTGTTTATTTTCTATTGGGTAATACATGTCTTTCATCCCTATGCATGCTTTTTAGATCAGATCCAAATACCTAAATAAATCATCTAACAATATGTAGATTGCTGAATTTCTCTGAATATTTAAGTTACCTTTTGAATTTAATGACTTAAATGGTGTCAAACTATTACTTAAACACACTCATAGTGTAGATTGAACTACTTCTTCCTCGATGTCTATCCCTTTACTGATGATTGTTGGCTTTTTAACTTTTGGTTTAAACCAACTGGATGATTGTGTATATTATCCCTTTTTATTAGGAAAAGAGTACTGCTCTTAATTAATCTCTTTTGTCTGTGTTCTATAGGGTGTTATGATAACCCATGGCAACATTGTAGCCACTGCAGCTGTTGTTATGACTGTGATTCCAAAACTTGGAAGCAGTGATGTCTATTTGGCTTACCTTCCTTTAGCTCACGTTTTTGAGTTGGCTGCTGAGGTAACAACTTAGGAGAGTATCTTCTATTTTCTTCATTTGTATTTTACCTAGCAAATGATAATTGTAGTTCTACGTTATTGTGGTGTTGCAGACTGTAATGCTGACTGCAGGTGCTTGTATTGGTTATGGCTCAGCGCTCACATTGACAGACACTTCTAACAAAGTCATGAAGGGGACCAAGGGAGATGCTACAGTTTTAAAACCTACTTAATTGGCTGCAGTTCCAGCCATTCTGGATCGTGTCCGGGATGGTGTTATGAAGAAGGTTTCCACTGACATTTCAGTTTTAAGATCCCAATGAGAAGAGCATACTTAGTTTGAGAGCACAGCTCCAAAAGATTCAATGGGGACTAACAGTTGCTTATATTTTTCGTGACACTAGGTTGAGGAGAAGGCAGGTTCTGCCAAGAAACTTTTCCACATTGCCTTTAACCGTCGATTGGCTGCTATGGATGGTAGCTGGTTTGGAGCTTGGGGTCTAGAGAAACAATTGTGGGATATCATTATATTTAAAAATGTAATTCTGCATTGTCTTGTTCAAATAGCTCCCCCGTAATATATTCCCACCGCCCGTGCATCGCACGGGCACCCGCCCTCTAGTTAGTATTATACATCTTAGTGATATATCAACATATTTGCTTATTCAAGAAAGAAATTTGTTTCTTATTTTCAGATCGCTCACTATGTTCATTCAAAATATGTGAACAAGATTATGATAAAATTTATTGTATAGAATGTGATGTATTTATAGAGGTAAGTAATATTATTATCATTGATCGTTTTTAAATATGAAAACTAATTGATTATAATTGTCAATGAGTCCGGCTTTGACACAAACATGATGAACAAGAAAAGTTCTAGAAATATTAAATTTCTTCTCTTAACGGACTTAATCTGAAAGATCATGAACTATCTTTGTTGATGCACTCAAAAAATAAATATATATTCTATCCTAATTCATGTGACAGAATTTCTTTTTAGCCTATTAGTATTAATGAAATAATTTATAGCAAATATAAATATTTATGCTTCATTTAAATCATAAATTTTAAATATTTTTCTGCTTTTTTAAATATTATATTAAATCAAATAAGGAGAAATAAAGCAGCATAATGAAAAAACTAAAAAGTTTTATTGACAAACGAAGAATTTAAAAGGAAGATGATGGGATGGCATTGAGCAATTTAAGGAGGGAGTGGGGGCGACACATTATTATTGCGCCCGCAATCTCTCCCTTTTTCTGCCTTGCCTTCTTCTTTACCGTGTTTATGATTTAGATAAAAATTAAATTAAATTAATTAATATTTTAGTTTTTAAAAATTAATAGTATTTGAATTGAGTTTAATTCTTTTTAAAAAAATAGAAAAATAATCAAACTGAACCAACAAATTATAGTAATGTATTTTATAATCGTATACATATAATATAGTATTTATAAAAATAATTCTAAAAATCTTATGTACGTTTTCATTAAATTTTATTTGTGAATCTACTTACAAAAGCACAAATGCTGAAAAAGAGAATATTTATCTTATTGATTTCATGCATATAAATGTCTATGACAATTCTTGATGGCACTAGAAATGTCGTTTTCTCTTCCTTCTAGGCTAAAATGGTGAATTTTGAAATTTTATTTACAATAGTGATTGAAAGTTCTGTAATATTAGCCGTTCTAACTATTTTTCATTTTGAATGGATTGTTGTGATCACTTGTTCTCTAGTTTGAATGTATCATTACTTTTATTTTTGTGTGAGGTTAACAACCGAATAATCAAACCAAATCGATAACAATCAAACTGATAAATATATTTATAATTGATTTGATTTTGATTTTGAAAATTTAAAACTTGATTAAGTTAACTTTGATTTTCACAAATCAACCGGTGAACACTCCTTGCCGTAGTAGTTAGTATATGGAAATTGGAAATTTTCATATAAAAAAATAGAGTAAAAGAAGACACCGTCCATGTTATTTTTGGAAGAAATAAATATATATAGCTAGTTATCAAAGCATTTGGATAGTTTTTTTTTTCTAGTGATATGATGATTGATCTTTTTAATCCTCCCAAATTTGAAATTTATCAAAGAAGATCCAATCAAATAAATTTGAAAACTCAGAGTTCTATAGTAATTTCATATTAATATATAATAATAATTGAATTGTTATAAATATTTAATGAATTTCTAAACGTAAGTGCAAAATGTATAAGTAAAAATTATTTGATTTTAGGGTCAATACTGAATTTTGAGAAGGTAAAAGTATTATTATAAAGAGGTAAATCTTTAGGTTTGCACCACTATGCTCATTATACTTTTTAAATTATAGGATTAAGTTTATTTTATTTTTTGCAAACACAATTACACACATATTATTTGGTTTAATTAAATAAAAGTTTACGGTGATAAATGGAGAATATACTTTCAATGTGTCAAACTTTAAAATTTTGAGAGAATAAAACAAACAAAATAGAAAGAAAAAAAAAACTCAAGTAAAATGCACTGGACATTCTAGAAAAAAAAAAAATTAACATAGGATTTGAACACCTAGCCTAACTTATAGAGTCGGTTGGTACAATGTGTTACAAAAAATAAAATATGCGTTAATTTTGTGTATTATAAATATTTTATTTGATCACTTTTTCAATATATATGCATTTATTATATACTTATTTAGCATTCAAATATTATAATTAATACATGAAAATCTATGATATTGATAATGCAATGAACTTTAATATGCATATAGTAAAATACTCAGGTTCAGTTTTTGTGGTTCGATCTTTCCTTAAAATCAAAGACAGAACGGAAGGTAATTTGGCGGTTCGGTTCGGTTTGGTTTTGCCAAAAAAAATAAACCATTGGTTTTTCGATTTGATTTTTTTCAGTTCGGTTTTCGATTTTTTTTCGATTTTTCGATTTTTAAAAATAATTTTTTAAAGTAAAATAATATGTTGGGTAGAGACATATCATCGTATAGATATGCTAAACAATTGGTAAAAAGTAAAGTTTGGATTAGTACAATTATCACAATATAAGAAAAACAAAGACTTCAAGTCAATTGTTGCAAAGATATGTTCTAGAAAAACA
Source organism: Solanum rostratum (assembly GCA_029948455.1). Lineage (NCBI taxonomy): Eukaryota > Viridiplantae > Streptophyta > Magnoliopsida > Solanales > Solanaceae > Solanum > Solanum rostratum. Next base: position 14,625,641 of record CM057053.1, on the reverse strand, counting down.
AATATCAAATACTCCTTGTAAGGTTCAAGTCAATTGTGTGTAGCCAAAAAAAATTATCAAACAATTGTCAAATATTCCTTGAAGTATTAGCAAAAAACTTCTCCTTGGAAGCTTCATATCTATGTTTCTTTTGTGCAACAAGAAAGACTTTCCTTCTTAGCCATGGAACCTATAAAGTATAAACGACGTAGTATATCAAAATCAGTTTTTGACGGTTCGATTCGGTTTTAGAAGACCAAAACCGAAACTGAAACCGCACAGAATCGGTTCAGTTCGAATTTTTGTGTTTGATTTTCGATTTTACGGACCCACCCTTACTATTGTCCTTTAAAATCCTTTTTACATTTTTTTATAGAAAGTATTTCTATAAATAACTATTTTTAAAAAATATAATATCTATTATTTTAATATATCGAATTAAATAGTGCATAAAAAATAACATCAAAATAAGTAATACGGGACTAGTATCACTAATACACCATCCTCAATACTATAACCTTTTAGAAAGGTGCAATCAATAACTGGCACTATATATTATTTTATTCTAAATTTGTCTTGTCATTTATTGTTATAAGTAGATGAGTTTATTTTATCATAACCTAGGTAATGCTCATTTTACTTTAATAATAGTATTGGTGGTGATGAGTAAAGGGAAAATTGGAATGCGATTTAGTATTTAATTAAAGCGATTAAACTAATCGTGTAGGTGGAGTTGACATTTCAGAAATCATTAAATTTCAAAAAAACATACTATAAACCAATCGGTAGTATTATTTACACGTCAATGGCTCATAATTAAGGGCCTTCCATATTTTTAATTTTTTTATTCAACTTACCTATATATACTATATTTAAAAAATACTTACCAATATAATTTTAATATATATATAACTCACTTTTAATTTATAATGCAAAATTTTTATTAAAATATAAGTTTAATGTATTTTAAGTCACTTATAATACATCTTCATAATTTTAATACATCTTTTATATATAGTGTAATTCATTTATATTACATGCATAATTCATTTTTAATGTATAGTGCAATTTGTAATCAAAATAATTATAAGACATTTTAATACAATTATAATAGATATATATTCTATACATAATTCCCTTTTAATACATAATACAATTGCTATAAATGGTAAATATGTTTCAAATATATAATATCTTGATAATAAAAAAAAATATGTTTAAAAACAGCAAATATTTTATAAAAGGGATTTAAAAAGGTAATTATTTCTTTTTCTTTCTTCATTTTTGATTAATAAAAAAACTTGAATTTTTTTTAATGGAAGTAAAAAAAAAAAAACAAGTTCTACAAGTGCTATAGTTCACCTGACTATATTATTTGTCTCGTATAGACAAATAGTATAGTCCTACCACCCTGATGTACACTCCCACACACACCTTTTATACTATTTGTCTAGATTATATACAAATAACTTCAAGATATTATATTTTTTACTTGCATATCAAACGCAAAAAAATAAAAAAAATAAAACTAAAAGTCACTTATTTTCAAAATGAAAATATTTTTACCGAACACACCTTAAAAGTACGTTTAATTTCCGTCCTTTGACAGCATGATTGTAGATTTCTTGTCATGTAACATGAAGTGGAGGCATAATAACTCAAACTAGTAATTCGTGTTTTGCTCTATTCATACTAAAATTTTGAATTCCAACCTAAATAATGATGCATTTTCACCTTCTGCTCACACAAGTTCCCGCTTTTGTTTTAGTCGACATTATCCTTAACAAGTACAATTGATGTTTTATCTTGTCTTGGTTATGAATAAACACAAGATTTAAAGATACAAAAATTTTTATTTTTTAGAATTTTGAAGGATATCGATCTTTCGCTTTGAACAAGAATATCTATCTTTACTTAGACTCCACAAGGAGAGCATATCCACTTGGGTGGAAAGAAAGACTTGACTTTATTTTACCTGGATTGAAAGCTAGTCCTTCTTCTTTTTTTGAAAAGTCATTTTTTTATGGACTTTTTCAGAACTCCTTATTACTATTTCGCATTGGACAAAACATAGTGACGACCTCCATTACTTTATAGAGCAGGAGACCGTATTTTCACTAGAGAATCAAATCAGTACTAGGTTATGGGCCTTGAAATAAGAAATCATCTCCTATATTCCCCTTGTTGAAGAAGGATTGACGTAATGGATAAGGTTCATGAGGTTATGGGAGTTGCATATCTAATGCGCAATAAGAAAAAAAAGAAAAAAAAAGTGTTTCAAATAAGCCTTAAAGGCTAACCCCTAGGCAAAGTTGGACCAAGACTAATTACGAATTTAAAGTGATTTACTATGTATGTTTCCACGTAAAGTAGGTGCATAAGTTTATGGGACTAAAGTGCGCCACCCTAAGAGGAATGGAAGAAGGAGTTATCCACTAAATGATAGAAAGGCTACCTTCTCAAGAAGGAAGACTTCTTTCAATTTAGAGTAAGGTGTAAATAAGTTTCTTTATGACTAGACTGACTCGTCAATTATCTTTCTATAGATAGCTCCTTATTTATAAAAAGATTTAGGAAGAAGTATTGAAAACACCCCTGAATTTGAGACGAATTATTAGTTTCATCTCTAAGCTATTATCAGTCTTAAAAACAACTCTCTACTTAACTAACTAAACTTAAATACACCCATGATCAACCACGTGGCATATAACAAGTGGTCTCAAACTCTTATAGGAGCGTGAAACTCATGATAAAAAGCCGAGAGAAGTATTGAAAACATCACTAAGTTTGACGAGAATTAGTTGTTTCATCCTCAAATCATTGACAGCCTTCAAAACACATTGAACTATAAGAAAAGGTCTAACAATATTCTCCATTCATCTATTTTGCTAAAAATACTTCTTCACTCACATTTTTGGCTCACTTGTAACCTTGGAATTAATAGCTCGATCTTTACTTTGTTTTTAAAATATTACTTATTACTTTTCATTTTTTATTGGTGAAATAAAAACTCCACCCCATCAATTTTGTTTCCCTATAATTTTTCACCCAAAATAATATAATCGCACTGTATCTAAGATTTTTTTAAAAAATAATCACGTATTCATAATTCAAATATTTATAATGATTGATAAACATAGTTACATGTTTAAGAAAGAATTCTTTATTAATTTTAAATGATTAATAAAAATAGTTACATGTATAAGAAAGAATTCTGTATTAATTTTAAAGAATGTAAAAAAGAAAGTTAACTAAACTAATTCTTGACCCCTCGAGACTGAAAAATGTAATTGAGTCAATCACAAATCTTTGTGTACTTTTACCAAAATAAATAATTTCACATGGTGTTATATTCAGTAAATGGGTCTTTGACATCTTTTGATTTTTTTATCTTGCCATAGGCAAGTTGTTGTTATTACCCAACAATCCCCCTTCCAACACCTGCCTCATGCAGCATGTTGCTCGTGGAAATCGAACCCATAACCTGGCTTTGATATCACTTGTTAGGATCAAACGCTTATCATTATGCCAAAAGTTATAGTTGACAGCAAAGGCACAACTTTATTTCTTAACCAAGTCCACCATGCAAGCGTCATGTTCAATTATGACTCCAACCCAGGCTATCCCAGCCCCCTCATGTGCCTTGCCATAGGCAGGATGTTGGCATTACCCAACATATTTATTATTTTTTGTTGAAAAAGAAAGGTCATGAGATCATATATTATTTTGATTTGAATAAATTATTAGAAAAAAAATCTAACAAAAATAGGTTATAAGAAAAAAAATCTAACGGAGGGATACTTTTTATTTCACTCAATAAGAAAATGACAACTAATAACTATTGTTTTTAAAATAAAATAAAGACAAGGTTGTTAGTTTCATCCCTGAACTTGACGAGAATTATTAGTTTCGTCCCCTAATTATTGACAGCCTTATGTAACACCCTCTAATTCTTTTCACCTAGTCTGAGTAGATGCACAGAAAAAACTAAGAAAATGACAGAGAAAAATCACTGGAAGAGAAACCACGAGGGCCATCTACGGCCTTTAGAGTGATCTAGGCCCGTAAATGAGGCCTCGCAGATCTCCACATGACTTGGTGAAATTTTCTAAGTCTAAGGCTCATGTATGAGACAACATACGACCCATATATTAATCCACGACCCGTAGATTATGTTTTGTGAGTTGGTGATCCAAAAATTAGCTTTTCAGTATATTGAGTTACGAGTTATTGGACGGCCCATAAAAGTATTTACGGCTCGTAGAAGAGGTTTTGTAGATCCCATGCCAAATTCCAGTAACTCAAACTTTTGGACACCTTACCTATGAAAGGTCATCTACGACCTGTAAAAAGATCCACGACCATAAATGTGGTGTTGTAGATCCTGTCGACGGTTTTTAAGAAGGGTATTTTTGTCTAGTCCGATTCCCTTTTAATCAAATCCTTAGAGGTTTTGGACTTAATTAAGGTCCTAAAACAAAATCCTACTAGTATTTTCACCTTTCGTTAAGGCTTAGGGATTCTTGAGAGCATCAGAGGAGGGAGAAAAACGAGGGTTTCAAGTTCAAAAACGAGGACTGATTGAAGTTTGATTCTTTTTTCTATTTCCAGGTATGTAAGGCTTACTAAAGTGTTAAACTACGTTCAATCAAACACTCGTTTTCTCTCATTAAGTCAAAATTGAGAAATAAAGTTGAGTCTTGAGAATTCTATGACCTAAATTCCGAATTTTCTACATTTACTTTGAGTTCTCATGATTATGAACTGAATAATTAATGCATTACACTATTGTTGATATGAGATTGAGATATAGACTTTGTGCATTGACATCATGAATTCCAAATTACATGGTTTATGAAATTCTATACATGGATTGAGTTGAGGTTTGAGTTTGATTATCTGAGTTGAGTAAATTGAGCACGAGGAGCACATTGTATTGTAATTGCATGTCCACTGATGCATTTTTCTTGCATACTATGATAAGTCTAATTGAGTGAGTCTGAATGACTGTTTGAGTCTGATTGATTTCCTTGATTGACTAAGTTGATGAGAAACTGAGATGAGTTGAGATAACCCAATGAGGTTGAGATTTGAGTTGATTGATGAGTTGGGCATATTTTAGTCTTGGGAGGAGTATCGAGCACCGAGTTAGGAGCGAGTAAAAAATTACTCTAACCCACAGAACTACGTTGCCAATGTAGAATAGTCGTGCAGTACGTTCTGGCGACTCTGGTCCCAAAAGATAAACATCTACTATGGATCCATGAGAGAGTTGATCGTCCTTTACCTTGGCAAGTTTAGAACGAGTGTGGCAATGGTGTTGCCTTCGTTGTGCATCACCAAACTAAAGGTGGTGGGATTTGATGTAGTTAAGAAAAACCCCTAAGCAAACACTGATTGAGCATAATATTTTAAAACGAGTTGAACTCTACTGAGTCTATTCTTTTAAAAAACATGATTTACTTTAAACTTGTATATTTATTGAGATGAGTTGTGAGTTGTTTGAGTTGAAGTGAGTGAGTTGAGCTTTACTTTCTTGAGCTATTTTACATACTAGTATATTCCATGTATTGATGTCTATTTGGACCTGCATCATTTTATGATGCAGATCACCTTGGAGAAGCCCTTTTATCCTTTTTATTTTTGTGGAGTATTTTATTTCTTTATTGGGGTATCCATGGCCTGTTATGGTACCATCTAGATTGTCAAATAGAGGCTTTGTAGACATTGAGTGAAAGATCATTGAGTATTTCTATTACCAAACTTGTTTATTGGAGATTATTTCGTAAGAGTTATATTTATTTATTGATGTTTGTTATTTGAGTATTTCTGTAACGCCCGCGAAATTACCAAAATACCCCTAAAAGAGAGGTGTGCGAGAAATGTGTCTTCCGATGCTCGGATCTAAAATCCGAGAGCGGATTCATGATCAGCACTGAAAATTGAGTGGGGGAAAGGTCTCGGTAGATTTTTAGAGCAACCGAGTCGAAAAATAATTTTTTGTTCCAAAACAAAAACAGTGAGCCTCCGCGATGGAACCGCGACGCGGACCTGTCGCGGAGACACACTTATGTTTTTCTGAAAAATTTCGACGAAGTTGAATTTCCGGAAAACACACTGTCCGTGACCAGTCCGCGTCGCGGACTGTGTTATTTTAGGTCGGGATTTAATTTCTTAAAATTTCTAAGGGCATTATGGTCCATTCCCACCTATCCCAAACGTTCCCCTATGATTAATATAGGTCGGTTTACACGAAAAAGGGTTCAAAAACCCCCATTGAAGTGTTCTCCTAAGGATTTCTAAGGCTAGGGCTTGAAGAAGGTTGAGGTGATCAAGAAGGGATTGTAGTGCTTCGTGTGACTACTCTTTCCAGGTATGTAAGGCTACTCTGAAAGCATGGGAATGCCCTCCCATGTGCCCCCATGATGTAGGTATGGATGTCCTAATGTGATGATGATAGGATAACAAATTGAAGTATGAATTAGTTAATGCGATGTAGAGAGTAATTGGCATTGTTGTATGCATATACATATATATTTCATGCATTGATGATGATCATCATAAAAACCCTCATGTGTTTTTAAACTATTTTCATGAAAAGCATTTAGTTGAAAACCTTATATCTATTGTATTCTAGAAAAAGCATGCATGATGAACATGGGCGTGTGTGTGTAGAGCCTAGAGTAATGATAAGATAATGAATGATGAATGATGAGCATGAGAATGTGTAATTGTCTCTAGGTTGAGAGTTAAAGCTCCTAATCTAGTGTTCCTAGAGTCTATGATGATGATGATGCTAAGGTTATGAATGAGAGGATGTTGATGTTAATGTTAATAAGGTGAGATGATGACGATGTTAATGTTAATGGCGATGTAATGTGTCCCTATGGGACAAGTGGATGTTGATGCCACTGATAATGTATTATGCCCCTATGGGGACTAATGATGATGTAACGTGTCCCTATGGGACTAATGATGTTGATGTTTTATGAGCATGTCGAGTCCTGGGAGGAGTATTGAGCACCGAAATGGATAAAAGTGAGTCCCACTTGAGTCCATTAACTACATGGCCCGCGTAGGAAGAGAGGATTGAACCGCAATGCGGATGGCTCCTATCTTGTCCCAAATGAGGACTAATGTTATGTTTTGTGGATCCACTAATGTTATGTCCCTTACCCTGGGCAGGGTAATGGATGGATGTGGCAACGGCATCGCTTCGTTGTATCATCACTGGCTCATAAGTGATGGTTGTCGGTTAAAGAAACTCCCAGTTAGGTCCCTCAGAAAAGGTTTCCCCAATAGTACTCTAATGTCAATGTTAATGTAAAGGTCAATGTTAATGTAAAGGCCAATGTTAATGTAAGGGTCGATGTTAATGTAAAGGTCAATGTTATTGTTTTCCTGATATAAATGTTAAAGTCTCATGATGATGCACGTTATGTTCGGATGATTCTAATGATGTGATTCAGCTATTTTACATGCCAGTACATTCCGCGTACTAATGCCATTTGGCGCTGCATCGTTTTATGATGCAGATACAGGAGCTAGAGGACTTCAGCAGCCGCCCTATTGAAGACAAGCGTTTGAAAGTTCTGACTGTGGTGAGCCTCCCTGTTTTCGGAGGAAACCTTTATTTGGTGCTATCCTATTATTTCATTGAGTCGGGTAGCCATGGCATGTCATGGTCCCCTTCTTAGACAGTTTAGATAATGTTAGAGACTTTGTAGACATAATGATGTAGTCAAGGTGAATGTTTTGATAACTGAGCAATATTTCTTTGTTTGGTTTTGATGATCAGCTTGAGGTTTGGCCATTGGCCCACTACTTTAAAAGTGTTGTTTACTAATTTCCTTTCGCTATGTTTAAGATGAATGATGTGATGAGGCTAAGTGGTTCTCTTGGGGGCTAGCAATAGTCTCTGAGTGCCGGCCACGCCTAGGGTACCCTCCCGGGGCGTGACAATTTCTTCCGCTGTTGAGTTGATGTGATGATGAGGATAGGTGGTTCTCTTGGGGAATCATCAATGATTTTTTCAAGTGCCGGTCATGCAAGTGCCAGCTACGTCAAGAGTACCCTCCTAGGGCGTGACAAACTTAGTACCAAAGCACAGAGTTCAAGAGTCCTAGGGAGTCTTTAAAGTAGTGTCTAGTAGAGTCTTGTTTATGGGTGTGTTGTGCACCACACTTTATAAGTAGGAGACTATAGGACATTAGGAATCGTTACCCTTTCTTGTATTATGAGTTTGTGCGTTAGAGTTAAAGCTCTATAAAGCTCCATTCTAACTCATGCATTACGCGTATGCAGATCATGCCTCCTAAGCGTTATGTCACTCAAATAAGTACCCCAGTTGATAATACTAAGAACTCAACTCCTACGCTGCCTACTCAGATGGAAACGAGGGGTCGAGGTCGACAACCAGAGCCACTAGTGTCTCCCAGCCACCCACTGCTCCACCTGCTCCTACCACAGAGGCTGACTTCAGAGGAGCTATCACTATGCTCATCCAACTGGTAGCCGCTCAGAGTGGGAACCAAAATTCACAAACTCCTATATCTAGCTCCTAGGAGCCAACTGTTGCCACCAGACTTAGAGATTTTCTGAGGATGAACCCAACAGTCTTCACCAGTTTTCGCGGGCTTGTCATACACTCTTACTAGAAATTGTTTTCGCATCGAAAAATTATATTTTGATCTAGTTGTTCTAAAAATCGATCGAGACTACTACTCGATTCAATTTTTTACGCTGATCACATTTTCGGCCTTGGATTTGTCATTGAAGGTTGGAAAGATGCGTTATGCGCACATCTCTCATCTTGGAGTATTTTAATGATTTTACCGGGTGTTACAGTTAACTTCGCACATTATCATTTACATTAAAGATGCTACTCAAATTTAAAGCTTTATTCATAGTTTAAATTATATCTCACGTGATTTCAAACATAACAACATTCATGCTTTACATATTGACAATTATTCAAGCAATACACTGCACATAATTATAATTTCAAGCTATATCCTACACAAGTAATTCAAAATCATTTGGTAAGGTCACTTCATGGGTGATCCCTAATCAATCATCCATGTGTTCGCACCGCCTTCAAGGCTAGATACTAATTAGAACCTTCTGGGTTTCAATTTTCCTTGCTTGCGTTCTTTTAATCGCGAGAACAACATCGATTACTTTAGTTAAGATACCAATTGGAATATGAAGATACCAATTGGAGTCAATCTGTACCATAAATGATAGATAACATGAAATTAGAGGAGAAATAAAACAACTTCCTAGAATGCTTCATAGCTTCCCAAAGATTAGTTGTGGATGTCAACAACCAATTCGCGGGAGTCTACTCCATATTTGCTCTTGTACTAAGAGACTGACAAATTGGGCTCTGATATCAATTTGTTACGATCCAACCTAGAGGGTCATGCAGGCACCTACTCTAATACCTAAATAAAAGAATCCTAAATTTTCAACCTCCTCTAAAAATTTTCCCCTGCACAAAGAAAGGGAAGATAGACCTTGCAATGTGAGGGAAAACACCCAGAAGCTTACCTCACTATATGAGGTATGATAGACGACCTAGCTAATTTTGAGACATTTTTCTATAGTCGAATTTGGTGGGTCCTTAAGGTGTTTTAAGCATTATAATTACCATAATTATACATATTTTAAAGAGAGTTCAGCTATATTGAAGAAGAGAGCATGGTAGGACCATGGAGAAAAGCAAAAGTACTATCATTCTACATTTACTTCTAAATTCTACCTTAAATTACTTTTCTTTATTGTTTATGAAGTCTACTTTGTGTAATCGGATAATGAGTGGCTAAACACTCTCAGTTTAGGGTTATAGCCATCGTACAAAAATATCTTTATCTTAATTATGTGATTGTTTAGTTAGTAGATTTCACCATTACGTTTTGTTCTCTTAATCTTATACTCAACTATTTAGTTGACTTGCAACTCATAAAGTAAATAGATAATTGCTAGAAGAGCTTGAGAGAAGAAATTTATGAATGCAACATGGGTTAAAGGGAGTTGGGTTACATACAAATTAGTGGTTAGGATAGAAATACACCTAGTTTTCCAATTTAGGTCAAATCAGGGGCGGATCACGTATAGTTTTGTGGGTGCTCAAGCACCCATTGACCTCGACGTAAAACGTATATAGGTATATAAAAGTACTACAAAATCAATGAGTAAACACCTAGTGCATAACTATTGGATGTAGCTTGTTGGTTTGTAAAAGGGTGCTAGAGCTTTGTAATCATGAGGTCATCGGATCGATCTCCAACGAGGATTTTTTTCCCTGTTGCAATTTTCTCCCAAAATTCTAAACTTCGATTTTCTCCCTCTAAGAGGGTGTTTGGATGGGCTTAAAAGCTGATCAAACCTGTGTTAAAGCTCTTTTTAGCTTTTTGAAGTGTCTGGCAAATTCTAAAATAACTTAAAATAAGTTTAAAATGACTTTAAAAAAAGTTAAAAGTTAGTCTCCCCCTACTTTTTTTTTTGGCTTAAAAACCGTTCACGTTTGACAAATAATTTTATATTTTTATCCCCAATATCTATTTATAATTTCTATATTACTTTGCTTTTACTTTTTTTTTCTTTTTTTTCTTCATTTTTTTATTTGCTCTTTTTTATTTCCCTTTTTGCTCTCTCTTTCTTCCAGTTTTCCTTTTTATTGGTTTTTCTTTTCTTCCATTTTTTTCTTTTTCTTGTTCTTTCTTTCTTTTTCTCCTTCTAAATTATTTTCTCATACTTTTATTTGTTTTTTATAAATTATTTATGATAAAGAAGAAATATTGTCATTACTTATTATAAATATGATCAAAAAAATATCTCAAAATTTTCATGTGTTTTATCAAAATTATACATTGTAAAAATTAACAATAACTTAGACATATAAATTAACTTATATAATCAATTTATATTGAAGTTGAATTAAAATAAATTAATTCTTATTTAATTTAATTTAAAAATAAAAACTTATAGTAATAATTAACATTTTATAATGTGTAATAACTTAAGGGCATTTCAGACATTTTGATTTAAAAAGTGCTTAACAACACTTATGTACTAAACACATTTACAATTTTTTTTTTCAGTTTAAGCATTTTTATCCAAACACTTAGTGCTTATTTTTAAAATAAGTTTCAGCACTTTAAAAAGTACTTTAGTACTTCAAAAGTACTTTTTAAAAGCCATTTTTTGTGTGTAATTTTTAGGGATCCCATTCAGGTTTTAAAAAATCTTCAAAAATCCCGATTCTTTCCCTAATTACGAAAAATACCGATTTTTTCTGTGTTTTTGATACCTGGAGGCATCACCTTGATACTTACGAATCTGTAACTGAAATTACAGCTGTTGTGTTTAATAAGGAAAAAAAATTCTGCCAACTATGTAGATCCCTTGATTGACGCCTTAACTGTTACAAATGTTTAATGGTAACTGTAAGAGAGAGAAAATATTAAAATAATAAATAAATTTAAAAACGGCTCTAAAAATGAAAAAAATTATAATTCAAATAATGATTGACATTAATTAGACTTCTACACCAAAAAAATTGTACTAATTATATCTTTTAATAAAAATATAGATTCTTTAAATATAAAAATGAATGGATAATGATAAAAAGTTAGGATTTTTGTAATTTTAAAAAAAGGTAGGGAATATTGAAGATTTAGATAACTAAAGTTGTGTTATTTGATATTTTAATGTATCCGCTGTTAATTTATAACAATGTTAAGAGTGTTTAATTGAGGTATCAGTAATATGATATTTTGCTATTATTTTGAAAATAAAATATGTTTATGGAAAGATGACTATTTATTCCAAGTAAATTGTTAGATACAATATTCACTGTGCAATATGGTGTTTGAAAAAATGAGGTTTCAAGATGTATTGATTTATGTGTATCGGTGTGAAATTTATTGTGCAAATGGTGTAGAATACGACTAAGTTTTAGATAATAATAACAAGATATTTGTTCTGTAACATGATATATGATTTTATGAGTCCATACAATTATAAATTAGATATTGGAGTCTAATGATATAAAAAATAAATTAAATGTTTGCAGGAAATTTTTTTTATAACAATTCAGTTCATAGAGGAAAAAATGATGCCAAAACACTGTTTTAATACAAAAACAAACATATATTGTTGTCAGGTATAAAAAATAAACATATACTAAAACTTAATACTGTCAACAGGTATCAATAAATAAAAAAGATAAAATATCCTAAAGCAACATAAGACATATTACAAAAAGCTAAGACATCAAAGTGGCCAAAGAATGTCAAAAAAGTGGCCAAAGATAGTTTCCCGAAACTTGGCAACAACATCGTCACCAATAGAGAACTTAATATCATCTGCGAAGTTGCAACTGTATGAAGATCCAAACTTCAAAGGGTGTTTTGGGATGCTTTTTATTACATAACTCATACCCTGAAAAACAAGTATCAATATGCAGATATCAGAATCAAAAAAAGAGTCTTCCTGAAACATAGGACCATCCTAAAAAATGGGAGACAGTCATCTACAGACAATTATTTTGTATCAAACAATAAATCAACATACAAAACACGTTTCAATAAGCAGATATCAGCATCAAACAATGAGACTTTATGAAACATAGAACCATCCACCAAAATGGGAGGCAGCCATCCACAGACAATTATAGTGTATCAAACACTAAATCAATATAAAAATCAAGTATCAATATAGTGTATCAAACATAAAAAGCATGTATCACTAGAAAGATATCAAACATCACAAGTCAAAATAAAATACTAAATCAAAATAAAAAACAAGTATCACAAGTCAGATATCAAAACATAAAAAGGAGTATTTTTTGAAAAAATTGAACATCATAGAAATAGAGGAATAAGACATCTACCCACTATTATACTGTATCAAATAATTAATCAACATAAAATCAAGTATCTCAAGATATGTAACAATATCAAAAATGGAATCAGGCAGATACACATATATATGCTTGAAATGGTAACTGTAAGAATGTGCTTTACTGATCCGGCTTGCATGTCGTTTTCGACCTGGGGATCTTGATGTGGACACTACATCCTTGACTATTTTACCTTTTGCAGTTGAAATATTGCCGGCCTCGTCGCCGGAATCGTTGTGGTGGTCGACCTTGGCAGTGCCGGCTTCTTCACCACTTTCAAACGCTTCTTGTGTAAGGCCAAGACTAAACGAAGGGATGGGTTCCATTGTTGATTGAAAGCAAAGATGATGAAGTTTATGCTAATGGTGGTCGGGAAAAAAGATGGTGGAAGAAGAGAGAAACGTTCAAAATAGAGAGAGAAGTTCAAAACTGAAAAAGGAAAAATTTAAATCTTTAGATAGTAACTGTAAAGAGAGAGAAAGTAATTAAAAATAAAAAAATAAAAAACTGCTTTTAAAAATGGAAAAATTATAATTTGAAAAGTGATTGACATTAATTAGACATCTACACCAAAAAAAGTTTCCAATTATAACTCTTAATAAAAATATATATTCTTTAAGTATAAAAAATAAGTGGAAAATAATAAAAAGATGGGATTTATGTAATTTTTAAAAAATATTGGGATTATTTAAGATTTGAACAAAAAAGGTTGTGTAATTTTATAAATTTTACTTTTTTTTCCAGCTAATCCAAATGGGCTCTAATTCTAGTTTATCTTTAACAATTTCTAAAATAATATTAGCAACTACAACTTTAGAATTAGCAATAATTATTGTTATGTATTTTAATTGCAAAATATGAACAAATTGTTGAGTACATGTGCTAATTTTTTTATTGTATGCTCCATCTTCTCTTAATGAAATCACAAATTTTTTTATCCAAAGTATATAACAAGTATTTTATATATTTATAAAATTGCTTAATTTATTGCGTAAAGCATACGATATTCGTAAATATAAACAATTTTATCATTACTCTTTTTAATTTTAAAAAAATCGTCAAGTAGATTAATATTAATATTAAACATAACTTTCTCATTAACCTTTTTTATGATTGTGTTTAATTAGTTTTTGCACTCATTATAAATGAACAATAACAATGTTATGTTAACAAAAGTGAAACACCCACTACATTCAAATCCTGAATCTGCCACTAGGTCAAATATAGAAAGATATTTAATACAGGTATGAGAGATGATGACCATAATTTGGTAGATATCTTATATATGCTTAACAACTATAATTAGATTGGATGAATTTAGGCAACACCTACGCCTTAATCTCTTTCTATTCAGTCTTCTTTACTTTTATTGCTTTTGTCGAATTTATAAGTAGAGTACTAGTTTGAATAAATACAATGGTGAAATTAAAGACTATTGAAAACAACAATTATGAGATTAGTATTCAAACAAACAGTACTTTTATAACACTGAATAAATAATGAGTCAAGTGAAGATACCAATATATAAAGAAGAAAATCAACAATATAGAAGATAATTATTTCAAAGGTCTCTTTTGGAACAAAGCAACTTTGTAAGGAATGGCTACAAGTATAGAATTACATATTCCACCAAAGAATGGGTCAACTGATCCTTTAACAAGACATATCCATGAGTCACTTTCTTCTCTTTATCTTTATGTGGTAATAGTAAGGTCTGCGTATATTTTATCTTCCTCAGACCCCACTTCTAAGATTTTACTGAGTATGTTATTGTTGTATTCACGAGTGACAAAATTTGTATCTAGTTTGAAATTTTGTTTGTGATCTGGCCAAGAATCTTGTAAACGTTGCAAGGATAATTTCTTTCCTTTTGACACTAGAAAACAAAATTGGAAAGATCCCCTAAGATGGGGAAATATGAAAACAAATAAAATTGTGGACAAGGAAGTGTGACACTCTGACTCCTCAATAAGCAACATTAACTGTGGATCTCACGTACGTTTGTGTATTTCTCCATATCTTCCAAGTAAATTAAAATTTGTACAAATTTGGAATTTAGTTGAATATACGTTGAAGTGTAAAAACAATCCTCTTTGTTCATGTAAGAGCACTAGAATGCCATTTATCAATGTCATTATTCTAATGTGTCTCAAATCTTGGAGACACTGTGGTTGTTCTCAAGCAACTTGTAACAATGACATAAACTAGACACAATCTGCTACTCCATCCACATGTGTGACATCTCAGTCATGAAAATCAAATTTTTGGCCCACAAAAACTTCTTAATGATCCATAGTACTGTGTGGTCCATGACTGTGAAAATGACTAGTTATGAGTCCAAACTTGTAACGTAGTAATGTCAATGGTTTGGACTTTTGCACTTGCTGAAGGAGGAAGGTTATTAAGAATTATTTTACACCATAGGAGTTTTTATACATACTTTCAAATAGTTACTTCACACGGTATAAGGGATAATAATCCTTGAATATGCATAATTATTTCATTTTGTGTTTGATTAAAGGTATCAATTAGCATGTGATGCCTTTTGTTGTTCTAAATTGTAAAATGTGTACTCAATGTATAGGTGGTGTATATATATACACTATACATATACGTCACTAATATATATCTGATGTATACTTCAATTATCATTGTACATATTTTGTAATCGAGTTGACCGAAGTGTGTATATATATACAAGTATTCCTTACTTATCTCTCTGCTCGTACAAAAATGATGAAATTAGTTATTCTTATCCCATATAATAGGATATAGGGATGGCGGGGCATGGGGCGTGTTTAGAGCTATGCGGGGCGGGATAGGCTTAAGGTTATGTGGGACGGGGCAGGGCGGGTTAAAGTAGCTATTTTTAAAACTAATGCGGGGAGAGAGGGGGGTTGGGGGTTTAAAGAATCAAACAGGAATTCGAAGAAAATTAAATTTTTGTAATTAGTAAAAATGAAAGATATAAACTTTTTATATTAAATATTGACTTTTTGGTTAAAAAAAGATTATATTAAATATCCACTATAATTTTATTTTTTTCCCTAAAATTTAAACTAAATATGTCTGGTAAATTATTAGTTGTTGAAATGTTAATTAGAGGCTTTTAATTAAAGATTAAGAAACAAATGTTGAAATACCAACTAAAAATAGTTAATTAGTTGTTGAAATGTTAATTAGCGAAAAATTAAAAAAAGATTACGAATTTTTATTTTTCATATTAAATGCAATTAAAAAAAACTCAAAAATTTAAGTGAGGTGGGTCTATGTGAAGCGGGGCGGATTGAAAATGAAAAAATATCATCATGCGGGTTAAAGCAGGACGGGTTAAAAATTTTACGGGTTGAACTCAACCCGCCCCGCCCCACTCCCGCCCATTGCCATCCCTAATGGGATAACAAATCCCATGGGGTAACTTTGCTTATCCTATCCCTTGGTACCAAATAACCTCTAATAATTTTCAAAATATGACAACTTAATTAAGAAAATAACTATCCTGTGTCAAGTACCCCACATCTCCGGCACCATAAGAAGTCACTTAAGCTTTGTTAATTGAAAATAAATTGAAGAGCTTGTGTGGATTAAATTTGAAATGGTGATTATTTGGTATTTAACATATTTGAAAAATTATTTATATTGCATTAAAGAATAATTTGGAGCAAAAACAACAGATTGTGTATCTTAAATTCACAACAGATTGTTGTTGTTGCTACAAAAAGAATCTACCTCAAATCTCCTTTGAGTTCATTAGAAAATCAAGATTAAAATTCACAAATTAAATGTATTTTAGTGTGTTGATGAAATCTCAAAAGTTAGGATAGATTTTTCTGTTTCTTGTTTTTGTTTTTTGTTCTTTTGCATTCTTTTTCTCTTACAATCGTGGAAAAACAAAGTACCTTTCTCCTCTTTTAGTAGGATAGGTTGGACAGTCATAAAAAGTAACCATTCCCCTAAGATGGAAAAATATGAGAATCAATAAATAAAATTGGAAAAGGACTCATTTATAAATTCAATCTATTTTGATCTGTCTAAGTCTACTTAAATTTTCTTCGTCATCCCAACAAAGGAAATAACGAAGTGGCATGCCTCTTTCGAAAATTGGGAGACAAACTATCTATTTGATACATTCTTTCGATTTTATAAACATACGTGCAATTAGGGTATTAATTTTTCAATCTTTCCCATTTTACCTTTGAAATATTCAGTAGTTTTTAGTACTAGAACACTACAATGCCATTTATCAATGTCATTGTTCTACTGTATCTCAATTCTTGGAGACACTTTGGTTGTTTTCAAGCCACTTGTAACAGTGACATAGCAATGATTTTCCTAAGGATTTATCGTAATTCAAATCGTCAAACATAAACAATCTAATATGTAAATCCTAACATGAATTCAGGATCGTAGAACTATATGACTTTCACGTAAATCATCTTAACAAATTAGTTTAGTTAAGAAAACATACCGGAATCAGCCATGAGATCTTGACTTAATTACTTGAACGAAAGTCTTTTTTCTTATTCTTGACAAAATATTAATTTTCTCTCTCTTTATCTTTTACTGATTTCTTTCAGAATCACTGTTGATGGAAAGCGCAGTAATCTTTAGTATTTATAGGCAGAGAGAGGACCAATTACTTTTTGTCCCACTTTCTATCATTATGGGTAGGAGAAGTTATAACCATAATAAACTCCCATAACTTCCCACTATCATGTGCTTAACTTCCCATTATCACATCCATAGTGGGTGGTGGTGGGAAGTTAAGATAAGGATGGTGGAAGTTCATAATGTGTGTGGTGACAAGTTACAGTAACTTCTACCAACTTAGTGGGTGGTGGTGGAAAGTTTCAGTAACTTCTACCAACATGAGTAGTAGACGGTTTAATACCTTCCACCAATATTATCCAATTTGAATTTAGTTAGTAATTAAATATTAAATCAAGATTAATATTAACGTGAGCAATCAAATCAACATACCTGTCTATAAAAACTAACATTTCTTAGTCATGAAAATAAAATTTTGGGCCAAATTTTTGGAATTGTAGATTTTGTAGTTGGCAAATTTGTAAAAGGAAGCAAGTGAATTTATACTTTTAGATGGTCAAGATTTTAGTGCTTAGTGATCAAACTGAAGTACATGTTGATTTGATATTCAATATACGTAATAGAATTTGATAGAAATTTGAATTTACTCATGACGAAGTTTATTTTTAGGAAACAGCATCACTCTTAAGTATGATGGATAGTATGAGCCTGAAAATAGTGTTTCATCTTTTGAATCGAGAATAGTGTTTCATCTTTTGAATCGAGAAGACCAGCGCCAAACACAACTTCTCAATTGGTGAATAATTCAGCTCATTTGGTGTCATCATCCTGCTCAAGTAATAAAGGGCATTTTCTTTGCCTTCATTATTCTCTTGGGCCAGTAAGGCTCCCACAGACCTTTCTTGCGCCGTAATTTAAAGTATCAGTGGCTTTCCAGGTATAGGAGCTGCTAAGACCGGAGGTTTCGCCAAATATGCTTTGATACTTTCAAAGGCTTTGCTACACGTTTGATCCCATTTGAAAGGGACACCTTTCTTCATGAGATAACTGAATGGTTGGCATCTCCCAGCTAGATTCGAGATGAACCTCCTTAAGTAGGCTAATTTTCCTTGGAGACTTTTCAACTCATGAATGTTTCGAGGCTCGAGCATCTTCAAAATTGCATCAACTTTGGCCTGATCAATTTCAATTCCTCGATGTCGCACGATAAAGCCAAGAACTTTCCAGAAGCAACCCCAAAGGCACACTTTAGTGGATTCATCCTCAGTTGATATCTTCGAAGCAACTCAAATACCATTCTTAAGTCTTTCAAATGGTCGCTCCTTCTTTTTGACTTCACCACCAAGTCATCTACATAACACTCAACATTTTTGTGGAGTAAGTCATCAAATACATTTTGCATAGTCCTTTGATATGTGGCACCAACATTTTTCAAACCAAAAGGCATCACCTTGTAGCAATAAATGCCTTTAGGCGTACGAAACGCTATGAGTTCTTCATCCTTTGGTGACATGCGAATTTGGTTATAGCCAGAAGAACCATCCATGAATGACATTGCCTCATAGCCAGTTGTAGCATCAATCATCAACTCTGGAATGGGTAGCGAGAATTCATCTTTAGGGCATGCATTGTTGAGATCTCTAAAGTCAACGCAAACTCGAATTTGGCCATTCTTCCAACGCAAACTCGAATTTGGCCATTCTTCTTTCTCACGGGAACAATGCTTGAAATCCACGTGGGTTATTTCACTTCACGAATAAAGCCCGCCTCAATGAGTTTGTTAACTTCTTTCTCGATCAATGGAACCAAGTCCGGCCTGAAGAGTCTTTGAGCTTACTTGACAGGACGAGCACCGTGCCTGACTGCTAATTGATGGACCGCAATCTTGGGATTCAAACCAAGCATTTCTTTATAGCTCCAAGCGAAGACATCCCTGTACTCTTTGAGTATATTCATATAAGCCATTTCTTCATCAGCTTCTAGGAAAGCACTCAAGTAAGTTGGTCTTGGGACTTCATCAGTGCCAAGGTTAACTTTTTTTAAGGGATCGATCGTGGTCTTCACTCCCTCTTCAAATTCTGGTGGAGCATCTCCAGCGTCCTCCTCTTCTTGTGGGTCATTATCATTAATAGATATATGATGACACCAAACAATACCTCCAAGTTCTTCATCAATTCTCAGTTCACGCAAAGCATCATTCTCAATCTGAGTTGTAACATGACATGAGGAGCCTACACTTTCTTCATCTTCCTCGCACTCTTTGGTGTACACCACAGTGTGAGCCTTCGCCTTTAATACCTCTTTACATGAAACTACGAGTTCTACTCGTCGCTTCATCTTGGAAGGAACTATGCTTTCGAAATCCTTTTGGATCAAAGGTGAAGGAAGCATTGTTACCCTTAGGTGACTTCTTCGACACTTATTATTCTTCTCCTTCAATGGACCTAACCTCTCAAACACAGAAGTTCTTGCAGTAGGTTTTCCAAGTCGATCAAAGACAGAAGGCCGTTTATTAGAAGAGGAACACCCGTCTTCTATAGTGACATAGTTATTGCTTGCCCTTGTTATGGAGATGCGCACCGATGGTGGTCGGCTGTAGCCTAAACCTTCACGTGTTTTCCTAGTTGTGGCCTCCGATGGGAGTTTCCCTAGCCTACACGGCTCATCAGCATTATACCCAGCCTTTGCAAGTAACTTGTAAGCATTTGGATCAAAGCCTTCTGTACGTTTCATGGGAAGTGATGTATTTTGTGGCAGATTTTGAGCCACAAAATTTCCCAACAGCTTTGAAGACAAGTTTATTGCATCGATCCGTTTGATAGGAAAAGTCAACCTTTCCAATATATTCCTTTGTACATCAGAGGATTGATCCTCCTCTTTCTTCACCTTTAGGACATAACGGAGTGTAGGGGATGGCTTTATTTTCGAGGCATGGTCTTTCCTTTATTTGGACAAGTACTAGGCTCCCCAGTTTCAGTAGTCGCATTGGTTGCTTTGTCTTTAAGCCTATCATACTTGGTTAGTTTGACACCCTCAAGCTTTTCCCCTTTCATGACATAACTCTTAAAATAGGATTTAGCATCGGCAAAATGTGATTCCACTTCAGTGAAAGGATTATTGTCAGTAACTATTTTCCTTTCAATTCCATCTTCTAGGTACTTCAGACATTGATAGTAAGAAGATGAGACAATTTTGTTCTCGTGCACCCAAGGCCTTCCCAGTAATATATTATATGAAGTCTTTGCATCAATCACATGCATCCATGCACTTGATCGCAAATCGTCCATATGGATATCCAGCTTGATTGAGCTAATGGACCTCTGCCCCCCTTGATTGAATCCTTGTATCAACAAACGGCTTTCGCTAAACTCTTCAGTCGTGATGCCAAGCTCTTTCAACGTGTGGATGGGTAGAATATTGACCCTAGACCCTTCATCTATTAAAATTCTATTGATCCTCTTTTCTAGCACGTGGCCCACCATATACAAAGGACGATTGTGTAGAGTTTCACCAAATAGAATATCATCGTCCGTAAATGTGATTTTTGTGTCACATGCATGTACTTCTTGAAAAGAGGGCCCCACAGAATTTTCACAAGATGGCGAATATGCCTTTGATGGAATTTCACCCACTACTTCATCTTTGTTAGCAGGGGACAACTTCGATGAAGTCCCATTCGTTGTTTTCCCCTGGTCAGCACTGAAACATGATGCCTTAACATTGTCTTGAGTGGCCTCCACACAGAACCAACTTGGTAAGAATTCCCCCAAGGTCATAGGGTGTCGCGGTTTCTGGTGGTGATGCATTTCCACCTTCGCCCCCCTTGGACGCCTGACCGACTTCTGCCTCTTCGCTCTTTTTACTACCCTTTGTCTAGTCGTTTGTTCAAGTGATTCTTTTCGCGGACTTGTCTTGTTGCGTCTCCGCCTAGTCACGAGAATCCAACCTTCATCATCATCCATGCCAACTTGGGACTTTTCTTTCTCTAATGGCCCTTCTTCTTCAGGTGTACATATTTGGACTGGGTCAAGCGAGCCGAACATGATAGAGATTTGATTAGAGCTTGCTTTTCCATCATCAAGGACAATCTTCTTTTCATTAGCCAATTGCATAACCTTGTCCTTGAAGACAAAACACTTTTCAAGAGGGTGACTTATGAGTCTATGATACTTGCAATAATTTGGGTCATCAGTTTTTCCAGCCTCATCGGGTCATTTCATCTCTGGCAACTCAATGAGCTTTAGCTCAACCAATTCCTCAAAATTTTTAGGAACATCAGAATCCAGAAAAGGGTATTCCTTTTCTTGCATCTCTCTCAAGGTTAGCTTTTGGTTTGAACGCTCTTGAAAAGTCATCTTTACGCTCTGCTTCCTACTTTCCTTCACCGTAAACTTCACGGGTGACATATTGACATTCATGGATTCTTTGTTTTCATTTCTGGGCACAAATTTTCTCCATTTCTTGGGTTCCTGTTTGTCCTTTCCTTTGCGAGGATCGTGAACCAACATTCCATCCTTTCCGGCAGAAGACATGCTCAACTCCATATCATGAGCACGAGTCACTAGATCTTCAAAAGACTTAGGTTTGATCCCTTGTAGGATGTACAGAAGCCCCCAGTGCATCCCTTGGATACACATTTCTATAGCAGAAGCTTCACTAAGTCTGTCTTTGCAATTAAGGCTCGCGTTCCTCCATCGATTTATGAAGTCGATGACAGGTTCATCCTTCCTTTGGCGAGTGTTTGTGAGTTCTACCATGCTTACTGTACGCCTTGTGCTATAGAAGCGATTAAGAAATTCATGCTCCAATTGCTCCCAACTATCAATGGAATGAGGCTCAAGGTCTGTGTACCAGTCAAAGGCATTTCCTTTCAAAGAGCGAACGAATTGTTTGACGAGATGGTCTCCATAGGTTCCAGCATTATTACATGTCTCCACAGAGTGTGCAACATGCTGCTTTGAATTTCCTCTACCTTCAAATTGCTGAAATTTAGGGGGTTGATAACCGGCAGGCATTTTGAGGCTATCAATCCTTGCAGTGTAAGGCTTAGCATATGTATGGGAAGACCTTGTGGAGACTTCATACTTGTCTTTAATGGTCCCTTCGATGAACTCCTTTAACTGATCCAGTGGGATCATTCCCTCAGAGGAGATTGGCATCTCCTTGATACGTGATGTTTGGTTCATAGGATTTTCAATCTCTTGAACTTCAACGCCTTTTCCAGGTGCATGACTAGATTCTCCACCTAGTAAACCATCCATCCTATCGACTAGCTTATCGATGCGAGATTTTTGACTTTGCACATGCTTGGTCAATCCTTCAATCATCTTTGACAAATTCGTAAGTTGCTCCTCCATAGATGAAGCATCGTTATCATTGCTTGAATGACCATTGGTGATGGATTTTCGCGCGAGTTAACCTTCAAAGGGCTCATATCATGTGAGCCTTTCTTCGCGCTAGAGTTCTTAGAACCAGGAAGCTTCAGCGAAGCTAAGGTCCTTTCTATCTTTTCAGCAATACTACTTTCTCTATTCGTAACATTTGTAGAGGATTCTACTCCTCTCAGAGTTGAAGACCCCAAGATAGGAATTGATGTGGACGACACACGGAGTGTTTGTTGTCTTAGCATAGTAGCCTTGCTCCTCGTAACAACACCAAAACGCCCAAAGGTAACACCAAGAATTCCCTCCACTTCAGCAGAGAACTTGGAGTCAGTAGCGTTGGAGAAAGTTGATCGGGAATTAATATTCTTGGAAGCCATTTGAATGTTCTTTGATGCTTGAAAAGTTGAGATGAGAGATAGAGATTGTCCTACTGGGCGTGCCAGAATTTGTAGACGATAAAATTCGTATCGCGAAAATAATAATCAAGAACGAAAATATCGCAACAATTGTAGTATTTGATTTCAATGTGTGAGTGTTACAATCTCTATGAATCCTCTTATTCACCTTTTCAAGTATAAATTCAAGGGCTCTTGAGCTTGTTCTTGAATTTAAAGTCTTGTTCTTGAATCCGATCTTGAATCTTGATCTTGATCTTGAAACTTGGATTTATTCTTGAGCTTGTTCTTGAGTTCAAGAGCTTTTAAGCTTGTTCTTGAACTTGAATATTTGAATTTTTGAATTTATAGAGAAATTTATGGCTTTTGATCCACGAACTCTCTCTAGCCTTTTGTTAGAATTCTTCTTCTTCCCTCTTGAATTATGAAGACCTCTATTTATAGCTGTAGAATAGAGGAATTATAATAGGAAAGATTTCCCTTCAACCAATCAGATTTAAGTGACATGGCATATTGGGCTTTGATGAAATGGGCTTGTCATTTTGACACATGGCATGATCTCATTGGATTCTTTGTTTGACTTGGCGTGCCACATCATTTGACACATGGCGCCAAGATGGGTGCTTCTTTGTTTGACTTGGCATGCCACGTCATTTGACACGTGGCACCACAATAGCCGCTTCTTTGTTTAACTTGGCGTGCCATGTCATTTGACACATGGCGCCAAGATGGGTGCTTCTTTGTTTGACTTGGCGTGCCACGTCATTTGACATGTGGCACCACGATGGGCGCTTCTTTGTTTGACTTGGCGTGCCATGTCATTTGACACATGGCGCCAAGATGAGTGCTTCTTTGTCTAACTTGGCGTGCCACATCATTTGACACGTGGCCCCAAGATGGGCCTCTTGGATGAGAGGATATTGGGCCTAATAAAGTCGGTCATCTTTTGTAGCTCAAATAATTGAATTTGGGTCTTTAATTAAATTCATACTTTATTGGACTTAATTAATCAATCCAATTATATTAATCCATAATATTTGTTTGGACTAAGATATTTTGAATTTAATATAATTTGAATCATTTATAAAATTAAATTTTATATGATTACACACCTCACCCTTTTCGGAAGGTTTAAAATAAGTTTCACTTTTCGAATGAGACTAAGAGTGTATATTTGCTAATAATGGATTGTTAAGCGGTATTTTAATAGCACAAGGGTCATATGTTAAGTTTTGGAGTCAAAAAAGTTGTGAGATAAAGAGTGGCCAAAGTTATCGTAAATTTATTTAAGAAATCTTTCTTAAATTGGGGAAAAACATCTCTATACAATTTAAGACCCTAAATTACATGAATATGTCAACAAACTTTATTTACAACCATATGTCAATATTTTTTTTAATAAAAATATACATATATTGGAGAAACAACTTTTTTTTTAAATAAAGGAAATGTTGGCTTTAATAACACGTTAATTTAGAATAGTAATTAATCTGCCACGTTAATTAATTACTCATACTCTCTCACATTAATTTATTGTTGGTATTTATTGAGGTAAGAGTTAATGTTGGCTTTTACATTAAATGTGATTTATTAACTATAATCAATAAAAACATGGTAAATATCATCAACTAACTAACAAAAACATAATAATAACAACGAACATCAACTAACTAAATTTCACCATATAAATACCAATTATAATGAACAATTTTACCATCATTCTTACCAATTATAAATCAAAATTATTTGTCATTAATATTGTATTTCCGAAAAAGAAAACATGGTAAATATCATCAAACAAGAAAGCAATTTGTTTGATGTTTCAACATGTAATGTGTTTTGTTTTTATTTATTATAGTTAATAGACCACATTTAATATAAAATCCAACATTAACTCTTACCTCAATAAATACCAACAATAAATAAATGTGTAAAAGTAATAATAGCATGAGATGTAAATAAAAACATAAATCTATAAATATTCTTGAGGGTTGACATAATTCGTATTATAAGCTTTTAAAGTGTATATTCTTGCAATTTTTTCTTCATTTGGGTTAAATGTCTCAGACCATATCTCCCAAAATAGAGTTAGAGGGGTCATGCCCTATAAAATTGAAGGTCTATGAGTCTAATTTTCAACATACAAAATCTCGCATCAAATAGACTTCAGAATAAAAAGTTATGACAGTTTTACTATGACTAGCTGAGCTGGAAACCGGGTTAGGGACCAGGTCGGGTCAAGCCCACTTATAAGTTGAAAAATCCAACATTTTAAAGCTCAAAATATTCCATTTTCATTCCAAAATAGTGTAGGAACTGAAGAGAGTGCTCCCACAAGGTCCTTTGGTGATTGAGGTAAGTTTTTCGTGTTTTCACCTGTAAAATTCGTCCCCGTGCCTAGAAATACGTGCCTTGCATTTTGCAATTGTTTTCTCCTCCTATTAGTTGTGTTGGAAGCTGTTTTTGGATGGTAGAAAAGTGGTGTTCTTGCTGGTTGTTCTATGTTTACAGCTGATTTGTTCAGATAATAATCTTGAGGCTCTTTTACGATCATTTTTACGAAGTTCTACAGATGTTTCCTCATGTGAATGCTATATGGAAAATTTGGCCATTAATACTCAATTATGGACTATTTATAGGTGTGGGTAAGCTGCGTATATATAGTGGTTGGGAAGCTTGGGACGTAAGGAACAACTTTTGTGAAGAAACTTTGGGCAATTAGATGTTCGTTAGAGAGGTATATTAAGGCTAAGCTCCGTCCCTCCTTTTAGCAAGAAATTTGGGAAATTCCCAAAACGTCAAATGCGATATTTTACTATTCTGTTGCCAAAAAGACCTTATGTAAAAGGCATTGGGATTGCACCTGAGAATTATTTTCATGATGATATTAGGTTAATATTCCATTGGTTCACTTAAATTGGACATTCGGTATCTATATATCAATCTATCGATTTTCCTGACTACATGTCCATGTGTTTGAGGTATTACTCTTCTTGGTGTGGTGTCACTAAAAATAAAGGCAAATTACGAGGGGAATGTGGTAGTCATAATTAGTCCTTCATCGCTAAAATCATGTTTGAAGAACTTAAAAAAATAACACGTTGATTTGCAATAATATCCAATATAATGCTCCTGTTTAAACTACTAAGACACTTTTTTTTTATATAAATAGTTTGTTTTACTAATTAGCATGGGACTGAGTATAAGAATTATGTGAAGCACCTTAAGCTTTTTATGAACATTTTCAGAGCTAAGTTCTCAAATTTATTCAAAAGACATATAAGATCCCACGAGACATGTGTATATGCTACGACAATGATTATGATATAAGTGTACCAATGAGTCAAGATTGGCTAAATTTTTGCTATGGTCTACTATGTGCATTCAATATTTATATCATACATGGCATGTTATGCATGGAATTCGAGCTATAATCAGAGGTATGGAGCCTATTTGCCCAAATGATTATATATATGTATATTATACAGATGGCCACAAGTTGGCAAATACGATACTTGTTAGCTACCAGAAAGGACCATCATTGTTAGCATTTGGTTGGGTATGTCATGCATTTGCATCTAGATATATGTATTCACAACATGCGACTACTCGAGCATATCATGCATATTTGATTAATAGGAGGTTGAGTGTTGGTCATGAAAGTTATCTGAGTTTTGGTTACAAGTGGTATTTCTATTACCCTTTTTACTACAATTATCTATAATTTGTACTTTTTGCCTTTATTCGTGCTGACGTCCCGTTGCCTGGGGACGTTGCATTTTGTTTCGTGTGTGCAGATTGGGGTATGGATTTTGATCAACCCCTCTACTAGGATCCTAGTTCAGTTGTGAGTCGGTAAGCTCCATAAGAAGCTCCACCTCTTATGGAGCTTTCACAGAGTGCTTACTTTTTATTGTACAGTTGGGTATAATCGGGGCTCTGTCCCGATAGTGTTAGTGACTCTCTTAAAGGCTATTGTGTACATGTTATTTTGGGTTGGTTCTTTTGTATCTTTTAGTCTCCAGTCCTAGGTTTGAAATGTATATATATGTGTGTGTGCTAGTACCTCTCTGTTTACAGCCTCATTGGCTAGCTGGTACTTTATCATTTTGATTTATCTACCTTAGTGTATATGACTTATATTATTGACCAAGTCGTGAACTAGATGGTCCAGGCTTAGTTTTTCAGACGTTATGCTGCTCGATCCTTTGGCCCCTATTCTAATTAGCTAGCATGTTCAGTGGATTATTCGACCAATGACAATATCGAGTGCCAGTCGCTCCTTTCCTCTTTGTTTTTGGGGTGTGACATAATGATAAATCTATGCTTGTATTAACAGTGAATTATGCATGCAATATAAATGTATTATAAGTGTTTTAAATTATATTATGCTTGTTTGATAAGATATTGACAAAATGTATTATAAATGTATTAAAGTGTGTGATAAATGTATTATCCATCAATGAAACTTATATTATATATGTTTTATAAATAGTTCTCTATAATATGAATTAAAATTGTATTACAAATATATTACAAGTGTTTAGCAAAAATAAATTATTGCTATAGATGATAAATATTTTCTTAATCTAGTATATTTATGTAAGTTTTCCTATTAAATTTAAACAAAAACTTTTTTTTTGTTTTTTAATCATTATGTTTTTTAAATTATTATTTCAAGTTTGATATAGAAAGATAAATGGTGTTGCAAACCGTAATATGATACTCTAGTATATGAACATTTTATACCTAAAACAAAAAGGTAACTATACATCTAAAACTAGAGTTTCCTCTCTCTTTGGGTTTGTTTGATATGGAGGAAAAAGAATTGGATTTCTTTTACGCTGTTAAGCTAAGATGTCTTGTTGAAATTTCGATCATAATTCAAGAATATTTATGCATTATCATGTAAAAATTTATTTATTATTATTAATCAAAATATTTTTGAAAATAGTTCTTTTAAAAAAATTAAAAAAATATTTTTTTTTAAACAATAACTTCTTCAAATCGAAAAATAAATAAATTTAATATTCCACGATTATCATTTTTTCCGCCCCTAATAGGCTAATTCCCTCACCCCCAAACGTAACCCCCAATTCTCACTACCCACCATCACCTCCCTCACCTTGATCTTCTATAGGCTATCCACTTATTCTTTTTCTAGATATAGAAATTAAATGCTGGAGTAATATTGTTTATTTATTTTAAATATATATTAAAAAAGTAAGATTTTTATTTGTGTGGAAAAGATTTTCTTACTACCAAACACATCCTTGATTTCTATTTTCTCTACAAAATAATCAAATTAAAGTCAGCTTCATAATACATATATTTATTTTTATTATATAATATATACACGACGAATTTGGCTTTTACGTCTTAGTTTTGTTAATTACATGTTGCTTCTAAAAGATATTAATGTTGTTTTATTGGGTTTTTCTTTCCCATAATGTCCTTATTTGTTTCTATGTATTGTCTTGTTGAGCAGGTTCGTGAAATTAATGGCATTTGGGGCGTGTTTGGTATCTAGACAAATTGGATTAGTTTGATCTATAGTTATTAGAATCCTCTAAAATGATGACTCCAATCCCCTTTTTAAAGTGGATGGTGTGATTATGGCAACAAAGCAAGGTGGAAAGACGATCTTCACTTATTACATTGTTTACATGCGGAGAGTAAACAAATGACATGTGTCATTTTCTTTAACAACTGACAAATTAGAAAATGATGTTTTATTATTTATTCCTCGAATATAAACACTCAATACGAGTAAATTTTTTCCTCATTACATTTATTTAGTGTTTGTGATTTTTTAGTGGGTGGTATATCTCAGTCAATGCTTTTATTTCATATGAAAGCATATGCTCTTTTGACATCTCTTTCACTTGTCCAATAACCTCCTTAATTAAGATAAATGAAACACACATCATTAATTATGATGAACGAGATTTTTTATGAATGTCTCAGTTAGACTCTACACCACTACACACTTTATGTCAATTTAGATAATGATAGGACTTTTCTTCCTCATGAAGGAGTAGTGACTAAAACTTTATTAGAACAAAGCAAGGGTGGACATAGAATAGAAAAAGAAAAAGAACAAAGGGAGTCTTTCTTAGACTTGCAATCACGGGTGGAGTACATTACAAGGCCGTGGATGACCAAAGGAGAGTGACTGAGGGGTTGTTAAGCAAGGAATGAGTGACTTAGAGTTAGATTATTCTTGGTAGTATGGTTAGGTGCGTTAATAAGGGTTTGGGAAAGGAAGTTTAAGTTTTTGTCTCCGTGTAGTCTACACAAACAAGAAGAAACTTGCTACGATGAAATCGTCATAACAGGTTAGGTCTCGCCATGGCGGGCTAATATGAGCAGAGGGGGATGAGTTTCAACTGTCTTAATGTGGCAATCTTGCAAATGAGTTACAAAACATTCTAGGGGAGACGTAGTTAAGGACTATTTAACTAAAGGTAGATTGATTAGACCAGTTAGCAGTTATGGGTTCAGAACCCTCATTGTTTATGAGGAATAGAAGGGTTAGATCTTGATTTGTATTAGAGTTGGAAGCGAAACATTTAAAAGGCTAAGATTATATCATATACTAGGGGCAGTTAAGGTAATCAAAATAGTAAGAGTATACGAGTAAAAGATTGGGTGGTGCAGTTCCTTAATGCATGCTATTTTTTGAATATTTACTTTATAATGTGTGATGGGTTTGGAGTTGACCGATGATACATACCACTATGTGTTGTTTATACTAATGCTGCTCTTGTTATACCATTTTGATATAGTGTGGTTGCAAGATTGGTTGATATTTCTTAGGTGAAGATAAAGTTCGATTTGCAATAGCTTCTACCTTTCCCTCCTTAAATGGGAGCTGTACCATTAGTTTATTTCACATAGAGTAGAATTCTTGGGGTTATTATATACTTACTTTTCACGATTTTTTAATTGAATTTAACTCTGTATTGATAATTATATAATTTTTCAGTAATATCTTTTTTTTTTTTCTTTTAATTGGGCAAATAATAACAAGTGGATTTGCTAAAAAAGCTAGCAAGCTTACAGAAGCTCCTTTACCTGGAACTACTCTGGGAATCCTCAGAATTGGAGGCAAAGATGTATGACACTCTGGGCCTCCTACATCCATATCTTATGTCCATGCTATTAAATAATAAAAATGGTTGACATACCAAATTTTTAGTCATAAACTGCTTATTCGATTTTGGAAATTCCATTCTTTGGCCTGCAAAGGACGCTATATTCATTTTTCCTCTTCCACGGAGAGAACATCTATTGAGAGCGCATGCTTTTCTTACTAAAGCAACATCAGAAAACAATAGGAAATGATAAAATACTGCTATACATGGCGAACTATACAGAATCCGAACAAGTATAATTTTACTAAATGGAATATTGATTGAGAGTCTAGACCATGTAATGAGTCCTTTTTATTGGGCTCTGTGACCCAAATGGATCAGAACATGATTGCAGGGTTTTGTTCTCTCTGTATATGTTTTCCAAGTTAATAGCCAAAAGGAAATTAACTTATCATCTTCTGCTCCTCTCTCGCATTGTTAAGTATATAACTAACGAGTTGTGTTTGTTCAATGCTCTCCGCTGCTCCTTTTTACCATCTTCTGCTTCTATCTTTCAACTTTCTAAACTAGACGCTATATAATATTTGCCTACTATTGATTATTGTCGGTCATAGAGGAAAATGGTTTATCGATGCCTCTAAGATGGTTTTAATTTGCTCAAGCATATAAGGAAAACATTTGTAAAAAGAACACAACTCCACTGATTGTTCTGTTTTTATGTCGATCTTCAGCCTCCCATTTCTATGAAGCTATGAATTGGGACAATGTCAACGGAGGTAAGTAAAAGCATGTGGAACGAGCTGGGATGTCGAGAGCATGGATGTTGCGGTTGCTAGCTTAGGATGGTTCTCTCAGGGTTTGAAAGATGAAGCAGATTTAGCATTGAGGACATATGATGACATTCAGATCACATTGGGGGAACCACTGGTACTTGATCGTGCAGCCTCTATCGAAAAGACCTGGATTTTGGCTACCAAAGGCTATATCAGAGGCCATTGCTAATTCATCGAAGCTTGAAGGTCAAGAAGCAAGGGAAAAGAATACATCAGAGGAAACAATGCAACTTCCATAAGTATCTGACTAAAAGAAGTAGCTAAATCAATTTTGCTTGTAAACATTTCTAGTGTACAACGACAACTTAAAAAGAGCAGGCTGGATTGAATATGAGCGGGTTGAAAATAGGTTAGAAAAAAAAGAAAAAATAATCCCAAATAAAAACAAGAGGGAGAGAACACATGTGCCATTATAGTGGAAAATAGGAACTAGTCAAAATTCCTTCTTTTATTCATTTATCTCTTGTAATTAAACACTTGGGATTAGATAACTAGTAGTAGATCTTCTGACATAAACTGGAAATGTTTTGCAATTTTAACAAACATAATTTGACATTTTAACTCAGCAACACATTACAACAACAAAACAATGGAAACTAAAAAAGAGATGAACGAGACGATATATAAATTAGCGTTGCACCAAAAACAAAGATGGATATCCTCATACGACAATCACAGCAACAAATGAAGGAATCTCCATGGATTGTGACAACAAGAGTAGGCTCTAGTTCTTTAGCTGAACGAGTACTGCTCATACCTCATAGAGCAATCAACAAATTGGACTTGACCTCCAATGCTACCATCACAAGTACTCAACAAGAACGATTTTGCGCTACTAAGACAAAGACCACAATCTGAAAATTCAATAATGGAGTTGCAAGTAGCATGGCCATAAGCTAAAGCATCATTAGGATATGGAGATGTTACGTAGTAATCATAACCTTGATTTGGTGTCACATTTTGTAATGCTTCAACAACATAAGTCAAACTTTGTGCAAATGGATCACTCTTATCATACTTATTGCCATTGCATATATGGTTCACCTCTTTGGTATTTGGTTCACTTCTCACAGAATTACTAAACCCCAACATTCCAATTATGAAGAATGTGGTTACAACTCTCATTCTCAATATGGAATCCATATGTATCTAGCCTCTCTATTATTGTATATCTTCCTACTTTCTCTTTGTTTTGTGTTGCAAATTTGAGTTTTACATGTTCTTGTTTAAATAGATTTGGCCATCTATTGGTTTCTCCATCAATGCAAATTAAATATTCCATGCTTTGGTGCTACTTGTTTCTAGTTTTCACTAAAAATTCATAGGAAAACAAATTTTCATCATAACTTATTTAACTCCTGCATTTCCTTAAAATATGCTCTTAAAATTAATTATTTTCTTGAGCCAAGAGTCTTTCGAATACAATCTTTGTATGTGATAAAAAGTACACATAAAGTCTGCGTATGCAAATCCCACTTTTGAAACTTTACTAAGTATGTTATTGTTGTTATATTCCTCGAGAACATATATGGGTACATGTTTAGTACGATGAATGCCATTTTCTACTAAAAGGGAAAAAACGACTTTCCTCGCTGTTGATTTCATGCTACTTAATACTAAGACATTATTATGAATAAAATTTATATATAATTTTTTTTTCTAAAAAATTACTTTTCACTCGGCGCGTTAAATATCATAAAACATTTTCTTAACAAATATATTTCATGAATAATTTTTTTTTAGAAAATGATTTTGGAGAAATGTGACTTCCATCATACCAAATTAATAAATGTACATTGTTTTTAACCAATGCATATGCCGGCAAAGAAGTAGTGCTACTGATCGTCCATTTTTGGCACTGCCTTGCCTATGTCTTCATTCTTCACTTAACCCTAAATTACTTGACCATGTCAACAAATTTAAATTACATATAAATGTCAATATTTTTTTAAATAACATTATGCAAGATTATAAAATAAAAAATAGGACGATTTAAGTGGTATTACTGTTGGATGAGATTTTAATTAGAGTCATTTAGTGTATTTGGGAAGTAACAAAAATAGAATCAACAATTTTTTACCATATCCCAATTATTAATTTAATGGAACAGAAAAATAAGCAACATTAATTGGGGTTGGAACAGATGTTGAATAAAAATTTAATTAAAGTACCAGAAGAAAAAAAATAAAGGTGTAACAAAAAGTCAGCAAAAAAAAATCTATATTATATATGCATTGAAATGATGAGTTAATTTCATTGAATGTCTTTTTTATGGTAAAAAAAATGTTATTGAAAAATAACGTATTTCTTAATTTGTTAATAATTATATTAGCAAAATTGTACATATAAGCTTTTTTTTTTTAAAATGTTGGTGTTAATAATGTTGGTATTATTAGTACATGGTGATATTGATGGTATAATTGGTGTACTATATTGAGATGGAAACGGATAGAAAAATGGCCCGTCACCACTTAGAATATTTTGACGCGAGGGTTGCCACACGGCCCGTGTGGAGTTTCATAGTCAACTTACACTTAGGAAAATTTTTGCATGAAAGTTATGAGACGGTGATTTCGTACTTAGAAATATTTTTACGTCGGAAGCCACACGGTGGGCCACACGGCCCGTGAGCCTTCACATGGACCGTGAAGGTGGCCATGTGACCACACTTGGCCTTAATTCTTGGTTTTCCAGGCTCAACGCCATCACATGGCCCTCCACACAGTCCGTAAAGTTTCACATGGTCCGTGTGGGGTCCCAGTGTGATGTGTCTTAGCTCGAAACTCCCTGTCAAGTCCCCGTATTAAAAAATAAGGCTAAGTGCCCCCTCACTGGAGGCCACACTGGCCGTGCGACCTCACACGGACCATGTGGACCTCCCTTGAAGCGACACTTGGTCACATTTTCACACGGGGCGACATTACAAGGTTTGATAAAGATGCTAAAAAAAATCTGAATCCTTACATTTTGAGCCGTAATTGATACTATTATTATTTAAAATGTGATCAAGAATAATTATCTGGAAGACTATCTTCACATGTAAGCTTGTTGAGTTTCGACTCACTTGAAAATTAATGTGAATCAAATGAGATGTGATACACATGGAACAAATTTTAAGTTCAAAAAGTGGGACTGGAGCTTCAATCTACTGCATTTAGGTCTAGAGTTTCAATTACCCTGTGCTCATTGATTTAAAATTTAGGATTTACTCTACTTCCAAACCAAAACAAAAATCAAATAATGAGCATAAGTTTAAATTGGATGATGTAAAATTTCTTAAGTACCATCAATATCTTCTTGTTGTCAGATAATGAAAAGAATAATAATTATTACTATAGTCAAATTGTGCACTGTGTGGTCCATGAGGTCAACTGACTGTGAAAATGATTAGTTATGAGTCCAAACTTGTAATGTACTAATATCAATGGTTTGGACTTTTGCACTTGCTGGAGGAGGAACATTACTAAGAATTATTTTACACTATATCATGAAATTGGAGTTTTTTAAACACACTTTCAAATAGTTACTTCACATAATAGGGAGTCGCTTCGTATAAGGGATAATAATCTTGAAAAATTATTTGATTAGAGGTATTAATTAGTATTGCAAATTATTTATGGAACAAATTACAGCCTAATAACTTTTGTTAACATACATCTCTATACATAACTAACGTATATGATGTGTATATTTCGATTATAAATGTACATCTAGTTGACCGAAATGTGCATATTTACAAGTATTCCTTATTTATCTCACTATTTCCCATAAAATGATAGGATAACTTTGCTTATCTCATTGCTTATACTAAATAACCTCTAATAATTTTTAAAATATCATAATTTAGTTAACAAAATAACATCCTTTCTCACATAGCCCACATCTCTGGCTGTAACACCCGGTAAATTACAAAAATATCCCTAGGGGAGAGGTGTGCAAAAAATGCATCTTTTGATGCTCGGATCGAAAATCCGAGAGTGGATTCGTGATCAGCACTGAAAATAGAGTGGAAAGAGGATCTCGGTCGATTTTTAGAGCGATCGAGTCGAAAGATAATTTTTCGTTCCAAAACGAAAAACACTGTGCCTGCGGCGACCGGACCACGTCGCGGACCGGTCGCGGAGCCACACCTATGTTTTCTGTAAATTTTTTGACGGAGTTTAATTTTCCGAAAATACACTGTCTGCGACAGGTCCGCGTCGCGAACTGTGTTATTTCAGGACGGGGATTAATTCTTTTAAATTACGGTGGGCAATTTGGTCCATTCCTAATTATCTTAAATATTTCCCTACGACTAATAGATGTCGGTTTCTAAGAAAGGGTTTCAAAAACCCAATTTCTAAAGCGTATTCTCTCTAAAGGTCACCAAAGTTAGGGCTTAAAGGGAGTTGAGGTTGAAGAGATCAAGAGGAGGTGTTGCATAATTTTGTTAGCAAAACATTCCAGGTATGTAAGGCTAACCTAAAGCATGGGAATGTCCTCTCATGTGCCCTCCTAGATGTTGAATATCATATCTTGATGTGACAAAGTTAATATGAAGAGTTGATGCATGAGAAGAAAATCTACTTTATCTTATGTATAAGAAATTTTCCTACATAAACTGATGATCATCACTATTTTGCTTTATATTATAATCCATTTTATGAGTGCATTTTAAAATCCTATAATTATTGTGTTTGAAAAGAGCATGAATAATGAAGTTAGGGAAAATGTCTAGAGCCTTGACGATGATAATGTTATGATGAGGTATAGATGATGATATGATGATGTTGATGAGCATGATATTTTATGATGTCTTAGCATTAGAATATAATTGCTAAATGATGCCCCTTGAGTTTTGATGTTGATGTCGATGTTATGAGATGAGGTATTATGTCCCTCTGGGACCGATATTGATGTTGATGTTGAGGTATCATGTCATGTCCTTATGTGACTAATGTTGATGATGATGTATTATGTCCCTCTGGGACCGATGTTGATGTTGAGGTATCATGTCATGTCCTTATGTGACTGATGTTGATGATGATGTATTATGTCCCCCTGGGACCGATGTTGATGTTGAGATATTATGTCATGTCCTTATGTGACTGTTGATGATGTACTATGTCCCTATGGGACTGATGATGACGATGATGATGTTTTATGAGCATGTCGAGTTTTGGGAGGAGTATTGAGCACCGAAATGGGTAGAGAGTGAGTCCCACTCAAACCCATTAACTACGTGGCCCGCGTAGGAAGAGAGGATTGAACCGCAATGCGGATGACTCCTATCTTGTCCCTAAAGAAGACTGATGTTTGATATTTTCTTGTGGATCCACTGATGTGATGTACTTTACCCCGGGCAGGGTATTGGATGGATATGGCAACAGCATCGCTTTGTTGTATTATCACTGGCTCATAAGTGATGGTTGTCGGTTAGAGAAACTCCTAGTTAGGTTCCTTTGATAGAACTCTGATGTTGATGTTAACGTGAAGTTCGAGTTGAGTCCTTGAGTCGATGTGATGTTCTTTTGATGTGAGTTGATGTTGAGGTTCCTTGAGATGAGCTTGCCACGATGTTGATGATTGATGAGAGGTTGATGAGTCAATTGTCTAATCTAATCTCTTGCCTTAGATAGACTTTTGATATTTCTGATGGAGTATGATATGGAGTCGATGTTTCTTTATTGTTGTGTACTTACCCTGTTATTCAGCTAGTTTACATGCCAGTACATTCCACGTACTGACGCCAGTTGGCGCTGCATCGTTTTATGCTGCAGATACAGGAGTTCGAGGATTTCAGCAGGCGCGCCGTTGAAGTCCAAAGTTTCGAGTTCAGATTTTAGTGAGCCTCCTTGCTATCCGGAGGAGACCCTTCTATGTTATTTTCCTTTATTTCATTGAGTCGGTAGCCATGGCATGTCATGGAACCCCTCTTAGGCAATTGAGTCAGGTTAGAGGCTTCGTAGACACGATGTTGAAGTTGATGTGGATGTTTTCCTTATAAGCTAAGGAGTATTCTACTTACACATTTGACGTTGAGATTGATGATTGGCCATTTGGCCCTT
The DNA here is from genome assembly GCA_029948455.1 of Solanum rostratum. Classification (NCBI taxonomy): domain Eukaryota; kingdom Viridiplantae; phylum Streptophyta; class Magnoliopsida; order Solanales; family Solanaceae; genus Solanum; species Solanum rostratum. The sequence continues at coordinate 14,588,451 of CM057053.1, read as the reverse complement.
TTCTGAGTTTCTCTTATTATGATGTTTTTCCGCTATATTGATGTTGAGTGATGTGACGAGGCTAAGTGGTTCGCTCAGGGGCTAGCAATAGTCTCTGGGTGCGGGCCACGCCTAGGGTACCCTCCCGGGGCGTGACAAACTTGGTATCAGAGCACAGAGTTCAAGAGTCCTAGAGAGTCTATGAAGCCGTGTCTAGTAGAGTCTTGTTTATGCGTGTGTTGTGCACCACACTTCATAAACAGGATACTACAGGGCATTTAGGAAATGGTTACCCTTCTTTGATGTTCTGAGTTCATGCGTTAGAGCTTGGCTCTATGAAGCCCTTTCTAATTCGTGTGTTACGCATTTGCAGATAATGCCTCCTAAACATACTGCTGCCCAAAGAGATGCCTCAGTCCCTGATACTGAGAATCCTTTACCCGCGGCCCCAAATCAGCATGGGACAAGGAGACAGGGACGACCTGATAGAGCTGCTGAGGCTCCGCCAGCACCTCCTATTCAGTCAACCTCCACTTCGGAAGCAGACTTCAGGGGAGCTATTGCTATGCTTACCCAGTTAGTGGCCTCTCAGAGTAGCAGTCGCGGTCCCCAGGCCCCTAGCTCCAGTTCCCAAGAGCCTACGGCTGCAACCAGGCTCCGAGATTTCCTGAGGATGAACCCACCAGTCTATACGGGGTCAAAGGTTGATGAGGACCCACGAAACTTCATTGATGAGATGCGTAAGATCTTGAGGGCTATGCATGCGACTGAGGTAGAGGGAGTCGAGCTGGTCTCTTATCAGCTTAAGGATGTTGCCAATGTTTGGTATAACCAGTGGGAGGATGTTAGAGGTGAGGATGCTGAACCGGCTGAGTGGGAGGAGTTCGAGAGTGCCTTTCTCGATCACTTCTTTCCTAAGAGTTGAGGGAGGCAAAAGTCGAGGAGTTCGTGAATCTGAAACAAGAGGAGCTGACGGTCAAAGAGTACAGCTTGAAGTTCATCCAGCTGTCCAGATACGCTCCAAAGATGGTCCTTGATATGAGGGCAAGAATGAGGAAGTATGTGTCTGGGTTGGGCAGGCATGTGAAGAGGGAGTGTAAGGCAGCGTTGCTGATTCCAGACATGGATATTGCTAGACTTATGGTTTATCCTCAGCAGACTGAGGAGGACAAAAAGAGGGACAAAGAAGAGCAGCAGAAGAAGAAAGCTAAATCGGCAGGGCATTAGCCTAATCAACAGAAGCAGAATAAAAGTGATAGGACCTTCTTTCAAAAGAATTCTTCTAGCCATGCACCTTCGATGACATGTGCACCTGTTCAGCAAAACAGGTATTACCAGAGATCCCATGGTCATCAGAACTTCAGGGCACAGGGATTTCAGTTCCAAGCCAGTGTTGCTCAAGGTCCGAGAGGAAAGCCCCCTTGTAGCAGATGTGGTAAGCTGCATCTTGGCGCATGCCGTGATGGCACTAGTATTTGCTTTACCTGTGGACAGCCTGGTCACTTCCAGAATGAGTGCCCTATGAGAAATCAGAGGTGGAGTGATAGAGGTAATCGAGCTCAGTCTTCTACAGCGCCCCCCGAGGGTAATCATCAGAAGGCAACTACTACAAATGCAGGTGGCGGGATGAACCGTCTGTATGCGATGGGAAATCGATGGGATCAAGAGGTTGCTCCAGATGTTGTTACGGGTATGCTCTGAATCTTTTCTTATGATTATTATGCATTGCTTGACCCGGGTGCCACTTTATCTTTTGTGACACCCTATGTGGCCAATAAGTTTGAGATTCTTCCTGAGTGTTTGCTTGAGCCTTACACTGTTTCGACTCCTACTGGTGAGTCAATTCTGGCTAGGAGGATCTATAGGGACTGTATAGTGTCCATCTATCATAGGGATACTTTGGCCAATTTGGTGGAGTTGGAGATGGTTGACTTTGATGTGATCCTTGGTATGGACTGGCTCCATGCTTTTCATGCATCCATAGACTGTAGGACCCGAGTTGTTACATTTCATTTTCCTAATAAACCGGTCCTAGAGTGGAAGGGAGGTTATGTTGCACCCAAGGGTAAATTTATTTCCTACCTAAAGGCGAGGAGGCTAATCTCTAAAGGGTGTATCTACCACCTTGTACGAGTTAAATCTGATGATGTTGAGTCCCCTACTCTTGAGTCGATCCCGATTGTGAATGAGTTTTCTGAGGTGTTCCCTGAGGATTTGCCTAGAGTCCCTCCTGATAGGGAGATCGATTTCGGTATTGATGTACTTCCTGAGACGCAGCCTATTTCAATTCCACCATATAGGATGGCCCCTGCTGAGTTGAAAGAGTTGAAGGAGCAGTTGAAGGATCTGTTAGAAAAAGGTTTTATTAGACCCAGTGTTTCTCCTTGGGGTGCTCCCGTTCTGTTTGTACGAAAGAAGGATGGGTCACTTGCATAGATTATAGGCAATTGAACAAGGTAACAGTCAAGAATAAATATCCTCTTCCTAGGATAGATGACTTGTTTGACCAACTTCAAGGTGCCTCATGCTTCTCAAAGATAGACCTTAGATCAGGTTATCACCAATTGAAGGTGAGAGAATGTGACATTTCAAAGACAACTTTCAGGACAAGATATGGCCACTTTGAGTTTTTGGTCATGTCCTTCGGATTGACGAATGCACCTGCAACTTTTATGGATTTGATGAATAGGGTGTTCAGGCCCTACCTTGATATGTTCGTGATTGTGTTCATTGATGATATTCTGGTATATTCGAGGAGTGAGGAAGAGCATGCTAACCATCTTAGAGTTGTCCTTCAAACTCTTAAAGACCAGGAGTTGTATGTGAAGTTCTCCAAATGTGAATTTTGGCTCAAATCAGTGGCCTTTCTAGGTCATATGGTTTCAGGTGATGGGATCCGAGTAGATGGTCAAAAGATTGAAGCGGTTGCCAGTTGGCCAAGACCGACCTCTCCAACTGACATAAGGAGTTTCCTGGGGTTGGCAGGCTACTACCGCAGATTTGTTGAGGGATTTTCTTCTCTATCCGCCCCATTGACCAAACTAACCCAGAAAAAGGTCAAGTTTGAGTGGTCTGAAGAATGTGAGAAGAGTTTCCAGGAGCTAAAGACTAGGTTGACTACTGCACCTGTCTTTACCTTGCCTGACGGGACGGAAGGTTTTGTAATATACTGTGATGCGTCAAGAGTTGGATTGGGATGTGTGTTAATGCAAAAAGGTAAAGTGGTGGCTTATGCTTCCAGGCAGCTCAAAGTTCATGAGAAGAATTATCCGACCCATGATCTTGAGTTGGCGGCAGTGGTGTTCACACTTAAAATCTGGCGTCACTACTTGTATGGAGTGCATGTGGACGTGTTTACGGACCACAAGAGCTTACAGTATGTCTTCAGTCAGAGAGAGCTCAACCTGCGACAGAGGAGGTGGTTGGAATCGCTCAAGGACTATGACATGAGCATCATGTACCATCCAGGTACAGCTAATGTTGTTGCTGATGCTCTTAACAGGTTGTCCATGGGTCGCACAACCCATGTTGAAGGAGAAAAGAAGGAGTTAGTGAAGGAAGTGCATAGGTTGGCTCGATTGGGAGTCCAGCTTGAGGAGAACGACGAGGGAGGAATTAATGTTCAGAATGGGTCTGCATCCTCCCTAGTGACTGAGGTAAAAGAGAAGCAGGATCGAGATCCTATTATACTTCAATTGAAGGAGGATGTCAAAAGCAAAAAGTGATGGTCTTCTCCAAAGGGGGAGATGGGGTATTAAGGTACCAGAGTAGGATATGTGTCCCTGATGTTGATGGTGTCCGAGAGAGGATTCTAGCTGAGGCCCATAATACTAGATACTCCATTCATCCGGGCTCCATCAAGATGTATCACGACTTGAGAGAGGTCTATTAGTGGAGTGGAATAAAGCGGGATATTGCGGAGTTTGTTTCAAGATGCCCAAATTGTCAACAAGTAAAGGTTAAGCATCAAAGACCAATTGGCTTGGCCCAAAACTTTGAGATTCCAGAATGGAAGTGGGAGATGATTAACATGGATTTTATCATTGGCCTACCGAGGTCGAGGAGGCAGCATGATTCCATATGGGTGATTGTGGATAGAATGACGAAGTCAGCGCACTTCTTGGCGGTCAAGACGACCAACATGGCAGAGGAGTATGCCAAGAAGTATATCCAAGAGATTGTGAGGCTGCATGGAGTTCCCATGTCCATTATTTCGGACCGAGGAGCCCAATTAACTTCTCAGTTCTGGAAGTCCTTCCAGAAAGGATTGGGTACCAAAGTGAGTTTGAGCACAACCTTTCATCCACAGACGGATGGTCAAGCAGCGCGCACTATCCAGACGGTGGAGGACATGTTGAGAGCCTGCGTCCTTGATTTCAAAGGAAATTGGGATGATCATTTACCATTGATTGAATTCGCATATAACAACAGTTATCATGCGAGCATCCAAATGGCCCCTTATGAGGCATTGTATGGGAAGAGATGTAGATCACCTATTGGGTGGTTTGAAGTTGGAGAGGCAGAGTTGATCGGTCCTGATCTTGTTCACCAGTCCATGGAGAAGGTGAAAATTATTCGGGAAAGATTGAAGACTGCCCAAAGCCGTCAGAAATCTTACATAGATGTGAGGAGAAGAGACCTAGAGTTTGAGGTAAGCGATTGGGTTTACTTGAAGGTATCACCCAAGAAGGGTGTCATGAGATTTGGGAAAAAGAGAAAATTAAGTCCTCGTTACATTGGCCCGTACCAGATTGTGCGAAGAATTGGGAAGGTCGACTACGAGCTAGCATTACCTTCCGAGTTAGATGGAATCCATCCGGTGTTCCATATTTCGATGTTGAAGAAGTGTTTGGGAGATCCTGCCTTGGTAGTTCCTGTGGAGAGCACAGGAGTCAGAGATAGTTTGTCCTATGAGGAAATCCCAGTCCAGATCCTTGATCGACAGGTTTGCAGATCGAGGAACAAGGAGATAGCCTCTGTCAAAGTCCTGTGGAGGAATCAATTCATTGAGGAAGCTACATGGGAAGCTGAGGAAAAGATGAAGGCAAAATACCCGCACCTGTTCGTGCTCGAGGTTGATGAAAGTGTGGAAGGTAACATTCCTACCTTTATGTAAATTGATGTTCTCACCATGATGTGATGTTTTTGTATGGCATTGATGTCTGTGTACATTTACTTGATAATGAGATCGATGGGAAATTGAGGTGATGATGTTAGTGAGCGGGTACCGAGGTGAGCCTAGAGTCTATTCGTGCCATGTACCGTTCCTACTCATCATTCGAGGACGAATGATCCTAAGGGGGAGATAATGTAACACCCGGTAAATTACAAAAATACCCCTAGAGGAGAGGTGTGCGAAAAATGCATCTTCTGATGCTTGGATTGAAAATCCGAGAGTGGATTCGTGATCAGCACTGAAAATAAAGTGGAAAAGGGTCTCGGTCGATTTTTAGAGTGATCGAGTCGAAAGATAATTTTTCATTCCAAAACGAAAAATAGTGTGCCTGCGCGACAGGACCGCGTCGCGGACCAGTTGCGGAGCCACACTTATGTTTTCTGTAAATTTTTCGACAGAGTTTAATTTTCCGAAAATACATTGTTCGCAACAGGTCCGCGTCGCGGACTGTGTTATTTCAGGACGGGAATTAATTCTTTTAAATTACGGAGGGTAATTTCGTCCATTCCTAATTATCTTAAACGTTTCCCTGATGAGTCATGAAAATACGACTTTTACGACGCTTAAGACATAGAATTATTGTGCGTTTTTAAGCGTTGTTATTAGTTTAATAGGTGTGTTTTGATACTGTGCAGGAAAATAGTAAAGGCATGGGTAATTGAGGAAAACACAAGGAACGAGTGGAAACAAGGCCAAGTGTAGGACCACGGAAGGCCCACACGGGCCGTGTCACGCCGCACGGTCCGTGTGACCGACCATGGCACCACACTTGGTGCAACGAGCAGGAAACAGCCTCATACGGACGAGCACACAGGCCGTCTACCTTGAGACGGTCCGTGTCACGCGCCGTGTGACTGACGTAACTCAGAGAGGCACTCGTCGAAATTTAAGAAAATCGTGCAAGAAAATCCACACGGACCGTCAAACGGACCGTCTGTCACTAGACGGGCCGTGTCGTGTACCGTGTAAGTGACATAACTCAAAAGGGCCTTCGTCGAAAATACCCAAATTTGTGCAAGTGGAGCCACACGGAGGGATAGACGGCCCGTCTCATGCCACAGGGGCCGTGTCACGGGCCGTGCCAATGCAGCAGCAGAGCTAGACGGTCCAGTAGACGAGCCGTCTAGCCTCAGACGGTCCGTGTAACGGACCGTGCCCCGTGCCGAGCCTATTTTTTCTAAGTTGTATCGAATTAGTTTTACTTAGTATAAATAGTACATTATTTTATTTCATTAGACACTTTTGTTTTGACGGCAGAAACAAGAGAGAAAAAGCTAAAAAAAAACACTTGTTTGACTTTGTAAATCGGGAGATTCGTGTTTGTGATCATTGTTCGACACTTGTAACACGTATTCTTGTTCTTTCAATTGTAAGTCAATCTTTATTTCTTCATCTAATTGTTATGGGCAAGTTATCCACATTATGCTAGGCTAAACCCACAACTAAGGTTGTGGGAACCATGACGACTCAATGAGATAACGCAAACTGGGGTAATTCGTTCGAATAATTATTGCATGTATTGTTAAATTCTTCGTTCTAACTTCTCCTAATGAGTCGACGCGTTAGGGTAAGCCTGTATTCGCTACATGCCCAAGAGGGATGTAGTGATTGGGAAAAGAGGTTAACAACAAAAATTCGGGGTTATGAACCTAGTCTAAGTGCCTGAGACTGAAAGGTGAAGGTACTTTGAGATAAAAAACAACGGTTAGAATTGCATACACTCTGAGACCGAAAGGAGATGAGTGAAATATAACTAGGAAGGACCGAAAGGTGAACTAGATATTAGCTAAGTTGTTGGATTTTGCATGCACCATTAAGAGCGAGTTTACCAGACTAGTTTAGTTGTCGTATTGGACGTTATGGGGAACACAACCCTAGCCTCTCTCTATCTGTCTGAAAATCAGAACAACGTTTTCGTTAATTACATTACACAAGCATTTAAATTAAATAACGCAACCCCCCATTTACTTTATGTACGTTTATCTTGGGAATAACATTTACATCTGAAAGCCGGTACTAATAGAACAATTCTTACGTGTTCCCTGTGGGATCGACCTCAACTCTGATTGAGTTCTATATTTTACCAACGACCGCTTTACTCTTCTATTCGGAGTGTAATTTGGGCGTATCATTCCCTACGACTAATAGATGTCGGTTTCTAAGAAAGGGTTTCAAAAACCCAATTTCTAAAGCGTATTCTCTCTAAAGGTCACCAAAGTTAGGGCTTAAAGGGAGTTGAGGTTGAAGAGATCAAGAGGGGGTGTTTCATAATTTTGTTAGCAAAACATTCCAGGTATGTAAGGCTAACCTAAAGCATGGGAATGTCCTCTCATGTGCCCTCCTAGATGTTGAATATCATATCTTGATGTGACAAAGTTAATATGAAGAATTGATGCAGGAGAAGAAAATCTACTTTATCTTATGTATAAGAAATTTCCCTACATAAACTGATGATCATCACTATTTTGCTTTATATTATAATCCATTTTATGAGTGCATTTTAAAATCCTATAATTATTGTATTTGAAAAGAGCATGTATAATGAAATTAGGGAAAATATCTAGAGCATTGACGATGATGATGTTATGATGAGGTATTGATGATGATATGATGATGTTGATGAGCATGATGTTTTATGATTTCTTAGCATTAGAATATAATTGCTAAATGATGCTCCTTGATTTTTGATGTTGATGTCGATGTTATGAGATGAGGTATTATGTCCCTCTGGGACCGATGTTGATGTTGAGGTATCATGTCATGTCCTTATGTGACTGATGTTGATGATGATGTATTATGTCCCTCTGGGACCGATGTTGATGTTGAGGTATCATGTCATGTCTTTATGTGACTGATGTTGATGATGATGTATTATGTTCCTCTGGGACCGATGTTGATGTTGAGGTATTATGTCATGTCCTTATGTGATTGATGATGATGTACTATGTCCCTATGTGACTGATGATGATGATGATGATGATGTTTTATGAGCATGTCGAGTTCTGGGAGGAGTATTGAGCACTGAAATGGGTAGAGAGTGAGTCCCACTCAAACCCATTAACTACGTGGCCCGCGTAGGAAGAGAGCATTGAACCGCAATGCGGATGACTCCTATCTTGTCCCAAAAGAGGACTGATGTTTGATGTTTTCTTGTGGATCCACTGATGTGATGTCCTTTACCCCGGGCAGGGTATTGGATGGATGTGGCAACGGCATCGCTTCGTTGTATCATCACTAGCTCATAAGTGATGGTTGTTGGTTAGAGAAACTCCCAGTTAGGTTCCTTTGATAGAAGTTTGATGTTGATGTTGACGTGATGTTCGAGTTGAGTCCTTGAGTCGATGTGATGTTCTTTTGATGTGAGTTGATGTTGAGGTTCCTTGAGATGAGCTTTCCACGATGTTGATGATTGATGAGAGGTTGATAAGTCAATTGTCTAATCTAACCTCTTGCCTTAGATAGACTTTTGATATTTCTGATGGAGTATGATGTGGAGTCGATGTTTCTTTATTGTTGTGTACTTACCCTGTTATTCAGCTATTTTACATGCCAGTACATTCCACGTACTGACACCAGTTGGAGCTGCATCGTTTTATGACGCAGATACAGAAGTTCGAGGATTTCAGCAGGCGCACCGTTGAAGTCCAAAGTTTCGAGTTCAGATTTTGGTGAGCCTCCTTGCTATCTGGAGGAGACCCTTCTATGTGATTTTTCTTTATTTCATTGAGTCAGTAGCCATGGCATGTCATGGCACCCCTCTTAGACAGTTGAGTCAGGTTAGAGGATTCGTAGACACGATGTTGAAGTTGATGTGGATGTTTTCCTTATAAGCTAAGGAGTATTCTACTTACGCATTTGACGTTGAGATTGATGATTGGCCATTTGGCCCTTTTTTGAGTTTCTCTTATTATGATGTTTTTCCGCTATATTGATGTTGAGTGATGTGACGAGGCTAAGTGGTTTGCTCAGGGGCTAGCAATAGTCTCTGGGTGCCGGCCACGCCTAGGGTACCCTCTCCGGACGTGACACTGGCACCATAAGAAGTCACTTGATCTCTGCAAATTGAAAATCAATTGAAGAGCTTGTGTGGATTAAATTTGAAATGGTAATTAATTTGGTATTCAATATATCTGAAAAATTGTTTATATTGCTTCTTTAATTTCTTTTGACTATTTTGCTAATAATAAGAAAAAAAGATCTAGACCCGACGAGCTCATAAGTGTTATTATACTCTGTAAAGTTAATAATTCTATAATTAGCCATAAGTGTTATTAGTATTGTTATTTATGAGTTTTCCAATTATTACTTGTATTAACAATGTAAGTTTGAGGGTGTTGTATTTTTATCTGTTTTAGCGGGTAATTCATTTCATCCATATGATTAATTACTGATAGTTATAATTTAGTTGACCAATATATATTAATTAGTATAGATCTTTTTTCCATGGCCAAGGTAAGATATTACACTCTTGAGACTTTACAAAACGAGTTTAATTTCAATTAAAATTCTAACTCATGTCTATATAAGAAGTAGTATATTCTCTAAATAGCGGGAGAATAATTAAATGACTATGGAATATAAAAAGATGAAAGATGAACAATATTTCGTTACAACGACCAATTTGTCCATCAAATATTGAATGAACATTTTTCCCTTCACAATTATACAAATAACCTTTAATTAAATATTGAAAAAAAATGCAGTTAATGAGTGATTAAATTGAATCTATAATTTAACCCTAAATCACAGTCTTACTGAATGTTCTAATTTTAAGTCTTTCATCACAAGTAAAACTTATCATTATTTACTTTTTTTTTTTCAATAAATTTTAATGTGAAAGAAAATAAATTATAATCACAAATAAAATATGATCTACAAATCTGTTTATCCCTTGATTCTTCTCTCCTAAGATTTCTCCCTTTATGGTATATTTGAGATTTCTCGAGATGATTTTAGCCTCTTTATGGGATATTTTAGATGCCTTTTCAAGAGGATATAATACTTTTTATATTGGCATTGATTAGAGTTTAGGGTAAAGTAAATTATAAGACATTGATTAGAGTTTAGGGTAAGAAAGTCTTCAACTTTCAAATTTTTTTCTCTGAAATTCTACCGGCTAGATATGCATTTTCTGTTTGCGTCCCATTAAAGATGTCCAAATTTTAGGAGATAATATCGGATTGATTATGGGATCTTTTGAATTTGATAAAATTGTCAAAGAAAAGTCTATCACTTAAATTGATTATACGATTTTTTTTTTTTTTGATTTCCTAAACTAAAGGGATATCCTTTTCCATATCAAGGGATCTCAATTTGTATATTCAAGATGTTGACTAATTTCGAATACTCCATCCTCAGATTTACTACTAAATTTTGACTTGATACACACTTACTAAAAAAAATTATGATTAGTATAATAAGTTTATCAAGGGATCTCAATTTGTATATTCAAGATTTTGACTAATTTCGAATACTCCATCCTCAGACTTACTACTAAATTTTGACTTGATACACACCTACTAAAAAAATTATGAAGAGTATAATAAGTTTATCAAGGGATCTCAATTTGTATATTCAAGATGTTGACTAATTTCGAATACTCCATCCTCAGACTTACTACTAAATTTTGACTTGATACACACCTACTAAAAAAAATATGATTAGTATAATAAGTTTATCAATTTATTTTTATTAATAGGGTTTCAAACATATTTACTCCCTATATTTTTCAAATGCATTAATTCAATGTTAATAAATTGAGAGTATAATAAAATAATAAAATTTGTATTTAATTGATTTACCAAAAATAAATAAAATTTTCTTGACAAATAAAAATGAATGGAGAGAATATCAAAATCCCATTAAAAAGAGAATCACATATTTAAAATCCCATTAATGATAGTTTTACCTTTTTAGAGAAAATTTCCAAAATATCTTATGCTGCTAATTAAATTTTTTGCATTTTATATATCAAATCAACCCATATTTATAGTCTCAAACAAAAACATTGTGACAAGTGGAAATGAGAAAAAAATAAAAATGGGGAGACCAATTTCTAGTTCTTCATCAATGTTCCTCCTTCCCTACATTTTTCTATTAAGTGTTCCAATCTTTAATTCAAATTTAAGAGCCAGTGCTGTCACTCCAATAATTCAGAGAGCTTGTGATTCTTCTACTGTAAAGGAGTTTTGCTATGATGTTTTTAGAAATGATTCCGTCGCAATATGGGCCAGAACTAAATTCAATATTCAAACTGTTTCAATTCAAATGGCATATTCAAACTACACGATTATTGCAAGGAAGGTTTTAACTGTCACTACAAATGAAACAAATTTGGAATATAAACAACTTTACAAGAAGTGTCTCCATCAATATGTACAATTGAAATCAAATTTCGAGAATTTGATTGAGACCCTACATTTCAATGGTGATTTGGATCAAGCGTCTCAACGTGCATCTAAACGTATATTTACTTGTATGCATTATCTCCACTACTCTCCAAATATTCCAAATCCCATTGCTAAGGATAATGAACATCTTGCTTACTTTTTTGAGCTTATTAGGGATATTTATCTAACATCTTTTGACTAATTCGAAGCATGTATGTCATGAATTTGATTTAATAAACTTTTTATATTTTGAAGAGTTTCGATCCTGGTCTACATATGAATATTTTCAGCTTTATTTGGAAATTCCTATCACTTGAAAAAAATACAAGAAAGTCATTGATGAAAACAAATGATAAGAAATTAGTGTGTGCATTGTAAATAAAGGTTCATTTAAACTCTTGAGTCTAAAGGGGAATGTTTAAATTTAGAAGTAAATGGTTTGTTAGTTCTAAGCACTCAAATATCAGATATAATTGTACAAACAAAAATACCAAAACCACCTAATCACAAAATCAAATAAAAATAAATCAAATATACAACTTGAATAAACATCATGTGTTGAAATCATTGATCTAGAATCGTCTCAACTGAATGCTAATTGAAGTCAATTTCAAGTTTCTTAAACTTCAAAATTCCAACCAACAACTCAAATTACTATTGAATGCCTCAGGACCCAAATCAACTATCCAACTAAAAAAAAAAAAAAAGACCTTTTAGATTTGATATGATGGATTTTCGAAATTTCATTTTGAATTCGTTTGCCTGAACTTTTTACTAATTTAGTCAAGCTTCTCAATCTCTAAAATTTTAAAATTAAAAAATTCGTGCAATATCTATCTAATCAATTCAAAAAAAAAAAAAAAAAGACCACTCATTCCCGAAGGACACAAGCACCAAATAGAAACTACAAGAAAGGGCACAATTTGGAAAATATTCAAAAAGTAAAAAAAAAATGACAATGAGGTTGTCCAGGGAAGATTATTATTGAGCTCAAATGAGTAAGAAACACATACGTATTTCTAGAATGGAGTCGGCCGCCGTCGAAAGAAATGGGATACAAATAAGAAAATTTTCAAAACTCCGTATCATAAGTATAAAGAACATCTACTACATCATTAAAATCTAAAATACATCTCAAGTCTTTGAGATGTAAATATGATAAATGATGATGAAGTCCAATGGCAATTCGGAATGCAAGATCTTATCAAGGCTCAAAAATGACTTAACTAACTAAATTTGATCAATTTTCACGAGAAACACCTTGATTAGTGTCACGCTCGAAGTTTACACCCTAGACGTGGTCGGCACTCAGAACTATTTCTGGTCCCAAGCGAACCACTTGGCCTGACTACTTTACTCAGCAAAAGACTTAAATACTAATGATGGGCTTATGTATAATTAGTTAAAGATATTGCAAAAATATGAACAAACTGAATAGTGGAAATATCCCAAAATAACTGAAAAAAAGAACTGAAACTCCTGTCATCTAGTCCATGGAACCTGTAACTAAAATAATCTAAAATAACTACCGTGACAGGCCCACGATAACCAAAAATGAAAAGAAATGCTGAAACATAAATAAAGACTATAAAGCCGCTGGCTGGTAAGAGGCCTCATCGATGGCTGAATGAATTGTTGGTCCTTAATGGAGCATCTGCTGAGGGACTCGGTCACCTGTGCCTACATCATCAAATGATGCAGGTCCAAAAGATGTTAGTACATGAAATTTACAAGCATATAAAATAGCCAAAACTGGGAACTTAGAATAGGGTACTATACTCAAAAGCAGCTAAAACATGTCTCGAAATAGGACAGCAAAAGTAATAAATAAAATACATATGAAAGTAAAAACATATGTTGAAACTCTATATGCAAGAATTAGTTTACTTTAGCTTGGGGAGTTTCTCTAATTGACAACCATCACCATGAGCCTCACGATGATATAACGTCTTACCCACACTGCTAGAGCCATCCCATACTTTGCAAGGGTAAGAGATGAAAACTAGGGGAATAGATCCATCCCAAAACTGGGCCATCTCAATGGCAATGAGGAGCTGTAATCTTGGTACAATCCTATTTTACGTTGTCTATGTAGGTTTTGATTTCAAGTTATTATTACTCTCGGCCTGGCCGGTTGGGAAGACATTCACATAGAGACTACTACTCATATTAGTGCTTAATACTACTCCCAAAATAACTTCTATAGTGCTCATAACTTTAATAGTAAAGGTTCTCAATTTTTTTTTTAAAATTTTTTTGGGACTTAGCCAACTTTAGCTTTTCTTAACTTTTCCCAATTTTTCTCTTTTCTTTGATTGAAAGATGTATCAATTCAATGTTTCTTAAAAACAAAATTTACTACTTAGCTAAAGTGTAAATACAAATGCTTTGAATACTCCTTAAACTCAACTCAATACTGTGCACAAAATAGTTTTTCATGAAATATATATAGGGTTCTTATAGTGAAAGAACCTGAATCTTCTCTTTTCTGAACCAAGGACTTCGTAGTGACAACACTGCAATGTTGAAGCTGTTAAGAAAGCTCCTGACTCACAATGTGCTTTTTGGTGACCAAGTCCTTCATTTACTTCACATAGCCTGACATTTTCTCCAAAGCCTTGATGAGGGGAAGTGCTTGAATTTGCCTTCCTCCTCTTTCTTTTTGAGTTTCTGAGGAAAGGGAGAAGGAGGCCTAGGGACGAGCTTAAACCTTTATGGCACTTTAGCTGCTTCCCTCACCCATCCTTGCGATGAAAATCTCCTTCATCTGCATCCTTAGCTATAACCATCTCCTTACAAACACCTTTCTCTTCGACCAGGATAGGAGGATTAATGGTGCTCTTGCTACCCCGAGTAGTAACTGCCATACACTGCCCATCATTCTTAGGATTTTACACTGTATTACTAGGCAATGTACCCCATTGATGCTGATTCAACTGAGTCGACACTTGAACTAACTATTATTCTAGCTGTTTGATAGCCACAGAGTGAGACTCTATCTTTTGATTGGTACTAGAGATCTCTATTTTCATGCCCTTTAGGGTCGCATCATGTGTCTTAGCCTTCTTCAACAAGCGATCAAACATTTTCTCAATTCTGGAATTGCCTGCACCTGTATTGCGGTTGTGTGGTGGCACATAAGGGCCATTACAGAAGCCTTCTCTATGGTCCCAATCTGCATTTGGACCCCTGTTTTTATCATAGTAACCACCGTGGTTGTCACTGTAAGCTTCTTCTCTACTGAAGTTCCGACCTTGGTTTCCTTGACCTTGGCACCAATAGTCTTGATTGGACCCTTGGGCGTTAGTCTGAAAAACCCTCGACTGATCATTTACAAAGCATGCGTCCTCCTCATAGTATGGCTTCTCGTACATGAGTGCACGTGGAGGTTAATGAACCACTACATTTATTCTCTCTTGGTTCATCTTTATTATCACATCTATGCCTGTGCGAATCTGAGCAAGTTGTTGCATGATCTCCTCATTGATTTTGGCTTGCTCTGGACTTACACTGACTGCACATGAACTCTTCGTGGAAGCTCTATCCCTCTGCCCCATGCATGATTCATCCTGAGCATTCTTTCCATATGTTCAACAATCCTTGCAAATGGTTGATCCAGAAACATGCCCCCTATGATAGTGTCAACACAGGCTTGACTGTTCTCATCAAGATCACAGTAGAAGATCTCTACCAAGGCGTGATCAACTGTCTTGTGATTAGGGACGCTCCTTAGACATTTTGGAAACCACTCCCAAGTAGTGCTTATGGAATTACTAGGATGTTGCTTGAAGTTGTTGATCTGTTCCTTTAACTTGAGCTTCTTCGATCTAGAGAAGTACCTCTCCAGAAAGGCCTTTTGCAAGTCTGCCCCAGCTAGCAATTACACTCTGCAAGAGGTCAGATAGCCATAATGCAGCATTGCCCATGAGAGATAATGGGAAGACACGAAGTCCGACAATATCCATAGATAGATTCTGTGTTCTCATCACACTCTTACAAACAAATGCCATATTATGTAAGTGGCTATATGGATCCTCTGATGGTAAGCCTACAAATAGCCCATGGTTCTGCAGCATCTGAAGTAACCCACTCGAGACTGTGAACTTTGTGTCTGCCGGTAGTGGTGGTAACACAATAGTTTCAGTCACATCCATAGCTATGGGATTCAAACGATACTGATTCCACAGGTAAGCATTGGCATTGAAGTCCTAAGGCTGTGGAATATCCTCCAAATGAGGTGGATTCTCAATCCTATCCTCATCATTATTGTTCCTATTTGGAGCTGAATTGTCCGCATTATTGACGTTGTCTTGGCTATTCTTTTTATAGTTCCGTGGATCTCTGGATCAAATAGAGTTAAGGGCTTTCCTTGACTCCGACTGTTGGGCATACACTACTCGTACACCCTGCAAATAAACAAAAACAACAAACAAAAGTAAAATAAAGGGAACTAAGGATTAACACTCAAAATACTAATAAATATACTACGTCTATCCATATTCCTTGGTAACGACGCCAAAATCTTGATGTCGCCCAAGTTACACCTCCTTTTTAGAGGATAAAGTGGTCGCGGTCAAGAAATAGAATCTAACAAAAGTTAGGGTTGAATCTACAGGGAATAAGTAGACTCAAGACAAATTCACCAACAAGCAATCTAAGTAAATAATCAACTCAATTCCCCAAAGGAAAGTGGTAGGGGGTTTGCAAAAATCAATGAGAAAAATAAACTAACTAACTAACTATCACGAGAGAAAGATCAATAAAGGAGAGAAACTAAGGTATTGCGTTCCCATGATTACCCAACTCAGTACTACCGGATAACCTAGTTCTTATCTAGTGTATAACATACAAGATGATAATTTAAGTTCACCAAGCCCTTTGGTCAAAGGTAAGAGGTGAATTTTACTGTGCGACTTGGCCCCATCTCCATAGTGTACATTACTAACCATCACCTATAAATCCCAGTACAACCTTCCCTTTGCCCAATTTGGTTGATTAGATGAAAACACATTAATCAAATCCTGTTAAGTAATCTCTTTTCTTATTCATTACTATCTTGGTCTAGACAATAACACTAGGCGGGTTCTAATGTTGGCCACCATCAGAAAACATGCAAAATAAAGAGAGTTAATTAATACATGCATATACACCTTCCAAGAATCGTGAATTATCTGGTTTTACTTTGTTAGTTCTTCATGGTTCTCACAACTCTCCTTTAACGGCCAAAAAGTACAACATGCGATCTCTATTGTTTCTTCTTCTTATTTTTATACCACCACTTTGTGATCATAAAAAAATTAGAAAAGCAATTAGGGGTATAATTAATAAGTTTAAGGTGGAAGAAAAAGTAATTAATAAGTTTAAGGTGGAAGAAAAAGTGGAAGCATACACACTTGGTGAAGTCTGAGTAACCAAGTTGTCTAAGTCGTGCCATGACAATAAATCAGGCTGCTTAGGAGGCAACCCAAGGTGGAGACTAGTGCTTAGGCGCCCAAGTATGTTTTTGACGCCTGTACTTTATTTTGTCTTAATTGTGTTCATTTAGGACAATGCACCTTTTTTTTCGATGATGTGTGAGTAGCTATGGGCCTCAGTGAAGTCTGATTAGCTTGGGTCCATAACTACCCTAATTTTTGAATCCTAGGGGTTTTCTTACTAGTGTTCTTTTTCCCGATGGATGGTTATTTTCTATTGAACAGGCATACTTAAGATGTCTTAGATAGTATTTGTAGCATACAGTACTAATATTCTTGGGACATAGTACCTTTTTGTGTTTTCTATGCATAATGATACCCACAAAAAAATTGATTAGTTAGTTTAGATAGCAACCATACATGTTTGAGTATCTTGACAATACTTGTCCTGATAAGTGAGGCTGAATTGATATAAAAAACATGATTTGAGAGTCTTTTCTTGATAATGTAGTCAGTGCCATGTGAGTGTGATCTTAAATTGCTAAATTCATGTGTTGTATGCTAATTCAGAACTTGCCCTGTTACTCTATGTTCGATTACAGATTAATTAGATCAGGAAAGGATCTTAGGCTATTGTTCTTAAAAGTACTTTTAGCTTAAATGATCAACCAAAGTTGCAGAGTATCCCTTGATGCAAAAGTTTGAGCCTAACATGTACCTATTTTTTTCAGACACCTAATAAACCTAGCCTTGTTAGTTATATAATTTTGAAATGGGGGCTTGGTCCTTCCTTGAGCACTATGCACCTTGACGGAGGCAAACAACTTAAGTTGAGGGTGGCTAACAAAAGTGGCCCTGGTTCTGAGGATGAATATTATGCACCTTGACTCAAGCCAAAAACCTAAGTTGAGGGTGGCTGGTGTAAGGGTGAAACAGAAAAATAAGGGGGAAGTTAGTGATACAGAGAAAAGGAGAAAAATCATGTACTGGGTGCAAGAAAAGAAATAATGCCTTAGTTGTGAGTTAAAAAGAAAAATGAAGTGTAAAAGCAAGGCAAAAAGCTAAAAAATAAAAAGAAACCACCCAGAAAAGCTTGAAATAGGAGAGGGGAGAAGGAGATGGAAAATAACAGTGTTGGTAGGGCAAAAGTGTAGGATAACACTGTCTCAATGTTCCCAAAATATCATACCAAAGCCCATAAGCCTATGTTATAATCCTATAAAGTCCTAAATTTATCCTAGTCCAAATGGTTGAAGGTCTTAGTCTTGAGTATAGAGGCAAGGCTATGGTATTAGGCTTGATGCATGAATATCAGTACTGAGGGTGAGTGATTTTGCATAGTTGATGTTGCCCAAGTTACACCTCCTTTTTAGATGATAAAATGGCCGCTGTCAAGAAATTGAACCTAACCAAGGTTAGGGTCGAACCCACAGGGAATACGTAGACTCAAGATAAATTCACCACCAAGCAATCTAAGTAGTTAATCAACTCAATTTTTCGGGGGGGGGGGGGGGAGGGGTTGCATCAATGAGAAAAATAAACTAACTAACTATCATGAGAGAAATATCAATAAAGGAGAGCAACTAGGGTATTGTGTTCCCCATCATTCCCCAACTCAGTATCACCAGATAACCTAATTATTGTCTAGTGTATGTAGCATGCAAGACAGTTTTTTAATTTTACCAAGCCCTTTGGTCAAAGGTGATAGGCGAATTTCACTATGCGACTTGACCCATCTCCACAGTGTGCTAACCATTACCTATAAGTCCCAATACAACCTCCCCTTGGCCAGTTTTGTTGATTAGATGAGAACACATCAATCGAATCTTGTTAATTAATCTCTTTCTTATTCATTACTACCTTGGTCTAGTCCGTAACACTAGGTGGGTTCTGATGTTGGCCACCATCAGAAAACATGAAAAACAAAGAGATTTAATCAATACATGCATATACACCTTTCAAGAATAGTGAATTATCCGATTTTACTTTGTTAGTTCTTCATGGTTCTCACAACCATAGTTGTGGATTTAGTTACTCATGCTTTGTGTAGATGAAGACATTATGACTTTAGAATACATAATCAAACACCGACACAACTGAAGTAAGAACAAGCACATCCAATGTCAATGAAAATCACAAGCTTGAAGATTGAATTAAACCACAAGTGTTTTCAAAGACTCTCTCACAATTTTCTCACTAAGAATATTGAGTTCTTTGAGAACTAACCTAAAATGAAGCTAAATCTACGTGAACTCGTGGTAACTTGTGAGTACTTGTGAAAAATAACTTAACAGACCTATTTAAAATAATTAAAAAAAGTCCTAAACAAATTAGGAAAACTGGTCGGCGAACTCCACGAAAGCACTTTACGACCCATATTGTCATATACGACTCGTAGTTGGGGTCTCGTAATCAGCTGCTGGAATTTTGGACTTCACTTCTACGGATCCCCTTTACGACTCTTAGGGAGGTTTACAACTTGTAAAGGGGGTTTTGTCTTGTAGCTTTCCCGCAAGTCCACGTCTATGATCCTCAAGGCACGAAAGGTATTATACAACTTGTAAACTGCTCTACGACTCATCTCCATGTTCATAGACTTCAACTTCACCAAATAGCCCCTTAATGGAATTCCTCATGAAACCAATATATGACTCATACAATGCTCTATGATCTATAGACTGTCTTATACAACAACAAAAACCAACAACTTCTGCAATTTTTGGCCACCGTGTAATCATGCAAATCTAAACACAAAAACATATAAAATCTACAAATATCACATTTCTAACACACAAAATTGTAAGTTTTACATGTCCAAAGTGGTGTATTTTGGCAGCACATCAATAGTCCCAAGGTAATACATGAAACCATTACTGAAAGTGAGATATGCGACTTCTTTCTGTGAGGGCGCTTTCATTGCATTGATAGTATTAGACTTATTAAGTGGTTGTGAATTGTTGATGGTACCTCACTCGTCATAGTTGTGTTTTCACATGCATTGGTCTGTACTAGTTTGCTAGGTGTCTATTTGATTCTGTTTCAAAAAAATAGTGTAGGTATCTAAGGTCAAGTTTGATGTGATGTATGCCATTGGGTTGAGGTCTATGTGTTACTGTATTACTTATATAGATTGAGTCTGTCGCTTGAGGATAAGCAACAATTTTAAGTTAAGGGTGTTGATGTTCTATCAAAATACAATACTTTTGATGCTTACAGCTTGAAATTTTGTGTGTTGTCAATGCGATGTCAGTTGGTTTTATGTGTTTTTGTGTTCTATTTGTAGGATTCCAGGGCTAGCTTTGATTTTGGGGAGAAAATGCAGAGGTTGCTAATGGTGAAGTACGAGATCATTTACAGGCCGTGAAGGAGGTGTCATGTACAATTCCAGTGAGGGGCTGATTTTCTTAAGTTGCTTTACTAACATGCAAACGGGTCATGGATTGATTTACGAGTCGTAGAACATGGTTTATGCCCTGAGGATCAGAGATGAGAGACTTTCTGAAAATTCATCAGGCGAAACCCCCTACGAGCCGTAGACCACTTCATGGGTCATAGAGGGGTATCATAGATACCAAGAGCAGTTTTCCAGCAACACTTTATGAGACCCCAACTACGGGCAATGGAATGCAATACGGCCCGTAGACCTGATCGTGAGGCGTGGCGACCCAACTATCCTATTTTGTTTAGGACTTGTATTGTGAAAATTATAAATAAGTTTTTAGGTTATTTTTCATGGAGAACACAGAGAGAGAGCTGGACAGTTAGAGAGGAAAAATAGTGAGATTGAGTAGAAAACACTGGAGAGTTGTGAGAAACACTTTTACTTTGATTTGATCTCTAATCTTGTGATTCTCATTGAAGTTTAGATTCTCTTGTTCTTAATTCAATTGTGTATTATATTATTCCAATTCATAAGTCTTGCATCTCTACAAACCATGGTTAGCTAAATCCACAACTAGGGTAATGGGAACTATGAAGAACCAACAAGGTAAAAATTGGATAATTCATAATTCTTGGCAAGTATGCATGCATGTATTAATTAACTCTCTTCATTTTGCATGTCTTTTGATGGTGGCCAACATTAGAACCCGCCTAGTGTTACTAACTGGACGAAGGTAGTAATGAATAGGAAAAGAGATTAATTAATAAGATTCGATTGATGTGTTCTCGTCTAATCAACCGAACTGGGACAAGGGGAGGTTGTACTAGGACTAATAGGTAAGGGTTAGTTATGCACACCGCGGAGATAGGCCAAGTCACGTAGTGAAATTCACCTCCCTCCTGGACCAAAGGGTTCGGTGAACTTAACTTACCGTCCTGCATGCTACACACTAGAAAATAATTAGGTTATCCGGTGATACTAAGTTAGGGAATCATGGGGAACACAAAACCCTAGTTTCTCTCCATATTTGTTAAACTATTGTGTTAGTTAGATTTGCTTTTCTACTAATTATTGCAAAACTTAATCACTCAAACTACGTTGATTGGATTCTGCTAAGTCTATGTATTCCCTATGGGTTCGACCCTAACTTTGGTTAGGTTCTATATCTTGCCAATGACCGCTTTCTTCTAAAAAATGAGGTGTAACTTGGGCGACATCACCCTCTTTTCATAATGCTCACCTAAAATTCAAGCTTAGGATCTAGTGCTAAACATGTATATCCATACTCTTGGCATACTACACTAACTCTAAACTATAAGATAAAGCCAAGAAATGTTAAACGACTAGATCTCATGATAAGAAATTAACCTTCATCTTACAGTATATCTAAGTATAGTCGATCATCACACTCCCTTTCATAAGTCAAGCAATATCTATCTTATCCATTATGCCTTCTTACCTAGCTAAGTTCATATCATTATAAATCTCATGTGACCCTTCTTTCAAAATCATGAGCCTAGTTCAGATCTAACCCACCTTATGCCCTTTAAACTTTTCAATCTATCACAGACTCACCAACAAGAGTAGAAACACGAATAAACCTATCAAGTAGGTCACAATGCAAATCAAGTCCATCCGTAAAAGCAGAAGATACATATGAAAAAGTGGATCCAAGACCAATTAATATAAAAATTCATGCGATTAAACACCGAAAAAGTTCCTGTGATAACAACATCAGATGCCTCTACCTCTGGCATCCTAAGGAAAGAATGGCAAAGTGTTATGTCACCCATCTGATCATTGCCCCTATAAGTTATGCTATAGAAGTTTCACCTTTTTGACACCCTGACCAAACTGGTGACCACCATGACCTTGGGCACTACACCTCCTAGAATTAATACGCTTCCATAACTACCTCTACCACTACATTCTTTTTAATTATCTCATTAGTTGGTGGAGAGGTAAATGTTCTTTCCCTAACTAGCCCGGCTTCCTGACCTCTGTCCCTAGTGGAATTTCTCCTATGACCTTTACCATATTTTGGCATCTCCTTGGAGCTGGTATGTCACAAACTTAACACCAAATCGCTTTATTATATCCATCTTTGAAGAAACTCATGACAATTCGACTGGAAAATCATAAACATCCTCATATTTAATATCCCTAAAGAACAGGAGTTTCACCGTTAGTAACTTAGTGAAGAGATCATGTTGGTCACTAGTCATTAATGCTCATATTTAATTTAGTAAACATGTTTGTCTCTAAGGGCGCATCCATATGAGGAGCTACAACAGCTGCATGTTGCTCTAGTTCTAACCATTGCGAAAGAGAGTTAATGTAACGACGCGGTCCAAGTCATGATAGTGCCTGTTAGATCCCACCTATAGGCAAGCCAATGACCTAACCCACAGGGTACCTGTCCTAGCTTTCTAGTCCAAACTATAACCAATTTGACAACATAAATAACCGTAGTATACTCGGAACCCGGAAGTCAACTGTACAGAGCTACAATAGACACGAGGACATATCATATACATATATCAATAACCATAATAATATACAAAATCAGAGTGCCTCTACAAATACATAACACTACTATACAAGGCCAATTTCTGAATACAAAAGACGACCATCAACAGGAAGGAGACTGCGAAGAAGTTAGATTTGTCGATGCTCACCAAAAGTCTCCTAAGCACTCCCGAAGTTCCCCAACTCAGCTGTCACGGCCCGTACCTGGACCTGCACCATGAGACGTTGTAAAAGTAGGGGTGAGTACTAGAAAAGACACCTAGTAGGCATTATCGGCCTCTAACAAGTTATAATCATAACATAGGTGACAATTACTCATCATTCCACTAGGTATAACATATTCATCAACATAAGGAACCCAATAGATCAAACCAGCAGTTAAATAACCAAACACGGGTATACCAAGAGCACCGATGGTTAGCATTACTTAAGTCATAACCAAACACGGGTATACCAAGAGCACCAATGGTTAGCATTACTTAAGTCACAACCTCTTTCACTGTATAATCTTTATTAGAAATATCCGTAGCCCATATAATATTTAAACAAGGAACTGACATACAAATATATGCTTCACAAAGTTCCATCCCCAACATATCTCCTGCAGCAGAACACATAGTCATCACCAACTAATAAACAGACGACGAGGCTTAATTCCAAGGCTCCAACAACTCTAATGCCTGCAGGCTTCCATTTCGGCTAGTACGAATTGAGGGAATCTAGCCTTTGATCAATGGGCTCTAGGATGCTCTCTAACTATTACTGACGATGCAACACTTCCCCTGTCTAGAGCCTGACTTTTATGCGACATCTACGTGAAGGAGCAAATGGAGCCGAATTCTCTAAAATTGAAGAAACACTGACAAGATGCATAACCAGAATCAATAACATAGGAAAGGTCCTAAACATCCCGTAGCCTTCTGGAGATAAGCCACTGATGTCTCCATACCCATCCACATGACTCTACTAAATGGTAGCTTTGTACAACCAAGACTAGTGAACCTTAAGTTCTAATATCACCTAAGGCAACCACATGTAGGCCCACTAAAAATGTGCCCCTCTTAAATAGGATGCCAGTCTCCGGGACTAACCCATGTAACTAGAGTTTCATCGCAGATAGCCCAGAAAGCCCGTAGGATATGACTACACTTTGCTAACAGGGTCACACTCCCGTCTTTAACACGCAGTGGCTTAGTATTAATGCATCTCGTATTACAGGTGACAAGGCTCCTTTGGGAGTACAACTACGACCATCCCCAGAATGTCATGTTTCTCTCCACTCACTAACCAGTGGCACAAGCACATAACAGATAACAACAATATACAAGATTATACGAACTACAAGGCAACATAGAATCATGTTTAATCAGGGTATTCTACCACAAGTACTAAAAAAAGATATTGATAATCACGACTACATCATGTATATACATACCAACTAGATATAGATACTTGATTCAGTGCATAAGGTGGCATGTAATCATTAAATCAACCTAACTAGCTGGTATATTTTGGTATCCTCACACCACACACACAAACAAGCAAGATTCAAGCTCAGTGCACATACCCGTCATATGCTCACAGCTTAACCAACCCCCTTCGGGCCCTTTCATAGCACAATAATATAAGAATTCAGCTAGTATAGTAGCTAAAACTAACATAACCCTCAACACAACAACTATACTCCCATATCACCATATATAACACATACAGATTCACAACTAGCTGCATACAACATAAATCCCACAACTCAACCCATTCACAATACATTTCTACATATTCCAACTCAAATATGCAACATTTCAGCTCAGTCTAAGGTTTGAAGAAAGCCTAGCCTACCTGACACCCAACATCTCTTGCTCTGAGTCAATTCAACCAAGATTTTCCCCTTCGAATCACTTCTCAATGTTGCTAAGGTGTTAAAACAATAGTCAAAAGATCATTATGGTTGATTTGGCCGTAAAATCTTAGAAAATGGGTAAAATTACATCAATTAGGACTAAGATAGAAAGAATTGAGGCCCACACTCAAAATGCCAAACCAATCCCCGTAAAATGATTCCCATATCACCCCAAGTCCATATCCAAAAATTGGGGCCAAGATAAACCCCAAAAGACCGAGGAAACGCCAAAAAATAAAGTTAAAAAATGTTATTGGGTAATGACCCTTCGGGTCATTTCTATAATTCTGTGGCTACCTTGTTAATTTGAGCATGTGTATACTGACCAAGGGCCATTGGTGATTTATAAGGACTGTGGGGATAACTATTAGTTGGATTATTTGAGAGTTATGTGTATTTTTTAGTTAACCACAAAGTTATACCCGTAAAATAAATTTTTGGAAAAGTCTTAGTAAATAACCTTGAAATGGAATTCTGATGGTTTCATTAGCTTCGCAGCTGCCGAATTAGGCTAGGAGTATATCCAGCACAATTATATCGTGGCTTGCATATTTAGCCGCTGAAATCGATTAATAGTTGACTCCATCATTGTAAGGACCCGGGTTTCCAAACGACTTTATCGGATCCCATAACGTTGGCCTGGGAGAAAATTTGACCAAGTATCGCTCCATGGGAGGCCCACACGACTAGTGTGAAGCCACACGAACCGTGTGGCCTTTAGTGGAGAGGTACTTGGCCATAATTTCGATTACAGTTGGACAGAGAATTTTGGACTAAGTGAAGGCACATGGCCACCCACACGGTCCGTGTGGCCCACGGTATAACTCGCAACATAAAATATTTTTAAGTACAAAATTATCGTCTCGTAACTTTTTCGTGTAAGATTTTTCTAAGTGTCGTCACACGACTCTTGACACGACCCCGTGTAGCATCACGCGGGTCGTGTAGCTGTTCGCATGGTACTCCCTTTGCTTTGGGAAAATTCTAAATGTTGAGCATCACGAAAATTATTTAAGTGTCATCGCACGGGCACTATTCACGAGCCGTGAAGTGATTCACGAACAGTGTAGGTGCCAGTGAAGCCGTGACGGTCCGTTTTCCATCCATTTCATTAAGCGCTTTTACGTATTTGGACTTATTTTTATGTGTTTTATGACCTTTTTGCCTAATCCAGACCCCTAAATCAGCTTATACCCTTCTATGCTAAATCATTCTCATTGAAAACACTCTAACACAAAAATCAATTCCAATATACTCTCTATGTCCTTCTCTCACTAGGGTTCGATTGGGGGATTTAACTTCAAGTTAAATTCTTCTCAAATTCGTCTTCCATATAAAGGTATGTGGGATTGATTCTTGGTCCCTTTCAACCAAGAAGACCCAAAACTCCTTTCAATTGATTTCATGAATTTTAGTTTACTTT
This sequence comes from Solanum rostratum, assembly GCA_029948455.1. NCBI lineage: Eukaryota > Viridiplantae > Streptophyta > Magnoliopsida > Solanales > Solanaceae > Solanum > Solanum rostratum. The sequence continues at coordinate 14,562,259 of CM057053.1, read as the reverse complement.
AAATTTGGGTTTTCATTATTTGATCTTATTAATATTCCAACTGATGTATGGGCTGCACTTTACCTATGATTTTAATTTACTTTAATCCCTATTAGGATGATTTACATTGAGTTATGAAGTTATGAACATGCATGTACTCTTAAAAGTTGATTTATGCATGGGTGATTTATATTATGATTTTGATGTTGATTTAATTATGGATTTACTCAATTTCATATTACAAAGTTGATTTTAGCATGAATCTATGTTACCTATGCTATTCTCACATTATGCATTGCATTGGCATTCATGAACATTGGTCTTTATGGAAAGTATGAAGTAGGTTAAACCCAATTATGTTTTATGAAATAGTTTGATAAGATATTGGTTATGACAAGAATGTGATAACATACATGTCAATGACTATGGCTTTTGAGAATTTTGGGTACTTGCACCATTCCGTATTTGTAATCGAGCTAGTCCTATGCATGAATATTATAATTACAAGCTATGATTTGGCATTTGAGCCTAAATGTGCATTGATCGGATTTGAAATGACTATTGCCTTTGAAAGTATATATATATACACTATATGTATTCTCATTGGATGTTGACTTAGCACTGATGGATTGGGGGCGTCAGGTCTATCCCCAAGGGTCCTCTCCCTTTCCTCGAACTATGTGCCTAGCATATGTTATGAGAATCTTATCCGAAATGGGATATGTTCCCATAAGGAAGGTTGCTTCATACGAAATGCGACATGTTCCCATAAGATGAAGTATTATGATATGATATGAAAATCCTTTCCGAAATGGGATATGTTCCCGTAAGTGGGTTGCTGCATACGAAATGAGATATGTTCCCATAAGGTGAAGTATGATTTACCTTTGGCAAGTAGACCACCTCTATACTGGTGAGGGGATTTCATCGGGATTCCAAGTTCTAGCTCGCTTGGTCTTACTCATGTCGGTTGAGGTGACATCCCCACTAAGTATGAACATCATTGCATTCATGCATCATGAATTTCATGGAATATTGTATACTATTTTCTTGGACATATACTTCTTTCTATATTATGTGCCCTTGTCCTCTAACATTGAAATGCAGGTTGATAAGATATATGCATTGCATGCTCGCATACTTAGTATATTCAAACGTACTAAGGCATACTTTATGCCTACATGATTTTACCATGTAGGGGCTGTTATCCACTGTTGGACGAATAGCTCAAATTCTGAAACTTGAACTTGTGGTGAGTCCCATCTCCCATGGACAAGCCACCTTCCTCTATCTATGTTATCTTATGTCTACTTTCGTATTTGAGGGTGAGCCTGGGACATGTCTTGGCCCCTGTTCTATCTTATGACTAGAGGCATAGTTGGACATCTTGTAGACACACACACACACACACTCACACACACATATATATATCAGAGCTTATGTTATTGGTTACCTTATTGAAATGGCTATTATGGGTCGATTATGGGCATATGTCATGTTTGAATGTTTGGAGTGGGAATATGGAAAGTCCTAAGTCTCGTTTGCCCCTTAGCGTGAGTCCTATTCACCCATCCCTTAGTATTATGTGTTTATTATTTGATTGCGCTTCCGAACTGATGATGTGGATTTGGATACTTCATGTCTTATTTGGGGACTCTTGGGTTCCCATTCGCCGTGTCACATCTAGACCTAGTCTCGGGTCCTGAAAATTAACACACTCGGAACTGTGTCCTAAATGAGAATTTATATAGAGCGGTTAGCTCCAAAATGTTGATTTCTCTCTAGGATGACTCTTAGTTTGATACCGGGGACTTCTGGATGTGATTTGACCCCCGGGGGCTTTCCGTTACAAGTTGCATATAAAAAAGTGGGACCCTTACTTTATCGTAGGAATCTCCGTTGAAAATTCCGACTGCACCATTGGATTTGGAACGTCGAAATTCAAGGGGTTACCTAGTTCTTTTATGAAAGTATGAGTCCAAACGAGTTCGAAAGAACGAAAGAGGGAACTGAAGGGTTAAGGAAGAAGGTGATGATGTGATACTTTCCAGGTCGGCCATGTGGTGTGACCTGGTGTTGCCACCTGGCAGTAATGTGGGAGCTGTACAACTACATATATATATACATGCTTGTTTCCAGGGAATTGTACATACATTTCCTCCAAATTTGCACTGCAATTTCGAGCTCATTCATCCGATTTGAGTGATTCAAAAGGCTACATGACTCAAATTTTTACAAGGAACATCTAGTGAAGTCGGAATCGTGATTTATGTGTATAACAAGGTAAATATCTAGTTTTTTGTTGATTACATATCTGAAATGAGTGAAAACTTTACATTGCGGTATCTCGGTCATTTCTCAATGGAATTAAGTGAATTTTGTGCCTAAATTGTTCTACGTTCTGAGAGGAATGCTGTTATATACTGGGTGTTCGCTGATTTTGCCTAGTTGTTGAAAATTTTGACCCAGAAAGTTTTGAAAAAAATTTTTTCCAGTAAAGTTTTTAACTTCATATTCGGGCATTTTCTCGGACCTACATCTGCATCATAAAATGATGCAGTCCAGAGTGGACATCAGTACTTGGAATGTACTAGTATGTAAAATAGGTGAGTGAAACAGTAACAGGTAGAATAATATGGAAACAACATCAACTCAAAGGAAATCATCAAATAACATCAAAATTGTCAAATATCTATCTATGCAAGAATAAAGAGTAGACAAGTGACCTATCAACAACTCAAACTTATCAATCGTCTCAGACTTATCTCAAAGGAGCTCACCTCCTCTCTTCTCATCTCATCTTAGAGGGGCTCACCCCCTCTCATCTCATCTCGACTCGGAGTACTCAAGGTAGGAAATTTATGGGAGTTTCTCTTATCCAATAACACTCACTTATGAGCCAGTGAATGTACAACAATCACCCTGATGTTGCCACAATGGTTCCAAACTTGCCAGGTAGGGAACGCTCAAAAACCATATCATCTCACCCAATATGGAGTCAAAACTCAATAAGTCCTCTATTGCTTCAGGGACTGTTACTCACGAGAGAATCATAATATATGTGATGGTTCTATGCCTCACCTACGTTTGGCGACGTAGTTTGACGAGCTCAAGTCGGACTAACTCTCACTCTTTCAATGCTCGATACTCCTCTCATGACTCAATGCTCATAAAACCTCCATCTCAACGAATCTCATAGGGATCAAACCTCGTCAACAACCGACATCTCATAGGGGCTTTAACCCTGTCATCAATCAATCTCATCAATGACTCAAGATTAGAACAATCATTAGGAAGAAACTGAATAGACACATCGGTAGAGTTCATTTGTAGAGACTCATAAGACAATCAAATTCTATTAACCATCACCATTCTCTCATCATACTCAAAAATCTCAACTCAAGGCTCTAGACTCAATTCTCAAGTTCGTTATGCATGATTTTCAAATTAGTCATGTAGGGTTATGCAAATTCTCATGAAAATGTTCAATTTAAGAAAATAAATAGTAAGATGATCATCAACATAGAAACACATGTAATTTCAAATAAGATTTTTTAAGAAAAACCCTCAAGTATTCATGCATGTAGACTCTTCAAACATCAACTCATCTTTGACCATTTATGGAGCACATGAGAGAACAATCCCATGCTTTTAGTTTAGGCTTACATGCCTGGGATGCAACTATCAATCAAACACGTTAAGGATTCTTCTCAATTCTCTCAAACTCAAGCTCTTCTCTTCTCTCCTCAAGCCCTAGCCTTAGTAGAATATTGGAATAGGACTTAGAATAAGGGTTTTAGATCCTTTTGACGTCAAAATGACCTTATTAGATCATGTATGGAGTTTAGGAGGGGTGGGGAATTGACCGAAATGCCCCTCGTAATAATTTAGAAATTTTCAACTCGAAAAAGATCCAGTCCGCGACGCGGATTGGTCGTGTATTGTGTATTTTTAGAAAATATTTTTGAAAGAGTTTTCTCAATCCCATCAAAAATTTAAAAAAGAATACAAGTGCTGGTCCGCGATGGAGGTGCGACAAGCTCCTGTCGCATACCAACACTATCTTGCGCTTTGGATAAAAAATTATCTCTTGCTCGAGTCACTCTAAAAATCGACCGAGACCATTTTTCCGCTCCATTTTTGTGCCGATCACAAATCCGGCCTCGGATTTGCCATACGAGCTTTGAAAGATGTGTTACGCGCATACCCTTTCTCTAAGAATATTTTGGTAATTTTACCGGGCGTTACAACTTTAGTCTTCTTCATTAACCCTTATATAACGCACCAATTTTTGTTTGTCCTTATTTTTCCTAGATGATGAAATTGGATTTTTCCTCAATGTTGCTTCAGTCTTTTTCATTATTGTTCGCCTCTTCTTATCAGGAGACTTGACGTTTCTCACCGGAGTTTGGGTTAGTATTTGAAAGTTTGGTGGTTCAATCTCTGATTGCTCGTGTTTTTGTTTTTCTGCTAACCTAGGGATCTTTCAAGGAGTAATATTAACATTACCTTTTCTGTACATGATGTAAGATGTAAAGGATAGAAAATAAATTAACTAAGATGAAGAAGAATAGAGTTTTTTTGAGTCCCAGTAATGGAGGTTCGTATGAAGAAGAAGAAGAGGGAGAAGAAGATACTTTATGTGTAAGTGAAAAACTTGCATGAAAAGATGTGATATTATGTTGAATGAGAAAAATATGGCTAAATTGAATATTTTAAGGTAACTTGTAAAATTTCTCCCATAAAAACTTCCTTAATTGTTGTATAAGATTGTTATATAAAATCAAGATATAAATCCATTATTATGGATATTTAATGAATATACATTTTTAATAAAATAAAATGAAATATTATAAAATATTGCTGATTTGTTATAACCTGAAATTAAAATGTTATTAGTAGTAATTATAAAATAATGCATTTAAAGAGTGTAATATATATATTCTTAAAGGAGTTATGTAGGTAAAAACTACATTTTTAATTTTATTTTTCTTTATTTAGGTTCAACTTGATACATATGTTCTAACATTCTTTTTCTTTTCGTTTTTTCCTTTTTATATAGGTCCATGTTAAATGTTATGTGAAATACACGATCTTGTAAATTTTAACGATATACGTAAATTATACCTCTTATTTTTTTCCTCTTGTTATTTTGTTACAAGTTCTAACGCAAGTCCAACAAATTCGATGAATTCGTGTTTATTTTTCCATATTCAATAAATTATATAGTTTAAATTTTGTACTTCAACGTATAAAATATTCGAAAAGGTATAAAAAATATTATCACTGCAGAAGTACATGGAATGGATTTTTAAAGTAAAAGTTGCAAGAGTATACAATTTAAGAGCTTAAATTACAAACTATGTCAACCCCAAATATTAAGTTTTTTTATTTACATTCATGACGTAGTATGTTTTTAAGTTTTTTCCTTTTTTCTTTTTTTAAAAATAAAATAAACTATATACTTAATGACTATTCAATGCATTGATTATGCTCTGTACCTTTATTTTCCCTTTGTTTAACTTATTTTATCCCCATAAATGATTAATTGGGATTTGACAACACATGTTTTACTTTTTTAATTATTCAAATAGTCTATTATGTTTTGCTTTTTCCTTTTTTTTGGTGAAAAACTTTTGCATATTCCAAGGTGACCCAACTTTTTTTTTCTTTATCTTGGAAACCATCTACAAACCACCTTTTTTTGTCTTTTCAATTCTCCATCAGCACATCCTTTCAATCTCATAATATTTGCATACCAATTTTTTGTTCAATTTATTGCTTCTTTTACCTTTCTGTAAGGGCCCGAAATTTGTACGACCTCAATGAAGCATGAAGTTTGGTTTCAGAAAATGTTTGGACCAAGGTGACGCTTCATGGGAGCCCTCACGGTCCATGTGAGGTTACACTGCCCATGTGGAGCCTCCATGGAGTGGCCCTTGGTCTTTGGAGGATGTTTGGCCCTTAAATGTGGTGTTTTAAACTAAGGCACACCATACTTGGACCCCTCACAGTCCGTGTGACACTTCACGGACCGTGTGGTGGGTCAGGTGGTGACCTTGGCTTGAAATCCCATAGTTTTGGGACCAAGTATGGTTACACAACCAAGTAAATGACCTGTGTGGGGTGCCACAGCTCGTGAGGTCATCCGTAAAGCTTTAGGATTGAAATTTTTTTTAAGTATGGAATCACCATCTCGTAACTTGGTCGTGGAATTTTCTAAGGAGAGGCGTACAGGCAGTGACACTGGATCTTTATGCTCAAGCTAAGTTCACTTTCAAGCCTTCAATTCAAGCTTATTTATGTTGTTTAAGATCATCATGGGTCTCCTATATCAAGTCAAGTTAGTATTGATAGAAGGGTCAACTTTAAATGATCATATCTCTTAGCACAAAAGGAACTTGGTGGCCCACAACTTATCAAGTTGAAGCTCTTTGAATTATCTTTCCAACGCATCTAGTCTCACCTCATTCCGATTTTGGAGCAAGAAGTTATCCCCTTTTTCGTAGAATCTGTCTGGGCTAGATGGGAGACCTTCATGGACCGTGAAGCCGACCGTGTGAACTTCAGTTTAAAATTTAAAGGGGCATTTTATTGAGTTTTTTTGATATCTTGACCCATTCCGAAGGCTTTTGAGACCTTTTTAACCCCCCTTTATATTCCTAAACTCCTCCTACATTAATCCTAAACCCTCATTCAAGACTAACACTTAGTTTCTAGAATTAAACTCTCAAAATTCTCTCCAAGTCTCATCTTCACTCAAGTTAAATTCTTCTCAAATTAATCTTTCGAATCAAGGTATGTGAGATTGATTCTTGGTCCCTTTCAACCAAAAAGACCCAAAATTCCTTTCAATTGATTTCATGAATTTTAGTTTACTTTTAATATGGGTTTTCATTATTTGGTTTCATTAAATATAATCAGTGCATGGGCAGTATTTTACCTATAATTTCAATTCATTTTTGATTACTATTAAAATAATTTACATTGAGTTATAAAGTTTGAACATGCATTTCCTCTTTTAAAGTTGATTTAGGCATGAGTGATCTATATTATGATTTACATGTGGGTGTAATTATGGATTTGCTCAATTTTATATTATGATATTGATTTTAACTTGAATCTAGGTTACCAATGCTATCCTCACACCATCCATTGCATTGCATTCATTAACATTAATATATGTAAACTATGTAGTGGGTTAAGCCCAACTATTTGATGAAAGGATTTGATAAGATTTTGGCTATGACAAAAAGGGTGATCACCAGTATGTATATAGTTCAGGCTCATTGAGCAACGTAAGGTGCTTGCACCGTGACACATATATGAATGAGCTATTCCCTGCATGAACATGTACAAGTATGAAGTATGTTTGGCATTTGAGCCTAAATGTGCATTAAATAGTTTGAAGTGAACATATATGTATGTATATATATATAGTTTGAAGTAAATATATATATATATATATGTATGTATGTATGTGTATATGTATGTATGTGTGTATGTGTGTATACATATTAGTAATCAAGTGGGATGTTATTGACTTAACACCGATGGATTGGGGGTGTTAGGGCTATCCGCAAGGGCCCTCTCCCTTTCCTTGAACTATGTGCCAATATAGGAACGTTCACCATTACCGAAATGACCGGGTCGCAAAGAATGATTATACATATATGAAAATCTATATAAATATAAAAAAGGCTGCAAATCATTCTGAAATGGTGGGTCTGTAAGGAAGGTGACCATCCCCGAAATGGTGGGTCCGTAAGGTATGATGTAGATTACCTTTTGCAAGTAATCTTCTCCCTACTAGTGGGAGGTCCCAATCGGTCTAATTCATATAATAGCTCGCATGAGTTTGATATGTCAGTTATAGTCCATCCGCAATATATATGAGCATTATTGCATTTCATGCATCATAATTTTATGGCACCTTGTATATAAATTTGTATACGATTCTTCTATATTATGTGCCTTTTTCATCTAATATTGAAATGCAGGTTTGGCAAGTCATATGCATTGCATGCCCGCATACTTAGTACATTCATAAGTACTAACACATACTCTATGCCTGCATGATTTTACCATGTAGGAACTGTATGTTACGATCATCCACCGCTTGATGGGTAGTTCAAATTTGGAGAATTGATATCATGGTGAGTCCTATCTTCCAAGGACAAACCACCTTCCTTTTTCCTATGTTGTTTTCTGTGTATCTTCTTAATTGAGGGTGAGCCCTGGACATGTCTTGGTCCTCATCCCATCTTATGACTAGAGGCATTGTTGGGCATCTTGTAGACTCTCGTAGACTCTATCTACTATGTGTTGTATTTGAAGAATATGATTTCATGTTATCTATTGGATATGGCTAGCATAAATTGATTATGGGAACTATGATATGTATGTATGTTTGATGTGGAAATGTAGAAGATCCTAAGCCCTGTATTGCCCCCATAGCGTGAGTCCTACTTTTCCATCCCTTAGAACTATATGTTTACTATTTGAATGCGCTTCCGGACCTGATGTGGATTTGGATACTTTGAGGCTTGTTTGGGGACTCTCGGGTTCCTATTCGTCGTGTCATATCTAGGCCCTAAGTCTGGGTCGTGAAAAAAGATGGTATCAGAGCCCTAGGTTTATAAATGGTCCTCAGAGTCCAACATTCCACGTCAAGTAGAGTCTTATTCATGGGTGTGAAGTGTTCCACATCTATGAGTAGGAGGCTACAAGGTGTTTTAGGAAATGTTTCACTTTTCATGATTCTAATCGTGCCATGGTACGTGTCTTAAGATTTCTTATCTTTATCCCTCCCTATCGAATAGGGAGAGTTACCTTGAGCTTTTAATGCAATCCAAGGGAGTAAGATGTTGTAGCAATCTTATAGATGAGGTCCAAAAAGGAGTTGGTGAAGGATGTGCATTGTTTGACATGCTTGCTCCTTTGGATATTTGAAGTTTTCTTGGGTTGGCTGGTTTTGATGGAAGGTTTATTGAAGGTTTCTCATCTATTGCATCTCCATTGATCAGGTTGACTAGAAAGAAGTCAAAGTTAGTATGGTCGGATGAGTGTGAGGTGAGTTCTCAAATTTAGGAGGTCGACTTATATCGGCTTGTGTTTTGACTTTACCGGATGGGTTAAATAGGTTGGTGGTGTATTGTGATGCTTCTCGGTTTGGGTTACGGTTGTTGATGTTAAGGCTAAGCAAGATCTAGATCTGTCATTGGTTGGATTGAAGAGGTTGGTTGCCAAGATAATAAGATAGAGGCTTCCTCCCAAGGGGGAGATGGTGCGTTTCAGTATCAAATTCAGTTGTGTGTTCCAGGCATGGATGATCTTAGGGAAAATGATCATGAGTGGAGCCCATAACTCTCATTATTTGACTCTCCTGGAATCTACTAAGATGTCTTGGGATTTGAAGGAGGTGTATTGGTGGCATGGTATGGAGAAGGACATAGCCGAGTTCGTACCCGAGTGCTCGAGTTGTCAATAAGTGAAGGTAGAGCACTAAAGGCCCCATAGTGTGGCTTAAGACATTGACATCTCTACTTGGAAGTGGTTTGAGTTAAGATGAAATGAATTCTATAGGTGTGGATTTATTGTTGGAGGCTACAAAAGTATGAAATTGATTAAGGAAAGGTCGAAGATGGTTCGAAGTCATCAAAAGTCTTATTTGGATATTAGAAAGGGGGACCTTGAGCTTCGTGTTGGTGATTGGGTGTATGTGAAGGTCTCACTTATGAAAGATGTGGTGCATTTCGAGAAGGAGGGAAAGCTAAATCACTGGTATGTAGGTCCTTATGAGATTGTTGAAGCGGATTTAGAATGTAGCTTATAGGTTGGGTTTGCCTTCGAAATTGAGCTCTAGTCACTCGGTTTTGCATATATTTATGTTAAGGGAGTTGTGGGTGATGCTAGTGTTATTTTGCCTTTGGAAGGTGTTGAGGTTGAGGAGAACTTTTCTTATGGAGGAAGCTTCGGTTGAGAGTTTTAATAAGACAAGTGAAGCGGCTTCACAACAAGGATGTGGCTTCGGTGAAGGTACTTTAGAGGGATCAACATGTGGAAGGTGCTACATGGGGAGTGGAATCAAGTATGATATGATGATACTTCTATCCTTTCCAATCTATTCAAGCCTATTGTATTAGGTCCCTCCTATTCTCAATGATCCTAATTCTTCCATTCTTGAGTCTCATGACATGACATGCATACATGTGCATGAAAATGATTTTTATGATGTTTTGAATGATTTGAATACGTTTTGATATGGGTTTTAAAGGCTTTATGATTTTTAAATGATCAACTATGCATTGTACCTTGTGTTCGGAAGTTTCATGTTCTAAGTCAAGCCCTTCAAACCTTGCTCTTCAACATTCGAGGACGAATGTTCCCAAGGGAGAGATGATGTAAGGAACCAGAATTTTGTACGACCTCAATGAAGCATGAAAATTTGGTTTTGGAAAAGTTTTGGACCAAGGTGACACTTCATGGGAGCCATCACGGTCCGTGTGAGGTCACACGACCCGTGTGGAGCCTCTACGGAGTGGCCCTTGGCCCATGGAGGATGTTTGACCCCTAAAACGTGGTGTTTTAAACTAAGGCACACAACACTTGTACCCCTCACAGTCCATGTGACACTTCACGGACAGTGTGGTGGGCCATGTGATGGCCTTGGCTTGAAATCCCATAGCTTTGGGACCAAGTATGGTTACATGGGTACACAGCCCGTGTGGGGTGGCACGGCCCGTGAGGTTCATCCGTAAAGCTTCCTGAATGAAATTTTTCTAAGTATGGAATCACCGTCTCGTAACTTGGTTGTGGAATTTTCTAAGGAGAGGCGTACGAGCAGTAACACATCCCATGTGACGCTACACAGTCCATGTAACCTCCCGTGAAGGTGACTTCGTTGAAAAATTCTAAGTATGGGATCTTCATGCTCAAGATAAGTTCATTTCAAGCCTGCAATTCAAGCTTATTTATGTTGTTTAAGATCATCATGGGTCTCCTATATTAAGTCAAGTTCAAAGGAATTCCATTGGCTAAGTTTTTCACAAGTATCGATAGAAGGGTCAACTTTAAATGGTCATATCTCTTAGCAAAAAAGGAACTGGGTGGCCCACGACTTATCAAATTGAAGCTCTTTGAATCATCTTTCCAACACATTTGGTCTTACCTCATTTCGAGTTTATAACAAGAAGTTATGTCTTTTTTCGTAGAATCTTTCTCGGCTAGACGGGAGGCCTTCATGGACCGTGAAGAGCTTCACGGGCCGTGAAGCCAACCGTGTGAACTTCGGTTTAAAATTTAAAGGGGTATTTTATTGAGTTATTTTGATATCTTGACCCATCCCCAAGGCTTTTAACCCCCCTTTATATTCCTAAACTCCTCCTACACTAATTCTAAACCCTCATTCAAAACTAACACTTAGTTTATAGAATTAGACTCACAAAATTCTCTCCAAGTCTCATCTTCAAGATTCAAGCTAGGATTCAATTGGGATTTTAAATTAAAGCTAAATTCTTCTCAAATTCATCTTCCTAATCAAGGTATGTGGGATTGATTCTTGGTCCCTTTCAACCAAGAAAATCCAAAATTCCTTTCAATTGATTTCATGAATTTTAGTTTACTTTTAATATGGGTTTTCATTATTTGGTTTTATGAAATATAATCTGTGCATGGACTGTATTTTACCTATGATTTCAATTCATTGTTGATTACTGTTATGAAGATTTACATTGAGGTATAAAGTATGAACATGCATGTCCCCTTTTAAAGTTGATTTAGGCATGGTGATTTATATTATGATTTACATGTGGGTTTAGTTATGGATTTGCTCAATTTTATATTATGATATTGATTTTTAACTTGAATCTAGGTTACGCATGATATCCTCACATCATACATTGCATTGCATTCATTAACATTGATATGTGGAAACTATGAAATGGGTTAAGCCCAACTATTTGATGAAATGATTTGATAAGATTTTGGCTATGACAAAAAGGGTGATCACCGGTATATCTATAATTCAGGCTCATTGAGCAACATGGGTGCTTGCACCATCACACATATATGAATGAGCTATTCCCTGCATGAACATGTACAAGTATGAACTATGGTTTGACATTTGAGCCTAAATGAGCATTAAATAGTTTGAAGGGAACATTTCATTTCCTGAAGGCTTATATATATATATATATATATATATATATATATATATATATATATATATATATATATATATATATATATATATATATATATATATATATATATAAGTATTCAAGTGGGATGTTGTTGACTTACCACCAATGGATTGGGGGTGTTAAGGCTATCCCCAAGGGCCTCTCCCTTTCCTTGAACTATGTGCCAACATAGGAACGTTCACCTTTACCGAAATGATCGGGTCATAAGGAATGGTTATACGTATATGAAAATCTGATATAAATATAAAAAAGGCTGGAAATCCTTCCGAAATGGTGGGTCCGTAAGGAAGGTGACCATCTCCGAAATGGTGGGTCTGTAAGGTGTGATGTAGATTACCTTTGGCAAGTAATCTTCTCCCTACCAGTTGGAGGTCCCAATCGGTCTAATTTTTGTAATAGCTCGCATGAGTTTGATATGTCGGTTATAATACATCCTCAATATATATAAGCATTATTGCATTTCAGGCATCATAATTTCATGGCATCTTGTATATTAATTTCCATTGAATATACAATTCTTCTATATTATATGCCTTTGTCATCTAACATTGAAATGCCGGTTTGGTAAGCCATATGCATTGCGTGCCCGCATACTCAGTACATTCAAACGTACTAACACATTCTCTCTGCCTACATGATTTTACCATGTAGGGACCGTGTGTTACGATCATCCACTGCTTGACGGGTAGTTCGAATTCGGAGAATTGATATCACGGTGAGTCCTATCTTCTAAGGACAAACCACCTTCCTTCTTCCTATGTTGTTTTCTGTGTATCTTCTTAATTGAGGGTGAGCGAGGGATGTGTCTTGGCCCCCGTCCCATCTTATGATTAGAGGCATTGTTGGACACCTTGTAGACTCTCGTAGACTCTATATGCTATGTGTTGTATTTGAAGTTTATGATTTCGGCTAGCTATTGGATATGGCTAGCATAAATTGATTATGGGAACTATGATATGTATGTATGTTTGATGTGGAAATGTGGAAGATCCTAAGCCCCGTATTGCCCCCATAGAGTGAGTTCTACTTTTTCATCCCTTAGAACTATGTGTTTACTATTTGAATGCGCTTCCGAACCGATGATGTGGATTTGGATACTTTGAGGCTTGTTTTGGGACTCTCGGGTTCCCATTCGCCGTGTCACATCTAGGATCTAGGTCTGGGTCGTGACAATGACCATTGATGGATGTCCATACAATAAGCTCCTAACAGGTCATGACAGTACTTGATCGGATTGGATTGAATTACATAAGATTGGTTGTTTTCCCAAAGCATAATCTATTTTTAAACTTGTGATACCTTATTGGGTTTTATGATCACTTTGAGCTGAGTGATCTGACTTGATCATATCTTATTTTTATGTATGTTATATTTCATACATATCACATATGGTACATTCCACGTACTAACATCACTCGATATTGAATCATTTTATGATGCAGATATGGCTTTTAGGGATTATCAATAGGCTCATCGTTGAGGATCATTCTTCTTGCAACTTTCGGTGAGTCCTCCATGCACTGGGAGGGTACTATTTAAGTTTCTTTCTTTGGAGTTTAGTATTTTTTCAAATTTCTTTGAGGTAGCCGTGAACCTGTCATTGACATCATCTAGTTTAATAGGATAGGGGGCTTGATAGACTATAAAGTATTGAATTTGGAGTTGATGTTTCTATTCCTTGGATTGTTTTCTTTCAAAATATTATCCTTTGAGTTGATACGGATCATTTTGCTTAAAGCTACTCTTGTGATATGGAATGATTTAGGTTATTGATTGAGGTAGCCTACTTAGATGTATTTTTCCTCTTAAACTAAGTCTTTTGGTAAATGAATGGATGTGCGATAAGACCAAGTGGTTCACTTGGGAGCCAACAATAGGTTTTGAGTACTGGTCGCTTCTAAGGTATCCTCCCGAGGCATGACAAACTTCGTATTAGACCAAAGAGTTAAAACATACTAGAATATCTATGAAGCTGTGTCTGGTAGAGTCTTCCTTATGGGTGTGTTATGCACCACACTTCTAATTAGGAAACTTTGGCATATTAGGAATTGTTTCACTTTTTTCATGTTTTGTGTTAATGTGATAGAGTTTAAATCTATATAACTGCACATTTAACTTGTACATTCGTGCTTTGCTTTTCAGATCATGCCTCCATGAAGAGTTATCGAACTACCTAGGGGCATAGGTTGCCTATCCAGGCAAAATGCAACTAACCTGAACCACTAATTCCCGATGGCCAAGAGGCACATCTATGTCTGCTGAGCAACCACCATAGACTGACATCTCTAATGTTGAACTCCCTAGGCTATTCATGTTTTGGCTCATACAGTGGTAGTGTAGGGAGGAAGGCAAGGAGCGGGAAGATAGGATGCTCCAGACTCATCTAGGATCCATGAGTTCTTGAGGATGAACCCGCCTAAGTGCATAGGGTCTACGCCTAATAAAGATCCAAAAAATTATATATATGAGCTTTGAAATTATATAATTGATGTTGAATATGTTGAGTTAGCTGCTTACCAGCTCAAGGGTATGGCTAGGTTGTGTTTTGACTAGTTATATAAGTCTAAGGGAGAAGGTACATAACTTCTGAGTTGGGCTGTGTTTAAGGAGGCCTTCTTAAGGAATTTCTTCATATGAGAGCTCAGAGTAGTCAAGGTAAGGGAATTCTAGATTTTGAAGCAAGAGTCTATGAGTGTGCAGGAATATGAAGTCTTAAGTTGTTACAACCCGGGCCTAGGGTCTAGGAGTGACATGGCAAATGAGAACCCGAGAGTCCCCAAACAAGCCTCAAAGTATCCAAATTCACATAAATGGTTAGGAAGTGTAGTCAAATGATAAACAAATAGTTCTAAGGTATGGGAATGTAGGACTCACGCTATAGGGATATCATAGGAAAAGGTATTAAGATGGATTCACGTGACACATAGCATATAAAGACTAAGGGTTGGGTAAGAATGACTTACTCTGTGGGGGCAGTTCGAGACTTAGGATCTTCCACATTTCCACATCAAACATACATACATATCATAATTCTCATAATCAATCTGTGATAGCCATATCCAATAGATAACCATAATCATAAGCTTCAAATACAACACATAACATACAGATTCGACGAGAGTCTACAAGATGTCCAGCAATGCCTCTGGTCATAAGATGGGACGGGGGCCAAAAAATGTCCCAGGTCACCCTCAAATTAAATAATACAAATGGAAGAAGCAACATAAGTGGAGGAATGATGGCTTGTCCTTGGAAGATAGGACTCATCACAACAAATGTCTCAAATCCGATCTAGCGTCAAACGGTGGATGAAGGTAATCTCTGGTCCTTACATGGTTAGATCATGTAGGCAAAAGTATGCGTTAGTACGTTTGAATGTACTAAGTATGCGGGCATGCAATGCATATGACTTATCAAACATGCATTTCAATGTTAGATGACAAGGGCACATAATATAGAAAAAATTATATACCCAAAGAAGAGTAGTATACAATATGCCATGAAGTTCATGATGCATGAAATGTAATAATGCTCATATATAGTGGGGATTTGACCTCAACCAACATGAGTAAGACTAAGCGAGATATTACTTGGAGTCCCAATGAAATCTCTTTATCGGTAAAGAGGTGGTCTACTTGCTAAAGGTAAACCATACTTCACCTTACGGGAACAACACCTATTTTGTATGAAGCAACCCTCATTACGGGAACTACACCCATTTCAGATAGGATTTTCAGATAGCATATCATATCATATCACTCTATACTTCACCTTATGGGAACAATACCCATTTTGCATTAAGTAACCTTCCTTACGGGAACTGCACCCATTTCGGATAGGATTCTCATAACCTTTGTTAGGCACATTATTCAAGGAATGAAGGAGGACCCTTGGAGATAACCCTAATGCTCCAATCCATTGGTGCTAAGTCAAAACATCCCACAAGATTACATATACGTATACATATATATATATATATATATATATATATATATACGTACACACACACACGCTTTCAAAAGAGGCGATTGTCATTCCCAAAACTATTTCAATGCATTCTTAGGCTTAAATGCCAAACATCATTCATAATAAATCGTACTTAGGCTGAAATGCAAAATCATAGCTCATAGTCATAATACTCATGCATAGGAATAACTCATTTACATATATGGAATGGTGCAAGTACCCAAAATGCTCAAAGAGCCATAATCATTGACGTATATGTGATCACATTCTTGTCATAACCAATACCTTATCAAAATCATATCATAGAACATAATTGGACTTAACCCACTTGATAATGTCCATAAAATTCAATATTCATGAATGCATATGCCATGAGTGATGTGGGAATGACATGGGTAATTGAGATTCAATCTAAAATCAATAATATATTATGAAAATAAAGTAAATCCATAGTCAAATCCACATTTAAAACATAATATAAATCACCCATGCCTAAATCAAGCTTTAAAGGAGACATGCATGTTCATAACTTCATAACTTCAATGTAAATTATCATAATAGGGATTAAAGTAACTTAAAATCACAGATAAGGTACAGTCCATACATCAACTGAATTTAATAAATCATATAATAAAAAACCCACATTTAAAGTAAGCTTAATTTCATGAAAATCAATTGAAAAGAGTTTAGGTCTTCTTGGTTGAAAGGGGCCAAGAATCAATCTCACATACCTTGATTAGGAAGAGGAATTTTGAGAAGAATTTAGGTTGACGTTGAAACCCCAATTGAATCCTAGCTTGAATCTTGAAGGTGAGACTTGGAGAGAATTTTGAGAGTCTAATTCTAGAAACTAAGAGTTAGTCTTGAATGAGGGTTTAGAATTAGTGTAGGAGAAGTTTAGAAATGTAAAAGGGGGTTTAAGGTATTAAAAAGCCTTGGGGATGAGTCAAAATGTGGAAAACACCTTAATAAAATGCCCCTTTAAATTTTAAACGGAACTTGACATGGTTGGCTTCACGGGTCGTAAAGCTCTTGACGGTTCGTGAAGACTCCTCGTCTAGCCCAGACAAATTTTACAAAAAAGGGCATAACTTGTTGCTCCAAATTTGGAATGAGGTGAAACTAGATGCGTTGGAAAGATAATTCAAAGAGCTTCAATGTAATACGTAATGGGCCACCTAGTTCTTCTTGTGCTAAAAGATATGGCCATTTACCATTGGCCCTTTTATCGGCACTTGTGAAAATTTTAGCCAACGGAATTCCTTTGAACTTGACTTGATGTGGTTGCCCATGATGGCCTTAAACAACATAAATAAACTTGAATTAAAGGCTTGGAAGTTACCTTAGTTTGAGCCTGAAGACCCTATACTTAGAATTTTTCAACAAAGTCACCTTCACGAGAGGCTACACGGGCCGTGACACTGCCTGTATCCCTCTCCTTAGAGAAATTCCACAATCAAGTTACAAGATGGTGATTCCATTCTTGGAAAAATTTCACTCCAGAAGCCTTACGATGGCCACATGGGCCTTGACACCCCGTACGAGCCGTGAAATTGGCCGTGTGACTATACTTGGTCCCCAAATTGTGGAATTTCAAGCCAAGGCCACCAAATGGCCCACCACATAGTACAGTCCGTGAAGTGTCACACGGACCGTGAGGGATCCAAGTGTGGTGTGTCTTAATTTAAAACACCACGCCTAAGGGCCAAACATCCTCCAATGGCCAAGGGCCACTCCATAGAGGCTCCATATGGCCGTGTGACCTCACACAGTCCGTGAGGGCTCCCATGAAGAGTCACCTTGGTCCAAAACTTATTCAGAATCAATGTTTCATGCTCCATTGAGGTCGTACAAAGTCCGGGTCCTTACATCATCTCCCCCTTGGGAACATTTATCCTCGAATATGGTTAATCAAGTCTTGAAAGGCTTGACTTAGAACATGAAACATCCGAACACAAGGTATAATGCATAATTCATCATTTGAAAATCATAAAGTCTATAAAACTCATATCAAAAATGTATTTAAATCATTCAAAACATCTTAAAAATCATTTTCGTGCACATGTATGCATGACATGTCATGAATCTCAAGAGTTAAAAAATTAGGACCTTTGAGAATAGAAAGAACCTAATACCATAAGCTTGATTAGATTGGAAAGTATAGAGCTATCGTTGCATCATACTTGATTCCACTCCCCACGTAGCACTTTCCACATCAGATTCCTCTAAAGTACCTTAATCGAAGCCACATCCCTGTTATAAAGCTGCTTCACTTGCCCATCCAAAATCTCAATCAAAACTTCTTCAAAAGACAAGTTCTTCTCAACCTCAACACCTTCCAAAGGCACAATAGCACAAGAATAACCAACCAACCTTCTCAACATAGACACATGGAAAAACCGGGTGAATAGAACTCAAATTCGGAGGTAAATCCAACCTATAAGCCACATCCTCGATCCACTCAACAATCTTATTAGGACCTACATACCAGGTACTTAGCTTTCCCTCCTTCCCGAAATGCACCACACCCTTTATAAGGGAGACCTTCAAATACACCTAATTACCAACACGAAACTCAAGATCCCTCTTTCTAACATCCAAATAAGACTTTTGATGACTTCGGACCACTTTTAACCTTTCCCTAATCAATTTCACTCTCTCCATAACCTCCAACACCAAATCCGGGCCCTTAGAAGTCTTTTCGTCTTAACTCAAACCACTCAACTAGAGATCTACACTTTTACTCTATAAAGCCCCAAATGGTGTTATACAAATGTTAGCATGAAGGAAATTGTAGTAAGCAAACTCAAGAAGTGGCAGATGACCACCCCAATTACCTTTGAATTCTAATACACAAGCCCTCTACATGTCCTCCAAAGTTTGAATTATCCTCTCGGTTCGTCCATTAGTTTGAGGATGAAATGTGGTGCTCAACTTTACCTTAGTACCAAGTCCTCCTTGAAACGACCTCCAAAAGTGAGAAGTAAATTGGATATCGCGATCCGATATGATAGACCTAGACACACCATGCAACCACACCAACTCTTGGATGTACATGATTGCATAATCTTTGGCGCTAAAAGTGGTCTTGACTGGTAGGAAATGAGCCAACTTAGTCACCTGGTCAACTATAACCCAAAAGGAGTCAAATTACCTTTGGTATGGGGCAAACCAACCACAAAATCCATATTCACATCCTCTCACTTCCACGTAGGAGTCTCAATGTCTTGAGTCAAGCCACTGGGCCTTTGATGCTCTACCTTCACTTGTGGACAATTAGAGTATTGGGGTACAAACTTGGCTATGACCTTCTTTGTACCATGCCACCAGTATCCTTCCCTTAAGTCCCAATTCATCTTTGTCGACCCCCGGTAAATCAAATAATGAGAGTTATGGGCTTCACTCATGATCACCTTCGTAAAATCATCTACGTCCGGAACATATAATTGACTTTGATACTGAAGCACACCATCTCCCCCTTGAGAGGAAACCTCTATCTTATTCTTTTGGTAACCAACCTCGTCCATCCAACTAATGACGGATCTAGATGTTGCTTACTCTTAACATTAACAACCACCAGAGGTTCGACCCTATTTTGAACATGAATACCACCATCAGTAGAGTCGGCCAAACTAACACCCAATCTAGCCAAACGGTAAGCATCCTTCGCCAACTTTTTCTTCCCTTCATCAACAGGAGCCACATTTCCCATAGATAGCCTACTATAAGCATCAACAATAACATTTGCCTTGCAGGAATGATATTGTGTACTCATGTCATAGCCCTTAAGGATTTCTAACTATCTCCTTTGTCTCAAGTTAAGATCCCTTTGAGTGAACACATATTCCAAACTCATGTGGCCAGTAAAAACATCGACATGCACCCCATACAAATAGTATCTCCCGATCTTCAAGGCAAACACCACCGCCGTTAACTCAAGATCAAAAGTTGGGTAATCATGCTTATGAACCTTCAATTGCCTTGACACATAAGCTATGACCTTACTGTGTTGCATAAGTACACAACCCAACCCAATCCAAGAAGCATCACAATACACCACCAACTCCTCCAAGCCACTCGGCAAAGTTAAAACAGGAGTTAATGTACGGTGATCTCCCAAAGTCTTAAAACTCCTCTCACGCTCCTCCGACCATATAAACTTGGCCTTCTTTTTGAGTCAACTTGGACAATGGGGCTGCATCGGATGAAAAACCTTCAACAAACCTTCTGTCATAACCAACCAACCCAAGGAAACTACGAATATCTAAAGGAGCAAGCATGTCAAACAATGCAGATCCTTCACCAATTCCCTTTTTGACTTCATCTATAAGATCACTACAACATCTTCCTCCCTTGGATTCCATTATGAGCCCAACGTAACTCTCCCTATTCGATGGAGAGGGCTGGAGGTAGGAAATCTCAAGACATGTTCCATGGTACGATAAAAATCATGAAAAATTGAAGCATTTCCTAAAATGCCTTGTAGCCTCCTACCCATAGATGTGGTGCACTTCACACCCATGAATAAGACTCTACTTGATCTGGCATGTTGGACTCCGAGGACCATTTATAAACTTAGTGCTCTGATACCATCTCTATCAGGACCCGAACCTAGGATTTAGGAGTGACATAGAGAATGAAAACCTGAGGGTCCCCAAAAAAGCCTCAAGTATCCAAATTCAAATCATTAGTTTGGAAGCGTAATAAAATGATAAACACATAGTTCTAAGGGATGGAAAAGTAGGACTCATGCTATGGGGATATCATAGGAAAATGGATTAACATGGATTCACATGACACGTAACACATAAAGACTAAGGGGCGGGTAAGTATGACTAACTTTATGGGAGAAATTCGGGACATAGGATCTTCCGCATTTCCATATCAAACATACATACATAGCATAATTCTCGTAATTAATCCATGATAGCCATTCCAATAGATAACCATAATCATAAGCTTCAAATACAACATATAACATATAGATCCGACGAATATCTACAAGATGTCCAACAATGCCTCTGGTCATAAGATGGGACAGGGGCCAAGACATGTCCCGGGCTCACCCTCAAAGTAAATGTCACAAATGGAAGCAACATAGGTGGAGGAATGGTGGTTTGTCCTTGGAAGATAGGACTCACCACAACAAATGTCTCAAATCTGATATAGCGTCAAATGGTGGACGAAGATAATCTGTGGTCCCTACATGGTTAGATCATGTAGGCAAAAGTATGCGTTAGTACGTTTGAATGTACTAAGTATGCAGACATGCAATGCATATGACTTATCAAACCCACATTTCAATGTTAGATGACAAGGGCACATAATATAGAAAGAATCATATATCCAAAGAAGAGTATTATACGATATTCCATGAAGTTCATGATGTATGAAATGCAATAATGCTTATATATAGTGGGGATGTGATGTCAATCGACATGAGTAAGACCAAGCGAGCTATTACTTGGAATCCCGATGAAATCTCCTCATCGGTAAAGTGGTGGTCTACTTGACAAAGGTAAACCATACTTCACCTTATGGGAACAACACCCATTTTGTATGAATTAACCCTCTTTATGAGAACTACACCTATTTCGAATAGGATTTTCACATAGCATAAAATATCATATAACATTATACTTCACCTTACTGAAACAACACCTATTTTGTATGAAGCAACCCTCCTTAAGGGAACTACACCCATTTTTAATAGGATTCTCATAACCTATGTTAGGCACATAGTTCAAGGAAAGAGGGAGGACCCTTGGGGATATCCCTAACGCCCTCAATCTCTCGGTGCTAAGTCAAAATATCCCACAAGATTACATATATGTATATGTATATACATGTTTTCAAAGAGGCGATAGTCATTTCTAATATTATTTCAATGTATTCTTAGACTTAAAAGACAAACGTCATTCATAATAAATCATACTTAGGATCAAATGCCAAATCATAGCTCATAGTCATAATACTCATGCATAGGAAAAACTCATTTACATATATGGAATGATGCAAGCACCCAAAATGCTCAAAGAGGCATAATAATTGACATATATGTGATCACATCCTTGTCATAACCAATACCTTATCAAAATCATATCATAAAACATAATTAGGCTTAACCCACTTCATAATTTCCATAAAATTTAATGTTCATGAATGTATATGCCATGAGTGATGTGGGAATAGCATGGGTAATTGAGATTCAATCTAAATAAAAAATATAATATGAAATTGAAGTAAATCCATAGTAAAATCCACATTTAAAACATAATATAAATCAGCCATGCCTAAATCAAGCTTTAAAGGAGACAGGCATGTTCATAACTTCATAACTTCAATGTAAATAATCATAATAGGGATTAAAGTAACTTAAAATCATAGATAAGGTACAACCCATACATCAATTGAATTTAATAAATCATATAATGAAAAAAACCACATTTAAAGTAAGCTTAATTTCATGAAAATCAATTGAAAAGAGTTTAGGTCTTCTTGGTTGAAAGAGGCCAATAATCAATCCACATACCTTGATTAGGAAGAGGAATTTGAGAAGAATTTAGCTTGAAGTTAAAACCCCAATTGAATCCTAGCTTGAATAATCAAGGTGAGACTTGGAGATAATTTTGAGAGTCTAGTTCTAGAAAATAAGCGTTAGTCTTGAATGAGGGTCTAGAATTAGCGTAGGAGATGTTTAGTAATGTAAAGGGGGGGGGGGGGTTTTAAAGGTCTTAAAAAGCCTTGGGGATGAGTCAAAATATCACGAACACCTTAATAAAATACCCCTTTAAATTTAAATGGAACTTGACAAAATTGGCTTCATGGGCCGTGAAGCTCTTGACGGTCTGTGAAGGTTCCCCATCTAGCCTAGACATATTTTACAAAAAGAGCATAAGTTCTTGCCAGAACATGGAATGACATGAAACTAGATGCGTTCGAAAGATAATTCAAATAGCTTCAATTTGATAGGTCATTGGCCACCTAGTTCTTTTTGTGCTAAGAGATATGATCATTTAAAGTTAACTCTTCTATTGACACTTGTGAAAATCTTAGCCAATGGAATTCCTTTGAACTTGACTTGATGTGGGAGACCCATCATGACCTTAAAAACATAAATAAGCTTGAATTAATGGCTTGGAAGTGAACTTAGCTGGAGCTTCAAGATTCTATACTTAGAATTTTTCAACGAAGTCACCTTCATGGGAGGCCACACGGGCTGTGTATTGTCACACGGGCCGTGAAACTGCCCATACCCATCTCCTTAGAGAAATTCTACGATTACGTTATGAGACGGTGATTCCATACTTAGAAAAATTTCACTCCAAAAGCCTTATGAATGGCCACACGGGCCGTGACACCCCACATGAGCTGTGAACTTGGCCGTGTGACCATACTTGGTCCCAAAATTGTGGGATTTCAAGCCAAGGCCACTACACGGCCCACCACATGGTCAGTAAAGTGTCACATGGACTGTGAGGGGTCCAATTATGGTGTGCCTTAGTTTAAAACACCACACTTAAAGGCGAAATATCCTTTAAAGGCCAAGGGCCACTCCATGGAGGCTCCACGCTGTGTGACCTCACACGGTCCGTGAGGGATCCCATGAAGCATCACTTTGGTCCAAAACCTTATCAGAACTAAAGTTTCATGCTCCATTGAGGTCGTACAAAGTCCGGGGTCCTCACATAAATTCACTCAGTTTTCTCGCTATTCTCTAAATATGATAACTAATATGAGGAGTAGGATAAGTTTGTTTGTAGCTGGGCTCTCTCAACTAACTAACAAGGTGGGTTGGGAAGCTCAATTGATGTGGGACATGGATATAACCAAATTGATGACCTATGTTCAACAGCTTGACAAGGTAAAATTGAAGGTGAGAGAGAAGTTTCGTTGTATGAGGATTAAGACATCCAACCATGAGATAGGCAAGAGAAAGGTTGGGAATAGGTGTCGCTCATCTTTCCAAATAGGGCCATCTAGGCTAGCTTTATCTTCTTCCAGCTTGCCCGCACCTAGTGTCAGGAATGAATAGAGATCCTAGAATTTTAGAGCCCAAGGTTCACATTCCTAGTCTAGTATGGCTCATGGTTTTGATAGGGAAGTCACCTTATGGAAAGTGTGGTAAGATCCACTTGGGGATATGTCGATAGAAAGATAATGGTTGTTATGAGTGTGCCTAGTTGGATCATTTTCAGAGAGAGTGTCCGTCGTATGTGGGGAAACAAGGCATAATCCTCTACTATGGCATCCCCAACTCAGGGTGTCTAGAGAAATGCTACATCAGGCATAAGTGGAGGTACAAACTTCTTATATTCCATAGTTAGTCATAATGATTAGGAGAACTCACCAGATGTCATTACTGGTATGCTTCAAGTCTTCTCTTTCGATTGTTATACTTTCCTGGATCTGGGTGCCAGTTGTTTTTTATGACCCCTTATATGGATAATAAGTTTGACATTCTTCTTGAGCATCTTCTTGAGCCTTTAAATGTGTCTACTTCCATTGGTGAGTCCATCGTAGCTTAGAGCGTCTACAGAGATTGCACTGCATATATTTATCACAGAGATACCATGGCTGACTTAGTTGAGTTGGGCATGGATGATTTTGATATGATTCTTGGCATGGACTAACTTTATGCTTGTTATAACTCTATTGATTGTAGGAATCGAATTGTCGAGTTTCGGTTTGGAATTGTTGATTGTTGAAGGGCATATATATTGTGCCTAAGGTTAAATTTATATCTCATCTTAGGGTCGAAACGTTGATTCCCAAAGGGTGTATTTATCATATCATTCATGTTAAAGTTTAAAGCATGCAGTCTTCTCTCTTGAGTCAATCCTGATTGTTAATAAGTTTCCTAAAGTGTTTCCCAATGATCTTCCTAAAGTCCCTCCTAATAGGGAGATCAAATTTGGGAATTTCCTTCTCGATATGCAACGTACTTTCATTCCTCCATATATAATGACTCCTTAGAGCTTAAAGAGTTGAAAGAGCAGTTGAAGGATTTGTTAGAAAAAGGATTCGTTAGGCCGAGATACCCACCTTAGGGTGTTCCTGTTCTATTCATGTATAAGAAAATAGGTCCCTTAGGATGTGTATTTTGATTAAAGACAACTGAATAAGGTCACCACGAAGAACAAGTATCCTTTCTCAGGGATAAATGATTTGTTTGACAATGCCACATGTTTCTAAAAGACTTCAGATCTGGCTACCATAAGTGGAAGATGAGGGGATGTGATATCCCAAAGTCAGCCTTTAGGACTCACTATAGCCATTTTGAATTCCTGGTTATATCCGTCGGATTGACTAATGCACCTTCATCTTTTATGAATTTTATGAATCAAGCGCTCAAGTCGTACCTAGATATGTTTGTGATTTTATTTATTGATGATATTTTTGTTTACCCCAAGAATAAGGAAGAGCATGCCTATAATCTCAAAATGGTTCTCTAAACCCTCAAGGACAAGAAGTTGTGTGAAAAAATTTCAAAGTGTGAGTTTTGGCTTACATCATTTGTATTCCTAGGACAGGTTATATCTAGATATGGTATTTGGGTAGATACTAAAAAAATTAAGGCAGTAAGAAATTGGCCGAACCCACAACCTTGACTGATGTACGATGCTTCTTCGGTATAGCTGTCTATATTTGAAGATTTGTAGAGGGTTGGTCTATATATTCAACATTGACCAAGATGACTCAGAAAAAGGAAAATTTCAAATGGTATGATACTTGTAAGAGGAGTTCTTACAAGTTAAAGGCCAAAATGACCACTGCTCCATTATTGACCCTGCCTGATGGGATAGAGGGTTTTATGATCTATTGTGAATTTGTGATACATCTAGAGTTGGATAGAGATATCTGTTGATCTGGAAAGGCAAAGTGATATCTTATGCTTCCTAAAGACTTAAGGTTCATTAGAGAAACTATCCTACTCATGACCTATAGTTGGCAACCGTGGTATTTATGTTAAAAATCCGATGCCATTATTTGTGTGGAGTGAATATTGATGTGCTTACAGACCACACGAGCCTACAATATGTATTTTACTAGAAAAAGCTCAACCTAATGCAGAGGAGATGGCTAGAGCTGCTCAAAGATTAAGACATGAGTATTCTCTACCACCTAGGTAAAACTAATGTTGTTGTTGATGCTCTTAGAAGGCTATCTATGAGGAGTACTACTCATGTGGAGGAGGAGGAGGCAGGGGGAAGGATTTGGCTAAGTAGGTGCATAGACTTGTCCGATTGGGAGTTCAGCTTATTGATTCTATTGAACGTGGAGTTATTGTTCAAGATGGGTTGACATCATCTCTGATAGTGGAGGTGAAAGAATATCATGACTAAGATCCTATTTTGCATTAGTTGAAGGTTGCTTTGTGGGAAATATATTGGTGGAGTGGGATGAAAAGAGATATTGTTGTGCTGCCAAAATACAACACTTATGATGCTTAAATCTTGAAATTTTGTGTGTTGTCAAAGCGATGTTAATAGATTGGATGTGTTTTTATGTTTGTTTTTCAGGATTACAAGATGTTGCATGATTCTAGGCTAAGCGTGCAGGTGCTAAAGTTTTTGCTATTCTATGACACTCTTTACGGGCAGTGGAAGTTTCCATGAGATATAGAGTTGTGTTAGTAGTAAAATCCAGTGAAGGGGTGATTTTCTGAAGTTGAATCCACGAATGATCAGACGAGTTGTAAAATGAAGTACGAGTCGTAGATGAGATTCTGTACCTTGAGGATCAGAAAATGGGGAGTTTCTGAAAAGTCATCAAACGAAACCCTATATGGGCCGTAAGTCTAAATACAACCTGTAGAAAGGTCTGGTAGAAGTTGAGCCCAAAATTGAAGATTGAAGTCCAAGAAGCCCTGATACGTGCTGTAGAACTTAATACGACCCGTAGACATGCTCATATTATCTGTCGAATTCAGTTCTCCTATTTTATTTTGGATTTGTATTTTAAACATTATAAGAAGGTCTTTTAGGTTATTTTCAGAAAAGACAGAAGACATCTAGTAGAGAACAAGGAGACAACAAGGAGAGAACATAGAAGAGAGGAGAAAACATTATTTTGTGACTTTAATTCACACTTTGTGATTTTTATTGAAGATCTTAGTTTCATTCTTGTAAATGCTTAATTATGCTATTCTATATCATGATTCTTGCATCTACAATGTATATGATAGCTAAATCCACGACTAGGTTTGTGGGAACCATGAAAAACTAACAAGGCAAAACTGGATAATTTGTAATTCTTGGAAAGTATGGATACATCTATTAATTAATTCTCTTTGTTTTGATTACTTTTTAACGGTAGCCAACGTTAGAACTCACCTAGTGTTATTGACTGGATCAAGGTAGTAATGAATAGTCAAAGAGGTTAATTAAAAGGATTCGATTGATGTTTACTCGTCTAATCAACCAAATAGGATAAAGGGGAGGTTGTACTAGAATAATAGGTAAGGGTTAGTAAAGTCACACTATGGGGATGGATCAAATCACATAGTGAAATTTACCTCTCTCATGGATCAAAGGGTTTGGTAAACATAACTTACCGTTGTCCATGAAATACACTAGAAAAGAATGCGACTATTTGGTAATACCAAGTTAGGGAATCATAGGGAACACAATACCCTAGTTATTCTTCTCACTAGTTTCACACGCTTGTTTTAGTTTAGGATTATTTTCTGCAATTTACAAACCCTCCCCTTTTGGGGAGATAAGTAGGTTAATCAACTTAAATTGCTTGAAATTATTCTAAGTCTACCATATTCCCTATGAGATTGACCCTAACCTCAGTTAAGTTATATATCTTGACAATGACCACTTTAACCTTAGAAAAGGAGTTGTCGCTTGGGCGAATTCAAGATTTTGGCGCTGTTGCAAAAAAATACGGCTAGACTTGTTTAATTTGAGTGATTCAGGAATTAATCCTTATTCCCCTTAATATATGTTTTTTTTGGTTTCAGCGTGCAGGTGTAGTGTATGCACACCACCCAAAGTCAAGGCATTCCCTTGACTCTATTTGACCTCGAGATCCAAAGGACGCTAATAAGAATGGCTAGAATAACACGAACAGTGCTGTAAATAATAGAGTGAATGCAACACTATACCAGAATGAGACCAATCAACCACCTCCACTTGAGGATGTTGACCCACCGCCATAGGATCTTAATGTCACAGCTCATAGATGGAATCAATATCAGCTTGATTCCATGGCGATAGATGTCACTAGAACTACTGTGTTACCGCCACTACCACATGACACAATGTTCATTGTTTCGAGTGGGTTACTTTAAATACTGCAGAATCGCGGGTTGTTTGCGGGCTTACCATTAGAGGATCTACATAACCATCTACACACTGTTGTCTTCATTTGTAAGAGCATGATATGGAGACATAATCTATCTATGGATGTCATTGGGATCCGTATCTTCCCATTGTCTCTAACAGGCAATGCAACGCTATGGATATTCGAGCTCCCGCAGAGTTCGATTACCTGTTGGCCTAAACTGTAGAAGGCCTTTTTGGAGAGGTTATTCCCGAGGTCGACGAACATGAAGTTTAAAGACTAAATCAACAACTTTGAGCAATTTCTTGGTGATTCTATCAATATCATGTAGGAGAGGTTCACAAAGTGTCTAAGGAGTGTCCTTGACCACAAGATCATGGATGACGCCTTAGTGGAGATCTTTTATCGAGCCCTGGATGAGAATAGCCAAGCTGTTGCTGATACCATCATGGGAGGTTTCTTTTTGGATTGTCCATTTTCGATGATTACTGAAAGGCTAGAAAAGGTGTACAAGACAAACTATTCATAGGGAGCGAGGGGTAAGTTAACAACAAATAGCTCATTCGCAGTCAGTACTAATTCGACACAAGCGAAAATAAATGATGATATGATACAAGAGCTTGCTTGGATTAGTACCAATGTGGAGTTGTTGATGAAACAGAACTAAGAATATGTGAATGATGTAGCTCATCAATCTTAACAAGAACCTATGTACAATGAGCCTTACTATGGGGAGGATACTTACTTCATCATTGATCAGATGAAGGGTTTTCATACTAACGCCCAAAGGTCCACTCAGTGCTATTAGCGCCAAGGTCAGAACTATAACAGGGATGATGCTTTTAGAGAAAACAATCGAAGGGGCTACTATGATAGAAATAGGGGCCAAGACAGAGATGTTGATTAGTAACATAGAGATGGTTATAAGAATGGTCCGTATGTGCCACCACATAATCGAGATTGAGGTGATGGTAGCTCTAGAGTTGAGGAGATATTTGAT
This sequence comes from Solanum rostratum, assembly GCA_029948455.1. Lineage (NCBI taxonomy): Eukaryota > Viridiplantae > Streptophyta > Magnoliopsida > Solanales > Solanaceae > Solanum > Solanum rostratum. Next base: position 14,532,817 of record CM057053.1, on the reverse strand, counting down.
TGCCTGTTGAAGAAGGCTGACTCTTAGGATGAGACATTAAAGGGGATGATGTCTGATATCTCCATGTTTATCAAAACATCAAGTCTTATTCTATTGCTATGAAGCAACTAGAGCAACAGTTTGGTCAAATGTCAACTCAACTTAACTAGCACCGAAAAGGTACATTGCCTAGGAATACTGTTCAAAATTCAAATAATGATGGGCAATCTATGGTGGTGACTACTTGTGGTGGCAAACTGACCATTGAACCTCCGATACCAGGTAGTGATAATGATATCCGTGAGGAGATATTTGAGAGTAGAGATATAGAGATCAGAGAGGTTCATGCCAAGGATGGGGTGAGTGATGCTATAGAGACACGTCAAAAGTTGAATCCCATTCCTAGACTTCCTCCTCCTTTCCATCAAAGAATAAAAAAGAATAAGGAGGAAGGCAAATTTAAGCACTTCCTCTCCATGTCGAAACACCTCTCCGTCAACATCCCTCTCATTGAGGCTTTTCAGAAGATATCTAGGTTCGCAAGATTATGAAGGACTTGGTCATGAAGAAGCGAACTGTGAACTAAGAGCTCTCCCAAAATTTTCAATATTGCAGTGAAATTACTACAAGGTCTTTGGTGCAGAATTGAGAAGATCCTAGAGCATTCACCATTGCACAATTAGAGATCGCAATGGCATTATGTGATCTAGTAACTAACATAATCCTGATGCCCCTTGCGGTCTTCAAGAAGCTAGGACTGGGCATCCCTACTCCTACGACTATGTGATTGTTGATGGTAGACAAAATGATGAAGAAGCCTGTGGGGATATTGTATGATGTCCTTGTCAAAGTGGATAAACTTATATTCCCCACAGACTTTGTGATCCCGGACTATGAGGTTGACTATGAAGTCCCAATCATCTTGGGAAGACCTTTCTTAGCCACCAGATGAGCATGGGTGTACATGAAGAGGGGCAAACTCAAGTTTAGGTTGGGTAAGGATGAGGTTGTATTCAATGTCTCCAAACATACAAAGAAGAACGACAATCTAAAGATAGTCTCTTTCATTGAGATTATTAGTGAGGCGGAACCAAAGGTACTAATTGAAAAAAGACTTGGTGTCAACACTCTGGAAACAGTGTTGATAAATTTTGAGGGTGACGACATCCTAGACTATAAGGAAATCGTAAAGGACCCAGGAGTATCTTATGCCCCCAGACTCTAAGACAAGCTGGAACTAGACCTGAAGAATTGAGATCACAACTTACTAGACTATCCATTGAAAAGCCAGCAGTTTTGGAATTGATGGCTCTTCCATCTTATCTGAGATATGCATTTTTGGGTGCCAACAACACCTTATCGATCATCGTTGTTGCGGATCTTAATGACGAACAGGTGAACACATTGGTTGTGCTGCTTAAACAGTTTAAAAAGCAATCAGATGGATAATTGCGAACATCATTAGTGTCCTACCAGGGGTATGCACTCGCAAAATCCAACTGGTCAAGGACTACAAGCCGAGTATTGAGAACCAAAGACATATCAACCCACCTATGCAAGATGTCATGCACAAAGAAATCATCAAGTGGTTGGACGCAGGAGTAATATATCCAATGGGTGACAGTGAGTCTAGTCCAATGTGTTTCAAAGAAGGGAGTTATCATCGGTGTCCCAAATTCTAGCAAAGAGTTGATTTCCATGTGACCAATCACTAAGTGAAGGGTGTGCATAGTCTATATAAAGCTCAATGCATCAACGAGAAGGACCATTTCCCTATGCCGTTCATGGACCAGATGCTAGACCACTTGGCAGGGAAGGGCTGGTATTGCTTTTTTGATGTTTACTCGGGCTACAATCAAATTTTCTATTGCTTTAGAAGACTAGGAGAAAATGATGTTCCCATGCCCTTATGGCACCTTCACATTCAAGAGAATGCCATTCGGGTTGTGTGATGCGCCAACAACATTCAAAAGAAACATGATGTCCATTTTATCAAACATGGTGGATGACACTATTGAAGTATTCATGGATGACTTTAATGTGGTCGGCGATTCTTTTGAAGACTGCTTGAGGCATTTGCATGCGGTGCTTAGTAGATATGAAGAATGCCATCCGGTGTTGAATTGGGAAAAGTGTCACTTCATAGTGAAGGAAGGTATTGTGTTGGGGCTCAGAATCTCCATCAAGGGCATCAAGGTAGATAGAACAAAAGTAGACATGATTGAGAAGCTTCCCCCATTCATCTGTCACAGGGGTGTAAGAAGTTTTCTAGGCCATGCAAGATTCTACAGGTGCTTTATAAAGGATTTCTCACAGGTTGCACATCCCTTGAGCAAGTAACTTGAGAAGGATGCTAAGATCGTGTTTGATGATGCATGTCTAAAAGCCTTTGAAGGATTGAAGCATAAGTTAGCTTCGGCTCCTATCATCATTGCTCCAGACTGGTCAAAGCCTTTTGAGATAATGTGTGATGCTAGTGGGGTTGCACTTAGTGTAGTATTAGGACAACATAGAGAGAAGATACTACATCCCATATATTATCTCAGCAAATCCCTATATGCAACACATAAAAACTACATAGTCACAGAATAGGAGTTACTTACAGTGGTCTTTGCGTTAAAAAAATTAGGTCTTATCTTTTGGAACTAAAGTCATTGTGCACACTGACCATTCAACATTGCGGTACTTGATGGAAAAGAAGGATGCGAAACCAAGACTAATTCGATTGGTACTTCTTCTTCAAGAGCTTGACTTTGATGTTAATGAAATTAAGGGGAGTAAAAACAAAGTTGCGGACTACCTCTCCAGATTAAAAGATGGAGCCATGGCAAAGTTCAATAACGGGGTGGGGATTGATGATCCATTCCCCGATGAGAGAGTGCTAGTAGCATCCCATGACTTGATGCCATGATTTGCAGATTATGCAAACCATTTGGTTAGTGATATTGTGCCACCGTATTTGACTACTCACAGCGCTGCAAGTTCATATCTGATGTGAGGAAGTTTTTCTAGGACGATCTATATTTATATCTCCTATGTGTAGATGAGATTATTCATCATTGTGTTCATGACAAACTATCCATCAGGATGCCCACGACTATGTCAAAGCACGTGATAGATGCTAGAGAGAAGGTAGTGTTTGCTGCAAGATAGAGCTCCCTCTAAACCCCATTATGGTGATTAAATTATTCGATGCATGGGGGATACATTTCATGAGCCTATTTGTTAACTCGCATAACCAATCTTGTATATTTGTTACCATGCATGGTTGATTGTTTAACAATGCTTATTTGTATAAGTGAGGTTGAATTATTATGAAAAGCATCATCTGAGAGTTTTTGTTAATAGTGCAATCAGTGCCGTGTGTGTGAGAGCTTTCTTTGCTAAATTCTTATACTGTGATTTAATTCAGAACTTGCCCTATTACTTTGACTTAGACTAGAGGTTAGTTGGTTAAGAAAGGATCTTAGGCCATTGGTCATACTATTCCAGTTAGACTAAATGACCAACCAAATGTGTAATGTACCTCTTGATCCCAATTTTTTAGCCTTGCATATACCCTTTTCTTTGTTAAAAACCTAAGTTACCTAGCCTTATTAAATGTAAAATCCTGAAAGTGGCCCTAATCCTTCCTTGAATATAATGCACCTTGGCTAAGGCAAAAAGCTTAAGTTGAGGGTGGCTACCAAAAGTGACCCTTCTCTATGGGTTGGATATTGTGCACCATGATTTAGGCCAAAAGTCTAAGTTGAGAGTGGCTAGTGTAAGGGTAATCACATAAAATAGGGTGGAAGCTAATGATACATGGAAAAGGGATAAAAATGTGCTCTGGGTGCAAGAAAAATGAATAGATACCTAATCAATGAGCTAAACAAGAAAAAATTATGTGAAAACAAAAGGCAAAGAGCTAAAAAGAAGAGTAAGGTACCAAAAAAAAACTTAAAATAGGATAAAGGGAGAATAGGTTGAAAAATGACAGTGTTGGTAGGGCAAAAGTGTAATATAACTCAGTGTCAAGGAGGGATTTTATTCACTATATTCCAAAAACATCATACTAAAGCCCCCTAAGCCTACTTTACAAACCAAGAAATCCCTATAGTGATCCTAGTCCAAGTAGTCAAAGGTCATAGTCGTGAGTATAGGGGCAAATATATAGTATTAAGCATGGTACTTGAATATCTTTTTTGGGAGTGAGTGATTTTATTTAGTCCCAAGCATTGAATTTGAAAATATCATCATGAGTGGGATATGAGACTTCTTTGTGTGAGGGCACTTGCATTGCACTGTTAATTCCAGACTAATTTAGTGATTGTTGCTTATCTGTGGTTACCTTACTTGTCATAGTTGCACTGTTAGATGTGTTGATCTACATTGGTTTGCTTGATAACTATCTGTTATGCATTTATGAGTGGTGTGGGTATTTGTGCTTAAGAGATGATGTGTGCCATTAGATTGAGGTCAATGTGTTATTGTACTACTTATGTAGATTGAGTCCATTGCATGAGGACAAGAAACAATTTTAAGTTGAGAGTGTTGATGTGCTGCCAAAATACAACACTTTTGATGCTTCAAACATAGAATTTTGTGTGTTCTAAAAGCGATGTTAGTAGAATTGATGTGTTTTTATGTTTGTTTTTCAATATTACAGGATTTAGCATGATTCTGGGCTATGTGTACAGTTACTGAACTTTTTTCTATTCTATGACACTCTTTATAGGCCGTGGAAGTTTCTACGAGTCGCAGAGTTGTGTTCGTAGTAAAATAACTGAAGAGGTGATTTTATGAAGTTGAATCTACTAACTATCATATGAGCCGTAGAATGAAGTGTGAGTCATAGATAAGGTTCTGTACCTTGGGGATCAAAAGATGGAGAGTTTTTAAAATGTCATCAGAAGAAACCCTATATGGGCCATAAGTCTGAATACGACATGTAGAAAGGTCTCGTAGAAGTTGAATCCAGAATTGGAGATTGAAGTCCACGAAGCCTTGATACGGGCCGTAGAACTTAATACGGCCTGTAGACATGCTCATATTGCCTGCCGAATTCAATTCTCCTATTTTGTTTTGGATTTGTATTTTAAACATTATAAAAAGAACTTTTAGGTTATTTTTAGAAAAGAAGGAAGACAACCAGTAGAGAACAAGGAGACAACAAGGAGAGAACGTAGAAGAGAAGAGAAGAGAAAAACATTATTTTGTGACTTTAATTCACACTTTGTGATTTCCATTAAAGAGCTTGGATTTCTAGTTCTTAATTTCATTCTTCTATGTGCTTAATTATGCTATTCGATATCAATATTCTCTCATCTACAATAAATATGAGTAGCTAAATCCACAACTAGGGTTGTGAGAACCATGAAGAACTGACAAGGTAAAATCAGATATTTCGTAATTCTTGGAAAGTGTGAATGTATATATTAGTTAATTCTCTTGTTTTTATTCTTTTCAATGGTGGCCAACGTTGGCACTCACCTAGTGTTACCGACTAGATCAAAGTAGTAATGAATAGGAAAAGAGATCAATTAACAAGATTCGATAGATGTTTTATCATCTAATCAACTAAACTGGATCAAGGAGAGGTGTTACTGGAACAATAGGTAAGGTTTAGTAAAGTCACATAGCAGGGATGGATCAAATCACGTAGTGAAATTTACTCTCGCTTGGTTCAAAGGGTTTGGTAAACTTAACTTACCGTTCTGCATGTAACACACTAGAAAATAATATGATTATCTGGTAATACCAAGTTAGGGAATCATTAGGAATACAATACCTTAGTTATTCTTCTTACTAGTTTTACACATTAGTTTAGGATTATTTTCTACAATTTGCAAACCTCCTCCTTTTTTGGGAGATAAGTAGGTTAATTAACTCGAATTGCTTGAAATTACTCCACGTCTACCATATTCTCTATGGGATCGACCCTAACCTCGATTAGATTATATATGTTGAAAACGACCACTTTAACCTTAAACAGGAAGTGTAACTTGGGAAACATCACTTTGTCTCTATGTGTTCAAACTATCAACATGTTAAAATTGAACATCAAAGGCTATGTGGGTTGGCTTAGAATACAGAGATTCTAGAGTGGAAGTGGGAGGTGATGAACATGGATTTCATTACAATCTTCTTGAGGTCCGATAAAAAGTATGACTCAATTTGTGATTGTGGATGGGATTACCAAATTCATACTCTTATTGACAGTCCAGATGACTGACACTGCAAAGGATTGTGCTAGATTGTATATCAAGGACATTGCCAGATTACATGAAGTTCCCTTGTCTATCGTCTCATATAGAGGAGATCAATTCACCTACTGATTTTAGAAGTCTTTTTAGAGAGGACTGTGCTCAAAGGTGAATCTTAGTCACCTTTCATTCCCAAATAGATGGCCATATAGAGTGCATAACTCAGACCTTGGAGGATATGCTGAGGGCTTGTGCCCTTGGCTTCAAAGGTAATTGGGATGATCACTTACCTTATAAGGGAGGAGATGTGATTGCCAATTAGTTGGTATGATGTTAGTAAAGTTGAGCTGATTGGACTAGATCTTGTTCACAAATATATGGAGAAGGTGAAGGTCATTAAATAGAGATTGAAATCAGAATAGAGTTGACAAAAATCTTATACTGACATAAGGAGATATTTGGAATTAGAGATGAATGACTGGGTGTATTTGAAGATGTCACCCATGATAGGTGTTATTAGGTTTAGGAAGAAGGGAAAGCTTAGTCCTCGATATATTGGCGCCTACCAAATTGGGAAAAGGGTTGGTAATATAGCATATGAGCTGGAGTTACCTTTAGAGTTAGTCGCTATCCATCCAGTGTTCCACAACATCTTATAAATCTTAATTAAGAGGAAATAGATCGTATCCTACCTCCAAGCCAAACATGCACACTCCACGTCCATTTCACTGTAGCTTCTCGCATTGAAATCAACTCCAAATGCACCCACCCTATCAAAATGTTGATTTCCCCATCAATACGGATGTTATGATGCTAAAATCCCATTATCCAAAGATAGACCCAAAATTGGGTCAAAATGGGATTGTTGGACCACAACAAGATTTCTAAAATCGACTCCGCGAAAAGGTTCTACACATATTGTAGAGCTTTTATCCCAAAACAGGGCAAACATTGATGCTCAAAATGGAAGAAAATCAACCTTGATATATAAGACACTATAGAAGCTTAAGAGTAAATCTAAGGAAAATCCTTTTGGGATGGAATGTAGCTCAAACGAAGGCTAAAAATGGATTCCGACAATATCAATGTGTTCTCCTTGAAAATCACACAAGATAGCCTTAGGAATCACTGAGTTTGGAGCTCAAATGCCTAGAAACCATCCAAGAAAGCTTGAGGAAAATAAGTCCTCAAATGGACTTAAAGAGTTTTAGGTATAGCTTAAGTGATCATGTAGTTCACAAAAACGAGCGGCCTCAAATAGGTGGGCTTTGCAAAAGAAAACCCCTGGCCGTAAAAGCGAGGGCCATTGAAGCAGAGTTCAAGCATTGCTAAAGTAGTGCCCTGCCTCTTTGATGGCTATCACTAAAGTAACACCCTAGTCGTTAAATACATAGCTTCTTGAGAGATGTTTGGACCACTAAAGTGACTGCACCAGACCTTGGCTGCATTAGTAAAGTCGGCCAAGATCAAATCTTCGATGGGGTACTCAAGATTCATTAAAAACATCATGCACAAAAACACACTATGCTGCCCTACTAAGTTTTGCATTCTTGAGTCAATGACGTAGTCAAAATTTCCATCTAAGGTAGTTTCGACAGAAAGTGGGTCCGACACCCAAGAACCATTTAAAACCAAAATCTACAAAAAGGCTCGACATGAGACTGAAAGCGTTGAGTCACGCACTAAGGGCCGTTCTAAATGAAAGTTGACATTTTGTAGCTAACCGCACTGATGAAATTCTCATCCGAGTGCAGATTCAAAGAATGTTGACCAAAATTAACTTTGGGCCAATTTTCAATATCCAAAATGCTTAATGATTTAAAGACGCACCAAAGGCCTCAGTACTCGAGCCAACCATGTTCCTAACCTAATGTGGCCATTCCACAGTTGATGAAGCTATAAGAATTTCGTTCTGAGGTTGTTTAGCTATACTTTTAACCAAAGTCAACTTTTCAAGTTAATGAACCTCAAAGAATAAAGCACTACACAAAACCCAAATAAACAACAAGGCGACCGAGCTACTAGTGCGAGCAAGTCATAAATGACCTAGGGTTTTTACAAGAAAGCTTTGAATGTTGAAATTTTCCAAGTAAGATAAAAATTACTAGGAGGGTCATTACAAAATCCACTACTAAAAGGACTTTTTTCCTCGAAAGTCAAAGAAAGATGCAGAAAATTATAATGCATGAAAATAGGAGGGAAGTGGGTCTGCATATCATGCTAGACTTCTAGGAATCCTCGAGAAATAGAATGGTGCCAACCTCGAATTCCAATTGGGAGAGAGACTTCCTACTCCAACTCTTTTTAATCAATTTTCCTTTGCCTAAATCATAAATAATGGACTATGTCCGTTGCATCTGAGCCACCCTTCTACCACGCAGAAACACCGAACCAAGCGAACACCTGAACACAAGTATTAATCCATTAACAACTGAAAAACCAAATGATGATTCAAGTCTCAAAGATCCTAAACAAACAACATAAGCCCAAAATATGAACATCTCTCCAAACTGGATAAGGCACTCTTAGAAAACAAAACCAATGAGATAACTTAACCCAAAAATAACCAAGATTAATACGATGAAACCATGAATTAACTTGCAGTACTAGTCTAACCTAACCATCCCATTCCAAGAGCAAAACTACATTTTGCAAAAAAAAAAAAAAAAAAATCAAACATCCAAGAGTTACACAAATGAAATCGAACTGCCACAACAAACACCACAAGTGAACTGCAGTGACATAAAAGAACATTACACCCTAAATTAGTCAAATAAGAAATGATCTAACGAATTACTTTTACCCCACTTGAGGCTAAACCATTTAAAAGAACATTCCTTTTCCTTTACAAAGGCTAAAGTCCTATGCAAGCAATATACACACCATATATGACCTATATCAACCGTTTGACTTTTAAATAACTATAACCATCGTAAACTACAAGTAAAACCCATGCATAACACAAAAGCACTATGGCTGGGAGTAATACTAACCACAAGGCAAAATAAGCTCATATCTGAATATTCGAATAATTTCAGTCGAATTCCCATAGGTGTAAAAGTGACTAGAATAGACCAAGGGTGGTTTGATGAACTATGAATCAACGCGATAGACATCCTCGCTCTATAATCATCCCTTCCAGCTAACTGCAAGCCAATCACAAACATAATGAACCATCCTTCCCATAAATCTAACCTTAACTCATTCATATGTCACTTCAAGCGTAAATGCCACTATACTTAGAATAAACCGAGACAAATCCATTTTTCGTCTTCCGAACTCATATATAACCATCCGACACCATATCTTATGTCAAATTAAAATAAAAACTTAGCCATCAAACATACTACAAAGAAACATCCCTGCCAAACTGAAGGAACTACCCTTAACTCCACCGCACAAGAAACTAAGAACAATAAGAAAACAAGAGAAAGAATTGATGAACGGAACCTAAATGTAACTCCTTATAAAATTACCAAAGTACCTCTAGAGGAGAGATTGCGCATGATGCGTCTTCCCATACTCCGATGGAAAATTTGAGGTCTAATATGCGATCAACATGAAAAATTGAGTGAGAAAGTGGTTCTGGTTGATTTTTAGAATAACCAGATCAAAAAATAATTTTTTGATGTGAAAACGAATTCCAACGAGGGTGCATGAGGAGTGTGCGAAGCACACCTTCCACGTACCAACACTTAATCTTGTCCCAAAAATTTTCTATGGGATTAGAAAACTTGTTGGGAGAATTTTTGGCAAAAATAACCAAATTTGACAAGGTCCGCATCGCTGACCCCATGTCCTAAAATAGACTTTTTCAAAGCTTACTGAGGTGTATTCCAGACCTTTCCAACCCCTTCTAAACTCAAAAAATGATCAAAATGGGCCATTTTGACTGTAAAAAGGGTTTTAAACCCCATTGTAAGTCCTTTCTATGTTCTTGAAAAAGACTAGGGCTAAAGAGAAGAGAAGAGGAGCGTAAAATTGAAGAGTTCGAAGAGAGGTTTTGACGATTAATTATCCAAAAACTTCACACCAGGCATGTAAGGCTAAACTACAACATGAGATTTGTTTTCTCATGTGGCCCATTGATGGTAATAGAGAAGTTAAGAGTCTAATGAGTCTGCATACATTGATCTTGATTATGTTCATGAAACTTATACCTATTACATGTATTTTCTTATGTTGATGATGATCATCATAAACTTGTTTTTATGAATTGAGTACTTTCCATGAGAGATTGTATAAAACCTATATGGAACTTGTGAAAACATATATGAATGAACATAGCAATGAAATCTAGAGCCTTGACTTAAGTATGCTGATGGTAATCCCGATGTAAGTATGAGGTTGAGTCAAATGAGCTTGAGGATCCTATGAGTCCTCATAATTGAGTTCTTGAGTTCTATCTAAACGACTTCTTCTAAAATGATGATATGAGTCCTTGAGTTCTTAATGATAATTGAGTTAATTGAGATGAGTTAAAGTCCCTGAAAATAATAAAGGACTTTAGAGTATGAGTTCATGAGTTGTTGAGAGTCTCCACAAGAATAATAGAGTTGATGAGTTCTTTTGTGAGGCTAATTGAGATGAGAAAGAGACTTATGAACATTACATCTTTGGAGGAGTATCGAGCACTGAAATGGGTAAACGTGACTCCCACTCACACTAATTAACTATGTTGCCAAGTGTAGGATGAGGATTGAATCATTACTTCACATGGTTTCCTCTTGAGGTAAAGTCCCTTAGGGATAGAGGACTTTAGAGGTTAGTTCCCTTGTGGATCATAACTGTTCCTTACCTAGCAAGTATGGAATGACTATGGCAATCTTCACGGGATTGTTGTACAATCAGTGGCTTATAAGTGATTGTATTTAGATAAGAGAAACTCCCACAAAGTTCCTACCTTGAGTACTCTGAGTTGAGTTGAGTTGAGTTGATTGATGAGGTTTGATTGGTTGATGGGTCACTTTACTTTTTTTTTGCTTTAGATAGACACTTGACATTCTGATTGAGTATTATTTTGAGTTGATGTTGTTTCTATATTATTCTACCTGTTTCTATTTCATTCAACTATTTTACGTAGCAGTACATTCCATTTACTGATATCCATTTTTTACTACTTCATTTTATGATGTAGAGGCAAGTACTAGAGAATGTTATAGGCGCATCGTGGAGGATTTGAGCATTTCAGCTGAGTTGATTAGCCTCCTTTACTTTGGAGGATCATTACTTATTTTCATCTTGCTTATTAGAGTAAGTCTTTGAGTTAGCTTTAATTTATTTTGAGGTAACCATGGGTATGTCATTGGAACTATTTGATAGTGATAGAGGCTTTATAGACTAGAGTTGAGTATTGATGTTGAGACTTGTTGAGCTAGCTTCTTTCAGATTATCCTATTTTATTGATATTGTTTGAGATTTCGATTGCCCATTCATATCTTTAGTATGTCGTTGAGTCTTTTGAGTTTAGAATGAATGAATATGATGAGGCTAAGTAGTTCACTTGGGGACTAGCAATAGTCTCTGAGTGCTGGCCACGTCTAGGGTACCCTCTCGGGACGTGAAAAACTTGGTATCAGAGCACAGAGTTCAAGAGTCCTCGGAAGTCTATGAAGCCGTGTCTAGTAGAGTCGTGTTTATGAGTGTGTTGTCGATCACACTTCATAAGCCGAAGGCTATAGGACATTAGGAATGGTTACACTTCTTTCATGGTCTATTTGTATGATAGAGTTAAAACCCTATGAAAGCTCTCTTCAAATTTGTCCTTTGCGTGTTATGTCTCCCAGATGAGCTGTCAAAAGGTAGAGGACATCCTGCCAGGCAGAATGTCAACCTACCCGAGCATCAAGAACATGAGTAGCTCGTGGATCCAGCTGTCCCTGTTGAGCTGCCCCCACAAGCTGAGATTTCTATTGCTGAGCTTCACCAGGCTATTGAAACATTAGCCCAGGCTGTCACAACACCTGTTGTGGGGCGAAAAGTGAGTCAGCAGGATGCATTGGATGCTTTGGAGTCCAGAATTCTTGAGGATGAATTTGCCTGAATTCATAGAGTTTGTACCTACTGAGGATCCTGAGTACTACATGGAGGAGCTTCAAAAGGTATTTTAGGTGATGCATGTGGCTTATAATCAGCTCAAGGGTGTGGCTAGACTATGGTATTATTAATGGAAGAAGGTTAGAGGAGAGGAAACCCTATTACTGACTTGGGCAGTGTTCGAGGAAGCTTTCGTGGGGTGCTTCTTTTTAAGAGAACGAAGGAAGGCCAAGGTGAGAGAGTTCTTGAATCTGAAACAGGGTTCTACGATTGTGCAAGAGTATGGGTTGAAGTTCACTCATCTATCTCGCTATTCTTCGGATATGATTTCCGATATGAGGGAAAGAATGGGGATGTATGTTGATGGGATGAGCAGAGGGACAAACAAAGATGGGAGAGAAGTTGTGCTTGTGAGTGACATGGACATCAGAAAGATGACTACTTCTGTGAAATAAGCTGATGAGGAGAGACAGCATGACAGAGAAGAGTTCAAGAGTAAAAGAGCTAAGACATCCAGCCATGAGGTTGGCAAGAAAGGGAATGGTAACAAATTCCATTCAGGGGAAATACCATCATCTACTAGTGCTCCTATGTCTAGAACTAGGAATGAACGGAGGTTTCAGAACTTTGGAGCCCAGGGATCTCAGTCATGGGCTAGTATGGCTCAAGGTTCACAAGGTAAGCCACCATGTGTTAAGTGTGGTAGCTTACACTTGGATACATGCTAAGAGGGGAGTGATGCTTGCTTTAAGTGTGACCAAGTGGGTTACTTCCAGAGAGAGTGTCCAAAGTGGGCTAGTCGGGCTCAATCTTCTACACCAGTCCCACAAGCCAGAGGAAATCAGAAAGGTATTACATAAGGTGTAAGCAGAGCTCCGAAGCGTTGTATGCCATGGTTAGTCGCAAAGATGAAGAGAACTCCCCAAATGTTGTGATGAGTATGATTCGAGTCTTTACTATTGATTGTTATATTTTGATGTATCTTGGTGCCATATTGTGCTTTGTAACTACCTATAAGTCCAGTAGATTTGAGAGAACCCTTGAAAGTTGTCTTAAACCCTTCAATGTTTCTACTCTAGTGGGTGAGTCTATTCGAGCTGAGAAAATCTATAGAGCTTGTGTAGTGTCCATCCATCATAAGGATACTCTTATTGATTTGGTTTAGTTAGAGATGACTGATTTTGATGTGATCCTTGGTATAGATTGGCTCCACGTCTGTTATGCTTCCATTGATTATAGAGACTGAACTGTTAAGTTTCAGTTCTTGAACGAACCGGTTCTAGAGTGGAAGGGTAATTTTATTGCTGCTAAGGAAACGTTTATCTCCTACCTTAGGGTCAGAAAGCTAATTTCCAAAGGCTATAACCATTACCTCATGCGAGTTAAGTCTTATGATGTTGAGTCTCCTACTCATGAGCGAGTCCTAATTGTGAATGAGTTTCCTGAAGTGTTTCTTGAGGATCTGCCTGGAGTCCCTCCTGATAGGGAGATTGACTTTGGGATTGATGTTCTTCCCAATGCCCATCCTATCTCAGTTCCATATTATAGGATGGCCCCTGCTGAGTTGAAAAGGTGAAAGAGCAGTTGAGGGATTTGTTAGAGAAGGGCTTAATCAGGATGAGTATTTCTCCTTAGGGTGCTCCTATTTTGTTCGTGCAAAAGAAAGACGGGTCTCTCAAAATGTGTATCAACTATAGGCAACTGAACAAGGTCACGATAAAGAATAAATATCCTCTCCAAATGATAGATGATATATTTGACAAACTTTAGGGTGCCTCTTGTTTCTCAAAGATAGATCTCAGATCTGGCTACCATCAATTGAAAGTGAGGGAATGTAATATTCAAAATACAAACTTCAGGACTAGGTATGGCCACTTTAAGTTATTGGTCATATCCTTTGGATTGATGAATGCACCTGTAGCCTTCATGGACTTAATGAATAGGGTGTTCAGACAATATATTGATATGTTTGTGATCGTGTTTATCGACGACATATTGGTGTATTCGAGAATTAAGGAGGATCATTACAATCACCTCAGAAAATTATCCTTCAAACTCTTAAGGAACATGAGTTGTATGCGAGATTCTCGAAAATGTGATTTTTGGCTTAAGATAGTGGCTTTCCTAGGCCATGTTGTTTCCGGTGATGGTATTTGAGTAGATGCCCAAAATATTAAAGCAGCTAAGAACTGGCCCAGACCGACCTCTCTGACTGACATAAGGAGTTTGTTGGGGTTGACAGGCTATTGCCGTAGATTTGTTGATGGATTTTCTTCCCTATCCGCACTATTGACTAAGTTGACTCAGAAGAAGGTCAAATTTTAGTGGTCTGATTAATGTGAGAAGAGTTTTCAAGAGTTCAAGACTAGGCTGACTACTGCACGAGTTCTAATCTTGCCCGATGGGATAGAAGACTTTGTGATATACTATAATGTGTCAAGAGTTAGATTGGGTTGTGTGATGATGAAGAGAGGGAAAGTGATAGCCTATGCTTCCAGACAACTTAAGGTTCATCAAAGGAACTATCTAACCCATGATCTTGAGTTAGACGCGGTGGTGTTTGCACTTAAAATCTGGTGTCACTACTTATATGGAGTGAATGTGGATGTGTTCACTGACCATAAGAGCTTGCAATATGTCTTCAGTCAGAAAGAGCTCAACCTACGACAGGGGAGATGGTTGGAGTTGCTCAAGGATTATGAAATGAGCATTCTCTACCACCTAGGTAAAGCTAACATTGTTGCTGACACTCCTAGTAGGTTTTCAATGGGTGGCATGACCCATGTTGGGGAACGAAAGAAGGAGCTTGCTAAGGAAGTGCATCAATTAGCTCGACTGGGAATTCAACTTGAAGAGAATGATGAGGGAGGAGTCAATGTTCAGAATAGGTCTGCTTCATCCTTAGTAGCAGAGGTGAAAGAAAAGCAAGACCGAGTACCTATCATACTCCAATTGAAGGAGGCTGTCCACAAACAAAAAATGATGGTCTTCTCCAGAGGGGGAGATAGAGTGTTGAGATACCAGAGTAGATTATGTGTTCCAGATATTGATGGTATTCGAGAAAGAATCTTGGCTAAAGCCCATAGCTCTAGATATTCCATTCATCCAGGCTCTACCAAGATGTACCATGACTTGGCTATTAGTTGAGCGGAATGAAGAGGGATATTGTTGAGTTTGTTTCTGAGTACCTGAATTGCAAACAGGTCAAAGTTGAGCATCAAAGGCCATGTGGATTGGCACAGAACTTTGAGATTCTGAAATAAAAGTGGGAGATGATCAATATAAACTTCATTACTAGTCTATCGAATTTTCAAAAGAAACATGATTCGAAATGGTTGATTGTGGATAGGATGGCCAAATCGGCTCACTTCTTAGAAGTTAAGACAACTAACACTGCAGAGGAGTATGCCAAGTTGTACATCCGTGAGATTGTGAGGTTGAATGGGTTTCCCTTATCAATCATGTCGGAAAGAGGAGCTCAATTAACCTCCAAATTTTAGAGGTCTTTCTAGAAGGGATTGGGTACAAAAGAGAATTTGAGTACAACCTTTTATCCACAGACAGATTGCCAAGAAGAACGTACGATCCAGACATTAGAGGACATGTTGAGAGTCTGTGTACTTAATATCAAAGGAAATTGGGATGATCACCTACCATTGATTGAATTTGCATATAACAATAGTTATCATGCCAACACTCAAAAGGCTCCCTATAAAGCTTTGTATGGGAGAAGATGTAGATCACCAATTGGGTGGTTTGAGGTTAGAGAAGCGGAGTTTATAGGACTTGATCTTTTCTATCAGCCAATGGAGAATGTAAAGGTCATTAAAGAGAGATTAAAGATTGCGCAGAGTTGCCAGAAATCTTACAGCGATGGGAGGGGAAGAGACTTAGTGTTTGAGGTGAATGATTGGGTGTACTTAAAAGTGTCACCTATGAAAGGTGTCATGAAATTTGGAAAGAAGGGAAAGTTGAGTCCTCGCTTTATTAGTCCCTATCAGATTGTGAAGAGGATTGGGAAGGTTGCTTATGAGTTAGAATTGCATTCCAAGTTAGATGCAATTCATCCAGTGTTCCATGTTTCAATGTTGAAGAAATGCTTGGGAAGTTTTTCCTTGGTAATCCCTATTGAGATCATTGGAGTAAAGGATAGTTTGTCCTATGAGGAGATTTTGGTCCAAATTCTTGATCGCTAGTTTCGCAAGTTGAGAACCAAAGAGATCGCCTCAATCAAAGTCCTATGGAGAAATCAATTCGTTGAGGAAGTGGCATGGGAAACTAAGGAAGGGATAAGAGCTCAATATCTGCATCTATTTGTGCCTGATGAAGAGGAGGTTGAAGGTAATGTTCTTACCCTTGACTTAGTTGATATTTCTATTCTTGACTTGATGTGTCTATTCTTGAGTCTGAGTAAAGTTTTTGGAGATTGATGAGGAGTCATGAGTTGAGTATTAAGATGAATGTTGAGTCTATTCATGCCTTGATGTCCGCCTTTACTCATCATTCAAGGATGAATGATTCCAAAGGAGAGATGATGTAATTCCCGATAAAATTACAAAAATACCTCTAGAGGAAAGATATGCACATAACGTGTCTTCCCATACTCTGATGGAAAATGCGAGGTCAAATATGTGATCAGCATGAAAAATTGAGTGGGAAAGTGGTCTTGGTTGATTTTTAGATCAACCAGATCAAAAGATCATTATTCGATGCGAAAATGAATTCCAATGAGGGTGCGCAACAAATGTGCGATATGCACCTGCCTCAGACCAACAATTAATCTTGTTCCAAAAATTCTCTATAGAATTAGAAAGCTCATTTGAAGAATTTTCTGTGAAAAATACCCAAATTTGACAAGGTCCGCATCCCGGACGCCTGGTCCCGAGATGGACTTTTATTAGTTTTCCGTGAGGGGCATTCCAGACCTTTAACAACCACTCCTAAACTCAAAACTCGATCAAAGTGGGTTGTTTTGAGTGTCAAAAGGGTTTCAAACCCTATTCTAAGTTGTTATTATGTTTTGAAAAAAAATACTAAGGTTAAAGAGAAGTGAAGAGGAGCAAAAAATTGAGGAGTTCGAGGAGAGTTCTTGAGGATTAATTGTCTAAAAGCTTCACACCAGGTACGTAAAGCTAACTTAAAGCATGCCCTATATGATATTTGTGAAAGTGTGCATGAATGAACCTAGGGATATAGTCCAGATCCTTGAGTTGAGTATGTTGATGGAAATCCTGATGTAAGTATGAGGTTGAGTTCAGTGAGCTTGATGATCCTATGAGTCCATATAATTGTGTTCTTGAGTTCTGTCTAAATGACTTCTTCTAAAATGATGATCTGAGTACTTGAGTTCGTAATGAGAATTGAGTCAATTGAGATGAGTTATTGTCCTTAAAAATAATAGAGGACTTTAGAGTTTGAATTCATGAGTTGATGAGAGTTTCCACGAGACTAATTAAGTTGATAAATGCCTCTATGAGGTTAATTGAGTTAAGGAAGAGTCTTATGAGCATTAAGTCTTGGGAGGAGTATTGAGCACTGAAATAGGTAAGAGTAAGTCCCACTCACACTCATTAACTAATCACCAAGCGTAAGATAAGGATTAAACCATTACTTCACATGGTCCCCTCTCGAGGTGAAGTCCCTGAGAGCAATAGAGGACTTTAGAGGTTAGATCCCTTGTAGATCATAGGCGTTCCTTAATTGGCAAGTACAAAATGGTTGTGGAAACATCAGTAAGATTGTTGTATAATCATTGGCTCATACGTGATTGGCTCATAAGTGATTGTTGTCGGATAAGAGAAACTCCCAGAGCGTTCCTACCTTGAGTTCTCTAAGTCAAGTTGAGTTCCATTGAGTTGAGTTGATTGACTAGATTTTATGGGTTGATGGGTCACTTGTCTACTCGTTTTTCTTGCTTTAGATAGACACTTGACATTCTGATTGAGTATTATTTTGAGTTGATGTTGTTTCTATATTATTCTACCTGTTTTTGTTTCATTCAACTATTTTACATATCAGTACACTCCACGTATTGATGTCCCCTTTTGGTCCGCATCATTTTATGATGCAGAGGCAGGTACTACAGATTGTCAATAGGTGCATCATTGAGGATCTGAGCATTTCAGTTGAGTTGGTGAGCCTACTTTACTTCGGAGGATCATTACTTATCTTCATCTTGCTTATTAGAGTTAGACTTTGAGTTAGCTTTATTTTATTTTGAGGTAGCCATAGGTCTGTCATTGGCACTAATTTGTAGTGATAGCGGCTTCATATACTAGAGTTAAATATTGATGTTGAGACTTGTTGAGTTAGCTTCTTTCAGACTAGCCTATTTATTTATTTTGTTTTGAGATTTAGATTGGCCATTCATATCTTCTTCCATGAGTTTTCTGAGTTATACTAAACGAATGAATGTGATGAGGCCAAGTGGTTCGTTTGGGGATAACGATAGTCTCTGAGTGTTAGACATGTCTAGGGTACCTTCCCGAGACGTGATAATAAAATAGACCACAAGGGCCACACCTTCTAACATACTCCTCTTAGCAGCAACCTCCCACTAGCTAAGAATTATAGAGAGGGAGCTAAACAAGAAGGGGGAAAAACCTAAACCCAAGGAAACTCTAAAATATTAAGGCCAAATTACCACAACCAGCAACTAAACTCAAATCTATAAGGCACTTCTCTATCATTACAACAACACACAAACAAGGATAAAATTATTCACTACTAAAAGATATTACCTATGGGAGACAAACATATACACCTAATTTCAAGTAAGACTGACATAGAAACATTATGCAGCCAACCAATTAAGCAAGCATACATACATAGATCCAAGTAAAGAAATTTTTAGAATTATAAAACAAATCCAACATGCCAGGTAAGCAATGATGAGTGCAAAGACCCCAACACCACATACTATAACAAAAGATAATACTAGAAATTAAATTTACACAGATACTCCTAATACTTGGAGCCTTGACCTCTGTCTGGCTTGAAGAAGCATAAGATGGAATATGCCTAATCCCAAACTGAAGATCTGCATCATTAACTACAATATCCAAGTCACTATCTTTCCCCAGCTAAAAATAATGGCTGAATCTCTAGGGACCACCCCTAGTCGACTTACTCTGGGCCCTACGAACCTATTCCTGCCCAAGCGTATCGCCTATAATGTGTGACTATAGGATAGTCCCTTGCAAAATTCCCTAATCACTGTATGTATAACAGATCCCACTAAAAGCAACCTGCTGAGGTGGCCTGGACAACATAGAATGAACCACTTGAATGTTGAGAAGGCGCACCTTGAGAAGTTTTTCACGTACTCTGCACATTGTGGGCATCATGACCTATCATTGGACCGCTTGGAATCTGAAGTAGCCCCACCATAGGCCAGGTAGGTCCATAGTGAGGATGTTCCTCTGTAGGATGATGTCTACCTCGAAGTAAGATACTACCACTATTGTTCTAATGGTGGGGCCTATTACCTCCATCTTTGTAGTCTCTGTACATGCCTACTCCATAAATATCACATAACTAACCATTTATGAGAAGGTAGACCTAGATGCCACTAGATTCTCTGATGCTAGACGAGGAGACAAAGTCAATCCACCAATAAATCACTGAATCATGTCCTGTTCCATAGAGAACATTGTGGGAGCCTATCCAGTCCACACAAGAAGCTCACCACATACTCAGAAACTAATGAACCTCCTTGCTAATGACCTACAAGTCCAGCTCAAGGTTGTGGAAAATTCTATGCATCCATAGCTACTTCTGTCAAAGGTGTATCCTCATTGGGCCTTGAAATCTCCTACACTAGAACTAAAGGAGTTGAGGTGGTTGTAGATACTGCCAAAACTGGGGCTATCATTAAACTCTTTGGATGTTAAAGAACATCAACAATTTTAAGATCCACGCCCCATGAAGGGTCAATCTGGTCATGAACTGAAATTTGAGTGGCATGTGCTGAGGCTTTATCCACGCCTACCAGAAAGCTCATGTCATCTATCTAAGTAGGATGGAATTCCAAGAAATTATTTAGACATTGATTAAAAAATCACAAATGATAAAGAAACAAGAATGCAGTTTCCCTACGAATGCCCTATAGCCTCCTAAATATAGGATATTGATCTCTTTGAATCGATCCTTAGGACTCTAACAGACACTTCCTCTTATATCAATGATATTGACAAACCTAAGCTGTAATATCACTTTGTCACTTCCCTATTTCTAAGGTCATGATGGCATCCATAGTTCACTAGTAGGTAAGCCTACCCATAGTTTGGATCCATAGCTAACGAACTATCACACGTGGAAAAGGAGAAAAACAAGTAATAAAGATAATATAAATAAAAAAGATAGGAAAATGGAGAATAAAGGTAATAACAACAAGAAAAACTCCAAAATCTGGCATTAGTCGATAGTCGAGCTACTAAACAAAAGTAAAGGAATACAAGGCTTATACAAATATGATGATAGTACAACTGTCTAAGCAAAATTAGAGGGAGATAGGAAACTCTAGATGCTAAGAGCACACCCTAGTCTCCAACCCAAGAGTTGCATCACACAATGTACGAATCACCAATGAAAATCCATAGTATGAACTGCAAGGTGCAAAAGTGTAGTATGAATGCCAACAAGTAGCACTCAGCAGGCATAGTTCAACTGAAATCAATAGATAATGAAAGTATAAAGAGCATGTAAGTACAAAGCGTATATCACAAGTAAGTAACAAGGATAATAGGGAACCTGTAACAAGAGACAAGATATGAAGAAAGGGAGAATAAAGGAACTAGGCAAGGAAGCAAAACGTACCTGGTGGCCAACCAAAAAACCTAAACACAATGACACACTATGAAGAAGGTCAACTAGAAGACAACTTAGTAACATAAATAAGCACAAATAGCAGATAAAGGCCTAAAGGGTAATGGCAACACAAACCCTACATTAAACGATTGGATAAACAAAAACAAGGGAAGTAACTACCTCCAAACAAAAGACCATTTATACTGCCACAAGTCAACAAATAGAAAGGAAAATCCTCTAGGCCCTTGTGTATCTAGAAGGATCACTCATAAACAGGTAAACCCATATGGCATCCTATACTACTGGAACATACACATATTGGTGATGACAAATGCATATGAATGAGAGTTATGCGAGAAAACCTCTCATACCATCAGTGCAATCTGTCTCATACCAATGTATATATATCCATTTATGATCTTGACAAAAATGTAGGGCCCATGTGCCTCTATGGAGATTCCATGGGGATCTCGAAAATGCTCGTAATATACTTGCCTAGTCCCGATCCAGGTCTTATCATCAATATATATATATATATATATATATATATATATATATATATATATATATATGTGTGTGTATGTGTGTGTGTATGTGTGTATGTGTGTGTATGAAAATAGTTTAAAAGGTTTGAAAGTCTCGTAGACCAGATTAGTATAAAAAAGTGAGTGCATCCTCAATGCCTCCAGTTCACTATAATTAGTAAAGGTAGTACAATCCAATCTAGAGAATCAATATAAACAATTTGGGTTGTAACCGAACTTTAACAAAATAATTTTCAGAATCAATGCATGCACTGGGGTCGACTACATCCATGAGCAAACAAAGAATGAAGGCAATGCATGCCATCACCAACACCAAATCACCACACACAATCAGAAACTAAGCCATACAATTATCTCTAATCAGGGCCTAGGACTCAAATCTACTCCACAAACCACAATAAGGCTCAAAAGTAGATATAACTCTAACTGGTAATAAGGAGGAGAACATAATGATCATTTGCTTAACAAGAAATTGAAGGCATCCAAATTAAATTGAAAATATATCCCAAAATAAATCACAACTAGACCCACTAAACACTATAAGGGAGGAAACATAGAGGCTTCTAACTTTCAATTTCGAAATAGGGGCAACATCAACTCACAATCTTAACTAGGTCAAAACAACTAGATCCAAGAACAATAAAGGTTCCACATTAGTAAAGGACACTAAGGCGGCAAAAGAATTCCCACCAAAATAGTTAAACCTCTAAAGATCAACCCAAATTATTCAAAGGGTTAGTTTCACCTTAAAAACCATAAAACAGAATGCACCTGAGCAAGGCCAAACTAATGATCAATTGACAATTTACTAATTATACCTATAGTTTCATAAAGGCAACCTACCCTAAGGGCTCAACCAGGAACCAAGAAACAAGAAATTGGGATTCAAACCCTAACTCATTACATAAAATCCAAACCACAAGCATTTTATACTCAAAACATCTTATAAAGCTCAATTAAGAGGAAATAGATTGTAGGCTACCTGAATCCCAATACACATGCTTCAAGTCCACTTCATGAAAGCTTTCCAAGTCGAAATCAACTCCAAATGCTTCCATGCTATCAAAATTTTTATCACCTCATCAATAAAGATATTTTGAGAATAAAATTTCATTTTTTTAGATAGACCCAAAATTGGGCCAAAATGAGATTGTGAGACTCATAATGAGAAATCTCAAAATCAACTCTACAAAAACTTCTAAATGCGCTATAGAGCTTGTATCCCAAAATGGGGCACAAATTGATGCTAAAAATGAAAGAAATCCACCAACATATAAGACACCATAAAAGCTTAAGAATACAGCTAGGGCAACCCCTTTAGGGTAGAATTTACCTCAAATAATTGCACAAAAATGGATTCCTATCATACCAATGCATTGTCCTCCAAAAACCATGCAAGATAGACCTAGGAATCACTGAGTTTGGAGCTCAAATGGCTAAAGAATCATCCAAGGAAGCATGTGGAAAATAAGTCCGAAAATGGACTTAAAAGAGTTGCAGGTGTCGTTGAAGCGACCAAGCAGTTCGCAAGAGGGACTGACCTCAAAGAGATGGACTTTGCTAAAGCAAACCCCTGGCCACAAAAGTAAGGTCTCTTAAGAAAAGCTAAGCATCACCAAAGTGGTGCCCCCCCTCTTGGCTAGATGTTGCTAAAGCGATTCTCTATTTGCCAAAGCTATAACCGCTTAAACGACTCCAAGGCCAGTAAAGCAATGGAACCAGAACATTTTTGTATTAGCAAGGTTTTCCAAGATCAAATCTTTGATGGGGTGCTCGGGATTTGTTCAAAACCCCGTGCACGCAAACAAACTATACTAGCCCACCAAATTTATCATTTTGGACTCAATGGTACAGTTAAAATTTCTATCCGAGGTCATTTTGATGGAAAGTGGATCTCACACCCAAGCATCATTTTAAATCAAATTCAAGAAAATGTCTTAGAATGAGACTAAAAGCCTTAAGACACACATGAAGGGTCATTCTAGATCAAAGTTAATATTCCAGAGTTAACCACGCTAATGGAATTCTCATCCGAGTGCAAATTCCAAGAATGTTGACAAAAGTTAACTTTGGACCAAATTTCAATAGCCAAATTGTTAAATGGTTTAAACACACACCGAATGCCTCAGTACTCGAGTTGTCCATGCTTCTAGCCTAATTTTTCATTCTCAAGCCGATGGAACTATCTAAATTTCATTTTGAGTCCGTTTACTTATATTGATTTTTACGGAAATCAACTTTTCAAGTTATATAAACCTCAAAGTATAGAAAACTACAAAAAAATTCAAATAAATGACTAGGCGACCAAGCTACTAGTGCCAACAAGTCATAAATCATCTTGGCTCGCTACAATAAAACTCTAAATGCTAGAATTTTCCAAGTAAGCTGAAAATGACCAGGAGGGTCATTATAAGATGAGAACAAGAGACTGGCCCCCTCCCTCTTTATATGAAAGCATGACAACACTCACATACCTACTATCGTTCTACCATGATCCTTGACCTCATTCCTTCCAATAAATCAAGCTATACTCTTGAGAGTTTGTATAAGTTGTGGATCTCTCCCCAAGCCGAGTGTGTGACATCATAAAACCTTCCCATAATTACATTGGTCTATGAAATGTATCTATTATGACCATGAAACCCGTCAATTGTGAAAAATATCCCACAAAGTAACACCCTATAGTTAATTTCTTATAACTACATTATGGAGGAAAATAGAGAAATAATCATAATTAGATTGAGATCATCTTATTTATTTATTGAACTTTTAAAACATCTACCAATATAAATTATTTAATTTTTTTAATAAATCTAAAGTGTAGTTTTCATTCGACTCTTTCTTACTCATATATAATCACTTAATATGAAACCAAT
Organism: Solanum rostratum; assembly: GCA_029948455.1. NCBI lineage: Eukaryota > Viridiplantae > Streptophyta > Magnoliopsida > Solanales > Solanaceae > Solanum > Solanum rostratum. The sequence continues at coordinate 14,508,388 of CM057053.1, read as the reverse complement.
AAGAATTATTATTTTTAACTATTTAAATACAAAAAGAAAGAAAATAGAAAGATTGAGGAAACGATGAACAGAAGAAAATGATAAATTTGAAAATATTTTTAGGTTGAAAAAATGTAATTAATGGTTGATTTCTTATAATAACAACTAAAAATATCTCAACATTAACTATTTTAAATTAAATCATATATTTAAGGACTTATTAAAATAGAATGTGTCCAAACATTTTCTTTGTTTCATTGGACTTGGACCTTATGCAAAAAGAATTAAGTTTTCTTGTTACTTGTCTATTTAAGCAAATCAAGTGATGTTCACTATTTAATTGAGTACTATTTATTATTAAATAACTAAATGAAGTAACATTAGTAGAAGTCAAATTCAAAGTTTCAATGCTTAATTAAAAAGTTTTAATTTACTCAAAACTATTAAAAGGATTTAGGTAAATATATTCACCAAAAAATCACTCTCTCTGAGTATCAACCAATTTGATAGCCTCTTTGTGAACTTCGACCGGTGACAGGTGATTGGCGACGACTCTCAATGATCTCTAAAAGTGAAGGGATCAGTGATTTGAATTGGGCGGCTCCCTTCTGTTGATCAAGTTCCTCCATTGGTCTACGGAAAACTAAGTGATGTCGGAGCCATTAACTTTGACGAGGGAGAACAAATTCTCATCCAAAATTGATGACTATCTTTCTGGTGACCGCCGATGTCCTTTCTTCTTTGACAAGATTCTTCTTCTTCTCATTTAGTTTCGGTAAAGTTTTTAGTCATATTCTTTTATTTGGTGAATCAAATCTATCCAGATCTGTAAAGATTTGAGCAAGATCTATCATTTTATAATGGCTTCCAGCAGATTCTGGTAACGTTAAGCTAGTCTGGCGATGTCTACTATTTTTTGTTAGATCTAGAATTTTCTAGCAATGTCTATCAATTTCGAGCAACATCTAGTATTATCAAGAGACATTCAGTATTTCTCGGCCAAAAATCTCCCAAGTTGCAAACATCATCCAGGTGATATTTTCCATATTTCTCTCAATTTACATTTTCTTGAATTAATTGTTTCTTTCTATTTGTCCTCTATTTTCCTTGATTAAATTATATACTATTGTTGTATATATTAATTATCCATGAAAGAAGTTTTTCACCAAAATATCTTGCCTTGCACATATTGTGTTGTGGGTGTCTTGACTATTTTCTCGGTTCATTTGTTTAATTTTCTTAAGTTAATTGTTCCTTCTTTGCTACTTATTATTTGTTCTTGCTTGAGATTGCCTATTAATTTTGTTCATTGTACTACTTTTACCCTATAGTTCTATGATTTACTGTCCCGTTTACTCTTTGTATCTCATTGTTATTGTTTGTTGCACATATTTCTATAGGATTATTGTTCTTGCTTGTTATTTCTTGTATTTAATTATTGACTATTTTGCATGGTTTATACTCTATCTTTTATTATTTTGTCTACTAATTTTGTTGAGTTATTGACTTAAGAGCTGGTATATTCTAGATTTATTGTAATTTATCAATTTACCTGCCGTTAATCTATCCTTTTTAGTTGCTTTGGAAGTTGATGGTGGACTAGGGTCATACCCTTGATTAAGGTCAAAGGTGAGAGGTAGTAGGGGTAAGAGGGGGTCAAATTTTTTTAAATTGAGAGTTGGATCATGGAAGAGTCAAGAGAGCTGCTCTTGCATATCCTGCTCGATCTCTCATGTAGCCTCCTAAACTAGATGGTGTTGCCACTTGACCTTAACTAAAAGAATTGATTTGGAATGAAGCTAATGGACATCACTAGCTAATATAGCTATCGGCTTCTCAAAATAGGTCAAACAATTATCCAAAATCTTACCCTAGCTACCAATCCATCTAAAAATCTCAAATGGCCTAATATATCGAGGTGTAAGCTTACCCCATCTACCAAATCTCATCTCGCCCTTCTAGGACAATACCAGTAGAAATACACGACCACCGGAATGAAAGGATAAAGGGCAGTGCCTATCATCAACATAAAGGATAAAGGGAAGCACCTATTGTCAACATAACTCTAGTGCTGGCTCTAAGCTATCCTCAACCAATCCCGAATAACTCAAGCCCCGCAAAAGCCTCTTAAAGTACATCTATACTATTCGGCCTTGGCTTCAAGGACTCAAACCAACCAATAGGAGTGTGTCAACACCTACCGGGCCACAAATAGGGCTATTTGGATACTAGAATGGTAGTTTTTATTGTACGCAAACTCTGCTAGGGGAAAAACTGATCCCATTGACCCCAAACACTAATACACAAGCCTGAAACATATCCTCTAAGACCTGAATAGTGCGCCTTTGACTAACCGCCTTGCTGGGGAATAATGCAGTAGTAAGGTCAACCCAGGTGCCTAACTCTCTCTGAAAGGCTCTCTAGAAGCTAGATGTGTGTTGTAACCCCTCATTACAGATAATGGACACTAGCACCATATGTAAATGGACCACCTCTTGTATATAAACTCGGACTAGCCACTCTACATAGAAGCTATACCGTACTAGAAGGAAATGAGCAAATTTGGCCAATCAATTAATAATGACTCATATACTATCAATACCTCTGGAGGTCTGAGGCGAACCCATTGCGAAGTCAATAGTGATCTTCTCCTACTTCCACTCAAGAATGGGTAATCTCTAAAACTCCCTACAAGGCCTCTAACGATTAGCCTTCACCTGCTGGAAGCTAAGGCAACATGACACATAATTCACGATCTCTCCACATACCATAACACTGGTAATGTTGTCTCAAATTATTCTTCATCTTCACAGTGCCCTAGATGAATAGAGTATCTGGAATTATGGGCCTCATGAGGGATAAACTAAATCAAATCTCCCACTCTTATAATACATAAGCGACCGTCGTACCACAATACCCTATCTGAATCTATAGGAGATTGACCACTCTTGCCCTATAACAGTTGATCCAAAAACTCAACCAATGCCTCATCATCGAACTATTGGCCATAAATCTGATCAAGTCAAGAAGATCGAGCCTCTACAAAGGCCAATAACTACCCAAGTTCTAAAAGATCCAGTCTAACCATTGTGTTAGCTGAGGACTGAAAGTCCAAAGGTAAGGGTCTCCCCACAATAGGTAAGTAGGCTAAGGTTCCTATACTCTCTGCCTTCTAACTCAAGGCATTCGCTACCACATTCTCCTTGCATAGATGATAAAGAATGGACAAGTCATAATCGACTAGGAGCTCAATCTAATGTCACTGCCTAGAATTTAGGTCCCTCGAGTTCAAAATGTACTAAAGGCTATGATAGCCTGCATATATCTGACAATGGACCCCATATAAGTAGTGCCGACACATCTTGAGCGCAGAAAACTATCGACACCAATTCTAGGCCATAAGTGTGGCAGTTGCGCTCATGTGCTTACAACTGTTGGGAGATATAGTCAATAACTAAACCATGCTGCATCAAATCAAACCCTAGACCAACACCAAACGCATTGCAATATACGGTAAGCCCACACCCTTAACTAGAAAATTCAAGATAAGTATGATGGTAAGTGATTCCTTGATCCACTAGAAGCTTGACTTTAAACCCCTCGATCCATATTAATTAGGTCAATGGAGCGCTAATAGTGGAGAAACCCTCAACGAAGCATCTATATACCTACCAATCCGATGAAGCTTCGTACCTCTGCGATAGATGTGGGCCTAGCCCAATATCAAATAGCCTCAATCTTCGCCAAATCGACCATAATGCTCTTCTTAGACACCACGTGCCTTAGACATGCCATCGACTTCAACCAAAACTCACATTTTGATAACTTGGCATAAAGATTATGATCTCTCAAGGTCTGGATCAGAATCCTCAGGTGTTGTACATGCTATCTCTACTCCACAAGTATACTGAGATATCATCGATAAATACAATTATTAAGGAGTCAAGGTAGGGCATGAGTTCTCAGGCCTTCAAATCCATGAAGGGAGTGGGGGCATTAGAAGTCCAAATTACATTATCAAAAACTCATACTAGCCGCAACGAGTCTAAAAGGTAGTTTTTGGAACATCTGATGCCCTAATCCTCCACTGAGGTTAACTAGATCTTCGATCAATATTACAAAACACAGAGACACCCAAAACCTTATAAAATAAATAATCATTGTGAGGCATAGCGTAATGATTCTCCACCGTTATCTTATTCAGGTGCCTGTAACCAATGCACATCCTCAAGGTCTCATCCTTTTTTTTAGTAAATAGGTTACAAGCCCCCAATGCCGACACACTCAAGTAGATAAACCCCTTATATTAGAGATTCTCAAGACGAATATAAGCTTCCATATCTCTTGGAGAGTTATCTGATAGGGTGGAACTAAAATAGGCTTAGTGCCCAGCTCCAAATCTATAAAACAACCGATATCTATATCCAGAAGTAGGCCAGGCAGGTCCGTAGGAAACACATCAACAAACTCTTGAACCACAGGACAAAAATAAATAGGAGGGGTCTCACTCAAAACATCACCAATAGAGGCCAAATAAGCTAGACACCCTGAGGAAATCAACCGTTGGAATCGCATGAAAGATATAATCCCATCAGTGTGTGATTATAAGCCTTCTACCATAAGACAAGAGGAATACAAGGCAAGGCTAATATAATAGTCTTCGCGTAACAATGCAAAACTATATGATGAGGAGATAACCATTCCATGCTCAAACTAATATCAAAATCCAGCATATAAAAAAAAAAGATTTTCATGAGGTATTGTACCTTTGAATAATCACCAAACAGAGCCTACATACCTGATCCACTATAAAGAATCCCTTACTGGGGTTAAAACAAACAATGGCAACTCCAACAATTTGAAACAATAGCCAAATATGGGGAAAAATATGTAGACACATAAGAGAAGGTAGAGCATGGATCAAATAAAGATGAAACGGTCTACTAGCATATATGGATTATACCTGTGATAATTTCATCCACCTCTACCTCTGCTCTTACTGGAGAAGTGTAAAAGTGGCCCTGTTGGCCTTCACCTTGGTTGTCTGTCCTACTGCCTATCCTGCCTCTCTGAGAGCCCCATTAGGTATCCTACGGTCCATCTCCATGGATTCCTACCTAATCTACACCTCCTCGGCTCTAAATCTGAGTTCTGCCTCTGTGACCATAAATCTAATCTCCATCTCTAGATGGAGGTGGCACTGCTTATGTAAGTCTAGCTCGATGGAGGCACTCTTTGTACCAGTGGTCAAGTGCATCATAATCAAAACTCCTTGAGGGTAATCGCTCCATAATCATCCCATCGCGATATATGGAAGTTAATCTGACCCTCTTAAGCTCTTCCTAGATTGGGACCACACTAATATTCCTAGGTGCCTACTAAAGCAGTGGTGCCACCTCAATAGGATGGCTAGATTGACCCTGCTGATATCTGTCCTAAGAGAATCTCTGGGGGGATCTATCATAGCTATCTCTACCTCTAGACTAGTAGCCAATGTAAATACCATGGTGTTTAGATCTCTCGTAGCTGCACCTTTGGGCCTCACGATGAATATGCTCATGGTGCAGGCATGATCAATCACATCTAGCAACCAATGGCCTACTAAGACTAGGTGCTCTGTATCTACCATCAATTGAAATCTCAACCCAGGAATAAATCTTTAGACCGTCTCCTTTTTGGTAGGAAAAATCAGGGCAACATACTGGGAAAGCTAGTGAAACCTGGCTTCAAACTTTGAGATCGTAATAGAACTGTACTCCAACCTCACAAACTAATCTTAAAATGCAATCTGCGACACCCTGGGGAATATATCTATCCCGAAAAAACCTTTTAAAACTCACCCCATGATAGAGGGTGATCTGGCTTGTTGGATTTGTAAGTAGGAGCACTACCATTATCTGGTTGTCCTATGGAATTGATGGTTAGTGAAGTCAGCTCCTCTATACTCCACAATTCCTAGGGACTGAAGCTACCCCAAGAAAGTAGTCAAAAACTCCATAGCATCCTCATTGGTTGCTCAAAAAAATGTCAAGGGTGATAATCTCTTAAATATCTCCAACATCTTCTGCTTATGTAGAGGCATGACACCCTCTATGACAATTGGCTAAGGAGCAATAGGTTGTCTGGGCTGCTAGTCCTCATGGACTGGTGCGGTAGGTTGATGTTATTGTGCTGGCATACCATGGCTGAGGCCTATAGAATACTTCCTAAAGTAGTTACAAATCTAGCAATGGCTGCTTGCAAGGCTGGAGTCATAGCTAGTGTGGTTGAGGGATATGCTGGCGCTAGCCCCTCTTGCCGTAGAGGAATAAGGGCATCACGATTCCCCTCCGTATGCTTGAGGGTTGCATCCCTATCAAGTACTAGTGCTATACCCCATGGTCGACAAGGGCTTCGTCTGTTAGTGTAGGCTGGTATCACCACCAGTAGTATCACGCGTACGAGCCATTCCTGCAAAGAGTGAGATAAGTAAGTTTTCATGAATCTAATAAGACATACACTGCATAAAAGGACACAACATAGTAAATATTTCCTAGTGACATCCTTAGCTTCCCAAGGACAGCCCACAAATATCTCTACAAAAATCCACAGTACTCTACTAGACGTTAGCTTTGTACAATGTAAGATCAATGTATTTGAGGATCTGATACGAACTTGAGATCACTCAATTTTTCCATAGTCATGATGGCACCTACCATAACCTACCGATAGGTAAGCCAACCAATATTTCAAAATAGTAAGTGGTAGGTATAAAAGGAAGCTAACAAAATCTAGCATACACAAGACCATACAAATAAATAGAAGCAAGAACTGACTACATATACAAGATGCCTCCTAGAACCTAGAAGTCACCAGTATAGAGCTGCTAAAAGCAAAAGAAAGAGTACAATCCCCAAAGGTGGCCCATAAATGTATACATGGCTTGGCTAGTCTTTAAATATATAAAAAGATGAGCCATAAAGCTGAAGGAGGAAAAAATTATCCAAAAATGCTAAATGCTCACTTTGGTCTCTTATGTAAGTTGTAAAAGGCTCAATCAATTAACATCGATAACTGCTGCTCAAACCTGCAATACAAAGGAAGATGCAGAGTATAGTTTAAGTACCAAAATAAAGGTACTCAGTAGGCATCATAGGCCAATTGAATAGAAAAGGTAAAAAAAAATATGAAAAAGGGGAATTAATCTAAACTAGATTCAAATATACTACCAAATGTAGCGTAAAAGGAAAGGCTCAATCAATTAACATCGATAACTGCTGCGCAAACCTACAATACAAAGGAAGATGCAGGGTATAGTTTAAGTACCAAAATAAAGGTACTCAGTAGGCATCATAGGCCAATTGAATAGAAAAGGTAAAAACAATATGAAAAAGGGGAATTAATCTAAACTAGATTCAAATATACTACCAAATGTAGCGTAAAAGGAAGAATCATATAAGTAGTGAGAGTTCTAACTAAAACAATATGCTATAAACACCCAACCAGACCCTCGTAAGCCCGATTGGAATATAGAATGACTATAACTACGAAAACTAAGGAAACAGAGAGTTAATCACACTGAAATTTGAGGAACCATGAACCACAAATGCCTAAAAATGGAAAGATCACATTTGATCTAGGTACCAAGGATGGGACTATCACTACTCGAATGCTCTCCCGATTAATAAGGGAGGTTGAGGTTGCGACAACCTACCAAGATGCTCACCTGAATAATATAAGAAAGATCCAAATTGAGGATGTCGTTACCCAGAGGCTCACCTATGTTATAAAAGAGGTTAAGGCCAGGAATGCCCAATACTTGGATGCTTTTTTGAATAGTATAAGAGGAGTCAAGGCTAGGACTGCCACTACCTAGAGGCTTTCACAAATTGTAAAGGTGGTTGAGGTCAGGACTGCCTAATACCCAGATGCTCTCCTAAGACTAACCAAAGGTGCCAAACTTTCTCTTCTTTATTCTGTATGTTGATAGACACATAAGATTGCCTTCCTCAATGAATTGAGCCATTGTAACCACCGAGTCATCAACTGTAATTGGAACCAAATTGAAACAGGATCTAACAGTAAGACTTGGGGAATTATTGATGATAGGGTGTTTATTTGAGAAGTTACTACCTAACTATGGTATAACTACCAACCCTTGTCTGCTACGCTATTCTACAACGATCTAAGTCGACCAAAATAATGTTAGGGCATCTAAAGTAGGTTTCGATCAAACTATACTAAGACCACAATGCTCCACAACACCAACATATAAGGAACTGTTACCACTAATAATAATAATAGCTAACAACGAAGTTTACATGCTTTCAGCTACCTAGAGACCCCGGTAAAGGTCTAAATCATTATTTCTAACTCCTAAGGCATATAAACATACTACCCAACCCGAATTCCAACTATTTTAATACGATTTTACACAAACTAGCTCAATCTAAAGAAAGAAGTTGTAGCGTACCTGCAGGCAAATCACGCATGCTCCAATTCACTCCACTCAAGATATTTCTTTCTAGATAGCCTCTGAGTGCTACCATGCTATCAAAAATAGATCCATAACATCATGAGGGTCGTTTAGATACTAAATTTGCAATAAAAATAGGACAAACTGATTTCGGGGCTTAAAATGGAAAAAGTGAAACCCATAGTGAAAATTTCAGAATTGACCCCCAAATAGGTCCTAACAAGCTCCTAGGCTCATATCTCATAATGGGACAAAATTCGGGGCTCGAGAACACCTCATGAGCAATAAGCAAGAAAAATCCAATTTAAACTAAGGAAAAGTAACTACGACATCAACTAATTAAAATAATGTACCACAAATGGATCCCCCACAGCTGAAACCTAGCACACCACAATGTTCCTCATAGAATACCCCACAATTTGAACCAAAGAATCACTAAAAATGGACCTAGAACGCTTAAGATATCAAACCTCAAATTCACCATAAACCCAATTTGAAAATACCCAAACACAATAGCTAAAATGGAGAATTTTCCTCAATCGGAAGTCCCACTTTTATTTTTGAGCTGACTAACATATTCTCTACCAAATTCCACACAAGATGGACCTTGGATTTGCCTAATTTGAGTTGGAAATGAGAAAGATATCATTTTCTAAAGAAAACAATTAATTTGGTTGTGAACAAGTATAAATATATCAGGGACCCACTCAATTTGTTTTCCATGATTATGGTGAACAGTGCTCCATAACTGTGGAGTACAAGAAAAAGAACCTCGGTGATCGCAGAGGGTCCCCCGCATTCATGATTGTCAACTTGGTTGGACCTACCTGATTGCGAACAAGGTCCCACGTTCCCGAAGGCTAGGCTTGTCTAACCTCCATAATCGCGGCCAAGGGCCCATGAACACGAAGAAGAGATCATCTGGCACCAGATATCAATTGAGGAGTTGATTTTCTCCAACGCCAAAATTTTCGACGGGGCACTCAAAATTCATCAGGAATCTCGTGCATGCAATCAGACTATCTAACCTAAAATATTAGACATTTCATACTCAATGGTGAAGTTAACATTCTCATAAGAAGTTGATACGACTGAATTTGGATCCCACTCCTATGACCGTTTCTAGCCAAATTCCAGCACGGGCTCAAAATGAGTCTGAAAGTTACAGAAGCCGAATGAAAGATCATTCTAGACAAAACTCCCAAAGCTAACCACACTTCCACAGTTTCCATTCAGGCGCATTTTAAAGGAATGTTGACCAAAGTCAACTCTTGGCTAATTTTAAAGGCTAAAATGCTAAATATGATAGAAACTCGCACGAAAATCCTCTGATCATGCTTCTAGCCTAATTTTACCATTTCAGAGCTAATGGAATTGACATAATTCCATTCAGAGACTGTTTACCCACATTTTACTCCTAAGATAATTTTCAAGTTATAAAGATCTCCAAACATGAAAAGATACACAAAATCGAAATGAATGATTAGGCAACCGACCTACCAGTGCCAATAGGTCATAAATAACTTAGGATCACTATAGAAATGCTCTAAATGGTAGAAATGACACAATATAAGAAAAATGATTGAGTTTCATTTTAATATTTTATATGTTTAATACAAAATTTGAATTATATAATTTATTGAATATGAAAATTAGATAAACATTCATAGGATCCTTAGGACTTGCATTAGAACTTGTAGCAAAGTAACAAGAGTTACGGTTCTTACAAATATATAAAGAATTCTTCTATGAGATTGGAGGGTGACTCATACAAACAAAATGATGAAATAGGAAGACAAAACGTTTTTGCTAAAGTAGATGTGAGAAAATAAAACGACAAAGAGAGAAAAGCACTCTTGGACCTTGAATCTTGAGATATGATGAAGAAATGAGAAGAAAATATACCTATATTTATAGGACTATGAGACCTTCAAATGGGAAAATTGATCTATAAAAAAGCACTAACAATTAGTTACTTATTATGTTATGGTATGGAAAAAGAATAGGGACAAATAATTTTAATTTAAGAGATCAAGTTGAATAAATATTTTTCAACATCTTAAATACTTTCAACCCACAAATATAAAGAAAAAAAAAAGTTAAATAAAGGAATTATAGTCTGAATAGAATAAATAGCTGTTGCAAATCTATGAATATCTAGATATATACCATATCAAATAAAAGAGTTATAGAAGACAAGGCAACATAATATGTTCTCCTAATTCATTTAAAATATTATGTCAAGTTGTCTTCTATAACTTATTTACTTGATATGGAATATATCTTGATTTATTCCTAGATTTATATGGTAAATTTTTTCTATCAAAATTATTATTCATTAATCTGAGTTTATTTGTTTATATTTGTGGAAAATTTGAAACTTTTTAAGAAGTTGACAAAATTTATTCAACTCAATCTCTTAAATTTTGCCCTATTATTTTCCCTTACCATAATATAATTAGTAAAAAATTAATTGTAAGGTGTTTTTTTTTATGGATCATTTTCACATTTGAAGATTTCATAGTCCTATGTATATATAAATATATTTTCGTCTCATTTCTTCATCATAACTTAGATTCATGGTCCTAGGGTGCTTTTATCTATTTGTCTGTTTATTTCTCATATCTACTCTAGCAAAAAAAAAATTCTCTTCTTATCATGTGTTCTTCTCTTTCTTGCCTGTTTATCATATCTAGCTTATTCTGCTGATGGGTTTTGTGACGAGGGTTTTCAGAAAATAGCCTCTCTACCTGTGTGGTAGTGGTAAGGTCTGCGTACATCTTACCTTCCCCAGACCCCACTTGTGGGATTTCACTGGGTATGTTGTTGTTGTTGTTGTATTTCTTTATTTTGTTAGTGTAAGTCACCCCCAATATCATAGAAGCATTCTTAATATATTTGTAAGAACCATAAAAGTAGGGAAAGATTTTCCACTGTATCTTTGACTTACATTTGGGTTTTTAATGATCTTTTAAATGAACCAAATTTCTCTGAGATAAAAATTAATATCAATTTTCATATTTTTAATTTTTATATTTAGGTTCAACTTAATACATATGTTCTGACATTCTTTTTCATTTGTCTTTTCCTTTTATATAGGTCCATGTGGGAATTGAATGTTATGTGAATTACTCAACCTTGAGAAATTTAAGGTATATGTAAATATTATATAATGACCCTCCAGGTTATTTGTGTGTTTCCATAAATATTTTATCAGTTTGAGAATTTTCCTAGCGACATAGGGACATATTTGACTTACCAATTATAATAGTTCGATTGTTGGGTGAATCATTTGGTAAATATGCAGCTTTTTGAATTAAAAGGATAAATGTAACTATAAAATGAACTTTCAGGTAAAGTCCTAGTAAATGGGCTCAAAGAAATATTTTGACAGTTGCATCATCTCCAGAATTGCCAAATTAGGGTAGGAGCATGTTTGGTGTTAGTTATATCAAATTTTGCAAATTTATCCACCGGAACAGGTCAATAGTTGACTTTAGTCAATACGCCTGGAAAATCTATCTAGGTGGAAATTCTAACAGCACAGTCAGTTATGAAACATCAAGTTTGTTTTGAACGACCCCTCATTTGGTAGCAGGGACATCCAAATACAACTTAACCCTCTCGACTCTTTTCGTGAAAAGTTAGATATAAGAAAGTCGAACCTTGTAAGGACCTGGATTTTTCAAGCGGCTTTACCGGATCTCTTGGTACTGTCCCAAGTGAAGTGTCAGGTATCGCTCCACGGAAGGCCCACACAAGCCGTGTGAAGCCACACAGATCATGTGGCCTCCCGTGGAGGGGAACTTGGTCTAGTTCACGACAGGGGAAATATGAGATGGAGGATATGTTGGACTAAGTGAGGGCATACAACCACTCACACGGTCTGAGTGATGTGTCACGGGCCGTGTGACCCTCTGTGTAACTCACTACATAAAAGTTTTCTAAATATGGAAGTATTATCTCGTAACTTTGTCGTGGGGGATTTATTTCAAGTACTATCACACGGTCGTTGAGAAACACTTCAAATTTTTGATTTGATCTTCCAATACAATCTTGTGATTCTCAATGAAGCTTGGATTTACTTGTTCTTAATTCAGTTGTCTAAGTACTCTATTATGTTATTCAAATTTATAAGTCTTGAATCTACACAAATTATGAGCAGCTAAATCCAACAACTAAGGTTGTGGAAACCATGAGAAAGTAACAAGGTAAAACCAGATAATTTAGAATTCTTGAAAAGTGTGCATGCATGTATTTATTAACTATCTTTGTTTTGCATGTTTTCTAGTGGTAGCCAATATTAGAACTCTCCTAGTGTTACTGACTTGGCAAAGGTAGTAATGAATAGGAAAAGAAATTAATTATCATCATTCTATTGATGTGTTCTCGTCTAATCAACTGAATTGGGTCAAGGGGTGGTTGTACTGGGACAATATGTAAGGGTTAGTAATGTCACACTACGGAGATGGACCCAGTCACGTAGTGAAATTCCCTTCTCTCTTGGCCCAAAGGGTTTTGTGAACTTAACTTACCGTCGTGCATGCTAAATACTAGAAACGAATTAAGTTATTCGGTGATACGAAGTTAGGGAATCATGGGGAACACAATACCGTAATTTCTCTCCATATTTATTTAATCACTTGTGTTAGTTAGAAGTACTTCTTACTTCTTAATACACCCCACTTCTCTCCATCCTTTGGGGAGATAAGTTGGTTAATAACGCAAGTTGCATAGTTGAATTCTTCTAACTTTACAGTATTCCCTTGGGTTGAACCCTAACCTTAGTTAGGTTCTATTTCTTCACAACGACCACTTTAACCTAAAGAAAGAGGTGTAGCTTGGGCTATATCAAAGACTCAAAACTTTTCCTGGTGAGATGGGACTTTGTCAAGGATCTATACTAAGCCCTTTTCTTTTCTAATATATTGTTAGTTTAGCTGACACAGTAAATTCCAGAGGAGGTCCCATGGTGTTTTCTCATTGATGATGACATAGTTCTTGTTGATCAGACAAGGGACAACATTAATAATTAGTTGTAGGTTTAGAGACAAACTCTAGGGTCCAAAGATTTCAAATCAAGCAGCATCAAAATTAAATACTTAAAGTGCAAATTTAGTAATATGACGGATGATGCATACATGAAAGTGAGGCTCGCCACTCAACATATTCTCAAGAGAAAGCTTTAAATATTATGGATTTATCATCCATAATAATGGGAACATTGATAATGATGGCATGCATCACTAAAGGGAAGCATGGATGAAATGGAGGCTTGCTTCTGGAGTATTGCATGATAAGAAGGTACTGCCTAAAGTTAAAATTAAGTTTAACAGAATGGTCGATAGGACATCATTGTTGTATGGAATTGAGTTCAGTCCAGTCAAAAACTCATATATTCAGAAGATACATGTTGTAGAGATGAAGATGTTGAGTTAGATATGTGAAAACAATAGGAGTGATAAGGTAGAAAATTAGATTAATTGGGAGAAGGTGGGAGTGATCTCTATGGCATACAAGATAATAAAAGTAATACTGGATGATTTGGGCCTATGCAGAGGACGTGTGTCCGCGCCCTAGTTAAGAGGTGTGAGAGGTTGGATTTAGGGGGTACACAAAGGGGCAAGGCTAGTCTAAAAAAGTATTAGTGAGAAACAATTATGCAAGATATGGTGCAACTTCATATCACTAATGACATGACCTTCAAAAAGTGGAGGTCATGAATTAGGGTAGAAGGTTAGAAGGGTTAGAATGATGTCTTGTCCTGTGATCGTTTTTAGGTTTTACATAGCAATGATCAAGCTATTATGGTTGTGTTGTGCTACAACCAATTTTGTTGAGTCTTGATGGCTCCTACCTAACCCACCGACAAGTAAGCCAAACTTGTAACTCGGATCCCTTCCTTATTTCTCAATTTTTTTCTCTCTCTAAAAAATGCTCTCTAGGAGGCACGCACCGACGGGGATGACTGGCCATCAGACCAAGCTCATTAGGAGCGCCTTGGCATGGCGCACCCACCCATCATAGCACGTGCACTCAATCCACATTTTTGGTGAATCTCAGAGCAGGCCAGCAATCACTACAGAGGTTTCTAAAGAGGAACTATCTGGGGCTCAAACAATTATTTCCCTAATGTGTATGAGACAAATTCGTGTAATTCCAAGCATCGGAGATGAATCTACATCCCTTGATCTACTAATGGTCAAAAGACCGGATCATTCTATTATACCAATTACGAGATCTGATGAGGCAATTTTTGCGAGAATCACCTCAGAATTGCCCAAAATACACCTTGAAATTCAACAACCTTTGGATGAAATTTGTGACATAGGACCAACTGGAATGGATTTTTCAGGTCATGAAGCTTCTGTTGGTAATTTTGTGGCCAATTCCACCAGTGGAATCGATGGCAGAGCACTTTCTTGTGGCGGCGATGGAGCTCCGGCGAGTTTTGTGGGTCAAGATATAGTTTATTCGATTCCTAGGACCAAGCCACATCTTCCAATAGCAAAATCCCCAAAAGTTAATATGGCGATCGATTCAAATTTGGAAACTAGTGTTTCGTCCAACCCAATTGGTGGTGGTGAAATTCTGGTGACTTCTAATGGGCATAATGTATACCAACATGAAGCTATGAATAAAGGGGATCTCCCAACACCAAAAGGCCTAATTTTACCGGCCCAATTCAAGTTAATTTAGAAATTAGGGTTCCGTCTAACCCTATTAGAGAAAAAGGAGCTCTTGTGAGATTTGATGGGCAAGAGTTATACCAAAATGTGATTGCTGACAAGGAGGACCTAGTAGGACAAAAAGGCCCAAAAGTTAATGTGCCAAATGAATTTAATTTGGACTCTAGGGTTTTGACTATTTATTCTTCACTAAATTCGAATGAGCCAAGATTTTTATCCGCGTCATTGACTAAATTGACTCTGAAAAAGGTCAAGTTTCAATGGTCCGAGGAATGTGAGAAGAATTTCCAAGAGTTGAAAACGAGGTTGACTACTGCATTAGTCCTAACTTTACCTGATTGGAGGGAGGATATTGTAATTTACTGTGATGCTTCAAGGGTTGGATTGGGATGTATACTGATGCGGAGAGGGAAGGTGATAGCCTATGCTTCCGGGCAACTCAAGGATCATGAGAGGAACTATCCAACCAATGATCTCGAGTTTATAGTAGTGGTATTTGCACTTAACATCTGACGCACTACTTGTATAGAGTGTGTGTGGAAGTTTTACTAACCAAAAGAGCTTGCACTGTCTTTTCAGTCAGAAAGAACTCAACTTGCGATAGAGGAGATGGTTGGAGTTGCTCAAGGATTATGACATGAGCATTCACTACCACTCAGGTAAAGCTAACGTTGTTGCTGACGCTCTTAGCAGGTTGTCAATGGGTAGCACAACCCATGTTGAGGAAGGAAAAAAGGAGCTAGCCAAGGAAGTGCATTGATTGGCTCGATTGAGAGTGCAACTTAAGGAAAATGTTGAAGGAGGAGTTAATGTTCAGAATGGGTCTGCTTCATCCATAGTTGCAGAGGTAAAGGAAAAACAAGACCAAGATCATGTCATACTCCAATTGAAGGAGGTTGTCCTCAAACAGAAGGTGATGGTTTTCTCCCAAGGGGGAGATGGAGTATTGAGGTACCAATGTAGATCGTGTGTTCCAGATACTAATGGCATTTGAGACAGAATCATGGCGGAAGCCCATAGCACTAGATATTCCATTCATCCTGGATCTACCAAGATGTACCACGACCTGAGATAAGTCTATTGGTGGAGTGTAATAAAGAGGAATATTGCTGAGTTCATTTCAAAATGCCCAAATTACCAACAAGTGAAGGTTGAGCATCAAAGGCCATGTGGATGGCCTTAGAACTTTGAGATTCTGGAATGGAAATGGGAGATGATTAATATGGACTTTACTACTGGTCTACCAAGGTCTCAAAAGCAACATGATTCGATATGGGTGATTGTGGATAGGGTGACTAAATCGGTTCACTTCTTGGCAGTTAAGACAACAAACACTGAGAAGGAGTATGCCAACTTGTAGATCTAGGAGATTTTGAGGTTGCATGGAGTTCACTTGCCCATCATCTCGGACAAAGGAGCTCAATTTACCTCCCAATTTTGGAGATCGTTCAAAAAATGAATAAGTACCAAGGTGAACCTGAGCACAACCTTTCATCCACAGACAAATGGTCAAGCAGAGAGTAGAAGTTAAACATTAGAGGATATGTTGAGAGCTTGTGTTCTTGATTTCAAGGGGAATTAAGATGATCACCTACCATTGATTGAATTTGTACATAACAATAGTTATTATGCAAGCATTCAAATGGCTCCCTAGAAGCCTTGTATGGGAGGAGACGTAGATCACCAATTGGGTGATTTGAGGTTGGAGAAGTGGAGTTGATTGGGCCTGATCTTGTCCACCAATCGATGGAGAAGGTCAAGGTCATTAGAGAGAGGTTAAAGACTGCCCAGAGTCGCCAAAAATCTTATACCGACATGAGGAGAAGAGACTTGGAGTTCGAGATAGATGATTGGGTGTTTTTGAAAGTGTTACCTATGAAGGGTTTCCTAAGATTTGGGAAGAAAGGGAAGTTGAGTCCATGCTATGTTGGACCATATAAGATTGTAAAGAGGATTGGAAAGGTTGCTTATGAGTTAGAGTTTCCTTTCAAGTTAGATGGAGTCCATCCGGTATTCCATGTGTCGATGTTGAAGAAATGCTTTGGAGACCCTACCTTGGTGACCCCTGTCGATAGCATTGGAGTAAAAGATAGCCTATCCTACGAAGAGGTTTCGGTTCAAATCCTTGATTGTCAGATTCATAAGTTGAGGAACAAAGAGAAAGCCTAAGTCAAAGTCCTGTGGAGAAATCAATTCGTTGAGGAAGCTACATGGGAAGCTGAGGAAGAGATGAAGGCCGAATATCGACGCCTATTCGTGCCAATTGATGAGAGTGTTGAAGGTAAATTTTTTACCCTTCACTAACTTGATATATCTATTATTGATGTGACTTTTTATTCGTAAATTCTGAGTAGTATTGATTGAGGTCGAGGAAAAGTAGAGAGTTTGATTGATTGAGTTGAATATTAAGATGAGTTTTTAGTCTATTCGTGCCTTGATATCCGCCTATCCTCATCATTCGAGGATGAATGATCCCAAGGGGGAGATGATGTAACGCCTGGCAAAATTACCGAAATACCCCAAGAAGGAGGGTTTGTGGGTAACGCATCTTCCAATGCTCGTATGGCAAATCCAAGGTTGGATTTGTGATCAGCATGAAAAATTGAGTGGGAAAATAGTCTCGGTCGATTTTTAGAGCGACCCGATCAAAAGAAATTTTTTTATTCGAATCGCAAAACATAGTTGGTGCGCGACAGGAGCGCGTCGCGCCTCCATCGCGGACCAGCACTTATATTTATATGAAATATTTCAACGGGATTGAGAAAAATCATTCAGAAAAATTTTCTAAAAATACACAGTGAGCGACCATTCCGCGTCGTGGGCTGGGTCTTTTCCGAGTTGAAAATTTCTAAATTATTACGAGAGGCATTCTAGTGAATTCCGTACCCTTTCTAAACTTTATACACGGTCTAATAAGTTTGTTTTGATGTAAAGAGGGTCTAAAACCCCCATTCTAATTCCTATTCTATAATCTAACAAAACTAGGGCTTGAGGAAAGAGGATAAGAGCTTGAGTTTAAGAGATTTGAGAAGAAATCTTTGATGTGACTCAATGATAGCTTCATTCCAGATATGTAAGGCTAAACTAGAGAATGGGATTTTCCTCTCATGTGTCCCATAGATGGTCATAGATAAGTTGATAATTTGAAGAGTCTACATGTATATCCTTGATGGGTTTTCCTAAAATTTTATTTGAAATTACATGTTTTCCTATGTTGAGATCGCCATACTAATTGTTTTTGTAAATTGAACATTTTCATGAGAATGTGCATAACCCTACATGACTTCCTTGAAAAGAATGCATAATAAATTTGAGAATTGAGTCTAGAGCCTTGAGATGAGATTGTTGATTGTGATGAGAGAATGATGATAAGTTGATAGAATTTGTATGTCTTAGGAGTCTCCACAAATGAACTCTACCAACGTGTCTATTCGATTGTTTCCTAATGGCTGTTCTAAATCTGATTCATTGATGAAAGGGTTAGAGTCACTATGAGTTGTTTGATGAAAGGGTTAGAGTTCCTATGAGTTGATTGATAAAAGGGTTAGAGTCCATATAAGTTGATTGATGAAAGGGTTAGAGTCCCCATGAGTTGAATGATTATAGGGATCGAGTCCCTATCAGATACCGATAGATGACGGGGTTCGAGTCCCTATGAGATGGGTTGAGATGAAGGTTTCATGAGCATTGAGTCATAGGAGGAGTATCGAGCACTGAAAGAGTGTGAATTAGTCCGACTTGAACTCATCAAACTACATCACCAAACGTAGGTGAGGCTCAGAACGATCACATATATTGTGGTTCCCTCTTGATTAGAAGTCTCTGAAACAATAGTAGACTTGTTGACGACTGACACAATATTGGTTTAGTTGATATGGTTTTGATTCGTTCCCTACCGAGCAAGTTTGGAATTGCTGTGGCAATATCAGCGAGATTGGTGTACATTCACTGGCTCATAAGTGATTGTTGTTGGATAAGAGAAACTTTAGTAAATTTCCTACCTTGAATACTCTGAGTTGAGATGAGATGAAAGGAGGTGAGCTCGTCTGAGATGAGATGATATGAGATGAGAGGAGGTGAGCTCCTCTGAGATGAGATGAGATGAGAGAAGAGGAGGTAAGCTCTTTTGAGATGAGTCTGAGATGATCGATAAGTTTGGGTTGTTGACGGGTCACTTTTCTACTCTTTATTCTTGCACAGATAGACATTTGATGATTTGATGTTATTTGATGATTACTTTTAGTTGATGTTGTTTCCATATTATTCTACATGTTTCTTTTTCACTCAGCTATTTTACATACCAGTACATTCCAAGTACTAATGTCCCTTTTGGAATGCATCATTTTATGATGCAGAGGCAGGTACTAGAGATTGTCAATAGGTGCTCTATTGAAGATCTGAGATCCGCAATGGATTTGGTGACCCTCCCCTACTCTAGAGGATCCACTATGATTATTTCATCTTGCTTTAGAGTTAGATTTTGGACTAATCTTTTATTTTGATCTGGGTAGACATAGGTCTGTCATTGGCTCTACATGATTAGTGATAGAGGCTTCATAGACAATGGTTGAACGTTAATGTTGAGATTGTGAGCTAGTTTCTATCTACTAGCCTTTACTTTTATCTATATGTTGTGAGACTTTAGATGAGGTGTGGCCATTTACGTACTTTATTTTCGCTATTCAGTAGAGTTATTTGATTGAATGAATGTGATGAGGCTAAGTGGTTCGCTTGGGGACTAGAAATAGTCTCTAGGTGTCGGCCACATCAAGGGTACCTTTCTAGGCTGTGACAATAATTAGACATCACCAAGGAAAGACCCCCTCATATTTGGATAGGTACAAATGAGTCTGATTTCACAATTGGGAGATGGCAAGCAATTCAATATGAGGAGCTACTTGACTATTGTGTTTATTGCAAGCACGAAGGGCATTTGGAGAAAGTTTGTAATGTCAGAAAAAAAGTAATTTGGAGGAAAAGAAGAGGAGATGTTGAGATGACAAAGAACACTACAGCCTATGGAAATACACAACCAGATCAGGTATGTCAGCTATCTACTCCTATTGCCACAGATGCTACTAATGACTTTTCTGGTGATGTAGGTCAAACAAGACAACAACATGCTAAGAGAAAAGGAAAAGAAGCTGCATATCAGGAAGAAAGGCAGGTCCCGAAAAACAAAAACCAAAAAAAGAAGAACAATAATGCAAATCAAAATCAGGAAAATCAGGAAAAAAAGTCAAGGCAAAAAGCAATGGCAATCAAGAACCCAAAAAGTTAATGAGAAAAGTTCTCAATCAAAAGAGCAGTTGAACAATAACCAAAGTAATGATCAGAAAGAGAAGGGTACCTCTACTGTGAGCAACAATGAGAAATTAATTAATCATGTAGAGGGTCCAAAGACAAATGTACTTGCAGACTCTCATGAAAAGGAAAAAGAAGTCAATACAGAAGACAATACCATGCAGCAGATACAAGCTAGAGGAACAGGTATTGACTTATCTACCCTGGAGAGTGTGGTTCCTTCTGTCCAGGACGAACCCTCTAACCCCTATTTATGAGAATACTGTTGGTGCTACTCCCCCTCCCTGTAACCCCTCTTGTGTTGTGATTGATGAAGTCTGTGGCGATGCGGGGGTGTGAAGGAGAATCTTGCTAACTTGTAGGAAAGGGAACCAAGGGTGGGAATCTGTCTCATGTTCTGCACGAGAACCCTCACACTGACCATTGCATTGGCTCTAGAGCTCTTGCTACCCCTTCTATGCAAGTTTAGAACCAACAACAAATTTCCAATCCTCAGCAATAGTCTGATATTGGTACTCCTATCCAGAATATGGGTTCTATGACAAAGAATATGGGTTCTTTTGCTAGTACCAGCACTATGGGTTCTAAATCCAAGAAGAACAAGATGAGTAAGAAAAGAAGAGATGCTCAAAAAAAGAGAAAAGAGAAAGAATCTGCTCAAACGGTCATGGACCATACTCAACCTGAAGGAAACAACACTGGAATTGCAAAAAGATCATTCTAGTGGATGACTACAATCCTGTTAGCATTACTCCTATTCATAGGGTCTCTCCTATTCAAAATGATCAGTCATGGCTGATCTACTGGTCCTACTATAGCTGAATGTACTCTTAACTCTATTCCTAATATAGTGCCTGAATTTGATGAATATGGGGTGTTGAATTTTGAGGATGAAGTTGACAAGGACAATCAACCTGTGGGGGATAAGGAAGATGATAATGATGAAGTCAGTGAGCAGCTGATTAGACCATTTAGCCCTTCCAGTGATGATTTAGAGGAGGACGTTCAACAAGTGTCTAATGAGCAGGGTCTATCACCCAGGGGCTTTCAACAAGCCATATTCAAAACCAAGAAGCTGATTTCTACCAAATCTGCCCTATAGGCAGACCAAATACCAGACTCTATAGCTCAAAGTGTTCTCAATGATTAACAACATAGTTTGGAATGTAAGGAGTACTAATACCCAGGGTGTTACGGAGAGAATAAAAGCTCTCAAAGCTATTCACCACCTTTCATTTATTGCTATTCCGGAGCCTTTTTCTAACTGTTCCCAACTCAAAACTTCAAGATTTAGCTTAATATGGACTACTCTGAGCATAATCCTAATAACAAAATTTGGTTGTTATGGACTAAAGATGTGGACTACAGAATCCTCTACAATGAAGAACAACACATCACTTGTGTTCTTAACCATGTGTTGTGTTCACACTCTTACATGATGACTTTTGTTTATACTAAATGGAAAGATGTCATGAGAAAACCTCTGTGGGACAGGTTACTACTTCATGCCAACACTGATAAACCTTGTTGTGCTATAGGAGATTTTAATGTGATCACTAGCCCTGAGGAAAAGTTAGGTGGAGTCCCTTACAACATGAAAAAAAGTTTTGAGTTTATCAGTACTATTGAAGGTTGTCGTCTCAAGGATATTGGTTTTAATGGTCAGAAGTTTCCTTGGTGCAGCCACAGAGATTTCCGTAACAAAATCAGGAAGAGGTTAGATAGGTTTTGGTTAATGATACATGGTTGGATGACATGCCTTATACTTCTATCTATCATCTTCCATCAACTAGATCTGATCACTCACCCCTCTAGCTGGAGATGGTAGATAAAAAGGCCAAACATAGTAAGTATTTCAAGTTCCTAAATTGCGGGACAGATCATCAGTCCTTCATTGTCACTGTTAGTAGCTGCTAGAACAGACTTTTTTAGGGCAATCCTATGTGGGTGTTTCACTACAAGTTGAAGAGGTTATCTTTTACACTTAGCAACTGGTCCAAAGCTACTTTTGGGGATATTCATGCCAAGGTGAAAGAGTTTGAAGAAAAAGTTAGAACGGCTGAAGAAAATCTGATAGTCGCCTATGTTTTGATAGTCGCCTATGTGTTCCCAAAGTAGGAGATTTCATTCAGTTGATACTTTTTCGGGCTCATGAATCTACATAGTCTATCTATTCAAGCACCAGGAAGATGTATGGGGACTTTAGGAAGCTTTACTAGTGGTATGGCATAAGGAGGGATACAGTTAATTATCTGTCCTAGTGTTTAAGTTGACAGCAGGTAATGGCTAAGTATTAAAGGCATAGGGGAGAGTTTTAGAGATTACCGATTCTTGAGTGGTAATGTGAGTGTATCACCATAGACTTGATGATGGGACTTCGACGGACATCAACGAGTATTGATAACATCTAGGTTATCATTTATCGATGATCAAGATAGCTTACTCCGTGCCGGTTTGATCTACTCTTAATAGCCTCTATTTTTGCTAGATGTACCATGATTCTATGCTTGGAAACCATGTGACCTAGAATGTCACAGACTCTAACAAACATTTGCACTTAGAGAACTTGGTATAAATCTTCTAATCTCTCAAAGTCTGGAGCACAAGTCTCAGGTGTTGCATATTCTCCTCCCTGTTTTGTGAACCTGCAAAAATGTCATCAATGAATGCAATAATAATAGAGTCAGGATATGATTGGGATACCCAAGTTGTCAAGTCCATAAAAGCAGTAGGGGCATTAATAATCCCAAATGAGATCACAAGAAACTCATAGTGGACATAGCGAGTCCAAAAGAAATTCTTAGGAATGTTGACTACCATAATCCTCCATTGATGATAGCTGAACCTCAAATCAATCTTAGAAAATATGGCAGCAGCATCTTGTAGCTAGTTAATTAAGTCATTAGTACAGGGCATGGGGTAACTATTCTTCACTGTTACCTTGTTCAGTTGCCTCTAGTTGATACACATCCATAGAGACCCATCCTTTTTCTTAACAAAAAGAATAAGAGAACCCCGCAACAACATACTCAGATAGATGAAACCCTTACCTAGAAGGTTCTCAAGCTAAATACTAAGCACTCAAAGCTCTGCAAGGTCCATATGGTATGGTGGAAAAAAATGGGCTTACTACCTGGCTCCAAATTTATAGCAAAATCAATATCGCTCTTTAGAGGTAGGCTAGGTTGGTCAATTGGAAAAACATCAACAAACTCTCAGACCATATGAATTAAATAAATTGAGGAGGCCTTGCTGATACATTACAGACATATGCTAAATAAGATAGGCACTCAGAGGAAACTAACCGTCGAGCTCACATAAATGATATAATCCCCATTAGTGAGTGGCTATAAGTTCCCTACCATAAACTAAGGGAATACAAGGCATGGCTACGTAACGGTCCTTACATAATAATCTAAAATTGCATGGTAAGGTGATAACTAATCCATGCCTAGAATAACATCAAAATCCTGCATATAAAGTAAAATAAGATCTGCTTGGGTCTTATGTCCAAGAATAGTCAACATACAGGACTACAAACCTAATCCACTACTAAAGAATCCCTTACTAGATTTGAAACATGCAATGATATCTCTAATGGATCATAAGTAATACCTAAACAGGGAGGGAAAATTATAGATACAAATGAATACATGTAACTTGGATCAAATAAGGTTGAAGTAGTCTGCTGACATATAAAGATAGCACCTTATGATAAGCCCTTTGTTGATGCATCATAGAAACAGTTTTGTCGACCTCTGCCATGATTGTCTAACCTACCACCCAACCTGCATCCCCAGGGACCTCCTTAAATACCTTATTGGCTATCACCATAGGGATGTGTCTGATCTTCATCTGTTTGACCCTAACTCTCATCTCTACCTGAAGGTAGAGAAGGTGTTGTTGGTCTCGATCTAGCTCGACCAAGGCACATTTTGCACCAGTGATCAAGTGAACCTCACAAATAACATACTAAAGCTAAGCATCATATAATAACCCATCTACAGTAAGAATAGAATGGACCTGATCCTCTTTAAATCTGACTTGCACTGGAACCACCCGAACAGGGTTGGATACCCTTTAAGGCCGACAAAGCCACCTAAATACATCGACTTGATTGGTCTTGCTTTTATCTACCTGACTAGGGACTCTAATGGGGAATATCATAATTGTCCCTTCGCCAAGTCTGGGACCCATCAAAGCTGCCCTAGTTTTTGGCTCTCTTGTCATTACCCTCTTTGGCTTCTGATGAATATGCTCCATCATAGAGGCTTGAGCAACAATATCAAGAAATAAGATGCTTGCCAAGACCAAGTGATTGGGCTATATCATCAACTGAATACTTAACCTACATACAAAGCACCACAAACTCTCATTCTTAGTAGGTAGAATCATAGTGGCATACTGAAAGGGCTGATGGAATCTAGCCTCATACTCTGAGACGGTTATAAGAGCCTACTCTAGCCTCATGAATTAATCTTGAAGTTGTTCTTTAACTCTCCTTGTAATGAATCTTTCCAGAAAGATCTCTAAGTACTGTGCTTATGTCAAAGTGAGTGCTCTTGTAGAACTGGTTCTTCGATAGGAGCACTACCACTACCTGGCTAGCCCAAAAACCTGATAAGTAGGAGAGTTGGATCCTCTGGACTCTACAAGACCCCAAGACTGAAGTTGCTCCTAGCAAGTATTAAAAAAACTCCATGGCATCCTCAGTAACAGCTCCAAATAGTATTGGGGATGGCAACCTCTGAAGTACCCTTACATCTTCTTCTCCTATGAAAACATAGCCCTTCTGGGTTAATTGGCAAGGGTGTGAGAGGTGGTGGGGGTGGAAAAACCTTAGGTACTGGCAACATCGATTGATCCTGCGATAATAACATATGGGGAGCTGGTGTTGGAGGCTAAGGTGCCATCCAATAATAGCAAGAAACCAAGCAATAGCCGCATGTAGAGTTGGAGCTATGACTGGTATGGCTTGGGGATGTGTTGTTGTTGCGGGCTCTTTTGGCTAAAGAGGAATAGGGGTATCCTGATGCTTTTATACATGCTTGGGAGCTATATCTGTATTGGAGGCTAGTGTTGCATCCCTGCCCCTACCTCTAGGCTAACCTTTAGGCCTTCCCGGTCATAGTAGATCATCACCACCGGTAGTACCACGTGTGCAAACCATCTATGCAAATGAATTTGACAAATGAGATTTTATGTAACCAATAAGACACACACTACATAAAACAATACAACATAGAGTGTTTTACTAAAGACAACTTTTAGACTCCCGAGAATGGGTTAGGGATGTCTCTGTACCGATCTACAAGACTCTACGAGATGTTTGCTCTGCACAACTAAGACCATTGAACCTGACTCTGATACCAACTTGTCACAACCTAATATCTTGACTCATTATGGAATCTTCCCTAATCCACCGGTAGGTAAACATATAACCCGTAACAATAAGTAATGGGGGTAAGTGGGAAAAAGTTAATCAAAGACAAAATAATAACACTAGAATAGAACAAAAAACTAAATATATACATAAATAGTACCCCCTAGAACCTAGAAGTCACAAGTACTAAGATACAAAAAAATAAAGATCACTACAAGTCAAAAAAAGTAGACAAAATTTACACAATAACTAGCAAGTCTCAAAAAGGCAAAAGATGGACCATCCAAGCTGTGGGGAACAAAAATGATCCCAAAGTAGTAAGTGATCACCCTTGTCTCCAGAAGTAACTGCAGTAGGCTTGATAAATTATTGGTGGGGAATAGTACTTGGACATGTATTACGAAATTAGATGTAGCGTATAGAATTAGTACTAAAACACTAGGTACTAAGTAGGCATCATCGGTTGACTGGGCAAGAAAAGCAAAAGAAATATGAAAAAGAGGAATAAACCTACACTGCTGTCAAACCATAGCATCTAAGGTAAGAGAAATACCTAATCACATGAACAACAAGTATTTAGCTAAGAATGCTAACCGAGCTACGCCTAACCAAACCTTCATAAGCTCGTCGGATACAAAAAAATAGATATGACTGCAACTACTTGGGAGTAAGGAATTCATAACTTTGTATTTAAGATCCACACCTAGTTCAACATCCAAGAATCCATGAAAGGTAAAGGTCCAAAGGTGATCTAGGGACTGAGGTTGAGATTGGGACCAAACTGCTTATTCAAATTCTCAATGGGATCCAGGCCGAACCTGGTACTCGAATGACTTCCATCATCAAAAAGGTGGAGGCCGATCTTGGTACACAAATGCTTGCCATATTATAAGATGGTCAAGGAAGGGCCTAACACCTAGATACTCATTTGAATTTTAAAAATTGTCGAGGTCGAACCTGGTACCCAATTGTTTGCCATAGTCTAAAATGGTCAAGGCTGAGTCTAGTACCTGGATACTCGTACATAACTTAGATATAGGTTCTGAATACTCCCATCACAAAAAGAACTCTAATTGTTGTCAATAATACCTTTCTTAATGCGAAGAACCAATACAATCACTTAAGCTACAACCGAAATTGAAAGCAAGTCAAGCACACATCTAGTGCCATTAATGCTTCTCAAGAGCTATAAAACATGGGAAGATATAGATAAAAGTATTCATAAGAGCAAGGTTATTTCCTAGGTAAGGGCTTACTACCAAATTCTAGTCTACTATGATGTTATTCAAGGATCTAAGCCAATTGAGACGGCGTTAGGGCATCTGAACTAGGTTTCCATCAACCTACACTAAGGCGAACGTACTCCACATTAACATATTTATCAAACCCATCGAACTTTAAGTACTAACAAATAATAAAAGGAGTAACATGCTTTCAATTACCAAAAATACCAAGAATAGGCCTAAAACATGGATTATAACATTTAAGATATACACGTAAGCTATCCTAACAAAAGTTTGATCTATCTCAGCATGATGTCACACATTCAACCTCAATCTAAAGAAGGGAATGCCATAGCCAACTTGTAGGCCAATCAGATGCTCCCAGATTGCTCTGCGGAGCTTTCTTCCATTCGAACAAACTCTAATCATTGCCATGCTCAACTAGAAGTTCTAAAACATTCCTTGCGAAACCCCCCATATAATTGGCCTTTGAATCATTCAATTTGGGCTTAAGATAACTGAGAAATCATTTCTTGAAGAATCCCAAAATGAGTTGATCATGACTTTTAAAAAACATATGCAGGCAGCTTAAGTGACTTCCACAGTCATGGGGCCTAGGCCCGTGATCATAGAGGTTTAGGAAACCTCTACATTGCAAGTACAACGTGAGGCCTATGATCGCGGAGGCCTAACATGTGGACCTTCACGAACATG
This sequence comes from Solanum rostratum, assembly GCA_029948455.1. NCBI lineage: Eukaryota > Viridiplantae > Streptophyta > Magnoliopsida > Solanales > Solanaceae > Solanum > Solanum rostratum. The sequence goes on along the minus strand of CM057053.1, from coordinate 14,480,641 downwards.
GGGAGCCCATTGCAATCAAGAAGAACAATGCTCTAAAACTTTGTGAATGTAGCCTAGGGGCCCGTGACCATGAACGCTAATGGGACCTGCACCAGAGGTCAGCTGAAAAATGATATTTGCCAAGTTGAAAAATCTTTGACAAGTTACTTGGGATTCGTTCAGAACCCCGTCCATGCAAATAAACTATGATTTACCAAATTTGACATGCCAAACTCGATGAAACAATTAAAATTTCCATTCGAGGTTATTACGACTGAATGTGAGTCCACCCAGTAATGCCACTTTAACTGAAATCTACTCCGGGGTTCAGATATAGTCTAGAAGCCTCGAGAGATGAACGAAAGGTCATTCTAGACCAAACTTGAAATTTCAAAGCTGGGTGTGTTATCAAAATTGTTGTTCAGACATTTTCTCCAAGAATGTTGACCAATGTCAATTATTAGTTAATTTCAAAGGCTAAAATGTTAAAAATAGTTTAAACCCATATTGAAAGCCTTGAAATTTTAGCCAAGCATGCTTCTAACCTAATTTGGTTATTCCAGAGCTAACAAAACTATTAGAAATTCATTCTAGGTTGTTTCTCTATATCTTTGGCCAAAATGAATTTTTCAAGTTATGTAGGCCTCTTAACTTGAAAAGCTAAACAAAAGACTAGGCTACTGAGGGACCAGTGCATAAGGTCAAAAATGGTTTGGGTCTCTATAGGAAATCTCTAAATAATAAAAATAGAAGTAGTATAGTAAAATTACTTGGAGGGTCATTACATGTTGTTACTGCTCCATGATTATTCTACTCTCTTAATTCTTTCTTTCTTGTAGAAATGATATTGCTCTTCAATTTAGATGTTACTCTTTATCTATCATTTTCATCTTTTTATTTAGAGAGGACACATTTGAGACAAGGGCATTTTGAAAATAACCTCTCTATATCCACAAGGTAGTGGTAAGGTGTAATGACCCTTTGGGTCATTTCTGTATTTCTATAGTTTTTCTGCTAATTTAAGCTTATATAGAGTAACCTTCACACTTTCTATGGATTATTAGGGTTGTTGGAATGGTTGTGGGTGTATTTGGTTGTGAATTATATGAGTTTGAGAGTTTATAAAAGGTTATAATCGTAAAAATGAGATTTCTCACAAACCCTAACAAACAACCTCCATATGGCATTCTAATGGTTTTATCAGTTTCTGAACAACTAATTTAGGCTAGGAGAGTTGTTGGTTTGAGTATGGATGGTCCCAAAATGATTTTGAGCCAAAAGTTTCAAAATGAATTCAATTGGATGCTTAAGAGTGTGTTTCGGTAAAAACCTAGCTAAACACACTGAAAATAGAGATTTGATGATATGATCAGCTCCGAAATGTTGAAAATAATCTAAAATGGCCCTTCGTTGATTGACGGGGGCATCTAGTTTGGTTTTGACCCCCTCAGTTCTTGTACTTAGAATCAGCGAAAAAGAAGTGGGACCCTCACTATTTGTTTCCATATAATGGACATCGAACGGCCTAGGAATACCCTGGGAGGATTTTGGAAATAGCTGGTACAGCACCAGATACTTAACCATCTGCATTCGGAGAGGGTTGAGTTTGATTCCTGGAAGGGAATGGGTCAAAGCTCTATGTTCACAAAGCCTTAGGCACGTTCACGGAGGCTTGGCATATGCCAAGGTATAGAGTTCACAGGCTTAGTCCTGCTTTCGTGGAAGCAATTTAAGAGGCGATGGCCAAGCCTATAAAAGGCTGGTCACAGACAGTTTTGAGAGGAGAGTTCAAGGGGGAGTACATTTGGCTACATAGCTTCTTTTTTGAAGATTCAAAAACTTACGTGACTTAAATTATTTCAAGGAAAGTTGTGGTTGTGTTGGATTCGTATTTCAGTGTGTATTTCGAGGTAAAATAACTATTTTATCTTATTATGTTCTTGGAATTTATGAAAACTTTGCGCTTTGATATCTCCACTAATCCTTGACAGAATTAAGTAAAATTTGAGTCTAAACTATTCTACATTCCGAGAGCAACGTTGTGATATGCTTTGATTTCACTGAATTAAGCTAGTTTCTATAAATTTTTTCTGGGAAAATTTTGAAAACAATATTTTTTGATAAAGAATTTAATTTCATTTTTAAGAGATCACTCGATCTTCTAGGGGTTCATTTTGGACCAAATTTATGGCCATATACTCAGGGCGATGTGGGGAGAATTTTTCATGGATTATTCAAGATTTTGGGTATAGGCCCTACTTTCTCTATTTTAGGCGTTATTGATATAGTTTCACCCATTTTTCGAGATGTTACAGTAAATGTAATTGTTCTAACCTCGTGGATTGTATTTTCACAGTTTAGTAGCATCTTGGAGCGATCAAGAGGGGAAAAGCTCAAGTGGATTGACTCAGGACTCGAGAAATCGTCTGCCAAGTAGGCTAGGCTTTCTATAAAACCTTAGACTAAGTTGAGATGCATGTGTAACAGAGATGGAATATGTAGAGAGGGGTTGCATTGTGAAATATGTACTGTATATAGATGGTTGTGTTCTCTTTTTGTATATATATATATGATGATATGGGATGGTGGTGGTTGTATTGAGGGTTGTGTTAGCGCTAACTGCTATATTTGCCGAGTTCTGGCATTGGCAAACTATGAGGTGGATGATAAGGGTTAGATTGGCTTGGGAATATATGAAAAGTATGTAGATGGAGCTTAACTCTTTCTTTTATGTGTGTGTGGCTTTAGGCTACCAAAATATACTAGCTTATGAGACTGACAAATGATTACATGCTACCTTGTGCACTGGTTTCAGCATCTATACTTGTTTCGAGTACTTGTAGCCGCCTCAATTGTAATATAATTGTTGGTTAGATGTTATTCTGCGTGGCTTGCAATTTATATGCTTTATATACGGCTATTACCCCTTGTATACTTGCTACACCTACTGATAATTGGGGGAACCATGCTATATCCTAGAAGATGTTGCGGTTGTGACTACTAGATTTCCAATAGTTAATGAGAAGCTAGGATTGTGTTCCCCATGACGTCCAATATGATAGCCAAATTTATATGGTAAACCCGTTCATGATTACGCATACAAGATCAAAATAGGTTATATAACACCTAATTCACCTTCCGATCCTTCTTAGAGGCATTTCATTCATCACTTTCCGGTGTCAGAACGTATACATTTGTAACCTGTGCTATAGATCTCTAAATACTCTCACCTTCCACTCTCAAGTACTTAGACTAGGTTAGAAACCCTGAATTTTTGTCATAGAATTCTTTTCCTAATCAATACATCCCTTCTGGGCATGTAACGAATACAGGCTTACCCTAATGCGTCGACTCATTAAGGAAGAAGTTAAAGTGAAGAATACTATGATATATACAATAATCAATCCAAAGATTTACCCCAAATTCGTCTATCTTATTAATTTGTCATGGTTCCCACAGCCCTAGATGTTGGTTTAGCCTAGCATATTAAAGATACATGGCCCACAGAAATATAAAGAAGTCATGATAAAGAACTTACTATTGTTAAAGTGATGAATCCACGGATTATAATCTCTAAAGAGATAATTAAAATCCAAGAGTTCGACATAAATTAATGTAACCTAGCATTCCTTCTTAGTTCTCTGTCTCCAACCATCAAAAGCTAAATAAAAACTGAATAAAAGTAATATATATATATATATATATATATATATATATATATATATATATATATATATATACCTGGAAAAACATAATCCAACTTAAAATAGAAAAATAGTGTCGCGTGTGTAAGGTCCACTACACGGCCTGTGAGGCAACACAAGATCGTGCAACAGTCCATGACCCAATACTTGGTCTTCAATTCATATCACTTAACGTGTACTGGTATGGCCCGTGTGAAAGTCAACGGCCCATGAAATGGTCCATAACCCTTGCCTTTGAATTTCATCACTGACATTTAGTTCCTCAGCATCACTGCCTACGTCACGATAAGTGGTTGGTCACACGGTCAATGACGGGCCTCGTCTCTCTTTACTTGTGTAATCCTTTTATTTTTTGATGCTGACTTCTCAACTTTATGTCACATTCACAGCACGTGACAAAGCCTGTGTCAGTTCCCATAGTCCATGAAAGGCGTCATGGGACGTTCCTTGATTTCTTTCATTCCACCTCAGACAAAGTTTGAGGCCACGATGGGCCTCACGGTCTGTGTAGTGACACACGAGCCGTGACGGCACCCGTGGTCCTTCACTTGGTTCCATTCTTTGCTTCGTTTCCCTATGGCCAAGTCCACGTGGCCACTCACGATCAGTGAGATTCTACACAGGTTGTGGAGGCCCTCATATGCCAACACTTGAGCTCTTTTTCATTCATTTTCTTGTACTTCACGCATTTTTCCATGCCTTAACCACTTTCCTGAAAAATAACAAAAACACACATCAAACCGCCAAATTTGCTTGAGAACGCACAAAATCCCCATGGGTCGTTTCACTGATCTGTCCACCACAAGTAGCCGCATGGTAGTGGGTGTGGGAGTTCCTAAGCCTAACTTCTTGTAAACTGCCAGTGGCATCAAGTTGATGCTAGAACCCAGGTCACAGAGAGCCCATGCAAAGTCATAGGCTCAAATAGTGCACGGGATAGTGAAAGCTCCTGAATCTTCCTTCTTCTCTACCAAGGATCTTGTACCAATGGTGCTACAGTGATGAAGATTATTTTGTCAGATCGATCGTGGTTGTCCTCTTCTTAGTGACTAATTCCTTCATGAACTTAGCGTAGCTCGACATCTAGTCAAGTGCTTCCACTAGAGGGATATTCACAGAAAGCTCCTTCAGCATAGAGAAGAATTTTTTAAACTAGCCATCTTCAAACCTCTTCCTCAACCTTTGTGGAATGGTGGTAGTGGCTTTGGAATGACCGGCAGAGACTACGTAGCTGGTTTGTCTGACTCTTTGGCATCTTTAACAACCTCAGGATCTGCTGGTGCCATATCAATCTCATCACTCACGTCATCATAATGCACCTCCACGGGGTCAGGTACCTTGCCATTACCTTTATCAATACCTGCATCATTGGCTACAACAGGGTTAGAGAGTACCTTACCACTTCTCGTAGTTACTACCATGCAGTGACCATTGTTTTTTCGGTTTTTAATAGTGTCACTAGGAAGTGACCCCGCTTTCCTCTACTTTAGTGAGGTTGACAGTTGCCCCATCTGGTGTTCCAATTGCTTGACCGAGGTGGAATGCGAGTCGACCAGTTGCCGAACATTGGACATTTATCCTCTCATATCTCGCACCCCTACCTCAATGGACTCTACCTTATCAAGAACTTTTCCATCATTTCCTCTAGCTTCGAGTTTCCATCACCGTCATTTTAGCACTCATGATTCCTATAGCCATCCCTATTTTGCCAGTTCTGTTGGTAGTTGTCACGACTATAGTTCTAACCTTAGTTACCGGATTTTAATGCCAGGTAACCCCCCGGGTGCCCAAGAAGTTAGCCTTTTCATCATAATTATAGCATTGATCATCATACCTAGGCATTATATCATAGATTTTACTTTTCTAAGCCTCCACTGAGTAGCCTCTTTGCAAGCAACTCTATCTGAGTTTTTATGTGGGCCATGTCTTGATCTCGTTCTTCCTTTTTTTTCTTTGTTCCGCAGTCATCTCGAAGAGAAACCTAGAGAAGTCTCCATCTCTGGTATACTATGCGTTGTTGTTCTCAGCTACCTGATCCAAGATCACAAAGATGTCTGGGATGTTCTAGACATGTATGATCCTTCACATGCCACATCAATAATAGGTTTAGTCACAAAGTTGCAAGACCTGTAGAAGTCTGCTTTCAAGTGCTCATCTGTGAGATGGTGATTGGGGCATTTCTTGAGCTTCTGCCTAAATGTCTCTCAAGTTTCATATAGTGCTTCACTCGGCAATTGCTTATGAGACCCAATCTCATCTTTGATCTTCAAATGTCTCAACGTAGGGAAGAATTTCTCTAACAAAGCCTTTTTTAACTCTCCCCAAGTTCAAATGGAATCATAAGGAAGCTCATTCAGCCATTTCGTCGCCTCACCTAAAAGGGATAACGAAAATAACCTCAATTGGAGTACTTGTTGACTGACCCCTGGAATTTCGGAGGATTAGAATGTCACTAAGAAGTTCATGACATGCTGATTTGCGTCCTCAGTTGCTGCTCCGTTGAACCACCCTTTCAACTGTAACATTTACAACATAGTGCTACTCGTGGTTAACTTGACACCTGCAGGTAGCGGGGGAAGCACTATTGCTCCAGTGGTCCCAACACCTTATTTAGCTTCATTCGCTACTTGGGGTGTTGGGGACCTTGGGGTCTCAAAATAGGTTGTTGGTGAAGGGGTGGAACAAGTGGTACCTATCGAAGTGGTGCCATTGGTGGCACCCCATTACCTATGAGGTCATCTTCACCAAACTGTCATTTCCCCCATCTGCAGGATTCATAGCTAACTCTTTCAGCTTTGCTGCTTCGCAGTCCTGGGTACAAATCGACTTAGTGAGCTCGGGGTCATAGGGAGTAAGTGCTTCACCCTTACTTTGAGTGTTTGGCATGCAATGCTAGTTCCCTACAAAGAGCAAAAACAAGAAATAAAAGTAAAATTAGAGACTAGTACTACACACTGAAAGTAGAAACTAATAGACTATTACTTCGCCGTATTCCTTGGCAACGACGCCAAAATTTGATACGCCCAAATATACACTCCAAAAGGAATAGTAAAACGGTTGTTGATCAAATATAGAATTGAACAAGAGTTGAGGTTGATCCCACAGGGAATGTGTGAGAATAAATCTATTAGCACCCTTTTTCAGATATAATATCTATTCCAAAAATAAAAGTGCATAAAATAAATGGGGGGCTTTGATGTTCAAACTATGTTACTAAAGTGAAATAATGAAATAGTGTAGTGACTACTGGATTTTCAACAATTAATGAGAAGCTAGGATTGTGTTCCCCATGACGTCCAACACGATAGCCAAATTTATGTGGTAAACCCTTTCATGATTACGCATACAAGATCAAATAAGATATATCACACCTAATTCACCTTCCGGTGCTTCTTAGATGCATTTCATTCATCACCTTCCGGTCTCAGAATGTATATATTTTTAACCCCTGCTATAGATCTCCAATACTCTCATCTTCCAGTCTCACGTACTTAGACTAGGTTGAAAACCTTGAATTTCTGTCATAGAATTCTTTTCTTAATCACTACATTCCTTCCGGGCATGTAATGAATACAGGCTTATCCTAACGCATCGACTCATTAAGGAAGAATTTAAAGCGAATAATACTATGATATATATACGATAATCTTATTGATTTGTCATGGTTCACACAATCTTAGTTGTGGGTTTAGCCTAGCATATTCAAGATAAATGGACCACAACAATATAAAGAACTCATGGTAAAGAACTTACTATTGATAAACTAATGAATCCATGGATTACAATCTATAAAGTGATGATTAAGATCCAAGAGTTCATTGTAAATTAATGTAAAATAGCATTCTTTCTTAGTTCTTTGTCTCCAGCCGTCAAAAGCTAAATAGAAATGGAATAAAAATAATATATATGTACAATGAAAAACCTAATCCAACTTAAAATATGAAAATAGTGTCGGCATGGGTACGATCCACTACACAGCCCGTGAGGCAACACTCAGACCGTGCAACTATTCGTGACCCAATACTTGGTCTTCAATTCTTCTCACGTCACGTGTACTAGTACGGCCTATGTGAGAGTCAATGGTCTATAACCCTTTCCTTTGAATTTTGCCGCTGACATTTCATTCCTCAGCATCACGACCTACGTCACGGTCCGTGGTAGGTCACACGGTTCATGACATGCCCTGTCTCTCTCCACTTGTTTGATTCTTGTATTTTTTGATGGTGCATTCTCAACATCATGTCACTTTCACGGCACGTGACACGGCCTGTGCCAGTTCCCACGATCCGTGAATGGTACCGTGGAATGTGCCTTGATTTCTTCCATTCTAGCTCATACTAAGTGTGAGGCCTCGATGGGCCTCACGGCCTATGTAGGTACCATGAGTCGTGAAGGCACCCGTGGTCCTTCACTTGGTTTCATTCTTTGCTTTGTTTCCCCATCACTACAAAAACTTTGGCCTAAGGCCACGCTAATTCTCGAGCGCACTTAAAAAATATTGCTACAGTATCTAAGGGCACATTTTTAAAATGTGGCCCTTGCTTAAATCTTTTGGCTATAGAAAAATTGGCAACACCTGAAAAATGTGCCCTTAGACATTATAGGTTACACTTTATAAATGTGTCCAACTCATAAAATAATTGCCAACACTTATTTATACATTTTTCTACGCTTTTAAGAGTGTTATGTTTATAATTACAAAGGCAACACTCAATAAATGTGGCTTAAAATTTCAAATAGATTTTTCCCCTAAATTTTAATATTCCCTCCCCCATTCTTTGAGGAAAAAAAATCACCGGCCACACCACAAGAGAAAATTTATTACCTTTCCTCTTTCTTTACAATCTTAGCTAAATCAATAAGGTTTTTATGTTCTTCTTAAACACCTCAGTGATGTACATTTTGATATCTTTAACATTGCTGGGCAATTACATTTTGAAGTTGTGATACTTCTGCTTCAATTTATATCAACTGAAACAGGGAGGCTAGATTTTTAGGTAGGGTTTTTGGCATCCTCTCACAAATTTTAACAAATTTTGAGATTTTTCCTTCTTCGCACTCTGCTCAGTCACACAATGTGTGTGCGTGCGTGTCTGAGAAAGTAATCGTTCTATGTATCTTTCCTTTGAAAAATTCTAATGTAGAGAAATTTCTACCAAATTTTTGCATTGTGGAGCTGAATCTTGAATGAAGATCTTGTGAAAATCTTTGGAAAAAATAGAGAGATGACAATGGAGAAAGCTTTTAGGAATTAGGGGTAAAATTAGGGCATAAATCTAAATAACCAATAAAATGGACTGAATCAAATTACTTCACTTTCAATTTTTTAGTGCTTTGGTATCAGTTTGTATGATTTTTTTTAAAAATTTGATGTGTGATTTAGTTGGAATCTGTAGTTTAGTTGCAATTCTATTACAACATTTGTTTTAGCCTTTATAAGGTGCTATACGAGTTATAGTTTATGCTTGTTGCTTTAACATCAACCAGTGACCATGTTACACAATTAGTAAAGTTGTTTTTTTAGCAATAAGATATGTTGCGTCTTACTGGATTATGTTTTAGTATGAAAAATGGTCATGGAAAGAGATGATGCTTTAATAACTTTCATGTTATGCAAGTGAACCAGACAACAAATTTGTTGTTGCTGCTCATTAGTTTCACTTTCTGATGCACTACATATTAAAAAAAATTCATTCAACATCTAGAGCCTCATGTTTCAGGCTTGGCCTTGCAAGGCTTTTAGTTGATAAGGAATTGAATCTCATGCCACAAATGTGATAACAGGTATTGTTTCTTATTTTGGACTTGGTGTGAATATTAACTAAGAACCTAAAGATAAATAGATACATATAATCATGTATAGATGGCTTTCTAAGAGGTTTCTACACCCTCACATAATTTGTAGTATGTTATTTCTCGTGGGAAGAGGACCTTGGAGTTGAATTCTTTCATCCAGGCAAGTTAGTGTCTCATTTGAAATGATTTTAAGCAACATTGTTGATTACGCTGCTTGAACCTCTGAATTCGTGCTAAAGAAGCTGTTGGATTCTTTAGCAAAATAACTTTCTAATGTTTGTTAGGGGTTACTTGTATTTTTTCATACTCGAGAGAAACTCTACAGTAAGTGATAATTTACAATAGATTACGAAAGAGGTTATCTATTCATTTGGTATATGAAATAGCCTATTTAGTGGCCAAAATGAGATGAAACAACCCTTGTTTCTTTCACTAGTTTGGTACTCCTTGTAAGCCCCCGAGGATTAAATGAAAAATCCAATATCTGCAACTTCACTAGCTTAACAAGATGATGAGGAATTTCACCACTGAGCTTATTTTGCGACAAATCTAGAGCCTGTAGGTTCCATATATTTCCAAAACTTGAAGGGATTTTACCAGTAAGAAGGTCATTGGAAAAATACATGTCAGTGAGAGTTATACAATGTCCAAGTATTGCAGGCAATTTTCAACTATTAGTGTTTGGATCTTTCGAAGATTTCTAATAGAAGGCCAGGTGGGATACCATTCAACTGATTATCCGATAGATGGCAGAACACTAATGAGCTAAGACCAGGTATTAATGATTGAATTTTTCCTCTCATTTGTTTTTATTCGGATACATGAAAGCATCTTGAGAAAGGTTTTCAATGGAGTTGGAATCTTTTCGGATAACGGATTTTCTGAAAAATCAACATACAGTAGATTCTTAAGCCTTCCTATACTCTCAGGAATGCTTCCAGAGAACTTATATTTGCTTATATCAAGCTTGGTCAATGACAATAAATTCCCAATTGAAGGTGGTATTGGACCTGAAAACTGATTTGCTGAAAGACCAAGTTTTGATAGTGAAATAGAACATTAAAAAATACTTGAATGAATGGTACCAGAAAGAATATTACCACTGAGATAAATCTTCTTGATTTGGTACAAATATTTAACCGTAACAAGTATGGATCCTGAGAGTTTGTTAGAATCAAGAAAAAGGTAACTCAAGTGCGGTAACTTGCCAAATTCAAGAGGAATTGTCCCTGTTAAGTCCTTGAGATTACTAAGATCAAGTAATTCAAGAAAAGAGAGGTTAGCAAGAGAAGGAGAAACAGTTACAGAAATTGAAGTAGCGATAATGAAATAATCTATTGAAGCAAGGCTAGGGCAAGAGATGTTGACAAGATAAAGGTTGGCCAAAGTTACCGTAAGTTTCTTTAAGAAATCCTACTTAAATTTGGTCAAATGTACCAGGCCATATCTCCAAAAATTCAAGGATTTAGAAGGTTCATGGCCTATCAAATTGAAGATCTATAAGTCTAGTTTATAATTCACAAAACCACACATCAAACCGACCTTAAAATATAAAGCTATGACAGTTTTACTGGGACTGCCCGAGCAGGAAATCGGGTCATAGGCCGGGTCGGGTCAAGCCCAACTACAAGTCAGCTATTTTGACGTTTCAAAGCTCAAAAATGAACCATTTTAGTCATAAAATAGTATGAAAGTGAAGAGAAAGCTTCCACAAGTTCTCTATGTGATTTAGATAAGTTTTTTGCATTTTTACTGTTAAAATTCATCCCCGTGCCTAGAAATGTGTACCTTATGCTTTGCAATTATTTTTCCCTCCTAACAGTTTTGTTTGGGGCTGTTTTTGGGCGGTAAATAAGGTGGTGTTCCTGCTGGTCATTCTTGGTTTGCAGCTAATGTGTTCAGGTAATAACCTTAGGGCTCCTTTACGGTCATTTTTCCAAAGTTTTATAGATATTTCCTCGCGTAAATACTCTTTGTTGAATCTGGTAATTAATGCCAAATTTTGGACTGTTTATAGGTGTCTTTAAGCTGCATATATATATATTTGTTGCAAAGCTTAGGACGTAAGGAACAACTCTTGTGAAGAAACTTTTAGTAATAGTACATCTGTTGGGAAGGTATGTTAAGGCTAAGCTTTGTCCCTCCTTTTAGCATGAAATTCGGGAAGTTTTCCCAAAAAGTCAAATGTGATATCTTACTATTCTGTTCCTCGAAATACCTTTTGTGAAAGGCATTAGGATTGCAGTTGAGTCATTTTCATGATGATATTAGGTTGAAATTCCATTCGTTCGCTTAAACTGGACATCCAATATCTATATATCACTTTGTTGGTCTTCCCGGCTACCTATTCATATGTTCGAGGTGTTTCTCTTCTTGATATAGTGCCATTAAAATGAATGTAGAATACGAAAGGAATGTAGTATTCATAATCAGTTTGTTCCATACAAAACTATAATTGAAGCAATTAACAAGTGACGCATTAATTTCAAATAATGTCTAACGTAATGCCCATATTTAAATGACTAGGACACTTGATCCATTTTAAATACTTTGTTTTACTAATTGACATGGGACCAGGTATAAGCGTTATGTAAAGTACCTTTATGAGCACTTTCAAAGTTAAGGCTTCATTCTAAATGTTGAGTTCTCAAACATATTCAAAAGATATGTGAGATTTCAAAAATCCGGTGTATATGCTACGACAACGACTATGATGCTATGAGAATAAGTGTATCAATGATCCAAGATTGGCTAAATTTATGCTATGGCCTACTATGTGCATTTAATATTCATATCATACACTGCACGTTATGCATGGACTTCGAGCTATAATCGGAGGTATGGATGTATTTTCCCAAATGATTATATCGATATGCATATGGTACAAATGGCCATAGGTTGGCAAATATGATGCTGGTTAGCTACCGAAAAGGACCACCATTGCTAGAATTTGGTTGGGTATGTCATGCATTTGCATCTATATATATGTATTCACGACATGCGATACTCTAGCATACCATGCATATTTGATCACTTGGAGGTTGCTTATTGGCCATTTAGGTTACTTGAGTTTTGGTTATAGGTGGTATTTTTATTACCCTTTTTACTATAGTTACCTATGGTTTTACATTTTGCATCACATACTAGTACATGTTTATTCATACTGACGTCTCGTTGTCTGGGGATGCTGCATTTTATTTCATGCGTGTAGGTTCAGGTAGGACTCTGATCGGCCCCTCCACTAGGAGCTAATTAAGTTGTGAGTTGGTAAGCTCCACCGCTTCTTGGAGCTTTCACAGGATGCTTACTTTTTATTGTACAGTTGGGTATAGTCGGGGCCCTGTCCTGGTAGTATTAGTGGTTCTCTTAGAGGCTATTATGGACATGTTATTGTGGGTTGGTTCTTTTGTGTCTTTCAGTCTCTAGTCATAAGATTGGCATGTATATATAGTGTGTGCATGTACCTCTGTAGTTGAAGCCTTGTCGGCTAGCTAGTACTTTATCATTTTGGTTTACTTATCTTGGTGTACATGATTTGTTGTTGACCAGGCCATGACCTAAACGGTCCCATCATAGTTTTTTTGAAATATTATGCTGCCTAATTTTCTTCTGGTCCCTAGTTTATTAACTAGCATGTTCAGTAGCTTACCCGACCAATAACAGTATTGGGTGCCACTCGTGCCTTCCCTCTCTTTGGGGCATGACACGTACCTTGTCTTGTAGATGCCATTCTAGTAAACATAAGTTGTGAGTAGTATTTTTACAAGAGCATTCTATGGCTTGTAGTTTCCACTACGGCCTGTAGAGGTGCTTTTGTCGACCCTTCTGCAATCAAAGTTGATATCTTTCTGCATTTCATTTCATGATCTATGGGGCTAACCAGGTTGCATAAATGTGTATGTTTCAGGTACTATAACCCCCAAAGTAAGACGTGGGGAGATCAAGGCCATGCAGAGGAGGCTCAGAGATGAGCCCTCGGGGGAGGAGATAACCCCCACACATAGTGAATCACTTGAGGACCTCGGTGTCCAACCTGACCTGAAGGCTAAGAAACCATACACACAGGGTACCGCCAGAGTTAGGCATACCCAATCTATTGTCACTCACACTCCCCAGTATAATGAGGGAGGCAACGAAAAGAGCAGCTCAGTTCACATGACTTCGTCCATAGAGGAGTCAGACTTAGAGTTTAGGACCAACGACGAGTTAGAGATAGAGTCCTCTATTGTACCACCACTCACATCACTATCACCTTCAGATGCTCTCACCTGTAGGTGGTGTTTACGAGCATGCGAGAGATCTATACAGAGGGCGTGCAGACTAGTGAGGAAGGCAAACCACCCCGCTCCATTTATGAGGAGCCCAGATCATCTCTACCGGACTAAATAGTGTTCACAGTCTCCAGGACACTATTAGATGATATGGGCTCCAACGGCTGACCAAATCATTAGGTGGGTACTCCTCAACCATGGTAAGGGAGTTCTATGCATCTTAATGCAGCAATAGTTCAGAGCACTCTTCCCAAGGGGAAGAAGCCCATCGCTCAGCCCAGACTGACACAAACCAGAGTGAGGGGCCGGCAGGTGGACATCTTGGAGACACCATTTGCCGCATGTTATTTGGGCCCAAGTTCCTATCACCCAGATCCACTGTAGAGTTCAACCATAAAGTAGGGCAGGCCAGGGACTTAGGTCTGATGAGAGACCACGAACGCAGAGCCGACTTGATGAGATGGGTGATCGGTTTGATTGTTTAGCAGGGTCTAGAGCCTGCATGGGTAGCTACTCACTTGGAGTTGAACCTATTATCAAGACTTCTCTTAGTTTCCTGCCAAATTGTTGTGGGTGATTGTCAAATCACAGATTCGGCCTACACTTGGAGATAATACTTTGACATCACAGCATGCAGTTCTAATTGGCAGCATCTTGGTTGGCTGATATATTGGGCCTGCCTTATTGCAGTAGATCCATGAGGCTGCCTTGAAGAAGTCTACCTCCATCCCCTTCCCATGCTTGATCTACAGACTTTGTCTGGAGTCGGGGATGGAGAGTTTACACCAGCTAGACTCACTATTCGGGGTCTAGAGTACTTTGGATGCCAGCCTGATTAAGGTTGAGAAGAACCTGGTGGCACTCCGGTGAGCACCACACCGGCCAGCTCCTATGCTAGATATGTTCGCCCCATATTTACCTCGGGAGGTTCCAACAACCATCGCTTCCACTATGGAGGAGAGACCCCCACAAACTGAGACAGATGTGGAGAGAGGGCCCACTACCACTACTCCTACACCACAGGATACTTCGTCACAAATAGCACCTGTGGGCATGGTTTACATGCCTACAATATCTATTCAGGCCATGGCATAGAGACTGGCCCACGCTGAATCTTGGTTGACTCAGTTAGTTCAGCAAATCAGGCTTTGGGTCCGCCAGAAGATTACGGAGTCAGAGGGTCATATACAGGCATACACAGTCACTACTATTCAAGACCAACTCTCAATCATGGATGCCCGCGTTGATGCCTTCGAATCGACGGTCCAGCATAGCCTGACCAGTGGATATGATGGCCCTAAAGACGAAGATCGAGTGACTTCGGGCTGACATGACAGTAGCATTGGTAGCACTTGTAACACTACTAGAGACTATACTCTCGGTACCAGTAGTGGACTTATTTGCTCCTGAGGAGATTTCATAGTCTAACCATGGGAAGAGGCCCAGCACTAATGATGATCCATACACAGTATGGTTACATACGGGGCTGATAGAGCACGAGGACCTAGAGATTGTCTTGAGATAATCGAGGTAGGATGAGGAGATACGACAAGCTCATGAGGTCAAGAGGGTGAGAGGTATTGGCTCCTCCGATCATGGTGCTACTACTCAGTAGGCCACCAAGTAAGTTGAGGGTGGTTAGACTCAGCCACACACTGGCGCTTAGGCACCCAGGTATTCTTTTGACCCCGGTACTTTATTTCGTTCTAATTGTGTGCATTGAGGACAATGCACCTCTTTTTTGATGGGGTGTAGGTAGTTATAGGCCTCTATGAAATCTAAGTAGTCTTGGCCTATAACTACCCCAATTTTTAAATCCTACGGGTTTTCTTGCTTGTATTTTTTTTCCCCATGGATATTTATTTTCCATTGAACCTGCATGTGTAGGTAGTATTAGTAGCATATAGTAATGATATTTGTGTCATATATGTGTTTTTGAACTTTTTTGTGAAAAATGTTTAGGTAGTATTGGTAGCACATAGTACTGATATCTGTGGCATATATGTGTTTTTGTGTGAAAAATGTTACCCACCAAATTTTCTATTAGTTAGTCTAGATAACAGCCATGCATGTTTAAGTGTATTGACAGTTCTTGTTCTGAAAACTGATGATAAATTGAGATAAAAAGCATGATCTATGAGTCTATGTTAGTAATGTAATCAGTGTCATGTGAGTGTTAATTTGCTAAATTCATGTAATTGTGTTTCAATTCAGAAATTGCTTTGTTACTTTGATTTAGAGTTTAGGTTAGTTAGTAAGAAAAGGATCTTAGGCCATTATTCATAATAGTCCACTTAGCATCAATGACCAACCAAATATGTAAAATATCTCTTGATCCTAATGTTTGAGCCTAGCATGTACCTTTTTTATAAAAACCTAGGTTACCTAGCCTTATTAGTTGTAAAATCCTAAAATCGGCCCTGGTCCTTCCTTGAACATTGTGTACCTTGACTAAGGTAAGAAACCTAAGTTGCGGGTGGCTACCAAAAGTCACCCTAGATCTGAGGTTTGGATAATGTGCACCTCAACTCTGGCCAAAAGCCTAACTTAAGGGTGGCTGGTGTAAGGGTAAAACGAAAAATGAGGAAGAAAGTTCATGATACATTGAATATAAGTAAAAATGTGCACTGGGTGCAAGAAAAATGAGTGATGCCTTAGTTCTGAGATAAAAAGAAAAATGAGGTGTAAATACAAGGCAAAAAGCTGAAAAATGAAAAGAAAGGGCCCAGAAAAGCTTAAAATAAGATAAAGGGAGAATGGAATGGAAGTAACAATGTTGGTAGGGAAAAAGTGTAGAAAAACGCAGTATCAAGGAAGGTCTTTAGTCACTATGTTCCCAAAATATTTGTTTTAAAGGATTTCAAGGTTGGCATAATGTTTGGGCAAAGTATACAGAAGTTGTTGATTTTGAGGATCCACGAGAACCTTTACGGGCCCTAGAGTATTCTATGGGCTATGAAGGAGGTTTCGTGTGTAATTTTAGTGAAGGATGGATTTCTAAAGTTTGTTCTACGAATATGCAGACGAGTTGTGGAACACTTTATGAGTCGTAGATCATGTCTCATATCCTAAGGATCAAAGAAGGAGGACTTCCTAAATTTTATCAGACGAAACCCCTATGAGCCATAGAAACTTTTACGGGCCGTAGAGGAGTGTTGTATAACCCAAGTCCAGAATAACAGCAATAGATTATAAAAGCCCGACTATGAGCCGTAAATCATTATATGGCTTATAGAGCACTTGTGGAGCCTACTGATCCAGCTATCCTATTATGTTTTGGATTTATATTTTAAACACTATAAATAGGTTTTTAGGTTATTTCTCTTAAAGAAAGAGGGGAGAACGATAGAAAATCAGTAGAGAGAGTTCGAGAAACACTTGTAAACTTTAATTTCATCTTTTAATTACAATCCTGCGATTCTCATTGAAGAGTTAGATTTTCTTGTGTCTAACTCAATTGTGTAAGTACTCTATTATGTTATTCAAATTCATAAATTCTACATTTACACAAATCATGAGTAGATAAATCCACAACTAGGGTTGTGGGAACCATGAAGAACAAACAAGGTAAAACTGGATAATTTGTAATTTTTCAAAGGTGTGCATGCATGTATTAATTATTTCTCTTTGTTTTGAATGCTTTCTAATGGTGGCCAATATTAGAACCCGCCAGTGTTAATGACTCGACCAAGGTAGTAATGAATAGGAAAAGAGATTAATTAATATGATTCAATCGATGTTTCTCGTCTAATCAACCGAACTAGGCCAAGAGGAGGTTTATTGGGACAATAGGTAAGGGTTAGTAATGTCACACCATGGGGATGGACCAAAACACATAGTGAAATTCACCTTTCGCCTGGGCCAAAGGGTTTGGTGAACATAACTTACTGTTCAGCATGCTACACACTAGAAAAGAATTTGGTTATCCGAGGATACTAAGTTAGGGAATCATGGGAATCATGGGGAATACAATACCCTATTTTCTCTTCATATTTCTTAAACGCTTGTCTTAGTTTAGAGTTATTTTTACTAGTGATTATAACCCCTCCCCCCTTGGGGAGATAAGTTGGTTAATAAACCCAAATTGCACAAATTGAATTCTTCTAAGTCTACCATATTCCCTTGGGTTCGACCCTAACCTTGGTTAAATTTTATATCTTGATAATGACCGCTTTAGCCTTAAAAAGGAGGTGTATCTTGGGCTACATCAGTACTTTAATGGATGAAAGTCTTATAAGTATGGGATGTAATAATGACCCTTCGGGTCATTTCTGTATTTCTATGTTTTTTCTACTAATTCGAGCTTATGTGTCATAACCACGGACCTTTTATGACTTATTGGGGCTATTGGAATGTTTGTGGGTGGATTCGGTGTTGAATTATATGAGTTTTTACGAGTTAATGAGAAGTGATTATTATAAAAATATTTCTAACAAAACCCTAGCAAATGGACTTAGAATGGGATTCTTATGGTTCCATCTATTCTAGAATGGCTGATTTAGGCTGGGAGGATGGTTGGTCTGAGTACAGAGGGTCCTGGTATGCTTTCAAGCCAAAAGTTGCAAAATGAGTTCAATTGAAAGCTAAAAAGTGTGTTTTCATAAAAACCAAGCTAAACACACTCGAAATGGAGATCTAATGGAATGGTTAGCTCTGGAATGTCAAAAACAGTCTAAAACAACCTTTCTTTGATTGACAGGGGCATTCAGTTGGATTTTGAGTCCATCAATTCTTTTAGCTAAAATTAACCGAAAAGAAATGGGCCCCTCACTTTTCTATAGGATGCTCTTTTGTGAATTCTGATCGTACCATTTGATCTAAAACATCAAAATCCATGTGGTTTCACTATTTTTTGCGTCAATCAGATAACGAACTGCCCGGAAATGCCTCAGGAGAATTTTTTAGTTAGTTGGTGTAGCACCAGAAACTTAATCCTCCACATTCATAGAGAGTTGAGCGCGTTTGTGAAAGGGCACGAGCTAGAGTTGTACATTCATGGAGCATCAAGTACATTCGCAGAGGCCTGGCATGTGGCAAGGCACCACGTTTGCGGCCTAAAGTCTGTGTTTGCGGAGGCCATTTGGGAGGTGGTAGCCAAGCCTATAAAAGGCTGGTCGCGGATAGCTTAGAGAGAAAAGTTCAAGGTGGCATTGATTTGGCTACATAGCTCATTTTTTCAATGATTCAAAAGCCTACGTGACTATAATATTCGTAAGGAACATTGTGGTGGTGTTGGATTCAGATTTTAGCCCGTATTTCAAGGTAGCATTACTATTTTAACTTATTACATTCTTGAAATTTGTGAAAAATTTGCACTTTGATATCTTAGCCAATTCTTGATGGAATTAAAACTTGAGTCTAAATTGCTTACGTTCCACGAGAAACGCTATGATATGCTTGGATTTCGCTGAATTTACTTGGTTTCTTCAAATTTTGGCTGAGAAAGTTTTGAAAGGAATATTTTCCAGTAAAGAATTTAATTCCATTTTTAAGCCATCTATCGGTCTTATAAGGTCCTCTTTGGACCAAATTTTAGTCTGTAGAGTCAAGGTGACGTGGTGAGTGTTTTTCAGGGATTGTTTGAGATTTTAGGCGTTGGCCCCATTTTTCCCCGTTTTAGGTGCTATTGACATAATTTCATCATTTTTTGAGATCTTAAAACCAATGTGACCATGTTAGCCTCATAGATTGTATTTTGACAGCGGAGTAGTGTCAGGGAGCGATTAGGAGGGGAAATTCTTAGGTAGATTGACCCAGTACATGAGGAATCATCTACCAGGTAGGCTAGGCTTTCACTAAAACCTTATACTGAGTTGAGATGCATATGTAATAGAGCTGGAATGTGCAGATATATACTATTTAGGGGTTGCATTATGGAATGTGTATTGAATATGGTTAGTTGTGCTCTCTGTGTTTGTATACATATATGATGATGTGGGATGGTGGTTGTTGTATTGAGGGCTATGTAAGCGGTAATTGCTATATTTGTTTTGTTCTAGCACCATCAGACTATGGGGATGGGGGGGCTGATAATGGCTAGATTGGCCAGGGAATATATGACAGGCATATACGCGGAGCTTAACTTTGGCTTGTATGTACTTATGGCCTGAGGCTATTATAATATACTAGCTTATGAGACTGACTAAGGTGATCACATGCTACCATGAGCACTGGTTTTAGTATCTATCTTTGTTTAGAGTGCCTGTGGCTGCCTCAATTGTAATATAATTGTCGATTAGATTTAATTTTGTGCAGCTTGCAATTTATATGTTGTATATACAACTTTTACTCTTTGTATACTTGTTAACCCTACTGACAATTGAGAGAACCATGCTATATCTTGGAAAATGTTGCGGTTGTGCCTTGGAAAAGGTGTTGGTGGTGGATTGAGCTGTAATATAGGTGTGGCATGCGACTAGTGATACTTTTTGTGCATAGTATATGATGTTGTGGGTTATATCCCTATGTTGAAGTTGTATTGGTTGTGGTTTCAAAATTGGTGGGCATTGTTGACTACAGGGAGGCCTGGTAAGGGTCGTATATGGGTTGATGTTGTGGGGTAGGTATGTATTCTACCTAACTATTGTCTAAATGATTGTGTACCCTAATGTTACAACGATATATTGTGTATGAGGTTGTTTATTAAGTACAGGTCATATTGTGACCTCATTCTGGTGTAGATATTGACCTGTGATGTGGTTCGGGTATAGATATGACTTTGTTGGGCTTAGACATTGTAAATACATGTGATATAACAATAGTTGCCATGTTTTGCTCTCATTTCCTATGGTTGACTGGATAGTGGCACATTTGGCCCTATTAGGCTTGGTTTCACCCTAATTGGTGGCAAATACACTCTTGTATATTGTTGTTAGTTGTTGGGTACTCGTTCTTCATACTTGAGGTTGGGGTATTTGTTGTTGTCTGAGCGAAAAGATAGTTACGGTCATGTGGTGGGGTTGGATGACTTCTGCTTGAGGCATGATATGGCTTTAGAGGTTTGGATCCAGATAGTCTAAACGAGTGAGTAACTATTTTGATATCTTGAGTCCTAGATGACACTCTTTGTGCTCTGAGCTCAGGTGACCACATTTGAGTAGCCCAGTCTCTGGGTGACACACTTCATGGTCCAAGTCCTGATGTCCATGACTGGGATGCTAAGTGATGGATGTCGATTCTGAGGTCCAAGCGCCTGGTGAGATTTGGGTCTGGGACCCTACTGACTACATTTTGGGTACTGGGCCACGTTGATTGATGTTTTAGGTTGAGACACTATCAATTATGCTAGGAAGATTGCTTCTCCTACAGGGAATACGTCTTAATGTCATGTACATATCTGGATCAGCTGTCACGTTTCGACATAGAGTGAGGGACCCAATTGTTATATGATTATTGGTGGCGAAGGCCCGATTGATTACCTATGGATCCACATACCTATACACACTCTGATTGTGTGTGGGTGTACCCCTTGGGATTGTGGGAGCTTAAGGGGAGATTAGGCATAGATAGTAAGGCCTTACACCCACGTACAACTTGACCCTGGACCATGTGATGTTGAGAGGTAGCCACTGTGGTGATGTTGTTGGGTTCAGTGATGTTCTATCTATTAGAGTATGTGCAGGTGTACCTTCTGGGCTTATGGGGGCTCGAGTGGCGTACATACGTAGATAGTAGGTCCTTACACCCACATACAGTACGATGATTCAGTTTAGTTGAGATTTTGGGATTTTTTGGGGTGTTTATTCCTTGATCTGGGGTTGATTAATGGACTTATCTACACTAAGCTTCCTTATGTATATTATTTCTCTTAGTCGGTTGATGATGCCCACTGGTTTCCTTCTTCTGGTACTCACCCCCTTCTTTCTGCATCTTCCCATGGTATAGGTCCAGGTCTAGTCGTGGGCATTGAGTTTTTGGAGGATTCGTTAGCAGTCAGGAGACTTTTGATGAGCACCGGCAACTCTAGCTACTTCTGCAATCTCCTTCCTTTTGATGGATATCTTTTGTATCCAGACATTGGCCTTGTACAGTTTAGTGGTGTGTATTTGTAGGAGCATTCCTGACTATATTGCTTGTGTTTATTATAGGTTATGGTTATTTATGAGAGCTCAGGAGGCATTTGGGCATTGATACAGTGGCATAAATAACCATAACTTCCAGATTCTGAGTAGGTTATGGTTATTTATGCCAATGTATCTACTATGGCTGTGACTAGAGAGCTAGGACAACTAACCTGGGGTTCGGTAATTGGCTTGCATATAGGTGGGGTCTAAAAGGCACCATCGTGATCGAAACTGGATTGTAACATAAGGTCTACGTACACTCTACTGACTCTAGTCCTCGCTTTGTGGGATTTCACCGTGTATATTGTTGTTGTAATTAAAAAGTTTTAGTTTATTAAAATAAACTCCTAATAAATTCTTTTTGAATGAGTGTGTCAATTCGATATAAGTCAAATAAAATGTAACAAAGGGAGTAAGATTGTTCTACAGTTTTTACCATTTTGATCTAGATAGAAAGTTTTGTCTAGAATATAACATAAATAATAGATAGATTAAAATGTATGAATAAAACAAAGAGAATCAGACTAATTTCTTTAGGTTCTCTTTTCCTACTAGTGTAGTTCTTACAAATATACAAAGAATTCTTGTGTGAGATTTGAGGGTGACTTATACAAACAAAATAAAAAATAAGAAGAGAAAACATTGTTGCTAGAGTAGATGTGAGAACTGAAAGGACAGAAAAAAGCATGCTTGAGCGCTGAATCTTAAGCTATGATAAAGAAATTAGAAGAGAATATATCTATATTTATAGGACTATGAAGCCTTCAAATGTGAAAAATGATCCATAAAAAAGCACCTCACAATTAATTTCTTACTAATTACATTATGGTAAGGGGAAATAATAGGGTCAAATAATTTTAATTTAAGAGATTGAGTTTAATAAAAAAAATCAACTTCTTAAATAGTTTCAAATCACTCAAATATAAAGAAAGAAAAATCAAATAAAAGTAATAGTCTGAAAAGAATAAATAACCATAAAAATCTAGGAATATTTAAATATATACCATATCAAGTAAAGAAATTATAGAAGACAACACAACACGATATTTTAAATTAATTAAGGGAGTAAACCCTCTTCTGTGACATACACATACACATACACATACACATACACATACACATATATATTTATGTTAAGTTGTCTTCTCCAATTTATTTACTTGGTATGGGATATATCTAGGTTTATTCTTAGATTTATACATTTTTTTTCCTCTTCAGATTATAATTTATTTATATGACTTTCTTCTTTATATTTGTGGGTGATTGGAAAATATTTTAGAAGTTGACAAATATTTTTCAACTCAATCTTTTAAATTAGAATTATTCTCCTTATCCTCTCCTCCTTACCATAATTTAATTACCAAGAAATTAATTGTGAGCTGATTTTATGGTTTACTTTTCACATTTGAAGATTTTTTAGTCCTATAAATATAGATATTTTCTTCTCTTTTTTCTATCATATCTTAAGATTCAAGACTCAAGGGTGTTTTTCTTTCTTTGTCCTTTTATTTCTCATATATACTCTTAATAAAAATGTTCTCTTCTTGTTTCTTCATTTTGTTTGTATAAGTAACCTTTGTTAGCATCTAATTTTTTACCAAACTTAAGTTATTTACTTTTTATTATTTAAATATTTATTTTTGAATCTAAATTAGATATTTTTATCTCATCCAGAATAATTTTAAAACAACAAAAATATAGTCACGTTTTAATGTAAGTTTTGTTTTAAAGAAGAGAAAATTTATAAAAATATATGTTTTTTCTTTTAATTTTGATTCTAATAAATAATCCGGTATTGTTAGTATATTCTTGATTATATCTTAGTTTTAGCTAGTTAACTTTTCTATTTATTTTTTTTAATTTGAAATAGTTCTCTAACATTTTTATTTTTTCTTTCTTTATTTTCTTTTCAAAACAAAAATGAAATAAAAAGGAAAATTAAAATAATCCTAAAAACTACCCATTAATTCCAACTCCTCCCCCACTCACCTAAACTACCCCACAATGCCCCCACAAAAAACTCACTACTCCCTCACATTTATTAATATACATGACACACACACAACACATTTTTCATTCTTCTTTTTCTTTCTTCACATTCTACAAAAGGAAAAAAAACACAAGACATTCTAGACTGTTAAAAAAAAATCCTACACCATATTTTTTTCCTTTCTCCCACATACAAAAACATACCTAGAAAAATTACTACATTTCATCCTTCACACGCATCTCATACACTCCAAAAAAGAGTCTACAAAAACATGCACACATAAAGAAAAATTTTTCAAAAAACACAACTAGAAAAAGAGAGAGTTTGAGGTTTCTTTCACAGTTTCGGATTCGTGGTTCCTATCGTGACCTATTTTTGCAAATGAATTCACGCAAGAGATAACATTTAATCTTTCTTGTGTAGTTT
Source organism: Solanum rostratum (assembly GCA_029948455.1). NCBI lineage: Eukaryota > Viridiplantae > Streptophyta > Magnoliopsida > Solanales > Solanaceae > Solanum > Solanum rostratum. The sequence continues at coordinate 14,456,412 of CM057053.1, read as the reverse complement.
AATGTGATTGCAATACATTGGTGTTATCAGATTTTATTGGTGTTTAACCCATTAATATTTTTTGATGTGGTAATATGAAGTATATATGTTCAAAACTTTCATCTCAATTTCATGCTGATATCTTTTATATTGTTTAATATAGTCTAAAATTATTATAATAACATGTAGTTTATTTTATGTTTAAACAACCCAAAATTTGTTTCATGTGTTAAGTAAATATATTGTCCAAATTTATTCTTATTTTTATATTTTATTTTATTTTTCATGATGATATGTGTATTTAATAAACTGAAATGAAAAATAATAATTAGTGACATGAATTCATTACGTAAAATATTGCTTTCAGTTTGTAGGTTCTTCTTTTCATTTTAATGACTAAAATAAAGAAAAGAAAAGACTTTAAGTGTTCATAAATTCTAACATGCAAAATGTGTAAACTTTTATAAAAATGTGTTGAATATCGTGCTCACTTTTTCTTAGAGAAAACATAAAATAAAAAACAAAAAATAAAAATGAAAAGTTTGTAACCTTCTTACATCTCTTTTGAGTAAAGATTTTTTAAAATATTATCAACAGTTTTATGTTGATCCACGGTATTAATATTGAATTATTAAATAATGCTTCTTATAAGTCGTAATGACTAAAAAAAATAAAATTTTTGAACTTTGTAAAAAGAATCTGATTTTTAAATGATTTTAGTAATTAAATTTTTTAAAATTGAATCTAGGAGCATGATTAAGTCGATAAACAACGATAGGCAAACATTAGGTTTTAAATAACATTAAACAACTGTATTGAAAAATACGAATAAATGAATAATTTGTGGCAAGATTGGAAAGCGCTGCTACCAATACACCATATTAATAAAAATAAGATAGTTTTAAATAAGTTTAAAATAAATAAAAGAAGGCGGGTAAATGATATTTTTGAAAACTTATAAATACAATATGTTCAAAATTAAATTAAGTCGTAAACTAGTCAATAAAGCGACCATCCTAGAACTACGAGACTCGAGGGGTGCCTAACACCTTCCCCTCGGTCAACAGAATTCCTTACCCGATCTTTGTTTTCGCAAACTAAAAATAAAGAGTCATTTCTTTTTTATTAGGGATTTAAATAAGGTGACTTGGAACACCAAAACTCAATTCCAAGTGTCGACTCTAAATAATAAAATAATTCATTTTCAAAATATCATTTTAATTGGAAAAACTCTATTTTCCATACACCATGCGCTGGGGAAAAATAAGGGTGTGACAACCTTCCAATATCATAGAAGAACCCTTTGTACATTTGTAAAAACTACAAAAGTAGGAAAGGATTTTCAACTGTGCATATATCATTGTCTTGCATTTGGGTTTTTAATGATATTTTGAATGAACTAAATTTTTCCGTGATAGAAACTAATATCAATTTCATAAATTTTCAATTTTTTTCTTTACCTAGATTCAACTTGATACATATGCTCTAACATTCTTTTTCTTTTATTTTTTCTCCTTTTATATAGGTCCGTGTTGGAATTGAATGTTATGTCAAATACACGATTTTGTAAATTTTACCGGTATTTGTAAATTATGCCTCTTTATTGTATCTAAATTTTTTTTCTTTTAATTATTTCTAAAAGCTTTTTATTCAAACATCACTCCCTTCTCTTATTTTTGTCGTCTTGTTATGTTGTTACATGTTCTAATGCAAATCATACAAATTCTATGAGTCCGTGTCGATCTTTCCATATTTAATAGATTATATAATTTAAATTTTGTACTTCAACATTAAAATATTTGAAAAGGTATAAAAAAAATTTGGAAAGGTATAAAAAAATATTATCACCGCAGAAGTACATGGAATGAACTTTTAAATCTAGATTACATATGCCGATCTATCTTTGTGACATAGATTTGTTGAAATTTGAAATATCATAAATTGTGAATATTTATTTTTTTACTTTTTAAAGTTAATGTTCTTTTAAAGAGGGCATTAGAGTGATTCTCTTTATTATTTTTCTTACATTTTGATTTATTTATTTATTTTATATTGTAAATAATTTTTTTATGTATATCAAAATGGTAAGAAATGCAGAACAATCTTACTTCCTCTATCACATTTTAATTTGCTTATGTTGACTTGACACACTCCTTAAAAAAGAATTTATTAGGGATTCATTTTGCTAAATTAAACTTTTTAATTATGCTTTAAAAATTTAAATTTGACGACTGCTACTATTTTATTTAGTTATTTAATGATAAGGATAATACAAAATTAAAATAGTTAATATCTCTTGATTTGCTTAAATTAGTAAAAAGTTTTTTCTTTTTTTTTTTCTTTTTTTGCATAAGGGCCAAGTAAAATGAAACAAAGTGTAATGTCCTCTGAAGTCGTTACCATCCTTTTGCATGAATTTACCATTTGACTCCTCCCTGTAGATTCTTTACAGCCTTTCTGTTGTGTGGGGATGGGTGGCAAAATTCCGGAGGTGGTTGGGTGAGCTTGGTGTGAGTTTTTCCCTTTTTAGAGGTTTAAGTGAAAAGATAACTTTAGTGAACTCCAGAGATCTGAGCATTGTATGAAAATTACAATGATTCCATTGGCTCTGGAAGAATGTTTTGGTCTAGAAGGCTGGTTCAGATTTTGGGTCTTTCATTTTGAGTTTTTGTGATTTGTTGTTTTACTTTTGAAATTTTTGGCCAAGTTTGAGTTCAGTCATTATTTTGGGTGAATTAATCAAATGGATTTTTTTTTCCAGTGTGTTTAGCTCTAGAATGCTGAGTTTGATCTAAAATGACCTTTGATTCAGTTTCCAAGGCGCTTGAAATGAGTTTTTTTGGCTGACTATGTGTTTTCTTTAGAACTGTTGACTTTGGTCAATATTTTGATGAGACAACCTCCATTGGTCATTTCATCGTATCTGTTTAGTCTGGAATTTCGCTTCCAATTGGGTAGTATAGTCCAATTGTTCCGATGGGCTCCTAATGAATTTTGAACCCCCCTCAGGTGGAATTCCAACCTTAGTGTACAGCGGATGCTGCTAGTGCACCTAACATTTCTACTCTGTATTTGGCGGCCTCTTGGCTACATTTGCGAACAATGATAGTAAATTAAAGAAAATTGTAGTTTTGTTTTCCACTCATTCTTTGTTTATTCTCAGCCGTTTTAGAACCATCAATGATTGGTGAACTGGTGGATCCATTTGCAACCCCTTTGGAGATCTTATCTAAATGGTATTTCTTTCCTGTGTTCCGAATACTTCGTACAGTGCCCATAAATTATTGGGAGTTCTTTTAATGGTTTTAGTACCGCGGGATATTAACAGTATTTCTTTTAGAGAATGTTAATAAATTCCAAAATTCATTTAGCCGTCCAGTTGCGACCATTGCATTTGCAGAGGGTCAATCCCCTAAACATCCGCATTCGTGAGAGTACCTCCATATTAGGGGAGGGTAACCTGTCCGTGCCTCTAGATTCACGAATGTGGCTCTATGTTTGTGAAGCCCTTTTGGGTACTAGACAGTGTATAAAAACATCCATTTTAGCATTTAAAGTCCTATTTGGGGACTTTAAAAAATGGAATTTTGAGAGTTATTCCAACCAAAAATCAATGATTTTTGTTGCGTTAGCTTGGAATTTCAAGCAAGGATGTTGCGAAACCTCTCCTCATCCTAAAAATCTTGTGAGTCTTGCATACGTTCATTGTCATCTATCAATTTTAAACCTCTTAGGGCTTGAACTTGGTGGGGTTAACTTAAGCCCTTCTGGTGCTCGGATTATTTCCTTTTTTGGGGCACAAGTTCCTTGAGCTAATTGAAACCTAATGATGGATTTGCTTTCTTAATATCTTGCATGGGTCCAATTGTTGAATTTTGATCCTTTTTAAATTTTACTTAAATTATGAAAATATGGGTATGGTGGCTTTGTTTTGATGTTTTCTTCGATAATTTCACAGACTGGTATCATTCAAAGGAGTCTGGAATGGAAATGCTCCAGTTTAGCGGTTCATCCATAGTTTCGGCATTGAGGTAGGTTGCGATTTCTTACTTTTAGACTTGGCTTGATTATAATTATTTATCTATTGAGTAGTATCACATGTTTAAAAGAAATTTTAGGTTTTCTTAGTTGTTTTGAGTAATTTAGGAGTGGATGGCCATTGATGGTTATCAGATAAGAGCAGCTCCCAACAGGTCATGACAACACTCGGTCGGACTGGACTGAATTGCATAGGATTGGTTTTTTTCCCAAAACATAACCTATTTTTAAACTTATGATACCTAGTTGAGTTCCATTATAATTTTGAGTGGATTGATTTAAGTTGAGCATATCCTATTTCGATGCATCTTATATTTCATCCATATTACATATAGTTGATTCTACGTACTAACGCCACTTGACATTGAATAATTTTATGATGCAGATATAGCTGTTAGGGATCATCAATAGGCACATCATTGAGGATCATTCTTCCCTGCACTCGGAGAATACTATTTAAGTTTCTTTCTTTAGAGTTTAGTATTTTTTTTATTTTTTTGAGGTAGCCATGAACCTGTCATTGACACCATCTCGTTGAATAGGATAGAGGCTTCATAGACTAGATAGTAATGGATTTGGAGTTCATGTTTGTTTTCCTTGGATTGTTTCCTTTCAAAATATTATCCTTTGAGTTGTTGTGGATAGTTTTCCTTAAAGCTACTCTTATGATGTGGAATGATTTAGATTATTGATTGGGGAAGCCTACTTAGATGTTTTTTCCTCTTAATCTAAGTCTTCCACTAAATCAATGGATGTGAGATCAGGCTAAGTGATTCACTTGGGAGCCAACAATAGCTTTTGAGTATCGACCACATCTAGGGTACCCTTCTGAGGCTTGACGAACTTGGTATTAGAGCACAAAGTTCAAAATTCTAGGATCTCTATAAAGTTGTGTCTAGTAGAGTCTTACCTATAGGTGTGTTTGCACCATACTAATAATTAGGAGGCTTTGACACATTAGGAATCGTTTCATTTCTTTCATTTTATGAGTTAGTGCGATAGAGTTTAAATCTATATATGTTCACATTTAACTTGTACATTTGTGCTTTGCGTTTTGGATCATGCCTCCAGGAAGGGTTGTTGAACTAGCTAGGGGCAGAGGACACCTCGCCATGCAAAATGCAAACTGACCTGAACTACAAATTCCTGAGGGGCCAAGAGGCACAACTATGCCTTCTGAGCAGTCACCATAGGCGTGACATCTCTAATGTTGAACTCTGCTAGGCTATTCGGACTTTGGCTCAAGTAGGGTAGTTCAAGAAGGTCGCCAAGGAGCGAGAACAAAGGATGCTCCAGAAACATCTAGGATCCACGAGTTCTTAACGATGAACCTACCTAAGTTCACAGGGTTCACACCTAATACGGATCAACAAAATTATATATATGAGCTGTAAAATATGTTCCAAGTTATGCATGTAATTGATGTTGAGTGTGTTTAGTTAGTTGCTTACCAGCTGAAGGATATTGCTAGGTTGTGTTTTGACTAGTGGAGAAAGTCTGGGGGGAGGTGCACCACTTCTGAGTTGGGTCGTGTTTAAGGAAGCCTTCTTAGGGAATTTCTTCTCGCAAAAGTTAAAGGAAGTAAGGGTAAGGGAATTCTTGATTTTAAAGCAAGAGTCTATGAGGGTGCAGGAATACCATCTTAAGATCACCCACTTGTCCCGCTATACTCCAAATATGGTAGCTAATATGAGAAGTAGGATAAGTTTGTTTGTAGATGGGCTCTCTCAATTGACTAACAAAGAAGGTAAAGCAGCTCAACTGATAGAGGACATGGATACAGCCAGATTGATGATCTATGTGCAGCAGCTTGAGGAGGTAAAAGTTAGAGGATAGGGAGGAGTTTCACGGTAAGAGGACTAAGACATCCATCCATGAGATAGGCAAGAGAAAGGATGGGAATAAGAGCCATTCATCTTTCAAAATAGGGTCATCTGGGCCAGCTCCATCTTTTGCCAGAGTGCCTGCACTTAGGGTCAGGAATGAATAGGGCTCCTAAAATGTGAGAGCCCAGGGTTCACAGTCCTAGGCTAGTGTGGCTCATGATTCGATAGGGAAGTCACCTTATGGAAAATGTGGTAAGCTCCACTTTGGGGAATGTCAACAGGGTGATAATGGTTGATATAAGTGTGGCAAGTTGGATCATTTTCAGAGAGAATGTCCGATGTGGGGAAAGAAGGCAAAATCTTCTACTGTGGCATCCCCAGCTCAGGGTAGCTAGAGGAGTGCTACATTAGGGAAGTCACCTTATGGAAAGTTTGGTAAGCTCCACTTGGGGGAATGTCAACAGGGTGATAATGGTTGATATAAGTGTGGCAAGTTGGATCATTTTCAGAGAGAATGTCCGATGTGGGGAAAGAAGGCAAAATCTTCTACTGTGGCATCCCCAGCTCAGGGTAACTAGAGGAGTGCTACATTAGGCATAAGTCGGCGTACAAACTTCATATATTCCCTGATTAGTCATTACGACTAAGAGAACTCACCAGATGTTATTACCAGTATGCTTTAAGTCTTCTCTTTTGATTGTTATACTTTGTTGACTTCGGGTGCTATGTTGTCTTTTATGACCCCTTATGTGGCTAAAAATAAATAATAATCGAGAAGAAAAGATGAACCCAAAATTCTCCAGCCTTCACGATGTCTTTAATTTCTCTCTAGGTTAAAAGTTATGTAAACCTAATTTTATGGAATATTTATTAGTGTAGGAAAAACCTCCAAATAAAATAATTGAGTCCAAAACAAATAGAAAAATCCAAAACCGAAAGGAAATTGAACTGTTTCATGCATGAACTGTTGTATGCCACCTTCAGTTCTTCGTAACTGGCACGTGGCCATTTTCTTCTATTGAATTGCAATTTGTAATTTGAACATCATATTGGTATATAAGAAATACATTATTATATTTAATTTAATCTATTAAGATACATGCTTTATTTTTCTTCTATAATATTCATTTTTTTAAATTCGTTTGGGCTCCAAATCTCTTCATTTTCGCGTCAAATTAATCCTATAAATAAAATACATAATTTAGCACAATTCATAAAAATTCATGCTCAAAATGGATAAAAAAGGTATTAAATATGACACTTAAACTTTTGCTCGTCCTCGAGCAATCATTAAAACTCATCAAACAAAATCAAATAGGACCACTGCTTTGGTTGATACAAACAATTTAGGCCGTCCAAAAAATTTAAAATGTCATATATACTTCCCAATAATTATGCAAAATATACAAATAAATAATAAACTTTTGACCTCCTAGCCTCAAGGAAGGACTCTAACTCATAAAATTTAAATTTGTTCATCCACTCACTCAATGAAGTTAATAACATCACTTTTCTATCATGAAACAAGTGTCCTCACATGAAAAAAATAGTCCACACACTCAATTCAAAAGATCGAATATAAATTAAGGACTGTGCATTAAAGAAACACTCACAAAGAATTCGCATGTATGCACAAAGAACCATAGACATGCTCATTATGTATATCTCTACTAATTAAGCATGCTTGAATAGAATCAAATAGCTAGGACTTTAAATGGATTGTAATATAGGCTAGGGGATGGAGGAATACTTGATAATAATGACTTACACTTCCCTAAGTACGTTGCACTTTTAAACTTCATCACCTATTATCTTCTTCTATTTATTTTTTTCAACCCTCTCTTCAATAACTATTTCCCTAGAAATATCATCTCATCAAGAATGTTTCACCTTTTTTTTCAAATATTTTTTTTTTCATTTTTCTTTACATAACACATTCTTTCAATAAGCGTTTTTTCATCACCATGTAGCTATCATTGATAATCTTATACCACTTAAATATCCATTTTCTTCAAATTTGACAAATATAATAAGTCTATGCTACAGTGCTCAAGGAAACAACGTGCAAAAACTAGGGATTCAACAAAATTGGATCAAGGTAAAAATATGGTGACCAACAAAAATGTTATAGGCTCAAAAGGGATAACTAGCGATATACTATCTAAAAAAGGCTAAAATTTTACAAGACAAATCAAATAAAGCCTATTATCATCTCCTAAACAAAGCAATATTTTTTATTTCGCTTCAATAACACGCAGAGCAAGTCCTAGACTAGTACGCACATAGAATAAACAAATCTCACCACACATGGCACAAGTATCAATCAAGATGGATCAATTCCACTTTAAAGAGAGATAGGGTCATTCATAAACTACAAAATAAAATAAGCTATATATAGAGTCACAACCATGAATCTAAATGTCAAAAAGTCTGCGATTTATTTAGCAATCAAGCATTCATAGGAAAGTACTACTCAAAATTAGGCCTAAATAGTAAGTACCAAAGAAGTCAAAGTTTTTTTCTTTATTCTCCAAACAAATAAAAATTAAAATTAAAATTCCTAAAAATAAAAGATACTCAGTTTTAAGGGGGCCCCCCTTCGAAAAAGAATCGAAAAGAAAACCAAAGGGTAGGCTAAGTCGCTTTTCACTAAAAAAAATAAAAATAAATAAATAAAAATCATTTTGTATTTTTTTCCAAGCAAAATATTCAACAAAATGACAACCAAAAAACTGGCAAAAATAAACCTGAAGGGGAACAAGTCCCGACACGAATCTGTCGCGGGCCCTTCTTGTTCATGACCTGATATTTTTTTATTTTTAATTTTTTTTTATGAATATCAAACAAACCTAAAGCACTCTCCGCCCTAAATAATATATTTGGAAGAATTTTCACCCTATACTTGAAAAGATGCTATGTCCTCAAAGCATCAATTCAAAATTAAAAAAAGGGTTAAGAAAACTCCCAAAGGCCTTTAGACCTAGCTAGAAGCATATTCTCTAAATATCCATCGAGGGTCATACGCACCCCACACTTAAGCCCAAATTGCTCCTGTGTTTCAAATAATGGGTACTCAAAGTTCCCCTGATCTGCAAAAAATAAAAACACACAAGAAAGGGAAAAAAAGTGATGCTAAAAAAATAAAAATAAAAATAAGAAGCTACACAACAATTGGGTTGCCTCGAAACAAGCGCTTGATTTAACATTGCGGCACGACACAAGTCACCACCAATTCTTCTCTCCATTTTGAAGATATGAATTGCACCCCCAATTTCACATCTATCTCTTTACTTCGCTCAAGGGGCGGTGGTATGAATATAAAGGAACCAAGTAATAGATATCACATCTTACACTTATTAGCCCTTAAATGAGGAATGCAATTTTCTGGGTTTTTTCTCAACAAATTCAAGAATATAGACATATTGTTCCTCTTATTTACACTTTTCGTAGGCTCAGATAGCTCGATTAATATCTCACTATCCAAGCATAAAGTTGAAAAATGATAGAAATGATGCCTACGTCCTAATTCATGAATCATATTATTATTTACATCCTCATGTGTACTCTTCTCAACATCGACACTAGGGAATAAAGTGCAGTAGAATTATTGGAATTTCTCTTTTTTCTCTACTAATAGATCATTATCCATGACAATTAGTGATTGGGAATCAGAGCCTCAATCTTTATGTTCAAGTGAGCCTCTTTATCATGAACATTTGAGCCAAATTGATTTATCTCTAGTTTGAGCTTAATTTCTGCTAGATGGGTTGCTATTTTTTAGGTGGGCGCTCATTTCTTTTTCTTGCTCCATTGTCTGCTCCTGTAGCTCCAATATTTTCCTCAATAGCTCACTAGTACAAGCTTCTTGTTCTGCCTTCTCCACTTCATGACTCCTTCCAACATCACAAACAATAGAAGAATAATAATTGGAATTCAAGAGAGGGGGATACAAATTCGGACAACCATCCCAATGACCATCTTGACCATTTCATATATGACAATATTCCATTCAAAGGATTGGATAGGTTCATACAACCCGCTATTCTAAATATTATGACACTCAACATTGATGTGCTATCAAAATATAGCACTTTTGATGCTTACAACTTAGAATTTTATGTGTTCTCAATGCGATGTTAGTTGATTTTGTGTGTTTTTGTGTTCTATTCCAGGGTTGGCCTTGATTTGGGGGAGAAAATGCAGAAGTTGTTGATTTTGTTGAACTAAGAGACCTTGACATGCCGTAGAGCATTCTACGAGCCGTGAAGGAGGTTTTGTGTACAATTCTAGTGAGGGGCGAATTTTTTGAAGCTGTTTTACGAACATGCAGACAGGTCGTGGATTGGTATGAGTTGTAGAACATGGTTCGTGCCCTAAGAATCAGAGATGAACGACTCTCTAAAGATCATATGAAACCCCTACGGGTCGTAGACCACTTTACAGATTGTAGAGGGGTATCGTAGATCCCAAGCCCAATTTTCCAGCAACACTTTACGAGACCCATACTACAGGCCATGGAATGCAATACGGCCCGTAGACATGTTCGTGAGGCGTGAGGACCCATCTATGCAATTTTGTTTAAGACTTGTATTTTAAATATTATAAATAGGTTTTTAGGTTATTTTTCATAGATAAGAGAGAGAGCTCGACAGTTAGAGAGGAAAAATAGTGAGATTGAGTAGAAAACATTGGAGAGTTATGAGAAATACTTGTACTTTGATTTGATCTCTAATCTTGCGATTCTCATTGAAGTTTGGATTTGCTTGTTATTAATTCAATTGTTTAAGTGCTCTATTATGTTATTCCAATTCATAAGTCTTGCATCTACACAAATCATGAGTAGCTAAATCCACAACTAGGGTTGTGGGAACTATGAAGAACTAACAAGGTAAAATCGAATAATTCATAATTCTTGAAATGTCCATGCATGAATTAATTAACTCTCTGTGTTTTGCATGTTTTTTATGGTGGGCAATATTAGAACCCGCCTAGTGTTACTGACTGGACCAAGGTAGTAATGAATAGGAAAAGAGATCAATTAACAGGATTCGATTGATAGGTTCTCGTCTAATCAACTGAACTTGTCTAAGGGGAGGTTGAACAGGGACTAATAGGTATGACTTAGCAATGCACACTACAGAACTGGGCTAAGGGGAGGTTGTACAGAGACTAATAGTTTCTCTCCATATTGGTTAAACTCTTGTATTAGTTAGGTTTACTTTTCTACTAACTATTGCAACCCCCCGGGAAATAAGTAGGTTAATCACTCAAATTGTGTTAATTGGATTCTCCTACGTCTACATATTCCCTGTGAGTTTGACCCTAACATTAGTTAGGTTCTATTTCTTAACGATGACCGCTTTATCCTCAAAAGGGAGGTGTAACTTGTGCGACAACAAGATTTTGGCACCGTTGCCAGGGAATATGGCTAGACTTGGTTAATTAATAGTGATTTGGGTATTAATCCTTATTTCTCTCATTTTAAGCTTTTTGTTGTTTTTGTTCCTTTTCAGGGTGTAAGTGTAGTGTATGCCCAGCACGTGAAATCAAAGCAGGCCCTTGACTCTGTTTGACCCAGAGGTTTATAGAACATTAATGGCCTAAGATAATGCCAACAACGTGGTTAATACAGCTCTAAAAGGGAATAATAATGAGAATGTTGACAATGAGAACTTACCTCCTCTTGAAGATATTGCTCCACAGCTACAGGACATCAATGCCAATGCTTATCAGTAGAATCAATACAGGTTGAATCCTATGGCTATAGAGGTGACTGGAGCTATTGTGTTGCCACCACTACCAACTGACACAAAGTTTGTGGTTTTGAGTGGGTTGCTTCAGATGTTGCAGAATTGTGGGTTATTTGCGGGCTTACCATCGGAGGATCCTCATAGCCATCGACACAATGTTTCATTTGTCTGCAAAAGTGTGATGGCAACATAGAATTTGTCTATGATGTTGTGGGACTTTGTGTTTTCCCATTGTCTCTTACAGGTAATGGAGCACTATGGCTATCTGAGCTCCCGCAGAGTTCGATCACCAGTTGGACTGAATTGCAAAGGGCTTTTTTGGAGAGGTACTTCCCGAGATCAAAGAAGCTCAAGTCAAAAGATCATACCAACAACATTGAGGAGCTTCTTACAGATTCGATCAATACAACATGGGAGCAGTATACTAAGTGCTTGAGGAGTGTCCCCGACCCCCACTCTTTTACCATACCCTGCACCATTGGAGATTTGGAATTTTCAAGGGCATTATGATCTAGGTGCAAGCATTAATCTGATGCCCCTTGCGGTCTTCAAGAAGCTAGGATTGGGAGCCTCTACTCCCATGATCATGCGGTTATTGATGGTTGATCGCACGGTGAAGAAGCTTGTGGGTACTACATGATGTGATTGTGAAAGTTGAAAAGTGTATATTCTCCATAGACTTTGTGATCCTAGATTGCAAAGTCAACTTTGATGTCTTAATCATCTTGAGTAGACTATTCCTGGCCACTAGGCGAGCACTAGTAGATATGGACGCCAATCAGCTCAAGTTCAGATTGAACGAGAAGAGGTTGTCTTTAATACCTGTCAGTCTATGAAGAGGCTATACGATTTGAAGAATGAAGTCTGGGCAGTTGAGGAAGTTGGAGTACTAAAGACATCTATATTGTGTTGCTACAATAAATCAGGCATTGCTTGGGAGGCAACCCAAGGCAGAGACTGGCGCTTAGGTGCCCAGATATGATTTTTTTACCCCTAATACTTTTTTTTTTCTTTGATTGTGTGCATTGGAGACAATGCACCTCTTTTTCGATGGAGTGTGGATTGTTATGGGCCTCTGTGAAGTCTGAGTAGCTTGGGTCCATAACTATCCCACTTTTTTATCTTGGAGTTTTCTCGCCTGTATTCTTTTTCTCCATGGATAAAAAATTTCTGTTGACCCGGCATGTATAGGATGTTTAGGTAGTATTTGTAGCATATGTTATTGATATATGTGGCATGTAACATGTTTTTGTATTTTTTTGAGAAAAATGATACCCACCAAATTTTGATTTTGATTAGTTAGTCAAAATAGCTACCATGCATGTTTAGATGTGTTGACAATGCTTGCTCTGATAAGTGAGGTTAAAATTGATATAAAAATCAGGATATGAGTGTCTTTTGTTGATAATGTAGTCAGTGCCATGTGAGTGTGAGCTTAAATTGCTAAAATCATATGTTGTGTGTTAATCCGGAACTTTCCATGTTACTCTAAGTTAGATTGTAGATTAATTAGATTAAGAGAGGATCTTAGGCCATTTTTCTTAAAGTGCACTTAGCTTAAATGACCAACCAAAGTTGCAGAGTATCCCTTGATCCAAAAGCTTGAGCCTAACATGTACCAATTCTTTAAAGACACCTAAGAAACCTAGCCTTGTTAGTTGTAAAATCCTAAGATAGGCCTTGGTCCTTCCTTGAACATTACACGCCTTGACTGAGGCAAAAATCCTAAGTTGAGGGTGGCTACCAAAAGTGACCCTGATCTGAGGATGGATATTGTGCACCTTGACTCAGGCCAAAAGCCTAACTTGAGGGTGGTTGGTGTAAGGTTGAAACACAAAAATGAGGGGGAAGTTAGGGATACAAAGAAAAGGAGAAAAATCATGTACTAGGTGCAATAAAAATTAGTAATGCCTTAGTTGTGAGTTAAAAAGAAAAATGAAATGTAAAAGCAAGGCAAAAAGCTGAAAAATGAAAAGAAAGCACCCAGAAAAGCTTGGAATAAGAGACGGGGAGAAGGAGATGAAAAATAACAGTGTTGGTATGGCAAAAGTGTAGGAAAACGCAGTGTCATAGAGGACCTTTAGTCACTATGTTCCCAAAATATCATACCAAAGCCCTCTAAGCCTACGTTACAAGCATATAAATTCCTAAAGTGATCCTAGTACAAATGGTCGAAGGTCTTAGTCATGAGTATAGGGGCAAGCCAATGATATTAGGCATGATACATAAACATTTATTGTGAGGGTGAGTGATTTTGCATTGTCCCAAGGTAATACAGGAAAACATCATTGAAAGTGAGATATGAGACTTGTTTCTGTGAGGGCACTTGCATTGCATTGCTACCATTAGACTTATTCAGTGGTTGTGGATTGTTGATGGTACCTCACTTGTCATAGTTGCATTATCACATGCATGAGTCTACATTGGTTTGCTAGATGACTATCTGATTCTATTTTGAAAAAGTGGTATGGGTATCTAAGGTCAAGTTTGAGGTGATACATATAATTGGGTTGAGGTATGTGTGTTACTGTACTACTTATATGCTTCTAGCCTAATTTCTTCATTCTAAAGCTGATGGGACTATCTAAATTTTATTTTGAGTCCGTTTACTTTTATTTTTGACCGAAGTAAACTTTTCAAGTTATATAACCCTCAAAGAACAAAAAACTACAAAAAATCAAAATGAATGACAGAGTGACCAAGTTACCAGTGCCAACAAGTCATAAATGATCTAGGTAGCTATAGGAAAACTCAAAATGCTAGAATTTCCAAGATGAAAATGACCAGGAGGGTCACTAAAAGGTGAGAAAAGTATATTGACCCCCCCCCCCCCCCCCCCACTCCATATGAAAGTATAAAAACACTCACATACTTACTACCCTTCTACCAAAATTCTTGACCTCATACCTTCCAATAAATCAAGCTATAATCTTAAGAGTTTGTATAAGTTGTGGATCTCACCCCAAGCCAAGCATGCCACATCATAAGACTTTCCTGTAGCAGCAGTAGTCTTGAAAAATATATCTATTGTGACCATGAAACCTATCAATTGTGAAAAATAGCCCACAAAGTAACACCCTATAATTAATTTCTTATAACTAAATTATGGAGAAAAAAGAATAGAGAAATAATCTTAATTAGACTGAGGTCATCTTATATATTTACTGAACTTTTAAATAGTTTTAAAACATCTACCAACATAAATTATTTAAATGTTTTAGTAAATCTAAAGTGAAGTTTATATTACACTCTTTCTTATTCATATATAATCACTTAAGTTTAAACCAATAAGAATCTTTTGTTAACTATTTAAATACAGAAAGAAAGAAAATAGAAAGATTGAGAAAAAGATGAATAGAAGGAAATGATAAATTTGAAAATATTTTTAGGTCAAAGAAATGTAATTAATGGTTGACTTTCTTGTAGTAACAACTTAAAATATCTCAACATTAACTATTTTAAGATAAATGTAATGACTTGGTTGGTCATTTTAGGCTTTATCTATAAATATCACTATTTTATCATTTCATAAGATGCTTTGGGTCTATTTTGAACTATCTATATTGTTGGAACTGAAATCCTGAGTTTTAAAAGTTGAAAATATAAGTTTTGGCATTTTTAAAAGCTTAAGTTTTGAAAAAAGTGAGGTTTATACCATTCTAAGTTTCGGGTGTCGAATCAGCGATCCGTCGATTCCATTAGCTCCGAAATGTTAAAACTGAACTATGAGAAGTTACAGAACTGTATTCGGAGTTAAAATGAGCTTTTTAGGTCCAAATGATTTTAGTCATTTCCAAAATCAATATTTAACTTTGGTCAACATTCAGAGTTGAAAGCTCAGATCAAAATTTTGACACCCAGTAGTTCCGAATGGTGAAACTAACACTAGAAATGGTCTCGTAATAATTTTTTGGAGTTGTCAAAGGCAGTTTTGGTATTTTGAGTTGTAAACTAGTTTTATCGAGTTGCATTGGTAATGTGGCGAGGAGGCCTTGAAACTGATTTATGATGATTTTTTTGAGTCCGGATCGTTGTTTTGGGTATCGATACATATAAAGTTTGTGAAATTCTGATTCCACATGAGTTCTAAGGTCTATTCCTGGTGCGGGTAAGTTTCTTCTCTACGTTCGCAAAGGTTTGGGTGACATTACTCTCCGCGTTTGCAGACTGTATGCGTGTGTGAGTGGCCCCCTCAAGTTTACTCTCTGCGTTCGTGGGTTAGTCTCTGCAATCATGGAGGTAATGTTGACCAGCCTTCTCCGTGTTCGCGGGACCCTAACAGCGATCACGGAGCAATTTTTATAAGTGGAAGAGCCTGAGGAAGCTGATGTAGCTACCACTCAAAGTCTAGGCATAGTTTGGGATAGGTCCACGGGTCGAAGCATTGTTAGAGGTGTAGCTTCGCCTAGGGGGCAGACTAGATCGACTTCTTCATAGCCTACCTATGAGCCCGTTGGGCCTGCAGATTCTATTCCACCGCCCTTTGCTCCAGAGACTACACCCCCGGTTCAGCTGAGTTACTTTTGAGAGTATTAGCTAGATTGGAAGGAGCACCTCCCGCCCCATCTACTGTTGAGTATTAGCTACTGTTGATTGTTGACACTCAATTTTGGCTCAAGTTTTTTAAAATTCGTACTTTTATATTATTTTTTTTAGTTCCTGTTAAATTCACTATTACGTGTTAAATTACATGTTTTTGTGTAGTTTTATTTATCTACCGTTGATTATATTTGCTTTATTCGTTTTAATATATTTAACATAGTGTAATAAATTATTTTTTCTTATCCAGATATAATTATACGTGTATATTTAATTGGCCCATGATTTGGACCCATATCTTTTTAGCCCATTAGGTTTTTCATGTGTACAATTAAAAATAAATTAAACATTTTAATTTTAGACAAAAACCTAAAATTTTGCCCTCATCCCCATTCCAACGAGGAATCACCACCCCAAAACCCATTTTCCTCCTCTCCCTTACTGTCTCCTTCGTTTTGGCATAAAACCGGACAGAAAACCACTACCCTCGCCGCCGTACCTTCTCCCGTATTGTCGGTGCCGCCCACGCCCCCCCCCCCCCCCTCCTTTCCTGTTCATCCCCTCTCCAGCAAACACCCTCCAAATACACACATTTCTCCACCATTTTCGACCACCAACCATTCACTCTTTTCCGTCGCCAAACAACACCCAACTACCACCATAAATCCACAAAGAAAACCCCCATCTCCTCCCCGTCTCGCCACCGGAAAACCCCCAGGCAACCATACCTCAAAACCCACCGAAAAACTCAACGAAACCAGCCCAAAATTTGATAAAACCACTACAAACCTTCAGTAAACTCCATGAAAACAGCCCTCCAAGCAGCCCCAGAACACCAACAAAACCCCCCCGCCTGAAAAACCCCAACAACTAGCAACACAGAGCTCCAAAATTTGGCCAGCTCTAAGCTCCAACAACTCCAGCGAATAGCAAACCAGTAACCAACAACAAAGGAAACCAACGCCGTTAGCATCATCACGTGAAATAATGTTTTGAGATAACCGTTGTCATTATCCGGCAAGTTTCTCTTCCTTATAAATATTTGATATTTTTTAGTTGAGCTCTATTTTAGTTGTTTATGGCTGTCAGAGCTCTCTAATGACCTTGAGATCTCCATTGTCCCCTATTTGTTTTTTTTTTCCTGTGAATTTTTATTTACTATTAGTTGATTTATTGTCATATTTACTCTAGTGTTTTTTTCTTTTTTGTTTTTATTTAACGTATATGGAGTGTAGGGAGGAGGATGAAAAACAGAGGCTTAAGGAGATTTATAAGACGGCTAAGTCAGAAGCAAAGAGGGCGGTGACAAGTGCTAAGACAGCAGCGTTTGAACGCCTATATGAGGAGCTAAGTGATAAAGGCGCGGACAAGCGAATGTATAGGCTTGCTAAAGAGAGAGAAAAGAAAGCTCGCGATTTGGATCAAGTGAAGTGCATCAAGGATGAAAAGGGTGAGGTGTTAGTGGATGTGACTTCCATTAAACAAAGGTGGCAAGCTTACTTTCATAAACTCTTAAATGAAAAAGGAGATAGTAATATTGAGCTGGGCATGTTGGCACATTCTGAAAGTCACCGAGACTTTGGTTATTGTAGGCGGTTATGAGTTGAGGAGGTTAGAAGGGCTATTAGTAGGATGAAGAGAGGGAGGGCACTCGGACCGGATGAGATTCCGATAGATTTTTGGAAGAGTATGGTTAAGGATGGCATAGAGTGGCTGACTAGACTGTTTAATACTATCATGAAGACGGCCAAGATGCCGGATGAATGGAGGAGGAGCACGATGGTCCCACTGTATAAGAACAAAGGTGATATTCAAAACTGTAATAACTACAGGGGTATCAAGTTGTTGAGTCATACTATGAAGGCATGGGAGAGAGTGGTGGAGATGAGGGTGAGGAAAGTAGTTTCTATCTCAGAAAACCAGTTTGGATTCATGCCAGGACGGTCGACTACTGAAGCGATCCACCTTGTTCGGAGATTAGTGGAGAAATACAGGGAAAGTAAGAAGGACCTTCATATGGTGTTCATTGATCTTGAGAAGGCCTATGACAAAGTCCCAAGGGATGTCCTATGGAGGTGTTTGGAGATGAAAGGCGTTCCAATGGCATATATTAGAGTGATAAAGGACATGTACGACGGGGCCATAACTCGGGTAAGAACGGTGGGAGGAGACTCTGAATATTTTCCTGTTCAGATGGGACTTCATCAAGGGTCTGTGTTGAGCCCTTTTTTATTTGCCTTGGTGATGGATGAGCTGACGCGATCTATCCAGGAGGAAGTCCCGTGGTGTATGTTGTTTGCTGATGACATAGTACTGATTGATGAGACCCGGACCAAAGTTAATGATAGGTTGGAGGTTTGGAGACACGCTTTGGAGACTAAAGGATTCAAACTGAGCAGGACCAAAACAGAATACTTGGAGTGCAAATTCAGTGTTGCGAGGGATGAAGCAGACATTGATGTGAGACTGGCAGCTCACCTTATCCCCAAGAAGGAAAGCTTTAAGTATCTTGGGTCTATCATCCAGAGCAGTGGGGATATTGACGATGATGTCACTCATCGTATTGGGGCGGCTTGGACAAAGTGGAGGTTGGCCTCTGGAGTATTGTGTGATAAGAAGATACCACCTAAACTCAAAGGTAAGTTCTACAGAATGGTGGTTAGACCATCTTTGTTGTATGGGGTGGAGTGTTGGCCAATAAAAAATGTACATGTTCAGAAGATGCAGGTCGCAGAAATGAGAATGTTAAGATGGATGTGTGGTCACACCAGGAGTGATAAGATTAGGAACGAGGTCATTCGGGAGAAGCTAGAGGTGGCCCCTGTAGCTGACAAGATGAGGGAAGCGAGACTGCGATGGTTTGGACATGTACAGAGAAGGAGTACCGATGCCCCTGTTAGAAGGTGTGAGAGGCTAGATTTGGGAGCCACTAAGAGGGGTAGAGGTAGACCAAAAAAGTATTGGGGGGAGGTGATTAGATATGATATGGTGAAACTTGGTCTCACCAAGGACATGACCTTAGACAGGAAGGAGTGGAGGTCGAGAATTAGAGTAGCAGGATAATAGGGTAGATAGGAAGGAGTGGTAATTGTCTGCCTTTATATGTTATTTATCTGGCTTTATATGTTACTATCTTGTATCTACGTATTATCATGTGTTCTTCTCTTTCTTGCTTGTTTATCATATCTAGCTTATTCTGCTGATGGGTTTTTGTGATGAGGGTTTCCAGGAAACAGCCTCTCTACCTGTGTGGTAGTGGTAAGGTCTGCGTACATCTTACCCTCCCCAGACCCCACTTGTGGGATTTCACTGGGTATGTTGTTGTTGTTGTATTTAACGTATATGGATTGTTATTTCATTTCTTAGATGTTGCTGTTATTTGTGCTTATTGGATCACCCTTTAACATATTAACTCTTTCCTATGATTATTCACTTTCATGGTTCTAATATTACTATATTCATCAGTTTCGTTTTGATTACTCTTTTTGTAGTTAGTGAATGAAATTTTGTTTATTTAAAGATGATTTTAACAAAATGTGATATTATCTATCATTATTGTTTTAGTATTCGTGGTATATTGTTGTTCCATACTTTACTATTTAAAATGTTATTATTATTTTGGATACTAGCTACACTTGCTTAAAGTGGCCGATGAAATGTTTATCCGTCGGATTTCGAGGCCTCTCCATTCAAAAAGACGGAAAAAGTTAGTTTATGTTCATATTTGTTATATGTTAAAATCAAATTTATTAGTTCAAGTTCATTACTTGTTAAACTTGGCCAATGACGAAACTTCTCCGTCGATTTTCGAGGCCTCCCCATTTGAAAAGACGGGACAATTTTAGTTTATTCTTTATTTATTAATTATTGTGTATGTTGTTGACGTTGGATAAATATTAGGACATTCTTTATATTATTATTTATTTCATTATTTATGTATATTTTGTGATTATTATACTTGTGTTATATTGTGTATCTCCTCCGCGATTTGAAAATAATGAATTCAGCCGGAACCCACAGTTGTGGATTCCGAAGGGTGCTAATACCTTCCCTTTGGAATAACTTAAACCCTTACCTAGAATTTTTGGTTCGCAGACTATTTTTGTAAATAATTAATCGGTTTCCTAATTATCCTTAAAATTAGGTGGCGACTATAAAATTAAATTATAAAACACTAAAATTAAAATATATTCTTTTAAATATTATTTTATTTAATTATTTTTTGCTAGTTGCCACGACGTTGCACCTTCGGGATGTCAACAGAATGGCGACTCTGCTGGGAATTTCAAGGTTCTAACCATTATGGATTCATTTTTTCAAATTGAGGAGATTTTATTTTTATCATGTGATATATATTTTTTTGTATATTTGTTGTTTATTTGTAAATTATTGTTATTATTTATCGTATTATCTATACACTGTCATTACATTCATAGCATATCTTTCATCACTTGGCAATTTTTTATTTGTTACTTAAATGACGATTATACGGGTCGCAGCCGTTGAATCCAAATTGTTTATCGGGGTACCCTGATGAAATGAGTTGATCTTGAGGGGTCAATGGTCGTTATTTTTCCCAACCCGAGTAGTCCGCTTGGGTCACCGGTCCACTTTAAATAAATTCCACTCTTAGTAAACCTAAGCTAGAGCGCAACCACTCGATTTTTAGGTTTTCTTTGATTTGATTAGTCCTATGTATATTAGGTCGTGTTATACGTCATTTATTTGTATAAATATTGCATAATTTGTTTCATTCATGTTTATTTAATTTTGTGTAAATGCAAATGTAAATTTTACCATTTATAATCTGTTATGAACTACATTTGACCTGATTCCCATTTTAACGGGATACGTAGGCGCCAAAATGGTTCCGTCATATTCCCTCTAAGCATTTCATTTTGTTACTTTGGAAATAGGGACAGTTTTTTTTTAGGTTAAAAAAAAAATACTTTCAATCACCAGGGTTTATTGAGCTTGAAACAGGGACAAAATTTTTGAGGACTCATTTTTGAGAAGTTCTCAAAAATTCTACCAAATCGTACTCAAATGCTAAATTTGCAAGGCACCACTTTGAGCTTGTGTATATTTTAATTTTTGTACGTAATTTTATAGTCAATAGATGTCTTTCATTTTGTTTATCGTACATTTTTTTTAAAAAAAAAGAAATTTGTTTGATATTTATTTAAATAGTTTGTCCTTTCGTATGATTCATTGACTATTTTAGTTATGTTATTTTTTAAAAAAAATACATTTATTTATTTATTAAAAAACTACACTCCATATTATATTCTCACGAACTATGCGTATCTAATTCTCATATTCATGAGATACGTAGGCAACCCCTTTTGGGTTCGGTAATTATTTTTTCAAAATATAAAAAAAATGTTGTACATATTTTTAACAGTAAAATTTTGACTCAATTGGGACCAGTACAGTTAGACACATGTAAATATTTGACAAAATGAAAATGATTGATTTTGTGGTAACCCATAGATTCTTTTGGTACCTCTCAATATTTTCTTTTATGATTGAGAATTTCTTTCTTGCACGCATTGAAGATAAGAATAAAACTAACCTCTGTGTTTCAAGTGCGTTGTGTGGTGAGCTTTAGATTAAAATTCAATTGCATCGCATTGTTGATCTAGAACTTGGTCCGAATGTTTGTTGAGGCGAAATTCTGAGTACTGTTTGATTTGAGAAAGGATCGTAGGCCTTCTTTGACCCGTTTGTGCTTTTCAAAGCCTACCAAATGACATTAATCCTTAGTTTGTCCCACTTTGAGCCTGAAGCCTTTTCTTTGGACAACCACATTTTAGTCATTACCCTTTTAAGTGCTTACATGCACTATCCCTCTCTTGGCCCATCCTTCTTCAGCGCAAAAAAAAAGTGCAAATGATGAAATAAAGATTCAAATTTGAAATTGCTACAGGCAAAATGCAAAGTATCAAAGTTAAGGAAGCAAAAATAATTTCTAAAAAAAAAGAAGTAAAAAAAAATGTTGGAAAAACAAGAAAAGAAATATGGCAAGGTAAAAATACCCCCTGCAAGGTTGAAGAAAGACAAGAAGAAATTGCTCTAACAAAATAGAAAAACTTCCAAAAAGGGGTAAGTGAAGAAATTCTCAGCGAGTAATATCTCTATGAAGTTGAAACAATAAGGAAAGGACAACAAACAGGTTCAACCGTCAAACGAGTATCTGTTGTTAAAGTACAAGTTCAGTGTGATGCTCAAGAAGAGATTAAATCACTTTTATCCCAGATGAATATCCTACCAGCCCCTTAGCCTGCGTTACAAGCCAATCACAAGTCCTACATGATCTCATTTCATATGTTCTCACATTAGTGGAGACTTACATGATGTCCAAGCATATGGTATCACAATTGCACGCATTGAATATCTTTCTGAGTGTGAGTGTGTTTTGCAGAATGTCCTTAAATCAAATATTTCCTACATGTGTGAATAGGACTTTCTTTGTTGTGAGAGCACTTGACACATGAGGGTTGGTATAATTCAAAATCTTTGTTTGAATCAAGTTGAACAGATCTTGTTGATATTTAAATATGTTTGAGGAACCATTCGAAATTGTAGGAATTACCTTGAATTCAATCTCATTTGAAAGAAAGAATTGTGAGATATTCCTTTGTTTTTCTAACTGTTGGTACCAATTGTTATTAAGGTTTAACCATTTCTTTACATTCTTTATTTTTGAATAAAAAAAAAGGGGCCAAACATTTTTGGGATCCTTTTAATTATTCTTTATATATACACTTTTAAAAAGGTTTTTGAATTATTTTTCTTACAAATTGCATTTTTTTTCTTTTGGTCTATGATTGTTTGTTTTAAGTAATGTGATATTAGGCTAATCCCATCTGCGTGAGATGCCTATTTTATTTCATTGAATTGTGCATTCCAAAAATGGAGCATATCTTTTATTTTTATTTATTTTTCTTTAAAAAAAGAAAAGCGAAGAAAGAGTTAAATAATTTTGGAGCATCACTTGCCTTTAACGTGACATATTAAATCAATTTTGGAGCGTCACTTGCCTTCAACGTGACAAGTTAAAATATTATTGGAGTATCACTGCCTTCAGTGTGATAAGTTAAGCTATTTTGAAGCGTCACTTGCCTTCAACGTGACAAGTTAAGCTATTCTGGAGTGTCACTTGCCTTCAACGTGACAAGTTAAATCATTACTAGAGTATCACTGCCTTCAGTGTGATAAATTAAGCTATTTTGGAGCATCACTTGCCTTCAACGTGACAAGTTAAAACATTATTGGAGTATCACTGCCTTCAGTGTGATAAGTTAAGCTATTTTAGAGTGTCACTACCTTCAGTGTGTCAAGTTAAGCTATTTTGGAGTGTCACTTGCCTTCAACGTGACAAGTTAAGCTATTTTAGAGTGTTACTTCCTTCAGTGTGACAAGTTAAATAATTTTGGAGCCTCACTGCCTTCAGTGTGACAAGTTAAATAATTTTGGAGTGTCACTTGCTTTCAACGTGACAAGTTAAATCAGTATTGGAGTGTCACTGTTATCAGTATGACAAACTATGCTATTTTGGAGAGTCACCTCCTTCAATGTGACAAGTTAAGCTATTTTGGAGAGTCACATCCTTCAACGTGACAAGTTAAACTATTGTTGGAGTGTCATTTCCTTCAACGTGACATGTTCAATCGGAGCGTCACTTCCTTCAATGTGACAAATTAAGTTATTATTGGAGCATCACTTCCCTCAACGTGACATGTTGAACTTGGAGAAAAGTTAAATTGTTATTGGAGCGTCACTTCCTTCAATGTGACATGTTAAGTTAGAACACTTCCTTTAATGTGATTAACGTGCTACTTTGGATCATCTTTTCCTTCATGAGTAGTACACCTGAAATGGATTGTCATCTCCTTCAGTATGACATATTAAACCAGGTTTACATGAATTATACTCTTGTTTGTAATCTATTTGCTACAAACAAGTTCTCAGTTATTACAATACAGAAGTGTGCACTACTTTAGCTGGGACATAGCAAGTCAGAATGGAGATCATGCTAGTGCATATAACTGGGACAAACTTTTTGAGGAAGACCTCAAAAATTTTGCAACTTCCACCGCAGTCAAGGCACTCATATTTAAAGGTTATGTGTTTGGTCAAAATTGGGTTCGTCATCTTTCTTTGTCCAGGATCTCTTTCATTGATCATATCCAAAGAAAGGGACAGTTGTTGACACTCAATTTTAGCTCAAGTTTTTTAAAATTCATACTTTTATATTATTTATTTTTTTAGTTCTTGTTAAATTCATTATTATGTGTTAAATTACATGTTTTTGTGTAGTTTTATTTATCTACCGTTGATTATATTTGTTTTATTCGTTTTAATATTTTTAACACAGTGTAATAAATCATTTTTTCTTATCCAGATATAATTATACGTGTATGTTTAATTGGCCCACGATTTGGACCCTGTCTTTTTAGCCCATTAGGTTTTTCATGTGTACAATTAAAAATAAATTAAACATTTTAATTTTAGACAAAAACCTAAAATTTTGCCCTCATCCCCATTCCGACGAGGAATCACCACCCCAAAACCCATTTTCCTCCTCTCCCTTACTGTCTCCTTCATTTTCGCATAAAACCCGACAGAAAACCACTACCCTCGCTGCCGTACCTTCTCCCCTATTGTCGACGCTGCCCACGCCCCCTTTTTCCTGTTCATCCCCTCTCCAGCAAACACCCTCCAAATACACACATTTCTCCACCATTTTTGACCAACAACCATTCACTCTTTTCCATCGCCAAACAACACCCAACTACCACCAAAAATCCACAAAGAAAACCCCCATCTCCTCCCCGTCTCGCCACCGGAAAACCCCAGGCAACCACACCTCAAAACCCACCGGAAAAATCAATGAAACCAGCCCAAAATCTGATAAAACCACAACAAACCTTCAGCAAACCCCATGAAAACAACCCTCCAAGCAGCCCCAGAACACCAACAAACCCCCCCCCCCCCCCCCCGCCGCCTGAAAAGCCCCAACAACTAGCAACACAGAGCTCCAAAATTCGGCCAGCTCTAAGCTCCAACAACTCCAGCGAATAGCAAACCAGCAGCCAACAACAAAGGAAACCAACACCCCGTTAGCATCATCACATGAAATAATATTTTGAGATAACCATTGTCATTATCCGGCAAGTTTCTCTTCCTTACAAATGTTTGATATTTTTTAGTTGAGCCCTATTTTAATTGTTTATGGCTGTCAGAGGTCTCTAATGACCTTGAGATCTCCATTGTCCCCTATTTTTTTTTCCTGTGAATATTTATTTACTATTAGTTGATTTATTGTCATATTTAGTCTAGTGTTGTTTTCTTTTTTGTTTTTATTTAACGTATATGGATTGTTATTTCATTTCCTAGATGTTACTGTTATTTGTGCTTATTGGATCACCCTTTAACATATTAACTCTTTCCTATGATTATTCACTGTCATGGTTCTAATATTACTATATTCATCAGTTTCGTTTTGATTACTCTTCTTGTAGTTAGTGGATGAAATTTTGTTTATTTAAAGATGATTTTAGCAAAATGTGATATTATCTATCATTATTGTTTTAGTATTCGTGGTATTCAATTGTTGTTTCGTAGTTTACTATTTAAAATGTTATTATTATTTTGGATACTAGCTACACTTGTTTAAAGTGGCCGATGAAAAGTCTATCCATCGGATTTCGAGGCCTCTCCATTCAAAAAGACGGAAAAAGTTAGTTTATGTTCATATTTGTGATATGTTAAAATCAAATTTATTAGTTCAAGTTCATTACTTGTTAAACTTGGCCAATGACGAAACTTCTCCGTCGGTTTTCGAGGCCTCCCCATTTGAAAAGACGGGACAATTTTAGTTTATTCTTTATTTATTAATTATTGTGTATGTTGTTGACGTTGGATAAATATTAGGACATTCTTTATATTATTATTTATTTCATTATTTATGTATATTTT
This sequence comes from Solanum rostratum, assembly GCA_029948455.1. Classification (NCBI taxonomy): domain Eukaryota; kingdom Viridiplantae; phylum Streptophyta; class Magnoliopsida; order Solanales; family Solanaceae; genus Solanum; species Solanum rostratum. Next base: position 14,430,296 of record CM057053.1, on the reverse strand, counting down.
GTGATTATTATACTTGTGTTATATTGTGTATCTCCTCCTCGATTTGAAAAAAATGAGTTCAGCCGGGACCCACAGTTGTGGATTCCGAAGGGTGCTAATACCTTCCCTTTGGAATAACTTGAACCCTTACCTCGAATTTTTGGTTCGCAGACTATCTTTGTAAATAATTAATTGGTTTCCTAATTATCTTTAAAATTAGGTGGCGACTCTAAAATTAAATTATAAAACACTAAAATTAAATTATTTATTTTTAAATATTATTTTATTTAATAATTTTTTGTGAATGTCCACGACGTTACGCCTTCGGGATGTCAACATTGATGTATCAGGATTTCCATAGCTTTGTTTGAGCTAGCCATGATTCATATTGGTTCTTCTTCAACGCTAATGGATTCTCTTATGACAACTATAGTTTTGCCCCAGACATCCCGACCAAGTTCGAGTTCTCAGTTTTGGAGTTTGGTCGTTGCTCCATCTATTGCACCGCCCTTATTTATGGTGCCACTCTCTTCTGCCAGCCCAACCAAGCCAACGAAGAAGTAGGAAATTTTTGAGAGGTTTGTATAGTTGGCTCCTTTGCGATTCAATGGCACCCCTAGTGATAAAGCCTATGATTTGCTATCAAAGTGCCAGGACCGATTATGTAACCTGGCTATTCTTGAGTTACATGGAGTTGCCTATACTTCATACCAATTCACCAGCCTTGCCAAAGAGTGATGGAGCTCAGTTATAGCTCGTCCACCTGTTAGATCTCCAGCTATGACCTGGGGCAATTCACAGAGATATTCTTGGAGAGGTTCATGCCATATAGCCTCTGAGACAACCGTGTGGATGAGTTTGATAGGCTACATGAGGGTTCTATGTCCATTTTTTACTACGAGGCGAGATTTCACACATTGTCCAGGTATGCATTGTCCAGCATTTCAACGACGGTTGAGAGGATTTGGCGTTTTGCCAAAGGCTTGGCATGGTATCTTCAGGAAGCTACAACTTATTTTGTGTTGGTTAGGAGGAACTTTTTAGAGTGTTGTGTACCAAACTCGCATAATAGAGATAATCACAAATGATAGACAGGGTAGCGGGAAGAGATTCAGTCTACATGGCTATTTTGGTAGACCCCCGCGTCGTGATAGAGGATTTCAAAGACAAGGCCATCAGGGTGAGCAGTTCAGGTAGCTTTTCCAGCATCTGACAATAGTGATAGGCCTAGGCCTACTCAGACGGGTCGTGATAGCTCCCTTGGTTCAGCTAGATGTGGTGGTTCCTCGGTACAGTCATCTCAAGGGTGAGACCCCAAGGCTTGCTATATTTGTGATGAGGTTAGGCACTTCACCAACCGTTGTCCACATCGGGTGTTTCCTACTCAGACTTCAAGACCTCATTGAGCAACCAAAGACACCTCTCAATCCATGAGAGGTGGAACAAAAAGAGGTCGTGGTACAGGGAGAGGTGGAGCCCGTGGAGGCCCACAGACTACTAGTGGTTGTAGAGTTCGCTATGCTATTCCGGGCAGAGTCGAGGCAGAGGCTTCTAATGCAGTCATCACAGGTATGGTTCTAGTGTGCCACCGTTCAGCTTCAGTCTTATTTCATCCACGCTCTACTTATTCATATATGTCAGCAAATTTTACTTCTAACGTTGATATTATGTGTCATCCTCTTGCCGAGCCTATATGTGTATCCACCCCGATAGGTGAATCCTTAGTGGTGAATTGGGTATATCAAGGTTGTGTTGTGACTTTTATCGGGAGGTTGCTATTGCTGATTTGATATTGTTAGATATCATAGACCTTGATGTGATATTGGGTATAGACTGGTTATCACCTTATCATGTTATTCTTGATTGTTATGCTAAGACCGTGACCTTATCTTGCACCGAATTGCCTCAGTTGATGTGGACTGGAGCACCTAGTTCCTATCCTAAATGTGTTATTTCTTATATGCATGCTTGTAGGCCAATTGGGAAGAGATGTTTGGCATATCTAGCTCATGTTCTGGTTGTTCCTCAGGAGTCCCCATCATTGGAGACTACTAGGGTCACTAGAGATTTTATGGATGTATTTTCGACTGACTTGCTTTGTGTTCCTCCGGATCATGACATTGACTTTACTATTGATTTAGAGCCGGGCACTAAGCTCATATCTATTACCCTTTATCGGATGGCTCCAACTGAGTTAAAAGAGTTGGAGGAACAATTGAAAGACTTGTTGAAGAAAGGATTTATTCATCCAAGTGTATCTCTCTAGGATGCTCTTGTATTATTTATGAAGAAGAAGGATGGCACAATGCGTATGTGTATTGACTATCGTCAGCTTAATAAAGTGATCATCAAGAACAAATATCCCTTGCCTCGTATTAATGATCTTTTTACCAATTGCAGGGTGCCTTGGTATTCTGCAAGATTGATTTGAGGTCTTGTTATCATCAGTTGAGAGTTTGGGAGTCTAACATCCTGAAGACAACTTTCAAGACCCGTTATGGGCATTATGAGTTCGTGGTTATGTCATTTGGGTTGACTAAAGCCCTGGCTGCTTTTATGAAGTTCATGAACCGCGTGTTCAAGCCCTATTTAGAAAACTTTGTGATTATGTTCATATATGATATCTCAGTGTATTGCAAGAGTGAGGCCGACCATGTTAAGCCGACCATGTTAAGCACTTGAGGACCGTACTTCAGCAATTGAGGGAAGAGAAGTTGTATGTGTAGTTCTTAAAGTGCGAGTTTTGGCTCGAGTTTGTTGCATTTCTTGCCATATTGTGCCAAAAAGGCTATTATGGTTGATTTGGCCAAGGCAGCAGCCGTTCGTGAGTGGGCTAGGCCTCCTTTCGTGACAGAGATTCGAAGCTTCCTTGATTTAGCAAGGTATTATCAACATTTTGTTTAGGTTTCTCATCTATATGGTGAGGAGACCTTAAAACTAATTTCTAATGATTTTGTTGAGTCCAGATCATTGTTTCTAGTATGGATACATATAAAGTTTGTGAAATTCTGATCCCGAATGAGTTATGAGGGTCCATTCCGAGTAGGGAATTGGATTGGTTTGCTAGTTTTTGCTGATATCTGGTGCAAGTAAGTTTCTTCTCCACAATCATGGAGAAGCCTTGCATTTGTAGAGGTTTGGGTGAGGTTAGTCTCCGCGTTCGTGGAGAATTGGTCTGCGTCCACAGAGTGTATGCATGTGAGAGTGGCCCCCTCCAGTTTACTCTCTGCATTCGCGGATGACCTTCGCAACCGTGGATGACTTTCGCTATCGGGGATGACCTTCACGATCATGAAGGAAATGTTGACCAGTCTTCTCCACATTTGTGAGACCCCACCTGCGTTCGCGGGGCACTTTTTATAACTAAACAGTGTTAAATCTGAAAGTCACTATTTTTGAACTTTTAATGCTTTTTGGGCAATTATGAGAAGAGGTTTTCGAAGATTAACTTGGATAAGTGTTTATAACACTATTAATCATTTTTCATAAGTTTTATATTAATTTTGTCTTGAATTTTATAAATTTGACTGTCTGAATTGGGGATTTTTAGACTAAGTTTTCTAAACTTTAAATGTTAATTTTCCGTTAAATTTAAGCTTGATTTAGTGGGATTTTAACCCATGAACTCCATTTTTCACATAGAACTTGATTTTAAAGTTAATGTTTAGACTCGAAAAACTTTGGATTTTAGCCCTAAAATTGACCATTTTGCCCCTAAGCCTAGTTTATACCTATTATAGGTATCAAACTCCTCCTCTTGATGCGCAATATCTATTATTGATAGTGGTGGATCGATTTGAGGATCGTCTTATGGATTGAGTTGATTGAATGCTTGTTCAAGTGTAGTTTCGGCATTGAGGTAGGTTTGGCTAACCTTTCGAGATTGAATTTGAGTTGTTGATCATGCTTATGTAATTGTGTTAGATTTAGGCTAAATCATGGGTAAATGTTTATATAATGGGATATTGATGGTATTATAATTCCCATTGAGTCAATATGATGTAAATTTTGATTCCATTGATGAACTGAGATGAAATCTTGTAGATTATGATGAATTGGGAGAAAATGTGATAATATGAAAATTGTGAGACCATTTGGGTAATTTATGTGGTAATTGATGACATTTGAGATACCTAGGAGATGTATATGTATAATTGGGACGAGTATGGTCCGGTATGAGTGATATTCCTATTTAATTGGGACGAGTAAGGTATGGTATGATTGATGTTCTTGTTTAATTAGGATGAGTAAGATCCAGTATGATTGATATTCTTCTTTAATTGGGACAATGAAGGTCCAGTATGATTGATACTCTTGTATAATTGGGACGTGTAAGGTCCGGTATTACCAATATTCTTGCATAATTGGGACGAGTAAGATCTGGTGTTATTGATATTCTTAACTACTGATATAATTATGATGATCTGAGACATGAAGATGGTTTGGGCATTAGCTAAGACTCTTGATATTATTCTTTATGTGCATATGATTATATGAGATTCATGTATCGATATTCCTGTTTTGATGCCATTCTATATGTACATGCATTTCTGGATTGTATCATTAATTTGCATCTGTTGTATGTTAGTTGTGACATCCCTTGACCTGGGTAGGAGGATAGTGTATTATGATCCACATTGGTACCACCCCCTTGACCCGAGTAGGAGGCAAGGTGGGATTCATATCTTATATTCCCACTGCAGGCAGGTGGCAAGGACATGGCATTGTGATACCCCTTGACCATGGGAAGGTGGCAAGATTGAGGCATTCTGATATTACCTTGACCACGGGTAGGTAACAAGGCTGTGAAACACTTGGCATATGGATTGACGAATTATGCATTGCATTCAAATTTATTGATGTATGGTACTATGGGTTATTGAGGATTCCTTAGCTCATGATTATGTATATATTCAACTATGCACTAACCTTTTTGGATTCAAGGATAGGATTCTTTGTTATTGCATACTTGTTTCAATTTCTCTTTCCCAGCCGGTTAAACCTACTGGGTACATTTCGGTGTACTCACCCTTACTCTGTTTTTTCCTTGTAGATCGAGCACAGGGACCCATACAAGGTATGTGATTCACTCTAGTTGATCTTCTTTGCATTCATCCAGATCCTTCTGGGGAGGCTCAGACTTCGAGTCATCGGGGTCTTTTGGATTTTTCTTTATTATTTCTTTTCAAATTTGTATCAAATATTATTTTTATGAGGCAGATTTGTACCTTTTGCTAAGATAGTTCTATTCACTCTTCAGTACTATTTTAGATGCTCTTCTACTCATGACTCCAGGTTTTGAGAGATTATTATGCTACATGAATTGTTTCTACTTTATTTTATCCTTCTTTACTTATGATGCGATTTTGCGTCGTAACAATGAACATACATTTAAGGACTTACTAAATACAATGTGTCCAAACATTTCCTTTGTTACATTTTACTTGGCCCTTATGAAACAAGAATTATTTTTTCTTGTTACTTATCTATTTAAGTAAATCCAGTGATGTTTACCATTTAATTTAGTAATATTTATCATTAAATAACTAAATGAAGTAACACTAGTAGAAGTCAAATTTACATTTTCAATGCTTAATTAAAATTTTTTAATTTAATCATAATTATTTAAAGGATTTAGATAAATATATTCACCAAAAAATAACCCTCTCTGAGTATCCACCAATTTGATAGCCTCTTTGTGTTTTGTGAACTTTAACTGGCGACGGATGACAGGCAACAAGCGATGGCTCTAAATGATGTCTAAATGTAAAGGGATCAATGATTCAGATTGGGCGGCTCTCTTCTGTTGATCAAGATCAGTCAGTGGTCTGCGGAAAATTAAGTGATGTCGGAGCATTAACTTTGACGAGGGCGAACAGATTCTCATCCAAAATTGATGACTATTTTTCTAGTGATCGCCGATGTCCTTTCTTGTCCGACAAAATTCTTCATCTTCTCTTTTCGGCGAAGTTTTTAGCCATCTTCTTTTATTGGTGAATCAAATCTATCCAGATTTGTCAAGATTTGAACAAGATCTATCATTTTTTGATGGCTTCCAGCAGATTCTGATAACGTCAATCTAATTTGGTAATGTCTACTATTTTTATCCAGCATTATCAAGCAACATTCAGTATTTCTCAGCAAAAAATCTTCCAAGTTGCAAGGATCATCCAGGTGATATCTTCCACATTTCTCTCTATTTACATTTTCTTGAATCAATTGTACCCTTCCATTTGTCCTCTGTTTTCCTTGATGCAATTATATCCTACTATTATATATATTAGTTATCTATGAAAGAAGTTCTATTGCCAAAATATCATGGGACTCATCTAGGATGTACCTGTGCAGTATAGAAACATGGAAAATTGGGCGGATAGCTGAAAATGTTGGGGTAGGGCTAATTCATATGAACACTCACCAATCCGCCTCAAAATCTCAAATGGCCCAATATATCGGGGCCTAAGCTTACCCCATCTACCAAATCTCATCTTGCCATTCAAGGGCAATACCTGCAGAAATACACTAACACCAAAACCAAAGGATGAAGAGCAGCGTCTATGGTCAACATAACTTTGGTGTTGACTCTGAGTTATCCTCAACTTATCCTGAATAACCTGAAGCATGGCTGAGGACTCCTAAACCTAGGGTTCGAGGACTCAAACAATCAATAGGAGTGCGACAACACCTATTGTATAAGGCCAATAATAAGGTTATGTGGATACTCAAATGGTAATTTTTATTGTACGCAAACTCTACTAAGGGCAAAACTTGATCCTATTGACCCCCAATCTCTAATACACAGGCCCGCAACATATCCTCCAAGACCTGAATAGTTCGCTCTGACTAACCATCTTCCTAGGGGTGGAATGTTGTAGTAAGGTCAACCTATGGGCCTAAATCCCTCTGAAAGGCTCTCTAGAGGCTAGATGTGAATTGTTACCCATGATCAAAGATAATAGAAACTAGTACAACATGTAAATGCACAACCTCCTGTATATAAACCGAAGCTAGCCACTCTACACAGAATGTACACCGAACTAGAAGGAAATGAGTAGATTTGGTCAATTAGACAATGATGACCCATATACTATTAATTCCTCCAGAGGTCTAAGGAAAACTCATCACAAAATCAATAATGATCTACTCCTACTTCCACTTGGGAATGGGTAATCTTTAAAACTCCCTACCAAGCCTCTATTGGTTAGACTTTACCTGCTGACAACTAAGGCAACATGACACAGACTTTGCGCTATATCTCCACAAACCATGCCACCAGTGATATTGCCTCAAATTTGATACATCTTCACAGTGCCCCAGTGAATAGAGTATCTCGAATTATGGGCCTCATGAAGGATAAACCAAATAATCTCCCACTCTGGGAACATATAGGGGACTGTCATACCATAATACCCGATCTGAATCTATAAGAGCTTGACCATTCTTGCCCTACAATATCAGCTCTAAAAACTCAACCAATGCCTTATCATCGAACTGTTGACCTCGAATCTAATCAAGTGAAGAATATCGAGCCCTACAAAGGCCAGTATCTACCTAAGATCTAAAAGGTCTAATCTAACAACCCTACTAATTAAGGACTAAATATCCAAAGCTAAGGGTCACCCCATACTATGTAAGTAGTCTAAGCTTCCCATACCCTTCGATTTTTGGCTCAACACATCCGCTACCACGTTTGCCTTGCTTGGATGATAGAGAACGGATAAGTCATAATCAACTAGGAGTCAGTCTAATGTCATTGATTGGAATTTAGGTCCCTCTGGCTCAAAATGTATTGAAAGCTATGATGGTTTGTATATATCAAACAGTGGACCCTGTGTAAGTAGTGTTGTCACATCTTGAGCGCAAAAACTCTTGACGCCAATTCTAGGTCATGAGTATAGTAGTTGCGCTCATGTGCTCACAACTGTTAGGAGGAATAGGCAATAACTCGACCATATGGCATCAAAACACAACCTAAACTAACACCAGATGTATCACAATATACGGTAAAAACCACACCATTAATTGGAAAATTCAAGATAAATGCAATGGTAAGTAACTCCTTGAGCCTCTGGAAGCTTGATTTACAACCCTCGATCCATACCAAAGGTACACCCTGGCGGGTCAATTGGGTCAATTGGGGTAATGACTCTACACCATTATCTTATTCAGTTGCTTATAATCAAATGTGAGGCTCATCCTTTTCCACCCCATGGTGACACACTTAGGCAGATGAACCCCTTACCTTAGAGATTCTCAAGCTGAATACTAAGCTCCAAAAGCTTTGTAGGAGCCATATGATAGGTGGAATGAAAATAGGCTTAGTGCCTATCTCCAAATCTATAGCAAAATCAATATCTATCTCTGGAGGTAGGCAAAGTAGGTCTGTAGGAAACACATCAATAAACTCTCAAACCATAAAACAAAATCAATAGGAGGGGTCTCACTCGAAACATCACGAACATAGGCTAAACAAGCTAGACACTCTGAAAAAACCAACCATTGGGCTCATGTGAAAGATATAATCCCCGTCAGGGTCTGGCTATGAGCACCCTACTATAATACGAGAGGAATACAAGTTAAGGCTAATATAATAGTCTTGGCGTAACTATCCAAAACTACATAATAAGGAGATAACCAGTCTATGCTCAAAATAATATCAAAATCCAGCATATAAAGAAAAATAAGATTTGCCTGAGTATCATGCCCTTGAATAATCAGTAAACAAAACCTGCATACCAGATCCACTACTAAAGAATCCCCTATTGGGGTCAAAACACACAACGACACCTCCAATGATTTTGAAACAATAGCCAAATAGGGAGCAAAATATATAGACATATAAGAGAAGGTAGAGCATAGATCAAAGGAAGCTGAAACAGACTGTTGGCATATATGGATAGTACATGTGATCACATCCTCTAATGCCTCATCCTCTGCCCTTACTGGAGAAACATAAAAATAACCATGTTGGGTTCACCTCGGCTATCTGTCCAACGGCTTGCCTTCCACTCTAGGAGCCCCCTTAGGTATCCTATTGTCTGCCTCCATGGCCTCTTTCCTAATCTGCATCTATTCAACACTAAATTTGAGTTCTACCTCTGTGACCCTGAATCTGATCTCCGTCTCTAAGTAAAGGTGGCATTGGTGATGTAGGTCTAGATCGATGAACGCACTCTTTGTGCTAGTGGTTAAGTGTACCATGATTAAACCTACTCGAGGCTAATCACCCCATGATCATCCGACCATGATATATAGGAAGTGATATATATATACTGATATGGCTATATGCCTATTGAAGCCAGTGGTGCCACCTCAATAGGCTGGCTGGACTGACCCTACTGATATCTATCCTAAGAGAACCTCTTGGGGGAGGGGGGGATCTGTCATAGCTATCTCTGCCTCTAGAGTGGGAGCCACTGTAACTACCATAGTGCCTAGCTTTCTTATTGATGCCCCCTTGGGCCTCGCGATGAATGTGCTCATGGTATGGGCATGATACACCATATCTAGTAATGAGCGGCCTACTAAGACTAGGTGTTTTGTATCCACCCTCAACTAAAATCTCAATCATAAAATATTAGATCCTTTCCTCCTGGGTTGGCAAAATCATGGTAGCATATCGGGCAAGCTAGTGAAACCTGGCCTCATACTCTAAGACCATCATAGTACCCAGCTCCAACCTCGCAAATAAATCCTGAAGGTGATCTCTAACACCCTGGGGAATATATCTATCCCAATAAAAATCTTTAAACACTCACCTTGTGATAGGGTATGATCTGGCTTATTGAGTCTGTAAGTAGGAGTGCCACCACGACCTGGTTGTACCATGGAATTGATGGTCAGTGAAGTTGGCTCCTCTAAACTCCACAATACCTAGGGATTAAAGCTACTTGCAATAAGCATTCAAAAACTCCATAGTATCCTCTTCGATGACTCCAAAGAATGTTGAGGGTGACAATCTCTGAAATTCTTCAACATCCTCTACTCATGTAGTGACATGGCACCCTCTACGACAATTCGCTAGGATGCAATAGATGGTGTGGGTAGCTGGTCCTCAGGGATTGGTGGGGTCAGCTAATCCTACTATTTTAGCATACCAGGAACTAGGGTTGGGGCATGTAGAATACCCCACTAGGGTAGCAAGAAATTGAGTAGTGGTTGACTGCAGGACTCGAGTCCTAGCTAGTACGGTTAAGGACTGTGCTGGTACTGGACCCTTTGGCTATGGAGTAATAAGGGCATCCTGATTCCCCTCCGTGTTCTCGAGGGTTGCATCCCAATCAAGTGGCGGTGTTATACCCCATGGTCAGCCTCTAAGTCTAACCAGGGTTTTGTCTGTTTGTGTAGGCGAGTAACCACCGCTAATAGTATCGCACGTATGAGCCATCCTTGCAAAAGAGTGAGGTAAGTAACTTTTCATGAAACTAATAAAATGCATGTTGCATGAAGGGATACAACATAGAGAATGTTTTCTAGTGACATCTTTAGCTTCCCAAGGATAGGCCACAGACGTCTCCGCACCAATCTGCAAGACTCTACGCGACGTTAGCTCTGCACAATGTGAGACCAATAAACTTGGGGCTCTGATATGAACTTGATGTGACCCATTTTTCTTGAGTCATAATGGCACCTACCATAACCTACCTATAGGTAATCCAACCAATAATTCAAAATGCTCAGTATTAGGCATAAGGGGAAGCTAACAAAATCTAGCATACACAAGACAACACAAATAAATAAAAGTACAAACTAAACTAAATCTTTACAAGATCCCTCCCTGAACCTAGAAGTCACCAGTACAAAGCTTCTAAAAGAAAAAGAAAGAGTAAAATCCCCAAAAGTGGACCATAAACAAATACAAGATCTGAATAGTGTCAAGATATACAAAACAAATGGGCCACAAAGCTGAAGGAGATAAAATGATCCAAAAATGCCAAGTGCTTACCCTGGTCTCTAATATAAACTAAAAAGGTCCAATCAATCAACGTTGATAACTACTACTCAAACCTGCATCACAAAGGCAAATGCAGAGTGTAGTTTGACTACCGAAATAAAAGGTACTCTGTAGGCATCATAGGTTTACTGATTAGGAAAGGTAAAAAATAATATGAAAAAGAGGAATAAATCTAAACAAGAGTCAAGTATATTATCAAAGGTAAGGTAAAGGAACAAACACAAAAGTCGTGAGAGTTTTAACTGAAATGTTATGCCATGTACACCTAACCAGGCCCCCGTAAGCCCGATCGAGACACAGAATGACTATAACTACAAAAACTAAGGAAATAGAGAGTCAATCACACTAAAACTTGAGGAACCATGAACCATATATTCCTAAGAATAGAAAGGTAGCATTTGACCTAGGTACCGAGGCAGCGACTATCGTAACTCGAATGCTCGCCTGGTTAATAAGGAAAGTTTAAGGTTGGGGACAACCATTACCCAAAAGATTACCTAAATAATATAAGACGGGTCAAGATCAGAGTTGTCACTTCCTACAGGCTCTCTAACTTTATAAAAGAGGTTGAGGCCAGGACTACCCAATACCCAGCTGCTTGATTGAATAATATAAGAGCAGTCAAGGTGATGTCACCCAAGTTACACCTTCTTTTTAAGGATAAAGTAGTCGTTGATAAGAAATAGAACCAAACCAAGGTTAGGGTCAAACTCAAGGGAATACATAGACTCAAGAGAATTAAATGACAGCAACTTGAGTTGTTAACCGACTTGCATCCCCCGAAGGGTGGTTTGCAATAATCAATGGAGAATTAAAACTAACAAATACAAGAGTGAAATTAATATGGAGTGAAACTAGGGTATTGTGTTTCCCATGATTCCCTAACTTAGTGTCACTAGATAACCTAATTCTCTTCTAGTGTGTAGCATGCAGAACTGTAAGTTAAGTTCACTAAGCCCTTTGGCCAAAGGTGAGAGGGAAATTTCACTAAGTGACTTGGCCCATCTCCATAGTGTGCATCACTAACCCTTAACTATTTGTCCCAGTACAACCTTACCTTGGCCCAGTTTTATTGATTAGATGAGAACACATCAATCGAATCTTGTTGATTAATCTCTTTTCCTATTCATTACTACCTTGGTCCAGCCAGTAACACTAGGTGGGTTCTAATGTTGGCCATCCACTAGAAAGCATGCGAAAAAAAGAGAGTTACCTAATACATGCATGTACACTTTTCAAGAATTTTGAATTATCCGATTTTGCCTTGTTAGTTCTTCATGGTTTCCACAACCCTAGTTGTGGATTTAGCTACTCATACTTTGGGTAGATGGAAGACTTATGATTTGGAGCAATATAATAGAGCACTTACACAACTGAATTAAGAATAAGCGAATCTAACTTTAAAGAGAATCACAAGATTAAAGATGAAATAAAATTATAAGTGTTCTCAATACTCTCCAATGTAATCTCACTATTTTTCTCTCTAATTACTGAATTTTCAATAACAATGCCAAAAGCTTCTGAAAAATAATCTAAAAACCTAATTATAATATTTAAAGTACCTGTCCTAATAAAAATAGGATAGTTGGGTCGGCTCGCCTCACGAACTAGTTTACGAGTCATATTGCATTCCATGGCCCGTAATCGGGGTCTCATACAAAGTTGCTGCAACTCTGGATTTCAAGTCTACGACACACCCTCTACAACATGTAAAGTGGTTTATGACCCATAGAGTGGTTTCATCTCATGAATCTTCAGAAAGTCCCAATATATGATTTTCAGGGTACGAACCATGTTCTACGACTCGTAAATCATTCCACGGTTCATCTGCATATTCGTAGAACCAACCTTAGAAAATCAGCCCCTCACTGGAATTGTCCAAGAAACTACTCTACAACTCGTGGAATGACCTCTAGCTCGTAAGGGGTCTCGTGCTGCATCAAAAATCAGCACCTTCTGTATTTCTTCTCAAAATCAAGGCCAACCCTGGAATCCTGCAAATACAACACAAAAAGACATAAAACCAACTAACATCGCATTGAGAACACATAAAATTCCAAGTTTTAAGCATCAAAAGTGTTGATTTTGACAGCACATCAACACCCTCAACTTAAAATTGTTTCTTGTCCTTAAGCGACGGACTCAATCTACACTGGTAATAAAATAACACACAGACCTCAACCCAATGGGATACATCACATCAATCTTATACTTAGATACCCACGCCACTTTCTTTCAAAATAGATACCGATAGCCATCTAGCAAACCTGTACAGACTCGTCCATGTGACAACACAACTATTACAAGTGACGTACTATCAACAATCCATAGTCGCTGAATAAGTATAATTCTAACAATGCAATACAAGTGCCCTCACAGAAAGAAGTCTCATATTTGTCACTCAATAGTGTTTCCATAACCTTGGGACTATACAAAATCACTCACTCTCATAAAATATATCCATGCATCATGCCTAATACCACAGGCTTGCCTCTTTAGTCATGACTAAGACCCTCAACTACTCGAACGAGGATCACATCAGGACTTTGTAAGCTTGTAATGTAGACTCAGGGGCATTTGGTATGGTACTTTGGGAACATAGAGACTCACGACCCTCCTTGATACTGTGTTTTCCTACACTTTTGTCCTACTAACTCGGATATTTTCATCTCATCCTCCTTTTATCCTCTTTCAAGCTTTTCTGGGTGCTTTCTTTTTATTCTTTCGGCTCTGTGTCTCGATTTTGTAATACATTTTTTTTAACTCACAACTAAGGCATCACTTATTTTTCTTGGACCCAGTACATGATTTCCCCTTTTTTCTCTATATCACTAACACTCCCCCTCATTTTTATTTTCATCCTTACGCCAGCCACCCTGAACTTAGGCTTGTGGCCTGAGTTGAGGTACATAATATCCATCCTCCGAACTAGGACCACTTTTGGTAGCCACCCTCAACTTAGGTTTTTTGCCTCAGTCAAGGTGCATAATGTTCAAGGAAGGACCAAGGCCGATTTCATGATTTTACAACTAATAAAACTTGGTTAATCAGGTGTTTGAATAGAATAGGTACATGTTAGGCTCAAACATTAGGAACAAGGGATGTATTGCAATTTTGGTTGGTCATTTTAGGTTAAGTGGACTTTTAAGAACAATGACTGACAACATTATTAACAAAAGACTCTCAGATCATGCTTGTTATCTCAATTTGTCCTCACTTAACAGAACAAACATTGTCAACACACCTAAACATGCATGGTTACTAGTTAAACTACTAATCAAACTTTTTGGTGGGTATCATTTTACAAACAAAACACAAAAAACATATTATATGCCATTGGTATTAGTGTTATATGCTACAAAAATTACCTTAACATCCTAGACTGCCAATAACCTAGATGCTCGCCTAAGACTAGCTGAAGGTGCCAAACTTTCTCTTTTTCAATTTGTATGTTAATAGCCACCGAAGATTGCCTTCCTCGACAAACTGAGCTAGTGTAACCATTGAGTCATCAATTGAAACTAAAACCAAATCAAAACAGAATCTAACTGCAAAACTTGGGGATGATAGAGTTTTTATTTTAGAAGTTACTTTCTAGCTAAGGCTTATCTACCAGCCCTAGTCTGCTACATCATTCTACAGGATCTAAGCCGACCAAACCAATGTCGGGGCATCTAAAGTAGGTTTCTGTCAACCTATACTAAAGCCACCATGCTTTGCAACACTAACATATAGGAAAATCGTATCACTAACAATACAAATAGATAACAACAATGTTGACATGCTTTCAGCTAACCAAAAACCTCGGTAAAGGTCCAAATGATGATTTCTAACTCCTAAGGAATATAAATAAGCTATCGAACCCCAAATTCCAACTATTTCAATGTGATTTTACAAAAACTAGCTCATTCTAAAGAAAGGAAAGTCGTAGCCTACTTGCGGGACAATCACGCGTGCTCTAACTCACTCTGTCGGGGCTTTTTCCTTCTAGATGACCTCTGAAGTCTCACTCCTATTTTCGAGCTCACCAACGCATTCTTTACCAAATTCCACACAAGATGGACCTTAGAATTTCCTGATTTTAGTTGGAAATGAGAAAGACATCATTTTCTAAAGAAAACACTTGATCAAGTTGTGAATAAGTATAAATATATCAAGGACCCACTAAATTTATTCTCCTCGATTGCGGTGAATAGTGCTCCATGACCGCAAATTGCAGAAAAAATAACCTCCACGATCACGGAGGGTTCCCTATGTTCACAAAGCTCAACTTGACTGGACCTCTGCAATTGCAGATAAGGTCCCGCATTCACGAAGGCCAAGCTAGTCTGACCTCCGTAATTGCCACCAAGAGCTCGTCGTTATGAAGAAGAGGTCAGTTGGCACCAGATATTAAGCTGAGGAGTTGATTTTCTCTAACTTAAAAATTTCTGATGGGGCACTCGAAATTCATTCAGAATCCCGCACATGCAAACGGACTATACTACCCTATAGAATTAGACATTTCAGACTCAATGGTGAATTCAAAATTCCCATACGATGTTGTTACGGCTGAATGTGGGTCCTACTCTTACGACCAGTTTTAGCCAAATTCCACCGGGGGCTCAAAATGAGTCTAAAAGTCACGGGAGCCTAACGAAAGGTCATTCTAGACCAAACTCAATATTCCGGAGCTAACCATACTATCACAATTTCCATTCGGTTACATTTTCAAAGAATGTAGATCAAAGTCAACTATTCGCTAGTTTTAAAGGCTAAAATGCCAAATACAATACAAACTTGCATTGAAAGCCTCAGTACTCAAGCTGGTCATGTTTCTAGCCTAATTTGACCACTCTAGAGCTAATGAAACTGTCAGAATTTCATTCTAAGATTGTTTACCCACATTTTGTCCCAAAGAAAACTATTCATGTTGTAATGATCTCCAAACATGAAAAGCTACATAAAATCCAAACGAACAATCAGGCAACTGAGCTTCCAGTGTCAGTAGGTCATAAATGACCTAGGATCACTTTAGAAATGCTCTAAATGGTAGAAGTGACACATTATATAAAAAATGATCCAGAGTGTCATTTTAATATTTTATATGTTGAAAACAAAATTTGATATTCTATTGAATATGAAAATTAGAGACAAATTCATAGAGTCCTTAGGACTTACTTTAGAACTTGTAAGAAAATAACAAGAGGACAAAATAAAAGAAGGAAAGTGATGTTTGAATAAAAAATTACCAAATAATTAAAAGACAAAAAAGTCTCTGCATACAACAAAGAGTTATAGTTTGCATACACTATTAAATTTCACAATGTCAAGAGTTTAACGTAACATTCAATTCCAACAAAGACCTATATAAAGGGGGGAAAGGAAAAAGAATGTAAGAACATATGTATCAAATTGAACCTAAATAAATAACAATAAAATTAAAAATTGAGGACATAGATATTAATTTGTATCATGGAGAAATATAATTCGTTCAAAAGTTCATTAAAACCCAAATGCAAGACAATGGTATATGCACTAAGATTGAAAATCTTTCCTTACTTTTGTAGTTCTTACAAATATATAAAGAATCCTTCTATGAGATTGGAGGGTGAGTTATACAAACAAAATGAAGAATTAAGAAGACAAAACTTTTTGCTAGAGTAGATGTGAGAAAATAAAACAACAAAGAGAGAAAAGCACCCTTGAGCCTTGAATCTTAAGTTATGATGAAAAAATGAGAAGAAAATATACCTATATTTATAGGACTATGAAACCTTCAAACGTGAAAAGCATAAAAGAGCACCTAACAATTAATTACTACTAACTATATTATGGTAAGGGAAAAGAATAGGGACAAATAATTTTATTTTAAGAGATTGAGTTGAATAAAATTTTGTCAAACTTCTTAAATAGTTTCAAATACCCACAAATATAAAGAAAAAAAAGTCAAATAAAGAAATTATAGTCTGAATAGAATAAATAGTTGTATAAATCTAGGAATATCTAGATATATGCCATATCAAATAAAAAAAGTTATAGAAGACAAGGCAACATAATACATTCTCCTAATTAATTTAAAATATTATGTTCAGATGCCTTCTATAACTTCTTTACTTGATATGGAATATGTTTAGATTTATTCCTATATTCATACGGTTATTTTTTCTATTCAAATTATAATTCATTTATTTGACTTTTTTCTTTATATCTGTGGGTGATTTGAAACTATTTAAGAAGTTGACAAAATTTTATTCAACTCAATCTCTTAAATTAAAATTATTTGTCCCTATTCTTTTCCCTTACCATAATATAATTAGTAAGTAACTAATTGTAAGGTGCTTTTTTATAGATCATTTTTCACATTTGAAGATTTCTTAGTCTTATAAATATAGGTATGTTTACTTCTCATTTCTTCAACATAACTTAAGATTCAAGGCTCAAGGATGTTTTTCTCTCTTTGTCCGTTTTTTCCTCATATCTACTCTAGCAAAAAAGTTCTCTTCTTATTTCTTTATTTTATTAGTATAAGCCCCCCCCCCCCCCCCAACCCCCAATATCATATAAGCATTCTTTCTATATTTGTAAGAACAACAAAGTAGGAAAAGATTTTTAATTGTGCACATACCCTTGACTTACATTTGGGTTTTTAATGATCTTTTGAATGAATTAAATTTCTCTGCAATGGAAATTAAAATCAATGTCCATAGTTTAAAAAAAAAATCTGTATTTAGGTTCAACTTGATACATATGTTCTAACATTCTTTTTCATTTGCCTTTTCCTTCTATAAAGGCTCATGTGGGAATTGAATGTTACGTGAACTACTCGACCATAAGAAATTTAATAGTATACATAAATCATATGTAATAACTCTTCAGGTCATTTCTGTGTTTTTACGAATATTTTATCAGTTTGAAAATCTGCATAGCGACCTGGGGCCATTTTAAACTTACCGATACTAATAGTTCGATTGTTGGGTGAAACATTTGGTAAATATGCAGTTTTCCAATTTAAAAGGATAATAATAACTACAAAATGAACTTTCAGGTAAAATCCTAATAAAATGGCTTCAAAGCGGAATTTTGACAGTTCCATCAGCTCCGGAACTGCCAAATTAAGGTACGAGCATGTCTGATGTCAGTTATATCGAGTTTTGTAAATTTAGCAATCGGAACAGGTCAATAGTTGACTTTAGTCAACACCCTTCGAATATCTGCCTGGATGGATATTCTGGTAGCGTGGTCAGCTCCAGAACATCGAGTTTGGTCTTGAACGACTCTTCGTTTGGTAACGAGGACTTTCAGATGCGATGTGACTTCCTCAATTCTTTTCGTTAAAAGTTGAATATAAGAAAGGGGGACCCACATTGTATTGTAACGACCTCCAGTGGGAATTTCGTCTACGTATTGGATCCAAAACATTGAAATTAATAAGGTTACATATTTCATTTGCGAAAGTTGAATTTCAAACAAGCCCAAAACATTAAAAAAAGGGTTGAATAGTTACGGAAGGAAGGAGATGATATGGCACGCTATAGTACTGATACATGGTGAAGTTTGGCTCTACCACGTGTCAGCAATATGGTAATACCGTGGCAGCCTTTATATACCTTATATATATATATCCCAATTTTGCACCGCATTTTTTAGGTCATTTTTCATCTGGTTTTAGTGATTTAAAAGACTGACTTATGTATTTTTTTAGAGGAACATCGTGGAAATGTCGAAAATTGCTTTTAGCTTGCCGTTCAAGGTAAATTTCATGGTTTTGTTATTGTATAATGTTGTTGATTGTCGAAAACTTTGAATATTGAAATCTTTCCCATTTGGAATCGAAATTCAATGAAATTTCAGTCCAAATTAAAGATCTTTTTTAGGCCAACATCGTGGTATTATCGAATTCTTCAGATTTTGCTGCATTTTTAGGTAAATTAATGAAATAGATGCTATCACATCAATGTTGTTTATCGAAATTTTCAAAATGTGATTTCTTCGTCATTTTGAGTCGGATTTCAGTGAAATCTTTGTCTAAATTTAAGGATTTTCCGAGTTTGACATTATGGTATAGTTGGATTCTGCTGATTTTACTGTATAAGAATGGAGGCAAAGACATTTTGTTGGGTGATTTGGTGCATTTTCATAGTCTCTGGGATTTTAGATGTTACAAGCATACTGGTGTTGAGGAGGTTAGACATGCTATTAGTAGGATGAGCAGGGGGAGAGCGATCTAACCTGATACGATTCCAATGGATATTTGGAAAGGCATTGAAAAGGCAGGTATAGAATGGTTGACTAGGTTGTTTAATGTTATTTTAAATAAAGCTAAGGTGCACAAGAGTACAATGGTTCTAGCGTAAAAAAACAAGGGTGATATCCAAAACTGTGAAAATTACAGAGGTATTTATTGCTAAGCCACGTTATGAAGGTTTGGGAGAGCATAGTGGAGATGAGGGTATGGAGAGAGTGTCTATTTCTGAGAATCAATTAGGATTCATGCCAGGGTAATCGACTACTAAAACAACCCATCTTGTGCAGAGATTGGTGGAGAAATATGGAGAAGGAAAGAGAGACGTCTATATGGTGTTCATTGATCTTGAGAAGGCCTATGACAAAGTATCGAGGGATGTCCTTTAGAGGTGTTTGGAGGCTAAAGGTGTCCCCATGGTTCATATCAGGCAATAAAGGATATGCTTGATAGATCCAAGACTCGAGTTAGGATGATAAAAGGAGACTCGAAAAATTTTCCTGGTGAGATGGGACTTCGTCAAGGATCTATACTGAGCCCTTCTCTTTTTACTTTATTGTTAGATGAGCTGACACAGTCTATTCCAGAGGAAGTCACATGATGTATTCTAATTGTGAATGATATAGTTCTTGTTAATGAGACTCGGAACATTAATGATAGGTTGACAGTTTTGAAACAAAAAGTTTAATAATTTTGTTAGGTAAATTTTTTAAAATTGAGTGATTTTTGTGATATTAACTCCACTAACAAGCTATGTACTACATAAAACATCATCACTCCCATCTTGGGTGCTCATTTTCTTGAAAATGTTGGAAGATTTTGAAATTTTCAACGTTTTGAGAAAACAGAGCAATATAGAGAAATGATGGTTGTTTTGAAGCTGTTATGGTGTTCGTTTTGGTTGTTTTAAATTTAATTTTTGTTATTTAATTTAAGGAGATGATGAGCCACCAGTTTGTTTAGGAGAAAAAGAAAAACATGTAGAAATGTCCACGTGAATTACTTCATTAATTTGCCTTCTCCTCTCTTCATTAATTTGCCTTCTCCTCTCTTTATGCTAGACATTGATGCCTGGCTGCTTGCCGATATGGTTTTAATATCAGTTATTTTTAGGTCTTAATTTATATGATATATATAAAATTCAAAAAGTTAATTAAATTTTAATATAATTTTTAAATAATTAATTATTGTGAATTATAATATATTTTTATATAATCTTGAAATAAAATATGTCATTTTCTTTGTCCTAATTTATTTAACACTGACAAAATTTTGAAAGTTAATTTTTTTTATATCTTTTAGTTTTTAATTTTTTAATTTATTGTAATTTATATTACGTTTACACTATTTTTAAACAATATATGTTATTCGTTTACCACTATTTATGTGATACTAATTCGAATGGTTAATTAAAAATTTTATGTCTTTTAAATATTTTAAAATTATTAATTTTATAATTTATAGTATTTTTTTAATCTTATATATAGATATATCATTATTATTATTATTATTATTATTATTATTTTTACTAACCATTTACATTTATAATATTTTTGCATAATTTTTTAGTTAAATAATATATATTATTTCTTTTCTCTCATTTTATATAACGTTAATAAATTAAGGTTAATAATTAATTTAATATCTTATTTATTTTTAAAATATTTTAAATTATCAATAATTATGATTTATAATGTTTTTTCATATATATATATAATGTCAATAGATTTACCGTAAAAAAATGTCAAAAATAAAGTAATAGAAAGATAAAGTAGGGGCAAAGATGTATCTACAATTACGGCAAATAGCATTAAATGATGCCTGTTGGTCATTTCGCCCCTTCAATAAAATGCACACACTGTATACATTTTAATGAACGACATGTACAATTGATTAAAGAGGGGGAAAATGCTACTCTTGGTTGCTCAGTAGTGGTTCCTTATATTATTTTGAAGTGTTTAGTAATATTTATTTATTTTATAAAATTAATAAATAATTTTATATTCAATTTTTAATTTAGTCAATTAATTATAATTTTTTTATTTATTTTATTTTATAAAATATTATATTTATTATATTTAAAACGTAATTTGATAAAATGATTCCATTATTTATTACTTTTTAATCATATATCAAGTCAATAGAAAACAAATAAAGATGGACGAAAGGAGCAATTCACCAATTTAGCGCTATAGCAAATAGATAGAAATGTTGACTTTCTACCTGCTTGAATTGCAAACTCCCTCTTATATATATTAAAAAAAATAGAATATAGTTTTTTTAATTATCTTTTTTTGTTAGTATGTTACATATTTATAAATTAACTACAAATAAATAGAAAAATGAATTGTAATAATCAAGAAATAATAAATATATATATATTAAAAATTTAATAATTCTAGAAATTTTATTTTGTACTATATAAATTGGGAAAAAGAGGGTAACATATATTATTTTAAATTATGTTAAAAGTATTATAAATCATAATAATTAACAACTTAAAATATTTAAGAAAAATATATTAAAAGTTTGGTTAACTCTCGAATTTCACATGTGCCACATAAATTCTGACAAGAAGAGTAACATATATTATTTTAAATATTACATTAATTAATAAAATTATAAATCGCAATAATTAACAATTTAAAATATTTTTAAAAATATGTTAAGAATTTGGTTGATTTTTAAAGTTTCACATGATCTACATAAATCATGACAAACTAAATAACTATACTATTTAAAGTTAATAATAATAAAATATGATAAAATTTTGGATGAACCTCAAAAATAAAAAATACTTTTTTTAAAAATAGAAGATGGAATAACTAAATATGAATGAGTAATACATACATAATTAATTAATAAAGAATATATGAAATGTCCTTTTTCAATCAACAGTAAATAAGATAAATGATGAAACCGATTTTTTTTATTTTTCTACTCCTTATATATTAGAGTATGAAAGAAATTAAAAAATAAAAAGCAATTTCTCTTATTTTTCTGAAACAATAAGTATGTTTAAATAATTTGTGGGTGATGAATGTTTGACTAGACAGCCTTTGCAGCCTTTGCAGATTGTTATATTCTGTTTCGATATTTCCAAATTTAGGGCACCGACAATTCCTCTTGTCCGAACTCGTCGGTTGCCTTAATTTTCGTGAGCCCAAATGAAAACATTGACTCTGTCAAAAATGGAGACAAAATAGTAGTAAAAAATGGAACCAAAAAGTAGTCAACAATAGTTGTCAATTTGGTTTTGACAACTTGGTTGGCAAGTTGTCAAATTGGTTTTGGCAACTTTGTTGGCACGTTGTCAAATCGTTTTTGGCAACTTGGTTGCCAATTGTTTTGGCAACTTGCTTGGCCACCATTCTTGTTGAATTGTCAACAATGGTAGGCTAACTTTTGCCTATAAAAGGAGCACTTTGGCTCCTCATTTTTATCATCCAAAAAGAAAAAAAACATCCATAACAACATCCCACAAGAGAAATCCAAAAGAGAGTAAAACACAAAGAGAGTTATATACCAAGAGAAATATAGTCTTGAGTGTCCTCTTTAGTGAGTTGTTCCTTTTACGAGAGAGAAGTGTTTATTATTATTTTCTCCTTGTATTTGAGAGCAGTGTACTTTCTATTATTATAGTGAAATCCTTCTGCCCCGTGGTTTTTCCCCTCTATTTATTTGAGGGTTTTCCATGTAAAATATCGTGTCTAATTTATTTTCATTATTTATTTATTATCACATCAAATTTTAGTTGTGGTGTTTCCTCGCCTAACAGACTCTTCATTAAAACTCTTGTATACACGACTCTTTGGCAACAGGAAGACAGTGACAAGCTCAAAGTTTACAGGCTTTTATTACTGCTCCTATGGATAGTTTGGTAGCTAGTTAGGATAAACATTAATTTATACATGTTCTACATTTTAAATAGGTAATATCATATTTTATATTTTGTATGTTGTATTTTATGTGACATTTTTAAAGTGACATAATATAACATTTTTTAAAGTGACATAATATTTTTTATAAAAAAAATTAAAATTTATCTGAAATCATTCTTAGATATTTATGTGATTGAGATTCATTTTACTAGGGGTAAAAATAGAATTTATTATAATTAAATTGTTTCTAATTAGAGTAAGATAATATTTTTTTTTAAACAAACTAAAAAAGAAAGTGCGTCACATAAAATGAGACAGAAAGAGTAGAATTATGTAAAATTTATTATATGATGTTTGTAGTTTAGAAACCTACCTAACATATATATACACACAAAAAAGTTATAAGAAAATATGTACATAATTTTATGCAGGATAATTACTTAACCTTACATAATTAATCTCCTACATAAACTTCCTTTTAACTAATTTGTGTATAACTAATGTTTGCATACTTCTGACCAACTATCAAATGATGCTTAGTATCCCCAATTCATACTCCTTACCATTTAACTATCATTTAATTTTATATTTTTCATGCCTATTAAAAATAATACTTCATTCGTTTAAAAAAGAATGATCTAGTTTGACTTGACACAAAGTTTTTAAAAATATAAAAAATACTTTTTAATCTTATGATCCTATATTAAATGATGTCAAATACATATATATAAAAAAATGTCCTATTAATCTTATGGTTTTAAACATGCAGTGAAAATCTGAAATTAAAATATTGCCAGAAAAAAATATTATTCTTTTTTAAAATGACTAAAAAGAAAAAAATCATTTTTTTAAACCAGGAGAGTAATAAATATAATATATAGTGTACTAAGTTATTTTTATTTATTAGATATTTTTGAGACAAATATTAAAAGTAACTATTTTCTTAATGTCAAGTAGGAATGGTAATGGGGCGGGTGCGGGGCGGGTTGAGCTTAATCCGTAAATTTTTTAACCCGCCCCGCCTTGCTCCTGATGATGACTTTTTTCATTTTCAACCTGTCCTGCTCCGCCCCGCTTAAATTTTGAAGTTCTTTTATTTTTAATTGACTTTAGTTTTTTTCGCAAATTAACGTCTGCACAATTAATTAACTATTTTTAGTTGACATTTTCACAGTTGTTTCTTAATCGTTATTTAAAAGTTTCTAATTAATATTTAAAAAACTAACAATTTATCGGACATGTCTAATTTAAATTTTAGAAAAAAATAAATTAAAGTCAATATTTCATATAAAAAGTTTATATCTTTAATTTTTACTAATTAGAAAAAATTAATTTCTTCGAATTCCTATTTGATTTTTCAAACCTGCCCCACATTAATTTTAAAAATAGTTACTTCAACCTGCCCCGCACCCACATAGCTCCGTACCCTGTACTCACCCTGCCCCGTTGCCATCCCTCATGTCAAGGGTATAGTTTGAAATTGTCATGCCTCTAGCTCGACGAGAGGCAGATCCTAGGAGCACATGCTAAACATAGATGATATGTCTCACAATATGATTGTAACGTCATAAGCAGTGGAACAGATACCCAGATCTGTATACATATACTGGATCATACATAAATTGAAGGATTCACTGGTCAAAACCTTACAAGAGCATATTACTTAGTCTAGGAAGCCTCTAAAAAGTGTATTTGTATAATTGATAACTGATCCCAAAAAAGAACCTGACATACGCAACTATATACATAGACAAAGCATGGGTTCCAGATATCTGAGAGCTCCAAATAGATGTGGAACTTACCAACAACTCAAGTAGAAGGCTACTATACCTACTGAGGATGTCTACTATATTATACATGCATTTACAAATATACGATGATCCCAAAAATATAAACATTAGTGCATATAAAATATGTATTGATATGTAAAGCAGATAAAATAACAGATCAGTATTAATTTATATTTTTTATTATTTTTATTAAGAGTCAATAACAACATACTCAGTTGAATCTCATAAGTGAGGTCCGGGGAGGGTAAAATGTATACAGAACTTACCACTACCTCATAGAGATAGAGAGGTTGTTTCCGAAAGACCCTCAACTCAAAAATATCAAGCCCAAAAGCAAAAGATGCTAGATATGAAAGAGAAATGACTAAATCGGAAAACAAGCAATAATATATAAATATAATAAAAGAAACAAATATGAGACATACAATAATAACACAAGATATAAAGACACTAGTACACGACTAATTCTACTAACCTACTATAACACAAGGCTAGACATCATCCTACCCCTACTAGCCTATTAACCTTCTACCCTAATACGCAACCTCCACTCCTTTCTATCTAAGGTCATATCCTCGGTGATATGGAGTTGTCTCATATCCTGTCTGTTGGATTGTACGCTTCTACTCTACAAAGGGACCAGGTCCCTTAACATAGATCAACGAAGAAAGACAGAAAAGTAAAGACACAACTAATTTAGAGTGGAAACCTTCCTTGCTCAAGGGAGGTAAAACCACTACCTGATCCACAGGATATCAACTTAGACTTCATTAACTTCAAGGAGCAAAGATTGTAAACTCTTACAACTTTAGGATTGATCCACAACCCCCTTTCCCCTTACAAGTAAATAAATCCTCTTCAACCAAGTTGAAGGACATAACCAACACTTAGCTAACCCAGCTAAATATCCAAACAAAGTAACCAAGAAAAGACTTTAAAGTAAAACCCCAGAAACCTTTGAATAATGGGATCTGGTTCACAATATAAACAAGGAAATAAGACTAAAGAAAACTAGAGATGAACACATCAAGCTTCAATGTCATGGTTGTTTCCTTCAGTGTATTTCTAGCATAAAGAAGATTATATTTTGGTTGTGTATATGTTGGAGTGGATGATCCTTTCTCTTGTTGACTCATAATATATATCAAAGCCATTAATGAGCAATAACAAACTTTTGGGACCATTGGGACCATACACCAAAATACACCATTTTGCCCAATATCATTGGCCATCAAAACCGCCACTCTACCAGCACTCAAGCACCTTCTGAAATTAGTTATTTGCATACACCTACTCGCTCTAAGATGGGATCAGGTTTTATCCCAAAGTTTTTCAATGCATCAAAACTAATAGATTTTAACGACAAATTTCCCCTTTTGATGATGACAAACAACTCAGTTCAGCGAATACAATCAATACTAGCAAAGGTGCAAGACCCACAATGCTCCCCCCCTTCACAATTATAGGTTTTACCATACTTACCCCTTATTATATTCCCCCTTTTGACATAATAAAGAAGGAGTACAGTTTACTAAAATGAAAGAAACACATGAAGTGTTAAACCCATGGCACATCAGTCTGCAACACACAATGTAATTTGAAAGGGGAAAGGAAAACAGACAGCTAATTCAAACGTCATTCATTCCACAAAAAGAAAACATTCACACAACTGATGGAAATAAGCAAAAGAGATTAACACATTCGCCATAAGTGTTGAGAAAAGAGGACAGAACCAAAAAGAATTGGAGGTTTATGTTGAAGGTTTTGAAGAACTAGGGACAATCTGGCATCGCCTTCCTCTAAACCAGGTGCCTCAATAGAAGATTTTGCCACCTGAACTTTTAGCTTAGCAATCTTAACATCCTTCTTAGTTAGCAGCACGATCAATCAATTCTTCTATCACATGTTTCAAATGCTCCTAACTCTCGATCGATTCTAAAACCTGTGACTTCCCTTTCTTTTCGCTTCTTCACTCACACTCAATCAAAGTTTTGAGAGACATCACTTATTTCATTCATTGTCCCCTTAGTACCTTTTTCAAGTTGGATCCCTACTTCCTTGAATATTCTTTAATAGTTGAGACTTGTTTGCCTGTTGCAACACGCCTCAATTTGAGGTGGGATCCCCTTGTTCATCTGGGATCAGGTTCAACCTGCACTTCATTAGTTACTATTTGTTTTCTCTTTCTGGACCTTCTTCCCAGCAAAGCTACAAGCACATTATCGTTTCCTTTACCTTCTTCACATTCCCCAAATCATTAAAGACCACTGATATTGAAGTTCTGTCAGCCACAGGTGTTAGGATCCTCAAAAGCTGAATTTTGAGAACAATGGAGAAAGAATTCAAATGGCAATAGGGTTTTCAAGAGGAGTTTCTACCATTTGAAGAAAAATAGAAGGAGAATCTAGATAGAAGAGAATGTCTCCATAGAATGGTGAGATTTAGACCATCCCCAAGGACTTTGAGAGAGAATATCAAGAGTCAACCAGTGGAAGAATGAAAAAGGATAAGTCAACATGAGTATATAGAAAGAAAAGGTAGGTTGACATGTGGCAATAACATTAATTCTATGCAAATTTTAAAAACAGTAATAAGAATGCTAATCTTGAGTAGGAACTAGGTCCCACCTAGCAGAATGGATGTGATTGTTTTGGTCATCATATCTCTTCCTTTCTTCCTAGCTGAATCCTTGTGCATGTATACCTACAATTGGTACAATAATTGAGTTTAGCAAAAACATGTATGTCAAACATAAACGATATTTCTCCTCCAAGTCATAGTCAATTGAGAGATTTAGTGGAATATATGATTAATTTGAGATCTCATCAGCCTAAGCTTCATACAATTTTTCTCAAACACGTCTTTACTTAGGGCCTTTGAGAATATATCAACAATATGATCCCCAATCTTGCAAAATTGCACGCATATGTTTCCCTTCTCAATATTATCTCTCAAGAAATGGTGTCTCATATCAATATGCTTGGTCTTTTCATGCTGAATTGGATTATTCGCCATGTTGAGAGCACTAGTATTGTCACACAAGACAGGTATTGAGTTACTGATCACCCCAAAATCTATAAGTTGTTGTCGGATCCATAATAGTTGTGCACAACAAGATGCAACAGCCACATATTCAGCCTTAGCGGTTGAAAGGGCAACTGCATTTTGCTTCTTAGTACCCCATGACACCAAGCATGATCCCAAGAAATGGGGCATACCAGATGTACTCTTCCTATCAACCTAGTACACAGCATAATCAACATCAGCATACCTTATCAATTCAAAAGAGTCACCTGCAGGATAGTATAGGACTAGGTCCCATGTCTTCTTCAGATATCTCAAAATCCTCTTAGCAGCTTTCAAGTGTGATTCCTTTGGATTGACTTAAAACCTAGCACACATCCCCACACTGAAGACAACATCAGGATGACTTGTTAAATACAACAAAGATCCAATGATGCCTCTATACATGGTCTGATTTACTAAGGGGCCAGGTTCATCCAAATCCAATTTTGCTACTGAGGGGCCAGGTTCATCCAAATCCAATTTTGCATTTGTACCCATTGGAGATTCTATAGGCTTTGCATCCTCCATCTTGAACTTCTTAAGAAACTCTTTGATATACTTCTCTTGACAAATTGATGTTACATTTGAGGGTTTCTTGATTTCCAACCAAAGAAAGAAACTCAATTCACCTATCATGCTCATCTCAAATTCACTACTCATAAGACTTGAAAATTCTGCACATAGTGACTCTGAAGTTGCTCCAAAAATAATATCATCCACATAGATTTGGATAATGAGCAAGACCCTTCCTCTATTCTTCAAGAATAAAGGATTGTTAATCTTCCCCCTCTTGAAACCATTCTCGAGCAAAAACTTTTACAACCTCTCATACTAAGCTCTTAGAGCTTGTTTGAGCCCATATAGTGCTTTGTCTAGCTTAAGCATATGATTTGGGCAATCAACATCTTTAAAACCAAGAGGTTACTTGACATATACTTCCTCTTTAAAATATCCATTTAGAAAGGCACTTTTTATATCCATTTGAAACAATTTGAATCCCATGAAGGCTACAAAGGCTATGAGGATTCATATTGTTTCCATGCGAGCAACGAAAGCAAATGTTTCATCATAGTCAATCCCCTCTTCTTAGTTATAACCTTGAACAACCGGCCTTGATTTGTTTCTCACAATGTTGCCCTATTCATCAAGCTTATTTTTGAAGCCCCACCTAGTCCCTATGATGGTTCTGTCAGTAGGTCTAGGAACCAAAACCATACTTTACTCTTGTCAAATTGATGCAGCTCTTCTTGCATGGAATTGACCCAATCAACATCCTTCAAGGCTTCCTTCACATTTTTAGGTTCAATAGATGAGATGAATGTTGATTGAGCCACCATACTTCTCATTTTGGATCTGGTTTGAATTCCAAATTCCAAGGGAGAAATAACATTATCAAGTAGATGAGAAGACTTATGCTTCCAGGTAGATTTTATTAATACTTGATTCTCACCTTCATTTTCATCAATTTCACCCACAACCTCACCAGCAGCTTCATCCTGAATTTGATTAACAGTTTGACCAGGTCCCTCTTCAGGCACTTCTGCATCCTTAGGAACATTCAAATCTCCATTATTCAAATTTTCATGATCATTATCAGCTCTAACCTGTTCATCAGGAACTTCATCTCTATGGAACTGTAGCAGCTTTTCAAGTTCATCTTCATCATTGACTTTCAACTTTTCAAGTTCACTAGATTCATAAAAAAACACATGAATACTTTCCTCAACACATTGAGTCCTTTTGTTAAAGACTTTATAAGCTTTGTTGAAAGATGAGCATTCCACAAACATTCAATCATCACTTTTTGCATCAAATTTTCCAAAATCATCCTTACCATTATTTAATACAAAACATTTGCACCCAAATGGTTTTAGATGACTTACTTTAGGATTTCTTGAGTCTTGTTGACGATAGATATGATCAAGCACCAATTTTTCACATAACATGCAGTATTGACAATCTCAGCCCAAAAATATTTTGGCAATCCAGAGTCTATCAACATAGTTCTTGCAATGTCCACCAAGGTTCTATTCTTCTTCTCCACAAGTCCATTTTGTTGAGGAGTTCTAGTAACAAAACA
Organism: Solanum rostratum; assembly: GCA_029948455.1. NCBI lineage: Eukaryota > Viridiplantae > Streptophyta > Magnoliopsida > Solanales > Solanaceae > Solanum > Solanum rostratum. Next base: position 14,400,322 of record CM057053.1, on the reverse strand, counting down.
ATTATGAACAATACCATTCTCAGCATAGAAAACATCCATCCTAGAATTTTCAAATTCTGTTCTATGATCCGACCTGATCCCTGCCAATTTGCAGTTCAGTTTTACTTGTATCATCTTTATGAAGATCACCAAAACTTCAAAAGTTTCATCTTTGGACCTTAAGAATATGGTCTAGGTGACCTTGAGTAGTCATCAACAATCACCAAAATATACTTCTTTCTAACTTTGCTTTGGATTTGAACCAGTCCATATAAATCCATCTAAATTAGTTTCAAGGGCCTTGTTGTGTTGACTTGTTTCTTCTGCTTGAAAAAGGATCTGACTTATTCTCCTTTTACACTTCACAAATTTTGTTGTCCGCGAACTTCACTTTAGGTAAACCCCCAACCAGGTTTCCTACTACAAGCTTGTTCAACAAGGATAGACTAATATGACCAAGTCGTTTGTGCCACAACTCAACGTTTTCACTTTGAAAACTAAGGTAGGTAAGTTCATCACTTTGCATAGAGTCAAGATTAGCTACATACATATTTTAACCCTTTTTGCAATAAGGATTACTTCTTGAGAAGTTAGATTCGTCACTGTGGAATTTTCTGAACGAAACTTTACCTCATTTCCCTTGTCACAAATTTGTGAGACACTCAATAAGCTATAGTTAAAACCATTGACATAATAGACATTCTCAATTGAGTGCTCCAAGGATTTTCCTATTCTGTTGATACCCATTATATACTTTTTTTAGACATTGCCAAAAGAGACACCTCCACCTTGAATTTCCTTTAGCGAGAGACAACTTTCAGTATTTTCAGTCAATATGTTTTGAACATCCACTATCCATGTACCAACATTGACTGGGGCTTCCTCCACTCACCTGCACATACATCACTTGTTAGATTTGGGAATTCATTTAAGTCTGAGTCCCCAATAATCAAATAAAGGAGAAATAACTGATTTTCTTGCCCAGAAAGGTAGAATAATTTTCATTTCACTAGAACCAGTCTTTGGTTTTAGAGTAGGACCTGGTTTGGCTTTGGATTTCTTTGAACTAGTATAATTCTTCAAACTTTCCTCAACCCTTTTTAAGGCAGGACAATCTCTTTTAAGATGCCTATTTCTTTCATAGTGAACACAAAGAAGATTATCAGTCATAACCACATACTTGCTATGTGAATCATAAGGATGATCTTTCATCACATGGACCAAACCTTTTCCACCATTGTTATGATTGTTGAGATTGTCTAGCATCTTTGAAGAGGTAGTCCATCTTAGAGATTTAATCAATTCTTCCTTAGTCCTAACCAGGTCCCTCTCTAGAGCAGCATTTCTTTCTAAGGCCAAATTCAATTTCAACCCAGCATCTTTTAACTTCTCCTTCAATTCAAGTTGTAAATTACTGATTTTATTCTTCCCTTTCAGCTAGCTATAGGACCATTCATGAGCTTATCTTTTAACATTATGTTTTCAGACCCTAGAACATTCAACTTCTTTTCAAACCAGATAATTACGTTACTAAAAGTATTTTTTTCATCTGGAAAAATTTCTAAAGAGTTATTCAAAAAATCCTTTTCAGTAGTTAATTCGCACAAGGAGTCAGTCAACACAGCAACCAACTTTCTCAACTTTTTTAAGAGAAAAAGTATCAAGATTTTGCTTAAGATCGGCAAGAGTTACCTCATCAAAATCTTCTTTTTCTACATCGGACTTTGACATAAAGGCAAACAGTGAGTTGTACACATTGTCATCATCATTTATAGACAGAATTGAAGCATCACTAGGACATTCAAATTCATCTGAATCACTAAAGGAATTTCCCATACACTAAGAGCCAGCCTCACAATTTCATCAGATGAGAGATTGGGTCCCTCTTCTTATCTCCACCAGAATTCCCATAGTCTTTATTCTCCTGCTTTTGCGTAAGATAATATCTCATGTAATGTCCAGGCTTACCACACTTATGATATACATCTGAAGAGTTATCAAGATTTCTTGACCCTTTATTTTTAAATCTATTCTTCCCTACAAATCACTTGAATCTTGAGTCAAGTATGCCATATCAACATCCATATCACTTTCTTCGCCAGGTTTCACTTTAAGAGCCATAGACTTTTCCTTCTTCAGCTCCTTTTTAAAGACATCCTACTGCTTGTTGAGTTCATAAGCCTATAGGTTTTCAATGAGTTCATCCATAGTGAGAGTTTATAGGTCCTTTGCTTCAATAATGGTATCAACTTTGCTTTCCCAAGACTTAGGAAGTACCCGAAGAACCTTACAAACTTGTTTGCTTGTGCTGATGGGTTCTGCCAAGCACTTAAGCTCATTAGTTATTAAGGTGAACCTGGTATGTATTTGCTAAATGGATTCACCCTCTTTCATTGTGAAGTTCTTATACTGATTCGTCAACATATCAACCATTGATTTCTTCACTTGAGTAGTGCCTTCATGAGTTTTCCTTAGGCAATCCCATATCTCCTTAGCAGTGTCACAAGCAAAAATATGATTATACTCATCAGGTCCTATCCCACAAACAAGTATCTTCTTAGCTTGATAGTTCTTCTCTATCTTCTTTCAATTAGTTTCATTGTACTCTCTTCTTGTTTCGGGAACAAGAATGATGATATCACCATCCTTTTCTTCATTCATTGGAACATGAGGACCATCAAGAACAATGTCCCAAAGTTCACTATCTTCAGCCATGATAAAGTTGTGCATTCTTGTCTTCCACTAGCCATAAAAACGAAGGGCTCTTGTAGTTGATTGTCCTTCTTCCAGATTAACAGTAGGAGCAGCCATCTTTGCAAGAACTTCTCTAGGTCTTAACCTTTTAGAGAAAACCTACTCTGATACCACTTGTTGGACTATACGCTTCTACTCTACCAAGGGACTAGGTCCCTTAACATGAATAAATGAAGAAAGATAGAAAGTAAAGACACACAGCTAATTTAGAGTGGAGTCCCTCCTTGCTCAAGGAAGGTTAAACCACTACTTGATCCATAAGATTTCAACCCGGACTTCATTAACTTCAAGGAGAAAAGATTGTAAACTCTTACAACTTTACGATTGATCCATAACCCCCTTTCCCCTTACAAGTAAATGAATCCTCTTCAATCAAGTTGAAGGACAACAACCAACACTTAGCTAACCCAACTAAATATCCAACCAAAGCAACCAAGAAAAGACTTTAAAGAAAAACCCCAAAATCCTTTGAATAATGGGATCTGGTTCATAATATGAATAGGAAAATAAGACTAAAGAAAACTAGAGATGAACACAGCAAGCTTCAACGCCATGGTTGTTTTCTTCGGTATATTTCCAGCATAAAGAAGATGATATTTTGGTTGTGTATATGTTGGAGTGGATGATTCTTTCTCTTGTTAATTCACAATATATATCAAAGCCATTAATGAGGGATAATAAACTTTTGGGACCACTGGGACCATACACCAAAATACACCATTTGGTCCAATATCATTGGCCATCAAAACTGCCACTATACCAGCACTCAAGCACCTTCTAAAATTAGTTATTTTCAGACACCTATCACTATAAGTTGGATACTATGCTCGCTCTAAGGTGGGATTAGGTCCTATTCCAGAGTTTTCCAATGCATCAAAACTATTACATTTGAACAATACTGTTTAATCACCTCCTCCCAATATTTTTTCGGTCTGCCTCTATTCTTTCACGTAACTCTTAAATCCAACCTCTCACACCTCCTAATTATGGGAGTGCCTACACTTCTTCTCTGCACATGTCCAAACCATAGCAGTCTCGTTTCCCTCATCTTTTCTACCATAGAGGCCACCCCTAATTTCTCCCAAATGGTCTCATTTCTAATCTTATCACCCCTTGTATGTCTACACATCCATATCAACATTTTTATCTCCGCAACTTGCACCTTCTGGATATGTGAGTTTTTGACTGGCAAGCACTCCACCCATATAGCAAAGACGACCTAACCACCATCCTGTAAAACTTACCTTTAAGCATAAGTGGTATCTTCTTACTACACAATACTGCAAAGGCAAGTCTCCACTTTATCCATGCTACCCCAATAAGATGTGAGACATCATCATCGATCACCACTACCCTGGATGATGGACCCAAGATATTTCAACTTTTCTCTCCTAGGAATAGATTGAGTGGTAAGCTTCACTTTAATGCCCATTTCATCCTTCGCAACATTGAATTTGCACTCTAAATATTCTGTTTTAGTCCTGCTCAATGTGAACCCTTTGGATTCCAAAGTATGTCTCCAAACCTTCTACTTATCATTAATTTTATCTCAAGTCTTATCAATCAGTACTATGTCATCTGCAAATAGCATATACCAAGGAACCTCCTCCTGAATAGAATGTGCTAGCTCATTCATCACTAAGGCAAAAGAATAGTACTAAGCACGGATTCTTGATAAAGTCCAATCTCAACAGGAAAATACGCAGTCTCCTCCCACTATCCTTATCCGAGTCTTCGCTTCGTCATACATGTCTTTTATCGCCCTAATATACATCATTGGAACACCTTTCACCTCTAGACACCTCTATAGGACAGCCCTTTTCAAGATCAATAAATACCATATGAAGGCCCCTCTTTCTTTCCCTATATTTCTTCACCAGTCTCTGAACAAGATGAATTGCTTCAGTAGTCAACAATTTAATCAAATTTCTCAAGAATAGACTTCTATTCTGCTTTTCTAAGTTAATCTTATCTTATAATTAAAGGATTTGATGATTTTCTTAAATTGCACACATTTTCTTGTCTTAATTAACCGTATTTTTTCTCTTTCAACATCATTATCACAAGTTTTCAGGTATGTCTCTCATTAAGTCAATAAGTCTCTTTTATCTTCATTAACTCTTTACATTCTCCAGACTTTCAATTTTCTCTTTCTTCTTTCAAAGTGAATAAAATCACCATTTTCATGCTTCATTTTTCTCGGTCTCTCTGTTTTATAGCTTCATCAGAATTCTTCAACATTATTAACAAAAATTAGAAAGCTTCTTTTACACAAGTGAAGTAGAGCCACCAAGTTTTCACATTTTAATATAAACACCGGTTAACAACAATGTTACACAAGCGAGGAAAAATCAAACTCCAATTAAGTAAAATAAAACTATGATGAAAAAAAATTCAACTTCATCAATCAAGAAGGGGCAAAAAAGAAGGGGAAAATTGTGGATTCTTCGATCTTCAATTGACCATTCGAATTTTATTTATGATTTTGATTTTGTCCATTCAATTTTTTTTAAAAGTAAAAAGTATTACTAGATGAGAGTGTTCAAAACCCACAAAGAAAAGATCCAGTGCAACATTCAAAGGGGATTATAAAATCCCAAGTCAAAAAGGTCAAACCTGTTGTTAAGGTATTTTTAGGATATTAGTGTTTTTTTTTTCAAACTAGTTTCTTATGCATATAATATAAGTATATTTTTTGGTGTATGTACTTATATTTGCAGTCACTTAATCCCATTTCTTTTGTGCATGTGATTTTTGAGGAACGAATGTTATTTTGTTTAAATACAAGTGGTAAACTGAATTTATATTAACTTCAAATAATAATATGTAAATTAACTTTTGAATTTTATTATTGACATAATTTTATATAGATTTTATATTCTTTGAATTTTTATGAGTATGCGTATTAAGTTTATAAGTGAAATAAAATTGATATGAATTTTGTATAACATGCATTTACTGATATGTTGTGCTTAACATTTGTATTATTTTAATATATAACATATATTAATTTGAGTGTTTATATTTGGTATGATTCTGATATGAACTTCGATTATAATGCATCTTAGGTTTACTATATAAATTGCTATGAAATTTATATGAATTTAGACTATTTTATATGATCGACAAGTATCTGGCATGAATTTAATTTTTTAATTCTATATTTAATAGTATAATTTATATGTTGTATTTTATTTTTATTTTTATTTTATATAAAATATACATATGTTTGATAGTTCACAGTATTGACATGCTTTTGATATATCTTCTCAACCCTACATTAATCTTCGACTATTTACAATGAGTTTGTAGGTGGCACAAATTAAATGTGAAATTAGTATAATCTGAATTACTTGTATGATATGTCTAACTTTTTATGGGTATGCACATTAAGTTTACAAGATGAATGGATTTGATTTGAATTTTGTCTAATGTCCATTATATGTACGTTGTGTTCACAATATGCATTATTTTTAGTGTGCAAATATATTATTTTATGTATTTATTGATACATTTGTTAATAAATTTGATGGTCCACAAATTTCAAGAAAGCGTGCTCTAGAAATATTAAAATTTCAAGGCCAAGATCAAGAAAAATCTGTTATCAGATAGATGTCAGTCCGATATCATTAATCATTTCTTTTTTGTTTCTTTTAGTTTAAAATGCTGAATACTCTATTTTAAATGTATCAGTGTGATTTTTCTTTTTTGGTTAAACTCCATTTTAAATGTGTTTTAACATGATTTACAAATTCAATTTGACACCATTTAAATACATAAATTATACTGTATATCTATTATTAATAATTTAATGTTGTCCATCTATAATATTGTAACGCTTGTATGAAATTTATCTATACAAATTGAACATTTTCATTAAACTTTTTTTGAAATATTAAAAACTTTACATTCCGATTTACTTTTTCACAGTTTTTATTGTAAACTTTGTTATATACCACATTTATACATAGAATATACTTGTTGAGATCCACCATCAACACCAACAAATAAACACTAAATATACTTATTATATTTGTGGTTGATATATATTGAAAATTTAATTTGATGCCGCATATATTCGCAGTTTATATTGATTATATTTGATTAAACAGTCGAATGCTTTCAGTAGATATAACTTAACAATTTATAAACCAATTTTTTTTTTAATTAAAATATTTATACATCAAAAAAAAATTTAATCAATATATTTTTTTCAGTTTTATAAAAAATATAAATATATCTACTTAGATTATTATAAATTTGCATTGCTACATATTTTTTCACTGTATTCATTATAAAATTTATTATATATCACATTAATACATAAAATATATTAATTGATATCCATCGCTAAATTAAACACTAAACATATTGCATGGGATCATGAATCATACCAAATATATTTGAGTTAGATACATGTTTGAATGCCAGATTGATACTATATATATACAAATGCAATATAGTTAATAGATAATAAAGCTTTGTTCACTGAAAATCTATATATAATTGGATACCAAATAAATTTATTATACTTAGATTATACTGATTATACACAAAATATATTGTATAGACTCGTAATTTGCACAAGTTCATAAATTTTTTAATCTATATTATAGATATTCATTTTTACATGAATACACACCAAATATCATTCACAAAATCACATTCATGAAGTCATAAATTACTCAACTTAGATATCAAATTTTATTCACAAAAAGTATAGCACAGAAATATAAATTCTCCAAAAATATATTTAACGTTCTTATAAAATTGAAAATCCTATATACAACATCTATTTGTGACATCTACATAAATAAATAAACAAAAGTCAAATTATAAATATTTTTTAGAAGAATAGTTTGAACATGTCTTCCTTTCGTGGCCCTCCCGAAGACATGTGATGCACGTAGTTTTACATCTTAAATTTGATATCAATGAACCCCTTCCATCATATAGTTGGCGATCTCCCAACTTTTCTTTTAAAATCAAGGGGCAACAATTTAGGCTCTCACACATAACTTGGTATATCCCATATACTCTTACATGTGAGAGGATCAACAAAAACTGCATATGCGTCCTGATATTTTTATTGTTATAATATGGAAAGCAATAATTTCGTTCATGTATACTCTTGTATATAAGAACAACCATTGCATGTCCACAAAGCATCTCATCAAATTGATATCGCCTATAATTAGGTTTTCTACTCCTTATAGACTACAAATCATCCATCATTTCCTCCATTAAAAATCAACTTACTTGCCTTTTTCATTAAAATAATAATTTGATGCCATACTTGAAAAATATAAGACACTATACCAAATTACTATTTGGGGTTGCCAGCATGTGATTCTTGCAATTACTTAATAGCTCTATTATTTGTATTGATATTCTATTTTAGTATTGTGAACTATGTTGGCTTAGGGATATCAGACACTTGCTTTAGACGCCCTGGCCTAGATCACTGTAGAATGCGTAGCAGACTAGTGTCTAATAGTTGAACCTTGGTTAGGCAGCAAACTGCCCGAGTATTGCACTATTATCCATATTTACCTGCATCCGATGGCTTTTTGGGTATGTTGGCAGAGTTAGGCCTCGTGTTACAATGTTTCCGACTTCTAATTGATATTCGGGTAGTCGCACTGGTTCTCGTTCATTGTGGAAGGCAATCTTGGGTAAATTTTAACATGCATATGGAAGGGAAGGAAGCTAGGAACCTCCAGTCATACCAGGAGAGAAAACGGGTAGTGATAGTCCCAGCCTCAACCCCCATAATATATTTATGATAAGCATTTAGGTAGTAGTAGTCCCAGTCTCATCCCCCTTTTATACATTTATTGAGCATCTAGATAGTAATAGTATTCCCGGTCTCTCGTATAAATTAGGCGAGCATCCGAGTAGTAGTATTCCCAGTCTCGACCTCTCTCGTTTACCCCACGAGTATCCTAGTAGTAATAGTCCCGGCCTCAGTACCCAGTTTTTACACAATCTTATGCCCTTAAATATTCATAGTTCAGTGTTAAGATCGATTTCTCGATTTTCAATATGGTAAAATCATTACTTCTTGGATCCTTGCATTTCTAGTTCTTTGATGTCCCAGTCGAGCTTACACAGGACCAATTGGGTATAGTGTCACGCTCTAGGAGGGTACCCTTGGCGTGGTCGGTACTTGAAGAATCATTGTTGATCCTCCAAGAGAACCACTTGGCCTCAGCATCACATTATTCACAACAGCGGAAGAATCTCAGAAAATTCATCAGATGGATAAATGAAACTCTTATAAAGATAGTTTTCAGGAATCACTTTTGGAAAAATAAAATGATCAATACTCTCTACTCAGTGCTTATGAAGCCTCTACTCCAATCTAGAAGGTGCCAAGACAAGCCCCGAGCTACCTCAACCATAGAAAGTAAAAATACTCAATAAAAGATAAAAGGGCTCCTCCGGATAGCAAGGAGGGCTCATTAACTCTGGAAGCAAGGGAACTGAACCTCAATGGTGTGCCTGCTGAAGTTCTCTATCACCTGTATCTAGGTCATTACAATGCAGGCCCAAACGGATGTCAGTACATGGAATATACTAGTATATAAAAATGGCTCAAATAAATCAAGAAAGGATCAAATTCAAATCAATCCACTCAACTCAGAACTCATATCGTCGGCTCATAATTCAACTCAATGATTATGCAGTTTTGGAGTTTAAAATCATGTTTTGATAGAGATTCCATTTTCATGCAGCTTAGTTCAAAACGTAATATGTTCAATCAAATGTTGCTTGGAAGTTTCTCTAACCGACATAACTCCAACCACCTTAAGTTTTGGTGATACACAATGAAGGTGACATTGTTTCCATGCCCATCCTAAACTTGCCAAGGTAAAGGAAGATCAACTCTCCTCTCTCTCTTTCTGATCCAAAGAGAATGTCCATCTTTTAGGACATCAGCTTCCAGAGTTTATTGCATAACTATCCTACACTGGCAACATAATTCTGAGGTGTTATCCTCTTACCTTACTCGGTGATCAATACTCCTTCTAAACTAAAACATGCTTATGCAAATCAAATCATACTTATCTCTTTGGTTCCTCTGAAAACAGCTCAATTCAATTTCTCAACAACTCAAGAATTTAGAATTTATCATTCATACATGCAAATCAAGACTTTAACTTACGTCATGCAAGACTCCGACTTATATGGTCATTCATTCTCATACCAATCATGCTTAACGCATAGACATATAAGGTGATCATCTCATGCATATGCAACAAGAATATGTACATACTCCTCATGCTCAAACGTACTCCAGGTACTCAACTAACATAATAGGCTCATATTCTCAATTTAGTCAATATACAAAGCATCATCAAGTAATGAAATCAAAACTCATGATGTCATGTATAGGACTACTATTATCTCAGTTTCATATGGATGGCAATGCAATACATCAATTTATCTACATACAATTATGAGGGCTCAAAATAAATGCGAGAAAACTTGAAAGTTAGAATTACCGAATTTTCACACTCATTTTTATTCATGACGTGAATCAAGACTATAAGGGATGCATGTACGGACTCAGTCCTATGCTTTAGGAAGCCTTGCATACCTAGAATTTGGAAGAACAATCAATCCTCTAACAATCCTCACGCTTGAACTCGAAACTCTCATTTTTCTCCCTTCTTCGATGCTCTCAAAAATTACTAAGTGTGTATTGAGAGATAATACACTTAGGGTTTTGATATAGGACCTAAAATAATTCTAAGACATTGTAGGTTTTAATTAAAAAGAGTAGGAAAGGGTGAAAACGCCCTTCTTAAAAATTGTCGAGTGAAACCACGAGACCCCGTCTATGGGTCGTGGATCCACTTATGGGCCGTAAGTGACTTCTCGTAAGTGAGAGCATCCAAGAATTTGGTTACTAGAAAATCAACCTGGGACGAAACCTCTTCCTATGGGTCGTAAAGTACCTTATGGTTTATCTGATAACTCGTGGTTTCAAGGTTTAGAAAACTTGGTCTCTTGGAACTTCAACCTATGAAAAGACTTAAAGGACGTAGATGGTTTGATGGGCCATCTGATAACTCATCATTGGATATCTAGAAAATTTGATTTTTAGTCATCAGTATACGATCTGACCTATGGGTCGTGAAAAAAATATATGGTCCGCAGACTATCTCGTACATAGGCCTCATACTTAGGTAAATTTCACCAAGTCACCTAGTAAACCTACGAGGCCTTATCTACAGGTCGTAGATCACTCTACGAGGCGTAGGTATCCTTCGTGGTTTTCCTGCAGTTATTTTTCTCAATTATTTTCTCAGCTTCTTCTAGGTATTTGCAGCAGGTTAGGTGGAAGGAATTTGGGGGTGTTACATATAGTTAGCATAGTTCTCCACTAAGCCTTCTCTAGTTTTTGTGGTAGTTAGTTTTCTTTATTCTTGTCAGCTTGTTGACTCTGTTTTAGGTGTATTCCCCCTTTTTATATTATTTTTAACTCTCCTGTTCTTTCGGCCTATGATGCCTACTGAGTACATGTTGCCCTGGTATTTATACTACACTCAGCATCTACTTTTAGGATATATGTGTGAGCACCAGTCACCAACAATAATTGATCGAGGTTGCAGCAGCCTACACTGGGACCATGGTGAGCATTCAACATTTTGGATCATTATGTATCCTTTAGCTTAGTGGCCTATTTTTTGTACTTTTTGAGACTAGCCAAATCTTATATACTTTTAGTCCACTTTTGGGACTTGTATCCTTTATTTTGTAGCTTTGTACTAGTGACTTCCACATTCAAGGAAAGGCTTCTTCTAAATTTATCTTCAGCTTAGATTCTTTCTTTATTCTTTTGTATTGCCTATTTTATATTAGACTCTATTAGTTTTCCCCTAATACCCATTACTTATAGTTCTAGATTATAGGTTGGCTTGCCTACTAGCAAGTTATGGTAGGTGTTATCATGGCTTGAGAAATTGAGTTATGATAAGTTGGTATCAGAGCCCCAGGTGCATTGGTCTCACTCATACATAGATAACATCTAGTAGAATTCCACAAATTGATATACTGACATCTATGGCTTATCCTCGGGAAGCTACAAGATGTCGTTTAGGAAATATTCTCTATGTTGAATCCTTTTTTGCAGTATGTGTCTTATTGGTTTCATGAAAGCACACTTGTTTTACTCTTTCGTGGGTTATGGACCCGAAAAGTCGACAGTAGTGCAGCACCAGCACTTGATAAGGATGTGGTCCCAAAGCACACAGAGGGGCACTAAGACACCCCTATTCCTCTACAGCTAGAGGGGATACCCCCAATAGTATTGGCCATGCCTCTAGCCATACATGTGGTTATTCTTCAGCTTCTGACAACCTTAGGAGGTGTACAGTAGGCCCCTGCTCCAATATCCCACATGCCAGCACAACAGGACGAGCTTGCCCCACTAATTCCCAGGGATTGGCCACCCCCACCACTTGTTGCACCCCATCCAGCTGCCCTAGAGGCTTCCATGTCATTACAGAAGAAGATGTTGGGGATAGTTCAGAGATTATCAACCCAAATGTTTTCTAGGGCCACCAATAAGGATGTTATGGAGTTTCTGACTGCCTACCATGAGCAACTTTAATATTTAAGCCTATTGAAGTCTAGAGGAGCCGACTTCACCAACTACTGATTCCATCGGCCAACTAGGTAGTGGTGGCGCTCCTACCTACATACTCCACCAACTGGATCTCCCCACTTATCATGCATCGAGTTTTAGAGGCTTCCCTGGCTAGATATATCCCCTAGAGCATTAGGGATAACTTTGGGGATTAGTTTACGAGATTGGAGAAAGGTGCCATGATGGTCTTAGTGTACGACGTTAGGTTTCATCACCTATCCTAGTATGCCACTATGATCTAGCCTACTGAGTAGGAGAGAGTTATATGCTTTGTACGTGGGTTGAGATTTTAACTAAGAGTGGATATGAAGCACCTAGTATCAGGTTGCTCATTTGTGGACATCGTTGATCATGACCGCACTATGGAGCACATTCATTGCGAGACCCAAGGGGGTAGCGATAAGAGGGATAGGAATCATGGTAGCTACAGTGGCTCCCAGACTAGGGGCAGAGATAGCTATAATAGGTTTTCCCTAAGATTCCCCCAAGATAGATTTTGGCAAGTTCAGTCCAGCCAGCCTATTTAGGTGGCATTACCTACTTCATAGGGTAGCCAGGCACGTTAGAGTGGTCCTACTCCCATCCAAAGCTTGAGAGAATCAAATTCACTACCTACTTCCCATGGATAGGTGATCATGAAGTGTTTAGCCTTGGGCTGTTATATTTTTGGCTCACTTGATCATTGGCACAGGGAGCTCCCCAGCTAGCCAGGCCTATATCAATTGTACCAGCTCTATTCGAGGATAGAGGTAAGATTTAGGGTCCTGGGGATAGAGGTCAAATTTAGGGTCAGACATATAGGGCCCAGATTTAAGGTTGAAGAGGTGAAGACCAAGCGTGGGGTCGAGGAGGTAGGACAGGTGATAGGATAGAATGTCGAGGTAGAGGTTAGTAGGGCCACTTTTATGCTGCTCCGGCTATAGTAAAGGCTGAGGCGTCGAATGATGCCATCACAGGTACTATCCTAACATGCTAGCAGATTGCTTCAGCTTTATTAGGTCCAAGTTCTATCTTCTCTTATGTGTCTGTATATTTTGCTCCCCGCTTGGCTATTTTTTTAGAGTCGTTAGAGGTGTCATTGTGGGTTTCTATTCCTATAGGGGATTCTTTATTAGTGGATTGAATATTTGGATTCTATGTGGTGACTATTAGGGGCATGATACACAGGCAGATCTTATTTTGCTCGACATGTTAGATTTTGATGTTATTTTGGGCATGGAATGTTTATCTTCTCATCATGCGGTCTTGGACTATTTTGCCAAGACTCTTACTTTAGCTTTTCTTTGGTATTCCCCCGATTTTGTGGTATGGTGCTTATAGCTACACACTGATGGGGATTATATCTTCTACACGGGCATGTGGTTAGTTTCTGCGGGGTATTTAGCTTACTTAGATTATGTTCATGATGTTTTCAATGAGCCTTCTTCGATTGATTATGTGCCTATGGTTGTGAGTCCATTGATGTGTTTCCTTGACCTGCCTGTCCTGCCTTCGGAGAGAGATGTTGACTTTGCCATAGATTAGAAGTAGGGCACTAATCCCATCTCAGTCCCACCCTATTGGATGGATCTTGCAGAGCTTTAGGAGCTTAGTATTCACTTTGAGGACCTCTTAGGTAAGTGATTCATTCATTCGAGTGTATAGCCATAGGGTGATCTTATGTTTATTAAGAAGGACTAGATAGGTAACAGTAAAGAACCATTACTTCCTGCCTCATACTGATGATTTATTTGATCAGCTCTAGGGTGTCGTTGTGTTTTCTAAGACTGGCCTGAGATCTAGTTACCACAAGTTAAGGATCAGGGCAGCTGATTTTCCTAAGACTGTCTTTTGGACCTGCTATGGTGTAACACTCAATAAAATTACCAAAATACCCTAGAGTAGGGGTATGTGCGGCAAATTCAACGTCGGATTCACGATCAACATGAAAAATTGAGTGGAAAATTGGTCTCAGTTGATTTGGAGTAATCGAATCAAAAGATAATTTTTCAGTTTGAAACAAAAAAAATAGTGTCGATAATTTTTTAGTTCGAAACAAAAGAAATAGTGTCGATGCACGACAGAGGCGCGTCGCATCTCTGTAGAAGACTTACACTTGTTTTTTTTAAATTTTTTTCTATGGGATTGAAAAACTCATTTGGAAAATTTTCGGAGCAAAATAGACTTGTACGCAACAAGTCCGCGATGCGGACTCGATTATTTCGAAGCTGAAAATTTTCTAAATTTTGTGAGGGGCATTCCATTTGATCCCCAACCCCTCGTAGACTCTATACACAATCTAATTAGGTCTTTTTGACATAAAAAGGTCTAAAATCCCATTCTAAATCCCTTTCTAACAATCCAACAAGACTAGGACTTGAGGAAAGAGGAGAAAAGCTTGAGATTAAGGAATTCAAGAGGAAACCCTTGAAGTGATTGTTGAGAACTTCATCCCAGGTATGTAATGCTAAACTAAAAACATGAAATTGTCCTCTCATGTGCCCCATAGATGGTCATAGAAGAGTTGAGTGTCCATGAGTTCCCATGCATGTTTCTCAAATTGATTCTTGAATGTTTTCTCACAAATTATATCTAATTACATTTATTTTCGTATGTTGATGATCATCATAAACTTATTTTCTTGAATTGGATATTTTCATGGGAAATTGCATAACCTTATATGTTAACTTTTGAAAGCATGTATGAATGAATCTAGGGTTAGAATTCCTATGAGCTTGATTGATGAAAGAGTTGAAGTCCCTATGAGTTTGGTTGATGAAAAGGTTAAAGTCCCTATGAGCTTGATTGATGAAAGGGTTAAAGTCCCTTTGAGATTGATTGATGAAAGGGTTAAAGCCTCTATGAATTTGATTGATGATAGGGTTAGAGTCTCTATGAGCTTGATTGATGAAAGGGTTAGTCCCTATGAGTTTGGTTAATGATAGGGTTAGAGTCCCTATGAGATACTAATCGATGACGAGGTTAAAGTCCTTATGAGATTGGTTGAGATGGAGGTCCTACGAGCATTGAGTCTTGAGAGGAGTATCGAGCACCGAGAGAGTGAGAGTTAGTCCAACTCGAACTCGTCAAACTACGTTGCCAAATGTAGGTGAGGATTAGAACCATCACATTACATTGTGGTTCCCTCTTGAGTTGATTTTATGTCCCTAAAACAATAGAGAACGGTTGTGGCAACATCAGCGAGATTGTTGTACAATCACTGGCTCATAAGTGATTGTTGTCGGATAAGAGAAACTCCCAAAAGTCCCCACCTTGAGTACTCCGAGTTGAGTTGAGTTCCATTAAGTTGAATTGAGTTCCCTTGAGATAAGTATGATTTGATTGATGAGGTTGAGATGTTGATGGGTCACTTGTCTACTCTTTATTCTTGCTTTAGAATAGACACTTGACATGTTGATTATTTACTATTCTGAGTCGATGTTGTATCATATTATTCTAATTGTTTTTGTTTCATTCAGCTATTTTACATACCGTACATTCCACGTACTGACGCCACTCGGTGTTGCATCATTTTATAATACCATACAGGGATTAGGGATCATCAATAGGCACATCGTTGAAGATGTTGAAGATCCAGGAGATTCAGCTTATTGGTGAGCCTCCCCTATTCCGGAGGATCCACTATTATTTATCTCATCATGCTTTTAAGTTAGACTAAACTAGTTTTATATTTTGATTTCGATAGCCATAGGTATGTCATTGGCACCACTTGATTAGTGATAGACGCTTCATAGATGATAGTCGGACGTTAATGTTGAGATTGTGAGTTGGTCCTTATTACTAGCCTTTATTATTAATCTATTATTATTTGAGATATTAGATAAGATCAGCTCATTCACTTTCTTTTACTTCCATTAATCTATAGAGTTGTTGTATTGAATGGATGTGATGAGGCCATGTGGTTCGCTTGGGGACTCACAATAGTCTCTTGGTGCCGGCCATATCTTGGGTACCCTCTCAGGCGTGACAAACTTGGTTTCAGAGCACAGAATTCAAGTGTCTTAGGGAGTCTATGAAGCTGTGTCTAGTAGAGTCTTTATTATTGGTGTGAAGAGCTCCACATCCATAATGTTGAGGCTATTGGACATTTAGGAACTGTTCACTTCTTTCATGTTCTAAATCGTGTGATAGAGCATTACTCTATGAAAAGTTCTCCTCTAATTCGTGCTCTACGCATTGTAGAGTTGCGATCATGACTCTTAGAAGAGCCGTCAGAGGTAGGGGATGTCCCACCAGGCAAAATGTTAACCCACCTGAGCCTCAAGGACACGAGGAGCCTACGGACCAAGCATTCCCTGTTGAGCAGCCCTCGTAAGATGAGGTCTCTAATGCTGAACTATGCCAGGCTATTCAAACTCTAGCCTAGGCTGTCACAGCACCAACTGCGAGTCAAAGAGTGGGTAGAAAGGATTCCCATGACACGTCTAGAGTCCAGGAATTCTTAAGGATGAAGCCGCTTGAGTTTGTAGGGTCTACATCCACTGAAGATCTTGAGAACCATGTAGAGGAACTTCAAAAGGTGTTCCATGTTATGCATGTGGTTGATACTGGTAGGGTTGAACTGACTGCTTACCAACTCAAGGGTGTGGCCAGACTATGGTTCGACCAATGGAAGAAAGGTAAAGGATATGATGCTCCATTGTTGACTTGGGTAATGTTCGAGGAAGCCTTCTTAGGACACTTTTTCCCAAGAGAACGAAGAGAGGCTAAGGTGAGAGAGTTCTCAAATCTAAAACAGGGCTCTATGACTGTGCAAGAGCATGGGTTGAAGTTCACGTAACTACCTCGCTATGCTCCGTACATGGTTGTTGATATGAGGGGAAGAATGAGGATGTATGTTGATGGGTTAAATAGAGGACCTAAGAGAGATGGGAGGGGAGCAATGCTTGTGAGTGATATGGACATCGGGTGATTGATGACATTTGTGCAACAAGCTGATGAGGAGAGACAACAAGATAGAAAAGAGTTCAGATGTAAGAAAACTAAGACATCCAACCATGAGGTTGGAAGGAAAGGGAATGGTAACTGATTTCCAACACCATCATCTGTTAGTGCACCTGCGCCTAGGGGAAGGTATGATCAGAGATCTGAAAATGTCATAACTCAAGGACCTCAGTCACAAGCTAGAGTGGCTCAAGGTTCACAGGGTGAGCCACCATGTGGTAAGTATGGAAAATTGCACTTGGGGAGATGCCATGAGAGCGATGATGTAGGCTTTAAATATGGACAAGAAGTTCATTACCAGAGAGAGTGTCAAAAGTAGGCTGACAGCGCTCAATCTTCTGCACTAGCCTTGCCAGCTAGAGGAAACCAGAGGGGCACTACGCTAGGCGCAAGTGGAGCAACAAAGCGTTTATATGCCATGGTAGTCTCCAAGGTTAGGAGAACTACCAGATGTTGTGACGGTTATGATTCGAGTCTTTGCTTTTGATTGTTATGTTTTGATGAATCCGGGTGCCACATTGTCATTTGTAACTCCATATGTGGCCAGTAGATTTGATAAAACCTTTGAGAGTCTTCTTGAACCCTTTGATGTTTCTACTCTAGTGGGTGAGTCTATTCGAGCTGAGAGAATCTATAGAGCTTGTGTAGTGTCCATCCATCATAGGGATACTCTTGTTGATTTGGTTGAGTTGGAGATGGTTGATTTTGATTTGCTCCTTGACATGGATAGGATTCATGCCTGTTATGCCTCCGTTGATAGTAGATCCCAAACCGTTAAGTTCCAATTTCCGAATGAACCGGTTTTAGAGTAGAAGGGTGATTCTGTTGCACCTAGAGGAAAGTTTATCTCATATCTTAGAGCCAGAAAGTTGTTTTCCAAAGGTTATATCTATCACCTCGTGCGAGTGAAATCTGATGATGTTGATCCCTACTATTGAGTCAGCCCCAATTGTGAATGAGTTTTTGGAAGTGTTTCTTGAGGATTTGACTGGAGTCCCTCCTAATAGGGAGATTGACTTTGGGATTGATATCCTTCCTGCTATCCAGCTTATTTTGATTCTACCTTATAGGATGGCCTTTACTGAGTTGAAAGAGTAATTAAAAGATTTGCTTGAGAAAGGCTCCATTAGGACGAGTGTTTCTCCTTGGGGTACCCCTGTCCTATTAGTGGGAAAGAAAGATGGATCCCTTAGAATGTGTATTGACCAACTGAAAAAGGTAACGATAAAGAATAAATATCCTCTTCCAAGGATAGATAATTTTTTTAACCAACTTCAAGGTGCCTCTGGTTCTCAAAGATAGACCTCACATCTAGCTACCATCAGTTGAAAGTGAGGGAATGTGGTATCCCAAAGATAGCCTTTAGGACTAGATATGGCCATTTTGAATTCTTGGTCATGTCCTTTGGATTGACGAATGCCCCTGCAACCTTCATGGACTTGATGAATGGAGTATTCAGAAAATACCTTGATATGTTTGTGATTGTATTCATTGATGACATTTTGGTGTATTTGAGAGATGAGGAGGAGCATATTAATCACCTCAAAGTTGTCCTCCAAACACTTAAGGACCATGAGTTGTACGCAAAATTCTCGAAATATGAATTTTTGCTTAAGTCAGTGGCTTTTCTAGGCCACGTGGTTTTTGGCGATGGTATTCGAGTAGATACTCAAAAGATTGAAGCAGTTAAGAACTGGCCCAGACCAACCTCTCGGACTGACATAAGAAGTTTCTTGGGGTTGGCAGGCTACTACCGCAGATTTGTTGATAAATCTTCTTCCCTATCCGCACCATTGCCTAAATTGACTAAGAAGAAGGTCAAGTTTCAGTTGTCCGACGAATGTGAGAAGAGTTTCCAAGAGTTGAAGACAAGATTGACTATTGTATTGGTTCTAGCCTTGCTTGATGGGATAAAGGACTTTGTAATCTATTGTGATGCTTCAAGGGTTGGATAGGGATGTGTGCTGATGCAGAGGGGGAAAGTGATAGCCTATGCTTCCAGACAACTTAAGGCTCATGAAAAGAGCTATCCAACCCATGATCTTGAGTTGGCAGCAGTGGTGTTTGCACTTAAAATCTTGCGCCACTACCTATATAGAGTGCATGTGGATGTGTTCACTGATCACAAGAGCTTGCAGTATGTCTTCAGTCCGAAAGAGCTCAACCTGCGAGGAGATGGTTGGAGTTGCTCAAGGATTATGACATGAGCATTCTCTACCACCCAGGTAAACCTAACATTGTTACTAATGCTCTTAGCAAGTTGTCAATGGGTAGCACAACCCATGTTGAGGAAGGAGAGAAGGAGTTGGCTAAAGAAATGCATCGATTGGCTCGATTGAGAGTGCAACTTGAGGAGAATGATGAAGGAGCATTTAATGTTCAGAACAGGACAGTGTCATCCTTAGTGGCAGAGGTGAAAGCAAGACCAAGATACTATCATACTCCAATTGAAAGAGGTTGTCCACAAACAGAAAGTGGTGGTTTTTCCCAAGGGGGAGATAGAGTGTTGAGATGCCAGAGTAGATTGTGTGTTCCGGATGTTGATGGTATTCCAGAGAGGATTATGGCCGAAGCCCATAGCACTAGATATTACATTTATCCTGGATCTACCAAGATGTACCATGACTTGAGAGAAGTCTATTGGTGGAGTGGAATGAAGAGGGATATTGTTGAATTCATTTCAAACTGTCGAATTACCAGCAAGTGAAAGTTGAACATCGAAGGTCATGTGGATTGGCTCAGAACTTTGAAATTCCTAAATGGAAGTGGGAGATGATCAATATGGACTTCATTACTGGTCTATCGAAGTCTCGAAAGCAACATGATTCGAATATGGATGATTGTAGACAGGATGACTAAATTGGCTCATTTCTTAGTAGTCAAGACAATCAACACTGCAGAGGAGTATGCCAAGTTGTACATCTAGGATACTGTGAGGTTGCATGGAGTTCCCTTGTCCATCATCTCGGATAGAAGAGATCAATTCACCTCCCAATTTTGGAGATCGTTCCAGCAGGGATTGTGTACTAAGGTGAAACTGAGAACACCCTTTCATCCACAGACGGATGGCCAAGTAGAGCACATAATTCAGACATTAGAGGATATGTTGAGAGCCTATGTTCTTGTTTTCAAAGGAAATTGGGATAATCACCTACCATTGATTGAGTTTGCATACAACAATAGTTATCATGCAAGCATTTAAATGGCTCATTATGAAGCCTTGTATGGAAGGAGATGTAGATCACCAATTGGGTGGTTTGAAGTATGAGAAGCGGAATTGATTGGGTCTGATCTTGTCCACCAATCGATGGAAAAGGTTAAGATCATTAGAGAGAGATTGAAGACTGCCCAGAGTCGCCAGAAATCTTATACTAACGTGAGGAGAAGAGACTTAGAGTTCGAGGTAAATGATTGGGTGTACTTGAAAGTGTCACCTATGAAGGGTGTTATGAGATTTGGGAAGAAGGGAAAGTTGAGTGCACGCTATGTCGGACGATATCAGATTGTGAAGAGGATTGGGAAGGTTGCTTATGAGTTAGAGTTGCCTTCCGAGTTAGATGGAATTCATCCTGTATTCCATGTATCGATGTTGAAGAAGTGCTTGGGAGATCCTACCTTGGTGATCCTTGTTGATAGCATTGGAGTGAAGGATATCTTGTCCTACAAAGAGGTTCCAGTCCAAATCCCTGATTGTCAGATTCGTAAATTGAGAAACAAAGAAATAGCCTCAATCAAATTCTTGTGGAGAAATTAATTTGTTGAGGAAACCACATGGGAAGCTGAGGAAGAGATGAAGGCAAAATATCCCCACCTATTCATGCCAAATAATGAGAACATCAAAGGTAAATTTCTTACCATTGACTAAATTGATTGATCTATTCTTGAGTTGATTGTCTATTCTCGAGTCCGAGTTGAGTTGATTGAGGTTGAGGAGGAGTCGAGAGTTCGATTGGTTGAAGTGAGTGTTGAGATGAGAATTGAGTCTATTCGTGTTTTGATAACCACCTTTCCTCATCATTTGAGGACGAATAATTCCAAGGGGGAGATGATGTAATGCCTGATAAATTACCAAATTACCCCTAGAGGAGGGGTATGTGCATAACATATCTTCTAATGCTCGTATGGCAAATCTGAAGCTGAATTTGCGGTCATCATGAAAAGTTGAGTGGAAAAATGGTCTCAGCTGATTTTTAGAGGAATCTGATCAAAAGATAATTTTCTGATGGGAAACGAAAAAATAGTGTCGATTCACGACAGAGGTGCATTGTGCCTCTGTAGTGGACTTACACTTGTTTTTTTTTCAATTTTTTTCAACAGGGTTAAAAAACGCGCACGGGAAATTTTTGGAGAAATATACACTTGTACGCGACCAGTCGGTGATGCGGACTGGGTTATTTCGAAGCTGAAAATTTTCTAAATTTTGTGAGGGGCCATCTGGTCATTTCTCAGCCCCTCCTAAACTCAATACACGATCTAACTAGGTCATTTTCACGTAAAAAGGGTCTAAAATCCATTCTAAGTCCCTTTCTAACAATTTAAAAAGACTAGGGCTTGAGGAAAGAGGAGAAGAGCTTAAGATTGAGGAATTCAAAAGGAAATCCTTGAAGTGGTTGTTGAGATCTTCATCCCAGGTATGTAAGGATAAACTAAAAGCATGAGATTGTTCTCTCATGTGCCCCATAGATGGTCAAAGAGGAGTTGAGTGTCCATGAGTCCCCATACATGTTTCTTAAATTGATTCTTGAATGTTTTTCACAAATTATATCTAATTACATGTATTTTCGTATGCTGATGATCATCATAAACTTATTTTCTTGAATCAGATATTTTCATGGGAAATTGCATAACTTTACATGTTAACTTTTAAAAGCATGCATGAATGAATCTAGGGTCAGAGTCTCCATGAGCTTAATTGATGAAAGGGTTAAAGTCCCTATGAGTTTGATTGATAAAAGAATTAAATTCCCTATGAGCTTGATTGATGAAAGGGTCAAAGTCCCTATGAGTTTGATTGATGAAAGGGTTAATGTCACGCCCAAAGTCCGATTAAGGTAGACTGGCACCCGTTACCGACAAGGCTCGAGAGAACCAACATATAACCATACACTGTCTACAAACATAACAAGGGGTTTCCACATTCAACATACTTTCAAGAAAGTAGACAGTAATAACCAGCCAAAAGGAAACGCGTATGACTGGGCCATTGGAGCCACGATGTCTAAAGCACGATATATGACCAAACTTTACTTTACATAGTCTACAAAGCTTCTAGATAAGGAACAATATCTATAAGGACCGAGACAGACCCCGCCTCATAACCAATTATACAATACAAAAATATAAGCTCTAGACACACAAAGCCCCGAAGCAACCTGGAGCTCAGTAATAGCTGCTAGATATTCTGTACTCCTACTGAGAAGACATACTAGCTCCTGTACCTGCAGCATGAAATGCAAGTCCCCCGTAAGGGACGTCAGTACGAGATAATGTACTGAATATGTAAGCCAATAGTATTTGTAAAGTAGGAACTCAAGTGAAATCAAGTAGCAAGATATAAATGCACAATGCATAATAAAAGACCACCTTTATTATACTTGTGGAGTTATGTACATTACATTATTTTCTTTACTCGTTAGTACTTTATAATTTCCTTTTAAGTATGTATTACGAATACCAGTTGATCAGTGGTAAAAGAGGATGACCCATGCTAGGCATTTTAACCCCTGGGATGCTACCCTCATAGCTATACAAATCGGGATCGAACCATGCTAGGCTTTCGCCCCTGGTCTGCCACCCTCATGAACCAAGTGAGATCGACCCATGCTAGGCTTTTGCCCCTGGGCTGCCACCCACACATTATGAACATTGCTTTGAGTTATTATTTAATACTTTGAGATTTTTACTTTGGTGGTCACGATGATTTTCAAGCTTCGGAACTATGTACCAGTAACTTACGATAGAATAATAGTCTCTTAAGGCAGCACAATATAGGAAACAAGTGTGATATTGACTGACTACTTAGGAGTTTTAATGACAAGATTGGCTTCACGAATGAGAGTGGACTCTCATGCTAGTGCTTGGGAGAGTAAGCTACAGATTTATTACTGAACAACACTGCCATGGAATAGCTCTTAGGAAGCTCACTAGTTGATAGTGTCATGAGTATTGGATTTCATGCCAAAGAATATGGAATAGGATAGCCTTAAATACCTTGTCGTGTCATCTCGTTATTACTGTAATGTAATCTCCCCTTTTTTCAAATATTTATCTACAATTGAGTAGGTGATAAAACTAGTATTAGTAGTGAATAAACACATGTAGGCAGTTCACTCACACTCATGAGTTATACCTGGGCAGCAAGCCCGTAACTACCAACCTAAGGGTGTTCCTTCAACTTCTTCTCCTATAATTGCATTTATGGTCACACCTCTTACCATCATATTCACAAAACAGCCTCTAAAGATTATCATAGCAGGAGCAATGTGAACTTATGGCATCCAATTATCTTTCTCATGAGTTTCTACTAATATTCCACGTTAAATTCCAAAAAGGAGCTCACAATTAAAGTAATAGGGGACTCCCCTCCATGGCTGTCCCAACATGCACAAACCACCAGCAAACCTTCCCACAAGATTACCTCACATAAAAAGGATCGCTCCAACCTCATGACACATACACAAGCCCCTAATTAACTCAAGGACAAGAGAGGGAGAAGAGTGCAGTAACTTACCTTACTTGTGAGTGATTCTTGCTCTCTTAACTTATATTTTTCAAAGTCTAAACTCTCCTTCAATCCTAGCTTGAGATGAGGATAATACTTAAGAACCCTAAGGTTTATTTTATGGCTGCTATATGAAGATAAAAGGGGAAGAAAGAGAACCTTGAAAATCAGATTTTTCCTTAAGTGAAAAATGGCTAAAAAGAGCTGGTTACATTCCCTTCTAAAGGGACCAGCTTAGGCCGACTTTATCCTTGATTTTTTGCCACATTTACCAAGTAGGTGATGCACCTACTTGGCTTTTTAACTTGGGCCTTTATGGATCTCTACTTATTGGGCCTTGGCTGCCCATTCTTTCCTTTTTTACTTCATTTGGGTTGGGCCAGAAATTTCAAGTAAATGGTCAGTGACCTTGGGCTCTATAAGATGGCCAAACAACTCTTAGTAGTTGGTACACCTACTTGGCCCTTTGGGCGGGTCAAAAAGTCTAAATAGGTGATGCACCTACTTGCCTCGTTAAGTCAAGAAAGCAGCTTGTTATCTAACCTTTATCTAAATCATAATCCCATATATTGCATCTTAATATTCCGCTTTAGACTTTTAGCTCAAATAACACCTTATCGTCTCAGATTTGAATGCTTTCATCGAGTTTATCTTGGATTCACACCTGCTGAAACATGTGGGATATCACAGCAACTCTCAATCCAATTCAAATTATTACCACCCTTATAAAAAAACGTAGTCCCTCACTTGTACCATAAGCCCATGCCAAGTGTAACATAAGTTGGGACTAACACATAGAAAATATGGAGTGTTACACCCTCCCCCCCCCCTCGACCCCCACATTCGCCCTCGAATGATAGTATAGTTAGTCGGCCCAAACAAGTTCAAGCCTAAGCTACATGCTACTATTAATCATGTGATAGATACAGACACATACTCATTTGCCAATGCCTCAACTCCGGCCCTTTTTTCCTCCTCCTTTTCAGTGGACTTAAAGAGATAGGGGTACTTGGATTTCATTGCTTCTTTCGCTTCCCTAGTTACTTCTTCTACTTGCTTGTTCCTTCATAGTACTTTCACGGAAGCTACGTCCTTATTTCTTAACTTTTTAATTTGTCAATCCAGAATAGCAATGGATACTTCCTCATAAGTGAGATCTTCTATAACCTGTACATCTTCGATTAAAGTGATACGGGAGGGGTCACCTATGCATTTTTGAAGCATTAAAACGTGAAACACAGGATGAACCGTGGTGAGCTTCTGGGGTAGCTCTAGTTCATATGCAACTTGACAAACTCTTCTAGCAATTTTATATGGTCCTATGTAGCGTGGACTTAGCTTTCCCTTTTTGCCAAACCTCATTACCTCTTTCATTGGAGACACCTTAAAGAACACCCAAACTCCTATGGAGAATTCTAGTCCTCTCCTTCTAATGTCTGCATATGATTTCTGCTGAATTTGAGCCGCCGCCAGTCGTTGTTGTATTATCTTAACTTTCTCTATAGCTTGATGAACAAGATCTGTTCCAAATAAAGCAGTTTCACCTACTTCAAACCAGCCAATTAGTGATCTACACTTTCTTCCATACAAGGCTTCGTAAGGTGCCATTTTGATACTCGAGTGGTAGCTATTGTTGTAAGAAAATTCAATTAATGGCAAATGATCATCCCAGCCACCCTTGAAGTCCAATACGCTAGCCCGAAGCATATCCTCAAATGTTTGGATTGTGCATTCTGCTTGACCATCTGATTGAGGGTGAAAGGTTTTACTTAAATTCACTTGCGTCCCCAAACTTCTCTGAAATGACTTCCAAAAATTTGCAGTGAATTGAGCTCGCCTATCAGATATAATAGAGATTGGCACTCCGTGCAGCCGAACTATCTCTTTAATGTACAATCTTGCATACTCTTCGACCGTATGAGTAGTTTTGACCGGCAGGATGTGTGCTAATTTAGTGAGACTATCAACAACTACCCATATGGAGTCAAACTTCCGAAATGAGCAAGGTAACCCAGTAACAAAATCCATGTTGACCATGTCCCACTTCCAAACTGGAAGTTCTATGTGCTGCAAATAACCTCCAGGCTTTTGGTGCACTACCTTAACTTGTTGACAATTTGGATATTGAGCCATGAATTCTACAATATCCTTCTTCATTTTCCCTCACCAATATACTTCTTTCAAGTCATGATACATTTTGGTTGAGCTTGGGTATGTTGAACATCTTGAATGATGTGCTTCCGTCATAATTCTTCTTTTTAGCCCATCTACATTAGGTACGCACAATCTATTTTGGCATCGAAGTATTCCTTCTTGTGTGAGTTCAAATTCCTTTGTCATACCTTTTGTAAATTCTCCTTAAGTCGTAATAGAATGGGATCTATGTACTTTTTCTCTTTCACCTCCGTCATCAACGATGATTCTGTTGCAGTTTGCACAATAACTGCTTCATCTAGAGATCCAAGAAGGCGAACCCCTATGCTAGCTAATTGTCGTAGATCCTTGCTTATCCCTTGTTTTATTGCAGAGTGCCCAAAGGTGCTTGCCATTGTTTTGCGGCTTAAAGCATCAACTACCACATTTGCCCTTCCGAGGTGATACTAAATATCGATGTCATAATCTTTCAATACCTCAAGCCATCTTCATTGCCTTAGGTTCATGTCCTTTTCCTTAAAGATGTATTATAGACTCTTGTGATCGGTAAATATGTCTACATGAACTCCATATAAATAATGGCGCCATACCTTCAAAGCAAATATAACTGCTGCTAACTCCATATCATGGGTTGGATAGTTTTTCTCATATGGATGCAATTGCCTTAAGGCATAGGCAATTACTTTACCATGCTGCATCAAAACACATCCTAGGCCCATTCCTGAAGCATCACAATATACTGCATAACCTTCTATCCCTTCAGGAAGTACCAATACAGGTACGGTCGTCAATTTATCTTTCAGCTTCTGGAAGCTTCTTTCACATGCATCTCTCCACTAAAACTTAGCTGCCTTATGTATTAGCTTTGTTAAATGTGCAGAAACAGAAGAAAATCCTTCAACAAACCTTCTATAATAACCTGCCAGTCCAAGAAACCTACGAACCTCCATTGGTGTTGTAGGTCTTGGCCAGTTCTTCACAACATCTATCTTTTGGGCATCAACCCTTATTCATTCATCAGATACAATATGCCCCAAGAATGCCACAGATCTTAACCAAAACTCGCACTTAGAAAACTTTGCATATAATTTACGATCACGAATAACTTATAATACTTGTCGCAGGTGATTAGCATAATCTCCTTCTGATCTCGATTACACCAAAATGTCATCTATGAATACTATCACGAACACATCCAAAAATGGCTTAAACACCCTATTCATCAAATCCATAAAATCAGTGGGGGCATTTGTTAGGCCAAATGACATGACTAGGAACTCAAAATGACTATACCGTGTTCGAAAAGCTATCTTGGGTATGTCTTGATTTTTGACTCTAACTTGGTAATAACCCGACCTCAACTCAATCTTTGAGAAATACTTAGCACCCTGTAACTGATCAAATAAATCATCAATCCTAGGGAGGGGATATTTATTATTTATTGTCACCTTATTTAACTGCCGGTAGTCAATGCACATCCTCAGCGAACCATCCTTCTTATGTACAAATAAAACTGGTGCTCCCCAAGGGGCCATACTAGGCCTTATAAATCCCTTTTCTAACAAATCTTTTAACTACTCCTTTAACTCCCGTAATTCTGTCGGGGCCATTCTATATGGGGGAATGGATATATGTTGTGTATCTGGAAGCACATCAATACCGAACTCAACCTCTCGTTCGGGAGGCAACCCTGGGAGATCTTCAGGAAAAATATCAGGAAACTCATTTACCACCATGATAGATTGAAGGGATAGGGGATCTGCATCTATATCTCTTACCCTGACGAAATGGCATATGTAGCCTTTAGACACCATCTTCCTTACCTTAAAATAGGAAATAAACCTACCTCTTGGCGCCCCAATATTACCTTTCCATTCAAGGACTGCCTCTTTTGGAAAGTGGAACTGCACCATCTTAGTTCGGCAATCCACCATGGCATAACAAGAAGACAACCAATCCATACCCATTATAACATCAAAATCTACCATTTCTAGCTTGACAAGGTTAGCCAACGTGTCACGATCACAAATAGTTACTATGCAATTACAATAAACCCTTCTAGCTATAATAGGCTCACCAATTGGTGTAGACACTTCAATGGTTTAGTCAATAATTCTGGTACCTTTTTGAACTTATCGACAATTAATAGAGCAACATACGATAGAGTAGACCCTGGATCAATTAATGCATATACAATATGCGAAAAGATGGACAATGTACTTGTAACCACGTCAGGGAAAGCCTCCAAATTTTGTCGATCTCCTAGAGCATATGTGTGGTTTTGAGTTCCACTAAAACTAGCTGCTCCTCTAACACCCCTACCACGACCTGAAGACAATTACGGACCCCTACCTAATAAAGGCACTGTCGATGATGATGCAGCAACTGACCCAATAGGTTGGGCCATACTACCCGTATCCTTTTGAGGGCAATTTCTCATCATATGACCCGGTGTACCACACCAAAAATAAACATTCATCCCAAATTGGCACACACCTAGATGAGTCCTCTTGCATTGCTTACAAGGCTATCGAGGAGGTCTTGATTGGCTCATACCCCCTTGCTCTTGGTGCTCTACTATTCGTGAACCTTAGATTTCACCTTGTTGCCCAAACTGATTTCCCCTAGACCCTTGATATCGGGGTGGAGCACTAGCTGTAGAATAGGAGAATGATCGCTTGGGTGATCTATTAGAAAATCGAGGTCTAAACTAACCTTGGGATGGTGTAAATTGCCCCGTTGATCTTGCCCTCTTGGAATGCACTCTTTTCGACTCTTGTATCCTCCTCCTTTGTCGTTGATCCTCCAACTTATGTGCAAAAGCTTGCATCCTTGCTATATCCATGTCTTTATTCAAGGAAGCAATGATACCATCTCTAACCAGATATGAATCTAGTCTGTCCACGTATCGATGAACTCGATCCTCCATAGTAGTGACCATGTTAGGAGCATACCTAGCCAAGGAGTTAAACTGGAGACTATACTCCCTCACGCTCATACCCCCTTGGTGGAGATTTAAGAATTGGTCTGCACGGGCCTCTCGAATCTCCAATGGCAAATAGTGGTTAAAAAATGCCTTTTTGAACTCTTTCCAACCAATTGGAGGTGTATCTATACCCCTGGATTGCTTCCAGGCTTCGTACCACAACACAGCTACACCCTTCAATCTATATGTTGCTAGCTCAACAGCATCTATGCCGCTAACATGCATAACATCTAAGGTTCATTGGATTTGGTCAACAAATTCTTGTGAATCTTCTTTTGGATCTGACCCGGTGAATGAAGGATGATCCCAATTAAGGAAGTCGCGTATCCGTGTGCTAGCTGCTCTATCTACACCACAAGTACCTGCAACTGGACCATCTTGCCTTTGCCCTTGACCAGCAACTATACGAGTTAATAATTGGATCACATTCCTTAAATCTTGTTCAGTAGCATTAATAGGAGGCTCATGAGGTGTTGCTGCCCTCCTTAGCTCCCCTGGAGGTGGAGGAGTCGGAGAACTCTATGATAAGGACTCATCTGGAATCTCACTCCGGTTAAACATAACTCGTGATTGGCTTGTCCCTTCTCCAAAATATATCTGCTTACCTGTGCTTCTTCTCCTCGTGACAAGCATCTTTTGCTATATATAAATGCAAACAATTTAGAGACTAGATATAATCCACCTACGTTAATGGCTCTATGGAACGATCTAGAAAATAAAATAAAAGAGACAACTCCTAAATGTCATATAACCTCATGTTTATAGATGTGGTGCACAACACATCCATAAGCAAGACTCTATATAGACACGGCTTTGTAGACCCCCTAAGATGACCAGCTCTGATACCACTTTCGACACGCCCAAAGTCCCATTAAGGCGGACTGGCACCCGTTACCGACAAGGCGCGGGAGAACCAACATATAACCATACACTGTCTACAAACATTACAAGGGGTTTCCACATTCAACATACTTTCAAGAAAGTAGATAGTAATGCCTTACATAAAAAGTACTGCTCCAACCTCATTGACATATACACAATCCCCTAATTAACTCAAGGACAAGAGAGGGAGAAGAGTGCAGTAACTTACCTTACTTGTGAGTGATTCTTGCTCTTTAACTTATATTTTTCAAAAACTAAACTCTCCTTCAATCCTAGCTTGAGATGAGGATAATACTTAAGAACCCTAAGGTTTATTTTATGGCTTCTATATAAAGATAGAAGGGGAAGAAAGAGAACATTAAAAATCAGATTTTTCCTTAAGTGAAAAATGGCTAAAAAGAGTTGGTTACACTCCCTTTTAAAGGGACCAGCTCAGGCCGACTTTACCCTTGATTTTTTGCCACATTTTACCAAGTAGGTGATGCACCTACTTGGCCTGTCAACTTGGGCCTTTATGGGTCTCTACTTATTGGGCCTTGGGTGCCCATTCTTTCCATTTTTACTTCATTTGGGTTGGGCCAGAAATTTCAAGTAAATGGTCAGTGACCTTGGGCCCTATAAGATGGCCAAACAAGTCTTAGTAGGTGGTACACCTACTTGGCCCTTTGGGCTGGTCAAAAATTCTAAATAGGTGATGCACCTACTTGCCTCGTTAAGTCAATAAAGCAGCTTGTTATCTAACCTCTTTTCTAAATCATAATCCCATATATTGCATCTTAATATTCCACTTTAGACTTTTAGCTCAAATAACACCTTATCGTCTCAGATTTAAATGCTTTTGTCGAGTTTATCTTGGATTCACACCCGCTGAAACATGTGGGATATCACAATAACTCTCTATCCAATTCAAATTATTACCACCTTTATAAAAAAAATGTAGTCCCTCACTTGTACCATAAGTCTACGCCAAGTGTCATATAAGTGGGACTAACACGTAGAAAAGATGGAGTCTTACAGGTAAAGTCCCTATGAGTTTCATTGACGATAGGGTTAGAGTCCCTATGAGCTTGATTGATGAAAAGGTTAATGTCCATATGAGTTTGATTAATGATAGGTTTTAGAGTCCCTATGAGATACTGGTTGATGACGGGGTTAAAGTCCCTATGATATTGATTGAGATGGAGATCGTATGAATATTGAGTCTTGAGAGAAGTATCGAGCACCGAGAGAGTGAGAGTTAGTCCAACTCGAACTCGTCAAACTATGTTGCCAAACGTATGTGAGGATTAGAACCATCATACTACATTGTGGTTCCCTCTTGAGTTGAGTTTATGTCCCTGAAGAAAATAGAGGACTTGTTGAGGTTGTTTCCCTTAAGGGATTCGATTCGTTCCCTACTAGGCAAGAATGGAATGGCTGTGGCAACATCAGCGGGATTCTTGTACAATCACTTTCTCATAAGTGATTTTTTTCGGATAAGAGAAACTTCCAAAAGTCCCCACCTTGAGTACTCCTAATTGAGTTGAGTTCTATTGAGCTAAGTTTAGTTGAGTTGAGTTGAGTTTCATTGAGTTTAGTTCCCTAAAGATGAGTCTGATTTGGTTGATGAGGTTGAGATGTTGATGGGTCACTTCTCTACTCTTTATTCTTGCTTTAGAATAGACATTTGACATGTTGATTGTTTACTATTCTGAGTCGATGTTGTATCTATTATTCTACTTATTTCTGTTTCATTCAGCTATTTTACATACCGTACATTCTACGTACTGACGCCACTCGGCATTGCATCATTTTATGATGCAGATACAGGGATTAAGGATCATCAATAGGCACATTGTTGAAGATCCATGACGTTCAGCTTATTGGTGAGCCTCCCTTACTCCGGAGGATCCACTATATTATCTCATCATGCTTTTAAGCTAGACTAGACCAGTCTTTTATTTTGATTTCAGTAGCCATGGGTCTGTCATTGGCACCACTTGACTAGTGATAGAGGTTTCATAGATTATAGTCGGACGTTGATGTTGAGATTGTGATCTAGTTCTTCCTGCTAGCCTTTATTGTTAATTTATTATTATTTGAGACATTTGATGAGATAAGCCCATTTACTTTCTTTTACTTCCGTTGATTTATAGAATGTTGGATTGAATGGATGTGATGAGGCCAAGTGGTTTGCTTGGGGACTAGCAATAGTCTCTGGGTGTCGACCACATCTCGGGTACCCTCTCGGGGCATGTCATATAGCCACTATGAGTTTTTGGTAATGTCTTTTGGGATTACTAATCCCCTAATTGCCTTCATGGACTTGATGACTCGAGTACTGAGGCCTTATCTTGACTTAGTTTTGCTCATATTTATCGATGATATTCTAGTATACTCGCAGAGCAGGGATGACGATGTCTAACACCTAAGGATTATGCTCCAAACTTTGAGAGATCATCAGTTTTATGCTAAGTTCTTAAAGTGTAAGTTTTGGTTAGAGTCAGTGACATTTTTGGGACACATGGGATCTAAGGAGGGTATTATGGTCGATGTGGCCAAGATTGAGGCCATTCAAGATTAGGTTAGGCCTACAATAGTCACAGAGATATAGAGTTTTATTGGTTTAGTTAGGTACTACCAACGCTTTGTTGAGGGCTTCTTTAGTATCGCCATCCCATTGACCCGATTGACCCATCAAGGTATCCCTTTTGAGTGGTCTGAGGAGTGTGAGTTGAGCTTTTAGGCTCTTGAGGAGTTACTCACCACCACACCTATCTTGACTCTTCAAATTGATAAAGTGAGTTTTACCGTATATTATGATACATTCGGTGTAGATTTAGGGTTTGTTTTGATGTAATAATGTTGAGTTGTTGCCTATGCCTCCCCACAATTGAGACTACACGAGTGCAACTATCACAGTTGGCAGTAGTAGTTTTCACGCTCAAGATGTGGCAGCACTATCTATATGGGGTTTATAATGAGATTTATATGGACCATAGTAGCCTTTAGTACATTCTAAGCCATAGGGACCTAAATTCCTGATAACGGCATTGGATTGAGCTCCTAGCAGATTATGATTTGACTATCCTATATCATTTGGTCAAGGTGAAAATGATGGTGGATGCCTTAAGCTGAAAGGCAAAGAGTATGGGCAGCCTAGCTTACTTACCGACTATAGAGTGACCCTTGACTTTAGACATTTAGTCCTTAGCTAACAGGATGGTCAAATTGGATCTCTTAGACTCTGGGTGGATATTAGCCTTTGTTGGGGCTCATTCTTCTTTACTTGATCAAATTTGTGGCTGATAGTTCGAGGATGAGGACCTAGTTGAGCTTCGGGACTTAGTATTGCAAGGTGAGGGTGGCCAGGCATCTATTAATTCAGATGAGGTATTGTGATATGACAGTCGCCTATGTGTTCCCAAAGTTGGAGACTTGATTCAACTTATTCTTTGTGAGGCCCATGACTCTAGATATTCTATTCATTTGGGCACCACGAAGATGTATCATGAGTTGAGGCAGTACTACTGGTTGTATGGTATAAGGAAGGACATCTCAAACTATGTGTCTTATTGCTTAGTTACCAACGGGTGAAGACTGGAATCCAGAGGCCTGGTAGGGAGTTCTAGAGATCGCCCATTCTCGAGTGAAAGTGGGAGCGGATAACGATAGATTTGTGACAGGATTGCCCCAGACTTCCAGTGGTATTGACAGTATATGGGTCATCATGGATCAACTGACCAAGTCTACTGATTTCCTTCTAGCGCCGTCTACTTACACGTGTGTAGCGATTAGCCCGAATTTATATACAAAAGGTGGTCTATTTACATGGGGTTCCAGTGTCTATTATCTCCATCCGAGGGTCACAGCTCATATCTAGCTTCTCTAGAGCTTTTCATAAGGATTTAGGCACCCGAGTGGACCTCCGTACTGCATTTCACCCCTATACAGATGGACAGTTGGAGCATGTTATTTAGGTCTGGAAGGATATGTTACGGGCCTATATTTTGGAGTTTGGGGGTCAGTGGGACCAGTTCATGCCCTTGGCTGAGTTTGCATACAATAATAACTACCATTCAAGTTTTTAGATGACCCCATTTGAGGACCTATATGGTATACGTTGTCGCACTTCAGTTGGTTGGTTTGAGCCTTTCGAGACCTAGGCCTCACAACACAAACCTACTTTAGGATGCCTTATCTAGAGTTCGCGTGATTCTGGATGGACCAAGGACAGCATAGAGCCGCCATCAGAGTTATATGGATCATAGGCATCATCATTTATCCTTCAATGTTGGTGACCAGGTATTTCTATGAGTAGCGCCCTTAAAGGAAATGATGAGGTTCGATAGGCAAGGCAAGTTTGGTTCCTGATATATTGGGCAATTTGATATTTTGGGCATGTTGGTAAGGTTACGTATGAGTTGGACCTACCTCCTGTATTTTTAGCTATCCATTTGATTTTTCATGTTTCTCTGTTGCGCCAGTATATTCCAGATAAGTCCCATGTGCTTTAACATGAGACTATTGAGTTAGATGACTGTTTGAGCTTTATTGAGGAGCTGGTAGCCATATTAAGTATATTTGTTTTCCATCTTTGCTACAGGTTTATTCCAAGTGTTAAGTTTTAGTGGCGACATCGTCCAATTGAGAAGGCTACCTAGGAGACCGAACAGGAGATGCGAAACTAGTTCCCCAACTCATTTGAGCCCTCAAGTATGGTTCTATCCTTATTGTCGCGGATGAAAGTGTTTTAGTAGTGGATGTTGTAATGACCATCTGGATTATTTTTCCTTTACCATGTTATTTTCACTATTAGAGCATTTTTATAGTGACCCTAAGTCATTTATGACCTACTGGCACTGGTGACTTGGTTGCCTGGTCATTCATTTAGGAATTGTGCAGTTTTTCGTATTTTAAAAGGCCTTATTCTTTGAAAAGTTTATTTTTGTGCAAAATGTGGGTAAACATCCTCAGAATAGAATTCTGGCAATTCCATCAGCTTCAAAATGGCCAAATTAGGCTGAAAGCATGGTCCATCGAGAATCAAGACTTTCAATGTGAGTTTGTATTGAGTTTTGCATTTTAGCCTTCAAAATTGGCCAATGGTTGACTGGACAACATTCTTGGAAAACATGCCCGAATGAAAATTCTAATAGTGCAGTCAGTTTTTGAATGTCAAGTTTGTTCTAGAACAACCCGTCGTTTGGTTCTTGAGGGTTCCGAGCTCATTATAAGCCCCTCGATAAAAATTAACTAAAAGTAATCGTGAGAATGGGACCCACAATTAGTCAAAACAACCTTGTATGGGAATTTTGACTGCGCCATTGAATCCAAAATATCAAATTTGATAGGGTAGCATAGTTTGTTGCGGTGTACAGGGTCCCAGATGAATTTCGGGTACTCCGTCAAAAATTAGAAGTTTGTGGAAATAGCATTTTCAGCTGATCATGTAGTGTCATCATTTTAGCAACGCTAGATCACCATAGTTATCAGGGGCCTCTACAGCAATAGTCGTTCATGGAAAGGGTGTTGCTTTAGCAACCCCTAGATCATCGCGATAGCGACCAGGGCCTCGCTATAGTGAGGCCCCTCTTTTATAGAAGGGGTCGCTATAGTAGCCACCTGGGTTACTATAATGATACCTATATGACTTTATATTTACATTCCTTGTTTGCGACCAACACTTGGTGAAAAAATCTAAGAATGATTTCTTGCTCATTTTAAGCTCAAATTTGGTGATTCAAAGGCCTAGATTCAAGAAATTTTCGTAGGCAATGCATTGGCAATGTTAGGAATCAAGTTGAGGCTTCCTTTAAGGTAAATCTCTTATTTATGGCTGTTGTACGATTAATTTTTAATTGGATTTTCTGGCTGATTTTGAGAGGCAAAATCTTGAGTAGTGGGTGCCCCTTTTTGGTGATCATTGGGTCCATTTGGGGTATAATTTAGCAACAATTATCGTGGGGTGGTTGGTTTTCAATTTTGGCACTTTGTTTTTGGTAAATCACCTTGTACCTATTTCCACTTCTTGTCTTTTATGCTAATTTTAAGATTATGATTGTATGCCTCTTTTATATTAAATTTCGATTTGAATTTAGTGTCTGCATTATTAATTGAGCCGAGAATGCTTTCCGGGACCAGTTTTTGGGGCCAATTTCAAAATTCCGGATACAAGTCCTACAATTCCCATTTTAGGCTCTTAAATTGGTCCGTCTCTCTTTCTTGAGAATTTAATGTGAAACATCTGTAATAACAATGTGAGTCTACTTTTGCTAGCATGGCAGCATTCAGAGACTGCATGGAAGGTGAAAGCTCCAACGGAGTGAGTTGGCGCGTGTGCGATCGGCCTATAGGTAGGCTAAAACTTTCCTTTCTTTAGATTGAGTTGGTTAGCATAAAATCATATTAAATAGGTTGGAATTTGGGCGGGGTAGCTAGTTTACTTGCCTTAGGTTTTAGGGTAGTCGTGAGTATATATTATATCTTGTTTGATTATACCATTGTTAGTAGTATCATTTCCCCATAAGTCCTGGTTATCTGATAGATGTGGAGTTGTTAAAATAGTTGTGGTTGGGTAGATTGTTTATGAGCTTTAGGATTCAATCATGTTTTAGGTCCTTTTGGGCATTTTGGAAAATTTGCAAGCATGTGATCTCTGTAGTTGCTTTATATCTTTGTTATTTGTATTGGTTTCCTATTTTAGTATTATGAAGTATGTTGGCCTTAACTTAAGATATTAAAAACTTTCTTTAGATGCCCCGACGTCATTTGGTTGGCCTAGATCCCTGTAAATGGTGTAGCAGACTAGTGTCTCGTAGTTGAACCTTAGTTAGGCCTCAGCTTGCTTGAGTATCGCACTATCATCCATATTTCCCTGCATCCGATGGATTTTGAGTACGTTGGTAGATTTAAGTCCCGTGTTACGTTATTTCTAACTTTGATTGATATTTGGGTGGTTGGACCAAATCTTGTTTGTTGTGAAAGAAATAGTAGGTAAATTTTTAATGTGCGTGTAGAAGGGAAGTTAGGCACCTCTATGTATACTCGGCAAGAATTTGGGTAATGGCAGTCCCGGCATCACCCCCCATTATATATGTATATATGACAAGCAACCAAGTAGCAGTAGTCCCAGCCTCAGCTCCCTTTTAAATATTTGACAAACGACGGGTAGTAGTAGTAGTCCCAGCCTCCCATGAGGATATACCATTATCCTGGAAATATCCATGTCTGAAATCAGAGTGAATCCTTACACTCCCTCTTGATGTGTTTTCCCAAACAGAGACAAACGACCCCATCATGGACTTT
Organism: Solanum rostratum; assembly: GCA_029948455.1. Classification (NCBI taxonomy): domain Eukaryota; kingdom Viridiplantae; phylum Streptophyta; class Magnoliopsida; order Solanales; family Solanaceae; genus Solanum; species Solanum rostratum. The sequence goes on along the minus strand of CM057053.1, from coordinate 14,362,957 downwards.
ATATCTAGGACTATCTTTGGAGGTTATCTAAGTAGTTGGACGAACGTAATGTTGTGCTCTTTCACAGTCATATCCCCTTTCTTCAAATTCACAAACTCCTCAACCTTTGCCTCCCTTAACTCTCTAGGAAAGAAGTGGTCCGGGAATGACTCCTTAGACTAACCCCACTTAGCAAGCTCGGCATCCTCACCATGGCTCTCCGACCACTAGTTGTACCAAAAATTAGCAACATCCTTAAGATGATAAAAAAAAGCTCAACTCCCTCAATCCCAGTAACATGCATTGCCTTTAAGATCATCCATACCTTATCTATAAAGTTCTAAGGATCCTCCTTAACCTTGGAGCCTATTAAGACAGGTGGGTTCATTCTCAAGAAGTCTTTGATTCTTGTAGAAGGCTATGGATTTTGAGAACTATAACTAAGGGTTGGAAAGTATTAGGCACGAAATAAGAAGCCACTAATTGGGTAAGCATAACAATGTCTCCCTTAATTTGACCTTAGAAGTAGGAGTATGATGAGTAATAGGCATTTGAAGAGTCTCAGTGGGTTGTGCAGTATATCCCCTATCCCTCGTTCTTGTCCCTGATTGTGAAGGCATATCCAATGGCAGAATCTCAGTGATGGCGATGTTTCTTTGAGTAGCAATACATTTAGGAGGCATTATATGCCAATGCATAAACATACAAGTTAGAAACTTTCATATAGTTAAGCACTATTGCACAAAACAGGAATATGAAAGAAATGAAAAAATTCCAAAAGTCCTATAGACTCCTGGTTATAAGTGTGGTGCATAACATACCTATAAGGAAGGCTATATTAGACAGGGCTTCATAGACACCTAAGACTCTTGAACTTTATTCTCCAATACCATGTTTGTCATGACCTTAGAGTATATCCTAGGCATGGTTGACACTCAAAAATCATTGTTAAACCCAAGTGAACCCTTATCCTAGAATGCTTAGTGAAATACTCAAGCAATTTAAAAGAATAGTCAAGCGGCCTACTCAACCATCAAAGCAATATGAATGATAGATTTGGGGAATGATCAACTCATAAATACTCAATGTTGTAAACTCAATGACAAAGTAATATTTATTCAAAAATAGAATCCACTGTAATAATTTCTAACTCAATCTATGAAGCCTCTATTTACTCATAAGAAGGTATTTAAATTGGCCCACGGCTAACTCAAAGAACAACTCAAATAAAAGTAAACTAAAACAAAAAAAGACACCTCTAAAGGCAAGAAGGTCTCACCATCGTATGGAATGAATCGTTCTTCAACAATATGCCTGCTGAGGATCTCTAGCATCTATACCTGCATCATAAATGATACAACGTTGAATGATGTCAGTATGTAAAATACCTGAAAGAAAATAACTCAAGACTATCGCAATAACAAAAGATACTCAATGGAATGAATAATAAAATAACTCAATTCAATAAAGCATGCAAATTTAAGAAGTAAACCAATGTTTTATAAATATACCCAAATAAATGCAGTCTTAGTAAAATAATATTTTCTCTTAAAGAGTTTTTCTAACAAACAACAATCACCCATGAGCTACTGATAATATAATGAACTGTTGACATTGCCATAGTTGTTCAATACTTTTCTAGAGTAAGGGATTCAAACTTAACTCATAGATCTATGTAAAAGCCCTCAATGAGGCTGAGAAGTAGCCTGAATTAAGGGTCATGATCCTATCCTATACTTCCTACGTATTTTATATTATTTGAATTGCCTCTAGTCGTAACCAAATCAGTGTTCAATACTACTCCCAAGATATATTTAATATGCTCACACCTCAAGTGAGCAATTTACTCAAAATTCATCTCATTTAGTCTCATTAGACTTTAACCTAAAACTTAAACTCATCTCATTTCGTAAGGCTCTTCATAAGAATATATTGTCAAAGTTACTCATATTGGTTCAAAACTCTTTTCCTTAAAATAAAACTTAAACTCAATGCTCAAACTCGTTTAAACTCAATATTCAAACTCATTTAATCTCAATAGAATATGCATAGACTCAATTTAAAACTATACTTTATTTAATGCATGAAATCCATCCTCATTAACTCAAGATAACTGCATAATGAACAATGATCATCAACTCAACTAGGGTTCATGTGAAATTAGGCGTAAACAACAATTCAAGAAAAATAATTATATGAATCATCTCAATTTTGATGACTAAAGATGGAACTTGAAAATAGAACTCATAAATCATTCGAAAACTCAAAGACATTAGGGTTAAAACTCAACTTTACTCTTTAACATGAAATTTAGATGAAGACCACATGGATGGACTCAATCCCACACTATGAATAGCTTTACATATACGGAAGATTAAAACCGTACTTGAAATTCGAAGATCTTGATAGAAAATCTTGAACCCTAGCTTTTCTCCTTTTAGAACCTTACTCTCAAATAATGTAAGTGTTATTGAGAGAATACATACATTAGATACTGATAAGGGGTTATTTTAATCCCAAAAATTCAATATTTGGATTGAGAAAGAGTTGAAACACACAATTCTAACCCTCATTAAAGTTGTCATCTAACCATCTATGGGCCAATTTACAGTCTAAGAGAGAGCAGCTAAATTTGAGATCACTAGAACGAAACCTCATCAGCTGAAACAAACTAAACCACGATGATCATCATGAAAAATCTCATGAATTAGGCTTTTGAAAACACCCAATTCGGACCTATATTCACCAGGATATGAATTTCTAAAAAATTCATAAATTTCAATCCAAAAATAGGAAATGCAGCAGCTAAACTGGAATTCTCACCTCCAATGAAGCTCCGAAGTCACTTTTCATTGCCGTAAATGTGTTCCTTGCGAAAAAAACCCCAACAACTTAGACCCAAGAATCACCCAATTCAGGCATAAAACACCTCCCCAAATCAAACTCCAAAGTTTTCAAGAATTTCGTCCCAAATTTACCCGAACAGTAGAAAAATTATGATATTTACCTCGAATGGAGTATGTGCGATTAACTTTGACACCATCACGATGATCCCTATAAAATTTCATCCAATTTAGATCCAAAGATCACTGAAAACGGGTTCCATATGCCCAAGTTGTCACACCTCAAAAAATCAACCAAAAACCCATTTCAAAAATTTACAATGCAGCAGTTAAAAATGGAGTTTTATCTCAAATGAAGCTTTTCATTAAGTATTCAAACTCATCAACGCGTTCCTCACGAAATCTTCTTAAACTTAGACTTTTGAATTGCATAATTTGGCTCAAGGATGATAAAAATATCAACTTGCAAAACATTTTGTTTGAATGGTGAAATTCCCATATTTATAACCTCACTTTTGTTCTCCAACGAGGTATTTGAAATTTGTTCGGAACCCTGTTCACACAAATGGACTATGCCACCCTACCGAATTCGATATTTCAGACTGAATGGTGCAATCAAAATTTATATACAAGGTTGTTACGACTGATTGTGGGTCCCACTCCTACGGTCATTTTTAGCCAATTTCCATCGAGGGGCTAAGAAGGAGTACGAAAGCCTCGAGAATCAAATGAAGGTTCGTTCTAGATAAAACTCGACAGATTTTGCTGTTTTTTTTTCTGCAGTACCTCGACGTGACATGAGCGTGAAAGGGTCAAAATATCTAAATTGTTTTCTACTGGCCGGCGTCCTTAGCTTAGGAGGTCTTCTTCGAGATGTTTGTGAAACTAATCGTCTTATCAAAATTTTTATTCGGGCAAGTTTCCTAAGAATAATGACCACAGGCAACCATTGACCAATTTTAAAGGCTAAAATGCAAAATTCGATACAAACTCACACCAAAGGCCTCGGTTCTCGAGACGATTATGCTTCTAGCCTAATTTGGTCTCTTCGAGAATGATGAGACTATCAAAATTTCATTCCGAGGTCGTTTACTCACGTTGTACACAAAAATCAATTTTTAAGGTATAAGGCCTTCCAAAACACGAAAAACTACACAACTCCGAAATGAACGACTAGGTAACCGAACAATCGGTGCCAACAAGTCATAAATGACCTGGGGTCACTACAGGAATGCCCTAACAGTGAAAATGATGCAATATAGACAAAATGAGCCTGGAAGTCATTACATAAAATAATAGTTATCATTAAATATTGGCAGATAAGTATTAATTAATATTGGCAAAACAATTATTAAGAGCAACAACAATATTTATATCAATCCAAATTTACAATGTAGATGTGTACAAATCTATACGTAAGTTTATTACTACAAAAAATATTTTACTCTCCTCGTTCACTTTTACTTCTCTATTATTAATATTAAAAGTAAAGTTGGGCTTGCACAAAGCTACAACTATAAAAAGTTATATAAAATTGAATACTATAATACTTATCTATATTTTAGAGTAGTATTTATAGCGCTAGATGATCTGTACATATGACATTTTGGGTCACCTAATTGTAATAAACAATTGAGAAATGCATAAACCTAACATGGTTAATAGTTGACTTAAATTAAAACAGCTATAGCTTTCTTTAGCTGTTCCCCACTTTTTTTTTCTGCGTACCAAATGTATTCAGTCTTCCAAAAATCTTGTTCCAATTTCATCTCGTTTCTAGTTTCCATAACTCCCCCAATATAATGATGCATTCAGTTGGTTATATATACACAACTTTTTGGTTTCTTATTTTAGTTGTAATTGGATCTGAACCAATCAACTCAGAATTTCCAGCAAAAAGCTCTCTTGATTCCTTGCTTCAAGAATATGCTTTCAAGGCATTGTCATGGCCAAGAACCAAAATAGGTACAGCTTATGAAGGAACTGTTCCTAGTAATTTGTCTGGGATTAAAATTTCTGCGTTGATGCTTAGAAGAGATAACTTAAATTGGAGAGGCTATGGATACTATCATGAGTTTCTTATTCCAACTGGAATCACTGTGGAGCCTTATGTAACAAGGATCGTTCTTGTCTATCAAAATCTTGGTAATTGGTCTTCATTTTACTATCCTTTGCCTCCTGGTTACATTTATCAAACACCAATTTTGGGTATTTTCACTTATGACGCGATGGATATGTGTGCCAAAAACAAATCACAACTCCAAATTCATGCACTGGAAAATCCTTTAGAAATAAAGTTCAGTAATGCGCAGCTTGAATCAGAGTCGTCTTTGCTAAAGTGTGTTTATTTTGATTCGAATTATTCCATGGAATTTGGAAATGTGACAAATGGAACTATATGTTCAACTAGAAAACAAGGGCATTTTGCTATAGTTGCTGAGGTTGAAGTTGCTCCCAGCCCTGCTCCTTCTGCTGATGGAAATGATCACCAACGGATCACCTCTGAGGTCTGGACTATTTCATTGAGTTTTTTAGGTTTCGCTTTTTTGGGAGTATTATTTGTTTTCGCGCAAAATTGTATATTAGTAGAAACAGGACCAATATATTTGGAAGATTCGGCAACGGTAATTGTACCCTTACTGAGTGAGGAGCCAATGGCAGAGGAAGCTCCGTCCAGATCTTCGCCGGAGAATGGTTATGCGATTAGGCCGTTGCCGGACAACGACTATATGACTCGAATAAATTAACAACTTTAGTCATCAATGTGTACATTCATTGCCAGAGGTGCAACTTTATTAGAGGAACGAATTGATGTGCGTGGTGTAACATGTATTGTTTCTCAAATCCCTTGATTATGGTTATGTTTGGTGCGGAGGACAATGTTTTTTTAAAAAAAAAATAAGTTGATTTCCGACACATTTTCTCATATTTGATTGGTGAATGAAAAATATTTTTCTAATAATATTTTTTGTTGTTTAGTTAGTGAATGAAAATGTTTTTTAGAAAATATATTTTATTTTTTGCTAGAGAGTAGAAAATATTTTTTTAGAAAAATAGTTTCTGACATGAAAATATTATATAATTTAAAATATTTTTTTAAAAATATATGTTTTTTTGAAAAATATTTTCCTTAAATTTGAGAAAAATAAGTTAATTTAAAAAATATTTTTCAAAATATTTAAATCAACTAAACATGAACAAATTAAAAAACATTTTTCCTCCATACCAAACACCCCTATGCCTTTGAGTTGGTCAAACATGTGGTGTAGCTAAATATTTTGCTTAGGTCTTCAAATTTTCGCATAATAATTCGACCAACGAATAATACTATAAATCAAACTATGTGATATTAATTACTGGATGATATCTTTGATTAGTTGTCATTTTTATTTTAGGTTATGAAATGTCGGGCTCTTTTTATTTTAAGTAAATTTTATACATCTCCGACTCTCCATATGTCTCATCTCAAAATAATTTTTGGAATTTCAAAATTTCCCTTCGATCAAAAGCAGCCATATTGAAAATAATTGTATGCTTGTTATATTATTATATTTGATCTTAAATGTTTGTTTTTATACTTATTAAAATGATCAGTATTCAAGAATTGTTTTAGATAATAAATTTAAAAATTGTTTTAAAAAAAATATAATATAAATGAAGCGGAGGAAATTGTAATAGGAGTATATGCTATGTAGGTTTTTATTTAATAAGTTACAAATGAAATGAAAGTAGAGGTTACTACAACTGCATCATTTGTATAATAAAGCCCTCATAAATTACAAATTGCAATTAAGAAGAAATAATTTTTTTTAAAAATAAAAGACAATATCTCGATTAAAGGGAGCAAAACAAAAGAGATAGTTCTAGCTCTTTTTACCCTCTTCACCGCCTTGTCCTAAGTATGTTTTCTTCATTCTTTCGGCTCTAGTTAACAGACAAATCATAAGGAAACACGTGGCATAAATAGCATGAATTCTCCAACTAGTCTTGGGAGGCTGACGCAATACAGCCTTATGAAACACCGTCATGTAATAATGCAGCCCAACAGCAAACCCCACAAACGTTTGGGTCAGCCCAATCATCTTCGTAACCGGCCCAGTATCAGTTGAGAACACTAAGACGAGGTACATCAATAGCATCAAAAGGTACAACACGTAGGCAAGAGTTTGAAGGAGCTGTAGGCAAATGTAGGTGGACTGCGACGTAGCGTAGAAGAACTTCAGTGGCTCTAATCCAGTGAGTAAAGAGGAGAGGCAGAGGATGGAGAAATAGATTGAGAGATAAACTTGGATGAAAATTAGTAGTCTTTGGAGTGAAAAATAAGCTTTGATTTTGTTGAAAATGAGAGAAACAAGAATTAGAGGGATTAAGACGAATGCAAATGAGATTATTGAGGAAATTGTGGGGGCATATTTGTTGCCTACAATGGGTTTGAAGTTGTTGGTGAGTTGTTTGTTGGCTTTGTTGATGTAGATTTTTGAGGTTTTTGAGATTTTTTCTAAATCTGGTAAAAGGGTTTCTTGGAATTTGGATGGTAAGTCACTAAGACCAGAGATCAAGTCATCTTCATCATTTTCTAGCCAAAAGGGCTGTGTTGTTGCTTTCTTGGCATTCTTGTTTGTTGGGTTTTTGGGTTTGGATTTGGATTCATTGAGGTCTTTAGTGGTGGTTACTTTGGTAGTTTTGTTCTTGGGCAAAGAAGAGCTGGTTTTGGATAGATCTGAGGCGGTTTTTGTGGTTGCAAGGGAAGTGGTTTTGGTTGGATTTGAGGATTTGGTGGAAGTGGAATTGAGCTTTTTCAGTTGGGATTTTAATGCAAGTTTCTCTTCTGGGGTGGGTTTGATGAGCTTGGTTTTGTTCTTGGTTGAACCAGAAACTGAATCAGATAAAGAAAGTTTAACTTTTGCAAGCTTGGTTTGGTTCTTGAGTGAACCTAAACTAGAGGAAGAAGAAATCTTGGTTAATTTGTTTTGGTTCTTGGAAGAGCCAGTAGAGGATTTGATGAGTTTGGTTTTGTTCTTGGAACTGGGAAATGAATTCAAATTGGATTTCTTCTTGATTGAATGAAAAGAATCATCAATCATTGAAATGGATTTCTTCTTAATTGGTTGAGGAGAATCATCATCATCATTACTATCATCAATGTCTAGCCCCAACATTCTTCTTGTTGATGAAGCATTGTTCTGACTTTGTACTGAAATGAATGAAGAAGCTAAAAAGACACAAAGAAAAGAGAGTACTAAAAGTATCTTAGAAAAGCTGTAAGTGTGTTGAGTTACAAGTGGAGCCATATGTACAGAATTCTATGACTGATTTTTTTTTTTGGCTAGGCTTTGTTGAAGATTTAAAGCCTGAATTGGATCTAAAGTTGAGAAGGAATTACAATTATAAAAATGTGTGTAGAGCTAGTGGGGACGAATTAATAGTGTGAATAGTGATGGAAGCATAGTGAAGAGACTTTAATGTCAAAGTCGTAGAAGATGACACTCATCACATGGAACAATTAGACATCCAAATACTACGCGCTTTTGTCTTTTTATTTATTTTTCTTCTCACATATTCCTCCGTCCCAATTTAGTGTCATGATAAGATTTGATATAATCCTTAAAAGAAAAGAAAAAATTAAGAATATTGTTTGAGTAATATATTCCTTATAAATAATTAAATTTCTATCTATATATGTGTCTCGTAATTCTAGAATATAAATGCTACGGACAAAATTGAAAAAAAAATAATTAATTCTCTCTTGATTATTTTGGGATAACTATTTTTAGTATACATGATAACTAAATTGGGGCGGAGGAAGTATTTAACTTTCCTTGAGAAATTCTAACAGCGGAGAAAGAGAAATAATATATCTAAGGATTCGTTTGGAAAGTTACCTGGTGATTGAATTAGAGCGATTATTACGATAGTAATTGTCGGTCTAATAATTAATGTGGGTAATTTGTTTGTTATAATGTAATTACAGTACAATTACAAGTATATTGTTTGTTTGCACATGTACAGTTAAAAAGTTATATTAAATTTTAAAAATAAAAATTAATTATCTAAAATTAAAATTTTAAATTAGAAAATAAGGATATTTATAGATAATATTCAATTAAATATTTCAGATATGTATAATATTTTGAAAATATATTAATTAGTAAATATATGTTCTTAACTAATATTATAAAAAAAATCAATTTATATATTTCAAACTAGTATATTTTAATTAAAATAATAATAAAAATCAAAAATAGAAGAGTTATACGAACATATAAAATGCATGTTTGATACAAATATAATATTATAAATATAAAAAAAAATTATTACAATATTCAATAAAAAGATAATTTATCAAATCTAACTAAATATAAAGGGAAAACTAAGTTTATATCCCTTTGAAGCAAACTATTTATATTCATTTACCCCTTTACATTTTATGTCCCTCTACTATTGAAATTCACCACCCTACTATTAAAATTCATATGTTGATGTTAGCATCCACTTTGTATGATATACTAATAAGGTATGCATATGCCGACAGGGTATCACAAAGGATTAAACTCAGTCCTATATGATAGCAATATGGTATCAACATACAGATAGAATATCACAAAGAATATATTTTCTACTAATTTAGAATTTAATAAATAAGTTTCTAACTTTAATATTTTTCTCTTCGTTATTTTATTTACTAAAAAAGAGCTCAAAACTATATAATATCGATAAGGTATCGATATACCGACGGAGTATCATAAGAATATATTTTCAACTAATTTAGAGTTCAATAAATAATTTTGTAACTTTAATAATTTCTAGTCTACTGGGTATGTTATTGTTATAATAATTTTCTAATCGTATACGATACCAATAAGGTATAAATATATCGACGGAGTATCACAACAAATATTTTCTGTTAATTTAGAGTTTAATAATTTTTTATTTATTTCTTTTAAAAAAAAACATAATCCTATATGGTACCAATTGGGTATCAATATATCGCCAGAGTGTCACAGAGGATTAAGCTCATGCCATATGTTACAGATATGGTATATATATCGTCGGAGTATCACCAAGGATTATTTCATAGTATTCATGTTGACGTCATCATGGTGCCAAGGCGAAATGAAAAAGAGAAAGTGGAGTAAGAAGGTAAATGGTTTGGGTCATGGGCCCATTAATGCTAAATAGTTTGGATTTGGTCAATTAAGAGTAAATAATTTCACATTAAATCTATTTTGTGTACTTTTTTTAAAAAAAATTGTAATGTGAAATATCAAGTTGATGCTACTAAAACAAATGAAACTTAAAATATAACCTAAATTCAAAATTCAAAATTAAAAATTTGACATAATGCACTTATGTCAAATTTCAACATAACCTACACAAATATGATAATAAAAAAAACATAAAATCATAACTTTATTCTACAATGAATTCAATTTCAATTTAAAAATTAGAATACTAATAAAATCATGCTAAGGAAAAACATAGAATAAATAAATAAAAAAGATACTTTGCCCGTTCACTCTTACTTGTCACTATTTCACTTGTCGAGGTTAAACTATACAAACTTTGACGAACATTTTAAGATGCATTTTTTCATCATATTAATATTAAAAGGATCGCATTTTATAGCATTTTTTGAATAGTTTTCAACCATGTAAATTTTAGATTTCAAACATTAAATTTAGTTACTTCAATTTAGCTTTGAAGTTTAGTCAACTTGAACTCGAAAAGTGAAACAGTGACAAGTAAAAGTGAACAGAGGGAGTAATATGAAAAACTACACTGAATCACATAAAGCAAGGTTGAGAATAAGAAGAAAATGAAAAATAAATATTATAGATCGAAATTTTTTTAAAAAAAATATTAGAATAATAAAATAAAATAAATACGAAAATAAAAAATTAAATTTTGAAAATAGAAATAAAAGGAAAATTTTAAAAGTAACCAACTTGTTATTGCACCAAATAAATTACTAGTAATTCACAGCCTCTTCCGGTGAACTAAAAAGTGTCATTACACCCAATTAACTATTGATCAAGTAATCGCATAGTCAACCAAACATGTCAGACAAACTACACACAATTATACGGGCAATTTAGTTAAGGGTGACAAACAAGTTTCAGAATTAAAAAAAAGTGACACAAGTTTTAATTATTGAGTGTAGGTGACAAAATTATAATTAAGAGTTAATGATGTTGGACTATTTTCAAAAAGGTTCCCAAGTTTATTTTTATACACTTTAACCCACCAAAAAAATAACCTAATCCCCCCCCCCCCAAAAAAAATCCCTAACGACCCCATCGTTACCTCACTTGTTTCCCGCACTTTTTCTCCCATTTCATCGGTTCTTGCTTCTTCTTGTTATTGTAGTTCTTCTTCTTCTTTTTCTTGTTCTCCTTCTTCTTCTTCTTTTTGTTGTTATTGTTGTTACTATTTTTCCAACACAAGATTTGAGCTTCAAATTTGGGTGAAAAGAAATCAAATTTTTTGGGACATTTGTTCGGGTAGCCTTCAAAATTACTTAAAAGGTAAGTTTTAATCATTATTATGACTGATAAAAGTGTATGTGGTGCTATTTATTTGGGTTTTGTGTTTTTGTTGATGTTTCCGCCATTGTTGCCATTTCTTCACTGTTGAGCCATTTTGGGGAAGACGCAGCAGCTGCTGGACTGAATATAGCAATTGCTGTATTTCTGTACACTTTTCTCATATTGCGCTTTTAACTGTTACTCATATAGGTACCTTGAAGATCATCCATGGGAGACAAAATAATATTAGGAGTTGATTGTCGTGGTGAATGGGTTGAGTCGAACAATCGTTTTATTTGGCGTTGGAAAGGCAAAGAAATGGTCGAGACGATAGCGATGATTGTGAATCGAGATATCTCGTATGAGGATTTTGTAAATCAAATTATTTCTAGCTGTGAATTAAATTGTGAGCCGAAAGCTATCGCCATCACTTACATGCATTCTTGTGGTGAAAAACAGAGAGTGGCTCCTTTTAGAATAAAAAATCAAGTGAGTTTACGGATTTATTTGGAAGATGAAGGAAGACCCATTCTACGGGTATACATGGTTGAAAGGGCGGTGGAGAACCAAAATTCACATCAAAATTTAGAAATTGTGAATGATGAATGTCCTGTGATGACTACGGACATTCCAGATAGAGCAAGTGGAGGTGAGCTAACGCGACCCCAGAAGTTGGGAGCAACACACCAGCAAATACACAATCGACACAGTCGAATCATGTTCAAGATGATGAAACAGGTTCCATAATGGTATGACATTTAAGAATAAGGAAGATTTAGATATTACATTGAAAATGGCTTGTTTGAAGAAATGTTTTAGATTTAAAAAAGTGATAAACTCGCGTCATATGTATTGCGTCAAGTGTGTACATCCCGAGTGCAAGTGGTGGCTGAGAGCGGTGAAGCTCAAAAGTTCTAACAGATTTTACATTAGAAAGTATGAAAAGTTTCACATTTGTGGTTCTCAGCATCTGACGAGCCACAATCCGCATGCTACGACCAAGGTAATTGGTGCATACTTCAAAGATAAGTTCCCCGAGGGTAAAGGGCCGTCTAATAGAGATATGAAAACCTCACTTCGGGTTGAATTGGGATGCAAGGTAAGTTATTGGAAAGTTTGGAAGGGAAGTGAAATTGCAAAATCTTTGATAAGGGGAACACACGAGCATGGATATGCGGTGCTTGACGCATATCGCTATATGCTTGGCACTGTAAATCCGGGGACCAAAACGGCGTTGGAGGTCGATGAAAATGGTAAATTTAAGTTTTTTTTTGTGGCCATAGGAGCTTGGATTCTTGGTTTTAGGCATATGAGAAAAGTCATAGCTGTCGATGAAACATTTTTAAAAGGCAAGTATGGTGACGTTTTGTTGTCTGTTGTTGCACATGATGCTGTTAAACATGTTTTTCCTGTTGCATTCTGTGTTGTTGACTCCGAATGTGATGTCTCTTATTGGTATTTTTTTGAGCAAATGAGAAGTTTTGTAGATGATACTCCGGAATTGTGCATAATTTTGGATAGGCATCCAAGCATTAAAAAAATGGTTTCAATTGTCTACCCGTCTGCTCATTATGGTTGTTATGTGGCACCTCGGTGAAAATATTCGAACCCATTTTCACAATGGAAGAATCATTTATCATTTTTACAAGGCCGCACAAGCATACAATGTAAGTGAGTTTAATGACTACTTCAATCAAATTAGAGATATTGTTTCCCAGGCTGCTATACATCTTGAAGAAATTGGATTTCACAGATGGAGCAGGACATTTTTTCCTGGAAATAGGTATGTGTAACTTACTGCTGCATTTGTTACATTTCTGATGCTAATGAAGTTTGTGTCGAAGCAACTGCTGGAACATCTTTATTATATGTTGTAGAATTTTCTATTTTCAATAATGGCAGTTATTAAATTCTATAATATCTGCTGCAACATTTACAGGTTTGGTATTATGACATCAAACATAGCTGAGTCGATTAATTCACTTTTTGTTGTTGAAAGAGAATTTCCAATTCCTACTCTATTTGATGAAATAATCAAGAAGTTTGGGGAAAAATTTCACCAAATAAGAATGGAGTTCATCAATGCATCAACCATCTTGGTCCCTTCGATAGAGGAGGTCATCTCCAAAAATATTAATATAGGGAATAAGCTATTGGTTCATCCAATTGCCAATTATAGATATGCTGTCTCCGGACATGATGCAGTGGCAACTGTTGATCTTCATTGCAAATCTTGTACTTGCAGAGTGTTTGATCTTGATAAAATTTCTTATCCGCATGTGATGGCCGCGCTTCGGTGTCAATATGGTGAAGATTATCGAAGGCATATTTATAAGTATTCTTCTCAATATTATAAGGTAGAGACATACATTCTTGCATACGTGGAGGAAATTAATCTCGTGTCATCTGAAGAATTTTTGGAAGTTCCTAGGGAGATTTTAGAAAGGGAAATACTTCCTCCACATGTTGCGCCGGGAAAGGTGGGAAGAAGGGCAAAGAAGCGGCGTCCAAGTATCGGAAAATCATTGCCAAGCAAGAAGAACAGATGTTCCATATGCAAAAGGGTTGGGCACAAGAGAACTACTTGCTCGGAGCAAAATGTTTCATAAGAACACTCGCTTTTATTTGGTGTTTGTAAACGTCTTTCATTCTGCATGTTAAGTATGGAACAATTAACATTCATTGTTATTTAATATTATCAGTGTTATTGTAATTTGAATACATTTTTACTCAATTTATTATTGCTCAATAGATTGTATATTACTTGTGCAATTGGCACCTGCCTATTTCCAGCGGATGAAATGTTTCGTCGTTTTCGTTCTCCCCTGGAAGTATTTTTGAGAGTTGTTTTGGTGAACCAACATGTGTCAATGTTTTGAAGGATGTGTAGGTGGTCAGTGAATTTTTCGGGACCCGTCGCTTAAAATTCCAAAATTTTGGGGCACGAAAGCAGTGACCCTCCGCGACCTGTCCGCGTCGCGGAGGCGTCGCGCACCTGCCTATTTTCCAGCGGGGGAAATATTTTGTTGTTTTTCGTTTGACCCGGGAGTATTTTTTAGAGTTGTTTTTGCTAAACCAACATGTCTTAACATTTTGAAGGATATGTAGGTGGTCGGTAATTTTTCGGGGCCCTTAGCGAAAAATCCCAAAATTTTGGGACACGAAAGCAATGACCCTCCGCGACCTGTCCGCGTCGCAGAGGCATCGCACACCTGCCTATTTCCAGCGGGGGAAATGTTTCGTCATTTTTCGCTCGACCCGGGAGTTTTTTTTTAAAGTGTTTTTTGGTGAACCAACATGTCTCAATGTGTTGAAGGATGTGTAAGTGGTCGATGAAATTTTCGGGGCTCGTAGCGAAAAATTTCAAAATTTTGGGACACCAAAACAGTGACCCTCCACGATATTTCCACGTCGCGGAGGTGTCGCGCACCTGCCTATTTCCAGCAGGGGAAATATTTCGTCGTTTTTCGTTCGACCCGGGAGATGTTTTGAGAGTTTTTTTTGCTAAACCAACATGTCTTAACATTTTAAAGGATGTGTAGGTGGTCGGTGCATTTTTCGGGACCCATAGCAAAAAATTCCAAAATGTTGGGGCACGAAAACAGTGACCCTCCGCGACATGTCCGCGTCGCGGAGGTGTCGCGCACCTGCTATGAAATTTCCAGCAGCTGTTGTACATTTCCCAGCATCTGCTGAGAATAATCCAGCAACTTGTAAACTTGCTACAACAAGTTCTAACAAAATGTTTACTACCACCATATTGACACAATATATTATAAAACATATGGATTGTATATTATAAAATATATTGACGCAACCAAGTAATACTCAATTTACTTAGTCACTAGCACTTACATATGCAATTGTTCAATAGTGCTCAATAGTCACCATCACTTACATGTACAATTAGTTACATAAGTTGATTGTATATTTTATTTGAAGTCGGAGTAACAAAACTCAACTTATCACTACATATGGCTGATACCATCACCTTATAGTCATCTTCCTATAGGTACTAACGAAAAATCAAAGGTCGGATCCAGCAGTTGCTGGGAAAAATAAAGCAACTGCTGTACATTTCCCAACAACTGATGTACATTTCCCAGCAAATGTTGTACATTTCCCAGCAGCTGCTGTACATTTCCCAGGAGCTGCTGAGAATAATCCAGCAACTTGCCAAATTGCTACAACAACTTCTAACAAAATGTTTACCATCGAGTTATTTCTAGTGTTGAATTGGACTAAATTCCTTATATTCATCTGTAACGATGAGCACATGGACTAATTAATGGAAACAACCACCGAAATAAGTGTGATTTAGATCTATTTTTTTTTGTGTAAGTACTATCTCAATGTATAAGATTACTGCTAATTTCACCTCAACACATAAGATAACTAGTAATGTATTACAAAACGTATCTATGCAACCAAGTAATAGTCACTATACTTAGTCACCATCACTTACATATGAAATTGCTCAATAGATTATTTATTACTTGTGAGTAACCGAAAGTAATGTATAAGATCACTCATGAATTTAGAATTTTATTTAAAGTCGGAGTAACAAAACTCAACTTATCACTACATATGGCTGATAGCATCCCCTTATAGTCATCTTCCTATAAGTACTAACGAAAAATCAAAGGTCGGGTCCAACAGCTGCTGTGTATTTCCCAGAAGCTGCTGTATATTTCCCAGTAGCTGCTGTACATTTCCCAGCAAATGCTGTATATTTCCCAGTAACTTGCCAACTTGCTACAATAAATTCCAACAAAATGTTTTACATCGAGTTATTTCTAGTGTTGAATTGGACTAAATTCCTTATATTCATTTGTAACGATGAGCACATGGACTAATTAATGGAAACAGCCACTGAAATAAGTGTGATTTAGATCTGTTATTTTTTTTATTGTATAAGTACTATCTCAATGTATAAGATCACTGCTGATTCCACCTCAACGCATAAGATAACTAGTAATGTATTACAAAACGTATCGATGCAACCAAGTAATAGTCACTATACTTAGTCACCATCACTTACATATGCAATTGCTCAATAGATTGTTTATTACTTGTGAGTAAGCGAAGGCAATGTATAAGATCACTCATGAATTTAGCATTTTATTTGAAGTTAGAGTAACAAAACTCAACTTATCACTATATATGGCTGATAGCATCCCCTTATAGTCATCTTCCTATAGGTACTAACGAAAAATCAAAGGTCGATCCAGCAACTGCTGTGCATTTCTCAGCAGCTGCTGTGCATTTCTCAGCAGCTTGCCAACTTGCTACAACAACTTCTAACAAAATATTTTCCATCGAGTTATTTCTAGTGTTGAATTGGACTAAATTTCTTATATTCATCTGTAACGATGAGCACATGGACTAATTAAGGAAACAACCACCGAAATAAGTGTGATTTAGATCTGTTATTTTTTTGTTGTGTAAGTAGTATCTCAATGTATAAAATCACTGTTGATTCCACCTCAACGCATAAGATAACTAGTAATGTATTACAAAACGTATCGATGCAACCAAGTAATAGTCACTATACTTAGTCACCATCACTTACATATGCAATTGCTCAATAGATTATTTATTACTTGTGAGTAAGCGAAGGCAATGTATAAGATCACTCATGAATTTAGCATTTTATTTAAAATCGGAGTAACAAAACTCAACTTATCACTACATATGGCTGATAGCATCCCCTTAAAGTCATCTTCCTATAGGTACTAACGAAAAATCAAAGGTCGGGTCCAGCAGCTGCTGTACATTTCCCAGCAGCTGCTGTACATTTCCCAGCAAATGTTGTACATTTCCCAGCAACTTGCCAACTTGCTACAACAACTTCCAACAAAATGTTTTCCATCGAGTTATTTCTAGTGTTGAATTGGACTAAATTCCTTATATTCATCTGTAACGATGAGCACACTCATCTCACCATCAACTCAAGTAAGTATTTTTCCTCTACTCTTCAAATTTTCAGTCATCTCACCATCCTTCTACTACAAGTTCTCTTCTATGTGTTGCAATTTTTGTGGCATGCTAGTTTGTTTTGGCATGAGAGAGTTTGCCATTGTGACTGGCTTGAACTTTCATGTTCCACCTCCTCCTCCCTCCTTTTCTAAAAAGACTAAAAAGACATATAAAAGAATTTGTGATGCAATGGGAAAGACGCATTGCAAATCAAAGGAGATGCTTGACTTGTTGCAGTCAAGTAAGGTGAAGAGGAGTGTGAAGAAGTCCCTCTGTTTAGTTTACTTTGTCCATGTGATTCTTATGGGTAGAGATGAAGGGACTAATGCGAAGGATTCTTGGTTCAAGCTAGCGGCCGACCGAGATGCATTTTGTGCATATCCTTGGGGTCGGGATAACTATGAACTGACAGTGCAATATTTGAAGAAGGCGGCGACATCGACTACAAAGTCGTCCAATATATATGGTTTTCCATGGGCTTTTATGGTAAGTTCTATTTGTTGTATTTTTGTTGTTTTTTATATTGATTTATTATGTTAATTAATAACATTTCGTGGCATTGATTTATTTAGGCTTGGGCTTTTGAGGCCATTCCTTACATCAAGAAAACATTCAAAGAGTTCGACGAGGAAGTGTCTTATCCGAGACTTCTTCGATGGTTGGCAGCGCCAAATAATGCAAAAGTAGAGGCGCACGAACTCTTTGATCCACCCGAGAATGAGGTAAGTGTTAGTATTATTGTAACTTTAAAAATTTCTTTTCTTCTCGTATTTTAGTATTCTTGTTGCTAATATAATTTTATTAAATTTGTAGGTCGTTTATCTGTGGCTAATCCCGACTGAAAGTGAGAAGGAGATAGACTTTTGGACAGAATTTATGCCACTCAGGCAAAAGAAAGAGGATCCGAGGATTGTGAGGTTGGTGAAAGATTTGGTCGGGGTAACGACCATCAAAAGGGATTCTCTTGTTGATGTTGGTGTTGGTGTTGGGGTTGGGGTTGTTGGTGCCGATGCTGCTGCTGGGGTAGGGGTAGGTGATGCTACCGGGCCAGGTGCAAATGCTGTCGGGGAAGAAGATATAGGTGGATTTTCTCCTCTTGGTGGTGGAGGTGATTTTGGAACTCCATTCACCCTTGGTAGATCCCGTGACTTGGGTGTTGGGACTTCTAAGCCAGCAGCTTGTAGTACTTGTGGTTGTGAAACTTGCAACGACCGGACGAATAGGATGATAGAAATGATAGTGTCACATAATGACAAGATGGATAAAATGATGGAAATGATGCTATCATTTAAGGAAACGTTGAATATCATCCTATCCAAAAGAGGTGTCATCCCGTCATCAAGGTTGGTGTCACCTTATACTCCTATTCGAGAGCAAAGGAGCGAAAGCAAGTTTCGAAAGCAATCATGAGTGCAAGGAAAATGGCAAAAAGTGTTGTGATGAATGACAAGCTGCCAGCAACATCTGGGATGGAGGAGCAACAAGCAGCAGGTGCTGGCAAGGAACAAGAAGAAGCAGCATCTATGGAGGAGCAGTAGTTGATGTTATGAACATATGTATTTTTTTAGTTTTGTTATTTTGGTGATGTTGATAAGGGATTATTGTTTTATAAACATATGTATTTTCTCATTTTTCAATTTTTTTTGGAATGTTGATGATGGATATTTTCCGTAATCGAAATATCTCCATTTATAAGAATTTCTCCGTTTATAGAATTATTTGATGTCAAATAACTCAACAAAGTGACCTAGTTGATGGGAAAGTCTTAAAATTTGCTGTGGATAGATGGTTATGGATGAATTTAGTGATTTTAATACAATTCAACACAACAAATAATTCGATGCTAAATATTTTGTTTTAATTTGTTATAGCAAGTTGGCTATTTGCTGGACTAGTTGTCGCAATTGCTGTAAAATATCACAACAACTTATTACGTTGTTGGATTATTCACAGCAATTATTGGGACAAATCCCAGCATTTGCTGTAAACGCATAGCAAATGTTGAACATGTGCTACTACGCGACGCCTCCGCGAGGCGGACATGTCGCGGAGGCTCACTGTTCTCGGGCCCCAAAATTTGGGAATTTTTCGCTACGGGCCCCGAAAAATTCACCGACCAACCACACATCCTTCAAAACATTGAGACATGTTGGTTCACCAAAAAAAATCTCAAAAAAACTCCTGGGTCGAACAAAAAGCGGCGAAACATTTCCCCCGCTGGAAATAGGCAGTGCGCGACGCCTCCGCGACGCAAACAGGTCGCGGAGGGTCACTACTTTCGTGTCCCAAAATTTTGAGATTTTTCGCTACGAGCCCCGAAAAATTCACCGACCACCTACACATCCTTTAACACGTTGAGACATGTTGGTTCACCAAAACAAATCTCAAAAAAACTCCCGGGTCAAATGAAAAACGACGAAATATTTCCCCCTGGAAATAGGCAGTGTATGACGCAGGCAGGTCGCGGAGGGTCACTGTTTTCGTGTCCCAAAATTTTGAGATTTTTCGCTACGGGCCCCGAAAAATTCACCGACCACCTACACATCCTTCAACACGTTGAGACATGTTTGTTCACCAAAAAAAACTCTCAACAAAACTCTCGGGTCGAACGAAAAACGACGAAACATCCCCCCGGAAACAGGGCCAACATTTCTCAATATTTATATAATATGATACATGCTAATACACAATTTTATACAATGTTGATATATTACATAACTATTTATACAATATTAATACAAGTTTATATACATTTATATAATACAAGTTTGAGAACTTTTCGTGACGCCTAATATTTATACAATATTGATACATGCTAATACGCATACTATTGTTCGCGACACCTACTATTGCAACATGGTTAGTAGCTATAGCAATTGGTATCCAAGATTAATAGCAATGAAATTAATAAAAGCAGCGATTTATGTCTAAAAAAAAGATTTAATGTACAAGCAATGTCTGAAATTATACAAGCAATGTTTGAATTATACAACCAATTACTGAACTACTCATCAGAGCTAGGCAAGATTGGGTCCCCTCCTGTGGAAAGTGGCAGCTCCTCCTCAATATCATCCTCATCACTGTCGGATCCCATCAGTCATGCCTCGGGGTCCCTGGGGATATCATCATCAACGAGCTCCATAAAGGTAGGCCCGATGCCCAACACAGCATTTGCCAGGGCATTGAGAGGGTAGCGGGTGACAACTTCTTCCAACTCCTGCTCCGTAGATGCGGGATCGCCCGTCCTATGCCTCAGCATCTCGAGCCCGTACATGCGTGCCATAATGAGCTCATCCCGATGGTTGCTCTCAGCAGTGGTGAGGATTGGCCCCGTAGCCTCCTTTGGCCCCTTAATGTTGGTGACATTATAGGGTGGGGCCTCGATCTGGGCCCAATAGTCCAGCTCTTCGGTGGGGACACCTGCACGAGTGCACAATTCAGTAATGAGGCCCCCGAAAGCGTACCTGCGACCACGATGGACTCTAGCCTTTCTCATGGCGGACTTGAGAATGGCCCCAAAGTTGAGCTCCATGCCCGTCATGAGGGCATATACCAAGCAAGTTCATTCTCGGGTCACGGCAGTAAAGTGTTGCCTCGGAAAGAAGGAATGCATCACAATTTTTTGAAATAAACTAAATTTATGTGGGCAAAGAGGAAGCTTTGGTGGTATCCTTGTCCAGTATGCCTTATCCATCTTGCCGTGGAGTTTACTCCTGCGAGTGTGTGCCGGATGAGACCGTACGGGTGCTGCATTTGCAAATCATTGAAAAGCCCTAAAGGAACATCTGGAGTGCCCAGAATGCCATTTATGGCAAGGGGGCCTATGTTTACTTCCACTCCTCGCACAATAACCACCTGTAAGCGACGTTCCTTCTTCATGTTTGCGTAGAATTCCCTAACCATGCTGAGGTTGCATGGTAGGGGATCGTTGAAGAGGAACATCAGGTGGTATTCTATGCACCTTTGATAGATGTGGGGGAACTCGCGTGCCAAGGATTCCACATCAATAGGAACATCGGGGAAGTACTTGGTCTCATTATGAGCCAGGTACCACCTCTGTCCCTCTCTATCGACTGTCCGGAGCCCAAAAAAAGGTCGTTGGCCTCTGTGCTCAGGAGCTCAGGGTACCACTGGGACACCCCTGGTAGCCGTCTGCTGCTCGAGGCGCCAACTCCACTTGTTTGCCCTGTACGTCTTGCCCTAGAAGCCATTAATACCTGCAGCAAAACAAGTTCAGCAAAATCAAAATCTTGTTGATTGCATCACAAATTCTTTTATATGTCAAGCATCACAAATTCTTCTTTTATATGTCAAGCATCACAAATTCTTGAAATAAACTAAATCAACCAACAAATCTAACATATTTTTCCAAATTACTATAAAAACAACAACACCCATACTTGAAATAATGCAATAACCAAATCCAAGAACAAAGAGTAAAAAGAAAGCCCTCAAAAATTCTTTTACATGTCAAGTAGAACAAATTCTTGAAATAATCTAAATCAACCAACAAATCTAACATATTTCTCCAAATTACTACAAAAACAACAACACTCATACTTCAAATAATGCAATAACCAAATCCAAGCATAAAGAATAACAAACAAAGCACTCACAAATTCTTCTATATGTCAAGCATCACAAATTCTTGAAATAATCTAACTCAACCAACAAATCTAACATATTTCTCCAAGTTACTAACAAAAACAACAACACCCATACTTGAAATAATGCAATAACCAAATCCAAGAACAAAAAGTAACACAAATGCGACATGTAGAAGAAAATACTTACTTGACTTGATGGTTAGATGAGTGTGCGTCGCGTAGGAGTTTGAAAACTTGAAAGTAGAGGCAAAAAATTGAGAGAGTAGAGGGAAATGGGCGAAAAACGGCTGAGGGATATAAAAAAACCCTAAAAATAATGAAGGGGCTTTATATAGTGGTGGGGTCACACGAAAATCGAGGAACAAATTACACAGGTGCGTGACCAATGCGCGACGCGGACACATCGCGTACCAACACTTGAATATTTTATTTCCTGGGGTCTCAGGTAATTGCTTGTACGCGACACCCCTTCGACGCGGAGACGTCGCGGAGGGTCACTGTTTCGGGTAAATTATTTTTAAAATTCTTTAGCTACAGGCTCCGAAAAATTCCCCGAACAATGGACTACGCTTTAAAACAACGATGTATGTTATTTCAACCAAACAAATGACAAAAACAAACCATGGATTTGGAAAAAAAATGATGATACATTTTTGGACCCAGAACAGTTCATTAAGTATTTCCGCACGACGCGTTCGCGACGCGAACATGTCGCGGACGGTCCGAAATGTCGCGCCTGGATTTTTTTTTTGTTTTTTATAAAACAATTTTTTTGTCACAAATGGGTTCCAAAAGTTTTTAAAATATACACTTTAACCCTTCATTAACTTAATCCCACTTAATTTTTAATTAATGGCAAGTTTGACCGGTCAAGGTCAAACTTGTCACCTTTTTAATTTTGTAACTTAAGTGATACCTCCTCCTCAATTTTCACCAATTACACCAAATCTAGTTACCAGGATGTCTTTCCATACAAGTCCTAACTTTCCTTGATACTCCCCCCGTCAAACAATATTTGTCCACTATTGACTTGGCACAATGGTTAAAAAGTAGTAAATAATAGGGATAATTTTACCAAATCACCCTTTGAATTCAATAGATACAATGTCTTAGAAAATGTAATAAGAAAATGACTATAATTAATGATAAGAATAAATTGAAAATTAAATATAAAATTAATTCTTATTCTCATAAAATAGATAAAATTGCTGAATATCTATTGTTAGTATAATGAAAAGTAAAGATGATCAGATGGAGTATGTGGGTTTCAAATTCTTTATATTTGTAAGCACACTAATTATGATAGTCCGTGTTATGTCTAAGTCCAATAACATGAATTATTTTTATAATAATTTTAGTTATATTTTTTAAAATTCTTTTTTTTTCCTCTAAATAATCACCATATAAAATTTTCATTTGATAATAAAAAATTCTTATTTTTAAATTTTTTATATTATGAAATATAAAAATAAAATAATAATATAATATTAAATAGAGAAAAATAATTCTATTTTAGAAAGTAAAATAAAAAATTGGATTGGGATTTTGATTGATTATCTATAAATACTCTTTATTCTTTATATTTGGAAAGTAAAATAGAAAGTGAATTGAAGATACCCTTAGTAATACTATAGTAGAAAAAGAAATTCTCGTTATAAGCTAATTAATCATTGGTTTGGCTAAATATCTCATGACTGATGGAAGAACTAGATAAATTCTTGTGAAACGCTTGAAGCAGATTCGTGCATTTTTAATGTGTGATAAGGTTCTATATCATGTCGTTCGTTCTTAAAATTTTAAAAGTTAAATTAATTATTATATATATATATATTTATATGTATGTATGTATATTTGATAATTTTTATATTTTTATAATTTCAATTAAAAATTCAATTTTCAGAATTTAAGCCTCGTAAATTGAAATTGAAAGAATAAATTAAACAAAAAATATCGTGCGCTTAAAAGGATTACATCCAAAAACTCAGTATTTGTTAAAAGAAAATTTTGTAAGCATTGAAATTATTTTGAATTGCAAAACCTTTTCTTTTTTAAGTTTTAAATTAAAAGATTTTATAAAATACAACAAAAACAATCTACAAAGGGAGACTCCTACGGAGGAGGTCCCACAGCTGATAAATCTCAATGTTTGCTGTTGGATACATGGAAGTCTTTTTTTTTTAAAAAAAAAGAAAATATATATTCCTCTCTTTGTCTTAATTTAGTTGTGAGGATAAGGATTGATACATTCTTCAAAAAAAATTAATAAGGTATGTTATTTAATTAAAATAACTATAATAATATTGTACTTTTTGAAAATTATACCCTAAGAAAATAAAGTTCACATTCAAGAATAATAATTACTAAGTGCAGAATTGATAAAAAAGATTAATTGTTTCATAATTTTTTAAATTGACAATTACTCCCTCTGTCTATCTTTACTTGGCCCCTATTGAGTTGACACAAAGATTAAGACCCTTTGAATATAATAAACATAATGTCATGAAAAATATAATAAGGAAATGACTATAATTATTCTATTTATGGGTTGTTGAGTCGAGGGTTCATAGGAAACAACCTCTCTACTTCTTACGAGGTAGTGGGAAGGTCTGCATAAATTTTTACCCTCCCCAGACCCCACTTGTGGGATTCAACTGAGTATGTTGTTGTTGAAATGACTATAATTAATAATAAGGGTAAATTAGAAACTTAGTGTAAACTTATCTCTTGATTTCATAAAGTGAACAATTATTGTTGGATATTTCAAAATAGTATAGGAGACAAATAAAAATGGAGAAAGAAAGTAATTTGGATCAATTATTTTTAATAACTTGACAACTAAATTGGGACGGAAAGATTATCTTAGACCATGTGTTTAGTTGGCGAATAAGAATTAATTGATATATTTATGTACACATATTAGGAATTAATTTAGTATTAGCAAATTGAATCGTGTTTGGTGTTCTTTTGAGTATTTAAGACTGATAATGACACCTAAATGCTAATTGAAGCAAATGATATAACACGGAAAAATTAATTCTCATGTCATTATCAGATTATTTATTACCGTTTATGTAGGTACTTGAAAAGTATTTTACTCTCTTTTTTTTTTTTTAGTCCGTTCAAAAAAGAATGTTACTTTACATAAACTTTTTAAAACAATTTTAAGTTAAAATTTCCCTTTACAATTAATGAAATGATTTTCAACCACACAAATATTTACGGATGATTTTAGATCCTAAGTTTCGAAAGTCTTCTCCTTTTTCTAAACACCGTGCCAAGTTAAAGGATATCACATAAAATAGGACGAAAAGAATACAAAAAATAGCAAATTTATTACTAGTTATAACATATCTGTATTAATTAGTGCTAATATATTTATTTCAAATCTAAATTTAGGAAAGGTAAGAAGTAAATATCTGTATTAATTAATGCTAATCTAATTTATTTCGAATTTTAATTTAGGAAAGATGAGAAGTAGACCTAATAATCTAATTTAAGTGATTTAACATACATATTATTTCCTACAATTTTTTTTTTTTTTTGTAACCATACATATTTTTACCAGGTAGATATGTTGATAGTAATTTTGTTCTTAATTAAAGGATGTAAAACTGATTAAATGCACATCCATAAATATCCCCTCGTAAAGTGAAATTTTACAACTATTCATAATCAAGTTCCATAAATATAATATACTTTTTCTTTCATTCCTAGTAAATTTATTTATCTTCCCTATTTTTTTTGTGGAAGACAATCACAATTACAATATCACAAATTATTGAAAAATAAAACATAAACTGAGAACTCCTATTATATATCAATTTAAACACAATTAAATTTTGTTACATATTTTAAACAAATTTAAAGAAATTGAATATATATCAACATAAAACACAAATAATAAAAATAAAAATGTATAAATTTCTATTTGAACATCCATTTCTATTTCAAATTCATACCATTTTCTCGCTTTTGAAAAGGTCAGCCAACAAGCTTTCTTGATATAATTCAATTTTTATACAGATTCATGAGTACTTTACTTGTTAAGAATATTATTGATTTTATTCAGGGTAGGTCAAGTTCATACTAATAAATAAAAAATATATTGAATTTTTTCAGTATATTATCGATTTTATTCAGGGTTATATCAAGTCCCTACAATTAAACCAAATATATATCACTTAAATATGAATAATACATATCCACCATTAAATGCAAATATAGTGAATTTTTCAGTATATGATTGGTTTTATTTAAGGTATGTCAAGTCTTTATCAATATACCGATTACATATCACTAAATACTAAAAAATATATATCCCACTACTAAATGCAAATATATATCAAGTTCCTACTATTAAACCTAATATATATCATTTTAATATATATATATATATATATATGTATCCAATACTAAATGCAAACACCATTATACCAATTGTACCATTATATCACTTAAATACAAAAATATATCTCCATCTCTAAATGCAAATATATATCAAGTTTCCACCAATAAACCAAATATAAATTATTTAAATACCAAAATATATATTCACTATTAAATATAAATATACTGAATTTTCAGTATATTATTAATTTTATTCAGAGAATTTAAATGATATTATTTTTATGTGTGTTATATTTTTTAAGAATATTGTGCTTAATCTAATTATCACATATTATGGAAATGTCACTCTCAAATTTTATAAATTTAAACTACAATATCCTCTGGTATAAGGGTACTAGTGAATTTCCACACCATCTTGCCCCCTTAAAACATACGTATCCTCCTTTCGTTTTTTTTAAAAAAGAACAATAAAAAGAGTTTTTTAATTTTGTGATTTCAAATTAAAGTTTTATCAAATGTATTAAATTATTTTTAAAAATTTAATCTTGTAATTTTTAACATGTCATGTGAAAAGCTGAAAATATCGCCTCCGTAAAATACTTGTTCAAGATCGACTTTACACATTTTATACAAAATTATAAATATAAGGATTATCTTACCTTATCACTCTTTGAATATAATAAATATAATGCCTTAAAAAATTATAATAAAAAAATAATTATAATTAATAATAAAAATAAATTAGAAACTAAGTATAATTTTACGAAAAGACGGATAACACTAATGTTTTGTTTAACTTTGGTTAATAAAGAAATACACCCTTGTGTAAATATATGCTTCTACTATCAAAGAAGACTCTTCTTCTTTTTCTTTTTTGAACAATCCTTATTTTAGCTACTTCTATCTCAAATCATCTGGTGAGAATTCTAAAAGTCGTTATCTGTGATAATTTATTAGTTAAAAGTTTTAAATAAAATTAGTTATTGATAATTTATTAGTTAAAAGTTTAAAATAAAATTAGTTATTTAGTTTTTCCATTTCAATTTATTTTAGTATTGTTCTTAAAAACTATGAACACTTTAATTATGAATGATGATATACAGTATAAATTACTTGGGAGAATATTTTTTAATAAATAATGACTGATTTTTATGATATTTTTTATTTATTATCATTTAAAAAACAATATTATGATTAATATGTATTTATATTAAAAAATGAAGTATGCATGCAATATAAATGTATTATAAGTGTTTAAAAATATATTGTGATTGTTTGGTTAGAAATTGATACAATTTGTATTAAAGCGTGTGATAAATATATTATCCATCAATAAAACTAGTATTATATATGTTTTATAAATAGTTCTCTATAATATATATTAAAACTGTTATAATCATATAAAATTTATTAAAATATAAATTTTATAAAATGATTCAAATTGTATTAAATTCAAAATGTATAAGTCCAAACAAATTTTATGGATTAATATAATTGGGTTAATTAATTAAGTCCAATAAAGTATGGATTTAATTAAAAGCCCAAGATTAATTATTTGGGCAACAAAAGATAACCCACTTTATTAGACCCAATATCCTCTCATCCTAGAGGCCCACTTGAGGCCACGTGTCAAATGACGCGACATGCCAAGTCAAACAAAGAAGCCAATAGGATCATGCCATGTGTCAAAATGACAAACCCATTTCATTAAAGCCTAATATGCAATGTCACTTAAATCTGATTAGCCAAAAGAAAGTCTGATTCCATCATGACTTCTCTATTCTACAACTATATATATGGGTCCTCATAATTTAGAAGAGAAATGAAGAATTCTAACAATAAGTTAGAGAAAGCTCGTGGATCAAACACCGCCAATTTCTCTACAAAGCTCAAGAATTCAAATATTCAAGTTCAAGAAGAAGCTTAAAAACTCTTGAACTCAAGAACAAGCTCAAGAATAAATTCAAGTTTCAAGCTTTAAGATCAAGAACAAGGATAAATTCAAGTTTCAAGATCAAGAATAAAATCAAGATTCAAGATCAAGATCCAAATCAAGATTCAAGATCGAATTTAAGAACAAATTAAACTTCAAATTCAAGATCAAGCTCAAGAGCCCTTGAATTTACACTTGAAAAGGCGAATTAGAGGATTCATAGAGATTGTAACACTCGTATATTGAAATCAAATACTACGATTCTTGCGATATTTTCGTTCTTGATTATTACTTTTCTGACGCAAATTTTACCATCTACAAATTCTGGCACGCCCAGTGAGATAATCTCTACCTCTCATCCCAACTTTTCAAGAATCAAAGAACATTGAAATGACTTCCAAGAAGATCTCCCAATCAACGTTCTCCAAGGCTGCTGATTCCAAGTTCTCTACTGAAGTAGAGGGAATCTTGGTTATCACTCTTGGAAGAGTTGGAGCTATAACAAGAAGCAAAGCTACTATGCTGGGATAACAAACATTGTGAGTGTCGTCCGCACCAACTCCTGGTTTTGGATCTCCAACCCCAAAGGGAGCGAGGTCCTCTGCAAATGCTTCAGAAGGAGGAAACAGTGTTGCTGAGAAGATCATGCAGACTTTGACTCTGCTTGAGGTCTCTAGTTCCAAGAACTCCACTGCAAAGAAAGACCAAGACTCATCTAATGAATCTTCTCCATACGCATCGGTAATATGATCCCTCTGAAGATCAACTTCCACAATAATCCATGCTACTCTTTAGTGCCTCCAACAGTCATGCAAGCAATGACAACTAATGCTTCATCCACATAGGAACAACTTGCAAATCTAGTAAAGATGATTGAAGGATTGACCAAGCATGTGCAATACCAAGAGACTCGCATGGACAAGTTGATGGACAGAGTAGATGGCTTACTAGATGGGGACTCTAGCCTTGCACCTACGAAAGGTATTGAGATTCGAGAGACTGAAAATTCTGTGAAGCAAGCATCGACTATCAAGGAACTGCTAGTTTCTGCCAAGGGAATGATTGCACGTGATCATTTAAAGGAGTTCATTGAAGGAAGCATTAAAGACAAGTATGAAGTCTCCACAAGGTCGTCCCATACGTATGCTAAGCCTTACACTACAAGGATTGATAGCCTCAAAATGCCTACCGATTATCAACCCCTTAAATTTCAACAATTCGAAGGCAAAGGAAATCAAAGTAGCATGTTGCACACTAAATGGAGACATGTAATAATGCTGGAACCTATGGAGATCATCTCGTCAAATAATTCGTTCGCTCCTTGAAAGGAAATTCCTTTGATTGGTACACAGATGTTGAGCCTCATTCCATTGACAGTTGGGGGCAACTGGACTATGAGTTTCTTAACCGCTTCTATCACACAAGGCGCACAGTGAGCACCTTAGAACTTAAAATACTCGCCAAAGGAAGGATGAATCCGTCACCGACTTCATAAATCGATAAAGGAACGCGAGCCATTGCAAAGACAGACTTAGTGAAGCTTCTGCTATAGAAATGTCTATCCAAGGGATGCACTGGGGGCTACTGTACATCCTACAGGGGATCAAACCTAAGTCTTTTGAAGATCTAGCGACTCGTGCTCATGATATAGAGTTGAGCATATCTTCTGCCAGAAAAGATGGAATGCTCGTTCACGATCCTCACAAAGGAAAGAAAAAACAAGAAATGGAGCAAATTTGTGCCCAGGAATGACAACAAAGAATTCATGAATCTCAATATGTCACCTGTATAGTTTACTGCGAAGGAAAGTAGGAAGCAAAGTGTAAAGACGACTTTTCAAGAGCTTTCAAACTGAAAGCTAACCTTGAGAGAGATGCAAGAAAAGGATACCCTTTTTTGGATTCTGATGTTCCTGAAATTTTTGAGGAATTGATTGATTTAAAGCTCATTGAGTTGCCAGAGATGAAACGACTCGATAAAGCTTGGAAGACTGATGACCCAAATTATTGCAAGTATCATAGACTCATAATTCATCCTCTTAAAAAGTGTTTTGTCTTCAAAGACAAGGTTATGCAATTGGTTAATGAAAAAAGATTATCCTTGATGATGGATTGACAAGCTCTAATCAAATCTCTATCATGTTCGGCTTGCTTGACCCAGTCTAAATATGTACACCTGAAGAAGAAGGGCCAATAGAGAAAGAAAAATCCCAAATCGATACAGATGATGATGAAGGTTGGATTCTCGTGACTAGGTAGAGACGTAACAAGACAAGTCCATGGATAGAATCACTTATCAACCGATCAGACAAAGGGTAGTAAAGAGAGCAAAGAAGTAGAAATCGGTCAGACATTCAAGGGGGCCAAAGGTGGAAATACATCACTAGTAGAAATTGTGACGTCTTGTGACCTTGGGGGAATTCTTACCAAGTTGGTTCTGTGTGGAGACCACTCAAGACAATGTTGAGGCATCATGTTTCAGTGCTGACTAGGGAGAAACAATGAATGGAACTTCATCGAAGGTGTCCCCTGCTAACAAAGATGAAGTGGTGGGTGAAATTCCATCGAAGACATCTCTGCCATCTTCTGAGAAGTCTGTGGAATCCTCTTTTCAAGAAATACATGCATGTGACACAAAAATCACATTTACAGACGATGATCTTCTATTTGGTGAAACTCTACACAATCGTCCGTTGTATATGGTGGGCCACGTTCTAGAGAAGATAATAAATAGAATTTTGATAGACGAAGGGTCTGGGGTCAACATTCTACCTATCCACACCATTGAAAGAGCTTGGCATCGCAACTGAAAAGCTTAGCGAAATCCGTTTGTTGATACAAGGATTCAATCAAGGGGGCAAAGGTCTATATGCTCGATTAGAGAGATATTCATATGGACAATTTGCGATCAAGTGCATGGATGCATATGATTGATGCAAAAACTTCATATAATATATTACTGGGAAGGCCTTGGGTGCACGAGAATAAAATTGTCTCATCTTCTTACTATCAATATCTGAAGTACCTCGAACACTGAATTGAAAGGAAAATAGTTGCTGACAATACTCCTTTCACTGAAGTGGAGTCACATTTTGCCGATACAAAGTTCTATTTGAAGAGTTATGTTATGAAAGGGAAAATCTTGAGGGTCTTAAATTGACCAAGTCAGATAGTTTTAAAGGCAAAGCAACCAATGCGGCCATTGAAAGGCCAAAGTTGATACTGGAAAATCTAGTACTTGTCCAAATAAGGGAAAGGCAATGTCCTCGAAAAGAAAGCCATCTCCTGCACTCCGTTTTGTCCCAAAGGTGAAGAAACAGGAGGCTCAATCATCTGATGTACAAGGGAATGTACTAGGAGGATTGACCTTTCCTATAAAATAGGTCGATGCAATAAACTCGTCTTCAAAGCCGTAGGAAAATTTTGTGTCTCAAAATCCGCCACAAGATACATCGCTCCCCACAAAACATATAGAAGGCTTTGATCCAAATGCTTACAAGTTACTTGCAAAGGCTGGGTACAACCCTGATGAGCCGTCTAGGCTAGGGAAACTTCTATCAGAGGGCAAAACTAGGCAAGCACATGAAGGTTTAGGCTATAGCCAACCACCACCAGTGCGCATCTCCATAAAAAGGGCAAGCAATAACTATATCACTATTGAAGATGAGCGTGCTTCTTCTAATAAACGACCTTCTATCTTTGATCGACTTGGAAAACTTGTTGCAAGAACTTCTGTGTTCGAAAGGTTAGGTCTATTGAAGAAGAAGAATAATAAGCATTGAAAAAGTTACCTAAGAGTAACAACACTTCCTTTACCTATGATCCAAAAGAATTTCAAAAGCAGAATCCCTTCTAGGATGAAGCGATGAGTGGAACTCTTAGTTTCATGTAAAGAGGTACTAAAGGCGAAGGCTCACACTATGGTTTACACTAAAGAGCACGAGAAAGATGAAGAAAGCGTAGGCTCCTCATGTCATTTTACAACTTAGATTGAGAACGACGCCTTGTGTCAACTAAGAATAAATGAATAGTTTGGAGGTATTGTTTGGTGCTATCATATATCTTTCAATGATAATAATCTACATGAAGAGGAGAACGCTAGAGATGCTCCACCAAAATTCGAAGAGGGAGTGAATACCACGATCGATCCCTTAAAAGAAGTTAACCTTAGCACTGATGAAGACCCAAGACTAACTTACTTTAGTGCTTTCCTAGAAGCTAATGAAGAAATGACTTATATGAATATACTCACAGAATATAGGGATGTCTTCGCTTGGAGCTATAAAGAAATGACTGGTTTGAATCCCAAGATTGCGGTCAAATCAATTAGCAGTCAGGCATGACACTCGTCCTGTTGATGAGTCGTGGAAATACGACTCTTATGATGCTTTGAACATAGAATTTTTGCACGTTCTCAAGCAAATATGTTGGCATAATGTGTGTATTTTATTATTTTTCAGGAAAATGGTGAAAGCATGGAACTATGGTGAAGTGCGAGAAAAAGAGCTAAAGTGGTGGCATACGGAGACCTTCACGACCGTGTAGCCTCACAGACCGTGGAAAGGTGCGTGAATCGGCCCATAACGAAGAAAGCTGAGAATTAAACCAAGTGAAGGACCACGGGGGCCTCCACGGACCGTGCCATGTTACACGGACCGTGAACCCCACCGTGGCCTCACACTTGGCGTGAAGAACAAAGGAGATGGAATGAAGCCCAAGGCTAACCCCACGAGGCCTTTCATGGAGCGTAAAAGTTGACACGAGCCGTGCCACGTGCCGTGAAGTTGACGTAAGTTGGAAGAATCATCGGCAAAAACAACAAAAATTGTACAAGTGAAGAGAGACGGGGGGTTGTCACGGACCGTGTGACCAACTATGGATCGTGGCATGGGTCGTAAAGATGAAGAATTGAAGTGGTGCTGAGAAGTTGCTAAGGAAAGGTCCACGAGCCTTTTCACGGTCTGTGAACCTCTACACAGACCGTGCCTATACGTGGGATCGTACGAGCAGTGAAGACTCACGGACCGTTTCACGGTCTATGTAGTGACCTGTACCCATGCCGATGTCTATTTTCCTAATTTAAATTGGAGTAGATTTTTCCTTGTATATATATATTTATTTTATTCCGTATTTAATTATTATTGAACACTGGAGTTAGAGAACAAGAGGAGAACACTATTGTGCTATTATTTACATTGAATTCTTGGGTTTCTATCATATCTTTGGAGATTGTAACACCTGGATTCATCATTATATCAATAGTAAGTTATTTATCATGATTCCTTTATATTGTTGTGGGCGAATTGTGTTGAATATGCTAGGCTAAACCCACAATTAGGGTGTGGGAACCATGACAATTCAATAAGATAACAAAATTTGGGGGTGAACTCTTGGGATTAATCATCGCATACATTGTGGCATTCTTCGCTTTAACTTCTCCTTTAATGAGTCGATGCGTTAGGGTAAGCCTGTATTTATTACATGCCCGGGAGGGATGCAGTAATTAGAAAAAGAATTCTACAACAGAAATTCGGGGGTTTTAACCTAGTCTAAGTACTTGAGACCGAAAGGTGAGAGTATTCAGAGCTCTAGAACAAAGGTTACCATTGTACACATTCTGAGACCTAAAGGAGATGAGTGAAAGATATCTAGGAAGGACCGGAAGGTGAACTAGGTGTTATCTAACTTGTTTGATCTTGTATGCACAATCTTGAATGAGTTCACCATACCAATTTGTTTATCGTATTAGACGTCATAGGGAACAAAATCCTAGCTTCTCATTAACTGTTTGAACTCTAGTAGTCAACATACGCATTACTTACTTTATATTAGGAATTTAATTGAAACATCATAAACCCCCCATTTACTTCATGCAATTTTATCTTGGGAATAGAATTTACATCTGAAAAAGGGTGCTAATAGAATCATTCTCACACATTCCCTATGTGATCGACCTCAACTCTCGTTGAGTTTTATATTTGATCAATGACTGCTTTACTATTCCTTTTTGGAGTGTAAATTTGGGCTTATCACCTGTCAAGCAGGCTCAAATATGCTTTAGGTCGGACTTGGTTCCATTGATCGAGAAATAAGTTAAAAAACTCATTGAGGCAGGCTTTATTTGTGAATTTAAATACCCCAACGTGGATTTCAAGCATTGTTCTTGTGAGGAAGAAGAATGGACAAATTCAAGTTTGCGTTGACTTTAGAGATCTCAATAATGCATGCCCTAAAGATGAATTCCTGCTACCCATTCCAAAGCGGATGATTGATGCTATACCTGGTTATGAGGCAATGTCATTCATGGATGGTTCTTCTGGCTATAACCAAATTCGCCTGTCACCAAAGGATGAAGAACTCACAACATTTCGTACACCTAAAGGCATTTATTGCTATAAGGTGATGCCTTTTGGTTTGAAGAATGTTGGCGCCACATATCAAAGGGCTATGCAAAATATATTTGATGATTTAATCCACAAAAATGTTGAGTGTTGTGTTGATGACTTTGTAGTGAAGTCAAAAAGAAGGAGCGACCATTTGAAAAACTTGAGAATGGTGTTTGAGTTGCTTCGAAGATATCAACTGAGGATAAATCCACTAAAGTGTGCCTTTGGGGTTGCTTCTGGAAAGTTTCTTGGCTTCATCATGTGACATCGAGGAATTAAGATTGATTAAGCCAAAGTCGATGCAATTTTGAAGATGCCCAATCCTCAAAACATTCATGAGTTGAAAAGTCTCCAGGATAATTAGCCTACTTGAGAAGGTTCATCTCGAATCTAGATTGAAGATGCCAACCATTCAGTCATCTCATGAATAAAGGCGTCCCTTTCAAGTGAAATCAAACATGTAGCAAAGCCTTTGAAAGTATCAAAGAATATCGGGCGAAACCTCCGGTCCTAACAACTCCTAAACCTGAAAAGTCATTGATACTTTATATTGCGGTGCAAGAAAGGTCCATGGGAGCGTTACTAGCCCAAGAAAATAATGAAGGCAAAGCAAATGCCCTTTATTACTTTAGTAGAATGATGACACCAAATGGGATGGATTATTCACCAATCGAGAAGTTGTGTTTGGCGCCGGTCTTCTCGATTCAAAAGATGAAGCACTATTTTCAATATCATATTATCCATCTTGTTTCTAGAGCAAATCCCATCAAATTTGTTATGTCAAAACCAGTCCTTAGCTAGCAAGGTGGTAGCTTCAGTTCCAACAATTTGAGATTGTGTACATCCCTCAAAAGGCCGTGAAAGGACAAGCATTAGAGGATTTTTTGGCGGACCATCCTATACCAGAAGATTAGGAATTAACTGATGAGCTTCCTGATGAAGATGCAATGGCCATCGAGATCCAACCCCCTTGGAAATTGTACTTTGATGGGGTTAGACATCATGGTGAAGCTGGTGCACTCATAGTATTTGTCACTTCACAAGGAGAGGTCTTACCATTCTCCTTCACATTTAAACAATGTTTCTCCAACAATGTTGCAGAATATCAAGCACTAATACTTGGACTCGAAATGGTCATTGACATGAAGCAATTGCAGTTGCAAGTTTTTGGTAATTCTCAATTGGTGATTAAACAACTCTTGGGAACCTATGAGGTCAGGAAGCCTGAGCTGCGTTCATATCATTATTATTCCCAAAAGTTGATAGAATGGCTTGGAGATGTGACCCTCCAACATGTGCCAAGGAAGGAAAATAAAACAGCCAATGCCTTGGTTACTCTAGCCTTACCTCTGACTCTTCTTGATCAGACGCAAGTTACTATCTGCCAAAAATAGGTAGTACAATCATTGGATGAAGACAAGCATATAGAGAATAAACTTGAGCATGTTGTCACAGTTTCTGA
The DNA here is from genome assembly GCA_029948455.1 of Solanum rostratum. Classification (NCBI taxonomy): domain Eukaryota; kingdom Viridiplantae; phylum Streptophyta; class Magnoliopsida; order Solanales; family Solanaceae; genus Solanum; species Solanum rostratum. Next base: position 14,326,897 of record CM057053.1, on the reverse strand, counting down.
AGCCAATAAAGAGGACTAGTAACAATCCATCATCGACTATTTATGTTATGGGATACTTCCAGAAGATGCTAAAAGAAGAACTGACATTCATCGTCGGGCACCTCGTTTTCTTTACTACAAGGATATATTATGTAGGAGATCATTTGATAGAATGCTCTTGCGGTGTTTGGGGGAGGAAGAAATGACTCAAGCTTTGCAAGAGACATATTCAGAAGTGTGTGGATCGCATCAGTCCGGGCCAAAGCTCCACTTTCACATAAAAAGAATGGGATATTTTTGGCCAACCCTGGTAAAAGATTGCTTGGATTATGCTCGAAGGTACAAAGCTTGTCAATTCCATGCAAACTTCATACATCAACCACCTGAAGTTTTACACCCGACTATTGCATCTTGGCCATTCGATGCTTGGGGACTTGATGTTGTTGGACTACTGCCAAAATCTTTTAGTGGACACTTATACATCTTGGTTGTGACAAATTACTTCTCAAAATGTGTCAAAGTTGTAGTTCTTAAAGAAGTTAAGAAGGAGAATGTTACAAACTTTATTGGAGTAAACATCGTCTACCGATTTGGCATTCCATGATATATGTTTACGGATAATGGCAAGCCATTTGATAACAAGTTTATGAACAAAATATGTGATCTCTTTGGCTTCAAATAGTGGAAATCTTCTACGTATCATGCTGCCGCCAATGGTCTTGCCGAAGCATTCAATAAGATTCTATGCAATCTTCTGAAGAAAGTGGTCTCTAAGTCCAAACGAGACTAGCATGAAAAAATGGAAGAAGCCTTGTGGGCATATAGGACGACATATCGCACACCGACTCTAAAGAAACCCCATATTTGCTTGCTTTTGGTGTTGAAGCGGTCTTGCCACTTGAGCGTCAAATACCATCCTAAATACTAGCTATCCAAGAAGGGCTCACTGAGGAAGAAAATGCTCGACTATGTCTTGCTAAGTTAGAACCACTTGATGAAAAGAGGTTAGAAGCCCAACAGAATCTTGAATGTTATCAAGATCGTTTGTCTCGTACTTTCAACAAAAAGGTTTGGTCGAGGTGTTTTCAAGTTGGAGACCAAGTTTTTGCAGTAAGAAGGCCCACTATCACTTCACATAAGTCTAGGGCAAATTCACCTCAAAGTGGGATGGACTATATGTAGTGCAAGTAGTATACTTAAATGGTGCTTACAAGCTTGTCGATGCAGATGGCATAAGGATCGATCCTATAAATGCAAAATTCCTTAAGAGGTACTATCCTTGAGGAAAATTATGCTCCTTGAAATTTGGGTATAAAAATGCATGATACTCCTGGCTCGCAAGAGTATAAACTGTGTGTGACACCCTAAAAAACACTCCCCCAGAACTACGTTGTGACTTGATCCTCTTCATTGAGGTTAAGTAGGCGCTTCAAATTATATTCTAAGTCCAGTTGCATGAGTGTTAAAAAACTATATGTCCCTACTCGATTCCTTATAGGTAGGCAAAACCCTATGGAATATGAGCTTTTTCAATAGCATGCTTGAGGTCTTCAAATTTAATCAAGTTTGCAGGTTGAAGTTTTCAAATTCTGTAGGTTTTCAAGTTGAAGTCCCCGAGTCTACGAGTTGGTTCTCAAATTAACCAAGTATACGAGTTGAAGTCTTTGACTCTCTAAGTATGCAAATCAAAGTCTTCAAGTGTGCAAGTTGAAGTCTTCAAATTCTTCAAGTTTGCAAGTTGAAGTCATTGATTCTCCAAGTATGCAAATCAAAGTCTTCTAATCCTTCAAGTATGCAAATTGAAGTCTTCAAATTCTTCAAGTTTGCAAGTTGAAGTATTTGATTCTCCAAGTATGCAAATCAACGTCTTCAAATTCTTCAAGTATGCAAGGTAGAGTCTTCAAATTCTTCGAGTTTACAAGTTGAAGTCTTTGATTCTCTAAGTATGCAAATCAAAGTCATCAAATTCTTTAAGTATACAAGTTGAAGTTTTTGAATTCTTTGAGTTTGTAAGTTGAAGTGTTCAAATCCTCCAAGCATTCGTGTTGAACAGTTTATAAATTTCAAGTCTGTAAGTTAAAGTCTGCAAATTCTTCAAGTGCCCAATTTGGGGTTTCAAATCAATCAAGTTTACATATTAAAGACTTAAATTCTTGAAATATGCAATTTGAAGTATTCAAATTCTCTTCTTCTTAAAGTTGAAGTTTCAAATCCACCATATTTATAAGTCAAATTCTTTAAAGTTGTTGAGTCTGAAAGTTAAAGTCTTCAAGCCTTGACCTTTAAATTTACCTTCTTAAGGCGAAAATGAGTAACTCTTTGCATCGCGAGGATTCTCTCAGATTTCCTTTCTTTGGGAAAAGATGAATATTCATCCCCTTATGGCACAAGAATATCTTTAAATTATCATGCCTCAAGGTGGACAAATTTTGTCCCTTTGCATCTTAAGCTGGCCTTTCACAGATTCATTTTTAAAAGAATCTATAAATTTCCATGTCTTAAGGTGGACAAAACTTGTCCTTTTGCACCTTAAGCTGGCCTTTTCGCAAGCTTATCCTTAGAAGGATTTCTAAACTTCCATGCTTTAAGGTGGAAATTTTTTCCCTTTTGCACCTTACGCTGGCCTTTCACGAATTCACTCTTTAAAGAGTCTCTAAATTTTCATGTCTTAAGATGGACAAAACTTGTCCCTTTGCACCTTAAGCTGGCTTTTTCGCGGGCTTACTTTAAAAGGATCTCTAAATTTTCGTACCTTAAGGTGGACAAAATTTGTCCCTTTGCACCTTAAGACGGTCTCTTCACAACTTATGATTAGGAATTTGGAACATTGTTAAGCCTCGAATTGATGGTCCCTTATGTTTACACATTTGGAACATTGTAAAGCGTTGAATTAAGGGTCCATTATGTGTAAATGTTAGGAATATTATAAAGCCTTGTGTTGTTGGTCTCCTATGTTTAAACATTTAGAATAGTGTAAAGCCTCGTATTGTTAGTCTCATATGTTTAAACATTTAGAACGACGTAAAGCCTCATATTAGTGGTCCCCTATGTTTAAATATTTAGAAAAACATAAAGTCTCGTATTGGTAGTCCCCTATGTTTAAACATTTAAAATAACGTAAAGCCTCGTATTGGTAGTCCCCTATGTTTAAACATTTAGAACAACATAAAGCCTCGTATTGGTAGTCCCTTATGTTTAAACATTTAGAACAACATAAAGCCTCGTATTGGTGGTCCCCTATGTTTAAACATTTAGAACAACGTAAAGCCTCGTATTGGTAGTCCCCTATGTTTAATCGTATTGGTAGTCCCCTATGTTTAAACATTTAGAACAATGTAAAGCCTCATATTGGTGGTCCCCTATGTTTAAACATTTGGAATGTTGTAAAGCCTCGGATCGGTGATCTCAAGGCATGAGCACGGATTTATCCCTTCACACCTTAAGACCATCTTCGTTCCTATTTCTTACTTTTTTTTGTGATACAATAAAAGCTTAAATTCACAACCTTGCAAAAGAAAAAGGAGAGAAAAAGAACGAGGCAGAACGCAAACACAAAAAATATTTGTACCTCGTACTTTGAAGCTCCACGTCTAATTTCAAAGATTGTTTGCAGAGAGAGACTCCAAATCCATGAATATTGATGCTAAAAGAATAAGGAACAAGGTCTATTTATAGATGTTAAGGAAATCCATGTCCTACACTAATTCCTAACTTTGCTCCAAAAAGTATCCTAATGCAACTCCAAAAATGAATCCTAATACAAAACAAAATTTACTTCTTATTCTTCCTATTTTGATAGGACAAAGACTAAGAAAAAAAGAATAATTAAAGAGGCTATAGACTCATGACTCATTTTGAAACCCAACTAGGAGAAACGGATGTTGGGGCCCATGAAATTGAGGAAATTGTAATTCCCTATGTAAATATATTCATGGGAAGTTAGGAATATATATATTCCTGTAGTAATATTATTGGAATCTTGAGAGTGATTTGCCCATGGCAACATAAGTAAATAAGTTGCATGGGTGATTTGGCTCAAAATCGATATATATATATATATATATATATATATCAAGTCTAGTCTCCAAAATATAAAATATCAAGACAAGACCTGAAGTGGGGGCATTTGTAATTATATAAAATTTATAAAAATATAAATTTTATAAAATGATTCAAATTGTATTAAATTCAAAATATATCAGCCTGAACAAATATTATAGTGATTTTGTTTGAGAATTTTTTGGGATTGCATCTTATTTAAAAGTGCAATCTGCATCGATTAAGGAACCAGATCACAGGATCTGTTACAATTCCTTAATAAACGTAACTGTTTCCATATTCGACAATAATTTTTAGGTATCATCCGAAATTTTCTAGGTATCATCGTTCTATGCTTGTGTATCAAAGTTCACAAAAAAGTTGGTATTATTAGTAATTTTGATAAAAGTCGATATTTTTGGATATTTCCTTCAATCAATTTGGTATTTATCAAATTTTCCCACGTTTTAACCGTAACTGCGTTATGTTCAGTAGAATGCACATATTTTACAAATCATTTTTCCTCATTTTCAATTTGTTTATTTTATTTTTTTAATTTATCTAAAAATAATGTCTTTTTAGTTTTTTTTTGGTGACTTTTCAATTCTAACTTTTCACATAACATGTTTAAAAGTACAAAATTAAATAATATTTTAATATATTTAATTTTTAATTTAATATTATAATTTTTTTTAAAAATTATTTAAAAAAAATTATATATCAAAATCAAAGTGATACAAATGAATTAACAAAATAGAGTATTTTTTATATTCCTGCACGGAAATGAATATTCTTGAATATACACAGTAATATGCGTGAAGGAAAAATGACAAAAATAATTTGGGTCAAAGTGGCAAAAAGTCTTATGAAATTTTTGATATATAAAATATTAAGTTGGGGGGTGAAGAAAAACTCCACCTAATATTTTGTCAATTTACTCACAAACTTTAATAAAGTAGTAGTAAGCTAAGGTCTTCCATAATTTCATTACACAGTGACTACTGGTGGACTCCCACAGTTGTAATTGCCATCAATTTGTTTATTGTCAATTGGCCCGGTCCTTTATTGATAATTTTCACTAGAAGTTGACTTGATATGAAACAAATAATTCTCTCCTCCTTAATTTTATCTGTTTTTTTTACTATTGTGTGAACCAACTAACTAATGAACTAATTTGACTATTTCAATGAATACTGTGCTATAGGTACTTAGCTGCAATGGCTTCGTATATAAACATATTTATTACTATTATTTTAGATGCTAGAAAAATGACAATAGTTATATCAGTGTCACGCTCCGGGAGGGTATCCTTGGCGTGGCCGGCATTCAGAGACTATTGCTAGTCCTCGAGCAAACCACTTAGCATCACCACATCATTTATTCAATAAACTCTACCGAACAACGGAAAGTATAAGTAAGTGGATGGGCAGGGTAGACATTGAAATTTTGGAGGACTCCACAAAATTAGTCCTATTTTAGTCAGAGTTTTTTGGAGGCTACTCTACCCTAAACTCTAATTCATGCCTATATATTCTCTTAAAAAGGCATCTCAAATATCCCATAAATTCTGGGTATTCTAAAGAGATCAAAATCTCAAATATCCCATAACTCCTAGGGATATTTATAAAGAGATCAAAATCTACCAGATTCTTCTTGATAATCAAATACTTCAAGAAGATTTATACAAATCCTTTCATGGAGGTCAAGTCCAAATTATCCTAGTTCGAGAAATATACCACTAACGGTCCTCGAATCACGGAGAAATCTTATGAGAGAAGAATCAAGGGATCAACAGATTTGCATCCACATCATTTATGAATAAAATTATGTTTCTTCATATTTTATTTGTGATTGCAATTTATTTTCTATAACATTAAAATTTGTTGTAAACAGGCATGTCTCGTCTACAGTCTCAAGTAAATAGATAATAATAAAGGCTAGTAGAAAGAACTAGCTCACAATCTCACATCAACGCTCAACTATCGTCTATGAAGCCTCTATCACTGCTTATGTGGTGCCAATGACCGACCCATGACTACCTAAAACAAAATAAAGGAAATAGTCCAATCTACTCTAAAACATGATGAAATAAATGTAGTGGATCTTCCGGATTAGAGGAGGCTCACCAAATCGGTTGCGAGTCTCAGATCTTCAATAGAGCGCCTGTTGACGATCTCTAGTATTTGCCTCTGCATCATAAAATGATGCAGTCCAGAGTGGACATTAGTACTTGGAATGTACTGGTATGTAAAATAGCTAAGTGAAAGGGATATAGGTAGAATAATATGGAAACAACATCGACTCAAAATAAACATCGAATAACATCAAATTGCCAAATATCTATCTATGCAAGAATAAAGAGTAAAAAAGTGACACATCAACAACTCAAACTCATCAGTCATCTTAGGCTCATCTCAAAGGAGCTCACCTCTTATCTCATCTCATCTCAGAGGAGCTCACCTCTTATCTCATCTCATCTCAGAGGAGCTCAGCTCTGCTCATCTCATCTCATCTCATCTTGACTCAGAGTACTCAAGATAGGATATTTATGGGAGTTTCTCTTATCCGACAACACTCACTTATGAGCCAGTGAATGTACAACATTCACACTGATGTTGCCACAATCGTTCCAAACTTTCCAGTTAGGGAACGCTTCGAAACCATACTAGCTCACCAATATGGAGTCAATACTCAACAGATCGGTTATTGCTTTCAGAGAGTAACCATAATATATGTCATAGTTTTATGCCTCACCTACGTTTGGCGACGTAGTTAATGAGTTCGAGTGGGACTCACTCTTACCCATTTCGATGCTCGATACTCCTCCCGTGACTCAATGCTCACTAAACCTCCATCTTAACCAATCTCATAGGGACTCAAACTCCGTCAACCATCGGTATTTCATAGGTAGTCGAACCTCATCATCATTCAACTCATAGGGACTTTAACCCTCTCATCAATCAATCTCATCAATGACTCAAGATTTAGAACAATCATTAGGAATCAATTGAATAGACACATCAGTATAGTTCATTTTATAGGGACTCATAAGACAATCAAATTCTGTCAACTCATCAACATTCTCTCATCACAATCAACAATCTCAACTCAAGGCTCTAGACTCAATGTTTAAGTTCATTATGCATGCTTTTCAAGTTAGTCATGTAGGGTTATGCAAGTTCTCATGAAAAATGTTTAATTCAAGAAAAAAAATAGTATGATGATCATCAACATAGAAAAACATGTAATTTCAAATAAAATTTTTAAGGAAAAACATCAAGGATTCATGCATGTAGACTCTTGAACCATTAACTCATCAATGACCATCTACGGGCACATGAGAAAACAATCCCATGCTTTTAGTTTAGCCTTTCATACCTGGGATGCAGCTATCAATCAAACACGTCAAGGATTTCTTCTCAATTCTCTCAAACTCAAGCTCTTCTCTTCTCTCCTCAAGCCCCAACATTGATAGAATATCGGAATAGGACTTAGAATGGGGGGTTTTAAACTCTTTTTATGTCGAAACGACCTTATTAGTTTGTGTATAGAGTTTAGGAGGGGTGGAGAATTGACCGGAATGCCCCTCATAATAATTTAGAAATTTTTAACTCGGAAAAGACCCAGTCCACGACGCGGACTGGTCGGGTACTGTGTATTTTCAGAAAAAGTTTCTGAATGAGTTTTCTCAATCCCGTAGAATATTTTAAAAAAGAATATAAGTGTTGGTCCGAGATGGTGCGGTACGCGTTCCTGTCGCGTACTAACACTATTTTGTGTTTCGAATAAAAAAATTATCTTTGGATCGGATCGCTCTAAAAATTGACTGAGATCATTTTCCCACTCAATTTTTCGTGTTGATCACAAATACGGCCTCGAATTTGTCATACGAGCATCGGAAGATGCATTACGTGCATACCCTCCCTCTAGGGGTATTTTGATAATTTTACCGGGCATTACAATCAGACGATGTGTGTGAGAATGGGAGAAAGAAGATAAAGAGGCGAAATTTGGATAGAGATGAAATTATGTAAAATGTATATCTATGGTATGTATATATATCTGGACTCTGATCGCTTTTCTCCTCTATTTCCTTGAACTCACTTGTCTTTTTCTCTTTAAAACTTTTGTTATGAATTATATATAATTAGATAAATTATAATTACTACGCATTATTATAATTTAAACTATAACTATTTATGAAAATTCTACTTTTCTCTTTTATTTATTCATATAGCTACGGAAAAAGACCCAAAATCCAACACGACATTCATCGACGCTAGAGAAACATGAATTATATCTTTGCAATTGACACACCTGCCTCAGTAATTTGATTTATTTCTCATTCCGTTATTTTATTTTCGTCAATTCTGCTACTGGATTTTTTCTAAGTTTACATAGTTCCATAATAAATGAATAAAATATTTTTATTGTTCCACAACTTTATGTCAAAATATGACTGTATCGCCTTGCAACTATCATAATTAGACATGATTTCTCATTTGTCTAAAATCACACAATTTTCTAAGAGAGAAAGTATTAAATATACTTTCGACCTTGGCACAAATTATTAGTCTCGTCCTTAAACTATTGATAAGCTTAAAAACATCTCTCAACTTGGCGAACTGAGCTTAAAAAACACCCTCGAACATGACACGAATTATTAATTTCGTCCCTAAACTATTGATAGGCTTAAAAACTCTTTCAACTTGGCGAATTAATTAAGCTTAAATAGACTCTCGACCTTAGCACGAATTATTAGTTTCATTCTTAAACTATTAATAGGCTTAAAAACACCCATCAACTTCATGTTCCTGTAACTTATTAAATTTTGATTTGAAATTTCGTAGAACTTCATTTGCTATCATATGTTTACAATCCTAAAATCTTCTTACGAGATTGTCATCCGACCATGAAATTTTTAACGTTGTCTGAAGTTCACATTGACAAAAAATAATAACAAACAAAATAGGAAAAGAAAGAGAATCAAACAATCAAACATGAGAATGCAAAAGAATAGATCTTACTTTGAGGTCACCATTTATTAAAAAAAAGTTAAATGGGAAGAAGAACGATATTCTAGTAGTTGGTAATTAGAAATTGAAGGAAAATCTTGTTTTCTTTTTTTTTCCTTTAAAAAAGTGGAAAACTAAGGTTGATGTAGTCTTTTTTAACCTTTCACGCGCTTTAAATAAATTGTACTCATTTCTTATGCCATGTGTATGGGAAGGGTGTATCTAAGCTTAGTTTGCCAAGTTGAGGGGTGTTTTTAAGTCTATCAATAGTTTATGGACGAAACTAATAATTCATGCCAAGTTGGAGGGTGTATTTAAGTTTAGTTCGCCCAGTTGAAAGATGGTTTTAAACCAATCAATAGTTTAGGGATGAAACTAATAATTCGTGCCAAGTTCGATAGTATTTTTAAGTATTTTTCTCATTTTCTAAAGTTGGTTCTAATAATGATTATTTTATTCTCAGTTGTATACCAACCGTCATCACTGACTCAAATAATGAATTTCTCACAACTAGTCTCAATTGAGGAACTGTAAGAAGTTGTTTTTTCGATTAGTTTTTAGAGTGCCCCTGGCCTTGATGAAATCTGTGAAAAATTCTACCATAGTTGTTGGATATTACCAAAGAAGATTTGTTGCTAATGGTTCTTAACTTCTTTGCAAGTAATCAAATTTCAAATGCCATCACTCATGCTAATTTATTTCTAATCCCTAAAGTGGAATGCCCTCAGACCTTCAATGGATTAAAACCAATTAGCTTGAATAATTTCTCAGCTAAAATTATTTCTAAATTGGTGAATGAAAGACTTAGTCATCTCATACACAAGTTGGTTTCTCCTAACCAAACACTTCACCAAAGGAAGAATGCTTGCATAAGATATGATCAATAATATCACAACTTCAACTGATGATAAGAATTATGGTAATTCAATTAGACATGACTAAGGCATTTGATATAGCCTCAAAGAAATATTTAGGTGAAGTTCTCAGACAATTTGAATTTGATGAAAACTGGACTGATATTATATTAAGACTAATCACTGATGTGTATGGTATTCTGTTAATATTAATGGAGTCAGACACGATTTTTTCAAATCCACCAGGGGCATCAAATAGGGAGACCCTGAGTTACTTTCTAAAATGATGGACTCATTCTTTCACACTAATTTTATTCCTTCTATTGTTGATATGAATGGTCTTAATATTTCTTATTTATGTCATGTAGATGATATTATTTTATTCTCTTGTAGATGATGCTATTTTATTCTCTTCATGCAAGTCTTAATCTAGACTTCTGATGGATAAGTTGAGAAGGTATGAAGATATTTCACGTAAACTCATCAACAAGAACAAATCTGTTTTCTATGTTACCTTCAAAGGAGATGATCCCAAATTAGTACTATCAAAGATATTACTAAATTCAACCATTATCAATCCCCTATGTTGTATCTAGGATGTCCTATTTATGTTGGAATAAAGAAAATTATTGTCACATCCCAAAATACTCCCTAGATGTGACTGACACCCGCCCACACCATTTGTCGGGAGAACCAAATATCTATACACGCATCCAAATTATCAAAGCATAGAGATACAATATGTGCAACACCAAACCTCATCACTACTCCTGAAAATGGAATAACTATCAAACCAAAATCACATATCGAGTTACGAGAGGAAAATGTCACTTAACAAAATATCTCTCGCCCAAATCCCACAATAAGATCATGAAGCATCTAATAGAGTGATATGACTTTAACTGTCAGGCATACGAACCCCAAAAAGAAGAAAAACATAAACTATACTATACTAGATAGAGCCAAAGTAGTAGCCTCCACGAACATTGCGAAGGCTCACCTCAGCAACAGAGTCCACGAAAATGAACTCGTCAGCCACAAGTCTCACCCTTGCCACAATATCTGCATTGACATGCAAGTAAGGAGTGGGTTATATATAAATATAACCCAGTAAAATCCTCGACTTGCTACTTTAATACCCCTAGAACAAGAGTTATAAAATTCATCTACACAATGGAAATACATAAATAATATACACAAGAATATACATCATAATATAAGCTCAATAAGTTCAAACAAATGTTAAAAAAGGTCACCACATGTCTCAATTCAATCCACACTCAAAACCTGTCATAAACGGCAGCGAAAGAGATCAACCCATCACCCGACAAGTCCATGTCATCATGTATAATGCTCTACAAGTATACTACAACAACGTGTACAAAGCCCCTAACATATTACGGCAACATGGGTATGCCCCTAACATATTATGACAGTCATGTATGCCCCTAATAGCCACCTCATAATAATGAAGAAGGATATTCAACATCACACCACATATAACTCAGAAAAATATTAGGTATTCTTCTAAAAAATAACATATCTAGGGTTAATTAAAGAACACCAACTCCTCCAAGCACATGCTTGTCCCACACATGCACCAAACAGAGAGAAAATATATTTTTCAAAGCATGTTTAAAAAGCAAGCACTAAAGTTTAAAGTCTCACTTACCTTATTAATGACAAGTTCCACAACCTTGCACGCGTAGAACACCCACAAAAACATCCCCTACTTGCCTCAATCTATGAAAACAATATTGATTATCGATACCAATTATGTTGTCCAAACTCAAGTCTCAATATTCCTAGCCTTCAAGTTTAGGGTTAAACCCTAATACCCAATACCTGAGACTATAAATTAAAAGTAAATGTATTCTTAATCTTGTTGTTAAACCTAATTGGTAAATTTTTTTGTTTTCAACTAACAAGATCAAACAATAACAAGAAAATGTCCATACTTTATCACCCAAAATAGCGTTACAAAAATCAAGTTGATTCTATGTATGAATTTCTCCGAATAGCCTTGATGAACCGCATATTTTCTTCCAAGAGAAAAGAGCGAAAAAGCTACGCTTATTTTTCTCTATTATGCTATTGTCCCGAAAAAATAAAAGTGTTTGGATGTTTTCTCTCTCCCTCTCTCTTTAAAATTCTTTAATAAAAATTATTGATTAAAATTACCAATTAACCCTTCATTACAACAATAAGGGTTATTACATTCTCCCCAACTTAAAATAACGTTCATTCTTGAATGAGTATAAAACCATACCTCAAGTGTCAAATAGGTGAGAATATCTCTCTCGCATATCCGCCTCAGACTCCCTCGTAACCTCTTTGGTTTGGATGATTACGCCATAACACTTTCACCGAAACTATCTTCTTTGACCTCAATTGTTGCACTTGCCTATCCAGAATAGATATCAGACCTTCCTCATATGATAAATTCTCATCAAGCTCCACATCTTCTCGATTAATCTTATGACTATCATCACGAACATACTGTCGAAGCATAGACACGTGAAATACAGGATGTACATCAGACATTCTTGGAGGTAAAGCAAGTCGGTATGCCTCTAATCCAATCCGATCTAAAATCTCATACGGACCAATATATCTAGGACTCAACTTACCTTTGCAACCAAATCTCATAACTCCTTTCATAGGAGAAACTTTCAAAAAGACCTTTTCGCCTTCAAAAACTCCACATCATGGACTTTCTTATCTGCATAAGATTTCTGTCTACTTTGTGTTGTTCGAAGCCGTTCTCGTATCACTACAACTTTCTCTATGGCCTGCTGAACCAAATATAGACCTAGTAATTGTGCTTCGCCAGGTTCAAACCATCCAATCGGTGATTGACACTTGCGACCATATGGAGCCTCATATGGTGCCATCTGTATACTCGATTGGTAGCTATTATTATAAGCAAACTCTGCCAATGACAACTGATCATCCCAATGTCCACCAAAATCAATTGCGCAAGCTCTAAGCATGTCATGCAATATCTAAATAACCCGCTTAGACTATTTGTCAGTTTGGGGATGAAAAGTTGTACTCAACTCAAGTTGTGATCCTAACAACCTCTGAAAAGACTTCCAAAACTCAGCAGTGAACTATGCACCCCGATATGATATTATTGAAATAGGCACTTCATGAAGCCGAGAGGTAAATGTCTGCTAACGGCTTTGCGGTATAAGTAACCTAAATCGGTATGAAATGGGCAGATTTTTTGATTCTATCGACAATCACCCAAACTGAGTCATGCTTCTTGAAAGTATTCGGCAGCTCGATAACAAAGTCTATAGTAATCAGTTCCCACTTCCACTTTGGGATAATTAAGTTTTGCATTACTCCACCAGGTTTTTGATGTTCATATTTGACCTGTTGGCAATTCAAAAAACTAGTCACATGCTTCAAAATATCAACCTTCATACCTTTCCACCAGTACAAACCACACAAGTCTTGGTACATCTTCGAAGCACCTGGATGGATAGAGTATTGCGAGCTTTGAGCCTATTCAGGTATTAGCTACTTTACCTCACACACCGTAGGAATGCATAATCTACCATGTCGACGCAAAACACCCTCGCCATCAATTAAGAATGACTTCACGCCTCCACTCTGCAGTCGATCTCGTCATCTAGCAAGTTGAGGATTGTCATATTGGCAAGCCTTGGCTTCTCCAACAAAGGATGATTGCACCACCATACCTGCACAAACCTGCCAAGAAATGTATGATCAATTTGAACTGCCTGATTGGATAAATACTGAATATCCCTAGCCTTAGGTCACTTTTCAACAACAATCCAAACCAAGCTGCCCATATACTTTCTACTCAAAGTATGTGCCACCACATTTGCCATTCCAGGATGATATAAGATAGTAAGATCATAATCTTTTGGTAGTGCAAACCATCATCGTTACCTCAGATTCAGATCCCTTTGCATGAATATACATTGCAAACTCTTGTGATCAATATAGACTTCACACGACTCACCATAAAGGTAGTGATGCCATATCTTGAGAGCAATATAATGGTGGCCAACTCTAAGTCATGTGCCGGATAATTCTTCTCATAAATCTTTAGCTGTCGAGAAGCATATGCCACCACTTTACCATTCTGAATTAAGACACCACCCAATCTGACTCTAGACGCATCATAATAAATGGTGAAACCACCCTCTGTCGTGGGTAAGGTCAAAATTGGAGTTGTAGTCAATGCAATCTTTAATTTCTGGAAACTCTCTCATATTCATCTGACCACTGAAAAATCATACCTTTTTGAGTTAAACGTGTCAATGGAGCGGCTATCTTTGAGAAACCCCCCACAAACCGTCTGTAATATCCAGCTAACCCCAAGAAACTGCATATCTCCGTAGGAGTATTAGGTCGTGGCCAATCCCGAACAACTTCTACCTTTCTTGGATCATCTTGAATACCATGTCGTGACACCACATGTCCTAAAAAATAAACTGTTCTCAACCAAAACTCGCATTTTGAGAACTTAGCATAAAGCTTTCGTTCTATAAGTTTCTTTAATACACTCTCAAATGATGTTCATGCTTAGCCTCATCTCGAGAGTAGTCCAAAATATCATCAATGAATACAATCACAAACTGGTCTAAATATGGCTTAAATACTCTGTTCATAAGGTCCATAAATGTTGCAGGTGCATTAGTCAATCCAAAAGATATCACAAAAAATTCAAAGTGTCCATACCTGGTTCGAAAGGCTATCTTTGAGATAGATATCTTTGGTCTTTATTCTCAGCTGATGATAACCTGATCTTAAATCAATTTTAGAAAAGTGAGTAACACCCTGCAACTGATCGAATAGATCATCAATACGAGGCTACATATATTTATTCTTGATTTTTGCCTTATTCAACTGCTTGTAGTCGATGCACATTCTCATCGTGCCATCTTTCTTTTTCACAAATAACACTAGGGCACCCCAAGGTGATACACTAGGCCTGATGATCCCCTTATTGAACAACTCTTGGAGTTGGAACTTCAATTATCTCAACTCAGCTGGAGCCATACGATACAGAGGAATAGAGATAGGTTGAATGCCTGATACTAAATCAATGCTGAAATCAATTTTTCTCATCGGAGGTAGCCTAAGTGAGTCTTTAGGAAACATATCAACAAATTCTTGCACAACTGGAACACTATCAATATTCACATCCTCCCCTCGAGTTCATGGATAGTAGCAATAAAATCAAAGCACCCATGATTAGTCATTCAGTGTGCCTTTACATAAGATATTATCTTTCCCTATGTCAGAGGAGTCATACCTTTCCATACTTAAGATGGTTCTCCAGGGAAATTAGAATGTACTAGCTTAGCATAACAATCAACTAAAGCAAAACATGATGCTAACCAATCCATGCCCATAATTACATTAAAGTCAGATAATGACAACTCTAATAAAGCAACTATTGTGTCTTGCCCTGCACAAATATAATGCAATCTCCATACACCGTATCCACTGATAAATTCTCTCCAACTGGAGTCATAACCATATATAACATATTAAGAGTCTCAACTCGTCATCCTAAAGATATAGCAAAAGATGGGGAGACATACGAATATGTAGAACCAAGATCAATAAGAGCATATACCTCATGAGAATTGACAGTAATAATACCTGTGATTACAACATTAGATCCCTCGACATCTTGTCTTTCCATAGCAAATAACCTCGGTGGTTTACCTACTCCCCGAGCAACCTGTGCACCCTATCGACCATGTCCAAGAGCATCTTATGGAGAGACCCTAGCTGGCTGAATCTGAGCTTAAGTATATGCTACATTTCTCTGCACTTGTGTAGTAGCTTGACTAGTACCAGATTCTCCCTTAGGATAAAATTTAACAATATGACCTCTTTCACCACAAGTAAAACAAGGACCACCAATACCAAAGTAGCGACCACTGTGATCCCTACCACAATTAGAACACCTTGGATGTTGTCCAGACCGAAAGGAATTATCACCCTTCTTCTGTATCCGTTGTTGGCCCTGTCTAGCTGGATAACCATTCTTAGAAGATTATACCACTGACTCTGATTGAGTAGGCCTAGACTACCCACGATGAAATCCACTCTTGCCTTTAGATGGAGCACCACTAAATCCACCTGTATTACGTGTTTTTTTCCTTTCTTGCTCGGTTTTCTCCACCTCCCAGTAGGACTCACAATGAAGAGAAGTTTCAACCACATGTGAATATGTACCATTTTGCACATCTCTATCACAGGACCACGATAACGGTGTTCTAGTCCATCCACAAATCTTCTCACTTTCTCCCTTAGATCTGCAATAAAAAATGTGATACACCTGGATAATTCAGTGAACTTGGCCTCGTACTCTGTAACTGTCATATAGCCTTAATGCAGATCATAGAATTGACGTCTCAAATCATCTTGTTTGCTCAATGGAATAAACCTATCTTTAAACATTGCTAAAAACTCTGACTAGGTGGTAGGTGGTGACCCTGCTTCTCTAGCTCTCTGAATAGAAGTCCACCATGCCTCTGGAGATCATGAGAACATAAAAGTAGTAAATTCCAACCCTTGAGTCTCCTTCAACCCCAATATAGTATCTTTTCAGAATGATCAATGAACTTACGAGGCTTAATAGAAGTTGGTGGCTTAAGGTCCATGAAATTCTTAAGATCTTTGAGTTGCCCTAAAGTTGCAATTGGATGACCAAATTGTTAAAGGGCTAAATGCCGTGTCTAAATCACATCAACATTCCACGGAACGTGTTCTTGCATAGGTGTAATAGTTTGAGGAGCTGGGATTCCACCTGATTAGACACCAATGCCTCTACCACATTCAATAATCTCATCACAACATCTATAGGTAAAGCGATAGTGGGTGTAACAACTAGCGCTATTTGTGGGGCATCTTGAACAACCTATTCCTGCACTTGCTCTAGGGTAGTGGCTCGAGTCTTTCCCGTATTCATAACTCCTATTGAGGAGCAGTAGATGTCCTAGTCTGAGCCCTCGTAGGATAAGACCTACCCTGACTGCCACCCGGAGGTAATACCATGTCCCTCACCACGTCAAATAGTTGTATCAAATCGAACAACAGAGGAAGATCCATGCCTCTTAGCCATCTGCGAAAAATATTTAAAAGTTAAACTTGATTCAACTCAACGCTCGAATAAGGAATGAAAAAGATAATACATCCTAAATGTTTAGTATCCTTAAGATCATAAGTATGGGCGTCTACATACCCATGAACAAGACTCTACCAAACACTGCTCCATGATCCAGGACTTAAAGCCTAGGCTCTAATATAAACTTTGTCACATCCCAAAATACTCCCTAGATGTGAATGGCACCTGCCCACACCATTTGGGAGAACCACATATCCATACACATATCCAAATTATCGAAGCACAGAGATACAATATATGCAACACTATCACTACTCATAAAAATGGAATAACTATCAAACCAAAATCATATATCAAGTTACGAAAGGAAAATATCATTTAATAAAATATCTCTAGCCCAAATCCCACAATAAGATCATGGAGCATCTAATAGAGTGATATGAGTTTAATAGTCAGCATACAAACCCAAAAAAGAAGAAAAACATAAACTATACTAGATAGAGCTAAAGTAGTAGCCTCCACGAATAATGTGAAGGCTCACCTCAGCAATAGAGCCTACGAAAACGAAATCGTCAGCCACAAGTCTCACCCCCTGCCGTAGTATCTGTAGTAACATGCAAGTAAGGAGTGAGCTATATATAAATCTAATCTCGTAAGATACTCGACTCGCTACTTTAATACCCCTAGAACAAGAGTTATAAAATACATCTGCACTACGGATATACATAAATAATATACACAAGAATATACATCATAATATAAGCTCAATAAATTCAAACAAATGTTCAAAAAGGTTAAACATGTCTCAGTTCAATCCACACGCAAAACTTGTCATAAACGGCAGCGAAAGAGATCAACCCATGACCCTGACAAGTCCATGGCAGCATGTATTATACGATGATAGCGTGTATAAATCCTCTAACATATTACGACAACATGGGTATGCCCCTAATATATTACAAAAAGCCATGTATGCCCCTAGTAACCACCTTACAATAATGAAGAAGGATATCCAGCATCACACCACATATAACTCAGAAAAATATTCGATATTCTTCTAAAAAATAACATATAGGGTTGATTAAAGAACACCAACTCTACCAAGCATATGCTTGTCCCACACATGCATCAAACAAAGAGAAAATATATTTTTTAAAGCATGTTTGAAAAGTAAGCAATAAAGCTTAAAGTCTCACTTACCTTATTAACGATAAGTTTCACAACCTTGCACGCGTAGAACACCACCAAAACAACCCTACTTGCCTCAATCTATGAAAAAAATATTAATTATCAGTATCAATTATGTTGGCCAAACTCAAGTCTCAATATCCCTAGTCTTTAAGTTTAGGGTTAAACCCTAATACCCAGTACCTTAGACTATAAATTAAAAGTAAAGGTATTCTTAATCTTATTGTTAAACCTAATTGGTGAAAATTCTGGTAAATATGTTTTCAACTAGTAAGAGCACACAACAACAAGAAAATGCCTGTACTTTATCACCAAAAACAGCGTTACAAAAATCAAGTTGATTCACTGTATGGATTTCTCCGAATAGCCTTGATGAACCGTGTGTTTTCTTCCAAGAGAAAAGAGCGAAAAGCTACACTAATTGTTTTTCATAGTTACGCTATTGTCCAGCAAAAACAAAAGTGTTTGGCTGCTTTCTCTCTCTTTTTTTAAAAAATATTTTTTTAATAAAAATTATTGATTAAAATTACCAATTGACCCTTCATTAAAAAAAAGATTATTACAATTATTTAGTTCAATAATATGGTTGCTAAGGTATCCAAAAAGACTACAAGGTTAGCAAGGAAAACTCTTATCGTAGGGAGGAGAGTTTGTTCTCATAAAGTCTATCCTTCATGCTTTTTCATTTCACATACTATTAGTTGTTCACCCTCCAAAGATTACCTTATATTAGATTGAGAAGGTAACTGCTGATTCCTTTTGGAGTCTAGATGGTGACAGAAAAAAGAAACATTGGTGCACCTAGAGTGATTTATATTTTCCAACAAATAAAAAGGGTGTTGGTTTCAAATCTTGTTGTGATATTTGTAATAGCTTCTCAGCTAAACTATGGTGGAAGTTTAGAACTCATAGTCATTCCTCAGACCTTTTTTGGAGGTTAAACATTATAAAAAGTTTCATTCAATTACCAAGAAATGGTCCTTAATCCAATCTCATATATGAAAAAGGCTAATGGATAGTAAAAAAGTGATTGAACCATGTATCTTATGGAGAACTGACAATAAAATGTATATTTTTGATGGGATAATTGGGCAGGCCTTCATCCTATAGGTAGACTTGTTCAGAAAAAAGTACTCCTAAGAAAACTCTTGTTTAGAATTTTATATAGACAATACTTGGAAATAGAACAAACTCAGAAGAATCCACCTCAAAATGTGATCAATTCTATTCTTGATACAGATTTTTTATCCAAATAAGGAGGATGGACCTATTTGGACTCTAAATCTTCTAAAAAAATACACTAGCAAGTCTGCTTGGCAATTAATAAGAAAGAAAATGATCACTACCTTGTCTAGTTCTATAAATTGGCAAAAGAAATTTCTTGTAGGATCTCATTCTTTATGATGAGAGCTATAAAATTCCTATTGATGAATCAATGAAAAGATTTGGGATTCATCTCCCTTTTTTTTTTGTAATCGTTGCAATATCCAGTAAATTAAAATCACCGAACGTCTTTTTTCCAAAAGTCAAGTTTCCTCCCAGGTATGAAATTTCTTTTGTAACTCTTGTAGTTTATTAGTAACAAAAGCAGAAAGATGCAACTTCTTCATGAATAGTAGATCTTTTATATTGCTTTTCCATATACTGTAATTACTCCTGTTTAGGCATACCATCTTGCTCATATTTCCTTTCATCGTAATTTTTTTTTATAAATAATCAATTTCTGATACCACTTATTACGACAGAAGGTACAAATATGAAAATAGAGAAAATAAAGAACATCAAATTTAATGTGGAAAAATCTTTCAAATCGAAGCAACAACCCCAGGATTGTCGAGATTCAAATTGATACACTAACAATAAGAGGATTATATATTCTCCTAAATGACTACATAATAATTGCCAAGGAGAAACAATAGCTGCAACAACAAAAGTAAATAGAAAGAAAAACACCCCAAATAAAGTTACTATTCAAGACCAAAAATTGGATGCTTCTCACTTTCGAATCTGTTTCGAATCTGTTCTCCACAATTCAAACTGAAGACCAAGATGTTAGCAACCTCGTTAGATTAATGAATCGAAAACACAATTTGAAGGCCGATGGCCAGAGAGGAGAAACGTTGTAAAAAACACCCCTTCCTTCTCTTTTACGTCTTGTTGAAAGCTCTCTAAAAAAATCTCTCTTATGTGCTAATGTCTTTCAAAGACTAATAATAATGAGCAATATATAATTCTCTTAAAAGTTGTCTTATTATCGATAATGAGTGGTACTTTTTTCCTAAAGCCAAAACCAACTCCAAATAGGTATATGATTTCAATTTTTTTCAAATAGGACTAGAATTCTAATTCTTCTCCAAATAGGATTGGGGATTAAAAGAAAATAGGATTAGGCTATGGGACTTTGGTTAGAACATGTACTATATCCCAACAAACTCCCCCTCCAGTCAAGGGACCAAATGTATCTTTAAGTAGAAGAATTCTTGACAGACTTCATGCCCGTCACAGTTCTACAAAACTCATGCTTGTCTGCAATCACTACTTTCGTAAGCAAATATGAAGGATTATCACCAGTGTGTATCTTCTCAATCTCAAATAATTTCTCTATGGTCGTTCTTCTCTAAGATACTTTCTACTAAGATGCTGGGACTTGAAATGAAAGTTGGAGTGCTTGGTGAGATAAATAACACTCTTAATTACCATAAGATAAGATGAACCTTGACTGCTCAAAGTCCACATCTTTGATAAATTCCTTCATTCAAAGCAATTCTCGGAACATTCAGTGATAACAATATATTCGGCTTCTGTTATAGATAGAGCTATGCATATCTGTAGTTTAGATTGCAAAGAAATAACTCCTCCGGTAAAAGTGATCAAATAACTAGAAGTGCATTTTTTGAATTGTTAAATTTTTTTTCCAAATTAGTGTCTGTGCAGTATACAAGTTTGTGCTTGCCACTACCAAAGCACAACTCCATATCTGAAGTACCTTCCAAATATCTTAGTATCTTAATATGCTAACGACCAACAACATATACAATATCTAATCTAAGTACAAATCCTAGCATACATCAAGTTGCCAACTGCAGATGAGTAGGAAAGACATAGTACATGGGCTACTCCACGTAAATATAAGGTAATAATGAGTGTTATACCTTTCATTTTGGCCCTATAAAGTCATCCTCCCCAACACTAGTGGCGAAGCCAAGATCTTTATGAAGGGAGTTAAAAGTATAAAGAACAAATATATGAAAATTACACTACGAGAAATGGGATAGACGAAGAAGAAAAAAGTTAACTTTAACTTGTCAAATCATGCTATTTTTAGCGTACATTTTTTACTTTTACCTTGTTCCATTTAACTTTCTTAAAAGTTCTTGTATTTTTTTTTATTTTCTGTGTTCTACTTTATTTTGGACCTTTATTTTTTTTTTTTAAATTTTGAATTAGTGCTCATTCAATCATATGTTACTTTGAAAATTGGCAAGAATTTTTAACGAGGTATAAGAACTAAATTACTTATTTTATAATGCATATTTAGAAGATAAATAAATGACATCGTCGATTTTGTTAGTTCATTTTACTATGTTACTAGTAATTTGTTAAAAAAGATAAATGATGAATAAATAAAAAAAGTTTAGTTTAATTTCCATCTCTCTAGAATGAAATTGACAAAAATAGAAAAGAAATACTATGAAATTAAAGAAAAAAATTCAACCAAATAGATATTGTTAAAAAAATACTCACATCTTTTAAATTTATTTATTTTCTATATTGCATTTTAAATTTAATAACAAATCATTATTTTTAAAAAGTTTCTCGGAATAAGTACATGAAAAAAGAGTTACATAGAAATAACATGAAAAATATAGATAAGAATAAAAAATAAACAAATGAAATGTTACTAATAAATTTAAACAAAGACAAATTGAAGAAGAGAAAATATCATTGAAAAGAAAGATAATGGAAAAGAAGAAGAATAAAGCTACTCATTAAGCTCCAAAATAATGAGCCCATCTCGGCCTTGACCCATTGCTATGAGAAGGGAAAAATAATAAAAAAAAAAGGAAAAATAACATAATTAAGTAAACATATGATATGTAATTAAATTATATAACTATAGTTTGAAAAAATTATAATTTATAGCTATAATTAAGGTTTTGTTGCAATTTTCTCTCTCCTCTCTTCCTTTCTTTGTAATTTCTTGTCAGATATACATGTATATCAGTTGCATAGATACAATTTTATTTGGCAAATATACATAGTCAATTCGACAGATATACATACACAATTCGCCTCTCTCCACTCTCTGCCCTCTCTCGATCTCGCTCACCTCTCTCCTCCTTCTCCCAATTTCGCTTGCCAGAAATACAAATACATATGTATATTAGTTACACATATACAATTATTTGACAGAAATACACATATAATTTGATAAATATACATACAATTCGTCTCTCTCCTTCCTATCTTGATCTCGCTCGCATTTCTCCTCCCATCTAGGTCGCATAGCCGAGGTTATGCCAAGTAATTATGTAAAATACAATAATTTTTTATTATATTAAGTTTTAAACTAAGACTATTTATGAAAATTTTCCCCCAAAAATTGTATGCGTGGATTCGAACCCAGGGTTCATGACAATATATTAACTCATGAAATCAGAGACTCCGCCCCTGCCCAACACTAGCAATTTCTTTGACTGCTTTTCTCTACCCTTGGATACGCTTAGCCCATGCTTGACTATCGTCTGAATTTTCCAGCAGTTTCTTTTCATATCGAGCAAACGCTATTGCAAAGCTCCCTGATTTCTCTCCAACATCAGACGAATCAACATAGTAGAAAACAGGAAGTATGACATGTCCTCTCTTCTTGTTGTTCTCCAGGATCATCACAAGTTCATCAAGGCACCAGATGGAAGATGCATAGTTTTTCGACAAAACAATGATTGACTCCTTTGATTGGTGGATAGCCATATCGAGTTCAGACTTATCGTTCTCTCCTCTGTCAATCTCGTTGCCATCCTTAAAAGTACGAATACCCACATCAGCCAAAGTTGGTTATTGAAAGTTTTACGAGTGTCTTCCCCCTAAAACTCAAGACATAATAAATACATCTAGACCTGAACTTGGAGGCTTCTAGAACTTGTTCACAGGCCATTGATCAAAATAGGAAATCAAATTTGGCAGCTCTTCAGTAATAAGAATTTGCAGAGTGCAATCAAATGTGTACAAGATTTAAGCTGTAAAACTTGAAAGACTGATGTGTGTTCATGTTAAAGACTTATTTCTCCCTTGTGAAGTTAGACCTTAAAAATATCAGTTCTTGTTCAACTTGTTGTTTTCTGGTCTCTCGAGTCCAACATTCTGACTTTAATCCATGTCGGTCGGTGGTTTTCATGTATTGTTATGCCCCATCCTAAAATATGATCAATTTTCACTTCTCGATATTCAAGCTACATGAACTTTGATCAACAATTTCTTTATTAATATAATATAAGAAGCATTGCAACTTACAACACTCTTCATATCGCTTTCAAATATCTAACATTTTATTTAAAAATATCAAATTAATCTAATCTAACTTTTGTTCTAAACATTCATCAAATGGACCATCGAGAAGCAAAAAGTGACAAGTATTTTGAAACGGATGGAATATACATTAAAGTAATTAGAGAGGAAAGGAATAGTTTTTCCAATGCAAAATGTCCAAACAAACTAATGAGAATTAAAGACTTCTAGTTTTCATTCATCTGTACACTACAATAAAACTAATTATATATACTGTTGTGTTCATTTCCTACATGCTTGGATAAGAAAGTAACTATGACTTGCATTTTTTTCAATACAAAATAATTAAAAAATGTATTTTTAAATATTAGTCAAAGTTTATATCATGATAAATTAATTTCATGCGTGTGTATAGTTTTGAGAACATTACCGTAACTCGTGATAAATTAATTGTATTTTACTAAGACAAGCCATTGAGAAATCCTCCTTTGTACATCCAATACGAAGATCAATGAGATTTATTTATTATTTCTTGAATTCCAAACGCAGGCACAAATAATAGCACCAAAGTTATTATTTGGCTAATACTTATCTAGTTTTGTCTATCTAAACTTGTGATTGGAGATAATTCACAATTTTCTAGACAACTTGGAATGCTTTTGCAAGAACATCGTCATTGATTGGTGGGTCTAAGACGAAAATTGCATTTGCAATAGTGATGACTCCTGGATTTTGGCTACTGAGTCCAGCGATTGCAACGGCCTTAGTCTTTCCCCCATTAAATTGAAAATGAATGAGTCGTACTGGAAAAACCAACTCATATCCAAAATGAATGAGTCGTACTGGAAAAACCAACTCATATCCAGGATGTACGTAGAATCTTGGTAAATGTTTTTTGTTTTGTCCAGATTTGGACCCAGAGGACAAATTCAACAAGGAGTGTTCCTTCAAGGACAGTAAGAATCTCAGTTCCTCTAGGGTGCGTGTGTGGTGGGTTGAGACCCTATGGTGCATAGTCAATACGAACTAATGAAATTCCCAGGTGTTAAGCCTTGATAAGTTGTTGACATTCCAAGTTGATTCAAAGCATTTCCAGCTACGGTTATGCCTGATTTGAAGAAGTCATCAGCAGTGACTTAATCTTAAATTATGTCGTGAAGCTCTCCCAACAACTATAATGACTTAATCTTACTACACTTTAATTTTTTGTAAACATACAAACTATCTCCTTTGTCTCCTCACACCTGTTTTCATCTCTATTTATGTTATTTGCTTTCTTACTTTTTCTCAAGTCTCCACTTCAATCAAGAGCTCATCGATACACAATACGTTCACACTAATAATAAGATATTTGTTAAATAAAGGGAAGTTTGAATTGGTAAAATATTTCCCTTCCCTTAAACTTTGATCATAGACGTTTCCCATATCAAAGCACGTAACCTTGGAAAGTTTTACCTTTTCTAACTTTCCAATTTTGACTTTGTTACTCTGTTTTTCTTTGATCTTTTCTTGTTTCCTAATACTGACCATTTCCATGGCCAAAGGGATTAATTAGTCTCTGTAGTTGTTGAAGAAGGCTTCAGGATTTTGGTTTATTATAAACTAATCATGAATGACTTGGTACTTAAGAAGCTAGCTAAATTAATTCATTGTTTATTTTGAGGACTCATTCAAGAAATTTAATCTATAAATAGCCACCATTCCCATGCAAAGTCTATCACCTTCAAGCTTACAAGAAATAACATTAAAGCAGCATCATTTTAATTAATTAGAAGTTTAGTTATCCAGCTAATTATGGCTTTGGCCCTGAAGTTGCTTGTTGTCACCATTGCCGTATTGGCTTTGGCATCTTCACCTAGCACTGCCTCAGACCCAGATCCCTTGCAGGATTTCTGTGTTGCTGTTAATGACACTAAAACAACTGGTAATTGAGATTATTTACTACTCAAGTTCTAGCTTCATGTTTTAAATGAATACAAAAGTGCTTTTTTTTCTTTTTTGGTTTCTAATTCTTTTTGTTTTTTAATACAGTTTTCGTGAATGGAAAAGTTTGCAAGGATCCAAAACTTGTCACTGCTGATGACTTCTTCAGACCAGGACTAAACAAGCCTGGAAATACGTCAAATAAACTTGGATCAATTGTTACTGCTGTCAACGTCAACAATTTACCTGGACTTAACACTCTAGGCATTTCTTTAGCTCGTATTGACTTTGCAAGACGTGGTCTCAATCCACCTCATACACATCCTAGAGGAACTGAGGTTCTTGTTGTTCTTAAAGGAAGACTCTATGTTGGTTTTGTCCTTTCTAACCCAGGTCCAAATATGAAGAACAAGTTATTCACCAAGATTTTGAACCCTGGCGATGTCTTTGTTTTCCCTGAGGGTCTAATTCATTTTCAACTTAACGTGGGGAAGACTAATGCCATTGCATTCGCTGGTCTGAGCAGCCAAAATCCAGGAGTTATCACTATTGCAAATGCTGTATTTGGCTCAGATCCACCAATTAATGACCATGTCCTTGCTAAAGCATTCCAAGTTGACAAGAAAGTGATTGATCATCTTCAAGAACAGTTTTGGTGGGATAACAACTAAAAGTATAAACATAAACATACTCATGTTTGTTTTTTGAAAAATATATACTTGATTCAATGATGTTCTATTGAATAAAGATTGGTTAAAGGAATTAAAT
The DNA here is from genome assembly GCA_029948455.1 of Solanum rostratum. Classification (NCBI taxonomy): domain Eukaryota; kingdom Viridiplantae; phylum Streptophyta; class Magnoliopsida; order Solanales; family Solanaceae; genus Solanum; species Solanum rostratum. Next base: position 14,300,504 of record CM057053.1, on the reverse strand, counting down.
GTGGTGTACTTCAATTTTTGATGGAAATATGATGTTTCTCTAATGATTTAGAAACTGTGGCTATAATATTGTCTTGTTTGTGCTTATCAGAAGTTGGAATATTAAAAGCTTGAAATGCACTCTGCAAATCAATATTATTTCCTTTGGCCAAATATCTTTACTCATAGTGACAGTTGGAATTATCATAATAAGGCGTAATACCTTTCTATAGATATGCAATTCTAGCGTAATATATATGTGTGTGTATGTATACACACACATATGTGACTCCCCAGCTTAAGATAAGAACAACATTGGCAAATCACAAGAGAGATGCTAGGTATATAAATACGAAGACTTTACTCACTAGTGATGCATTTTAAAGACGCGTAGGCCTAGGCTATTAGCAGATAATATCACTCGCAGGATGGACTATAACAATATATTTGTATTTCAGTTCTGGAATATGCACTATGCACCCCTTTGAACTGCAGGATGCACAGAACCTTTGTGAAGCAGGTTCAGATTATTAACTCAGTTGCATAACTCAACTTCCTCCTTACAGCTATCAACTCTAGCTGTACCCTTTTGATCTTCTACTCCAATGGAATTATTGGGGGAATCAGAGAGCCTTGGTATTCAACCACCTTGCAGGTCCCAAGTAACTGGAAATCAATTTGGCTCCAACCCCACTTCTCTTCATTGTCCCAATGGAATCTTGTGCTGATTTCCAGCAACTCAGAAACTGCATTCTGCTCCCCTGCAGCCTAAACATCGTCATTGAGGAGATTTTGGGCAAACTCCCACTCAGTTTGGTCCTTGGAGTTGTTTGGTATAATAATCCCAACATAAAATACAGTCTGTTTTCAGTTGAAATATTAAATAGTCCTTGGATTATTTGAACCACCATTTATATATATGGTGGAATAACTCATCACGAATTACATATTTAGGGATAATTAATTCCAGAATAACTTGTTCCTAACAAACGGCCCCTTATAGATAGCGAAAAACACTCAAGTTGGATAAAAACCTTGGTCAAGGAAAAGAGTGCAACAACATTTTCTGTTTCTTTACCTCTTGGAACTGATGAGTTCTGTCCTGTTGTCGAGTGATTTTACCTTAGGGGCTCCGAATCTGCATCTAACATGCTTCAATATGGAGTCAACCATTCCGCGTTCTTAGGTGTTCTCGTATTTGCTTCCCGTTTAGGCCTATCTTGAGAAATGGTTAGTCAAATCAATACAAATTTTACCTGACAGGTAGGAAAAGAGAACCTGATATGTAATACTCCTCTATTTTGGTGTTGTGCCTGTTTTCATACTACCTGTCAAGACATCCTAAGGTTGTTCTGTTTGTCTTTATCATCCTGGTATAATTTGTTCACCAATCAAATAACCCCTAGTGTTTTTGTCAAATCATATTAATTTATCATAATTAAATGATAAATTGAGGTGAGAATAGATACTAATTAATCATGATTAAACAACTAAGCACTTGTAAAAGACACATGTCATATGTTCATTGGCTTAGTATGATTTCGAGTGTATAATTATTTTGCAAAAATTCATGAGAATGGAGAATTTAAGGAAGCACCCTCAAGACTCAAGATCCCATCCTCTTGTTTATTTTCTTAATAAAAGAGATCAGCAATTTTAAGAACATTTAATTTGGTTGTTCAAAATGCCAGAAGTGTAAGTTGTATATGAGAAATACATACTTGACTTTTGCATTTGCTCTATAATCTGCAAAGTTCAGAGGATTACAACTGATCTGGAAGAAGCCTTCTCTCATCATTGTCGAGGCTCTCGTCTACTTTGTACTCTATATTAATCACGGTGAGTTCTTTTTTTGTGCAGTTCATCAGATTCAGAAAAATGAAGTTTGTCATTTTCTTCACCGGAAGGATAAATATCTGTTTCATCAATCCGTTGCAACTCTGTTTATCAATGCATCCATTTTAGCACGGTCTCTGCCACATGGATATGTACAATAAAGGAATGAATAGATGAAGCAACAAGTTGTCATTGGAATGCCTATAGCAGTATAGAGTGCCTTGGCTAGGGGGGCTGCATTCTCTCTATCTGTTTCAATTTCTTGTGAGCCCGTTGAGTCCTTAGGGATTTGTTTAAAACAATAAACGTGTTGAGCCAAAATACCAACCACTGGAGGAGCTAACGATGCCAGTATAGACTCAAATGATCGATCCAGGGCATAGATGCTTGTTCGAGCTCCCTCAGGAACTATCTCCACAAAAATTGGACTGCAAACATGTCATTTGTGAATATTTTAGTGAATCACCCTGTTTTATTTTTTAACAACTTTTTTAGCTTGAATAGATATTGTTATTGATACCGCATTCAACTATATTACTATGTGTGTGTATATATGTGTGTATGTGTATGTATATACTTGGTTCCTTTAGGCTTTAGCTATATCTAAAGCATCGTAAATTTACCTGAGTATGTTCAGTAAACAAATGAACCCATCAACAAAAGCATATATAACAAAAGATCAAATAGATCGACTGGAAGGGCTGAGTTAACATTCTGATATATGGAGTAAAACTAGAGATTACTTGAATGAAACAAGTAGAATTAGTAAACAAGCAGCAATATTTAGGAACCAGAAAAATCGCGTGTCACTTATGTGTCAGCAATTCTATTTGGACATGAAACTTCCTTGGGACTTAAGCATGAAACAGATTTTGTTTCCTCATTCTTGATTACATTTCCTTCTGTTTAACTGTTTTAGCTCTTTTGCTGTTGGTTAAGTTAAAGAACTTTAACTGGTTTTACTTAGTCTTTATTTGGCTAAGATGCTGATAATGAAATGCTTAATCCAGAGATAATACAGGATTGAAGTTAGTTTTCAAATCCAGATCTGATCAGTCCACCTACAAGATTTTCACACCCTACTTCATTTGTGAAAGTTCCCATTAGCACTACTTGTTGAGGATGTGGTTAATTGTTGTGTGGCATTTCCCTAGACTATACACCCTGAAAATATCACTTACTCCTATATGTAAAGACAGACAGATGTATGCGAGAAAATCCAGATAAAAGTGAACGATATAGCAGTCCAAAGGAAACATACTTGTTTGTTGCTGGACAATTCCAAGATATTGCTAATCCCACGATGAACAAGTCTAGACCAGGGATTGCAGCCGTGGAAGGATCTGTTGACTCTTTGCCTTAATTTCTCCCACATCTAAAGTTTTACTTTGGGGAGGAGAGGTTAAGGGTTATAAAATAACCTCTCCTCCTTCTATTAGGATAATCCCAAGAAATTTGTAATCTCTTCTCCCACATAAACAAAAGCAGATTATTTGAGCGATGCTCGGAGATTAGGCTAAATTAGCCGAACTCCGTTAACAAATTTGTGAGTGTGTTTTCTCTCTTTATCTCTTTCATTTCGCTTCATTTATTGTGTTGTTTTCTGTTCAGTTGTAGTATAATATTCAATATTACTTGTCGGGTATCTCTGTTAGTGTTCTGTCCAGTTCATTTGTTTTGAACTGGTTCATTTCACTATTTGTGTTGTATTAGTGGGAAAATTTCGCGATTTCCCCAACAAGTGGTATCAGAGCCGAAGGTTCGCCCTTGGGTTGTTTGAAATTTGTTGTAATATTGAATATTATATATTGAGTCTGTAATGGCAAATAAAGATCAAGAAACGGAGGGTGCTGTCTCAAATATTTCATCTGGGGTGTCGGGCTCCTCGTCATCATGGTCGAGGTTCCCGGTGTCCAGTTTGAAATTGGCGGTGGAAATATTTGATGGCACCGGCCATTTCGGCATGTGGCAAGGAGAGGTCTTGGACTCTCTCTTCCAGCAGGGTCTTGATATTGCTATTGAGGAAGAGAAACCAGAAGAGGTACAGGAGAAAGACTGGAGCATCATCAATCGGTTGGCATGTGGAACTATTCGATCTTGCCTGTCCAAAGAGCAGAAGTATGCTTTCAAAAATGAGACTTCTGCACACAAACTGTGGAAGGCACTAGAGGATAAGTTTCTGAAAAAGAGTGGTCAGAACAAGCTCCTGATGAAGAAAAGGTTGTTCCGATTTGATTACCAACCAGGTACTACTATGAATGAACACATCACTATGTTTAATCAATTAGTAGCAGACTTGTTGAATTTAGATGTGAAATTTGAGGATGAGGATCTGGCTTTGATGTTGTTATCTTCCCTTCCCGATGAATTTGAACATTTAGAGACTACGTTACTTCATGGGAAGGAAAATGTGTCGTTAGATGCTGTTTGTTCTGCTTTGTATAGTCATGAATTGAGAAAGCAGGATAAGATGAAAACCAAAGCAACGACATCAGAAGAAGCATTGGTGGCAAGGGGTCGTCAACAAAGCCAGACAAAGGGGAGAAGAGGAAGGTCTAAATCCAAAGGCCGAGCCGTTGCCAAAGATGAGTGTGCTTTCTGTCACGAGAAAGGGCACTGGAAGAAAGACTGTCCAAAATTGAAGAAGAAAGGGAAGACAACGCAGGATGCAAATGTTGCTGAATGCAAAAGTGATGCGGAATCAGATATCTCTTTGAGTGTCTCACTTTCAGCATCATTGCATCCAGATAAGTGGATATTTGATTCAGGTTGTACTCATCATATGTGTCCCATTCGGGAATGGTTCTTTGAATTTCAGGAACTCAACGGTGGGATTGTTTACATGGGTAATGATAGCCCATGTCAGACAGCCGGGATAGGCTCAATCAAGCTGCGGAATCATGATGGATCCATCAGAATTTTACGGGATGTGCGATACGTACCAAAGTTGAAGAAAAATCTCATCTCATTGGGGACTTTAGAATCTAAAGGCCTAGTTGTAACAATGCGAGATGGAGCTCTTATAGCAACTTCGGGAGCGTTGGTGATGTTGAAAGGCGTGAGAATGAACAATCTGTATTACTACCAAGGTAGTACAGTGGTGGGGACAGTAGCATCAACAACTTCTAGCACTAAGAAGGATGTTGAGGCAACGAAGCTGTGGCATATGAGATTAGGACATGCTGGTGAGAAATCCTTGCAAATTCTTGCCAAACAGGGATTGTTGAAAGGTACAAAAGCTTGCAAACTTGAATTTTGTGAGCATTGTATTATGGGAAAACAACGAAGAGTGAAGTTTGGCACTGCAATTCATAATACCAAGGGTATTCTGGATTATGTGCATTCGGATGTATGGGGACCTGCCAAGACTCCATCTATTGGAGGTAGGCATTATTTTGTCACTTTTGTTGATGATTTTTCCAGGAGAGTTTGGGTGTTTACCATGAAGAACAAAGATGATGTGCTTGAAATTTTTCTTAAGTGGAAAGCTCAAGTTGAAAATCAGACGGGAAGGAAGATTAAGGTTCTCCGAACAGACAATGGAGGAGAATACAAGAGTGATCCATTCCTGAAGGTATGCCAAGACTGTGGCATAATTCGGCACTTCACGGTTAGAAAAACACCACAGCAGAATGGGGTGTTAGAGCGTATGAACAAGACACTTGTGGAGAAAGTTCGTTGTATGTTGTCTAATGCTGGGTTAGGCAGGAAGTTTTGGGCTGAGGCTGTGACATACGCTCAACATCTCGTCAATCGTTTGCCATCATCTGCTATAGATGGCAAAACTCCATTAGAAGTATGGTCTGGAAAACCTGCAACTGATTATGATTCTTTACATGTTTTTGGTTCTATTGCATATTATCATGTGATTGAATCAAAGTTGGATCCACGGGCAAAGAAGGCTCTATTCATGGGCTTCAGTCCTGGAGTGAAGGGATACCGTTTGTGGTGTCTAGAGGCAAAGAAGACGATTATCAGTAGGGATGTTACCTTTGATGAATCTGCGATGTTGAAGAAAGAAAATCCAGATGAAGCTGATAGTACTCCACAGCAGGTGGAGTGTGTTCCGAAGCAGGTGGAGTTTGAGCAGACGGTGGTGATCCCAGCACGAAGCACCACTAGTGACTCTCCAATGGCGGGAGAAGAGTCAGTTGATGAAGAGGTTCCTACCCAAGAACCTCAACAGCAATCAGCGCCAATTGCAGTTAGAAGACAGAGACGAGATATTCAAAAGCCTGCTCGTTTCATGGATATGGTTGCCTATGCACTTCCAGTGGTTGATGACATTCCATCCACCTACCCAGAAGCCATTCTAAGTTCAGAGAGTGGGAATTGGGCAAGTGCAATGGAAGAGGAGATGCAGTCTTTGGAAAAGAACAAGACGTGGAAGCTGGCACAATTACCGAAAGGTAAGAAGGCAATTGGGTGCAAATGGGTATTCGCAAAGAAAGAAGGATTTCCTAATAAAGAAGATGTTCGCTACAAGGCAAGATTGGTGGCTAAAGGCTTCTCTCAAAGGGAGGGAATTGATTATAATGAGGTATTTTCTCCAGTTGTTAAACATTCCTCTATTAGAATTCTGTTGGCCTTGGTAGTACAGTTGAATTTGGAGCTAGCTCACCTCGATGTGAAGACCGCATTTTTACACGGTAATCTAAAGGAGGAAATCTATATGACTCAGCCAGAAGGATACAAGGTTGCTGGTAAAGAAGACTGGGTTTGTAAACTTAGCAAATCGTTGTACGGACTGAAACAATCTCCGAGACAGTGGTACAAACGGTTTGATGGGTTCATGAAGGGTCAGAAGTACAAGAGAAGCAAATACGATCACTGTGTGTATTTGCGCAAACTTCAAGACGGTTCCTATATCTACTTACTCTTATATGTTGATGATATGCTAATTGCAGCAAAGAGCCAAGTTGAGATTGACAAGTTGAAGGCTCAGTTGAGAAAAGAGTTCGAGATGAAGGATTTGGGGGAAGCCAAGAAGATTCTCGGCATGGAAATAAGCATGGACAGAGAGAGGGGCAAACTTTGGTTGTCACAGAAGCAGTATTTGCAGAAGGTACTACAACGCTTTGGTATGCACGATGATACAAAACCTGTAAGTACTCCACTTGCTCCTCATTTGAAACTAAGTAGCCGTTTATCTCCGACGACTGATGAAGAGCGAGAATACATGGCGAAAGTCCCATATGCAAATGCAGTTGGAAGCTTGATGTATGCAATGGTGTGTACAAGACCCGATATTTCACAGGCCGTTAGTGTTGTTAGCAGGTACATGCATGATCCAGGCAAGGGTCATTGGCAAGCTGTGAAATGGATTCTACGGTACCTCCAAAATACCGTAGATGTTGGATTGGTGTTTGAGCGAGATGAATCACTTGATCAATGCATAGTTGGATATTGTGATTCTGATTATGCAGGTGATTTGGATAAGCGACGTTCTACTACTGGATATTTGTTCACTTTAGCAAAAGCACCAGTTAGTTGGAAGTCTACTTTGCAGTCAACGGTGGCTTTGTCTACAACAGAGGCAGAGTATATGGCGATTACAGAGGCTGTGAAGGAAGCAATTTGGCTTTATGGGTTGCTTAAAGACTTGGGAGTTGGTCAGAGACAACTTGAGGTATATTCTGACAGTCAGAGTGCTATTCATTTAGCAAAGAATCAAGTCTTTCATGCACGGACGAAGCACATTGACGTACGCTATCATTTTGTGCGGGAGATTCTCGAAGAAGAGGAGATACTTCTCCAGAAGATTCACACTACGGAGAATCCTGCAGATATGCTGACCAAGGTGGTTACGAAGGCCAAGTTTGAACACTGTTTATACTTGGTTAATGTCTTGCACATTTGAAGTTTGGCGTCGGGAGGCGCAAAATTTGAAGCACCGAAAAGATTCGTTTTTTGTTTATGTTTTGTTTGAGAAGATTTGTATTTTTGGTGGAATTGAAATTAAGCCAAGGTGGAGATTTGTTGACTCTTTGCCTTAATTTCTCCCACATCTAAAGTTTTACTTTGGGGAGGAGAGGTTAAGGGTTATAAAATAACCTCTCCTCCTTCTATTAGGATAATCCCAAGAAATTTGTAATCTCTTCTCCCACATAAACAAAAGCAGATTATTTGAGCGGTGCTCGGAGATTAGGCTAAATTAGCCGAACTCCGTTAACAAATTTGTGAGTGTGTTTTCTCTCTTTATCTCTTTCATTTCGCTTCATTTATTGTGTTGTTTTCTGTTCAGTTGTAGTATAATATTCAATATTACTTGTCGGGTATCTCTGTTAGTGTTCTGTCCAGTTCATTTGTTTTAAACTGGTTCATTTCACTATTTGTGTTGTATTAGTGGGAAAATTTCGCGATTTCCCCAACAGGATCATCAGGCAATCCAAGAAGCAAAATTGCAGCTTTTTTTTTTTCAAAAAAAAAAAAATGATTGTCATTTTTATTATAAAGTTCAAGAATCTTGGCAGATAGATTCTATGACTAATTTCAAAAGTCCGTAATAAGTTGAAAGTTGAGGGTTCAGTTTCTACTTATGTTTTGCACTGAAACAAAGCATTTACTTACTCTCATTTTTGAAAACTTTATTAAATAAATGGCTAATCATGATAAGCTAATACATCATGTAGGTAATCACTTACCCACAATTGCTGTACACAACAAATTAATATAATAAAACACATGTTAATTAATCAACGTCAAGTAAAATAAATTATAAATTCAAACACATGGCATGCACGTATTGAATTGATGTATACATCAAGTGCAGGTAAATTTTAACCCCCCCTCCCCCCTCCCAACTTCTTTTTTCTTTTGAAAACTTATTTGTTAATCAAACTTATCAACAACCAAAAAAAAACCGTTTCTTTTAATTAAATATCATGAACATTGAAATACTAAATAATGAAATATCATGACCATTGACATCAATATCAAAATTAAAGTAATCTTGAAAAGTTAATATTATTCCTTGAATGAGACATGAAGAGGCGGGAAAGAGAAACCAATTGAAGAGGAACACATACATTTCCACAATCACTTACTCCTCCAATCATTTCTCTTTTCGGCTTGTTTCTTTCATACTAGTCTTATTGATTTGACTTGACTATTTATATATTGAGATTGTCCATCTTTTATTTTCTTTGGTGTTTCGCTAATATGTTAATTATTGATTGAATGAATGTGATGAGGTCAAGTGGTTTGCTTGGGGACTAACAATAGTCACTGAGTGCCAGTCACGTCAAGGGTACCCTCTCGGGGTGTGACACTTTTAAAGTTTAAAACCAAACCAATTCAAGTATAGTTACAACAACAACATATCTAGTGGAATCCCACAAGTGGGGTTTTGGAAGGGAAAATGTACGCAGACCTTACCACTACCTCATAGAGATAGAGAGGTTGTTTCCGAAAAACCCTCGTCTAAAAGAATCGGGCCTTATAAGCAGAAGGTACTAGATATGGAAAAAAAGAAAAAGAAGGGAGAAATAAAAAGCAAATGATAGTATGTAAATACGATAAAGATAAGAAAATATAAGACAAGTAATGACGACATAAGATGTGTAACACCTCTAATTCTTTCCACCTAGTCTGAGTAGATGCACAGAGAAAACTAAGAAGATGGCTGAGAAAAATCACTGCAAGAGAAACCACGAGGGTCGTCTATGGCCCATAGATAAGGCCTTGTAAATACCCAGGTGACTTTGTTAAATTTTCTAAGTTTGAGGCCCATGTACAAGACAACATACAACCCGTATATTAATTCACGGCCTGTAGATTAGGTTTCATGAGTTGGTGATCCAATAATCAACTTTTCAGTACATCGAGTTACGAGTTATCAAACCACCCATAAAAGGATTTACGGCCTGTAGAAGAGGTTTCATAGGTCCAATGCCAAATTAAGTAACCTAAACTTTTGGAAACTTTACCTACGAGAGGCCATCTATGGCTCATAAAAAGAACTACGGCCCGTACGGGTTCTTGTGGTTCCTATTGGCAGGTTTTAAGAAGGATATTTTTGTCTTTTCCTATTCCCTTTTAATTCAATCCTTGGAAGTTTTGGACTTAATTAAAGTCCTAAAACAAAACCGTAAGTGTAATTTTCACCTTTCATTCACACTTAGGATTTTTTTAAGCACCTGAGAAGGGAGAAAAGCGAGGGTTTCAAGTTCAAACACTAGGATCGGCTGAGGTTTCATTGCTTCTTTTATTTCCAAGTATGTAAGGATTCCTAAAGTGTTGAACTACGTTCTTTCACACACCTTTTCTTCTCATTAAGGCGAAATTGAGTAACACATTCAAGTCTTGAAAATTTTATAACTCAAATACTAAATTACCTACATTTACTTTGAGCTCTCATGGTTATAAACTGAATGATTGATGCATTATACTGTTATTAACCTGAGATTGAAACACAAACTTTATGCATTGACATCGTGAACTCCAAATCACATGATTCATGAAATTCTATACATGGACTGAGTTAGGGTTTGAGTTTGATTATTTGAGTTGAGTAAATTGAGCATAATTGAGCATGAAGAGCATATAAAATTATAATTGCATGTCTATTGATGCATTTTACTTGCATTCTATGACGAGTCTAAGTGAGTGAGTCCGAATGACCGTTTGAGTCTGATTGATTTCCTTGATTGACTGAGTTGATGAAAAACTGAGATAAATTGAGTTGAGATAACCCAATGAGGTTAAACCTTGAGTTGATTTCCATGAGTATTATTGAGGTTCAAGTTGATTGATGAGTTAAACATGTTTTAGTCTTGGGAGGAGTATCGAGCACCGAGCTGGGAGCGAGTAAACAACTACTCTAACCCATAGAAATATGTTGTCAGTGTAGGATAGTCATGCAGCACGTTCTGGCGACTCTTGTCCCAAAGGATGGACATTTATTATGGAATCCATGAGAGAGTTGATCGTCCTTTACTTTGGCAAGTTTAGGATGGGCGTGGCAACGACGCCACCTTTGTTGTACATCACAAAACTAAAGGTGATGGAATTGGATGTCGGTTAAGAGAAACTCCTAAGCAAACACTTATTGAGCATAATATTTCTAAACTAAGTTTATTACTACTGAGCCTATTTAAAAGTATGATTTATTTTAAACTTGCATATTTATCAAGTTGAGTCATGAGTTTTTTGAGTTGACGTGAGCGAGTTAAACTTTACTTTGTAGAGCCATTCTATATACTAGTATATTTCATGTACTGACGTCCATTTGGAACTGCATCTTTTTATTTGAGTATTTTTCTTCCGCTGTTGAGCTGATATGATGATGAGGCTAGGTTGTTTTTTTGTAGAATCAACAATGGTTCTTCAAGTGTTCGCCATGCCAAGGGTATCCTCCTGGGGCATTACAAACTTAGTATCAGAGCATAGAGTTCAAAAGTCCTAAAAAGTATATGAAGTCATATCTAGTAGTGTCTTATTTATGGGTATGTTATGCACCACACTTTATAAGCAGGAGACTATAAAACATTAGGAATTGTTACACTTTCTTGTATAATGAGTTCATGCGATAGAGTTAAAACTCTACAAAGCTCCTTTCTAACTTGTGTGTTACGAGTTTGCAGATCATGCCTCCTAAGCCTACTGCCACTCAAAGAAGTACCCCAACTGACGATACTGAGGATCTGACCCCAGCGGTGCCTACTTAGATGGAAATAAGGGGTCGAGGTCGACCATCCAAAGCCACTGGTGTTCCACATACACCTACTGCTCTGGCTGCTCATATCACAGAGGCTGACTTTAGAGGAGCTATCACTATGTTCACCCAACTAGTAGATGCTCAGAATGGGAACCGGAGCTCGTAGACTCCTAATTCTAATTCCCAAGAGCCAACCACTACCGCTATACTGAGAAATTTTCTGAGGATGAACCCACCAGTCTTCACTGGGTCAAAGGTTGATGAGGACCCTCAGAATTTCATTGATGAGATGTGGAATGTGTTGAAAGCTATGCATGCAAATGAGATTGAGGGAGTTGAGCTTGCTGCCTATCATCTCAAGGATGTCGCTAATATTTGGTATATCAGTGGGAGAGGATTCATGGTGAGGATGTTAAGCCTATGATTTAGGAGGAATTCAGAAGTACCTTTCTCTATCACTTCTTTCCCAGGAGTTGAAGGAGGGAAAGATTGAGGAGTTTGTGAATCTGAAATAGGAGGGGCTGACCACTAAGGAGTATAGCCTTAAATTTATCCAGTTATTCAGATATACCCCAGAGATAGTCTTGGATATGAGAGCGAGGATGAGGAAATTTATATTTCAGTTGGGTAGACATGTGAAGAAAAAGTGCAAAGCGGCATTGTTGATCCCAGGTATGGATATTTCCAGAGTTATAGTAAATGCCCAACAAACTGAAGAGGATAAGAAGAGAGATAGAGAGGAGCATCTGAGTAAGAAAGCCAAGTTAGCAAGGCCTAAGCCCAATTAGTCTAAGCAGAGTAGGGGAGATAAGTCTTACTTTCAGAAAAGGTCTACTAGTTATGCACCATCTTCAGCCAGTGCACCAGCCCCGAGCCATAGGTATGATAAAAAGTCCCAAGGTCAGCAGAACGTTAGAACACAGGGTTCATAGTCTCAGACCAATGTTGCTTTTGGCTCAAAAGGGAAGCCACCTTGTGGGAAATGTGGCAGGATACACCTGGGAGAGTGTAGAGATGGAGGGAACGAATGCTATAAGTGTGGCCAGCTAGACCATTTTCATAGGGAGTGTACGATGTGGGGCAACAAGGTCCAGTATTCTACCACAACACTACCAACGAGGGGTAACCAGAGAGATGCTGTACCAGGGACAAGCGGTGGGACATATCGTATATATGCAATAAGGAACTGGGTCGCAAGAGATGTTGTGATGGGTATGCTTCGAGTCTTTACCTTTCATTGCTATGCTTTACTTGATTTAGGTGCAACTTGTTCCTTTGTGACGCCATATATGGCTGGTAGATTTAAGATACTTCCTAAGTGCTTTCGTGAGCTATTTTTAGTTTCTACTCCTGTTGATGAGTCCATTCGAGCCAATAAAGCCTATAGAGATTGTGTGGTGTCCATCTATCATAAATATACTCTTGCTGATTTGATGAGTTAGAGAGGTTGATTTCGATGTGATCCTTGGCATGAACTGGCTTCACGCCTGTTATACCTCTGTTGATTACAAAACCCAAATTGTCAAATTCTAGTTTTTGAATGAGCCTATTATTGAGTGGGAGGGATACTCTGTTACGCCAAAGGGTAGTTTATTTCCTACCTCAAGGCCCAAAGACTGATCTCTAAGGGATGTATCTATCACCTCGTACGAGTTAAGTCTGATGATGCTGGGCCTCCTACTCTTGCATCCGTCCCAATTTTAAGCGACTTCCCTGATGTATTCCTTGAGGATCTACCTGGAGTCCCTATTGATAAGGAGATTTACTTCGAAATTGATATTCTCCTTGATACCTAACTGATTTCTATTCCGTCGTATAGAATGACCCCTGTAGAGTTGAAAGAGTTGGAGGAGCAGTTGAGAGATTTTCTAGAGAAGGGATTTATTAGGTCGAGTGTCTCTCCATGGGGTGCTTCGGTCTTATTTATATGAAAGAAGGATATTTCCCTTAGAATGCGTATTGACTACCGTCAGTTGAATAAGGTGACAGTGAAGAATAAGTATTCCCTCCCGAAAATCAATAACTTGTTTGACCAGCTTCAGGGTGCCACTATGTTCTCCAAGATAGACCTCTGATTTGGCTATCACTAGTTGAAAATGAGAGAATATGACATTTCGAAGATGGATTTTCGAACCCGATATGGTCACTTCGAGTTTTTGGTAATGTCCTTTAGGTTGAAAAAATATACCTGCAACCTTCATGGACTTGATGAACAAAGCATTCAGACAATATCTTAACATGTTTGTGATCGTGTTTATTGGCGATATTTTGGTGTATTCCAGAGATGAGAAGGAGCATGCTAATCACCTTAGAATCACTTTGCAAATGCTCAAGGATAATGAGTTATATGCAAAGTTAATGAAGTATGAGTTCTAGCTCAAATCTATGGCATTCTTGGGCCATATAGTTTCGGGTGATGGCATTCGAGTGGATACCCAAAAGATTGAGGTGGTTAAAAACTGGCCTAGACCGACCTCACCAACAGATATAAGAAGTTTTTTGGGATTGGCTGGTTACTACTGTAGATTTATTGAAGGATTTTCTTCCATATCTGCACTATTGACTAGACTACACAAAAGAAGGCCAAGTTTCAATAGTCTGATGACTGTGAGAGGAGTTTCCAAGAGCTAAAGACACGGTTGACTACTGCCCCAGTGTTGACCTTGCCCAATGGAATGGATGGATTTGTCATCCACTGCGACGTATGAAGAGTGGGATTGGGATGTGTGTTGATGCAGAAAGGTAACATTGTTGCCTATGCTTCTAGACATCTTAAAGTGCATGAGAAGAAGTATCCCACTCATGGCTTGGAGTTGGTAGCAGTGGTGTTTGCTCTCAAGTTATGGCACCACTACTTACATGGAGCACACGTTAATGTATTCCTAGACCATAAAATCCTACAATATGTCTTTACCCAGAAGAAGCTTAATATGAGGCAAATGAGGTGGCTTGAGTTACTCAAAGACTACGGCATGAGCATCCTTTACCATCCAGGTAAAGCTAATGTAGTTGGTGATGCTCTTAGCAGGTTGTCCATGGGAAGTACCTCCTATGTCAAGGAAGAGAAAAAGGAGTTGACTAAAGAGGTTCATAGGTTGGCACGATTAAAAAGTCCAATTAGATGAATCGGGCGAATGAGGAGTTCTTATGCATAATGGGTCTACATAATCTCTAGTAGTAGAGGTGAAGGAGAAACAAGATTAAGATCCTATTTTACTGCAGTTGAAGGAAGATGTGCACAAACAGAAGGTGATGGCTTTCGCCAAAGGGGGAGATGGGGTGTTGAGATACCAAGGCAGGTTTTGTGTTCCGGATGTCGATGGTGTTCGAAAGAGGATCATGGAAGAGGACCATAATTCCAGGTATTCCATTCACCCAGGATCGCCTAAGATGTACCATGATTAGAGGGAGATTTATTGGTGGGGTGGAATGAAAAGAGATATTGTTAAGTTTGTCTCCAAGTGCCTGAATTGCCAACAAGTGAAAGTTGAGCATCAAAGGCCATGTGGAGTAGCTTAGAACTTTGAGATTCCAAAATAAAAATGGGAGATGATTAATATGGACTTCGTCACAGGTTTACCGAGGTCTCGCAGACAACATGATTTGATTTGGGTGATAGTTGATAGAATGACCAAATCTGCTCACTTCTTGGCAGTATAGACGACTAACACTGCGAAGGATTATGCCCGACTGTGTTTACAGAAATTTTTTAGATTGCATGGAGTCCCCTTGTCTATCATCTCAGACAGAGGAGCCCAATTCACCGCTGTTTTGGAGGTCTTTCCAGAATGGCTTGGGTTCAAAGGTGAATCTCAACACTGCATTCCACCCACAAACAGATGGTCAGATAGAGCACACAATTAAAACCTTGAAAGACATGTTGAGGGCCTACATCATTGATTTCAAAGGTAATCGGATGAACACTTGCCTTTGATTGAGTTTTCCTATAAGAACAACTTCCATTTGAGTATTTAGATGGCCCCATACGAGGCACTTTATGGAAGAAGATGCAGATCGCCAATTGGTTGGTTTGAAGTGGGTGAAGCAGAGTTAATTAGACCAGACTTGGTTCGCCAAGCCATGGAGAAGGTGAAAATCATACGAGAAAGGTTGAAGATTACACGAGAAAGGTTGAAGATTACACAAAGATCGATATTAGGAGAAGAGACTTAGAGTTTGAGGTTGACAATTGGGTGTATCTGAAAGTGTCACCTATGAAGGGTGTGATTCAATTTGGGAAGAAGGAGAAGTTGATTCTGAGGTATATTGGCCCTTATCAAATTCTAAGGAGAGTGGGCAATGTAGCTTATGAGTTAGAGCTACCACCAGAATTAGCAGCCATCGATCAAGTCTTCCACATTTCTATGCTTAAAAAGTATTTGGGAGACCTACATATGGTTGTGCCTGTTGAGAGTATTGGAGTAAAAGACAACTTGAGCTACAGAGAGATTCCCATCCAAATCCTTGATCATCAGGTTCTCAATTTAAGAACCTAAGAGATTGCATCTGTCAAGGTGTTATGGAGAAACCAGTTTTTAGAAGAGGCCACCTGGGAAGCGGAGGAGGATATGAAAGAGAGGTACCCACATTTATTTCCACCTACCAATGATGAGAGAGTTGATGGTAATGATTCTTTCTTAATTCCTAAATTCCCAGCTACTCTGCATTTGACTGACTGAAGTATCCTAGAGTCTGAGTGCTAATTGATTAGATTTGCTAAATGATTTCTTGTCTTACTTGCTTAACTACTTGATTGATGTATTGCATGAGTGAGTTGAGAGCTGCTTGATTGTTAGAGTCCATAATGATGATCGTGCCTTGACTACATTTCCTATGTTTTTCTTCATTCGAGGACGACTGGTCCCAAGGGGGAGATAATACAACACCCATTAATTCTTTTCACCTAGTTTGAGTAGATGCATAGAGAAAACAGAGAAGATGGTTGAGAATAATCACTGGAAGAGAAACCATGATGGTAATCTATGACCCGTAGAGTGATCTACGGCCCGTCGATGAGGCCTCATAAATCTCCAGGTGACTTGGTGAAATTTTCTCAATCTGAGGCCCATGTAAGAGACAACATATGGCCTATATATTAATCCACGACCCCTAGATTAGGTTTCGTGAGTTGGTGATCCAAAAATCAACTTTTGAGTATGTCAAGTTATGAGTTATTAGAGGGCCCGTAAAAGGATTAACGACCCGTATAAGAGGTTTCGTAGGTCCCATGCCAAATTTCAGTTACTCAAACTTTTAGACACCTTACCTATGAGGGGCTATCTACGGCCTATAAAAAGAACTACGACCTGTAAACAGGGTCTCGTAGTTCCTATCGACAATTTTTAAGAAGGGTATTTTTGTCTTTTCCTATTCCCTTTTAATCCAATCTTTGGACACTTTGGACTTAATTAAAGTCCAAAAACAAAATCCTAGGCGTATTTTTCACCTTTCATTCACACTTAGGAATTTTTTAGAGTACCAGATAAGGGAGAAAAGCAAGGGTTTCAAGTTCAAACGTGAAGATCGTCTCAGGTTTGAATGCTTATTTTATTTTTAGGTATGTAAGACTTCCTTAAGTGTTGAACTACTTTTATTCACATACCCTTTCTTCTCATTGAGTCAAAATTGAGTAACAGAGTCAAGTCTTGAGAATCTTATAACTCAAAACCAAATTATTTACATTTACTTTGAGTTGTCATGGTTATGAACTGAACGATTGATGCATTACGCTGTTGTTGACCTAATATTGACATATACATTATATGCATTGACATAATGAACTCCAAATTGTATGATTCATGAATTCTATATATATATACTTAGTTGGGGTTTGAGTTTGATTATTTGATTGAGTAAATTGAGCATAATTGAGCATGAGGAGCATATAGAATTATAATTGCATGTCCATTGATGCATTTTTCTTGCATTACATGACGAGTCTAAGTGAGTGAGTCTAAATGATTGTTTGAGTCTAAGTTGAGTCTGATTGATTTCCTTGATTGACTGAGTTGATGAGAAACTGAGATGAGTTGAGTTGAGATAACCTAATGAGGTTAAACCTTGAGTTGATTGACATGAGTATTATTGAGATTCAAGTTGATTGATGATTTGAGCATGTTTTAGTCTTGGGAGGAGTATCGAGCACCGAGCTGGGAGCAAGTAAACAACTACTCTAACCCACAGAACTACATTACCAGCGTAGGATAGTCATGCCACACGTTCTGGTGACTCTTGTCCCAA
Organism: Solanum rostratum; assembly: GCA_029948455.1. Lineage (NCBI taxonomy): Eukaryota > Viridiplantae > Streptophyta > Magnoliopsida > Solanales > Solanaceae > Solanum > Solanum rostratum. The sequence goes on along the minus strand of CM057053.1, from coordinate 14,282,792 downwards.
AGGATGGACATTTATTATGTATCCATGAGAAGGTTGATCGTCCTCTACCTTGGCAAGTTTACGACGGGTGTGGCAACGACGTCGCCTTCGTTGTAGATCACCAAACTAAAGGCGGTGGGATTGGATGTCGGTTAAGAGAAACTCCTAAGGAAACACTGATTGAGCATAATATTTCTAAACTGAGTTTACTACTACTGAGCCTAGACTAAATGCATGATTTATTTTAAACTTGCATATCTGTCGAGTTGAGTCATGAGTTGTTTGAGTTAAGGTGAGTGAGTTGAGCTTTACTTTCTAGAGCCATTTTACATACCAGTATATTTCATGTACTGACATCCATTTGGACTTGCATTGTTTCATGATGCAGATACAGGTGAAAGAGGAGTTCAGCCCGTGCATCGTTGAGGTCTAGTTCAGTGCCTTTCCAGAATTAGTGAGCCCTCCCTGCTTTTTGGAGGAGCTCTTTTATTTTTTTATTTCAATTTAGTATTCTATTTTCTTGATTTGAAGTATCCATGGCCTATCATGGTACCATCCAGATTGTTAAAGTAGAGGCTTTATAGATATTAAGTAGAGGATTTTTTAAGTATTGCTATTTCCAACTTATTCATTGGAGACTAGGTTTTAGTAGAGTTATATCTATTCATACGATGTCTTTTTATTTGAGTATTTTACTTCCGTTGTTGAGTTGATGTGATGATGAAGCCAGATGGTTCTCTTAGGGAATCAACAACAGTTCTTCAAGTGCCGGCACGCCAAGGGTACCCTCCCGAGGCGTAACAGGATGTAGAGACATAACTACTACTACTACTAATCTACTATATCACAAGGTCATACATCAACCTACTCCTACTAGCCTATTAACCTTCTACCCACGACTTCCACTCTTTTCTATCTAAGGTCATGTCCTCGGTGAGATGAAGTTTCGCCATATCTTGTCTGATCACCTCCCTCCAATACTTCTTTGATCTACCTCTTCCCCTCTAAGTAACCCCTAAATCCAACTTCCCATACCTTCTAACATGAGTATCGATACTCCTTCTCTACCATGTCCAAACCAATACTGTCTCGCTTCCCTCATCTTGTCAGCCACAAGGACCACCTCGAACTTCTCTCGGATAATCTCATTTCTAATCTTATCACTCCTAGTATATCCACACATCCATCTCAACATGTTCATCTTCGCAACCAAGTATAGTTAATTTCATTTTTAATACCAAACCAAGTCAAATTAAACCATTGTCAGATTATTTTTGGTTTGTCTTGAATTGCGATTTTCGATTCGATTTTGTTCATCCCGGCTACAAATAACTTTTGTTGCTAGGAAGTAAAACTCCATTTTCAATATATTATCAAAAACTCAGGTCAAAGGCTTTTTAGAGATAAATTTCATAGCTAATTGTTTTATAGGACATTAGTTAAAATAATTATTTTTACCAGTTATAGTAATAAAGTCGTAATAATATACACGTAATACTGTAAACATAGCATGACTAGTTAATATGAGCTATATATTCACCAAAATTTATTCATTATGATAGTAACAACACAAAAAAAAAAAAAAATTAAGAACCAATGACAAATAACTTATGTAGCTAAATAACAAAAATTCATTGTTAATCTTATTTAACAACATATTATAAAAATTATTATTTTCCTATGAGATATTTAATATTTAGTAATAAAATAATGATAAGTTTTGTAGCTAATTTTTTTCTAAAATTTTGATTAAAAATTGACTTTACCCACTGCAACAATAAATATCATAGGACGAACGGCATTAGAATAAATACTTACAGAGTAAAATAATTTTTGAGGTAACAGCTTGACCCAAAAGCGCAAGGAAGGAAAATCAAGTGAATGGCTATTGATCATTATCACATCGATTTTCCTTTCCATTGGAGAGCATTGTCATGAATGTAGAAACCATACCAACAGTCATAACTGTATTAATTCATTTTGAAAATAAGTGAAAAACACAAAATTATTATAGAATATATTGTTTTAATTATCATTCAAATTAAATTATAAACTTTCATGTTATATTGCTACACTTAATTTATACATGATCTGCATACATCAGTCAGTTCATTTTATAATCGTGTGGGTAATTTTCGACAAATACATATGGAAATCTTAATTGTGCATTAAATATAGAAGAAAAATTAAATAATCAAGATAGACTATAAAAAATCTAAGAGTTCAACTAATCTTTTGATTCCTATTTCACAAAAAGGGGTGAGCAAAATTGATTCAGTATTGACTAATACTTGCTTGAAATATGTGCTACATGGTACATGCAAAAATAACTAGCAAAGCAATCTAAGTCCAAAAAATTCTCTTAATAATCGGTGAATAGTGAATACTAACAAAGTAAGTGAGAAAATAAATAAATAAATAATAGAAATTAAAAGAAATAAAAACACATTAAATTATATTGAAATTGTCCCTTACACACTTTTCTTTAGCTGTATAAAATAATTTAAAAAGAATACCCATTTTATAGTTTTTTTTAAAAAAAAATAAATATTAATGTAGTGACATTTTTCCTTTCCCTTTTTCTTTTGGTTTCCCACTTAGTGTCCGGTACCCATATTGGAGCCCGACTAAATTCGGCTTCGTGCCGGGAAGTTCCACGTTAGGGGGTAAAATTATCACGCCCCGGGAGGGTACCCTAGGCGTGGCCGGCACCCAAAGACTATTGTTAGTCCCCATGCAAACCGTTAGATCTCAGACAGTCATTCAACATCAAGCATAGCGGAAGTAATAGAATAAGGCAGTGAGCTACATCAGTCATTCTACATCAATAAAGAGGGCCAACGACCAATAAACTCAGTCTCAACATCAATGAAAAGTAAACAATGTTACTAACTCAACTCAAAGAGGGAAAATACCTCAACATCAAACCTCAACTCATGTCTATAAAGCCTTTAACTCAACTCAACTAGACAGTCTAAGAAGGTACCATGAAAGGCCATGGCTACGAAAAAGGCTCATCCGGATAGCAAGGAGGGCTCACCAATAACTGAATTCAGAATCTCCGAATCTCAATGATGCGTCTACTGAAATCCTCTACCTCTTGTATCTGCATCATGAAATGATGCAGCACCGAGTGGCATCAGTACGTGGAATGTACGGTATGTAAGATGGTTGAATATAACAGTACATATAGAGCAATATAGAGATAACATAACCTCAACATCATACTCCGTCAAAATGTCAAATATCTCTCTAGAGAAAGAATAAAGAGTAGACAAATGACCATCAACATCTCATCAATACATCAGACTCATCTCAAGGAAACTCGACTCAACTCAAAAGACTCATGCCCGTTTAGGATAAGGATAAAGAGTAGGTACTGAAACATCAACATCTATCAAGACTCATACCATCACATCAATATTGGAGTACTATCAATGTAGGACCTAACTGAGAGTTTCTCTAATCGACAACCATCACCTATGAGCCGGTGATGATACAACGAAGCGATGCCATTGCCACATCCATCTGGTACCCTACCTGGGGTAAAGGAAAACACCATCAGTGGATCCACAAGAAATAACATCAGTCCTCTTTTGGGAAAAAGGAAACATCCGTATTGTGGTTCGATCCTCTCTCCTACGCGGGCCACGTAGTTAATGAGTTCGAGTGGGACTCACTCTCACCCATTTTGGTGCTCAATACTCTTCCTAGAACTCAACATGCTCATAAAACATCATCATCAAGATTTCTCATCATCGGTCCCATGGGGACATAATACATCAACATTAACATCATCATTAACATCAACTCATCTCATCGACATCAACATCATCTCATCAACATCAACATCAACATCATGGACTTGAAAAATTCTTTTAGAATTTAGTTTCAAGTTTTAAGACTCATAAATATCATTCTTATCAACATCATCATCAAGACTCTCAACAATTTAGACCACAATCACAACATCACAAACATCAGCATTGTCAAGGTTCTAGACTTATCCCCGAAGTTCATTCTTGCATTCTTTAGTAAAATAGACATAAAGTTTTGTAAAAATCATTCATGAAAGCAAGTTATGCAGTAAAATAGTTTGTGATGATCATCTATTCATGTAAAATATATGAAGTAAAAACTCAATGGAGTACTCAGGAATCCTCATATTAAACTCATTATCTTCAATCATAGACTCAATTAACTCAAAGGGCACACATGAGACAACAATCCTGTCACGACCCGGGGTCGGGACCTAGATGTGACACAGCGATTGGGGACCCGAGGGTCCCCAAACAAGCCTCAAAGCATCAAATTCCACATCATTGGTTCTAAAATATCATTTAAGCACATATAACTAAATGATGGAAATCAAATCTCAAGAATCCATTCATTTAATGTTAAACAAAATGAGAAAGTTTTACAAGTGCCCAATATTTGCCTCTAGTAATAAGATAGGACGGGGGCCAAGACATGTCCCGGGCTCACCCTCAACTAAGAAGATAAATAGATAACAACATAGGTAGAAGGAAGGTGGCTTGTCCTTGGAAGATAGGACTCACCACAATATCAACTCTCCAAATTCGAGCTACCCGTCAAGTGGTGAATGATCATAACTCACGGTCCCTACATGGTAAAATCATGTAGGCATAGAGTATGCGTTAGTACGTTTGAATGTACTAAGTATGTGGGTATGTAATGTATATGGCTTACCGGACCTGCATATCAATGTTAGATGACAAGGGCACATAATATACAAGGATCACATAAGCAAAGGAATTTAGTATACAAGATGCCATGGAATTTATGATGCATGCAATGCGATAATGCTCCTATATAACAGGGATGGACTATAACCGATAAACCAAATCCATGCGAGCTACTACACGAATTGGACCGATTTGGACCTCCCATCGGTAGGGAGAAGATTACTTGTCAAGGGTAATCTACATCACACCTTACGACCCGCTTTTCGGTGGATGGACACCTTCTTTACAACCCGCTTTTCGGAAGGATTTACAGAATCAGAACAAGATAAATCATAATCATATACAGATAGATGAATTACATCCGTCCCTATGTAGGCACATAGTTCAAGGAAAGGGGGAGGACCCCCAATCCATCGGTGCTAAGTCTTACACATCTCACAAGAATACTTATATATATATATATATATATATATATATATATATACTTATGCTTTCAAGAGAGTCAAGTGCAAGTTCATAACGTTCAAGACATAATTGGGCTTAACGCCAATTTACAAGATCATATGCAAGATGCCAATGCAAGGAATAGCTCATCTACAAGTACAAGATGCATGGTGCAAGCACCCAAGATGCTCAAAGAGCCAAAATTATAGACATACCAGTGATCACCTTCTTGTCATATCCCATGTCTTACCAAAATTCACATTATAATTCTCCTTTTGGGCAAAATTAGGCTTAACCCCACATTTCCAAAAATTTCCATGTAAAATGTCATGAATGTGATGCAATGCATAGTGTAGGAATGGCATGGGTAATGTAGAGTATATTAAAATAAGATATAATGTAAGACTAGGAAATTCAAATAAAATTCATAGAAATGGTAGTAAATATCACCCATGCATAATAACACATTTAAAAGGACATGCATGTTCATAATTCCATAGTCCAAATAGTTCATTTCCATAAAACTAACATAAATCATGATAAGGAGCCTAAACTAACACATGCATGGTTCAAAATACCAAGAACAAGTAGTAAAATTAATATTTTTAGGAGTCAAGTTCATAATTTAGTTTCAAAGGGAATTTGGGTCTTCTTGGTTGAAAGGAACCAAGAATCAAACCCCACATACCTGACTTGAAGACAAACTTGAGGAGAAGTGGGCTTCAATTGAGAGCCTTGACCTGAATTTCCTAGAGAGAGAGGTTGGAGAGTCTTGGTGGAGTGAACTCTTAGAGAGAGAGAGAGAAATGAAAATGAGAGAAAAGTGCTGAAATATGAGGGTGAAGGGTTTATATAGGGAGCTTAGGAGGGGTAGGAAATGACCAAATTTTCATTGAAAATAAACAATATTTCGAAAATGCCATTAATGATACGGTCCAAAAATTTGTCCGTTTGGGGCATACGGGCTGGTACACGGTCCGTGTAGAGTCACACGGACCATTTACTGTACCGTGGTCCCGGACTTTAATTTTTCGGAGGCGAGATTTTTCGGACCAAGTATCATCACACGGTCCGGTAAACGGACCGTCTAGGGTCACACGGACCGTACAATGGTCCGTACGAAGGTACCAAGGAAAGAGACACACTTAGAACACAATTTGGCAAGAAAATAGTGACCAACTTCAGCCTCACGGACTGTTTGCTGCCACACGGTCCGTGTGGCTGGCCGTATGGCTTGCCTGCACGGACAGGCTGAACAAACACGAGCATAACTCCTTGGTCCGAGCTCGGAATTAGGTGAAACCAGGTTCATTGGAAAGCTAATTCAAAGAGCTTAAATTTGATATATTGTAGGACACCTAATTCGTTTTGTGCTAAGAGATATGACCTTTTAAAGTTGACCCTTCTACCAAATTATATGAAGAACCTTTAGGATTAGTGTCGGAGAAGTTTAGGAATGTAAAAAGGGGTTTCAAAGGTCATAAAAAGCCTTGGGGATGAACCAAAATATCAAAAACACCTCAATAAAATGGATCCTTAAATTTTACAAGGGCCTTGACACGGTTAGCTTCACGGTTCGTGAAGCTTTTCACGCCCCGTGAAGGCTCTCGTCTGGCCAGACAGGTTTTACGAAAACGGGCATAACATCTTGCTCCAAACTCGGAATGAGGTGAGATCGGATGCGCTGGAAAGATAATTCAAGGAGCTTCGATTTGATATGTCATGGGCCACCCAGTTTATTTTGAGCTAAGAGATATTCCTATTTAAAGTTGGCCCATCTATCGGCACTTGAGAATAATTTAGCCAAGGGAATTCCTTTGAACTTGACTTGATGTAGGAGATGCATGATGATCTTAAACAACATAGATAAGCTAGAATTGAAGGCTTGAGAGTGAATTTATCTTGAGCATAAGGTCCCATACTTAGAAATATCTCACTCTGAAAAGCTTTACGGATGACCTCACGGCCGTGATGGCTCCCATGAAGTGCCACCTTGGTCCAAAACTTTTCCGAAACCAATTTTCATGCTTCCTTGAGGTCGTACAAAATTCTGGGTCCTTATAAATCCTGTGCTTTTGGTTAGCTTAACATATCTGGGATGATTGCTAACAACAATTCCTCATAGAATCTCCTCTTGACTCTTCAACCTCAACTCTCCGCAAGCCTAATTTGGTGAATTTTTCTAGGAAGAGGATTTTAGAATGGGTTTTGAACCCTTTCTTCATGAATACGACCTATATTAATCGTATATGGATTTTTTGAAGATGTTAGGAATGGACTAGAATGCCTATCAAAATTTTAGAGATTTTTCAGCCGTAAAATAAAACTGTCTGCGATGCGGACTAGTCGCGGATAGTTCATTTTTGGTAAAAATTTTCCTGAATGAGTTTTCTTAACCCCGTCGAAAAATTAAGAAAAAACATAAGGCACCTCCGCGACGCGGCTCTGTCGCAGACTCTCACTATTTCTCATTTTGGAATGTAAAATTATCTTTTGACTCAGTCGCTCTAAAAATTGACCGAGACCTTTCCCTCGCTCAATTCTTCATGCTGATTACGAATCCGACCTTGAATTTTCCATCTGAGCGTAAGAAGATGAATTATGCACACATCTCTCCTATAGGGGTATTTTGATAATTTTATTGGGGGGTTACATCATCTTCCCCTTGGGGTCATTCATCCTCGAATGATGAGTTGCAGGGGTGTTATGACATGAATAGACTCAAAACTCATCTCGATACTCACTCAACAACTCAACTTCTCAACTCTTCATCAACCTCAATAACTTCTTGTCACGCCCCGGGAGGGTACCCTTGGCGTGGCCGGCACTCAGAGACTATTGCTAGTCCCCAAGCGAACCACTTAGCCTCATCACATCATTCAATCAAATAAACTCTATTGAACAATGAAAAATATAAGTAAGTAATGGACACATCTCATCTAAAGTCTCAAAAGAATATATAAAATAATGAAGGCTAGTAGAAAGAACTAGCTCATAATCTCAATGTCAACACTCGACCATTGTCTATGAAGCCTCTATCACTAATCATATGGTGCCAATGACAAATCCATGGCTACCCAAATCAAAATAAAAGAAATAGTCCAATATAAATCTAAAGCATGATGAAATAAAAGTAGTGGATCCTCTAGAGTAGGGGAGGCTCACCAAATCAGCTTCGAATCTCAGATCTTCAACGGAGCGCTTGTTGATGATCTCTAGTACCTGCCTCTACATCATAAAATGATGCAGTTCAGAGTGGACGTCAATATTTGGAATGTACTGGTATGTAAAATAGCTGAATGAAACAGAAACCGGTAGAATAATATGGAAACAATATCAACTCAAAATAAACATCAAATCACATTGTTAGTCAAATGTCTATCTATGCAAGAATAAAGAGTAGACAAGTGACCCATCAATAACTCAAAACTCATCAATCATCTCAGACTCATCACAAAGGAGCTCACCTCCTCTCATCTTATCACATCTCATCTCATCTCATCCCAAAGGAGATCACGTCCTCTCATCTCATCTAGACTCGGAATAAGGTAGGAAATCTATGGGAGTTTCTCTTATCTGACAACAATCACTTATGAGCTAGTGAATGTACAACAATCACGCTGATGTTGCCACAGCCGTTCCAAACTTGCCAGGTAGGGAGCGAATCAAAACCATATCAGCTCACCCAATATGGAGTTAGTCGTCAATAAGTCCTCTATTGTTTCAGGGACTTCTAATCAAGAGGGAACCACAATATATGTGATGGTTCCAAGCCTCATCTATGTATGACGACGTAGTTAATGAGTTCAAGTGGGACTCACTCTTACTCATTTCGGTGCTCGATACTCCTCCCGTGACTCAATGCTCATAAAACCATCAATCCAATCAAACCAATCTCGTAGGGACTTTAACCCCGTCAACAATCGGTATTTCACAGGGACTTTAACCCTATCATCAATCAATCTTAGAGGGATTTTAACCCTCTCATCAATCAATCTCACAGGGACTTTAACCCTCTCGTCAATCAATCTCATCAATGACTCAAGATTTAGAACAATCATTAGGAATCAAGTGAAGACACATCGGTAGAGTTCATTTTTAGAGACTCATAAGACAATCAAACTCTATCAACTCATCATCATTCTCTCATCACAATCACAATCATAATCAACAAGCACAATCTTAACTCAAGGCTCTAGACTCATCATTCTCTCATCACAATCACAATCAACAAGCACAATCTTAACTCAAGGCTCTAGACTTATCATTCTCTCATCACAATCACAATCAACAAGCACAATCTCAACTCAAGGCTCTAGACTCAATTCTCAAGTTCATTATGCATGCTTTTCAAAATAGTCATGTAGGGTTATGCAAATTCTCATGTAAATATTCAATTTAAGAAAATAATTTGTATGATGATCATCAACATAGAAAACATGTAATTTCAAATATAATTTCCAAGAAAACCATCAAAGGAATCAAGCATGTAGACTCTTCAATCATCAACTCATCTATGACCTCTATGGGCACATGAGAGAAAAATCTCATATTCTAGTTTAGCCTTACATACCTGGAAATTTGATATTACAATCAAAATTTGATGAATTACTAGCCTTCTTGGAGAATGATCCTCGATCTCGGTAGTTCTTTTAGAGTGGAAGAACTTGGAAAGACATTGCTTGAAGGGCTCATCTTTGATTCTTGGATTCTGGACTTAGAATCTTTAGAGTTCTTAATTAAGAACCATAGTTCTTGAAAAAGAAGAATCAAGGAATCCTCTCTTAGAATTCTTGAAGTTGTTTTCTTGAAACCCTAGGTTATGATTTAAGATTCTATTAGGGATTCATGAATAGATGAAGAAATTCTGGTTAGGTAGATCGAAATTCATGAGGAATAGCTTACCTTGAGGATGACTCTTTGAAGCTATCCTTAACTTGATGATTTTCTTGATAATTCTTGCACAATTTTGTTTAGGAGTGAAGGAGAGGGTTTTAATTATGAAAACTGACGTTTTATGCGTTTTGGGGCCTTAAATAGACCCCCAAAGGGTTTGAGATAAAAGTACCCTCAAAATAAAATAAAAGGACATCGTTTAGCTTATCCAGAGAGGGTTCGCGATATGTTTGCGACGCGGTCGCGGACCTTTAGACAGCTCTGCAGGTCTCCAGTAAAATGGTCATAACGCTCTACTCCGAACTCTGATTAAGGCGAAATAAGATGCATTGGAAAGCTAATTCAAAGACCTTTAATTTGATATATTATGAGGCACCTAACGCAATATACTTTAGGAGATATGATTGTTTGAAGTTGACCCTTCTATCAACTCACACAAAACTTAGTCGGTAGAAATTCTTTGGACTTGACTTGATGTAAAAGATCATTTATCAACTCCAATTTTATTCCCACTCCAGGAAATTAACTTTAACATCTATGCTCAATTAAGAATTATCAATTAAATTCTATATCATATGAAGAATGACTCGGTCTTAGCTTAGAAAAAAATTAGGGTGTTACACTTCTACTCAGAAAATCAAAATATACACATCAACTCAGGATAGAAACATATATTTAAGAATAGGAATATTACCATTGATATTCTCGTCAATAGGCATGAATAGGTGTTGGTATTTAGTTCTCATCTTTTCTTCAACTTCCCATGTGGCTTCCTCAACAAATTGGTTCCTCCACAAAACTTTAACGAAGGCTATCTCTTTGTTCCTCACTCAGCAAACCTGTCAATCCAGGATTTGGACGGGAATTCCTCATAGGACAAGTTATCTTTGACTCCAGTGCTCTCAATAGGAATTATCAAGGCAGGATCTCCCAAACATTTCTTTAGCATAGAGATGTGGAACACCAGATGTATTCCGTCTAACTCAGAAGGTAACTCTAGTTTATAAGCAACCTTCCCAATTCTCCTCACAATTTGATAAAGGCCGATATTGCAAGGGCTTAATTTCCCTTTCTTCCTAAACCTCATGAAACCCTTCATGGGTGATACCTTCAAGTATACCCAATTACTCACCTCGATCTCTTGGTCTCTTCTTCTCACATCGGTGTCAGATTTCTTACGTCTTTGTCCAGTCTTTAACCTCTCTCTAATAATCTTCACCTTCTCCATGGACTAGTGGATAAGGTCAGACCCAATCAACTCAGCTTCTCCAATGTCGAACCACCCAATGGGTGACCTACACCTCCTCCCATATAAGGCCTCATAGGGGGCTATTTGAATGCTTGCATGATAACTATTTTTATATGCAAATTCGATCAATGGTAGATGGTCATCCCAATTTCCTTTAAAGTTAAGGATGCAAGCTCTCAACATATCTTCTACCATCTGAATGGTGCGCTCTGCCTGACCATCCATCTTTGGATGAAAGGCTATACTCAAATTCACTTTGGTACCCAATCCTTTCTGGAAAGACTTCCAAAAGTGATAGGTAAAGTGGGCTCCTTTGTCCGAGATGATGGACAAGGGAACTCCATGCAACCTCACAATCTTTTAGATATACATCTTGGCATACTCCTCCGCAGTATTAGTCGTCTTAACTGCCAAGAAGTGTGCTGATTTAGTCATCCTGTCTACAATCTCCCATATGAAATCATGTTGTCTCCAAGATCTCAGTAGGCCGGTGATGAAGTCCATTTTAACCATCTCCCACTTTTACTCTAGAAACTCAAAGTTTTGAGCCAAGCCACTTGGCCTTTGATGCTCAACCTTCACTTTCTAGCAATTCTGGCACTTTGAAACAAACTAAGCAATGTCCCTCTTTATTCCACTCCACCAATAGACTTCTCTCAAGTTGTGGTATATTTTGGTGGAGCCTGGATGAATGGAGTATCTAGTGTTGTAGGCTTCGGCCATGATCCTCTCACGGATACCATCAACATCAGGAACACATAGCACACTCTGGTATCTCAACACCCCATCTCCCCCTTTGGAGAAGACCATCACTTTTTGTTTGTGGACAACCTCCTTCAATTGGAGTATGATAGGATCTATATCTTGCTTCTCTTTTATCTCTGCTACTAGAGATGATGTAGACCTATTCTGGACATTGACTCCTCCCTCATCATTCTCCTCGAGTTGGACTCCCAATCGAGCCAACATATGACTTCCTTCACTAGCTCTTTCTTCTCTTCGTCAACATGGGTTGTACTCCCTATAAACAACCTGCTAAGGGCATCAACAACAATGTTAGCTTTACCTGGGTGGTATAGGATGCTCATGTCATCATCCCTGAGTAACTCCAACCATCTCCTCTATCGTAGGTTGAGCTCTCTCTGACTGAAGACATACGGCAGGCTCTTGTGGTCAGTGAACATGTCCACATGCACTCCATACAAGTAGTGACGCGAGATTTTAAGTGCGAACACTACCGTGGCCAACTCAAGATCATGGGTCAGATAGTTCCTCTCATGAACTTCAAGCTGCCTGGAAGCATAGGCTATCACCTTCCCTCTCCGCATCAATACATGTCCCAATCAAACTCTAGATGCATCACAATATATCACAAAATCTTCCATCCCATCAGGCAAAGTCAAAACAGGTGTAGTGGTCAATCTAGTCTTCAACTCTTGGAACCTTTGCTCACATTCCTCAGACCACTGATACTTGACCTTTTTCAGGGTCAGCTTGGTCAATGGTGCAGATAGGGAAGAAAATCCCTCACAAATCTGCGGTAGTAGCCTGCCAACCCCAAGAAACTTCTTATGTCAGTTGGAGAGGTCGCTCTTGTCCATTTCTTAACCACTTCGATCTTCTGGGCATCTACTCGAATTCCATCACCCGAAACAACATGGCCTAGAAAAGCCACTGACTTGAGCCAAAACTCACACTTTGAGAACTTCACATACAATTCATGGTCCTTAAGAGTATGAAGGAAAACTCTAAGGTGTTTGGCATGCTTCTCCTCATCCCTCGAATACACCAAAATATCATCAATGAACACGATTACAAACATGTCAAGGTAGGGCCGGAACACCCTATTCGTCAAATCCATGAAAGATGCAGGTGTGTTCGTCAACCCAAAGGACATGACTAAGAACTCAAAATGGAGATATTTAGTTCTGAAGGCTGTCTTTGGAACATCACCTTCTCTCACCTTCAACTAGCGGTAACCAGATCTGAGGTCTATCTTTGAAAAGCATGAGGCACCTTGAAGTTGGTCAAACAGATCATCTATCTTGGGGAGAGGATATTTATTCTTAATTGTGACCTTGTTCAATTGCCTATAATCTATGCACATTCTGAGAGACCCATCCTTCTTTCGTACAAACAGAACGGGAGCACCCCAAGAAGAAACACTTGGCTTAATAAAACCCTTCTCTAACAAATCCTTCAACTGCTCCTTCAACTTCTTCAACTCAATGGGGGTAATCTTATATGCTGGAATTGAAATAGGCTGCCTATTGGGAAGAACATCGATACCAAAGTCAATCTCCCTATCAGGAGGGACCCCAGGTAAATCCTCAGGGAACACCTTAGGAAACACATACACAATCAAAACTGATCCAAGAGTAGGGGACTCAATATCATCAGATTTAACTCGCACAAGATGGTAAATACATCCTTTAGAGATTAACTTTCTATGCTGCAGGGAGGAAATAAACTTACCCTTTGGTGCAACAGAACTTCCCTTCCACTCTAGGACTGGTTCCATCAGAAATTGGAATTTGACAACTCGGGTCCTACAATCTATTGAGACATAACAGGCATAGAGCCAATCCATACCAAGGATTACATCAAAATTCACCATCCCCAACTCTACCAAGTCAGCTAAAGTATCCCTATAATAGATAGATACTACACAATCTCTATAGACCCTCTCAGTTAGGATAGACTCACCAGTAGGAGTAGAAACAGTATAAAGCTCAAGTACACAATCTGGAAAAATCTAAAACTTATTGGCCACATAGGGCATCACAAAAGATAAAGTGGCACTCAGGTCGAGCAATGCATAAAAATTATTAGAAAAGACTCAAAGCATACTCGTAACAATATCTGGTGCAATCTCTTGGTCCTATCGATTACCCATCGCATATAGACGGTTCATCCTGCCTCCTGCACCCGTAGTAGTAGCCTTCTAATGACTACCCGAAGGGGACACTATAGAAGACTGAACTTTGTTACTCCCATCACCCTATCTCCTCATGGTCACTAACCCTGAAAATGACCAGGCTGTCCGCATGAATAACAAGCATTTGTGGCCTCACGACATGCACCAAGGTGTAGCTTGCCACATCTGCCATAAGGTGGCTTTCCTCTCGGGCCTTGGGTCACACTAGCTTGGGACTGAGGATCTTGAGCTCTGAAAATTTGGTGACCATAAGATTTCTGATCATACCTATTTTGCTGAACAGGCGCACTTGCCATGGAGGGTGCATAGTTAGAAGACCTCTTCTGAAAATAGGTTCTATCACCCTTATTCTGCTTTTGTTGGCTAGGCTTATGCCCTGCCGATTTGGCCTTCTTACTCTGCTACTCTTCTCTGTCCTTCTTCTTATCCTTCTCAGTTTTCTAGGCATAAACCATAAGTCTGGAAATGTCCATACCTAGAATCAACAATGCTGCCTTACACTCTCTCTTTACATGCCTACCCAATCCAGACACGAACTTCCTCATCCTCACCCTCATATCAATGACCGTCTCTGGGGAATATCGGGATAGCTGAATGAACTTGAGGCTGTACTCCTTGACAATCATCCCCTCTTGCTTCAGGTTCACAAACTCCTCAACATTCGCCTCCATCAACTCCTGGGTGTGAAGTGATCGAGGAAAGCACTCTCAAATTCCTCCCACTCAGCAAGTTCAACATCCTAACCTCTACCATCTTTCTTCCGGTCATACCAGACATTAGCAATATCCTTAAGATGATAAGAGACCAGCTCAACTCTCTCAACCTTATTAACATGCATATCTGTCAAAATTTTGTACATCTCATCAATAAAGGTTTGTGGGTCCTCCTCAACATTCGACCCCGTATAGACGGGCGGGTTCATCCTCAGGAAATCTCTGAGTCTGGTTGCAGCCATAAGCTCTTGGGAGCTGGAGCTAGGGGCCTGGGGACCTCGATTATTACTGTGGGAGGCCACCAACTGAGTGAGCATAGCAATGGCTCCCCTGAAGTCTGCTTCCGAAGCGGAGGCTGACTTAGCAGGTGTGCCTGTGGGATCTCAGTAGCTATGGTAGGTCAGCCCCGTCTCCTCGTCTCAGGCTGGTTAGGGACCTCTAGTGGGGGATTCTCAATATTTAGGACTGAGGCATCTCTCTGGGCAGCAGTGCATTTAGGAGGCATGATCTGCAAACGCGTAACACACGAATTAAAAGAGAAGTTCATAGAGTCAAACTCTATCGCCCGAACTCAGAATATCAAAGAAGTGTAGCCATTCGTAATGTCCTTTAGCCTCTTATATATGAAGTGTTGTGCACAACACAGACATAAACAAGACTCTACTAGACATGTCTTCATAGACTCCCTAGGACTCTTGAATTCTGTGCTCTGACACCAAGTTTGTCATGCCTCGAGAGGGTACCCTAGGCGTGGCCGGCACCCAGAGACTATTGCTAGTCCCTATGCAAATCGGTCGATCTCAGGACAGTCATTCAACATCAAGCATAGCGGAAGTAATAAAATAAGGCAGTGAGCTACATCAGTCATTCTACATCAATAAGGAGGGCCAACGACTAATAAACTCAGTCTCAATATCAATGATAAGTAAACATTGTTACTAACTCAACTCAAAGAGGGAAAAGACCTCAACATCAAACCTCAACTCATGTCTATGAAGCCTTTAACTCAACTCAACTAGATAGCCTAAGAAGGTACCATGACAGGCCTTGGCTACCCAACTCTATAAGTGAAATAACTGATAACGAAAAAGGCTCCTCTGGATAGCAAAGAGGGCTCACCAATAACTCAACTCAAAATCTTTGAACCTCAACGATGCATCTGCTAAAGTTCTCTACCTCCTGTATCTGCACCATAAAATGATGCAGTGCCAAGTGGCATCAGTACGTGGAATGTACTTTATGTAAGATGGCTGAATATAATAGTACATATGGAATAATATAGGGATAACATTAGCTCAAGATCATACTCCGCCAGAACGTTAAATATCTATCTAGAGCAAGAATAAAGAGTATTCAAATGACCATCAACATCTCATCAATACATCAGACTCACCTCAAGGAAACTTGACTCAACTCAAAGGTCTCATGCCGGTTTAGGACAAGGATAAATAGTAGGTACAAAAACATCAATGTCCATCAAGACTCATACCATCACATCAACATTGGAATACTATCAATGTAGGACCTAACTGAGAGTTTCTCTAACCGACAACCATCACTTATGATTCGGTGATGATACAACGAAGCGATGCGGTTGCCACATCCATCCAGCACCCTGCTCGGGGTAAAAGACAACACCATCAGTGGATCCGCAAGAAATAACATCATTCCTCTTTTGGGACAAAGGAAACACCCGCATTGCGGTTTGATCCTCTCTTCTACGCGGGCCACATAGTTAATGAGTTCGAGTGAGACTCATTCTCACCCATTTCAGTGCTCGATACTACTCCCAGAACTCGACATGCTCATAAAACATCATCATCAAGATTTCTCATCATCGGTCCCATGGGGACATAGTACATCAACATCAACTTCAACATCATCATTAACATCAACCTATCTCATCAACATCAACATCGTGGACTCGAAACATTCTTTTAGAATTTAGTTTCAAGTTTTAAGACTCGTGAACATCATTCTAATCAACATCACCATCAAGACTCAATAATTTGGACCACAATCACATCATCACAAACATCATCATCGTCAAGGCTCTAGACTCATCCCCCAAGTTCATTCTTGCATTCTTTAGTAAAATAGACATAGAATTTTTGTAAAAATCATTCATGAAAGCAAGTTATGCAGTAAAATAGTTTTTGAGGATCATAAATTCATGTAAAACATATTAAGTAAGTAAAAACTCAATGGAATACTCAAGGATCCTCACATTAAACTCATTATCTTCAATCATAGACTCAATTTACTCAAAGGGGACACATGAGAGAACAATACCATGCTTTAGGTTAGCCTTACATACCTGGGATGATTGCTAACAACAATTCCTCATAGAATCTCTTCTTGACTCTTCAACTTCAACTCTCCTCAAGCCTAATTTGGTGAATTTTGCTAGGAAGAGGATTTTAGAATGGGTTTTGAACCCTTTCTTCACGAATACGACCTATATTAATCGTATATGGGTTTTTGAAGATGTTAGGAATAGACTAGAATGCCCCTTGAAATTTTACAGATTTTCCAGCTGTAAAATATCACAGTCCACGACGCGGACTGATCGTGAATAGTTCATTTTGACAAAAACAATTCTGGATGAATTTTCTTAACCCCGTCAAAAAATTAAGAAAAAACATAAGTGCGCCTCCGCGATGGGTCTACGACTCAGCTTTGTTGTGGACTCTCACTGTTTCTCGTTTTGGAACGAAAAATTATCTTTTGACTCGATTGCTCTAAAAACTGACCGAGACCTTTCTCCCACTCAATTTTTCATGCTGATCACGAATTTGGTCTCGAATTTTTCATCCAAGCATCAGAAGACACGTTATGCACACATCTCTCCTCTAGGGTTATTTTGATAATTTTTTGGGTGTTCCAAAAACACTCCCTAACAAAGGCAACTCCATACCCAAAGTGACTCGAACCCGAGACCTCTGGTTAAGGATGAAGGAGTACTTACCACCTCACCACAACCTTTGTTGGTACCCAATTTATAGTCATTGTAGCATTTACTTCATTTTCATAAATATTATGAAAATTACTTAATGACCTCACAAATAAAAGTATGAAAAGTGATTTAATGACTATTAAGGTTGAGCTAAACTAAAAAAAAGGTAGGTAGATCTAAATTTATTTCTTTCAAATTAAGAAAATTTTTCATAAATTAAAATATCTTTGTATTCAGACATGCACGGTTGAAAGAATGAAATAATAAGTATACATAAAAGAATAGAAATAATAAATTGCTATAAAATCAAAGCAAAAAACTTCCAAGTGAAAAGTACAACATGGATTTAGTTTTATTTTCTTACTTAAAAGGTGGTGTATAGTTTATTTACTACATCAATTAAAGATGTTTTTTTTTATTTCTAGATAACAATAATAATAGCCAGATCAGTTCTTATCAAATACTTTCTCTTCCGTTTCGTTTCGCTAATTTTGTGCCTCCATTGTCTAGGCAAAAAAAAAATCTTTCTAAATGAATAAATCAATTTATAAAAATCAAAGATTTACATCTTCAAAATTTATTTTTTAGGGATTTAAATTTTTTCTGCAATTCTATGTCGCTTGCTCGCTCTATGCTTAGGCAACGAACATACCCCCCCCCCCCCCACCCTTTGACTAAAAGACCATGGATCAAACGCATATGCGAGTTGATTAAATAACATCGGATAAAATTTGAGCGACACAAAAATTAAACATAAAACTATCTATTTCCTCCAAAAAATCCACATACATCTCTTTGGAGAATGCAAATTTAGTATGCTCATTGCAAGGATCAAAAGTAGAAATTCTAATTCTGTTTCTAAATTACCACTAAAAACACATTTATTAATTAGAAAAATAGTAAAAATAAGCATAGGAATAGTGTTATGACAACAAGAAAAAAGAGAAATTCAAGGTTTATCAGATAAATTAAATCTAAGAAAAAGATTGATGTTGGAATCACGAACAAGATACACGCATCTTAACAATTAAATCTTCATAAAAATAAATCGCATGAAATTTAGTTATATCGAAGACACAAAAGTTATAAGTTCACTATATATTTAGAGATATCACAAATTTTACCTTTATATTCATAGCATTTTAGAAAATCAATCATCTAATCAACAAACTCATTGTCGTGATGAATCAACACCACACTAGCATCTTGTATCATATCTCGATAAGGAGTTGTCATTGGTTTATATGTTTTTTCAAGACTTTCTTCTTTAGCCCATTACACGGAGAAGACACAGAAAATAAAAAAGTACATATAAAATAAAAGGTTGAATTTATCGGTGAGATGCCTAACTGACTTTCTAGGATTTCTAGTAGAAGTTCCAATGTGGAGTGAACTTTTTCCTTGAAGGCTGCTATATAGTATCATCTATTGGCTAGTGAACACATTTAGTGTTGACCATCTGGATAATTTTTATTTGACTTATTTTTTATTCTTTCTTAAGTCAGTACAAGGGCATACTTTTATTCTTTTTCCTCCTCATTTTAGAGATTTAGTAGTTCAGTGTACGTGTTTCGCACGAATATGCCACGTAATTTAAACAATTATATATAAATAGTACTTTCCATTAAATAAATTAAATATTCATGTAAACATAACCAAATAGATATTATTAGTTTGATATTTTTCCTAAATAGGTTATAAAAAACATAAATCTTTCTTTATTTAAACCAAAGAAAAAAAAGAGAGAGGAAAGACGTAAACTTTTTATTTGTCCAGCTACTTTATAAATCTTAAATATTATAAGTTTTTTCCTAGACTAAGGGCCTGTTTGGATTGACTTTTCATTTTCAACTTATAAGTCAAAGTCATAAGTTAGTATGAGTTAGAAATTATAACTTTTGACTTTTGGCTTAATTTTAACATTTTAGCTTAAAATCAACTATTTATAAGTATTATTCCGAAAAATGACTTTGATTTTGAAAATCCAATTTATTACTTAATTGATTTAAGTAAAATCGAATCCTCAAAATTTAGAGAGTCGCCACTTAATTTTTTACCGAAAAAATCAAGAAAAAACCAATTAAATTATTTTAAAAAGACTTAAACAGAAAAAATCTTTTTTAAATCCAAAGAAAAAGGTTCGGGTTCATATTTCCACTTCAAGAAGGTTTTACACACTCAAAATGGCCGCTAACACACGGTTATCCGACGATTAGGTAATTTTGACTAACTTTGAAAAATAATTAATTTAAATTATTAACTAAGTGAAATATTTTAAATGATAAAAAGATACTTAAAATCTACTCACATTTATTTAATTTAACAGAATTAACAACTTAAATTGGGTTACTAGAAATTTAAAATCTATTAAAGTGGCTAAATATTAAAGAGGAGAAATAAATCATTTTAAGGAAAACATTTCGATTATTTTAAAAACAATTCATAAAGTCTAGTTTCGTAAAAAAAAAGAAGGGATTTTAACGTAAAAAATATTCAAAGACATTAAAAATTAACATAAATGGTTGACTTTGGGGGGAATTTAATTAGATTAAAACCTATAAAGCACCAAATTAATGCTAGAGTTAAACCAAATAACAAGTATTTCAACATAATAAAAGAAAAGCAGAGAACAAATAAATAAATTAGAAATTGGGCTTGGCAGGTCCAAGTTCCACCTATCCTAAATTTCTAAAACTTGAGCCTGCCTGGCCCATTAAGGATCTGTGGCTGTTTTGAAGTTGGGCTTTTGGCCCACTTCGCCCCTGTATATACTGGCCGCATGTACACCGTATATCAGTGTATATCAGCCTTCTTCTAGCTTTCGAATCCTATATTTTGCTCCCTCTAACTAGTATCAAGCTCCCAGCGACCTATAACGCACCCGAACTGATCCGAAACGCAAGGATAAAGTCCCAAAGGGGCTTGGGTTGGCCTCACATGCAAAGAAAAAGGAAAGTATGTAAATAATAATTCTAAGTCTTCAATGTAAAAATATATATATTACCAGGGAAGCATATATACTACTATTTATTGTAGAAACAAAATAAGTAACATTCATACTTAATATCGACACCCCACAATCAAACATATACATATACATAACATTTAACGTATGCACACTGGAAATTAGCAAATAAGTTGCAAGCTGAAGGTGTTTGCTAGTAATACACTGGTATGGAAGTTTGAAACAAAAATATGAAACACTAAACAATGAATAAGGAGAGGCAAATTAGTTAAACCCATAACAACTGCAGCAATATACCTAAGACAAATTTGTGCCTTTATTCTTAGGAATTTAACAGCATAATGAGGGTCTTTAACAGCGGGCTTGATGTCACACAGTGACTTAAATGCATATTCTTTTGACCCCGAACTCAACATGACCCCCACGAGCTCACAAAGGAGACCAAACGGAAGGCATTAAACTTTATACAAAATAAACAGGAAGAAGTATTTTTACTACCCTAACAAACCTTAAATGAGGAAGTAAGGCTGTGTAAACGAAATATCACCCAAATCACAAAGAGAAACCATAGCTCTTGACAGTGAGATAAACTTAAAAAAAACTTTAGACAGGGCAACAAAGCTTTAGTGAAAAAGCATAATAAATCAGCTCTTTAATTCACTAAACCCGCTAAACCCCACTGTAAACAACAATACACGAACAAATTTACCCACTGCAGTGCAAAGTAGACCATTTTTATGCTTTTAAGGTACAAAAAGAGGCTCGACATCAGCATGAAAACACCACCGACACATAACTATAATTTATACAGTGATACTAATTCAACAAGATTAAGCTTACGCGAAAAGAGTAAGACAGTCCCGAAAACATATCATCCAGTTCATATGAGCTAAAACAACACTTTAAAAGGAAAGAAATGCAAACAAAACTCAAACGAAATAAAACAAGCACACAATCATGATTTGAAGGCAAACTAGCAATGTTGGAATTTTTTTTTAATAAAAACAAGCAGGAATAACGAAGACAAACGCATAGATGCGAATGTGCATCGTCACAGCAAATTAAAGCAGCCATGAAGCTGATAACAACGAGCACATTCATTCATTCACATCGCAAGCGAAACAAATGAACTGGAACGAATTAAACTGAAACGAATTTTACCTAGTTCGGAGCAGCGAAAAAGGACGATGCTGAGCAGTGAACTTTGATCCCACAAAGAAACTTGCACACGAATCCCTTAATTCCGAAATTGAAATTTCTGATTTCTGTAGGACATATTTTTTGTTTTAATTTCCAAACCTCTTATTTTTCTCCTGAACCAGTGAAAAAAAGGGGGGTTTTTAGGGTTCCTCTTTTCGCCCCCTTTTTGCTAAAAATTTTTGGGTATTTATAGGAGATGAATTAGGGAGTGATTCTCGGGAGAAGAGATGAAATTCGAAGGTTTTGAATTCAAGATTTTCAACGTGACGTTGGGTTGTTCAGAGATGCCGCATCGTTGATTTTGCTGACAGCGCTGTTGTTGAGTTTTTGAGGTTTCGAGGGAGAGGACGCGAGGTTGGGTGTCATTTGGTTGGGATTCGCTGGGGAAGAAAGGGAAGGGAGTGTGGGTGTGTGCGCGTGAGGGAGGGAGTATATGTGGGAGTTGGGTCGGGTAAAATTGGGTAAAGGTAGAATTGGTTTGGGTCAAGTAGAAACATTGGGCTGAGATTTAAAAAGAACGGTAATTTACACAAATACATGACTTATTTTATCAAAATTTCTAATATTCTCTACCATTTAATTTAATTACGAAAATCCCTTTTTTCTAGGTTTTTCCATTTTTTTTATACCTAAACAAATAAGAATTTCACTTCCTTTTTTTATGCATTTTTTTGGTAACCCAATCAAAGTCAATCAAATAAGAATTCCACTTCCTTTTTTTATGCATTTTTTTGGTAACCCAATCAAAGTCAATCACTTAATTAATTATTTTCCTTTCACGGTTTATTTGCAAGTCAATTATCATTTTGAACTTCCATTGGGAAGCCAAAACTGTATTTCCCCTTTTCATGTCACTTTTTCACTCTTCTTCAATTTTTCCGCCTCTTTCACTGTCTCTTCTCTATTTTCGTCAGTTGCACTTTCTCCATTCTCCATTTTTTCGTCATTTTTACATTGTCTGATACCAATGAGTATGAGACATGGTGTGAGTGGGACATGTGTGTGTGTGTGACATGGACTGTACCAACCTGCAGGTATCAATTAAACATGGTATGATAGAGAAAACTTGCAGGTATCACAAAGTACAGGAATCATTAGATTGGAAACATAATAGTGATACTTAACATATCTTTGCAAGTATTAAAGTGCTAGATAAAATGCAGGTTTTACTACAATTACATTGTCTGATACAAATGAGTGTGAGACATGGTGTGAGTGAGACATGTGTGTGTGTGTGATATGGACTGATACCAACCTGCAAGTATCAATTAAACATGGTATGATAGAGAAAACTTGCAGGTATTACAAAGTGCAGGAATTATTAAACTGGAAACATAATAGTGATACTTAACATTTCTTTGCAAGTATTAAAGTGCCATAAAATATGCAGGTATCGATACAACTAATGTGTGACATTGTCGGATACCAATGAGTGTGATACATGGTGTGAGTGAGACATGTGTGTGTGTGTGACATGGACTGATACCAACCTGCAGGTATCAATTAAACATGGTATGATAGAGAAAACTTGCAGGTATCACAAAGTGCAGGAAATATCACACTGGAAACATAATAGTGATACTTGATTTCGACATAAAGATTCACACCCATGTCATTGCGACTCGTTATTGGTGATGAATTGCCATCCACAACGTATTGACTCACAATTTTCTTCCTCTGCTCATCAACACCCAACTCCGCAACAATGGCCGAACGCAGGTTACTATAAGAAATTTTATCGCCAACTATGACGCAATCACTTTTGTATCCAGTGTATATCACATCATCTTCCCATCTTCCCAAATGACGAATCAAAATCGAAATATTCATTTCGGCTGAAAAGCTTCTCAACAATGGCAGAAAAGCATTTTTTTTGTGTTCGAATTTTTTTTTTAAAAAAATAACGAATCTGGTTCAGTGTTTTTGTTTGAGAATTTTTTGGAATTGTTTATTATTCAAA
Source organism: Solanum rostratum (assembly GCA_029948455.1). Lineage (NCBI taxonomy): Eukaryota > Viridiplantae > Streptophyta > Magnoliopsida > Solanales > Solanaceae > Solanum > Solanum rostratum. The sequence goes on along the minus strand of CM057053.1, from coordinate 14,258,786 downwards.
GGTGCAATCGGTGTCAATTAAGGAATCAGATCACAGGATCTGTTACAATTCCTTAATTAATGTAACTGTTTCCATATTTGACAATTATTTTTAGGTATCATCCGAATTTTTTTAGGTATCGTTGTTCACTGCGTGTGTATCAAAGTTCACAGAAAAGTTGGTATTATTAGTAATTTTGATAAAAGTCAGTATTTTTGGGTATTTCCTTCAATCAGTTTGGTATTTATCAAATTTATACTAAAAAGAATGAAAGAATGGGCTGGGGGAATCAGGAATTAGGCCTGGGTATGGGAATAGGAAAAGTATTGGGTTGGGAATGGGAAGATTGAGTTGAAAATTAAGATTGAGAGTATGAGTTGAGGGAAAAACTTAAAAATTAACCATTTTAATTACAAATATGATCGATTAACATGTGATCAATTTGAAATCAATTGATTAATTTGACCACGAGATGAATTCAAATTGATTAAAAAGCTTTTAATATTACCAACTTAGAATAATTAGATTTACTACGGGGTAATTAATCCTAAAAATAATTAAAGTAAAAGTGATTAAAGATAAAATCTATTTGAGAATATTTTGAAAAATTAACGAAAAATATAATACTTAACTATTGATACTTGAAATAAATATATATAATATTCAATTTCACATAATTAAAATTAAAAGATTTAGACCTAAAAACACTTAAAAAAATAATTTTTGCAATTTGAAAGCTAATTATTTCAAATTGTTAAAATTATAAGCTCGATGATTACTTTATACTGTGGAGGGTAAAAATTGGATGTGAACAACTGTCCCTTTCTTTGGGTATGATCAATGAAAGAGATCGTGGACAAAGAAACTTAACTAACCCAATTCTAAGCCGACCACATCTTCATCTTCTAAAAGGCTCTTAGTACGGACTTTGGAAAATTGTGATCAGACCCTGGTCTCGGGTTTCCTGTATATCTCAGGTTATATGAGAATTCAGATCACTTGTAGTTCAAAACGGTTGATTCTTATGCATGATTTTGAAAAAAAATTCAAAGCTATCCCAATATCGAATTATGGAAAAATCGAAATGCTTGGGAATGAGGTTCTAAGAGCAAATGTTAGAATACAACCAATTTTTCAAGATTGAGCCCGCCTACATATCCTTGGACTTAGGAATCAGGCTGTTTGTAGTTCGACTCTATCGGTTGAAAAAGAAATCTCTTATTCTGAGATAACCTTTGGTTTAGGAGGAGTAACAAAAAAATCGAATTATGAAAAAGAATCTTGCAACCTCTTAACCATAGATGTGGTGTGCTTCACACCCATAATTAAGAACTTATATAGACATAATTTTCAAAAGCTCTTGGTATATTGTCACTCGAATTGGAAATGTTGCTTCCGGTGAGTTGATATCACCTGGATCCGAAACTAAAAACTACGGACTCAAAGAAATACCCACATGCCTTCTGATAGGGGTGTTGTTGGATTGTGGTGGGAGTCACTTCTCAGCTCGCGTCCGAAGAGTTTGACACCTCTCTTCAGACTATGTCCCAGTTTGTTGCTAAGAAAAAAATTCCATGTTGTGCTGCATCCCATTCGATGACGTCCGCACCTGGGGTTTGTTTTGAGAATTCATCCTTTCAGATGCTCTCGATACAACTTAGACAAAACTGTTAGTAAATAATCGTAAATACAGGGATGATGTCTTTTACCATGTTCGTCATGTTTTCCTTTCAACGTAATAGATAATGAGTTGACGTAGTGTGGTATAATGATGGCCCTCTTGGCAATGAATAATACAATGGCCCTCTCGGCAAAAAATATGCAATGGCCCTCTCGGCAACTTGAAAAATAGAATGCAATGGCCCTCTCGGCAACTTGAAAATTAAAATGGCCTTCTCGACAATGAATATGCAATGGCCCTCTCGGCAACTTGAAAAATAGAATGCAATGGCTCTCTTGGCGACTTGAAAAATAAAATGGCCTTCTCGGCGATGAATATGCAACAGTCCTCTCGGCAACTTCAAATAACATGGGCTTCTCAGCGATGAATATGCAATGGCCCTCTCGGCAAGTTGAAAAATAGAATGACCTTCTCAGCGATGAATATGCAATGGCCCTCTCGGCAACTTGGAAAATAAAATAGCCTTCCCGAAGATGAATATGCAATGGCACTCTCGGCGATGATTATGCAATGGCCCTCTTGGAAACTTGAAAAATAAAATGGCCTTCTCAGCGATGAAAATGCAATGGCCCTTTCGGTAACTTGAAAAATAGAATGGCTTTCTTGGCGATGAATACCCAATGACCCTCTCGGCAATTTGAAAAATAAAATAGCCTTCCCGGCGATGAATATGCAATGGACCTCTTGGCAACTTGAAAATAACATGGCCTTCTCGACGATAAATATGCAATGGCCCTCTCGGCAACTTAAAAATAACATGGCCTTCTCGGCGATAAATATGCAATGACCCTCTCGGCGATTTGAAAATAAAATGGCCTTCTCGGCGATGAATATGCAATGACCTTCTCGGTGATGAATAGACAATGGCCCTCTCGGTAGCTTGAAAATAATATGGCCTTCTCGGTGATAAATATACGATGGCCCTCTCAGCGACTTGAAAATAAAATGGCCTTCTGGGCGATGAATATGCAATGGCGCTCTCGGCAACTTGAAATAAAATGGCCTTCTCGACGATGAATATGCAATGAACCTCTCGACAACTTGAAATAAAATGGCCTTCTCGGCGATGAATATGCAATGACCCTCTCAAAAACTTGAAATAAAATGGCCTTCTCGGCGATGAATATGCAATGGCCCTCTCGGCATCTTTGAAAAAATAAAATAACCTCCTTGGCAACTTGAAAAATAAAGTGTGATGAATCGCTGGGGATTTGAGTGAGACAGAACTGTTTACATCTCGGTAGTTCTTCTGTAAATAAGACCTGCAAATATTTTCCTGCATCCACATAAAAAGTTTCAAAACAAATTGATCTGTGTTGATTCTTCGGTTGTCTGCTCCCTGCCTCATCTTTTGGTGGATCACTATGATCTCCCACCTCTTGGTAGACAGAAGATAAAATATATATTTGACAAGATATTTGACACGTAAAAAAAATTAGAAAATGGTGAATTTAGACAAGAAATTTTGAAGAAAAGGTCATTGCCAACTGTCATGTCACAAAAAAGCTTTAGATGAACACACTCGGTTTCTGACATGGCTTCTTTGACGCATCACAATTGTCTTCAAAATTATTTGATTGGCTGTGAGGATCTTCAAGGTTGCTTTTAGACTTTTAACGACACTTGATGAATTTTTTTAGGGCGATCTTAAAAGTTTATGTCCAAGTTAAATGTCGTAATGAATCAATAGCTTGGTAGAACCTTGAGAATTTTTTGAGATCTTCTCAAAAAATTCTGTCCCAGTTGAAATGTCATACTGAATCACTAGCTTTTTAGAAAAATCCCAAATTCTATCCCAGGTGAAATTCCTGATGCTTTAAATTCTGACTTGTTGGAGGTGGGTCTTCTTGTTTAAAGTTCCTCTCAAATATTCTATCCCATTTTCCTTTATGGGAATATGACTGAGCCGTTATGGTCTTACGTATCCCATTGAGGCAGGAATCGTAGTTCCCCCTCGGGAGATAGAGAAATATAAACTTAAATAAGAAAATTATCGAGGCTGACATAGGCTGCCTGCGTATCTCATTCTTGAGAATTCAGGTCAAACGTAGTTCATTAACAAAAGGGGATAATAAAAAAGGATAAGGGGATGACCGAGGCCGACATAGGCCGCCTACGTATTTCATTCTTGAGAATTCAGGTCAAACGTAGTTCATTACATGGGGACATAATTTCAAAATAAATATAAGAACAAATATAAGTAAAATAACGCAATTACGGGAAAAGAAATAAAGAGAATTCTAAATCGTCAAACATAATATCTCTTGACAACATCTGAATTGATCGGTTTTGGCCACTCTTGACCATCCATCTCTAACAAAATTAATACTCTTCCTGATAGAACTTTGCGAACCATGTATGGTCCTTGCCAGTTTGGTGCAAATTTTCCTTTGTATTCATCTTGGTTGGGGAAGATATGCTTGAGAACCAATTTCCCAACCTTGAACTTTTTCGGTCTTACTTTTTTGTTAAAAGCACGAATCATCCTTTGTTGATATAACTGACCATGACAAATGGTTATCATCCTCTTTTCTTCAATAAAGCCAAATGCTCAATTTGATTACGAACCCAGTCTGCATCACTTAACTCAACTTCTTGAATAACTCTCAATGATGGTATTTCAACTTCAGCCGGTATCACTGCTTCTGTTCCATACATCAACAAATACGGAGTTGCTCTAAATTGATGTTCTGATAGTCGTGCGATAACCCAATAGAGCATAGGGTAGCATTTCGTGCCATCTTTGATGCCTGTCAATCATTTTCTTAAGATCTTCTTGATATTCTTGTTGGCGGCTTCTACGGCTCCATTCATCTTAGGATGATATGCTTTTGAGTTTTGATGAGTAATCTTGAACTGCTCGCATACCTCTTTCATCAAATTACTATTCAGATTTGATCCATTATCGGTGATGATAGAATCTGGTATCCCAAATCTGCATATCAAGTTGTTGCGCACAAAATCTTCTACCACTTTCTTTGTCACAAATTTGTAGGAGACTGCCTCTACCCACTTGGTAAAGTAATCAATGGTAACTAAAATAAATCTATGACCATTAGAGGCAGCCGACTCTATTAGACCAATAACATCCATGCCCCAAGCTACAAACGGCCAAGGAGAACTCATAGCCTTGAGTTCGTGAGGAGGGACATGAATCAAATCACCATGTATCTGACAGTGATGGCATTTTTGCACGAATTTGCAACAGTCGTGTTCCATAGTCATCCAAAAATAACTGGCTCATAGGATCTTTTTTGCCAAGGTGATTCCATTCATATGAGTACGGCAAACCCAACATATACTTGTTCGAGAAGTTTCATAGCTTCTGCAGTATCAACACATCTAAGGAGACTCAGGTTTGGAGTCCTTCTATAGAGAATTTCCCCGCTTGGGAAGAATTTGTTAGCCATTCGGTGTATAGCCTTCTTCTGATTGGAAGTGGCATTCTCCGGATAAATGTCGGTCTCCAAGTACTTCTTTATGTCAAAGTACCAAGGTTTTCCTTCTGGTTCTGCCTCGACATGCAAACAATAGGAAGGTTGATCCTCCAATTCTACCTCCAAGGGATTAATATACACCATGTCTGGATGTTGAATCATTGAGGAAATGATGGCAAGGGCATTGACGAATTCATTTTGCACCTTGGTGTATGTTTGAACTCGATCTTTTGAAATCTTCTACAGAATCTCTGTACTAATTGCACATACGACATGATCTTTGGGTTCTTTATAGCCCATTCTTCTTAGACTTGATGAATCAGTAGATCTAAATCCCCAATGACCAACAACTCTTGAACATTCATGTCTATAGCCATTCTTATGCCCAAAATGCAAGCTTCATACTTAGCCATGTTGTTAGTGCAACAAAATCAAAGTTTTGCAGCAATCAGATAATGTTGACCAGATTCTGATACCAAAACCACTACAATACCGCTACCTTGGATATTCACAGCTCCGTCAAAAAACATTCGCCAACCAGGGTATGCTTCGGAGATGTCTTCTCCCACAAACGATATCTCTTCATCTGGAAAGTAGGTTTTAAGCGGTTCATAATCATCATCAATCGGATTTTCTACAAGATGATCAGCTAGAGACTGTCCTTTGATCACTTTCTGGGTTACATACACGATGTCGAACTCGCTCAACAACATTTGCCACTTAGCTAACTTTCCTGTGGGCATTGCTTTTTGAAAGATGTACCTCAACGGATCCATTTTTTAAATGAGGTATATAGTGTACGAAGACAGATAGTGCCTCAAATTTTGAGAAACCCAAGTCAAAGCACAACAACCTTTCTCCAAATAAGTATATCGAGCTTCATATGGAGTGAATTTCTTACTCAAATAGTAAATTGCTCGCTCTCTCTTCCCAGTTTCATCATGTTGGCCTAACACACACCCGAATGCATTATCAAAGACAGACAAATACAACAGTAGGGACTTCCTACTCGTGGAGGGACTAGTACCGGAGGATTAGACAAATAACTCTTGATGGCGTCGAAAGTAGTTTGACATTCTCCAGTCCATTTTGTCACTGCATTCTTTTTCAATAACTTGAAGATAGGATCACAAATCAACGTAGATTGGGCTATGAATCGACTGATGTAATTCAACCTTCCTAAGAAACGCTTGACCTCTTTCTTCGTCTTTGGAGGAGGCAACTTCTGAATTTCTTTGATCTTAGAAAGGTCTAGCTCGATACCTCTTCTACTAACAATGAATCCTAATAATTAACGGCCGGTACTCCGAAAGCACATTTGGCGGGATTTAATTTTGGATTATACCGGCGTAGACGATCAAAGAACTTCTTCAAATGAGTCAGATGATCCAAACTCTCGCGGGACTTGATGATGACATCGTCTACATACACCTCAATCTCTTTGTGAATCATGTCGTGAAAGAGAGTTGTCATGGCCCTCATATAAGTAGCTCCGACATTTTTGAGAACAAATGGCATCACTCGATAATGGAACACACCCCAGGGTGTGATGAAGGCTCTCTTTTCCGTATCTTCTCCATCCATTAAAATTTGATGATATCTTGCGAAGCAAGTCACAAATGACTGCATCTCATGCTTGTAACAATTGTTAATGAGGATGTGAATGTTCGACAATGGAAAATCATCTTTCGGGCTAGCTTTGTTGAGATCTCTATAATCGACACATATTCTAATCTTTCCATCCTTCTTATGTACTGGAAAATTTTGGCTAACCAAGTGGGATACTGCGTTACTTCTACCACCTTGGATTGTATCTTCTTAGTAACCTCTTCTTTGATCTTCAGACTCAACTACCTCTTTTTTGATCTTCAGACTCAGCTCAAGCTTAAATTCCTAGTTTTTTGCTTCACCGGAATAAATTCTTGGTTGATTGGCAATTTCTGAGAGACGATGTCCGTACTCAAACCAGACATATCTTTATAAGACCATGCGAATACGTCCATGTATTCTTTGACCAAGCTGGTGAATTCTCCCTTCTGAGTATCTATCAAATGGACACTGATTCTGGTTTTCTTGACACATTCTTCATCTCTCAGATTCACTATTTTCGTCTCATCTAGATTAGGCTTATTCCGATTCTCAAATTGTCTCAATTCCTCGGTAAGATGTTCGTGTACCACAGTTCTTTCATCATAGTTACCAAGCTCATTGTCATCCACTTCATTTTGTTCATCCAGCTTTTGACATGACATGACGTTGGCAAGTTTAAATTTATTTATATTGGAATCGTAAACAACATAGTTAGAAATCATAAACAAAAATAACTAGATAAAAATAATCGAAATGATAAGATGGCTATTAAGTGTAATTTAAAAATAAAAGGAGGCTTTCATTCAACTTTTAAAAAATATGCAAACTTTTGGCCATGACCATGGGTTAATCTACATTTTTTTAAACATTACAAGAGAAATTAAAGCAAGACCAAACATAGATAAAAATAAAATAAAATAAAATAAAAGGTGGGTCACGGGCCTCCGCCGGACTGTCACCCATTTCAAAATAAACAATTAATCAAGCCCCCATCTACCAAGATGAATGAGAAATCAATAGCGGGGTAGATATCTCCTTCGACACTGGTTCTGCATTCTGAGTGTTTGATGCCCCAACTGCATCATCGTCATCAACTACATCAACCTTCTCGAATAAGCCCCAGATTCCTGCCCCAAGGCCACCACCACTGACATATTCTCGTACTGGGAATGACTAATATAGGTGTTGCATTGGTCAGGCTAGTGCTTGATTATTCTTCTGATTCTGTGTCTCCCACTTGTCTTCTTCCAGGATGACATATCCTAAGCCAAATTTTGACTGCTTTGTTGGCAACAGAATGGGCTCACTAATACCCTGCAAGTGCTATCCTAGTCTATAAACAGGCTCAAACCCGTATCTCAGCATAACTGTGCCTATCATCTTGTAAAAAACGGGCGTAGGAGGTCCGGGCGTCTCACCATCTTCTATAGCATTCACTATCTCGATCGTGTAGAAGGCATACCCTGGTGACATTATCGACAACAGGTGCATACACGTTCGAATGGCTTCCCTCACCATAAATAAGAACTTCATGTTCATTCCAAATGAATTTCATCATCTGGTGGAGAGTAGACAGTGCAGCTCCCGCCATATGGATCCAAGGTCTTCCTAATAGCATTTTGTAACTGGCAGCGATGTCCATCATCTGAAATTTGACCACGAACTCAGTGGGCCCCACATGAATCCCTAGGTTCACTGCTCCTAGTGTCTCTCCGACTGCCATCCAATGCTCTCACATTGACTTGACTTTGATAGATTTTCCCAACATCAAAATTCAATTGCCTGAGAGTAGATAATGGGCATATGTTCAAACCAGATCCATTGTCAATTAATACCCGGTTTAAGATCATATCCGACACTTAATGGTAACATGGAGTGCCTTGTTGTGCATCGATCCCTCAAACGACAACCCTTCATAACCAAAACTAATGTGATACCCTCAGGTAACCCAGCTTATCGTAGCCGCCAAGTCGTCACTGTTAATTCCCACATGCGCGTATGTGTCTTCCAATGCTCCCATTAACGCCTGTCTATGATGCTATTAATTCATCAATAATGCCCATACATAAATCTGGGCAGGAGTCTTCTCCAAATGCTTCACGATGGAATACTCTTCAGACCGCATTTTCCTCCAAAATTCTTCTACTTCAGCTTCACTTATCGGCCTTTTATTCTAACCTCTTCTAATTGAACTCTCTGTATCAACAGTTTCGATCACGACCTTTTTAGCAGGGACTCATTTCGGTACTGTAGCAATCACCTTGAGAGGAGTCAAAAGTACAATTTTCAGTTTCTCAGTGATATTCAAAGCTGCCACACTCTTCTCCAAACTGGCAGCGTTATCTGGAACTATTATTTTGGATGTACACTAATCTTTCTCTCTCTCAATCACGTTGGCATTGTTCACTCCATGATTCGGCAAAGGATTATTGTTGACTTTGGGAGCGACAGTCTGAAGAACAACCATATCATGGTCAATTAAATCCATAATCTTGTGCTTTAGATTTATGCAATCTTCAGTGTTGTGTCCAACAATGTTGGAATGGTAAGCACAAGTCTGATCGCTCATGAAGAAATGAGAACTAACATCTATTGCTCTTGGAGGGACAGGCTGGATTAATCCTGCAACTGACAATCTTTCAAACAATTTTTTTGGCTTTCAACAAGTGGAGTGAACACCCTAGGGGGTTTCTTATCTGAGTTCGAACGAGGAAGGTTGTAGTTATTTTGTGGAGGCAAGGGTACTCGGTGGTAATTTGGAGGGTTTTGGCAGGGAGGTGTAGAAATCTGGGGTCTTGGATACGGTGGGGTATGATAATTTGGTGGTGGGGTTTGGTGACTTGAAATTTGGTAACTGGCGGGGGAGTCTGATAAACGGGTTGGACATTGGAGCAATTTGGGGATTGAAGTTAGTAAGTTGGGTAGATACTTGGGTATTGTGGTGCATAGTATTGAGGGGGAAGGGTTTGACAGTTTGGAAGTAGAGCTTGATACCCCGGTTGGGTGTAGTAAGCTGGGAATGAACTTGGGGTAAGTTGGAAATGGTTTTGAGAGGGTGTGTATTTTTTGGGGTTACTGTTGAGCATTCTCCTATTGTCTTGTAAATTGGAAATAGCTGACACGTCTTCTTTCCTCTTCTTCACTAGCCCTGAAGATCCAACTGAATTTGTCATACGGGTAATCTTTCCCATGGAGTCCATCTTCAATAGTTTCACCAATTTTGACAATATCTGCGAATTTTGCCCCAAGGAGCAGTATCATCCTCTCATAGAACTCTGTCTCTTGGGAGCGCACAAACACTTCGACAACTTATTTCTCTGGCATAGGAGGCCAAACTTTGGCAGCCTCTTTTCTCCACCTGTAGGCGTACCCACGATAACTCTCAGTGGCCTTCTGCTTTACCCTTTCCAAAGAGTAACGGTCTAGAAAAACTCCCACGTTATAGGCGAACCGTTCCACGAAATCTTTAGCCATGGCATTCCATCCTACCCATTGGTTCACTTCTTGTGATGTGAACCAATCCAGAGCCTCTCTACTTAAGCTTCGGTTGAATAGTCTCATCAATAAAGCCTCATTCCTGCCAACACCTACGAGTTGGTCACAGTAAGCTCTTAAATGAGCCAAAGGGTTGCCGGTTCCTCCAAAAGTGTCAAACTTTGGGATCTTGAATCCCTCCGGAAGGTCCAAATCAGGACGAATGCACAGATCTTTATAACTCAGGCCTGCGATATCTGGTGTATAGTGATATTGTTTCAGGGTCTTTGCTATCTCTTCCTTTATCTCCAGCTTGGTCATTTCCTCTTTGGAATTCCATTCCTTCTCCTTCTCCTCGTAATGGTCAATTTCGGAGTAGGTGGTGTGGGGAATCTGTGGTTTAGTAAGGACGGGGACAGAAAAGGGGATTTAGGAAGTAAGGTTTGAACGGTGGGTAGGTTGTATTGGTCAGGGGCTTGATTTTTCGGATGGATTATCTGAAGGTAAGCATTGTTGAGAATGTGGGAGGAGCTAAAGGCTTGAGCGCTATTGACATTTGGGTGTTGGAGAGGAGGGGGTTCTTGGTGTGATGGATTGGGATGACATACGTTTAGAGTAGCTAGAATAACGACGGGGGTATTTTGAACAGGGGTGATGGGTGGGTTAGTTGATATAGGGATAGGTTGATGTACTGGGTTAGGAGGAGGACAATAGAATGGAGTCCTCCCACTATCCGTGCCGGGAAGATTAGTTGTAACGGCCAGATTCGCTAATTCTTGAGTCTTCTTCATCTCCATTTTCATTTCAATAACTTGTTGCATCAGTTGTGCAATGAACTTATTTTGTTCTGTGGTGATCGGATCTGTAACGGGGACCTCAGCTAGGCCCATATCATCGTTGTTCTCTTCCATTACTTCTTTTCCATTCAACTGACTTTGGTTGGGGAAGGAATCTTCGCAGGCTTTCGATCTAGTAAAATAAGTACGGTCGGCCAGTTTTATCAACACAGATCAATTCTTATCACCTGTAAGAAGAATTACTCAAAGACAAGTGTATTAGTTTCCATGGATTAACAGGTAATACAAGATATCATACATAAGTCAACAAGCACACAATTGTTGTTTCATTCGGAGATAGACTAGCCCATAGGTTCAAGAGATATGGTAAACAGGCAAGACTTTGTCTATATGATTTTGGAAATGGGGTGTCACAGTATTTCGGTTTTTTCTCCATCTTGAGTGCAAGTGTAACTTTTCTAAATTGAAAAGGAAAACTTTTAGAGGTACTTTGAGGGGTTTGGACTTTGTTTGAGAAATTGAGACTTGAAGAATATTTGGTCGTACTTCTGGTAGCGACTAGGGTTCATGTTTAGAGGCTTTTATAGATTTTTTTTCCAACAAGGAGTCGGCTAGAATTTCTCCAAATAAATTAACATAATCACATAAATAACAGATATCACAGAAATAGTTATTGCATGCCCTAGAGAATATGTGACTCTTTTGTGCCAAGGGTTGGCCTATCAAGTTGAAGGATATATATGTCGTTTTAAATATCTCATTGTTCCTAAAAAGCAAAGTCTATAAATAAAGATATTACAAAGCTTAAATAATAAGGGATACATCTCTGGGAAAGGCGAGGAAATAAAATATGCAAATACAAAAAAAATAAAAAAACATTCCCACGCAGGGGGATAAACTAACTAGAAGGAGATCTCGCTTGACTTCTGGCTTTATCTACCTCCCCCCGGATGTGGTATCAGTGCAGCATCAGGAAAGGTTCAGCTAGTAAGGCTCGCCTGGATACTGGTGTTTGCTGAAGAGTGGTGATCTGCCTTTCCTAATTCTGATCTAACTTAACCAAACACACTCTTGCGTTAGCTAGCTCTTGTGTCCGGAAGGCCATATCTCTATAAATCTCGTGCTCCCTTTGTTGAAACTCTTGCTCCCTTCGCAGGAAGTCTTGTTCTTTTCGCTGATATTCCCGTTCCTTTTGCTGAATTCCTGTTTCCTTTCATCCCATTGTTGTTGAAAAAGTCTGCTCTAGACCTAGATCTTGGCTTCTATGTCTTCTAGTCGGGGGTTGAGGTGGGGCCTTGGGATGATATCATTGCTTAAGTTTGCCTTAAACCACTTTTTATACCCTTCTTCATAGCCTACATCGTACCTATTCTCGGCAATACTCTCCTTTTCTGAAAGACACACGCGGACCATTCCTTGAGAACATCATATGCATAAGGCACCTTTTCACGGTCCTCATAGTCGATAACATATTGGATGATGTCACCGGTCTTAGGCTTGACTTTCTTTCTCCCAAACTGCCTCATTACTCGGTTCGGAGAGTAAGGCCTCATGCCTCGGATACCCATAAGGACCAAGAAAGGAAATCGTCTCCCTTGCATTGCCACCCTTTCTGACATGAAGTCATCGAACATCCAGGAGATGTTATCTTCTTTCAAATCATAGAGATCTTGTGCCCATCCTTCCTTTGACCTCCTCATTTTGAAATTCTAAATAGTCAATAAAAGTTCGTGGTGGGCCAAAGCATTTCTCCCATCCCGCTGTCTTAAGTCATGTTTCCATTTCTCAACTATTGTGGCCAAATGTAAAGACATCCACCATTGTAGTAGCAGGTTGCACCCTTGAAAAAATCCATATCCATTCTTACACATCCCAAGGGATCAGTAGATATCGACAAAATAACTGGCGCCAAATCACAATACTTCTTTTGACCATCTTTACCAAGGTCGTAGAAGATGATGTGTGTGACCATGACAATTCTGAAATCTATGATGTTTGTTTAATCCCGTGGGAATACCATGGTCCCTAAAAGGCATATGGAAAAAGCTAAGGCTTGAGTACTAATTCAAGTTCCATAATCATGAAATTCGTTGGGGAATTTCCCGAAATAGCTTTTGTGCCCCCAACGCTCGAAAAATCTCAAGAAAGGGATTTTCGGAGTATCTAACCAATCGGCTTGTACAAGGAAGAGCATGTCCTTTATATTCTTACTGGTTGGTCTACTCGGTATCTGAATATTATAGTCAGGGCATTTCTTCCTCTTTTCATACAACCCCTTAGACTCTAGACAATCCCAAATCTCTTCAATTGTAGGTGTTAACTCAACATCCCCAAATTGAAACACCATCCTCTTATCGTCCCAAAACCGAGTAATGACTTTAATGAATGCGGGGTATGTCTGAAGGTCTATTAATGAGGGTAGATGCCCTAGATGCATGGTGACTTGAATCTGTGCATACTCACTAAGATTGTTCCACCAAACGTGGAGAAGATCCGAGTTTTGGTAACCATGTCGAATTTTGGAAACCGATTAGCCATCTACAAGAAAATCGTATTTAGGGAAATAAAAACCCCCAGGCCCATATACATCCTTCAAAGACAAATAACATGATTGTCCAATTGGCCGGAGGCCACTTTGGACTCAAGGTGGGCTACTAATGGTCCCGATACACCTAGGGTATCGGGTCAACCTAGGCCAATGCACATACAGGGTTTTGGTCTCGCTCTACCCTAGGTGTCTAAGAGTGGGTTCATTTTTTACTGTGAAAGGGTGATCCAAGCGGACAACCTGGGTGGAGAAGTTAACAACCGTCGACCCCGCAAGATCGACTCATTTCGTTAAAGTACCCCGATGAAAATTTTGGATTAAACGGCTGCGACCCACATAACCGTCATTTTAGTGGAAAATAAAAATGCCAAGTGGCGGAATATGCTATGCATTAACGACATTTTAAGAATAAAAATAAGTAAAACATGAACAAACAAATAACGGAGTAACAAAATTATTAAAGTTTGTCAAAAAATCTGTCTAGTGGTTAGAACCTAATTAATTTCATCAGCAAAGTCGCCATTTCTGTTATTCCAAAAAATGACTTTGATTTCAAAAATTCAATTTATTACTTAATTGATTTAAGTAAAACCGAATCCTCAAAATTTAGAGAGTTGCCACTTAATATTTTAAGGAAAAAATCAAGAAAAAACCAATTAAATTATTTTAAAAAGACTTAAACAGAAAAAATATTTTTGAAATCCAAAGAAAAAGGTTCAGGTTCATATTTCCACCTCGAGAAGGTTTTACGCACTCGAAATGGCTGCTAACACACGATTATGTGGCGATTAGGTAAGTTTGACTAACTTTGAAAAATAATTAATTTAAATTATTAACTAAGTGAAATATTTAAAATGATAAAAAAAATTACTTAAAATCTACTCACATTTATTTAATTTAACGGACTTAGCAACTTAGACTGGGTTACTAGAAATTTAAAATCTATTAAAGTGGCAAAATATTAAAGAGGAGAAATAAATCATTTTAAGGAAACTATTTCGACTATTTTAAAGAAAATTCATAAAGCCGAGTTTCGTAAAACAAAAAAAGGGATTTTAACGTCAAAAATATTCAAAGACATTAAAAATTAACATAAATGGTTGACTTTTGAGGGAATTTATTAGATTAAAACATATAAAGCATCAAATTAATGCTAGAGTTAAAACAAATAACAAGTATTTCAACATAATAAAAGAAAAGCAGAGAACAAATAAATAAATTAGAAACTGGGCTTGGTAGGCCCAAATTTCACCTATCCTAAATTTCTAAAACTTGAGCCTGCCTGGCCCATTGAGGATCTGTGGTTGTTTTGAAGTTGGGCTTTTGGCCCACTTCGCCCCTGTATATACTGGTTGTATGTACACTTGGTATATCTATCTTCCTCTAGCTTCTGAGTCCTATATTTTGCTCCCTCTAACTAGTATCAAGCTCCCAGCGACCTGTAACGCACTCGAATTGATCCGAAACGCAAGGATAGAGTCCCAAAAGGGCTCGGGTTGACCTCACATGCAGTGAAAAAAGAAAGTACGTAAATAATAATTCTAAGCCTTCAATGTAAAAATATATATATTATCAGGGAAGCATATATACTACTGTTTATTGTAAAAACAAAATAAGTAATATTCATACTTAATATCGACACCCCACAATCAAACATATACATAACATTTAACGTATGCATACTGGAAATTAGCAAATAAGTTGCAAGTTCAAGGTGTTTGCTAGTATTACACTGGTATGCAACTTTGAAACAAAAATATGAAACACTAAACAATCAATAAGGAGAGGCGAATTAGCTAAACCCATAACAACTACAGCAACACACCTAAGACAAATTTGTGCCTTTATTCTTAGGAATTTTAACAGCACAGTGAGGGTCTTTAACAACAGGCTTGATGACACACAATGACTTAAACACATATTCTTTTGACCCGAACTCAACATGACCCCACGAGCTCACAAAGGAGACTAAACGGAAGGTATTAGACTTTATACAAAATAAATAGGGAGAAGTATTTTTACTACTCTAACAAACCTTAACTGAGGAAGTAAGGCTGTGTAAACGAAATATCACACAAATCACAAAGAGAAACCATAGCTCTTGATAGTGAGATAAACTTAAAAAAAAAAAACTTAAGACAGGGCAACAAAGCTTAACTGAAAAAGCATAATAAATCAGCTCTTTAATTCACTAAACTCGCTAAACCCCACTGTAAGAAACAACACACGAACAAATTTACCTACTGCAGTGCAGACTAGGCCATTTTTATGCTTTTAAGGTGCCAAAAAAGGCTCGACATTAGCATGAAGATACCCCCAATGCATAACTATGATTTATATAGTGATACTAATTCAACAACATTAAGCTTATGCGAAAAGAGTAAGACGGGCCCGAAAACATATCCTCCAGTTCATATGAGCTAAAACAACACTTTAAAAGGAAAGAAATGCAAACAAAACTCAAACGAAGTAAAACAAGCACACAATCATGATTTGAAGGCAAACTAGCAGTGTTGAAATTTATTTTAAAAAAAACAAGCAGGAATAACGAAGACAAACGCATAGATGCGAATGCGCATCGTCACAGCAAACTAAAGTAGCCACGAAGCTAATAACAGCGAGCACGTTCATTCATTCACATCGCAAGCGAAACAAATGAACTAGAACGAATCAAACTGAAACGAACTTTACCTCGTTTGGCGCAGCAAAAAGGGACGATGCTGAGCAGTGAACTTTGATCCCACAAAGAAACTTGCACACGAATCCCTTAATTTCGAAATTAAAATTTCTGGTTTCTGTAGGACATATATATATATTAAAATATCCAGACCTCTTCTTTTTCTCCTAAGCTAGTGAAAAAAAATGGGGGGTTTTTAGGATTCCTCTTTTCGCCCCTTTTTTGCTGAAATTTTTTTGGGTATTTATAGGAGAAGAATTAGGCATGATTCTCAGGAGAAGAGATGAAATTTGGGGGTTTTGAATTCGAGATTTTCAATGCGACGTTAGGCTGTTCAAAGCTGCCACGTCGTTGATTTTACTGACAGCGGTGTTGTTGAGATTTTGAGGTTTCGAAGGTGAAGACGCAGAGGTTGGGGGTCGTTTGGCTGAGATTCGCTGGGGAAAAAAGGGAAGGAAGTGTAGGGGTGTGCTCGTGAGAGAGGGAGTATATGTGGGAATTGGGCCGGGTAAAATTGGGTAAGGGTAGAATTGGTTTGGGTCAGGTAGAAACATTGGGTTGGGATTAAAAAAATGGAAGAATGGGCTGGGGAATCAGGAATTGGGCATGGGGATGGGAATAGGAAAAGTATTGGGTTAGGAATGGGAAGATTGAGTTGAAAATTAAGATTGAGAGTATGAGTTGAGGGAAGAATTTAAAAATTAACCATTTTAATTACAAATATGACCGATTAAAATGTGATCAATTTGAAATCAATTCATTAATTTGACCACGAGATAAATTAATACAAATTGATTAAAAATCTTCTAATATTACCAACTTAAAATAATTAGATTTACTACGGGGCAATTAATCCTAAAAATAATTAAAGCAAAAGTGATTAAAGATAAAATCTATTTGAGAATATTTTGAAAAATTAATGAAAAATATAAAACTTAACTATTGATACTTGAAATAAATATATATAATATGCAATATATAAATATAATTAAAATTAAAAGATTTAAACCTAAAAATCACTTGAAAAAATATTTTTGCATTTTTGAAAGCTAATTATTTCAAAATGTTAAAATTAAAGCTCGATGATTCATTTATACTGTGGAGGGTAAAAATTGGATGTCAATAATAAGTATTTTTTAAACTTAACAAACACTCCAAAAGTTCTTAAAGACTATTTTAGCTTAAAAGTCCTTAAGACAAAGTCAATCTAAATGGATTCTAAATAAGGACTTTAATTAATTTAAAAGTGTTTAATAATACTAGGGACTTCAAACTTCAAAATGATCCAAAAGTTCAAAATTCCTAGTATTTTTATAAAGGAGTTCAAATTGCTCTCGGACTTGTCACCTTTGTGGTATTTTCAAAAGATTGTTGAAACTAAACAAAATCATAATTTATTTTAAAGTCTCAAATATCAATAATTTTAATATATTTCAAATAAGAAAAGTTTAAGATTCTTAAATAGTTCTAATTTTAATTAATTTAAAGTTCTTAAATATCAAAATAATAATTTAAAAAAATAAATTTAGTCTACGTTAAAATAGATATAATATTAATGGAGCATTAAGATTACTCCACTGTCCCCTATAACAATGGGACAATTAACATGAAACAGTCATATCTCTAAAATAATTCAAACACAGTATTATTGTTGAATCATTAAAGTAAGGTCTAAAAGTCAATCCATATTTGGTCAATAAAGTTAAAATGATCATAAATGTAGGAATAAAATGATATTCAATGATAAAATTTATATTGGATTATTAAAAAGAATTATCGAAAAAAAAGAAAGAAAAGAGGCACTTGAGGACTAATAGTAAAAATAATGGTCCAAATTTGACCTATTGATTTGAGCAAGTATACCATAGGACATTTCATTTTCACTTTCAATCTTTCAGCTATAATAAACACACATAGTGGGGATCGACTCCCCTTTGTTAGGGACTAACTAACTTTTAATATGAGACTTTTCACTATGAATTCAAATTTAATCAAGTTTTAATATAAATATCAAACACTTATCGAAAAAAAGAAAAGAAATTGCACAATTATCATTAATGTGATGAACTTGAACACCTCTTCATAATATAAATGAATTTTCATACTTTGATGATTAACCAACAGAATTTATGATGAACATATTCTACGGAAACCAATGAAAAACAAAAGAACACCACCTTTTGACCTTTTATTTTTGACCCTTTACTATCAGTTTTTAAAAAATATATTGTACTTCAAGAATTACTTTAAATAAGAATTGCACGATGTATCTTTAACGTGACGAATTTGAATAAAAATCCTAACATTAGCTGCGTAAATTTTTATACAAATTTGTATCAAAGGTAACTACTCTAATGATTAAGCAATAAATTTTATGATGAAGATATATTCTAAAGAAACTAAATGAAAAACAATAAAAAACCACCTTTTGATCCTTTATTATTAGTATTTCGAGTAAGAACAGATTGTACATCAAGAATCACTTTAAATTATACTGCAAATAGAAAAAAAAGAAAAAATATATATTATTAATGTAAAATAGAAAAAGATGATGAAGAGTAAGTATGATTATTCTTTTAATTATTCTATACAAACAAAAAATGAAAAAAATAAATAAAGAAGGAGTTGGCCAAAGAAGTGCATTGATTGGCTCGATTGGGAGTTCGACTTGAGGAGAATAATGAGGGAGGGGTCAATATTTAGAATGGGTCTACTTCATCCTTAGTAGCTGAGTTACAAGAAAAACAAGACCAAGATCTTGTCATACTCCAGTTGAAGGAGGTTGTCGACAAACAGAAAGTGATGGTTTTCTCCAAAGGGGGAGATGGAATGTTGAGATATCAGAGTGGATTGTGTATTCCCGACGTGGATGACATTCGAAATAGAATCGTGGTTGAAGCCCATAGCACTAGATATTCCATATATCCTGGCTCCAACAAGATGTAGCACGAATTGAGAGAAGTCTATTGGTGGAGTGGAATGAAAAGGGATATTGTTGAGTTCGTTTCAGTGCCCGAATTGCAAGCAAGTGAAAGTTGAGCATCAAAGGCAATGTGAATTGGCTCAGAACTTTGAGATTCCTGAATGGAAGTGGGAGATGATTAATATGGACTTTATTACTGGTATACCTAGGTTTCGAAAGAAACATGATTTGATATGGGTGATTGAAGACACGTTGACTAAATTGTATCACTTCTTAGTAGTCAAGACAACCAACACTAGGAGGAGTACGCCAAGTTGTACATCCAGGAGATTGCGAGGTTGCATGGAGTTCCCTTGTCCATCATCTCGGATAGAGGAGCTCAAATCACCTCTAAATTTTAGAGATCGATCTAGAAAGGATCGGATACTAAAGTAAACCTGAGTACAACCTTTCATCCATAGACAGATGGTTAGGCAGTGCGCACAATTCAGACTTCGGAGCATATGTTGAGATCCTGCATTCTTGATTTTAAGGGAAATTGGGATGATCTCCTACTATTGATTGAATTTGCATATAACAATAGTTATTATGCAAGCATTCAAATGGATCCCTATGAAGCCTTGTATGGGAGGAGATATAGATCACCAATTGGGTGGTTTGAGGATGGAGAAGCGAAGTTGATTGGGCCTGATTTTATCCATCAATCGATGGAGAAGGTTAAGGTCATTAGAGAGTAATTGAAGACTAACCAAACTCGTTAGAAATATTCTACCGATGTGAGGAGAAAAGACTTAGAGTTCGAGGTGAATGATTGGATGTACTTGAAAGTGTCACCTATGAAGGGTGTCATGAGATTTGGAAAGAAGGGAACGTTGAGTCCACACTATGTGGGACCATATCAGATTGTGAAGAGGATTGGGAAAGTTGCTTATGAGTTAAAGTTGTCTTCCGAGTTAGATAGAATTCATCTGGTATTCCATGTGTCGATGTTGAAGAAGTGCTTGGGAGATCCTACCTTGGTTATCCGTGTTGATAGCATTGGAGTGAAGTATAGCTTTTCCGACGAAGAGGTTCCGGAATCCTTGATAGTCAGATTTATAAGTTGAGAAACAAAGAGATACCCTCAGTCAAAGTCCTGTGGAGAAATCAATTTGTTGAGGAAGTCACATGGGAAGCTGAGGAAGAGATGAAGGACAAATATTCGCACCTATTTGTGCCAAATGATGAGAACATCAAAGGTATATTCCTTACCCTTGACTAAATTGATTGATTTATTCTTGAATTGATTATCTATTCTTGAGTCCAAATAGAATTGATTGAGATTTATGAGAAGTCGAGAGTTTGATTGGTTGAGTTAAATGTTGAGATGAGTCTTGAGTCTACTCGTGCCTTGATACCCACCTTTACTCATCATTTGAGGACGAATGATCCCAAGGGTTAGATGATGTAAGCCCGATAAAATTACCAAAATACCTCTAGAGGAGAGGTATGCACGTAATGCATTTT
Organism: Solanum rostratum; assembly: GCA_029948455.1. Classification (NCBI taxonomy): domain Eukaryota; kingdom Viridiplantae; phylum Streptophyta; class Magnoliopsida; order Solanales; family Solanaceae; genus Solanum; species Solanum rostratum. The sequence continues at coordinate 14,238,174 of CM057053.1, read as the reverse complement.
CCAATGCTCGTATGAAATATTTGAGACCAGATTTGTGATCAGCACAAACAATTGAGTGGAAAAATAATCTCGGTCGATTTTTAGAATGATCGGATTAAAAGATAATTTTTTCACCCAAAAAATAAAACAGTGTCGGTGCATGACGGAGGCGTGTCGCACCTCTATACCGGACCCATACTTATATTTTTTCAAAAAAATTCGACGAGATTGGAAAAACTCATTTAGAAACTTTTCAGAGAAAAATACACTGTACTCAACCAGTGGACTGAGTTACTCCGAAGCTGAAAAATTTTTAAATTTTGTGAGGGGCATTCTGGTAAATTTTCGACCCCTCCAAAACTCAATACACGATCTAATGAGGTCGTTTTGATGTAAAAAGGGTCTAAAACTCCATTCTAAGTCCTTTCTAAACAATTGGACAAGAGTAGGGCTTGAGAGAAGAGGAGAAGAACGCAGGATTGAAGAATTCAAGGGAGAATTCTTGAAGGTGATTGTTGATAGCTTCATCTCAAGTATGTAAGTCTAAATTAGAAACGTGAGATTGTCCTCTCATGTGCCCATAGATGGTCATAGAGGAGTTGAGTGTTCATGAGTTCCCATACATGTTCTTAAATTGATTCTTGAATATCTTCTTATAAATTATGTCTATTTTCACGTACTTCCGTATGTTGATGATCATCATAAACTTATTTTATTGAATTGGATATTTTCATGAGAAATTGCATAACCCTACATGTTAACTTTTGAAAGAATGCATGAATGAGTCTAGGGGTTGACTCTAGAGCCTTGACGTGAGATTGTTGATTGTGATTGTAATTGTGGTGAGAGAATGATGATGAGTTGATAGATCTTGATAGTCCTATGAGTCTCCATAAATGAACTCTAATGATGGTCTATTCGATTGTTCCAAGCCTTGAGCTATTGCTTGAGATTGATGGTTAAGAGGGTTAAAGTCCCCATGAGATGTTGATTGATGAGAGGGTTAAAATCCTTATGAGAACTAATAAATGAGAGGGTTAAAGTCCCTATGAGACTGATCGATGGGAGGGTTAAAGTCCCCATGATTTGATTGATTTGATTGGATTGATTGTCTTATGAGCATTGAGTCATAAGAGGAATATCGAGCATAGAAAGAGTAAGAGTTAATCTAACTTGCACTCGTCAAACTATGTAGCCAAACGTAAGTGAAGATTAGAACCATCACATTACATTGTGGTTCCCTCTTGAGAGAGTCCCAAAAACAATAGAGGACTAGTTGATGCAATTTCTCTTAGTGGATTCGACTTGTTCCCTACCTGGAAAGTACGGAACGGTCGTGGCGACACCGGCGGGATGTTGTACAATCACTGGCTCATAAGTGGCTGTTGTCTGATAAGAGAAACTCCTAGAAGGTTCCTACCTTGAGTACTCTGAGTCGAGATATGATGAGATGAGTTCCTTTGAGATGAGTCTGATTTGATTGATGGGGTTGATGGGTTTTTTGTCTACACTTTGTTCTTGCTTTAGATACACATTTGACATATTGATTATTTGCTATTTTTGAGTTGATGTTGTTCCATATTATTCTACCTGTTTCTGTTTCATTCAGCTATTTTACATACTGTACATTCCGCGTACTGACGTTACTCGGCGCTACATCATTTTATAAAGAAGATACAGGGATTAGAGATTGTCAACAAGTGCACCGTTGAGGATCCGAGAAATTAAGCTGATTGGTGAGCCTCCCCTACTCCAGAGGGTTCACTAACTTCATTTCATCATGCTTTTGAGTTAGACTCGACTAGTCTTATATTTTGATTTCGATAGCCATGGATCTGTCATTTGCACCACTTGGTTAGTGATAGAGTCTTCATAGATGATAGTCGGACATTGATGTTGAGATTGTGAGCTAGTTCTTCCTACTAGCCTTTATTATTAATCTATTATTATTTGAGACATTAGATGAGATGAGCCCATTTACTTTCATTTACTTCCGTTGATCTGTAGAGTTGTTAGATTGAATGGATGTGATGAGGCCAAATGATTCGCTTGGAGACTTGCAATAGTTTCTAGGTACCGGTCACGTCTTGGGTACCCTCCCGGGGCGTGACATTGCAACACAAAGCAATGGAAACTATCATCTCACTAAAAGATTTTCAATTTCATCTTTTGAAAGTTTCCTCCCATAGTCATGTATAATCAGCACCAGCAACAAAAATATCCAATATGTACAAGTCCACACGCTTATCATTCTTTGTGAATGTCTGATGCACTTTTTCTTTCCCATTTATTTGATAGATGATGACAAAGTCTCCTCCCATACTCCGGTAGAATCACCACCAGCAACAATAAATTTTACTACTATCATTATCAACTACAGTTAACGATCGATGACTAGAACGAAATTTGTACAAAAATATGAATGAACAAGATCAACTTAAATCGACCTCCTGCAATAGAGAAAAGGTATTTATAATGCTTCTAAACTACTAAAATTTATCTCCTACCCAATTATGGAGTGATTTTGGAGGATTTCTCAAGCTTCTAAAAATAGCAGGAAAAAAAATATTTTTTTGAAGATTCTAGAAAGAAAATAGGGTAAAAATAGAAGCACTGCGTAAAATGATGGATGATTCCACCTGTATTAAAGATAATGCCGTCGGAACCGACAAAAATAGCTGCAAAATGGGAATCCTTTATGGAATTTCTTCTTGGAAATTTTTTTCTCTTTTTGAAATTAACTTTTTATTGAATAAGAATTTTCATTTTGATGGATGAAAAAGGAATCAAAGTATATTTTTAGAAATTTGAGTACTGATTTTGTAAGTTTTGAAAGTCAAATGAATGATGTCATAAATGGTGTCTATGTATCCAAGACCTGTGTCTAAATGTTACAGTTGGTTTTGAAAGTGGTTATTTTGCCAAACTCTCCCAAATATCTCACCCATAACTTTGAGGCTATTTAACCATAAAATTTACAATGCCTTAAATAAAGAAATAAGACAAAGGGTCTGTTTAGCATGGATGAAAACATTTTTCGAAATTTTTTTTTCCAACTTTCTTATGTTTAATTGGCTTAAATATTTTTAAAAATATTTTTCAAATCAATATGTTTCGTGAAATTAAAAAGAAAATGACTTTCTTCCCAAAATTAAGAAAAATATTTTTAAAATTCTTATTCAATTTCAAATTGATTTTTTTTCCCATCCCCACCATGATCCCCCTCCCCCCCCCCCCCCAAAAGATTTATTATTTTTTAAAATAAAATAAGATTAAAAATTTATTTTTAAAAAAATCATATTTAAAAATTTTATTTTTTTCCCGTTCTTACAGCAACCCACCCAATCTCCCCTCTCCCTCCCCTCCCCCCCACCAGAAAAAAAGAAAATTATAACCCCCCCCCCACTCCGCCACCACCCCCACACCATACATAAGGATTAAAAATTTATTTTTACAAAAATTTCAAATTTTGATTTAAAAATTTTAATTTTTTATTCCACCCTTGCGGCCCCATCCGTGAATCCACCCAGCCTCCCTGCTCCCACCACCCATACAAAAATAAAATTAAAAATTTATTTTTAAAAAATAATTAAATTTTGAAAATTTCAATTTCTTACTCCAACCTTTCACCCTTATACAAAAAAATTTAAAATTTTATTTTTTTAAAAAAGTCAAATTTTAAAAATTTTAATTGTTTACTCCACCTCGCACCCCATCCCCTACCCTACCCTTCCCTCCACCCCACCTCCATCCCAAACAAAGAATTTATATATTTATTTATAAAATATATTTAAATATTGAAATATTTTCATGCCATAAACTATTTCCTTGTAAAATATTTTTTACTCTTTAGCTAAAACAAAAAGTTTTTTTCTAAAAAATATTTTCATTCACTAATCAAATAATAGAAAATATTTTTCAAAAAATAATTTTTACTCACTAGCTAAACATAAAAAATAAATTAGAAATCAACTCATTTTTGAGAAAAATATTTTGAGGAAAACATTTTCCTCCCTACCAAACACAACCAAAGTAAAAAAAAAAATGTAAATCAGTTAGTTGGCTTACTTATCGGTGCTACTTTTTGCTTCAAAAACACCCGAATCATTAGCTATCTATTTAGTGCTCTGTTACTGCATGATAGTAGTAGTATATTAGGCGAGGACTTTTTTGAATTGACAGTCTTGCTATGCAGCTGCCTTGCAACAACACCACAACTTTTTGTCACTTCATTAAAAATATGCACCCTAAAGCATTGGGATGAATAAAGGACAAGAAAACATTTTAAAATCAAGAAATCCCACAAGTCAACTTTACCTTTTCTCTTTTGTACGTCTTTAGTTTAGTTTAAAATAGAAATAAGGTTTTTTACACTCTTTTTGGAACTTAGTTATATACGTATAACTTTTATAAGCTGCCTATAGGAGTCTTTGGAGCCATGCCCTAGGAAAGTTAACTTTGTCTCGACTAAATGTAGTGTCTCGTCCTTTCTCTTTTTGAGTCCCCACCTAAATATTACTATGATTCACATTAATTAGTAATTTATGTATTTCAATATGGGACATGGTAACTTTTTCCCAAAAGTCCTCAACCTTTTTAACGGATCTTATTTTCTAACTTTCTTGGTGTTGAGAAATGAGATCACAATTGTGTTTCTTATTTTTCTCATTCAGGAACCTTGGATTTTTAACATTTTTTGCCCTATGCGTTTTTTTCTTTTTTGAATTCAAATCATATGCATCCTCACTGTTTTTGAATATCAATTGGTAAGCCTTCTTAAAATATGAATTTTACAATCTTAAAAATAAAAAAGCTTACCTACTACAATATATATTTATAGATAATACTAAGATTTAATTTTTTATAAACAAATAAAACAATAATAATGTATTTAGCGAGGATCCCACACTTAGGGTCTGGAGAGGGAAAAATGTACGCAGATCCTATCACTACCTCATAGAGATGGAGAGACTGTTTTCGAAAAACCTCATCTAAAAAATCATTCCCAGCAGCAGAAAATACTAGATATGAAACGACTAGAATGGACAACAAATGAAAATATATAGCGACAATAAAATTAACGAAATAAATTACAGACAATAGCAACACAATGTACAATAATACGACTACTAACCTATTACAACCCAAAGCTGCTAACTTCTACCCTAATACGCGACTTTCACTCCTTTCTATCTAAGGTTATGTCTTCGGTGATACGAAGCTGCACTATATCCTATCTAATCATCTCCCCAAATACTTTTTCGGTCTACCTCTAACCCTCCGCGTAATCTCTAAATTCATCCTCTCTTACCTTCTTACAGTATATATAGATATGTATGTATATGTATATACATAAAATCTTAAGATAAGATGTAACAACAATGATGCCGGTTATTTCATATTAAATGTCAAGTTGATGAAAGTGCTTTCGGTATTTTCATTTTCCCTCCCCCTCTCGACCCTATCCGCTAAGTAAAAATAAATTTACAAGTACAAGATGGTTAAAAAAGCCTTCTTTTACTTGAAGGATTTACTTAATTGCCATGTAATTTAATTTAGAGTTAATCGAGCTGACTTCTTACCTTCATTATTATTCTATTTATTTTCGAAAAAAGAGACAATCAAGAGAAAATGAAGAAGAGAAATCATTCATCAAATCTTTGTTATTGGACCAATTCCTTAGCCGTTATTAGTGTTATAAGGCTTCACTAGTTGTTTGGTAAACTGCAACATCACGAAGTACTTTAATTTGTGTTCAAGTGTTATATGGATGAATCTTGAAATGATGACATTTATTATACTCCCTTTGTATTATTTTATGTGTTTCATATATCAAAAATAAATATTTGATTTTACTCGTCTATTTTAGTAAATTTTAAAAAAAATTATAACTTTTTTCTCATGCCACCATTAGTATTTAAAAAAACATAATATAATAATAGTCAAAATTATTATTTGAAAGCATCGTTAATAATAATAATTTAATAAAACACACTTCTAATTGTTGATTTTTGAAAAAAAGAATGTTTCAGATCCCCATGACCAAATAATGTTTCAGACCAAATAGCCTTTAGCCTCTGTTATGAATTGAGAACGACCCCCATAACTCTTGCTACTATTGTTTGACATCACTTAAACCTAATTCCAAAGGCTTTTATAATGATGAAGCAAGTCTAGATTTGGAGGTTGAAAATGACATACTACAGTTGCTAAACTAAAGCACGCCAATTTATTTGCATTTGATTGTTTCGTTTGAGATTATTAAATTCATTTGAGTCTCTCTTTCACTTCAACCAATTGTTAGGTCCAATTGCGAGAAATATAAATCCATTATGAATTTTCCGGAGATAAAAGTAACTTACAGATGCTTTACACCAATTATTTTGCACAACACTTCCATTTTTGTCTTGCTGTAGCTGATGGGAAGGAGTTAACTGATATTTATACTTCAGATATCATTCTCACATCTCTTTTATGACAAAAGAAGTTGAGAATCAGTGGATTTTCTACCTTAACGCAAGATTTCTCCCGTATGTTATTGGTAGAGATTTCTCCATTTCTATATTGTTTAGAGTTAAGTGTCAAAAATATACCTAAGTTATCCTTATTTTTTGAGTTTCATATCTAACTAACACTCATTAATTTGAGAAACATATCTTTTTCTTTTACTATACTTTATGCTTATTTGAAAAAAGTTTGCCACATAGAATTTCAGATGGAGAAAATATTCCACCTTTATCCAGAATTTGTAAATGTTATTTTTAAAATGCCCATGCTAATGTTTCAATCAATTTCTACCAAAGTCCACACGAAGAATTTAAGAACATAAATCCAATAACCCAGAAAAGATGTCCAAATAAGAACATCCATGTCCAAAACGATAAACAAGGAAATTTAGGCAAAATTAATCTGGCACCACATAACTCTAGTCTTGTATGTCCGTTTGTTTCAAGCCTCATTCTTATATGTGGGAAGTGGAATAGGGTCATAAGAGACCTATAGTACTTAACCGAGTTCAAAACTTTCCTATAAATTGAGTTTCTAGTGTTAGATTATACAAAGGTCAAATTTAAATGATCATAACTCTTAGCACACATAGAATTAGGTGGACCATGACCTAACAAATGAAAGAACTTTGAATTTTCTTTCCAACGCAACTGATTTTACCTCATTTGGATTTCGCACTCAAAAGTTATGACTATTTTACTGTAACCTATCAGAGCAAAGTTGTACATACGAAACCTATTACAGGTCGTGGATAAAAGTATGACCCGTCTGCTAACTCATGGAAAAAAAGTCCTGAAAATTCATTTTTTTGGTCCAAGACTTTACAGACCAATCTACAGGCCATAGATTGGGCTCATGGAATTGATCAAAGACCCCGAAATTTGCCCAAAAGTTTATGGACGGGTTCCTATGGGTTGTAGATGGGCACCTAGATGACTTCGACAGCTTTTTAAGAAAGGGTATTTTGGTTTTTTTCCCACTCTTTTAAAGACTAAACCTGACGTTTTTACAACTAAATAAAGCCCTAAACATGTCAGTGCAACCTTTTTACGCTAAAACACTCCCTCAAACTTAGAGCAAGATTCTAAGGGAGAAAAGGGCTAGGGTTTGAAGATAACCTTGTGAGTTTTCAAGCTGGTTCAAGATTCAAAACTTCCAAGTATGTAAGGCTACCCAAAACATAGATGTACCCCATACCCCAAATTGATGAAGTTGTGAGTGAGTTGAGTCTCCAATAAATGTTTCTTGAAGTTTTTTTCTTAAAATGCTAATGTATTCCCATATAATCTTGCATGAAATATAGTTTTTGTGAATTAAATACTTGAAATAGATTATTTTTCTTTTCCAGAACCGTAGAACGAATTCTTGTTATTCTTACATATTGCATTTAAATGGGTATACATGAGTATAATTTGAACCTAAAGAGTCTATAGAATCCCAAAATCTTCAACCTTACTTTGTTTTTCCGAATATTATGAGTTAGAATAATGCATGATAGAGAGTCTTGATGAGGCATGAGCTAATCCTGAAAGAATGTTCCAAATCAAAGAGTCGATAATTGATGTGATGAATTGAGTTGAAAAAAGTCCAATGAGACTAGTTGATTGAGAGTGATTGTCTTATGAGCATTGAGTCTTGGAAGGAGTATTGAGTATAGAATTGAGTAAGTGTAAGTCCAACTCAAACTCAATAACTATATCACCATGCATAGGAGAGGACTGAAACTGTTGATTTGGATGTCCCTCTAGATAGGTCCCTGAAATAATAAAGGACTTGATTGATGGGATCCATTCGTTCTTTACCCTGACAAGTACTGACTGGTTGTTGCAACATCAACGAGATTGTTGTACCATCATTGGCTCATACATGGTTGTTGCCGAATAAGAGAAACTCTCAGATAGGTTCCATACTAATAGTACTCTTACTTGATTGGATCAGATTGATTTGGATTGTATTGATTTGGTCATTGTCTATTCTTTATTCTTGCTTCAGATAGACATTTGACATCTTGATTGTGCATTTTTGAGTTATTATTATTCTATCTATATCTGTTTCATTCAACTATTTTATATACTCGTACATTCCACAAACTAACGTCCATTTGAGCCTGCATCTTTTCATGATGCAGAGACAGGTATTAGAGATCATCAACAGGCGTATCATTAAAGATCTAATTGCATCCAACTGATTGGTGAGTCCTCCCCTGTTTCCGGAGGATACTCATTTAAATTTCATCTAGCTTGAGTTAGTACTTTATTTCCTTTGCTTTAGGTAGCCATGACTTGTTATGGTACCATCTAAACAGTTTAGATAGAGCCTTCATAGACTAGATTTAGGAATGATGACTTGGATATTGTCTGACTAGTTTCTTTCATACTAGTTCTGTTGATTTGTTTTGATTGACTTTAATTGAAATTATCCACCTTTATTTATTTTTAGTCTTTCGTTGATATGATAATTGTTAATCGAATAAATGTGATGAGTCCAAGTGGTTTACTTGGGGATGAGTAATAGTCTCTAAGTGTTGGCCACGTCTTGGGTACCCTACCGGGGAGTGATAAACTTGGTATTAGAGCACAAAGTTCAAGTGTCCTAGGGAGTTTATGAATTCGTGTCTAGTAGAGTCTTGTTTATGGGTGTGTTGTGCACCACACTTTATAAGCAGGAGATTATAGGACATTAGGAAGGGCTACACTTCTTTCGTATTCTGACTCGGTATAGAGTTAAACTCTATGAAAGCTCTCTTCTAACTCATGTTTTACGCGTTTGCAAAACTACGACCATGCCTCCAAGAAGAGTTGTAAGAGGAAGAGGGCATCCGGCTAAACAAGATGTTAACCAACCTGAGCCCTAAAATCAAGATGAACCCATAGGCCCGGCCGTCCTTGAACAACCACCATAGGCTAACATATCGAATGTTGAGCTCTGCCAGGCCATCCAAACCTTAGCCCAGGTTGTGACAGCACCTACTGCTAGACAAGGAGCTGGTAGACAGGATGTATAGGACACATCCAAATTTTGAGAGTTCTCGAGGATGAACCCACCCAAGTTCACAGGGTCCACGCCCAATGAGGATCCTGAGAACTACATTTATGAGCTATAAAAAGTGTTTCAGGTGATGCATGTGACCAATGTTGATAGGGTTGAGTTAGTTGTGTACCAGCTCAAGGGTGTTGCCAGGATGTGGTACGAGCATTGGAAGAAGAACCGAGGAGAGGTTGCCCCAGTTCTGACTTGGTCAATGTTTGAGGAAACTTTTTTAGAGTGTTTCTTTTCGAGAGAGCTAAGGGAGACTAAGGTAAGAGAGTTCTTGAATTTTGAACAAGGATCTCTGACGGTGAAGGAATATGGTCTTAAGTTCATGCAAGTTTCTCGCTATGCTCTTGAGATGGTTACGAACATGAGAAGCATGATAAGTCTATATATTGATGGGTTGAACAAGTGGCCGAAGAAAGATGGGAGAGGAGCTATACTTGTGAGCGACATGGACATAGGAAGATTGATGGTCTATATGCAGCAGGCTGACGAGGAAAGCCAACAAGATAGAGGGGACATCAGAAATAAGAGGGCTAAAACCTCCATCCATAAGGTTGGGAATAGAGGAAACGGGAATGGTAGTAAGTTTCAATCCAGTCTAGTGCCTTCATCTGTTAGTGCACCGACACCCATAAATTGGAATGAGTAGAAGTCTCAGAATTTCAGAGCCCGAGGATCTCAGTCGCAAGCTAGTGTAACTCTATGTTCATAAGGTAAGCCACCATGTGGCAAATGTATCAAACCACACTTGGGAAAATGCTGTGAGAGAGGAGATGTGTACTACAAGTGTGGCCAAATGGTAATTTTCAAAGAGATTATCCGAAGTGGGCTAAAAATTCCCTATCTTCTGCACCGGTACCACCAACTAGGGGAAATCAGAAGGGCGCTACAAGCGGGGCTACAAACCATTTGTATGCCATGGGTAGTCGTCAAGATCAGGAAAACTCCCTAGATGTTGTGACGGGTATGATTTGAGTTCTTACTCTTGATTGTTATGTTTTGATGGACCCTGGTGCCACTCTATCTTTCGTCACTCTTTATATGGCTAGTAGCTTTGGGATCCTTCCTAAGTGCTTGCTTGAGCCATTTTCTGTTTCTACTCCTATGGAGAGTCTTTTCTAGCTGAGAGAGTTTATAGAGATTGCATAGTGTCCATCTATCATAGGGATACTCTTGCTGATTTGATTGAGTTAGAGATAGTTGACTTCGATGTGATTCTTGGCATGGACTATCGTAACACCTTTTATGCCTCTGTGGATTGTAGAATTCGACTTGTCAAATTCTAGTTCCCAAATGAGCCTGTCATAGAGTTGAAAGGTGATTCTATTATGCCTAATGGTAAGTTTATTTCCTACCTTAAGTCCAGAAAGTCAATCTCAAGGGGATGCATCTACCATATCATGTGAGTCAAGTCTGGCAATGTTGAGCCTCCTTCCCTTGAGTCTGTTCCGATTGTGAATGAGTTTCCTGAAGTATTACCTGAGGATCTGCCTGGAGTCCCTCCCGATAAGGAGATTGACTTCAGAATTGATGTTCTTCTTGACACCCAGCCTATCTCCATTCCGACATATAGAATGGCCCCCTGCTGATTTGAAAGAGTTGAAAAAGCAACTAAGAGATTTACTAGAAAAGGGTTTTATTCAGCTGAGTATTTCACCATAGGGTGCTCTGGTCTTGTTCATGCGAAAGAAGGATACGTCCCTCTAAATGTGTATTGACTATTGCTAGTTGAATAAGGTGACATTCAAGGATAAGTATCCCCTCCTAAGGATAGATTACTTTTTTGACCAACTTCAGGGTGTGACTGTTTTCTCCAAGATAGATCTCTAATGCTATCATCAGTTAAAAGTGAGAGAATGTGACATCCCGAAGACGGCTTCACAAATTTGAAATGGTCACTTTGAGTTTTTAGTGATGTCCTTTTGGTTGACAAATGCACCTGCAACCTTCATGTAATACCAGCAAAATTATCAAGATACCCTTTGAAGAGAGATGTGCGCATAATGCGTCTTTCCATGCTACGATGGACAATCTGAGGCCGGATTTGCGATAGACATGAAAAATTGAGTGGGAAAGTTGTCTCAATTGATTTTTAGAGCAACCGGATCAAAAGATAATTTTTCGATCTGAAAATGCGAACCAGTGAGGGTGCAAAACAGGTGTACGATGCACACCTGCCGTTGACCAACACTTGGTTTTATTCTAAAAGTTTTCTACGGATTTAGAAAGCTCGTTCGAGCAATTTTTGGCCAAAAAACAAAAAATGACCCTGTCCACGTCGCGAATCCCATGTGCCGAGACGTACTTTTTCCGAATGACACGAGGGACATTCTAGACCTTTCCAAACCCATTTCGGACCTAATATATGATAAAAATAGGTCGTTTTAAGCAGAAAAAGGGTTTTGAACCCTACTCTATGTCCTTTATAAGTCCTTGAAAAAGACTAGGGCTAAAGAGAAGAGAACAGGAGTGAGGAATTGAGGAGTTTGAAGAGAGTTCCTTGAGGTTTATTGTCCAAAGGTTCAATCCAGGTATGTACGGCCAAACTAAAAGCATGAGATTGTTCTCTTATGTGCTCCATAGATGGTCATAGAAGAGTTCAAAGTCTAAAGAGTCTACATCCATGATTCTTGATGGTTTTTCTTGAAAATTATATTAATTACATGTATTTTCTTATGTTGATGATCATCATAAACTTGTTTTATTGAATAGAACACTTTTCATAAGATATTGTATAACCCTACATGATTATTTTTGAAAACATGCATGAATTAACTTAGGTATAGAGTCGAGAGCCATGATTTGAGAATTTTGATTGTGATTGTGATGTGAGAATGATGAGGAATTGATAAAACTTGATAGTCATGTGAGTCTCTATAAATGAACTCCCATGAATTGTCTATTCGATTGTTCCCTAATGATTGCTCTAAGGCCTGAGCTATTGATTGATATATTGATTGATGAGATGATTAGAGTCTCTATAAGACTGATTGAATGATGAGTCCCTCCATGAGGCTGATTGAGATTATTTGATTGAGATAGTTTGATTGAGATGGATTATCTTATGAGCATTGAGTCTTAGGAGGAGTATCATGCTCCGAAATGGGTAAGAGTAGTATCAACTCGCACTCATTAACTACGTAGCCAAGCATAAGTGAGGATTAGAACCACTAGATCATATTGAGGTTCCCTTATAATAGAAGTACCTGAAACAATAGAGGACTTATAGGTTGTCGTCTCAATTTTTAACTATCCTTATAGCTTCAATTTATTCTCTACCTAGCAAGTATTGAATGGCCGTGGCAACACCATCGGGATATTTTATAATCACTCGCTCATAAGTGATCGTTACCGGATAAGAGAAACTCCCAAAAAGTTCCCACTTTGTGTACTCTGAGACGAGATGAGATGAGATAAGATGTGATGAGACAGATTGAGTTGAGTTCTTTTGAGATGAGTTTGATTTGTTGATCAGTCATTTGTCTACTCTTTATTCTTGCTTTAGATAGATATTTGACATTCTGATTGAGTATTACATTGAGTTGATGTTGTTTCTATATTATTCTACCTGTTGCTATTCCACTCAGCTATTTTACATACCAGTACATTCCAAATACTTATGTCCCCTTTTGGACTGCATCGTTTTATGATACAATGGCAGGTATTAGAGATATCAACATGCGCTTCGTTTAGAATCTATTAGCATTTAGCTGATTGATGAGACCTTCTTGTTTTCAGAGGATTTCCATATTATTATCATCTAGCTTGAGTTAGTACTTTATTTTCCTTGAGTTGGGTAATCACGGCCTATTGTGGTACCTTCTAGATGTTAGACGTAGAGGCTTCGTAGAGATTGAGTAGAGGATGTTGAGTATTGTTTCTTTTTCAACACTTATTTATTGGAAACTAACTTTTTATATAAAACCTGATTTCTTTAATTGTATTGCAGTCTTTTCCTTGAGTATTTTTCTTTCACTGTTGAGTATGAGGTGACGATGAAGCCAAGTGGTTCGCTCGGGGACTAGCAATAGTCTCTAAGTGCTGGCCACGCCAAGGGTACCCTCCCGGGGCGTGACAAACTTGGTATCAGAGCACAGAGTTCAAGTCTCCTAGGGTGTCTACGAAGCCATGTCTATAGGAACTTATTTATGGTTGTGAGGGCCCCACTTCTATAAATGAGGGACTATTTGACATTTCAAAAAAGTTTTCCTTCTTTCAAATTCTAAATCATGCGATAAATCTATTTTCTAAGAGATCTATGATGATTCGTGCAATGCTCTAAACCTTTTAACTATGCCTCATCCACGAGGTGATAGAGATAGTAAGGTTCAAACTCTTACTAGTGAGATCCTCTAGAATAAGAGATCAGAATAGTAGAGAGACTGCACCAGGCTTGAGAGAAGCCGACTAGTATGCTAAGTTGATTGACTAAAAAGAGTGCACTATTACTTATATGAACCATGCACTTGAGTTAGCCTTAGATGTACCCAGGCTTACTTTTTCAAAACTTGCTTCTGACGTTACCTATGAGAGAGAAACTTATGTCACTAAAGAGCTTAATGCTACCACCTAAGAGTGAGATGTGAGGTCTTATAAACCATGAGTAGAATTGAATCATCCAGTGTTAGAAGGATGATGATAGAAAGAAAACGATTAGATAGCAAGAGTGATGGTTGATTGAGGCTTGTTGCTAGAGTTATATACCTATTAGGTAAATAATGAGGGGATGAGTCGATTGCCCTAAGTTTGATGGAAGAGTCGTAAGTGCCCTATGATTTTCATGATGAGGTATAGAGGAAGAGTTATTGTTAGCATGTGATAAAGCATGCTCAAACTAGAAGGAAGTTTGTGTTGATGTGATGTAGTATTCATACGATTGAGGGTGAAGTGTAGATGTTGAATAGGGGAAAAAGGTGCTTTCAATGTGATAGATCTAAATTAGGCTTATTATTTTTAGTGAGAGTTTGTGAGACTAATCGAGTTATGAAGTTAGTCAGATAAAGAGATATGATTAAATAGGTAAGTGGTACTGGGTTGTGAAAAGGGGATGTGCTGATTGAGTATTCGCTATGAAAGTTTCGTGGGATTACGTTCCCTAAATTTTTCATCTAGTAGTCGTGTATTGGTATTAGAGAGGTGTGTGGTAGATGCACATGTTAGCGCTAGACCCTAAGCTTGTATTTTGAGGAATAGTGTTAAAGAGGAGATAGCATCGTGAGAGTGATAGTCCTAGTTGGAGATTTTCTCTAAGAGGCTTCCCATAGTGTATGTTTGAGATGAAGATATTGATTTGTGAGGAAGTGATGTTATGGGCTGGGTACAAGTGCCCCTTAGGCAGGGCGAGTAAGACAAGGATAGCTCAATAGATAAGAAGAGGTTTGAGATATGTACCCATGATGGTGTAAAGATGTGTGAAGCTCTAAGTTAAGACTGCTATAAGAATCTAGATAGTATATTTGAGTTGTCGATGTAGAGTAGGTTGATGTAAGCATTCTTTGTCCTCCCTAGTAAGTGAGTCGATTGAGGCTTATGGATAGATGATGATGAGTTTTCCATGATAGTCTAAGTCTTATACAAATGAGTTTATAGGAGCACCAAGGTTGAGTGTTTGCAAGTAAAAAGAGAAGAGGTTATATTGTAAGAGTTGTGAAAAGTGGTTATGTACACCAATAAGGGTAGTAAATATAGAAAGATTTCCATAGAGACATGAAGAAGCTAAGAATGGTATTGTGGAAGAGAGTCTGAGTGCCTAGTCATATATATATATGACTATCGCATAATAGAAGAGTATAAGATATTCTAGTAGATAATGATTCTTTGACTATGTATAGATATGAGCTTATAGCCTAGTAAAAGGAGTTGATTTCTAAGGCTAGAGAGATAACCTTTGAACTATGGGGGAGATGATGAGGTGATAAACCTAAGTAGATCTTGAGTTTTCGCTTGTGATAGGTTGATCAAGATGAGATATCAATTCTATTCCATGTCATATAGTCTTTATAGTTCAGTTGAGGTGAAACTCTATTCCCTTCCGGTGTATGACTTCCATGTTTATGGCCTAGTCCCATGCATTACCATGTTGATTCCCGTTCATGTTGAGTTTTGAAGATGAGAAACAATGACTTCGTTCGATAATTTTGATCTTAACCAATGGATCCAAGAGTTTCCAATCCTATGTTAAATGAGATGTGACCTGTGTTTTATACTATGTATAGTTCCATGAACTCAGAGTGAGTCTGATAGATGGGTGAGATTGTACTTCATTGTGAACGTTCTCAAATAAGATTTCTCAATTGAATCGTACTAATGACCTTTTGTTCCAAGCTCTTTGAGTGATCCTATTTTATAGTCTTGATAGAAATATCGATGATAGTAGATGAGTTATGGGTGATGGGAGAGAATGAGTGCTCCTAAATTGTGACAATGGAGTTGAGTTCCTATCTTTGAGTATATGTTCCTTTTGAGCCTCTGCGTACTTGAGTATGCAAGTCCTTGATAGTATTCATGCCTAATGATGATGTTGGAAATAAAGTTTGAATTCTAGATATTTAGTTTGAAGTCTATTCTTAAGAATGAGTATTCAAGTATTTGAGTATTTGAGTTCTTAAGGATATTCGTGCTTATTTTGCATGGAGAGGTAGTAGTTTGAGGTTTCGCCAAAGGGGGAGATGGTGAGTTCCTCCAGGTCCAAATTGTGTTGCTGATAGTAGTAGACTGAAAGTGGAATAGCTGAGGAGGAGTGAATGTATCCTTATTATGATATTGGTGTTAAACTTGTTTCATGTAGGGATAGAGATAGGGAGGAGGAGAGAGATGAGATCTTATGTTATGCAATAGATAGGTAAGAGTATGTTGGTATGTTTTTGAGTGAAAGCTCATTAAATGGTGGAGGTGGAAGTGACGAATAGGCTTAAAATATTTTTGCTAAACATAGCTGAAGTGGTTAAAGTGATAAGCTTGAATGTGCAGTTTCCATTATGTGAGTAAATAAAGAGAACAAGCAATATTCTCGAAGAAGAGGTCACTATATAGCTATGAAACATAGAGTTCGAGAGGATAGATTGGTGTTAGTATGATCATCCTCGTACTAGCACCTTGAGATTTAGAGTTACGCTTGAATAGAAAAGGAGGAGGTGATTAGGTGGAGATTTGAATTAGAGCTATGACCTTGCATTGATGGAGTAGAATGCTATGAAAAGAGCACAATTGAGGTGGGGAGTTGAGCTTGAGAGTGTCCGTAGAGTCTTTGTATATCGCGAGGTCCTATTCTCTATTAGAATCGGTTACTTCCTTCCTGAGTTCGAGCAAATGATTCACGAGGAGTTTAAATGATTTGAAGTGATTGAGTTCCTATGCTCTAGTCATGCTTGAGGGTGAGAATACCGAAGATAATATAGATGTCCTTGATCTAAAACTAGTTTGTCCATTCTGAGTTGATGTATCTATTCCTGAGTCTGCGTAGAGTTTGTTGAGGTTGATGAGGAGTCAAGAGTTCGAGTTATTGAGTGAGTATTGAGATGAGTCTTGAGAATATTTATGCCTTGATGTCTACCTCTACTCATTATTCAAGTATGAATGATTTTAAGTGGGGATAATGTAACACTTGAAAAAATTACCAAAATACCACTAGAAGAGAGATGTGCGCGTATCGCGTCTTCCCATGCTCCGATGGCAAATCCAAGGTCGTATTTGTGATCAACATGAATAATTGAGTGGGAAAGTCATTTTGATTGATTTTTAGAGCAACTGGATGAAAAGATAGTTTTTCGATTTGAAAATGCGAACATGTGAGGGTGCGGACAGGTGTACGACGCGCACCTGCCGTGGACCAACACTTGGTTTTATTCTAAAATTTTTCTACGGATTTATAAAGCTCGTTTGGGGAATTTTTAGTGAAAAACACCAAAAATTGACTCTGTCCGCGTTGTGGACCCCATGTCCCGAGACAAACGTTTTTTGAATTTAATGAGGGGCATTGTAGACCTTTCCAAACCCCTCTTGGACTTAATATATGTACAAAATGTGTCATTTTAAGCGTAAAAAGGGTTTTAAACCCTATTTAAATCCTTGAAAAAGACTAGGGTTAAAGAGTAGAGAAGAGGAGAAAGGAATTGAGGAGTTCGAAGAGAGTTCCTCGAGGTTGATAGTCCAAAGGTTCAATCCAGGTATGTAAGGCTAAACTAAAAGCATGAAACTGTTATCTCATATGCCCCATATATGGTCATTGAAGAGTTGAAAGACTAAAGAGTACATATATGATTCTTGATGGTTTTTCTTGAAAATTGTATTAATTACATGTATTTTCCTACGTTGATGATCATCATAAACTTGTTTTCTTGAATTGAATACTTTTCATGAGATATTGTATAACCCTACATGTTTATTTTTTAATACATGCATAAATTAACTTAGGGATCGAGTCTAGAGCCTTGATTTGAGAATGTCGATTGTGATGTGAGAATGATGAGAAATTGATAGAACTTGATAGTCCAATGAGTCTCCATAAATGAACTCCCAAGAATTATCTATTCTATTGTTCCCTAATGATTGTTCTAAGCCTTGAGCTATTGATCGAGATGTTGATTGATGAGATGATTAGAGTCTCTATGATACTGATTGAATGATCAGTGCCTCCACGAGGCTGATGTAGATGATTTGATTGAGATAGTTTGATTAAGATGGATTGTCTTATGAGCATTGAGTCTTGGTAGGAGTATTAAGCACCGAAATTGGTAAAAGTAATACCAACTCGCACTCATTAACTATGTAGCCAAGCGTAGGTGAGGATTAGAACCATTACATTATATTGAGGTTCCCTCTGGATAGAAGTCCCTGAAACAATATAGGACTTATAGATAGCCCCGTCTCCATTTTGGATTATACATTATGGTTTCGATTCGTTCTCTACCCGGCAAGTATAGAACAACTATGGCAACACTGGCGGCATGTTGTACAATCACTGGCTCATAAGTGATTGTTATCGAATAAGAGAAACTCCCAGAAAACACCCATCTTGAGTATTCTAAGTCGAGATAAGATGATATGTGATGAGATGAGTTGATGTTGAGTTCCTTTGAGATGAGTCTAATTGATAGATGAGGTTGATTTGTTGATGGGTCATTTGTCTACTCTTTATTCTTGCTTTAGATACACATTTGACATTCTGATTGAGTATTATATTGAGTTGATGTTGTTTCTATATTATTCTACCTGATTCTGTTTCACTTAGCTATTTTACATTCCAAGTATTAATGTCCCCTTTTGGACTGCATCGTTTTATGATGCAGAGGCAGGTATTAAAGATTATCAATAGGCGCTTCGTTGAGGATCTATTCCCGTTCAGCTGATTAGTGAGCCCTTTTGTTTTCAAAGGATTTCCATATTATTATCATTTAGCTTTAGTTAGTACTTTATTTTCCTTGAGTTGGGTAACCATAGCCTCTCGTGGTACCTTTTAGATGTTAGAGGTAGAGGCTTAGTAGACATTGAGTAGATGTTGAGTTTTGTTTCTTTTCCAACTCTTATTTATTGGAAACAAACTTTTTATATAATGACTTTATTTTTTTTAATTACATTATAGTCTTTTCCTTCAGTACTTTTCTTTCGCTGTTAAGTATGAGGTGACGATGAGGACAAGTGGTTCATTCAGGGACTAGCAATAGTCTCTAAGTGCTGGCCACGCCAAGTGTACGGTTCTGGATCGTGGCACTTTATGGACTTGATGAATAGAGTATTTAGATAGTGCCTTGACATGTTCGTGACCGTGTTTATCGATGATATATTGGTATATTCCAGAGATAAGAAGGAGCATACTAATTATCTTAGAATCTCTTTGCAAACACTCAAGGATAATGAGTTATATGCTAAGTTTTCAAAGTGTGTCTTTCGCCTCAAATCCGTGGCATTCCTAGGACATGTGGTTTCATGGGACGGTATACTATTGGACACTCAAAAGATTGAGGTGGTCAAGAATTAGACTAGAATAACCTCTCCCATGGACATAACAAGCCTTTTAGGTTTGGTTGGCTACTGCCGTAGATTTGTCGAAGAATTTTCTTTCATATTTCCACCGTTGACTAGACTAACTTAGAAAGAGGTCAAGTTTCAATGGTCTGATGAGTGTGAGAAAAGTTTTCAAGAGTTGAAAACAAGGTTGACTACTGTCCCAGTATTGACCTTGCCCGAAGGAGCTAGCGGGTTTGTTATTTATTGTGATGCCTCAAGAGTGGTATTGGGATGCGTATTGATGCAGAAGGGTAAAATTCTTGCTTATGCTTCTAGGCAACTCAAATTTCATGAGAAAAATTATCCCACACAACTTGGAATTGGTAGCGGTGGTGTTTTCTCTCAACTATGGCGCCACTATCTATATGGAGCGCATGTCGATGTATTCACACACCATAAGAGCCTGCAATATGTTTTCATCTAGAGGGAGCTTAATCTGAGGCAGAGGAGATGGCTTGAGTTACTCAAGGATTATGACATGAGCATCCTCTACCATCCAGGTAAAGCTAATGTGGTTGTTGATGCTCTTAGCAAGTTGTCTATAGGGAGCACTGCTCATGTGGAAGAAGAGAAGAATGAGTTGGCTAAAGAGGTGCACAGACTAGTGCGATTGGGAGTTCAACTCGATGAATCTAGTGAAGGTGGAATACTTATTCATAATGGCTATAAATCATCCCTTATAGTAGAGGTAAAGGAGAAGCAATACCAAAATCTCATCTTACTCCAATTGAACGAAGATGTACATAAACAGAAAATAATGGCTTTCACCGAAGGGGGAGATAGAGTATTGAGGTGCCAAGGCAGAGTATGTTCCAGATGTTGATGGTGTTCGAAAGAGGATCATGGCAGAGACATATAATTCTTGATATTCCATTCACCCAGGGTCAACTAAGACGTATAATGATTTGAGGGAGATGTATTGGTGAGTGAAATGAAAAGAGATATTACTGAGTTTGTCTCCAAGTATCCGAATTGCCAACAAGTGAAAGTTGAGCATCAAGGGTCATGTGGAGTAGCTCAAAATTTTGAAATTCAAAAATGGAAGTGGAAAATAATCAATATGGACTTGATCACAAGTCTACCAAGGTCTCGCAGGCAGAACGATTCAATTTAGGAGATAGTTGATAGAATGGCCAAATCTGCTCACTTCTTGGAAATAAAGATGACTGACACTGGAGGATTATGCCCCACTATACATAAAGAAGATTGTTAGACTGCATGGAGTCCCCTTTTCTATCATCTCAGACTGAGGAGCTCAATTCACTTTCCAATTCTGGAACTCCTTTTAGAAAGGCTAGGTTCAAAGGAGTTTAGCACTACCTTCCACCATCAGATTGATGGCCAGGTAGAGCGGACATACAGACCTTGGAGGATATGTTGAGAGCTTGCATCATTAACTTCAAAGGGTATTGGGATAACCAGTTGCTTCTGATTGAGTTTGTCTACAACAACAACTTCCATTCGAGCATCCAAATGGCTCCTTTTGAGGCCCTCTATGGGAGGAGATGTAGATCGCTGATTGGATAGTTTGAGATAGATGAAGCAAAGTTGATTGGGCCATACTTGGTACACCAAGTTATAAAGAAAGTAAAGATCATCAAAGAGAGGTTGAGAATGACACAGAGTCGCCAAAAGTCCTACACTAATGTTTGAAGAAGAGACCTAGAGTTTGAAGTGAATGATTGGGCAATACTTAAAAGTATCACCCATGAACAGTGTAATGAGATTCGGGAAGAAGGGAAAGTTGAGTTCTCGATACATTAGTCCCCTACCAAAGTATGAAGAGAGTGGGAAACGTAGCTTATAAGTTGATGCTACCACAAGAGCTGGCAGTCATCCACCCGATCTTTCAAAATTCAATGCTTAAGAAGTGTTTGGGAGATTCGTCCTTGGCTGTGCCCTTGAAAAGCATTGGAGTGAATGATAGTTTGAGTTATGTAGAGATCCCAATCCAAATCTTGATTGTCAGGTTCCCAAGTTGAGAACTAAAGAGGTTGCATCTTTAAAGGTGTTGTGGAGAAGTCGATCCGCTGAAGAGGCCACGTGGGAAGATGAAGAAGATATGAAAGCTATATACCCGCACCTATTCGTGCCCTGTAATGATGAATTTGATGGTAATAATTTATTTCTACTCTCTAAGTTACTTTCCCATTGTTGAGTTGAGTTCTTATCTCTATGTTGATGCTCTTCTTGAGTCTATGTTTGAGTATGCATGTCCCTAACTGTATTCGTGCCTAATGATGATGTTAGAAGTAGCCTTTCAATTTGGAATCTGGAGTTGAAGTCAATTTCTGGAGTATGAGTATTCAAGTTTCCAAGTATTTCAGATCCTCATCATCGGTCTCCTAGTTGCTCATCATTCAAGGATGAATGATCCCAAATGGGAGATATTGTGCCACCCCATAACTTTATTCTTGTATGTACATATGTTTCAAGCATCATTCTTATATGTGGGAAGTAGATTAGGGTCATAAGAGACCTCAAGTACTTAGTCGAGTTCAAAACTTTCCTTTCAATTGAGTTTCTAGTGTTTGATTATAAAAGGGTCTACTTTAAATGATCATAACTCTTATCAAACAAAGTATTGGGTTGCATGTGACCTATCAAATGAAAGATCTTTGAACTAGGTTTCCAACGCAACTGATTTCACCTCATTTGGAGTTTAGAGTCAAACATTATGGTTGTTTTACTGAAGACTGTCAGAGCAAAGTTGTACACACAAAACCTATTATGGGCCATGGATAAAAGTACGCCCTGTCTTCCAATTCATGGAAAAAATCCTAAAAATTCATTTTTTTAGTCCCAGACTTTACGGATCAATCTACGAGTAGTAGAAACTTCTACAATCCATAGATTGGCTTGGAGAATCAATCTAGAGACCCCGAAATTTGCCCAAAAGGTTACAGAGGGGTTCCTACGAAGTTTCTACAGGCCGTATATGTGCTCGTAGATGACTTTGACAGCTTTTTAAGAAGTGGTATTTTAGTCTTCTCCCACCTTTAAAATCCTAAACCCTATGGGTTTTACATCTAAATAAAGCATATAAATGTCAGTTCAACCTTTTTATGCTAAAACACTCTCTCAAACTTAGAGCAAGAATCCAAGGGAGAAAAAGGCTAGGGTTTGAAGATAACCTTGTGAGTTTTTCCAAGCTGGTTTAAGATTCAAAACTTCCAGGTATGTAAGGCTACAAAAACATGGATTATGTTCTTCTATGCTCCCCATAGCCCGAATTGAGGAAGTTGTGAGTGAGTTGAGTCTCCAATGAATGTTTTTTGAGGGTTTTTCTTAAAATCCTAATGTATTCACATATACTCTTACATGACTTATAGTTTTTATGAATTAAATACTTGAAATAGATTATTTTTCTATTCTAAACCCTAGAACAAATTCTTGTTATTTTTACATATTGCACTTAGATGGGTATGCATAAGTATAACTTGAACCTAAAGAGTCTGCAACATCCTTAAATGCTTTAACCTTACTTTGTTTTCCCGAATATTATGAGTTGGAATAATGCATAGTAGAGAGTCTTGATGAGGCATGAACTAATCTTTAAAAAATGTTCCTAATCATAGATTCGATAGTTGATGTGATGAATTGAGTTGATAAATATTCAATGAGACTAGTTGATTGAGAATGATTGTCTTATGAGCATTGAGTCTTAGGAGGAGTATCGAGCACCAAAATCAGTAAGAGTAAGAGTAAGTCCAAGTTGAACTCAAAAACTATATCGCTAAGCGTAGGAGAGGATTGAAACCATTGAGTGATATGTCCTGCTTGACAGGTCCCTGAAACAATAGAGGAGTTGATTGCTTGGATCCATCATGAATCGATCCATTCTTTACCCTGGCATGTAATGAACGATTGTGGCAACATCAATAATGCTATTGTACGATCACTGACTCATAAGTGGTTGTTGTCGGATAAGAGAAAATCTCAGATAGGTTCCATACTGATAGTACTCTGACTTGATTTGATTGTATTGATTGGTCATTTTCTATTTTTAATTCTTTCTTCAGATAGACATTTGACATCTTGATTGAGCATTTTTGAGTTATTATTATTCTATCTATATCTATTTCACTCAGCTAGTTTACATGCTCGTATATGATATTGCCCAAGCTACACCTCTTTTTTTTAGGCTAAAGTGGTTGTTATCAAGATATATAACCTAACCAAGGTTAGGGTTGAATCCCATAGGGAATATGGGTGACTTAAAAGAATTCAATGGCAATTCAGGGTGATTAACCAACTTATCTTCCCAAAGGGCGCGGGTGGGGGGGTATAATAACTAGTAAAAGTAAATCTAAACTAAAATAAGTGTTAAACTAATATAAAGAGGAACTAGGGTATTTTGTTCCCCATGATTCCCTCACTCAGTATTACCAGATAATCAAACTCTTTTCCAGCGTGTAGCATGCCAAACGATAAGTTCACCAAACCCTTTGGCCCAAGCGACATGCGAATTCATTATGTGATTGTGACATTGCTAATCCTTACCTACTGTTCTATTATAACCTCCCCATGGCCTAATTTGGTTGATTAGATCAGAAACAACAATCGAATTCTATTAATTAATATCTTTTCCTATTCATTACTACCTTGTTCCAGTCAGTGACACTAGGTGGGTTCTAATGTTGGCCACAGTTAGAGAGCATTCAAAATGAAGAAAGTTAATTAATACATGCATGCACACTTTTCAAGAATTATGAATTATCCGGTTTTACCTTGTTAGTTCTTCATGGTTCCCACAACCCTAGTTGTGGATTTAGCTACTCATGATCTATGTAAATGCAAGACTTATGAATTTAAATAACATAATAGAGAACTTATACAATTGAATTAAGCACAAGAAAATTCAACTCTTCAATGAGAATCACAAGATTGTAATTAGAAGATGAAATTAAAGTTTACAAGTGTTTCTCTTTGTTCTCTATTGTTTCCCTGGTCTTTCCTTCGTCCTCCCCTAGAAAAATAACCTAAAAACTTATTAATAATGTTTAAAATACAAATCTAAAACAAAATAGGACAACTGGGTCGGTACGCTCCATGAGGTGCTCTATGGGCCGTATATTGATTTATGGCTTGTAGTCGAGCTTTCATAAATTGTTACTTCAATTCTGAACATGACTTCTATGACACCCCTCTATGGCCTGTAAAAGGTTCCACAGCCCGTAGGGGGTTTCGTCTGATGGAATTTCAGAAAGTTCTCGATCTTCGGTCCTTAGGGTACGAGACTTGATCTATCGCTCGTAAAGTATTCTACGGCTCGTTTGCATGTTTGTAGACCCAATTTCAGAAATACACCCTTCATTGGAAATTCATACGAAATCACCTTTATGGCTCGTAAAATGCTCTACGACTCGTTAAAGGTCTCGTGGATCTTCAAATTCAACAACTTCCGCATTTCTTACCCAAACATTTTGCCAGCCCTGAAATCCTGTAAAACAAACACAAAAACACATCAAACCTACTAACATCGCATTGAGAACACACAAAATTCCAAGTTTTAACGATTAAAAGTGTTGTATTTTGATAGGAAATCAGTATTACCACATAATCAAACTCTTTTCCAGTGTGTATCATGTAAAACGATAAGTTAAGATCACCAAACCCTTTGGCCCAGGCGAGAGACAAATATCATTATGTGACATTACTAACCCTTACCTATTGTCCCAGTGCAACCTCCCTTTGGCCCAGTTCAGTTGATTGGATGAGAAACATTAATCGAATCTTGTTAATTAATTCCTTTTCCTATTTATTGATACTTTGGTCCAGTCTGTAACACTAGAAGGGTTCTAATGTTGGCCCCCATTACAAAGCATTTAAAATGAACAGAATTAATTAATACATGCATGGATACTTTTCAAGAATTGCAAATCATCCAATTTTACCTTGTTAGTTCTTCATAGTTTCTACAACCCTAGCTGTAGATTTGGCTACTCAAGATCAGTTTAAATGCAAATCTTATGAATTTGAATAACATAATTGAGAACTTACACAAGAGAATTAAGTACAACAAATCCAACTCTTCAATGAGAATCACAAGATTGAAATTAGAAGATGAAATAATATTTTACAAGTGTTTCTCAAACTCTCTAATATTTCTCTTCGTTCCCTTTATATTATCTCTGGACTCTCTGTGAAAAATAACCTAAAAATTCTATTTATAGTATTTAAAATACAAAACCAAAATGAATTAGGATAACTTGGTTGGCAAGCTCCACGAGGTACTTTACGGGTCATATAGCAGTTTATGGTCGTGATCCGAATTTCGTGATCAGTTGCTTTAATTCTGGAACTATCTTCTATGATACCTCTCTACAGCCGATAAAACATTCTACGACCCTTAGGGGGTTTCATCTAATGGAATTTCTGCAAGTCCCCACCTTCTAATTCTAAGGGTACGATACCAAGTCTACAGTTTGTAAAGTCTTCTACTGCTCGTCTATATTTTCGTAGACTCAACTTTAGAAATACACATTTCATTGGAATTGTACACGAAACCCCCTTTACAGCTCGTAATGGTTCTTGTGAATCATTACTTAATTTGCCTTTGACGGGCTTTGAATTTGGATAGATCTGGAGGGCCTTTCAACAATATCTACACACTTTGCCCAAAAATAGTGCCAACCCTGAAATTCTGCAAAACAAACATAAAAACACATCAAACCTACTAACATCGCATTGAGAACATACGAAATTCCAAGTTATAAGCATCAAAAGTGTTGTATTTTGATGGCACATAAGTACATTCTACGTACTGATGTTCATTTGGGCCTGCATCTTTTTATGATGTAGAGACAGGTATTAAAGATCATCAATAGATGCATCGTTGAGGATCTAATCGCATCCAGCTGATTGGTGAGTCCTCCCCTGCTTCCAGACAATACTCATTTAAATTTCATCTAGCTTTATTTAGTACTTTATTTCCTTTGATTTAGGTAGCCATGGGCTATTATAGTACCGTCTAAATAGTTTAGATAGAGGCTTCATAGACTAGATTTGGAGTTGATGACTTGGATATTGTCTGACTAGTTTCTTTCATACTAGTCCTGTTGATTTGTTTCGATTTCCTTTAATTTAGATTGTCTATTTTTATTTATCTTTATTATTCTGCTGATATGATAATTGTTAGTCGAACGAATGTGATGAGGCCAAGTAGTTCACTTGTATACTAGCAATAGGCTCTAAGTGCCGGTCAACTTGGGTACCCTACCGGGGCGTGACAATTAGCTTCGAATAAATTTTTTAGAGTCCTCTTCCTTTTGAACTATGAACATGAGAATCTTTGAAATAATTCCCTCACATACCTCATTTTAGAGGGCTCTGTTTCATTTTGTTTCATCCGTACCCCAATTCCATTCATTTAATATTCCTTTGATGTCATTGACAAAATATATGTTGTTTCTAGTCTATCTCTTTCTATTTCTTTTCTATACATGGAAAGTTTAGAAATCATCATATAATAATCGAGAAATTGAAATAGAAAAGAAATAAGGGAAGTTTGTGATGATTTTTCAATCTTTTTTATTAGGTAATCTAGTATCCTTATGTATGAAGATAACCAATTCGGTAGTCTTACCTCACCCCTCCCCCAGATCACCCCTAATTTTAATTTTTTTTTTAGGCATTAATTTATTTTTATTTTATTTTATAAAAAGTCTATCTCACCCCACCTAACCTTCTCGATCCCCTTTTGTTTGTTCTTTAATTAATTACTAGATATGTTCTTGGGAAAATACTTTTACTTGCCAAAAAAATATTTAAAAGAAAATTTTAGTTTCAGTTGTAATAAGTACGGAAATAGAAAATAGCAAAAATACTTTCCTACAATATATGTTTATATCATAAACAACAAAAAAATTTGAAAAAATAGGAGTGGATGGTTAAAATATTTTTATTTTATTTACAAAAATAAAAATAATATCTCAATTTTTTTTAGAAGAAATGGGTGGTATGAGGCGGGGAAGGGTGTTTGAAATAAGATTTTTTTAAAAAAAATAATTATATAAAGCAATTTTTCAAGGAAAAAATTTGTAAAATAATCTTTTTAAAAAATAAATTATGGGGTTAAGTTGTTTGGGGGGGGGGGGGGAGGGGGGAGGTAACAAGGGAGAGGAGGTAGTGGAATGGGATGACAATAATATTTTAAATTTTAATTTTAAAAAATAGTTTGTAAATTTTTTTTAGATTGTGATACTTTCAGTTTTAGTTTTAAATTAATACTAACAATTATATTTAATTTTTGTTAAGGTGGAATTCCACGTGACAAAGTTTCTTAAATAAAAAAAAAGATATTTTATCCATGTGAAATGTTACGTGACAGGAGTTTTTAAAATAGAAGAGAAAGTATATTACACACTACTGAGGTGTGTTTCTCAAACTAATAAATGATAGTTAGGTATGAAACTGACTCTCAATAGTTTAGGTATTTAACTAAAAAAAAGAATAATTTAGTGCCACAACCCAAATCATGCCAATGAGTGACACCCTTACTAACCCTCCAATAGGAGAACCAATACCAGAACCCCACTAAGCAGTCTAACATAAAATAACATTTAGAGATACGAAAGTAGGTTTACATAAAACAAAAGTAACTTCCCATGAACCAATAAAAATAATCTAGGAAAAAGCAAAAAACAATTCCTAAAACTTGAAAAGTCATTGTACCAGATGCCTATCACAAGGGGATACAACCATGAAACCATAATAATTAAATATTGTATAAATTTGATAAATATCAAACTGATTGAAGGAAATACCCAAAAATACCGACTTTTATTAAAATTACTAATAATACCAACTTTTCTGTAAACTTTGATATACACGCAGTGAACAACGATACCTAGAAAAATTCGGATGATACCTAAAAATAATTGTCAAATATGGAAATAGTTGCGTTAATTAAGGAATTGTAATAGATCATGTGATCTGATTCCGTAATTGACGCCCATTGCACTTTTGAATAATAAGTAATCCAAAAAAATTCTCAAACAAAAACACTGAACCAGATTCATTTTTTTTAAAAAAAAAATTCGAACACAAAAAAAAAACGTATTTCTGCCATTGTTGAGAAGCTATCGAAATGAATCATTCGGGAAGATGAGAATCTAATGTGATATACACTGGATACAAAAGTGATTGCGTCATAGTTGGCGATAAAATTTCTTATAGTAACCTGCGTTCGGCCATTGTTGCGGAGTTGGGTATTGATGAGCAGAGGAAGGAAATTGTGATTCAATATGTTGTTGATGGCAATTCATCACCAATAACGATTCGCAATGACATGAGTGTGAAGCTTTATGTAGAAATCAAGTATCACTATTATGTTTCCAGTGTGATATTTCCTGCACTTTGTGATACCTGCAAGTTTTCTCCATCATACCATGTTTAATTGATACCTGCAGGCTAATATCAGTCCATGTCACACACACACACATGTCACACTCGCACCATGTATCACACTCATTGGTATCAGACAATGTCACACATTAGTTGTAGCGATACCTGCATTTTTTATGGCACTTTAATACTTGCAAAGATATATTAAGTATCACTATTATGTTTCCAGTCTAATAATTCCTGCACTTTGTGATACCTGCAAGTTTTCTCTATCATACCATGTTTAATTGATACTTGCAGGTTGGTATCAGTCCATATCACACACACACATCTCACTCACACCATGTCTCACACTCATTGTTATCAGACAATGTAACACATTAGCCGTAGTGATACCTGCATTTTATCTGGTACTTTAATACTTGCAAAGATATGTTAAGTATCACTATTATGTTTCCAATATAATGATTCCTGCACTTTGTGATACCTGCAAGTTTTCTCTATCATACCATGTTTAATTGATACCTGCATATTGGTACAGTCCATGTCACACACACACATGTCTCACTCACACCATGTCTCATACTCATTGGTATCAGACAATGTAAAAATGGTGGAAAAATGGAGAATGGAGAAGGTGCAACTGATGAAAATAGAGAAGAGACAGTGAAAGAGGCGGAAAAATCGAAGAAGAGTGAAAAAGTGACATGAAAAGGGGAAATACAGTATTGGCTTCCCAATGCAAGTTCAAAATGATAACTGACTTGCAAATAAACCGTAAAAGGGAAATAATTAATTAAGTGATTGACTTTGATTGGATTACCAAAAAAAATGCATAAAAAAAGAAAGTGGAATTCTTATTTGTTTAGGTATAAAAAAAATAGAAAAACCTAGAAAAAAGGGATTTTCGTAATCAATTAAATGGTAAGGAATATTGGAAATTTTGATAAAATAAGTCGTGTATTTGTGTAAATTACCCTTTCTAAAGAGACTAAATAGTTAAAGCCCGAAAGAAATGGGCTGAGAATCATAGAAGAATCTATGGCAATCTGAAAGAGCTAACTCACCCTTGAACTCTGAAATCAGCAATCTCCTAGTTGAGGTCTGTCAACTGCTGCCTGAAGATTCTCTATACTCAATAAAGAAAGAGCAAGTGCAATATCAGTATACATAACAATAGTGTATTGTTAGGATCACATGACTATTTCAATAAGTAAAATATAATACAAGCAACTACAACTCAGTAAACCACACACATACGGAAGAATAATAAGTTATAGTCAATGTTCAACAATTTTAGTATCACAATAATCATTCTCATCACAATAATTCAACAGTGTCCCTCTCATGGTTTCACACCCAAATAAGTTTGTGTCGGAATGTAACATCCAATCAAATAATATACCAGAACATGACATCCAATCTAATAATATGTAAGCATATGGCACCAATCTAATTATGTATCACAACGTGACACCCAATCTAATAATTACAATTACAATCACAATTACATGAACAATGAATAATCCACGATTTGCATAATTTGGTGAAAAGTTCATTGCATGCAAATTGATCATGTGTAATGATTTATTAGTTTCATGTCATTTTTCCTATTCACGTATATGCAGGAAGTATACAAACGAAGTAGTTAATAGGAATATATAACCCAAATGAAAATATCAAAACCATCACCTACCTTGAAATAAGCCTTGAAAACTCTAAGGGGTTATTTGGTACAAAAAAGAATAACTCAGGGATTAGTAATGCAGGGATTAGTGATGCAAGGATAAGTAATATAGGGATTATTAATGCGTAGATTTATTTTTTTATCAAGTGCTTGGTTCATTACTTCCCATCTAATCTTATGTTTGGTTTAAAACTCTACAAAAAGGTTTTTTCCAATTATACCCTTGAATTATTATGAAATTTTCTATTTCATATAATCAGATCAAAGTAATTTTTTTCGTGGCTTCTAACTAGTTAGGAAAAGAATAATTTTGTCATCATTTTTGCTATTTTCTCACTTGAATTATTTGAGAACTAATAATTGTGATTATAATAAATTTATCACTAATAAAAGGCCAATTTTAATTTAATAAAGATATACCATCTATTATTAAAATAAAAAAGATGGTAAAAAATTGTAAAATAAACAATCTACACTTATACTTAAAAATTTGGAAGTTGTAGTTTTAATATTGTGTTTATATTTTATAAGGACACTCAACTTTGAGAATATGTCTAACATCATTGGACTTTGTTTTGTATCAGTAAAATCACTGAACTAAATTGTTTATAAAAAATGACATAACAAAATATGTTTTTGTCTATTATGTAAATATGAAACCACAAATGAATAAAATTTAAAATTTTGACATGATAAATTTATTTTTTTATTATGAAAATATGAACCCGCAAATAAATAAAATTTGTAAGCAAATTATTTAAATAAATTTACTAGTACAAAACTACAAATATAAACCTAAAATCAAGAAAATAAAAAAATGTGTAAAAGAATTTTAGGGATATTTTTGTCTTTATATATAATGTCATGGTATTAAATGCAAGCTATTAGTTAATACCACCATATGGGAGGTATTAGTTAATACCATGCATGGGGCATTAACTAATATATGGATTAGTTATACATGGGTCCAAAACTTCTACTTAACAACGTATTAACTAATACCATATATGATACTGATGTCGCCCAAGCTACACCTCCTTTTTGAAGGTTAAAGCGGTTGTTGTCAAGATACATAATCTAGCCGAGGTTAGGGACGATCCCACAGGGAATATGGCAGACTCAGAGTAATTTCAAGCAATTCGAGTTAATTAACCTACTTATCTCCCGAAAGGGGGGTTGTAAATTGTAGAAAAATAACACAATCGTGTGAAATCAGTAAGAAGAGTAACTAGGGTATTGTGTTCCCTATGATTCTCAAACTTGGTATTACCAGATAATCACATTCTTTTCTAGTGTGTTGCATGCAGAACGGTATGTTAGGTTTACCAAACTCTTTGATCCAAGCGAGAGATAAATTTCACAATGTGATTTGATACATTCTCGCAGTGTGACATTACTAACCCTAACATATTGTCCTAGTACAACCTCCATCTGATCCAGTTTGGTTTATTAGACAAGAAAATACCAATCGAATCCTGTTAATTAATCTCTTTTTCCATTCATTACTACCTTGGTCCAGTCAGTAACAACTACGTGAGTTCTAATGTAGGCCACCATTAAAAGGAAACCAAAATAAAGAGAATTAATTAATATATGCATGCACACCTGTCGAGAATTATGAATTATCTGGTTTTACCTTGTTAGTTCTTTATAGTTCTCACAACCCTGGTTGCGGATTTAGCGACACATATTCATTGTAGATGCAAGAATCATGATATAGAATGACATAATTGAGCACTTACAAGAATGAAATTAAGAACAAGAAATCCAAGCTCTTCAATGGAAATCACAAAGAATGAATTAAAATCACAAAATAATATTCCAAATGTTTTTCTCAATGTTTCTCGTCATTCCTCCCTCCTTTTTCTGAATATAACCTAAAAACCTATTTATAGTATTAAAATACAAATCCAAAATGAAATAGGAGAACTGGATTCGGCAGGCAATACGACCAAGTCTATGGGCCATATTAAGTTCTACGACCCATATCAGGGCTTCGTGGACTTCATCCTTCAATTCTGAGTTCAGCTTCTACGAGACCTTTCTACGGGTCGTACTCAAACTTACGACTCGTATAGGGTTTCATCTGATGATTTTTCAACAAATGCCATCTTCTGATCCTCAAGGTACGAAACCTTATCTATTACTCGTACAAATTTCCACGAATCGTCTGATAGTTCATAGATGCAACTTCAGAAAATGACCCCTTCATTGGATTATACTACGAACCCCTCTCTATGGCTCATGGAAACTTCCACGGCTCGTAAAAGGTGTCGTAGAATAGCAAAAATAGAAGCAACTGCACACTTAGCCCAAAATTGTGCCAAATCCTGTATTCCTAAAAAACAAATATAAAAACACATCAAACCCACTAACATCGCTTGGAGAACACACAAAATTTCAAGTATTAAGTATCAAAAGTGTTATATTTTGATAGAATATCAACATCCTCAACTTAAAATTGTTTCTTGTCCTCAAGCGACAGACTCAACCTACATAAGCAGCACTGTAGCACACAAACATCAATCTAATGCCACACATCATCTCAAACTCAAGCAAAGATACCCACACTACCCTTAAATGTACATCAAATATCTATCTAACAAATCAATGCAGATCAATACATGTGTCAGCGAACTATGACAAGCAAGGTAACCACAGATAAGCTACAATCACTGAATTAGTCAACAGTGCAATGCAAGTGCCCTCACATAAAGAAGTCACATATCCCACTCATGAGAATATTTTCAAATTTAATGCTTGAGACTAAACAAAATCACTCACTTTCACAATAGATATTCGAACACTTTGCTCGATACCATATGCTTGCCCCTGTACTCTCAACTATAATCTTCGACTACTTAGACTAGGATCACTATATTACCTTTTTGGCTTGTAACATAGGCTCAAGGGGCTTTAGTATATTTTGGGAACATAGTGACTAAAGTCCCTCCTTGACACTAAGTTATTCTACACTTTTGACCTGCCAACACTTTTATTTTTCAACTCATTCTCTCTTTCTCTTATTTAAAGATTTTTTGGGTGCCTTACTCTCATTTTTAGCTTTTTGCCTTTTGTTTTCACATCATTTTTCTTTTTAGCTCATTGATTAGGCATCTATTCATTTTTCCTGCATCCATAACGTATTTTTATCCCTTTTTCCATGTATCCCTAGCTTCCACTCCATTTTCTGTGATTACCCTTACACTAGCCACCCTCAACTTAGACTTTTCGCCTGAGTTGAGGTGCACAATATCCAACCTATGAACTAGGGCCACTTTTGGTAGCCACCCTCAACTTAAGCTCTTTGCCTTAGTCAAGGAGCAAAATATTCAAAGAAAGACCAAGGCTAATTTCAAAATTTTACATTCGACAAGGCTAGGTTACTTTAGTTTTTACAAAGAAAAGGGTACATGCAAGGCTCAAACATTGTGATCAAGGGATACATAACACATTTGGTTGGTCATTTAGTCTAAGTGTTCTAGTCTAAAAAATGGCCTAAGAGTCTTCCCTAACCCACTAACCTACAGTCTAAGTCAAAGTAACAAGGAAAGTTCTGAATTGAAACACAGTGTAAGAATTTAGCAAAGAAAGCTCACATACACATGGAAGTGATTACACTATTAACTTAGACTCTTAGATCATGCTTTTCATCACAAATAGACCTCACTTATCAGAACAAACACTATCAGACAATCAAACATACATGGTTGCTAACAAGACTAACTAAAAATATTTATGGTGGGTATCATTTTTCATACAAAAATAATATATGTCATAGACTTCAGTACTATATTCTACTAATACAACCTACACATCCTAAACATCCCGGTTCAACAGAAAATAAATGTCCTTAGGGAAAAAACACAAGCAAGAAAACCCCTCGGATTTAAAATTTGGGATAGTTATAGACCAAGGTTACTCATACTTCACTGAGGCCTATAACTACCCACAACCCGTAAAAAAACCTTTGCATTATTCTCAATGCACAAAATATAATAATAAAGCATAGGGTCAAAAAACATACCTGGGTTCCTAGGCGCCAGTCTTTGGCTAAGTCTAACAACCCTCAACCTGCCTGGTGGTCTCCTCAGTAATGGGATCATGTCTAGAGGGTCTTGCACCCCTCACCCTCTCTATCTCATGTTCTCCTCGTGTCTCTTCATCTTGCATCGAGCGAAGCCTAGCGAGCTGAAACTGTTATTGATCTGTCAACCCTGCCTCTAGTATCGCTGCCTCTGGGTCATCCATGCAGGGCCTCTTCTTGAGGGAAGCGAGTGGTATCACATCAGGAGCAAATAAATTTACCAGCACCTCGGTGGGATCGACCTGTGGGAGCACAATCAGTTCTGCGAGTGCTTTTCTTATCTCGGACTGGAGCTGCTAGATCTCTGTCTAAATGCTTATCAAGTTTGCAGGTTATGCTTAGTTGAGGCTCAACTGTACTCGCCTCTCGAACGCATCAATGCGGCTGTCCACGGGTGTTAGTCTCTTCTGAATAATAGCTACAACGTAGGCTTGTAAACGAACCTCAGCCTCAGAGATGGACTGGAAACCCAACGTTGGATCTATTATAGCAATTAAGTCAACTGGGACTCAGTGCCAGCCTATCTCTGCGCCATGTCCTGAATTGATGCCGCTGACACATAAACTATGCCAGCGGGTGCTCCGTGTACAGGCACAACCTCTGGTGCAGTAGTGGTAGTAGTGGGCCGTCTCTCCACATCATTCTCTGTCTGTAGGGGTCGGTCCCCTCAGCAGTTGGAGCACCAATGGTGCTAGAAAATGGAGGCTTAGGCGGTGGCACAGCTGCGAACATATCTAGCATCTAGACTGGAGGACGTGGTGCTCGTTGGAGGGCCACCAGGTTCTCATCAGCCTTTGTCACGCTGGCATCTATTGTCCTTTGAACTTCGATCGAAGAGATCAAATGATGAAATATCTCGACCCCCAACTCTATATAGAGTCGATATATCAAGCACGGGAAGGGGAAGGTGGTGGACCATTTCAGGGTCGCTTTATGAATTTGCTCTGCAATCAGGCGGGCCTGGTCTATGTCATAGCCGACCAAAATATTGGCAACCAATACCGCACGGTCCGGCGTCAATGTACTATCTACAAGTATGGGCCCGATCTACGATCTCACCACAGCCCATGAAACTTTTCCAGTGAAGCTGAGGGATGCCTTCACGATCGGCTCGAACGAAGTAGATATCCACTCAGGCTCCTGGCCCTACTCAGCAATGTGGTCGGCAACCCATCTTATCAAAGAGGCCTTACGAGTCGGATCACTCATCAAGACCTTGTCCCGAGTCTGCCCCAATCTCTGGTCGAACTCTGATATAATCCTAGGGGCTGGATACTCTGGACCAAATCATGCGGCAGACAGTGGCCTGTAAAATATCAACTTGTGCTCCCTCACCCTCGTATGTGTCAACTGGGTTGGGTGAGAGGTCTCTTTCCTTTGTGAAGAGAACCAAGGACTGTGGCAACGTAGGATGTGAAACACTCATAAACCATAGGTGGGGAGTACTTCCCTGACGGTGCTGCCAGCCACTAGAGCCTATACCGCGCAATGGTGACCTGAAGTCCGAGGATATTGTCTAGTCCTGAGGTGATGATTCGGGGCTTCTCAAGTATCGAACGAGCTAGTCGACCCCGCTCATCCTTCTATATGATATCCCGGTAGATAGCCTATATAACCTGTATGCACCCCTGGCTAGATAGAGCATTCGGAGGTGAGGATGGTGCTCGGGGTGCCGCTGAAAACTCAGACTCTGACTCTTCTCCAGATCTGGACTTGGATTCCTCTCCAGAGAGTCATCTGGATCAAGTTGCTATCCATGTTGCCTCCCTTGTCTTACTGGGGAGAGCGGACCACAATGGCCTCACTCTAGCTTTAGCCTGCCTGTCTAGTAGTAGCCCATATATGTTTTCGCTTTACGTCCGCATTAGGCTGAACACCGAGCTCCTCTAGAGATTCGCTAGACTTAGGACTGCCCTAGGTGTCCGAGGACTCATCCCTTAGCTTGCTCTACATGGCCTGTATCTCATTCTTTCTTGATTTTTGGGCCATGGTACTTGAAATGCAGACAATTAGCAACATAATTAGCTCCACGAGTAAAGGAACTAAAGAAAACAACATATCAGAACTGGGTACAGATGAGTGTACGAAGGCTTGTTTACGAGCCATAGCGAAAACTATGAGCCGTAAAAGGCCCTCATAGATGGTAGAGCCTAGTTAACTTAACTACTGAAACTACATCTATGAGACTAGGTACAACTCGTAGAACACTCTACGGGTCGTAGACTGAGTCATATATGTGATTCCAGACTTGATTTTGTACAGGTAAGGCCCTATGAGACCTGTCTATGAGTCGTAGATTAAACTACGGCTCGTAGAAGGTCTCGTCTAATGTAATCACAGAAATACCAAGTTACTGAATTTTCACACGAGGGACAACTATGGCTGGTGGAATATTCCATGGGCCATAGAAGACCCTCGTGGTGTGAAATTTCCAGTAATCTTAGCTTTTTAAACCTTTCAAGCGGGTCCCAAAATGACATCTTTAGACCAGAATTATTCCAATCAGCACCGAAGCAAGAATATTATGTACCTATATGGTTTCAACAATGTCCCTAACACACCATATGCAATAATTACATATTAACCCCATTGATTTCTATTCTACATGTTCATACTGCAAACCAGAACCATTTGAAAGTTAAGAAATTAAGCACACATATGCAATCACACGTCATTTTTCAAGCAATAATTTCCATCAAAGTTGAATGACATATGACGACATGATTTTCTCGCAATAACATTAAAAATACACGACCGCACACCTATTTCAGCATTTTACACTATTCACAATAACGACAACACTATAATTAAGGTTAAACACACAGTTCATACAAAGGCAACCACTAATTTGAACACACAGATTTTGGACTACCATACCCATTAATAACTTCAACCTAAGGACAATAAATTTTTGGTAATACAGGGGTTTTAGGGTCGAAATCCTACCAAAATTTGATCAGAAGGACGGAAAATTGAAGGAGGAATCTGAAGGGGGCAAACCTTAGGTCATCAGAATGATGCAAAAAATATACCACAGTTTGATGGTGGTCGGACGATGATCGGAGTGCTAGGGTAGGAGAAGGGGTTAGGTATTTCTGGAAATTTGTGAGAATAGGGGGTTAAAATTATTTGACCCCCTTTTATAATTTGACCGGGTCAGTTGAATAATTGGGCCCAAGCTCTAAAAAACCCAGATTATAGACCGTAGAATTTTCTATGGTTCGTAGATCTTGGTCTCGTAGACTACTAAAGCTCTAATTTGTGAAATTGGCTTCACATACCCATATACAAGCCGTATGATAAAATAGGACTCGTAAAGTGCGCGTAGAAGCCCGCAACACTTAGAAAAATGTAGAAAACTTAGCTAGAGTCCACGATCCCCATTCACAGCCTGTAGTTGTATTACCAGTCGTGAAATTGGCTCGTCGACTGGAGTGCACATTATTTTGCTCACTAAAAGTGTTTTACGAGTCAGTGTATGGGTCATGGTTTGAAACGCGGCTCGTAGAACTGGTCGTAGAGAACTTCGTGTTGCTTCATCAGCCCAAGATGGCTGACTTGGTCTTGCACCTGAAGTACTTCACCAAACACTCTATTACCTTATATGCCACCAATCCAGTGTCAAAATATTATAACTAAAATTCTTAAAATTAAACTACCTACAAGTTCAAAAGCTAAAAACAAAACAAAATTACCACTATTACACCAAATATCTTGGGTTGCCTCCTAAGTAGCGTCTGATATACTGTCACGGCATGACTTGGACAACTTAGTTACTCAGACTTCACCAAGTACCCACACTTTCATATTTAAGTTATCTAGCCTTTTCATCTACTGACAGATGTTGAAGATGACTTCTTCATCATTCAATCGAAACATGAGTTGGCTCGATTCCATATCCACTAGTGCGATCTTAGTGGCTAGGAAAAACGTTCCCAAGATGATTGGTACTTCGAAGTCGACTTATCAATCTACAATCACAAAGTTTGCAGGGAATATGAATTTCTCTTCTTTGACAAGGATGTTATAAAGTATCCACACAGGCTTCTTCAACGTTCGGTCAACCACCAACAATCACATGTTCATAGGAGTAGGGGCTCCCAGTCCTAGCTTCTTGAAGGCCACAAGGGGCATCAGATTTATGCTGGCACCTAGATCATAATGCCCTTACAAACTCAATATCTCTGATGGTGCAGGGTATGGTGAATGCTCTGGAATCTTCTCGCTTCTGCACCAAAGACTTTTTAGCTATCGCACTGCAATGTTGAAGCGTTTGGGAGAGCTCTTGGCTTACAGTTTGCTTCTTCATGACTAAGTCCTTCATGAACTTT
Organism: Solanum rostratum; assembly: GCA_029948455.1. Classification (NCBI taxonomy): domain Eukaryota; kingdom Viridiplantae; phylum Streptophyta; class Magnoliopsida; order Solanales; family Solanaceae; genus Solanum; species Solanum rostratum. Next base: position 14,199,194 of record CM057053.1, on the reverse strand, counting down.
GTATACCCCAATATCTTCTTCAGTGCCTTAATGAGAGGGATGTTTATGGAGAGTTGTTTCAGCATGGAAAGGAAGTGCTTGAATTTACCTTCCCCTTCCTTCTTTTTGATTTTATGAGGAAAAGAAGGAGGAGGTCTAGGGATGTGCTTCAACTTTTGTGGCGTCTCTATAGCATCACTCACCCCATCCTTGGCACGAATATCTCTAGTCTTTGTATTTTTTCTCTCAACTATCTCCTCATGAACATCATCATCATAAACTAGCATCGGAGAGTCAATGGTCTATTTGACAGCACAAGTAGTCAGTGCCATACACTGCCCCTCATTCTTTGGATTTTGAACTGTATTGCTGGGAAATGTACCTTTTTGGCGCTGGTTCAGTTATGTTGACATTTGACCGAACTGTTGCTCCAACTGCTTGATAGTAACAGAACGAGACTCAATTTTCTGATTGATATTGGAGATGTCAGACTTCATCCCCTTCAAGGTCTCATCCTGAGCGTTAGCCTTCTTTAATAGAAGATCAAACATCTCCTCAACTCTAGAGCTTCTAGCACCCGAATCCCGATTATGTGGTGGCACATACGGATCGTTCCTGTAACCATCTCTGCGTCCCCAATAAGCATCTTTGTCCTAGCCCCTATTTCTGTCATAGTAGCCTCCTTGATTGTTGTCTCTGAAGGTGTCATCCCTGTTGTAGTTATGACTTGGTTTCCTTGACCTCGGCCCTAATAGTCCTGATTGGACCTTTGGGCATTAGTCTGAAACCTGCAATCTGATAAGTGACGAAGCAAGTGTCCTCCCACAGTAAGGTTCCTCATACACGAGTGCTTGTGAAGGTTGATGAGCTACTGCAATCACATGTTCTTGGTTCTGCTTTATCAACAACTCTATATTGGCACTAATCCGAGCAAGCTCTTGTATCATATCCTCATTTATTTTTCATTACATCAAATTAGTATTGAATGCGAATGAGCTCTTTATTTTGACTTAAACCTCATTCCCCATGCACGCTTTTTCTTGATCACCTTCTCTAGCCTTTCAACAATCATCGAAAATGGGCGATCCAAAAACGCACCTCCCATTATGGTGTCAACAATAGTTTGGCTATTCTCGTATAGGGCTCAAAAAAAGATCTCCACCAAGGCGTCATCCACGATCTCTTGGCTAGGGACACTCTTCAAACACTTTGTGAACCTCTCCCACGTGGTACTGATGGAATTGCCAGGAAGTTGCTCAAAGTAGTTGATTTGGTCTTTGAACTTCAGCTTCTTCGACCTTTGGAAGAACCTCTCCAAAAAGGCCTTCTGTGGTTCAGTCCAATTGGTGATCAAACTCTGTGGGAGCTTGAATAACCATAGAGATGCATCACTTGTTAAAGACAATAGGAAGACACGGATCCCAATAACATCTATAGACAGATTCTGGCTTTCCATGATACTCTTACAAATAAAGACAATGTTTTGTAGATGGTTATGCGAATCCTCCAATGGTAGGCCCGCGAACAACCCGTGATTCTACAACATTTGAAGTAATCCACTTGAAATAATGAACTTTGTGTCATCCGATATTGGATGTAACATAATAGCTCTAGTGACATCCATTGTCATAGGATCAAGCTGATATTGATTCCATGTATGAGACGTGGCATGGAGATCCAGTGCTAGAGGATCAATATCCTCAAGTGGAGGTGGATTATTATTATTCTCATTTGGGTTGTGGTTCAGTGTTGCATTCACTGCATTATTTGCAGCATTGTTCACGTTGTCTTGGGGTATTCTTCTCAGTTTCCTTTGGATCTCATAGTCAAAAAGAGTCAAGGGAATGCCTCGACTTTGAGTGATATGCATACACTACACCTGCACGCTGAAACAAAATAAAAACAACAAAAAATATAAAATGAGGAAAATAAGGATTAATTCATGAATTACTCAAATTAAACAAGTCTACCCGTATTCCCCGACAACAACGCAAAAATATTGATGTCGCCCAAGCTACGCCTCTTTTTTGAAGGTTAAAGTGGTCGTTGTAAAGATATATAACCAACCAAGGTAAGGGTTGATCTCACAGGGAATGTGTCTAACTCAGAGTAATTTCACGAAATTCAAGTTAATTAACCTGCTTGTCTCCATGTGTGTGTGTGTGGGGGGGGGTGTTTGTAAATTGCAGAAAGTAATCCTAAACTAACACAAGTGTGTGAAACTAGTAAGAAGAGTAACTAGGGTATTGTGTTCCCCTTGATTCCCGAACTTGTTATTACTAGATAATCACATTCTTTTCTAGTGTGTTGCATGCAGAATAGTAAGTTAAGTTTACCAAAATCTTTGATCTAGGAGAGAGGTAAATTTCACTACGTGATTTGATCTATCCACGCAGTGTGACATTACTAAACCTTACCTATTATCCCCGTACAACCTCCCCTTAATCCAGTTTGTTGATTAGACGAGAAAATATCAATCGAATCCTGTTAACTAATCTCTTTTCCCATTCATTATTACCTTGATCCAGTCAGTAACAACTAGGTGAGTTCTAACATTGGCTAAAGTTATAAAGCAATCAAAACAAAGAGAATTAATTAATACATGCATGCATACCTCCAAAGATTTATAAATTATCAGGTTTAACCTTGTTAGTTCATGGTTCCCTCAACCCTAGTTGGAGATTTAGCTACACATATTCATTTTAGATGCAAAAATCATGATATAAAATAACATAATTGAGCACTTACAAGAATGAAATTAAGAACAAGAAATCAAAGCTCTTAAATAGAAATTACAATGAATGAATTAAAATCACAAAATAATGCTCCAAGTGTTTTTCTTAATGTTTCTGGTTGCTCTCCCCTCCTCTTACATGTTCTCCTGTGAATATAACCTAAAAATACATGTTTATAGCATTTAAAATACAAATCCAAAATAAAATAGGAGAACTGGATTTGGTAGGAAATACGAGCAAGTCTACGGGTCGTACTAAGTTCTATGACCTGTATGAAACCTCAACTTCTGATCCTCAAGGTATGAAACCTCATCTACGACTAATACAAATTTTCATGACTCATCTGATAGTTCGTAGTGCAACTTCAGAAAATCACCCCTTCATTGGGTTTTTCTATGAATCCCTCTCTACGGCTTGTGGAAACTTCCACAGCCCATAAAGGTGTAATAGAACAGCAAAAACAGCAGCAACTGCACACTTAGCCCAAAACACATGGATTATTTGTCCTAGTACCTCCTACAAAATGACCCCTAAGTAACTGGAGCTTTTCTATTTATCAAAATCCTAGTCCATTCTTGGTCTATAACAATCAAGAAATACAAATAATCAATAACCTAAATTGCTTGAATTATATTAAAATCCTATATATTTTCCACCTTCACGATCATCACCACTAACTAGGACTTTTCCCCGCCATAAATTACAGGTCATAATCTTCCCTTATGAAAATTATCCTAGGTGGTCTAGAGATCAATTTACAAGCTAGAGAAATGATTAATCTTACCTTTATTAATGAAATAGATGGAAAATTTAAAAATAAAAGTGACATATATTGCTTCTACTCTCACACGGATGAAGAGATAGAAATAAAAATGAATTTGAAACCATTCTAACTTAAACTCGTCATCTTTCCATCATGGCATCCATTTATCCCACCATAGCCAGATTCATCTATTTGTGGCAGTTTGTACAGAGATAGAAACTCGTAACTCACATACCAAGTCCCTATGTTCACATCACACCTTCATATCATGATGTTTTGAATCATATTCTTCACACCAAGATTATTGTGGGAGTTCTACTCACCAAAGTTTAATTTCTAAAGTCTGTAATGACCCTGGAGGCTATTTTTGAAAATTTAAATCGAATTACTCTTTCTAGAAGTTGCTTAAAGTCATTTTTGATTGAGTTGAAAAGTCGACTTTCAAAAATCTCTTGAAAAGTTGAAGTTTTGCTAAAGAAAGAGTTTTTAAAAGGCATAAGTTTGAGAAATTTTGAGTTTTGAGGTCATACTGAGTTTTGAGTGTCGGAATGCAATTCTGTTAATTCCATCAGCTCCAGAATGTAGAATTTAGTCTAGAAAGAAATTTTGAAATTGAATTTGGAGTTAAAACAAAGAGTTATGACCCAAAGTTTCATTTTTCAGTTGATTCCAAATCCTTAGTTTGACTTTGGTCAATATTTGGAGTTTGAAAGCTCAAATTGAAATTTCAATAGTTGCAGTGATTTTGGATGGTGAAACTAATGCTAGAAAGGTCTCGTTGTAATTTTTAGAGTTTCCAGCGTTATTTTGGGTATTTGAGTTTCAAACTAGTTTAAATGAGCTTTTTCGGATTTCAGGTCGAGGAGACTTTGGAATCGAATTCTCATAATTTGATTGAATCCAGAACGTCATTTCTAATAGGGTTACATATTTGATTTGTCTGTTTTGGGTTTCGAACGAACCTTGGTAGTCCGTTCCATATTCTAAATCATAACTAGGTTTTAGCAATATGGTGCCCCCATTTTTTAACTCCGCATTCGCGGGATTGGGGCCTGTATTTGTGGAGGTCTAGATTAGATGACCTCCGCATTCGCGGAGCCTCTATCCGCGTTCGCGTATCCTTGTGAAGGGGCACTTCACATTCGTAGATCGAGTTCCCGTATTCGCAGATGCATGAGGGAGTCTTTGCTCCCCATTCATGGACCCTTCTCTGCTTTCGCGGAGTACATTTTCACCTGAAATAGTTTTAAATTTTAAAGTCACGGGTCTTGCCATTTTTCATCATTGTTTTATATTCCAAGTTTGGTTTTAGGCGTTTCTTCAAGATTTTTCTATGCAAGACTATTGGGTAGTTAATTTCTATTCTATTTCTTCGATTCCCATTAATTAATTTATGATTTAAACTTAAAATTGGAGACTGTTAATCGGTGAAATTGGAGTTTTTCTAGATATGGATTTTCGATTGAAAATTTTAGATTTTGAGTTATTTCAACTCCGTTTTCGAATTCAGTTTCACCATTGGAATTCTTATTACGTGGAAAACATTTTCATGTATTAATTTTCAAATTCCATGGACTTTTGCGACATGAGATTTTTCACCATTTTACCCCTTGTGCCCGAGTTGATTGATTTTGGTGTCATTGATTTTGTATTGATATTGTGAATCCACATTTGTTTAGATTATGACGCTTCGAGTGTAAATTCGAGGGGAAAGGCTTTAGTATTTGCTTGATTTGGCTACTAGTTGAGACACGTGCAATCCTAAACCTTGTTAAGCTTATTTAAACATTATATTTCCTTTGTTTATGGTTTAAATGATTGGTTACTTGATGTTGATTGAGTTGTAGTTGATAAATTGGGAATACTTGGTCAATTGGGAATTTTGTGTATGACTTGGAAGTGAAATAATGAGATTGATACTTGTTGACTTGTGTTACGATATTGAGAATCCCTGTGATATGAGAATGTAAATTGTGGATCGTGTTGTGTCAGATTGTTGGAATTGAAAATATTGTTGTTGAGTTTCACTTATGTGTTAGAAAATTGATTATAGGCTTTACAAGGACTCATCATTATGCCTTATTGTTGTGATATTTGACTTGAGATGGTGTATTTCTTATGAGGTGGACTCTTTCTTGCACTCATTATTATTGCATATATATATATATATATATATATATATATATATATATATATATATATATATATATATATATTCTTGATGTGCATTACGACTAAGTATTATTGGTGAAACACTGATGAGAAATAAGGATGGGCCACACGAGTTGTATCACGTAACACAAATGAAAAATAGGGGATGGGCCACACGAGTTGTATCACGTAACATAAATGAAAAATAGGGGATGGGCCACATGAGTTGTGTCATGTAATGAAAATGAGAAATAGGGGAGGGGTCACACGAGCCGTGGTACAAAACAAAAATAAAAAATGGTGGACAGGTTGCACGAGCTATGGCATATGACTTTAATTATATATTGGGGTCGGGTCTCACGCTTTGGGCAGGTACATGGACAGATGTGCCCCCCCATGGGTTCCAAACTGATTATATCAGCGGATATGTATCATAGGATATACATGCATCACGATTACTTGATATTACATTTACATCATCATTTTAACTCATCTCGTTTCACTATATATCATACCAAATTACCTCGTGATTATGACTTGATTCAGTTATTAAGAATGAGTTATGAGATGGTTATGCTTGAACTGTACTTGTGATGGTTATGCTTGAACTGTACTTGTTATGAGATTGTTATGGTTGAATGAGTCATAAGATGGTTGTGCTTGAACTATTCAGTTATCTAAAGATGTACAACTAACTGTACTTTTTGTGTATCTGAAACTATCTGAAGATACCTCGAGTTGTATATCCTAATATTGTTGTATATTTGATCTTTATCCTGTGATATCTGTTGAAAGTAAATGATGCATAGATGTATATGTATATTGTTATTTTGCTGGAATTTTTCTGAGTGCAGGTATGTAGTTCGGTGGTATGTGATTGATGTGGAAGAAGTATCTTGTTTTGTATCCTTTACTTGTTGTTTAGATCTTCTTACCGAGTGCCTGTTATTTTGGGTACTCACCCTATCTTCTACACATGTTTGTATGTTGTGAGCCCTATTCCACCTAAGTTAGCTTCCTTTGATACAGATCAAGCTTTTGTATATTTGAGAGATAGCAAACTTGTCTATTTGGAGAACTCTCAGAGTCGATTCTGTTTATCTTATGTTCTATTTGAGGAGTGAGACTCAGACTTCTATATATTTTCTATTGTATTCAATATTAGAGGCTTGCACATGTGACACGAGTCTTGGGATAGTTTTATAGACTTGATATTCCAGTGCTTGTTCTATTTTTTGACTTTATCCCTTCCGCTTTAGTTTATATGTTGAATTGATCATGTTTTGGCTTACTTGTCTTGGTGGGTTAGGTAAGTGGCATCACACCCATTTGTGGATCATGAAAAAGTCTCACAAATTTTTTACCATCTTAAGTATCAACTCAAAAGATCAAACTCAGAAATTAACCCTCAATCTATTACCGAATTGCCCCAAACCTCATATGACACAAATGTCATCCAAGTCTAGCCTAGACTCAAAATTCTCAAGTTACTACTCAAGAATTATTTTTGCCTATTTTCCTTCTCCATAGACCTACCTATAACGATGGATTCGGGTCATTACAATAGATTCCAATCTATCTATTACTCACCCTCGAGCGATAAAATAGGAAAAACTAGGCTAAGGTAAAAGTAGAGTTACGCCTCAATCGATGAACAACTGAGGACACTTGTCTTACATATCCTTCTCAGTATTTCAAGTCACTTCCACAATCAGATGATGTTTGCATTGGATCTTCATTGGTTCAATCCCTTTGGTCCTTTGCTTTCAAATGTCCTAATAAAAAATTGCAATAGAATCCTTCTAATATTGCAGATTCTTATCCAATATCACTAAGTCCCTCTTAATGATGCAATTTACATTCCCATGGTTCTTCTTCAACATAGACACATGGAACACTGGATGGATGTCAGAAAATCTAGATGGCAAAGCCAACATATAAGCCATTGACCCTACACATTTAAGGATCTCAAAAATGACAAAATAGTGAGAATTAAGGTATCCCTCCTTACTAAACCTCATAATACCTTGCGGGGGGATACTTCTGGAAGACCCTAGTCACTAGCCTAAAATGTCATATCCCTAATATTGAGATCTACATATTCTATCGACTTTGGCTGCTAGGAGATTTGCACGGATGCTTCTTACCTTATCCCGGGTATCTTTTACAAAATCTACCCTCAAAGGCTTCACATTTTCAACCTCAAACCACTTTATTGGTGACCATCCTTTCCAATATAGTGCTTTAAAGAGAGCCATGTTAATATTGGAGTGATAAGTATTGTTGTAGGAGAACTCACGTGATGGTAGAAACATGTCTTCAGCATCCAATGACCTCCAATGTTGATCACACATGTTCACAGCATGTCTTCTAACACTTGAATAGTTCTCTCTAACTATCCATCAGTTTATGGATGGAGAATACTGCTAAAAGTGAGTTGTGTTTTCACAAACTATGATTGAAGGTAGAGAAATTATTTCCAATAAACCCTCATCTCAAGAATAATACTAATCAAAGAAGTATAGAGGAAGGAATATCAAAATAGTGAAAGTCCTCGAAAAATACTATCGATCACCTATAAAGTCATAATAAGATAAAACAATATAATGAAAGTGTAAAAACAATAGATAATGACTAAACTCAAAGGACAATAACTACAAGAGTGATATTACAACTAATAGTACAAAAGAATTATCATGACCACGAACGGACCGTTTGTGGCACCAATACTAACCCTCTGATGGGAGAATCAACAATCTAACTCAACTAACTGAACTAGCAAAATTTAGACAACTTAAAATTATGGAAGCAATTTTAAATGAGCAAGCAGGTTGAGTTCCTATAAACTCAACAGAAATCTGATCAAACAATAAACAGTCCCAAGAAACTTAAAGTCATTGTATCAAAACTTTTTTACAAGTATAACACAAGGAATGCAATGTTGGAAATTAAGAAATTGAATAAATATATAAATGTCTGAGTTAAAAAAACTAAGGACTAAGTGGAAGAATCCATGGCATTCCAAAACATGCTGACTCACTCTTGAATTCTAAAATCAGTGTATTGATCTCATAAATTATGTCTCTCTGTAGCTTTCTGAAGACGTTGTGTACTCAACAAAAAAAGAGTAAGTTCAGTATTATTATACATAACAATAGTGTACTGGTAGGATCACACTACTATTCCATAAGCAAGACATATTAGAAGAAACTAATTCACAGTAGATCGCACATATATGAAAAACACAAGTTCAAGATTCCAATTCCATATACCAATACATGATTATCAATCTCAATGTAAATTCAAAAATATCCCTCTCAAGGGATGCACACTCAAATAAGTTGTATCAGAACGTGATACCCGATTCAAAAATATGACAGAACATAATGCTCTATCCAGTAGCATATCGAAACATGACACCCTATCTAAAGATGTGTCAAAACGTCACACCCAATTCAAAGATGTATTGGAATGTGACACCCGCTCCAAAGATGTCTCACAAGGTGAAACCAGTCCAATAATGTGTTGGAACATGACATCTGATCCATAATCACAATCACAATCACAATTATAACCACCATGAATAATTCACAATTTGTCAAGTTCAAGTAATAGTTCATTGAATGCAATTTGATTATGAGAAATCACCATTTAGCTTTATATTATTATTCCCTTTTTCACATGCATGCAACAAGTACCATGAAGTAGTTAACATGCATATATCACAATATTGGAGATATTAAACTATCACCTAAGGTTTGAACTATATAGAATCAGAGTTTTTTCCTTTTTCAAAGTCTTAGCTCATTTTTGGTCTATAAATAATCAAGGAAAACATATAATCAATAACAATGACATAATTTATCCAGATTGTACCATAATACTTACCCTTGGCCACTTTCATGAGAATCTCCCTCCACTAAGGCTTTTAACCACCATCAATTGTAGGTCTAAATTCTTTCCTTTAGCAATTTCTCCTAGAATCTAAGGTTTAGGAATCAAATTACAAGTTAAGAAATTAATTAATTTATCTTTAATGATGAAATTGGTTAAAATTCAAGAAAAATAGGCCTAGGTTATTTCTGGTCTCTCAAGGATGAAGTGTGAGAAATAAGAATGAATTTGGGATTTTTATGACTTAAAACCCGCGACGTCCCACCATAGCGTCCACTTATCCTGCCATGGCAAGTTGCATGGAGACAGAAACTTCGTAAGTGGCATCCCAAACTTCCTTTTACGACACCCTATAAAACCATGACAGTCCAAAATATACCCTTTGCACCAAGATCAATTTTGGGAGTTCTCGCCAAAATTCTATTTTGTAAACCCGTATAAACTCTTTATCGTCTTGACTATCACTCAAATGATAAAACTCACAATTTCATCCTCAACCCATTATTGGAATATCCTAGATATACCATGATTTGGATTTCATCCAAAACTAGCCTAGTGTCACGGACTTAGAACTTCAACTAAGACTTTCATGCGGCACTAGTCGATTTGCTCATGACTCTTTCACGATCTTGCAAATACTAGTAAGCCTTTTCAGCTAAGATCATTAAGGGAACACTAGATAAGAAGACTATGAGATAGCTTTTGGAAAGAAGGCTTGCATTGCTTAGAACAATGCTTTACAACTTGATTTTCTGGATGCTTGACAATGCAAATGACCTATTTATACTTTCTATTTGGGGTCAAAGTGTAATTAATATTAACATTTAAGTCCCTTCTCTAGAATCTTCCATACAAGTCTAAAGATAATTAGAGATTACAAGACATATCTACATTCTTCTAGATTTCTCTAAGACTTCTCAAGATTCGTCTATATTATTCTAGAGCCTTCTAGGAGCTTTAAGTCTTATCCACAATGTTCTAGAGTCTTTCGAAAACCTCTCCCAGACTCTAGTTTCTTCTCATTGACTCTAGATTCTTCCTTCTTTCTATGGAAGATTGGCGGGTCATGACTCTCTCCCCCACATAATATTGCAACATCCTCGGTGCAATGCTATTGTTAGAACTCCCCGTCTCTACCTTCAGACTGCCGCAAGTCTTTATGCTGCCCCTCTGTGGTCATCTCTGAATTTTCCTCCTTCAACACCCGAGGAGCACTGCTGTGGTTGGTTGTCCCTGTTCCCGCTTAGCTTTCTTCGATGGCTTTTTCTCCAATGACTTTTCCTTTCAGTTGGTGTGGAACACGAAAATGGCGGCCCTTCCTTAATCTCTTCCATGAGTTGCAAGGCCGATAGTTGAACTGGTCTCTCTTAATTGGGCATCTTAACTTAGGGTGCTAGCAAGAACTGTATTGCTCCGAGACTACAAGTTGTTGGAGGTAGGGGCCGATAACCGCATGACACTTTTGGAAATATTCCTGTCCAAGGTTGATGTCAAAGAGATCTACCGGGGCGACATGGAAGTTGGTCTTGCCATGCCACTTGCCTAACGCTATGTCAACCCCTTGAGCAACTCCACACACAAGGGTCATTGGCGTATTGACCATCCTGAGATGCGCATTACTTGGTTTATATTACAGCCCCAACTTCGTCACCGCATACTTAGTCATGATGTTAGCCTCTACGCGTATGTTGACCATGGCATGAAGGGGTCGCCCATTGATTATGATGTTCACGTACTACGCACTATACTCGTTCAGCTTCTCTGGTTGCTTTGTGATGGCTCCGCATAGCCCAATCACACCTACCCATGGTATGCCCGATTCTTACCCTGATTTGGGTGCCTCTTCCTACACCTTCTGCTCCTTTCGCTCCCGTAGTATAGCACCAAGTCTCTTCAGTTCGAGGGACTTCTCGTAGCTATACGTCCCCCTGCATATGTAACACTTAAACTCTTTCTTGGGTTGTGCCTTTCCCTCTCCATTGCTTTGACGACCAACCCTCCTGTTATTAGGCTTGTGGGTATCATGATGCTTGGGATGTGGCTGCCAACCCTTGCCTTTGCCACTATCTCCCCCACTATGGCCATGACTACCTCCAGAGTCTTCTTCTTGGTCTCTCTCTCACTTGTCATGCCAAGACTATGTCAAAGCTTCTGCTTGTGTGATGGCCTCGTCGATGGTCCTAACATGTCGGCATTCCAACTCCAACCTGGCCTAATTCTGTAGGCCATCCATTAAGTGGAACATCATATCTTCATCTGTCAGGTTGGGATCTAGAGCGTGAGGGTAGTAAACTCTTTCATGTAGGCCCTTACGCTACTCATCTACTTCAGCTCCCTAAACTTTCACTTCACCTCATAGATGACGTTGTTCGGGAAGAAGGCCTTCTTGAACTCATTCTGGAACCGCTCCCACGTGTTGATGGCACATAGACCCTTCCCCATATCTAACTCCTAATGGTTCCACCATAACATGGCCATCTACCTCAGGTACAACACGACTGTGTTGATTTTCTTCTCGTCGTTCCTCACCGTGTTACACTTGAAGTGATTCTCCAAGTGCCATAGAAAGTTCTCCACCTCTTGTGCGTCATAGACGCCTTTGAAGACAAGTGGCTTGGGAGCCTCAATCCTAGTCTCTTTTTCTCCCGCCAGTGTAACATATCTCTCCTCTTCTATGACTTCCTCGAGTGCCTTCACTCTAGCACTCATGTCCTCCAACATGTCCGTGAATCTGACTTCCAAGGTAGTGACCCGACACTCCAAGGAAGTAATGGTCTCCCTTATCTCGTACTCTACCGCCTAACGTTCGCCCAACTCTTTCTGGATGTTAACATTTTCTTCAAGGGTGACCTCCTCCAAGGTCTGAAACTTGCCATCGAACTGATTCAAATGCTTCCCTAAGAACTCTTCTGCTTGCCTAGTAGCATCTACCCTTGCAACCCATCCCATGTTGAGAGTGACGTCGGTGGGTTCCTCGCCTCGTTCATCGTCACTAAACTCAGCGGCCGAGATTGAGTGGGTTGTTATGGCCTCACTCAGTGTCAGTCCGACCGGCACCTCGTCAACCTTCTTAGAGATTTTCTTCCCCTTACGTTTCATGCCAATATCCAGCATAACGTTGGCGGTGCTGGTGGCGTTGACGTCGCCTTCACTTGCCATACTTCTCTTAGTACAAACCTGCTCTGATACCACTTTGTCACGGACTTAAAACTTCCGCTAAGACTTCCATGCGGCACTAGTCGATTTGCTCACAACTCTTTCACGATCTTGCAAATAATAGTAAGCCTTTTCAGCTAATATCGCTAAGAGAACGCTAGATAACAAGACTATGAGAGAGCTTTTTGAAAGAAGGCTTGTATTGCTTGGAAGAATGCTTTACAACTTGATTTTCGAGATGCTTGAGGATGCAAATGATCCCCTCTATTTAAATTTCCTACTTGGGGTCAAAGTGCAATTAATATTAACATTCAAGTCACTAAGTTATTTGCACTTTAGTCCCCTCTCTATAATCTTCCATACAAGTCTAGAGAGAACTAAAGACTACAAGACATATCTACATTGTTCTAGATTTCCCTAAAACTTCTCAAGATTTGTCTATATTATTCTGGAGCTTTCTAGGAGCTTCAAGTCTTATCTACAATGCTCTAGAATCTTCCGGCAATTTCTCCCAGACTCTAGTTTCTTCTCCTTGACTCTAGATTCTTCCTTCTTTCTATGGAAGATTGGCGGGTCGTCACACTTTGCTCAAAATTTTCAACTCATTACTCGGAGTTTTTCTGACACAATTTTCTTTCCCATTGACCTACCCATAAGGATGGGGTCAGGTTTTTACAAAAATAAGCAAGGTAACACTCAGCTCAGATCAATAGGTGCCACATAAAATGAGATGGAAGAATAAAATCAATCTTTGGTTATTTTATTTATTCCATGCATATATTTGTAGGAAAATGGAGCAAGTGTGCGAGTAAAGACAAGATGGCCCGTCAGTTCTTTAAGGGCATGGCCACTTTCAGATGCCTCAGCTAGCCTCGTGCACAAAAGATCTTTTTCTCTATTAAGGTTACACACAAATCAGTCCTCACATGTACAAACACTATATAGTGCGAGTGTGTTAAGTATCCTATGGAGTTTTCCATTTTTCTATTTGGTTTGTTACTGTATATATTGTTGTAAAAAAATATGTTTCTTAAAAATTAAAGGAATCATTTTCTTGTACGAATAAATAAACAAATTTCATAATAGAAATTCCCTGTTGATTTTCTTCACCCTACCCCATGACATTTGTCAAGAATAAATATACATATTTTTTGAAACAATATTTTCTAGTTATTAATTAGGATACTAAAAGAATGTAAGAATATCACCTTTACAAAAAGCTCATTGTTTTAGAACCGAAGTCACCCAACATTATTCCTATTTTCATAAGTATCATCTCTTTTCTTGTTTTATAATTTTGAAAATGAGATAAAATATGACCCCATAATTAATATTTATCAATTATTTAAGTTTTGTGCATCCTCAGTATACAAAATATTTTATACCATCGGATATAATTGACCTACTTTTGCAGGTTACTTATTCTTTCTAAGTTTTTTTAAAAAAAAGTTTTTAACTTTATTTTCTATAATTAGAAATAATTTCCATAAACTCATCTAAGCTAGATTCTCAGCCAAAACATTTTCTCCATGATATCTTTCTTTTCTTGTCTTTATGACCTCGTATTCATCTCTCTTTGATGTGATAATTGAATTTTAAGATTTTTGATGCAGATTTTTATGTGATGTTTGCACTTAAAATGTTTCTTCAAGTTCTTTTTCTAAAAAGAAAAAAGAAAAAACTTAATATTATTTTCTGTTATGAAAGTATAAAGTAAAAGAAGAAGAAAGTAGAGAGAAGGTTTGTTATTGCTCTAGAATAATATTCAAGTGTATATTCAGATGTATATTACAATGAAGGAAATCCTTATAGGGAAAAAACTGACTTGGTCTCCAACTAAGAAACTGACTTGGTGTCTAAGTAGGATTCCTAATTTTTAAAGAATCTACATAATAGACATTCACTAAAAATAAAATATGGTTATAACATTTTCAAAGTTTTCACAGATTATGAATTTTGATGCAAATATTTTTCTCTCCAAGATTAACAAGTTGAAGCATGGAAGAACTACTTCTTGCAATTTTAATAGTATTTGAGGTGAAAAATTATTTTCTTAATTATGATGATTTTGTTGAGAGAGAAATATGAAAATATAATATTAGATTTGATTTATGTTGTAAAGGAAATAATAACTAATTTAGTTAGAGTACAATTGAGATAATGACACATATGGCCATTCAACTATGAACTTTTTTCACAGAAAGTCACTCAAATTTATTTTTTACTCTAAAGTCACTCAACTATGGATTCATTTTACAGAAAGTCACTCAACTTTGATTTTTTAACTTAAAAGTCACTCAACTATCAATGTTTCACTCTCAAAGCCACTCAACCCATTTAATTAATTTTTATTTGTAATCAATATTTAAAAAATTAAAAATATTTCTATTTAAGTCATTTAATGACCTGCACCACTTTACCAACCTGCTAAAATATAATATGGACTCAATTATTTGATTAAAAAAAGTCAACTAATGATTATGGAGGATCATTTCTTCGATTCTAAAATAACTGGAAAAAATGATGTTGTCATGTCCCGGGAGGGTATCCTTAACATGGCCGACACTCAGAGACTATTGCTAGTCCCCAAGTGAACAACTCGGTCTCAAGACAGTCATTCAATCATCAGATACATCGGAATATATTAGAATAAGGAAAATAAGGCAGTGGACACCTCAATTACTTCTACATCAAGGAACAGGGTCGTAGGCCAATAGGAATCAATCTCGACATCTATGACATGAAATAATAACAATTTTAAGAAACTCAATTCAAAGAGGAAAGAACCTCAACATCAAAACATCATCTTCTAGTCTATGAAGTCTCTACTTCTACAGTCTAGGAGGGTGCCATGAAAGGCCATGGCTATCACAAACTCAAAAGACTAGCTCAAAATAAATGAAATATAATAAATGGTATCCTCCGAAAGCAGGGGAGGACTCACTAATTTCTGGAACTAGGGAACTCTTAACCTCAATGGTGCATCTACTAAAGTCTTCTATCTCCTATATCTGCATAATGAAATGATGTAGTGCCGAGTGGCATCGGTACATAGAATGTACGATATGTAAAATGGCTTAGTAAAACAATATAGGCATAAAAAAATGGGATAACATCAACTCGCAAGATACTCACTGTGAATGAAAAATGTCCATCTAAGGTAAGGGTAAGGAGTAGACAATAACTCATTAACATGAATTAAGATCCATACCATTAACTCAATATAAGAATACTTATCAGTGTGGAACCAATCCGGGAGTTTCTCTAACAAATAACCATCACCTATGAGCCGGTGATGTATAACGAATCGATGTCATTGTCGCATCCATCCAGTACTTTGCCAGGGTAAATGACATGGCATTAGTAGATCCACAATAAATAACATGAAGTTCTCATTTGGGACAAAGGAACCATCCAGTTTTACAGCTCAATCCTCTCCTACATTGGCCACGTAGTTATTGAGTTTGGGTTGTTATCTACTCTTACTCAATTCGGAGCTCAATACTCCTCACAGGACTCAACATGCTCTTAAGACATCAATCATCTGGATTACTCGTCTAACTAGTCTCATTGGACATTATTAACTTAATACATTACATCAACCATCAATTCTTGAATTTAGGATCATTATCTTAGGATTAACTTTGTGATCTTTCAGACTCCGGGAAAATCAATTTACTCAACATCATCATCAACATTTTCAGAATCAGGACCACAATCATAAATCACAAGCACATTCATACCATCAAGGGGGTATGATGATCATCAACCTAAGAAAATACATAAAAAGGTATAATTTTCAATAGAATACTCAAGAATTTCACATAGAAAATTCACTACATTCAACTATCAACATAATTTAATCAAGGGTGTACATGGAAGAACAATTTTATGCTTTAAGTGAGCCTGACATACCTGGGATGAAGAAAATACTCAACATTATACTCGAAAACCCTCGCTCCTCTTTCTCCTTCAAGAACTCTAACCTAGCTGTGCATTTGGAGGCTCTAGAATGATGTTTAGAAACCCTTCTTTGAATTAAAATGCTTTATTACATTGTGGTTTACGTTTATGAGGGGCTGGAAAATATCTAGAATGCCCCTCATGAATTATAAGAAAAATCTCAACTTGGAAATATTCAGTCCGCGATGCGGACTGCGCGCATTGTCGCATTTTTTCCAAAAGTTTTCCCAAACAAATTTATTCCAATCTTCGTTGAAAAAATTGAAAACAATACAAGTACGGGTCCGCGTCAAGGGCGCAACACGACCCCAACACGCACCGATATTATTTTTGAGTTTTGCATCAAAATATTATCTTTTGATCCGGTCGCTCTAAAAGTCGACCAAGACCATCTTCCCACTCAATTTTTCATGCTGGTCGTAAATCTGGTCTCAGATTTACCATCTGAGCATGGGAAGGCACGTTATGCACATATCTCTCCTCTAGGGGTATTTTGGTAATTTTACTGGGCATTACAATATATCTCCCTTGGGATCATTTATCCTCGAATGATGAGTAGAAGTGGCATTATGGTGCAAAAAGACTCAAGACTCGTCTCAATACTCACTCAAAAACTCAAACTCTCAACTCTTTATCGACCTCGATAAACTTACTTAGATTTCAAGAATGGACCCACCACTCAAGAATAGAAATATCAATTAAGTCAAGGATAGGAACATTACCTTCAGCATTTTCCTCATTGGGCACGAAAAGGCGCAGGTACTTGGCTCTCATATCCTCTTTAGCTTCCCACCTGGTGTCCTCAACGAATTGATTTCTCTACAGAACTTTGACTAAGGGATCTCATTGGATCTCAACTTGCGAACATGATGATCAAGGATTTGGAATGCAATCTCCTCACATGACAAGGTATCCTTTACTCCAATACTCTTAAAGGGATCACCAAGGTAGGATCTCCCAAGCACTTCTATAACATCGAGATATGGAACATCGGATGCGTCTAACTCAGCAGACAACTCTAACTCGTAAGCAACTTTCCCAATCCTCCTCATGATCTGATAAGGGACAATATAGCGAGGACTCAATTTTCCCTTCTTCCCAAACCTCATCACACCCTTCATGGGTGATACCTTCAAGTATACCCAATCGCTCACCTCAAACTCTAAGTCCCTTCTCCTCACATCAGTGTAAGACTTTTGGCGACTCTGTGCAGTTTTCAACTTCTCTTTAATGACCTTAACCTTCTCCATTGATTGGTGAACAAGATAAGGTCCAATCAACTTAGCTTCTCCGACCTCAAATCACTCAATTGGTGATCTACATCTCCTCTCATACAAGGCCTCATAGGGGGGCATTTGAGTGCTTGCATGATACCTATTGTTATATGCAAATTCAATCAATGGTAGATAGTCATCCCAATTTTGTTTCAAGTCAAGGACACAAGTTTTCAACATATCTTCTAATGTCTGAATGGTTGCACTCTGCCTGGCCATCTGCCTATGGATGAAAGGTTGTACTCATATTTACCTTGGTACCCAGTCCCTTATGGAAAAATCTCCAAAATTGGAAGGTAAATTGAGCTCCTCTGTCCGAAATAATGGGCAAGGGAACTCAATGTAACCTCACAATATCTTGGATGTACAACTTGGCATACTGCTCCACAGCATTAGTCATCTTGATTGCCAAGAAGTAAGCTGATTTAGTCATCCTGTCCACATTCACCCATACTGAATCATACTGCCTTCGAGATCATGGTAGATCGGTAATGAAGTCCATGTTAATCATCTCCCACTTCATTCTAGAATCTCGAAGTTTTGTATCAATCCGCAACGCCTTTGATGCTCAAATTTCGCCTAAAAATAAATAAAAAACCCTTCTAATTTGTTATCTTTGTTTCATTTTACCCTTCAAATCTAATTTTTCTAATACCATTTAAATACAAATACTAATTTTGTTATTTCTTTATTTTTATTTATACTTGTCACACCCCTATTTTCCCCCACGTATGGTGTTTTGAAAAATAAAGTTTCTCCAATTAAAGTGACATTTTGAAATTATAAGAGATTATGTTATTATTTAGAATCGCCACTTAGAATTGAGTTTTGGTGTTCCAAGTCACCTATTTTATCTCTAATCAAAAGGAAGTTGACTCTCTATTTATTTATTTTTTTATTTATTTACTTTTTTGGTCTGCGAACTAGAAATTTGGGTAAGGAATTTTATTGACTGAGAGAAATGTGTTAGGCAACCCTCGAGTCCCATGGTTCTAGCATGATTGCTTTAATGATTTGTGTATGACTTAAGCTAATTTTGAAAACATTATATTTCTTGGTTTTACAAAAATTTATTTACTTACCTTCTTCAATTTATTTGAAATTCATTTTTAAAAACTATCATATTCTATTGGTTCGTAGTGTATTGATAGTTGCGCTTTCCAATCTTGCCACGAATTAATTATCACTTTGTAGTTTTCAAAAGAAAGTTTATTTAATAAAGTTTGAGTCCTAATGTTTGCCTATCATTATTTATCCACCTAATCATGCTCCTAAATACAAGATCCAAAAATTTTATTTATTTATTTATTCTAGTCATTATGACTTATGAAAAGTATAATTTAAAAATTCAATATTAATTTCATGAATCAACATAAACTTGCTAGTAGTATTCTAACAAAAATCATTACTCTAATGAGATGCAAAAAAAGTTACAAATTTTGTTTATGTTTTTTTTAAAAAAGAAAAAGAAAAAGTGAACACAATTTTATTAGAAACACAAAATACATTTTCATACAAATTTTGTACGTGCAACACTAGTATGAACATGTTAAGAATTATGGTTAATCTTTTCCTTTCTTTATTTTAGTGATTAAAATGAAAAGAAAAACATATATTAATTAAAATAAATATTTATATAATGAGTCAGTTATTGATTATTTCCATCATTCATGTTCACTAAATCGTAAAAATACACACAACACCACAAAAATATAATTGACTATGAAAATAAGAGTAGACTTGGACAATGAATTTACTCAACATGAAATAAACTATCTAACAAATTCATACTAAATTTAACAATTAAAAAGTATCCAAACAAAAAGTTGATATGAAAGATTTGAACACAATGTCAAAGAATATTAATGGATCATACACATACAAAATTTGACAACTTTAACGTATTGTGATCATATTAAATTGGACAAGAGAGATAAGTGTTACCTCTTGTGATGAATAATTTACAAAAAGTAGACTACAATAGGAACCACTAACCCGAAATTCCAAAAGCAAACCTTGAAGTCAACTTTTGTTTTTCTCTAATTGATTTTTTTCAGAGGTTTTTTTTTGTTATGTTTCTTGTGCAAATTTTTTACTAAGATTTTTTCTATATGTATATATAATGTGTGTGTAAAAGAAAAAAGTAGTAAATGGTTTTTGTTTTTGTGTATGCGTTGTCTTGTTTTTTATGATTTTTTGTTTTGTAAAATGTGAAGAAAGAAAAAAAAAGATCAATGGAGTGTATTGTGTGCGTCGCGTGTATGGAGGAAAATGTGAGGGAGTAGTGGGTTTTGTGTGGGGGCATTGTGGTGTAGTTTAGATGAGTGGGGGAGGAGTTGGAATTAATGAGTAGTTTTTTTAAAGTTTATTTATTTTATTTTGTTTTGTTTTTATTTTTAAAGAAAAATATATATAAAAATTATTTTAAATTAATAAGAAATAGAAAGTTAACTAGTTAAAACTAAAATATAATTAAGAAAAAAATAACGATGCTAGATTATTTATTAGAATCATAAAATAAAAGAAAAAACATACATTTTTATAAATTTTCTCTTTTTTAGAACAAAACTTACATTAAGATGCGACTCTATTTTTGCTGTTTTCCAGTAATTCTAAATAAGATAAAAATAAAAATATCTAATTTAGATTAAAAAATAAATATTCAAATACTAAAAAGTAAATAACTTAAATTTGATAAAAAATTAGGTGCTAACAATACTCTTTATTTTCATTTTATAATCGACGTTTGTCCATTATTTTTAAAAATATCACTAAATAATTAAATTAACGGACAAATTTGTATAAAAAATATATTTTTTCGAGTTTCTTTATATCTTTTCTTGAGAAAAAAACCAATGAAATTGTATCGATTTTCTTTCTTAAGCGATCAATTGAATTAAACAACACTACATATATATGTGTGTGTGTGTGCGCGTGTGTGTGTGTTTATTCTTCGAAATCCGTTATTTGGATTTAACTCAAATACTAGCTTTCTAATTTTTCATTCAACACAATACGGGCAAGAAGAATTCATCTTCAATACAAATAAAAAAAAACCTCTTGTTCATTGCTAATAACGCTATTAAAGAAACATTAAACTTGATAGACTTCGTTGGATTGTAATTATTTTTTTATGAAAGAAAATCGGCGCACTTTTGACGGTTATTTTTCATACACAAATACAAATAAATTATCAAAAAAAAAATATTTTTTTAAAAAAAATCACTGTTCGTCCATCAATTTTCTTTTTTAGGAAAACTAACATATGAACATCCATTTTTAAAATGTATAATTGCACGTGAAGAGCATACATAAAATAAATTTAAAATTATAAAATTAATTAAAAAATTTAAATAATACATAAAAAATAGAGTTGAATGACTAAAATGGAACAATCAAGATAGAGTACCAAAATAAAAATTATGGGCAAGTTAGGAGGGGGAGAGGGGGGAGAGGTATATATGTGTTTGACCCCAATTAAATAATTATTGTATGAATTTTTAATCGCTAAATAAAATTTTAAATATTTCAATCAACAAAGAGATTTTTTTTTGTTCAACAGCTCCTATCTCATGAGTGAAGAATGATGGTATTGAGAGTGATAAAAAATTTGGATTTTAAAAAATTAATTGAATACCTTTTTAGCTTTCACTCTCTTAGAGAAAATGTGATGCACACACTCTTGCCACATCACTTAATTGTATTTAAATGATACACGTTTAATGATATTAAAGTGTGCACTTGGAACAAGCCATAGTTAAGGATCAAAAATGAAAAATTATGTCAAGTTTAAAGGCCCTTTATGTGTTTGACCTATATTGTTTGGAAAAAAAAACATAAAAAGCATTACTATAAGTTATAAAATAAGTAATAATTAAACTATTTAAAATAATATCTTTTTCCAAAATAATTGACTCTTAAAAATTTCATCAGTATTATATAAATTGAGAAATAAAAAGTAATATATATTGAGCCTATAAAAGTACGAACTCCAATGTCTAAGTAAATCTTATACATAAGTTCTTTCTTTTATGCCCAACACAACTTTACTACTCCTATGATGAAATAACACTTGCATCATTTCACAGAATTAAATATACTTGAACTTTGAGAAAAGAAAGAGTAAAACTAGTATATTGGAATGGGAACTTGGAGAAGCCAAGTGAAAAAAAAGAGAGAGAGAAGCAAATCTCCCAATACTGTCGAAATCCAGGGGGTTATTATAACTTCTCATGATACAAATGATTCAAAAATAAAGGCATTTGTCTTTTGCTCTTTCACTATCTAATCATTTTGAATTTCAAAACAAAAAGGAATGGAGGTGGAGGAACCATCATTTGAAATGAAAAAAAAAGGTTTCTGTGATCTATCAATCAATTATATGAAAAAGATAATTAACTTTAAGTCAAAATCTGACACTAATGGAATGGTAGAGATCATTTCTTTATTCATCTCATCTTTTATTACCTTTTTCCAGTTTATTCGAATTTCTTACTTTTCACCTATTGCTTTCCTTTGAGATTTGATAATAACTTTGCCCCTGCCATGCAAAGTGTGAAGATTCATGAGGGATGCCCCCTAAAATCTTGCCATTTCGAATCTTCAGTCAAAGTTCAAGAGAATAGCAGAGAATGTGGTTATATATAATATATATTAGAGAATAGAACCTTAGCCTACCTATATCATAACAATATGTACTCTTTCTATTCCCAATGGAACTTGGAATAACCGTCTATTAAAGAATACAACAACCTGCCAATTTATTCTCATATTCTGAGATATGGAGAAGGTAGAGTGTACAGACACCTTATCTTTATCTCAAAGGTGAGGTAGAAAATCTATTTCTGATATATCCTCTACTCAAGACAAAAACAAACTAAAAAGGATGTGATGAAAGTACAAGAGACAATTGGTAGTAAACAAAACAACAAATAGAAACCGAACGTACAGTATTACAACCAAATAATATTATCATCAAACTACACAAAACAACAAATATCAACAAATTCGAAGAATAAGAGACTATATGCATAGCACTATGACTACTAGTAAGGAACTAAGAGAATATACTCCTCGCTACTAGTATGGGCACACTCTTACCTAATAAGCTTCTATCTTGATTCACATCTTCTACAACTTTCTATTTATGGTCATGTCTAGTCACCCCTGTTCAATATTTTTTGGTTCACCTCTACCGTTCCTAAATCCATCCGTACCCAACCTTTGACACCCCTTCACTAGAGCATCTATGCATATGCTCATCACATTGTCGAACCATCTCAACTTTGTTTTCCGTATCTTTTCATCCACCTAAGTCACTCTCACCTTGTCTCGGGTATCCTCATTCTTAATCCTATCTCTCCTTATAAACTCACAAATCTATTGCAACATCCTTATCTCTGGCACCTTTATTCATCTTTTAAATGTGAGAGTTCTTCATTGACCAACACTTCGACCTATACGAAGAAACTAGTCTAACTATTACTTCGTAGAACTTGTCAGTTTCTTTTAGTTTAGGTGGCACCTTCTTATTATATGACCCCCGTTTCTCATATCTTTTCTTCCACCTAAGTGACTCCCACATAATCTTTGATATTCTCATTCTTCACCATATCTCTCCTTGTAAACTCATCTATCTATCTCAATATTATCATCTCTAATTCCTTTATCTTATAAATTTGAAAATTCTTTATTGGCCAATTGACCCATAAAACAAAGCTAGTCTAACCACCACTTTGTAGAATTTATCTTTAAGTTTAGATGACATCTTCTTATCACATAACACTCTAAATTCCACCTTATATATGATCTATCATGCCCTAATATAGTAAGTGACATCCTCATGTATCTCTCCCTCTCAATTGATAATAAACCCAAGATTTTTGAAAGTACTTCTTTTTAGATGACCTATGTATCAAACCTCACTTCTATGTTAGCCACAAGCAAACTTTCATTGAACTTACATTCCATGTTTCATCTTGGTCCTACTAAACCTAAACTATTTAGACTCTAGGATCACTCTCCAAACCACAATGGCTCCAACTCAATGTTAACTTCTTCCTGAGTCTCATGAATCAAAACAGTATCATTTTACAATAAAATGTCATAACCAAAGCCTAGGTCCTAGACGTGACACGACGAATGAGGAACCCGAAGGGACCCCAAGCAAGCCTCAAACCATTCATAGCACATCCTTGGTTTTGCGAAAGTCTAAAAGAACAATAGACATGTAGCACATAAATTCTAAGGGATATGGGTCTTTGGCCTCATGCTATGGGGATGTATGGGGAAGAGGATGAGCGTGAATCACATAGCAATCAATATCTAAGGGGTAGGTAAGTATGACTCAAGCTATGGGTGAAGTTAGGGACTTGGGACTTTCACCTTATCACCATCATCATACAATGCACACATAAGGGAATGGGGACTAAGGGAAACCTCCAATAACTACATAGCATAGAGAGTCGTGCTCAATAATACATAGTCATGAAAATATCCAAAAACACCTCTAGTCATGAATAGAACGAGGGCCAAGACATCTCTCGGGCTCACCCTCAAAAGATAGTATCCAAAAGTAGATAAGTCTAAGTAAAGGGATGAAAGTAAATGGTTGTCGTCCTTGGAAGTGGAGGACTCACCAATAGCAACTCTTCACCGGAACTAACTAGCCACGAAGAGGAGGAAGATGAAAAGGAACTCTGGTCCCTAAATGGTGAAATCATGTAAGCAAAAAGTATGCATTAGTACTTAGATTGTACTAAGTATGCAGGGTGCAAATGCAAGAAGGAACATAAGTTGTAATTAAACAATATGCATAATCATAGTCAGCGGATATAAGGTCAATATGTCATGCATGCTCAATGCCATAACCAAATTATGCACGATTCAAAAAATCATATGTCAAATCTGCATAGATGGGAGGGGACCATAATCGACATGTAAGAATAAATGAGCTACTATTTGGAATCTCGGTGTTCACTCCACACTGAACTTGGAGTTGTCTACTTTGCCAGGGTAAGCCAAACGCTCACCTTACGAGAACACCACCCTTTTCAGAAAGTTCCTTACAATAACCATATGGGAACTCCACCTATTTTGGTCCACGCATCTTATTAACCTTACAGGAACACCTCCTATTTTGGTACATGACTCATACGTGTCGTATGGGAACACCACCCATTGTGGTCAATCATGCAACTTACACTATATGCATCCATTAGCTAGTTCACAAACCTATGGTGGCAACATAGTTATGGGACAATGGTTATCTACCAAGCTCCGCTCGGTGCTAGGTCACAATCCTAAGGAATACTTAAGTTATCCTTACCATCATAATATGCCAAGCATCATATTTCATAATATCATCATAGAGTAGCTCTTCAAAAATAAAGCTTCATCATATCAAAGATAGGGCTTCATATCTTTTCATAGCTTTCGCAACATTCTCATAATTCATAACATACATAATAGTCCTTCACAATTCATATCATTCGTAAATCAGATATCTTGCCATAAGGACTTTGTTAACATAACAAGCATGGTACATGATTTAGTAAAACATGGTGGGTATGCATATATGCTCAAAATCATAATCAACATTTTTAGATATGAGGAGAATAACAGAAGTCCTTTTCGTTCAAATCATACAAAATAACCCACAATAGCATAGTAAAGCATAGTTAGGGCATCAATAAACCCTCATCTTAAATCACATGTTTCCGTGACTTGTCATTTCATAATGTTATACAAAGACAAAATACCATAATACTCATCATAATATTATTATAAGTCTCTTCATAATCATATCATGCTAAAGAGTTCATAGAGTCTTTATAAATACCCATAACTCAAAATGGACTTAGAAGAGGAATGGTTGAGCTTGTGGGAGAAAGGTCCCCACATACCTGGTCAATTTGATGAAGGAAAAAATCTAATTTGGAGGATGAAAAAATCAAAACCCTGGCTTGCACTCTCCTTTGAAGACATTGAAGACCATAAGAGGGGTTTGGGACTTAAGAGTATTTTGGAATGAGGGGAATTAGGGCTATGAGGGCTGATGAGGGGTCTCTTGGAGGCCAAAATGACATAGTTTAGGCTTTAATAATTGAGAAATGTCAAAATTTCCCTTTTAAAAATCTAGCCGGAAAGGACTACAAAACCCCGTTTATGGGCCGTAGACCATTCTACGGGTTGTAGATAGGGGCTTTGTCTGATGTCTTTTCAGAATTTCAGAGACCCTTTTCTAATTCACATTGTATGATGCAATCTATGACTCGTAAAAGACTTTACGGGTCATCTAATAAGTTGTAGATTGAACCCCTGAAAGATCCCAAATTTCACCTAATATGCCCAGGTTCCACAAGCCAACTTATTGGCCATAAAATAGTTTATGACTCGTAAAACTCTTTGCAAAAGCTGACCGTCCAAAAATATTTAGAACTTATTTTCTTGTATTTCCATACTCCTCATAGGTGGGGTCTTATAATATCTCTCCCTTTGGAACATTCATCCCGGACTGTGCTAAGGCAAGGTCTAAGGAATGGGGTACATGCATAATATGACAAATGTGACATATGCACCGTGAAAACCTTTAAACCATGTTTCAAATAACACTTACCATGTAACCCCAAAATCATATAAACATGCATAAATATCATGAAAAATGGTATGCAAGGGAAAGGGGCCCTAAAATAGGAAAGATCGTAGTACCTCAAGCTTGATTAGAATGGAAGAGATAGGTATATCACTTTTCCATATCGGCTTCAGCCTCCGAAGTGACACTTTCTACATGTTGGTTCCTCCAAAGGACTTTGACGGAGGGCACATCCTTATTTCTCAGCTTCTTGACTTGCCTATCTAATATTTCTTCTGGGACCTCCTTAGAAGTCAAGTTATCTTCAACATTCACTACTTCCAAGGGCACAATGGAATGGGGGTCCCCAACACATTTTCTCAACATGGAGATATGAAAAATCGGATGGACCATATTCATTTCAATGGGCAACTCTAATTCACATGTAACTTTACCAACACGTCTCAAGATCCGGTACAACACTGCATACTTAGGGCTTAACTTCCCTTTCTTACCAAAATGAAACCCACCAGACATAACTTTTAAGTATACCCAATCATCAACTTCAAACTCAACGTCTCTCCTTCTAGTGTCAGCACAGGACTTTTGTCGACTTTGAGCCGCCTTTAATCTTTCCCTCATCATCTTTACCTTCTCCGAAGCTTCCATCACCAAATCTGGACCTAAAAAAGCCATTTCTCCCACTTCAAACCTAATAACGCCTCCCATAAAGGGCTTCAAAATGAGCCATCCAGATATTAGAGTGATAGTTATTGCTGTAAGCAAACTCAATGAGTGGTGAGATACTCATCCAAACTACCCTTAAACTCCAAGACACAATCCCTAAGCATATCCTCAAGAGTTTGGATGGTCCTCTCGACTTGGTCATCTGTTTGTGGGTGAAAGGTCGAGCTAAGCTTGACTTTAGTGCCAAGGCCTTTTTGGAAGGACCTATAAAAGTGTGACGTGAAATGAGTACTACGATCTGAAATAATGTCCAACGGAACCCCATGAAACCTCACCAATTCATGAATATACAACTTGGCGTAATCTTTGGCACTATAGGATGTTTTAACCGGTAGGAAGCGAGCCGACTTCGTCATCTTGTCAACAACAACCCAACAAAATGCCTTTTAGTCTTTGGCAACCCAATTACAAAGTCCCTATTGATCTCTTCTCACTTCCAAGTAGGAATCTCTATGTCTTGGATCAAACCACCTGACCTTTGGTTTTCAACCTTATTATGGCAACCGGCTACAAATTTGGCAATGTCTTCCTTCATACCACCCCACTAATACATTTCTCTCAAATCTCTATACATCCTAGTAGAACCGGGATAAACAGAATAGGAGGAGTTATGAGCTTCTCCCAAAATCACAGCTCTCAAATTATCAACATTGGGAACACACAATTGACCTTGGTACCAAAGAACTCCATCTCCCCGGTAGGAGAAAATCTATATCTTGCCATCTTTTATAATGACTTCAACTCCACCAACTCGAGGTCAAGATCTTGTTTTGATTTGACCTCTTCGATCAAGGAGGACTTTGAACCATATATTACTACCACACCATCATTTTAGGCCTCCTTTAGTCTAACTCCCAACTTCGACAGCCAGTGGACATCGTCCCTTGCCAACTCCTTCTTGCTATCATCAATGTGAGCCACACTATTTATGACACCCGACTTAGAGCATCAGCTGCAACATTAGCTTTGCCGAGATGGTAATGCACACTCATATCATAATCTTTGAGTAACTCTAGCCACCTTCTTTGCCTCAGATTTATATCCCTCTAGGTGAACACTTATTGGAGACTCTTATGGTCGGTGAAACACATCTACATGAACCCCATACAAATAGTGATACCATATTTTTAAGGCAAACACTACCGCCACTAGCTTGAGATCATGGGTGGGGTAATTATGCTCATGCACCTTTAATTGCCTAAAGGCATAGGCAATGTCTTTGCCATTTTGCATCAACGTACACCCAAATCCAATTCTTGAATCATCAAAATACTCCACGAATTCCTCTAACCCTTCTGGTTGCACCAAAATAGGAGTGGAGATAAACTTATCCTTCAAGATTTAGAAACTTCTTTAACATTCATCGGTTCATACAAATTTTGCTGACTTTTGGGTCAATTTTGTTAAGGGGAACCATTTGAGGAGAAATCATTCAAAAATCTCTGGTAGTACCCGGCCAAACCCAAGAAGCTCCTAATGTCCGTCGAAGTCAAGGGTCTAGGTCAATTTCTTATTTCCTCTATTTTTTTTGATCCACCTTTGTCCTATCACCTGACAGCAAATGACCTAAGAATGCAACTTCTTTCAACCAAAACTCACATTTGTCGAATTTAGCAAAGAGCCTTTCTACCCTTAACGCCCGCAAGACTACCCTCAAATGTTTTGTGTGCTCCTCTTCATTCTGGAGGTAAATAAAAATGGCATCAATAAATATATCAACAAACATATCAAAGTATGGTTTAAAGACTCTATTCATGAGATCCATAAATATCGCCAGAGCATTTGTTAGGCCGAAGGACATCATCACGAATTTAAAATGCCCATACCTTGTCCGGAAAGCCATTTTGGGAATATCACACTCCCTTATCCTGAATTGATGATACCCGTACCGAAGATCAATCTTTGAAAAGTGGCTAGCCCCTTGCAATTAATCAAATAGGTCATCAATCCTCAGCAACGCATACTTTCTTTATGGTGGCCTTATTGGGTTGCTGGTAGTTGATATACATTCTAAGTGAGCCATCTTTATTCCTGACAAACAACACCGGTGCACCTCAAGGCGACTTATTAGGCCTTATAAGTTGTTTCTCTAACAAATCTGTCAATTGTTCCTTTAACTCTTTTAACTCCACCAAGGCCATTTGGTAGGGAGGGATGGAAATGGATTAAGTATTAGGGAGGAGATCTATACCAATATCTGCCTCCCTTTCAAGAGGGACATGGGGAAGTTCATCAAAGAAGAAATCAAGAAACTCATTGACTACTGGAACTGACTAAATAGGAGGGACTTTAGACTCGATATCCCTAACCCGCACAAGCTGATAGATAAACCCTTTGGAAATTAAACTTTGAGCCTTAAGATAAGAGATGAATCTACCTTTGACCATCGAATCACGACCTTCTTATTCAAGGATGGATTCATTAGGGAATCGAAACCTAACCTTACGAGTTGTACAATCGATAGGAGCATGATATGCTTGTAACTAATCCATCTCAAAAGTGGTGTCAAAATCTACCATGTCAAGCTCAACAAAGTTACAAGGCAAAACATTATGCAATATAGACACGGAAGAACCTCTATAGACTCTCTTAGCAAGAATAGACTCACCGATGGGAGTAGACACCTCAAAGAGTTCATACAATAATTTAGGACGCACATGAAGCTAATTAGCAGTAAATAGAGTAATAAAAGATAGAGGGGCACCCGGATTCAATAAAGCATATACATCAAGATTGTGGATCTTTAACATACCGCTGTCAACGTTGTGACCTTTGGTCACCATGTGCACCTTTTCCTTGAGGATGGCCATCTTTAACCTTGTTTGGACAAGCTGCAGTCTTGTGGCCCATATTGCCACACTCAAAGAAAGCACCAACGTCCCTATTTTATCTACCTCCATGATTCTTACCACACCTTCCACACCTAGGAGCAATTTGACCACCATTACCACCTTGGCCCTTTGGGTTGGGAACCTTATCATTTGCAAACCTTTGGCCTTGGCCTTAGAATTTGTGGCTTTGTTGGAAATGACCACCTTTAGCACCTTGGAATCTACCATAGAGTCGAGCCCTCTTGGACTCCTCCATTCTTCTCTTTCTAAGTTTTACCCCCTCAAGTTCTTCGACGTATTTCATAAGTCGTGATATATCCATATCCCCGATGAACATGGCGGTTTGGCACTTTTCATTAATCAAGTCAGATATACCCGACATAAGCTTATGCATCCTTTCCCAAGGGTCGGCAACCAAATGAGGAGAAAACTTGGAGAGGTTGTTGAACTTGAGGGAATACTCCCTCACACTCATAGAACCTTGCCTGAGTTTTATGAACTCCGTCAACTTTGCTTCCTTAGCTCGATTGGGAAGAAACAATCAAGGAAGGCAACTTTGAATTCCTTCCTCAGAATGGGATTATCATCTGCCCTCTCCATCTTCCATTGGTTATACCTTATTTAAGCTAGGCCCTTGAGTTGGTAGGCTGCTAGTTCTGTTTTCTCCTCCGAACTTACCCCCATGATAGCCAAAACTTTATACACTTCATCGATGAACTCTTGGTGGTCTTCTTCAACCTTTGAGCCAAGGGATTCATCATTGTAAAATCCCTAACCCTTGAGGCTAGTGTAGGAGCATGAGGAGCTTGAACTCCTTGATTTTCCAGGGCCCTTTGCAAAAGGGTGACCACATTATGGTACTCTACCTGCGTGAATCCTTCTTTTTCTTGGGGAGCTTGTGGGGCCGGTTCACCCTCGGGGGTGAGAGCTCTTTGTGCCATTTATCTCGATGGCATGATCTAGGAGAGCAAAAGATGACTCAATGGAGATTTAGAAATATCATTTCAAATCTAAGGCACGAAATAGAGCGTGAAGAAGTGAACCATTTCCAAAAATGCCTCATGGCCTCCCATTCATAGTTGTGGCGCTATTCAAAACCATGAATGAGACTCTACTTGACATGGTGTGTTAGATTTCCGAGGACTATTTACAAACCTAGTGCTTTGATACCAAGCTCTGTCATGACCCAAGCCTAAGGCCTAGACGTGACATAATGAATAACGAGCTTAGAGGGACCCCTACAAGCCTTAAAGCATTTGTAGCACATCCTTGGTTTCACGGAAGCATAAAAGAACAATAAACATGTATCATATAAATTCTAAGGGGTACGGGGCTTTAGATTCACACTATGGGGATTTTGTAGGGAAGTGGATGAGCATGAATCACATAACGACTAATTTCTAAGGGGCGGGTAAGTATGACTAACTCTATGGGGGCAATTAGAGACTTGGGACTTTCACCTTATCACTATCATCATACAACCAGCACATAAGGGAATGGGGACTAAGGGAAACCTCCAAGAAATACATAGCATAGCGAGCCATGCTCAATAATACATAGCCATAACAATATCCAACAACACCTCTAGTCATGAATCGAACGAGGTCCAAGACATCTCTCGGGCTCACCCTCAAAAGATAGTGTCCAAAAGTAGATAAGTCTAAGTAAAGGCATGAAAGTAAATGGTTGTCATCCATGGAAGTGGAGGACTCACCAATATCAAATCTTCACCTGAACTGACTACCCATGTGGAGAATGAGGATGGAAATGAACTTTAGTCCCTACATAGTGAAATCATATAGGCAAAAAGTATATGTTAGTACTTGGAATATACTTAGTATGTGGGGTGCAAATGCAACAAGGAACATAACCCATAATTAAACAATATGCATAATCGTAGTCAACGGATATAAGCTCAATATGTTATGCATGCTCAATGCTATAGTCAAATTATGCATGATGAATCAACAAATCATATGACAAACTGTATATAGATGGGAGGGGACCATAACCCACATGTAAGACCAAGCGAGCTACTACTTGGAATCCCGGTGTTCAATCCATACTAGACTATGAGTGGTCAATCTTTCCAGGGTAAATCAAACACTCACCTTACAGAAGCACCACCCTTTTCGAAAAGTACCTCACAATTACCTTATGGGAACTCCACCTATTTTGGTCCACACATCTTATTAACCTTATAAGACACCTCCCATTATGGTATATGACTCACATGTGTTGTACAGGAACACCAACCATTTTGATCAATCATGAAACTTGCGCTATATGCATCCATTAGCTAATTCAAAAATCTATGGTGGCAACATAGTTATGGGACAACGACTATCTGCCAAGGTTCGCTCGGTGCTAGGTCCCAATCCCAAGGAATACTTAAGTTATCCTTACCATCATAATATGCCAAGCATCATATATCATAATGTCATCAAAGAGTAGATCTTCAAAATCAAAGCTTCATCATATTGAAGATAGGGCTTCATACCTTTTCATAACTTTCGCAACATTCTCATAATTCATAGAATACATAATAGTCCTTCACAATTCATATCATTCATAAATAATATGTCTTGTCATAAGGACTTTGACAACATAACAAGCTTGGTACATAATTTAGTAAAACATGTTGGGTATGCATGAATACTCAAAATTATGCAAAATCAACATCTTTAGATATGAGGAGAATAACAAAAATCCTTTTCATTCAAATCATACAAAAGAACCCACCATAGCATAGTAAAGCATAGTTAGGGCATCAATAAACCCTTATCTTAGATCGCATGTTTCTGTGACTTGTCATTTCATAATGTTATAAAAAGACAAAATACCATAATACTCATCATAATATTATTATAAGTCTCCTCATAATCATATCATGGTAAAGAGTTCATAGAGTCTTTATAAATACCCATAACTTAAAATGAACTTAGAGGAGGAGTGGTTCAGCTTGTGGGAGGAAGGTTCCCACAATCAAAATCCACATACCTTGTCCATTCAAGGAAAAATCTGATTTGGAGTATGAAGAAATCAAAACCCTAGCTTACACTCTCCTTTAAAGACATTGAAGACCTTGATAGGGGCTTGGGACTTACAGTGTTTTGGAATTAGCACGAATGAGTGGAATTAGGGATAACATGGCTGATAAGGGGTCTCTTGGAGGCCAAAACAACACAGTTTAGGCTTTAATAATTATGAAATGTCAAAATTTCCCTTTTAAAAAATCTTGCCGGATAGGTCTACGAAACCCCATTCTACGGGTCATAGATAGGGGTTTTGTCTAGTAGCTTTTCAGACTTTCAAAGACCCTTCTCTGATTCACATTCTACGATGCAATCTATGACTCATAAAAGACTTTACAGCTCATCTAATAAGTGATAGATTGAACCACTAAAAGATCCCAAATTTCACCAAGTCTTCCCAGGATCCACGAGCCAACCTACGGGCTGTAAAATGGTTTACAACTTGTAAACCCTTCATAAAAAGTGACAGTCCAAAACTTTTCAGAACGTATTTCCTTGCATTTCCATACTCCTCATAGGTGGGGTTTTACATAAAAGATACACACCATGGCATATAACCTTCAACTTATAGTATAAAGTACATCCATCATAAAATTAAATAAAATGAGGGTAAGGAATGATCCTTGGTGCAACCCCACCAATATAGAAAAGTGCTTTGAGTCTCCTCATACTATTCTTACTCAAGTCTTGGATCCATTACACACTTTCTTAACTAAACTAGTGTATACCACAGGTACACCTCTATCCTTCAAGAACATTCATAAAATATCCCTGTTAATCTCATTTTAGGTTGATGAATATCATGTGTAAGTCCTTTTTTCTTTCCCTATGCAGCTGCAGTAATATTCTTATGAGATGTATAACTTTATATAGTCAAGCATCCTAGCATAAATAATAATTGATTCTACAAAAACGTTCACGTTCCTCCTCTATCTTAACTTTACTATCCTTTGCCACACCTTCTCTGTATATTTTAGCGACTTAATACTCATATATTTATTGCAATTTTAAAAGTCTCTCTTGTTCTTGTACAATAAAATTATCATAATCCATGTCCATACTTTGGTTAACTTTATCGTCATAAAAATGATATTAAATAACTTAGTAAGCCACTCCATACCTACCTCATCTATGTTCTTCCAAACTCCATTTGAATCTCATTTGATCTTGTTGTTTTATCCCTACACATCCTACAAATAGCTTATTTAACCTTCTCAACCTTTATATGACTAATTGTGATGCCTTACTATGTGCTTCAAATCCCATAGCACAACGCCTTTGTCCCTCACTTTGTTAAAGAGATCATCTCCTTCTAATAAGTACCTTTTTCACCAAACTTTCTTATCCTCATACTTGATACTTTTTACTAGGACAAGGTCCTGAGCCGTTATCTTGCTAACTTTAGCTAGCATGTATAACTTCTTATCTCCATCTGCATCCTCTATTTTAATGTATAAACACTCAAAGGATACTATTTTTGCTATCATAACCACTAACTTAGCATCCTTTCTAGCCAACTTATACTTCTCCGTATTCGCCCATTTGTTATTCTTGTACTTACTCTTCAATAACTTTATGTAAGCCTCCTAATTAGCCTCCTTCTATTTTACTTCTCCATTCTAATCCACCTAACACAAATCTAGTCATAACCTAATGTAACCAATAGTCTTATCCTGTATTTTGTCATCATCCCTCTACTCCCCCAAGACAACATAGCCATCAACTTCTCTTATAACTATAGGACACTAGCTATAGTTAATTTGGACTATTTATAAGTTTTGAAATCTATAGGTAGAAGAGAGCTTTATACCTTAAGTAGATAGATGTGTACTCAATATAGTATATACTTGTAGGAGGCTCTAAGTTCATGATTTACTACATGTTCCTAGTTAGTATCCTTGAATTATCATTGTGGAATAGGTAGATGAAAGCATAATAAGTGTCCTCAAGATGTGGGTTAAAAGAGGTTATATATTTGACATGACCAAGTCTAGGGCTTAGTCGTAACACGTCGAATAAGGAATCCAAAAGTACCTCACCCAAGACTCTTACCATACATCAGGTATACAAAGTAAACATAAATAGAACATAATAAGTTAAAAACCAACTGAGACATAAGCATAACATAAGAGTCATACATAGCATGAAAGAAATACAAGCCCGAATCTGACGTAGGTCCAACAATTGCCCGTACTCATATTCATAGATGGGGCTCAGATAAGTCCTGGCTTACCCTCAAAATAAAGGAAGGATAGTCTCAAATACATAACAAAAATATAAGGAATAAGATAGAAGGCTTTGTCCTTGAAGCTTGAGGACTCACCCAATTTGGATTGTCTAGCAACCTGGATCTAGCCATGAAGATGAAAAAGAGGATCACATGTACCTACATTGTCATATAATGTATGCATGGACTATGTATTAGTATGTTTGAATATACTAAACATGGGGTGTGCAATGTAAAGTAAGTATAGTGAAAACCTACGTGACAATGTTACATGAAAGCCATATAACATGAACAGATACAAATACATAAAAATAAACTTGTTTACATCACCATGAGTCTTTGCAAATCCCATTGTATTCACAGGCTTAGTCATAGTCCGTACATACTTGCATACATAGGATTCATTCCTTGCTTCATTGTGTAAAAAGAGGGGTGTGCCCATCCTCATCAATACACTATGCAAAGGGAGAGTTGTGCTCATCCTAATCAATGCACACGATTGCTCATAACATGACTATGTGTAGGAAAGAGTGTATCTATCCTCATCTATACGATAAATAGTGTAAAAGGAGGGTTGTGCCCATCCTCATCAATATATACAATGATTCATACATGATTGCACATAGGCAAGGTTGTATCATCCTCATCTATGCATGAAAATAATGTAAGGGAGGGTTGTATCCATCCTCATCAATACATACATAATTTACCTCATCATAGTGTAAAAGGAATGTTGTACCTATCCTCATCATTACATAATAATTCATATAGGCTAGTGTAAAGGGAAGGGTGCAACTATCCTCATCAATACACGAAAATCCGTACATAATAATGTTTACAAACTCACATTTGAGGTCATATCAAAATCATAATCATGCCATTCATGTTCATGTTGAAGTCATGTTCAAATCATAATCAAATCATACTATATTTGTACTCAAATCCAAGTCACGCTCATGCTCAATTCATGTTCATGTATTCAAACTCAAATTATGCTCACATTTATCATTTCAATCCTATTGATAATAAAATTCTCATATACAAGCCTAGTCCATACATGATCATGCGATAAGAAAGGTACAAGAAATTCAAGTTCAAAACATGATAATTGGGTAGAATCTTACATATTCCATACATAGGAGAGCATTTGAATCATAATTGAAATTATCCATGCATAAATTCATAGTTCATCAAATCATGTAAGTTCAAATCTCATGAATACCATATGATATAATAGAATAATGTTTACTTCTTCTTAAATCATCATTTGACTACAACTCATATCATAATTCCAATAATTTAAAAACAAATCATGAAAACCTTACCTGAATCATGCTTTAAAGTAGATGAAATTAGATGAAGGATGTTTTGGCTCTATTATTGAAAGGAAATCATGGATGAATCCCACACACCTAAGCTTAGATTGAAGAATTTGAAAAGAAATCAGCTTGAACTTGGAGCCCTAGATGAATCCTTACCTTGAACTTGAATGCAGGAATTAGAGAGTGTTTTTCAGAGATCAATAGAATCGTGAGGCTAAGTGTTTAGGATTGCATGGAATATCATGAAAGGCATAGGGGATAACTTGGAAGGGTAACATAGTCCAAAAGCATTTAAAAAAAGGTTAGAAACTTGGGTATGGACCAAAATAGCCTTGCCAAAACAAGTCTAAAGCTTGGTCGTAGTGTACTGCACGAGACCCCTACTAATTGTAGTGTGTACCATAGGCCGTGAAGGGACTCGTGGTGGTGCACTTGGAAGGGAACACGAAAGGTCTTGTGAAGGTCACCCTCCACGACATACACCACGGCTCGTGGTGTGCACCACTGGCCGTAGTGTGTTCCATAGTGGGCACATCTTTAAGGCAGCCTAAAAAGCACGACTAAGGCCACTTTCACGAGCCACTTCCTTATCAGTAAAGTTCTTCACAGGCCATGAAGGGGTCCTTGGTGGGGAATCTTTTCCAAAAACTCTCCGGAACATATTTTTGCTCATTGTTAAGTCCTTACAAAGTCCGTGTCCTTACATTATCTCCCCTATGGGATTATTCATCCGCGAATGAGTTATAACATAGCTTAAATGGATCAAAATGAACATAAAATAGCCCAACATGAGTGCATAATGCCAATCTAACATGTAAAACAATGAAATCATTGAATCTATGCTAAAAACATCATTCAAATTAGTTTCCTGAACATGTATGCATATTATGACACAAAACATGGAAATATGAGCATTCAGACCATTTAAACATGAAGAACCTATTACCTTAGGCTTTAGTAGATTGAAATAAATAAGGGCATCATCACATCATACCTGATTCTGCTTCTCATATAGCACTTACATATGTTGGTTCCTCTAAAGGATTTTAACTGATGCAATATCCTTGTTACGAAGTCTTTTCACTTGTCTATCTACAGTTTCAGCTAGAACCTCTTCATAAGTCAAGTTTTCCTCAACTTCAACACCTTTCTATTCCATAATTGTACTTGGATCACTAACCCATTTCCTCAAAATGAATACATGGAGCACCAGATGAATGAAACTCATATTCGAAGGCAAATTCAACCAATTAGCCACCTTACCAATTCAATCCACAATCTCATAAGGACCTACTTACCGGGGGCTCAACTTTCTCTAGATGCTAAAATGCATAACACCTTTTATGGGTGAAACTTTCACATACACCCGATCCTAAACATGGAACTCAAGGTCTCTCCTCCTAATATCCGAATATAAATTTTGACGACTTTGAGACATTCTCAACTTCTCCCTTATAAACGTCACCTTCTTTATAGCATCTAACACCAAATTTAGGCCAATCAAAACCCTCTCACCAATTTCAAACCAACCTACCGTAGATCTACATCTCTACTTTACAAAGCCTCATGCACTACACGATACCCCTACTGGTTGTCGTGTGCACCACGGGTCATGGAAAGGTTTACAAGGGTGCACTTGGAAGGGAACAAGGAAGGCCTTATAAAGGTCACCCTCCACGAGACATACCACGGCTTGTGGTGTGCACCATTGGTCGAAGTTGTGGTGGGCACACCATTAAGGTAGCCTGGAAACCAAGGAAGACACCATCTTCACGAGCCACTTCACAGTCGATAAAGTACTATATGGGTCGTGAAAGGGTCCTTGGTGGGGAACCCTAGGTATAAACTCTCTGAAACCTATTTTTATGCATTGGTAAGGCCTTACGAAGTTCGGGACCTTACAATATAGATGATGATGAACCACTCAATATATTTTAAATTTCTTTTAGTTAGGCAAATATGAACTTAGAAGAGTGGTTCTAGTAGACTAATAGGAAAATTTCAAATTATTAATAGTTATACGAAGTGTCTATATACTTTAATAAGAATATAGAATATGGCAATGTGGCAATAGAGATAGAAAGAAGCTAAGAAAAGTTTCTCATAAAAAGTCTTAGAAAGAATTTTAGTATCTATAGCTAGGGTGCGTCATAGAGAATTCAGTATCCATGTGATCAGTGTTGCTCAAACCCTTCGAGTAAAGTGAATGTAACTTATTTAGAGAATATGGAATAGGTCAACAAAGTTAGAATGTAGGCTTTAGACCTAAGGGGATATGACAAGGTGAAAAATACAATCAAATACTGAAAAGCAGATAATGTTATGTTCAAAAAAAGGTATAATACAATAGCTAGTAGGGGTAGTCATTCGGTTT
This sequence comes from Solanum rostratum, assembly GCA_029948455.1. NCBI lineage: Eukaryota > Viridiplantae > Streptophyta > Magnoliopsida > Solanales > Solanaceae > Solanum > Solanum rostratum. The sequence continues at coordinate 14,160,171 of CM057053.1, read as the reverse complement.
TTAGATTCGATTTTAGCAAATTTCAATTTGGTTCTTCATTTTTTATTTTGAAAAGGTATGCACCATATACCAAGCTGAACTAATTTGGTTCGGTTCAATTTTTTTAAGTTTAGTTTACTTTTATTTGGTGTTTTTAAAATGGTTTTTTGATGCAAACTAATGAAACAAAATGAGGACAAAATCAAAGTATAAGATACTTAAAAACTTAAAATTATGTTAAGTGATGATGTGCCCTCATGGAACAATTATCGTGCTTAAAGAACTATGTTTATCTTTGTCAAGAACTTGTCCTTCCAACTATTGCTTGAGGAAAACAAGCACGAAGACAAATTCCTTTACATGACATAAATCGATAAAAATATGTTTGAATTTCTCTTGAAAAATAATATTGCAAGTTAAATATATGAATTACAAATTTGTTGCTACTTTGACTTGTTTCATGAATGACTTAATTATTAATTAATTTAATAAAACATAATTGATTTATTTTTTTGAGTCTAATATATATATATATACATAATTTTTTAAATAAAAGTTTGGTTCTTCAGTACACCGAAGTTTCAAGACCGCTACACCGAACACCGAACCAAAAAACTAAATTTTTGAAAAAATAACACCGTTACTAATTGAAAAATTGAAGAACCGAACTGAAGAATCAAATTAGTTGATTTGGTTCGATTTTTAAATTTTTCGGTATTTGTGCTCACCCCTAATAGCTAGTCATTCCCCCTTGTATTTCTCAAATTTTAATCATTATGGCACCCTACTCATGTCTTTCATATCAACACTATACCTATGACTCATGCTTATGCACTTCATACATATTAACAACTATGCTTAGTTATTGGAATAAGAGGAAAAGATTTCATGAAGTTATGAATATTAGCCTTATAACATACATGCAACTCATAATGTGTGCACTTATATTTCACAGTATACTCAGTCCCAAACATATTTTCATACTAGAGTTTGTCAATGTTTGTGCTTATGATCTTTCCTTTCTAAACCTTTTTGGTGATTCTATTTCATTTTGATAGTAGCTTACTGTTGGTCTAGATGAGAGGGTAAATGACTCTTATGGAAAAGGTAGTGGTATATGTTTTCACATGAAGTTTTAAGTGTGAAGGAAGAAAGAGAGGAGGTTTTGCTATATGTAATAGTTAGGTAAGAATATTTGGTGTGTCTCTTACTAGAGGTTAATGATATTGTAGTTGTAGAGATGCTGGAAAAGGAATAAAAGTCTTAGGTAGTGTTGACTATGAAGAATCCATGATGTAATTAAAGTGATAGGCTGAATGTTGTGTTTGTATGCATGTAAATAATTGCATTATGTTACAGGTGAATTATTATTAAGAGCTCCAAGTAAGTGGACTACAGTAATTAGATGAACTAATATTCTTAGAGTTAAAGTCCCTATAAAGGTATAGACAGGAATCTCATGGTTTAGATTAGTATCATCATCGTATGTGTAGTAATATAACTTTGAATTAGGCTTGAACATAAAAAGAACATAAAGTTTGATTTAGACCTTTGTAGGAGAGGTCACATGTACCCTTATGAGAGCTATAAATTGCATGATACCTCATAACATTATTCTTACATGCACCTATTTTTCAAGCCCCATTTTTATATGGGAAAGTGGATTAGGGCTACAAGAGACCTCTAGTACTTAGCCGAGTGCAAATCTTTTCTATAAATTAAGTTTCTAGTGTTATATTATACAAGGGTGAACTTTAAATGGTCATAACTCTTAACATACAAAGCATTAGATGTCCTATCACCTACCAAATGAAAGGTCTTTGAATTATCTTTTCAGCGCCATTGATTTTACCTCATTTAGAGTTTTGGAGTCAAAATTTATGACTGTTTTACTATAGACTGCCAGAGCAGAGTCTACTTATGAAATGAATTACATTGTGGTTTGAGTTACGACCCATCTGTTAACTCATGGGAAAAGCTCCTGAAAATCCATTTTGAGCCCCCAACATGATGGACCTACCTACGGGACTTAAGTTCTTCTACGAGCTGTAGTTTGGGCTCGTGGAATCGATCCAGAGACCCTAAAAGTTTCTCAAAAGTTTATGGATTGATTCCTACAGGCCGTGAAAGTTTCTACGGGCCGTAGGTTGGCCCATGGTTGACTTCAGCAATTTTTTAAGAAGGATTACTTAGGTCTTTTCTCACCCTTTCAAAGCTTTAACTTGATGTTTTTACAGCTAAGTACATCCTAAAACATATCTAATCAGTCTTATTACGCTAAAACATCTTTTTCAACTTAGAGTAAGGTTTCAAGGGACAAAAATCTAGGGTTTGAAGATGATCTTGTGAGTTCTTCTAAGCTATTCTAAGACTCAAAATTTCCAAATATGTAAGGCTAACTAGAACATGGATTTTGTTCTTCCATGTGCCCCATAACCCGAATTGTTGGAGTTGTAAAAGGATTGAGTCTTCCTTGGATATTTCTTGAAGGTTTTTGTTGAATCCTAATGTATTTCTATATAATCTTGCACGAATTACAGTTTCTATGAATCAAATACTAGAAATAGAGGATTTTTGTTTTTTACATGAACCCCAGAATGAATTCTTGTTATTTTACATATTGCATTTAAATGGGTATGCATAAGTATAATTTGAACCTTAAGAGTCTATAGAATCCCTAAATGCTTTAGCTTTACTTTTGTCTCCTGAATACTATGAGTTGTAATTATGCATGATGGAGAGTCTTTATGATTCATGAGTTATGCCTAAAAGAATGTTCCTAATAAGAGAGTTGACAGTTGATGTGATGAATTGAGTTGACAAATCTACAATGAGACTAGTTAAATGAGTTAACCATATGGTTGATGTCTTATAAGCATGTTGAGTCTTGGGAGGAGTACTGAGCACCAAATTGAGTAAGCGTAAGTCCAACTCGAACTCATTAACTACGTAGCCGGTGTAGGATAGGATTGAACCATAAAATCGGATATTTCCTATTGTCCCAAAAAGAGAACTTGATATTACTAATTTTTGACCCACTGATGGGATGTCCTTTACCCTGGCAAGGTATTGGATGGATGTGACAATGATGTCAATTTGTTGTATCATCACCGACTCATAGTTTATGGTTGTTGGCTAGAGAAACTCCTAAATAGATATTGATAGTACTCTGAGAAGATTAGGCTAGATGTTATATGAGTGGTCATTGTCTAAACTGCATTCTTACTTTAGACTCTCAAATTGCTGATTGAGTTTTCTGCTTCGTGAGTTAAGCTATTTGAGTTGATGGCTTTTTATCTTCACATGTTTCATCCTGCCATTTTACATACTCGTACATTCCACGTACTGATGCCCATTTGGGCCTGCATCTTTTCATGATGCAGAGAAAGGTATTAGCAGTTATTAACAGGCACCCATTAAGGACCTATTTGTGTTCAGCTGATTGGTGAACCCTCCCCTACTTTCGGAGGATATCATGTTTTTTTCTAGCTTTGAGTTTAGATCTTTTCTAATCTATTTTGAGGTAGCCATGAATCTGTCATTGACAGCACTTTGTCAATGGATAGATACTTTATAGACTAGACTATTGAGTTGTGATTGGATTATGTTTTGGCTAGTTTCTTTCATACTAATCTTACTCAATTTGATTGCTATTTTGTTTGGCCTTGGGCCTTTGATTGTCAAATCATTATTGCGTTCCACTAAGTATTCATGATCATTGTAGTCTTCCATTGTTAGTTATGATTGAATGAATATGATGAGGCCAAGTGTGCTTGGGGTATAACAATAGTCTCCAAGTGCTTACCATGCCAAGGGTACCCTCCCCAGGCGTGACAAACCTGGTATCAAAGCACAGAGTTCAAGTGTCGGAGGGAGTCCATGAAGCTATGTCTAGTACAGTCTTGTTTATGGGTGTGTTGTGCACCACACTTTATAAGCAGGAGGCTATGGGAATTATTACACTTTCTTGTATTCTAAGTTCATATGGTAGAGTTTAACCCTATTACAGTATCTATCTAACTCATGAGTTACGCGTTTGCAGATCATGCTTCCTAAGATAACCGCCACCCAATGGGATGCTTCAACTTGCAACACTGAGAATCCTACACCAAAGGTGCCTCCTCAGATGGAGATAAGAGGTCAAGGTCAATGTGCTATAGTCGTTGGGACTCCTCAAGAACCTACTACATCGCCTACTCCTACTACAGAGGCTGATTTCAAGGGAGCTATCACTATGCTCACCTAATTGGTAGCTGCCCGGAGTGAAAATTGGAGTTCACAAGCTCCTAGTTCTAACTCCTAAGAGCCAACTGTTGTGACGATGCTTAGGGACATTTGAGGATGAACCCACCAGTTTTCATATGGTCTAAGGTTGAGGAAAACCTCCGAGATTTTATTGATGAGACGTGGAAGGTGTTGAAAATTATGTATGCGACAGAAATTGAGGGAGTTGAACTAGTTTCCTATCAACTCAAGGATGTGGCTAATATTTGATACAATCAGTTGGAAGAGAACTAGGGTGAGGATGTTGAGCCTGCAATTTGAGATGACTTTGAGAGTGCCTTTCATGATCACTTCTTTCCACGAAAGTTGAGGAAGCGACGGTTGAGGATTTTTTAACTTGAAGCAGGAGAGGATGACTATCAATATAGACATACGTTCTTACAACAATTTAGGTATGCTCTAGAATGGTCCCTAACATTAGATCTAGAATGAGAAAGTTCATATCCGGCTTGAGCAAGCATGTGAAAAAGCAATGCAAAGCGACATTGCTGATCCAGGGCATGGACATCTCTAGAGTTACGGTTTATGGGAATGAACTTGAAAATAATAAGAAGAGGGATCGGGAGGAGCATTTGAGAAAGAAGGCTAAATCAGCAGACTATGAGCCTAGCCAGCATAAGAAAAGTAAAGGGGATATGTCTTATTATAAGAAGAGGTCTTCAAACTATGCACCATCCTTAGCAAGTGCACTAGTTCTGAGTAACAGGTATGATTAGAAGTCTCAGGGCCATCAAAATTCCAGAGCTTAGGGTTCTTAATTCCAAGATTGTGTTACTCAAGGTTCAAGGGGGAAACCACCATGTGACAAGTGTGGAAAACTCCACCTAGGTGAGTGCTATGAAGGTAAAAATGCCTGGTACCGGTGCAAACGGACTAGTCACTTCAATAATGAGTGCCCAATGAGGAGGAGGGTAGATGGAGGTAATAAATCTCAATTTTCAGTAGCACCCACCAGCCAGTGGTAGTCAGAGAGCTACCACAACTAATACGGGCGGGAGTACAAACTGTTTATATGCAATAGGAAATCAACAAGATCAAGAAGTTGCACCAGATGTTGTCACGTGTATAACTCGAGTCTCTTCCTATGATGTGTATGTCTTTTTTGACCAAGGTGTACCTTTATCATTTGTAACTCCATTTGTAGCTAGTTAGTTTGAGACGCTTCCTGAATGTCTTCTTGATCCTTTCAGTGTTTCTACTTCTGTTAGTGAGTCCAAATTAGCTGAAAGGGTATATAGAGATTGCACAGTGTCTATTTATCATAGATATACTTTGGCAGACTTAGTTGATTTAAAGATGATTGACTTTGATGTGATTCTTGGCATAGACTAATTTCTTGCCTGTTATGCCTCTGTCAATTGTAGAACCTAGATGGTCAAATTTCGATTTCTGAATGAGCCTGTTATAGAGTGGAACGGTGGTTCTGCAGTGCCTAAGGGTAAGTTTATTTCCTACCTTAGGGCCAGAAAATTAATTTCTAAAGGATGTATCTATCACCGTGATGTAGGGTCTCCACCTTTTGAGTCAGTTCCAGTTGTCAATGAGTTCCCTCATATCTTCCATGATGATTTTCCTAGAGTCCCTCTTGATAGGAAGATTGACTTTGGGATTGATGCTCTCCCCAATACCCAACCTATCTCTATTTGGCCATATCGAATGGCTCTAGCCAAGTTGAAAAAACTGAAGGAGCAGTTGAAATATCTCTTAGATAAGGGATTTATTAGGCCGGGTGTCTCTCTATGAGCCTCTCCTGTCCTATTTGTTGTAAAGAAAGATGGTTCCTCAGAATGTGTATGTATAATCGCTAGTCGAATAAGGTGACCATTAAGAACAAATATCCCCTTCCAAGAATTGACGACTTGTTTGACCAACTTCCAGGTACTATTGTTTTCTCTAAGATAGACCTCAAATAAGGCTATCACCGGTTAAAAGTGAGAGAATGTGACATCGCGAAGATGGCTTCAAACCCGATATGGTCACTTTAAGTTTCTAATAATGTCATTTGGATTAACCAATGCTACTACCACTTTCATGGACTTGATGAACAAAGTATTCAGATAGTACCTCATATGTTTGTGTTTGTGTTCATTGACGATATTGTGGTGTACTCTAGAGATGAGGAAGAGCATGTCGATCATCTTCGAATCACTCTTTATACCCTCAAGGATAAGGAGTTGTATGCCAAATTTTCAAAATGCGAGTTCTGGCTTAAATCGATGTAATTTTTGGGACCATGTTGTCTCAGCTAATGGTATTCGAGTGGATATGCAGAAGAGTGAGGCAGTTAAGAATTGGCCTAAGCGAACCTCTCCAACTGACATAAGAAGTTGGGTTTGGCTGGTTACTACCGTAGATTTGTTGAGGGAGTCTCTTCTATATCTTTGCTATTGACTAAGCTGACTCAAAAGAAAGCTAAGTTATAGTGGTATGACGAGTGTGAGAAGAGCTTTCAAAAGTTAAAAACTAGATTAACGACTATACTAGTGTTGACTCTACCTGAGGGGATTGATGATTTTGTGATCTATTATGATACTTCTAGAGTGGGATTGGAATATGTTCTTATGTAGAGAGGTAAGGTCATAGCTTATGCTTCTAGACAACTTAAGAACCATGAGAGGAACTGACGACTTAGAATTTACTGCGGTGGTGTTTGCACTCAAGATTTGGTGCCTCTACTTATATGGAGCACATGTTAATGTATTCCCAAACCATAAGAGCCTGCAATATGCCTTCACCTAGAAAGAGCCTAACTTGAGGCAGAGGAGATGGCTTGAGTTGCTTAAGGACTACAACATGAGAATCTTCTACAACACACGTGAAGCTAATATGGTTGTTGAAGTTCTTAAAAGGTTGTTTATGGGAAGCACCGCGAGCGGTGAAGAAAAGAAGAAAGAGTTTGCTAAGGAGGTGCACAGACTGGCGCGATTGGGAATTCAACTAGATAAATCTAGTGAAGTGGAGTACTTGTTGATAATGAGTCTACATCGTCCCTTGTAGTAAAGGTAAAGGAGAAGCAAAACCAAGATCCCATCTTACTCCAATTTAAGAAAGATGTACATAAGCATAAAGTAATGGCATTCGTCAAAGGAGGAGAAGGGGTATTGAGATACTAAAGTAGATTGTGTGTTTTAGATGTTGACGGTATTCGGAAAGGATCGTGTCAGATGCCTATAACTTTAGATATTCTATCCATCCAGGGTATACCAGAATGTACCACGACTTGAGAGAGGTTTATTGGTGGAATGGGATGAGAGAGACAATGTAGACTTTGTTTCTAAGTACCTAAACTACCAAAAAGTAAAAAATTGAGCACCAAAGGCCATGTGGAGTAGCCCAGAATTTCGAAATTTTAGAATGGAAGCGGGAGATAATCAATATGGATTTGATCGGGCTTACCGAGGTCTCGCAAACAACAGAATTCGATCTAGGTGATTGTTGATAGGATGACTAACTCAGCCCACTTCTTAGCTGTAAAGATTACTAATATGACCGAGGATTATGCCTGATTGTATATCTAAGAGATTGTCAGGTTGCATGGATTTCCTTTGTCCATCATATCAAATAGGGGAGCTTAGTTCACTGCCCAATTCTAGAAGTCAGAAAGGCCTGGGTTCAATGATGAACCTTAGTACTGCTTTCCACCCTCAGACTAATGGACAGGCAGAGCGAACGATATCGACCTTGGAGGATATGTTGAGGGCCTGCGTCATTAACTTCAAAGGTAATTGGGATGACCACTTCTCTCTGATTAAGATTGCCTACAACAACAGCTTTTATTCGAGTATCTAAATAGATCCTTGTGAGGCCTTTTACAAGAGAAGATGTAGATCACCGATTGATTCAAGGTAGGTGAAGAAGGGTTGATTGGGCCAGACTTTGTACACCAGGCTATGGAGAAGGTAAATATTATCCAAGAGAGATTAAGAACTATACAAAGTCACCAGAAGTTCTACATTGATGTAAGGAGAAGAGACCTAGAGTTCCAAGTGAATGATTGGGTATACTTGAAAGTGACACCCATGAAGGGTGCAATGACATTCAGGAAGAAGGAAAAGTTGAGTCCTCGACACATTGGTCCCTACCAAATTGTGAAGAGAGTGAGAAACGTGGCATATGCGTTGGAGCTACCACAAGAGTTGGTAGTCATTCATCCAGTCTTTCACAGTTCTATGCTTAAGAAGTGTTTGGGAAATCTGTCTTTGGTTGTGCCCGTTATAGGCGTTGGAGTGAAGGATAGTTTGAGTTATGAAGAGATACCAGTCCAAATCCTTGATCGTCAAGTTCGCAAGTTGAGAACTAAAGAGGTTGCATCAGTAAAGGTGCTGAGGAGAAGTCAATAAGTTGAAGAGGCCACATGGGAAGCTAAAGAGAATATGAAGGCTAGATACCCTCACCTATCAGTGCCTCCTAATGAAGAAATTGATGGTAATGATTCATTTCTATTCTCTGAGTTTCTTTACCATTATTGAGTTGAGCTCTTATCTCTGAGTTGATGCTCCTCTTGGGTCTATGCGTATTTGAGTATGCTTGTCTTTAATTGTATTCATGCCTAATGATGATGTTAGGAATACTCTTTCAATTATGAATCCTGAGTTGAGGTTGATTTCTGGAGTACGAGAATTCGAGTATTTGAGTTCTTGATAGTATTCCTGCTTGATAGGTCTCCTAGATGCTCATCATTAGAGGATGAATGGTCTAAGGGGGAGGTATTGTGACACCCCATAACTCTATTCTTACATGCAACTATGTTTCAAGCCTCATTCTTATATGTGGTAATTTGATTAGGGTCACAAGAGACCTCTAGTACTTAGCCGAGTTCAGAAGTTTCCTATAAATTGAGTTTCTAGTGTTAGATTATACAAGAGTCAACTTTAAATAATTATAACTCTTAGAACACAAATAATTAGATGGCCTAGACCCACCAAATGAAAGGTCTTTGAATTAGCTTTCCAGTGCAACTGATTTCACCTCATTTGGATTTTGGAGTCAAAACTTATAGCCTACTACATACTAACAGAGAAGAGTGTATTTACAAGATAAATCACAAGTCATGGTTTGAGTTACGGACCATCTGCTAACTCGTGAGAACAACTCCATAAAATCCATTTTTGAGCCCCCAACTCGATAGACCCACCTATGGATCGTAAGTTCTTTTATAGGCTATAGTTTGGACTCGTGGAATTGATCTAGAGACCCCGAAATTTGTCTAAAAGTTTATAGATTGGTTCCTACGGGCCGTGGAAGTTTCTACGGGCCATACATTGGCCCGTGGATGACTTCGACAGCTTTTTAAGAAGGGTTATTTTGGTCTTTTCTCACCCTTTCAAAGTTTTTTAACTTGATGTTTTGACAACTAAATACATCCTAAAACATATCTACTCATTCTTATTACACTAAAGCATCTTCCCCATCTTAGAACAATGTTTCAAAGGACAAAAAGGCTAGGTTTTGAAGAGGATCTTGTGAGTTCTTCCAAGCCATTCCAAGACCCCAAATTTCCAGGTATGAAAGGCTAACTAGCACATGGATTTTGTTCTTTCATGTACCCCATAACTAGAATTGTTGGAGTTATGTACAAAATTGAGTCTTCCATGGATATTTCTTAAAGGTTTTGCTAGAATCCTAATGTATTTCTATATAATATTACATGAATTGTTGTTTTTATGAATTAAATACTTGAAATGGATAATTTTTCTTTTCAACATGAACTCTACAATGAATTCTTGTTATTTTTACATATTGCACTTAAATGGGTATGCATGAGTATAATTTGAGCCTGAAGAGTCTGTAGAATCCCTAAATGCTTTAACTTTAATATTTTTGCGAATACTATGAGTTGGAATGATGTATGATGGAGAGTCTTTATGAGTCATGAGCTAATCCTAAAAGAATATTTCTAATCAAAGAGTTGATAGTTGATGTGATGAATTGTGTTGATAAATGTCCAATGAGACTAGTTGAATGAGTTAACCATAGGGTTGATGTCTTATAAGCATGTTGAATCTTAGGAGGATTATTGATCACCGAATTGAGTAAGAGTAAGTTAAACTTGCACTCAATAACTATGTAGCCGACGTTGGAGAGGATTGAACCATAAAATCATATGTTTCCTATTGTCCTAAAAAGAGGACTTGATGAAACTTATTTTGGATCCACTGATGGGATGTCCTTTACCCTGGCAAGGTATTGGATGGATTTGATAGGGACATCGCTTTGTTATATTATCGCTGGCTCATAGGTGATGGTTTCCAGATAGAGAAACTCCCAAATAGGCCTTGATAGTACTCTGAGTGGATTGGACTAGATGGTATATGAGTGGTTATTGTCAAAACTGCATTCTTACTTTAGACTCTTGACTTGCTGATTTAGTTTCCTACTTCGTGAGTTGATCTATTTGAGTTGATGTTATTCTATCTTTACTACTCGTACATTCCACGTACTGACATCCATTTGCGCCTGCATCTTTTCATGATGCAGAGACAGGTGCTAGCGGTCATCAACAGGTGCCCCATTGAGGATCTATTTGCGTTCAGCTGATTGGTGACACCTCTCCTTCTTTCGTAGGATATCATGTTCTTTTCTAGCTTTTGAGTTTAGACTTATTTTATTATATTTTGAGGTAGTCATGGGTTTGTCATTGGCACCACTTTGTCAATTGATAGAGGCTTCATAAACAAAATTGTTGAGTTGTGATTAGATTATGTTTTGGCTAGTTTCTTTCATACTAGTCTTACTCAGTTTGGTTGTTATATTATTTGTACTTGGGCCTTTGATTATCTAATCATTACTATCTTCCATTAAGTATTCATGATCATTGTTGTCTTCCGCTGTTAATTATGATTGAATGAATGAGATGAGGTCAAGTAGTTCACTTGGAGGCTAACAATAGTTTCTGAGTGCCGGCCACGTCAAGGGTACCCTCCCCAGATGTGACATTGTAACTAGCGATGTGTAGTATTTAGAAAGAGGAGCATAGTTGAGACCTGTTGCTAAACTTAAAAACTATCAATCACATCACTTAAGGCATAGTAGCTCCATCGTTATTTCATACCCAAGATATCCATGTTTCGTATCAAATAACTTCAGATAAAAAGTGACATACGTTCAAAACTATATCTGTTATGCACTATGAGTCCATGTCAACTAATTAAGATACTTAGGCCTTGTTATTACTTTGTATTCAAATGTATCACGCGAATTATGACCATGATTTTTAAAAATATATTATGAGAAATTTTGATGAAAACATTTAAGTTAGTAGCTTTCTTCCTATAATGATTCTTAAAAACTTCATGTCATAACATATGCCTTGTAATCTTATATGACCGTTCATGCCATGTATGCTCTACTTAAATTTCAAAATCTTAGTATGAACTAGTCTCATCCGTGTTAGTAGGTAAGTTAAGTAACCAAACATACAATAAGAGTAGTTCTTCTATCTTTCCATACTGGTCTTCATTCAAGGATAAATAATTTATGATAAGTATATCAGTTTGTATGGGATGATGTCTTACTTGTTAATGTGCATAAAGCTCCATTCTTAAGAATGAAAAGTGTATCAGATATTATTTAGGGTAATAAGAAACTTCTAGCACTTAGTCGAGTTCAAAGCTTCCCTACTAATTATGTTCCTTCGCATAAGTTCATTCAAGGGTAAAATTCAAATAATCTTATCTTATAGAATATAATGACTTAAGTGACTCTTGACATATCAAATTAAAGGTCATGAGTCTTATTTTTAATGTTATAAATCATTCATTAATATGAGTTTAGAGTAAGAAGTTACAAATAATTTACCAAAGACGCTCTAATTTGTCAATGAATGATGGTAAGTATGATATCCCGTCAATCAAGTGATGGCCCATCCGAGAAAGGCATCACAACTTACCAATAAGCTCAACATTTGGCCACTAAATGATAGTCTAAATGATGGATCATCACCCTGTTGATACTTCGTCACTCAAACGATGGTACAATGGAAAAATTTGTTGATTTTGTGTTAGATGAGGATTTCCCCCTACAATATTTGGGAAAGTTATCTAAACAACCTTAAAACATTTTATGAGTGTTAGACAATCAATTTTTACCATTAAAATTCTCTCATTCTCTTCGGTTAGACAATCAATTTTCATTATTACAGTTCTCTCATTCTCTCTCTAAACTTCAACACTCAAGAATTTTGAATAAACACGAAACTAGGATTACCTTTCAAGGTTCTTCATCATGAAAGTCCTTTTCCTATGATTTCAAGATTTTTTATTTAATTATATAGATCTTTACTCTTCGACATAGAATTTTCAAAAAGAGAATTCAAGAATCTCAAAAAAAAAAAAACCATTTCTTAACCATCATCAAATTAATGATCTTCCAAAAATTTGTGAAGCATTTACAGTATGTAACACGATCACAGTGAGGAGCTAAGTTATTTTTCATGCCTTACATCTATAATCTATGTTAGTAGGATCAAAGTTAAGATTTTCACCTCAAAGTCCATGATTTTTGAATTCTTCTATTTGAAATATGTTGTTGTTGATTCTATTATTAAAGTTATTATTCTATATGTTGTTAATAATTCTTGATTGATTTAGGGTTCATGCTATTTTATCATATAATCCTTTCTTAGCTGAAGTTACTTGAAAACCTTGTCATACTATTTCTTTTATATATTGTTGTTAAGAGTAAATCATATTTTAAGATTGTAAAAATGCATTTAAAAGAATGTTTCAGAAAAGTATATTTGGCATTCAAAGTATATATTTTTTTAAAAAAAAGACTATACAGTTTTTTTAATAAAAAGTATATTTAATTTAAAGAAAGTATATCCCAGATTTGAGAAAGCATAATCAAATTTTCAGAAAAAATAGTCAAGTTTTAAGGTAAAGTCCAATTTAGTTTAGTTCTAAAACATCATTACTATGTATAGGCTTAAAGTAACAGATTTTTATTTCTCCCCTAACATGGGATATTTTTTCTAAAGCTCGACATTTTTATAGTTATTAAGCACAATGCATATTTTCTGAAATAGTATTGAACATAAATGGATAAGGCAGATGACCCAAACTTTAAAACTACGTTTACCTTGTAAGATTCATAAGGCTCACATGATGATTGTTGGGTAGGAAAAATCATCAAAAAAGTAAATTAAATTATTTTTAGTATTTGCTACTATTTTTCATAATCCAGACTAGGTCCTACGTGTGACACAATAGTTAAAATCTTGAAAGACTCCAACCAAGACTCTTAGCATATAAAGCACATATAAACAAAGAAAGACATAAGGATAAAAGAGAATGTAGAATAGAGCTAATGAAATCAAGCACTCTTAAGCATAGAAAGACAACATATAAACATGACATAGACTCTAGCTACATTATTTATCTGAAAGTCTCTAAACATAGGAGAGTTACTAGGACAAACCCTAGGTAACTCAATATTCGAAATAAAATGAAAATCAGGTAAACAAATAATTCAAGAGAATCATAAGGATATTCTTGAATCATGAGGACTCACTAACTTAAGCTCATAGATAACACATTTCACACCCCGGGAGGATACCCTTGGCGTGGCCAGCACTCAAAGACTATTGCTAGCTTCCAAGTGAACCACTTGACCTCATCACATTCAGTCAATCACAACTAACAGCGAAAGACATCAACAATCAAGAAATACTTAATGTAAGATGATAATAATTTGATAATCAAAGGCCAAAGGCCAAATAAAATAGCAATCAAACTAAGTCTAGTATGAAAGAAACTAGCCCAAGACATAATCCAATCACAACTCAATGGGTTTGTCACGCCCCGGGAGGGTACGCTTGGCGTGGCCGGCACTCAGAGACTATTGCTAGTCCCTAAGCGAACCACTTGGCCTCATCGTCACCTCATACTCAACGACGGAAGGAATATTCTCAAGGAAAAGACTGTAATATAATTAAAGTAATAAAGTCTTTATATAAGAAGTTAATTTCCAATAAAGAAGAGTTGGAAAAAAAGCAGTACTCAACATCCTCAACTCAATGTCTATGAAGCCTCTACCACTAACATCTAGTTGGTACCACGACAAGCCATGGTTACCTAACTCAAGGAAAATAAAGTACTAACTCAAGCTAGATGATAATAATATGGAAATCCTCTGAAAACAAGGAGGTCTCACTGATCAGCTGAATGTGAATAGATCCTCAACGAAGTGCTTGTCGATGGTCTTTACTACCTACCTCTACATCATAAAACGACGCAGTCCCAGAAGGGGACATCAGTATGTGGAATGTAGTGGTATGTAAAATAGTTGAATGAAACAGAATCAGGTCGAATAATATAGGCATAACATCAACATAACATCATACTCCATCAGAATGTCAATTGTCTATCTAAAGCAAGAATAAAGAGTAGACAAATGACTCATCAACATCTCATCTCAACATCATCAATACATCAGACTCATCTCAAGGAAACTCGACTGAACTCAACTCGAAGGACCAATGCGCATCTAAGACAAGGATAAAGAGTACACAGTAAATCATCAACATCCCTCAAGACTCATACCATCACATCAACATCAGAATTCTATCAGTGAGGAACTTAACTAGGAGCTTCTCTAACTGACAACCATCACCTATGAGTCGGTGATGATACAACAGAGCAATGTTGTTGCCATATCCATCCAGTACCTTTCCCGGGGAAAAGGACATCACCATCAGTAATAACATCAGTCCTCTTTTGAAAAAAAAACATCTGTATTATGGTTCGATCCTCTCCTACGCAGGCCATGTAGTTAATGAGTTCGAGTGTGACTCACTCTCACCCATTTCGGTGCTTAATACTCCTTATAGAACTCGACATGCTCATAAAACATTATCATCATCGGTCCTATAGGGACATAGTACATCAACATCAACATCTACATCATCATCAACATCAACATCAACATCAATCACGAACGTGGAAGAAGTTTCAGTAATGTGAAGAAGAGGTAGGGGTATATCAGTTATAAAAAAATTTCACACAAGGCATACAAATCACTTAAGGATCCTCAAGGATTCATTCGAAACTCCATACACACAAATCATATATGTAATCCTACTAAATTTGATGTTCCAATCACAATGAAATCGTTAGAAATAAAATTCGTAGTCTTTTTTATCTGAAATTAATTAGTCGTGACTATGATAACTTAAAATACTAGAATATCAAAATGCTATTGGGATACCCAAAAATTACACCAAAGTTCATTCGGTGCTGAAATTACCTTTGAAATCAAATAGAACCATAAGAAATCTAATCTGAGTATCCAAACTCAAAATTTTGACCAAAGTCAAACCCTTATCAAATTTCAACTAAATTTCCAACTTAGGACCTCGAAACTCCAAAATTTTATTTCGAGACTCGAAACTCCAAAATTTTATTTCGAGACTCGAAACTCCAAAAGACCTCGTAATTCAAAATGAAGCAACATAAGCCTTTAAAACTCAACACTTTGCCAAAATCTCTACTTTTCACAGAATTTTCAAGACCAATCATCACAACTGATAAAATAAGATTGCCGATAACTATTAGGAGGGATAAAATAGTAATTTTTTAAATATAGAAAATAACCTTCAATGTCATTATATCATCCTCCACCAAAATTCATATTTATCCCCAAATATAAAGCATAGAAAATACTTGAGGCCTCAAAGATTTG
Source organism: Solanum rostratum (assembly GCA_029948455.1). NCBI lineage: Eukaryota > Viridiplantae > Streptophyta > Magnoliopsida > Solanales > Solanaceae > Solanum > Solanum rostratum. Next base: position 14,144,229 of record CM057053.1, on the reverse strand, counting down.
AGGGTAACAGGCCCTCATATCTGACTCGGTCCTCTAGGTTGCTTTTTCCATGGGCCAATGCTGCCACTGAAGTTCACCGAAGGAATATCCTTGGTCCTAAGCTTACAAACTTGTCTATCTCGAACAACCACTAGCTCCTTCTCATAAGTCAAATCTAGACTCAACTCCATCGAATCAAACGAAATCACATGAGACTTAGGGGTTACATATTGCCGAAGCAAAGAAACATGAAATAATAGATTCATTGATGATAGACCAAGTGTCAAAGCAGGTTTGTAGGTCACCTCACCTACTTGACTCAGAATCTCAAAAGAACCAATGAATTTAGGACTAAGCTTCCCTTTTTCCAAAACCTCATGACATCTTTCATGGGCAAGAGTCTCAACCATACATGCTCACCCTCCGTAAATTCTAAGAGTCTAGCCCTTCTATTGGCATAACACTTTTGAAAACTCTAGGTCATTAACAATCAGCTATGAATCAATCAAACCTTCTCCTTTGAATCCCTAGGCAAATTAGTACCTAGTGTGTCCACCGCTATCGAGTTAAACTATCAATGGGTGATCTATACCTCTCCATACAAGGCCTCAAATTGAGCCATCTCAATAGGCAAAATCAGCTAAAGGCAAATGTTGATCTCATTTGGCATCAAAATCAATCACATAAGCATGAATCATATCCTCTAACACTTGAATAGTACGGTCAGGCTGACCATTCACCTAAGGGTGAAATGGGTACCCATGTCCATCTATGAACCTAACTCATGTTGTAATGCTCTTTAAATGTGAGAAGTGAACAATGAGGCTTGATCTTAGACGTTAACAACCTGACTAATATAGAGATAAGATAACTTCTATATCATATACTTAACTTTGACTAGAATAAAATGAGAGGACTTAGTCAATCAATCCACAACAACCCAAATAGAGTCATAACCACCTACAGTAGTAGGCAAATCCAATAAAATATTTATAATAATTTGCTTCCACTTCTTTGTAAGAATGGGTATCCTTTGAAATTCACCACCAAGTCTTCGGTGCTCACACTTAACCCGCTGACATGTCAAACACTTAGACACAAATTTTGAAATATCCCTCTTCATGCCACACTTGCTGACTGAGGCCATGATACATCTTCGTTGTCCCTTAATGGATAGAGTAACAGGTACAATGAGCCTCCTTAAGAATTGATCTAATCAAATCACCTACCTTTGGGACACAAATCTGGCCCCCATTCCTCAGAACTCTATCAAGATTAATATTTATTCCTTAGCCTCTCCTCTAAACACCTTGTCTCAAATAGCACATAGTTTCCCATCCTCAAATTGTTGCTCCCTGATCTGATCCTTCAATGAAGAACGGGCCTCAATAAAGGCAGGCGCACCACCCTCATTCGAAAGATTTAATGTAACCAACCTATTAGCTATCCTTTGAACATCCCTAGCCAAGGGTTTCTCCTAAACATAAATGGTTGCAAGACTCCCCATATTAGAAGTCATCCTAATTAATGCATCATCAACTACATTAGCCTTCCTTAGATGGTATTGAATAGCCAAATCTTAGTCCTTCAAAAGCTCAATCAACTTATTCTATCTCAAATACAAGTCTCTTTGGATGAACATATCCTAAAAACTCCAGTGGTCGGTGAAAATCTAATAATGAACTCTATAAAGCTAGTGTTTCCACATCTTTAAAACAAACACAATCATAGCTAATTCTAATTCATGAGTAGAGTAGTTGTTTTCATGCGCCTTCAATTGACTTGAGGCATAAGCAATCACTTTACCTTTCTAAATCAAGACACCTCCTAACCTAACTCCCAATACATCGCAATATAAGGTGAAATCAACACCCTCTTTGGGCAAGGACAAGATAGATGAAGTTATCAATAATAGCTTGATCATACTCAATGGAGTTGCTTTGGCAGAAAATCCATAAATAAACCACTAATAACAATTGGCCAAACCCATAAAACTATGAATCTCTAAAACTGAAGTTAACATATTTCATTCGCAAACAATCTCTATCTCGATCGCGTATACCATGGTGCCTTCTTTCAACACTACACGCCCCAAAAATGCTACTGAACAGAGCTAAAATTTACCTTTAGAGTTTTTAGCATACAAGTTTTTCTCTCATGGCCTCTAGATTATAATACTCAAGTGTTAGACAGGGTCAACCTTGATGTTGGAGTAAACCGATGAAGACAATCACAAAAGAATTCAAATAGGGCTAGAATACTCCATTCACCAATTCCATAAATATTGCGAGGGCATTAGTCAACCCAAAAGTCATCACTAGAAACTTATAATGGTTGTATCTAGTTTAAAACTCCATCTTAGGAATATCTGATGCCCTTATTCTTAAACCATCCTTCTTTTCATAAATAATACCAGGGCACCCCAAGGTGACATACTAGAGTGAATAACCTTCTTACTCAACAAATCTTTTAGCTGCACGTTTAACTGTTTTAACTCTATTAGAGCTATATGATAAGGTGGGATAGAAATGGGCTTAGCGCTTAGCTCTATATCAATGCAAAAGTCAACATCTCGATCGTGAGGAACTCTTGAAAGATCAGTAGGAAACACATTGGCAAACTCTCAAACCACGAGAATGGACTCCATAGATGGCATCTCAACATGAGTATTCTGAATAAAATCCAAGTAACATAAACAATCTCTTTCAATCAACTTATAATCTTGAATTTAGGAAATAATGTTATTGGGATAGGAACTACTAGAACCCTTTCACTCAATTCTTGGCTCACCAGGCATAACAAGAGTAACCATCTTGGCATATTAACCTAAAATAGCATATAAAGAAAGTAAATCCATACCTAATATAACATTAAAATCTACCATCTCAGGAATAGTAATGTCAACCCAAGTGTCATCTCCCGCCAAAGAGATGAGGTACGATTGGTACATTCGATCCACTACTAGGGGCTTTTCTACTGGCTTGGATATATGAATAAGCACTAACAGGTGCTCACACAACAAATCAACCCCAGATGCTAAAAAAGTAGACACAAGTGAATAAGTTGATCTAAGATCAAATAACCTAGATGCAGATCAATGACAAATTGAATCAATAACTGTAATAACTACATCCAAAGCCTCAGATTCAGGCCTTCTTGGAACCCATAATAATTAGCATCATGACCTACACCTATCTAGACCATATCTCTACCACCCTAATAAACTAAAGTATCACTCACACCTCTACCTAAAGCACAACCACCACTATCGAGTTGAGCACTATTATGCCCTTTAGTCTATGGAACTAAATCTAAAGGTGCGACAATCATGAAAATCTATTATTTAGGACACTTAAAACATAGAATTATTATGAGTTCTTAAGCATGTTTTATTGGTTTCATATGTGTTATGCGTTGATCATCAAGAAAATAAGGTAATGCATAAATTGGCGAATGATAAATAAATTTTCACTTAAGTTTTATTGGATCTTGGAATGAGGCATTTACGAACGGACTTCAACATTCCATGATGAGCTTTGTACGTGACATTTGGGGCTTGAAAATTCCACTAGGACAAAGGAGATGAGATGTCATATAAGTGTGAAACTGTGTTGATTGACAATTAATGAGTGTTGCATAGAACTGGATTGAAATTACTACACTTGAAGCTTGTAATTGGCCTAGGGGACGACTAGGGTCACAAAATATTGAGGCAACAAAGTTTGGACCAAAAAAGCACACCACGAGTCCTATCAAGACTCATGGTGCACTAGACGACCCTTCTCTAGTTGTGAAGATGGTTGTGAAAGGAAAAAGGACCAAGACAAGATTCAACATGTTTAAGGAGCACGCTAAGACACCTTTCATGAATTGTGGTGCACTCCACGACTCATAAAGGTTTTCATCCACAAGAATCAATCCAAAAGGCAACCAAGGTGAGGCTCCACAAGCCCCGCCGCATGCCATGGTGCATACCACTAACTGTGGTGGGTGTTGTGGTAGTGCACTATGGTCTAAATTTTCATGTTTTCCGATTTGGTTTTGGACTAGGGTTAAGGATCTATACATATCCACTTTGTTTTACTTTTCACACGTCTCTTATGGTTATAACACACACACATCTTTAGGTATTCTTTTGATGGGGAGATTTCCAAAGAATACAAAACTTGCTTGTGGTTTTAAAAATCGTTTCAAGATTCATGTGATGCAAGTTTTATTCTTTCCTTCTTATAAGTTATACAAACATGAATTATTTATTTATTTTTTGTTACTTTTCTTACAACTACACATAGCTAAATCCATAACTAGAGTTGTGAAACCATGACACTATAACAAAGTAGGAAATGTTGGTGTATAGAGATTTGTTTTGCTTATATTATGATTATCTTCATCTATAAGTCGTTTTTTATGAGTTCACACATGGAGAACCTACCTTTATTTGTTATTTGCTTGGAAGGGAGGTAGTGATTAGGAAATGGTAATTATAACGGGAGATTTTGGAGAAATCAACCTTGTCTAAGTTACTTAAGCCTAAGATAGGGTAGTATTTTAAGATTAATACTGAGCGTTAGTATGCATACATTCTACGAGCAGGAGGAGAGCTGAACGAGATATTCCCTAACTCGATTTTGCATGCAAAACAATGAATGATATCACTAATATCAAATGCTTACTGAGTTATATGTCATGGGGATCACAACCATAGTACCTTATCATCATGTTTGAAACCCTAGTTTGTTGAATTTGGTGTCTTAATCACAGTTAATTGTTATAGTTAAAGCCCCCACATTTACCTTTGTATTATTTCTTTTCTAGATATAGAACCAACGACTTCAATAGGATAGATAATAGAGTTGTTTCAACCTATTCCCTGTGGAGTCGACTCCAACTTTTAGTTGGATAAATATATCACTAACAATCACCCATATTGTGGTAAAGGAGTAATGTTTGAACGTCATAAAAAATAGTATCATTGATGAGAAATATGATTTGAAATAGTCTGTTAGTTGTTGTTTTAGTTGTAGTTCTACTTCCTAATTTTACTTTTGTTTTACTTATTGAAGTGTGTGTAGGGAACATGTTGTGCATGCCAAACACCAGACTCAAGGGTGCATCATTACTTTCCTATGATCCTGGGATACAAAAATCTATTTGAATGATGATTGCACAAAGGTTTCAGGTGTAAGGATAGAGAGATGGGTGACAACCAAGCTAGGGAAAAATGATGGCAGGGAGCAACATGAGCAGGAGACGGAATGCTTACCCCCACCACAACACCATCTAGTACTGAGAACTCAAGATCTGAAGCATGTCCACTTGGCTTATGAAGATGATGATGCTAACATAGATGGATCAAGCACTTTCTCATGATGTAAAGTTCACAATCACTATAACCATGCTACAAATGTTGAATGTGAAAGGTATATTTAGAGAAGTAGCAAGAAATGATGCAAACTAGCATTTGATGAACTTTTTTTCCACCTACAAGTCATCTAAGATCCCTGGGGTGGCCAAGCAGCAACCCACCTACATTTATTCCTATTTTCTCTATTTAGGGAGGTAATGAAATCCCTTAATAAGCTACCATATGATTTGATCACAAGTTAGAGAGAACTGAATGAGGTATTTTTAGAGAGGTTCTTCCCACCATCCAGGAAACTGCAGATTACATATGAAATCAACACCCATAAGTACAAACCTTTGGATGCCTATATGAGACTTGGGAGAGGTTTAGACAAAAACTAAAGCAATGTTCGAACCACAACTTGAAAGATGAGTATCTTAAGGAGGGATTCTATAGATCTTGCAACCTTGTCACTAGACTTATTATTGATGCTTCTTATGAAGGTTCTTTCATGGCTAGAATATTTTAAGAAACCATAATAATTTTAGACCAAGTCTCGAAAAGCAACCAGGCATGGTATATTAGAGATCTAGGTTGCAGTGGGTTCTTAATTGAGATGTCAATGGAACAGAAATGGAGAGAAGAGGAGCGAGACTAGGACATGGCGCATATAAAGACCCAAATGGATACATTAACTAGTGAATGTTGTCTAGATTGACTGAGATTCCGAGTTTCATTAGTTTGGTAGGGTACTATCAACCTTTTATTCTGGGATTTTCCTCTATAGCAGCCCCATTAACTAGATTGACTCAGAAGGATGTGGAATTATAGTTGTTTGAAGAGTGTGAGGTGAACTTCCAAAAGCTTAAGGATTTGTTGACTTCAGCACTAATTCTTGCTTTACCCAAGGAGAAAGTGCCATTCATAGTGTATTGTGAAACTCCTAGTGTAGGTTTTGGTGATGTATTGATACAAAGGGGGAAATTAATAGCCTAAGCTTCTAGAAAGTTGAAAGTGCATAAAAGGAACTACCCTACCCATGACTTGGAGTTGGCTGCAGTTGTCTGTTTGTTGAAGTTGTGGAGACATTATCTTTATAGGGTACATTGTGAGATCTTCACTGATCACCAAAGTCTTAAATACATCTTTTCAAAGAATAATCTGAATAAGAGGCAGCATAGGTGGTTGGAGTTGCTTGAGGACTGTGATATCTCAATTTTATATCACCCCGGGAAGGCTAATGTAGTGGAGATGGTTTAAGTAGGAAGGTTACATAGGGAGTATGGCATTCTTGAGGGATGGGAGAGATCCTTAGCGTTGGAGATCCAATCTCTTGCTAGACAAATGATTCATTTGGATATTTCTCCTCCTTAGAGTATGTTGGCCTTTATTGAGGATAATCTTCCCTGCTTGATCCGATTTGTGTTCATCAGTTTAAGGACCTGAAGTTATGTTTGTTTCGAGACAAAGTGTTGAGCGTTGAAGCCAAAGCAGCTATTATTGATTTTGATGGCATATTGAGGATTAATAGTAAAGTTTGTGTGCCTAAGGTGGGAGACTGGGTGAGTTTGAAATTAGAGGAAGCACACTGTGCAAAGTATTTTATTCATCCAGGTGTGGCACACTAGTACCATGATCTAAGACAACATTATTGGTAGTTTAGTATTAGGAGGGACATAGTCAAGTTCATGCAAAAGTGTTTGAATTGTCAACAAGTCAAGTATGAGCACCAAAAGCCCAGTGGATCGATGCAAAATATGCCCATTCCTGAGTGGAAGTGGGAGAGAGTGACTATGGATTTTTTTATAGGTTCGCCATGGCCTTGGGCAAGTTTCACTCAATTTGGGTGGTCATTGATCATTTGACCAAGTCAGCACACATTATATCTATGAAGACTAGATATAGTGCAGAGCAGTTTGCTAGATTGTATATCTGGGACATTGTTAGATCACATGGAGTACCAGTGTCTATAGTGTCAGACAGAGGATCGGTGTTCACATGTAATTTTTGGCAGGCTCTACAGTGCAGTTTGGGTACTAAAGTGGATTTGAGTTCAGCTTTCTACTAGTAGGCAGATGGACAATCTGAGCGCACTATTCAAGCATTGGAGGACATGTTACGGGCTTGTGTGATAGATTTTGGGCCTCGATGGGACAAACATTTATCATTAGCGGAGTTTGCGTATAATAACAGTTACCATTCCAGCATCTAGATAGCACCATTTCAGGCCTTGTATGGTTGGAGGTGCATATGGCCCATTGGATGGTCTCAAATTCAATAGATATGTTGAATGTGGATCTATTCAGCGATGCCATGGATTGAGTTCATTTGCTTCAGGGTAGAACACTGACAACTCAGAGTCGCCACAAGTGTTATGCTGATTGGAGGACTAGGCCTCTTGAGTTCTCTGTTGGTGACAGTGTTTGCCTAAAAGTGTCACCCACGAAGGATGTGATGAGATTCGGGAAGAGGGGCGTGCTCAGTCCCATATTCATTTGCCTATTTTAGATATTGAGGAGAGTTGGTGAGGTAGCCTATGAGTTGGATTTACCACCGAGATTACCTTTAGTACATCCTATTTTTCATTTTTTCATATTCCGTCAATTATAATCCAGATGAGTCCCATGTGATTTCTTATGATTCTTTTGAGTTGGTTTTAGATTTATTCTTTGGGGAGGAGCCTATAGCTATATTAAACATGCAAATCCAGATACTGAGATCCAAGGACATACCTTTAATGGAAGTTCAGTGGCGACACCATTCTATTGATAAGACTACTTCAGAGTTGGAGTTAGACATGTGGACCAGATATCCTCGCCTTTTTAGGCTCCAGGTACCTCCTTTTCCTTTATGTTCCAGGACGAACATTATTTTTGGTGGTGAATAATGTAATGACCTGGTTGGCCATTTTTGAGTTTATCTATAAAAGTTATTGCTTTACCCTTTTATAATTTGTTTTGGGCCTATTTTGAACTATTTGCATTGTTGAAACTGAAATCCTGAGTTTTATAAGTTGAAAATATGAGTTTTTGCATTTTTGGAACCTTAAGTTGTTGAAAAGTGAGTTTTTTTTACCATTCTAAGTTTTGGGTGTCAGATCGAAGATCCATGGATTCCATTAGCTCTGAAATGTTGAACTAGTCTATGAGAAATTAAAGAACTAAATTAGGAGTCAAAATGAAGTCTTGTGGCCCAAAGTTGTGTTTTTAGTATTTTTTGAAACCAAAGTTTACTTTGATCAACATTCGGAGTTCAGAAGCTCGTGGAGACCTCATAATTTAATTCTAATAATTCTGTTGGGTCCAGATCGCTATTTCTGATATGGATAAATATTTGGTTAGTAAGATTATGATTTTGGATGAGTTTCGAGTGCCCATTTTAAGTTTTGACTAAATCTGTGCATTGCTAGTGTAATGTTTTGGTGTAGCTACATACCCTTCTTGGCATTTGAGCCTGAGCAAGCGCATTTCGGTGGTATACCTTACCTGTTTCTCCGAATTTGGGGACATCCCTCTGCATTTGCGGAGGTGTAGTGCGCGCATGCCTTTGACTCTCCGCGTTCGCGTGCCCTTGGCCACAATCGCAGGCTTTGATGCCTCATACCCTTCGTGTTCGTGGAGTGCAATTTTGCCCTGTATAGTTATATATCAGAGGAACACTATTTTTACTCCATTTTCAAACTTTCAAAGCTTTTTGGGCGATTTTCCAGGAGGATATTTGAAGGATTTTGTTAGGTAAGTATTTCTAACACTATTGTAATTATTATCATAAGTTTATATTGACTTAGTCTTAAATTTCATGATTTTGAATGTCTAAAATTAGGGATTTTGGTGTTTATTTTGAAACTTTAAATGGTGATTTCTCATTCATTTGGAACTCAATTTTAGTGGAATTTTCATCCACGGACCCCTTTTTTGATACAGAACCTATTTTAAAACTAAATTTCTAAATTTAGGAACTTTGAATTTTATCCCTAATTTTTATCATTTTGCCACTAAGCCTAATTCGTGCGAATAAGGATATCAAAATGCTCGTCTTGATGTGTAGTATCTATTTTTATAGTGATTGATCGATCTGGGGATCGTTCGGAGGCTTGAGTTGATTGAAAGTTTGTCTGAATGCAGTTTCGACATTGAGGTAGGTCCAACTAACCTCTTTGGGACTGTATTTAAGTAATTGATCATGTTCATGTGATGATTGTAAGATTTTGATTGATTTGTGAACCAATGGCCTGATATGATAGAATTTGATGAAAACGTGATACTAGTTTTGTCGAAAATTTAGTAAATGTCAATCCCATTGATAAAATGAGATGAAATTATGAGAATTGAGAAAACTTTTGATAACATTATGATAATTTTGGTCTTTAGATAGCTCTTGGATAGTGTTGTGAATAATTGATGATGATTGTGATAAAATTGAGATTTTTGAACCTATTTGGTTACTTGTGGAGCCTATTTCATTGACATCCTGATTATTGATGGGATAGTGATGATATGAGATATAATGATGCCCTTGTGGTGCTAGCTGTAATACATGAAATAGTCCATTTGATGTGATGGCTATTGTACATATCAGTTGTCATTTATATTGCTACTACATTTATTCTTGATTAATTGCATTGGTATGCACACATCTCATTACATTTGTACCGTTTGAGACATTATGATACCTTAAGACAATTCAATATGAGGCTCGCAATGCCTCAAGATACTTCTGATTATGACCTGTGACACTTAGAGATATTTGGGTACATGACCTGCAACGCCTCCAGATTCTATCTTGTAGCTTCGACTCGATAGATGTGTACATCGATGTTGCGATGGTCGTGATTTCACCTCATACATGGTATGCAATGCCATTGCATTGCATTGCATTTTTTATTGTGTTTTCTGTATTTACTTGTTCTTATTCATGTTTATATTATGTACTAACCCTTTTGATGCAGGTGATATAATTCTTCGTTATTGCATACTTTAGGGTTGTGCCAAATTTGGGTCAAATCGTTAACCCGAACCGAATTTTTGATTTATTAGACTATTGGGTTAGTTAACGGTTTATTGAAAAACATTAACAGGTTATCCGTTATTGATTTGGGTTTTAGGATTTTAATATCGGGGGACTCGATAACCCGATACCAAACTGATTATTAATACTGCTATGTTCCAGTTCGCACTTTGGTGCTTCCCACGTTTTTTTATTACTGCTATTTCCTACATTATTTTATTAGTCTTATATTTTTATACTTTTATTACTCCTCTTATATTTTCACTTTTGGTGGTAATAATGGCCCTGATCCACATATGTTATATACACCTAGTGCAATTCAAGTCTTGGCCCTATTTGATAAACTACATGTTCTTGACATAGATATGGTGTCAAGTTGTATCTGGTCACGTCTTCTGGTATCTGTCATTGCACCGTAGTTTCTATCCATAGATCTTTTAGATCTCATTAATATGTAAATGTATGAAGTTTGCATAGTTTATACGATTGATTGTTTTTGCCGATAACCTCATAATCAGTACTTGAATATATTTTGGTCAGTTGAGGTTGCTCTAACACCTAAATTATGGTGAAACTAATGTAAAAGGCACTCATCAGTTGATTAATATTAATGTAATTGGCATTAAGTCCATCAAACAGCTATTGTGAATATGTGTAACCAAAGATAAACTTGACTCTTTTGGAAATTGGAACGGGTCGGGATTAGGAAATAAATTGACTAATTGACTTGTAAGTCTTAAACTTTTAATTTCTAATGGCTTACCCGATAACAGGATCGATAAAGGTCAATAATCGATAATCGATAATCGATAAACCGATATCTTGATGGTTCCTTGATGGTTTAGCATACCTACGAACCAATAAGTAAAATTGATAATATTCAAAACTGAACTGAATCACCTGATACGTAACCCTAGCATGCTTGTTCAATTTCTCTTACTAATCAGTTGAACCTACTGAGTACATTTTGGTTTACTCACTCCTATGTTTTTTCCTCCCTATGAATTGAGCAAAGGGACTCACACAAAATAGTTGTTTCACTCTAGTTGAGATTTTCTACACCTATCCGAATCTTATCAATGAGGCTCAGACTTCGGGTCATCATAGATCATTGAGAATTCATATATTTCTTTTTTTTAGTCTTTGTATCAGATATTATCGGCGTTGTATTCCATTTGTGACAGTTGTATTTACTCTGTTACACTACTTTAGATGCTTTTGTACTCATGACTACAGGTTTTGGAGAGCTCTAATGATATGTAGTGATTGCTTTCGCTTTACTTTGTTTTTCTTTAGTTGCGATCCAATTTTGGTCCATGACAAGTTTGGTTTCAGAGCTCTAGGTTCATTGGGATCGTGAGTCAAAAGCAAGATGTCTAGTAGTTTCTCACGGATTGGTGCGTAGAAGTCCACATTCATCTTCGATAAGCTACGAGGCACTTGATAGGAAAAGCTTTCATATATTTCTTCTATTCGTGTGTTTTTCCATATCACCTATTTTGGAAGTATCTAATCTACTCCTTCTGCATAGATGTCGGTTGCTAGATCCCAACAATCAGTGGGAGAGTCTGAGTCAGCTGATGTGACTTTCACTCAAGGTCGAGGCAGGGCTTGTGATAGGGCCAGGGATCGAGGATTTGTTAGAGGGGCAGATCCCCCAAATGGCAGACTAGATTGACGAGCCTGCTTATGAGCTAGTGGGGCCTGCAGACCCTATTCCACCACCCTCAGCCCCAGATGCTACACCCTCTCTTTGGGATTTACGCTTTGAGGGTATTGACTAGATTTGAGAGAGCACCTGCTACCCAAGCTACTGTTGAGGTACTGGTTTCTACAGCACTGGTGGATCCTTCTATAGCTCAATCCGAGCTAGCTATGATTCATGTGGGTCCTCTTTCTGCTCCAGCGGTCCTCCTATGACTGCTATGATTCCATCTCAGCCGAGTTCAAGTTCTCAGTTTCAGAGTTTGGTTATCACTCCATCTATTCCACTGCCCTTATTTATGGTGCCACCATATTCTGCCAGCTTAGCCATGTCCACAGCTGAGCAAAAGAGCTTTTAGAAGTTTGTATGGTTGGCTCCTTCGCGATTTGATGGACCCCTAGTGATAGAGCCTATGATTTCCTTTCAGAGTATTAAGACTAGTTATGTAACCTAGCTATTCTTGAGTTGCATGGGGTTTCCTATACTTCTCACCAATTCACCACTTTTCCAAAGAGTGTTGGAGGTCGATTTTAGCTCGTCGACCTATTGGATCTCTATCTATGATGTGGAGTAGTTTAAAGGGGTATTCCTTGAGAGATTTGTGCTATATAGCCTTTGGTACATCCATAAGGATGAATTTGAAAGGCTTCAATAGGGTTCCTTGTCCATATATGCCTTGTCCAGCATCCCTACAGAGTTTGAGAGGATTTGGTGCTTTGTCAAGGGATTGGCGAGGTATCTTCAGGAGACCATAACTTTCTTAGTTGTAGCTGATGGCACATTTTAGAGTGTAATGGATCACACTCATATGATAGAGCACATTAGGCATGAGAAACAGGGTGGCGGGAAGAGGTTCCATCGGTACGACCAGTTTAGTGGACATTTGCCGCATGACAAAGAGTTTCAAAGGTAGGTCCATCAGGGTTGGGCAGTCCACGCAACCATCCCAGCTTCTAACAGTATTAATAAGACCCGATCTACTTAGGCAGGTCGTAATAGTTCATTTGGTGTACCTAGGCGTGGTGGCTTTTCGGGACAACCATCTCAAAAGGTAGGAGACAAGGGCTTCGTTATCATTGTGATGAAATAGGGCCCATCATAGTCTTTACCATGCACCTCCTACTCAGTCTTTAGGTTTTCAGCCAACTCATCCATCTCCAGCACCGGCACCCAGGGACACACCCCAAGCCATGAGGGGTGGTGCCAAAGAAGGTCGCGGTATAGTGAGAGGTGGTACTCATGGTGGTCCACAGGCTAGTGGCGGGTGTAGAGTTTGTTATCTTATTCCAGATAGAGCTGAGGCAGAGGCCTCAGATGGGGTTATCACAGGTATGGCTCAAGTGTTCCATTGTTCAGCTTTAGTTTTATTTGACCCAAGCTCGACTTATTCCTATATGTCAACCTATTTTTCTTTGGATATTTATTTTATGTGTAAGCCATTTGTCGAGGCTATTTCTTTAGATAGACTGATTTTTGGCATGGATTGGTTGTCACTTTATTACGCTATTCGTGACTGTCATGGAAAGACCGTGACCTTATCTTGCCCCAACTTGCCTCAGTTGGTGTGGATTGGAGCACCTAGCTCCTATCCTAAGGGTGTTATTTCTTATAACCATGCTTGTCGGTTTATAGAGAGGGGATGTTTGCCATAATTGGCTCATGTTCTAGCCTATTCTCAGGAGTCACCATCATTGAAGACTATCAGTCTTACTAGAGAGTTTATGGATGTATTTTCAACTGACTTACCTGGTGTTCCTCTAGACCGTGGTATTGCTTTTGCTATTAATGTGGAGCCGGGCACTAAGCCCATATCTGTTTCTCTTTATCGGATGGCCCCAACTGAATCGAATGAGTTGAAGAAACAATTGGAGGATTTATTGAAGAAGGGATTTATTCGTCTAAGTGTATCTCACTGGGGTGCTCCTATATTATTTGTGAAGAAGAAGGATAGTACTATGCGTATGTGTATTGACTATCATCAACTTAACACAGTAACCATCAAGAACAAATATCCCTTGCCTCATATTAATGATCTTTTTGACAAACTGCAGGGTGCCTCGGTATTCTTTAAGATTGATTTGAGGTCCAAGTATCATCAGTTGAGAGTTCAAGAGTATGATATCCAGAAAACGGCTTTTCGGACCCATTATGAGCATTACAAGTTTATGGTTATGTCTTTTAGGTTGATTAATATGTCGGTTTCTCTCGTGGAGTTAATGAACCGAGTGTTCAAGCCCTATTTAGACATCTTTGTGATTGTGTTTATAGATGCTATATGGTTTATTCCAAGAGCAAGGTCGATCTTGTGCAGCACTTGGGGAATGTAATTCTGAGATTGAGAAAAGAGAACTTATATCCCAAGTTCTGAAATTGTGAGTTTTGGCTTGAGCCTATTACATTTCTTGGGCATGTAGTGTCAAAAGAGGGCGGGCATTATGGTTGATCCAACCAAAGTGGCAGTTGTTCGTGAGTGGGCTAAGCCTACCTCTGTGATTGAGATTCGGAGTTTCATTAGTTTGACGAGGTATTATTGGCATTTTGTTCAAGGATTTTCTTCTATAGCGGCCCCATTGACTAGATTGACTAAGACGGATGTGGCATTTCAATGGTCCTAGAAGTGTGAGGTGAGCTTCCAAAAGCTCAAGAATTTGTTGACTTTAGCACCGATTCTTGCTTTACCCGAGGAAGGAGTGTCATTCATGGTATATTGTGATGTTTCTGGTGTGGGTTTAGGTGGTGTATTGATGAAAAGGGAGAAGGTGATAGCCTATGCTTCTAGACAATTGAAAGTTCATGAAAGGAACTACCCTACCCATGAATTGGAGTTGGATGCGATTGTGTTTGTTCTGATGTTGTTGAGACATTATCTTTAGGGGTGCATTATGAGATCTTCACCGATTACTGAGGTCTCAAATACATTTTTTCTCAGCCTAATCTGAACATGAGGTAGCGTAGGTGGTTGGAGTTGCTTAAGGACTATGACTACCAATTTAGTGGTAGACGCTTTGAGATGGAAGGCTACTAGTATAGGGAGTATGGTATTATTCTTGAGGAATGAGGAGAGGCCCTTAACGTTGGAGGTCCAATCGCTTGCTAGGTAGATGGGTTGTTTGGATATTTCTCCTCTTCAGAGTATATTGGGCGTTCCTTGCTTGATCAGATTTATGCTCATCAGTTTGAGGACCTTAGATTATCTTTGATTCGTGACAAAGTGTTGAGAGGTAAAGCCCAGGAGACTATTATTGATTTCGATGGCATATTTAGTATTAATGGTAGAGTTTGTGTACTAAGGTGGGAGATTAAATTGATATTAGAAGAAGCACATTATGGTAAGGATTCCACTCATCAAGGTGTGGCAAAGATGTACCATGATATAAGACATCATTATTGGTGGTTCGGCATGAGGAGGGACATAGCCGAGTTCATGGAAAAATAATTGAACTGTAAATAAGCCAAGTATGAGCACCAAATTCCTGGTAGATTGATGCATAGGATGCCCATTCTCAAGTGGAAGTGGGAGAGAGTGACTATGGATTTTGTTACAGGTCTACCCAAGGCCTTGGGCAAGTTTGGCTTAGTTTGGGTGGTCATTGACTGTTTGACCAAGTCAGCACACTTTATA
The DNA here is from genome assembly GCA_029948455.1 of Solanum rostratum. Classification (NCBI taxonomy): domain Eukaryota; kingdom Viridiplantae; phylum Streptophyta; class Magnoliopsida; order Solanales; family Solanaceae; genus Solanum; species Solanum rostratum. The sequence continues at coordinate 14,128,572 of CM057053.1, read as the reverse complement.
TCAGTGAAGACTAGCTATAATGCGGAGCAGTTGGCTAGATTGTGTATCTGGACATTGTCAGATTACATGGAGAGCCACTGTCTACGTGTCAGACACAAGATCAATGTTCACTTCCAACTTGTGGTAGGCTCTACAGTGTGGTTTGGGTACTAGAGTGGATTTGAGTTCAGCTTTCCACCACCAGATAGATGGAAAGTTTGAGCGCACTATTCAGGTGCTGGAGGACATGTTACGTGCTTATGTGATAGATTTTAGGCCTCGATGGGATCAACACTTACTATTAGTGGAGTTTGCATATAATAACAGTTACCATTTCAGCATCCAGATGGCACCATTTGAGGCCTTGTATGGTCGAAGGTGCAGATCACCTATTAGATGGTTTGACTCAAGTTCAGCGGATGTGTTGAGTGTGGATATACTCAGAGATTCCATAAATCAGATTTGTTTGATTCAAGGTAGACTGTTGATAGCTTAGAGTCGCAAGAAGAGTTATGTTGATATGAGGACTAGGCCTTTTGAGTTCTCTATTGGTTATAGTATTTAGATGAAAGTGCCACCCATGAACGGTTTAACAAGATCCGGGATGAGGGCAAAGTTCAGTCCCAGATTCATTGGCCCATTTGAGATTTTGAGAAGAGTTGGTGAGTTGGCCTATGAGTTGGCTTTACTACTGAGATTATCTTCAGTACACCCTATTTTTTATGTTTCCGCGCTCCATCTTTTTATTCCTGATAAGTCCCATGTGATATTTTACAATTCTATTGAGTTGGATTTGTCCTTTAGAGGAGGAGCCTAAAGCTATATTAGATAGGCAGGTCCAAAGATTGAGATCCAAGGACATACCTTCAGTGAAGGTTCAGTAGCGACACCATTTTGTTGATGAGGCTACCTTCACCGAAAGTTCAGTAGTGACACCATTTTATTGATGAGGCTACTTGGGAGTTGGAGTCCCATATGTTAGCCAGATATCCTCACCTTTTTTAGGCTCCAAGTACCTCCTTTTCCTTTATGTTCATGGATGAACATTATTTTTAATGATGAATAATGTAATGACCTAGTTGATCATTTTTTAGTTTACTTGTGAAAATTACTATTTACCCTTTCGTAAGTTTCTTTGGGCCTATTTAACTATTTGTATTGTTGGAATTAAAGTCCTGAGTTTTAAAAGTTGAATATATGAATTTTGGTCTTTTTGGAAGCTTAAGTTGTTGAAAATGTGAGGTTTTGTATCATTCTAAGTTTCAGGTATCGGATCGGAAATCCATCGATTCCATTAGCTCCGAAATGTCGAAACTTGTCCATGAGGAGTTACAGAACTGAATTCATAGTTAAAATAAGGTTTTTAGGCCCAAAGTTATTTTTTTTGTTGTTTCTGAAACTAAAGTTTGGTTTTGATCAACATTTGAAGTTCGGAAGCTTAGAACAAAATTCAAACAGTTCCAGTAGTTTTGGATGGTGAAACTAGCTAGAAATAGTCTCGTCATAATTTTTGGAGTTGTCGAGGGCAATTTTGGTATTGTGAGTTTTAAACTAGTTTATTTGACTTGCATTGGTAAATGTGTTGTGGAGACCTCAAAATCAAATTTTGATAATTTCGTAGAGTCCAAATTGCCTAGTATCGGTAGATATTTATTCTACAAAATTCTGATTTTGGATGAGTTCTGAATTTCCATTTCGAGTTTTGGCCAAATCTGTGCAGTGTTGGTGCAGCTATATATCCTTTTCCATGTCCGCACCTAAGCACGCCCGTTTTCAGTGGTATACCTTCTTCTCCGCATTCGTGGAGGTCTAGTGTGTGCGTGCCTCCGATTCTCCGCATTCGCGTGCCCTTGGCCGCGATTGCAGAGCTCTAACGCCCCATATCCATCGTGTTCGTGGGACTCTACCCACGTTCACGGAGTACATTTTTTCCATGTATAGTGATATATCTGAGAAACATCATTTTTACTCCATTTTTGAACTTTCAAAGCTTTTGGGGCAATTTTGAAAGAGAATATTCGAAGAATTTTGTTGGGTAAGTGTTTCTAACAGTATTTAATTATTTTAAGTTTTATCGTGATTTTGTCTTAAATTTCATGATTTTGAATATCCAAAATTGTGAATTTTTAGTGTTTGATTTTGGAACTTTAAATGGTGATTTCTCATCCATTTTGAACATGATTTTAGTGAGATTTTTACCCACGGACTTCGTTTGTCGTGTAGAACCTGATTTTAAAGTCAATTTTCAAATCAAAAACTTTGAATTTTAGCCATAATTTTGATCATTTTGCCCCTACGCCTAATTCGTGCCAATATTAGTACCAAAATGCTCATTTTGATGCATAGTGTCTATTTTTGGATAGTGATTGATCGGTCTGGGGATCGTTTAGAGGCTATAGTTGATTGAAAGCTTGTCTGGGTGTGGTTTTGATATTGAAATAGGTTCGGCTAAACTCTTTGGTATTGTATTTGAGTTATTGAACATGTTTATGTGATAATTGCAAGATTTAGATTGATTTATAAGCTAATGGCATGATATGATAGAATTTGATGGAAATATGATGCCAGTTATGCCGAAAATTAAGTAAATGGGGTTCCAATTGATAAAGTGAGAACCTTTTGGATAACATTATAATAATTTGGGACTTGAGATAGCTCTTGGATAGTGTTGTAAATCATTGTTGATGATTGCGATAAATTTCAGATTTATGATCCTATTTGGTTACTTGTGCAGCCCATTTCATGGACATCTTGATTATTAATGAGATAGTGATGATATGAGATATAATGATGGACTTGAGGTGTTGGTTGTTACACATAGAATAGTCTATTTGATGTGATGGCTATTAGACATATTAGTTGTCAATTATATTGTTATTATGTTTATTCTTGATTGTTTGCATTGGTATGCACACATTTTATACATGACTGGTTCCATTGGTATGCACACATCTCATTGCATCTGTACCATTTGAGAATTATGATACCTTGAGACACTTTAGTATGAGGTCCATGACGTTTTGAGATATTTCTTATTATGGCCTGCGACGCCTTGAGATATTTGAGTACATGGCCTACAACGCCCTCGGGTTCTATCATGTAGCTTCAGCTCGATAGATGTGTATATCTGATTATCGTGATTTCACCTTATACATGGCCTGTGACGCCATTGCATTATTGATTGTGTTTACAATCTTTACTTATTCCTATTCATGTTTATATTGTGTACTAACCTTTTTGATGCAGGTGACAGAATTCCTCGTTATTGCATACTGATTCAATTTCTCTTACCATGTTGGTTGAGCCTACTAGGTACATTTTGATGTACTCACCCCTACTTTATTTTCTCCCTGCAAATCGAGCACAAGGACCCGCACAAGGTAGTTGATTCACTCTAGTTAAGCTTTTTTGTACCTATCAAGATTTTATCGATGTGGCTCAGACTTCGAGTCGACGTGAATCTTTGAGACTTCTTTTATTGCTTTCTTTTCAAACTATGTATCAAATATTATCATCTTTGTATTCTATTCGAGACAGTTCTACTTACTCTATTGCACTACTTTAGATGCTCTTGTACTCATGACTCTAGGTTTTGGGGATTTCTTATGATATGTTGTGATTGTTTCCACTTTACTTTATTTTTCTTTAGTTGTGATCCAATTTTGGGTCGTGACAGCAGAATGATCACTTGAACCTTAAATCTATCCTATTTGAGCCCTAGCTTACATTATAAGCCATGGAAGTCCTAATATGATCCTAAGAAGGTTATTCAATAGTGAAAGTGGTAAAAGTAAGGGCAAATTTATAGTTCATACTTGTGCATTGATTGAATAACTTTTGAGAGTGAGTACTTTTGTTCCAATCTCTGGTTTGATGAGGGAACTATTTCTATATTGTTTAGTTGGCACTATTTCTATATTGTTTAGTTTCTAATCTAATCGGTTCATCATTCTTCTTTATTGTTTTAATAAACTGTGGATAACACAATGTTAAAATTGATACTTGTCGGTTGGGTGCGGGTACATTGCATATCAACATTTGGGTATGTGTTTTATGATATGGGGGATGCTATATACTCTCTATTAGATGCTTGTGTTTATGTGTCATTTGATTTTGTTTTCTGTCATTGCTTGAGTACAAGTAATAATTCTATGTTGAGAGTGTTGATGTGTCATGAATATACGACATTTACAACTCTTTATAAAATCATTTTGATTTCTTAAGCATGTTTTATTGATTTGATCCGTGTTTTTTGTTGATCTTTCGAAAAATGAGGTAATGCATAAGTTGATGGATGACAAACAGATCTTCATTGAGGTTTTGTTAGGGCTTTGAATGAGGCAGTCAAGAACAGACTTCAACTTGCTATGATGAGCCTTATACGTGACATTTGGGGGCTAAGAAGTTTGTTTGGACTAAGGACATGAGATGTCGAACCAATGTAAAGTTGTACTGATTGACAATTGATGAGTACTACAGAGAACTGGATTGAAATCACTGCACTTGAATCTTTTCACTGGCCTAAGGACACCTAGTAGACACAAAATATTAAGGCAATGAAGTTTGGATAGAAAGAGCACACCACGAGTTCCATCAAGACTCGTGGTGCACTGGACGACCCTTGTCCAATCGTGAAGATGATCATGAAAGGCAAAGGAAACAAGATAAGCTTCAACATGTTTAAGGAGCATACTAGGACATGTTCTACGAGTCATGGTGCACTCCACAACTCCTAGAGGTGCTCATCCAGGGGAAGCAGTCAATAAGGCAAGGCTCCACAAGTTCCACCACGTGTCGTGGTGGGTGTCATGGTGGTGCAATCTGGTCTAGCTTTTCATGTTTCACTATTAGGTTTAGGATTAGGATTAAGGATATATAAGTAGCCACTCAGTTTTATTTTTAATACATGCCTTTTGGAGATATATCACACACATCTTTACGTATTTTCTTGAGAAGTTTTTTAAGTTTTTTCTTCATTCAAGAGAGGGTTGGACTGATTTGGAAGAATAAATAGCTAGCTTGTGGTTTTGACTATCAATTCAAGGATTAATCTAGCTTTCATCATTCATTTGTTCATGCGACGCAAGTTTGATTCTTCGGTTTACCCTGTAAAATTACAAAAATACCCCTAGATAAGAGAACGCTCGTATAATGTATCATCTCATATCGTTTTGGCAAATCCAAGGCTGCAATTGCGATCAACATGAAAAATTGTGTAGGAAAATGATCTTGGTTGAATTTTAAGCCAACCAGATCAAAACATAATTTTTTTGGGTCAAAGATTCAATTTTAATCAAGGTGCGTGACGACTCCGCATCGCGGACTTCTCGTTGATTTGCACTTAATCTTGATTCTAATATATTCGATTGAAAAAAATTGTAAAATTTACACTGTACGGACCAGGTTCATGACGCGGACTAGGTCCCCCACAATTCAAAAATTTCAGTTTTTTAGTGAAATTTCATACTTGTTCTTACCCCTCCTAAACATAACCCACAACTAATATAGGTCATTTTTAGCATAAAAAAGGTTTTTAAGCCCATTTTTGAGTCTTTCGTATCCTATCTAAATCTTAGGGCTAGAGAGAGGAGAAAAGAGCTAGGATTCAAAGAATTCAAGCTGAAATCTTGCCAATTTTTTATTTCATCCCAAATATGTAAGGCTACAGTAGAGCATGGAGTTGTTCTTCCATGTTCCCCTATTGATGGTAATAGAAAGATTGTGAAAGTGTTGAGTAGTGAAAGTATTGAGTCTCTATGCATGTGCCTTTTAAAGTTTTCTTGTAACTATATCATAATTTCAATGAAATACTTATCATAAATCATAAAGATTAATATGTGCAAAGGAAAATATTAATTACCAATCTATTTCATAATGACTTGACCATTGAATAGATATTTTCATATTGATTCATATAATGTGAGCATTATTTTTTCATCATTACAAATCCACACCTAGGTGAGAAAATCTCACAATCATTTATACTTGTCTCAAAGAGTATTATAAAGGCTTAATTCATTGTTTTCATAAAGCTTGCCTGAGAACGTTATCAATTCATGATCATAACTTGTAGTGAAAATTATGATAAAATCATGGGTTCAATGAGCATGATTTTATCTTAGTTTAAGATTTATTCTTCCCCGATTAACAATATATCGGTTCACATGATAAAATCATATTTTATGATTTTCTCATGTAAAATCATAAATAATAAGATCAATCGAAATTATTATTGAAGGGACTCCTAATGAATTTCATAAACTGTAGACAGAGTTTCAGGGGAATTGCATGAAAAATCATGAGATCATTAATTTAATATCAATTCATCCATAATTCAATATAAAATCATGAGATAAATCATAACTTATGAAAATTTAATGATTGATCATCAAACCATAATTTCTATACTTGAAATTTATAGAGAATGTTGAGAATTCTTTTGGTTTCATGGATGAAAGAAGTCCTTGAATGAATACCCACATATCTTGAATAAATTTCTTGCCTTAAAATTTAGAAAACCTTGAATAATCTTAGCTTTTTCTTCCTAGAGTTTGAGAGGATTCCACGATTAGTTTATATGATTCGTATATCGAATTATGACTCGTAAACACCCTTCGTACTTTGAATGGTTCCCACACTTAGGCTACTGATGAAATTTGAACCCTTGAACCACGAGCACATAGTATAGTCCGTAGTTCCATTAACGATCGTAATCCCCACGTAAATCTCACTTACACACAGTCAATTTCTCAACTCCGTACCCCAAACCATGAACCTGATCTATGACTCGTGAACTAAATCACGGGCCGTAGATTGGACTCATACTTTTGCCCTGCTGATTTCCAGCTTCTCCTTTTCTTGCATTTCTGTACCTTCCAATATGCAGGGCCTTACAGACACTGTGTTGAATATTAGTATAAATTTCTCGTATAATTTTTACTATGTTTTGATGTCTATTGAATACCATGCTCAATTTACAGTGTTAGACTCAATATAAAGTAGATTTTTAGAAAAGTTTGTAGTGTACGTCAATCACACAACATAACACTAGTAAAATATAATTTTTCACATCCAGTGCTATAAGAATCAATAAAATAGCGTCTTATTTTTTCACTAAGTTTGTACCATCAACTATATGACCTTTCTTATGTACTGAAATTTCTTTATCCAAACTTCAAAAGTCAAGAAATATTATAAGAACCTCCTGTTCTTATATTCTAAGTTTGTCCTGCTTTCGAAATTTATTTCAACCACAATACGATAAGAAACCAATTTTTAATACCTTTCAGTTGCTGACCCCCTGACTATTTTCTTATAGTAATGGTCTTCAAACCTGAACTTCTAGTACCTAATTTTACATATTATAAACATTCTTCTACATTCCTTAATAAGTTGTCTATTTGTCTTGATAAAATCTATTCTCCATGTGCTTCATTATTACAATAAAATCCATTCTCCATGTCACTTTGGAATGTCATCGATGATGTGAGGTTTTCCCTAATGAATTGGACTTATGACAGAGCTCTTGTTTAAAGTTATAAAACATATGCTTGAAATTATTCTTGACAACATTCATAAGGTATAAATACACATGCACAACATTCGTAATATAGGTAGGAAATGTATTTTTCTTGTGAGCATTACTATCAACTATGTATTTAATGGACATTTCATACAATTCAGAGTCTTCATTACGACACAGAATCACACTGCACATCAAATTGTTATAGACGTAATCATAATCCAATTTAACAACTTGGATTGACCACCATAATCAATAGCTACTATACTTTTACTTTCCCTAAATTAATGTAGTCTATAATCATGTTAACTCAACATACAAAATCAAGTATAGTTCATTATAAATACAAGACACGGATTATCATAAATTATAAATTTAGAGAATATATATTACTTTCTCAGTGTAAAACAAGATTTAAAGCTAACCAAATAAAGATATTACCAAATAGAGCTTGATTGAGTAATGCCTATTATATTCTAAGCCGATACCCTCGACATGAATGACTTAGAATCGTTATAGATTCCAAGTAAACGTTTAACCTAGCCTACTGCTATGTTGGGAACTTTAATAATTATGTGGAAGCTTGTAAAAGATGAGCATGCAGTAGCTTTATAAATCAAATTGATCAACGTTACAGATAAAATAATTGAATAATTAATATGTTTGTAAAACAACTAAGTTATAACTTAGCTGACTCGTTTATGAAATCTCTATTACTGAAGATAGATGCTGAAATTCACGACTATTTGAGTACTCTATTAGACAATCTAGACAAAATTGGAGTCCTCCAGAAGTATGAAGGTCTCAAATGCTGAAAAGGACACATCCTAATAAAGCATCTATTTCCAATTTTGAAACCTGAATCAACATCAGTTAAAAATGGAATGCCAAATGACATCAATATATGAAATGTACTGTATATAAATAACTTAATGAAATAATTAGCTAAGTTGAACAAATTGTACTAAAATAGTAAATCTAAAGGTAGACTATGAAATAGTCAACGAAAGTGAAGGTAGACCGTAAAATAGTCAACTGAAGAGTAAAGGTTGTATATGTACTTTAGAAATCAAGATTTACAATTGTATTTATGTGTGATAGTGTAATATTTCAGAAGTTGAAAAACTGAAATAAATAAAAAGTGCAGAAAATGTTGCTGGTGCAGGGTACATGAGGGGCATTACAGTTTGTGGTTGTTTTTATGGGTCATCAAAAGGGTTCGTAAAAAGGGCTCCAAAGTATTGCCTCAAAAGTTTTTATACGAGTCGATAGAAATGCTCATGAAAATATTTTTGAGTCATGAAAAAGCTCGTAGTGTTAGGGTTGAGAAACTCAGATTTCAAGTTGAAAAACAAAGTTCATGAAGAGGGTTTGCAACTCATATAAGTTTTAATGGACCATAGCAGAGTCTATAAAATGGGTCCTTAATACTTGGATATCTTCAGTACAATCTTGACGTAAAAGTTGATAGTGAAGAAAGAAGACCCAGGTGCATTCACAATTCCATGCACCATCGGATACTCAAAGTTTAGTAAGGTACTATGCAACTTGGGAGAAAGTATAAACCTTATGCCCCTGGCCATATTTGAGGAATTGGGATTGGAGACCCCTTCACCAACCACAATGCAGTTGCTCATGGCTGATTAGTCAATCAAATGACTAGTGGGAATCTTACGATTTATTGGTGAAGGTGGAATAATTCATTATTCCTATGAATTTTATGATCTTAGATTGTGAAGTGGATATTGACGTGCCAATTATCTTGGTTAGGCCATACTTAGCCACCAGACGAGCTGTTGTGGATGAAGAGCATGGAGATCTTAATTTTAGAGTGAATGATGAGGAAGTAGCGTTCAATATATGCAAAACTGTAAAGTCGAGAGATGATCCCGAGGTATTGTTAGTGATGAGCCAATTGGCAGTGATTGATGAAGAAGAGGAATCACGTCGTGCCACGATATTAACTAAGGTGTTGCTTGCCCAAGGTGAGTATTTACTACTTTTTAGTTTTAAATAATGGGTATTGATTTGTGCAAACTTGAAAAAGAGAAAAACTAGAGTGAAGAGTTGAGAGGGCAATCTACGAAACCACTCAACGCATCGCCAAGTCGAAATGGCCACCAGTTTGACCGCCTTTCTATTGGTGAAAGGTGATCCTCCTTGAGAGGATGTAAAGGGCATGAGGTTCCGATTTCGAATCTCACGAAGCGTTGTAGCGTGAAGGTGGATTGAACTGGTTGTACCCTAGCTAAATAATACCTGAGTATGTGAGTGACGCCGTGAAGGGGTGAGCCCCAAGACTGGCAGAGGGAGGATCGTCATAATATTAAAAAATGAAAAACGAAATATTACAAAAGGGGCAAAACACTTATACTCATCCCATTTGTCCCAATTCAGTTAAGAAAATCCCTGAGTCTAAGAAATATAGTCAAAAATTTCACCTGAAAATCACGAAATCTCTGAAGATTTATGGTCGAGATTATCATATTTTGCATGTTTTGTTGTTGTTGTTCCTCTATTTAGTCTGATATGTTTATTTTTTTTAATTTTGAAAGTGTAATTTTTGGTAGACGTTTTTAAAATTTCTTGTTGTAATTTCACTTTTCTTCTACAGATATGGGTCATCTTATAATTATTTTTCACCATGGAGGTCACTTTTATAAAGGTAGGTATATTTCAAAATTGAAAATTTGTGTATTTTGCATAGACAAGGACCTCTTCTCTTTGACCGAATTGAAATCTTATGCAAAAGATCTTGGGTATGATGAAGTTGAGGATCTTTTTACTGAAGATCCTATTGCCCATAAATTTGTCAAGATACAAAGTGACACTCAACTGTGTAATTATATTAAAGATTTATGGAGTGGGTCATCTTTTAAGATATTCTTGAAATACGTGACTGTTAAAGAGGTGGGGCCCACTGCTCCTTTGGGACTATTTTCTGGTCCAAAAGTTAATGAAAAAACAGAGGAAGTGTGTCTAGGGTTTTGTATTCAGATGGTGATATCAATGAGTTAGATGGAGTTGAACAACTTTTAGAGGAAGAAACTAGTGATTCTCTTAAATTTGAAAAGGATGACTTAGATGTTGTTCTGAATCAAGATGATAGTGAAGTTGATGTAGAATTTAGAACTTTCGGGGAAAAACAAAAAGAAGAAAAAAGAAGTGAGGCTGAAAAGGGAAAAAAGGTCTAAGAAAAATTTCAAACAACAAGAAGTTGAGCTTGGAGAGGCTGGTATAGATCAGGGTTTTGAGAGTATTTTCACAAACAAGGTAGCCAAATATCATGGTAAGTTAGGAGGTGATGAAGAGTTTATTGGTTCATCGGATGAACCAAGTGAAGACAGTGTTGAAGAACTCGATGTTTTAGCATAACCAAGTGTGGATTTACCTTCAAGAAGAAAAATCAACAAATTGAGGTATGATCCTTCTTCTATCTGATCTTTCTTTGAATTGGGTATGATATTTGAGAGTGCAATTCAGTTTAGAAAGGTTATTGCTAATTATGCTATGCAACATAAAGTTCAATTAAAGATTAAACCCAATGAACGTCATAGAGTTAGGGTGAGATATGTTAGAAACAGTAAATTGGAAGTGTTTGCTAGCTTGGATAAAGATACAAGGAAATTTTTTGTGAAAAAGTACTATCCTGCTCATAGATGTCTTACAAAGAACATGAACAAATTGTGAACAACAAAGTATGTGGAAATAAAGATGAGGTATTGAATAATATCCCATCCCCACATTAGGGTTCATAAGCTTCAAGAAACAATAAAAAAAGAATGGGGAAGATCAATATGTTATAGGGCAATAGGATCATTGTTAACACTGTGTGCTAAATCCTAGAGGATCATTGTTAACACTGTGTGCTAAATCCTAGAGGTTGCCTGCAGTTAATATCAGTTAGTAATGGTGTCATTTTTGTCATAGGTTAGTTAATATCAGCCATGTGTTAGTTAAATCTTGTCTCAGTTTTATCTCATTTTACATAGTTAATGTGATTAATTACTAACACTAAATTTGGACAACAAGACTTACACTAACTTTAAGCATCAAACCACACTAAATTTGGACAGAAGCTGTTAGACTAAGTTTAGGCATTATTACTAATTTTGTTTTACATTATTTTACTTGTGTTTTAAACTAAACTACTGCACTACTAGGGACTTGAGTCAGCAATTGTTGAGTTTATTTCTTTTGCTGAAAGAAGAATGTGTACAAGACACATTTAGGCAAACTGGCAGAAGAAATGGAGAGGTGAAGAGAGGAGAAAAACATTTTGGAGGTGTGCCAAAGCTAGTTTTGAGGTAAAATTAAAAGATGAGTTTACATATTTGGGAAAGCTTGGTGATAGAATATGGGAGTCTTTGCTTGTCTATAACAAAGAATTTTGGTATAGAGTTTTATTTAGTGAAACATCCAGGTGTGGTGGAAAACAATACATGTGAAACATTTAATTCATCGGTTGTTGGTCCTAGACACAAATCTATGATTAGTATGCTTGAAGATGTTAGACGCAAAATGATGGATAGGCATGGGAATATGATTAAGTTTGCAAGTACTAGGATCAGTGATATTTCACCTATGGCAAGGCTAGTTTTAGAGGAAAATAAAGAAATTAGTAAGAAACTAAGGGTGAACTGGAATCATGACATAGGATTTGAGATACAAGAAGGAGAATGCAGACATGTGGTTGACATGGTTAAAAAGACTTGTACCTATAGGTTGTGGCAGTTGAGGGGTATCCCTTGTCAACATGTTGTTTGTGCTTTGTATCACATGGGGCAAGAACCAGATGATTATGTGGACCATTGGTATAGAAAAGATACATTCCTAAGAGCTTATAAGTACTTTTTACAGCCTATAACCAATATGGTTATATGGCCTGAAACCAACAACCTACTAATTGATCCCCCTGAAGTGAAGCCAATGCCCGGAAGACCAGGCATATGTAGAAGAAAAGATAAAGATGAACCAAGAAAAAAGTAGGGGAAAGCATCAAAGAATGGGGCCAAAATGTCATTTTCCAAATGCCATCAAGTTGGGCATAACAAAAGGATTGTAAAGTAGTAAGAAACAACATTCCTATCTCATTTTATGATATTTATATAATCTAATTTTGTTCCTTGATTGCCATGCCACTCCACAACCTTTCAGTCCACTCTACATCCTTCACAACCCACTGGACAACCTTCACAGCCATCACAGTACACTAAACATGCCACTCAGCCTTCCCATTCAACTAGACAACCTTCACAGTCCACTGCATAACAGTCAAGCACTCAACATTCCATTTCTTTGTGTTTGGGAACCTCAAAAGTTACAGGAAATAAGAGAAAACAACCAATTGGTGCTACAAATTCAGTTGGAAAAAAACCAGCAACTATGGGATTTGGCGTATACACAGATATACAATCTGGAAGACAAATGATTAGTGTAAGTATATTCTTTTGTGATTCTTTTATATCTTTTTTATTTATCTATCTTGAAAATTGATATAAAGTAATAATACATCCTGGAAGAGCAAGTGAAAGAGTGATCTCAAGTGGGTCATTCAAGGATGCATCACAAACAAATGTTGACCTTAAATTCAAACTACCTGGCTTGAAATGAAAAGGAAAGAATGTTATGACTTGAAACCAACTTCAACTAATGTCACGGTGAAAAAAATTGCAAATCAAATCCAGGTGGGTCCCATAAGATTTCAACAGTGTTGATTATGTGTTTTCATGGTGAAAAACAATGATGTTGATCTAACTTTTACATATTTTTTATTAAACAACTTATGTATTTTTGATTGCTTGCACAACTATTTTGATGTCATTATGGTACTTAACTATGTTAAATTGATGCTTATTGAAGTGATGTTGATCCATGTATATGCATATGTGCAAACTGTTTTGTGATCATTTGATGTATGCTTATTGAAGTGTGACAAACTTGTTCAAAATTAAAGCTAAAGATTTATTGAGTTAAATTAATTTGCATTATTTTAAAAGAGATATAAGTAGTCATCCCGCAAAAACAACTACGTTACAAGCAAAATAATTTCGAAGAGCAAAATAATACTGAAGATCAATATACATAACAATTACTACATAAAGAACTCTCTATAAATCCAATATAGTATCATAATGATCAACAAAACTCGATATTTTCTTCTTATCTTTTTCTTTTTTCATTATGCTTATTTAATCTTTTCTGTAATCCTGAAATCACAATTCTAGCATGTTCAGTATAATCCATTTCACACCACTTAAAAATTTACATCCAACCTATTTACAAACAACAAAATAACCATTAAAATTGGATTTTGAATATTAAAATTTAAACAAAAAAATAGTTATATCATACTCGACCATATTCACATCTAAGAAATCAACATCCTGGTTTATTTGCAGACCAAGAAATCTTTATTATAGCTCTTTTTCCACAACGACCAAAAATTTTTGAAGTCATCATATATCAAAAAAGGCAAAAATCATGTAAAAAATGGAGAGAAAAATGCTTGTGTGTTTTTAATAGAAAGAAGAAGAAGAAAGTGTATTTTAATTTAAAAAATAATGGTTTATATATAAAGGGATATATTAGGGGTAAAAATAACAAATCAACCCCTTTTTAACATCGAAGGCTTTAGAAATAGAGCATTAACACATCCCATTTTCGTGTATTACACGCGATTTGTCAGCTCAAATCTATGTGTTTAAATGTTAAAAAATGGACAAGTTGGAATGTCTGCATTTTGAAAGTTTGAGTTCAACTTATAATTTGACTCCAAGTTAAGGAGTCAATTTATGTATTATGATGGATTTAGAGATTAAGAGAGAAAAGAAGAGGAAGGGTGTCTACGCCCAACCGAGGATTACATGGGGAGGCCTAACCCCTGCCCTGTCTCGTGAGATGGAAGAAAAGTTGAGAAACTTAGAGGCTTGGAGTAGTGGTGGAAATGTGAATAATATGTGGGACACTACTGCTGATTGCATTAGAAAGGTAGCTACCGAGGTTCTAGGGGTTTCGAGAGGGACCTTCGGTGGACATCAGGGCGATTAGTGGTGGAATGACGAAATTAAAGGCAAAGTGAAAGCTAAGAAGGTGGCTTATACGAAGTGGCTAGAGTGTAGGGATGAGGATGAAAAGCAAATGCTCAAGAAGATCTATGGCGGTGACGATTGCTAAGACGGCAGTGTTTGAGCGCCTATATGAGAAGCTAAATGATAAAGGCGCGGACAAGAGAATGTATAGGCTGGCTAAAGAGAGAGAAAGGAAAGCTCACGACTTGGACCAAGTGAAGTGCATCAAGGATGAGGAGGGTGAAGTGTTGGTGGAAGAGACTTCCATTAAACTAAGGTGCCAAGCTTACTTTCATAAACTATTAAAGAAAAAGGAGATAGAGATATTGAGCTGGGTAAGTTGGCAAACTCCGAAAGTCATCGAGATTTTGGTTACTATAAGCGGTTCAGAGTTGAGGAGGTTAGAAGGGCTATTAGTAGGATGAAGAGAGGGAGGGCGATCGGACCTGATGAGATTCCGATAGATTTTTGGAAGAACATAGTCAAAGATGGCATAGAGTGGCTGACTAGGTTGTTCAATGCTATTATGAAGATGCCAAGATGCTGGATGAATGGAGGAGGAGTACAATGGTTCCACTGTACAAGAACAAGGGTGATATTCAAAACTATAATAATTACAGGGGTATCAAGTTACTAAGTCACACTATGAAGGTATGGGAGAGAGTGGTGGAGATGAGGGTGAGAAAAGTAGTGTCTATCTCAGAGAATTAGTTTGGATTCATGCCAGGGAAGTCAACTACTGAAGTAATTCACCTTATTCGAAGATTAGTGGAGAAATATAGGGAAAGAAAGAAAGACTTTCATATGGTGTTCATCGATCTCGAGAAGGTCTACGACAAAGTCTCGAGGGATGTCCTATGGAGGTGTTTAGAGGTGAAAAGTGTCCCAACGGCGTATATTAGGGTGATAAAGGACATGTACGACGGAGCCAAAACTCGAGTGAGAACAGTAGAAGGAGACCCGGAATATTTTCCTGTTGAGATGGGACTTCATCAAGGATCTGTGTTGAGCCCTTTTCTGTTTGCTTTGGTGATGGATGAGCTGACGAGATCTATACAGGAGGAGGTTTTATGGTGTATGCTATTTGCAGATGACATAGTACTTAGAGACACGCCTTAGAGTCCAAAGGATTCAAACTAAGCAGGACCAAAACAGAATACTTGGAGTGCAAATTCAGTATTGCAAGGGATGAAGCAAACATTGATGTGAGGCTTGCCACTCACCTTATCCCCAAGAGGGAAAGCTTTAAGTATTTGGGGTCCATTATCTAGAGTAATGGGGATATCGACGATGATCTCACACACCGTATTGGGGCAGCATGGACAAAATGAGGCTTGCATTGGGAGTATTGTGTGATAAGAAGATACCACCTAAACTCAAAGGTAAGTTTTACAGAATGGTTGTTAGACCGTCTTTGTTGTATGGGGTGGAGTGTTGGCCGATAAAGAATGCACATGTTCAAAAGATGTATGTCGCAGAGATGAGGATGTTGAGATGGATATGTGGTCACACCAGGAGTGATAAGATAAGGAATGAGACCATTCAAGAGAAGCTAGAGGTGGGCCCTGTAGCTGACAAGATGAGAGAAGCGAGACGGCAATGGTTTGGACATGTGCAGAGAAGGAGTACTGATGCTCATGTTGGGAGATGCGAAAGGCTGGATTTAGGAGTTACACAGAGGGGTAGAGGTAGACCGAAGAAGTATTTGGGGGAGGTGATCAGACAAGACATGGTGAAACTTGATCTCACCGAGGACATGACCCTAGATCGGAAGGACTGGAGGTCACGTATTAGAGTAGCAGAATAATATGTTAGATAGGTAGGAGTTGTCTGGTGTCGTTTCTATCTGTAAATTGTTCCGTATTTGATTGTTATCGTGCTTTTCTTATTAATCATTTATTTGTTTACTTTCTCCCTCTCTTCCTTTCCTGTTTTACATATCTAGTTTTTTCTGCTTATGGGTTTTGTGACGAGTGTCCCCAGGAAACAGTCTCTCTTCCTCTATGAGGTAGTTGCAAGGTCTGCTTACATTCTACCCTCCCCAGACCCCACTTGTGAAATTCCACTGGAGTTATTGTTGTTGTTGTTGCCTTTTTAAAAATATAAAATACCCCTGCACGTTTGCTAGCGTAAGATTAGTATTTCTTCGGGTGAAAACCAACAAAAAAGAAATAGGGTCCTTATCCTTTAAAATAGACTTTTGGGATTCTATTTATAAACATATTTTTAATTTTATGTTCTATTTATAAAAAATATTTATTTTTATTTATAAGAAATTCGACCCACAAAATTTATTTTTTTTAAATTCAATGGTAAGGTCATGTTCTCGAAATACTCTACCTCCGTCCTTGTCGGTACATGACAACATTTTAATGCGTCCAACAGACTTTTCTGATCCAATGGATTGGTAGAATAATATTCTCATTGCATTTGATTCTAAAGAAAGCAATTCTCCATTAATTTCAGAACGTGTTAGTACAAATTACCACTCCTTTTAATTATTTTTATGTGTTTACTATTTTAATAATTGATTTTTGCACTTTTAATAAATTAAAAAATTATAATTAATTATTTTTAATATTAATTATTTATTCTTCAAATTATTTTTCATAACTTAAGAATATACATCAATTAGTATGAGCATCATAATAAATTACTTAAATTAATCACCATTTTTTTATATATATGCAACGTTTAAAATGAATAGATAAAAGCGAACCAATTGAATACCAAATTAATGGTGATGTATAGTTATGGGCATGGATTTATGAGTAGCAAGGATCCGAGTGCATCGAATTATTACTCCTTCTATCTCATTGTTCACTATTCATTTAAATATAGAAATTAAACAGCAGTAATAATAGGGATATTATTATCAAATTATCTTTCTTAAATATAAATATCTAAATATTAAAAAATAATAAGATTAAAATAGACACAAAATAATATATTATTCATGAATTTTATAAACCTAACAAGTATTGTTGGCATCTCAAAATAATGTAGCGGACAATTAAATATGGACGGAAGAGTAATAAGTACTACTTCCTCTATATCAATTCACATGACTCGTTTATGTAGTCCGTCCAAAAATAATAGTATACTGTTATATTTATTGTCAATTTAACTTTAAAATACTCGTAGTAAAATGATTTATAGACAGAAAAATATTTGTAATTTTTTTAAAATCATAAATTTTGAAATTTATTTACTTTTCAATTCTATGTCAAATCAAATTACCTCATACTCCCTATGTTTAGATTTAGCAGTCGAACACACTTACAAAATAATTATTGATATAGTCAATTTATCATTTTACTCCTATTAATTGATAGCATTAGAAAGGTAGCTGCCGAGGTACTAGGGGTTTCGAGAGGAGCCTTTTGTGGACGGCAGGGCGACTGGTGGTGGAATGAGGAAGTTCAGGCCAAAGTGAAAGATAAGAAGGTTGCTTACACGAATTGGTTGGAGTGTAGGGATGAAGATGAAAAGCAAATGCTTAAGAAGACATATAAGACGGTTGGGTCAGAAGCGAAGATAGCGGTGACGAGGGCTAAGACAACAGCTTTTGAGAGCTTATATGAGGAGCTAAGTGATAAAAGCGGGGATAAGAGCTTGTATAGGCTCGCTAGAGAGAGAGAAAGGAAAGCTCGCGATCTGGATCAAGTGAAGTGCATCAAGGACGAGGAGGGTGTAGTGTTGGTGGATAACACTTCCATTAAATTCAGGTGGCAAGCTTACTTTCATAAACTCTTAAATGAAAAAGGAGATAAAATCATTGAGTTGGGGGAGTTGATCCACTCCGAAAGTTGTCGTGGTTTCGGTTATTGTAGGCGGTTCAAAGTTGCGGAGGTTAGAAGTGCTATCAATAGGATGAAGAGAGGGAGGGTGGTCGGACCCGATGAGATTCCGGTAGATTTTTGGAAGAACATGGGCAAGGATGGCATAGAGTGGTTGACTAGACTATTCAATGCTATTATGAAGACTACCAAGATGCCGGATGAATGGAGGAGGAGTACAATGGTTCCATTGTACAAGAACAAAGGGGATATTCAAAACTGTAACAATTACAGGGGTATTAGGTTGTTAAGTCACACTATGAAGGTTTGGGAGAGAGTGGTAGAGATGAGGGTGAGAAGGGTAGTGTCTATTTCGGAGAACAATTTGGATTTATGCCGGGGCGGTCGGCTACTGAAGCTATTCACCTTGTTCGGAGATTAATGGAGAAATATAGGGAAAGAAAGAAGGACCTTCATATGGTGTTCATTGATCTCGAGAAGGCCTATGACAAAGTGCCAAGGGATGTCCTATGGAGATGCCTAGAGGCAAAAGGTGTCCCAATAGCATATATCAAGGGGATTAAGGACATGTACAACGGAGCTAAGACTCGAGTGAGAACGATGGGAGGAGACTCTGATTATTTTCTTGTCGAGATGGGACTCCACCAAGGATCTGTGTTGAGCCCTTTCCTGTTTGCCATAGTGATGGATGTGCTGACGCGATCTATCCAGAAGGAGGTTCCATGGTGTATGCTTTTTGCAGATGACATAGTATTGATAGATGAGACTCGAACTAGAGTTAATGATAGATTGGAGGCGTGGAGACACACCTTGGAGTCCAAAGGATTCAAACTGAGCAGGACTAAAACAGAATACTTGGAGTGCAAATTTAGTGGTGTGAAGGATGAAGCAGACATTGATGTGAGGCTTGCCACTCAACCTATCCCCAAGGAGAAAACTTTAGGTACCTGGGGTCCATCATCCAGAGTAATGGTGATATCGACGATGATGTCACACATCGTATTGGAGCAGCTTGGTCTAAATGGAGGCTTGCCTCTGGAGTATTGTGTCACAAGAAGATACCATCCAAACTCAAAGGAGTTTTACAGGATAGTGGTTAGACCATCTTTGTTGTATGGGGTGGAGTGTTGGCCAATAAAAAATGCACATGTCCAGAAGATGTAGGTTGCAGATATGAGGATGCTGAGGTGGATGTGTGGGCACACAAGGAGGGATAAGATTAGGAATGAGACCATTTGGGAGAAGCTAGAGGTGGCCCCGGTGGCTGATAAGATGAGGGAAGCGAGACTGCGATGGTTTGGACATGTGCAGAGAAGAGGCACCAATGCTCCTGTAAGGAGGTGCGAGAGATTGGACTTAGGAGGCACTAAGAGAAGAAGAGGTGGACCGAAAAAGTACTAAGGAGAGGTGATTAGACAGGACATGGCGAGGCTCGATCTCACCGAGGACATGACCTTAGATAGGAAGGAGTGGAAGTCGCAATTAGAGTAGAAGGCTAATAGGTTAGTAGGGTTAGGTTGTCTTTATCTGTATTAGGTGTGTTAAATTTATCATATTTGCATAATATTATATGCTTTCTATTCTTTTCTTTTCCTTTCATTTCTGTCATATCTAGTTTATTCCGCCTATGGGTTGTTGAGACGAGGGTTCCCAGGAAACAGCTTCTCTACTTTTATGAGGTAGTGGTAAGGTCTGCGTACATTCTACCCTCCCCAGACCCCACTTGTGGAATTCCACTGGGTATGTTGTTGTTGTTGTTGTTAATTGATAGATCCTAAATATATATATATTTTTCAAAGATGTTGACTCAAAAATGATAAAAACAAAAATAAATTTAAAAAACAGAGAGTATGAATTAGGACAGAGTAGAGAACATAGTCTGGACAGAGTGGAGAGTTGTAAGTAGATATTGTTGCAGAGACACTGCTCTCTACAAATACAATCTTATGATTTTGCGCCAACTCAACGCAACCTTAATTTATTGTCGGGAAATACAAACTAAAGAATTTAATGCAAGAGAAAACAAAAAAAGGAATTTCTTTTTCTTTTTCCAAAAAGACCCTATAGCTTTTCTTTTTTCATCAAATATGTTGAGTAAATTATGTCAGTATCCATTTATTGAACTCCAACTTCAAATCAAACTTGAAAGAAAAGAGAGTTTTTTGGGCTTCATTTATGAATCACAAGTTTTGTAACAGCCTTCTTTTTAACTTGTTCAAGTAAAAACGTCTAAAGGTATGTGAACCCCAACCTCCTCCTTGTTTCCTTCTTTTGTTGATATTGTTAAATAGGTGATAATAATTTCATATTTTCCTTGTAATTGATAAGTGGCTTGTGTGCTTAAGTCTAATCAACATGTTACAGTCGAAATCTTGTGGATTAACAGTTTTTAAGCCCCACAAAAGTAGTTAGGCTGATCCTTTCATCAAACCTTAATAATGCTGCTAATCTATTCCCTGTTGGACCTTTTATGATTTGGCTTCGTGGAGGTGGGGGTCTCCTTGGGCTACGAATTACTCCCTCAATAATTTAACTCCACACCATATTTAAAAAAACATAAAATTTTAAAATTTATGATTGAAAATATAAGTATGCAGTTATAAATTATTTTATTAACAGTATTTTAAAATTAAATTATTATTTTATAATATAAAAATATATTATTTATTTTAAAACTGGACAAAATTAAAAAAAAAAATTGAAACGTGGAAAGTAACAAGAAAAATCTTCTATTTAAGACCGGAACTCCGATCCCAAGTAAATCTTCAAAATAAATGCTCCTCAGCCCATATCATTCTATAATCCCTTCCTTCTTTTTCGAAAAAGTGGTCTAGTTGGTTCTAAACAATTAGTATAACAAACACTACCCAAAATATTTTTGTGGCCTAAAATAATCTTAAAATATTTTTGTGGCTAAAATTTATTTCGTTAAGGGCCAAATGAAGATTATAAAGTTAAATTATTTCTAATCATAATAAGATGACATACTTTTTAGGCTGAACTAAAAAAAATTTGTCGCATAAAATGAAAAAAATATAACTTTTTTATACTAAAAAATTAAGAAGCGTTTCATTATTTCAATGAACATTTATTTCTTCTTATGTAGATGCATTTATTTAGTGAAAAATAGATTGAAAAAAATATGTTTTATATCATAAATTTCTTATTACTTCACAATTATAAAATCTTTTACTATAGTGAAAATAAATCATTATTCTAAGCTCCTCTTGCCCCCAAATGGACATGAACACAGTGCCAACTCATCAATGCAGGATGAAAAATATCACCATAGCAGATTAACAACAGTACTGTTAGGCAGTAAAAGTAAAGGATTTAATTTAACCTCAATACTTTAATACAAAGCATACAAATATATGTAAGAAATTATTAAAATCTTACCAAATACTCTTTTTGTCTAACAACAATGGTTTATTATTGACTTAACAAAGAGTTTAAAAAGCAACAAATAATAGGGATAATTTTGCTAGATTACTCTTATTATAAGTCATTCAAACATTAAAAAATAAATACTCCTATAATTTAATAACTAGGGTAAGAAGGAAATAAAATAATAAATTATTTATTAATTTTATAAACTGAACAAGTATTATTAGACATTCAAAAATATTATCGTGCATAATTACAGATGGACAAAGAAAATATTAATTTACACATATATAATTTTTTTAAAAATGTATTATGGTTAGTAATGAGAATCTAAATATTACCCCCTTAAATATAAATTACTTATTTCGACCACTTCTAAGTTTGAAAGGTATCGCAGCCTTAAAATAATTTGATAACTAGAGCTAATACAGGCTGGCTCACCTCATCCATCTAGCCTATATAAGCTTTGAAATTTGACAGGCCAAGTCGGGCTAGATCTTTTTTTTTTATGGGCTAAAAAATAGCTAGCCTAGTCCATAAGTATGTGGGCTGCGGGCCTTGCTAGGTCAGCCTACATTTTTATTAGTATTTTTTTTTTATAAATTTTTAAATTAAATTATAATTTAAAAATATTAAAATAAATAGCAATAGTACAATATTACATAGCATTACTGTTACCCTTATCATTAGTTATAGTTATTTTCTTGTTACATTTTCATGACATTGTATTTATTATATTCAAAGGGTGATTTAGTAAAATTATCCCTATTATTTATTATTTCTTAATCTTATGTCAAGTCAATAAGAGACAATTAAAGATGGACGAAGGGAGTACATATTATAATAACATAATATGTATCTAAATTTTAATATTTAATTTTTTAAAATAAACTTTTATTTTGGACTCTTATTACTTTTAATACTCTATTTTATTTTTACTTTTAATTATTTTTTAATTTTTACCCACGGGTCAGTCCAACCCATATTGTAAAAGTCCCATAAATCAGCAAACTTATTTGGACCGAGCTACAAAATTTATTTTTAAATAGGCTCAAAAAATCATAATCAAACTCTATAAAAATCATGAGTTAGACCAGACCAACTCAATGGGCGTAACTCACAGCGACCGCTCTATCGACAACAAGGAATAAGAACTCATCAACTATACACCACATAAATTTTGTCTAATATTATCATAATTAACCAATAGTAAAAAACATTTTTTTTAAAACAAAAATAGGGGCAATGACTGCATGCTATAAGCTTACAGATTTGTTGCGTGTAGGGTTGGCTCAACCTTTTCTCTTTTTTTTTTTATTATTTTGGTGGGGTAGGGGGGTGGTGGGGTTTGGTACTAAAAAAAAAAAATACTAGTTGACCAAAGAGATGATACCGCGAGTCCGTGCTTCATGGCTGGCGTGCGTGCTGTACCCCAAGAGGAGACGTACATCCAATATTAAAATCCAAAAACTAAGAAAAGAACAAAAGTCTACATGCTAATTCATCATATATTTAATTTCTCATATACCTTTTTATTTGATAGATTGGGAATTCAAATCCTATAAATAACTGTTAATACTTATATCGAAATAAAATTATTTTAATATAGTCTTTAAAATACGATGCATTCTTTTTGGATCATGCTAATGGAAAATACTTGATAATTCATGCTCCAAATCCTATGAGTTTCACAAAATGAAATGAAATAAATTAATAGTAGAATGCGGCGCCTAACGATCCCACAAATCTCGCCGCCAATCGCTCCTTTTTAATCTTTACTTATTATACCTTATATTAACTTCAAAATCATACAACGCAAAGTATATTAGTATATAGTATAAGAAAAAGGATGAAAAGATAAAAGTTAGTAATTAGATGAAATAAAACTATAGTAATAAATAAAACCAGGTCACAAGAAAGATATCTGAAATTTGATTATAATATTTCAACAAATTATAATCTTTGAAAGATTTGTTGTCACTTAGAAGGATAGCCTTTTGACATGTTTAAAGAGGAGATAATGTGAAGCGGATTATATAATAAAGGAAAACTGTTCTACGTGGGAAAATTGACGCTACGAAAAATAATATCTCTGACAGTACAACAACATTAATCTCTAAAAAGAAAAACTTAGATAATCAAATTTGTAACAATAATTATTTTAGCTTTCCATACGAAATAAATTACTCTCTCACTCTACTTTTCCAAAGTTAATTTAATTAATTTTTTAAAATTAAATTAATTTTATATTTTAATATAAAAAATTAAATATTCAAATTTATTTAAAAAAAATATTATTGAGTGCAACACTCAACTTGTTACATATCAATATTATAAAAAAATGTATCCTAAAATTTTAGTTAAAGTCTATATAATTTAATTCTTAAAATAAAAATTATGACAACTAATATGAGATAAAAATGGAGTATAATATTTGTTATTCTTTTTCATTATAATTATATTTCTGTATAATGCAATTTACTGCTCCTAATATAATTTTTGAATTATTACAGAGAAGCCAAATTTACTAAAAGAGTAGCGTGTTTGCGGATTCTCATGAAACACAGTTGAGAGAATAGAAGGCGTACGAGGAATTGATCAAAGAGTCCTAGAGTTTGATGCCTTTGATTTTCGATGCACAATGTACAACCAAACTATGGATAGTAAAAGAGGAATGAATATCCAAAGTAACAATAAAAGAAACACACAAAAATGCAAAGTAACAGCATTTTACTATCTATTCCAATAAACCAATATTGACAAGAAAACAAGGAAAATGAACAAAAGAACTTGGCCATCATTCTAATCATTCATTGATAATATTTGTATTCCATCACCACCCCACTTTCTCCCTAATCTAAATCTAATCTATAAGTATATGATTAGCCATATAATCAAGTACTTCAAGAAATTAAACCAATCCCCCCACATTAGTTATTATCTACACTGCACTTCATACGATTAAACTATTTTTTTTTCTTTTGAAAATCATGATTAAGAAAACATGATTGTAAGGTAGCACTAATTAATACTAAATCTCTCCTCTTTTTTCCTCTTCATTGTTGTTGTGATCACATAATCATGACTTCAATCTTTCTAAGGAGTAATAATAATCTTCTTTTTTCTAGTCTGAAGAACAAATCCATGATTCCACCATACCTTCACCACCCCTGGTTGTCGCTGTTTCCTGCACTTTATCACCATGAAAATTTGCGGCATTGATACTGTTGTTGTTCCTCGCTGCTGCTGCTGCGTGTTCTTGAGAAATCAGATTGGGAAGCCCACTCAGAAGCTGTCCATGTTGGGCGCTGCTGTTCATGCTAAACTCTTCATTTGATGGCACTTGGAATTGTTCAAGTTCTTTCGATCCAATTGGGTACTTTTGAGAAGATTGAAGAAGTGATGTGAGGATTGAGTTCTGTTGGATTGTACTGAAGGGACTAGAGTTTTGTGCAACAGAATTGACGATACCGCTGGAAAGTTGATAGTTAATAGTAGAATTAGAAACACTAGAGGTCGTTGTAGAACCAGAACCAGAAGCAATGTTAATGTTAGGTAAAGAACTCAACATTAACGACGATGAATTAGAAACTGAAGAAGGAGAAATAAAGGGTGGCGGTGGTGGTGGTGGTGGTTGAATTTTCTGAGGGAAAGGCCTACGCAGATAATTAGGTGGTTGTGAAATGTTGAAAGGGTTAGTATTAGCGGCAGCAGCATTACCAAGAGATCTTATTGCAGAATTGGGTGCAGAAGCAAATAAATCAAATCTGGTTCTCTGAGGGAAATAGGAAGAAGTAGTGAAAGGTGGTGCAGGTATCCCTGTAAATTCTTGAACCATGGCTCTGAAATTAGTTGTATCTGTTGTCAACACAGTAGTTGGTGCTCTTCTCGAAGCTCTCGATCTTTTTTTCGGATTCCGTGCCGGTTGTGTAATTGCTTGATCCGCCGCCGCTGCAGCTACCGGCTCAGTAGTAGTAGTAGTAACACTCACGTTTCCGCTGCCCCCGCGGTGTTCTGACGATGAAGAAGGGAAGGAAATACCACCAAAGGATAAGGAATTATTATTAAAATAAGTAGATGACTTATCAGATGATGGTAATAACATGGGGTTGTTGGTTTGGTCGGACCTTACAGTTTTAACGGACCAATCGGTATCGAGATTGAAAAGTGAATTAGGGGTGGCTGTGAAGTTGTGTGACGGAGGAGGTGGTGGTGGTGGTTGGGGGCGGGATATGGGGTTGAAATAGTTGGCAAAAGGGTCAAACATGGAGGAATTTTGTGTGGGAAAAGCTGAATCAGAAGGAGCACGTGAATCGTACTCTTCGTCACCACCACCTCCAACACCGCCACCAGTACTTGATGACTGCAGACTAGCACTGTTGTTTCCAGAATCCATTATTTTTTGCTTTAAACAGCTCAGAAAACAAATGGAATAAAGCAACAAGAAGAAGAACAAAGGACAGAGAGAAAGAGAGAAAAAGAGATTTTTGTTTGTTGGTTTTAGTGCACTTACAGCACAAACCTCATTAAAGAAAAGACAATCCTATATGTATACCCTTCAAATCTCTGCACAACAGAAGAAGAAGATGATGGTAGTAGCAGTACTCCTTTTCCCCATGCTTCTTGTCTCTGAGCCACAAGAAGAAAAGAGATGAACACAAAAAGTTAAAAAGTCATGATGAGATCCATATATCCAATTGATCCAGCTCTGTGTTTTCTTTTCTCTTTTAGGGTTTTCAGCCACAAAAAAAATGAGAGGAAGAAAGAAATGGAGGAGGAGGAAAAAGAGATTTAAAAGAAGAGAAAGAGAGGCGGCTTTAAGAGAAGATATCTCAAAATTTTCCACTCAAAAGGAGGATATTAGCAGAGTGGGGTACACCCATGAGAGGCGCTCTTCTTGAAAGGGACTTGCTCTGTGTTTTCTTTTTCCATGGCTTTGAGATTTACAGTGTGAAAGGTTTTATATACTTTTAAAACAAACGAAATCAGTCAAAATAGAAGTTATTACCATTGCGTAAACAGGGCAATTGGAGTAAATGTTTGGATGAGTTTACATCAACTGTTTTTTACTTCAAATTATTTTGAGGTCATTTTATCATTTTTTTTAACTATATTTTCAAAAAAGTTAAAATGATGAAAATAAAATAAAAAAGTCTTAAATTAAGATTTTTTCCACTTATTATAAATCATTCTCATCCAAATATCTTATTT
The DNA here is from genome assembly GCA_029948455.1 of Solanum rostratum. Classification (NCBI taxonomy): domain Eukaryota; kingdom Viridiplantae; phylum Streptophyta; class Magnoliopsida; order Solanales; family Solanaceae; genus Solanum; species Solanum rostratum. The sequence goes on along the minus strand of CM057053.1, from coordinate 14,101,603 downwards.
TTCAAATTCCTTTAATAAAATTTTAGATTAATCATGAATTTTTAATAATTTTATTAATTGATTATATGTGCTTTAACTTTATTTGATGAGAGTCCAATTTTCCTATTTCCTCTTTCTTTTCCCTCTTTTTGTTTTGAGTAAAATCATTTAAAATATATACTGGGTTTTTTTTTCCTTTTACATGAAATAATGAGGTAAGCATGAAGCCAAATATTAGAGAAGATGATGGTTGGTGAAAGAAAGAGAGTCACTAAATAATTAAGTACGTATCACCTTTCATACAAGCTTACAAAATGTATATCCATGTCAAATATTATTAGTTACAGTATTAAGCATGAAACTGACCAGTCAAAATACTCCTAATATATACTTTTGTGCTGTATTACTTGATTAAATTATATTCGTGCAATTTAAATAACTCATACATAAATATAATAATATTGATACTATTTTTCTAAATAGGGAAACGAATATCACACACTCAAATAAAAAAAGGTACATATTTGGATATTAGGTTAATTGGAAAAAACTGCTTTCTTAAAATAACAAATCTTTTTCCAACAATCTTGAAATTTAAATATTTTTGAAAAATAAAAATGAGAGAACTTAATTAAAAAAATTGCATGTTTGACTAAGTGGGAAAATTCAGAGTTTTTTTCAGGAAAAAAGAAAAAGTAGAGGATATTATTACGACCTACAGAGAATCTCTCATACATGTCCTCTTTCAACTGAAATGTAGGTAAAAATCATCATTCCTTTGTGCTTTAACATTGTTAAATTCACCTCCTCATCACTTTTTCTCTTTGGTACTGACAACCATAATATAAATTTCATAAACTAAAATTTGAACAACATATAAAGGTAAATTTTACCATTATTTTAGAGATAAAAGAAAATAATTTAATAGACTTTCAATTCAAGAAAAATAAAATAATATAGAATAAGAATAATAAAATATAATAAATGACCTGAAAATTTTACTCTTCATACAACTAGAGTAAACCTTTTAGATATAACCAAAGTTTATTTTTTTTTAAAAAAAATTATATAATTAATTTTGCTTTTGATGGATGGATGGATCAGTTCAACAACACTTCAAGTTCGCTGCAACTATCGGAAATTTTGTTGTCATTAAAAATTCTAATTTTTGTTTTTCTTTTTATGTGTGTGTGAATTATATGTATTTCTTTGTTTTAATTATTTTATTATTTGATTATAGTTATTATGCATATATTTTTAAATTAAATTGTTTGTCCTTGAACTAAGAATCTACTGAAAATTGTCTTTCTACTTTTATAAGATTCGTATAATTTTATTATTCTTACGCTCTCTGAATCATACTAAATATGTTATTATTGTTAATCGCTGCCTTCTTATTCCAGTGATACTTTTATATCCAAGTCGCTCTGCGTAAGATTATATAATTAATCCATTAATTTATACACAAACATTTATTATGTATTTATATCAATGTTTTGTTTTAACACCCAACTACGAACAAAAACCCTAATACTAAGGCTAAATCCCTCACGTTATGCTGAGTCTTACACGTAATATCATAAAAAGCAGGTGGCAAGTGGCTTAACACTCATTTCTACTGTTTCTTAAATCCTAAACACTTCACTAAATTTTAATACCTTTTTTTCCTTTAATTATTATTTAATTGATAGAATAATATATAGTACATATCATATGGAAATGGAATACTTTAAGATATATAGGATTATGTAGATACACGTGGCATTAAATGCTGAGGGAATTGATTACCTAAACCTAGCTTAACATATGATGTTGCTTCCTCCACTTAAATTACTCCTATAGTGTAACTTGGTGTAGGCACCGGTTTCAATCAAATCATATAATATATCTACTAATTACTATAAAGAGCACAAATATACTTTTCAATACCTCAATATTATGCAAACATAACTTTTTATGTTAGTTATAACATTTTTTTAATTTTACAAATAAAATAAATGTATGTTTATATATGACATCAGTGATATATTTGGTATAAGGAAAAACATAAGTGTATTTTATCGTTGTCATGGTCGTTTGTTAATTTTTTTTTAAAATATTTTATTCAGAAAAATAAATTTCTTGTAATGAGCAAAATGTCGTTTTAATAGAAATATGTAAGAAAACTATATTTTATTTGGCCACGTCGCTATCATCCTTACACTCTCATAGTATTTACCTTAATTATATATAAATGCTGAAATTATTACCCTCTATGTTATTTGGCCCAAACTAATGATCATAGTGAGCCCATATTTCAAATTTTATTCTATTTAGTTCATTTAATATATATTGGGAAATACTTAGGAAAAAGGTACTAATAATTTCTTAAAATATTTTATTATGATTTTCAACTTCTTTTTTATTCTTAAAAATTAATTGGCAGTAATATTCATGGTTATTATCATAAATTTAATCAATGATGGATGAATTACAAGTGACAATTCTAAAATTTTATCGAGCGATATTTATCTTTATCATTATAAATTTAATTATGGTAGAATGATTTACAAGTAAAAACATCTAAAAACTCCATCGTTGAGGTTTTGAAAGATTAAAAATGGGTTTTGTGATTCGTTGATAGTTATTACAAATTGGTGATTGAGATGTCACATCAAAGTTATGGTTAAAATTTAAAGTTATTTGATGGAGGTTTGAGCTATTTGATGATAGCATTGATTATTCAGATGGAGCTTCATGGATTAAAATTATATGATAGGGTCGTTTGGTTGATGGTTAGAAGGAGTTATTCATGCATTAAAATCAGCATAACTTTATGCTTAATTGTTTGGTAAAAGAAAAAATGTGGGAAGATAATCTTCACACAAATTCTAACATAAGTTATATAATTTTTGATTATTTTGTTTTTGTTTTCTTACATAAAACATAATATTACCAATACATTTAATATAATTTTTGCAACTAATATATACAAGTTATGATGGAGTGTGCGGTAAAAGATGAAATAAATAATACTTGAATAACTAAATCATGGTTAACTAAAGCCTACTTAAATAAGTTATGACATATATTAGAGCCTATTTGGATGAGTTTGTAATTTTTAACTTATTTTATTTTATTTTTTGGGCTTAAACAAGTTCTTTAAAGCATTTTTTAAAAATTATATTCAAACGTCATAAAAGTACTTAAAAACTATTTTAATCAAAAATACTTATAATAAGCCAACCAAAGGATTGCTAAAGGTATACCATACATCATATTAGTTGCGGAGATATTTTATACATAAAAAATAATGCTACAAACATGATACTGATTCTATCAATCATGTATTTGATGTAGAATTTAATACATAAATAATTTAGCCTCTAATTAATTATCTATCAAAGGACCCTTAATGTGTATAATATTGTATACATGGTACATAAACCCTTGGTTGGCTCTACGAGTTTAACGAAAAATATTACTATGTGGATGCAATATACTATGTTAACCTGCATATTTTCTAAATCTTTTTCTTCATTTTGGAATAATATCTTCAGTTTTGTTACCAAATATCCGAAAATAAATAAATATATAGATATTTATTTTTCAAAAGATATATTTTTTGTGAAAAAATATGTTTTTCTTCTTACCAAACACACACTTTATAGACAATTAAGTATATAACATAATGGAAGTTGATTTTGACCCTCCATCTTTTTCATAATATTGCTTGTGTACCTTACAAAAAGAGTGATGATACATTTTTATCCCAGCCACTGGATTCATACTGAAACCCAATTGAATTGTCATTCATGCAATATTATTCCATCTCTCATTATGGTTTGTTTGTAGTACCATACTTCATAATATACCAAAAAGAACATTATAGCGTGGGTAGCTGGCTATATCAAAAAATCATATTCCAAAATTATGCCACTCTTTTAGGACCTTTGCATATTTTCTTTCTTTTTCTCTTAGCTAGGTTGTTTGATAAGTGGGATAAAAATAACATAACAATAACATAATTAGTGAAATTACATAAGTGGATCTGAGAAGGATAAAGTGTTCGCAGACCTCATCACTACCTCATAGAGATAGAGAGGTTGTTTCCGGAAGATTCTCAACTCAAAAATATCAGCCCCAAAAGCAGAAAATACTAGATAAAAAAATGACTATAGTGGAAAGAATTGGAAACTTATAAGCACAATACACGTAGCAAAATAAATTATGGCCAATAACAACACAATATATAATGACACGACTAATCCCACTATATCAGAAGGCAAGACATCATCCTACCCCTACTAGTCTATAAGTCTTCTACCCTAATACGCGACCTCAATTCCTTTCTCTAAAGTCGTGTCCTCGGTGATATGAAGTTGCATCATATCCTGTCTAATCACCTTCCCTCCCCCCCCCCCAATACTTTTTGGGTCTATCTCTACCCCTCTGTGTACCCCTAAATCCAACCCCTTGCATCTCCTAACGGGAGCATCAGCCCTAAAATTCTCTGCACATGCCCAAAACCATCACAATCTCGCTTCTCTAATTTTGTCTATCACATTGGCCACCCCTAACTACTCCAGAATGATCTCATTCATAATCTTTTCACCCCTAGTATGTCCACACATCCATCTCAACATCCTCATCTCCGCAACCTGTTTTTTCTGAACATGTGAGTTTTTGACTAGTCAGCACTCCACCTCATATACCAAAGACAGTCTAACCACCATTCTATACAACTTACCTTTAAGTTTAGGTGGTGTCTTCTTATCACACAATAATCTAAAGGCAAACCTCTATTTCATCCATGATGTCCCGATAAGATGTATGACATCATCATCGATATCACCACTACTTTGGATGATGGACCCGAGAGATTTAAAGCTTTCTCTCTTGGAATAAAAATAACAGTATATGAATAAAATGCAAATATTATGTTCTATTTAATTATGAAAATTTATTAATAATGAATATCATTTTATACTAAAATGATGAGATTATAATGATTTTTGTCTATCCTATTCTGATAACCAAATGACTCTGAATATGATGGGGTGAAGACATATCTTTTAAATCATTTAGGTTTATTGTATTTAGAGATTATAGCTGATGACAACTAAAAAAGTTGTTTTTTCCTACTTTTTCCTAATATTCCACGAATAATCGAAGAAGCATGAAACGTGAACTCTCTAGTTTACATTATTTTAGGAAAATTAAATTAAGATGCATGAGACATGAGATTCTCACTAATTACAGTGTTAGAGAGGGATACATTATTAAATATTATTAATAGTAAATCTCATGTCGTCTACGATGGAGGCCTTCTTTTCTTTTTCTATTTATAAGCAATTACTTAGACCTAACGAATAATATTTACCACTATGCTAGGTTTGACCATGAGTCCATGACCAACAAGTATTTTAAGCTCTTGCAATAAGTATTTGCTTCAATCGTTTCTCGTTGGAGGTGTTTGAAACTACTTTGGTAGTTGCATAAGAAACAAACTGTCCAGGTAAATTTCTCTCTAACTTATATCATGTTTGATAGGTAGATGGAATATATTATTTGTGTATAATAAATATATTGTTTAGTTGATATCTTAGAAATTTACTTAATTAACTAATACATGTATAAGTTACGAGGAAATCTTTACATTATTTTGTACAGGATAAAAAGTTGAATAAGTAATACATGTATAACTAATCCTTGTATTACTAATACTGTTGAACTGTGCGCACTTCTACTAACAGAAATAACAGAAAATAATAACAGAACATACTTAGAGTGGAAATCTCCCTTGCTCAAGGGAGGTAAAACCACCACCTGATCCATAGGATTTCAAATCAAAGCTTTACTAACTTCAAGAAGCAAAATGATTGTAACCCCTTATAATCTTGAGAACTGGTCCACAAGCCCCTTTTCCCTTACAAGTAAGTGAAATCCACCAACTCCAAGCTACCCCAAAGCTAAGAACACGAGCACAACCCACCAAAACAGACTTTGAAAACAAACAACCCCAATGTCCTCTATAAAGCAGGATTTAGTTCACATTCAGAACAGGGAAACAACATTTAAAGAAAACAAGAAAAGAATACTTCAAGCATAAACTCCATTGATGTTTTCTTCAAAGCATTTACAGATTATGAAGATAAATTTTCGGTTGTGTATGTATTGGAGTGGAGATGATCCTTTCTCTGTTGTTTCACAATATACGTTAAACCCTCGAAAGACAAGTAACAAACTGTTGGGGATCACAGGGACCACCCACAAAAATATACCATTTGGCCAAATATCATTGGCCATTGAACTTGCCACTCTATCAGCACTCGAGTATACCTAGAATAAGTTATTTGTAGACTAATGTCACTTTCAAAGAGATTTTGCAAGATATCACACTTATCTTTGAGATGGGATTAGATCCCATCTCAGAGTTTGTCAAGCATCTAAACTACTACATTCTAACAAATACCTTCATAAATTAATTCATAAATTTACTCATAATTAATTCCTATATTACTAATCCATGTATAACTCTAACCAACAACCAAACAGCGTGGGAACTTCTACTTATTTCCACATGCATAAACATTATCAAACACACTTTTTACAAAATTTGAAAACATAATTTGTGAAAATTGATGTGGTAGTATAAAGTGATTCACTAAAAAGCACAATATCTAGGAGTAGTAGTTTTCTTGGAGCGGAATGATTAAGAAGTTGAAAATAGGCAGACAACCTTTAATAAATGGATAAAACTAAACCGACCAACCAAGAGCTACAGGTTATATCTCACATCGTGGGCCTTTTACTTTCAATCTCATTAACAAAAACTTGAATTTTACTTGGAACCATTTTTACTATATCAAATGTAAATCACTTAAATAAGCTTAGCCAGTAAGACGTAAGCATAAAGAAATAAGTGAATGAAGCAATAATACTCACCACAGAATGGTACATAAATGAGTAAACCAGCTCACTATTAACTCTCTACCTAATAATACAATTTATTTCATTCAAAACATTTTAAGTCGTTTTTATTCGTGTAGAGTCAATCACAGACCCTACCTGTCTTAAATAAACATATCTGTCCTTTCTTCATAATATATTTTAAGAAATTTATCCTACAAGGATTAAAAAAAAGGCCTCTAGATGGCCAAAGGATGAAGCAATAGAAATTTGATGAGTCTCCTAGATTCTATTTTTCTCTTTCTTCTCCTATGCATGATTTTTCCTGCGGGCACCTAATAATTAGTTTCAATGATCTCATCCACATATATATACTTTCGATGGCTTTGAGTTTATACTTATCTTCCTATAAAAATAAAACAAATAAAGAGGAAGCAGGAAAATTGAGTTGCCTCTCAACAAGCATTTAATTTAACATTGTTGTACGATTGAATGCTAATGTAGGTACTTGTGAAAAAATTGATTAAAAGAAATAGCATTTGCTAGAGAATTGAGTGTTTTGATAGTAATGCATGACTATTTAATAGGGGATTTACCGCAAATACTAATTTGGTTCATTATTGCCGAGATAATGATCTGCTTCTTCAAATCTACTATGCATCGCATGCAATTATTGATAGATAGAAAAAACATGATATCCACTCTTAGATATTAGCAAAAGCATTACGTATAACACATTCAACTCTTTTTTTTTTCATCTCAAACTTATGGATTATACTTCTAATTTTACATCAAACTTGCAGTTGTTCTTTAGGGATGAAGATAGTATAATCTGTCCCACTTCTTGCCTTCGAATAGGGAATATAATTTGTTGTTTTGTCACAACAATTTTGATGATGTAAGTACGTTGATCCTTATTCATTGACTCCTCCATTAATTTGCAATGATCCATTTCACCATCTACACAATGTCGAGTGATCATGATTTGGATGAGTTTTAATAAGCTTCGAACGTATAATTAATTATAGTAGATGAAGTATCTGATGCCCATTGCAAGCTTCGAACGTATAATTAATTATAGTAGATTAATATTCTTGGACATCAGATACTTCGAACCTTTTGATCAAGTGAGACTACTTATCATTGATATTTGAGCCAAATGGTTCTACCTCTTATTTGAGCTTTATTCTCCCTTCACCAAATTGTTTTGCCATATTAGAAAGGTCACTTAGATAAAGCCATGAAATTTTCTTTGTTGAGCTTGTTCCTCGAGCCTAAATTGACTCATAATTTCTTCTTCATCACTAACCAACCCTCCACGATCATTGGACCCCTCCACGCGATCGTAGTTCACTATATAATTCTCCTAAGAGATCACGAGGGAAAAGCTCATGACCATAATGGGTAATGCCATTGGCACAAGATAACCAAACACATCAGTTACAATGCTCAATAAAAATCACCGAATGGATCTTCGAAATTCATCTGAAATATCAAGTACATAAATCAGATATGTTATCCTACTAAATTTGATGTTTCAGGCTCAATGGAATTATCGAAACACGGATTCAAGATCTCCTTGATTCAAAATTCATTTAGTTGCAACTAAACTAGCTTAAGGCTCAAAAAGACCAAATTGCCCTCAAAACTTCTAAAAATTAAACCAAAACTCCGCCGAGACCTAAAATCACATCTCAATCGATCAGAATTATTAAATATTTCTTTCGTGTATCTGAATTTTGAATATTGACCAAAGTCAAATTTTGGTCTCAATTTTTTTAAACTTTCAACTTAAGAATCAAATTTATGAAATGACTCAAAATAAAAAATCGACAATTTTCCTAGATAAAATTCATATTTTGAAGTTGATGGAACTGGCGAAAGTCTCACTCAGATTTGAAATCGACAATTTTCCTAGAGAAAATTCATATTTTGAAGCTAATGGAACTGGCGAAAGTTCATTTTGAGACCCATAGCTCTAGTTGTTACCAAAACCACTTTTCAACCATTTTTTCTCTTTTGAACAACTTAAAAAATCTAAAACTCAAGATTTCCAAATTTCTTGACTTTTCAATAAAACTTTAAAACTTAACTCACAAATTGTTCAAACAAGACTTGAAACAACTAACAGGAAGGGTAAAATAGTAAGTTTCTAAAAATTTCCAAAGAAGACCTTTCAGATTATTATATTATCCACCATAAAAAACTATGTTCGTCCGCAAACATAAATAAACGAAGGTACTTTAAGCTTCAACAAGTTGAGATCATCTAGCACGCATATCAGACTTCATCATCCAAGTAGCCTTCTTAATTGAATAGTGCTTTCATATAACCTTCGTTGAAGCAATCTCCTTCATCCTTAGCTTCCAAACTTGCATATCTAAAATAATTATAGGCTCCGCCTCGAATGATAATTCTGGACCTAACTCTATAGAATCAAGAAAATAACACAAGACTCATCTAGTACGTACTTTCTAAGTATGAAAACATAAAAGACCGAATGTACAATTGATCAGCTGTGTGGCGAGGCCAACTCAAAGGCCACCTCTCCAATCCAACTTAAAATCTCTAAAGGGCCAATGATCCTACGGATGAGCTTGACTTTTATTTTTCAAATCTCATCACACCTGTCATAGTTATACCTTAAGCCAAATGTGATTGCCCATCATGAACTCCAAAGCTCGAACCCTTCTTTTGGCATAACTCTTCTGTTGGCTCTGAGTTGTCAACAATCATCTTTGAATAAAATAAAGCTACTCCATGATATCTCTAAGAAAGTCAGTGTCTAATGCATCAACCTCAAGAGCATTGAACCATCTAATCAAAGATCTACACCTCTTACTATACAATCCTTTAAAAGGAGCCATTTGAGTGTTGGAATGATAATTATTACTGTAGGCAGACTTTTCTAAAGGAAAATATTGATCCCAATGACACCTAAATCAATCACACATACCTAAAACATGTCTTTCGATAACTAAATGGTCTATTTCAACTGTCCTTCCACCAGAGGGTGAAAAATTGTACTCATGTCTAACTAATTATCCAAACCATGATATAGAGCCCTCTAAAAGTGTAAAGTATAAAAAGTGATCCTTGATCAGAAATGCTAGAAATAGGCACTCCATGTAATCAAATTATTTGGATAATGTAGAGTTGAGCCAATATCTTGATTGTGTATTTTACCTCAGCCGCGATAAAATTGGCGGACTTTGCCAACCTATCAATAGCCACCTAAGTAGAATTATAATCACATGTGGTAGTAGGAATACCCACTATGCTTCTACTTGCAAATAGGAATGGGCATCCTTTGAGACATATCACCAAGTCATTGATGCTCACACTTAGCCTACTGGAAAATTAAGCACTTAGCCATAAACTCTATAATGTCCTTTTTCATGCTGCAACACCGGTAATGCTAATTCAAATAATGGTATGTCTTGGATGCTTTTGGGTGAATAAAATACCTTGAACGATGGGCCTTACCTAGCCCTGACTGATTCTTAATGCATTTCACAACATGTAGTGCTGCTTTATAGTGAGACTTCTTTGGTGCATGCATGAACTAACTTAGTGAGTGCATTGCATAAGAGATATCAGGTCTTGTGATTGTTAGGTACAATAATTTCCCTATTAGTCTCTGGTATACTCCTTTATCTTCCAAGAGCTTATCATCTGAATTAGTTGGAAAGTTTGGATCATATTCAATGCTAGTAAGCTTCAAGTTTAGTTCCATTAGGGTCTATTTTGGTTTAGCTCCACTTAGACCAGCATTTGAAATCATCTCCAACACATACTTCCTTTGTGACATAAGTATCCCTTCACTTGATCTAGCAAGCTCAATCCCCAGAAAAAATTTCAATTCAGCTAAGTCCTTCTATTTGAAGTTCTTATGCAAGTTTTGTTTACCTGCATTAATCTCTTGGAATTCAGACCCAGTGATAAGTAAGTCATCCACATAGACCAGAATCACTACTAGGTTCCCATTGTTAGACTTTGTAAAGTGTGAATAATCATGCTTCCTTTGTGTGAAATCAAATTTTGTTAAGGCTTGTGTTAACTTTAAATTCCACTGTCTAGATGCCTGTTTAAGTCCATAAAGGGATTTGAGTAGCTTACATAATTCGTTCTCCCCCTCGCTACTAAATCCCTGTGGTAAGGACATATAAACTTTCTCAGAGAGATCACCATTTAAGAAGGCATTATGAACATCCATATGAAAGATAGACCAGTGCCTAAGAGCTGAAAGAGCAATGACAGTCCTCACTGTAGTCATTTTTGCAACAGGGGAGAAGGTTTCATGGAAATCAATGCCCTTCAGTTGAGTATACCCCTTAGCCACTAACCTGGCCTTAGATCTCTCAGTAGTTCCATCGGCATTGTACTTGACTTTGTAAACCCATTTTGATCCAATAGGAACTTTGTCAGCAGGCAAATCAACAACTTCCCAAGTGGTGGTTTTGATTCAAAGCCTCAAGTTCAAGATTCATAGCATGAATCCATCTAGGATCCTGAATAGTTTGTGAGTAGGTAGTAGGTTCACAAGTATAAGAAATAGAGGCAAGGAAGGACTTGAAAGGTGAAGACAAGTTAGAATAGGAGAGATAATATTGGATAGAGTAGAGTGAACAAGTAGAGGCTAAAACTGATAAGGTTAGATTAGTAGATGGCAAGGGAGGATGTACATAACTAATCCAAATAGATGGCTTGGAAGCTCTAGTAGACTTCCTGGAAGGAAGATCAGGAGAGGAAGTGGAAGTACGAGAAGAGGATGAGGTAGAAATATGATTAGTGGAAACTGTGTCTGTCAAAGTAGAGTCAGTGTAAGGAAGTGAATAGAGTAAAGGATCAATAGAAGGTGAGACGATGAAATGTTAAGATGAGAGTGAAGAAGCAGGTAGAAACTTGGACTTGGGATGTGTAAAAGAAAATATGGTTTCATGAAACTTAACATCTCTACCGATGATAAATTCTGTTGTTTTTGAACATGTTCATGCAGATGTTTGGGGCCCTTATAGGATCAGCACTTATAATGTTTTCAGATATTTTCTTACTCTTGTTGATGATTTATCTAGAATAACTTGGACATTCTTACTTAGACTTAAATAGGATATGTTTGTTATGCTGAAAAACTTCATCACTCTTGTTGAAAATCAATTTTCCACCAATATTAAGATCTTAAGGTCATATAATGGCCATGAATTATTCAACAGTTTATGTTCCAATTTCCTCAAATCTAAGGGCATCATACGCCAAAGTAGTTGTGTCCATACTCCACAACAAAATGGAGTTATGGAGAGAAAACACAGAAACCTTTTGGAAGTATCCAGACCCTTAGACTCCAAGCCAACATAGCTATCAAATTTTTGGGTGATTGTACACTCACAACCACCTATATCATCAACAGATTACCTACTCCTATTTTGAATGGCTGCTCACCTTTTGAGATTTTTCATAAGAGCCTCTCTCTCTAAATCACTTAAGAACACTTGGTTATCTTTGCTATGCTACTATACCTAACATTATTTACAAACTTTCATCCAAGACCATTCCTGATGTCTTCATGGGTTATTCCAATACTCAAAAAGGCTACAAAATATATGACATTAAGTACTGGTAGGAAAGGGAAGCCTGGTTTGTTTAGCTAAGGGACAAATGTTGCATGTACAATGAGAAGTACCAAACATGTAACTACTAATCATAGAAATTTTAAGCAAAGTAGAAAGAGGAGCATGTCCTAGTCTTTGATGCCATTGGTGTGATATAGTAACAGAAACTTCAGTAGACATGCACTATTGGTGAAAGATCAGTAGCAGGTGTTTGGATTAAGAATGTAGAGGCCACCCTCATATTTGTCAATCCCTTCACCTTGCCACTTGATAGGTCCTAAAACATGCAAAAATCAAAATAGAAATGTACTGAGCTGTTAAGTTCTTTTGTGTATCTTGATATGGACAACAAGTTGAACTTGAATTGAGGGACATAAAGAACAACATTTAGGGTGTCAAGGTTTGAGAGTTTATAGGATCCAGTGTGAGTTATTCTAGCACTGTCTTTATTAAGAAGATACACATAACTAGGTTTGGATGGAATAGTAAGATTTGTGAGTGAACTTAAGGATGAAATCATGTGATTTGAGGCTCCAGAATCAATAATCCAACATCTTGGATTAGTAGTAGTTTTACCTGCCGTGTTAGACGAATCAATCTGAGTGTAGTCATGTTCCTTTGCCTTTGCAGTCACCCTAGCCTTGTCCATCATCTGCATGAGCTCCAAATGCTATGCATTAGTTAAACCTTGGATTATAAGAAACACTCCTCTAACTCTATTGATGAACTCATCTCTGGTAATTGCATTGTATGTTGATGACTGACTATTGAATCCCTTCTTTTTGTGATTGTTGAATTTGAACCCTGGAGGGTATCCAATTAGCTTGTAACACCTTTCCTTAGTTTGACCTTTTAGCTTTCAATATTCACATTTCAAATTTGCGTTCATATTCTTTTTGAACCTTGAAATGGGCCCACTTACAACAATAATTTCACTATATTCTCCTTCTATAGGTGCAACACCTAGGATTCCATTATGTACAACACTTGCATTACTGCTTCTTTGGACTTCTTCTTAGATCAACATAAAGTAGGCCTGATCTAGAGTATGAGTAGGATTCATCATGAGAATTTGGATCCTCTGTGAGGTGTAAGTTTCATTTAATCCCATTAGGTATGTCATGAAATTTTGTTGATGCATAAAAGCACTAAAAGTCCTAGATCTAGCACAATCACAATCAAGAAATGACACCATAGACTTAAGTTCAGACCACAGATCATTCAATTTTGAGAAATAGACTGAATTGTTTTGGATTACTTGATCAATTGTATAGATCTTCTTATGCAGCTTGAAAATCTTAGTAGCATTGATCTTGTCAAACCTTTCCTTGAATGTTTCCCAAACCTTTTGAGCACTTTCAGAGTATACAATCCCTTTCCTCAATTCCTGAGTAATAGAACTCATTATCCATGACTGCACAATTACATTACATCTATCCCATTGATGCAACCTAAAATTATCCTGTAGATAGGTCTATCTCTTACATATTCCATCAATAAATCCTATTTTATTCTTCACAAGAAATGACATCATCATAGATCTGCTCCATTCTGAGTAGTTTTCAGCTCCAATCAGTAATTAAGGTATAAGAAATGTACCTGGAGTGTCCGAGTGTTGCATGTACAATGAATCATTGCAATCCAGCTGAGGAATTGTTCGTATGGGACTTGAATCAGAAGTTGATGTAGTGTCAGCCATGATAATTCACTTTGTGATTCAGGAAAGAGGTTTGAGCAGCAAGGTGAAGAACAAGATAGGGGGGGGGGGGAGAAGAAGTAGCTCTGATACCATGTTAAATTTGGCATTCCCAACTGTCATTGATGAGCTTAATGAAGAAGAAGAACAACAACAGAGAATATAGTGAGGGAGCCAAAGTGAATTCTCATTTCACAAAAAAACTCCTCTATACATCAATATTACATGTATATATATAAAGTTCAAATTGTAACTAATCACTAATTAATCATCCATATGTCATTCTCTAATTGGTGGTTAGTCCTAACTACTTGAACTAATTCCTAACAATTAAGTCCAATTGTCATCAACTAACTCTCTTTACAACTTTAATTTCTATAGAACTCTGAGTACATAAACCAAATATGCTATCACACTAAATTTTACATTGTAGACTCAATGGAATCATCCATAGGTGGATTCAAATCTCCTTGACTCAAAATCTGTGTAACCGCAGTTAAACTAATTTAAGACTCAAAAAGATCAAATCTTCCTCGAAACTTTCAAAAATCAAATCAAAACTCCACCTAGGCCTAAAATGACCTCCTCAGTCCAACAAAATTATTATAATTTTATTCTAGGAATTCGAACTTTGAATGTTGATCAAGGTAAACTCTTGTTCTTAAATTTCGTAAACATCCAACTTATGACCTCATATTAGCAAAATGAATCTTAATTTAAAAATTGATGATTTTTTCTAGACCAACTTTCATATTTTGAAACTGATGGAATTGATGAAATTTTATTTTGAGACATATAGCTTTAGTTGTTACTAAAAATCACTTTTAAACAACTTAAAACCTCCAAAACTCAAAACTTCTAAATTTCTTAACTTTTCAATAAAATTTCAAAATCAAACTACAAATTGATCAAATATTACTTAGAGCTATTATCGAGAGGGGTAAAACAGTAAAATAATATTTTTTAAAAAAATTCAAAAATATCCTTCAAGAACATTATGAAAATATCCATTATTCAATCAATTTTAACTCCATGATGTCATGTCAAGAATGATAAGCAAAATTATTCATAAGTATATATGCAAAAACAAAATTTTATAAACTTGAACAAATAAAGAGAAAAAGTCTAATTTGTATAACCAATTAATTTTCAAGTCCTTGACAATAGGGCAAATTCTTTTTGCTTTCAGATTGCAAACACAATGTACACGGTCATTCAAGTTATAGTGTGATTGCAAACAATTGAATGTAAATCCACAGGGACTTTTAATTAACTATGCACAAAATCAAATTTGTTCTAATTATTTTTTTAAAGCTGTCAAATCTCAAGGTTTGATTGGTTATTAATTATACTTGTTTTATACCAAAGAATGTAAGAATAAATATCGTGAAAATAGTTCATAGAGATGTTAAGACATAGGATTACAATGCTTCTGTAATTATGATGGTTATGGTCTCTTCAACCTCTAATCTTTTACCCATGTTTACCTCACATCTACAACATTGAGCAAAAACATGCTAAACCTCTATAAATGCATTGATATATTTTCTTAAAATTTGAGCTAAGTAGGAAGGACTATGTACGTATCCATCCTACCTCCAAATCATACTGCAAATAAATTCTCATTTTTTAAGACACTGTAGACATTGAAATTTTGTATGACTCTACAAAATTACTCCTATTTCAATTAGGGTTTCTTGGAGGCTACTCTACCCTAAACCCTAATTCATGTCTATATAAAGAGTATCATATTCCCTTGCAAAGACATTTCAAATATCGCATAGAGAGATCAAAATATGACTTAAGGAGGTCAAAATCATCCTACGTTCGAGAAATACGCCACTAATGGCCCTCAAATCATGGATAAAATCTTATGAGAGAAGAATCAAGATAGGAACAGATTTGTATCCACATTTTTTATCAAATAATTATGTTTCTTCATATTTTGTTTTATTTGTGATTGTAATCCATTTTATATCACATTAAAATATGTTGCAAACACACACATTTTATTCTTAGCTTTCTTTCACTAGGTATTCGCCATTTATCCTATTGGAGGCTAAGCAACAAAATATAGTAAGGTTAAGAATAAGAGGACAAGTGATGTAAAATCTGTAATAACAATCTATATAAAGATTAGAACATTCATACCGTGGCCATAATACTAGAAATAGGGCTTTTAGTCTATCAAATTCAGATAACAAAGATTTAACTTAAATTTAGTGACTAAATAATGTCAACAAAAGAGATAAATAAAGTAAACTCCAGTGATCAATTTAGTCTTTGCTCTTGTTCTATGGCTCTACAATATTTATCATACTCTAAACGTGACTAAGAATGAATAGGTATTTTAAAATACTCTCAAAGTCCCATCAAGTTGGATTAGGAAAGGCCAAAATTTTTGCAAAGGTTGCACTGCCTTGCCTTATAAGGGCCTCTTCCTTGTTTTGGGTTTTACTTTGTGAGATCCTCTACTTTGTCTTGAGATTTTGCTGCAGGGCCAGAACATCTGTGAAGTTGCTTTTTAACCCTTGTAATTTCTTTATGCAGTTGTTTTTTGAACATTGTCACCTACATTAACAAAGCACCTTACATAAGTGCTAAAATATGGAATCGATATAGATCGAGCGTATTAAGATAGATTATCCTCAAAGTAAAGTGTAACTATAGTCAAAATATAGCAAGAAAATACACATTAATCTCACATTACTATACTACACTTTATTTTTGTTCATCCTCAAACAATCAGTAATTAAACACTTTTAACTCAACACCATCTCATTTTGTAGTTTAATTGGTATGCTCTTACCTAGATCTCCATGAAATTTTAGACATGAAAGAAAAATAAGACAATTCTATCAAGATACCATAACCTCTATGATTGACTCAACAACATAATTCATAGGGTGTTCGAATTCCAATTTCATAGTCTTCCAATCTAATGGAAGATAAAGAAGATGAAAGAAAAGAAATAAAGATGAAGAATCCGATTTCTGGGAATTATCAAAATAATTCAGCTCATCACACGTGCAACTATATTGGACCACATTTTGGGCCTCAATTTTCTTCCAACATGGATGAGATGAGCCCAATATAGGCCCAGGGCCCAAAATGCAAGACACTTAATAAGATTTAAACAAGTTGTAAATGCATACTATTTTTTTTCTATTTGTTACACTGCAAAGAATGTAAGTTTGTTTAAGATAGCCAATAGAAAAATGGACAGTTGTATAGTTTGTTAGGAATAGAAGGTTCATTTTATTTCCATGTAATTATATATACAGAGATTGGGAATCAATAAAAAAGGCAAGAGACAATTTTCAAACTATCTTTCATACTTTTTACATGGTATCAGAGTAGTACACCATAATCAATTATCAATTTACTTTAAATATTCATCAGATCTATAATGGCAAATGATTTAACTCTCAATTCTAGAGCATCAACAAGAAATGTCACAGCTAAGGCCATTGACATCAATCATGGTTTCCATCTTCATTCATCAGATTCAGCTGGTATGGCCCTGGTCACCACTCCATTGGATGGAAGGGGATACCAGGGATGAAAAGGATCTTTGCTTATAACACTATCTACTAAGAATAAGTTGGGTTTCAGTAATGGAGCTCATCCTCCACCAGCTTCGACATCACCAGATTTGTAGCCTTGAAATAGGTACAATGATATAGTAACATCTTGGATTCTTAACTCGCTTTAAAAAGACATAGCAGACAATGTCATATACTTACGACTGCTAAGGATTCGTGGACTAGTTTAGAGCACAGGTTTGGTCATTCAAATGGTGCTAAATTGTTTCACGTGGAAAAGGAACTCAATAGGTTAGTATAGGGAACTAACAACATTGCAGGATATTTCACCAAGCTAAAGAAACTATGGGATGAATAAGCCTTTCTTGATTCTCATGATAAATACAGTTGTTGAAGGTAAACAGAATTTGGAAAAATCTTTGGCAATGAAATGCTCATACAATTTCTCATCGGGCTTAATGATGCATATGCTCAAGCTAGAGGTAGCATTTTTGTGATGAATAATTTACCTAACATCAATGTTTCTTATTCACTAATTCTACAGGATGAGAGTCAAAGGGAAACTTATATGAGTGTAAGGATCCGAATTTTCGAGCGGCTTTGCCGGACCTCTTAGTATCACCCTGAGCGTAAAATTTTCCCAGTATCGCTCCATGGAAGGCCCACACGGTCTGTGTGAAGCCACACGGACCGTGTGGCCTCCAATGAAAGGGTGCTTGGCCAAGATTTTGACGGAGTGAAGTGCAACGGAGGATTTCAGACCAAGTGAGGGCACACGGCCACCCACATGGTCCGTGTGGTGTGTAACGGGCTGTGTGGCCCTCTGTAACATTCGCTACATAACATATTTCTAAGTACGAAATTACCATCTCATAATTTTTTTATGCAGAAATTTTCTAAGTGATGTTTCACGGTCCTTGACACGACCCGTGTAGTTGTCTATATGATACCCCTTAGCTTTGGATAGATTCCATGTGTTGGCACCGCAAAATTTGTCTAAGTGTAGGTTCACAGGCATTGTTCACGGTTCGTGTAATGACTCACAGACCGTGTAGGGGGCCATATGGACCTGAGGGTTCAAATTTTACTCATGTCATTTTTGGTGTTTATGCAATTACGGTTTATTTTAATTATGAATTGTGACTTTTTACCTATCCCAAACCCCTAAACTCAGCTGATATTCCTCCCATCTTAACCGATTCTCTTTAAACCTTCTCACCCTAAGATCAACTCCCAAATACTCTTTACTCTCCCTCTCAAGACTCAAAGCTAGGGCTTAATTGGAGTTCAACTTTAAGCTAGGTTCTTCCCCAAATTTCAGCTACTCAATCAAGGTATGTGGGGCTGATTCTTGGTCCTTTTCAACCAAGAAGACCCATAACTCCTTTCAATTAGTTTCATGGATTTTAATTCACTTTAAATGTGGGTTTTCACTATTTGATTTTATTACATTTAATTGATGTATGGGCTGTACTTTACCTATGATTTTAATCTACTTTGATCAATATTATGATGATTTACATTGAGATATGAAGTTACGAACATGCATGTCCCTTTTTAAAGTTTATTTATGCATGGGTGATTTATATTATGATTTAGATGTTGATTTAATTATGGATTTATTCAATTTCATATTATGATGTTGATTTTAACTTGAATCTATGTTACCCATGCTATCTTCACATCATGCATCGCATTTGCATTCATGAACATTGGTATAAGGAAATTATGAAGTGGGTTAAGCCCAATAATGTTTTATGACAAGAATGTGATCACAAACATGTCTTATGATTATGGCTCTTTAAGCATCTCGGGTGCTTGCACCATCTCTATATGTAAATGAGCTATTCCGTGCATGAGTATCATGATTATGATTTATAATTTGGCATTTGAGGCTAAATGTGCACTAAACAGTTTTAAAATTAATTACGGTTTGACATGAATATTGGATCTCTTGGAAGCACGTATATGTATAAGTATTCTCGTGGAATGCCGACTTAGCACCAATGGATTGGGGGTGTTAGGGCTATCCCCATGGGCCCTCTCCCTTTCCTCAAACTATGTGCCTAGCATATGTTATGAGAATCCTATCCGAAATGGGATATGTTCCTGTAAGGAAGGTTGCATCATATGAAATGGGATATGTTCCCGTAAGGTGGAGTACTAGTATGATATGACATGAAAAATCCTTACCGAAATGGCATATGTTCTCGTAATGGGGTTGCTTGGGATATGTTCCCGTAAGGTGAAGTACGATTTATCTTTGGCAAGTAGACCACCTCTATACTAGTGAGGGGTATTCATTGATATTCCAAGTTATAACTCACTTGGTCTTACTCATGTCAGTTGAGGCCACACCCCATTATATATGAGCATCATTTCATTCATGCATCATGAATTTCATGCCATCTTGTATGCTTCTCCCTTGATTATATGATTCTTTCTATACTATGCACCCTTGTCATCTAACATTTCAGTGTAGGTTTAATAAGTCATATGCATGGCATACCCGTATACTTAGTACATTCAAGCGTATTAACGCATACTCTATGCCTACATGATTTTACCATGTAGGAGCCGAGCATTTCGATTACCAACCGTTCGATGAGTAGTCCGATCCAGAAGAGTACCGGTGGTGAGTCCAATCCTCCAAGGACAAGCCATCTTCCCTCTTCTTATGCTATCTCAAATTTCCGTTCTTATTTGAGGGTGAGCCTGGAACATGTCCTGGCCCCCATTCCATCTTGATTAGAGGCATCTGTTGGACAACATGTAGACTCTCTACAATCTTAATGCTATGCGTGGTATTCAGTTTATGTATTCATATGAATTGATTTACGGAAATGTCGTATTTGGTTATGTGCATATTTGGTGAGGAAATGGGGAAAGTCCCACGCCCTGTATTTCCCCCTTAGTATGAGTCCTATTCTCCTGTCCCTTAGAACTATGTGTTACTATTTGGATGTTCTTTCCGAACTTATGAAGTGAATTTGGATACTTGAGGCTTGTTTGGGGGCTCTGGGGTTCCCATTTGTTGTGTCACATATAGGCCCTAGTCCCAGATCGTGACAAAAGATGGTATCAGAGCACCAGGTTTATAAATGATCCTTGGAGTTCAATATGCAGCATCAAGTAGAGTCCTACTCGTGGGTGTGAAATACACTATGCCTATGAGTGGGATGCTACCAAGACGTTCTAGGAATCGCCTCACTTTTTCATGTCCTGTGTCGTGCTAAGACTTGTGAAATTGATTTTCTTATCTTGACAACATCGTTGCTCCATTTCAGAAGATGCCTCGAGGAAGGCCCCACCTAAGACCAGCTCCGACTAATGAGGAGCAGGCACCTCAAGAGCCTATGAATGAATCCATCTCAAATGGCGAATATCGTACAGCCTTTGCGCTGCATGCCCAGGTGGAGACATCTCAAATAAGATAGGTTAATCATCCACGGGATACTACGCCAGCTTCTAGGGTGAGGGATTTCACTCGGATGAACCCCCGGAGTTCCATGGGTCAAAGGCTGATGAGGATGCTCAGGAGTTCATTGATGAGCTCACCAAGATATTGGACATTATGGGTGTCACTTCTGAGGAAAAGGCTGAATTGGCTGCTTACCAACTGAAAGATGTAGCTTAGGTGTGGTATACTCAATGGTCTATAGGGAGGGTTTGCGGTGGTGATGTCAACTGGGAAGAGTTCAGATTTGTATTCCTGGATCACTTCTTTCCATTTGCGCTTAGGGAGGCCAAGATGACTGAATTTATCAACCTCAAGCAAGGAGGTATGAGTGTGAGGTACTATGCCCTCAAATTCACAAAGCTTTCCAAGTATTCTCCGTCACTTGTGGCTGAGCCCAGTGCAAAGATGCACAAGTTTGTTTCTAGTATCTCTAATTTGCTTGTAAAGGAACGCCGTATTGCTATGCTCATACGGGATATGGATATTTCTTGACTAATGGTGTATGCTAAACAAATTATAGGGGAGAAACTCAACGAGAGAAGGGTACACGATCCTAAGAGGGCCCATTTTGATGGTAGATTCTCTGGTTCTCGAAGTGCTGGCTTCGGTCGCTTCCAGCAGGGCCAAGGTTCTGGTGCTTAGGTCACTAATGCTTGGGTACCTTCTCGTAGGGAACATGTTGGTAGCTAACAGGAGTACCCTCTGTGTAATAAAGGTGGAAAGCCCCACACGAGAGTTTGTTGGAGGGATTTAGGTGTTTGCTATGGGTGTGGTGATAAAAATCACAAGGTTGCTGATTGTCCTAGGAATGCCTATAGAGGCCAAGGTTAGGTGGCTCAAGGAGGGCTAGGCCAACAAAGAGCTCCCCAAGGTGTTTCCCCAAGGAACAACAGGTTCTATGCCCTCCATGCCCGCCAGGATGTTGAGGAAGCTCCGGATGTCATGACTGGTATGTTAAAAGTCTTTTATTTTGACGCTTATATTTTGCTTGACCTGGGTGCAAATTTGTCTTTTGTGACTCCTTTGTTGGCTGTTAAATTTGGTTTGAGTCCCAAGATTTTGAAGGATCCTTTCTTAGTTTATACCCCCATGGGTGAATCTTTTATTGTACATAGGGTCTATCATGGTTGTCTTGTTTCTATGTTGCACAAGGTTTTCCCATGTGACGTTGTGGTACTTGAGATGTTCGAGATTGACGTGATTCTTGGGATGGATTGGTTGCATGCATCATATGCCTCTATAGATTGTAGAACTCAGAAGGTCAAGTTCCAACCTCCCGGCGAGCCCTTTCTTGATTGGAAGGGTAGTGACTCCTCTGTTAAAGGTCAGTTTATTTCCTACCTCAAGGCACGAAAAAATGATTTCCAAGGGGTGAATTTATCATATTGTGAGGGTCAAGGTTATAAAGTCCGAAGTACATACTCTTGAGTCAGTTCCTATGGTGAATGCATTTTTAGATGTGTTCCCCGAAGACTAGCCCGGTATCCCTCCTGAAAGGAGGTAGACTTCGGCATAGATCTTTTTCCGGATACAAAGCCTATCTCTATTCCTCCTTATCGTATGGTGCCGGCGGAGTTGAAAGAGTTAAAGGAGAAATTGAAGGATTTGTTGGAAAAAGACTTCATTAGGCCTAGTATATCACCATGGGGGTGCTCCAGTGTTGTTAGTGAGAAAAAAGGATGGATCTCTTGGGATAGGCAACTGAATAAGGTGACCATTAAGAATAAGTATCTGTTTCCCAAGATTGATGACTTGTTTGACCAGCTTCAAGGGGATACTCATTTCTCAAAGATTAACCTTCTTTCTGGGTATCATCAGTTGAAGTTTAGGGAGTGTGACATTCCTAAAATAGCCTTCCAAAAAAGGTATGGGCACTTCGAATTTGTGGTGATGTCGTTCGGTTTAACCAATGCTCCAGCCGTATTCATGGATCTGATAAATCGGGTGTTTAAGCCATTCCTTGACAGTTTTATGGTGTTCTTCATCGATGACATCCTCATTTACTCCCGAAGTGAGTAGGAGCACGAGGATCATTTAAGAATGGTTCTCCAAACCTTAAGGGAGAAAACATTGTATGCCAAGTTTAGCAAATGTGAATTTTGGCTAGGTGAAGTGGCTTTCCTTGGGCATGTGGTGTCCGGTGATGGTATCAAGGTGGATCGGAAGAAGACCGAGGCTGTGAAGAATTGGCCCAGACCGTTGGCTCCTTCAAATATTCAAAGCTTTCTGGGGTTGGCTTGATATTATAGAAGGTTCGTTGAAGGGTTCTTATCTATTATGTCTTCGTTGACCAAATTGACCCAAAAGAAGGCTAAGTTTGTATGGTCAGATGAATGCGAGAAGAGTTTTCATACTTTGAAGGATCGGCTTACATCGGCTCCCATCTTGACTTTACTGAAAGGTTCGGAGGGATTCGTGGTGTATTATGATGCCTCGCGGATTGGGTTGGGTTGTTTGCTTATGCCACATGGTAAGATGATAGCGTAGGCATCAATGCAGTTGAAGGTGAATGAACGTAATTACCCAACTCATGATCTTGAGTTAGCGGCGGTAGTCTTTGCCTTGAAGATTTGGAGACACCATTTGTATGGGGTTCATGTTGATGTGTTCACTGATCACGAGAGTTTGCAATATGTATTCACTCAAAGAGATCTCAATTTGAGGCAAAGGAGATGGTTGGAACTCCTAAAAGATTACGACATAAGTCTTCAATATCATCCCGGCAAGGCCAATATGGTGTAAGATGCTCTCAGTAGGCTATCTATGGGAAGTGTGGCGCATGTTGGAGAGGAAAGGAAGGCGTTAGCAAGGGATGTTCACCGGTTGGCTAGGTTGGGTGTCAGGTTGGATGATTCGAGCGATGGTGGTATCCGTGTCCAAGGCGGTGCAGAATCTTCCGTGGTGGTTGATGTAAAAGCTAATCAAAATTTAGACACATCGTTACTTGAATTGAAGAAGTTGGTTGCCAAAAAGGAGATCGAGGTGTTCTCCTAAGGGGGAGATGGTGTGCTCCGGTACCAAGACCAGCTTTATGTTTCGGATGTGGGTGATCTTAGAAGGGTGATCATGAGTGAGACTCATAACTCTCATTATTCTATTCACCCGGGGTCTACTAAGATGTATCGGGATTTGAAAGAAGTGTATTGGTGGCATGGTATGAAGAAGGACATTGCTAAGTTCGTATCCGAATGTACGAGTTGTCAACAAGTGAAGGTAGAGCACCAAAGGCTCGGTGGCTTGACTCAAGAAATTGAGATTCCCATATGAAAGTGGGAAGATATGAACATGGACTTTGTGATTGGATTGCCTTGGACCCAAAGGCAATACGACTCCATTTGGGTCATCGTTGGCCGGATGACCAAGTCGGCTCATTTCCTATCGGTCAAGGCTACCTATAGCGCCGAGGAGTATGCGAGGTTGTACATCTAAGACTTAATGAGACTGCATTGTGTGCCTAGATCTATCATATCAGATCGTGGCGCCCAATTCACCTCCCACTTTTGGAGGTCATTTTAGAAGGGACTTGGAACTAGGATTAAGTTGAGCACCGTTTTTCATCCTCAAACTGATGGACAAGCAGAAAGGACTATTCAAACCTTGGAGGATATGTTGAGGGCTTGTGTGTTGGAGTTTAAGGGTAACTGAGATGATCACCTTTCACTCATTGAGTTTGCTTACAATAATAGCTTCCATGCTAGCATTGGTATGGCACCGTTTGAGGCCTTGTATGGGAGAAGGTGTAGGTCACCAGTGGGATGGTTTGAACTAAGAGAGGTGGCACTGATTGCCCCAGATTTAGTGATAGAGGCTATGGAAAAAGTGAAAGTAATTAGAGAATGGTTAACAATGTCGCCAAAAGTCCTATTCAGATGTTCAGAGGAGGGATCTTGAGTTTCATGTTGGTGATAGGGCATATGTGAAGGTTTCGCCTATGAAAGGTGTGATGCGTTTTGGTAAGAAGGTAGAAGCTAAGCCCCCGGTATGTTGTCCCTTATGAGATTGTTGAGCGGATTGGGGCGTGGCTTATAGGTTGGAGTTGCCTCTGGACTTGAGTTCCATTCACCCGTTTTTTCATGTGTCTATATTGAGGAAGCTAGTTGGTGATCCTATCACCATTGTGCCTTTGGAAGGAATTTGAGGTTGAGGAAAACTAGTCTTATGAGGGAACCCCGGTGGAGATCTTGGATAGACAAGTGAAGCGGCTTCGTAATAAGGACGTGGCTTCGGTGAAGGTGCTTTGGAGGAATCAACATGTGGAGAGTGCTACATAGGAGGCAGAGCTGGACATGATGAAGCGAGATCCCCATCTTTTCCAATCTACTCAAGCCTAAGGTAGTAGGTCGATCCACTTCTAAATATTCCTAATTATTTCACTCTTGAGTCTCATGACATGACATGCATACTTGGGCACGAAAATGATTTTTATGATGTTTGAATGATTTGAAACATTTGAAATAGATTTTAAAGACTTTATGACTTAATGAACTATGCATCATACCTTGTGTTCGGGTGTTTCATGTCCCAAGTCAAGCTTTCAAGCCGTGTTGTTGCACATTCGGGGACGAATGTTCCCAAGGGGAGATGATGTAAGGACCCAGATTTTCAAGCGGCTTTGCCGGACCTCTTAGTATCTCCCTGAACAAAACTTTTGCCCAGCATCGCTCTATGAAAGGTCCACACAACTGTGTGAAGCCACACGGACCGTGTGGCCTCCCGTGGAGGGATGCTTGGCCAAGCTTTCAACGGATGAGTGCGACGGAGAATTTCGGACCAAGTGAGGGTACACGGCCACCCACATGGTCCATGTGGTGTGTCACGGGCCATGTGGCCCTCCGTAAGGCTCGCTAGGTAAAATGTTTCTAAGTACAAAATTACCTTCTTGTAACGTTTTCGTGCGGAAATTTTCCAAGTGATGTTTCACAGCCCTTGACACGACCCGTGTAGCATCACACAGACCATGTAGTCATCCGTATGGTACCCCTTAGCTTCGGATATATTCCAAGTGTTGGCACTGCAAAATTTGTCTAAGTGCAAGTTCACGTGCACTGTTCACGGTCCGTGTAACGACTCACGGACCGTGTAGGGGGCCGTAAGGACCTGATGGTTCAAATTTTACCCATGTCATTAATGGCAGTTAAGATAACAAACACTGTAGAGGAGTACACTAAGTTGTACATCCAGGAGATTGTGAGGTTGCATGGGGTTCCCGTGTCCATCATCTCGGACAGAGGAGCTCAATTTACCTCCTAGTTTTTGAGATCGTTCCATAAAGGATTGGGTACTAAGGTGAACCTGAGCACCGCCTTTCATCCACAGACTGATGGTCAGGAAGAGTGTATAATTCAAACATTAGAGGATATCTTAAGAGCTTGGGTTCTTGATTTCAAGGGAAATTAGGATGATCACGTGCCATTGATTGAATTTGCATATAAGAATAGTTACCATGCAAGCATTCAAATGGCTCCCTACGACGCCTTGTATGAGAGGAGATGTAGATCACTAATTGGGTGGTTTGAGGTTGGAGAAGTGGAGTTGATTGGGCTTGATCTTTTCTACCAATTGATGGAGAAGGTCAGAGAGAGGTTAAAGATGGCCCAGAGTCGCCAAAATTCTTATACCGACACGACGAGAAGAGACCTAGAGTTCGAGGTTGATAACTGGGTGTATCTGAAAGTGTCACCTATGAAGGGTGTCCTGAGATTTGGGAAAAATGGAAAGTTGAGTCCGCGCTATGTTGGACCATATCAGATTGTGAAGAGGATTGGGAAGGTTGCTTATGAGTTAGAATTTCCTCTGAGTTGGATGGAGTACATCTGGTGTTCCATATGTCGATGTTGAAGAAATGCTTGGGAGATCCTGCCTTGGTGATCCCTGTTGATAGCATTGGAGTGAAAGATAGCCTATCTTACGAAGAGGTTCCGGTTCAAATCCCTGATCGTCAGATTCATAAATTGAGGAACAAAGAGATAGCCTCATTCAAAGTCCTGTGGAGGAATTAATTCATTGAGGAAGCTACATGGGAAGCTGAGGAAGAGATGAAGGCCAAGTATCTGCATCTATTCGTGCGGAATGATGAGAGTGTTGAAGGTAAAAGTGAGACGAGAAAACTTGAACTTGTAAACTATGTAGCCAGCGTAGGATAGGATTGTACCAAGTGTATGACTCCTCATATGTCACCGAGATAGCCAATTTATATGGATCCCCAGCACTTCATCCCTTACCCTGGCAAGGTATGGGATAACTCTGGAAATGTGGATAAGATATTGTATCATCACGAGGTTCATAGTGATGGTTGTTGGTTAGAGAAACTCCTTAAGCTAAAGTGTGTGTATATATATAATTTTCATACACAAATTGAGTTGCATTTTTGTATGCATCAAATCAGATATTTTACTTATATTGCGATGATGTCACTGGGCTATTTTCTATGTTGAGTTTTTGAGTTAAGTATCCTAACTTGAGTTTCTGTTTTAGCCATTTTACATATCGTACATTCCACGTACCGACGCCCTTTGCTGCATCATTTTATGATGCAGATTTAGGCACCCACGATAGTAGGCATTCAGTAAGACAACTTTTTTGTGGCAGTTAGTGAGACCTCCTCGTTCTCAGAGGGCCCGAATCAGTTAGTTTGATTTATTTATTTTATAGTCAGGCAGCCGTGAGTATTGTTACGACACCTATCTTTAGTATAGTAAAGGCTTTATGGACAGAGTTAGTGATTCAGTCTAGTCCATTCATTTGAGTATTTAAAGCATTTATTATTATTTGTATCAAAAGATCTTTATGGAATTTTATATATCGTATGATTGAGATTCTTTGAGTTTTATTTAATGTTTTGAAGGTTCACCTTATAAAGCTTTTGTATGCATGTTAAGTCTTCAATTGAGTGAGCCAACTAGGCCAAGGGTTGGCTTAAGGACCAGTAATAGTTTTCGAGTACCGGCTATGTCCAGGGTGTAGGCTCGATGTGTGACAAGAATATAATCATAAAGGAAATAAAATACAACCAAAATACTCTATTCATCAACTCCATAAATGCGGCAGTTGCATTAGTCAACCCAAATGACATGACAAGAAACTCATAATGATCATACATTATCCGTAAAGCAGTCTTAGGAATATCATATAGTCCAATCCTTAACTAATGATCTCTGGACCTCAAATCAATCTCACTGCACCCTAAAGCTGGTCAAACAAATCATTGATCCTTGGAAGGGGATTTCACAACCCCTAATTCCTTCTACCTAATCTATAGTAGGATGCAAAGAGGATGCTGAAAAAATGACTGAGAAAGAAATGATAGAAGAAGGTGCATGCGGGTCATTTACGACTCGTAGACAGATCTACGACTCGTAAAGTGGGTCTTGTACAACCACAGATGGCTTGGTGAAAATTTTCTAAGTCTAAGGCCTATATACAAGATGGTATACGAACCGTGAAGTATTTCACGGCTCGTAGATGGGTTTTGTGAATTGATGGTCCAAATATCAACGTCGTAGTATCTTGAGTTACGAATTAGCAGACGACTCGTACAATGGTTTACGACTCGTAAAGGAAGTTTCGTGACAAATTCCAATAACTCAACTTTTAGGACCTCTAGTTTACGAGAGGTAGTTTATGACCCGTAAAATGGTCTACGACCCGTAAATGGGATCTCATAGACTCAGATGATAATTTTTAAGAGGGGTAATTTTGTCCATTCCAATCCCTATTTAATTAATCCTTTTTTGTTTTAGGCTTGAATAAAGCCTTAAAAAAGAACCCTAGGTATATTTCTCACCATTTTTCACACCCAAGGGTTTCTTGAGAACATTAGAAGATGGAGAAGAGCAAAAGTTCTTGATTTTAGCATGAGGATTGACTAGAGTTGGATTGTTTCTTCTATCCCCACGTGTAAGACTTACTAAAGTGTGGATCTACATCTGGTCACACTCCCTTTTCATCTACTTAAGTCGAGATTTGGAAAAAGTTGAGATATAGGAAATTCTATTACCCTAATACTGAAACTCTTGCATTTATTATGAGTTCTCCCGATAATGTATGAAGTACTTCCTGCATTGCATAATTTCTAATATGAAATTGAGGTAAAGTTCAATACTTCATAGCATGAACCCTAATTTGCATAATTCTATGAAATTCTATGCATGGATTGAGTTGAGGTCTGAATTTGATGTTGAATAGATGAGTTGAGAAATTTGAGTATCCTAGAGCATGAAAAGCATACTGAACATAATCACTTATTACTACCACGACACTTACTTTCATTGCATGATGAATCATATTGAGTGAGTCTAAATGATTGTCTAAGTTTGAGTCGAGTTTTATTATCTGCATTGATTGACTGAGTTGATGAGTAACTGATACGTGTTGAGATGAGATAACCCAAATGAGGATCAAATTTGAGTTGATTGACTAAGCATTGAGGATTGAGTTGAATGATGAGTTGAGCATGTTTTAATCTTGGGAGGAGTATCGAGCACCGACCTGGGAGAGAGTAAACATCTATTTTAACCCACCAAACTACGTTTCTAGCATAGGATAGTTGTGTAGCTCATTCTGGCGACTCTTGTCCCAAAAGTGGACATTTACTATAGATCCAAGATAGAGGTTGATCGTCCTTTACCATGGCAAATTTAGGACAAGCGTAGCAACAACGTCGTTTTCATTGTGCATCACCAAACTAAAGGTGATGGTATCGGATGTCGGTTAAGAGAAACTCCTAAGCAACATTGATTGAGCATGATATTTTAAACTAAGTCTAATGTTTACTACGTATACTTCTAAAAGAGCATAAATTACGTTCAACTTGCATGTATTGAATTGTGCATGAGTGGTTGAGTCGAGATGAGTGAGTTGAGCCTTAATTTCTTGAGCTATTTTACATACCATTATATTTCATGTACTGAGGACTTTAGGACTTTAGCCTGCGCACCATTGAAGTCTAGATCAGTGCAATCTAGAGTTGGTGAGCCCTGCTTGCATTCCGGAGGAGCCCTTTTATCTTCTTGCTTTCATTGAGTACTTTATTTTCTTTATTTGAGGTGTCCATGGCATGTCATGACACCATCTAGACTGTTGAGTAGAGGCTTCATAGACAATGAGTAGAAGATTTGTCGAGCATTTTGTATTTCCAAACTTAATCTTTTGAAGCTATGAGATAATAGAGTTATGTTAATCATTGACAATGTCTCAATATCTGAGTTTTTATTCTGCTGTCGAGTTGATATGACAATGAGGCCAGGTGGTTCTCTTGGGGAATCAACAATAGTTCTTCAAGAGCTAGCCACGCCAAACTCCCAGGGCATGACAAATATGGTATCTAAGCACAAAGTTCAAGAGTCCTAGGGAGTCTATGAAGCCATGTCAAGTAGAGTCTTGTTTATGGGTTTGTTGTGCACCACACTTCATAAACAGGAGGCTATATGACATTAGCAAATTTTACCCTTTCTTGCGTTCTGAGTTCGTGCGATAAAGTTAAAACCCTACAAAACTCTTTTCTAACTCATGCATTATGCGCTTGCAAATCATGCCTCCTAAATGCACTGTAAACCAGTGAAATCTTGCAGCCAACAATTGAGAATCCCACTTTAGAGTGCCTCCTTTGATGGAAACGAGGGGTTGAGGTCGATCGGTCAGAGCCATTAGAGTACCTGAGACACTTGTTGCTCCATCTGCTCCTACTACACAGGCTGACTTTAGAGGAGCTATAAGCATGCTTACACAGTTGGTAGCTTCCCAGAGTGGGAACCAGGCTCACAGGCTTCTAGTTTTAGCTCTCAAGATCCAACGGCTGGCGCTAGATTGAGAGACTTTTTGAGAATGAACCCACGTACTTTCACTAGGTCAAAGGTCGAGAAGGACCCTCGGAACTTCATTGATGAGATATGGAAGGTGCTAAAAACTATCCGACCAAGACTGAGGGAGTTAAGCTTGTTGCCTATTATATCAAGGATATGGCTAATGTCTGGTACTGTCGGTGGGAAGAAAGTCGGGGTGATGATGTTAAGCCAGCAGTTTGGAATGAGTTCAAGATTGTCTTCTTTAATTGTTTCTTTTTGTAGGAGTTGAGAGAGGCTAAGGTTGAGGAGTTTATGAACCTAAAACAGGAGGGTCTGACTGTTAAAGGATACATCTTGAAATTCATCCATTTATCCAAGGATGCCCCATAGATGGTCCAGGATTTGAGAGCGAGGATGAGGAAATTCGTGTCTGGGTTGGGATAATATGTGAAGAAAGAGTGTAATTCCCTAGAATCATTGTTTATTCCTAACAAAATTAGGAGGATAAGAAGAAAGATAGAGAGGATCATCTGAGTAAGAAGGCCAAGTCAGCAGGGCTTGAGCATACCCAGACTAAGTAAGGTAAGGGAGATATACAACTTCCAGAAGAGGTCCTCTAGCTATGCAACGTCTTCAGCCAGTGCACCAGCCCCCAGCTACAGGTATGACAAGAGGTCCCAAGGTTAGCCAAACTTAGGGGAACAGGGTACACAGTCTCAAGCAAGTATGACTCTTGGCTCTGAAGTTAAGTCACCTTGTGGGAAATGTGGCAGGATGCATCTGGGAGAATGTAGAGATGGAGGGAATAGTTGCTATTAGTGTGGCCAGCCGGGACATTTCCAGAGAGAGTGTCTAATGTGAGTCAATAAGGCTCAGTCTTCTACCACATCACTAACTGCAAGGGGTAACAAGAGAGGTGCTGCACTAGGGACTAGCAGTGGGACAAACCGTCTGTATGCAATAGGGAATCGACAGGACCAAGAGGTTGCACCAGATGTTGTGACGGGTATGCTCTGAGCTTTTTACCTTTTCTTGTTATGCTTTACTTGATCCGGGCGCAACTTGTTCCTTTGTGACGCTATACGTGGCTGGTAGATTTGAGTTCTTTCTTGAGTGGTTATTTGAGCCATTTTTCTGTTTCTACTCCTATTGGTGAGTCCATTCGAGCAAAGAGAAATCTATAGAGATTATGTGGTGTTCATCTATCATAGGGATACTCTTATTAATTTGATTGTGTTAGAGATGGTGGATTTCAATGTGATCCTTGGCAAGGACTGGCTCCACGCCCTTTATGCCTTTGTTGATTGCAGAACTGACACAGTTAAATTTCAGTTTCTAATGAATTGTTATTGTGTGGAAGGGTAATTCTCTTGTGCAAAAAGGTAGGTTTATTTTCTACCTCAAGGCTCGGAGACTAATCTCTAAGGAATGTATCTACCACCTCGTAGGATTTAAGTCTAACGATGTTGAGACTCCTACTCTTGAGTCTGTCCCAATTGTGAGTGAGTTCCCTAACGTATTTTAAAAGGATCTGTCCAGAGTCCCTCCTGCTAGAGAGATCGACTTCGGAATCGATGTTCTTCTGGACACTCGGTCTATTTCAATTCTGCCATAAAGCATTGCCCCTGCAGAGTTGAAAGAGTTGAAGGAACAGTTGAGAGATTTGCTAGAGAAGGGATTCATAATGCCGAGTGTCTCTCCATGGGTCGCTCCAATCTTATTCGTGCGAAAGAAGGATGGTTCCCTCAGGATTTGTATTGACTATCGTCAGTTGAAAAAGGTGACAGTCAAGAACAAATATCCCCTTCTGAGGATTGACGACATGCTTAACCAACTTCAGAGTGCCACTGTTTTCTCCAAGATAGACCACATATCAGGCTATCACTAACTGAAAGTGAGAGAATGTGAAATTTTTTGAAGACGACTTTTCGAACTTGATACAGTCACTTCAAGTTCTTGGTGATGTCTATCGGGTTGACAAATACACTTGCAGCCTTTATGGACCTGATGAGCAGAGTATTCAAACAGTATCTTGACATGTTCGTAATCGTGTTTATTGATGATATCTTGGTGTATTCTAGATATGAGGAGGAGCATGCCAATCACCTCTGAATCTCTATGTAGACACTCAAAGATAATGAGTTATATGCAAAGTTTTCAAAGTGTGAGTTTTGGCTCAAATTTATGGCATTCTCAGGTCACGTTATTTCAGGCAATGGCATTCGAGTGGATACCCAGAAGATCGAGGCAGTTAAGAACTGGCTTAGACCAACCTCACTGACAGATATAAGAAGTTTTTTTTATTATCCGGCTATTACCACAATTTTCATAATGGATTTTCTTCCATATCCACACTGTTGACTAGACTGACTTAGAAGATGGTCAAGTTTCAATGGTTAGACGAGTGTGAGAGAAGCTTCTTGGAGCTGAAGATGAGGTTGACTACTTCCCTGGTATTGACCTTGTCTGATGGAACTGATAGATTTGTCATCTATTGTGATACTTCGAGAGTGGGATTGGGATGTGTGTTTTGATGCAGAGGGGGAAAATTGTGTCTATGCATCTAGACAACTCAAAGTGCGTGATAAGAATTACCTCACTCATGGCTTGCAGTTAGAAGCAGTGGTGTTTGCTCTCAAACTATGGAACCATTACTTGTATAGGACACATGTTGATGTATTCACAAACTACAAGAGCCTGCAATACGTCTTCACTCAGAAGGAGCTTAATTGAGGCAAAGGAGGTGGCTTGAGTTACTCAAAGACCATGACATGAATATCTTCTACCACCCAGGTAAAGCTAATGTGGTCGTTAATTCTCTTAGCAGGTTTTCCATGGGGAGCACCGCCCATGTGGAGGAGGAGAAGAGAGAGTTATCTACAGAAGTACATAGACTAGCACGATTGGGGGTTCAATTAGATGACTCAGGCGAAGGAGGAGTTCTTGTGCATAATGGGTTTGCATCATCTCTAGTAGTTGAGGTGAAGGAGAAACAAGATCAAGATCCTATTTTATTACAGTTGAAGGCGGATGTGCATAAGCAGAAGGTGATGGCTTTCGCCAAAATGGAAGATGGAGTATTGAGATATTAAAGCAGGTTGTGTTTTCAAGATGTTGATGGAGTTTGCGAGAGGATCATGGAAGAGGCCCATAGGACCAGATATTCCATCCACCTAAGGTCAACAAAGATGTACCATGACTTGAGAGAAGTCTACTGCAGAGTGGAATGAAGAGAGACGTTGTTGAGTTTGTCTCTAAGTACCCGAATTGCCAACAAGTAAAAGTTAAGCATCAAAGGCCATGTGGAGTAGCTCAAAACTTTGAAATTCTAGAGTGAAAATGAGAGATGATCAACATGAACTTCATTATATTTTTACCGAGGTCACTCAGGCAGCATGATTTGATTTTGGCGATAATTGATTGGATGACCAAATCTGCACACTTCTTAGAAGTAAAGACGACTGACATTACAGAGGATTATGCTCAGTTATACATAAACAAGAATATTAGACTGCATGGAGTTCCTTTGTCTATCATCTCAGATAGAGGAGGTCAATTCACTTCCTAGTATTGGAGATCTTTTTAGAGGGGTATGGGTATGAAGATGCGCCTTAGCACTGCTTTTCACCCACATACGGACGGCCAAGCAGAGCGTACTATTCAGACCTTGGAGGATATGTTGAGAGCCTATGCCATTGACTTTAAAAGTAATTGGGATGACCATTTGCCTTTGATAGAGTTTTCTTACAACAACATCTTCATTTTAGTATTCAAATGGCCCCAAACGAGGCATTTTATGGAAGGAGGCGTAGGTCGCCGATTGGATGGTTTGAGGTAGGAGAAGCAGAGTTGATTGGACTAGACTTGGTTCACCAAGCTATGGAGAAGGTTAATATTATTTGAGAAAGTTTGAGGACTACATAGAGTCGACAGAAATCCTACACAGATGTTAGACGAAGAGACATAGAGTTTGAGGTCAAAGTTGGGTGTATTTGAAAGTGTTGCCCATGAAGGGCGTGATGAGGTTCCAAAAGAAAGGGAATATGAGTCTGAGGTACATTGGCCGGTATCAAATCATAAAGAGAGTGGGTAATGGCACTTATGAGTTGGAACTACCATCGAAGTTAGTGGCCATCCACCCGGTCTTTCATGTTTCCATGCTTAAAAAGTGTTTGGGAGATCCAAAGTTAGTTGTGCCTGTTGAAAGTATTATAGTCAAAGTCAATATGAGTTATGAGGAGATTCCTGTCCAAATCCTTGATTGTCAGGTTCGCAAGTTAAGAACCAAAGAGATTGCATCTGTCAAAGTATTGTGCAGGAACCAATTTGTAGAAGAAGCTACTTGGGAGGTGAAAGAGGATATAAAGACCAAATACCCCCTTTTATTCCAGCCTGCTGATGGTGATAGAGTTGATGGTAATGATTTTCTCTAACCTTTCGAATTCCCATTCTGTTAGGTTTTGCACCCCCTATGGATTTACCTAATCGTTGGAACAGGTTAACCGATTTGTTTTAATGATGCAGAAATAAACTGGAACGCAGCAATTTTACATGAAAACACCCGGCTCACAAAAGGTGAAAAATCGCGACCTGTACCTCTACAGGATTTACTCCAACTTCACTACTTCAATTTGAGCCTTCAAAAAACGATTACAATTCCTAGTAATCTAAACTTCAAAACTACTTCAACAACTTCCTAACTTCACATAAACCTCCCTAGGCGTATGTTCCCAACGTCTTCGAGTTACCCCCAACTTGAAGACTAGAATCTAATCTCAGTTATAGACTTTGAGAGATTACACAATTTGTTCAAAATTACAAAGAGAAAACAAATCTTCCTTAGTCCTATGTTATCACGTTGTGCTTCTCTTTTTCTTCATCTGTCTCTCTCTTTTTCTGTGTGTCTTAATCTCTAATTTTTCTGTGATGTCCTTCCTTGCTTTATAGTTATCAGATCAAGTTCTATTTGTCCTAGAACTCTTTTAGTGATAATTCTCAGTAGAATCCTTTTCTGCATCAAACTCCTTCTTTACATAGAACTCCTCTTGCACTTCAAACTCCTTCTTCGCATATAACTCCTTCTTTTCATAGAACTCCTTCTTCTAATAGAATTCCTCTTTTTAAGCACCCTGTTTCATTATCTTTTGTCAATCATCAAAACTTCACTGCTCTAACAAATTCCCCCTTTTTGATGATGACAAACTTTCTGATTTCTGAGTGTCAGGTCTATCCATCTAATCTGATTTATTTTCAGCTTTCCATAGTTCCCCCTGACTGTGTGCCCTCTACTTGTCCAGTGGATGGACCAGGTAGCCTGACTTGTTCCTCTGATCCAGCTTTCCATAGTTTCCCCTGACTGTGTGCCCTCTGCTTGTCCAGTAGATAGACCAGGTAGCCTGACTTGTTCCTCTAATCCAGCTCATAGTCATCCTGTCCTCCCCTTTTTAAAAGGTGCAAGTGAAAGAACCTTGTGCTTATATCCAGTCATGTGCCTTGAGCAAGCGCTATCCTTGTACCAATGCTTGCTTTCTTTCACTGCAACCTGTAAGATAGATCAAGGGTTAGTTTTAGGAACCCAGACTAGCTTGGGTCCTTTCCAGTTTTAAAACGGATGAATGAGATCCCTTCTTGCCCAAGTAGGCAACATGTTCCTTGACCTGTTTCTTTTATCATTTTCATGCCTCCTTTTGCGCACATGATATATGTTTCTACTCCTAACATTGTTTGCAATTGGACACTCAGTAGTTGGATGTCCAATTTTTCCACAGCGGTAGCACAAATCAGTAGTAGTAACATTCTCCTGAAAGAACCCTATTCCAGCTTTCTCAATGTGACTTTTGCTTCCTAGATGGTTCACTATTCTTGATGACTGAGTCCATCTGTTTACCTTTTCTAAATCCAGTTTTAAAATGGAGTTTTCCTGGGTCAATTTTCTCACTTTTTCTTTCTCACACAAAAACTCAATTTTGCATTCTTTCAACTCAGCTTCTACCTTCTGATGCTCTTCACTCATCGTACTTTCACCCTTATCAGCAACAGTTAACTTTTGAATTTCTGACTTTAGGTTCAACACAAGTGAATCAAGTTGTTTAACCTGTTTCTTCAACTTGTCATTTATTTCTTTTGCTTTATCCAGACAGTTTTTTATCTCAAGATTTTCAAATTTTTGATCTGAAAAATCTTTAATTAGTTGATCCTTTCCATTTGCTACTTCTTGAAAATCGTCTATCAATCCATTCATCAGCAAGATTAGCTTCCTTTTTGAAAAGAGATACAACTTTTCTTTTAATTCAGAAATACTTACCTCAGATCTGTCATCTTCTTCTATATCTGAATCTCCAGCAGCCATGAAAGCAGTTTCATCAATATTTTCAGTATCAGAATCTTCCAGACCTGATCCCCAAGCGGCCATCATGGCATAGTTTTCCTTTTCCTTTTGCTTAGTTGTTTTTTCTTTGATTTCTCTTTCAGCCCTTTCCTTTCTCCACTCAATCTCCCATAGAGGACACTATTTGATGTGATGATCAGTTTTTTCACATTTGTAACATCCAGAGTTGCTTTTGTCATCGGATCACTTCCTGTTACCAGTGTCATCGGACCACTTCCTGTTACCTGTTTCTTTCTTATCCTTCCCTTTCCTGTTCCTTAGAAACTTTTTGAATTTTTTAGCTAAAAATAATATCTGATCTTCATCAAGATCTGATCCCTCATCATCAGAAACTACTCTAAGAGCGAGTGATTTTTCATACATTCCCACTTCTTCCTTTTGCCCTTCCATGTTCATCTCATATGTTCTGAGATTTCCAACCAGCTCATTCAATGTCATGGTTTCAATATCCTTAGCTTCCCTAATGGCAGTAACTTTTACATCCCACTTAGCTTTTGGTAAAATTCTCAGAACCTTGTCTACCTGTTCTTCAGAGGTAAGCACTTTTTCCAGGGAAGCCAGTTCATTAATAAGTAGTGTGAGCCTTACCATCATCTCTTGCAATGTCTCATTCTCTTTCATCTTGAAGGTCTCATATTCCGTAAATAGCATGGCAACCCTGAACTTCCTGACCTGAGCAGTTCCCTCGTGAGCAATTGTAAGAGCATCCCAGATTTCTTTTGCATTGGAGCAATTTGAAATTCTGTTATACTCTTGTGGACCAAGACCACAAATCAAAATATTTTTAGCTTTGATATTTTTTCTCATGGCCACCAAATCCTTAGCGTTGAACTCCCTTCTCTCTTTCGGCACTTGTTGGTTCTCCACTTCTTTCACAGGAATAGTAGGCCCTATAATAATTCTATCCCAGAGTTCGTAGTCTTCTCCTTGAATGAAGTCCTCCATCTTAGCCTTCCACCAACCGAAATGTGTTCCATTGAAAAGAGGAGGCCTCACAGATGATTGTCCTTCTCCATGTCCAAAAGGTGGTGCAGTATTCATCTGGATCAATTCTTAGGTACTAGCCTTTAAAAAGAAAACCTGGCTCTGATACCAATTGTTAGGTTTTTGTCACGCCCTAAACCCCATTAAGGCGGACTGGCACCCGTTGCCGACAAGGCTCGGGAGAACCAACATATAACTATACACCTGCTATGAACATTTAAGAGGTTTCCATACTCAATATGCTGTCAAAAGAAAGTAAACTGTACTAACAAACCAAACGTAAATGCATAAGACTAGGCCGTTGGAGCCACGATGTCTATAATACACTATTTGACCATACTTTAATTTACATAGTCTACAAAGCCTCTAAATAAGGAACAATATCCATATGGGTCGGGACAGGCCCCGCCTCATGACCAACTATACAATACAAAATACAAGTTCTAAACACATAAGCCCCGAAGCAACCTGGAGCATAGTAATAGCAGCTGAAAGTCCTGTACTCTTACTTGGGAGATCTAGTAACTCCTGTACCTGCAGCATGAAATGCAGGTCCCCCGTAAGGGACGTCAGTACGAGATAATGTACTGAATATGTAAGGCAGGAAATACTGTATATGCAATATGAACTCAACTGAAATCACATGCTAGTGTATAAGTATGATAAGACCACCTTTAGTCATACTGTGGAATCATGTACTTTATGTCTTTTTTTTTATTACTGTATCTTTACTGTATAATCTGTGCACAATATCATGTAAATGACCAGCTGATCAGTGGTAAATCTGTAATGGGATCGACCCTGGCTAGGTGATTCCTTCACCCCTCGGGCTACCACCCAAATGAGATCGACCCTGGCTAGGTGATTCTTCCACCCCTTGGGCTACCACTCATTTATAAGCAACTGTAAGTTATCTTTTATTTACTTTGAGATGGTTCTTTTGGTGGTCATAACCTTTAGAACTGTAGGAATATAGACATGTGACATATGAAAAACCATGTAAAGTAATACCACGATGGGAAGAGAGATACACAACTAATGAATCGTATCAAAGATTGAACAACACATAGACTTTGTTTGGTAAAAAGGAATTCATGCATATTCGGTATTCAAGTACATATGCAGGTTGACAATGACTATGTATGGAGACATATGGACATGTTAAAGAGTGGGAACACGGTTAGCAGCCATGTCGGAGTTTGTACGTGCCTTTATGTGCTAAGGAAGACTATAGATTTCATGCCAAGTAATAGGAAATCAAGTTGCCTTACATACCTCGCTGTACTATGTCGTTATTACCTCGGAGTAGTATCCTTTTCCTCCAACACTTATCTACAACATATTAGGTGATAAAACTAGTGTTTGTAGCTAATAAACACGTCTTAGTAATCTAATTTCACCCAAAAACAACATCCGGGCAGCAAGCTCGGAATTAGCACCCAAATAGTATTCTTTCAACACTTCCGCTCTTAATCGTATTTTCTAACACACATTCCCATATACATGTCATATCCAGCTATGCTTAGTCTCATAACAGCATTACAACAACTCATACAATACAGCATACAACAACTTTACACAACACGTAAGTAGACAACGCAACATTGCGTCTTTCCGCTACATTTCGACGTCAACCATTCCAAATCCGTTCCAACCTTAACCAAACTGTCCTCAACATATTTACACATAATTACAGTCCTAAACCAGTCCAAAAACATTCCCTAAGTAGATGAAAAACACGAGACAACAATTCCCAAAACAGTCCACAAATTCTTACTAATAACCGGAATTAAGACATCATTTAAGAACTTGTTTTTGCGGAAGGTACAAGTGGTCCAGCAGCCTTCTTACATCACTATGGACCCAAGACTTCTTAAAAACATACATATTACTTCATAAATCAGCCAACCAACAAGATAAAAGTCTCTTATTTAACAAGAAAAGTGAACTACAAAATTGGAACACATGCTGTCGCAAAATTCCTGCACAATACAACCAAAATACTCTTCATGTTTTTCATGAAAAAATTATACCAAACCATGGGTATTTTTACTTACCTTAACTCTCAAGTATTAGTTTCTCTTCAAGAACCCTAGGAGTTTGTCTTGGCTGCTTTAGAAAATGGAGAGAGAGCAAAAAGAAACTTGAGAGAAATCTGAAAATTTGGCTTAAGAAAATGGCTGAAAGTTGCTGCTGGTTGCTCCCTTTTATAGGCCTCTTTTGGCCGACTTTCTTTTGGGCTTTTAGCCTTATTTTGATAAGGTTATGGGGCAGCAGCTTGTCCCTTTCATTTGGGCCTTATTGGGCTTCAAATGGGATGGGCTTTGTTGCAAACATTTACTCCCTAAGCCCACTTAGTTTGGGCTTTAGTTTAGAATTGCATTGTAGTTGTAATTTGGCCCTTTTTCTTATCCATCTTGGGCTGCAAATATTGCCCTTTTATGATGCCAAACCATGGGCCCAAATGACATCTTTAACTCGGGGTTTATTCTTTATCGGACTTGAACAAATTCGGTGTTGGGCCTTGTCTCCGTTTACCGAGCTTATTAAGCACGTAGGTGACTCACCTACTAGCTTCCTAAATCCCACAAGCACCTCAATTATTTTACTTCATTTAAGGTCACACTCTCCTTAACTTGACCTAAAAATTATATACGCTCGGTCATCTTAAGCGTCAAATGTACATATAACCCTTAAATCTGGAATTCATGCACTTTTAAAAATATGTGCAGATTTGACCTTGTCATATCATGTTTCATCTATGTTGGACTAGTACATGTATGATGTGGGGTGTTACATCCTCCCCCCCTTAGGAACATTCGTCCCCGAATGTCAGCATAATTGAATAGGTTAAACAAGTTTAAACTTCCGTGTATACAGACTTTTGAAAACATAATAAGAATTCATATTCACGTACCTACTACTCCTTTAACTCTGTATCTTGGACTTCCTCTTTAGCTTCAAATAAATAAGGATATTTAGACCTCATTGCTTCCTCAGCCTCCCACGTTATCTCTTCTACCTGTTGGTTCCTCCAAAGCACTTTCACTGAAGGTATTTCCTTATTCCTTAGCTTTCTAACTTGACGATCTAGGATAGCAATAGGTACCTCTTCATAGGTGAGATCTTCCGTAACTTGCATATCTTCAATAGGAGTAATACGAGATGGATCACCTATGCATTTTCGGAGCATTGAGACATGAAAAACTGGATGAACCATTGAAAGCTCCTGGGGTAACTCTAATTCATATGCAACTTGTCCAAACCTTTTAATAATCTTATATGGCCCTATGTAACGTGGGCTTAGTTTCCCTTTCTTACCAAATCTCATAACACCTTTCATTGGAGACACCTTTAAGAATACCCAATCTCCTACTGAGAATTCCAGTCCTCTTCTTCTAGCATCTGCATATGATTTGTGACGGCTTTGGGCTGTTTCTAGCCGTTGTCGTATTACCTTGACTTTTTCCATGGCTTGTTGGACTAGATCTGGACCAAGCAAGGTGGTTTCACCCACTTCAAACCATCCTATTGGTGATCTACATTTCCTTCCATACAAACCTTCATACGGTGCCATCTTGATACTTGAATGGTAGCTATTATTATAGGCAAATTCAATAAGTGGCAAATGGTCCACCCAACTACCTTTGAAGTCCAATGCACACGCCCGCAACATATCTTCAAGTGTTTGAATGGTGCGTTCTGCTTGACCATCTGTCTACGGGTGGAAAGCTGTACTTAAATTTACTTGTGTCCCTAAGCTCCTCTGGAAGGATTTCCAAAATTTTGCGGTGAATTGAGCTCCCCGATCAGATATAATGGAGATTGGGACCCTATGTAGTCTAACTATCTCCTTAAGGTATAGCTTTGCATACTCTTCAGCCGTATAGTCACTCTTAACTGGCAAGAAGTGTGCTGACTTTGTAAGTCTATCAACTATTACCCATATGGAGTCAAACTTTTGAAATGAGCGAGGCAACCCATTAACAAAATCCATATTAATCATATCCCACTTCTATGTTGGAAGCTCTATACATTGCATATAACCTCCCGGCTTTTGGTGCTCTACCTTAACTTGTTGGCAATTTGGACATTGAGCCACAAATTCTGCAAGGTCTTTCTTCATTCCTTCCCAACAAAACATTTCCTTCAGGTCATGATACATCTTAGTTGATCCTGGATGGATAGAATATCTTGAATGATGGGCTTCTTCCATTATTCTCCTTCTTAGTCCATTTATATTAGGAACGCACAATCTGTTTTGACAGTAAAGTTCTCCATTTTGGGTAAGTTCAAAGCCCTTCATTATGCCTTGACTCACCTTCTCCTTAAGTCGCCGTAGAATAGGATCTTTGAACTGTTTTTCCCTTACCTCTGTTATCAATGAAGACTTTGTAGCATTATGCACAACAACCCCTTCCTTTGGAGTTTCAATGAGGCGCACTCCCAAATTGGCTAGTTGACGTAGATCCTTAGCGACTCCTTGACGTACCACGGTCTGATCATCAATGTTCACAATTGCCTTGCGGCTCAAAGCATCGGCTACCACATTTGCTTTCCCTGGATGGTATAGTATATCAACATCGTAATCCTTTATTAGCTCCAGCCACCTCCGCTGCCTTAAATTTAGGTCTTTCTGTTTAAATATGTACTGTAAGCTCTTATGATCAGTATATATGTCAACATGAACCCCATACAAATAATGGCGCGATATTTTCAAGGCAAACATAACAGCTGCTAGTTCAAGGTCATGTGTCGGGTAGTTTTTCTCATGTGGGCGCAGTTGTCTCAAGGCATAAGCAATTACCCTACCATGTTGTGTCAGTACACACCCTAAGCCAACCCCATTACCCTACCATGTTGTGTCAGTACACACCCTAAGCCAACCCCCGAAGCATCACAATATACCGCATACCCCTCTATGCCTTCTGGAAGCACTAATACAGGTGCAGAAGTTAGCCTGCTTTTCAACTCTTGAAAGCTCCTTTCACATGCATCATTCCATTGAAATTTGGTCGCCTTATGTGTCAACTTTGTTAGAGGTGCAGAAATAGAAGAAAAACCTTCGACAAATCTTCTATAATAACCTGCCAACCCTAAGAAGCTTCGAACTTCGGTGGGCGTGGTTGGCCTTGGCCAATCTCTCACCGCCTCTATCTTTTGTGAATCAACCCTTATCCCTTCATCGGATACAATATGACCCAAGAATGCCACTGATTTCAACCAAAATTCACATTTGGAAAACTTGGCATACAATTGCCGATCACGAAGAACTTGTAATACCTGCCGTAAGTGATTTGCATGGTCCTCTTTTGATCTTGAATACACCAAAATGTCATCTATAAATACTATCACAAAGACATCCAAGAACGGCTTGAATACCCTGTTCATTAAGTCCATGAAAACTGCTGGTGCATTTGTCAGCCCAAATGACATAACAAGAAATTCAAAGTGGCCATAGCGTGTCCTAAAGGCTGTCTTGGGTATATCTTTTTCCCTCACTCTCACTTGGTGATAACCTTACCTCAAATCAATTTTTGAAAAACATTTGGCACCCTGTAATTGATCAAATAAATCATCAATCCTGGGGAGGGGGTATTTGTTTTTAATTGTCACCTTATTCAATTGTCGGTAATCAATACACATTCTTAAGGTGCCATCCTTTTTTACGTACAAATAACACTGGTGCACCCCAAGGGGACATACTAGGTCTTATAAAGCCCTTCTCTAGCAAATCTTTCAATTGCTCTTTAATTCACGTAGCTCTGCCGGGGCCATTCTATATGGAGGGATAGAAATAGGTTGAGTGCCTGGGAGTAAATCAATGCCAAAATCTATCTCTCGTTCTGGAGGCAAACCTGGAAGCTCTTCGGGAAACACATCAGCAAATTCATTCACTACCGGAACCGATTGAAGAGTTGGTGATTCAGCCTCCATATCCCTTACTCTAACTAGATGACATA
This sequence comes from Solanum rostratum, assembly GCA_029948455.1. NCBI lineage: Eukaryota > Viridiplantae > Streptophyta > Magnoliopsida > Solanales > Solanaceae > Solanum > Solanum rostratum. The sequence continues at coordinate 14,057,306 of CM057053.1, read as the reverse complement.
TACACCCCTTTGACATCATCTTCCTTGCCTTAAAATAGGAAATTAACTTCCCCTTTGGTGCCCCAACATTACCTTCCCATTCAAGGACTGCCTCATTTGGAAAGTGGAAATACACTCTCTTAGATCGGCAATCCACAGTAGCATAGCAAGAAGCTAACCAATCCATGCGCATTATAACATCGAATTCCACCATATCTAACTCAACAAGGTCCGCCCACGTATCACGGTCACGAACAGTTACAACACAATCATAATAGACCCTTCTAGCTATAATAAATTCACCGGTTGGCGTAGATACTTCAAATGGCTCATTCAATAGTATAGGTGTTCTTTTAAGCTTCCCAGCCACTAGTGGTGTAATATATGATAATGTAGAACCAGGGTCAATTAATGCATACACATTATGTGAAAAGATGGACAATGTACCTGTGACCACATCGGGTGAAGCTTCTAAATTTTGCCGACTTCCCAGAGCATAAGTGCGATTCTGGGCTCCGCTGGAGCTAGCTGCTCCTCTACCACCTCTACCACGGCCTGTAGGCATTTGCTGACCCCTACTAACAGGAGGAACTGACGATGATGATGCAACAGCTGACCCAGCAGGTTGTGCCATATCACCCATACGTCTTCTCGGGCAATCTCTTATCACATGCCCTGGTACACCACACCAATAACAGGCATCTGTCCCAACACGGCATATGCCTGAATGACTCCTCCCACATTGTTTGCAAGACTGCTTAGGAGGAATCTGCTGGCTGGCCGAATATCCTGTAGTCCGTGCACCTTGTCCCTCACTTCTTTGATTAAACTGATTACCTCTAGGCCCTTGAAATTGCGGTGGAGCACTGACTGCAGAATATGAGGATGATGGTCTAGGTGGTCTACTAGGAAATCGGGGCCTAACATCACCTTGGGACGGTACAAACTGCCCTGTAGATCTGGCCCTCTTGGACTGGCCCCTTTCTATGTCTTGTGTCCTTCTCCTTTGTCTCTGATCCTCTAGTTTCTGCGCAAATGCTTGCATTCTTGCTATATCCATGTCTTTATTCAATGAAGCAATAGTACAGTCTCTTACCAGATATGTATCCAACCTATCCACATACCAATGAACTCTATCTGCCATAGTAGCAACTACGTTGGGAGCATACCTGGCCAAGGAGTTAAAGTGGAGGCTATACTCCCTCACGCTCATACCCCCTTGATGGAGATTCAGAAATTGATCTGCACGGGCCTCTCGAATCTCATATGGCAAGTAGTGGTCAAGAAAGGCCTCTTTGAACTCCTTCCAGGTAATTGGAGGTGCATCTGTACCCTTGGATTGCTTCCAAGCTTCATACCACAATATAGCCACACCTTTCAATCTATATGCTGCCAGTTCTACAGCTTCTGTACCACTCACATGCATAACATCTAAAGTGCGCTGGATCTGGTCGATGAAGTCTTGCGGATCTTCATTAGGATCTGATCCGGTGAAAGTTGGAGGGTCCAAATTAAGGAAGTCACGTATCCTCGTGCTAGCTGCCCTATTCGCACCATATGCACCTACAACTTGGCCTTCTTGTCTTTGGCTTTGGCTAGCAACTATGCGTGTCAATAATTGGACCGCATTTCTCAGATCCTGCACAGCAGCATCGGCAGGTGGTTCTGAGGGAGTTTCACTACGACCTGGTTCATCAGGAGCTGGAGGAGTTGGAGATGTTTGGGACAGAGACTCATCTTGGGCCTCATCTCGTCGTCTCACCCGACTGGGCATACCAATTACCACTTCCACCTCCTTCCCCTTGCCTTTGCTTTTCCTTGTTTCAGGCATGCTTACTGTACAAAATAATTTAGAGGTCAGAAATAATCAACCTACAACACTTGGCTCTATGGCATGATCTAAAGAATGAAAAGAAAGTGACAACTCCTAAATGCCACGTAGCCTCCTGCTTATAAATGTGGTGCACAACACATCCATAAACAAGACTCTACATAGACACGGCTTTGTAGACTCCCTAGGACGACCCGCTCTGATACCACTTCTGTCACGCCCTAAACCCCATTAAGGCGGACTGGCACCCGTTGCCGACAAGGCTCGGGAGAACCAACATATAACTATACACCTGCTATGAACATTTAAGAGGTTTCCATACTCAATATGCTGTCAAAAGAAAGTAAACTGTACTAACAAACCAAACGTAAATGCATAAGACTAGGCCGTTGGAGCCACGATGTCTATAATACACTATTTGACCATACTTTAATTTACATAGTCTACAAAGCCTCTAAATAAGGAACAATATCCATATGGGTCGGGACAGGCCCCGCCTCATGACCAACTATACAATACAAAATACAAGTTCTAAACACATAAGCCCCGAAGCAACCTGGAGCTTAGTAATAGCAGCTGAAAGTCCTGTACTCTTACTTGGGAAATCTAGTAACTCCTGTACCTGCAGCATGAAATGCAGGTCCCCCGTAAGGGACGTTAGTACGAGATAATGTACTGAATATGTAAGGCAGGAAATACTGTATATGCAATATGAACTCAACTGAAATCACATGCTAGTGTATAAGTATGATAAGACCACCTTTAGTCATACTGTGGAATCATGTACTTTATATCTTTTTTTTTTATTACTGTATCTTTACTGTATAATCTGTGCACAATATCATGTAAATGACCAGCTGATCAGTGGTAAATCTGTAATGGGATCGACCCTGGCTAGGTGATTCCTTCACCCCCTCGGGCTACCACCCAAATGAGATCGACCCTGGCTAGGTGATTCTTCCACCCCTTGGGCTACCACTCATTTATAAGCAACTGTAAGTTATCTTTTATTTACTTTGAGATGGTTCTTTTGGTGGTCATAACCTTTAGAACTGTAGGAATATAGACATGTGACATATGAAAAACAATGTAAGGTAATACCACGATGGGAAGAGAGATACACAACTAATGAATCGTATCAAAGATTGAACAACACATAGACTTTGTTTGGTAAAAAGGAATTCATGCATATTCGGTATTCAAGTACATATGCAGGTTGACAATGACTATGTATGGAGACATATGGACATGTTAAAGAGTGGGAACATGGTTAGCAGCCATGTCGGAGTTTGTACGTGCCTTTATGTGCTAAGGAAGACTATAGATTTCATGCCAAGTAATAGGAAATCAAGTTGCCTTACATACCTCGCTGTACTATGTCGTTATTACCTCGGAGTAGTATCCTTTTCCTCCAACACTTATCTACAACATATTAGGTGATAAAACTAGTGTTAGTAGCTAATAAACACGTCTTAGTAATCTAATTTCACCCAAAAACAACATCCGGGCAGCAAGCTCGGAATTAGCACCCAAATAGTATTCTTTCAACACTTCCGCTCTTAATCGTATTCTCTAACACACATTCCCATATACATGTCATATCCAGCTATGCTTAGTCTCATAACAGCATTACCACAACTCATACAATACAGCATACAACAACTTTACACAACACGTAAGTAGACAACGCAACATTGCGTCTTTCCGTTACATTTCGACGTCAACCATTCCAAATCCGTTCCAACCTTAACCAAACTGTCCTCAACATATTTACACATAATTACAGTCCTAAACCAGTCCAAAAACATTCCCTAAGTAGATGAAAAACACGAGACAACAATTCCCAAAACAGTCCACAAATTCTTACTAATGACCGGAATTAAGACATCATTTAAGAACTTGTTTTTGCGGAAGGTACAAGTGGTCCAGCAGCCTTCTTACATCACTATGGACCCAAGACTTCTTAAAAACATACATATTACTTCATAAATCAGCCAACCAACAAGATAAAAGTCTCTTATTTAACAAGAAAAGTGAACTACAAAATTGGAACACATGCTGTCGCAAAATTCCTGCACAATACAACCAACATACTCTTCATGTTTTTCATGGAAACATTACACCAAACCATGGGTATTTTTACTTACCTTAACTCTCAAGTATTAGGTTCTCTTCAAGAACCCTAGGAGTTTGTCTTGGCTGCTTTAGAAAATGGAGAGAGAGCAAAAAGAAACTTGAGAGAAATCTGAAAATTTGGCTTAAGAAAATGGCTGAAAGTTGCTGCTGGTTGCTCCCTTTTATAGGCCTCTTTTGGCCGACTTTCTTTTGGGCTTTTAGCCTTATTTTGATAAGGTTATGGGGCAGCAGCTTGGCCCTTTCATTTGGGCCTTATTGGGCTTCAAATGCGATGGGCTTTGTTGCAAACATTTACTCCCTAAGCCCACTTAGTTTGGGCTTTAGTTTTGAATTGCATTGTAGTTGTAATTTGGCCCTTTTTCTTATACATCTTGGGCTGCAAATATTGCCCTTTTATGATGCCAAACCATGGGCCCAAATGACATCTTTAACTCGGGGTTTATTCTTTATCGGACTTGAACAAATTCGGTGTTGGGCCTTGTCTCCGTTTACCGAGCTTATTAAGCACGTAGGTGACTCACCTACTAGCTTCCTAAATCCCACAAGCACCTCAATTATTTTACTTCATTTAAGGTCACACTCTCCTTAACTTGACCTAAAAATTATATACGCTCGGTCATCTTAAGCGTTAAATGTACATATAACCCTTAAATCTGGAATTCATGCACTTTTAAAAATATGTGCAGATTTGACCTTGTCACATCATGTTTCATCTATGTTGGACTAGTACATGTATGATGTGGGGTGTTACAGTTTTGCACCCCTACGTATTTGCCTAATCGTTGGAACAGGTTAACCGACGTGTTTCAATGATGCAGAAATAAACTGGAACGCAACAATTTTACGTGGAAACACCCGGCTCACAAAAGGTGAAAAACCACGACCTGTACCTCTACAGGATTTACTCCAACTTCACTACTTCAATATGAGCCTTCAACAAACGATTACAATTCCTAGTAATCTAAACTTCAAAACTACTTCAACAACTTCCTAACTTCACATAAACCTCCCTAGGCTTATGTTCCCAACGTCTTCGAGTTACCCCTAACTTGAAGACTAGAATTTAATCTCAGTTATAGACTCTGAGAGATTACACAATTTGTTCAAAATTACAAAGAGAAAACAAATCTTCCTTAGTCCTATGCTATCACGCCGTGCTTCTCTTTTTCTTCGTCTGTCTCTCTCTTTTTCTGTGTGTCTTAATCTTTAATTTTTCTGTGATGTCCTTCCTTGCTTTATAGTTATCAGATCAAGTTCTATTTGTCCTAGAACTCTTTTAGTGATAATTCTCAGTAGAATCCTTTTCTGCATCAAACTCCTTCTTTACATAGAACTCCTCTTGCACTTCAAACTCCTTCTTCGCATAGAACTCCTTCTTCTAATAGAATTCCTCTTTTTAAGCACCCTGTTTCATTATCTTTTGTCAATCATCAAAACTTCACTGCTCTAACACATTCCTTGTGTTCTCCTTTCATTCTCGATATGATAGACGATAGGGCTCTAGAGTCCGAGTGAGGATTGATATGATGTGTTGACTAATTGATTGTTTTACTTGCTAAATTTCATGATTACTTGATTAATTGATTGCATGGGTGAGATGAGAGTTGGTTGATTGTTAAAGTCCATAGGGAGATTCGTGCCTTGACCTAAATTCCTAGGTTTCTCTTCATTCGAGGACGAATGATCCCAAGGGGGAGGTAATATAACAACCCCTAATTCCTTCTACCTAATTTGGAGTAGGATGCACAGAGGATGCGGAGAAATGACTGATAAAAAATGATAGAAGAAGGTTTACAAGGGTTATTTATGACTCATAGATAGGTCTACGGCTCGTAAAGTGGGTCTCGTAAAACCCCAGATGACTTGATGAAAATTTTCTAAGTCTGAGGCCTATACACGAGATGGTATACGAGCCGTAAAGTATTTCACAGCTCATAGATAGGTTTCGTGAATTGATGGTCTAACTATAAACTTCGCAGTATCTTGAGTTATGAATTAGCAAATGACTCGTAAAATAGTTTACGACTTGTAGAGGAGGTTTTGTGATAAATTCTAGTAACTCAACTTTCAAGACCTCTATTTTATGAGAGGTAGTTTACAACCCGTAAAATGGTCTATGGCCCATAAATGGGGTCTCGTAGACTCAGACGACAATTTTTAAGAGGGGTATTTTCATCCCTTGCAATCCCTATTTAATTAATCCTTGTTCGTTTTAGGCTTGAATAAAGACTTAAAACAAAACCCTAGATATATTTTTCACCGGTGTTCACACCCAAGGGTTTCTTGAGAATACTAGTAGAGGGAGAAGAGTAAGAGTTCTTGATTTTAGCATGAGGATTGACTAGAGTTGGATTGTTTCTTCTATCATCAGGTATGTAAGGCTTACTAAAGTGTGGAACTACATTCGTTCACATGGGATTTTCATCTACTTGAGTCGAGATTTGTGAAAAGTTGAGATTTGGAAAATTTTATTACCCTAATATTGAAATTCTAGCATTTATTATGAGTTCTCCTAATAATGTATGAAGTACTTGCCGTATTGTATAATTTCTGATGTGAAATTGAGGTAAAGTTTCATACTTGATAGCATGAACCCTAAATTGTAGAATTCTATGCAATTCTATGCATGGACTGAGTTGAGGTCTGAGTTTCATGTTGAATAGATGAGTTGAGAAATTTGAGTATCCTGAAGCATGAAAAGCATATTGAACATAATCACTTATACTACCATGATACTTACTTGCAGTGCATGATAAGTCAAATTGAGTGAGTCTAAATGACCGCCTGAGTCTAGATCGAGTTTGATTGTCTGCATTGATTAACTGAGTTAATGAGTAACTAATACGAGTTGAGATGAGATAACCCAAATAAGTTTGAGATTTAAGTTGATTGACTGAGCATTGAGGATTGAGTTGAATGATGTGTTGAACATGTTTTAGTCTTGGTAGGAGTATCCAACATCAAGCTGGGAGTGAGTACACATCTACTTTAACCCACCGAACTATGTCACCAACGTAGGATAGTCGTGCAACTTGTTTTGACGACTCTTGTCCTAAAAGTGGACATTTACTATGGATCCAAGAGAGAGGTTGATTGTCCTTTACCGTTGCAAGTTCAAGACGGACATGGACATGACATCACCTACCTTCGTTGTGTATCCCCAAACTAAAGGTGATGGGATTGGATGTCAGTTAAGAGAAACTCCTAAGCAACATTGATTGAGCATGGCATTTAAACTGAGTCTAATGTTTACTGAGTATACTTTTAAAAGAGCATGAATCACTTTAAACTTGCATGTACTGAGTTTGAGCATGAGTGTTTGAGTTGAGATGAGTGAGTTGAGACTTAATTTCTTGAGCTATTTTACATGCTAGTGTATTCCATGTACTGACGTCCATTTGGACCAACATCATTTTATGATGCAGTTACAAGTGATAGTGGACTTCAGCCCACGCACCGTTGAAATATAGATCGGTGTATTCTAGAGTTGGTGAGCCCTCCTTGCATTCTGAAGGAGCCTTGTTATCTTCTTGCTTTCATTGAATACTTTATTTTCTTGATTTGAGGTGTCCATGGCCTATCATGGCACCATCTAGTCTGTTGAGTAGAGGCTTTATAGATAATGACTACAGGATTTGTTTAGCATTTTGTATTTCCAAATGTATTCTTTTGAAGCCATAAGATAGTAGAGTTATGTTTATCATTGACGATGTCTTAATATCTGAGTTCTTCTTCCGCTGTCAAGTTTATGTGATGATGAGGCCAGGTGGTTCTCTTGGAAAATCAACAATGGTTCTTCAAATGCCGGCTATGCCAAAGGTACGCTCCCGCGGTGTGACAGGGGATAATTTTTCTTGATAGTCATCTTGTTCAACTATCTGTAGTCAATACACATTTTCTTTGATCCATCCTTCTTCTTCACGAATAAAACTGGATCACCCCATGGTGACACATTCGGCCGAATGAACCCTTTACTCAAAGTGTCCTAAAGTTGATCCTTTAGCTCCTTTAATTCAGTATGAGCCATATGATAGGGAGAAATAGAAATGAGCATAGAGCTCGGCTTCACATCAATGGCAAAATCATTGTCCCTATCTGGAGGAACTCCCGAAAGATCAGTAGGGAACACATCCATAAACTCACGAACAGCAGGAATAGACTCCATAGAACGAAAATCAACATTGGTATCGTGAATGAAGGACAATTAGGATAAACAAACCCTATCAATCAATCAATCTCTGACATTGATATAAGAAATAACCTTCCAAGGATAAGAACACACAAGAACTCTTCCACTCAACTCTCGGTCCACCAAGCATAACCAAAGTAATCGTCTTGGCAAAACAATCAAGAATAGCATGATATAGAGATAGACAATCCAAACCCAAAATAACATAATAATTGACCATATCAAGAATAATCATATCCAGCCAAGTATCATAACCAGCCAAAAAAGAAGATGGGACCGGTGCACACGATCCACCATTAAAGCTCACCTACTAGGGTAGAAACATAAATAGGTACAAGCATACGATCACATAAAAAGTCAAACCCATCAGAGAAGTATGAGGACACATATGAATAATTAGAACCAGGATCAAACAACACTAAGCAGGCTAATGGAAAACTGGAACAATACCTGTAATAACTACAGTTGAGGCCTCTGCCTCAAGTCTATCCGAAATAGCATAACAATGAGCACCATAACCTCCAGTTGACTAACCCGTGCCTCTACCACCTGGCTAAGTTATTGCATCACCCACACCCTTACCAAGACCATGACCACCTCTATCTAGGTAAGCCCTACCACGTCCTCTAACTGGTAGTGCTGGACCTCTAGCTGGAGATGTTGAATCCCTACCGAGTGTCGCTGAATAGGTAAGGTGTAGCCCAGAATGAGTCTGAATAGGGCACTACTTGATCATGTGACTAAGATATACACAACCATAACAAGACCTTGGAGTAGGCTGATGATGTAAAGAACTAGGAGGAATGTTGTAGTCAGCCTGGCCTATGGATCTTAGACCACTAGATGAATCAGAACACCCTTTATAGTTGGCAATAAAGCATGTACTGGACCCTGATGTTATGATGTACTACCACCTCGATGAAATCTTCTACCCCCTAAAGTAGTGCCAAAGTAATGACCAAAAGCTTGGGCCCACTTAGGACCTCCAAACTCCTCTTAAACCATCAACATCGCCTCCTTGGAGGTACTCAATAGTCCGAAAGGAGGCACCCTCACGGACTGACTTGAATATATAAGATCTAATGGAGAAAATCGAACCTTTCCACAAATATGCAGACTCTCTCCGCCTCAGTAGGAGTCAAAGATATGGCATGGTTCGATAGCAAATAAAATCGGGTCTTTAATTCTACTTTTATATGATTTTTTTTGACAAATACCTCTCTTGCATCAAAATGATGCCTAAATCAACAATTACAAGAATCATTTTTCTCAAAAAAAAGAAAATATTTATAAATGGTCTTTTGAAAAATTCTTTAAAATCTTTTTGGACATTTAAATAGTTCTAGCATATGAAGTTTTTCTTTCTTTGATCACCATGATTGTTATTTTCATGATTTATGGATGATTTTACTCTTTTACGAAGGAGTTCAATTTTTGTTTCTTCTAAGTTCTACTTAACTTTCATGTTCAAACGTGGTCTAATTAACTATAGATTAGAGGTTAAAGGTTGATTAAAATGTGAACAACAATTTATATTTAAGAGAAAATACATCAAATTTCTCCTAAATTTGTTAGCAAAATTTACTATAGCACGTTAATTACAGGGCATTTAAATACCCTCCCAATAAATTTCAGGCGAATTTAATCCCACCCAAATAGATGAAGTGACATAAAAAAGAAAAGGAAAAAAATGAAGGCACGTAAAATTATATTTTGAAAAAAAAGACTTGACTAGCATATACATTATGTAATAAAAATGAAAAATTGAGAAGAAAACCACCTACCTGTCACGACCCAAAATCTAGGTGTGATGCCACTCAGCTAATCTACCAAGGTGAGTCAGTCCCAAACATGAACAACCCAACATAATAATAAAAGCGGAAGACAAATTAGTCTAGTACAATAGATACATAGGAAAACCAAAACTACAACCATCCCAAAACTGGTGTCACATGTACAAACCTCTAATGATAGGATACTTCAAATAAAATACAGGTCTCAAATGTTTAGTTCTCAAATAGAAAAAACATAAAATGGAATCCTCGAAGACATGCTGAAGATATAAGCGGTTACCTCTCAAGTGGTTCGAATGCTCGATCCTATAATGAAGAAGTTTAGCAAGAAGGACTGAGCTTGCAACCTGAAAATTGTAGCAAGTGGTGAGCATCAAACAACACGATTCAGAGCAAATGGAACTAACATAAGCTAAAGCAATGAAGAACACAAGTACTCCTGTCCTCCTAACCGCATACCGCAAAACTACACACCTGCACTCCAGAAAGTCTCAGCACAATACAATATACAAGAACTCATATATACGTATATATATTGCATAGCATCAATCTCAAAATATCCAATAGATATACAAAGTCAAAAAGGGTATATTACGTCATCCATAACATAAACAGTCTCAGATTATTCACAATTCTAATGCAATACATATAATAATATCAAGAAAGAATGATGTGAGATAGAGCGGATGCTATGAGATGTAAATAATATGATGCAATGTCAAATAATCGTGATGCATGTTTGTCCTACGATACACATTCGCTGATCAACTCAGGCCAGAATCCATGGGGTTATACAAAGACCATGTATCCGTGATCATTGTTGGCAATAACCTCGGCCAATGCTCACCAGTCCAGAAGCAACCTCGAACATCATCAACCGGCATATTACCCTGGCTCACCAACGGAATTGTTGGCTAATCTTCTATCTGTAGAGACCTCGGCCACCAACCCACTTGTTATTTTTCATATCTCTCGGTCGTAGCCATCACAAGTATCAATGCACAACTAATAGTGAATGCAATGTGCATAATCTTAATTTCATCACAAATTCAATATCGTCAAGATCTCAACATCATCACAATTTCAATATCATCATCATCTCAATATCAACACAATTTCAATATCATTCACATCTCAACATAGGCACCCTTTCGACATTAATATCACACAATTCACAAGATCATATGTGTCACGAATTCATATTCATCTCACAAGTCAAGATTTCACAATATAAATAAGTACTCAGATACCCTACCCAAACCATCTCATGATCAAAGCCAATGATGATACAATTCTACCCCCAAAATACTAAATTCCACAAACACATAGGAGCATAAACGGTTCAATCATACTTACAAGAGGTTAATAGTCCCCTTGCCTTAGAAAAAGTCTCGAATCAAGTCAAATTCACAGCTTTTCTCCTTCCTCGATATTCCAAATTACCAAAATCTATTTAAATATGGCATCACAATCACATAATGAATCCAATGACACTAAAATCAAGCAATTTTGGTGAAAAAGGCAAAATGGTCAAAAATCTCATGCCAAAAAAAGTAATTGGAATCTGAATATTAATACATGAAAATATTCTCCAAGTAATAAGGAATTCAATGGTGAAAACCATTTCGAAAATGGAGTTAAAATGAGGTCAAAATCATCAATTTAGAATTAGGAATCAATATTCGAGAAATCCCCAAATTCTACAATTAAAAACCCCAAATTCTAAGTTAAAAACACAATTTAATAAATAGAAATTGAAGAAATAGGCTAGAAAATAGTTACCCAATAGATTTGCCTTGAAAAAACTTGAAAATTCTCTCACAAATGAAGCTTGGAATATTAAAAATGGTGGAAATATGTCAAACCCGTTACTTGAAAACATTACATTGTTCAGGAAAAGCTTGTACTCTGTGAACACGAGAAAAGGTCCGCGAACGCGGGGAACATATACCAGCAAGCCTTCACAAACGCAGAGGATCAATCCATGATAATGGAGTGTAATAGTCAAAGACTCCACAAATACAGACTCTCTTTCCGTGAACGCGAAGGTTTAAATAATTTGACCTTTCCACGAATACGTTAGCTGCAACAGATATCAGCTAAACACCACATAGGGAAAACACAAAAGACCCTTGGTATTCATTCAGAATACCATGAACACACATCAAACATGGAACTTTACCAAAAACGACGTTACGAACTCAATGAAATCACTACAATTCAAATTTGAGTCATCCTTGGTTTGGAGCCCCAGAATGATCGTTTAAACTAGTTTAGGACTCAAATATAAAAAATAATCTCGGGAAATCTAAAAACTAAAAAGAGACCATTTCTAACGTTAGTTTCACCATTCGGAACCACTGAAACTGACAACATTATGATTACAGCTTCCAAACTCCGATTGTTGACCAAAGTCAAACTATGATCCAAAATGAACTGAAAATGCAACTTTGGGTCTAAAAACTTCGTTTCAACTTCAAATTTAGTTCTGTAAGTTTTTCTGGACCAAATTCGGCATTCTAGGGCTGATGAAATTGATCGAATCATGTTCTAGCACTCGAAAGTCAAGATGACCACCAAAACTCAAATTTTCTAACTTTAAGCCTTCAAAAATTCTTTTTTATCAAAACTCCAATCTTTTACAAGGTTTTCAGAATCTGACTTTTAGACTCAATCAAAAATGACCGTAGGTAACTTTCGAGAAGGGAAAAATGGTAATTTTACTTAGAATGCCAAAAATGACCTTCGTGGTCATTACATCATCCACTATTAAAAATAATGTTCATCCTCGAGCATGAGATACGGGACATACCTGAAGGCTCATAAAACTAAGGGTAGCGGGCATGCATATCTTACTATATCTCTCATGTAGCCTCATTCTCGGGCCTGTGGCTCCACTAGACCTTTAGTAAAGCGATCTCCTTAGTCCTTGACTTCCTCACCTATCTATCTAAAATTGCCACTGGCTACTCCTCATAAGTCAACATAGCTCTTTTTGCGACTCTGGACTGTCGCCAACCTACTCTAAATCAACTCCACCCGCTCTAGATTATATATCACCCATGCTGTCCACCGCTACTGTATCAAACCATCCGACAGGAGAATCTACATCTCTGGGCATACAAGACTTCAAAAGGATCCATCTAAATGCTAGAGTGATAACTGTTATTGTAAGAGAACTCCGCCAAAGCTAAGTGTTGATCCCATCTAGCACCAAAATCAATGACACATACCCGAAGCATATTCTCCAACACCTAAATGGTCCTTTCAAACTGATCATCGTCTGAGGGTCAAAAGTTGTACTCATGTCCAAAAAGGTAACCAAACCATGTTGTAAGGCCCTCAAAACATGTGAGTAAACAAAGAACCTTAGTCTAATTCAACGGAAATCACGACTCCATGCAGCCTTACAATATGACCAATGTAGAGTTGGGCTTGCCTCTCAACTTTATACTTCACCTTGATAGGAATGAATGGGTGGAGTTGGCCAATCGATCCACCACTACCCAAATGGAATCAAAATCCCCAACTATAGCAGGCAATCCAACTACAAAATCCATGGTAATGCGCTCCCAGTTCCACTCGGAAATGGGCATCCTCTGTAGCTTCTCTTTTGGTCTCGAATGTATATATTTGACGTATTGGCATATCAAGCACCTACCCACAAACTCCGAGATATCCTTATTCATGCCACACCACTAGTAATACCAGCTCAAGTCATGATACATCTTTGTTGACCCTGGATGAATGGAATATCTAGTACAATGAGCCTTATCAAGTAGTAATCTGATTAAATCACCCACCTTCGGCGCACAAATGTGACTCCCAATCCTCAAAATGCTATCAGAATCAAGTACTGCTTCTCTAGCTTCATCTCTAGCCACTTTATCCTGAATGATACACAACTTACCATCCTTAAACAGCCTCTCACAAATGTGATCCATAAAAGATGAACGAGTCTCAATAAAAGTAAGCATCTCACCCTGATCTGAAAGTTGTAATCTCACCAACCCATTGGGAAATCTCTGAACATCTCTAGCTAACGGTCGCTTCTCAACCCAAATAACTGCTAGACTCCTCATGTTGGAAGCCTTCCTACTTAATGTATCAACCACCACATTAGTTTTCTTAGGATGATAAAGAATAGTAAAATCATAGTCTTTCAAGACCTCAATCCACCTTCTTTGCCTCAAATTTAGATCCAGCTGGTTGAAAATATACCGTAGGTTACGATGGTCAATAAAAATCTCACAATGAAGTCCATATAGATAGTGATGCCACAACTTCAACATATAAACAACTGCAGCCAACTCCAAATTATGAGTGGAATTATTCTTCTCTTGGGTCTTCAACTACCTCAAAACATAAGTAATAACCTTCCTTTTTTGCATCAACACACCACCTAACCCTACTCCCGAAGCATTACAATAACTAGTAAAGTCAACTCCCTCCTCTGGCAATGTTAAAATAGGAGCTATTGTCAACAATAACTTAAGCTTTTGAAAGCTCTCTTCACACTCATCGGACTAGTGAAACATAATATTCTTCTAAGTGAGTCTAGTTAGTCGAGCTGCAATAGTAGAGAAACTTTGCATAAAATAACAATAATAACTAGCCAAACACACAAAACTACAAATCTCTGTAGGTAAGGTAGGCCTAGTTCAACCCTGAATGACCTTAATCTTTGTTGGGTCAACTCAAATACCCTTCTTGGACACTACATGCCCCAAAAATGCCACGGAACTCAACCTAAATTGACACTTGGAGAATTTAGCATAGATCTTCTCCTCCCTAAGCCTTTGAAACACTATCCACAAATGCCTTATATGCTCCTCCTCGGTCTTGGAGTAGACTAAGATATCATTGATGAACACTATCACAAAAGAATCCAGATACAATGGAAACACCCTATTCATCAACTCCATAAATGTTGCAGGGGTGTTAATCAAACCAAAGGACATAACAAGAAACTCCTAATATCCATAGCTAGTCCAAAAGGTTGTCTTAGGAATATCTGAAGACCGAATCCATAGCTGATGGTACCTAGACCTTAAATCAATCTTGGAAAATAATGCAGCTCCCTAAAGCTGATCAAACAAGTCATCAATACGAAGAAGTGGGCACTTGTTCTTGACAGTCACCTTGTTCAACTGCCTATAATCAATACACATTCTCATGGATCCATCCTTTTTCTTCACAAACAAGACCGGGACACTCCAAGGTGAAACACTAGGGTGGATAAATCCCTTGCTCAATAGATCTTGGAGCTGCACTTTTAGCTTCTTCAACTCAGTCGGAGCCCTGTGATAGGGAGTGATAGAAATGGGCTAAGTGTTCGCACAAGATCTATAGAAAAATCAATGTCCCTATTAGGAGGGACTTCTGGTAGAATGTAGGTAACACAGCCAGAAACTCACAAACCATAGGAATAGAGCCTACAAACAGTGGCTCAACAATAGTATCACAAATAAAAGCTAAATAAGCCAAACATCATATATCAATCAACTTTGAGGCTTGGATATAAAATATAACTCTACTGGAATAAAAACCCCTCGAACTTGTCCACTCTATCCTCGGTCTACATGGCATGGCTAAGGTAATGGTTTTCGCATAGCAATAAAGAATAGCATGATATGGAGATAGTCAATCCATACCCAAAATAACATTAAAATCTACATATCTAATAGAATAATATCCACCCAAGTCTCATACCCAGCCAAGGTTAGAAGACAAGATCAACACATCCGATCCACTACTAAGGGCTCACCTACTGGGATCGAAACATAAACATGCACAGACATAGTATTACATGGAAAATCAAACCCTAAGGAGAAATATGCAGACACATAAGAATAAGTGGAGTCAGCATCAAATAACATAAATGCAAGGCGATTGCAAATCAGAATAATACCTGTGATGATAGCATCAGAGGCCTTAGCTTCGGGTATACCTGGGAAGGCATAGCAATAGCTTCCCCATCCACCATTAGTAAAAGTTGTCCCTCTATTACCAGAATGTGTGGAAGTATCACTTGCTCCTCTACCCCCGGTGCGTCTACCTCTGTCAACCTAACATCTCACCCAGCCCCTAGTTTTTTGGGGTTGTACCTCTAGTTTATAGTGTCAGATCTCTAATTAGTGTTGCAGAATAACAACAGTAGTGCCCAGAATGAATCTTTATAGGACACTGTCATATCATACGATCAAGATATCCACACCCAAAATATGATCTAAGGGTGGACTGCCACTGAAAGGAGCTGGAAGGATACTATATGTCACGCCCCAAAGAGAGGGGAGGCGCGACTGGCACCCGATACCGTTATTGGCCGGGTAAGCCACTAAACATGCTAGTGAACTAACTAGGGACCAGAAGAAAATCGGGTAGCATAACGTCTGAAAGACTAAGCTTGGACATTTTAGGTCATGACCTGGTCAATAGTAAATCACGTACATTAAGATAAGTAAACCCAAACGATAAAGTACTAGCGAGCCGACAAGGCTTCCACCACAGAGGTATAGGCACACACTATATATACATATCAATTTTATGACTGGAGACTGAAAGACAAAAAAGGACCAACCCACTATTACATGTCCACAATAACCTCTATGAGAATCACTAACACTGTCGGGACAGGCCCCGACATACCCAACTGTACAACAAAAAGTAAACATCTGGTGAAAACTCCAAGAAGAGGTGGAGCTTATTAACTCATAGCTGAATGGGGCTCCTAGTGGAGGGGTAAATTAGAACCCCTACCTGAACCTGCGCGCACGAAATAAAATGCAGCGTCCCCAGGCAAAGGGACGTCAGTACGAATAAACATGTATTGGTATGTAAGGCCAAAGGTAAAATCATAGATAACCGTAGTAAAAAGGTTAATAGAAATACCACCTGTAACCAAAGCTCAAGTAGCCTTAATGGCCAATAAGGCACCTCCTAGTGATAAAAAAATGCATGGTATGCTCGAGTATCGCATGTCGTGAATACATATATATGGATGCAAATGCATGACATACCCAACCAAATGCTAGCACTGATGGTCCTTTCCGGTAGCTAACCAATATCATATATGCTAACCTGTGGCCATCTGACCATATACAGATATATAGTTGGGCAAATAGGCCCCATACCTTCGATTATAGCTCGAAGTCCATGCATAACGTGCAATGTATGATATGAATGTTGAATGCACATAGTAAGCCATAGCAAGAACTTAGCCAATCTTGGCTCATCGGTACACTTATTCTCATAACATCATAATCATTGTCATTCAGCCAATCTTGGCTCATTGGTACACTTATTCTCATAGTATCATAATCATTATCATTCAGCCAATTTTGGCTCATTGGTACACTTATTCTCATAGCAACATAATCATTGTCATTGCATATACATATGGCTCGTGGGAGCACACATGTCTTTTTAACGAGTTTGGGAATTTAACCTAACATTTAGAGTGAAGCCTTAACTTTGAAAATGTTCATAAATGTGCTTTACATAATGCTTATACTTGGTCCCATGTCAATTAGTAAAAGAATGTATTTAAATAGGTTCAAGTGTCTTAGCAGTTTAAATAGGAGCATTTCACTTGAGAATATTGGAAACCAACGCGTTACTTGTTAAATTCTTCAATTATATTTTTGTATCGAAGAAGGACTGTTTTTGAATACTACATTCCCTTTGCATTCTATATTTATTTTAATGGCACTATACCAAGAAAATAAACGCCTCTAACATATGAATAGGTAGCCGGGAAATCGACAAAATGATATATAGAAGTTGAATGTCCAGTTTAAGCGAATGAATGGAATTTTAACCTAATACCATCGTGAATATAACTCAGCTGCAATCCCAATGCCTTTCACAGAGATCTTTCTAGCAACAAAATAGTAAGATATCACAATTGACGTTTTGGGAAACTTCTCAGATTTCGTGCTAAAAGGAGGGATGGAGCTTAGCCTTAAAATACCTCTCCAACGAACGTCCAATTGCAAAAGGTTCCTTCATGAAAGTTGTTCATTACGTCCTAAGCTTCACAACGACTATATATATGCATTTTAAAGACACCTATAAACAGTCAAAAATTTAACATTAATGACTAGATTCAGCAAGGAGCATTTACACAAGGAAATATCCGTAAAACTTCATAAAAATGACCGTAAAAGATCCCCATAATTATTACCTGACCACACCACCTGCAAACCAACAATAACCAGCAAGAACACCATTTTTTACACTCTAAAAACAGCTCCAAACACAGCTAATACGAGGGGAAAACAATTGCAAAGTGTAAGACACGTATTTCTAGGCACGGAGATGAATTTTAATGGTAAAAACGCAAAAAGAGAACTTTGGGAGCTTTCTCTTTAGTTTCATACTGGTTAGGGACGAAAATGGCTCATTTTTGAGCTTTAAAATGTCAAAATAGCCAACATTAAGTTAGGTCAACCGACCCGACCTATGACCCGATTTTCTGCTCGGGCAGTCTCGGTAAAATAGTCATAACTTTATTCTGAGGTCGGTTTGATACGCGGTTTTATTCGTTGCAAGCTAGACTCATAGATCTTCAATTTGATAGGTCATGGAGCTTCTAACACCCTGTATTTTGGGGGATATGACCTGATACATTTGACCCAAATTTAAGAAGGATTTCTTGAGGAAACTTACGGTAACTTTTGCCAACCTTTATCTTGCAACTTTCTTGATTCCAAAAATTAATGTATGAACTTTGTGCTATTATAATAACTTTTAAAATTCATCACTAGAAAATTATAAATTTTTAGTCTCATCTGAAAAGTGAAACCTAATTTAAACCTTCCAAAAAGGGCGAGGTGCCACTCGGGTCATTTCTTTAATCCCGAATGTACATTTAGGGTATTCTTTTGGCTTAAAACTTTAGGTCCCTGATATTACCATTTATTTGCAGCCTTATTATCCTTAGATGCTAGCAAAAATTACATGTGTCTTATATAATGCCACACTATTTAAATAAATGAAGACGAGAAACACGGGGTCTCACAGTCTCCCCCTCCCCCCTCCCCCCCGAGAACATTCGTCCGCGAATGTGTCAAGGCAGCCCCCTTGGTTGCATTACCATCTATTAAAATATTTTTTTAGATACATCTATTACCCCTGCAAACAATAAATCAACTTTCAAAAACTCCAATTACTAAGCTTTGTATAGCTATCCCGCAACAAAACATACAAGTTTCACCTCAAAATCATTTAGAACTTAAGTTACTAAAAAAACGATAACTGCTAGTTTTGGAACACGACCTACCTTAAGTTATAAATACTGGGGGTAATTCCTCATCATTTCTTCTTTGGCTTCCCAAGTCATTTTCTCAATATTGTTGTTCTTCCACAACACTTTCACGAAGGCCACTTTTCATTTCGAAGCTTTCTTATTTGTCAATCTAAAACAGCCACTGGCACCTCATCATAAGTTAAGTCTTCAGCAATGGAGGTATCCTTAATGTGAGTAATACACAAAGGATCCCTAATGTATTTCTGCAACATAGATACATGAGACACTAGATGGAATTCCCTTAATTCCAAAGGAATATGAATCTCGTTTGTTACCTTGCTAATTTCTCTAATAATCTTATACGGTCCAACATATCTAGGACCAAACTTTCCTGTCTTTCCAAACCGCATGATTCCCTTCATAGATGATACCTTTAAGAAGGCCCAATCTTCTCCAGCAAACTCTAAGTCTTGTCGTCGAACATCTGTATAAGACTGTTGCTGATTCTAGGCCCTTTGCAATAATCTCTAATAAGTTTCTTTTTTCTTCGTTGCTTGTTGAACTAGATTAGGGTCTAGAATTTTTTCCTCTCCAACTGCAAACTAATAAATTGGTGACCTACATTATCACCCGTATAGTGTTCCCTAAGGGTCCATTTGAATACTAGCATGGAAGCTATTATTATAAGCAAACTCAATAAGAGGTGAATGATCATCCCAGTTTCCTTTAAAGTCCAACATATAGGAACGTAACATATACCTAACGGTCTCGATGGTACGCTTTGTCTACCCATCCGTTTGTGGATGAAAAGTAGTGCTGAGATTCACCTAAGTGCCCAGACCCTTCTGAAAATACTTCCAAAATTGTACGGTAAGTTGAACCCCTCGATCAGAGATAATAGATAATGGAACTCCCTAAAGGAAAATAATCCCTTGAATGTAATGCTTAGCATAATCCTCCGCTGAGTATGTCATTCTTACTGGCAATAAATGAGTAGATTTTATCAACCTATCAATGATTACTCAAATAAAGTCATATCTGCACAAAGTATAAGGCAACCTAGTGATGAAGCCCATATTTATCATGTCCCAAATTCCAGAACGGAAAATCAGTATACTTAGCTAGGCCTCCAGGCCTCTAATGTTCTATTTTAACATGCTGGTAGTTGGGGCATTGGCCACCATCTTTGGAATATCTTTTTCATGCCATTCCACCAATAAATCTGTCATAGGTCTCAATACCCCCTTTTTTTTGTTGCCCCAGGTTGAGCCGAATATCTAGGATAATAAGCTTCAATGTGAATCTTGGCATGGAGTCCTCTGATGTTTGGCACACATAAGAGGCCACGGTACTGAAGAACTCCATCTCAAGTTAGCTCAATTAGAGGATGTTGTTGTTGTGCAACACTTTTCCTCCATATCATAAGCTTACGATCCTCACGTTGTTGCTCTTTTACTTCCATAACAATAAAAGATTTTGTTGTATTTGAACAATCACACCTCTACCTTTCGCATCAGTTAATCGCACCTGCAAACTAGTTAGCTGAAGTAAATCTTTTGTCATTCCAACCTTATCAGCTTCAACATGACTTAGACTTCCCATGGACTTTCAGCTAAGTGCATCAGCAACAAGATTAGTTTTACCGAGGTGGTACAAAATGTCAACATCATAATCTTTTAGTAATTCTAGCCACCTTCTTTGTCATAGGTTCAACTCCTTCTGCTTGGATAAATACTGGAGGCTCTGGTGGTCGGTAAACATGTCAACATGAACTTCGTATAGATAATGCCACCAAATTGTTTTAGGGAAAAAATAACGACGGCGAACTCAAGACCATGGGTAGGATAGTTTTGTTCATGTTTTTGTAACTTTCTGGAAGCATATGCAATAACCCTATCATGCTGCATAGGAACACAACCTACGCCAATTATCAAGGCATCACAATATACAATGTAACCTTTGGTTCCATTCGGAAGAGTCAGACTAGGTGTGGTGGTAAGCCTTTTCTTTAGCTTTTGAAAACCTTGTTCACATGATTCAGTCTACTGAAACTTAGTTGCTTTATACGTCAACCTCGTTAGTGGTGTATAGGTAGTAGAGAATCCCTTAAAAACCTCCTATAATATCCTGCCAAACCCAAAAATATATGGACCTCTGTCGGATTCAAGGGTCTCGGCCAGGCCATTACTGCTTCAATTTTCTGGCCATCGACCTTGATACTATCGTCAATAATAACATGGCCACGAAAAGCTACAAAAGTTAACCAAAATTCACATTTGGAGAATTCAGCATATAACTTGTTGTCTTGGAGAATGTAATATAACTCCAAGTGGTCTGCGTGTTCAGCTTCTGACTCATCCTAAATATTGCCTTTGGAATATTAACATCCTTGACTCGTAGCTGGTAGTACCTGGGTCACAAGGCAATCCGTAAGGAGCCATATTTCTTTCAAGCAAAGAGCATTAGAGCACCCCATGGAGATGTGCTTGGCCTAATAAGGTCTTTATCAAACAAGCCCTTCAGTTATTCCTTCAAGTCTCTTAGCTCTACAGGAGCCATTTTATTTTTAGAGGAATGGGTATACGTTGCATATTAGGGAAAAAATCTAAAGAAAAATTGATATCCCTTTCGGGGATCCCGGGAAGCTCATTGGGGAATATTATCATGAATTCATTCACAGTAGGGACTGACTAAAGGGCTAGTTGCTAATAAAATGTCATGTCTTCCCGTAATAGTAACATGCACCTTAACCCTTTCAACACTGCCTAGTATGAAGCTTACCGCATTGTGTACATAGGGGAGTAGGTTGTGTCATTTGTGCATAATGCTCCTGTTGACAGCTATCAGACTGATCTAAATTCTGCCTTGGCCTTGACTGAATATAATAATCAAATCGATGCCCCTGCATTTGTGGTGGGAAACTACCTACTAGCGGAGGTGGATATCAGTGAATGGGGGCCTAAAATCACCCTGTGGCTCCCTATAAGACCCCATAGTACAAGCCCTCTTATTCTTCTCCCTATCTCTACGGGTATCCCGAATTCGATGAGAAAATTCCTATGTAGTCTGAGCAAAAGCCGGAATACAAGAAATATCTAAACCATCATGTAAAGAGGCTATCATGTAGTCTCTGATCAAATGATCCCCCAAACCATCCAAGTAACGATGAACTCTAGTACTCCTGGTACATACAATATTTGGTGCACACCTAGCCAAAGAATTAAACCTAAGGCTATACTCCCTTACTCTCAAGTCCCCCTGCTTCAAACTGATAAACTGGTCAAGACAGGCCTCCCGCACCTCCCTGTGGTACGTAATAGGCTAAAAATGCCTCAGAAAAGTCCTCCCACTCGGCTGGCGGAGGATCAGTCCCTCTGGATCTCTCCCATGCTTCGTACTACAAGATGGCGATGTCACGTAGTCGAAAAGAAGACAACTTCACTGCCTCAGTGACAGAGGCATGCATCACCCTCAATACTCTATACATATGGTCTGTAAAGTCCTGTAGATCCTTAGTGGGACTGAACCCTGTAAATACTGGAGGGGCCAATTGAAGAAACTCTCGTACCTTTGAGCTTTCTGTTTTATTCTTTTGGATGTCTTCTCTCACCTTTAGTTGTCTCTCATGAATAGAAACCATCATAGTTAGTAGCTGAATAGCCTCCTTCATCCCCTGATCCCCAGTCTCTAATAGGGATTGGGGTACTAGATCTCCTTGGGCCCTAACAGGTGCTGGTGAATCTGATACTGTGGGCATTGGAGGCTCCCTATGTGCCTTAATAGGGAATATATCTTCCTTACCAAGCAAGACATAGTTGGTACCTTCTCTTGGATCCATACTTATCTCATGTTGTGCCATCTACTGAGCATAGGTAACCCATTAAATAAGAAAGACATAACATGATATAGATTTCATATGTTCCTATAGCTTTGCTCTATAGCACGATCTATTATGTGAAAGACATGTAACCATCCCTAAATGCCTCGTAGCCTCCTGATCATAAGTGTGGTGCATAACATACCCATAAGCAAGACTCTAGTAGACACGACATTGTGGACTCCCTGGGACACGACCTGTTCTGGTACCATGTGTTTCACGCCCCAAAGAGAGGGGAGGCGCGACTGGCACCCGATACCGTTATTGGCCGGGTAAGCCACTAAACATGCTAGTGAACTAACTAGGGACCAGAAAAAAATCGGGTAGCATAACGTCTGAAAGACTAAGTCTGGACATTTTAGGTCATGACCTAGTCAACAGTAAATCACGTACATCAAGATAAGCAAACCCAAACAATAAAGTACTAGCTACCCGACAAGGCTTCCACCATAGAGGTATAGGCACACACCATATATATATATGCCAATCTTATGACTGGAGACTGAAAGATACAAAAGGACCAACCCACAATAACATTTCCACAATAGCCTCAATGAGAATCACTAACACTGTCGGGACAGGGACCCGACATACCCAACTGTACAACAAAAAGTAAACATTCGGTGAAAACTCCAGGAAGAGGTGGAGCTTACCAACTCATAGCTGCATGGGGCTCCTAGTTGAGGGGTAAATCAGAACCCCTACCTGAACTTGCACGCACGAAATAAAATGCAACGTCCCCAGGCAAAGGGACGCCAGTACGAATAAACATGTACTGGTATGTAAGGCCAAAAGTAAAATCATAGATAACCGTAGTAAAAAGGTTAACAGAAATACCACCTGTAACCAAAACTCAAATAGTCTTAATGACCAATAAGCCACCTCCTAGTGATAAAAAAAATGCATGGTATGCTCGAGTATCGCATGTCGTGAATACATATATATAGATGCAAATGCATGACATACACAATCAAATGCTAGCACTGGTGGTCCTTTCCGATAGCTAACCAGCATCATATCTGCCAACCTATGGCCATCTGTACCATATAAATATATATAGTTGGGCAAATAGGCCTCATACTTTCGATTATAGCTCGAAGTCCATGCATAACGTGCAATATATGATATGAATGTTGAATGCACATAGTAAGACATAGCAAGAACTTAGCCAATCTTGGCTCATCGGTACACTTATTCTCATAGCATCATAATCATTGTCATTCAGCCAATCTTGGCTCATTGGTACACTTATTCTCATAGCATCATAATTATTATCATTCAGCCAATCTTGGCTCATTGGTATACTTATTCTCATAGCATCATAATCATTGTCATTGCATATACATATGGCTCGTGGGATCATACATGTCTTTTTAACAAGTTTGGAAATTTAACCCAACATTTAGAGTGAAGCCTTAACTTTGACAATGTTCATAAAGGTACTTTACATAATGTTTATACTTGGACCCTTGTCAATTAGTAAAAGAATGCATTTAAATAGGATCAAGTGCCTTAGTAGTTTAAATAGGAGCATTTCACTTGAGAATATTGGAAACCAACGGGTTACTTGTTAAATTCTTCAATTATATTTTTGTATCGAAGAAGGACTTTTTTTGAATACTACATTCCCTTTGCATTCTACATTTATTTTGATGGCACTACACCAAGAAGAGAAATGCCTCGAACATATGAATAGGTAGCCCGGAAACCGACAAAATGATATATAGAAATTAAATGTCCAGTTTAAGCGAATGAATGGAATTTCAACCTAATACCATCGTGAATATAACTCATTTGCAATCCTGGCCTTTCACAAAAGGTCTTTCTAGCAACAGAATAGTAAGATATCACAATTGACGTTTTGGGAAACTTCTCGGATTTCGTGCTAAAAGGAGGGACGGAGCTTAGCCTTAACATACCTCTCCAATGAACGTCCAATTGCCAAAAGTTCCTTCACGAAAGTTGTTCCTTACGTCCTAAGCTTCACAACGACTATATATATGCATCTTAAAGACACCTATAAATAGTAAAAAATTTAACATTAATGACCAGATTCGACAAGGAGCATTTACGCGAGGAAATGTCCGTAAAACTTCGTCAAAATGACCGTAAAAGAGCTCCAAATTTATTACCTGAACACACCACCTGCAAACCAACAATAAGCAGCATGAACAACATTTTTCTTACACTCCAAAAACAGCTCCAAACACAACTAATATGAGGGGGAAAAAATTGCAAAGCGTAAGGCATGCATTTCTAGGCACGGGGATGAATTTTAACGGTAGAAACGCGAAAAACTTACCTAACACACTTAGAGAACTTTTGGGTGCTTTCTCTTCAGTTTCATACTGGTTTAGGACGAAAATGACTCATTTTTTAGCTTTAAAATATCAAAATAGCCGACATTAAGTTGGGTCAACCCGACCCGACCCATGACCCGGTTTCCCGTTCGGGCAGTCTCGGTAAAACGGTTATAACTCTTTATTCTGAGGTCGGTTTGATGCGCGGTTTTGTGCGTTGCAAACTAGACTCATAGATCTTCAATTTGATAGGTCATGGACCTTCTAAATCTTTGTATTTTGGAAGATATAACCTGATACATTTGATCTAAATTTAAGAAGGATTTCTTGAGGAAACTTACGGTAACTTTTGCCAACCTTTATCTTGCAACTTTCTTGATTCCAAAACTTAATGTATGAACTTTGTGCTATTAAAATAAATTTCAAAAATCCATTATTAGCAAATTATAAACTTTTAGTCCCATCTAAAAAGTGAAACCTAATTTAAACCTTCCGAAAAGGGCGAGGTGCCACTCGGGTCATTTCTTTAATCCCGGACGTACATTTAGGGTATTCCTTTGGCTTAAAACTTTAGGTCCCTTATATTACCACTTATTCGCAGCCATATTATCATTAGGTGATAGCAAGAATCACATATGCCTTATATAACGCCACACTATTTAAATAATGGAAGACGAGAAACACGGGGTCTCACACTATAACTGCCCCGACCCCTAGGCCTCTACTAGGAACCGGAGGAACTCTAACCGTCTGATAGAATATGCCAATCCTCTCATAAATTAGCGAACTCTCTCCACTTCAGTAGGAAGTATAGACGTAGCTTGCTGAGCTAGCTGGCATAAACGAATCTCATCCTCAAAAATTTTAGTGCCTTGTCTCAAGCTCACGAACCTTAAACGGCTCTCTTTTCGGACACTCCATGGAACAAATCTATCGTAGAAGGCACTAGAGGATGTCTCCCAAGTCATCTGAGGAGACCCAAGTGGAAGAGATCCTGAATAAGTCCTCCACCACTCCCTGGCTAGTTCATGGAGCTGGAGGGTAACATACTTCCCACCATGAGTCTTCGCTAGTCCCACAACATCAAGTAACTCCTGACAAGTAACTAAGAACTCATGGGTGTCCTCAGTCTTTCCACCCTGAAATTGAGGTGGGTCCATCTTCCTGAACCTCTCATATCTACGTTGCTCCTCATCAGTAAAGGTAGCTACCGGAGAAACCTCAACAATAGGTGCTGCAGATGGCTGCCAATTTGTACCTAGGCCTTAGGGGCATGTTGTTGCTCTGGTGGGTGAACCCTAACATGATTCTGGGAAGTTCCTAGTGTATCAACTTGGCTACTTGTCTACCCCACATTCTCAAGTACCACAGAAACTCTCAAAAGTGTATCCTGAAGTAGTACTGTTGCAGCATACCCAAGAGGAACCTGATCCTCTCTAGGCTCCATAACTATCTCGGGGGAGACACCCTGCTTATAATCCCTAGTCGGTGTTACTCCTTGGCCCTGGCCTCTACCTCGGCCTCTGGGTCGGCCCCTACCCTAGCTGGAGTCTCAATAGCAACCTTAGAGGTTGCCTCCCCTTGTTCGATAGACGTTGTAGCTCTAGTCCTTGCCTTTGGTCAAAAGGACACATGACCACTCAGCACTTAAACAAACTCCATGCACAAATTGATTAGAAAGAAGCAAAAGGGACTTTCCTAATCGTCTTCATAGCCTCTCAAGGATAAGTAATGGACGTCTCTGCACTAATCCTCAAGACTCAACTAAACTGGTCTTGTACACATGTGAGACCTATGAACCTGGGGCTCTGATACCAAATTGTCACAACACAAAATCCGAGTATGATGACACTCACCTAACCCACCAAGGCGAGTCAGCTTAAACCTGAACAACCCAACATAATAATAAAAGCAGAAGATAAAATAGTCTAATATAATAGATAATATGGGGAAACCAAAACTACAACCATTCCAGAACTGATGTCACATATATAAGCCTCTAATGATAGAATACTTCAAATAAAAGAAATGTCTACTTCTTAAATAGAACAAAACATAAAATGAAATCCTCGAAGGCCCGCTGAAGATATAAGTAGCTACCTCTCAAGTGATCTGAATGCTTGATCTTGTAATGAAGAAGTCTAGCAAGAGGGACCGGGGTCACAACCTACAAAAATGTAGCAAGGGGTGAACAGCAAACAACGCAGTACTCAGAAAATGAAACTAATCTAAAGTAAAGCAATGAAGAACATGCATACTCTTGTCCTCCTAACCACATACCGCAGAACTACATACTTGCAATCAGGAAAGTCTCAGCACAATACAATATGCAAGAACTCACATATAGGTATATACATTGCATAACATCAATCCCAAAATATCCAACTGATATACAAAGTCAAAAAGTGTACATTAGGTATTCCATAACATAAACAGTCTCGGATTATTCAAAATTCTCACGCAATACATATAATAATATCAAGAAAGAATGACGTGAGATGGAGTGGATGCCATGAGATGTAAATAATGTGATGCAATGTCAAATAATTGTGATGCATGTCTATCCTACGATACACATCCGCTAATAAACTTAGGTCGAGAATCATGGGGGCCACACAAGGACTATGTATCCGTGAACATTGTCGGCAATGACCTCAGCCAATGCTCACTCATCCGGAAGCAACCTCGAACATCATCAGCTGACATATTACCTTGGCTTGTCGGCTGAAACTTCAGCAAATCATCGACTAGTAGAGACCTCGGCCACCAACCCACCTTTTACCTTGCATGTCTCTCGGTTGTAGCCATCGTAAGTATCAATGCACAAATAATAGTGATGCAATGTGCACAATCTCAAACTGAAATTTCATAATTAAAGCCTATGATGATACAATTCTACCCCAAAATACTCAATTCCACACACACATAGGAGCATACAAGGTTCAGTCATACTTAACAAGAAATGATTGCTAATGACTTCACTTTTTCTTAAACTGACTAGGAATTAAGAATTAATTAGTATTTAAAAATAGTAAAAAATAAAAATTTGTGAAAAAGAAATGAATTTAAAAAATCAAAAATCAAAATTTAGAGAATTTTTCAAAATGACACTGATGTGGCATTGCAATGGTGTTGATGTGGCACTGATGAGGCACTATGTAATGCAACACTTTCTATTGTGAGACTGATTTTATAGTGTTAGGGTGAGATTAAATTTTAAATGCCTCATAATTAAATTGCTAAAGTAAATTTTATTGTCAAATTGTGAAGATTTTTTTTTTTTAATGTATTACCTCTATATTGAAAGTTTTGCATATTGAACTTCTTTTTTGTTTCACCAAAACTTAAGCTGTTTTAATTCAAGATAAGAGTTTTGGTGTATCAAAATACGTCATATCAACTTAAAGTTTGCTGCTTAAATTATTATTTTTCAATAACTAGAAACAAATACTGCACAACTTCTCAAGAATCCCAAATTTTTATTCTTATAATTGTCATTACATGTATACGTGCCTACTCCCTACTGTGGAGCAAATAAATATACTTTATTCTTGTAATAAATAAATAAAATAATAAATATATAAATATATATTCCCCAAATTCAGAACTTCTCTGAAAACAACTCACAAGAATATTAATAATTCCACTTCTTTTTCTTTTTTCTTCCTTTTTATGGTGGTTTCTTGATTGGTTTTATTCTATGCCAGCCAATACTGAAGAAAAAATGGATGGATACGTGTTGAAGATGTACATATTGCTGCATGGCATAACCCCTTTTCCTAGAAGGGCCATGGAGAAAGAAAAAAAAAAGGAACAAAACTTAAGAGGAAAATATAATTTATTTTTTGAAAATCTAAATTGGAGGAAAACTTAAGAGGAAAATATCATTTATTTCCTTTCAAATTATTGCACCTATATTTTCTCTGTTTACGGTTGATTACTTTCAACAAAGCCACGCATTCGCTATGGTATCATAATCTTTTTGTTTGTTTGTTTGTAGAATTAGAGGTCATGTCATGTGTTTTCCCCCCACAAATGTTCATGTTATGTGTTTAATATCTTAAATGCTATACTTAAAATAAGAAATCCAAAGATTTTGATAATAGTATTCGTTTGTTAATTTTCTGAAAAGATAATTATAGGTTTTTTTAAAAAAAAGATAATCGTATTGAAAAGTCATTGTGCTCTTTATTAAAATTGTTGAAGATGAAATATAGTCAAGGTATATTTTTTAACTAAGATGTGAAATCAATCATCAGAAAAAGAATTATGCTAAAAATTAATATACATGCTAGAAAAATATTTCCCATCGAAAAGAAGAAAATGGAAGATTTTCATTAAAAAAAATTCATTGAATTTAGAATAAGATTTTCATTATATACATGTCAGATTGTAATTGATTGCCTCAAATAAAAAAAAAATTAATTGCATCAAACTTTCTATTTTTTTGAAATAATTATTGAATCTTTATAAATATAGGGTCGAATCTTATTTTATGATATTTTAAATGAGGTCCATCATTAAAAGGAAAAGTCTATGAGACGACTTAGTTGACACATGATTTGTATTTCAATCTTTGGTTTAAAGCAAATTATTCTTCCATTTACATCCAATGGACAAACTTGCCGGTTAGAGAATACCTTTCATATGACTATTAAAAATTGTGGTGGTGTGAATAAATATTTTCAATTCTTAATAGATATCATCTCAGCTTTGATCATTGAAAATTGTGTCGTATTTGATAGGAAACAATTTACCTCAGAATTTTTTATCATGATTTTAAATTAATCAAATTTTAAACAAAATAGTAAAATCAAATAAAAAGAGAATATATAGCTAGTCTTATATGCACCAAAAATTCCACATGTTTTTTGCCATGAAAACAATTAATCTAATTTTCAAGAGGTTACAAATGTGTGAGTATTTACACTTAGAGTCACCTAATTGGTACGAAAAGAAGAATTGTCCAATGTCCTAAACATGTTTATCTAGAACCCAATTATTCTGTAATAACTTGTTTTCTTTAACACAATTTCTTATTTAGTACTGAATTTTATACCAAACATTTAAAAATGGACGAAACATAAAAATAACTATATGAAATTTAATTTATACTCCATAAATAATCTCTTTTTAACTTGCAACCAAACGACCACTAAGATTCGAATTTGAATCTTTTTTTGTTGGGAAGTAACAATTAATAATTCAATTTTTGTTTTCTTTCCCTCCTAATTGCCAGATGCAAAAAACACGCAACAATTATTAGCTCTAACATAAACATAATCAATAATTAATTTCCTTTTTTGGCTACTCCGTCTTTACTCATTTTTGCCTCAGGTTCAACTCTTTATGCTTTATAATAAATTAAAAATTACTTGTTATTTTAAATAAATATGTAAAATACTAATAGATAAATTTAGATTTTAAAAATAAATGTAATAAGATAAATATTTTCTTAAGAAAAGCAATAAATTTACATGGACCAAATAAAAAAACAACAACATATCAGTGAAAATTTCACAAGTATGGTTTGGAAGAAAAAAATATACGAAAATCTTAGTACTACCTCATAAAGATAGAGAGATTATTTTCGAAAAAATCTAATCTAGGTGAACCAAATAAGATGAAACGAAAGCCTAATTAAAAAAGAAAATCTTTGTAGATTTGATTGGTGACAGCAGCACAAGAATTTTCGTAGATGACTCGGCAGTGGTCCAATGTAGAATACGCCAAATTGGAATTTTCATTATTAAGCTTTACCTAACCCCAATAAGCAAAATTTTGTTTAACATCTAAGTATTACTTAACTGATTAGACACCACTTAAAGCTTTTTCTCTCTCATTCCTTTTTAACAATGATTTTGATATCTATTTTTATCATGTTTTTTAAACCTATAATGCTTTCTTTCAGAAAGGATTAAGAGTTTGTAATTTGTCAACATTTATCGTATAATTATTGACTCTATTCCTTGTTATCTTTATGTTTTTCGGCGTATTCCTCGCTGTCTTTCAATATATCTTCTAATCTGGGAATCATTAATTAAAGAAAATAAGGTGATAAACGATGATGTTAGGCACGTTTAAGGATAGGAATGAATAACATCGGTGTCTTGTGTAATAAGAATGTAACATTAAAACTTAAAGGTGAGTTTTATATAATAGTTGTTAGACTAACTATGTTGTATGTCTTGAATACGGGACAGTCAAAAACTAACATGCCCAAAAGATGAAAGCAATAAAATGAGGATGATAATGAGATAGACGTGTGGACATAATAAGAGAGATATGATTAAAAGAAGATTTTGAGACAAGGTGGGAGCAAAAATTGTGGTGGACAAGATGAGAAAAGCGAGACTATAATGACTTAGGCATGTGATGAGAAGATGCATAGATACTCCAATGAGAAGGCATGAAGTTGGTTATGGTAGATTTTAGGTTAAAGAAGTGTAGAAAAAAATGATTAAAAAAGACATGCACGTTTGCACCTTATCGAAAGTATGTATAACCCTAGATTAAAAAAATATGGAGGTTGAAAGATTAGAGCATATAACAAACTGATATGTAATTGAACATGGTCTAATATTCCTTAATTCTCAATATTATTACTATTACTCTCATATTATTTTATTCTTCAATTACTATTATTATTATCTATTATTCCTTTTTTTTTATCATCACATTATAATTTATTGTTGTTATATTTTTAATTTTGCATTATTTATTTCTGCACTACTATATTTTCTTTACAAACTTCTTTTGAAATATCTTTGAGCCAAAAATTTATTTCAAAGAATTTCTTTATATCTTCATAAGGTAAGTATTAAAAAATGTATTACATCTTATGCTGCCCAAACTCTATTTATTATGTTATTGAAGTTGTACTCTCTTATAGGCCTTTTTCATATCTAATTTCACCACTACATTAACTAAGGTCCGTAGACAATTTGGTTTCTCAGAGATCATCATAAACATGATTTTGAGGCTGGTTTCCAATAATTGGTACTCAGTGGTGCTGAATGGAAGATCATATGGTTTCCTTAGGTCTACAAGAGGATTAAAACAAGGGGATCCACTTTCTCTTACTTTGTTTATTATTGTAGCTGAGGTGCTTTCAAGAGGGTTGAACAATCTGAATAATGATGAAGAGTTTATGGGGTATGGACTACCTAAGTGGAGCCCCAAATTAACCACTTAGCTTATGCAGATGATACCATAGTAATCAGCTTAGGGGACAAGAAGCATATAATCAAGATGATGAATGTATTGAAGGATTATGAAGATGTATTTGGGTAGAGAATTAATAAGAGTAAGAGTTCTTTTCACTTACACGACAACACTCCTCCATATGTTGTTATCAGACTCAGGAGACTTATAGGGATTAAACAAGGTAATTTTCCTTTTGTATATCTTGGGTGCCCTGTTTATTATGGTAAAGGGAAGATATGTTATTTTGAAGAAATAGTGAAGAGAATATCAGGGAGGATTTTCTCTTGGCATAACAAACTACTCTTCTTTGGTGGTAAGCAGATTCTAATCAGACATGTTCTTCAGTCTATACCAATTTATCTATTGGCAGTAGTGAATCCTCCCAAGAAGGTAATTGAGAGAATCCATCATCTTTTTGCTAAATTCCTATGGAGTAGTGAAGGGGAGATTAAAGGGAAGCACTGGGCGGCCTGGAAAGACCTATGTTATCCCAGGAGTGAGGGTGGTCTGAGTTTCAGATCATTACATGATGTGAACAAAGCATTATTTGCTAAGCTGTGGTGGGAATTTAGGACTTCTAACTCTTTTTTATGGGCACAATACATGTGGATTAAATATTGTGAGAAGCTACATCCTATTATTGCCACATCTATAGAGGCTTCACAGGTGTGGAGGAATATGATCAGGGTTAGAGAAGAAATGGAGCATGAAATTTGGTGGCAACCAAAAGCTGGTAATTCCAACTTTTGGTTTGATAACTGGACTTAGCTGAGGGCTCTATACTTCATTACTGAGGGGATAATTGTCAATGAAGATGTGAAAGTTAAAGAGTATATTGGTCAAGGAGGAAGTTGCAAGAAGCTTTACCAGTAAAGGTGTCAGATTTCATAATTGAAAGTCTCTGACAACTTTACTGTTAAATCAGCGTACAAGATTCTTAGGGGTAAGAAGCAGGAACAACAATGGGCTAGGAGTGTGTGGTGCAAGAGCCTTCCTCTAAAAATTGCCTTCTTCTTATGGTGAGTTTAGAAAAGAAGAATTGCAATAGATGATAACTTGAGAAGGATGAAAATTCAAGTGATCTTTAGGTGATACTGTTGTGATGAAAAGGAGATGGAGACTATGAAGCATTTATTTCTAACAGCTCCCATAGCCCAAAAGCTATGGAAATAGTTTGTTAGTTTTGCAGGTATTCAGGTACAAAGGATGCATTTACAACAACTAATCTGTAGCTGTTGGGGCTTCCAAGGACCCAACAAACTTAGTAAAGTCATGGAGGCCATTTCATCCATCATCTTGTGGCAGTTGTGGAAGAGAAGGAATGCATACAGAAATGGAAAGGACTATTCTTATAATTGGATGGCCCTACAGTGCCAAATGCAAATTATTCAGGTCAGTAAGAGTCTATTCCTTGGATGAGACACATTCCTTCCCAATAGGTAGACCTGGTGGAGTATTTAAGCAACTAAGGCCAAAACTATTTTACCTGAAAGTTGCTTGGAAAACTTCAAGTGAAAGTAGGTTGATTTGTAATACAGATGAGCCAACAGAGGAAATCAAGAGTTGAGTGCTAGTGGATTCTGTGTAAAAAGTAGTGGTAGGAATCTTAAGTATGCAGAGGCACAATGCCTAGGAATAGCTTCTAATCTACATGCTGAAATAATGGTTATTATAATGGTCTTAAGTTATTGTGTAAAGCAGAACATTACTGAGATGCAGGTTCAAACAAACTCCCTAGGGATTATACATATGATCAAGGGGGAATGGAAAATCTCTTGGGAGTTCATAGAGGAAATTGAAAACATTCAGCACAATATAAAAATAATGAAAGTAGAAGTTATTCATGTTTATCGAGAAGCTAATCAGTTGGCAGATTGCTTAGTTAATGAAGCTTTCATACATACGGAGAAAATACAATATCATAGTTTTGCACAACTACCATCTAAAGCTAGGAGAATAGTTAATATTGACAAGGCACATATTCCGACATAAAGAATTCGCACAAGAGCCATAAAGCCATGAAGGACTATTTACAGATTACAAATATGGCATATACAAAACCATTTCAGATCTATGTGCGAATAAACAAAATCAGATGAGGTAAGCGTATCATATTCAAGCAGAAACCAAAAA
Organism: Solanum rostratum; assembly: GCA_029948455.1. Classification (NCBI taxonomy): domain Eukaryota; kingdom Viridiplantae; phylum Streptophyta; class Magnoliopsida; order Solanales; family Solanaceae; genus Solanum; species Solanum rostratum. The sequence goes on along the minus strand of CM057053.1, from coordinate 14,022,612 downwards.
CTATCTGTGCAATTATAAGGTTGTGCTATGGTCAAAATCAGCAAAAAGGAGAGAAGTCACCAAAAACACAGAAAGCTTCATCCGTTGCATGAAGGTACTCCCAGCTCAAAAGATTCGTATAGACGCCATTTTTTGAAGAAAAGCAAAGAGTCGATCAACTCGCCTTGGTCAGAAATGAGGGAAAGAGCAGAAAATAAAGGGACTTACACTTCGACCAGGACAGAAAGGAAGAAGGTTGGTTCGGTACTGGAATAGTTCCATGGAGGAGCATCACAAGGAGTCCTAGGGAAATAAAGTTTAGACAACAATAATAAAGAGAGAAACAATGACAAGGAGGACAACAAAGCTTACATTAGCATCAGGAAGATGACCAGTAGAAGACTAAGAGGCTGCACACCACCAGGGAAGCTGAAGGGATACATTAGGATGGCGGTGGAAACAATTAAGAAAGGTTGTGGGAGACGAGATATTTTAGGGTTAGGATGTAAGGTAAAATGGGCTTGGGCCCTGCACAATTTTATATTGGACTCATTGTATATTTGCTTTTATTGAAATAAAAGGTCGGGTGGCCGTTATTTTAAAAAAAAAATGTTGTACTCTCCTGTTTGATAAATGAAAATAAACTATAATATGCCATATGTTTGTCACTAATTGAAGACATATATGACTCATGCCCCAAAAAACAGCTGGATTGTGAAATCCTTTCCCCTCCAAGAGTTGTAAAGAAAATGAATTTTAATAAGGAAAAATTACATGAATCAGAAAACATATAATGCTAAATAACAAAACTCAACTACATTTTTATATTATTACTTTTATGACAAATATTTTAAATTTTTTTGGTTATAAAATTTGTGGACCCTACTGCCTACATGTATAAACCCTACAAAACTTCCCTCCCAGTTTCTCTCTCTCATATACACACGAAATTGGCCCCTTTTCTTAACTGTTCCCCCATTTTTCTCCATTGATCACTCCCCTAAAATCTCTCAAAGGATTCTACAAATTAGTTAACAAAGGTAAAAAAAATTTCGAAATCCCTACAATAATTCCTAAGTTTTAATTTTTTGGCGGGTTTTAATTTTTTCAGAGAAAGTTCAAAAATTTCCCCCATTTTGTGCAAAATCCTTGCTACATTGCAGCCGTCGACATTAAATTAAGGTATTTCCTTGGCTTATGCATTCTTAGACTTGTTTTCAGGTTATAAACACATCTAGTGTTCGTCATCTATGCATGTAATATATATTTCCTCCAATTTGTATATTTGCTTCTTTTACAAAACAGAGATGTATAAGTGTATATTTTTATTAATTTAAGGGCTATGTATAAGTTCCTGCACATTTTATACAATTTATGATATGTATTTTTCTGATTTAAGCCGCATATGTATAAGTTCCAACACAGTTTATACATTTTCTAATTTAAGCCTATATGCATAAGCCTCACATGTATAAGTTCCTGCACATTTTATATAATTTTTGATATGTATTTTTCTGATTTAAGCCCCATATGTATAGGTTCCAGCAAATTTTATACAATTTTTGATATGTGGGCAAGAATAAAATTCTTTTGTATAAGTATACACTGTTTGCAATAAAAATACATAATTCCGTGCATGTAAATATACTTTCCCCAAATCTTTTAATGTTTCAGATGGTTTTTTATATACAAGCAAAAAAAAAGAACTATTTTTTCCATTGAATACGCATGTCACTCACAAAACAAAAATAAAATAAAAAAGAAAAACAAAACAATAATCACCAGTAATTTTTTCCGAAAAACACAGAAAATAATTCTGTTCTCCGTTTCACAATTAGTCTGCTAGAAATTACAATAGAACATTTTTCTTTTTTTGGACAAAAGAGTCACAACAGGAAAGAAAATCTATTTTTTTGTTGACAATGGAATCCCTTTTTATTTTTGGGACAAATGAGTTCAATTAGGAAACTACTTGTTATTGACTTTCTTTATTTATGGAACCGTTTCCATAATTAATAACTGAAAAGTCTCTACATTAATGAACAAGGAGTTAAATTTTTGATTTTATACATTAAAAAAAAACAGCTTTATACATTTTCTTTGGTATAACCAAAATTAGAAAACGTAATTTTAGAAACATTAACTATGTTAATCTATTATATTTCACTAGATTGCTGTTTATAAAAATTCTCCTTTTAATAAGAGATTATAAGTTAAATGAGATCATTAATTGTCGAAGATTTTTATTTTGGGCTGTACTGTTAAATCTTATTCAAACAATCAAACTATTGCTTGCCCTGGAAAGCAGGAATCTAATTAATATATAACCTTAGGAAGAATCAATGATTTAAACTTGTAGATAGGTATATATGTTTTAGGCTGGAAACCATACCCAAAAATATGCACTTAAATGCATAGTAGTATAGTACATGACTACATATACTTGCAAGTTTTTCATTATTAAATAAGAAATGAAATTGTACTCGATGTGGAATACATCACACACACACAAATTATAGTTTACCTACTACTTCTTTATGTCCTAAAATAATTGTCTAAATTAAAGTTAATTAGGTGAAAATCACTAGTTATTTCACCGATGGATTCTTGATCAACGCATTAACTCCAATCGTGTTGGGTAATTCTTTATCAACTCGTTTTTAGTTCTAAAGATAATCTTTTCAAAATTATTGAATTCTTCAAATAGTATACATCTTTAATTAGTGAGAGCTTCACTTTTTTATAGATTTGTGTCTCAATTTCAATATATGTTACCTTTTTATAGTTTGTTCTAAGTATATCGTGTTTCTTATTATTAAACAATTTAATATTAAAAAAAATTATTCTTGATGAGAATGAATCATAATAATACAAATATCATAATTTTTTTACTTATAAATTTAAAACTTTTTCTAATTTTATTTTATTTCTAATCAAACCATTCAACCTAAATTGACATCGAAGGCTTTGATAAAAGGGAGGAAATCACATAATTATCTCATATTTAGAAAATATTTACCACTTATAGCAGCATAATTTTTTTTTAACTATATATAGCAAATTGATTGAATTGTCCAATATTTCTGTTAAAATTCGCTCAATTTTCTCCAATATCTCATTTTGCTATCTTTTATTATAAACGATAATAAAACAAAAATATATTTAATTTTAATAAATATTAACTAAAATGCCTTCACCTAGGTAATTTTTCCCCATAAGAAGAAGGGTAATAATGGGTCCATTAAAGTCAATAGCATTGGAAGGTCAAAGAATTGTTATGAGGAATTGTACGTTTTAGTTTCTTTTCATTTGTAGTTTTGTCTTTGTAGGTTTGTGCAATTAATTTCTTTTTGTGTGTGTAATTTTTTTTCTTCTATTTGTGGTCAAAGTAATTGAATTGTCAGAGTTTGACTAGTCTTGGGATATAGTCTGAGTAATAATCATCATCGGATCCCACGCTCTTTAATTCTCACACTTCTGCCAATTTTATAACTTGCTTGACTTTCTGTTTCTTACACTATTTGAGAGTATTCTTGTCCTCACATTCTCTTGAAAATCAATCAGGGACAGGGACAGAGCTATATTCATTTAGGGATGGTAATTGAGTGAGTGCAAGGTGGATGCGAATCAAGACTCGTATAAATATTTTCTCCTATTAATCTAGCACGCAAACCTTTTAAATATTTTCTTCTATTAATCTAATGCGGACGAGCAGACTACCAATTTTAAAACACCAATTGTTAACCACAAGGATGAGCAGTGGTTAATGTTGAAACACCAAATGATTATGAAAAACTGGAGATTGAAGGAGAGAGAACGAACCTGCAAATGGATTTCGTCGGAGAAGGAGAACGCACCTGCAAATGGATTTCGATGAAGAACGAACCTGTAAATAACTTCTGATTTCAACGAGAGAGAACTAAGCTTCTGCTAATAGTAACAAATACGTTTTAATTTTGTATGGGAAGTTTTAAAAAAAACCTAACCCCCAACCGCCCGGTGTATTCTTTTTTTAAAAAAAAATTGTACCCACCCCTGCGACCGTCCCCTCCCGTCGCATTTCCATCCCTATATTCATCCAACAATAGTTAGATGAACACCCCTTGTCGAAATTTTTTTTTGAATATATAGATTAAATATAGATATTTTGATATATATCAATTATTGAACACCTTGATACAAAAATTATTCCCTCATATTTTAAAAATATGAATACCCTTAGCAAAAATACTAGCTCCGTCACTACCAACAACTCTACCTTTGATGTTCAATGCATTTGTTTTTGGACATAACACTTGGATAGTTTAAATTTGGTTTGTTTTTGTGCACTTTACAAACGACAGAAGAATGATCAACTCAACACGAGTAGTCCTCACCAAAATAATAAAATACTCCATCTGTCTCAATTATTTTTAATTTCGAAAACAACCACAATAAAGGTTGATTTCGAAAAAAAATATATTTTTATATTATTTTAATTTTAAAATACTTTTTATCATTAATAAAATGAGTAACAAACACACAAACATTTATAATTTATTTTAATCACAAATATTACTATAATTTGGATGATAGTAACATTTTGGTGAGTGATTTATTCCAACGTAAAAAGGGAAAAAGAAAAAAAGAACGTGGCCTAGTTCGAAATGTGGTCCATCGGAGAGGGACTTGGCATCATAGAGTAGGGGTTTTTTTCAAGTTAGGCTACTTGATAGAGGATGATACACTTTGTTAAAGTATCATTCTCCTTCTATTTCTAAGATTTTTTTGTTCATTAAAATTAAAGTAAACATTCTATATTTGGACATCGTTATTTAACTTGTATATATTCTTTAAAAATATTACAAGTCTATACATTTTAAACAAATATATCAAATATGCACTATTGTCTTGAAGTTAGACTTAACAAAATTCTAGTCTTCAAATGTTTATATGGCTAAAGTTCAAAAATAAATTTTATCTGAAATCCAAGTAAAAATAATTGAAGTGCAATCATATGTGCATGGAGTTGTAGCAAAAAAGCTTGAAGTTAGCAAAAATAACTAAACTTCAATTATATAAATTATATATATCACATGTCTAAAATGTTTGAACTAACTAGATTCACAATTGTAATCAATACATATGACTTCCACTCGAATGAGAGGTTTTATTCACTTTTTATGAGTTAAAAGGTTTTTGAAGGAAGCGCCAATGCATAATTTGTCCTTTAAATGGGCTAAGCTTTAATTTTGTGCTAAAGTACTTTAATAGATATACATTACTATCATATATACTAATTTTATACTCTTAAACAATTACATATTTTACTACTAGCTAATAGTTTTTTAACCATATACTCAGAAAAATATATTTAAATATACGTATTTCTAAAAATTAGCCTCTATTAGTAATCATCTGAGCAATTAAACAATCACTAATTCAAGCTTTCATGTTAATCAACTCTTTTTATTTCTCATCAGCCTTTATCTCCACCATCATTTTCTTTCTTCCTTCCTTTTCTCCACCATGATATCCACCATTAAACTTTTAAAAATAAATATGAAACAACACAAGTACTATTTGAGGTTTATACGTATTTAATCATTATTCAAAGTCATTATCTAGATTTCAATTTATTTTGCCTTGTAATGTTTAAAAAGTTAAGATAAAGCTCCATTAGTTGAGAGCTTTCATAGTTTCCTTTCATGACTAATGATTCTTCAAGTGAGCAGAATATTTATTTATTGTTGCTCGAAAAACGACATGAAAATCATCACTATTATTCTTGATATTTTTAGTTTGTCAAACTTGAAAATCCAAAAATATAACAACGTTGACGAACAAAAGATAAAGATAATATGTAATTTGTTGTAAATGAAGGGGGGGATGGGTTTATGCAATAATGATGATAAATCTTAACAAGGAGGAAGGTGAGAAATGAACTTTTTGGATTGGGTTGGAATTACTGATGTATCTAACACATTATTGAGTTAATATTATTATATGTATCAAATTTTTATAATATATTTGAATAAGTATTGTAATTACACATTATTGTAGATTTATGCATGTATCTAATACATTATTGATGTATCTGATATATTATTGATGTATCTGCTACATTATTGACGTATCTAACATATTATTAGGTTGAAATTATATGTGTCTACTTGTTAATAGTATATCTCACTACTGGAAATTGGGCCTATGGCAACGATATTTATGGCAACGGTTAATCAACCGTTGCCATAGATATGCTACGGCAACGGTTATACGCGTTGCATAAATATATTTTCATTTACTACCCATTATCAAACAATGCGTTGCAATAGCTGAAATAATCGTTGCCATATGTCACGTATTACAACGGTTGTGTACAACCGTTGGGATAAATCTTTATGGCAACGACTATATTTCCTATTGCTACGGTTGTTAATTCCCTCCATAATTTTTTATTATTCTGCCAATATTATATACACTACTCCCTCCATAATATACACATATATTTCTAAAAATAAAATATTATACTTTACTTTATGTGAATCGCAAAAAGCTGTCTAAAATTTCCTTCCCTTCATAATATACACATATACTGTTCTTCTTCTCAAACACTTCCATCGTCGTCGTCGTCTCCACCTCTCCCTCTCAGCCAAAACACTTCCATCGTCGTCGTCTCTCCCTCTCAGCCAAAACACTTCCATCGTCGTCTCTCCCTCTCAGCCAAAACACTTCCATCGCCTCTCCCTCTCAGCCAAAACTCCCAATGATCAGTACTGTTCTTCTTCTCAAACACTTCAAAATTTCAAAATCTTCTCAAACACTTCAAAATTTCAGTCTAAAATCAACGGGTTCTTCTTTTTGCAGGTTAAAATCAAGGGTTCTTCTTCGTACATGCACAGATCTGCTGAAGTTTTTTCTCTAAGTCAGTTGTCTTCCCCAAATTAGTGTTTTCTGTTCTTCAAAATCAATTCTCGTAGAAGCTATTTCTCAGTATCTTCTCGCTTCAGTGTCCGTGGAAAGCCCTAAATTTCGTTTATTCTTTCAATCAGGTAAGTTGTTCTTCATTTCTAATCTCCAGTTGGGTTATGGCTTTTACCCGATTTTGGGTTTTGAATGATGATTTTTTGTGGTTTTTTTTCAATTTATTTGGGTCAAATACGAATTATTGAGTGTTGGAATGAAATCTCCAGTTAGGTTTAGCTGATTTTGTTGCTTGAAGTATTTTGGGATTATATGTTATTTAGCAGAATGACTATAAATTTTTTAAGTTGTTACTGGAAACTATGAATGTTCTTCAGTTCCAGTGAGATTTAGGGATTAATCTCCTGACTGTCCCTGAACTTTGGTGCTGGCACTTTTCATTATTAGTTTTATCTTAATATGTGTCCGATATAGTCTAGACAAGCATATCTTCATTATGGTTAATTAAGAGACCTGCCATTCTTTTCTGATTTTGATTCTGTATTGGTCTATTGAGCGAGCTTAAAATTTTGACATAATCAGTAGTTGATAATATTGCAAATGTGGATATTAGTCTCATTCGCTGCAACACTATAGCTCATCATATCTAGGTTTAAGGTGATAAACGAATTTGGACATGCTGAAAGCAACATTTGGTAGGTGGTTTTAGGTTGATCTACTATTGAGTTTTCTTACAGGAATTGCAGGAAGTGTTTCTTTTAATTGACTGAATGTATCCAGCTTATTATCACAGTCAGCAGAGCTCTAGGAAAGATTACTACAGTTACTTCATTCATATTATTTTTGGGGGATGGTGCTGGATACTTCTTTTATCATTAATGAAGTTAAGTAGAGAGTTAACAGAGGATGTTGTCTTAACTATTTTGTATCAAAGGATGGTCCACTTTTCTTGTTGTTTTCTGACCATGATTTTGGTTTGTCTTACTTAGAATTCTCCATTAATCTGCTCTGTTTTTAGTGTTTGCTTGTCTGTAGGAGATAGCTATCTAGTAGTACTATTATTCATATTCAGGTGCTGAACTTCAGCTCTCTTCGACGTTGATATTAGAACTTTTTTTCTGTCCAAAGAAAAAAAAAGAATCAAAAGATTAGAATTTTATGGTCATATAAAAGTTGTATACGAAACTCTAGCTAGACCTTTGAAGCTAGTTGATATTCACCTCTGGGTAAGCTCATTTTTATAGAATGTACATTCTGGGTAACATGAACTGATTGGATATTGTTTTTTTCACCTTTTCAGGAACCATATATTCCATTAGTAGATTTTCAATGTAGCTTTATCAAATAGTACAACTAGATTTTTTTTAAAAACATTTGAAAATATCATTTGCCCCCGTATATTTGCAGGAAACAGTCCGCTAATTTGGCCTTGATTATATCCATATAGAATGATCTCTTTCTAACTCTATCATGATTGTTGAATAAATCAGATCCGCTTAAGGATACTTACATGGTCTCTAAGATATTAAGCCAAGCAGGAAGTGTCCTTCACAATATCTGTTGATTGCTACTGCCCATGATGTTTAGCTTGTATCATAAGAACACATTTTATGTTTATTTCCATTACTATGGTTATACACATAGTTATACACATCCAGAACCAGTGGCTGATTAATAAAAACAAAACAAAACAAAAGAAATGTTAAAAATTAAACCTTTGAACTGAGAATGAAAATAAGTGAATACATGAGGGAACTTACAAGCTGGTGCAGTTGAAGTTAAAGTACCAGTTCCCTTAAAGTCACAGCTAGCACCAGATGCACCTTTTCTCTGATAATAGCTATTTACAGCATAGTTACAATGGTCTTCTGTATATATTTTAATAGTTTACTTGCTACGAACTATTTTTACATACTTATAGTTTCATATGAAGTTTAATTCTTATTTCATTTCTATAGACAGTGAGTTAGCCATTATGAGTCCAGAAGAGTGTTCAAGAAGACACATGAGAATTAGCAACAAAAAGTATGTTCTACCAGGATCACTTGTATCTTTGCGAAACAAAAAGATATCAAGTCACCAGCAGAAGCATACCTCAATCAGCGTTCCCGATGTTCAAGATACCTCAAACATTCGGGTTGGATCTCAAATACAGGACATGTCTATGAATTCTACTTCTTCTGAGGCACAAACAATCTCCACTATTCCCCCATCACAAGCAGTACATGAACCAGTGCAACAAGAGTCGGTACATCCCACCACTCCTACATCGCAAGCAATTCAGGAACAAATACAACAAGATCATGTACAGAATTCTACCAATCTTGATGAAAATGGCCAATCCGAGGAGCAAGGCAAGTGTATTTATAATTAAGTTCTTATTATTACAGAAATTTTCTATGTAACTATAAAATATATTATTGTAGGTCATTCCACAAATAAAAGAAAAAGAGGTGGTACAATAATGGCAGCTGTACATGCACGTAGCGAGCGCAAACTGATCATTTTAAATGAGTTGCACCAGCCTATTGGTCCTACTAAAGCGGTGGTAAAGGAGTTGGGTAGCTTCCTTGGCACATTGGCAAGGAATGGGACATTTTGTCCTCTTAATATACTTAGCTGGAAAAACTTAAAGACGCACGATGATATGTGGAACTATATCAAGGTTAGAAATTATCAATGTTTTTAATGTTAGTTAAAACTATTTCTTATTTTTTGCACTAACCCAATTGCACAATTTGTAGGAGAAATATGACATTCCTAATGTTGGGAAGGAATGGGCTTTGAATGCAATTGATCTTGCTTGGAGAGGGTATAAGAGTAGGATTAAGAAAAAATACTTTTATCCCTATGACAATGACGAAATTCGAATGGCTTATAGACCTAAAAATGTTCCAGAATCTGTATTTAAGGATCTCCTCCAATATTGGAATTCTGATGAAGCTGAGGTAAGACAATTTTGTATATCTGATCTTGTTAATATCTCTCAGCATATACATTTATTCTCTATATAATTACTTTAAGTGACAGTTATTTGTTTTTTTGTGAGTATGGTTGAAACATCAACTTTATTTTTTTACAGAATATGTCAAAAAATAACAAGGAGAATCGCAAAAAGCTGAAGTATCCGCACACTGTTGGCAAAACAAGTTTTGCCATAATCCGTGAGGTTTGATATTTTTTCGTAATCTAACTATGAACTTATACTTTAATGTGAAGATATTGATGTCTACTTTTGTATAACCAGGAAAAAAAGAAGGAAAGTCCGGATGGTGTTTCCAGTAAAGATTTTTTTGTGGCTACTAGAAGAAGAACACCTGGCCGAGTATACAAGGACTCATATGAGGATACAACCAACATAATAGTATGAAATTTTTTTGTTCAAAGTTGCTCTTGATCATTTATTTGTTTTTAAATATTACATCAGTTTTTATATACTTTAACTATTTTTCTTTGCTCTTAAATCTTATTTGTAGGCTGAAATGGAAATGATAGAAACTCAAGAAAGTGAAGATGGTAGCCAATCAGTTGATGCATATTCAAAAATTATGCCACCTGAACATCCTGGTCGAGTCAGGTTGTATGGACGTGGAGTTACCAAGACTCTTTTGAAACGCAAAGCAGCTGATTTTGAAACTTTGTCGAGTACTGCTGCAGATGATGAAAGGATGCAGAAAAAAATGGAGGATCTAGAAGAGAGGATTCAACAAAAAATGCAAGAAAAGTTCGAAGCACAAAAAGACAACATGGAACGAGATATTACAATGAACATTATTGCTCAACTTCAGAATCTTAACCCAGGATTAACAATTGATCCGAATATGTTAAGATTTAATGTTCATTCATCGAGAGAAGAGGCTGGTAATCAACTTATCAATCGTCCATCTGCTGGCAGTAATGATAAAGGTCATACTTAATCTAATCTCCTTTTTATTCTTCATCTTCTGCTTCTTCTTTATTCTATCTTCTTCTTCTTCTACCTTTATTTTTTTCTCTCTACATATGACTTAGATTTTGAGATGATAATCTGAACCTTCAGTTATAATTCTAAAACATAGTTGATTTAATTGGATTGTGTGATTGGAGTAGCTGAGCTAATTTTGGAATTCTCTTGCCCCCCTGTTGTTACTGTAGTACTCTGTTTGCTATGTAGTACTCTTGCCCCCTGTTGTTGGTGTCATGCTGATGAGGTGCAAATAACTCAACATCATCATTTAGATGGAAAAAAACTCACACAGAGATGCAAATAAGTTAAATTCCAACTTATTGGAAATCTACCTAATAAGGTTATTGAATTCTGTGATTTAATGGTTATGGAAGTGATGTTGAGTTTGAACTGTAATCATGTGATGTTGAGTTTGAACTATAATGGAACTTTGAATCACTAAACCACATTGCTGTTCTGACTTCACCTCTGAACTTGCTAAATAATCTCTTATACAGTCTGATTGGTTCCTGTCCCTTCCAATTTAACCACATAATCAATTAAATTTGGTTCCTTGACTCATTAGTTCAAGCTTTTCTTTGATAAAAATGTCTGCAAATTATTTTTATTACCAACATCCAGGTATACCACCATAGGGTTTGATCCACAAACAAACAATTCAATTGCAGTAATAGCTGTCATACACCCATCCAAGACTTAGGTTTCTTCTTTGTTGAGTATGGTTGATTCATTATTAATCTTTCCACATTACCCATATTTAGCATTTTGATATTCAACATGCCCAAGAAATAAATAATTAACTTGAGCTAGATAATGTTTTCACACCTATATTACATGACTCATAGGTGTGACAATTCATTGTCACAATTGGTAGCTCCTTTTTCTATCTGGAAGTAGTGAGTTCTTTTTACTTGGCTCCAGATCTGAGAGAGAAAGCAAGCCTTGAAAGTTGGGTGGGGGTGGTAGCTGCTGGGTTTTGTGATTTTCTTGCATTATTTGAGGCGGTGATGGGGTGGTGGGCATGTGGTGTGTTCATGACAGTTGAAATGGTTGCAAGTTCTGGTGGGATGAAAGTAATGGGTTGGTGGAAGAGTAGTAGGCAAGGGAAGTGGAGAGGTGGTGGCACTGTGGCACCAGCCTATGGTGTCTGGAAAGAGGATTGAGAAGAATAAAACTAAAAACGGAAAAAAGAGAACTAAAAAAAATCAAAAGAGCTAATAAAAAAGAATGAAGTGTTATTAGTCATGTTTCATCAAGTTAAAAAATAACACTTGTATAATTTAGCACATTTTTGAAGTCCCCTTACCCTTGTGAGTTTGCTATAGCAAAACAGCATCCTTTGTTATCAACCTTGAATCTTGATTTTGCTGTACTGTCAATGTTGAGAAAGAGTTCATTTTCAGTTTACATTGGTTTCATTTTTAAGATTTACACCTAATTATTTGTCATATTTCTGGCTCTTGATTTGAAGTCAGTTTTCTGCTTGAAGTTGTGGCAATGAAGCTCTAGGTGTTCTTTTAACAGAGATAAATTTTACATTGGGGTGTCTTGTGAGTTTAATTCCAAAAAGAAAGAATTATGTGAAATTGGAATTGTGTTTCTTCCGACTTAAAGTGGCTTTATTTTGCAGCTTTATGTTCATGTGGGATTTCACTGGTTATGTTGTTGAGATGATGAATGACATTATTATTTTATTCTTTGTAGGTCATGTCGAAAATGAAGAAAGGGATGAAAGCAGTGACGATGATGATCTTGATCTTACTTAAGATCATTTTTCACTTTTTGATGAAATTCTAATTTCTTCTATGAAATACTTTGATACTTATTGAAGCATGTAAAACTACTTATCTTTTGGGTTTTAACATTTTGCTATATGTATATACATATTAAAAATGTACCGGTGTATAGATTTTAAGTAGTTAATTGTTAAGCGTATATGCATATTGTTGTGTACATGTTGGATATATATATAAATTTGTGTTGTCGTTAATTTTTAGAAGAGAAATGGATCAGTATTACAAATGTAATTTCCTTTTATAATACAAAGGCTAATTGTGCTTAGATAAAGACATATGGCAACGTTTAAGAAGCGTTGCCATAGACTCAAGTCTATGCTGTCTATGGCAACGGCTATGAAGCGTTGTCATAGACATTGTGTCTATGGCAACAGCTATGAGCGTTGCCATAGACTCCAGTCAATGACAACGGCTATGAAGCGTTGCCATAGACATTGAGTCTATGGCAACGGCTAAGGAACGTTGCCATTGCCACCCCATTTTAGTCGTCGCCATAGGGTTTTCTATTACAACGCTTTTTGACAACCGTTGCACAAAACGTTGCCATAGATCTATAGCCACGAGAGCTGATGCAACGCTTGGGTAACCGTTGCCATAGACCTATGGCAACGGTTGTCGGATCTATTGCAACGGTTTTGCCTGCGTTGCCATAGACCTAATTTCTAGTAGTGTCTCATTAAGTGTATATGTATATGAAAAACAATATATGCATTTATTTAAATTATAATTCATGAATCTGAGTTAATAAGTCTAAATTTTACTGCATCGTTAAAAAAAAAGAGAAGATTTTAAATTATTTTAGGAGTTGTGATATGTCATATCCTTTAAAGTTATTACAAGCATGATTTTCTCCTTAATTTATGACTTTTAGATATATCCGTTAATTAGACACATTTTTTAATTAATGACTTTCAATTATATCTTTTAATTAGATACACTAATTGATATTTATCTAAGATACATCTATCTAAAAGAGACAGATACATACATTCAATACCCAAAATATGATTAAAAGAAAAAAATAACATTGCAAACTAACATGAATCTAAATATTGACGATCTCATAAATATGTAATTTCAGTTAATTGTCATTTATTCATCTTATTTTGTACGAAATCGATCTTCTCTTTAAATTGGTTGGTTGTTGATTTTTATTCTTAGATAGGCATAAGCTTTTTAAGGACGTGAGACATAATTTTATGAAATATTATAATCAAAATATAAACTCATCTCTAGCCCCAAAAAGGGTTATTTGGCTGACCCAATCAAAGTGGGCTTAAGTTTCTTGTCCATGACCAAGGCCATACTGCCTCTGTCCAACTGCTATTGTGAAAATAGAAAAAAAAAATGTTTGTATTCTTTTACAAAATTTTTATAAAATATAATTACTTCCCTTATACTGTAAAAACATAATCCAAAATTTACACTATACATTATTAGCCCAAATACAATTCGACATACAAAAATATACATTCAGTATACAATAATATACAAGACTTCCATTTTACTTTTTTATTAAAAAGAAAACCGAATTTGATCTGAAATGTTATACATCCAATATACAAGATTATACAAAGGTATATATACCCTCATATACATTAGTATACAGTTTTATATACTATTTTCCAAATTAAAATTCTGTGAATCTTCATTGGTTGATTTCTCTCGAACAAAAAGATGGAATCTTGTGAAAATTTGTGAAGAGGTAGATCTAGAAATGGCGTATCACTCATAATAAGTGAGACATTATGACATAACAAAATTTAATTGAAAATTACTTTAGTAATTTGGAGCAATTTACTCTTGAGCTTATGTAATTGCACTTTGTAATGTGAAATTCCAGAGCTATGGATGAAATTTTTTGAGATAATTTTTATTGTGTTGCATTTGTCTCGTCAAAATTTATTCTTTGTTTTTCAGTTTGAATTTTTTGAAAGGCAGGATGGCGTTATGGTCCCATGGCAGCCCTCTATGGCCCTTAGGCGCCACCTTTTAGGCCAATTTTAAAAAATATAAAAAAATCTAGGCTAAATTATGTAAAAAAAAAATTAAATGTTATGAATTACAGTAAAATGTAATATTTTATTGTATTTTCAATTTTAAGAAGCTAACGAGTGATTATACAATCAATGACGGTAAATAAATAACTTAATTGAGGTAAACTTATTCGATAGGTATAAAGTATACAAGCATCTGAAATTGATTTTCTCAGTGATAAGTTATTTTACATAAATTTTAAGTTTTTCAATCCAAATTTCTTTATCTGTTCAGGATCTCTAATAGAATCTTAAATCATAACCTAGAATTTCAAAAACAAATTCTAGAATTCCAACAAAGGATTTCTTGATGATTCTTCTTCAAGAAGTCTAAAGATTTTAAGTTTAGAATTAGAAATCAAAGAGAAGCCCTTTAACCTATATTTTTCTAAGTTTTTCCACCTCAGAAATTCACAAAAGAGAATTTATTTTCTCAAGAACAAGCGTCAAGATTCTAGGATCAAAGATTTCCTTTACAAAAATCTATTGTTCTTCGAATTTTGATTGTAATATAAATCTTCTAAATATGTAAGGCCACCTAAAATTCTATTTTTGTGCCTAATGTATATTTATTATCAAGAATTTCATTCTTATGATCTTATAGACAAATTCTAGAACCTTATCATGAGATTTTTATTGTTCTATTATTATGCTAAGAACTTTATTGTTGAGTACATCTTTTTAGATTCTTGAAGTATTACAACATTTACAAGAACCCTAGATGAGTTTTGAGAATCATTTCATTATCATGCTTTAATTGCATTGAAAAATGACTAAATTACTACAAGTATTTGAGAAGCCAAGTATAGTTTGAGTTAAAGAATTATTTTGTGACTTTGTTAAGAAGAGATAGTTAAGAAAAGCTAAAGCAGGGCTAAGCCCCAAAAATTTTAAAGAAGCATTTGAGTATTTTTCCGCTTAAAATTATGAGAATTCAGTTTTCCTCTTTTAAGAGACTAGCTTGAGTAATTACCTCAAACCCAGAAAAAATAATGTTTTTAAACATTTTAGATGAACATAATAAATTATTTTTGGAGTAGTACTCAACACGGTTGTGGGTACGAGTTCAGATAACTCCAACTCTATAAACCATGTAGCCAGCGTAGGATAGAATTGTACTAGATGTACAACTCCTCGTATGCCATTAAGATGACCCAATTTAAATGGATCCATAAGTTCAGCGTCGTCCCTTGCCCTAGCAAGGTATTGGATGACTCTGATAACGTGGGCAAGACATCGTATCATCATGATGCTCATAGTGATGGTTGTCAGTTAGAGAAACTCCCCAAATTAAAGTATATATTATTTTTAGATATAGATTGAGTTGCACTTATCCATGCATTAAACTAGATGTTTTACTTATTTTGCATTGCTTATGTTATCGAGTTATTCTTTGCATTAAGCCTATGATTTGAGCATTATATCCTGAGTTTTCCTGTTTTGACCATTTTACATATCGTATATTTCACGTGCTGGTGTCCTTTGGCTTTGCATCATTTTATAATGTAGATTCAAAGTATTCATGATTGCAGACATTCAGTAAGACAACTTTTTAGCAGCAGTTGATGAAACATCTTCCCTTTCAGAGAACTCTAGTTAGTTAATCTATTCTATTTATTTTACAGTTAGGTAGTCGTTGGTATTGTTGCGGCACCTATCTTTAGTATAGTAGAGACTTCATGGCCAGAGGTAGTGAATTAGTCTAGTCTATTCGTTCAGTTGTTTTATGCGTTATTATTATTTGTATCAAGAAATATTTCAGATTTTATATGAAATATTATGTAGTTTCTTTGAGTTTTATTAAATATTTTAAAGGCTCATATTATAAAGCTTTTGCCTGCATGTTAACGTCTTCAGAATGAGTTAGGCAGACCAAGGTTTCGCTTGGAGACCAACAATGATTTTCGAGCGCCGACCAAAGAAAGAAACCCTGCTAAAGCTAAAAAAAAAAGCACAAAACTTTCCTATGCTCGGGACGTGACTCATACTCCCAATAATTTAAATATAAAATTTAAAAAAAGAAAATAATTTAAATATGTTTCCGACACTTAATAATATTACATATCAAATTTTCAGTTACTCCATGATCTGTAACTACAATTAGACTTCTCGAAACAGTTAGTATTATCTCGACTTTGATAGGAATCGGTTTATTCTTTATTTTTAAGCGTCTATCACAATTGATAAAATTTATAGAACTAAATATTCAAAAGTTATAACAACATTGAATGAAATGTTTTCCCCTTTGTAACATCTTACAACACCAATTACCATAACCAATATACTCATTATGTTCTATTATAATTACATGATATTTCACTCTAATACAAAAATTTGAACGAAATTTAAATTAAAAGCTATAATCATTTTTATTGAATAATTAATTAAGTTTGTGTACTTTATCATCCTTTATAATATTGATGACGTGTTTTGGTGGTACAAAATTATTATTCTATCAAGAAAGTGTTTTATCAAAGTAGGCCCGTGCTACTTTGGTTCATGTTGATGAATATGAATATATTCATTGTCGGAGCCATATAGATTTTATTTACATTATCAAAATAAAAGCGGTGCATGATTTTAACTGCTGCAGCTAAGTACTTTCCTACATATATACATTTTATTTACATAGTCATCATCAAGAAAAGCGATGCATCCTTTGACAATGGTTGGCATTGCGCAATAGTGATTGAAGACAACAGTTTCATGCATATTGTAACGCTCGGTAAAATTATTAAAATATCTCTAGAAGAAGGGTATGTGCATAACACATCTTCCAATGCTTTTATGGCAAATTCAAGGCCGGATTTTTTATCAGCACGAAAAATTGAGTGAGAAAATGATCTCGGTCGATTTTTAGAGCGACCGGATTAAAAGATAATTTTTCGATCCAAAAACCGAGACAGTGTCTGTGTGCGACGGAGGCGCGTCGTGCCTCTGTATTGTACTTACACTTATTTTTTTAAAAAAAATCGATGGGATTGGGAAAAACTCATTCAGAAACTTTTCGGAGAAAATACACTGTGCGCGACCAGTCCGTCTTGCAGACTGGGCTATCCCGAAGCTGAAAATTTTTTATATTTTGTGAGGGACATTCCCGTCAATTCTCAACCTCTTCTAAACTCTATACATAATCTAATTAGGTCATTTTGACGATTAAAGGGGTCTAAAGCTCCATTCCAAGTCCCATTCTAATAATCTAACAAGACTAGGGCTTGAGGAGAGAGGAGAAGAGCTTGAGATTGAGGAATTCAAGAGGAAATCCTTGAAGAGATTGTTGAGAGCTTCACTCCAGGTATGTAAGGCTACCTAAAGCGTTGGACTATGTTTATCCACGCGCTCCTTCGTCTTTTTGAGTCAAGATCATGAGTATAAATCACATGTTTTAAATCCTGTGATTTTTGGAGTTCTAAATTCTTGTACATGTTGGAGTTTTCATGAATTTACTTGAGTCAATTTATGAGTTGCATCGTTATTACCATAAACTATGAATGTTATTCGAATGTTCGATACTCTAGTCCTAAATTTAGTATTTTCTTACTTATGTACTGAATTGAGAAGTATGGATTTAAATCTCTTAAACCCATGATTTGAAGCCGGGAAGTATATTTTCTTGTTTCATATACGTATATAGAGAATACCTATTTTATCTTATTAGTTGAGTCTGGATAATATGATGTTCTTGACGGAAATCATTGGGAGTCTTGCATGGTATGAGTTAGAGTCATGAGTTGCATTGCATAAATGATGGTCTCGAATTATTGAGTTATTGAGAAATTGAGTTGAATTATTGAGAAGCGAGTTGGCTCGTTGAGATGAGTCAAAGAGATGAGTTTGAGTTGATTTTCTATAAGCATATTTTGGTCTTGGAAGGAGTATTGAGCACCGAGTGGGTGATTGAGGGGCACCCTAGAACTATGTTGCCAGCGTAGGATGGTTACACAAGATAATTCTGGTGGCCCATGTCCCAATAGATGGACATTCTCTTTGGATCCAAGAGTGAGGTAAAGGTAGAGATTGACGCCCTAAACCTAGGCAAGTTTAGGGCGGGCGTGGCAACGACGTCTTTTCGTTGTACACCACCCAAGCCCTCGGTAGTGGGGAGTTGTCGGTTAGAGAAACTTCCAAGCAACACTTGAGTTGGGTCTACCATGATTTTCAAAACTGAGTTGCATTAAACACTGAGTCAAATTTTAAGGCATGATTTCAAACTTTAAACCTGCATCATTCATTTGAGTTGAGAGATGAGATGAGGAAAAGCATGATTCTAAACTTTAAACTTGTATTATTTACTTGAGATGAGACATGAGATGAGGAGTTGAGTCTTGAGTCGAGTCAGTTGATTGAGTCTGAGCCTTACTTGTTTCTTGAGCCATCTTATATACCGTACATTCCACGTACTGACTCTACTTGGCGCTGCATCCTTTCATGATGCAGATACAGGTGCTAGAGGACTTTTGTAGATGCACCATTAAAGTTCAGAGTTCCCGAGTTGGTGAGCCCTCCTTGCTACCCAGAGGATCCTTTATTTTATTTGATTAGTTACTTCTATTTTTTTTGAGTTGCGTAGCCATGGCTTGTCATGGTACCATCTAAATGTTAGAGGTAGAGGATTCATAGACATTGAGTAGAGGATGTTGAGTATTGTTTTTTAAACTCTTGTTTATTTAAAATTCCTTTTTTATTAAAGACTTGGTTTGCTTACTTTACAGTTTTTTCTTGAGCATTTTTTCGTCCGTCATTGAGTATGATGTGACGATGAGTCCAAGTGGTTCGCTTGGAGACTAGAAATAGTCTCTGAATGCCAGCCACACCAAGGGTGCCCTCCCGGGGCTTGACACATATGTTCGATGAAGGCGATGGTGGAAGATTTCACTGCCAAAAACATAGAAAATTATATGTATAATATAATGGCAAACAATAGAAGAAATTCAAGTATAAATCAATTTATATTATATTATTATAAAAATATATACAATCCTGACTGAGTAGGAAAAATATATCCATTCATCTACGACGTATTGTTGGAATAATCTGCCTGAATGTAAGATTATATTTTCATTATCTCTCATTTGAAGCTTATAGTAAAAATATTCACGACAAGAAACTGTTTCTCTTTTTCTTTTACCTTTTTGCATGCTTTGATCTTCTAAGTCTACAAATCCATCAATTGATGCCATATTTTATATGTGTATGTTGCACTGTAATTAATTGCAGGTTTAATTTTTTTAATACCACAATGCCATCCATTCTCACCATAAGGAAATAGCAATGGATATTGTAATGGATCATAACAGTCATAGTAATAATTTACCAATTGGCTTCTATCACTTTTTGTGCAGAGGAAATATAATTATTAGTATCTTGTTCCACCCATATTCCTGCTATTTCTGATGTAGTGGGCAAGTTATATGTCTGTTGATTTAGCGCAGCATCAGATTTAAGAGCAATATACATATCAGATAATTGTGGAATATTCATTAGAGATTTTAAGAATATAGAACATGGATTAATTTCCAATATTTTCATTAAGTTTTTGACAAGTTCTTCAGTTAATTTATTTGAACATGTCATTCGATTTGTTAATTCGTTTTTACTATCAAAATAATAAAGTTGTAGATTTTTTCCTTTTTCATTATTTGGTATTAAACTATCTATAAAATGGTATATTTTACCTTGAATCCGAATTGTGTATATACCTTTATTTCTTTTTGCTAAATCTTTATCATAATTTACTCCAAGAGGTGTGAATGCAAAAATGTTATTGTAGGTTCTTATGTAAGTTCGGAAAAGTTTTGATTTTTCATTATTTTCTAGATAAAGGTTTTTCAGTTCAGCTGGAACTGAGTGAGAAATTAGTTTAATAGTGCCTTTGCCACAACAAAAATCGAGTGATTCATATTCGAACTTTTTTGCGCCATAAAAGCTGCACTATGGAACAGGCTTTAACCTAACGTAGTTTATGGATGTTTTTGCTATTATTGAGCTATCATTATATTGTTCATTGGTAGCTGATGTTGATCCTGTAATATAAATGTAGATAAAATTATATCAATCCTAACATTCACCGTAACAAGTGTCAATATAATTTTCTGACCTAGTTCAAGTTGATGGAGGCAATCTTCTGAGGGAGCAAAACATTTTTCAGTACAACTTGACTGCCCAGGCGCAAATATAAAAATGCCTGAGTCAGCAGTGAAGTATTGGCTGCCTAACTCAGTTCTATTTATTCTTGCAGTCATCAAGCCCCAAAAATTGCTATAATCTGTTACTTTACCATCTACCATAGCAGTTGTACTTTAATAAACATACATTAGCTAAAAATATTTTTGCTAATTTAATAAGAAGGCTATTAATCTCTCTGTAAGCTGCTTGACATCCTTTATGCCTTTGTTCTTCTCTATAATCAACTGAGGCTGATTGTTCCTGCCTCGCTTTCTTCCAATCTTACATTGCTCGCTATGCTTAAACGCTAATCACCATTTTCGTTACCTTCCTTTGATTTGTTGTCTTTATATGTGTGCTTTTCAGTTACATCAATTTATTTGTCATTTTTTAGGGCAATAGATTATTTATTACTATTAAGTTATCTCTTTTTTGCTCCTATTTGTCAAGTCTATCCACTACAATTTCATTATGTTTAGTTAGAAACTTGTGGACTAAATATTTATGCCATCAAATTTATCTGACAAAGTAACTTTGTTTGTAAATTTTACTTATCCTTATCTGCTTACATTGACATTAAAATTTTTGTTTGCAGTGTGCCTTTTAGCATTTACAATCACTCTTGCCTTTTAGCATTTACAATCACTCTTGCCAACCGTTTTTAACTACAGGTATGTCCTATAATGTTTGTTCTTTCTTTTCTTTTTGTATCATTATTTATAATGTTCATTAAGTTCTGTAAAATATAATGTCATTTGTTATTACTATTTTGGATTATTAGAAATTTACTTCGTTGTTTTAGTCAGATAAAGAGCAAAAAAGATAAATAGAAAATCTCTCACGCCTTCAGGGTAAATAAAATGTTCTTCAAATGTCGAACAACGACAATAAAAGTGATTTGAACTTTGGCAAAACTCCTGCCGATAAAAAGGCTAGACGGTGTGAATTATACAAACTAAAATAATCTGAAAAGAAAGATATCTTGCTAGCCCAAGTACGGACAACTTCATTCATAATGAATAGTTGCTTCACTGATTCTAGCTCCAGCGACACTATGTTACCTAACATACAATGCCCTGCAACTACATCAGCTTTAGATCAGCAAAGTTCTATTGTAGATAAGATAATTAGATAGCTTATAGTGTATCATCATCTCCATCTATTAAACATATCTTTAACCAATAACTATAGCATGCAGGATGTAATTCTACAAAAGTTAATTTCATTGACATTGCCTATCCAATAATAAATTGTAGTAATTTTCTAAAAACCGTTTCTTAGTGTAAATATTGCGCTGCAAAAATGAGACACGAGCATTTTATTGTGGTAATGGTGTTGTGCAGCTTATTTCACATCAAATATCCACAACTTTACAAAATTTATATTTAGAAAACACTGATGAGTCGAGATAGTTTCGAGCTTATATTAAAACTTATAACAACATATTTGCCTTCACATCTCTTGGAGTTAATTATGACAAAAAACTAGCAAGAAAATATAAAGGTATATCCACCTTTCGAGTTCAAGGGAAAATGTATCATTTTATAGATGATTTAGTTTCAGCTTCTGAAAAAGAAAGAAATTTGTAACTATTTTCTTCGATAGTAAAAATGAATTAAAAAATCAACTAGCATGTTCAAATAAACTGAATGAAAGTATTGTCCAAAAATTGATGGAAATATTAAAAATTAATCCATATTTAATATTCTTAAAATCATTAATAAATATCCCACAATTTATGTGACTTTTATATTGTTTTGAAATCTGATGCTGATTTGGATCAAAGAATATATAATTTGCCAACTGTATCAGAAGTTGTCGGAATATGGGTAGAACAAGATACCCAAAATTGTATTCCCATACCACATATTCGGGTAAATACAAATAGTATAAAATCCAATTGATAAATTATTATTACGGTTGTTATGATCCACTAAAGTATCTATTATTGTTTCCTTGTGGTCAAAATGGATGGCATTGTGGTATAAAAAAAAATTGATCCTTCAGGTGCTTCCTCATCTAGACAAAGATATTGTGAACATGAACAATTGCCAAATGTAACAAATATGGCTACAATTGATAGATTTTTTTATATAGAAGTTGAAGCCATGCAAAGAGGAAAACGAAAAAGAAATGGTGTTTTCTGTCGTGAATATTATTGTTACAAACTCCAAATACGAAATGAACAGAATATAATTCTACATTCAGGAAGATTATTCCAACAATACATTGTAGATCAATGGATAAAAATTGAAACTCAACGATTAGATTTTTCTTCTTTCAATCAAGATTTATTTAGAACTGATATGTTAGGAGGATTACTATATGTTCTACGGAAAGGTGAAAGAGATGCTTCACAAGTAGGTAAATGTAGATTTCTCCCACTTAGCTTTACTGGAGGACCAAGAGATAGGCGTAGACGATATATGGATGCTATTGCGTTGGTTCAGCATTTTGGAAGACCTGATATATTTTTAACTATAACCTGCAATCCATCTTGGCCAGAAATTAAACAAAATCTACTAGCAACTGATGAAGCACAAAACAGACCTAACTTAATTTGTCGGATATTCCGTGCAAAACTAGAAGAACTAAAAAATGATTTATTGAAAAAACACATATTTGGTAAAGTTACAGCATTTATGTATACAGTAGAATTTAAAAACGAGGACTTTCTCATGCTCATTTTTTAATAATACTTGATGAAAAATTTAAGTTACTTACGCCTGAAGCTTATGATCAATTTGTTTCTGCGGAATTACCAAATTCTAAAATAAATCCTTATCTGTATTCACTTGTTACACAACACATGATTCATGGACGTTGCAGTAAATTAAATCCAACAAGCCCTTGTATGAAAAAAAGTTATTGTAAATTTAAGTATCCAAAAGATTATTCCAATGAAACAACAAAAGGCGAAAGTTCATACCCTATTTATAGAATACGTAACATAGGAAACTATGTAGAGATAAGAAAACATCTTCTTGACAATTTATGGGTTGTCCCTTATAATCCCTTTTTATTATCTTAATATAATTGTCATATAAACGTAGAGATTTATTCAGATATTAAAATAGTTAAATATATATATATATATATATATATATACGTATACAAAGGACATGATAAAATTGCATTCCAAATTCATACTACTGATACAAATACAAAAATTGATGAGATAAAAGAATATCAATCAGCTAGATGGGTTTCTGCGCCTAAAGCAGCATGGCGTATGTTTGCTTTCAACATCAATGAAATGTCTCCAAATGTATACCGTCTTCAATTACATCTTGATGGACAACAACTTGTTTCATTCAAAAATATTGATAATATTAGTAAAATTATAAACAATCCAATGATTCAAAAAATAATGTTAACTGAATTTTTTGTAATGAACAGAATAAATGACACCGCTAAAAGATTAAACTTACTATATCGAGAATTTTCTGAATATTTTGTATGGTCAACAATAGACAAAATGTGGACACTTCGTAGACGTGGATATGCTATTGGACGTGTTGTAACCTGTCATCCTACCGAAGGAGAAAGATATTATCTTAGATTACTTCTAATGAATATAAGAGTGCCAAAGTCATATGAAGATTTGCTAGCAGTAAATAACAATCTTTGTAGAACATTTAGAGAATCAATTGAAAAAAGAGGATTATTACTTTCAGATAATAATTTAATAGAATGTATGTCCGAAGCAATAGATTATCAAATTCCAGCAAGTCTCATACATTTGTTTGCTATGTTATTAGTCTACTGTAACCCAAGTAATCCAAAAGAACTATGGGAAAAATTTGAAACTTCCTTGTCAGAAGATTTTGTGAAAATTCCAAATATCAATACAAATGAAATTCGTTATAAAGTGTTAACACATATTAATGATATTCTTCATTCAGTTGGCCACGATATTAACAAATATAAACTAATTCCAGAATTAATTAAAGAATCTGCACTAGCAAAAGAAGCTAAAGATGTTTATTTTGAAAGAAACATTATTGTCAATGAAGATGATCTACTACTATAAAACAGATTAAATGTTGCACAAAAAAGTGCTTACCATGTAATTTTAGATAGAACATATACAAAAAATCTGGTGCATTTTTTATAGATGGTCCTGGAGGAACTGGTAAAAGCTTTTTATATCGTGCTTTATTAGCAACTGTAAGATATAGAGGATTTATAGCTTTAGCAACTGCAAGTTTAGGTGTCGCAGCTTTACTTCTTCCGGGTGGTCGAACTGTTCATTCTCGTTTTAAATTTCCAATCAAAATTGATGAAAAATTTAGTTGTAACATAAGTAAACAAAGTTCTTTAGCATCCTTAATTCGTGATGCTAAACTTATAGTATGGGATGAGATTTCAATGGCTAAAAAACAAGTAGTTGAAGCTTTCGACTTACTTATGAAAGATCTAATGGAAACAACAATATTATTTGATGGAAAGGTGGTTTATTTCAGTGTGATTTTAGACAAACTCTTCCTGTTGTTCGTAGTGGAAAAAGAGAAGATTTTATTCATGAAAGCTTACTTTACCCTAACATTTGGAATCAACTTGAAAAACTACAACTATCAGAAAATATGCGTGCAAAGACAGAACCAACATTTTATAAATACTTAATGGGAATTGGCAATGGAACAGAAAGAAAAATAAATAACGGTAAAATTGAAATTTCCCGTTCTTTTATCGTTCCATTCATCAATGAAAAAGATTCATTAAACTTTTTATTTAAAGTTACTTATCCAAGTTTACAAACCTCTTATTCAAATATTTTTTTTATCACTTCTCATGCTATTTTAACAACAAAAAATGACTTTATCGATGAAATAAATAACATTTTGATTACTCAATCCCCAACTACAGAAAAATATATCTAGCGACTGATGAAACTATCGATCCAAAGGATCAAAGTGAATATGAAGACTTGCTACATACTTTGAACCCTGTTGGTTTACCTCCTTACAAATTAAGTTTAAAAAGAAATTGTCCAATTATGTTACTACAAAATTTGATTTCTTCCGAAGGTTTATGCAATGGTACTCGCTTAATATGTAATGATTTCAAATCACACATTATCAGCACCACAATATCCAATGGTGATTTTAAAAATACATATGTATTCATTCCAAGAATACCACTACTAACATCATAAGATGAAAAACTACCCCTTCCATTTTTGAATGGATACAATTTCCAATATGATTATGCTTTGCAATGACAATCAATAAAGCACAGGGCCAAACTTTAGATTTTGTTGGTATTTATTTGCGTAAACCTGTCTTCTCCCACGGGCAATTATACGTTGCTTTATCAAGAGCTAAAAGTTCCAACAATGTTAAAATACTAATAAGACGACCCACAACTGATAATAATGATGACAAATCTACATATAACGTTGTTTACGACGAAATTATTAAAAAAGCTTTTGGTTAAAATTATCTTACCACTTTCCATAGGTAGGTCGAATATTATACTTTATTTAATCTTACATTCTTTTACTTTATACCATTCTCTCTATAAATGATATTAAATTATTTTCTATATTTATCTGTTTTGATTCCCAGTTTCAGCTATGATAGAAAGACTTAGTATCAACAAAATCACTCCGAACTCAGAAGAATGGACTTGTAAAGTTCAGGTGGTAGATAAAGGTCATCCCCGAAACAACAAAGAGGGAACCAAAAGATATCAATTCATGATATTACAAGATGAAAAGATATTTTTTATTCCATTTTAACTTATGTATACTTTTATAATCAATAAGATAATAGAGTAATGATTCATTGATAATAAATGACACGTACCTGCTTTTTTAGTTCCTATTCGAGACTTAATGAAGGCAGTATTCTACTATTTTTAATGGTTCTGTGACTCACTGGACAACTATTTTGGTGCTCATATATATGTGTACTGAATTTGGCATATCTGATGAGGAAATGCTAAATGATTTCTCCACTTGGTTGGTCATATAGATTAATAAATCTAAACAAGAGCAGGAAGCTTACATTGATTGCATATTAAAACTTAAATTTAAATTTGTAATGTTATGATATCTCTGATAATGATTATTTTATCAGCTTGCACACTTCTCTGTACTGATCGGCTTAAGGCCGTCTTTTTGACCTTACTAGCGAATTTAAACCATGATATTTAATATGTATTAAATTCTTTGAATATCAGTAACTTCTTCGTTGATTTTGAAATTCTTGAGTTTTTTTTTCTATATATGACCTAACAAATGTAGTATTCTACTATCCTTAATGGTTCCGTGAGTCAAGTTATACTACTTGAATTAAAACAAAAATGTTGGAAAAATGTTAAAGTTGTCCATCTGATATTTCAACTCCATTATTTAGATCAGTTACATCAATATTTTAGGTATCATTCTATTCCACATAATCATATATATAATATCTATGTGTGTATATACACTATTAAAACTTTATTAAATGTTCTATAGGAAACTCAAATACAAGCTATCATGTACGGTTCAGATATCACACGTTTTGAAGAGGCATTTGTTCCTTTCCAACCATATTTGGTATCTACAGCGTTTGTCTGCGAATCAATCAGAACATATGGAGAACCTCTTCATCAGTTCTTTTGGACTGTTGATAATAATACAATTGTCGAACCAATAAAAGAGGTGATACCTGCTGAACAACCATTGGCACCACCAACACACTTAAAGCTTACATCATTTGACAGCTTTGACTACCAACCGATAGGCTTTGAATTTGGTACTTACTACATTATACTTATCATGAATGCATAACGTTTTGTGAACGACTATTCCAACTTACTAACAACCATATATTTATTACAAGATATTCTTGCCATCGTTGTTAATGGAAATCCTTCATCATATGCTACAAATTGAAACAGAATTCAAGAGTTCATCATCATTGACCATCAGTAAGTACAATTTATTTTTCAATTCTTCTTTAAAAATAAAGATTTCATTTCAAATCATAAACCTAAAAATATGCTATACAAACACTTTTTTAATCTGATGTTCCATTGTGTTAGTGAAACATCTAAATCTATTATATATCATATCAACTTGTCTTGTATTCTTATCATTATAATCCTAAATATCTTTTTAATATGTATAAAGAAAAAAGCCAACGAAGCTCACCCTTTGGGAAGAATTCATCGACCTATATGGAACAAACTTCTTAGTGATGTCAAAGAATATGAAGGTTTTCCAGTAATTCTCGCCAGAAAAGTGGCCAAGCCGAAATCAGCTTCAGGTAAACTACACATATATTTATAATTTTTTTTAATTCAAACAACACATTCTACTCAAATTGACACCAACTATTTAACTATATGTAGGCCTGTCAAATAGATTTGGTACAACAATTCACGTTAATCCTCCATACCCACAGGCCATTAAACTAAAAACATGGTATTCAAAATAGATTTATTTCTATAAATAAATTCTTTCTAAAAAAAGTTAACATTTTCTATTTATATACAGGTGCAATGAAATAAAACCACAACTCAATTCATATGCGAAAAAAGCACCACAACCACAGGATGTCTTTTGTTTGTTCCATTTGAAGAAGACATCATAACTATCGCAGATATCCAACTGCAAGCTTCGGTACATATATTACTTAAATATTAAAATCTAATTTATGAATTAAACTATAAATAAAATTAACCATTCCATGTATTTGTGAAGGGAAACACATTTCACGTGCAGATTCAATTGTCAATACCAAATGAAAATCAATGATTCTGCATCTTATTTTGCTCTGATTGCAAGCAACTCTTTCCACGAAGTTGGTGTCAAAGAAGATTCTATTGTGCAACTTGTCATCGATCAACACATCTTATGCCCAGGTATAGCTTAATAAATCTTTTTCCCTAATGAATTCCAAACAACTCCAAATGGTAAAAGAAAGTATTTTTATTCACTATATGCCCTAATCACAATTAAGTGATTACAAATGATTATATATTAGAACCCGAACAGATTCTGTAAAGGTAATCATGCTTAATGTAAAATTTTGAGATACAGATTGCCAGATGCTTAAATTATGTGCCAATCACTTTTTTTTGGGAGTATGTCTCAGTCACTAATTTGGTCAATGAAGTGCATATTTTGTAGTCTAATTTAGTAGTAGCAAGAAGTTAATGACATAAAACTTAGTGGTAGTAGTTTAATCGTAAGAGCAAAGAATGTAGATATAGTTTTTCGCAGCACCTACTTGTTTAGTTCACATCTACATGTTTACCTCTCCATCTCTATAAATTCTCCTTCCTGATTCTGATCTATAATGTTGTAAAAGAAAATGTTGAATTACTACTGAGGTCTTCTGTTATATATTAAGCTAAAATTGAAAACAACTGGAATGCAACGTGATATACCCGAAAGCCTTAATGTTCCAAACATCAAATATTTTCGCAAGTAAAAAATTAGTAAGATAATAACTAGATGAAACTATGTAAAAAGAATAACCAAGAGATAGAGGCAATATAGTGTTAGCAGCACCTGCAACAATCCAATGAGGAACATGAGATAAATATTAAATGAATGATAATTGGTGCTGATATGTGAAATAGGTTCTGGATTATCATTATCAAGATCTTGATATCATTATGTGAAAGGTTAAGAGAAGTAAAATTAAGAAAACCATACCTGTTAAATGGAAAATCAAGTCTTTGAATAGATGATGCTACTCCTCTCCTTTAGCAAACAGCAGAAACAAAACTTGAAGCTTTTGTTCCCTCCTTTATGTGTTAACTGTCTCTCTATGTCTCTCTTCTTTGTTTTACAACAAAAGAAATTATTCTCTGCCTCATTTTTGTGCTTTTCGTTTGCATTGGTGGTTCTTTTGTTTGTGGTTATGTAGATTTTGTTTTTGGTTCTAGCAAGTATGCTTCTTTGTAGATTTCTCTGATTGTGCTTAGGGGTTTATTTGCATGCTCGATATTTTTTATTCTTTTATTTGTAGATTGAGTCATATTTGTTAAGGCCTGCAAATAATTATCGAATTGATTGGTTTATAGACAGTATAAAAGGGGATCATAAGATCTATATTATTTTATTTACAGAGCCATTTTCTTTCGATAACACTTAACTCATATATAGGTATACTATAACATGACATAGTAGACAGTGTTGTTGTATCATTTCAAATTTTCTCTTTTTTAATTTCGATTGTAATTATTTAAACAGAATATGCAAACAATTGAGCTATTAGATTCATCTGGGGAGAAAATCTTCCCCCCTTTTTTCATGTGTTTGTGATGATTTTTTGGTTGTTATGATGTTATGTTTGTTTTAGAGTTTTAGACTAAGGACAAGGATGATAAAAAGTGGAACTTTTAGGATGTATATAGTGTTTTAGACTTTATTTGAGGTGGTTCAGCATATAATTTTGCTTATGAAGTCATGATTTCCAAACTTTCGAGTGAGCTTTTTGGTTATAATATTCAGTATTCAATGTTTAGGTGTTGTTATTTAAAAAAACGAAAAACCTTCCATACTCTGCTTATTTTGATGCTCAATTCTATCTTATTCTAAAGTTGGTCCAAAAATACCATAATCCACTTTCTCAATTAACATTCAAATTTGTTTCTCCCTTTCTATTCCTTAGTTGATATTTTATAAATTTTATCTGCATAATTGATGCCACTTTGAAGTTACCATCCAAGATGACACTGGTTTAGCTGTTGATGACACTGGTTCAACAATAGCTATAACATCAGACAAAATTGGAGAAGAAATATTATCTCTCACAGCAGTAGAAATCTATGACATTCGCTGTGTTAAGGTAAAACACTCTGAAAATGCTTAATTTTCATCAAAATACTGCATCAAAACCTCTTGTACTACCTTAAAAAATCTATCTCTCATAATTTTCTTTTTATCTTTCAGAAACAAGCACTACCACTCACAGCAGTACACCACAAGCTGCTAGGGAAAACGTTGATTGTTCAAATAAAGAAGCTATTTGCAAAAAGTCAAGATACAACTTTAGCAAAATTATTGATCATGTCAATCAGTGAAAAAAAATCCTAACAACTGGCCATCACCGGTCACAACAACAGTCCCTCCAGAAAGCAGTAAACGCAAGCTAAAGCAGATTATGACAAAAAAAGACTAATAGGTATTCTTTACATAACGAATAACACACCACATTTTAATTACATTTAGAATCTCTTATAATTTATAATATCTCCATTAACAAATCATTCTTCCCTTTTCTTATTAGTCAAATATGTACTATGTTTTTGAAATATGATTGGCATCACCTTTTTGGTCTACTCAACTAGATGTTGTTATTCATAGCATAAAGTTTTGCTGCACATCAGGTACAACTCAGATTATACTTAAAAAAAATTCAATTATAAAATTTTAACTAATCACCACCTATATTTACTTAAAGTTCGTTTTCCTTGTCCGCACAGATACTTTTTGTCTTGCGCTGATGAACACTGGAAAACAGCTAAACTGAAGCCCTATATAGATAGTATAAAATTTGAACAATCAATGTAAATAACTGTAAACCGACCATTTTCCAATCATATATATTTATGCTATCTATATAGGGCTTCAGTTTAGCTGTTTTCCAGTGTTCATCAGTACAAGACAAAAAGTATTTGTGCGGAAAGGTGATGCCAATGATATTTCAAAAGCATAGTACATATTTGACTGATAAGAAAAGGGAAGAATGATTAGTTAATGGAGATATTACAAATTACAAGAGATTCTAAATAGAATGCGGTGTGTTATTCGTTATGTAAAGAATACCTATTAGTCTTCTTTTGTCATAATTTGCTTTAGCTTGCGTTTACTGCTTTCTGGAGGGGCTGTTGCTGTGACTGGTGATGGCTGGTTGTCAGGATTTTTTTTTCACTGATTGACATGATCAATAATTTTGCTAAAGCTGTATCCTAACTTTTTGCGAATAGCTTCTTTATTTGAACAATCAACGTTTTCCTTAGCAGCTTGTGGTGTACTGTTGCGAGTGGTAGTGCTTGTTTCTGAAAGATAAAAAGAAAATTATGAGAGATAGGCTTTTTAAGGTAGTACAAGAGGTTTTGATGCAGTATTTTGATGAAAATTAAGCATTTGTAGAGTGTTTTACCTTAACACAGCGAATGTCATGGATTTCTGCTGCTATGAGAGATAATATTTCTTCTTCAATTTTGTCTGATACTATAGTTGTTGCTGAACCAGTGTCATCTTGGATGGTAACTTCAAAGTGGCATCAATTATGCAGATAAAATTTATAAAGTATCAACAACTAAGGAATAGAAAGGTGAAACAAATTTGAATGTTAACTGAGAAAGTAAATTATGGTATTTATGGACCCAACTTTAGAATAAATTAGAATTGAGCATAAAAAATAATTAGACTGTGGAAGGTTTTCCCTTTTCTCAAATAACACCACCTAAGCATTTAATACAGAATATCATAACCAAAAAGCTCATTGGAAAGCTTAGAAATCATGATTTCATAAGCAAAATTATATGCTGACAATTGGTCCAACAACTTATAAAATATTATAACACACTAAGACAAACATAAAGAAAGCAATATCATATCTTTACAACAAAATGACAAAATAAGAACACTATGATGTCGTGAGAAGTAAATTTTTGACTAAGCAGCTTCTTTCACATCAAATTTGCAAATCGAGTAAAGCCCCAATTCTTATAGGCTAAATAGAACTACAAAATCCAGGTCAAAACACCAAAAAAAATAATCCATAAACTGTACATCATAATATGATATAATCATGTACTTGAGGATACGACAACATTTTTGAGGCAGAGAAGTTAGAGCAATGCTTGCTCTTTCTGAATTCTGCTATAATTTCTTTTGTTGAAAAACAAAGACACAGAAAGATAGCAAATTAACACCACATGTGTCCATATTAATAGCACCACGTGTCCATTCAAAATACAAATATGGAGTGTAATGTCTAAAATAGAAACAGAAAGGATTTGCAAGCTTTGCTTCAAAATTATCAACAAAAAGTAAAGTGACATCAATGTTTCAAAAAAATACAATCCCAATTCAATATACAGTTAACACACAAAGGGGGAAGCAAAGTTTCAAGTTTTGTTTCTGTTAACTAGGCAAGTTAACTGGAGAAGCAGAGAAGAGAGAAGACTTGAAGAAGAAGAAGTAATGGTTTTAATTTCTGCTTAACAGATTCTGTGAGTACAAGTGTATATATATACACATTCTTTAAGTGACAGCTGTCACTGCTAACCAATTCTAACAACCTTCTAACTACCATGCTAACTACTTCTTAATGACTAACTAACTACCATTAGAGTTCGTTAATTCAGCAGCTTGTTTCCACTTCATTTAACACTCCCCCTCAAGCTGATGGCTTGAATATGTTTCTCAGCCCCAGCTTGTTTAGGAGATATTCATGAGCTGTTTTGCCTAGGCCTTTGGTAAGAATATCTGCCAATTGTTCTTTTGAAGCTACATGATTTGTTTTCAGCATGCCTTGGTTGATTTTTTCCCTCAAAAAATGACAGTCTATGTCAATGTGCTTTGTCCTCTCATGGAAGATAGGATTTGCTGCAATTTGGATTGCAGCTTTGCTATCACACATCAACTCAACTGGTTGTTGAATCTGAACACCTAGTTCCTTGAGTAACCCTTTTAGCCAGATGATTTCAGCAGTGCAGGTGGCCATACTTCTAAACTCAGCTTCTGCTGAGCTTCTAGATATGGTATCCTGCTTCTTGGACTTCCAAGACACCAAAGCTTCACCAAATTTTACAATGTACCCAGTTACAGATCTTCTTGTTTCTACACAAGCTCCCCAGTCAGAGTCACAAAAGGCTTGCAACTGTTTTGATCCTTTGGCAGGCATAAACAACCCTACACCAGCTGTTCCTTTGATATATCTTACTACCCTCAAAGCAGCATCCATATGAGACCTTTTGGGCTTGTGCATATATTGACTTAACATCTGGACTACATATGACAAATCAGGCCTAGTCATAGTAAGATATAGTAGCCTTTCTACCAACCTCTGATAAGCTGTAGGATCATCAATCTCTCTATCTTCATTTAACTGCTGATTTGGAACATACTTGTCATATTCTGTTGAAGTGAGTTTTTGATTTACTTCAATAGGTGTTGCAGCTGGTTTTGCTCCACTCATACCAGTTTCTGATATCAACTCCAGTGCATATTTCCTTTGACACATCATTATTCCTTCCTGTGATCTAGATACTTCAATTCCTAGAAAGAATTTCAAATCACCAAGGTCTTTCATCTTGAACTTCTGCTTTAAATCTTCTCTGGCTTCTTCTATATATTTCTGACTGCTCCCAGTAATCAATAAATCATCCACATATACTAGAATTATCACCAATTCATTGTTAACTGCTTTTGTGAATAAAGAATAGTCATAATGGCTCTGAGTGAACCCCATATGAATTAGAGCATCTGTCAGCTTCTTATTCCATTGTCTAGGAGCCTGTTTCAAACCATAAAGTGATTTGTGAAGTTTGCAGACCTTTTGATTCTCCCCCTGTCTGCCAAACCCTTCAGGAATAACCATGTACACTTCTTCAAGGAGATCCCCATTTAGGAAGGCATTGTGGACATCCATTTGATATATAGGCCAGTGACAAGAAGCAGCAAGAGCAATGAGAGTCCTGACAGTTACCATCTTAGCAACAGGTGAAAATGTTTCAGAATAATCCAGACCAGCCTTCTGGCTATATCCCTTGGCCACTAGCCTAGCCTTGTACCTTTCAACTGCTCCTGATGCCTGGTATTTTACTTTGAACACCCATTTGCATCCAATAGGTGTTTTCCCAGATGGTAGATCAACTATGGACCAGGTTTTGTTTTCTTCTAATGCTGTTATTTCAGACTGCATTGCTTGAATCCAGTTTGGATCTTTAGAAGCTTGTGC
Organism: Solanum rostratum; assembly: GCA_029948455.1. Classification (NCBI taxonomy): domain Eukaryota; kingdom Viridiplantae; phylum Streptophyta; class Magnoliopsida; order Solanales; family Solanaceae; genus Solanum; species Solanum rostratum. The sequence continues at coordinate 13,987,868 of CM057053.1, read as the reverse complement.
AAAGGTAGTTGGTTTAGTGATAGATGAATAGGCTGCAAGAGCCATTTGGTATGAAGGTGTAAGATGAGAATAGGTGACAAATGATGACATAGGATAAGAACAGGAATGATTAGATGAAGGAGTGACAAAATCATTCATCCAAATAGGGGGGTGTTTTACTCTGAAAGATCTTCTAGGAATTATAGGATTCTGAGTAGCAATGGGTGAGATGATCTGAGGTGTAGAGGTAGTAGAACTAGAGGAGAGTTCCTCTTGTGAGGTATCTGGATAAGATCCTTCTGAATTAATGGAAGGATCTGTATAGGAAGTAAGATCTAGAATGGGAAACAAGGGTGTGCCAGGAGACTTGAGATGTTTGAAGGGGAATATAGATTCTATGAATGCTACATTCCTACTGGTAAAAAAGGACCTGGAATGTATATCATAGAGTCTATATCCCTTTTGAGTTAATGAGTATCCCATGAAGACACTAGGAATAGCTTTGGCAGAAAATTTGTCTACAATCTTAGTATTGGAAGCATAAGCTAGACTACCAAACACCTTCAAGTGAGTAAGTGAGGGTAGATGTTTAAACAACAATTCAAAAGGAGACCTGAATTTTAGGATTTTTGAAGGTGTTCTATTTATGAGATAGGTTGCAGTGGTAACACACTCTCCCCAGAACTTTAGAGGTATGGAAGCTTGGAACCTGAGTGCTCTAGCAACTTGTAAGATTGTTCTATGCTTTCTTTCTACTACTCCATTCTGCTGAGGAGTGTAAGCACATGAAGTTTGATGTAAAATCCCAAACTGAGATATCATTGACTTAAACTCAGTGCTAAAGAACTCACAACCATTGTCTGTTCTGAGAATTTTTACAGAGGTAGATAAATAGTTGTTCATTCTTGTGATAAAGTCTTTCAAGACTACTATAACCTCAGATTTAAACTGAATGAGAAATAACCAAGTGTATCTTGAGAAATCATCTACTATAGTAACAAAGTACCTTTTATTAGTGTGGGTAGGCACTTTGTATGGACCCCAAATATCACAGTGAAGTAATTCAAAAATAGACTCAGTAGTAGAAGTACTTGTAGGAAAAGGAAGTCTGGTTTGTTTTGCAACAGGACAAACTGTACATGTTTGATCTTCAGAAGTAAATGTTGAAGAGTTGAGTGTCTTCTAATGATTTCAATAGGATCATGTCCAAGTCTTCTATGCCACAGCATACTGGACACTGAATGATCTCTATCTGAACTGTGTTCTATATTCACTGTACAATGAGTAGCTTGAGCACTGATGTTGTTTCCTCTTAGGAGATATAATCCTTGTTCTTCCCTACCAATCCCTTTCACCAAGCCAGTGTAGAGATCCTGGAATATACAGAAATCAGGGAAGAAATTCACTGAACACTGTAATTCCCTGGTCAGTTTAGAAACAGATAATAGATTGCACTTGAACTCTGGTAGAACTAATACATTTGAAATCATATGATCAGTTAGAACTTGAGATTTTCCTTTATGAGTAACTTGAGCCTCACCACCAGTGGGTAGATGAACATAACAGTTTTCATGACTTGGTATTTTTGTATACTCATGAATTAACTCAGTACTAGAAGTCATATGGTTAGTGGCACCTGAATCAATTATCCACTTAAGCTGAGCTGTATTTGAGGTTAAGTAATTCATAGTACCTGCATTGGCTGTTGGAACATGATCACTCTCTTCATTACCTTTGTTCAGCAATTGAATGATTTTTTGATACTGCTCATGTGTAAAATATGGAGATGGTTGCTGAGATGTGCTAGTCTGATAACCTGAAGTGTCTTGAGTAGTGTAATTGTTTATTTCCTGACTATTCTCTGCAAAATTAGCATACTGAGCAACTCCTTTTCTCTTATTCTTGGACCAATCTGATGGATATCCAATCAATTTGTAACACTTTTCTCTTGTATGGCCATTATAGCCACAATATTCACAAACAACTGTCACCTTCTTCTGAGACCTGAAATTGTTATTTGGTGTGGCTTTGTTGTAGTTTCCAGTAGAATTCCTTCTCCCCCTAGGTTATTACCACCCAAAGGCACATTGCTTCTGACAGTATTTGGTTGATATCCATTTACCATTCCTTTGTTTTTGTAAGTTGAATTTACTCCACCTTTCTGACTGAAAAACACAGCACCTTCCAAACTATCACTCACTATAGACACAGCATTACCTATAGATCTCTGACTTTCCTGATTAATGATCATGGAATAGGCCTTGTTAAGTGTAGGAGTGGGTGACATCATAAGGATTTGACTCCTACATTGACCATAAGTTTCATTCAGTCCCATAAGGAACGGAAGAAGTCTTTGATAGCTAAAATGTTGAAGATAATTTCTGGATTCTGAACAACTACAGCCAGGACAGGGCATGAGTGCATCAAACTCATCCCAAAGATTTCTCATCTTCGAAAAATATTTAGCCACAAATCTTGTTCCTTGAACCAAGGTCACGATCTCTCGATGTAAGTAGAAAATCCTAGATCCATTCACATTATCAAACCTCTCCTTCAAATCTAACCACACCTTATGAGCATTTGAAGCATATATTATGCTACTTAGCAACTCTTTACCTACTGAATTCATAATCCACGACAAAACCACGGCATTTACTTTCTCCCATTGCTCATGCAATGAGGTCTCGAACTTATCTTTGGTATGGCGACCATCAACAAAGCCTAATTTGCTCTTTCCGAGCAGACCTAGAGTCATAGATCTGCTCCAAAGTGCATAGTTTTCTGATCCTACTAATTGAATTGAGACTAGAGAGCTACCTGGAGTATCGTTTGGATGAAGATACAATGGATGATTGTGGTCAATTTCATTCCTGATCTGATTCCTTGATGCAGACGAGCTAGGAGCTTCTGTTACTCCTTCCCCTGCCATTCTTCTACTCGTATTTCACTAGATCGAGCTACTAGTTGTCTTCTCCAGCTCTGAAACTACCGCCGAAACCTTGCTCTGATACCATGTTAACTAGGCAAGTTAACTGGAGAAGCAGAGAAGAGAGAAGACTTGAAGAAGAAGAAGTAATGGTTTTAATTTCTGCTTAACAGATTCTGTGAGTACAAGTGTATATACATACACATTCTTTAAGTGACAGCTGTCACTGCTAACCAATTCTAACAACCTTCTAACTACCATGCTAACTACTTCTTAATGACTAACTAACTACCATTAGAGTTAGTTAATTCAGCAGCTTGTTTCCACTTCATTTAACAGTTTCTGTTGTTTGCTAAAGGAAGAATCAAGGGATGTCAAAGAAAGAAACAATTTCGAGTAAAACACATTCAGAACTCAGATGAAATCAAACAACAAAGAATAGGTTAGGAGGAGGAGCATCACCTATTCAAAGACTTGATCTTTCATTCAACAAGTTCAACAACTTAGGGTCTGTTTTTTTTTATGGTTTTCTTAATCTTACTTGTCTTAACCTTTGACATAATGATATCAAGATCTTGAAAATTTGAGCATTTCTAGCTGTAGCATTTATGATAATCCAGAACTTATTTCACATATCAATTCACTAAAGCATTTAGATGTTTCTGTCAACCACATGAATGGTACAGTCTTAATATCTTGAATATCTCATTCAGCTAATGATTTCAAAAAGGAGAATCCCAGAACTCTGTACATCTGCATTTTGTGCCAGCTGCCATCTTATTGCATATTCAGGGGCCAAATAACCTCTACAAATAAATAAGCACACTGAAATTTGTACACAGTGATAAACAAGTATGATAAGTTGTTTTCAATTTTAGCTGAATATATAAAAGAAGACCTCAATAGTAATTCAACATTTTCTTTTACAACATTGATAGATCAGAACTAGGAAGGAAAATTTATAGAGATGGAGAAGTAAGCATGTAGATGTGAACTAATCAAGTAGGTGCTGGGAAAAACTATATATATTCTTTGCTCTTACAATTAAACTACCCAATTAACTCTTCGCTACTACTAAATTAGATTACAAATTTGCACTTCATTGACTAAATTAGTGATTGAGACATACTAGCAAAAAAAATAATAAAGCAATTGGCACATAATTTAAGCATCTGGCAATTTATCTGTATCCCAAAATTTTACATTAAGCATGATTACCTTAATAAAATCTGTCTAGGTTCTAATATATAATCATTTGTGATCACTTAACTTTAATTAGGGCACACAGTAAAATAAAAATACCCTCTTTTACAATTTGGAGTTGTTTGGAATTCATTAAGAAAAGAGGCTTATTAAACTATATATGGGCATAAGATGTGTTGATTGACGAAAGGTTGCACAATAGAATCTTCTTTGACACAAATTTCGTGGAAAGAGTTGCTTGCAATCAGAACAAAATAAATTATAGAATCGTTGATTTTCATTTGGTATTGACAATTGAATTTACACGTGATATGTGTTGCCCTTCACAAATACATGGAATGATTAATTTTATTTAGAGTTTAATTCATAAATTAGATTTTAAGATTTAAGTAATATATGTACTGAAGCTTGCTGCTGGATATTTGCAATAGGTATGATGTCTTCTTCAAATGGAACAAACAAAAGAGACCTTGTGGTTGTGGTGCTTTTTTCGCATATGAATTGAGTTGTGATTTTATTTCATTGCATCTGTATATAAATAGAAAATGATAATCTTACTTTTGTAAAGAATTCATTCATAGAAAGAAATCTATTTTGAATACCATGTTTTTAGTTTAATGGCTTGTGAGTATGGAGGATTGACGTGAATTGTTGTACCAAATCTATTTGATAGGCCTACATATAGTTAAATAGTTTGTGTCAATTTTGAGTAGAATGTGATGTTGGGATGAAAAAAAGTATAAATATATGTGTAGTTTACCTGAAGCTGATTTTGGTTTGGCCACTTTTCTGGCGAGAATTACTGGAAAACCTTCATGTTCTTTGACATCGCTAAGGAGTTTGTTTCCATATAGGTCGATGAATTCTTCCCAAAGGGTGAGCTTTGTTGGCTTTTTCCTTTATACATATTACAAAAATATTCAGGATTATAATAATAAGAATACAAGACAAGTTGATATGATATATAATAGATTTAGATGTTTCACTAACAGAATGGAACATCAGCTTAAAGAATTATTTGTATAGCATATTTTTAGGTTTTATGATTTGAAATGAAATTTTCATTTTTAAAGAAGACTTGAAAAATAAATTGTAATTACTGATGGTCAATGATGATGAACTCTTGAACTCTTGAATTTTGTTTCCGTTTGTAGCATATGATGGAGGAGTTCCATTGAAAACGATGGTAAGAATATCTTGTAGCAAATATATAGTTGTTAGTAAGTTAGAATAGTCATTCAAAAAATATTTGTAGTCATGATAAGTATAATGTAGTTAGTACCCAATTCAAAGCCTATCGGTTGGTAGTCAAAGCAGTCAAATGATGCAAGCTTTAAGTGTGTTGGTGGTGCCAATGGTTGTTAAGCAGGTATCACCTCATTGAGCCTGATTGATTCGCGGACAAACACTGTAGATACCAGATATGTTTGGAAAGGAACAAATGCCTCTTCAAAACGTGTGATATCTGAACTGTACATGACAACTTGTATTTGAGTTTCCTGTAGGATATTTAATAAAGTTTTAATAGAGCATATACACGCATAGATATTATAGATATGATTATGTGAAATACAATGATACCCAAAATATCATTGATGTAACTATGGAGTTGAAATATTAGATGAACAACCTAAATATTTCTCCAATATTTTTGTTTCAATCCAAGTAGTATAATTTGAGTCACGGAATCATTAAGAATAGTAGAATATATCACGCCCCGAGAGGATACCTTTGGCGTGACCGGCACCTAGAGACTATTGCTAGTCCCCAAGCGAACCACTTAGCCTCATCACATCATTCAATCAGATAAGATTTTACTGAACAACGGAAAATGTAAGTAAGTAATGGACACATCTCATCTAAAGTCTCAAAGAATATATATAAAATAATGAAGGCTAGTAGAAAGAACTAGCTTACAATCTCAATATCAACGCTCAACCATCGTCTATGAAGCCTCTATCACTAATCATGTGGTGCCAATGACAGACTCATGGCTTCCCAAATCAAAATAAAAGAATAGTCCAAAGTCTAACTCTAAAGCAAGATAAAATAATCATGGTGGGTCCTCCGAAGTAAGGGAGGCTCACCAAATCAGCTACGAATCTCGAATCTTCAACGGAGCGCATGTTGAGAATCTCTAGTACCTGCCTCTACATCTTAAAACGATGCAGTCCAAAAGGGACAACAGTACTTGGAATGTACTGGTATGTAAAATAGCTAAGTGGAATAGAAACAGGTAGAATAATATGAAAACAACATGAACTAAAAGTAATCATCAAATAACATCAAATCGTCAAATGTCTATCTATGCAAGAATAAAGAGTAGACAAGTGACCCATCAACAACTCCAACTCATCAACCATCTTAGACTCATCTCAAAGGAGCTCACCTCCTCTCATCTCATCTCGGAGGAGCTCACCTCCTCTCATCTCATCTCGATTCGGAGTACTCAAGATAGGAAATTTATGGGAGTTTCTCTAATTCGACAACAATCACTTATGAGTCAGTGAATGTCAACAATCTCACCGATATTGCCACAGCTGTTCCAAACTTGCCAGGTAGGGAACGCTCCAAAACTATACTCATCCAATAAGGAGTTAGTACTCAACAGGTCCGCTATTGCTTTCAGGGATTGTTACTCTCAAGGGAACCATAATATATGTGATGGTTCTACGCCTCACCTACGTTTGGTGACATAGTTAATGAGTTCGAGTGAGACTCACTCTTATCCATTTCAGTGCTCGATACTCCTCATATGACTCAATGCTCATAAAACCTCCATCTCAACCAATCTCATAGGGACTCGAACCCCGTCAACGATCAGTATCTCATAGAGACTCAAACCCCATCATCATTCAACTCATAGGGACTTTAAGCCTTTCATCAATAAATCTCATCAATGACTCAAGATTTAGAACAATCATTAGGAATCAATCGAATAGACACATCGGTAGAGTTCATTTATAGAGACTCATAAGGTAATCAAATTTTATCAACTCATCATCATTCTCTCATCACAATCAAGAATCTTAACTCAAGGCTGTAGACTCAATTCTCAAGTTCATTATGCATGCTTTTCAAATAATCATGTAGGCTTATGCAAATTCTCATGAAAATGTTTAATTCAAGAAAACACATAGTATGATGATTATTCACATAGAAAACATGTTATTTTGAGTAAAATTTTAAGAAAAAACATCAAAAATCATGCATGTAAACTCTCCAAATCATCAACTCATCTATGACCATCTATTGGCACATGAGAGAACAATCTCATGCTTTTGGTTTAGCCTTACATACCTGGGATGAAGCTATCAATCTGTCATGTCAAAGATTTCTTCTCAAATCTTCAAACTCAAGTTCTTCTCCTCTTTCCTCAAGCTCTAGTCTTGTTAGATTATGGAATAGGACTTAGAATGGAGGTTTGAGACCCTTTTTACGTCAAAACAACCTTATTAGATCGTGTATAAAGTTTAGGAGAGGTGGAAAATTATCCGGAATGCCCCTCGTAATAATTAGAAATTTTCAACTTGGAAAAGACCCAATCCACGTCGCGGACTGGTCGCGCACAATGTATTTTCTCCAAAAAGTTTCTGAACGAGTTTTCCCAATCCCGTCAAAAACTTTCAAAAAACCGTAAGTGCAGGTCCCCGACAGAGGCACGACGCACTCCTGTCGTGCACCAACACCGTTTCTGCGTCTCGGATCAAAAAATTATCTTTTGATCGGGTTGCTCTAAAAATCGATCGAGGTCATTTTCTCACTCAATTTTCGTGTTGGTCATAAATTTGGCCTCGGATTTGCCATACGAGCATTGGAAGATATGAGAAACGAGAATTTTTTATGTAGATCGATCAATCTCGCCCTGTTCCCACAAGCTGAAGTCTCGAATGCTGAGCTTCGCCAGGCTATCCAGACTTAAGCACATGTTGTGACAACACCTCATACTGGACAAGGAGTGGGTAGACAAGATGCTTTAACTACATCCACGATCCATGAGTTCTTGAGGATGAACCCACCTGAGCTCACAGGGTCTACACCGAATGAGGACCCAGAGAACTACATTGATGAGCTTTTGAAAGTGTTCCAGGTGATGCATGTGGTTGATGTTGATAGGGTTGAACTGGCCGCATACCAACTCAAGGGCGTGTTCAAACTATGATTCGACCAATGGAAGAAGGGTAGAGGAGAGGAAGCCCTGTTGCTGGCTTGGGCAGTGTTCGAGGAAGCTTTCTTGGGGCGCTTCTTTCCAAGAGAACGAAGGGAGGTCGAGGTAAGAGAATTCTTGAATCTGAAACAGGGCTCCACGACTGTGCAAGAGTATGGAGTTTAAGTTCACCCAACTATCTCGCTATGCTTTGGATATAGTTGCTGACATGAGGAGAAAAATGGAGATGTATATTGATGGGCTAAACAGAGGGCCAAGGAAGGATGGAGAGGAGCTATGCTGGTGAATGACATAGACATCGGGAGGTTGATGACTTATGTGCAACAAGCTGATGAGGGGAGGCATCATGACAGAGAAGAGTTCAGAAATAAGAAAACAAAGACATCCATCCACGAGGTTGGTAAGAGAGGATTAGAAACAGGAGCCACCTTCAAACGGGGCCTTCATCTAATAGTACGCTTGCACCTAGAGATGGACAGGGGTCTCATAATTTTAGAGCTCAAGGATCTCAATTACAAGCAAGTGTGGCCCGACCTCCCCAAGGCAAGAAACGTTGTGGAACGTGTGGCAAGTTTCACTTCAGAGAATGTCGCGAAGGGAGTACCGGATGTTACAAGTGTGGCCAAATGGGTCAGCTACAGAGGGAATGTCCAATGTGGTCCTACAAAGCCTAATCATCTATGCCAACACCACCAGATGATGTCACTGGTATGTTTGAGTCCCCACTATAACTATGATTGGTTTGATTCAGGTGTCATATCTTTTGACTGAATGTAGGATTATATTTTCATTATCTTTTATTTGAATCTTAGAGCAATATTATTCACGGCAAGAAACCGTTTCTCTTTTTCTTTTACCTTTTCGCATGATTTGATCTTCTAAGCCTAAAAATCCATCAATTGATGCCATATTTTGGGACTTGTTCATTTTTACAATATGTTTGTGTTGCACTGTAATTACTTGCAGCTCTAATTTTTTTCATACCACAATGCCGTCCATTTTCACCATAAGGAAATAGCAGTAATAGTTTACTAATTGGCTTCTATCACTTTTAGTATATATTCTGATACGTGGAGAGGAAAAATAATTGTTATTATCTTGTTCCACCCATATTCCTGCTATTTCTGATGTAGTGGGCAAGTTATATGTCTGTTGATTTAGCCCAATATCACATTTAAGAGCAATATACATATCAGATAATTGTGGAATATTCATTAGAGATTTTAAGAATATAGAATATGGATTAATTTCCAATACTTTCATCAAGTCTTTGACAATTTCTTCAGTTAATTTATCTGAACACGCCATGCGATTTGTCTATTCGTTTTCATTATCAAAATAATAAAGTTGTAGATTTTTTCCTTTTTCATTGCTTGGTATTAAATTATCTATAAAATGTATATTTTACCTTGAACCTGAAAGTGTATATACCTTTATTTCTTTTTGCTAAATCTTTATCATAATTTACTCCAAGAGGTGTGAATGCAAATATTGTAGGTTCTTATGTAATTTCGGAAAAGTTCTATTTTCTAGATAAAGGGTTTTCAGTTCAGCTAGAACGGAGTGAGAAATTAGTGCCTTTGTCGCAACAAAAACCGGATGATTCATATTCGAACTTTTTTGCACCACAAAAGTTGCACTTTGGAACAGGCTTTAACCTAACGTAGTTTATGGATATTTTTGCTATTATTGAGCTATCATTATATTGTTCATTGGTAGCTGATGTTGATCCTGTAATATAAATATAGATAAAATTATATCAATCCTAACATTCACCGTAACAAGTGTCAATATAATTTTCTGACCTAGTTCAATTTGATGGAGGCAATCTTCTGAGGGAACAATACATTTTTCAGTACAACTTGACTGCCCAGGCACAAAGATAAAAATGCCTGAGTCAGCAGTGAAGTATGGGCTACCTAACTTAGTTCTATTTATTCTAACAGTCATCAAGCCAGCTTCTTTTTTGTTAGCTTGCATTATCTTATATAGTTCATGTCGTCTAATTTTCTTATTGTCATCTGTTTTGTCACAAACTTGATTTGATTTTTTATTTTTATTTGACATCCCAGTTTCACGTTCCTACCAATGATAAATATATACACATAGAACAAATATATAACTAAGATGTATTGACATCATCAAATTATAAATCTATGATGTTTACATATTTCACTTTTGACAAGTAAAAGATTACCTGGTACTCTGAAGATTATACAGTCACGTGAATGCAAAGCCAAAACGGGAGAAGCTGTGAAAACCAGGAAAAGAAATTGTCACTTGTCAAGGATAAAATTCCATTGTATATTTTAGCCAACAATTTGTGTCAAGGCAATCCATAGGAAAAACCAATTTTTGCCTCATTTCTTCTGAACATGTTAGGCAGCCTTTTTAGCAGTGTACGAGCAAAATTTCAATGAGAATATGATATGTTCAGCAATGTAGAAAATTCCATCACATGCTACAGGTGATGAATCAGTAGATACAATGAAAGTCAAGAGCGTGGAGAATAAAAAAAAATACCATTTGTTGGATTTTACGAAAAAATAAGATATAAAAAGTGGAAATATGTGATGACTGTTTAGTCCACTTCTGGAAACAGAGCTTTTTACATAATCCCTGTTATTGAATTAAAGTTAAAACTAGTTAATTAGATGCAAATCCAACTTAGTAGGTTTCCTATTTTGTGGCTTTTAAATTTATCTTTTTGATCTCTATCTACTCACATGAATGTGCTCAAACACCTTACATGCAATGCCAAAAAGATATTTAAAATCATTTATTTTTTCCCACACTAATAAATTTCTTGCTGCAGCTCTTCTTTGCCAACCTTTATCAAACACCTTATATACAATGCCAAAAAGATACTAAAAATCAAGCAAATAGGCATTTTATCAAACATCTTACATACAATACCAAAAAAAAAACTAAAAATCAAGCAAATAGGCAAAAATAAAAATTTTCTATTACCAAACAATGAATATACTACAATTGGACGTACCTGCAAACCAAATCTTTCTTTTTATGTACAATAATATATGAAACACGCTTCTTTTTTTTGTCTATATACAAAGAGGAACAACACAACAAAACTAAAAGGAGCGTTGGGAGTCTTCTAATAAATTTATAGAGTGTAGAATGGATTGCAGGGAGAAAGCCACACTGAGGGCTACGTGTGAAATGCCAAATACAACACCAATCTTCAGGTTAGAATGCAAAATACGTGTAAGTGGGATATAAAAGGACAACAACAGTTATCACTTATTGAGCAAGAATTACTAAATCACCCTTACATTTCATTTAAAAGACAAAGAGCACACATATTAAAAGTGGCTCTTCTAATAATATATAATATATATAGAAAAAATTGGTCATAATAATGTAAAAAACATCTATCTTTAATGATAATTGAATCTACATAACAAATGTCATAGAAATCTCACCTTAAAGTTTACTAGCCTATAACTAACGCCAATGAAACGAATATGTCTACATTGAAATATAAAATTTAGATAATTATAAAAAAACAAATTAGTGCTAAATATTTAAATTATCCCAGCAGCGAAAGTAGATTTTAAAATCGATAATCATTATAGTTTTAATTCTTTTTAGCAAAATATTTTATGAAGTACATGAGCAGTAATAATGTTAAATATAGAGCCGTCAATATAAACTAGGTCTATTGGGCAAGCCTGATCTAACCTGTGGTTTAGTAGAGTTGAACTATAATTTTTAAAGTCCATTTAAAAGATAGGCTTTTTCCTAATGATTTGTGGGATTTTGCAATATGGGTTGGACCATCCCGTGGACCAAATTAGAAATAATTAAAAATAAAAATTAAATAAAGTATAAAATAATAAGAATCTAAACTCAAAGTTCATTTTAAATCTTTTACATATTAAAACTTAGATACAAATTATATTTTATGCTATTTACTTCCTTTGTCTATCTTTACGTATTTTTTATTGATTTGACATCGGGATTAAAAAATAGTAAATAATAGGGTAATTTTACGAAATCACCCTTTGAATATAATAAATACAATATCTTGGTAAATGTAACAAGAAAATAACTATATTTAACGATAATGATAAACTAGAAACTTAGTGTGAAATTATCTTTTGATTTCATAAAATGGACAAATATTATTGAGCATCTCAAAATAGTATAATGGACAAGTAAAGATGGACGGAGCGATAATAATAACACTAATATTATGTAAATATTGTCAAATTGCTATTTATTTTAATATTTTTAAATGATAATTTAATTAAAAAATTTATTAAAAATATTTAAATAAAAATATGAATTGACCCGATAAAATTCATGACCCTACGTATTAATGGACTGAACTAGCTATTTTCTAATTCATAAAAAAAACAATCCAATTTGATCTGTCAAATTTCAAAACCTATAAGAATGGCTCGAATCGACAACTCTAGTTAAATATTTTTTTTTCATAGTTTAACTTTAGTATTTCATCCTCATCTCTCGGAATTTCATTTAAATTATGAGATGGAAGGTTGATCATAACTTTGGAGTGTCAAGTTGCATTATCAATTGAACCACCGTCAAGCTAAAAAAATGATAGTGAATCCTTGACACGTGGAACCAAGTGTCTCTTGTATAATCCAGCTTCCATGCATACAATCCAAGTATATAACATAATTGAATTTCTCTCTCATAACAACACCTAACACTAGATAAGTCTCCTACGTACAAATGTTTTTTAAAAAAGAAATGTCAAGAAAGTTGATAAAAGAAGGGATGAAGAAAGTATTGGGGCATTCAACAAAGAAGGACTTCCCTATATTGGAAGGGCATCCAATTGGGCAAAAACATGGAAAAGAAGTTGTTGGAAACCTAAACAAATTAAGTGATAAAGATAAGAAGATGAAGGAATTCAGAATCTATAGATGGAGCCCTCATAATCCAAACCAAAAGCCATTACTTCAATCATTCTTTATTCACCTTCCCTCCTGTGGTCCCATGGTATGTATTATTAATCCCTCTTTCCATTTTATATGATATTTCTTTTCTCTTTTACAAGAATATTATTATTATTTATTATTAAAAATAATTTAGTTTTAATTTTTTTTATTTTTAATAAAATGATTTATAACTATACAAATATTTAATGTTGATTTTGGATCGTATGTCTTAGAAGTTTTTTCTTGTTTTTACTCATCATATTAAATTAAACAATGTCACAATAACTTTTACTTGTGTCATTTTTCTAGTCGTTTGCCTCGGTTAAAACATAGATGAATTTTTGTTTTTGATGATTTGACATAATTAGATAAACAATATACAATAATGTTAGAAGAGATCCTCACAGATTAATTCAGTTAAATAGTCTTCCCTTGTTATACACCAGAGCATTTTCCAATTCTTCATTTAGGGTTGGTTTTGAAACTACTTCGTACCCCCTCGTCCATCTCTACTTTTTTCGAATACTATTTTGAAATGTCCAATAATACTTGTCTATTTTATAAAATTAAAAGACAAATTTACACTATGTTCATCATTTACCTTATCATTAATTATAATCATTTTTCTATTACATTTTTCAAGAGATTGTATTTATTATATTCAAAAAATAATTAGTATAATTACTCTTATCATTCAGAACTTCTTAATCTCTATGCCAAGTTAATAATGAAGATGAACGGAGGGAGTACTTGATTTTGGATTTAGTGTGCTTAATTAATTAATTACTATAAGGTATTATTATACATCCCGGTAATTACACTGACTTGTTGGTTTGTCATACTAATTACAAACTTAATATGTGGTTGCGCAACATAATTACATAGTAAGTGAGATCTATTAAAGTTTATATCAAAACTAAACCTTGGCGATTGGTAAATATATTTCTATATAAAGAATATTGCTGAAAATTAAAGAATATTGCTACATTTGCTCTATAAATAGCAATTAACAGGTATATAGTATCAAATACTTATAGATTTGCGATTAAGAATAAGATTGTAAAAAAATTGATATATAATCATAAATATATTATTTTGAATGAGTTAGTTAATAAAATTTTAACTAATCACTCAATCTGCAAGAATACTAATCAAAATTCTGACTAAGCACACCATCTGCAGTGTTGTGGACAACTTGTTTGATAAGTAAATCAATATTTACCATCATAATTTCATAAAATTATTCCAAATATTTTAAAAATAATAATACTTTAGCAATTCTAACAGCACAACTGAGTTTGTCCAAAACATCCAATAGTAATCCAATTTTATGGCATCACTCATTATAAGATAAACTTGCAAACGACTCAATTCTTTTTATTAATATTAATAGGAGGCCATATGGTTTTTTTAAGGAATCATGACATAGCTAAGGTAAATAAAAAATAAGAAATAAAGTCCACAAAATTGTATAGTAAAAAAGCTGGAAAACCAAAGAAATGAAAGATAAATGGTGTAAAAATAATTATATATTTGGAAAATAAAAGAGAAAATATATTTAAATTTAACAAAATTAAAATTTATAAATTAAAAAGTAAGACAAAAAATAAGAAATTTTAAAATAACTTTCTAATTATACCATATAGTTACTACCAATTGAACTCTCTTGAGAATCGAAGAAGAGTAATTATTCCCCTCGATTACACCCGATTATACATGCTAATCAATTGTTTAGTAAGACAAAACGTGCCAAAACTATATAATTACATTCAAATCCAATTACTCCAATCATGTCCTTAAGGTGTATTTGGGAGCTATGGTTCAGTTACTAGGTGATACAATAATTATAAAAGAAAAAATTGTCATAATATAATTATAGTAGTGTGATCTTTGGTTAAAGAAGTCTAATTATATTGTCAAATATTTTTATTTCAAGAATAAAATTATAAAACTATTGTTAGATGAAGATAAAACTTTTTAACGTGTGACAATAATGCATCTTATAAGAAATATTGGATATTATTTGTAATATATCCTTTAAAGGAAAAGTACTAATTTGTAGCCTGTATCATAAAAAAACAAAATTTTGACTATCTTCTAAAGTAATTAATGAAGATTTTAATTATAAACTTTAGTCTTTTTATTAACTCATATGAAATTTATGGTTCCTGCACCTTTTAAATAACAAAAGATAGATATGACTTTACAAGGTATTTCTTCATGATAAATATTTAAAATTAATAAACAGAAAATAAAGGTAGTAAAATACAAATTTTTCTTTAACGACAGAAGAAAAAACAAAAGAAGAAGAAAAAGGACGAAACAAAATCATGAGAAGTACTCGATACTTAGTACATAAATTTTATTATTGTAGGTTCTCGATGCATTGCAAAAGATAAAAGGTGAGGACGATTCAAGTTTGACTTACAGGAGGTCATGTAGAGAAGGGATATGTGGATCATGCGCGATGAACATAAACGGTGTTAATACATTAGCATGCCTCAAGCCTATTGATACAGATACTAGCAGGCCAATTACCGTTACTCCTCTTCCTCACTTGTTTGTCATCAAAGATTTGGTCGTCGATCTCAGTGATTTCTATCAACAGTACAAGTAATTTCCCTCATCTCCTTCTCTTAGTTCATCGATAGACATAGTTAATTTTGATTATATATTTGTGCATCAGTTAACTGTAGCAATGTTAGACATGCTTTGACAGAACGTTAGAAATCATCACATCAGTTTATGCGTACTCGAGAATCTGTGGCAGTCAATCAGTACGTAGTACTTATATTTTTTATGTTAGGATGTATTGATAATTTTAATTTAGTCTAATCTTAGTATTGGTTGTCACAGCTGAAGATTACTTGCATTTGAGGATGTGTTCGAGTAGTTCTTATTGAGTGGGAAGTGGAAACTATTTGTTTTATTTTGAGAGGGTCAAGAATGAATTAAAAAAGCATAACCTTGGTATTGTCAAGAAAGTAGCAAGTAAAAACTACAAAAACACATTACGAAAAACATGATCAATTGATTTTAGAACCACGTAAGATGGTAGGAGGATAACCATATGAAATCCCCCGGCCTCCCATATTTTCATATTAAATCCCCACTCTTGTAGATCATCATGTCTAATTTGCCATCAAATGTCGATATATAACATACTCTCTTCGCCTTTTTTTTTGGGTTGGTGGGGGGAAGGGGGGGATACATACTGACTGAAAGTAATGTGTAGCATGAGATGCGGGTCTACTTCTTTTAATATGGTTTGGATCACTAGAGAAGTCATTTTCCACTAATTTCAGAAATGTATTTATTCAAATATCTAGTCTAAACAATCAAAAGAGGAAATAGAAAACATGAGTACAAATTACACCATAGGTGGCGAACTCAACTTGGTAGAACAATGCCGAATGAATTGAATGTGTGTAGGTGGTTTTTACAAGACCCGCCCTAATTAAGTTTATGCAAGTTGCACTATATATAAATGTATTTTTCAACCTTTCAGATGAGTGATTTTATTTTGTGTGTTGAGTTTTTGATGTTCTTTTTGTATAACATAGTTTAAGATGAAAATGATGAATTCAATTGAATATACCATACATGTCATATAACTTACCATAGATCCGCTTATCATGGACAAATTATATGTTGGAGTTGTAATTCTGATAATGCAGGTCTATTGAACCATGGCTAAAGACACAAAAGGCCCCGCCAGATGGTAAAGAGTATAGGCAAACACCAGAAGATAGAAAGAAGCTTGATGGCCTATACGAATGTATATTATGTGCGTGTTGCAGTGCTTCTTGCCCTTCTTATTGGTGGAATCCCGAGCAGTTCCTTGGACCGGCAGCCTTGATTAATACCTATCGATGGATCTCGGACAGGTTTATTCTTACACACTAAAAAATGGTTAATTATTTTGCTCACAAGTTGTTTGATCAATGTTTGTTTTTTTAAATTCTCAGTCGAGATGATTTTGCAAATGAGAGATTGCAGTCAATAACAGAGGACCAAAGGCGTTTATACCGATGCAGGGCAATCGGAAATTGCACAGCATGTTGCCCCAAGAGCCTTAGACCTTCTGATGCCATAAGCAAGATGAAGACTAGGCACTTAACTGGGATACCAGTGGAGATTCTAAGCAATAATAAGAAGACTAGCCACTATACTGGACACGCTGGAGGTTCTTCAAAGCCAAGTTAGAGCCTTGTTACGTCCTTTACTTTTTCGGTGATCATTTAGAATTGGAGTTAATATGATGCGCAATAAATTAACGTGGAATTTGGTATTATAGTGCTAGTTTCTAGATGATATAGTGCTAGTTTGAGACCTGTCTGGAATCAATCAACAAAAACTTCACTTCACCTGCACAAGCACACAGTACAATTTACTACTGCTGTGCTAAAGGTTGTTCGTGTCGGTAGGTAAACGAAGTCAATCTCAGGAGATAGCTCCGTAAACTAATAGACGAAGGGACGGTTTACATAGAACCGAACCGAGCAAAGTGGTGTATTATTGAATCTCATAGGTATTCTTATCATTTGGTAGATCCAAGTCCAAGGCAGGAACATCAATATGGTTAGGGATCATTAAGGTACGGCTTCCCATGAGGATAAAGGACAAAGCCTCGAATTAGATTCCTGTTATTATTGATAAGGTATTCGACGCTAAATCCATTGATTAAACCAGGAAAAATTACTCAAATCCCAAATGAATAACCATGAAATCAGCAAACAATTAAAATCGATGAAGGTAGGAACTAGGACGAGAGAACCTTCACTTTTTTTATTCCCAATTAACTCTAAATAACTAACCATTTGCAATGCACTTTACATGACTAATACTAACTCTCAACTTCTCACATGCTCAGTGTGTAGTGTGGCTCTTCTGTTTTAATACTCCCTCTGAAGCTGGTGCTTGGAATACATCCAACACACCTAGCTTGGACAGAAGAGCTTCGTGTTGTCTCATCCCCAGTGCCTTTGTTAATATGTCCGCCAGCTGCATGGATGTGCATAAGTACTGAGGTCCTATGAATCTTGATCTCACTATCTCCGATGAAGTGACAGTCAATCTCTATGTGTTTAGTGCGCTCATGGAAGATAGAATTTGCTGTTTTTCTATCTGAATACACCTCGATAAGGACTAATACAACCACATTTAATTTCTTTAGCAACCCTGCAATCCACACCAACTCTGAGACTATTCCTACCATGCTCATGTACTCTGCCTCAGCTGAGCTTCTGATCACAGTTTACTGCTTCTTTGGTTTCCACGAAATCAAGGAACCTCCCATTTTAACTATGTATCCCGTCACTGACCTTTTGGTATTGGGACATGAGGCCCAATCTGAGTCACAGTAGCTTGTTAACTCTGTAATGTCAACATATTTTCTTAGGTAGATTTCAAGTCCAGGAGACTTCTTAATGTACCTTACTATTCTAATAGCTCCATTCCAATGAGACATCTTTGGATGCTGCATTAATTGGCTTAAAACTTGCATCCCAAAACTGATATATGGCCTTATTGTAGTTAAGTAAAGTAGCTTCCCAATCAGTTGTTGATATGTTGTGATATCTTCCAGAACTGGAACTAAATTGTTTCCTGTGTGTTGGTCAAAAGATAGGCTAGTGTATTTTTGGTTAAATTCAACAGGAGTGCTAACTGGCTTTGCACCACTTAAACCAGTGTCTGCCATAAGCTGAAAAGCATACTTCCTTTGGTTTAACAGCACATCATTCTTTGATTGCAGTACTTCCATTCCCAAGAAATATCTGAGTTTCCCTAAGTCCTTCAGTCTGAAATATTGGTGAAGAATATTTTTGACTTCATTTATCATTTCAGAGCTAGTTCCTATCAATAACAGATAATCCACATACACCAGGAGAACTGTCATGTCACTCCCCTTCTTCTTGGTGAATAATGAATGATCATGGACACTTTGACAAAATCCTGCTTGCAACAAGACATTGGTAGGTTTAATATTCCACTGCGTTGATGCTTGCTTTAAACCATAGAGAGATTTTTGAAGTTTGCAAACTTTATTCTTTCCTTGATCTTGAAAACCAAGAGGTAATTCCTTGAAAACATCCTCATTCAAGTCTCCTTGAAGAAAGGCATTCCTTACAATCATCTGAAACATATCCCATCCACATGAAGCAACTAGGTTAATGACTGTTCTCAGTTGCCATTTTAGCAACTGGTGAGAAGGTCTCAGTGTAGTCTAGTCCTTCTCTTTGGTTGTATCCCTTAGCTACCAATCTAGCCTTAAATCTATCTACCTCACCATTGGACTTATACTTGATCTTGTACATCCACTTTGAACCTATAGCTTTTTCCCCTAAAGGTAGACCCACAATACATCATGTGTTGTTATCCTTCAGGGCTGCATTGTTGATACCCATTTTTCATCTTGTGATGCTTCTTGGAAAGACTGTGGTTAAGTGAGAGTTGAGAATACATAATTCTATAACCATCTGAGATATCATGATAATTGACATAGTCAGTGATGGAATAAAGACAAGTCTTAGTAGAAACTACACACTCATTTTCCAGATAGGTGGCCTTGACTGTCTAGTAGTCTTTCTAATAGCTGGCAAGCTGCCTTCTAATGATAATGAAGGCATTAAAATTTCTGTAGTATTTGTTGATGGTGGTTGTACTATGGCTTCACTTGAGTCTCCATGTTCCTAATTAGCGTCATCAAATGATCCTAAGATCGACGGGTCATTTTCTGGTTGGTCTGTAGCTATAAGGACTAAAGATATTTCATCAATTTTTGATGAACAATCATATAGACTACCTGTATCAGACACAATAGGTGAGAGCAAAGGGTAATTTTCTTGTGATTTCTCCTTCTTGAAGGGAAAATGTGCTCTTTAAAAGTGACATCTCTACTGATGAACACTGTGTGAGCTTCCAAATCATACAACTTGTACACTTTCTGAGTGGAAGAATAGCCGAGAAGAATGGCTTTCCTTGCTCTAGCTGAGAATTTGTCTCCTTTTGGCAGCACAGTAGCAAAACATAGCCACCCAAACACCCTTAAGTGATCAATGTTGGGAGGTTTTTGAAGTAACAACTCATATGGTGACTACCGTCCAAGTTGTTTAGAAGGTAACCTGTATATGAGACATGTTGCTGTTTCAACAGAGTCGCCCCAAAATCTACTTGAAATTTGAGTGTAACACCCGGTAAAATCACCAAAATCTTCCGATGCTCAGATGATAAATCCGAGATCAAAATTGTGATCAACATGAAAATTTGAGTGTGAAAATGGTCTCGGTCGATTTTTAGAGCAACCCGATCAAAATATAATTTTTCGACATGAAGCATAAAACAATGTTAGTACGCGACAGAGGCGCGTCCCGCACCCACCGCGGACCAGCACTAATATTTTTTTTAAAATTCTCGACGGGATTAAGGAAACTCGTTCAGAAAACTTTTTCTGAAAATACACGGTGCGCGATCGGTCCGCGTCGCGGACTAGGTCTTTTTCGAGGTGAAAATTTCTAAATTATTAAGAAGGGCATTACAGTCAGTTCTCCATCCCTCCTAAACTCTATACACGATCGTTTTGACGTGAAAAGGGTCTAAAACCCCTCTAAGTCCTATTCAAATACTTTTCTAAGGGTAGGTCTTGAGAAAGGAGAGAAGAGCTTGAGTTGAGAAATCCGAGAAGAGAATCCTTGACGTGCTTGGTTGACAGTTACATCCCAGGTATGTAAGGCTAAACTAAAAGATGGGATTGTTCCGTCATGTGCCCCATAGAGGTCGTTGATGATTGAAGAGTCTACATGCACGATTTCTTGACGGCGTTTCTTGAAAAATTGATTTGAAATTACATATTTTCTATGTTGATGATCATCATACTATTTGTTTTCTTAAATTGAATATTTTCATGAGAATTTGCATAACCCTTCCTGACTAATTTTAAAAGCATGCATAATGCACTTGACAATTGAGTCTAGAGCCTTGAGTTGAGACTGTTGATTGTGATGATGAGTTGATGGAGTTTTGATGACTGATTTAATTTGAGAAGCATTCATAATGCACTTGAGAATTGAGTTTAGAGCTTGAGTTGAGATTGTTGATTGCGATGATGAGTTGATGAAATTTTGATTGTTTTATGAGTCCCTATAAATGAACTCTTCCGATGTGTCTATTCACTTGTTTCCTAATGATTGTTATACAATTTTGAGTCATTGATGAGATGCTTGATGATAGGGTTAAAGTCCCTATGAGATGTTTGATGATAGGGTTAAAGTCCTTATGAGATGTTTGATGAAAGGGCTAAAGTCCCTATGAGATACCAGTCAACGACAGGGAGTGAGTCCCTATGAGATTGATTGAGATTTGAGATGGAGGTTTTATGAGCATTGAGTCGGGAGGAGTATCGAGCACCAAATGGGTAAGAGTGAGTCCCACTCGAACTCTTTAACTATGTCGCCAAATGTAGGTGAGGCTTAAAATCATCACATATATATGGTTCCCTCGAGAGTAACAGTCCCTGAAAGCAATAACAGACCTATTGAGTTTTGACTCCATGTTGGGTGAGCTGATATGCTTTCGGAGCGTTCCCGACCTGGCAAGTTTGGAACGGCTGTGGCAACATCAGTGTGATTGTTGTACATTCACTAGCTCATAAGTGAGTGTTGTCGGATAAGAGAAACTTTCACAAATTTTCTACCTTGAGTACTTCGAGTCTAGATGAGATGAGAGGGGGTGAGCCCCTCTGAGATGAGATAAGATGAGATACGATGAGATGAGAGGAGTGAGCTCCTTTGAGATGAGTCTGAGGTGATTGATGAGCTTGAGTTGATGTGTCATTTGTCTATTCTTTATTCTTGCATAGATAGACATTTGACGGTTTGATGATACTTGATGTTTAGTTTGAGTTGATGTTGTTTCCGTATTTTTCTACCGGTTTCTGTTTTACTTAAATATTTTACATACCAGTACATTCCAAGTACTGATGTCCACTCTGGACTGCATCATTTTATGATGCAGGGGCAGGTACTAGAGATCGTTAACAAGCGCTCCATCGAAAATCCGAGGTTGTAGTTGATTTGGTGAGCCTTCCCTACTTCGGAGGATCCACCATGATATATTCATCTTGCTTTAGAGTTAGATTGGACTATTTTGTTTTATTTTGATTTGGGTAGCCATGGATCTGTCATTGGCACTACATGATTAGTGATAGAGGCTTAATAGGCAATGGTCGAGAATTAATGTTGAAATTGTGCGCTAGTTCTTTCTACTAGCCTTCGTTATATATATATATATATATATATATATATATATATATATATATATATATATTCATATATTCTTTTGAGACTTTAGATGAGATGTGCCCATTTACTTATTTATACTTTCTGCTGTTCAGTAGAGTTTATTAATTAAATGATGTAATGAAGCTAAGTGGTTCGCTTAGGGACTAGCAATAGTTTCTGAGTGCTGGCCATGCCAAGGGTACCCTCCCGGGGCGTGAAAAACTTGGTATCAGAGCATAGAGTTCAAGTGTCTTAAGGAGTCTATGAAGCCGTGTCTAGTAGAATCTTGTTTATAGGTATGTTGTCGACCACATTTCATAAGCAAGAGGCTATAGGACATTAAGAATGGTTACACTTCTTTCTTATTCCAATTCATGCAATAAAGTTGAACTCTATGAAACCTCTCTTCAAATTTGTGCTCTACGCGTGCAGAATGCCTCCCAGAAGAGCTGTTAGAGTGTCACGCCCCAAAGAGAGGGGGGGGGGGTGCGACTGGCACCCGATACCGTTATTAGCCGGGTAAGCCACTAAACATGCTAGTGCTAGGGACCAGAAGAAAATCGGGCAGCATAACGTCTGAAAGACTAAGCCTGGACATTTTAGATCATGACCTGGTCAATAGTAAATCATGTACATCAAGATAGATAAACCCAGAACGATAAAGTACTAGCTAGCCGACAAGGCTGCCACCATAGAGGTATAGACACACACCATATATACATGTCAATCTTATGACTGGTGATTGATAGGCACAAAAGAACCAACCCACAATAACATGTCCACAATAGCCTCTAAGAGAGTCACTAACACTGCCGGGACAGGGCTCCGACTATACCCAACTATATAAAAAAAAGTAAGCATCTTGTGAAAGTTCCAGGAAGAGGTGGAACTTACCAACTCACAGCTGAAAGGGGCTCCTAGCTGAATGGGTCTCCTAGTGGAGGGGTAAATTAGAACCCCTACCTGAACCTGCACAGACGAAATAAAATGCAGTGTCCCCAGGCAAAGGGACGTCAGTACGAATAAACATATACTGGATTTATGACTGGAAACTGATAGGCACAAAAGAACCAACCCACAATTACATGTCCACAATAGCCTCTAAGAGAGTCACTAACACTGCCGGGACAGGGCCCCGACTATACCCAACTATACAAAAAAAAGTAAGCATCGTGTGAAGGCTACAGGAAGAGGTGGAACTTACCAACTCACAGCTGAACGGGGCTCCTAGTGGAGGGGTAAATCAGAACCCCTACTTGAACCTGCACACACGAAATAAAATGCAGTGTCCCCAGGCAAAGGGACGTCAGTACGAATAAACATGTACTGGTATGTAAGGCAGGAAGTAAAATCATAGATAATCGTAGTAAAAAGGTTAATAAAAATACCACCTGTAACCAAAACTCAAGTAGCCTTAATAGCCAATAAACCTTCTAGTGATAAAAATATGCATGGTATGCTCGAGTATCGCATGTCGTGAATGCATATATATAGATGAAAATGCATGACATGCCCAACCAAATGCTAGCATTGGTGGTCCTTTCGGTAGCTAACTGACATCATATTTGCTAACCCGTGGCCATCTGTACCATAAACATATATATATTTGGGCAAATAGGCCCCATACCTTAGATTATAGCTCGAAGTCCATGCATAACGTGCAATGTATGATATGAATGTTGAATGCACATAGTATGCCATGGCAAGAACTTAGCCAATCTTGGCTCATTGGTACACTTATTCTCATAGCATCTAGTCATTGCCATTTAGCCAATCTTGGCTCATTGGTACACTTATTCTCATAACATCATAATTTTTGTCATAGCATATACATATGGCTCGTGGGATCATACATGTCCTTTTTAACAAGTTTGGAACTTAACCCAGCATATAGAGTGAAGCCTTAACTTTGAAAATGTTCATAAAGGTGCTTTACATAATGATCATATTTGGTCCCATGCCAATTAGTAAAAAAATGTATTTAAACAGGATCAAGTGCCTTAGTAGTTTAGACAGGAGTATTTCATTTGAGAATATTGGAAACCAACGCGTTACTTGTTAAATTCTTCAATTATATTTTTGTATGGAAGAAGGACCGATTTTGAATACTACATTCCTTTCAAATTCTACATTTATTTTAATGGCACTACACCAAGAAGAGAAACACCTCTAACATATGAATAGGTAGCCGGGAAACTGACAAAATGCTATATAGAAATTGAATGTCCAGTTTAAGCGAATGAATGGAATTTCAACCTAATACCATCGTGAATATAACTCAGCTGCAATCCCAATGCCTTTCACAGAAGGTCTTTCTAGCTACAGAATAGTAAGATATCACATTTGACGTTCTGGGAAACTTCCCGGAGTTCGTGCTAAAAAGAGGGACGAAGCTTAGCCTTAGCATACCTCTCCAACGAACGTTCAATTGCCAAAAGTTTCTTCACGAAAGTTGTTCCTTACGTCCTAAGCTTTACAACGACTATATATACGCAACTTAAAGACACCTATAAATAGTCAAAATTCAGCATTAGTGATCAGATTTGGCAAGGAGCATTTACGCGAGGAAGTGTCCGTAAAACTTCGTAAAAATGACCGTAAAAGAGCTCCAAAATTATTACCTAAATACACCAACTTCAAAACAACAATACCAGCAAGAACACCACTTCTTTACAGCCAAAACACAGTTCCAAACGCAGCTAATACGAGGGAAAAATAATTTCAAAGCGTAAGGCACACATTGCTAGGCACGGGGACGAATTTTAACGGAAAAAACGCAAAAAACATACCTAAATCACTGAGAGAACTTTTGGGAGCTTTCTCTTCAGTTTCACACTGGTGTGGGATGAAAATGGCTCATTTTGGAGCTTTAAAATGTCAAAATAGCCAACATTAAGTTCGGTCGATCAGACCCGACCCATAACCCGGTTTTCAGCTCGGGCAGTCTCGGGAAAACGGTCATTACTCTTTATTCTGAGGTCAATTTGATGTGCGGTTTTGTGCATTACAAACTAGACTCGTAGATCTTCAATTTGATAGGTCATGGACCTTCTAAGGCTTTAGAGTTTGGGAGATATGACCTGATACATTTGACTCAAACTTAAGAAGGATTTCAAAAAGAAACTTACCTTAACTTTGGCCAACCTTTATCTTGCAACTTTCTTGATTCCAAAACTTAATATATGACCTTTGTGCTATTAAAATAGCTTAAAAAAATTCATTATTAGCAAATTATAAACTTTTAGTCCCATCCAAAAAGTGAAACCTAATTTAAACATTCCGAAAAGGGCGAGGTGCCACTCGGGTCATTTATTTAATCCGGAACGTGCATTTAGGGTATTCCTTTGGCTTAAAATTTTAGGTCCTTGGTATTACCACTTATTTGCAGCCTTATTATCCTTAGGTTCTAGAAAAAATCACATGTGCCTTATATAATGCCACACTATTTAAATAATGGAAGACGAGAAATACGGGGTCTCACAGTCTCCCAGCCTTAAGAACATTCGTCTGCGAATGTGTCAAGAAAGCCCCTTGGTTGCATTACCATCTACTAAAATGTTATTTTTTGGATACATCTATTACCATTGCAAACCATAAATCAACTTCCAAAAACTCTTAAGTACTAAGCTTTATATAGCTATCCCACGACAAAACATACAAGTTTCACCTCCAAATGCTTTAAAACTTAAGTTACTAAAAAAAGATAACTGCTAGTTTTGGAACGTGACCTATCTTAAGTTATAAATAGCTGGGGGTGATTCCTCATCATTTCTTCTTTGGCTTCCCAAGTCATTTCCTCAATATTGTTGTTCTTCCACAACACTTTCAACACTTTCACGAAGGCCACTTTTCATTTCGAAGCTTTCTTATTTGTCAATCTAAAATAGCCACTGGTACCTCATCATAAGTTAAGTCAGCAATGTGGGAATCCTTAACGTGAGTAAAATAGCCACTGGTACCTCATCATAAGTTAAGTCAGCAATGTGGGAATCCTTAACGTGAGTAATACACGAAGGATCCCTAATGTACTTTCGCAACATGGATACATGAGACATTGGATGGACTTCCCTCAATACTAAAGGAAAATTAAACTCGTATGTTACCTTGCTAATTTCTCTAATATCTTATATGGTCCAACATATCTAGGACTGAGCTTTCCTATCTTTCCAAACCACATGACTCCCTTCATAGGTGATACCTTTAAGAAGACTCAATCTTCTAATATCAAACTCTAAGTCTCGTCGTCGAAAATCTGCATAAGACTTCTGCTAATTCCGGGCCATTTGTGGTAAGTCTCTAATAGTTTCACTTTTTTTCGTTGTTTATTGAACTAGATTAGGGTCTAGCAACTTTTCCTCCCCAACTGCAAACTAATTAATCGGTGACCTCCATTTTCGTCCGTATAGTGCTCCCTAAGGATCCATTTGAATACTAGCATGAAAGTTATTATTATAAGTAAATTCAATAAGAGGTAGATGATCATCTCAGTTTCCTTTAAAGTCCAGCACACAGGTACATAAAATATCCTCAACGGTGTGGACGGTATGCTCTTCCTGTCTATCAATTTATGGATGAAAAGCGGTGTTGAGATTCACCTGAGTGCCCAGTCCCCATGAAAAAACTTTCAAAATGTATGGTAAATTGAGCCCCTCGATTAGAGATGATAGATAATGGAACTCCATGAAGGCAAATAATCTCTTGAATGTAATGCTTAGCATAATCCTCTGTTGAATATGTTATTCTTACTGGCAATAGATGAGCAGATTTTGTCAACCTATCAATGATTTCCCAAATAGAATCATACCTGCGTGGAGTACGAGGCAAACCAATGATAAAGTCCATGTTTATCATGTCTCATTTCCATAACGGAAGCTCAATATACTAAGCTAGACCTCCAGGTCTTTGATGTTCTGCTTTAACTTGCTGACAATTGGGACGTTGGGCTACCATCTCTGTAATATCCCTTTTCATGCCATTCCACTAATAGATTTGTTGAAGGTCCCGACATATTTTTGTTACTCCAGGGTGGATTGAATATCTAGAATAATGGGCCTCAAAAAGAATCTTGGCACGGTGTCCTCTAATATCTGGCACACATAAGCGGCCTTGGTACCTAAGGGCTCCTTCTCCAATCAGCTCAAACGAAGGATGTTGTTGTTGTGAAATTCTCTCCCTCAGTGTCCTAAGCTCAGGATCCTCGCGTTGTCGCTCTTTAACTTCATTAACAATGAAAGATTCTGCTGTATTTTGAACAATTACACCTCCATCCTTTGTATCTACCAATCGCACCTGCAAACTAGCTAGCTAGCACAGGTCTTTTGTTATTTCAACCTTATCAGCCTCAACATGGCTTAAACTTCCCATGGACTTTCGGCTAAGTGTATCAGGAACAACATTAGCTTTACCGAGGTGGTACAAAATGTCAATATCATAATCTTTTAGTAATTCTAGCCACCTTCTTTGTCATAGATTCAACTCCTTCTGCTTGAATAAAAATTGGAGGCTCTGGTGGTCGGTAAAAATATCAATATGAACTCTGTATAGATAATGTCACCAAATCTTTAGGGCAAAAACAACTGCGGGGAACTCAAGATCATGAGTACGATAGTCCTGTTTACGTTTTAGTAACTTTTTGGGAGCATATGCAATAACCCTACCATGCTGCATAATAACAAAACCTAGGACAATTCTCGAGGCATCACAATATACAATGTAGCCTTTGGTTCCATTTGGAAGAGCCAGACTAGGTGTGGTGGTAAGCCTTTTTTTTAGCTCTTGAAAACTTTGTTCACATAATTCAGTCTACTTAAACTTAGTTGCTTTATGCGTTAACCTCGTTAGTGGTGTAGAGGTAGTGGAGAAAATCACAACAAACCTCCTATAATATCCTGCCAAGCCCAAAAAGCTATGGGCTTCTGTCGGATTCAAAGGTCTCAGCCAGGCCATTACTGCTTAAATTTTCTGGCCATCGACCTTGATAGCATCGTTAGTAATAACATAGCCACGAAAAGCTATAGATGTTAACCAAAATTCACATTTGGAGAATTCAACATATAACTTGTTGTCCTGGAGAGTCTGTAATATAACTCGCAAGTGGTCTGCATGCTCAGCTTCTAACTCATCCTAAATATTGCCTTTCGAATATCAACATCCCTAACTCGTAGCTGCTAGTACCTGGGTCACAAGTAAATCTTTGATAAACCATCCATCCACATAAAAGGATACTTATTCTGGATAGTGAATATTTTTGCTATTGATAACCGATACACATCCGTATGGAGCCATCTTTCTTTCAAGCAAAGAGCATTGGAGCACCCCATGGAGATATGCTTCGCCTAATAAGGTCTTTATCAAGCAAGCCTTTCAGCTATTCTTTCAAGTCCCTTAGCTCTACAAGAGCCATTGTTTAGAGAGGAATGGGTATACGTAGCATATCAGGGAGAAAATCTAAAGAAAAATTGATATCCCTTTCGGGGGATCCCGGGAAGCTCATCAGGGAATATTATCATGAATTCATTCAGAGTAGGGATTGACTAATGGGCTAATTGTTAATAAAATATCCTGTATTCTCGTAATGGTAACATGCACCTTAACCCTTTCTACACTGCCTAGTATGAAGCTTACCGCATTGTGTACATGGGGGAGCAGGTTGTCTTATTTGTGCATTTGGCTCTTAGGTTGGCGTAAACTCCGCCCCAGCCCTGATTGAATATAATGATCAATTCGGTGGCCCTGTATTTATAGCGTGGAATTACCCACTGACGGAGGTGGACATCTATGAAAAGGAGGCCTAAAATTACCCCATGGCTCCCTATAAGACCCCATAGTACAAGCCCTCTTATTCTTCTCCCTATCTCTATGGGTATCCCGAATTCGACGAGAAAGATCCTCTATAGTCTGAGTAAAAGCCTGAATACAAAAAATACCTACACCATCTTGTAAAGAGGCTATCCTGCGGTCTCTGATCAAATGATCCCCCAAACCATCCACATAACGATGAACTTTAGCACTCATGGTATGTACAATTTCTGGTGCATACCTAGCCAAAGAATTAAACCTAAGGCTATACTCCCTTACTCTCATATCCCTCTACCTCAAACTGATAAACTGGTCAAGATGGGCCTCTTGTACCTCCCATGGTAAGTAATGGGCTAAAAATGCCTCAGAGAAGCCCTCCCACTCTGCTGGGCGGAGGATCAGGCCCTCTGGATCTCTCCCCTGCTTCGTACCACAAGATGTCGCCATCACATAGCTGAAAAGAAGCCAACTCCATTGCCTCGGTGACAGAGGCATGCATCACCCTCAATACTGTATACATATGGTCTGTATAGTCCTGTTGATCCTCAGTGGGATTGGACCTTGTAAATACTGGAGGGGCAAATTGAAGAAACTCTCGTACCTTTGAGCTGTCTGTTTTATCCCTTCTGGTGTGTGCTCTCACCTTTAGTTGTATCCTATGAATAGAAACCATCATAGTTAGTAGCTGAATAGCCTCCTTCATACCCTGATCCCTAGTCTCTAATAGGACTTGTGGTACTAAATCTCCTTGGGCCCCAACAGGTGCTGGTGAATCTGGTATTGTGGGCATTGGAGGCTCTCTATGTGCCTCAATAGGAAATATAACTTCCTCACCAAGCAAGACATGATTGGTACCTTCTCTCGGATCCATACTTATCTCATGTTGCGCCATCTCCTGAGCATAGGTAACCCATTAAATAAGAACGACATAACATGATATAGATTTCATATGTTCCTATAGCTTTGCTCTATAGCACGATCTATTAAGTGAAAGAAATATAACCATCCCTAAATGTCTTGCAGCCTCCTGATTATAAGTCTGGTGCACAACACACCTATAAGCAAGACTCTACTAGACATGACATTGTGGACTCCCTGGGACACGACCTGCTCTGATACCATGTTTGTCATGCCCCAAAGAGAGCGGAGGTGCGACTGGCACGCGATATCGTTATTAGCCGGGTAAGCCACTAAACATGCTAGTGAACTAACTAGGGACCAGAAGAAAATCGGGAAACATAATGTATAAAGACTAAGCCTAGAAATTTTAGATCATGACCTGGTCAACAGTAAATCATGTACATCAAGATGGATAAACCAGAACGATAAAGTACTAGCTAGCCGACAAGGCTGCCACCACAGAGGTATAGGCACACACCATATATACATGTCAACCTTATGACTAGAGACTAATAGGCACAAAAGAATCAACCCACAATAACATGCCCACAATAGCCTCTAAGAGAGTCACTAACACTACCGAGACAGGGCCCCGACTATACCCAACTATACAACAAAAAGTAAGCATCCTGTGAAAGCTCCAGGAAGAGGTAGAGCTTACCAATTCACAGATGAACATGGCTCCTAGTGGAGGGGTAAATCAGAACCCCTACCTGAACCTGCACGCATGAAATAAAATGCAGTGTCCCCAGGCAAAGGGACGTCAGTACGAATAAACATGTACTGGTATGTAAGGCAAGAAGTAAAATTATAGATAACCGTAGTAGAAAGGTTAATAGAAATACCACCTGTAACCAAAACTCAAGTAGCCTTAATGGCTAATAAGCCATCTTCTAGTGATAAAAAATGCATGGTATGCTCGAGTATTGCATGTCTTGAACACATATATAGATGCAAATGCATGACATACCCAACATAATGCTAGCATTGGTGGTCCTTTTCGATAGCTAACCGGCATAATATCTGCCAACCAGTGGCCATCTGTACCATATATATATATATTTGGGCAAATAGGGTCCATACCTTCGATTATAGCTCGAAGTCCATGCATAACGTGCAACGTATGATATGAATGTTGAATGCACATAGTAAGCCATAGCAAGAACTTAGCCAATCTTGGCTCAATGGTACACTTATTCTCATAGCATCATAGTCATTGCCATCTAGCCAATCTTGGCTCATTGGTACACTTATTCTCATAACATCATAACCGTTGTCATAACATATACATATGGCTCGTGCCTTAACTTTGAAAATGTTCATAAAGGTGCTTTACATAATGATTATATGTGGTCCCATGCCAATTAGTAAAAGAATGTATTTAAACAGGATCAAGTGCCTTAGTAGTTTAGACAGGAGCATTTCATTGGAGAATATTAGAAACCAACGCATTACTTGTTAAATGCTTCAATTATATTTTTGGATGGAAGAAGGACTGATTATGAATACTACATTCCCTTCGCATTCTACATTAATTTCAATGGCACTACACCAAGAAGAGAAACACCTCGAACATATGAATAGTAGCCGAGAAACTGACAAAATGATATATAGAAATTGAATGTCTAGTTTAAGCAAATGAATGGAATTTCAACCTAATACCCTCGTGAATACAACTCAGCTGCAATCCCAATGCCTTTCACAGAAGGTCTTTCTAGTAACAGAATAGTAAGATATCACATTTGACATTTTGGGAAACTTCCCAGATTTCGTGCTAAAAGGAGGGACGGAGTTTAGCCTTAACATACCTCTCCAACGAACATCCAATTGCCAAAAGTTTCTTCACGAAAGTTGTTCCTTATGTCCTAAGCTTCACAACGACTATATACACGTAGCTTAAAGACACCTATAAACAATAAAAAATTCAACATTAATGACCATATTCGGCAAGGAGCATTTACGCGAGGAGATGTCCGTAAAACTTCGCAAAAATGACCGTAAAAGAGCTCCAATATTATTACCTAAACACAACAGCTACAAACCAACAATACCAGCAATAACACAACTTTTTTTACCGCCCAAAAATAGCTCCAAACACAGCTAGTACGAGGAAAAAACAATTGCAAAGCGTAAGACACACATTTCTAGACACGGGGACAAATTTTAACGATAAAAATGCGAAACACTTACGTAAATCACTTAGGGAACCTTTGAAAGCTTTCTCTTTAGTTTCACACTGGTTTGGGACGAAAATGGCTTATATTTTAGCTTTAAAATGTCAAAATAGCCGACATTAAGTTGGGTCAACCTGACCCGGCCCATGACCCGATTTCCAGCGTGGGCAGTCTTGATAAAACGGTCATAACTCTTTATTTTGAGGTCAGTTTGATGCGCGATTTTGTGCGTTGCAAACTAGACTCATAGATCTTCAATTTGATTGGTCATGGACCTTCTAACTTCTTATAGTTTGGGAGATATGAGCTGATACATTTGACCCAAATTTAAGAAGGATTTCATAAAGAAACTTACTATAACATTGGCCAACCTTTATCTTGTCACTTTCTTGATTCTAAAACTTAATGTATGGCCTTTGTGCTATTAAAATAGCTTAAAGAAATCCATTATTAGCAAATTATAAACTTTTATTCCCATCCGAAAAGTGAAACCTAATTTAAACCTTCCAAAAAGGGCGAGGTGCCACTCGGGTCATTTCTT
This sequence comes from Solanum rostratum, assembly GCA_029948455.1. Lineage (NCBI taxonomy): Eukaryota > Viridiplantae > Streptophyta > Magnoliopsida > Solanales > Solanaceae > Solanum > Solanum rostratum. The sequence goes on along the minus strand of CM057053.1, from coordinate 13,954,970 downwards.
TAATCCCGAATGCGCATTTAGGATATTCCTTTGGCTTAAAACTTTAGGTCCTTGACATTACCACTTATTGGCAACCTTATTAACCTTAGGTTTTATCCAAAGTCATATATGTCTTATATGACATGCCACCCTTATATATATATGTATATATATATGTATATATATATATATATATATATATATATAAGACGAGGAACACGGGGTTTCACACTATATTTTGGGTTAAGTTACCACACTTGTTAAAAAGGACATGTATGATCCCACAAGCCATATGTATATGCTATGACAACGATTATGATGTTTTGAGAATAAGTGTACCAATGAACCAAGATTGGCTAGATGGCAATAACTATGATGCTATGAGAATAAGTGTACCAATGAGCCAAGATTGGCCAAGTTCTTGCTATGGCTTACTATGTGCATTCAACATTCATATCATACGTTGCACGTTATGCATGGACTTCGAGCTATAATCGAAGGTATGGACCCTATTTGCCCAAATATATATATATATGGTACAGATGGCCACTGGTTGGCAGATATGATGCCGGTTAGCTATCGAAAAGGACCACCAATGCTAGCATTATGTTGGGTATGTCATGCATTTGCATCTATATATGTGTTCAAGACATGCGATACTCGAGCATACCATGCATTTTTTATCACTAGAAGATGGCTTATTAGCCATTAAGGCTACTTGAGTTTTGGTTACAGGTGGTATTTCTATTAACCTTTCTACTACGGTTATCTATAATTTTACTTCCTGCCTTACATACCAGTACATGTTTATTCGTACTGACGTCCCTTTGCCTGGGGACACTGCATTTTATTTCATGCGTGCAGGTTCAGGTAGGGGTTCTGATTTACCCCTCCACTAGGAGCCATGTTCATCTGTGAATTGGTAAGCTCTACCTCTTCCTGGAGCTTTCACAGGATGCTTACTTTTTGTTGTATAGTTGGGTATAGTCGGGGCCCTGTCTCGGTAGTGTTAGTGACTCTCTTAGAGGCTATTGTGGGCATGTTATTGTGGGTTGATTCTTTTGTGCCTATTAGTCTCTAGTTATAAGATTGACATGTATATATGGTGTGTGCCTATACCTCTGTGGTGGCAGCCTTGTCGGCTAGCTAGTACTTTATCGTTCTGGTTTATCCATCTTGATGTACATGATTTACTGTTGACCAGGTCATGATCTAAAATTTCTAGGCTTAGTCTTTATACATTATGTTGCCCGATTTTCTTCTGGTCCCTAGTTAGTTCACTAGCATGTTTAGTGGCTTACCCGGCTAATAACGATATCGCGTGCCAGTCGCACCTCCGCTCTCTTTGGGGCATGACAAACATGGTATCAGAGCAGGTCGTGTCCCAGGGAGTCCACAATGTCATGTCTAGTAGAGTCTTGCTTATAGGTGTGTTGTGCACCAGACTTATAATCAGGAGGCTGCGAGACATTTAGGGATGGTTATATTTCTTTCACTTAATAGATCGTGCTATAGAGCAAAGCTGTAGGAACATATGAAATCTATATCATGTTATGTCGTTCTTATTTAATGGGTTACCTATGCTCAGGAGATGGCGCAACATGAGATAAGTATGGATCCGAGAGAAGGTACCAATCATGTCTTGCTTGGTGAGGAAGTTATATTTCCTATTGAGGCACATAGAGAGCCTCCAATGCCCACAATACCAGATTCACCAGCACCTGTTGGGGCCCAAGGAGATTTAGTACCACAAGTCCTATTAGAGACTAGGGATCAGGGGATGAAGGAGGCTATTCAGCTACTAACTATGATGGTTTCTATTCATAGGATACAACTAAAGGTGAGAGCACACACCAGAAGGGATAAAACAGACAGCTCAAAGGTACGAGAGTTTCTTCAATTTGCCCCTCCAGTATTTACAAGGTCCAATCCCACTGAGGATCTACAAGACTATACAGACCATATGTATACAGTATTGAGGGTGATGCATGCCTCTGTCACCGAGGCAGTGGAGTTGGCTTCTTTTCAGCTATGTGATGGCGACATCTTGTGGTACGAAGCAGGGGAGAGATCCAGAGGGCCTGATCCTCCGCCCAGCAGAGTGGGAGGGCTTCTCTGAGGCATTTTTAGCCCATTACTTACCATGGGAGGTACAAGAGGCCCATCTTGACCAGTTTATCAGTTTGAGGTAGAGGGATATGAGAGTAAGGGAGTATAGCCTTAGGTTTAATTCTTTGGCTAGGTATGCACCAGAAATTGTACATACCATGAGTGCTAAAGTTCATCGTTATGTGGATGGTTTGGGGGATCATTTGATCAGAGACCGCAGGATAGCCTCTTTACAAGATGGTGTAGGTATTTTTTGTATTCAGGCTTTTACTCAGACTATAGAGGATCTTTCTCGTCGAATTCGGGATACCCATAGAGATAGGGAGAAGAATAAGAGGGCTTGTACTATGGGGTCTTATAGGGAGCCATGGGGTAATTTTAGGCCTCCTTTTCATAGATGTCCACCTCCGTCAGTGGGTAATTCCACGCTATAAATATAGGGCCAGCGAATTGATCATTATATTCAATCAGGGCTGGGGCGGAGTTTACGCCAACCTAAGAGCCAAATGCACAAATAAGACAACCTGCTCCCCCATGTACACAATGCGGTAAGCTTCATACTAGGCAGTGTAGAAAGGGTTAAGGTGCATGTTACCATTACGAGAATACATGATATTTTATTAACAATTAGCCCATTAGTCAATCCCTACTGTGAATGAATTCATGATAATATTCCCTGATGAGCTTCCCGGGATCCCCCGAAAGGGATATCAATTTTTCTTTAGATTTTCTCCCTGATATGCAACGTATACCCATTCCTCTCTAAACAATGGCTCTTGTAGAGCTAAGGGACTTGAAAGAATAGCTGAAAGGCTTGCTTGATAAAGACCTTATTAGGCGAAGCATATCTCCATGGGGTGCTCCAATGCTCTTTGCTTGAAAGAAAGATGGCTCCATACGGATGTGTATCGGTTATCAATAGCAAAAATATTCAGTATCCAGAATAAGTATCCTTTTATGTGGATGGATGGTTTATCAAAGATTTACTTGTGACCCAGGTACTAGCAGCTACGAGTTAGGGATGTTGATATTCGAAAGGCAATATTTAGGATGAGTTAGAAGCTGAGCATGCAGACCACTTGCGAGTTATATTACACTCTCCAGGACAACAAGTTATATGTTGAATTCTCCAAATGTGAATTTTGGTTAACCCAACATTTAGAGTGAAGCGTTAACTTTGAAAATGTTCATAAAGGTGCTTTACATAATGATTATATGTGGTCCCATGCCAATTAGTAAAAGAATGTATTTAAACAGGATCAAGTGCCTTAGTAGTTTAGACAGGAGCATTTCATTGGAGAATATTAGAAACCAACGCATTACTTGTTAAATGCTTCAATTATATTTTTGGATGGAAGAAGGACTGATTATGAATACTACATTCCCTTCGCATTCTACATTAATTTCAATGGCACTACACCAAGAAGAGAAACACCTCGAACATATGAATAGTAGCCGAGAAACCGACAAAATGATATATAGAAATTGAATGTCTAGTTTAAGCAAATGAATGGAATTTCAACCTAATACCCTCGTGAATACAACTCAGCTGCAATCCCAATGCCTTTCACAGAAGGTCTTTCTAGTAACAGAATAGTAAGATATCACATTTGACATTTTGGGAAACTTCCCAGATTTCGTGCTAAAAGGAGGGACGGAGTTTAGCCTTAACATACCTCTCCAACGAACATCCAATTGCCAAAAGTTTCTTCACGAAAGTTGTTCCTTATGTCCTATGCTTCACAAAGACTATATACACGTAGCTTAAAGACACCTATAAACAATAAAAAATTCAACATTAATGACCATATTCGGCAAGGAGCATTTACGCGAGGAGATGTCCGTAAAACTTCGCAAAAATGACCGTAAAAGAGCTCCAATATTATTACCTAAACACAACAGCTACAAACCAACAATACCAGCAATAACACAACTTTTTTTACCGCCCAAAAATAGCTCCAAACACAGCTAGTACGAGGAAAAAACAATTGCAAAGCGTAAGACACACATTTCTAGACACGGGGACAAATTTTAACGATAAAAATGTGAAACACTTACGTAAATCACTTAGGGAACCTTTGAAAGCTTTCTTTTTAGTTTCACACTGGTTTGGGACGAAAATGGCTTATATTTTAGCTTTAAAATGTCAAAATAGCCGACATTAAGTTGGGTCAACCTGACCCGGCCCATGACCCGATTTCCAGCGTGGGCAGTCTTGATAAAACGGTCATAACTCTTTATTCTGAGGTCAGTTTGATGCGCGATTTTGTGCGTTGCAAACTAGACTCATAGATCTTCAATTTGATTGGTCATGGACCTTCTAACTTCTTATAGTTTGGGAGATATGAGCTGATACATTTGACCCAAATTTAAGAAGGATTTCATAAAGAAACTTACTATAACATTGGCCAACCTTTATCTTGTCACTTTCTTGATTTTAAAACTTAATGTATGACCTTTGTGCTATTAAAATAGCTTAAAGAAATCCATTATTAGCAAATTATAAACTTTTATTCCCATCCGAAAAGTGAAACCTAATTTAAACCTTCCAAAAAGGGCGAGGTGCCACTCGGGTCATTTCTTTAATCCCGAATGAGCATTTAGGATATTCCTTTGGCTTAAAACTTTAGGTCCTTGACATTACCACTTATTGGCAACCTTATTAACCCCAAATATATATGTGTATATGATAAAGATGGCCACAGGTTGGCAGATATGATGTCGGTTAGCTACTGGAAAGGACCATCAGTGCTAGCATTTGGTTGGGTATGTCATGCATTTGCATTTATATATATATGTATTCACGACATGTGATACTCGAGCATATCATGCATTTATTTTTATCACTAGGAGGTGGCTTATTGACCATTAAGGCTACTTGAGTTTTGGTTTCAAGTGGTATCTCTATTAACCTTTTTAGTATGGTAATCTATGATTTTACTTCCTGCCTTACTTACTAATACATGTTTATTCGTACTAACGTCCCTTTGCCTAGGGATACTGCATGTTATATCGTGCGTGCAGGTTCAGGTAGGGGTTCTGAGTTACCCCTCCACTAGGAGCCCCGTTCAGCTGTGAGTTGGTAAGCTCCACCTCTTCCTGGAGCTTTCACAGGATGCTTACTTTTTGTTGTATGGTTGAGTATAGTTGGGGCTCTGTCCCGGCAGTGTTAGTGACTCTCTTAGAGGCTATTGTGGACATGTTATTGTGGGTTGGTCCTTTTATGTCTTTCGGCCTCTAGTCATAAGATTGGCATGTATATATGGTGTGTGCTTGTACCTCTGTGGTTGCAGCCTTGTCGGCTAGCTAGTACTTTATCGTTTTGGTTTATCTATCTTGATGTACATGATTTACTAATAACTAGGTCATGACCTATAATGTCCAGGCTTAGTCTTTCAGACATTATGATGCCCGATTTTCTTCTGGTCCCTAGTTAGTTCACTAGCATGTTTAGTGGCTTACCCAGCCAATAGCGGTATCGAGTGCCAGTCACGCCTCCCCTCTCTTTGGGGCTTGACATATAGAGTGAAGCCTTAACTTTGAAAATGTTCATAAAGGTGCTCTACATAATGATTATATTTAGTCCTATGTCAATTAGTAAAAGAATGTATTTAAACAGGATCAAGTGCCTTAGTAATTTAGACAGAAGCAATTTCACTTGAGAATATTGAAAACCAACGCGTTACTTGTTAAATTCTTCAATTATATTTTTGTATGGAAGGAGGACTGCTTTTGAATACTACATTCCCTTCGAATTTCAATGGCACTACACCAAGAAGAGAAACAACTCAAACATATGAATAGGTAGCCGGGAAACCGACAAAACGATATATAGAAATTGAATGTCCAGTTTAAGCAAATGAATGGAATTTCAACCTAATACCATCGTGAGTATAACTCAGCTGCGATCCCAGTGCCTTTCACAGAAGGTCTTTCTAGCTACAAAATAGTAAGATCATATTTGACGTTTTGGAAAATTTTCCGAATTTCGTGCTAAAAGGAGGGACGAAGCTTAGCCTTAACATACCGCTCCAACGAACGTCCAATTGCCAAAAGTTTCTTCACGAAAGTTGTTCCTTACATCCTAATCTTCCCAATGAATGTATATACACAGCTTAAAGACACATATAAACGGTCAAAAATTTAGCATTAATGACCAGATTCGGCAAGGAGCATTTACATGAGGAAATGTTCGTAAAACTTCGTAAAAATGACCGTAAAAGAGCTCCAAAATTATTACCTAAACACACCAGCTGCAAAACAACAATACCAGCAAGAACACCACTTTTTTACAGCCAAAATAGCTCCAAACACAGCAAATACAAGGGAAAAATAATTGCAAAGCGTAAGGCACACATTTCTAGGCACAGGGACGAATTTTAACGGTAAAAACACGTAAAACTTACCTAAATCACTTAGAGAACTTGTGGGAGCTTATTCTTCAGTTTCACACTGGTTTGGGAAGAAAATGGCTCATTTTTGAGCTTTACAATGTCAAAATAGCCGACATTAAGTTGGGTCAACCCGACCCGACTCATGACCCGGTTTCCAGCTCACGCAGTCTCGGTGAAACGGTCATAACTCTTTATTCTAACGTTGGTGTGATGCGCGATTTTGTGCGTTGCAAACTGGACTCGTAGATCTTCAATTTGATAGGTTATGGACCTTCTAAGGAATTATAGTTTGGGAGATATGACCTGATAGATTTGACTCAAATTTAAGAAGGATTTCATAAAGAAACTTACGGTAACTTTTGCCAACCTTCATCTTGCAACTTTCTTTATTCCAAAACTTAATGTATGATCTTTGTGCTATTAAAATAGCCTAAAGAAATCTATTATTAGCAAATTATACACTTTTAGTCCCATCCAAAAATTGAAACCTAATTTAAACCTTCTGAAAAGGGCGAGGTGCCACTCAGGTCATATCTTTAATCCCGAACGTGCATTTAGGGTATTCCTTTGGCTTAAAACTTTAGGTCCTTGATATTCTACTTATTTGCAACCTTATTATCCTTAGGTGCTAGGAAAAATCACATGTGCCTTATATAACGCCACACTATTTTAATAATGGAAGACAAGAAACATGGGGTCTCACATAGAGGAAGGGGACGTCCTGCCAGGCAAGCTGTTAATCCACCTGAGCCTCAAATAATCGAGGAGCTCGTGGATCAAGCTGTCCCTGTTGAGCAACCCCCTTAAGATGAGGTCTCTAATGCTGAGCTACGTCGGGCTATTCAAGCACTAGCCCAGGCTGTCACAATGCTTGTCATGAGACAAGGAGTAGGCAGGCAGGACACTCATGACACCTCTTGAGTCCAAGAATTTTTAGGATGAATCCGCTTGAGTTCACGGGGTCTACATCTAATGCCGATCCCGAGAATTATGTGGAGGAACTTGAGAAGGTGTTCCAGGTGATGCATGCGACTGATGCTAAAAGGGTTGAACTGACTGCTTACCAACTCAAGGGTGTGGCCAGACTGTGGTTCGACCAATAGAAGAAAGGTAGGAGGGATGATGCTCCGTGTTTGACTTGGGCAGTGTTTGAGGAGGCTTTCTTGGGACGCTTCTTCCCCAGAGAGAAAAGAGAAGCCAAGGTGAGAGAGTTCTTGAATCTAAAACAGAGCTCTATGATTGTGCAAGAGTATGGGTTGAAGTTCACGCAACTATCTTGTTATGCTCCAATCATGGTTGCTGATATGAGGGGAAGGATGGGAATGTATGTGGATGGGTTAAATAGAGGACCCAAGAGAGATGGGAGAGGTGCCATGCTTGTGAGCGACATGGACATCTGGCGACTGATGACATTTGTGCAACAAGCTGACGAGGAGAGGCAGCATGACAAGGAAGAGTTCAAGCGCAAGAGAGCTAAGACATCCAACCATGAGGGTGGAAGAAAAGGCAATGGAAATCGACTTCCAGCACCCTCAACTGCTAGTGAACCTGTTCCTAGAGGCAAGTATGATCAAAGATTTCAGAATGCTGGACCATGGATCCCAGTTGCAAGCTAGTGTCGCTAAAGGTTCGCGGGGTAAGCTGTCGTGTGATCCGTGTGGCAATCTACACTTGGGAAGATGTCATGAAGGGAATGATGTGTGCTACAAATATGGCCAAGCGAGTCACTGCAAGAGGGATTGTCCGAACCGGGCTGACCAGGCCCAATCTACTATACCCGCACCACTAGTTAGAAGAAACCAGAGGGCCACTACGTTAGGTGCAGGTGGAGCGACAAACCACTTGTATGCCATGGGTAGTCACCAAGATCAGGAGAACTCCCCAGATGTTGTGACAGGTATGATTTGAGTCTCTACTTTTAATTGTTATGTTTTGATGGATCCAGGTGCCACACTGTCATTTGTATCTCCTTATGTGGCCAGTAAATTTGATAGAATCCCTGAGAGACCTCTTTAACCCTTTGATATTTCTACTCTGGTGGGTGAGTCTATTCAAGCTAAAAGAGTCTATAGAACTTGCGTAGTGTCCATCCATCACAAGGACACTCTTGTTGATTTGATTGAGTTGGAGATGGTTGATTTCGATTTGATCCTTGGCATGGATTGGCTTCACGCCTGTTATGCCTCTGTTGATTGTAGATTCTGAACCGTTAAGTTCCAGTTCCCGAATGAAGCAGTTCTAGAATGGAAGGGTAATTTTGTTACACCTAGAGGGAAGTTTATCTCATATCTTAAAGCCCGAAAGTTGATTTCCAAAGGTTGTATCCATCACCTTGTACGAGTGAAATTTGATGATATTGAGTCCTAAACTTTTGAGTCAGTTTCGATTGTTAACGAGTTTTCAAAAGTATTTCTAGATGATCTGCCTAGAGTCCCTCTTGATAGGGATATTGACTTTGGGATTGATGTTCTTCCCGATACCTAGCCTATTTCGATTCCACCTTATAGGATGTTCCCCGCTGAGTTGAAAGAGTTGAAAGAGCATCTGAAAGATTTGCTAGAGAAGGGCTTTATTAGGCCAAGTGTTTCACCTTGGGGTGCTCCTGTACTGTTTGTGTGAAAGAAAGATGGGTCCATCAGAATGTGTATTAATTATAGGCAACTGAAGGTCACGATAAAGAACAAGTACCCTCTCCCAAGGATAGATGATTTGTTTGACCAACTTCAGGGCGCCTCTTATTTCTCTAAAGTAGACCTTAGATCTGGTTACCATCAGCTGAAGGTAAGGGAGTGTGATATTCCAAAGACAACCTTTAGGACTAGATATGGCCATTTTGAGTTCTTGGTCATGTCCTTTGGGTTGACGAATGCACCTGCCACCTTTATGGACTTGATGGATAGAGTATTCAAACCATATCTTGATATGTTTATGATTGTGTTCATCGACGACATTTTGGTATATTCAATGAGTGAGGAGGAGCATGCTAACCACCTCAGAGTTGTCCTTCAAACTCTTTAGAACCATGAGTTGTATGCAAACTTCTCAAAATGTGAGTTCTGGCTCAAGTTAGCGGCCTTCCTAGGCGATGTTTCTGGTGATGGTATTCGAGTGGATGCCCAAAAGATTGAAGCAGTTAAGAACGGCCTCGACCAACCACTTCGACTGACATTAGAAATTTCTTGGGGTCGGCAGGCTACTACCGTAGATTCTTTGAGGGATTTTCTTCCCTATCCGCACCATTGACCGAGTTGGCTCAAAAGAAGGTCGGGTTTCCGTGATTCGAAAAATGCGAGAAGAGTTTCCAAGAATTGAAGATGAGATTGACTACTGCACCAGTCGTTACCTTGCCCGAGGGATCAGAGGACTTTGTAGTCTACTGTGATTCCTTGAGGGTTGGATTAGGATGTGTACTGATGCAGCGGGGGAAAGGTGATAGCCTATGCTTCCAGACAACTTAAAGTTCACGAAAGGAACTATCCAACCCATGATCTTGAGTTGGCAGCAGTGGTGTTTGCACTTACAATCTGGCGCCACTACTTGTATGGAGTGCATGTGGATGTGTTCACTGACCACATGAGCTTGCAGTATGTCTTCAGTCAAAAAGAGCTCAACCTGCGACAGAGGAGGTGGTTGGACTTGCTCAAAGATTACGATATGAGCATTCACTACCACCCAGGTAAAGCTAACGTTGATGTTGATGCTCTTAGCAGGTTATCAATGGGTAGTACAACCCATGTAGAGGAAGGAAAGAAGGAGCTAGCGAAAGATGTGCATCGATTGGCTCGATTGGAAGTCCAACTTAAGGAGAATAATGAAGGAGTAGTTAATGTTCAGAACGGGACTGCTCATCGTTAGTAGTGGAGGTGAAGAAAAAGCAACACCAAGACCTTGTCATACTCCAATTGAAGGAGGCTGTCCACAAACAGGAAGTGATGATCTTCTCCAAAGGGGGGAGATGGAGTGTTGAGATACCAAATTAGGTTGTGTGTTCCAGATGTTGATGGCATTCAAAACAGAATCATGGCGGAAGCCCACAACACTAGGTATTCCATTCATCCAGGCTCTACCAATATGTACCACGACTTAAGAGTAGTCTATTGGTGGAGTGGAATGAAGAGGGACACTGCAAAATTCGTTTTGAAGTGCTCGATTTGCCAGCAAGTGAAAGTTGAGCATCAGAGACCATGTGGATTGGCTCAGAACTTTGAGATTCCGGAATGGAAGTGGGAGATGATTAATATGGACTTTGTTACCGGTCTTCCAAAGTCTCGAAGATAACATGATTCGATATGGGTGATCCTAGATAGAATGACTAAATCGACTCACTTCTTGGCACTTAAGACAACAAACACTGGCGAGGAGTGTGGCAAGTTGTACATCCAGGAGATTGTGAGGTTGCATGGGGTTCCCTTGTCCATCATCTCGGACAGAGGAGCTCAAGTTACCTCCCAGTTCTGGAGATCATTCCAGAAAGGATTGGGTACTAAGGTGAACATGAGTACAACCTTTCATCCACAGACGGACGGTTAGGCAGAGCGTACAATTCAAACACTTGAGGACATGTTGAGAGCTTGTGTTCTCGACTTCAAGGGAAATTGGGATGATCACCTACAATTGATTGAATTTGCATATAATAATAATGATCAAATAAGCATTCAAATGGCTCCTTATGAAGCCTTATACATGAGAAGATGTAGATCACCAATTAGGTGGTTTGAGGTTGGAGAAGCGGAGCTGATTGGGCCTTTGATCTTGTTCACCAATCGATGGAGAAGGTCAAGGTCATTAGAGAGAGATTAAAAATTGCCGAAAGTCGCCAAAAATCTTATACCGACTTGAGGAGAAGAGACTTAGAGTCCGAGGTAGATGACTGAGTGTATTTGAAAGTGTCACCTATGAAGGGTGTCCTAAGGTTTAGAAAGAAGGGAAAGTTAAGTCCACGTTATATTGGACCACATTAGATCGTAAAAAGGATTGGGAAGGTTGCTTATGAGTTGGAGTTGCTTCCCGAGTTAGATGGAGTCCATCCAGTATTCCATGTGTCGATGTTGAAGAAGCGTTAGGGAGATCCTGCCTTGGTGATCCCTGTTGATAGCATTGGAGTGGAAGATATCCTATCTTACGAAGAGGTCCCGATTCAAATCCTTGATCGTCAGATTCGTAGTTGAGAAGCAAAGAGATAGCCTCAGTCAAAGTCCTGTGGAGGAATCAATTCGTTGAGGAAGCCACGTGGGAAGCTGAGGAAGAGATGAAGGCAAAATATCCGCACCTATTCGTACTAAATGATGAGAGTGCTGAAGGTAAATTTCTTACCCTTCACTAAATTGATATATCTATTTTTGATGTGACTTTCTATTCGTAAGTCTGAGTAGTGTTAATGGAGGTCGAGAGTTCGACTATTGAGTTGAGTGTTGAGATGAGTTTGAGTCTATTTGTGCCATGATATCCACGTTTACTCGTCATTTGAGGACGAATGATCACAAGGAGGAGATAATGTAACGTCCGGTAAAATTATCAAAATACCCCTAGAGTGAGGGTATGCGTATAACACATCTTTCGATGCTCAGATGGCAAATCCAAGGCTGGAATTGTGATCAGCATGACAAATTGACTGGGAAAATGGTCTCGGTTGATTTTTAGAGTGACCTGATCAAAAGATAATTTTTCGACATGAAGCATAAAACAGGGTTAGTACGCGACAGGGGCGCGTCGCGCACCCACAGCGGACCAGCACTTATATGTTTTTAAAAATTTTGACAGGATTGAGGAAACTCGTTCATAAAACTTTTTCTAAAAATACACAGTGCGCAATCGGTTCGCGTTGCGGGCTGGGTCTTTTCTGAGTTGAAAATTTCTAAATTATTAAGAAGGGCATTCCAGTCGATTTCCCACCCCTCCTAGACCCTATACATAATCTAACAAGGTCGTTTTGACGTGAAAAGGGTCTAAAATCCCCATTCTAAGTCCTATTCCAATACTTTGCTAAGGGTAGGGCTTAAGATAGTAGAGAAGAGCTTGAATTGAGAAATCCGAGAAGAGAATCCTTGACGTGCTTGGTTGACAGTTACATCCCAGGTATGTAAGGCTAAATTAAAACATGTGATTGTTTTCTCATGTGTCCCATAGAGGTCGTTGATGATTGAAGAGTCTACATGCACGATTTCTTGACGGGGTTTCTTGAAAAATTGATTTGAAATTACATGTTTTCTATATTGATGATCATCATACTATTTGTTTTCTTAAATTGAATAATTTCATGAGAATTTGCATAATCCTTCATGAGTAATTTTAAAAGCATGCATAATGCACTTAAGAATTGAGTCTAGAGCCTTGAGTTGAGATTGTTGATAGTGATGATGAATTGATGGAGTTTTGATGACTGATTTAATTTGAGAAGCATTCATAATGTACTTGAGAATTGAGTTTAGAGCTTGAGTTGAGATTGTTGATTGCGATGATGAGTTGATGAAATTTTGATTGTTTTATGAGTCCCTATAAATGAACTCTTCCGATGTGTCTATTCACTTGTTTCCTAATGATTGTTATACAATCTTCAGACATTGATGAGAAGTTTGATGATAGGGTTAAAGTCCCTATGAGATGTTTGATGATAGGGTTAAATTCCCCATGAGATGTTTGAGGATAGGGTTAAAGTCCCTATGAGATAATTGATGAAACGGCTAAAGTCCCTGTGAGATACAAGTCGTTGACGGAGAGAGTCCTTATGAGATTGGTTGAGATATGAGATGGAGGTTTTATGAGCATTGAGTCGGGAGGAGTGTCGAGCACCGAAATGGGTAAGAGTGAGTCCCACTCGAACTCATTAACTACGTCGCCAAACATAGGTGAGGCTTAACACCATCACATATATATATGGTTCCCTCGAGAGTAACAGTCCCAGAAAGCAATAGCGGATCTGTTGAGTTTTGATTCCATATTGGGTGAGCTGATATGGTTTTGGAGCATTCTCGACCTGGCAAGTTTGGAACGGCTGTGGCAACATCGGTATGATTGTTGTACATTCACTGGCTCATAAGCGAGTGTTGTCGGATAAGAGAAACTCCCATAAATTTCCTACCTTGAGTACTCCGAGTCTAGACGAGATGAGAGGGGGTGATCCCCTTTGAGATGAGATGCGATGAGATGAGAGGAGGTGAGCTCCTTTGAGATGAGTGTAAGGTGATTGATGAGTTTGAGTTTTTGATGTGTCACTTGTCTATTCTTTATTCTGGCATAGATAGACATTTGACGGTTTGATGATACTTGATGTTTATTTTGAGTTGATGTTCTTTCCATATTTTTCTATCGGTTTCTGTTTCACTCAGCTATTTTACATAACAATACATTCCAAATACTGATGTCCACTTTGGACTGCATCATTTTATGATGCAGAGGCAGGTACTAGAGATCGTCAACAGGCGCTCCGTTGAAAATCCGAGGTTGCAGCTGATTTGGTGAGCCTTCTCTTTTTCGGAGGATCCACCATGATATATTCATCTTGCTTTAGAGTTAGAGATTGGACTATTTCTTTTATTTTGATTTGGATAGCCATGGATCTGTCATTGGCACCACATGATTAGTGATAGAGGCTTCATAGACGATGGTCGAGCATTGATGTTGAGATTGTGCGCTAGTTCTTTCTACTAGCCTTCGTTATTATATATATTATTTTAAGACTTTAGATGAGAGTTGCCAGTTTACTTATACTTTCCGGTGTTCAGTAGAGTTTAATGATTGAATGATGTGATGAGGCTAAGTGATTCACTTGGAGAGTAGAAATAGTCTCTGAGTGCCGGTCATGCCAAGGGTACCCTCTCGAGACATGACAATGAGATTGAAGTTTTAAGGTTCTCCCTATTTCCAAAAAATGTAGGCTCTCCCTATTTCCAAAAAATGTCTCTATTTCCTTTCCACAACACCATTTTGTTAAGGTGTGTATGGACAACTACTTTGGTGAACAATTTCATGTTCAGACAATAAATCATTCTTACATGTATTGAAGAACTCAGTCCCATTGTCAGATCTAATCAATTTTATTGCAACACCGAATTGATTACACACCATGGAGATAAAGCTTTTCAAAACTACAACTACTTTTTCATGGAGGTCCTTTTTCATGCCTTCCCACCAAAACATTCCCTTCTGATCATGATACATCTTAGTTGATCCTGGATGGATGGAATATCTTGAATGATGGGCTTCTTCCAATATCCTCCTTCTTAGTCCATTAATATTAGGAACAAAGAATCTATTTTAGCAATAAAGTACTCCATTTTAGGTTAGTTCAAAGCCCTTCATCGTGCCTTGACCCACCTTCTCTTTAAGTCATCGTAGAACAAGATCCTTGAACTGCTTTTCTCTTACCTCCATTACCAATGAAGATTCTACAACATTATGCACAATGACCCCTTCCTTTAGAGTTTCAATGAGGCGAACTCGCAGATTTGCTAGCTGATGTAAATCCTTAGCGACTCCTTGACTTACCACGGCCTGATCATCAATATTCATAATTGTCTTACGACTCAGAGCGTCGGCTACCACATTTGCTTTCCCTGGATGGTATAGTATATTAATGTCGTAATTCTTTATTAGCTCTATTCATCTCCGCGGTCTTAAATTTAGGTCTTTTTGTTTAAAGAGGTACTGTAGGCTTTTATGGTCAGTATATATGTCAACATAAACTCCATACAAATAGTGGCACCATATTTTGAAGGCAAACACAACAGCTGCTAGCTCAAGGTCATGTGTTGGGTAGTTTTTCTCATGTAGTTGCAGTTGTCTCGAGGCATAAGCAATTACCCTACCATGTTGTGCCAGTACACACCCTAAGACAACCCTTGAAGCATCACAATGCACCGCATACCCCTCTATGCCTTCTGGAAACACTCGATCAGGTGCAAAAGTTAGCCTGCTTTTCAACTCTTGGAAGCTCCTTTCATATGCATCATTCCATTGCAATTTGGTCGCCTTATGTGTCAACTTTGTTAGGGGTGCAGAAATAGAAGAAAAACCCTCAACAAACCTTCTGTAATAACCTGCCAACCCTAGGAAGCTTCAAACTTCTGTGGGTGTTGTTGGCCTTGGCCAATCTTTCACCGCCTCTATCTTTTGTGAATCAACCCTTATTCCTTCATCGGATACAATATGACCCAAGAATGCCACTGACTTTAACCAGAATTCAAATTTGGAAAACTTGGCGTACAATTGTCGATCATGAAGAACTTGTAATATTTGTCGTAAGTGATTTGCATGATCCTCTTCTGATCTTTGAATATACCAAAATATCATCTATAAATACTATCACAAATACATCCAAGAATGGCTTGAATATCCTGTTCATTAAATCCATAAAAGTTTCTCGTGCATTGGTTAGCCCAAATGACATAACAAGAAATTCAAAGTGACTATAGCGTGTCCTAAAGTCTATCTTGGGTATATCTTTGTCCTTCACCCTCACCTGGTGATAACCTGACCTTAAATCAATTTTGGAAAAACATTTGGCACTCTGTAACTGATCAAATAAATCATTAATCCTGGGGAGGGGTATTTGTTCTTAATTGTCACCCTATTCAATTGCCGGTAGTCAATACACATTCTCAAGTTGCCATTCTTTTTACGTACAAATAACACTGGTGCACCCAAGGGGACACACTAGGTCTTATAAAACCCTTCTCTAGCAGGTTTTTTAATTGCTCCTTTAATTCACGTAATTCTGCCAGGGCCATTCTATATGGAAGGATAAAAATAGGTGAGTGCCTGGAAGTAAGTCAATACGAAAATCTACTTCTCGTTCTGGAGGTAAACCTGGAAGCTTTTCGGGAAACACATCAACAAATTCATTCATTACGGAAATATATTGAAAAGTTGGTGATTCTGCCTCCATATCCCTCACTCTATCTAGATGACATATATATCCCTTTGACATTATCTTCCTTGCCTTAAAATAAGAAACAAACTTACCCTTTAGTGCCCCAACACTGTCTTCCCATTCAAGGACTGCCTCATTTGGAAAGTTGAAATATACCCTCTTTGTTTGGCAATCCACAGTGGCATAGCAAGAATCTAACCAATCCATACCTATTATAACATCAAATTTCACCATTTCTAACTCAACAAGGTCAGCCAATGTGTCACGGTCACAAACAGTTACTACATAGTTATAAA
Organism: Solanum rostratum; assembly: GCA_029948455.1. Classification (NCBI taxonomy): domain Eukaryota; kingdom Viridiplantae; phylum Streptophyta; class Magnoliopsida; order Solanales; family Solanaceae; genus Solanum; species Solanum rostratum. Next base: position 13,938,324 of record CM057053.1, on the reverse strand, counting down.
AGACCTTTCTAGCTATAATAGATTCACTGGTTGGTGTAGACACTTCAAATGGCTTGTTCAATAATTTAGGTGTTCTTTTAGGCTTCCCACCCACTAGTGGAGTGATATATGATAATGTAGAACCAGGGTCAATTAATGCATACACATTATGTGAAAAGATGGACAATGTACCTGTGACCACATTGCATGAAGCTTTCAAATTTTGCCGACTCCCTTTAGCAAAAGTGCGATTCTGGGCTCCGTTAGAGCTAGCTGCCCCTCTACCACCTCTACCGCAATCTGTAGGAGCTTGCTGACCCCTACTTAGTGGAAGAACCGACGATGATGATACAATAGCTGACCCAGTAGGTTGTGCTATATCACCCATATGTCTTCTCAGGAAATCTCTCATCATATACCCTGGTACACCATACCAATAACAAGCATCTTTCCCAACACGACATGTATCTAAATGACTCCCTCCACATTGTTTGCAAGCTGTCTAGGAGGAATTTGCTAGCTTGTCGATTATCCTGTTGTCGGTACACCTTGGCCCTCACTTTTTGACTAAACTAATTACCTTTAGACCCTTGAAGTTGTGGTGGAGCACTAACTGCAGAGTAGGAGGATGGTGGCCTAGGCGGCGTATTAGAAAACCGAGGCCTAAACTCACCTTGGGACAGTACAAACTGCCATGTAGATCTGGTCCTCTTGGATTGCCCCCTTTCTAACTCTTGTGTCCTTCTTCTTTGCCTCTGATCCTCTAGTTTTTGTGCAAATGCTTGCATCCTCGCTATATCCAAGTCTTTATTTAAAGAAGCAATGATACAGTCTCTTACTAGATACGAATCCAACCTATCCACATATCGATGAACTGTATCTGCCATAGTAGCAACAAAATTAGGAGCATATGTGGCCAGGGAATTAAATTGAAGGCTATACTCCTTCACACTCATATTAACTTGGTGGAGATTCAAAAACTGATCGGCATGGGCCTCTCGGATCTCTAATGGCAAGTAACGGTCAAGAAATGCCTCTTTGAACTCCTTCCAGGTAGTTGGAGGTGCATCTATACCCTTAGATTGCTTCCAAGCTTCATACCACAATATAGACACCCCCTTCAATCTATATGTTGCCAGCTCCACAGCTTCTGTACTGCTTACATGCATAACATCCAAAGTGTGTTGGATCTGATTGATGAAGTCTTGTGGATCTTCATTAGGATCTGACCCGGTAAAAGATGGAGGGTCCGAATTAAGAAAGTCACGTATCCTCGTGCTAGTTGCCCTATTCGCACCACCTGCACCTCTAATTGAACCTTCTTGTCTTTGACTTTGGCCAGCAACTATACGAGTCAATAATTGGACTGCATTTCTCAAATCCTGCACGGTAGCATCGTTAGGTGGTTCTGGGGGAGTTTCACTACTTCCTGGTTCATCAGGAGTTGGAGATGTTTGTGACAGAGACTCATCTTGGGCCTCATTTCGTTGTCTCACCCGACTAGGTACACCAACTACCACTTCTACTTCCTTCCCTTTGCCTTTACTTTTCCTTGTTTCAGGCATACTCGTTGTACAAAACGATTCAGAGGTTAGAAACAATCAACCTACAACACTTGGCTCTATGGCATGATCTAAAGAATGAAAAGAAGGGGACAACTCCTAAATGTCACGTAGCCTCCTGCTTATAAATGCGGTGTACAATACATCCATAAATAAGACTCTACATAGACACGACTTTGTAGACTCCTTAGGACGACCCGCTCTAATACCACTTTTGTCACGCCCTAAGTCCCATTAAGGAGGACTGGCACCCGTAACCGGCAAGGCTCGGGAGAACCAACATATAACCATACACTTTCTATGAACATTATAAGAGGTTTCCATACTCAACATGCTTTCAAAAAAAGTAAACAATATTAACAAGCCAAAAGGAAATGCATAAGACTGGGTCGTTGGAGACACGATGTCTAAAGTATGATACTTGACCACACTTTACTTTACATAGTCTACAAAGCCTCTAGGTAAGGAAAAATATCTATATGGGTCGGGACAGGCCCCGCCTCATGACCAACTATACAATACAAAATATAAGCTCTAGACACACAAAGCCCCGAAGCAACCTGGAGCTCAATAACAGCAGCTGGAAGTCCTGTACTCCTACTGGGAGATCTAGTAGCTCCTGTACCTGCAGCATGAAATACAGGTTTTTCGTAAGGGATGTCAGTATGAGATAATGTACTGAATATGTAAGGCAGGAAATGTTGTATGTAAAATAAGAACTCAGATGAAATCACACACTAGTGTGTAAGGATAAAAGACCACCTTTAGTCATACTGTGGAATCATGTACTTTATGTCTTTTTATTATTTCACCTTTACTGTATAATCTGTGCACAATATATCATGTAAATGACCAGTTTATCAGTGGTAATCCAATATCAGGATCGACCCATACTACGCTTTCCTTTCACCCCTGGGATACCCCCCGTAATATGGGATCAACCCATGCTAGGTTATTCTTCCACATCTGGGATACCACCCATCAATAAGCAACTCTGAGTTATCTTTTATTTACTTTTGAGATGCTTCTTTTGGTGGTCATAATATTTAGAGTTGTAGGAACATAGACATGACATGTGACATATAAAAAACCATAATGATAATACCATAATGAAATGAGAGTCACACAACTTATGAAACGTGTAAGAGATTAAACAACACATGGACTCTACTTGGTAAAAAGGAACTCATGTATCTTTGGTATCCAAGTACATATGCATATTTTACAATGGCTATGTATGGGAACATATGAACATGGTAAAGAGTGGAGACACAGTTATTAGCTATGTCGGAGTTGGTAAGTGCCTTTATAAGCCAATGAAGAACCTAGATTTCATGCTAAGTAATAGAAAATCAAGTAGCCTTATAAACCTCGTTGTACGACCTCGTTATTACCTCGGAGTAGTATCCTTTTCCTACAAATACTTATCTACAATATAGTAGGTGATAAAAGTAGTATTAGCAGCTAATAAACACATCTTGGTAGTCCAATTTCACCCAAAAATATTACCTGGGCAGCAAGCTCGTAATTCGCAACCAAAGCGTATTCTTTCAACCTATCCACTCCTAATCATATTTTCTAATACACATTCTCCTATACATGTCATATCTAGCTTGTGTTAGTCCCATAACAGTGTTACAACAACTCATAAAGTACAACATACAACAACTCTACACAACACGCAAGTAGGCAACGTAACATTACGTCCTTTCGCTACATGTTAACCATTCCGAATCTGTATCAACCTCAACCAAACTGTCCACAACATATTTACACAACAAAATAGTCCCAAAACAGTCCAAAAATAGTCCCCAAGTAGATGGAAAACATGAGACAACAATTCTCAATATTCAGTCCACAAATTCTTACAAAGAGCGCAATTAAGATATCATATAAGAACTCATTTTTGCGGAAGATAAAAATGGTTCAGCAGCCTTATTTCATCACTACATAACCAATCCTTGTTAAAAACATAAATTTTACTTCATCATCCAGCCACCAACAAGAGAAAATCCTCTTAATAAACAAGAAAAGTGTACAACAATCTTTGGAACACATGCTGTCCAAAATTCCTGCACAATACAACCAGCATACTCCTCATGTTTTTCATGGAAAATTTATACTAAATCATAGGTATTTTTACTTACCTTAGCCCTGAAGGATTAGGTGGTCTTCAAGAACCCTAAAGGTGTGCCTTGGCTTCTTTACAAAGTGAAGAGAGAGCAAGGAGAAACTTGGAAAGAAATCTGATTTTTGGCTAAGTGAAAATCACTTAAAATTGCTGGCTTTTAATCCCTTTAAAAGGGCCACTTTTGGCCGGCTTTCTTTTTCATTTCAAGCCTTATTTTATTAAGGTGGTGATGCAGCAAGTTGGCCCTTTCACTTGGGCCTTATTGGGCTTCAATTGGATGGGCTTTGCTGCAAATATTTCTCTTTTACACCCACTTAGTTTGGGCCCTATTTATGAATTGGGTTGTGAATATAATTTGGCTCTTTTCCTATTCATCTTGGGATGAAAATATTGTCCCTTTATAATGCCAAACCATGGGCCTAAATGACATCCTTAACTCGGGATATATTTTTTATCGGACTTGAACAAATTTGGTGTTGGGCCTCGTCTCCGTCTACCTAGCCTATTTAAGCTAAGCACGTAGGTGACTCACCTGCTAGCTTCCTGAGTCTCACAAGCACCTCACTTCTTTCACTTCATTTAAGGCCACAACCTCCTCAATTTGACTTAAAACTTATATACACTCGGTCCTCTTGAGCGTTAGACGTACATAGGCTAATTTGAAATTCGAGCACTTTTATAAATGTGTGCTGATTTGACCCCGCCATATCATGTTTCATATGCATAGGACTAGTACATGTAACATTTCGGGTGTTATAGAATCTCCCATTTTTCTAATCTGGATCTTATTTCCTGTAGGCACTTGAACCTTATTCATCCTCGAGTCTTTTATAGGTTTAGGATCATCTAAAATATCTTCAATATGAGTAAGATGATGTGAAGCACTAGAATCAACTATCCATTCTTAATTACTCTTACTCCTCACTTCATTCGTACCTGCTACTACATTTTCTTTGCAACTACCTGTTGGTGTGGGATTCACCATCTTCAACACTTGCTCATACTGATCTCTTGTGAAGTATCCTCTTGGAAAGTTCAACTTCTTCTTTGAATCATGTGTTGTGTCTGGTTACTTTCCTGCATTTCTTTCCTCTTCAAAAAATGTATTATTTGCTTGTGGCTTCTTGAATGTCTCATACTGGCCCTTCCTTTTGCTTTTGAAGTCTACTCAAAAGCCTACAATCCTGTAGCAAATCTCTTTGGTGTGTCCTTTGTATCCACAATGCTCACATATGATTCCTTTCTTCTTCCCTTGAAATGAACCTGTTGAATACTGAGATCTTCCTTGTGCTTGATGATAACTCTGAATGTTTGAGTTGCTTCCTGCCATTATTATTATTGGTTCATTTCCTGCATCATTGATTCCTAGCTTTCTTTGGCTCTCTTCCTGTATGGTCATAGTGTAGGCTTGATTTACACTTGGTACTGTTTTATCCAACAGAACTGAACTCTTCACTTGAGCAGAACTTTCATTCAGTCCAATAAGAAATTGCAATAGGCTTTGTTGCTTAAGATGTTCAGCATAAGGTCCGGACAATTCACAGTCACTCGAAGGGCTTCGAATCATCACATCTATTTCATCCCAAAAATCTCTCATCTTTGAGTAGTAAGTTGTGACTAAATCTGTGCCATGTGTCAGCATGTTGATCTCCTTCCAAAAGTAGAAAGTCCTTGTCAAGTTTGATTTGTCAAACCTCTCTTTGAAATCTTCCCAAACCTTCTTTGAACTTGAAGCATAGACTATGTTTGTCATCAATTCAGCTACAACTGCAGTGATCTATGATAGAACCACAACATCACACCTCTCCCACTTGGACAAGAATGCACCTTTGTGTGAACTTTCGCGTATGTGCCATCCACAAATCCTATTTTTTTTTTACTAACAGTGCAATGCACATGGATCTACTCCATATTTCATAGTTTTCAGGTCTTGTGAGCTTTATAGGAATTAAGGAGACTCTAGGAGTATCTGAAGCTTGGAGATGTAAAGGATGGTTGTAATTTGTTTGAGAATCCACCTTCACACTGCTCGAAGTCTGATTTTCTACTATTGTTGTATCTCTAAAAACTCGATTTATAACCGACTTTGAATTAAAATGGAGCTTACTGATTTTGAATCGTAATTAGAAGCTCTGATACCATATTAAATTCTTACGCAAAAGCAATAATAAGATTGAAGAAAACTGAAAACTCCGTTGAAGAATGATCTATAGTTGCATTTTATGCTCCATTAGAGGTGGATCACATTTTGTATGTGTAAATTGGTGCTTTTTCACTACTTATATAGGTGCTTAATTTAACTTTTATTCTTCCCAATCAACTTTAACTAACTTACCACTTGCAATGCACTTTGCATGACTAATTCTAACAACTTTTTAACTAACTCTCAACTTTTAACATGCTCAAGATCTCACATGCTCAGTGTGTAGTGGCTCTTCTGTTTTAACAAAATCCCTAGCATAATAACTTATGGTAAAGAATTATTCCCTCTCAATTCATGTTGAATGATTAATAATTAAATGATATTTAAGATGCATGAATTTTTCGGATAGATGCTTGAATTTTTTATGTTGTCTTATTTAATTAGCTTGTGAAAATCTTCAATATGGAGCAATAAAAAATGACAAAGTAATACATTTAAGTTTTTGCTATGGGTAGAATTTGGGTAAAGATTCAATTATAAGAGTCTATGGAGTAATAATGTTTGAATATTTATTTTAAGGATAAATTTAAGATGTTAAGTCAGGAGGTTGGATCCAATTACTATATGAACTTATTAAAAGTTTTAAGTTATATATGTTGAAGTATTTTTCTTCAATCTCCCATGGTTGAAGCACTTGTCTTTAATATTCATTTGTTGGAGCAACTTTTTAATTTTTAATTTTTTATTGGTTGTGTTGGAGCATTTTTCTCCTAACTTGCAATACTTAATACACTTCTTATTAACATCCAATTACTGGAGCAATTCTCTTCAACCTTCAGTTATTTTTTCCCTTTAGTTATTTTTTGGGAGAGTTTCTTTTCAGCTTTTTTTTATCAGCATTCAATTGTTGAAGCAGTTTTCTTCAACCTTCTATGGTTAGAGCACTTCTTCTCAACTATGATTGATACATTTTTTCACCAATCAATTTTGTTGATCACTTATAATTAATTTTTAGTTTTTTTCAATATCCATCTCTTTCTAATTAAGAGAAGAATTTCTTTAGTATTTGTGCACGATTGTGTCACGATTCAAGTTAGGTCTTAGATCATGATAATCAGAACTCAAAGGATTTCAGCTAAGCCATTTTAGTATATCATTAAGCATAAATAAGGCATTCAGGCATTCAAGCATCAAGCAACAACTCAAGATAAAGAGGAAGATGAATGAAATTTAAATTATAATAGACTTCTAACTTCTTAGCCTATTACATAATAATTTTAAAGAAATTTATAATGTTAAGTTTATTTTTTTTCTATTGATCATTAGTGTTATTGGTGAATTTTAATTAATTATATATTGGTGTTGTTGTTCATAAAATTTAAACTAAAGAGATGAAAACAATAAAATAAACGAGTAAATAAAATAAAAATATCTATTTTATATTAATTAAAAGCATTTAATAACTAAGTTAAACAAAAAAAATATGAAACATAAAAGTTACACATAATCACATGATTTGTTGTCTCTATTAACATATAAAGTTGTTTATAGAGAAGGGAAGGGGAAGGAGTGAGGAGAGATTTCATTGAGAAATAATACAATAATCTATATATATATTATATATAATAAAGGAGAGTAGTTTGCAATGTGGTTAAGCCAAGTGGCAAACTATTGAAAAGTCACTTGGCAATTTTAGGACAAAATTAGTATACTTTGTAATAAAAAAATTTAGATTTTTTTGATTAACTTAAAAGTAGAAATTCGTGGTAGTAGAGTTATAAATGAACTCCTGCTATTTCATAAGCTCGCATTTTCATATGTTATAAAAAATATGTTTAGTTTAAACATTAAATAAAAAATGAAAAATGGTTAAAATTGCTCCTGAACTAGACGAAATAAACCACGTATCTCCTCTGTTATATTTTGGGATAAAAAATACCCCTCGCCTTATTCTAAGAAAACATAAATACCCCTCAAGGGTTAATAGCACTAATGTGGCAAGCCACATGGCACTAGTTCTGCTACCTATGCTTGCCAACTAGGATATTCATTAAATTTGACCCAATTCATAATCCATAACCCATTAATGAAAGATTCGACCAACTAAATTAAGAGGAAACTATGGCATTATAACCTCATTATCAGCAGACCATCACTAGGGCTTTTTTGAGAACATAATTTTCTCTGAAGAATAGAAGAGTGTGCTAAAGTTTTCTTTTGGAATCATGATTTAGAAGGTAAGTTCCCTCCTATTTTAGTTTGTTATTTGTAATGACCCTTCGGGGATTTCTATGATTTTGGAGTGATTTTATTAATTTGAGCATATGTATATATAGTGACCTCGGGCCATTGGTAATGGGGCCGGTGTAGTTATATCGTGCTTTGAAAATTTAGCCACTGGAACCAATTAAGAGTTTACTTAGTCAATGTCCTCAGGAACTGTGGATCGAATGAGAATTTGATAGCGCGGTTAACTCTGAAAAGTCGATTTGGGTCAAGGAGGACCCTCCGTTTGATACAGGGGGACATCTGGATACGACTTGACACCCCGGGGCCTTCCGTTAAAAGTTGAAGATAATGATGTGAGACCGTTACTTTATCATGGAAAGCTCCGTTAGAAATTCAGACAACACTGTTGGATCCAAAACGTCGAAATTCACATAGTTACATAGTTCGTTTGTGAAAATCGATGTCCAGACGAGCCCGAAATGATGAATAGGAATTGGAGGGTGTAACACCCCACATCTTACATGTACTAGTCCTATGCATATGAAACATGATATGGCGGGGTCAAATCAGCACACATTTTTAAAAAGTGCTCGAATTTCAGTTTAAAGGGCTATATGTACGTCTAACGCTGAAGATGACCGAGTGTATATACGTTTTAAGTCAAATTGAGGAGGTCGTGGACTTAAGTGATGTGAAAGAAGTGAGGTGCTTTTGGGACTTAGGAAGCTAGCTGGTGAGTCACCTATGTGCTTAGCTTAAATAGGCTAGGTAGACGGAGACAAGGTCCAACACTGAATTTGTTCAAGTCCGATAAAGAATACCCCGAGTTAAGGGTGTAATTTGGGCCCGTGGTTTAGCATCATAAATAGACAATATTTGCAGCCCAAGATGAATAGGAAAAGGGCCAAATTACATTCACAACCCAAGTCACAAATTGGGCCCAAACGAAGTGGATGTAAAAGAGAAATATTTGCAATAAAGCCTATCCAATTGAAGCCCAATAAGGCCCAAGTGAAAGGGCCAAGTCGCTTTATCACCACCTTGATAAAATAAGGCTTGAAATACAAAAGAAAGTCGGCCAAAAGTGTCCCTTTAAAAGGGATTAAAAACCAACAATTTTAAGTCATTCATACATAGCCAAAAGTCAGATTTCTTTTAAAGTTTCTCCTTGCTCTCTCTTCACTTTGTAAAGCAGCCAAGGCACACCTTTAGGGTTCTTGAAGAGAACCTAATCCTTGAGGGCTAAGGTAAGTAAAAATACCTATGGTTTAGTACAAAGTTTCCATGAAAAACATGAGGAGTATGCCGGTTGTACTTGTGCACGAATTTTGGACAGCATGTGTTCCAAAGATTGTTGTATACTATTCTTGTTTATTAAGAGGCTTTTCTCTTATTGGTTGGATAGATTATGAAGTAATATTTATGTTTTTAACAAGGATTGATTTTGTAGTGATGAAAGAAGGCTGCTGCACCATTTTTATCTTCCGCAAAAATGAGTTCTTGTATGCTATCTTAATGGTACTCTTAGTAGGAACTTGTGGGCGGATAATTAGTGATTGTTGTCTCACATTTTATATCTACTTTGGGACTGTTTTTGGAATGTTTTAAGACTGTCTTTATATGTAAATAGGCTGAGAACAGTTTGGTTGAGATTGAAACAGACTTGGAATGGTTGACGCCGAAATGTATCTAAAGGACGTAATGTTACGTTGCCTACTTGCGTGTTGTGTAGAGTTGTTGTATGCTGTACTTGTGAGCTGTTGTAGGCCTGTTATGTGACTAAAACAGGCTAGATGTAACATGTATTTGACAATGTGTGCTAAACAAAAATATGATTAGAGGTGGAAAGGTTGAAAGAATACTCGTGGATTGATAGTTAAAAGCTTGCTGCCCAAGTGTTTGTTTTTATGAGATTGGACTGCCAAGATGTGTTTATTAGCTGATAATACTAGTTTTATCACCTACTATATTTTACCCAATAGTGAAATCCTGCAAATAAAGCAAAAACGGCCCCCATAGAAAGTACATAATGGAAATGTGCAACCACATAATAAGTATCATGTAGAGCAATGTCTAGCCCAGAATTAGCCAGAACTATTCCAGTGAGTCCTCCTATGGTGAATAAAAAGATGAACCCTATAGCAAATAACATGGGTGTTTTGTATTGTATCGAACCCCCCCACATGGTAGCGATCCAACTAAAGATTTTGATTCCAGTGGGGACATCTGATAAGTATTTGGAGGAAAAGGATACTACTCCAAGGTAATGACGACATCGAGGTATGTAAGGTTACTTGATTTCCTATTACTTGGCATATAATCTAGGTTCTTCCTTGGCACATAAAGGCACTTACCAACTCCGACATAACTAATAGTTGTGTCTCAACTCTTTACCATGTTCATATGTTCCCATACATAGCCATTGTCAAATCTGCATACATACTTGGATACCAAAGATACATGAGTTCTTTTTTACCAAGTAGAGTGCATGTGTTGTTTAATCTCCTACACATTTCATTAGTTGTGTAGCTCTCTTTTCATTGTGGTATTATCTTGCATGGTTGTTTATATGTCACATGTGATGTCTATATTCCTATAGCTCTAAATGTTATGACCACCAAAAGAATCATCTCAAAAGTAAATAAAAGATTAATTGAAGTTGCTTATTAATGGGTGGTATCCCAGGGGTGGAAGAATCACCTAGCATGGGTCAATCCCATATTACGGGGGGGAATCCCATGGGTGAAAGGAAATCATAGCATGGGTCGATCCCGATATTAATTTACCACTGATCAGCTGGTCATTTACATGATATATTGTGCACTGATTATACAGTAAAGAAAGGTAAAGCAATAAAAAGGACATGAAGTACATGATTCCACAGTATGACTAAAGGTATTCTTTTATCCTTAAACACCAGTGTGTGATTTCATTTGAGTTCTTATTTCATATACAATACTTCCTCCCTTACATATTCAATACATTATTACTGACGTCCCTTACAGGAGACCTACATTTCATGTTGCAGGTACGGGAGGTACTAGATCTCCCCAGTAGGAGTACATGACTTCCTGCTGCTGTTACTGAGCTCCAGGGTGCTTCGGGGCTTTGTGTGTCTAGAGCTTATATTTTGTATTGTATAATTGGTCATGAGGCGGGGCCTATCCCAACCATATAGATATAGTTCTTTACCTAGATCTTTGTAGATTATGAAAAGTAAAGTGTGGTTAAGTATCGTACTTGAGACATCGTGGCTCCAACAGCCTAGTCTTATGCATTTCCTTTTGGCTTGTTAATACTATTTTTAAAAGCATGTTGAGTATGGAAACCTCTTATAATGTTCATAGAAAGTGTATAGTTATATGTTGGTTCTCCCGAGCCTTGTCGGCAACGTGTGCCAGTCCTCTTTAATGGGACTTAGGGTGTGACAAAAGTGGTATCAGAGCAGGTCATCCTAGGGAGTCTACAAAGCCGTGTCTATGTAGAGTCTTGTTTATGGATGTATTGTCCACCACATTTATAAGCAGGAGGCTGTGTTGCATTTAGGAGTTGTCACTTTCTTTTCATTCTTTAGATCGTGCCATAGAGCCAACTGTTGTAGGTGGGTTGTTTCTAACCTCTAAATAATTTTGTACAGCGAGTATGCCTGAAACATTTTCAAGGAAAAGTAAAGGCAAAGAGAAAGAAGTAGAAGTGGTAGTTGGTGTACCTAGTCAGGTGAGACAATGAAATGAGGGCCCAAGATGAGTCTCTATCACAAACATCTCTAACTCCTCCAGCTCTTGATAAACCAGGAAGTAGTGAAACTCCCCAGAACCACCTACCGATGCTACCGTGTAGCATCTGGAAAATGCCGTCCAATTATTGACTCGCATAATTGCTAGCCAAAGTCAAAGACAAGAAGGTCATGTTATAGGTAAAGGTAGTGCAAATAGGGAAGCTAGCACGAGGATACGTGACTTCTTTAATTTGGACCATCCATCTTTTACTGGGTCAGATCCTAATGAAGATCCACAAGACTTCTTCGATCAGATCCAACACACTTTGGATGTTATGCACGTAAGTGGTACTGAAGCTATGGAATTGGCAACATATAGATTGAAGGGTGTGGCTATATTGTGGTATGAAGCTTGGAAGCAATCTAAGGGTATAGATGTGCCTCCAACTACCTGGAAGGAGTTCAAAGAAGCATTTCTTAGAGATTTGAAAGGCCTGTGCAGATCAGTTTCTGAATCTCTACCAAGGGAATATGACCGTGAGGGAGTATAACCTTCAATTTAATTCCCTGGCCAGGTATGCTCCTATTGTAGTCGCTACTATGGTAAATAGAGTTCATCGAAATGTAGATAGGTTGGATTCATATCTCGTCAGAGAATGTACCATTGCTTCATTGAATAAAGACATGGATATAGCGAGGATGCAAGAAGTTGCACAAAAATTGGAGGATCAAAGGCAAAGAAGAAGGACACAAGAGTTAGAAAAGGGGCAGTCCAAGAGGGCCTGATCTACAGGGCAGTTTGTACTGTCCCAAGGTGAGTTTAGGCCTCGATTTTCTAATAGGCCACCTAGGCCATCATCCTCCTACTCTGCAGGTAGTGCTCCACCACAACTTCAAGGGTCTAAAGGTAATCAGTTTAGTCAAAGAAGTGAGGGCCAAGATGCACGGACAACAGGATATATAGAAAGCCAACAAATTCCTCCTAGGCTGTCTTGCAAACAATGTGGGAGGAGTCATTTAGGTACATGTCATGTTGGGAAAGATGCTTGTTATTGCTGTAGTGTACCAGGGCATATTATGAGAGATCACCTGAGAAGGTGCATGGGTGATATAGCACAACCTACTAGGTTAGCTATTGCATCATCATCGTTAGTTCCTCCATTAGGTAAGGGTCAGAAAACACCTGCAGGTCATGGTAGAGGTGGTAGAGGGGCATCTAGCTCTAAAGGAGCCCAGAATCGCACTTATGCTTTGGGGAGTCGGCAAAATTTGGAAGCTTCACCCGATGTGGTCACAAGTACACTGTCCATCTTTTCACATAATGTGTATGCATTAATTGACCCTGGTTGTACATTATAATATATCACTCCATTAGTTGCTGGGAAGCTTAAAAGAACACCTAAATTATTGAACAACCAATTTGAAGTGTCTACACCAACCGGTGAATCTATTATAGCTAGAAGGGTCTATTATAACTGTGTAGTAACTGTTTGAGATCATGACACATTGGCTGACCTTGTTGAGTTAGAAATGGTGGAATTTGATGTTATAATGGGTATGGATTGGTTAGCTTCTTGCTATGCCATTGTGGATTGCCGAACTAAGAGAGTGTATTTTCATTTTCCAAATGAGGCGGTCCTTGAATGGGAAGGCAATGTTGGGGCACCAAACGGTAAATTTATTTCTTATTTTAAGGCAAGGAAGATGATGTCAAAGGGATATATATGTCATCTAGTTAGAGTGATGGATATGGAGGCAGAATCACCAACTCTTCAATCTATTCCAATCGTGAATGAATTTGTTGAGGTGTTTCCTGAAGAGCTTCCAGGTTTACCTCCAGAACGAGAAGTATATTTTGGTATTGACTTACTTACAGGCCCTCAACCTATTTTTATCCCTCCATATAGAATGACCCCGACAGAATTACGTGAATTAAATGAGCAATTAAAATACTTTCTAGAGAAGGGTTTATAAGACCTAGTGTGTCCCCTTGGGGTGCGCCAGTATTATTTGTACGTAAAAAGGATGGCACCTTGAGAATGTGTATTGACTATCGGAAATTGAATAGGGTGACAATTAAGAACAAATACCCTCTCCCCAGGATTGATGATTTATTTGATCCGTTACAGGGTGCCAAATGCTTTTCGAAAATTGACTTGAGATTAGGTTATCATCAAGTGAGGGGGAAGGAGAAAGATATACCCAAGACAAATTTTAGGACATGCTATGGTCACTTTGAATTTCTTGCTATGTCATTTGGGCTAACAAATGCACCAATAGTTTTTATGAATTTAATGAACAGGGTATTCAAGCCATTCTTGGATGTATTCGTGATAGTATTTATAGATGATATTTTGGTATATTCAAGATCAGAAGAGGACCATGCAAATTACTTACGACAGGTATTATAAGTTCTTCGTGATCGACAATTGTACGCCAAGTTTTCCAAATGTGAATTTTGGTTAAAATCAGTGGCATTCTTGGGTCATATTGTTTCCAATGAAGGAATAAGGGTTGATTCACAAAAGATAGAGGCGGTGAAAGATTGGCCAAGGCCAACAACACCAAGAGAAGTTCGAAGCTTCCTAGGGTTAGCAGGTTATTAAAGAAGGTTTGTTGAGGGTTTTTCTTCTATTTCTGCACCTATAAAGGTTGACACATAAGGCAACCAAATTCCAATAGAATGATGCATATGAAAGGAGTTTTCGAGAGTTGAAAAGCAGGCTAACTTCTACACCTGTGCTGGTGCTTCCAGAAGGCACAGAGGGGTATGCGATGTATTGTGATGCTCCAGGGGTTGGCTTAGGGTGTGTACTGGCATAACATGGTAGGGTAATTGCTTATGCCTTGAGACAACTGCGACCGCATGAGAAAAACTACCCAACACATGACCTTGAGCTTGCAGCTGTGGTGTTTTCCTTAAAAATATGGCACCACGATTTGTATGGGGTTCATGTTGACATATATACTGATCATAAGAGCCTACAGTATATCTTTAAACAGAAAGACCTAAATTTAAGACAGTGGAAATGGCTAGAGCTAATAAAGGACTATGACATTGATATACTATATCAATTAGGGAAAGTAAATGTGGTAGCCAATGTTCTGAGTCGTAAGGCAATTATGAATATTGGTAATCAGACTGTGGTATGTCAAGGAGTCGCTAAGGATCTACATCAACTAGCCAATTTGGGAGTACGCCTCATCGAAACTCCAAAGGAAGGGGTTATTGTGCATAATGCTGCAGAGTCTTCATTGGTAATAGAGGTAAGCGAAAAGCAGTTCAAGGATCCTATTCTACGACGACTTAAGGAGAAGGTGGGTCAAGGTACGATTAAGGGCTTTGAACTTACACAAAATGGAGTAATTTATTGCCAAAATAGATTATGTGTTCCTAATCTTAATGGACCAAGAAGGAGGATAATGGAAGAAGCCCATCATTCAAGATATTCCATCCATCCAGGATCAACTAAGATGTATCATGACCTGAAGGGAATGTTTTGGTGGGGAGGCATGAAAACGTACCTTGCAAAATTTGTGGCTCAGTGTCCGAATTGCGAACAAGTTAATGTAGAGCACCAAAAGCCGAAAGGTTATATGCAATGTATAGAGCTTCCAACGTGGAAGTGAGATATGATTATATGGATTTTGTTACTAGGTTGCCTTGCTCATTTCAGAAGTATGATTCTATATGGGTGATAGTTGATAGACTCACAATGTTAGCACACTTCTTGCCAGTTAAATGTGATTATACGGCTGAAGAGTATGCTAAGTTATACCTCGAAGAGATAGTTAGGCTACACGGGGTTCCAATCTCCATTATATCTGATCGGGGAGCTCAATTCACTGTAAAGTTTTGGAAGTCCTTCCAAAGGAGCTTAAGGACACAAGTGAATTTAAGTATAACTTTCCACCCTCAAACGGATGGTCAAGCAGCGTGCACCATACAGACACTTGAACATATGTTGCGAGCTTGTGCATTGGACTTCAAAGGTAGTTGGGTGGATCATTTGCCGCTTATTGAATTTGCCTATAATAATAGCTACCATTCAAGCATCAAGATGGCACCTTATGAAGCTTTGTATGAAAGGAAATGTAGGTCACCAATCATATGGTTTGAAGTGGGTGAACCCACCTTGCTTGGTCCAGATCTAGTCCAATAAGCCATAGAAAAAGTCAAGGTAATATGACAGCAGCTAGAAACAGCCCAAAGTCGTTACAAATTATATGCGGATGCTAGGAGGAGAGGATTGGAATTCTCAGTCAGAGATTGGGTATTCTTAAAGGTGTCCCCAATGAAAGGAGTTATGAGGTTTGGTAAGAAAGGAAAACTAAGCCCACGTAGGGCCATATAAGATTATCAAAAGGTTTGGACAGGTTGCGTATGAATTAGAGCTACCCCAGGAGCTTTCAATGGTTCATCCAGTTTTTGATGTCTCAATGCTTCGAAAATGCATAGGTGACCCATCTCGTATCACTCCTATTAAAGATATGCAGGTTACGGAAGATCTCACCTATGAAGAGTACCTATTGCTATCCTAGATCATCAAGTTAGAAAACTAATAAATAAGGAAATACCTTCAGTAAAAGTACTTTGGAGGAACCAGCAAGTAGAAGAAATAACGTGGGAGGCTGAGGAAGCAATGGGATCTAAATACCCTTATTTATTTGAAGCTACAGAGAAAGTCCGAGATACAGAGTTGGGGGATTTTTAGGTACGTGAATTTGAATTCTTATTATGTTGTCAAAAGTTTGTTTACATGAAAGTTTAAACTTATATGACCTATCCCATTTATGCTAACATTCAGGGACAAATGTTCCTATAGAGGAGGATGTAATACCCCACATTTTACATATACTAGTCCTATGCATATGAAACATGATATGGCGGGGTCAAATCAGCACACATTTTTAAAAAGTGCTCGAGTTTCAGATTAGAGAGCTATATGTACATCTAACGCTCAAGAAGACCGAGTGTATATAAGTTTTAAGTCAAATTGAGGAGGTCATGGCCTTAAATGATGTGAAAGAAGTGAGGTGCTTGTGGGACTTAGGAAGCTAGCTGGTGAGACACCTATGTGCTTAGCTTAAATAGGCTAGGTAGATGGAGACAAGGCCCAACACTGAATTTGTTCAAGTCAGATAAAAGAATAAATCCGAGTTGAGGGTGTAATTTGGGCCCATGGTTTAACATCATAAATAGTCAATATTTTCAACCCAAGATGAATAGGAAAACGGCCAAATTGCATTCACAACCCAAGTCACAAATAGGGCCCAAAC
This sequence comes from Solanum rostratum, assembly GCA_029948455.1. Classification (NCBI taxonomy): domain Eukaryota; kingdom Viridiplantae; phylum Streptophyta; class Magnoliopsida; order Solanales; family Solanaceae; genus Solanum; species Solanum rostratum. Next base: position 13,921,282 of record CM057053.1, on the reverse strand, counting down.
TAAGTAGATGTAAAAGAGAAATATTTGCAGCAAAGCCCATCCAATTGAAGCCCAATAAGGGCCAAGTTGCTGCATCTCAACCTTAATAAAATAAGGCTTGAAATGCAAAAGAAAGTCGGCCAAAAGTGTCCCTTTAAAAGGGATTAAAAACCATCAATTTTAAGTCATTCATACATAGCCAAAAAATTAGATTCTTTTAAAGTTTCTCCTTGCTCTCTCTTAACTTTGTAAAGCAGCCAAGGCACACTTTTAGGGTTCTTGAAGAGCACCTAATCCTTGAGGGCTAAGGTAAGTAAAAATACCTATGGTTTAGTATAAAGTTTTCATTAAAAAAATAAGGAGCATGCTGGTTGTACTTGTGCAAGAATTTTGGACAGCATGTGTTCCAAAGATTGTTGTACTCTTTTATTGTTTACTAACAGGCTTTTCTCTTGTTGTTTGGTTGGATTATGAAGTAATATATATATATATTTTAACAAGGATTGGTTTTGTAGTGATGAAAGAAGGTTGTTTCACCATTTTTATCTTCCACAAAACTGAGTTCTTGTATGCTATCTTAATGGTACTCTTAATAGGAACTTGTGGGCGGATAATTGGTAATTGTTGTCTCACGTTTTCCATCGATTTTGGGACGGTTTTTGGAATGTTTTAAGACTGTCTTTATATGTAAATAGGTTGAGAACAGTTTGGTTGAGGTTAAAACAGATTTGGAATGGTTGACGCCGAAATTTAGCGAAAGGACGTAATGTTACATTGCCTAATTGCGTGTTGTGTAGAGTTGTTGTATGTTGTACTTGATGAACTATTGTAGGCCTATTATGTGACTAAAACAGGCTGGATGTAACATGTATATGACAATGTCTGCTAAACAAAAATATGATTAGAGGTGGAAAGGTTGAAAGAATACTCGTGGATTAATAGTTAAAAACTTGCTGCCCAAGTGTTTGTTTTTATGAGATTGGACTGCCAAGATGTGTTTATTAGCTGCTAATACTAGTTTATCGCATACTATATTGTTGATAAGCATTTGGAGGAAAAAGATACTACTCTGAGGTAATAGCGACATAGTACAATAAGGTATGTAAGGCTGCTTGATTTCCAATTACTTGGCATGAAATCTAGGTTCTTCCTTGGCACATAAAGGCACTTACCAACTCCGACATAACTAATAGTTGTGTCTTCACTCTTTATTATGTTCATATGTTCCCATACATAGCCATTGTCAAATCTACATACATACTTGGATACCAAAGATACATGAGTTCCTTTTTACCAAGTAGAGTCCATGTGTTGTTTAATCTCCTACACGTTTCATTAGTTGTGTAGCTCTCTTTTCATTGTGGTATTATCTTGCATGGTTGTCTATATGTCACATGTAATTTCTATATTCCTACAGCTCTAAATGTTACGACCACCAAAAGAATCATCTCAAAAGTAAATAAAAGATTAATTGAAGTTGTTTATCGATGGATGGTATCCCCGGGGTGGAAGAATCACCTAGCATGGGTCGATCCCATATTATGGGGGTATGCCAGGGGTGAAAGGAAAGCCTAGCATGGGTTGATCCCGATATCAATTTACAACTGATCAGCTTGGCATTTACATGATATATTGTGCACTGATTATATAGTAAAGAAAGGTAAAGTAATAAAAAGGACATAGAGTACATAATTTCACAGTATGACTAAAGGTGGTCTTTTATCCTTAAACACCAGTGTGTGATTTCATTTGAGTTCTTATGTCATATACAGTACCTCCTGCCTTACATATTCAGTATATTATCTCGTACTGACGTCCCTTATAGGGGACCTGCATTTCATGCTGCAGGTACGGGAGCTGCTAGATCTCCCCAGTAGGAGTACAGGACTTCCAGCTGCTGTTACTGAGCTCTAGGTTGCTTCGGGGCTTTGTGTGTCTAGAGCTTATATTTTGTATTGTATAGTTGGTCATGAGGCGGGGCCTGTCCCAACCCATATAGATGTTGTTCTTTACCTAGAGACTTTGTAGACTATGTAAAGTAAAGTGTGGTCAAGTATCGTACTTTAGACATCGTGGCTCCAACAGCCTAGTCTTATTCATTTCCTTTTGGCTTGTAATACTATATTTTTAAAGCTTGTTGAGTATGGAAATCTCTTATAATGTTCATAGAAAGTGTATGGTTATATGTTGGTTCTCCCGAGCCTTGTCGGCAATGGGTGCCATTCCATCTTAATGGGACTTAGGGCGTGACACAGGGTCTTTGAAAAGAGGGAGGCACGTGGCTAGTTCTAGGGCTGCTATGTGGAGCGGTTAGGCGCTGCACGTGGTAGAAGCGTGTTATTCATGCATGTGTATATATATGTGAGTTCAAGGAATGTATATACGTATTTTACTCTCAGCTTCATCCAGCAATAACTTTAGCATTTTATATTCGATTTGAGTGATTCAAAAGGCTAAGTTGTACGGATTCTTGCGAGAAACGTTGTGGTGGTGTCAGAATTTGTTTTGGCACGTATTTTGAGGTAAAATATCTATTTTTGCTGATTATATATCAAAAATGAGTGAAAACTTTCAACGGAATTTAGTGAAATTTGTATCTAAATTATTTTATTTTCTGAGAGGAACGTTGTGGTATGCTTGGTTCTTGCTAAATTTGTGACTGGATCTTGCTGAAAAATCCCAATACAATCTAATATACAAATCACAAGAATATATATGTATATATATATATGTCTATCACATAGTATCATACCTCACAACATCCAACTATTACTCAAGTCAAATGGTACAATAGAAATCTGGTCTCATAAGCAATACACATAATAATATCAAAGCAGGAATATATGAGATGGAATGGATGCCATGAAATGTAAATAATGCGATGCAATGTCAAATAAACGCGATGCATGTATGTCCTATAATATACATCCGTTGATCATATCTGCATCAGAATGAAACCCATGGGGCCCATGCAAGGATCATGTATCTGTAAACATTGTCGTCAATGACCTCGACCAATACTCGCCCCGCTAAAAATGACCTCAGCCATAAAATAATCAGCCGACACATTACCTCGGCTCAGCTTATGCATTTCCTTTTGGCTTGTTAATAGTATTGTTTTAAAGCATGTTGAGTATGGAAATCTCTTATAATGTTCATAGAAAGTTTATGGTTATATGTTGGTTCTCCCGAGCCTTGTCGGCAATGGGTGCCAGTCCGTCTTAATGGGACTTAGGGCGTGACACAGGGTCCCTAAAAAGACGGAGGCACGTGGCTATTTCTAGGTCCGTCATGTGGAGTGGTTAGGCACTGCACGTGGTAGAAGCATGTTAGTCATGCATGTGTATATATATGTGAGTTCAAGGAGTGTATATACATATTTTCCTCTCAACTTCATCCAGCAATAACTTTAGCATTTTATATTCGATTTGAGTGATTCAAAAGGCTAAGTTGTACGAATTTTTGCGAGAAACGTCGTGGTGGTGTCAGAATTTGTTTTGGCATGTATTTTGAGGTAAAATATCTATTTTTGCTGATTATATATCAAAAATGAGTGAAAACTTTCAACGGAATTTACTGAAATTTGTATCTAAATTATTTTATTTTCTGAGAGGAACATTGTGGTATACTTGGTTCTTGCTAAATTTGTGACTGGATCTTGCTGAAAAATCCCAATACAATCTAATATACAAATCACAAGAATATATATATATATATATATATATATATATATATATATATATATATATATATATATATATATGTGTGTGTGTGTGTGTGTGTGTGTGTGTGTGTGTGTGTCTATCACATAGTATCATACCTCACAACATCCAACTATTACTCAAGTCAAATGGTACAATAGAAATCTGGTCTCATAAGCAATACACAAAATAATATCAAAGCAGGAATATATGAGTTGAAGTGGATGCCATGAAATGTAAATAATGCGATGCAATGTCAAATAAACGTGATGCATGTATGTCCTATGATACACATCCGTTGATCATATCTGCATCAGAACGAAACTCATGAGGGCCATGCAAGGATCATGTATCTGTAAACACTGTCGTCAATGACCTCGGCCAATACTCACCCCGCTAAAAATGACCTCGGCCATAACATAATCAGCTGACATATTACCTCAGCTCGCTGGTAGAAACCTCAGCTAAACATTGACGGGCAGAAACCTTGGCTATCAATTCATATGTTACCTTATTCATCTCTTGGTCGTAGCCATCACAAGTAACAATGCACAAATAATATTATAGTGAATGCAATGTGCATGATCTTAGTTTTATCACGGTGTCAATATCATCACAGTCTCAATATCATCAAGGTCTCAACATTATCAAGGTCTCAATATCATCAATGTCTCAATATCAATAACATCTCAATATAAGTACCATCTCGATATCAATATCAAATAATTCACAAGAACACATGTATTACAATTTTACAATTAATTCACAAGTCAAAATTTCACCATATAAACAATTACTCAATCTAAAATCTCATGATCAAGTCTATGATGATACAATTCTACCCCAAAGTACTCAATTTCACACACATAGGAGCATGCAAGGTTCAATCATACTTAATAAAAAGTTAGAAGTCCACTTGATGTCTTAGAAAAGTCTCGAATCAAGCCAAATCCACAACTTTTTCCCTTCCATGATAATTTAAGTCACCATAATCTATTTAAATATAGCATCACAATCGCATAACGAATCTAATGACACTAAAATAAATCAATTCAGGTGAAAAGAGTAAAATGGTCGCAAATCCCATGCATGAAAAAGTGATCAAAATCTGAAATTAATACATGAAAAGGTTCCGCAAGTTATAAGGACTTCAATGGTGAAAACTATTTTGAAAATGGATTTAAAATGAGGCAAAAATCATTAATTTAATGTTAGAAATCAAAGTCTTAAAAATCCCCAAATTCCTCAATTAAAATCTCCAAATTCTAGTTAAAAATACAATTTAATCAATAGAAATTAAAGAAATAGGTTAGAAAATAGTTACCCAATAAATTTGCCTAAAAAAACCTTGAAGATTCTCCCAAAAACAAAGCTTGGATTGTTGAAAATGTAATAAAACTCATCACTTAAAATATCACACTGTTTAGGACGATTTAATGTTGTACGAACACCGAGACCCAAAAAGATCAACACTCCGCAAATGCGGGTCCCAGCTTCACGAATGTGGAGGTCAAGGGCCACTACACTCTACGAACGTGGAGCATTAACCCAAATGTACTAGAAATCAGCAAACACAACACAAGAAAATTATAGAAGGGAATCTCAAAATTTGCTTGAAACCCCGTGAACATAAATCAAATATGTATTCCTACCAAAAACGATGTTCTGGGCTCAATAAAATCGTCAGAATTTGAATTTGAGACCTCCTTTGTTTAAACTAGTTAAGGACTCAAATACTCAAAAAAACCTCGGAAACTCTACAAATTATAACGAAGCCATGTTTACCTCTATTTTCATCACCCAGAATCACTGGAACTGCCGAAATTTCGATTCAAGCTTCCAAACTCCGAATGTTGATCAAAGTCAAACTATAATCCAAAATTATCTGAAAATGCAACTTCGGGTCTAAAATCTCCATTTTAACTCTAAATTTAGTTTTGCAAGTTTTCCTAAACCAAATTTGACATTCCAGAGCTGATGGAATTGACGAAATTCAATTTCGACACTCAAAATTCAAGATGACCACAAAACTCGAAATTTCCAACTTCAAGCCTTTAATAACTCATACTTTAGCAAACTTCAACTTTTTACAAGGTTTTCAAAATTTGACTTTTAGACTCAACCGAAAATGACCAAAGGCAACTTTCAAGAAGGAAAAAAATGGTAACAGAAAGATTTGAGAAATTTGTAGTCTAAAGCAGTCTTTAGATATTTGTGTGGTTGTAAATCATTTCATTAAGGACAAAAAGAAAATTTTAAAGTTAAATTATTTCTAATTATAGTAAAATTGCATTTTCTTGGAACAAATTAAAAGAAAAAGGATGTCAGATTAAATAGGACGGAGTAAGGGTTTAAGCATAATTAGGTCCATTTCAATCATAAGGTCATTAAAACAACTTTTTGGGATCCCAATTTCTTGGGGGGCCCTCACTTTTTCCTAAAGATGTATATATGTGTATATACGTTTTGATAAATTTGAAAAAAATAAAATTAAAGTATAAGATTTTTTTTTACATCATTTAATATAGTGATTGTTGTAATAATTGAGAAATGAAATAATGTCTAGTTAATCGTACCATCCTTTCATTTGTGGTTCTCTATTTTGTCATCTCATTAATATTCTGACAATTATCATAAACTAGCATTATTATTCTTATCTTTACTTTTGTATTTCCATTTTGACAATTATTATTTTTTCATTATTGAATATTCTAAGGTATCTCAAATGATCAAACTCTTCTATATTATGCACAATTTATTTTGTGTGTTTATAAAAATAATTAAAATTATTTTTTAGTATCTCCTTCAAATTTCAAACACAAAAACTAATCAACACTATTTTAATATCATTATATCAACTTATCAAGTTCAGCACAACACTATTTTTAATTAAATTTTTGGATCACTGACCCAGATTTATTTCATATAAAACATAGATGGGCTTTGAAATAAAAATCGATGAGCTCAAAAAGTCCCACTATTAATACAACCCAGTATAAATGAGTTCAAAGATTGGTTACTAAACTGAACTTGTATCAAGAAAAAGGAAACCATATCAGTTTCCTAATTTGGCTCCCACTCATTCACTATCTTCTATCCGCCGCATCTAATCGCTCTTGTGGACTCCGATCACGCGATTCCTCTTCCTCCATTTTTAGTAACCAACTTCCTTCATCTTCAACTTACATCAACTGCAATGTTCAGTTGTCAAAGATAAGTTGTCACCCCTTCTCTCCTTTTGCTTCGTTAATCTGATAAGCACTAAACTTATATTTTTTCGTTCAGGTGTCATCTCGGATGGAAAAATCCTCATCTGAAGAGTCAAGGCCTCATCTTTCATATCTGACCATGTGAGTTGTATTTGTCTCTTCTCCTTTACTTTGCTGACCTTTCCTTCCTTTTTTAATCCTCTTTTGGTTGTTAGAAAGCTTAATGGAGACAATGAATTACTTGTATGACTTTTGACATGGTCTGCATGTGGATTCATTCTCTGGATCCCTATCTGGTTATGGATTTTTTTCTTTTGTTGGTTTTGAATCACTTTTTGGGAGCAGGTTACCCTAGGTTTAGCTAAGATTTGCACAGTATTTTTCCTTTTGCCATCTACTATGTTGTAAATATACGTTTTGTGCAAACTCATGGACCATGTAATTAGCTTTGAATCTACTTGCTAATATTTTTTGCTCCTTGTCTTTAATTGTAATGAAGGGATTTCATGCTTGTCCATGTTTAAAGTTTTTCTTTCCATGCTAGGAAGATGACTGAATGATTTGAATACATGTTTTTCCTCTCTGTCAATTGCTATGTTAGCTATGTAATCTACTAATTGGTTAGCTTCTCTGAATACGTGTTCCACTTGTATGCCTCTATTTTCCAGTAGCATTAGGATTTCTTCCACCAAATTCACTCTCACTCATGGGATTTTCCAAACTTTCTGAATTATATAGTCAAACTTAATGAATTAGTTTCCAAGAGAATACATTCAAAACCTTGTGATACACAAAAAGTTAGAGCCTTCCTGATGGCTCTGGCTTCAACAGTGGTGTAAGTAGCCTCCCCTATGTAGTTGGCGTCAGAATGTATAAGATCTCCATGCTCATCCTTAATGAAAAACCCAAAGGAGATCCTCCCTGGATTCGTTTTACTAGCTCCATTTGTGTTAGATGTGGAGCCTTCTATCTTGTGATACTAACCTCTAGATTGGGTTTGTATCTTTGTAGCATATCAAAACTTTCTATCCAGTTCGTAGGCACCCTTCTCCAACTTGGGAAGACAGGTTTTATAAGTTGCTGAATTGTCTTTTGACAATTATTTTGAAGCTTCCAATATGAAACTCCCTTCCCATGTCTAATAGCATATCTCCTCTTCCATAGCTCTCAAATGAGGATGGCCGGAATAACAATCATTATTACTTTAGCTCTTAAAGCAGTTGCGTGTTTCAACCAATCCAATATAGTAGTATATAGATGCCCACCTTCCAAACGAAATCCTGCACATGTAATAAACTGTCTCCACAGCTTTTGGACTATAAAGATTGTTAGAAATAAGTGATTCATGTTCTCCTAATCCCAATGTCACAACAGAAATATTTGGATACCATAGGTATCCCATGCTTCTTAAAATATCATCAGTTGGAATTCTTCTTTTACAAACTCTCCATAGGAAGAAAAAGATTTTGTTAGGAAGACCTTTCACCCAAATCTTCTTAGCCTATTCTACTTGCACCTTTTTATGCCTTAGCACTTGACAAGCAGTCCTAACTAAGAATCTTCCTGAGGCACATCCTGTCCATGAAGCATTATCATTCATACCCTCAATGCTGGGTTTGATGTCATTGACAATGTACTCAGCCATTTCTAGTGATATGATCTCCTTTAACAAGCTTCCCTTCCAAGAGCAGTTCATAATAAAGTCTTTGACCTCGGTATCAGCTTCTTGTGTTGAATCATTATATAAACTTAAAAAAAAAATAGTTTGATTTATTGTTCTAACTTTTGATTATATATTTTTTATTAAAAAAATATACTATATATATTTTTACTTCATAATGTCCGTGTATATTTACTCTCCAGATATCATTTGTAGTATTACTTTAGATATGTTATAATTATTTAATATATATATATATATATATCCCTCTATTTAAAAAAGAATGATCTACTTTCCTTTTTGGTCTGTTTTAAAAAGAATGACCCTTTTTTTTGGGCAAAACTTTAATTTTATTTTCCACGTGCTATATTTGGGGCAACTAGAATAAAAAAACATTTTAATACACTTGACATAACTTTAATTTATAACTACAAGATTGAAAAGTCTTCTTAATTTTTTTAAATTTCGTGCTAAGTTAAACTATGTCACTTTTTTTTTTTAAAACGGAGAAAATAATCAAATAAATAAAACTGTTGTATGACATTTGATTTTAGCCACACACTTGTTGACGATATCGTAATTACTCTTCTTCTATTATATACTAGATGGGTCGTGCCCATGCACATAGCTATATGTGAAATATCACTATCCAGAAAAAGGCAAAGGGAGATCCTTTTTGTTTATGAAGCTAGCAGAGTATAAATTTGAGATTCTTATTATGTCATCTAAGAAGTTTTTACTACACAATTGAAATACCTTCGAATGATATCATTCTTGTGAAAGTTTCAATAAATATTGAACCGCCTGGACACACTGAATAGTTCCGTTATAGCCAGAATCAAAACTAAATAAAATAGAAATAGAAAAGAGCAACTGCATTTGAAATCAAAGGCGTCTCCGGCATATCCATGCATCCATAACTCAAACTACTCCTAGGTAAGAACTCCCATAAGAGGAAACTTGGAATTTGCTTTACAATCTAAAGGCAAAAAGTTTTAAGCTTCCGTCGTCCATTTTGAAAACATGATCTAGGAATTAAAGTGATATATCTAATGCGAGAAAAAGCAAGATACGATAAAATGTCATGTGAACGCATTGATAAGGCTTGTTAAAAATATGAATGCTCTACACAACTTATACTATTACATCGATGGTTTGATAGGAGGACTAAAGCTAATAATGTGAGTTGCTTCAGTTGTAGCTAGCTGTAGCCTGGGAAAAGAGGATAAAATGTTCAAAGTTATAGAAGTTGTGAAATCATTTTTCAATGTAAAGAGAACACGCTACTATACGAAAATTGCAGGTGTAAATATAGTATAATTCTTAATTACCTTTGTTTCACAAGGATAGAAGTGTGCAAAATACATATGCACAAGCCCAAAAAACAAAAATGATCTTGAGGGGAGCTTCATATACCTTTAAGAATTGAAAGTTATATAAAAATCTATTAAGGAAATGAACATCATGTCTGCACCAGCCAAGCTCATAACACATTTAAGAGTCATTCAGAAACCAACTGAAGGACACCGAATCTGACAAAAGATAGGTAAGATACACAGTAAGACTTTCGGAATATGTCAATTCTCAAGAAAAACCATCATTTGTCTTTTTTCCAAAATATGGAATTTTGCAGAGACGGGAGCCTAAAAACAAAGAAAATAACTGAGAAAATATGAGCTAAATCAAGTTTAGCCACAAAGAAACGGTTAACAAATTCATTAAGCAGAACAATCTACAAACGTTGCACAAAAAAAATTCTTTTTAATAAACTTGTTTTTCAAACCTTCTAAAAGGAAACAAATTAGAAATAGTGGAACAAAAGGATTGAAATTTTTATCTTCTTTGTTAAATGAAGATTGAGCACAAGGCATACAAGAATCTCTTTCCAACTTTGTATTTAACTCATGTACAAAGAACACAAATAATCAGTCTACAAAAATATAAGCCAACAGGCTAAATCCAATTCGTGTCAAGCCTGTTAGCACCTATAAATAGTGTCACAGGCCCTTGACACATGGCAGCCCCACATGCAACCTGATCCTAATGCAATTGAGCTCCCCAACTGTTGGAAGGGTTAACACGAGTCAAATACAATGTCGGGAAGAAATTCATGTAAATTGTACCTTATGCGACTTTCTCAAGTGCTAAAATATTCTATCAACCAAAACGCGAGAAAAGAAAGTGGGTTGACCAAGTGCTAAAAAGTCTGTATCTGGATTCATTCTCTGGTTCCTATCTGGTCATTTAATACTGAATATTTCCTATGGTATCAAATTACTGCTATTACTTGGGCGTAGATGTAGTATTTTGGTGAAGGATTTTCTATAGAATGTGAAGTCTGTAGAGATCGCGGTAACTGGTGGTGTTTACCTATAATTATGAAGATTTACTATTTTAGTCGAGATCAGTTAGTACACTTAACACTATAACTTATTGAAGTTGGACACAAATCAAAAATTGAGTTAACGAATTCCTAACTTGAGTAGCATGGTGTATACGAGGAAGCACTTTTATTATATCAAGCAGTAGATGAGCTCATTGCAAATGGAAAGAGCATTAAAATTAACATCCTAGCAAAGGTTAAAATATATTTGCCAAACATGGATTCTAAAGAATAGATAGAGTAAACTAAATTCATCAACAGTATGGAAGAAATTTTGTCATACACACAACAACGCAGTCCAGCAACAATCAATTCACATTGTATTTTAAACATACAAGATTAAAATCAGAGACAAGTTAACACCTTTTTAAATTTAAGAGTTTACATAAGCACAATTCTTGGTATATCAACCGGAAAAAGTTCAATCAATTACATCTGCACAACCTTCTTAGTCCCCATCAATTACATTAATGCTATAGCCAAAAAAAGTAGCAAGAGAGATTATAACAAGGAAATACAAAAGCTGGTAAGAGGGGTAGCAGCAAATTTGAGAGAAGATGGGAAGGCAGCAGCAGAAAGACAGGCAAGGCAAAGTAGCAAGTTGGGGTGGCTTTGGTATCTTCTTTCAATTTCACAAAAGCACAAGGGGTCACTCCAAGAACATCATCAGGTCTTTGCTACAACTGTAGACTCCAAAATCATATGATGCCTAATCAAAACACTTTCAATTTAGAAACATGCATATGGGGAAGAAATTACCTATTATAGCGAGAATGTTGTCGGTCTTCCGGTAAACACAGCAAATATCACTTTGAGAGCCTACAAAAGCCAAGAAAATAAACTAAATATAAAAATTAAATTTCATTCTTTACAGACATCTACTAAGCACTTTAGGTGCATACTCCACTTCATATTGGTATAAAACTAATTAAAAAATACAATACATATATAAATCACAAAAATTACATGAATGGGTGTCAAAATTTTTGGAAAGACTTTATTTTAAAACCGTTAAAGAACTAATATATTCACAATTACAAGTAAAGAAAGTGCAATAGCCAAAAAAAAAAAAAAAGGAATATGTACAGTTTAGCCGAAGCAGTGAATAATCAATTAAAAAATCCTCTTCCCCAGTTCACCAGAAATAGGGTAAACAAAGAAAAATTTACACAATCATATATAAAAAAAAAACAGATTGTCATAACTATTTTAAATTTAAATACCAATATATTAAAATACAACAATTTCACTGAAAATAAACAAGTCCTTCGAACGATTAAGAGAGATTACTCCTACTTTTGATAAGTTTCATTTATATTAAAAAAAAAAAAAAGTCATAAAGAAGAAAAGAATGGTTCACTTCTCAAATATTCGAACCATTAAGAGAGATTATTTCATTTATATAAAAAAACAAAATAGAGAAAAAGTCAAAAAGAATTGTTTTCCCATTAACAGTTAAAGAGTAATTTGAGAAAGCATGTAAATTGTTTGACAGAATGCTTTAGCGGGTTCCTGTTCTCCAGTTCCAACCCACTGAAAACAGGGAGGAACAGAATAGAAAGAGTCCCAAGGGTTTAAAATAAGAAAAGAAACCAACACATTACAAGAATCCAACTGAAAATTCCGACAAAAAATATGTCGCGAACATAAAAATAAGGCAGAACGGAGAAAAAATTAAAGGAATTCACCTTTCAGATTTCAACGGAGGAGCAAAACATGCATGAGAGGAATTTTGGCTAAGAAAATGTCGTAAATCATGGGCCTATCTTATTGGCCATTAGACACGTGTATATGCTGCTATTATGGATCAAGAATATGTTGCTTCTCTTCCATTCCCAAACAGTGGCATAACATATACAGAGTCTCATTTCAAACTGTGTGACATTCCTCTTTCAGTCTTGAAAGTGTCGTTTCTCTTTGCTGAAGAGTTTTCCTGTTAATCTTTTTACTCACTGCACGTTGATAATGTTTGATCTCTCAGGTGCTTCTGTTAATTATGATAGTGGTAAAAACGCTCTCTTTCTTTCTTACCATTTGTCTGTTTTAATTTGTATATTGCAACAATTGCTTGGTCTTTTTGGTCATGAATATATCTCTTTTGAAATACTAAAATCTATTTTCTTGCTAATATGATGACTTTTTATAGATAATTGATGCCATCAACGTGTTTGACGAAATTCCTCGGTTAAAAAAAAAGACTGTTTTTTGTAATGATATTTATTTACTTGCATATGTATTTCTACATTAACATTACTACTAAAAGTTGTGTCGTAGATGAAAGAGTGGCAATCAACAGTTTGTTTCAACATTAAGAAACGTTTGGACAAAATCATTTTGGCCCCTCCAGATAAAATTTTTGTACTCAAGTCAAGATACATGACTATATAATGATGTTAAGAATTCTAGCTAATGTGAGAACTATATCAGTAACATTGTTTTCTGAGAAAGTAATCTTGAGGAGCTTTGATTTTTTTTCAAAAAAATTTTTGCCACATGATTTAAATTAAGGAGGAAGGGATCATGAAATTACTTCATCTCTTGAACTATTACTGTCAGTGAATAGTAAGAAGAATGGAGTAAATATTAGTAGAAGTTTTTAGTTGCACCCAGAAAGCTGTGGTTATACCATTATACCTTGTACAAGCTATACGTCCAATGCCCAATGTATGGAAGTATCTTTCACAAAATGTTTACACAAAAAAGATATTGAATTGAGAATCTCTGAGTATCTTTACTTGAAAGAGAATTACGTCAATGAAATAAATTAAAGTACTCATGATTTTGCAAGATATAAAGTTGAGTAGTCCTACATATTCGGTGCATGTAACAAGTGAAATTTTGAGGCCAAATACATTTGACTCACAGTTGATTGGTCCAAAAGTTGCAAACTGATTGAAGTAGTAGTATATTTTTTGCTCTTATATTCCTTTCTTGGCACTAATTGGAGAAGATAGTTGCATCCTACATGTTCTGAGATAGGATTTGACCTCATGAATCAAACTTGAATAAGACGAGTTTACAAAGACACTATCTTTTCAGGTTCTAATATCTGTAGCTGGGAAGAACATGTGTCCGATAAGAGTCACTAAGAGGTAGATACACTTTTCTAGGGAGTGATATAGCTTCATCAAAAATTCATGTTGCAATGAGTTTATAGTTGCACTTGACACTTTTGGAAAAAGATGTTCCATTATTTTTTTAAAAAAAGTTGCAGCACACTTCACATAGGGAGTAGTTGATTGTTAATATCAGAAGAATAAATTTGGGGAGAGAAAACTATATGATGCTACTTGATGCTAAGATGTATGCATGAGTAGATTTTTTGAGTCCTTTATGTATATATTTAAGTAGCTTATAATGCTCGATTTCGATAATATTATCAATCATATTCTGAAGATTCACATAAATATTATGACCGACAATGGATAATTGAGCATTTAAGTTAATGAGACTCTAAATTTATTTGTGATCAACTATAGAAAGAAAGGGACAAAAGTTTAAAATGTATTCCGTCTGATATCTTTTTTCAATTAGTAGTATTCCAATAGAAAAAAAAAGGAAGACAAATCTTATATGTTTGAAATCTATGCTTCAAGTTGGTTTATTTTTATGTGAAATTTTTTCAACCTTCAGGTCATTTATTGAGGAAGCACTGATAGAAGCTGTCGAATAGTGTGATGTTGGCGTGAAATCAACAAGGATATCAAAGTTTGAAACTTGGCGTGAAATCAACAAGGATATCAAAGTTTGAAACTCAGGTAAGTTTGAAGTGTCATCTTTCTGTTGTTTGTATCACATTTCGAGAAAACACAACCATTAATTTAGCAATTTGAAGTGAAGTGACAAGAAAAAATATCGAAGTTGCAAATTCAGAATAACAAGTAGGCCAAATCATGCAAAAAGATTGTATTCGCATTCTCCAATTTGTAAGCCTTAAGGTATAGTTTCACATTCTTTCAAAACCTTCAAATTTTAGTTCTATTTCAAGAGAAAAGAAATTTCAATTCTGCATTTTGCGTATTGATAATGGACAATGACTAATTTTAATTTTGTATTTGTGTTGAGCAATTGTTTTTTTTTTTTTTGCTTGGATAAAAGTGACAACCGAAATATTGGAAAAACTAACTTAGAGAACACTTCAGCTCTAAATTAAGATTTTGTAGCGAATAAGATATTTGCTAAATTGAATAGTATCGATTTAGAATTTTTCATAGGATAGTCAAAAGCAATAACTTAACACGATGATTATTGTCATGTTCCTAATAATAAAAATCGTGAAATTGAAAGGAAGATCACATAAAAATAAGGTGACTATGATGCTTGAGATCAATTAGATGATCCTAGGTTATATCATATTATATAATGGACAAAACGACTATGGGTTTATATAAATCATCAAATAAGACTATATTCTACTTTGAAATTTCTATAATGTTTGGCTTTTTCATCTGAAGATTTATTCCCTTAATGGAGGTATAAAAGTATAATGCATGATTGTTTTAGGACCATGAGATTGGATGCAAGCAGAGTAATTATTATAATTTATTTCACTAAATTCAGAACACATTTTATTTGCATTAGGTAGTCCTTGAAATCTTTTAACTCAACTATGGCATTCTTGCAAGGTATGGGGGAGCTATGTGTTCTTTTATACTCAAATAAAAAGTAACATGATTCTTTGGAAGTCTTTATTTTCTTTTGCCATATGATGGGCTAATTATTTGGACAACAATTTGGTTCTACAAGGGAAGCTTTTATCGGACACTTTATCAGATGAAAGAAAGGATCTACATACATTAGAAGTATCTAGCGCTCTTTATTTGGATGCTCCTATCCTGATAAACATCTTCTAAAGATATAACCGTCTATCCTTAAGATCATATTGGATTATTTCTTTGAAATTTGAAGACACCAAGTTATATTTTTCCTACATGTGGATTTTTTTTTCCACATGATCAGCTCTATGTAATCCTATCAAGAGCAATAAATTTTCACGACATACCTATTAATTTGTTTACCAAAATGATGATGATCATTGGATGTACAATATCGCTAAGCTGAAATTAATCAAAAAGCCTTTGCATGGATATATCTCTTTGGTGGGCTATATTCTATAGATGTCTTATGTTACTTACTCATCCAAGGTTGACTCAAAGCTTGGCTCAGTCATAACAAATGCTTCATTTTTTTGCTGAGGTATTTTAGTCTATTTGTTTTATCATCATCTTAGTTTACCTTGCAGGTAAATTGAAGGTGAAGGATTTGGAGATTTCTAGTAAAGTAAGTTGGTCTTGCAAAAGAAAATGAGTCAAGTTATCTTATGTGGCACACTATATACATCAGTAGAGATCACTAGGGATTTGAACTTTATCATCCCCTTTTGCTTTTGAAGGATGATGTGCAATTATGAGATAAAAGTGAAAAGACTACTACCGCTATCCTACTAACCTAGTTTGATAGTAGTTCCAACTGAATAAGTACGAACACAATACCAAAGCAAACACAACTTATTATGGAAAAACTCCTTGCCCAAGGGAGAAACAACCACTACCTACACTTGTAGGATTTCAACAACTTTACTCTTCAAAACTGAACAATGACAACTTACAAACTCACAACACTTAACTCACCTAACTAGTGACAAATGAGAGCCAAACCCACTCCCGCCAACAACTCTCTCAAAGAAAACAATCTCTTACAATTATTGTCACTAAACAATGATTCTAAGAAGATTGTAACAGTTTGAACAAATAAGAAAAAACTAACTCTAGATCTTGCTTGAATGCTCTTGCTCGAAGAATTCTCCTTTTTCAGATTTGCAAAAGCTACGACTACTAGGGTTAATGATTGCTTATATAGTTGACCCTAGAGTCGTTCCTTTCTTGGACTCCTTCTTTGAGTCAGGCACGAACTCTTTTCCTTGTAGAAGTCCTATTCTGATTCTGCTTCCTTTTTGAGTCCTTTCCTGATCCTAGTAGGATTCTGCTTCTCGAGTCCTAGTGGAACCTGGTTCAGTTTGTCATCATCAAAACAGCTTAGATGAACCTGCAAGATCCAAACAAAACGCTACAATAACCATTAGATTTAGATAGCAAATCCATTGATCATTTTCACCGGAGAACTTTAATTGGATTGGATAAAGCCTAACATAGATTTTGTTTCAGGAAAAATAGATACACTTCGGATTTGGTGTTTCCTCTCCTATTTGTTGTGGTTCTACATGATATTTGAATTTATTTTTGAACTTTTTGTGCATGTTTTTGTTTCGCAGCAAAGTTTTTTTGGTCTAGGAATGTGCAAAGAAAATATGTTGATTCGATGTTTTTCTCGACATGTTGTGAAAATAAAGTGTAATTTATCCTGTTGATACGGGATTGATAATCCACATTTTATATGCATCAAATAAAATCTACCAACTCTAACTTGGTCATAAATGCCCCTTTTGTTTAGAATAGGAAGACTGTTCATAAGTCATCTATCTTTTTGAAGAAAATTTTGTATTTGTAAATTTGTTATCATTATTTTTGTCTCTTTTTCAATGAACTTCACACTGCAATCTTGGTTACTTGCGATATTCTCTCCATTGTCTCCTAGATTTGTTGCGTTTGAATCGAGAGTCTTTTGAAAATAGTCTCTCTCCCTTCACAAGGTAGTGTGGTAAGGTGTGCATATATTATATCCTCCCTAGATCTCTTGGGGGATTTCAGTACGTATGATGTTGTTGTGTATCCAAGCACTTTCCCACTATCTTTTCACATTTTAATTACTTATATTGTATGGTCATAACAATTGACAGAGATGTTACAGATTGTAAAGTGTTGAATTGTTCCAGCTTATAAATTGAAGACATGGCATATCAGCAGTCGCAAAGGAATATTTTCTGATCCACTGCACATTCAAAGGAGGATCACTTAGAAATTGGATCCTTAATTGAGGAAGTATCCAAGAGTGGTATATCTCTGAAATTGCAGCAAACTCAACACTTTGATATATGTATGATCGTGTGTGGAATGTTCGATTTTTATTAGCCTCGTAAAGGTGCCTTGTGTCACGGACTTAGAACTCTCGCAAAGACTTTCGTGCGGTACTAGTCGATTTGCTCACAACTCTTTCACGATCTTGCAAATACTAGTAAGGCCTTCAACAAAGGACTGTAAAGGAAACGCTAGATAAGAGAAGACAAGAGAGCTATATGAGAAAAAAGACTTATATTGCTTAAGAGATAACGCCTTACAACTCTCAATGTTTGGATGCTTGGATGGTTTGCAAATGAAAATTGTCGTCTCTATTTATACTACTCCTAAAGGGCCTGAGTGCAAATAATATTTATCCTATAAGTCCCTACATATTTATACTTTAATCCTTTCTCTAGAATTTTTCAAACAATTCTATACAATTCTAGAGAAGACTACACACTACCAGAACTATCTAAACGGATCTAGAATCTTTCATAAATTACCCAAAGGCTCCAGATTCTTCTCCCCTGTGCAGAAATAGTGGCGGGTCCTGACACTCTCCCCCACCTGATGAGGCGACGTCCTCGGCGCAATGCTGCCATTGGAACTCCCCATCTCTACCTTTGAATTGCCACAAGTCTTCATGCCGTTCCTTTGTGGTCTTCTTTGGAATTCTCCTCTTTCAGCACCCAAGGAGCGTTGCCGTGGCTAGCAATTTCTATCCCTGCTTGGCTTCCTTCGTCGGCCTCTCCTCCGTCGACTTTTCCTTTCAGCGGTCGTGGAATGTGACAATAGCGGCCCTTCCTTGATCTCTTCCACGAGCTGCAGGGTCGATAGTTGAACTGGTCTCTCTGACTTGGGCATCCTGACTAAGGTTACCATGGAGGAACCTCCCTGCTCCATGACCACGAGTTGTTGGAGGTATGGGTTGATCACTGCGTGGCACTTCTGAAAGTACTCTTGCCCGAGGATGATGTCAAAGAGATCTACCGGCGCGACATGGAAGTTAATCTTGCCATGCCACTTGCCCACCTCTATGTGGACTCCTTGAGCAACTCCACACACAGGATTCATTGGTGCATTGACCGTCCGGAGCTGCGCACTACTTGGGTTATATTTCAGCCCCAACTTGGTTGCCACAGGCTTGGTCATGATGTTGGCCTCCGCGCCTGTATTGACCATGGCACGAGTATGTCGTCCGTTGATTGTGATGTCCACGTACTATGCGCTATGCTCCTTTGGCTTCTCTGGCTGCTGCGTGATAGCTCCGCACAGTCCAATCACACATACCCGTGTTGTGTCTGATGCCTCCCCCATTCGGGTGCCTCTTCCTGTGCCTTTTTCTCCTTTCGCTCCCGCAGTATGGCACCAAGGCTCTCCAGTCCGAGGCACTTCTTGTAGCTATGTGCCTTCCGCATATGTAACACTTAAATTCTTTTTCGGGTGTGTCTTGCCCTCTCCGTTTCCCTTTTTTTTGGGCTGTGTCTTGCCCTCTCCGTTTCCCTGACGACTGATCCTCCTGTTATCAGACCTGTGGGTATCATGATGCTTGGGTATGGCTGCCAACCGTTGCCTTTGCAACCATCTCCCCCACCTTGGTCATGACTACCTCTCGAGCTTTCTTCTCAGTTTCTATCTCGCTTGTCGTGTCGAGAGTCTGTCGAAACCTCTGCCTGTGATGGCCTCGTCTATAGTCCTAACTTGTCGGTGTTCTAGCTCTGTCCTGGCCCAGTTCTGTAGGCCATCCATGAAGTGGAACATCATATCTTCATCCGTGAGGTTGGGAATCTGAAGTGTGAGGGTAGTAAACTCCTTCGTGTACGCCCTTATGCTACCCGTCTACTTCAGCTTCCTGAACTTTCTCTTCGCCTCGTAGATGACATTATTCGGAAAGAAGGCCTTTTTGAACTCAGCCTTGAACTACTCCCATGTGTTGAGGGCGCATAGCCCCTTCTCTATTTTCTACTCCTTGCGTTTCCACCATAGCATGACCATCTCCGTTAGTATAGCACGGTTGTGTTGATCTGCGTCTTGTCGTCCCTCATCTAGTTACACATGAAGTAATTCTCTAAGTGCCACAAGAAGTTCTCCACCTTTTGTGCATCACAGACGCCTTTGAAGACAGGTGGCTTGGGAGCCTCAATCCTGGCCTCCGTTTCTCCAGCAATCCCTACACATCTCCCATCAGCCACTCCTTCTTTAAGTGCCCTCACCCTTGCATCCATGGCCTCTATGGTGGCGCTCATGGCATCTATCTTGCTTAGTGCCTCCGAGAGCCGGCACTCCAAGGAAGTGATGGTCTCCCTCAGCTCGTACACCGCAACCTGATGTCCGCCCAACTCCTTCTGGATGCTTTAGTTCTCCTCAAGGGTGAACTCCTCCATGGTTTTGAACTTGCTATCGAACTCGTTCAAGCGCTTGCCCAAGAACTCTACTGCTTGCCTGGCAGCAACCACCCTCGCGACCCATCCCATGTCAAGTATGACGTCGGTAGGTTCCTCACCTTGTTCATCATCGTTCAACTCCGCGATCGAGGGTGAGTGGGTTGTTATGGCCTCGTTTGGTGTCGGTCCGACCGGCCCCTCCTTAACCTTCTTGGAGTTTTTCTTTCCCTTGTGTTTCTTGCTACCATCCAGCATAACATTGGCAGTGTTGGTGGCGTCAAAGTCTCCTCCGCTTGCCATCGCTTCCCCTAGTGAAACCTGCTTTGGTACCACGTTGTCACAAACTTAGAACTCTCGCTAAGACTTCCGTGCGACACTAGTCGATTTGCTTATGATCTTTCACGATCTTGCAAATACTAGTAAGTCTTTCAACAAAGGACCGGTAGATAAGAGAAGACAAGAGAGCTATATGAGAAAGAAGACTTATATTGCTTAAGAGAGAATGTCTTACAACTCTCAATGTTTGGATGCTTGGATGGTTTGCAAATGAAAATGGTCCCCTCTATTTATACTACTCCTAAAGGGCCTAAGTGCAAATAATATTTATTCTACAAGTCCCTACATATTTACACTTTAGTCATTTCTCTAGAATTCTCCACACAATTCTATACAATTCTAGAGAAGACTACACACTACCAGAACTCTCTACACGGATCTAGAATCTTCTGTAAATTACCCAAAGGCTCCGAATTCTTCTCCCCCGTGCAAAAATAGTAGCGGGTCCGCACACTTGGCTATTCAAACCTTCATAGTTGAATCGCTCATATTTAATACTTGGTATATCAATATCATTAGATGACTTCTTCATTGTAAAAAAGAACTATAATCCTTCTAACGCCTTCAATGTGGGGCATGTTGGACCTTGCTGAGAAAAAAATGCCTCAAGCAAATGCTCCATAATAATTCTCTTCTAGTATGACCAATAGTGTTTTTAATAAAAATATTATTTGTTGTTTATACCATACATATTATTTGAATCTTTTTCGTTGTTTTCTTGAAGTGCTATGTTTTTGTCAAAATAGCAATCCTAATTTTATCTAGTATCAAAAGCAATGAAAATTACATTATCTCTTCCCTATTTGTAAATGACAAAATAAAGTGTTCAAGCCAATAAAATTAATTAGTCAAATGTTGCACTAGAAGAAACAGGAATGGAAACAAAACAAAAGTACAGAGTATAACACAACTGTCACGACCCGGACCTAGGGTCGAGGAGTGACATGGAAAATGGGAACTCGAGGGTATTCAAACAAGCTTCAAGTGTCCATATTCACATCATCGGTTTGGAGCATATATATATAAATAGTAAACACATAGTTCTAATGGACGAAAAAGTAAGACTCACGCTATGGGATGTCATAAGGGTAAGGGATTAACATGGATTCACATAGCACATAAGAACTAAGGGGAGATAAGTATGACTCACTCTATGGGGGCAATACAGGACTTAGGATCTTCCACATTTCCACATCAAATTATACATATTTATCATAATTCTCATAGTCAATCCATAATAGTCATATCCATTACATAACTATAATCATAAACTCTAAATACAACACATAACACATAGATCCGACAAGAGTCTGCAAGATGTCAAACAATGTCTCTAGTCATGGAATAAGACAAGGGCCAAGACATGTCTCGGGCTCACCCTCAAAGTAAATAGCAAAACAGGAACAACATAAGGTAGATAGATGGTGGCTTGTCCTTGGAAGATAGGACTCACCATAACACTTCACTACGGTGAAGGGAATCTATGAGAGAAGGTTCTCGAATTGGTTTACGACCAATGCGGATCCAACGAGTTCAGTCAAACAAGGTAACGAGTCTAAGGGAAGGATCAAGCTTGAAAGGAATGGATGGGCGTAGGTTTTATTCTCTTTACCAAACATATGCGGTTCCAATCACGTTCTTATATATTAGAAGAACAAAAGATCTTATGATAGGCCATTCACGACCCGTGAAGTGAACCATGGCCCGTAAAAGAAATTTCGTGGCTCACTCGACAATTTTGAGGAGGGGTAACTCCGTCTTTTCCTTCCCATTTTAATTAAAACCTATGATTGTTTAGGGTTTTTTTGGGACCCCATATAAGTACCCTAAAGGTATTATTCCTTATTCTACACTTAGAATTCTTGAGAGCACCAAGGAAGGAAGATAAACTAGGGTTACAAACACATGATTGAAGATTTTTCGAGAGTTGATAGTTCTTTGTAATTTTCAGGTATGTAAGGCTTCCTAAAGCGTTGGAAGAGTCCATCCACGCTTCCTTTCATTTATATAAGTCGAACTAATGTACAAGAATTGAGTAGTAAAAATCCCATATTCTAATCTTTGAGTTACTTACTTCTATTCCAAGTCTTCATGCATATTTATGAACATATTGATGGTATACATGCTGACTGTATGAGATTTGAGCATTTAGTTTTACTAGTCTACATGAACCGTAGTTGCATAATTCCATGTAGTACTTTATGCATCAATTAAATTGAGAATATGATTTGTAAATGTCCGGATTGAGTGAATTTGAGCATGATTGGAACATGAGAAGTAGTTTACATATTTTGTGTGATAATCATGGTTTATTGGAGTCTAAATGACTGTTTGAGTTAGATTCTTGAATGACTGGATAAGTCTTGATAGCATGCATGATTTATAATTTTGATTAGTTGATTTGTTGAGTAATTGGATGGAGTTTGATTGGAGTTAACATAAGGATATCATTGAGTTGGTTGATATGAGCATATTGAGTCATTGGGAGGAGTATTGAGCATAGATATAGGCACGAGCAAGTAACAACTCCAACCTATAAATTACGTTGCCAGTGTATGATAGGGGCTATGCCTCTTATGTCCCAAAAGATGGTCATTGATTGTGGATCCAGATTGGTTTAATCGTCCCTTCCCTTAGTAAGTATTGGACGACTGTGGCAATGACAGTGTAAGGTTGTATTATCACTAGCTCATATATGATGGTTGTCGATTAGAGAAACTCCCTGATTGTGCATAATTGATTTAACTGAGTTACATGCTAGATTGTCCTTAGGAGCATTATTTTACTATAGAAATCTTACGTCCTTTGCTGAGTTAATTTGATTGTTGAGCTGATTTGGTTGATTCGTATTCAGAGGCAGATCCAGGATTCAATGATTATGGGTGCCATATCATCTAAATAGGATAAACGGGTCGGTTCCTTCAATTTTGGGTTATAATTCGGGTTATTATTATTTCTATTTATAAACAAAAAATTGATTAAATATGCAATTTAATAATTTTCTTTTAGATATTTTGATATTTTGATATATACATAAGTACTTTATTTTCTTAATAAGAAATAAGAGACTTTATTCTCTAAGACTTTGAGAAAACAAGAGATTTTTCACGTTAAAAATTTGAACTTGTATAATCATCTTTTACCATATAGTTGAAGCTTTTTTTTTTTTATGGATTTAGGCTCAATTATCTTTACTTAGCGCGAATGTCGTTAAAAGATCAAAAGAACCTTTAAATTCAAAAACTCTAACATTAGTATCCATTATTTTAAACTTATTTTTAAAAAATAACATCATTTAAATATATTTTTAATAATATTTATGTAACGTTCAATGTTTAACACTGGTCAATAGTTAATATAGAATGCACAGGCAATGCTTGTATCAATTAGAGATTAATACTTAGTGAAAGAGAAAGTAAATGAAAAAAATCAAGAATTAAGTAATACAAAAGAATACTTAATTGTATTAATAGCAAATTAAGGAAAATAATTAATGGGGTCAAAAAAGGAAGAAAGGAAAAATAAAAAAGAAATGAAGCACTTCACAAAAATCAAAGCCTAAAATAAAGGGTTTTGATCCCTTGGCACATGGGTGAAATATTGAACTTTTTGCCAATTGCACCATCTATCATTTTGTTCATTGGGTTGCAAACTTCATATATAACCAATTTATTATACATATATATACAAAGATTTTTATTGAAGCCACCGGGTGCTGTGGCACCCCCCACGATACATATAGATCCGCCCCTATTTGTATTTGAGCATTACTTGTTTTCTTGACCATTTTACATACTAGTATATTTAATGTACTAACGTTTATTTGGGCCTACATTGTTTTATAATGCGGATATAGGTGATAGAGGTTTCGGCCAGCGCAGGACTTCCTCTTTTCAGATTGTGGTGAGTCCTCCTTGTTTTCGAAGGAGTTGTTTTATTTTCTTCATTAGTTGGGTATTTCATTTTGAAGTAGCCTGGGGCTTGTGTTTGCACCTTCTAGACGTTGGATAGAGACTTCATAGACATTAAGTGGAGATAGTTGATTGTTATTTTCCAACTCTTGTTCATTGAAAAGTATTATACATATAAAGACTTAATTATTTGATTGTTTCATAGTCTTTTCTTGAATATTCTTTTTCCACTGCAGAGTATGATATGACAATAAGCTCAGGTGATTCTCTTGAGAAATCAACAATGGTTCTTCAAGTACCGACCACATCAAGGGTACCCTCCCGGAGCGTGACATCTACAATCATCGAAATGTTGACAATTGAACACGATATAAAAAAATTATACAGTGTATATAGGTCAAATAGTGTTACTAATTTATATACATATATTAAACTGTGAGAACTCCATCTAAAATTTATGATTTCATCGCTAGCAGTATGGATATATATCGTTAAGCAGATAATACAATGACTATTGCTATGATCTAATCATAAGTAATTGGAGATCTTCTACATGAATCTTCAATAAACATGTTGTCTTTTTTTTAATTAAAGTTCCTTACATACCAATATAGTATAAGTAAAAATTAGAAGTACACAAAGTTCTCTATTTTTTCGACTAGCATGAAAATTTCAACCAAGACAAAAAAAAGTTTCTGAAATACATGTTATTTAAAGTGAACTTGCTAACTTGACATGACTAGAAATATATTATCAACTATTCCCCACGTTTCGATTTGTTTTTCCGTTTTAAATTTGACAAGTAATTTAAAAAAATAAATAAGACTTTTGAATCGTGTGGTCTTAAACTAAACATATATAGAATATACAAAATACTCTTCAATCGTCTGGTCTTAAATATGTCATGTACATAGTTAAAATTAAGCCAACAAAAAGGAAGAGACATTTTTTTTCAATAGACTAGCTAGAATTAAGCCAAAAAAAGAAACAAACAAACTTTTTTAATAGACTAAAAAAGTAAAATAAACAAATTGAAATGAGGGGAGTAATGAATATTGTTTCTATCGCCAAAGTAATCAAGACTAAATTATTTTGAACACAAATTGGTAGACTATCATCATTTTGTCTACTTAAATCTCCCTAAGATATTAACTATAGTAGTTATTATTTGCTAAAAAGATAGATTTTTTAAATCTAGCATTTTCCTTCACTAGGTAAATAATTGGATAAATTTTCTCCATAGTCACTGCTTTTTTTCATTCTTGAGAAAGCTACTCCGTAATTTTTTTATCAGAGTGCTTGACTGTCATTTTCAATCTCCAATACATTTTCACGATTGCTTGGACGAAAATCTTTTCTGGGTTTGGTTTGATTCTTCCCACAAAGGAAAATTTTCGTTCTTAAAGAACTGTGGAACTAAAGGCTGCTGTTTGGAGTTTGTGAATTTGCTAAAAATACGAGTTCATCAAGAATTGGTTCAAGATTTTTGAGGATTGCAATTTTTATCCAACATTCAAGACTTACCCGCTCAAGAATAGATTGCAAGAGTCAGATTTCAGGTTCTCCTCTTCAAGTTCCAGGTTTTATATTTCCAAAGTAACTTCAGATTTGTTCAGGTTGCCTTTAATTTTTGATTTTCAAATCTATTTTCATTGCTTTATACAAATTTAAGGTATTTAGAGTTGTTTCAACTAGTTCCCTCTATTTAGATATATCTTTTTGGCTAATTTGTTGATTGTTTCCTATTACATATCTTTTATCTCTTATCTATTTTTCCATCGATTTATCTCTGCCCGTTGACTAGTTTTCCCTTGATGAATTATTTAATATTTTAGTATATCTCATTGTTTTACTTGTTTGTGGGAAAAGTTATTTTTAGGGAGTTTAAATTCCCCACTAATATTATTTTTTGAGTTCTCATTGTTGCATATTGATCATAGGTCTTTATGCCTAGCGTAATTTTTTGTTTTGTATACTATTGTATCATCTTGACCTTCTATAGTTTAGTGAATTATTAGTTCTTAGTTTAGTGGCATTGGGGTCTGATGGTGGATTAGAGTCATATCATCGGTTGGGTTGGAGCCAAGGGGTAGTAGAGGTAAGAGGGGCACATGCTTAGTTAAATTGAGAGTAGGGTCGTGAAACATAAGATCACTTATAGGGACTCCATAGACTTAGTGAAGACTGAAGAGTCTTAAGAGGAGAAAAATTAATATAGAATATGTTCTGGAGATGGAGATCAGATGGGTGGGTACCAAAGTTCAGGACACAGACGAGTTTAAATTATGGTACTCTGGTGATTCTAGGGATAGAAATGGAGTAGGTATTCTAGTAATGAGGATAGGGAGTATGTGGTTGAGATTGAGAGGATTAATGAAAGGATGATGTCTATTAAACTTGTGATCGGTAGTCATATAGTGAATATAGTTAGTACCTATGCATCTCAAGTGGGCCTAGATAAGGAAGTCAAAAAGCTCTTTTTGGAGGACTTGGATGAGGTTGTGTGTGGTATACCAGACAAAAAAAGACATCATTGGAAGAGATTTAATGGATATCGGTGCAACTTCTAGTGGTTTTGACTATGTTCATGGAGGCTTTTGTTTTGGGGAAAGGAATAGAGGTGGGGCGTCTCTCTTGGATTTTTCTAAAGCTTTTGAGTTGGTTATTGCTAACTCATGTTTCCTGAAGAGGAAAAATCACTTGATTACCTTCGTAATGAAGTAGCTATGATTCAAATTGATTACTTATTCCTATGGAAGGGTGATAAAAGCCTTCGTAAGAATTGCAAGGTTATTATGAGTGAAAATACTTCCACTCAACATACGCTTCTAGCGATAGATGTAGAGATTAAGAGGGATAAGAGGAAGAAGTCTATTTATGCCCAATCGAGGATTAGATGGGGAGGTTTGACTCCTACCATTTCTGGGGTAATGGGAGAAAGTTGAGTAGTTTGGGGGCTTGGAGTAGTAACAGAGATGTGAACACCATGTGGGACACTACTGATGGTTGCGTAAGAAAAGTAGCTACTGAGGTACTAGGGGTATCGAAAGGAACCTTTGGTGGATGTCAAGGTGATTGGTGGTGCAATGGAAAAGTTTAAGGCCAAGTGAAAGCTAAGAAGATTGCTTATATAAAGTGGTTGGAGTTTATGGATGAGGATGAAAAATGAAGGCTTAAGGATATCTATAAGATGATGAAGACAAAAACGAAGACGGCTACGCTTGTTAGTTGAGCTAGGTGAAAACGTTAGGGAAAAGAGATTGTATAGGCTTACAAAAGAGAGAGAGATGAAAGCTCGCAACTTGGACCAAGTGAAGTGCATCAAGGATGAGGAGGGTGAGGTGTTGGTGGATGAGACTTCCATTAAGCAAAGGTGACATGCTTACTTTAATAAACTCTTAAATGAAAAAGGAGACAGAGATATTAAGCTGGGTGATTTCACGCACTCTGATAGTCATCAGAATTTTTGTCATTGCGGGTATTTCAGAGCTGAGGAGGTTAGATAGGCTATTAGTAGGATGAACGAAAGGAGAGTGATCGGACTCGATGATATTCTAGTGGGTTTTTGGAAGAGTACGATCAAGGATGGTATAAAGTGGTTAACTAGGTTATTTAATGCTATATTGAAGACTAAAAATGCCCAATGAATGGAGGAGGCGTACAATGTTTCCATTTTACAAGAACAAGGGTGATATTCAAAACTGAAACAATTACAGGGGTGTCAAGTTGTTAAGCCGCACTATAAAGATCTAGGAGAGACTGATGGAGACGAGGGTGATAAAATGTCTATATCTGAGAATCAATTCAAATTCATGTCGGGGAAGTTGAATATTGAAGCAATTCATCTTGTTCATAGACTAGTGGAGAAATATGGGGAAAGAAAGAGGGACCTTCATATGGTGCTCATTGATCTTGAGAAGGTATTTGACAAAGTTTTGAGGGATGTCCTATGGAGGTGTCTAGAAGTGAAAAGTGTTCCTATGATGTATATTAGGGTGATAAAGGACATGTATGATGGAAGTGAAAGGTGTTCTTATGATGTATATTAAGGTGATAAAGGACATGTATGATGGAGCCAAAACTTGGATAAGAATGGTGGGAGGAAACACAGACCATTTTCCTATTGATATGGGGCTTCATCAAGGATTTGTGTTGAGCCCCTTTTTTTTGGCCTTAGTAATGGTTGAGTTGACACGGTCTATTCAGGAGGAGGTTCCATAGTGTATGCTATTTGCAGATAACATAATAATGATTTATGAGACCCCGGATAAAGTTAATGATAGGTTAGAGGTTTGGAGACATACATTAGAATCCAAAGGGTTCAAATTGAGCAGGACCAAACAGAATACTTGTAGTGCAAATTTAGCATTACAAGGGATGAAATATCTTAGATCTATCATCTAGAGTAGTGGCGATGTCATGACAATGTCACACATCATATTGCGGCAGCATGGACATAATAGAGGCTTGCTTTTGGAGTATTGTGTGATAAGAAGATACCACTTAAACTTAAAGGTAAGTTTTATAGAATGGTGGTTAGATCGTCTTTGCTATATTGGGTGGAGTGCTGGCCAATCATAAACTCACATGTTGAGAAGATGCATGTTACATAGATGAGGATGTTGAGATGGACGCGTGTACATACCAGGGGGATAAGATTAGAAATGATACTATTCAGTGGAAGTTAGGGGTGACCTTTGTGGCAAACAAAATGAGAGAAGTGAGATTGTGATGGTTTGGGCATGTGTAGAGAAGAAGTGCTGACGTTCTTGTTATTGGGAGGTGCGAGAGGTTGGATGTGGGGGTTATGCGGAGGGATAGATGTAGACCAAAAAAGTATCGGGGGGAGATGATTAGACAGAATATGACACAACTTCATGTCACTGAGGATATGATCTTAGATAGAAAAGAGTGTAGGTCACATATTAGAGTAGAAGGCTAGACGACTAGTAAGAGTAGGATGATGTCTGGCCTTGTGATATAGTAGGTTAGTAGAGGTTGTCGTGTTCTTTTATATTGTTATTGTCCGTCATTCAGTTTGTTGTTTTTATTGTCTTTACAAATTATCATTTAATTTTCATTCTACTCGTTTGGTTTCATATCTTATATTTTTTTTGCTTTTGGGGATGATATTTTGAGATGAGTGTCTTTCGGAAACAACCTCTCTATCTCTATGAGGTAGTGCTAAGGTCTGCGTATATTTTACCCTCCCCCGACTCCATTTGTGAGATTTTACTGGGTATGTTATTGCTGTTGTTTATTTAGTATAAGGTGGTAAAAAGTAAAAAACAGAAATCAAAGACAGAGAAGAAAAACTCAAAAATGTTTTTTGTTTTGCTCTCTCAAAATTTTCACAGGCTAAAAAAATGGATTTTGACACTTCTGTCAATTGTGAAGAAATTCGAGTAACGTACATGTTCCTCCAGCCTATGTTGGCTTGAGAATTCTATTGGTTGATCATGACACAACTTCTCTTTCAAACGTAGCAACAATTCTTGAAGAGCATTCTTATAAAGGTACATTAATCTTATATTTCTTTAAGTTTTTCTCTCATATGTATTAAGATATAGTCTATTATTAAAAAAGTGAATTTCTGTAAAATTAATGGTTGATTTTTTTCTGTTATACATGGACTTATATTTTAAATTTAAAATTTTTGGAGTATATTTTAGTTTTGAAATTTGAAGAAGAAATTTATTTAATTTTGACTGATGATTTCAGTCAATTTTAACATGTGTTTCATGTATGACTGTGCGCAGGTACAATGGATAAATTATAATGGCGTTGAATGAATTTGTTCAATTTGTTTTGATAAATTAATGGTTGAAATTTCTTACTTATGATACTTGAAAACATAACAACTTGAGTTAAATTAAGTCATTAAATTATTTATGTAATAGATGCTTGAGAACATATGCATTAGCATTTTCTAGGTTTTTAGTTTGAACAGTCTAATAGGAACACTTCATCATATGTTCAAATGCTCATTCGGAGAATGTCATAGTTCAAATATCTAAAAAATAATTGCTGGCAAGTTTAAGAGATTGTGGATATATTCAACCTTATGAAAATATATTCAGTTAATCGTCAAATTTATCAACATGCGAATTGAGTTGTTTAAATGGAAAAAAATCAGTTGGATTCTCAAGCAAACTTGAGTTATATTAGTCACCTAGTATCAATCAAATATCCCTTTCTATGCTTCCAATAGAGTAATACTTGTAGTCATGCCGTACTACCTTTATCCACATAATAACATATATAATTTTCTTGGGATATTTTCTTAGTTTGATTTTTGTTTATAGTAACTGCAATCGAACAAGCAACTGCAGCTCTGTCCATCCTCCGGGAACATATCGACCAGTTTGACTTGGTCATGGTGGATGTCAACATGCCAAAAATGGATTACCTTGAGTTCATCAAGTCCACTCAACTCATTAAAAATAAACCTATTATTTGTAAGATTATTTTCTCAAAATCTTTAATATTTTACGTTAGTGTGCATTATTCAAAGTGTACTTTAGACATGTTAATATCACCCATCATTATTGAATTTTATTTACTATTATAATAATATCAAAAATGTGACTGCTAAAAACATTAGTATTATCTATAGTTTCTACATTTATATATGTTCCTTACAAAAATGGTGTATATATTTATGAATATCTAAATTTTCTAGAGAATTCTGAACACCTCATTTGATGTTAGGTTTTGATTTTTCATTTTTGATTTAGTGATGTCTCCAGAGACAAGGACGAAAATGGTAAAAGAAGCAATTGCAACAGGGGCATTTGCCATTTATAGGAAGCAGTTCATTTCATCAAGGAGACTCAAGAATGTGTGGAAACATGTGTATTGGCACAATAGGAAGGCAAACGAAAAATTACAACACAGCAAGGCCAATCAAGTTGAAGTAATGGACAATTCATCTTCTGTTAAGAAACTACAAGATGGAAAAGGAAAAAGCATAGCGATTTTTTCTAAGACTTATCAAGATCAAGCGGTAGATTCTTTAATAGCAAAAGATGAGCTAAAAAAGTCTAAGACAATGAGTACTAGTGAGGAGACACGAGTTAAAAGTAGTGACACTTTGGAGAAAGAGGAGTATCAGACTTTGATTTTTGAAACAAGTATAGGAAGACCACATAAGAAAAGAAGATGTGTGAAATGGATGCCAGACCTTGACAGAAAATTAGATGAGGCTGTTCGTGAGCTAGGAGAAAAAGGTAAGTGTATTAAGATTTAGTTTTTATCCCCACACATGGAATGAGAAAAAACAAGAATATTGGTGAAATAAAATCTTAACTAGAGATTTCCTGAATGATCATAATTTCAATATTGAATTCTCTTTGTTTGTCTTGCCATGTCGATTTAGCTCGTCCTAGGCATGTTATGGAGAGGATGGGTGTGCTGGATTTGCCTAAGAAACATCTCACTTACCATCTATAGGTATTCAAGTATGAAAAAGTAGATGAGATGTCCTACTTATGAAATTTATGATATGAGATTTAGTCGAATTTTTCTTATTTATTTCATCTTTATGGTCTTTGTGCAGAAATATCGATCTCAACAAGCTCCAAACGTCCAACCATCTACTTCAGTGAAATTTAGTGAGGAACATCATCCCAATATGTTGAATTCAAGTGACATCTCTAAATATTTTGATGAATTATTTCAAGGAGCATACAAACCTCAACCACCTGAAGTTCCTTTAATAGCTTCACCGAGTTCAAATGATTACTTGTTGGATGGATGGAATGAATGATATGAATTGCTAGAACTTGACAATTTCAACGCTGAATTAATGCCAAAAAATCAGAGTGTCACATCTTTGCTAGATTATGTTCCTATTTTTGGAAGCTCAATTCAAGAAAATGTCTCCACAAGGTCAGTTTCGATAAAACAAAAGACAATCCTGATTCCTACACCTAAAATTTTTGTCTGACATTTAATAATGTTTATATTTCTTTGGCAGTGAAAAGCAGAATCCTTGATATATGCTAGCACTTCTGGAGAAATTGAATATTTTTCTATGTGAAGATAGAATATAGCGGGAAAAGATGTTCGATAGTTTTTATTGGTCTATCGTGATTGGCTTCTATCTTTATCCTTTGTTTTTTGAACTTCGAAAGATTGAAATAATATTTTCTCTTTATTCTGTATGTTCGCTTTTTTCTTTTTATTTAGCTATTATGCATCATCATACACAGAAATAGCAGCATTATTGCTAGCATTATAGTTTGAGGCCTTACATTAAGTACAACGGAAATGTTGCCTCAAAAGCATTTCTAACAAACATGGGAGGAACTGTCCATTCCATAAAAGCGATCCGTTTCTAGCTATTGGCCTTCACGACAGACTCCAAAACACTTCATTTTCAACTCAAACAATTAGATTCTAGAAATTCAATTCCTAAAACTCTATTTAAGTCAAGCTTTAAAGATTCAAGTTGAGGAATTCAAAGGTGCTTCAATCTCAAGCCTAATTCATCTCATTCTTCCTAATTTCTTCAAGATATATATGGTTTCGTTCATGATTTCCTTTAATCATGAAGCTCCAAAATCTATTTCTTAAATTTCAAGATTTTCTAAGCATGATTTGCAAGTGGGTTTTGTGATTTTGCTTCCAATGATAAAATTAAGTTGTGGGTTGATTTCAATAGATGATTTTATCATGATTTAAGTCTTATTTGATGTTGATTTACATGAATTGTATAAGAACTGAATATGGATATCCCTTTTTATGATGAATTTATACATGGATAATTTCAAGTATGTTTCAATGTTGATTTCTTTATGAATTTATTATGATTTCATTTTATTATAATGTTTTAGTTATGAATTCTATGTATCCATGCTATTCTCTCATTCCTCATGACATATGCCTACATGAACAAGGATTTACATGAAATTTATGATGTGGGTTATTAGCCAGTTATGACTTTGAGAATGATTTCAAGATAAGTATGATTATGACATGACATGTGATCACATAATACCCATGATATGGCTTCAAGCAATTATGGGTGTGTATATATCATCAGGTTCAAGTATGAATGAGCTATTACTATGTATATAATCATGGATTTAAGCATGATTTGGCTTTTATGCCCAAGTATGTATGATTATGAAATATGATTTGGCTCTTAAGCCTAAGTATGCATGATTATGATTTGAAAAGACTTATATTCCTATTTCAGAAAATATATGTGTATGTATTCCCGTGGGATGATGAATTAGCACCGAATAAGATCAAAGGTGGGGGCTTGACCCAAGGGGTCCTTATATGAAGTCTCCTTCTCATAACTATGTGCCAAACATAGGTTCATGTTTATGCTCCTTTGTGGATGATTATGTTCATGTAAAATCCTCTTCGAAATCGATTGTGGTCTCGTAAGGAGAGGTTGGTTCTCCGAAATGGATGGTGTTCCCATAAGGAGGAGTATGGTCTACCTTTAGCAAGTAGATCACTCTTTCCTCTGGTGTAGAGTGAACATCAGAATTTTATGTAATAGCTCGCATGGCCTTATATGTCGATTGAGGTCCTATCTGTATTATGTTTTAGTATTATGGCATTCATGCATCACGGATTTAAGGCATATTGTTATGACATTCTTTCTTAGATACTTCTATATGTGTGTGTGTTTGGCCTTGTCATCTAACATTGACTTGCAAGTTATCATGTTCATAAGCATTGCATGCCCACATACTAAGTACATTCAAACGTACTAACGCAAACTTTTTGCCTACATGATCTAACGATGTAGGGACCAGAGACTATCCTCATCCACCTCTTCACGGCTAGTTTAGACTTGTGAGAATTTGCTTGTAGTGAGTCTTTTATTCCAAAGACAAGACTCACCTTCTATCTACCTACTTTATGTTATGTATAGCTCAGATCTTTTTACTTTGAGGGTGAGCCCGGACATCTCTTGGCCCCATCCTATCTATGACTTAGAGGCATTGTTGGACATCATACAAACTCTATGTACGAGCTTGGTTATATTTGATGCTTGTGGAGGCTATGCATATGTCTTATATTATGTTGATGTTGTTATAATGAAATGATCAGATGATGAAATTCCTAAGTCTATACTCCCATCGCTTGAGTCATATGATCCCGCCCCTTAGAATTTGCTTATGATAAATGTCTGATGGCAAGTCCCATGCTCCTTAACCCCATAGAGTCCCGACTCCCCATCCCTTACACTTATTTGTTGAAATTTTGTGACAATGAGTCACATACCTCTTATCCCATAGCTTGAGCCCAAAATCCCTATCCCTTAGTAACACCTATTAATGTTTGAATTGCGCTTCCTAACCGATAATGTGTGAATGGATGATCTGAGGCTTGTTTGGGGACTTTCGGGTTCCCATTAGCCATACTAGCTCAATCCCATAACTCAAATGGACCCTCAGGGTTCGTTCGAAACTCGAACTACACAAACTAGACTTCTCAGAAATGGTGATTCAGACTCAACGGAATTATCAGAATTTGATTCCGAGGTCTCCTCGACACAATTATCGATTAAACTCAACAAAATTAGTTTAAAATTCAAAATACCAAAACTGCCCTCAAAAACTCAAAAAATTATAATAAAACCATTTCTAGCATTACTTTTACCATCCAGAAATACTGAAACTGTCAAAATTTTGATTCAAGTTTCCGAACTCTGAATGTTGACTAAAGTCAAACTTTGTCTCCAAAAACAACTTAAAATGCAACTTTGGGGCTAAAATCTCCGTTTTAACTCCAAATTCAGTTCTGTAACTTCTCCTAGACCAAATTCGACATTCCAGGACAGATGAAATTGATGGATTTCTGATCCAATACCCAAAACTCAAAATGATACAAAAACTACTCACTTTTTCAACAACTTAAGCTTCCGAAAATGCCAAAACTCATATTTTCACTTTTAAAACACAAGATTCCAGTTCCCATAACACAAGTAGTTCAAAATATGTCCAAAGTGACATATAAAAGTATAGTATTTTTCACTGATAAGCCAAAAAATGATCGGCAAGGTCATTACAACTAGAAGTTCTCTACTTTTTCTACTAGCACGAAAATCTCAACCTAGACAAATTTGTTTTTCTAAAATACATGTTATTTGAAGTGAACTTGCTAACACGACATGATTAAAGAGGTATTATCAACTATCCCCACAATTCAATCTTTTTGTCTGTTTTTAATTTGACAAGAAATTTTTGAAAATAAATAAGACTTTTAAATTTTATGGTCTTAAACTAAACATATATAGAATGTACAAAATGCTCTTCAATCGTATGATCTTAAACGTGTTATGTACATAGTTAATATTTAGCCAAAAAAGAAACAGACAGTCTTCTTTAATAGACTAGTTAGAATTAAGCCAAAAAAAAAAAAAGAAGAAGAAGGAAATAGACAGTCTTTTTTAATAGACTAAAAAATGTAAAATAAATAAATTGAAATGAGGGGAGTAATGAATATCATTTGTATCACCTAAATAATCAAGACTAAACTATTTTTAACACAAATTGGTAGATTATCATCACCTTCTCTACTTAATTCTCCCTAAGATATTAAGTACACTAGTTATTATTTCCCACAAAGATAAATTTTCTAAATTTAACATTTTCCTTCTCTATGTAAATAATTGGATAAATTTTCTCCTTAATTTACTACAAAGTGGTAGAAAGAAAAAAAAAGAGGAATCAAAGAAAGAGAAGAAACACTCAAATATTTTTTGTTTTGCTCTCTCAAAATCTTCACTGGCAAGAAAATGGATTTTGGTACTTCCATCAATTGCGAAAAAAGTAGTAATGCAGATGTTCCTCCAGACTATGTTAGCCTTAGAATTCTCTTGGTTGCTCATGATACAAATTTTCTTTCAAACGTAGAAACAATTCTTGAAGAGCATTCTTTTAAAGGTACATTAATCTTACATTTCTTTACGTTTTATCATATGTATTGAGCCATTTTCCCCTATTTCTTATTGGATCTTCGGCGAAATCTGTACTTATAGTCTATTATTAAAAAAGTAAATTTTTGTTCAATTAATGATTGATTTTTTTTCTTATACATGAACTTATATTTTAAATTTAAATTATTTTTTAGTAGATTTGAAATGTTGAAATTTGAAGAAAAAATTTATTTATTTTTTGACTAAAGATTTCAGTCAATTTTAACATGTGTTTCATGTATGGCTGAGTGCAGGTATAATGAATTTGTTAGATTTTTTTTGATAAATTAATGTGGCTGAAATTTCTTACTTATGATGCTTGAGAACATAACAAACGGAGTCAAATTAAGTCGTTATATTATTTATGTAATGGATGCTTGAGAACATATGCATTAGCAATTTCTAGGTTTTTAGTTTGAACTATTTAATAGGAATACTTCATCATGTGTTCAGATGCTCAATCTGATCATGTGATAGTTCAAATGTCTAAAAAACAATTTGCTAGCAAGTGTAAGAGATTGTCGATATATTCAACCTTATGAAAATATATTCAGTTAATCGTCAAATTTATCAACATGCTAATTGAGTATTAGTTTGAATGGAAAGGAATCAGTTGGATTCTCAGGCAAACTTGAATGATATTAGTCACCTAGTATCAATCCAATATCTCTTTCTATACTTCTAACAGAGTAATACCTTTAGTCACGCCATACTACCTTTATCAACATAATAACATATATAACTTTCTTGAGATATTTTCTGAGTTTGATTTGTGTTTATAGTAACTGCAATCGAACAAGCAACTGTAGCTCTATCAATCCTTCGGGAACACATGGACCAATTCGACTTGGTCATGGTGGATGTCAACATGCCGGAAATGGATTACCTTGAGTTCATCAAGTCCGCTCAACTCATTAAACTCAAACCTATTATTTGTAAGACTATTTCTCAAGATCTTTATTATATGTAGTTTAGTGTGCATTATTCAAAAGTGTATTACTGAATTTTATTTACTATTATAATAAGTAAAAAATTTGACTGCTACATTAGTGTTATCTGTAGTTTCTACATTTATATATGTTCCAAACGAAAATGGTGTATATATTTACGAATATCTAACTTTTCTCAAGAATTTTGAATACCTCATTTGATGTTTGGTTTTGATTTTTCATTTTTGATTTAGTGATGTCTTCAGAGACGATAACGGAAATGGTAAAAGAAGCAATTGCAACAGGGGCATTCGTCATTTATAAGCAATTCATTTCATCAACGAGACTCAAGAATGTGTGGCAGCATGTGTATTGGCACAATAAGAAGGCAAATAAAAAATTACAACACAGTGATGCTAATCAAGTTAAAGTAACGGACAATACATCTTGTTCTAAGAAACTACAAGATGGAAAGGGCAAAAGCATATCGATTTGCTCTGAGACTTCTCAAGATCAAGTGGTAGATTCTTTAATAGCAACGGATGAGTCAAAAAGGTCTAAGACAATGAGGAGTACTACTGAGGAGACACAAGTTAAAAGTAGTGGCACTTCGGAGAAAGAGGATAATCAGTCTTTGATTTCAGAAACACGTATAGGAAGACCACAAAAGACAAGAAGGAGAATGAAATGGACACCAGACCTTGACAGAAAATTAGATGAGGCTGTTCGTAAGAGTTAGGAGAAAAAGGTAAGTATAATAAGATTTAGTTTTTATACCTGCACAAAGAATGAGAAAAAACTAGAATATTGGTGAAGTAAAATATAACTAGACATTTTTTGAATGATCAAAATTTTAATATTGAATTCTCTTTGTTTGTCTTGCCATGTCGATTTAGTCCTTCCTAGTTATGTTTTGGAGAGGATGGGTGTGCCGGATTTGTCCAAGAAACATCTCACCTGTCTACAAGTATTCGATTATGAAAAAAGTAGATGAGATGTCCTACTTATGAAATTTATGATTTGCGATTTTGTCGAATTTTTCTTATTTATTTCATTTTTATGGTCTTTGTGCATAAATACCACTCTCAACAACCTCCAAACATCCAACCAACCACTTCATTGAAATTCAGTGAGGAACATCATTCCAATATGTTGAATTCAAGTGACATATCTACAAATTTTGATGAATTATTTCATGGAGCATACAAACCTCAACAACATGAAGTTCCTTTTAATAGCTTCACTGAGTTCAAATGATTACTTCTTGGATGGATGCAATGAATGGGATGAAATTCTAGAACTTGACAATTTCAATGCTTAATTAATACCAAAAAATCAGAGTGTCACATCTTGGCTAGATTATGTTCCTATTTTTGGAAGCTCAACTCAAGAAAATTTCTCCACAAGGCCAGTTTCGATAAAACAAAAAATAGTACTAACTCCTACACTTAAAAATTTATTCTGTCATTTAATAATGTTTATATTTTTTTTGTCAGTGAAACCCAGAATCCTTGATATACGCAAGCACTTCTGGAAAATTCAAGGCTTTTGTATGTGAAGATAGAATATAGCTGGAAAAGATGTTCGATAGTTTTTATTGGTCTATCATAATTGGCTTCTATAGAACTCAAACAATCTTTATCCTTTGTTTTTGAACTTCTAAAGTTTGAAAGAATATTTTCTCTTCATTCTGTATGTTTGCTTTTTTCTTTTTGTTTAGTTATTATGCATCATAGTACATGGAAATAGCAACATTATTGCTAGCATTATAGTTTAAGGCCTTAAATTGAGTACAACCAAAAATATTCCCTCAAAAGCATTTCTAACAAACATGGGAGGAACTGTCCATTCTACAAAAAGGTGATCCATATTGCAAGCAAAACAGTGATTGTGTAATTTCTTATTTTCGTTCTGCAGCATGTTGATTAGCTTGAGTGAATCTGTAGCTACCTCCAGCTATTTGACCTGTATATTGTTAGCTAAGTAAGACCATATAATAAGGCAGTAAGTTCAGCAGTCTTCCTATTTTATTCTATTTTATTATATTTAGAAGATTGGTCAAAGTTCAGTTTTTGCCCACTGTTTGGAGGGGTCCATTTTACATAATTGATTACTGTCCTTGATAGCGTTATTCATCAAAGACTTTCCTGTCATCAGGTGTATAAATTCCATTGTTCTCATAAAAGATGCTTATATAGGGATATCCACTTTGGCTTTGTCGTGGTATCGTTATGGTTTCTAGTTAGCCAAATGTTCTAAAGATAGAAAGGAAAAGCTTGGCTCCAGTGAATTATTAGTCAAAATGTTCTCTCTATTCCTTTCGTTCTATTGTTACCAAACTACTTCAAGAATGTTGAATAACAAATTATTCAATAATTTCATGTGACATCATAAATGCTATGTTTTTTAATGAAATTTTAAACCAATGCCTAATACTGAAGTTTCACGAAGAAATGGCTAGAATAAGGTCTCCAACTGCAATAGGAGTGTAGTTGAGAGCTTGATCTTTAATATAATATAAAACTGGCAATGCTGCTACACAATCTATAGTGACCCCAAAATATTTTCGACCTAGATCACCCTTAATAATATTGACAAAGCATAAATATTATAGAGTACAATTGTTTCGATTAAGGTAATGGCGTCAAATTCTATCAATCTTCCAGGAGATCTCATTTCAATATAAGGATTAAAAAAAAATCCTATTAACAGTAGAGCAAAACAAACAAACAAACATATACAAATCAAGAA
Organism: Solanum rostratum; assembly: GCA_029948455.1. Taxonomy (NCBI): domain Eukaryota; kingdom Viridiplantae; phylum Streptophyta; class Magnoliopsida; order Solanales; family Solanaceae; genus Solanum; species Solanum rostratum. The sequence goes on along the minus strand of CM057053.1, from coordinate 13,881,139 downwards.
AGCGTATGTAGGGTTTACTCAATTCTTTGTTTGCTTATTTTGTGGTTGTCTTTCACAATCCAATATTAGATTTAGTCTTGTTATTTATTTAAAATATTTTATGATTAAATATGCTTCGATAATATAGGTTTTGAAATTTTTTATTCAGTATCTTTTAGTATTGAGTTACTAACTCACGAAATTTCAATATTGTTAACTATGACTAAATTTCTATGTAGATTCAAATAGCTTAGTTGCTTTATTTATTAATTACTAGGTTTAGGGTTCACTAGATAAATATTTAGAGTCGAGTGTCAATCACATCGCACCATAAATGGAGCTAACATATAAAAAATAAAAAAAGAAAAATTTAAAAGAATCTCTTTGAAACAAGAGTGTCTCATACTTAATTATTCACAAGTAGAACTGCAATTGAATTCCCATGTAGATGAAAACATCATAACCTGTCAACTTAACTGACTAATTAGTTGTCCAAGAATGAGCGAAGATGTAGAATTTATTTGTTGATTCCATTTCCATTTTCGCTATTGAAGTTTGTTAACACAAAATCATCACTGACTCTTTCATTTGCGACTATTGGAATCTCCTTATAAGAAAGTAACCTGTAATTGATGGCAGAGTAGTGTGAATATCTATATTGGTTGAATCCTCCAAAAGTAAGATTTTCAGAGAATCAGATATGAATGTGACAATAGTTTAGAGTATTCTAGCAACATAAGTAAATTGTGAGGTTCGTACATAGAAAGTAAGTTTTGAATTCTATAATTTTTAGAAGAACGAGAATCATGATTTGTATGTAGAAAGTAAGTTTTGAATTATATACTTTTCAGAAGAACGTGAATCATGAGATATATAGGAATGCTATTTATTACAACATATATTAGAAGCAACTTTAGAGAACTTGTTGGTTATTGTTTTTTCTCTTTCAATTTCTAATATTTTTAGTTGACCGAAAATAGGCTAGCAGAATCTTTTAGCTGTTAGTTGTTGAGTGATAGTAGGAGTTAGTGGACTGTTGTCTTTCGTTTTCTGTTAGTAAGACTATTTAAAGAGTTCAATTGTTGTAATTCAAGCATAGGAAAATCATAGCCAATTAAATAGAGTCCAAGTAATTTTTTTCTCTCCTAAATTTTTGTCTCTGTTTAATCAGTCGTATCAACACCTGGTTTGCGAGAGAAACACACAAAAATTGCAGCAGCAACATGTGAATTAATGAATTCTGAAAAGTTTGTGCAGGCAGCCATTTCCCGCTTTGATGGTCACTATGACCATTGGAGCATGTTGATGGAAAATTTTCTAAGATCCAAGAAGTATTGGCAAGTGGTTACGGATGGCATACCAGGACTAGCGGAAAGCACAGCAGTGACAGATGCACAAAAAGCCGAAGCACAGGCAGCTTAGTTAAAGGACCTCAAGGCCAAGAATTATCTTTTCCTAGCAATTGATCATTCAATCTTGGAAACGATTCTTTCTAAGGATACTTCTAAGCAGATTTGGGACTCTATGAAGAAGAAATATTAAGGATCCACAAGGGCAAAGAGGTAGCAGCTTCAAGCACTTCATTCGGAGTTCAAAACTGTTTGAATGAAATCTGGAGAGCGGGTTACCGACTGTTTTTTACGGGTAATGACAGTCGTCTACAAGATGCGGATCCATGGTAACAATTTAAGTTAAGTTACAATTGTTGAAAAGATTCTTCGGACAATGACACCGAAATTTAATTTTGCAATCTAATTTTGCAGAAAAAGAGGAAGAGGAGATATCTTTATTAATGATTTGCCACATGAAGATAGAAATGGACAAGAATTTATGGTACTTCGACTCTAGATGTGGCAATCATAGGAGTGGAGATAAGTCAGTTTTCTCCACCTTAGATGAAGCTTTTCGAGATAGCATGAAGTTTGGGGAAACTCTAAAGTTGCAGTCATGGGAAAGGGGCCTGTTCTAATTCACACCAGTAGAAATTTCACCCAGACAATTGCTAATGTTATTTTTGTTCCAGATTTGAAGACAAATCTTTTGAGAATTGGCCAATTGCAAGAGAAAGGTTATGAAATTTCTATAAAAGATGGAGTCTGTGGAATTTGAGATGCCAAACTTGGCTTAATTGCTTAAAATGATTAGAAACAGGATGTTCCCTCTCTACCTCCACAACATTAATCACACATGTTTTTCTGCCAAATTAAAGGATGAGGCATGGTTGTGGCATTTCCATTATGGGTACTTGAATTTTAACGGACTTAGAACACTGCATCAGAAGAACATGGTGAGCGATCTTCCTCAAGTTACAGCTCCTTTGGGAACAGTTACAGCTCCTTTGGAAACTTGTTAAAGCTGTGTTATAAGCAAACAACCTTGGAGTCCATTTCCAAGAGGCAAATCTTGGAGGGCAAAGGCATTGCTGGAATTGGTACACTCAGATCTCTGTGGACCAATGAATCCAAATTTTAATGGTGGAAAAAGGTACTTCATAACATATATTGATGACTTTAGTAGAAAAACATGGATGTATTTTTTAAAACAAAAGTCTGAAGCGTTTGACATTTTTAAACGCTTTAAAGTACTTGTTGAGAAGGAAACTGGTAGCCTTATGAAAGCTCTTCTCACGGATCGTGGAGGAGAATTCAATTCGCAACAATTCATAATTTTTGTGAGGATAATGGAATCAAGAGGCAACTGGCAGTAGCTTGCACACTTCAACAAAATGGTGTCTGTGAGTGAAAGAATCGTACGATCCTCAATTTGGTGAGGAGCATTTTGACAAGAAGTGGTGTATCAAAAAGTTTTTGGCCGGAAGCTGTTGACCAGAGCATTCATATTTTAAACAGAAGCCCAACTTTTTCTATTCAAAATATGACTCTAGAGGAGGCATGGAGCAGGCAAAAACCAAGTGTTGACCATTTCAGAGTCTTTGGATGTGTGACTTATGCTCATGTTCCAATCAGAAAAGGGTCAAGCTAGATGATAAAGGAGAAAAATGCATTTTTCTTGGTGTTACTAATCAGTCTAAAGCTTATAAATTGTATAATCGTAACACCAAGAAAATTGTCATTAATCATGATATATTTTTTGATGAAGATGCTACCTGGTCCTTGAAGGACAAAGGAGATAAGCAACTTATTCCAGTGGCATTTGAAGAAGAAATGCAGCAGTTGGAGGAAACTGAACAATTCACAAATTCGGATCCAGTTAAATAACCAATTTCAGCTCCAACACAAGAAGAGGAGCGACCTCAAAGATCAAAAAGAAGACCCACATGGATGGCAGATTTTAAGGTAACTGCAATTGATCGATCTGAAGATCCACTCACTCATTTTGCCCTATTTTCAGATTGTGATCCTACCAGCTTTGAAGAAGCTGTCAAAGACTCCAAATGGCAGAAAGCAATGGATGAAGAAATTGCAGCAATTGCTAGCGGAAATGACACTTGGGAGTTGACTGAGCTTCCACGAGGGCATAAGACAATCGTTGTCAAGTGGATATACAAGAAAAAGATGAACAAGGAGGGTGAAGTCGAGCAGCACAAAGCACGCTAAGTAGCAAAAGGCTATAAGCAAGAGTTTGGTGTGAACTATAGATAAGTTTTTGCTCCAGTTGCACGACTGGATATTAACAGATTAGTGATAGCTTTGGCTACTCAAAACTCATGGCCTATTTTGCAAATGGACGTCAAATCGACTTTCTTACATGGAACTGGGATGAGCAGGTATTTATTGATCAACCTCCTGGTTATGTCAAAGTCAGAGAGAACATAAGGTGTGTAAATTAAAGAAGGCATTGTATGGCCTAAAGCAAGCTCCACAAGCTTGGTATAGTCGCATAAATTAATGCTTATTTTTTGAAGGAGGGATTTAAGAAATGTCCATATGAGCACATATTCATTACAAAGATTGATGATTAAGGGAAAATGCTCATTGTTTGTTTATATGTGAATGATTTAATTTACACTAGAAGTGATATCTCCATAGTTGAAAGTTTTAAGAAGTCCATGATGGTGAAATTTGACATGACTTATATTGGGATGATGCATTATTTTCTTGGCCTCAAAGTTGTTCAAACTGCGGATAGAATTTTCATCACACAAAAGAAGTATGCTCAAGAGATTTTGGACATGTTTCAGATGAAGAAGTGCAACTCTGTTAGCAATCCCACTGAATTCGGTTTGTAGCTCACTAATGATCCTGGAGGAAGAAGAGTTGACAACACTCTTTACAAATAAATAGTGGGAAGTTTGATGTATTTGACAGCCACGAGGCCTGATATTATGCACGGGTGTAAGTCTTATTAGCAGATACGGAAAATCCCAGAGAGATGCATCTTCTAGCCGCAAAGAGAATTTTTCGCTACTTGCCAGGAACAACTAATTATGGTCTGTTCTATGCAAAAGGAGGAAAATCAGACTTGGTTGGCTTTACTGATAGTAACTATGCTGGAGATTTGGATGATCAAAAGAGTATGTCTGGTTATGTCTTTATGATGGGGTGGGGAGCAATGTCATGGTCTTCGCGTAAGCAATTAATTGTGACTTTATCAACTACAGACGCTGAATTTGTAGCAGCAGCAGCATGTGCTTGTCAAGCAATTTGGTTACACAAAGTTCTTGAAGAAATTCATTTCAGACATAATGACTCTACTACCATTTATTGTGACAGCAGTTCAGCAATAAAGCTCCCCAAAAATGCTGTGAAACACAGGCGAAGTAAACATAGTGATGTTAGTTTTCATTTCTTAAGGGACCTTACAAAAGACAAAGTAATTGATCTTATCTTCTGCAGGAATGAAGATCAGATTGCCGATGTTCACCAAATCTCTCAAGTTGGTATCCTTCCCGAAGTTCATAACATTACTTGGCGTTTGCCCTTGGAAAATCTCAATGGAAACAAATTGGTTTTTACAAGCATAGTAAGCTGATACTGTGACTTCCACTTTAAGGGAGGGATTGTTGGTTATTGTTTTTCTCTTTCAGTTCCAAGTATTTTTAGTTGATCGAATCTTTAGGAAGTAAGTTGTTGGTTGAATAAAAATAGGCTAGCAGGATCTTTTAGTTGTTAGTTGTTGAGGGATAGTAGGAGTTAGTGAACTGCTATCTTTCTTTTTCTGTAGTAAGATTCTATTTAAAAAGTTCGATTGTTGTCATTGAAGCTGAGGAAAATCTTAGCCAATTGAATAGAGTCCAAGTATTTTTTTTCTCTCCTAAATTTAGGTCTCTGTTTGCATCAGAACTATATATATATATTTAGAGATTTGAAAATAAATGGAAATGTTACTCAATGTTTCAATTTTTTCTTCTTATTCCTAAAAAGAATTCTCCTCTTTTCTCCTTCCATGACACTGAATCTAATACTGTCAAATGTAAAGAAGGTACCAGATTTTCAGATTGGTGCCTTTAAGAATGAGCATTTCAACGCCATGATTTGTAGAAAACTCCAAGTCTAACGATAGCAACAATACCAAGTAGATGTGGAGCCAGAGCTAGCTACAACTACTGAAATATTGTCAGTTGAATGCTTTGTCAAAAAACTATATGGTGTATATTGGCCAAATAGTGTAACAAGTTTATATACATATATTTAACTGTGAACACTCCAAGTAAAATTTTCTTAGCTCTGCTGCCACATGTATACTAGTGGTATCAACACTAGTTAGCCAAGCCTCAACATCATCTGGACAGCCTGCGCTCTTTGATACAAACCACTTCTACTATTCTCCAGCTTATGATATTCCTCATCCAGAGATATAATGTTGCTCTTGTAGTAATAGAAATACTCAATCCCGTACAACTGGCTGGATCAATCAATCTGTAACTTGTTCCACAAAAATAGATAAGAATTTCCATATCTGATTAATTAATTCTTCACTGGCACCAAAGTTATTTTTCCTCTTCTCTTCAATTCAATGAAAAACAAGATGTAAGACAGAGGAAACAGGAAAAGGTTTATCCAGCTAATAATTTAGTTGGTAAATTATTGGACATTAGTCAAACTTAAATCCTTATATATTCTTATAATATTTCAGGTTTCACTAACAATATTTTTTTAAAGCTTATTTTAGTCATATACACATATAGATTGAAATATAGTCTATGTTATAATTTTTTATTCAGATTTTTTATCAATAGGAAATGTGAGCAAAATAATGTGTTACCAAAGGAACACAGGATTATATGGGTGCAACAACCTTTTGTAATGACCCTCCTATTCATTTTCATCGTTCTAAAAAGTTTCATAGAGCTTTCCTATAGTGATTGCAAAGTCATAAGACTTGCTGGGACTGACAGTTTGGTCACCTGATCATTGTGCAAATTTCCGTATTTTGGAGCCTTTCCAACTTGAATGGTTGACTTCAAAAATAAGGCCTCAAAATACAATTCTAACAATTTTGTCAGCTTCGAAAGGGCTATTTAGACTAGTGGCATGGTCGGCTCAAATTCTGAGGCATTCAATGTGAGTTTGTACCATTAGACATTTTAGCTTTTAAACTTTGGCCAAAGTTTGGCTCTGATTAACATTCTTGAAAATCAAGCTTGGATGAAAATTTCATCAATGTGGTTAGCTCTGAAATGTCATGTATGTGACCTAAGGTTTCTGACTCATTTCAAGCCCTCTTGTAGGATTTGTCTTAAAATGGCACTTGGAAATGGGAACCACTTTTTTAAGAAGACCTCTATTGAAAATTTTGACAGTGTTATTGAGTTTAGAATACCAAATTTAGTGGAGTAGTATAGCTCATTGCATACACGGGATTTCAAACAAATCTTGAGCAGCCCATCGGGGATTTTGAGCCCTGTTGCATCGACTGATATAGCCCTTGTTGGTGCAGGATCCCTTTCCTCTTCGTGTTCGTGCACTTAAGGTTGTGTTCATGGAGGCCACTGAGTTTGGTTTTTGCATTTGCGAGACTATAGACGCGCTTGCAAAGGCTTGTCTCCCTGTGCACCACGTTCGCGGGATAGACTCCACAATCGTAAAGAATATGTTATGCCTCGAGCCTATACCCAGGATGTGATTAGCACTCAAAAATGATTGCTGATCCCAAGCAAACTTTGGCCTGGTTGACTACTCAATGGAAGACTAATCATACATATAGAAGCTTCATAAAGTGAACCTTTAAAATATTTAAGTAAATATCATGCAAAAGTTCAAAAAATAGCACTTAAAATAAATAGTAATAATGTTTAAAACATTAGAATGGATAGATTGAACTAACTCACTAACTTTGACTATCTATGAAACCTTTATGATGCCCCAAGAGGGTACCTTAGACATGGTCAACAACAACAACAACAACAACATACCCAGTGAAATCCCACAAGTGGGGTCTGGGGAGGGTAAGATGTACGCAGACCTTACCACTACCACAAAGGTAGAGAGGCTGTTTCCTGGAAACCCTCATCACAAAAACCCATCAGCAGAATAAGCTAGATATGATAAACAGGCAAGAAAGAGAAGAACACATGATAATACGTAAATACAGGATAGTAAGATATAAAGACAGATAAATAACATATAAAGGCAGACAATTACCACTCCTTCCTATCTACCCTATTATCCTGCTACTCTAATTCTCGACCTCCACTCCTTCCTGTCTAAGGTCATGTCCTTGGTGAGATCAAGTTTCACCATATCATATCTAATCACCTCCCCCCAATACTTTTTTGGTCTACCTCTACCCCTCCTAGTAGCTCCCAAATCTAGCCTCTCACACCTTCTAACAGGGGCATCGATACTCCTTCTCTGTACATGTCCAAACCATCGCAGTCTCGCTTCCCTCATCTTGTCAGCTACAGGGGCCACCTCTAGCTTCTCCCGAATGACCTCGTTCCTAATCTTATCACTCCTGGTGTGACCACACATCCATCTTAACATCCTCATTTCTGCGACCTGCATCTTCTGAACATGTACATTTTTTATTGGCCAACACTCCACCCCATACAACAAAGATGGTCTAACCACCATTCTGTAGAACTTACCTTTGAGTTTAGGTGGTATCTTCTTATCACACAATACTCCAGAGGCCAACCTCCACTTTGTCCAAGCCGCCCCAATACGATGAGTGACATCATCGTCAATATCCCCACTGCTCTGGATGATAGACCCAAGATACTTAAAGCTTTCCTTCTTGGGGATAAGGTGAGCTGCCAGTCTCACATCAATGTCTGCTTCATCTCTCGCAACACTAAATTTGCACTCCAAGTATTCAGTTTTGGTCCTGCTCAGTTTGAATCCTTTAGTCTCCAAAGCGTGTCTCCAAACCTCCAACCTATCATTAACTCTGGTCCGGGTCTCATCAATCAGTATTATGTCATCTGCAAACAACATACACCACGGGACTTCCTCCTGGATAGATCGCGTCAGCTCATCCATCACCAAAGCAAATAAAAAAGGGCTCAACACAGACCCTTGATGAAGTCCCATCTGAACCGGAAAATATTCAGAGTCTCCTCCCACCGTTCTTACCCGAGTTATGGCCCCATCGTACATGTCCTTTATCACTCTAATATATGCCATTGGAACGCCTTTCATCTCCAAACACCTCCATAGGACATCCCTTGGGACTTTGTCATAGGCCTTCTCAAGATCAATGAACACCATATGAAGGTCCTTCTTACTTTCCCTGTATTTCTCCACTAATCTCCGAACAAGGTGGATCGCTTCAGTAGTCGACCGTCCTGGCATGAATCCAAACTGGTTTTCTGAGATAGAAACTACTTTTCTCACCCTCATCTCCACCACTCTCTCCCATGCCTTCATAGTATGACTCAACAACTTGATACCCCTGTAGTTATTACATTTTCTAGGCATGGTCGACACTAAAAAATGATTGTTGGGTCCTAAGTGAACCACTTGGCCTGATTACTCATTCAATCACTCAGCTAAAGACTCAAATGAATAATAAGGACAATAGTAGGGGGGCTATCCAAATCAATAATTTAATAAGGAAATAGGTTTTACATAAAATAATTCAAATCAACTCAACTCAACAAATAATATTTTGAAAAACATACTTAAAGGAATGTCTTCATCATTATACTCAATCTAAGTCTATAAAGCCTCTATCAACTTTTAAGAAGGTGCCAATGTGCAAAACGTAGGTGCTACCCTATATCCTTTGGTGTTGGTAACCAGGTATTTCTACGATTATCTTCCTGAAAGGCGTGATTAGGATCGGTAGATCGGGCAAGCTTAACCCCTGGTTAATTGAACCATTTGAGATTTTGAGGCGTGTTGGTAAGGTTGCATATGAGTTGGTCCTGCCTCTAGCATTTTTGGCTATCCATCTATTTTTTTCATGTTTTTATGTTGCACCAGTACATTCCAAATGAGTTCCACGTGATTCAGTATGATTCTATTGAGTTAGATGATTGTTAGACCTTTGTTGAGGAGCCAATAGCTATATTAGCTAGATATTTCCACCAGCTTCCTTCTAGATCCATTCCAGTTGTTAAGGTCTAGTGGCGATACTATCTAATTGAGGAGGATACATAGGAGACTAAGTAGGAGATATGGGAGTAGTTCCCCAGCTTATTTGAACCCTCAGGTATATTCTATGTCACGACCCAATTTCTCAGGTCATGCTGGCACCTACTATAACCCACCACTAGTTAAGCCAACCCAAAACCTAGAAATATAAGTAATGGGTATTAGGGGGAAGCTAATAAAATCTAACATAAAGTAGGCAATGCAGAAGAATAAAGATCGAATCTAACAGAAAATACATATACAAGAGGTCCCTCCCAGAACCTGGAAGTCACCATTACAGAGCTGCTATACACAAAATAAAGAGTACAAGTACCAAAAGTGGAACAAAATATATACATAAGATTTGTCTAGTCTCAGGATGTACAAAAAGACGGGCCACCAGCTGAAGGAGATAGAATGATTCAAAATGTCAAATCCTCACCCTGGTTTATTCTGATCTGGACACTACTGGAAATTAGGTCTATGGTAACGGTATTTATGGCGACGGTTAAAAAACCGTTGCTATAGAACCCCTATGGCAACGGTTATAGGCGTTGCATAAAGTATATTGGTTTGTACCAAACAACCGTTGCAATTATTCAGATAACCGTTGCCATAGGGGTTCTATAGCAACGGGTTTGTAGAACCGTTGCCATAAATGTTTATGGCAACGGTTCTCTTTCTATGGCTACGGCTATTTAATTCCCTCCACAATTTTCATTATTCCTCCAATTAATTTAGACTCCCTCCACCAATTAATATACACTCCCTTTATTATATTTCTTTTTTAATTAAAAAAAGAAACAAATTTCCAGAAACAAATATACACTCTCTTTCAGTACTTCTTCTCCCTCACGATTCTCTTCTCATTTCCGCCCCTGCTTCCCTCACTTGCGCTCAGCAGATCAAAACACTCAACAGTGCGAAAGTTGCTCCAATGCGAAAGCTGCTCCTTCTCGATCGAAGCTGCTCCAGTGCAAAACATTTTCACTTTTCTTCTTCTTCTCCAGTGCGAAAGCTCACTTCCGTTCTTCACTGCGCATGCATTGAGGTTTCTTCTTCAAAATTGGTCGAAGCTACTGCTAAATCGTGTTCTTCTTCAAAGAAATTGCCAGAAGTTGGTAGAAGGTACTCTTAAATCATTTTCTTCTTCAAAGTAGCTATCCGCTTACTCAAAATAGTTGTCTTCTTCAAACCCCTTCTCGAAATTCCTGTAAAATTTCTTTTTCAGTCTCTTCTCTCTTCACTTAAAACCCAAAAACCCTAAATTTCTTTGATTTGTTTCAATCAGGTAAGTGGATGTTCATCTGGTAAAGATTTTTTGATGGGTTTTGGCTTTTACCCGATTTTGGGTTTGGAATGACGATTTTGTGTTAATTTTTTATTCGATTTCTTTGGGTTAAACAGAGTTTGGAATGACGATTTTGTGTTAATTTAATTTGAGAAAGAGGAGTGCTTTATCCTAGATTTTAATCCTTATGAATCTGTAGATATTTACGAAGCTATCTGTTTCCAATGATTGTGATGTTAGACATTGCAGTTTTTGAATGTGAAATCAGTTTTTTTTTAATGTGAAATCAGTTTCAGTGATAGACATTGCATTTTTTGAATGTTGATCAGTTATTACTGGCTAGCATAAAAGTATCAAATTATGATGATAGAGTATCCTTATTGCCGAGTCTGACTAGTTTGGGTTTGGACATAGTTGACAGTTGAGAGTGATTTTGTATGAAATGGGCCATCTGTTTATGACTAATGGCATGTATCTTTCTCCTAGATTTACTTTAATCAATTTCTTTTGGTAAGTTGGAATTACTTCAATCATTTTTATCCCTTTTCTTCTTTTGATGTATAATTCGACTTAATTTAAAAGGAAAATGAAAAACTTGGTTGTCCATGGTCCATAATTTTATATACTTTATCCCCTCAAAATGATAGTCAGTATTCTATTTATCAGACCTAAAGAACTCCAATAAAGGAAAGTCAGACACTATCAGCAGCACCATGAATAGGTTGTCAGTTTTAGTTCATCTTTCTTTCCATGTGATTGACATAGTTCAGTGCAGACCTGATAAACTAAACTTCACAGTATATGATAGGTCTGAGATAGGAAATCAAATAAATTGTTTAATAGTAGCTTTTGGAGACTCTTGTTACTATAATTGTAGAAGATGCTAGATCTTGCATGCATTCTTTATACTATCAACTCTTGAATAATTAATATTTTCACTTTCTATTTCAATGCCATGGTATGGTTTTATGCATGAACCAAAATGAGAGGTGCAACTTTATATTCTTTTCAATTTTACATGGGAGAACAAGAGGAAGATACTGGATTGACTTTTAAATCTTCCAATATCAAGTTTTTTCTTTGTAACTTGATTATTTTGAAACCTGATTTGACTTATTATCTAAATAATGAAAATTTGAATTTTCCATAATATATTTGAAGTCATAAACTTGTATATTTAGCATTGTCTTTTGAAATAACTTTTTTCATTTGTTTGTTTGCAAAAACTACTTTTTGTTTGTTTTAAATTCAATTATTATGAAATGATAATTAGTAGATTGGATGAGGTACTTTCCTATCACGCATAACGCGAGAAAACTTAGTGGTATAGTATTCTCTTCAACTCTTCTTCAAAACATCAACAAGGGTATAATTATTAATAATAGAGGGGTAAAATTGCTCCAAATTGAATAGTAGAGGGTGGAATATGCATGGACATGTTCTCAGAATGGATTATGTTAAAAAAAAATTGTATGTCCGCGATAGGGGGTGCATGGGATAATAGGTAGACTAATGGAGAGAGTTGAAGGGAATATGCTTCCTGAGGAAGGAGGTTGTATCGAAATATATGAAGGAAAGGAGTCACATTAGCAGTTCAGCTGCTATGGCACCACTATTGGCAATTTGGTGCCAAGTGTGGAAGAGAGATAAAAACTTGGGGGTTGACTGAAGGCTTTAGACTGCAGTTTCCAGCTATGGTGATTGCTTCTTGTGTTGAAGAGGCTGCATGAGTAAAAGAATTTTGTGCTTACTTTCTGCTCCCTCGTATGAAACTGTAAATGTAAGAAAAAAAATATAATCTTTAATTAAAATATAAATGTGATGAAATTAAGTTTCAGGTGTTCACTTTACCTGCATTTGCTACAGTTGGATCAAGACCAAGTGCAGCAGAAACTTTCATTGCTGCTTTAAAGTTTTGGACGCTAAGCGTTGTATTAAATTGGACTATCTGAAACATTTTAACCAGTAACTAAATTAAGCAGTATCTGAAACTAAGAGTTTTCAGCTCATAATAACAAAATTATGTAGTCAAGCGCTTATGAGTTATGTACTTCTGTTAGTTCCCATATAACTAAAAGCGACAAAATGAAACAACTTACTTTTTGGCCAATGAGATATGCTTATTGTTTAACATTCTATACATGCTGTTATATATCTGGATTTGAATTGCATTGTTAGGTTGTGAGAATGAGATAGTTGTTGAATGTGCTTGGTTTGCAAATCACATGTTTCGTCGTAACTCGTTAAGTTACATGCTATAGCAGTGAGCTGCCTTCTAAGCCACATGCCACTAGGTTTATCTTTGGTGAAGATTTATGTTTGTTATTATTTGATGGATTCAAAATCTATTTGACGAGCTTTAAAACTCTTAGAGGATCTTTATCTGTATCATTTTCAGTCTCATATTAAACTTTGCAATTGAGATGCACTTTTGGGAAAGTTGTCCTCATCTTTGGTTGTGTGTTTGTTTGTGCTTTTTTACCCCCGGAATTTATAAAAGAAACTATCAGAGTTTCATTTTTAGTCATTGATGTTTATCGTGTCTTCAGGGAAGAAGCACATTAGTTAATTTTGCACTAGCAAGTGACTCATGCATGATCTTATTATGTAAAGGCATTCTTGCAATTTCTTGCTGTAGCATTTAAAAAATGCAATACTGTTTCCTCAAAAAAGATCTAATACTGTCAAAATATGAGGTCGTTGTAAACATATATTATGACGCTTATTTCTCTTCTCAATCATCGTCTCCTGGTCGGATCTCTTCTCAGGCGCTAATTTCCAAGGAAGATTATGAGCATCTTGAATCCAGTATTCATCCCTGAATTGTTTTCGTAGTTATTTAAAGATATTCCGTCCATGCATTTATCTTCTTAAATTGTTTTCAATTTGATGGTTTCTCATCCTACTGTGGTTTTTGCAGGAGAAAGATCTTCTTAAGACATTTCATATCTTTGAGTCTCGCTTATTTCTGTGTTACTACTCTCCAGGTGTGTGTAGCATATTAGTATTAAAAAATATGTTGGAATTATAAACTAGTGACGAATGTTAATCCTATTTAGTTAAGGAAGAAACCACATTCAAATTCACCACCATCTACCCTTTGCTGCAGCAAGATCAGGGAGCAAAAGCCTTGCCTCTGAAATTATCGGAAGCACCCAAATTTTAGGAACTATCTCTACTCTCCTGGTGTTCCCTATCCCAGGTATTAAATACTATCTTTGAAGAATTATTACATGTCTTTCTAGGTGTTGTATGTGGAAAGTGAAAATAATATGTTTGCTGCACTCTATATCTTGAGAGTCACTATGTGTAGTGTGTTATGGTCTACACTAGTTGTTTTAGTTATTATGTGTCTTTCCATAACCTACTTTAGATTTTATTTGAGAATTTGAATTAATTGACTCAAAAAGGAAAACTCTATCTTATATGGTACCTTATTTTTATTATGTGTAATCTGCTTGATGATGTGGTTGTTCTATATAGGAATTTAATGGATAACGAGGATAAAAATTGGATGAATTGTCTAAGATGGACCGATGAGTATATTCATGGAGTGAACAATTTCCTCGATAAGGCATTTGAACGAGCTTCTCAAGGAAATGAGATATTATGCCCTTGCAAAAATTGCATGAATCGCTATTGGCATTATAGAAATGTGGTCGAGGATCACTTAGTTGCTGATGGATTTGTTGCTGGTTACACTAAATGGGTTTTTCACGGTGAATGGTCTTCATCGAGAAATACACCTCAGCAGATCAATAATGATGAAGGTTCTAATTTGCATGATGATATTGATGGACTACTTCATGATACATTTATAAATGTAGAGGCAGAATTAGGGGATGCGGAAGGAGTAAGAGAGGAACTATCAGAAGATGCAAAGAATTTTTTTAAATTGTTGGAGGAAGGAAAACAACAACTATATCCGGGTTGTGAAAATTTCAGTAAATTGAGTTTCACCATTCGGTTATACTGGTTTAAATCCTTGCATGGGTTGAGCAATGTAGCATTTTTAGATTTGCTAGTGTTGATAAAAGAGGCATTTCCCTTTGCGCAGATACCAGAGTCTTTCAATAAGGCTAGAAATATGATTAAAAAATTGGGTCTTCATTATGAAAAAATACATGCATGCCCTAATGATTGCATGCTATTCTGGAAGGATAATGAAAAAGTTGATAATTGCTCTATTTGTGGGTGTTCCAGATGGAAGAGTGTTGATGGTGCCTTAACAAATAAAAGCTCTAAAATTCCTGCAAAGGTTTTAAGGTACTTCCCTTTAAAGCCTAGGCTTCAGAGATTATTCATGTGTCGCGAAACTGCTGTTGCAATGAGATGGCATGCTAATGAACGACCCAATGATGGAAATTTAAGGCATCCTGCTGATGGGGAAGCATGGAAGAGTTTTGATTGTTTACACCCACTCTTCTCCAACGATCCTCGTAATGTTCGATTGGGACTCTCAAGTGACGGTTTCAATCCATTTCGAACCATGAGTATTTCTCACAGCACGTGGCCTTTTATGTTGATGAATTATAATTTATCTCCATGGATTTGCATGAAGCCAGAGTATATCATGTTGTCTATGATTATTCCAGGTCCAACATCTCCGGGAAATGATATAGATGTGTACCTACAACCACTGATTGAAGAATTGAAGGAATTATGGGAACCTGGAGTAGAAACATATGATGCTGTGACCAAGCAAACATTCCAAATGCGGGCAGCCTTAATGTGGACTGTTAATGACTTTCCTGCACTAGCAATGCTTTCGGGATGGAGCACTAAGGGAAAATTGGCATGTCCTAGTTGTAATTATGATACATGCTCTCAGTATCTCAAACATAGTCGTAAAATGTGTTACTTGGGTCATCGAAGATTTTTGCCTTATGATCATCCATTGCGAAAAGATAAGAAGTCATTTGATGGTAAAGAGGAACATAGACCCGCACCTACTACTTTGTCAGGTATCGAAGTGCTTGAAGAGCTTAGTGGATTCAATAATACTTTTGGAAAGGGTCGAAAAAAAAGGCCTCGAGATAATAATGGTCCGTGGAAGAAAAGGTCTATCTTTTTTGAATTGCCATACTGGGTACATAACAAATTGAGGCATAATCTTGATGTGATGCACATAGAGAAGAACATATGTGATAGTTTGCTTGGAACTTTATTGGAGATAGATGGAAAGTCAAAGGACCATATTTCTTCTCGATATGACTTACAAGAAATCGGAATACGTACGGAGCTACATCCAATAGAAGATGATGATGGAAATGTAAGTTTTGGTCAATCTTCTTTCTTTATGAATTCGAAAAAGAAAAAGTTATTTTGTAGCGTCTTCAAAAAGGCCAAATTACCTAAAGGATGTGCCTCAAATATTTCAAATCGTGTGCATGTGAAGGAGATGAAGATATGTGGGTACAAGAGTCATGATGCTCATTTTATGATGCATCACCTACTTCAAATTGCTGTTAGGAAAGTCCTACCTAAAAATGTTGCATTGACATTAATTAGGTTAGGAAATTTCTATAAAGCCATATGTAGTAAGGTAATAAGGCAAAGAGATCTTGTAAAACTTGAGTCTGAAATTGGTGAAATATTATCCAACCTTGAGATGATTTTTCATCCATCGTTTTTTGATATAATGGTACATTTAAGTGTTCATTTGGTGAATGAGATTAGGCTTGGGGGCCCGACTCATCTTCGTGGTATGTATTCCATTGAGAGAGAGCTATGCGACTTGAAGGGGCTTGTTCGTAATCGGTATTGTCCAGAAGCATCAATGGTAGAAGGTTTTGTAAGTGGAGAGCAGTTGACTTTTTCTTCGAGATACTTACATGATGGTGTGAAGACAAGATTTAGTAGATATCAAACTGAGGATGAGGAATCTGATCAAAATCATTCACCTATATTTCCTAGGATAGGTCATCCAATTGGACGTGAGAAGAGAAAGGATTGTACCTTTTTGATGGATTCACAATTACGTTATGAGGCACATCGATATGCTCTTTTCAATACGGGAGATGCCCAAGTGGAAAAATTTATTGAGTAAGATAAATTATACAATAATTATATATATTTTAAGCATTATTCATTTATAAATGTCTAATAATTAAATTTTGTCACATGCGTCATTGTAGGGAACATAAGACTTTGGTGGGTAATCATATTCGATCTAATGCATGGGCAAGAGCAAGGAGCCACAGTCGTGAATTCAGCAATTGGTTTGAAGAGAAAGTTCAAAATGTTGAAGTACCTCGTCATATAAGATGGTTATCTAAAGGGCCTAATGTGGTAGCCAAGAGATATACTGCATACTTTATTAATGGATATCGTTTTCATACAAAAAGTCGCGATGCTCCACTTAAGACTCAAAATAGTAGAGTGACTTTATCAGCGACAACTGATAGTTTTGCGAGTGTTAGGGACCAAAATCCCATCGATGGAGAGGTTGTTTATTATGGAGTTATTCAAGATATCATAGAGATTGATTATTATGGTTGTTTTAGTGTTGTATTATTTAGATGTGATTGGTTTAAGAATGAAGTTGATGAGTATGGGTTGACCCGGGTATACCTCAAAAAGTTATGTAGTAAAGATGATCCTTTTGTGTTGGCATCACAAGTTTATCAAGTGTTTTATGTCGCGGATCCTATTGAGGAAGATGTGTATTATGCAATAAATAAAGTGCCAGTTGATTTGTATGATCTTGAGGAAGAGAATTGTCCTAATATAAGAGAAACATTTTGGAGGGAGTCTAATGATGACATTGGTCCTTCAACTAGATTTAATGAGGGTGACTTTAGATGCTCAAGAGAAGATGTGGCCATTGATGTTGATGATCTTCCGTATAATGAACAACATTCAGAAGACATAGTTGTAGAAACATCGGAAGAGGAGGATCCGCTTGATGGTACTGATTGGGATTGGATGGAGGAAGATGATTAGTCAAGGATGTCCTGAAGTTCTTTTAAATATATGCACATTGTCGTTTTGAGTTTCAATTTTGTGAGTGAGGATAGCCTATTACAACATATTTTATACTCATGCTTGTTCATATCTTATCAATCATTTCATTTATATTTTTAATCTCAAATTCCACATTTTTTTCCAGGAATTTTAAAATATAATTGAAGAATTGGTGCTCTCGGTAGAGATTTCAAAGGCGAGATAAGTTGTATTTCAGGTAATACTAAGCATTGGTGCTCTCGGTATATCTGTATTCAGTTATTTAAATGTTGGGTTAGAAATAAAGGAAGCTGAAGTGTTTTTCTAATCTAAGTGTTCTGGTTCTCTACAGAGAAGAAATGGCATTTAACTAGTCCAGATTTTCAAGTGAAGAGAGGAAACACTATCATTATTTTTCTAATCTAAATGTTGTGATTCTCTACAGAGAAAAACTAGCATTTGACTATTCCAGGCTTTTCAAGTGAAGAGAGGAAACAGCATCCAGAAAATGTATGTACCTTCCTCTCTTTCTTATCTTTTTCATGGTGGTATATTCCTTTCTTGTATCTGCACTACTGTATAATAATGGAGTGACATAATTATGACTACTTAAAGAGCACCAAGGGTATGTTGTTGTTGTTGTTGGAGATAGATTGTCAATGCTTCTTAATGCATTGTTGATATTTGTAACATGGTGCACTTGTTATCAACTGAGCTTTCAGGCACTCTGCCCTGGAGATTTCTCATGGTTGTTACCTGGCTGGAATTGTGTTGTCCAAACTATTGCCTATGCTTGTAAGTGGGAATGTGGATCATTCTGCCACATTGCTTAGCTTTTCATTCTGCCACATTGTGTTGTCCAAACTCTTGCCTAGTATTTGGGTTATGGTTTTGTAGTGTTAGTTGCATTGCTTAGCTTTTCATGATGATGAAGTTTTGGTGTGGAATTAAGAAGTTGTTACTTTTTAAATAGATGCTAAAAAGATGTAGAATAAGCAAGAATCAGCAAGATGTTATAATGCTGGTAACAAAACATTTTTTATCTGAAAATGGTTTTCTACTAGTTCTTCTAGCTCGATGAAGATAACTGACTGCATCTTTTGGGATATCAAAATTGTATACATGTGTTGTCTCTGGTAGATCAACTCCTCTAGCTGCTATATCAAGAATGACTCTTCGCCTATACTATACTATACTATACTATACTATACTATACTATACTATAATTGAAGCTAACTATCATGATAAATATTGGATTACTCCATTTCCTGGCCGCATGATCAATTGAATGATCAAGCAAATAGTTTGGTTACCTTCTTTGTTCAATGAATATAATTCTGCTGCACAGTAAATTAACAACTTTTGGAAGCCTTTACCCTCCAATAGAACCAAAGTTCCTCTTTCCTTTGCTTTTAGTAGTGGTGGAGGAAATGATACCCTGCAGATTGTACAACTATCTGATGCAGTTTTTCTCCTCCAATCAAATCAGGTCGATTCTATGCCTTTGAAAAAGCTCACCGCTTAGATCCAACATCAAGTGGACGTGGAGTTCGCCAGTTCAAAACTTCTCTTCTTCAACGACTAGAAAAGGTAGAACTGTTTTATACCACCACTATTATATGCTTGTCATGGTGTATGTTTAAAGTGGTATGTTTCAACTAAATATTTCTTGTGTGCTGATATTAGTCAATCATGTTGTTGTGATTTAGATTTCTGTGCAGCTTTATTCTTGTACTATATGGAGGAAATAAGTGGTATGCTTTATTCTGTGCAGCTTTATTCTGTGCAGCCTTCTGTTTGTTAGATCCCACTAGCATATGCAACTTACTGAATCATCCAAAAAAGAGTGTAACCTTTTTTCTAAGAGCAAAAGGTGTCATCATCACACAGCCAGGAGTGACACTTAGAATCTTTCCTTTAATTTTAGAATCAAATACAGCCCAAAACCCCCAAAGACAGAAAAAAGTGAGATGCTTATGCAATGCTAGATCCAACATAACATATTACAATAACATAGGCTTAGAAAACATACCCAGCAGTGGACTGATATACACATCCAGAACCAGTGGCTGATTAATAAAAACAAAACAAAACAAAAGAAATGTTAAAAATTAAACCTTTGAACTGAGAATGAAAATAAGTGAATAAATGAGGGAACTTACTGAGAGTGAAAATAAGTGAATAAATGAGGGAACTTACAAGCTGGTTCAGTTGAAGTTAAAGTAGCAGTTCCCTTAAAGTCACAGCTAGCACCAGATGCACCTTTTCTCTGATAATAGCTATTTACAGCATAGTTACAATGGTCTTCTGCCTATATTATAATAGTTTACTTGCTACGAACTATTTTTACATACTTATAGTTTCATATGAGGTTTAATTCTTATTTCATTTCTATAGACAGTGAGTTAGCCATTATGAGTCAAGAAGAGTGTTCAAGAAGACACACGAGAATTAGCAACAAAAAGTATGTTCTACCAGGATCACTTGTATCTTTGCGAAACAAAAAGATATCAAGTCACCAGCAAAAGCATACCTCAAACAGCGTTCCCGATGTTCAAGATACCTTAAACATTCGGGTTGGATCTCAAATGCAGCACA
The DNA here is from genome assembly GCA_029948455.1 of Solanum rostratum. Taxonomy (NCBI): domain Eukaryota; kingdom Viridiplantae; phylum Streptophyta; class Magnoliopsida; order Solanales; family Solanaceae; genus Solanum; species Solanum rostratum. The sequence goes on along the minus strand of CM057053.1, from coordinate 13,860,847 downwards.
TGTCTATGAATTCTACTTCTTCTGAGGCACAAACAATCTCCACTATTCCCCCATCACAAGCAGTACATGAACCAGTGCAACAAGAGTCGGTACATCCCACCACTCCTGCATCGCAAGCAATTCAGGAACAGAATTCTACCAATCTTGATGAAAATGGCCAATCCGAGGAGCAAGGCAAGTGTATTTATAATTAAGTTCTTATTATTACAGAAATTTTCTATGTAACTATAAAATATATTATTGTAGGTCATTCCACAAATAAAAGAAAAAGAGGTGGTACAATAATGGCAGTTGTACATGGACGTAGCGAGCGCAAACTGATCATTCTAAATGAGTTGCACCAGCCTATTGGTCCTACTAAAGCGGTGGTAAAGGAGTTGAGTAGCTTCCTTGGCACATTGGCAAGGAATGGGACATTTTGTCCTCTTAATATACTTAGCTGGAAAAACTTAAAGACGCACGATGATATGTGGAACTATATCAAGGTTAGAAATTCTCAATGTTTTTAATGTTAGTTAAAACTATTTCTTAGTTTTTGCACTAACCCAATTGCACAATTTGTAGGAGAAATATGACATTCCTAATGTTGGGAAGGAATGGGCTTTGAATGCAATTGATCTTGCTTGGAGAGGGTATAAGAGTAGGATTAAGAAAAAATACTTTTATCCCTATGACAATGACGAAATTCGAATGTCTTATAGACCTAAAAATGTTCCAGAATCTGTATTTAAGGATCTCCTCCAATATTGGAATTCTGATGAAGCTGAGGTAAGACAATTTTGTATATCTGATCTTGTTAATATCTCTCAGCATATACATTTATTCTCTATATAATTACTTTAAGTGACAGTTATTTGTTTTTTTGTGAGTATGGTTGAAACATCAACTTTATTTTTTTACAGAATATGTCAAAAAATAACAAGGAGAATCGCAAAAAGCTGAAGTATCCGCACACTGTTGGCAAAACAAGTTTTTCCATAATCCGTGAGGTTTGATATTTTTTCGTAATCTAACTATGAACTTATACTTTAATGTGAAGATATTGATGTCTACTTTTGTATAACCAGGAAAAAAAGAAGGAAAGTCCGGGTGGTGTTTCCAGTAAAGTTTTTTTGTGGCTACTAGAAGAAGAACACCTGGCCGAGTATACAAGGACTCATATGAGGATACAACCAACATAATAGTATGAAATTTTCTTGTTCAAAGTTGCTCTTGATCATTTATTTGTTTTTAAATATTACATCAGTTTTTATATACTTTAACTATTTTTCTTTGCTCTTAAATCTTATTTGTAGGCTGAAATGGAAATGATAGAAACTCAAGAAAGTGAAGATGGTAGCCAATCAGTTGATGCATATTCAAAAATTATGCCACCTGAACATCCTGGTCGAGTCAGGTTGTATGGACGTGGAGTTACCAAGACTCTTTTGAAACGCAAAGCAGCTGATTTTGAAACTTTGTCTAGTACTGCTGCAGATAATGAAAGGATGCAGAAAAAAATGGAGGAGCTAGAAGAGAGGATTCAACAAAAAATGCAAGAAAAGTTCGAAGCACAATAAGACAACATGGAACGAGATATTACAATGAATATTATTGCTCAACTTCAGAATCTTAACCCAGGATTAACAATTGATCCGAATATGTTAAGATTTAATGTTCATTCATCGAGAGAAGAGGCTGGTAGTCAACTTATCAATCGTCCATCTGCTGGCAGTAATGATAAAGGTCATACTTAATCTAATCTCCTTTTTATTCTTCATCTTCTGCTTCTTCTTTATTCTATCTTCTTCTTCTTCTACCTTTATTTTTTTCTCTCTACATATGACTTAGCTTTTGAGATGATAATCTGAACCTTCAGTTATAATTCTAAAACATAGTTGATTTAATTGGATTGTGTGATTGGAGTAGCTGAGCTAATTTTGGAATTCTCTTGCCCCCCTGTTGTTACTGTAGTACTCTGTTTGCTATGTAGTACTCTTGCCCCCTGTTGTTGGTGTCATGCTGATGAGGTGCAAATAACTCAACATCATCATTTAGATGGAAAAAAACTCACACAGAGATGCAAATAAGTTAAATTCCAACTTATTGGAAATCTACCTAATAAGGTTATTGAATTCTGTGATTTAATGGTTATGGAAGTGATGTTGAGTTTGAACTGTAATCATGTGATGTTGCTGATATTCTCTCTTTTGTACTTCACTATTAAATGGCTTTACGAGTTGTTATGGTTCATTACTACTCTTCCCAATTTGTTGAAAGTTTTGAGGTTAACTTAGCAATGAGTTTCCTGCTATCATCCTTAATATTAATCTCCGGGTCTTTGCTGTTGTTAAAAAATTGTTCGCTTTGCCTTTACATGTGAAACAGGTTTCGTTTTGGGACTATCTTCAATTAGAAATAGGTCTTTCTTATTGTTTTATGAGCCTATCTACCTTACCCTTGTGAGTTTGCTATAGCAAAACAGCATCCTTTGTTATCAACCTTGAATCTTGATTTTGCTGTATTGTCAATGTTGAGAAAGAGTTCATTTTCAGTTTACATTGGTTTCATTTTTAAGATTTACACCTAATTATTTGTCATATTTCTGGCTCTTGATTTGAAGTCAGTTTTCTGCATGAAGTTGTGGCAATGAAGCTCTAGGTGAAAGATGACAACACCTCAATGCTTATTGAATAACCTTTACACAAGTTAATAATTTCAAAATTGCAGGTTAATAATGGGATCTGAAGTGATAGCATCTCTCTTAAGTACTTACTCTTTTACAGGATTAGCATTGTGTAGGTATGGATAGAAAGCTAATGTCTTAAGTTCTTCCTCATTGAAAAACAAAGAAATGATATATGTATTTGTAATTCTTTGAAGTTAGGTATTATGTGTTGAGGCCATTGTGCTTTGCTGCTTCTATCTGTTGGGAACTTGTTGGCGCAATTTTTATTATTTGCGAAGAACTAATGCATTTGTTCAATTGATACTTATGCGGTTCCTTGATTCTATTGTAACACCTGCCAAGTCTTTCCTTTTGATATTCTTCTTCTTGTGTGTGCGCGCACACATGCCTTGTGTTCTTTTAACAGAGATAAATTTTACATTGGGGTGTCTTGTGAGTTTAATTCCATTGTAAGGAAGTTCTAGTCCTTTCTCTTGGTATTCTATGCATTAGATTTTTCAACTTACTCTTGCTTCTTATGTGGTGTCTTTAGATTTTTCAATTTAGTCTTGCTTCTTATGTGGGGTCTATAACTGTTTGCTGGTCTGCTATACTGACTAGATTTTGTTACATCTTGATGTCTCGAGGAATTCCCTCTTCATCTTTTTTGAAAAGAAATTGTGCCCACCTATAATGGATGGGTTTCATGGGTATGCCAATGTATAGTGTTTGAAAGACGGATCAACTCTTATCTGCTAAAGCTTATCTGTTCTCATATGATTTTAGTTTGAAATATGAAACATTTGATATACTGAACTCCAAAAAGAAAGAATTATGTGAAATTGGAATTGTGTTTCTTCCGACTTAAAGTGGCTTTATTTTGCAGCTTTATGTTCATGTGGGATTTCACTGGTTATGTTGTTGTTGTTGAGATGATGAATGACATTATTAATTTATTCTTTGTAGGTCATGTCGAAAATGAAGAAAGGGATGAAAGCAGTGACGATGATGATCTTGATCTTACTTAAGATCATTTTTCACTTTTTGATGAAATTCTAATTTTTTCTATGAAATACTTTGATACTTATTGAAGCATGTAAAACTACTTATCTTTTGGGTTTTAACATTTTGCTATATGTATATACATATTAAAAATGTACCGGTGTATATATTTTAAGTAGTTAATTGTTAAGCGTATATGCATATTGTTGTGTACATGTTGGATATATATATAAATTTGTGTTGTCGTTAATTTTTAGAAGAGAAATGGATCAGTATTACAAATGTAATTTCCTTTTATAATACAAAGGCTAATTGTGCTTAGATAAAGACATATGGCAACGTTTAAGAAGCGTTGCCATAAACTCAATGTCTATGACAACGCTGTCTATGGCAACAGCTATGAAGCGTTGTCATAGACATTGTATCTATGGCAACAGCTATGAGCGTTGCCATAGACTCCAGTCAATGACAACGGCTATGAAGCGTTGCCATAGACATTGAGTCTATGGCAACGGCTAAGAAACGTTGCCATTGCCACCCCATTTAAGTCGTCGCCATAGGGTTTTCTATTACAACGCTTTTTGACAACCGTTGCACAAAACGTTGCCATAGATCTATAGCCACAAGAGCTGATGCAACGCTTGGTTAACCGTTGCCATATGTCTGTGGCAACGGTTGTCGGATCTATTGCAACGGTTTTGCCTGCGTTGCCATAGACCTAATTTCTAGTAGTGGGACTACTGCAAGCTTGATCAAACAATGCTTGTGACCAGTGCTCAGAATGCCATCATGAAAGTAGATGCAAGATGTAGTATAAGTACCAGGACAACATGTAATCAGTAGGCATCATAGGCCGATTGCGCAGGAAACGTAAAAATAGTATGAAAAAGAGGAATACACCTAAATTAGAGTCACACAAGTTGTCAAGAATAAGAAAACTAACTACCATACAAACAAGAGAAGGTTAAGTGAAGAACTATGCTAATTATACCCAAACGGGCCTGCATAAGATTGACCAAGATGTTAGAAAACTAGAAACACAAGGATTCAGGAAGTAACAAATTGCCATACTGAATTCTAAGAAATCAAAACCAACCCTAAACCATGACTATCTAAGGGCAGGAGATTTGTAGAAACTGGTATCGAGGATAGGTTTAGTCCCAGCTTTGCTACCCGAATGCTCTCCTAATTCATATGGGAGGCGGGGGCAGCTACTACTACCCGAATGCTCACCAAATATAAAATGGGCCTGATGCCGAGACTATTACTGCCCAGATGCTCGCCTAATATATATAGGGCCTAAGGTCGGGACTACTACTACCTGATTGCTCACTTAACTATAACTGGAGGTGCCTAGATTCCTCTCCTTCCATCTGTATGCTAAAAGTTACCAAAGATTGTCTTCTTTAATGAATTGGAACTAGTGAGACCACCCAATTATCAGCTGAAAGTTAGAAATAATGCAATACGGGACCTAGATGTTACGCCCCGGGAGGGTGCCCAAGACGTGACCGACACCTAGAGACTATTGCTAGTCCTCAAGCGAATTGCTTAGCCTCATCATATCCATTCAATCCAACAACTCTACATATCAACCGAAGTAAAAGCGAGTAAATGGGCTCATCTCATCTAATGTCTCAAATAATATATATAATAATAGAAGGCTAGTAGAAAGAACTAGCTCACAATCTCAACATCAAGGTTCGACTATCATCTATGAAGCCTCTATCACTAATCAAGTGGTGCCAATGACAGACCTATGACTACCAAAATCAATATATAAGACTAGTCTAGTCTAACTCAAAAGCATGATGAAATAAACAATAGTGGATCCTCCGGAGTAGGGGAGGCTCACCAATAAGCTGAACATCCTGGATCTTCAACAATGCGCCTATTGACGATCCCTAATCCATATATCTACATCATAGAATGATGCAGCACCAAGTGGCGTCAGTACGTGGAATGTACGGTATGTAAAATAGCTTAATGAAACAGAAACCGGTAGAATAATATGAAACAATCATCAACTCAGAACAATCAGAAACCGGTAGAATAATATGAAACAATCATCGACTCAGAACAATCATCAAATCAAATCAAAACATCAAATGTCTATCTATGCAAGAATCAAGAGTAGACAAGTGACCAATCAACCTCATCAATCAAGACAAATTCATCTCAAGAAACTCATCTCATCACATCTCATCTTCTCGACTCAGAGTACTCAAGGTAGGAACTTTCTGGGAGTTTCTCTTATCCTACAACAATCACTTATGAGCCAGTGAACGTACAACAGTCAAGCTAATGTTGCCACAACAATTCCAAACTTGCCAGGTAGGGAATGAATCGAATCCTAGAGGGAAACATAATCAACTAAGTCCTCTATTGCTTTCAGGATTTCTAATCAAGAGAGAACTACAATATAGTGTGATGGTTCTAATCCTCACCTACGTTTGGCGACATAGTTTGGTGAGTGCAAGTCAGTACTCGATACTCCTCCCATGACTCAATGCTCATAAGATAATCAATCCAATCAAACCAATCAAATCATAGGGACTTTTAACCCTATTATCAATCAATCTCATAGGGGCTTTAACCCTTTCATCAATCAATCTCATAGAGGCTTTAACCCTCCCATCAAGGAACATTTCAATCAATGACTCAAGATTTAGAATAATAGGTAAGGGGACAATCAAATAGACAAACCAGTGGAGTTCATTATGGAGACTCACAAGACTATTAACTCATGATCATTCTCTCATCACAATCACAATCGACATCCTCAAATCAAGGCTCTTAACTCAATTCTTAAGTTCATTAGTATATGCTTTCAAAATAGTCATGTAACGTTATGCAATTTCTCATAAAAATATTCAATTTAAGAAAACAAGTTTATGATGATCATCAAAATAGGAAAACATATGAATTTAATAAGATTTTTAATAAAACCATCAAGAATCATGTATGTAGAGTCATTAGACTTTAACCTCTTCTATGACCTTCTACGGGGCACATGAGAGGACAATCTCATGCTTTTAATTTAGCCTTACATACCTGGGATGAAGCTATCAACAATCACCTTCAAGAATTCCTCTTGAATTCCTTAATCTCAAGCTTTTCTCCTCCTTCCTCAAGCACCAATCTTGTTAGATTATTAGAAATGAACTTAGAAAAGGGGGTTTTAGACCCTTTAATGTCAAAACGACCTAATTAGATAGTGTACAGAGTTTAGAAGGGGTTGGGAATTGACTGGAATGCCCCTTAAACAATTTAAAAATTTTTCAGCTTCGGGATAGCCCTGTTCGTGACGCGGACTTGTCACACACAATGTCTTTTTCTCCAAAAAGTTTCTGAAGGAGTTTTTCCAATCTCGTCGAAAACTTTTGAAAAAGTATAAGCGTGGGTCCGCTACAGGGGCGCAACATGCCTCTGTCGTGCACTCTTAGTATTTTCATTTTTGGGTCGAAAAATTATCTTTTGATCTGGTCGCTCTATAAATCGTCGAGACCATTTTTCCACTCAATGTTTCGTTTTGATCACAAATCTAGTCTCAGATTTGTCATATGAGCATCGGAAGATGCGTTATGCACATACCTTTCCTCTAGGGGTATTTTGGTAATTTTATCGGGCGTTATATCATCTCTTCCTTGGGATCATTCGTCCTCAAATGATGAGTAAAGGCGGATATCAAGGCACGAATAGACTCAAGACTCATCTCAACATTCAACTCAATCAATCAAACTCTTGACTTCTTATAAATCTCAATCAAATCTATTCAGACTCAATAATAGACAATCAACTAAAGAATAGATCAATCAATTTAGTCAAGGGCAAGAAAATTTACCTTCGACGTTCTCATCATTTGGCATGAATAGGTGTGGATATTTGGCCTTCATCTCTTCCTCAGCTTCCCATGTGGCTTCCTCAACGAATTGATTTCTCTATAGGACTTTGACTAAGGCTATCTCTTTATTTCTCAATTTACGAATCTGACAATCAAGGATATGCACCAGAACCTCTTTGTAGGACAAGGTATCCTTCAACCAATGCTATCAATAGGGATAACTAAGGTAGATCTCCCAAGCACTTCTTCAACAACGACACATGGAATGCCGGATGAATTCCATCTAACTCGGAAGGAAACTTTAGCTCATAAGCAACCTTCCCAATCCTTTTCACAATTTGATATGGTCCCATATAACATGGACTGAACTTTCCCTTCCCAAATCTCATGATACCCTTCATAGGTGACACCTTCAAGTACACCCAATCATTTACCTTGAACTTTAAGTCTCTTCTCCTCACGTCGGTGTAAGATTTCTGGCGACTCTGGGCAGTCTTCAACCTCCCTCTAATGACTTAACCTTCTCCATTGATTGGTGGACAAGATCAGGCCCAATTAATTCCACTTCTCCAACCTAAAGCCACCCAATTGGTGATCTACATCGCCTTCCATACAAGGCTTCATAGGGAGCCAATTGAATGCTTGCATGATAACTATTGTTATATACAAATTCAATCAAAGATAGGTGATAATCCCAATTTTTCTTGAAATCAAGAACACAGACTCTCAACATATCTTCTAGTGTCCGGATTATGCCTCTGCCTGACCATCTGTCTGGGGATGTAAGGTTGTACTCAGGTTCACTGTAGTACCCAATTCTTTCTGGAACGATCTACAAAATTGGGAGGTGAATTGACTTCCTCTGTTCGAGATGTTGGACAAAGGAACTCCATGCAACCTTACAATCTCCTATACAACTTGGTGTACTCCCCTGCAGTGTTGGTTGTCTTTACTGCTAAAAAGTGAGCCGATTTGGTCATCCTATCCACAATCGCCCATATTGAGTCATGTTGCTTTTGAGACCTCGGTAGACTCGTAATGAAGTCCATATTAATCATCTCTCACTTCCATTTAGGAATCTCAAAGTTCAGAGCCAATCCACATGGCCTTTGATGCTCAACTTTTACTTGTTGGCAGTCCGGGCACTTTGAAACGAACTCAACAATATCCCTCTTCAGTCCACTCCACCAATAGACTTCTCTCAAGTCGTGGTACATCTTGGTGGAGCCATGATGGATGGAATATCTAGTGTTATGGGCTTCAGCCATGATTCTATCTCGAGTGCCATCCACCTCCGGAACACACAATCTACTCTAGTATCCCAAAACTCCATCTCCCCCTTTGGAGAAAACCATTACTTTTTGTTTGTGGACAGCCTCCTCCAATTGGAGTATAACAAGATCTTGGTCTTGCTTTTCTTTCACCTCAGCCACTAAGGATGAAGCAAACCCATTCTGAACATTAACTCCTCCCTCATTATTCTCCTCAAGTTGGACTCCCAATCGAGCCAATTGATGCATTTCTTTAGCTAGCTCCTTCTTTCCTTCCTCAACATGAGTTGTGCTACCCATTGACAAGCTGCTAAGAGAGTGAGCAACAATGTTAGCCTTACCTGGGTGGTAGAGAATGCTCATATCATAGTCCTTGAGCAACTCCAACCATCTCCTCTGTCGCAGGTTGAGCTCTTTCTAACTGAAGGCATACTGCAAGCTCTTGTGGTCAATGAACATATCCACATGCACTCTATATAAGTAGTGGCGCCAGATTTTAATTGCAAACACCACTACTGCCAACTCAAGATCATAGGTTGGATAGTTCCTCTCATGAACCTTAAGTTTCCTAGAAGCATAGACTATCACTTTCCCTCTCTGCATCAGCATACATCCCAATATAACCCTCGAAGCATCACAATAGATTACAAAGTCCTCTGTCCCATAGAGCAAGAGTAGAACCGGTGTAGTAGTCAGTCTCATCTTTAACTCTTGGAAACTCTTCTCACATTCTTCAGACCACTAAAACTTGGCCTTTTTCTGAGTCAATTTAGTCAAATGGTGTGGATAGGGAAGAAAATCGATCAATAAATCTGCGGTAGTAGCCTGCCAACCCTAAGAAACGTCTTATGTCACTCGAAGAGGTCGGTCTGGGCTAGTTCTTAACTGCTTCAATCTTCTGAGCATCTACTCGAATACCATCACCAGAAACCACGTGGCCTAGGAAAGCCACTGATTTAAGCCAAAATTCACACTTCAAGAATTTTGGATACAACTCATGGTCCCTAAGTGTTTGGAGGACCACTCTGAGGTGATTAACATGCTCCTCCTCATCTCTCGAATATGCCAAAATATCAACGATGAATACAATCACAAACATATCAAAAGATTGTTTGAATACTCTATTCATCAAGTCCATGAAGGCTGCAGGTGCATTTTTCAACCCAAAGGACATGACCAAGAACTCAAAAGGGACATATCTAGTCCTAAAGGTTGTCTTTGGAATATCACATTCCCTCACTTTCAACTGATGGTAGCCAGATCTGAGAAACAAGAGGCACCCTGCAGTTGATAAAACAGATCATCTATCCTTGGAAGAGGATACGCATTCTTTATGGTGACCTTTTTCAGTTGCCTATAGTCAATGCACATAATCCATCTTTCTTTCGCACAAATAGGACAGGGGCACCCAAAGGAGAAACACTCGGCCTAATGAAGCCTTTCGCAAGCAAATCTTTTAATTGCTCTTTCAACTCAGCGGGGCCATCCTCTAAGGTAGAATTGAGATAGGTTGGGTATCGAGAAGAACATCAATCCCAAAGTCAATCTCCCTGTCAGGAGGGACTCCGGGCAGATCCTCAGGCAACACTTCAGGAAAGTCATTCACAATCCAAAATGATTCAAGAGTTAGGAACTCAACATCATCAGATTTAACTTTCCCCTAGGTGCAACAAAATCACCTTCCACTCAAGAACCGGTTCATTTGGAAATTGAAACTTAACGGTTTGGGATCTACAATCAACGAAGGCATGATAGGTGTGAAGCCAATCCATGCCAAGGATCAAATCAAAATCAACCATCTCCAACTAAACCAAATCAACAAGAGTATTCTTATGATGGATGGACACTACACAAGATCTATATATTCTCTCAGCTCGAATAAACTCACCCACTGGACTAGAAACATCAAAGGGTTCAAGAAGACTATCAGGGGTTCTCTCAAATCTACTGGCTACATAAGGAGTTAAAAATGACAATGTGGCACCAGAGTCGCCTGGCTACATAAGGAGTTAAAAATGACAATGTGGCACCAGAGTCGAATCATACCCGTCACGACATCTGGGGAGTTTTCCTAATCTTGGCAACTATCCATGGCATACAAATGGTTTGAAGCTCCACTTGCGCCTGACGTAGCACCCCTATGGTTTTCTCATAGCTGGCGGGGCTAGTGTAGAAGATTGAGCCTGGTCGTCCCACTTTGGACAGTCCTTCAGGTAGTGACCCACTTGGCCACATTTATAGCATACATCATTCCCTTCACGAGATTTCCCCAAGTGCATTTTTCCACACTTATCACACGATGGCTTACCTTGTGAACCTTGAGCCACACTAGCTAAGATCCATGGGTTCTGACATTTTGAGACCTCTGGTCATACCTGCCTCTAGGCGCAGATGCACTATCAGATGATGGTGCTGGGAATCGATTACCATTACGTTTTTTTCCAACCTCATGGTTGGATGTCTTTGCTCTCTTACGTATGAACTCTTCTTTATCTAGTTGTCTCTCCTCATTGGCTTGTTGTAAGAACATCATCAATCGCCCAATATCCATATCACTCACAAGCATTGCTCCCCTCCCATCTCTATTGGGTCCTCTATTTAGCCTATCAACATACATCCTCATTCTTCCCCATATGTTATCTACCATGTCTGGATCATACGGGTGGTTCAGCAATGAGCTCGGTAAGAGGCCCAGGGGAGCCGGTGGCGGCGGGGGAGGCCTGGTAGGATTTTATGGGTCAAGGAAAAGGAAATAGGCGATTTCAGGACTTTTCTGTTGGTGATAACCTATGAATTCTGGCGCTGCATTGGGGTTCGACACAAGTTTCCCAAAAAATCATACGAGTGGGTCTGAAACTAGCCCGGCAAGAGGCCTGGGGGGCCCGACGGCGAGGGGGAAGGTCTGGCAAGATTTTATGGGCCAAGGAACAGGAAATAGGTAATTTCAACACTTTTTGTGGGTGTTAGCCCACGGATTCTAGCGCTGCATGGGGTCCGACACAAGTTTCTGGAAAAATCATATAAGTGGATCCGTAATGACCCTGGCAAAAGGCCCGGGGGGCCTGACGGAGGCTTGGTAGGATTTTATGGGCCAAGGAATAGGAAACAAATAATTTCAGCACTTTTCCATGGGTGTTAGCTCACGGATCCCGGCACCACATGGGGTTTGGCACACGTTTCCCAAAAAAGATGAGTAGGTCCACAACAAACTCGAAAAGAGGCCCAAGGGACCCAGCATCGGGGGGAGGCCTGTTAGGATTTTATGGGCTAAGGAATAGGAAACAGGCAATTTTTGCACTTTTCTGGGGTCTTACCCCATGAATGCTAGCGTTGTATGGATTTTCAACGCAAGTTTCCCAAAACATCATACGTGTGGGTCTGCAACGAGCTGGAAAAGAGTCATAGGGGGCCCAGCGGCAGCGTAGGAGGCTTGGTAGGATTTTATGGGCCAAGGAACAAGATATAGGAAATTTCGGTACTTTTCTTTGGGCGTTAGCCCATGGATTCGGGGCTGCATGGGGGTCCAGTGAAAATTTCCCTAAAAAACAAACGACTGGTTCCACAATAATCCCAGAAAGAGGCCTGGGGGGCAGCGGCGGGAGAGACCTGGTAGGATTTTATGGGCTAAGGAACAAGAAAGTGGCGATTTTGACACTTTCCTGTGGGTGTTAGCCCACAGATTCTGGCGCTGCATCGAGGTCCGGCGTAAGTTTCTCGAAAATTCATATGAGTAGGTTTGCATCGAGCCCAAAAAATGGCCCAGTGAGCCCAACAATGGCGGGAGAGGCCTTGTAGGATCTTATGGGTAAAGGAATAGGAAACAGGAGATTTCGACACTTTTCTGTGAGTGTTAGCACACGGATTCTGCCATTGCAAGGGGTCCGGTAAAAGTTTCCAAAAAACTCGTGCGAGTGGGTCCGGAATGAGCATGTAGAGAGGCCTAGGGGGCCCGGTGGCTGCGGGGGAGGCCTGGTAGGATTTTACGGGTTAATGAACAGGAAATAAACGATTTCGGCACTTTTTGTGGATGTTAGCCCATGGATTCTGGCGCTACATGGGATCCGGTGCAAGTTTCTCAAAAATTCATAGAAGTAGTACGCAATGGGCCCACCAAGAGGCTCAGGGAGCCGACGGCAGTGGGGGAGGCCTAGTAGGTTTTAATGGGCCAAGGAAGAGGAAACAGATGATTACGGGACTTTTCTATGGGTGTTAGCCCACGTATTCTGGCGCTGCATGGGGGTCTGCCACAAGTTTCCCAAAAAATCATACGAGTGGGTCCGCATCGAGCCCGACAAGATGCCCAGGGCCCCATCGGCAGCAGGGGAGGCCTGGTAGAATTTTATGGGCCAAGGAACAGGAAACATGCGATTTTGACACTTTTTTGTGGGTGTTAGCTTACGGATTCTGACGCTACAAGGGGTTCTGACGCAAGTTTCCAAAAAAGTCATCTGTGTGGATCCGCAACGAGCCTAGAAAGAGGCCTAGGGGCCCGACGGTGGTGGGGGAGGCCTGGTAGGATATTATGGGCCAAGGAATAGGAAACAGGCGATTTCAATATTTTTTATGGGTGTTAGCTCACGGATTCTGGCGCTGCATGGGGGTTCTATGCAAGTTTCGCGAAAAATCATATGAGTGTCTGCAACGAGCCCGACAAGAGGCCTAGGGGGCCCGCTGGCAGTGGAGGAGGCCTGGTAGGATTTTGTGAGTCTTAGCTCATGGATTCTGATGTTGCATGCAGGTCCGACACAAATTTCCCAAAATATAATACGAGTGGGTCTGCAACGAGCCCAGTAAGAGGCTTAGGGGTCTTGTTAGAGGCGGGGGAGGCCTGGTAAGATTTTACGTTCTAAGGAAGAGGAAACAGACGATTATGGGACTTTTCTGTAGGTGTTAGCCCATGAATTCTGGCGCTGCATGGGGTCTGGTGCAAGTTTCCGAAAAAATCATACGAGTGGGTCCGCATCGAGCCCGGCTAGAGGCCCAGGGCCCCATTGGCAACAGAGGAGGCCTGGTAGGATTTTATGGGACAAGGAACAGGAAACAGGCGATGTCGACACTTTTCTGTGGGTGTTAGCCCATGGATTTTAGTGCTGAATGGGGTTTCGATGCACGTTTCTTGAAAAATAAATTGAGTGGGTCCACAACGAGCTCGGAAAGAGGCCCTAGAGGCCCAACAACAACGGGGGAGGCCTGTTAGGATTTTATGGGCCAAAAAATAGGACACAACCGATTTTAGCTCTTTTCTGGGGGGTGTTAGCCCACGGATTCTGGCGCTGCATGGGGTTCTGGTGCAAATTTCTCAAAATATGTTACGAGTAGGTCCGAAACGAGCCCAGAAAGAGTCCCAAGGGGCCCGGTGGCAGCGGGGGAGGGTTTGCAGGATTTTATGGGCCAAGGAATAGGATACAGGGGATTTCGGCAATTTTCTATGGGTGTTAGCCCACAGATTGTGGTGCCGCATGGGTATCTGGCAAAAGTTTCCCGAAAAGCCATATGAGTGGGTTTGCTACAATCCTTGAAAGAGGACCAGAAGGGAACAACGGCGGCGCGGGAGGCCTGGTAGGATTTTATGGGCCATTCGATACTTTTCTAGTTGGTGTTAGCCCACAGATTATGGCGCTGCATCGGGGTCCGGCAAAAGTTTCCTAAAAAATTATATGAGTTGGTTCGCATCGAGCCCAGAAAGAGGTCTAGGAGGCTCGGCGGCAGTGGGGGAGGCGTTGTAGGATTTTATTGGCAAAGGAACAGGATACAAGCGATTTCGGCACTTTTCTATGTGTGTTAGCCCACTGATCTGGCGCTGCAAGGGGGTCCGACTCAAGTTTTCTGAAAAATCATACGAGTTGATCCTGAATGAACCTGGCAAGATGCCTAGGGGGCCTGACAACGGCGGGGGAGGCTTCGTAGGACTTTATGGGCTAATGATCAGGAAACAGGCAATTTCGAAACTTTTTTGTGGGTGTTAGCACACGGATTCTGGCGTTGCATAGCCTCCAACGCAAGTTTCCTAAAAATTCATACGAGTGGGTCTGCAACGAGCCCGAAAAGAGGGCCAAGGGAGCACGACAGTGGTGGGGGAGGCCTGGTAAGATTATATGGGCCAAGGAAGGGGAAACAAGCAATTTCGATACTTTTTAACACCCACAGATTCAGGCGCTGCATGGGGGTCTGGCGCAAGTTTCCCAAAAAATTGTATGAGTGGGTCGACAATGAGCCCAACAAGACGCCAAGGACCGGTGGAGGCGGGGGAGGCCTAGTAGGATTTTATGGGCTAAGGAACACGAAACAGGCAATTTTGACACTTTTTTATCGGCGTTTGCCCACGGATTCTAGCGTTGCATGGGGTCCAGTGCAAGCTTCCCAAAAAATTATACAAATGGGTCCGCAACAAGCCTGACAAGAAGCCTAGGGGTCCCGCTGGCTCCAGGGGAGGCCTGGTAGGATTTTATGGGCCATGGAATAGGCAACAGGCAATTTCGGTACTTTTCTATGGGTGTTAGCCCACGGATTCTACCGCTGCATGAAGGTCCGATGCAAGTTTCCCAAAAACTCATATGAGTGGGTCCATACTGAACCCGACAAGAGGCTCATGGGGCCCGACGGAGGTGGGAGAGCCCTAGTAGGATTTTATGGGCCAAGGAAGAGGAAATATGCGATTTCGTCACTTTTCTGTATGTGTTAGCCCACGGATTCTGGCGCTGCATGGGGGACCAACGCACATTTCTCAAAAAATAATATGAGTGGGTCCGAAATGATCCCAACAAGAGTCCCAGGGGGCTCGGTGTCAGCAGTGGAGGCCTTGTAGGATTTTATGGGCCAAGGAACAGGAAACAGGCAATTTCGGCACTTTTCTACGGGTGTTAGCCCTTGGATTCTGACATTGCATGGGAGTTCGGCATAGGTTTCCCAAAAACTCATACGAGTGGGTATGCAACAAGTCCAAAAAGAGGCCGAGGGGGCCTGGCGGTGGCGAAGGAGGCCTGGTAGGATTTTGTGGGCCAAGGAAAAGGAAACACGCGATTTCAGAATTTATCTATGGGTGTTAGCCCACAGATTCTGGCGCTGCATAGGGGCCGGTGCAAGTTTCCCATAAAATTATACAAGTGGGTCCGCAACGAGCCAAGTAAGAGGTCCATAGGGCCCAACGGTGGCAGTAGAGGCCTAGTAAAATTTTATGGGCCAAGGAACCGGAAACAGGCTATATCGACACTTTTTTGTTGGTGTTAGCGTAGAAATTTTGGCAGTGCATGGGGGCCCAGCCCAAGTTTGCTGAAAAATCTACGAGTGGGTCCGCAACGAGCCCGGCAAGAGGCCCAGCGGGCTCGGCTGCGGCCAAGGAGGTCTGGTAGGATTTCATGGGCTAAGAAAAAGGAAACAGGCGATTTCAGAACTTTTCTATGGGTGTTAGCCCACGAATTCCGGCGCTACATAGGGGTCGGCCCAAGTTTCTTGTAAAATCATATGAGTGGGTTCACAACGAGCTCGGCAAGAGACCTAGGGGGCTCAGTGGCGGTGGCGAGGGGGGAGGCCTGGTAGGATTTTTTTGGCCAGGGAATAGGAAGCAGGCAATTTCTACACTTTTCCGTGGGTATTAGCCTACAGATTCTAACGCTGCATGGGGTTCGGCACAAGTTTCCTAAAAAATCATACGAGTGGGTCCGTAACGAGCCTAGCAAGAGGCCTAGGGGGCCCAACAGAGGCGGGGGAGGCCTGGTGGGATTTTATGGGCCAAGGAACAGGGAACATGCGATTTTGGCACTTTTCAATGGGTGTTAGCCCACGGATTCTGGCGCTGCATGGGGTCCGGCGCATGTTTCCCAAAATGTAATATGCGTTGGTCCGAAACGAGCTCGAAAAGAGGCCCAGGGTGCTCGGCAGCGGCGGGGGAGGCTTGTTAGGATTTGATGAGCCAAGTAATAGGAAACAGTCGATTTTGACACTTCTCTAGGGTGTTAGCCCACAAATTCTAGCACTGCATGGGGTTCCGGTGACAGTTTCCCAAAATATCATTCGAGTCGGTCCTCAACGAGCTCGACAAGAGTCTCAAGGGCCTTGTTGCAGTAGGGTAGGCCAGGCAGGATTTTTTTGGGCCAAGGAATAACATATAGGCGATTTTAGCACTTTTCTGTGGGTGTTAACCCACAGATTCTGGTGCTGCATTGGGGTCCGACAAAAGTTTCCCCAAAAATCATATTAGTGGGTCCGTAACAATACCCAAAAGAGGACCATGGGGGAACATCGGTTGTAGGGGAGGCCTGTTAGGATTTTATGAGCCAAGGAACAGGAAACAGGTGATTTCTGCACTTTTCTGTGGGTGTTAACCGACGAATTCTGGCGCTGCATCAAGGTCTGGCATAAGTTTCTCGAAATATCATATGAGTGAGTCAGCATCGAGCCCAGCAAGATGCCTGGGGGGCCCAACTACGGTGGGAGAGGCCTTGTAGGATTTTATGGTCAAAGGAACAGGAAAAAGGCGATTTTGGCACTTTTGTGGGTGTTAGCCCACGGATTCTGATGCTGCAAGAGGGTCCGGCACAAGTTTCCCAAAATAACATATGAGTGGGTCCACAACGAGCATGGCAAGATGTTTAGGGAGCCCTATGACAATCGGGGAGGCCCGGTAGGATTTTATGGGCCAAGCAACAGGAAACAAGCGATGTCAACACCTTTCTGTGGTTGTTAGCCCACGGATTCTTGCGTTGCATGGAGTCCTGGTAGGATTTTATGGGCCAAGGAAGGAAAAATGTGATTTCGGCACTTTTCTGTGGGTGTTAGTCCACAGGTTCTGGCACTACATGGGGGTCCAGCATAAGTTTAAAAAAATTTCATATGAGTGGGTCTGCAACGAGCCCAGAAAGAGGCCCAGGGGGCCTGGTGGTGGTAGGGGAGGCCTTGTAGGATTTTATGGGTTAAGGAACATGAAACAAGTGATTTCAGTACTTTTCTGTGGGTGTTAGCTCTCGGATTCTGGTGCTGCATGGGGATCTGGCAAGTTTCCTAAAAACTCATACGAGTGGGTCAGCAACAAACTCGGAAGGAGGCCCGGGGGGCTCGACGACAGTGGGGGAGGCTTGGTAGGATTTTATGGGCCAAGGAAGGAAAATAGGCAATTTCGGCACTTTTCTTTGGGTGTTAGCCCACGAATTCTGGCGTTGCGTATGGGTCTGATGCAAGTTTCCCAAAACCTCATATGAGTAGGTACTCAACGAGCCCGGAAAGAGGCCCAGGGGATCCCGCGGCGGCAGGAGAGTCCTGACATGATTTTATGGGCCAAGGAAAAGGAAACAAGTGATTTTTGAATTTTCCATCGGTGTTAACCCACAGATTTTGGCTGCATGGGGGCTGGCGAAAGTTTCCTATAAAATCATACTAGTGGGTCTAGCAAAGAGCCCAGCAAGTGGCCCAGGGGGCTCGGTGGCGGCAAGGGAGGCTTGGTAGGATTTTAAGAGCCAATTTTGACACTTTTCTATAGGTGTTAGCCCATGGATTTAAGCGCTGCATGGGGGTCCGGTACAAGATTCATGAAAGATCATACGAGTGGGCCCACAAGGAGCCCGACAAGAGGCCTAGGGGGCACGAAGGCAGCGGGGAAGGCCTCGAAGAATTTTATGGGCGAAGGAACAAGAAACATGTGATTTCCTCACTTTTCTGTGGGTGTTAGCCCTCGGATTTTGGCGTTGCATTAGGGTCTGACGCAAGTTTCCCGAAATATTATATGAGTGGGTCCGCAATGAGCGTGGTAAGAGGCCGAGGCGGCCCGACGGTGGCGGGGGAGGCCATGTAAGATTTTAAGTACCAAGGAAGAGGAAACAGACGATTTTGACACTTTTCTATGTGTGTTAGCCTCACAGATTTTGGTGCTGCATGGGGTCCGGCACATGTTTCTTGAAAATCATATTAGTTGGTCTGCAAAGAGCATTGAAAGAGGCTCAAGGGGCCCGACAACGGCGGGGTAGGCCTTGTAGGATATTATGGGCCAAGGAACAGGAAACAAGCGATTTCAGCACTTTTCTGTGGGTATTAGCCCACGGATTCTGGCGCTGCATGGGGGGTCTGGCATAAGTTTTCCAAAAACTCATACGATTGGTTCCGCAACGAGCTCGATAAGAGGCCCAAGGGGCTCTGTGGGGTAGGGGGAAGTCTAATAGGCTATTATGCGCCAAGGAACAGCAAACGGGTGATTTCGGCACTTTTCTGTGGATATCAGCCACGGATTCTAGCGCTCAATGGGGGTCCAACTCAAGTTTCCTGAAAAATCATATGAGTGGGTCTGCAACAATCCTTGAAAAAGGCCCATAGGGGAATAGCGGCAGCGGGGGAGGCTTGGTAGGATTTTATGGGCCAAGCAATAGGGAATAGGTGATTTCGGCACTTTTCTATGGGTGTTAGCCCACGAATTCTGGTGCTGCATCGAGTTTTGGCGCAAGGTTCCCAAAAAATCATATGAGTGGGTCAGCATCAAGCTCAACAAGAGTCCCACGGGGCCCGACGGTAGAGGGGAAGGCCTTGTAGGATTTTATGAGCAAAGGAAAAGGAAACAAGCGATTTTGATACTTTTCTATGGGTGTTAGCCTACGGATTCTGGCACCTCAAGGGGGTCCGGCGCAAGTTTTCTAAAATATCATACGAGTGGGTCTACAATGAGCCAGGCAAGAGGCCGAGGGGTCCCGACGCCGGCAAGGGAGGCTTGGTAGAATTTTATGGGCCAATGAATTGGAAACAACAATTTTGGCACTTGTCTATGGGTATTAGCCCACGAATTTTGGCGATGCATGGGATCCAGCGTAAGTTTCATGAAAAATCATATGGGTGGGTCCGCAAGGAGCCTAGAAAGAGGCCCAGGGGGCCCGGCTGCGACTAGGGAACCCTGGTAGGATATTATAGGCCAAGGAACAGGAAACAGGCGATTTTAGATTTTTTCTATGGGTGTTAGCCCACGGATTCTGGCACTACATGGAGTTCTGGCACATGTTTCCCAAAATGTCATACGAGTGGGTCTGCAATGATCCTACCAAGAGTCCCAGGGGGCTCGACGGTGGTGGGGGAGGCCAGGAGAAATTTTATGGGCCAAGGAAAAGAAAATAGGTGATTTTAGCACTTTTCTGTGGGTGTTAGCCTTGGGATTCTGGTGCTGCATGGGGGCTTGGCGCAAGTTTCCCAAAATTTCATACGAGTGGGTCTGCAACGAGCTCTGTAAGAGGCCCCGGGGTCCGGCCGGGGAGGCCTTGTAGGATTTTATAGGTCAAAGAACAAGAAACAGGCGATTTCAACACTTTTCTGTAGGTGTTAGCCCACGAATTCTAGCGCTGCATGGGTGTCCGGTGCAAGTTTCTTGAAATATCCTACGAGTGTGTTCGCAACAAACCCTTAAAGAGGCCTAGGGGGCCTGGCGGTGGCAGGGGAGTCTTGGCAGGATTTTATGGGCCAAGGAATAGGAAATAGGTGATTTTGACACTTTTCTGTGGGTGTAACCTACGAATTCTGGCGCTGCATCGGGGTTCAGCGAAAATTTCTCAAAATATTATACGAATGGGTTTGCATCGAGCCTGAAAAGAGGCCCAGGAGGCTCGGCGATGGTGGGGGAGGCCTTGTAGGATTTTATGGGCAAAGGAACAGGAAACAGGGGATTTCGACACTTTTCTGTGTGTGTTAGCCGATAAATTCAAGTGTTGCATGGGGTTCGATGCATGTTTCCCAAAACATCATATAGGTGGGTTCGAAATGAGCCCGGCATGAGGCCCGGTGGCAATGGGGGAGGCCTAATAGGATTTTATGGGCAAAAGAACAGGAAACAGGGGATTTCGACACTTTTCTGTGTGTGTTAGCCGATAAATTCAAGTGCTGCATGGGGTTCGATGTATGTTTCCCAAAACTTCATATGGGTGGGTTCGAAACGAGCTCCGCATGAGGCCCGGGGGCCCGGTGGCAGTGGGGGAGGCTTAATAGGATTTTATGGGACACGGAATAGGAAACAGGCGATGTCGACACTTTTCTGTGGGTGTTAGCCCATGGATTCTAGCACTGCCTGGGGTTTTGATGCACGTTTCTCAAAAAATAAATTGAGTGGGTCCACAATGAGCTTAGAAAGAGGGCCTGGGGGCCCAATGACAGCGGGGGAGACCTGTTAGGATTTTATGGGCGCAAGAACAGGAAACAACCAATTTTGACACTTTTCTGGGGGTGTTAGCCCATGGATTCTGGCGCTGCATGGGGGTTCTGCATAAGTTTTCCAAAAATTCATACGAGCGGGTTGACAACGAGCCGGGTAAGAGTCCCAGAAGCGGCGGGGGAGGCCTTATAGGATTTTATGAGCTAATGAACAGGAAACAGGCGATTTCAGCACTTTTCTATGGGTGTTAGCCCACGAATTTTGGTGGGTGTCTGGCAAAAGGTTTCCAAAAAATTATACGAGTGGGTTAGCAATGAGCCCGGCAAGAGGCCCTGGGGGCCAGACGATGGATGGGGAGGCTTGGTAGGATTTTATGGGCCAAGGAAACGGAAACAAGCGATTTTCAAACTTTTCTATGGGTGTTAGCCCACGGATTCCAGCGCTGCATAGGGGTACAACGCATGTTTCCCATAAAACCATACGAGGGGGTCTGCAACAAGCCAAGCAAAAGGCCCGGTGGTGACAGGGGAGTCCTTGTAGGATTTTATGGGCCAAGGAACAGGAAATATGTGATTTCAACACTTTTCTATGGGTATTAGCCCACAGATTTTGGCGCTACAAGCGGGTCCAACACACATTTTCTGAAAAATCATATGAGTGGGACTGCAATGAGCCCGAAAAGAGACCTAGGGCGCCCGACGACGACAGGGAGCCTAGTAGGATTTTATAGGCCAAGGAAAAGGAAATAGACAATTTCGACACTTCTCTTAGGGTGTTAGCCCACAGATTCGGGCGCTGCATTGGGGTCCGGTACATGTTTCACGAAAAATCAAATGAGTGGGTCCACAACGATCCCGACAAGAGGCCAAGGGACCCGGTGCCGGCGGGGGAGGCCTGGTAAGATTTTATGGGCCAAGGATAGGAAACAGGCGATTTGAGTACTTCTCTGTGGGTGTTAGCCCATGGATTTTGGCGTTACATGGGGGTTGGACACAAGTTTCCTAAAAAATCAAACGCGTGGATCTGAAACAAGCTCGAGAGGCCCAGGGGGCTCGAGGGAGGCGTGGGTGGCCCGGTAGGATTTATGGGTGAAGGAATAGGAAAAAGATGATTTTTGGCACTTTTTCTGGGGGTGTTAGCCCACGGATTTGGGTGTTGCATGGGGTCCGACACCAAACTATCAATGAGTGGATCAGCAACGAGTCCGACAAGAGGCCCAGGGGACCCGACAGCGGCGGGGGAGGCCTGGTAGGATTTTATGGCCCAGGATAGGAAACAGGTGATTTCAGCACTTCTCTGTGAGTGTTAGCCCACATATTCTGGCGGTGCATGGGGTCCGATGCAGGTTTCTTAAAAAATCATACGAGTGGGTCCAAAACGAGCTCGACAAGAGGCCTAGGGGGCCCGACAACGGCGGGGGTGTCCTGGTAGGATATTATGCGCGAAGGAACAAGAAACAAGCGATCTTTACACTTTTCTGTGGGTGTTAGCCCACAGATTCGTACGCTGCATGGGGGTCCGGTGACGGCGAGGGAAGCCTGGTAGCATTTATGAGTCAAGGAACAGGAAATAGGCGATTTCAACAATTTTCTATGGGGGTTAGCCCACGAATTCTGGCGCTTCATAGTGGTCCAATGCAAGTTTCCCAAAAAAATCATACGAGTGGGTCCGTAACGAGCTCGCAAAGGGCCTGGCGATGGCGTGGCAGGCCTGGTAGGATTTTATGGGCCAAGGAATAGGAAATAGATGATTTCAGCACTTTTTTGTGTGTTAGCCAATGAATTCTGGCGTTGCATAGGGGTCCCGTGCAAGTTTCCCAAAAACTCATACGAGTGGGTCCGCAACGAGCCTAGCAAGAGGCCTAGGGGAGGCCGTGTAGGATTTTAAGAGCCAAGGAACAAGAAATAACGATTTCGGCACTTTTCTATGGGTGTGAGCCCACAGATTCTTGCGCTGCATGATGGTCCGAGGCAACTTTCCCAAAAATCATACGAGTGGGTTCGCAATGAGCCCAAAAAGAGGCCAAGGGGGCGCAACTGCCGGGGGGAAGACCTGGTAGGGTTTTATGGGCCAAGGAACAGGAAATAAGCGATTTTAACACTTATTTTGGGTGTTAGCCCACGAATTCTAGCGCTGCATCGAAGACCAGTGCAAGTTTCCAACAAATCATATGAGTAGCTCTGAAACGAGACCGGCAAGAAGCCCAAGGAGCCAACTGGTGGCGTGTCGGATTTTATTGGCAAGGAGCTGGAAACAAGCAATTTCAGTGCTTTTCTTTGGATGTTAGCCCACGAATTCTGGCGCTACATGGGAGTCTAGTGCAAGTTTCTTGAAAAATCATACGAGTGGATCCAAAATAAGCCTTGCAAGAGGCCCAGGTGACCAGCAGCGGCGGGGGAGGCCTGGTAGGATTTTACAGGCAAAGCAAGAGGAAACAGGCGATTTCGGCACTTTTCTGTGGGTTTTAGCCCACGAATTCTGGAGCTTCATGGGGGTTCGGCGCAAGTTTTTCCCAAAAAATAATACGAGTTGGTCCACAACAAGCTTGACAAGAGGTATAGGGGGCTCGGCGGCGCGGGGGAGGCCTGGTGGGATTTTTTGGGCCAAGGAACAGGAAACATGCGATTTTAACACTTTTTGTGGGTGTTAGCCCACGGATTCTAGTGCAGCATGGGGTTTCGGCGAAAGTTTCCCAAAACATCATACGAGTGGGTCCATAACGAGCCCAGTAAGAGGCCCAGTAGTGGCAGAGGAGGCCTTGTAGGATTTTATGGGCCAAGGAACCAGAAATATGAGATTTTGGCAATTTTCTCTAGGTGTTAGCCCACGAATTATGGCGCTGCATGGGGGTTCGGTGGATGTTTCCTGAAATATCATACAAGTAGATCTACAACGAGCCTGGCAAGAGGCCCAAGGGGCCCGTTGGCAGCGAGGGAAGCCTGGTAGGATTTTAAGGGCCAAGGAACAGAAAACAGACGATTTTGACACTTTTCTGTAGGTGTTAGCCCACGGATTCTTGCGCTGCATGAGGGTCCGGGGAAAGTTTCCCGAAATATCACATGAGTGGGTCTGCAATGAGTCAGGCAACAGGGTTCGACTATGGCGAGGGAGGCCTGGTAGGAATTTATGGGTCAAGGAATAGGAAATATGCGATCTTGATATTTTTTTCAATGGGTGTTAGCCCACGGATTCTGGCGCTGCATCGGGGTCCAGGGCAAGTTTCCCAATAAATCATATGAGTGGCTCTAAAATGATCGCGGCAAGAAGCCTAGGGGGGACGGAGGCGGCGGGGGAGTCTTGGTAGATTTTAAGGGCAAAGGAACATGAAATAGGCGATTTCGGCACCATTCTGTGGGTGTTAGTCCACGGATTCTGGCACTGCATGGGGGTCCAAGGTAAGTTTCCTGAAAAATCATACGAGTGGGTCCGCAATGAGTCGGGCAAAAGGACCAATATTATGAAGCGACGTGAGAAATATTACGACGCGACGATAAATAGCAAATGAGAGAAAAACGGTCTAGAAATTTGAAAAACGACACAAAATGCTTCTCGACGTTTGTAATACATCCTTGGACCCAACGAATGAGTGGGAATGACGAATGAAGTAATATATCTGAGGTCTTGTGGTCACACTCTTTTGACTCCGCGCATCGCACCAGGGGCCGTGGTGCCATGGTGCACGGGTGCCATGGTGCAACGGTGCCATGTGCCATGGTGCAACGGTGCCATGGTGCACGGGGGCCATGGTGCAACGGTGCCATGGTGCCATGGTGCATGGGGGCCATGGTGCAATGGTGCCATGGTGCACATGGGCCATGGTGCAATGGTGCCATGGTGCCATGGTGCACGAGGGCGATTTCGACACTTTTCTATATATGTTAGCCGACGGATTTTTGCGCTGTATGACGATCTGATGCTAATTTCCCAAAATATCGTATGAGTAGATCCGCAACAAACTCGGTAAGAGGCCCAGGAGGCCTAGCGGTGGCGGGGGAGGCCTGATTGGATTTTATGGCCAAGGAACATGAAATAGACGATTTTGGGACTTTTCTATGGGTGTTATCCAATGGATTTCGGTGCTGCATTTGGGTCTGGCTCAAGATTCCTGAAAAATAATCTGAGTGGATCCGTAACATGCTCGACAAGAGTACCAGGGGGCCTGTCTGCGGCGGGGGAGGCCTGGTAGAATTTTATGGGCCAAGGAACAAGAAACAGATAATTTCGACACTTTTCTATGGGTATTAGCCCACGGGTTCTGGCGCTGCATTGGGGTGGAGCGTAAGTTTCCAAAAGAATCATACAAGTGGGTCCGAAGTAAACACGTCAAGAAGCCCAGGGGGCCCTGTGATGGCGAGCGAGGCCTGGTAGGATTTTATTTCCTAAGGAACAGGAAACAGGCTATTTCAACATTTTTCTTTGTGTGTTAGCCCACGGTTTCTAGCGATCCATGGGGATTCGGAGCAAGTTTCTCAAAAAATTATACCAGTGGCTCCGCGACGAGCCTAGCAAGAGACCTAGGGGGCCCGACGGCGGCAAGGGAGGCCTGGTAGGATTTTACAGGCCAAGGAAATGAAAATAGTGGATTTCGGCACTTTTCTGTGGCTGTTAGCCCACTGATTTTAGCGTTGCACGGGGGTTCGACGCAAGTTTCCTGAAAAATCATGTGAGTTGGTCTGTAACAAGCCTGATAAGATTCCCAGGTGGCCCAGCGATGGCGGGGGAGCCTGATAGGATTTTATGGGCCAAGGAATAGAAAAGAGACGATTTCAACACTTTTCTGTGGGTGTTACCCCACAGATTCTGGTGCTGTATCGGGGTCCAGCGCAACATTCCCAAAAATCATATGACTGGGTAGCAATAAGCTTGAAAAAATGCCCAGGGAACCCAACGACGGCGGGGGAAGCCTGGTAGGATTTTATGGGCCAAGGAACAGAAAATAGACGATTTCAGCATTTTTCTGTGGGTGTTACCCCACAGATTCTGGTGCTGTATTGGGGTCCAGCGCAACTTTCCCAAAAGTCATATGACTGGGTAGCAATAATCCTGAAAAAAGGCCCAGGGAGCCCAACGACGGAGGGGGAAGCCTGGTAGGATTTTATGGGCCAAGGAACAGAAAACAGGCGACTTCGGCACATTTCTATGGTTGTTAGCCCACAAATTCTGGCGTTGCATAGGGGTTTGGCACAAGTTTCTTAAAAATTGATACGAGTGGGTCAGAAACAAGACCAGAAAGAAGCCCAGGAAACCCGGAAGCAGCAGGGGAGACGTGGTAGGATTTTATTTGTGAAGGAACAAGAAGTAGGCAATTTATGCACTTTTTTGTGGGTGTTTGACCACAGTTGCATGGCGCTCTGGCCCAAGTTGTGAAAAAATCCTACCATTGGGTCTGCAATGAGCACGGCTAGAGGCCCAGGGGGTCCGGCAGCGGCGGGGGAGGCCTAGTAGAATTTTATGGGCCAAGGAGCAGGAAATAGGAAATTTCTGCACTTTTTTGTGGGTGTTAGCCCACGGATTCTGGCACTGCATGGTGGTTCGGCGAAGGTTTCCTAAAAAATCATAAGAGTAGGTCTGCAACGCGTCCAACAATAGGCCTAAGGGGCCCAGCGGTGGTGGGGAAGGCCTGGTACGATTTTATAGGCCAGGAACATGAAATAGGCGATTTTGGCACTTTTCGGTGGGTGTTAACCAACGGATTCCGACACTGCATCGAGGTCCAGCACAAGGTTCTCAAAAGATCATATGAGTAGTTATGCAATGGCCTCGACAAGAGGCCCAGGGGGCCCGGCAGTAGCAGGGGAGGCCTGGTAGGATTTTATAGGCCAAGGAACAGGAAACATGCGATTTCAGCACTTTTCGGTAGGCGTTATGCCACGGATTCTGGCGCTGCATCGAGGTCCAGCGCAAGGTTCTTAAAAGATCATACAAGTGGTTCTGCAATGAGCCCAACAAGAGGCCAGGGGGCCCGGCGGCAGTGGGGGAGGCCTCATAGGACTTTATGGGCCAAAAAATACGAAGCAATTTTGACACTTTTCTGTGGGTGTTAGCCCAGATATTCTGGCGTCGTATTGAGTATGACACAAGTTTCCTAAAATATCACATGAGTGGGTCTGTAATGAACCCAGCAAGAGGCAAATGGGGCTTGGCGACGACGGGGGAGGGTTGGTAGGATTTATGGGCCAAGGAATAGGAAACAAGCGATTTCGGCACATTTCTGTGGGTGTTAGCCCAGGGACTCTGGCGCATTATGGGGGTCCAGTGCAGGTTTCCCAAAAGGTCATATGAGTGGGTCCGCAATGAGCCTGGCAAGTGGGCTTGGGGGCCCAACAGCGGCGAGGGAAGCCTGGTAGGATTTTATGGGCCAAGAAACAGGAAATAGGCGATTTCGGCACTTTACTGTGGGTGTTAGCCTAAGAATTCTACTGCTGCATGGGGGTCCGACACATGTTTTCCAAAAATTCATATGAGCGAGTCCACAATGAGTCTGGCAAGAGGTCCATGTGGCCTAACGGTGGCGGGGGATGCTTTGTAGGATTTAATGGGCCAAGGAACAGGAAACAAGCGATTTTGACACTTTTCTATGGGTGTTGGCCCACGGATTCTGGCATTGCATGGGGGTTTGCCGCAAGTTTCCCAAAAAAATCATACACGTTGGTCCGCAACAAGCCTAGCAAGAGTCCCACAGGGCCCGACAGGGGCAATGGACGCATAGTAGGATTTTATGGGCAAAGAAATAGGAAATAGGGGCCCGGCGCATGGTTTCCAAAAAATCATACGAGTGGGTCAAACACGAGCCCTGCAAAAGGCTCAAGGGGCCCGGCGGCAATGGGGGAGGCCTGGTAGGATTTTATGGTCCAAGGAATAGGAAACAGGCGATTTTGACACTTTTCTTCGGTGTTAGCCAACGGATTCTGGTGCTGCATGGGGTCCAGTGCAAGTTTCCCCAAAAATAATATGAGTGGGTGCGCAACGAGCCCAACAAGAGGCTCAGAGGACCTGGCGGTGGTGGGGGAGACATGGTAGGATTTTATGTGCCAAAGAATAAGAAATTAGCGATTTCTACACTTTTATGTTGGTGTTAGCCCACGGATTCTGGCGCTGCATCGAGGTCCGGTGCAAGTTTCCAGCAAAATCATATGAGTGGTTCTAGAATAAGTCTAACAAGAGTCCAGGGGACCGGTGGTGGCGGGGGAGGCTTGGTAGGATTTTACGGGCCATGGAACAAGAAACAGTCGATTTTGACACTTTTCTGTGGGTGTTAGTCCACAGATTCGAGCGTTCTATGGGGGTCTGACGCAAGTTTTCCAAAAAATCATATGAGTAGGACCGTAACAAGCTAAACAAAAGGCCCAGGGGCCAGGCGGCGGCGGGGGAGGGCTGGTTTGATTTTATAGGCCAAGGAATCGGAAAGAGGTGATTTCGGCACTTTTCTGTGGGTGTTAGCCCACGGATTCTTGTGTTGCATGGGGGTCCAGTGCAAGATTCCCAAAGTCTCATGTGAATAGGTCTATAAAGAGCCGGGCAAGAGGCCCAGGAGTGCGACAGCGGTGGGGGAGGCCTGATAGGATTTCATGGGCCAAGGAACAGGAAACAGGCAACTTTGGCACTTTTTTTTGGAGTTAGCTCACGAATTCTGGTGCTGCATTGGGTTCCATGCTCAAGTTTCCTAAAAACTCATTACGAGTTGGTTCGCAATTTGCCCAGCAAGAGGCCCAGCAGGCCCGGCGGTGATGGGGGAGGCCTTGTAGGATTTTATGGGCCCAATAAATAGGAAATAGGAGATTTTAGCACTTTTCTATGAGTGTTAGCCCACGGATTCTGGCATTGCATGGGGTCTGGCACAAGTTTCCCAAAATAATCATATGAGTTGTTATGCAACGAGCCCGACAAGAGTCTTAGGGGGCCCGATGGCAGCGGGAGAGGCCTGGTATGATTTTATGGGCCATGGAACACGGAACAAGAATTTTTGCACTATTCTATGGGTGTTAGCCCACAGATTCTGGTGTTGTATGGGGGTCTGACGCAAGTCTCCCAAAAAATCATAGGGATCCAGCGTAAGTTTCTCAAAAAACGATACAGATGGGTCCACAACAAGCCTGGCAAGAGGCCCAGGTGGCCCGACGGTGACGGGGGAAGCCTAATATGACTTTATGGGCCAAGGAACAGGAAACATGTGATTTCGGCACTTTTTGTGGGTGTTCCACGAAATCTGGCACTGCATGAGGGTTGGGTGTAAGTTTCCCGAAAAGTCATACGAATGTGTCCGCAACGAGCTTAGTAAGAGGCCCTCGAGGCCTTGTAGCGCAGTGGAGGCATGGTGGGATTTTATGGGTCAAGGAACAGGAAACAGGCAATTTCGGCACTTTTCTATTGGTGTTAGCCCATGGATTCTGGAGATGCAGGGGGTCCGGCTCAAATTTCCCAAAAATAAAATGAGTGGGTCCGTAACGAGCCAGGCAAGAGGCCCAAGCGGCCCGACTACGACGGAGAAAGCCTGGTAGGAATTTATGATCTCAAGAATAGGAAATAGGCGATTTTGACACTTTTTATCAGTGTTAGCCTACGAATTCTGGTGCTGCATGGGGGTTCGGCGCAATGTTCCTGAAAAATCTTATAAGTGGGCCAGCAACGTGCCTGGCAAGAGGCCTAGGGGGCCCGATGATGGCGATGGAGGCCTGGTAAGATTTTATGGGCTAAGGAATAAGAAACAGGCGATTTTGGCACTTTTCTGTGGGTGTTAACCCACAGATTCTGGCACTGCATGGGGTCCGACACACGTTTCTCAAAAATTCATATGAGAGGGTTTGCAACGTGCCCGGTAAGAGGCCTAGGGGGCCCGACGGTGGTGGTTGAGGCCCGGTAGAATTTTATGGGCCAAGTAACAAGAAATAGACGATTTTGACACTTTTCTATGAGTGTCACCCCATGGATTCTGGTGCTGCATAGGAGTCTTGCACAATATTCCTAAAACTTCATACGAGTAGGTATACAACGTCCTCGGAAAGAGGCCGAAGGGCCCCGACAGTTCCGGGGAAGGCCTAGTAGGTTTTTATGGTCCAAGGAATAGGAAACAGACGATTTTGACACTTTTCTATCGGTGTTAGCCCACGGATTCTGGCGCTACATGGGCGTCCGGTGCAATTTTCTCGAAAAATCATATGAGTAGGTCCGCAACGAGCCTGGGAAGAGCCCTACGAGGCTCGGCAGTGGAAGTGAAGGTATGGTGGGATTTTATGGGACAAAGAAAAGGAAATAGGCGATTTTGGCATTTTTCTTTAGGTGTTGGCCAACGAATTCTAGAGCTACATGGGGTTCCGCCGCTAGTTTCAAGAAAATCATACGAATGGGTCTGCAACAAGCCCGAAAAGAGTCCCAAGGTCCTCGATGGTGGGGGAGGCCCGGAAGGATTTTATGGGCCAAGGAACAGGAAACAGGCGATTTCGACACTTTTCTATGGGTGTTAGCCCACGATATTTGGAGATGCATGTGGTTCCGGCGCCAGTTTCTCGAAAATCATATGAGTGGGTCCATAACGCATAAGGCAACCGGCCTAAGGGGCCCGACGGCAGTGGGAAAGGGGTGATAGGATTTTATGGTTTAAGGAATAAGAAATAAGCGATTTCGACACTTTTCTATCCGTGTTGGCCCACGGATTCTGGCGCTGCATGGGGGTCCGCCGCAAGTCCCCCAAAAAATCATATGAGTAGGTCCGCAATGTGCCCGGCAAGAGGCCTAGGCAGCCCGACGGCGGTGGTGGAGGCCTGGTAGGATTTTATCAGCCAAAGAATAGGAAACAGGCGATTTCGGCACTTTTCTGTGGGGGGTTAAACCACGGATTCTTGCCCTGCATGGGGTTCCACCACAAGTTTCTCGAAAAATCATACGAGTGGGTCCGCAATTAGCCAGACAAGAGTCCCAGGGGGCTCGACAGCGGGGGAGGCCTGGAAGGATTTTATGTGCCAAGGAAAATGAAATAGGCAATTTCGACACTTTTTTTGGGAGTGTTAGCCCATGGATTCTAGCGCTGCATGGGGGTCCTACATAAGTTTCTCAAAAATTCATACGAGTGGATCCGCAACGAGCCCGGCAAGAGGCCAAAGGGGACTAACGACGACAGGGGAGGCCTGGTAGGATTTTATGGGCCAAGGAAAAAGGACCCAGTGATTTCGATACTTTTCTAGTGTATGGTTAGCCCACGTATTCTGACGACGCATGGGGGTCTGGCGGAAGTATTCTGAAAACCATACGAGTGGGTTCACAATGAGCCTAGCAAGAGGCCAAAGGGACCCGACAACAGTGGGGAGACCTAGTAGGATTTTATGGTCCAAGGAATAGGAAATAGGCAATTTTGACACTTTTCTGTCGGTGTTATCCCGCGAATTCTGGTGTTGCATGGGGTCTGGCACAAGTTTCCCAAAATTATTATATGACTAGGGTCGCAACTAGCCCAGCAAGAGGCTTAGGGAGCTCGGCGGCAGCGCGGGAGTCCTGGTAGGATTTTATGGGCCAAGGAATAAGAAACTAGCAATTTCGACACTTTTTAATGGGTGTTAGCCCATGGATTCTGGCGTTGCATCGAGGTTTGCCACAAGTTTTCTGAAATATCATACTAGTGGTTCTGCAACAAGTCTGCCAAGAGGCCTAGAGTGCCCCGCGGCGGCAGGGAAGGTCTGGTAGGATTTTATGTGCCAATGAACACGTAACAGGCGATTTCGACATTTTTATGTGGGTATTAGCCCACAGATTCTGGCGCTGTATAGGGGTCTGGCGCAAGTTTCCCGAAACATTATACGAGTGGGTCTAGAATGAGCTAACCAAGAGGCCCAGGGGCCGTGATGGCGTAGGGGGAGAACTGGTTGGATTTTATAGGCCAAGGAACAGTAAACATGCAATTTCGACACTTTTCTTTGGGTGTTAGCCCACGAATTCTTGCGCTACATAGGGGTTAGGCGCAAGTCTCCCAAAAATTAACCGAGTGGGTTCACAACGAGCTTGGTAAGAGGCCCAGGGGGCCCGACAGCGGTAGGGATGGCCTGGTAGAATATCATGGGCCAAGTAACAGAAAACAGGCTATTTCGGCACTTTTTTGTGAGTGTTAGCCCACAGATTCTGGCTCTGCATGGGGTCCGACGCAAGTTTCCAAAAATATCATACTAGTTGGTCCACAACGAGCCTAAGAAGAGGCCCTCGGGGCCCGACAACGGCAATGGATGCATGGAAGGATTTTATGGGCCAAGGAACAGGAAACATGCAATTTCAGCACTTTTTTTGTGGGTGTTAGCCTACGGATTCTGGTTATGCATGAGGGTCTGGTGCAAGTTTCCCAAAAATCATACGAGTGGGTTTGCAATGAGCCTCACAAGATACCCAAGGGTCCAGGCTGCAGTGGGGGAGGCCTGGTAGGATTATATGGTCCAAGGAATAGGAAACAGGCGATTTTGACATTTTTCTATCTGTGTTAGCCCACGAAAATCTTGCGCTGCATGGGGGTGCAGCGCAGATTGTTGTAGCGAGCCAACAAGAGGCCTAGGGGGCTCGACGATAGGGGGAGGCGTGGTAGGAGTTTATGGGCCACGAACACAAAACAGGTGATTTCAGCACTTTTGTGTCAGTGTTAGCCCACGGATTCTGGCACTGCATGGGGGTCCAACGCAAGTTTCCTAGAAAATCTTACGAGTGTTTCCATAACGAGCCTTACTAGACGTCTAGGGGGCCCGACGGAGGCGGTGGAGGCTTGGGAGGATTTTATGGGCAAAAGAACATGTAACAAGCAATTTCAACACTTTTCTGTGGGTGTTAGCCCACAGATTCTGGCATTGCAAAGAGGTCAGGCGCAAGTTTCCTGAAATATCATACGAGTGGTTCTACAATGAATCCGGCAAGAGGCCTAAGGGGCCTGTGGCGGCAGGGGAGGCCTGGTAGGATTTTATGGGCCAATGAACACATAACAGGTGATTTCAACAATTTTTTATGGGTATTAGCCCACACATTCTGGCACTGTATGGGGGTCTGACGCAAGTTTCCCAAACAATCATACCAGTGGGTCCGGAATGAGTCCAGCTGGAGGACCGGGGGCCCTGGCGGTGTTAGGTGATGGCTAGTTGGATTTTATTGGCCAAGGAACATGAAAGATGTGATTTCAACACTTTTTTGTGGGTGTTAGCCTACGAATTCCAGCGCTGCATGGGGGTCCGATGCAAGTCACCCAAAAATTATACGAGTGTGTTCGCAACGAGCCTGGCAAGAGGCCCAGGGGGCCCGACAGCGGCAGGGGAGGCTTGGTAGGATTTAATGGGCCATGGAACAGAAAACTGGCGATTTCGACACTTTTTTGTGGGTGTTAGCCCACGGTGTTTTGCGCTACATAGGGGTCCACCTAAAGTTTCTCAAAATATCAAATGAGTGGGTCCGCATCGAGTCCTATAAAAGGCCTAGGGGGCCTAGCGGCGATGGGGGTGGCCTTGTAGGATTTTATAGGTCAAGGAAAAGGAAATAGGCGATTTCAACACTTTTCTATGGGTGATAGCCTATGGATTCTGGCGCAGCATTGGGCTCTGGCGCAACATTGGGCTCTGGCGCAAGTTTCTAATAAAATCATACGATTTGGTCCATAACGAGCCTGAGAAGAGGCCTACGGGACCTGGCAGTGGCAGTAACGCATGGTAGGATTTTATGGGCCAAGGAACTGGAAATGGGCAATTTTGGCACTTTTCTGTGGGTGTTAGCCCATGGATTCTGGTGATGCATGGGACTCCAGCGCAAGTTCCCAAAAATCATACGAGTGGGTCCGCAATGATCCCCACGAGAGGCCCATGGGGCCAGGCGACGACGGGGGAGGCTTGATAGCATTATATGGTCTAAGGAATAGGAAACAAGCGTTTTTGACATTTTTCTATCGCTGTTAGCCCATAGATATTGGCGTTGCATGGGGTCCGGCGTGAATTTCTCAAATATTTATATGAGTGGGTCTACAATGAGCCTAGCAAGAGGCTGAGGGGCTCGGCGGTGGTGGGGGAGGCTTGGAATGATTTTATGGGCCAAGGAATACGAAATAGGCAATTTCAGCATTTTTGTGTTGTTGTTAGCCCACGGATTCTAGGGCAGCATATGGTCCGACGCAAGCTTCCCAAAGCATCATACAAGTGTGTGTATAACGAGCCCAACTAGAGGTCTAGGGGGCCGACGGAGGTGGTGGAGGCTTGATAGGATTTTATGGGCCAAAGAACAAGAAATAGGCGATTTCAACACTTTTCTATGGGTGTTAACCCATGGATTCAGGCGCTGCGTGGGGGTCCATCATAGGTTTCCTGAAAACTCATCTGAGTAGGTCTGTAATGAGCCCGACAGATACCCTACAGCGACGGGGAAGGCCTGGTAGGATTTTATAGGCCAAGGAGCAAGAAATAGGCAATTTCGACACTTTTCTATCGGGGGTTAGACCATAAATTCTGGCGCTGCATAAGGGTACGACACATGATTTTTGAAAAAATCATTCAAGTGGGTCTGCAATGAGCCCGACAAGAGGCCAAGGGGTCCTGGCGGCAAGGGGGAGGCCTGGTAGGATATGGGCCAAGGAACAGGAAATAGGAAATTTCAGCTCTTTTCTATGGGTGTTAGGCCATGGCTTCTGGCGGTGCATGTGGGTCCAGTGTATTTTTCCCAAAGAATCATACGAATGGTTCCGCGACGAGCCCGACAAGAGGCTTGGGGGCCTGGGGGCGGTGGGGGAGGCCTAGTATGATTTTATGGGCCAGGAATAGGAAATAGTCGATTTTGACACTTTTCTATGGGTGTTAGCCCACAGATTCTGGCGCTGCCTGGGGGTACGAGTGCGTCCAGAACGAGCCCCGCTAGAGGCCTAAGGGGCCAGACAGCGATAGGGGAAGCCTGGTAGGATTTTATGGGCCAAGGAATAGGAAATAGGCAATTTCGGCACTTTTCTATCGGTGTTAGCCCACGGATTCAGGTGCTACATGGGGGTTCGATGCAATTTTCTCAAAATATCTTATGAGTATGTCTGTCGCGAGCCTGGCAAGAGGCCCACGGGGCCCAACAGCGTCAGTGGAGGCATGGTAGGATTTTATGGGCCAAGGAACAGTAAACATGCAAATTCAACACTTTTCTGTGGGTGTCAGCCTACGGATTCTAGCACTGCATGGGTGTCCGACGCATGTTTCTCGAAAACTCATACGAATGGATTTCTAAAGATCCTGGCAAGAGGCCCAGGTGTCACGGCGGTGGGGGGGGAGGCCTGTTAGGAATTTATTGGCAAAGGAAAAGGAAATAGGTGATTTTGGCACTTTTCTGTGGGTGTTAGACGACGGAGTCTTGCGCTTATGGGGAT
Organism: Solanum rostratum; assembly: GCA_029948455.1. Taxonomy (NCBI): domain Eukaryota; kingdom Viridiplantae; phylum Streptophyta; class Magnoliopsida; order Solanales; family Solanaceae; genus Solanum; species Solanum rostratum. The sequence continues at coordinate 13,825,633 of CM057053.1, read as the reverse complement.
TCGGCGCCAGTTTCCTAAAACATCCTACGAATTGGTCCACAACGAGCCTAGCAAGAAGCCCACGGGGCCCGGCAATAGCATTGGTGGCATGGTAGGATTTTATGGGCCAAGGAACAGGAAATCGGTAATTTCGGCACTTTTCTTTGGGCGTTAGCTCATGGATTTTGGCGATGCAGGGGTCCGACGCAAGTTTCCTGAAAAATCATATGAGTGGGTCCGCAAAGAGCCCTTCAAGAGGCACGACACTAACGGGGGAGGCCTAGTAGGATTTTATGGTCGAAAGAATAGGAAATAGGCGATTTCGACATTTGTTTGTCGATGTTAGCCCACAGATTCTAGTATCGCATTGGGTTTAAGCATAAGTTTCTTAAAAAATTATATAAGTGGGTCCAAAACGTGCTCAGTAAGGGGTCTAGGGGGCCTGACGGTAGTGATGGTGCCGTGGTAGGATTTTATGGGCAAAGGAACAGGAAACAAGCGATTTCGGCACTTTTCTATGGGTGTTAGCCCATAGATTCTGGCGCTGCATAGGGGTCCATTGCAAGTTTCCTGAAAATTCATATGAGTGCATCTGCAACGATCCAGTCTAGAGGCCCAAGGGACCTGACGGCGGCAGGGAGTCCGGGTAGGATTTTATGGGCCAAGGAATAGGAAACAGACAATTTCTGCACTTTTCTGTCAGTGTTAGCCCACAGATTCTGGCACTACATGGGGTTCGGTGCAAGTTTCTTGAAAAATCATATGAGTAGGTCTATAACGAACCTTCAAAGAGGTCCAAGGGGCTCGACAACGGCAATGGAGGCATGGTGGGGTTTATGGGCCAATGAACAGAAAACAGGCAATTTCAACACTTTTCTATGGGTGTTAGCAAATAGATGATGGTGTTGCATAGGGTTCCAGCGCAAGATTCCTTAAAAATCAAACGAGTGGGTCCGCAATGAGCACGAAAGAGGCCTACGGCACACGACGGTGGGGAAAGGGGGTGAGGCCTGGAAGGATTTTATGGGCTAAGGAAAAGGAAACAGGCGATTTCAGCACTTTTTTGTGGGTGTTAGCCCACAGATTCTGGCGTTGAATGAGAGTCCTATGTAAGTTTCCCAAAAAATCATATGAGTATGTATGCAACGTGCCTAGCAAGAGGCCCAAGGGGCCTAACAACAGCGCGGGAGGCTTAGTAGGGTTTTATGGGCCAAGGAATGAGAAATAGGCGATTTCGTCACTTTTCTATGGGTGTTAGCCTACAGATTCTAGCATTGCATGGGGGTTCAGCGCATGTTTCCCAAATAAACATACGAGTGGGTTCGCATAGAGCCCAGCAAGAGGCCCAGGTGGCCACGGTAGCCGGGGAGGCCTGGTAGGATTTTATGGGCAAAGGAATAGGAAACAAGTGATTTTAGCACTTTTCTATGGTTGTTGGCCCACAGATTCTAGAGTTGCATGGGATTCGACGCAAGTTTCTCAAAAAATCATATGATGTGGTCCACAATGAGCCTGGCAAGAGGCTTACGGGGCCCAACAGCGGCAATGGAGGCATGGTAGGATTTTATAGGCCAAGGAACAAGAAGCAGGCGATTTTGGCACTCTTTTGTTAGTGTTAGCCCACGGATTATTGCTATGCATGGGGTCTGGCACAAGTTCCCTAAAACTCATATGAGTGGGTTCACAACGAGCTCTATAAGAGGCCCGGTGGCGGCGGATGAGGCCTGTAGGATTTTATGGTCGAAGGAATAGGAAATAGGCAATTTCAACAATTTTTGTCGGTGTTAGCCCACGGATATTGGCGATGTATGAGGGTCCGATGCAAGTTTCCTAAAAAATTATAAAGTGGGTCCGTGACATGCCCGACAAGATGCTCAGCGGCAGGGGAGGCCTGGAAGGAGTATATGGGCCAAGGAAAAGGAAACAGGCAATTTCGACACTTTTATGTGGGTGTTAGCCCAAGAATTCTGGCACTGCATGGGGGTCCGATGCAAGTTTCCCAAAATGATTATACGAGTGGGTCTGCACCGAGCCCGATAGGATGCCCTAGGGGCCCAACGGCGGCGAGGGAGGCCTGATAGGATTTTATGGTCCAAAGAATAGGAAATATGGGATTTCAGCACTTTTCTATTGGTGTTAGCCCATGGATTCTGGCAGTGCATGGGGTCCCGCGCAAGTTCTCGAAAAGTCATATGAGTAGGTCCACAACGTGCCCGGCAAGAGGCCAAGGGGGCCTGACGGCAGTGGGAGAGGCCATGTAGGCTTTTATGGACCAAGGAACGGAAAATGGGCGATTTCGGCACTTTTCTGTGGGCGTTAGCCTATGGATTCTGGTGTTGCATGGGGTCCGGCACATGTTTCCGGAAAAATCATATGAGTGGGTTTGCAACGAGCCTGGCAAGAGGCCTAGGGAGCCCAATGGCGATGGGAGAGGCCTGGCAGGATTTTATGGGCTAAGGAACAAGAAATAGGCGATTTTGCCACTTCTCTATGTATGTTAGCCAACTGATTCTAGCGCCGTATTGAGATCCAGCGCAATTATTCCTAAAAATCATACGAGTGAGTTCACAACGAGCTCGGCAAGAGGCCCAAGGGGCCGACGCCTGGGGAGGCCTGGTAGGATTTTATGGGGCAAGGAATAGGAAACATGGGATTTTGACACTTTTCTGTTGGTGTTAGCCTACAGATTCTGGCGCTGTATGGAGTCTGACAGAAGTTTCTTGAAAAACCATACGAGTGACTCCGCAACGAGCCGAACAAGAAGCCTAGGGGGCCTGCCGGTGGCGGGGGAGGCTTGGTAGGATTTTGTGGGTCAAGAAACAGGAAACAAGCGATTTCAGCATTTTTCTGTGGGAGTTAGGTTATGAATTTTCGCGCTGCACGGGGGTCTGGTGCAATTAATTGAAAAATCATACAAGTGGGTCCGCAACAATCTCAGCAAAAGTTTCAAGGGGCCTGACAGCGGCAGGGGAGGCCTGATAGGATTTTATGGGCCAAGGAATAAGATACAGGTGATTTCGACACTTTTCTTTAGGTGTCAGCGAACGGATTCTGGCACTGCATGGGGTTTTGGTGCAAGATTCTCGAAAAATCATACGAGTAGATCTGCAATGAACCTAGAAAGAGGCCCAGGGGACCCGGCGAGGGGAGGAGGGGGGCTGGAATGATTTTATGGGCCAAGGAAAGGAAACAAATGATTTCAGCATTTTTCTGTGTGTGTTAGCCCATGGATTCTGGCGTTGCATGGGGTCCGATGCAAGTTTACCAATAAATCATACTACTGGGTCCGCAACGATCCCAGAAAGAGGCCCAAGGGGCCCGACGGTGGCGGGGGAGGGTTTGTAGGATTTTGTAGGCCAACAAATAGAAAATAGGAGATTTCGGCTCTATTCTGTCGTTGTTCGCCCATGGATTCTGGCGCTGCATGGGGGTCCGACGCAAGTTTCCTGATAAATCATATAAATAGGTCTGCGACATGCCTGGCAAGAGGCCTAGGGGGCCTTATGGCAGTGGGGGAGGCCTAGTAGGATTTTAGGGGCCAAGGAACGGGAAATGGGCGATTTTAGAACTTTTCTGTGGGTATTGGCATACGAATTCTAGCACTGCATTGGGGTCCAGCGCATGTTTCCTGAAAAAAAATATGAGTGGGTTCGCAAAGAGCCTGGCAAGAGGCCCAGGTGGCCCGACGGTGGCGGGGGAGTCCCTGTAGGATTTTATGGGCAAAGGAACATGAAACAGGTGATTTCGGCACTTTTCTAGGGGTGTTAGCCCATGAATTCTGGAACTGCATGGGGGTTCGGCACCAGTTTCTAGGAAAAGCATACATGTTGGTCCGTAATGAGCTTGGCAAGAGGGCCACGGGGCCCGGCAGCGGTAGCGAGGCATGGTAGGATTTTATGAGCCTAGGAACATGAAATAGGTGATTACAACACTTTTCTGTTGGTGTTAGCCCATGGATTCTAGCAATGCATGGAAGTCCGCTGCGAGTTTCTCAAAAATCATATGAGTGGGTCCGCAACGAGCCCTGCAAGAGGCCTGGGGTGGAGGGGGAGGCCTGGTAGGATTTTATGTTCGAAGGAATAGGAAACACGCGATTTCGATCCTATTCTGTCGGCGTTAGCCCACGAATTTATGTGTTGCATGGGGTCCGGCGCAAGTTTCCCAAAAAGGAATATGAGTGGGTTCGCAATGTGCCCGGTAAGGGGCCTAAGGGACCCGGGCGGTGGTGGAGGCCTGGTAGGATTTTATAGGCCAAGGAATAGGAAACAGGTGATTTCGGCACTTTTCGATTTGTGTTAGCCCAAGTATTCTGGCGCTGCATGGGGGTTCGGCGAAAGTTTCCCAAAAAATCATATAAGTTGGTCCGCAAAGAGCCCGCAAGAGGCCTAAGGGGCCAGCGGGGGAGGCCTGGTAGGATTGGGCCAAGGAATAGGAAATAGGCAATTTTGGGCACTATTTGTCAGTGATAGCCCACAGATTCTGGCACTGCATGGGGGTTCAACGTAATTTTCCCAAAACATCATATGAGTAGTTTTGCAACGAGCTTGGTAAGAGGCCCACGGGGTCCAGGAACAACACTGGAGGCATGGTAGGATTTTATGGGACAAGGAACCAGAAACAGGCGATATTGGCACTTTTCTAAGGGTGTTAGCCAATGGATTCTGGCGATGCATGGGGTTCCGGTGCAAGTTTTCCAAAAAATCATACGAATAGGTCCGCAATGAGCCTGGCAAAAGGCCTAGGGGGCCCCACGGCGGGGGGAGGCCTGGAAGGATTTTATAGGTTAAAGAAACGGAAACAGGCGATTTCGGCACTTTTCTGTGGGTGTTAGCACACGGATTCTGGCGCTGCATGGGGATCCAATGCAAGTTTCCAAAAAAATAATATGAGTGGGTCCCCAATGAGCCCGACAAGATGCCCAAGGTAGTCGACGGCATCGGGGGAGCCCTGGTAGGATTTTATGGGCCAAGGAATAGGAAACAAGCTGTTTCAGCACTTTTCTATCGGTATCAGCCCACAGATTCTAGCGCTACATGAGGGTCTAGCGCAAGTTTCCTAAAACCACATATGATTAGGTCCGCAACGTGCCCGATAAAAGACCCAGGGGCCCGGACGGTAGCGGGGGAGGCGTGATAGGATTTTATAGGCCAAGGAAGGAGAAACGAGCGATTTCGGCACTTTTCTATGGGTGTTAGCTTACTAATTATGGTGTTGCATGGGGTCCATCACATGTTTCTGGAAAAATCATATGTGTGGGTTTGCAACGAGTCCCGTGAAAGGTCCAGGGGGCCCGCAACGACGAGGGAGGCCTAGTAGGATTTTATGGGCCAAGGAACAGGAAATAAGTGATTTTCACACTTTTCTATGGGTGTTAGCCCACGAATTCTGGCCCTGCATGGGGGTATGACAAAAGTTTCCCAAAAAGTCATATGAGTAGGTCCGCAATGAGCCCGGCAAGAAACGTAGTGGGCTCGGCGACGGCGGGAGAGGCATGGTAGGATTTTATGGGCCAAGGAACAGGAAACAGGCAATTTCAGCACTTTTTTTATGGGTGCTATCCCACGGATTCTAGCACATCATGAGGGTCCGATGCAAGTTTCCTAAAATATCGTATGAGTGGGTCTGCAACGAGTCCGACGAGAGGCCAAGGGGGACCGGCCATAGCGGGGGAGCCTTGGTATTAAGTTATGGGGCAAGGAAAAGGAAACAGGCAATTTCGGCACTTTTTTATGGGTGTTAGCCCACGGATTCTGGCTCTGCATGGGGTTCGATGCAAGTTTCCCAAAAAATCATACGGGTGCATCCACAACAAGCAGACAAGAGACTCAAGGGATCCGGTGGCGACAGGGGAGGCCTGGTAGGATTTAAAAGACCATGGAACAGGAAACAACCAATTTCGGCACTTTTCTATGGGTGTTAGCCCACGAATTCTAGCATTGCATGGGGTCCGGCTCAAGTTTCCCAAAAAAATATATGAGTGGGTCCAGAACGATCCCGACAAGAGGCCTAGGAGGCTCGACCGAGGCGGTGGAGGCCTAGTAGGAATTTATGGGCCAAGGAATTAGAAACATGCAATTTCGATACTTTTTTGTTGGTGTAACCCCACGGATTCTGCATGGGGGCCGACACAGGTTCCCTAAAGAATCATACGAGTGGGTCCGCAAAGATCCAGGCAAGAGGCCAAGGGGGCCCCGTGATAGCGGGGGAGGCCTGGTAAGATTTTATGGGCTAAGGATCAGGAAACAAGCGATTTTGACACTTTTTTGTAGGTATTATTAGCCCAAGGATTTTGGCGCTACACGGGGTCCGGCGCAAGTTTTCTAAAAAGTGATACGAATGGGTCCGCAAAGATTCCAGCAAGAGGCCAGTAGTGGCGGGGGAGGCCCAGTAGGAATTTAGGGGCCAAGAAACAAGGAACAGGCCCAGGGTGCTCGGTAGTGGCGGGGGATGCCTGGTAGATTTTATCGACCAAGGAATAGGAAACATGTGGTTTTGTCACTTTTCTATCGGTGTTAGCGTACGGATTTTGGAACTGCATGGGGGTCCACACAAGTATCCTTAAAAATCATATAAGTGGGTTCGCAACGTACGCGTAAAGAGGCTTAGGGGGCTCGGCAGTGGCGAGGGAGGCCTAGTAGGATTTTATGGGCCAAGGAACAGGAAACAGGAGATTTTGGCACTTTTTAGTGGGTGTAAGCCCACTGATTCTGGCACTGCATGGGGTCCGGTGCAAGTTTCTCGACAAATCAGACAAGTTGGTCCAACAAGCCTAGCAAGAGGCCCAGGGGCCGGAGTGGCGACGGGGGAGGTCTGGTAGGATTTTATGGGCCAAGGAACAGGAAACAGGCGATTTCAACACTTTTTTGTGGGTGTAAGAAAAAGCATTTTCAATGCCCTCCCAATGGGTTAGCCCACAGATTTTGGTGTTGCATGGGGTCTGGTGCAAGTTTCCTAAAATATTATATGGGTGGGTCTGCAACAAGCCCGATAAGAGGCTCAGGGTGCCTGGCGGTGGTAGGGGAAGCCTGGTAGGATTCTATGGGCCAAGGAATAGGAAATAAGCGATTGCAACACTTTTCTGTGGGTGTTGGCCCACGGATTCTAGTGCTGCATGGGGGTCCGGCACATTTTTCTTGATAAATCATACGAGTGGGTCTGTAACGAGCCTAGCAAGAGGCCAAGGGGGCCCGACGGCGGTGGGGGAGGCCTGGTAGGATTTTATGGGCCAAGGAGCAGGAACCAGGTGATTTTGGCACTTTTCTGTAGGCGTTAGCCCACGAATTCAGGCGCTGCATAGAGGTCCAATGCAAGTTTCCCAAAATATCATACGGTGGGTTTCGCATTGAGCCCGGAAAGAGACTTCAAGGAACCTGGCGGTGGCGGGGGAGGCCTGGTAGGATTTTATGGGCCAAGGAACAGGAAACAAACGATTTCGCCACTTTTCTGTGGGTGTTAACCCACAGACTCTAGCGCTGCATGGGGTCTGATGCAAGTTTCCTGAAAAATCATATAAGTGGGTCCGAAACGAGCCCAACAAGAGGCCTAGGGGTCCCGTGGACAGAAGGGGAGGCCTGGCAGAATTTTATTGACCATGGAACATGAAACAAACGATTTCGACACATTTTTTTTGGTGTTAGCCCACAGATTTTGGCGTTGTATGGGGGTCCGATGTAAGTTTCCCAAAAATTCATACAAGTGGGTTCGCAACGAGCCCGACAAGAGGCCCAGAGGGCTCGACAGCGGCGAGGGAGGCCTGGTTGGATTTTTTGGGCCAAGGAACAGGAAACAGGAAATTTTGGCACTTTTCTGTGGGTATTATCCCACGGATTCTGGCGCTGCATGGGGTCCCGCAAGTTTTCCATAAAATCATACGAGTAGGTCTGCAACGCATTTGGCAAGAGACTTAGGGGGCCCGACAGCGATGGAGTAGGCTTGATAGGATTTTATGGGCCAAGGAACAGGAAACAGGCTATTTCAGTAAATTCATTAAGTGGAATATGGTCCACCCAACTCCCCTTGAAGTCTAATGCACAAGCCCGCAACATATCTTCATGTTTTTGAATAGTGCATTCTGCTTGACCGTCTGTTTGAGGGCGGAAAGTTATACTCAAATTCACTTGTGTCCCTAAACTCATTTGGAAGGACTTCCAATACTATGCAGTAACTTGAGCTCCTTTATCAGATATAATGGAGATCAGGACCCAATGTAGCCTGACTATATCTTTGAGGTTTAACATTGCATACTTTTCAGCATTATAGTCACTCTTAACTAGCAAGAAGTGTGCTGAATTTGTGAGTCTATCAACTGTTACCCATATAGAGTAAACCTTTTGCAATGAGCAAGGCAACCCAGTAACAGAAGTCATATTAATCATAGCCCACTTCCACATAAGAAGCTTTATACATTGCATATAACCTCCCAGCTTTTGGAGCTCTACTTTCACTTGTTGGTAATTCAAACATTGAGCCACAAATTCTGCAAGGTCCTTCTTCAAGCCTCCCCACCAAAACATTCCCTTCAGGTCATAATACATATTAGTTGATCCTAGATGGATGGAATATCTTGAATGATGGGCTTCTTCCATTATTCTCCTTCTTAGTCCATTAATACCAGGCATGCATAATCTATTTTGTCAATAAAGACTCTATTTTGTGTAAGTTCAAAGCCCTTCATCGTACCCTGACTCACCCTTTTCTTAATTTGTCACAGAATAGGATCCTTGAATTGCTTTTCTCTCACCTCTATTGCCAATGAAGACTCTGCAACATTATGCACAATAACCCCTTCCATTAGAGTTTCAAGGAGGCAAACTCCCAAACTAGCTAGTCGACATAGATCCTTAGCTACTCCTTGACTTATCAGGGTCTGATCACCAATATTTATGATTGCCTTACGATTCAGAATATCGGCAACCACATTTGATTTTCCTAGATGGTATAGTATATCAATGTTGTAATCCTTTATTATCTCTAGCCATCTACATTGTCTTAAATTTAAGTCTTCCTGCTTAAAGATGTACTATAGACTCTTATGATCAGTATATATGTCAATATAAACCCCATACAAGTAGTGGCACAATTTGTTAAAGCAAACACAACTGCTGCTAGCTCAAGGTCATGCGTTGGGTAGTTTTTCTGATACGGTTGCAGTTGTCTCGAGGCATAAGAAATTACCCTACCATGTTGTGTCAGTACACACCCTAAGCTAACTTTTGAAGCATCACAATACACCGCATACCCCTTCGTGCCTTCAGGAAGCACTAGCACAGGTGTAGAAGTTAGCCTACTTTACAAGTCTTGGAAGATCCTTTTGCATGCATCATTTCATTGGAACTTGGTCCCCTTATGTGTTAACTTTTTTAGAGGTGTAGAAATAGAAGAAAATCCCTCAATAAACCTTCTGTAATAACCTGCCAACCCTAGGAAGCTTCGAACTTCCATGGGTGTTGTTGGCCTTGGCCAATCTTTCCGCGCCTTTATCTTTTGTGAATCAACCCTTATTCCTTCATCGGATACAATATGACCCAAGAATGCCACTGATTTTAGCCAAAATCCACATTTGGAAAACTTAGCGTATGATTACTGATCACGAAGAACTTTTCATACCTATTGTAAGTGATTTGTATGGTCCTCTTCTAATCTTGAATATATCAAAATATCATCTATAGATACTATCACAAATACATCCAAAAATGGCTTGAATACCCTGTTCATTAAATCCATAAAAACAACTGGTATATTTGTCAGCCCAAATGACATAACAAGAAATTCAAAGTGACCATAGCGTGTCCTAAAGGTTATCTTAGGTATATCTTTCTCTTTGGTGATAACCTGATCTCAAATCAATTTTTGAAGCATGTGGTACCCTGTGACTGATCAAATAAATCATCAATCCTGGGGAGGGGGTATTTGTTCTTAATTGTCACCTATTCAATTGCCGATAGTCGATACACATCCCAAGGTGCCAGCTTTTTTACGTACAAATAACATTGGTGCACCCAAAGGGGACACACTAGGTCTTATAAAACTCTTCTCTAGCAAGTCTTTTTATTGTTGCTTTAATTCACGTAATTCTGTCGGGGCCATTCTATATAGAGGGATAGAAATAGGTTGAGTGCTTGGAAGTAAGTCAATACCAAAATCTGCTTCTCGTTCTGCCAGTAAACCATGAAGAACTTTAGAAAACACATCAACAAATTCATTCACTACAGGAATAAATTTAAGAATTGGTGATTCTGCCTCCATATCCCTCTTTCTAACTAGATGACATATATATCCCTTTGACATCATCTTCCTAGCCTTAAAATAAGAAACAAACTTACCCTTTGGTGCCCCAACATTGCCTTCCCATTCAAGGACCGCCTCATTTGGAAAATGGAAATACACTCTCTTAGTTTTGCAATCAACAGTGGCATAGCAAGAAGCTAACTAATCCATACCCATTATAACATCAAATTCCACCATTTCTAGATCAACAAAGTCAGCCAATGTGTCATAGTCACAAACAGTTACTACACAGTTATAATAGACCCTTCTAGCTACAATAGATTCACCAGTTGGTGTAGACACTTCAAATGACTTGTTCAATAATTTAGGTGTTCTCTTAAGCTTCCCAGCAACTAGTGGAGTGATATATGATAGTGTAGAACCATGGTGAATTAATGCATATACATTATGTGAAAAGATGAACAATGTACCTTTGACCACATCGGGTGAAGCTTCCAAATTTTGCAGGCTCCCAAGAGCATAAGTGAGATTCTGGGCTCTGCTAGAGCTAGCTGCCCCTCTACCACCTCTACCACGACCTGTAGGTGCTTGCTGACCCCTATCTAATGGAGGAGTTGATGATGATGATGATTCAACAACTGACCCAGTAGGTTGTGCTATATCACCCATGCGTCTCCTTGTGCAACCTCTCATCATATGCCCTGGTACACTACAAAAATAACAAGCATCGTCCCAACATGACATGTACCTACATGACTCCTCCCACATTATTTGTAAAACTGCCTAGTAGGCATTTACTAGCTTCCCAAATATCCTGTTGTCCATGCACCTTGGCCTTCACTTCTTTAACCAAACTGATTACTTTTAGAACCTTGAAGTTGTGATAGAGCACTACCTACAGAGTAGGAGGATGATGGCCTCGGTCTATTAGAAAATTGAGGCCTAAACTCACTTTGGGATGGTATAAACCGCCTCGTAGATCTGGCCCTCTTGGACTGCCCCCTTTCTAACTCTTGTGTCCTTCTTCTTCGCCTCTGATCCTCTATGTTTTGTACAAAAGCTTACATCCTTGTTATATCCATGTCTTTATTTAAAGAAGCAATGGTACAGTCTTTGACAAGATATGAATCCAACCTATCCACATATTGATGAACTTTATCTGCCATAATAGCAACTACATTAGGATCTTACCTGGACAGGGAATTAAATTGAAGGCTATAACTCTCTCACACTCATATTTCCTTGGTGGAGATTCAGAAACTGATCTGCGCGAGTCTCTCGGATCTCTAATGGCAAGTAATGGTCAAGAAATGTCTCTTTGAACTCCTTCCTGGTAGTTGGAGGTGCATATATACCCTTAGACTGCTTCCAAGCTTCATACGTAATATCGCCACACCCTTCAATCTATGTGTTGCTAGCTCCACAACTTCTGTACCGCTTAAGTGCATAACATCCAAAGTGAGTAGGATCTGATCGATGAAGTCTTGTGGATTTTCATTAGGATCTGACCTGGTAAAAAATGGAGGGTCCAAGTAAGGAAGTCATGTATCCTCGTGCTAGCTGCCCTATTTTCACCACTTGTACCTATAACTGGGCCCTCTTGTCTTTGACCTTGGCTAGAAACTATACGAGTCAATAGTTGGACTGCATTTCTCTAATCCTGCACTGTAGCATCGGTAGGTGGTTGTGGAGGAATTTCACTACTTCCTGGTTCATCAAGAGCAGGAGGAGTTGGAGATGTTTGTGACAGAGACTCATCTTGGGCCTCATTTCATTGTGTCACCCGACTTAAACCAACTACCACTTCTACATTCTTCCCTTTGCCTTTACTTTTCCATGTTTCTGGCATACTCATTGTACAAAAAAATTTAGAGGTTAGAAACAATCCACCTACAACGCTTGTCTCTATGGCATGATCTAAAGAATGAAAAGAGAGTGACAACTCCTAAATGCCACATAGCCTCCTGCTTATAAATGTGGTGCACAACACATCCATTAACAAGACTCTATATAGAAACGACTTTGTAGACTCCCTAGGAAGACCCGCTCTGATACCACTTTTGTAACGCCCAAAGTCCTATTAAGGCAGACTAGCACCCGTTGCCAACAAGGCTCGAGAGAACCAACATATATCCATGCACTTTCTATGAACATTATAAGGTGTTTCCACATTCAACATGCTTTCAAGAAAGTAGACAGTAGTAACAAGTCAAAATAAAATGCATATGACTAGGCTGTTGGAGCCACGATGTTGAAAGTACCATACGTGACCACACTTTACATAGTCTACAAAGCCTCTATATAAGGAACAATATCTATTAAGGGTTGGGACAGGCCCCGTCTTATGACTAACTATGCAATATAAAAATTTAAGCTCTAGAAACATAAAGCCACGAAGCAACCTAGATCTTAGTAACAACAGCTAGATATCTTTTACTCCTAATAGGGAGATCTACTAGCTCCTGTACCTGCAGCATGAAATGCAGGTCCCCCATAAGGGATGCCAATACAAGATAATGTATTGAATATGTAAGGCAGGAAGTACTGTATATGAAATAAGAACTCAAATGAAATCATACACTGGTGTGTAAGGATAAGAGACCACCTTTAGTCATATTGTGGAATAATGTACTTTATGTCCTTTTTATTACATTTCCTTTCTTTACTATATAATCTGTGCGCAGTATATAATACGAATGACTAGCTGATCAGTGGTAAAAAAATATCGGGATTGACCCATGCTATGATTTTCTTTCACCCCTAGGATACCCTTCGTTATATGGGATCGACCATGCTAGGTGATTCTTCCACCCCTAGGATACCACCCATCAATAAGGAACTTCGATTTATCTTTTGTTTATTTTTGAGATGATTCTTTTGGTGGTTATAACATTTAGAGATGTAGGACTGTAGATATTACATGTGACATGTAACAGTCATGCAAGACAGTACCACAATGAAAAGAGTACGTTACATAACTAATGAATTGCATAGGAGATGAAACAACACGTGGACTTTATTTAGCAACAATAGGAACTCATGTATTTTGGTATCCAAAGTATGTATGCAGGATTGACAATACCTATGTATGGGAACATATTAATGAGTGGAGACACAATCATTAGGTATGTCGAAGTCTATAAGTGCCTCTATGTGTCAAGGAAGAACCTAGATTTTATGTCAAATAATATGAAAACGAGTAGCCTTGCATACCTCCTTGTAACACCTAGTTAATACCTCGAAGTAACCTCCTTTTCTCCCTAATATTTATTTACAATAGAGTAGGTGATAAAACTAGTATTGGCAGCTAAGAAACACGTCTTGGCAGTCCAATCTCATAAAAAAACAGCACTTGGGCAACAAACTTGTAATTATTAACCCAAGAGTATTCTATCAACCTTTGCACTTCTAATCATATTTTCTAATACACATTATCATGTATTTATCATATCCAGCTTATTTTAGTCATATAACACCCTTACAACAGCTCACAAAGCAGAACACTTAAGTAGGCAAACATAACATTACATCTTCTCACGATATTTCGAAGTCAAAAATCCCAAACTTGTTTCAACTTTAACTAAAATGTCTCCAACATATTTACATATAAAACAGTCCAAAAACAGTTCCAAAGTAGATGGAGGATGTGAAACAACAATTCCTAGTTACCAGTTCACAAGTTCCTGCTAAGAGCACAAGTAAGATATTATACAAGAACTCATTTATGCAGAAGATAAAAATGGTGCAGTAGCGTTGTTACATCACTACCGAACTAAACCTTATTAAAAAAATAAATCTTACTTCATAATCAAGCCAACCAAGAAGAGAAAATCCTCTTAATAAGAAAAGTGTACAACAATCTTCGAAACACATATTGTCCAAAATCTCAGCACAAGTATAACTGGCCTGTTTCTCTTGTTTCTCATCATAAAATCATACTAAATACACAAATATCTTTACTTACCTTTACCTTCAAGGTTGAGGGCCTCTTTAGGAATCCTAGTAAGGTTGTGAGGGCTGCTTTGTATGTGTTTAAAGAGTGCAAAAAAAGAACTTACAAAATCTAATTTTTTTTGTCCAAATTAAAATGGCTTAAAGGAGCTGCATTTAATCCTTTTTAAAGGGAATTTTTGGCCAAATTACTTTTGAATTTTAAGCTTTTCGTTATCAAGGTAGTGATGCAACTTCTTCGCCCTTTCACTTGGGCTTTAATGATCTCTAAGTTGATGGGCCTTGGCTGCCCATTTTTCTCTTTTCCCTTCACTTAGTTTGGGCTCAAATCATCATGTGGGTTATGAATGTGCTTGGACCGTTTTCCTATTCCTCTTGGGCTACAAATATTTTACCTTTACGATGATAAACCATGGGCCAAAATTACACCTTTAACTTGCACTTTATTCATTATCGGACTTGAACAGATTTGGTATTGGGCCTCGCCTCAATCTAGCTAGCCTATTTAAGCTAAGCACGTAGGTGACTTACCTGTTAGCTTCTGCAGTCCTACAAGCACCTCACTTCTTTCACTTCATTTAATGTTGTGATCTCCTCAATTTGGCTTAAAACTTATGTACACTCACTCGTCTTAAGCATTAGACGTAAATATAGCGCTCTTGTCTAAAATGTAGGCACTTTTAAAGTTTGTGCTCCTTCTACCAAATCATATCATGTTTCATATGCATAGGACTAGTACACCTAAGATGTTGGGTGTTACAATAGCAAATGATCCTTATAGATAACTTTATTCATTTTTTTGGTCATTACTCTTACACTTTTTGTCCTTTCCTTGTTTGATATATATAAATAATAATCAGTGAAAATATTAGTTCAGGGTGGGAAGGGTTAGCAAATGTAGAGATGGATGATGATTTTATTTTAAAGATTATCTCAATTAATATCATTTTTTGTATTGTAACCTTTCTCAAATGACAATTATGATATTTTTTCTGTATTGTCACTGATTTATTTAAAAAACAAATTGTAGAATTATTGAAAGCTTTATTTTGCATATTTTCGTAGTAATTAAATTAAAAAGTTTATGATATATGAGATATATGTTGTAGATCCATAGGACTTACACCTCATGTCTCAGGACTTGCATCTCGCTCCATGCTATATGAATCACCTCGTCTCACACACCCGCCTTTAAAAATACTAATTTTTTGTTATAATGAAACTAACCATGTGGAGACATTTTCTTCAATTGAGCTTCTGCGAATAGGAAAAATCCTCCTAGTAATTCTATTTGATGTCAAAATTTTCAAGTTCTAGTAATTCAGCTCGGTCATTCAATCCGTTCAAGGAATAATTATTTGAAATCGATGAAACTATAAAACAAATTTTACGTATATATATTCCTTTAAATAGTTCGTTGAAATTCGTAGAGAAGTCATTTTAATTCAACACATTGGAATGATGTCCCTCATTGAAGTTCATTGAACTGGTTGGTGCTTGTTGTTTTTGGGATCAATATTTCTGCATAAGGACCATAAAGATGAAAAATATATGAAAAATTTGACAAAACCTCAAATCATAAATGTCATGACTAGGATATCTCATCTACCTTTTTCATACTTGGATGTTTGTAGATGGCAGGGGAGATGTTTCTTAGTCAAATCCAACACACACCCTATCCAGAACATGTCTAGGACAGGCTAAAATGACATGGCATGACATATAATGAGAACTCAATAGTAATATTATGAACATTCAGAAAATGTCTACTTAAGATTTTCCTTCACCAATGTTCTCGTTTCTTATCCTTCTTTGTGTTGGAATAAAAACCAAGTCTTTATTTACTTACCTCTTTCTCCTAACTCGCAAACAATCTCATCTAATTTCTTATCAAGATTTGGCATCCATTCCATGCTCTGTTTTCTTTTATGGTCTTTAGGTACTTATTTTAGAAATTAAAGAATGGTGCTCCTCTTCTTCTGAAGTATCACTACTTTTAACCCAGTGAAACAACTCAAGATTTGTTGGAAAATGATGAACTCTTAGGGTGTGTTCGGTATGAAGGAAAATATTTTCCAAAAAATATTTTTCAATCTTTTCATGTTTGGTTCATGTTTTGAAAAATGTTTCACAAAATCAACTTATTTTCCTCAAATTAAAGGAAAATTATTTTCCTCTCCAACCTCAAATTACAATGTTTTTTTCTTACCCCTACCTCAAACCCCCACCAAACCCCTAGCCCCACAAGCCCCCCACCCCAACCCCCCAATAAAATAAAATTTTAAAAATTACTTTTTTTAAATTCAAATTCTAAAATTTTCAGTTTTTCCCGCATCCTATCCCGAGCCCCTACTAGCCCCATCCCCACAAAAAAACAATTATCAACAACAACAACAACAACATACCCAATGAAATCCCACAAGTGGGGTCTGGGGAGGGTAAGATGTACGCAGACCTTACCACTACCATATAGGTAGAGAGGCTGTTTCCTGGAAACCCTCGTCACAAAAACCCATCAGCAAAAAAACAATTATCATTTCTTTGAAAAATATTTCAAATTTTTGTAAAATTTTATTTTTTAACCCGAGCCCCCTACAGCCGCCCTCCTCACCCCCCAAAGAAAGATTAAAAAATCTTTTCTGAAAGTGTTTCAAATTTAATTTTTTTTATTTTTTACCCCACCCCTGCCCCCTTAACCATCCCCCCAACCCTTCTCCACAATAAAATTAAACATTTATTTTTAAAAATTATTTAAAATTTTAAAATTTTTGGTTTTTTCATCCCATCCCTACTCCCCCCACCTTCTCGTGCCACTTTTCCCAAAAACAATTTTTAAAAATATTTAAAAACAAAAAATTATTTCACTTTGACAGTTTGATCTGGAGTCGAGTGTGGTCGAGTCTAGATGAAGAATATTGAGTTGAAAGTTAAGCTAAAGTTAAGTTAAGTTAGGTCTTGATATGAAAGTTTGGTCTTGCATCGGGTGTCGGGGTCAGGTCTTAATTTGAAAACGGGGTATCAATTTGAGTATTAGGGTCGAATCCCAAATTGGTCGATCGTGTTTAGGTTTGAATGTTGAAGTCAGGTCTTGGGTTGAGTCCCAGGGTTGAATTTTGGATGAATTATCAATGTTGGGTTTCGATTTGAGTGTCGTGTCGGGTCCCAAATCAATTACTAGGATTAATTTTCATGTCAGGGACTATTATACTAAAAAATAGTCTCTATACAAATCTAAAAGATATTTTCTAAAAATATTTTTAACTCATCAAACAAATATGAGAAAATAAGTTAGAAATCAACTTGTTTTCCAAAAAAATATTTTCCATGGAAAATATTTTCTACCTGGGCGTCGAGCAAATGCTGAAGGATAATATACAATTTTTTACTTTTAGGAGGAAAAATAATGGAGGAGGAAAAATAATGGAGGCAAGCTTGAAATCTGTTCATTATAGCCTTCCTTGCCCTAAGATACCTTCTCTCCCTTCTTCTCAAGCTTAGAGTATCCTTTTGAGGGTGAATCTCATTTGTTTTATATCATCAGAAAAAAGGAGAATAAAGGAGTTGGTGTATTTTTAATTTTTTCCAGATGATCCTGCTACAGTGGGTGTTATCCTTCCATGGTAGTGCCGCTATGGCGGAGTTACTCCCATAATGGAGAGGCGGTGCTGGTCCAAATTAACTTAGATCACAAAATATTTTACTCTACCTAGATAACGATGCTTTGGATCGTTACAAGCAGTTCTATACATTTCATACTAGCATATAAATCTCACGCAAAACCATATAAGTTTCACAAAAGACAAGTCATTTGGTGTAGCAGGGCCGAGTGGTTGCTTATGCCTCCTGACAGCTGAGAGTCCACGAGCACAACTACCTCTCTCATGATCTAGATTCGGCGCGATAATTTACGTGCTCAAGATATAGAGGTACTACTTATATGGGGTTCATTGCAAGTTGTACACATATCACCACAACCTTCAGTACATTATGTGCTAGAGGGACCAAACTTTTAGATAGATATGGAGGGCTGAGTCTTTGGCATATTATGATCTTTCTATCCTAATTCATTCGGCCAAGGCTAATGTTGTTGCAAATGCCTTCGGTTAGAAGGCGGTGAGCATGGGCGGTTTAGCTTATTTTCCTATTGTGGAGAGGCCCCTAGCTTTAGACATCTAGTTCTTAGCTATCTAGATGATTAGATTGGACCTTTTGGAATCCAGGCAGGTATTAGCTTCTATAGAGGCTTAGTCTTCTTTTTTTGGCCGGATATATGCTAGACAGTAAGAAGATAAGTCATTAGCAACCCTCAGGAACCAAGTGTTATAGGTCCATGGATGTTAGGCTACTATAGGCACGAACAGGTAGGGATTTGATACAGTTGATTCTCCATGAGGCACATGATTTTAGATATTTTATTTATCCGAGCACAGAAAAGATGTATCAGGATTTGAGGCAGCATTATTGGTAGGATGGTATGCAGAGAGATATAGTTGATTATGTGTCCCATTGACTTAGCTATCAGCAAATGAAGGCCTAGCATCTATGGCCTAGGGGAGAGCGTTAGAGTTTACCCATTCCCAAGTGGAAGTGAGAGCATATCACCATGGATGTCATGTTAGGGCTGCCTCGCACTTTCAGGGGTATTGATAGTATTTGGGTCTTCCTTCATCGATTGACCAAGTCAACCCATTTCCTTCCGGTTTAGTCCTCCTATAGTGCAAAGTGGTTGGACCGTATTTATATTTAAGAGGTGGGTTCATATGGGATCCCTAGTCTCTGTGTCACACCTAGGGTCTATCTTGGGTCATAACAGGTCCCATGAGATGACTATTATTGATTATTGTATCGAGATTTATAATTATGGAATTGGTATATCGATCATGGAATGTAAAGTTATTCTTTCAGTATGTGTGTGGTTTACTATGTTATTATTACTTACATATGTTTCACTTATTGGAATAGCCGCATGATCTCACTGGTACACTGTTGTTATGTATATTGATACTACAATTTCTCTTTCCTTGTTGAGTATAAGGCATCTTCAGGATGCTGATGATACACATCAGCTAGGAGACAAGTTAGCTACTGAATTCAAGGGTGATCTAGCCTTTTTAGGCCTTCCATGGGTTCCTCTTTACTCTTAGTCCATTTTTTTTGGGACACAGACACTTCAATTTATTTATTGTTATGATTTCCATTTCCTAGGGTTGCATCCTCTTATGTTGGACACTTTGATAGAGTTATGATATAATGACTTAAGGTTCTAAGGAGTTTTTTTTCTGTGCTATCTAGTCTGTTTGAGTTTATGAGAACTCAATGTCGACCTATTAGTGTAACCTGTTTCCACATCTTAAATGCTAATTTGTTTTAGTTACTATTTGGGTTGTAGCAATAGTTTTTTATGAAAGAGTTAGAGTGGGTACCACTAACGGCCTAGTTTGGGGTCATGACATAATTGGTATTTGAGCCCTAGATTCGTTGATCTCATTTTACCAAAATGAGTCTAGTAGAGTCTTGTGGAATGATACGAAGATGGTTGTAACTTTCGTTTAAAGGCTATATGACTTTAGGAAATCTCTTTCTATACTTTTTTTCGAAAGGGTACATGACTTTAGGCAATCTCTTTTATATTTTTCTTCTCTCCTCTTGTTATGCTAAAGCTTTATTCCAATTATTATCTGGTGATCCAAATTTGTATCTAACCTCTTTCACTCTTCTGTCTGCAAATGGTTGACACGTGCTACAATGGTGTCAGGCCATCAACTCCCACCAATGACCTATCAAAGGCGCCCGCAAAAAGAGGACAAGGGAGAGGATAGGCAAGGGGTAGAATCAAGGAGTGGTACCGCCTGCTAGAGATGACACCCAAGCTGAGAATGTACCTATAGGAGACGCCCCTCCTAAACCTCAGATGGAGAATGTAGAGATTGAGTTTGAGGAGAATGCAGAAATTGAGGAAGATGAACAAGCAGGGACTGCAGTAGTTCCCCCTTCAGACCCAACAACTGCCTAGCAAGTATTGACTTTTCTGAGTGGGTTAGTAAGTTATGAAACTATTTCCACAGTGTCCGTCGCCCTAGGTCCAATCACTCACACTGATTTTTCATCTTTTGGTTTAGTGATGTCTCCAGAGGTGACGATAGAAATGGTACTAGAATTAATGGCACAAGGAACATGCTACATTTTTAGGAAGTTTTCCATTTCATCAATGAAACTCTAGAATGTGTGGCAGCATGTGAATTGGCACAATAAGAAGCCAAATGAAAAATTCCAACACAACAAGGCTAATCAAGTTAATGTATTGGAAAACACATCCTGTGCTAAGAAACTGCAAGATATAAGGGAAAAAGCATAGAGAATTGCTCTGAGATTTATCAAAATCAAGTGGTAGGTTCTAAGAAAAAGAGGAATACTAACGAGGAGGCACAAGTTAAAAGATGTGGTTCTTCAGAAAAAGAGAAGGATCATTCTTTGCTTTTGAAATTAACTACAGAAAGACCACAAAACAAAAGACAGCACCTGCAATGGACACCATATCTTGATAAAAAAATTCCATGAGGTTGTTTACGAGTTAAGATAAAAAAAGTAAGCATTTAATGATTTAGTTTCTATTCAACACAGAGAAGTAGAAAAAACATGAACATTGCATAAGGAAAACCGTAAGTTGACATTTTCTGTATGTTCACAAATTCACTATTAAATTCTCATTGTTTGTCTTACCACGTAAATTTATACCCTACTAGACATGTTCGAGAGAGGATGTGTGTGTCGGATTTGACTACAAAATAACTCACCTACCATCTAAAGGTATCCAAGTATGAAAACAGTAGATAGAGATCCTAGTTATGACATTTATGATTCAAGGTTTTGTCAAATTTTCCTAATATTTTTCATCTTTATGGTCCTTATGAAGAATTACCACTCCCAAAAACAACACGCTCCAAATGTTCAACTACCTACTTCAAAGAACTTCAATGAGGAATAACATTCTAATATGTTGTATTCAAGTGACTTCTCTATAAAGTTCAGTGAAAGAAGCTGACATACCTCAATGACCTGAAGTTCCCTTAGCTTCATAGAGTTCAAATGGTTATTCCTTGGACTGGTGGAATGAATGGGTTGAATTACTAGAACTTGACAATTTTGAGCTAAAATAATGCCAAAAATTAGAGTGTAAGATCTTACAACTCAATACAAGTGTCCAAAAGATCAATTTTGAACAAAAAATAGTGATTCATATGCTTAAGATTTATTTTGAAATTTGAAAATATTCATATTTTTTGCCAATAAAAGTCAGAATCCCATATATGCATTATTGTGCTTCTGGAGAAATTCAAGACTTAAATTTAACTATAGAATGTAATTGAAAAAGTTGTTTGACAGTTTTTATTGATCCATAATGATAGGCTTGTGTAGAATTCAAACAATATTTGTCTCTTGTTTTTGTACATGTAAGGATTGAATGAATATTTTCTTTTCCTATTATGTGTTCGATTCTCTCATTCTTGAATCAGTTTGCATTATGGTCGCATCATGCCTTCTTTTATTTTATTTTTTGTAATTAAAAATAAATTTTATCTCTCTTTAAAGAAGATTATTGATTTCTTCTATTGATGTTTTATGAAGGAATAACATCAAGGAATGCAAAAGGAAACCAAAGAGCTAAAGTGAATTATTAGTCAAAATGTTCTCTCTATTCCTTTGTTGCCATTGTTATCGAACTACTTCAAGAATGTTAAACAAGAAATTTTTCAATAATTTTATACAACATTATTAAAGTTATGAACATTTTAATTGAACTTTTAAATCAACACCTAACACTGAATTTTCACAAAGACATGACTAGAATAACTCCTCCAACTACAATATATAGGAATGTAGTCGAGAGTTTGATCTTTAATAATTGATGAAACTGATAATGTTGCATAGCTGATGAAACTTATAATGTTGCTACACAGCCTACATTGATCCTGTAGCTTTCCAAGTTAAAAGGACCTCAAGGCATTGGTGAAAGATTTTTGATCTAGAGTCACCCTTAATGATATTGTCAGGATATAAATAATATAGAGTCCAATTGTTGCTATTAATGGAATGGCTTCAAACTCTATCAAGCTTCAAGAGATTTCATCTTAATATAAGGATACAAAACAATTCTATTAATAGTAGAGTAAAACAAACAAAATTATAAAATCAAGAAAGAGAATATGTATGGATTTGTAGTGTTAACTCTTACATAAATTCCTCGTTTGCTTATTTTGTGGTTGTATTTCATAATCCATCTTCCTCCTACTTACTTTTCCATGGGAGATTCATTTTTACTATTGTCTATGTAAATTGTTTTACCATTCAAAGGGTATGCTCTGATAATATATATTTTTAGATTCTTATTATGCACTCTACATGTTTAATCACAATTTTATTATTCGAACTCATGAAATTTCATAATTTCATAATTACTCAAAATCAGCATTTCCTCTTTCTCTAGCAATGGTTGAAATCACCTCATAAGAATGCAACCTGCAATAATTAACTTAGAGATGAGTGAAGGTAGAAGAGAATGAATTGCAATGTTTCTCGAATCCTCTAATAGTAAAACATTGGTGGGAGACAAGATATGAATGTGATGACATTTGGAGGATTCGAGAAACATAGGTAATTGTGAGGTTTAAATAGTGTTTGAGAGAATTCTATACTAAACAAACAAAAACAACAATTACATATCCAATAAAATAATTGGATAAATTTTCTCCTTCATTTTGTATAAGTTGGTAGAAAGAAAAAAAGATTAATCAAAGAACGAGAAAAAACTCAAAAAACATTTTTGTTTTGCTCTCTCAAAATCTTCATAGGCTAAAAAATGGATTTTGATACTTCCATCAATTGTGAGAAAACTAGTTACATAGATGTTCCTCCAACCTATGTTGGCCTTAGAATTCTCTTGGTTGATCATGATACAAATTCTCTTTCAAACATAGCAACTTTTCTTGAAGAATATTCTTTTAAAGGTATATTAATCTTATATTTCTTTAAGTTTTCTCTCATGTGTATTGAGCCTTTTCCTCATATTTCTTATTGGATCTTCTAGGTAAAATCTTTACTTCTGGTCTATTATTAAAAAGGTGAAGTCAAAAAAATTTAAACACTAAATTTAGTCCAAAAAAATAAATAAATTTCTTCTTTAAATTTCAACACTCAAATATATTCCAAAATATTTAAATTTAAAATATAAGTACATGTATATCAAAAACATCATTCGTTAATTTTACAGAAATTCACTTTTTTTTATAATAGACTATAAGTACATATTTTACCTAGAAGATCCAATAAGAAATAGGTGCAAAAGGCTCAATACATATGAGGGAAAACGTTAAGAAATATAAGATTAATGTACCTTTAAAAGAATGCTCTTCAAGAATTGTTGTTATGTTTGGAAGAGAATTTGTACCATGATCAACTAAAAGAATTCTAAGGCTAGATAGGCTGGAAGAACATCTTCATAACTAGTTTTTCACAATTGATAGAAGTATCAAAATCCATTTTTTAGCCTGTGAAGATTTTGAGAGAGCAAAACAAAAAAGATGTTTGAGTTTTTCTTCTCTTTCTTTGATTTCTCTTTTTTTTTTCTTTCTACCACTTTAAACTAATCGAAGGAGAAAATTTATCCAATTATTTAAATAGAGAAGGAAATTGTTGGTTTAGAAAATATTTGGAGTGTGACAATGGTGATCAACTCCATCAACAGGCTAAGGGAGGTGCTATTAGTAAGAGCACCACTCTTTAAAGGAGGGAAATACTCTGACAGACTTCTTTGCTAACTTGGCTTTTCATTTTGTAGGTAATTACGAATATAAATCCAACTGCAATAGAAGTTTAGTTGAGAGTTTGATTTTTAATAGTTGATGAACTGATAATGCTGCTACACAACCTACATTGATCCTATACCTTCCCAAGTTAAAACGACCCTGAGTCTTGGGGTGAAAGATATTCGACCTAGAGTCAACCTTAATGTTATTGTTAGGGTATAAATAATATATAGTCCAATTGTTGCTATTAATGTAATGGCTTCAAATTCTGTCAAGCTTCAAGAGATTTCACTTTAATATAAGGGTACAAAAATATTCTATTAAAAATAGAGTAAAACAAACAAAACTATAAAAA
The DNA here is from genome assembly GCA_029948455.1 of Solanum rostratum. Classification (NCBI taxonomy): domain Eukaryota; kingdom Viridiplantae; phylum Streptophyta; class Magnoliopsida; order Solanales; family Solanaceae; genus Solanum; species Solanum rostratum. The sequence goes on along the minus strand of CM057053.1, from coordinate 13,801,318 downwards.
TCAAGAAAGAGAATATGTATAGAGTTGCAGTGTTAACTCTGACATAAATTCTTTGTTTGCTTATTTTCTGATTGTCTTTCACAATCAAGCTTACTCTGACTTATCTTTTCCATGGGAGATTTAGTTTTACCATTGACAATTTGAATTATTTTACCATTTAAAAGGTATGCTCTGGTAACATATATTTTGAGATTCTTGTTAAGTACTCTATATATGTTTGGCCACAATTTTATTATTCCATTAATAACTGATGAAATTTCAGTATTGTAAACTATGACTAAATATTTATTTAAATTTGAATTCTCTTGTAGAAGAAAACATCACCTAGCAATGCAAACTGGCTAATAAGCATTTTGAGGATCAAGAAATAGAATTCATTGTTGATTCCTGTAAAATATAGAGCCAAATTGATCAATTTACTTGTCATATTATTCCAAGAATAAGAGCTATTTAGTAAATCTATCTAAGGAAATAAAATCAGAAAAGATTCCTAAATATCTCTAAGATCCCTAAACATCTCTACCTATGATTATGATATAAATACTAGATATGACTATATATTTGGTAAAGCTGCCCCTCAAGTTGGAACATAGATATTGATCATGCCTAACTTGTTACAAAGATATTCCATTCGAGTTTCATTCAAAGGCTTTGTGAATATATCACCCAATTGCTCCCCTGTCTTCACATAACATGTAGAAATCACATTCTCTTGAATCTTCTCATGGACAAAGTGACAATCAACCTAAATATATTTTGTCTACTTATGATACACTGGATTTAAGACAATATGTAGAGTAGTTTCATTTTCACACCAAAATTTTGCTGGAAAAGAAGGATTTAAACCAACCTCAGGTAAAAGGTGTTGTATCCATAGTATTTTGCATGTGGACTGAGCCATAGCTCTATACTTAGACTCTGCACTAGATTGAGATACAACATTTTATTTCTTACTCCTCCAAGATACTATAATTCCACCGACAAAGACGTAATAGCCTGTAGTCGATCTTCTATCAATTCTTGATCTAGCCCAATCTGCATTTGCAAAACATTCAACGCGAGTATGCTTGTGGTCGCTATACACTATGCCAAGGGTAGGATCTCCTTCCAAATAACATAATTTGTTCCAAGGCAACCCAATGTTTGACTGTTGGTACAGACATGAATTGACTAACAATATTGACTGCATAGGCAATATCTGGACGAGTCACAGTAAGGTAGTTCAATTCCCCGACTAATCTTCTATATCTTTCCGGAGAATCAAAAGGTTCACATCATCCTTAGTGAGATGTACATCAGGATCCATTGGTGTGCCACATGGTTCCGCACCCAACTTTCCAGTTTCTACAAGTAGGTCAAGTACATACTTTTTTTGAGATAAGAAAATCCAATGCTTGCTTCTAGCTACTTCTACACCCAAGAAGTATTTCAACTATCCCTTATCTGTGGTATGAAATCTGGCATGTAAAAACTATTTGAGAGAAGAAATTCCAGTGCAATCATCTCCAATAATAACAATATCATGAACATAAACAACTAGGAGACTGTCTGTAGATTATTGAGTGATCACACTTGCTCTTCTTCAACCCAAACTCTTGGACTACATCGCTAAATTTTCCAAACCATGCATGAGGACTCTGCTTTAGACCATACAAAGAATTTCTCAAATGACAAACTTTTTCATCCTCACCCCCAGCAACAAATACAGACGATTGCTCTGTCTACACCTCTTCATGGAGATCGACATGAAGGAAAGCATTCTTGATATCTAGTTGATGTAAAGGCCAATGTTGAGAAGTAGCAAAGGAAATAATCAAACAAAAAGAGGTGAGCTTAGCTACGGGGGAGAAAGTGTCTGCATAATCTACCCCATAAGTCTGGGAATAGCCTTTAGCCACAAATCTAGCCTTAAGACTTGTGACAGAACAATCAGGATTGACTTTGATAGTAAAGACCAATTTGCATCCTACAACTTTCTTTCCCTTGGATAAATCCACCAAATCCCAAGTGTGATTTTCATCTAGAGCATGTATCTCTTCAAGCATTGTGCCATGCCATCCAAGATTAGTCAAGGCTTCTTTCACTGTTTTTGGAATACAGATAGAGTCTAGAGAGACAATCAAACAACTAGATGCAGAAGATAAGTGATCATAAGAAACAAAGTTAACAATGGAATATTTGGATTTACATTGACGTGTATCTTTCGAAAGAGCAATAGGAAAGTTAAGATTTCCTTAAGAATCAAGTGGAGGAGGAACTGAAGATGACAAAATTGATGTAGGACAAGTATCATCAATACCTTGCCTTCTCGAGTAAACTTAAACAATTGGTGGTCTTGTTTGAGCAGATAAAACAAGTTCTAAAGGCATACTAGTTGACTGATTCTCAATGAATGAACTAGCAGATGGAAGAACATCATCATCTAATTGTTTTGTTTCAGCATGAGTAACCTGATAAACCAACCACTCATCTTCCTTCACCCGGCTTGTAGAAATGGGAGGTGCATAGAAGAATGGTGTAGCTTCTGAAAATACCACATCAATTGACACTAGGTATTTTCCAAGTTCAACAAAGTAACATCGATACCCTTTATGAAGTCTAGAATAGCCTAAGAAAACATATTTTAACGCTTTTGGATCCAATTTGTAACAATGGTCGAACATCTCGAACATAACATGCACTTCCAAACACCTTGGGTTCCACCGGGAACAGTGATTTGTATGGAAAAGAACACTATAAAGGTATTACCTGCCAACACAGTCGAGGACATACGATTTATTAGAAAACAAGTCGTAGAGACTGCATCAGCCCAAAATTATTTTGGGACTTTCATTTGGAACAAAAGTGCCCAAGCTGTCTCAAGTAGATGCCTATTCTTCCTTTCAGCAACTCCATTTTGAGAAGGTGTATCAACACATGAAGTCTGATGAAGAATACCATGGTTTCTCATGTAAGATAAATAATTCTGATGTATATTCCTTAGCATTATCACTCCTTAGAACCCTCACAGAGGCATTAAATTGAGTTTTGACTTCAACACAAAAGGCAGTAAAGTGAGTAAACACTTCAGATCAACTCTTCATAAAGTAAATCCGAGTCATTTGAGAAAAAACATCCACAAAAGTGACAAAATATTTATATCCAGTTTTAGAAACAACTAGGCATGGTCCCCAAACATTTGAATGTACTAACTCAAAAGAAGACTCAACTCGCTTATTAATCCTTCGACCTACTGAGATACGATGGAGTTTAGCAAATTTACATGACTCACTTTCTAATGAGGGAATATTCTGAAACTGACGACAAAGCTTTTTCAACAGTGGTAGAGAAGGATGTCCTAATCGATAATGTGCTTCAAATGGAGACACGACACTTGAGCATGCAACAAATCAAGATTACCATTCATCAAGGATATAGAAATCATTATATATATGTCATTTACCAATAACTTGAGTTGTCGTAAGATCACGAAACAAACAATGATGGGGAAAGAAAGAGATATAACAATGAAGATCTCTAGTAACTTTACCAACATAAATAAGATTAAAGGCCAACTTTGATAGATTTAATACAGAGGATAGGGTCATAGATGAGGTAGGTTAACTGTTCTAGATCCAACACTGTTACAGGTTGATCCATCGGCTATTTTAACCAGATAAGGTGCTTTGTGCGGTTTAAAACTAGAAAAAATATTAGGATTACCTGTCATATGATTGGTGGCACCTGAATCAAACACCCATTTGTTTGAAGAGGTGATAAGACATGTTTTTATCTAGATTGGCAAAAGCATTGACTGAAGTTGATTCCTTATAATGAGAAAATTTAGCAAACTCCTCAACCAAAATCAAAATCATTTTGTTAGAAAATGGACCTGGAGCAGCAACAACCTCTCCCTGATCAGTCTATTTTTTTCTAGTAAACTACTCAATTTTTCATAACAAATTGATATTGAAACCAATAGAATATCCCAAGTAGGCTATATCTGAAAGTCTCACTATACCCAAATAAGCATATAATAAATAACCTCCAACACTGTACCAAGTTCACAAATTATTGAGCAATTGCAGACAACCTTCAAGCTAGAAGTATAGAACGAAAAGAGTAAACAACAATGAATAGAAAAGTGTCAAACCAGACAAGAGCGAGTGCACGGATTCTATTTCATGGATTCTCTTCTCCGAAAGTATGGTATGATGATTATAGGACCACCACAAATCATCCAATAGCTTCACTCTCTCCAAGATTAACAATATCTCTAGCAACTTTTCTGGAGTGTGAGTCTCACACTCTTCTCTTCTAACTACCAGATTATGGAGTTTTGTATATCAGAGAAGGTAGGAAAGCCCGCTCTGATACCATGTAAAATATAGAGCCAAATGGATCAATTTCCTTGTCATATTATTCCAAGAATAAGAGTTATTTATAGGTGTACAAGTAAATCTATCTAAGAAAGTAAAATCAGAAAAGATTCCTAAATATCTCTAAGATCCCTAAATATTTCTACCTATGATTATGATGTAAATACTAGATATGATTGTACATTTGCAACAATTCCATTCCCATTTTCAGTATTGATGTTTATGAACACAAAATCAACATTTTCTCTTTCACTAGCAATGGTTGAAATCACCTCATTAGAATGCAACCTGCAATAATTAACTAAGAGATGCGTGAAGGTAGCAGAGTCTGAATTGCAATGTTGCTCGAATCCTTTAATACTACAACATACGTGGGACCAGATATGAATATTCTTGGCATTTGGAGGATTCGAGAAACATAGGTAATTGTGAGATTGAAATAGTGTTTGAGAGATTCCTATACTAAACAAATAACAATAACAATAACATATCCAGTGAAATAATTGGATAAATTTTCTCCTTCATTTAGTATAAGGTGGTAGAAAGAAAAAAAAGATTAATCAAAGAATTGATAAGAAAAACTCAAAAATCATTTTTGTTTTGATCTGTCAAAATCTTCACTGGCTAAAAAATGAATTTTGATACATCCATCAATTGTGAGAAAACTAGTTATGTAGATGTTCTTCAAGCCTATGTTGGCCTTAGAATTCTCTTGGTTGACCATGATACAAATTCTCTTTCAAACATAGCAACAATTCTTGGAGAACATTCTTATAAAGATACATTAATCTTATACTTCTTTAAGTTGTCTCTCATATGTATTGAGCCTTTTCCCCCTATTTCTTGTTGGAATATTCTAGTAAAATATGTATTATAGTCTATTATTAAAAAAGTGAATTTCTGTAAAATTAATGATAAATATATTTCTTATCCAAATTTCAACACCCAAATCTACTCCAAAAATTTAAATTTAAAATATAAGTCCATGTATAACAAAAAAAAATCAATCATTAATTCTATAGAAATTCACTTTATTTTAATAATAGACTATAATTATAGATTTTACCAAGAAGATCCAACAAAAATAAGGAGGAAAAAGCTCAATACAATATGAGAGAACTTAAAGAAATATAAGATCAATGTACTTTTAAAAAAATGCTCTTCAAGAATTGTGGCTACGTTTGAAAGAGAATTTATATCATGATCCACTAAGATAATTCTAAGGCCAACATAGGCCGAAAGAACATCTACATAACTAGTTTCTCACAATCTATGGAAGTATCAAAATTCGTTTTTTAGCCTATGAAGATTTTGAGAAAGCAAAACAAAAAAGATGTTTGAGTTTATCTTCTCCTTCTTTGATTTCTCTTTTTTTTTCTTTCTACCACCTTATACTAAATGAAGGAGAAAATTTATCCAATTATTTAAATAGAGAAGGAAAATATTAAATTTAAAAAATATTTGGAGTGTGACAATGGTGGTCAACCCTATCAACAGGCTAAGGGAGGTGCTATCAGTAAGAGCACCACTCTTTAAAGGAGGGAAATACTTTGGCAGACTTGACTTTTCATTTTGCAGGTAATTATGAATATAAATCTTGTTAGAGAGTTACCAGTTCAGGATAAAAGATAATCATCCTTGACAAGTACAAAACACCATACATGAGAATAAATTGATAGGTTCCACAGTACTTTCAAATGAATTAGAGTTGATAGTTTCACAATGTGTATTATGAACGCATAAGAGAAGTGCAGAGAAATAGACTACTAATTCAATCTTTGACATCTGAAATATTTTTCAATTTGTTAAACTATTATGCAAGTAGTGAGAGCTTTGAGGTGTGAAACCAAGACTCAAAGATTAAGATTAATGTTTTATTATGGTAACTGATTATTCATACTCACAAGTAACATAATGCATAAAACAACACAGGATATCGATATTCTTGACTTAGATGGTGGTTTAACCTAGTTGGGTTCAATCCATTAAAGAAGAGACTAAAGAAATTCAAGCTGTTGTTGAAGGTTTCAAAGTTACTTCTTTCGACTTCTAAAGAAGAAAGGCTACATTCATTGGTAAGCCACCAAGAAGCTTGGTTAATCTTTTAAGAATTTAAAATTCAGTGGTGGTATCAGTCTTTACTGTGGGATTCAATCTATTGAATGATAGATTTAAGAACGGAGAAGTATTTTGAGATGTCAAAGTCACTTGATAGAGCTTCTTGGATAAACAACAACAACAATAACATACCCAGTGGAATCCCACAAATAGGGTCTCGGGAGGGTAAAATGTACGCAGACTCTACCTCTACCTCACAGAGGTAGAAAGACTATTTCCTAGGAACCCTCATCTCAAAAACCCATAAGCATAATAAACTACATATGGGAGAGGAAAAAGAAAAGAAAAAGGATACAATTAATTAAAATAAGAAATAACAAGAGATTGGAAGAAATCACCTGGAGTTCTGGTCACAAAATTGTTGAACGCTGTTGGAAAAATACTGGCAAATAAAAAGTGTACACATTGCCGAAAAACCTCACCAGAATCTGCTTCTCGCTGGGCCATCTCGTCGGAAATTCACACTGGAATCTGGAGTAATAACGTCACCGGAACTCTTTGCTGGAATGATGTAGTGAAGAAAGGTTGTTGGTTCGCTATACCCTTTCAATGAATCACCCCAAATACTTTCTCCAATTTCTAGGGTTTTGATTTGATGCAGAAATGTACAAATTGAGTAATTTTTTGATCTGAGAGATCCGGTCAAGAGAGAGAAACCCAATTGCCAGAGACTCCTGCTCTTCAAGGAAACGATCTTCAGGAGCCAGAGTGCAACCGAGAAAACTAAGAAAGAATGAAAAAGAGCCGCCGAAAAATCCTAACGACAACAGAGAAGAGGAAAAACAATGCTCAAAGTTCTCCTTCCCCTATATCTGATAATATTCTGGCATCGTCAAGATTCTTAAAGATCGTTCTCTACGAGGAACCTCCAAACACGAGCACCGACATCGAAGATCTAGATGCTTCGATTTCCTATTTCTAGAATTGTCCATCTATTTCCACTTTCCTAAATTGATTGTATTTGATATGCAATTTTGTCTAATTTCGGTCTGGGCTATATGGCTGAATTGGTTCTATTTTTAAATAAAATGGCCCAATATATCTTTATTTAAAAACAAAATTGAATAGAGAAAGTAAGTCATCTATTATAAACTAAAATATTACATGCAACACCTATTTGTCCAAATAATGACTACCATGAGAAATGGACATTGTTTAATATAGCATGTTTTAGGAAAAACCATGGAGGATGATAACTAGATATTTAGATATTCGAAAACGAAGGGGAAGTTTACAGAGTAGGCAACAATGTAAAGATTAACCTAAATTTGACTCAAACATATTCTAACTTGCAACTTTTTGTATTTTTTCTTTTTTAAAACTTCCCCTCTTTTCTCTCTTTATCTGTAATGAAAAAACGTAATTAATTTAAAATATATGTTCTACATAGAAAGATATTAATGACCTCAAACTATCAGGATGAATACATTCCTTGTCATTTTATCAACTCAATTTGTTATAAAGTTTTGACGGAAAGAGCTTTTCCGCTGATGACAAAAGATTCCGGTGACCAATTTCTACACCAAAATTTGTCGTGTTACAACGGATTCTAATGAAGCATTAAGAAAATGCTTTTTAGTGAAATATAAACCAGGTTGTATCATTCCGTTCTTCTTTTATTTCTTGTCCTATAGGTTTGAAAATTGATATATATTGTGAAAATATGTCAATTTTCTTGAATTGGGTTGCTATAATTTGACTTGTTTGTTGCGAAATTGAAAAGGGTTTTTCTTCTTTGACATTTTTATTGTGCAAAAATATATCAAATTTCTTAAATTTCTTTGTTGATATTTAACTTGTTTATTGTAAAATTAAATTGGTTTAATTTCTTAAATTGCTTTGTTGATGTTTAACTTGTCTATTGGAAAATTAAATCGGTTTTCTCTCCTTTAACTTGTTTGTTGTGAAAATATATCAATTTTCTTGAATTGGGTTTCTATTATTTAACTTGTTTATTGTGAAATTGAAATGAGTTTCTCTTCCTTTACTTGTTTGTTGTAGAAATACATCAATTTTCTTGAATTGATTTGTTGTTACTCGACTGTTTATTGTGAAATTAAATTGAGTTTCTTTTCTTTGACTTGTTTAATGTGGAAACTTATTTTTATAGAGCTTATTGAATTTGTAAGGACCCAGAATTTTGTACGACCTCAATGAAGCATGAAAAACTGGTTTCAGGAAAAGTTTTGGACCAAGGTGACACTTCATGGGAGCCATCACGGTCTGTGTGAGGTCACACGGCCCATGAGGTCATCCGTAAAGCTCTCGGAGTGAAATATTTCTAAGTATGGAATCACCATCTCATAACTTGATCATGGAATTTTCTACGGAGAGGGGTACGGGAAGTGACACGGCCCGTGTGATGCTACAGTGTCCGTGTAACCTCATGTGATAGAGGCTTCGTTGAAAAGTTCTCAGTATGGGATCTTCATGCTTAAGCTAAGTTCACTTTTCAAGCCTTAAATTCAAACTTATTTATGTCGTTTAAGATCATCATGGGTCTCCTACATCAAGTCAAGTTCAAAGGAATTCCATTGGCTAAGTTCTTCACAAGTACCAATAGAAGGATCAACTTTAAACGGGCATATCTCTTAGCACAAAATGAACTGGGTGTCTCACGACCTATCAAATTGAAGCTCTTTGAATTATCTTTCCAACGCATTTGGTCTTACCTGATTCCGAGTTTGAACCAAGGATTTATGCTTATTTTTGTTAAGTCTATTCGTGCAGGCAAGCCACACGGCCACCTAGACTGACCGTGTGGCAGCAGACGGTCCGTGAGGCTGAAGTCACATACGATTTTCTTGCCAAATTGTGTTCTAAGTGTGTCTCCTTCCTTGGAAACTTCATCTGGACCCTTGTACGGCCCGTGAAGCATCACACGGTCCGTACGACCTTCCATTGGAAGCCCTTGGCTTGAAACAATTTGTTGAAAATTCCAAGTATAGTCACACGGTTATTGTTCACCGACCATGTCACTGTTCACGGGCCATGAATAGTGCCATGAGACCCTACTTAATATTTTTTCACCCGTTTTTATTTTGGTTTTTATGTAAATATAAATTGTTTTGAGGGTGTTTTGGGTATTTTCCACCCCTCCTAAGTACCTAAATTAACCAAACTCCCTCAGTTTTCAGCCATTCTCCATTTCCTCTCCCTCTCTCTAAAATTTCTCCTACAAGAATTCTCCAACTTCTCTCTAAAACCTCAAGTCAAGACCTTCAATTTGGAGTCCATTTTCTCCTCAAGTTCATCCTCAAGATATAGGTATGTGGGATTGATTGTTGGTTCCTTTCAACCAAGAAGACCCAAAAATTCTTTCAACTTATTTCATGAAGTTTTAGTCATCTTAAATGTAAAGTTTTAGTATTTGATCTTGTTATCTTGGGTCAATGCATGGATTGTACATTATTCTGAATTTAAAGTTTGTTAAGCTTTAGTACGATGAATCCCTTTGAATTATGCAAATCTTGAACATGCATGTCCCTTAAAGATGGTATTATGCATGGGTAATCTATACTACTATTTTCACATAAATTTTTATTGTGAATTTCCTAGACTTCATATTATATTGCTAATTTTAGAATTTACTTTACATTACCCATGCCATACCTACATCATGCCTTGCATTGCACTCATGATCATCGGTCTACATGGAAATTTTGAAAGTAAAATAGACCCAATTATGTCTTGTGATATGATTTTGGTAAATTATGGGTTATGACAAAATGTGATCACATATATGTCTTGTACTTTGGCTCTTGGAGCATCTTGGGTGCATGCACAATCTTGAACATGTAGATGAGCTATTCCTTGCATGAGAATCTTTATTATGATCTTGTAATTTGGCATTGAGCCTAAATGTCCATTGAACATTTTGAAATGGATACTTGACTCTCTTGAAAGCACTTGCATATATATATATATATATATATATATATATAAAAGTATTCTAGTGGGATATTGTTGACTTAGCACCGATGGATTGGGGGCCCTCTCCCCTTCCTTGAACTATATGCCTACATAGGGATGGATGATATTCGTCTATCTTGCTTATGTCTTGACATTTTGATCTGATTCTTGTAAAATCCTTCCGAAATGGTGATTCCAGTAAGGAAGGTGACATCCCCGAAATGGTGTGTTCTGTAAGGTGTGATGTAGATTACCCTTGGCAAGTAATCTTCTCCCTACTGGTGGGAGGTCCCAATTGGTTCAATTTGTGTAATAGCTCGCATGGATTTGGTTTGTCGGTTATAGTTCATCGGCGTTATATAGGTGCATTATCGCATTGCACGCATCATGAATTCTATGGCATCTTGTATATTAAATTCCATTGCTTATATGATCCTTGTATATTATGTGTCTTTGTCATCTAACATTGATATGCAGGTCCGATAAGTCATATCCATTGCATGCCTGCATACTTAGTACATTCAAACGTACTAATGCATACTCTATGCCTACATGATTTTACCATGTAGGGACCGTGTTTTATGATCATCCACCACTTGATGGGTAGCTCGAATTCGGGGAGTTGATATTGTGGTGAGTCCTATCTTCCAAGGACAAGCCACCTTTCTTTCACCTATATTGTTTTCTATTTTTCTTCTTAATTGAGGGTGAGCTCGGGACATGTCTTGGCCCCCTTCCCATCTTATGACTAGAGGCATTGTTGGACATCTTGTAGACTCTCATCGATTCGATAAGTTATGTGTTGTATGTGAAGCTTATGACTTAGTTATTTACTGGATATGGCTATCATGGATTGATTATAGGGATTATGATATGTATATATGTTTGAGGTGGAGATGTGAAAGATCCTAAGCCCCGTATTTCCCCCATAGCGTGAGTCCTACTTAACCGCCTCTTAGTTCTTATGTGCTATGTGATATATGAATCCACAAACCCCTTTCCCTTCGATATCCCCATAGCGTAAGTCCTACTTCCCCATCCCTTAGAACTATATGTTTACTATTTGAATGCGCTTCCGAATTGATGATGTGGATTTGGATACTTTGAGGCTTGTTTGAGGACTCTCGGGTTCCCATTCGCCGTGTCACATCTAGGCCCTAGGTCCGGGTCATGACAGAATTGCCCACCATTATTGTTTCTGATTTCTCATTTTTGCGTATTGATTATTGTGCAATGTGCTACATTATATTTTACTGTTCCATATAATATTGTATCATTGGGTTGTTGCTTTATTTCGAGGTTTTGTATCTTCGTGATCTACTATAGTCTATCGAGTTATCTGTTTTTAGTTTAGTGGAGTCAGGGACTAATGGTAGACTAGGGTCATATCTTTAGTTGGAGTCGAAGATGAAGGGTAGTAATGGTAAGAGGGGGACAGGGTTAGTGAAGTTAAAAGTAGGATCGTGGAACATAGGCTCAATTACAGAGAAATCCTCAGAGATAATGAAGAGTCTTAAGAGAAAACAGATTAGTATAGCATGTGTTTAGGAGACTAGATGGGTAGGTACCAAATCTTGGAATGTGGACGGATCTAAATTTTGGTACTTCAGAGGATCTAGGGATAGAAATGGAGTCAGTATCCTAGTTGACTAGGACCTTAGAAAATATGTGGTTAAGATTAGGAGGATTAATGATAGGATGATGTCGACTAAACTTACTATTGGTAGATATATTATGAATGTTGTTAGTGCTTATGTGCTTCAAGTGGGCCTGGATAAGGATGTCAAAAATCCCTTTTGGGAGGATTTAGATGAGGTTATGAGAGGTATCTTGAACACCAAAAAGACCTTCACTGGGGGGGATTTTAATGGACATATCAATGCAATTTCTAGTGGTTATGAAGATGTTCGTGGAGAACTTGGTATTGGGGAAAAAGGAACAGAGGTGGGTTATCTATCTTAGATTTTTCGAAGGTCTTTTAGTTGGTTATTGTTAACTCATATTTTTTGAAGAGGGAAAATTGCTTGGTTACCTTTCGTAGTATGGTAGCTAAGACTCAGATTGATTACTTACTCTTTTAGAAGGGTGATAGAGGCCTCTATAAGGATTATAAGGTTATTTTGAGTGAAAATATTTCCACCCAACATAGGATTTTCGTAATAGATTTAAAAATTAAGAGGGATAAGAGGAAGAAGGCCCTTTATGACTGATCGAGAATTAGATGAGGGTCTTGAATCCTGATCCTTTCTTGGAAGATGAGGAAGAAGTTGAGTAATATGAGGGCTTGGAGTAATAGTGGGGACGTGAACAACATATGGGACATGAACACTGGTTACATTAGAAAAGTAGCTACCAAGGTACTAGGGATACTGAGAAGGTCCTTTGGTGGACGTCAAGGTGATTGGTGGTGGAATGGATAAGTTCAAGGCAAAGTGGAAGATACAAAGGTTTCCTATACAAAGTGGTTCGAGTGTATGGATGAGGATGAAAAATGGAGGTTTACAGATATTTATAAGACAATGAAGACAAAAACAAAATTGGTGCTCATGAGTGCCAACACAACAACATTTAACTGTTTGTATATTGAGCCAAATGAAAAAGACAAGGACAACAAAATGTGTAGGTTTGTGAAAGAGAGAGAGAGAGAGAAAATCTCATGACTTGGACCGACTGAAGTATATCAAGGATAAGGAATGTGAGGTGTTGGTAGACGAGGCTTCCATTAAGCAAAGGTGGCAAGCTTACTTCCACAAAATATTAAATGAAAAAGGGCCAATGATATTGAGCAAGTGATTTGGTACACACTAATAGTCATAAAATTTTTGATTGCTACAAGTCATTCAGGGTTGAGGAGGTTAGACATGCTATTAGTTGGATGAGAGGAGGAGAGAAATCAAACGGGATGTGATTCCTACGAATTTTGGAAAAATACTATCCAAGATGGTACGGAATGGTTGACTAGGTCGTTCAATGGTATTTTGAAAATTGATAAGATGGGAGATGAATAGAGGAGGAGTACAATGGTTCCATTGTACAAGAATGAAGGTGATATCCAAAACTTTAACAATTACAGGGGTATCAAGTTTCTAAGCCACACTATGATGGCTTGAGGGAGTGTAGTAGAGATTAGGGTGAGGAGAGGAGTGTCTTTTTCAGAGAATCAGTTTGGATTCATGCTGGGGTGATCAACTACCAAAGAAATCCATCTTGTTTGGAGACTACTGGAGAAGTATAGAAAAGAATGAGGGACCTTCATATGGTATTTATTAATCTTGAGAAGGCCTATGAAAAAGTTTTGAGGGATATCCTCTAGGGTGTCAAAAGGAAAAATGTGTTCTAATGGCATATAGTAGGGTGATAAATGACACAACACAATGAAGAGGAGATTCCTAATACATTCTATAGCCTTCCAAAAATAAGCTACAAATGTTTTTGCACCCATCCGCAGGACCTTACTAGACTGTAGCTTTGTACAGGTGAGACCATCGAACCTAGGGCTCTGATACCAACTTGTCATGATCCAACTTTACAAGTCATGATGGCACCTACCTTAACCCCCGATAGGCAAGCCTAACCTTGATTCAAAATAGCTAATAATGGGCACAAAAAAAAGTTTAATAGATAAGGTAAGAATAATGGGAGGAGGCAAGGATTATTTTTCAGTTAACATAGGACTTTATCAAGGATTTCTCCTATCACAACCCGATTTCTCCGGTCATGATGGCACCTACCATAACTTGTTGATAGTAAGCCAACCCGTAAACAAAAACTGTGAATAATGGGTGCACGGTGGAAAATGAATAGACTCAACATACAAAAGAAAATATAAAATAAAAAAAGCAAGAAATGAACTAAATATAAGTAAAGATCCTTCCAAGAACTTGAAAGTCGTTAGTGCAAAGCCACTTTAAACAAAATACAAAGTACAAGTCCCAAAAGTAGACTAAAAATACATAAAAGATCTGGCTTGTCTCAAAATACACAAAAAGATAGGCCACGAAGCTGAAGGAGACTTAAATGATCCAAAAACACTAAATTCTCCCCCCGGGTGTCCGATGTAGGCTGCTATAAGCTTGATCAATCAGCGCTGATAACTGGTGTGCAGATCTGTATCATGAAAGATGATGTAAAATGTAGTATGAGTACCAGAATAATAGGTATCCAGTAGTCGTCATAGGTTGACTGAACAGAAAAGGTAAAATAATATGAAAAAGAGGAATACACCTAAATCAAGGTCAAATAAGCTATCAAAGACTAAAGGAAACCAATAACCATACAACTAAGAGAATTCTAAGTGAAGAACTATGATATCTACACCCAATTGGGTATGTGTAAGCCTAATCGGGACATCTAAGAACTTAAACTACAAGAATTAAGGAAGTAAAGAGTCTACTATGCTGAAATCTGAGGAACCACAACTAACCTTGAATCAGACATGACAAAGAGAGGAAACATGAACATAATCTGGGCACCGAGGTCGAGATTGCCCAATACCCAAAATGCTCGCCAATTAATAAGAGAGGTTGAGGCCCGAACTGCCAAATACCTAGAATGCTCTCTTGAATAGTATAAAAGGGGTCGAGACCAAGACTGCCCCAATACCTAGAATGTTAACTTGAATAGTATAAGAAGGGTTAAGACCGGGACTGCCCAATACCTAGAATGCTTGCCCAATTAATAAGAGTTCTAGACTAGGACTACCTAATACTCGAAATGCTCTCTTGAAACTAGCTGAAGGTGCCAAAGTTTCTTTCAATACTATCGAAGATTGCCTTCCACAATGAATAGGGCCAATGTGACCACCCAATTATCTATTGAAAATGAAACCAAAGTGAAATAGGACCTAACCTTACCAAAATAGCTCGAGTTCATCAAACTTGAGGAAATATGGATAGTAGTATGTTTATTTGGGCCAATCACTGCCTAGCGTAGGTTCAACTACCAAACCCTAGTCTGCTATACCATTCTACAGGGATCTGGGCTGACCGAAACAACATCAGGGCATCTAAATAAAGTTTTTGTCAATCCTACAGTAAGGGCATCATGCTTAACAAAACCAATAATAAAAAACTAATATTGACAACAGAACCACCAAGTAACGACAGGAACTACATGCTTGCAACTACCCCCTTGGAAGGGACCTAAATGATATTCTAACCCTAAGGCACATACATAATCTACCAAACCCCAATATTCCAACATTTTTAACATGTTTCAAAACACCAGAATATAGGGAGACAGTAATACTAACAATGATATTAGCTAACAAGATAGCATACATGCATACAGTTACTCGAAAATATCGTTAAAGGACTAAAGCATGATTTTTAACACCTAAGGCATGTAAATGAGCTACCCTACCTGAATTTCAACTAATGCAACATGATTTCAGTCAAATTATCTTAATCTACAGAAAGGGAAAATGTAGCCTACTTGTAGCCCGAATTTGCGTGCTCCAATTCACTCTACAAGAGCTTTTCCTTTTCGAACAACCTTTGAACGCTACCATGCTGCAAAAAAACAGATTTAAAGCACCTTTACGGTAATATAGACAGTAAATTAACAGGAGACGAAGATGAGCCAATTTTGGGGCCTAAAATGGAAAATGTGGGACCCACATCTAAAATTTAGGATTGACCCCAAAACTTGGTCCAAAATAGCACTCTAAGCCCATTAATAATTACAAACTCAATTCGGGGTCGAGAAATGCCACGAAGCGGTTATGCAATAAAAACCAAAAATTTGGGCTAGAACAAAAATGTGGTAGCAGCTACGGAGGACGATTTATCAAAAATAGAGTTCCAAAAGTTGAAACCAACCATCCCACGATGGTCTTTGCTATATTTCACCTAGTTAAGATCCCAAGACCATTGAAAATGGGTTGCGAATGCCGAAGTAACCATACGTCAAAAATCAACAAAAATACCATCTTGAAAACTCACAATGCAACAGCTAAAAATGGATTTTACCTCAAAGAAAGCATTTAATCAAGTTTCCAAACTCACCAACTCTTCCTCATGAAATTTTCCTAAAGTTAGGCTTTTTAACAAGCGTTGAATTCATCTAAGGGAAGTGATATAAATAGGCCCTGTAATTATCCTCTGCGAATGCAGTGACCATTACTCCATGATCGCAAAGTATAGGATATTGGCCTTCGCAAACAAAGACGGTCCTCTACGTACGCAGAGAGTTTACTGTCAACCTCCACAAACCCGACCTTCTATCTCATGACCGTAGGGAACTGGTGTTATTTACCTCCATAAGTGCAGTGAAGGGTCAACAATCGTGGAGTACAATTTTACTGCACCATATATAGATATTAACTAAAACTGATATGCATCAAGTTTCAAAAATAAATTATAGGGTGTTCGGGATTTACACGAAATCCCATACATGTAAACTAACTATGCTACCCTACCAAATTTGACATGCCAGACTCAATGGTGCAGTCAAGGTCCCACCCCCACGATCATTTTTATCGAAATTCCACTAAGGGGCTCGAAAAGAGTTTGAAAGCCTCGAGAACCAAACGGAAGGTCGTTCTAGACCGAAATTGATATTTTGGAGCTAACCGCATAGTCAAAATTTTCATTCGGGCATGTTTTTCAAGAATTTGACCAAGGTCAACCATTGGCTAATTTTGAAGACAAATGCAAAATTCGGTACTCACCCAAAATCACGATACTCAAGCCGACCATGCTTCTAGAAAATTGGTCCATTTTAAATTCGATTGAATAGTTAGAATTTCGATCTGAGGTTGTTTACCCATAAATTCGATTGAATAGTTAGAATTTCGATCTGAGGTTGTTTACCCATGTTTTGCACCAAAATAAAATTTTCAAGGTATAAGACCTTCCAAAATACAGAAAATTACACAACTTCCAAATGAACGACCCAGGGATTTAGCTACCAGTGTCAGCAGGTCATAAATGACATGGGGTAGCTATAGAAATTCTCTAAACTATAAAAATAATACATTATTGGATAAATGACCTAGATGGTCATTACAATATCTACTACTAAAAGACTTTCCTCTGTAAAATTAAGGGTGAGATTGTAATGACCCTTTGGGTCATTTTTCCTTTACTATGTTATGTCTACCATTAGAGCATTCCTATAGTGACCTTAGGTTCTTTATGACTTGATGGAACTAGAAGCACAGTTTCCTGATTGTTCGTTATGAAGTGGTGCAGTTTTTCATGTTTTGAAAGGCTTTATACCTTGAAAATTTATTTTTTTTGCACAAAACATGGGTAAATGGCCTCGAAACAAAATTTTAATAGTTTCATCAGCTCTGGGATGGGATAATTAGTATTGAAGCATGGTTGTCTTGAGAACCAATGCCTTTCGTGTGAGTTTATGTCGAGTTTTGCATTATAGCATTCTGAATTAGCCAATGATTGACTTTGGTAAACATTTTTGAAAAATATGATCAGATGAGAATTTCGATAGCGCAGTTAGCATAGAAATATTAAATTTGGTGTATAATAGCCTTTCATTTGGTTCTCAATGCTTCAAAACTTATTTTGAGTTCGTCGGTGGAATTTGACTAAAAATAGCCATGGGAATGGGAGCTACAATTAGTCAAAATGATCTCGTATGAGAATTCGTACCATGCCATTGAATCCAGAATATCGATTTTGGTATGGTAGCATGGTTCGTTTGTGCTCATAGGGTCCCAGGTGAATTCTAAGTACCCCATTGAAAATTAAAAGTTTGTGAAAATCAGCTTTTTCGATGGATCAGCTAGTGTTGTTGCTTTAGCATCCTTGGATCGCTATAGAGACCTTGTTATACTAAGTAGAGGCTCATAATAGAAACAACCACTCAAGGCAAGGTTGTCACTTTAGCAACCCTTGGCACACTATAGTGATGTTGCTATCATGACTAAGGGCTCGATATAGCGAGGCCTGCCATTTTTGGGAGGGGTCTTTATGGTGGCCACTTAGATTTTTGGGATAATTTTTAGAGGTGATATCTTGAGCTGAGGGTGCCCATTTTCAGTGATCTTTGGGTCCATTTTGAATGGGAATTCACAAGAATCATCATGTGATGGTTGGTTTTGGATTTTGACATTTTGTTTCTAGTAAAACCCCTTGTAGCCAATGCCATTTCTTGTTTTTCTAAGATAATTTTGAGACTTTTCTTGTATGCCTATTTCGTGTTGAATTATTCGCTTAAATTTAGTTGTTGCATTGTTAATTGAGTTGGGACGTTATTTGGGATGAGTTCTTGAGGTCAATTCTGCTATGTTGAAGGCAGGGCCCACATTTCTCGTTTTAGGCCCTAAAATTGTCCCATCTTTATTTCTTGTGATTTTAGTGTTAAAATGACCGTAATGACATTTTGAGTCTATTTTTGATAACATCACAACATTTGGAGGCCTTATGGAAGGGAAAGGCTCTGGTGGAGTGAGTTTGAGCATGCATGATCGACCTACAGGTAGGATATGGCTTTCCTTTCTTTAGATTAAGTTGATTAGCGTAAAATCATATTGATTTGGTTAAATGTAGGTGGGGTAGCTAGTTTACTTTCCTTAGGTATTAGAGTTCATGAAATAGGCCTAGTTGATATTTTTGGGTAGTCGTGTGTGTGTGTTATATTTTGTTAGCTTATACCATTGTTAGTAGTGTAGTTTTCTTCTCATTCTAGTTTTCTGACAGCATGTGGAATCGTTGACATAGATTTGGTTGGGTAGGTTATTTATGATCCTTACATGCTAGCAGGCTGCTTAAGCCTTATTTGACCTAAGTTCTACTTTCAATTATGTATATGTGTATTTTGCTCCCTGTTTGGCTATTATTTCAGAGATATTAGAGGTGTCGTTGCGTGGTTCTACCCTAGTAAGATTCTTTAGTAGTGTATAAAGTATGTAGGTCCTGTTTGGTGACTATTCAGGGGCATAATACGCGGACAAATCTTATTTTGCTTGATATGTTAGATTTTGATATTACTTCGGGCATGGACTGGTTATCTTTTCATTATGCGGTCTTGGAATTTCATGCCAAGACTATTACATTAGCTTTGCCTGATATTCGCTAGTCTTGTGGCAAGGTGCTTATGACACTAACAGGGATTATATCTTCAATGTGGGCCCTACGATTAGTTTTTTTAGTGTGTTTAACTTAGCTTAGCTTATGCTCTTGATGTTTCTATTAAGCCTATTTTTATTGATTCTCTACCTGTGGTTCAAGAGTTCATTGATGTATTTCCTACTGACATGCCTGGCCTACCTATGGAGAGAGATACTTACTTTGCCATAGATTTGGAGCCAGGCACTAAGTCCATCTCAGTCCCACCCTATCTGATGGCTCTTGCTAAGCTTCAGGAGCTTAGTATCAAGCTTAAGGACTTCTTGGGCAAGGGGTCATTGATCCAAGCATATCGCCATGGGGTGCTCCTATCCCATCCATTAACAAGAAGGATGGGACTTGAGGAATGTGCATACATTGCAGACGCTTAATAAGGGGACAATGAATATCGTTACCCTCGACCTTGTATTGATGATTTATTTGATCAACTTCAAGGTACTACTATGTTTTCTAAGATTGACTTGAGATTCTATTACCACCAGTTAAGGATTAGGGCAGCTGATGTTTCCTAAGACTATCTTTTAGACCCGCTATGGCCACTATGAGTTTCTGATGATATCTTTTGGGCTTATTAATGCCTCTGCCGCCTTTATAGACTTGATAACTTGAGAACTTAGGCCCTATCTTGACTTCTTTGTGACCATATTCATCAATGATATTTTAGTATACTCACTGAGCAAGGATGAACATGTGCAGCACTTAAGGATTATGCTTCACACTTTGAGAGATCATCAACTTTATGCTAAGTTCTCAAAGTGTGAGTTTTGGTTGGAGTTAGTGACAGTTTTAAGACACATGGTGTTCAGAAAGGGCATTATGGTCAATTCAAACAAGATCAAGGCCATTAAATATTGGGCTAGGCCCACATCTGTTACAGAGATACGGAGTTTCATTGTTTTGGTTGGGTACTACAAATGCCTCATTATGGGCTTTTCAACTATTGCCACTCTATTGACCCGATTGACCCGCCACGGTGTCCCTTTTGAGTGGTTTTAGGAGTGTGAGTTGAGCTTTCAAAGGCTCAAAGAATTTCTCACCACCACGCCTATCATCACTCTTCAATTTGAGGGAGTGGGTTTTTGTTGTGTATTGTGATGCATCCAGTGTAAATGTTTTGATGTAGTAGGGGCAAGTTATTGCCTATGCCTCCTAATAGTAGAGCGCACACGAGCGTAACTACCTCACTCATGATCTAAAGTTGGCAATGGTAATTTTCATGCTCAAGATGTGGTGGCACTATCTATACGAGGTCTATTGTGATATTTATATGGAACATCACATCCTTCAGTATGTTTTGAGCCAAAGGGACCTAAATTCTAGAAAGTAGCATTGGATTGAGCTCTTAACAGACTATGATTTAACTATCTTCTATCATCCAAGCAAAGCGAGCATGGTGGCAGACTCCTTGAGCTAGAGGGCAGAAAGTATGGGAAACCTAGTTAATCTACCATTTATGGAAGGACCCTTAGCTTTAGACATTCAATCCTTGGCTGATAAGATGGTCAGATTGGATCTTTCAGACTCTAGGTAGATATAAGCCTTTGTTCGGGCTCAATCTTCTTTACTTGATCAGATTCATGGCTGACAGTTTGAGGATGAGGCCCTAGTTGAGCTTCAAGATTTAAAATTATGAGGTGAGGATGGCTAGACATCTATTGATTTAGACGGGGTGTTATGGTATGATAGTTGTCGAAGCATTCCCAGAGTTAAAGACTTGATTCAGTTTATTCTTCGTGAGGTCCATGACTCTAGATATTCTATTCATCCTGGCAGAGTGCAGATGTATTGTGACTTGAGGTAGCATTATTGGTGGTATGGTAAGAGAAGAGATATCTCAGATTATGTGTCTGATTACCTTAGCTACTAGTAGATGAGGGCTGAGCATCAAAGGCTTGGTGGGGACTTCTAGATATTTACCATTCCCTAGTAGAAGTGGGAGTGAATCACGATGAATTTTGGGATAGGGTTACCCTAGGTTTCTAGGGGTATTGATAGTATATGGGTCATTGTGGATCGATTGACCAAGTCTGCCCATTTTCTCCCGGTGCGGACTATTACAGTACGAAACAGATAGCTCAAGTTTATATGTAGGAGGTGGTCCATTTACATGGGATGCGAATGTCTATTGTCTAATACCAAGGGTCGCAGTTCACATCTAGCTTTTACAGAGCTTTTAAGAGGGAGTTAGGCACCTAGGTGTACCTTAGCATCGTATTTCACCCTAGATAGATTGATGGTTGGAGTGCACTATTTAGGTCCTAGAGGATATGTAATGGTCTTGTGTATTAGATCTTAAGGGTCAGGTCCCAGTTTTTGCCTCTAGCGGAGTTTGCATACAACAACAACTACCACTCGAGTATTCAAATAGCCTTTGAGGCACTATATGGTAGGAATTGTCGTATACTGATTGGTTGGTTCGAGTTCTCTGAGCCTAGACTGCACAACGCAGACCTGCTTTAGGATGTATTTGCAATAGTTTAGGTGATTCAGAATAGATTTAGGATAGCTTAGAGCTGCTATCAAAGTTATGCAGATCGTAGGCGCTGCCCTTTATCCTTCAGCATTTTGATTGAGTATTTCTATGGGTGTCGCCCTTGAAAGGTGTAATATGGTTTGGTAGACGGGGTAAGCTTAGCCCTTTATATATTGGGCCATTTTAGATATTGAGGTGTGTTGGTGAGGTTGCATATGAGTTGGCCCTACCTCCAACATTTTCAGTTATCTATATGATATTTCACATTTCTATGTTGCGCTAGTACATTCCATATGAGTCCCATGTGCTTCAGTACGATACTGTTGAGCTAGATGACCGCCTAGCCTATGTTGATGACCCAGTATCCATATTAGCCAGAGATATTCGATTGCTTCGCCGTAGATCCATTTTGATTGTTAAAGTTTAGTGGCAACACCGTCCAATTGGAGAGGCCACCAAGGAGACCGAGCATGAGATGCAGAATGTAACACCCTCTAATTCTTTCCACCTAGTCTGAGTAAATGCACAAAGAAAAGTGAGAAAATGACTAAGAAAAGTCACTGGAAAAGAAACCATGAGGGCCATCTATGTCCCGTAAAGTGATCTATGGGTCGTAGATGAGGCCTCATAGATTCCCCAGGTGACTTGGTGAAATTTTCAATGTATGAGGCCTATGTGCGAGACAACATACGACCTGCAAATATAATCCATGGCCGTAAAATTGCTTTTGTTAGTTAGTGATCCGAAAATCAACTTTTCAATATACTGAGTTATGAGTTATCAGACGGCCCATAGGAGTATTTACGACCCATAGAAGAGGTTTTGTGGATTATATGACAAATTCCAGTAACTCAAACTTTTGGACCACTTACCTACGGGAGGTCTTCTATGGCCCGTAAAAAGATCTATGGCCCATAGACGTGGTTTTATAGAATCTGCCGGCAATTTTTAAAAATGATATTCTTTGTCTATTCCTATCCCTTTTAACCAAACCCTTGGGCATTTTAGACTTAATTATGGCCCTAAAAAAACCCTAAGCGTATTTTCACTTTTCGTTCACGCTTAGGAATTCTTAAGTGCACCAAAGGAGGAAGAAAAGCAAGGGTTTCTAGTTCAAGCGCAAGAATCGATTAAAGTTTCATCGTTTCTTCTATTACCAGGTATGTAAGGCTTACGAAAGTGTTGAACTACGTTTGTTCACAAGCCCTTTCCTCTCATTGAGTCAAAATTGAGAAATAGAGTTGAGTCTTGAAAATTCTATAACCTAAATATTGAATTTTCAGCAAATACTTTGAGTCCTCATGATTATGAATTGAATAATTGATGCATTACAGTGTTGTTGATATGATATTGAGATATAAATTTTATGCATTGATATCATGAACGTGGACTGGGTTGAGGCTTGAGTTTGATTATCTGAGCTGAGTAAATTGAGCATAATTGAGCATAAGGAGCATGTTACATTTTAATCATATGTAGTTTTATGCATTTTACTTGCATTACATGATGAGTCGTACTAAGTGAGTGTAATTGATTTCCTTAATTGACTGAGTTTATGAGAAATTGAGATGAGCTGAGTTGATATAACCTAATGAGGCTGAGATTGGAGTTGATTGATTGACTATATTGAGATGTGAGTTGATTGATGAGTTGAGCATGTTTTAGTCTTGGGAGGTGTATCGAGCATTGAGATAGGAGTGAGTAAATAACTATTGTAATCCATAGAACTATGTTTCCAGCATAGGATAGTCGTACAACATGTTCTGGCGACTTTTGTCCCAAAAAATGGACATTTACTATGGATCCATGAGAGAGTTTATCGTTCTTTACCTTGGAAACGATGGGCATGGCAACGATGTTGCCCTCATTATGCATCACCAAACTAAGGGTGATGGGATTGGATGTAGGTTAAGAGAATCTCCTAAGCAAACACTAATTGAGGATGATATTTTTAAACTGAGTTTAATACTACTGAGTCTATTTTCAAAAACATATATTATATTAAAAACTTGCATTTCTGTTGAGTTGAGTTATGAATTGTTTGAGTTAAGGTGAGTGAGTTGAGCTTTACTTTCTTGAGATATTTTACATACTAGTATATTACATGTACTAACATACATTGGACTTACATAATGTCATGATACAAATACAAGTGATAGAAGACTTCAGCCCGCGTATCGTTGAGGTCCAATTCAGTGTATTTCAGAGTTGGTGAGCCCTCCATGCTTTTTGGAAGAGCCTTTTTATTTCCCATTTTCGATTTCGTGATTCTTTCCTTTGATTTGGGGTAGCCATGGCCTGTCATGGTAACATCTAGATTGTTAATCAGTAGCTTCATAGGAGCTGAGTAGAGGATTTGTTGAGTATTACTTATTTCCAAACTTATTCATGTAAAACTATGTTTTAGTAGAGTTATCTGATAAGGTGTTACTTCATTTGAGTATTTTTTCCGTTATTGAGTTTATGTGATGATGAGGCTAGGTGGTTCTCTTGGAGAATCAACAATAGTTCTTCAAGTGCCGGTCACGCCAAGGGCACCCTCCCGGGGTGTGACACAAAAGCAGTTTCCTCGCTTATTTGAGCTCTCAAGCATGACTCCATCCTTACTTTCACAAACAAAATTTCTTTTAGTGGATGTTGTAGAGGCCCTCTAGGTCATTTTTCCATTATTGTGTTATTTCTATCATTAGTTTATTCCTATAGTAACCCCTGGTCATTTATCACTTGTTACAACTGGTAGCGCGGTCGCATGGTTGTTCGTTAGGGAGTTATGTAATTTTTCATGTTTCGGAAGGCCTTATACCTTGAAAAATTAATTTTTGCAAAAACCATGGGTAAACGGCCTCAGAATGGAATTCTCATAGTTCCATCAACTCTGAAATAGACAAATTAGGCTAGAAGTATGGTCGGCTTGAGAATTGAGGTTATCAGTGTGAGTTGCCAATGATTGACTTTGGCCAACATTCTTGGAAAATATGCCCACATGAGATTTTTGATAGTGTGGTTAACTCTCAGAATGTTGAGTTTTGTCTAGAACAACACTTCATTTAGTTCTTGAAGCTTCCGAACTCATTCCGAGCCCCTTTGTGGAATTTTGGCTAAAAATGGCCAAGGGAGTGGGACCCATAATTAGTCAAAATAACCTCATATACAAATTTCAATGGTCCCATTGAATCTATAACATCAATTTTGGTAGGGTACCATGTTTAGTTTGTGTTCATGGGTTCCTAAGTGGATTTCGAGTACCATGTGGAAAATTAGAAGTTTGTGGAAATCAACTTTTTCAGCTGGTGCCATCACTTTAACGCCTTGGGTCGCTATAGTGACAACCGCTCATGGCATGGGTGTTGCTTTTTAGCGGCCTCTCGCTCACCATAGCAAAGCCGCCCTTTTGGGGAGGGGTCGTTATAGCGACTACCTGGGTCGTTATAGTGATACTAAATCCCGTCCTTTTAGGGAGGGGTCCCTATAGAGACCACCTAGGTCGTTATAGTCATACTCATAGGCCTTTGTATTTGCAATCCTCGTTCATGACCAGCACTTGGGGACAACTTCTAAGGATGATACATTCCTCAATTTAGGCTTACATTTGGTGATTCAAAAACATAGGTTCAAGAAATTTTCATGCGGAACATATTAGCAATGTTGGAAATTAAAGTTGAAGCTTTGTTTCAAGTGAAATTCATGTTTAAAGCTGTTGTGTGATGAATTTTAAGTTTGATGTTTTGGTTGATTTTGAGAGGTGATATCTTAAGCTGTGAGTGCCCATTTTTAGTGATTTTTGGGTCCATTATTTGGTGGAATTTCGCAAGGAACATCGGGGGGTGGTTGGTTTCAGATTTCATCACTTGTTTCTAGTAAACTGCCCCTATAGTTGTTGTCATTATCCTCTTTAGCTAATTTCATGATTTTGGTTGTACACTCGTTTCATGTTGAATTTTGGCATAATTTTAGTTTTTGCATTTTTAATTGAGCTGAGCATGTTGTTTGGGACCAATTTCTTGCTTGAAACTAGCTGAAGGTACAAATATTTCTTTCAATACTACCAAAGAATGCCTTGCACAATTAACAGGGCCAATGTGACCACCCAATTATCTATTGAGAAGGAACCAAAGTGAAATCGGGGCTAATCTTACCAACGTAAGTCGAGGCTGTCGAACTTGGGGAAATATGGATTACAGTGTGTTTATTCAGGAAACCCGTGACACCCCCTAATTCTTTCTACCTAATCTGGAGTAGATGCACAGAGGATGATGAGAAAAATTGCTGAAAAGAGAATCCACGAGGGCATCTACGACCCGTAGAGAGGTCTACGACCCATAAAATAGGTCTCGCAAACCCCCCGCCCCTTTGACTTGGTGAAATTTTCTAAGTTAGATGCCTATATATGAGACAACCTACGGCCCCTAAAGTATTCCATGGCCCCCAGATTGGTTTCGTGAATTGGAAGTTCAAAAATCAACTTTCTCTATCTTGAGTTATGAGCTAGTAAACGACCCATAGAATGTTTTACGGCTCGTAAAGGAGGTTTCATGACAAATTCCAGTAACTCAAATTTCAGGACCCCTTATTTATGAGTGGTCATCTACAGCTCGTAGAATTGTCTAAGGCCCGTATATGGGGTTTCGCAAACCTAGGCGACAATTTTTAAGAGGGGTAATTTTGTCTATTCATATCCCTTTTAATTAAAACCTTGGATGTTTTGGACTTAATTTAAGTCCTGAAACAAAACCTTAGGTGTATCTTCACCATTCTTCACGCTTAGGAATTTCTTGAGAACACCAGAGCAAGGAGAAGAGCGAGAGTTTCAAAATATAGCATGAGGATCGACTAGAGTTTGATTGTTTCTTCTATTCCAAGGTATGTAAGGCTTACTAAGTGTAAAACCCACCTTTGTTCACAAGTCCATTTCACTGACTTGAGTCCAAATTGAGAACAAGAGTTGAGTTTTGAATTTCTATCATCTAATTACTGCATCTATTATGAGTTTCTTATGATGATCTATGAGATTACTGCTGTATTCCATAGCCACTGATATGAAATTGACACATATACATGTATACTTGATATTATGAACCCTAAATTGAATGATTTTACAAAATCTATGCATGAATTGAGTTGAGGTTCAAGTTTGAATGTCTAAGTTGAGTAAGTTGAGCATGATTAAGCATAAGGAGCATATAGTATCATGAGTATATATCCATTGATGCATTTTGCATGCATTCCATGATGATTTTAATTAATGAGTCCTAATGACCATTTGAGTCTGATTGATTTCTCTTGATTGATTGAGTTGATGATACACTGAGATGAGTTGCGTTGAGATAATCGAATGAGGTTGAGATTTGAGTTGATTGACTGAGTATTATTGAGATTTGAGTTGATTGATGTGTTGAGCATGTTTTAGTCTTAGGAGGAGTATCGAGCACCGAGCTAGGAGCAAGTAAATAACCATTCTAACCAACAAAACTATGTTTCCACTGTAGGATAGGTGTACAATACATTCTAGTGACTCATGTCCCAAAAGTTTGATGTTTACTATGGATCCATAAGAGAGTTTATCATCCTTTTCCGTGGAAAGTTAAGGACGAGCATCACAATGATGTCACCTTCGTTGTGCATCACCAAGATAAAGGTGATGGGATTGGATGTCGATTAAGAGAAACTCCTAAGCAAACACTGATTGAACATGTTATTTTAAACTGAATTAATTTCTACTGAGCCTATTTATCATTATTTACTTTAAACTTGTGTATATTAAGATGAGTGTGAGTTGTTTGAGTCGAGGTGAGTGAGCCGAGCTTTACATTCTTAAGCTATTATACATACCAGTATATTCCACGTACTGACATTCATTTGGACCTGCATTATTTTATGATGCAAATACAAGTGATAGAGGACTTCATCCCTTGCATCGTTGAGGTCCAGTTTAGTGCACTTCATGAGTTGGTGATCCCTTTTTGCATCCCAGAGGAGCCCTTTTATCTATTACTTTGATTGAGCAGTTCATTTCTTTGATTTGGGGTGTCATGGCCTATGATGGAACCATCTAGACTGTTGAGTAGAGGCTTCATAGATGTGAATACATGATTGTTGAGCATTTTGCATTTCCAAACTTGTTCATTGGAAACTTATATTTTAAATAAGAGTTATATTTATTCGAACGATGTCCTATTATTTTGAGCATTTTCTTCCATTGTCAAGTTGATGTGATGATGAGGCTAGGTGGTTCTCTTGGGGAATCAGCAATGGTTCTTCAAGTGCCGGCCAAACCAAGGATACCCTCCTGGAGTGTGACAATCTTAGTATCAGAGCAAAGAGTTCAAGAGTCCTGGGGAGTCTATCAAATCATGTCTAGTAGAGTCTTGTTTATGAATGTGTTGTGCACCACACTTCATAAGTGGGAGGATACAGGACATTAGGAATTGTTACACTTTCTTTTATTCTAAGTCCATGCGATAGAGTCAAAACTCTACAAAGCTCCTTCTAACTTATGCATTACGCGCCTGCAGATCATGCCTCCTAAAGGTACCGTGACCCAGAGAAATGCTTCAGTCAGCTATGCTGAGAACCCAACTTCAGAGGTGCCTTCTCAGGTGGGAATGAGGGGTCGTGGTTGACCATCCAGAGCCACTGGTGTTCCTGAGACACCAACTGCTCCACCTGCTCCTACCATAGATGTTGACTTTAAAGGAGCTATCACTATGCTCACACAGTTAGTAGCTGCCCAGAGTGGGAACCAGGGTTCACAGACTCCTAGTTCTAGCTCTCAAGAGCCCACGGCTACTACAAGACTGAGAGACCTTTTGAGGATGAACCCACTGATCTTCACTGGGTCAAAGGTTGAGAAGGACCCTCAGAACTTTATTGATAAGATGTGGAAGGTGCTAAAAACCATGCATGCGACCGAGACTGAGGGAGTTGAGCTTGCTGCCCATCAGCTCAATGATGTGGCTAATGATTGGTACAATCTGTGGGAAGAAAGTCGAGGCTAGGATACTAAGCCCGCTGCTTGGTATGAGTTTGTGAGTGCCTTCCTTGATCACTTCCTTCCTCATGAGTTAAGAGAGGCGAAGGTTGAAGAGTTCGTGAATCTAAAATAATAAGGGGTTGACTATTAAGGAGTACAGCCTGAAATTCATCCAATTATCCAGGTATGCCCCAGAGATGGTCTAAGATATGAGGGCAAGGATGAGGAAATTCATATCTAGGTTGGGTAGACATGTGAAGAGGGAGTGCAAGGTGGCATTGCTGATCCTAGGTATGGATATCTCCAGAATTATGGTTTACATCCAGCAGACTGAGGAGGATAAGAAGAAAGACAGAGAGGAGCATCTGAGCAAGAAGGCAAAGTCAGCAGGGCCTGAGCCCACTTAGACTAAGCAGGGTAAAGGAGATATGTCCTACTTCAAGAAGAGATCCTCCAACTATGCACCATCTTCAGCTAGTGCACCAGCCCCGATCCACAGGTATGATCAGAGGTCCCAAGTTCATCCTAACTTTAGGGTACGCACAGGGTGCACAACCTCAAGAAACTGTGAGCCTTGGCTCTAGAGTGAACCCACCTTGTAGAAAATGTAACAGAATGCATCTCAGAAAATGTAAGGATGGAGGAAATAGTTGTTACAAGTGTGGCTAACCAGGCCATTTTTAGAGGGAGTGTCCAATATGGGGCAATAAGGCCTAGTATTCTACCACAGCACCAACGGTGAGGGATAACCAGAGAGGTGTTGCACCAGGGGCAGGAGGTGGGACAAACTGTCTGAATGTGATGGGGAACCGAAAGGACCAAGAGGTCGTAACGGATATTGTTATGGGTATGCTTTGAGTATTTACATTTGATTGTTATGCTCTACTTTATCCGGGTGCAACTTGTTCTTTTGTGATGCTATATGTGGCTGGTAGATTTGAGATCCTTCCTGAGTGCTTACTTGAGCTATTTTCTGCTTTTTCTCTTGTTGGTGAGTCCATTCGAGCCGAGATAATCTATAGAGATTATGTAGTATCTATCTATCATAAGAATACTCTTGCTAATTTGATTGAGTTAGAGATGGTTGATTTCGATGTGATCCTTAGCATGGACTAGCTTCATGTCTGTTATGCCTCTGTTAATTGTAGAACTTGGACTGTCAAATTACAGTTTCTGAATGAACTCATTATTGAGTAGAAGGGTGATTCTGTTGCACCTAAGGGTAGGTTTATTTCATACCTCAAGGCTTGAAGACTGATCTCTAAGAGATGTATCTACCACCACCTGTGAGTCAAGCCCGACAATGTTGAGCCTCCTACTCTTGAGTCTATTCTGATCGTGAGCGAGTTTCCTGATGTATTTCCAAAGGATCTGCCTGGAGTCCCTCCTGATAGGGAGATAGACTTCGAAATTGATGTTGTTCTTGATACCCAACCTATTTCTATTCAGCCATATAAAATGGCCCATGTAAAGTTGAAAGAGTTCAAGGAGCAGTTGAGGGACTTGTTAGAGAAGGGATTTATTAGGCCAAGTGTCTCTCCATGGGGTGCTCCGGTCTTGTTCATGTGAAAGAAGGATGGTTCCCTTAGGATTTGTATCCACTACCGCCAGTTGAATTAGGTGATAGTAAAAAATAAATATCCCTTTTCTAGGATCAGCAATTTGTTTGACCAACTTCAGGGTGACACTATTTTCTTTAAGATAGACCTTAAATCAGGCTATCACCAATTGAATGTGAGGGAATGTGACATCCCGAAGTCGGCTTTTTGAACCTGATATGGTCACTTCGAGTTCTTAGTATGCCTTTTGGGTTGATAAATGCACCTTCAGTCTTCATAGACTTGATGAACAGAGTATTCAGGCAATATCTTGACATGTTCGTGATTGTGTTTACTAATGACATTTTGGTGTATTCTAGATATGAGGAGGAACATGCTAATAACCTTAGAATTGCTTTACAGATGCTCAGGGATAATGAGTTATACGCGAAGTTTTCGAAGTATATGTTTTGGCTCATATCCGTGACATTCTTGGGCCATATAATTTTGGTGATAGTATTCGAGTGGATACTCAAAAGATCGAGGTGGTTAAGAACTGGCCTAGACCAACCTCACCGACCGATATAAGGAGTTTTCTGGGATTGGCTGGCTATTAGCGCAGGTTTTTTGACGGGTTTTCTTCCATATCCACACCATTGACTAGAGTGACTCGGAAAAAGGTCAAGTTTCAATAGTATGAAGAGTGTGAGAGGAGTTTCTAGGAGCTGAAGGCGAGGTTAACTACGACTCCCATATTGACCTAGCCTGATGGGATGGATTGATTTGTCATTTACTACCACACTTCAATAGTGGGGTTGGGATGTGTGTTGATTCAGAGAGGGAAAGTTGTTTCCTATGCTTCTACATAACTTAAAGTGCATGAGAAGAATTATCCCACTCATGACTTGGAGTTGGCAGCAGTGGTGTTTGCTCTCAAACTATGTCACCACTACTTGTATGAAGCACAGGTTGATGTATTCACAGACTACAAGAGCCTGCAATACGTCTTCACCTAGAAGGAGCTTAACTTGAGGCAGAGGAGATAGCTTGAGGTGCTTAATTACTACGACATAAGCATCCTCTACCATCCAAGCAAAGCTAATGTGGTTGTTGATGCTCTTAGCAGGTTATCCATGGGAGCACTGCCAATCTAGAGTAAGAGAAAAATGAGTTCTCCAAGGACGTTCACCGACTGGCATGATTGGGAGTTCAACTAGATGAATCGAGCAAAGTAGGAGTTCTTGTGCATAGTGGGTCTGCATCATCTCTAGTAGTAGAGGTGAAGGAGAAACAAGATCAAGATTCTGTTTTATTACAGTTGAAGGAGGATGTACATGAGCAGAAGGTGATGGCTTTCACCAAAGGGGGAGATGGGGTATTGAGTTGTCAAGGCATACGTTGTGTTTCAGATGTTGATAATGTTTGAGGGAGGATCATAGCAGAGGCCCACAGTTCCAGATATTCCATCCATCATCATCCATCATAACTCGCATGAGGTGATAGATACATCCCTTAGAGATTAGCTTTCGGGCCCTAAGGTAGGAGATAAACCTAACCTTAGATGCAACAAAATAACCCTTCCACTCTAGGACTGATTTATTCGAGAATTGGAATTTAATAGTTTGGGTCCTAAAATCAATAGAGGCATAGTAGGCATGAAGTCAATCCATGCCAAGGATTATATCAAGGTCCATTATCTTCAACTCTATCCAATCAATCAAGACATCCCTATGATGGATGGATACTACACAATCTCTATAAACACTTTCAGCTAGGATAGACTCACAAACAAGAGTGGAAACAAAAAAGGGTTTAAACAAACACTTAGGGAAAATCTCAAATCTACTAGCCACACAGGGAGTTATGAAAGATAGAGTTTCATCCGAATCAAGAAATGCATATTAATCAAAGATAAAGACTCGAAGTTTACCTGTGACAACATCTAGTGAGACTTTCTAATCCTATCGATTGCCCATCACATATAGACGGTTTGTTCCCCTGCCTGCATTAATAGTAGCACCTCCTTGATTACCCCTCGTTGGTAGTGTAGTAGCAGCAGATTGGCCCTTATTGCCCCATATCGTACATTCCTTCTGGAAGTAATCCATCTGCCCACACTTGTAGCAACCATTTCCTCCCTCCCTACGCTCTTCCAAATGCATCTTGCGACACTTTCCACAAGGCAGCTTCCCTTTCGAACCAAAGGTCACACTAGCCTGAGACTAAGAACCTTTTGCTTTGAAGTTCTGCTGACTCTGAGACTTCTAATCATACCTATTACTCAAAGCTGCTGCACTTGCTAAAGACAATGCATAACTAGAGAATCTCTTCTGAAAGTAGGACTTGTCTCCCTTACTCGACTTAAGTTGGCTAGGCTCAAGCCTTGCAGACTTAACTTTCTTTCTCAAATGCTCCTCCCTATCCTTCTTCTTATCCTCCTTAAGTTGTTGTGCATAGACCATAATCCTCGAGATGTTCATGCCTGGGATCAACAATGTCACTTTGCACTCTTCCTTCATGTGTTTGCCTAAGCCAGACATGAACTTTCTCATTTTTTCCTCATGTTTAGGACCATCGAAGGAGCATACCTGGATAGCTGGATGAACTTGAGGTTGTATTGTTTGACAGTCAACCCTTCTTGCTTCAAGTTCACAAACTCATTGATCTTTGTCTCCCTCAACTCTTGGGGAAAGAAATGATCAAGGAAGGCATTCTCAAATTCACTCCACTCAGCAGGTTTAGCATCCTCACCTCGACCCTCTGCCTATTAGTTGTACTAAACTTTTGCCACATCCTTAAGCTAATAGGAGGCAAGTTTAACTCCCTCAATCTCAGCCACATGCATAGCTTTCAAACGCTTACCACATCTCATCAACGAAATTCTAGGGGGTCTTCCTCAACTTTAGACCTTGTGAAGACTGGTGTGTTCATTCTCAAGAAATCCCTAAGTGTGGTTACAGAAGTGGGCTCCTAGAAAGAGGAACATGGAGCCTGCGAACCTCGATTACCACTCTGGGAGGACACTAGCTGGGTAAGCATAGTAATGGCTCCTCTAAATCCTTCCTCTAAAGTGGGAGCCAGTTGAGCAATAGGTATCTTAGGAGCATTAGCAGCTTTGGTAGGTCAACTTCAACCAATCGTGCTCGTATGTGTAGGTACCTTTGGTGGAGGATTCTCAGCATTGGAACTTAAAGCATCTCTTTGGATGGCGATACGCTTAGGAGGCATGATTTCTAACCGCGTAATGCGCGAGTCAAATAAATGCTTTAATAGAGATAAACTCTATAGCACGAACTTGGAATAAGAAAAAAGTGTAACCATTCCAAATGTCCCATAGCCTCCTACTTATAAAGTGTGGTGCACAATACACCCATAAACAAGACTCTACTAGACATGACTTCATTGACTCCGTAGGACTCTTGAACTTTATGCTTTATACCAAGGTTGTCACACCCTAGGAGGGTACTCTTGACGTGGCCAGCACTTGAAGAACTCTTGCTGATTCTTGAAGAGAACCACTTGGCCTCATTGTCACATCACACTAAACAACGGAGAAAATAGTCAAATAAAAGTGGAGAATTAACTACCTAATTGAGTCTCTACATCAATAATAGTTTCTAATGAACAAAGTTGAAAAATAAACATCAATCAACTATCATAATTCAATATCTATAGCCTCTAATCTAAGCCCAGAAGGTGCCAAGACAAGTCTCGGGCAACCTTAAAGGAAAATAATACTACTCAAATAAAGTTGAAAAAGGATCCTCTGAAGCAAGGAGGGCTCACCAAGTCTGGGAACAAGAAACTGGGCTTCAATGATGCGCTTGTTGAAGACCGCTATCACTTGTATCTTCATCAGTAAACGATGCTACCCCAAATGGACGTTGGTACATTGAATATACTGATATGTAAAATGGCTAAGGAAACAAGTAAAGCTCATCACAATCAATCTCAAATAAGTTACAATGATCATCAAATCAACCCAACAATCTTTCTAATCAACTCAATCAAGGATGATAATTAAAATAATGCTTCTAGAGAAAACTCTAACATGTGACTCACTCTAATGATTTATGCACAAATCAAGAAATTTCTCTAACCAACAACCATAACATATGACGTGGTGATAATACAACATTTGCACTGTTATTGTCACTATCACTCAATACTTGCCAAGTAAGGGGCGATCAACCAATCTTGGACCCACAATCAATCAATGTCCAACTATTTAGGACATAAGAGGCAAGGCCTCTATCCAATGTTGGCAATGTAGCTTATGGGTTAAATTTGTTATCTATTTATGCCCATATCGGTGCTCCATAATCCTCCCAGGAACCAATCTAATCAACTCATTGTAGTCTCATTCTGGCTCTGTTCAATCAAGCAATAATCAACCAATCATTGCATGCTATCAAGACTCATCAGATCATTCGAGACTCGATCTCAAATGGTCATTTTAGACTCAATTTAATCACACTCAACATATAAAATCAAGTAACATACTTCTCATGTTTATTCATGCTCAATTTACTCAATTCAGACATTCATAATCTCATTCTCAGTTTAATGCATGCAACAAGCAATACATAGAATCATACAATTAGGGTTTATATCTACAAATTGAGATTTTATTTTACAATCTCATCATCATGTATATTATCAATTAGTTCACTATTATGCTTCAAAACTCATAGTAACGAAAGACAACACAAAGGGTAAGATTAAGGTATCCTTTCTACTCATTAACTGCACACTGATTCGACTCATGTAGATGGAAGGGCACATGAATAAACTCAACCCAATGCTTAAGTGGCCTTACATACCTGGAATTATAAAAAATAATCAACTCTAGGACAATCTTTAATCGCGCATTTGCAACCCTAGCTTTTCTCCCTTCCTTGGAGCTCACAAAAGTTTCTAAGTGTCGGATGAAAAATAATAGCTTAGGGTACTATTAAGGGGCCCAAAATAACCCCAAAATATCATGGGTTTAATTAAAAGAGGGTCAGAAAAGGTAAAAATACCCCTCCTCAAAATTGTCGAATGGAACCATGAAACCCTATTTACAGGTTATGGTTCTGCTTAGGGGCCATAAACGACTCTCCGTGAACCTATCTGACACTTAGAAAATTTTTAGAGGTTTTTGAATCTATGAACATGTTTATGAGTTGTAAACCTATTTACGGGTCTTCCCATCCATCGTGGTTTATGACTCAGAAACTATGGTTTTTGGGAACTTAAAACTACGATCCCATTCTACCAGCCATAGAATGGAGTATGGTCCATAAGAGGACTCGTACATTTTCCTAGACTTAAATAAATTTTTTAAGTCACATGGGCAACTATGGGGTCCCATCTACGGACCGTAGATCACTATATGGTCCTTACATAGCCCTTCGTCTTTTCTTTCGGTGACCAATATTAAAGTCATTTTCGATCTTTTAGGGGAGGTAAATTAGGGAGTGTTACAGAACTCCCAATTTTCCAATTGAAACTCCTCAATTTGATGTTAAGAACTAGAAATAATCAATGGTTAATGAAGATTTTAGCTAAAATAACTTACCCAATTGATTCCTCTTGAAAAATCTCTAAAAAAAACACCCTCTCTTGAGCTTCCAAAGACCAAAAATTGAGAAAATAGATCAAAACCTGATATTTAGAATTAGTCATGTTCAGGGATAATTATCCTTTCGCGATGAGCACAACTCAGGACCCTTTTCGGTCGCAAACATTCATTTGCGATCGCGTAGGGTATGTTTCTAGTACTTTGCAAACGCGAGCAGTAGTGACGTGATGGCGAAGAAGAAACCAATGCCAGATATCAATAATTTCACATAAGGCACAAAATTATTGAATGGACTCTCGAGATTCATTCGGGATCCCATATGCACAAAATACATATGCATCCCCACTAAATTCAACATTTTGGACTCAATGAAATATTCAAAAATTGAATCTCAGGTCTTTTTGGACTGGAATCCAATTAGTTGCAAGTAGGACAAAGCAGTAATTCTTGCAAGACAATTAAGAGAAATAATTCTAATATCATATGCAAATGATGTAAATAAATGAATTTCTCTCATTTATCTGTTTACTTCAATTTTTTAAAATTGGTTAATGGGAAAGTCACCAAAATTAGGATAATAATACAACTTATATATATTGTTTTTTTTACCACTTGAGTATTACAAAAAATCACTTATAATTATGATTAGATTTTTTACCGCGCGAACACGAAAAATTCACTAGTTATATGATAATCTATGGAGGGGACCATGGGTTCGTATTAACCTGGTACAACCCCCCCCCCCTCCCCCACACCCAGAAGGTGATCCATGTCTTATGAGTAAAGTGAACCCACAAAATGAAAAAAAAATTCATTTGATTTTTACACGTTCAGAAAAACAAAAGATAAAGATTGTTTTAGTTTTACACAAGTAGGGATGGCAATGAGACGAGTGCAGGGCAGATTTAGGGCTATGCAGGGCGGGGAGGGTCTATATGGGGCGGGGGCGGGTTGAAAATGAATAATGTTACAATGCGGGGCAGGGCGGGTGGTTTAAAAAAATTACGGGTTTAGCTCAACCCTCCTCGCACCCGCCCCATTGTCATCCCTATACACAGGCAATCATGATAGAACAATAAACATTGTTGAACATTTTTTTTCAGTTCCATTGTCTCTTCACTTACAAAGGCATTGAATTTCTCTAGAAGTACAATAGTGAATATCAAGGATGCTAGCTTTTACTCGAAAAAGATAAAAGTATTATTAAATTACAAAATAAATCTTAAGAGTAGGATCATTGTTTTTTGCAGTGTTTTTAAAAATATTTCCGAAGTGAGTCCCCAGATGGAGCATACCAAAATGCTCCGACTGTAAATTGAAGGTTTAGATCCATAAGGTGTACACCATACAATTTGAGGCGTAAGTTCCGCGTGTAAAAACATAAACGTAAATCATTGATGTAAAAATGAACCCTTGGGCGTCAAATGTTATTTTAATTGTTTTAAAACTATTTTTTAATATAAAACCATACTCTTAATGGGTGAATATCCTATCATACTTTTAGGTTGTAGACATTTTTAAAAATATATAAGAAATCAAAGCAACCCTACATTAATAAATATTTAGATAATCGCGCTTCAAACTAATAGAATAGAGATTTCATAGAAATATGTTCCTTAAAGGCAACTTTATTCATTTTCTTTTTGGGCCATTCCTCTTACTCTTTTTGTCCTTTCCTTATTTAAAATATATAATAATAAATAATAATCATTGCAAATATAAGTTTAGGGTGGCAATGAGTTGATAAATGTAGAGATGGATGATGATTTTATTTTTAAGATTATCTCAACTATTATAATTTTTTGTATTATTACCTTTCTCAAATTAAAATTACAATTTCTTTCTATACTATCGCTATTTTATTTAAATTTATTTGTAGAAATATTGAAAGTTTTATTTTGCTTATTTTCTTAGTAGTAAAATTAAAATATTTTAGATATATATGAAATACACGGAAGATCTGTGAGATTTAAGCCCCAGGTCTTAGAACTTGGGCCTCACCCCATACCGTATGAAATGCCTCATCTCATGAACCCACCTTTTAAAAGTACTATTTTTTTGTTATAATGAAACTAACCATGTAGAGATATTTTCTTGAGTTGAGCTTTTGCTAATAGAAAAATTAATCCCAGTAATTTTATTTGAATGTCGAAATTGTCAAGTTCTAGTAATTCATCCATTCATTCAATTCATTCAAGAAATAATCATTTAAATCGATGAAACTATAAAAGAAATTTTAGGTACGTATGCTCCTTTAAATAGCTTGTTGAAATTCGTGAGAAGTCATTTTAATTCAACACATCGGACTGATGTCCCTCATTTAAGATCATTGAAGTGGTTGGTATGACATTTGGAGCTTGTTGTTTTTGGGATCAATACTGCATAAGGACCATAAGGATGAAAAATATTAAAAAAATTTGACAAAACCTCAATCATAAATGTCATAACTAGGATATCTCCTCGACCTTTTTCATACTTGGTTGCCTATAGATGATAGGTGAGATGTTTCATAGTCAAATCCAACACACACACCTTCTCCAGAACATGTCTAGGATGAGCTAAATTTACATGGAAAGACATACAATGAAAATTCAATAGTAATATTATTAACATTCAGAAAATGCCTACTTAAGATTTTCCTTCACCAATGTTCTTGTTTTTTTTTCCTTCTTTGTATTGGGATAAAAATCAAGTCTTCCATATACTTACCGCTTTCTCCTAATTCGCGAACAATCTCATCTAATCTCTTATCAAGATCTAGCATTCATTGCATGCTCTGTTTTCTTTTGTGGTCTTTCTGTACTTATTTTTGAAATCAAAGAATGATACTCCTCTTTTTCTGAAGTATCACTATTTTTAACCTAGTGAAACAACTCTAGATTTCCTGGAAAATACTGAACCCTTAGGATGTGTTCGGTACGAAGGAAAATGTTTTTCAATTTTCTCTTCTTTGGTTCGCTTAAATGTGCTGATGGGTTTTTGTGACGAGGGTTTCCAAGAAACAGTCTCTCTACCTATGTGGTAGTGGTAAGGTCTGCGTACATCTTACCCTCCCCAGACCCCACTTGTGGGATTTCACTGGGTATGTTGTTGTTGTTGTTGTTGGTTCGCTTAAATGTTTTGAAAAATATTTTTCAAATCAATTTATTTTTCTCAAATTTAAGGAAAATTTATTTCTTTCCAAAAACTAAGGACAACACTGCTCAAAACTCTCCTCCAATCTTAAATAACAATATTTTTTTCTTCCCTTTACCTCGAACCCCCACCAGTCCCTCGGTCCCACACAATCTCCCCTCCCCAATAAAATAAAATTTTAAAATTTATTTTAAAAAAATATTTCAACTTTTAAAAGTTTCATTTTTTCCCGCACCCCCTATCACGATCCCCTACCAGCCCCATCCCCACTAAAAACAAATTTAAAAAATATTTCAAATTTGGAAATTTTCATATTTTTACCCTACCCCCTATAGCCCCATCAGTCCCCCTCTTCACCCTCCCCCCCCCCCCCCCACACACACCGCACACACAAAAAAGAAAAAAAGAAAAATGTTCTTTGAAAAATATTTTCAATTTTGAAATTTTTAGTTTTTACCCCACCTCGACCTCAACCACCCCCTAACCAGTCCCAACCTAACCCCTATCCCACAAACAAAATTTAAAAATTTATTTTTGAAAAATATTTAAAATTTTAAAAATTTCATTTTTCACTCCATCCCTACCCCTCCCCCCCCCCCCCCCCCACGCCCCCTTTCCCCCCCAAAAATTGAATTATTTAAAAAAAAAAACTAATTTCAATCCAACAATTTGATGTAGAGTTGGATGTGGTTGAGTTCTAGTACGAAAGTTGAGGTTGTGTCCAGATTCAGAAGTAGAATATTGAGATAGAACTTAAGTTAGGTTTGAATATGAAAGTTGTGTCCCACATCAAGAGTTGAGATCGGATATTGATATGAAAATAGTGTATCGATTCAAGTGTCAGGGTCGGATCCCAAATTGGTCGATCGTATTCAGGTTTGCATGTCGATACCAGGTCTTGGGGTGGGTCTTGGGGTTAAATTTTGGATCAATTATCAGAGTTGGATTTCAATTTGAGTGTCATATTTGGTCTCAAATCGGTTACTAAGATTGATTTTCATGTCAAAGATTACTTTGCTAAAAAAATATTTTTTACTGTGTATACAAAAAAAAAAGATATTTTCTTAAAGTATTTTCATTCACTAACCAAACAATAAAAAATATTTATCGAGAATATTTTCTAAACACCAAATAAACATGAGAAAATAGGTTAGAAACCAACTTGTTTTCACCAAGCAAATATTGAAGGATAATAATACAATTCTTAGCTTTTAGGAGGCAAAAGGATGAAGACAGGCTTGAAATCTATTCCTTGTATCCTTCCTTGCTTTAAGATACCTTCTCTTCCTTCTTCTCAAGCTTAGAACAATCTTTTGAGGGCGACTCTCATATATTTTAAGAATTTCTTGATTTTCTACATGAACGCTCTACAACGCTATCTAGGTCTCACTAATTCCCATATGGATGGATTTATTAAATTCTCCTCTAATTTCATAAATTGAGGTTCTATTATTGCTTATTTACTTAATATAGCATGATTTATTATTTAATTTCATAATTTATGAGAAATTCGTCTTTTAGTATACTTGGGTTTATGAAATTATAAATCGATTAATGTTGATCCAAAAGATCTTATTCATTGTGATCATGCATGAATTTACCCCAAATACATGATTCCTAGTTAATAGAGTTGAAAATCATTCTACTACTCTCGTCCCTTCTTTACAAGTCATGATTATCAAATTTCAAGTGTTCAAGTATGTTATGACAGGTTTAATAAAGAAGGGGCGCACACCCCACTTTGCGCAATTCCTGTGGCATGAAGTGTAATATTGATGGGCATACACCCCACTTTACACAAATTATGAAAATAAGCTACTCTAGAGTATGATCTATGATCATAACTCTATGAAGTATGATTTATGTCAAGCATACGAATTATGACAAGCATGAATTATGATTTATAATAAGTGTGATCTTATGTTTATGTTATGCATTTCATGGGATGTTAACTTAGCACCGAATGAGACTTGAGGTTGGGGCTCGACTTACCGGGTCCTTATATAAAGCTTCTAAGTATCATAACTACGTTGCCACCGTAGGATTTATATTTTTACCAATATGGATTTTTAGTGGATCCACATAGCTTATGCCACTCCCTTAGAGGGTAGGAGCTTTACCTATGCAAGTAAGCCTCCCTTTTCTCCGATGTATGGGTCGACATCGAGATTCCATATTAAAGTCTGCATGGTCTTATTGTCGGTTATGCTTACTTGCCACAAGGTCTTTAAGATCATTTATCGACTACTTTAAATTCTTTACCTTTATTTGATGTCTTTATGGTATACTTATGCATTAATCTCTCTTATGTGTACTTATGATTCTACTACTCTTTTATCATATCATTTAAACTGATGAGTTTATACATTATGATTTATTATACATCTCATGGACTACATACTTAGTACATTCTAATGTACAAATTCATACTTCTATGCCTACATTATATCACGATGTGGGAGTGGACGACCATCTTTATCCTGATCATCGTGGTTAGATTTTATGTCTACTTGAAAATTGTTAGTGAATCCCCATGATCGGGGCCAAGCCTATTACGTCTAGACTTTATTTTATGTCATTGAGCT
The DNA here is from genome assembly GCA_029948455.1 of Solanum rostratum. NCBI lineage: Eukaryota > Viridiplantae > Streptophyta > Magnoliopsida > Solanales > Solanaceae > Solanum > Solanum rostratum. The sequence goes on along the minus strand of CM057053.1, from coordinate 13,759,571 downwards.
ACTTTAAGACTTGTAATACTTTTCTTTAAAGGTGAACTGGAGACATGTCTTAGTCCCTATCTAGTCTAGTACTTACATGCAATGTTAGAAATTATGTATTGGAATCTATGTTGTCTACTACTCCTTATATTATCTTTTGCTTTGGGTTGTAAGTTCATACTATAATTTCTACTTATGATTTTGATTTATTGCCCATGAATGCTTATGATATGCTAAACTTAATTAGGGCTCGTATGGGATCTCTAGTTGTTATATCACACCTAGGGTCTAGCTTGGATCATGACAGGTCCACGAGAGGACTATTGTTGATTATTGTGTCGAGATTTATAATTATTGAATTGGTATATTGAGCATGAAATGTAAAGTTGTTATTCTTTTCGTATGTTTGTGGTGTACTATGTTGTCGTTATTTATATATTTTTTATTTATTAGAATAGCCACATGATCCTACCAGTACATTGTTATTATATGTATTGATACAATACTTTCTCTTTTCTTGTTGAGTACAAGGCATCTTCAAACCGTTGTTGATAGACATCAACTAGGAGGCCGTGAGCTATCGAATTCAAGGGTGATGCAGCTTGTTCATGCCTTCCATGGATTCCTCTTTGCTCTTAGCCCATTTGTTTTTGGACTTAGACACTTTAATTTATTTATTGTTATGATTTCCTTGGTTTGCATTCTCATATTTTGGACACTTAGAGAGAGTTTTGGTACAATAACTTTAAGATTCTCTCATATATTGGGAATTCAATGTCGGCCTATTAATTTAACCTATTTCCACATCTTAAAAGACTAATTTGGTTTAGTTACTACTTGGGTTGTAGCAATAGTTTTTTTATTAGAGGGTTAGAGTGGGTGCCACTCATGACTTGGTTCGGTGTTGTGATGTAGTTGGTATCAGAGCCCTAGGTTCGTTGATCTCATTGTACCAAAACGAGTCAAGTAGATTCTTGTGGAATGGTACAAAGATGTCTATACTTTTCTCGAAAAGCTACATGACTTTAGGAGATCTCTTTCTATACTTTTCTTCAAAAGGCTACATGACTTTAGGAGATCTCTTATATGGTTTTTCTTCTCTCCCTTTTTCATGCTAAAACGTAATTCTAATTGTTATCTGGTAATCCAAATTTGTATCTTTCCTCTTTCACTTTTCTATCTATAGATGGTTGACATGTATTGAAATGGTGTCAAGCCAGTAGCTCCCAACAATGACCTAGCAAAGGAGCCAGCAATAAGAGGATGAGGTAGAGGATGAGCAAGGGTAGAGGTCGAGAAAGAGTAGCACCTGTAGGGGTGAGGCCCAAGCTGAGAATTTTCCTAAAGAAGAAACCCCCCCTACACCTCAAATTGAGATAGAGGAGAATGTAGCGATTGAGGTTGAGGAGAATGCAGAAATTGAGGAAAATGCACAAGCTGGGACTGCAGGAGTTCCCCCTCTAGACTCAGTACTTTCCTAGCAAGTATTGACTTTTCTGAGAGGGTTGGCCAGTTATGCAACCATTCCCATGGTGTTTATTACCCTAGCTCCAATCACTCACCCTGGTTTTTCATCTCTTTGTTTAATGATGTCTCCATAGATGACTATGAAAATGGTATTAGAAGTAAAGGCATAAGGGATATGCTACATTTTTATGAAGTTTTGCATTTCATCAATGAAACTCAAGAATGTATGGCAGCATGTGAATTAGATCGATAAGAAGCCAAATGGAAAAATCCAACAAAACAAGGCTTATCAAGTTGATGTAATGGACAACATATCTGGTACTATGAAACTACAACATAGAAGGGAAAAAGCATAGCAAGTTGCTCTAAGATTTATCAAAATCAGACGGTAGGTTCTAAGAGAATGAGAAATACTAACGAGGAGGCACAAGTTAAAAGATGTGGTACTTCAGAAAAAGAGAAGGATCATTCTTTGCTTTCAAAAATTACTACAGAAAGACCACAAAGGAAAACAGCGCACCAGCGATGGACACCAGATATTGATAAGAAATTAGATGAAGTTGTTCGCGAGTTAGGATAAAAAGGCCGGTAAGCATTTAATGATTTAGTTTCTATTCCAACACAGAGAAGTAGAAAAAACGAGAACATTAGTTAATGAAAATAGTAAGTTGACATTGTCTGATTGTTCACAAATTTACTATTAAATTCTCATTATTTGTTTTATCCTGTCGAATCAGGCCCTACTAGACATGTCTGGGAGAGGATATGTGTGCCGGATTTGATGAAGAAATAGCTCACCTACTGTCTAAAGGTATCCAAGTATAAAAAAAAAGTAGAGAAGATATCCTAGTTATAACATTTATGATTCAAGGTTTTGTCAAAGTTTCCTAATATTTTTCATCTTTATGGTCCTTATGCAGAAATATCGATGCCAAAAACAACAAGGTCCAAATGTTTAACTAGCTACTTCAAAGAACTTCAATGAGGAACAAAATTCCAATGTGTTGAATTCTAGTGACTTCTCTATGAATTTCAATGAATTATTTCAAGGAGTTAACATACCTCAACCACCTGAATTTCCTTTAGCTTCATAGAGTTCAAATGGTTATTCCTCAAACTGGTGGAATGAATGGGTTGAATTGCTAGGACTTGACAATTTTGAGCTGAAATAATTCCAAAAATCAAAGTGTAAGATGTTACAATTCAATACAAGTGTCCACAAGATCAATTTCGAACAAAAAATAGCTATTCATATGCTTAAGATTTATTTTAAAATGTGATAATATTTATATTTTTTTCCAATAAAAGCCAGAATCCCATATATACATTATTGCACTTCTGGAGAAATTCAAGACTTTTATATTTAACGATAAAATGTAATTGAAAAAATTGTTTAACAGTTTTTATTGATCTATCATGATTGGCTTGTGTAGAATTCAAACAATATTTTTCTTTCATTTTTTTTTGCACATGTAAGGATGGAATGAATATTTTGAGGTTCTTAATAAGTACTCTATATGTTTGGTCACAATATTATTATTCCATTAATAACTCATGAAATTTTAGTATTGTTAACTATGACAAAATATTTATTTAAATTTGAACTCTCTTGTAGAAGAAAACATCACCTGTCAATGTAGATCGGCTAATAAGCATTTTGAGAATGAACAAATATAATTTACTGTTGATTCCATTCCCATTTTCAGTGTTGATGTTTATGAACACAAAATCAACATTTCCTCTTCACTAGCAATGGTTGAAATCACCTCATAAGTGCAACCTGCAATAATTAACTTAGAGATGAATGAAGGTAGAGGAGTCTGAATTGCAATGTTTCTCGAATCTTCTAATAGTAAACCTTTTGGAGCGGACCAGATATGAATGTGATGATATTTGGAGGATTCGAGAAACATAGGTAATTGTGAGGTTCAAATAGTGTTTAGGAATTCCTATACTAAATAAACAACAACATATCCAGTGAAATAATTGGATAAATTTTCTTCTTCATTTAGTATAAGGTGGTAGAACGAAAAAAGAGAAAGAGAAGAAAAACTCAAACATCTCTTTTGTTTTGCTCTCTCAAAATCTTCACAAGCTAAAAAATGGATTTTGATACTTCCATCAATTGTGAGAAAACTAGTTATGTAGATGTCCTCTAGCCTATGTTGGTCTTTGAATTCTCTTGGTTGATCATGATACAAATTCTCTTTCAAACGTAGCAACAATTCTCGAAGGACATTCTTTTAAAGGTACATTAATCTTATACTTCTTTAAATTTTCTCTCATATGTATTGAGCCTTTCCCCTTTTCTTGTTGGATCTTCTAGGTGGAATCTGTATTATAGTCTATTATTAAAATAGTGAATTTCTGTAAAATTAATGATAAATAAATTTCTTCTTCATATTTCAACACTCAAATCTACTCCAAAAATTTAAATTTACCATGTATAAAAAAACCAATCATTAATTTTACAGAAATTCACGTTTTTTTTAATAATAGACTACAAGTATAGATTTTACCTAGAAGATCCAATAAGAAAGAGGGGGAAGAAGCTCAATACATATGAGAGAGCTTAAAAAAATAAGATTATTATGCCTTTAAAAGAATGCTCTTCAAGAATTATTGCTACTTTTGAGAGAGAATTCGTATCATGATCAACCAAGAAAATTCTAAGGCCAACATAGGCTGGTGGAGCATCTACATAACTAGTTTTCTCACAATTGATGGAAGTATCAAAATCCATTTTGCCTATGAAGATTTTGAGAGAGCAAAACAAAAAAGATATTTGAGTTTTTCTTCTCCTTCTTTGATTTCTCTTTTTTCTTTCTACTATCTTATACTAAATGAGGGAGAAAATTTATCCAATTATATAAATAGAGAAGGAAATTGTAGAGTTAGAAAATATGTGTAGTGTGACAATGGTGGTCAACTCTATCAACAAGCTAAGGCAGGTGCTATCAGTAAGAGCACCACCCTTTAAAGGAGGGAAATACTTTGGCAGACTTGGCTTTTCATTGCAGGTAATTATGAATATAAATCTTTTCAGAAAGTTACCAATTCAGGATAAAAGATAATTATCCTTGACAAGTACAAAACACCATCCCTGACAGGTTCCACAATATTTTCAAATGAATTAGAGTTGTTAGTTTCACAATGTGTGGTATGAATGCAAAAGAGAACTACAGAGAAATAGACTACTAATTCAATCTTTGACATTTGAAATATTTTTCATTTGGTTAAAATACTATGCATGTGGTGAGAGCTTTTAGGTGTTGCAAATGGTATGAAACCAGGACTCAAAGATTGAGATTATTATTTTACTACAATAACTGATTATTCAAACACACAAGTAACATAACACATAAAACAACACAAAATGGCGATATTCTTGACTTAGATGGTGGTTTAACCTAGTGGGGTTCAATCCATTAAAGAAAAGACTACGGAAATTTAAGTTATTGTTGAAGGTTTCAAAGTTACTTCTTTCGACTTCTGACGAAGAAAGGCTACATTCATTGGCAAGCCATTAGAGTAGCTGTACAGGAAGCTTGGTTAATCTTAAGAATTTAAAATTCAATGGTGGTATTAGTCTCTATTATGGGATTCAATCTATTGAATGATAGATTTAAGAAAGGAGAACTAATTTGAGATGTCAAAGTCACCTGATAGAGCTTCTTGGATAAATAACAATAACAATAACATACCCAGTGGAATCCCACAAGTAGGATCTGGGGAGGGTAAAATGTATGCAGACCTTACCACTACCTCACAGTGGTAGATAGGTTGTTTCCTTGGAATCCTCGCCTCAAAAATACATAAGCAGAATAAACTAGATATGGGAAAAGGAAAAACAAAAAAATAAGAAATAACAAGAGCTTGGAAGATATCACCTGGAGTTCTGGTCATAAAATGTTGAATGTTGCTGGAAAAATACTGGCAAATAAAAATTGTAGACATCACCACAAAAGTTCGCCAGAATTTGCTTCTCACCGGACTATCTCGTTGTGAAATCATACTGGAATCTGGAATAATGACATCACCGAAACGCTTTTGCTAGAATGATGTACTGAAGAAAAGTTGTTGGTTCGCTATACCATACAAAATGGTTTTAGAAGATGGGGCTGTCAATGGATCGCCCCAAATACTTTCTCCAATTTCTAGGGTTTTGGTTTGATGCAAAAATGTACAAATCGAGTGATTTTCGAATTTGAGAGATGGGATCTGAGAGATCCGGTCAAGAGAGAGAGAGAAACCCAATGACTGGAGACTTCTGCTCGTCAAAGGAAAGATCATCAAGAACCAGAGTGCAACCAAGAAAACTGAGAAAGAATGACAAAGAACCGTCGGAAAATCCTAACGTCGATGGAGACGAGGAAAAAACGCTCAAAGTTCTTCTTCCCCATACTATGATAATATTCCGACGTTGTCAAGATTCTTGAAGATCGTTCTCTGTGGGGAATCTCAAAACACAGGTACCGACATTGAAGATTTGGATGTATTGATTTCCTCTTTCTAGAATTGTCCATCTATTTCCACTTTCCTAAAATGATTGTATTTTGTTATGCTATTTTGCCAAATTTTAGTCTCGACTGTATGGGCTGAGTTGTTCTATTTTTAAATAAAATGGCCCAATAGGTCTTTATTTAAAAACAAAATTGAATAGATAAAGTAAGTGTTCTATTATAAACTAAAATATTATATGCAACAGCCATTTATCCAAATACTACCATGAGATATGGACATTGTTTAATGTAGCATGTTTTGAAAAACACTGTAGAGGATGATAACTAGATATTTAGATTTTCGAAAACGAATGGAAAGTTTATAGAGTAGGCAATAATGTAAAGGTTAACCTAAATTTTACTCAACGTATTCTAACTTGCAACTTTTTGTATTTTTTCTTTTCTAAAACCTCCCCTCTTTTCTCTCTTCGTCTGTAATGAAACAACATAATGAAGTTAAAATATATGCTCTACATAGAAAGATATGAATAACCCCAAACTACCAGGACGAATACATTCCTTGTCATTTTATCAACTCAATCTGTTATAAAGTTTTGACGAAAAGAAATTTTCTAGTGACGGCAAAAGAATCCAGTGACCAATTTCTACACCAAATTTTGTTGGGTTTCCATGGATTCTAATGAAGCATTAAGAAAATTCTTTTTGGTGAAATATAAACCAGGTTCTACCATTTTGTTCTTCTTTTATTTCTTGTACTAGGTTTGAAAATTAATATATTGTGAAAATATGTCAATTTTCTTGAATAGGGTTGTTGTTATTTGACTTGTTTGTTCTGAAATTGATTAGGCTTTATTTTCTTTGACATGTTTATTGTGAAAATATATCAAATTTTCTTAAATTGCTTTTCTGGTAGTTAACTTGTTTATTGTAAAGTTAAATTGATTTTTTCTTCTTTGACTTGTTTGTTGTGAAAATGTATCAATTTTCTTGAATTAGATTGCTATTATTTAACTTGTTTATTGTGAAACTGAATTAGGTTTCTCATCCTTTACTTGTTTGTTGTAGAAATACATCAATTTTCTTGAATTGATTTGTTGTTACTTGACTGTTTATTTCGAAATTGAATTGAGTTTCTTTTCTTTGACTTGTTTATTGTGGGAAACTTATTTTTAGAGAGCTTATTGAATTGCCCACTATTATTGTTTCTGATTTCTGATTATTGCGCATTGATTATTGTGCATTCTTCTACGTTATATTTTACTGTTCCATATACTATTGTACCTTTGGGTTGTTTCTTTATTTCGAGGTTTTGTATCTTCTTGATCTACTTTAGTCTATCGAGTTATCTGTTCTTAGTTTAGTGGCGTCAGGGACTAATGGTAGACTAGGGTCTCTTTAGTTGGAGTCGAAGATGAGGGGTAGTAATGGTAAGAGGGGGACAGGCTTAGTGAAGATAAGAGAAGGATCGTGGAACATAAGGTCATTTATAGAGAAGTCCACAGAGATAGTGAAGAGTCTTAAGAGGAGACAAATTAATATAGCATGTGTTTAAGAGACTAGATGGGTAGGTAACAAATCTTGGAACGTGGATGGGTTTAAATTTTGGTACTTTGAGGATCTAGGGATAGAAATAGAGTTAGTATCCTAGTAGACGAGGACCTTAGAAAGTATATGGTTAAGACTAGGAGGATTAATGATAGGATGATGTCGATTAAACTTACTATCGATAGATATATTATGAATCTTGTTAGTGTTTATGCACTTCAATTGGGCCTGGATGAGAATGTCAAAAAGCACTTTTGGGAGGATTTAGCTGAGGTTGTGAGAGGTATCTTGAACACCAAAAAGACCTTCATTGGGGGAGATTTTAATGGACATGTCGATGCAACTTGTAGTGGTTATGAAGATGTTCACGGAGGATTTAGGTTTATAGCACACTAGGCTAGCTAAGAAAGGTATTCTATCTTTCTCTTTTTGTTGTCCGGCTCGATAGAATTGTTTAGAATCCTCTCCTAACCTCCTCTTTCCATAGATATGAAGACTATAAAACGTCGATCAGAGAGCAGGGTTGTTCTAAGATATAGAAGTAGTTAAGGGCTTGACTAAGTAGTAGATATGGGATTGAGGGGCGTAGGAGTAGGGTTGTACTCTAGAGGTAATGCTATACTCCATTCTTCCTCCCGGCTTCCTTTCTATTCTCACTCTCATCCAACTAATGAATGCAATTGGAGTAGAATAGCTTTCCCTTACTAGGTTTAGGAATCCGTAATTCTTCAAGAAGACGAGATTAACCCGGATCAAAAGAAAGCTTCTTATAGAGCATCTCAAAGTCTATCTATAATGATTGCTATTTCATATCGGAGCTTCTGCTAAAGGAAGTGGTGATCCCTATCTTGAGACTCAAACTCCGGAAGCCGACCTGCTAGCAGACATTGTGGGAGAATACTCTTCACCATCATCAGAAAATGTTGCTTAGCGGAAACTTTGAAATAGGGTAAAGTTTGACTGCATCAAGCTCTAAAGTCGGGTATTCTGTACCAGCTCGGCTAGATCAAAGACTGCCGTCAGTTGCATCTTGAGTCTTAAGAATTGGGTCCCTTAGCCCCTGGATTGGTGCGCAAGAAAAAGAAGAACTAAAAAGAGGGGCCTCTGGTTTATTAAGAAGCATATAAACGACATACTAAGCAGAAGCGCGTAGACTCAAAAGAAGGGAGAGGGGCATTCAGCCACTTGACTCTAAGGAAAGGGGTTTAGCGAGAAAATTAGCTCACACCTATCTTTGATGAATATCGATAGCCTTTGTTGAACAGAGAAGAGAATGTTATGTAAAAAGGACCAAGGAGGATCCTATGCGTCAGGAGAAGGAGGGAAGCTAGATTCTCATATCGAGGCGCTTTGAGTTAGCGAAGCGTTGTAGTAGTGTCGAAGCCCTTCAAGTAGGCGATGGCATTGCTCGTATTCACGGTCTTGATGAAGCAATGGCGAGTGAATTAGTAGAATTTGAAGAGGGTACAATAGGCATTGCTCTGAATTTGGAATCAAATAATGTTGGTGTCGTATTAATGGGAAACAGTTTGTTGATACAAGAAGGAAGTTCTGTAAAAGAAACGGGAAGAATTGCTCAGATACCCGTGAGTGAGGCTTATTTGGGTCGTGCTGTAAATACCCTGGCTAAACCTATTGATGGTAGAGGTGAAATTTCAACTTCTGAATTTCGATTAATTAGATCTGCCGCCCCGGGTATTATTTCGCGTCGTTCCATATATGAGCCTCTTCAAACCGGGCTTATTGCTATTGATTCGATGATCCCTATAGGACGTGGTCAACGAGAATTAATTATTGGGGACAGACAGACCGGTAAAACAGCAGTAGCCACAGATACGATTCTCAATCAACAAGGTTAAAATGTAATATGTGTTTATGTAGCTATTGGGCAAAAAGTGTCTTCTGTGGCCCAGGTAGTAACTACTTTACAGGAAAGGGAGCGATGGAATACACTATTGTGGTAGCCGAAACGGCAGATTCCCCTGCTACATTACAATATCTTGCTCCTTATACAGGAGCAGCTCTGGCTGAATATTTATAGGTTTTTATGATTCGATAAAGAATCAAACTTATTTAAATGTTCCTGCTATTTTATATTTCCTTGAAAAAGGGGCTCAACCTACAAAAAAGGGGTATGGTATTAGGGGAAAGGAATGGAGGTGGGCTATCTATCTTGAATTTTTCTAAAGTTTTTAGTTGGTTATTGTTAACCCATGTTTTTTTGAAAAGGGAAAATTGTGTGGTTACTTTTCGTAGTATGGTAGATAAGACTTAGATTGATTACTTACTCTTTTAAAAGGGTGATAGAGGCTTTTGTAAGGATTGTGAGGTTATTCGAGTAAAAATATTTCCACCTAACATAGACTTATGGTAATAGATTTAAAAATTAAGAGGGATAAGAGGAAGAAGGCCTTTGATGACAGATCGAGGATTAGATGAAAGGCCTGAATCCTGCCCTTTCTCGGCAGATGAGGCAGAAGTTGAGTAGTATGAGGGCTTGGAGTAATAGCGAGGACATGACTACTGCTTACATTAGAAACGTAGCTACCAAGGTGCTAAGGGTATCAAGAAGGTCCTTCAGTGGACATCAAGGTGATTGGTAGTGGAATGGAGAATTTCAAGGCAAAGTGAAAGATAAGAACGTTGCCTATAATAACATGGTTGGAGTGTATGGATGAGGATGAAAAATGGAGGCTGAAGGATACTTATTAGACAATGAAGGCAGAAATGAAGTCGTGATCATGAGTGCTAAACAACAACATTTGACTGTTTGTATGTTGAGCTAGAGGAAAAAGACAAGGACAACAAAATGTGTAGGTTCGTGAAAGAGAGAGAGAGAGAGAGAGAGAATCTCACAACTTGGACCGAGTGAAGTACATCAGGGATGAGGATGGTGAAGTATTCGTGGAAAAGGCTTCTATTAAGCGAAGGTGGCAAGCTTACTTCCACAAAATCTAAAATGAAAAAGGGGACAGAGATATTGAGCGAGTGATTTGGCGCACACTAATAGTTATTAAAATTTTGATTATTGCAGGAATTTTAGGGTTGAGGAGGTTAGACATGCTATTAGTTTGATGAACGGGGGAGAGCAATCAGATGTGATGCGATTCCTGCGGATTTTGGAAAACACTATCAAAGATGGTATGGACTGGTTGACTAGGTTGTTTAATGCTCTTTTGAAGATTTCTATAATGCCAGATGAATGGAGGAAGAGTACAATAGTTCCATTGTACAAGAACGAGGGTGATATCCAAAACTTTAACAATTATAGGGGTATCAAGTTTCTAAGACACACTATGGTGGTCTGAGGGAGAGTAGTGGAGACTAAGGTGAGATGAGGAGTGTCTTTTTCAGAGAAACAGTTTGGATTCATGCTGGGGTGATCAACTACTGAAGAAATCCATCTTGTTTGGAGACTGCTGGAGAAGTATACGAAAAGAATGAGAGACCTTCATATGATGTTTATTAATCTTGAGAAGGCCTATGAAAAAATTCTGAGGTATATCCTATAGAGGTTTCAAAAGGAAAAAGGTGTTCCAATGGCATATAGTAGGGTGATAAATGACATGACACAATCAAGAGGAGATTCCTAATACATTCTATAGCCTCCCGAAAATATGCTACAGACGTTTCTGCACCTATCCATAGGACCTTACTAGAAGGTAGCTTTGTATAGGTGAGACCAGCGAACCTAGGGCTCTAATACCAACTTATCATGATCCAACTTTATAGGTCATGATGGCGCCTACCTTAATCCTCGATAGGCAAGCCCAACCCTGACCCGGAATAGCTAGTAATGGGCACAACAAAACTAGTTTAATAAATATGATAAGAATGTTGGGAGGAGGCAAGGAGTATTTTTTGTTAAGATAGCACTTTATCAAGGATTTATGTTATCACGACCCAATATCTCTGGTCATGATGACACCTACAATAACTTGTCGATAGGTAAGCCAACCTGTAACCAAAAACTGTGAATGACGGGTTTATGGTGGAAAACTAATAGAATCAACATATAAAAGACAATATTAAAGAAAAACAAGAAAGAAATGAACTAAATATAAGTAAAGACCCTTCCCAGAACCTGGAAGTCGTTAGTACAAAGCTACTATAAACAAAATACAGAGTACAAGTCCCAAAAGTAGACCAAAAATACATATAAGATTTGTCTTATCTCAAAATATACAAAAAAATGGTCCACGAAGCTGAAGGAGACTTAAATGATCCAAAAACACCAAATTCTCACCCTGGTGTCAAATGTAGGCTGCTACAAGCTAGATCAATCAGTTGACAACTGGTGCTCAGACTTGTATCATGAAAGTAGATGTAGAGTGTAATTTGAGTACCAGAATAGCAAGTACCCAGTAGTCATCATAGGTTGACTAAGCAGAAAAGGTAAAAATAATATGAAAATGTCACGACCCGTGACTAGGGTCGAAGAGTGACACGACGAATGGGAATCCCAGAGCCCACAAACAAGCCACAAGTATCAAAATTCACATCATCGATTCGGAAAGAACATACAAATAGTAACACATAGTGCTAAAGGACATGAGAATAGGACTCACGCTATGGGGCAATACAAGGCTTGGGACTTTCCACATTTCCACACCAAATATACAAGTAGCCAAATATGAAATTTTCCATAAATCAATCCAAACGAGTACATAAACCAATTATCACGCAAAGCATAAAGATTTTTAAAGAGTCTACATATTGTCCAACAAATGCCTCTAATCAAGATGGAATGTTGACCAGGACATATTCCGGGCTCACCCTCAACTAGTAAAGGAAACCTGAGATAGCAAGTAAAGGAAATCTGAGATAGCATAGGTAAAAGGAAGATGGATTGTCCTTGGAGGATGGGACTCACCACAAGTACTCTTCTGGATCGGACTACTCGTCAAACGGTTGGTAATCATAATGCTCAGCCCCTACATGGTAAAATCATGTAGGCATAGAGTATATGTTAGTACGTTTTAATGTACTAAGTGTGCGGGCATGCAATGCATATGACTTATCAACCTGCATTTCAATGTTAGATAAAAAGGGCACATAATATAAAAAGAATCATGTTTCCAAGGAAGAAATATACAAGATGCCATGAAATTCATGATGCATACATGCAATGATGCTCATATATAACGGGGATGGGCTATAACTGACAAATAAAACCCATGCGAGCTATTACATGAATTAGTTTGATAAAGACCTTCCATCGGTAGGAGAAGATTACTTGCCAAAGGTAATCTACATCACACCTTACGGAAAACACCATTTCGGTGGATGGTCACCTTCCTTATGGAACACACCATTTCAGAAGTATTTTCAAAAATGATATCATATCATATTATAATTAAAAACGAATAACCATTCCTTATGACCCGGGCATTTCGATAATGGCTACCGTTCCTATGTTGGCACATAGTTTGAGGAAAGGGAGAGGACCCTTGGGGATAGCCCTAACGCCCCCAATCCATCGGTCCTAATTCAAAAACATCCCACATGAATACTTAGACATATACGTGCTTTCAAAAGATACAATACTCATTTCAAAACCGACCAATGCACATTTAGGCTCAAATGCCAATTCATAAGTCATATTCATGATACTCATGAAAGGAAGAGCTCATTCACATATATAAGATGGTGCAAGCACCCGAGATGCTCTAAGAGTCATAATCATAAGATATGTATGTAATCACATTCCTGTCATAACCAATATCTTATCAAAATCATTTCATAAAACATAATTGGGCTTAACCCATTTCATAATTTCCATAGAGAGCAATGTTCGTGAATGCAATGCATGATGTTAGAATAGCATAGTAATATAGATTCAAGTTAAAATCAACATCATAATATCAAATTGAATAAATCCATAATTAAATCAATCATCTAATTCATAATATAAATCAGCATGCATAAATCAACTTCAAAAAGGGACATGCATGTTCGTAACCTCATATCTCAAATGTAAATCATCATAATAGTGATCAAAGTAGACTAAAATCAAAGGTAAAGTACAACCCAAACATCAATTGGATTTAATAAATCAAATAATGAAAACCCATAATTAAAGTGAATTAAAATTCATGAAATCAATTGAAAGGAATTTTGGGTCTTCTTGGTTGAAAGGACCCAGAATCAATCTCACATACCGTGATTGAGGAGTTGGATTTGGGGAAGGATCTAGCTTGAATTTGAACCTAAGTAAACCCTAGCTTTGAATCTTGAGTGGGTATAGTAGAGAGTATTTGGGAGGTGATCTTATGAAGGGTAGAGGGTCTAAAGAGAATGAATTAAGAAGGGAGGGATATCAGCTGAGTTAGGGGTTTAGGATAGCTAAAAGGTCATAATTCATAATTAAAATAAACCAAAATTACATAAACTCCATTAATGAAACAGGCAAAATTTGAACCTTCAGGTCCATACGGCCCTCTACACAGTCTGTGAGTCAACACATGGACCGTGAACAGTAACCATGAACCGTCACTTAGACAATTTTTGTGGTGCAAACACTTGGAATTTATCTGAGGCTAAGGGGTACCATAAGGGCGGCTACACGACCACACGGGTCGTGTCAAGGGTCGTGTGATAACACCTAGAAAAGTTCCGCACGAAAAAGTTATGAGACGATAATTTCATACTTAGAAAAATTTTATATAGCGAGCCATACGGAGGGTCACATAGCGCTTGAAAGACCACACAGACCTGTGGGTGGTCGTGTCCCTCACTTGGTCCGAAATCCTCCATCGCGTTCCACTTCGTCGAAGACCTGTCCAAGTGCCCCTCCACGGGAGGCCACACGGTCCGTGTGGCTTCACACGGCCCGTGTGGGCCTTCTATGGAGCGATGCCTGGTAGATTTTTCACTCGGGATGATACTAAGAGGTCCGGTAATGTCGCTCAAAAATCTGGGTCCTTACATCATCTCCCCCTTAGGAACATTCATCCCCGAATATGCAACAACAAGGCTTGAAAGCTTGACTTAAGACACAAAACATACGAACACAAGGTATAGTGCATAGTTCATCAAATCATAAAGTCTTTAAACCCCATTTCAAATATATTCAAATAATTCAAACATCATGAAAATCATTTTCGTGCCCATATATGCATGTCATATCATGAGACTCAAGAGCGAAAGAATTAGGACTATTTAGACGGGGATCGACCGAGTACGTTAAGCTTGAGTAGATTGGAAAAGTTGAGGATATCGCTCCATCATGTCCAGATCCGCCTCCCATGTAGCACTCTCCACATGTTGATTCCTCTAAAGCACCTTCACCGAAGCCACGTCTTTGTTACGAAGTCATTTCACTTACCTATCCAAGATCTCCACTGGGATTTCCTCATAAGACAAGTTTTTTCCGACCTCAATTCCTTCCAAAGGCACAATGGGGTGAGGATCAACAACTAGCTTCCTCAACATAGACACATGAAAGACTGGGTGAATGGAACTCGGGTTCGAAGGCAACTCCAACCTATAGGCCATACCCCCAATCTGCTCAACGATCTCATAAGGGCTAACATACCGGAGTCTTAGCTTGCCCTTTTTATAAAAATGCATCACACCTTTTATAGGTGAAACCTTTACATATACCCAATCGCCAACATGAAATTCAAGATCCCTCCTCCTAATATCTGAATAAGACTTTTGGCGACTTTATGCCACTTTCAACCTTTCCCTGATTACTTTCACCTTTTCCATGTCCTCCATCACTAAGTCCAGGCCAACCAGTGTCATCTCTCCCAACTTAGACCACCCTACCAGTGACCTACACCTTCTCCCATACATGGCCTCAAATGGTGACATACCAATTCTAGCATGAAAGTATTATTATAAGCAAACTCAATGAGTGGAATATTATCATCCGAGTTACCCTTAAACTCCAACACACAAGCCCTCAACATATCCTCCAAGGTTTGAATAATCCTCTCAGCTTGCCCATCGGTTTGAGGATGAAAAGTGGTGCTCAACTTAATCTTAGTTCCAAGTCCCTTCTGAAATGATCTCCAAAAATGAGAAGTGAATTGGGTTCCACGATCCGATATGATGGACCTAGGCAGACCAAGCAACCTCACCAACTCTTGGGTGTACAACCTCATGTAATTCTCAGTGTTAAAGGTAGTCTTGACCGGTAGAAAATGAGCTGACTTAGTCATCCGATCAAAAACAACCCAAATGGAATCGGATTGCCTTCGGGTCCAAGGTAAACCAACCACAAAATCCATGTTCAAATCATCCCATTTCTATGTAGGAATCTCAATGTCTTTAGCTAATCCACTAGGCCTTGTCGAGATCATTCTGGACCCACTCATATGAATTTCTGGGAAACTTGCACCGGACCCCCATGCAGCGCCAGAATCCGTGGCTAACACCTACAGAAAAGTGCTAAAATCGCATGTTTCCTGTTCCTTGGCGCATAAATCCGTACAAGGACTCCCCCGCCAATGTCGGGCCCCCTAGGACTCTTATCGGGCTCGTTGCAGACCCACTCGTATGATTTTTCAGGAAACTTGCACCAAACCCCCGTGCAACGCCAGAATCCGTGGGCTAACACCCATTGAAAAGTGCTGAAATCCCCAGTTTCCTTTTCCATGTCCCATAAAATCCTACCAGGCCTCCCCCGCCACCGTCTGCCCCCCTTGGACTCTTACCGGATCATTGCGGACCGACCCATATTATTTTTTGGGAAACTTGCACCAGACCCCCTTGCAATGCCAGAATCCATGGGCTAACACCAATAGAAAAGTGCCAAAATCCCCTGTTTCCTATTTCTTGGTCCATAAAATCCTACATGGCTCTTTTGCCGCTGTCGCGCCCCCTAGGCCTCTTGCTGGGCTCGGACCCACTTGAATTTATTTTTTGGAAAACATACGCCAGACCCCTATGCAGCGCTAGAATCCGTGGGCTAACACCCACAGAAAAGTGCTGAAATCCCCTATTTCCTGTTTCTTGGCCCATAAAATCCTACCAGGCCTCCCGCGTCGCCGCCTGGCCCTCTGGCCTCTTACCAGCCTCGTTGAGGACCCACTTATATAATTTTGCGGGAAACTTGCATCGAATATCCATGCAGCGTCATAATCCCTGGGCTAACACCCATAGAAAAGTGGCGAAATCGCATATTTTCCGGTCCTTAGCCCATAAAATCCTACCAGGCCTCCCTCGTCAACGTCGAGCCTCTTGGGCCTCTTTCCAAGCTCGTTTCGAACCTACTCATATGAGTTTTTGGGAAACTTGCGCTGGACCCCATGCAATGCTAGAGTCCATGGGCTAACACCCACAGAAAAGTGCTGAAATCGCCTGTTTCTTGTTCCTAGGCCCATAAAATCCCACCAGGCCTCCCCCGCCACCGTCGGCCCCCCTGGGACACTTGATGGGCTTGTTGCGAACCCACTCATATAATTTTTCAGGAAACTTGTGTTGGACACCCCTCCCCCTCCCCCCCCCTCCCCCCGCAGCGCCAGAATCCATGGGCTAATACTCACAAAAAAGTGCCAAAATTGCCTATTCCCCGTTCCTTGGCCCGTAAGATCCTACTCTCCCTCGCCACCGCCAAGCCCTGTGGGCCTCTTGCCGGGCTCCTTGCGAACCCACTTATACGATTTTTCAGGAAACTTGCGCCAGACCCCATGCAGCGCTAGAATCTGTGGGCTAACACCCACAGAAAAGTGTTGAAATCGCTTGTCTCCTTTTCCTTGGCCTATAAAATCCTACCAGGCCTCCCCCGCTACCGTCGGGCCCTCTAGGCCTCCTGCCGGACTCTTTGCAGACCCAGTCGTACGATTTTTTGAGAAACTTGCGTTGGACCCCTATGCAGCGCTAGAATCCGTAGGCTAACACCAACAGAAAACTGCCAAAATTGCCTGTTTCATGTTCCTTGGCCGGTAAAATCCTACCAGGCCTCCCCCGCCGCCGTCAAGCCCCCTGGGTCTCTTGCTGGGCTGGTTGCGGACCCACTCTCATGAATTTTCAGTAAACTTGCATCGGACCCCATGCAGCGCCAGAATCCGTGGGCTAACGCCCACAGAAAAGTGTCAAAATTGCCTGTTTCCTATTCCTTGGCCCATAAAATCCTACCAGGCCTCCCTCGCCACTACCAGGCCCCTTAGGCCTCTTACTGAGCTCGTTGCGGACCCGCTTGTATGATTTTTCAGGAAAATTCCGCTGGATCCCCATGCAGCGCCAGAATCCATGGGCTTACACCCACAGAAAATGTGTTACGGACCCACACGTACGATTTTTCAGCAAGCTTGCGCCAGACCCCATGCAACACCAGAATCTGTATGCGAACACCCACAGAAAAGTGTTAAAATTGCCTGTATCCTATTCCATGGCCCATAAAATCCTACTTGGCCTCTCTTGCCACCTCTAGGCCCCCTGGGCCTCTTGTTAGGCTCGTTGAGGACCCACTCATCTAATTATTCAGGAAACTTGCATTGGACCACCATGCAGCGCCAGAATCCGTGGGCTAATACCCACAGAAAAGTGTTGAAATCACTTGTTCCCTATTCCTTGGCCCATAAAATCCTAGCAGGCCTCCCCTGCCGCCACCGGGCCTCCTAGGTCACTTGCCGAGCTCGTTATTGACCCAATCATATGATGTTTTTGAAAACTTGTGCCAGACCCCCATGCATCACTAGAATCCGTGGGTTAACACCCATAGAAAAGTGCTAAAATCGCTTGTTTCCTGTTCCTTGGCCCATAAAATCCTATCAGGCCTCCCCCGGTCATCGAGCCCTCTAGGCTTCTTGTCGGGCTCGTTGTGGACCCACTCGTATGATATTTCAGGAAACTTGCGTCGGACCCCATGCAGCGCAAGAATCTGTGGGCTAACACCCACAGAAAAGTGCCAAAATCGTCTGTTTCCTTTTCCTTGGCCTATAAAATCCTACCTGACCTCCTCCACCACCGTCGGGCCCCCTAGGACTCTTGTTGGGCTCTTTGCAGACCCACTCATATGAGTATTCTAGAAAATTGTGCCATACCCCGATGTAATGCCATAATCCTTCTACTAACACCCATAGAAAAGCGCTGAAATTTCCTCTTTCCTGTTCCTTGGCCCATAAAATCCTACCTAACCTCCCCCGCCGCCTCTGGGGCCTCTGGGCCTCTTGTCGGGCTCGTTGTGGACCCTGTCGTATGATATTTCTAGAATCTTGTGTCGGACCCTCATGTAACGCCAGAATCCGTGGGCTAACACCCATAGAAAAGTGCCAAAATCGCTTGTTTCCTGTTCCTTGGCCCATAAAATCCTACCAGGCCTCCCCCGCCGCCACCGGGCCCTTTGGGCCTCTTACCGGACTTGTTACGGACTCACTCAAATGATTTTTTAGGAAACTTGCGCTTGACCACATGTTGCGCCAGAATCCAAGGGAAAACACCCACAAAAAAGTGTTGGAATCGCTGGTTTCCTGTTCTTTGGCCCATAAAATCCTAGCAGGCCTCCCCCACTGTCGTCGAGCCCCCTGGGCCTTTTGTCGATCTCGTTGCGGACCCACTTGTATGATTTTTTTGGGAAACTTGCACCAGACCCCCTTGCAGTGCCAGAATTCATGGGTTAACACTCACAGAAAAAGTGTCGAAATCGCATGTTTCCTGTTTCTTAGCCCATAAAATCTTACCAGACCTACCCCATACCGCCGAGCCTCCTAGGCCTCTTGTCGGCTCGTCGCGGACCCACTTGAATGATTTTTTAGGAAATGGTAATGAGAACTATGGTGACAGTTACATTTATAGGGCTATTTGTAGTGGTGAAAGTTGAAATAGTAGTGAAAACGAGGTTTCTAGTAGATGAATTCGCACAAAAGGCAGTGATTTAACTTTAAGAGAAAGTTCTAATGATCTCGAGGTATCTCAAAAATACATGCATTTGTGGGTTCAATGCGAAAATTTTTATGGATTAAACTATAAGACATTTTTTAAATCTAAAATGAATATTTGTGAACAATGTGGATATCATTTGAAAATGAGTAGTTCGGATAAAATTGAACTTTTGATCGATCCAGGTACTTGGGATCCAATGGATGAAGAGTAACTAGTAGATTCAGACATGAAGCGATATAAAATAAACCAAATTTGATACCTGAATATTCGGTTTGACACCCTTCTACTAATTCTTCTTCTGCTTCTGGTAAATCAAAAGGTAATTTTCACACTTGGAGAGAGATGAAATTAGAAAAACGATAAACCTGATTTGTTGATGCCAAAAATTCCAACCCCCCTCCCCCGTGCTGAACCCCATGCAGCGCCAGAATCCGTGGCCCATAAAATCCTACCAGGCCTCCCCCGCCGCTGTTGGGCCCCCTGGACCAATTGCCAAGCTCGTTGCGGACCCACTCGTCTAATTTTTAAGGAAACTCGCCCCGGACCCCCATGCAGCGCCAGAATCTGTGGGCTAACAACCATAGAAAAATGTTAAAATCGACTATTTCCTATTCCTTGGCTTATAAAATACTACCAGGCTTACCCCGCCGCCACTAGTCCCCTTTGGGCCTCTTGCCAAGCTCTTTGAGGAACCATTCACATGATCTTTTGGGAAACTTGCGCCGGACCCCATGAAGCGCAAGAATTTGTGGGCTAACACCTACAGAAAAGTGCCGAAATCACGTGTTTCATGTTCCTTGGCCCATACAATTCTACAAGGCCTCCCCTACCGCGGTCGGGCCACTTGCCCGACTCGTTTCGGACCCACTCGTATGATTTTTCAGGAAACTTGTGCCGGAGCCCCATGTAGCGCCGAAATCCGTGGGCTAACACATACAGAAAAGTGCCAAAATCGCTTGTTTCCTTTCGTTGGCCCATAAAATCCTACCAGGCCTCCCCCGGGCCTCTTGCTGGGCTCTTTGCGAACACACTAGTATAAATTTTATAGAAACTTGCGCCGGATCCCCATGCAGTGCCAGAATCCATGTATTAACACTTATAGAAAAATGCAGAAATTGCCTCTTTCCAGTTTCTTGGACCATAAAATCCGACCAGCCCTCCCCCGCCGCAACTGGGCCTCCTAGGCCTCTTGCCAGGCTTGTTACAGACCCACTCGCATGATATTTTGGGAAACTTGCATTGAACACCCATGCAGCGCCACAATCTGTTGGATAACACCCACAGAAAAGTGCTGAAATCACCTGTTCCTTGTCTGTTGGCCCATAAAATCCTATAAGTCCTCCCCCGCCACCACCTGCCCACCTAGCCTTCTTGTCGGGCTCGTTGTGAACCTCACGTGTGTGGCATTTCAGGAAAATTTACCGGACTCCCATCCAGTGCCAGAATCTGTGGGCTACCACCAATAAAAAAAGTGTTGAAATCGCCTGTTTCCTATTTCTTGGCCCATAAAATCCTACCAGGCCTGCCCTGCCACCGCTGGGTCCCCCGTGCTTCTTGCAAGGCTCGTTGTGGACCCACTAATATGATTTTTTGGGAAACTTGCACCGGACCCCCTTGCAGTGCCAGAATCTGTGGGTTAACACCCACAAAAAAGTGTCAAAATTACATGTTTCCTGTTTCTTGGCCAATAAAATCCTACTAGGCCTCCCCTGTCGTCATCGCGCCCCTGGGCCTCTTGCTAGGCTCGATACGGACCCACTCGTAAGATTTATCAGGAAACTTGCATCGGACCCCATGCATCCCCAGAATCCGTGGGCTAACACCCACAGAAAAGTGCCGAAATCGCCTATTTCTAGTTCCTTGGCCAACAAAATCCTACCTGGGCTCCCATACCACCGTTGGGCCCATTAGGCCTCTTTCCGGGCTCATTATAGACCTACTTAAATGATGTTTTAAGAAACTTGCATCGGACCCCATGCAGCGCCAGAATTTGTGGGATAACACCAGCTGAAAAGTGCTGAAATCGTTTGTTTCCAGTTTCTTGGCCCATAAAATCCTACCAGGCCTCCCCCACCGCCGCCGCCGCCAGTCCCCTTAGGCCTCTTACCGAGCTCTTCGCGGACACACTCGTATTATTTTTCAGGAAACTTGCGTCAAAACCCCATGCAACGCCAGAATCCGTGGGCTAACACCCATAGAAAAGTGCCAAAATCGCTTGTTTCCAATTTCTTAGACCATAAAATCTTACCAGGCCTCCCTCGTCGCTGCCGGGACCCCTGGGCCTCTTGTCGGGATCGTTGCAAAACCCACTTTGGAAACTAGCGCTGGAAACCCATGCAGTGCCAAAATCCATGGGCTAATACCACAAAATATGTCGTAACTGCCTATTTCCTGTTCCTTGGCCAATAAATTCCTACAAGGCCTCCACCGTCGTTGCCGGGCCACCAAGGCCTCTAGCCTGGCTCTTTGCGGACCCACTCGTATGATTAACTCGGAAACTTGCGCCGGACCCTAATGCAGCACTAGAATCCGTAGGCTAATACCCACAGAAAAGTGCCGAAATCTCCTATTTCCTGTTCCTTGGCCCATAAAATCCTACCAGGCCTCCCCCGCCACTGCCGGGCCTCTTTCTGGGCTCGTTGTGGATCCACTCATGTGATGTTTTAGGAAACTTGCACCGAGCCCCATGCAACGCCAGAATCTGTGGGCTAACACCCAAAGAAAAGTGCCGAAATCACCTGATTCCTATTCCTTGGCCCATAAAATCCTACCAGGGCTGCCCCGCCACTATCGGGCCTATTGGGCCTCTTTTTGGGCTCATTGCGGACCTACTCACGTGATCTTTTAGGAAACTTGCACCGGACACCATGCAGCGCCAGAATCTGTGGCTAACACCCACAAAAAGTGCCAAAATCGCTTGTTTCTTGTTACTTGGCCCAAAGAATCCTACCAGGCCACCCCTGCCGCCGTCGAGCCTCCTGGGCTTCTTGCCAGGCTCTTTTCAGACCTACTCGTATAATTGTTTAGGAAACTTGTGCCAGACCCCCATGCAGCGCCGGAATCTGTAGGCTAACACTCACAGAAAAGTGCCGAAATCCCCTGTTCCTTGTTCCTTGGCCCATAAAATCTTACTAGGCCTCCACCGCCACCACTAGGCCCCCTGGCTTTCTATCCGGGCTCGTTACGGACCTACTCATATGGTATTTCGGGAAACTTGCGCTGGATCCTCATGCAGTGCCAGAATCTGTGGGCTAACACCTATAGAAAAGTGCCAAAATTGCATATTTCCTATTCCTTGGGCCATAAAATCCTACCAGGCCTCCCGCGCCGTCGCCGGGCTCCTTGGGAAACTTGCAACAGACCCCATGCAACGCAAAGAATCCGTGGGCTAACATCCACATAAAAGTGCTTAAATCGCATGTTTTTTATTCCTTGGCCCATAAAATACTACCAGGCCTCCCCCGCTGCCGTGAAGCCCCCAGGGCCTCTTGTTGAGCTTGTTGCGGACCCACTCGTATGATTTTTTGGAAAACTTTCTCCGGACTCCCATGCGGCGCAAGAATCCATGGGCGTTCCCACAAAAAAGTGCTGAAATATCCTGTTTCCCGTTCCTTTGCCCATAAAATCCTACCAGGCCTCCCCCGCCTCCACCGGGCCCCTAAGCCCTCTTCCCGGGCTCTTTACGGACCCACTCGTATGACTTTTTGTGAAACTTGCGTCGAACCCTCATGCAGCGTCGGAATATGTAGGCTAACACCCATAAAAAAGTGTCGAAATCGCCATTTCCCTGTTCCTTGTCCCATATAAATCCTACCAGGCCTCCACCGCCGCCATCGAGCCCCCTGGCCTTCTTGCCGGGATAGTTGCGGACCTACTCGTATGGTATTTTAGGAAACTTGCGTCGGACCACCATATAACGCCAGAATCCGTGGGTTAACACCCACAGAAAAGTGTTGAAATCACCTGTTTCCAGTTCCTTGGCCCATAAAATCCTATCAGGCCTCCCCCGCTGCTGTCGGGCCCCCGGGCCTCTTGTTGGGCTCGTTGCAAACCCACTCGTATGATTTTTTGGAAAACATGCTCCGGATACCCATGAGAAGCCAAAATTCGTGGGCTAACACCCACAAAAAAGTACCGAAATTTCCTGTTTCTTGTTCCTTGGCCCACAAAAGGCAACCAGGCCTCCCCGCCGCTGGGCCCTTAAGACCTTTTGACGGGCTTATTGCGGACCCACTAGTATGAATTTTCGGGAAATTGCATCGGACCCCATGCAGCGCCAGAATCCGTGGGATAACACCCACAGAAAAGTGCCGAAATCGCCTGTTTCTTGTTCCTTGGCTCATAAAATCCTACGTAGGCCTCTTTTCGAGCTCGTTGTGGACCCACTCATATGATTTTTTGGGAAACTTTCACCAGACCCCCATACAGTGCTATAATCCGTGGGCTAACACCCACATAAAGTGCCAAAATCATTTTTTCCTGTTCCATGGCCCACAAATCCTACTAGGTCTCCCCCGCTGCTGCAGGGCCCAAGGGCCTCTTGCCGGGTTCGTTGTGGACCCTCTCGTATGTGTTTTTGTGAAACTTTTGCCGGACCCCATGTAGCGCCCCCGTGTAGCGCTAGAATCCGTGTGCTAACACCCACATAAAAGTGTCGAAATCGCCTATTTCCTGTTCCTTAGCCCATAAAATCTTACCAGGCCTCCCCCGCCGCCGCTAGGCCCCCTAAGACTCTTGTCGGGCTCGTTGCGGACCCACTGCTATGATTTTTTGAGAAACTTCCGCCGAACCCCCATGCAGCGCCAAAATTCGTGGGCTAACACCCAAAGAAAAGTGCCGAAATCGCTTGTTTCGTGTTCCTTGGCCCATAAAATCCTACTAGGCCACCCCTGCTGCCACCGGGCCCCCTGGACTTCTTGCAAGGCTTGTTACGGACCCACTCGTATGATTTTTTTGGGAACTTGCGCCGGACCCCATTCAACGCCAGAATCCGTGGGATAACACTCATGGAAAAGTGCCGATATCGCCTACTCTCTGTTCCTTGGCCCATAAATTCCTACCAAGCCTCTCCTGCCGCCGTCGAGCCCTCTCGACCTCATGCGGGGCTCGTTGTGGACCCACTCATATGATTTTATGGGAAACTTGCGCCGAACCCCCATGCATTCAGAATCCGTGGGCTAACATCCACAAAAAGTGCCGAAATCGCCTGTTTCCTTTTCCTTTGCCCATAAAATCCTATCAGGCCTTCCTCGCTGTTACCGGGCCCACTAGGCCTCTTTTTAGGCTCGTTGCAGACCCACTCATATGATTTTTCATGGAACTTGTGCTGGACCCCATGCAGCGCCAGAATCCGTGGGCTAACACCCATAAAAAAGTGTCGAAATCACCTTTTTCATATTCCTTAGTCCATAAAATTCTACTAGGCCTACCCCGCTGTCGTCAAGCCCCCCGGGCCACTTGCTAGGCTCGCTACGGACCCACTCGTTGATTTATCAGTAAACTAGCGCCGGACCCCCATGCAGCGCCAGAATCCATGGGCTAACACCTATAGAAAAGTAGCAAAATCGCATATTTCATGTTCCTTGGCCCAAACAATCCGATCAGGACAACCCCATCGCCGTCGAGCCCACTGGGCCTCTTTCTAGGCTCATTGTAGACCCACTCGTATGATTTTTCAAGAATCTTGTGCCGAACCCTCATGCAACGCCAGAATCTATGGGCTAACATCATCAGAAAAGTGGCGAAATCGCCTGTTCTTTATTCTTTGGCCCATAAAAAACTACCAGGCCTCGACCACCGCCACCGAGCACCTTGGCCTTCTTTCCGAGCTTGTTGTGGACCTAGTCATACGGTGTTTCAGGAAACTTGCGCTGGATCCCCATGCAGTGCCAGAATCCATGGGCTAACACCCACAGAAAAGTGCCGAAATTGCCTGTTTCCTTTTCCTTGGCCCATAAAATCCTACCAGGCCTCCCCCGCCACTGTCAGGCCCCTTGGTCCTCTTCCCATGCTCGTTGCAAACCCACTTATATGAATTTTCAGGAAACTTGCACCTGACCCCCATGGAGCGCTAGAATCCACGGGCTATCACCCATAGAAAAGTGTCAAAATCGCCTGGTTCCTATTCCTTTGCCCATAACATTCTACCAGGCCTTCCCCGCCGCTACTAGGCCCCCTAGGCCTCTTGCCGCGCTCGTTGCAGACCCACTGATATATGATTTTTTGGAAAACTTGCGTCGGACCCCATGTAGGGCCAGAATCTATGGGCTAACACCTACACAAAAGTGCCAAAATTGTTTTTTCCTGTTCCATGGCCCACAAAATCCTACTAGGTCTCCCCCGCCGCTGCAGGGCCCCCAGGGCCTCTTGCCGAGCTCATTGCGGACTCTCTCGTATGTGTTTTCAGGAAACTTGCATCGGACCCCCATGTAGCGCCAGAATCCGTGTGCTAACACCCACAGAAAAAAACTGGAAAAACCAACCACGAAATATCGACTTCCCGAGGTCGGGATTCCTGTAATTACCAACTCAATATCAACTCCGAGCCAAAGTCAGAAAAACCTTTGTCGCTTTTTCGTATCGATGTCTGGAGGTCGGTAGTTACTAACTTCGTCCAATTCACGAAGTTGATTTTAATTTTAAGTTGAAAAAATAGTTATTTTATTTTTAAAAAAAAATTCAACTTCATGAGGTCACTATAGTATATATGTTTTTTTTTCTAATTTTTAATATTTTCAACCTCCTGAGGTTATTTAAATAACAAAATGTTAAATATGTAAAATATTGATACTGACCACAAGAGGTCGGTATTACATATTTTTATTATTTTAATTTTCTAATATTTTGACTTCTGGAGGTCAAAATTCTTTATTTATTTTCTAGATTGTTTTTAAAATTTCGATCTCCATAGGTCGATACTCTTTATTTTTATTTCAATTTTTTTCTTGATTTTCCGACCTACGGAGGTCGATATTATTGATTTATATAATTTTATTTTTTTATATTCCGATCTCTAGTAGTTGATATTAATTTATCTTTATTATTTTTATTTACTGCAATTTCGACCATCGGAGGTCCCTATTATTTAAATTTCATTATTTATTTTAACAATTTGCGATCTCCAATGGTCGATTTTTTGGAAATAGAATTAGCAGCACATTTCTGCTAATTTCTTGCCCACCTATATGCATAATTGAATCACCTCAAAAGAGTTCCAACATAGCAGTTTCGATACTTTCATACATGATTTTAGAGTAAACTAATTAAATTAATTCAAATGAAACTCGAATCCATTCAAATTAAACCAAAATACCATCAAAGTATTAGTACAAAACGTGAAATGTCTACTAAATCCAATTATGCTTCATCACTCTCCTCTTCACTTTCATCCACAAAAGCTCGACCGAGAGGAATAATTTTTTCTGAATCAAGAAAAGAATTTAGTTAGGCTCGAAGCTCCGCATACCTTTGGCTATCTACTGCAATCTGCTGATCTCTCTTCCTCTCTCTCTAGTGTAACAAGTTCGGTAGTGAGTGAAGATATCTTATCCTCCATTTTAGATACTGTCGCTTTATTCACACCATCAACGTTTGAAGAGGATGCACAATAAAATCAAGCCTTCTTCTCATGATAGGCCTTTTCTGTGTAACCGTAGACTACCTCTCTTAACCGGTTCACCAGCACTCTCTCGCCACAACTGCTTGGTAATTTCTTATGACAATGGTGCATCTTGACTTTCTACAGGTAGGATACTACGATACTCCTGACCTTTTTGTGTAAACCTCTCCTATAATTTAAATGAAAAACTATTAGAATAAAAATATTACATAAATCAAAGTAGTTATGGAAAAGGAAATACAACAACACACACACACACACACACACACACATATATATATATATATATATATATATATATATATATATATATATATATATATATATATAAATTCAATTGAGGTTGCATTGGAGCTTAACTGAAAGCATCCATTTGCATTAGCCTAAGGTTTGATAAATGAATGTGCTTCACCAGGAAATGACAGTTTTCTTTTACAATTGTAACGGAGTTTAGAGGGTTGTTTCATGGTATTAATACAACATAATAGCACCAAAAAGAAATATGAACATATCATATCACCAACCAGTAATCCAGATTTATGAATGTGAGGATCAGTTTTGATGCAAATCTTCAACTAATATTAACTTTATAAATGAAGGATACTCTTGGCAAAGAAGGATTCAAGAACTCATCAGCAACCTTTTCAAAGATACAGGTCACTTTTCAATTTTGCTTAAAAGTCTTTCTGCAGTTTAAATGGCTTTTTAAAAAAAATTGAGACTGTTTGTTTGATAGCAATTAGCAATACCATACTTGATGGTCTATCTGAGTATCTTTCAACGGTATATTTCATGTGAGATTATTGGAAGAACTATAGTATTAAATAAGTCACTTATATTTTTTATAACCATTTTATCTAGATTAGCTTATGCACCTCAACCAACTAAAGAAATCACACATTAACTATACAAAATCCTTGATTGAAGAGTCCAAACCTCAGTTATCCTAAATAAGTGGTGCCATTAATTATCTTAATGCCTTGCAATTTGTGGGAGCTAAACAATAACTTTCAGAATTGACCCAAAAATCTGAATGTCTATATTTGCTGCTTCTAACTTCTGTTGAGTCATTTTGTTGCTGAGGGAAAGATTTTTGTTGAAGATATTGTTAAGCTAGGCAGTTGCGTAGAAGATGTCATGTCCAATGAATAGACAGAGTAACACAACAGTTTTGATTTCTTAGAAAGTAATAAAACAATTCACTTTACTAACATAGTTCAATCATTTAATTAGGCCTTCAATTATAGAAAGCCAATATATGTTAGTTTTCATTTCTCCTCCTATTTATTTCTTTTAGGTACTTCCATTTTTCAGCTCATGTTGTTAACATTTAGAGATATCTATAATACAAGTAGTGAAGCACATATCACCATATTACCAATCATGACCATATAAGAGAGAATTATATATATAAATTGATTGAAATTCTTATATATGTCTCTTGAGCACGTGGCTCAATCCATTTTTCTCCTTTCGTGGGGTCTGCCGTCTTTTTTGTGTGAGTGACCTTAAATAACTCCTCCCGAGGTATCGGCTTACCCAATTCTTTTTCCTGCAAAAACGATATATAGAGTGTGATCATTAATCGTCAAAAAATACTTATAAGAAAAGAAAAAAATCATTTTATTGAATTAAATAAAATGTACTATTCTCTTCTTTCTAGTAAGCCGACTAATAGCTTAACCGGTGTGCAGAGACCTTTCTCCGATGTGTGAGCCATTTTCCCAATGTTACTCCTCTTTTTGAACTTTTCATCAGTATTCCAAAATTCCTGTAACTTGGCCCGTTGTACTGGCACCATAAATTTTGGATTTCTATTATATCTCCGACATTAACAAAATGTTCCTACAAGCAACTTTCCAGCTTTATAATTGAAATTAACTTGAATTTTTTCTCATGCTCGAGAGCCCATATATAATATTTCTGCAATAAAATAATAAGTAAATATTAATAAGAATCGAGAAAGAATCATATTAATTTTTATCTAGAAATGTGTATAGTGAATTTAAATATATATAATATGAATTTAATTGATAACATTCGTGCCTCAAAATTCATTGAACATTTGTCCTTGGACTTTCATTGGAATCTTACACCAAATCAGATATAGATCATCATAACGTGTTCCGGTGCATTTTAAGATGATATGTGCTAAACCTTCATCCGGAATTATCCTAACATATAGATTAATTAATTAATAGCAAGCCAGTTTGTTGGAACTTCACTTGTGGTGACAATGAAGTGATTAATTAGTAGGTCTCCAATGCAGACTCAGACAAGATTGGCAGAAAACAAAATGATACTTGTGCACTGTAAAGTTTAGTAATACTGAATCTATTTCTTGTTATTTATTTATTTATTTATTTATTTATTTATTCTCACTGATTTCCTGCACCTGGCTTGTAAACATATGAGAAAGAAGGCTCAGAACATGAACTAAGCAAGCAAAAGCAACTAAAGGTAACCATTGTAATTTCAACTTGAAGTTTCAGTAGACTTGTTTTTATTTGTAAAAGGATACTAGAAGCCACAACTTGAATTTATTTTGTATCTAGTTGCATTACTTTGATTTAGTCTTTTTGTACTATAGTCTATAGATAAAGTATAAATCCAAAAATTAAAAACTCAAACGATAAACATTTTATGTGATTTCTGGAAGATCAACTTTAAAAAATTTAAGAATAATTAACTTGTAAGTTACCAACAGATCATCTAAGTAACGATTTTTCCTTAAAGATGTAATACAACTGAATCATACCTGTAGCGTATAGGTTCGATGATGTGTCACGCCCCGGGAGGGTACCCTTGGTGTGGCCGGCACTCAGAGACTATTGTTAGTCCCCAAGCGAACCACTTAGCCTCATCACATCATTCAGTCAGTAAACTCTACTGAACAGTGGAAAGTGTGAGTAAGTAAATGGGCACATCTCATCTAAAGTCTCAAGAGAATATATATAATAATGAAGGCTAGAAGAAAGAACTAGCTCACAATCTCAATATCAACACTCAACTATCGTCTGTGAAGCCTCTATCACTAATCATGGGGTGCCAATGACAGATCCATGGCTATCCAAATCAAAATAAAAGAAATAGTCCAATCTAACTCTAAATCATGATGAAATAAAAGTAGGTGATCCTCCAGAGTAGGGGAGGCTCACCAAATTAGCTGCAAATCTCAGATCTTCAATGGAGCGTCTGTTGACGATCTCTAATACCTGCCTCTGCATCATAAAATGATGCATTCCAAAGTGGACATCAGTCCTTGCAATGTACTAAAATAGCTGAGTGAAACAAAAATTGGTAGAATAATATGGAAACAACATCAACTCAAAATAAACATCAAATCACATCAAATTGTCAAATGTCCATCTACGAAAGAATAAAGATTAGGCAAGTGACGCATCAACAACTCAAACTCATCAATCATCTCAGACTCATCTCAAAGGAGCTCATCTCCTCTCGTCTCATCTCATCTATAACTCGGAGTACTCAAGGTAGGAAATTTATGGGAGTTTCTCTTATCCGATATAATCACTTATGAGTCAGTGAATGTATAAGAGTCAAGATGATGTTGCCATAGTCGTTCCAAACTTTCCAGGTAGGGAACGCTCAAAAACCATATCAGCTCACCCAATATGGAGTCAAAACTCAATAAGTCCTCTATTGTTTCAGGGACTATAAGGTGGGGACCTGTCCGACTTTAACGGACTTAATCCATAGAATAAGAACCTATCCGACTCTAACGGACTTAGACCTCCAGTGAGAACTTGTCCGACTTTAATGGACTTAGCCCTCTAGTGAGAACTCGTCCGACTTCAACGGACTTAGCCCTCAAGATAGGGACTTGTCGGACTCTAACGGGCTTAGTCCCCTCCTAGGTTTGGCGATGTAGTTCAATGAGTTCGAGTGGGACTCACTCTTACCTATTTCGGTGCTCGATACACCTAACGTGACTCAATGCTCATAAAATCTCCATCTCAACCAATCTCATAGGGATTCACTCCTCGTCAACGACCGGTATCTCATTGGGACTTTAGCCCTTTCATCAATCATTTCATAGGGCCCTTGACCCTCTCATCAATCTTCTCATCAATGACTCAAGATTGTATAACAATCATTAGGAAGCAAGTGAATAGACACATCGGTAGAGTTCATTTATAGAGACTCACAAGATAATCAAATTATGTCAACTCATCATCATTCTCATCACAATCAACAATCTCAACTCAAGGCTCTAGACTCAATTCTCAAGTTCAAATATGCATGTTTTTCAAATTAATCATGTAGGGTTATGCAAATTCTCATGAAAATATTCAATTTAAGAAAACAAATAGTATGATGATCATCAACATAAAAAACATGTAATTTCAAATCAATTTTTCAAGAAACACTATCAAGAAATCATGCATGTAGACTCTTCAGCCATCAACTCATCTATGACCTCTATAGGGCACATGAGAGAACAATCATATATTTTAGTTTAGCTTTACATACCTAGGATGCAGCCACCAACCAAGCACGTCAGGGATCTGTTCACAAATCTCTCAACTCAAGCTCTTCTCTCATCTCCTTGAGCCCTAGCCTTGGTAAAGTATTGGGGTAGGACTTGGAATGGGGTTTTATACCCTTTTTTACGTCAAAACGACCTCATTGGACTGTGTAGAGAGTTTAGGAGGGGTGGGAAACTGACCGAAACGCCCCTCGTAATAATTTAGAAATTCTCAACTCAGAAAAGGCTCGGTCCGCATCGCGAACAGGTCACGCACAATGTATTTTCAAGAAAAAGTTTTTGAACGAGTTTTCTCAATCCCGTCAAAACTTTTCAAAGGAATATAAGTGCTGGTCCACGATGGGTGCGCGACGCGCCCCTTTTGCGTACCAACACTATTTTGGCTTTGGATCGAAAAATTATCTTTTGATTGGGTCGTTCTAAAAATCGACCGAGATCATTTTCCCACTCAATTTTTGTGTTGATCACAAATTCGGCCTCGGATTTTTGATATGAGCATTGAAAGATGTGTTGCGCACATACCCTCATTCTAGGGGTATTTTAGTAATTTTGCCAAGTGTTACATGATGAGTCTCCGAAAACTATCTCTGTCACCCGGCGATGGAACATGGGCATCTGATTGTTGGGACGAGGGAGTATTAAGCTCTGAACCATTGGATCCTAGATGAAGATCTAAAAGTCCAATTGATCCGCTAGTAGTATTGAGACTATTATAGTTACTATTGCTAGCAGATGGTCTGGTATACTCAGAACCAAGATGTGAATATCCCTGCAGAGTTTGATAACCCGACCATGGCGCCACATTGGGTACAGATATAGTATAATAAGAAGATGGAGCAACGTAAGTAGAGGCATTTTGTGCCTGATGTGCCGAGCCAGTAGCTGAAAGTGAGGCTCGTGGTGGGATATTAATTCGTGAGGGTTCATCAGCTATCACAACTCCAGTGGGCCTTCTCTAAGCTTTATTTTCTTTTTTGGACTAACTAGTTTTTATTTACCCTTTCCTTTATCTACCATATAAATCAATTAAAATATTAATATTTTAACACTGTAGTGCAGAAAAGAACAAATGTGACAAAGGTTATGGAATGTGCAACAGAGTACATCCCATAGTCTCCTATTAAAGGGACTTTTCCAGACAATAATAATTTGATACAGAACCACTAGTTACACATTAAGGCTTTTGTTATTATATCTTATTCATCATATTTAATTTTTATTCAAGCTTTATCCCCCTTCAGAAAGAGGAAAACCAAGTCCATTATAAGTACAGGTTTCTATTAAACGCTATCAGAATCCAAAAATAATTCTAAACAGTCTAAGCAAACAATCAGAATATGATGTTTCACTCCTATAAAGTCAAAATTAAGATATCTTTAACCAACCAAAATAAAACCTAAAGCATCTGAACTTTTTGTTTAGCAACTGTGTTTAGCAGAATCTCTTCCAAGCAATCTCACAATGCTGAAAGTATGATTTTAGCATTGTTAGTCAACCAAAACCTGAAAGAATTTAACATAAAGCACCCAACAAATTATGTTATATTTATTCCCAGAAAACCAGTAATGAGTAGTTAAGTTACTCCAGGATGACATAACCAAGTAGTGTTGATTATTTATTGAGTGTTAAAGATATTCGGACTACAAAAGCCAACACTCAACAAGGCACAAGCTAAGAGTCCTCTATTACAAGTAAAAGTGAAACTTACACTATGATCAAACAAACATTTCAAATCTTGAAACAACACAAGAAGGCACAGTGAAGTGCCTTTTGCCAATACATTATGATGCAAACTCGGAAATTTACTTGTGCTGACAATGAACTTCACTTATTCTTCCTCTTCGGAAGTTTCCTCCTCATCTATCTATTCATCCTCTTTAGACGTTTCCTCCTCATCTATCCATTCATCCTCTTAGAAAGTTTCCCCCTCATCCTCCTCTACATGTGTTAGCATATAAAACTCTTCTCTACTAACTTCTTCTAAAATGTGATCAGAATGCTCCAAATTGATTTCTAACTCGGCATCCACTACTTGATGAATACTTGACATTTCATTTTGATATGCAACATCGAACACATTCTCAACTCCACCCACCCCATCGGCTTAGTTTTGATTACAACCCACCAATCAGACTTGTCCCTGCACAATGGATAGGGAGCATAGTACAATTGCTTAGCATTCAGTGCAATAATAAAGGGATCATAAGCTTAATATATCCTAGTATGCTTGACTTCAGTGATATTATGTTGCTTAAGTTCCCTTGTACCTCTATTTGGGGTTGGATCAAACCACTTGCATCGAAAAAGTACTATTCTTTTGATTGGCCAATTAGAATACTCCAACTCTAGAATCTCCTGTAGGACGCCAAAATAATCAACATTCTCATGATTTCCATCACCACCTTTAACCCAAACACCACTATTATTAGTCTTCCTATTCTTTGAGTATTTCTCCATGGTAAATTTAAAATCATTTACATTATATTGGGACATTGAGTGAACCGTAATAGGTCCCCAAGAAATATCCTTGGAAATTGATCAAATGTGGCGGCATTTTCTGAATTGTATGCATATATACAGTTAGTAAATAAAAAAATAAGGTCAGTACAAAGAAGAGTACTATAATTTGTTATTATTATGTATATAGTACAACACTTACCTAATCAGTATACCACATTGTAAATAACGAACACACTTGATCATAGCCATGTTGGCTCACAAAATGACTGTACAATCATATTAAAAATATAGTTAGTTTCCTTGATAAAATTGGAGTTGAATATATTATTTAAAATTTTAATTTTCTTACTTTAAAAGGGGTTGTACTTCTGGGCAATTCAACAAGACATGAAGCGCTGCAGATTATTTCTCCAATTCTGTAAATTTGCATAATGTACGTTTTTTGGAACCCTTACCTGTTTGGTTGAAGGTAGTTGTTAGGTTTTGCACCCCCTACGGATTTGCCTAATCGTTGGAACAGGTTAATGGAACGTGTTTCAATGACGCAGAAATAAACAGGACGCAGCAGTTTTACATGGAAAACCCCCGGCTCAAGAAGGGTGAAAAACCACGACCTGTACTCTACAGGATTTAACTTCAACTTCACTACTTCAAAAGAGCCTTCAACAAACAATTACAATTCCTAGTAATCTAACTTTCAAAACTACTTCAACAACTTCTAACTTCACATAAACCTCCCTAGGCTTATGTTCCCAACGTCTTCGAGTTGCCCCCAACTTGAAGACTAGAATCTAATCTCAGTTATAGACCTTGAGAGATTACACAATTGTTCAGGATTACAAAGAGAAAACAAAACTGCCTAAACCCTATGCTATGTCGCCGCGTTTCTCTTCTTCTTCGTCTCTCTTTTTTTCTGTGTCTGGATCTCTCTTTTTCTCTCCGCTTCTTTCTTTTTTCTGCGCCACTCTTTTTGCTGTCATGTCCTCTAGCTTTATAGTAATCAAATTGGAGTTTTATTTGCTCTAGACCTCTTTTAATAATAACCACCAGTGGAGTCCTTTAACTTCTTCTTCACATAGAATTCCTCTTTTTAAGCATTCTGTTGAATTAGAACTCCTTCTTCTCATAGAATTCCTTTTTTTAAGCATCCTGTTGAATTAGAACTCCTTCTTCTTATTAAACTCCTTCTTCTCATAGAATTCCTCTTTTTAAGCATCCTGTTTCATTATCTTTTGTCAGCCATCAAAACTTTACTACTCCAACAAATTCCCCCTTTTTGATGATGACAAACTTTCTGAGTGTCAGGCCTATCCATCTAATCTGATTTATTTTCAGCTTTCCATAGTTCCCCCTGACTGTGTGCCCTCTGCTTGTCCAGTGGATGGACCAGGTAGCCTGACTTGTTCCTCTAATCCAGCTTTCCATAGTTCCCCTTGACTGTGTGCCCTCTACTTGTCCAGTAGATGGACCAGGTAGCCTGACTTGTTCCTCTAATCCAGCTCATAGTCATCCTGTCCTCCCCTTTTTAAAAGGTGCAAGTGAAAGAAACTTGTGCTTATATCCAGTCATGTGCCTTGAGCAAGCGCTATCCTTGTACCAATACTTGTTTTCTTTCACTGCAACCTGTAAGACAGATCAAGGGTTAGTTTTAGGAACCCAGACTAGCTTGGGTCCTTTCCAGTTGCAAAACGGATGAATGAGATCCCTTCTTGCCCAAGTAGGCAACATGTTCCTTGACCTGTTTCTTTTATCATTTTCATGCCTCCTTTTGTGCACATGATATGTGTTTCTACTCCTAACATTGTTTGCAATTGGACACTCAGTAGTTGGATGTCCAATTTTTCCACAGAGGTAGCACAAATCAGTAGTAGTAACATTCTCTTGAAAGAACCCTATTCCAGCTTTCTTATTGTGACTCCTGCTTCCTAGATGGTTCACTATTCTTGATGACTGAGTCCATCTGTTTGCCTTTTCTAAATCCAGTTTTAAAATAGAGTTTTCCTGGGTCAATTTTTTCACTTTTTCTTTCTCACAAAAAAACTCAATTTTGCATTCTTTCAACTCAGTTTCTACCTTCTAAAGCTCTTCATTCATTGTACTTTCACCCTTATCAGCAGCAGTTAACTATTGAATTTCTGACTTTAGGTTCAACACAAGTGAATCAAGTTGTTTAACATGTTTCTTCAACTTGTCATTTATTTCTTTTGCTTTATCCAGGCAGTTTTTTATCTCAAGATTTTCAAATTTTTTATCTCAAAAATCTTTAATTAGTTGATCCTTTTCATTTGCTACTTCTTGAAAATCGTCTATCAATCCATTCATTAGCAAGATTAGCTTCCTTTTTGAAAAGAGATGCAACTTTTCTTTCAATTCAGAGATACTTACCTCAGATCTATCATCTTCTTCTAGATCTAAATCTCCAGCAACCATGAACGCAGTTTCATCAATCTCCTCTGTATCAGAATCTTCCAATCCCGATCCCCACGCAGCCACCATGGCACAGTTTCCTCTTTCCTTTTGCTTGGCTGCCTTCTCTTTAAGTTCTTTCTCAACCCTTTCTTTTCTCCACTCAATTTCCCACTGGGGACATTGTTTGATGTGGTGATTAGTGTTTCCACACTTGTAGCATCCAGAGTTGTTTCTATCATCGGACCACTTTTTGTTACCTGTTTCATCAACCCCCCTCTGGTTACCTGTTTCTCTCTTGTCCATGCCTTTCTTTTTAAAATGTTTTGCTAGAAAAGCCATCTGATCTTCATCCAAGTCTGACCCTTCATCATCTGAGGCTGCTTTGAGAGCGAGTGACCTTTCCTCCAGGCTGGCTCCCTTTTTCTGATCCTCCATGTTCATCTCATAAGTTCTGAGATTTCCTACCAGTTCATTCAGTGTCATTGTCTCAATGTCCTTGGCTTCCCTGATAGCAGTAACCTTTACATCCCACTTAGCTTTGGGGAGGATCCTCAAGACCTTGTCAACCTGTTCCTCAGAGGTGAGTACTTTTCCCAAGGAGGCTAGTTCGTTGATGAGCAAGGTGAGTCTTGCCATCATTTCTTGCAAGGTCTCATTCTCCTTCATTTTGAAGGTTTCATATTCTGTGAAAAGCATTGCCACCCTGAATTTCCTAACCTGGGTTGTTCCTTCATGAGAAATGGTGAGAGCATCCCAGATTTGCTTGGCCGTAGTGCAGTTTGATATTCTATTGTACTCTTCAGGGCCTAGGCCACATACTAGTATATTTTTTGCCTTTGCATTTTTCTTCATGGCGATCAGATCGTCGGCATTGAACTCCCTTCTTTCTTTTGGGACATGTCTGCCATCCACTGTCTGCATTGGGATAGTGGGTCCTACAATGATTCTATCCCAAAGCTCGTAGTCTTCTCCTTGGATGAAATCTTCCATCCTAGCCTTCCACCATGCAAAGTGTGTTCCATTGAACGGGGGGGTTGAACAGATGATTGTCCTTCTCCATGTCCTAGCGGTGGTGCAGTGTTCATGATGATCGGTTCTTAGGTATTAGCCTTTAATAAGAACACCTTGCTCTGATACCAATTGTTAGGTTTTGCACCCCTTACGGATTTGCTTAATCGTTGGAACAGGTTAATCGAACGTGTTTCAATGACGCAGAAATAAACAGGACGCAGCAGTTTTACGTGGAAAACCCCCGGCTCAAGAAGGGTGAAAACCCACGACCTGTACTCTACAGGATTTAACTTCAACTTCACTACTTCAAAAGAGCCTTCAACAAACGATTACAATTCCTAGTAATCTAACCTTTAAAACTACTTCAACAACTTCCTAACTTCACATAAACCTCCCTAGGCTTATGTTCCCAACGTCTTCGAATTGCCCCCAACTTGAAGACTAGAATTTAATCTCAGTTATAGACTCTGAGAGATTACACAATTGTTCAGGATTACAAAGAGAAAACAAAACTACCTAAACCCTATGCTATGTCGCCGCGTTTCTCTTCTTCTTCGTCTCTCTTTTTTTCTGTGTCTGAATCTCTCTTTTTCTCTCCGCTTCTTTCTTTTTTCTGCGCCACTCTTTTTGCTGTCATGTCCTCTAGCTTTATAGTAATCAAATTGGAGTTTTATTTGCTCTAGACCTCTTTTAATAATAACCACCAGTGGAGTCCTTTTTCACATAGAACTTCTTCTTCACATAGAATTCCTCTTTTTAAGCATCCTGTTGAATTAGAACTCCTTCTTCTCATAGAATTCCTCTTTTTAAGCATCCTGTTGAATTAGAACTCCTTCTTCTTATTAAACTCCTTCTTCTCATAGAATTCCTCTTTTTAAGCATCCTGTTTCATTATCTTTTGTCAGCCATCAAAACTTTACTACTCCAACAGTAGTCTTTGGTCCCTATATGGTTAGATCATGTAGGCAAAAGTATGTGTTAGTACGTTTAAATGTATTAAGTATATGGGCATGCAGTACATATGACTTATCAAACATGTATTCAATGCTAGATGACAAGGGCACATAATATAGAAAGAAGTTCATATCCAAGAAGAGTAAATAACAATATGCCATGAAATCCATAATGCATGAAATGCAATAATTCTCATATATAGTGGGATGGACTATAACCGACAAAACACACTCATGCGAGTTATTACATGAATTAGTCCGATGTAAACCTCAGGATCACATCTTTTCAGTGTAATGGACACCTTCCTTACGACATCGCATTTCGGAAGGATTTCCATATCAAAACATAACATATCAAACCATTCCTTACGATCCAGTCTTTTTGGTAATGGCTACCATATACCTATGCTGACACATAGTTCAAGGAGAGGACCCTTGGGGATAGCTCTAATACCCATCATCCATCGGTGCTAAGTCAAAACATCCCATGAAAATACTTATACATATACATGCTTTCAAAAGAGGCAATAGTCATTTCAAATCCTTTCAATGCACATTTAGGCCTAAAAGCCAAACACATTTATAATCATTCATACTTGGGCTCAAAAGTCAAATTATAGTTCATGATCATGATACTCATGCATAGGAATAGTTCATTCACATATACGAAATGGTACAAGCACCCAAAATGCTTAAAGAGCCATATCATAGACATTTATGTGATCACATTCTTGTCATAACCAATATTTTATCAAATTCATATACATGAACATAATTGGTCTTAACCCACTTCATAATTTTCATAAATGTCAATGCTCATGAATGCATATGCTATGAATGAGATTAAAAAAAGCAAAAGTAATTGAGGTTCAAACTTAAATCAATAATACATTGTGAAATTCAAGTAAATACATAAGTAGAATTCACATTTAAATCATAATATGGATTACCCATGCACAAATCAATCTTTAAAACCGACATGCACATTCATAACTTCATAACTTCAATGCAGTTCATCATATTAGGGATTAAATCACGTTAAAATCAATAAATAAACATAGCACATACATCAATTGAATTTAATAAACAATAATATTGAAAACTCATATTTAAAGTAGCTAAAATTCCATGAAATTGAGTGTAAAAGAGTTTGGGTCTTCTTGATTAAAAGGGACCAAGAATCAATTGCACATACCTAAAGTCACCAAGAAGAAATAAGAAAAATTTGATGAAGATTGAAATCCTTCCTTGAATTCCAAGTTAATTCTTCACAAGGCTTTGAGAGGAGTTCTTAAGAGAGAGTTGAATATAATTTCTAAGTGTGAGAATGAATTTGAATAAGAGGAATAGAGTTTACGTTATTTGGAGGTCTTAGGATAGCATATGAAGTCATAAAAGTCCCTTCGGAGAAGTCATAATTACAAAAAAAAAATCATTAATGAAGCAAAATAAAATTTCTTGCCAGGGGTCCCGTGAGAAGGTATTATAGTTTGTACAAGGTTTCACGGACCATGAAACCCACCCATGAGACCTTACTTAGCAAATTCTTAGGAAACTCTACATGGACGGGCTTTACAAAAATGGGCATAACTTCTTGCTCCAAACTCAGAATGAGGTGAAATCGGATGTGTTGGAAGCTAATTCAATGAGTTTCAATTTGATAGGTTGTGGACCACCTAGTTCATTTTGTGCTAAGAGATATGGCCATTTAAAGTTGACTCTTGTATCATTTCTTGTGAAAAACTTAACCAATGGAATTCCTTTGAACTTGGCTTATTGAAGGAAGCCCATGATAACCTTATACCACATAAATAAGCTTGAATTGAGGAATTGAAAATGAACTTTGTTTGAGCTTGAAGATTCCATACTTAGAAAAAATCAACAAAAGCACCCAAACGGTTAGTCTCACAGTCCGTACCAAGCTATACGGACCGTGTACTCCTCTGTACCACTTCACTTAGAAAATTCCTCACGACAAAGTTCTGAGACAGTGATCTATTACTTAGAAAATTTTCACTTTGGAACCCATAGAAAAGGGCCTCATGGACCGTGAAGCACCAAACGGTCCGTGAGAGGGGCCATACCATTTGCCTTGGCTCAAAATTGTGGAGTCTCAAGCCCAAGGCCACCATACGATCCACCACATGGTCCGTATAGCCTCACACGGACCGTGTGGGATCCAAGTGTGGTATGCCTTGGTCCCAAACTCCATATTAAGGTCCTCACATCCCACACAATGCCAAGGGCCACTTCAAGGAAGCTTCACACGGTCCATATAGCACCACACGGACCATGTAGGCTTCCCACCTTGGTCCAAAATTTTTCGGAACAAAATTCCAAGATCCATTGAAGTTGTACAAAGTCCGACTCTTTACAACAACATAATGCAATGGAGTCAAGTTTACTGTTACACTCGATAAAATTATCAAAATACCCCTAGATGAGAGACGCTTGCATAATGCGTCTTCTTTAACTCCTTTGGAAAATCCGAGGCCGCAAACACGATTAACAAGAAAAATTGTGTGGGAAAATGGTGTTGGTTGATTTTTAGAGCAATTGGATCAAAAGATAATTTTAAAGTGAAAACGCAATTCTAAAAAAGTGTGACATATCCGCATTGTGGAATTGTCATGGATTTGCACTTAATGGTGATTCTAATATTTTCTATGGGATTAAAAAAATCGATGGGAAATTTTTTGACAAAATTGCAGGGATATGGGAAAGTCCGCGTTGCGGGCTTTGTTTCCCGAAGTGCAAATTTTCAAAAATAAATTCGAGGGGCATTCCAAACCTTTTCCCATCCCTCTTAAACTAAACTCCCAGCCAATATAGGTCATTTTCGAGTTGAAAGGGGTTTTTAAACCCAATCCTAAGTCTTCTAGGCATTCTAGTAAAAGACTAGGGCTAAGAAGAGAGAAAAGAAGTGAGGAACTCATACGATTGAAGCTGAAACCTTGCCATTCGATTATCAGAACCTTATCCCAAGTATGTAAGGCTAACCTAAAGCATGGAATCGTTCTTCCATATGCCCCTTTGATTGAGATGGATTGATAGATGAAAGTATTGAGTCTTTATGCATGCTTTCTTGAATTTCTTTTGCAAATTTTACATATCCTTCATATTTTCATATGTTGATGATCATCATAAACTTGATTTTACTGATTAAATACTTTTCATGAGTTCTTTCAGGAACTCTAGATGTTATGTCATAAAAGATTGCATGAATGAACTTAGGGGT
The DNA here is from genome assembly GCA_029948455.1 of Solanum rostratum. NCBI lineage: Eukaryota > Viridiplantae > Streptophyta > Magnoliopsida > Solanales > Solanaceae > Solanum > Solanum rostratum. The sequence goes on along the minus strand of CM057053.1, from coordinate 13,718,086 downwards.
AGAGTCTAGAGGCTTGATTTTGAGAATGTTGATTCTGATTGTGATGTGAACTTGATGATAGGTGAATAGAACTTGATAGTCTTAAGAGTCTTCAAAATTGAGCTTTAATGATGAGTCCAAACTGATAGCCCCTTAATGATTATTCAAAATTGATAGTTATCTTACGATTGTCTGAATCCTCTCGAGAGATGTGGTTGGGGATTGATTAGATGGTTGATAGGCCGAAAGGATCGATTGTGATGGAATTGATGGATTAATATGAGTCCTTATGAGACTCCTTGATTATATTGATTGAGATTGATTCTTGAGAGGAGTATCGAGCACCGAATTGAGTAAGAGTAAGTCGAACTCGAACTCAATAACTACGTCGCCAAACGTAGGAGAGGATTGAAATAGTTAAGTTGGATGTTCCTCTTGATAGGTCCCTGAAATAATAGAAGACTTGGTGATTGGATCCATTATGGATCGGTTCGTTCTTTATCCTGGCAAGTACTGAACGGTTGCGGCAACATCAATGAGAGTACGATCACTAGCTCATAAGTGATTATTGTCGAATAAGAGAAACTCCCAAATAGGTTATATATTGATAGTACTCTAATTAGATTGGTTTGGATTGTGTTGATAGGTCATGGTCTACTCTTTATTCTTTCTTTAGATAGACATTTGACATCCTGATTGAGTTTCTTATCTCTTGATTTGAATTATCTGAGTTGATGGTATTCTACCTTGATGCGTGTTTCATTCAGCCATTTTACATACTCATACATTCTATTTACTGACATCCATTTGGACTGCATTGTTTTATGATGCAGAGACAGGTACTAGAGATCATCAACAAGCACGCCGTTGAGGATTTACTACACTCAGTTGATTTGGTGAGTCCTCCCCTACTTTCAAAGGATACTCATTTATATTTTTGTCTAGCTTGAGTTGATTCTTTATTTTCTTTGATTGCGGTAGTCATGACCTGTCATGGTACCATCTAGACAGTTTAGTTAGAGGTTTCATAGACTAGATTTGGGATTGTTGATATGGACATTGTCTGACTAGTTTCCTTCATACTAGTCTTATTCCGTTGATTTGATAGATTTGTTGGCCTTTGGCATTTGCTTTTGATTGGGTTATTATTCATTTTGAGTTGATCTTGATAAGTCAATGTCTTCCGTTGTTAGAATAGGTTTGAATGAATATGATGAAGCCAAGTGATTTGCTTAGGGACTAGCAATAGTTTCTGAGTGTCGGCCACGTCTAGGGTACCCTCCCGGGGCGTGACATTTACAGTAATAGGTGCAATAATAGTCGCGTTTGTTTTTAGCACTTTGTAATGATTTTCAGTTTCAACCCAAACATGAACAATCATAATTTAATTACTTTAGGTATTTTTATTTAAATAGTGTTAAGAGCTAATTACTTTTTTTTTATGATTTTTTTCTCAAATTATAAAAGTTCCTTAATACTTAAGAATTTCGAAAATATTCTAATACATCGCATTTTGATGGTGGATACATTACCTTATGTTCCGATATATTATTTTTGTTGAAACAAGGCACACAATCTCGATACATGCGTCTCGATTCATTATCTTTGTTAATACAAGACATATTTATTCCTATACGCCGCTCAATGTCCTGATACATTGCCTTTTGAAATATTATTTTTGTTAATATAAAACACATCTATCTTGATACATCGTGTAATAATACCGTATTAAAGAATAAGAATTTTTATAATTTTTTAAATAGTAAAATATTTTTAAAATATAATAAAATAAATTATGTATTTAAGTTTTTCCTTTGTCTCAATTTATGTGGCATTTTTTGTTTTTCGAGAGTCAAATAGTTTGAGTTTAATCGAGAATTTGCGCATGAAATTTTCAATTTTCTTGAAATAAAATTTATATATTTTTAAATTATGTAAAAAGTATTATAAATTATAATAATTAATAATTTAAAAAATATATAAAAAATATTAATCAAAAATAAATTAATTTAAATCTTGAAATTCAAAAGATGCCACGTGGCATGGAATTTATTGTTGGGTCCGTGCTGACCATCTCGTATGAGTTAAGACGGCCAGGTAACTGTGGATATGAGTTATTTGACACGTCCAGCCAGATGTCTCTCTTTAATCCATTCCCTTGCATGCAATGCAAAGTAAGCGCTCTCATAATAAGAACAAGTAAAAACAGAGAAGTGTTCTTCAAACAAGACAAAAATGTCAAGAAACTTAGTAAAAGAAGGGTTAAAGAAATTGGGGAGTTTGACAAAAAGTACTCAAAGGTTCCCTATACTTGAAGGGCACCCAATTGGACAACAACATGGAAAAGAAGTTGTTGAATCTGTTGGGAACCTCAACAAATTTAGTGACAGAGATAAGAAGATGAAGGAATTCAGAATTTATAGGTGGAGCCCTGATGAACCTAACAAGAAGCCCTTTCTTCAATCTTTCTTTGTTGACCTTCCTTCTTGTGGCCCCATGGTATGTGCTTTTTTATAAGGAGTTGATTGAAAATACTACAATTCAATCTAATTAGTTTGAAGAAAATTGAAGCGTATTTTGATGTGGTTGAGTACTAACGAGAACTTTAGGAAAAAATTATTTTAGATTTTGTCATAATTGGAATTTGAACCTAAGATGAGGGTTTTCGGAAAATAAACTCTTATACATCTATCTGTATGAGGTAGCATGAGGTATGAAGTAGTAGTAAGATTTGCATAGATATCATCCTTTTTAGACCCCACACAAATTAAAGGCAGTGGTGAGATCTGCGTGAATTTTATCCTTTTCAGATTTCACTTATGTGATTTCACTGGGTGTTATCGTTGGAATTTGAACCTATGGCTACTTTGAAGTTATCTCCAATACATACTTCGCGACCAGAAGCCTACCCTTTTTGGCTCTCTCGTAAGTTTGACTTTGGATAAGCAGATTAAGAAAGCAACTAAGCAAGGAATGACTTGGGCGTCTTTGGCATGTAGGTAAATGATTTTCATGAAAAATAATTTTTTAGAAAACTTTTATATGAAAAATTAAGTGTGTTTCTTACCTATTTTCAGGGTTAGTATTAGTGCTTTGGTAAGTATGGGAAAAAAATATTATTTTTTATTATCTAGCAATGAGGCGGAATGAGATGAGAAATGGGGATTGAGGTGGCCGCATGGTGGGATGGTTGGGGTTGGAGGGGTTGAGTGGGTTGGAATCGAATGATTACGAGATAAATAATGACAACGGAGAGCACTTAGACAAATCAATCAAGTAGGAGATAATAAATTTGGAATATATTTAACTTGACTCTTATATTAGGAAAGTCATTTTGAGGAACTTGTTTTTCTAAATGTAGAAAAACTGAAGAGCTTTTTTTCCCGTACCAAATACACCATTAAGTCCTGGACACATCATAACATCTTTTCCATCTACTTTGGGGAAGAAACACAATTTGCTTCGAGCCTAGCTAACAGTGTCTTATATATGAAAAATAGTAGTAGTAATTATTATAAGAGGGCTATTGATTAAAAGTTCATATGAAAGAGTGAATTTAGTTGTTATTTTGTTTTTCGTAATAGGTTTTGGATGCATTGCAAAAGATAAAGGGTGAGGACGATTCGAGTTTGAGCTACAGGCGGTCATGTAGAGAAGGAATTTGTGGATCATGCTCAATGAACATAGATGGTGTTAACACAGTAGCATGTCTCAAGCCTATTGATACAGATACTAGCAAGCCAACTACCATCACTCCTCTTCCTCACATGTTTGTTATCAAAGATTTGGTGGTTGATCTCACTAATTTCTACCAGCAGTACAAGTAATTTCCTCCTCTTTTTTTTCCCTCACTTCAGAAAGTTATTTGATTTTAACTAGTAATGTTCGATGTAGACATGTCATCCATGTTTAGAAATGTCAGTCTATTGTTAAGTTTAACACAAAATATAATGGTAGACACTACTATAGTAGTACTCTCTTCGTCCCAATTTATGTTACACCGTTAATTTGGTAAACAATGTTCAAGAAAGGAACAAAGATTTTTGAAAGTTGTAATCTACAACAAATCTTAGACATTCGTATGAGGAATTTTAAAATTTAGTTGATTCTAATTATGAACGTTATACTATTCTTTTTGAGACAAATTAGAAGGGAAAATGACACAAAGGGGATGGGACGGATGAAGTAATATTTTCACGATAGTAAATAGTACGTACAAAGGACTCGCCACAATTTATAGCCAAATCTTATTTAATTAGTGGTGTTAAAAAGATCCATTTTTTGGTTGATAAAGCAGCAGGATAACCGTATTTTATGACCTTTCATTCCCAATAGAGTTAGCAGAGTAGGTCTAGAATGGATGATCTTATCATGTCTGTACAAGTTGTAAATGTTTTTTTGTGTGGGCTCAGATGTTTCGACACCAAATCAGTCAAACTAACCCTAGTAGATTTCGCCTCTGTGAGCAATTATACATTGTACCATGGTGGGAAAACTGAATATTTTGAGGATTTACAGGTCTATAGAGCCATGGCTAAAGACACAAAAACCTCCCCCAGACGGGAAAGAATACAGGCAAACACCCGAGGATAGGAAGAAGCTTGATGGATTATACGAGTGCATATTATGTGCTTGCTGCAGCACTTCTTGCCCTTCTTACTGGTGGAATCCTGAGGAGTTTCTTGGACCTGCAGCTTTGCTCCATGCCTATCGATGGATCTCCGACAGGTTAATTCTTCAAAACACCAGCTAAATGTATACCAAAAATGACTACTCTGATAATTAATTCTCTCTTTTCTTCAGTCGAGATGAATTTGCAGATGAGAGGTTGCAGGCGATAACAGAGGACGAGGGGCGGTTGTACCGGTGCAGGAGTATAAGAAATTGCACAGCATGTTGCCCAAAGAGCCTTGATCCTGCTAATGCCATAAACAAGATGAAGACTAGGCACTTAACTTATAAGAGGCCAGTGGAGGTTCTTGAAGCTGAGCCCGAGCCTCGTTTTGGGCAAGCCTGACGTGTGATTGCTCTGGTTAACCTTCTATAATGCCAAATCAATTTACAGTATCCTCCGTCATCATTACCTATGATAAATTAAACCATAGAGCATAGTACAATTTAGTGAAGATTTTCGTTAGGAAGTGGGCGTTTATATCTTTTTTTTCTAATGGCGCTAGGGGTTTAGCGTTGACACTTGGTGCATTATTATCAAAATGGGTGTTTGGTACAGGGGAAGTACAACTTGCCCATCAATTCCTAGTTCTTCTTTTTACCATCAATCTTTATATAATATACTAACACAGTAGAGGTTTATAGAGGAAAATTACTTGCTCAAAGGGGACAATTAGTTTCTAAACACTTGCAAAACACATGTATATCGTAATATCAACAATAAGTTTTACCATATATAAGTTTTTATGAATGATAATTATGCTTAGTTATTTGGTTATTTGTTTATTCAGGTCCAAATAATTTAAGATTACCCTAATTTATGAAAATAGACGATATTTCAATATCTCAGTAGAAAGATAAAACTAAGCCCAAAAAGTGTCCAACTCAAATTAGCTCCAAATTATAGTTCTTTCAAAGTGTAATCATATAAAACTAATTAAAATACAAATTTTATAAAATGATTCAAATTGTATTAAATTTAAAATATATTGGTGCAAATGAATATTGTGGATTAATATATTTAGGATAATTAATTAAGTTCAACAAAATATGAATTTAATTAAAAGTTCAAATTTATTTATTTGCGCTATAAAAGATGATCCATTTTATTGGATCTAATATTCCCTCATCTTAGAGGTTCACTTGATGCCATGTGTCGGATGACGTGGCATGCTAAGTCAAACAAAGAAGTCAATAAGATCATGACATGTGTCAAAATGATGTGGCATTTCTATCTCAATCAAAAGCCAATAAAAATGTGTCATATGTACCAATGATGTGTTCCAACCAATCAAATATTGTCATGTAACTTGAAAGGAAATCTATTCTTATCATTTTTCCTGCGTCATGTCACCTTAAATTTGATTGGCTGAAAGAAAGCTTGATTCCATCATACCTCCTCTATTCTACAACTATATAAAGGGATTCTCATAATTCAGAGAATTTTAACAAAAAGGCTAGAGAAAGCTTGTGGATCAAACGCCACAAATTTCTCTATAAGTTCAAAGTTCAAAGTTCAAGCATTCAAGTTCAAGAACAAGCTTAAAAGCTCTTGAACTCAAGATCAAACTCAAGAACAAAATCAAGTTTCAAGATCAAGATCAAAAACAAAATCAGATTCAAGACAAAGATTAAGAATAAATTCAAATTTCAAGATCGAGTTCAAGAACAAATTTCAGATTCAAGATCAAGCTCAAAAACCCTTGAATTTACACTTGAAAAGGCAAATCAGAGAATTCATAGAGATTGTAACACTCGCATATTGAAATCAAATACTACAAATTGTTCCTTTATTTTCGTTCTTGATTATTATTTTCTCGACGCAAATTTTATTGTTAGTAGGACAATCTCAACCTCTCATCTCAACGTTTCAAGCATCAAATAATATTGAAATGGCTTCCAAGAAGATCTCCCAATCAACTTCATCTAAGGTTGTCGATTCTTAGTTCTCCGTTGAAGTGGGATCCTAGGTGTCACTTTTGGAAGTGTTGGAGCTGTTACAAGGAGTGAAAGCACTACGCTAAGACAACAAACACTACGAGTTTCGTCCACAATAACCCCTAATTTTGGATCTTCAACTCCAAAAGGGGGCAAGGTCCTCTGCAAATGCTTCAAAAGGAGGAAGTAGTGTTGCTGAGAAGATCAAGCAGACTTTGGCTCTATTTGAGGTTTTTGGTTCCAAGAACTCTACCGCAAAGAAAGACCATGAATCATCCAATGAGTCTTCTCCTTATGCATCGCATAATGTGAGCCCTCTGAAGATCAACTTTCACAATAATCCACGCTACTCGTTGATAACTCCAACAAACATGCAAGCAATGACAGCTAATGCTTCGTACATGGAGGAACAACTTGCAAATCTAGCAAAGATCATTGAAGGATTGACCAAGCATGTGCAGTAGCAAGAGTCTCGCATTGATAAGTTGATGGATAGGGTAGATGGCTTACTAGATGGGGAATCTAGCCATGCACCAGAGAAGGGTATTTAAATTCAAGAGACTGAAAATCATGTGAAGCCAGCACCATCTATTAAGGAGATGCTAGTTTCTGCCGAAGGGATTATCACACTTGACCAATTAAAGGATTTCATCGAAAGGACCATCAAAGACAAGTATGAAGTCTTCGCCAAGTCTTCTTATATGTATCCCAAGCCTTACGCTGCAAGGATTGATAGTCTTAAAATGTCTGCTGGTTATCAACCTCCCAAATTTCAACAGTTCGAGGGCAAGGGAAATCCGAAGCAGCATGTGGCACACTTTGTGGGAACATGTAATAACTCTGGGACCTATGGAGACTATCTTGTCAAACAGTTCGTCCGCTCCTTAAAAGGAAATGCCTTTGACTAGTACATAGATCTTGAGCCTCATTCCATTGACAGTTGGAAACGACTAGAGCATGAGTTTCTCAATCGCTTCTATAGCACAAGGTGCACGGTGAGCATGGTGGAACTCACAAATACTCGTCAAAGGAAAGATGAACCAGTCATCAACTTCATAAAACGGTGGAGAAATGCGAGTCTCAATCGCAAAGATAGACTTAGTGAAGCTTCTACAATTGAAATGTGTATGCAAGGAATGCACTCGGGGCTTCTCTACATCTTACAAGGAATTAAGCCAAAGTCCTTCAAAAATCTAGGTACTCGCACTCATGACACGGAGTTGAGTATGTCTTCTGCAGGAAAAGATATGATGCATGTCCACAATCCTCGAAAAGGAAAGGATATGTAAAAATTGAAGAAATAGAGCAAATTTATGCTAAAAATGACAACAAGGAATCCATGAATGTCAACGCATTGCCCGTGAAGTTCATTACAAAGGAAAGCAGGAAATAAAGTATGAAGACAACTTTTCGAGGGCGTCCAAATCAAAAGTTGACATTGAGGGAGATGCAAGAAAATGAATACCTTTTTTGGGATTCAGATGTCTCAAAAATATTTGATGAATTGGTTGAGCTAAAACTTATCGAATGGCTAGATGAAGCAGTCCGATGTAGCTGGAAAGACTGATGACCCAAACTACTGGAAATATCATAGACTTTTGGGTTATCCACTTGAAAAGTGTTTTCATCTTCAAGGAAAAAGTCATGCAATTGACTAGGGAAGAGAAAATTGTCCTTGATGATAAGAAATCTAGTTCTAACCAAATCTCTATCACTTCTGGCTCGTTTAACCCAATCCAAATATATACCCCTGAAAAAGAGAAGTAATTAGAGCCAAATAAAACCCAAATTGATAGAGATAATGATGAAGGTTGGATTCTCGTGACTAGGCAGAGACGTAACAAGACAAGTTCATAAAAAGAATCATCTAAGCAATCGACCAGAGGAAGGATGGTGAGGAGACCAAAGAAGCAAAAGTTAGTCACTCATCCAAAGAAAGCAAAAGTGGAAGTGTACCACTACCAGAAACCACGGTGTCCTGTGACTTTTGGAGAGTTCTTGCCGAGTTAGTTTCACATTAAAACTATCTAAGACAATAGCAATGCATCATATTTTAACACCGACAAAGGAGAAATAGTAGGTGAAACTTCACCAAAGATATCTCCCATGGATAAAGAAAAAGCAATGGGTAAAACTTCATCAAAACTGTCTCCCTTATATTCTGAGAAGCGTATAGAACCCTCTTCTCAAGAAGTACATACTTGTGATACAAAAATCAAATTTACCGAGGATGATATTCTATTCGGTTAAAAACTACATAATTGTCCTTTGTATATAGTGGGTCGCGTGCTAGAGAAGAGGATAAATAGAATCTTGATTGATGAAAGATATGGAGTTAACATTCTGCCCATCCATACATTGAAAGAACTGGGTATCATGACCGAGAAACTTAGTGAAAGTCATCTGTTAATATAAGGATTCAATCAAGGGGCAGAGGTCTATAGGCTCCATCAAGTTAGAAATTCATATTGGTGATTTGTGATCTAGTGCATGGATGCATCTGATCGATGCAAAGACTTCATATAATATATTGCTTAGTAGTCCTTGGTACATGAGAACAAAATTGTCTCATCCTCCTGCTATCAATGTTTTAAGTATCTACAAGATGGAATCCAAAGGAAAATAGTTGTTGATGATAATCCTTTCAGTGAAGCTAAGTCATACTTTATTGATGCAAAATTCTATCAGAAGAATTATATTGTGAAGGAAGCAAGACTTGATGATGTCAAATCAACCAAGTCTAATACACCTTCCAGCAAAAGAATTGATATCAAATCACCCAGAGCCATTTGGCCTTGACCCTTCTTAGGAGCAATAGGACAATCAGCAACTTTGTGGCCTATCTTGTCACACCCAAAGCAAGTACCCATATCCTTCAAACATCGACCCTGTCCACACCTATCACACTTAGGATAAGTTGGCCCACCTCTAATCTGTGCCTTGGGAGGAGGCACTCTATCATTGGCAACCCTTAGATTTGAGCCTTGGCCTTGTTGGAAGCGACCATTACCACCACCATTTCTAGAATTTGTGAATCCACTATCATAACGGGCTCTCTTAGAATCCTTCATCCTTCTATCTTTCAGCCTTTCCCCTTCAATCGATTCAGCATATGTCATAAGTCTGGAAATGTCCATCTCTCAAATAAACATAGCCGTACGATATTCCTTTACAACCAATTCAGAAATCCCTGAGATAAATTTGTGCATTCTAGCACGGGAGTGAGCTATTAATGGAAGAGCATACTTGGAGAGCTTTGTAAATTTGAGGGCATATTCCTTCACACTCGTTCCACCTTATTTGAGGTTGATAAACTCTATCAATTTGGCCTCCCAAAGTTCAAGAGGAAAGAAATGATCATGGAAAGCAAACTTGAACTCTTCTTAACCAACTACGTCATCCTCCACTCTTTTAGTCAACCATTAAGTACACTACATTTGGACCACGCCTTTCAACTAGTAAGCAACTAACTCAGCTTTCTCTTCTGATGACACCCCTATAATAGTCAACACCTGAGAGATCTCATTAATGATCTTTTGCTCATTATCATTAGCTTTGGAAACTAGAATTCCGAAGGGTTCATTGGGGTGAAGTATCTCATCCAAATAGTTATGGTAGGTATATAAGGAGGAGGAATGACCTATCTAGCTTGGTTGGTCACAACTTGAGCTTGTATGGCAAAAGTAGTCTAGAACTCATCTTGAGTAACTGGCTCCCCCATGGGCTCTTGAGGAACTTAGTCCTCATCAACAGGGACCTATCTAGGTTGAGGAGCTCTTCTTGGAGGCACCCTCTATAAAAGCATCAAGGAATTTGTTAGAATTAGAAAACCTCAAGACATGTTCCATAGCATGACATAAACAATGAAGAAGTAAGGCATATCCTAAAACACCATGTAGCCTCCTACTCATAGGTGTGATTTACTTCACACCCATGAATAAGACTCTATTTGTTGAATTCCAAGGATCATTTTAAAACCTTAGTGCTCTGATACCAAGCTTGTTACAACCCAAGCCTATGGCCTAAGTGTAACATGGCGAATGGAAATTTGAAAGTCCCCAAACAAATCTATAGTATCCATACGCACATCAGCGGTTCGGAAGTGCAATTTAACATTATAAAGTGATAGTCAGGGATAGAGGTTTAGGACTCAAGATATGGGATAAGGGGGGCATCAGAATCATTGTCACACAATCACATCAAATAAATCTAAGGGACGGGATCATGGGACTCAAGCTATGGGGATAGGGAACATGGAACTTGCCATCACATGTTAATCAACAAGCAATTCTAAGGGCGCGGGATCATAGGACTCGAGCTATGGGAGTAGGGACTTAGGAATTTCACCATCTCATCATCATATCACCACAATATCAACATAAGATAGGAGATAAGGATAGCCTCCATAAGCATCAAATATAACAGGGCTTATACATAAAGTTTCATGTCATCCAACAATGCCTCTGATTCATAGAAGGGATGGGTACCAAGACATGTTTCAGGCTCACCCTCAAAGTAAAAGACATAAGATAACTATAACATAAAATAGGTAGATAGACGTTGGCTTGTCCTTGGAATAAAGGACTCACCATAAATCAACTCTCACAATCAATCTAGCCATGAAGAAGTGGATGAAGAAAGTCTCTAGTTCCTACATAGTTAGCTAATGCAGGCAAAAGTATACATAAGTACGTTGGAATGTACTAAGTTATGCGGGCATGCAATGCATATGACATGATAACCTGCATTTCAATGTTAGATAAACAATGGCATATATATATATATATATATATATATATATATATATATATATATATATATATATATAAAGAGAGAGAGAGAGAGAGAGAGAGAAAGAGAGAGAAGTAAGTAGCAAAGGATACCATAACAATACGTCTTAAATCTTTGATGCATGAATCCCAAAATACATAAAAATAGCGAGAATAGGACCGCAATCGACATATAAGAGCAAGCAAGCTATTACATGGTATCCTGATGTTGTCTACACCAAAGAAAGAGTGATTTACTAACCAAAGATAGACCATACCTCCCCTTACAGGAACACCACCCATTTCAGAGAGTACCTCGCCTTATGGGAACACCACCCATTTTGGAAAAAATTTACATATACATAATCATCCATATAGGGAAAATACGATCCTATGGAGACGCGTAGTTATGAAAAAAGAGACTATATATAAGGACCCCTTGGGTCGAGCCCCCACCTCCAATCTCATTCGGTGCTAAGGCATCATCCCATGGGAATACGTATACCATCCTCAATCTCATTCGGTGCTACGTCATCATCCCATGGGAAGACATATACATATACATATGCATATACATACTTGAAATAGGAGCATAAGTCTCTTTAAATCATAATCATATAAACTTGGGTTTTAGAGCCACATCATATTTCATAATCATAAATACTTGGCTTAAAAGTCAAATCATATTTTAATCCATGATTACATACACGGGAATAACTCATTCGTACTTGCACATGATGGTGTATACACACCTATAAGTTCTTAAAGCCATATCACATATATTATGTGATCACATGTCATGTCATAACCATACTTGTTTGGAAATCATAGTCATAATTGTAACTGGGTATTAACCCATATTATAAATCTCATAGAAACCTTGTTCATGTATACTTATGGCATGAGGAATGATGGAATGGCATGGATGCTTGAGATTCATACTCAAAACATCATAATAAGATGATATCATACTTTTTTTATAAAGAAATCAACAATTGCAATATACTTGAAATTACACATGCATAAATTCATCATAAAAAGGACATGCATATTTAATTCTCATAAAATTCATATAAATTGACATAGTAAGACTTAAATCATGTTAAAATCACCAATAAAAATCAATTCATAACTTAATTTCTTCAATTTGAAGCTAAATCACAAAACCCACATGCAAATCATACTTGGAAATCATGAAATTAATAAATAGATCTTGAGACTTCATAATTAGAAGGAAATCATGAATGAAACCACACATACCTTGATGAATTTAGGAAGATTAAGATGAAATAGACTTGAGCTTGAAGTACCCTTGAATCTTCAAAGCTTGGCTTGAATGAAGTTTAGGAACTTGAATTTTAGAGTTTAAGTGTTGGAAATTTGAAAATAAAGTGCATTGAATGACTAAAGGCTGATTTAGGGGTCTTCTGAGGCACAAAAGTCATAAAAAACCTTGGAAGTGAACCAAATTACGAAAGAGCCCTTAATGAAATGAAATAAAAAATTAAGTCGGACACCTACATGGTTAGCTTCATCATACATGAAGCTCTTCACGATACATGAAGCTCTTCACGGTCTGTGGTGGCCTCTGTGAACATGACCCTAGATATGAGATAGTAATTTTCCTTGACAAAATTGACCAAGGGTCCCTCAAGGGTCACCACCACAGTTCGTGGTTCTCTTCACAGGCCGTGCTGGTGCCCATGATGGCACCCTTAGGCAAAACAGTGGTGACCAAGCAAGGGCCTCCCCCTACGAGCCCTTTCACGGCTAGTGGTGAGGTCCACAACTGTGAAAGGCTTTGCGGAGCGCCACTTAGACTAGAACACCTAATAAAGCCAAGGCAAGCTATGAATGGCCAAGGGCCACTCCACGGCCACCTCCACGGCTCGTGGAGGTGTCCTTGAAAGGGCACCTTGGTCAAAATCTGTTGGAAACCATATTTCGAGCATTGTTAAGGCCTTTTGAAGCCCAGTTCCTTACAATATTGAGTCTAAAATAACATGAGTTTTGAGTATATATGATGATTGAGAAACAAGTTTTGATAAAATGAGTTTAATGAAAATCTAATTTAATAAGATGAGATGATTTACATATTTTATTAATTGAGTATATAAGCATATTATATTTTGCAAGTAGTATTAAACATCAATTTGGGTAGGAATAAAGGCAACTCCAACCCCATTAACTACATAACAATTATAGGATAGAGGTTTAAGCCTCTCTTTTCCCAAAAAGGGACTTTTATATTGGATCCATTGACGTTGATATCACATACCCTGACAAGATATCGAATGGATGTGGCAACGATATTGCTCTTTGGTATCATTATTAACTCCTTCGTGATGACTGTCAGTTAGAAAAACTCCCTAAGAGTGAGATTTATTTTAATGAGTTGCATATTTATATATGGTTGTTGAAAACATTATTTTACTTTAAGAGCTTACATAAGTTGAGTTGATCTTTATTCTTGTCATCGAATATCCTTGAGCATCGTTTCTATTAAGCTATGTTACATATTGTACATTTCATGCAGATATAAGTGCTAGAGATCCCCAATAGATGATTCTTTATCTAATCTCATTCCAACTTTTGGCGAGAGCTCTTTGCTATCGCAGGAATCTTTATTATTTCAGTTATTGCTTAGTAGAGTTATGTTTTTTGGGGTAGCTGTGGGCTTGTCTCGACACCATCTTGTTAGTTGGTAGAGGCTTCATAGATATTGATTGAGTTAGATTGGAGTTGATGTTTTACTTGAGTCTGTTTTGGAAACTATTGTTTTATGACAACGGGTTGATTTTTGAACTATTTACTTTAAATTATTCTTTTGTGGAGTTGGTGATTGTTAGTCTACTTGAGTGTTTCTTATATCTTGTTGAGTCTTCTGCTGATTCAATGAATGATCGGGCTAAGTGGTTCACTTGAAAAATAACAATGTTTTTCGAGTGCCACCATACCTAAGGGTACCTGTTCGGGGCATGACAACTCTATTACACAACCTTCACTTCTTTTTATCTAAAGTCATGTCCTCGGTAATATGAAGTTGCACTATATTCTGTTTAATGACCTATTCTCAATACTTTTTTGGTTTGCCCCTATCCCTCCACATACCTTTTAAGTCCAACCTACTCAACAATATAAATAATATTAGATAATTTTAAATTAAGAGATGAAAATTTTAAAAATACTAGTTTAGTGCACGTGCTTTGCACGTGTGCATTACATCATCGATATAAAATGAATGAAGAAAAACACACCTAAAAAGAATATTAACCTTACACTAAATGTAATATTTGTTAAATAATATGACAATGAATGTGATTATATTGATGCAATCATTAAATTCCGATATTTTTTAAATGCATAATATATGATGAATTTAGTTATAGTGTATTTATAATTAATATTGATATTTTATTGTATAAAGGTAAATATATTAGGTAGAATACCATAAATTGATGTCAACCACTAATTAATATACTAATATCTTGCTCTTCAAACATCCTCTTATTGTAATAAATAAATAAATTTAGCTCGATTGAAATAATCTCGAATATAAGAGGAAGCACACGACGGTTATATATAATTCACAATGTCAGTTAGAGTTGTATTTCATTTAGTGTCCCTTACAATTCAATTCTAAAATCAACACCACTCACTTCCAACTTCCAAACATACCTATATAATAAACAAAGTTATCAACCAACATATATATATAACTAAGGCAAAATTTGATATTAACCCTAACCAGATGTATATATTAATCCTAATCGCACGTATATGATATATACGATGAAAGGAGTAGGGTGAAAGGAATGGAATGTGGGGATCGATCAATTTGAATCTTATGGTTACAACGTGAGAACATATATTTTGTAGGTCTAGAAATCTACTTGTGGGTATAGAAATTTTTTCTAAGTTGTGAATAATATTCAATAACATATATTTACAATTCTATTATTTTAGTTTTAAAAACAAGAAAAAGAAGAAGTTGGAAACTACAAAAAATTCAGTCATTGAAAGAAAATAAAGTAAATTTTTAGTAAATTTTGAACATCTATATCTTAAATTTCATGTATAGTTCAAATAAAGAATGATCCAATAAGTAAATTTTTAGATGACATCTTTTTTTTTAAAAAAAAGAAGGAACACGCTACTATACAACATATCTATGAGAAGAAGAATATTTTGATCAAAATCTAAGCAAATAAAATAACAAAAATAGAAGCACATTTACCTGTTATTTGTGATATCAATTTCATTATCAAAGGGTAACTGAACAATCTCCTTGTGCTTCTGCAGCTTCCATTAAGACATTGTACAAATTTAGTTTGGGTCCTATGACATCATAAAAGAATATCAACTCACCAAAAAAGATTAATATTATGAAGAGAAACTTTAGGACGTTGGACGAAAATTGAGAATGTACCTACCAATAAGTAAATCTAAATAAAATCTACAATAAAAAGTTAATTAAAAAATTCTTCTCATAGAGAAAGAGTAATAATAGAATCGACGGGAATCACTATATATACATAATGGTGTGATATAGTATCGTCTTAAAATGGAATACCTCTAAAAAAAGGAGTAAAACATATGACAACGAAAAACAAAAGAAATTATATAATCATCAGCGCCAAGATATTAATCTTCAATAGAACAATCACAACACAAGAATTACTACATAAATTCACAAATTGTATAGTAAATAAAGTCATCAATAAAAGAAACATATGTGATATTAAGTAAAATACTCATCTCAATCCAAAGTTTCATGACAAGTTATAGTCCTAAACCTATTATCCTAAACCTAAAGAGAAAAGACGTGTATTTATTTTCAATGACCATCTAAAAGAATCCTAAACCTTATGTACAAAAAAAGAAAGATGTATTTAATGACTAAATATTATTAGTTAAAACCTAAACATTATTGGACTTGTTTATAGAAATTTTTTGTCTATTTTTGAAACCTTTTTTGACGTTTTTCCAGACTATTTTTTGACTCTTTTTTAACTATTGCTTTGCCTTTTTTTTTTCTTTTGACTTCATAGGAAAATTTTGCCTATTTTTGGACTTTCCTTACTATTTTTTTTATGTGTTTTGTCTATTATTTTGCCTACTTTTCTGGAACTTTTAAAACCTTTTTTTTGTTATAAAATAAATTTAGGATTAACTATAATATAGGTAAGGAGAATCAAAAGCTTAAAACTGAGGAGACGAGAGAATAATATATTGTCGTGTATTTTTCTTTCACTAATCTATACAAACAAATGGAATGTTGAGGCATATTTATATGGCAATGGTAGCCACTAATGTGGACTACCAAAGCCTTGAAAATGGCATACTTCTACTATTGTGGACTTTATTGAAAGACAATTCATACTCAATACTCTCCCTGAATTGTCCATGTAAAGGGAAGTTCTAGGTGACCTTAATACGCATCATTAGCTGTCTCATTAAAAACCTTACTAGGAAAACCCAGTGGGATAAAACCTTGGTTAAGGAAAAAAGAGAACAACGCGTATTTTACTCCTCCTAATAAAGACTTCATTTGACACTTTGGAGACGGTGCGTTCCAATCTTATATCTTAGCTTTTCAAATGTTGACGTTGGCAATGCCTTAGTGAATAAATCTGCAAGATTATCACTCGAACGAATTTGTTGTACATCAATATCACCTTTCTTCTGAAGATCATGTGTGAAGAATAATTTCGGTGAAATGTGTTTCGTTCTATCTCCTTTTATGAAGCCACCCTTTAATTGAGCTATGCACGCAGCATTGTCTTCAAATATGACCGTGGGTACTATGACATCTTTTTTCAATCCACATTTTTCTTCGATGAAATGTATCATTGATCTCAACCACACACATTCTCTACTTGCTTCATGAATTGCAATTATTTCAGCATGATTTGAAGAAGTAGCAACAACTGACTGCTTTGTAGATCGCCATGATATAGCAGTTCCTCCATATGCAAAGAGATAGCAGGTTTGTGATCGGGCTTTATGTGGATCTGATAAATAACCTGCATCTGCATAACCAACAAGGTCTGCACAGCCTTTGTTATTATAAAACAAACCCATATCAATTGTACCTTTCAGGTATCGCAAAATATGCTTGATACCGTTCCAGTGCCTTCGCATTGGGGAAGAACTATACCTTGCTAGCAGATTAACAGAAAATGTTATATTAGGTCTGGTTGAGTTAGCAAGATACATGAGTGCACCAATGGCACTGAGCTATGGTACTTCTGGACCAAGAAGTTCTTCATCCTCTTCTGGGGGACGGAATGGATCTTTATTTACTTCAAGTGATCTAACAACCATTAGAGTATTTAACGGATGTACTTTGTCCATATAGAATCGCTTTAAGATTTTCTCAGTATAGGCAGATTGATGAACAAAGATCCCGTCTGCTAATGTTCAATTTGTAGACCCAGACAAAGTTTTGTCCTTTCAAGATCTTTCATCTCAAATTCTTTCTTTAAATATTCAATTGCCTTTTGGACCTCTTCAGGAGTTCCAATGAGATTTATATCATCAACATAAACAGCGAGTATTACAAACTCCGATCCTATTTTCTTAATGAAAACACATGGACAAATGACATTATTTATATATCCTTTATTTATCAAGTACTCACTAAGGCGATTATACCACATACGTCCTGATTGTTTCAACTATATAATGATCTTTGTAAGTTGACTGAGAACATTTCCCGAGACTTAGTACATGCTTCGGGCAATTTGAATCCTTTTGGGATTTTCATGTAAATTTCACTATCAAGTGAACCATAGAGGTAAGCTGTAACTACATCCATTAGATGTATTTCAAGATTTTCATGTACAGCTAAATTGATGAGGTATCGAAAGGTTATTCCATCCATAACAAGTGAATATGTTTCCTCATAGTTGACACCGGGCTTCTGAGAGAATCCTTGTGCAACAAGGCGTGCCTTGTATCTTACAATATCATTTCTCTCATTTTGCTTTCGCACAAAAACCCATTTATAGCCAACTGGTCTTACACCATCAGGGGTTTGGACTATAGGTCCAAATACCTCACGATTAGAGAGTGAATTCAATTCAGATTGAATAGCTTCTCTCCATTTTGGCCAATCATCTCTATGTCGACATTCTTCGACGGATTTAGGCTCAAGACTTTCACTGTCTTGCATGAGGCTAAGTGCAACATTAAATGCAAAAATATTATCCACTGTAATTTTTGATCGATCTAAACTTATCTCATCACTAATAGAACTTATTGGAAGTTCTTTATTCACTTGAGTCTTAGGTTCACTGATTTCTTCAGGAATATCATGATTTCTCAAGTCTGGATCTTCTTCAGGAAGTCCTTTTGTAGTATTATTTTCATTATTCCTTATGCTTCTCTTTCTAGGATTTTTATCCTTTGAACCTACTGGTTTACCACGCTTCAGGCGTGTTTGGGATTCAGAAGCTGTGATACTGGCAGTTGGTCCCTTTGGGACTTCGATCGGGATAGGCACATTCACTGCAGGGATATGTGACTTAGTTATCCGTTTCAAATCAGTAAATGCATCTGGCATTTGATTTGCTATTGTCTGCAAATGGATGATCTTCTGGACCTCCTGTTCACATGTGCGTGTTCGTGGATCAAAATGAGATAGTGGTGAAACTTTCCACGCAATTTCTCCAATTTCTCTCTAGGGTTCCTTTTTCTCTCCCCCTAATTGCGGGAAAATTGTTTCATCAAACCGACAATCTGCAAATCTGGCAGTAAATAAATCTCCTGTCAACGGTTTGAGGTAGCGAATTATGGAGGGTGAGTCGAACCCAACATATATACCTAACCTCCGTTGAAGGCCCATCTTAGTGCGTTACGGTGGTGCTACAGGCATGTATACCGCACAACCAAAAATTTGTAGATGAGCTATATTTGGTTCATGACCAAATACCAATTGTGATGGAGAATATTTATGATAATTAGTCGGTCTGAGACGTACAAGTGCTGCATCATGTAAGATAGCATGACCCCGCACATCAATGGGTAATCTTGATTTCATGAGCAGTGGTCTAGCTATCAATTGTAGGCGCTTAATAAATGACTCTGCAAGGCTATTTTGAGTATGAACATGAGCTACCGGATGTTCGATTTTTATCCCAATTGATATGCAATAATCATCAAAAGCTTGGGATGTAAATTCTCCAGCATTATCCAGACGAATGGATTTACTTGGATAATCTGGGAATTGTGTCCTTAATCTTATTATTTGTGCCAGTAGCCTCGCAAACGCCAGGTTGCGGGATGATAAAAGGCACACGTGAGACCATCTTGATGATGCATCTATTAGGACCATAAAATATCTAAACACTCAACTAGGTGGGTAAATAGGTTTACATATTTCCCCATGTATACGTTCCAAAAATTTTGGGGATTCAATGCCAACCTTCAAGGTCGATGGTCTGGCAATTAATTTGCCTTGATGACAAGCAGCACATGAAAATTCGTCATTCATAAGAATCTTCAGGTTCTTTAATGGATGACCAATTGAATTTTCAAGAATTCGTCTCATCATTGTTGATCCAGGATGACCTACTCGATCATGCTATAGCACAAAAGATTTTGGATCAGTAAACTTCTGGTTTACGATCGAATGTGCTTCAATTGCACTAATTTCTGCATAATATAGGCCAGACGATAAAGTTGGTAATTTTTCTAAAATATATTTCTGGCCTGAGACACTCTTGGTTATACCAAGGTATTCAATATTCATTTCATTTAGTGTCTCAACATGATATCCATTTCTGCGGATATCTTTAAAACTTAGCAGATTTCTCGGGGATTTAGAAGAGAACAATGCATCTTCTATAATGATTTTTGTCCCCTTAGGCAGAAATATAGTAGCTCTTCCGGAGCCTTCAATTATTCTTGCACTACCAGATATTGTAGTAACATTTGCCTTTCTTTTAAGTAAAGAAGAAAAATATTTCTCATCTTTAAAAATTGCATGAGTCGTTCCACTGTCAATAACACAAATATCTTCGCGATTGATTATTGATCCAAACAAAATTTGAGGCATATCCATTCTTCAAAGAAAAATAATAAAGTAAATATTTATTTGGACTTTATGTGTATTTAATGAAAAGTCTTGCATAAGTTAAATATATAATAATAAGTATAACATGTTATTATTTATTTATTTTTTCATTTTCATGGGATATAAAAACATAAGTGCACATATAAATAAAGAAAATTATTTTATATATTATCATGCTCATCATCGTTCACATTTTCATGAATATTTAAATTTCCTTCTGGAAAATTTAAGTAGTCCGCTACATTTAGATACATATGTTCCATATTATCTTCAGACAAAAAATTTGTCTCTGGATTTTCGGCTCTTTTTAATGATGCCTGATATAGCTGAACAAGACGTTTAGATGACCGACATGTCCTTGACTAGTGCCCTTTGCCTCCACATCTATGACATATACTTTCTGAATTCTTTTTTGAAAAAGCTTCTGGCTTTTCTTTCTTCTTTTTAGATTGTTGGTCGTGCCTCGGTGCGAGACGACTATCATGATTTCTTCTTTGACCTCGTCCACGGCCACGACCACAACCACTTCTAGGGCCATAATTTTTTTCTCGTTGGTTATAATTCGCCTGATTCACTTCAGGGAGTGGTGAAGAACCAACAGGCTAACTATCATGATTTTTCATCAATAATTCATTATGCCTTTCAGCAATAAGAAGGTGTGAAAGTAATTCAGAATATTTTGTAAAACTCATACTGCGATATTGCTGCTGCAGGAGCATATCGCGGGTGGAAATGTGGAGTATGTTTTTTCAAGCTTGTTAGCTTTAATTATTTCTTCTCCGCATAAATTTAACTGTGATATAATTCTAAACATTGCTGAATTATACTCAGTTATATTTTTAAAATCTAATAATCTTAGATTTAACCAATCATGACGCGCTTGTGGAAGGACGACCAACTTCAGGTGGTCGTATCTATCTTTTAGATTCTTCCACAATTTCAGGAGATCTTTTATTGTCAACTATTGTAATTTTAGTCCCTCGTCAAGATGGTGGCGGAGAAAAATTAAAGACTTGGCACGGTTTTGACTGGATGCCTTATTGTCATCTTTAATGGTGTCTGCCAGACCCATTGATTCTAAATGCAGTTCAGCATCTAGTGCCCATGATGAATAATTAGATCCAGAAATATTAAGTACAGTAAATTCAACTTTTGAAATGTTAGACATTTTGATAAAATGAATTCTTACCCCTTTTACCTGTTTATAATAGCTTGAAATGGGCAGAGCTTCGTGCTGATAACGTGTTATAAAATAAATATAGGATTAACTATAATATATGTAAGGAGAATCAAAAGCTTAAAACTGAGGAGAAGAGAGAATAATATATTGCCGTGTATTTTTCTTTCACTAATCTATACAAACAAATGGAATGTTGAGGCATATTTATATGGCAATGGTAGCCACTAATGTGGACTACCAAAGCCTTGAAAATGGCATACTTCCACTACTGTGGACTTTATTGAAAGACAATTCATACTCAACATTTTTCTCTATTATTTTGGAAATTTTTTGATTATTTTTTTTATCAAGTCTATTTTAATTGCAAAAAGATTTTTTATATGGGAATTAAATCATAATAAGGAAATGTGCTCTATTTAATTTTTATTATGTTTATCATAGTTAATATCATTAAAATAATAATATAAAATTAAAAAATAATATGAAAAGACGATTATGTCTAAAGAGAAGTCTTTTAATGAAGGGCAAAAAGTGTAAACAACATTATTAAGGGCCTTCACACTTTTAGTCTACGTGCTCTACACGTATGTGCCGTGTCAATTTAAAAATTATATATAAATAGTAGTTGTCATTAAATAAATATAATATTCATATAAAAAATTTAATAAATATTATTAGTTTGATGCAATAATTTAGTTAATTGTGAAATGGTAGAATGAGAAAATCAATTCAATTGCTTATAACATATGTTAATAGTTTTTGAATATATAAAGTAATAATTTAGTGTTGGATAATTAGAAGTTAAATAATTAACTGATTAAAATTTAATGTAATTCTAATCCAAAAGTGAATCCTAAACTTAAATAAATAAAAGATCAAATAATAAATTAAGAAATTTGCCTAAAGATGAGTCTTTTAATGGAGGGTAAAAAATTCAAATAATATTTTTAAGGGTTCACATTTTTAATATTGTATAGATAGATATAGAGTATAGATTATTACTAGTTCGGAATATAAATAGTATACTTGTCAATAATATATTTCCATATGTTATTTTATATTATATTTAAAAATAATTAACTGTTCTTATATAGTAGGATTAATATTAAACATTTTAAAAGTGAAGTAAAAAGTATGAATAGTAGGCCAACTATTATTCACTTAAAAAAATAGAAATGGATCGGAGAGGTTACTCCCTATTTTTTTTTTTCGCTCTCCAAATATATTTCCTGCAAGTACTTTTCCAAATTCCCAAAGTGACAACACCGTAGAAATCACCAAAACTGTCTTGGGGGTCGCAAAAGTCACGGAAACTGTGTTGCGGCAAAACCCACCAAAACCCTTATCACCATGTCATCCATAACCATTGCAACTGATACTCAGTCGAAACGAAGATATTAGTATATACAATGGTGCAATTTCTTGTCCTATAAGTTCCATTTATAAGATACCAGTTTTATTGAGTCCTTTTACTTCCCCTAATTTGTCGAGTTAGTGCAAAAATGCAAGTATCCAGGTCCCTCTTAAATTCAATCAAGAATCGCTCTATACAGACCCTATATACATATGAGAGGTAAGATGCATTTTATATTATCTATAATCATTCTTACATTGTTGCAAATTTATGGGTTTTGATATTCTTGAATTTTTATGGCTTTGATCTTTTATGGGTAATTTTTGTGTGTGTATTTTTCTAGTTTTATTGAGTTACGGAAATTTTATAGTTTGGTTTAGTTATTCTTTATTTAAATATGCTTTTTGTGGTGTTGTGACTCCAAATACTCTGTGTAGTCTGTTAGTATGTTATGAATCTACTTAGATTTTGAAAACAACTGGGACGTAGTGGATGAAAAATTTGTGAGAAGATTCATTGTTGAGCGTACCGTTACATAGATGATACTAAATATAAAGAAAAATTTGAATATCTAGGTTAAAATTCCAATTGTATGACTGTTAGAAACGTAGAAGTGTAAGTGGCATTATCGGCAAAGTTGCTTGTATGTCTGATTTCAGCTATAATATGGCTTATTAAAGTTCCTTTGATAACCATTGGTTAAGGAGTCTTGTAGAATTAAAACCGGTCTTACCTGATGCATTACTTGTAGTGTGTTGGATTAATGAGTTTCTATTGGTAGCAGGGGAGGGTGTCCTGAATAGATAGATTAAACATGTTATGAGGCTTATGGATTCCTCCAAGAGACTTTGAGGGCTCCTTATAAGAAAACTTTGTCAAGTTTCAATTATGAGAAAACTTTGTCAAGTTTCAATTATGACTTACAATTCTTCCATCCGTAACTATGTACTTCTTATATGGCGAACTTTCTCTTTCTAGTTTCTCCCTTAGGCATTTTGCTAATTGCAAGGTTGTAAGATCCATCATGACCGAAATTTGATATTGAGTAAGAGACTAGTAGCAACTTGGAACAACAACAACAACATACGCAATGGAATTCCTGGGGAGGGTGGTGAGTGAATGACTAGTAGCAACTTCCATCAGGAAAATAAGGGAGAAACTTATAAGTCTAAAAGGTAGCAAATAATTACTACTGCCTCATATAGAGGCTAAGTTTGGGGAACTTCAGTCTTTTGTTGCTATAAGGAAAGGGCGAGGGGGAGGATTTCTCACTGCAAGTTAAAAAGAACTGTAAGTTTCCAATCTTCAGAAGCTTGATGTGGATAATTCCTTAAAGTATCGCTCCATCAGATTCAGCTTTTGTAAGATTTGTGACTCATCCAAGGTTGCAGTTATACTTGTCCACAGTTTTGGTTGGGTCGAGAGAACATCAGCTTCATGTGACTGTAAGATATCAAAATGAAGATGACAATTCCACTGGTGTGAGCTTGATGTGTTAAAAAGAGGGGAATGTGGATGGAGCTTTGTTACTTGTATTTTCTGCAGAAAAGGTCCATTTTGAATGCATAAAACGTATCTATGATGAGAGATATGCATATTGCATTACCATGTGAGTGATTAGAGTGGACTTAGGACGTAATTCTTTTTTTCATTTTGAAGTTTACTAGCAATTATCCTGGCAAAAGAATCGTAAATTTGCAAGAAGAGAGGAACTCTATATAGACATTCACTTCAATTATAATTGGAACAGGTCGTTTCAAGTTTTATTCCTAAACAAAGTTATGATGTATTGATGATGCAAATCAAGCCCTGTAAGTTCACGTTGATGCTTTCCATGATACTGCCTTCCCCCCTCAAAAAGAAATGGGGGAAAAAGAGAGAAGAGAAACGACTCAAATACATGTAGAAAGGAAGGATAAAAGTAAACCATTTCATTTTCAAATCATGGTGTGCACTGCAATCTTTCTGATTACTTGTTTCATGTGTAGGTTTATCCCACCTAAGCGCCTCCATTCAGCCAGCTGCATGAGATCTGCTAGAAAGACTTATGATCCGCCTTTATTAACTGGACCATCCCCAACATCAAAATCTTGGAAACCTTATTTATTAGTATTATATTTGAACTCCATTTTCCTTTTGATGTGTTTTGTGACTGTTGATGCATGTCCTCTGTGCGGTTGTCTATTGCTCCTTTATCTCATTTGTCTTCATCTTATTTCTGTTTTGCAGCCTGGAGCTATTTTGGGAGGATTTTCTGGACTGATCCTTTTTCTTCATTATAATGATGAAAGGAGAGCAATTCCAAAAGGTGGGGCTCTTTTTTAAAAAAAAAGAAAAATCAGAGCTTTATGTGTCTTTCAATCCAAATACGCCTCAATTTGTTATGTGCCTTTGGATGCTGAATTAACTCTTTAGATGGAGAAAAAAAACAAAGAAACAAATTAAGGATGTAGGTGTATCGTGAATTAAAAAGTGGTATAATCCTCTTTCTGAATGTGAAATTTCATAAAAGACATGGTAAATGAATGAGTCCATATGTTGTACTGCTTCTGTACCTGAAAAGATGTACTGACTGTGTTTGAAAGTATCATAGCTCCTTACTAAAAGTGGTTATATCAGCTTTTGTTTAGTAATAAAACACAAGAACTAAAGCCTCTTTGATTGCTAAACTTCTAATCTACTAGAAGACTAGAACTCCAGGTTAAAATTATTTTCTTTTTAGAGCCCTGCTTATCATTGAGCAGAAAAAGCCGCGTGCTGGGCTTGTTGATAAACTTCTCATGGCAGTCTTGGTATCTTTCTAGTTTAAATGGAATAGTTCATTGGACTATATACTCTCTTTTTATGTTTCTTATCAGAAAGTGTTGGTATACTTGTCCATTTGAATCATGCTCTTTATGGATTACCATACGCATTTACTTTCTGATAGTTTTGTAGTGCCATAAATATTAATGATTGGTATACAATATAAAGCTTTCATGCCTTTCAGGTCAAGGGGAGAAATTTGAAAGAAGTGCAATCCAAGGGCCAATCATTGGTGGGCCGTTCAGCTTGATTGATACAGAGGGCCATTTGGTTACCGAGCGCAACTTGCTGGGAAACTGGGTTCTTTTGTACTTTGGTTATACTTCATCTCCTGATGTTGGTCCAGCAGAAGTCCAAAAGATGGCTAAAACTATTGATATTCTAGGTTCAACTTGGATTCTGTGAATGGATATGATTTTTTCTTTCTACTGACTTATGTGACTGATGTTATTTTCTTTTCTGCTTTGTGGTACTTTCTCCTTAACGTAAACAAGGGTCAAAACAGGATCATCATAAGATTCTCCCAGTATTTGTCACAATTGATCCTCAACGTGATACACCTTCGCAACTTCGAGCTTATCTTAAAGGTTTGGATCTAGCTTCTCTGATCTCTTTCTCTCTCTAGGTTCTGGAATGGATGTCTTGTTGAAAGAACTGTGGAAGAGGTCCCAACCGGGGGTGTGGGCTTGAAGAGAAAAGGACTCAATCCTATCGTTGTTTTTTTATTTGATGTTTATTTCCTACACTTTAGCTTTGCTGATTTTATTTGCATGAAACACAGAGTTTGACCCCAGAATAATGGGATTAACTGGACCAGTTGCTGCTGTTAGACAGATGGCACAGGAATACCGAGTTTACTTTAAGAAGGTTGATGAAGAAGGAGATGATTATTTGGTAGAATCTTCTCACAACATGTAAGGCTCAAGTCCTAGATATTGTCAAATATGAAGCATTATTTTTACAACCATGGAAGAATAAACTCTTAGTTTCTTTTACTTGCGCTAGAGCAATTTTTTATGTGTGTTAAATTTATCGTATCTACATAGTATTATGTGCTTTTCATTAGTAGTCACTCTTCCTATTCCTTTCTTTTCCTTTTATTTTTGTCATATCTAGTTTATTCCGCCTATGGGTTGTTGAGACGAGGGTTCCTAGGAAACAACCTCTCTACTTCTATGAGGTAGTGGTAAGGTCTGCGTACATTCTACCCTCCCCAGACCCCACTTGTGGGATTCCACTGGGTATGTTGTTGTTGTTGCGCTAGAGCAATTTGACAGAGTCTATATAACTATTGATGTAATAGGTACTTGGTGAATCCAAAAATGCAAGTTGTTAGATGCTTTGGCGTGGAATACAGTGGGGAGGAACTGGCTGATGCAATAGTTAAGGAGCTAAAGAAAGCTGACGCATAGCAATACTCGGAGAGGATTTGACAAAGTAAGTACGGCATGATTGGGTTAGGTTCTTATATTGTCCTTACATATCTTCATCATCGTGTTTTATTCAATGGTTTCTAAGGGTCATAGTTCATGTTTTTTTTTCTTTTGGTTCTAAATGTACAACTTCATTACAGAAAAGAAATATACGTGCCAATAACCTTGTTTGTCTTCCATTTTCATGTCCGTATCTTCTCCAATTCTTTGTTAAACGTTGTATCCTCCTCCTCTTGGCCAATCCATGGCTATCTACAACAGGTACCTGGTGGAATAGTCGAGGTGCGTGCAAGCCAGAACCCACCTTTGCTTAAAAAATAAAAGGATTTCACTTATCTACATAAGACCCTAAAAATATTATATTATGAAATATGAAGACAGTGAAATAGGAACAGAAATCCTGCTAAAGTTTTGTCAATAATGAAAACACCAAGGGATCATTTGGTTGGAAAGAACTTATCCCAGGATTGAGATAAGTTATTCCACCTTGTATATGGGATAACTTATCCCATCACTATGGTATAAATGGTGGGATAAGTTATCCCAAATTTGGCAATCAAACAAGATACCAATATTCTGTCCATTCACTATTTTTTTTATCACATGACTATTTATTTTTATCCCTCGCACCAAACGATCCCTTAGGGAAAAGATAGTAGATTCTATCATAAGTTGTTCGTGCGAAGAAAAACATGCAACACCAATAAATTCATGAGAGATTATTCTAAAAGAGCTCCATTAAGTCACGTTTTGGTTATAGGACCACTTCTACTATTATAAAACCCATATGAAAAACATAGGAATAGGCCTTCTGAAAAATTCTTCCCTCCCAATAATGATGCTGTCAGTTTCTTTATTGTCTTGTTTTAGTCCCTAGTCTAATATGACATTTTACCGTGAAGAAGTTAGGGGCAAAGGTTGAACCATGTGTTTGAGTGTTATTTTATATTTGTAACAACACTTGAAAATTGTCACTAAAATGTTTTGTTGTCCCAAATGTGATGGCTGCAGAAAATCGATGATTACTTGGGGTGTGTTTTACACTTGAAGGAAAATGTTTTCATGGAAAACAAGTTGGGGTTTTGACTTATTTTCTCTTGTTTGGTTGGTGAATGGAAAATATTTTTCGAAATTTTTTTTCTATTATTTGGTTAGTGAATGAAAATATTTTTTAGAAAATATCTTTTACTTTTGGCTAAAGAATAGAAAATTTTTCTTAGGAAAATAGTTTCTAATATGCAAATTAAGCCCGATAATCGATTCGGGATTCAAATTCGACACTTGATGCGGGAACCGACTTGACTTTTGGCCTAAAATTCGATTTTCAAATTTAGACTTGACCCCACTTTCAAATCGAAATCCAATAACACCCGACCGTAGACCAAACTTTCAAATAATTTGATTTTTTTGAAAAATAATTATAAATTCTTTTTGAAGGATGGGGGTGGTGTGAAATAATGAAATATTCAAAAAGAATTTTTTTAATCTTTTGGGTTTGGAGGGGGGGAGGGCTGGTGGAGAGGGGAAGGGATGAGGGGAAAAAATAAAACTTTCAAAATTTGAAATATTTTTCAAAAGTAAATTTTAATTTTTTTTTTGTAGGGTGGGAGGGTACAGGGTCGGGGCAAAGGGGTTAGAAAATAAAATTTTGATTTTTTTCAAAAAAATAAACTTTTAATTTTTGTTTTTGGGGGGGGGGGGGAGGGGGAGGGGGAGGTGGTGGTAGGTCGGTTCAAAAATAAACTTTTAATTTTTTAATTAAAAAGGAAATTTTTAAAAAATAATTTATTTGGTTTGGGGGGGGGGTCGTGGTATAGGGTGGAGTAAGAAAAAACATTGTAGTTTAAGGTTGGAGGAGAGTTTCGAAAAATGTTTTCCTTCGTTTTTGGAAGGAAATCAGTTTCCTTAAATTTGAGGAAAATAAGTTGATTTGAAAAACATTTTTCCAAAACATTTAAGCCAACCAAACATGAGAAAATTGGAAAACAATTTTCAAAAAAATGTTTTCCTTCCTTCCAAACACACCCTTAATCAAATTGCTACAGCAGATAGTTTTTAGTATGTAGAACATGTTTTTCTTTCGTTTTCTTGGAATATATAGTGGAACGGACTGTCCGACTCCAACCTTGACGTTGGGGGGTCCAAATCATCAAGGGAGTAAGTGGGAAAGAAGTCAGGAACTACTCTTGACTTCAAGGGTTTGGCCTTGGGATCTAGCGGATCAAATGAAAAGAAAAGAAAAAGAGTTGCCTACAGAATGAATGTCAGCTGCAAATTGATTAAGAGTTTGATGCATGTTACTATTAGAAGACGTACTAAAGTATTAGAAAGGAGCCATCCTTACCTATAGGGGTGGCAAAATCAAACCCAACCTGCCAATCTGATAAACCCGTTTAAATTAATCCACCAATTCATTAGCTCAATCCGTTTTAATTCAATTCATTAAAATTGGGTTGATATGCAACTCATATTGACTAGAGAGAAATCTTGTCAAAATATTTTCAATTTTCTTTTTTAATTCAACTCATGTTTCCAGAAAAGGGAAAGTCACTTGATAACCTTTCAGAGTGCGATAGCTAAAACTCAAATTGATTACCTACTTCTACGAAAAGGTGATAGAAGCCTTTGTAAGAATTGCAAAGTTATTCCGAGTGAGAGTATTTCCACTCAACATAGGCTTCTAGTGATGGACCTAGAGATTAAGAGAGAAAAGAAGAGGAAGATTGTCTATGCCCAACCGAGGATTAGATGGGGGGGTCTAACTCCGGCCCTCTCGCATGAGATGGAAGAAAAGCTGAGAAATTTAGAGGCCTGGAGTAGTGGTGGAGATGTGAATAATATGTGGGACAATACTGCTGGTTACATTCAAAAGGTAGCCTCTGAGGTGCTAGGGGTTTCGAGAGGAACCTTCGGGGGACGTCAAGGTGATTGGTGGTGGAATGAAGAAGTTCAAGACAAAGTAAAAGCTAAGAAGGTGGCCTATACAAAGTGGTTGGAGTGTAGGGAGGAGGATGAAAAACAAAGGCTTAAGGAGATTTATAAGACGGCTAAGTCAGAAGCAAAGATGGCGGTGACGAGTGCTAAGACAGCAGCGTTTGAGCGTCTGTATGAGGAGCTAAGTGATAAAGGCGCGGACAAGCGAATTATAGGCTTGCTAAAGAGAGAGAAAGGAAAGCTCGCGACTTGGATCAAGTGAAGTGCATCAAGGATGAGGAGGGGGAGGTGCTAGTGGATGTGACTTCTATTAAACAAAGGTGGCAAGCTTACTTTCATAAACTTTTAAATGAAAAAGGAGATAGTGATATTGAGCTGGGCGAGTTGGCACATTCCGAGAGTCATCGAGATTTTGGTTATTGCAGGCGGTTCAGAGTTGAGGAGGTTAGAAGGGCTATTAGTAGGATGAAGAGAGGGAGGGCGCTCGGACCGGATGAGATTCCGATAGATTTTTGGAAGAGTATGGTCAAGGATGGCATAGAGTGGCTGACTAGACTGTTCAATACTATCATAAAGACGGCCAAGATGCCGGAGGAATGGAGGAGGAGTACAATGGTCCCACTGTATAAGAACAAAGGTGATATTCAAAGCTGTAATAATTACAGGGGTATCAAGTTGTTGAGTCATACTATGAAGGCATGGGAGAGAGTGGTGGAGATGAGGGTGAGAAAAGTAGTTTCTATCTCAGAAAACCAGTTTGGATTCATGCCAGGACGGTCGACTACTGAAGCGATCCACCTTGTTCGAAGATTAGTGGAGAAATACAGGGAAAGTAAGAAGGACCTCCATATGGTGTTCATTGATCTTGAGAAGGCCTATGACAAAGTCCCGAGGGATGTCCTATGGAGGTGTTTGGAGATGAAAGGCGTCCCTATGGCATATATTAGAGTGATAAAGGACATGTACGACGGGGCCATAACTCGGGTAAGAACGGTGGGAGGAGACTCTGAATATTTTCCTGTTCAGATGGGACTGCACCAAGGATCTGTGCTGAGCCCTTTTTTATTTGCCTTGGTGTTGGATGAGCTGACGCGATCTATCCAGGAGGAAGTCCCATGGTGTATGTTGTTTGCAGATGACATAGTACTGATTGATGAGACGCGGACCAAAGTTAATGATAGGTTGGAGGTTTGGAGACACGCTTTGGAGACCAAGGGATTCAAACTGAGCAGGACCAAGACAGAATACTTGGAGTGCAAATTCAGTGTTGCGAGGGATGAAGCAGACATTGATGTGAGACTTGCAGCTCACCTTATCCCCAAGTAGGAAAGCTTTAAGTATCTGGGGTCTATCATCCAGAGTAGTGGGGATATCGACGATGATGTCACACATCGTATTGGGGCAGCTTGGACAAAATGGAGGTTGGCTTCTGGAGTATTGTGTGATAAGAAGATATCATATAAACTCAAAGGGAAGTTCTACAGAATGGTGGTTAGACCTTCTTTGTTGTATGGGGTAGAGTGTTGGCCAATAAAAAATGTACATGTTCAGTAGATGCAGGTCGCAGAAATGAGGATGTTAAGATGGATGTGTGGTCACACCAGGAGTGATAAGATTAGGAACGAGGTCATTCGGGAGAAGCTAGAGGTGGCCCCTGTAGCTGATAAGATGAGGGAAGCGAGACTGCGATGGTTTGGACATGTACAGAGAAGGACTACCGATGCCCCTGTTAGAAGGTGTGAGAGGCTAGATTTGGGAGATATACGGAGGGGTAGAGGTAGACCAAAGAAGTATTGGGGGGAGGTGATTAGATATGATATTGTGAAACTTGATCTCACCAAGGACATGACCTTAGACAGGAAGGAGTGGAGGTCGAGAATTAGAGTAGCAGGTTAATAGGGTGGATAGGAAGGAGTGGTAATTGTCTGCCTTTTATATGTTATTTATCTGCCTTTATATGTTTACTATCCTGTATCTACGTATTATCATGTGTTCTTCTCTTTCTTGCCTGTTTAACATATCTAGCTTATTCTGCTGATGGGTTTTTGTGACGAGGGTTTCCAGGAAACAGCCTCTCTACCTATGTGGTAGTGGTGAGGTCTGCGTACATCTTACCCTCCCCAGACCCCACTTGTGGGATTTCACTGGGTATGTTGTTGTTGTTTTTTTAATTTTTAATTGATATATAGTTATAATAAAGAAAAATATAATTTTATTAGGTACTAAAATATTGTAAAAGAACAAATAAAATAAGTAAAACTTAGTAAAAATCAGGTTGAGTTTGGTCTTGACCCATTATGACCTAACCCAAATTTGACCCAACCGCCCAATCGCCATCCCGACTTAACTATCACAGAAGAACATTGTATGCTTACTTTCTTATCCTCTTTTGTTTGCTCCAACTTATACTTTTATCACCTTTTTTTTTAAGGACAAGGGAAACCTGCGGTCGCTACCCTTTTGGGTGCGCACAGGGTAAATCCTCGCTCCTATGCAATGGATCGCAAACCATATAGGAGAGGTAACCCGCACTAGGCAAGCCCACTGCGACGAGCTCGACCCAGAAGGCAAATGCCTTGCTTTCGCAGCAAGGGGTTTCGAACTTGAGACCTCCAACATGAAAGCCTCAAGCCCAAACCACTGGCCACCCCAGAGGGTTGCTTTTATCACCTTGTATCTCTCATTTTTAAGAGATTTTGAATAAGCAATCCAATTTAGGGGTCATAGGTTTAGGAACATGTTAATGTGATTGTAACACAGATTATTTCTTGTAAGATGTTTAGTTGATGTATTACAAATTAGTCGTGTATAATTGTTATATGGGCTAACTTCTTAAACAAAATATAAGTTTATTTGCTATTATATACGAGGGTTACTTTTGTCATTTTAGTTTCTTTAATCCATGTGTTACTGATACTCGTATTCTTATTTCACGTTCTGTCCTGCATAAATTAATACATAGATTCCCGTGCAACTTATGCAGTTATCAGTTATAAGGAAAAGAAAGAAGGTATTCAAACATTGTATTTATTATGTGGGATTTTATATGGAGATCTGGATGATTGTTATGTATTATTTCATAATGTATAATATTGGTTAAATGAATATAACATTTGGATAGATTGTGCCGTTCTCCGTCGTTATATAATATCATCCATAATTTGAATAACAAAACCTACAAGAAATTGTAAGGTACGGGGTAGATCTACTATGAAAAGGTAAGGTAAATGATGGAATCATTCAACAAATAAGTAAAGATAAAATGAGAAGAAAGTATTAAGGTAATGACATGATTACTCCTAACTGGTTGTTACACAAAATGAGTGTTTTCGTCGTTACCTAACAATGGCTTTAAATGATATAACACACAACATTTAAGTAACAATCAATACAAACATTGTATTTAAATTAACCATACAATACAATACTATGGTTAACAACCATCCAAACAAGCTGTTAGTGTATGAGCAGTAGCAGGTACAGTACGCTAGTGCGTAAAATAGCTTGCAATTTATGGCTGGAGAACATTACCAGGTTGATTTGCGCTGAGCTTATAAGCTGATACTTTGCTTACCTATTATGTCAAGTACACGCATTCATGAAGCGTGTTGTAAACCATTTGTTCTGTCTTGAGAATTATAGGGACGAGTGGAATTCCTAGCTCCAGTGACAGGGAACCCTGTTACAAGATATCTGCTACTTTTTCACTAGTACAAGTATTCGGTGCTCTTTCCACCATGGTCTAGAAGATGAGAAAGAAATTACTTGCCTTTTTAACCTATACTAGAATTTTAACTCTGGTTTCTCATGATCTATCCCAGTTTTTTATTGTATGCGAGGCGGATCTATTATTTTTTTGATAACAAGGGGAAACCGTTGTTTGTTACCCTTTGGGTGCGCACAGGGTAAACCCCCGCTCTTATGCAATAGCTCGCAAATCAAATAGGAGGTGGATCCATTATATGAATCATGTAATTCATTTCGCTCTATTTGGAGCTGTTATGTTCAAATACTCAATAAATTGATGTTAGTATATGTGTAGGAGAGTATGTCCAGACATATTGATTGTTATCAATGAGCCTGCGGGAAGTCTCCTCTTTTATTCATGTTTGAGACCAACAATATAAGCTCTCATAGAAGCTTTCATGGCTGAGTTGATCGAACGATTTGTTTCTATTTTTTTTAAAAAAAATTAATGGTCAAATGATTTATGCTTGGTCATTAATTTGGAGATACAATCTCCTAATACCTGCTGCTTTGTGATTTTTCTGTTTGGACCCTCAACATGTTCAATTGTTCTCCCTGGTGAAGTTAAACTAATCTTCCCCTATGACAATATTGATTTTTGACTGAAATCTTATTGTGTACTGTGCAATGTGATTTTCTTGTGTGCGCTTGATGTATGAAGGGGTCATCACAAACTTCCTTACTGTTTGTGAGTGGTTAAGGTTACATACTCACAATTGACATTTGCATGTCCCATAATAGTTGCATCATGAAGGCTTTCGACATTCTAACATTTGACATTTACATGCAGAAATTCAATTTTTGCCTATTGTGGTGGAGATTTAAGGACCTTTGCAGCAGCTGAGGTGGGCTAGTCATCTCTCAACAATTTCCTCTTTTCTTTTCTTGGCTTAATGAAATTTGGAGCTGGTCGATGGTAATAGAACAAAGTAGGTGGCTGTTTGGTTGCCTATCAAAAGTTTCCTTGTATAATTAATTGAGATTATACAAAGTCAACATTAACTGAAGAGGAATTTGATGTTGCAGAAGGGCAACTTCTTGTATGCTTTGGGAGCATAAATTTCAACCCCATCGTTGACAAAATAGCTACTTTTGTCTTGGTAGTAGTACAAGGGAAATGGTCAATGGAAGTGAAAACAAGAAAAAGAAATTCAGGTTGAATTTTGAGTTTCTAACGTTGAATAGTTCACTTATTATATAAAGTTGTGATTTGTAAAAAATTCAGGTACCCTTCAAATTAAACTAGCGGTGGGACTTTACACTTCAAATTATATTGGTCTAAGTTATTACTTCAAGGAAGTTCATTGGAGCGAGGGTTGTCCAAAATGATGATAATCCTACTATTTTCATTTTGGTTTAATAAATCAACAATCCATTAAACTTATTAGTAAAATACGTTTAGATGTTCGATCTGGACTTATTCTTATCCAGTATATGAACATTCTTATTAAATATTTTGGGAAATTATTTATGTGTATTATTAACCGAATACATACGTAAACTTTTTAAACATTCGAGTCAAAAACTCTTAACAGAAATATTTTACCATATAATTTTGAATGTCCAAATTAAATTTAATAATAAGTAAAACAGTTATGCATGTAATAAACCTTTTTTTTATCCTTGGAGAGAATGTAAGAGGAGGGAAATTATGAGTTAGGTATGTGGACCATCTCCCATACGTGAGCTGCTCAAAGTTTCCTACGTGAACTCCTCTCCCTAATTTGACTTTGTTGAAAAAAATAAAATAATGAAATAAAAAGATTCTCCCATCACTAAATTACTTTGAGATCCTCCTTTGTTCCATGACCGGGTCTTTTGCTCTTCTCTTTTACACCACAAACACCAAACCATCACCACCAACAACAAAAAAAATTAATTTTAACCAAACAGAAAAGAAGAAAAAATGTTGGAAAAAAATCCCTTTGCATACATTCATCATTATTTTTGTGTCTTTTACCCCCCAAAAAAGAGCTAATTATTTTTTCTTTTATCCTCTCTCTTATCATTTTTCACATTCTTTTTCTCTTCTTCATCTGTCTCATGCAATCATTCCATTTTCCAACTTTCCACAACCAGAAAGAGAGAGAGAGAAACAAAAATAGCTATTGTTTTTGAAGGGCAAGCACTCCAGGAGATCATATGACAATTATGTACTCTTCTTCTCCTGGGGGGCAGTAACCATTTTTCACAAAACCAACATCTTTTTTTGTTTTTGGGTTATCTATTTTTTAACTTGGCCTACAAGTCTTGTTTCACCCACATATCTTGATCACCAAAAACAAATCCATATTATGGAAGACGCGTTTACTGAAAAGAAAACAGGTTGTGGCCTGTTGAATGCTGTTTTTGGAAGAAAAAACATGTGGACCAAAAGATCAACATCCACAGGTTCGCTTCCTACACAAAATTCCAACAATGCTAACAATATAACGCGATCTTCTAGCACTCAAACTTCTAAAAAGCATCGTAACGATGCTTTTTTAGACACTCGCGACAATCAATGGGAGAAACCAGCCGATAGGATCATCCCTAGGCCTAATCCAAACCAATCCAAGGGAG
The DNA here is from genome assembly GCA_029948455.1 of Solanum rostratum. Taxonomy (NCBI): domain Eukaryota; kingdom Viridiplantae; phylum Streptophyta; class Magnoliopsida; order Solanales; family Solanaceae; genus Solanum; species Solanum rostratum. The sequence goes on along the minus strand of CM057053.1, from coordinate 13,681,635 downwards.
TCACGAATAAGGGTAATTTGCAAGGTGCTGCACCTCTTCATAATCAGCAGAAAAATAATGTACAAGGGTATAATAATCAAGGAAGAAAAGTAGCTCCACCTTCAACAGGTTTATCAGGGGAACTTGAAAACATGATCCAAGATCATCAAAAATCAAAGGGTGCTAATACATTAGTCCGTGCATCGTCTAGCAACGTGATGTTGTTTGGTAATTTGGGTAACATTAGGCAGCAAGGTGGGGGTAATGGCACTGGTCCTACAATAACTTCAACAGCTAATCATGTTCTTGATCATTTACCAAGAACGGCTAAAGAAGAACCACAACCATCTCAGAATGGGAAATATCCGACTAGTGTTATGGGTAATGTGGTAAAGAAAAAGGGTGATCACGAGCAGGGGAAAACAGGGGGCTCTGTTTCCCTTTGCCGCGCTTTGTCCACAAGAATGGACCCTGAGCAATTAAAGATTCTTGGAAATGAGGATTACAAGAATGGGAGATTTGCTGAGGCTTTAGCTTTGTATGATGCTGCAATTTCAATTGATCCCAATAAGGCTTCTTATCGAAGCAATAAATCCGCTGCTTTGACCGCTTTAGGAAGGCTTCTTGAAGCTGTTTTTGAGTGCAGAGAAGCTATAGCTATTGATCCTCATTATCAAAGAGCTCATAATCGTTTGGCCACCCTATGTGTCAGGTATGTAAACATTTTTTCTAAAATCTCTTTTTTATTATTACAATTACAATTGTTGAAATGATTAATGTTTCCGTGTTTAGATTAGGAGATACAGAGAAGGCTATGTACCATTACAAACAAGCAGCATCAGAAGCTGATCCTGATGTTGTGACAAAGTCTAAAAACATTCAAATTCATCTCAACAAGTGTACTGAGGCAAAGAGGCAAAGAGATTGGAACACACTCCTTAAAGAATCTTCCCTCGCCATATCGGCTGGTGCAGATTCTGCATCCCAGGTTAACTATTTTACTCATTAAACCATAAGAAGTTGCTTTTTGCAAGGTAAAATATGTTGTCATGAGCTAATCTCTTGTTCTTGATGGGAAAAAAAAAGATATTTGCTTTGAAAGCCGAGGCATTGGTGAAGCTCCATAGATATCATGAAGCAGATCAAACTCTGAAGAATGGCCCAAATTTTGACATGGATGAATGTATGAAGTTCTTTGGCCCTATTGGCAATGCAGGCCTGTTAGTCGTTCAAGCTCAAGTTGACATGGCTGCTGGCAGGTTAGTTATATTCATATTTTAGACTCAAATTCAAAACATTCAACATTTCACACCCCCCACTCTTCATAAATGACAAAAATGTATTCTGTCTAGGTCATAGTTGTGGTCCTAAAGAAGCCAATAACCAAGATTAGGACAGAAATTAAGACTTGATTATTATTTGATTATTGATAACAAATAAAGTGTTTGATCTAGCTAACAACTCAAAAGGAAAATGTGTGGGAAAAAGTGAAACCAAAAGAAGAGTACTTGAGTATGTATTTGGTCGTTAGGTTCAATTTTGACATATGTAAATTACCCTCAATCAATGTTCTGCTTTAATCTTTCATTATGACTCTTAATTTGATTTGATCCAGTCAAATTGAACCATAGACTTTACATGACAAAAAACCAATCAAGCTTTGAGATTGATTTACAGTGATTTCAAGATATTGCTTATTTAATATTCCCTCTACGAATGACAGTACAATAATAACAAATCCAGTGTAATCCCACAAGTGTTTCTAAGGAGGGTAAGATGTACGTAGACCTTACCCCTATCTTTGTGGGGTGGAGAGGTTGTTTCCGATAGACTCCTCTATGGACGAGTGGTCTTACATAATTCAAACTAATTGAATTCAGTTATATTAATGCTAAACAATTGACTAAACATGCTATTTTTCAGTCTTTACTCATCGACTTATTATGATTGTTCCACGATAGGATTGACGATGCTGTAGCAGCAGCTCAACGAGCATCCCAGCTAGATGGGAACAACAAGGAAGTGAACATGATAGCTAGGAGGGCAAGGGCAGTGGCGAGTGCTAGAACAAAGGGCAACGAGTTGTTTAAAGCTGGAAAATATGCAGAGGCTAGTGTTGCTTATGGTGAAGGACTAGACCATGATCCACACAACTCAGTCTTATTGTGCAATAGAGCAGCTTGCCGCTCAAAACTTGGACAATTTGAGAAAGCACTTGAAGATTGCACTGCTGCACTTAATATTCGACCAATTTTCACCAAAGCTAGGTTGAGGAAGGCTGATTGTTACTTTAAGGTGATTTTTAATTTTCTTTATGCTTTGACACACATTTTAATAGTCATCCTCTATAACATGTTATATCTTTCATATATATACTAGATGGGAAAATGGGAAGCATGCATACAAGAATGTCAAGTGTTGATGAAGGAGACACCAGAAAATGAAGATGTGGGACAGATGATTAAGGATGCCCAACAACAACTCAAAAATGAGGTGAAGAGCATGAATGACATTTATGGTTGATTTGAATGGTATCATCACTTGTATGTTCAATTCCAACCCCTACATAAAACCTCAAAATAGAAATATACAAAAGTGGTGAGGGGAGAGGGGTTAAGAGAAGGATTTATAAAGGTCATTTAGGGAACAACAAAGAAGGGAAGATCAAAGAATTAAGAGACTTGAGTTAGAAAGTAGGATTTAGTAGGCTCTATTGGCTCATCTCTTTAGGAAAAAAAGAAAGGAATTCATTAGGGTGCTTTGGAAACAAAAAATTAAAGCACTATGGATTTTCAGGGAATGACAACAATTCTTTTACTTTTCTTAATATGTAATTATTTTGTTTAACATGGTTTCGTTGAATTTTATTTCTCCATTTTGCCTTGTTTTTCCTTCTCCCCCACTCACAAATATAGAAACATACTCTCAAAAATATTTATCGTGCTTTTTTTTTTTTTATAAACCTAATTCTTAAGAAAAAAATTAAACAGGAGAATGTTTGATTATTTTATCTAAAATTTATATCTTAAAATATAATTTCTTTTTATTAAACATTTATTTTATTTGTGTGTCCTACTTGAGGTGTTTGTAGTCTTCAAAACAAGCATTACTAAAAAAAAATGAGAAAGCAATATTAGTTAATATATCTTGAACTCCTAAATGATAAATATTTTGAATTTTTATTTTAATAATAATAACAAATATTTTGAGACGGAAAAAATATAATTTGTGATATACATATCTTGGCATTTCACTCTGGATTTCTTGCTTGAAGTTTGTTTAAAGCAAATGAGATTCTTATCAATCATTTCCCCATATAAAATATGGAGGGGGTCCTTCTAATTGTATTCATTAAAGTGCATCACAGCTAGGTTAAAGCTGTTTCAAGATTTCATAGAGTTAACTTTAAGTAATTTTTCTGTAATTTATGTCCTTTAATCATCAACTAGACGGCATGATGAGAAGAATAATTAAGTAGAAAAAGTTAAGGATATTACTATATGTAGGTCGTATCCTCTTATTCTAGTACTAGTACTAGTATATGTAGGTCGAAAATTACTTTCTTTATTAGAAAAAGCTTAGCAACTACACATAATATGCTAGCCTAACAGTGACTTGTAAAAGTGGCTCACATGCCATCTTTATCGTCATAAAAAAAATATGTGAAAAGAATTAAATATATTCCTATATAAATATTCTTTTAGTTAAAAATTTTAAAATTGATTTTTTCACTTCCCATCACAGGAAAGGGGTGTATAAGAGTCATTTGTACAATAAAGGTTATATATATGGTTACTGTATATCTCATATTTCTCAAAACCTTATATTGTAAAAATATGAGATATATTTTAATAGAATATTGATTTTGAGGAGATGGAATAAAAGAGATACATTAAAATGAAGGAAAGAAAGAGGACCATGGATAGGTGAAGAAGAATTCAAACAACGGGTATGAGAAAATAAAAGATGAGAATTTCCAATGGAGACTCTTTATTATTTTATTCCATACCAGGAACCAACAAAGAGACGAAATTTAAAATTTTAAAGCTATTTTAAGGGAAGAAATTTTTGGGGGGGAAATTACACACTTAAAAAGTTTTTTTTTTTTTTAAAAAGTAGTCTATGTTTTATGGAAAAATTTTCGAGGATCTCAAGCGTAATTAACAAATTTCAATATATCCCAACTCTTTGCAAATTTACAAAAATCCCTTAAAATAGCAGTTATGCAGATACACTGTCATAAACTAGATTCATATATGTTGATTCATTGTATTCAATTTCAGTTACACTTTAAATGGAAGATAGATTCCATCTCTAAAAATTAGCTAAACAAATCATAACCAGATCCCTAAAAAAAGGGCAAAAATACATTTCAAAAATTCAAAAATTTCTAGTTCTTCAAGCTGTAACGAACACGAATTCATACTATAAACACAAATCATGAGCCAAAATATGTCCTTCAAAGTCATGTGTTTATACAACACCAAAACGCAATGGATGAGATGAAATTTGTTTGATCTTGTATTTCAAACCCTGCAAAACAAGAATGACGTATGAAAAAACATTATACATTATCTAAAAGATAAACTATTAGTGTGACAAAAAATTTAAGCAACAATCAAGTAACATGATTCATTGCATGGTGTATAATTTTGTTTGATGCATCCAATGAATCATCAACATATAACAGTCAGAAAATAATCCAAAATAATCACTTTATTCAACCTACCAATGACAAAAGTTTTAATCAACGAGCAATTCTAAGGGGCGGGATCATAGGACTCAAGCTATGGGAGTAGGGACTTAGGAATTTCACTATCTCATCATCACATTAGCACAATATCAACATAAGATAGGATATGACGATAGCCTCCATAAGCATCAAATATAACAAGGCTCATACGTAGAGTTTCATGACATCCAACAATGCCTCTAATTCATAGAAGGGATAGGTACCAAGACATATCCTGGGCTCACCCTCAAAGTAAAAGACATAAGATAACTATAACATAAAATAGGTAGATAGAAGGTGAGTCTTGTCCTTGGAATAAAGGACTCACCACAAGTCAACTCTCACAATCAATCTAGCCATGAAAAGGTGGATGAGGAAAGTCTCTAGTTCCTACATGGTTAACTAATGTAGGCAACATTATATGTTAGTACGTTGGAATGTACTAAATAGGCATACAATGCATATGACATGATAACTTGCATTTCAATGTTATTGACAATGGCACATATACATAGAAAGAAGTAAGTAGGAAAGGATACCATAACAATATGTCTTAAATCTTTGATGCATGAATCCCAAAATATATAAAAATAGCGAGGATGGGATTGCAACCGACATATAAGAGCATGCGAGCTATTACATGGTATCCTGATGTTGTCTACACCAAAGAAAGAGTGATCTACTCACCAAATATAGACCATACCTCTCCTCACAGGAACACCACCCATTTCGGAGAGTACCTCACCTTATCGGAACACCACCCATTTTGGAAAGAATTTACATGTACATAATCATCCATATAGGGAAAAACTTATCATATGGAGGCACGTAGTTATGAAAAAAGAGACTTTATATAAGAACCCCTTGGGTCGAGCCCCCACCTCCAATCGTATTCGGTGCTAAGTCATCATCCCATGGGAATACATATACATATATATATATATATATATATATACACAAACACACACACATGCTTGAAATAGGAGCAAGTATCTTTAAATCACAATCATACAAACTGGGGCTTAAGAGCTACATCATACTTCATAATCATGAATACTTCGCTTAAAAGCCAAATCATATTTAAATCCATGATTACATACATAGGAATAACTCATTCATACTTGTACATGATGGTGCATACACACCCATAGGTGCTTAAAGCCATATTATAGACATTATGTGATCACATATCATGTCATAACCATACTTGTTTGGAAATCATAGTCATAAAGTCATAAATGTAACTGGGTAATAACCCACATCATAAATCTCATAAAAAACCTTGTTCATGTATGCTTATGCCATGAGACATAAGGGAATAACATGGATGCTTGAGATTCATACTCAAAACATCATAATAAGATTATATCATACTTTTTCCATAAATAAATCAACAATTGCAACATACTTGAAATTACATACACACACACATATACAAAAAAGTAAAAAGTTTACAAAAAAAGTAGTCTATGTTTCATGTAAAATTTTAGTAATTCCACAGAGTAATTAACAAATTTCAATATATCCCAACCCTTTGCAAATTTATAAAAATCCCTTAAAATAGCAGTTATGCGGATACACTGCCATAAACTAGATTCATATGTGTTGATCATTGTATTTAATTTTGGTTATATTTTAAATGGAAGGTACATTCCAATCTTTAAAAATTAGCTAAACTGATCATAACCAGATCCCTAACAAAAGGGCAACAATACATTTCAAAAATTCAAAAATTTCCAGTTTTCAAGCTGTAAGAAACATGAATTCATACTGTAAACACGAATCATGAGCCAAAATATGTCCTGCAAAGTCATATGTGTATACATGTCACACTCCGGGAGGGTAACCTTGGCGTGACCGGCACTCAGTGACTGTTCCCAGTCCCCAAGCGAACCACTTAGTCTCATTACATCATTCAATCGATAAACTCTACTGAACAACGAAAAGTATACGTAAGTAAATGGGCACATCTCATCTAAAGTCTTAAAATAAAGATATATAAATAAAGGCTAGTAGGAAGAACTAGCTCACAAGTCTCAACATCAACGCTCGACCATCGTCTATGAAGCCTCTATTACTACTTATGTGGTGCCAATGACAGGTCAATGGCTACCCAAAATCAACACAAGGAAATAGTCCAATCTCTAACTCTAAAGCAAGATGAATAAATCATAGTGATCCTCCGAAGTAAGGAAGGCTCACCAAATCAGCTGCAAATCTCATATCTTCAATGGAGTGCCTGTTGACAATCTCTAGTACCTGCCTCTATATCATAAAATGATGCAGTCCAGAGTAGACGTTAGTACATGGAATGTACTGATATGTAAAATAGCTGAATGAAACAGAAACCGGTAGAATAGTATGGAAACAACATCAACTCAAAATAAACATCAAATCACATCAAATTATTAAATGTCCATCTATGAAAGAATAAAGAGTAGACAAGTGACACATCAATAACTCAAACTCATCAATAGTCTCAAACTCATCTCAAAGGAGCTCCCCACCTGCTCATCTCATATCATCTCAGAGGAGCTCATCTCCTCTCATCTCATCTCAAAACTCAGAGGAGCTCACCTCCTCTCATCTTAGTTAGACTCGGAGTACTCAAGGTAGGAAATTTATGGGAGTTTCTCTTATCCGGCAACAATCTCTTATGAGCCAGTGAATGTACAACAATCATGCTGATGTTGCCACAACCGTTCCAAACTTGCCAGGTAGGGAACACTCAAAAACCATATCAGCTCACCAAGTATGGAGTCAAACTCAATAGGTCCTCTATTGCTTTTGGGGACGGTTACTCTCGAGGGAACCATAATATATGTGATGGTTCTATGCCTCTCCTACGTTTGGCGACGTAGTTTGACGAGTTCGAGTTGGACTAACTCTCACTCCTTCAGTGTTCGATACTCCTCCCATGACTCAATGCTCATAAAACCTCCATCTCAACCAATCTCATAGGGACTCACTCCCGTCAACGACCGGTATCTCATAGGGACTTTAGCCCTTTCATCAATCATCTCATAGGGTCCTTGACCCTCTCATCAATCTTCTCATCAACGACTCAAGATTTATAACAATCATTAGGAAGAAAGTGAATAGACGCATCGGTAGAGTTCATTTATAGAGACTCACAAGACAATCAAATTATGTCAACTCATCATCATTCTCATCACAATCAAAAATCTCAACTCAAGGCTTTAGACTCAATTCTCAAGTTCATTATGCATGCTTTTCAAATTAGTCATGTAGGGTTGTGCAAGTTCTGATGAAAAATGTTCAATTCAAGAAAACAATTAGTATGATGATCATCAACATCGAGAACATGTAATTTCAAATCAATTTTTCAAGAAAAATCATCAAGGGTTTATGCATGTAAACTCTCAAAATCATCAACTCATCTATGACCTCTATTGGGCACATGAGAGAACAATCTCATGTTTTAGTTTAACCTTACATACCTGGGATGCAGCTATCAACCAAGCACTTCGAGGATCTCTTCTCGAATCTCTCAACTCAAGCTCTTCTCCTCTCTCTTCAAGCCCTAGCCTTATTAGATTATGGAATAGGACTTAGAATGGGGGTTTTAGACTCTTTTTACGTCAAAATGACCTTATTAGATTGTGTATAAAATTAAGGAGGGGTAGGGAATTGACCAGAATTTCCCTCACAATGATTTAAAAATTTTCAACTCGGAAAAGACATAGAACGCGATGCGGACTGGTCGCGAACAATGTGTTTTTAGAAAAGAGTTTTTGAACTAGTTTTCTCCATCCCGTCGAAATTTTTTAAAAGAATATAAGTCCTGGTTCGCGATGGGTGCGCCAACGCGTCCCTGTCGCGTACTAACACTGTTTTGCGCTTCGTATAAAAAAATTATCTTTTGGTCGGGTCTCTCTAAAAATCGACCGAGACCATTTTCCCACTCAAGTTTTCGTGCTGATCACAAATCCGGCCTCAAATTTTCCATACGGGCATCGAAAGATGCGTTACGCGCATACCCTCAATTTTATCGGGCGTCACAATATAACACCAAACCGCAGTGGATGAGATGAATTTTGTTTGATCTTATATTTCAAACCCTGCAACACAAGAATGACGTCTGAAGAAATATTATACATTAACTAAAAGATAAATTTTTAGTGTGACAAAAAATTTAAGCAACAATCAATTTAACATGATTCATTGCATGGTATATCATTTTGTTTGATGCATCCAATGAATCATCTACATATAACGGTTATAAAATAATCCCAAATATTCACTTTATTCAACTCACCCATGACAAAGTTTTATGTCCCAATGAATTGACTCCCCTCTCATCTTAGTTAGACTCGGAGTACTCAAGGTAGGAAATTTATGGGAGTTTCTCTTATCCGGCAACAATCTCTTATGAGCCAGTGAATGTACAACAATCATGCTGATGTTGCCACAACCGTTCCAAACTTGCCAGGTAGGGAACACTCAAAAACCATATCAGCTCACCAAGTATGGAGTCAAACTCAATAGGTCCTCTATTGCTTTTGGGGACGGTTACTCTCGAGGGAACCATAATATATGTGATGGTTCTATGCCTCTCCTACGTTTGGCGACGTAGTTTGACGAGTTCGAGTTGGACTAACTCTCACTCCTTCAGTGTTCGATACTCCTCCCATGACTCAATGCTCATAAAACCTCCATCTCAACCAATCTCATAGGGACTCACTCCCGTCAACGACCGGTATCTCATAGGGACTTTAGCCCTTTCATCAATCATCTCATAGGGTCCTTGACCCTCTCATCAATCTTCTCATCAACGACTCAAGATTTATAACAATCATTAGGAAGAAAGTGAATAGACGCATCGGTAGAGTTCATTTATAGAGACTCACAAGACAATCAAATTATGTCAACTCATCATCATTCTCATCACAATCAAAAATCTCAACTCAAGGCTTTAGACTCAATTCTCAAGTTCATTATGCATGCTTTTCAAATTAGTCATGTAGGGTTGTGCAAGTTCTGATGAAAAATGTTCAATTCAAGAAAACAATTAGTATGATGATCATCAACATCGAGAACATGTAATTTCAAATCAATTTTTCAAGAAAAATCATCAAGGGTTTATGCATGTAAACTCTCAAAATCATCAACTCATCTATGACCTCTATTGGGCACATGAGAGAACAATCTCATGTTTTAGTTTAACCTTACATACCTGGGATGCAGCTATCAACCAAGCACTTCGAGGATCTCTTCTCGAATCTCTCAACTCAAGCTCTTCTCCTCTCTCTTCAAGCCCTAGCCTTATTAGATTATGGAATAGGACTTAGAATGGGGGTTTTAGACTCTTTTTACGTCAAAATGACCTTATTAGATTGTGTATAAAATTAAGGAGGGGTAGGGAATTGACCAGAATTTCCCTCACAATGATTTAAAAATTTTCAACTCGGAAAAGACATAGAACGCGATGCGGACTGGTCGCGAACAATGTGTTTTTAGAAAAGAGTTTTTGAACTAGTTTTCTCCATCCCGTCGAAATTTTTTAAAAGAATATAAGTCCTGGTTCGCGATGGGTGCGCCAACGCGTCCCTGTCGCGTACTAACACTGTTTTGCGCTTCGTATAAAAAAATTATCTTTTGGTCGGGTCTCTCTAAAAATCGACCGAGACCATTTTCCCACTCAAGTTTTCGTGCTGATCACAAATCCGGCCTCAAATTTTCCATACGGGCATCGAAAGATGCGTTACGCGCATACCCTCAATTTTATCGGGCGTCACAATATAACACCAAACCGCAGTGGATGAGATGAATTTTGTTTGATCTTATATTTCAAACCCTGCAACACAAGAATGACGTCTGAAGAAATATTATACATTAACTAAAAGATAAATTTTTAGTGTGACAAAAAATTTAAGCAACAATCAATTTAACATGATTCATTGCATGGTATATCATTTTGTTTGATGCATCCAATGAATCATCTACATATAACGGTTATAAAATAATCCCAAATATTCACTTTATTCAACTCACCCATGACAAAGTTTTATGTCCCAATGAATTGACTCCCCTCTCATCTTAGTTAGACTCGGAGTACTCAAGGTAGGAAATTTATGGGAGTTTCTCTTATCCGGCAACAATCTCTTATGAGCCAGTGAATGTACAACAATCATGCTGATGTTGCCACAACCGTTCCAAACTTGCCAGGTAGGGAACACTCAAAAACCATATCAGCTCACCAAGTATGGAGTCAAACTCAATAGGTCCTCTATTGCTTTTGGGGACGGTTACTCTCGAGGGAACCATAATATATGTGATGGTTCTATGCCTCTCCTACGTTTGGCGACGTAGTTTGACGAGTTCGAGTTGGACTAACTCTCACTCCTTCAGTGTTCGATACTCCTCCCATGACTCAATGCTCATAAAACCTCCATCTCAACCAATCTCATAGGGACTCACTCCCGTCAACGACCGGTATCTCATAGGGACTTTAGCCCTTTCATCAATCATCTCATAGGGTCCTTGACCCTCTCATCAATCTTCTCATCAACGACTCAAGATTTATAACAATCATTAGGAAGAAAGTGAATAGACGCATCGGTAGAGTTCATTTATAGAGACTCACAAGACAATCAAATTATGTCAACTCATCATCATTCTCATCACAATCAAAAATCTCAACTCAAGGCTTTAGACTCAATTCTCAAGTTCATTATGCATGCTTTTCAAATTAGTCATGTAGGGTTGTGCAAGTTCTGATGAAAAATGTTCAATTCAAGAAAACAATTAGTATGATGATCATCAACATCGAGAACATGTAATTTCAAATCAATTTTTCAAGAAAAATCATCAAGGGTTTATGCATGTAAACTCTCAAAATCATCAACTCATCTATGACCTCTATTGGGCACATGAGAGAACAATCTCATGTTTTAGTTTAACCTTACATACCTGGGATGCAGCTATCAACCAAGCACTTCGAGGATCTCTTCTCGAATCTCTCAACTCAAGCTCTTCTCCTCTCTCTTCAAGCCCTAGCCTTATTAGATTATGGAATAGGACTTAGAATGGGGGTTTTAGACTCTTTTTACGTCAAAATGACCTTATTAGATTGTGTATAAAATTAAGGAGGGGTAGGGAATTGACCAGAATTTCCCTCACAATGATTTAAAAATTTTCAACTCGGAAAAGACATAGAACGCGATGCGGACTGGTCGCGAACAATGTGTTTTTAGAAAAGAGTTTTTGAACTAGTTTTCTCCATCCCGTCGAAATTTTTTAAAAGAATATAAGTCCTGGTTCGCGATGGGTGCGCCAACGCGTCCCTGTCGCGTACTAACACTGTTTTGCGCTTCGTATAAAAAAATTATCTTTTGGTCGGGTCTCTCTAAAAATCGACCGAGACCATTTTCCCACTCAAGTTTTCGTGCTGATCACAAATCCGGCCTCAAATTTTCCATACGGGCATCGAAAGATGCGTTACGCGCATACCCTCAATTTTATCGGGCGTCACAATATAACACCAAACCGCAGTGGATGAGATGAATTTTGTTTGATCTTATATTTCAAACCCTGCAACACAAGAATGACGTCTGAAGAAATATTATACATTAACTAAAAGATAAATTTTTAGTGTGACAAAAAATTTAAGCAACAATCAATTTAACATGATTCATTGCATGGTATATCATTTTGTTTGATGCATCCAATGAATCATCTACATATAACGGTTATAAAATAATCCCAAATATTCACTTTATTCAACTCACCCATGACAAAGTTTTATGTCCCAATGAATCACCATAAAATTTATAAACAACTTTCTTTCCGTGCACTTTCTTTTTCCCTTTCTTGCCTGTTTATCATATCTAGTGTCACGCCCCGGGAGGGTACCCTAGGCGTGGCCGGCACTCAGAGACTATTGCTAGTCCCCAAGCGAACCACTTGGACTCATCGCCACATCATACTCAACAGCGGAAGAAACATCCTCAAGGAAAAGACTTTAATATAATTAAAATAATCAAGTCTTTATAGAAATGTTAATTTCCAACAAAGAATAGTTGAAAAAAATAATACATCACATCCTCTACTCAGTGTCTATGAAGCCTCTAACTCAAACATCTAGAGGGTACCATGACAGGCCATGACTATCCAACTCAAGGAAAATAAAGTACTACTCAAGCTAGATGATAATAATGTGGAAATCCTCCGATAACAAGGAGGTCTCACCAATCAGCTGAATGCGAATAGATCCTCAACGAAGTGCCTGTCAATGATCTCTAATACCTGTCTCTGCATCATAAAACGATGCAGTCCCAGAAGGGGACATCAGTACTTGGAATGTACTGGTATGTAAAATAGCTGAGTAAAACAGAAACAAGTAGAATAATATAGGAATAACATCAACTCAACATCATACTCCATCAGAATGTCAAATGTCTATCTAAAGAAAAAATAAAGAGTAGACAAATGACCCATCAACATCTCATCAATACCTCATCAATGCATCATCAATACATCATACTCCCCTCAAGGAAACTCAACTCAAGGAACTTCAACATCAACCCATCTCAGGGAATATCGACATCAACTCAACTCAGGGAACTCGACTCAAAACATCACATCAACATCAACATCAGAATCCTATCAAAAGGAACCTAATTGGGAGTTTCTCTAACCGACAACCATCACTTATGAGCCAGTGATGATACAATGAAGCGATGTCGTTGCCACATCCATCCAATACCCTGCCCGGGGTAAAGGACATCACATCAGAAAAAAAACATCAGTCCTTATTTGGGACAAGAAAGGAGCCATCCGCATTGCGGTTCAATCCCCTCTTCCTACGCGGGCCACGTAGTTAATGGGTTCGAGTGGGACTCACTCTTACCCATTTCGGTGCTCAATACTCCTCCCAGAACTCGACATGCTCATAAAACATCATCATCATCATCAATCCCATAGGGGCATTGTACATCATCATCAGTCACATAAGGACATGATATAATACCTCAACATCAACATCGGTCCCAGAGGGACATAGTACATCATCTCAACATCAACATCAGTCCCATAGGGACATATTATAAAACCTCAACATCAACATCGGTCCCAGAGGGACATAGTATTTCATAAAACATCATTCTCATCAACATCATCGTCAAGACTCTCATCAAATGTGAAACACAATCACAACATCACTACATCATCATTGTCAAGGCTCTAGACTCATCCCCTAAGTTCATTATGCATGCTTTAAAATAATCATGTAAGGTTATGCAAAATCTCATGAAAAATGTTAACTTTATAGAAAACAATTAGTATGATGATCATCAACAAGAAAACATGTAATTTCAAATCAATTTTTTTCAATGCAAAACTCTTATGTATTCATGCACATATACTCTTCAACCATCAACTCATCTTTGACCTCTATGGGGCACATGAGAGAACAATCTCATGCTTTTAGTTTAGCCCTACATACCTGAAAATTTGATATTACAATAAAAATTTGATGAATACTCGTTTCTTGGAGAAAATCCTCGACCTCGATAGTTCTTTTATAGTGGAAGAACTTGGAAAGACATTATTTCAAGAACTTCTTTTTGATTCTTGACTTCTTGACTTAGAATCTTTAGAGTTTCTTGATGAAGAACCCTAATTCATGGAAAGAAGAATCAAGGAATCCTTTCTTGGGATTCTTGAATTTGTTTCTTGAAACCTTAGGTTAGGATTTAAGATTCTATTAGGGATTTCATGAATAGATAGAGAAATTAGCTTAAAGATTATGAAGAATAACTCACCTTCATGAAGAATCTTGAAAGTTAATCCTAACTTGATGACTTTCTTGATGATTCTTGAGCGTTTTATATTTAGGAGTGAAAGAGAGGGTTTTGACTTATGAAACTGACGTATTATGCATTTTGGGACCTTAAATAGACGCCCAAAGGCTTTAGGGTAAAAGTACCCTCAAAATAAAATAAAGAAACGTCGGTTAGCTTATCCAGAAAGGGTTCGCGATAGGTCCGCATCGCGGAGCCGTCACGGACCTTCAGACAGCTCTGCAGGTCTCCAGTAAAATGGTCATAACTCTCTACGCCGAACTCCGTTTAACGCGAAATAAGATATGTTGGAAAGCTAATGCAAAGATCTTTAATTGGATATATTATGGGTCACCTAACGCATTATACTTTAGGAGATATGGTCATTTGAATTTGACCCTTCTATCAATTCATACGAAAACTTAGTCGCTAGAAATTCTTTAGACTTGACTTGATGTAAAAGATCTTTTATAACTCTAAATCACATCTAATATACTTTAAATACTCAGGAATTAATTCTATCATATGAAGGATGACTCAATCTTAGTTAAAAAAAAAGTTGGGGTGTTACATTATCTCCCCCTTGGGATCATTCGTCCTCGAATGATGAGTAAAGGTAGACATCAAGGCACGAATAAGAATAAGAACTCTTCTCAAAACTCACTCAATCAATCAAACTCTAACTCGTCATCAGTCTCAAACCATCTCCATTCAGACTCAGGAATGGACACAGCAACTCAGAAATAGAAAACTCAATTTAAATCAATAGTAAGGAAATTATATCTTACATTCTCTTCATCAAGCACGAATGGAACATCGAAACTCAATCAATTTGAATCATTTAGACACCTCATCAATCAGTCTTTCAAACTTAGGAAGGAAGCCATCAACTCAAATCGAGAATAGGAACATCGTATAAACAAGACTCTGAGGACACTCTCATGCTCAAGTCCCTACCTCAATTGTGCTCCTTTTTTCATGGCACTTTGCTCCATCAATGCAAACTCATAGCTCTTATTCAAACCTCCACCTAATCACATCTTCTTCTTCCATTCAAGCCTACTTGTCACTTTTACCTCCACCATTCAATGAACTCTCACTCAAAGTCACATCAACATACTCTTACCTATCTATTGTGCATCATACGATCTCATCTCTTTCCTCCTCCGGCCTACCTTTATCCCTAAATGACACCAGTTTAAAGCTGATCTCACAAGGAGGATACATTCACTCCTTCTCATCTACTCTCACTCTCAGTTTACTATCATCAACATCACTATTTGGATGTGGAGGAACTCATCATCTCCCCCTTTGACGAAACCCCTAAACTACTACCTCTCCATGCAGAATAAGCATGATTATACCTCTAAAACTTGATACTCTACATCATACCATCAACCATGGCAAAACAAGTCGAAGGTTAGTGCACGTGTAAGATAACATCAGAATCAAGAACTCTCACTCCATAGTAACTTGTACTTAAGAGAATATTGCTCATCCTCATCACTCTAATACACTCTCATAATAACATTCACATATTTAAGCCTACCATAGCAGCTTACACCCTCGATCAGATGAACTCTTACCTCAGGAGATACTAATATGTTTTTTTTATACCTATCTATTAGACTCCTCACGATTTCTCTAACTCCTCCTCGTCATCTATAACCTTAAAAGGAAATGACATCACATCATCATCAGAATTAAGAACTCTCATTATCTCTTGAATTCCTCCATCTCAAGCTCTTCTCCTCTTCTCTCAAGCTCTAGTCCTATCCAATGGTTAGAAAAAGACTTAAATGGGATTTTAGACCCTTTTCATTTTAAAACGACTTATATTTGTCGTATAGGGAGTTTATAAGGTGTTAGGAATAGATCAGAATGCTCCTCAATAATTTTAGAAATTTTCAGCCTCGAAGTGACTCAGTCCGCGACGCGGACTGGTCGCGAACAGTACATTTTCTGCAAAACAATTTCTGAACGGGTTTTCTCAATCCCGTCGAAAAGTTTTGAAAAAACGCAAGTGTCACTCCGCTACAGGTGCGCGACGCGCCTCTGTCGTGCACCGACACTGTTTCGGTGTTCGAATCGAAAAATTATCTTTTCACTCGGTCACTCTAAAAAACGACCGAGGCCCTTCCCCCACTCAATTTTTTTGCTGATCACAAATCCGGCCTCGGATTTGCCATCCGAGCATCGGAAGACGTGTTATGTGTACATCTCTCCTCTAGGGGTACTTTGATAATTTTATCGGGCTTTACATCAACTCTTCCTTAGCTCTCAAGGCCATTACTCTAAGTTGTAAATCGATTTCCTCTACTAGGATATAAGCATATACCTCCACATGGTCAAGGAATCACTATCCACAAGAATATCTTAAACTCTTCTGTTATGCTATAGTCGCATACATATAACTAGCCACTCAGACTCTTTTCAACTCTATTACTCTTAGCTCCTTCTAGCCTCTATGGAAATCTCTATATTTGCTATTTTTATGGCGTACATAACCACTTCTCATAACTCTCACAATCTAACCTCTTCTTTTGCCTGCTAGCGCTCAACTTTTGTGCTCCCATAAATTTAATTGCATAAGAATTAGTCTATCATGGAAACTCGTCATCATCTATTGATAAGCCCTAAATCAACTTAGTTACTTATGATGATTAAGATTACTTACATCAGCCTACTCCACATCGATAACTCAAATATACTATCTAGATTCTTATAGCAGACATAGCTTAGAGCTTCACACATCTTTACACAATTATGGATACATATCTCAAGCCTCCTCTTATCTATCTAACCTCATAACTCGGTGAGTCTCATGAACTCACAATTAAAAAATCATAAGCCTAATTTAGATCTATCACATTGAAAGCACTTTTTTCCTCTATTCAACATCTACACTTCACCATCAATAGTATGAATACTACAACACATCAACATAACTTCCTTCTAGTTTGAACACGCTCTTTCACATTTTGACAATAACTGTTCCTCTACACCATATCATAAAAATCATAGGGTACTCACGACTCTTTCATCAAACTTATTCAACTGACTCACCGCCTCATTATTTACCTAATAAATATGTAACTCGAACTACGAGCCTCAATCAGCCATCTTTCTTGTCATCTCATCCCTTTCTTTCCATCATCATCCTTCTAACTCTGGGATGATTCGATTCTACTCAGGATTTATAAGACCTCACATCTCACTCTTAGGTGGTAACATCAAACTCTTTAGAGACATATGTTCCTCTCTCATGGTTCACTTCGGAAGATAATTTTGAAAAACAAATGGGTCTAGGTACATCTAGAGATAACTCAAATGCACAATTCATATGATTAATAGTGCACTCTTCTTAGTCAATCAACTTCGCATCTCAGTCAGCTTCTCTCAAGCCAGGTGTAGTCTCTCTACCATTTTTATTACTTTAACTCAGAGGATCTTATCTGCAAGAGCATGAAAATTACTATCTCTATCACTTCATGGATGAGGCATAGTCGAACGGCTTAGAGCAATGCACGAATCATCGCAGATTTCTTAGGAAAGAGTTCTATCGCACGATTTAGAATCGGAAAGAAGGGAAACTTCTCCTAATGTCCTATAGCCTCCCCATTATGGATGTGGCGCGCTTCACACCAATAATAAGGACTCTACTAGACACGGCTTCATAGACTCCCTAGGACACTTGAACTCTGTGCTCTGATACCAAGTTTGTCACGCCCCGGGAGGGTACCCTAGGCGTGGCCGGCACTCAGAGACTATTGCTAGTCCCCAAGCGAACCACTTGGACTCATCGTCACATCATACTCAACAGCGGAAGAAACATCCTCAAGGAAAAGACTTTAATATAATTAAAATAATCAAGTCTTTATAGAAAATGTTAATTTCCAACAAAGAATAGTTGAAAAAAAATAATACATCACATCCTCTACTCAGTGTCTATGAAGCCTCTAACTCAAACATCTAGAGGGTACCATGACAGGCCATGGCTATCCAACTCAAGGAAAATAAAGTACTACTCAAGCTAGATGATAATAATGCGGAAATCCTTCGAAAACAAGGAGGTCTCACCAATCAGCTGAATGTGAATAGATCCTCAACGAAGCGCCTGTCAATGATCTCTAATACCTGTCTGTGCATCATAAAACGATGCAGTCCCAGAAGGGGACATCAATACTTGGAATGTACTGGTATGTAAAATAGCTGAGTAAAACAGAAACAAGTAGAATAATATAGGAATAATATCAACTCAACATCATACTCCATCAGAATGTCAAATGTCTATCTAAAGAAAGAATAAAGAGTAGACAAATGACCCATCAACATCTCATCAATACCTCATCAATGCATCATCAATACATCATACTCCCCTCAAGGAAACTCAACTCAAGGAACTTCAACATCAACCCATCTCAGGGAACATCGACATCAACTCAACTCAGGGAACCCGACTCAAAACATCACATCAACATCAATATCAGAGTCCTATTAAAAGGAACCTAACTGGGAGTTTCTTTAACCGACAACCATCACTTATGAGCCAGTGATGATACAATGAAGCGATGCCGTTGCCACATCCATCCAATACCCTGCCCGGGGTAAAGGACATCACATCAGAAAAAAAAACATCAGTCCTCATTTGGGACAAGAAAGGAGCCATCCGCATTGCGGTTCAATCCCGTCTTCCTACGTGGGCCACGTAGTTAATAGGTTCGAGTGGGACTTACTCTTACCCATTTCGGTGCTCAATACTCCTCCCAGAACTCGACATGCTCATAAAACATCATCATCATCATCAGTCCCATAGGGACATAGTACATCATCATCAGTCACATAAGGACATGATATAATACCTCAACATCAACATCGGTCCCAGAGGGACATAGTACATCATTTCAACATCAACATCAGTCCCATAGGGACATATTATAAAACCTCAACAACAACATCGGTCCCAGAGGGACATAGTATTTCATAAAACATCATTCTCATCAACATCATCGTCAAGACTATCATCAAATGTGAAACACAATCACAATATCACTACATCATCATTGTCAAGGCTCTAGACTCATCCCCTAAGTTCATTGTGCATGCTTTTCAAATAATCATGTAAGGTTATGCAAAATCTCATGAAAAATGTTAACTTTAAGAAAACAATTAGTATGATGATCATCAACATAGAAAACGTGTAATTTCAAATCAATTTTTTTCAATGAAAAACTCTCAAGTATTCATGCACATATACTCTTCAACCATCAACTCATCTTTGACCTCTATGGGGCACATGAGAGAACAAACTCATGCTTTTAGTTTAGCCCTACAAACCTGGAAATTTGATATTACAATCAAAATTTGATGAATACTCGTTTCTTGGAGAAAATCCTCGACCTCGATAGTTCTTTTATAGTGGAAGAACTTTGAAAGACATTATTTGAAGAACTTTTTTTTGATTCTTGACTTCTTGACTTAGAATCTTTAGAGTTTCTTGATGAAGAACCCTAATTCATGGAAAGAAGAATCAAGGAATCCTTTCTTGGGATTCTTGAATTTGTTTCTTGAAACCCTAGGTTAGGATTTAAGATTCTATTAGGGATTTCATGAATAGATAGAGAAATTAGCTTAAAGATTATGAAGAATAATTCACCTTCATGAAGAATCTTGAAAGTTAATCCTAACTTGATGACTTTCTTGATGATTCTTGAGCGTTTTATATTTTGGAGTGAAAGAGAGGATTTTGACTTATGAAACTGACGTATTATGCGTTTTGGGACCTTAAATAGACGCCCAAAGGCTTTAGGGTAAAAGTACCCTCAAAATAAAATAAAGAAACGTCGGTTAGCTTATCCAGAAAGGGTTCGCGATAGGTCCGCGTCGCGGAGCCGTCGCAGACCTTCAGACAGCTCTGCAGGTCTCTAGTAAAATGGTCATAACTCTCTACTCCGAACTCCGTTTAACGCGAAATAAGATGTGTTGGAAAGCTAACTCAAAGATATTTAATTTGATATATTATGGGTAACCTAACTCATTATACTTTAGGAGATGTGGTCATTTGAATTTGACCCTTCTATTAATTCATATGAAAACTTAGTCGCTAGAAATTCTTTAGACTTGACTTGATGTAAAAGATCTTTTATAACTCTAAATCACATCTAATATATTTTAAATACTCAGGAATTGATTCTATCATATGAAGGATGACTCAATCTTAGTTAAAAAAAAAGTTGGGGTGTTACATTTAGCTTATTCTGCTGATGAGTTTTTGTGACGAGGGTTCCCAAGATATAACCTCTCTACCTCTATGTGGTAGTAGTAAGGTCTGCGTACATCTTACCCTCCCCAGACCCACTTGTGGAATTCCACTGGATATGCTGTTATTGTTATTTATCATTTTGGGGCACTAAATACATATTATTGTATTTATAATTCACTCGTTACACTTTTATAAGATTTTGTGTTCTTTTGGGGGAGTATTAGTTTGAAAGAAAAAATTTAAAAAAAATTAAAATAAGGTAGGATTCTACAAAGTAAGAGTTAAAAAAGTCATAGTAATATTTCTTAAGAAAAACTCTATAATGCAGAGAAAAAATAAAAAGAAATGCTAAAAAGGTATAATAAAGTTAGTTAAAATTTAGTGGACACGTCATTTTGCTTTTTATTCTGTCATTTTCATGTATTAATTTTTTTATATTTCAAATCTTCTGAAGAAAAATTCTACGTCTGTCACTGTTTATGCCTATCCAAAATGAAAGGGTAAGATATTAACTAAAGCCTAGTTAAAAGAAAAAAATTATAAATTATGCCAAATTTAAATACTACAAATATATACACTTGTCACCCCCACCCTATTACAAATTAATCTAATTTATATTCACTAGCATATAAATTTCAAGTCTTTCCTAGTTAAATAAACATAGTTAATTAGCAACAGAGAATATACTTTTTTTCTTAGTTATCTGTTCATATTATTATTGATTGATAACATTGACTTTAAATAATTTGGTTTTCACTAGGGTAGGTAAATATCGAATCAATTGATAAATTGCATTGATAAAAATATTATTGAATTATTGTTATTGAGTTATTAGGTAATTGAATTTTTAGTGGTTTTAAAAAAATTATTGGGTTATTGATTTGATATCGGTTTTACTATTGGGTTATTGAGTAACCCGGTTACCCAATAAGATTATAATAATTTACTATTTTACTCCTTCATCAATATTAAATATTAGTAGTTTAATAGTAATAGAATATTATATCAATACTTTATCTATTTTAATTTTTACATTATTTAAGTGATTAACTACCTACTTTAATATTTTAGTTTGTAATTAACTAATTGTAGCTTTTGCAAGTTTGTAAACATAGTCTTCGTACTTTATTCGCTTTTATTAATGCAAATTCTCATTATCATTCTTATTGGCTAAATAAAAAATCGAACCGTTAAGAATTTAAAATTGATAAATCAAAAACTTATAGAAATTATTTTATAAATTTAGCATAGTTAAAAATTAAAAATCAATGAATCAAATTGATAATGTATAAAAACGAACTCAACCGATCAATGCACACCCACTAATTTTCATTGGTGTAAATAAAAATCAAAGTAGTTTTCCGCAAAATCCTTACGATACGGAAACATTGACATTAGTTGGAAATGAAGAATAAAATGTCGTGGCACCATAATTCTTCGTCCACATCTACATGTTAAATATCTGTTGTGACGAAAGTGACTACTATCTCCTAGAAATCTTTAATTTTTCTATTGGATCTGAACATTAGACTATATCAATATTGTCATTATTACGTAATTTAATTAATAAAAAATTAATTATAATTATTCTTTTAGAAAAATCAGAAACATATATTATGCATTTATTAATGAGACGGTTAAAAAATACTCTTAAATTATATGAAATGAATAAAAAAGTCCTTCCCATAATTTGGTCTGAAAATATCTGTGGCATCAATACTTTGATCCTAAAATGTCATCGCAATTGATGGTTTGGTCTAGAAATGCCCTTGTCATTACTAAATGGATAAGGAATATATATATATATTTTATAAACATATTGTGTTCCTAATAAAAACATTACTTTTAAAAAACTCTTTTCTTGTTTTGTTTCTTTTAAATCACTTTAACTAATAAAAATATAGGAAAATAATTATTTCTTAATCTCATTTTATCAATTAAGATAGAACATCGTACCATTGCAACAAATAATAAGAAAATGATTATAATAAAATTTTAATAAATTTTTTTTTAATCAAAGTGAAATAAATATTTCCTAATAAAAAATATTATGAAAAAAGAATATGTTCAAAAAAATAAATAACAAATTTATTAGAAAAAAGTACATTTTTAATCCATTAAATAATAATAAAAATATTTTTGAATTAAAATATTGATGAAAAAGGCATTTTTAAATCAAACTACGAACTATGGCATTTTTATATATTTTACATAATTTAAAAATATTTTTTACCCTTTCCCCTTTATTAATTTACTGTAAAGATAGAAACTATTGATCTTAACGTGGAAGACTGGTAGAGGGAAGAATCTCGCTCTTGCGTTCTCTTTGGAGTTGGATTAGTTTCAAATGATAATTGATGCCTATGTTTGGAGGTAGGTATAATTCATTAAATTTATTATACAGTTGTTTTTTAAGAGTTCGTTTGAATTGATTTATAAGTCAAAAGTTATAAATTAAGAATTTTAGTTTATGATATTTGCCTTTTTTTTTTAATTATTTTGCCTTTAAAGTAAATGTTTATATGCACTTATTAATTTTATCCAAACACTTAAAAATTACTTAAAATTTATTTTGGCTTAAAAACACCTAAAATAAGCCAATTCAAACGGACACTAAATTTGTTGAAAATTAATTTTTCTTTCATGTATATATTTTTGATAGGTCTTTGTTAAATCTAAGAATCATTCTACTAAAAGAATATCACAATGTGTTGATCGAAAAGAAAATTAAAAGTAGGAAAAGTGTTTCTAAAAGATTGAAAGACAGTAAAATATGACAACAACAACAACATACCCAGTGGAATCTCACAAGTGGGATCTGGGGAGAGTAGAATGTACGCATACCTTACCACTACCTCATAGAGGTAGAGAGGTTGTTTCCTGGGAACCCTCGTTTCAAAAATCCAAAAGCAGAATAAACTAGATATAGAAAAAGGAAAGGGCAGGAAAAACACATGATAGTATGCAAATAAGATAAATTTAACATAACAAAACGGAAAATGGCAACAAAAGATATAAAAGGCAATGCAAATATGCTAAAAGTAAATATGCATTGCTAAAAGTAAATAAATATAATGGCAATATACGATGTAAAGACATCACTACTACTATCCTACTATCATCAAGTCATATATCGACCTACCCCTACTAACCTATTAGCCGTCTACTCTAATACGCAACCTCCACTCTTTTCTATCTAAGGTCATGTCCTTAGTAAGGTGATGTTTCGTCATATCTTGAGTGATCACCTCCCCCAATACTTCTTCGGCCTACCTCTACCCCTCCGTGTATCCCCTAAATCCAACCTCTCACACCTCCTAATAGGAGCATCGATACTCCTTCTCTGCACATGTCCAAACCAATACAGTCTCGCTTCCCTCATCTTGTTAACCACATGAGCTACCTCTAGCTTCTTCCAAATGATCTCATTTCTAATCCTATCACTCCTGGTATGTCCATACACCCATCTCAACTTCCTCATCTCCACAACCTGCATCTTCTGGACATGTGAATTTTTAATAGGCCAACACTCCACCCCATATAGCAAAGAGGATCTCACCATTTTGTAAAACTTCCCTTTAAAATTAGGTGGTATCTTTTGTCGCATAATACTCCTGAGGCAAGCCTCCAGTTCGTCCATGCTGCCCCAACACGATGTGTGAGAGCATCATCCCTTGCAACACTAGAATTGCACTTCATATATTCTGTTTTGGTTTAACTCAATTTGAACCCTTTGGATTCCAAAGCATGTCACCAAACCTTCAATCTATCATTAACTCTAGTCTGAGTCTCATCAATAAGTACTATGTCATTTGCAAATAGCATACACCTAGGGACCTCCTCCTGGATAAACCACGTCAGCTCATCCATCAACTAGGCAAATAGAAAAGAGATCAACACAAATCCTTGATGAAGTCCCATCTTAACAGGAAAATACTTTGAGTCTCCTCCCACCGTTCTTACCCGAGTTTTGGCTCCATCGTACATGTCCTTTATCACCAAAATATATGTCATTGGGACACTTTTCGCCTTTAGGCACCTTCACAGGACATCTCTCGAAACTTTGTCATAGGCCTTCTCGAGATCAATGAACCCTCATATTTCTTCACTAATCTCCGAACAAGATGAATTGCTTCAGTAGTCGACCGTCCCGACATGAA
The DNA here is from genome assembly GCA_029948455.1 of Solanum rostratum. Lineage (NCBI taxonomy): Eukaryota > Viridiplantae > Streptophyta > Magnoliopsida > Solanales > Solanaceae > Solanum > Solanum rostratum. Next base: position 13,656,699 of record CM057053.1, on the reverse strand, counting down.
TCCAAATTGATTCTATGAGATAGACACTACTATTCTCACCCTCATCTCCACCACTCTCTCCCAGACCTTCATAGTATGACTTAACAACTTGATACCCCTGTCATTGTTACAGTTTTGAATATCACCCTTATTCTTGTACAATTGGACCATTGTACTCCTCCTCCATTCATCAGGCATCTTGGCAGTCTTCATAATAGCATTGAACAGTCTAGTCAACCAATCTATGCCATCCTAGACCATGTTTTTCCAAAAATCCACTGGGATCTCATCGAGTCTGATGGCCCTCCCTCTCTTCACCCTACTAATAACACGTCTAACCTCCTCAACTCTGAATCGCCTGCAATAACCAAAATCTTGATGACTTTCGGAGTATGCCAACTTACCCAGCTCAATACCTCTATCTCTTTTTTCATTTAGGAGTTTATGAAAGTAAGCTTGCCACCTTAGCTTAATGGAAGTCTTATCCACTAACACTTCACCCTCCTCATCCTAGATGCACTTCACTTGGTCCAAGTCTCGAGCTTTCCTTTCTCTCTCCTTAGCGAGCCTATACAATCTCTTTTCCTCGCCTTTATTACTTAGCTCCTCATATAGGCACTCAAACGCTGCTGTCTTAGCACTCGTCACCGCCATCTTTGCCTCTGTCTTAGCCGTCTTATATATCTCCTTAACCTTTTGTTTTTCATCCTTATCCCTACACTCTAACCACTTAGTATAATCCGCCTTCTTGGCTTTCACTTTGCCTTAAACTTCATCATTCCACCACTAATTGCCCTGACGTCCACCAAAGGCCTCTCTCAAAAACCCTAGTACCTCCGGTAGCTACTCTTCTAATGTAACCGGCAGTACTGTCCCACATATTGTTCATATTTTTGCCACTACTCCAAGCCTCTAAATTACCTAACTTTTCTTCTATTTCTCGTGAAAGGGCAGGGGTCAAGCCTCCCCATGTAATCCTCAGTTGGGCATTAATAACCTTCTTCTTCTTTTCTCTCTTAATCTCTAAATTCATCACTAGAAGTGTATGTTGAATGGAGATATTTATACTCGGAATAACCTCACAATTCTTTCAAAGGCGTCTATCACCCTTTCGGAGAAGTAAGTAATCAATTTGAGTCTTACCTCCCGTATTACGAAAGGTAATCAAGTGATTCTCCCTCTCCGGGAAACATGGGTTAGCGATAACTAACTCAAAGGCTTTGGCAAAATCCAAGAGAGACGTCCCATCTCCATTCCTCTTTCCAAAACCAAAGCCTCCATGGACATCTTCAAATCCACTAGTGATTGCCCCTATGGCCATTAAAGTCTCCCCTAATGAAGAGTTTTTCCATCTCCAAGTATGCCTCTCACAACCTCATCTAAATATTACCAAAAGAGCCTTTTGACTTCCTCATCCAGGCCCACTTGGGGCGCATAGGCACTAACCACATTCACTACATGCCTACCAACCACAAGTTTAATAGACATCATCCTATTGTTAAATCTCCTAACCTCCACCACATATTTCCTATGGTCCTCATCTACTAGAATACCTACACCATTTCTATCCCTAGAACCACCCGAGTACCATAACTTGAATCCATCTATGTCCCAAGCTTTGGTCCTTTCCCATCTAGTCTCCTGAACACACACTATTTTAACATGTCTCCTCTTAAGACACTTCACTAGCTCTATGGGTTTTCCTGTAAGTGACCTTATATTCCATGATCCTATCCTTAACTTAGATACTCATGTGCTCCTCTTACCACCCCTACCCCTTACCTCCGACCGCAACCAATGACATGACCCTAATCCACTATTAGCCCCTGATGCCACTAAATTAAGAACTAATAACTCACTAAGCTACAAAGATCAAGAAGAAACAAATCAAGAAATATATGCTAGGGATGATATACAATATTCAATAATCAACAAAAAAAACTCAAAATTTTCCCTAACAATACTATTAGGCAACTTACACAACTCCTTAATAAATATCTTCTACAACGAACAAACACGTAAAGAAAAGGAAACCTGATTCAATTACACACGAACAAGTAGAAAATTTTGAGAGTAAATGTAACAATAAATTCAAGTAGAAAAAATTTTGATTTGCAGCAAACAGTTGATACACACAACCAAGAAATATTACAATCCCAATTAGAATCAGTCGTTATGTACTAGTGTCATCAATATTGCAGACAAGAAATAGTAATCAGAGGAGAGTTTGGGAGATTATTGTATGAACATTTTATGAAAACTTTTTCACCTAATACTCAATAATACAATCCAAATTAGAGAACTGATAAATGGTAACAAGAAGAACCCAAAACTAGTACAATTGGCAGAGATAGAACAAGAAATGGTAAAAATTGAACAAGAAACAAGAAACAAGAAAAAATAGCAAAATTGAACAAGAAGGGACAAGATTCTAACCGAAACTAAGGAAAAAGGGAAGATATCACCTGAAAGTTTTTGACTAGAAATTGACATTGCACATCCTTGAATTATCTTGACGCTATCAGAATCGTGCTGATCATGAATCAGCTTTGCTGGCAAATCTGGCTCAGTAGAGCTGTGATTTGAAGCTTTTTGGTCTCTAGAGAACCAATTGGAAGAAATAATTTCTGCTACAAGTCTTGGGGCTAGCAATTTTTCAACTTTTCTTGTTTGAGTTTTGTTAAAGACCATTCTTGTTTGTAAAATACTGATGGTAAACAAAAGCCCGATTTTCAGAGGTTGGTAACTTAGAAAAAACTCTCAAGTAAGGAGCCAAATAAATTAAGGGGTGACAAGTGAAAGTTGTTGGAATGATAAGCAGTTGTTCGAATGATAAGCACCTTTTATTTTCAACTCGAAGAGCTGAATGGGTAGGTCAAAAAAATGATGCATTGATTCGTTATGATAAAATGTATGGAGTCTTTGGGTGTGTTTGATATGGAGGAAAATATTTTTCAAAATAAGTTGATTTATAACTCATTTCTCATGTTGGGTTGGTGAATGTAAAATATTCTCTATTGTTTGTTTAGTGAATGAAAATATCTTTTAGAAAAAAAACTTGTATTTTTAGCTAAAGAGTAGAAAATATCTTTTAGGAAAACAATTTTTGACATGAAAATATTTCATGATTTGAATTTTTTTTTTAAAAATAAATATTTAAATTCTTTTGTGGGGGTGGACTGAGAGGGTCGGGGCAAGGGTAGGGGGCTGGGTGGAGTAAATAATTAAAATTTTTAAAATTTGAAATTTTAATAAAAATATTTTTTTTGTAGGGGGTGGGGGTAGGGATGGGGCTAGGGGTGGGGAGGCATGGAGTAAAAAATTAAAATTTTCATAATTTGAGTCTTTTGTAAAATTAAATTTTTAATTCTTTTTGTGGGGTGGGGAGGGCTGAGTGGGGGGATGAGGACGCCAGGTGGAGTTATTTTTTTTAAAAATTTGAATTTTTTTATAAAAATAAAATTTTAATTTTGTTTGTAGGCGTCCGTCGGGTGGGGGCGGAGGGGATGGGGGTGGGGGTGCAACGTGAAAAAAAAAGGTTAAAATTTTTAAAATTTAATTTTTCTTTTTTAGAAATATTTTTTTTAGGGGGAAAGGGGGGGGGGGGGGGAATGTGGGAGGAATTGGGTGGGTCAACATTGGAATTAGAGAAAAATATAAAATTATATTTTTTTCAAAAATAAATTTTTAATTTTACTTTATTGAGGGTAGGGAAGTCGTGGTAGGGATGGGATAAACAAAATCAATTTGAAATTGGATAAAAATTTTGAAAAATATCTTTCTTAATTTTTAGAAGGAAGTCATTTTTCTTACATTTGAGGGAGATGAGTTGATGTGAAAAATATTTCTCAAGACATATAAGCTAACTAAACAAAAAAAAATTGAAAAATATTTTCTTCCATACTAAGCACACCCTTTATCCCTATTAAATGACAACTTTTATCATTTCCCCAAATAAGTTCAATTGTCAATATTATATTTACAAGTGAACAAATTCACAATGAAAATCACATAAAGTTGCATTTTCGAGAATTTTTTTGACTTGATTTGGTGTACGTAAAAAATCGATTGGATTTATTTGATTTTAACATTAAAAAGTCAATTCGAGATCAAACTAACCCGATATTATATACTCCCTTAGTCCCATGTGACACCCTTTTCGTTTTATCCGTCCCAAAGAGCAGTATATGGTGGTTGCGTTTCATCATCATAAAAAATATCAACATTTTCATTAGTTTCATTATTATCTTCATCTAAATCTTGATTAAAGCCAAATCGTTTTTCAAGAAATTCATGATCTAATTTCGTATTAGAATCGATATTAAAACAAGTATCGTCAACATGTGTAAAATCTTCCGTATTAATTATAAGTGGCGGTTGTCTGGTAGATTTAGAAGAACTACCAGTTGATTTTTTAATGGTTAAAGCTTTAGCAATTCCATCAAAAAAAGTATTTTTTTTTCCTTTTCTTTTCTAGCGGAGTCCATGTTAAATAAAATGATACAAGTAAGGATTATATGAAATTAATCAAAACATGAATATACAAAAATAATTCAAGTATTCAACTAGTAAAGTTTAAGGATTAAAAATTAATAAGAAGAAATTTATAAGTTGGAATGAATGTACTGAATATCTGTGTAAAAATAGACGTAGAAGCCGAATTTGATGAAACTTGAAGCTTGAATATGCTCCAAATTGATCCACCGCAATTTACTCCATATTTCAAATAGCCCACCAAAATTGACAAACTAATTAATTAATTAATATTAAGAGAGTAAATAATAAATATTTATAATTATAGTATAGTATAATTATAATATTAGAGAGTATAGATTTGAGAATAAGATTGAGAGAATAAGAATTTTGTATGTAAAAAATGTGAAGGGGTGGGGTATTTATTGAAAAAAAAATTAGGAGGTAATTTTATTTTGAAAAAAAAAAGAAAATTGGGGAAAAATAGCTGTTCCAAATGGCTATAAAAATGGCCACAATTCTGAAATGACCGTTGGGGTGAGGCCCAGACCCCAATGGTCCAATGAATTTTTTTTTAAATTTTAACTGGTAATTTCGGACCGATACTGGGGTCGGTACCAGTATAATAGAACTGATAAAACCGGTAAATTTTTTCCCCTCCCATCCCGTTACCCCTATCGCCCCCCCCCCCCCCCCTCAATATCGGACCCTACCGGCACACTACCAGACCGGTACCAGTACTAAACTGGGACGGAACCAAACCGATATCGATAGGTACTGGTTCCTTTGCCACCCTTAGATAGGGGTGAAATAGAATTTTATTTATTTAAAAAAATATAAATAATATTTTTTTAGGGAGGAGCAGAGGAGGGGGGGAGAAGTTTAAATTTTTTAAAAATATTTTATAATATGTTAAAAAAATTAAAAAGGCGGGGATTGCTGGGGAGGGGGAGAGTGGGAGTAGGCAAGAAAAATATTTTGAATTTTATTTTTAAAAAATAATTATTATTTAAAAAATATTTTTTTTTTTGAATATTAATACTTTAATATCTAACTTTTAACACTATTAATAGTTTATTTAATTTTTGGCAAGCATATTTTATCCATGTGGCATGTCATGTGACAGTTTTCCTATAAAAAAAGAGTGTTTTACACACACCATTGAGATGTGTTTTTCAAACTAATAAATGATAGTTTAGATATGAAACTCACACTTCTAATAGTTTAAGTATGAATCTAAAAATAGTTTAAGTGTGTTTTTGACACTTATCTCTATATTTATATTAATATTTTATCGGAAAAATTTTAAAAAATTTAAAATTCGAGAATCCCAAAAAAATAAAATAAAAAAGTATAGTTGAAAATTTTGAATTTTGTTAGTTTGGTTTGATTTATAGATTTATAAATTTAACACAAATTTTTGATTTAATATTTAAAAATTCAAACCAATCTGATACATGTACACTCCTAATTATACCAGTCACCCTCATTGTAAACCCTTTTAGACATTGAAATTAACTTTATTAATAAATTGATGTTCGAAATTGATCACACCTTTTTGTTTTTCCGTTTCATTTTATTTGGTCCTCACGTAAAAAGTATATATTTTTATTTTAGTTGTTCATATTAGTAAACAACTTTTAAATTTTTTTATATCATTCTTAATATTAAATAATTAATATAAAATAATAGTAAAATTTAAAATTTAAAAATATCATTAATAAAATTAACTTACGTCTGATTAATTTTTTTTTTTAAAAGTATGTCAGATCAACATAAATCAAGTAATATAAAATTAGAGAGTATTTAATAATAGAGTATACTTATATATGTTTGGAGGCAAACTTAAACCTCACTAGCATTGTATGTCTTGTCCTTCCTATCGATACAAACTTATATTTTTCCAAAGTGTGGAACTCATAAAAGTATATATTTGGCCTTATTATTCACTATAAAATAATTAATTAATGTCTTCCCTATTAGTATTTATCATACTTATAACTAAAATAAGCACATATAAAAATAATAAAATTTTACCATGTTTATTAATGAACATATTAATCTTGTACAATCCTTGAGTTATTGAATTAAAATAGACAATACCACTAATTATTACTTGTGTTTCATGAATTTGGGATGATATAAGGAAATATATTGGTGTTTAATATATGATAAGACAAAATATAATATAATAGTCACACAAAATAAAATAAAAATAAAGATTGAATAATTAACTTCTCTTTTTTAATAATTAACTTCTCTTTTTTACTATTTTTTCACCAAGTCTATTTACGAATTTATTTGAATATTTTTATGAAAAACATACTTGCTTAAAATACCTAGATAATTTACTTAGGAATTTTAAAAATCCTCAAGTAATGATTACCTTCAAATTTTTTTAATTGAATTTTATTTGGTAGAAAGAACTACAGAAAAGTAGATTATTCGCAATATTTTTTTATATAATCTCTCGATAAATTTTCACGTAATGTACACATTTTTTGTAAAGACATAATTTTGATGAGTTAAATAGACTTTTTACTAAAATGATGGTTTAGTGACATGTATGTCATTTAGAATAGAAGGAGACTTTTGAGATATTTAATATTTTTTGAGAAAAATGTTAACAATTGAGTAATATTATTGTCTTTAAAAAAATAAAAATAATTTGTATAGGCAATTTTCAAGACATGAGTGAACATTTTAGAAAAAAATATATTTCTAAGTATGCAAATTCCTTCTTAATAAGCTAATCTATTATTTTTTTAAAAAAATTATAATTTCGGTCAAATGAATTAATTAAGTCTATTACTTTTTTTTTTTAAAAAAAAAGAGGTTCTAATGACATCGCAGGCCAACTAGAAAAGGAGGAGCCCTTATTAGCAGATGAGAAATAAGATACCCTCCAGAAATTAGAGAAATGGTCCATCATTGAAGAAAAAGCTCTCCGATGAAAATTTAGAGCCACCTGGATCAAACTTGGAGATGTGAATAGCAAATATTTTTCAGCAATGATGAGGCAAATGCAGCAAAAATAGTAAATTATTATACTCAATAGTTTTGCCAGGGTAAAGCTAATAGACCCTTGCAACGACTCAATTTCTTAGGTCGTGATGACACCTACCTAACCCACCGATAGGTAAGCCTATCTCATAGCTCGGAACAATGTGCAACAGACTATTCAGAGGAAGTCAACCCTAATAAGTAAATGTTGACACAACATGGATAAGAGATACAAAATGTCAAAGAAAATAACATACCGAAATCCACCCAAAAACTTGGCATCAGTCAGTATTTGAGCTTCTAATACACAAAACAAGAGTATAAGACTTCTTCACATACAAATAACAGTATTCACTATCTCCGAATAAAATATAAAGATAAGTCCAAAATACAATGAGATGAAAATCGACAACTTCGGAAGCTAGGAATTCACCATAATCTCCGAAATCCTCAACCTGCTTTCCACGAAAGGAAGTCAACAGCAGGGACTCACACTACGATCTACAGGGGTCAGAAGTATAGTATGAGTACCAAACAAATGGTACTCAACATACATAGATCGACTGAGCTCTACAGATAAAGTAAGTATAGACAACAGGAAAGTAAGGCAGGTAAAAAACACCAATAATGAAATAATAACCAAGATAATACCAAATCAAGCATACGAGGTGATGAGGAGAAAAGGAGAACCATACCTGTGAGGATCAAGCCTACTATCTACTATCTACTATCTACTATCTACTATCTACTATCTGCTAGCTTGAAAAAGAGGATACGAAGTTGAATCGGCAATGAACATGTAACACTCAGTAAATTTACCGAAATACCTCTACAGAAGAGGTATGCGTGTAATGCGTCTCCCATGCTTAGATGACAAATCTGAGACCATATATGCGATCAACATGAAATATTGAGTGAAAAATGGTCTTGGCCAATTATTAGAGCGACGGATCAAATGATAATTTTTTGGTCCGAAAATGAAAAACAGTGTTGGTATGTGGCAGAGGCACGTCGCGCCTCTGTAGCGGAGTTAGACTTATTTTTTTCAATTTTTTTCGACGAGATTCGAAAAACTCATATAAAATTTTTTTGGAGGAAAATATATATATGCGAAAAGCGCCTAGTTCGCGACCCGAGGTGAAATTTTTCTTTTAATTGGTGAGGGGAATCCTAGGCATTTTTCAACCCCTCATAAACTCAATACACGATCAAATTAGGTCGTTTCGAGCGTAAAAAAGGGTCTTAAACCCCATTCTAAGTCCTCTCTAAGTACTTGAATAAAACTAGGGCTTGCGAGAAGAGGAGAAGAACACAAGATTGAAGAATTCAAGGGAGAATTCTTGAAGGTTGATTGTTGATAGTTTCATCTCAGGTATATAAGGCTAAATGAAAGCATGGGATTATTCTCCCATGTGCCCCATAAATGGTAATAGAAGAGTTTAAAGTGCATGAGTCTCCATACATGTTTTTTTTAAGTATTATCTTGATTAATTCCTTGAAAACTATATTACTTACATGTATTTTTATTTGTTGATGATCATCATGAACTTGTTTTCGTGAATTGACTATGTTTCATGAGATATTGTACAAACCCTATGTGTTAACTTTTGAAAGCATGCATAAATGAAACTAGGGATTAAATCTAGAGCCTTGATTTGAGAATATCGAACGTGATTGTGATGTGAGAATGATGATGGGTTGATAGAACTTAATAGTCCTGTGAGTATCCATAAATGAACTCTAATGAATTGTTTATTCGATTGTTCCCTAATGATTGATCTAAGCCTTGAGCTATTGATTGAGAGTTGAGTTGATGAGGTGATTGGAGTCTCTATGAGACTGATTGAATGACGAGTGCCTCCATGAGGCTGATTTGAGATGATTTGATTGGATTAATTGTTTTATGAGCATTGAATATGATGAATTAATAGAACTTGACTACCTTACGAGTCTCTATAAATGAACTCTACCGATGTGTCTATTCGATTGATTCTTAATGATTATTTTAATTTTGAGTCATTGATGAGATTGATTGATGAGAGGGTTAAAGTCCCTATGCGTTGAATGATTACATGGTTCGAGTCCCTATCAGATACCGATCAATGATGGGGTTTGAGTCCCTATGAGATTGGTTGAGATAGAGGTTTTATAAGCACTGAGTCATGGGAGGAGTATCGAGCACCGAAAGAATGAGAGTTAGTCCCACTTGAACTCGTCAAACTATGTCGCCAAACATAGGTGAGGCTTAGAACCATCATATATTATGGTTCCCTCGTGAGTAACAGTCCCTAAAAGCAATAGCAGACCTGTTGAATACTGACTCCATATTGGGTGAGCCGATATGGTTTCTATTCATTCCCTACCTGGCAAGTTTAGAACGGCTGTGGAAACATTAGCTTGACTATTGTACATTCACTGGCTCATAAGTGATTGTTGTCGGATAAGAGAAACTCCCAGAAAGTTCCTACCCTGAGTACTCCGAGTTGAGATGAGATGAGAGAAGGTGAGCTCCTTGAGATGATTCTGAGATGATTGATGAGTTGGGTCGTTGACGGGTCACTTGTCTACTCTTTATTCTTGCATAGATAGACATTTGACGATTTGATGTTATTTGATGATTATTTTGAGTTGATGTTGTTTCCATATTATTCTACCTGTTTCTGTTTCACTCAGCTATTTTACATACTAGTACATTCCAAGTACTGATCTCCCTTTTTGAGTGCATCATTTTATGATGCAGAGGCAGGTACTAGAGATCGTCAATAGGAGCTCCGTTGAAGATCCGAGATTCTCAGCTGATTGGTGAGCATCCTATACTTCGGAGGATCCACTCTTATTATTTCATCTTACTTTAGAGTTAAATTGGACTATTTCTTTTATCTTGATTTGGGTAGCCATGGGTCTGTCATTGGCACCACATGATTAGTGATAGAGGATTCATAGACGATGGTTGAACGTTGATGTTGAGATTGTGAGCTAGTTCCTTTCTACTATCCTTAATTACTATCTATCATTTTGAGACTTCAGATGAGATGTGCCCATTTATTACTTTTAAATTCCGCTATTCAGTAAAGTTATATGATTGAATGAATGCAATGAGGCTAAGTGGTTCACTTAGGGACTAGCAATAGTCTCTAGATGCCGGCCACGCCAAGGGTACCCTCCCGGGGCGTAACAATAATGTCCCTCTTAATCCATTCAAAGATTCACGTATTCGAAAGTCATAATGTAGAAAAGAACATTGATGCACTAGCTAGTCGAATAATAAATCCGAGGTCATCCTAGATGCCTCTACAATCTCCAGTAGAAAAGGGCACGTCCTCGATAGCTCCAAGTATCAAATATAAAAAAATATATGATCCAAGTGATATGAATCCCGATAAAAATCAATCAAAATTTAGTAGATATCCACCAAGTAAAGCTAGTTTGATTCAATGCCATACTAGTAGTATAGAATACCATTTAACCATTCTTACTCTCTGTGCATAATGATGAGTCAATGCATGACTGGGATCATACAACAAAAATAGTATGAATGTGAAACCAATGCAATGCATGCCATCTTAGTATCCAAACAAGTACATAAATCTAGGGAGGCGAAGGCTGAGAAAACTAACCTGGGGTCCATATGCTCTAAATCAAGGCCTCGGGCCCAAAATAGATAACAATATATATATACATAATGCAATGGAAAAGCACAAAGGCAGAATTATCTCAATAATCATTGCCTATACACAACCAATAACTCAAGTTCACAAGTGAGCCAGCTAAATGAATTTATAGCCATAATAAGCCTCTCTAGCCATAATAAGCCTCTCAAATCTCAGAATCTACACAAGGTGCATCATTCAACAGTAAGCCTTACCCTAATACCATAATATCCAACCCAAAACAGAGTACATAAGTCAAATCCATGGCGATAACAGACGTCTAAGGTCTCGGACATCATCCCAAGGCATACCATCATCAATCAAGTCTATTGGAATCCATAACTAGATATAAAAGACATTTTTGTTTTATAAAAGACAACTCACTCTCAAACATAATCTAAGATCACCTGCAGGATCCCTAAATAGGACAATCACTCCATACCAATGTGTAAGCCAACTACAAGCCCAAACTAGGGTCTCTAGAAGCCTATCTTCGTCTAAGGTTCTATTGATAATCATGAAAATAAGAAAGAACAGAATAGAAAGAGATACCATGCAAATACAAGCTCAATCATAATGAAATATATACTTAACATCATCCAAAAGAGCTTAGTCATAATGAAGACAACTGCCTACCTAAAAGCTGACCTTGCACACTCCAAATTTACTCTATGATAGATATCCATACCCGAATCTCCTCCGATTGCTGCCATCCTATCAAATTATTAATCTACATGACAACATAATATTTTGACATCAAGAACATAATTTTAGGAGTCGGATCCAAAATCGTGTAAAAAAGGAGATTTTGAGATCCATGATGAAAATCCTAAAATCAACTATGTAAAAAGGTTACAACATAGCAGGAAACTTGTACTGCAAAAATGAGGCATAATTCAATGCTCAAAATAGAATACTGCACTTTCTAAATACGGCACAACGTTCTCCTAAAAAAACCATCCAAAGTATCTCCAGAAATCTCAAAAATTGGACCTAAATTACTGAAGAAATTGAGTCTTGAAAATATTCCAATAATATTGCCAACAGCACACCCATGGTAGTAGCTAAACACTAAAATTTACCACAAACTAAGCCTCAACAGTTAATTCTGACGACACCACAATGTTTTGAAAAATCACGCAAGATAGCCCTGTAATCACTGAATTTGGACCTAGAATGACTGAGAAATCAAATCTTGAAATATCCCCAAAAAATTAAGATCACAAAATGATCATGGTAATAGGTAAAAATGGGGATTTACCTCAAACAAAAGCTCTAAAGAAGTTTCCAAGTTCACGAATGCATTTTCCTAAAAAATCTTGCAAGTTAGCGTCTTGAATTATCCAATTTGGAGCTCTACAGCTCAAGATATACAACTTTGAAATTTGAATTTACAAATCATGATGGAACCTACCATAATCCATTGATATTTAAGTCAGCCCATAACTCGAAACTGCTAGTAATGGGGTTGAGAGAATAGATAACCAAATGAAAATCAATAACACTCCAATCATAATAAAAGCAAGCTAATGTGACATAAATATGACATAACCACGAAACAACCCTCCAAGAACCTAAAGTCATCTGTATCAAACTACTATACACATAGACATCTCAACCAAGTCACAAGGATATATATACACACACATACACAAGACCAAAGCAATGTACGAGGCTAGTCTCGAAAAGGTCGGCCACTGCTACAAGAGGAGATTGGAAGGATCCAGCAACGCTCAATGCTCACTACAAGTCTCTGAAAATGACAACAACAATAGGAAGAGTCAATGCTACTAGCTCGTGCTCGGTTCTGCATCACGAAATAAATGTAGAGTATAGGGTGAGTATCATAAATAAGGTACCTGGTAGGCAGCATAGACCGACTAAGTTAGAATAGTAAATAAAGTAGGAATAAACCAGATTATAACTCCACAAATAGCTAATCACGAGATCACTGCAAGTAAACATGTGAATATGGAAGCAATAAGAAATTGAGCATCACTGTAGTAATATATGCAGGTGTAAGGACCTACTGCCTACGCCTATACACTAATCAGACCCCATAAGCCTAAAAGGTACACCCACACAAAATGATAAGGTAGATGAAGGTATTTCGAAACATGGTCTATAGTGTTAAATCTCCAGTGAACACAAACTAAGATGATATGTAGATAATCTCAATTCTAACAAAGTTACCCAATTTGGCCTTAGATGCAGACTATGACCTGGACTCAAATCTAGGTTGTGACCTAGCCTTAGAATTAGGCTATAGTCTTTACATATCCTCGGACCATGGATATGGTCAAACATGATCAATATATAGTCTGATAATGGCCTCAAAGCATGGATATAATCTGACATGACCGCCTCAAATGGTATGGCCTCAAACTAGGGGTCTATAGCATCCAGCTGGACCCCAGGAGTCTAGTCTATGCTAGAAGGGTAAATAAATAATCACAAGAAATGCTCAAGCCTCAGATCGTAGGAGATCTTACTTTAAGCTCCAACATAACTCACCTGTTATCCCCAAATTTGAGCAATCTTCGATACATCACGATAATTTTTAATAGAAATAATATGTATCATATGGATAACTGGGTTCTCTCACAACATGGCCTATCTAAGTCATCAAGTCTATAGACTCAAGTATTCTAGTTTGGTCTACAAGGATCTACGCCTCTTAAGTTGCACCAGATGAATATATATCAGTCTACCAACTCTAACAGTGCAGGCTTAGGGCATCACTAGCTGACCCTAGGCTACAACTTCCTTTTTATAGACTAAGTTAGAACACGTGAATATAGTATGAACAACATGAATATTGAGCAAGAAACTAGTCTAAGGCTGTATTTGTTATATTAGCTAATAATTGGAGTTGAGAGAGTATTTGTTTGACATTCAGAGACTGTTCTAATCTATGTACCAGTGATATGCTGTAATTCTGGTTTTTTGATAAAGAGAAACTTGTTAAGATCCAAAATCTCTAGTCATTATGGCGCCTACCATTTCCTACCGGCAGGTAAGCTAACCCGTAACCTAAAACTACTAGTAATAGGTATGAGGAAGAAAACTAGCTAAAAGTTATAATTCTAGAATAAACAACTACAACAAAGAACCAATACTCTCTCTCTCTCTCTCTCTCTATATATATATATATATACACACACACATAAGACAATGAATTCATCCCAGAACCTGGAAGTCATGAGTACAAAGTACTAAGATAATAAATACAATCTTGAACTGAGCCAAAGTAAAATATATACATATACAAAAACATGGCTAGTCTTAAAAAATAAAAGACAGTCCACATGGGTTAATGGAGACTAAAATGATCCATGAATTCTAGATACTCACCCGAGTCTCTAGAAAGTCTGCTATGACTAGCTAAAATTAGTGCCCTCTACTCATGTTGTGACCCGCATCACAAAACAAATGTAGAGTCTAGTACGAGAACCAGAAGAAGGTACCCAGTAGGCTTAATAGGTTGACTGAGTAAGAAAAGTAAATAAAGCAAGAATAACTAGAAAAAAGTACCACAACAATAGAATATAGCAGAATGGAGCATAAATGAATAGAAAAGAGCATAATAGAATGACACGCAGGTCTAGAAAACTAACTAGGAAAAACCTATATGCTTGTCGAACCCCATAAGCCCAACAGGTAGACCCGCGCACCAGGTAGCCAATTATATATAGATCAAATCCCAATTGACCAAGTGTGCTGAGCTAGTAACTCAAACTCTAAAAAGGGGAGCACAGAGCTCGAACCTCTAACTACAAATATGGTGCCTATTAAGTATGATGTCGCTCATGCCGAATACCAAAGAAGGGGGAGCACAGAGCCCAAACCTGTCACCAGAATATGGGCCCCTTCATGTATAGTGCTTGAGAAGGGAGAGCACAAAACCTGGACCTGTCACTATGAATGTGGGACCCATGAAGTATAATGCAATTCGTAGCTTGCTTTTGATAGTTAACTCTCTTATAGAAGACTGGGTAGTAAATAGTAGGAGCTACAAAGCCTGAATCTCTAACCGCAGATGTAAGAGTAGTATATAGCAGGGGATATGGAGCCCAAACCTCTAATTGTAGATGAAACTCCCCCAAAGATCTAATGGGGCTCGTCGAACAAACATAAATTATCTCTAAAATTTGGTAACCCCAACGAGCGATTAGACCATGTTTTATAGAGTAAAGCAAGGGCATAAAACATAGCAAGACCTAGGTCAAGTTACAACCTATCTAAGCCTCAAATCTATCAAACTCAAGTTTTCTATATCAGTCTACAAGGACGTATGCCTCTCGAGTTTCACAAAGTGAAAAATAATATATTGAACCTCTAGGTGATTTCTATGTTATTGCATACTTTGCATCAGTTATAACATTAATATAGCGATCCCAAGTCATTTGTGACTTGTCGATATTGGTAGTTCGGTGGCCTAGTTGTTCATTTGAAAGTTGTGTAGTTTTCTATGTTGGAAGGCCTATTAAACTTGAAAAAATGAGTTTAGCTTTAAAGTCTAAGTAAACAACCTCAAAATAGAATTTTGGATAGTTCCATTAGCTTTGGAATGGACCAATTAGGCCAGAAGCATGTTCAGTTAGAGTATCAAGTTTTTCAATATTAGTTTATACTCAGTTTGTATTTTAGCCTTTAGAATAGACCAATAGTTGACTTTGGTCAATATTCTTGGAAACTATGCCCAAATAGAAATTCTGGCAATGTGGTTAGCTCTGTAATATCAAGTTTGGTCTAAAATGACCTTTCATTAAGTTCCCGAGGCTTTTGGGTGCATTTTGACCCCCTCTATGGAGATTGAGTAAATATAAAGTTAAGAAGTGGGACCCACAGTTGGTCAAAATAACCTCATATGGGAAATTTAACTACGCCATTAGATCCAAAGCATCAAAACTTGTTAATTTACTTGCATTTGAAGTAACAAGCTATTGAACTAGCTGCCTAAATAGAGTTTTACATAAAGAAATATCTTCCATTCTTGGGCTATTTTGCATGGTTTTACGCAACAAATTAAGCCCAAATTTAGGGCACAGGCTCGAGAAAACATAAGGATTATTATATAGGCTTTATTTTAGAATTTCAATGTGGGCTTATTTTTCAGCCTCGCAATTGGTTTAAGTCTATATTCTGTGATTTTAATATTGAAACGATCATATTGACACTGTGATTTTATTTATGATAGCTTGGTAGTATTCTGAGATTATCTGAAAGAGTAAAGTGCCAGTAAAGTGATTATGGACGTGTGTGATCAGCGTACAGGTAGGCTATAGTCTTTTCCCTTCTTTTAGATTTAGTTGAACACATGAATATTTCCTGGAATGGCATAGATAATAAGCAAGGGATCGATTGAAGGCCATATATGTTAACATAATTGAATTAATAAGTTATATGAGTGTCAACCCAAATGTACTGACATAATTATACTGATCGATTATATAAATGTCTGAATAGATGTGTAGCATGTTGAAACCACTTGGGGTTGGTATACTAATTATCTGTTACATTCCTAATTATCTGGGTTGACAGAGTATTTGTTGACGTGTTAAGACTATTAATGGTTATTGTACCGATTATCAGTTGTACTATTATGGCACTTTGACTAATATATTCATTGTCTATTGATGATTGTTTGTTATCTGTTGGGCCTTAGTCTAGGCTTACTCTAGAGATGCCCTAGACTTGCGTCCGTCAGGATCAATAAGCTATATTGTGTTCGGTGTGACTTGAGAGGCGTAGATCCGTGTAGACCAAAATAGCAGACTTGAGTTTATAGAGCTGAGCCCTAGAGGTAGTGTAATAAGATGGAAACCCAACTATTCATACGATTGGTTGTCTATTGTGGATCATTACCATAATATATCAAATTATTCTTGAATATAAAAGGGCCAACAACTTCACCCTAGAAACTCAGAAGATTTTCCCATAAATAATTAACTATTCCCCCCTCCCCCCCCCCCTCTCCCCAAAAAAAATGTGTACACGAGGATAAGTTACATAGCTATATACTCCTAGTTAAAGGCTATATAGTAGAGTCTATACCATTATAGTTAAAGGCTATTTTGTTAGAGGCAACATTAAAAGAGGGAATTTTGGACTAGTCTGGGCCTAAGGGCCGAGGCAGACCACTAGTCACGTCTGACATTATCCTGTTAAAGGCCAGGTGCTATCCTAGGTTAAAGTCCAAGTCGCTGCATAAGTTAAAGGCTAGGTTTTGTCTTGGGTTACAGGCTAGGTCAGGGTATATAGTTTTTGGTTAAAGGCCTAGTTGGCTAATTCTATCAAAGGTGTGATTACATGCACATGATTGGTTCATGAGCTTAGCTTTGACTTGATACTGTGAACCTCACGCCTATTCAGGCTTCCATTGTGCATGGGTATACCTTTTGAGCTTATAGGGGCCTGATTGGCATAGGCATTGACAGTAGAGCCTTACACCCACATACATTACCATACCACTGTCCATTCTCTTGTCACTTCCCTGTTCGCCGACCTATGCACCCGAAGCTTGTGATTATGCACTTGTAGAGTTATATTTTGGTTTATCCTTGCTTTATTTATCATTCATACTTAGTCGACCTATATTTCCTATTGGGTACCATATTTTCGGTACTAACCCCTACTTTCTGCATTTGTTTTATGATGCAGGTCCTAGCATAAGCCAATAATATTGATTCCCTCTATTGATGCTTTATTCAGAGATTAGTGATAAGCATTAGACATTCGTGGATCCATTTTCTCTCCATTTGTATCAATGTCTGCCTTTTGTTGTTTAGGACTTGCGCTGTATATTCTTTTGGATTGTATATGTATATAGATATGTTGTGGCACAGTTATGTTAATATTTGTCTATAGTAGTTTTGTACAAGTGACTTTTAGGTCCTGAGAGGTTTGTCTAGTGTGTTGTATACTTATATATTTAGTATCTATTCTATTCCTTTATATTTGTTAGTAGTGGCATTTAGTTAGGTTATTGGCTTCCTCATATTATTAGCTATCATGGGTCAAGGTTAGGCTTGCCTATTGGAGGTAAGACAGAAGCCATCATACCTTATAAGGTTAGGTCATGACAAGTTGCCTATTGGGGTAAGCCCTAGGTTCATTGGTCTTACCTGTACAGAGATATCATCTGGTAGAGTCCTGCTGATGGATGTGGAGATGTTTAGGACTTATATCTAGGAGGCTACAAGATGTATTAGGAAATGTGTCAGTGATTGTATCCTTCATTCAAGTGTCATATTGACTTTGTGGAATTTTATTTGGCTTATTCTTTTGTAGTTATGACTCGAAAAGGTCGACCTTCAAGAAAAGATGGCGATGTAACACTAGCTCTAGGCAAGGACCCTTCTCTAGAGCCTGTTGAGGAGCTTCTGGATGCCCCTACTCCCCCACAGCTGAAGGGACCTGTAGCAGCACCATCCCTATTATGATACTAGAAGTACAAATGGTGATTGCCTGTTACTTGCAACTCTTGGGGGCGTACAACAGGCACCCGCTCTAGCCTAGAGCCAGCTTTAGTACCATTAGTACAACCAGTGCAACCTCCAACCCCTGCTCTAGTAGAGCCTGCAACCCTGCTGCTCCATCAGATGCTGCAGAAGGTGTTTGGTCATATGAGGATCAATAAGTACTTAGATATTTTCTCAAAGTAGGCCCTCCGGGATTTTCATGAGAAAATGGGAGGATGCCCATGAGTTCCTAATTTCCTGTGAGGAGAGGCTATAGACCTTGAGGTTGTTGGATTCAAGGGGAGCAGATTTCATAGAATATCAATTAGATGGAGCTTTTAGACAGTGGTGTCATACGTATCAAGACACCATCTGGGTCACTACCACTATCATGGATTGAGTTTTTTTGATGCATTTTTGGCCTGATTCATACGTAGGGGTCTCAGGGATAGGCTTCATAAGAAGTTTTTCAGACTTGAGTAGGGGTTGATAATTGTGTCAAAACTTGAGGCTAGATTCCATGACCTCTCTAGGTATGTTACTACTATATTGCTAATAGAGGAAGAGTGGATCAAGTGTTTTGTCAGAGGTCTAAGGACTCAGCTTTGGATTGAGACCCAATCACTGGTTATAGTTGGCCAAACTTTCTTGGATATTGCTAGTCACACCTGTACTATCGACTAGCATTGTCATGATACCTATGGGGGCAACAACATGCAGCCTCGCTATGAAGGGAGTTATGGTGGAGAACAATCTAGTTTTAGGAGGCAGTTTGACATAACCCAGTCGAGATTTCAATAGGGTCAATCTTCACTACAAACTTCGAGGGCAGTTGTCAGTTACAGGATACTTCTGGACAAAGTGTCCCTCCTTATCCTACCAAGAGAAGGCCGAGAGATAGAGATGCAGCAACATCAGGCCAGGTTAGAGCCCCTCCGGTAGCTAGTAGGGATATAAAGTCTCTAAGGCAAATACTATAGGCCCTAATAGTCGATGCCGAGGTGACAGATTATCTTCGAGATGGTATGAATATGGGGTATCAAATCATTGGTATCTAAAGTGTCCTATGTGTAAAGATAGGTACTTGGATTTTTGGGTAGGCCCATACGCCTCACCATCGATAGTTAGAAACCAAGATTGAGATTAGGACAACCGGGGCAACTAGTGAGGGTTCAGAGATGACCAGCGTGAGTCTCAAAATGATAAGCGTGATTCTAAAGGCTGCGACAAACTTGGTAGTAGAGGCTATACCAAGGGAGAAGGACGTTAGGGTCACTTTCATATAGCTCTATCTCAGTTAAAGGCTGAGGCATCTAATGATATTATTATATGTATGATTATTTTATGTCAGTGGTCAACATCTGGTTAATTTGATCCCGATTCTACTTATTCATATGTACCTATTTCTTTGCTTCCCATTTAGGGATGAGCTCTGAGCCTCTATCAATACCACTTCATGTTATGACTCCGATAGGAGATCCTATAATAGTAGATCGAGTGTGCAGGTCATGTATAGTCACTATTCATGGGCAGAAAATCTGGGAAGATTTGATACTACTTGATATGTTTAGTTTTGATATTATTCTAGGTATGGACTAATTGGCACCTTATCACATAGTTCTTGATTTTATGCTATGACAGTGACTCTGGCTATGCCTAGTAGACCTCCAGTGGTATGACAGAGATCTATTAGTCGTGCATTCGTTGGGTTCATCTCTTATATTTGAGCTCAAAGGTTGATTTTTACTAGTGTTTTAAGCATATTTGGACCATGTTCATGATGTTTCCTTTGAGACCCTTTTGGTTGATTAAATTCCTGTGGTTTATGAGTTTTCGAATGTGTTATCTATTGATTTTCCTGGGCTACCCTAGAGAGGGATGTTAACTTTTCTATTGATTTGGAGCAAGGTATTAAGCCTATATTTATTCCTCCATATCAGATGACTCACATCGAGCTTAAAAAGTTCTGTGTTTAGCTACAGGGTCTTTGAGAATAGGGTTTTATTTGGCTAATATTTCTCCCTAGGGTGCTCCTGTTTAGTTTATCAAGAAGAAGGATAAGACTATGCATATGTGTATCAATTATAGACAGCTGAATAAGGTGACGATAAAAAACCATTACCCCTTGCCACATATTAAAGATTTGTTTGATCATTCACAAGAAGCTGCAATGTTTTCTAAGATTGATTTAAGGTCGAGCTATCATCAACTGAGGATCAGGGCAACAAATATTCTTAAGACTGCCTTCCAGACCCATTATGACCATTATGAGTTCTTGTTATGTCTTTCAGGTTGACTAACAATCCTACAACCTGTATAGATCTAACGAATCATGTTTTCAGGCCGTATCTGGATTCCTTTGTAATAGTCTTCATTGATGACACTATGGCATATTCGTGGAGTGTGAGCAATATGCCTAGCACTTGAGAGTTGTACTTTAAGCAGTGAGGGATCACTAACCGCATGCCAAAATTTCTAAATATGAGTTTTGTTTAGAATCCATAGCATTTCAGGAGCGCATGGTGTCCAAATGTGGTGTTATGGTTGATCTAGACAAGATTGAGGCTATTCGTGGTTGGTCTAGGCTCACATCTATTACTGACGTCAAAAGTTTTATACAGTTAGTTAACTATTACAGATGATTTATCAAGGGGTCTTCTACTATTGCTGCAGCACTGACCTGTTTGACTCATCACGGTGTCTCATTTGTGTGGTTTGAGGAGTGTGAGTCTCACTTTTTGAGGCTAAAATGTTATTGACTACAACTCTTATTTTGAATCTTCCAGTTGAGGGAGAGGGATTTACTATATATTATGATGCCTCCAGGATTGGCCTAGGGTGTATTCTGATATAGCGCTATCGGGTTATTGCTTATGCCTCCAAACAATTGCACCTTACAAGAAACACTTCCCACTTATGATTTAGAGGTGGCAACAATATTTTTATGCTCAAGATATAATAATACTACTTATATGGAGTCCACAATGAGATTTATACAGATCATCGTAGCCCACAGTATATTATGGGCTAGCAAGACTTTAATTCCAAACAGAGGCGATGGATTGAGTTGCTAGCTACTTATGACCTCTCCATTCAGTATTATTCGAGAAAGGCAAACATAGTGGCGGATACCTTGAGCTAGGAGGTGATTAGCATGGGTAACTTAGTTTATCTACTTACTACGGAGCGACCTTTAACCTTGGATATCTAGTCCTTAGCTAATAGGCTAGTGAGGTTGGATATTTCATGCTCCGAATTGATGATAGCTTATATTGGTACTCAGTCCTTCTTATTTGATCAAAATTGTATGAGACAATATGAGGATGAAGAGTTAGCGGCCCTCAAAGATCGAGTTTTGCAGTTTTGTAATGGCTAAGATATTGTAGATTCAAAAGAGGTCCTCAAATTCGATGACCGAATGTGTGTTTCTAGAGTTGGGAATCTGATATAGTTGATTTTGCATGAGGCTCATGACTCCAGGTATTTTATCCACCTGAGCACAATAAATATGTATTAGGATTCGAGGCAGTAGTACTGGTGGGATGGTATGCAGAGAGATATAGCTCATTATGTATCCTGTTGTCTCAGCTGCCAACAGGTAAAGGTCGAGCATCAGAGATCTAGCAGAGAGCTTCTGAGATTACCCATTCTTGAGTGGAAGTGGGAACAAATCACCATGGACTTTATGATGGGGTTGCTTTGGACTCCCAAAGGTGTTGACAACATCTGGTTATTCATTGATTGAATGACTAAGTTTCACTTCTTTCTAGTTTGGTCTACCTATCGTGCCAAGTGGTTAGCCCATATATATATTTAGAAGATAGTTTATCTTCATGGGGTACCAGTATCTATTATATCATATTGGGGTTTATAGTTTACCTCCAATTTCTAAATGGAATTTTAAAGAGAGTTGGGAACCAAGGTTGACTTGAGTATAACATTTTATCCATAGACCAATGGCCAATTAGAGCACACTATTAAGGTGCTTGAGGGTATATTGTGGGCCTGTGTATTAGAGTTTGGCGATTACTGGGATCAGTTTTTGCCTCTGTCAAAGTTTATATAATAATAACTACCATTCCAATACAAAGATAACACCATTCAAGGCCTTATAAGTAGACATTGCTATACTCATGTTGGGCGGTTTGAGTCCACTATGCCTAGACTATATGGAACAGACTTGCTTTAGGAGGATCTATCTCGGGTGCATGTGATCCCGAACAGGTTCAAGATGGCCTAGAGCCAGCACCAGAGTTATAGTAACTGTAGATGTCGACCCTTATATTTTGATGTTGATGATCGAGTATTCCTACAGATATTGCCCTTAAATAGGGTAATGAGATTTGGTAGGCGGGGTAAGATTAGCCCCCAATACATCAGCCCGTTCGAGATTCTAAGGAAAGTTGATGTTATTGCTTATGAGTTGGCTTTTCCTCCTACATAATCAGCTATTCATCTCATTTTTCATGTTTTGACATTGTGCCAATATGTTCCAGACGAGTCTCATGTGTTATAATATGATTATGGGGAGTTAGATGATTGGTTGGCATTTGCTAAGGAGCTAGTAGCCATATTATCTAAAAATGTCAAGCAGCTACATTCTAGAGTGATACCTATGGTTAAAGTTAACTGGAAGCACTGTTCGGTTGAGGAGGCCATCTGGGAGACAAAGCAAGACACGCGAAGCAAAACCCAATTTATTTGTGTCTCCTCAGGTATGCCTTTATCTTTACTGTTGTGAATGAAAGTTTTTATAATAGTGGTTGTTGTAAATCCTCTAGGTCATTTCCATGTTATTTTATACTTTGCATCGATTAGAGCATTTCTATAGTGACCTTAGGTCATTTGTAACTTAATGATGCTGACAGTTCAGTCGCATGGTCATTCGTTTGAAAATTGTGCAATTTTCCATATTGGGAGGCTGGCTAATGTTGAAAAAATGAGTTTAGCAGTAAAGTCTAAATGAAATTCTAATAGTTCCATCAACTCTAAAAAGGCCAAATTAGGCTAGAACATATTCAATTAGAGTACCAAGATTATTGCTATTAGTTTATATCGAATTTTATGTTTTAGCCTTTAAAATAGGCCAATAGTTGACTTTAGTCAACATTCTAGGAAAAATATGCTTGAATGGAAATTCTGATAGAGTAGTTAGCTTCAAAACATCAAGTTGCAGTTAGCTTCAAAACGTCGAGTTTTGTCTAAAATGATCTTTCATTCAATTCTCAAGGCTTCCAGGTGCGTTTTTACCCCTCAATGGAAATTGAGTAAATATAAAGTTAGGCATTGCGACTTATATTTGATCAAAATGACCTAGTATAAGAATTTGACTGCGCAATTGAATCCAGAACACCGAATTTGGTTTGGTTACATAGTTTGTTCAAGAAAAACATATTTCGAACGAGTTCCAAACACCCTGTCAAAATATTTTAACTTGGATGATAGCTGGTGCCATCACAGTGCTCTGTGATTGTGGGGCCTTTTCCTACATTTTCAAAGGCCAACCGGGCTAACACTTCATGATTGCAGGCTGGCGAGCTCCATTCATGGAGGTTAGCAGGTTATCTCTCCGCAATCGCGACAGACTCTCCGCGTTCACAGAGGTCTTTCATGGTGTAGTTCACGATCGCGCAAAACAAAAGTGAGGCAATAGAGGGGTATTGATTCTAAAAATTTGCAAAGGGGAAAAGAAAAGTAAAAATAGTGGTATCTCCTTTGTCTGAAATCTGAATCAAGCGATATGAAAGGATAACTAATGTAATTTGTTCAGAGGAGCGCCATGGAAGTGTCGGAAATGAGTTTGGCATGCCGTTCGAGGTAAATTTTATGATTTTGTTGTCGTGTTGTGATGTGATTGTCAAAAATTTTGGATAGTGTTTTCTTTATCATTTTGAATAGGATTTTAGTGAAATTTAGGTCTATTCTGTGTCTTTTCTTGGGGCACACATTGTGGTATTGTCAAAATTTGTTGATTTGTTTGAGGTAGGAGAGCTATTGAACTTGCTTCCTATATTGAGTTTTATGTAAACAAATGTATTCCATTCTTGGGTTGTTTAACATTGTTTTACATATCGAATTAAGCTCAAATTTTGGGCGTAGGCTAGAGAGAATATAACGATTATTATATAGGCTTTATTTTGGGATTTTTATGTATGCTGGTTTTCACCCAAGATTGATTTTAGTCTATTTTCTATGATTTTAATATCAAAACAATTGTATTAACACTGCTATTCTATTTCTGACAGCTTGGCAGCATTCTAAGATTGTGCGAAAGGTAAACTATCAGCAGAGTGATCAGGGACATGTGCAATCGACGTCCAAGTAAGCTATAGTCTTTCCCTCATTTTAGGCTAAGTTGAACACCTGAATGTTGTATAGGATGGCATAGATAATAAGCAAGGGATTAGTTGAAGGCTATATATGCTGACATAGTTGTATTGATAGATTATACGAGTGTCTAAATAGTTGTGTAGCATATTGAAACCACTTGGGTTGGTATACAGATTAGCTATTACATTCGTGATTATTTAGGCTGTCAAAGTATCTGTTGACTTGGTGAGACTATTGATGGTTATTATATAAATTATTTGTTATATTGTTGTGGCACTTTGACTGTTTTATTCACTTTCTATTGCATTTGTGATTGTTTGTTATTTGTTGGGCCTTAGTCTAGGATTAGGCTAGTGATGCTCTATATCTGCGCTGATCAGGATTGGTAGGCAGCTATATTATGTCCGACGTGACTTTAGAGGCATAGATCCTTGAAGACTGGAATAGAAGACTTGAGTCAGTAGAGTACAGCCTTAGAGGGACTGTAATAAGACAGGAACCCGACTACTTATACAATTGGCTGGCTATTCTGGATCGTTTCTGTGATACATGAAATTTCCTTGAATATAAAGGGGCCGACATCGTCACCCTAGTAACTCTGAGTAAGGTCTCATATTATTAAAGGTCCAAGCTTTTCCCATAAATGGTTACCTATCCTCCCCTTGGAAAATGTGTAAACAAGGATAAGTTACGTATCTATATACCCCTAGTTAAAGGTTATATAGTAGAGGATATACCATTATAGTTAAAGGCTATACTATTAGAGGCGACACTGATGGAGGGCATTTTGGACTATTTCAAGCCTATGGGCCAAGGCAGAATACTGGCCATGTCTAACCTTATCCCGTTAAAGGCCAGGTGCTAGCCTGGGTTAAAGGCCAAGTCGTAGCCTAAGTTAAAGTCCAGGTTGTAGCTTGGGTTAGAGGCCAGGTCGAGTTATACAGTTTTGGTTAAAGGACTATTTAGGTGATTTTGTTAGAGTTGTGGTTGCACATACATGATTGGTTCAAAAGCTCAGTTTAGACTTGATACCTTGAACCTCACACCTATTCACCCTTCCATTGTGCTTGGGTGTACCTTATGAGCTTATGGGGGTCCAATTGGTGTACAAATATAGACAGTAAGGCCTTATACTCATGTATATCACCACAACACAATCCATTCTCCGGTCACTTCCATGTTCGCTAGCCTATGCACCCGAGTCTTATGATTATGCACTTGTAGAGTTATATTTTGATTTATCCCTACTTTATTTACTATTCACATTTAGTCGGCCTATGATGCCTACTAGGTACCATATTTTGGTATTGACTTCTACTTTCTACATATGTTTCGTGATGTAGGTCCTAGCAGAGCTAGTAGTGTTGATTCCCCCTATTGTAGCTTCCTTATTCGGAGACTAATGATGATCATTGGACCTTTTTGGATGCTCTTGGTATCCATCTATGTTAGTGACTTCCTTTTGTTGTTTGGGACTTGCCTTGTATATTCTTTTGGCTTGTATATGTATATAGATATGTTGTGACTCAGTTATGATATATCGTGTCTATAGTATTTCTGTACAAGTGACTTCTAGGTTGTTGAAGATTGGTATAGTAAGTTGTGTACTTATATATTTAGTAGTTTTTCTGTTCCTTTATATTGGTTATTAGTGGCTTTCAGTTTGGTTACCGGCTCCTTCGTACAATTACTAGTTGTTTCTGGTCAGGAGTAGGCTTGCTTATCGGGGGTAAGGTAGGTGCCATCATAACTTGTAAAGTTGGGTCATGACAAAAAATTAGTCTATTAGCCCTGAACAACACAGGTCTCTAGCATCACTAGTCTAAGCCTAGACTAAGGCCAACATACTTTGATATAATACAATCTCAATCACAAACTTCTATACATATCACAACCTCAATCATAAACTTTAATATATCACAATCTCAGCCACAACCTCAATCATAAACTTTAATATATCACAATCTCAGCCATAAACATCAATACATATCACAATCTCATTAATAAACTGAATATATCACAATCTCAGCCATAAACCTCAATATACATCACAATCTCAGTCATAAACTTCAATATATCACAATCTCAGTCATAAACTTCAATGTACCGCAGTCTCAGCCACAAACTTCAATATATATCACAATCTCAATCACAAGCAAGATTCCAACAAGTGAAGATGATATGACTATACAAAACAAGTATCCGGAGGCCCTAAAATTAGCTAAATAGAATTATATTGTATACATGGTATATCCAACTAATCCGCACCCAATATTCATGCAATTCCATATTCCAACTTAGTCTAAAAGAGGAGAAATCGTAGCCTACCTTTAGGCCGAGCACGTGCGCTCCAACCTACTTTGTTGGAGCTTTCCATTTTCAGATAGTCTCAGGACGCTTCCAAGCTTCAAAAAGAGATTCACAACACTATAACGATTGCAAAGACATTAAAATTACAAAAAGTGCAAGTGGACTAATTTTGGGGTCAAAAATGGGGAAATATGGGACCCACATCCAGAATTCTGGAATTGACCCCCAAAATATGTCCTAATCCTTTCCTCGAGCTTATATCCAAAATGGAAAATAAATTGGGACACAGAAGCGATAAAAATGACTAAGATCAAGATGAAATTCTATTTTGAGAAATCAAGGAATAAGACAATTGGTTTATCGATAATTGTACCTTGAACAAAGTTCAAATAAAGGATTCTAACCATACCACAATGACCACCTCAAATAATTACGCAGGATAGACCTAAGAATCACTAAATCCAGACCTAAAATGATCAACCTATCAATTCCTAAACTGTCCAATATCCCCTCCAAAAAGCCCAGTCATATCAATAGCAAGAATAATACAAATTACCTCAAACGAAGGTCTTACCACTGAAAGCAACCACATCATGATGATCCTCACAAAAACTTCGTAATTTAGACTCTTGAATTGCCAAAATCAGACCAATAAAGGCCGAGAAATCACTTCTCAATATTTCCCAAAAATTCAACCAAAAAAAAAATCACAGCAGTTATATCAATGAATTTACCTCCAACGAAGCCCCCAACACACTTTTCAATCACACTTTGCATTTCCACGGAAAACCCCATGAATAAGGCTTTTTGAATCACCCATTTTGAACCTATATCAATTAAGATATGAATTTCCAAAAATTTTGCAAATTTCAGTTCATAAATAGGAAATGTTGTAGCTAAAATTGGAATTCTCACCTCTAACGAAGCTCTGAAGTCACTTTTCGATTTCATAAATGTGTTTTTTTGTGAAAAATTCTCTAGTTTAAACCCAAGAATCACTTAATTTGAACCTGGAATGCTCTCGAATCAAATCCCAAAGTTTCAAAAAACTTCTATCCAAAACTCATTCAAACAAGCAACAAAATTTCAATATTTACCTCGAAGAAGTTCCCACGATCAACTTTGACACCACCATGATGTTCTCCTAAAAATTCCATGCGAAATAGACCTTTGAATAACACAACTTGACTTACAAATGACTAAGATATCAGCCCTCAAACTTAGCCAAAATATTTGTTCAAATGCTGAAATCCAATATATAGAAACCTCACTTTTGTTATCCGACGAGGTAGTCATAATTCGTTCGAAACTTCATACATGCAAATGAACTATGCCACCCCATTAAATTTGACGTTCTAGATTTAATAGCATGGTTAACTTTCTCATACGAGATCACTATAGGTCCCATTGCCAAGGCTATATTTAATTGAAATCTATCGAGGAGCTTGAAACAAGTTTGAAAGTCTTAGAAACCAAACAAAAGGTCATTCTAGACCAAACTCTACATTCCAAATTTAACAGTGCCGTCGGAGTTTTTATTCGGGTACATTTTCCAAGAATATTGATCAAAGTGTACTTTTGGTCAATTTTAAAGGCTAAAATGCTAAACTCGGTACAAACTCACACCGAAAGTTTTGGTTCTCGAGCTGATCATCCTTGTAGCCTAATTTGGCCATTTCGAAGCTGATGGAACTGTTAGAATTTTGTTTTGAGGCCGTTTACCTACATTCTACTAAAAGATTACCTTTTTTCTACAATAAGGCCTCCAAAACACAGAAAACTATACAATATCAAAATGAACGACAAGGAGACCATGCTACATGTGCCAACAGGTCATAAATGACCTAGGGTCATTATAGGAATGCATTAATTAGTGGAAAAGAAGCATTACATAGAAAATAACCCGAAGGTCATTACAACATCCACTACTAAAATAACTTTCTCCTGCGAAAGTCAAGGACAACCATAGTCTCAGGGCACCAACAGGTTATTCCTATTTTAGAGTCTTGAATAAGGTGCTCGAGATTCATTCAAAACTCTGTGCGCACAAACGAACTATGCCACAAAAATTGATATTATAGACTCAATAATAACATTCAAATTTCTATAGGAGGTCATTACGACTAAATATGGGTCCCACTCCTAACATGATTTTTAATTGAATTTAATTGAGGGGCTCGAAATGAGTTCGGAAGCATCGGGTACCAAACGAAAAGTTATTTTAGATCAAACTCTATGTTTTAGAGTTAATCACGCTATTAGAATTTTTATCTGAGCAAGTTTACTTAGAATGTTGACCAAAGTCAACATGGCCAATGTTTAAGGCTAAAAATGCTAAAATAGTTTAAACTTGCATCGAAAGCCCGGAAATAAGTTGACCCTGCCTCTAACCTAATTTGACCGTTTTGAAGCCAATGGAACTGTCAAAATTCCATACTGAGGCCATATTCCTGTTTTGATTGAAGTCAACTGTTCAAACTCTAGGAACTTTGAAATATAAAAACTGGCATAAAATCCAAATGAACGACCAAGAAACTTAGCTATTAGTGTCAAAAAGTCATAAATGACCTAGGATCACTATAGGAGATCTCTACATGCTGAAAGAACAAGGAAAAGAGAAAATGATCTGGAGGGTGAATAATCAATAGTAGGAGGTATAGAGCTTGGACCTCAAATTGCAAATCCTCTATCAAATATATAATATCCCTCTTTATCCGTTCAGAGATTCTCATATTAGAAAGCTATAATGTAGAAAAGAGCGTCGATGCGCTGGCTAGTCGAATCATAAAATCTGAGTCATTTTGGATGCCTTCACAATCTCCAGTAGAAAAAGGTACGTCCTCAACGTCTTGAAGTATCAAATCTGGAAAAATATATGATCCAAGTGGTATGAATCTCGATAATAAATCAATAATCCAGTAGATATCCACCATGCAAAGTCAGTTTGAATCAATGCCATACTAGTAGTACAAAATACAATTTAACTATTCTCACTCTCTATGCATAATGATGAGTCAATACATGACTTGGATATTACCACAAAAATAATATGAATGAGAAACCAATGCAATGCATGCCATCTCAGTATCCAAACATGTCACACAAAAAATCTAGGGAGGCGAAGGCTGAGAAATATGACCTACGACCCAACTGCTCCAAATCAAGTCCTTGAGCCCAACAATAGATAACAATATATATACATAATGCAATAGAAACATCATGAGCCATCAATTAAGGGTATATCTAAGGAGTCCCAAGTGGCTAAAAGCAAGCAAGGATGCAAAATCTATGTCAATAATCATTGCCTATACCAAGGCCATAACTCAAGTCTATTAGTGAGCCAAATGAATGAATCTATAGCCATAATAAGCCTCTAGAATCTCATAATCTACACAAGGTATATCACTCAATAGTAATCCTTACCCTAATACCACAATCTCTAACCTAGAACAGAGTACACAAGTCAAATCCATGTCCATAATGGGCCTCTAAGGTCTGGAACACTGGCTTAAGGCATACTGCCATCATTCAAGTCTACTGGAAATCCATAGTTAAATATAAAATATATTTTAATTTTACAACAGAAAACGAAGGTTCAAACACAATCAAAGGTCACCCATAGGATACCTATATCGGACAATCACTCCATACTAAGGCATAACACAACTACAAGCCAAAGCTAGGGTCTCTAGGAGCCTGTCCTAGTATAAGGTTCGACCAACAACCACAAAAAGAAGAAAGAAGTGAACAAAAAGAGATACTATGCAAATACAATCCCAATTATCATGAAATATATACTAAACATCATCCAAAAGAGCTTAATCAAAATGAAGACCACTTCTTACCGGGAAGCTGACCATGCGCGCTTGAAATCCACTCCACGATAGCTATTCGCACCCGAATCTCCTCCAATTGCCGCTATGCTATCAAATTATTGATCTAGGTGACAGCATGAACATTTTGACACCAAGAATATAATTTCAGGAGTTAGACCAAAAATTAGGTCAAAAATGAAACTGTGGGACCAGCAATGGAAATCCTGAAGCTAGCTCTATAAAAAGATTACAACGTAGCAGGAAACTTGTAACCCGAAATGAGACACAATTCAAGGCTCAGAACAGAAGAATTTAATTCATTCAATAAAGCCTAATTTATAAAAAATTTCAAGAAAAGGGATAGTAGCTATAACTATAAATTTACCTCCATTGAAGCCTCTGACTCACTTTCTAGCTACACTACCATGTTACCGCCAAAACTCCTACAATTTGAACTCTTGAATCGCTAAAATTGGACTTGTATCGACCAATAAAAAATCTCCCAAAGTTTTTCAAAAATTTAGTCCAACATTAATACAAGACAACAGATAAAATGAGAAATTTACCAGAAATTGAGTTTCTACTGCACTTTTTGAACAGTATGCACAGAAATTGAGTTTCGTATGCGTAGATGAAGTATACTACCCC
Organism: Solanum rostratum; assembly: GCA_029948455.1. Taxonomy (NCBI): domain Eukaryota; kingdom Viridiplantae; phylum Streptophyta; class Magnoliopsida; order Solanales; family Solanaceae; genus Solanum; species Solanum rostratum. The sequence continues at coordinate 13,625,028 of CM057053.1, read as the reverse complement.
ACCAAAAACAATATTTTAAACTCAATGGCTGAGTTAAATTTTCATACGAGGCCATTAAGAATGCATCTGGGTACTACTCCCAAGGTCATTTTAGTTGAATTCTACCTAGGGGCTTAAAATGAATATGAAAGCCTCGAGTATCGAATTCAAAAACATTCTTGATCAAACTCAATGTTCTATAGCTAATCACATTATCAGAATTTTAATTTGGGCATATTTACAGAAAATATTGACCAAAGTCAATCGCTAGCCAAATTTTAAGGCTAAAATACTAAAATGCTTTAAACTCGCACTGAAAGCCTCAAAACTCGAGATGACCATGCTTCAACCCTAATTTGACCATTCCGAAGCTGATGAAATTATCAACATTCTATTCTAAGGCCATATTCCTTGAGTTCTGATCGAAGTCAACCATTCAAATTCTAGGAGCTCCAAAACACGAAAACTAGCATAAAATCCAAAGCTCCAGGATACATGTTGTATGGCTACAATCAGTTGCAGTACCCACAACCAACAACTAGATACATGCACTGATGTCATCACTCAAGAGTTCTATACACAACTTTCGAGTGTATTGGAGATCCAGGAGTAGATGGCTATAATGCTTTTTCTTTCAAGAAAGCATGGTTAGTGATTGGCAAGTAGGTAACCCCAACACTCCATGAGTTGTTTATCATTGCTAATCTACTTGAATCAATAAACTGCACTACTATTCTTCTTGTTCTTAAAGTTTCTAATCTAGGTAATGTGAAAGAATATTAACCTATAGCATGTTCTACTATCTTGTACTCATAGCCAAGATCCTAGCTAATAGATTGCAGAAAGTAATGCCTTCCATAATATCTTAGGCGCAATCAGGCTTCATCCCAAGACGGAGAATCTCATATAGCATCTTAATGGCTCAGGAGTTAGTTAGAGCCTATGGTTGGAAGTACATATCCCTTGATGTATGATTAAGGTGGATCTTTAAAAAGCTTACAACTCAGCGGAGTGGTCACATCTTAAACAAGTTATGGACTCACTAGAATTTCATACATGATTTATTGAATGGATATTTGGGTGTATCACTATTGTTAATTGCCCCATTACTCTATTATTATCCATAGTGAACCCACAAGTCTATTTGATGTAGCTAAGCGGTTACCACAAGGAGAACCTCTCTCTATATACTTATTTTCCATCCCACTGGAATATCCAAGTAGAAGTCTCAGTGAAAAAGATGTCAGGGATTTCAAGTATCATTCTAGATGTCAGGGATTTCAAGTATCATCATTTTTGCAAAAGATGACTATAACTTTGTTATAAAACTTCATAACAGGTTTGTGCAGTTCTGTGCTATATCTAGTCTACTCCCCAACTTGAACAAAAGCCTTCTCTACACAAGTGGGCTACCTTCAAATGACGCTCAATGAATCAGCAACTATCTAGGTTTTGGACTAGATACTTTATCTTTTTGATATCCAGGAGATCCCCGAGGAGCAGAAAGTTAAGCCGAATACAATGGCAGCCATAATTGAAAAACATAGTGGCCAAAATATCCTTGTGGACTTCCAAACTACTATCCTATGTTGAGAGGATCCAATTGATGAAAGGAGTCATTTTGGAATACAATCCTATTGGGCTCAACTATTTGTCTTACCAGCCAAAGTACTAAGCTATTGACGCTTATTGTAGAAGCTTTATTTGGTCAAGTGTCAATACCATAACTAGAGACTCTTAGTAACTTGGAACATAATGTGTTTACCAAAGTCAGTAGGTGGTATGAATTTGATTAAACTTAAGCTCTTGAATAAAGCTACACTCACAAAATTCTGCTGGGATCTAGCCAATAAGGAGGACAAGTTATGGATTCAATGGATCTCCATTCTACACCTATTACAATAAGGACCAACAACTAGAGATGATTGGAATACCATAACAAGCAAGTTGGATGGTGCAGAAAAGTGCTAAAAAAATAGAGAGGGACCAAGTTATTATTCAGAATATTCCAGAATCAAGGAAAGGACTGATTAGACTAATTCACATTACATTTTTAATTGTTAGTCTGTTTGTTTTATTTATGTTGTTGAATATATTTTGTTAACATAGTTCATTTGTAACATTGATTGTGAATTAGTGAAGAAAATTATAGTTTTAACTTATGTTAGACCCACATAGCATCAAAAATATATATTCATATCATGAGTAATCTTTTATGAATATTCCACAATACTCAAAATCACCTCTTGCCTGAATGTTCATTTACCACACAAATTAAAATAGATTAATTCTAACTTATCATTACCTCCATTTTCTTTCTAGGAGGAAAGATCTCTAAGTCATTTTTCTTTCTAAATAGGACTCTTACATTGGTAGTGACTTCACTTTCAATGAACCATTATGTCCATCCTTTAACCAATATTGAAGTTCTATTCAGAATAAATAACTTTAGACACTAGTGAACAAATAATTTATATTCAATTTGAAAGATGTTTTCTCTTGCAAGATAGATTTATATTATTCAATTTATAAGATATAATACTAATAAAAAGTTCATGCACCAATGTACTATAAGCGATAAAATAATTATCAAACTCAATAATAACAGAGTTACAAAAAATATATTAAGCATTTATCTCTTATTTAGTTAGAAACTGAATTTCAATTCTTTCTAACATAAACTACATGCATAATGCATTCTTTAATATTAGTATCTTATCTCAAAAAAAATCCTTGAGTAGTACTAAGTGGGTCTGTGAAGTCTTTTGAGAGTTTGAGATATAATAGATCATAATATATCAAATAATTTTGAATAATAAAATTCAGAGCTCATTTATACATATATATCCATGCATCTTGAATAGCCAATCGTTGGGATTGGAGAACTATTCATGTAATACATATGTACAATGACCGATCATTCACTCCATAAACTTATACAGACCTGACTCAGTTGAAGAGTCTACTGTTAGTCTAAGTCAAGTAAAATCCACTCTAGTTTCATTGATCCAATCTTATATTACTCAGTTTAGGAGAGTTAATATAGATTATCAAAAGTAACGATTAAATACATAGTGACTTGCATTAAATTCATCCGTTATGGAGGAAGGTCTAAGCTAGCACATGAAATTACCACTTCACTATTATTTAATCTGGTAATCATGGGAAGAATCCGTATATGTCGAATAATTCTGAATAATAAAATTCAGAGCTCAGTTATACATATATATATATCCATGCATCTCGAATAGCCAATCGTTGGGATTGGAGAACTACTCATGCAATACACATGTACAATGACCAATTTCACTCCATAAACTTATACAGGCCCAACTCAGTTGGAGAGTCTACTGTTAGTTTAAGTCAAGCGAAAATCACTCTAGTTCCATTGATCGAATCATATATTGCTCAGTTTAGGAGAGTTAATACAAATTATCAAAACTAGCGATTAAATACATAGTGACTTGTATCAAATTCATCCGTTGTAGAGGAAGGTCTAATGCCAGCATATGAAATTAATACTTCACTACTATTTAATCTTAGTAATAATGAGAAGGATCCGTATCACCAAATATGACCAAAATTCATATAACGATATGAATAGAAAAGAAATATTTCTTATCAAGTCGTTCTTATGAACCTACCGAATTTAGATCAATTAAAGTCCATTTTTTTGTACTAAAACAATGATCAATTCGGTTTAAATATTATTTGGTCAAAATAGAATTTAAATTTTTCTGTTCGATAATTCCTATCACATGTCATCATTTGTATAATAGACACACGGATCAAGAATAAAGAACAAAATCTTAAAATTATTTTCATTGTCTGAGCATTAATTTTAAAAAATTAACATGTTTATGTATTCATTGAATATTAAAATTCAAAAACACACCTCATAAGTGTTCATGAATCTTGAACAATAAATTTGCTGAAAAATAACTACTACACAATATACATATGTGGTGTCAGATGTTCACTCTATATATTTAGAAAAAGAGCTAACTCGTACGAAGAGTATACTAATAATTTAAGCCAAGTGAATAACATTATCTCTAGATCCATTGATCCAATCATATTCTACTCAGTTTAGGAGAGCTAATACAGATTATCAAAAACTAGAGATCAGATTAAATCTAGTGACTTGTATTAATTTTATCCGTTGTGGAGGAAGGTCTAATGCCAGCACATGAAATTGATACTCACTATAATTTAGTCGTGAGAGTCATAGAGAACAATCTCTATCACCACTATATCATGGTTGAGTTATTTTTCAATAAATTTAATTTTGAAGACATAACAGAACACCTAAAACCATCATTTAAAACGATCTGAAGTTGTCAAATCACTGCATAATAGTGATTATTTTTAATTTGATAGTTTCTTATGAACCTACCGAATTTTAGATCAATTAGAGTTCAAAATTAATATTTATCTCTAAATCTATGATCAAATTCCGATTCAAATGATTTAAGGAAAATATCAGATCTATATCCTTATCATATATCTATTCATGTTAAATAATCATATGTAATCATTACAATATCTAACATAAATAAAATCGATATAAAGAATTATTTTCATACTAAATCATATTTTAATCCAAAAGAACAACTTGAAAATTATCTTAACGACCTCAAAAAATCATAACAACATAGAAATGAGTATTTCTAGTTAGATCATAACTTATCAAATTTCAGGTCAATTGGAGGCCAAATTTTTTTTTATTTCCAAAGCTATGACCATATTCATATTCACATGATTTAAGCATCTTTGGGAAAAAATTATGTGATTTACATTTTTATCACATATCAATTTATATTAAATCATCATGTGTAATCATACTAGATCCAAAATAAATATACCTGATATGAAGAATGACCTTATCATATTCAAATCAAAATTTAATTTGACAAACAACCTAAAAATCCGTCTAAAAGGATTTTCGATGGAACCATCAAATTTCAAGTCAATCTGAGATCATAAAGTTTATGACTATTTAAATTATGACCAAATCTGAAAAATACATATTTTAAAAATAATTGATTAAATAACATGATCCAAATTTTTATTCTCTCGAATTATTATCTCATGAGCACAAGGCATACATTGTGTCATTTCTTTTACTAAGACATATAACACCTTCTTATATCAAATTGTCCTCTTAGTTAATATACTTGAGAATCCAAGATATTATGTTTCTCCTTTTCAAAAGTGAAAACCTTTAATATCTCGTCTTATGAATTAATCAAGTATTACTAGTATCTAAGGTAAAACTCTTTTTGAGTAAACAAGCCTTTATTGGTATACTTTTCTCTAGAACAATTAATATATGATATATTGAGCACATACTAATGATTCAAATAAATAAATCACTTTCGTGAATCCTATTTATTAACCATAATTCTCAATTCATGTATTATACTAATTTTACATGTATAAAATTATAAGAATTTTCAATAATTTCGAAGAAAATACCGTAAGAAATAGACGTGCTCATATAATTATTCAATACTAATTACTATTAATCTCTTGGTAATTATAAGGAATAAACCCTTATTGACATGATTTTTCTTTTCAATGTATACTAAAATTTCGAGGAAAAAAAATAAAGTAACAAAGACTTTGTTTCATGCTATGCGCCACACCATGCATATATAGTGAAAGATGATCCAAATTGATTCCAAATATTACAGACTGCTGGTTCATGTATACCAAAAGCATTTTCATTTAAAATATTTTCAATTGGTTACTACCATTATCATTAAAGGCTTCCATCATTCCTTTATCTTGGAAAACTAATAATCACAATGAGATTATTTTTATTGCCTTCAACCCTTATATCTTTACTATTGTAATAATATAATAAGGGATCAACAATTATATTTTGGATTTAGAAAACATTCACACAAATCCACATACAATTTTCATGTTATCTATAAAGATATAAGCATGGCTCTGATGCCAGTTGTTAGAAAATTACACGCAGCGGAAACATATAAGAATTTTACTGCTTACATGAATAATAGATAACACATATATTTATGCTAGAACACAAATAATCATGCTAGAACACATAAACTTTAGGAATTTTAATTAGATAAATACCACTTGAAGCGTGAGCATATACCTTCAAGTGAATCCACGAGTTCCACGAGTTAGACTGCAGCTCTGCAGTCTTCTACAGTAATCGCAAGTTCACATCCGAACTCTCTCAATACTTGGGTGGGCAAGCATTGTATAGAAAACCTAATTTCCTTTCATCCAAATCCCTCTCTTTTCTAGATTAGGAAAACCTCTATTTATAGAAGACCTTTCCAAATCCAAAAGGAAGAAGGAAACCCACTTTTCTTGAAAAACAAGAAACTAATATGCGTCCTTCTTTAATTAGAAATAGGATTTTGAGTTCTAGTTAAATATGGACACTATAGGGATCACATAATTAATTACCGAGGCTCCCTATTATGGAAATAATTCAAATAATTAATTTGAAATTATTCTTACCATAATAAATTACAAATCATTCCACTAAAGATTTATAATTGCACTCCTCTATTTATATTTTGAAATTCCCTATTAAACACTTATGTAATTTGTTGGGATATATACTATTAACCATGGAATATATGCTATTAACCATGAGTTTAGATATAGTATTTATTATAGAACAATTATTCATCCAATTTTAATAAAAGTTTTAATAGATCATATAATCGTTTATGTGTCCATTTACTTATACAGTAGATGATTTAGTGTATAGAGTTTGAGCTTATACTCAGAGGATTAAATCATTAGTTCTTATAAGTATAAAGTTTTTCGTTCACAATCTAAGATGAAAATTGGACAAGCCATCGGTATGATTGTAGCACAAGATTATATATAATTCATCTTGATTATAAGAACGGTGCAGTTCCAACTTTTTGTGCTAGTGCATACTGTATGTATTGAATGGGACTGAGTAGAGATAGTTATTTTGGACTGACTGATAAAAACATGTTCTCTAAACTGTTAAAGGTACTTATATTCTCAATCTTGATATAATTATTATGATCTGTATATATTATTTATCATTTTGATTTATTAAAAGGTGAGATTCTGAGATGGATCAATATGCCTGGTAGATTGGATGATAATAATATATATTGGTGAAATAATAAGTTAGTTGATGGAATCCATGTCTCAATATAAAGATTGATGATATGCCTTTTGAGAAGCTTATAAGTTTTCATCATGTCAAACCTTGCAAGTAGATTTATGAATCCGACACATAAAATAAGGTAAGCAGTGTTCTAAAGAAAAATAATCTTAAATTATTGATTAGTATCTGTAATCTTAACATGGGGAATTACATAAGTGTTTAATGGGGAATTTCGAAATATGAATAGAGGAGTGCAATTATGAATCTTTAGTGGAATGATTTGTAATTTATTATGGTAAGAATAATTTCAAATTAATTATTTGAATTATTTCCATAATAGGGAGCCTCAGTAATTAATTCTGTGATCCCTACAGTGCCCATATTTAACTAGAACTCAGAATCCTATTTCTAATAAAAGGACACATTAGTTTCTTGTTTTTCAAGAAAAGTGAGTTTCCTTCTTCCTTTTGGATTCGGAAAGGTCTTCTATAAATAGAGGTTTTCCTAATCTTGAAAAGAAAGGAATTTGGATGAAAGAGAATTAGATTTTCTATACAATGCTTGCCCACCCAAGTATTGAGAGAGTTCAGATGTGAACTTGGGATCACTGTAGAAGACCGCAGAACTGCAGTCTAACTCGTGGATTCGTTTGAAGGTCATGCTTCAAGAGGTATTTATCTAATTAAAATTCCTAAAGTTTATGTGTTCTAATATGATTATTTGTGTTCTAGCATAAACGTATGTGTTATCTATTATTCATGTAAGCAGTAAAATTCTTATATGCTTTCGCTGATCGTGTAATTTTCCAACAATCTCCCACTTAGACTTTTAACCATCACAATTATTGTAATATACTATATCTAAATACATGGTTAATAGTATATACCCTAACAATCTCCCACTTAGATATACAATCATGAAAATTGTTAGAATATTATGTCTACCTCCATGATTAATCGTATATGCCTAACAAATTTAAATAAGCAAATAAAGAATTTAATACAATTGAAAAGAAAACAAAAAGGTACAGAGACGTGGGATCACAATAGTTATTGGAAGGGCAAATGGTTGAACTTCTATTTAGTCATTTACTGCAATTTAGTTTGTATAAATTTCCTTAGTAATTTGCTAATCATTTCTAATGCTACTAATTAACAACCTTTAACATTCCTTAGTTATGACATTATAAATATGAGTAACATAAAATTTAATAAAAAGTAACACGTAGGAATCAACTTCATTCTTTGTTTTTCATTTTAGTTTACCAATCATTTTACCTTTTATATTCATTCAGCCCTCCGTTCTAATTTACCTTTAGTTTATTTTTCAATACACACAAGAAGCAATTGTTTTTCTGTTTGCCTTTTAGCTTTAAGTTTTTGTAATTGTTTATTTTGTCCTTTTCATCCTATATATATGGCCTAAATTAAAATACTACTATATGCTTCATAATGATTATTTTCAGAGTTCAAATAGTTAGAGAACTCTAATATTATTTCTTTTTTGTGATGGTTACAGACTTTATTGTAATGTTTGATAAAATTACCAAAATACCCCTAGAGAAGAGGTGTGCGCATAACATGTCTTCCCATGCTTCGATGGCAAATCCGAGCCTAGATCTGTGATCAACATGAAAAAATGAGTGAAAAGATGGTCTCGATCGATTATTAGAGCAACCAGATCAAAAGATAATTTTTTATGCAACAATGCGAACTAGTGAGGGTGCGCGACAGGTGTGCGACATGCACCTGCCGCGGACCAATAATTGGTTTTATTCCAAAAAATTTCTACAGGATCGGAAAGCTCCTTCGGAGAATTCTTGGTCAAAAACACCGAAAATTGGCACTGTCCACGCACGAACCCCATGTCTCGAGATAAACTTTTTTCGAATTTCGTGAGGCGCATTCCAGACCTTTCCAAACCCTTCCTAGGACCAAACCATGATAAAAATGAGTCATTTTAAGCCTAAAAAGGGGGTTTTAAACCCCATTCTAAGTCATTCTACATCCTTGAAAATGACTAGGGTTAAAGAGGAGAGAATAGGAGTGTAAAATTGAGGAGTTCGAAGAGAGTTCCTTAAGGTTGATTGTCCAAAGGCTCAATCTAGGTATTTAAGGCTAAACTAAAACATGTGATTGTTCTCTTAAGTGCCCCATAGATGGTAATGGAGAAGTTGAGAGTTCATGAGTCCCCATACATGTTTTCTTATAATGTTTTCTTGAAAATTATATCTATTACATTTATTTTATATGTTGGTGATCGTCACAAACTTATTTTCTTGATTTGACTACTTTTCACTAGATAATGTATAAACCCTATATAATAAATTGTGAAAGCATGCATAATGAACCTAGAGATGGAGTCTAGAGCCTTGGTTTGAGTATGTTGAGTGAAGTCTTGATGCAAGTATGAGTTTGAGTTAATTAAGCTTGATGATCCCATGAGTCTCCATAATTGAGTTCTTGAGTTCTGTCTAAATGACTTCTTCTTCTTGATGGTCTAAGTTTGTGAGTTCTTAAATGAGAATTGAGTTGATTGAGATTAGCTAAAGTCCCTGAAAACAATAGAGGACTTTAGAGTTTGAGTTGAAGAGAGGCTCCATGAGGCTAATTGAGTTGATGAGAGCCTCTATGGGGCTTATTGAGATGAGGGGGAGTCTTATGAGCATTGAGTCTTGGGAGGAGTATCGAGCACCGAAATGGGCAAGAGTGAGTCCCGCTCATACTCATTAACTACATCGCCAAGCGTAAGATGAGGATGGAACCGTTACATCACATGGTCCCCTCGTGTGGAGGTAAGGTCCCTAAAAAAATAGAGGACTTGTGGAGGATAGATTCCTTGTGGATAATACTATGTTCCTTACCTGGCAAGTACGGGATGGCTGTGGCAACATCAGCGTGATTGTTGTACAATCACTGAATCATAAGTGATTGTTGTCGGATACGAGAAACTCCCAAAAAGTTCCTACCTTGAGTACTTTGAGTCAAGTTGAGTGGAGTTCCATTGAGTTGAGTTGAGTTGAGTTCTATTGAGTTGAGTTGAGTCGATTTATGAGGTTGATTGGTTGATGGGTCACTTGTTTACTCTTTATTCATTCTTTAGATAGACATTTGACATTCTGGTTTAGTATTATTTCGACTTGATGTTGTTTCTATATTATTTTACATGTTTCTGTTTCATTCAGCTATTTTATATACCAATACATTCCACGTACTGATGTCCCTTTTGGAATGGATCGTTTTATGATGCATAGGTAGGTATTAGAGGTCGTCAACAGACGCATCGTTGAGGATCTGAGCATTCAGCTGAGTTGGTGAGCGATCATTCTTTATTTTCATCTAGCCTTATAGAGTTAGACTTTAGTTATCTTATTTTGTTTTGAGGTAGCCATGTGTTTTTCATTGGCACCAATCATAGTGATAGAGGCTTCATAGATTAGAGTTGAGTATAGATGTTGAGACTTGTGAGCTAGTTCCTTTTTACTAGTGTCTTTATTTATTTGTTATACTTTTGAGACATTAGAATTGCCCATATTTATCCTAGTCTTCCACTGATTTTATAGAGTTATTTGATTGAATGAATGTGATGAGGCCAAGTGGTTCGCTCAGGGACTAGCAATAGCCTCTGAGTGCTAGCCACACCAAGGGTACCCTCCCGGGGCGTGACAAACTTGATGTCAAAACATAGAATTCAAGTGTCCTAGGGAGTCAATGAAGCCGTGTCTAGTAGAGTCTTGTTTATGGGCATGTTGTCGACCTCACTTCATAAGCAGGAGGCTATAGGACGTTAGGAATTGTTACACTTCTTTCTTATTCTGCTTCGTGCGATAAAGTTAAACTCTATGAAAGCTCTCTTCTGATTCGTGCTCCACGCATTGCAGAGTTGTGATCATGCCTCCAAGAAGAGTTGTTAAAGGGAAAGAGAGTCCAGCTAGCAAAGTGCTAATCAACCCGAGCCCCTGAAAAAGGAAGAACCCATAGGACCAACCATCCCTACTGTGCAACCACCACAGGCTGACATCAGTAATGCTGAGCTCTTCTAGGCCATCCAGACTTTCGCCCAAGCTGTGACAGAACTAGTTGCTAGATAGGAAATAGGCAAGCTGGGTGTTTCGAATACATCCGAAGTTCATGAATCTCTGAGGATGAACCCATCTGAGCTTAAGAGGCCAAGGAGGAATAGAAACCGGAGTCACTTTCAAGTAGGATCTCATAACCTTAGAGCTTAGGGATCTAAGTTACAGGCTAGTGTGGTATGAGGTCCCCGAGGCAAGATACCTTGTGGCACATGTGGCAAACTTCATTTAGGAGAATATCGTGGAAGGAGTATTGGATGTTACAAGTTTGGCCAAATAGGCCACCTTTAGAGAGAATGTCCTAAATGGGCCTAAGAGGCGCAAGCTTCTATCCCGGTACGACCAGTAAGAGAAGATCAAGAAAATTCTCCAGATGTCTCCCCAGATGTTGTGACGGGTATGATTCGAGTCTTTATTTACTTTTGATTTTATCGATGAGAGAGAAACTTATGTCTCTAAAGAGTTTAATGTTACTACCTAAGAGCAACGTCTGAGGTCTTATAACACCCTGATTAGAGATGTCATTCCAAAACTAGAATGATGATGATAGTAAGGAAAGGACGAGATAGTGGGAGTGATAGTTGATTGAGGCTTGTTGTACCTTGAGTTATATCCCTATTAGGTAAGTGACGGGGTGATGACTCGATTGCCATAAGTTTGATGAAGGAGTCGTAAGTGCCTTGTGATTGTCATGATGAGGTATTGATAGAGAGTTAGTGTCAAAATGTGTTAAGGCGTTCTAAAACCTAGAGAGAGATTCCTGTTGATGTATTTTGATATTCTATTAGTGAGGTAAAGTATAGATGTTAAATAGGGGTAACTAAAGTACTTTTGCAGTTATAGATCTAAACTAGGCTCATGATTCTGTGGGGAGCCCTGTGAAATTCATAGAGTTATAAGCTTATCTAGATAAAAAGGTATAGTGAATGGGGAGTAGTAGTTGGGTTTCGCCAAATGGGGAGATGACAAGTTTCTCTAGGTCCAAATACTGATGCTGATAGTATTATACAAAGAATGAGGATAGATGAGGAGGAGTGGATGTATCCGTATTGTGACAATGGTTTTATACTTGTTTCATATAGGGAAAAAGATAGGGAGGATAGGATATATGAGACATTATGATGTGAAATAGATAGGTAAGAATATGTTGATGTATCTTTGAGTGAGAGCTCATTCAATGGTGGAGGCATAAGTGCTAAGTAGGATTAATAATTCATAGAGATAGTGAAATGTGTAAGAGTGATAGGCTTGAATAAGTGGTTGTTTTTGTGCGAGTATTGATGATATACTATTGAAGATTTCGTAATTAGGGTTTCGAGTAAGAGTGGTGAAGTAGTGAAGAGGACCTAGTAACCTTTCCGTGAAAGTCCTTGTGGAAGCATAGGGCTTGAGTATTATGCAATTAGAGTTGTACGAATATGATCATCTTAGGAATAATATTTTGGGGTTTCGAATTAGGCTTGAATAGAATAAGAGGATGTGGTTAAATGCAGACTTTAATGGGAGCTATGAGCTTAAGTTGATGGAGTAGAGTGCCATGAAAGGGAGCACAATTTAGGTGGAGAATTGAGCTTGAGAATACCCGCAGAGTCTTGTATATCACGATGGTTCCATTCTTGAGTAGAGTCGATGACCTTCTTCTTGAGTTCAAATGACTGACTATCGAGACATTTAAATTATTCAAATTAATAGAGTTCTGATGTTCTATCCGTGCCTAACGAGGACAGTGTTAAGGGTATCTCCTTACCCTTGACTTAAATTGATCTATTTAATCTTGAGTTGATATATCTATTCCGGAGTTTGATTAGAATTTGTCGAGGTTGATGAGGGGTCGAGAGTTTGAGTTCAGAGTTATTGTGTGAGTATTGAGATGAGTCTTGAGTCTATTCGTGCCTTGATGTGTACTTGTACTCATCATTCAAGGACGAATGATTTCAAGGGGGAGATGATGTAACGCCTGGTAAAATTATAAAAATACCCCCAGAGGAGAGGTGTGCGCATAACGGGTCTTCCCATGCTATAATGGCAAATCCGAGGCCGGATTTGCGATCAACATGAAAATTTGAGTGGAAAAGTGGTCTCGATTGATTTTTAGAGTAACCAGATCAAAAGATAATGACCAACACTTGGTTTTATTCCAATTTTTTTTACAGGATTGGAAAGCTTGTTTAGAGAAGTTTCGACAAAAAACACCAAAAGTTGACACTGTCTACGTCGCGGACCCTATGTCCCGGACGAACTTTTTTCGAATTCCGTGAGGGACATTCAATACCTTTTCAAAGTAGGTCATTTTAAGCGTAAAAATGATTTTTTAACCCCATTCTGAGTCCTTGAAAAAGACTAGGGTTGAAGAGGAGATAAGAGGAGCGTAAAATTGAGGAGTTCGAAGAAAATTCCTTGAGGTTGATTGTCCAAAAGCTCAATCCAGGTATGTAAGGCTAAACTAAAGCATGAAATTGTTCTCTTATGTGCCCCATAGATAGTAATAGAGGAGTTGAGAGTTCATGAGTCCCCGTACATGTTTTCATAAAATACTTTCTTGATTATTTTCTTGAAAATTATATATCTATGACATGTATTTATATATGTTGGTGATCATCATAAACTTGTTTTCTTGATTTGAATACTTTTCATGAGATAATGTATAAACCCTATTTGATAAATTGTGAAAGCATGCATAATGAACATAGAGATAGAGTCTAGAGGCTTGGTTTGAGTATATTGAGTGAAGTCTTGATGCAAGTATGAGTTTGAGTTAATTGAGCTTGATGATCCCATGACTCTTCGTAATAGAGTTATTTCTAAATGACTTCTTCTTATTGATGATCTGAGTCCTTGGATTCTATAATGAGAATTGAGTTAATTTAGATGAGTTAAAGTCCCTGAAAACTATAGAGGACTTTAGAGTTTGAGTTTCTGAGAGTCTCCACGAGGCTAATTGAGTTGATGATAGTCTCTATGAGGCTAATTGAGATGAGGAGTCTTATGAGAATTGAGTGTTGGGAGGAGTATTTTAAGGACCCGAGTTTTCGAACGACTTTATTGAATTTCATAGTGTTGGCCTGGGAGAAAATTTAACCAAGTGTCGCCCCATGGGAGGCCCACACGGCTAGTGTGAAGCCACACAGAACGTGTGGCCTTCAGGGCAGAGATACTTGGCCCTAATATTGATTATGGGAATTCGTCAAAGAGTTTCAGACTAAGCGAAGGCACACGACCACCCACATAGTCCGTGTGGTGTGTCACGAGCCGTGTTGCCAACCATATAGCTCGCAATATGAAATTTTTCTAAGTACAAAATTACCTTCTCGTAACCTTTTCATGCAAGATTTTTCTTAGTGTCGTCACATGGCTCTTAACACGACCCATGTAGCGTCATAAGGGCGTGTAGCCGTCCGTATGGCACCCCTTTGCTTCGAAAAAATTCTAAGTGTTGAGCATCGCAAAATTTGTTTAAGTGTCACCTCAGAGGCACTGTTTAGGGGCCGTGAAGTGACTCACATACCGTGTAGGTGCTAGTGTAGCCATGATGGTCTGTTTTCCATCTATCTCATTATTACGACTTATTTTAATTGTGTTTTATGACCTTTTTGCCTAACCTAGACCCCTAAATCATCTGATACCCTTCTATTCTAATTCATTCTCATTGGAAATACTCTCACACTAAAATCAACTTCCAAAATACTTTCTAAGTCCTTATCTTAAGGCTCCAGCTATAGTTCAATTGTGGATTCAATTTCAAGCTAAATTCTTCTCAAATTCGTCTTTCTAATCAAGGTATGTGGGATTGATTCTTGGTCCCTTTCAACCAAAAGAGACCCAAACTCTTTTCAATTGATTTTCATGAAATTAAGGCTACTTTAAATATAAGTTTACATTATTTGATTTTATTAAATTCAATTGATGTATGGGTTGTACTTTATTCATGATTTTAAGTTATTTTAAGCCCTATGATGATGATTTACATTGAGGTTATGAAGGTAAGAATATGCACGTCCCCTTTAAAGTTTGATTTATGCATGGGTGATTTATTTGATGACTTGAATGTGGATCTAATTATGGATTTACTTTAATTTCGTATTATATTGATGATTTTAACTTGAATTTATATTACCCATGTTGTTCTGATATCATGCATTGCATTTGCATTCATGAACATTGGCCTTTATGAAAATTATGAAATGGGTTAAGCCCAATTATGTTTTATGAAATAATTTTGATAAGATATTGGTTATAACAAGAATGTGATCATATATATGTCAATTATTTTGGCTCTTTGAGCATCTTGGATGCTTGCACCATCTTGTATATGTAAATGAGATATTTCTTGCAAGAGTATAGTGATTTTAATTCATGGTTTGGATTTTGAGCCCAATTGTGCATTGAACGGATCTGAAATGAACATCATATCTCTTGAAAGCACGTATATGTATAAGTATTCACGTGGGATGTTTTGATTTAGCACCGATGGATTCGGGGCGTCAGGGCTATCCCCAAGGGTCCCCTCCCTTTCCTCGAACTATGTGCCAATATAGGAATCAAAGCCATTACCAAAATGATCGGGTCGTAAGGAATAGTTATTTGTTTTGTTTTGATACAATATGATTTTGGAAAAACCTTCCGAAATAGTGTGTTCCATAAGGAAGGTAACCATCCATCGAAATGGGGGTCCGGTGAGGTGTGATGTAGATTACCTTTGGCAAGTAATTCTCTCCCTACCGATGGGAGGTCTCTTTCGGTCTAACTCGTGTAATAGCTTGCATAGGTTTGATTTGTCAGTTATAGTCCATCCCATTATATATATGAGCATTATTTCATTTCATGCATCATGAATTTCATGGCATATTGTACACTATTCTCCTTTGGATATATGGCTCTTCTATATTATGTGCTCTTGTCATCTAACATTCAAATGAAGGTTGATCAATCATGTGTACAGCATGCCCATATAATTAGTACATTCAAACGTACTGACACATATTTTATGCCTACATGATTTTACCATATAGGGATCGAGCTCCCCAACTATCCACCCTTTGACGAATAGCTCGAATTCGAAAAGTCAACTTTGTGGTGAATCCTATCTTCCAAGGACAAGCCACCTTCCTTCTATCCATGTTATTTATTTTTATTTGAGTAATTGAGGGTGAGCCTAGGACATGTCTTGGCGCCCGTTCCATCTTGATTAGAGGCATTGTTGGACACCTTGTAGACTCTTGTGGACATATATGTGTTGTGTTGCGTTTGAAGATTATGATTTCGGCTATCTATTGACTATGACTATTTTGGTTGACTATGGAGATTATGTATGTTTATGCGTTCGATGTGAAAGGCCCTTTTCCCTTATGATAACCCCATAGCGTGAGTCCTACTTTCCCACCCGTAGAACTATGTGTTTATTTCTTGAATGCATTTTCTAACCGATAATGTGGTTTTGATTGCTTCGAGGCTTGTTTGGGGACTCTTGGGTTTCTATTCCCCATGTCACTTCTAGTCCTTAGGTCTGGGTCTTGACAAAAGATGGTATCAGAGCCCTAGGTTTGTGATGCTCCTCGGAGTCCAATATGCCGCATCCAGTAGAGTCCTGTTCATGGGTGTAAAGTGCACCATACCTATGAGTGGGAGGCTAGGCAGACGTTCTAGGAACTGTCTCACTTCTTCATGTCATGTGTCATGCCAATAGTTGTATAATTGGTTTTCCCTGATCGTGATGGTATTATTGCTCCGTTTCAGACAATGCCTCGAGGAAGATCCCATCTACCAAGGCCAGCTCTGGCTAATGAGGACTGGGTACCTCTAGGGCCTATGGATGAACCCATCTCCAAGGGTGAAATCTGTACGGCCTTTGCTATGCTTGCTCAGGTGGTGACAACTCAAGCAAGGCAGGGTGATCTTCCACGGGCTCCTACCCAGCTTCGAGAGTAATAGATTTCACTCGGATGAATCCTCCCAAGTTTTATGGGTCTAAGGTTGATGAAGACGCTCAGGAGTTCATTGATGAGCTCACCAAATTATTGACATTCATGGGGGTCACTTCTGAGGAGAGAGCTGAGTTAGCTGCTTATCAACTGAAGGATATATCTCAGGTGTGGTACACCCAGTGGTCTATGGAGAGGGCATGTGCTGATGATGTTAATTGGGAGGAGTTCAAGTTTGCCTTCCTGGATCTTTTCTTCCCACTTGAACTTAGGGAGGCCAATATGACTGAATATATCAACCTTAAGCAAGGAGGTATGAGTGTGAGGGAGTATGCTCTCAAGTTCACCAAGCAATCCAAGTATGCTCCCAACACTCGTGGCTGATGCTCGTACAAGGATGCACAAGTTAATTTCGTGCATCTCTGATTTGCTAGTGAAAGAATGTCGTACAACCATGCATATACGGGATATGGATATCTCTAGACTCATGGTGTATGTTGAACAAATTGAAGGGGAGAAACACAAGGAAATGAGGATGCATGATTCTAAGAGAGCTCTTTTTAATGGTGGGTTCTCCGATTCTCGAGGTGGTAGCAGTTTTGGTCGTTTCCAACAAGGGCGAGTCCAAGGTTCGGGTGCTACGGTGCCTTCTTCCAAGGCATCGGTTGGTGGTGGATAGGGATACCCTCAATGTGAAAAGTGTGGAAAGAATCACATTGGTGCTTGTAGGAAAGATTTGGGTTTGTGTTACGGTTGTGGTAACAAGAACCATAAGGTTGCCGATTGTCCTAGGAACGCTCGAAAAGGTCAAGGTCAGGTGTCTCAAGGTGGCCAGGGCCAACAAAGAGCTCGCCAAGGTGTTACCCAAAGGAAAAATAGGTTCTATACACTCCATGCTCGTCCGGATGTTGAGGAAGCTCTGGATTTTGTGACTGGTATGTTAAAAGTCTTTGATTTTGATGTTTGTGTTTTGCTTGTCCCGGGTGCAAATTTGTCTTTTGTTACTCCTTTGTTGGCTGTTAAGTTTTGTTTGAGTCCCAAGATTTTGAAGGATCCTTTCTCAGTTTATACTCCCGTGGGTAAATCTGTTATTGCACATATAGTCTATCATGGTTGTCCAGTTTCAATGTTGCACAATGTTTTCCCGTGTGCCCTTGTGGAACTTTAGATGTTCAATTTTGATGTGATTCTTGGGATGGATTGGTTCCATGCATCATATGCCTCTATAGATTGTAGAACCCAAAAGGTCAAGTTCCAATCTCCCGGTGAGCCCGTTCTTGAATGGAAGGGTAGTGACTCTGCTATTAAGGGTTAGTTTATTTCCTACCTCAAGGCTCGGAAGCTGATCTCCAAGGGATGCATTTATCATATTGTGAGGGTCAAGGATACGGAGTCCGAATCCCCTAATCTTGAGTCGGTTCCAGTGGTGAAGGAGTTCCCAGATGTGTTCCCCGAAGACTTGCTTGGTATTCCTCGTGAAAGGGAAGTGGACTTTGGCGTAGATCTTCTCCTGGATACTCAACCCATCTCTATTCCTCCTTATCATATGGCGCCGGCAGAGCTGAGAGAGTTAAATGATCAACTAAAGGACTTTTTAGAGAAGGGTTTCATTAGGTCAAGTATATCGTTGTGGGGTGCTCCGGTATTATTTGTGAGAAAGAAAAATGGGTCTCTTCGAATGTGTATTGATTATAGACAATTGAATAAAGTGACCATTAAAAATAAGTATCTGTTGCCCAGGTTTGATAACTTGTTCGACCAACTTCAAGGGGCTACTCACTTCTCTAAGATTGATCTTTGTTCCGGGTACCATCAGATGGACGTTAAGGAGTGTGACATTGCAAAGACAGCCTTTCGGACAAGGTATGGGCGCTTTGAGTTTGTGGTGATGTCGTTCAGCTTAATCAATGCTCCGACCGTGTTCATGGACTTGATGAATCGGGTGTTCAAGCCATTTCTTGACAGTTTTGTGGTGGTCTTCATTGATGACATTCTCATTTACTCCTGAAGTGAGCAGGAGCACGGGGATCATTTGAGAATAGTTCTACAAACCTTGAGGGAGAAGAAGTTGTATGCCAAGTTTAACAAGTGTAAATTTTGGTTGGGTGAAGTGGCTTTTCTTGGTCATGTGGTGTCTGGTGATGGTATCAAGGTAGATCCGAAGAAGACCAAGGCCGTGAAGAATTGGCCCAGGTCATTGACTCCTTTAGATATTCGAAGCTTTCTGGGGTTGGCTGGCTATTATAGAAGGTTCATTGAGGGGTTCTCATCTATTGCATTTCTGTTGACTAAATTGACCCAAAAAAAAGACAAAGTTTGTGTAGTCGGATGAATACGAACAGAGTTTCCAAACCTTGAAGAATCGGCTTACTTCGGCTCTCATCTTGACTCTACCAAATGGCTTAAAGGAATTTGTGGTGTATTGTGATGCCTCACGGATTGGGTTGGGCTGTGTGCTTATGCAACATGGTAAGGTAATAGCGTATGCATCAAGACAGTTGAAGGAGTATGAGCGTAATTACCCAGCGCATGATCTTGAGTTGGCAGCGGTAGTCTTTGCCTTGAAGATTTAGAGGCACTATTTGTACGGGGTTCATGTTGATGTATTCACTGATCGCAAGAGTTTTCAATATGTATTCACCCAAAGGGATCTCAACTTGTGGCAGAGGAGGTGCTTGGAACTCGTAAAGGACTACGACATGAGTGTTCAATACCATCTCGACAAGGCCAATGCGGTGGCCGATGCTCTTAGCAGACTATCAATGGGTAGTGCGGCTCATATTGGAGGGAAGGAGAGGGAATTGGAAAGGGACATTCACTGGTTGGCTAGGTTGGGTGTTAGGTTGGCTGGCTCTAATGAGGGCGGTATTCATGTTCTTAATGGGGCTGAATCATCCGTGGTGGTTGATGTGAAAGCTAAAAAAGATTTGGATGCATCGTTAGTAGAATTGAAGAAGTTGGTTGCCGAGAAGGAGATTGAAGTGTTCTCCCAAGGGGGAGATGGTGTACTTCGGTATCAAGACCGATTGTATGTTCCGGATGTGGATAGCCTTTGAGAGGTGATCATGAGCGAAGCTCACAATTCTCATTACTCTATCCATCTGGGATCCACTAAGATGTATCGAGATATGAAAGAGGTTTATTGGTGGCATGGAATGAAACAAGATATAGCCAAGTTCGTATCTGAGTGCCTGACTTGCCAATAGGTAAAAGTGGAGCACCAAAGGCCCGGTTGCCTAGCTCAGGATATTGAGATCCTTACTTGAAAGTGGGAGGATGTGAACATGGACTTTGTGGTTGGGTTACCTCAGACTCGAAGGCAATTTGACTCGATTTGGGTCATCATGGATCGGATGACTAAGACGGCTCACTTCCTACCAGTCAAGACAGCTTATAGTGCCGAAGATTACGCAAGGTTGTACATCTAAGAGTTGGTGAGAATGCGTGGTGCGCCTAGGTCCATCATATCGGATCGTGGGACCCAATTCACTTCACACTTTTGGAGATCATTTCAGAAGGGGATCACGACTAAGATTAAGTTGAGCAGCGCTTTTCACCCTCAAATCAATGGGCAAGCTGAGAGGACTATTCAAACCTTGGAGGATATGTTAAGGGCTTGTGTGTTGGAATTCAGGGGTACTTGGGGTGATCACCTTCAACTCATTGAGTTTGCCTATAATAATAGCTTACATGCTAGCATTGGTATGGCACCATTGAGGCCTTGTAAGGGAGAAGGTGTAGGTCACCGGTGGGGTGGTTCGCATTGGAGGAGATGGCATTAATTGGCCTGGATTTAGTGTTGGAGGCTATGGAAAAGATGAAGGTGATTAAAGAAAGGTTGAAGATGGCACAAAGTCACCACAAGTCCTATTCGGATAATAGGAGGAGGGATCTTGAATATCATGTTGGCGATTGGGTGTATGTGAAGGTTTCGCCTATGAAGGGTGTGATGCGTTTTGGTAAGAAGCGCAAGCTAAGTCCCCGGTATGTTGGCCCTTATGAGATTATGGATCAGATTGGAAATGTGGCTTATAGGTTGGAGTTGCCTCTAGACTTGAGTTCCATTCACCCTATCTTCTATGTATCTATGTTGAGGAAGTTAGTCAGTGATACTAGCACTATTGTGCCTTTGGAGGGAATTGAGGTTGAGGAGAACTTGGCCTATAAGGAAGTCCCGGTGGAGGGGTTTCGAATAGGTAAGTGAAGTAGCTTCGTAACAAGGATGTCGCTTCGATGAAGGTGCTTTGGAGAAATCAACACGTGTAAACCGCTACTTGGGAGGCGGAGTCGGACATGATGAAGCGATATCCCTATCTTTTCCAATCTACTCAAGCCTAAGGTACTTCGTTCTTTCCCTCCTAAATAGTCCTAATTCTTTCACTTTTGAGTCTCATGACATGACGTGCATACATGTGCACGAAAATGATTTTTTATGATGTTTGAATGACTTGAATACATTTTTGGTTTGGGTTTTAAAGATTTTATGATTTTCAAGTGATGAACTACGCATTACACTTTGTTTCCAGATGTTTCATGTGTTAAGTCAAGCTCGCAAGCCTTGTCGTTGCATATTCAGGGATGAATGTTCCCGGGGGGGAGATGATGTAAGTACCTGAGTTTTCGAACGACTTTATTGGATTTCATATCATTGAATCGGGAGAATATTTGACCAAGTGTCGTCCCATGGGAGGCCCACACGGCCAATATGAAGCCACAGGGACCGCGTGGCCTTTAATGGAGAGATACTTGGCCCTAATTTCGATTACGGGAATTTGCCAGAGAGTTTTGGACTAAGTGAGGGCACAAAACCACCCACACAATTCGTGTGGTGTGTCATGGGCTATGTGACCCACCGTATAGCTCGCAACCTGAAATTTTTCTAAGTATGAAATTACCGTCTTGTAACTTTTTCGTGCAAGATTTTTCTAACTGTCATCACACCGCTCTTGACACGAACCATGTAGTGTCACATGGCCCGTGTAGCCATCCCTATGGCACCCCTTTACTTCGGAAAAATTCTAAGTGTTAAGCATCGCAAAATTTGTTTGAGTATCACCTCACAGGCACTGTTCACGGGCCGTGAAGTGACTCACAGACCGTGTAGGTGCTAGTGTAGCTGTGACGGTCCATTTTCCATCCGTTTCATTAATGGATTAAACGTAATTATGACTTATTTTAATTGTGTTTTATGATCTTTTTGCCTAACCTAGACAACTAAATCAGCTGATACCCTTCTATTCTAACTCGTTCTCATTTGAAATACTCTCACACTAAAATCAACTCCCAAAATACTCTATAAGTCCTTCTCTCAAGGCTCAACCTAGGGTTCAATTGGGGATTCAACTTCAAGCTAAATTCTTCTCAAATTCATCTTCCGAATCAAGGTATGTAGGATTGATTCTTGGTCCCTTTCAACCAAGAAGACCCAAACTCTTTTCAATTGATTTTCATGAATTAAGGTTACTTTAAATGTGGATTTTTATTATTTGATTCTATTAAGTTTAATTAATGTATGGGTTGCACATTATTCATGATTTTAAGTTATTTTAAGCCTATGATGGTGATTTACATTAAGGTTATGAAGTTATGAATATGCATGTCCCCTTTAAAGTTTGATTTACGCATGGGTGATTTATATGATGACTTGAATGTGGATTTAATTATAGATTTACTTTAATTTCATATTATATTAATGATTTTAACTTGAATCTATATTACCCATGTTGTTCTGATATCATGCATTGCATTTGCATTCATGAACATTGGCTTTTATGGAAATTATGAAGTGGGTTAAGCCCAATTATTTTTTATAAAATTATTTTGATAAGATATTGGTTAAAACAAGAATGTGATAACATATATTTCAATGATGTTGGCTATTTGAGCACTTGGGTGCTTGCACCATCTTGTATATGTAAATAATTTATTCCTTGCATGAGTATCATGATTTTGATTTAAAATTTGGCTTTTGAGCCCAACTGTGCATTGAACGGATTTTAAAAGAGCATTATATCTCTTGAAAGCACGTATATATATAAGTATTCATGTGGGATGTTTTAACTTAGCACTGATGGATTGAGGGCGTCAGGGCTATCCCCAAGGGTCCTCTCCCTTCCCTCTAACTATGTGCCAACATAGGAATGGAAGCCATTACCGAAATGCTCGGGTTGTAAGGAATGGCTATTCATTCTGTTTTGATACGATATGATTTAGGAAAATCCTTCTGAAATGGTGTGTTCCATAATGAAGGTGACATCGACCGAAATGGGGGTCCCGTAAGGTGTGGTGTAGATTACCTTTGGCAAGTAATCTTCCCACTACCGATGGGAGGTCTCTATCGGTCTAACTCGTGTAATAGATTGCATGGGCTTGATTTGTCGGTTATAGTCCTTCCCCATTGTATATATGAGCATTATTGCATTTCATGCATCATGAATTTCATGGCATATTATATACTATTCTCTTTGGATATTTGACTCTTCTATATTATGTACTCTTGTCATCTAACATTGAAATGCAGGTTGATAAGTCATGTTTATAGCATACCTGCTTACTTAGTACATTCAAACGTACTAACACTTATTTTATGCCTACATGATTTTACCATGTAGGGTTCGAGTGCCCCGACCATCTACCGTTTGACGATAGCTCGAATCCGGAAAGTCAACTTTGAGGGAGTCCTATTTTCCAAGGACAAACCACCTTCTTTCTATCCATATTATTTATGTTTATTTGAGTAATTGAGGGTGAGCCCGGGACATGTCTTGGCCCCCGTCCCATCTTGACTAGAGGCATTGTTAGACACCTTGTAGACTTTTGTGGACATATATGTCTGGTGTTGTGTTCGGAGTTTATGATTTCGGCTATCTATTGACTATGACTATTTCGGTTGACTATGGAGATTATGTATGTTTATGTGTTCGGCGTGAAAGGCCCCTTTCCCTTATGATACCCCCATAGCATGAGTCCTACTTTCCCGCCCATAGAACTATGTGTTTATTTCTTGAATGCATTTTCAAACCAATGATGTTGTTTTGATTACTTCGAGGCTTGTTTGGGGATTCTCGGGTTCCCATTCTTCGGACAATTTCTAGGCCCTAGGTCTGGGTCATGACAAGTATCGAGCACCGAAATGGGTAACAATGAGTCCCCCTCGCACTCATTAATTGTGTCGCCAAGTGTAGGATGTGGATGGAACTATTACATAACATGGTCCCCTCGTGGAGAGGTAAGGTCCCTAAAACAATAGAGGTCTGCTGGAGGCTAGATTCCTTCTGGATCATACTACGTTCCTTACACGGCAAATACGGGAGGGTTGTCGCAACATCGGCGTGATTGTTGTACAATCACTGGCTCATAAGTGATTGTTGTCGGATAATAGAAACTCCCAAAAAGTTCCTACCTTGAGTCAAGTTGAGTCAAGTTGAGTTGAGTTGAGTTCCATCGAGTTGAGTTTAGTGGAGTTCCATCAAGTTAAGCTGAGTTGAGTTCCATTGAGTTGAGTTGAGTTGATTTATGAGGTTGATTGGTTGATGGGTCACTTGTCTACTTTTTGTTCTTTCTTTAGATAGAGATTTGACATTCTGGTTTGAGTATTATTTCATGTTGGTGTTGTTTCTATATTATTCTACATATTTCTGTTTCATTCAGATATTTTACATACCAGTACATTTCACGTTTTGATGTCCCCTTTTGACTGCATCGGTTTATGATGTGTAGGCAGGTACTAGAGGTCATCAACAGGCGCATCGTTGAGGAACTGAGCATCAGCGGAGTTGGTTAGCCTCCTTTACATCAGAAGATCATTCTTTATTTACATCTAGCCTTATAGAGTCAAACTCGAGTTAGCTTATTTTTTTTGAGATAGTCATAGGTCGGTCATTGGCACCAATTCATAATGATAGAGACTTCATAGACTAGAGTTGAGTATTTATATTGAGACTTGTGAGCTGGTTCCTTTCTACTAACCTCTTTATTTATTTGATATACTTTTGAGACGTTAGAATTGCCCATTTTTATCCTAGTCTTCCGCTGATTTTATAGAATTATCTAACTGAATGAATGTGATGAGGCCAAGTGATTCACTCGTGGACTAACAATAACCTCTAAGTGTCGGCCACGCCAAGAGTACCCCCTCGGGACGTGACATTTATAGTGAATCGGTGAAGAAGATATATATATATATATATATATATATATATATATATATATATATATATATATATATATATATGTGTGTGTGTGTGTGTGTGTGTGTGTGTGTGTGTGTGTATGTGTGTGTGTGTGTGAACTTTAGGCAAAAGTTAGATTATGATATATTTAATAGTACTCATGTAATATTTATAAATTATATTTCATTGATATGGGGTACACGCACAAACCGCGTGTCCAGAAACTAGTATATATAAATAAAAAAAGATAGTGTAGACATAGTAGGGACACTTCTTGAGTATTTGTGTTTCTAATTAGACTAAGTCATGTAAATTTGTTGCTCTGTAAAAATTACTTGGTAATGAATGAAATTATTAGTTATCAAAAAAAGAGAGGAGGATTTTGAAGTGTTTAATATTTTCTTTTAGGAAAAATAGTAATAGTTGAGTGGTGTTATGTCCTAAATAAATTAAAAATGATATCTAAAAGCGATTTTATAATTTTAGGTAGCTTCAGCAGTGGCAACAACAAGACATTGGTAATTTGCCTCCGTACTTTAGCGTGCAGCAATAGGTTGTCTCTTAGTAGACCAAGAAATAAGATTGGAGTCAACAAAAGTACAAAATCTAGTTGTAGAGCGTCTACTGACCAAATAACCAGCCCAATCAGAGCCAGATATAATAGTAACAGTCTGATATAATAGTAAGCGACAAGGAAGAAGTTTTATACAAATGTAAGCCCAAGTAATTGCGCCAGCGACATAACGAAAAATGCACTTTACTGCTTGAAGATGCAATTGTCACGATTGGTAAAGAAACGGAGGAGGGTTGACAAAAATTGAATGTCCGGCCTAGTAGACACAAATATTATTGACTCTCAACTATTTGACAATAAATAGAAGGATCATCAAGAAAAGAAGAAGAGTAGAATTTCAATCGAACATATTGTGAAAAAGAGTTAAAGCAAGTTTATGATTCTCCAATTTGAAGTGATGAAGTGAAGGAATATAATAATATTGAAGTAAGAGAAGCCCAAAGAGTTGCATTTTAATGCCAAGGAAGTATTGAAGTTGTCTCAAGTCCTTCGTTGAGAATTTAGAACTCATTGAAGAGATGAACTAAGATACCAAGGACTTAGAAGAGACAAAATAGCTATATCATTCACATAAATTAAAAGAATAACACAATTATCCCCCTGAGTGAATAATGATATTCTTTGATCTAAAACACATTGCTTAAAACCCAAATCAAGAAGGAAGCAAGTAAAACAATGGTACCAAGCCTGTGGGAATGGCTTAAGACTATATAGAGCACGTTGTAACTTGCATATATTATTTTGGGAAATTTGGATGTCTAAAGACCTTAGGTTGACACATATAAATTGTTTTAGATAACTCACTATGGAAGAATTCATTCGACACATCAAGTTGGTTCATATAACATATTTTTTGAAGTGCCAAAGATAACACTAACCACACTATGTTAGGCCTAACAATAGGAGAGAAAGACGTAAAATAGTCCACTCTGGACAACTGCGAAAAACCTTGAGCTGCTACACGAGCTTTAAGTATTTCAACAAAATCATTTGCACAAACTTGATCCTAAACACTCATTTGTTGCCAACAATCTTTGTGTTTGCGGGAGGCAACACCAAGGTCGAGTTTTATTTTGATAAAATCATCAAATTTAAAATGCATTGCCTGCATCCAAGGAAAGTCTTAACAAGCTTGAGAAAAGAAAGTGGATTTGGACAAAACGGGACAGGTCGAAGCTGTTAAGGAAGGGAGGACGTGTGGCTTGAGTGACCCTATTTTAGAATAAGTATCTATATGATGAGTTTGAGGATTTATGATGGATGATTGCGAGTGAGATAGTTCAATATTATTGGATGGAGAAAGGGCATGTGTGGAAGGAGCAAGGATTGAAATATCTCATTCAAAAAAGCAGTAGATGAGGGATTCAAAGTGATGGTTACATGTTGTTGGGTGGGAGTATCGTGATCCAAATATAAGGCAAAATTGGACAGAGAAACTTTCCTTGTTGAAGGAAGGAAATTGACAGAGATATTTTCTTGATTTACAGGAATACAAAAACTCCTATTTGAAGGAGGAAGCTGCGAAACAGATGGAGGTTGAATACTCCTATTTGAAATGTGATCTTGAGTAGGTAAAATCTAACTAGTACTTGTTGAAATCCCTAAATAAGATGCAATGTCATGGCGATTCATAAAAATAATCAAATCCACTAAATTAAAGAATTTAAAGAAAAATAATTTTAGGTTTGAGAATCACCACCTTATTTTAGAAAACTTAGGAAATAAATTATTAATTAATTAGAAAATATCTGCAAATAAATTGCAACAGCTATACTAAGCAGAGAATCAAATTGACTTAAAAAATCTAACGGAAACAAAAAAAATAAACATAAAAAAAGTGTGTTGTGGTTCAAACCTTCGTTGTCCACATCATGATTTCGACCAGAGGAAGATAGAGACAGCGGTAGCTAGATTCCTTCCTTTATTGATGTTTTGTTTATTTTGTCGTTGTCTTCTTTGGTGTCATGAGCTTGGTCACCATCGTTGTGGGTCTATTTGGTTAGAGAAAACAAAGATAAAGGGGTTGTTTGAGTGGAGTTCGGGGGTTGTTTTGTGAGCTACTGGTGGTGGTTTTGTGACGGTAGAGTTGGGGTTCTACTTGTGTTGAAGAAGAGGATTAATGGGGCTTTATTTGCTGGTTTTCCTGTTGGTGTTTATGGTGGGATTTTCCATCGATTCAGGGTGTTGTTTGGCTAGATGTTTGGCATGAGGAAAGGCGGTGGAGATTTGGTAGTGAAGGAGGTTGTTGTTGGTCATTTTGGGGTGTTTTTCCGACTGGATTCTGATGGTTTGGATCTGCTGAGGGAGAAAGAAGAAGATGGGTCTTATGAGTCTGGTTGTTTGCCGGAGAATAGGGAAAAAGTCTGGGGTTAACTAGCGCCACCAAAACAGTGATGGGGTGGTGATGCGGCTTAAAAATTTGAAGAAGACGAAGATTAGGGTTTTACTAATTTAGAAATTATTCTTATATTAGAAAATATCCACCACCTTATTATTGAGACTAAGCAAAGAATTATATAGAAAACTTTAAATCTAATGGGCTCAAAATTGTGGGCCTAACATATGAGTTGATTAAATATATATGTATGTAAAAATTTTATCGGTGTAAAAATTTGACTGCACTAAAAATACTAAAATAAATATGACAAATGCAATTGGCAATATATAAAAAATGTAATTAAAAATAATATTTTATATTCAATAGATTATGGTAAAGACATTAATAATTAAAATAAATGAAAATTCAGAATAGACTAATTAAAATCCTAACAACAACAACATACCTAGTGGAATCCCACAAGTCGGGTACGGTCTGAGGAGAGTAAAATGTACACAGACCTTACCACTATCTCATAGAGAGAGAGAGACTATTTCTGAAAAACCCTCCTCAAAAAAAATATCAAGCCCCAAAAGCAAAAGAAACTAGATATGAAAAAGAGAAAAGGAGAAGGAGAAGAAAAAAATCAACTAAACTGAAAACAAATGATAATATAAAAATACAATAGAAGTAACAAATCTAAGCCCAAAAAAATAACACTGGATAAAAGGACATGAATAGTCCTACTATCCTATTGAAACACCGGGCAGGATATCTACCTATCCCAACTAGCTTATCAGCCTGCTATCCTAATACACGACCTCCACTTCTTTCTATCTAAGGTCGTGTCTTCGGCAAGATGAAGTTTCCTCATATCCTATCTGATCACCCCTCCAGTACTTCTTTGGTCTACCTTTACCCCTCCAGTTAACCCCTAAATCTAGCCTCTCCCACCTCCTAACAGGAGCATCGGTACTTCTTCTCTGCACATGTCCAAACCATCACAGTCTCACTTCCATCATCTTGTCAGCCATAGGGGCCACCTCTAACTTCTCTCGAATGATCTCATTCCTAATCTTATCACTCTTGGTATGTCCACACCTCTATCCCCACAACCTGCATCTTTTGAACATGTGCATTTTTCATTGGCTGACACTCCACCACATACAACAAAGATGGTCCAACCAACATTCTATTAAACTTACCTTTAAGTTTAGGTGATATCTTCTTATCACACCGTACTCCAGAAGCTGACCTCTATTTCGTCCATGCTACCCTAATACGATGTGTGACATCTTCGTCGATATCGTCATATAATGGAACCAAGGCACTTAAAGTTTCCTCTCTTGGGAATAGAATGAGCGGCAAGCCTCACATCAGTGTCTGTTTCATCCCTCCCCGCACTGAATTGACACTCCAAGTATTCTATTTCGGTGTTGCTCAGTTTGAACCCTTTGGATTCTAAAGTATGTGTCCAAACCTCAAACCTATCATTAACTTTAGCCCGAGTCTCATCAATCAGTTTTATGTCATCCATAAAAAGCATACACTATGGAACTACCTCCTAAATAGACCGTGTCAGCTCATCCATTACTAAGGCAAAGAGAATAGGGTTCAATCCTGATCCTTGATGAAGTCCCATCTCAAAAGGAAAATACTCTGAGTCTGCTCCCGTTGTTTTTACCTGAGTTTAGGATTCGTCATACATGTCTTTCATCATCCAAATATACACCATTAGAACACCTTTCGCCTTTAGACACCTCCATAGGACATCCCTTGAAACTTTGTCATAGGCCTTCTCGAGATTAATGAACACCATATGAAGGTCCTTATTTCTTTCCCTATATTTCTCCACTAATCTCCGAACAAGATAAATTGCTTCAGTAGTCGACCGTCACGGCATGAATTCGAACTGGTTCAAAACGGATACTCTTTTTCTCACCCTCACCTCCACAACTTTCTCCCAGACCTTCATTGGATCGCTTAACAACTTTATACCCCTGTAATTGCTATAGTTCTAAATATCACCTTTGTTCTTGAACAATGGAACCATTGTACTCCTTTTCCACTCATCAAGCATCTTAGCATTCTTCACGATAGCATTGAATAGTCTAGTCAATGACTTTATACCATCCTTGACCATGCTCTTCCGAAAATCCTTTGGGATCTCATCGGGTCTGATCGCCCTCTCTATCTTCATACTATAGCCCGTATAACCTCCTTAACTTTGAAATGCCTGCAATAACTGAAATCTCGATGGCTACAAGAGTGAGCCAGCTCGCCAAGCTCAATATCTCTATTCCCTTTTTCATTTAAGAGTATATGAAAGTTGTCATGACTCGGACCTAAGGCCTAGGAGTAATATGGCAAATCGGAACCCGAGAGTCCCCAAACAAGCCTCAAAGTATCCCAATTCATATCATTGGTTTGGAAGCATATTCAAATGATAAACACATACTTCTAAGGGACGGGGAAGTAGGACTCACGCTATGGGGATATGAATAAATAGAGTTTTCCGAAAAAACCTGCTAGTGGAGGAAGACCTCCTAGGGATAAGAGACATAGGGCTAAAGAGAAGGGAAGGGATTAGAATAAAGTCACCTAACACATAGCACATAAAGACTAAGGGTGGGTAAGTAGGACTCATTCTATGAGGGGAATTCGGAACATAGGATCTTCCATATTTCCACATCAAACACACATACAAATCATGATTCTCATAATCAATCTATGATAGCCATATCTTATAAATAGCCATAATCATGAGCTTCGAATACAACACATAACACGTAGATCCGATGAGAGTCTATAAGATGTCCAACAATGCCTCTAGACATAAGATGGGATGGGAGCCAAGTGTCACGACCCGAGGTTGGGGCCAGATATGACATGACGATTGGGGACCCAGGAGCCCCCAAACAAGCCTCAAGTATTCACAACAACATCATCAGTTCAAGATTAGCATACAAACACACAATACTATAGCCAAGTCTGAAATCAGGAATCACATAGGGAATACGAAATCAATACAATAGTCATAACAAAAACAAATTCGGAGAGAATTTACATAGTGCCCAATATTACCTCTAGTCAAAGGAACGGGGGCCAGGAAAAATTTTGGGCTCACCCTCAACAAAGAAAAACATCTGTAAATAACAATTAAGTAGACAGCTGACTTGCTCTCAGAAGACAGGACTCACCACAATACTCCGAGAATGGACTACTCGTCAACAGGCTGGTATTCAAAGTGCTCAGTCCCTACATGGTAAAATAATGTAGGCATAGAGTATGCGTTGGTACATTTGAATATACTAAGTATACGGACATGCAATGCATATGACTTATCAACCTGCATTTCAATGTTAGATGACAAGGGCACATAATATAGAAAGAATCATATATCCAATGGAAGATTAGTATACACGATGCCATGAAATTTATGATGCATGCAATGTGATAATGCTCCTATATAACGGGGATGGACGATAACCGACAAATCAAACTCGTGCGGGCTATTACATGAATTAGACCCATTGGGACCTCCCACTGGTAGGGAGAAGATTACTTGCCAAAGGTGATCTACATCACACCTTACAACCACACTTTTCGGTGGATGGTCACCTTCCTTATGGGAATCACTTTTTCGGAAGGGTTTGCATAATCATAATCATAAGCATATATGTATAAACATCCCTATGTTGGCACATAGTTCAAAACAAGGGATAGGGACCTTGGGGATATCCCTGACGCCTCCAATCCATCGGTGCTAAGTCAACAACATCCCACATGAATACTTACATATATATATGCTTTGAAAAGAGTCAATATCCATTTCAAAATGTTCAATGTACATTTAGGCTCAAATGCCAAATCATAAGATCATAATCATAATGCTCATGCAAGGAGGAGCTCATCAAAATATACACATAATGGTGTAAGCACCCATAATACTCAAAGAGCCACAATCATAGGCATACCGGTGATACCTTCTTATCATAACCAATGCCGTACCAAAATCATATCATAGTCATTTTATAAAACATAATTGGGCTTAACCCACTTCATAATTTACATATATCAATGCTCATGAATGCAATGCAATGCATGATGTGAGGATAGCATGGGTAACGTAAATTCAAGTTAAAATCAACCACATAAAAATGAAATTAAGGAAATCCATAATTAAATTCACATGTAAATCGTAATGTAGATCACCCATGCATAAATCAACGTTAAAAGGCACATGCATGTTCATAACTTCATAACCCAATGTAAATCATCATGATAGTAGTCCAAAATGAATTGAAATAGTAGGTAAAATACAACCCATACACTAATTCGATTTAATAAAAACACAAATCATGAAATTTCATATTTGAAGTAACTAAATTTCATGAAAATGGATTGAAAGATTTTTGGGTCTTGTTGGTTGAAAGGAACCAAGAATTAATCCTACATACCTTGATTGGAGAAGCAGAAATCGGGCTTGAATTGACTCTAATTGGATCCCTAGCTTGAATCCTTGAGAATGTCAAATTGGAAAGAATAGGGAAGTGATCCTAAGGGGGTGGGGGTAGAGTAATTTAGGTGAAAGAATGAAGAGGGGAGGGGTTTTCAGTTGAATTAAGGGTTTAGAATGGGTAAAAAATCCTAATTCTCAATTAAAACAAACCAAAAATTTCATAAATGCCATTAATGAAACAAACCTAAATTTGGTCCATTTAGGTCACACGGCTCGCTACACGGTCCATGTAACATCACATGGACCGTGAACAGCGACATGACCCAACACTTTGAGTCTCGCAGAGGGAAAGATTTACGGAACTAAGTGGTACCACACGGATGAATTCACGGACCATCTAATTCCACACGGGCCGTGACATCAATCATGTAAAGGTACTTGAAATAATTCTTGCATGGCAAAGTTACGAGATGGTAATTTTATACTTAGAAAAATTTTCACATAGTAAGTCACACAGAAGGCCACACGGACCGTGTGGTGCCACACGGACCGTGGGAACGCCCGTGTGCCTTCACTTGGCCAAATTTTCCCTTTGTATGAAGTTTGTCCCAACTGTGAACTGGCCTAAGTGTCACTCTCACGGGAGGCTACACGGTCCGTGTGGCTTCACACGGCCCGTGCAGGTTCCTCCGTGGAGTGGTGTCTGGTAGTTCACTGGGGAGAATTTCAGGACATTTGGGCAATGCCACTAGGAAAAAAAATATGGGTCCTTACATCATCTCTCCCTTGGGAGCATTCGTCCCCGAATGTGCAAAAGAATAAGGCTTGAAAGGCTTGATTTAGGGCAAGAAGCATCCAACACCAGATACAATCCATAATTCATTATAAAAATTTGTACCAAAAGCAGTATGCAAAACTATAGCTCAAGACCTTTATGCTAACATCAAAATTGTATAGAAATCACTCAAAACACTTATAAAAATCTTTTAGTGCAGATGTTGGCATGTCATGTCATGAGACTCAAGAAGGCAAGGAATGGCACCATTAGACAAGCAAGATTCCTAGTACCTTAGGCTTGAGTAGATTGGAAAAGATGAGGGTATCGTTTCACCATGTCCAGCTCCGCCTCCCAAGTAGCACTCTCCAATTGTTGATTCCTCCACAGCACCTTCACCGAAGCTACCTCCTTGTTACGAAGCCGCTTTACTTGCCTTTCCAAGATTTCCACTGGCACCTCCTCATAGGACAAATTTTCCTCAACCTCAATTCCTTCCAAAGGCACAATAGTGCTAGGATCACCAATCAGCTTCCTCAACATAGGCACATGGAGGACCGGATGAATAGAACTCAACCGGAGGTAGCTTCACCCTATAAGCCACGCCTCCAATCCGCTCCACAATTTCATAAGCGCCAACATACCGGGGGCTTAGCTTTCCCTTCTTCCCACGATGCATCACACCCTTCATAGGCGAAACATTCACATACACTTAATCACCGACATGAAATTCAAGGTCCCTCCTCCTAACATCCAAATAGGACCTTTGACGACTTTGGGCCACTTTCAATCTCTCCCTAATCAGCTTCACCTTCTCCATAGCATCCATTACCAAATCCAGGAAAATTAGAGCCATCTCTCCCAACTCAAACCATCCCACCGGTGATCTACACCTTCTCCCATACAAAGCTTCAAACGACGCCATACCAATGCTAGCATGGAAGCTATTATTATAGGCAAACTCAATGAGTGGAAGATGGTCATTCCAATTTACCTTAAATTCCAACACACAAGCCCTCAACATATCCTCCAAGGTTTGAATAGTCCTCTCTGCTTGGCCATCAGTCTGAGGGTGAAAAGCAGTGTTCAACTTAATCTTAGTCCCAAGTCCCTTCTGAAAAGACCTCCAAAAGTGGGAAGTGAATTGGGTACCTCTATGGATATAATAGACCTAGGTACACCATGCAACCTCACCAATTCTTGGATATACAACCTTGCATAATCTTCGGCACCGAAAGTAGTCTTAACCGGTAGAAAATGAGCCGACTTCGTCATCTGATCCACAACAACCCAAATGGAATCACATTGCCTTCGGGTCCGAGGCAATCCAATTACAAAGTCCATGTTCACATCTTCCCATTTCCATGTGGGAATCTCTATGTCTTGAGCCAAGCCACAAAGCCTTTGGTGTTCTACCTGTACCTGTTGATAACTCGACCATTCAGATACAAATTTTGCGATGTCTTTCTTTATACCATGCCACCAATACACTTCCTTCAAATCCCGATACATTTTGGTAGACCCCGGGTGGATAGAGTAATGAGAGTTGTGAGCCTCACTCATGATCACCCTTCTAAGACCGTCCATATTCAGAACACAAACCCGGTCTTGGTTCTGAAGTACACCATCTTACCCTTGGGAGAACACCTCAATCTTTTTTTCAGCAACCAACTTCTTCAATTAAAGTAACGACGGGTCCAAATCTTGCTTAGCCTTCACTCACTACAGAGGATTCTACCCCACTTTGAACACGAACACCACCATTGCTTGAATCAGCCAACCAGACACCGAATCTAGCCAACCAGTGAACATCTCTTGCCAACTCCCTCTTTTCTTTTCCAACATGTGCCACACTCCCCAGAGACAACTTGCTGAGAGCGTCCATCACAATATTGGCCTTTCCTGGATGATATAGAACATTTATATTGTAATCCATGAGGAGTTCCAACCACCTCCTTTGCCTTAGGTTGAGATCCCTCCGAGTGAATACATATTGCAAACTTTTGTGATTGGTGAACAAATCAACATGCACCCCATACAAATAATGTCTCCAAATCTTCAAAGCAAAAAACACTGCTACCAATTCAAGATTGTGCATGGGGTAGTTACATTCATGCACCTTCAACTACCTTGATGCATACGCTATCACCTTACCATTCTGCATAAGCACACAACCCAACCCGATACACGAGGCATCACAATACAGCAAAAATCTTTCCAAACTATTTGGTAAAGTTAAGACAGGAGCCAATGTAAGCCGATCCTTCAAAGTCTGAAAACTTTTCTTGCACTCATCTGACCATACAAACTTAGCCTGCTGTTGGGTCAACTTAGTCAATGGAGATGCAATAGATAAAAAAACTTCCACAAACCTTCTGTATTACCCGGCCAACCCAAGGAAACTGCAAATATTTGAAGGAGTCAACGGTCTAGGCCAATTCTTCACGGCCTCAATTTCTTCGGGTCCACCTTGATACAATCACCGGACACCACATGACCAAGGAAAGCCACTTCTCCCAACCAAAATTCACACTTGCTAAACTTGGCATACAATTTCTTTTCCCTCAGAGTTTGGAGAGCCATTCTCAAGTGATTCCCGTGCTCCTGCTCATTTTGGGATTAAATGAGAATATCATCAATGAAGACCACCACGAAACTGTCGGGGAATGGCTTGAACACCCAGTTTAGTAGATCCATAAATACGGCCGGAGCATTGGTTAGGCCAAACTACATCACCACAAATTCAAAATGTCCATACCTCGTTTGAAAGGCTATCTTGGGAATGTCACACTCCAAAACCTTCAACTGATGATACCCAGAACGAAGATCAATCTTTGAGAAATGAGTAGCCCCCTGAAGCTGATCAAACAAGTCATCAATCCTGGGCAACAAATACTTATTCTTAACAGTCACCTAATTCAGTTGCCGGTAGTCAATACACATCCGAAGAGGCCCATCCTTCTTTCTTACAAAAAACACGGGAGCACCCCCCACGGTGATATACTTGACCGGATAAAACCCTTCTCTAATAGATCCTTTAACTGCTCTTTTAATTCTTTCAACTCTGTCGGTGCATATGATAAGGCGGGATAGAAATAGGTTGAGTATCTGGAAGAAGATCTATGCCGAAGTCTACCTCTCTCTCTCTGGTGGAATGCCCAGTAAGTCCTCAAAAAACACATCCAAAAACTCATTTACCACAGGGAACGACTCAAGAGTAGGCACTTCGAACTCCATATCCTTCACCCTCACAATATGATAAATGCACCCCTTAGAAATCATTCTCCGCGCCTTGAGGAAAGAAATAAACTGACCCTTAATAGAGGAGTCACCACCCTTCCATTCAAGAACGGGCTCACCGGGAGGTTGGAACTTGACCTTTTCGGTTCTACTATCTATAGAAGCATATGCTGCATGCGGCCAATCCATCCCAAGAATCACATCAAAATCAAACATCTCAAGTTCAACAAGATCGCAAGGAAAGATTTTGTGCAATACAGAAACAAGAAAACAATGATTGACTCTATATGCAACGACAGATTCACCCATGGGGGTATAAATCAAGAAAAGATCCCGCAAAATCTGGGGGCATAAACCGAACTTAACAGCCAACAGAGGAGTCACAAAAGACTAATTCGCACCCGGATCAAGCAAAATATAAGCATCAAAATCAAAGACTTTTAACATACCAATCACAATGTCTGGAGCCTCCTCAACGTCCTGGAGGGCATGGAGTGCATAGAACCTGTTGTTCCTTGGAGCAACACCCTGGGGAGCTCTTTGTTGACCCTGCCCATCCTGGGCCACCCGACCTTGGCCCTTACGGGCATTCTTAGGATAGTCGGCAACCTTATGATCCTTACTCCCACATTCAAAGCAATGTCCTAAATCCTTCTTGCAGGTACTTGCATGGGACCTCCCACACTTGAAACACAGAGGATACCCTTGACTATCACCCATCGGTGCCTTGGGAGGAGGTACCCGAGCACCCGAACCTTGGCCCTACAGAAAGCGACTAAAACCATATTTCGAGAACCAGAGAATCTCCCATCAAAACGGGCTCTATTGGGATCGTGATCCCTTCTCTCTTTAAGTTTCTCCCCTTCGATTTGCTCAGCATACACCATGAGTCTAGCAATATCCATGTCTGTGATAAGCATAGCAGTACGACATTCCTTCGCTAGCAAATAAGAGATACCCGATACAAATTTGTGCATCCTGGAACGGGGGTCAGCCACCAAGGACGAAGCATATTTGGAAAGTTTTGTGAACTTGAGGGAATAATCCCTCACACTCATACTCCCCTGCTTAAGGTTGATAAACTCAGTCATTCTGGCCTCTCTAAGCTCCAGTGGAAAGAAGCGATCAAGGAAATCAAATTTGAACTCTTCCCAATTAACATCGCTGCCACAAACCCTCTCCAAGGACCATTGGGTATACTACACTTGAGCCACGTCCTTCAGCTGATAAGCAGGTAGTTCAGCCTTCTCCTCAGAGGTGACACCCATGATGTTCAATTCCTTGGTAAGTTCATCATTGAACTCCTAAGCATTCTCGTCAGTCTTTGATCCAAAGAATTCCAGAGGGTTCATCTGGGTGAAATCCCTCACCCTTGAAGCAGGTGTAAAATCCTGCGGCAGGTTGGCCTGCCTTACCTGAGAAGTCACCACCTGAGCAAGCATGGAGAAAGCGGTGCAAAATTCACCGTTTGGGATAGGCTCCTCCATAGGCTCACGGGGAGCTTGATCCTCGTCACCTAGAGCCGGTCTTGGTAGATGCGGTCTTCCATGAGGCATCTTCTAAAATGGATCAATGACATCGTCAGACGGGGAAGCTACATATACTAGTCATAGCACAACATAAGGCATGAAGAAGTGAGGAAATTCCTCAGACGTCTTTGTAGCCTCCCACTCATAGGTATGGTGCACTTCATACCCATGAATAGGACTCTACTCAATGTGGTATGTTGGACTCCGAGGACCATTTATAAACCTAGGGCTCTAATATCATCTATTGTCACAACCCAAGGCTAGGGCCTAGATATGACATGGCGATTGGGGACCAAAGAGCCCCAAACAAGCCTCAAGTATACATAACCACATTATCAGTTCAAGATTAGCATACAAACACACATGATTATAGTCAAGTCCGAATTCAGGAATCACATAGGGAATACGAAATCAATACAATAGTCATAATAAACAAATACAAAGAGAATTTATATAGTGCCCAACATTGCGTCTAGTCAAAGGAACGAGGGTCAGGAAACATTCCGAGCTCACCCTCAATAAAGAGAAACATCCATAAATAACAATTAAGTAGATAGCCGGCTCGCCCTCGAAAGACAGGACTCACCACAATGCTCCAAGAATGGACTACTCGTCAATAGGCTGGTATTCAAAGTGCTTGGTCCCTACATGGTAAAATCATGTATGCATAGAGTATGCGTTAGTATGTTTGAATGTACTAAGTACGCAGGCATCCAATGCATATGACTTATCAACTTGCATTTTAATGTAAGATGAAAAGGGTACATAATATACAAAGAATCATATATCTAATGGAAGAGTAGTATGCACGATGCCATGAAATTCATTATGCATGCAATATGATAATGCTCCTATGTAACGGGGATGGACTATAATCGACAAATCAAACTCATGCGAGCTATTACATGAATCAGACCGATTGGGACCTCCCACTGGTAGGGAGAAGATTACTTGCCAAAGGTAATCTATATCACACCTTGCGACCACACTTTTCAATGGACGGTCACCTTCCTTACGGGAATCACTTTTTCAGAAGGGTTTGCATAATTATTATCGGAAGCATATATGTATAAACGTCCCTATGTTGGTACATAGTTCAAAAAAGGGGAGAGGGACCTTGGGAATATCCCTGACGCCCCCAATCCATTAGTGCTAAGTCAACAACATCTCACATGAATACTTACATATATACGTGTTTTCAAAAGAGTCAATATCCATTTCGAAATGTTCAATGCACATTTTGGCTCAAATGCCAAATCATAAGATCATAATCATAATGCTCATGCAAGGAATAACTCATCTACATATACACATAATGGTGCAAACACCCTTAATGCTCATAAAGCCATAATCATAGACATACTGGTGATCACGTTCTTGTCATAATCAATGCCTTACAAAAATCATATCATAATCATTTTATTAAACATAATTGATCTTAACCCACTTCATAATTTACACATATCAATGTTCATGAATGCAATGTAATGCATGATGTGAGGATAGCCTGGGTAATGTAGATTCAAGTTAAAATCAACCACATAAAAATGAAATTAAGGAAATTCATAATTAAATCCACATGTAAATTGTTACATTGTAATGTAGATCACCCATACATAAATTAACTTTAAAGGGGACACACATGTCCATAACTTCATAATCCAATGTAAATCATCATAATAGTAGTCCAAAATGAATTGAAATAGTAGGTAAAATACAACTCATACACTAATTAGATTTAATATAAAATCAAATAATGGAATTTCATATTTGAAGTAACTAAAATTCATGAAAATAGATTGAAAGATTTTTGGGTCTTCTTGGTTGAAAGGGATCAAGAATCAATCCCACATACCTTGATTGGAGAACCAGAAATCAGGCTTGAATTGACTCTAATTGGAACACTAGCTTAAATCCTTGAGAATGGAGAATTGGAAAGAATAAGGAGTGATCTTGAGAGGGGGTAGAGTGTTTTAGGTGAAAGAATAAAGAGGGGAGGGGTTTTCAGCTGAATTAAAGGTTTAGAATGGGTAAAAAGTCCTAATTCTCAATTAAAACAAATCAGAATTACATATATTCCATTAATGAAACGGACCTAAATTTGGTCCATTTGGGTCACACGGTCCGTGTAATGTCACACGGACCATGAACAGAGACCGTGACCCAACACTAAGAGTCTCGTAGAGGGAAAGATTTACAGAACTAAGTGGTACCACACGGACGACTTCACGGACCAGCTGATGCTACACGGGTTGTGACATCGACCGTATAAAGGCACTTGAAATAATTCTTGCACGACAAAGTTATGAGAGGGTAATACTTAGAAAAATTTCCACATAGTAAGTCACACAGAAGGCCACACAGACCGTGTGGCGTCACACGGACCTTGGTAACGCCCATGTGCCTTCACTTGGCCAAATTTTCCCTTTGTCCCAAGTTTGTCCCAACCGTGTAGTGGCCTAAGTGTCACTCCCACGGGAGGCTACACAGTCCATGTGGCTTCACACAACCCATGTAGGCTCCTCCATGGAGTGGTGCCTGGCAGTTCACTGGGGAGAATTTCAGGATATTTGGGCAATGCCACTAGGAAAGAAATATGGGTCCTTACACCAAGACATGTCTCGGGCTCACTCTCAAAGTAGATAACATAAACAAGACTTCATTGGTAGAGGATAGGTGGCTTGTCCTTGGAAGATAGGATTCACTACAACAAGCAAAATTGGAGATCCGAGCTAAATATTGTGTGTTGGGTTGATGTACTCCTCGGTCCCTACATGGTGAGATCATGTTGGCAAAAGTATGTATTAGTATGTTTGAATGTACTAAGTACGCAGGCATGCAATGCATATGACTTATCAAACCTGCATTTCGATGTTAGATGACACGGGCACATAATATAGAAGAAGCATATATCCCAAAGA
The DNA here is from genome assembly GCA_029948455.1 of Solanum rostratum. Lineage (NCBI taxonomy): Eukaryota > Viridiplantae > Streptophyta > Magnoliopsida > Solanales > Solanaceae > Solanum > Solanum rostratum. Next base: position 13,583,929 of record CM057053.1, on the reverse strand, counting down.
ACAATAGTATAACAATATGCCATGAAATTCATGATGCATGAAATGCAATAATGCTCATATATAGTGGGGATGTGATCTCAACCGACAGTAAGACCAAGAGAACTATTACTTGGAGTCCCGATGAAATCCCCTCATCGGTAAAAAGGTGGTGTACTTGCCAAAAGGTAAATCATACTTCACCGTATAGGAACAACACCCATTTCGTATGAAGCAACCCTCCTTACTGGAACTACACCCATTTCGGATAGAATTTTCACATAGCATATCATATCACTTTATACTTCACTTTATGGGAAAAACACCTATTTCGTATGAAGTAACCTTCCTTAGGGGAACTACACCCATTTCGGATAGGATTCTCATAACCTATGTTAGGCACATAGTTCATGCAAAGATAGGAATCCCTCAATCCATCGGTGCTAAGTCGTCATCCCACAAGAATACATATATGTGTATATATACATGCTTTCAAAGAGGTGATAGTCATTTTCAATTCTTTCAACGCACACTTATGCTCAAAAGCCAAAACATAATTCATAACCGTAATACACATGCACAAAATAGCTCATCTACATATAAGCAAGCACCCAAAATGCTCAAAGAGACATAATCATAAGACATGTATGTGATCACATCCTTGTCATAACCCATATCTTATCAAAATCATATAATAAAACATAATTGGGCTTAACCCACTTTATAATTTCCATAAAGTCCAATGTTCGGGAATGCATGAGTCATAAATAGTGTGGGAATAGCATGGGTAATTGAGATTCAATCCAAAATCAACATTATAATATGAAGTTGAAGTAAATCCATAATTAAATTCATATTTAAATCATAATATAAATCACCTATGCATAAAATCAAGCTTTAAAGAGGACATGCATGTTTATAACTTCATAACTTCAATGTAAATCATCATAATAGGGCTTAAAGTAACTTAAAATCATAAATAAAATACAATCCATACATCACTTGAATTTATTAAACAATAATTCTCAAACACCATATTTAAAGTAAGCAAAATTCCATGAAAATCAATTGAAAAGAGTTTGAGTCTTCTTGGTTGAAAGGGATCAAGAATCAATCCCACATACCTTGATTAGGAAGACGAATTTGAGAAGGATCGAGCTTAAAGTTGAACTCCAACTGAATCCTAGCTTGAGTCTTGAAAGGAAAACTTAGAGAGAATTTTGAGAGAGTTAAGATACGAGGAGTCAATTAGAGTATTATGAATAGGGTTTAGGGCATTAGGGAGTCTTTAAATAGTATAGGAAGTCTTAAAAGACCATAAGGGTAGACCAGATTTACACTATTGCCATTAATGAAATGGATAGAAAATAATGGCCCGTCGTCACTTCACTAGATGTTACACGGCCCATGAAGCACTTCACTGGCTGTGAACGGTGCCAGTGAATCAACACTTAGCCAAATATATCCTGGTGAAGGTGTGGAACCAAAATTCAACACTTAGAATATTTTGAAGTAAAGTTAGCCGACGGATGAGCCACATAGCCCGTGTGAAGCTACACGGGTCATGTAGGTGCTCGTATGCCTAGACTTAGAAAACTTTTCTCACGACAAGCTACGAGATGGTGATTCTATACTTAAAAGAAAATTCATGCCAGAAGCCTCACGGTGGGCCACACGACTCGCGAGCCTTCACACGGACCGTGAAGTTGGTCGTGTGACTTCACTTGGCTTTGATTGTTGGCCTTTTAGGCTCAAGGCCATCACACAGCCTTCCACACGGTTTGTGAAGTGTCACCGAGTCCGTGTGGGGTCCTAGTATTTCATGCCTTAGCTCAAAATCCCCTATCAAGTCCCCGTATTCCAAGTATAAGACCAAGTTTCCCTTCACTGGAGGCTACACGGACCATGTGGGCCTCTCTTAAGGTGACACTTGGTCAAACTTTCTCACGGGGTGACATTACGAGGTCTGATAAAGACGCTAAAAGAATTTGGGTCCTTACAAAAGTAAGCTTGTCACCTTAGTTTAATGGAAGTCTCATCCACCCACACCTCACCCTCCTCATCCTTGATGCACTTCACTTGGTCCAAAGTCACGAGCTTTCCCCTCTCTTACTTTTGCAAGCATATACAATCTCGTTTCCTCGCCTTTATCACTTAGCTCCATATACGGGGGCTCAAACGTTGTTGTCTTAGCACTCATCATCGCTGGCTTTGCCTATGTCTTCACTGTCTTATAGGCTTCATTAAGCCTTCACTTTTCATTCGCATCCCTACTCTCCAACCACTTCGTATAAGCAATCTTCTTAGCTTTCACTTTGCCTTGAACTTCTCCGTTTCACCACCAATCACCCTGACTTTCACCAAAGATCCCTAGTAAAACCTCTAGTACCTTGGTAGGTACTTTCTAATGTAACCAGCAGTAATGTGCGACGTAGTGTTCATATCTCAGCTACTACTCTAAGCCCCTATTCTACTAAATTTTTCTCCAGGCCTCCCAATCTAATCCTTGATTGGGAATAAATAACCTCCTCCTCCTCCTTCTTCTTCTTCTTCTTCTTCTTCTTCTTCTTCTTCTTCTTCTTCTTCTTCTTCTTCTTTTCTTTCTTAATCTCTAAATCCATCAATAGAAGTCTATGTTGAGTGGAAATAATCTCACTCGGAATAACCTTGAAATCCTTACAGAGGCTTCTATCGGCCTTTCGAAGAAGTAAGTAATCAATTTGAGTCTTAGCTACCGTGCTATGAAAAGTGATCAAGTGATTTTCTCTCTTAGGGAAATATGAGTTAGCAGTAACTAACTCGAAGGCTTTGGCAAAATCCAAGAGAGACGTCCCACCTCTAGTCCTCTTCCCAAAACCAAACCCTCCATGAACCTCTTTAAACATGCTAGAAATTTCACCGATATGCCCATTAAAATCTCCCCTAATGAAGATTTTTTCCATTATTTTGTATACCTCTCACAACTTTATCTAAATCTTTCCAGAAGAGCTTTTTGACTTCCTTATTCAAGCCCACTTGAGGCACATAGGCACTAACTACATTAACTACATAACTATTGATCACAAGTTTAATAGAGATCATCCTATCATTAATCCTCCTAACTTTAACCACATACTCCCTAAGGTCCCTATATACTAGGATACTACTCCAATTCTATCTCTAGAACCACCAGAGTACCACAATTTAAACCCGTCTACATCTCGAGCTTTGGTACCTACCATCTGGTCTCCTGGACATAGACTACATTAATTTGTCTCCCCTTAAGACACTTCACAAGCTATATGGACTTCTCTGTAAGTGATCCTATATTCTATGACCCTACTCTTAACTTAAGCAAGCCCATGCCCCTCTTTCCACCTCTACCTCTTGCCACCGACCCCAACCGATGGCATGACCTTAGTCCACCATCAGATCCCAATGCCACTAAACTAAGAACTAATGACTAACTAAGCTACAAGGATAAAAAAGACAACAGATTATAGAAAACCTATACAGCCCAACAATATAGAACAATAAAATATGCAGTATAATTTACACTAATCAAACAATTTGATATAAAAATTAAGACGAATAAACGGATATTAAAATATAGAGGTCTATGGTGTAAGAAAACACAATATGATATGTAAGATCACAAAACATAATAAATGGTAAAGGTAATACAATAAACAAGAAACCACAACACAATACGTAAAAGGCAAAAAGTAAAAGGTACGTAAAAGGATACAATTGATTACAATAGTAAATAGAAAGAGATTTGGAAGATATCACCTAGAATTCTGGTCGAAAAATTATTGAGTTTTGCTGAGAAATGCCGAGAAATAAAACTGTAACCATTACCAAAATATTACGTTGGAATCTATTTTTCGCCATAAAATTCATGTCAGAAACTGACTGCAATTTTGACTGGAAGATGTTGATTGAAAACATCGTTGAAAAACTCTTGTAGTTGTGGGGAGAGTTTGAATCCATTGAAAAATGTAGAGGTTCATCGGATCTCACTGGAAAAGAAAGAAAGAAAGAAAGAAGAAGACTGAAGTTTCTTGTGTTTGCCGGAAAAGAAAATAACAAGTAAGACGAAGAAGAAGATCGACAAAAACTTTCAGGGTTCACTGATAAAGCCACCGGATCTTACCGGATCTATTTTGAATGCTACTACAAAACAAAAAAGGGATAGAACAATGTCCGCTAATAAAAGAGATTGCCGAAACGGACAACACGATTTCATCAGAAAACCAACAGAATGAGTTTGCCAAAAAATCAATCTGACTTCCAACACATACTAATCAATATCCTAACATTTTAAAATAAATATAATTATTAATAGATTATTCTAAAAATATAGAAAATGTATTTTGAACTACGTATAAATAAAAACTTAAAAATATCAATTTTTTTAAAAAATATTAGGTAAAAATGACATGTCAACAATTGTCCCTTTATTTGCATATGATCGATAAAAGTATATATTTTTTGTGGATTGTGTCTTTTTCTTCGTTTAGAGCATTCCTTTAGTAATCTGAGGCCATTTATGACTTGCTAGCACTGGTAACTCAACTGTCTGATCGATCATTTGGATATTGCGCAGTTTTTCGTGTTTTCAAGGTTTTGATAACTAGAAAATTTGATTTTTTACAAAAATACAAACCTCGGAATGGAATTTTGACAATTCCATTAACTCTGAAATAGCCAAAGTAGGCTAGAAGTATAATTGACTCATGTCCCGAGGCCTTCGGTGGGAGTTGAACATTTTTTACTGTTTTAGCCGTGAAAATTATCCAAAAAATGACTTTTGTCAACAATCTAGGAAAATGCGCCTGAATCAAAATCTTGATAATGCAGTTAGGTTCAAAACATCGAGTTTGGTCTAGAAAGATCTCTCGTTCGATTTTTGAGACTTATGGACTCATTCCAAGCCCATGGGTGCAATTTGTTAAAAAGGACCTTGTGAGTGGGACTCACATTCAGTTGTGACGACCTCGCATGGAAATTTTGACTGTGCCATTAAGTATGGAATGTCGAATTTTATAGCATTGCATAGTTTGTTTCCATTCATAGTGTTCCGAATGAATCCCCAGCACCCTATCTGAGACTTTAAAATGGAAATAATTTGTTGGTGCACCATATCTAGTGCACCCCCACCTCTATAAAGGTATCCATTTTCAGCGCTTGATTCCATCTTTAGATGACAATTTCTTTTCCATTTTGACCTCATCAAGCAATTGAAAAGCCCATTTCGCATGGAATATTGTGGAGAATACGGTGGTTGTGTCAAAATTGATAGTGGGTGCTTCGTGCGAGGTAAATTTTGAGTTTTTGCTATTGGTTTAGATGGTTTTTGAGCTAACCTTTGTGAAAACTTGGGAGTTTGATTTCTCGGATATTTCAAGTCCAAATCGACTGGTTATTGGGTCAATTTTATGTGAGATTTTAGGAGGAACGGATTGGTTAGCTTGAATTCAGCTGAAAAGGCCTCGTTTTGGTACGTGTTCTTCATTTTGGCTGTTGTCCCTACTAATTTTAGATTGGATATCACGACCAGAAATCAGATCGTGACTAAAGAAAAGTAAAATCAAAGTCAAAAAAATTAACTACATCACTTAATTTAAATAATTTTCAAACTTGAAGTCTTGAGTAAAGGAGTTTCTAAGTAATATGAGTAAGTAAATACAATGATGTCTCAAAAGGGAAAATACATAGTCAGAAATGGAAGTCAAAACATAAAGTATCAACAGTACAACGACAACTCGAAGTTTGAGCCTCACCGCTGAAATCTGAGGTAAAAAGCTAAACTCTGATGGAATATGATCAACTACCACAGGAGAGTCCTTGTGCTCGATCTACAGGGAGAAAACATAGTAGGGGTGAATACACTAAAGTGTACCAGTAGATTCAACCGACTGGGTAAAAGAAATTAGATAAGTATGTAATATCTCAACCTTGCCACCTCTGCATAGTCAAGGGGTCTATAAAAGGTGGTACAATATCTTAAAAGTGATACATCTCACCTTTGCCACCTCTACGTGGTCAAGGGATTTTTATAAAAGGTGGTATAATATCTCAATCCTTACCATCACCGTGTAGTCAAAAGGTGGTATAGATGTAACTTAGAGTGCATGTATGTCAATGCCACAAATCAATGTATAAGATAACATTATAATAAGATAACCAATAAATAATAACCATAGGGTCAGATAAAAATGTCAAGAGTCACAACTGGTACCACACCAATATGTCTCAATTTACCACACTTTCATCAATAGCAAAAATACCGATGATACCAGACTTTGCAAGTCCCAAAATATGTACTTGATTCCCAAGAATATCTCAAATACCATCAAATTATCACAATACTTTCCAAATGATATCACAAGTCTCATACTATCACAATAGCATCCGAAATATCTCAAATCTCAAGATTTCATCTTAATTTACCAAAAAAATCACGATTTAGTTCTATTCCAACATAACCGATATCACAATCTTACCTAGATGCTATCATATGAACCAATTACTCATGACACAATCTAAATCTTCCAATTATCACATAAATATGTCCAATAACTCAAATTCAGTCCCCAAAAAGTTTAGTCAAACGTACCTCGATGCCAAAACCACACTCGAACCAAGCTTTCGATAAATTCAAGCTTCAAAACGATCGCACAATCAACTAACCACTATCAAAAATAGATACTATGCGTCAAGGAATAAATTTTAATACCCATATTGGCATGAATTAGGCTTATGGGCAAAATGGTCAAAATTAGGACTAAAATTTGAAGTTTTTGAATTGGGAACTTGATTAGGAATTATGATTCTATGCAATAAAAGGAGTTCCTTGATGAAAATTCCACTAAAATCGAGTTTAAATAGAGGGAGAAATTTTACATTTTTAAAGTTTCCAAAACATAGACATCAAAACCCCTATTTTAGATATCTGAAATCATGAAATTAAAGACAAAATCAAGATAAATGTAATGGAAATTAATAAATTTAATGCTAGAAACACTTACGAAAATGTTTTCCCCAAAAAACTTCTTCAAAAACCACCCAACAAAGCTTGAAAATGGTTGAAATGGGTTTTTTTATGAATCAAAACTGTCTAGGCACGAGTTGTACTCCGCGAACACAAATGGGTATCCATGAACACGGAGCCCAAGGTTACAATGACCTCCGCGAATGCAGAGCCTAAGGACATTGTGTTCCGGGAAGCGGAGACCCCATCCGTGAATGCGGAGAAGAGAAATGCCATACCTCTGCGAATGTGGAGCATAGGGCGCGAACGTAGAGAAGAGTAAATAGTTGCACCAGATCAGCAGTTTCAGCTGCAATTTCCAACTCGGAATGGACCTTTGGGGTTCATTCAAATTCACATTACATAAACCAGTACCCACACCAGACATGGCGACCCGAACTCAACGGGATAATCAGAAATTCAATTTCGAGGTCTTTTCAACACAATTACTGATACAGCTCAATAAAACTAGTTTAAAACTCAAAATACCAAAATTATCCTAAAAACATCAAAAATTACAACTAGACCATTTTTAGCATTAGTTTCACCATCTGAAACTACTAAAAGTTTCTGAATTTCGATTCGAGCTTCCGAACTTTGAATATTGACCAAAGTCAAACTTTGGCTCCAGAAACAACTAAAAATGCAACTATGGGTCCATAATCTCCATTTTAATTCAGAATTTAGTTCTATAACTTATCCTGGACCAAATTCAACGTTTTGGAGCTAATGGAAGTGACAGATTTTTTATCCGACACCTGAAACTCAAAATGGCACAAAAACTCAACTTTTCAACAACATAAGCTTCCAAAAATGCCAAAAACTCATATTTTCCACTTTTAAAACACTAGATCTCAGTTCCAACAATATAGATAGTTCAAAATAGGTCAAAGCGACTTATAAAAGGAGAAAAATAGCAATTTAAATACATAAGTTCAAAAATGACCAGCAAGGTCATTACATCATTCATTACTAAAAATAATGTTTGTCCTCGAACATAAGAGAAAAGAAAGTACCTGAAGCTTAAAAGAAGATGGGATATCTGGCCCGCATGTTTGACTCCAACTCCCTAGTATCCTCCTTAATAGGACAGTGTTGCCACTGAACCTTCACTGAAGGTATAACCTTGGTCCTCAACCACCGGACCTACCTATCCAAAATAGTTACTGGCTCCTCATATAATAAATTTAAATTCAAATCAACTGAATCATAGGAAATCACGTGTGACTCATTTGGAATGTACGGGCGGAGCATGGAGACATGAAATACTAATGAACTTCTGATAATCACGGTGGAAATGCTAGCTCATAAGCAAACTTGCCTACCCTCCTCAAGATCTCCAAAGGACCAATAAATCTAGGACTGAGCTTGCCCTTCTTTCGGAAACTCATTAATCCATTCATGAGTGATATCTTCAGCCACACACTATCTCCAACTATGAATTCTATAGGCCTAGTCCTCCTGTCAGCATAACTCTTCTAGTGGCTCTGGGCTGTCAATAACCTACTCTATATTAACCATACTCGAACCATAGCATCTCTGAGCAAAGCAACACCTAACACATCAGTTGAACCCGAATCAAACCACCCAATAGGCAATCTACCTCTCGACTATATAATGCCTCAAATAGTGACATCTGAATGCGGGAATGATAATTGTTATTGCAAGACAAAGGCAAATGCTGATCCCATCAGGCCTCATAATCTATCACATATGTCCAAAACATATCCTCTAGCACCTAAATAGTGCGCTCGGACTGTCCATCAGTCTGAGGATGGAAAGATGAACTCAAATCCTATCGAGTACCCAAACCAGCTGTAAAGCCTTCCACAAATAGGAGGTAAACACTAATCCTCTGTCCGGCACCATAAACACCGGCACCCCATGCAGTCTAAGAATATCCCGGATGTACAACCTAGCTAACTACTCCGCACTGTAGCTAGTCTTCACTGTTAAGAATTGAGCAGACTTAGTCAAGCGGTCAACAATCACCCGAACTGAATCAAACTTACCTAAAGCCATGGACAAACCTATAATAAAATCTATCGTGATACGCTCTCATTCCACTCGAGAATGGGTATCCTCTACATTAAACCTCCAGGCCTTTGGTGCTCATATTTGACTTGTTGACAGTTCAAGCACTTTCCCACAAACTCAGCTACGTCTCTCCTCATCCCAAACCACCAATAATTTTGTTTCAAATCATGGTACATCTTTGCCACACCGGGATAGATGGAATATCTAGCAGAATGAGTTTCCTCCAATATCAATCTCATCTAATCTCCTACCTCAGGCACATAAACTCGCCCATTAATCCTCAAAATACCCTCAGAATCAATAGTAGCTTCTTTGGATTCACCCCTCAACACCTTATCGAGAATCAAGCATAATCTAGCATCCTCAAACTTGTGAGCACATACCTGATCAAGCAACAAAGGCCTCTCCTCTACTCTCAAGAATGCCGAACTCCCCATGTTAGAAGCCTTCCAGCTCAAAGCATCCATCACTATATTCGCCTTGCCTGGGTGATATAGAATAGAGATGTCATAGTCTTTTACAACTCCAACCACCTATGTTGTCTCATATTGAAATTAGTCTGACAAAAGATGTATTTGAGACTTCGATGATCGATAAAGATGTCACAATTTGCCCTATAGAGATAATGCCACCACAACTTCAATACAAGCACTATCGCAACCAACTCCAAATCATTGGTAAGGTAGTTTCTCTTATGCACCTTCAATTGTCTAGAAGCACATGCTATCACTTTCACTTTTTGCGTCAATACTCCATCTAAAGCTACTCCACAAGCATCATAATACACCACAAAAGGTACTCCCTCCTCTGGCAAAGCAAGAATAGGTGTTGTAGTCAATAAATCCTCAACCTTTTGAAAGCTTACCTCGCACTTCTTTGATAACTAAAAAAATACATCCTTTTGAGTAAGCCTAGTCAACTCAGTTGCAATAGAGGAGAATCCCTATACAAAGCATCGATAATACCCTACTAGACAAATAAAACTCTAAATCTCAGTCACAGAAGTTGGCCTAGCCTACTTACAAACTGCTGCTACCTTGGCCAAATCAACCATAATGCTATCTTTTGTCACCACATGCCCAAGAAAAGTCACAAACTTGAGTCAGAACTCACATTTTGAAAACATGGCATATAACTTCTCTTCCCTTAACCTCCGACGTACAATCCTCAAGTGTTGTACATGGTCGTACTCACTTTTATAGTAAACTAAGATGTCATCAATAAACACAATCACAAATATATCCAAATATGGCTTGAAAACCCAGTTTGTCAACTCCATAAAAGCAGTTGGAGCATTAGTCAACCCAAAGGACATAACTACAAACTCATAATGACCATAAAGGGTCATGACGGCTGTCTTTGGGATGTCTAACTCCCGAACTCTCAACTGATGATAACCAAACCTCAACGATCTTGGAAAACACTGAAGCACCTTACAATGAGGTAAAGGATACTTGTTCTTGATTGTCACTTTGTTCAACTAACGATAGTCGATATATATTCACATAGTTCCATCCTTCTTCTTCACAAACAAGACAGGAGCACCCCAAGGAGATACACAACGACGGATGAAGCCTTCTCCAAACAAATCCTTTATTTGTTTCTTTAGCTCCTTCAATTTAGTCAGAGCCATCCGGTAGGGGAAATAAAAAGGGTCTTGGTGCCTGGCTCCGCATCAATAGCAAAATCAATATCATGATTTGGAGGAACACCTAGAAAATTAGTCGAAAACACATCCATAAACGCCCTTACCACTTTGATGGTCTATTGTCACGCCCCAAAGAGAGGGGAGGCGCGATCGGCACCCGATACCATTATTGGCCGGGTAAGCCACTAAACATGCTAGCTAACTAAACTAGGGACCAGAAGAAAATCAGGCAGCATAACGTCTGAAAGACTAAGCCTGCACATTCTAGGTCATGACCTGATCAACAGTAAATCATGTACAAGATAAATAAACCAGAACAATAGGGTACTAGCTAGCCGACAAGGCTGCAACAATAGAGGTACAGGCACACACTATATATACATGCCAATCTGATGACCGAAGACTGAAAGGCACAAAAGAACCAACCCACAATAACATGTCCACAATAGCCTTTATGAGAATCACTAACACTGTCGGGACAGGGCCCCGACATACCCAACTATACAAAAAAAAGTAAACATCCTGTGAAAGCTCCAGGAAGAGGTGGAGCTTACCAACTCATAGCTGAATGGGGCTCCTAGTGGAGGGGTAAATCAGAGCCCCTACCTGAACCTGCACGCAAGAAATAAAATGCAGCGTCCCCAAGCAAAGGGACGTCAGTATGAATAAACATGTACTGGTATGTAAGGCAGGAAGTAAAATCATAGATAACCATAGTAAAAAGGTTAATGGAAATATTACCTGTAACCAAAACTCAAGTAGCCTTAATGGCCAATAAGCTACCTCCTAGTGATAAAACAATGCATGGTATGCTCGAGTGTCGCATGTCGTGAATACATATATATAGATGCAAATGCATGACATACCCAACCAAATGCTAGCACTGGTGGTCCTTTCCGGTAGCTAACCGGCATCATATCTGCCAACCTGTGGCCATCTGTACCATATACATATATAGTTGGGCAAATAGGCCCCATACCTTCGATTATAGCTCGAAGTCCATGCATAACGTGCAATGTATGATATGAATGTTTAATGCACATAGTAAGCCATAGGAAGAACTTAGCCAATCTTGGCTCATTGGTACACTTATTCTCATAGCATCATAGTCATTGTCATTTGGCCAATCTTGGCTCATTGGTATATTTATTCTCATAACATCATAATCGTTCTCATAACATATACATATGGCTCGTGGAATCACACATATCCTTTTTAACAAGTCTGGGAACTTAACCCAACATTTAGAGTGAAACCTTAACTTTGAAAATGTTCATAAAGGTGATTTACGTAATGATTATATTGGTCCCATATCAATTAGTAAAAGAATGTATTTAAACAGGATCAAGCGCCTTAGTAGTTTAGACGGGAGCATTTTACTGGGGAATATTGGAAACCATCGCATTATTGGTTAAATTGTTCAACTATATTTTTGTATGGAAGAAGGACTGATTTTGAATACTACATTCCCTTTGCATTCTACATTTATTTTAATGGCACTATACCAAGAAGAGAAACACCTTGGACATGTGAATAGGTAGTCGAGAAACCGACAAAATGATATATAGAAATTGATTGTCCAGGTTAAGCGAACGAATGGAATTTCAACCTAATACCATGATGAATATAACTCAGCTGCAATCCCAATGCCTTTCACAGAAGGTCTTTCTAGCAACAGAATAGTAAGATATCACATTTGACATTTTGGGAAACTTCCCGGATTTCGTGCTAAAAGGAGAGACGGAGCTTAGCCTTAACATACCTCTCCAAAGAATGTCTGATTGCCAAAAGTTCCTTTACGAAAGTTGTTCCTTATGTCCTAAGCTTCGCAACGACTATATATACGCTGCTTAAAGACACCTGTAAACAGTCAAAAATTCAGCATTAATGATCAGATTCGGCAAGGAGCATTTACGCGAGGAAATGTCCGTAAAACGTCGTAAAAATGACCGTAAAAGAGCTCCAGAATTAATACCTAAACACACCAGATGCAAACCAACAATACCAGCAAGAACACCACTTTTTTTACAGCCCAAAAACAGCTCCAAATACAGCTAATACGAGGGAAAAACAATTGCAAAGCGTAAGGCACGCATTTCTAGGTACGGGGACGAATTTTAACGGTAAAAATGCAAAAAACTTACCTAAATCACTTAGAGAACCCTTTGGGAGCTTTCTCTTCAATTCCACACTGGTTTGGGACGAAAATGGCTTAATTTTGAGCTTTAAAGTGTCGAATAGCCGACATTAAGTCGGGTCAAGCCGACCCGACCCATGACCCGGTTTCCAGCTCGGGCAGTCCCGGTAAAACGGTCATAACTCTTTATTCTGAGGTCGGTTTGATGCGCGGTTTGTGAGTTGCAAACTAGACTCATAGATCTTCAATTTGGTAGGTCATGGACCGTCTAACTTTTTATAGTTTGGGAGATATGAGCTGATACATTTGACCCAAATTTTAAGAAGGATTTCTTAAAGAAACTTACGGTAACTTTGGCCAACCTATATCTTGCAACTTTCTTGATTCCGAAACTTAATGTATGACCTTTGTGCTATTAAAATAACTTAAAGAAATCCATTATTATCAAATTATAAACTTTTAGTCCCATCCGAAAAGTGAAACTTAATTTAAATCTTCCGAAAAAGGCGAGGTGCCACTCAGGTCATTTCTGTAATCCCGAATGTGCATTTAGGGTATTCCTTTGGCTTTAAACTTTAGGTATTTGATATTACCACTTATTTGCAGCCTTATTATCCTTAGGTTCTAGCAAAAATCACATGTTCCTTATATAACGCCACACTATTTAAATAATAGAAGACGAGAAATACGGGGTCTCACAGTCTCCCCCCCTTAAGAACATTCGTCCGCGAATGTGTCAAAACAACCCTTTGGTTGCTTTACCATCTACAAAAATATTTTTTTTGATACATCTATTACCCTTTGAAATCATAAATCAACTTCCAAAAACTCCAACTACTAAGCTTTGTATAGCTATCCCGCGACAAAACATACAAGTTTCACCTCGAAATCTTTTAAACCTTAAGTTACTAAAAAAACGATTACTGCTAGTTTTGGAACACGGCCTACCTTAAGTTATAAATAGCTGGGGGTGACTCCTCATCATTTCTTCTTTGGCTTCCCAAGTTATTTCCTCAATATTTTTGTTCTGCAACAACACTTTCACGAAGGCCACTATTCATTTCGAAGCCTTCTCTTTTGTCGATCTAAAACAGCCACTAGTACCTCATCATAAGTTAAGCCTTGAGCAAAGGGGGTGTCCTTAATGCGAGTAATACACGAAGGATCTCTAATGTACTTCTGCAACATAGTTACATGAGGCACTGGATGGACTGCTCTCACTTCTAAAGGAAAATTAAGCTTGTATGTTACCTTGCTAATTTCTCTAATAATCTTATACGGTCCAACATATCTAGGATTAAGCTTTCTTGTATTTCCAAACCGCATGAGTCCCTTCATAGGTGAGACCTTTAAGAAGACCCAATATTCTACATCAACTCTAAGTCTCGTCGTCGAACATCTGCGTACGACTTCTGCTGATTCTGGGCCCTTTGCAGTAATCTCTGATAAGTTTCTTTTTTTTCGTTGCTTGTTGAACTAGATTATGGTCTAGCAACTTTTCCTCCCCAACTGTAAACTAATCAACCGGTGACCTACATCTTCACCCATATAGTGCTCCCTAAGGATCCATTCAAATATTAATATGGAAGCTATTATCATAAGCAAAACCAATAAGAGGTAGATGCTCATCCTGATTTCCTTTAAAGTCCAGTATATAGGTGCATAACATATCCTCAACGGTCTAGATGGTACACCCTGCTTGCCCATCAGTTTTTGGATGAAAAGTGGTTTTGAAATTCACCTGAGTGCCCAGACCCTTCTGAAAAGACTTCCAAAAATGTACGGTAAATTGAGCCCTTCGATCAGAGATAATAGATAATGGAACTCCAGGAAGGCAAACACTCTCTTGAATATAAAGCTTAGCATAATCTTCCGCTGAATTTGTCGTTCTTACTGGCAAGAAATGAGCAGATTTTATCAACCTATCAATGATTACCCAAATAGAGTCATCATGTATGGAGTGTGAGGCAACCTAGTGATGAAGCCCATATTTATCATGTCCCATTTCCAAAACGTAAAATCAATATACTTAGCTAGGCCTTCAGGTCTCTGATTACCTGTTTTAACATGCTGGTAGTTGGGGCATTGACTACCATCCTTGGAATATCCTTTTCATGTCATTCCACTAATAGAACTTTCATAGGTCTCAATACCCCCCCCCCTTTGTTTTTACTGCCCCAGGTTGAGACGAATATCTAGGATAATAAGCCTCAAAATGAATCTTGGCACGGAGCCCTCCGATGTTTAGCACATGTAAGAGCCCCGGTACTGAAGGATTCCATCTCAAGTTAGCTCAATTAGAGGATGTCGCTGTTGTGGAACACTTTCCCTTGATATCATAAGCTTAGGATCCTCATGTTGTTGCTCTTTTACTTCAGTAACAATGGAAGATTTAATTGTTTTCAACAATCACACCTTAACCTTTTGCATCTTCTAATAGCACTTGCAAACTAGTTACCTGACGTAAATCTTTTGTCATTTCAATCTTATTAGCTTTAAAAAGACTTAGACTTCCTATGGACTTTCAGCTAAGTGCATCGGCAACAAGATTAGCTTTACCGGGATGGTACAAAATGTCAACATCATAATATTTTAGTAATTCTAGCCACCTTCTTTGTCATAGGTTCAACTCCGTCTGCTTGAATAAATATTGGAGGCTCTGGTGGTCGGTAAAAATATCAACATGAACTCCGTATAGATAATGTCGCCAAATCTTTAGGGCATATACAGCAGCAGCGAGCTCAAGATCATGGGTGGGATAATTTTATTCATGCTTTTGCAACTGTCTAGAAGAATATGCAATAACTCTACCATATTGTATAAGAACACAACCCAGGCCAATTCTCAAGGAATCACAATATATAATGTAGCCTTTAGTTCCATCCGGGAGAGCCAAGATAGGTGCGGTGATAACTTTTTTTTTTAACTCTTGAAGACTCTGCTCACATGCTTCAGTCCATTGAAACTTAGCTACTTTATGTGTCAATCTCGTTAGTGGCGCAGAGATAGAGGAAAATCCCTCTACAAACCTCCTATAATATCCTGCCAAGCCCAAATAACTATGGACCTCTGTCAGATTCAATGGTCTCGGCCAGGCCAATACGGCTTCAATCCTCTGGCCATTGACTTTGATATTATCGCTAGTAATAACATGTCTATGAAAAGCTATAAAAGTTAACCAAAATTCACATTTGGAGAATTCAACATATAACTTGTTGTCCTAGAGAGTCTATAATATAACTCGCAAGTGGTCTACATGCTCAACTCTTGATTCATCCTAAATATTACCTTTAGAATATCAACATCCCTGACTCGTAGCTGGTAGTACTTGGGTCACAAGTCAATCTTTGTAAAACCATCAATCCACATAAAAGGATACTTATTCCTGATAGTGAATTAATTTAGCTATCTGTAACCGATATACATTCATAAGGAGCCATCTTTCTTTCAAGCAAAGAGCACGAGAGAACCCCATGGAGATGTGCTTGGCCTAATAAGGTCTTTATCAAACTAGCCCTTCAGTTATTCCTTCAAGTCTCTTAGCTCTACAGGAGCCATTCTTTTTTAGAGAGGAATGGGTATATGTTGCATATCAGGGAGAAAATCTAAAGAAAAATTGATATCCCTTTCGGGGGATCCCGGGAAGCTCATCGGGGAATATTATCATGAATTCATTCACAGTTGGAACTGACTAAAGGGCCAATCGTTCATAAAATATCCTATCTTTCCATAATGGTAACATACACCTTAACCCTTTCAACACTGCTTAGTATGAAGCTTGCCATATTATGTACATGGGGGAGTAAGTTGTCTCATTTGTGCATAACGCTCCTGTCGAAGGCTCTTAGGCTGGTGTAAACTCCGCCCTGGCCCTGATTGAATATAATGATCAATTTGTTGGCCCTGTATTTATAGCGGGGAACTACCCACTGATGGAGCTAGATATCAATGAAAAGGAGGCCTAAAATCACCCTCAATACTCTATACATATGACCAATAAATTTCTGTGGATCCTTAGTGGGATTGGACCCTGTAAATATAGTGGGGCCAAGTGAAGAAACACTCGTACGTTCGAGCTTCCTGTTGGATCCCTTCTGATGTCTGCTCTTGCCTCTAGTTGTCTCTCATGAATGGAAGCCATCCTAGTTAGTAGTTGAATAGCCTCCTTCATCCCCTGCTCCCCAGTCTCTAATAGGGCTTGGGGTACTAGATCTCCTTGGGCCCCAACAAGTACTGGTGAATCTGGAACTGTGGGCATTGGAGGCTCCCTATGTGACTCAATAGGGAATATATCTGCCTCACCAGGCAAGACATGATTGGTACCTTCTCTCGGATCCATACTTATCTCATGTTGTGCCATCTCCTGAGCATAGGTAACCCATTAAATAAGAACAATATAACATGATAGAGATTTCATTTGTTTCTATAGCTTTGTTCTATAGCACGATCTATTAAGTAAAAGAAACGTAACCATCCCTAAATGCCTTGTAGCCTCCTGATTATAAGTGTGGTGCACAACACACCCATAAGCAAGACTCTACTAGACACGGCATTGTGGACTCCCTGGGACACGGCCTGTTCTGATACCATGTTTGTCACGCCCCAAAGAGAGGGGAGGCGCGACCGGCACCCGATACCGTTATTGGCCGGGTAAGCCACTAAACATGCTAGTTAACTAAACTAGGGACCAGAAGAAAATCAGGCAGCATAACGTCTGAAAGACTAAGCCTGCACATTCTAGGTCATGACCTGATCAATAGTAAATCATGTACAAGATAAATAAACCACAACAATAGGGTACTAGTTAGCCGACAAGGCTACAACAATAGAGGTACAGGCACACACTATATATACAAGCCAATCTGATGACGAAGACTGAAAGGCACAAAAGAACCAACCCACAATAACATGTCCACAATAGCCTTTATGAGAATCACTAACACTGTCGGGACAGGGCCCCGACATACCCAACTATACAAAAAAAGTAAACATCCTGTGAAAGCTCCAGGAAGAGGTAGAGCTTACCAACTCATAGCTGAATGGGGCTCCTAGTGGAGGGGTAAATCAGAGCCCCTACCTGAACCTGCACGCACGAAATAAAATGCAGCGTCCCCAGGCAAAGGGACGTTAGTACGAATAAACATGTACTGGTATGTAAGGCAGAAAGTAAAATCATAGATAACCATACTAAAAAGGTTAATAGAAATATTACCTGTAACCAAAACTCAAGTAGCCTTAATGGCCAATAAGTCACCTCCTAGTGATAAAAAAATGCATGGTAGGCTTGAGTGTCGCACGTCGTGAATACATATATATAGATGCAAATGGATGACATACCCAACCAAATGCTAGCACTGGTGGTCCTTTCCGGTAGCTAACCGGCATCATATCTACCAAACTGTGGCCATCTGTACCATATACATATATAGTTGGCAAAATAGGCCCCATACCTTCGATTATAGCTCGAAGTCCATGCATAACGTGCAATGTATGATATGAATATTTAATGCACATAGTAAGCCATAGCAAGAACTTAGCCAATCTTGGCTCATTGGTACACTTACTCTCATAGCATCATAGTCATTGTCATTTGGCCAATCTTGGCTCATTGGTACATTTATTCTCATAACATCATAATCGTTCTCATAACATATACATATGGCTCGTGGAATCATACATATCCTTTTTAACAAGTTTGGGAACTTAACCCAACATTTAGAGTGAAACCTTAACTTTGAAAATGTTCATAAAGATGATTTACGTAATGATTATATTGGTCCCATGTCAATTAGTAAAAGAATGTATTTAAATAGGATCAAGCGCCTTAGTAGTTTAGACGGGAGCATGTTACTGGGGAATATTGGAAACCATCGCGTTATTGGTTAAATTGTTCAATTATATTTTTGTATGGAAGAAGGACTGATTTTGAATACTACATTCCCTTTGCATTCTAAATTTATTTTAATGGCACTATACCAAGAAGAGAAACACCTTGGACATGTGAATAGGTAGTCGAGAAACCGACAAAATGATATATAGAAATTGATTGTCCAAGTTAAGCGAACGAATGGAATTTCAACCTAATACCATGATGAATATAACTCAGTTGCAATCCCAATGTCTTTCACAGAAGGTATTTCTAGCAATAGAATAGTAAGATATCACATTTGACATTTTGGGAAACTTCCCGGATTTCGTGCTTAAAGGAGAGACGGAGCTTAGCCTTAACATACCTCTCCAACGAACGTCCGATTGCCAAAAGTTCCTTCACAAAAGTTGTTCCTTACGTCCTAAGCTTCACAACAACTATATATACGCTGCTTAAAGACACCTATAAACAGTAAAAAATTCAGCATTAATGACCAGATACGGCAAGGAGCATTTACGCGAGGAAATGTCCGTAAAACGTCATAAAAATGACCGTAAAAGAGCTCCAGAATTATTACCTAAACACACCAGCTGCAAACCAACAATACCAGCAAGAACACCACTTTTTTTACAGCCCAAAAACAGCTCCAAACACAGCTAATACGAGGGAAAAATAATTGCAAAGCGTAAGGCACGCATTTCTAGGCACGGAGATGAATTTTAACGGTAAAAATGGGAAAAACTTCCTAAATCACTTAGAGAACCCTTTGGGAGCTTTCTCTTCAGTTCCACACTGGTTTAGGACGAAAATGGCTTAATTTTGAGCTTTAAAGTGTCAAATAGCCGACATTAAGTCGGGTCAAGCCGACCCGACCCATTACCCCGGTTTTCAGCTCGGGCAGTTTCGGTAAAACGGTCATAACTCTTTATTATGAGGTCGGTTTGATGCGCGGTTTTGTGTGTTGAAAACTAGACTCATAGATCTTCAATCTAGTAGGTCATGTACCTTCTAACGTCTTATAGTTTGGGAGATATGAGCTGATACATTTGACCCAAATATAAGAAGGAGTTCTTAAAGAAACTTACGGTAACTTTGGCCAACCTTTATCTTGCAACTTTCTTGATTCCAAAACTTAATGTATGACCTTTGTGCTATTAAAATAACTTAAAGAAATCCATTATTATCAAATTATAAACTTTTAGTCCCATCCAAAAAGTGAAACTTAATTTAAACCTTCCGAAAAAGGCGAGGTGCTACTCAGGTCATTTCTGTAATCCCGAATGTGCATTTAGGGTATTCCTTTGGCTTTAAACTTTAGGTCTTTGATATTACCACTTATTTGCAGCCTTATTATCTTTAGGTTCTAGCAAAAATCACATATTCCTTACATAACGCCACACTATTTAAATAATAGGAGACGAGAAATACGGGGTCTCACATCTATAATAATGGTGACTCCTGAGAAAAAGCCCGAACATAAGCTAAATATGACAAACACCTCTTATACCTCAATCTATAGGCATATATATAGGAGATCCCACTCTTGGTGTAAGAACTAGATGTGCTGGTCCACATTAATTGAGGTAAATCCGAATAAGATTAAGTCATTATCTTGGAATGGAAATCAAGAATAGCATGATGAGCCGATAACCAGTCCATGCCTAATATCAAATCAAAGCCAACCATATCTAGTAATATCAACTCAACAATAGTATCTCTCCTTATAAAGGTGATAATACAACCTCGATACCCCCAATTCACCACTAAAGACTCACCTACCGTGGTGGAAACACAAATAGGCTCAGCAAGAGGCTCACACATAATATTAAGATCCATGGAAAAATAACCTGATACATATGAATAACTAGAGCCTGGATCAAATAAAACTAAAGCAGAATGGTGGCACACCGGAGCCATACCTATAATAACTACATTGGAGGCCTCTACCTCAGCTCAATTTGGAATAGCATAGCATACTCTACATTCCTCACTGGATTGTGGGCCTCCACGAGCTCCATCTCTCACTATACCTTAACCTTCTCTAGTACCACCCCTTATGCCCTTAGAGGTTTCTCTAGCAGCTGGAGCTGGGGCTGGACGGGTTGGCTAGGTCATTGAAGAATGGGCGGGAGGTGCATGATGAGGGCACTGCTTGGGAAAGTGCCTAACCTTATCACAAATATAGCAAGCACTAGGATCGATAACTGTCCTAAAAAACCACCATGTCTGGTTGCATTAGAAGAGCTATCACTGACAATTTGAATAGGCTTAGGTCTGTTGATACTGTCAGATGCAGGAATGGTTGCATGGACTGCCCTGGCCTAATGATCTTGCCTCTGAAACTCTCCATCTCATGGTGGGTTCCCACTAAATAGGCTATGCTAGCAGAATCTCTTTCCACCACCCTGTCAATCACGTCTAATACATTCAATAAAGCGGGCATGGTCTACTATACTCTGGAAAGTGCCACCGGCCAAAACCAAAGAAGATGTGACATCTGGAAGATACCTTACCAATCCCTTGGTGAAGCATTGAATCCTCTTGAAATTTGTAGGGATACTAAATAAGAAATATCTAGACAACTCATGAAACTTGGCCTCATAATCAGATATCGATATCGACCCCTGATGAAGTTTGTCAAACTCATCTCAACAGCGGTCTCGGAGGCTGTAAGGCATGAACCTTTTTAGGAATACCTCAGTAAATTGTTCCCAAGTCATAGCTGGAGATCCAACAGCCCTACGAGCCAAAACTAACCTCCAGTACTCCTTGGCTAGGCTAGTGAACTGATAAGAGGTATATGAAACTCCACGTGACTTAAGGATGGCCAAATTACACTACCGGTCGTGATACTCTAATAAGAAATCATAGATCTTTTAACCGGGCGTACCATCAAATCTCAAGGGAGCAAATTGAACAAACCACTCAAAACTCTTACGCTCTATAGTAGACACGGATGGGCTAGTAGAAAATGGTGGCACCATAAATCTGGGTGGTGCAATAGACAACCCATGAAGCTGTGAACCAAAACTCGGCCAAGACGTTTGAGGCAGAATAATAGAGGCCATATGAGTATCCACTTGACTCCTTTTGACCCAGAGATCTAGCGAAAACTAAGAAGAATGGTCCAGGACAATGTTGTAAATAATCCTGCAAATCTATCTCAAAATCTGAACAATGACAATCCACCACTACTTGAGGATGTGAATCCACCACCTCAGGATCTTCAAGTTGCTGCTAACACATTGAATCAATGCAGGCTTGACTTGATGGCGGTGGATGTCACCAAAGCTATCGTGATACCTCTTTTACCAGATGACACGAAATTTGTTGTTTTGAGTGGGTTATTACAAATGTTGTAGAATAGAGAGTTGTTCCTAGCTTACCATCAAAGGATCTGCATAACCATCTACATAATATCCTTTTTTTTTTTTACAAAATTATGATGGGAAGCCAAAATCTGTCAATGGATCCCATTGTTCCGTGTCTTCCCATTGTCTCTCACAGGAGAGGCGATAGTATTATTATCTGAACTCTTATAGAGTTCTATCACCACATGGGCTGAAATGCAAAAAGCCTTTTTAAAGAGTTTCTTTCTGAGGTCGAAGAAACTGAAGTTGAAAAATCATATCAACATTTTTGAGCAGTTGCCTGGTGATTCAATCAGTACCACATGGAGTGATTTACAAAGTGTTCGAGAAGTGTTTCAGACCATAAGATCATTGATGATTCCTTGGCGAATATTTTCTCTCGAGCACTGGATGATAATTGCAAAGTTGTGGCTGACTCATAGATTGTCCATTTCCAATCGTAGTTGGGCATGGAAAAGGTTGCAAACACAAACCGTGCATGGGGGTCTAATGTTGCGCAAGCTACACCTCCTTTTTAAAGGCTAAAACGGTCATTGTCAGGATATATAACCTAACCAAGGTTAGGGTCGCACCCACAATGAATATGGTAGACTTAGAAGAATTTAAAGCAATTGGGGCGGATTAACCTACTTATCTCCCCAAAGGGAGTGGGGTTGTAACAACTATGAAAAGTAATCCTTAACTAAGACATATGTGAAATCAATATGAAGAGTAACTAGGGTATTGTGTTCCTTATGATCCCCTAACTCGGTGTTACCAAATAATCAATTCTTTTTTAGTGTGTAGCATGCAGAATAGTAAGTTAAGGTTACCAAACCCTTTGATTCAAGTTAGATGGAAAATTTCACTACGTGATTTGATTCATCCCCGCAATGTGACATTACTAACCCTTACCTATTGTTCCAGTACAACCTCCCCTTGGCCAAGTTTGGTTGATTAGACAAGAAAGACCAATCGAATCTTATTAACTAGTCTCTATTCTTGTTCATTACTACCTTGATCTAGTCAGTAACACTAGGCGAGTTCTAACATTAGCCTTCATTAAAAAGCATCCAAACTGAAGAGAATCAATCAATACATGCATGCACACTCTTCAAGAATTGCAAATTATCCAGTTTTACCTTATTAGTTCTTCATGGTTCCCACAACCCTAGTTGTGGATTTAGCTACTCGGTCAGAGTAGATGCAAGAATCATGAATTTGAATATAATAATTGAGCACTTACATAAGAGAATTAAGCATAATAAATTCAAGCTCTTTACCAAGAATCACAAGATTGAATCAAAAGCACAAAATAATATTTCACAAGTGTTTCTCTCAAGCTCTCTACTATTCGCTACTGTTCAGGAACATTCCTTATGAAAAATAACCTAAAAACCTATTTATAGTCTTTAAAATACAAAACCAAAATAAAATAGGAGAATTGGGTAGGCAATCTCTATGGGTCGTATAATGATTTACGACCCATAGTCAGGGCTTTGTGGATTCCATTTTCAATTCCAGGGTTGACTTCGATGACACCTATCTATAGGTCGTATAAAGTTTCACGGCCCATAAAGGGTTTCTTCTGCTAACGTTTCAGCAACTCCAAACTTTTTGATCCTCATGGCACAATACCAAGTCTATGGCTCATAAAATCTTCTACGGCTCATCCGCATGTTCGTACACTTAACTTTTAAAAGATCACCCTTCACTGAAATTTTGTAAGAAACCAAATCTATGACTCGTGGAATTCTCTACAGTCCGTAAAAGGTCTCGTGAAACCTCAACTTCTGCAAGATCTACACACTTAGCCTAAAAATTGTGTCAACCCTATAATCTTGCAAAATAAACAAAAAAACATATCAAAACTACTAACATCGCTTTGCGAACACACAAAATTCCAAGATTTTAAGCATCAAATGTATTGTATTTTGAAAGCATATCAACACCCTCAACTTAAAATTGTTGCTAGTCCTCAAGCGACGGACTCAATCTATATAAGAAGTACAGTAACACATAGACCTCAATTTAATGGCATACATCACATCAAACTCAAGCACAGATACCCACACACTTTTAAAAACATATCAGATAGCTATCAAGCAAACCAACACAGATCAACATATTTGACAGTGCAACTATGACAAGCAATGCAATTACCAATAAGCAACAATCACTAAGTTAGTCCAATGTTAATATGCAATACAAGTGCCCTCACAAAAAGAAGTCTCATAACTCTCTCATGATGATATTTTCATATTCAATGCTTGGGACTATACAAAATCATTCACTCTCACAAAAGACATTCAAATACCATGCTCAATACCATATGCTTGCCCCTATACTCATGACTATGACCTTTGACTACTTGGACTAGGATCACTTTAGGACTCTATTGGGTTGTAACGTAGGCTCCGTGGCTTTGGTATGTTGTTTTAAGAACAAAGTGACAAAGGCCCTTATTGTTACTACATTTTTCTACACTTTCATTCTACCAACAGTGTTATTTTTCACCTCATTCTCCATTTCTCTTATTTCAAGCTTTTTTGGTTGCCTTATTCTCATTTTTTAGCTTTTTGCCTTTTATTTTCACAACATTTTTCTTTTTAGCTCATTGATTAGGCATCACTCATTTTTCTTGCACCTAGAACACATTTTCATCCCTTTTTCATGTATCACTAGTTTTCCCCCTCATTTTATGTTTACCCTTAAACAGCTACTCTCAACTTAGGTTTTAGCCTGAGTCGAGGTGCACAATATCCAAACTAAGAACCAAGGCCACTTTTGGTAGCCACTTTCAACTTAAGCTTTTTGCCTCAGTCAAGGTGGACAATGTTCAAGGAAGGACCAGGTCCAATTTTAGGATTTCACATGATATAAATTTACCAAAGAAAGCTCATAAGGACCCATATTTTCTCTAAATGACTTTCTCAGACATCATAATGTTGTCCCGAGAGAAAATTTGACCAAGTGTCGCTCCATGGAAGGCTCACACGGCACAGCTCGTGTGGCCTCCAGCGGAGAGGTACTTGGCCATATCTTTTACTACGGGGATTCGACAAAGAGTTTCGGACTATGTGTGGGCACATGGTCACTCACATGGTTCGTGTGGAGTGGTACGGGCCGTGTGGCCCACCATATAAGCTCGCGATGTAAAATTTTACCGTCTAGTAACTTTTCGTGCAAGATATTTTCTTAGTGACGTCTCACGACCCTTGACACGGCCCGTGTAGCGTCACACGGGCCGTGTAGCCATCCTTATGGTACCCCTTCACTCCAGAAAATTCTAAGTGTTGAGTATTATGATAATTTGTTGAAGTGTTACCTCATAGGCACTATTCACGGGTCGTGAAGTGTCTCACGGACCATGTAGGTGCCAATGAAGCCGTGAAGGCCAATTTTCCATCCATTTCATTAATGGATTTTACGTAAATATAGCTTATTTTAATTGTATTTTATGAACTTTTTACCTATCCTAGACCCCTAAATAAGCTGATACCCTTCCATTCTAATTCACTCTCATTGAAAACACTCTCACCCTAAGATTATTCCTAAAGAGCCCTCCTCTCAAGACTCAAGCTAGGGTTCAATTGAGATTCCACTTCAAATTTGATTCTTCTCAATATCATCTTCTCAATCAAGATATGTGAGATTGCTTCTTGGTCCCTTTCAACCAAGAAGACCCAAACTCTTTTTAGTTGACTTAAATAAAATTTGCTTACTTTAAATATGGGTTTTTAGATTTATGATTTTATAGATTCAATTGAAGTATGGGCTATGGTTTATTTATGATTTTAGGTTGACTTAAGCCCTTATATTATAGTTTCTATTGAGATTATTAAATTATGAATATGCATGTCCCCTTTAAAGCTTGATTTATGCGTGGGATGATTTATATTATGATTTAAATGTGGATTTGATTATAGATTTACTTCAATTTCATATTATAATATTGATTTTAGCTTGAATCTTCATTACCCATACTATTCTCACATCATGCATTGCATTTGCATTCATGAACATTGGTCTTTATGGAAATTATGAATTGGGTTAAGCTCAATTATGTTTTATAAAATGGTTTTGATAAAATTATGATTATGAAAAGAATATGCTCACATACATGTCTTATGAATATGGTTTTTGAGAATTTTGGATGCTTGCACCATTCCATATTTGTAATCAAGCTAGTCTTATACATGACTATTATAACTACAAGATATGATTTAGCATTTAAGCCAAAATATGCATTGATCGGATTTGAAATGACTATTGCCTTTTGAAAGTATGTATATATATACTATATGTATTCTCGTGGGATGTTGACTTAGCACCGATGGATTGGGAGCATAAGGGCTTTCCCCAGGGGTCCTCTCCTTTTTCTCGAACTATGTGCATAACATATGTTATGAAATCCTATCCGAAATAGGAGATGTTCCCATAAAGAAGGTTGCTTCATACGAAATGGGTGATGTTCCCATAAGGTGAAGTATTATGTTATGATATGTAAATCCTTTCCGAAATGGGAGATGTTCTCGTAAGGGGTTACTTTATACGAAATGGG
Source organism: Solanum rostratum (assembly GCA_029948455.1). Classification (NCBI taxonomy): domain Eukaryota; kingdom Viridiplantae; phylum Streptophyta; class Magnoliopsida; order Solanales; family Solanaceae; genus Solanum; species Solanum rostratum. The sequence continues at coordinate 13,557,333 of CM057053.1, read as the reverse complement.
TGATGTTCCCGTAAGGTGAAGTATGATTTACCTTTGACAAATAGACCACCTCTGTGATGGGTGAGGGGATTTCATCGGGATTCCAAATACTAGCTCACTTAGTCTCACTCTTGTCGGTTAAGGTTACATCCCTGCAAAATATGAATATCATTGCATTCATACAACATGAATTACATGGCATATTGTATACTACTCTTCCTTGGATATATGATTATTTCTATATTATGTGCTCTTGTTATCTAATAATAAAATGTAGGTTGATAAGTTATATATTGCATACCCGCACACTTAGTACATTCAAACGTACTAATGCATATTCAATACCTACATAATTTTACCATGTAGGGTCCGAGCACTATAACTATTCACCGCTTGACGAGTAGCTCAATTCCGAAAGTTGAACTTATGGTGAGTCCCATCCTCCAAGGATAAGCCACCCTTCTTCTATCTATGTTATACTATGTCTATTTTCTTATTTGAGGGTGACCCCGGGACATGTCTTGGCCCCCGTTCCATCTTATGACTAGAGGCATCGTTGGACATCTTGTAGACTCTTGTAGATTTTATACATGCTATGTGTTGTATTTGGAGCTTATGTTTTCGACTATATATTGGAAATGGCCATTATGGATCAATTATGAAAATATTATATATGTACATGTTTGGTGTGGAAATATGGAAGGTCCTAAGTCTCCTTTGCCCCCATAGAGTGAGTCCTACTTACCTACCCCTGGTTCTTATATAATATGTGCTATGTAAATCCATGTGAATCCCTTCCCCTTGATGTCCTCATAGCGTGAGTCCTACTTACCCATCCCTTAGTATTATGTGATTACTATTTGATTGAGCTTCCGAACTGATGATGTGGAATTGGATACTTCAAGGCTTGTTTGGTGACTCTCGGGTTCCCATTTGTTGTGTCACTTCTATGCCCTAGTCCCGGGTTGTGACAAAATATGGTCTTAGAGCCCTACGTTTATGAATGGTCCTCGGAGTCTAACATTTCGTATCAAGTAGAGACCTATTCATGGGTATGAAATGCACCATGCCTATGAGTTCTAGGGAATTGCCTCATTCATGCCTTACGTCGTGCTATGGCTCATTTTGTTCTTTCTATAATGACGGTGTCGTTGCTCCATTTTAAAAAATGCCTCGAGGAAGACCTTACCTACCAAGGCCGACTTCGGCTGTTGAGGATTAGGCATCTCAAGGGCCTGTGGATGAACCAACCTCTAACAGAGAATTCCGTACAGCCTTTGCCATGCTTGTCCATGTGGTGACATCTCAGACGAGGCATGCAAATCTTGTATGGGATCCTACACCATCTTCTAGGGTGAGGGATTTCACCCGAATGAATCCTCGGGAGTTCCATGAGTTGACGGCTAATAAGGATGCTCAGGAGTTCATTGATGAGCTCACAAAGATATTGAACATTATGGGTGTCACATTTGAGGAGAAAGCTGAATTGGTTGCATATCAACTAAAAGATGTAGCTCAGGTGTGGTACACCCAATGGTCTATAGAGAGGGTTTACGGTGGTGATGTTAATTGAGAAGAGTTCAAACTTGCATTCCTGGATCGCTTCTTTCCACTTGAACCTAGGGAGGCCAAGATGACTGAATTTATCAACCTCAAGTAAGGAGGTATGAGTGTGAGGGACTATGCCCTCAAATTCACAAAGCTCTCTAAGTATTCTTCGTCACTTTTGGCTGGCCCTCATGCAAGGATGCACAAGTTCATTTCCGGTATCTCTAATTCGCTTGTAAAAGAATATCATACTGCCATGCACATACGTGATATGGATATTTGTAGACTCATGGTATATGCTGAATAAATCGAAAGGGAGAAGCTCAAGGAGAGGATGGCACATGTTCCTAAAAGGGCCCGTTTAATGGTGGATTCTCTAGTTCTCAGAGTGGTGGCTTTGGTCGCTTCCAGCAGGGCCACGGTTCTGGTTCTCATGACGCTAATGCTTGGGTACCTCCTCCTAGGGCACTGGTTGGTGGTGGACAGGGGTATCCTCTGTGTGGCAAGTGTGGGAAGCCCCATACGGGTGCTTGTTGGAGGGATTTGGGAATTTTCTATAGGTGTGTTGGTAAAAACCACAAGGTTTCTGATTGAACTAAGAATCCTCATAGAGGCCAATGTCAGGTGGCTCAAGGCGGTCAAGGCCAAAAAAGAGTTCCCCAAGGTGTTTCTCCAAGGAACAACAGGTTCTATGCACTCCATGCCCGTCAAGAGGTTGAGGAAGCTCCAGATGTTATGACTGGTATGTTAAAAAAATTATTTTGATGCTTATGTTTTGCTTGACCTGGGTGCAAATTTGTCTTTTGTGACTTCTCTATTAGCTGTTAAACTTGGTTTGAGTCCAAAGATTTTAGAGGACTCTTTCTCGATTTATACTCCCGTGGGTGAATCTGCTATTGCACATAGAGTGTATCGTAGTTGTCCGGAATCTATGTTGCACAAAGTTTTCCCGTGTGACCTTGTTAAGATGTTTGATTTTGATGTAATTTTTTGGATGGATCGGTTGCATGTATCATATGCCTCTATAGACTGTAGAACCCAGAAGGTCAAGTTTCAACCTCCCGATGAGCCCGTTCTTGGATGGAAGGGTAGTGACTCCTCTAATAAAGGTCGATTTATTTCCTACTTCACGGCCTGGAAATTGATTTCCAAGGGATGTATCTATCATATTGTGAGGGTTAAGGATATGGAGTCCAAAACACCTACCCTTGAGCCGGTTCCAATGGTGAGTGAGTTTTTGGATGTGTTTCCCAAAGACTTGCCTGGTATTCCTCCCCAAAGGGCAGTAAACTTTGGCATAGATCTTCTCCCAAATACTCAACCTATCTCTATTCCTCCTTATCGTATGGCACTGGCGGAGTTGAAAGAGTTAAAGGATCAATTAAAGGACTTGTTGGAGAAAGGTTTCATTAGGCCAAGTATATTGTTGTGGGGTGCTCTAGTGTTATTTGTGAGAAAGAAGGATGGATCTCTTTGAATATATATAAATTGTAGGCAATTGAATAAGGTGAACGTTAAAAATAAGTATCCACTGCCCAGGATTGATGATGTGTTCAACCAACTTCAAGGGGTTACTCAGTTCTCAAAGATTGATCTTCGTTCCGAGTATCATCAATTGAAGGTTGAGGAGTGTGACATCTTTCAGACAAGTTATAGGCACTTTGCGTTTATGGTCATGTCGTTTAGCTTAATCAATGCTCTGGTCGTGTTTATGGATCTGATGAATCGAGTGTTCAAGCCATTTCTTGACAGTTTTGTGGTAGTCTTCATTGATGACATTCTCATTTACTCCGAAGTGAGCAAGAGCATGGGGATTATTTGAGAATGGTTCTATAAACCTTAAGGAAGAAGAAGTTATATGCCAAGTTTAGAAAATATGAATTTTGGTTGGGTGAAGTAGCCTTTCTTGGTCATGTGGTATCTAGTTATGGTGTCAAGGTAGATCGGAAGAAGACTGAGGCCATGAAGAATTGGTCCCAACCATTGGCTCCTTTGGATATTCGAAGCTTTCTGGGGTTGGCTCGCTATTATAGAAGGTTCGTTGAAGAGTTCTCGTCTATTACATCTACGTTGACTAAATTGGCCCAAAAGAAGGCTAAGTTTGTGTGATCAAATGAATGCGAACAGAGTTTCCAAACCTTGAAGGATCAGCTTACGTCAGCTCCCGTCTTGACCTTATCAAATGTCTTAGAGGAGTTTGTGGTGTATTATGATGCCTCGCAGATTGGGTTGGGTTGTGTTCCTATGCAACATGGTAAGGTAATAGCATATGCATCAAGGCAGTTGAAGGTACATGAGTGTAATTACCCAACGCATGATCTTGAGTTGGTTGCGGTAGTCTTTGCCTTGAAGATTTGGAGGCACTATTTGTATGGGGTTCATGTTGATGTGTTCACCGATCACAAGAGTTTGCAATATGTATTCACTCAAAGGGATCTCAACTTAAGGCAAAAGAGATGGTTGGAACTCCTAAAGGACTATGACATGAGTGTTTAATATCATCCCGGCAAGGCCAATGTTGTAGTCGATGCTCTCAATATGCTATCTATGGGTAGTGTGACACATGTTGAAGAGGAAAGGAAGGAGTTAGCAAAGGATATTCACTGGTTGGCTAGGTTGGGTGTTAGGTTGGCGACTCAAACGATGGTGGTATTTATGTTCAAGGCGAGGCAGAATCTTCCATGGTGGTTGATGTAAAAGCTAAGCAAGATTTAGATTCATTGTTGCTTAAATTGAAGAAGTTGTTTGCTAAAAAGGAGATCGAGGTGTTTCCCCAGGGGAGAGATGGTGTGCTCCGGTACCAAGACCGGTTTTGTATTCTGGATGTAGATGATCTTGGAAGGGTGATCATGAGTGAGGCTCACAACTCTCATTATTCTATTTACCAGGGTCTATTAAGATGTATTGGGATTTGAAGGAAGTGTATTGGTGGCATGGTATGAAGAAGGACATAGCTAAGTTCGTATCCGAATGTTCAAGTTGTCAGAAGGTGAAGGTAGAGCACCAAAGGCCTGGTGGCTTGGCTTAAGATATTGAGATTCCTACATGGAAATGGGAAGATGGGAACATGGACTTTGTGGTTGGTTTGCCTCAAACCCGAAGGCAATTTGAGTCCATTTGGGTCATCGTCGATCGATAACTAAGTTGGCTCATTTCCTACCGGTCAAGACTACCTACAGCACGGAGGATTACGCAAGATTATACATCCATGGATTGGTGAGATTGCATGGTACGCCTAAGTCCATCATATCGAATAGTGGCACCCAATTCACTTCCCACTTTTGGAATTATTTCAGAAAGTACTCGGAACTAAGATTAAGTTGAGCACCACTTTTCATCCTCAAATCGATGGGCAAGCTGAGAGGACTATTCAAACCTTGGAGGATATGTTGAGGGCTTATGTGTTGGAATTCAAGGGTAATTGGGATGATCACCTACCACTTATTGAGTTTTCCTATAATAATAGCTACTATGCTAGCATTGGTATGGCACCATTTGAGTCCTTGTATGGGAGAAGGTGTAGGTCATCGATGGGGTGGTTTGAATTGGGAGAAATGGCATTGATTAGCCCGTATTTAGTGTTGGAGGATATGGAGAAGGTGAAATTGATTAGAGAAAGGTTAAAGATGGCCCAAAGCCTCCAAAAGTCCTATTCGGATATTAGGAGGAGGGATCTCGAATTTTATGTTGGTAATTGGGTGTATGTAAAGGTTTCGCCTATGAAGGGTGTGATGTATTTTGGTAAGAAGGGCAAGCCAAGCCCCCAGTATATTGGCCCTTATGAGATCATTGAGCGAATCAGGAGCGTGGCTTATAGGTTGGAGTTACCTCTAGACTTGAGTTTCATTCACCCCGTCTTCTATATGTCTATGTTGAGGAAGTTAGTCAGTGATCCTAGCACTATAGTGCCTTTAGAGGGAATAGGGGTTGAGGAGAACCTATCTTATAAGGAAGTCCCGATAGATATTTTGGATAGACAAGTGAAGCTGCTTCATAACAAGGATGTGGCTTCGGTGAAGGTACTTTGGAGAAATCAACACGTGGAGAGTGCTACATGGGAGGTGGAGTTTGACATAATGAAGCGATATCCCTATCTTTTCCAATCTACTCAAGCCTAAGTTACTAGGTTATTCCTCTTCTAAATAGTCCTAATTCTTTCACTCTTGAGTCTCACGACATGACATGCATACATGTGCACGAAAATGTTTTTTATGATGTTTGGAATGATTTGGATACATTTGATATGGGTTTTAAAGACTTTAGACCTTCAAATGATGAACTATGCATTGCACCTTGTGTTCGGATGTTTCATGTCCTAAGTCAAGCTTTTAAGCCTTGTCGTTGCACATTCGAGGACGAATATTCCCAAGGGGGAGATGATGTAAGCACCAAATTTTTTTAAACGACGTTATCGGGCCTCTTAATGTTGTCTTGAGAGACGATTTGACCAAGTGTCGCTCCATAGGAGGCCCACATGGCCAGTGTAAAGCTACGGTGGGAGGCTACTTGCCCATATTTTCGATTACGGGGATTTGACAAAGAGTTTCGGACTAAGTTTGGGCACACAGCCACTCACACGGTCTGTGTGGCGTGGTATGGGCCGTGTGGCCTACCGTATAAGCTCGCGATGTGAAATTTTTGAAGTACGAAATTACTATCTCATAGCTTTTTCGTGCAAGATTTTTCTAAGTGTCATCGCACGACCCTTGACATGACTCGTGTAGCATCACACGGGCCATGTAGCCGTCCGTATGGTGCCCCTTCGCTCCAAAAACTTCTAAGTGTTGAGCGTTGCGAGAATTTGTTAAATTGTCACCTCACGGGCACTGTTCACAGGCCGTTAAGTGTCTCATGGACCGTGTAGGTGCCAGTGAAGCCGTGACGGCCCATTTTCCATCCGTCTCATTATTGGCTTTGACGTAAATATGGCTTATTTTAATTGTATTTTATGATCTTTTTACTTATCCTAGACCCCTAAATAAGTTAATACCCTTCCATTCTAATTCACTCTCATTGAAAACACTCTCATCCCAAGATCATTTCTAAAGAGCCCTCCTTTCAAGACTCAAGCTAGGGTACAATTGAGATTCAACTTCAAACCTGATTCTTCTCAATTTCAGCCTCTCAATCAAGATATGTGAGATTGCTTCTTGGTCCCTTTCAACCAAGAAGACCCAAACTCTTTTTAGTTGATTTAAATGAATTTTGTTTACTTTAAATATGGATTTTTAGATTTATGGTTTGATAAATTCAATTGAAGTATGGGTTGTGCTTTATTAATGATTTTGAGTTAATTTAAGCCCTTATATTATAGTTTGCATTGAGATTATGAAATTATGAATGTGCATGTCCCCTTTAAAGCTTGATTTATGCATGGGTGATTTATATTATGATTTAAATGTGGATTTGATTATGGATTTACTTCAATTTCATATTAAAATGTTGATTTTAGTTTGAATCTATATTACCCATACTATTCGCACATCATGCATTGCATTTGCATTCATGAACATTGACCTTTATGAAATTATGAAGTGGGTTAAGCTCAATTATGTTTTATGAAATGGTTTTGATAAGGTTATGGTTATTACAAGAATGTGATCACATACATGTCTTATGAATATGGTTTTTGAGCATTTTGGGTGCTTGCACCATTCCAAATTTGTTACCGAGCTAGTCTTATGCATGAATATTATAACTACAAGCTATGATTTGGCATTTGAGCCTAAATGTGCATTGATCAAATTTGAAATGATTATTGCCGTTTGAAAGTATGTATATATATACTATATGTATTCTCGTGGGATGTTGACTTAGCACCGACGTATTGGGAGCATCAGGGCTATCCCCAAGGGTCCTCTCCCTTTCCTTGAACTATATGCCTAGTATATGTTATGAGAACCTATCCAACATGGGAGATGTTGCCATAAGGAAGGTTGCTTCATATAAAATGGGTGATGTTCCTGTAAGGTGAAGTATTATGTTATGATATGAAAATCCTTTCCAAAATGGGAGATGTTCCCGTAAGGGGGTTGCTTCATATGAAATGGGTGATGTTCTTGTAAGGTGAAGTATGGTTTACCTTTGACATGTAGACAACCTCTGTACCGGTGAGGAGATTTCATTGGGATTCCAAGTACTAGCTCACTTGGTCTTACTCTTGTCGGTTGAGGTCACAATCATTGCATTCATGCATCATGAATTTCATGGCACATTGTATACTACTCTTCCTTCAATATTTGACTCTTTCTATATTATATGCCGTTATTATCTAACATTGAAAGGCAGGTTGATAAGTTATATGCATTGCATGCCTGCACACTTAGTACATTCAAACGTACTAATACATACTTTATGCCTACATGAATTTACCATGTAGGGGACGAGCGCTACAACTATTCACCGCTTGATGAGTAGCTCAATTCTGAAAGTTGAACTTGTGGTGAGTCCCATCCTCTAAGGACAAGCCTCTCTTGTTCTATCTATGTTGTCCTATGTCTACTTTCTTATTTGAGGGTGAGCCCGATACATGTCTTGGCCCCCGTTCCATCTTATGACTAAAGGTATTGTTGGACATCTTGTAGACTCTCGTAGATTTTATATATGCTATGTGTTGTATTTGGAACTTATGTTTTCGGCTATCTATTGGAAATGCCATTATGGATCAATTATGGAAATATGATATGTGTACATGTTTGGTATGGATATGTGGAAGGTCCTAAGTCCCGTTTGCCCCATAGAGTGAGTCCACTTACCCGCCCTTTAGTTCTTATATGATATGTGCTATGTGAATCCCTTCCCCTCGATGTCCCCATAGCGTGAGTCCTACTTTCCCATCCCTAAGTACTATGTGTTTATTACTCGAATGCACTTCCAAACCAATGATGTGGAATTGGATACTTCGAGGCTTGTTTAGGGACTCTCGGGTTCCCATTCGCCGTGTCACTTCTAGGCCCTAGTCACGGGTCATGACACTCGCATGACATTGATTACACTATCAATAGAGACTCTTAGATCATGCTTTCATCCTCACTGATCAAAACAAACATTGTTAACACAATGAAATGCATGGTTGCTATCAAGACTAACTCACAAAATTTTGGTGGGTAAAAGTTTTCACACAAAAACAAACATATACCATAGATATTAGTACTGTATACTACCAATAATACCTAAACATCTTAAACATGCCAATTCAACAGAAATTAAATATCCATGAGGAAAAAGAACACAAGCAAGAAAACCCCTAGGATTCAAAATTTGGGAAAGTTATAGGCCAAGGTTACTCAGACTTTACTGAGGCCTATAACTAACCACACCCCATTCAAAAAAAGTTGCATTGTCCTCAATGCACAAAAATAGAATATAAAGCGCATGGGTCAAAATGAACATATCTGGGCACCTAAGCGTCGGTCTCTAACTAAGTCTGGCCTCCCTCAACCTTCCTAGTGGCCTCCTTAGTATTAAAAGCATATCTGGAAGGCCCAGCACCCCTCAGCCTCTCTCCCTCTCGAGCCTGCCTCATCTCCACAACCTGCCTTGAACATATCCTTGCAAGCTCAAGTCCCTGCTCATCCATCAACCCTGTCTGCAGCCTCACAAAGTTTGTATCATCATTAGTGCGGGGCCTCTTCCCATGGGAAGTCTATTCGGCCAAAGCTACTATCATGTCGGCCCAGAGCTGCTAGATCTTCATATGAAGGGTCGGCATATCTGCTGGTCGTGCTAGATCTTCGTTTGAAGGGCGGTCATATTTGCTGGTCATGTTATACTAATGCTCTAGTAGACCCGCGTCTCAAAAGCATCTATGCGGGCATCCGCAGATGTGTGTTTGTCCTGGATAGTAGCAATCGTAAATGCCTGCATGCGTCCCTCAGACTCTGAAATGGCCTGGCGGACCCAGGGCCTTATCTACTAGAGTAACTGAGTCAACTAAGACTCAATGTGGGCCAGTCTCTATATCACGGCTTGAATGGATGCTGCTAACATTTAGTCCATGCTGGTTGGCGGTGTAGGAATGGCCTATGGGGCTGAAGTAGTAGTAGTGGGCCCCCCTCCAAATCAGCCTTAGTTTGTGGGAGCCTCTCCTAGGTAGTAGCAGCAGTAGTGGTGGTGGATGAAGTCTCAGGTGGTGGCTCCGCTGCGAACATTTCTGGCATCTGTCCAAGCTAACGTGATACTTATTGGAGACCCACCAGATTATCCTCAGCCTTTATCAGGCTGGCATCCAAAGTATATTGGACCTTAACGAGTGAGTCTAGATGATGTAGAATCTCCACCCCTAACTCTACTGAGTGTATAGATCAAGCAAGGAAAGGGGATGGAGGTAGACCTCTTCATGGCCGCCTCGTGTATCTGCTCTGCGATGTGGCTGGCCCAGCCAATCTCATAGCTAGCAAAGATGTTGGCAACCAAAATGGCACAGTCTGGTGTCAAGGTATTATCTGCAAATGTTAGCTAGATCTATAATCTCACAATTGCCCACCAGAATTTGGCAGGGAAGTTGAGTGAGGCCTTCACAATGGGCTCTATGAAGTGGCTATCTATGCAGGGTCTAGGCCCTACTCCGCAATCTGTGCAACCACCCATCTCATCAAGTTGGCTATGCGGCTTTGGTCTCTTATCAGGGCCTTATCCCTAGTCTGCCCCAATCTGTGGTCATACTCTATTGTCAAGCTGGGTGTTGGGAGCTCAGGCCCGAACAACATACGGTGGATAGTCATCTCGGAGATATCCACCTACTAGCCCCATACTCTAGTGTATGTAAGTCTGGGCTGAGCGAGGGGCTTCTTCTCCTTGGTAAGAGTGTTGAGAACTATGGTGGCATAGGAGGCGTAGAACTCACAAACCATGGTCAGGGAATACTTTTCCGGTACTTTGGATAGCCACTAGAGCCCATGTCTGTTGATTGTGTCCTAAAGATCGGGGACATTATCTGTCAGGAAGTAATGATCCGGGGCTCCTAAAAAAATAGAGTGACCTGGTTTGCCTCGTTCATCCTGCTGCATGCCTTCTGTGTAGATCTCCCGCATACCATCAACACACCACTAGCTAGATAGAGCATCTGGAGGTGATGGTGATACCTGAGGTGGTGCGATAGTGGACTCCGTCTCCATCTTAGGATGTGATAGACCAGCTCCAAACACAAGAGGAGAACATGCACCAAAACCCATCTTTAATGACTAATGCCCTCCTCCACCTTAAGAGGTGAATTGTCCACCTGAACAAAAAGATAGGGGCGATGCATGGAACAACTATGGACTTGATTTGAACACATTGGATGTCACAGGTTCCATTATGTTATCTCCACTACTACAACATATTAAGTTCACCATTTTTAGTGGGTTGTTTTAAATGTTACAACATAGAGAGTTTTTCTCAAGTCTATGATAACGTTCAAATATACTCCTTTTATAGAATATGGACGATCATGAGCAGTCTATTTACCTAACTTTGAGTCGGGGTTGATCCCACAAAGAATAGGTTAAAAAACCTCTACTAGTTATTCTACTTCAGTCGTTGGTTCTATTTCCAGAAAACAAATAATACGAAGAAAGTAAAATGGAGATTTTGAAATAAACTCCTAACTACGAGTACGAATGCAAAATAAATTAAGGCTTAGACAGTTTCATGATGACTAGGGTTGTAGTCGCCATGACATATAACTAGTAAGCATTTAACATAGGATATATTGTTCATTATATTGCATGTAAAATCTAGCGAGTTAGATAACCTCTAGTTCACCTCCCTGTCCTTCCTAGAAGCATGTTATTCATCTTCTCCCAGTCTCAGAATATTTTTAATATTAACCCTTGCCCTGGATTTCAGAGAACTATCATCTCCTGGCCTCAAGTTCTTAGACGAGGCTGTCACCTTCAAATTTCTGTTGTGACATTCTTTTCCTAATCACTACCCCTCCTTCCGGGCAAGCAATGAATACCAGTGAGTTCTTAATGCGTGCACTCATCAAGAAAGACTTTTAACCAAAGCAAATCACAATACGTGCAATAAAAGTCCCAATAAAACCCTATGTTTCCCTCTTTTTTTATAAAGTCATGGTTCCCACAACCCTAGTTGTTGTTGACACCCAATTTTGACCCTCCACAATATGAATTAATTATCGAGCTTTTAATTTTAACAATTTGAAATAATTAGCTTTCAAAATGCAAAAAATATTTTTTAAAGTAATTCTTTTAGGTTCAAATTTTTTTAATTTTGATTATGTTATGTTTATATATTGCATATTATATATTATACATATTTATTTTAAGTATTAATAGTTGAGTACTATATTTCGGTTAATTTTTTAAAAAAAAATCTCAAATAGATTTTATCTTTATTCACTTTGTTGATTCAATTATTTAATTATTTTAAGTTGTTAATATTAGAAAACTCTTTAATTAATTTATATTAATTTATCTCGTGGTCGGATTAATTAATTAATTTCAAATTGATCACATTCTAATTGATTGTATTTGTAATTAAAGTGGCTAATTTTTAAAATGTCAACCCAATTCATCTTTCTATTTCTACCCAACTAATTTGAGCCCAAATCCTACTTCTAATTTGGGCCCAAATCCTACTAAATCTGCTAGCTCATTTTCCACAATTCTTCTTTTAATCCCTAAGCCCAAACTACCCTCCCCTTTCCCCCTTCTTCCCCAATGACCAAACCAGAAAGGAAAAGCCAGGCGACTAAGAGAAGAAAACCAGAGAAATCAGTGGCCATTTTAGGCGAACTGACCAACCAACGTTCACCTCAAATTCGTACACGTACTCACTCCCTTGTTTTGAATTCAAATTCGATTCAAAATCCCCATTTTAACCCCGCGATTTACCCCCAATTCGAACCCGACTCTCCCTATAAATTCGACCTTCTCCTCACTGTTAAAGGGGTTTTTTTTGGGGGGGGCCCAAAAACATATAAAAATTACATTTAAGAGTTAGTCAATTTCGTCGAGAAATCGATTAAAGTTTTGAAGTTTTTTTTCGGAAGTTTCAAGTTTCGAAGGGGAGCTTCCGTTTCGTTGGTGAGAATTCCTTTTCGGTCCGTCGTCGTCCCTTTTCGCTGCTCCAAAGAAGGTAATAAGCTTAATCCCAATTTTCTTCACTATTGAACATGGAAAATACGCAGATATATACATATATGCCTATACATATATCTATTCCTCGGTTTTTTTTCATTTCTACATCTATGTTTGCTGCTTCTGTTACTTGCAGGTGTATGTATGTATATATGATTGGCGGATTTATTTCTATTTTTATTTTTTCGTCCAGTTTTGTGACAGTTGGGTTGTAATAATAGGCCATGTTGAAACTATGAATATATATTACTTCCTTGTCATTGTCAAAGCATCTCCTTTATTTGTTATAGATTTAACTCATTAAAGATTCATTGTGGTCACATCTCGAAGCGATCATGTGCTTATTTTAGAATCCGGAAATGGTTTAAGTTTGTTTAGCTTGTTTAGCACAATGGTTCATATGTTGTTTGCCTTGATTGGAATGACTAAATGTGGATTAGTGCTCTGTTTAGTCTTACTTGTGGCCCAAACCCTCTGTTTTGACTCATAAGGAGACCTTTGTGAGTTTATGAACCATTTTGGCTGCCCCCTTCACCGTTCAACTCCTTTCAATGTATCTCTTAGTTAGATGTTTAACTTTGCTTGCCCTTTGACAATAGTCTAGTTAAAAACTGTTTCATAGTATGAGATTTGCTTATTTTATCTTGTTTTGTTGCATGTGACAATCGTTGGGGTCCGCTTTGGACTCATCCCTGAGTCGGCATCATTGGTTCACAGAAAGGAAGTTGTATCACAGTTTTGTTCTGGCCATAACGTCACTGTATACACTGATATACAACTTATATACAGTGATGTGATATAAGATTGGGTCAAAAGCCTAATTTGTCGATAGGAGCAGCCTAGAAAACCTCGGTATTGAAATGTACAGGTGCAAGATAAATGGAAGATGGAATGTATACACTGATATACTGTTACTGTATACCAGGGAAAAATGGGCCATCAACCCAATTTGCAGCAGCAGCAGAAGATCAAAGGGCTAGGAAGGCCCAAAATTGTTTTCTAGGCGAAATTGGACCTGCCAAGCCCAATGTTTTTACTCTATTACTCCTCATTATTTTGTTATATTTATGTGTTTGTGATGTTTGCTAACTCTAACATTAATTTAATATTTGTTATGTTTTAATCTAATTAAATTCCCCAAAAGTCGACCATTTATATTAATTTTTAAATGTCTTAAACTATTTTAACGACAAAATCACTTTTTGTAGAAATTAGACTTTATAAATTGTCTTTAAAATACCCCAAATATTTTCCTTAAAATAATCCGTGAATGTTTTATTCTTTTAACACTTAGATATTTTAGTGGTTGTTTTAAAAGAAAAATTCCTAACAACTTAGTCTTATTTGCTAATTTTGTTAGGATTAAATAAAATGTGGGTAGATTTAAATGTTTTATTTTCTTGATAATTCAAATATTTCACATAGACTTTCTATTTAAATTAATATCTTTAAAGTTAGCCAAAATATTTAATCGTCGGATAACCGCACGTTAGCGGATATTTCGGGTGCGTAAAACCTTCCCGAAATAGAAATATGAACCCGAACCCTTTCTTTTGATTTTTTAAAAGGATTTTTCTGTTAATTCTTTTAAAAATAATTTTAAATCGATTTTCTTGATTTTTCCTAAAAAAAATTAAGTGGCGACTCTAAAACTTTGAAAATTCGATTTTACTTAAACTAATTAAGTCTTGATCGAATTTTTAAACTGAAAGCTATTTTTCTATATAACAGAAATGGCGACTCTGCTGGGGAATTTTAATTAGGTTCTAACCATTAGATTAAGTTTTTTGACTAACTTTAATAATCGTTTATTTCGTTATTTGCTTATTTGTTTTAATTGTTTAATTTCGATTATAATTAAACTGTCATTGCATGCATAGTACTTCCGTCATTTGGCATTTTTTTTTTGTTTTCCATTAAAAACGATGGTTATGCGGGTCGCAGCCGTTTAGTCCAAAATTTTTCATCGGGGTACCCTGACGAATTGAGTCGATCTTGCGGGGTCGACGGTCGTTAACTTCCCCAGCCCAGGTTGTCCGCTTGGGTTACCTTTTCACAGTCAAAATTAAACACACTCTTAGTCCACCTAGTGTAGAGCGATACCAAAATCCTGTAGGAGCATTGACCTAAGACGACCCGATACGTAAGGCGTATCGGGCCCATTAGAAAGACCACCTTGAGTCCATAATGGCCCCCGGCCTAATTGGACGATCATATTTATGTGTTAAATTTGAAGGTTATATATGCCATTTGACGAGCCATTGTCCTTTGGGATCGGGTGTTTTTATTTTATTTTAAATAGCCAGGTTGTTAAAGACAAAGAAAGATCATCGGAGACGTTGGGAGGTTCGAGAAGAAAGATTCATTTCGAAGGTTTAGATTAGTATTGTACCCCTGCGTGGGACTGTTAATTTGTATCCCCCTTTCCCTATTATGTATCTCCATTTAATTTATTTTATAAAGGTTGTAATTATTTTTGGGGCAATGGAGCGTTTCAAATGGTGTAATACATCCTTCAAATCGTTAGGCCTACCCTTGGCATAAAGGGTCACATATGTATATTAGAACGCGTTATACTTCGTATTATATTGTGGAAATGATATATAATTTGTTTTATTTGTGTTGTTTGACTTATGTGTTAAATACATACGTTTTGCCTTGAACATGATTGGTCCGTTATTCAATCCCAAAATTTTAAAATACATTAGGCATATAAACTCAATTTTTGAGTATTTTTTAAAATATATATATATATATATATATATATATATATATATATATATATATATATATTGGAGTCTATTGTTGAAACGCCTAAAATTACCCTTTATATTCAATTAGGTCATCACTCAAATTCACGGTGACCTTGTTATTTTTGAAAAAAGAAAAATATTCCATATAAAATAGCCGAAATTATCAAATACTCTCCGAGTTTCAAATCAAATTTTAGTACGTCTTTATGTTTAGTTAAATTTTTCAGAAAGTTAGTTTATAAATATTTTATTCCGGAAATAAAATCTATTCATTTTAGTCCGTTAAATTATCAAATTTTCATTTTAGTCTGTTAAATGATCAAACTTTCGTTTCAGTCCGTTGAATGATCAAATTTTGTCCATTTGGTC
This sequence comes from Solanum rostratum, assembly GCA_029948455.1. Lineage (NCBI taxonomy): Eukaryota > Viridiplantae > Streptophyta > Magnoliopsida > Solanales > Solanaceae > Solanum > Solanum rostratum. The sequence continues at coordinate 13,541,600 of CM057053.1, read as the reverse complement.
ATTCTTTTATAATATCTCATTCTTCGAATTTTGGACTAGTCTGTTTAGGCAAAACAAATGTTATTGTTGCTTTATTGATTGGTATGATTGATTGATTATTGTGATTAATGGACTAACTTTTTCACCTTTGAGTTTTTCTTCTCTTTACAGAAAAAAGATTGATTTGTGTTGGTTATCAAACTTGCTCGTTTCGCCAAAGAAAGCTTTTCAAGTATCCAGTGGCAGAACATTCATATTATACACGGTCTAAGGCCGAGAAAATTACTACAAACTCATCATTTCTTAACTTGGAACTACGTTTGACCTGATTCCTGTATCAACGGGATACCGAGGCGCCACACCGGCTCGGTCATGTGCCTTTAAGATTTTCGTTCCTCTTTACTATGGAAACTGGGGCAGAATTTTGAGAGGATCTCAAAATTCTATTGGAGAAGATTTCCTCCGAGGAGTCAGAGTTTATAGAAGTTGCAACTGGGGCATCTATCCAAACAAAAATTCATTGGAAATTGCAAAAAAAATAAGTCTTCTTCTGTGTTACAAAGCTGGGGCAGAATTTTTGAGGAGGGTCCTCAAAAATTCAACTAAAACTACGTTTCAAAGAGCAGAGTAGTGCGCAGGTCAATTGCATGAAGGAGCACGAGGACAAAACCAACATAAGTCGGTCTCTCAAAACTAAGAATTTTTCTTTGGATGCAGGAACTATGAAGTTGCAAAGCATCGTTAGACCCGTGGTGGCCTCGGCATGATTCGGATGACTTTACTTTTACCCGTTTTCCGGATTTATTCTCAGTACTCTATTCATTTCCTAGATTCTGTTGTATTACTTTATTGCGATTTATAACGCATTTTCTTAATGTTACAGGTAAGATGTCTAACACAACGACCAAGATTACGACATTTTATCCCGATCGATGCAAGCTGAGCAACTTCATTTGTTTTTCAATTTATCTTTTGTTATTGTTACTTATTTGTTTAATTCCGTTACTACTTAAGATTTAAACTCCACAGGTATCATTATTAGAATTTGAGGCAAAAGACTGTCTCAAATTTCGAAAGACTCAAGCCAGATGTTCACAAGGAAAGTATATGAGACAATCTATTAGAGAAGTTATTACCTATGTTAAGAAGTTCTGGCGCCAGGAACTCAATTTAATAATTTATCTATTATTTTTCTAATCCTTCGTTACTTCAATTATCTCAGTTTTGTTGCCTTATTGATTTATCCTTTGAAAGTTCTGACAGTTTGTTATTGGAGCGTCACTGCCTTCAGTGTGACACGTTATCATATTATTGGAGCGTCACTGCCTTCAGTGTGACACGTTGTCATATTATTGGAGCGTCACTGCCTTCAGTGTAACACGTTATTTTATTATTGGAGCGTCACTGCCTTCAGTGTGACACGTTATTTTATTATTGGAGCGTCACTGCCTTCAGTGTGACACGTTATTATTATTGGAGCATCGCTGCCTTCAGTGTGACATATTATATTATTGGAGCGTCACTGCCTTCAGTGTGACACGTTATTATTATTGGAGCATCGCTGCCTTCAGTGCGACATATTATATTATTGGAGCGTCACTGCCTTCAGTGTGACACGTTATTATTATTGGAGCATCGCTGCCTTCAGTGCGACACATTATATTATTGGAGTGTCACCTCTTTCAGCGTGGCATGTTAAAGTTATTATTGGATCGTCGCCTCCTTCAGCGTGACATGTTAGTTTATTATTGGATCGTCACCTCCTTCGGCGTGACATGTTAAAGTTATCATTGGATCGTCACCTCCTTCAGTGTGACACGTTATTTTACTATTGGATCGTCACTGCCTTCAGTGTGGCACGTTGTTTTATTCTTATTATTATTATTATTATCGGATCGTCACCTCCTTCAGCGTGACACGTTAAAGTTGTTATTGGATCGTCACCTCCTTCAGCGTGACATATTAATTCATTATTATTGGAGCGTCACTGCCTTCAATGTGACATATTTATTATTGGATCGTCACCTCCTTCAGCGTGACATATTAATTCATTATTATTGGAGCGTCACTGCCTTCAATGTGACATATTTATTATCGGATCGTCACCTCCTTCAGCGTGACGTGTTGATTTATTATTGGATCGTCACCTCCTTCAGCGTGACATATTAATTTATTATTATTGGAGCGTCACTGCCTTCAATGTGACATATTTATTATCGGGTCGTCACCTCCTTCAGCGTGACATGTTGATTTATTATTGGAGAGTCACCTCCTTCAACGTGACATGTTATATTATTATTGGACTGGCACCTCCTTCAGCGTGACACGGTGATTTATTATTGGATAGTCACATCTTTCAACGTGATATGTTATATTATTATTGGATCGTCACCTCCTTCAGCGTGACACGTTAAAGTTATTATTGGATAGCCACCTCGTTCAATGTGACATATCAATTTATTATTATTGGAGTGTCACTTCCTTCAACGTGACAGTTAAATTATTATTGGAGCGTCGCCGCCTCCTCCAACATAACACATTAATCTACTATTGATCCATTATCTCCTTCTGAATGATGCATTAAGTCAGGTTTGTACAAGTTGTATTCATATTTATGTTTCATTTACCACTAACAAGTTTTATCTCAGACTTTATCGAGAGCATTCGGGAGGATGAATTCTCAAGCAAACCACAGGTGTGGACATCATCAAGTAGGATGCAGCACAACATGGAACCTTTTCTTAGCAGCGAACTGAGACATAGTCTAAAGAGGGGCGTCAAACTCTTCATACGCGAGCTGAGAAGCGACTACCACCACAATCCAACCACACCCCTGTTAAAAGGCATGTGGGTATTTTTCTTTGAGTTCGTTAATTTTTTCGCATCTGGGTGATCTCAACTCTCACCGGAAGAAACGTTTCCAATCCGAGTGACAATATACTAAGAGTTTTGAAAATTACGTTTGTGTAAATTCTTAATTATGGGTGTGAAGCGCGCCACATTTATGGTTAAGAGGTTGCAAACCTCTTTTTCATAATTTGATTCATTTGTCACTCCTCCTAAACCAAAGGTTATCTCAGAATAAGAGATTTCCTTTTCAACCGATGGAGTCGAACTACAAACAGCCTGATTCCTCAGTCCAAGGATATGTAGGCGGGCTCAACTTTGAAAACTTGGCTGTATTCTAACATTTACTCTTAAAATCTCATTCCCAAGCATTTCAATTTCTCCATAATTCGATGTTGGAATGGCTTTTGAATTTTTTCAAATCGTGCATAAAATCAAGCGTCTTGAACTACAAGTGGCCTGAACTCTCATGTAACCTGAGATATGTAGGAAACCCGAGACCAGGGTCCGGCCACAATTTCCCAAAGTCCGTACCTTTCTTTTAAAGAGATGAAATAGTGGTCGGTCAAAATTGGATTTGTCAAATTTCTTTGCCCACGATCTCTTTCATCTATCATAACCAAAGAAAGGGGCAGCTGTTGATACCCAATTTTGACCCTCCACAGTATGAATTAATTATCGAGCTTTTAATTTTAACAATTTGAAATAATTAGCTTTCAAAATGCAAAAAATATTTTTTAAAGTAATTCTTTTAGGTTCAAATTTTTTTAATTTTGATTATGTTATGTTTATATATTGCATATTATATATTATACATATTTATTTTAAGTATTAATAGTTGAGTACTATATTTCGGTTAATTTTTTTAAAAAAAAACTCAAATAGATTTTATCTTTATTCACTATGTTGATTCAATTATTTAATTATTTTAAGTTGTTAATATTAGAAAACTCTTTAATTAATTTATATTAATTTATCTCGTGGTCGGATTAATTAATTAATTTCAAATTGATCACATTCTAATTGATTGTATTTGTAATTAAAGTGGCTAATTTTTAAAATGTCAACCCAATTCATCTTTCTATTTCTACCCAACTAATTTGAGCCCAAATCCTACTCCTAATTTGGGCCCAAATCCTACTAAATCTGCTAGCTCATTTTCCACAATTCTTCTTTTAATCCCTAAGCCCAAACTACCCTCCCCTTTCCCCCTTCTTCCCCAATGACCAAACCAGAAAGGAAAAGCCAGGCGACTAAGAGAAGAAAACCAGAGAAATCAGTGGCCATTTTAGGCGAACTGACAAACCAACGTTCACTTCAAATTCGTACACGTACTCACTCCCTTGTTTTGAATTCAAATTCGATTCAAAATCCCCATTTTAACCCCGCGATTTACCCCCAATTCGAACCCGACTCTCCCGATAAATTCGACCTTCTCCTCACTGTTAAAGGGGTTTTTTTTTTGGGGGGCCCAAAAACATATAAAAATTACATTTAAGAGTTAGTCAATTTCGTCGAGAAATCGATTTAAGTTTTGAAGTTTTTTTTCGGAAGTTTCAAGTTTCGAAGGGGAGCTTCCGTTTCGTAGGTGAGAATTCCTTTTCTGTCCGTCGTCGTCCCTTTTCGCTGCTCCAAAGAAGGTAATAAGCTTAATCCCAATTTTCTTCACTATTGAACATGGAAAATACGCAGATATATACATATATGCCTATACATATATCTACTCCTCGATTTTTTTTCATTTCTACATCTATGTTTGCTGCTTCTGTTACTTGCAGGTGTATGTATGTATATATGATTGGCGGATTTATTTCTATTTTTATTTTTTCGTACAGTTTTGTAACAGTTGGGTAGTAATAATAGGCCATGTTGAAACTATGAATATATATTACTTCCTTGTCATTGTCAAAGCATCTTCTTTATTTGTTATAGATTTAACTCATTAAAGATTCACTGTGGTCACATCTCGAAGCGATCATGTGCTTATTTTAGAATCCGGAAATGGTTTAAGTTTGTTTAGCTTGTTTAGCACAATGGTTCATATGTTGTTTGCCTTGATTGGAATGACTAAATGTGGATTAGTGCTCTGTTTAGTCTTACTTGTGGCCCAAACCCTCTGTTTTGACTCATAAGGAGACCTTTGTGAGTTTATGAACCATTTTGGCTGCCCCCTTCCCCGTTCAACTCCTTTCAATGTATCTCTTAGTTCGATGTTTAACTTTGCTTGCCCTTTGACAATAGTCTAGTTAAAAACTGTTTCATTGTCTGAGATTTGCTTATTTTATCTTGTTTTGTTGCATGTGACAATCGTTGGGGTCCGCTTTGGACTCATCCCTGAGTCGGCATCATTGGTTCACAGAAAGGAAGCTGTATCACAGTTTTGTTCGGGCCATAACGTCACTGTATACACTGATATACAACTTATATACAGTGACGTGATATAAGGTTGGGTCAAAAGCCTAATTTGTCGATAGGAGCAGCCTAGAAAACCTCGGTATTGAAATGTACAGGTGCAAGATAAATCGAAGATGGAATGTATACGCTGATATACTATTACTGTATACCAGGGAAAAATGGGCCATCAACCCAATTTGCAGCAGCAGAAGAAGAAGATCAAAGGGCCGGGCAGGCCCAAAATTGTTTTCTAGGCGAAATTGGACCTGCCAAGCCCAATGTTTTTACTCTATTACTCCTTCTCATTATTTTGTTATATTTATGTGTTTGTGATGTTTGCTAACTCTAACATTAATTTAATATTTGTTATGTTTTAATCTAATTAAATTCCCCAAAAGTCGACCATTTATGTTAATTTTTAAATGTCTTAAACTATTTTAACGACAAAATCACTTTTTTTAGAAATTAGACTTTATAAATTGTCTTTAAAATACCCCAAATATTTTCCTTAAAATAATCCGTGAATGTTTTATTCTTTTAACACTTAGATATTTTAGTGGTTGTTTTAAAAGAAAAATTCCTAACAACTTAGTCTTATTTGCTAATTTTGTTAGGATTAAATAAAATGTGGGTAGATTTAAATGTTTTATTTTCTTGATAATTCAAATATTTCACATAGACTTTCTATTTAAATTAATATCTTTAAAGTTAGTCAAAATATTTAATCGTCGGATAACCGCACGTTAGCGGATATTTCGGGTGCGTAAAACCTTCCCGAAATAGAAATATGAACCCGAACCCTTTCTTTTGATTTTTTAAAAGGATTTTTCTGTTAATTCTTTTAAAAATAATTTTAAATCGGTTTTCTTGATTTTTCCTTAAAAAATTAAGTGGCGACTCTAAAACTTTGAAAATTCGGTTTTACTTAAACTAATTAAGTCTTGATCGAATTTTTAAACTAAAAGCTATTTTTCGATATAATAGTTGTGGTTTAGATTATCGAACTTGCGAGAATTGAAACATAAATCGTGATAAAATTTTTAAATTAGTTACAAGGAATAAGCAATGAAATTTTGGTTTACCACGATGAAACGAGAAGCAAAACAAGATTTAGAAACTCCAAACGATAGTCAAAAACTCACAACTAAAGCGTTGTTCTTCAATGCTACTGTCCAGCCATGTAAGGAAGAAAATGTTTGGAAAATTAATTGATTTAATTCTCTCAAAATAGCCCCAAAACGTGGGGATAATAATGTCTTTATAAAAATAAAATAAGGCTTATATAGTGCTTAAAACCTAATCCTAAATCAAATAGGAAAACTAATCCTAAATAAGTTAGGAGACTAATTTTCTGGCCGCTTATGCTTTTCACGGAACTGACCATGATCCGTGGTCAGTTTTACGAAAACTCTACCCTTTTTTGTGTGTACTTGACCTAGAAACTGTCCACAAGTGCAAGATATTCTCCTCTTCATGACTGGACCTCGAAACTGTCCACAATGCACAACACTTTCCTCATGAGGACTTCATCTTCATGCTGCTTTGTATAGGACTTAAGCAATACCATGAACCATCAATGGTCTCATGGTGCTTTACCTTGGGTCTTCTTCGTTCATGGCTACTGGACGGCAAGTTTCACGACCCGTCAAAATCACCATGATTCGTGAAAAAATGTTGTGGTGGCAGCTTTTTCGCAAATGTCCAAGTTTCCATTTGCATTTTGAAACTGTTCTTGCCTGATTGCCTTTCACGAGCACCTTCACAGCTCATGGAGTGCACCATGAGTCGTGCAAGGTCTCATGGTAATCCCTTAGCAATGAAATTGTTCCCATATCCTGGACAAGAGAGATTCATGACCAGTAAAGCTCACCATAGGTCGTGAACCCTTTTGTGGTGAGCTTCCTTGTTCTGTTTTGTTCCGAATTGTAGCTTGTGGTCCTGGATACTTTGGCTCCTGCTACACCATACCTTTACACCTTCATATTGGCATCATAACAGGCCCAGGGCAGTTCATAATTCCAAGCACACCATCTACAATTTACTCTACAACAAAAAGCTTTGATTTCTTCCGAAATGGTTTAATGCTTGTGCATTTTATCATTGCCTTTGCCTTGTCATTATTTTCCGACCTCAAAATTGTATATTTTTCTAGTCATGGCATGTCCAAACTCATCTTTACACCTTTGTAGGATTCATCTAACTAACCATAATCAGTGTGCAGCTTCGATCAATGACATTTTCAATATAATCTCTCACAAGGCTGCTTAGTTGCCTTTGGGATGTATTTATACTTGTATGTTGTAACTTTATTGCTATTTTTCTTTTTTTTCCAGCCACACATTAATATTAAATGGTCATATGGTGTGTCCAAATCATCCACAAGCAATGCCTTTCAAGTTCAAGTCTATTTTCACCTCAAATTAGCCCAAAATCCATCAAATCCATGAAATTCTAGTTTTCCTAAAAAAATTAACACAAAGCGTATATTAAACTAAAAAATAAATTTAAGAACTCACAATAATTCTATGTTTTAGGCTCCGTAAAAGTCATATTTTTATATACTGATAGATATTGAAGAAGACCTCTTCATCCTTCAATTGGAACCTCAGTTGACCGGCTTTTGTATCCACTAGTGCTCTCCCATTGGCCAATAATGGTCTTCCCAAGATGATTGGGACGTCAAAGTCGACTTCGCAATCTAAGATTAAAAAGTCTGCGAGGAATATGAACTTCTCAACTTTGACTAGCATATCATATAATATCCCCACAGGCTTCTTCACCATGCGATCAACCATCAAGAACCGCATGCTCGTCAGAGTAGAGGCTCCCAGTCCTAGCTTCTTGAAGACCGCAAGAGGCATCAAATTAATATTGGCACCTAGATGACATAGTGCCCTTGTGAACTCCGTATCTCCAGTGGTGCAGGGTATAGTAAAAGCATCAGGATCTTCTCTCTTTTTGACCAAGGACCTCATACAAATCACACTGCAATGCTGAAGCTCTTGGGAGAGCTCTTGACTCACAATGCACTTCTTCGTAACTAGGTCCTTTGTATATTCTAGCATCTTCTCCAATGCCTCAATGAGAGGGATGTCAATGGAGAGTTATTTCAGCATGGAGAGAAAGTGCTTGAATTTGCCTTGGTCCCCCCCTCTTTTTGATTATTTGTGGAAAGGGAGGAGGAGGTCTAGGAATTGGCTTCAACTTATGTGGCGCATTAGCAGTTTTACTCACCCCATCCTTGCCACGATCATCTCCTATATCTGCATCTTTGGCCCAAACTTTCTCCTCTCGAACATTATCCTTATCAACTGGCATAGGAGGATCTCCATGCCAACTGTCTCCACCCGAACGTTATCCTCAGGCTACAACCTGATCTCCATTGCTCCACAAGACCAAGAGAAAAAAAACCTTTACATGTCCTTATAGCAGGTTTGCATTTAAAAGGATTTCATTAGCATTATGTAATGCACCAACAACATTCCAAAGATGCATAATGTCCATCTTCATAGATATGATGGAAGACACTATCGAGGAATTCATGGATGACTTTAGTGTGGTTGCAGATTCATTCAATGATTTCTGAATTGGGAAAGGTGTCACTTCATAGTGAAGGAAGGCATTATGTTGGGTCACAGAATCTTTATTAAAGGAATTGAGGTTGGTATAGCCAAGTCGAGGCGATTGAGGAGCTTCCTCTACCTATCTCTATTAAAGGTGTGAGAATTTTCCTAGGACATGCAGGTTTTTACAAGTGCTTCATAACGGATTTCTCAAACATTGCACACCATTTGTGCAAGCTGCTTGAGAAGGATTCTAATTTCGTGTTTGATGATGTATGTCTGAAAGCATTTGAAGAATTGAAGCAAAAGTTAATACCGACGCCTATCAAAGTTACTCCAGATTGGTCTCAGCCCTTCAAAATTATGTGTGATACAAGTAGGGTTACACTAGGTTTGATGTTGGGAAAGCACAGAGAAAAGATTCGGTATCCCATCTATTATGCCAGTAAAGTCCTAAATGCAGCATAGGGAAACTACACTATCACAGAGTAGGAGTTACTCGTGTTAGTCTTTGCATTCAAGAAGTTCTAATCTTACCTTTTGGGACCCAAAGTCATTGTATATACTGACCACTTAACATTGTGGTATTTGATGGTGAAGAAGGATGCAAACCAAAGACTAATTTGATGGGTACTCCTTCAAGATTTTAACTTTAGGGTGATTGACCAAAAGGGGTCTAAAAATCAGGTTGCAAACCACCTATCCAGACTTGAGGATGATAGCATGGAAAAGTTTGATGATAGGGTGGAAATGGATAGTTCGTTCCCTGATGAGAGAGTATTGGCAACATCTCATGATTTGATACCATGGTTTGCAGATTATGCAAACTATTTGGTTAGTGATGTTGTGCCATCGGACTTGACTTCTCACCAGCGTCATAAGTTTATATATGATGTGAGAAAGGTTTTTTGGGATGATCCATATTTTCTTCGTGTATGTGCAGATGGGATTATTTGTCGCTGCATTCCTAAGGTGGAAATGGTGAGCATTTTGGAGGTTTTCTACTCATCCTTGGTTGGCGGGAATCATAGTGGAATTCGGATAGCACACAAAATCTTGTAGTGTGGCTACTACTGACCAACCATCCACCAAGATGCCCATTACTATGCTAAGGCTTATGTCAGGTTCCAGAGAGATGGTAGTGTCTCCCACAAGTACGAGCTTCCACTAAACCTCATTATGGTGATTGAGTTATTTAATGTTTGGTGGATAGACTTCATGGGGCCGTTCGTAAGTTCTTATAGGAACAAGTACATTCTTGTTGTTGTGGACTACATCTCAAAATAGGTGGACGCGGTTATGCTTCCCAATAATGAAGGTAAGAGAATCATAGCATTCCTGAAAAGAAACATCTTCTCGTGGTTTGGTATCTCTCAGGCAATCATCAGTGATGGAGGTTCCTATTTTTGCAATAGGTTGTTCAAAGCTTTTCTTGAAAATATAAGGTGAAGCATAGGGTGGCAACACCTTACCATCCATAGACGAGTGGGCAAATTGAGGTATCTAATAGAGAGATTAAACAGATCATGTCCAAGACTGTGAATGCAAACCAGAAAGATTGATCACAGAAGCTTGATGATACATCATGGACATACCAGACTGGATTTAAAACTCCCATTGGTATGTCTCTTTACCAACCTAGTTTTGGCAAATCTTGTCACTTACAAGTATAGCTAGAGCACAAGGCAATGTGGGCTCTCAAGAAGCTAAATCAAGACTGGAATGATGCGGCAAACTCAAGGTTGAGCCAACACAACAAACTTGATGATTCTCATTTGAAGGAATATGATAGCTCAACCATGTACAAGCAAAGGATGAAGTTGATCATGATCGTTGCATTGAGCATCGCCAGATTGCACCGGGAGACTTGGTTTTATTATATAACTCTAGCTTTAAGTTGTTTCCAAAAACTCAAGTCCAGATGGTTGAGTCTGTTCAAAGTTACACATGTTTTCAACCATGGGGTTGTTGAGTTGGAGAAGAGAAATGGCACGAGATTCAAAGTAAATGTCCAAAGAATCAAACAAATACCTTGGATATATTGAGGAAGTGTAGACAGTGGATGCATGGACACTTGGTGAAATCTGAGTAACCAAGTTGTCTAGGTCGGGTTGCGACACTAATCAGGCACTACTTAGGAGGCAACCCTAAATGGAGACTGGTGCTTAGGCACCACGGTATGTCCATTTTTTACCCCAACACTATATTTTGATTTATTTTGTTGCATTGAGTACAATGCAAATCTTTTTAGATAGGGTGTGGGTAGTTATAGGCATCGACAAAGTTTGAGTAACCATGGCCTATAAATATCCCAATTTTTTAGTCTACGGGGTTTTCTTGCATATGCTCTTACCCTATGGACATCTATTTTCTTTTGAACCGATATGTTTAGGATGTGTAAGTAGTATTAGTAGCATATTGTACTGAAATTTATGGCATTTTTTAGTTTTGCTAAAAAAATTATACCCATCAAAAATAAAATTAGTGATTAATGCATTGTTAGGTAGTTTTGATAATAACCATGTGAAATCAGTGATTGATAGTGTTTATTCTGATAAGTGAGGTTTAATTATAATGAAAAGCATGATCTAAGAGTCTGTGTTGATAGTGTAATCAATGCCAAGTGTGTATGAGCTTCATTGCATGATTCTTATACTATGTTTCAATTCAGAACTTGCCCTGTAAATCTGACTAAGACTATAGGTTAGTTGGTTAGGAAAAAGTCTTAAGCCATTGTTCATATTAGTCCAATTAGCCTAAAATGACCAACAAAATGCTTGATATATCCCTTGATCCTAATGTTTGAGCTTTATATATACCTTTTTCCTTGTAGACACCTAGGTAACCAAACCTTCTTATATGTGTACTCCTAAAATTGGCACTGGTCTTTTCTTGGATATCTTATACCTCGACTCAGGCAAAAAGCCTAAGTTGAGGGTGGCTACCCAAAAGTGGCCCTGGTTCATATGTTGGATATTGTGCACCTCAACTCAAGCTAAAAGCCGAAGTTGAGGGTGGTTATTGTAAGAAAAATCGCACCAAACTATGATGGAAGCTAGTGATGCATAAAAAAGAGAAAATTTTGAAGTGGGTGCAAGAAAAATAGGTAGATGCCTAAATTGTGAGCTAAAAAAAGAATGTGAAAAATAAAAGGCAATGAGCTAAAAAACTTGAATAAGACACCAAGAAAGGTTTGAAATAGGAAAAGGGAAGAATGAGTTGAAAATATCAGTGTGGGTAGGATAAAAGTGTAAAATAACCCAGTGTCAAGGAGGGTCATTAGTCACTATGTTCCAAAAAATCATATCAAAGCCCCCGAAGCCTACGTTACAAGCTAATAAAGTCCGATAGTTATCCTAGTCTAAGTAGTCAAAGGTCATGGTCATGAGTATAGAGGAAAGCATATGATATTGTACACAGTATTTGAATATCTATTGTGAGTGTGAGTGATTTTTTGTCCCAAGTACTGAATTTGAATATACCATCATAAGTGAGATATGGGACTTCTTTTTATGAGGGGACTTGAGTTACACTTCTAGGCTGTTTTACTAATTGTGGCTTATCTATGATTGTCGTGCTTGTTATAGTTGCACTGTCGTGTATTGATCTATATGAGTTTGTTTAATAACTATCTGACATGCACTGATGTGTTTGATTGGGTATCTGTGATTGATTTAGGCATGATGTATGCCATTATATTGAGGTATGTGTGTTGCTATACTACTTATGTAGATTGAGTCTATCGCTTAGGACAAGCAACAATTTTAAGTTGAGGGTGTTGATGTGCTGCTAAATTACAAAACTTTTAATGCTTAAAACTTGGAATTTTGTGTGTTCTCAAAGCGATGTTAGTAGGCTTGATGCGTTTTTGTGTTTGCTTTTCAAGATTTTAGGAATTAGGATGATTTTGGGAAAAGTTCTGCAGAATTCATGTTTTTGATAATTTACGGAGTAGTCTACGAACCATGGTTTACTCCACGAGCCATAGGATGAGTCATGGGTCAGATCCAAGGAAAGGTTGATTTTCAGATGTTGAAAAGAACAAGTTATCATATGAGTCATAGAATGTTTTACGGCCCATATGTAAGTTCGTAGGTCAAAGATCAGAAAATATGTTGAGTGTTGAATTTTTATTAGATAAGGTCACTAACAAGTCGTATGTCAGATGACGGGCATGGATAAGATCGTGCTTAGAGGATTAGGATTTTGAAGATTTTTTGGAAAGTTAGCAGATGAAACCCCTTACAAGTTGTAAGTCAAAAGATGGCCAGTAGTAGAATTTCACAGGTTGAAGAAGGATTTTTCTCCATGCAGGATACGAAGCCCAGGTACGGGTCGTGCTTCCATCTACGGCCCATAACCTTGTCCATCCAAGTTGCCGACTCCAGTTTTCCTATTTCGTTTTGGATTTGATTTTTACTTATTATATATGGGGTTTTTAGGTTTTTTTTTAGGAGGATGACCCAAATAGAAGACGGAACATTGATACTTTGTTACTTGTGATTCTTTTTTATATTACATTGGGATTAATATATTGTGATTTCTTGTGGAGATTTTGGAATTCTTGTTCTTCAACACATCATTGTAAATGTTTAATTATGCTAATCTATAACATGATTCTTTTATCTACAATGATCATGCATAGTTAAATACACAACTAGGATTGTCGGAACCATGAAGAACTAAAGAAGTAAAAATCAGATAACCTGTAATTCTTGAAAAGTGTGCATGCATGTATTAATTATATCTTTGTTTAAAATGCTTTCTAACGGTGGTCAATGTTAGAACTCGCTTGACTCTTACTTACTGGGTCAAGGGGATAATGAATGGGATAAGGGATAATTAATATCATTCTATTTAATCCCTCTCATCTAATCAACCTAACTGGATCAAGGGATGATTGTACCTATAACAAAAGGTAAGGGTTAGTAATGCAACACTATGGGGACGAATCAAATGACGTAGTAAATTTTGCCTCTTGCCTAGATCAAAGGGTTTGGTAAACATACCTTACCATTTCTACATGCTACACACTAGAAAAGGTTACAATTATCTGGCTATACCGAGTTAGGAATTCATAGGGAACACAATACCCTAGTTACTTCTCTCGTTGATTTCACAACACTTTAATTTGTCAATTGATTTCGAGTCTAGGTTTAATTATTGCATTATACAACCCCCCCCCCTCAGAAGATAAGTAGATTAATTCAACCTAATTGCTCATAATTACTCCAGGTCTAGACCATATCCCCTGTGGGATCGACCCTAATGACGATTAGGTTCTATATTTTGACAGCGATCACTTATACCTTCAGCGAGAGGTATAGTTTGGACGACATCAATAGTCACAAAAAATAAGTAAGTTGCACCAGATATCAACTAAAAAATTGATATTCACTAAGTCTAAAATTCTCGATGGGGTACTAGGGATTCGTTTGAAATCTTATGCATGCAAACAAACTATGCTATCCCACTAAATTTGACATTTTGAACTCAATGGTGCAATTAAAATTTTCATACGAGGTTGGAACTATTGAAAGTAGGTCCCACTCTTAAGGCCATTTTAATGAAATAACACCGATGGTCTCGAAATGAGTCTAGAAGCCTTGAAAACTAAATGAAAGATCATTCCTAGACCAAACTCAATATTCTAGAGCTAATCATATTGCCAGATTTCCCATTTGCGCGTGTTTTCCAAGAAAGTACTTCGGGCTAGATTTTAAGGCTAAAATGCGCAACATGATTTAAACTTACATCAAATGCCTCAGAACTCAAGCGAACCATGATTCTAGCCTAATTTGGTCATCCTGAAGTTGATAGAACTACTAGAATTTCATTATGATGATGTTTACCTATATTTTAGTCTGAAATCAACTATGTAAGTTATAAAGTCCTTCAAATAAGAAAAATTGCACCACATCTAATCGACGGCTAGGAGACCAAAGCTATCAGTGCTAGCAAGTAATAAATGAGCTGGATCACTATAAACATGTTCTAACTAACAAAAAGGCACAATACCCTAAAAATGACCTCAACCTCTGACCTTGCCTTGGTTACATAGGAAAAGCCCTAAGGGCCTCCTCCTTGGGTGTCGCCTTTACTACTTGACTTGCCACCTCTATCACCCTACTAATCACCTCTGAAACTTTGTTGATCACCTTGAGAACTCCATTGGTCACCTTTATAGTCTTGATCCTAACTTCTATCTTTGGTTGAAGGTGTTGGTTTCGGGACTAAGCGGGTTGTTCGTGAAGCAAGATACATCACTCTCCACAAGGGAAGTCTCCAGACTAGTGATCTAAATCTCCAATATCATAACACCCTTAGAAAGACTGGTCAACAAGATACCAATTGCTACAACCTATTGTACCTATCTTTGAGGCCTTGGATCCCTAACTAGCTAAATGTAAAGATCTACCCTACCTCAAAGCTACCACAACTCTATCTCTCGCCCTCTACCCGATAACATAAAAAGATTCGCCCTAACTAGAGGCCTTTTGATATCGTTGGCCACCCTCTAAATGGGGTGATTGAATGGGGCCCTGCTGGAACCTCTACTAGGATCTATCATAATGCTCCCTAGGTCTATACTGAGCCCCAATATAACTGCCTTTATGGTGATCCCTTTTGTCTCTACCCCCAGGAATAATATCCAGAAAAGAGCGACCCCTTATAACCAATGATTGAGTCTTAATCCTCAACAATGTCTTCAAACTCCTAACAGAACACCTGATCTTCTCCTCCTTAGTGGGTAATATCATAGTGGCATGCCAGGAGAGATACTAAAATTTTCCTTCTACTCGAACACGATCATGCTGCCATACTCCAACCTAGAGAACTGATCACAAAGCCTATCCCTGAGACTCCCAGCAACGAACCTAGCCTGAATGCCTGTGAAAACTTTATTCATGATAACCATGGTAACTCAATTGGTCTAGTGTCCATATAAGCATGCCACCACTGCCTAGTGGGCCAATCAAGCTAATATGCGGTGAAATTGGCCCTTCAGGACTCCAACAACCTTAAAGCATGCAGCTCTAGACATCATAAACTTGTGGGTGTCCTCTCCAACTACCCTTGAGAACCTTGGTAGAGCCAATCTGAGGAAATATCCAAGCACCCTTTGATCCTGAAAATGCACACCTCCCTCTGTAACATCTGGTTGGGTGGCACTTAGGCTGGGCGCCCTCCTAAAATAAGAGATGGAGGTGCTCTTACTGAACTGGTTACTGGAGGAGGCTGATCCTTTGGCATGGAAGCATCTAGTTGATCCCACTGTGTTTGTGGAGTCGGGGTTAGCGCCGGAGCCTATTGTATACCCCTAAGGGTTGCAAGTAACTAAGAAATAATCACCTAGAGTGCAAGGGTCATAACAAGTAGGGATGGGAGCTATGCTAACTCTGTCCTTACCGGATGGGGGAGAATAAGGGCATCTGGGTGCTTCTATACAAGGTATGGAGCTATATCTCTAACCGAGACTGGTGTTGCAGCCCTACCACTACCACATAGGAAACTCCCCGGCCAAGTCGAGGCCCTATCTGCTGCCTCAAGTGGGTTGGTGCCATCGGAGGCACCACATCTGCCAGCCATACCATGTGAAAAAAGTGAAGCAAATGATATTTTTATAAAATGAATAAAACACACTACATGAGGTGATACAATCATGAAGCATATTCCTAAGGACATCATGTAGCCTTCTGAAGATGAGTTACGGACGACTCCATACCCTTTTGTAGGACTCTACTAATGTGCCGCAAATATACGACATTTCTTATGCTTTAAACATGAAGTTTTGTGTGTGCTCTGGTGTATTTTAGTAGATTTGATATTTCTTTGTGTTTACTTTTGTAGAAAATAGGATTCTGTGTTATTTTGGCTAAGTGTTACAAACTGTGCTGATTTTTGCTTTTTATGTGCCCATCTACGAGCTATAATTTGATCCACGAGTCATAGATGGTATTCGTGGATGAGAGAGAGTAGCATTGGACAAAAGTATGAGCTACTGAAATTTAACAATCGTGAAAGGAGCTACTAAAATTCAACAGTCATAGTTTAGACTATGACTTGTAAACCAGCTCATATAAGAAGCTATTGAAATTTAACAGTCTTGTCTATGAGGGGAGATTACGGCTCTTAAACCAAAGTACGAGCCATAGATTGAGGCTCATGGAATGGAATCTCATTTCTACTCAATGGAGTCTATGACCAAGACCACGAGCCATAAAACTATTTTTGATTCGTAGAAAGGCTCATGGAACATGCCGATTCTAGTTTTTCTTATTTGACTAGATGCTGATTTTTCATGTTTATATATAGATTTTTTAGTTTTTCCTATTGATCTTACACACTCTATTACTTTCAGAACTTAGTATAATATTGTGATCTATTATTTTTGGACTTGTTCATATTTTTGGACAACTTCCGCAATGCAATTCAAGTGAAGATTTTTGGTCTTCATTCTTCTATTTCTTGTTGTAAATTCATAATTATGCAAATATCGATTATTATTGATTCTAATACAATGCATATGAGGATCTAAACCCACAACTAAGGTTATGAAAACCATGAAGAATTAATAAAGTAAAACCAAATAATTAGTAATTCTTGGATATTGTGCATGTATGTATTGTTTATCTCTTTGTTTTAATTGATTTTTAACAGAGGCCCACATTCGAGCTCACTTTATTCTTACTTGTTGAACCTAAGGGGTATCGAATGGGGAAAAAGATAAATAACAGAGATTTGACATGATTACACTTATTTAATTAGTCTGAATGAACCTAGGGATGGCTAAATCTGGGACCATGATAAGAGTTAATGATACACCCCGAGAAGAACCTAGTGATGTAGTGAAAGTCATCTATTTACCAAACCTAGGACTTAGGTGAATTTAACATACTAGTTATGTATGTTACACACTAGAAAAGGTCACTATTATGATGTACTATTGTGTTATGAATTCATAGGAAACGCAATACCCTAGTTGCATTATATCACTGGTTTCGTAATACCTGTATAAAATTTGACTTGAGACTAGGCTTTATTTATTGTTTTGTTCAATTAAAAACCTCCTTTTGGAAATAAGTTGATTAATAACTTGAATTCATATTAAATGATCATAGTCTGACCCATATTCCTTGTGAGATCGACCCTAGTCTTGGTCGGGTTCTATATTTGATACCGACATATTACGCTTCCATAGGTGTAATTTGGGTGCTATCAAATTTTGGCGTCGTTGCCACATAGATTGATTTGACTATCAATCCTTGTTTCTATATTTTACACATTTATAGTTATTTTTGTTCTTTTGCAATGAACAGGTACAATGTATGCCCAGTACATGCAGTCGAGGCAATCCCTTGACTCCATATGACCCTAGACTACAAAGAACTTTAAGGAGAATGGCTCAAGATAATGTTTCCCGTGACATAGATGATGTGATAGACCAGCTCTAAAGATAAGAGGAGACATGCACCAAAACCCACTCATTAACGAACAATGCGCTCCTCCACCTTTAGAGATGAACTGTCCACTTGATTTGAGACATAGGGACGACGCATGGAACAACTATGGACTTGACTTGAACATAGTGGATGTCACAGGTGTCATTATGCTATCTCCACTACCACCACATATTAAGTTCACAATTTCGAGTAGGTTGTTGTAGATGTTACAACATAGAGAGTTGTTCTCAGGTCTATGATAACTTTCAAACATACTCTTTTTACTGAATATGGATGATCGTTAGAAGTCTATTTACCCAACTTACATTTGGGGTCGATCCCACAAGGAATAGGTTGAAACAACTTTATTAGTTATTCTACTTCAATCGCCGGTTCTATTTCCAGAAAACAAACAATACGAAGAAAGTAAAAATAGGGGTTTTGAATTAAACTCCTAACTACGAGTATGAATGCAAAATAAACTAAGGCTTAGACAGTTTAAAGATGACTAGGGTTGTGGTCCTCATGACGTATAACTAGTAAGCTTTTAACATAAGGTATATTGTTCATTATATTGCATGTAATCTAGCAAGTTAGGTAACCTCGAGTTCACCTCCCGGTCCTTCCTAATAGCATTTGATGGATATCCTCCCAGTCTTAGAATGTTTGCAATACTAACCCTCGCCCTGGATTTCAGAGTGAAGATTTTGTGGATTTGGGAAGGAATTTTATTCAAGAAAAATTGATTACAACATCTTAGCTCCTATTTGAGCTTGTGTCCCTATTTATACAAAGGAGTGATTAACTAACTACTTAGTAACTAATTAGTTGATTAACACTAACTAATTAACTGACTTAGTAACTAACCGTAACTAACTTCTTAACCACAGTTAGTTAGTTACAAATGACTGTAGTTAACTATAACTAATACTACAATTATTCCTATCCACATTACTCCCCCTCAAGCTAGATGTGCTAAATACATTTAGGACACCTAGCTTGGCCAATAGAAAATCATGTTGTGTTCTCCCCAATGCTTTTGTTAATATGTCAGCTTGCTGTTCCTTGGTATTGATGTATCTGGTCTCTATTAATCCATGTTGCAACTTCTCTCGGATGAAATGACAATCGATCTCGATGTGCTTCATTCTCTCATGGAATACTGGATTTGCTGCTATTTGGATAGCAGCCTTGTTATCACAATGTATAGTGGCAGGACCATCTAGTGTTAATCCCAATTCCTTGAATAAGTTTGTTATCCACACAACTTCAGCTGTCAAAGATGCCAAACTCCTATATTCAGCTTCTGCTGAGCTTCTAGAAACTGTACTTTGTTTCTTTGATTTTCAAGCTATCAATGAATCTCCATACTTAAGCAAATACCCAGTTACAGACTTTCTGGTGTTAGGACATGAAGCCCAATCAGCATCACAGTAACCAGTAAGGTGTGTCTTCTTCCCAAAACTCATAAGTAAACCAAGACCAGGTGTCATTTTGATGTATCTCACCACCTTTAAGGCTGCATTCCAATGAGTGATCTTTGGTTTCTGCATAAACTGACTCAAGGACTGAACAGCAAATGCTATATCAGGCCTTGTGTTTGTTAAATACAGCAACTTCCTAATCAATCTCTGATATCTACTAACATCATCAAGTAATTCACTTGTATCTTCCTGACCTGCTGTAGTAAGCCTCAAATTACATTCCAAAGGAGTAGTTGATGGTTTGGCACCTATTAATCCTACTTCAGATACTAACTCCAATGCATATTTTCTTTGGTTCATCACAATTCCTTGTGATGATCGACAGAATTCTATTCCAAGAAAATATCTCAATTCTCCCAAATCCTTCATTTTGAATGAGTGATGCAGCACTTGCTTGGTTTCCTGTATCAATGTGAAGTCATTTCCTGTAATCAGCAAGTCATCAACATATACTAGGATAATTACCAGTGCTAATCCCTTTCTTTTGGTGAACAAAGAATGATCCAGTTGACTTTGAATGTATCCTGAGTGTAGCAGTGCCTCAGTTAACTTTGCATTCCATTGCCTTGAGGCTTGTTTAAGTCCATATAGGGATTTAACAAGTCTACATACCCTGTACTCCCCCTCACTGTTGCACTTACTGTTGAAGCCTTTTGGCAATTCCCTATATACTTCTTCAAAAAGATCTCCTTGTAGAAATGCATTGTAGATATCCATTTGATAGATTACCCAATTCTCTACTGCAGCTAATGCAATGATAGACCTCACAGTCACCATCTTCACAACTGGTGAAAAAGTTTCTTTGTAGTCAATACCTTCTGTTTGATTATAACCCTTAGCTACAAGTCTAGCTTTGAATCTATCTATCTCACCATCTGCTTTGTACTTGATTTTAAACACCCATTTGCATCCAATAGTTTTCTTCCCTGGTGGCAATGTGACAATTCTCCATGTTCCATTGGCTTCAAGAGCTGTTATTTCTTGTTGCATTGCCTCCACCCATCTGTGGTCTCTTATAGCTTCTTCATATGTCTGTGGCTCTACATCTTGGGACATGTTGCACAAGTAAGTCTGGTATGGAGGGGATAAGTGGTCATAAGACACATAGTTGGCCAAGGAATAAGGATATGCACTTCCAGATTTTCCTATGTGACTCACATAATCCTTCATCCATGCTGGTGGATGAATAATTCTTGAGGATGTCCTGCTTCTTGTGGTGTCATGAGTGGATTGTTGTTCATTCATGTGATCTGTTTCTTGGACATGAATTCTTTCCTCAGTATCCATCTGTTGTCCAGTATCTGTTATCATGTGTTCATCATGTTGGTTTTGAGATATAAGCTGGTTGTCAGTTGGTATTGATCTGTTGATAGTACTATCATCATAATCATAATCATAGAAGTGTTGATCACCAAATATTGGTACATATTTGTCTGACATCTCCTTGAATGGAAATATACTCTCCTTGAATGTCACATCTCTACTCACCATTAGCCTCTTATGATTTAGATTGTATAAAACATAACCCTTTTGAGTTGTAGCATACCCCATCATAACACAAGCATCAGCTCTAGGAGAAAATTTATCAGTCTTGGGCAATTTGGTTGCATAACATAAGCATCCAATTACCCTCAAATGATCAAATGCAGGTTTGGATTTATGAAAAGCTTCATAAGGTGATTTACCTTGCAAGACACCAGTTGGCATTCTGTTAATCAAGTATGTTGCTGCTAATACACATTCTCCCCAAAATTCAATAGGAATAGATCCCTGGAATCTGAGTGCTCTTGCTATTTCAAGTATGTGCCTGTGTTTCCTTTCTACTATCCCATTTTGTTGTGGAGTGTGAGGACAACTACTCTCATGAATAATCCCCAATGAATCAAGTAATGCATTGCAGTCTTTGTTGAAAAACTCAGTACCATTATCAGTTCTTATCTTCTTAACTTGGACATTAAACTAATTCTTAATCAAAGTAAAGAAGGACTTCATGGTAGTAAAAACTTCACTCTTGAATTTCAATAGAAACAACCATACCATCCTTGTATTATCATCTACAACAGTCAAAAATTATCTGAAACCATTATGTGCTGCTAATCTATAAGGTCCCCATACATCAAAGTGTAAAAGATCAAACATAGCTTTGGTTCTACTTGTGCTTACAGGAAATGGAAGCCTGGTTTGTTTGGCCAATGGACAAATGGGACAATCATCATACTTGACATCATCACTGATTTTGTTGTTCAGGAACAATTGCTTCATTACTTTGTGTGAAGGATGACCCAATCTACTATGCCATAACATGTATTCAGAACTATCAGCTTTTGTCATTAATGCCACATTACTGCCTCCAGTTGCTTCTGCATATTGAAAATCACTAGGTAGATAGTACAAGCCTTCCACTTCTTTACCAATCCCTTTCACCTCTCCATTGAAGAGGTCCTGAAAAATGCAAAATTCAGGGAAGAATTTGACTGAGCATCTTAGTTGCCTAGTTACTTGTGAGACTAAAAGCAGGTTGTGTTTGAAGTCTGGAATCATAAGTATATTTTTCAGTATCCCTCCTGTTGGTGTTTTGCTACTTCCTGAACATTTGATCAGTGCACTTTGACCATTAGGGAAATATACTTTCCTCCCTATATCTTTATTATCAATTCTGTCCAGTAGACTGATATTATGCACCATATGAGATGCTGCACCTGAGTCCACTATCCAGCTAGCTTCTTCCTTTTTACATGTGTGATGTGTATTTGTTGTATCAACTTGATTACTCCTCTTATCACATACAGAGAGAGCATTATGATTAAGAGTATAAGAATTACCTGCCATGTTTACCATGTCACCAGCTTTTCCTTCTTCATTCAGGATTTTGGATATTTTTTCGTATTGGCTTGGAGTATATGATGGTTGCATAGCTAATGCCTGTAAATTGGTACGAATAGAGTTGAATTCCTCTGATTCATTGACTTGCTCAAATGCATCAATGTCCTTTCCTGTGTGATTAGTTTTATCAGTTTGTACATTATTTGCACTTCCCCTTCCTCTGTTGGAACTGGTACCTCTAAACTGATTTGAGTTCTCCTGTTCAGCATATTGCCCTACTTTCTTTCTAACTTCCAACCCTCAGGATACCCCACAAGTCTATAGCATATACTCCTAGTATGTCCATGCATATTACAATAATCACAATGTAAGTTCCAGTTTACTTTCTTTCTTCCAGTTTCATAATTTCCTTTGCCATAATTCCCAGCCTCCTTACTATAGCCTTCTCTACCTGCAAGGTTCTTAGTACTTCCTTTACTTGCATACAGTGCTGTAGGCTCAATCAAATTCCCTACAGCCACACCTCCAGAAGTCATTCTTTGACTTTCATCAGAAATGATCATAGCATATGCTTTTCCCACACTTGGAAGAGGATACATCATCAAAATTTGACTTCGAGCATGACTATAGGTTTTATTTAAACCCATTAAAAAAGCAAATAGTCTCAAAAACTGCATATGATCAACATACGGCTTCGATTTATCACAATTGCAAGACGGTAATGGCATCAAGGCATCAAACTCATCCCATAACAACCTCAATTTAGTAAAGTACCCAGATACTGACAAATTACCTTGGTGAATTGTGCAAATGTCTCTGTGCAGCTGATAGATCCTTGATCCATCGATTTTATCAAATCTCTTTTTCAGATCGGCCCATACCGTGGCAGCATCAGATGCATATACAATGCCACTCAACAGCTCCTTCGATACCATGTTCATTATCCATGCAAGCACAAAGGCATTGCATTTCTCCCATTACTCCTCTAATTACGTCGGATAGTCATCTCTCTAGCATGTTCCAAGTACGAAACCTACTTTGCCCTTTGCTCTGAGGATGATTAGCATCGATCTACTCCATAGGGAGTAGTTCTCAGATCCTGATAATTGGATCGTAGTCACTACGCACCCCGGTGTGTCCGAAGGATGCAAGTAAAGTGGATGATTCCTCTTTGCTTCAATACTTTCCAGCGTTTCTGTCATTCTACTTGAACTCTCCATTGCTGCGAGCTTGCCGGAGCTTTCTTCGTCTCCGTTCTTCGAGAATTTAGGCTCCTCTTTGGATCTAAATCTGAATCAAACAATTATTGATTCAGATCTGCTCTGATACCATGAAGATTTTGTAGATTTGGGAAGGAATTTTATTCCAGAAAAATTGATTACAACATCTTAGCTCCTATCTGAGCTTGTGTCCCTATTTATATAGAGGAGTGATTAACTAACTACTTAGTAACTAATTAGTTTATTAACACTAACTAATTAACTGACTTAGTAACTAACCATAACTAACTTCTTAACCACAGTTAGTTAGTTACAAATGACTGTAGTTAACTATAACTAATACTACAATTATTCCTATTATCCACATTACAGAGAACTATCACCTCCGGGCCTCAAGTTCTTAGACAAGTTTGTCACCTTCGAATTTCTGTTGTGATATTCTTCTCCTAATCACCACCACCCCTCCGGCAAAGCAATGAATACGAGTGAGTTCTTAATGCGTGCACTCATCAAGAAAGACTTTTAACTAAATAAAATCACAATACATGCAATACAAGTCCAAATAAAACCCTACGTTTGCCTATTTTGTTTTAAAGTCATGGTTCCCACAACCCTAGTTGTGGGTTTAGATTATCGAACTTGCAATAATTGAAACATAAATTATGATTAAATTCATATTTAAATTACTTACAAGGAAGATGAAATCAAATCTTGGTTCACACAATGAAACGAGAAGAAAAACAAGATTTAAAAACTCCAAACGATAGTCAAAAACTCACAACTAAAGTGTTGTTCTTCAAAGCTATTGTCCAGCCGTATAAGGAAGAAAAAGTCTGAAAAATGAATTGATTTAATCCTCTCAAAACAGACCCAAAACGTGGGGATAATAATGTCTTTATGAAAATAAAATAAGGCTTATATACTGTTTAAAACCTAATCCTAAATCAAGTAGGAAAACTAATCCTAAACAAGTTAGAAGACTAATTTTCTGGCCGCTTATGCTTTTCACGAACTGATCCTGGTCAGTTTTACGAAAACTGTACCCTTTTTTATGTGTACTTGGCCTGGAAAACTGTCCACAATTGCAAGATATTCTCCTCTTCACGGCTGGACCTGGAAACTGTCCACAATGCACAACACTTTCCTCTTTAGGACTTCATCCTCACGCTGCATTGTACGGGACTTGAGCAACACCACGAACCATCAATGGTCTCGTGGTGCTTTACCTTGGGTATTTTCATTCATGGCTACTGGATGGCAAGCTTCACGACTCGTCAAAATCACCATGATCCATGAAAAAGGGTCGTGGTGGTTGCCTTGTTCGCTAATGTCCAGGTTTCCCTTTGCGTTTTGAAACTGTTCCTGCCTGAGTGCCTTTTGGGAGAACCTTCACGGCTCGTGGAGTGCACCACAAGTCGTGCAAGGTCTCTTGGTAAATGTCTTGGCCATGAAATTGTTTCCTTATCCTGGACAAGACATATTCATGACCAGTAAAGCTCACATGGGTTGTCAACCCCTTTGTGGTGTGCGTCCTTGTTCCGTTTTGTTCCTATTTGTGGCTTGTGCTCCTGGATACTTTGGCTCCTGTTGCACCACACCTTTACACCTTCATATTGGCATAGTAACTGGCCCTGGGCAGTGCATAATTCCAAGCATACCATCTGCAATTTACTCTACAATGAAAAGCTTTGATTTCTTCCGAGTGGCTTGACGCTTGTGCATTTTATCAATGCCTTGGCCTTGCCACTGCTTCCGAAAAACTCACAATTATATATTTTTCTTGTCATGGCATGTCCAACCCCATCTTTAAACCTTTATATGACTCATCCAACTGACCATAATCAGTGTGCACCTTCGATCAATGTCATTTTCAATATAATCTCTCACAAGGCTACTTAGTTGCCTTTGGGATGGATTTATACTTGTATGTTGTAGCTTTGTTGCTATTTTTCTTTGTTTTCCAGCCACCAATTTGTATCAAATGGTCAGATAGTGTGTCCATATCATCCACAAACAATGTTTTTCAAATTCAAGTCGATTTTCACCTTAAATTAGCCCAAAATCCATCGAATCCATGAAATTCTAGTTTTCCTACAAAATCAACACAAAACGCATATTAAACTAATGAATACGCTTAAGAACTCATAATAATTCTATGTTTTAGGCTCCATAAAAGTCATATTTTATTGGAGACAACCACTTCATCGTTCAATCTGAACCTGAGTTGATCGGCTTCCATATTCACTAGTGCTTTCCCAGTGGCTAGGAACTGTCTTCCCAAGATGATTGGGACATCGAAGTCGACCTCGCAATCTAGGATTACAAAGTCTGCGGGGAATATGGACTTCTCAACTTTGACTGGGATATCATATAATATCCCCATAGGTTTCTTCATGGTGCAATCAGCCATTAACCACCGCATGCTCGTTGAAGTAGAGGCTCTCAATCCTACCTTCTTGAAGACCGCAAGGAGTATCAGATTAATGTTGGAACTTGTATCACATAGTGCCCTTTGAACTCCACATCTCCCATGGTGCAAGATATGGTAAAAGAGTCGGGATTTTCTCGCTTTTAGACCAAGGACCTCGTAGCAATTGCACTGCAATGCTGAAGATCTTGGGAGAGCTCCTGACTCACAGTGCACTTTTTCGTAACAAGGTCCTTCATGTACTTTGCATACCCTTGCATCTTCTCCAAAGCCTCAATTAGATGGATGTTGATGGAAAATTATTTCAGCATGGGGAGAAAGTTCTTGAACTTGCCTTCCTCCTCCCTCTTTTTGATTCTTTGAGGAAATGGAGAAGGAGACCTAGGAATGAGCTCCAAATTCAGTGGTACATCAGCAACTTCATTCACCTCATCCTTGCCACGATCATTTCCTATGTCTACATCCTTTGCCACAATTGTCTACTCTCGAACATTATCCTCATCAACTGGCATAGGAGGATTAATGGTGCTCTTGTCATTACGAAGGGTAACTGCCATGCACTACCCTTCATTCTTAGGGTTCTAAACTATATTGTTGGGCAGTGTACCCCTCTGGCGACCGACTAAGTTGAGTCGACACTTGACCAAATTATTGCTCAAGTTATTTGATAACAACAGAATGAGACACAATTTTCTAGTTAATACTGGAGATTTCAGATTTCATCCCCCTTAGAGTCTCATCCTGTGTCTCAGCTTTCTTCAACAAGCGATCAAACATTTCCTCAATTCTAGAACTACTTACACCTACGTCATGGTTATAGGGTGGCACATAGGGACCATTTTTGTAACCATCTTTGCGACCCTAATCTTCTTCTATCTCTGGGCCCATATTCTGGTCATAGTATCCTCTGTGATTGTCCCTGAAAGCTCCATCTCTATTTAAGTTCCGACCATGTCTTCCTTGGTCTTAGCACCAATAGCCCCGATTGGAACCTTGGGCAATAGTCCAAAAAAACCCTGTCTGATCAGCCACAAAATAGGTGTCCTCCTCACAGAAAGACTTATCATACATGGGTGCACGTGGAGGCTGATGAACTACTACATTGACTTGCTCCTAATTCTGCTTCATCATCACCTCCATGCCTGTGCAACTTTGGGCAAGCTCTTGCATAATCTCTTTATTGATCTTAGCTTTCTTAGAACCAACACTGACAGCGCACAAACTTTTGGTAGATGCTCTGTCCCTCCGCATCCATGCACGATTGGTCTTAGCCACTCTCTCCATTCTTTCTGCAACCCTTGCAAATGGTTGATCTAAGAACATGCCCCCATAATAATATCAGCAGAAGCCTAACTTTTCATCAAGGGTATAGTAAAAGGACTATTTTGTAGTCTGGGACACTCCTCAAGCATTTGGTGAACCTCTCCCATATAGTACTTATCGAATCACTAGGAAGTTGCTCAAATTTGTTGATCTAGTCTTTCAACTTGAGCTTCTTAGACCTCAGGAAATATCTCTCCAAAAAGGCCCTCTGCAATTCAGCCCAACTGGTGGTCGAACTCTGCGGGAGCTCAGATAGCCATAGTGTAAGATACAATGGGAAGACACTAAGTTTCACAACATCTATAGATAGATTTTATGTTCCCATCACACTCTTGCAGATGAATGAAACATTGTATAGATGGCTATAAGGATCCTTTGATGGTAAGCTTGCAAACAACCAACGGTTCTGCAGCATCTGAAACAACCCACTCAAAACCAGGAACTTTGTGTCAGTCGGTAGTAGTGGGAACACAATAGCTCCAGTCACCTCCATAGGCATAGGATTCATCATGTATTGATTCCACTGATACGCATTGGCATTAAATCCTATGGATGTGGAGCAATGTCCTCAAGAGGAGGTGGATTCTCATGATCGGCATTCTCATTCACATTCCTGTTCAAAGCTGCATTAGCCTCATTGTTGGCATTATCTTGGGCCATTCTCCTCAATGTTATCTGAATCTCTGGGTCAAACAGAGTCAAATGATTGCCTCGACTTTGCCTATTGGACACACACTACACTTACACCATGGAAAGAAACAAAAACAACAAAAAACATAAAATATGGGAAATAAGGATTAACACCCAAATCACTATGGATTAACCAAGTCTAGCTGTATTCCCCGGCAACGGCACCAAAATCTAGATATCATCCAAGTTACACCTCTTTTTTTAGGATAAGCGTCATTGTCAAGAAATAGAACCTAACAAGGTTAGGGTCAAACCAACAGGGAATGCATAGACTCAAGAGAATTCAGTTAACGCAACTCGAGTAGTTAACCAGCTTACTTCCCAAAAAAGGGGGTTTGAAATAATCAATAGAAAAGCAAACCTGACTAACACAAGAGTCAAATCAATATGGAGAGAAACTAGGGTATTGTGCTCCCCATGAGTACCTAACTTAGTATTACCAGATACCCTAATTCTTTTCTAGTGTGTAGCATGCAAGACGATAAGCTAAATCACTGAATCCTTTGGTCCAGGCGAGAGGTGAATTTCACTACGTGACTTGGCACATCTCCATAGTGTGCATTACATCCCTTATCTATTAGTCCCAGCACAACCTCCCCTTGGCCTAGTTTAGTTTATTAGACAAGAACACATCAATGGAATCCTGTTAATTAATCTTTTTTCCTATTTATTACTACCTTAGTCCAGTCAGTAACACTAAGCGGGTTCTAATATTGGCCAACATCAAAAAACAACCAAAACGAAGAGAAGTAATTAATACATGCATATACTCTTTCCAAGAATTATGAATTATTCGATTTTACCTTGTTAGTTCTTCATGGTTCCCATAACCCTAATTGTGGATTTAACTACTCATGATTTGTGTAGATGCAAGACTTATAAATTGGAATAACATAATAGAGCACTTACACAATTGAATTAAGAGCAAGCAAATCCAAACTTCAAGGAGAATCACAAGATTAAAAATAAAATCAAAGTACAAGTGTTCTCAAAACTCTCAAATGTTACCTCTACTCAATTTCACTATTTTTTCACTATAACTCTTGAGTTCCCTATGTAGTGTTTGTCTCTCCTATTAAAATAACCTAAAAAACCTATTTATAATATTTAAAATACAAGTCCTAAAAAAATAGGATGGTTGGGTCGGCACGCCTCACAAATAGGTTTATGGGCAGTATTGTATTCCGCGGTCCGTTGTTGGTATCTCGTACAGTGCTGCTAAAAAACTGGACTTCAAATCTACGATACCTCTCTACGACCCGTAAAATGGTTTACAGCCCGTAGTGGGGTTTTTTCAGATAAATCTTTAGAAAGTTCCTTATCTCTGATCCTCAAGGCACGAATCATGTTCTATGACTCAGAAATCAATCCACGACCCATCTACATGTTCATAGAATCAACTTCGGAAAATCATCCCCTCAGTGGAATCATCAGTGAAACCCACTTCACGGCTCGTAGATGACCTACGGCCCATAAAAGGTCTCGTACTGCATCAAAATCAACAATTTTTGTACTTTCTTCCCAAAATCAAGGCCAACCCTAGAATCCTGCAAATACAACACAAAATTACATAAAACTACCTAACATCGCATTAAGAACACACAAAATTCCAAGTTTTAAGCATCAAAAATGTTATATTTTGACAGCACATCAATACCCTCAACTTAAAATTGTTGCTTGTCCTCAAGCGACGGACTCAATATATATAAGTAATACAGTAACACACATACCTTAACCCATTGACAGACATCACATAAATCTTAAACTCAAATACCCACACCACTCTTTCATCAAACCATAATCAGATAGCTATCTAAAAAAGTAATACAGATTAGTGCATGTGACAACACAACTATGACAAGTGAGGCACTATCAGCAATCCACAATCATTGAATAAGTCTATTGCTAACAATGCAATGCAAGTGCCCTCTCAAAAAGAAGTCTCATATCTATCTCTCAATGATGTTTTTATGTATAACCTTAGGACTATGCAAAATTACTCTCTCACACAAAAGATATTCATACATCATGCCCAATACCATAGGCTTTCCCCTATACTCATGACTAATACCTTCAACTTCTTGGACAGGATCACTTTAGGACTTTCTAGGCTTGTACCGTATGCTCAGGGGGCTTTGGTATGGTATTTTGGGAACATAGTGACTAAAGTCCGTCCTTGACACTGCATTTTCCTACACCTTTGCCCTACCAACTCTGTTATTTTCCATCTCATCTTCCTATTTTCCTCTTTCAAGCTTTTTTGGGTGATTTCTATTCATTTTTCAGCTTTGTTCCTTGCCTTTACAATTCATTTTTCATTTTAACTCACAACTAAGGCATCACATATTTTTCTTGCACCCAATACATAATTTTTCTCGCTTTTCTCTGTATCACTAACTTCCCCCTTATTTTTCAGTTTCACTCTTACACCAGCCACCCTTAACAAAGGCCTTTGGCCTGAGTTGTGGTGCACAATATCCATCCTGAGAACCAGGGCCATTTTTGGTAGACACCCTCAACTAAGGCTTTTTGCCTTAATCAAGGTGCACAATGTTCAAGGAATGACCAGGGTCAATTTTAGAATTTTACAACTAATAACGCTAGGTTTATTAGGTGTTTGCTAAGAATAGGTACATGTTAGGCTCAAACATTAGGATCGAGGGATATTCTATAAATGTGGTTGGCCATTTAGGCTAATTGGACTTTTTGAGAACAATAGCCTAGGATCCTTTCCTAATCCATTTAATCTACAGTCTAACTTAGAGTATAGGGCTAATTCTGAATTAGCACACAACACATAAATTTAGCAATTTAAGCTCACCGTCTCATGGAACTGACTACATCATCAAAGAAAGACTCATATATCATGCTTTTTATCTCAATTTATCCTTATCAGAACAAGCATTGTCAACACACCTAGTTTCTATCTAAACTAACTAATCAAAATTTTGGTGGGAATCATTTTCACATAAAACACAGAACATGTTGTATGGCACAGGTATTAGTACGATATGCTACAAATACTATCTAAACACCCTAAACATACCGATTCAACAGAAAGTAAATATCCATCGGGAAAAAGAACACAAGCAAGAAAACCCCAGGATCAAAAATTGGGGAAGTTATGGACCCAAGTTACTCAAACTTCACTAAGGCCCAAAACTACCCACACCCCATCAAATAAGAAATGCATTGTCCCCAATGCACACAATCTAAGAAAAACTAGAATATAAGGGGTCAAAAACCATACCTGGGCACCTAAGCGCCAGTGGGTGGCTGAGTCTAACCACCCTCACCCTGCGTGGTGGTCTCCTTAGTAGTAACACTCTATTAAGAGGGGCCAGCACCCCTCAAGCTCTCATGCTCTCGAGCCTGTCGCCTCTCCTCCTCCTATCTCAACTCTCTGAAGACAAGTTCGAGCTCCTCCTCCTTAGACAGCCTCGCACATGAGTGTGTGACATCCTCATCATTATCTGTGAGAGGTCTCTTCCTATGGGAAGGCTGGACATGCTCATCCAGAGCAAGAAGATCTACAACTAGCACCGGGAGTGTGGTCTCTAGTAGCGTCACTGGTGCTGCAAGTGTGGTTGTCATATCGGCCTGGAGCTACTAGATCTCCATATAGATGGCCATCAAGTTTGTTGGTCGGGCCGTGCTCAGGCTCTATTGTACCCTTGCCTCGAAGGCGTTAGTACTAGGGTATCCACACAGAAAAGGCGATCCTGAAGAGTGGTGACTGTGTATGCCTGCATATGACCCTCCGAATCTAAGATCGCCTAGCAAACCCATGGCCTTATATGCAGAACTAACTGAGTCAACTGTGACTCAGCATGTGATAACCTTTCTGTCATGGCCTGTATATACTACAGACACGTAATCCATGGTCGCGGGTGCAGCCTGCGATGGCGTGACTTATGGTGCAGGGATAGAAGTAGTAGGCCCCCCTCCTTGGACTTTGAGGGCCTATCCTCAGTAGCAATAACGATGGTGGTGGTGGTGTGTGGCTAGGGCAAACATCTTTGGCATAGGAGCATGCTGGTGTTATGCTCGCCGGAGTGCTATCGGGTTATCGTCAACCTTGATCAGGCTGGCGTCCAAAGTGTGCTGGGCCTCAATCATCGAGTCTAGTTGATGCAAGCTCTCCATCCTCCACTCTAGACAGAGCTTGTATATCAAAAAAGGAAAAAGGATGGAGGTAGACCTCTTTAGGGCGTCCTCGTGAATCTGCTCGGCAATGAGGCGGTCCCAATCAATCTCACAACCAGCCAAGATACTGGCAACTAGTACTGCATGCTCTAGCATCAAGGTATCATCAGCAAGTGTTGACCAGATGCGTGATCTGACAACTGCCCACCAAAACTTGGAAGGGAAATTGAGCGAAGCCTTGCCAATAGGCTCCGAGTGAGTGGCGGCCCATGCAAGTTCCAGACCCTGCTCAGAATATGACCAGCCACCCATCTCATCAAGCTGGCTCTGCACTCTGAATCTCTCATCACCAGCATGTCTCTCGTTTGGCCCACTTTGTAGTCATACTCAGTTGTGGATCTGGGGGCAAGGAACTTTAGGCCAAATAGCATACGAGGGATGGTGATCTATGAGATATCCACCCGCTGGCCCCTCACTGTGGTCTCAGTCAATCTGGCTTGAGCAAGGGGCTATTCCCCTTGTGAAAAGTGTTTGTGAATAGTGGTTGCATAAGACGCATAGAACTCCCTCACTATGGTTAGGGAGTATCGCCCGAGTGATTGGGTTAGCTACTGGAGCCCGTATCTTATCATCTTGTCTTGGAGACTGGGGACACTATCGAGTCTGTCTGGGATGACTCGGGGCTCCTCATAAATCGAGCGGGATGGCTTGCCCCCCTCTGTAGTCTACACATCCTCTATATAAATATCATGCATGCCCTCGACGCACCATCGACTAGTAAGAGTGTCTGGTGGAGATGATGATGATCGAGGTACTATGGTGACTCCATCTCTGATCCGTCGTCGGAGCCTGAATTAGAGCTGGACTCCTCCCTAGATGGAGTCATTTGAATAGAGCTGCTCCTGCCGTTATATCTCTTATCAGACTAGGGAGTACGAATAAAGAGAGCCTGAGTCTTGCTAGCTCTGGTAGCAGCTCACGTTTGAGGTCTAGCAACCTCCGAGTTTGGACGGATGCCAAGGTCCTCTAGTGAGCTACTCAGCATGGGATTCTACTCATCCTCAAAGGGCTCATCTCTAAGCCTCCTCTGTAGGGCCCTGATCTCGTCATATTTCACTTTTGGGTCCATAGTACCTGAAACATGAACATTTAAGAACTTAGGTTAGCCTCACAAATCAAAAGATGAAATAAAAAAACATGGACTTGGCTGCAGAAAGATCTACGAAAGCACATCTACGGGTCGTAGAAGGCTATCTAGTGGTCACAACAATATTTATTCACTTGAAATGTCTACAAAACCGGGTACGACTCGTAGACTGAGTCGTAAAGGATTCCAGTGTCTGAATTTATTTCAGGCAAGGATCTACGAGACCACTCTATGGGTCGTAAAGTGTTTTATGACTCGTAGATGGTTTCATCTGATGGGTACTCAGAAATTTCAAGTTTTTGGAATCCCGTAGAAGGGGCAACTATGACTTGTGGAAAGTTCCACGGGTCATTAAAGCCACTCGTAGACCAATAAACTCAGTCACCCGAGTTTCTAAGTCCATCATAATGAACCCTCATATGACCTTTTCTCAATTTTATTATAATAGCATTAAAGCAAAACATACACACCCATATGATTTTCACATGACAACTAGTACCCCAACATGCTAGTCAACACATGTACCCCATCAAAATTAATTAAACATGCTTCCCCAATCCTTTCGACCGCGTGTGAATGATTTTATCAACAAAATTATGCACCCATGTCATCATACACTGAATATCACGCATACAGTCAATTCAATTACATGGTGGGTGATTACATGGGCACAAAGATACAACAATCAAACATGGACAAAGGAAACCATACCACATTCCAGTTCTAAACACATATTTAAACATGGGCAACCATAATTTAATTATCACAATTACTATTTGTCACACATGGGTTCGTGTCTACAACAACCATTCCTGACATAATTCTCAATTTAACCCTACAAATATAGGTAAATTAAAGGTATTTGAGTAATCGAGAACTTACCAATTTGTGTGATTAGATTATAAAAAATGAAGGAGGTGGTGGGAAACTAAACCCTACGTCGCCAAAAATTCTCACCAAAAAACGGGGAGAGTGATCGCCGTTGGTGGTCGGAATTTTTAGGCTGGGGGTATGGCTTGGCACAATTTGTAATTTAGGGCTGAAATGGGGCCAAAATAATTTGAACCCATTATTTATACATTGACAAGGTCAGTTGAAATCTGATGGGCCTGGACTTTATGAAACCCTGATTATGGGCCATAGAGTGTTTGACGGCTCATGAATTATGGTTTTGTAGAACATCCAAACCCTAGTTTTCAGGACTGGGTTTCACAGACCATTCTACGAGTTGTAAAGTGAAGTACGACACATAAAGTTGGTCATATAGACCTCAACACTTAGAAAAATTTCAGAAAACTTACTTGTGGTCCGCAATCCCCAATCACGACCGGTAAGTTTATCTACGGATCGTAAAGTTGGCTCATGGACTGGAGTATATAGCTTTTTCCTCATTGGAAATGCCTTTGAGATGGTTTCTAGGCCATAAAGGGTTTTACGGCTCGTAGAACCAGTCATAGAGGAATTTTTTGATGCCCTTCTCAGCCAAGAATGGGTGACTTAGCCATGTACCTGCATATTCTTCATATAACACAGTGTTACCTTATATGCAACCAGCCCAATGTCCAAGGTTACAACCAAAATACAAGAAAATAAACTACTTATGAGTCTAAAAAAATAAAGCTACACTACAACTATTACATCAAAAACTTTGGGTTGCCTCCAAGTAGCACCTGATTTAGTGTCGCGACATGACTTAGACAAATTGGTTACTCAGACTTCACCAATTGCCCAGACTTCATTCTTCAAATCATCTAGCCTCTTCATACAGTGACAAATATTGAAGACAACCTCTTTGTTGTTCAATCTAAACCTGAGTTGACCAGCTTTCATATCAACTAGTGCTCGCATAGTGTCTAGGAACGGTTTTCCCAAGATCATTGGGATGTCGAAGTGGACTTCACAATCTAGGATCACAAAGTTTGCGGGGAATATGAACTTCTCAACTTTGACCAGCACATCATATAATATCCCCATAGGCTTCTTCACCGTGCGATCAATCATCAACAACTGCATGATCGTCAAAGTAGAGGCTCCCAATTCTACCTTCTTGAAGACTGCAAGGGGTATCAGATTAATGCTGGCACCTAGATCACATAGTGCCCTTGCGAACTCCATATCTCCAATGGTGCAGGGTATGGTAAAAGCGTCGGGATCTTCTCACTTTTGGACCAAGGACCTAGTAGCAACTGCACTGCAATGTTGAAGCTCTTAGGAGAGATCCTAACTAAAAGTATGCTTCTTCGTAAACAGGTCCTTCCTGTACTTTGTGTACCCTGACAAGAGGGATGTTGATGGAGAGTTGTTTAGTAGGGAGAGAAAGTACTTGAACTTTCCTTCCTCCTCCCTTTTTTAATTTTTTGACGAAAGGAAGGAGGCAGCCTAGGAATGGACTTCAACTTTTATAGCGCATCAACAACTTCGTTCACCCCATCCTTGCCACGATCATCTCCTGTGTCCACATATTTGGCCGTAACTGTCTCGTCTCGAACATTATCCTCATCAACTGGCATAGGAGGATCAATGGTGCTCTTGCCACCACGAGTGATAACTGCCATACACTGCCCTTCATTCTTAGGGTTCTGAACGATATTGTTGGGAAGTGTACCCCTCTGATGCTAATTGAGTTGAGTCGACACTTGATCAAACTGTTCCTCAAGTTCTTTGATAGCAACAGAATGAGACTCAATTTTCTGGTTAATACTGGAGATTTAACATTTCATCCCCCTCAGAGTCTCATCCTGTGTCTTAGCTTTCTTCAACATGAGATCAAACATTTCCTCAATTTT
Source organism: Solanum rostratum (assembly GCA_029948455.1). Lineage (NCBI taxonomy): Eukaryota > Viridiplantae > Streptophyta > Magnoliopsida > Solanales > Solanaceae > Solanum > Solanum rostratum. The sequence goes on along the minus strand of CM057053.1, from coordinate 13,505,327 downwards.
GGAACTACTTGCACCTGCGTCACGATTATAGGGTGGCACATAGGGATCATTTTTGTAACCATCTTTATGACCCTAATCTGCATCTCTCTCTGGGCCCCTATTCCAGTCATAGTATCCTCAGTGGTTCTGCCTGAAAGATCCATCTCTGTTGAAGTTTCAACCTTGGTTTCCTTGATCTTTGTGCCAATAGTCCTGATTGGACCCTTCGACGTTAGTCCGAAAACCCCATGTCTGATCAGCTATAAAATAAGTGTCTTCCTCATAGAAAGACTCATCATACATGGTTTCACATGGAGGCTAATGAACAACTGCATTGACTTGCTCCTGATTCTACTTAACCATCACCTCCATACCTGTGTGAATTCGGGCAAGCTCTTGCATAATCTCTTCATTGATCTTAGCTTGCTCCGAACTAACACTGACAGCGCACGGACTTTTGGTAGATGCTTTGTCCCTCTACCCCATGTACGATTGGCCTTGACCACTCTCTCCATTCTTTCTGTAATCATTGCAAATGGTTTATCTAAGAACATGCCCCCCATAATAGTATTAGCACAAGTCTGACTGTTTTCATTAAGGGCGTGATGAAAGATCCCCACCAAGGCATCATCAACTATTTTGTGGTCTGGGACACTCCTCATGCATTTGGTGAACCTCTGCAATGTACTGATCGAATCACTAGGAATTTTCTCAAAGTTGTTGATCAGATCTTTCAAATTGAGCTTCTTAGACCTCGGGAAGTATCTCTCCAAAAAGGCCCTGTACAATTCAGCCCAACTGGTGATCGACCTCTGCGGGAGCTCAGATAGCCATAGTGTTGTATTACCCGTAAGAGACAATGGGAAGACATAAAGTTCCACAGTATCCATAGACAAATTCTGTGTTCCCATCAAATTCTTGCAGATGACTGTAATGTTGAGTAGATGGCTATGAGGATCCTCCGATGGTATGCTCGTAAACAGCCCACGGTTCTGTAGCATCTGAAGCAACCCACTCGAAACCACAAACTTTGTGTTAGCCGGTAGTAGTGGCAAAACAATAGCTCCAGTCACCTCTATAGGCATAGGATTCAGCTTGTATTGATTCCACCGATAAGCATTGGCATTAAAATCTTTTGGCTATGGAGCAATATTCTCAAGAAGAGGTGGGTTCTCATGATCAGCATTCTCATTCTCATTCTCATTCCTGTTTAGAGCTACATTAGCCGCGTTGTTGGCATTATCTTGGGCCATTCTCCTCAATGTTCTCTGAATCTCTAGGTCAAACAGAGTCAAGGGATTGGCTCAACTTCGCGTTTTGGGCATACACTACACTTATACTCTGAAAAGAAACAAAAACAACAAAAAACGTAAAATGTGGAAAATAAGGATTAATACCCAAATCACTATGAATTAACCAAGTCTATCCATATTTCATGGCAACGTTGCCAGAATCTTGATGTCTCCCAAGTTACATCTCCTTTTTTAGGATAAACCGATCATTGTCAAGAAATAGAACCTAACCAAGGTTAGGTTTGACCCCACAAGGAATATGTAGACTCAGGCGAATTTAATTTACGCAATTGAAGTAGTTAACCAACTTACTTCTCCAAAAGAGGGGGGTGGTTTGCAATAATCAGTAGAAAAGTAAACATAACTAACACAAGAGTTAAATCAATGTGGAGAGAAACTAAGGTATTGTGTTCCCCATGATTTCTTAACTTAAATGACCGAATATCCTTATTCCTTTCTAGTATGTGGCATGCAGGATGATAAGTTAAGTTCACCAACTCTTTGGTCCAGACGAGAGGCAAATTTCACTACGTGACTTGGCCCATCTCCGTAGTGTGCATTACATACCCTTATCTATTAGTCCTTGTACAACCTCCCTTTGGCCCAATTCGGTTGATTAGACGAGAACACATCAATCGAATCTTATTAATTAATCTCTTTTACTATTCATTACTACCTTGGTCTAGTCAGTAACACTAGACGTGTTCTAATGTTGGCCACCATAAAAAAACATGCAAAACAAAGACAATTAATTAATATATGCATACACTCTTTCCAAGAATTATGAATTATCCAATTTTACCTTGTTAGTTCTTCATGGTTCCTACAACCCTAGTTGTAGTTGTGGATTAAGCTACTTATGATTTGTGTACATGCAAGACTTGTAAATTGGAATAACATAATAGAGCACTTACACAATTGACTTAAGAATAAGCAAATACAAACTTCAAAGAGAATCACAAGACTAAAGATCAAATCAAAGTACAAGTGTTCTCAAAACTCTCCAATGTTACCTCTACTCAATCTCACCTTTTTTCGCTCTAGCTCTCGAGTTCTCTGTGTACTTTCCATCTTTCCTATGAAAAATAACCTAAAAACTTATTTACAATATTTAAAATATTAGTCCTAAACAAAATAGGATAGCTGGGTCGACATGCCTCACAAACAGGTTTACAGGTCGTATTGCATTCCACGACCGGTAGTCGGTGTCTCACACAGTACTGCTAAAAAACTAGACTTCAAGTCTACGATACCCCTCTACCACCCGTAAAATGATTTACAGCCCGTAGTGGGGTTTCGTCTAGTGGATCTTCAGAAAGTTCCTTATCTCTGATCCTCTGGTAACGAACCATGTTCTATGACTCGTAAATCAATCCACGACCCATCTACATGTTTGTAGAATCAACTTTAAAAAATCAGCCCCTCACTGGAATTGTCCACAAAACCCACTTCACAGCCCGTAGAGTGACCTACGGCCCGTAAACAGTCTCATACTGCATCAAAAACAGCAACGTTTGTACTTTCTTTCCAAAGTCAAGGTCAATCCTGGAATCCTGCAAATATAACACAAAAACGCATAAAACCAACCAACATCGCATTGAAAACACACAAAATTCCAAGTTTTAAGCATCGAAAGTGCTACACTTTAACAGCACATCATGAGATAGCAAGGAGAAGCACGTAACCAGAGAATGGAAATGGATAGTCCACAAATGAAAAGGAAAGGGAGAAGGTTATCCCAAAAGCACCAACTCCCATGAAAAGGCCTCCACCGCCTTTTCCTCAAAAGTTGAAGAAAAAAAATAAGGAGAAAAAAATTTAGAACTTCATATCTATGTTGAAGCAGTTTCCGATAAATCTTCCTCTTATGGACACACTAGAACAGATGCCCAGATATGCAAAGTTCATAAAGGATCTTATTACGAAAAAGAGGACGGTGAGTCAAGATCTTGCAAATGACATTCACCATTGCAGCACCATCCCTACTAGATCACTTGTGTAGAAGAAGGAAGATCCTGGGGCATTTAACATTTCTTGCACCATCGGAGTATTTAAATTCGGCAAGGCATTATGCGATTTGGGAGCTAGCATCAACTTAATGTCTCTTGCCTTGTATAAATAGTTGGGCTTAGGAGTTCTTACTCTGACTATAATGCAGTTGTTGATGGCGGATCGAACAGTCAAGAAATCAATGAGTTAAAAACACATAGTATTGATCTTAATGTGGAAGACTAGTAGGTAGAAGGCAGATCTTGCTCTTGATCTCTTTGGAGTTGGAACGAAATGATAATTGATGCGTTATGCTTGGAGGTTGATGTAATTCCTTAAATTTGTTGAATAGTTATTCTTTAAATGTGTTAAAAATGATTTTTTAAATTATTTTTTTATATTTTAAATATAGCAATCACACTACTAAAAATAATCCCACAAAAAAAATTGGAGGTTTAAAAAGTATTGGACTAATAGAAAATATCCGACATTTAGAAGTTGGCATCTTAAAAACTCTCAAAGAGGAGAGATGGAAAAGTGCTACATTCGGTTTTTAAACCTTAAACTCAACTCACTAATCAAAATTCAAAAGTAATAAACTAATCAATTTTGATAACTTAATAAACTAAAATTGTTCGGAACGTATTTGAAGGATAGTTTTAGAACAACACTAATATAATCAATAAAATCTTTTAGACAGACCAAAAAGTAGTAAACTGTAAACAGACTTTTTATCCTTATACTTAGTAGATAAAGCACTTTTTTCACTACACCATCAATTTGAGAAAAAGTGAATGCACTATTTAGAACTACTGGAAAATAAAGGACATGTTTTGTAATTTTCTCAAATAAGCTTATTGTCAATATTACACTCGTAAGTACGGATATTCACGATTTGAATAAAAATTATTTTAAATCAAATCATATTAATTAAATAAATTGATTTTATTTGCTTTTGGTTTGGTTTGGTTTGGATTTGAATTTGTTTGAAAAATTGAAGAAATAACCAAATCGAACCGACAAATTATATACATATTCTTTTTAATCATACATGCATAATATCTTATTTATAAAAACAATTATAAAGATCTTATATACATTTTCATTAAATTTTATTTTTTAATCTATTTATAAAAGCATAAATGCTCAAGACGAGAGCATTTATCTTATTGATTTCTTGTATGTGAATGTCTATAAATTCTTGGCATGATTAAAAATGTCACTTTCTCTTCCTTCTAGGCTAAAATGGTGAATTTTGAAATTTTATTCATAGTAAATTTAGTGATTGAAAGTTCTATAATATTAGTCGTTCTAACTATTTTTCGTTTTGAATAAATTGTTGTTATTTTTTCTCCATTTTAAATGTATCATTATTTTTATTTTTATGTGTGGTTAATAACCAAACTAAATCAAATCGATAAATGCATATTATAATTGATTTGATTTGATTTTGATAATTAAAAATCGAATAAGTTAACTTAATTTTGATCAATAATATATCCATTGACCTGTTAACACCCTTAATTTGATATATATATATATTGTTATTTGTGACAATACTTTGATATTAGAAATGTCACTACTTCTTCCTTAAAACTTTATTCACATTAAATTTGGTTATTGAAAAATTCTATAATATCAATTGTTTTAACTATTTTTTCCCTTTTGAATGAATTATTGTCGCTTTTCCTCTATTTGGAATGTATCATTGCTTTTAGTTTTGTGTATGGTTAATAATCTAATGACCAAATTAAACCAAAGCGAAACCAATAAGTGTGTATTATAATTTGTTTAATTAGTTCTAAGAATTTGAAAATTGATTAATTTAATTAAATTTAGATCAATAACTAATTTATAAACTCGATTAAGTTAATTTAATTTTGCTCAATAATCAATTTAAATCGACCGATGAACACCCTATCAAAAGGAGTAACCATCAACTCACGAAGTCCATATGTGATTAAGTGCTTGTGGAACAATTTTAGATAATGAAATTAATTTTATAAATAAATAATGTTCGAAATTGATAATTAAGCAGATGCACTCTCTCAAGTCTTTGACACATACAATACTTTCTTCATTTTATTTTATTTGACGTCTACTATATTATTTTTGAGGTTTAAATAATTATGTAAAATAATAATAAAACTTAGAATTTTACAATATCATTAATAAAATGCACACTCAATTTTAAATTTTTCTTCAAATATATGTCAAGACAGTAACTGGAGTATATGATACTATTATGAATTAATTCATGATAGTAATGTGTAAACTAACAAAAAAATAGAGTAAGAGGATAAATAGTTTAGCCATAAATCCATCGAGGATAAACAATATGAATCGAATCTAATTTTAAGTAAATAATTTTATATAGTTTTTCCTTTCATTATTTATCCAAATTATCGTACTATTCCAAAGTATATATTGGGCCTTATTATTCATTAAATAATAATAATTAATTTGTTCTCTACTATATTAAGCACTGCTACATCTTGAAAACAATAAACATCATAGCAATCATTGAACCCTTACCAATTGTCTTTTCTGCCCCTGATTAAACTCAACACGGCTCAGGCCCAATAAATAGTGGACATATTACATCACAGCGACATCGGAAACCGGCATATTCTCACCGGAAACCGGCATATTCTCACTGGTCTTTTTCTTTTTACATAGATCCTTGATGAAAGTAAGCTGATAAGGCGAATGATCCGTGGCGATCCACTGTTCCACTTCGAAATACTGCTGATTACATTGCATATGGACTCCGGTGACGGTGACCTCGACATAGTTACAGTACCATCCATGGCCGGAACCTGTTCCATCGGAAGTCAAGTTCATCTTGCAGACCGGGCCAGTCAAACATGGGCCTCGGCCACTGAAGATGTCCAAATTTCCTCTCTCAAAATAGTTGTAACCTGGGCCCATAAGCCCACCCCAAGCTTCTAGGTTTTTTATTCGAATGCCGTAGCCATCTGCATCGTACAGAGTTAAGCTGATGATGGAATCGGTTCCAGCTTTTATTTTGGAACTGGTTCGAACGTAAACGCTGTACACACAATCTTCATCCTGCATTTCAGAAAAAATAAAAGAATATGTATTTCCAATAATAATTAGAATTAATAATTTTATAGGCATATGAGTAAATTGGATAAAGTTTATTTTATTCTCAAAATTCAAATTACATCACATAAATTAAGATAAAAGGAGTATTATTTTTTAATTATCTCAAAAATAAGTATGTATAATTTTTATTTTAACATAAAATGGAAAGCTAATCACATAAAAGATTGAGATTAGGGGAGTAGGAGTTAAATACTCTCAATTTATTGTTCATCTTATTTTCTTATTTAATTGGATTAAAAAATATTATTTCTTATATGTAATAAATTATTTATTTCAATATCTCATTTTTAAAAGTATTATTAATATGTTATTTTGGCATATCAATTTATTTGTCTGATTTTAATTTAACACAAATTTACAAAATTAAAATAAAAATTGACATCAAATTAAAGAGATGTATAATGCAACAAAATATCATTTTATTTAGGGCATGTTTGGAAAGTCACCATGTACTTGGGATTTACAGCTTGTTTGGATGGTGGTTTTTGATGGTATGGTATGGTATGGTTAATAAGAGAACCACGTTTGTTTTGATTGTTTCATTAATTATATGGTATGGTATGGTTTAGTTTCATGGTTCTATAACCATGAAAACCCTCACTTTTTGAAACCACCAATTTGGTGGTATCCCATGGTTTCCTTATTTTTTTTCCAATAATACCCTTATTTAAATCTAAATAGTTCTAATTTATCCTTTATTTTTTATTAAACTTTACTCTAATATATATATTGTTTTTGTATTACTTATTTTACTCCGCATCAACTTTTGAAACTTTTGTTCGCCTCCCGTTTTTTCTTTCACGTTTTTTTTTTGAGTTTTTTTCTTAAGTTCTTACTTATGTTTTATTTTTTTACGTTGTTTGTATGGTTTGGAGATAAATTAGCTTGTATGTTTCCCTATTTGATTCTATGTATTTTTTTTAAAAAAAAAATATTAAAAAGATATTGATAAATTTAATATGTATACTAATTAAGGACATTTTTGTAAATTTATAAGTTACGATACAATACCATACAGTCAAATCAAACAACAAATTATCATTAAACAGTAGAAACTCATACAGTCTATCCAAACATTGTATGGTATTGTACTGTACGATACCATACCATACCATACAGTACCATACATTATAAAACCATGGCAAACCACCATCCAAACAAGCTGTTAGTGTAATTGAATATAATTACACTTTTTGACCCGTTTGACAAGACAATTAATTACTTGAGAAGACAAAAAATGGGTGTAATTGAAGGGATGTAGTTACTCTCTTCAATTCTCGATGGAGGGTAACGAATTAGTATAATTACGTCATGTAATTACATATAATTTTTTTTAAAAAAAAAAACTTTTATTTTTATTTATTTTTTATTTTTATTATTTTAAAATTTTATTTTTTTATTCTAATATTTTCTACAAAAATTATTATTTAGATTTTATTGCTTTTTCATTCTCAATTTTTACTTCTTTATTATTTCATGTAATTTTTTATATTATTTATTCCAATTTATTTTTTATTAGCATAATTTTTTTAATTTTTCAATTTTTAAACTAAAGTAGAATTCATCGTTGAATAAGATTATAGTGTTCTATTTTCCTTTTTCTTAATATTACTAATATTCATAATCTTGGCATTTTTGTCAAACATGCCTTTTTTGTTGTTCATCAAAATTTTGATACTTTTAATTTTTATGATTAATTTAATCAAAATATACAAATTTAAAAAATATAAGTAAATATTTTTATAATAGTAGTTACGAATATATGTTTACTAATTAATATATTTTCAAAAGGCAACATTATCTTAAATACTTAATCTAATATTATTTATAAATATCCTTATTTTTTAAAATATATTTTTTTTATTTTAAATAATTAATTTTTATTTTTAAAATTTAATATTATTTTATAATTATACTTGTACAACCAAACAACACATTATTTAATTACATTATAGCGAACAAACACATCAAAATAATTATTAGATTGTATAATTAATGGCTAATAATTACTAATCTAGTAATTACACCCATTTTAATTGCCAAATAACTTTTCAAACAGATCCTTAGTGATCTATCTTACACATGTCATACAATGACAGAATTAAAATTTTCACTAAAAATATTAAAAATATAAAATAATAATTATAGGAAAAACATCAAGAGACGTCATTACGTGATATACGTACAAAAAAGTTATTTTATCTTGCTATACAAAATTATTTTTCACCAGAGTATCAGTTGACACAAATCAAATTTAAAAAGTTGTCAAAAGAAAAATAACAGTAGTATCTCTTTAAAGTAAAGAGATTTATAATATAATAAAATATCTTTTAATTTAGTGATCTTACACCTATTATGCAACAATCGAACCAATATTTTTATTAAAAGAATATCAAAATAAAAAAAATAATTTCACAAAAAAAGTCAAATATCATTGTAATATATGTACATAAAAAAAATTACCAGTAATTTTTCAGCAATGGAGTATCAGTTCACAGGAATCAGATTTAAAAAATTGTCAATAGAAAAATAAAAATATTTTCTTAAATAAACTAAGAACAAGAGAAATAAAATTAAAACAGGAAGAATATACAATAGTAATAGAGTTAACTTACAGATCCAGAAATGGAGTAGTTGGATAGTGATAAAAAGAGTATAAAGATATGGAACCAAAAATAGTTGACTTGAGCTGATACTCCCATGGCTTCTTCAGCTTTCTCTTAGCTTCTTCCTTCTTCTCTCTAGAATATGCAAGTAATTCAATTTATAGTAACACATCAAGCTTTAATTAATGCTAGTATGATGGGACTTATTCAATTGGAAGTCGACAACTATTGGTACAGTTTTATTTGCAATTTTTTTTTTCTCTCTCTCCCTTGTTTTAGGGAAAAATAATTTTGTAGTCCTTTATATCTTTTTGAAAAAATGGACAAAGACAGTATGAAGTTAGAAATTTTATTAATAACGTCCAAAATTATATATATATATATATATATATATATATATATATATATATAGTCATGCATTCAAAATAATTTTTTGTTTATGTAATATAAAAAATTTTATTGAAAATATTCAACGATCACTCTTCACTATATATAATTATGTTATTGGTTTTTATTTTTTTTATTTTTATATATAAAAATTCCTTATTTTTTAATTATATAGAAGAACCAATCTATGACGACCAAGGGTAGTTTGGTCATTTTAACAGTATCTAGAAGCGTCCTTTCTTTTCAAATAGAACTAGAACCATCAGTTATTCTTCAGATCCAAACCAGAAGAGCCCTTCAATTCTCCTTCTTCTTCAACTTGTATATGAATACCTATTTGAACGTTATAGTTGTCGACGGCAACACAAATTTGAGTTTCAATTACTATATGGCTCCAACTCTGTCATTTGGACTCACAAGGACGACGCAACCCTACCATCATCGATTAACTGCACAAGGTAAGATCAAATTTAAAGGCCATGTATAAATTGTAGAATAAAAATGCTTACATCCGATTTTGCAAATTTTGGGTAAGTTTTCATCTCAATTACCTCCTTCTTTGTTCCTAATTCTTTCTGCAAAAAGTTGTTGCATGCCGATTGCCCTAAATTGATGCGTGCTTCGGGGTTGCACCACCAAGATTTAAGATAACTGTGGACTGTAGTAAATATTGGCTAGGTTTTCCATGATATTGTTTTATTATTATTCATAATCACAACCTGGTGTATTTGTTGGTTCTCAATTTTTAAAATGTAATTTCTTGTTAGAATTGTTATGTACATATTAGTAATTATACTTGAATCACACATGTATCATAAATCTCTTCGATGAATTTTGTCTACATTTTCAACTAATTTCGGAAGAACTAAATTGTCTTATGAAAATTTTTGAGCTGCAAAAGATTAATGAATTTTGCAAGTGGTTTGTGCACCCAAGGTGTTTGATGTTATGCATGAGCCATCATATTTTCACTATTTCGTGTTTTTGTTCTTTTTGTATTGCAGTAGCGAAACTCTGCCAGAAACTGAGCAAAGAGTCTTCTTGACTTGGTTCACCATGCTAGCTATCATCTTTCACACGCTAAAGATACAAGGTATGATACTTTGCTTTGATCAACGATAAGATCTTGAATATTTTTCACTACTATTTGTCATTATGTTTGGTGTTTGACATGCTAAACATATTGTAAATGGTACTTCATACTTGAGATTATTTGGTTGGATAGAACTTTTTTGGGCTTATTCTGTTATCATGTGTATTGGAATCTAGCAACATCTCTGATGACATACCATACTAATTACCCCTACATTTATATAGTTTGTAGTTGGAAGTTATATCAAGTTACTTACACTAGGAAATATATATGTTCTTACCTTTAATTTATCACTTACTTGGATAAACATTAGTTCACCTAGACCCAATGACTTGCTTGATGACTGTCGTGGCCACCCTAGAATTTACATAAGTGCTCACTGAGTAGTTGCAAAAATCCATCACTTTTCTGTAGATCAAAAGTAATAAAGTCATTTTACTCAATAAAAAATCTTTCATGTACAATACTCTATTACTTTTCTCTAAAATTTCAGAAGAAATGGGTCTCTTCTATTTCAACAAAATAAATAGGCACCGACTCATTCATGTCTTTAGAATAGGAGTGCTCATTAATTTCCTTTTGTCCTCTCGCCCGGTTTTACAATTTTGGGTAAGTTTTCATTTCAATTATTGGTATATTTCAATTCTGTCCATATCACAGAAAGCTTTTATCGATTCTTCAAATCTATATGCTCTACAAAGAGCAAGATCTTATGTACTTTTCTTTTTCACAAGAAAAACTTTACGGGTAATGAGAATTTGAGTGATTTCCCTAATTGTTTTTATATTTGTCTCTTTTTTTATCACTTATAAAAAGTAACATATGTATAATGGACAAACCATTCTTGCGGCATGCTGGTCCTGCACTTTACTAATATGATATTGCTGGTTGTTCTATGTGGAAACTCCTATGCAATCCTGCAGTAGATTCAAAGATAGATGAATATGCTTATATATAGTGTTTATGGTGGTGACAGATTGGGTTTATTGTCTTTAAGACAAATCATGCTCTCTTAGAGTTTAACGGAACTGCAAGTTTAGTCAAGCTTATAGACCAGTGTACTGTTTTTTGGCAAGTCACACAGACCAATTTACTAATGATATTAATATCTTTCCTACCCTACTTTAAAGAAGTTTCTTAAATATGTTTGGAGAGAATGATCCAAGTATTTTGAGAGTTGTATGTTCTAAGATGCATTTGCCTTGTACAAGGACATATCATTTCGAGAATTGGCAAAAACATCTATCCTGTCAAAGAAATGGAAGTACTTCTGGACTATGCATCCAAACCTTGTTCTAGATAGAGAGTTCTTAAAAGAGATAAGTTATAATCCATGATTGGTTAAATATAATTTTTATAACATAATCGATAATATTCTTTTGCAACATGTTGGATCCATAGTGAAGTTTGTCCTTGATTTGTCAAATATATTTTGCGATCATCGTAACCTTGACCATTGATCGCTACATGTCACAAGAAAAGAGCTCAAAGAATTCACCCTAAATAATCACAACCATAATCCTTATACTTTGCCCTTTTACATATTTAATTGTTCAAATCTCATATATTTATCCATCACCAATTGTGTAGTAAACCCACCTTATCCCATCACATTATTCCCAAATCTCCTCGAATTGAACTTGGATTTCATTACATTTGGCCTAACCATAGAGAATCATGCCTTGAATATCCCATTACTTTCAACCTTAGCATTTACTTCTTGTGAAGGCCTTCATTTCCTCAACATGTTTGCTCCTAAAATCGACTTCTTGACTATTCATGAGAGTCACGAAATATGCACAAATTTTTTTGAAAACTTCTCAAATGTTAGGGTGTTGCATGGTCATATTCCTTGAAGAATCAAAAAAATTATAAACAAGAGAGGTTCATTACATGGTCAGAACTTCGTTGTGTATGCTCTAATATGACCAGGCTTGCTTTGAGTAATGATTGCATTATGGTAAGTATAATCTAATTAAGGCATATATCAGGAAAAAAATTATTACTTTTAAGATCATATATACCTAACTATTAATTTATTTCTTTTTCTTTTACCAAGCTTTTGGGTGCAGAAATTATTCCAAAAACGCTTCCATTCAAAGCCCACCATTTGCAGCATGTAAAGTTGTGCATTGAATTTGGTTATCTAAACCAAGTCGTTATTGTCCTTTGTGGGTCCAAGTTGTTCTTTACCTGTCAAGTATGGAACAACTGTGGCAACATCGGTGGGATTATTGTGCAATCACCGGCTCATAAATGATTGTTGTTGGATAAGAGAAACTCCCAAATAGGTCCCACGCTGATAGTACTCTGAGTTGATTTGATTGGATGAGGTTTGATTGGTATAGATTAGTCATCGTCTATTTTTTGTTCTTGCTTTAGATAGATATTTGACACTTTGATTGAGTATCTTCTCAGTTGATGTTATTATGTATTATTCTGCCTATATTTGTTTCCTTCAGCCATTTTACATACTCGTACATTCCATGTACTAACATCCGTTTGGACTTCATCATTTCATTATGCAAAGACAGGTATTAGAGATCATCAACAAGTGCTTCGTTGTAAATCTATTGCAGTCGGCTGAGTTGGTGAGCCTCCCTTACTTTGGAAGATCCTTATTTACTTTCATCTAGCTAATAGAGTCAGTCTTTAGACTAACTTTATTTTGAGTTGAGGTAGTCATGGGTCTGTCATTCTCACCAATTGATAGTGATAGAGGCTTCATAGACTAGAGTCGAGTTGTTGATTTGAGATGATATTGAGTTAGTTTCTTTCAGATTAGCCTATTTTATATATATGATTTTGAGATTTAGATCATCCACCATTTATTATCTCTAGTATATATAAAAGATCTATAATGATTATGTTCTTCTATTCAAATAGTAGTACGGAATAATTATTTTCAGACTAAGCAAGAGCATGCACCTAACATATTAGCCTACTAACACATGGTAGGTAGAACGTTAAAGTAATTTCTACTAATTGAAGTCTCGTGTTTTCCATTGTTTTGGGCTTTACTTCGAAAGCTATTTGGCCATTAGTTTAATTAGTTTAATAATTATTAATTTACTAAATACATAACTTAACAATTATAATGATATGTTTAGTTGCACAAGTGTAATCGTAATGTTATATTAATTATAAAAATAAAAATTAATTATTTAAAATTAAATATTTATATTTGACAAATTAGAAATTTTATATATGATACTCCCTCCATTCAGTTTTATGTAGCATTCTTTGACTTGATACAGTGTTGAAGAAAAAGAGAAAAACTTTTGAAACTTGTGGTCTAAAATCATTTTTAGATATTTGTATGGCTAGGGAAAATCATTTCATTAAGGGTGATAACAACAACAACAACATACCTAGTGGAATTCCACAAGTAGTGCCTAGGAAAAAAAATCTGACCCGCCGGAATCGAACTTAGGACCTAAAGATTATCTGATAGGCTTACACCCAACTATAGTCTTCCGCTCTACCAACTGAGCTAAGGTCGGTTGTTTAAAAGGAGGGATGCAACACGAGGATTTCTCAGGGAGTCACCCATCCTAGTACTACTCACACCCAAGCACGCTTAGCTTCGGAGTTCTGATGGGAAATTGTAAAGAACTGTATTTCATAAGACTTTATTGGCACCTAAATCAAGTTTCCAGAGGTGTGTGGACCATAGGAAATGCTTGAGTATGACTTTGGGTGGCTTAAGAAAGGCTTCGAAGCTTGGTGGCCCTTGGAAAGCACACAGCCTTTCAGCCCAAAAATTTGCTAAGGCTGGCACCACATGAACCTCTCACGGACCGTGTGACCCCTACACAGGTCGTGAGGTGGTCCATCTAGGCGTAGGTGTGAAATTATTCTAAGTATGGGGTCACCGTCTCGAAACTTCATCAATGAAGATTTTGGCTAAGTGAAGCACCACGGAAGGCCACATGGTCTATGCGACCCCTATACGGGACCCTTAAATCAGTTTATACTCCTTAATTACTATGCATTCTTATTCTAACACTTAGCTTCTCATTCACTTGCTCAAACACTCTCCGAATCCTCTTTTCGAGCTCTAATTGGAGGATTCTCATGGAACCTTCAAGCTCAAGCTAAATTCACTTTCAAGACTCTAATTAAAGATTATTTATGTGGTTTAAGTTCATCGTGTGTCTCCTTCATCAAGCCAAGTTCAAAGGAATTTCATTGGCTAAGCTTTTTACATGAACCAATAGAAGGGTCAACTTTAAATGGTCATATCTCTTAGCAAAAAAGGAACTGGATGGCCTACAGCCTACCAAATCTAAGATCTTTGAAGTAGCTTTCCAACACATCTAGCTTCACCTGATTCCGAGTTCAGATCAAGAAGTTATGCTCATTTTCATAAAGCCTATCTATGTTGAGTTCCCTCTTTTTTGGCTAAGGAAATCTCCACAGGTGCTCTGCATGATCCGTGGTTCTTTACACAGACTGTGGTGCTTCTTCACGGGACACCTGAAAACTTTTTGAATCTCATTTTATTAATGACTTTCCCATAATTTTGGCTACTTCAAAGGGACATTTATGACTTCCTAACCCATCCTAAACCCCTGAAAAGACCTATACTCCTCTATTCTTATTCAAATTTAGAATAATTCAAACCCTTTCATAAGAACTCCTCTCAAATTATCTAGTGAAAGCTTAGCTTGTGGGTTAAGGAAGGGCTCTCTTCTTGAATCTTCTTAATTAGCAAGGTATGTGGGATTGATTCATGGTCCCTTTCAACCATGATGATCCCAAACTCTTTTCACTTGATTTTATGAAATTGAGCTTACTTTAAATATGGGTTTTTAAGATAATTATTTTTTTGATTCAATTGAGATATGGGATATGTTTTATTACTGATTTTAAATTGATTTAAGCCCTAATATCTTGAATTGCATGGATATTATGAAGATTTGAATATGCATTGTCCCTTTAAAGTTTGATTTAAGCATGGGTAATCTAAATTGTGATTTGAGTGTGGATTTTACTAATGAATTTACCTGAATTTCATATTGAATGGTTGATTAAGATTGAATCTCTATTTTCCATTGCTATTATCATCTAATTCATGGCATATGCATACATGAAAATTGGATTTTGATGAAAATGATTCGGTAGGTTAATCCCGCATATGTTTATGAAAATGATTTTATAAAAAATATGGTTATGACAAGAATGTGATCACATAAATGTCTATTGTTATTAGCTCTTTGAGCATATTGGGTATTTACACCATATTGATATTGTGAATGAGTTATTCCTATGTATGAAAAGTAAGAATTGTGATTTGGCTTTTGAGCCCAAGTGTGTACGATTATGAAGAATCTTTGGCTTTTAAGCCCAATCATGCATTGGAACGATTTGAAATGACTTGTATTTCTTTTGAAAGCATGTATATGTATAAGTATTCTTGTGGGATGATGACTTAACACCGAATAGGATTGTAGGGATCATGGCTATCCCCAAGGGTCCTCTTCCTCTCTCTTGAACTATGTGTCGGCATGGGTATATGGTAGTCATTACCGAAATGACTGAGTCATAAGGAATGGTTAAATGTTTGATATGATATGATATGATATGATAATGGAAATCCTTCTGAAATGACCGAGTCGTAAGAAAGGTGGCCATCACACCAAAATGATCGGGTCATAAGGTGTGGTGTAAATTATCTTTGGCAAGTAATCTTCTCTCACCCGATGGGAGGTCAACATTGGGCAAATTTACATAATAGCTCACATCAGTTTGATAGGTCGGTTGTGGTCATATCCTTACTATATATGAGCATTATGGCATTGCATGCATCATGTATTTCATGGCATAATGATATAATATTATTCTTTCTTATATACTTCTTTCTATGTATGTGCCTTGTCATCTAATATTGAATACAAATTTAATGAGTTCATATGCATTGCATGGCCGCATACTTAGTACATTTAAACGTATTAATGCATACTCTTTTCCTACATGATCTAACCATGTAGGGACCAGAGACTATCTTCATCCACCTCTTGACGGTTAGCTTGGATTATGAGAGTTGCTTGTGGTGAGTCTTATCATGCAAGGACAAGTCACCTTCTATCTACCTATTATGCTACTTTCCACTTATGTCTTTACTTTGAGGGTCTGTCAAACAATGCACATCTTTTACCAACTCCCTTTTGACCTCATCTGTAAGATTAGCTACAACACCTTCCTTGACTGGATTGCATTAGGGTCCCAAAGTAACTCTCCTTATTCGGTAAGGAGGGATGGATATAGGAAATCTTAAGACACGTTCTATGGCACGATGTAAATCATGAAAAGTTGAAACATTTCCTAAAACCCCTTGTAGCCTCCTATCCATAGATGTGGCACGCTTCATACCCATGAATAAGATTCTACTTGACATCGCATGTTAGACTATAAGGGCCATTTACAAACCTAGATCTCTGATACCATATCGGTCACGACCCGAGCCTAGGGCCAAGGAGTGACATGGAAAGTAGGTACCTGAGAGTCTTCAAACAAGCCTCATAGCATGCATTTACACATCATCGGTTCGGAATTGCATAACATAATTCTAAGGGAATGAGATTTTAGAGTCAAGCTATAGGGATGTCATAGGATTAGGAATTTGCATGCATTCACATAGCATATAACACAAAAGAACTTAGGGGGCGGGTAAGTATGACTCATGCTATGAGGATAGAAGGGACTTAGGACTTTCCACATTTCCACATCTCATCATGAACATATCATCATATCATTAACATCAAGAGGTAGCCATAATCATTATCTTCATAAGAAAATGGCACAACCCAGAACAAGTCCGTACATAGAATTTACATGATGTCCAACATTGCCTCTAAGTCAGGGAATAGGACAGGGACTAAGACATGTCCTGATCATTGGGTTGAGTGAATCCAATAATGGTTCATTCGTGTTTAGAATAGGGCTGAATCTTTTGTGGTTGTTGATGTCAAGGCAAAGCAAGACTAAACCCATCATTGGTTGTGCTGAAGAGGTTAGTCACTGTAAAGAAGATAGAGGTTTTCTCCCAAGAGGGAGATGGTGTGATTCGGTACAAAGATCGATTGTGTGTTTCAGATGTTGATGGTCTTAGGGAGGTGGTCATGAGTGAATCCCACAACTCCCTTTATTCTGTTCATCCGGGATTCGCCAAGATGTATCGGGATTTGAGGAAAATGTATTGGTGGCATGGTATTAAGAAGGACATAGCTAGATTTGTATCTGAACACTCTAATTGTCAACACGTGAAGGTGGAACATCAAAGGCGTGGTTGTTTGGCCCGAGACATTGGAATGACTACTTTGAAATTAGAGAATGTGAGTAAGTACTTTGTGATTGGGTTTCCCCATACCCAGGAGCAATTTGACACCATGTGGGTAATTATTGAAAGCATGACCAAATCGGTTCACTTCTTATCGATTTTTGGGACTATTTTCAATGTTGAGGACAATGCCAAGTTATTTATTTATAAGTTGGTTAGATTGGATGGTGTGCCTACATTTATCATATCGAATTGTGGCACCCAATTTAATTCTCACTTTTGGAAAATCGTCTCAAAGAGGGCTTGGCACTAAGGTGAAGTTAAATACCACTTTTTATCCTCAAACCGATAGACAAGGCAGAAGGACAATTCAAACCTTGAAGGACATGTTAAGGGATGGTGTGTTAGAATTTAAAGGAAATTAGGGTGATCATCTATCACTTATCGAGTTTGTCTACAACAATAGCTTTCATGCTAGCATTAGTATGACACCCTTTGAGGCTTTGTATGGTAGAAGGTGTAGATCTCCAGTGGGGTGGTTTGAGTTAGGAGAGATGGCTTTGGTTTGCCCAGATTTCATGTTGGAGGCCGTGGAAAAGGTGAAGTTGATTAGGGAGAGCTTGAAGATAGCTCAATGTCGCCAAAAGTCTTACTCAGATATTAGAAAGAGGGATCTTGAATTCCACGTCGGTGATTGGGTATATGTGAAGGTCTCTCCAATGAAGGGTGTAATGTGTTTTGGTAAGGAGGGAAAATTATGTCCCCGGTATATATGTCCTTATTATATTGTCGAGCGGATTGGCAATGTGGCTTATAGGTTGGATTTGTCTTTGGATATGAGTTCCATTCACCCGGTGTTCCATGTGTCCATGTTAAGGAAGTTGATTGGTGAGCCTAGTTCGATTGTGCCTTTGGAAGGTATTGAGGTTGAAAGAACTTAACTTATAAAGATATTTCAGTTGCAATTTTGGATAGGCAAATGGAAGGGCTTCATAAAAAGGATATTTCTTAGGTTTAAGTACTTTAATTTGGAGGAACCAACATGTTGAAAGTGCTACGTGAGAAGTGGAATCAAGTATGATGCGATGATACCTCTATCTTTTCCAATCTACTCAAGCCTATGGTATAAGGTTCTTCCCATTCTAAATGGTCCTAATCCTTTCACTCTTATGTTTCATGACATGACATGCATCCATGTGTATGAAAATAATGTAAAAAGATGTTTTGACATGAATTTTAATGATTTTATGAATTTCAAAAAGTGAGTTATGCATTGTGTCTTCATGATGGAAGTTTTATGTTCTAGTCAAGCTATTCGAGGACTAATGTTCCAGCTCATTCGAGGACTAATGTTCCCAAGGAAGAGATGATGTAAGGATCCAGATTTCATAAGACTTTATTGGTACCTAAATCAAGTTTCCTGAAGTGTGTGGACCATGAGAAATGCTTGAGTATGAGTTTGGGTGGCTTAAGAAAGGATTCGAAGCTTGATGGCCCTTGGAAAGCACCCAGCCTTTCAGCCTAGAAATTTGCCAAGGCTGGCACCACATGAGCCTCTCACGAACCGTGTGACCCCTACATGAGTCGTGAGGTGGTCCATATGGGCGTTGGTGTGAAATTTTTCTAAGTATGGGGTCACCATATCGAAACTTTGTCAGTGAAGATTTTAGCTAAGTGAAGCACCATAGAAGGCCACACGATCCGTGTGACCCCTACATGGGACCCTTGAATCAGTTTATGCACCTTCATTACTATTCGTTCTTATTATAACACTTAGCTTCTCATTCACTCGCTCAAACGGTCTCCGAATCCTTTTTTCGAGCTCTAATTAGAGGATTCCCGTGGAACCTTCAAACTCAAGCTAAGTTCACTTTCAAGACTCCAATCAAAGATTATTTATGTGATTTAGGTTCATTTTGCGTCTCCTTCATCAAGCCAAGTTCAAAGGAATTCCATTGGCTAAGCCACTACAACATTTTAGGCCTAAGGCCACACTAAATCCGGACAACGCTTGCAAAGTGTTGTCTAAAATATTTTAGGGAACGCATTTAAAGTGTAGCCTTAGTTTTTAGCTTTTGGCCACAGTATTACTAGCAACGTTTGTAAAGTGTTCTCTTTAGTTATATAGGCTATACTTGACAAATGTTGCTATATCATGATGTAATTAGCAACACTTATTACACATATAACTACACTTTTAAAATGTGCTATTTTATAATCTTAAGAACAACATTTTATGAGGTGTGGCCTTATAATTTTCATAATATTATTACCAAAATAATCTATTCCCCAAACATTTATTACCAAAATATTCTATTCCCCTCAAAAATTTAACTCTCCCTCTAATTTTTAATTGGTAAAAAAAATAAACCCTAAAATCAGCTCCATCGCTAAAATCAGTCTGTCCTCAACATTGCTCCATCGCTCCATCGCTAAAATCAGCTCCATCGCTAAAATTAGCTCCATCGCTCCATCAGAAAACCCCGGAATTCTCCATCAGAAAACCCCAGATTCTTGCCATGTGACATGGCTTAATAAGGTAAATATAGAATATCCATGTTATATAGGCGGAGGATAGTCTATTAGGACAAAGCTCTGTCATTGTTGAGATCTATAGACAGAAGAAGAAGCACTGCTCTAGTTTGCTAGTTATTCTTGTGAAATTTTCCTGCACATGGAAATAGTTTGCCAAATATCTATCAAAGCATTCTTAATGTAGGGACATCTGCTGCAATCCACTATGGAACTGGATCTATTTCTGGATATTTTAGCACTTACAATGTCAAAGTTGGTGATCTTGTTGTCAAAGATCAGGTAAATATTGAATTGAAGTGTTTTGGATCGATTCTGTGAATTTCTTTCTTAACCTTTTTTTTCGGGGATAGGACTTTATTGAGGCAACTCGAGAACCAGGCATCACCTTTTTGGCAGCCAAGTTTGATGGTATTCTTGGACTTGGATTTCAAGAGATATCTGTAGGGAAAGTTGTCCCTGTCTGGTATGTTATCCATATTTTTATGATTAAAAAATTATTTCAATTTCAAGGTGATTTCCTTGGATTTCAATTTTAAAACTTTCTAGATTTTCTTACTTATTTGTTTGATTTCATGGAATTTACTTCTTTTGATTTGTTATGTCCTTCAAAATTCTTTTCTTGCTTGAATCAACAAGTCTTGAGACATCTATAAATCTCTTAGGTACAATATGGTAAATCAAGGTCTTGTTAAACAATCTGTGTTCTCATTCTGGTTCAATCGGAATGCTAAAGAGGAAGAAGGGGGTGAGCTTGTTTTTGGAGGAGTTAATCCCAAACATTTCAAGGGTGAACATACATATGTTCCTGTAACTCGCAAAGGCTACTGGCAGGTGGATTTTCTATTCAAATTGTAAAAATGAATATGCACCTATGCTGTATACTTTTTTATTTGGACTGATTAAAGTTTGTCTGATTCTCAGTTTGATATGGGTGATGTGCTTGTCGGTGGCGAAACAACTGGTATGTTTTTGATATACTGTTTGTGATGTCGCCTGTGAAAATTAATGATTCTAATTTTCAAGTTTATTTTCTTCATGTAGTCTGAAGCTAATTTTCTTTCTTTTTTCCAGGATTTTGTTCTGGTGGTTGTTCAGCAATTGCAGACTCTGGAACTTCCTTATTGGCAGGACCAACTGTATGTATCTTGCTTGATGAAAATACTATCAATAAGAATCAGAGCCGCAATTATGTATATTATGTCTTCACATCAAATTTCGTGCAACACCTCTAACAGAATTGCAACATTTTTTTATAAGCAAATAGCAGCACTTATAGTTCTTGGTTTTCTTTTAAAATCTGAAGTAGCAGAGTGTATAAAATCTGTCTTGATATTTTCTTCATTTTCTGATTGCTTCTATTAGGATTGTCAATGACTAGTAATATTTCCTCAAATTTCTGTTTCTCAAAAGAAACATTTCCTCAAATTTCTTTTGGACTATCTCAAAGGCTGGTCCAACCAGTAACAAAGTTGAAACATTACAAATGATTGATGTTCGAATAGTGGGTATGGTGTTTGAAGCTGCATCAATGTTGAATTGTTCATTTTGTGTATCTTTGTGATAATTATTGTTTGAAGCTTGATAATTAGTGTTTGACTCTTGGTGTTTGGAGCTTGTCTCTGTTCAAGTTGTTTATGTCATGTTTGGGCATACAACTTGTGGAAGCACAGACAGGAGCTGAAAATTCGAGAAAAGCTGAATCTTTTCATGTAGGAGCTTGGTCTTGGATTTGATAAGCTGATGAAGTTTGTGGGTGAAAGTATACTATTTGTAACAGTTGCTCCAGTAAAATGAAACTCCATAGGAGTCAAATATTATACTTTTTCTTTTTATATATTAACTGGAGCACCTATTCTATATATCAATTTCCGAAGTGGAGTATTTTGTTTAAGTTATAATTTGGAGGAAAAGGTGTTTAGTTTATAGCAGATGATGGGGTTAGGATATAGTAGAGTCAGGGTTGTCGCAGGAGATATGAAAGGAGAATTCCCATTCACTGTTGGGATACCTTGGGAAAAACCAGGCAATGTTGAAGGTTGCTGGGTTGTTGCAAAAGCAAATGCTGAACTAGGCAACTGCCCAGAAGTCTGAATGAACTGAGGTACTGCTGAAGATGAGAGGACATAAGTCAGCATCTGCTGAAGATGTTGATGCGGTGAGCTTTGCTGCCACTGCAGCAGCTGCAGATTTTATATCTTCGTCAAGGTTGCCAGATTTTTCATAAGATACTTGTCGAATGTACATCAAAACATCTTTTTTGTATACTATTTGTATCTTTTTTTTCAATATTTCTGAAAGTGCAATGCTTCTTTTGTTGTTGAAAGTGCAATGCTTCTTTGGTTATTTCAATGAACTCTAAACATTTCTACCCTCTAATTGTTCAACTCTCTAATTGTTTTATTTTTTTAATGTGTAGGAAAATGTGAGAGATCAAATTTGAATGGCGGTCACAAGTCAATTTGATTTATTGAAATGAATAAGAAGAGTTTTTGAACTATTTTTAGAGTTTAAATACATTTGATTTTGTGGAATTCATTGCGAGTATGCACATCTTTAAAAGACTCTTATGAGAATTTGTAAGACAGTATTATTTGAAGTTTATTGCATATCTATACAATTAATTATTTGTAAGCAAAATTATGTGTAGTGTGATTAGTATATATATAAAAAAAATTCAATTAGAAAATTTTGGCATATAAATTTATTTTAGTCAATATTGCAAAACTTCAAAATTGAACATCAATAATGGCATGGATAGCAAAGGATACACTTTAGAGATGTTATAAATGGCTACACTTGGAAAGCATTGTCAATAAGTCTGAAGAGGCGACGGTTAAAAATGTAGTAGTATGTAGAAAAAGTATTGTTATATAGCTATTACA
The DNA here is from genome assembly GCA_029948455.1 of Solanum rostratum. Lineage (NCBI taxonomy): Eukaryota > Viridiplantae > Streptophyta > Magnoliopsida > Solanales > Solanaceae > Solanum > Solanum rostratum. The sequence continues at coordinate 13,482,153 of CM057053.1, read as the reverse complement.
AAGCGTTGCTTTTTGCAACCCATGGGCAACACTTTTAAAGTGTAGCTGTTTAGGCGACACCTACAAAGTGTTGCCTAAAGTCAAAGGTAACACTTCTTTAGGCCACCCCTGCAAAAGTGTTGCCTAAAGCCAAAAAGTGTTGCCTTTGATCAAAGACAACACTTTTTCATAGTTTAGGCCACACTTAGTCAGGGTGCTTAAAAGCCAAAAATGTTGTAGTGAGCTTTTCACATGAACTGATAGGAGGTCAACTTTAAATGGTCATATCTCTTAGCACAAAAAGAACTGGGAGGCCTACGACCTACCAAATTGAAGATCTTTGAAGTAGCTTTCCAAAACATCTGGTTTCACCTAATTCCAAGTTCGTATCAAGAAGTTATGCCCATTTTTGTAAATCTCATTCATGCTGAGTTCACTTTGTTTTGGCTAAGGAAATCTCCATGGGTACTCTTCATGATCCATGGTTCTTTACACAGAGCGTGGTGCTTCTTCACGGGACACCTAAAAATATTTTGGATCTCATTTTATTAATGACTTTCCCATAATTTTGGCTACTTCTAAGGGACATTTATGACTTCTTAACTCATCCCAAACCCCTAAAAAGACCTATATTCCTCTATTCTTATTCAAATGCATTCCTCAGGCTTAGAATTATTCAAACTCTTTCATAAAAACTCCTCTCAAGTGCTCTAGTGAAGGCTTAGCTTGGGGATTAAGGAAGAACTCTCTTCTTTATCAATTTCTTCTTGAATCTTCTTAATTAGCAAGGTATGTGGGATTATTTCATAGTTTCTTTTAACCATGATGACCCCAAACTCTTTTCACTTGATTTTATGAAATTGAACGTACTTTAAGTATGGGTTTTTGAAATTATTGTTTATTTTATTCAATTGAGATATGTGCTCTGTTTTCTTGTTGATTTTAAATTGATTTAAGCTCTAATGTCTTGAATTGCATGAATATTATGAAGATTTGAATATGCATTGTCCCTTTAAAGTTTTATTCAATCATGGTTAATCTAAATTGTGATTTGAATGTGGATTTTACTTATGGATTTACTTGAATTCATATTGAATGATTGATTTTAGATTGAATCTCGATTGCCCATTACTATTCTCATCTCATTCATGGCATATGCATACATGCGCATTAAATTTTGATAAAAATAATTCGATGGGTTAAGCCCACATATGTTTATGAAAGTGATTTTATAAAAAGTATGGTTATGACAAGAATGTGATCACATAAATGTCTATTGTTATTGACTCTTTCATAATATTGGGTGTTTACACCATTGATATTGTGAGTGAGCAATTCCTATGCATGAAAAATATAAATTGAAATGTGATTTGGCTTTTGAGCCAAAGTGTGCATGATTATGAAGAATGTTTGGCTTTTAAGCCCAATGATGATTGAAACGATATGAAATGACTTGATCTCTTTTGAAAGCATATATATGTATAAGTATTTTTATGGGATGGTGACTTAGCACTGAATGGATTTGGAGGCGTCAGGGCTATCCTTAAGGATCCTCTTCCTCTCTCTTGAACTACGTGCCAGCATTAGTATATGGTAGCCATTACAAAAATGACTGAGTCTTAAGGAATGGTTACACATTTGATATAATATAATAATGGAAATCCTTCTAAAATAATCGAGTCGTAACGAAGGTGGCCATCACGCCGAAATGACTGGGTCATAAGGTGCGGTGTAGATCATCTTTGTCAAGTAATCTTCTCTCACCCGACGGGAGGTCTACATTGGGAAAATTTATGTAATAGCTCACATGAGTTTGAGATGTCGGTTATGGTCACATCCCAACAGTATATGAGCATTATTGCATTGCATGCATCATGGATTTCATGGCATATTGATATAATATTATTCTTTCTTATATACTTCTTTCTATATATGTGTCCTTGTCATCTAACATTGAATGTAGGTTTAATGAGTTGTAAACATTGCATGTCCGCATATTTAGTATATTCAAACGTACAAGTGCATACTATTTGCCTACACGATCTAACCATGTATGGACCAGAGACTATCTTTATCCACCTCTTGACGGTTAGCTTGGATTGTGAGAGTTGCTTGTGGTGAGTCTTATCATCCAAGGACAAGCCACCTTCTATGTACTTACTATGCTATTTTCCACCTATGTATTTACTTTGAAGGTGAGCCCGAGACATGTCTTGGTCCCCGTCCTATTCCATGACTTAGAGGCATTGTTAGACATCATGTAAACTCTATGTATGGGCTTGTTATGTGTTGTGTTATTTGCTTATGGAGACTATGATTAAGGCCACCTCTTCATGTTAATGATATGATGATATGTTCATGATGAGATGTGGAAATGTGAAAAGTCCTAAGTCCCTTCTATCTTCATAGTGTGAGTCATACTTACCCGCCTCTTAGTTTTTATGTGCTTCGTGCTATGTGAATCCATGCAAATCTGTCACGCCTCGGGAGGGTATCCTTGGCGTGGCCGGCACTGAGAGACTATTGCTAGTCGCTAAGCGAACCACTTAGCCTCATCACATTATTCAACCAATAAACTCTACTGAACAACGGAAAGTATAAGTAAGTAAATGGGCACATCTCGTCTAAAGTTTCATATTAAATAGATAATAATAAAGGCTAGTCGAAAGAACTAGTTCACAAGTCTCAATATCAATGCTCAACCATCGTCTATGAAACCTCTATTACTACTCATGTGGTGCCAATGAAATACCCATAGCTACCTAAATCAATAATAAAGGAAATAGTTCGATCTAACTCTAAAGTATGATGAAGTAAATGTAAGGGAACCTCCGGAGTAGAGGAGGCTCACCAAATCAGCTGTGAATCTCAGATCTTCAATGGAGCGCCTATTAACGATCTCTAGTACCTGCCCTTGCATCATAAAACGATACAGTCCAGAGGTAACATCAGTACTTAGAATGTGCTGGTATGTAAAAAATAGCTGAGTGAAATAAAAACAAGTAGAATAATATGGAAGCAACGTCAACTCAAAGTAATCATCAAATAACATCAAATCATCACATGTCTATCTATGCAAGAATAAAGAGTAGATAGGTGACACATCAACACTCAAACTCATCAATCATCTCAGACTCATCCCAAAGGAGCTCACCTCCTCTCATCTCATATCATCTCATCTCAGAGGAGCTCACCTCCTCTCATCTCATCGCAAAACTCATCTCAGACTCGAAGTACTCAAGGTAGGAAATTTATGGGAGTTTCTCTTATCCAACAACAATCACTTATGAGCCAGTAATGTACAACAATCATGTTGATGTTGCCATAGCCATTCCAAATTTGCTAAGTAGGGAACGAATCGAAACCATATCAGCTCACCCAATATGGAGTCAGTCGTCAATAAGACCATTATAGTTTTAGGGACTTCTAATCAAAAGGGAACCACAATATAAGTGATGGTTCTAAGCCTCATCTATGTTTGGCGACATAGTTTGATGAGTTCAAGTCGGACTAACTCTCACTCTTTCAGTGCTCGATACTCCTCCCATGACTCAATGCTCATAAAGCTATCAATCCAATAAACCAATCAACTCATAGTGACATTAGCCCTATCATCAATCAACATCTCATAGGGGTTTTAGCCTTCTCATCAATCAACACCTCATAGGGACTTTAGCCCTCTCATCAATCAATATCTCATAGGGACTTTAGCCCTCTCATAAATCAATCTCAATTGAAGACTCAAGATTTAGAACAATCATTAGGAAACAATCAAATAGACACATCGATAGAGTTCATTTATAGAGACTCATAAGACAATCAAATTCTATCAAATCATCATCATTCTCTCATCACAATCAACAATCTCAACTCAAGGCTCTAGACTTAATTATCAAGTTCATTATGCATGCTTTTCAAATTAATCATATGGGGTTATGCAAGTTCTCATGAAAATGTTCAATTTAAGAAAACAAATAGTATGATGATCATCAACATAGAAAACATGTAATTTCAAATCAAAATTTTCAAGAAAAATCATCAAAGATCATGCATGTAAACTCTCCAAATGATCAAAATGACCTTTAGGGTCATTACAGACAGTCTCAAAAACACCCACCTACTTGACTAACTAAACTTAAATACACTTTCAATAAACACCCACCTACTTGACTAACTAAACTTAAATACACTCTCAATCTTGTAAATTGAGTGAAATACACCCCCTAAATTCTCGTCAAACTTTAGATATTTTTCAACACTTCTCTCGGCTTTTTATTAAGATCCTTATGCTCATACAAGAGTTTGGGACCACTTGTTTTGTCATGTGGAAAATCAGGGCAAATCAGGGCAAATCAAGAGTTTGGGACCACTTGTTTTGTCATGTGGAAAATCAGGGCAAATCAAGGGTATGTTGGAGTTCAATTAGTCAATTTTAGAGGTGTTTTTAAGGTCGTCGATAGTTAAAGGACGAAACTAATAATTTGTGCCAAGTTGAGTAGTGTTTTCGTATTTCCCTCTATAATTCATACTCAATATAGTGAATTCAATTACTAAGTTAGCTTTTCAAATAGGCCCGTAGTGTAAAGGAATTTCTATATAGATCTTTTCGATCCTTTTTACCTAATCATCTTCCATCTTCAACTTGATGCCAGATGTCTTTTTCGCAGGTGATCACGTGTATGCAAGGCAATTCGCCTCAATACGCAAAGGAACAAGAAGATTTCAAGAAAAAACTATTTCTTTTGTTTAAAAAAGAATGATCTGGTTTGACTTGACATGAAATAAAAAAAATAAGAAGACTTTTCAATCTTATAAACCTAAACTAAAGTTAAATTTGCTATAATACCCTTTAATCTTATGAATTTAAATATGCTACATGAAAATTTGAAATTAAAAAAAAATGTATTATTCTTTTGTAAACAGATCGAAAAGAAAGAAGGATTATATATTTTTTTAAACGGGAGAGTAATATTATTTGTCCAAGGGAATAGCGTCAGGACTCGCCACTATTTTTGCACGAAGGAGGAGAATCCGAAGCCTTCAGGAAGTTTACGGAAGACTCTGGATGCCTGTAGATTATTCGTGTAGTATGTAATCTTCTCTAGAATTGTGTGGAATATTCTACAGAAGGGATAATGTGTAAATATAGGAGGATTTGTCATGTAAGTATTGTTTGCACTTTGGCCCTTTGGGAGTAGTATAAATAGAGGAGGTCATTTGCATTGCAAAACCATCCAGAAATCCAAAAAAGCAAATTGTAAAACATTCTTCCAAGCAATACAAGCTTTCTTTTCAAAAGTTCTCTCTTATAGTCTTCTTATCTAGCGTTCTCTTAGCGATCTTAGTTGAAAGACTTACAAGTATTTGGAAGATCGTGAAAGAGTCGTAATCAAATCGACTAATACCGTACGAAAATCTTAGCAAAAGTTCTAAATCCGTGACAATAGGCTAAGCAAAGATATAAAGTTGGTACCAAACAGTGGCCTTTTCTATTTATTTATATATTTTATTCTTTTGCCTTTTAGATTTACTGAAATTATGTCCAATTTCCTATTTTAACAGTAGGAACGTGATTCACATGGTTTAAAGTGAATGTGACGTGGCGACAAATATTGCTCGTAGTCCTTAAAGTTCAATCATCACTCACCTTCGAGCTTGTCTCCAATTTATTTTTTATTCCTTTGTGAATTTATCATAATTTCATTTGAATTTTCCTAAATGTATGTTTTATACTATAATTAATAAAAGTTGTTAAATTGTAACACGCAGATATTTTTTCAGATAAAAAATGAGTAACATCTTTCCACCATCAAAATTTCATTATAACTTTTTTGATAAAATAATAAATGAGTACTAGGGTAGTTGGACAAACTCCTGAAATGTAATTAATCACACTTCACCCACCAATTTATCGTCTATTTTATTTTGTTTTATGAAATGTAATAATTTCATAAAATAGAAAACTTGAAACTTTCTTAATCTCTTCATTGGCCACAATAATCAATTAGAATTTCATAAATAACAATAATTTGAGATCTAATTATATTTGATAATTATTGAAAGTAACAGTTACCAAACATTCTCTTTTTTTTTTTTTTTTTTGAAGAAAATTTGTGTTAAAGCAACTAGGATATTATATGACGAAATTATCAAGTAGCAAACATCTTATCAAAGAATTTGTTTTTCATAAATTCTTTGAAATCAAAATAAATATGAAAGGTTTATTTTGCATAGTACGTGTCTATTGCGTGTTTGAAGGCATCCTCCCAATCAGCTGACGTTTCCTATTTTTTAGAGCAAGAACGCCTGAAGCGGCCACTTGTTTGTTTAGCAATGATCAAAAACATCGATAAATCATCCCAAAAAATCTCACATAATTTCTTATTTGTCTTTTTTTGCATGTCGGTATGCAATTATTTGACCAAGTAATAAGCTCGAAAATAAAGAAAATTTGTTGGTTACCTTTCATTTTACATGATTATTCACAGAAAATTTGCCACTGCTTTATACTTACGAAAATCAAATAACTCCATAAAATATATTTTGGAGGGATGAATGGACTAATTTATCAAAAATTGTTTTTGTGTCTGTCAAGTACTCCCACAAGCTATCTTTGTTTGTCCCCTATTGACTTGACATATAATTTAAAAAATAGTAAATAATAGGAGTAATTTATCAAATAATTCGTTGAATATAATAAATATAATATCTTTAAAAAATGATTATAATTAACGATAAGGATAAATTACGAATTAAATATAAAATTATTTCTTAATTTTATAAAATAAACACGTATTATTAGACATCTCAAAATATTATAGGATAAGTAACGGTGGTGGAGAAGTAATATTTTTATGGACGCTGCTATTTGGCCAAAAAAAAGTAATCCCAAATTTGATCAAAAAGGTACAAAGACAATACCAACCTTTCTCTTCCATATTAAAGTGTTTGTAATTTTCAAAAATTACCATTCAATTCTAACACTAATTATAAGACATGAAATATGGAAGTCCTATCATTTATCCTGACTAAAAAGTCTTAAGAAAATGGTCCACAAAAATACGCAAAAGGGGGGTTAAAAAAATATAAATACGAAAAAGTGAAAATAATATTTTCAAAATTTTCTTTCAAAATAAGTAAAATTTTCTACTCCTAATATTTGGTACTTAAAATGGACTAAAATTATAATTCTTAATTCTTTTTAACTATATTAAAAATCTTAACATTTATGTCTTAACATTTAATCTTTCCTTGTTATTTAAAACTTGTAAGAATTTTAAATTTATATGGAATGATAAATGTCTATAATAATTCGTCAACCTTTTCTTTTTTCATGATAGATTTTTTACTTTCAAGTTGGGGTAACAAAATTATTGTAGATTTAGTATTGCTCCAAGTCAAATTTACTGATAAAATTCCAAGTAAATCTCATAAATTGAAGTCACAGAATTATTATTTTTATCTCCAATTTTCTTGGTATAATGATCAAGGATTCCTATATGATCATCTCAAACAAGTATGAATTTCATTTATTAGGCTTTTTTTTTATTTTGATTATTATCTACTGAAAACAACCTTCTATTTCATGAAAATAATAATAATAATAATAATTAAAAAAAAATTAGGATAAGTTTTGTTTATGTGTATGTTATTGTTGCATATATTATATGTGCTTCCAAACTGTTATAGTGGTTATAATTATGCTTAGACGTCAACATGCTCATTCACCAACATTAAAAAGGTTAGCATTTCATCTCACAAATGTCTATAAAATTTTGTATTTGATAATATAATGTAGATATTACAATTTCCTTTTATATATTTATTAATTAACATGATAAACGTGTGCAAAACACGTATACTTGACTAGTATAGTTCATATGTGTCGGACCAAAGGAAGTTAGACACTAATAGTATTTGATCATACAAGTCTTATCCCTTATGCTATGTTGATTTGATAAATTATGAATCATTAATTATATTTGTTACAAAAAAGATATCTAATAAAATATTTTTCTTAACTATTATATTTAAATAAAATAAAATAAAATTTTTCAGAAATTAAATTATATGATTAAATAATTTTTAAACATAATTTGTGAAATATTACAATAACGACAACTGAAAACACTTTAGACATGCTAAACATTGACAATTCAAGAAATCATGTGTATAGTTCATATATGTCCAACCAATGAGAGTCAAATATTGATAGTATTGACCGTATAAATTTTATCCTCTATGTTATGCTAATTTGATAAATTATAAATTATTACATATATGTATTACAAAAAATAATAAAAAAATTATTAACGTATTTTTAATTTATTATATTTTACAAAATTAAATTATATGATTAAATAAAAAGGGAAATTTATCCTGTTTATTAATTTTATAAATGTATAAGGTAAAGACTATAATAAAAATTAAGTGAAGAAAAGTCTGAAAAAATGTCCAAAAATAAAGTAAAAGTTTTCAAATAAAAGTCCAATCAATAAGCAAAAATTTTCTATTGATACTTAAATTCCTAAGTTTATGGGACATTTCTAAATAATTAACTTTAATTTTCATAAAAGAAATTATAAGTATTTATTTTTTATAATATTGACCAAACTTCTAAAATATGTAGAGAAAAATTGAGTAATTCTTTTATTAGACTCCTAATGGATATACTTTTTAATGTTAGACTTTCAATCGAATTCCAAAGTCTTTTCTTATTAGAATGATATATATCACAACACCTATTATTTATATATTCCTATTACTTATTAATTAAATTCCTTATCTTTGTATGTAGTTGTATGAAATTGTAAAACATTTAATTTTTTTAATTTCTTGAAATATTGCGTCCCACATAAAGGCTTATTAGAATTTTATAGCCATACAATTCGTAACATTTTAAATGAAGTGTTTTATCATACCGATGGAAAACAATTTTTTTTTAATCATTATATGGTTTTTTCTTTACAATTTAATTATATGCAGTTACTTCAATTAAAAATAAATTATAAGATCTGGCCTATCATCATTATTTAATAACAAGCTTTGATTGATGTTCAATTTTTATAGTACAACTTTAAGGATTATTGCTAACAAAAATATGATCTAGCAATCTTTTTAGAGGTATTTTTTACTTGTTATTAATTTAAATAATTCTTTCTATACTTTTCCCTGATCATCATCATCATCTATGGAAAGCATCGAATTAGAATTTTTGTCATGTTTAAATTGTTGTTTTCATTATTAATATTATTATATATTGTTATTGTTAAATATGAAAGATTGTGATAATTAAGATGTATTAAGTTCTTGCTTATTTGTAGAATTTTATTGCAAGGTCTGCACTATAGTTAAAAATTATTTAATCATAAAATATAATAATTAAAAAAATAATATTGAGTATCCTTTTTTATAACACATATATGTTATAATTCATAATTAATCAAATTCGCGTAACATAAGGGCAATAATGAATATGAGCGCAATTGAAATTCCTGGGGAGTTATACGTTTGTGTATTGATAAGACTGTTTAGTATTTCTTGAAGCTCAATCTCTCCCTCAGATGAACACAATACGATGAAAGTTGTAAGCTGTGTTCAGGGGGGAGTGTAACACCGGGTAAATTACAAAAATACCCCTAAGGAGGAGGTGTGCGAAAAACGCATCTTCCGATGCTCGGATTGAAAATCCGAGAGTGGATTCATGATCAGCACTGAAAATGGAGTGGGAAGAGGGTCTCGGTCGATTTTTAGAGCGATCGAGTCGGAAGATAATTTTTCGTTCCAAAACAAAAAACAGTGTGCATGCGCGACAGAACCACGTCGCGGATCGGTCGCGGAGCCACACTTATGTTTTCTGTAAAATTTTCGACGGAGTTGAATTTTCGAAAATACACTGTCCGCGACAGGTCCGCGTCGCGGACTGTGTTATTTCAGGACGGGGATAAATTATTTTAAATTACGAAGGGCAATTTGGTCCACTCCTATAATTCCTAAATATTCCCCTACGACTAATAAACGTCAGTTTCTAAGAAAAGGGTTTCAAATACCCAAATTTTGAAACGTATTCTTCCTAAAGGTCACCAAAGTTAGGGCTTGAAGGGAAGTGAGTTGAAGAGATCAAGAGGAGGTGTGGTATAATTTCGTTAGCAAAACATCCCAGGTATGTAAGGCTAACCTAAAGCATGGGAATGTCCTCCCATGTGCCCTCCTAAATGTTGAATATCATATCTTGATGTGACAAAGTTAATATGAAAAGTTGATGCATGAAGAAAATCTACTTTATCTTATGTATGAGAAGTTTTTCTACATAAACTGATGATTATCACTATTTTGTTTTCTATTATAATCCGTTTTATAAGTGCATTTTAAACCCTATAATTTTTGTGTTTGAAAAGGAGCATGCATAATGAAGTTAGGGAACATATCTAGAACGATAATGATGTTATGATGATGTTATGATGATGTTGATGAGCATGATGTTTAATGAGGTCTTAGCATTACAATATAGTTGCTAAATGATGTCTCTTGAGTTTTGATGTTGATGTACCATGTCCCTATGGGACTGATGTTGATGATGATGTAATATGTCCCCTTGGGACCGATGTTGATGTTGAGGTATTATATCATGTCCTTATGTGACTGATGATGATGTACTATGTCCCTATGGGACTGATGATGATGATGATGTTTTATGAGCACGTCGAGTTCTGGGAGGAGTATTGAGCACCGAAATGGGTAGAGAGTGAGTCCCACTCGAACCCATTAACTACGTGGCCCGCGTAGGAAGAGGGGATTGAACCGCAATGCGGATGGCACCTTTCTTGTCCCAAATGAGGACTGATGTTTTTTTTCTGATGTGATGTCCTTTACCCCGAGCAGGGTATTGGATGGATGTGGCAACGGCATCGCTTCGTTGTATCATCACTGGCTCATAAGTGATGGTTGTCGGTTAGAGAAACTCCCAGTTAGGTTCCTTTGATAGAACTCTAATGTTGATGTTGACGTGATGTTCGAGTTGAGTCCTTGAGTCGATGTGATGTTTCCTTGAAATGAGGTGATGATCTTTTGAAGTCTGAGTCGATGTGATGTTCTCTTGATGTGAGATGATGTTGAGGCTCCTTAAGATGAGCTTGCTATGATGTTGATGATTGATGAGAGGTTGATGAGTCAATTGTCTAATCTAATCTCTTGCCTTAGATAGACTTTTGATATTTCTGATGAAGTATGATGTGGAGTCGATGTTTCTTTATTGTTGTGTACTTACCCTGTTATTAAGCTATTTTACATGCCAGTACATTCCACGTACTGACGCCATTTGGCGCTGCATCGTTTTATGATGCAGATATAGGAGTTCGAGGATTTCAGCAGGCGCACCGTTGAAGTCCAAGGTTTCGAGTTCGGATTTTGGTGAGCCTCCTTGCTATCCGGAGGAGACCCTTCTATGTTATTTCCTTTATTTCATTGAGTCGGTAGCCATGACATGTCATGGCACCCCTCTTAGATAGTTGAGTCAGGTTAGAGGCTTCGTAGACATGGTGTCGAAGTTGATGTTGATGTTTTTCCTGATGTACTAAGAGAGTATTTGCTTAATCCTTCGATGCTAAGATTGATGATTGGCCATTTGGCCCTTTTCTATGGTTCTCATATTATGATGTTTCTCCGTTGTGTTGATGTTGAGCGATGTGATGAGGCTGAGTGGTTCGCTCAGGGGCTAGCAATAGTCTCTGGGTGCAGGCCACGTCTAGGGTACCCTCCCGGGGCGTGACAAACTTGGTATCAGAGCACAAAGTTCAAGAGTCCTAGGGAGTCTATGAAGCCGTGTCTAGTAGAGTCCCGTTTATGCGTGTGTTGTGCACCACACTTCATAAACAGGATGCTACAGGGCATTTAGGAAATGGTTACCCTTCTTTGATGTTCTGAGTTCGTGCGTTAGAGCTTGGCTCTATGAAGCCCTTTCTAATTCGTGCGTTACGCGTTTGCAGATAATGCCTCCTAAACGTACTGCTGCCCAAAGAGATGCATCAGTCCCTGACACTGAGAATCCTCTACCCGCGCCCCCAAATCAGCATGGGACAAGGAGACGGGGACGACCTGATAGAGCTGCTGAGGCTCCGCCAGCACCTTCTGTTCAGTCAGCCTCCACTTCGGAAGCAGACTTCAGGGGAGCTATTGCTATGCTTACCCAGTTAGTGGCCTCTTAGAGTAGCAGTCGCGGGCCCCAGGCCCCTAGCTCCAGTTCCCAAGAGCCTACGGCTGCAGCCAGGCTCCGAGATTTTCTGAGGATGAACCCACCAGTCTATACGGGGTCGAAGGTTGAGGAGGATCCACGAAACTTCATTGACGAGATGCGTAAAATCTTGAGGGCTATGCATGCGACTGAGGTGGAGGGAGTCGAGCTGGTCTCTTATCAGCTTAAGGATGTTGCCAATGTCTGGTATAACCAGTGGGAGGATGTTAGAGGTAAGGATGCTGAACCGGCTGAGTGGGAGGAGTTCGAGAGTGCATTTCTCGATCACTTCTTTCCCCAAGAGTTGAGGGAGGCAAAAGTTGAGGAGTTCGTGAATCTGAAACAAGAGGAGCTGACGGTCAAGGAGTACAACTTGAAGTTCATCCAGCTGTCCAGGTATGCTCCAGAGATGGTCCTTGATATGAGGGCAAGAATGAGGAAGTATGTGTCTGGGTTGGGCAGGCATGTGAAGAGGGAGTGCAAGGCAGCGTTGCTAATTCCAGACATGGATATTGCTAGACTTATGGTCTATGCTCAGCAGACTGAGGAGGACAAAAAGAGGGACAGAGAAGAGCAGCAGAAGAAGAAAGCTAAATCAGCAGGGCATGAGCCTAATCAGCAGAAACAGAACAAAGGTGATAGGACCTTCTTTCAAAAGAAGTCTTCTAGCCATGCACCTTCGGTGGCAAGTGCACCTGTTCAGCAAAACAGGTATGATCAGAGATCCTATGGCCATCAGAACTTCAGAGCACAGGGACCTCAGTCCCAAGCCAGTGTTGCTCAAGGTCCGAGAGGAAAGCCCCCTTGTAGCCGATGTGGTAAGTTGCATCTTGGCGCGTGCCGTGATGGCACTAGTATTTGCTTTACCTGTGGACAGCCTGGTCATTTCCAGAATGAGTGTCCTATGAGAAATCAGAGGTGGAGTGATAGAGGTAATCGAGCTCAGTCTTCTACAGCACCCCCCGAGGGTAATCATCAGAAGGCTACTACTGCAAATGCAGGAGGCGGGACGAACCGTCTGTATGCGATGGGAAATCGACGGGATCAAGAGGTTGCTCCTGATGTTGTTACGGGTATGCTCCGAATCTTTTCTTATGATTGTTATGCATTACTTGACCCGGGCGCCACCTTATCTTTTGTGACACCCTATGTGGCCAATAAGTTTGAGATTCTTCCTGAGTGTTTGCTTGAGCCTTACACTGTTTCGACTCCTACTGGTGAGTCAATTCTGGCTAAGAGGATCTATAGAGACTGTATAGTGTCAATCTATCATAGGGACACTTTGGCCAATTTGGTGGAGTTGGAGATGGTTGACTTTGATGTGATCCTTGGTATGGACTGGCTCCATGCTTGTCATGCATCCATAGACTGTAGGACCCGAGTTGTTACATTTCATTTTCCTAATGAACCGGTCCTAGAGTGGAAGGGAGGTTATGTTGCACCCAAGGGTAAATTCATTTCTTACCTGAGGGCGAGGAGGTTAATCTCAAAAGGGTGTATCTATCACCTTGTACGGGTTAGATCTGATGATGTTGAGTCCCTACTCTTGAGTCGGTCCCGATTGTGAATGAATTCCCTGAGGTGTTCCCTGAGGATTTACCTGGAGTCCCTCCTGATAGGGAGATCGACTTCGGTATTGATGTACTTCCTGAGACACAGCCTATTTCGATTCCACCATATAGAATGGCCCCTGCTGAATTAAAGAATTGAAGGAGCAGTTGAGGGATCTGTTAGAAAAAGGTTTTATTAGACCAGTGTTTCTCCTTGGGGTGCTCCCGTTCTGTTTGTACGAAAGAAGGATGGGTCACTGAGAATGTGCATAGATTATAGGCAATTGAACAAGGTCACAGTCAAGAATAAATATCCTCTTCCCAGGATAGATGACTTGTTTGACCAATTTCAAGGTGCCTCTTGCTTTTCGAAGATAGACCTCAGATCGGGTTACCACCAGTTAAAGGTGAGAGAATGTGATATCCCAAAGACAACTTTCAGGACAAGATATGGCCACTTCGAGTTTTTGGTCATGTCCTTTGGGTTGACGAATGCACCTGCAGCTTTTATGGATTTGATGAATAGGGTGTTCAGGCCCTACCTGGATACGTTCGTGATTGTGTTCATTGATGATATTCTGGTATATTCGAGGAGTGAGGAAGAGCATGCTAAACATCTTAGAGTCGTACTTCAAACTCTTAAGGACCAGGAGTTGTACGCGAAGTTCTCCAAATGTGAATTTTGGCTCAAATCAGTGGCCTTCCTAGGTCATGTGGTTTCAGGTGATGGGATCCGAGTAGATGGTCAAAAGATTGAAGCGGTTGCCAGTTGGCCAAGACCGACCTCTCCAACTGACATAAGGAGTTTCTTGGGGTTGGCAGGCTACTACCGCAGATTTGTTGAGGGTTTTTCTTCTCTATCCGCCGCATTGACCAAACTGACCCAGAAAAAGGTCAAGTTTGAGTGGTCTGAAGAATGCGAGAAGAGTTTCCAGGCACTAAAGACAAGGTTGACTACTGCACCTGTCTTAACCTTGCCTGACGGGACGGAAGGTTTTGTAATATACTGTGATGCGTCAAGAGTTGGATTGGGGTGTGTGTTAATGCAAAGAGGTAAAGTGGTGGCTTATGCTTCCAGGCAGCTCAAAGTTCATGAGAAGAACTATCCGACCCATGATCTTGAGTTGGCGGCAGTGGTGTTCGCACTCAAAATTTGGCGTCACTACTTGTGTGGAGTGCATGTGGATGTGTTCACGGACCACAAGAGCTTACAGTATGTCTTCAGTCAGAGGGAGCTCAACCTGCGACAAAGGAGGTGGTTGGAATTGCTCAAGGACTATGACATGAGCATCATGTACCACCCAGGTAAAGCTAATGTTGTTGCTGATGCTCTTAGCAGGTTTTCTATGGGTAGCACAGCCCATGTTGAAGGAGAAAAGAAGGAGTTAGTGAAGGAAGTGCATAGGTTGGCTCGATTGGGAGTCCAGCTTGAGGAGAACGACGAGGGAGGAATTAATGTTCAGAATGGGTCTGCATCGTCCCTAGTGACTGAGGTAAAAGAGAAGCAGGATCGAGATCCTATTATGCTTCAACTGAAGGAGGATGTTCAAAAGCAAAAGGTGATGGTCTTCTCCAAAGGGGGAGATGGGGTATTAAGATACCAGAATAGACTATGTGTCCCCGATGTTGATGGTGTCCGAGAGAGGATTCTGGCTGAGGCCCATAGCACTAGATACTCCATTCATCCGGGATCCACCAAGATGTATCACGACTTGAGAGAGGTTTATTGGTGGAGTGGAATGAAGCGGGATATTGCGGAGTTTGTTGTGAGATGCCCAAATTGTCAACAAGTAAAGGTTGAGCATCAAAGGCCAATTGGCTTGGCCCAAAACTTTGAGATTCCAGAATGGAAGTGGGAGATGATTAACATGGATTTTATCACTGGCCTACCGAGATCGAGGAGACAACATGATTCAATATGGGTGATTGTGGATAGAATGACGAAGTCAGCGCACTTCCTAGCGGTCAGGACGACCAACACGGCAGAGGAGTATGCCAAGATGTATATCAAAGAGATTGTGAGGTTGCATGGAGTTCCCTTGTCCATTATCTCGGACCGAGGAGCCCAATTTACTTCTCAGTTCTGGAAGTCCTTCCAGAAAGGATTGGGTACCAAAGTGAGTTTGAGCACAGCCTTTCATCCACAGACGGATGGTCAGGCAGAGCGCACTATTCAGACGGTGGAGGACATGTTGAGGGCTTGCGTCCTTGATTTCAAAGGAAATTGGGATGATCATTTGCCATTGATTGAATTCGCATATAACAACAGTTATCATACGAGCATCCAAATGGCCCCTTATGAGGCATTGTATGGGAGGAGATGTAGATCACCTATTGGGTGGTTTAAAATTGGAGAGGCTGAGTTGATTGGTCCTGACCTAGTCCACCAGTCCATGGAGAAGGTGAAGATCATTCGGGAAATATTGAAGACTGCCCAAAGCCGTCAGAAATCTTACACAGATGTGAGGAGAAGAGACCTAGAGTTTGAGGTAAGCGATTGGGTTTACTTGAAGGTATCACCCATGAAGGGTGTCATGAGATTTGGGAAAAAGGGAAAATTAAGCCCTCGCTATATTGGCCCCTATCAAATCGTACGAAGGATTGGGAAGGTTGCTTATGAGCTAGATTTACCTTCCGAGCTAGATGGGATCCATCCGGTGTTCCACATTTCGATGTTGAAGAAATGTTTAGGAGATCCTGCCTTGGTAATTCCTGTGGAGAGCATAGGAGTCAGACATCTTGTCTTATGAGGAAATTCCAGTCCAGATCCTTGATCGACAGGTTCGCAGACTAAGGAACAAAGAGATAGCCTCTGTCAAAGTCCTGTGGAGGAATCAATTTGTTGAGGAAGCCACATGGGAAGCTGAGGAAGGGATGAAATCTAAGTACCCGCACCTGTTCGTGCTCGAGGTCGATGAAAGTGTGGAAGGTAACATTCATACCTTTATATAAATTGATGTTACTACTATGATGTTGATGTCTGAGTATTTGTAATGAGGTCGATGGTAAGTCGAGATAATGACGTTATTGAGTGAGCATCGAAGTGAGTCTTGAGTCTACTCGTGCCAGGTACCGTTCCCACTGATCATTCGAGGACGAATGACCCCAAGGGGGAGATAATGTAACACCCGGTAAATTACAAAAATACCCCTAGGGAGGAGGTGTGCGGAAAACGCATCTTCCGATGCTCGGATTGAAAATTCGAGAGTGGATTCGTGATCAGCACTGAAAATGGAGTGGGAAGAGGGTCTCGGTCGATTTTTAGAGCGATCGAGTCGGAAGATAATTTTTCGTTCCAAAACGAAAAACAGTGTGCCTGCGCGACAGGACCGCATCGTGGATCGGTCGCGGAGCCACACTTATGTTTTCTGTAAAATTTTCAACGGAGTTGAATTTCCGAAAATACACTGTCCGCGACAGGCCCGCGTCGCGGACTGTGTTATTTCAGGACGGGGATAAATTATTTTAAATTACGAAGGGCAATTTGGTCCACTCCTATAATTCCTAAATATTCCCCTACGACTAATAAACGTCAGTTTCTAAGAAAAGGGTTTCAAATACCCAAATTTTGAAACGTATTCTTCCTAAAGGTCACCAAAGTTAGGGCTTGAAGGGAAGTGAGTTGAAGAGATCAAAAGGAGGTGTGGTATAATTTCGTTAGCAAAACATCCCAGGTATGTAAGGCTAACCTAAAGCATGGGAATGTCCTCCCATGTGCCCTCCTAAATGTTGAATATCATATCTTGATGTGACAAAGTTAATATGAAAAGTTGATGCATGAAGAAAATCTACTTTATCTTATGTATGAGAAGTTTTCCTACATAAACTGATGATCATCACTATTTTGTTTTCTATTATAATCCGTTTTATAAGTGCATTTTAAACCCTATAATTTTTGTGTTTGAAAAGGAGCATGCATAATGAAGTTATGGAACATATCTAGAATGATGATGATGTTATGATGATGTTGATGAGCATGATGTTTAATGAGGTCTTAGCATTACAATATAGTTGCTAAATGATGTCTCTTGAGTTTTGATGTTGATGTACCATGTCCCTATGGGACTGATGTTGATGATGATGTAATATGTCCCCTTGGGACCGATGTTGATGTTGAGGTATTATATCATGTCCTTATGTGACTGATGATGATGTACTATGTCCCTATGGGACTGATGATGATGATGTTTTATGAGCACGTCGAGTTCTGGAGGAGTATTGAGCACCGAAATGGGTAGAGAGTGAGTCCCACTCGAACCCATTAACTACGTGGCCCGCGTAGGAAGAGGGGATTGAACCGCAATGCGGATGGCACCTTTCTTGTCCCAAATGAGGACTGATGTTTTTTTTCTGATGTGATGTCCTTTACCCCGGGCAGGGTATTGGATGGATGTGGCAACGGCATCGCTTCGTTGTATCATCACTGGCTCATAAGTGATGGTTGTCGGTTAGAGAAACTCCCAGTTAGGTTCCTTTGATAGAACTCTAATGTTGATGTTGACGTGATGTTCGAGTTGAGTCCTTGAGTCGATGTGGTGTTTCCTTGAAATGAGGTGATGATCTTTTGAAGTCTGAGTCGATGTGATGTTCTCTTGATGTGAGATGATGTTGAGGCTCCTTAAGATGAGCTTGCTATGATGTTGATGATTGATGAGAGGTTGATGAGTCAATTGTCTAATCTAATCTCTTGCCTTAGATAGACTTTTGATATTTCTGATGAAGTATGATGTGGAGTCGATGTTTCTTTATTGTTGTGTACTTACCCTGTTATTAAGCTATTTTACATGCCAGTACATTCCACGTACTGACGCCATTTGGCGCTGCATCGTTTTATGATGCAGATACAGGAGTTCGAGGATTTCAGCAGGCGCACCGTTGAAGTCCAAGGTTTCGAGTTCGGATGTACTAAGAGAGTATTTGCTTAATCCTTCGATGCTAAGATTGATGATTGGCCATTTGGCCCTTTTCTATGGTTCTCATATTATGATGTTTCTCCGTTGTGTTGATGTTGAGCGATGTGATGAGGCTGAGTGGTTCGCTCAGGGGCTAGCAATAGTCTCTGGGTGCCGGCCACGTCTGGGGTACCCTCCCGGGGCGTGACAGGGAGCTATTGTCTATCGTTGGCCTCTATGGTAGAATCAGTTGAAGGACCTGAGAGGCAGTGGTTTACCCTGCGGCGGATGTCAACGGTTCGAGTCCGCTTATCTCCAACCGGACGAATCCGTTCACTGCTTATTTCGAAAGTGCAATGAAACTGTAAGCCCCTATTTTCATTCTAAAACTCGCCATGGGGATAAGACTTGTACGATCAATACCATTAATGTCTAACTCCCTTTGGTTCGATATATGAACTACATTACAAATTATGTTTAAAAATTGTTTAAACATATAATTTATTTTTTTTAAAATATAATAATTAAAAAATTACTTTATTAAATGTCTTTTTTGTAACACATATATGCAAATAATTCATAATTTATCAAATAGGCATAATATAGGAGATAAGAGTTGTACGTCTCACTATCTTTGGTTCAACAAATATGAACTATATGCCTAATTTATTTATTGACGTTTAGTGGGTCTAAAGTGTTTTGAGTTGTCATTGTTGCAATATTTTACATATTATATTTAAAAATTATTTAATCATATGATTTATTATTTAAAAAATATAATATTTAGAAAATCACTTTATTAGATGTCTTTTTGTATCAAATATAAATAAAAGATTTATAATTTATCAAATTGACATAACATAGGGGATAAGATTTGTACGATCAATATTATAAATTGTTGACTTTCTTTGGTTCGACATATATGAACCGATGCTTTCCATATCTAAAGTGTTTTGAGTTGTCATTTTTACTATGTTTTACAAATTATTTGTTTGAAAATTATTTAATCATACAATTTAATTTCTTTAAATATAATAATTAAGAAAATTACTTTATTAGATGACTTTATTGAGCCAAATATTATTAATGATTCATAATTTATCATTTGGTTCAAAATGATTGCCACGTCCCGGGAGGGTACCCGAGACGTGGCCGACACTCAGTGACTATTGCTAGTCCCCGAGCGAACCACTTAGCCTCATCACATCATTCAACATCAACATAGTGGAAACATCATAAATAGAAAACCTCAGGTAAGGGCCAAATGGCCAAACATCAATCTCAACATTAACTAAGTAAGTAAAATACTACTCAGTTCATAAGGGAAACATCCACATCAACCTCGACATCATGTCTACGAAGCCTCTAGCCTGACTCAACTGTCTAAGAAGGGTGCCATGACATGCCATGGCTACCGGACTCAATGAAATAAGAGAAAGCATAAAATAGAAGGGTCTCCTCCGGATAGCAAGGAGGCTCACCAAAGTCTGAACTCGAATCTCTGGCTTCAACGGTGCGCCTGCTGAAGTCCTCTAACTCCTGTATCTGCATCATGAAATGATGCAGCGCCAAATGGCGTCAGTACGTGGAATGTACAGGCATGTAAAATATCTGAAATAATAGGATAATTACACAGCATAAAGAACATCAACTCAACATCGTACTCCATCAGGATGTCAAAAGTCTATCTAAGGCAAGAGATTAGATTAGACAATCGACTCATCAACCTCTCCTCAATCATCAACATCACATCAAGCTCATCTCAAGGAACCTCAACATCGACTCACATCAAAAGAACATCACATCGGCTCAAGGGAACATCACATCGACTCAAGGGAACATCACATCGACTCAAGGACTCAACTCAACATCACATCAACGTCAACATCAGAGTTCTATCAAATGAAACCTAACTGGGAGTTTCTCTAACCGACAACCATCACTTATGAGCCAGTGATGATACAACGAAGCGATGACGTTGCCACATCCATCCAATACTCTGCCCGGGGTAAAGGACATCAACATCAGTGGATCCACAAGAAAAACATCAGTTCTCTTTTGGGACAAGATAGGAGCCATCCGCATTGTGGTTCAATCCTCTCTTCCTACGCAGGCCACGTAGTTAATGGGTTTGAGTGGGACTCACTCTTTACCCATTTCGGTGCTCAATACTCCTCCCAGAACTCGACATGCTCATAAACATCAACCTCATCAGTCCTATGGGGACATAATACATCATCATCAGTCACATAAGGACATGGTATAATAATTAATACCTCAACATCAACATCGGTCCCAGAGGGACATAATATAAAGCCTCAACATCAACATCAGTCCCATAGGGACATAATATAATACTTCAACATCAACATCACCTCACCTCATATCATCAACATCAAAACTCAAGATACTCATTTAGCAATTAAATCTTAAATGCTAGGACATCATAAACATCATTCTCGTCAACATCCTCATAACATCATCGTCGTCAAGGCTCTAGACATATCCCTAATTTCACTATGCATGCTCTTTCCAAAACACAATAATTATAAGGTTTTTAAATGCACTAATGTAAATGAATTAAAATGTGTAACAAAATAGCGATGATCATCAATTCATGTTGGAAAACTATTTATACATAAAATTCGTAAATTTTACATGCATCAACTCTTCACATTAACCTCTTCACATCAGGATACAATACTCAATACATCAGAAGGGCACACGGGAGAACAGTTCCATGCTTTAGGTTAGCCTTACATACCTGGAATGTTTTGCTAACACAATAAGCACAACCTCCTCTTGATATCCTCAACCTCAACTTCCTTCAAGCCCTAGCTTTAGTAACCTTTAGGAAGAACGCTTTAGAATTTGGGTTTTGAAACCCTTTTTCTTAGAAAACGACCTTAATTAGTCGTAGGGGAACGTTTAGGATGATTAGGAATGGACTAAAATGCCCTCGTAATTTAAAAGAATTTTTCCCCGACATGAAATAACATAGTCTGCGACGCGGACCTATCGCGGACAGTGTATTTTCGAAAAATTCAACTCCGTCGAAAAATCATAGAAAAACATAAGTGTGGCTCCACAACAGGTCCGCGATGCGGTTCCATCGCGCAGGCACACTGTTTTTCGTTTTGGAACGAAAAATTATCTTTCGACTCGATCGCTCTAAAAATCGACCGAGACCCTCTTCCCACTCCATTTTCAGTGCTGATCACGAATCCACTCTCGGATTTTCAATTCGAGCATTGGAAGACACGTTTTACGCACACCTCTTCCCTAGGGGTATTTTAGTAATTTGCCAGGTGTTACAATGATCATAGCTTTGGATCTATGAAACTGGTGTCAATGATCATAACTTTGACTATTTGGTTCAAAATTTTTGACTCAAAGTTATATTTTGACATTTTAATATTTGAGTTATCTAATTACTTGGAATAATATGAGTGGATAAATATTATAGGAATTGTCATTTTTAAACAAGATCTTTTTAAGTAATTTAAATATTTTTATAATTAGCAAATTATTTAATCTGCCGATCAAACGTGTCAATTTGTTATACACTCCATTAAGCAATAATTTAATTTATACGTAAATATGTTATACACCTCAAGCAAACTCGTAACAAATTAATCAAGAAAAAATATACACATATTTATACATCCCCCGCCAATAAATTATTAGCCAAATATATTATACACATTATTTATTTTTGAAAAAAAGCAATGAACTTTATAATTCCTTTTTCAATGTTTGACTATAAAATCATTAAATAATTAATCATCTATCATTTTCTATGTTTTGAAAATATAAGTGAAGAATATATATTTAATTTTTAAAATAAAGAGTAAAAATATTTAAACAAAAACTAGTTTTTAATGTGAACATATTCTTTAATCATTTCAGCCAAATTTGGATCAAATTTTTTGGGCGGATTTTTCTATTTTTATATGGAAATAACTTGAAAATCGGACATTGTAGGTATATTCTTGTGGGTTCTAAATTTGGTCCCCTCCTATTCATAAAGTTGTGGTGAACTGTCGGCTTTGTTCGGATATGCTATTGGACATTTCGAGAGCATTGTGCGAACTGCAGACGATGATTCAATCAAAAATTCCATTAATAAAATTTAAAATATAAGAAATTAAAATACACAAATTAGATGAAGATGATTTAATATTTATTTTATATATTAAAAAATAATTTTTAATTATATAAAAGTAATATACTTTTTATCAAAAAGAGTATGGAGCAATCATGTGCGAACAATGTTGGCCCAGTTCGACCTACTTATTTCTTCTTTTTTGACAAACGATTCCATATAATAAATAGGAAGATTTAGTTCTGTAATTTTTTCATAAATATTTTATTTCTATACATAATAAATAAATCTAGAAATAATGATAAAACAAATCATTATTTTTGGGAAATATATCCCTCATGAGGGAATATTTTGATTGCATTATTCACAAATTCAAAAAAGTCTGTTTTATTGCTCCACCTTACATTAACCATACCATAACATCAAAGCAACATTGACAACTCAGCTAACATCATTGTTGCCCCGATAAATTTCACACTCACAAGGCTAAAACAATAAAGTGTGGGCCCCGTCCGGCCCGTTAAATGACAGAAACTCGTGGAGTGGCTTCAATTTGGGAACCGGGGCGACGCTCGTCGAACTTGGTCTTCTTACAGAGATCTCTAATGGCAGTTAGCTCGTAAGGCGACGTATCAGTTGCGAGCCATTGTTCCACTTCGAAATATTGTTGGTTACATTGCTTATGGACTCCGGTGACGGTGACCTCCACATAGTTACAGTACCATCCATGGCCTGAACCTGTTCCATCGGAAGTCAAATTCATCTTGCAAATCGACGCCGTTAGACACGGACCTCGACCACTGAAGATGTCTAAGTTTCCTCTCTCAAAATAGTTGTAATTCGGGCCCATAAGCCCACCCCAAGTTTCAAGGTTGTTGATTCGAATACCATATCCGTTTTCATCGTACAGAGTTAAACTGATAATCGAATCGGTTCCACCTTTTATGATTTTTCCAGTTCGGATGTACGCAGTGTACACACAATCATCTTCCTGCATTTGCACCAAAAAACATGAATTAGCGACAAAAAAAATATTCAGATTAGCAAAGACATTCATAACTAATTTTAGATACGTAACGTACGGATCCCGAAATGTAGGAGACGGAGATGGAGAAGAAGAGGATGAAAAGAAGGAACCAGAAACGATTGAAGCGAGCGGCTACACCCATGGCTTCTCTTGAGCTCCTTTGTTTATCTCTTTGTCAAATAGGAGTAGTAATCCTCTTTTTAGATCACATCAACGTTTGTGGGGGACCATATTATATAGGGTGTGGACATGATTCATTTCTATTATTTCATTGGTCCCATTTTATACTGACACAATATTTAAGGTATTTAAGAAAAAAGAAAAAAAAAACTTCTAAAACTTCTTGTGGTTTATAACTGTAACTGGAGTATAGGAATTATAGATGTAATTCTTTTCATCTCCTTGGGTCATTTGCATATTTGCCCTATTTTGTGTTGGTCTTTAAAATTTGTACATCAAATAAATAATTTTTTTAAATGTTAAATTATATTTATGTATTATAATACCTCACAAATAATGTTTCTTGCTCTTACAAAATTTATACTCTGTTAAAATAAGTTTGATTTTAATTTTATTAGATATAAATTTATTTAAAGAACAAAAATAAAAATCATCTTATTTAAAGAGGCAAACTGTGCAATTTCTTCAAGAAGTTAGGCAGTGGTCGGGCAGCCCCCCACAAGCACAAGCTACTCTATCAAGTTAATAAATGAAGAGTACTCGTGAAACTCAATTTTAGCTGGCTTCAAAAAAAAAAAAAAAAAAAACTACAGTTAATTTTAAAATACTGTTTGCATTATTTACACATTTTACATAGTTTCATATTGCCTTTGGTTCTTTTCTTTTTTTGAAATATCTTGGAAAGTTTAACATTAATTATTTTACATATAATAATATTGGAGGATTTTAAACTTCAATCTAAGTTTTATTTTGAAAATGAAAATTACAAGTTTACTATGTATTTATCCGTAACTTAAGATCTGAAAACTTAAGATTGAAGGCCTAGATTTAATCTCAAACTTCAGCATCTAGTATGTTTTTTTTCTCTGATTAAGCCAATACATGGAGAGAGTTCAAAAGAAAAATAAGAAAAAAATTTCTTTTTGGGGGGATTTCAATTTGGGCGTTTAGTACTTTCCTTGGGACTCCAATCAAAAGGGAAATATTTTGCCTATTTTTTATTATAATTTTTGAAATTTCAAATATGAGACAATATAAAGAGTGAATCATTTCATCATAATTTTTATACGTAGAATGGAAAATATAAAAAATGCAGCTTCAAGTCAGCAAAACATTCCTGTCAAATAATTTTGGTTTTTTCTTTTCCTTAACAAATTTCCATCAAAATAAATTATAACTTGTCATTTTTTAGCACCGGCTTGTTGTATGAAAGGGACTTCACCAATTATTAAAAAACATTTAATTTTTGAACACTTGGATGTTTGGCAGTGATCAAAAGATTGATAATTAAAACAAAAAAAGAATCTCAGATATTTCTAACACCTTGTATGGATGGTTGTATTTGTTGTATTGTATTATTAAATCCATCATTAAATAATAATAAAAGATTCATTTGTGTAAACATTGATTTCGTGTGATTGCATTACTACCTTAATATTTAATTCTGTTTATTTTATCTTTACTTATTATTATATAATTTTATTTTATCATTTGTCCTACTTTTTTTCTATAGTATTTCTATCTCATACCCTACAATTTTTTTTTATGTATTTATCATTCAAATTATGAATTATCGACTATCATATTATATAATAATGGAGAATGATATATTCAAACATTAAAACAATACGATACAACATAAAATATAGTCTAATACAACATGATACAATTGTAGACATTGAAATTTTGTAGGACTTTACAAAATTAGTACTATTTCAGTCAGAGTTTATTGGAGGCTACTCTATCCTAAACCTTATTCATGCCTATATAAAAGGTATTATATTCCCTTGAAAAGACATCTCAAATACCTCACAAATTCATGGGATATTCATAAAGAGATCAAAATCTCGAATATCCCCCAAATTCTTGGGCATTACTAAGGAGATCAAGATCTCATAAATCCGACAAACTCTGGAGATATTCATAAAGAGATCAAAATAAGGTTTAACGAGGTCAAAATCATCCTACGTTCGAGAAATACGACACTAACGATCCTCGAATCATGGAGAAGTCTTATGAGAGAAGGTACTCTATGCCATCTGTCGACTCTGCAACCCCTGATGGTCCTGGAAATACAATGTTTGATTAACCCAGAAGACAAAGTTCATTGGTGTCTGCTGCGTCGTTTGGAGTGGATGACAGTTCAAGCACACAACTTGAAGAGCTAAGTAAAATGACCCAAGATCTTTGCATTAGAGCTTATAATATGTGGATATCTTGGGTTTCTGATGAACTTTCAGTTATCTTAGCCCAAAATCTCAAAAAGGATGATGCATTATTAGCAACAACAATCTTGAGAGGCTGGGAGGAAACTGTTGTTAAGCAAGATCAATCAAATGAGGGCGAGTTAGAGATGAAGATATTGCTTCCCTCTATGCCTTCTTTGTACATAACCTCTTTTCTATTCCAAGCTTGTGAAGAAATTCAGCGAGTAGGTGGGCATGTGCTTGATAAGCCTATTCTAAAAAACTTTGCCTCAAGACTGTTAGACAAGATGATTCATATTTATGGAGACTGCTTTCCAGTCAAGAAACTCAAGTCTCGAGTTTCGAAGAAAGGGGTGTTGCAAGTTCTATTAGATCTAAGATTTGCTTCATATATTCTCTCTGGCGGTGATTCTAGTGCAAATGAGGAGTCATTGAAAATGCCTAAGGTAAAGCATCCTTTTAGAAGAAAGCAAGACGTACAACAAAACAAGTGTGTCTCCGAAAAGCGTTCAATGGGTTGATAAGTAGCTTTGCACAAGGACTGGATCATATTGATTAGCTCACCTATGAGCCATATCTTTGGGAGAATGAGAGATAGTCATACCTGAGGCATACTGTCCTCCTAGGGTTCTTTGTACAACTTAATCGATTGTATACATATATTGCTCAAAAACTGCCAACCAATTCAGAATCTAACATCATGCGCTGCTCCGCAGTACCTCGCTTCAAATATCACCCCATCAGTGCCCCAGCAGTGTCTTCAAGGGGAACAACCAAGGCATCAATGGATGATGTTTCATCGAGGAGTCCCTGGAAAAGTTACACAAACAATGAACAGTCTCGAAAGGTTGATATTGATGAAAATTCTAGTTCCTGGATGACATCGTCATTTTTGAAATCATTTATGCAGGTTGGCAGCCAATTTGGAGAGAGCACGTTGAAACTGGGATCAATACTAATTGATGGACAAGTGGGCAGGTTTGGTGACATATTACCCGTTAAAAGCTTCAGGCTTTCATTCCTTCTTCACAACTGCCAGATCAGAGTAAATGTTGAGAAACTTTTAAGGATCTTAGTTCAAAACAACCACGTTGAAGTTGACATAGTTGCTTTTGCTGAAAGTAGAAAGAGTAATTTAGTAAAGATCAAGAATTCTAACAAAAAGCCAGAGAGAACTCGTAGATCAAATGCCGCAAATTTCTCTATAAGTTCAAGAATTTAAACATTCAAGTTCAACAACAAGCTTAAACGCTCTTGAACTCAAGATCAAATTCAAGAACAAATTCAAGTTTCAAGATCAAGATCAAGAACAAATTCAAATTTCAAGATCAAGAACAAATTCAAAGTTCAGGATCAAACTCAAGAACAAATTCAAAGTTCAAGATCAAGCTTAAGAGCCCTTGAATTTACACTTGAAAAAGCGAATACGAGGATTTATAGAGATTTTAACGCTCACATATTAAGATTATGTATGCTGTCCAGACTCCACTATGATACCCACCTACCAATGACGAGTGACATCCCTCGAGGATACCCATCATCTCAATTTTAGGAACATAACAATGAATAATCCCATCCGCGCATACCCAAAACAAGTATGGGTCATCCTAAAAGAACTTTCTCACATCAAACATGAACTTTTGGCGCTGGTAGGTGTTTAGATCAAGCAACACAATATCACTTACCAAGTAGTTTGCATAGTCTGCAAACCATGGTATTAAATCATGGGATGCTGCCAACACTCTCTCATCTGGGAAGGATTCGTTGATCTCCAATCTTTCATCAAACTTTGCCATTGCCCCATCTTCCAACCTGGAAAGGTGATGTGCGACCTGATTTTTAGTCTCTTTTTGTCGATGACGTCGAGATCAAATTCTTGCAGGAGAAGTGCCTATCTCATCAACCTTGGTTTGCATCCTTCTTTTCCATAAAGTACCACAGTGCTGAGTGGTTTGTATGCACCACCAATTTGGCTCCCAATAGATATGACCTGAATTTCTCGAATGCGAAAACCACCGCAAGTAACTCTTGCTCAGTGACAGTGTAGTTCTTCTGGGCTATGTTTAGGGACTTGCTAGCCTAGTATATAGGATGTAATATCTTCTCTTGGCGCTATCTCAATACTAAACCTAGTACAATCCCACTTCACACATGATTTTAAAAGGCTTTGAGTAGCCTGGAGCTATAATGATTGGGGCTGGAATTAGCTTTTGCTTCAATCCTTCAAAGGCTTTGAGGCATGCATCATCAAACAAAAACTTAGCATCCTTCTCAAGAAACTTGTATAATGGATGTGCAATTTTAGAGAAGTCTTTTATGAACCATCGGTAGAACCCTACATGCCCTAGGAAACTCTGCACACCCTTGACTGAGATGGGTGGGGGGAGCTTCTCAATCACTTCTAATTAAGCTCTATCAACCTCGATCTTTTTGATGGAAATTCTATGCCCCAACATAATGCCCTCCTTTACCATGAAGTGACATTTTTCCCAGTTTAGCACCAGATGACATTCCTCATACCTTCTTAGCACAACTTGCAAGTGCTTCAAGCAATCCTCAAATGAGTCCCCAACCACACTAATGTCGTCCATGAAGACTTCAATAGTGCCCTCTACCATGTCTGAGAAGATGGACATCATGCATCTTTGAAATGTTGCTGGAGCGTTACACAACCCAAATGACATCCTCTTGAATGCGAAGGTCCCATAAGGGCATGTAAATGTCGTCTTCTCTTGATCCTCTGGAGCAATGGTGATCTGGTTGTAGCCTGAATATTTATCAAGAAAATAGTACTAGCCCTTTCCAGCTTACCAGTCTGACATCTGATCCATGAATGGCATAGGGAAATGGTCCTCCTCCGTCGACGCATTGAGCTTCCTGTAATCCAATGCACACTTTCCATCTAGTGACTAGCCACATAGGGATCACCTCGTTGTTGGCATTTGGTACCACAGTGATACCCCCTTTCTTTAGAGCATACTAAACTGGGCTCACCAATTCGCTGTCGGCAATTGGATAGATCACTCCTGCATCTAACCACTTGATGATTGTTTTGCACACGACCTCTTGTATAGGGGGGTTGAAATATCTTTGATGCTTAGATCGGCTTGTAGTCCTTGACCTACAAGATTTTATGGGTGCATATCCCGAGAGAGATACCAATGATATCTGCAATTGTCCATCCAATGGCCTTCTTGAACTGTTTAAGTACCATGACAAGAGCATTCACCTGCTCATCCTTCAGGTCCGCCGCAACTATGACTAGCAAGGTGTTGTTGGCGCCTAAAAATGCATATCTCAGATGTGTTGGAAGAGCCTTCAACTAGAGCACTGGTGGTTCCTCTATGGATGGCTTGGTGGGCGGTGACTCTCAATTCTACAAATCTAGCTCCAACTTAGTTTTGCGTCTGGGGCCATATGACACCCAACGCATTCATTGTCTCCTTATAATCAGGGATGCCATCACTATCAAAGTTCATCAGTGCAGCTTCCAACGTGTCAACACCAGTCTCACCTTAAGTGGTACTTCTAGCTTAGCATCATCAACACTCTCAATGACAAAGATCACCCTCAAATCATCCTCTTTTGTTGCATGTTGGTAGATGTTGAACACGACCTCATTTTTTCCCAACCTTAACTTGAGTTGGCCCTTTTCTATGTACACTAAAGTGCGTCTAGTGGCTAAGTAGGCCTCCCTAAGATGATAGAGAGTTCGAAGTCAACCTCGCAATCTAGGATCACAAAGTTTGCGGGGAATATGAATTTCTCAACCTTAACAAGAACATCATATAGTATCCCCACAGGCTTCTTCACAGTGCGATTAACCATTAACAACCGCATGCTCGTCGGAGTAAGGGTTCCCAATCCTAGCTTCTTGAAGACCGCAAGGGGAATCAGATTAATGCTGGCACCGAGATCACACAATGCCCTTGCGAACTCCACATCTCCAATGGTGCAAGGTGTGGTAAAAGCACCAGGATCTTCTCACTTTTGGACTAAGGACCTCATAGCAATCACACCGCAATGTTGAAGCTCTTGGGAGAGCTCTCGGCTCACAGTGCGCTTCTTCGGAACCGGGTCCGTCATGTACTTTGCATACCCTGGCATCTTCTCTAACACCTCAATGAGAGAGATATTAATAGAGAGTTGTTTCAGCATGGAGAGAAAGTGCTTGAACTTGCCTTCCTCCTCTTTCTTTTTGATTTTGTGAGGGAAGGGAGGATGACTCCTAGAAATAGGCTTTAACTTCTGTGGCGCATCAGTAGCTTCATTCACCCTATCATTTCCATGATCATCTCCGATATTCGCATCCTTGACCGCTATTGTCTCCTCTCGAACATCATCCTCATCAACTGGCGTAGGAGGATCAGTGGTGCTCTTTCCACCACAAGTAGTAACTACTATGCACTGCCCTCCATTCTTAGGATTTTGAACTATATTTTTAGGCAGTGTACCCCTCTAACATTAACTAAGTTGAGTCAACACTTGACCAAACTGTTCCTCAAGTTGTTTAATGGAAACAAAATGAGACTTGATTTTCTGATTGATACTAGAGATTCCAGATTTCATCCCCCTCAGAGTCTCATCCCGTGTCTTATCTTCCTTTAACAGACAGTCAAACATCTCCTCAACTCTTGAATTACTAGCACTTGTGTCGCGGTTGGGTGGTGGCATACAAGGACCATTTCTGTAGCCATCTCTACGGCCCCAATCTGCTTCTCTATCTTGGCCTCAATTCTTGTAATAGTATCCTCGGTGGTTGTCTCTGAAATCTCCATTAGGATTGAAGTTCGAACCTTGGTTTCGTTGACCTTGGATCCAATAGTCCTGATTGGACCCTTGGGCGTTCACCCGAAAACCCCCCGTCTAATCAACAATAAAATACATGTCCTCTTCATAGTAGGGATCATCATACATGGGTGTACGAGGAGGCTGATGAACAATTGCATCGACTTGCTCCTGATTCTGCTTCATCATCACCTCCATGCCTGTACGAATTCGGGCAAGCTCTAGCATAATCTCTTCATTTATCTTAGCTTGATCCGGATCGATACTAACAACGCACAAACTTTTGGTAGATGATCTGTCTTTATGCCCCCACACACAATTTTCTTGACCACTCTCTCTATCCTTTCTGCAATCCTTGCAAATGGCTGATATAAGAACATGGCCCCCATAATGGTATCAACACAGGCTTGACTATTTTCATCAAAGGCATGGTGGAAGATCTCCACCAAGGCATCATCAACAATTTTATGGTTCGGGACACTCCTCAAGCACTTAGTAAATCGCTCCCATATAGTACTGATCAAGTCACCAGAAAGTTGCTCAAAGTTGTTGATCTGATCTTTCAACTTGAGCTTCTTCGATCTCGGGAAGTACCTTTCCAAAAATTCCCTCTGCAATTCAGCCCAACTAGTGATCGAACTCTGCGGGAGCTCAGATAGCCATATTGCTGCATCGCTTGTCAGAGATAATGGGAAGACACGAAGTCCCACAACATCAATTGACAGATTTTGTGTTTCCATTACACTCTTGTAAATAAATGCAAAGTTGTGTAGATGGTTATGAGGATCTTACGATGGTAGGCCGGCAATAACCCATGGTTCTGTAGCATCTGAAGCAACCCACTCAAAACCATGAACTTTGTGTCAACCGGTAGTGGTGGCAACACAATGGCTCCAGTCACCTCCATCCATAGCCATAAGATTCAACGGATATTGATTCCACTAATAAGTGTTGGCATTGAAGTCCTGTGGCTGTGGATCAATATCCTAGAGAGGAGGTGGGTTTTCATTGTTGGCATTTTCATTCTCATTTCTATTTGGAGCTGTGTTAGCGGTATTATTGGCGTTATCTTGGGCCATTTATCTCAGTGTTCTATGGATCTTTGGGTCAAACAGAGTCAAGGTTCTGCCTCGACTTTGCGTGTTGGGCATGCACTACACTTATACCCTGAAAAGAAACAAAAAAGACAAAAAAGCATAAAATGAGAGAAATGAGGTTTAATTCCTAAATCACTTTAATAAAACAAGTTTAGCCGCATTCCTCGGCAACAACGCCAAAATCTTGACGTTGCCTAAGCTACACCTCTTTTTTTAGGCTAAAGCGGTCATTGTCAATAAATAGAAACTAACCAAGTTTAGGGTCGAATCCACAGAAATACTGTAGCCTTAGAAGAATTCAATTATGCAATTTGAGTTATTAACCAACTTATCTTCCCGGGGGGGGGGGCATTTTGTAATAACAAGTAAAAAGTAATCCTAACTAACACAAGAGTTTAACCAATATGGAGAGAGACTAGGGTATTGTGTTCCCCATTTCCAAACTTAGTATCACCATATAACATAATTCTTTTCTAGTGTGTAGCATGCAAGACAGTAGGTTAAGTTTACTAAACCCTTTGGCCCAGGCGAGAGGTAAATTTCATTATGTGACTTGGCCCATCTCCGCAGTGTGATAATACTCACCCTTAGTTCGGTTGATTAGACGAGAACACACCAATCAAATTGTGATAATTAATCTCTTTTCCTATTCATTTCTACCTTGGTCCAGTCAGTAATACTAGGCAGGTTCTACTGTTGGCCACCACTAGAAAACATGCAAAACGAAGAGAGTTAATTAATACATGCATGCACACTTTTCAAGAATAATGAATTATTCGATTTTACCTTGTTAGTTCTTCATGGTTCTCACAACCCTAGTTGTGGATTTAGCTACTCATGGTTTGTGTAGATGCAAGACTTATGAATTTGAATAACATAATACAACATTTACACAATTGAATTAAGCACAAGTAAATTCAAGCTTCAACGAGAATCATAAGATTGTAATTAGAAGATCAAATCAAAGTGTACAAGTGTTCCTCAAAACTTTCCAATGTTTTTCTCTACTCTACTTTACTGTTTTTCTGCTAATTGTTCGAACTCCTTAAGAAAAATAACCTAAAAATCTATTTACAATGTTTAAAATACAAATGCTAAACAAAATAGGATAACTGGGTCGGCATGCCTCATGAGATATTTTACGAGCTGTATTATGTTTCACGACCCATAATCGGGCTTTTGTACTTTGTTGCTGCAGATTCTAGACTTGACTTTTACGATACCCCTCTACGGCTTGTAAAAGGTTTTACGGTCCCTGGGGGTTTCGTTTGATGAAACTTCAGAAAGTCTTTGTTCTCTGATCCTCAGGGCACGAGACCTGCTCTACGACTCATAAACAGTTTCACAACCCGTCTTCATGTTCATAAAACAAACTTCAAAAAATCTTCCCCTCACTGGAATTGTACACGAAACCTCCTTCACGGCCCGTAGAATGCTCTATGGCCCGTAAAGGGTCTCTAACTCCTCAAACTCAGCAACTTCTGCATATTCTTCTCAAAATCAATGTCAACCCTGAAATCCTGCAAATCAAACACAAAACATATAAAACCCACTAACATCGCATTGAGAACACACAAAATCTCAAGTTTTAAGCATCAAAATTGCTGTATTTTGACAGCACATCAACAAGTCCCTAAAATATGCACATAATTCTCAAAAGTATCTCAAATACCATAAAGTTGCCACAAAACTTCCCAAATGATATCAGAAGTCTCATATTATCACAATAATATCCATAATATCCCATTCTCAAGTATACATCTCAATTTATCAATAAAGTCATAATTCACCCCAATTCCAACATAACCGATATCACAATGTAACACCTTTTAATTCATTCTACCTAGACTGCGTAGATGCCAGAGCAAACTGAGAAAATAACTAAAAAAAATCACTTAGGAAAACCACGAAGGCCATCTATGGCCCATAGAGTGAACTACCGCCCATAGGTGAAGCTTCGTAGGTGCCCCTGTGACTTAGTGAAAGTTTTCTAAGTCTGAGGCTTATGAACGAGGTAGTATACGGACCTTACATTATTCCACAACACATCGATTGGGTTTCATAGATTGATGACTCAAAAATTGACTTTTTGGGATGTTGGATGATGAATTATCAGATGGCCCGTCATTCTACTTATAGCCTGTAAAAAGGGTTTTGTGGGTTGGAGACCCAGAAGACCAAGATTTCCTAACCTTGAAAACATGAGTTACCAGACAACCCGTAACCTAATTTACGAGCCATAGGAAGTTGTTCGTAGATTCCAGGTCCAAATTCCAGTAACCCAAAAACTTTGGACATCCCCACCTACGAGAGGCCACTTACGGCCCAAAAGTAGAACCATGGCCAATAGACGGGTTTCGTAGTTACTATCAACAGTTTTAAGAGGGGCATTCCTGACTTTTCCCATCCCTTTTAATTAAAACGTATGATGTTTTGGACTTAATTAGGGTCCCTTATCAGTATCCTAGGTGTATTACTCCTCATTATACATTAGAAATCTGGAGAGCATCGAGGAGAGGAGAAAGTTAGGGTTCCAAGCACGCGCGGAAGAATCGTCTGAGAATTATTTGTTCTTCCTAATTCTAAGTATGTAAGTCTACCTAAAGCATTGGACTGAGTTCATCCACATGCCCATCCATCTATCTGAGTAGAATTTATGAATAAGATCAAGTATTGAAAATCATATGATCCTAACTTTGAGTTTCTTGCATTTACTTTGAGTCCTCATGAGCATATATGAATAAATTTATGCATTGTATTCCTGTTTATATGAAATTGGAATACTAGACTTCTACTTGACAACATGATCCTTGATTTTGCACTATGCTATGAGATTTTGCATATTGATTGAATTGAGATCATGAGCCTGACTATCTGAGTTGAGTGACTTGAGTGCTAACTAAGCATGAGGAGCATATCATCTATCTACATGCATATTTAAGGATCATTCTATTTGTTTTATGTGATGAGCATAATTTAGTAGAATCTAAATGACCATTTGAGTTTGAGTCTGAGTCAAGATTGTATGTATGATTGATTTTCCTGATTGGTTGAGTTGTTGAATGATTGAGTTGAATTGATTTTGAGATAATCTGAAGAGATGAGTTTGAGTTGATTGACATGAGTATATTTTAGTCTTGGGAAGAGTATTGAGCACCAATATTGGAGCGAAATAACTACTCTAACCCATAAACTACATTGCCAGCATAGGATAGTCATGTAGTTAACTCTAGTGACTCATGTGTCAAAAAGATGGACATTTACTTTGGATCCAAAAGAGAGTTGATTTTCCTTTGCCTTGACAAGTTTAGGACGAGCGTGGCAATGACATCGCCTTTGTTGTACATTACTAAACTAAAGGTGGTGGAAGTTATGTCAGTTAAGAGAAATTACCAAGCAACACTTGATTGAGCATATCATGTTTTAACCTGGGTTGCATCATACTGAGTCTAGTTCCAAAACACAGTTTTAAACTTTGACTTCACATATTTACTGAGTAGAGTTTTGAGTTGATTGATTGTTTCGAGTCGAGCTTTAATTATTTATTTTGACCGTTCTTACATATCGGAATATTTCATATACTGACATCCTTTTGGGCTTGCATCGTTAATGATGTGGATATAGGTGATAGAGGACTTCAGCTAGCGCATCATTGAGGTCCCTCTTTTTGCTTCCAGAGTTGGTGAGCCCTCCTTCCCATTTGGATGAGCCTTTCTTTTCTTTCTTCTGAGTATTAGAATTATTTTATTTGAGGTAATCTGGGTCTTTTCTTGGCACCTTCTAGATGATGTAGAGGCTTCATAAACATTGAGTAGAGGATGATGATTTTTTGTTTCTTTCCAACTATTGTTCATTGGAAATTTCTAATTATATAAAGACTTGGTTATTTAGTTTACTACATAGTCTTTTATTAGAGTATTTTCTTCCGCTGTTGAGTATGATGTGATGATGAGGCCAGGTGGTTCTCTTGGAGAATCAACAATGGTTCTTCAAGTAGTGGCCATGCCAGGGGTACCGCCCTGGGATGTGACACGCAATTTCATCAAGACTCTAACACATCGATCCAATAACACAAGAAACAACCTAAATCTTACGATTATCACATAAGCATATCCAATAACTCAAATCCATTTTCATAAAGTTTAGCCGAACCTATCTCGATATCGAACTGCACTAGAACCAAGCCTTAGATCAATCCAAGCCTCCAAACGATCTCCAAATCAACCGATCACTATCAAAAATAGATACCATGCACTAAGAGATGAATCTTGGTATCCATATTGGCACAAATTAGGCTTAAGGGCAAAATGATCAAAATTAGGGCTAAAATTTGAAGTTTTTGAATCTAGAAATTGATAAAAAAAAATTATTATACTATGCGAGAAAAGGAGTTCATAGATGAAAAATCCACTAAAATTGAGCTCAAATTGAAGGAGAAATCATCCATTAAAGTTTCTAAATCAAGGCCATGAAAATCCCAATTTCAATCATCTGAAATCATGAAATCCAAGACAAAATCAAGATTAAAATAGTGGGAATTAATCAATTTGTTGTTAGAAACACTTAATAAAATGTTTTCCCTAAAAATCCCCATAAAAAATCACCCAAGAAAGCTTGAAATAGTTGGAAATGGTTAAAAATAGTGTTTTCTCGGTTTAAAACTGATCAGGGACAAACAAACCTCTGCGAACGCGGTTCCATCTCCGCAAATGCGAGGCTCTGGGTCTGAACCTTCTGGGAATGCGGAGGTCGAAGAAGTAGACCCTTCACAAATGCGGAGGACAAGGCGCGAACGCAGAGAGTATAGGGTAGCTGCACTAGGAACCAGAAACCAGTTGTGTTCAAAGTTCGGAATGGACCGCCGAGGTCGATTCAAAAACCAAATTACACAAACTAGATATGTATTTATATCAGATTTGGCAATCCAGACTCAACATTATAATTAGAATTCGATTTTGAGGTCTCTTTGACACAATTACCAATGCAACTCAATTAAACTAGTTTAAAACTCAATAAACCAAAACTTCCCTCAACAACTCCAAAAGTATGACGAGACCATTTCTAGCGTTAGTTTCACTATCCAAAACTACTAGAACTGTTAGAATTTCAATTCAAGCTTCTAAACTCCGCGTGTTGGCCAAAGTCAAACTTTGACTCCTAAAACAATTTAAAATGCAACTTTGGGTGCAAAATCACTATTTCAACTCCAAATTTAGTTCTATAACTTCTCCTAGACCAGATTTGACATTCCGGAGCTAATGGAGTAACAAACTTTCAATCCAATACCCGAAACTCAGAATGGTATAAAAACTCACTTTTCAACAACTTAAGCTTCCAAAAATGCCAAAACTCATATTTTCTATTTTTAAAATTTAGGATTTTAGTTCTAACACGAAAGGGAAAAATAGTAATTTTCACAGAAAAGCTCAAAAATGACCAGACAGAAGGAGAGCATGTGTAACACCCCACATCTTACATGTACTAGTCCAACGCAGATAAAAAACATGATATGGCAGGGCCAAATCCGCACATATTTTTAAAAGTGCGTGAATTCTAGATTAAAGGGGCTATATGTACGTCTAACGCTTAAGATGACCGAGTGTAAATAATTTTTAAGTCAAGTTAAGGAGAGTGTGACCTTAAATGAAGTAAAATAATTGAGGTGCTTGTGGGGCTTAGGAAGCTAGTAGGTGAGTCACCTACGTGCTTAGCTTAAATAAGCTCGGTAAACGGAGACAAGGCCCAACACCGAATTTGTTCAAGTCCGATAAAGAATAAACCCCGGATTAAGGATGTCATTTGGGCCCATGGTTTACCATCATAAAAGGACAACATTTTCAGCCCAAGATGAATAGGAAAAGGGCCAAATTACAATCACAACCCAATTAAAAACTAGGGCCCAAACTAAGTGGGCTTAAGGGAGAAATGTTTGCAACAAAGACCATCCTATTTGAAGCCCAATAAGGCCCAAATGAAAAGGCCAAGCTTCTGCCCCATAACCTTAATAAAATAAGGTTAAAAACCCAAAAGAAAGTCGGCCAAAAGTGGCCTATAAAAGGGAGCAACAAGCAACAACTGTTAGTCATTTTCTCAAGTCAAAATTTCAGATTTCTCTCTAAGTTCTTCTTGCTCTCTCTTCATTTTCTAAAGCAGCCAAGGCACACCTCTAGTATTCTTGAAGAGAACATAAACCTTGAGGGTTAAGGTAAGTAAAAATACCTATGGTTTGGTGTAATTTTTCCATGAAAAACATGAAGAGTATGTTGGTTGTATTGTGCAGGAATTTTGGGACAGCATGTATTCCAAATATTGTGGTTCACTTTTCTTGTTAAATAAGAGACTTTTATCTTGTTGGTTGGCTGAGTTATGAAGTAATATGTATGTTCTTAACAAGTCTTGGGTTTGTAATGATGTAAGAAGGTTGCTGGACCACTTTTATCTTCCATAAAAATAAGTTCTTACATGATGTCTTAATTCCGCTCATTAGTAAGAATTCGTGGACTGTTTTTGGAATTGCTGTCTCATGTTTTCCATCTACTTAGGGACTGTGTTTTGGACTGTTTTAGGACTGTAATTGTGTGTAAATATGCTGAGGACAGTTTGGCTGAGGTCGAAACGGATTTGGAATGGTTGACGTCGAAGTGTAGCGGAAGGACACAATGTTGCGTTGTCTATTTGCGTGTTGTGTAGAGTTGTTGTATGCTGTACTATATGAGTTGTTGTAATGCTGTTATGGGACTAAAGATAGCTGGATATGACATGTATATGGGAATGTGTATTAGAAAAATACGATTAGGAGTGGAAAAATTGAAAGAATACTCTTGGGTTGCTAATTCCGAGCTTGCTGCCCGGATATTATTGTTGGATGAAATTGGATTACTAAGATGTGCTTA
Organism: Solanum rostratum; assembly: GCA_029948455.1. Classification (NCBI taxonomy): domain Eukaryota; kingdom Viridiplantae; phylum Streptophyta; class Magnoliopsida; order Solanales; family Solanaceae; genus Solanum; species Solanum rostratum. Next base: position 13,443,206 of record CM057053.1, on the reverse strand, counting down.
CTAGCTTCTAACACTATTTTTATCACCTAATATATTGTAGATAAGTGTTTGGAGGAAAAGGATACTACTCCGAGGTAATAACGATATAGTACAGCGAGGTATGTAAGGCAACTTGAATTCCTATTACTTGGCATGAAATCTAAGTTCTTCCTTAGCACATAAAGGCACATACGAATTCCGAAATCGCTAATAATTGTGTCTCCACTCTTTACCATGCTCATATGTAACCATACACAGCCATTGTCAAACCTGCATATGTACTTGGATACCAAATATACATGAGTTCCTTGTTACTAAACAAAGTCCATGTGTTGTTTAATCTTCGATACAATTCATTAGTTGTGTATCTCTCTTTTCATTGTGGTATTATCTTGTATGGTTGTTTATATGTCGCATGTCTATATTCCTACAGTTCTAAAGGTTACGACCACCAAAAGAACCATCTCAAAGTAAATAAAAGATAACTTACAATTGCTTATAAATGGGTGGTAACCCAAGAGGTGGAAGAATCACCTAGCCAGGGTCGATCTCATTTACGGGTGGTAACTCGAGGGGTGAAGGAATCACCTAGCCAGGGTTGATCCCATTACAGATTTACCACTGATCAGCTGGTCATTTACATGATATATTGTGCACTGATTATACAATAAAGGAAGATACAATAATAAAAAGACATAAAGTACATGATTCCATAGTATGACTAAAGGTGGTCTTTTCATCCTTACACACTAGGGCGTGATTTCATTTGAGTTCTTATTGCATATACAGTATTTCCTGCCTTACATATTCAGTACATTATCTCGTACTGACGTCCCTTACGGGGGACCTGCATTTTATGCTGCAGGTACAGGAGTTACTAGATCTCCCCGGTAAGAATACAGGACTTTAAGCTGCTATTACTAAGCTCCAGGTTGCTTTGGGGGCTTGTGTGTTTAGAACTTGTATTTTGTGTTGTATAGTTGGTCATGAGGCGGGGCCTGTCCCGACCCATATGGATATTGTTCCTTACCTAGAAGCTTTGTAGACAATGTAAATTAAAGTGTGGTCAAATAGTGTATTATAGACATCGTGGCTCCAACGGCCTAGACTTATGCATTTACTTTTAGTTTGTTAGTACAGTTTACTTTCTTTTGACAACATATTGAGTATGGAAACCTCTTAAATGTTCATAGCAGGTGTATAGTTATATGTTGGTTCTCCCGAGCCTTGTCGGCAACGGATGCCAGTCCGCCTTAATGGGGCTTAGGGTGTGACAGAAGTGGTACCATAGCGGGTCGTCCTAGGGAGTCTACAAAGCCGTGTCTATGTAGAGTCTTGTTTATGGATGTGTTGTGCATCACATTTATAAGTAGGAGGCTACGTGGCATTTAGGAGTTGTCACTTTCTCTTCATTCTTTAGATCGTGCCATAGAGCCAAGTGTTGTAGGTTGATTATTTCTAACCTCTAAATCATTTTGTACAGTAAGCATGCTGGAAACAAGGAAAAGCAAAGGCAAGGGGAAGGAGGTGGAAGTGGTAATTGGTATGCCCAGTCAGGTGAGACGACGAGATAAAGCCCAAGATGAGTCTCTGTCCCAAACATCTCCAACTCCTCCAGCTCCTGATGAACCAGGTCGTAGTGAAACTCCCCCAGAACCACCTGCCGATGCTGCTGTGCAGGATCTGAGAAATGCGGTCCAATTATTGACCCGCATAGTTGCTAGCCAAAGCCAAAGACAAGAAGGCCTAGTTGTAGATGCAGGTGGTGTGGATAGGTCAGCTAGCACGAGGATACGTGACTTCCTTAATTTGGACCCTTCAGCTTTCACCGGGTCAGACCCTAATGAAGATCCGTAAGACTTCATCGACCAGATCCAACGCACTTTAGATATTATGCATGTAAGAGGTACATAAGCTGTAGAACTGGCAGCATATAGATTGAAAGGTGTGGCTATATTGTGGTATGAAGCTTGGAAGCAATCTAAGGGTATAGATGCACCTCCAACTACCTGGAAGGAGTTCAAAGAGGCATTTCTTGACCATTACTTTCCATACGAGATCCGAGAGACCCGGGCAGATAAGTTTTTGAATCTCCACCAAGGGGGTATGAGCGTGAGTGAGTATAGCCTCCAATTTAACTCCTTGGCCAGGTATGCTCCTAATGTAGTTGCTACTATGGCAGATAGGGTTCATCGGTATGTAGATAGGTTGGATACGTATCTAGTAAGAGACTGTACCATTGCTTCATTGAATAAAGACATGGATATAGCAAGGATGCAAGCATTTGCACAGGAACTAGAGGATCAGAGGCAAAAGAGAAGGACACAAGAGATAGAAAGGGGGCAGTCCAAGAGGGCCAGATCTACAGGGCAGTTTGTACCATCCCAAGGTGATGTTAGGCCCCGATTTCCTAATAAACCACCTAGACCATCATCCTCCTATTCTGCAGTCAATGCTCCACCACAACTTCAAGGGCCTAGAGGTAATCAGTTTAATCAAATAAGTGAGGGACAAGGTGCACGGACTACAGGATATTCGGCCAGCCAGCAGATTCCTCCTAGGCAGCTTTGCAAACAATGTGGGAGGATTCATTCAGGTACATGTCGTGTTGGAACAGATGTTTGTTATTGGTGTGGTGTACCAGGGCATATGATGAGAGATTGTCCAAAAAGACGCATGGGTGATATAGCACAACCTGCTGGGTCAGCTGTTGCATCATCATCGTCAATTTCTCTATTAGGTAGGGGTCAGCAAACACCTACAGGCCGTGGTAGAGGTGGTAGAGGAACAGCTAGCTCCAGCGAAGCCCAGAATCGCACTTATGCTCTGGGGAGTCGGCAGAATTTAGAAGCTTCACCCGATGTGGTCACAGGTACATTGTCCATCTTTTCACATAATGTGTATGCATTAATTGACCCTGGTTCTACATTATCATATATCACTCCACTAGTGGCTGAGAAGCTTAAAAGAACACCTAAATTATTGAACGAGCCATTTGAAGTGTCTACACCAACTGGTGAATCTATTATAGCTAGAAGGGTCTATTATGACTGTGTCATAACTGTTTGTGACCGTGACACGTGGGCGGACCTTGTTGAGTTAGATATGGTGGAATTTGATGTTATAATGGGTATGGATTGGTTAGCTTCTTGCTATGCTACTGTGGATTGCCGAACTAAGAGGGTGTATTTCCACTTTCCAAATGAGGCAGTCCTTGAATGGGAAGGTAATGTTGGGGCACCAAAGGGTAAGTTTATTTCCTATTTTAAGGCAAGGAAGATGATGTCAAAGGGGTATATATGTCATCTAGTTAGAGTAAGGGATATGGAGTCTGAATCACCAACTCTTCAATCTGTTCCCGTAGTGAATGAATTTGTTGATGTGTTTCCCGAAGAGCTTCCAGGTTTACCTCCAGAACGAGAAATAGATTTTGGCATTGATTTACTCACAGGTACTTAACCTATTTCTATCCCTCCATATAGAATGGCCCCAGCAGAATTACGTGAATTAAAGGAGCAATTAAAAGATTTGCTAGAGAAGGGTTTTATAAGACCTAGTGTGTCCCCTTGGGGTGCACCAGTGTTATTTGTACGTAAAAAGGATGGCACCTTGAGAATGTCTATTGATTACCGACAATTGAATAAGGTGACAATTAAGAACAAATACCCCCTCCCTAGGATTGACGATTTGTTTGATCAGTTACAGGGTGCCAAATGCTTTTCAAAAATTGATTTGAGGTCAGGTTAAAGGACAACATTTTCAGCCCAAGATGAATAGGAAAAGGGCCAAATTACAATCACAACCCAATTAAAAACAAGGGCCCAAACTAAGTGGGCTTAAGGGAGAAATGTTTGCAAAAAAGCCCTTCCCATTTGAAGCCCAATAACGCCCAAATGAAACGGCCAAGTTGCTGCCCCATAACCTTAATAAAATAAGGTTGAAAACCCAAAAGAAAGTCGGCCAAAAGTGGCCTATAAAAGGGAGCAACAAACAGCAACTTTTAGTCATTTTCTCAAGTCAAAATTTCAGATTTCTCTCTAAGTTCTTCTTGCTCTCTCTTCATCTCCTAAAGCAGCCAAGGCACACCTCTAGGGTTCTTGAATAGTATGTTGGTTGTATTGTGCAGGAAATTTGGGACAGCATGTGTTCCAAATATTGTGGTTCACTTTTCTTGTTAAATAAGAGACTTTTATCTTGTTGGTTGGCTGAGTTATGAAGTAATATGTATGTTTTTAACAAGTCTTGGGTTTGTAATGATGTAAGAAGGCTGCTGGACCACTTTTATCTTCCGTAAAAATAAGTTCTTAAATGATGTCTTAATTTCGCTCATTAGTAAGAATTCGTGGACTGTTTTTGGAATTGTTGTCTCATGTTTTCCATCTACTTAGGGACTGTGTTTTGGACTATTTTAGGACTGTAATTGTGTGTAAATATGCTGAGGACAGTTTGGTTGAGGTTGAAACGGATTTGGAATGGTTGACGTCGAAGTGTAGCGGAAGGACGCAATATTGCGTTGTCTATTTGCGTGTTGTGTAGAGTTGTTGTATGCTGTACTATATGAGTTGTTGTAATGCTGTTATGGGACTAAAGAGAGCTGGATATGACATGTATATGAGAATGTGTATTAGAAAAATACGATTAGGAGTGAAAATATTGAAAGAATACTCTTGGGTTGCTAATTCCGAGCTTGCTGCCCGGATATTATTGTTGGATGAAATTGGATTACTAAGATGTGCTTACTAGCTTCTAACACTAGTTTTATCACCTAATATATTGTAGATAAGTGTTTGGAGGAAAAGGATACTACTCCGAGGTAATAACGACATAGTACAGCGAGGTATGTAAGGCAACTTGAATTCCTATCACTTGGCATGAAATCTAAGTTCTTCCTTAGCACATAAAGGCACATACGAATTCCGACATCGCTAATAATTGTGTCTCCACTCTTTACCATGCTCATATGTACCCATACACAGCCATTGTCAATCCTGCATATGTACTTGGATACCAAATATACATGAGTTCCTTGTTACTAAACAAAGTCCATGTGTTGTTTAATCTTCGATACAATTCATTAGTTGTGTATCTCTCTTTTCATTGTGGTATTATCTTGTATGGTTGTTTATATGTCGCATGTCTATATTCCTACAGTTCTAAAGGTTACGACCACCAAAAGAACCATCTCAAAGTAAATAAAAGATAACTTACAGTTGCTTATAAATGGGTGGTAACCCGAGGGGTGCAAGAATCACCTAGCCAGGGTCGATCTCATTTACGGGTGGTAACCCGAGGGGTGAAGGAATCACCTAGCCAGGGTCGATCCCATTACAGATTTACCACTAATCAGCTGGTCATTTACATGATATATTGTGCATAGATTATACAGTAAAGGAAGATACAATAATAAAAAGACATAAAGTACATGATTCCATAGTATGACTAAAGGTGGTCTTTTCATCCTTACACACCAGGGCGTGATTTCATTTGAGTTCTTATTGCATATACAGTATTTCCTGCCTTACATATTCAGTACATTATCTCGTACTGACGTCCCTTACGGGGGTCCTGCATTTCATGCTGTAGGTACAGGAGTTACTAGATCTCCCCAGTAAGAATACAGGACTTTCAGCTGCTATTACTAAGCTACAGGTTGCTTTGGGGGCTTGTGTGTTTAGAACTTGTATTTTGTATTGTATAGTTGGTCATGAGGCGGGGCCTGTCCCGACCCATATGGATATTGTTCCTTACCTAGAGGCTTTGTAGACAATGTAAATTAAAGTATGGTCAAATAGTGTATTATAGACATCGTGGCTCCAACGGCGTAGACTTATGCATTTACTTTTGGTTTGTTAGTACAATTTACTTTCTTTTGACAGCATATTGAGTATGGAAACCTCTTAAATGTTCATAGCAGGTGTATAGTTATATGTTGGTTCTCCCGAGCCTTGTCGGCAGCAGATGCCAGTCCGCCTTAATGGGGCTTAAGGCATGACAACATGAACCATAGCTAGATTAGGTGAAGCTGTAGAAGGGATAACCGACACCATAGAGGACAGTGCATAAAGAATTATAGGAGCTAGAGTAGCTCCCTCATATCTGGCCAGTACCCCTAATAGCATCTCCTGAACTGAAGGCATAGAATCTGGGCCTGAGGGTGGCGGAACAGGGTCTGTGGTTCCCTCTGACTCATACTAGGTGTTTGGAGAAGCAGATCTAACTTGTCCTCTGGGTGGAGCTTCCCCTATAGCACGTCCTCGACCCCTGGCCCTACCACGAGCCTAGCCTTGACCACGAGTGGGGTCCATATTAGCTAGCTTAGGCTCTACCACTTATCGTTGGGCTCTAATAATCGGTATCCATGCAAAAGGAGTAGATTAGACACTTTCAAAATAGTTGATATGAAGAAAAGATAACAACAACAATCAATAATGCAATGTAAATGTAATGTATAAATGCAATGCATGGGGTGGAATCATGTCATGATCCAAAACAGATCGCAATTAAAGAAAGATAAATAAAGTGGAAACAAACTCATATCATGTAATATATCTCTCAAAACTTGGAGTCATGAGTACAAGAGTATCTAAAACTGTACCGAAGGATAAATACAACACTGTCTCATAATATATAATGCATAGTCATAAAGGAAAGAAAGAAACAGAGGGCTCAAAGATCGATGGTAACCCAAAGTTTGAGCCTCACCATTGAGATCCGGATGATAACGATAACACTCATATGGAATGATCAAATATCCTGTCCTGAACCCTGTGCACGATCTCCAGGGAGGAAAAAAAGTAGGGGTGAGTACACCGAAATGTACCTAGCAGGTCCAACCAATTGGGTGAGAGAAATCAAAGAAGTTTGTAAATGAAGAAATCCTAGCACCTGCATCAAAAGGTTAGTACACAATACAAATAAGTTATGAATAATGGAAAATACAAATAGTAACAAATCCAATGATGAAATGTAATGCTATATATGAATGCAATGGCGTCGCGGGCTATGTATGAGATGAAGTCACACTATCGCAGGGCTGTTATACACATCTATCGAGCCAAAGCTACAAGATAGAATCCGGGGGCATCGAAGGATATGTACTCAAATATATAATAAGGCGTCGCAGGACATAACCAGAATCGGGTCTCATAATGGGATGTCTCAAGGCATTGCAGGCCATAACCATTGTCTCAACATGGATCATAATGTCTCAAATGATGCAAATTTAATGAGAAATGTACATAACAATGCATTCAATCGTGTATCAAATATATGCATACCAATGCATCAGTCATATATAACATGTGTGCCTATCATTGCAACCCAATCAGAATTAAGATTTATGCATACGAATGCACCAAGTCCAGTATAAGATATGTGCATATCAATGCCACTAGTCAATATAAGATATGTCCATACCAATGCAACAATAGAGTATAAAATCTGTACATACCAATGCAACAAGTCAATATAAGATATGTGCATACCAATGTAACAATGTAGTATCACATTATACGGCCATACCATGTATATTAATTATTAGCACTAGGTCATCAATGTCTCATACCATCACTCTTTCATCAATGATCAAGATGTCTATGAATCAAACCCTACAAGAACCCCTAATTAGACTCATGACCTTTATGTTCACCGCATTCATCATCAATTAGCCATAACACTACCCGGAAGTCATCAGATGACATCCCGATTATCTCAAATAACATGATTTCATCTCAATTAATCAATAGGATCGCCATATATTCAACACTCAACATAACAAACATCATATTCCTATCAAATTCAATCATATCATGTTATTGGCTCATAATTTAATCTACCTTTCACAATTATCACATAAGCACGCTCAATGACTCAAATCCAATCCTAAAATGGTTAGCCAAACCTACCTCGATACCAAATCGCACTAGGACAAGCTTTCAATCGACTCAGGTCTCCAAACGCACTACGGATCGACCAACCACTATAAACAATGGATACTACACATCAAGAGGAGCATTTTGATACCAATATTGGCATAATTTAGCTTAGACGCAAAACAATCAAAATTAGGATTAAAATTTAAAAGTCCCTAATCCGGAAACTAATTTCAAATCAAATTCTACACGAAAAATAGAGTTCATAGTTAAAATTCCATTAAAATCAAGCTTAAATTGAATGAGAAATTAGCATTGAAAGTTTGAAATCCGTTGTCTAAAAATCCCCAATTTTGAACATTGAAAATCATGAATTTGAAGACAAAATTAAGGTAAATCTTATGAAAAATACTTAGAATAGTGTTAGAAAGGTAACCCCAAAAATATCTTTGAAAACCCTTCTTCAAAATCACCTAAAAAAGCTTGGAAGTTCAAAAATAGTTTTAAAATGATGTTTCTCGAGTTATAATCTGTTCAGTTAAAAATTGTTCTCCGCGAACACGCTTGGGGACCTGCGATCGCGGAGTATACTAACAAAAGACCTCGACGATCACGGTGACTAACCCGTGAATGCAAAGAGTAAGAGGTAGGGGGTGTCATATATGTGTGCTCCACAAATGCAGAGTGCAGAGCCATCAACACCTCCGTGAACGCGGAGAAGAAAATACACCTGCACCAGAAAACTGTACACCTGCAATATTACAAATTTAATCAACTCGAGATAGGCACTCAGAACTCATTCGAAATCAGAATTTCACAAACTTTATATGCACCCATACAAGAAACAGAGGTCCGAACTCAACAAAATCATCAGTAATCAGTTTTAAGGCCTCTTTTCGACATTTACCAGTTCAAGTCAATACTCACTTAATGCATCAAAATGCCAAAACTGCCCTTGCCAACTCAAAATATTATTTTGAGACTGTTTCTAGTGTTAGTTTCACCATCTGGAACTAGTGGGACTATAGGAATTCTGATCCGAGGTTCCCAACTCCAAATGTTGAACTTTGGTTCCGGATATGACTAAAATCACAACTTTGGGCCTAAAACCCTCATTTTAACTTCGAATTCAATTCAATAACTTCCTATAGTTTTGTTTTGACATTCTGGAGCTAATGGAATTAATAGATCCCTGATCCGACTTCCGAAACTCAAAATGACATAAAAACTCACTTTTTCAACAACTTAAGCTTCCAAAAATACCAAATTTCATATTTTCAATTTTTAAAACTGAGGATTTCAATTTCAACTATTCAAATAGTTCAAAATAGACCCAAAGAAACTTATGAAAGGGCTAAATAGTAATTTTCACCGATAATGCCAAAAATGACCAACCAGGTCATTACAAATCACGGTGGACTCTGTCACTGGTGTATACATCTACCAAGCTGAAGCTACCAGGTAGAACCCATAGGGGTCTCATCAGACCATATACCAATATCTCTCAAGTGTCATGATGGATGCTGCCGCTGATGATACCTCGGCGAACTCTGGCGCTGGTAAATAGATCTCTAGTATCATGACAAACATTGGCGCCGATGATACCTTGGCAAACTCTGGCGGGGGTAAATATATCTCAAGTAACACAAATATCTCTGTGGCCGATGCAATATGAGATGATTGCATGCCAATGCCACAATATCAAGATATATAACAACATATAATAAGGATACTGAAAAATAACCTTCGTAAAATCAGGGAAGATGATATCAAGAATTACAACTGGTACCACAAATCATCACTAGTGTCAGAAATCACTAGGATCTCATTAATAACCAAGTATATCAAAGATACCACACTTCACAAGTCCCCAAAATATGCACACAATGCTCAAAAGTATCTCAAATACCATAAAGTTGCCACAAAACTTTCCAAATGATATTACAATTCTCATATTATCACAGTAAGATCTATAATATCCTAATTCTCAAGTATACATCTCAATTTATCAACAAAGTCATGATTCACCCAAATTCCAACATAACTGATAATTTCACCAAAACTCAAACACATAGATTCAATAACTCAGAAAACAACCTAAATCTTATGATTATCACATAAGCATATCCAATAACTCAAATTCAATCCTATAAAGGTTAGATGAACCTACCTCGATGCTGAGATCGCACTTGAATCAAGCCTTAGATGAATCCAAGGCTCCAAATGATCTCCAAATCAACTGGTCGCTATCAAAAATAGATACTATACATTAAGAGATTAATTTGATACCCATATTGACACAAATTAATCTTAAGGGAAAAATGATCAAAATGAGGGCTAAAATTCAAAGTTCTCAAATCTGGAAATTGATAAAAATTATGATTCTACTCGAGAAAAGAAGTTCGTGACAGCGCATGCTGCTAGACAAGGAATAGGCAGACAAGATGCTCTAGACACATCCAGGATTCGAGAGTTCTTGAGAATGAACCCGCCCAAGTTCACAGGGTCTACCCCTAATGAGGATCCTGAGAACTACATTGATGAGCTACAGAAAGTATTCCAGGTGATGCATTTGACCGAAGTTGATAGGGTTGAGTTAGCTACCTACTAACTTAAAGGTGTTACCAGGTTGTGGTATGACGATTTGAAGAAGAACAGAGAAGAGGGGGCCCCGGTTCTGACTTGGACAATGTTTGAGGAAGATTTCTTGGGGTGCTTCTTTCCGAGAGAGCGGAGGAGGCCAAGGTAAGCCACCATGTGTCAAGTATGGCAAACTACACTTGGGAAAATGCCATGAAGGAGGAGATACATTCTACAAGTGTGGCCAAATGGGTCATATTTGGAGAGATTGTCAAAAATGGGCTGATAAGGCTCAATCTTCTGCACTTGTACCACCAGTTAGAGGAAATTAGAAGGGTGCTACTTCTGGCGCAAGCGGGGATACAAACTGTTTGTATGCCATGGGTAGTCGCCAGGATTAGGAAAACTCCCCAGATGTTATGATGAGCATGGTTCGAGTCTCTATTCTTGATTATTATGCTTTGATGGATCCTGGTGCCATACTATCTTTCATCACTCCTTATGTGGCTGTTGGTGAGTCTATTCTAGCTGAGAGAGTTTATAGAGATTATGTAGTGTACATCTATCATAGAGATACTCTTGTTGATTTGATTTAGTTAGAGATGGTTGACTTCGATCTGATTCTTGGCATGGACTGGCTTCACACCTGTTATGCCATTGTTGATTGTAGAACCTGAATTGTCAAATTCTAGTTTCCAAATTAGACTTTCATAGAGTGTAAGACTGATTCTGTTGCACCTAAAAGTACATGTATTTGCTACCTTAAGGCCATAAAGTTAATCTCAAAGGGAAGTATTTACCATTTTGTGAGTCAAGTCGGACGGTTTTGAGCCTCCTACCTTCAAGTCTGTCTCGATTGTGAATGAGTTTCCTGAAGTATTTCCTGAGAATCTGCCTGGAGTCCCTCCTGATAGGGATATTGACTTCGGAGTTGATGTTCTTCTTGACACCCATCTTATTTCTATTTCGCGATATAGAATGGCCTCTGCTGAGTTGAAAGAGCAGTTGAGAGATTCGCTAGAGAAGGCAAGTGTCACAATGGGGTACTCCGGTCCTATTCATGCGAAAGAAGGATGGTTCCCTTCGAATGCATATTGAATATCATCAGTCAAATAAGGTGACTGTCAAGAATATGTATCCCCTATTGAGGATAGATGACTTGTTTGACCAACTTCAGGGTGCCACTGTTTTCTCCAAGATAGACCTCAAATTAGGCTATCACTGATTTTAAAGTGAGATAATTTGACATCCCAAAGATGACTTTTCAAACTCGATATGGTCACTTCGAATTCTTGGTAATATTCTCTATTTAGACAAATGCACTTGCAACCTTCATATACCTGATGAACGGAGTATTCAGACAGTACCTTGACATGTTCATGATCGTGTTTATTGATGACATTTTGGTGTATTCCAGATATGAGGAGGAGCTTGCTAATCACTTTATCATCGCTTTGCAGACGCTCAAGGATAATGAGTTATATGCAAAGTTTTCAAAGTGTGAGTTTTTGTTCAATTCTGTGGCATTGCTAAGCCATGTGGTTTCAGGCAATAATATTCGAGTAGACACTCAAAAGATTGAGGCGGTCAAGAATTGACCTAGACCAACCTCTTTGACTGACATAAGAAGCTTCATGAGTTTGGCTGGCTATTACAACAGATTTGTTGAAGGATTTTCTTCCATATCCGCATCGTTAACTAGACTGACTCAAAAGAAGGTCACGTTTCAATTGTCTGATGAGTGTGAGAAAAGTTTCCAAAAGCTAAAAAGAAGGTTAACTATTGCCCTAGTGCCGACCTTGCTCGAAGGGGTCGATGAGTTTATTATTTATTATAATGCCTCAAGAGTGGGATTGGGATGCGTATTGATGCAGAAAGATAAAGTTATTGCTTATGCTTCCAGGAAATGCAAGGTACATGAGCAGAATAATCCCACCCATAACTTAGAATTGGCAGCAGTGGTATTTGCTTTAAGCATAGAGCCACTATCTATATGGAGCGCATGTCGATATATTCACAAAACATAAGAGACTACAATATGTTTGCACCCAGAAAGAGCTTAACTTGAGGCAGAGGAGATGGCTTGAGTTTCTCAAAGACTATGACATGAGTATCCTTTATCACCCAGGTAAAGCTAATATAGTTGATGATGCTCTTAGAAAGCTATCCATGGGAAGTACCTCCCATGTTGAGAAAGAGAAAAAGGAGTTGGCTAAGGAGGTTCATAGACTAGCATGATTAAAAGTTCAACTAGATGAATCAGATGAAGGTGGAGTACTTGTCCATAATGGGTCTGCATCATCTCTAGTGGTGGAGATAAAGGAGAGGCAAGACCAAGATCCCATCTTACTACAATTGAAGATAGATGTGCATAAGCAGAAAATGATGGCTTTTGCCAAAGAGGGGGATGGAATATTGAGATACCAAGGCATATTATGTGTTCTAGATGATTATGGTATTCGAGAAAGGATCATGGCAGAAGCCTATAACTATAGATATTTGATCCACCCAAGGTCAATAAGTTAAAGTGGAGCACCAAAGGTCATGTGGAGTAGCTCAAAGTTTGAGATTCTTGAATGGAAATGGGAGATGATTAATATAGACTTTGTCACAGGCTTATCGAGGTCCCGTAGACAACACGATTCAATTTGGGTGATAGTTGATTGGATGATAAAATCTGCACACTTCTTGGCAATGAAGATGATTGATATCTCAGAGAATTATGTCGGTTATACATAAGAGAGATTGTTAGATTTCATGGAGTCCCCTTGTTTATTGTCTCAAACAAAGGAGCCCAATTTACTACTCAGTTTTGGAGATCATTACAGAAAGGCTTGGGTTCAAAAGTGAACCTTAACACTGATTTCCACCCACAAATTGATGGCTAGGCAGAACACACAATTTAGACCTTGGATGATATATTGAAAGCCTTCATCATTGACTTCAAAGGTAATTGGGATGAACATTTACCTCTGATTCAGTTTTCCTACAACAACAGCTTCCATTCGAGTATTTAGATGGCCCTGTATAAGGCATTCTATGGGAGGAGATATAGATCACTGATTGGATGGTTTGAGGTAGGTGAAGCAGAATTGATTGGAGCAGACTGGGTTCACTAAGCCATGGAGAAAATGAAGATCATTTGGGAAAGATTAAAGACTGCATCAAGTCGATAGAAACCTTACACCGATGTTAGAAGAAGATACTTAGAGTTTGAGGTTAACGATTGGGTGTCTTTGAAGTTGTCATCTATGAAAGGTGTGATGTGATTCAGGAAGAAAGGGAAGTTGAGTCCAAGGTACATTGGTCCTTACTGGATTTTGAAAAGAGTGGGAAATGTGGCCTATTAGTTGGAGCTACCACCAGAGTTAGCGACCATCCACCTAGTCTTCCACATTTCTATGCTTAAGAAGTGTTTGGGAGATCCGCAGTTGGTCATTCCTATTCAAAGTATAGGAGTGAAAGATAGTTTGAGCTATAAGGAGGTTCCTGTTCAAATCCTTGATCGTTACGTTCGCAAGATGAGAACCAATTTGCATCTGTCAAGGTATTGTGGAGGAATCAGTTCGTATAAAAAGCCACATGGGAAGCCAAAGAGGATATGAAGGCCAAGTACCTTTACTTATTTCTACCTGTTGATGATGAGAGAGTTAACATTAATGATTCTTTCCTATCTCTTGAATCTTGTATTATTCTGAGTTTGACTAACGATAGCATTATGGAGTTCGACTGATGATTGAATTGATCTGGTGACTTTTTATTTGCCTAATTGACTGATTTCAAAAGTGATTTGTGATTTGTTTTATTGTGTGACTGCTGGATAGGATTCGTGCCTTGACTAGGTTCCTAAATCTCTCATCATTCTAGGACGAATGATCCTAAGGGGGAGATAATGTAATATCCCAGAAATTTTGGAATTGAAACAGGTCCTCAGACCTGATTCTACGAAAGGGTTTATGAGCCGTGGTTTGGAGTACGGCCCGTGGACCAGGTCGTAAGAGGTGTTTCAGAGTTGAAATTTTTTGACTAAGTATAGAAGGGAGTCCAAGAGAGGGAACATGACTTGTAACTTGTTCCACTGCCCATCTGACAAGTCGTAGAATGAGATCCAGAAATTCATAATTTTGGTGTAATTTCCACGAGAGGGAATATGACTTGTAACCTGTTCCACGGCCCGTCTGACAAGTCATAGAATGAGATCTAAAAATCCAAATTTCTATCTATTTTTCACGAGAGAGTACCACGACCCATAACCTGTTTCACGGGCCATAGAAAGGGTTTTGTGGTCCTCTTTCGGTAGTTTTTTTAAGGGTAATTCTATCTTTTTCCATTCATTTTAAATTAAAGCCATGGCGTTTTAGACTTGTTTTAGACCCCTTATCAGTACCCTAAGGGTATTACTCCACCAAAACACTTAGAAATTTTAGAGAGCATTGAGGAAGGGAGAAAGCTAGGGTTCCAAGCACGTAAGTAGGGATTCTCTGAGAGTTGACTGTTCTTCAAAATTTTCAGGTGTGCAAGGCTCAATGAAAACTTAGGGTTTGTTCCCCCATGTTCCCCTACTGATGATGATAATAAGATTTCGAATGTATTGAGTCTCCATGCACGATTCTTTGAATGTTGTATTGTAAATTATATACATTGTATGTATTTTATATGTTGATGATCATCATAAACCTAATTTTACTGATTTAAATGCTTTTAATGAATTATTTCAGAAACACTATGTACATATTACTTCATAAAAGATTGCACGAATGAACCTAGGGACTAAGTCTAGAGCCTTGATTTGAGAATATTGAAAGTGATTGTGATTGAGCATGATGGTAGGTTAATAGAATTTCATGGTCTTATGAGTCTTCAAATTGAACTGCAAGATTTTTCTAAACTGAAAGTCTTCCTACATGATTATCTAATTTTCTATTGAAATATTGACTTCATAAAATTGATGAGCTGAAAGAGTCTATTGAGAAACTCACTGATTCGTTGATTGGAGTTGATTGATGTTTCATGAGCACTAAGTCTCTGGAGGATTATCGAGTACCGAGTTGAGTAAGAGTAAGTCCAACTCGCACTCTAGAACTATGCTGCCAAATGTAGGAGATGATTGAAATTGCTAAGTCAAAAGTTTCCTCTTGATAGGTCCCTGAAAGAATAGAGGACTCATTTGATTTGATCTGATCCATAATGGATCGATTCGCTCTTTACCATGGCAAGTACTGAGTGGTTGTGGCAATATCAACAAGATTGTTGTACAATCACTGGCTCATAAGTGATTATTATCGGATAAGAGAAACTCCTAGATAAGTTCCATAATGATAGTACTCTGATTTGGATTGAATTGATTTGAATTGTATTGATTGGTCATTGTCTACTCTCTATTCTTGCTTTAGATAGACATTTGTTATCCTGATTGAGTTTCTTACCTCTTGATTTGAGTTATGAGTTGATAGTATTCTACCTTGATGCATGTTTCATTCATCCATTTTGCATACTTGTACATTCCACATATTGACGTCTATTTGGACTGCATCATTTTATGATGCGCAGATAGGTATTAGAGATCATCAACAGGCGCATCGTTGAGGATCTATTTGCATCCAGCTGATTGCTGAGTCCTCCCTGCTTCTAGAGGATACTCATTTAAATTTTATCTAGCTTGAGTTAGCATTTTTATTTCTTTGATTAGGGTAGCCATGACATGTCATTGTACCATTCTAGACAGTTTAGATAGAGGTTTCATAGACTAGATTTGGGATTGTTGTGTTGGGTATTTACTTTTGAGGCTAGTTTCCTTCATACTAGTCTTATTGATTTGACTTGACTATTATATATTGAGGTTGTCCACCTTTTATTATCTTTAGTCTTCCACTGATATGATAAATATTGATTAAATGAATGTGATGAGTCCAAGCGGTTTGCTTAGGGACTAGCAATAGTCTTTATGTGCCGGCCATGTCTAGGATACCCTCCCGGGGCGTGATAGACAAGGGGCGAATGCGGAGAGTATGGGGTAGCAACACCAGAAACTAGAAATCAGTTGTGTTCAAAGCTTGGAACGGACCCTCAGGGTCCATTCGAAAACCAAATTACACAAATGATATATGTATCCATACCAGAAATGATGATCCAGACTCAACGAAATAATCGGAATTTGATTTCATGGTATCCTTAGTACAATTACCAATGCAACTCAATTAAACTAGTTTAAAACTCAATATACCAAAACTGTCCTCGACAACTCCAAAAATTATGAAGATACCATTTCTAGTGTTCGTTTAACCATTCGAAACTATTGGAACTATCAAAATTTTGATCCGAACTTCCAAATTCAGAATGTTGACCAAAGTCAAACTTTGGTTCTAGAAACAACTAAAAGCACAACTTTGGGTCCAAAATCTCCGTTTTAACTCCAAATTCAAATTTTTAACTTCTCATAGACCATATTCGACGTTCTAGAGCTAATGAAATCAATGAATTTCCAAATAAACACCAAAAACTTAGAATGATACAAAAACTCGCTTATTCAACAACTCAAGCTTTCAAAAATGCCAAAACTCATATTTTCCATTAAAACTCTGGATTTCAGTTCCAACAAAACAGATAGTTCAAAATAGGTCCAAAGAAACTTATGAAAGGGCAAACTAATAATTTTCACAGATAAGCTTAAAAATAATCAACAAGGTCATTATAAATTGTCATATGAAATACATGGATCTTAATAATTTGTCATGTTATATTTGATATTATATATACACAATTAACAGATATTTCTATTGAATTCAAAGATAAAATGTTGCATGTTTATTTAATTCTATTTTTATTATTTTAAAAAACTAATACTTAGTTTGGAATATATGTGCAACGCATGTGTTCGAGAACTAGTTAAAGCATAGACCTCGAAGTACAGTTAGATCATCATCTAAAATGAGACATTACTGAAGCAGTCAAAAAAGAGGTTTTCTTAGATTTTTTTTAAATAAGGGATTTTATTAATAAATCAACATCACTCACTTGGGCCAATTGCTCGAGTCTCAATACAAAAAAATGAAAAGCAATCGACCGGCCCATATCTGGAAAAGCCTGATAAGGACCCCTCCTTTTGTAGGGTTTCATAAAATGTTCCTCCCAATCCACTTCTCCTCTGTCTAAAAATGTTGCCGCAACGGAGAAATTTGACACTTCACCTTCTACTTTGGATCACTAACCGTCTTCCTCTGTACTTCGTCTTCCTTTGTTATCAGATTTCAAAATGAGTCTTTCTTCTTCTGAAATTTTCTTCTCTTCCTTTTGTGTCGTGTGATATACGTGTGAATTCTTTCTTCATTTAGTCGTGCTCTTCGGTTCCATGGGATCCTCCGTATTTTGTTGATGGATTTTGTATGGTGGCTAGAATCTTCTTCACTTGGTAAGCACTTGATTGTATCCTCTTTTTTTCCCTTTTGCTCTTACTGTGAATCTATTTATAGGTGGTGCTAAAGTAGAGTGCATGAGAAGTTTTTTTCCACTGTTTTATAAAGTGATGAGGCCTTCTACTAGGTTATACACATCCGAAATGTCCCCAGATCTACCCATTTTGTCGAGTCCTTTTGTTGGCTGACTAGAATAAGCTAGATAAGATTTCACTTTTTTGTTGCCAAAAAAGACCATTGTAGATATCATTGCTGTGAAAACTATATGCTTAGCCTCTTACAAATTTGTGGCGAAATGGAATTGTCCAAAACCCTAGGTAATCTAATTTTAATATGAACGGAGGTGCCTTTATATGCATAATTTTTGCATATATTATCATGGTATCCCATTTAATGTTTTATTGGTATTTTAATTTGAATGGTAATGGCTTATGGATGGTGGTGAAGAAAGTGAAGAAGCAGAGGATCAGGAGTTTAGGAAAAGAGAGCATATGAGGTGGTTTTGACTAGTTGTCTGCAATTCCTCAGGTATTTTTGGACTATCGCTTAGGTTTCTAGCTTTTTTCTCTCAATGTTACTTGATTGTAATCCATTTTTCCCTTGTTGATGCCATACATTCCTTACACTTTATCGGATTTGGATGAAACTTATGATGATAATCAAATTCGGGTGATTATAATCATTCCCATCGAAGAAGAAACAAATGTAAAAATTTCTCCTAAACCACCAGTAAGTTACAGCTCAGATTTGTTGTATCCTCTACCGACATCTAAAAATATTAGCACTCCAGACAAGACTTAAATTTCTCCAGACCAACCAACTAATCAACACCATCGGCCTAAGTAGGGATGTCAAACGGGTGGATTGGATTGAAATTGGGAATGTTAAAATGGATTGAAATAGAGAATGAGTTGGGTTGTGATCTGCCCAAATTTATTTTGGGCTCAAATGGGATAAAATTTGGGTTGGGTCATGACCCCCCCATTTAACCCGCTGAATGTCAATAGTTTTAACATATTATTATTTACTTTTTATAACTACAATTTGAATTTAAACTCAAGAAAATAAAAAGAAAAAGTTATAAATAAATAGAAACAATAAAAACTATAAAATAGATAGAAAAAATACATTATATCAATGCAAGAAAAAATCCTTAGAACACATTGAAATTGGAGATTAAATTGAACTCAATTGAGGATTCTTTCAAAATGGATTAAGGTTTTAATGGGTAGAGATGTAACCCAATTCAAATTATCTTGAGCCCAATCCATAAATTATTGGGTGGGTTACCTATATTTGGAATCATTTTGACACCCTTAGGCCCAAGTATCAAACAATATGTGGAAACTAACTCATGTCTCAAGTTTCTAGAATGCCACTTGCTAAGCACAACCCTGTCACCCAATCTCCATGTACATGTGATTTTGACAGTTGTTATAGCCATAGTTGTAATTGCTCTTGCAAAAAGTCAAGAGTATAGTAGTCTGATCGATACCATCTTATTGGTTCGAGTTATCCTCAATCCAGAATAAATACCAAAGCTGATGAATGAACGTCGAATGGCTACCAATGCTGCTATAGTTGATTCTCTTGTTGTTTCCATGTCTAGGCCAGTGGATCTACTGGTTCCTTTGCCACGGACAAAACCTGATAAGGTAATTATCAAGACCATTAATGAATTCCGAGCTCCCCATGTAGGATTAGGACCAATTTTTGAGCCAGAGCCAATGACAAAATCTGTGCCCTAGACGATGACTAAGCCTGAAGAATCTGTGAAAAGTAATTTGGTTGATGAATAAGGGCCGCTTCTTTATGTAGAAACTGCACACATTAGAGAAGTCAGTCACTAGCTCACACCACTTCAAACCTAAATTTAGAAAAGATTAAGGCATTGATCAACAAATAGGGAGTACCCGACAATGTTGAAGGAAAGCCCTTGGTTAATTCTGAGTTGGTTCCTTCATCTTGTTCCAAAAATGATGTGGTTTGGCCAAATGCAGTCCATCCTACCCCTTTGCAGCCTACGTTGTTGCTTGAACCAAATATTGGCCATACATTCTCTTTCTCCTCGATAACTAAGCCATACCCTCTTCACAAGGATATCAATAACTACAAGTACCTATCAAGTAACATGGAGAAAACTATGAGTCTGTCATTGATGAATGCTAACGAAATGCTAATCCTCATGGTAATACACTGGAGACAGGTTTGTTGAAGAACGAAAAACTAATTCAGTGCAGCCTCACACATTGTGTTTTCTTTAATAAACCTAGGGGATGTCGTAATGGTTCCTCTTGTCCCTTCCTGCATGATATATCTGGACAAAAGAGGTTTTGGGGGATGTCAGAAGCTTGGGATTCAAAGAGAATAAAGTAAAGTGGGGAACTTACTAATAGGACATGACTTAATAAGGTAATCCTTTTTTCTTTAATTGTACAAGAAACTAGTGACAAGGGCAGTTGCACAACTGTTTCAACAAAAACACGCCACTTTGCCTTTTCCTTGAGGCAGTTGCATAGCAATTATAATGAGTAACTAAAGAAAAATTTACCTCAGGGAAAAGGCAAAATGGAGTGCTTTTGTCGAAGCAGATGTGCATGTGCCTTTGTCACTAATTTCTTGTACAATTAAATAAAAAAGAATACCTTGTTGAGTCATGTCCTATTACTAAGTTCCCCACTTTACTTCATTCTCTTTGAATCCCAAGCTTCCGACATCCCTCCAGACCTCTTTTGTCCGTATACATCATACAGGAAGGGACAAGAGGAACCATTACGACATCCCCTAGGTTTATTAAGGAAACCACAATGTGTCAGGCTGCACTGAATTAGTTTTTGGTTCGTCAACAAACCTGGCTCCAGTGTATTACCATGAGGATTGGTATTTCATAAGCATTCATCAACCACAGACTCATAATTTTGTCCATGTTGCTTGATTAGGGACTTGTAGTAATTGATATCCTTGTGAAGAGGGGCAGGACTAGTCATCGAGGAGAAAGGGGATGTATTCCAACATTTGGTGCTAGCAACAAAATAGGCTACAGAGTGGTAGGATGGACTGCATTCGACCAAACAACATTATTTTTGGAATAAGATGAAGGAACCAACTCAGAATTAACCAAGGGCTTTCCTCCAACATTGTTAGGTACTCCATATTTGTTAATCAGTGTCTTAATATTTTCCAAATTTTGGTCTGAAGTGGTGTGAGCTAGTGACTTACTCTCTCTAATGTTTGCAGTTTTTACATGAAGAAGCGCCCTTCGTTCATTTACCAAATTACTTTTCACCGATGCTTCAGGCTTATTCATTATCGAAGGCGCAAATTTTTCCATTGGCTTTGGCCTAAAAATTGGTCCACATCCTGCATAGGGAGCTTGGTATTCATTAATGGGCTTGATAATTACCGTATCGGGGTTTTTCCTTGGCAAGGGAACCGGTATATCCATTGACCTAGACATTGCAACAATGAGAGAATCAACCGTAGCAGCATTGGTAGCCATCTGGCGTTCATTCTACAGCTTTGGTATTTCTTCTGGGTCGAGGATAAGCCGAACCGATAAGTTGGTATCGATCAGATTGCCATACTCTTGACTTTTTGCAACAACAGTTAAAGCTGTGCTATAGCAACTGTCGAATCACATGTAGATGGAGATTAGGTGACAAGGTTGTGCTTAGCAAGTGGCATTCTAGAAACTTGAGACTTGAGCTGGTTTTGACATATTGTTTGATACTTGGGCCCATGGTTTTGATTAGCTGGTTGGTCTGGAGAAATTTCAGTCTTGTCTGGATTGCTGACATTTTTAGATGTTAGTGGAGGATACTGCGGAACTGAGTTGTAACTAATAGGTGGTTTAGGAGAAACTTCTACATCTGCTTCTTCTTTGATGGGAATGATTCTAATACTGGGGTTCGCCTATCATCATATTTTTCGTCCATATCCGATAAAGTGTAAGGACCGTACAACAATAAGAAAAAAAATGGATTAGAACCAAGTAAATTGAAATAAAGAAGCTACAAACCTAAGAGAGACCAAAACTTACATACTTGGGAGGAATTGCAAACCGACAAGGATAAACCACTTCATGCGCCCTCTTTTCCCTTTTCTCCTGATCCCCTGCTTCTTCACTTTCTTCACCAGCAGCGACATTCTATTTCTCGTTCAAATTGAACTACAAATAACAACATTAAATGGGCTATTATGACAATGTATGCAGACACTATATGCATATAAAAGCACCTCCTATCATCTAAAACTTTGATTACCTTCCGAGGACATTTCCATTTAGCTAAAGATTTGTAAGAGAGTCTCTCTTTTGACTTATTAAGGCAGTGTCTTCCTTCACTTGATGATCCAATAATACTTTGATACTCCTCTTTTCGGTAATGTTCTACTTGTTAAATTTGTTAAGGAGAAATTGGGAAAAAAACACTAAAGCATATCAATGTTCTTGATATTTAAAACTGAAAGTATGTGAATTTGGCATGTCCTTTTTGCTGCACTCCTAGAATCCCCCCTTGTTAAAAAAATATATACTGTAACAGCATAAAATCACTTCTTCATGTCCGCTCTAACTTCTAAAAGTGAGGAACAGTTGTCAATTAATAACTCAATCGTTTGGGTGCCTCTGTGATGTACTGTTATGATCCTTAAAAGCTCAATTAGCAAAAATCAGATGCAATCAACAGCCACTAACCCTTAAAGAAGGGATGAACTTTTACTAAACATGAGCTCTTTTAAAAATAGTAACCACCCATTCATCGATTAAAATAGGGATAATCATTTCTGTAAAAAAAAAAAAACTATTTAATATGCATCACATCACAATCACCATATTTTGGTTCAGCATCATCAAATCTTGAATAAGTGATTTGAAAGATAGACATCACTCAAACTTTTTCCTTATCACAAATCAACGATTGGACCATTAGTTGAATCTTGGCATTTTTTATTTTTTTTTGCACTTGAGTCTCCTAAGCTGCTACTAATTTTGGTTTATGGTTCTCTACTTTTTTTTAAAGCATGGTAACAGGTTATATATATAATATCAGCAAAAAGGCATAAAGGCAGGGCAGCAGCCGTATTAACAGTTGGAAAAGGAAAGCAAAAGTCAGTCCTGGTTCTTCTTTCAAGGATTCTGTAACATCTAAAAGTTAGGCTACATCATCTCAAAATTCCTCTTTACACCACAAATGATACAATAGAATGCAATCTATCTATGACAACTTTGGAGCAATACTTTGTCTAATTCATTTGCAAAAAGGCCACATATGGCAGCTGTCTTTAATTTTCTTTTCAAGACATGCAAGTAAATATTATTAAATTTTTGTATCAGGTTATTATATAAGAGAATTACTGCCTTTTTTGTCTTGTCTTTTCCAATAAGCTCTTTTCCCTCCCTCTTCTCTTAGAAGAGTATTATTAGGATTGACAATGGGGTGGGGCGGATTTATTCTTTTGCGGGGGCGGACCGGCGGAGGCAGGTTGAAGCAATTTTTTAATAAAGGTTTTGTGCGGAGCAGGGAGTATTGCAGGTTTCATAAATCAGTTCCTTAATAAGTTTCCGGTCCTCCTCCTATGTTACTTCTGTTTCAATACTACTATGTGGTAGTTCCCCATTTCTACAAAAATGTCATAGTTAACAAAACAATAAAGATAAATTGTATACTACTTTGTGAAAAATGATTCAGTCCTCTGTTTTATGTTTGAAAAATCGAGGGACAACCAATGAGGACGGCCATAATAAAGTTTATAAGTTATTTTCTGATGTAATTGAAGACAAAGAGGGAAGATTTCATGAGACGCTGCTTGGCAAACGAGTCAATTATTCACGACGTTCCGTCACTATCGTGGGTCCTTCACTTTCATTACATCAATGTGGATTGCCTCCTAAAATAGCAATACAACTTTTTCAGACATTTGTAAAATTAGTTCTGCAATTTACAGCTAAACTTGAGTAGAATTTAATACTAGACAGTTGTTGAATGAAATATGTAATCATATTTTTGTTTGGATATTTCATATTCAAATGGTCAAGTTATTAATTTTATTTTTTAATTTCAAAGAAAAATGATAAGAGTAACAACGGGCTCTATCACTAACATAAGTTCATCAATTAGCTAACATAAGTATGTTGTTTTACCTTATCTTTAGTTACTGTGTCATTCTTGCTAAAGTTTGGATTTCAATTAGATTCCTCACAAATTAGGGATCGACGAAATGGAAAAATTAAAATTATCGTCATATTAACTTGTGAATTTAGCAAAATAACAAAATAAGAAAATAATATTGTCGGGCACGGTGGGTCTTTACGGGGCAGTTTGAGTATTTTGAGTCTTAACTCTTATTTAACTAATGCTTTGATAACTTGAGTGAAGATTTTATACTTGATTTTATTTAATTGAGTTGGATTGATTATGAACATCATGATTCAATATAACTAAATCTTTTAGGGGCTACTAGGCCATAAAATTTATTTTGGATAAATTTAAATATTTTGAAAGTTATTTGTATTCACCGAGATTTACTTAACATAAATTTCGATTGTCGCCATAAAATTGTATGTGTTACTGTATGCATAGACTCTATCTAATGGGAAAGGGCTATGGAAGAGTGCCCTCATGAGAGAGTACTCGCAATGTGCTATAATAACATGGTCTTGCATTGAATTTCTAATAAAATATTGACTCTTCTTTATGGTATTCATTTCCCTTTGGCTCTTAAAATCACATCCACCACTCTCCATGGTTTCTTTACAGGGTGACGACACTACTAGTTGTCCCAAGTCAGTCAACAATACTTATTGAGTATTGTGACAGAGTACTCAACCTTCGTTAAAACTCCCTATTTTTTTGTATTTAAGGATGAGGCCAGGTGTCCTACGTGATGAGTGGACAAGGCTAGGTTTATCTTCCTAACATATATGTTGACGCACCACCTTTATTCTGTGTTAACTAGTATGTGCATCTTCTGTTGGATCATAATACAAGGAAAAGCACATTTGTTTATTAGTCGTATAGTTTTAAAGTTGAAAACACTTAATGAATGATTTGAGAAATGTATTAAATTTTGAAATGGCTTCCGCAGTTGGTTCAAATGCGGTCAGGACTCAGAGTGCATCATACGAGTTTGGTTCGCTCGTGTAAGTTAATGTGTCAGGTGTGGATTTAGGGCGATCCGCCAAAAGATAAAAAGCAAAGTGAAAACTCAAACAAAAAATCAATGGCTGCTAAGCCTTATGACAGAACATAAGGTTGATTCATAACAGAGCATCAAGCGGCCAAAAAGAAGTAAATAATGCAGGTATGGCAAAGCAGCAAAATGAGTTAAGGCAAATGCTTTTGATTAGTCTTCCTTTGTACCGAAGATAATGATGAACAATTAAAGTAGCAATAAATGGGCATATTCGTACTCTCGTCTTAATAACATTATCATGTCTAGAAGAAACAATACAAATACACACTCAACACAAAATTTATTTGAGGAGGAAATTAGATATGCAAAAATTTCGGGCAAAGCTTCAAGATATTCTTTTTTTTTTTTTTGGTAATTGTAATGAGTAATATAAGATTTATTTCGTATTTAGCCTCTTTTACTTTGAACTATAATTAGTTTGTATTATTTGCTTTAAATTATCGTAAATCATGAACTTTTTGTCTCTTTCACTTTTTGAATTAATGGATTTAAGTGATTTGCTTGAAATTTATACTTGAACGGAGAACATTTTCTTTCTAATATAATGTTTTGAATGTTATGTTGTCTTTGATATCATATGTGATAATCAAGGGCAAAGCTATTGTATAATCTACAAATTCAATAAAATTTTCAATAATCTACTATCAAAATTATTTAATTAAAGTTAATAAGCTGCCTTTTCAACTATTAAGAACTCATAAACTTAAAATTGTATCTTTTAAAATTTAAAGTTTGTCCAAACAATTTCAAGAACTTACTCCAAGCGTTCATACTAATATCTTTACTTTTTTTTTTTTTATAAAAAAAAGTACTAATTCTTAAACTTTCAATACATCTATATTCTAACTTCGAGAGAAATAGGATCACCTCTCATCAATTTTTAAGCTTGTACTTTTGGTCCTTCTAATTTTATCATACCTCACATCCATATTTTGATAGTGTTTTTTTTTTTAAACCAACTAATATGCATGTGTAACGCACGTGATCAGAATCTAATATATATAGAAAGCAAAGCAAATGGGAAATGTGTTTGTTTGTATGATAAGGAAAATCTTTTTATGAGGAACATTTTACATTCATAAAGAATCTCTATGTTTATAGTGTTCCTCTTATTTGTCTGATTGTCATTCCTCAAACAATCATTTGAAGCACATGATTGACAAATCACTGCTGTCCATTTTTCAAAATTTTGAACTTAAGGATCATCAATTTATGAATTTTGCAATAATTCAAATTAAAAGGAAAAACTTCTTTATATGTATCCAAGGCGAATCGAACCCTTATACAAAAAGGGAACCTAAGTTTAAATATATTCCTTCACTATCACCAGACAAAGTGTCTGCTTCGTTAGTAGTTCCTAGCATATATATCTTATATATTTAATAGATTTATGTATATAAATATAAGATTTGCGAAAAAGCTATTTCCTAAAAATCCTAACTCAATACTTTAGATTTGCTGCTGCCATTAAGTATGCAAGGGTAAGCTACTTTGTAGCTTTGGGTCAAATGTAGTTCATTGCGTATTCCAGTGTAACTTGTTTTTATATTTGCCAGGTAAACTAATTACTTGTTAAATTGGTGACCTTATTGATGATTTGACTTCTTTATTTAAGTTTTTACTTAATTTCAAATGAATCTATGCAAGGTGTTGTGACAGCTATATTGGATCTATGTCTTTCTCATTTGAATTATCAACTTATGTCCTAATCATTAATGAATCCCTATTTTTTTTTCTAATCAAGTCCCCCGACCAAGGTTGATCTATCTATTTTTTTTAAAATATTGAATTTTATTAAAAGAGTCCGAAAGAAACACACTTGGACTTAATGCCCATAAATTACTAAAAGAAAAAAACTAATGGTTCATCTTAGGCTTGGTTCAACAAGGACCCCTATAAACAAGCCACCTTGTAGTCTCCTAATTTGTTCACCTCCACCTATCTGAAATGTTGTTGCAGTAGGACAATGGGCTCTTCGTCTTCTTCTACTCTGGAACACGAATTTACTACGTTTATGCATCATCTTCGCTTGTCTATTAGCTTTCAAAGTGAGTTTCTCCTATTTTGAGCTTTTCAGTTTTTTCTTTTAGTGTCGTGTGCTTTTTGTTGCCTAACCTTCCTTTCATAGTTGTTGTCACGACCCAAAACCGAATTACGATTAAAGAGAAATAATAGTAAAACAAAACCAACACAATACTCAATTTCAAATTTCGAAAGCTAGAGTTACGAGTACAAAAGCATCAAAAACAATACGAATGAGTAAATACAAGTTGTTCCAAAGGTAAAATACATAGTCTGGAATAGGCAACAATAAGAAGAAGTCCCAAAGAAACATCAACGACTCGAAGTCTGAGTCTCACTGAATCTGGTAATAACAAGAAATTCAACACAATAGATCAACTACTCTGTGGGGGTCCCTGTGCTCGATCTACAGGGAGGAAACAAAGTAGGGGTAAACACACTGAAATCTACCCAGTAGGTTCAACTGACTGGATAAGAGAAATCAACTAAGTATGTATTAATAAAGAATCCTATCACCTACAAAAAAAAGAGTTAGTACACCACACACACGCACAAATGTAGTAATAATAAAAGATAGTAAATGCAATCAATGATGCAATACAAAAAAGATATTTGTATGCAATGCATGGGGTGGAATCACAACTGTTGCACAGTCGGTGTACACATCTATTGAGCTAAAGCTACCAGATAGAATCTGGGGACCTCACAGACCATGTACTGAAATCTCTCAAGTATCACAATATCTCAATCTCTTTCTTGCTACCTCAGTATAGTCAAGGGATTTTAAAATGTGGTACTATCTCTCCCTTACCACCTCAGCATGATCAAGGAGTTTTAGAAAAAATAGTACAATATCTAAAAAATGGTACATCTTACCCTTGCCACCTTCGCGTGGTTAAAGAATTTTATAAAAGATGGTATAGTATCTCAACCTTGCTATCTCAACGTAGTCAAGGAGCGGTACAAATGCAATATGAGATGAATGCATGCTAATGCCACAATATCAAGATATATTAACGACAACATAATAAGATAACTAGTAAATAACTGTCATAGAATCGAGAAAATAATGCCAAGAGTTACCACTAGTACCATAAATCATTAATATGTCTCAAATTACCATGCTATCAGCAATAACTAAGTATACCAATGATACCAGATTTCACAAGTCTCAAATTATGCACACGATTTCCTAAATTATCACAATTACCATCAAATTACCATAACACTCCTCAAATGATATCACAAGTCTCATATTATCTCAATAACATCCAAAATATCTCAAATCCCAAGAAGACATCTCAATTTACCAACCGATGACACAATTAACCTCAATTCCAACATAACTGATATCACATTTTCATCAAAGTACTATCATATCAACATGATTACTCATGAAACATCCAAAATCTTACAATCATCTCATAACATATTCAATAACTCAAATTCAGTCCGAAAAAGATTAGCCAAACCTACTTCAAAGCCAAAACCGCACTCAAACCAAGCTTTTGATCATCACAAGCCTCAAAACAAGCTCCAAATCAACCAACCACTATCAAGAATAGATACTACGCATCAAGAGATGAATTTTGATACCCATATTTACACAAATTAGGCTTAGGGGCGAAATAGTCAAAATGGTAACTTTGAAGTTCTCAAATCTAAAAATTGACAAGAAATTATGATTCTAGGTGATAAAAGGAGTTTGTGGATGAAAATCTCGCTAAAATTGAGCTCAAATCGAAGGAGAAATCATCAATTAAGGTTTTAAATTCAAAGACATGAAATCCCTAATTTTAAATACCCAAAATCACAAAATCTAAGGTAAAATCAAGTGAAAACTAATGGAAAATAATCAATTTGATGTTAGAATCACTTACAAAAATGTTTTCCCTGAAAATGCTCTTCAAAAATC
Organism: Solanum rostratum; assembly: GCA_029948455.1. Taxonomy (NCBI): domain Eukaryota; kingdom Viridiplantae; phylum Streptophyta; class Magnoliopsida; order Solanales; family Solanaceae; genus Solanum; species Solanum rostratum. The sequence continues at coordinate 13,414,236 of CM057053.1, read as the reverse complement.
GTCCAACAAAGCTTGAAAATATTGAAAATGGTGATTTTACGGATTTAAAACTGTTCAGACGAAAATATACTCTGGGATCGTAGATAGGGATCTGCGAATGCGGAGACTAAGAAGGCATAGACATCCACGAATGCGAGAAGAGGGCCCGCGAACACGAAGCTTTAGACAGGTGGTCCTCCGCGAGCGGGGAGAGAGCCCACGAATGCAGAGTTGAGTTCCATACTCCTATGCAAACACAAAAAGTAATGGTACCTGCATCAGCATCAACAAAAATGCAGCTATGGAAAAACTCAGAACGGACCCCAAGGTCCTTTCGAAAACTAAATTTCACAAATCAAACATGTATCTATATCAAAAATGGCGATCCAGACTCAACAGAATAATTAGAATTTGAATTCGAGATTTTCTTGACACAATTACCAATACAACTAAATTAAACTAGTTTAAAACTCAATTTACCAAAATTGCCCTGGCAACTCTAAAAATTATGACGAGACTGTTTCTAGCGTTGGTTTCACCATTGAGAATTACTGGAACTGTCAAAGTTTCTATCCGAGATGCCAAACTCTGAATGTTGACCAAAGTCAAACTTTGGCTCCAAAATCTCCGTTTTACCTCTAAACTTAGTTCTGCAACTTCTTCTAGACCGAATTCGACGTTCCGAAGCTAATGGAATTGACGAATTTACGATCCGAAAGTTGAAACTTAGAATGGTGCAAAAACTCACTTTTTCAACAACTTAAGCTTCCAAAAATACCAAAAACTCATATTTTCCACTTTTAAAACTCAGAATTTTAGTTCTAGCAATACAAATAGTTTAAAATAGGTCCAAAGCAACTTATTAAATGGAAAAATGGTAAATTTCACAAATACATTCAAAAATGACCTACAAGGTCATTATATCATTCACCAATAAAAATAATGTTCGTACTCGAATATAAAGGAAAGAAAAGTACCTGAAGCCTCTAAAAGGCTAGGATATTTGGCATGCATGTCTGAATCCAACTCTCAAGTAGCCTCCTCAACAGGAGGTGTCGCCACTAAACCTTCACTAAAGGTATACCCTTATACCTCAACCTCCGGACCTGTCTGTCGATATATCTATTAGCTCCCTCTCATAAGATAAGTCTGAACCCAACTCAACTGAATCATACGAAATCACATATGAGTCAACTAGAATGTACTAGCAGTGCATAGAGACATGAAATGTATGATGAATTGCTGATAATCTCGGTGGTTCTAACTCATAAGTAACCTCACCAACTCTCCTCAAAATCCCAAATGGGCCAATAAATCTAGGATTGAGCTTGTCCTTCTTCTCAAAACTCTTCACACCCTTTATGGGTGATACCTTCAATCACACTCTATCACCAAACATGAACTCCAGAGGTCTAGTCTTCCTATCAACATAACTCTTCTGACGGCTCTGGGATGTCAACAATCTACCACGAATCAAGTAGACCGGGTCCATGGCGTCTCTAAGAAAATCAAGACTCAACACCTCAGCTAACCCTGAATCGAACCATCCGATCATCGATCTACACCTCTGGTCATACAATGCTCAAATAATGTCATCTGAATGTTGGAGTGATAAATGTTGTTATATACAAACTCCACCACGCCCATGGGCTTCAAAATCTTGACACAGGATTGAAGCATTATCCTTAAATACCAAACTTCGTGATTCTGGATAGTGAGGTTGACTTCAAAGTCCCAATCATCTTGGGAAGGCCCTTCTTAGCTACTAGATGAGCACTAGTGGACATGGAGTCAAGCCAACTCAAGTTTAGATTGAGTGACGAAGAGGTTGTGTTTAATGTTTGCTAGTACATGAAGAGAATTGATGATTTGAAAGTGGTCTTTTTTATTGAGAGTATTGATGAGGTGCAATCAGAGGTACCAATCTAGGAAAGACTGGGTGTCAAAACTCTTGAGCCTGTGTTGATGAACTTCGAGGGAAACGGCATCCCATACTATGATGAGATAGGAAAGACCCTGGGAGAACCTATTTTTTCCAAGCATCAAGTTAAGCTTGAGTTTAGTATAGTAGTAGTTTGGTAGTTGAGACTTCGCCCCTTCTTCTTCAGTAAAGCTGAGCCCAACTATAATTGGACTTAAAAAACCAAGAGTCGCCACCTACTACACCGAGAAGCCACCAGTGTTGGAGTCAAAGGTTCTTCTAGCCCATCCAAGCTATGTGTTTTTGGGTACTAACAATACTTTACCTGTTATTATTGCAGCAGATTTTAAGGATGAACATGTAGAAGTATTCGTATCGGTACTCAAGAGATTCAAAAAGGCTATTGGGTAGACAATTACGGATATCATTGACATCTCACCTGGCTTATGCACTCACAAGATTCAACTGGTCAAGGACTATAAACTGAGTATTGAACATCAAACGCGTCTCAACCCACCGATGCAAGAGGTTGTGCGCAAAGAAATCATCAAGTGGCAGGACGCAAGTGTGATATATCCTATTGCTGACAGTGAATGGGTGAGTCCAGCCCAATGTGTTCCAAAGAAAGGATGTATCACTGTGGTCCCAAATGCTAGCAATAAGTTGATCCCTATCAGGCCAATCACAGGTTGGAGGGTTTGCATAAATTATCGCAAGCGCAATGCATCAACTTAGAAAGATCACTTTCCTATGCCATTCATGGACCTGATGCTAGATTACTTGGTGGAAAAGGGCTGGTTGTATATTCTTCATGTCTATTTGGGCTACGACCAAATTTTTATTGCTCTAGAAGACCAATTGAAAACAACCTTTACATTTTCTTATGGCACCTTTGCATTTAAATGGATGCCATTCGTATTATGTAATGCACCGATGACATTCCAGGGATGCACGATGTCCATTTTTTCAAATATAGTGGAAGACACTATCGAGGTGTTTATGGACGACTTCAGTGTGGTTGGAGATTCATTCAAGGATTGTCTGTCGCATTAGCATGATATGCTTTGGAGATTCGAAGGATACTATCTTGTGCTAAGTTGGGAAAAATGTCACTTTATGGTAAAAGAAGGTATTGTGTTGTGACACAAGATCTCTATTAAAGGTATGGTGGTTGATAGAGCCAAAGTTGAGGTGATTGAGAAGCTTCCTTCACCTATATTTATTTGTTTAATTTATTATGTTTTATCACTTAGACTTATTTAGGATATTTCTACAATATGAGACCCTATTTGTAAACCCCCACATAAATGCAAGATACGGCCAGGACCCACCTTTGCGAACCTCGAAGGGTGCCTAACACCTTCCTTTCGAGGTAACTTGAACCCTTACCCGTTCTCTTGTTGACTTTGACCTTAGGCTTATACTTAGACTTATAATGGGGTCCTAATGCACCTTAAATCATTAGGTGGAGACTCTTCAATATTTTTTTGAATCCCAAAAGAGTCGTTGCCACGACATCGTCCAGGTTCCTATCTCTCCGCGAGAAAAAATAGGGTGCGACACTTTCCTCATGACTTCAAGAGAAGATTGTTTGACCAATATAAGGATAAGGATCACTTTGTATCAAGGAGAAAGAGTGGTGATTTTCAATCTTGGTGACTCTCCTCGATCATGCTCTCCTCCTCATGTACCACACTTTATTAATTTAAGTCTATAGCTCATCAAAGCCTAAGTCTGTTGCGTACTCTCATCAAGCTCAAGTTAAACCAAAGTCATAACATATTACCCATAATGACCACACTCATGCAAATCTAACCCGCTCGCTTTCTATTTTATACCTTTGTAAAGACTTCCACTTAAAGGATGTTACTCCTTCTCACTACTCCAATACTTATACTCGAAATCCTCACCGAGAGGTAATGAATAGTGTACTATAATCACTTACATTAGGACCATCACACATTCAAGTCTACTATTCTAACCACTTTATGGTCTCTTTGAAGTCAACATCACTTAAGAATCTTCAAACCTACCATAGCACCTCCACACACAATCGCATTGACTCTTACCAAGAGATACACCTATGTTCTCTTACTTATCTATTACACACATTGAGATTTCATCTGGCACCTCCTCCATATCTATAACCTTAAATGGAATTAGTACAACATCATTATCAGAATCAAGAGCACTCACGTTTTCCAATCAATCATTACTTATCTATTATCATCAACATTGCAATCAAGATTGGAAAGGAGGATCATTAAAGGGGCTTAGAAGAAAAAGAACATTACCAAGATTAAATCAAGAAACCTAATCTGAGAACATTCATGACATAATATGATCTCCCTTGTCTTTTAAGGCTCATCCTATTCAACTCATCACTATCAAAATCTCAAGACCCACTTTAGTTCATTACCTCATCATCTCCCTCTTAGCTCAAAGGTCATCTCTCTAAGTCTGCGAATCAGTTCTCTTTTAGTACGCTATAAGTAAAGGTCTCCACACGCTCGGGGCATCACTATCGATAAGATCATCCTAAACTCTTCTGTGATACTATACTCAAATATCTAAAATCACTACTAAGACTTTCTTTTGAGATACAACTCTTAGCTTCCTTCTATCTCTATGAGCATCTTTCCATACTCGTCGCTCTTATTAGCATACATAGCTGCTTTATATAATCTTCATGATCTAACCTCTTTTCTTAGTCTGCTAACACTCAACTTCTATGCCACCATATATTTAATTGTAGAATACTTAGATTATAATGAAAAACTCATAAATTATAATGAAAAACTCATCATCATCTATATATAAGCCCCTCATCGACCTAATTACTAAGGGTGACAAAGAATGCTTAATTCAGCCTACTCCACATTAACAACTCAATTATACTATCTAGGTTCCCATAGCAAGTCATAACTTAGAGCTTCGTGCAGCTTTACATTATCGCAAATACAAATATTAAGTCATTTCTTATCTAATGACTTGTACTCAATTCTTTATTTCCATCTATCGGGTACTTACACCATACTCATAGCATCACATTCCTTGCAAGTCAACATCTTAACGTCGAACATACACTGTAGCAAACCTCTTAGCGCGAATCTCCAACTAAGACTATCACTGTCATAATGCTATCTTATTCTTCACAATGCTCCTCACAATTTAAGTTTAGAGTCTAGTGCTAACATGTGCATTACACACTTCCCTCATTATACCAACCTATGACTACTAGGTAAAAATTGGCAACATAGGCCCGCTAAAATCTCATAGCCAATAATCGATCAACACATTCACTCTTTACAGCTCAAGTACTGTTCACCCATTGATTGTACCTCATCGCCTGGCTAAGCTCATATGCCTTTCATGGGATCATCCCTTCAGAATCATAAGCCGAGTTTAGATCTATCACCTCAAAAGTACTTTGTTCCTCTATTCAACATCTATACTTCATCCTCACTAATAAGAATACTATAACACATCAAAATAACTTCTTTCTAGTTTAAGCACACTCTAATAGATACATAACTATAACTATAAGCCTCAAGCAACCACTACTCTCATTATCTGGTCTCTTCTTTTCCACCATCATCCTTCTAGCTCTAGCATGACTCAATTCTACTTATGGCTTACAAGACATCAAATCGCACTCTCCCAGATAGTAACATTAAACTTTTTGAGAGATAACTTTTCCTCTCATGGACAACGCCGAAAGCAAGTTTTTGGATAAGAGAGTTTGGGGTGCATCTTGATCTCACTCGAACACATGATTCATATGAAGACTAGTGCATTCTTTCGATTCAATCAACTCAGCACACTAGTCGACTTCTCTCGAGCATAGTGCAATCTTTCTACCATTCTGATTACTTTATCACAGAGGAACTCATCGGTATGGATCTGGAATTTACTATCTCTATCACCTCGTAAATGAGGCATAGTCAAAAGGTTTAGGACAAAGCACGAGTCATCATAAATTTCTTAGGGAATAACTCTATTACATGATTCAGAATCTGAAAGAAGGGAAACTCTTCCTAAATGTCACTAGTCCTTCATTTATAAAAGTGGGGGCCTTTCAGACCATAAATACGATCCTACAGACATGACTTCATAGACACCCTAGGACTCCTGAATTTTATGCTCTAATACCAAGTTTTTCACACCTCGGGAGGGTACCATTGGCGTGGCTATCACTTAGAAATCATTGTTGGCTCCCAAGCAAACCATTTAGCCTCATCACATTCATTCAATCATAATCTAAAAGAGGAAGATATCAACATTCCAAACCAACTCAATATTGTGAAGATGGTTTTGAAAGATACAAGTCTTAAAAATGAAAATATCAACTCTAATTCATCATTGTCTATGAAGCCTCTATCTCTAAACATCTAGATGGTGCCAACGACAAGTTCATGGCTACCTCAAATAAAAAATTAAGGTGCTGAGATATGTGGAGTATCCTTCGAATGTAGGGGGTGACTCATCAATCAGCTGAATGCGAAAAGATCCTCAATAAAGCGCATGTTGATGACCTCTAATATCTATCTCTGCATCATGAAAAGATACAGTCCAAATAAATGTCAGTACGTGCAATATACGAGTATGTAAAATAGCTTAAAAGGAGAGAACACAATCAAGATACTCAACTCAAGGGATTCAACTCAACCATTAACTCACTTAGGAGACTTTACTCAAGAAGACGGGGGACTTAATCAGAATTTCAAAAGTCTAAAGTAAAAATATGACTTAGACAAAGACCAATCACATCCAATCCAATCCAATCAGGGTACTACCACATCCTATTGGAAATTTCTCTTATCTGACAACAATCACTTATGAGCCAGTGATCGTACAATGAGTTGACGTTGTTGCCACATCTTTCCAATACCTCATCGGGGTAAAGGACGAATCATCCTCATGGATCCAACAATCAATCAAGTCTTATTAATTTAGGACAATAAAAATAGGGAAGAATTCTAACTTTAACGTATTCAATTTAATCATACATTTGGCGACGTAGCTATTGAATTTGAGTTGGACTTACTCTTACTTGATTCGATGCTTGATACTCCTCCCAAGACTCAAATGCTCATAAATAATTAGTCTTAATCAATACGATCAATAAGTCTCACAGGGACTCTTATCAATCCCTCAATTATGTCACAATCGATCCTTTCAGTCTATAACTATTCCCATCAATACTCAATCATATCTTTCAAGAGAGTTTAGAAAATCGTTAAGAGGACTATCAAATTAGACCCATCATTTGAGTTCAATGTATGAGGACTTGTGGGACCATTCCGTTCTAGAAATGTATCATCATGCTCACATCACAATCACAGTCAACATTCTCAAATTAAGGCTTTAGACTCCATTCTTAGATTCATTTTATGCATTTATACTCAAATCATATCTAGGATTTTGAAAATAGATGGTTTTAAAACATACTTTAAAGAATACAAGTTCATAAAAATAATCAGTTATGCAAAGATATATAAGAATAGATTTTTCATCATGTATATTTTAAGAAAATAACTCATGTAGACTCAATACCTTCACCTCAAGGGGGCATATGAAAGAACAATTTCATGCTTTAGGTTAGTCTTACATACCTGGAAGAGAAAAATCTCTTGCAGAATCCTTTGGTTTGTACTTGAAGATGAAGAACCCTAGCCTCTTCTTTGGGAGAACTTTGAACGGAAGATCTTAATGTTTTTAGGGATTTATGCATTAATGGGAGATTATTAGGCTATATGATAGGCTTAGAGAAGCTAATTAGGGGTGAAAAGTTAAAAAAAACCTTTTGAGAAAGTCAAATAATTATCAACAATAAAAACAATAACATTTTGATTAGTTTCAACGGCCAAAATAGCGATCTAGGGTCCCATTTTTGATAGATTCTAAGCTTTCTCGGAGCATTTCGATGGTCTAAATCGGCGGATCGCCGAATTATTCAATGAATCGCCAAAATTTACAGATTCAACAGGCTTAGTAAAATGGTCATAACTTTTTACTACGAACTTTGACTAAGGAGAAATTACATGAATTAGAAATCTAATCCAAATATAATTTGATGTATTATGGATCACCTAACTTATTATATGCTGAGATATATGACCATTTGAATTTGACCCTTTTGTGACCTCACAAAGAAAATTAGCCGATTGAAATGTTTTGAACTTGTCTTGACCTTGGGCGTCCCTTATGACCTAAACCACATCCTACACACTTAAAATACTTAGGAAAGTACCTTAATGTACATTCACAACCTTGAATTTATTGGATTACCCAATTTCGTAAAATTCTATATCGAAACTCGATTAGTAAGGAAGGTTTCAACTCTACTTTGTGTTAAAGGATTTTTGTGACCTTAATTCATCTCAAATCTCTCATCCCACTATAGAATAGGCTTTAATACCTATATTCAAGATTAGAATCACTCGGTATAATTTCATACACATAAGAGGAAAGTTCATATCTTATCTTAGGAATTTTTATAGTGTTACAAGTAAGTTTCCTGAACTTCTTTTATCTAATTGATGTCAAGTTGTAGTATATTTTTAACTGCTTGATGTTTTTTTATGGAAAGTACATTTGGTTAACTAACGAGTTTTTCTACTTCTCCCCAAATTCTCAAATTCATTCTTTGATATGTGTCAATTTCAAGTGTGCAGTTGTGGATAGTAGCAAATTGACTCTTTTTGAGATGTTGCAGCACCAAATGGTTTATTTGGTCTAGGTCTCATTGATTTAGGCTCTACAACACTTTTTTATACTGGACCTATCTAATACATATCTTGCGGACCTATCCAATACGAAATTTTAGTTTTTTTCGATTTATCCTTAACAAGTTTGCATTATTTTACTATTCAATTTATAAAACATCACTAGGAAGAGGAGTACCCATCAAAAGTCGATAAGGATCTCAACATGAGCTTCAATCATCATATCATATTTTATTAAAAGTGGGAAGCTCCAAAGTGCAAAGTTAGATTACCATTTTATATTACCCCTACATTATTAAAATATTTAATTAATTGAATAGTATAATTTATTTAATATTTTTGAGTTGTTCAACATGTCATTAAATTAAATAGAAAATAATACAAAATAATAGTTACATATTTAAATAGATGCATGTACATATTTTATCTTCAAAATTAATGATCATATTTAATCTTTTTGTCTTTAATTTATTTTAATATTTGACCTTTCAACTTTGTATCATATTACAAAACTATAATTCTTTCCCTATAAATTTAAATGTTTTAATACAATTTTCATAGAAAGATTTCTATGTGACACAATTTTTGTGGAAGACTGGAAAAGCTAAAATACAATGAAGAAAATTCTAAGACAAGAGGATTGGTGCCAAACAATGGTAAGGTCTATTCATGTATTATTATAACACCTGGTAAAATTACCAAAATACTCCTAGATGAGAGATGTGCGCATAACGCATCTTCCTAACCTTCGATGACAAATTCAAGTCCGGAAATGTGATCAACATGAAAATTTGAGTGGGAAAATGATCTTGGTCCTAATATTTTCTACGGGATTAGAAAACTCGATCAGAGAATTTTCAGCAAAAGTACGAAAATATACCATGTCTGTGTCGCGGACCATGCTACCCCTTTTTCTTTTAGTTTTTACGAGGGGCATTCCACACCTTTCTCAACCCCTCCTAAACTTAAAACATAATCTAAATGGGTCATTTTGAGCATAAAAAGGGTTTTAATCCCCATTCCCAAGTCCTTTTCCAAGTTCTAACAAAGGCTAGGGCTAAAGACAAGAGAAGAGAAGCGAGAATTCAAGAGATTGAGGAGAGTTCTTGTGAGGGTGATTGTCAAAGCCTCACACCAGGTATGTTAGACTAAATTAAAGCATATAATTATCCTTCCATGTTCCCCCATTGATGATAATAGAGGAGTTGAGAGAAAAATGAGTCTACATACATGTTCTTGAATATTTTCTTATAAATTAAATGTATTACATGTATTCTCGTACATCGATAATCATCACAAATTTGATTTACTGATTAAATATTTTACTTGAGTTATTTTCATAAACCCTATATGTTACTTTGTAAAAGAATACACGAATGAACCTAGGGATGGAGTCTAGAGCCTTGACTTGAGTACGTTGATTGTGATTGTAATGTGTGCATGATGATGAGCTAATAGAGTTTGATGATCCCATAAGTATTTATAATTGAACTCCAGAGTTTTGTCTAGTTGACTTCTTCCTAATGATTGATCTAAGCCTTGCGCTATTGAATGAGATTTGAGTTGATGAGATAACTTGAGATGATAGGCCAAAAGGTCAAATTGAGTTGAGTTAATGAGTTGATGAGAGTCTCTACAAGACTAATTAAGATGATTGATTGAGATGTGGAGCCTTATGAGTGTTGAGTCTTGGGAGGAGTATTCAGCACCAAAATAAGTAAGAGGAAATCCAACTCACACTCATTAATTACGTCGCCAAGCATAGGTGAGGATTGAGAAATTACATTTGAGGTTCCCTCTTAAGCTAAAGTCCTTGAAAGCAATAGGTGAGGATTGAGCAATTACATTTGAGGTTCCCTCTTAAGCTAAAGTCCTTGAAAGCAATAGAGGACTTGAGAAGAGACTAGATCCCTTTGGGATCTGATTCGTTCTTTACCTGGAAAGTATGGAACAACTGTGGCAACTCAGTGGATTTTCATACAATCACTGGCTAATAAGTGATTGTTGTCGGATAAGAGAAACTCCCAGATAGGTCCCATACTGATAGTACTCTGAGTTGAGTTGAGTTGATTGATGAGTTTGGATTGGTATTGATGAGTCATTTGTCTACTCTTTGTTCTTGCTTTAGAAAGACATTTGACATCCTATATCTGTTTCATTCACCCATTTTACGTACTCGTACATTCCACGTACTGACATTCATTTGGACTGCATCATTTTAAGATATTGAGGTAGGTACTAGAGATCGACGGTAGGCGTGTCGTTGAGGATCTATTGCAGTCAACTGAGTTGGTGAGCCTCCCTTACTTCGGAGGATCCAATTTGGTTTTCATCTAGCTATTAGAGTCACACTTTAGACTACCTTTTTATTTGAGTTATGGTAGCCATGGGTCTGCCATTGGCACCAATCGATAGTGATCGAGGCTTCATAAGCTAAAGTCGAGTTGTTGAGTTGAGATTCTGTTAAGCTAGCTTCTTCCAACTAGTTTGTTTATTTATATATTTTGAGACTTCCACCATTATTTATCTTTAGTTTTCCGCTGATTGGTTAGTTATATTGAATGAATGAATGTAATGAGGCCAAGTGGTTCGCTTGGGGACTAGCAATAATCTCTGTGTGCCGACTACGTCTCGGGTACCCTCTCGGGGCATGATAAACTTGGTATCAGAGCATAAAGTTCAAGTGTCCTAGGAAGTCTATGAAGTTGTGTCTAGTAGAGTCTTTTTCATGGCGGTGTTGTGCACCACACTTCATTAGTAGGAGGCTATAGGACATTAAGAATGGTTACACTTCTTTGACGATCTGATTCTTACGATAGAGTTGAAACTCTATGAAACTCTCTTCAAATAGTTGAAACTCTATGAAACTCTCTTCTAATTCATGCGCTACACATTTGCAGAATTGTGAAGCATTCCTCCAAGAAAAGCCTTCAAAGGTAGAGGGCGTCCCGGCAGACAGAATGTCAACCCACCCGAGCCTTAGAGACATGACGAACCCATATGTCTAGCTATCCTTGCTGAGCATCCTCCACAAGCTAAGATTTCTAATGTTGAGCTTCGCCAGCCTATCCTAACTCTAGCCCAGGCTCTCTCAACTACTATTGCGAGACAAGGAGCGGGTAGACCGAATGCGCTAGACACATCTAGAGTCCATGAATTCTTGAGGATGAACACGCTTGAGTTCACAGGGTCTATACCCAATGAGGATCCTGAGAACTACATCGATGAGCTCCAGAAAGTGTTTCAGGCTATGCATGTGGCTGATGTTAATAGAGTTGAATTGGCTGCCTACTAGCTCAAAGTGTGGCCAGGGTGTGGTTTTATCAGTGGAAGAAGGGTAGAGAGAGGAAGCCCCATCGCTGACTTGATAGTGTTTGAGAAAGCATTCTTGGGGTATTTCTTTCCAAGAGAATGGAGGAAGGCCAACATACGAGAGTTTTTGAATCTAAAACAAGTCTCTATGACCATGCAGGAGTATGGACTTAAGTTCACTCAGCTATCTCGCTATGCTCCAGATATGGTTGCTGATATGAGGGGGAGAATAGGGATGTATATCGATTGGCTGAACAAAGGGGCGAAGAAAGATGGGAGGGGAGCTGTGCTTGTGAGTGACATGGATATTGGAAGGCTGATGACTTATGTCTAACAAGCTGATGAGGAGAGACAACGTGACTAGGAAGAGTTCAGGAATAAGAGGGCCAAGACATCTAACCATGAGGTTTGAAAGAGAGAAAATGGGAATTGAAATAGGTTTCAAACAGCGCCAGAACCATCATCTGCTAGGTCACCTACACCCAGAAACAAGAATGATCAAAAATCTCAGAATTTTAGAGCCCAGGGATCTCAGTCACAGGCTAGTATGGCTCAAGGTTCACAAGGCAAGCCATCATATGGTAAGTGTAGCAGACTACACTTGGGGAGATATCGTGAGGGGAGTGATGCATGTTTCAAGTGTGGCCAAGTGGGTCGCTTCAAAGAGATTGTTGAAAGTGGGCTGACTGGGCTCAATCTTCTGCACCAACCCCACCAGCTAGAGGAACTCAGAAAGGTGCTACGTTCGATGCAAGCGGAGCTACAAATCGTTTGTATGCCATGGGTAATCGCCAAGATTGGGAGAACTCCCCAAATGCTGTGACGGGTATGATTTGAGTCTTTACTCTTGATTGATATGTTTTGATGGATCTTGGTGCCACATTGTCATCTATGTCTCCTTATGTGACTATTAGATTTGATAGAATTCCTGAAAGTCTTCTTGAACCTTTTAATGTTTCTACCCCAATGGGTGAGTCTATTCTAGCTGAGAGAATCTATCGAGATTGTGTAGTGTTAATCCATCACAAGGATACTCTTGTTGATTTGATTGAGTTAGAGAAAATTGATTTTGATGTGATCCTTGGCATGGATTGGCTTCATGCTTGCTATTCCTCCATTGATTGTAGAGCCTGAACTGTTAAGTTCTAATTCCCAAATGAACCGATTCTAGAGTGAAAGGGTGATTCTGTTGCACCTAAGGGAAAATTTTATCTCCTACCTTAGAGCTAAAAAGCTAATTTCCAAAGGTTGTATCTATCACCTTGTGCAAGTTATGTCTGATGATGTTGAGCCTCCTACTCTCGAGCAGTCCCAATTGTATATGAGTTTCCTTAAGTATTTCCCGGAATTAAGCATCTTGGATTCAAATATTCAAATAGTCTTTCTTGCTATCGGAGGATCTTCCTGGAGTCCCTCCTAATAGGGTGATTGACTTTAGGATTGATGTTCTTCTTGATACACAACCTAACTCAATTCCACCTTATAGGATATGAAAGAGTTGAAAGAGCAATTGAGAGATTTGTTAGAGAAGGGCTTTATCTGGCCGAGTATTTTTCCTTGGGGTGCTCCTGTCCTATTCTTCTGAAAGAAAGATGGGTCTCTCAGAATGTGCATTGATTATAGGCAATTGAACAAGGTCACGATAAAGAATAAATATCCTCTCCCTAGGATAGATGGTCTATTTGACCAACTTCAGGGTGCCTCTTGTTTCTCAAAGATAGACATCAGATCTGGTTACCATCAGTTGAAAGTAAGAGAATGTGATATTCTAAGGACATCATTTAGGACTAGATATGGCCATTTTGAGTTCTTGATCATGTCCTTTGGGTTGACGAATGCACCTGCAGCCTTTATGAACTTGGTGAATAGGGTGTCCAGAAAATATCTTGATATATTTGTGATCAAGTTAATTGACGATATTTTGGTGTATTCGAGAGATGAGGAGGAGCATTCCAATCACCTCAGAATTGTCCTCCAAACTCTCAAGGACCATGAGTTGTATGTAAAGTTTTCGAAGTGTGAATTCTAGATTAAGTTGGTGGCTTTCCTAGGCCATATTGTTTTGGGAGATGGTATTTGAGTAGACGCCCAAAAGATTGAAGCGGTTAAGAACTGGCCCAGACTGACCTTTCCGATTGACATAAGAAGTTTCTTGGGGTTGACAGGCTATTACCGCAGATTTTGTTAAGGGAGTTTCTTCCCTATCCGCACTATTGACTAAATTGACTTAGAAGAAGGTCAAGTTTCAGTGGTCCGATGAATGTGAGAAGTGCTTCCAAGAGTTGAAAACCTGACTGACTACTGCACTAGTTTTAACCTTGCCTAATAGGATAGAAGACTTTATGATATATTGTGATGCATCAAGAACTGGATTGGGTTGTGTGTTGATGAAGAGAGCAAACGGATAGCCTATGCTTCCAGACAACTTAAGGTTCATGAGAGGAACTATCCAACCCATGATCTTGAGTTGGCAGTGATGGTGTTTGCACTTAAGATTTGGTGCCACTTCTTGTATAGAGTGCATGTGGATGTGTTCACTGACCACAAGAGCCTGCAATATGTCTTCAGTCAGAAAGAGCTCATTCTGCAACAAAGAAGATGGTTGGAGTTGCTCTAGGATTATGACATGAGCATTCTCTACCACTCAGGTAAAGCTAACATTGTAGCTGACACTCTTAGCAGGTTGTCAATGGGTAGTATGGCCCATGTTGAGGAAGAAAATAAGGAGTTATCTAAGGAAGTGCATAGATTGGCCCGAGTAGGAGTTCAACTCGAAGAGAATGATGAGGGAAGGGTCAATGTTCAGAATGGGTCTACTTCATCTTTAGTGGCAGAGGTGAAAGAAAAGCAAGACCAAGATCCTATCTTACTTCAAATGAAAAAATTTGTCCACAAACAAAAAGTGATGGTCTTCTCCGAAGGGGGAGATGGAGTGTTGAGATACCAGAGTAGATTATGTGTTCCAGATATTGATGGCGTTTGAGATAGAATTATGGTTGAAGCCCACAACTCTAGATATTCCATCATACTGGCTCTACCAAGATGTACCATGACTTGAGGGAAGTCTATTGGTGGAGTAGAATGAAATGGGATATTGCTGAGTTTTTTTCAAAGTGCCCGAAGTGTCAACAAGTTAAAGTTGAGCATCAACGACCATGTGGGTTAGCTCAAAATTTTGAGATTCCTCAATAAAAGTGGGAGATGATCAACATTGACTTCATTACTGGTCTACCGAGGTACCAAAAGCAGCATGATTCGATATGGGTGATTATGGATGGGATGACCAAATCAACTCACTTCTTAGTAGTTAAAATGACCAACACTGCAAAGGAGTATGCCAAGTTGTACATCCATGAGATTGTGAGGTTGCATGGAGTTCCCTTGTCCATTATCTCGGACAGTGGAGCTCAATTCACCTCCCAATTTTGGAGATCCTTTCAGAAGGGATTGGGTACTAAAGTGAATCTGAGTACTGCTTTTCACCATTAGCAGATGGTCAAGCAGAACATACAATTCAGACATTAGAGGACATGTTGAAAGCATGTGTCCTTGACTTCAAAGGAAATTGGTATGACCACTTTCCATTGATCAAATTTGCATATAACAACATTTACCATGCGAGCATTCAAATGACTCCCTATGAAGCTTTGTATGAGAGAAGATGTATATCACCAATTGGGTGGTTTAAGGTTGGAGAAGCCAAGTTGATTGGACCTGATCTCGTCTATCAGTCAATGGAGAAGGTAAAGGTCATTAAAGAAAGGTTTAAGACTGCACAGTGTCATCAGAAATCTTATACCAATGTGAGAAGAAGAGACTTAGAGTTCGAGGTGAATGATTAGGTATATTTGAAACTGTCATCCATGAAGAATGTCATGAGATTTGGGAAGAAAGCGAAATTGAGTCCACGCTATATTGATCCCTATCAAATTGTGAAGAATATTGGGAAGGTTGCTCATGAGTTAGAGTTATCTTCTAAGCTAGACGCAATTCATCCAGTATTCGATGTCTCGATGTTGAGGAAATTCTTGGGAGACCCTTCCTTAGTACTCCCTATTGAGAGCATTGAAGTAAAAGATAGCTTATCTTATGAAGAGATTCTGGTCTGAATCCTTGATCGTCAGGTTCATAAGTTGAGAACCAAAGAGATTGCCTCAGTCAAAGTCTTGTGGAGAAATCAATTCGTTGAGAAAGCCACATGGGAAGCTAAGAGCGAGATGAGAGCTAATACCTGCACCTATTCATGCCCAATGATGAGAATGTTGAAGGTAATTTCCTTACCCTTGATCTAAATTGATTTGTCTATTCCATAGTTGAGATACCTATTCTTGAGTCAGAGTAGAGATTGTTTATGATTGATGAGGAGTCGAGAGTTTGATTGATTGAGTGAGTATTGAGAAGAGTCTTGATTCTATTCATGCCTTGATGTCTACCTTTACTCATCATTCGAGGATGAATGATTCCAAGGGGGAGATCATGTAACACGTAGTAAAATTATCAAAATACCCCTACATGAGAGATGTGCGCATAACGCGTTTTCCCAACCTCCAATGACAAATCTGAGGCCAAAAATGCAATCACCATGAAATATTGAGTGGGCAAATGATTTTTGTTGATTTTTAGAGCAATCGGATCAAAATATAATTTTTTGGTGCAAAATGCAATTTCAATAAGAGTGTACGATAGGCTCGCAATGCGGACCTGTCCTGGAGTTACACTTAGACTTGGTCCCAATATTTTCTACGGGATTATAAAACTCAATCGGAGAATTTACAGTGAAAAAATCCGAAAATATACCATGTCCGCGTCGCGGACTATGCTACCCTGAGGTAACCTTTTTTTTTCAGTTTTCTTGAGGGGCATTCCAGACCTTTCCCAAACCCTCCTAAACTCAAAACATGATCTAAATGGGTCGTTTTGAGCATAAAAACAGTTTTGATCCCCATTCCTAAGTCCTTTTCTAAGTTCTAACAAAGGCTAGGGCTAAAAAGAAGAGAAGAGGAGCGAGGATTCGAGGGGGTGATTGTCAGAGCTTCACACCAGGTATGTAAGGTTAAACTAAAACATGAAATTGTCCTTCCGTATGCCCTTTTTGATGATAATAGAGGAGTTGAGAATAATGAGTCTACGTACATGTTTCTTGAATATTTTGTAGTAAATTATATGAATTGGCAATCGGATCAAAAGTTAATTTTTTGGTGCAAAATGCAATTTCAGTAAGAGTGTGCAACAAGCTCGCGACGCGGACCTGCCGTGGAGTTACATTTAGACTTGGTCCTAATATTTTCTACGGTATAAGAAAACTCGATCGGAGAATTTTCAGCAAAAAAACCCAAAAATATACTGTGTCCGCATCGCGGACTATGCTATCCCGAGGTAAACTTTTTTTTTAGTTTTCATGAGGGGCATTCCAGACCTTTCCCAACCCCTCCTAAATTCAAAAGTAAATGAGTCATTTTGAGCATGAAAACAATTTTGATCCTCATTCCTAAGTCATTTTCTAAGTTCTAACAAAGGCTAGGGCTAAAGAGAAGAGAAGAGGAGCGAGGATTCGAGAGGGTGATTGTCAGAGCTTCACACCAGGCATGTAAGGCTAAACTAAAATATGGAATTGTCCTTCCATATGCCCTTATTGATGATAATAGAGAAGTTGAGAATAATGAGTCTATATACATGTTTCTTGAATATTTTCAGGTAAATAATATGAATTACATATAATCTCGTATGTCGACGATCATCACAACCTTGATTTACTGATTAAATGTTTTACTTGAGTTATTGTCATCAGCCCTATATGTTACTTTGTAAAAGAATGCATAAATGAACCTAGTGATGGGGTCTAGAGTCTTGGCTTGAGTAAGTTGATTGTGATTGTGATGTGTGCATGATGATGAGCTAATAGAGTTTGATGATCCCATGAGTATTCATAATTGAACTCCAGAGTTTTATCTAATTGACTTCTTCCTAATCATTAATCTAAGCCTTGAGCTATTGAATGAGATTTGAGTTGATGAGATAACTTGAGATGATAGGATGAAAGACCCAATTGAGTTGAGTTAATGAGATGATGAGAGTCTCTATGAGACTAATTAAGATGATTGGTTGAGATGAGGAGTCTTATGAGCATTGAGTTTTGGAAGGAGTATCGAGCACCAAAATGAGTAAGAGTAAATCCAACACTCATTAACTACGTCGCCAAGCGTAGGTGAGGATTGATCCATTACATTTGAGGTTCCCTCTTGAGTTAAAGTCCCTGAAAGCAATAGACAACTTGAGAAAAGACTAGAACCTTTTGGGATCCGATTCATTCTTTACCTGGAAAGTACCGGAATGGCTGTGGCAACATCAATGGGATTATTGTACATTCACTGGCTCATAAAAAAAATCCCAGATAGGTCCCACACTGATAGTACTCTGAGTTGAGTTGAGTTGATTGATGAGTTTGGATTGGTATTGACGAGTCATTTGTCTACTCCTTGTTCTTGCTTTAGATAGACATTTGACATCCTGATTGAGTATCTTATGAGTTGATGTGATTCTATATTATTCTACCTATATCTATTTCATTGAGCCATGTTACAAACTTGTACATTCCATGTACTGATGTCCATTTGGACTGCATCCTTTCATGATGCAGAGATGGGTGCTAGCCATCGTCAATAGGCGCGTCGTTGAGGATCTATTGCACTCAGCTGAATTGGTGAGCTTCCCTTACTTCAGAGGATCCTATTTGATTTTCATTTAGCTATTAGAGTCACACGTTAGACTAGCTTTTTATTTGAGTTTTGGTAGTCATGGGTGTGCCATTGGCACCAATTGATTGTAAAAGAGGCTTCATAGACTAGAGTCGAGTTGCCGAGTTGAGATTTTGTTCAGTTAGCTTCTTTTAGACTAGCCTGTTTATTTATATATTTTGTGTCACGCCCCGGGAGGGTACCCTAGGCGTGGCCGGCACTCAGAGACTATTGCTAGTCCCTCAGCGAACCCCTCGTTCTCAGGTAAAGTAGTGAACTACCTCAATAAATGGCCAAAGGCCAACCCCCGTCTCAACATCATACTAAATAAGTAAGAGTACTACTCAGTTCATAAAGAAAACATCAACATCAAACCTTGACTCATGTCTATGAAGCCTCTAACCTGACGCAACTGTCTAAGATGGTACCATGATTGACCATGGCTACCCAACTCAATAAATAACGGAAAACATCAAATAGAAGGGGGTCCCCTCCGGATAGCAAGGAGGCTCACCAATGACTGGACTCGAAATCTCCGACCTCAACGATGTGCTTGCTGAAGTCCTCAAACTCCTGTATCTGCATCATAAAACAATGCAGCGCCGAATGGCGTCAGTACGTGGAATGTACTGGCATGTAAAATAGCTGAATAACAATAAAGTACAACAACATAGGTAAAATTTAACTCAACATCATACTCCATCAAAATGTCAAGCGTCTATCTAATGCAAGAGATTTAGAATAGACAATTGACTCATTAACCTCTCATCACATCAAACTCATCTTAAGGAACATCGACTCGACTCAACTCAACTCAGGGAACTCAACTCATCTCAACTCAAGGAACACCAACATCAACTCAGCTCAGGGAAAATCAATATCAACTCAACTCAAGGGACTCGACTCAAAACATCACATCAACATCAACATCGGAGCTCTATCAAAATGGAACCTAACTGGGAGTTTCTCTAACCGACAACCATCACCTATGAGTCAGTGATGATACAACGAAGCGATGCCGTTGCCACATCCATCCAGTACCCTGCTCGGGGTAAAGGACATCAACCTCAGTGGATCCACAAGAATAACCTCAGTCCTCCATTGGGACAAGAAAGGAGCCATCCGCATTGCAGTTCAATCCCCTCTTCCTACGAGGGCCACGTAGTTAATGGGTTCAAGCGGGACTCACTCTTACCCATTTTGGTGTTCAATACTCCTCCTAGAACTCGACATGCTCATAAAACATCAACCTCATCAGTCCCATGGGGACATAATATCTCATCATCAGTCTCATAGGGACATAATATAATACCTCAACATCAACATCAGTCCCATAGGGACATAATATAATACCTCAACATCAACATCAGTCCCGTAGGGACATAGTACCTCAACATCAACATCACCTCACCTCATCAACATCAACATCAACATCATGGACTCAAGATACTCTTTTAGAAATTAAACTTCCCCTTTTTAAGACATCATAAAATATCATTCTCATCAACATCATCATCAAAACTCTCATCAAATGTGAAACACAATCACAACATCATCACATCAAACTCATTACAGCTCTAGACTCATCTCTCACTTCATTCTTATATCTTTTAATAAAATAATCATAGGGTTTTAAAAACACACTCATGAAAATGAATTATGACATATGATAAGTTTGTGATGATCATCAATTCATGTAAAAATATATGCATAAAGTAAAATAAAGTACACATACTCAAACTCTTCATATTAACCTCATTATGTTTCAAGACACAATTTACTTTACTCAGAAGGGCACATGGGAAAACATTCTCATGCTTTAGGTTAGCCTTACATACCTGGGATGATTTGCTAACAAAGTTCTTGCACAAATTTCTCTTGTTTTCCTCAACCTCCACTCCCTCAAGCCCTGGCTTAATGACTTTTCTAGGAAGAATGCTCTTGAATGGGGGTTTTTGAAACTCTTTTATTAGAAAACGACCTTTATTCGTCGTAGGGGAAAGTTTAGTAAATATAGGAATGGACTAGAATGCCCTTCGAAATTTTAAAGAACTTTTTCCCGACCTAGAATAACACAGTCTGCGACGCGAACCTGTCGCGGACAGTGTATTTTCGGAAAACTCAACTCCGTCGAAAAATCACAGAAAAACATAAGTGTGGCTCCGTGACAGGTCCGCGATGCGGTTCCATCGCGAAGTCACACTATTTTTCGTTTTGGAACGAAAAATTATCTTTCGACTCGGTCGCCCTAAAAATCGACCGAGACCCTTCTCCCACTCAATTTTCAGTGCTGATCATGAATCCGCTCTTGGATTTTTAATTCGAGCATCTGAAGACGCATTTTGCGCACCTTTTTCCTAGGGGTATTTTGGTAATTTACCGAGCATTACATTTTGAGACTTCCACCATTATTTATCTTTAGTCTTCCGTTGATTGGTTAGTTATGTTGAATGAATGAATGTGATGAGGCCAAGTGGTTCGCTTGGGGACTACCAATAGACTTTGGGTGTCAGCCACGTCTAGGATACCCTCCCGGGGCGTGACAACTATAGGGATAGACAACACTTCAATTACTAGAGTATCCAAATTGATGTCTTAGTTTATACTTATTTGCAGAACTTAAGATTATGATGAGACTCTTTCATTTATGTAGTTGAATGTCACTTTTGTCAACCTGCCTTACAAGATTTTTAGTTCTTTTTTTATGTTCAGATGTTGAGTGTTTATTACATTAGGTTTTCTTCACTTTGTAGTATCAAGACAAAGAAGGAAAAAAATGTCTTAGAACTTTTCTATCTTCATTAGTAGCCTTAAGCCAAGCTTGCTCCTAGGAATGCTTTTCTTTTTTATTGGGGGTTGGGGGGGGGGGGCTATATATTTGTAATTTCACCTTTTAGGAATGTATTTGACTGAAGGATATATTTTTTCTTTAGCAAATGAAATAAATAGAATCATATTAATGGTGCATAAGGCAGGTATAAATAAACAATTAAATTGTTAGTAATTACACTTTTTGCACCTTAAATTTAAAATATTTAAAAAGAATTGTTTTACATGTGCTGGTGGATAAAATCATTATTTCTTGGACACATTTTATTAAAATTATCATAAAATCCAAAGTCAGAAGTTGAAAAAGAAATGATGCACAAAAACACTTAAGAAGTTAGAAGATCTTTCAACCTTCAACTAAATATTACTCCTATTATATCTTTTATACAAATAATGTAAAATAGCTTTCAACAACCTTTTAACTGTAAAAATATTACGTCTTTCCACTAAATTAAAATTTGATTAAATATCTAAGTTTATACTCTTTATATTCATTTTTTTTTCATTTTATAATCTACGTTTGTCAATTATTTTTAAAATGTTTTATTAAAAAAATTAACGGATAAATTTTTTGAAAAACAATATTTTTAGAGTTTCTCTATATCTTTTCTTGAAAAATAACTGAGGAAATTGTGTCGATTTTCTTTCTTAAACAATCAAATGAATTAAATAACACTGTATATATTTTTTCATGTTCACCCTTTTTGAGTTTAACTCAAATACTAGCTTTCTAATTTTTCATTCAACTCAATACAGATAAAAAGGACTCATCTTAAATACAAGTAAGAAAAAACTCTTGTTCATTGTTAATAACACTATTAAAGAAATATTAAACTTGATAGATTTTGTTGGGTTGTTATTGATTTTTTGAAGAAAGAAAATTGACACACTTTTGAAGGTTATTTTTCACGCAAAAATATAGAGAAATTCCCAAATTTAAATTATTTTGTAAATAAAAATCAATGTTCTTCTGTCAAATTTTAATTAATTTATTTATTTACGAAAACTAACATATGAACGTCGATTTTAAAATGCAAAATTGCAATTGAAGAGCATATATAAAAATTTAAAAGAAATTTATAGAATTAATATTTTTAACGTAACATGGTACATAAAAAATAGAGTTGAATGATTAAAATGGAACAAAGCCAAGATAGAGTGCCAAAATAAAAATTAAGAACAAGTTAGAGGGATTAAAAATGTGTTTGGCCTTAATTAAACAACTATTGTGTGAATTTTTTATCGCTAAATAAAATTTTAAAATCTTTCAATCATTAAAGATTTTTTTTACTTCAAAAGATCCTATCTAATGAGTGAATAGTAGTGGTATTGAGGGTGACAATAAATCAAAGAAGAAATAAAATTGAATTTTAAAAAAATGAATTTTCTTAGAGAAAGTGTGATTCACACACTCCACCACATCACTTATTCATGTTTAAATAGTACACTACTAATGATGTTAAAGTGTCTACTTGGAGCAAGCCATAGTTAAAGTACCAAAATAAAAAATTATATCAAATTTAAGGGCTCATTTATGTGTTCGGCCATCAATTTTAGATTCATGGTTGTCTAGAGGTACAGTAAGCATCGCAGTAGGTATTTCTCAACCTTATATTTGATTTAGGCATATTAGTGAATTTTTAGAAATAACGATTGAATTGAATCGTACTAAGCCAATTATTAGATTTCTTTAATTAAAATTGTAGGTTAAGTAGATTTTTATTTTACAAAAATAAAATCATAAAAATATCAAATCAATCGAATAAAATTTTGATTAAAATATATTTTATCTATTAAATTTAAAATAATACAATATTAAAAATTGCAATTTAAATTTCAAATAATAGAAATGACTACAAGCCGACAAGTAATTAACATCCAAAGTTTCAACTCCAAAAGTATGTTACTTGTCTTAAAATTAATTTAATTCTAACATTTCTAATAATAGTAATCATCAATAACTCATAAGAGTAGCATACTTATTTAAATATTGGATAATATGTTTTGCATATATAAAAATAACTAATTATTACATATTATTGTGGTGTTTATCCCTTACAAAAGTAAAACCTTATTAGGCATTTTCTTTATTTCTTTTTTATTTGGTAGTATTGACTTGATAAATATCTTAAATTATATTTATTAAAATTTCATTTTAGTAAATTAATTCTATTAATTATATCTTAAATAGTTGAGTTCGACTATTAGTATAAAAATATAATTACTTAGGATAAATACGGGAATTTGAAAATCAAGTGATTAATATGAAAAATAAAATATAAAAATAATTATTTAATATATTATAAGTGATAAATAAAAATAGATATCTATTTAAATTAATAATCAAGTAAAAAAATGAACAAAGGGAGTATATAATATTTAACTATCCCCAATATACATAAAAAAAATACTTTTTATAAATAATAAATAACAATACAATTTTGCCCCTATAATACATAACAATAATATTAATAATTAAATATTTAAAAATAATATTTTAATTTCCTTTCAGAAAATGATTAATTTGTAATGACTTAAAGAAGCCTATTCAAATTATAGTTATTTCCGTCGTATCTTTTTCAGTTTTCAAAAATTATTTCAAAATGTCATGTGGGTTCGATTTTCTCAGTCATGAGTACATACATTAAGTCACCTTCTTAATGTGTCGTTTTTATCCATATTTAAACACATTTTTAAAATACATTTAAGTTTTAATAAATAAATCAATAAATTGAAAATAATATTAATGTAAAGATCACGAAATTGTTGAGCCTTTAGTCATCTATACCTAAACACAAAAATATTAATGTAAAGTTCATGAAATTGTCAAGCCATTAGTGTTATGTTTTACTATATTATATGAGCTTATCCCTTTATTTTAAATTTATTACTTAATTAATTTTTATCCGTTTAGAAACTTTTCATGCACTTTATTAAGTTTTTATATAATACACTTAACACTTTTGGAGAAGTATAAGATGCAGTTCCAATTGGTTTGCACAACCGTTCGGGTAAGTATATTGTTATTCAAATTATTATATATAATTACAAATTAGATTCTTTAGCTTGTCTAATATATACATACTAATATAGCGTCTATCTAGTCAACTGCAGATTTGAGACAACAATAAAGTGAAACAGTGATTCGATATGTTGTTAGGGATCCATTTTGTGGTAGTTCATGATGTTGGTTAATTAGTTAATGAAAGTTGTTGCGTTTTTATGCTTTAATTTGGACTACAGTTTAATATGTTATTGCATGGATCACTATAAAATTTTGTTTCATTTATGAGATGATATATTTTAGATGAACTTGTATTTTAGAGGTTTAAATCCAAATTTTGAAGTTATTTGTCTGATGCGGGTGTTGCATCGTATGAAATACATGGATCTTAATAGTTTGTCATGTTATATTTGATATTATATATACATAATTTAATTAATTATTTCTGTTAAATTCAAAGATAAAATGTTGCACATTTATTTTAATTCTATTTTTTTTTTATTTTAGAAGACTAAGACTTAGTTTGGAATACACGTGCAACACATGTGTTCGAGAACTACTTAAAGCAGAGACATCCAAGAACTATTAGATCATCATCTAAAAGAAGACATTACCAAAGTAGTCAAAAGAGAGGTTTTCTTACAATTTTTTTCAAATAAGGGATTTTATTAATAAATCAAGAATACAACACTCACTCGGGCCTCTTGCCCGAGTCTCACTATAAAAAAATTAAAAGCAATCTACTGGCCCATATCTGGCAAAGCCCGATAAGAACCCTTCCTTTTGTAGGGTTTCCTAAACTGTTCCTCCCCATCCACTTCGCCTCTATCTGAAAATGTTGCCGCAAGAGGGAAATTTGACTCTTTACCTTCAACTCTGGATCACTAACCATCTTCCTTTGTACTTCATCTTTCTTTGTTATCAACTGTCAAAGTGAGTCTTTCATCTTCTAAAACTCTTATCTCTTCCTTTTGTTTCATGTGTTATACTTGTGATGTTCTTTCTTCACTTAGTAATGCTCTTTGGTTCCATGGGATCCTCCGTATTTTGTTGATGGATGTTATGTGGTGGATAGAATCTTTTTTACTTGGTAAGCACTTGATTGTATCCTCCTTTCTTCCTTTTGTTCTTACTGTGAATTTATCTATAAGTAGTGCTGAAGTAGAGTGCATCAGAAGCTCTTTTCCACTGTTCCATAAAGTGATGAGGCCTTCTACCAAGTTATACTCATTAGAAATGTCCTCGGATCTACCTATTTTGTCGAGTTCTTTTGTTGGCTGACTAAATTAGGCTAGATAGCATTTCACTTTTTTGTTGCCAAATTGTAAATATCATTGTTGTGAAAACTATATGCTTAGCCTCTTACAAATCTGTGGCAAAATAGAATTTCCCAAAAACCCTAGGTAATCTAAGTTTAATATGAACAAAGGCGCCTTTATATGCATACTTTTTGCATACATTATTATAGTATCCCATTTACTGTTTTATTGGTATTTTAATTTGAATGGAAAATGAATTTTGGATGGTGGTGAAGAAAGTGAAGAAGCAGGGGATCAGGAGTATAGGGAAAACAGAGCACATAAGGTGGTTTAGACTAGTCGTTCTGCAATTCCTCAGGTATTTTTAGACTATCTCTTAGGTTTCTAGCTTTTTGGTCTCAATTTACTTGATTGTAATCCATTTTTTCCTTATTTCCATACAGTCCTTACATTTTATCAAATTTGGATGAAACTTACGATGATAATCAAACTCTGGCGATTAGAATCATTCCTATTGAAGAAGAAGCAGATGTAAAAGTTTCTCCTAAACCATCTGTAAGTTACAGCTCCGTTCTGCAACATCCTCCACTGAAATCTAAAAATATCAGCACTCAAGAAAGACTGAAATTTCTCCAAACCAACCAGCTAATCAAAACCATGGGTTGAAGTAGGGGTTTCAAATGGGCGGGTTAGGTTGAGATTGGGAATGTTAAAATGGATTGAAATAGAGAATGAGTTGGGTTATTGTCATGCCTCAGGAGGGTATCCTTGGCGTGGTCGGCACTCAGAGACTATTGCTAGCCCCCAAGCGAACCACTCGACCTCATCACATTCGTTCAATCATAATCTAATAACAGAAGACATCAATGATCAAGAAATACTTAATGAAAAGAAATGACATACAGTAAATAAAGGCCAAAAGCCAAACAATCTATCCATCAACCAAGTAAGACTAGTATGAAAGAAACTAGTTAAAAACATAATTCAATCAAAACTGAACAATCTAGTCTATGAAGCCTCTAAAACATCTGACTAAGTGGTGCCAATTGACAAACCCATGGCTACCGCAAAATAAGATAAAAAGGCTGAACTCAAAGCTAGAAGGAAAAAAATGATATCATCCGAAAGTAGGGCAGGACTCACCGATCAGCTGAAAGCAAATAGGTCTTCAACGGGGCACCTGTTGATGATCGCTAGTACCTGTCTCTGCATCATGAAAAGATGCAAGCCCAAATGAACATCAGTACGTGGAATGTACAAGTATGTAAAATGACAGATTAAAACATATAAAGATAGAATAACATCAACTCAAATAGCTCAACTCAAGAAGTTGGAAACATAATCATCATGTCAAGAGTCTAAAGTAAGAATATAGTTTAGACAATGACCATTCATATGCCATCTAATCCAATCCACTCAGAATACTATCAGGACCTATATGAGAGTTTCTCTAACCGACAATCATCACCTATGAGCCAGTGATGATACAACAAAGCGATGTCGTTGCCACATCCATCCAATACCTTGTCAGGGTATAGGACATCCCATCAATGGATCCAAATCAGTAACATCAAGTCCTATTTTTGAGATAGTAGGAAACATTCGATTTTATGGTCCAATCCTCTCCTATGCCAGCTACTAGTCATTGAGTTCAAGTTGGACTTACTCTTACTCCATTCGGTGCTCAATACCCCTCCCAAGACTCAATATGCTCATACAACTTAACCCTATGGTTAACTCATTTATCTAGTCTCATTAGACATTTGTCAAATCAATTCATCATATCAACTATCAATTCTTTGGTTACATTCTTTTATGGCTCAGCTCTTAACTCATAAAGACTCTATCATGCATCATTCTTACTCGTAACATTCAGGAAAATAAAAGTAGAGCTGAAGCTTTTAGGGATTCCACACACTCTTTTAGGCTCAAATTATACTCATGCATGCTCATTTAAGTGAAATATGAGAAAATAGCAATATTTAATGCTAGGGTTCATGTAGATCAGCAAAATCATCTAATTCAAGTATTTAATTCATAAAAACTGTAATTAATGCAAAATTATATAGATATGCATTAAAATTTAAGAAAAACATTTAAGAAACATTCATGGGAGACTTAATTCACTCACAACTCTATCAAGTCAGGTTATGGGGCACATGGAAGAACATAATCCATGTTTTGATTAGCCTTACATACCTGGAAGTTCTAAGTCTTGAAACACCTTAGGGAAATTCACAAGATTATCGTTAAACCGTAGCCTTTTTCTCCCTTGAAACCTAGTTCTAAGTTTGAGAGAGTGTTTTAGCGTAAAAAGGTTGAATTGATATGTCTAGGGATTTATTTAGGTGTAAATATGTCAGGTTTATGCTTTGAAAAGGTTAGAAAAGACCAAAATACCCTTTCTTAAAAAGTTGTTAAAGTCATCTATAGGCCTAGCTACGGCCTGTAGAAAACCTTCCGTAAACTTTTGGGCGAATTTCGAGGTCTCTAGATCGATTCCACGAGTCCAATCTACGGCGTTTAGAAGTTTTTATGACCCATAAATAGGTTTATAAAGTCTGAGACTAAAAAATGGATTTTCAGGAATTTTTTTCCATGATTTAGCAGACAGGCCATAACTCAAACAACAACCCGTAATAGGTTTCATACTTTCAACTCTACTCTGGCAGTCTTCAGTAAAATGACCATAACGTTTGACTCCGAACCTTAAATGAGGTGAAATTAACTGCATTGGAAACTAATTCAAAGACCTTTCCTTTGGTAGGTCATGGGATACTAATTTATCTTATGTTGAGAGTTATGATATTTTAAATTGGCCCTTGTATAATCTAACACTAGAAAGTCTATTTATAGGAAAGTTTTGAACTCAGCTAAGTACTAGAGATCTCTTATGACCCTAATACACTTCCCACATATAAAAATGTGGCTTGAAACATAGGTACATGTAAGAATAGAGTTATGGGGTGTTACAATATCTCCTCCGAATCATTCATCCTCGAATAATGAGCAACTAGGAGACCTATCAAGTGGGAATACCATCAAAAACTCAAATACTAGGATACTCGAATACTCAAACTTCTAACTCAGGATTCAGAATTGAAACACTATTTCTACATCATCCTTAGGCACGAATACAATTAAAGACATGCATACTCAAATATTCACAGGCTCAAGATGAGCATCAACTCAGAGATAAGAACTTATAGAAATGAATCATTACTATCAATTTCATCATTAGGAGGCACGAATAGGTGAGGGTATATTGCCTTTATATTCTCTTTCGCTTCCCATGTAGCCTCTTCAACGGATTGACTCTTCCACAACACTTTTACAGAAGCAACCTCTTTAATTCTCAACTTGCGAACTTGACGATTAAGGATCTGGACTGGGATCTCTTCATAACTCAGACATTCATTCACCCTAATGCTTTCAACAGGCACAACCAAGGACAGATCTCCCAAACACTTTTTAAGCATAGAAATGTGAAAGACCGGATAGATGGTTGCTAGCTCTTGTGGTAGATCTAACTCATAAGCTATATTTCCCACTCTTTTCACAATTTGGTAGGGACAAATGTATCAAGGACTCAACTTTCCCTTCTTCTTGAATCTCATTACACCCTTCATGGGTGACACTTTCAAGTATACCCAATTGTTCACTTCGAACTCTAGGTCTCTCCTCCTAACATCAGTGTAGGACTTATGACGACTCTTTGCAGTTCTTAATTTCTCTTGGATAATCTTTACATTCTATATATCCTGGTGTACCAAGTATAGCCCAATCAACACCTTGGTTCACCTACCTCGAACCATCCGATCGGTGACCTACATCTTCTCCTATAAATGGCCTCATATGGAGCCATCTGAATGCTCGAATGGTAGATGTTGTCGTAGGCAAATTCAATCAGAGGCAAGTGGTCATCCAATTACCTTTGAAGTCAATGATACAAGCCTTCAACATATCCTCCAAGGTCTATATTGTAGCTCTGCGTGGCTATCAGTTTGAGGGTGGAAAGCAGTGTTAAGGTTCACCGTTAGACCCAGACCTTTCTGAAAGGACTTTTAGAATTGGGTAGTGAATTGACCTCCCTATCTGATATGATGGACAAAGGAACTCCATGTAGTCTAACAATCTCCCTTATGTATAGTCAGGTATAATCCACTGAGGTGTAAGTCGTCTTTACTGCCAAGAAGTGTGTAGATTTTGTCATCTGATAAACTATCACCTAAATTGAATCACATTGTCTACAAGACCTCGATAAGCCTGTGATGAAATCCATATTGATTATCTCCTAATTCCATTCTGGAATTTCAAAATTCTGGGTTACTCCACATGGCCTTTGGTGCTCAACTTTTACTTATTGTCAATTTGGGCACTTAGAATAAAGTCTGTAATGTCTCTCTTCATCCCACTCCACCAATAAACCTCTCTCAAGTCGTGGTACATTTTGGTAAACCCTGGATGGATAGAGTGTCTAGAGGTATGGGCTTCTGACATAGTTCTTTCTCGAATACCATTAAAATCTGGAACACACAATCTACTTTGGTATCTCAATATCCCGTCTCCCCTTTTGACGAATTCCATTACTTTCTGCTCATGTACATCTTTCTTCAATTGGAGTAAGATGAGATATTTGTCTTGCTTCTCCTTTACCTCAACTACAAGGGATGATGTAGACCCGTTATGCACAAGTATTCCATCTTCACCAGATTTGTCTAGTTTAACTCCTAATCACATTCTAGTATGTGCACCTCTTTAGCTAACTCTTTCTTCTCTTCTTCCACATCAGCAGTGTCTCCCATAGACGACCTGCTAAGAGCATCAGCAACCACATTAGCATTATCTGGATGTTAGAGGATACTCACATCATAGTCCTTAAGCAGCTTAAGCCATCCCCTCTGCCTCAAGTTAAGCTCCTTCTAGGTGAATACATATTGCAGGCTCTTGTGGTTGGTAAATACATCAACATGCGCTCTATATTAGTGGCGCCAAATCTTGAGCGCAAACACCACTACAACCAATTCTAAGTCATGAGTTGGATAGTTCCTCTCATGGTTCTTAAGTTATCTTGAAGCATAGGCTATGAACTCACCTCTCTGCATCAAAACACATCATAATCCCTCTCTAGAACCATCACAATAGATCACAAAATCATCAATCCCCTCAAGTAGAGTAATCACTAGCCCAGTCATCAATCTGGTTTTTAACTCTTGAAAACTCTTCTCACACTCGTCGGACCACTGACACTTAGCTATCTTTTGAGTCAGCATGGTCAATAGTGAGGATATAGAAGAGAATTCCTCAATAAATTTACGGTAGTAACCCGCCAAACCTAGAAACGTCTTATGTCAGTTGGAGAGGTGAGTCTAGGTCAGTTCTTAACTGACTCAATCTTCTACATATCCACTCGAATACCATCACCCGAGATAACATGACCCAAAAATAATACTAATTTAAGCCAGAACTCACATTTTGAAAATTTGGCATACAACTCCTTATCCTTGAGGGTCTGAAGAACAATTCAGAGGTGATCAGCATGTTCTTCCTCATCTCCGGAGTACACCAAAATATCATCGATGGACACAATCACGAACATGTCGAGATACTGTATGAATACTCTGCTTTTCAATTCCATAAAAATGGAAAGAGCATTGGTCAATCCAATGGAGATTACTAGAAACTGAAAGTGACCATATTGGGTTCGAAAAGCCATCTTCGAGATGTCATATTCTCTCACTTTCAATTTGTGATAGCCTGATCTAAAGTCTATCTTGGAGAAATCGGTGGTACCCTAAAATTGGTCAAACAATTCATCGATCCTTGGAAGGAGATATTTGTTCTTAATGGTCACCTTATTCAACTGGCGATAATATATACACATCCTGAGGGGACAATCTTTCTTGTACACAAATAGGACAAGAGTGCCCCACGAGTGACACTCGGCCTAATAAATCCTTTATCTAATGGATCCTTCAACTGCTCTTTCAGTTCTTTCAACTCAACGGGAGACATTCTATATGGCGAAATAGAGATAGGCTAGGTATCGGGGAAAATATAAATCCCAGAATTGATCTCCCTATCAGGAGGGACTTCAGGAAAATCATCAGGGAAGACATCAGGGAACTTATTTACAATTGGAACTAACTCAATAGGTAGAGGCTCTACATCATCAGCCTTAACTCGCATGAAGTGATAGCACATCCGTTAGAAATTAAATTTTTGGCCCTAAGGTACGAAATAAACTTACCCTTGGGCACTGCAGAACTACCCTTCCACTCTATAACAGGCTCATTCAGAAATTAGAATTTGACCATTCGGGTTTTACAAATGACAGAGGCATAGCAGGCGTGAAGCCAGTCCATGCCAAGAATCACATCAAAGTCAATCATCTCTAACTCAACTAAGTCTGCCAAAAAGTATCTCTATGATAAATAGACACCATGCAATATCTATATACCCTTTCAGCTAGAATGGACTCACCAACAGGAGTAGAAACACTGAAGGGCTCAAGAAGACATTCAAGAAGGATCTCAAAGGTACATATGTAGTTACAAATGATAAAGTGGAACTTGGGTCAAGCAAGGCATACACATCATAGGGAAAAACTCAAAGCATACCTGTCACAACATCTGGTGCAACTTCCTAATCCTATCGATTTCCCATTGCATACAGATGGTTTATACCCCTACCTATATTACTTATGGCACCTCTCTGACTACCACTGGATGGTGGTGGTGCTGAAGAATGAGCTTCATTACCTCTATCGCCTCGCCTCCTTATTAGGCACTCATTCTGGAAGTTACTAGTCTGTCTACACCTATAGCACGCATTGGCGCCTTCACGACACTCACCTAGGTGGAGTTTTCCACACTTGCCACATGGCGATTTCCCCCTCAAACCTTGAGTCACACTAGCTTAGGATTGAGAACCCTGAGCTCTGGAATTCTGATAGCCTTGAGAATTCTGATCATGCCTATTACTCAAAGCTGGTGCACTTGATAAGGATGGTGCATAATGCGAAGAGCTCTTCTAAAAATAGGACCTGTCCCCCTTACTTTGTTTATGTTGTCTAGGTCATGCCCTGCTGACTTAGACTTCTTGTTCAAGTGCTCCTCCATACCTCTCTTCTTATCCTCCTCAAGTTGTTGCGCATAGACCATAAGAGTAGAGATGTTCATGCCCGGAATCAGTAATGTTGCTTTGCGCTCCTTTTTCACATGCTTGATTAAGCTGGATATGAACTTTCTCATCTTAGATCTCATGTCAAGGACCATTTCTGGAGCATATCTGGAAAGTTGTATGAATTTAAGGCCATATTCTATGATAGTCATCCCCTCCTACTTCAAGTTAACAAACTCCTCAACCTTCACTTCTCTCAACTCTCGTGGAAGGAAGTGATTAAGAAAGACACTCTCAAAGTCATCCAAAATGGTAGGTTCAGCATCTTCACATTGGCTCTCTTCCCATTGATTGTACAAAACATATGCCACATCCTTGAGTTGATAGGAAGCAAGTTCAACTCCCTCAATCTCTGCTGCATGCATAGTTTTCAACACTTTCCACATCTCATCAATAAAATTTTGAGGGTCTTCCTCAACCTTAAAACTAGTGAAGACTGGTGGGTTCATCCTTAAAAAATTTCTAAGTCTCGTCGCAACAATTGGCTCTTGGAGATAGAGCTAGGAGCTTGTGAACTTCGATTCCCACTCTGGGTGGCTACCAGTTGGGTGAGCATAGTGATAGCTCCTCTGAAAATAGCCTTTGTAGTAGGAGTAAGTGAAGTAGTAGGCACTTGGGGAGCCCCAACTACTCTAGCACGTTAACCCCAACCCCCCTCTCTATTTAAGGACGCACCTCTGGTGTGGATTTTTAGTGTTGCGAACTAAAGCATCTCCTTCGGTGGCGGTATGATTAGGAGGCATGATTCTGCAAATGTGTAACGCACGAATTAGATAGATAGTTTAATAAAGTTAAACTCTATCTGTCACGCCCCAGGAAGGTACCCAAGACGTGGTCGGCACCTAGAGACTATTGCTTGTCCCCAAGCGAACCACTTGGCCTCATCACATCCATTCAATCAAATAACTCTACTGATCAGCGAAAGATAAAGGGAATTAAATGGGCACATCTCATCTAGTCCTCAAAATAATATATATAGTAATAAAAGGCTAGTAGAAAGAACTAGCTCACGATCTTAACATTCAACATTCGACTCTCATCTATGAAGCCTCTGTTACGATCAAGTGGTGCCAATGACAGACCCATGACTACCTCAATCAAAAGTAAAGCAAATCAAGCCTAACTCTAAAGTAAGATGAAATAAAATAATGAATCCTCCGAAGTAGGGGAGGCTCACCAATCAATTGAATGTCTCGAATCCTCAACGGTGCATCTATTGACGATCTCTAATCCCTGTATCTACATCATAAAATGATGCAGCGCCGAGTGGCGTCAGTACGTGGAATGTACAGTATGTAAAATAGCTGAATGAAATAGAAAGACGTAGAGTAATATGGAACAATCATTGACTCAAAACAATAATCAAATCATAACGTCATATGCCTATTTAAAGCAAGAATAAAGAGTAGACAAGTGACTCATCAAATAATTGTTGCTTTCCTAGCACACACAAGTATACGTGGTCAACCCAAGTAATATAGTGTCCCTGAGAAAGAGGTCGAGATATCGAACCCAAAGGATTTAAAGATTAATGGTTTCTGCTTAAGTTATTATGCTCAATTGGTATCCACGATAAATAGCAATGAGATTTATAAGAGAAAAGACTTACGTCTAAAATCTATGGTTTAATGCACGACTCAATTTGTACGAAATAGTAATTTATCAAATTAAAGGTAATTCTGGGATTGTAGCCATTGCGACTCTAGTGTCTCTCAATCATTGTTCATGCATCTGGGTTTACACTTACTAGTTCACAGGGTTTAATTTACCTAACAGGGTTGCACGCCTCTGCAGGCCTACTTTCATTGACTGTCTAACTACATCATTGAGCGGGGATAGACAAACCACCAAAAGCGCTTTAATTTTATCTTCCTGTATTATGACCAAGCGAGGTGTAAGGGTAGTTGTCACAGGTCTCCCTTACACGAACCAATCTAATGACCTAGTTGGACACGCCCCCTATTCCACTGTGTTCTAATCATTCCAACATCTTTCGAATTCAGAATGAATAACCCATTTACTCCCTAGCTGATCAGCTAAGAAGTATAAATAATAGTGTCACAGAAATAAGTATCAAACCCAATCATACATAAACAAAATCAAGAGTTCACATTGTCTAGGGCTACAATCCCAGAATATGGGAGAACTAGCCACTCATGGTTGATTCCACATCAAAATTATGCTAACAATTACCAACATTCAAGAGTACAACGATGAGAACGAACAAAATTTGACCTAGGTTGTGTTCTCTACCTTCTCCTCCTTCTAAGTCGTTCAAAAATCGAATAATATAAAAGTTATGTTTAAAACAATTAATAGTCTACTATTTTAGAATCCCGCCACTCATTTTTCCCTTTGGATACATATGGTTCGCGACGCGAACTAGTGTGCTTTGACCCAGATCTGCCGATTTGCTGACTGGACTAATTCGCCTCATCATTTACCCTGGTCCGCGACGCGGACCCTGCAGCGTACCTTGCAACCTTTTTCTTCTCCTTTCCATTTCTCCTAGTTTCCCCCAGGTCCGCGACGCGGACCATCACCTTTGCTGTTGTTTGCTTCTTTTCTTCCTTGATTTCTGGGACGTGTTCATCCTCCCACTTCGAGCATGGCTTCGAAATGCGGTTATTTGACCAAAATCTACAAAATACAACCCAACGGAGTCTTTGACCCCCAGATTAGAAAAATAATCACAATCCTACTAAAAGCAGTTGTTCTCTATATTTTTACCCTCTGACTTAGCTCGATTTATGGGTCTATTTGGCTAATTAGGCATGTAAATACGCCTAAAATCAACAATCAACCTCACCAATCAAGTCTGACTCATATTAGAGGGACTCATCTCATCACATCTCATCTCATCTCGACTTAGAGAACTCAAGGTAGGAATTTTTTGGGAGTTTCTCTTATCCGACAACAATCACTTATAATCCAGCAATTGTACAACAACCCGCCATTGTTGCCACATCCGTTTCATACTTTCCAGGTAAGGAATGAATCGAATCAACTAGGGAAACTACAATCAACCAAGTCCTCTATTGTTTCAGGGACTCCATCAAGAGGGAACAACAATGTAATATGATGGGTCTAATCCTCACCTACGTTTGGCCACTTAGTTTGATGAGTGTGAGTTGGACTAACTCTTACTCTTTTGGTGCTGGATATTCTTCCCAAAATTCATTGCTCATAAGACAATCAACCCAATCAATTCAATCAATCCAATCAAATCATCTCAATCAGCCTCGTGGAGGCACTATCAATCAATCAGTCTCGTAGGGACTTTAGCCCTCTCATCAATCAACATCTCAATCAGTAGCTCAAGGCTTAGAACATTCATTAGGGAACAATCGAATAGAAAAATTAATGGAGTTCATTTATGGAGACTCACAGGACTATCAAGTTCTATCAATTCGTCATCATTCTCTCATCACAATCACAATCGACATCCTCCAATCAAGGCTCTAGACTCAATTCCTAAGTTCATTAATGCATGCTTTTCAAAAGAAGTCATGTAGGGTTACACAATATCTCATGAAAAGTATTCAATTCAAGAAATCAAGTTTAGGATGATCATCAACATAGGAAAATACATATAATTAATACAATTTTCAAGAAAAAACATCAAGAATCGTGTATGTAGTCTCTTTAGACATTCAACTCTTTTATGATCATCTATGGGGCACTTGAGAGAACAATCTCATGCTTTTAGTTTAGACTTACATACCTGGGATGAAGCTATCAACAATCACCTTCAAGAATCCTCCTTTGAATTCTTCAATCTTGCGTCTTCTCCTCTTCTCTCAAGCCCTAGTCTTGTTCAATTGTTTAGAAAGGACATAGAATGGGATTTTAGACCCTTTTTATGTTTAAATAACCTCATTTGATCATGTATTGAGCTTAGGAGGGGTTGGGAATTATCCGGAATGCCCCTCACAAAATTTAAAAAAATTTAGCTTCGAAATAACCCAATCTGCGACGCGGACTATTCGTGTACAAGTGTAATTTTCTCCGAAAAATTTTTGAACGAATTTTTCATTCCCGTCAATTTTTTTTTAAAAAAAACTAAGTGTGGGTTCGCTACAAAATGCAACGCGCCTCTGTCACGCATCAACACTATTTTTTGTTTCGGACGAAAAAATTATCCTTTGATCCAGCCGCTCTAAAAATTGACCGAGACCATTTTCCCACTCAATTTTTGTGTTGATCACAAATCTAGCCTTGGATTTACCATCTGATCATGGGAAGACGCGTTACACGCATACCTCTCCTCTAGGGGTATTTTGGTAATTTTATCGGCCGTTACATCATCTCCCCCTTGGGATCATTCGTCCTCGAATGATGAGTAAAGGCGGATATCAAGGCACGAATAGGTCAAGACTCATCTCTACATTCACCTCAACCGGTCAAACTCTCAACATCCTCATCAATCCTAATCAACTCTATTCGGACTCAGTAATAGACAACAACTCAAGAATAGACCAATCAATTTAGTCAAGGTCAAGGAATCTACCTTCAACGTTTTCATCATTGGGCATGAATAGGTGCGAATATTTGGCTCTCGTCTCTTCCTCAGCTTCTCATGTGGCTTCCTCAACAAATTAATTTCTCCACAAGACTTTGACTGAGGCTACCTCTTTGGTTTTCAGCTTACGAACCTGACAATCAAAGATTTGGACCGGAATCTCCTCGTAGGACAAACTATTCTTCACTTCAATACTCTCAACAGGGATCACCAAGGCAAGATCTCCCCAAAACTTCTTCAACATCGATACATGGAATACCAGATGAATATCATCTAACTCGGAAGGCAACTCTAGCTCATAGGCAACCTTCCCAATCCTTTTCACAATCTGGTAGTTCCCACATAGCGTGGAGCACTCAACTTTCCCCTCTTTCTGAATCTTATGACACCTGATGTGAGGCCAAAAATATATATTTTTAGTCATTATTTACCTCGTATTTAATACTTTTATTTATTCGTTTTGAGCATAAATTTTATGGATTATGCTAAATTGTATATTTTATTTGTAGGATTAAATTGGCGCTAAATGAAGAGATTTGGAGCTTAAACGAATTAAAAAGAAAGATTAAAGAAGGAAATTCAAGCAGGCAGCGTAATGGATTAAATTGAATAAAATAATATATTTTATTATACATATGCATGCGGCAGATTTCAATTGCAATTTTAATTGCAATTGACGCCACATGGACGAGGTCACGCCAATCCAATCCTTTCCGGTTTTGGTTTTCCAAATTATTTTGGACTCAATTATTTTATTTTGGGGTGGTTTCCTACACTTATAAATATTCCATAAACTTAGGTTTTATAGAACTTTTGACTGAGAGAGAAGTAGGAGCCGCCGTGGAGGCCGGAGAATTTTGGTTCATCTTTTCTTCTCCATTATTATTTATTTTTATATTTATCTTTGAATGCTTTGGGGTAATATCTTCATGTCTATATGGAGTTAAACTTCTCATTCTAAGATTGTGGTACCTAATAAGATGATTGTTTAGTCATTATTAATTCAGAATATTTGTTTATCATATTAGTTGTTCCTATATTGCTTTTATCTATACTTCATAGCCTGATCAACTAGGGGGTAAATTAGTTGTTCATTCCGGATTCGAGAGATGTTGGAACGGCTAGAACATCGTAATATTGGGAGCTTGTTCAATTAGGAAACTAGATTGATTCATGTAAGGGAGACCCGTGACAACTACCCTTACACCTCGCTTGGGTCAAAATACAGGAAAATAAAATTAAAGAGGAAAAACTAATATGATAAACAAATATTCTGAATTAATAATGACTAAACAATCATCTTATTAGGTACCACAATCTTAGAACGAGAAGTTTAACTCCACATAGAAATGAAGAAATTACCCCAAAGCATTCAAAGATAAATATAAAAATAAATAATAATGGAGAAGAAAAAATGAAACCAAAATTCTCCGGCTTCTACGGCGGCTCCTACTTCTCTCTGGGTCAAAAGTTCTATAAAACCTAATTTTATAGAATATTTATAAGAGTAGGAAAATAACCCAAAATAAAATAATTGAGTCCAAAATAATTTGGAAAACCAAAACTGGAAAGGATGGGATCGGCGTGACCTCGTCCATGTGGCGTCAATTGCAATTAGAATTGCAAATCTGCCGCATGCATATGTATAATAAAATATATTATTTTATTAAATTTAATCCATTAAGCTACCTGCTTAAATTTCCTTCTTTAATTTTTCTTTTTAATTCGTTTGAGCTCCAAATCTCTTCATTTAGTGCCAATTTAATCCTACAAATAAAATACACAATTTAGCACAACCATAAAATTTATGCTCAAAATGGATAAAAAATACGAGGTAAATAATGACTAAAAATATATATTTTTGGCCTCACATCAACACCCTTCATAAGTGACACTTTCAATTACACCCAATCCTTTACCTCGAACTCTAAGTCTCTTTTCCTCACGTCGGTATAAGATTTCTGGTGACTCTGAGTAGTCTTCAACCTCTGTCTAATGACCTTAACTTTCTCCATTGATTGGTGGACAAGATCAGGCCCAATCAACTCAAATTCTCCAACTTCAGACCACCCAATTGGTGATCTACATCTCCTCCCATATAAGGCTTCATAGGGAGCCATCTAAATGCTTGCATGATAACTATTGTTATGTGCAAATTCAATCAATGGTAGGTGGTCATCCCAATTTCCTTTGAAGTCAAGGACACAGGTTCTCAACATATCTTCTAACGTCTAAATGGTGCGCTCAGCCTGGCCATTTGTCTGTGGATGAAAGGTTGTACTCAAATTTACCTTGATACCCAGTTCCTTCTGGAAAGATCTCCAAAATTAGGAGGTGAATTGAGCTTCTCTGTCTGAGATGATGGACAAGGGAACTCCATGCAACCTCACAATCTCTTGGATGTATAGCTTGGTATACTCTTCTGCAGTGGTGGTTGTCTTAACTGGTAAGAAGTGAGCCGGTTTGGTCATCTTATCCACAATCACCCATATAAAATCATATTGCTTTCGAGACCTCGATAGACTAGTAATGTAGTCCATGTTGATTATCTCCCACTTCCACTCTGGGATCTCAAAGTTCTGGGCCAACCCACATGGTCTTTGGTGCTAAACCTTAACTTGTTGGCAATTCGAACACTTTGAAATGAACACAACAATATCCCTCTTCATTCCACTTCACCATTAGACTTCTCTCAAGTCATGGTACATCTTGGTAGATCCAGGATGAATAGAATATATAGAATTATGGGCTTCAACCATGATTCTATCTCAAATACCATCAACATCCGGAACACACAATCTACTCTGGTATCTCAACACTCCATCTCCCCCTTTAGAGAAAACATCACTTTCTGTTTGTGGACAACCTCCTTCAATTAGAGTATGACAGGATCTTCGTCTTGCTTTTCTTTCACCTCAACAATTAAAGATGAAGCAGACCCATTCTGAACATTGACTCCTCCCTCATTATTCTCCTTAAGTTGAACTCCCAATCAAGAAAATCGATGCACTTCTTTAGCTAGCTCCTTCTTTCCCTCCTCAACACAGGCTGTACTACCCATTAACGACTTGCTAAGAGCGTCCGCAACAATGTTAGTTTTACCTGGATGGTAGAGAATGCTCATATCATAATCCTTGAGCAACTCCAACCATTTTTTCTGTCGCAAGTTGAGCTCTTTTTGATTGAAGACATACTGCAAGCTCTTGTGCTCAGTGAACACATCCACATACACTCTATATAAGTAGTGGCGCCAGATTTTAAGTGTAAACACCATCGCTGCCAACTCAAGATCACCGGTTGGATAGTTCCTCTCATGAACCTTAAGTTTCCTAGAAGCATAAGTTATCACCTTCCCTCTCTGCATCAGCACATATGTCAATTCAACTCTCGAAGCTTCACAATAGATTACAAAGTCCTCTGTCCCATCGGGCAAGGTTAGAACCGATGCAATAGTCAGTCTCGTCTTCAACTCTTGGAAACTCTTTTCACATTCATCAGACCACTGAAACTTGATTTTTTCTGAGTCAATTTAGGAAATGGTGCGGATAAGGAAGAAAATCCATCGATAAATCTGCGAGAGTAGCCTGCCAACCCCACAAAAATTCTTATCTTGGTCGGAGAGGTTGATTTAAGAAGTTCTTAACCGCTTCAATCTTTTGAGCATCTACTCGAATACCATCACCAGAAACCATGTGGCCAAGAAAACCCACTCACTTAAGCCAGAATTCACATTTCAAGAATTTTGCATACAACTCATGGTCCTTAAGTGTTTGGAGGACAACTCTGAGGCGATTAGCATGCTCCTCCTCATCTCTCGAATACACCAAAATGTCATCAATGAATACAATGAAAAATTATGTCAAGATATTATCTGAATACTCTATTCATCAAGTCCACAAAGGCTGCAGGCGCATTCGTCAACCCAAAGGACATGACCAAGAACTCAAAATGGCCATATCTAGTCCTAAAGGTTGTATTTGGAATATCTCATTCCCTTACTTACAACTGATGGTAGCCAGATCTGAGGTCTATCTTTGAGAAACAAGAGGCACTCTGAAGTTTGCCAAATAGATCATCTATCCTTGGAAAAGGATACTTATTCTTTTATGGTGACCTTATACAGTTGTCTATAGTCAATACACATTCTGAGGGACTCGTCCTTTTTTGCACGAATAGGACAGGGGCACCCAAAGGAGAAACACTCGACCTTATAAAGCCCTTCTCTAACAAATGTTTCAATTGTCCTTTCAACTCCTTCAACTCAGCGGGGGCCATCTTATAAAGTGGAGTTGAGATAGGTTGGATATCAGGAAGAACACCAATCCCAAAGACACCAATCCCAAAGTCAATCTCCCTATTAGGAGGGATTCCGGGCAGATCCTTATGAAACTTATTCACAATCGGGAGTGACTCAAGAGTAGGAGACTGAACATCATCAGATTCAACTCGCACGAGGTGATGGATACAACCTTTGGAAATCATCTTTCTGGCCCTAAGGTGATAGAGAAACTTTCCCCTAGGTGCAACAGAATCACTCTTCCACTCAAGAACTGGTTCATTCGGGAATTGGAGCTTAACGATTCAGGCTCTACAATCAACAGAGGCATAACAGGCGTGAAGCAATCAATGCCAAGGATCATATCAAAATCAATCATCTTCAACTCAACCAAATCAACAAGAGTATCCCTATGATGGATGAACACTACACAAGATCTATAGATTCTCTCAGCTCGAATAGACTCATCCACTAGAGTAGAAACATCAAAGGGTTCAAGCAGACTCTCAGGGGTTCTATCAAATCTACTAGCCACATAAGGAGTTACAAATGACAATGTGGAACCAGGATCCATTAAATCATAACAATCAAAAGAGAAGACTCCCGTCACAATATCTGGGGAATACTCCTGATCTTGGTGACTACCCATGGTATACAAATGGTTTGTAGCTCTGCTTGCGCCTGACGTAGTACCTCTCTGGGCTCTTCTAGCTGGAGGGGCTGGTAGATTGAGCCCGATCACCCCACTTTGGACACTTTCATGACATCTCCCCAAGTGCAATTTGCCACACTTACCACACGGTAGTTTACCTTGTGAACCTTGAACAACACTAGCTTGTGACTGATATCCTTGGGTTCCAACATTCTGAGACCTCTGGTGCTGGAAATCGGTTACCATTCCCTTTCCTTCCAATCTCATGGCTGGATGCCTTAGCTTTCTTTCGTCTGAACTCCTCTCTATCCTGTTGTCCCTCCTCATCAGCTTGTTGCACAAATATCATCAATCTCATAATATCCATATCACTCACAAGCATCGCTCATTTCCATCTTTCTTGGGCCCTCTATTTAACCTATCAACATACATCCCTATTCTCTCCCTCATGTCAACAACCATATCCGGAGTATATCGAGCTAATTGCATGAACTTCAACCCATACTCCTGCACAATCATAGAGCCCTGTTTTAGATTTTTGAACTCTCTTACCTTGGCCTCTCTTTGTTCCCTTGGAAAGAAGCGCCCCAAGAAGGCTTCCTCGAGCATTGCCCAAGTCAACAATGGGGAATCATTTCCTCTACCTTTCTTCTATTGGTCGAACCATAGTCTGGCCACACCTTTGAGTTGGTAAGTAGCCAGTTGACCCCTGTCAGCCTCAGCCTCAGCCGCATCCATCATTTGGAACACTTTTTGGAGCTCCTCGACATAGTTCTCAGGATCTTCAATGTATGCAGACCCTGTGAACTCAGGCGGATTAATCCTTAAGAATTCCCAGACTCTAGAGGTGTCACGAGAATCCTTTCTACCCGCTCCTTGTCTCGCAGTAGGTGCTGCGACAGCATGGGCTAGAGTTTGAATAGCCTGGCATAGCTCAGCATTGGAGACCTCATCTTGTGGGGATGCTCAATAGGAAAAGCTTGGTCTGCAGGCTCCTCGTGTCCCTAAGGCTCAGGTGGGTTAACATTCTGTCTGGCGGGAGGTCCCCTACCTCTGACGACTCTTCTGGGAGGCATGATCACAACTCTGCAACGGCGAATCATGAATTAGAAGAGAACCTTTCATAGAGTTATGCTCTATCGCACGATTTAGAACATGAAAGAAGTGAAACAATTCTTAAATGTCCTATAGCGTCCAAATTATGGATGTGGAGATCTTCACACCAATAATAAGGACTTTACTAGACACGACTTCATAGACTCTCTAGGACTCTTGAACTTTATGCTCTGATACAAGTTTTTCACGTCCCGAGGGGGTACGTGAGACGTGGCCAGCACCTAGAGACTAATGCTATTGCCCAAGCGAACCACTTGGCCTCATCACATCCGTTCAATCAAATAACTCTACTGATCAGCGAAAGATAAAGGAAAGTAAATGGGCACATCTTATCTAGTCCTCAAAATAATATATATAATAATAAAAGTCTAGTAGAAAGAACTAGCTCACGAATCATGTATGATGATCATCAACATAGGAAAATACATAAAATTAATACAATTTTCAAGAAAAACCATTAAGAATCATGTATGTAGACTCTTTGGACTTTCAACTCTTCAATGACCATCTATGGGGCATATGAGAGAACAATCTCATGTTTTTAGATTAGCCTTA
Source organism: Solanum rostratum (assembly GCA_029948455.1). Lineage (NCBI taxonomy): Eukaryota > Viridiplantae > Streptophyta > Magnoliopsida > Solanales > Solanaceae > Solanum > Solanum rostratum. Next base: position 13,370,167 of record CM057053.1, on the reverse strand, counting down.
CATACCTGGGATGAAGCTATCAACAATCACCTTCAAGAATCCTCCCTTGAATTCTTCAATCTTGCGTTTTTCTCCTCTTTTCTCAAGCCCTAGTCTTGTCCAATTGTTTAGAAAGGACTTAAAATGGGGTTTTAGACCCTTTTTACGTTCGAACGACCTAATTTGATCTTGTATTTTTGCTTAGGAGGGGTTGAAATTATCTGGAATGCCCCTAAAAAAATTTAGAAATTTTCAGCTTCAGAATAACCTAGTCCGCGATGCGGACTTGTTGGGTACAAGTGGATCTTTCTCCAAAAATATTCCAAATGAGTTTTTCAATTCCGTCGAACTTTTTTTAAAAAAACTAAGTGTGGGTCTGCTACAAAGGCGCCTCTGTCGCGCATCAACACTATTTTTCGTTTTGGACCAAAATATTATCTTTTAATTCGATCGCTCTAAAAATCGACCCAGACCATTTTTCCACTCAATGTTTTGTGTTGATCGCAAATTCGGCCTCGGATTTACCATCTGAGCATGGGAAGACGCGTTACGTACATACCTCTCCTTTAGGAGTATTTTGGTATTACTGGGGCTTACACTATCATACAAACTCAGCATACTAGAAAGCGTAACAATTTCTAATGTCGTATAGCCTCCTGCTTATAAAGTGCGGTGCACAACGCACCCATAAACAAGTTTCTACTAGATACGACTTCATAGACTCCCTAGAACACTTGAACTTTATGCTTTGATGCCAAGCTTGTCACGCCTCGAGAGGGTACCCTTGTCACGGCCGGCACTCAGAGACTATTGGTAGCCCCCAAGAGAATCACTCGGCCTTATCACATTCACTCACTCATAATTTAATAGCGGAAGACATCAATGATCAAGAAATACTTAATGAAATGAAATAACAAATGGTAAATTAAGGCAAAAGGCCAAACAACATCCATCAACTGAGTAAGACTAGTATTAATAAAACTAGTTAAAAACGTAATCTAATCACAACTCAACAATCTAGTCTATGAAGCCTCTATCTGATAAAGTGATACCAATGACAGACCCATGGCTACTTCAAAATGAAATTAAAAGACTAAACTCAAAGCAAGAAGGAAAAACATGATATCCTCCGACAGCATGGGAGGCATTACCAATCAGCTGAAAGCAAATAGGTCTACCTATTGATGACTGCTAGTACCTATCTCTGCATCATGAAAAGATGCAGGCCCAAATGGACGTCAGTACGTGGAATGTATGAGTATGTAAAATGGTAGAATGAAACATGTAAAGATAGAATAACATCAACTCAAATAGCTTAGCTCAAGAAGTAGGAAATTCAAACATCATGTCAAGAGTTTCAAGTAAGAATACAGTTTAGACAATGACCATTAATATACCATTCCAATCCACTAAAAGTACTATTAGGACTTATATGGGAGTTTCTCTAACTGAAAACCATCACCAATGGGCCGGTGATGATACAACGAAGTGATATCATTGCCACATCCATCCAATACCTTTTCAGGGTATAGGACTTCCTATCAGTGGATCCAAATTAGTAACATCAAGTCCTCTTTTTGGGACAATAGAAAACATCCGATTTTATGGTTCAATCCTCTCCTACGCCAACTACATAATTATTGAGTTTGAGTTGGATTTACTCTTACTCAATTCGGTGCTCAATACTCTTCTCAAGACTCAATATGCTCATAAAATATTAACTCTATAGTTAACTCATTCATCTAGTCTCATTGGACATTTGTCAACTCAATTCATCACATCAACTATCAACTCTTCGGTTACATTCTTTTAAGGTTCATCTCTTGACTCATAAAGATTCTATCATGCATCATTCTAACTCATAGCATTCAGCAAAATAAAAGATGAGTTGAAGCATTTAGGGATTCCATAGACTCTTTTAGGCTCAAATTATACTCATGCATGCTCATTTAAGTGAAATACGTAAAAATAACAAGATTTCATGCTAGGGTTCATGTAGAACAGAAAAATCATCTAATCCAAGTATTTAATTCACAAAAACTTTAATTCATGCAAAATTATATAGATATATATTAGAATTTTTAAAAAAACCTTCAAGAAACATTCATGAGAGACTCAATTCACTCACAACTCCATCAAGTCGGGTTATGCGGCACATGGAAGAACATAATCCATGTTTTGGTTATCCTTACATACTTGGAAGTTTTGAATCTTGAAACAGGTTGGGGAAATCAACAAGATTATCTTCAAACCCTAGCATTTTTCTCCCTTGAAACGTTGTTCTAAGTTTGAGAGAGTGTTTTAGCGTAAAAAGGTTGAACTGATATGTCTACTGGTTTATTTAGGTGTAAAAACGTCAGGTTTAGGCTTTGAAAAGGTGGAAAAGGACCAGAATAATCTTTATTAAAAAGTTGTCAAAGTCATCTACAGGCTCACCTGCGGCCCGTAGATAACCTTCCATAAACATTTGGGAAAATTTTGGGGTCTTCTGATCTATTCCACGAGCCCAATCTACGGGCCGTAGAAGTTTCTACGTCCCGTAGATAGGTCTGTAAAGTCTGGGACCAAAAACTGGAATGTTAGAAATTTTTCCAACGAGTTAGCAGACGGGTCGTAACTCAAACAATGGCCCACAATAGCTTTCGTACTTTCAACTCTGCTCTGGTAGTCTTCAATAAAACGACCATAACTTTTGACTCCAAACTCTAAATGAGGTGAAATCAATTGTGTTGAAAAACTAATTCAAAAACCTTTCATCCTGTAGATCATGAGCTATCTAATTCCTTGTGTTCTAAGATTTATGACCGTTCAAAGCTAACCCTTGTATAATCTAACACTAGAAACTTCATTTATAAGAATATTTTTAACTCGTTTAAGTATTAGAGGTCTCTTATGACCCTAATACACTTCCCACATATAAGAATGAGGCTTGAAACATAGGTATATGTCAGAATAGAGTTATGGGGTGTCACAGTTATGACCCACCCAAATTTAATTTGGGCTCAAAGGGGTTGGACTCAAATGGGCTAAAAAGAAATTTGGGTTGGGCCATGACCTGCCCAATTTGACCCGCTCAATGTCAATAATTTTAACATACTATTATTTACTTTTATAATCACAATTTAAATTTCAAGTCAAGTAAAAAAAAATAAAAAGTTACAAATATATAGATAAATAATAAAAAATAAAAATAGATAGAAAACATGCATTACATCAATGCAAGTAAGGAGCCTTAGAATGGGTTGAAATTGGAGATTAAATTGGACTTGATTGAAGATTCTTTCAAAATGGGTTAAGGCTTGAATGGGTTGAGATTGAACCCAATTCAAATCATCTTGAGCCCAACCTACACATTTTTGGAGAGGTTACCTATATTTAGACTCATTTTGACACCCTTAGGCCCAAGTATCAAATAATATGTGAAAACCAACCCATATCTCAAGTTTCTGGAATGCCACTTGCTAAGCACAACCCTGTCACCCAATCTTCATCTACATGTTATTTGACAGTTGCTATAGCCACAACTGTAGCTTCTTTTGCAAAAATTCAAGAGTATGGTAGTCTGGTCGATACCAACTTATTGATTCAGCTTATCCTCAACCCAGAAGAAATACGAAAGTTGAAGAATGAACGTTGATTGGCTACCAATGCTGCTACAGTTGATTCTCTTGTTGCTACCATGTCTAGGCCAGTGGATCTACTAGTTCTCTGCCAAGGAAAAAACCCGATAAGGTAATTATCAGGCCCATTAATGAATACCAAGCTCCCCATGCAGATCTGGACCAATTTTTGGGCCAGAGCCAACAGCAAAAGCTATGCCCTGGACGATAACTAAGCCTAAAGCATCTGTGAAAAGTAATTTGATTAATGAATGAGGGGCGCTTCTTCATGTAGAAACGGTAAACATTAGAGAAGTAAGTCACTAGCTCACCTTTTTAAACCTAAATTTAGAAAATATTAAGGTATTGATCAACAAATATGGAGTACCCGATAATGTTGGAGGAAAGCCCTTGGATAATTCTGAGTTGGTTCCTTTATCTTGTTCCAAAAATGATGTGGTTTGAGTCCATCCTACCATTTAGCCTATATTGTTGCTTGTACCAAATGCTGGCCATACATCCCCTTTCTCCTCGATAACTAGTCCTGCCCCTCTTCACACGGATATCAATTACTACAAGTCCCTGATCAAGCAACATGGAGAAAATTATGAGTTTGTGGTTGATGAACGCTTACAAAATACCAATCCTCATGGTAATACACTGGAGCCAGGTTTCTTGAAGAACCAAAAAATAATTCAGCGCAGCTTGACACATTGTGTTTTCTTTAGTAAACCTGGGAGATGTCGTAATGGTTCCTCTTTCTCTTCCTGCATGATATATCTGGACAAAGGAGGTCTGTGGGGATGTCGGAAGCGTGGGATTCAAAGAGAATGAAGTAAATTGGGGAACTTAATTACTAATAGGACATGACTCAATAAGGTATTCTTTTTTTCTTTAATTGTATAGGAAACTAGTGACAAAGGCAGTTGCACAACTGTTTCAACAAAAACACTCCACTTTGCCTTTTCCTTGAGGAAGTTGCACAACAATTGTAATGAGTAACTAAAGCAAAATTTCCCTCAAGGAAAAGGCAAAACGGAGTACTTTTGTCGAAACAGCATGTGCAAGTGTCTTTGTCACTAGTTTCCTGTATAATTAAAGAAAAACAAATACAATGTTGATTGTTTATACAAATTTAAAAAATAATAACTCGAATTATTATCCAAAACTAAAGGAACCGAAATGTTTATCCTATTTAGACAATATGGCATCCATAACTTTTAAATTCTGAATCCGCCGCTACAGATAATCAAATTTGTCGTATTGCATGGGAACTTATGCTTGTTTTTCTTCAGTCTGATTTTTCATAGACAGGGAAGATTCTCAAAAGTGCAATCAGTGATTAAGTTAAATTAGTGAAATATCTCTGCAGTTTTTGCTAATGCCCTGGTTTCATTATTGACACTAATTGATAGTGAAAAAACAAAAATATGGACTAGCTTTGATACTGGCAAAAGGATAATATCAAAGTAAAAAATTGAAACTGTTATATGTTACGTTCAAGTTTCATCTCATTCTCCAACAGCTACTATTATTAGCATCCCTAATACAAGCTAAAATTCAAAAGCTGAGATTGATCATTGCTGTATAGACGCATGGCTTTAATTTTTAAGTCATGTATGAGAACGGAAGGAGCATTTTTCATAAAGAAGTGAACTGAAAAAAAAAATATTCTATGTTAGAAAAAAATATTAATTTCTTGTATGATCGTTCAATAATGATTATTATCTTAAAAAGATAATCTTTTTCTATTAAAGAATTTTGGAATCAGATAGAAAATAATGTCATGAAAATATCTTGAAAAACTAGTGCTAATCACATACTGTGTAACTCTTTTTTTAGCACATGCATGTGATTGAAAATATAGTAGCTAGTCCACGTAAGTTTAATGTTCATTTTTAAACTTTGAAGACGTAAAACTATTTTTTCTTTTTACATAATCTCGAATTAATAAGTTTTAATGACTTTTTTTCTGTTATTTTAATCCATAACTCACCAATCACCATTGAAAATTTTGTACGACTAATTGGTATCTAAATATTGTTCCGAAATTCATAAATCAAAGTGTATTAACAGAAAAAAAAAAAGAAAAGCAGCGTATAACGATTCACTCGCACAAAAATAAAAAGCAAACTTTCACAAACAAGAATTTGCTGCCAATTATGGCGAACGCCAAATAATTCCATTCCCATAATTTTTTCTACCTTTTTATCCTTGTAATTCCTTTACATCCACCGCTCCTCGTTCTGGCATGGAGGAGCGGTCACCATCTTCCGGTGGCAAAGGCAGAAATCTCCTCTCATCCGCCACATCGTTACGCCTCTCTCTCACCCCGGCTCGCTCACCGGATCATACCTACGTTGTTCAAATCCCTCGTGACCAAGTTTATCGTGTCCCTCCTCCTGAAAATGCCAAAATTGTGGAAAATCATCGACAGCCAGATGCTAAAAAGAAAAGGAAATGCACATGTTGTTGTTGGATATTTTCCTTTTTACTCCTTATAGGTATCGCCATTGGAATTATCGTGTTGATTATTCACATGATGTACGCACCTAAATCTCCTGAATTTTCAATCACTAATGTTCATTTCAAGAACGCTACGCAACCTTCAAATGGGCAAAAGAATAAGAGTCAGCCACAATTTGAGATTTATTTGAAAATCGTTAACGTAAATGAGAGAATGGATGTGTCATTTGGTAAAGGAAATAATGGGATGGCAACTCTTAGTTTCAAGGAAAAAGAAATTGGACATGGGAAATATCCCTCATTCTCCCAACAGCCTAAAGATTCAAAAAATTATCATTTCAACCTTGATGCTGGAAAATTGCCTGCTGATTTTAAGAAAAGTCTTAATGATGACAAGAAGCCTATTCCAATGACTTTAACCATTAAAGCACCAATGGAGATTACGAGCTGGGCAAAAACATTAAAAAAAGATGTGACTGTTACGTGTGACTTCGACGTTGAATCGATGCAAAAGAAATCCAAGATCAGTTCAGAAGATTGTCAGACTAACTTCTAAGACAAATAAGATGGATCGTAAAATTGAAAATTTGAACAATCAAATTAATTTTCTTCGTGATTTTGATGCATTTATTTGTCATTATTATCTATGTTTCGGTTAATTTTCAAGCTAGGGAGTCGCACGTGCTTGATGATCACAATTGTTGTAAGTTGTAACCTCTTTTCTTCAATTCTCTTCTGGTATTCCTGTTTTTTTTAATTTTTAATCTTCAACTGATTACCTAATTAAGTTCTTTGTTCTTTTAAATTCGGGTGTAATGTATTATAAAAAGTATATAACTTGGAACTTTTAGATTGAATGAAGTGTAAAATACTCTACTTTACCTCAACGATGTACATTTTACACTTCCCATATGTTATTTAATCGTCATCAAAGACCATGTCTTTTTAGATTAGGTGAAGCATGAGGTCTTCTTCATCTCTTATGAGGATTAAACATCTAAAAATGTCCTAATCAAACTATCACATTCTTGCACTCACTCTGCATTATTCTCAGCAATGGTGATATTACTTGGGATATAATTGAAATGCTTACTCAAGGTATAAATACGCACAAATTAGACTTAAATTAGTTGAAGGTGAACATACAAGTAAAATTAAAGATTTTTTTTCAGAAAAGGTAAATTGTTTCTAGGTTGACGCACGTATATCAATTATCTTTAAAGAGACTTATGATTTGTTTGGTCAAGATTCAAAACTAAGTTTATTCTGAAAAATGTTCTTTTTTTCTTAAAAATATTTTGTTTTGGTGAAAAGCCATTTGTGTTTGGCTGACAATTTAAAAAATACTTTTGAGCAACAATTAGTGTTTGTCCAAACTTTTAGAAAGTGTGCTTCTAAGAGCTTGTTTGAATTGATTTATTTTAGGTATTCAAATCAAAATAATTGTTGAGCACTTTTAGTTTATAGTGTTCAGATAAAATATAAAGATATGTTTAAGCATGTGATCAAATTTACAAAGACAAGAATAAATCAGAAATCATAAGTCAGAATTCTTTATGGCTTATGTTTATATGCTATTATAAACTCTAACCTCATGCAAACAAGCTCTAAATGTATTTGCTAAGCAGTGATTTTCAAAAAAGTATTTTTGAAAAGAAAAGTTATTTTTTAGCCTCTAAAAAATAATTTATATTACTCTCCTAAAATACTTATTTTCTTCCAAAAGTTTAGTCAAACACTTTATTTGTTTATTTAAAATAACAACTTTTTAAAAAGTACAACATTTTTTGTCTCAAGGGATTGGCCAAACATGCTATTTAGATCATTCTCGAAGAATCTTCTTTGGTCTATCAATAATAATTTGACTTGTTCTATGCATCTAGGATTCAATAGTTTGACAAAATTATACAACTCCAACAAACACTAAATCTATTATTGAATTCAAAGCTCTACCACTAAAATCCATTCCTTCTATTATTGAATTCGAAGCTCTACCGCTAAATCCTATTCCTTCCATAATAATACTTTCTTAATCTAGATTCTAAAATCCCTTATCTTCCTTTTTCTGTGAGTCGTTGATTATTTTTACCCTTTTCTATTTTAATTTATATTCGCATTAAGAGTCTGTCTGGTAATGTCCACAATCTATAAACCTTAAGAAGTTATTCTCTTAATTATTACTATAATAAGAGGAAATTGGGCAATAAGCATAAGATCTCCGTCAAAATGCTTGAATATTTTTGGAATTACTGATATTTCTTGTTGAGTTGTATTGTAGCGATTAGTATAGAAACTTGGTTTTCGAATGTATTGACAGTAAAACCAAGACCATTTGATTAATCTTTTTTGGTAATGAAGATTTTCATTAGCATAGTTCAAGTAGTAGCTTGTGTGCCTTGAAACTAGTGTGTGCCATAGAATATTTAAGTGGCCATATCTCGGCCCAAGGAAATCAAAATATTAGTACTTGTATTTCAAACAGAATTAGTTCCTAGGATGTCTACCTCTAGTTGGTTTCTAACAAATATCGAAGGATTTACAAAAACAATGGTGCTGCCAAAATCCCTCGTCTTTGCTCCATCCTTAGCCAATAGGTCGGCAATTTGGTTATGTTTTCTACGCACATGATCCAGCACCACTCCATCTTGCCTATTCACTAAGTACCTGCAACCACAAATAAGATTATCATATTTTAAATTACCTTTCTTTATCATGTGTATGACAGCCTTTGCATCCAAGTTTATTTCGAGGGGAAAGAGGTTGTGATTTGTGGCCATTTGCAGACCTCTCAACAATTCCCTTAGCTCAGCTTTGATTGGAGTGGTCTGGGTATGGCTTGGGAGAATTCATGAATCCATTGTCCTTCATGATTACGCAGGACACCTCCAATACCACCTTCCCTCCACAACCTCATGTTCAGTTTATAATGCCCCCTACCAGGTGGTTCCCATCTCATTTTTTGGAGAAGAATCTGCACATACTCAATTGCTTGTCCATAGACAAATTTGTAGCTCAAGTTGGCAATTTAATTATTGAAAAAGTTGTTGTTTCTATTTAGCCGCAAGTGCCAAAGGCAATAGGGCATGAAACTCTCCCATTTTAGCCAAGGAGAATAGTTATGTTGCTTGAGTTATTGCCAGTGGTTAAGCCAGTTTCTTCCATCCATCCCTTCAAAGTTAGAGATAGAAGGATTTGCATCATGGCTTCTTATTTCCCTAAAAAATTGTGTAGCTATCTTGCAGTTGAAGAACACATGATCAACATCTTCCTCTGGTTGGTCACAAGCTTTGCATTTGGGATCAACACTAATCCCTCTCAAGGAGAGGAGGTGGTTGGTGGGGATTCTTTCATGCAACAAGGTCTAGACGAAGACTTTGATTTGGTTTGGAATTTTCGCTTTCAAAATCTTGGTGAAGTCTTTCCTATGAGTGGCCCTGTCATAAGTTTTTGCAATGAAATTATAGGTTGTGGTCACAGAGAACTTACCATCCATAGTGAGATTCCAAATTCTCTTGTCCTCCTTCGTGTCATCAAGGTGGAGGGAATATAGCGTGTAAGTCAATGGGAAGATGAGGGAAAGGTTCTCAAACTGTCAAATTTCCATTTTTGTAAAGGTCTGCTATAGTATAGTTTTCTTTCATGGACTTAAAGAGGTCCCTGGACATGGTGCCTGATGGGTATGTGTGTAGGAGCTAACCATCCTGGTAAAAATTTACTTTGATGCCTTTGTAGATCACTCATTTAGTGGCTTCAACAATATCCCTCCATCTATTTTGGATGTTCTTCCGTGTTTTAGACACCAAAGGTACAGAGTGTCCAGTGCAAGGATTGTTGCTATGCTTATCTATGAGGACTTTAGACCAAAGTCTGCCTGGAGGTTGAAGAATTCTCCAGGTAATCCTAGCAAGCATTGCTCTATTTTTTGTTTCACTTTTGTGGATTCCCGAACCCCCTTTGTCCTTCCTGCGGGTTACAGTATCCCAGTTAACCAAGTGATTTTCTTTTTTCCCCAATGGATCCCTAAATGAAATCTTTAATTATTTTATCAATGTTCTTGGTTATTTTGTCTGGGAGTCTGATGTAACTCATGATATGGATGGAATGACCTCTAGGGATGACTTTGCAAGAACAGTTCTGCCAGTAATGTTAAGAGTTTTACTTTTCCACCCTATCATTTTTTCCTCATATTGTCTAGGATGAATTGGAAGTCTCTGGTGGTAGGTCTTTTGTGGAACATGGGGAATCCTAAGTATTCGCCAAATGTTTGATATTCCTTAATTCCTAGGGTCTATACACAGAGGTCTTTGATGTGAGTGTGGTAGTTCGTAGAGAACAAGATTTTGGACTTGTTAAGGCTAACCTTCCGGCCGGCATAATTATGAAAGTCCTAGAGAGTAGATGATTGTGTTACAGTTCATTCCATCAGCAATAAAAAAGAGAGTAGAGTCATCGCAAAGAAGAGGTGGGAAAGTTTGGGACCCTTTCTCGAGATTTTGAGAGGATTTCATTCTCCTGAATTAATGTTAGCTTTAATAACACTAGAAAGTCTTCTCATGCAAAGGATAAAGAGGTATAGAGACATAGGGTCTCCCATTCTAATGTCTCTAGAGGGAAAGAAAGTTTTTGTTTTCCTTCCATTGACTAGAATCTCAATGCTACTAGAGCTGACACATAACATGATAAGATTGATCATTTTGCAGGGGAACTGGAAGAAGATAAGAATATCTCTTATGAAGGACCATTCAAGTCTATCAAAAGCCTTTTCCATATCAATTTTTAGAATCATGTCATTCCTATTTCCCTTCATTTTCCCAAAATAGGTGATGAACTCTTGGACAATCATGTCACTCTCAGATGCCCTTCTATCAGTCAGGACGCTGGCTTGGCTAGGTCCAATAAGATCAGGGAGAACGGGTTTGATTCTATTCATAATGTTATTGGTGATCAATTTGTATTTGGTATTACAAAGACCAATGGGCCTAAAACATTTTAGGCTAGTGGTGTCCTCACTTTTGGGGATAAGGCAGATAAGGGTTTGACTAGCCTGGTTGGTCATGAGGGGCATCCTCAAAAGTCTTTTTGTGAAAAGCTATGTTTTGTGATCCCACGATGTCCTAGCATTTTTGATACATGAGGGAATGGAGAACATTTGGGCCAGGGGCTTTTAAGGGCTTAAAAGATTTGAGTGCATTAATGATCTCACTGTCTCTGAGTAGGGTATCTAGGGAGTCCAGGTTATCAGCTCGGTCCTGGCATAGCTCCCAAAGTCACTGTCCCTATTCCTAGTTGTCCAAGAATAGTCAGTTTTGTAGAGTTCACAGAAGAAGTGGAATGTGTGATTTAGAATATCCTCTTGATTCTTATACACATTTTGTTGGAGCAGTAAAGTTTTGATGACTGACAAAACATAATGAAACAGGTTGGTCTACTAGGTTCTTTCAGCGTATTGTATCAATGGCAAACTGCACACGCATCACACGATCCGAAGTGGATAAAAGGTGCTGGAGATAAGGTCTATAAAGCAAAAGTTGGCAAGAAAAAGGATTCAGATTGAAATACAACTCTAACTCAAACAGGGTGCTTAAAAAGAGGAATTCTATGAGAAGAAGGAGTTCTATGTAAAGAAGGAGTTCTATGTGAAAAACGACTCCACTGATGGTTATCATTAAAAGAGTTCTAGGACAAATAGAACTCGAACTGATTACTATAAAGCTAGAGGACATGACAGCAGAAAGAGGCGGAGAGAAAAAGAAAGAAGCTGAGAGAAAAAGAGAGATTCAGAGATACAGAAAAAAAGGAAAATGAAGGCGCTACAGAAATTACAACAAGAAGAATCGTTAGAGCTAACAAGTATCTTTCTGCATCATAGTTTTGTCTTTCATTCTTGATAGTTGAACACTGTAATCTCTCAGTACTTATAAACTGGGAACATAATCCTTGGGAGGTTTATGTGTAGAAAATAGGCTAGATAAGTTGAGTTGAAGTTTAGATTACTAGAGATTGTAATCGTTTGTTGAAGGCTCATATTGAAGTAGTGAAGTTGGAGTAAATCCTATAGAGGTACAGGTCGTGGTTTTTCACCTTTTGTGAGCCGGGCGTTTCCACGTAAAATTGTTGTGTCCCAGTTTATTTCTGCATCATTGAAACACGTCGGCTAACCTGTTCCAACGATTAGGCAAATCCATAGGGTGTGCAAAACCTAACAATTGGTATCAGAGCGGGTCTTCTTGTTAAAGGCTAGCACCTAAGAATTGATCAAGATGAATACTGCACCACCTTTTGGACATGGAGAAGGACAATATCTGTAAGGCCTCCTCTTTTCAATGGAACACATTTCGGTTGGTGGAAGGCTAGGATGGAGGACTTCATTCAAGGAGAAGACTACGAACTCTGGGATAGAATTATCATAGGGCCTACTATTCCTATGAAAACAGTGAAGGAAAGACAAGTGCTGAAAGAGAGAAGGGAGTTCAACGCTGATGATTTGGTGGCCATGAGGAAAAATACCAAAGCTAAAAATATTTTGATTTGTGGTCTTGGTCCAGAAGAGTACAACAGAATTTCAAATTGCTCCACTGCAAAAAGAAATCCGGGATGCTCTTACAATTGCTCACGAGGGAACGGCTCAGGTCAGGAAGTTCAGGGTTGCCATGCTATTTACTGAATATGAGACCTTCAAGATGAAAGATAATGAGACATTGCAAGATATGATGGCAAGGCTCACACTACTTATTAATGAACTGGCTTCTCAGGGAAAAGTGCTTACCTCTGAAGAACAGGTAGACAAGGTTCTAAGAATTTTACCAAAAGCTAAGTGGGATGTAAAGGTTACTGCCATTAGGGAAGCTAAGGATATTGAAACCATGACATTGAATGAGCTGGTTGGAAATCTCAGAACATATGAGATGAACATGGAAGAGCAAAAGAAAGAAGTGGGAATGGATGAAAAATCACTAGCTCTTAGAGAAGCTTCTGATGATGAGGGGTCAGATTTTGATGAAGATCAGATAGTATTCTTAGCAAAAAATTTCAAAAAGTTCTTAAAAAATATGAAAGGAAAAGACAAGAAAGAAACAGGTAACAGAAAGTGGTCCAATGACACTGGAAGCAAGAAGTGGTTCGATGACAAAAGCAACTCTGGATGTTATAAGTGTGGAAAAACTAATCATCACATCAAACAGTATCCTCTATGGGAGATTGAGTGGAGAAAAGAAAAGGCTGAAAGAGAAACCAAAGAAAAAACTGCTAAGCAAAAGGAAAAGGAAAACTATGCCATGATGGCTGCTTGGGGATCAGGTCTGGAAGATTCTGATACTGAAAATATTGATGAAACATCTTTCATGGCTGCTGGAGATTCAGATCTAGAAGAAGATGACAGATCTGAGGTAAGTATTTCTGAATTGAAAGAAAAGTTGCATCTCTTTTCAAAAAGGAAGCTAATCTTGCTAATGAATGGACTGATAGACGATTTTCAAGAAGTAGCAAATGGAAAGGATCAACTAATTAAAGATTTTTCAGATCAAAAATTTGAAAATCTTGAGATAAAAACTGCCTGGATAAAGCAAAAGAAATAAATGACAAGTTGAAGAAACAGGTTAAACAACTTGATTCACTTGTGCTGAACCTAAAGTCAGAAATCCAAAAGTTAACTGTTGCTGATAAGGGTAAAAGTACGATGAGTGAAGAGCATCAGAAGGTAGAAATTGAGTTGAAAGAATGCAAAATTGAATTTTTTTGTGAGAAAGAAAAGGTGAGAAAATTGACCCAGGAAAACTCCATTTTAAAACTGGATTTAGAAAAGGCAAACAGATGGACTCAGTCATCAAGAATAGTGAACCATCTAGGAAGCAGGAGTCACAATGAGAAAGCTGGAATAGGGTTCTTTTAGGAGAATGTTACTACTACTGATTTGTGCTACCTCTGTGAAAAAATTGTACATCCGATTACTGAGTGTCCAATTGCAAACAATGTTAGGAGTAGAAACACATATCATGTGCACAAAAGGAGGCATGAAAGTAATAAAAGAAACAGGTCAAGGAACATGTTGCCTACTTGGGCAAGAAGGGATCTCATTCATCCGTTTTACAACTAGAAAGGACCCAAGCTAGTCTGGGTTCCTAAAACTAACCCTTGATCTGTCTTACAGGTTGCAGTGAAAGAAAGCTAGCATTGGTAAATGGGTAGCGCTTGCTCAAGGCACATGACTGGAGATAAACAGAAGTTTCTTTCACTTACACATTTTAAAGGAGGATGACTATGAGCTGGATCAGAGGAACAAGCTAGGCTACCTGGTCCATCCACTGGACAAGCAGAGGGCACACAGTCGGGGGGAGCTATGGAAAGCTAAAAATAAATCAGAAAAGATGGATAGACCTGACACTCAAAAAGTTTGCCATCATCAAAAAGGGGGAAATTGTTGGAGCAGTAAAGTTTTGATGACTAACAAAAGATAATGAAACAGGTTGGTCTACCAGGTTCTTTCAGCGTACTGTATCCATGGCAAACTGCACATGCATCACACGATCTGAAGTGGATAAAAGGTGCTGGAGATAAGGTTTATAAAGCAAAAGTTGGCAAGAAAAAGGATTCAGATTGAAATACAACTCTAACTCAAACAGGGTGCTTAAAAAGAGGAATTCTATGAGAAGAAGGAGTTCTATGTGAAGAAGGAGTTCTATGTGAAAAAGGACTCCACTGATGGTTATCATTAAAAGAGTTCTAGGACAAATAGAACTCGAACTCATTACTATAAAGCTAGAGGACATGACAACAGAAAGAGGCAGAGAGAAAAGGAAATAAGCAGAGAGAAAAAGAGAGATTCAGAGATACAGAAAAAAAAGAAAACGAAGGCGCTGCAGAAATTACAACAAGAAGAATTGTTAGAGCTAACAAGTATCTTTCTGTAGCATAGTTTTGTCTTTCGTTCTTGATAGTTGAACACTGTAATCTCTGAGTACTTATAAACTGGGAACATAATCCTTGGGAGGTTTATGTGTAGCAAATAGGCTAGGGAAGTTGAGTTGAAGTTTAGATTACTAGAGATTGTAATCGTTTGTTGAAGGCTCATATTGAAGTGGTGAAGTTAGAGTAAATCTTGTAGAGGTACAGGTCATGGTTTTTCACCTTTTGTGAGCCGGGCGTTTCCACGTAAAATTGTTGCGTTCCAGTTTATTTCTGCATCATTGAAACACGTCGGCTAACCTGTTCCAACGATTAGGCAAATCCATAGGGTGTGCAAAACCTAACACATTTCTAGCATCATCTCTTGGGGACTAGATTTTGTTTCTTCTTCTCCTGGTTAAGGTGGCAATATAGAAAAAGTTAGTGCTAGCATCACTTTCACTAAGCCAGTTAATTCTGAATTTCAGTAGTCTATCATACTTATTAATGAGTTCTCCTTAAAGGGATTGAAGGAAGCTACTATGATAGTAGTTCTCAAACCTTTGGATACCTTCAATTCTAGCCAAAGTCTTTCTGAGCCAGTAGAAAATGTTGCCAAAAATATGTTTATTCCAAGGAATGGCCTCTTTTTCGAAAGTATCAATGGATTTCAGCAAGTCATTTGCTTGGGTAACGCATGCTTAACCGATTCATTGGTGATTACACCACATGGGTTCCATCCTAAAGGGTTTAGGCTTATTGGTACTCAGTTTGGATTGTAGGGTCAGCAAGAGGGAAAAATGGTCAAACGTAGTGCGGAGGAGGTGGGTAACTAGGGCTTCTGGGAATTTTTTTATCCAAGAGTCATTAGCAAAACATTTATCAAGTCTGTCAAAAATCAACTGAGTGTGATGTCTATACCTTTTGTTAGTCCTAAGTATAATTAGTTCCTTGGTAACCTAGGTCTATTAAATTACAGTCTTGAATACATTTCCAGAAGGAATTGACACACGAGTTACTAATGTTATTTCCTCCTAATTTATCATTGGCATGCAAGACTTCATTGAAGTCTCCACCAAGGAGCCAGTCCATAAGGTGATTTTGACCTATATAAGTCAGGTCCTCCTAGAGTTTCTTCCTGATCTCAAGGTTGGGGCTTGCATAAATGACATAGAATAACCAAGAGTGAGGGTTTGGGCATACCTTGATGCGCACATGGATGCCATATTCAGTGGTAGAGATGTTGTCCAGTTTAAGCAAGTCCTCCTTCCATATTATGACAAACCCACCTGAGAGGCCCTCATCCACAGATTGGAGTTGTGCATCAAAATTAGAGCCTCTGTGAGGTGCTTGTGTTCAATCATTTCGGTCTCCAAGAGGACAAGAAGTGTTGGTCGATATTCCTTGACCATGGCTTCGCAGTTTCTCCTGAATGTGGAGTTGTTTGCTCTTCTAGTTTTCCAAATGATGAACTTGGTCATGGATGGTTCCTTGTCCAGCTCTACTACCTCCACTTCCTTCCCTTTTGTTGTTATCTTGTCCAGATTTAGAGCTACTGCTGCAGGGACTGAGTTCTTCTGGTTTTTTATTATCACGACCCGGACCTAGGGTCTAGGAGTGACATGGCGAATGAGGACCCGAGAGTCCCCAAAAAAGCCTCAAAGTATTCCAATTCACATTATCGGTTTGGAAGCCTACTCAAACGATAAACACATAATTCTAAGGAACGGAAAAGTAGGACTCACGCTATGGGGATAATTCGGGAGTTAGGATCTTTCGCATAATATCATACCATCAAGTCATAAGACTCATAACCAAACCATATAACAATATTCAATGGGTAACCAAGCCATAACATAATCTCCAACGTAGCACTTAGCATATAAACGTAAAGAAGTTTAAGATGTCCAACAATGCCTCTAATCATAAGATAGGTCGAGAGCCAAGACATACCCCGGTCTCATCCTCAAAGTGAATAAAATAAGTAAAACATTATAGGTAAAGGAATGGTGGCTTGTCCTTGGAAGATAGGACTCACCACAACAAGAAAAACTTGAGATTCGAGCTAAACATCGAGCGGTGGATGTACGTAGTCCTCGGCTCCTACATGGTGAGATCATGTAGGCAAAAGTATGGGTTAGTATGTTAGATGTACTAGTATGCGGGCATGCAACGTGAAAGAAAGATGATGTTAACCTGCACAATATGCCATATGAAAACCATAGAGTAGCCATAACCCACATATGCTAGCACTCAAAGAGTCACTCCTTGCCTAAATTGTGTAAAGGGAGGGTTGTACCCATCCTCATCAATACACATGTAGCTCGTGACATAAATTTGTATAGGGAAGGTTATACCTGTTCTCATCTATACATTGTGTAAAGGGAGAATTGTATCCATCCTCATCAATACATGCTTAGCTCATATAACCATGTGCATAGGGAAGGTTGTACCTATCCTCATTTATGTCTTGTGTAAAGGGAGGGTTGTGCCCATCCTCATCAATACACACTTAGCTCATACATACATGTGCATGAGGAAGGTTGTACCTATTCTCATCTATGCATTGTGTAAAGGGAGGGTTGTCCCCGTCCTGATCAATACACACTTAACTCATACATACATGTACATAAGGAAGGTTGTACCTATCCTCATCTATGCATGGTGTAAAGAGAGGGTTGTGCCCGTTCTCATCAATACACCTATGTGATTACATACTCATGCAAGATGTCATATCATATGCACGCCCATATAATTCGTATTCATGTAGTAATTCGTATTCATGTAGAAGTCAAGTTCATATTACTATCAAGTCATATCATAATGGTATTCAACTTATATCATACTCATGTTCATAGATTCTTACTCAATTGTTGTTCATAACCATAATTTCATCCAAATCGTATACATAAACATGTTTGGGTTTTAACCCACTTCATAATTTCCATAAAAATCGACGTCCATGAATGCATATGCCATGAGTAATGTGAGAATAGCATAGGTAATATAGATTCAATATAAAATCATCAATATAATATGAATTGAAGTAAATTCATAATTAAATCCACATTTAAATCATATAGATCAGTCATGCACAAAGCAAGCTTTAAAGGGGACGTGCACATGCATAATCTCATGATCTCAATGCAACAATAATATAAGGGCTTAAATCAACTTAAAATCATCAAATAAGCATGGCCCATACTTTAATTGAATTTATTATATCAAAATAATGAAAAATCATATTTAAAGTAAGCTAAAATTCATGAAATTCAAGTGAAAAAAGTTTGGGTATTCTTGGTTGAAAGGGACCAAGAATCACTCCCACATACCTTAGCTAATAGAGAAGATTCAAGAAGAAATTTGGTGAAGAAAGAGTTCTTCCTTGATCCCCAAGCTTAATTCCCACTAGAGTTCTGATACGCCCAAATTTACACTCCAAAAGGAATACAAAAAGCAGTCGCTAATCAAATGTAGAACTAAACAAGAGTTGAGGTCGATCCCACAGGGAATGCGTGAGAATGATTCTATTAGCACCCTTTTTCAAATGTAAATTCTATTCCCAAGATAAAATTGCATGAAGTAAATGGGGGGTTTATGATGCTTCAATTAAATTCC
This sequence comes from Solanum rostratum, assembly GCA_029948455.1. Classification (NCBI taxonomy): domain Eukaryota; kingdom Viridiplantae; phylum Streptophyta; class Magnoliopsida; order Solanales; family Solanaceae; genus Solanum; species Solanum rostratum. The sequence goes on along the minus strand of CM057053.1, from coordinate 13,351,625 downwards.
TAATATAAAGTAACTAACGTGCACGCTGACGACTGGATTTCAAATAATTATTGAGAAGCTAGGGTTGTGTTCCCCATGACGTCTAATACGATAACCAAACTGATACGGTAAACTCATTCATGACTGCGCGTACAAGATCAAACAAGTTAGATAACACCTAGTTCACCTTCCGGTCCTTCTTAGATATATTTCACTCATCACCTTCCGGTCTCAGAATGTATACAATTGCAACTTTTGTTCTAGATCTCAGAATAATCTCACATTTCGGTCTCAAGTACTTAGACTAGGTTACAAAACCCGAATTTTCATTGTAGAATTCTTTTCCTAATTACTAGACCCCTTCCGGGCATGTAACAAGTACGGGCTTACCCTAACGCGTCGACTCATTAGGGGAGAAGTTAAAGCGAAGAATGCTATAATATATGTGATGATCAATCCCAAGAGTTCACCCCAGATTTTGTTATCTTATTGAATTGTCATGGTTCCCACAACCTAGTTGTGGGTTTACCCTAGCATGTTCAACACAAATCGCCCATAACAATACAAAGAAATCATGATAAATGACTTACTATTGATATAATGAAGAATCCACGTGTTACAATCTCCAAAGAGATGATCGAAACGCAAGAATTCAATGTAAAATAATAGCACAAAAGTGTTCTTTTCTTATTCTCTAACTCCAGGGTTCAACAATAATTAAAAACGGTATAAACAAATATATATATATATAGGAAAAACCTATGCAATTTAAAATAGAAAAATAGACTTCGGCATGGGTACGAGTCACTACACGGACCGTGAGGGTCCACACGGACTGTGAAACGGTCCGTGAGTCTTCACTGCTCTTGCAATCTCACACGTATGGGCACGGCACGTGTAGAGGTTCACAGACCGTGAAACAGCCCCTGGACCTTTTCTTAGAAACTTCTCAGCAACTTTTTTTATCCTCCATCTGCACAGCCTATACCATGGTGGGTGGTTGGTCACACAGTCCGTGATAGGGCCCTCTTTCTTCACTTGTACAATATTTGTTATTTTTGACAGTGATCCTTCCAATTTACGTCAATTTCACGGCAGGTGATACGGCCCGTGTTAGTTCCCACGGTCTGTATGAGGCCTCGTGAGGTTTGCCTTGGGCTTCAGTTCAGCTCCTTTGTTCTTCACGCCAATTGTGGGGCCACGACGAGGTTCATGGTCCGTGTAACGTGGCATAGCCCGTGAAGGCCCCTGTGGTCCTTTACTTGGTTTAATCCACAACTTCTTTCATTCTGAGCCACTTCACGTACCCTCCCACGGTCTGTGTGAGGCTACACGGATTGTGAGGGTCTACGTATGTCACCACTTCAGCTCGTTTTCGCTCTTTTCCTCACATTTCATCTATCTTTTCATGCCTTCACCATTTTCCTGAAAAATACTAAAATACAGACATCAAACCAACATATTTGCTTGAGAACATGCAAAAATTCTATGTTCAAAGTGTCACAAGAGTCATATTTCTACGACTCATCAAGTTCTTTGAGAGAGACTTAAGAGTGACTTGAGAGAATTTTTAAATGTGAAAAATGAATTTTGAATGAGAGGAGTGAAGTTTAGGTCATTAGGAGGTCTTTAGGTAGCATAGGAAGTCACAAAAGAGCTTTAGAATAAACCATAATTACGAAAATATCATTAATGAAATGAGTGAAAAATTGACTCGTCACGAATTCACTGGTCCTTACACGGCCCGTGAAGCACTTCGCTGGCCGTGTAAGTTCCCATGAAACTAAACTTAGACAAATTTCAGCAAATTTTCTTTAAGCTAGGGGTGCTTTCAATAAAGGTCGTACGGACCGTGTGAAGCTTCACGGGTCGTACAATTGTCAATATGAGGGTACCAAGCTACGAGAAGTGATTTCACACTTAGAATATAATCTTCCAAGGAAATTTCATGATATACCACCTACACGGTTCGTGAGAAGCCACATGGCCCATATGGGTGCCCGTGTGGCTTGCCTTAGAAAAAAGGAAGGAACACAGCATGGGAGGACTTTACAAAAATGGGCATAACTTCTTGATCCGAACTTGGAATTAGGTGAAACCAGGTGCGTTGGAAATCTTATTCAAAGATCTTAAATTTGGTATGTTGTAGGCCACCCAGTTAGTTTTGTAATAATAGATATGACCATTTAAGTTGACCCTTCCACCGAATCATATGAAAAACTTAGAAATGGAACAAATTTGAACTTAGCTTGATGTAGGAGACTCATGATGACCCTAAAACACATAAATAAGTTTGGATTGAAGGCTTGAAAGTGAACTTAGCTTAAGCTTAAAGGTTCTATTCTGAGCGCACAACTTGCGGGGTATTATATTGATGTTCAATGAGCATGTTCAGGATATTCCTTAGGAAGTGAATCAGGAATAAGGAGTTGGTCGTATCCACCATTTACTTGATACTTAGTCTCTCCGGCATGCATTCCTCTAGGAAGAATTCTCCTAGGCCTACCAAGATTTCCTCTAGTTCACGATTGATTTGTCTTAGCAACTCGTCCGTTGAGCTTTCCTATTCATGCACTGGGTTTTGGATCTTTAAGACTTCTTGTACTTCAGTGTTGGGAAATGTATTCCCTTGAGCTTGAGTCGGGATGAACTGTAAAGTCTGGTTGCTTGGAAGGTAAGGGAAGAAGGGGAGACTTTGGAAAGTTTGTCCCATCAAGGACCCCAGTTCCAAGTTTGACATTGAATTCATATTTCCAATGAGTTGAGTTCTCATCAAGGTTTCTATCCAGATTTGAGTGCCTATACTCTCCATGGCATGGTCCAAGCCCTCCTTCACTATTTGCGCAAGATAGGCTGGATATGGGACCAAAATCAAGACTAGCTTGTTGTCCACCATATCTTGGAAGGTCAGCTGCCTGTCACACAGCCCCAGTTCTAGCCATGAGATGGGTTGGTGGCTCTACAACAGTGGTGTCGAGACAGCACTAGTCGAGGTTTTGTACGTTGTTGGTAATTTGGGTTGTCATTGAAGGGGATGTGTGAGTCAACTGGTTTGGGTCCCCATTGTTGTAATAAAGGTGCCTTGCCTTCTCTGTGATAGATGGTGCCAGTAATCTCCATTGATGCGACTTCCACGGTCATTTCATCAAGATTTTTATCATTGTTATTTTCCTCAAAGTAGTAGACACCTTGAATCGGAGAAAAAGAAGTAATTGCTTGTGTGAAACAAATTTTCGCATTGATAAGGTTTGTTGTACTGACATGGTACACTTGACCATATTTATTCATTTTTGCATTTAAATCAAATCCATTTTGGATTTTTTGACCTTTCCCATTTCTGATGGTGGGGTTGATGCCCTTTATCGCAATAAATATGGTTGTTCACATTTAAAGGTTGTTCAGCAGGTCCTTTCCCCTATGATCCTCTATATTTTCCTAAAGGGTCACTGCAGTGTCCGCCGTGGGAGTGGAGAATTTCCACTTGGACTATCTTTGGTCCATTTGTTGGCCCCGTCTCATTGGGTTTAGGCTTGTCCGCTTTATTGGGCCTCCCTATCTGGGTCGCCTCAATGGACCCACGGTTTCTCAGATCGCGACCCTCACCCTTTTCTATTTACCGGTACTACTCATTCCCCAATCGCAATTTGTTCTTGGGGTATCCCTTTTTAGGAAATCAGACCACTTCTCATCTACCCACTTGATTTTCTATGTGGCTTTCTGATGTTGGAGTTTTTTCCACATTTTTTGGTTGAGTACAGGACAGGCAGTTTGCGTTCGTATGCCCTAATTGACCATAATGTAGGCACATGATTCCATCACCCTCATAGACGATTTTTTGTTTATGGGTGTCGATGACGACCTTGCTTTTTATCAAAGCACCAAGTGGGACTTGGACACAGATACGCGCGTACCTCCCTCTTAACGTTGCCGATGTACAAGCATTTATTTTAAGTAGTGAACCCAATTTCTATCCCACTCTCTCAAGGAAGTGCCTATCGTAGAATTCAATTAGGAGTTGGGGTAATGTTGCTCAAATTGTCTTGTGGGTGATTGTCGATATTTGCAGGACGAAGTTTGATTCCCATTTCCTGACCGAGATAAAATTCCTTGCAATTAACCAAGGTCCCTCATGTAGCACTTTATGGGCATTTTCCTCCCAATCAAACTTTGCTACATGGTATTCGTTGCCTAAATCAATGAGAATGAGGGGGTTTGTGGGTCTCCATAAGTTTGAAAGCTTATTTTTCAAATAAATGTGGGGAAATGTATGGCCAACAGCTTTGATTATTATTGAGGCCCTCTATGGTTTGTGTAGTCTCAGCAGATCTTCTTGGGATAGCTGGATCAAGTCCAACTGTTCAAGATAGGGATTCTCGACATTCATGTCGCTTGAATTTTGTAGTTCATAGACTTGGTTTAGGTTGAAATTCCTTCCGATTAGAATCTATTTGAAGGTCTGAGTTTTTTTGGTGTCGGGGGGTCCGGTGGTCGAAGGTGCAGTGAAGCCGATGTGGGTTCACTTGGTTTGCTCATGGAGAGAGTTTTTATTAGAGATTATAGACCATTTGATTTAGTTGATCTCCTTTTTATAGGTCACATTTTGACTCTACTTCTGTACCTTTTATTTACATAAAATGAAGTTTCTGAAGAAATACTTTTGATAATTATTTATTGTTTACCAAATCTCATACAAGAAGTGTTTGGCCAAATATATAAACATCCATCTAAACATTGCACAAACTTTTATTTAGACATTTTAATTGATAATGTGAACCACTCTTTTTTTTTTAAAAAAAAAAGGCCTTTGTAACACCTCAAAATTCTATTCTTAGGATCCAAAATTCTTGTCACAAATACATAAGCTTAAAACTAGTGATGCCTTACTTGTACTTATATTATAATACTCATTAATATATGTGGGAAGTGTGTTGAAAGTAGATTCGGGTCATGAGAGACCTCTAATACTTAGTTGAGTTCAAAACTTTCCTACCAATTAAATTTTTCACATTAGATTATGCAAGGGTCAACTTTAAATGACCATAACTCTCAGCACACAAAGAATTAGATAGCCCATGATAAATCAAATTAAAGGTCTTTGAATTATCCTTTGAACGCCACCAAAATTATTTCATTTGGAGTTTGGAGAAAAATGTTATGACCATTTTACTGCAATCCGTCAGAGCAAAGTTGATTCTACGATCCTGACTTACGGGTCATGGATTGAACTACGACATGTACTATTAACTCATGGAATGACTTCTGCAAGTTCATTTTTTGATCCCAAACTTTTCGGACCCAATTATAGGTTGTAAAAGCTTCTATGGCTCGTAGTTTGGGTCGGTAGAATGAGTATCAGAACCCTGAAATCTACCTAGTTTCTATGAATGGATTCTACAGTCCGTATAATATAAGATTCTACGGACATAGATAGTCCCATAGACGATTTGGACTGTATTTTTAAGAAATGGTATTTTCGTTCTTTCTCACCCTTTAAGCCTAATCCTAACAGTTTTTCACCTAATTAAATTCCTAAACGCTATCCTTCAACTTTATTATGCTCAAAACATTCTCCAAACTTAGAACGTAATTTTAAAAGGAGAAAAGTTAGGGCTTTCAAGCACCTTATTCAAAATTCTTCAAGAATCTAGTTCTTCGAGGTAAAGGCTTACAAAAATCCTATTACATTATCTTGCCATCATGTAACTACTAGTTTCTTCAAGTATCAAGTTATTAGTTAAGAACAAGATTTCTTCATTATGAGTAAATGTTATTGTTTATGTTATTTTTGAAGAAAAGCATGGAAATTACTAGTTGTTCTACTATTTGAGGTCCTACATCGAGATACTACTTCTCATTGCTAAACTAGTTAAACCCTAAAGTTACTACGAAAATCGTCTTGTTTTAAACTCAAGAAAAGTATTAGCGTAAGTGTTTTATGAATAGCGGAGCACAAAACCTATGATTTTAGATAGTTTTGAGAAAATTTAAGAGAATACTAAGTTGGCTAAGTCCTAAAGAGAATAAAAGTAACACTTTGAGCAAATATATTCTTTTAAGTATGAGCGTGTAATTGACACTTTTGGGAGTAGTATTTAGCACCGATATGGGTAAGAGTAATAATAACTCCAACTCATAAACTACGTAGCTAACATATGATAGGATTGTACCAAGATTACAACTCCTTATTTGCCACTGAGATAGCCCAGTTTTGGGATGGATCCATTTCCATAGTACTTTGTCTCTTACACTGGCAAAGTATGGGATGGCTTTGGCAGCATGGGAAAGATGATGTATCATCATAAGGCTCATAGTGATAGTTGTCGGTTAAAGAAACTCCCCAAGCTACAGTAAATTAATTCTTGCATATAAATATGATATTACTTTCACCAGACATTATTTATTATTTTTATTGTCATATTTTGAGACACGCTTTTAGCTACTTTTGAGTATAATGCCTTATCCTGAGTAACCTGTTTTGGCTATTTTAAATGCTCGTACATTCTATGTATTGAAGTCTTTTGGATCTGCATCAGTTTATGATGCAGACGCAGGTGACAGAGTCCCTCAAGAGGCACTCCATTGAGAACCAGCATGTTATTTAGCTATTGGTGGGGCCTCTCACCAGTCAGGGGGTTTGGAGTCTTTGTTTTTGTTTCAGTACTTATTTTTAGTTGTGGTTATCGTGGGCCTATCACGATAGTTGTTTCAGATTATCTTCGTTAGAGGTTCTATAAAAACCAGATGATAGGAGTCTTAGTTCTTACTTCCGGCTATTGTTGAGATATTTCCTTTGTTCAGTTTGTGCAGATTATTGCGGCCTTTCTAGTTCATTATATCTAAGCCTGTCACTTACTATTAAGTGTTCCGCTGAGTAAAATAGCCAGGCCAAATAGTTCATTTGGGACCAGAAATGGTTATGGGTGTCGATCATGTCCAGGGTATAAACTCGGGATGTGAAAAACTTTGTATCACGGCACAGAGTTCAAGCGTCCTAGGGTTTGTTTGGAACCGTGTCTAGTAGAGTATGTATTATTGGTGTGAAGAACACTACATCAATAATAGGGAGGCTACGAGGCATTAGGAAATGTCACTATCAATTGTTATTCTATTTTTTGCTTCAAAGTTTAACTCTATTTAATCTATTCTAACTCGTGTGCTCCTGCGTTGCTTTTCAGATCATGCCTTCGTGTTAAACTACTAGACTAGCTAGGGGTAGCGGGCCTCTAGCCAGGCAAAATGCAAACCAGTTTGATCCACCAATTCCTGGGGGACCTAAAGGTCTAGGTATGCCTGAAATATTTCACCATTTGAAAAAATTACAAAAATTCTTACTATCTTATATTCTTTGATACATCACTTCACGCAATGTATTGATTGGATACATCACTTGATGTATAAGGATGTATCTTCAATGTGTTCTATTCAAAATTGAGATACGATGTATCGAGACATTGAGGGATGTATCCGAAATTAAGATCAAAATATTTTGGAATATATCTGTGATGTTGGGCCAAAAATACCTATTTTTAATCATTATTTACCTCATATTTAATACTTTTATTTATCTTTTTTGAGCATAAATTTTATGAATTGTGCTAAACAGTGTATTTTGTTTGTAGGATTGAATTGGCGCAAAATGAAGAGATTTTGAGCTCAAACGAATTAAAAAGAAAAGTTTACAGGAAAAAACTTCAACAGACAACTTAATGGATTTAGTTGAATGTAATAATATATATTTACATAAGTATACGACAATTCTTATTGCAATTTGCAATTGCAATTCAAGAAACTGCCACGTGGCAGCAAATAAAAGGCATACAACAACATGCACATGGACGCAAGAAGCAACCCATTCCTTTCCAGTTTTGGTTTCCGAATTTGTTTTGGACTCAATTATTATATTTGAAGTTTATTTCTACACCTATAAATATTCCATAAAATTAGATTTTACGTAACTTTTGACCTAGAGAGAAATAGAAGCCGTCGTGGAGACTGGAGAATTTTGGTTTCATCTTTTCTTCTCCAATAATATTTATTCTTACATTTATCTTCGAATGATTTGTGGTCATTTCTTCATGTCGATGTGGAATTAAACTTCTCGTTCTAAATTTATGATAGCTGATAAGATGATTATTTAGTCATTATCAATTTGAAATATTTGTTTATCATATTAGTTGTTCTTATATTGTTTTTATCTATACTTCATAGCTTTATCAACCATGGGGTAAATTAGTTGTTCATTATGGATTCGAGAGATGTTGGAATGAATAGAACACAGTAATATAAGGAGCTTGTTTAACTAGTAAACTAGATTGATCGTGTAAGGGAGACCTGTGACAACTACCCTTACACGTAGCTTGGTTTAAAATACAAGAAGATAATGTTAAAGCATCCTTATTGACTTGTCTATCCCCGATCCAATGATGTAGTTAGGCATTCAATAGAGGTAGGTCGGCAAAGGCGTGCAACCTTGTTTAGGTAATTTTAACCCTGTGAATCAGCAACTAGATAATCAAATAATTTAATGAAATTGATGCTAAACATGATTATTAGCTAAACCATAATCTTAGTTTGATTCATTCATTGATTGTGTAGAAAAATCTTTTCTCTTGGTTAATTGTTCATCGCTTAAATAAATAATTAGAATTAGTATAACTTAGTAAATAATTAATTGACAAGTCCTTTGGGTTCGATATCCAGCTTCTGAAAAGAGCCACTATATTACTTGAGTTAACCACGAACACTTGCATGTACTAGGGAAGCAACAATCTGGACTCCACTAAATTTAAGAGATTTTTGTAGATTGAAAAAAAGTGGGGATAGTATGTAATAAGCTCTTTACACTAAGATTTCTAATTACTCTACAATAAAAAACCTTAGAATGGGTTGAAATTAGAGAATAAATTGGGCGAAATTGGAGATTCTTTAATGGGTTAATATTGAATCCAATTTAAATTATCTTGAACCAAACCCATAAAATTTTGAACGAAATAGACGAATTGCCTATATTTTGGCTCTAACATACCCATTGATCAATCTATTGCCTTGAGAAAGCTTTGATTCTTGCTTCGTCAGTTGAAATCCTCATAGGATTCTTTTCTTCTTTAAAATATCTTCCCACTCACTTGTAGGACTCTTTCCTTGAGGCTTAGCTATATCTATTACTTCAACTACCATATTGATCTTTCTTACTTACATTGTTCTAATTGTATTGGTGAACGTTCTTCTATATTTTTGTTTATTGTCAAAATAGTAATGGGGAATACACACAGGAACTACAATTGCTTATTGTCAAAATAGTAAAGGGGAACACACAGGAATTATATCTAAAGAAGAAGAAGAATAAACAAAATTGTTTAAGGTAATTTCTTTTCTATCCTGTAGTTTGTAGTTTCCCGAAAGGAAAAATTGTAAGAGTATACAATTTAAGAGCTTAAATTACAAGCTATGTCAATACCCCAAAATATTTACACTTTTAAGTTTTTTATTTACATTCATGTCATATTATATTTTAATTTTTTTTCTTTTTTCTTTTTTAAAAAAAAATATAAAATGCACACGTAATGACTATTCAATGCATTGATTGTGAGATTTGACCACATATGTTTTACTTTTTATATTCTCCAAGTAGTCTATTATATTTTTCTTTTTCCTTTTTTTGGTGTAAAGCTTTTGCATATTCCAAGGACGACTCAACTTTTTTTTCTTTATCATGGAAACCATCTGCACAACTTTGTTATCATTTAGCTTCAATTATTTAAAAAATTCACATCAACAATAGTGCTAATATTCACCTTCAATATTTCAAAAGAACCACATCGACTTTAACATCAATAAAACATTCTCATTAGAAATACATCACACAAACCAAAAATATCAAAGGTTTTACAATAGTCAAAGATTTTACAGCAAAAACCAAACAAAACATCAAAAATCACATTGCATTAATGAAGAAACAAATCAAATACCAACCTAAACACCAATTATTTCACCATTAAACCGAACATATAAAATAAACAACAAATCAAATCAAATTTCAACTAGACATCAATAATATAATTTCACCCTGTAAATACTTAATTATTACCAAAGACAACAACCAAAAAATACCCAAGTTTTTTTCACAAAAAAAAAAATAAAATAACACCAATCTAAACATCATTTATTTCACTATTTAACTTAACAACAAAATAAACCACGCCAAATCACACCAAGGATATCAAAATTCCAAGACACATTCAAGTTGACATGTGAATTTCGCCATATAGATACATAATTATAACCAAATACATCAACCAAAAATTTTCCAAGTTGTTTTCACAGTGCATTTAAAAAAAACAAACAAACACCAACCTAAAGACCAATTATTTCACCATTTAACTGAACAAAAAAAAAATGCACAACAAATCATACTAAGTTTTAACTAGACACACACAACATAATTTCACCATGTTAATATTTAATTATAACCAAAAACAGCAATCTAAAAATATCCAAATAAAAATTCAAGATATTGATGCACAATTATGTAATCTTGTTACATCAATAAAATTTTTAAATGGAGAATTGAAAAGACAAAAGCAAGAGGTGTGCAGATGGTTTCCAAGACCAAAAAAAAAAAAAAAAGTTTAGAGGTCCTTGGAACTAGAAAAAGTAATGAAACTATTAGCAAATTAATTAATCAAGGATTGGAACAAAAGAGATGAATGAAAAATATTTTTTTTTAATGGGTTTATAGGTTTGCATTGTTTTGTAAACAAAATGTTGACATTTAGATATAATTTAAGAAAGTTGACATGTCATTGTAATTTATTGTCTTAAATGATATAGGGATGTTTTTTTCCTTCCCAAAATCGTTATCGTCTCACTAGTCGAAATTTCAGATGTACTAGTATTGCATCTTTGATGCAGTCATCGATTCTCTCGAAACGCACACAAATATGGAAACTTAGTGGATTTATTAATTTTCTCCTTTTTTATTATGAGATCTTATGCAAATCGTGTGCTATCATAACAGGCTAGGCAAATCAGTATATCACCTCATCACTTTAGGCTTGACAAATCTTCCCTGTTTGGACATTACAAAAAATGAGCAAAATAGTGATACAATAATGAGCGTTGTAATGTGAATTCATGATTGCTTGGGCTACACTGACACATACATCACACAAAAAACGCACACTGATTTGAGGATATATTAGCTATTTTTTAAAAAGTTTTCTTTAAAAAAAAATTGATATAAGGTGAATATTTTGATATATATATATATATATATATATATAATCATAATATCCGGAGATGATTTTTGCAAAAACAAAAAATTGAAATCCAACCCGTTTGAATATTTTGAATTTTTTGTGCTAAAAACAATATGTAGAGATTGATTTTGTTAAAAGAAAAAAAAATATATTTTATAAATTGTTCTCGATAGATCGATTTTTGATCTATTTTATTTTATTAATAGTATGTTTTATTAAGACGATGGTTGAATTCTCTATATTATATATACATATTATTTGAGTATTTATAGAAGAAAGCAAGAGATAACATACCGAAAAATAGAAGATGCTAATTGTAGTGAAATCCTAATCACAAGAAATTATAATCAAATCATATACTTATTCAAAGTTTGAACATCCTTTCCAAAAAAATTTAGCTGACGACGAGATCTCCCACTTATCTCATTTAATAATAATGATAAAGGGAAAGAAAAAAAGGGGAGAACCAACAATTCAGATAGTCAAATAAGGTATCCATGGTGCCCTGTGACAAATCAAATTTGGGCTTCATTGTATCTCTTTATTGTAAGCAGCGACGTTTACAAGTGAATGTTGATTGCTGAGCATGGTCACTGTTCTACCTCGGCGTCGATAGATTGGAATAATTTAGTAGGCATCTTTGACAAAATAATAAAAGCGCCATAGTTGACTGGACACATAATTAAAATCACAAACTATTAGGGAATGGGGCCACAAACACATAATGCTTGAACTAGAATCTCTATGAATCAAGACATCTCATTTGTCAACTATAGAATGTGAGTAATTTAAAATATGCTAAAGACAATGAAAATTTAAAATACACTTCCTATTAAATAAAGGACATCGCAGACACACACTTGTGTAAAAATATGTCAATCTAACCCTGACTACAAGATTTTATATGTCTCCTCTAAAGAATTGATGTTATATATAATTCACAAACTAAAAACTAGTAAAAGAAATTGATTTTAACTAAAAAGAAATACGGGGTGAAGAGGCCAAACTCAAGTAGGGTCGTTCGATTAAAAAATTAAATCGAATTATAATTCAAATTAAATTGATTATATAAATTATATATAACTTAGTTTAAGTAGATTTGATTTTATCTTTTGAAAATTGATATTAATTGATGTGATTTTGATTTTACTTGAGAAAAATCACAAAAGTAATATTTTATAATTATTTATAGATTATTCATAAATAGAACATAAATATTTTGTTAAATTTCAATTAACTTAAGTCAATAACTTTATCATTTATATTTGGAAATGCTCTTGTTAATATTTTTTTTCTTATATCCCTTCCCCGGTAGTTCCTCACTTGTTTGAGCTTGAGATTATTTTGGTATATATTTGGTGTATAATAACTTTTATTGTTCAACTAAATCTTTTTATTTGTGTAATAAACTAATAATAAGTATAGTATCGGTTATTTGCTTAATTGAATCCATAGTAATTTTCTTGTGGATTGTTCAAATGCTAGGTGTCCGTATCTTCGAAATGTGTATTGCTCTCAACAAACTTATTACTTTCAAAATGAAAAAACAAAACCAAACCAATAATAATCAAACTAATGATTACTTTTTAATTTAGTTTTAAGAAATTTAAAAATCAGTAAATTAATTTAATTTTAATTTTAATCAACAATCGAACCATAGACACTGTGCTCCTAGGTATCCAATGCCACAGAAAAAGACACATACTCGAAAATCTTTAACCATTCCCTTTCTGTATAATTACCGTTTAAGCAGCATCAACATATGAGCATGGGCAAGTCGACAAAGTAGGTAGCCTAAAAAAAATTTCGCTAGAGACCTTAAAATCATTTAATAAAATTTATATATATACATTCTTATTTGAGTTTTATTCATCTAGCCTCTATATGCAAAAGATACTAATTATTTTCTATAATAAATTCTTCTACTAATACTTTCTTCCTAGTTTATAATATCGTCAATTAATTAATTTATTTATTTGAAATGTTGTTGATCTTAATTAAGATTTTGTAAAGTTTAAGAAAAACATACTTTTCATGCTATTTCAAACCATATTGGCAGATATAAATTTTCATTAAGAGTTCAAAATATAAAATAATGTGGATTTTGCTTAGGTTTAATCTTCCCAATTGGAAATCATATAGGAACTTCTTCTAAAATGAGTGAATTTATTGGATTGATTTGTAAATATGTCAAAAGGTCAAAGAAGGTTTAGCATCTATTTTGTATATATGTTTAGGGTAATCGTAATTATATATATTTAGTGTAATTTTCTGTTAAATAGGATTCAAAATAAATCTCCTCGATCATTCCCAGCTCTGCTCTTGACTGTACATGTATATATTATGTAATCTATAATATCCTAGCTTTTATTTGCGCACGTGTACCATTCCCCCTTCCCCTTATAATTACAGCAGATCTTTTTTGAGTCACTTTCAACTTTGGCCACCATAATAGACCGCAGAGAACTTGGACTATGATTTATTTATTGGCTTTGATATTTGCAAACTTCATTTACTAATATATTTTCATGTCAACTAAATTCGAAGACTATACATATATTGGCCTGACCTATGCTCTTTTGCAGAATTATTTACTCTTTTCCCATCAATTTTAATCCTCTGAAACATTGAAAAAATCTTAAGAAGAAATTGAAGGATGGCACAGATTGGAAACAGTAGTGAAGATGGAAGATGGTCACTTCATGGAATGACTGCTCTTGTTACTGGAGGTAGTAGGGGCATTGGGTAAGCAACATGATTTTCAAAATTGATCCATAGTTTTTTTTTTCCCTTTGTCTTTTCACTTTTGAAAGTTTGGAGTTCAATTATTTCATTACAAATGTCCATTTTTATGTTGCCTTGTGATTTATTCTTATTTACTTGTGATTTTAGGCATGCCATAGTTGAAGAATTAGCGAGTTTTGGTGCATCCATCTATACTTGTTCTCGCAATAAAAAGGACTTGGATGAATGCTTGGAGAAATGGCAAAACAAAGGGTATAAAGTAAGTGGTTCTACATGTGACTTGCTCTCAGAAGATCAAAGAATCGAGTTGATTGACAAAGCCACTCAACATTTCAATGGGAAGCTTGACATCCTCGTGAGTAACACACGTACCTAAAATGTCTTACAAGTTACATCTGCTGACCATATACATGAATTGTTATGTGATTAGTGCAATTTGAGTGACGATAGTTGTTTATACTTCAGGTAAATAATGCTGCTGTATGTGTACCAAAAGAGACAACACAAATTACTTCTGCAGATTGCTCACTAATGATGGGAACCAATTTTGAGGCTTCCTACAACTTGTGTCAATTAGCTTATCCTTTTCTGAAAGCTTCAGGAAAGGCAAGCATTGTGTTCATCTCTTCTATCTCTGGGATCATGGCTATTCCTTTTGTTTCTCTCTATGCAGCAACAAAAGGTTCTTGTGATTCTTCTCTTCTTTTAAATTCCACATGTTTCAAAAGTCTAGTGATTTGTTATCAAAAAATTCGAATTTATGTGTTTACAATCATTCAATCAACATAACAAACACTAAATTACTAATATTTACTTGATTGATCATCTTGATTTGATTTCTACATTTTATAGGAGCCATAAATCAATTAACGAAGAACTTGGCGTGCGAATGGGGAAAAGATAATATTCGAGTTAACGCTGTTGCACCTTGGATTATTGACACCGCTCTTACAGATACTGTAGCTGTAAGTATTTTTTCTTCTTCATAACTCTGTAACTTTTTTCCATTTTAAAAAAGAAAAAAAGGTCTGCTATAGTTATATCCCCTCAATTTTGCGATTTAGAGTTGATATATCCCGTTATAAAAGTGGTTCACATATACCTTACTATTACACCAAATGGCTGAGATATTAGATACCCTATCTAAGTCCTTTTCTTTTCCTTTTTGCAGGAAGATTTTGAGTCAAAAGATGTGGAGAATTTAATAAAGAGAACTCCAATTAGCAGGATGGGAAAGCCAAATGAAGTTTCCTCACTAGTGGCGTACCTTTGTTTACCAGCTGCTTCTTATATAACTGGCCAAATCATTTGTGTTGATGGTGGAAAAACTGTTTCTGGATTTCCATAATTAATTTCATGTCTCAACTTTATGCTCAATCGTGGAAAGGCTCAAAATTGGACTGTATTTTAGTCAAACGTCAAATGAAGTGTATTTTTCTATTTTATTTTTTCTTCTTTATCGTGACGTCACGATATAATTGTGTTTACGTACATTTAAGATAAATCTCATATTTCATATTTTAATTTCAAAATGTATATTACCATTATTACTATTTCAAAATATAGCGATGTAACAAAAGGTAATTGTGATTCGAAATGGTAATAATGGTTTATTCAATGTTACTCCAAAAGTTTGGGAGTGTTTTGAGGTTATATCTCAAGTTTGAAATGATTAGGTGCAAATTTTGTAAGGTTTCGAATCAAAATTTCAGATAAAAACTTGAGATTGAAGAGAATAATCTAATATATTTCACTTGTAAGTTATTTGTGTCACTTGTATATCATTTGTATACAATATTGATTCCCATGACATACATATGATATATAGACGATATGCCTATGACATTCAATGATATACAATGCTGATACATAGATATATTCAGGACATACACTGCCAGCTCCCACTAAAAATTTGCAAATACCACCTCTAATCTCAAACAAATCGCTCCAATTGGATATTTACTCTCCTTAACAGCTTGTTTGGATGGTGATTTGTCGTGATTTCATAATGTATGGTACTGTATGGTATGGTATGGTATCGTACAGTACAACACCATACAACGCTTGGATAGACTGTATGGGTTGCTACTGTTTAATGATAATTTGTTGTTTGATTTGACTGTATGGTATTGTATCGTATCTTATAAATTTACAAAAATATCCTTAATTATTATAAATATTAAATTTATCAATATTTTTTTAATATTTTTTTTAAAAAAAATAAATACACAGAATCAAGTAGGGAAACATACAAGCTAATATATCTCCAAACCATACAAACAACGTAAGAAAATAAAAAAAGTAAGAACTTTAAAAAAAAAACCTCAAAAATAGATTAAAACGTGAAAGAAAAAACGGGAGGCGAAAAAAAAGTTTCAAAAGTTATGCGGAGAAAAATAAGTAATACAAAAACAATATATATATTAGGTTAAAGTTTAATAAAGAATAAAGGATAAATTAGAACTATTTAGATTTAAATAAGGGTATAATTGGAAAAAAATAAGGAAACCATGGGATACCACCAAATTGGTGGTTTCAAAAAGTGAGGGTTTTCATGGTTACAGAACCATAAAACTAAACCATACCATAGCATATAATTAATGAAACAATCAAAATAAATGTCCTTCTCTTAGTAACCATACCATACCATACCATGCCATGAAAAACCACCATCCAAACAAGCTGTAAAGTGTACTCATGCTTATGAAACAACGCCCAATAAAAAACAATTCCGATATCTCTTATCTGAAAATTCAAATTTGAAACTCAAATGTTAGGCGTGTCTGGTATCATCTACACAATTTAACATACTAATCAATATTCAAAACACTTACGATTTGTTTGGAAAGTCACATCGTAATTAAAATTGGTGCAATTACTAAGGTGGTAATTACACACCCTGTAATTACACACCTTGGTAATTACACTATCATATTTATTTGCCAGAGTGTAATTACAATGTAATTACAAGCGTGCTGTTTGGTTGTACGAGTGTAATTACAAGGTTATATTAAATTTTAAAAATAAATAATTATCTAAAATTAGACAAATATAGGTATTTATAAATAATATTAAATTAAATATTTAAAATATATTGTCTTTCAAAAATATACTAATTAGTAAATACATATTCTTAACTAATATTATAAAAATTCAATTTATATTTTTAAAATTAGTATATTTCAATTAAATTAATTTTAAAAATTAAAAATATAAGTTTTATGTGAACATCATGAAATGTGTTTTTGAAAAAATATTAAATATTATAAATATAATATCATAGTAAAATTGTTAAAATATTTGATTAAAAAAAATGAAACTATATAGCTAATCTAAATAAAAGAAAACAAATGGCTTATAATGTGAAATATCAAGTGAATAAAACAAAAACACATGAAACTAAAAAAATATAACATAAGTTTTAAATTCAAAATAAAAAAATTATCATAACACTCTTATGGCAAATTTCAATATAACATACATAAATATGATTAAAATAAAATAATATGTATATTTATAACTTTATCCAACAATGAATTCAACTTTAATTTAAAAATTAGAATGTTAATAAAATCATGCTGGTGAAAAAAAATAAAACATAGAAAAAGATAATGTGAAAAATTGTACGGAATCACATGACATATAAAGATTGAGAATAAGAAATAAATGAAAAATAAATATTATAAAATAAAATATAGTTTTAGAAAAATTAGAATAATAAAAATATTTTTTTTTTGAAATAATCAAAATATAAAAATAAAAATAAAAGAAAGAAATTAAAAAGTAACCGGCATGTAATTGAATTGGATAGTGTAATTACACCCAGTCAATTACTTGTTGGCCAAGTAATTACTAGTCCAACCAAAGAGGACAAACAATATAATTACACTCAAATTCACCAAATCTAATTATCAGGATGTCCTTCCAAACAGGTTCTTAATGATTAATTAATGTTTTCAGCTTCAAAATAGTATATAAGGCGTCATTTTCAGAGGGCATTGTGAATTATGTACAAAGTCATTTTTGTGTTTCTCATCTCCAATTCTAGAGTCTATGCTTCTAATCTCCATTATTATTCTATTCTTACTTGTTATTTTAATCTTTCTAAAGTAATTCAATAGTTTGAATATTTCAATTAGGATCTTAAAGTTAAATTGTATTCCAGTTTTCTTATTAATATTGTGAGAAATCTGAGTTTGTTACAGTAACTCAAAAAATAACTGATTTGTCCAACTAATTCATACTCAAGGACCTCAAAATGTACGATTCAAGTATAAGTGATGATGAAGAAAAAGTGATTTTGAATCAACCGAAAAAAAAATCAAGGGATACAATGTTTGGCTTAAATTGTTGTAAAATTAAAAGTCTTATTAGGTAAGACACTCATTTGCAAGTGTCAACACAAAACATATTTTGAACTTCTTAATCGTCACGTGGTGTAAAATTTACTCAAATGTGCAATTTTGCGAAGAGTGAAATAACTTCAAATATTCATAATAAAGTAATTAGTGAGACTTAGAGTTTGATGTAGAAGATTGGGTCTTCTTGAAAGTATAAACTATGAAGGGAATTATGTGGTTTGGAAAGAAAGGAAAGTTCAGTCCTAGGTATGTTAGACTATATAAGATTATTCAAAAGATTGGCAAGGTCGCATACAATCTCGATTTGCCTTCAGAATTAGGGGCGGTGTTTCATGTATCGACGTTGCGGAAGTACATTGGAGATCCTTCGTGTATTACTCACATTGAGGATATCCACATTACTGAAGACTTGTCTTATGATGAGGTGCCATTGGCTATTTTAGATCGACAAGTGAGACAGCTTCGAAATGAAGAAGTGGCCTAAGTGAAAGTATTGTGGTGGAACAACAATACTGAGGAAATAACTTCGCAAACGGAAGAGAAAATGATGAAGAAGCACCCTAAGCTATTTTCAAATTAAGGTGAGCCATATTTTAAAAGTTGGCAGTCATCTTTCTACAGTAACTTAAATTTTAAATGAGTTAGGAGTTTGATTTATATGGATAGTTGCTGGATAACTATAAAAAGCTTAATAGTTAGAATTTTTTTGAATTTGATTTATCGATTTGAGAGATAAAAGGTATATCCTCAAAAATCACATTTTAAGAGATTGTAATGCAACCAAGGGGTTGTCCTGATACATTCGCGGACAAATGTTCTTGAGGAGAGGGGGGGGGGGGGGGGACTGTGAGACCCCGTGTTTCTCGTCTTCCACAATATATATAGGGTGACATGTTAGATAATAAATATATGATTTTTTATAAAACCTAAGGATAATAAGGCTGCAAATAAGTGGTAATCTCAAGGACTTAAAGTTTTAAGTCAAAAGAATCCCCTAAATACACATTCGGGCTTAAAGATATGGCCCGAGTGGCACCTTGTCCTTTTCGGAAGGTTTAAATTAGGTTTCACTTTTTGATTGGGACTAAAAGTGTATAATTTACTAATAATGAATTTTTAAAGATTATTTTAATAGCACAAAGGTCATACGTTAAGTTTTGAAATCAAGAAAGTTGCAAGATAAAGGTTGGCCAAAGTTACCGTAAGTTGCTTTAAGAAATCCTTCTTAAATTTGGGTCAAATATATCAGGCCATATCTCCAAAAATATAAGAAGTTAGAAAGTCAATGACCTATTAAATTGAATATCTATGAGCCTAGTTTACAACACATGAAACCGCGCATCAAACTGACTTCAGAATAAAAAGTTATGACAGTTTTACTGTGACTGCCGGGGCAATAAACTGGGTCATGGGCCGGGGCGTGTCAACCCACCTAAATGTCAGCTAATTTGAGCTTTTTAAAGCTCAAAACAGTCCCATTTCGTCCTAAACAGTTTAGGAACGGAAGAGAAAGCTATCTCAACGTATCTAAGTGATTTAGGTAAGTTTTTCGTATTTTTACCTTTAAAATTCATCCATATGCCTAGAAATGTGTGCCTTACACTTTGCAATTATTTTTTCCTCCTATTAGCTATGTTTGGCGCTGTAAAAAAACTGATATTCCTGCTGGTTATTATTGTTTTGCAGATGATGGGTTCAGGTAATAATTTTGGGGCTCTTTTACGATCATTTTTATGAAGTTTTATCGATGTTTCCTCGCGTAAATACTATTTGGCGAATTTGGTCATTAATGCTCAATTCTGGATTGTTATAGGTGTTTTTAAGCTGTATATATAGTTGTTGTGAAGCTTAGGATGTAAGAAACAATTCTTGTGAAGAAACTTTGGGAAATAGGATATCCGTTGGAAAGGTATGTTAAGGCTAAGCTCCATCCCTCCTTTTATCATGAAATTCGAGAAGTTTCTCGAAACGTCAAATGCGATATCTTACTATTTTGTTGCTAGAAAGACCTTTTATGAAAGATATTCGGATTGCAGCTGAGTTATTTTTATGATGGTATTAGCTTGACATTCCATTCGTTCGCTTAAACTAAACATTCAATATCTATATATCATTTTGTCAGTTTTCATAACTACCTATTCATATGTTCGAGGTGTTTCTCTTCTTGATGTAGTGTCATTATAATAAATGTAGATTACGAAGGGAGCGTAGTATTCATAATCAGTCTGTTGACACCCGATTTTGACCGACCCTTAACTTATTTTATGTTTTTTTATTTATTTTAAAATTGGTATTCTAATTGGCGGAATAAATGATTTTATTTTTTAAAATATGCTCTTTATATCGTCATTTTATATTTATTATTGTCTACAAAATAATAATAATAATAATAAACAACAAATAATCGTTATTTTGATGTTAGACGCGTGTCGTATTATTTTTAGTAATGTCTTTCGAATCGTGTTATTCAAAACATTATTTTTAATACATTTTCATAATTTGGTGTGAATTACGTGTTTTGTTACGCAAGTCTACGACTCAAAGTATTATATTTTATGTTACCCATATTTTGTTCAAGTCGTGACCTTTTAAATAAATTCTATGTCAATTTTGGCTAAATCTTTGAAATCTCATTTCAATTTTGATCAATTTACTTGAATTCTAGCCACTTATTTGTAAATGTTTGCATTTTAATCCAACTTAAGCCAATTTGCGCCTCAATCTTAAACTTTTACACTTTTTGACTAGTATTTAAACTCAATTTACCAATTTGTGGCTCAATTTTTAAATTCTTACAATTTTTGACTAATATTTAAACTCAATTTACCAATTTACGGCTCAATCTTAAATTTTTACAATTTTTTGGCTAGTTCTTAAATTCGGATGCCCATTTTCGACCCGACCCGACCCAAACCCAACCCGCTTTTCTTTTTTATTTTTAACCCCCCAAACCCTAATCCCATTGTCCTTCTTTCCCCCTCACAGCCGCCCCCACCACTGCGTCTCCACCCTCTCCCAGCCGCCGCTGCCGGCAACCCCTCTCTCCCCACTGTCTCCCTCATCTCCCCCAAGCAAAACCCCCAGCCCGCGACCCCAGGCGTCACAACTCCCCGTCTCTCCTCCTCTTCTCTCTTCTCTCTCCCTCTCCCCTTCCCCCTCTCTCCTGTCACTCTTCCCCCAAACCCCACAGCCGCTCCAGCCACCAACTGCACCCAAGCAGCCGGCGGCCTCTCCCTCCTCTCCATCTCTTCCTCCTCGACTCTCCCCCTCTCTCTCTCCGTCAGCCCCTTCCCCCCTCTCCAGCCGCAACCCACGCCGGCGACCCCCCACACGCGACGACCCCTTATCTCCTCCCAAAACCCCACGCTGGCGCTCCACTCCTCTCCAACCTTTCCCCTCTTCCCTTACCCCGAAACAACCACAACAGCCACCAAACCCACCACCAGCAAACCCTTTTTCCCCTCTTTCTCAACCCCGACATAACCCCCTGCTCCTCGCCTACTCCAGTCAGCAAAAGACTACGCGAATATATAAAACGATGTTGCTCCATTTGGGTAAGAAGTCAAGATTTCAATCTGTTAAGAATGGACTGGTACGTTGCTTAAATCACCACTTTGGTTTTCTCTTTTTGTCTTCTTGTTGATCATGCAGCTAATTACTACTTTGCTTATGATTTCGTTAAGCCATGGGTCAATTGAAAATTCTTCTAGGTTTGATTGTGTGCTAATCTGGTTTTGTCAGTGTAATTAGCCCATATCATGATTTGTAATTAGCCTTAAGTCAGTGATCCCCAATATTTTGCTTAATATTCCTTGCAATATGTCACTATTTCAGAAAAGATTCATTTGCTTTCAAAATTTAATCTGCCCTTGTTATGGAAAATTAAGAATTGGAGTAAAAAAGCCTAATTGATTTTTTTTCCTTTTGGACTGATTACACTGGCTGTTCTTTCCATAATGGAAAATATTTTCCTATTTCTATATTTGGCTGTGTAATATGGTAAGAATATTATTTGATCTGATTTTCCTAGGTTCTATTGTTGGGATTACTCTTGACCATATTTTACTCCTATTTATTTTTGGTACTGATATCTTTATGGAAATACAAATTATCTTAATTGATTGACCTACCTTTTATTCTTTTTCCTGCTTCACTATATAAACAAGCCTCTACACTGAAAAAAAAGGGCAGACAAAAGGAATTCTAGAAAATATAGCACTATTAAAAATAAAAAGACTGTTTTCTTCGTGATATTGCTTACTTCAATTCAGTTCCCGCAAAATCTGAAATCCAGTTTTGGGTTCAACTAACTGTCAGATTAACAGGTTAGTCTCTCTCTATTATTACTAATTTTTTGCAATATGTGTGTGCTGTTAGCAGGACATTTTGATCCGTCCGTGATATATTGAAGAATTGCCATGGGGTAGGAGTTGGGATAAAAACGGGCATGACTTGACCTCTATTCGCTCCTTGTTTCATCTATTCAGCTTTTTTTTTCTTTCTTTCTTCTGTAATAATGTCATAAACAGTATGAAGCGGGGGATATAGTAAATTGGGGGAGGGGAACTACATACTGATTGCCTTTTCTTTTATTTTGTTTATTTTCAACGGTCGTAGGCAATCTTGATTATAGGATCTAATTAAAATAAGTCTTATGTGCATCAAATGGTTGGGAAAGCAACAATAAAATCAAGCATCTACACTTAGATATCATGCTTAGAATTGTTAGCATTTGGTCTTGGTCACCAGATGAGTAGGTACCATGCGTGCACGATTATAAATTTGTTTGAATGATGGCATACTTATAATTTAACCTGTTAAGTTGCAAGCATAGTCATTAAATAATAAATAAGGAATATCGTGTCTTTTAATGTTATGGACTGTTGGAAATCTTTTTTAAGCACATCTTCTGTGAGTTAGGTTATCATTTTTTTAAATTTTTTTATAAAGTAGTAATAATGTTTTCAATCTGGAAAGGGCTCTTTTTATGGAATTAGAGGTCACGTTTTAGGTCGTCCGATATGTATATTTTAGAAGCATGCCTATAAGAGCTCGCGAATTCAATCGTTTAGCTTAACTTTTGTCAAAAAGCAATCCTTGAAAATGTTTACGAAAGTGGAATAGGAGGATAGTTTATCAACTTTGATATTTTTAAATTTTCTTTATTCACTAAATAATGTTTTAGGATCTTTTAACCTTTAAAAGCCTAATAAATAATTGTCACCATGTTAGTTTAACTCAGATGGTATAATGTTTTATAAAAAGTAATAAATAAATAATTATGGATAGACAATGTTTTGATGTTTGGATAAAAAGGCTTATGAATTTTGTTAAAAAGAATTATCGCTTTTCTATTAGTCAAGTTTTTTTTCATGTTATACAATATGGAAAATAATTAAAAATTATTTAATTATTGAAAAAAAAATTATAAACTTATTTCACTTTTTAAGTTTACATTTTAATTCAGAGTTTTCCTTAAGTATCATATAACACTTATTTTCAAATATCAAGTCTTTAGAAGTCAATGTTTTTAATTAACCGGGATTATGTGGTGGCATGATATTTCTTTGCATTTTAGTTTGTGTTTTCAAGCATGTTTGTTTAAGAGGCGTATATAAAAACTTATGTGCTACATTGCTTGTCCTCGGTGTTTTTAATTAACGCGAGTCTAATAGAAGCTTAGATTTTCTCTAGTCTAGAACCCTACCAAAATAGAAGTCCAACGCCTCACGGACTATAGAATGGGACGCTAAGCATCCTAGGATACGCTAGTTTTTTATGTTTTATTTCTAGCTCGCTTCTATGTTAATTAATAATAAATCAACTTAGGTAGCGGGTAGGGGTAGATAGGACCCTCGGAAATGATGATCTACGCTTGACCCTTTAATAGCACGGAACCTTGGTTTCCGTCCTTGGGCTTGGTAAATAGCCAAGTGCAACTGATCCGAGTAAACAATTAATTTGAATTCCTTTCGTTCATTTATTTGTTTAATTAATTGGTTATTTATCATTTATCACTTAGAATCAACATAGGATTTTTCTTTTTTTTCTTTTTTCTTTTTAAAAAAGAAACCCTTATTTGCAACCCCCCACATAAAATACGAGACACGGTTGGGATCCAAATTTGCGGACCTTGAAGGGTGCTTAACACCTTCCCTTCGAGGTAATTTGAGCCCTTACCCTCTCTCTGGTCAGATTAATTTTGTTAGGCTTAGAATGGTGTCCTAATGCACCTCAAATTCATTAGGTGGCGAATCTTCCAATTTTAAAATTCCAAAAGAGTCGCTGCCACGACGTCGTCCAGGTTCCCGTTTCTTCGCGAGAAAAAATGGGACGCGACAGAAGGGCGACTCTGCTGGGGAATTTAGGCTCTAACCAACACGTGTTTCGTTTTATGTGGGTTATATTTTATTTGTCCCTTTATTTGTCTACTTAAATTTATTTTATTTGCTGCTCTCTACTAATTTCTTTTCTTTTTTTCCTTATCCCTATAACTCCCTTCCCGAGTCCCTCTAACACTTTTCCCTTTCCTTTTTATTATTTTTATTGCTTTAAATTAGTTATTTAAAAACTGCTCTAATTGCTAAATGTTACTGTATTAATTAAACTGCATTCCGTTCATAAACTTCCCTACTTGGGACCCTCTTTATATTCTCTTAAGGTGATGTCGTGCCTTTGCACTTCTCCCGACTTCTTTCAAACCCAAATTTTAGAGAGTAAACGCTTGCGTGGTGAATGGCGGATAGTCTTACTACTGTTGGACCACGTGCTTCTCATATAGGAATACCAAGTCCATGTCTAAACCCACTCTTTAGAAACTTAGGATAGAGCTACCCACCCCAAAGTTAAGATCATGCATACATAAGCCCTAGGTAGTTTGACCCCAAGGGGGTCAATCTACGTAATAGTAGCCACCTTGTTAAGTCTAGAGGGTCCAATCACCCTCCAAGACGGAATATTGCATACTATGTGTTTATGTGGTCACAATAGTTCAATCCAAGCCTAAATTTGTTAAAAATAAATTTAGAACATTTCTTTTCTTTTTGGTGTGCAGAAAATATAGTGGTTTCCCAAAATTTAGCCAACACTTAAATGGTTGTAGGTGTAGATCACAAGCTGAGAAGGTGGTGGGAAAACATTAAAAAGGATCGTGCCACAGAGGTAGCTCAACTCTTGGGGGGGCTAACATATCTAATATATGTTATTTCGGACCGCTACCTGATTAAGGCGCTGCTGAAATTCTTGGATCCTGCCAGAACCGTCTTCAAATTCCGGGACTTCGAGTTAACCCCCACAATTGAGGAGATTGGTGGGTTCATCGACTTGCCTTACTGGGACCGGAGCATGATTGTCCCCCATAGACAGACTGCAAAGAAGTTCATGAAAAACCTGGGACTGATTTATAGACCTAAGCTGGCTTGCCTGGATTTCGAATGGATCTCCCTGGACTATCTGTATACTCGCTTTGGACATCAAGACAGCTATGAGAATTTCAAAAGCGACTTTTCTTGCTCAACAGCCAAGTGGGAGGTGCATAGGGTGAACGCCTTTGCAGTTGCACTATTAGGCACTCTAGTCTTCCCCAGAGAAGACAAAAACATAGATACTCGCCTAATATACATTGTGCGCACCTTAGCTAAAGGAAAGGAGGTTGGAGGAAATACCATTGTGCCCATGATAGTAGCAGAAATTGTGAGGGCATTGTCCAAGTGCGTCCGGGGAAAGAGGTTCTTCGAGGGATGCAACATCCTATTACAACTATGGGCGATGGAGCATTTTTACAAACGGAAGGTGTGATAGACGCTCTCGACGGAGTGCGAAACAGAATTCACTCCCACCCCTCGAGAATGCGCAGATTTGTCAGGGCAGCAGGTGCTGAAGATTAGTTCAGATTCATGACGGGGTTATCAGGCTACAACATCCAGTGGAAATACTTTTGGTTGAATATTTCACGGGCGATAGCTAGAGGAGATGAGCTTTACTATATTGATCTCATTGGCTTGAAAGGGGTCCAACCATACGCCCCTTTACGGGTCCTTAGGCAGTTTGGCTTGATTCAAGTGATCCCCTTGCGATCCAACATGAGCCTGGTCGAGTACGAATTCGGAGAGAAAATCCCACAAGTACACAACATATGTAGAAGGTGGGAAAGAGCAATGGACATCGTCGTCCAAGAGGATCGCCCTTATTGCACCCCAGAGTATTATGTGTGGATTCTAGAAGACGCTGAGAGGGTGGACCTGGACCAAGGAGGACGGCCCGGGTACGAGGATGTGGAGGAAAAAGTCTGGGCTCGGAAATTGCGGAACAAGGATTATGACATCACCCCAGAAATGAGGGAGCAAATTGTCCCAACCTATGGAAGTCATCACATCTGAAGATTTGCTTCATTCTAGTTATTTTCCCTTGTTATCCCTACTACCCTTGGGCTTTAAAATTTAATGTAATGTTTTCTTTTTCAATAAAACAAATATTCACTTTCTTCTGTCTTTAACTCTAAATTTCAATAAACAACTTAAGGCTTGGATTAAGTATCACGTGCCACTTGCTTGTCGTATTAGGCCTACTTCTGGCTCAATGAGGTCCCTTGCATTTTAGGACGATCGATCTGTTTGAATTACATGTTTATATTACCCTAACCTCTAACAAGGTTTTGCTGGTTTTGTTCTTTTCTTTTTCCCTTTCCTAGGGTTGATCTGTCCGTACATTCTGGCCTACTACACCAGATCAAAAGGGGCTCCTCCTCCTCCTCCGCCACTCCAAAATCTGAACAAAAAGAAGAGTAAGATGGCTGACGACAACAGCAGCAACAAGAACTCCGACAGGGGGGCTCACTCCACTGACTTGGTCCTAAGGTTGGAAATGAAGATTTTGGAACTTGAAGAGGAAATGGCTAGCATGCGAAACTTGGCTAGGCTGTCCATTTCTCTCGGCACCCCTTTTGGGGATAACATGGAGGAACAAATCAATACTACTCAGACCACACTGCCAATTACACAACCTACTCCTCAGATACAACCTACCCCACCAGCTTGCCACCCACAAATGCCCAACCTCAAAATTACCATTTCCAAAACCCACACCATGCAGGCCCTTCTGAGCCAACCCTGCACCCTTTAAATACTAGCCCTATCCCAACCATGCCTCCTAAACCTACTGTTAATACCAAATACACCCATGCTCCAGGAAATTACAACCAAAACCCGATATTCGTGGAAACCGCTCCCTATACCCACGAATACCATGAATCAGAATCCTCCCAAAAGGATATGTTGATCAAGTCCATGGCCGAGAAATTGGACAGCTTCATTAATCGCTTGCAGCAGGTCGAGTCCAGCAAGCGGGTGGTTGGTTTGAGCTATGAAGACTTATGCATACATCCTGATATGGAGCTGCCTGAAGGCTATAAGCCTCCCAAATTTGAGTTATTCAATGGCATCGGAGATCCCAAAGCCCACCTACGCATGTACTGCGACAAGCTCGCTGGGGTGGGAAGAGATGAAAGGATTAGGATGAAGCTATTTATGAGAATCCTCACGGGGGAGGCTCTTACCTGGTACATCGACCAAGATGCCCGCAAATGGTCGAGTTGGGTAGATATGGCCTCCAACTTCATGGACCGATTCGGGTTCAACACAGAAAATGCACCCGATTGGTTCTACATTCAAAACCTGAAGAAGAAGCCTGGTGAGACCTTCAGGGATTATGCTGTAAGATGGAGGTCTGAGGCTGCCAGAGCCAGGCCTCCCATGGACGAGTCCCAGATGAAGGACTATTTCATTAGGGCACAGGAGCCCCAATATTACGACAGGATGATGTTGGTCGCGGAGAAGAGTTTCGCTGACATTATCAAACTCGGTGAGAGAATCGAAGAAGGTATCAAGAATGGTACCATTATCAATTTGGAAGCTCTACAAGCTACCAACAAGGCACTACAATCAGGAAGCTTGCCCGAGAACAGGAAGAAGAAGGAAGTGGGTGCGGTCATGTTGGCGCACAAAAGCCCAATTAAACCACAAATTCCAATCTCAGCCCTCCCTCATTATGCCACATCACCTTACCCCATGCCTTACTCTCCTTACCCAGCATATACCCCTTACCAAGCTCCACCTCCACAATACCAACAACCTGCATACCCTGTCTACAACACTCAACCAGCTTACTACCAAACTCCTCCACCACCACCACTATCTCCTCAACAGCTAAATTACAGAAACCGTCCCAATTTTGACAGAAGGCCCACAAAATCCTACACCCCCTTGGCCGAACCTATCGCCCAGCTCTACGAAAGACTAAAAGCAGCCGGGTACATAACACCAATCCCAGCTCTACCCGTTGATACCCAAGCCAAATGGTATGACCCCAACAAGGTATGCGCCTACCATTCTGGAATGAAAGGACATACCACAGAGGTCTGCCGATCCCTGCGAGACAAAATCCAGAAACTCATAGACACCAAAACCATCCAGCTTAAAGAACCCGCGCCCAACATATCCAATAACCCACTTCCTAATCATCAGGTGAACATGCTGGAAGTGAAAGAATCAGCAGGTACAGAGGGGCCCATATGGTTGGTAAGGCAAGACGAGTTAGTTGCAGTGATAACTCAAATGCCTTTCATGGTACAAGGGCGCAGACCATTTGAAGTAGAAGTCGCTGCACCTAAGCTTCCTTTTGTGGTCACAAGGGCCCCTCAGAAAAGCTTTGACACTCATGTCGTTCCTTGGAGCTATGACAAGGGAAAGGCTGCAGCAGAGGAGAATGATGTTGTCCAAGGGGCAACCCACTCCGAACAGGTGGACACCTCCAAATGCAGGACGCAAGGTAGTTCAAGAGGGACCAAACCTCCTATCATAGAAGTAGAAGAAGGCGGGGAGTGAAAAAATATACAAGCCAAGGAACACCCCGTCACAGGCCAATTGAGTAAGGGATCCGCTCAAGTCTCCATCTTGTCCCTCCTGCAGACTTCAGAGCTTCATCAGAAGGCATTGATAAGGGTGCTGAGCGAGGCTTATGTTCCTTCCAACATCACTGAAGGAGAGATGGCCCACATTGTAGGGCAGGTATTTGAAGCTTACAGGATATCCTTCCACGAAGACGAACTCCCGGTCAAAGGGACCACTCACAACCGAGCTCTTTACATCACCACCAGGTACCAGGACAGAATGATTACCAAGGCCTTGGTCGATTCGGGTTTTGGATTAAATATCTGTCCACTCAGCACTATCACAAGGCTGGGTGTGGATTTGGCAAAGATTCAGAATTACCAGATGAACGTGAAAGCCTTTGATGGATCCCAAAGGGCAACGCTAGGGGAGATCACCTTGGACATGACCATTGGTCCAGCCACCTTCCCCGTTGCATTCCAAATGATGGACATCTCAGCTTCCTACAATTTACTGCTGGGGCGCCCATGGATTCACATGGCTGGAGCAGTGCCATCCACCCTCCATCAGTGCCTAAAATTCGAGTGAGAACATGATGAAGTGGTAGTGTATGGGGAGAAGGGACATCCCGTCTATGCTGTTGAAGGACAGGGTTGTATGGACGGGGGAATATTCCACACAATGGAGTTGGTAGGGGGCATCGAGCCAAAAATGTGGTACAGTCAGAAGGTCTTGAGCATGCTACTATGGCTAGGCTATGAACCAGGCAGGGGATTGGGAGCCAAACTCCAAGGTATTCCTGACCTAATTTCTCATCCTTTTAAAAACGATACCATGGGTTTGGTTTATGAAAGGAGAAGTGCCCATGAAGAGAGAAAGGCTGGAACGTCCTATACTGTCGTTATATCAGAGTTTCTAGTCTGCTGGGTTTCTCAAGAGTGATCTAGAGAGGGAAGAGGAAGAACTGCTGGAAAGTATGAGGAATTTGTTCATCACAGAAGACTTTCCTTCCGAGGCAAGAGGAGATTTGATAGAAGAAGAAGAAGCAAGGGTGATGGACGTGATGAGCGTCATGCAGAACTCGGGTTATGAACCAGGAAAGGGCTTAGGAGCCAGGTTGCAAAGGATCATGGAGCCTATAAAGCCCTTGCACCACTCAACCACATTTGGCTTGGGATACGCTTACACCATAGAAGAATATCTCGACTGGGATCCACTGCCAGCAGGGTGCTATTATCCTCTACCGAGTCCCTTGCCACTGTTGAGCCAGACTTTTCGATCCGCCGGGTTTCTGGATGATGATGTCGAAGGCTTGCTAAATGGGTTGCAAGGTCTATCCCTATCAGAAGTCGAGGAAAAAAGCTGCAACGTAATCATCAACGAGGAGGAGGAGAAAGCCCCAGTGCAGAAGGGAGCCACAGAGGACGTCATCAGTCGCTGGACCACTACCCCATCCAGACCACGTCGGGCACTTGGGTAGAGACGGAAAATTGGCATCAACCTTTTATGTTTTCCAAAAAAAAAAAGACTTTCTAATCAATAGTTTAATGTTTTCCTTATGCCATTATTATGACAAATTTTGGTTATGAATAAAATTTTCATTTACTCCACAATGATGTTATTTTATATTTACTTTGTTGTTTTCTTTCAGAAAAATTACTTTTAATAATGTTGAATCTGAGATTGTGGCACATAATGAGACTAGCCAACATGACATAGCTGAGACAGAGGCAACATATGAAAATTGTGAAGAGGTTGCTAGAAAGGTCAAAGAGTTTGAGGAAAAGCCAAAAGCAAATTTAGAAGAAACAGAAGCAGTGAATCTGGGTGATGAGGAAATGATTCAAGAGACCCGGATTAGTGTTCACATGACCGAGGAAAAGAAAAGATAATACATCCAATTCTTGAAAAAGAACAAGGACATCTTTGCTTGGTCCTACGCAGATATGACAGGGTTGAGCACTTCAATAGTGGCCCATCGATTGCCTATCGATCCATCCTTCCCGCCAGTAAAGCAGAAGCTCAAAAAATACAAGCCTGATTTGAGTTTGAAAATCAAGGAAGAAGTATCAAAACAGCGGGAGCCGAAATTCTGGAAGTAACCAAGTATCCGACCTGACTCGCCAACATTGTGCCCGTACCTAAGAAAGATGGTAAGGTCAGGATTTGCGTGGATTACCGGGACCTCAACAAGGCCAGCCCTAAAGATGACTTCCCACTCCCGAACATCCACATTTTGATAGACAATTGTGCTAAGCATGAAACACAGTCATTTGTGGATTGCTTTGCTGGGCATCATCAAATCAAGATGCATGAGGATGACGCAGAGAAAATG
The DNA here is from genome assembly GCA_029948455.1 of Solanum rostratum. NCBI lineage: Eukaryota > Viridiplantae > Streptophyta > Magnoliopsida > Solanales > Solanaceae > Solanum > Solanum rostratum. Next base: position 13,320,061 of record CM057053.1, on the reverse strand, counting down.
GCTTTCATCACACCTTGGGGTGATTACAACTACAAGGTAATGCCGTTCGGACTAAAGAATGCTGGGGCTACCTACATGAGAGCCATGATCACTTTGTTCCATGACATGATCCACAAAGAAATTGAGGTTTACATGGACGATGTCATCATCAAGTCAAAGAAAGGGTGTGACCATCTGGTTGATCTTCAGAAATTCTTTGACAGGCTACGGAGGTACAACTTGAAGTTAAATCCTGCAAAGTGTGCTTTTGGGGTCCCCGCCGGGAAATTATTGGGTTTTATTGTCAGTCGCCGGGGTATAGAGCTGGATCCAACAAAAATCAAGGCTATTCGGGAGCTTCCTCCTCCGAAGAGCAAGAAAGAAGTGATGAGCTTCTTGGGCAGGCTCAACTACATCAGTCGTTTCATAGCCCAATCTACCGTCATTTGTGAACCAATCCTCAAGCTACTAAAGAAGGACGTCGCTATCAAATGGACTTCGGAATGTCAAGAAGCATTTGATAAGATCAAGGACTATCTATCCAACCCTCCAGTGTTGGTTCCTCCTGAGGCGGGTCGACCCTTGTTACTATACTTATCGGTTATGGATCAGGCATTCGGGTGTGTTTTGGGACAACATGATGAAACGGGAAGGAAGGAGCAGGCGATCTACTACATGAGTAAGAAGTTCATGCCGTATGAAGCTCGGTATTCTTTGCTTGAGCATACTTGTTGTGCTTTGACTTGGGTGGCCCAGAAGTTGCGACATTATCTCTCAGCACACACGACGTATCTGATCTCGAGGATGGATCCTCTGAAGTATATCTTTCAGAAACCCATGCCCACGGGTAAGTTGGCCAAATGGCAGATATTACTGAGTGAATTTGACATAGTCTATGTCACGCAAAAAGCGGTAAAGGAGCAAGCACTGGCCGATCATCTGGCAGAAAACCCCGTAGACGAAGAATATAGGCCTCTGAAGACTTATTTTCATGATGAAGAAGTAGCTTTCGTAAGAGAGGATATCTTTGAAGAATATGATGGGTGGAGGATGTTCTTCGATGGAGCCAAGAACTTTAACGGATCAGGCATTGGGGGCTGTGTTGATCTCACCCATGGGCCAACACTACCCGGCAACAGCAAAGCTCAGGTTCCATTGCTCCAACAACATGGCTGAATATGAGGCTTGCATCTTGGGCCTCCGACTAGCAGTTGATTTGGACGTGCAGGAGATTTTGGCAATTGGGGATTTAGATTTAGTAATCCATCAGGCACAGGTTGAATGGGCGGTGAAGAACCGAAAGCTTTTACCATATTTGGACTGCGTGCAAAGGCTCTGCAAAAGATTCACTAAGGTGGAATTCAAACATATTCCGCGAATTCAGAATGAGTTTGCAGATGCCTTGGCCACCCTATCTTCCATGATTCGGCACCTGGATCAGAATTACATTGATCCCATTCGCATTCATATACATGAGCAGCCTGCATATTGCTTTCACGTGGAGGAAGAACCGGATCAGAAATCGTGGTATCATGACATCCAGGGATACTTGAAGAGTGGCAGCTATCCGGAGGATGCAACAGAAGTCCAAAAACGCACAATTAGGAGGCTAGCAAATCAATTCTTCTTAAACGGAGAAATCCTATATAGGAGGACTCCCGATTTGGGTTTGCTAAGGTGCGTCGGACCTAAAGAGGCATCCAGACTTGTGGAGGAGATTCATGCAGGAACATGTGGGCCACACATGAATGGCTTTACCCTTGCAAAGGAAATCCTCAGAGCGGGCTATTTTTGGTTAACGATGGAAACAGATTGCATCCGCCATGTTCAGAAATGTCACCAGTGCCAAACTCATGCAGACATGATCCGAGTTCCTCCCAACGAACTCCATGTCACTAGTTCACCCTGGCCTTTCGCAGCTTGGGGCATGGATGTCATTGGTCCTATAGAGCTAGCAGCCTCGAATGGACACCGGTTTATTCTTGTGGCAATTGGCTACTTCACCAAATGGGTTGAGGCTACATCTCACAAGTCTGTCACTAAGAAAGTTGTCGATGATTTCATCAAAAACAACATCATTTGTTGGTTCGGGGTCCCTGAGACGATCATCACTGACAACGGAGCCAATCTCAATAGCAATATGATGATGGAAACTTGTGATCGATTCAAGATCAACCATCAAAATTCCACGGTATACAGGCCACAGATGAATGGAGCAGTAGAAGCCGCGAACAAGAACATCAAAAGAATATTGCGGAAAATGATCGACAATCACAGGCAATGGCATGAGAAGCTACCATTCGCATTACTGGGATATCACACCACCATTCGGACCTCCACTGGGGCAACATCGTACTTTTTGGTCTATGGGAACGAAGCGGTAATTCCCCCGGAAGTTGAGATACCATCACTAAGGATCATTCAAGAAGCATAGTTGAGTGACGCCGAATGGGTACAAAGCAGGTTTGAGCAATTAGCACTGATTGATGGAAGAAGGATCAATGCCATATGTCACAGGCAACTTTACCAGAACAGAATGGCCCGAGCATTTAATAAAAAGTTCAGACCGAGATACTTCTCCCGGGCAATTAGTCTTGAAGTGGATCTTCCCAAATCAAGATGAGGCCAAAGGAAAGTTCGCACCAAATTGGCAAGGTCCGTACATGGTTCACCGCGTCTTGACTGGAGGAGCACTTATACTCACAGAAATGGATGGCGAAATCTGGCCCAGACCTATCAACGCAGATGCTGTGAAAAGATATTATGTTTAGACTCTATCTTTTGCTCTTTGTAATTGGAACTACGTCAGGCCTGATTCCCGTCTAAGAGGGATACATAGGCGCTCCTATGGAGTTCGGTCTTACCATAACAAAAATCTTATTTCCCTACTTGACCACAGAGTGGGGCAGAATTTTTGAGAGGACCTCAAAAATTCTTTCGGAAAAGAGCAAAAGCAGACAAGGTAACTGGGGCAGCCCAAAGATCCTCCCTCAGATGAACGTTGGATTTGTCTCAAAATGTGCCACTGTCAAAGGATTCATTAATAAATTATCAGTTGCTTTTTAAAACGCTTCAAATATATATATATATATATATATATATATAAGTATATACACATGTATACATTATATATATACCCCTTTTAAAATTGAAATGCTATGCCATCCCGTCCCAAGAGAAAAAGCCCCGGCAAAGGTCTGGATATCAGCAATCGATGAGACACACCGGGCCACGACAAAGGACAGATCAACCTCCCCCTTTTATAAACTGACTATTTTTCTTTGAACGCAGATTAGACAGGCACACATTCCCGCATTGTCCGAGCAAATGACAGTCCAGTATAATAAATATTATCCTATGCTTTGCACTGCATTGGCCCGAAAATCACACTGCATATGCTTGATGGTTATATCATAAATGACTCGAAAGTTACATTACATGTGCCCGATATTTGCATTACAAAAGCCCGATATTTGCATTCGCATCGCGCCCAATATTTGCATTATAAATGCATTCGCATTCGCCTGTGCCCGATATTTGCATTACAAAAGCCCGAGATTCGCATTCACATGTGCCCGATATTTGCATTCGCATTGTGCCCGATATTTGCATTATAAATACATTCGCATTCGCATTGTGCCCGATACTTGCATCATAAATGCCCTATATCTGCATTGCATGTGCCTTAAATTTGCATTGCATCGTGCCCGAAAATCATGCCTCGCATAATTTGGCTCGAAAAGTGCATAATATTGGCCCGAGAAATTGCATATAATTTGCATTGCATTATGCTCGAAAATTTTATTTTTCACACGATACCGGCCCGAGATTCCTTATATGCATCGCATTATGCCCAAAGTTATCTTTGCTTCGGTCTGAGAACAACATAACATGTCGCACCCCTAAGGCGTTATAGTCTAAAGGCAACATTTTCATGGCCTACGGACACCATTTCATAGCCTAGGGATTTAATTTCCGCCCATCATGCCCTTAAGGCGTCATGGTCCAAAGGCATCATCTTCATGGCCTAAGGACATCATTTCATGGCCTAGGGATTTAATTATATTTATCATGATCCGAAGGTATCATCGTCCAAAGGCATCATCCTTCATGGCCTACGGACATCATGTTATGACCTGAGGATATAATTAGCATAGTCCTAGACGCCATAGCCTAAGACGTCATCCTTACCGTCCTACGACAAAATCCATGGTCTAACAGGGAACTTGCATCACGTTTATGATTATTTCGCTTTTTAATATATATGCTCTTCTGTTACGTAGCATTTCTTTTAGCTATAAATTAATGAGCTTGCGAATCTCCGAATTACGCCATTATTCCGCTATTGAGTGCATTAAAGCTCCTATTTTTGTGACACCCTAATCATTTTTTATACCTCGAACATGTCAATTCAAGCTTCGAGCTTCATATTGTTTGTTCATTTTTAGGAATTTCAGTCGTTCCTAGATCCAGAACTACACACGGCCTAATTCTCGTATAACCAAGGATATGTAGGCGACTTCTAAACCGAAGTCTCGGCTGTAACTCTTTTGTTCTATCCGGTCCCTCCGATAAATTTCCATCGATCGGACAAAATCGGCTACTCCGTCAACTTTCTTTGCTCAACAATTCATCCTTCATTCCCGAGCAAAGAAGGGGCAGCTATTGACACTCGATTTTGATCGACCCTTAACTTATTTTACGTTTTTTATTTATTTTTAAATTGGTATTCTAATTGGCGGAATAAATGATTTTATTTTTCAAAATATGCTCTTTATATCGTCATTTTATATTTATCATTGTCTACAAAAAAATAAAAAATAAAATAAACAACAACAAATAATCGTTATTTTGATGTTAGACGCGTGTCGTATTATTTTTAGTAATGTCTTTCGAATCATGTTATTCAAAACATTATTTTTAATACATTTTCATAATTTGGTGTGAATTACGTGTTTTGTTACGCAAGTCTATGACTCAAAGTATTATATTTTATGTTACCCATATTTTGTTCAAGTCGTGACCTTTTAAATAAATTCTATGTCAATTTTGGCTAAATCTTTGAAATCCCATTTCAATTTTGATCAATTTACTTGAATTCTAGCCACTTATTTGTAAATTTTTGCATTTTAATCCAACTTGAGCCAATTTGCGCCTCAATCTTAAACTTTTACACTTTTTGACTAGTAGTTAAACTCAATTTATCAATTTATGGCTCAATTTTTAAATTCCTATAATTTTTGACTAGTATTTAAACTAAATTTACCAATTTACGGCTCAATCATAAATTTTTACAATTTTGTGGCTAGTTCTTAAATCCGGATGCCCATTTTCAACGCGAACCGACCCAAACCCAACCCACTTTTCTTTTTTATTATTAACCCCCCAAACCCTAATTCCATTTTCCTTTTTTCCCCCTCACAGCCGCCCCTACCACTGCGTCTCCACCCTCTCCCAGCCGCCGCTGCCGGCACTTCCTCTCTCCCCACTATCTCCCTCATCTCCCCCACAAGAAAAACCCCCAGCCCGCGACCCCAGGCGCCGCAACTCCCCGTCTCTCCTCCTCCTCTCTCTTCTCTCTCCCTCTCCCCTTCCCCCTCTCTCCCGTCACTCTTCCTCCAAACCCCACAGCCGCTCCAGCCACTAACTGCACCCAAGCAGTCGGCGGCCTCTCCCTCCTCTCCATCTCTTCCTCCTCAACTCTCCCCCTCTCTTTCTCCGTCAGCCCCTTCCCTCCTCTCCAGCCGCAACCCACGCCGGCGACCCCTCATCTCCTCCCAAAACCCTGCGCCGGCGCTCCACTCCTCTCCAACCTCTCCCCTCTTCCCTTACCCCGAAACAATCACAACAGCCACCAAACCCACCACCACCGGACCCTTTTTCCCCTCTTTCTCAACCCCGACATAACCCCCTGCTCCTCGCCTACTCCAGTCAGCAAAAGACTACGCGAATAGGTAAAACGATGTTGCTCCATTTGGGTAAGAAGTCAAGATTTCAATCTATTAAGAATGGACTGGTACTTGCTTAAATCGCCACTTTGGTTTTCTCTTTTTGTCTTCTTGTTGATCATGCAACTAATTACTATTTTGCTTGTGATTTCGTTAAGCCATGGGTCAATTGAAAATTCTTCTGGGTTTGATTGTGTGCTAATCTGTTTTTGTCAGTCTAATTAGCCCAAATCATGATTTGTAATTAGCCTTAAATCAGTGATCCCTAATATTTTGCTTAATATTCCTTGCAATCTGTCACTATTTCAGAAAAGATTCATTTGCTTCCAAAATTTAATCTGCCCTTGTTATGAAAAATTAAGAATTGGAGTAAAAAGGCCTAATTGATTTTTTTTCCTTTTGGACTGATTACACTGGCTGTTCTTTCCATAATGGAAAATATTTTCCTATTTCTATATTTGGCTGTGTAATATGGTAAGAATATTATTTTATCTGATTTTCCTAGGTTCTATTGTTGGGATTAATCTTGACCATATTTTACTCCTATTTATTTTTGGTACTGATTTCTTTATGGAAATACAAATTATCTTAATTGATTGACCTACCTTTTATTCTTTTTCTGCTTCACTATATAAATAAGTCTCTACACTGAAAAAAAAAGGGCAGACAGAAAAGGAATTCTAGAAAATACAGCACTATTAAAAATAAAAAGATTGCTTTCTTCATGATATTGCTTACTTCGATTCAGTTCCCGCAAAATCTGAAATCCAGTTTTGGGTTCAACTAACTGTCAGATTAACAGGTTAGTCTCTCTCTATTATCACTAATTTTTTGCAATATGTGTATGTGCTGTTAGCAGGATACTTTGATCCGTCCGTGATATATTGAAGAATAGCCATGGGGTAGGAGTTGGGATAAAAGCGGGCATGACTTGACCTTTATTCGCTCCTTGTTTCATCTATTTAGCTTTTTTCTTTCTTTCTTCTGTAATAATGTCATAAACAGTATGAAGCGGGGGATATAGTAAATGGAGGGAGGGGAACTACGTACTGATTGCCTTTTCTTTTATTCTGTTTATTTTCAGTGGTCATAGGCAATCTTTATTATAGGAATCTAATTACAATAAGTCTTATGTGCATCAAATAGTTGCATAAGCAACAATAAAATCAAGCATCTACGCTTAGATATCATGCTTAGAATTGTTAGCATTTGGTCTTGGTCACCAGATGAGTAGGTACCACGCGTGCACGATTTTAAATTTGTTTGAGTGATGGCATACTTATAATTTAACCCGTTAAGTTGCAAACATAGTCATTAAATAATAAATAAGGGATATCGTGTCTTTTAATGTTATGGACTGTTGGAAATCTTTTTTTAAGCACATCTTCTGTGAGTTAGGTTACAATTTTTTTTTAATTTTTTTATAAAGTAGTAATAATGTTTTCAATCTAGAAAGGGCCCTTTTTATGGAATTAGAGGTCACGTTTTAGGTCGTCCGATACGTATATTTTAGAAGCATGCCTATAAGAGCTCGCGAATTCAATCGTTTAGCCTAACTTTTGTCAAAAAGCAATCCTTGAAAATGTTTACGAAAGTGGAATAGGAGGATAGTTTATCAACTTTGATATTTTTAAATTTTCTTTATTCACTAAATAATGTTTTAGGATCTTTTAACCTTTAAAAGTCTAATAAATAATTGTCACCATGTTAGTTTAACTTAGATGGAATAATGTTTTATAAAAAGTAATAAATAAATAATTATGGATAGACAATGTTTTGATGTTTGGATAAAAAGGCTTACGGATTTTGTTAAAAAGAATTATCGCTTTTTTATTAGTCAAGTTTTCTTTCATGTTATACAATAAGGAAAATAAGTAAAAACTATTTAATTATTGAAAAAAAAGTTATAAACTTATTTCACTTTTTAAGTTTACATTTTAATTCAGAGTTTTTCTTAAGTATCATATAACACTTATTTTCAAATATCAAGTCTTTAGAAGTCAATGTTTTTAATTAACCGGGATTATGTGGTGGCATGATATTTCTTTGCATTTTGGTTTGTGTTTTCAAGCATGTTTGTTTAGGAGGCGTATGTAAAAACTTATGTGCTACATTGCTTGTCCTCGGTGTTTTTCTGTAACGCGAGTCTAATAGAAGCTTAGATTTTCTCTAGTCTAGAACCCTACCAAAATAGAAGTCCAACGCCTCACAGACTATAGGATGGGACGCTAAGCATCCTAGGATACGCTAGTTTTTTATGTTTTATTTCTAGCTCGCTTCTATGTTAATTAATAATAAATCAACTTAAGAAGGGGGTAGGGGTAGATAGGACCCTCGGAAATGATGATCTACGCTTGATCCTTTAATAGAATGGAACCTTGATTTCCGTCCTTGGGCTTGGTAAATAGCCAAGTGCAACTGATCCGAGTAAACAATTAATTTGAATTCTTTTCGTTCATTTATTTGTTTAATTAATTGGTTATTTATCATTTATCACTTAGAATCAACCTGGGATTTTTTTTTCTTATTTTTTTTTAAAAAAAGAGACCCTTATTTGCAACCCCCCATAATAAAATACGAGACATGATCGGGCCCCGCATTTGCGGACCTTGAAGGGTGCTTAACACCTTCCCTTCGAGGTAATTTGAGCTCTTACCCTCTCTCTGGTCAGATTAATTTTGTCAGGCTTAGAATGGTGTCCTAATGCACCTCAAATTCATTAGGTGGCGACTCTTTCAATTTTAAAATTCCAAAAGAGTCGCTGCCACGACGTCGTCCAGGTTCCCGTTTCTTCGCGAGAAAAAATGAGGCGCGACACAGTCCTTCTTTCATATTAAAAATATAATTGAAGCACTTAACAAGTAACGCGTTGATTTCCAATAATCTCTAGCGTAATGCTCCTATTTAAACTACTAAGGCACTTGATTCTGTTTAAATACTTTCTTTTACTAATTGACATGGGACCAAGTATAAGCATTATGTAAAGCACTTTTATGAACATTTTTAGAGTTAAGGCCTCACTCTAAATGTTGTGTTAAACTGTCAAACTTATTCGAAAGACATGTAAGATCCCACGAGTCATGTGTATATGCTATGACAATGATTATAATGTTACAAGGATAAGTGTACCAATAAGCCAAGATTAGATAAATTTATGCTACGACCTACTAGGTGCATTCAATATTCATATCATACATAGCACGTTATGCACGGATTTCGAGCTATAATCAAAATTATGAGGCCTACTTGCCCAAATAATTATATATATGTATATGGTACAAATAGCCACAGGTTGTCAAATATGATGCCGGTCAGCTACTGAAAAGAACCATCGCTGCTAGCATTTTGTTGGGTATGTCATGCATTTGCATCTATATATTTGTATTCACAACATGCGATACTCGAGCATACCATGCATATTTGATCACTAGGAGGTTGATTGTTAGCCATTAAGGTTACTTGAGTTTTGGTTACAGGTGGTATTTCTATTACCCTTTTTACGACTATTATCTATGGTTTTACTTTCTGTCTTACATACCAGTACATGTTTATTCATACTGACGTTCCGTTACCTGGGGATGTTGTATTTTATTTCGTGCGTGCAGATTTAGGTATGAACTCTGATCGACCCCTCCACTAGGAGCCCCCTTCAGCTGTGAGTTAGTAAGCTCCACTTCTTCCTAGAGTTTTCACAGGATGCTTACTTTTTGTTGTACAGTTGGGTATAGTCGGGGCCTGTCCCGATAGTATTAGTGATTCTTTTACAGGCTTTTGTGAACATGTTATTTTTGGTTGGTTCTTTTGTGCTTTTCAGTCTCCAGTCATAGGATTGACATGTATATATAGTGTGTGCTTGTACCTCTATTGTTGCAGCCTTGCCAGCTAACTAGTACTTTATCCTTTTGGTTTACCTATCTTGATATACTTTATTATCTGTTGACCAGGTCATGACCTAAATGGTCCAGGCTTAGTTTTTCAGACGTTATGCTGCCCGATTTTCTTTTGGCCCCTAGTTTTGTTGACTAGCATATTTAGTATCTTACTCAGCCAATAACCGTATCGAGTGCCAGTCCGCCTCCCCTCCTTTGGGTTGTGACCATCTATGACCTCAAACATTGCCGAAAGTATAAATTTAGCTCTTGTGTCAACATGTGAGCTGCAAATTTTTTATTTTTTGGAGGAAGTACATTTGATGTTTGGTCGATGGAACTGCGACAGTCAAACAGAGGCAACATATACGTTTATCCCGTTGATGGGTAAACTCCAGGAAATATTGGCCAATAAGGAAGCCAAAAGTACAAAGATTACGGTATTTTACCATACTTATATAAATGCAATCTATCAAATTCTTGTTAAATGTATATTTAATCTTTTTAATATATGTGTCAATAGGTTGTGTCATCAACTATTCATATCCACAATGTTAGTGATGAGGGGAGAAAATTTAATGTCTGTCTCACAAATCAGACATGTAATTGCGGGCGCTTTCGGGTTGTTGAAATACCGTATCCACATGCCTGGGCTGTATTGAAGTGGAAACATCTTGAACCATATGAATATTGCTCGCATCTATATAAATCAAAAATAGTGTTGAAAACTTATGAGTTGCCAATATATCCTTTATCGGACAAAACAAATTAGGTTATACCGGAACATGTATTATTTGATGTGGTTCTGCCTCCTGTATACAAAAGACCTCCGGGGAGGTCAAAAAAGAAAAATCGAGACAAATCGTTCTCCGAGTTGCTTTCATCGTTGGGTAAAAGTACATACCGTAATTGTGGAATTGCAAGTCACCACAGGCGTTCATGCAGAAATAGGCCCCAAACTCCTTAGGTCAGAAATCATCAATTGTGAATGTGATTTTTTCTATTTCGCATTTTCCCAGTCTGTATATTTGAATATTTAATTTTCGAAAGAATGTTTCCAGTTGTTTTGGAATAAAATTTACTTATGCACCAAATTGCCAATAACGTCGAAGCACGTTCATGTTTTTATAACGGCAAGCTATCCAGACTCTTGCCCAGGTTATGACAGCATTTGCTGCTAGATAAGGAGTGGGTAGATAAGATACATAGGACACATCCAGAGTCCACGAGCTCTTGAGGATGAACCCCCCTGAGTTCACAGGGTCTATACCCAATGAGGATCCTAAGAACTACATTGATTAGCCTTAGAAAGTGTTTCAGGTGATGCATGTGGCTAATGTTGATAGAGTTAAATTGACCACCTACCAGCTCAACGGTGTTTCCATATTATGGTTTGACCACTGGAAGAAGGGAAGGGGAGAGAGAGCCCCAATTCCAACTTGGACAATGTTCGAGGAAGCTTTCTTGGGGCATTTCTTCCCAAGAGAACTGAAGGAGACCAAGATAAAGGAGTTCTTGAATCTGAAACAGAGCTCTATGACTGTGCAAGAGTATGGACTTAAGTTTACCTAGCTATCTCGCTATGCTCCAAATATGATTGCAGATATGAAAGGGAGAATGGGGTTGTATGTTGATAGGTTGAACAAAAGGCCAAAGAAGGATGAAGGAGAGCTATGCTTGTGAGTGATATGAATATTGGAAGGTTGATGACTTATGTACAACAAGATGATGAGGAGAGGTAATAGGACAGGGAATACTACAGAAATAAGAAAGCAAGGAGGTCCAACCATGAGGTTGGTAAGCGAGAGAATGGCAATAGGAGTCACTTTCAAATAGGGCCTTCATCTACTAGTGCACCCACGCCCAGTTATTGACAGGGGTCTCATAACTTTAGAGCTCATGGATCTTAGTCACAGGCTAGTGTGGCCCGAGGTTCCCAAGGCAAGACACCTTGTGGTACGTGTGGCAAACTTCACTTGGAGGGATTATTGGATGTTACAAGTGCGACCAGATGGTCACCTTTAGAGGAAATGTCCAATGTGTTCCAACAAATCACAATCATCTGTCCCAACACCACTAGCTAGAGGGGATCAGAGGGGTACTACTTCGGGCACCAATCGATTGTATGCTATGAAAAGCTGCCAAGATCAGGAGAACCTGCCAGATAATGTCACTGGTATGTTTTGAATCCTTCCCTATGATGGATATAATTTGTTTGATTCTGGTGCCACATTTATTTTGTGACCCTCCCCTCATTAATTAGTTTATCCTAATTAAGTGAGCTGATGGTGATTGCACCATTCCCCTCCACCATAGAGGTACCACTATTGATTTGCTCAAGTCGTCTGTGAATGATTCTGATGTCATTTTACGCATGGATTGACCTTAGGCTTGGTATGCCACTGTTGATGGTAGGATTTAGGGTATCAATTTCAAATGTATAATCCCGCTTATTCTTACGTAGCGAGGTAGTAGTTTTGGGTTTCACTGAAGGGGGAGATGATGAGTTCCTTCAGGTCCAGATAGTGATGTTGATAGTGGTAGACCGAGAGTGAGGGTAGATGAGGAGGAGCGTATGTATCTTTATTGTGATAGTGGTGTTATACTTGTGTCATATAAGGATAGAGATTGGGAGAGGGGAGAGATGAGACCTTATCACTACTAGAAATAAGCTATTTTCCGACTACGATCGCCGACTACAAATATGTAATCGGATGTTTGAATAATTTTTCGACTACTGCCATCGGAATATTATATTTTATGTTATTATAATTTTTTAAAAAAATTTACCAACCAATTTTCGACTACTGATGTCAACATTTTGCGGAATAAAAATTAATAAAATAATTGACTAATTTTCCGATTGTTGTAGTCGGAAATTTACTTAAGTAAATTAAAAATAAATTTAAATGACGGTAAGCCAAATATTTTTTTTAATTAAATGCGGGAAAAAAAAATTCCCCCAAAATATATTTCCCTCCAAAATTTTGTCCCCCAAAATTTTATCCCCAAAAATAAAGAAAAATTCCTTTTTAAATAAAAGAAAAGAAAGAAAATAAGAGTTCTTTTTCCAAATAGCTAAAGAGAAGCTTGTAGAAATAAAAGTTTTCTTTTCCAAAACAAAAGAAACAGAGAAAACCCAAATCGGAGAAACTTGTAGTGAAGAAGCTTTCATGGCTGAATAGCTAAAGAGAAGAAGAGAAGAAGAAATCCGCCCATGATATTGAGCTAGAAACCTGTGCGTCGGGTTGATTTGCTGGTGCTTGAGGTGTTGTTGTTTCTGCAGATCTTTTCTGGAGGTGAGACTTACTTTTATTCTGTAAGGGTGATAAGGTCTCTTCTTCTTCTTCCCCAAAATAAAAGTTTAAAAATCCTTTGTGTGCAGAGAGAAAGAAAATTCCTTTGTGTGCCAAAGAAATTTGTAGAGAGAGGACGAAATTTTTTGGGGGATTCAGATTTGAGAGAAAGATCGGAGAAGATCTTGACGAAAACTTGTAGAGAGACAAAGATCGAAGAAAAACCTTGACGAAAACAACGACCACGACGAAGAAGAAAGGGATTTCTTCAGATTTAAACAAGATTTTTGGAGGTTAGTCTAACTTTGATTTGTGTTCTTCAAGTTTTAATCTGGGTTTTACTTTTTCAGATTGAAAAGTCTTAAAATTGTAGTAGGTTGGTTATTATTGTGCATCACCAAGTAAGTCTTCTAGGATTATGTATTTTAAATGAGATGATTATGCAATTTAACTTAAACAAATTTGCAAATGATTATGCAATTTACTGAATAAAGACAGATTTGTCATGTTAAATGTACAGAATATTTATTTCTATTAGGATATATGTGGGTTTTCTGACGGATGATGTTGATATTTTGGTTTTAGCTCTGGTTCTATTGAATATGATTCTCTAAGTGTCCGAATTGAGGTTCAAATGGTTAGCCTCCCTTTAAGTCTTTGTTTTTATCTTCTGATTCAGTTCTTGGGGCTTATTGGTTAAGATATTGGGTGAGTTCTCTAAATAGATAACTTCTGTGGTCTAAGTTGAAAACTGATTTGAGCCTTGCTCCTTGTGGTAATAATCCTAACAATTTCTTCATGATAAAACTCCTTGCATTTTACTGCATTGTACATGATGTCCGCCTCAGATTTGGCTAGCTTTGCATCTATTTCATCACCTGCGTACCTGTATATTCTCACTAGGGAAACCAAAAGCTGAAAACCAAACAATAGTATTATGTATAAATGCACAACCAAACAATAGTTGATATTCTTAGCACTGGTGCATCTTAGAGGAAATTGCCCTAGCACAGAGTTGGGTGAAGCTATATTCTTGTTATTTGTGTCTCGTTTGTCTCTTCATGATAAGATTTCTGCTGTCTGAATTGCTTCATATGACGAGGCTATTCTTCTAATCTTAGTATCCTGTGTTGATTCACGACTATCTATTTTTCTAATCCCAATGAAAACCATGCCGGTGATTGTTTAAATGCCGGTGATAGTTTATCTCTGTGGCCCTTCCTGATGTTGTCAATGTCATGTCACATGTGACTCAAGTTGCTCACGTTCTCAGCTTCTCATGTTGGGATAATTGTTGCATATTCCATGTCAAAATGTTTCTTCTTATGTAGTGATCTTTTTCTTTTTGTTCTTGGATCTGGGTGACATTTGGTGCTTGTCATAAATTCTTTTCTTTGTCAACAGAGAATTATCAAACGTGATGCAATTGATTTTCTAAGCGGAAATAGTGAAACTAAAACAGGTCATCTTTGATGCACTGCCCTTGCTTTTATTAATAACATGAAAATGATTCGAGGTTAGAGCAGGAGATAGCAATTTGGTGATTGAGTTCCAGTTTTCCAAGTTTATCAACTTATCAAGAAAAGGGGTACTACTGCCACTACCCTTTAGCAATGGTAAGATTGATCAGCCAGTTTCCAAGTTACCTCTATTAATTGGAAGAAACGCTAACCCCTGCTGCCTTATTAATTTGATGTCCTCGACAGTAGTCTTTCGGCATTCAATAATATGTTGCTTCATGCTCTCATTTCCTGTCGTAATTGCTCCTTTTGTTATCTTTCTGATGGAGTTCATTCATACATTTATTTCAGGTTCAATTTCAAAGAAGCTTGGACGAACGATGTCAGTCACAACCTACTACTGAGGCTGATTCCACAACTCAACTATCATCGGATGATATTACTTCTATATGGATAAATGCAGCAGGACGTGTGAAGAAAGGCAGAGTTTATGGGCTTGGAGTACAACCTTCCTCGTGTCATCCATCACCATTGTTGTCTGGTGCTTGTTCTTCTCAATCTTTAGAAGAAATTGAAGCAATGAGAAAACAGATTTCAGAGTTGACAGAACGACTTCAAACATCTGAAGCTAACTTTGCTAGAGTGCAGACATTTATGGAGAAATATATGGCTGAATATGATAGTAGTGAAGAAGAGACCGACTCTGATGAAGAATAGATCGTGTTCTGGTTGTTTAGATATTTTCTAAGAGATTTAGACTTGTGTTAAACTATTTACTTTCGTTTTGAATCCCAACTACTTATTAGAATTGATTTTGATGATGCTTAACTTTTAAACTCAATTTTATTGAATGGAATTTAAATGTTTATGAATGTATTTAATGTTTGGTTTTATTGTGAATTTTTATGGATGGATGGCAATATAATTTAGCAAGTGGTATACCAAATAAACAATATTTTTATGCATTAAAAATTAGTTTATTGGACCATAATGGTATGATTTTTCTGTTAGAAAATTCAAAATGCCGACTACAGTAATCGGAAGCTCACCTAAATAGTTAATAATTGTCCCGATCACAGTAATCAAAATAAATATATATTAATTATTTAATTACTTAAATATTACGACTACTATAGTCGAAAATGTTTAAATTATTATTTTAATAATGTTCCGACTACAGTAGTCGGCCAATCGGTAGACAAATGGTCATGTCTAGTTTCACATTTTTTGACCACAGCAGTCGGCAAATTCCGACTACAGTCGTCGGTAAGTATTTTCCGACGTACAAAATGCCGACTACTCAGAAATAGTCGGAAAGTCATCGGAAAACTCCATTTTCCGACTACATTCCGAGTAATTTTGCAGTCGAAAAACAGTTTATTTCTAGTAGTGTATGGTGTGCAATAAATTGGTAAGAGTAAGTTAGAACGTCTCTAGGTAAAAGTATGTTGGTGTGTCTTTGAGTTAGAACTTATTAAATGGTTGAGGTAGAAGTGCTAAATAGGATTAATAATTCTTAGATATAGTTGAAGTGGATAGAGTGATAAACATGAACGCGTGGTTGTCATTATATGAGTAATTGGAGAAGGCTATTGATGAATTTTGAAATGGGCATTCCAAGTAGATGTGTTAAAGTAGTGAGAAGGAGTAGCATTTTCTTAATGAAAGTCCCGGTGGAAGTATAGAGCTTGAGTATTGAGGATTAGCTTTGTAGGAATATGATCATCTTAGGAATATCACTTTGGGGCTTAGAGTTAGGCCTGAACGGCATAGGAGAATGTGGTTAGGCTGAGATTTGAATAGGAGTTATAAGTGAAATTGATGGTTTGTAGTGCCACGTAAAGGAGCGTGGTTGAGATGTGGTTATGAGCTTGAGAGTATCCTTAGAGTCTTATATATCACGATGGTCCCATTCTCGATTAGAGTTGGTGGCTTTCTTCTTAAGTTCGGATAACTGATTATCGAGGTGTTTAAATGATTCAAATTGATTGAATTCCGGTGTTCCATTCATGCCTGATAGTGAGAATGCCTAAGGTAATATCTCTACTCTTGATCTGAACCGATATTTCTATTTTGAGTGAGTTGTGATTGTCCATATTGATTGATAAGTATGATGGTGATTGGTCAATATGTATGATCATGAGGACAAATGATCCCAAGGGGAAGATGATGTAACACCTGATAAAATTACCAAAATACCCCTAAATGAGAGACGTGCACATAACACATCTTTCCAAACTCCGATGACAAATCCAAGGCAGGAAATGCGATCAACATGAAAAATTATATGGGAAAATGGACTAGGTTGATTTTTAGAGCAACTGGATCAAAAGATAATTTTTTAATGCGAAAACTCATTCTAGTAAAATTGTACGACATGTCCGCGTCGCGAATTTCACACTTGGATGTGATCTCAATATTTCAACAAGATTAGAAAACTCAATAAAAAAATTTTTGACAAAAAACCTAAAAAGTACCCAGGTCTGTGACGCGGACTCGATATCTCGAGATGAAACGTTTTTTAGCTTTTCGTGAGGGGCATTCCAGACTTTTTCTAACCCTTCTTAAACTTAAAACATGATCAAAATAGGTCATTTTGAGCATAAAAAGTGTTTTTATCCCTATTTATAAGTCTTTCTAAACTTCTAACAAAGACTAGGGCTAAAGAGAATAGAAGAGGAGCAAGAATTCAAGAGGGTAGAGGAAAGTTCTTACGAGGTTGACTATCAACACTCCATACCAGGTATCTAAGGCTAAGCTAAAGCATGGAATTGTTCTTCCATGTGCCCCTTGATGAAGAGAGATTGATAGATGTATGTATTGAGTTACTATGCATGTTTTTCATGAATGTTTTCTTGTAAAACCTATCTATCCTATGTATTCTCTATTGTTGATGATCATCATAAGCTTGATTTACTAAATAAATATTTTCACATGAGAATTTTCATAAACACTATATGTTATTTTATAAAAGATTGTATGAATGAACCTAGGGAATTGAATCTAGCGCCTTGATTTGAGAATATTGATTATGATTGTTATGTGAGCATGATGATAACTTGATAGTACTTGATGGTCGCATGAGTATTCATAATTAAACTCTAGAGATTTGTCTAATTGACTTCCTCCTAATAATTGATCTAAGCTTTGAGCTGTTGAATGAGAATTGAGTTGATGAGATGATTGAGATGATAGGCCGGAAGTCCTATTTAGATAGAGTTAATGAGATGATGAGAGTCTCTATGAGACTAATTAAGATGATTGATTGAGATAAACGGTCTTATGAGCATTGAGTCATGGGAGGAGTATCGAGCACCGAATTGAGTGAAAGTAAGTCCTACTTCAACTCATTAACAGTTGGACATGTACCCATTATTGTCCTGAAATAATAAGACTTGATCGGTTGATTGACCGGATTCATTATGGATTCGATTCGTTCTTTTCAGGACAAGTATTGAATGACTGTGGCAATATCAGCAGGATTGTTGTATAATCATGGGATCATAAGTGATTGTTGTCGGATAAGGAAACTCCCAGATAGGTCTCACACTGATAGTACTCTGAGTTGATTTGATTAGATGAGGTCTGATTGGTATTGAGGAGTTAGTGTCTACTCTTTATTCTTTCTTTAGATAGACATTTGATATCCTGATTGAGTATCTTCTGAGTTGATGTTGTTCTATATTATTCTGCCTATATTTGTTTCATTCAACCATTTTACATACTCGTACATTTCATGTACTGACGTTCATTTGGACTGCATAATTTTATGATGCAGAGGCAGGTACTAGAGATCATCAACAGGCGCACTGTTGAGGATCTATTGCAGTTAGCCAAGTTGGTAAGCCTCCCTTACATCGGAGGATCCTTACTTTATTTTCATCTATCTATTAGATTCAGTCGCATCCAGTGATAACCAAGGGAACATGAGTCTCCCATGTATGGAAGAAAATGATTAGAATTGGGGTGGTGATTAAACATAACATTTGGTGGCAGGTGAAATCAGGTAACATAAGTTTTTGGTTTGATAAATAGACCAAATTAGGAGCCATATATTACATAAAGATGAACAATACATCAGAGGAGGAGGTAGATGTTAAGGATTTTGTCATAAAAGGGGAATGGAACAGACAAAAGCTACTGACTTACTTATCGAATGAGGAAATTGTGGATTATATTTGTGAGGGTATCATACCTCCACAATCAGAAGATGGTATTGATAAAGCATGGTGGATGGGCAATACAACAGGCTTTAGTCAGACCTAGAAACAGGCAGATGGAGGTGGAGAAACATCTATTGATAAAAGGAATACCTTTCAAAATCAACTTTTTCTTCTAGAAAGCATGGAAAGTAAGAATAAATACTGATGATAATTTGAAAAGAATGGGTATAAATTTGGTATCTAAATGTTATTGTTGTGGAGGATTCACACAAGAAGCTATGGGGCATCTCTTTTTTACATCTCCCCCAGTTGAAAAGCTTTGGAAATATTTTTCTAGCTTTGCAGGCATTAAAATGGATGGGTTACAACTGTACTCATTGATTAAAGAGTGAGGTAGTAGGGCAGAAACACCCAGATTGCAACAGATATACAATGCTATCCCTGCACTGATCTATTGAGAATTGTGGAAGAGGAGAAATTGCAGAAGACATGAAAGTGATATATCCATTCATACAATGATCCATCATGTCTAGGCAAACGTCCACTACTTAATCAGTGCACTACTTCCTAAGCTGAGAGTAACGGAATATAACTAGGAGGTGTGACTAAGATTCTAGGTGAATACAAACCTAAGCTATATCACTTCATAGTTATATGGGATTTACCACCTGTGGGACATCCAAAATATAACACAGATGGTGCAAGCAAAGGTAATCCAGGCCCAAGATTCTATGGGTTCTGCATAAGAAATCACAAGGGAGATCTTTGCTATGCGCAAGTTGGAATCTTAGGACAAATGACTAACACCAAAGCAAAAGCAAGGGTAATACTGGATGCTGTGAGTTATTGTGAAATGGAAGTACAAGTCTCTAAGACTTTGGAAATTAACTCTTTGGTGATGGTTAACATAATTAAAGAGAGGTAGAAGGTCCCATGGGAGATTGCAAAAATGGTGGAGGAGATTCAGATGCATATGACTAAGCAACAAATAACAATACAACATATTTTTAGAGAAGGCAACCAACTTGCGGATTACATAGCAAATGAAGTAGCAAAAGAGGAAAAGACTCTGTCTTATAAAGATTTCAATCAACTACTTAAAGAGGTCATCAAATTATCAATACAAATAAAGCGCAGTTACCAATGATCAGAATAAGAACCAAAGAGATCACTTTGCTTGAGCGGTCTGAACATCCTCATAGAAGACAGAATTCTGCCTCTCGGTAAATAAGTCTGTGCAGCAGTCACGAGCAATTTTAACAGAGTCCTTCTACAATTCAGACAAAGGAAAGGTAAAACTAGCAAGTACATTTACAAGAGATACTATACATTTGACAGAAAAGTCTGCTACATACAAAAACTTCAGTATGCTAGGTACAAAAAACAACATTAACAAGCAAACCAAGATTTGGGCTCATGGTTCGTGTAAAACCTGAAAGCCAACCTTAGCTCAAGAGACAAAGAGGTCTGACCGCCAGTACCAAGATATGCAGGGATCCCAAGCGCCTGAAAGGGGAGAAATAAGGAAAAAGCAGAAGGAGATACCGAGAGGAGAAGAGATAGCAACATATCTGGTCTACACTGATGCCCAAAAGAAACTCAAGAAACAAGAGGATGGCAGTAAGGACGAGCAAACCGCGAAGCAGAGAGCTCCAGCACCATGGCGGGGCCTTCGACGAGAGTAGCTGACGAGACATTTGGTAGAGGAATAGTTTTTCATTTAATAGGTCATAGAATTTCAGAATTTCAATAGGCCCTCTTATGTATTAGTACTTTTATTTTTTGTCTTCTTGGTGGACTCCACCAAAAATTTAATTTAAAGAAAACTATAACATTGATTTAGTCTATCTATACTTGTTTGTTTGATTAAAAAAAATATTGTATATACTATTATGATATGGTAAATGCAGTATGATTTTTATTTTTGGTTCGTATGTATATTAGTATACATAATTATGTTGTGCAACTGTTGATGTATACATCTAATCTACCACCTTCCAGCGAAATATTTTGATAGTTTGTATGCATAATCTCAACTCTATATACATAATATATACTCAGTATACATTAAATTTGAAGGCGTATAGCCTTGCCTCAATATATACGACTTCATGTTTCACATTAACTAAGAATCAGTCTTTTCTTTGATCACTTGAATACCAAAGTGAGTTTGCATGTGTTGAAGTCGATTCGGTAGATAAAAAACTTCAAAATCAAAATTATTATTTACTAATGTCTATACTTGGAGATTTTTGAACTCATCGTCGTTTTTCAAGTCAGCCATTTGTTCCATATTATCGTTGCAACCTTCGTCAATGAATCACTCTTTTCGTCAATGAATCACTCTTAATCATTGAAATACAATAGAAAGATAAAAAAAAATTATAAGAATTCTTGCACCAAACTATAAGCCAAGGATCATAAAGACCCTCTATTTTAATTGTATTTTTTTCGAAAAATTTACAAACCATCAATATAAAAAAAAATTGATGTGATTTGAGTTACATATTGTGAAGACTCACTTGTTGTAATTGATGTTCAATGAAGATATTTTAGGAATGAATATGGAAATCCTAAAATTTGAAAGAGAGTGAAAAAAGAGGAGTTGAAAAAATATGGTGGAAAACTTATTTTTAAAAAAGATTCAAAACATGAGTCCTTTTCATCAAATTGAGAGATCTCCAAATCTATAAGGAGAGATTTTAGGGGAATAAAATAAATGTGTAGCGGATGAGCCCATTGCCGTTGGTACTGATTCTTCAAATGTTGAGTTATAAATAATATGAGTGAAATTAATTTTTAAAATGTTCTTGGAAGTATTCTTATTTTCTATTGATTTTTATAAAAATCAACAAAATTGCTCCAATATATTATACACTAATTGGTGCGGAGAATACTAAAAATCATACCTAAGATACGTTGTATTAAACATATGTATAGAAAGGTAGCTAAAAATCTACAATATATTGTGATAGTTATTTTATTTGATTGAAATTTTTCAACAAACGGGAAAAAGAGAAGAAAAGTGGAGTAGAGAGAAGCTGCAATGGACAGTAGAAAGACTAAAAAATCACCTTTTTTAGGTCATATTATACAAAATAAATAACTGATTCTTTTTTATGCCAATTACATTTTAAAAAGTTGTTATTTATGTCAATCCCTTGCATATATGGATTGATATACCATATCAAATAATAGATCATTACTCAACATGCCTAATACGATCTAACTTCTCAATCTTTTTTTCTTTTTAAAATTGTTGTCAAACTAAAATGTTTCTTTTAAGTTATTAGTTTTAAATTCTTTTAAAATTAACACAATTATTAATCTCCAAATTTGATTTTAGCATATGTTATAACTTTGGATTGCATTTTGATCATCAAGCTACTTTTTTTTTTCGACACACGTGGACCCAATAGTTTGATATTATTTGGTCCAAGCTATTGGTCAAGTTAAAAAAGAAGAGTTATAACATAACTCATATAGATTCATGCAGATTCGATCAATTAGCAGGAAGAAATGAGTAGATTTTGTTATTTTTAATTTTCACTTCTGACATTTTTTGTCCCTCTTTGTTTGCCAAAATAAAAAGATGGTAATGGGAATGGTGTAATTGCTTGATGGAGCGAATGTTAGCACTCTAGTTGTTCAACAACAATATCATACCTAGTCGAATCCCACAAGTGGGGTTGGGGTAGCACTCTGGTTGTTATTTGGGAAAAATGACTTGTATTTTGAAAATTTGATTTATTACTTAATTGATTTAAGTAAACTAAATTTTCATAATTTTGGGAGTCGTCACTTGTTTTTTTAAGGAAAAATCAAGAAAAAACTATTAAATCATTTAATAAAGATTTAAACAGAAAAAAATCTTTTTTAAAAATTCAAAGAAAAAGGTTTGGGTTCATATTTCCATCTCAAAAAAGTTTTACGCACTTGAAATGGCCGCTAACATGTGGTTATCCGGCGATTAGGAAATTTTGACTAACTTTTCAAAAATGAGTAAAGAAAACCTAAAGCATATTTGAAAGATTTTCCAAGTAATTTAAAACTTGACCACTTTAATAATTTGAACAAAAAATATTGAAAGACATAAGAAAAAACATTTTTTCGAATTAAAGAATCATAAAATCAGATTTAAACAATGAAAGATAACATAAATGGTTTTGACATGTTGGAAATTTAATTAGATTAAAAAGTAAAATAACAATTAAGAGATAGAGTTGAAGCAAATTGGAACAAATAATTAAATAAACAACGAAGACAATGGTTTTGGGCACAAGTCTTGTTGCTATACGCCTGGGCCAATCACTTGGGCTTGTAGCTTCTGTTTTGGGTTTTTTAACCTAACTTTTATCCTGTAATGATATGTATATAACTGTTGTACACTATTGGAATATCAGTGTATATAAATTGATATTTTCATATATTTTCCTTCGTATAGGCTGCGCTTCAATCCCTTTTTGCCTTCATGTTCAGCAAATAAACTCCCCTATGCATTTCGACATATATCAGTTGTATACCAATTATATATCAGTGTATATAGTTGGTTCCTCCGACTCCAAGACTTGTAACTTTGCTTCCTTTATCCTGGATTTGATGAGGCTGACTCGAGAGAAAACCTAGGCCTCCATTGCCCATCGAAAATACAAATGGGACAAGAGCCCATTTGGGGCTCCAAGGTAGTTTACATGCATAAAATAAGCAAGAATGCATAAGCAAAGATCCAAAATTTCAATATATGAAAATACTAATACGGAGACATGTATGTATATTATGGTTTAGCATTTAAAGAAGAAGCAGATAATCAATGTTTTTATTTAAAGAATAATGCAATGATGCCCTTAAAAGAAATAGAAAAATATGGCAACTTGAAGAGAATATTTCTTAGACTTTGGATATTCCTTATACCCATGAGTTTAACAGTAACAAACAATAAAGAACTTGGCAACATAGACAGTTGACAAACTGATTAAGCATTTTATTCAAGCATAAAAAAGAACAAATGATGAAACTTTGAACATTTGATAGCTACATGCCTTAGGAATTAACAACAGACAGGAAACATCACCAAGAAGAATAAGAAAATTTCAAACCATTGGAGACAAAATCACAGGAACAAACCATCTAATGAACTGCAAATTAAACCATTTTTATCCTCTTGCAACATGCTGGAAAGAAGCCAGACTTCAAGCATAGGCAATCCAGTATACATTGGAGTAAACTGGGGTATGATTTTGTCACAAATTAAAGCAACACAATAATATTCATTTGACAGCAGTAGACCCATGACATGAAGGAATAAAACATGCGTCAAAAGTGCACTCGACAGTGAAGGTGAGAAAGATGAAAATGAATTCAAGTAGGAGCTTTAAGTAAAACAAGGATTCAAACGCTTAGTAACTTGTATAACAGTTTATGATTTAAAGCGCAAATTTTGAGAGGCACCAGTCAATAACAAGAAACCAACAAACCTAACAACATACAACTAATCAGAAGTTAAAGCCGAAGTTCAAAACAGAAAGGGAAATAAAGACAACATATATTTGTAGATTCGAAATCATTTCAACAAAAAACCTTAGGCTCATATCAGAAACTTAAACCTTAAAGCATGAAATGGTAAAATGAATTGAATCAAGATCCATCCCAGAAATGGATTTACAACAATAAACATAATATAAGTGGTTTTGACACAGTGATTTCAGGCAAAAAAGAACACACCTAAACATCAACTTAACATGATAATACTATTCATGAATAAACACTCGTATTTGAATCGAAAAAAGACGAACAAGATTAAGGGTATTACCTTTACTGGAGCAGAAGAATTGGGACTTTAACGAGCTGAACGGAGCTTTTACCACCAAATGAATCTAATCGACGAAACCTCCAACTTGCAAAATAGAACTTCGGTGTCAAGAGCCCTCGAAAAATGACGATGTTTTTTCGAAGATTTTCTCTTTATTTTGAATGGGGATTTCAGTGTTTTTCGAGAGTAAGGAAGACCCCCTCTAATGGTGGAAAAAAAGGAAATTTATTGGGGAGATTAGGGTTCAAATAGAGGAAAAAACGGGTAGAAATCAGATTTTAGGGTCGGATTTCTGGGTTATTTTGAAATTCAAATTCGAAATCAAATTCCCAACCCCTAAGAATCGTCCATGAGTCCACATCACAGCTATCGATTTGAATTGAGAGCTATGGGACACACCACATTGCTCGTCTTCTCCAACGGCTTGGGTACGAATAAATAAGGGTGAAGGGAGAGGGAGACACGTAGGTACGGATTTGTGAAGGTTATTGGAGGTGAATGTTGGGGTCGTTGGTTTTGCTTCTGCGCTCACTGATTGTCTGGTTGGGGTCGATGAAGAAGATGCGCACGTGTGAAGGTGAGGACGAGAGAAGAAAAAGATTTTTGAGAGAGGGGTGCGTGTGTTGTGTGAAAGCAGTATATGGATTGAGAGTTGGGGCGAGTCAGGGAAGAAGTGGGTTGGGCCTAAGAATTTTTGTTTAGGTTTTAGAATTTGGGTTTTAGGATTTGGGTTATTTTGAATAATATTGGGTATAGGATTTGGGTTGGAATTTAGGATTAAAACTGAAAAAATGAGTTAAGAAAAATGATTTTAAAAAAACTAACCACTTCGATTGCAATTGTGATCAATTAAATATAATCAAATCGAATTCAATTGACTAATTTATTACAAGACGAATCAATACAAATTAATCGAAGAGCTTTCAAGAATTAACACCCTGAAATAATTGAATTAATTGCAAAATGATAACTCTTGAAAATAAAGTGAAATTTATTTAAGAAAAAAAATATTTTTTACATTTTCAAAAGCTAATTATTTCAAATAGTTGAAACTAAAAGCTTGATGATTAATTTATACTGCGGAGGGTAAAAATTGGATGTTAACAACTGTCCCTTTCTTTGGGTATGATCGATGAAAGAGATCATGGACAAAGAAACTTTGACTAATCTAATTTTAAGCCGACCATATCTTCATCTTTTGAAAGGCTTTTGGTATGGACTTTGGGAAATTATGGTCGGACCCTAGTTTTGGGTTTTCTACATATCTCAGGTTACATGAGAATTCATGCCACTTGTAGTTCAAAACGCTTGATTTTTGCGCACAATTTTGAAAGAAATTCGAAAGCTATCCCAATATCGAATTATAGATAAATTGAAATGCTTGGGAATCAGATTTTAAGAGCAAACGTTAGAAAACAGCCGAGTTTCAAGATTGAGCCCGCGTACATATCCTTATACTTAGGAATCAGGCTGCTTGTAGTTCGACTCTATTGGTTGAAAAGGAAATCTCTAATTTTGAGATAACCTCTAGTTCATGAGGAGCGACAAACAAATCGAATTATGAAAAAGAGGCTTGCAACCTCTTAATTATAAATGTGGTGCACTGCACACCCATAATCAAAAACTTACCTGGACATAATTTTCAAAACTCTTGGTATATTGTCACTCGGATTGGAAATGTTGCTTCCGGTGAGGGTTAAGATCACGTGGATGCGAAACTTGAAAATTAATAAACTCAAAGAAACTACCCACATGCCTTTTGACAAGGGTGTGGTTGGATTCTGGTGGGAGTCGCTTCTCAGCTCGTGTCCGAAGAGTTTGATGCCCCTCTTCAGACTATGTCCCAGTTCACTGCTAAGACAAAGTTTCATATTGTATTGCATCCTATTTGATAATGCCCACACCTGTGGTTTGTTTTGAGAGTTCATCCTTTCGAATGCTCTTGATAGAACTAAGACAGAAATTGTTAGCAAGAAATCATAACTTAAATACGGGGATCATGTCTTTTACCATGTTCGACATATTCTTCTTTTCAATGTGATAGATAATGAGTTGATGTGATGTGGTATGATGATGGCCCTCTTGGCAATGAATAATGCAATGACCCTCCTGGCAACTTGAAAAAAAAAATGGCCTTCTTGCCGACTTAAAAAATAAAATGTGATGAGTTGTTGTGGATTCGAAGTGAGACAAAACTGTTTATGTCTCAGCAGTTCTTCCGTAAATAATACCTGCAAATGTCTTTTCCTGCATCCCCAGAAAATTTCTTAGTTTCAAAGTGAATTGATCTGTTTTGATTCTTCGGTTGTCTACTCTCTGTCTCGTCTTTTTGTGGACCCCTTCGATCTCCCACCTCTTGGTAGACAAAAGATAAAATAAACATTTTGACAAGATATTTGACACATAAAAAAATTTTGAAGTAACAAATTTAGAAAAGGTTTTTTGTGAAAAGATCACTGCCAGCTGTCATGTCACGTAAAAGCTTAGATGAACTCACTCAGTTTCTGACATGGTTCCTTTGACGCATCACAAACGTCCTTGAATTTCTGATCAGGCTGAGGATCTTGAAGGTTACTTTCAGACTTCTAACGACACTTGATGAAGTTTTGAGGACGGTCTTAAAAATTTATGTCCCGATTAAATATCGTAATGAATTAATAGCTTTTAGAATCTTGAGAATTTTTTAGATCTTCTCAAAAATTCAATCCCCAGTTGAAAATTTCTGACGCTTTAAATTCTTACTTGGGGATGGACCTTCTTTTCAGAATTTTAGTTCCTTTCAAAAGTTCTGTCCCAATTTCCTTTATGGGAATATGATCGAGTCATTATGGTGCCAACATATCCCGTTAAGGCAAGAATCAGGTCAAACGTAGTTCTCCCCTTGGGAGGTAGAGAAAAATATAAATTAAAATAAGAAAATGATCGAGGCTGACATAGGCCGCCTACATATCTCATTCTTAAGAATTCAGGTCAAACGTAGTTCAAAAGAAAAAGGGACAAATAAAAGGGATAAGGGGATGACCGAGGCTGACATGGGCCGCCTACGTATCTCATTTTTGAGAATTCAGGTTAAACGTAGTTCATTACAAAGGTGAAATAACTTCAAACTAAATACAGGAACAATTACAAGTAAAAAATTATGGGGAAAGAAGTAAAGAAAATTCTAAATCTTCAAATCTGATTCTCAAATTGTCTTAATTCCTCGGCAAGATGTTTGGGTACCGCGGTTCTTTCATCGTAGTCTTCAAGCTCATTGTCATTTGCTCTATTCTTTTCATCCAACTTTTGACATGACATGACATTAGCAGGTTTAAAATTATTTATACTGAAATCATAAATGAACATAGTTAGATAAAATATAATTGAAATGATAAGATGGATAGTAAGTAAAATTTAAGAATAAACGGAGGCTTTCATTCGAATTTGAAAGAAAATGTAAAATTTGTCCATGATCATAAGTCAATCCGTCTTTTGAGATATTACGAGGGAAATTAAAGCAAAATCAAACAAGAGTAAAACAAAAATAAAAGGTGAATATCAGGACTCCACCAGACTGTCACCCTTTTTTAAAAATAGGTAATCAAGCAAATCTTCATCTACCAAGATGAGTGGAGAATCAACAACGGGGTAGATATATCTTTCGACACTGATTCTGCCGAGTGCCTGATGCCCCAGCTGCATCATTTTCATAAACTATGTCAATCTCCTCGAATAAGTCCCAAATCCCTTCCCCAAGACCATCGCGACTGACATATTCTTGTACTGGAAATGACTGACACAGGTGTTGTATTGGTCAGGCTAGTGCTTGATCATCTTTCTAATTTCACATCTCCTGCTCATCTTCTTCTAAGTTGACATATCCCAAGCCAAATTTTGACTGTTTCATTGACAATGAGATGGGCTCAGTAATACCCTGCAGGTGCTTCCCTAGTCCAAAACCAGGTTCAAACCTTTTTCTTAGCATAACCGTACTATCATCTCGTAAACAATAGGCATATGAGGTCCGAGCATCCAATCATCCTCAATAGCATTCACTATCTCAACTGTATAGAAATCAGACCCTCTGGTGACATTATCGACAATGGGTGCATACACGTTTGAATGGATTTCTTTATTGTAAATGACCACTTCACGCCCATTCCAAACGTAGTTCATCATCTGGTAGAGGATAGAATCACAGCTCCATCCATATGGATCTAAGGTCTCCCTAATAACACGTTGTAGTTGGTAGAGATATCCATCACCTTAAATTCAACCATGAACTCAGCAGGACCCACATGGATTCCTAGATTCACTGCCCCTAATGTATCTCTCCAATCACATCAAATTCTCTCACATTGACTTGGTTCTAGTGGATTTTTCCAACATCAAAAATCAATTTCTTGAGAGTAGACAAAGGACATATGTTTAAACCAGATCCTTCATCGATTAAAACACAATTTAAGATCATATCTCGACACTTAATTGTAACATGGAGTTCCTTGTTATGCATCGATCCCTCGAATGAGGCTCTTCATTACCAAAACTGAAGTGATGTCCTCGGGTGACCCGACTTATCTTAGTTGCCAAATTGTCACTATTGATTCCCACAGGCACATAAGTATCCTCCAACTCTCTCATCAACGCTTGTCTATGACATTGTGAAATCATCAGTAATGCCCATAAAAAAATTTAGGCAGGTGTCTTTTCCAAATGCTTCACAATAGAGTATTCTCCAGGCCACATTCTTCTCCAAAATTCTTCTGCTTCGGCTTCACTTATTAGCCATTTGTCTTGACCTCTTTGGCTCACTTCCTGAATTGACCTCTCTGTATCGATAGTTTCAATCACGACCTTCTTAGTAGAGACTTCTTTTGGTGCTACAGCAATCACCTCGAGAGGTCAAAATCACAATCTTTGGATTCTCAATGATACTTAAAGTTGCTACACTCTTTTCCAAACTAGCAACATTATCCGGAACTATTGTTTTGGCTGCACACCAATCCTCCTATCTTTCAACCATACTGATGGTATCCTCTCCATTGTTAGATAAAGGATTACTATTGACATTGAAAGCAACGGTTTGAAGAACAACCATGTCGCGGTCAATTAAATCCTGGATCTTGTGCTTTAGATTTATGAAATCTTCAGTACGTGCCTAACACTGTTAGAGTGGTAAGCACAAGTTTGATCGCTCCTGAAGAAACAAGAACTGGTATCCATTGATTTTGGAGGGGCAAGATGGATCAATCCTACAACTGACAATCTTTCAAATAATTTCGCCCGGCTTTTGGTGAGTGGAGTGAACACCCTAGGGGGTCTTATCTGAGTTCGGACGAAGAGGGTTGTAGTTATTTTGTGGAGGTGGTGATACTCGATGGTAATTTGAAGGGTTTCGATGATAAGGTGTAGGAGTCTGGTGTCTTGGACATGGCGGAGTATGATAATTTGGTGGAGGGCTTTGGTGATTTGAAATTGGGTAACTGGTCGGGGGAGTCTGATAAATCGGTTGGACACTGGAGCAATTTGGGGAATGAGCTTGGTAGTTTGGGTGAATATTTGGGTATTGTAGGGCATGGTATTGAGGGGGAGGGGTTTGGTAATTTAGGGGTGAAGTTTGATACCCTGGTTGGGTATATTAAACTGGGAATGAACTTGAGGTAGGTTGGAAATGGTTTTGAGGAGGTGTGGATTTTCTGGGTTACTGCTAGGGGTTCTCCTCTTGTTTTGCATACCGGAAACAATTGACAGATCTTCTTTTCTTTTCTTCAACAATCCTGAAGATCCGACTGAATTTACATACGGGTAAGCTTTCCCGTCTTAAGTTTGTCTTCGATGTGTTCACGAATTTTGACTATATCCGCATATTTTGCCCCAATGAACAACAACATCCTCTTATAAAACTCCGGCTCTTGGGACCGCACAAACACTTCAACAACCTCTTTTTTTGACATAGGAGGCCAAACTCTTGCAGCCTATTTCCTCCATCTGTAAGTGTACTCACAATAACTCTCTGTGGCCTTCTACCTTATCCTTTCGAAAGAATAACGGTCTGGAACAACTTCAACATTATAGGCGAACTTTTTATGAAATCTTCACTTCTTGGGACGTAAACCAATCCAGAGCCTCTCCGCTTAAGCTTCGACTGAATAGTCTCATCAACAGCGCTTCATTTCTACCAACACCCACAAGTTGGTCATAATAAGCTTTCAAATGAGCCAAAGGATTTCCGGTTCCTTCAAAAGTATCAAACTTTGGGATCTTGAACCCTTCTAGAAGGTCTATATCAGGATGAATGCATAGATCTTCATAATTGAGGCCTGTGATATCTTGCGTAGAGTGATATTGTCTCATGGACTTTGCTATTTCTTCCTGTATTCCCAACTTGGTCATCTCCTCCCGGGCCTTCCATTCCTTCTCCTTCTCCTCATAATGGTCAACCTCGGAGTAAGTGGCATGAGGAATTTATGGTTTAGCAAGGATCGGGATATGAAAAGGGGCTTTAGGAAGTAAGGTTTGAATGGTAGGCAGGTTGTACTAGTTAGGGGTTTTGGTTTTCGGGATGGGCTACCTAGGGGTAAGTATTGTTGGAAATCTGAGAGAAGCTAAAGGCTTGAGCATTATTAATATTTGGATTTTGGAGAGGAGGTGGTGCTTGTTGTAGTGGATTGAGATGACATGTGTTGGAGGTAGCTAAATCAATGATAGGAGTGTTTTGAACAGGGGTAATAGGTGGATTAGTTGATATGGGGATTGGTTTATATGCTGGATTAGGAGGAGGAAAATGGAATGGCGGCCTCCCGTCGTTCGGACTGGGAAGATTAGCGGTAATGTCCAGATTCACTAATTCTTGAGTTTTCTTCATCTCAATCTTTATTTCAATAATTTGCTGCATCAGTTGCACAATCAGTTTATTTTTCTCTGCGGTGACGGGATCTGTCACGGGGATCTCCGTTAGGCCCATATCATCATTATTTTCTGCCATTACTTCGTTTCCGTTCAACTGGCTCTTGTTGGGGAAGGAATCTTTGTAGGCTTTTAATCTTGAATAGGGATGGTGAGCCAGCTTTATCAACACAGATCAATTCTGATCACCTTTAAGAAGAATCACTCAAAGGCAAGTATGTTAGTTTCCTTGGATTAACAGGTGACACAAAATAGCATGCATAAATCAATAAACACACAATTATTGTTCCATTCGGAGGTAAACTAGCCCATGACTACAAGAGATATGGCAAATAGGCAGGACTTTGCCTATATGATTTTGGAAATGGAGTGTCATAGTATTTTGATTTTTCTCCATCTTGATTGCCAGTGCAATCTTTTATGAGATGGAAGAGTAGGAGTTTAGAGGTGGGTTAAGAGATTTGGACTTTGTTGAGAAACTTGAGACTCGAAGAATATTTGGGCGTACTTCTGATAGTGATTAGGATTTATGCTTAGGAGGCTCTAAAAGTTTTTTTTTTTTATTTTTTTGTTGAAAAGGAGTGGGCTAAAGTTTATCCAAATAAATTAACACGGTCACATAAACAGTTATAGCAGATAGCATAGAAATAGATATTGCGCGTCCTAGATAATATGTGACCCTTTTGTGCCAAGGATTGGCCTATCGATTTAAAAGATGTATCATCTCGTTTTAAAGATTTCATTGTTCCCTAAAAGCAAATTCTATAAATAGATAAAAGACATTACAAAGCGCAAATAATAAGGGATACATTTTTAGGGAAAGGAAAAAATGCAAATACAAAGAAAACATTCCCACATAGGGGATAAACTAACTAAAAGAAGATCCAACTTCATTTCTGGCTTTCTCTACCTCTCCTCGAATGTGGTGTC
This sequence comes from Solanum rostratum, assembly GCA_029948455.1. Taxonomy (NCBI): domain Eukaryota; kingdom Viridiplantae; phylum Streptophyta; class Magnoliopsida; order Solanales; family Solanaceae; genus Solanum; species Solanum rostratum. The sequence goes on along the minus strand of CM057053.1, from coordinate 13,287,722 downwards.
GATGCAACATCAAAAAAGGTTCAACTAGTAAGGCTCGAATAGGTACTAACGTTTGCTAAAGAGTGGTGATTTGTCTTTCCAAATTCTAATCTAACTGAACCAGGCATGTTCATTGATTAACCATCTACAAGAAACAAAATGTATTAGAAAACCCCCCCAACCCGCAAACAATGATTTATTTAAATGACAAATACATCCTTCAAATTAATCAAACAACATGATCGTCCAATTGGGCCGAAGGCCACTTTGGACTCAAGGTGGGCTACTATTGGGCCCAATTACCCCTCGGGTATTGGGTCAACCTAGGCTAATGCACTTACAGGGTTTTGGCTTCGCTCTACCTAAGTGTCTAAGAGTGGATTTATTTTGACTATGAAAAGGTGATCCAAGCAGACAACCTGGGCTGGGAAAGTTAATGATCGTTAACCCCGCAAGATAAACTCCTTTGGTTAGGGTACTCCGATGAAAATTTGGATTAAACGGTTGTGACCCGTTTAACCGTCATTTAGTGGAAAAGGGAAAAAAATGTCAAGTGGAGGAAAATTATATGCATGACAATTTAATAATTAAAATTAAACAGGTAAACAGATAAATAAATTAATAAAGGGAAATAAAAGACAAATACTATAATTAGTTAAAACCTAATCTAGTGATTATAACCTAATTAAATCCCCAACGGAGTCGCCATTTCTATTATTTGAAAAAAATGACTTATATTTCAAAAATTCAATTTATTATCTAATAGATTTAAGTGAACCAAATTTTCATAATTTTGGGAGTCGCCACTTGATTTTTAAGGAAAAGTAAAAAAAAAATTATTAAATAATTTAATAAAGATTTAAACAGAATTTTTTTTTCCTAAAAATCCAAAGAGAAAGGTCTGGGTTCATATTTCCATCTCAAGAAAGTTTTATGCACTTGAAATGGCCGCTAACATGCGATTATCTGACAACTAGGAAATTTTGACTAACTTTTCAAAAATGACTAAAGAAAACCTAAAGCATATTTGAAAGATTTTCCAAGTAATTTAAAACTTAACCACTTTAATAATTTAAACAAAAAATATTGAAAGACCTAAGGAAAATATTTTTTTGAATTGAAGAATCATAAAATCAGATTTAAACAATGAAAGATAGCATAAATGGTTTTGACATGTTGGGAATTTAATTAGATTAAAAATTTAAACAATAATTAAGAGTTATAGTTAAAGCAAATTAGAACAAATAATTAAATAAATAAGGAAGAGAAAGGTTTTGAGCCCAAGTCTTGTAGCTATACGCCTGGGCCAGTCACTTGGGCCTGCAGCTTTAGTTTTGGGCCTTTCAACCCAACGTTTATCATGTAATGATATGAATCCATATGATGTATATTATATGTATATCAGTGTATATATACTGATATTATGGTACATTTGTGTCTGTATAGGTTGCGTTTCAATCCCTTTTGCCTTCATCTTCAGCAAATAAACTCCCTGTGCATTTTGACATATATCCGTTATATACCAGTTGTATATCAGTATATACAGTCGGTTCCTTTGACTCCAACACTTGTAACTTTGCTTCCTTTTTCCTGGATTTGATGAGGCTGACTTAAGAGAAAACCTAAGGCTCCATGGCCCATTGAAAATGCAAATGAAAGACGAGAGCCCATTTGGGACTCCAAGGCAATTTACATGTACAAAATAAGCAAGAATGCATAAACAAAGATCCAAAATTTCAATACATGAAAATACTAATATGGAGACATGTATGTATACTATGGTTTAGCATTTAAAGAAGAAGCAGATAATCAATGTTTTTATTTAAAGAATAATGCAGTGATGCCCTTAAAAATAAAAGAAAAATATGGCAACTTGAAGAGTATATTTCTTAGACTTTGGATATTCCTTATACCCATGGGTTTAACAGTAACAAACAATAAACAACTTGGCAACATACATAGTTGACAAACTGATTAAGCATCTTATTCAAGCATAAAAGAGAATAAGTGGCGAAACTTTGAACATTTGATAGCTACATGCCTTAGGCATTAACAACAAACAGGAAACATCACCAAGAAGAGTAAGAAAAATTCAAAACGCTGGGGACAAAATCATAGGAACAAACCAGCTAATGAACTACAAATTAAACCATTGATATCCTCTTACAACATGCTGGAAAGAAGCCAGACTTCAGCATTGGCAATCCAGTATACATTGGAGTAAACTGGGGCATGATTTTGTCACAACTTAAAGCAACACAATAATATTCATTTGATAGCAGTAGACCCATGATATGAAGGAATAAAATCGACATCAAAAGTGCACTCAACAGTGAAGATGAGAAAGATGAAAACGAATACAAGTAGGAGCTTTAAGTAAAACTAGGATTCAAACGCTAAGGAACTCGTATAACAGTTTATGATTTTAAGCTCAAATTTTGAGAGGTACCAATCAATAACAAGAAACCAACAAATCCAACAACATACGACTAATAAGAAGTCAGAGCCAAAATTCAAAACAGAAAGGGACTAATCAAAAGTCAGAGCCTAAGTTCAAAACAGAAAGGGAAATGAAGACAACATATGCTTGTGGATTCGAAATCATTTCAACAGAAAACCTTAGGCTCATATCAAAAACTTAAATCATAAAGCATGAAATGGTAAAATGAATTGAATCAAGATTCTCTCCAGAAATGAATTTACAACAACAAACATAGTATAAGTGGTTTTGACATAGTGATTTCAGGCAGAAATGAACACAACTAAACATCAACTTAACATGATGATACCATTCATGAATACATACTCGTATTGGAACCGAAGAGAGACTGATAAGACTAAGGGTATTACCTTTATTAGAGCAGTAGAACTGGGACTTTAACGAGCTGAACAGAGCTTTTACCACGAAAGGAATCTAATTGACGAAACCTCCAACTTCTAAAATAGAACTTCAGTCTCAAGAGCCCTAAAAAAATGACGAAGTTTTTTCGAAGACTTCCTCTTGATTTTGAATGGGGATTTCAGTATTTTTCAAGAGCAAGGATGACCCCCTCTAATGGTGGAAAAAAGGAGAATCTATAGGGGAGATTAGGGTTCAAATAGAGGGAAAAAACGGAAGAAATCAGATTTTAGGGTCGAATTTTTTGGGTTATTTTGAAATTCAAATTCGTAATCAAATTCCCAATCCCTGAGAATCATCCACGAGTCTACACCACAACCATCAATTTGAATCAATGGCTATGGGATGCATCACGTTGCCCGTCTTCTCCAACGACTTTGGTACGAATGGATAAGGGTGAAGGGAGAGGGAGACACGTAGGTATGGATTTGTGAATGTTGTTGGAGGTGAATATTGGGGTTGTTTGTTCTGCTTCTGCGCTCACTGGTTGTCTGGTTGGGGTCGATGAAGAAAATGCGCGCGTGTGAAGGTAAGGAAGAGAGAAGAAAAAGATTTTTGAGAGAGGGGCGTGTGTGTTGTGTGACAGGAGTATATGTATTTAGAGTTGGGCCGGGTCGGGGAAGTTGTGGGTTGTCCTAAGAATTTTTGTTTGGGTTTTAGGATTTGGGTTACTTTGAATAATATTAGGTATAGGATTTGGGTTATTTTGAATAATATTAAGTATAGGATTTGGGTTGGGATTTAGGACTAAAATTGAAAGAATAAGTTAAGGAAAAAAGATTTAAAAAAATTAACACTTCAATTGCAATTATGACTAATTAAATGTTATCAAATCGAATTCAATTTACTAATTTGATTACAAGATGAATTAATACAAATTAATCAAAGAGCTTTCAAGAATTAACGCCCTGAAATAGTTGAATTAATTATGATAACTCTTAAAAATAAAGTGAAATTTATTCAAGAAAAAAATATTTTTTACATTTTCTAAAGCTAATTATTTTAAATTGTTAAAATTAAAAACTCAATGATTAATTTACACTGCGAATGGTAAAAATTGGATGTCAACACTAGTTACTCTTTATAATATAACTTTATAGCAAATTTCTAAAAATATATCATATTGTTTTCCCAGCCCATTTCCTCTTTCTTCTTTTATTTATTTATTTATTTATTTATTTTATTTTTGTTTTCATTTTCTGTTTTCCATCATCTTCGAATTCAAAATTCTTTCAGGCTTTCTTCAATTTCACTATCTGAATTTTCAATTCATGTCAGAAAACTTATGTCAATCTTATTTTTTTTGCTCATTTAAAATTTTTGTTCTAGATAAACTCTTGAAAAAAATATATGAATTGGTGATTAATAATTGTACAACATAATGAATGAACATAAGTAAAATTTCAAGTAAATTACTATAAGTATTACAAGTTGATAATAACTAATATAGAAACCTTATTAATTTACTTATTTTTAAGTCGAAATAGATTTTAAGAACTTTTATAGTGTTTGGATAACTTAAAAAGTGTTGGTGTAATATACCAAAAATATAATAAATTACAGTTGAAAATATAAATGACAAAATTGAATCAAAATTCAATTCAGGCTGAGGCGCGAATATCTCGCACTCTTTAAGGAGATTCAAGCCCACTGCAGCATAATCTACACTGATTCAATAGTACATCTCTTGACTTGTCCCCTCCAGGATACAACAACCCAACAATGTTGATGACTCAAACAACTCTAGATTAGTTGAAGAGTCCAAAGCTCCACACAAAAACACATTCCTTCAATATATAAATTATTCTCTTTTGTATATAGTGAATATAGTTGAAGACTTCAAATATTTTCTTTGTTCTCAACTCTCTCTTTCACTATATATTGCACACTTCACCACACACTACAATGTATTATCCATACTTCACATTTATTTCTCTCTGCATATTGCGTCCTTCACAAAGGAAGAAACATCACTATTTATAGTGAGAATTCATCCTTGTCTTGAATAGGATTAATGTGGATAGTAATGTAGATGAATGAATGGAGGAATTATGCCTTGTTGGTTACATGAGTTACAACGCATAATAATGTAGAACATGACTTAGTGGTTACACGAGTTACAATACTCTAATGTTCATATAAGTTACAAGAAATTAATGACCAATAAAAGTTACAAATACTAATGGTCATATAAGTTACAAGAACTAATAACCATTCTACCACAATTTATACCCACTAACATATAAACTTAATATTTTATTTTAATAATAAAATGCATATACACCAACATTCCCCTACTCATCTTAATATTAAAATAAGAGAGTTTTTAACCAATTTAGTTAAAGGTAGACTACTATGCGTAATGAAGATGTGCTCTGCATTGAACCTTCACTTAGTAAAATAGTAATCTTTACTCTAGAGTCAGTAGTGGTCTCAAACTTGAACTATGACTGCTTAAGGGAAATAAAGTATCACTGCTTACACACAACAATCAAGGTGTTGACATAAGCCTTTTTGGCCACCACATTACAGCCTTATGCTATCCCAGTAGTCATGAGCGCTTTTGAGAACAAGCCCATTCTCATAGAAAGCGGCCTACTTTCACACTCACATAGGTGAAATCTGTCAAGGGCGCTCCTATAAATGGTACCCTACGAGATACAGACTTTCATTAAGAGTTCATAGACTAATCTTCACAAATCATTATAGGATAAATGCACTCACATCATAGGGATTGAATAAAAATTAATTTTAGTGCATTTCACAACAAGTCATCATATGATTTGTTTTCTCCATTGAACTTGGTTATAGGATCTCCGGTCCCCAGGTTGGGTTTCCTCATATATGACTCAGAAATCTGTGGCTTTAATCTCATCCCCCTCGATGTGCTTCAAACCCTTATCTATCTAAGACCTTTATTAATCTGCAAAATTGTCACAAGTTTTAACACAATTAATATTGATGGTATACCAATAATCAATATGATCTCACAATATTGTGTTTTCTTCTTATGAGTCTAAATTTATTGTTATAATAATGATTTTTGTACTCTACCAAGTTTATTGGCGCTATCACAATTAATCAAAATGAGAAAAATTAATCCTCAATATAAAGTTCTTGATATAATAAAATCAATTCATTTTTTCACTAATTGAAGCTAACATTTTTTACTTTAATCTCCATAGTAGAGCTAGCAGATGATATAATTTTCTTTTCTCATTCCCTTAAATATCACCAAATTTTCTCATCAGGTTTGCTTGTACTTGCCAAGTACTTTTACTGCAAACACAATATCAAATTAAGTTGTTAGTTACATATCTCATATTTTTAGGCTAGCAAACTCGTTCTTTACTTGTTACACCGTCATTTTCGCATAGTTGAATCAAAAGAGTTGCAAGACTCATACAACCAACAAAGTTGTCTTTTACAATTTTCTCAACATAATGTGACTTGACAAGAAAACTCCATCACATGTTTTATAGTATCTCACCCAAATATTTCATATCAATATGGCTACTTAACATTTTTTCTAATAATTTTTATAATATGTTAGACCCAAAACTCACTAAATCATATGCAAACAATAACAATGATTTTTCAAAATAAATATATGCACCTATAGTACTCTTTTCAGAGCATTTCTCAAAGATGCAAACATCACAATTTCACAATGATTTTTTTTCATTTCATGAACCCCACTATTTTTAGGATTTAAATATCACTTTGTGTTCATAAAAAAAATTATCACTTTAATAATTCATAAAAATATAAGGTAAAAAGTTTTCTTCTTTACCTTTTTTCCACTTGAATTGAGCAAGTAGAAACATACTTTACCCTTACATCTCTTCTCTTCCATCTCTTAAAGAGAGTGATGTTAAAGCGGAATGATGTTGAGATCTCCTATCTTGATATCCACATTTTTTCAAAATGCAACAAAAACATGAATCTCCTTAAAATTATTGGTGTAATATACCAAAAATATAATAAATTATAGTTGAAAATATAAATGACAAAATTGAATCAAAATTCAATTCAGGCTAAGACGCGAATATCTCGCACTCTTTAAGGAGATTCAAGCCCACTGCAACATAATCTACACTGATCCAATAGTACATCTCTTGACTTGTCTCCTTCAGGATATAACAACCCAACAATGTTGTATGACTCAAACAACTCCAGATTAGTTGAAGAGTCCAAAACTCCACACAAAAACACATTCCTTCAATATATAAATTATTCTCTTTGGTATATAGTGAATATAGTTGAAGACTTCAAATATTTTCTTTATCTCAACTCTCTCTTTCACTATATATTGCACACTTCACCACACACTACAATGTATTATCTACACATCACATTTTTTTTCTCTCTGCATATTGCGTCCTTCACAAAGGAAGAAACATCACTATTTATATGTGAGAATTCATCCTTGTCTTGAATAGGATTAATGTGGATAGTAATGTAGATGAATAAATGGAGGAATTATGCCTTTTAGGTTACATGAGTTACAAGGCATAATGATGTAGAACATGACTTAGTGGTTACACGAGTTACAATACTCTAATGGTCATATAAGTTACAAGAAATTAATGACCAATAAGAGTTACAAGAACTAATGGTCATATGAGTTAAAAGAACTAATAATCATTCTATCACAATTTATGCCCACTAATATATACATTTAATATTTTATTTTAATAATAAAATGCATATACACCAATAGAAAGTGTTTATAAAAATTTATTTTTAAGGTAAAAAATTAAAATACGCAAAAATAATAAGCTCATCCAAACAGGTTTGTAACATGGAGAAAGAATCCAAGTGAAATTAGAACTGAATGCGAGTGAAATAAGTTGGTAATAATTGATACACCTGATTTTTGAACTTATAGGTAAATTGAAGATTGTTGTACTCTACAATGTTTCTCGAGTGTTTCTGATTTGTATATAAGATCGAGATATAATTTATATTGCTGGCTGTGATAAATTTCTGGTAATGATACAAGTATATCTTATAAATATAATTAATTGATACACTGATATGTTGAAATAGAGTGAATGTTGTATCGCAGATACAAAACAAGTTGTTGTATTACTAATGCAACAAAAATTTCAGAACTTTGCTATATTTAATACTTAGTCGTACTATCGTTATGTTTAAAAAAATAAACATTAATATACCGCTATTTGTGAAGTTTCGTATTCTTTTTTTTTTAAAAAAGGAAGAATTCTTCATATTTGTGTCTCGGAATGTTGGATAGATTAAGTACAAGCTAATGGAGGTTAAAGAAGTAGTTAGAGTTTGTTAAAGTAGTCAGTAGTTTGTTAAAGTAGTTAATGGTGGTTAAGGAATTGGTTAGAAGTTAGTTAAGAAACTAATCACACTTTACACATGTCTAATAGATGTGTATATATACCTCACTTGTATTCCTATACAGACTAATACACAATATGAGAGACTAAGTGAGAGAACATGCTCTCAGAGGTTCTGCTTCTTCTTCCCTCTTAGTTCTGCTTCATTCTTCCTCATTTCTGCATCTCTAATTACCTTGAGAGCTCCAAGTTATCATGGTATCAGAGCCACGGCGCACGTCCTAGGGAGGAGCTGGTCTGAAAGGTGAAGAGAGGTGCCTAATTGAGATTTTAAGGTCGAAGAAGAATCAAGCTTGAAGAAGCTGATAAATTGCAGCAAACAATTGAAGAAACTGAAGATAGAAGGCTGGAGTGACTGGAGGATTGAAATTCTAGTTGAGATTCGAGATTTGAGAAGATTGAAGAAGTTGATTCAACTGTAGAGTTGAAGAAGTTGATTCAACTGTTGAGTTGAATTCAAGCCTTGAGAAGCTTGAAGAGATTGAGTTTGTAGCAAATTTTTTACAATTGTTGAGTTGGATCTGTAAATCAGAAAGCTGAAGAGTGATGTCGACAGCAGAAAATACACATGCAGCACCAAATTGGTCGTCACAAAGGAGTACAGAGCGAGTTGAAATCGATCATAACCATCCATTGTACTTGTTTCCAACAGACACACCAGGTAGTTCTTTAGTCTCTGTCAAACTAATTGGATCTGAAAATTACGCATTGTGGAGTCGATCTATGACTATAGGGTTGTTAGGAAAGAGCAAGTTGGGATTTGTTGATGGTAGACACACCAAAGAGAAGTTTGATTCATCTCTGCATGAACAATGGGAAAAGGTGAATGCTGTGGTGTTGTCTTGGATTATGAATTCTGTTGAAAAGGATTTATTGAGTAGTATCATTTATGCTTCAAATGCACACAAGGTGTGGATGGATTTAAAAGAAAGGTTTGACACAGTTAATGGATCTAGGATTTTCTTCCTGCATAGAGAGATCACTACTCTATCTCAGGGAACTATGTCTGTTGCTGAGTATTTTTCCAAGTTAAGAAACCTATGGGATGAGTTTGATGCCTTGATGCCATGTCCTGGCTGCAGTTGTACAGAATCCAGAAGCTATGCCAAGCATCATGGATATCAGAGGTTGTTACAATTCCTTATGGGGTTAAATGAAACCTATGTACAGTGTAGAAGTCAGATCCTGATGATGTCCCCTATACCTACACTAAACAAGGCCTATTCAATGGTAATTGATCATGAGAGTCAAAGGTCTATCACTAATATAGCTTCTATGGTAAGTGATACTCTTGAAGGAGCTGCATTTTTTAGTCAGAAGGGAGGAGTTAATTCAGGATACAAAGGCAAGGGGTTGAGTACTAACTCACAAACTTCAGGAAAATTCAGGGAAAGTATGAGTAACAATCACTCAGGAGGGTGGAGTTCAAATACAAGGAACAATAATAGGCCTGTGTCTAGCAACAGTTACAGACCTCAGAAGAAACAGGTTGTATGTGAACATTGTGGATACAATGGTCATACAAAAGACAACTGTTACAAAATTATAGGCTATCCATTGGATTGGGCTAGAAACAGGAAGAAAGGAGGGGCTCAATATGCTAATCTTGCAGAGGAGTGTAATGCTGGTTATAGTTCAAGTAATGCTGGTTGTAGTTCAAGTGTGCAAACCACAAATCAATTGCCTCCCTACTTTACACAGGAGCAATATCAACAGATCATTCAACTACTCAACAAAGGTGGTGAAGAAGGCAATCATCCACCAAACTCAGCAAATGCAGGTACTATGACTTTCCTAGAGGCTAATGCAGTTTGTCCTAAATGGATAGTAGACTCAGGAGCCACTAATCATATGACATCAAGTACTGAGATGTTATATGATCATAAAAGGCTTCCAGAGCATGAAAACAGCTGTGTTCACTTACCCACAGGTGATGAAGCTAAGATTACTCATACTGGTAAATCACAAGTATTAAAAGGTCAACCTGTCTCCAATGTATTATTTCTTCCAGAGTTCAAGTGCAACTTACTGTCAGTGTCTAAATTGACTAAGGAATTGCAATGTTCAGTCAATTTCTTTCCTGATTTTTGTATCTTCCAGGATCTTTACACTGGCTTGGTGAAAGGGATTGGTAAAGAAGAACAAGGGCTATACATTCTCAAGGGAAACATCTCACCTACTCAAGCTTCTCATTGCTCAATAAATAAAGCTGGTAGTGCAGCTAAAGAAGCATCTCCATCTACTAGTCTGTGGCATAAGAGATTGGGTCATGCCCCTTTAGAAATCATTAGGAAGCATTCATGTCTTCAGCATCTTGTTCCTGAAGACCAACATTGTACTGTTTGTCCTCTTGCAAAACACACTAAACTTTCTTTTCCTTTAAGCAATTCTAGTTCTAAATCTCCTTTTGAGTTACTGCATTGTGACATATGGGGTCCTTATAGGATTCCAACCTATAATAATAAAAGGTTTTTTGTCACAATAGTGGATGATCTCACCAGATTTACTTGGTTATTTCTTATTCAGTCAAAATCAGAAGTACTTGTTGTATTAAGAAACTTTCTAACAAGAATAACCAACTATTTTTCTACTTCTGTTAAAGTTCTTAGATCAGATAATGGTAGTGAGTTCCTTAGCCATAGTTTTCAACATCTGATGTCAACTCTAGGGATCCTACATCAGACTTCTTGTGTATACACTCCACAACAAAATGGAGTAGTTGAAAGGAAACACAGAACTATTCTTCAAGTAGCCAGAGCACTCAGATTTCAAGCAGGCATCCCTCTAAGGTTTTGGGGTGAATGTGTTGATACTGCAGTGTATCTTATCAATAGAACACCATCTAGGGTCCTAAACTTCAAGTCCCCTTTTGAACTTCTCTTTAAATACCCTCCTCCACTTACTCATCTTAGGGTATTTGGAAGTCTAGCCTATGCATCCAATGTTAATGTTTCAGATAAACTCTCACCTAGAGCCACTCCTAGTATGTTCATGGGATACTCCCTAACACAAAAAGGGTACATTCTCTATGATCTTCATTCCAAATCTTTTTTCACTAATAGAAATGTGGTGTTTATAGAGACTGTTTTTTCCTTCCTACATGTTAAATCTTCTGGAACCCCACTGTTTCCAGTTCTTGATCTCAATTATCCAGATTCACCTCCTCTTCAGTTCAATAAACCTACAGGTCATTCTACTCAGGGGGAGCTCAATGCATTACCTCAATCCTCACCATATAATCCTGATCAAATACTTACTGAGTCTAGTACAACATCTATACCTCCCAGAAGATCATCTAGAGTCAAACATCCTCCTGTGTGGATGCATGACTTTGTCACTTCTGCTTCCTGTGTCTATCCTATGTCCTCATATATCACTTATTCACAGCTGACTCTTCCTTACCAAAAGGCTTTAGCTGCTTATTCTTCAGTTCCAGAACCAACTTCCTTTCATCAAGCCTCTCAAGATCCACTTTGGGTACAAGCTATGCAGTCTGAAATTGATGCTCTTGAGGATAATAATACTTGGTCACTAGTGGACCTTCCAGATGGAAAGAAACCTATTGGATGTAGATGGGTGTATAAAGTGAAATATAAGGCTTCAGGAGAAGTTGAGAGATATAAAGCCAGACTGGTGGCTAAGGGATATAGTCAACAGGCTGGACTGGACTACTCTGAAACCTTCTCACCTGTTGTAAAGATGGTTACTGTAAGAACACTGGTTGCTCTTGCTGCTACATCTCACTGGCAGATTTGTCAAATGGATGTACATAATGCCTTCTTGAATGGTGACCTACTTGAAGATGTTTACATGTCCATACCTGAAGGGTTTGCTAGACAGGGGGAGAATCAGAAGGTCTGCAAACTTAATAAATCCCTATATGGTCTCAAACAGGCTCCTAGGCAATGGAACAGGAAACTTACAGATGCCTTGGTGAAAATGGGGTTCAGACAGAGCCATTTTGATTATTCTCTGTTTACAAGATCAGTTGGTACAGAAAGGGTGATGATTCTTGTCTATGTAGATGATTTACTTATCACTGGAAGCAGTCAAGACCTTATTAAACAGACAAGAGAGGATCTGCAGGTACAATTCAAAATGAAAGATTTGGGAGAATTAAAGTTCTTTCTTGGTATTGAAGTGGCTAGATCACAAGAGGGGATAGTGATGTGCCAAAGGAAATATGCTCTGGAACTAGTATCTGAAGCTGGATTAAGTGGATCAAAACCAGCAACTACACCTGTTGAAGCTAATCAGAAACTTACATCAGTAGAATATGACAAACACTTTCCAAGAAAAGAAGCAAATGAAGATGAAGAGATTAGTGATCCCTCAGGTTATCAAAGAATGGTGGGAAGACTATTGTATCTAACTATGACCAGACCAGACATAGCCTTTGTTGTACAGATGCTGAGTCAGTTCATGCATAGACCCAAAAGGTCACATATGGAGGCTGCACTGAGAGTGGTAAGGTACATAAAAGGGACAGCTGGTGTGGGATTGTTCATGCCTGCAAATAGCAATAAACAATTAGAAGCTTATTGTGATTCTGATTGGGGAGCTTGTATGGAGACTAGGAGATCTGTAACTGGTTATGTTGTAAAGTTTGGTGGAGCTTTGGTATCTTGGAAGTCTAAGAAACAGGATACTATATCCAGAAGTTCAGCTGAGGCTGAATTCAGGAGTATGGCCTCATGTACAGCTGAGATCATTTGGCTTACAGGTTTGCTTAAGGAACTGGGAGTACAAGTTAAACAACCAATTGACCTTATGTGTGATAGCAAAGCTGCAATCCAAATTGCAGCAAATCCAATTTTCCATGAGAGAACAAAGCATATTGACATAGATTGTCACTTTGTGAGGGAGAAGATTAGTCAAGGACTACTCAAGACTCATCATGTGTCAACTAAGGAGCAAGTAGCAGATATCCTCACCAAAGGACTGGGAAGATCAGCACATGAATATTTACTAGACAAGCTTGGACTAAAGAACCTCTTCAAGCCATTAGCTTGAGGGGGAGTGTTGGATAGATTAAGTACAAGCTAATGGAGGTTAAAGAAGTAGTTAGAGTTTGTTAAAGTAGTCAGTAGTTTGTTAAAGTAGTTAATGGTGGTTAAGGAATTGGTTAGAAGTTAGTTAAGAAACTAATCACACTTTACACATGTCTAATAGATGTGTATATATACCTCACTTGTATTCCTATACAGACTAATACACAATATGAGAGACTAAGTGAGAGAACATGCTCTCAGAGGTTCTGCTTCTTCTTCCCTCTTAGTTCTGCTTCATTCTTCCTCATTTCTGCATCTCTAATTACCTTGAGAGCTCCAAGTTATCACGGAATGAATTACGTGAATTGAGAAGGAAATACTCCCTCTATCTCATATTATTACTATTCTTTTTAAAATTACATATTTTTTTGGGCTTTTTTTTTATTGTTCAAAGTTCAAGATGAATATTTAAATCTTTTTTTATTTATCTTTTCATTTATTTAAATTTAATGCGCTCAAAATTTTGAATAAATATGAGTTCAAATTAAGTTCATTGGTATTTAGTTCTGGTTTTGCTGGAGCAGAAAGGTTTTTTTAAATGCTTGATCATGCAACTGTTTGGTGACACGTTGACTATACAACAATTTGGTAAGAATGTAGGCCGAGTCAGAATTTTGAAGAGAACAAATAGAATTGCACCAACAGAAATCAAAAGGTCTTATTTGAAAAAAGTGTGATTATATATTCTTTTCTCAAAGATGATTCATCAACTGAAATGTAGTTAGTTACATTTCATTTTCAAGAATCTTACAACTTAAGTCTACTAATTTTATATCATATCATGTCAAACCTTTCAACCATACTCCACTGAGATAAGTGAATTCCGTATTTTAATTTTATGAATTGCAACATAATCATAACCTATTTATATAATTAATTAAATACAAATTTGAATAATGGAGTAAAAAATACTGAGTCATATAGAACCTGTAACTATTGATCTAAATTCCTTTCACCTCTTCACCCCACCACTACTTATCTTTTTACCAATTAAAGTTTCAATAATTGGTGACATAGTTATTCAACAACAAAAAAATTAATTATTATTCTCAAGTATTTGACATTCTTCTTCAACTATCCTCAGTGGCCAACCTGAAAAAATCTTTTCTTTTTGGCACGTGGCAATGGCATAGACATTAGAAATATAGGCCACCAATAAATTAAGTAATAAAAGAATAGGAAAAAGTACTTTTTACTTTGAAAATTTTATCCTTTCATTTCTTTTGGATTTGGTAAAAAGTTATATTTAATTTGTTAAAATTCTATCTTCACGACTTGAAAGGGTAAAAGAGAACAAGGAAATGAAAAAGAGAATGTAGATATGCTTCTTTTATGTGAGAGTTGATCTTGGATGACCATAAAAGTTAAAGTCAGAATCTAAAATTTATGAATTCATAATATTATTTTTTTAAAGTTATCGTAGAAAATGAATAATAGATTTTACCACCAAAACTAACTCAAAAGAAGCGAATTATCCAAGTCATAATTAGAATGAGTTTCTTTTGATACCACGTAAAGAATATTGAATCTTATATCTAACTTAACCTCAAAAACTAGCTCAAAAGATGAGGATTGCTCAAGTCATATTAAAAAGATCACTTATTCTTTGAAGAGTTCATGTGAGACTATTCATAATTACTAGATTCTAAGTTAATAATTTAAACTTTGGCGATAAAAATGCAGTCATCCCCAATTCCAACATAGGGGTAGCTTACTTCCTCTAGCAATAAGCATGCAAAGGATGATTTATGAATTTCTTTGGATGGATATAATATTAGAGAATTTTTAGTAACTCAAATGGTTTCATTCTTAAATTTTCACCTCTTAGGAATTTCACATCGAATTAATGAAACAAGAACATACATCGCTTTATCCTTAGAATAACACCTAGCACAATAATGCTGAATCGTAAATTATACATGTATTCCGACTCTGAATTTACGATTATTGATTGATTGAAATAGCGAAAAGCAAGAATTTGTTTAGTCAAATTCAAAGACCTTTGGTTCATCCATTGGAATTTTGTTCAAAAGTATCATTTCAAAATTCAGTCAAAAAGTACGAGTTTAAATTCAGTCAACTAAACTAGAAATTTCATTTTGGCGAGTGAGTTGGCTATGACTCGATTCCAAGTTTTCCTTTTGTTTGTTTATGTTCTCAGTCGGCGTAACTCTTTCAAGATACAATGTATTTTGTTCAAATAAAATCCC
The DNA here is from genome assembly GCA_029948455.1 of Solanum rostratum. NCBI lineage: Eukaryota > Viridiplantae > Streptophyta > Magnoliopsida > Solanales > Solanaceae > Solanum > Solanum rostratum. The sequence continues at coordinate 13,272,211 of CM057053.1, read as the reverse complement.
TTGATCAATCCAAAAAAATTGTTACTATATTCAAGATAAAAACTAACTGAACTTTTAACTACTCGTTTCTTTTAACACATTTTTGGTTGAGTGTCCAAATACATAATTTAATCCTACAAAAATGAATTCATTTAATCCCATTAAAACTTTAGAATATTCAAACATTTGGGAAAATTAACTAAACTAAAATAAAAAAAGATTTACTGTGAAAATTATCTTATATAAGCATATGAAATGGACCGTCAATGACAGTGTGTGTATATATATATGCATATACATACACAACAATAACATATCTAGTGAAATCCCACAAATAACAGAGGGAATATCGTATACATACCTTACCATTATCTTGTGAAGATAGAGAGCTTCTTTTCAAAAGATCCTCAACTAATATGTATCGGTCCCATGTAAAAGAAGAAGAAAAAAAAGATTTAGCATGACGGCCAAAATAAAGAGCAATGTAAATTCTACGAGAAAAATAATGTGATAATTGAAAGCAAAAACATCACATATATAATAGTATGGCTAGTCCTATGTCACGACCCAGGGTTGGGGCCTAGATGTGACACGACGAATGGAGACCCAAGAGTCCCCAAACAAGCCTCAAGTATCCGTAACCACATCATCGGTTCGAGAATTCGAACACACATAATATATAGCCAGATCAAATCTCAGGAATCATTAAAAACATAAGAAAGCAATACGTTAGTCATAGTACCCACATCTAGGTAGAGTTCACATAGTGCCAAACAATGCCTCTAATCAAAGGAACAAGGGGCCTAGACAAGTTCCGGGCTCACCCTCAATAAAAAAAACATCCATAATAACAATAAGGAAGATAACTGGCTCTCCTTCGGAAGACAAGACTCACCACAATAACTCCAAGAACAGACTATTCGTCAAATGACTAGTAGTCAAAATGCTCGGCCCCTACATGGTAAAATCATGTAGGTGTAGAGTATGCGTTAGTATGTTTGAATGTACTAAATATGCGAGCATGCGATGCATATGAATTTAACAACCTGCACTTCACGGTTAGATGGCAGGGGCACATAATATAGAAAGAATCATATATTCAACGGGAGAGTAATATACAAGATGCCATGGAATTCATGATGCATAAAATGCAATAATACTCATATATAGTGGGGATGGACTATAACCGACAAATCAAATGAGTTATTACATGAATTAGTTCGATAGAGACCTCCCATCGGTAGGAGAAGACTACTTGCCAAAGGTAATCTACATCACACCTTACAGAATTCACCATTTCGGTGGATGGTCACCTTCCTTACAGAAATCACCATTTTGGAAGGATTTTCAGAATATATACGTATAACCATCCCTTACGACTCGATCATTTCGGTAATGGCTTACATTCATATATTGGCACATAGTTTAAGGAAAGGGAGAGGACCCTTGGGGATAGCCCTAACACCCCCAATCCATCGGTGCTTAGTCAATAACATCCCACTTGAATACTTATACATGTGTGCTTTTAGAAAATGCATTGTTCGTACCAAACCATTCAATATACATTTAGGCTCCAATGCCAAATCATAGTTCATACTTGTGGTGCTCATGCAGGGAATAACTCATTTATATATACAGAATGGTGCAAGCACCCAAAATGCTTACTGAGCCAGAGTCATAGACATACCGGTGATCACCTTCTTATCATAACCCATGCCTTACCAAAATCACATCATAACCATTTCATAAAACATAATTGGACTTAACCCACTTCATAATTTCCATATATCAATGCTCGTGAATGTAATGCAATGCATGATGTGAGGATAACATGGGTAACATAGATTAAAGTTAAAATCAACACCATAATATAAAATTGAATAAATTCATAATTTAGATCAACATCTAAATCATAGTAATAGTCACCCATGCATAAATCAATTCTGAAGGGGACATGCATGTTCATAATTTCATAACTCAATGTAAATCATCACAATGTTAATTAAAATGAATTGAAATAGTAGGTAAAATACAGCCCACACACTAATCAGATTTACAAAATCAAATCATGAAATTTCTTATTTAAAGTGACTAAAATTCATGAAATAGATTAAAAGATTTTTTGAGTTTTCTTGGTTGAAAGGGACCAAGAATCAATCCCACATACCTTGATTGAGGAGCAAAAATTGGGCTTGAATTAATCTTCAATTGAAACCCTAGGCTTGATCCTTGAGAGGGGAGTATTGAGAGGAATAAGGAGGTGATCTTGTGAGGGTAAAAGTGTTTTAGGAGAATGAAGTAGGAGGGGAGGGGATATTAGCTGAATTAGGGATTTAGGATAGGTAAAAGGACATAATTCTGATTAGAATAAACCAAATTTACACATATGCCATTAATGAAACAGACCTAAATTTGGTTCGTCAGGGTCACACGGTTCATTACACCGTCCGTGTAATGTCACAAGGACCGTGAACAGTGGCCGTGGTCCCCTACTAGAATTTCACACGGGAAAATCTCACGGAGCTAGGTGGTGTCACACAGATAGCTACACGGTCCGTGTGACTCCACACGGGCCGTGACACCGACCGTGTAACAACACTTGAAATCATTTTCGCACGATAAAGTCACGAGATGGTAATGTTATACATAGAATAATTTTCACGTAGTGAGTTACACGGAGAGCCACACGGGCCATGATACATCACACAGACTGTGTGAGTGTCCGTGTGCCTTCACTTGGCCACAGTTCCCTTCCGCCCCAAAGTTGTCCCAACCGTGAACTGGGCTTGGTGCCTCTTCACGGGAGGCCACACGGTCCGTGTGGCTTTACATAGGCCATGTAGGCTCCTCTGTGGAGGGGTGCCTGGCAGTTCACCTGCGAAAATTTCGGGACATTTGGGCAATGCCACTTGAAAAATCTGGGTCCTTACATCCTATGGCAAATTTAAATTGTCACAAGACAAGACAACATTCTATCCGTGCTAGTCTTCTACCTTAATATGCAACCTCCACTCCTTTATGTAAGGTAATGTCCTCATTAATATGAAGCTGCAACATATACTGTCTAATCACCACCCCTAATTCTTTTTGGTCTGCCTCTACCCCTCCACATAACTCCTAAATCCAACCTCTCGCACCTCCTAACTAGGGTGTCGACACACCTCCTTTGCACATGCCAAACTATCTCAGTCTCGCTTCTCTCCTCTTGTTTGCCATAGAGGCCGCTCCCATTTTTTCCTAAATAAACTCATTCCTAATCTTTTCACTCTTAGTTTGTCTGCACATCCATCTCAATGTCCTCATCTCCACAACATACATTTTCTGAATATGTGAGTTCTTGACTGGCCAACGCTTTACTTCATATAACAAGGACGATCTAACCACAGTAGAACTTACCTTTAAATTTAAGTGGTACCTTTTTATCACATAATATTTCAAAGACAAGCCTTCATTTAATTCATACTTTCCCAATATGATGTGTCACATCATTATCGATACCCCACTACTTTGGATGACAATTTTAAAAAATTTAAAGCTTTCTCTCTTGAGAATAGATTGAGTGACAAGCATCATTTCCATACCTGTTTCATCCATCATAATACTAAATTTGCATTTCAAGTATTTTATTTTGATCCTGCTCAATTTGAACCTTTTGGACTCTAGCGTGCCACACCCCCTGAGAGGATACCCTAGATGTGGTCTGAACTCAAACATTATTGCTGGTCCCAAGTGAATCACTTTGCACAATTCACTCATTCAATCAATGGAATTCTCCTAAAAGATATAATGAACACTTAAGTAAGCAACTCAATAAATCAACTCAATAAAGAATAGTTTGGAATATGTTAACTCAAATCAACTCAATGCTATAAATAATAGTTTTCCAAAATAGATTCGAATGAGACATCAACTCTAATCTATATTTATGACCATGCCCATGAAGCATCTATCACTAATAAGAAGGTACTAAGACAATTTCATAACTATCTCAAAAGACTACTAAAAAAACAATGATAAAATAAAAGTAAATCGAGCTTCTCTAGATACAAGGAGAGCTCACCAAAAATGTTAGATGAATGGATCTCTAACAAGGCACCTGATGAGGATTTCTAACACCTATATCTATATCATAAAACTATGCAGTGTCAAAAGACATCATTAGATAGAATGTATGACATGTAAATAGCTGAAAGGATATTCAATAAAAAGAATAAATATCAACTCACTTTAATATGATATGCATGTTTTAAAAGTAAAAACATGCGTTCAACAATCCTATATAAATATGCAATTCATTACAACAACAACAACATACCTAGTGGAATCCTACAAGTGGGGTCTGGGAAGAGTAGAATGTACACAGACCTTACCATTACCTCATAGAAGTAGAGAGGCTGTTTCCTGGGAACCCTCGTCTCAAAAATCCATAAGCAGAATAAACTAGATATGATAAAAGGAAAGGAATGGGAACAAAAAGAGCAACCATTATCGAAAAGCACATGTCAACACCTGATATAAAACACGCCTACTCCTGCTACCTTACTATACCTCACGGCTAGAATCTACCTTACCCTACCAACCAATTAGCCTACTACTCTAATTCGTGACCTCTACTCCTTTCTATCTAAGGTCATGTCCTCAGTGAGATCCAATTTTGCAATCTTGCCCGATCACCTTCTCCCAATACTTCTTCGGTCTGCCTCTACCCCTCCGTGTAACTCCCAAAACCAACCTCTTGCACCTCCTAACAGGAGCATCGATACTCTGTCTCTGCGCATGTCCAAACCATTGCAGTCTCGCTTCCCTCATATTATCAGCCACCGGGGCCACCTCTAGCTTCTCCCGAATGTTCTCATTCCTAATATTATCCCTCCTTGTGTTACCACACATCCATCTCAACATCCTCATCTCCGCGACATGTATCTTCTGAACATGTGCATTTTTATTGGTCAACACTCCACCCCATACAACAAAGATGGTCTAACCGCCATTCTATAAAATTTACCTTTGAGTTTAGGTGGTATCTTCTTGTCACACAATTCTCTAGAAGCAAGCCTCCATTTAGTCCATGCTTCCCCATTACGATGTGTGACATCCTTGTCGATATCGCCACTACTATGAATGGTGGACCTCAAATACTTAAAGTTTTCCTTCTTGGGGATAGGTTGAGTTGAAGCCTCATCTCAAAGTCTACGTCATCCCTCGTAACACTGAATTCGCATTCCAAGTATACTGTTTTGGTCCTGCTCAGTTTGAATCCTTTGGATTCCAAGATGTGTCTCCAAGCCTCTAACTTATCATTAACTTTAGTCCGAGTCTCATCAATTAGTACTATGTCATCTGCAAATAGCATAAACCATGGGACCTCTTCCTGGATAGATCGCATCATCTCATCCATCACTAAGCAAACAGGAAAGGGTTCAAAACAGATTTTTAATGGAGTCCCATCTCAATAGGAAAATACTCTGAGTCTCCTCTTACCGTTCTTATCCAAGTTTTGGCTCCTCCGTACAAGTACTTAATCACCCTTATATATGCCATTGGGACACCTTTCACCTCTATACACCTCCATAGGACATCCCTTGGAACTTTGTCATAGGCCTTCTCGAGATCAATGAACACTATATGAAGGTCCTTCTTTCTTTCCCTATATTTCTCCACCAATATCCGAACAAGATGAATAGCTTCAGTAGTTGACCACCCCGACATGAATCCAAACTAATTCTCCGAAATAGACACTACTCTTCTCACTCTCATCTCCACCACTCTCTCCCAGACCTTCATAGTGTGACTTAACAACTTGATACCCCTGTAATGTTAAAGTTTTGAATATCCCCTTTGTTCTTGTACAATGGAACCATTGTACTCCTCCATTCATCAAGCGTCTTGGCAGTTTTCATAATAGCATGAATAGTCTAGTCAACCACTCTATGCCATCCTTGACCATGTTCTTCCAAAACTCTACCAGAATCTCCATGGGTCCGCCCGCTCTCCCTCTCTTCATCCTACTAGTTGCCCTTCTAACCTCCTCAACTCTGAACCGCCTGCAATAACCAAAATCACGATGGCTTTCGGTGTGTGCCAACTCACCCAACTTAATATTTCTATCTCCATTTTCATTTAAGAGTTTATGAAAGTAAGCTTGCCACCTTAGTTTAATGGAAGTGACATCCACCAACACCTCACCCTCCTCATTCTTGATGCACTTTACTTGGTCCAAGTCACGAGCTTTCCTTTCTCACTCTTTAGCGAGCCTATACAATCTCTTGTCCCCGCCTTTATCACTTAGCTCCTCATGTAGGCGCTCAAAGAACTACTAAAAAAACAGGGAAAAGCAACCACGAAATACCGACTTCCGAAGGTCAGCATTACTATAATTACCAACTCACTATCGAATCCGAGCCTAAGTCGGAAAAACCTTGGTCGCTTTTCCATACCGACTTCTGGAGGTCAGTATTTATCGACTTCGTCCGATTTCACGAAGTTGATTGTATTTTTAAGTTGGAAAATTAGTAGTTTTATTTTTTAAATATTTTTAGTATAGTAGATACGTTTTTTTTCTAATTTTTAATATTTTCGACCTCCTGAGGTTGTTTAAATAATAAAATGTTATTATTTATATCGGCTACAAGAGGTCGGTATTATATATTTTTATTATTTTAATTTTCTAATATTTTGACTTTTGGAGGTCAAAATTATTTATTTATTTTCTATTTTATTTTGAATATTTCGACCTCTATAGGTGGATATTACTTATTTTTCTTTCAATTTTTTTGATTTTTCGACCCACTAAGCTCGATATTATTGATTTATATAATTTAATTTTTTGATATTCCGATCTCTAGTAGTTGATATTAATTTATTTTTATTATTTTTATTTACTGTAAAATCGACCTCTTTGCGACTTCCAGAGGTCGGTTTTATGGAAACAGAATTGGCAGCACATTGCTATAAATTTCTTGCCCACATGTATGCATAATTGAATAACCTCAACAGAATTCCAACTGAGCAGTTTCAATATTTCTATTACCCTATTTTAGATTAACTAATTAAACCTTGAATTCATTCAAACAAAATCAAAATACCATCAAAGTATTAGTACAAAATGTGAAATATTTACTAAATAGAACTATGCTTCATCACTCTCCTCTTCACTCTCATCCCCAAAGCTCGACCGGAAGGAATGATTTTTCCTGAATCAAGAAGAGAATTTAGTTGGGCTCGAAGCTCCATATACCTTTGGCTATCTATTGCAATTTGCTCGTCTCTCTTCTTCTCTCTTTCGGCTATTGCAACAAGTTCGACAGTGAGCAAAGATATCTTATCCTCCATTTTAGATAGTGCCGCTTTATCCACACCATCAATGCTGGAAGAGGATGCACAATAAAACCAAGCCTTCTTCTCATGATAGGCCTTTTCTGTGTAACCGTAGACTATCCCTCTAACCGGTTCACCTGCACTCTTTCACCACAACTGCTCGGTAATTTCTTGTGATAGTGGTGCATCTTGACTTTCCACAACTACTTAGTTGCCTAATCTGTTAGGCGGAGTAAATACAAGTAAATTTCAATTTTTAGGAGGAGTAGATGGTTGTTGCTGCCAACTTTGTACTGTACACCGACAATAGTGGAGGTGATGGTGAAAAAGAACTGGATGGGTGGTAATGAATGGAACGAGAAAGTATGAGAGATACCATATGTAAGATTTTGTTGAGTGTGTTGTTGTTGAGAAATGATAATTTAACAATTTTGTAAGCATTTATAATTGCAAAGTCTGGATAATTTCTAATACAAAAGGAGGAATTACAAGAATAATTACAGTTGAAGCTGAACGATTGAAACTAGTTTCAGAAGGTTGCATTACAAAATTTGTAAGTATTCCTATTTCTAGGTAATAAGAAAAATACTCCGACTTGAAGCTCATCTTCTAACATCTTAACTTTGATCTTTTCTGTTAAATTGCAGAAGAGGGTGTGACGACCCGAACCTAGGGTTTAGGAGTAACATGGCGAATGAGGACCCGAGAGTCCCCAAACAAGCCTCAAAGTATCTTAATTCACATCATCAGTTCGGAAGCATACTCAAATAATAAACACATAATTCTAAGGGGCGGGAAAGTAGAACTCACGCTATGGGGATAATTCGGGACTTGGGATCTTTTGAATCTTATCATACCATCAAGTCATAAGACCCATGGCCAAACCACATAACAATAATCAATGGGTAACCAAGCCATAACATAATCTTCAACATAGCACTTAGCATATAATCGTAAAGGCGCTTATAAAATGTCCAACAATGCCTCTAATCATAAGATAGGTCGGGGGCCAAGACATAACCCGGGCGCACCCTCAAAGTGAATAAAATAAGTAAAACATTATAGGTAAAGGAGTGGTGGCTTGTCCTTGGAAGATAGGACTCGCCACAACAAGAAAAACTTGAGATCCGAGCTAAATATCGAGCGGTGGATGATCGTATCACACGGTTCCTACATGGTAAAATCATATAGGCATAGAGTATGCGTTAGTACGTTTGAATGTACTAAGTATGTGGGCAGGCAACATGAAAGGAAAATGATGTTAACCTGCACAAAATGCCATATGAAAAACCATAGAGTAGCCATAACCACATATACTAGCACTCAAAGAATCACTCCTTACTCAAATTGTGTAAAAGGAGAGTTGTACCCATCCTCATCAATACATATGTAGCTCATGACATAACTTTATATAGGGAAGGTTGTACCTTTCCTCGTCTATACATTGTGTAAAGGGAGGGTTGTACCCATCCTCATCAATACACACTTAACTCATATAACCATGTGCATAGGGAAGATTGTACCTATCCTCATCTATGCCTTGTGTAAAGGGAGGGTTGTGCGCATCCTCATCAATACACACTTAGCTCATACATACATGTGCATAGGGAAGGTTGTACCTATCCTCATCTATGCATTGTGTAAAGGGAGGGTTATACCCATCCTCATTAGTACACCAATGTAATTACATATTCAGCAGGATGTCACATCATATAGATACCCATATAATTCATATTCATTTAGAAGTGAAGTTCATAGTACTATCAATTCATATCATGATGGTGTTCATCTTACATCATGCTTGTGTTCATAGATTCTTACTCAATTCTTGTTCATAACTATAATTTTTATCCAAAATATATGCATAAACATGTTTGGGTTCTAACCCACTTCATAATTTTCATACAAACCAACATCCATGAATGCATATGCGTGAGTGATGTGAGAATGGCATGGGTGATATAGTATGTCTAAAATCAGCATTTATAATATGAAATCTAGAAAATCCACAATCAAATCCATATGAAAATCATAGTGTAGATCACCCATGCATAAAACAATCTTTAAGGGGACATGCATATTCATAATTTGTATAACTCAATGTGATTCATCATAATAGAGCTTAAAATAACTTAAAAATTATGAGTAATGTACAACCCATGCATTGATTGAAGTTAATGAGATCAAATAGTAAAAATCCACATTTAAAGTGACTAGAATTCATGAAATAGTTTGAAAGGAATTTTGGGTCTTCTTGGTTGAAAGGGAACAAGAATCAATCCCACATACCTGAGCTAATAGAGAAGATTCAAGAAGATTTTTGGTGAAGAAAGAGTTCTTCCTTGATTCCCAAGCTTAATTCCCACTAGAGTTCTTTGAGAGAGACTTGAATGAATTCGTGATTGTGAGGAATGGATTTTGAATGAGAGGGATGAAGTTTAGGTAATTAGGAGGTCTTTAGGTTGCATAGGAAATCACAAAAGGCCCTTAGAATAAACTATAATTACGAAAATGCCATTAATGAAACGAGTGAAAAATTAACTCTTCATGACTTCACTGGCCCTTACACGGCCCATGAAGCACTTCACTGGCCGTGTAAGTGCCCATGAAGCCATACTTAGACAGTTTCAGCAAGTTCCCTTAAGGCAAACATGTTTCCAATAAGTGTTGTACGGAGCGTGTGAAGTTTCATGGGCCGTACAAGAGTACGTATGGAGGTACTAGGCTACGAGGCATGACTTCACATCAAAATATTATTTTCCAAAGAAATTTTGTGATACACTACCACATGGTCCGTGAGAAGTTACACGGCCCCTATGGGTGCCCGTGTGGCTTGCCTTGGCAAAAAGGGAGGAACACAACACATGAGGGTTTTACAAAAATGAGCATAACTCCTTGGTCCGAACTCGGAATTGGGTGAAACCAAGTGCCTTGAAAAGCTAATTCAAAGGGCTTCAATTTGGTAAGTTGTAGCCCTCCCAGTTCATCTTGTGCTAAGAGTTGTGACCATTTAACGTTGACCCTTTCACCGAATCATATGAAAAACTTTAGAAATGGAACAAATTTGAACTTGGCTTGTTCTAGGAGACTCATGATGACCCTAAAACACATAAATAAGTTTGGATTGAAGGCTTAAAAGTGACCTTAGCTTGAGCTTGAAGGTTCTATTCTGAGCGCACAACTTGCAGGGTATTACATTCTCCCCCCTTAGGATTACTCGTCTTCGAACGGGAAATGGGTTAGCTTGAAAGGCTTAGCTTGATCAAGAAACTTTCCAAAATGAAGACACAATGCATATCATAAATTTGAAAATCGTAAATTTATCAAACTTCATGTCAAAACAGTTTCAAATCATTTTGTGTACATGTATACATGTCATGTCATGAAACTCAAGAGTGAAGGAATTATGGTCTCTCAGATTTGGAAGAACCTAATGTCATAGTCTTGAGTAAGTTAGAGTGTGCAAGGGTATTTTCAATTCACACTCAAATCATGTGATATACACAACCAAAATCAAGGCCCTTCTAACTTACCATTCACCACAGTCAGAGCCTCCTTCCCCTCTTGCCTAGCATGTAGAGCATAAAACCCATTGTTGCGAGGAGCATCACCTTGTTGAACTCTAACTTGACCTTGCCCACCTGGAACCATTTGACCTTGAGGAAGACCTCCTTGGCCATTCATTTGAGCATTAGGACAATGAGCAAGTTTGTGCCCCACCTTGCCACAACCGAAACACGCACCTGATCCCATCAAGCATTTCCCCACATGGTTCTTGCCACATTCCTTGCATTTAGATTTATCCTCCTATCTTTGGCACTCCCTTGGTCTAGATCCTTGACCCGTTGAAGATGGTCATTTCCACTGCCACTTTCAGAGTTAGAGAGCCCACCATCATAGCGGGCCTTCTTAGAAGCATGCACCCTCTTCTCTTTGAGCTTTTCTTCTTCAATCTATTCAGCGTATGTCATGAGCCTAGAGATTTCAATCTCCCAACTAAGAATAGCTGTACGACATTCCTTCACTACAAAATCAGAGATCCCAGAAATAAACTTGTGCATTCTTGCAGGAGGGTCAGCCACTAGCATAGGAGCATACTTTGAGAGCTTTATGAATTTGAGGGCATATGCCCTCACACTCATATCACCCTGCTTAATATTGATGAACTCTGTCATTTTAGCTTCCCTAAGCTCAAGAGGGAAGAAACGATCCAGAACTGCGAACTTGAACTCTTCCCAATTAATAGCATTACCACAAATCCTTTCCATCAACCATTGAGTATACCACACTTGAGCCACATCTTTCAACTGGTAAGCAACCGATTCAGCTTTCTCCCCCGAAGTGACTCCCATGACAGTCAACACCTTAGGGAGCTCATCAATAAACTCTTGAGAATCCTCATTGGCCTTTGAACCATAAACTCAGGAGGATTCATCCGGGTGAAATTCCTCACCCTAGAAGCCGGAGTGGGATCCTTTGGAAGATTAGCTTGTCTAGTCTGAGATGTCACCACCTGGGCAAGCATAGCAAAGGTCGTATGAAATTCCCCATTAGAGATAGGCTCATCCATAGGCCTTTTAAGTGCTTGATCCTCATTAGCCGGGGCTAGTCTTGGTAGGTGGGGTCTTCCTCGAGGCATCTTCTGAAATGGAGCAATGATACCACAAAGATAAGGAAACCAAATATACTAACCATAGCACGACGTAAGGCATGAAGAAATGAGACAATTCCTAGAACGTCTTCGTAGCCTCCCACTCATAGGCATGGTGCACTTCACACCCATGAATAGGACTCTACCTGACGCGGCATGTTGGACTCCGAGGATCATTTACAAACATAGTACTCTGACATCATCTTTGTCATAACCCAAACCTAAGGTCTAGGAGTGACATGGCGAATGAGGATCCGAGAGTCCCCAAACAAGCCTCAAAGTATCTTAATTCATATAATCGATTCAGAAGAATTCTCAAATAATAAACACATAATTCTAAGAGACAGGAAAGTAGGACTCACGCTATGGGGATAATTCGGGACTTGAGATCTTTCGCATCTTATCATACCATCAAGTCATAAGACCAATGGCCAAACCACATAACAATACTCAATGGGTAACCAAGCCATGACATAATCTTCAACATAACACTTAGCATATAATCGTAAAGAAGCTTACAAAATGTCCAATAATGCCTCTAATCATAAGATATGTCGGGGTCAAAGACATAACTCGGGCTCACCCTCAAAGTGAATAAACTAAGTAAAACATTATAGGTAAAGGAGTGGTGGCTTGTCCTTGGAAGATAGGACTCACCACAACAAGCGAAACTTGAGAATTGAGCTAAACGTCGAGCGGTGAATCATCGTATCACATGGTTCCTACATGGTAAAATCATGTAGGCATAGAGTATGCGTTAGTACGTTTGAGTGTACTAAGTATGCAGGCATGAAACATGAAAGGAAAATGATTTTAACCTGCACAAAATGCCATATGAAAACCATAGAGTAGCCATATCCCACATATACTAGCACTCAAAGAATCACGCCTTCCTGGAATTATGTAAAGGAGGGTTGTACCAATCCTAATCAATATATATGTAGCTCATGACATAACTTTATATAGGGAAGGTTGTACCTTTCCTCGTCTATACATTGTGTAAAGGGAGGGTTGTACCCATCCTCATCAATACACACTTAGCTCATATAACCATGTGCATAGGGAAGGTTGTACCTATCCTCATCTATGCCTTGTGTAAAGGGAGGGTTGTGCCTATCCTCATCAATACACACTTAACTCATATATACATGTGCATAGGGAAGGTTGTACCTATCCTCATCTATACATTGTGTAAAGGGAGGGTTGTGCCGATCCTCATCAATACACACTTAACTCATACATACATGTGCATAGGAAAGGTTGTACCTATCCTCATCTATGCATTGTGTAAAGGGAGGGTTGTGCCCATCCTCATCAATATACTTAGCTCATACATACATGTGCATAGGAAAGGTTATACCTATCCTCATCTATGCATAGTGTAAAGGAAGGGTTGTGCCCATCCTTATCAATACACCTATGTAATTACATACTCATGTAGGATGTCACATCATATAGATACCCATATAATTCATATTCATTTAGAAGTGAAGTTCATAGTACTATCAATTCATATCATGATGGTGTTCAACTTATATCATGCTTGTGTTCATAGATTCTTACTCAATTCTTGTTCATAACTATAATTTTCATCCAAAATATATGCATAAACATGTTTGGGTTCTGACCCACTTCATAATTTTCATACGAACCAACATCCATGAATGCATATGCGTGAGTCATGTGAGAATGGCATGGGTGATGTAGAGTAAATCTAAAATCAGCAATTATAATATGAAATCTAGAAAATCCACATATGAAAATCATAGTGTAGATCACCCATACATAAAACAATCTCTAAAGGGATATGCATATTAATAATTTGCATAACTCAATGTGATTCATCATAATAGAGCTTAAAATAACTTAAAGTGACTAGAGTGATTCATCATGAGTAATGTACAACCCATGCATTGATTGAAGTTAATAAGATCAAATAGTAAAAATCCACATTTAAAGTGACTAGAATTCATGAAATAGCTTCAAGGAATTTTGGATCTTCTTGGTTGAATGGGACCAAGAATCAATCCCATATACTTTAGCCAATAGAGAAGATTCGAGAAGAAATTTTATGAAGAAAGAGTTCTTTCTTGATCCCCAAGTTTAATTCCCACTAGAGTTCTTTGAGAGAAACTTGAGTGAATTTGTGAATGTGAGGAATGGATTTTGAATGAGAGGGATGAAGTTTAGGTAATTAAGAGGTCTTTAGGTAGCATAGGAAATCAGAAAAAGCCCTTAGAATAAACCATAATTTTGAAAATGCCATTAATTAAACGAGTGTAAAATTAACTCGTCATGAGTTCACTGGCCCTTACACGGCCCGTGAAGCACTTCACTGGCCCTTACACAGCCCGTGAAGCACTTCACTGGCCGTGTAAGTGCCCATGAAGCCATACTTTGAGAATTTCAGCAAGTTTCCTTAAGGCAAGCATGTTTCCAATGAGTGTTGTACATACCGTGTGAAGTTTCACGTGCCGTACAAGAGTCCGTATGGAGGTACCAAGCTGGGAGGCATGACTTCACACTTAGAATATGAATTTCCAAAGCAATTTCGTGATACACTACCCACACGGTCCGTGAGATGTTATACGGCCCGCATGGGTGCCCGTGTGGCTTGCCTTGGCAAAAAGGGAGGAACACAGCACAGGAGGGCTTTACAAAAATGAGCATAACTCCTTGGTCCGAACTTAGAATAGGGTGAAACCAATTGAGTTGGAAAGCTAATTCAAAGAGCTTCAATTTGGTAGGTTGTAGCCCACCCAGTTTTTCTTGTGCTAAGAGATATGACCATTTAAAGTCATTTAGCTAACATGGTGAGATTAAACAATGAAACACTAAACATAAAATTTGGACTAATAAGCCAACTGATTTGGAACAAAAAATACTCCTAAATTGAAAGCAAAAAGCAGTCTTACCATATCAGAAAAGGGGAACAATGAAACCAACCTAAAAGTTGAAAAGGAGATGCTTCACTTCACTGTAGACCAAATGCTTCAGGCGAAATCAGACCAAAGAGAAACGGATTAGAGCATTTTTCAGAGAAAGAGGAAGAGAAGGGTTTTTTTCCCATAGAAAGAGGAGTATTCGTCTGTGGGGAAAATATTTGTTCAAGGCAGGGTCATATAAAATTATACCGACTTCTGGAAGTCGGTATTTTTATTTAAAAAACTCAATTTTACTAATATATACATGGTATTAATATACTTTGTATTGTTTTTATTGATTGATATTAAAGTAAATATTTAAAAAATACCAACTTCAAGAAGTTGATACTATTTAACCAAAGTAATAACTAAAATATTCCGATCTATTATGATGAAATTTTATTAATTCAATAAAACTATGTAATGAATACCGATCTTAAGATGCTGATATTATATATATATATATATATATATAGATTTTCAATTTACCGATTAATGGAGGCCAAATTTTGAAGAATGATTTTTTATATGTTATCTACAATTACTTATACTTTTCTAATAAACCTATCATAGGCAAATAGATCATCAATTATCCACGGAGGTTGATATTTAAAGAACTTGATATAATTTGTTTAATATATAACTTAGCGAGTATTGTAATAGTAGTTTATACTTATTGCATCCTAAGTATATCAACATACTTCATACTTGAATTTAATGGCACAATTAAAATCATATTTAATAATGGAGTTCATAATCTAAAAAAGTCGACGCATGAACATATTTAATACATCTCTGATGAATTATAATTTATCCGTCAACAATGATTTATCACCTCATAAACAACATATTTAATACTTGAATTAAACAGTATTTTTTTAATTAATGGCGTATTTCATACTCAAACTATTAATTAATATATGGATTTTTGTTTGTTACACTACTCAACGAGTCTATATAACTTACCACAATTAACGTATTCGACACGTCTTTGATGGATTATCATTTTTTTGCCAACGATAATACTACATGAAAGATTCATTTAAGTTCGGATTTATGGACATTCATAGAATTGACACACACACATACACACACACACAAACACACACACACACACACACACACATATATACGCATCAGACTGGTAGAATTTGTTACATTATTTTATGAATATATATAAAATTATCCCTTAATTAATGTCAATGTTATTTCATACTTTGAAAATAAATTATCGATGTTTTATTTATTGTCTATTCCACTAATTCTAGTTTTTAAATAAAATTTTCAAAAAAATGTTACACTTTTAAAAGGTCAATCATAAGCATAAAATAAAAAGTTAAGGTTATACACAATATACAACAATAATGATTAATAAATAAAGTTTTTAAAATTGACCTTCGTATGTCGATTTTATTAAAAACAGTTAGATAATATAAAATTTACTGACCTCCGAAAGTCGGTATCACATTGAATTAAAATGAAAATAAAAATAATCACATTAATACCGACATCAGGAGGTCGGTAATTTACATTAAGTTATTCTACTGTTTACATAAAATTGTTGCTCTAATTTTAATTGATTTTTTTTTTTGTAATTTTTATTCAAATAACATTAAAATTTAATTTTGATTTATTGTCATATTACCGGTCATTGGAGGTCGGTATTAGTAAAACAATTAAATAAAAATAATATATCGACTTCCCTTGGTCACTATATACATACTTTTAATGAAACGTAATTTTAATTATATAAAACTTAAACATACTGACTTCTAGATGTTGATAAGAATTTATCATTTTTTTGTTATTCTACGCATTACCGTCCTTTGGAGGACGATTTACTTAAAAATAGATTTTTTTAATTTTTAATATTTAATTGAGATAAAATAAAATATTATTATTTATTTATTAAATTTAATACCGACCCTAGAAGGTCAGTTTCTCAAGTATTTAATTTTTTTCGGGAAAAGTTTTGACCTCCGAAGGTCGCTATATTATTCTTCGGCATTTTTCACAGAAAATACCGACTTCTTGAAGTCGATTAGCTTAAGTTTTTTTATTTGTTTATTTTTTTTAAACAATATCGACTTCTAGAAGTCGAAAATTACCGACTTCAATTGGAGGTCAGTAATTTTGAGGTCGCTTCACAGTTTTTTTAGTAGTGAAGGAAGCTGTCTTAGTACTCATCACTGCCATCTTTGCTTCTGACTTAGCCATCTTATATGTCTCCTTAAGCATTCTCTTTTCATCTTCATCCCTACACTTTGGCCTAAACTTCCTCATTCCACCACCAATGGCCCTGACGTCCTCCAAAGATCCCTTTTGGAACCCCTAGTACCTTGGTAGCTACCTTTCTAATGTAGCCAGCAGTAGTGTCCCACATATTTTTCACATTTCTGCAACTACTCCAATCCTCTAAATATGTAATTCATTGAAATAATATTTTTACTCTTAGGGGGTTTCTCTATTCGATAACCATAACCTATAAGAAAATGACGATACAATGAAGTGATATTGTTTTCATATCCATCCAATGCCTTGCCAGATAAAGGACATCAATGTCAATGAATCCAATATAAAAGTCCTTTTTAGTATAAGAGAGACTTGACCTCTATTCTATACACTGGCTATGTAGTTTGTGGTTAAAATTGCCTCTATTCATACCCAAGTTCAGTACTACTATCAAAATATAATATGCTCAATTAAGTAAAACATTTAAATTATCTCATATCATCTCGTCAAATTAGACTTTCATCAAAATCAATTTCATCAAAGCTCATTTCTTAATTGTCATTCACACTCAAAACTTATGTTCTTTTAGACTCAATACTCAACTCCTTTAAAGCTCCTTAGAATATGCAAACTAGGAGTTTAAAAGTATTCATCGTTAAATGTAATAAAAAATCACCAATGTCCGCTCAAATAATGCATATTAAAGCCATAATAATCAACTCAATTAGGGTTCATGGGAAAATAGTCATGAACAACAATTCTAATAATTCAATATATAAAAAAATGATAATCTTAAACATAATTATGTAAAACTCAATAGAATAAAGATTAGCTTATTCAAAATTCTAGAAACTAGAGTTAAACTCAATTCAACTCAACTAGGATAGGATTTAGAGGTTGGGTGCATAGATGAACTCAATTCAAATTTACATACCTAATCGATTAAAACTTCACTTGAAACTCAAAGATCTTGGTAGAATCTCTTGAACCGTAGTTCTTACTTCTCTTGAAACTTACTCTCAAATTGCCAAGTGTAAAATGGAAGGAAAATCCACTGGTGCTATTAAAGGGATTATTTTAATCCCAAATCATCAAATATTATTGTCACGCCTGGGGAGGTACCCTTGGCGTGGCCAATACTTGAAGAACTATTGCTGATTCCTCAAGAGAACCACCTGACCTTATTGTCACATCATACTAAACAGCGGAAGAATACTCAAGAAAAGCTATCAATTTAGATAAATATGTCTCTTTCAGTAATAGTTTCCAATGGACAAAATTTGAAAATAAATCAATTGACCATTTCTACTCAATGTCTACGAAGCCTCGATCCAGTCTAGAAGGTTCCAATATAAAACCCAGTCTAACTTACATAAAATAGTAGTACTCAATAAGGATCAAAGAAAAGGGCTCCTTCAAATAGAAAGGAGGGCTCACCAAGTCTGGAAGCAAGAAGATGAACCTCAACGATGCGCTTGCTGAAGTCCTCTATCACCTTTATCTGCATCATTAACAATGCAGGCCCAAATGTCAGTACATTGAATATACTAGTATATAAAATAACTAAGAAAACAAGTCAGGCTTAGATACAATCAACAAAAATAAGCTCAACAATCCATGACTCAACACTGTAAAGGATACAAGATTTGTATAGTAAAACAATGCACCTAAAGAAACTCTATCATACAACTCAGTCATGCACAATCAGAGAATTACTCTGACTGACAACCATCAAATATGAGCTTGTGATAATACAACGTTTGCACTATCGTTGCCGCAACCATCCAATACTTGCTTAGGTAAGGGATGATAAAACCAATCTGGATCCAAAATCAATGTCCATCTTTTTGGGACATAAGTGTAACGATCCAACCTAAGGGCCTAGTCGTCACACGACGTGTGTAATACCCAAAGACACCTCACCCACGCCATCTTAAGCATTCATAGGCATTCAATTAAAACATTTCTGGAAAAAGGGGAAAGGGAATGTGGGCCTTTTAAAAGCAATGAAGCAACATTAAAAATCAATTAGGATAAGTAACATACTTTGTCCATAAATCATAGAAACTACAACATCAATAGACGAAACCGATAACTGTCCATTTTCATCAAACAGAAAAGATGTCAATACTAAACAACATAGAAAGTAAAAGCCTCAAAAGAGACACAAATACACGTCTCAAAATAAAATACAAGATAGAGTGGAAAATGAGTAGAGTTCCAAACTAAGGGCTCACCACAACTAAAAGTGCTAGTCTTGAACGCTAATTACTAGCCTCGAGCCATTGGAGAAGTGCCTGTTCCTACATGATTAAATCATGCAGGCAAAATATACGTCAGTACATTAGAATATACTATGTATGTGAGATGCAATGCAATGCATGAAACTGTAATGCCATCATTCATAAATATAACATATAAGTACGTATGAGTCGAAAGATACATAAAGTGAGCTTAAACGTGCACAAGGAATATGACTCAATATGAATAAGAGTCAATGCATGAAAAATCATATATATAATGAAACATGTCATAGAGTCGTAAACTTGTGGAAGAAGACCTTAAGACCACATGAGCTACTACATGGAATCCAACATAACCCCCTACATTGGCACGTACATGAATCCACTAGTCTAGCCTACAAGGGCTCTTATGGTGGCACATAGTTAGGGACTTTGAGATTTAGCTTTAATGGGTCATGCCTCAACTAACAGAGTGAATCCCAATCTCAAGTCCACTCAGTGCTAAGTCATCCCACGAAATCTTTAAGTTATAACTTAGAATCATAAGCAGCAACCATATGAGTAGCTCAAACTTAGGAACCACCAAATGGGAATTGTCCTTTCATCTTGGGGACCTCTCTTAAACATCTTTTAGGGAATTTTTCAACATGTTATATCTTTGACAAATCTTTACTTTAAAACTTAACTTTATTGCCCTAGTCATCATCATAAATCATGCAAGGCTTTACTTGAAAACTAGGTGGGCTAGGCTTTTAAAATGGAACAATCATAAATCACATGAATCATGAGAAAATTTCTCTTTCATAAACTAACTAAACACCCACACTTCATCATTAACAATACTCATCATTGGAGTCATCATCAATAACTCAAAACATGAATATACTTAGTAAAATATCATAAGGTATCATCATAATCATTGAATAATGTAGAGTATCATGAAATCATCAAAACATGCATATTAACTTGAGGAGCTTAAAAAAAGGATAAAATACTTTAAAGAGATTTTATGGGTAGAAGGGTACCCATAAATCAGTCTCACATACTACCGAAACCTTGGGAGGAACAAACTTGGAACCTTTGGTGAAGAAATTTAGACCCCTAGCTTTGCGTTGCTCCTTTTCTTTAGAGAATAATTACCTTAGGTGCGATTGATTTTCCTAATCCACTAGAAAATATTAGAGCCACTATTAGGTGCAAAGCCGTGACAAGTCTGTGATGCGGACCTATCATGTACTCTTCTGGATTACAGTTTTGCCCCAAAAATTATCTTTTGATTCGGTTTCTCTACAATTCAATCAAGACTATTTTTCCACATAATATTTTATGCTGATCACGATTCTTGCCTTAGATTTGTCGAAAAAGTTTGGAAAGATATGTTATGCAAGTGTTCCTTCATCTAGGAAATATTTTGATAATTGACAAGTTTGTGATGTGGACCTATTGCGTACTTTTCTTGTTTACATCTTTGCTCCAAAAAATTATCTTTTGATCCGGTTAATCTAAAATTCTACCAAGGCCTTTTTTCCATACAATATTTCATGGTAATTAGGATTCTAGCCTCGGATTTGTTGACAAAGTTTAGAAAGATATGTTATGCAAGTGTTCCCTCATCTAGGGATATTTTGATAATTTTACTTGGTCTAACATTATCTCTCCCTTGGGAGAAGTGGTCATCGAATGAAGAGCAATCTAGAAGTTTAGTCAAGGTACACATCCTATCGTGGACTCTAACAATCAAGAATTTCACAAATCACTTATGCAATCCACTGAACAGAAAATCAAGTGAGTAAACAATCAACAAATCAAATAGATCATCAGTTGGACTCTAGGACACTATCGCTTTTTCAAACTCGACACAAAGGGAACTCAAAAAATAGGAATAAATCATTACCATTGACTTCCTCATCATCAGCACATAGAAATAAATGTGGGTACTTAGGCTTCATATCCTTTACTTCTTCCCAAGTAGCATCTTCTACAAATTGATTTCTCCAAAGCACCTTAACAGATGCAATCTTGTTGGTCCTCAACTTGCAAACCTGACGATCAAGGATTTGAATGGGAATATCTTCATAATTCAAACTATCCATCACTTCAATACTTTCAACAGGCACAACTAATTACAATTCTCCAAGCACTTCATAAACATAGAAATGTTAAAGACTGGATGGATGGCCGCTAGCTCTTGTGGTAGCTCCAATTCATAAGCTACATTACCCACTCTCTTCAAAATCTGATATGGACCAATGTATCTCAGACAACTTCCCTTTTTTGCAAATTGCATCACACCCTTCACAGGTGACACTTTCAAATGCACTCAATTGTCGACCTCGAACTCTGAGTCTCTTCTACTAATATCTATCTAGGATTTCTATTGACTCTGTGCAGTCTTCAATCTCTCTCAATGATATTTACCTTCTCCATAGCTTGATGAACTAAGTCTGGCCTAATCAACTCTGCCTTACCCACCTCGCATCAACCAATCGACGATCGACACCTCCTCCCATAAAGTGCTTCAATGGAGCCATCTGATTACTCAAATGGAAACTATTTTTGTAGGCACACTCAATCAGAGGAAAATGGTCACCCCAATTGCCCTTAAAGTCAATGGAACATGCTCTCAACATATCCTCAATAATTTGAAGCGCTCTCCCTGGCCATCAGTGTGTGGGTGGAGGGCAGTGCTAAGGTTCACATTTGTACCCAATCCTTTCTAGAAAGATCTCCAAAGCTGAGTAGTGATTTGAGCTCTTCTATTTGAAAAGATAGACAAAGGGACTGCATGCAATCTAATACTCTCTCTTATATACATTCTGGCATACTCCTATGCAGTGTCATTCATCTTTACTACCAAAAAGTGCACAAAATTTGTTATTCTATTAACTATCACCCAAATTGAATCATGCTACCTACGTGACCTTAGTAAGCCCGTGAGAAAGTCCAGGTTGATTATCTCCTATTTCCATTCTAGTATCTCAAAGTTTTGAGCTCCTTCACATGACCTTTGATGCTCAACTATAGCTGGTTGGCAATTCAAACACTTCGAAACAAACTCGACAATGTCTCTTTTCATCCCACTCCACCAATAGGCTTATCTAAAGTCATGGTACATCTTAGTTGATCCTGGATAGATCAAATACTTAGAGTTTTATGCTTCTGCCATGATTCTTTCTCACATGCCATTAACACTTGGAACACATAATCTACTTGGGTACCTCAATTCTTCATCTCCCTCTTTGGCAAAAGTCATCACCTTTTGCTTATGCACATTTGCCTTCAATTGCAGTAAAATAGGATCTTGGCCTTGCTTCTCCTTCACCTCCATTACTAGGGATGATGCAGACCCATTATGCACAAGAACTCCACCTTCACCAGATTCATCCAATTGAACTCCCAATTGTGCTAGTATGTGAACCTCTTTGGCTATCTCCTTCTTCCCCTCTCTGACATGGGAGGTAATACCTATGGATAGCCCATTAAGAGCATCAAAATTGGTGCAATAGTCAACCTCATTTTCAACACTTGGAAGCTCTTTCACATTCATCAGACCATTGAAATTTGACCTTCTTCTGAATTAGTAGTCAATGGTGAGGATATAGAAGAAAATCCGTCAATAAATCTGCGGTAATAGCTTATCGAACCCTAGAAGCTCCTTATGTCAGTTAGAGACGTGGATTTGGGCCAATTGTTAACTTTCTCAATCTTTTGAGTGACCAATCGAATGCCATCTCTTGAGACAATATGGCCTAGAAAATCCA
The DNA here is from genome assembly GCA_029948455.1 of Solanum rostratum. Taxonomy (NCBI): domain Eukaryota; kingdom Viridiplantae; phylum Streptophyta; class Magnoliopsida; order Solanales; family Solanaceae; genus Solanum; species Solanum rostratum. The sequence continues at coordinate 13,249,104 of CM057053.1, read as the reverse complement.
AAGACTTGAGCCAAGCTTTACACTTTAAAACTTTTGCATATAGCTCATTTTCCTTGAGATTCAGTAAGGCGATTCGAAGGTGATTTGCATGCTCCTCCTCATCTCTATAATACACAAAAATATTATCGATAAACACAATCATAAACCTATCAAGGTATTGTCTGAATACTCTATTCATCAAGTCCATAAAGGCTGCTGGTGAGTTTGTCAACCTAAAGGACATCACAAAAAACTCGAAATGACCATATCAGGTTTGGAAAGATGTCTTTGGGATGTCACATTCTCTAACTTTCAACAGATGATAACCTAATCTTAGGTCTGTCTTGGAGAAAATGGTGGCACCCTAAAGCTAGTCAAACGAGTCATCTATCTTTTAGAGGGGATACTTATTCTTTATCATGATCTTGTTCAGCTGCCTATAGTCAATACACATTCTGAGAGACCCATCCTTCTTTCGCATGAATAGGATAGCAGCAACCCAAGGAGAAACATTTAGCCTAATAAAGACCTTCTCTAGAGAATCTTTCAATTTCTCTTTTGACTCTTTCAGCTTAGCAAAGGTCATCCAATAAGGTGGAAGAGCGATATGTTGAGTATCGGGGAGAACATCAATCCCGAAGTCAATCTCCCTATAAGGAGGGACTCCAGACAAATTCTCAGAAAACACTTCAAGAAACTCATTCACAATCAAAACTGACTCAAGGGTATGAGACTCTACATCACCAGACTTAACTCGCACAAGGTGATAGATACATTTCTTAGATATTAGCTTTCTGGACCTAAGGTAGGAAATAAACTTGCCCTTAGGTGCATAGAATTTACCTTTCTTGCTAGGACCGGTTCATTCGAGAATTGGAATTTAACAGTTCGGGTCCTATAATCAATGGAGGAATAGCAGGCGTGCAACCAATCTACGTAAAGGATCATATCAAAATAAATCATTTCCAACTCCATCAAGTCGACCAAGGTATCCTTATGATAGACCAACTCTACAAATATCTATAAACTTTCTCGGCTAGAATAGACTCACAAACAGGAGTAGAAATAGAAAAAGGTTCAAGCAAACAATTAAGAAGAATTTGAAATCTACTAGCCACATATGGCATCATAAATGATAGGGTCATACTCAGATCAAGCAAAGCATAACAGTAAAAAATAAAGACTCGAGGCATACTAGTCATGACATCTGGTGTAATCTCTTATCCTATCAAATCCTTATCGCATGCAGATGATTTGTTCCACCACCAGTCCCTGGTGCAGTACCTCTCCGATTACCCTTGGCTGGTGGTGCTGTAGTAGAAGACTGAGCCTTATTGCCCTATATCAGAAACTATTTTTGAAAGTGACCCATCTAGCCACACTTATAGCAACCATTCCCTCCCTCTCTACACTTTCCCAGATGCATCTTGGCACATCTTCAATAAGGCGGCAGCCCTCTCGAACCCTAGGTCACACTATCCTGTGACTGAGGGCCCTGTGTCCTGAAGTTCGGCTAACCTATAGATATTTTATCATAACTATTATATAGAGCCAGTGCACTCGCTAAAGATGGTACATAACTTGGAGGTCTCTTTTGAAAGTAAGACTTATCTCCCTTATTCTGCTTAGATTGGCTAGGCTCATGCCCTACTGACTTAGCCTTCTTACTCAAATTCTCCTCCCTATCCCAATTCTTATATTCCTGAAGTTGTTGGGCATAAACCAGAAGTCTAGAGATGTCCATGTTTGGGATTAACAGAGTTGCTTTGCATTTCTTCTTTACATGTTTACCAAGCCTGATATGAACTTCCTCATTCTGGCTCTCATACATCTCCGAGACATAGCTGGATAGTTGGATAAACTTGAGGCTTTACTCTTTGACCATCAACCCTTCCTTTTTCAAGATCACAAACTCTTCAATCTTGGCCACCCTCAACTCCTGGAGAAAGAAGTGATCTGTAATGACCCACCGTTTGGGAGCCCTGAGTAAAGAAAAGTTGGCCTTAAAAATAACCTAGAATCGGGTTTACAAGATAACTTACGGCTCGTTAGTTGACATACGACCTGTACTTAAAATATAACTTGATGAAGGGGAAACATTTCTAAGTGTGTGGTAACCTACAGGCCAAGTGACGGCCGTAGGATACCTTACGACCCATAGATGGTTTTTTGAGTGGGACCCCAGACATGAAACAAATTTGGATTTTTCAAGAAAGTGGTGTGCGAGTATCAGATGGCCCATAGAATGGGTTATAACCCGTGGAAGCCTTTCGTTGATGAGGCCAAGGAAGTGAGAAGAAATTCTTAAATGTGGAAGGACTGAACGAGTCAAACCACGGCTAGTAAGATGTTTCACGACCCAAATTGATGCTTCATGATTTTAAGTCCAACAAAGTCAGTTTTTAGGATTTTCAGGTGTGTCATTAGACGAAAGGACTTACAGTCTGTGGACTGACTTATGGCTCATAATTAGGGTCTCGTAAGTCGACTTTAACAATTATAATGAGTGATAAGTTTTTCATTTTTTGTCCTTTCTATTCCTATACTATGTCATTTGCGGAATGGGAAAGGTACGGTACAATAGCCCTCAAGGCCTAATTTCTTCATTTATTCTCCCATTCATTATACTCTAAATTTCTAAGGTATAAAAAGCCTCTCAAAGACAAGCTAGGGCAAGGCTAGGGTTCCAAGATATTTCCTCAATCTTACAAGTTTGTGTCTCTCTAGTTCTTCCAAGGTATGTGAGTTGATTTATGGGTATCCTTTCACCTATAAAGTTTTCTATTGAGTATTTTACATTTTCTTTAAGTTCCTCAAGTTAATGTGCATGTTTATGATGATTTCATGCTCTTTATGTTATCATATGATACTCATGAAGTTTAGTAACTATTTTGCTAAGTAAGTATATGCATATTTGAATATGATGTTGATTCCATGATGATTTTTGATATGATCAAGGTTGGGCAATTTTGATGTTCTTTTTAAAAGAAATTTCCTATGACTTATGTGATTTATAATTGTTCTATTGTAAAACTATTATTCTATGATAAAACTAAGCCCACCTAGTTTTTATGATTGTTCTATGATAAAACTATTGTTCTATGATAAAACTAAGCCCACCTAGTTTTCAAGTAAAGTTTTCTATGATTTATGATGATAATTAGGAGATCAATGAAGAGCTTTAAAGTTAAGTTTATTAAAGATATAAGTATGATGTTAATTTCCCTAAAAGATATTTAAGAAAGGTCTCCAAGATGAAAGGGATATTCTCATTTGGTGGTTCCTAAGTTTGAGCTACTCCTATGATTGCTACTTATGGTTCTAAGTTGAACTTTAAAGATTATGTGGGATGAATTAGCACCAAATGAGACCTTGTGGTGAGGTTTGGTAAGGGAATCCTAGAAGCAACCCTTTGTCATATTAACTATGCGCCACCATAGGAGCCATTGTAGGCTAAGCTAGTTGATCTACATAGGCCAATTATGTTATAATAATACGTGCTAAGGTTGATAGAGTTCCACCCAGCAAGTGGTCTCCCTGTGCCAACATAGGGGGTTATGTTGGATTCCATATAGTAGCTCACATGGTCTTATATGTCGGTTAAGGTTCATCTAAAAAAGCTTATGATGTTATCTTATGTCTTCAGTTTATGTGGTTTCTTACGCAGTGTCTCATATTGATCTTGAGCCATATTGCTTGTGCATGTTTAAGCTCGCTTATGCATCCTTTATTCTATATATACTTATATGTTATGTATAAGAATGATGGCATTACAATTTCATCCATGCATTGCATCTCAAATACATAGTACATTCAAATGTACTAACGGATATTCTGCGTACATGATTTAACCATGTAGGGACAGGCACTCCTCCACCGGCTTGAGGATAGTGTTCAGCGTTCAAGATTAGTAGCTTGTTTTGTTGAGCGCATAGTTTAGGACTCCTCCACTTTTCATCTATGTTGTATGATTGCTTGTTTTAACCAATGCATTTGTTGCCCTTTAAGGCTTTTACTTTCTATGTTCCCTTTTTATGGATTTTTTCTATTTGATGGAGATCGACTGATACTAGTCCCATCTGTTTAAGATGTAGATTGTATGTATATGGACAAACAAGTTAATTATAGTATTTCCACTACTTCTTAATGTTACTTCATTGAAAAAAATAATCCTTAGACCCTTTCCCTATTTTCTTCCACAAAGGTTTTACAAAATGCATATGAATGCTTAAGATGCTAGAGATGGCTTGGGTGAGGTGCATTTGGGTATCTCATTTGCCTTGTGATGACTAATCCTCTAGGTCAGGTTGTTATAAACTTGGTATCAGATCACGAGGTATTATAATGTTCCTCGGATGTCCATGTATACCCTGTAACGTAGGGTCTCATTCAAGGTTGTGAAGCGCACCACTATCTTTAGTGAGAGTCTATGAGATGATTTAGGAAAGTCTTCCCTTCTTTCCTATCATGTTGTGCCTTAGAGTTGAATGAGATTTTCCACTTACTAATGATAGGAGATTTTGTTGTTTCTGGATCATGCCAGCATGAAGAGCTCCTCATCAGCGAGACACTTCTAAGGAACAAGTTTCTCCTTTCCAACAAGACGATGGAGTATCTTATACAGAGTTCCAAGCCGCATTCACTTTGTTGGCCCATGAATTGGGCAACCAAGAAAATTGGGAGGTGGTTGTTCCCCCTCAAGTGCCTACTCCAGCCACAAGAGTATGTGACTTCATGGGGATGAATCCGCCAGAATTTCAAGGGTTAAAGATGGACGAGGATCCTATTGAGTTTATTGAGGAAGCTTAGCAGGTTGTAGTAGTGATAGGAATTCCATCCAAAGAGAAGGCCGAGTTGGTGGCGTACCAACTCAAAGTACTACTAAAATTTGGTTTGAGCAATGGGCAGACGACATAGGTCAAGGAGTAGGTCCAATAGGTTGGGAGAAATTCAAATGTACCTTTCTAGATTGGTTCCCCATCAAGCTTAGGGAGGCAAATGTCCAGGAATTCATCAACTTGAAGCAACAGAGAATGAGCGTGAGGGAGTATGCCTTCAAATTTAGCAAATTATCAAAGTATGCTCTGTTTAAGGTCGCAAATCCAAGGGACCGCATGAGCAAGTTTATTTTAGGTGTCTCCGAGTTACTCTCCAAGGAAAGCAAGATGTCCATGCTGGTGAAGGAGATGGACGTTTCCCGCTTGATGACATACAAGGAGCAAATTAAAGAAGAGAACCTTCATGAAAGGGCAAGAGAGTCCAAGAGGGCTCGAGTCGAAGGTAGGAACTACTCTCACCAATGGGCCTATAGTCACCAATTCCAAGGTGGCTAAAAGCAAGGTGGAAAAGGATCCACCAACACTTCTCCTTCCCGAAATAATAAAGGGGTGGCTCCCAAGCCCCAAAGTCCAAATTTCCCTAAGTGCATGAAGCCTTATAAAGGAGAATACCTAGCGGGGTCAAATGCTTCCTTCACTTGTGGGAAGCCTGGCCACCATGCTAAGGACTATAGGAGTGGAGGCACAAGGTCTCAAGGCCAAAGGGGTCCAATCCAAGGTGCCCAAAGGACCACCAAATTTTATGCTCTTCATGGTCGCCAAGAGGTCGAAAAAGCTCCAAATGTGGTTACAAGTATGTTAAGAGTATTTGATTATGATGTATATGCACTTAGATCCAGGAGAAAACTTGTCTTTCGTAACCCCATTCTTTTTATATAAGTTTCATGCATGTCCTGAAGTCCTCCATGAACCCTATGAGGCGATTAACCCTGTAGGTGAGTCTATCACAGCCCGAAAGGTCTATAGAGGTTGTTCTGTTTCTATCTTCAATAAAGTGATTCCGTATGACTTAGTTGAACTTTCCATGGTAAAATTCAATATGATTTTGGGGATGGATTGGTTGTATACTTCTTATTCCTCCATTGACTACAGAACTCGTAGGGTTAAATTCCAATCCCAAATGAGCTAGTTCTTGAATGGGAGGGTAGCAAATCTTTGTTTAAGAGTTGATTCATTTCTTTTGTAAAGGTCCATAAAATGATTTCCAGGGGGTGCATCTACACTTGGTGAGGGTAAAAGATGTTTCTTCCAAAGTACCTTTCCACTGAGTCAGTCACTGTTTTAAGTGAATTTCATGAAGTCTTCCCAGATGAGTTACCAGATGTCCCTCCTGAAAGAGAGATAGACTTTGGTATAAATCCTTTTCTCGATACTCAACTAATATGCTGTCAATATACAACAATTTTGATGCTTAAAACTTAGAATTTTGTGTGTGTTTAAAGCGATGTTAGTAGATTTGATGTGTTTTTATGTTTGTTTTTCAGGATTATAGGATTTGGCAAGATTTTGGGTTAAGTGTTGCAGTTGCTAGAGTTTTGTAATGTATGAATCCCTCTAGGTGTCGTGGAAGTTTTTTCACAAGCCATAGAGTTTTCTAGTAGTGGAGATCCAGTGAAGGGCCAATTTTCTGAAGTTACATTTATGAGCTATCAGCAGCTGTGGAAATTAATACGAGTCATGGATGAGATTCCATACCCTGAGGATCAAAATGTGAGATTTTCTGGAAAGTCATCAGACAAAACCCTATACGGACTGTAAGTCTAAATACGGCCCGTGAAAGGTCTCATAGAAGCTTGGGTCAGTTTTGAAGAATGAAGTTTACAAAGCCCCAATACGGCCTGTAAAACTTAGTACGGCCCGTTACCCTGCCTGTATTGACTACTAAATCCAATTTTCCTATTTTGTATTTGACTTGTATTTTAGTTACCATAAATAGGATTTTTAGATTATTTTCAGTAGAGAACGAAGGAGAATGACTAGAAACCTTGAGAGAAGTGCTTAGAAACTCTTGGAACACAACTTTGTGATTTTAATCATTACTTTGTGCTTTATTGTGAAGAATTAAGATTTCTTGTTCTTAAATTCATCTTTGTAAGTGCTTAATTATGTTATTCTGTATCATGATTCTTGCATCTACAACGATTATGCATAGCTAAATTCACAACTAGGGTAGTTGTAACCATGAAGAACTAACAAGGTAAAACTGAATAATTTATAATTCTTGGAAAGTACGCATGCATGTATTAATTAATTCTCTTTGTTTTGATTTCTTCTAAATGGTAGCCAACATTAAGACTCGCCTAGTTGTTACTAACTGGATCAAGGTAGTAATAAATGGGAAAAGAAATTAATTAACAAGATTCGATCGATTTTTTCACATCCACTCAACTAAACTAGATCAAGGGGAGGTTATACTGAGACAATATATACGGGTTAATAATCTCACACTGCGGAGATGGATCAAATCACATAGTAAAATTTCCCTCTCTCCTGGATCAGGGGGTTTGGTAAACTTAACTTACCATTGTGCATACAAGACACAAGAAAATATTACAATTATCTCGTACTACCAAGCTAGGAAATCATAGGGAATACCCTAGTTGCTCTTCTCACTGGTTTCACAACACTTGTTCTAGTTTAGGTTTACTTTCTGCAAATTATACAACCCTACTCTTTTAGGAGATAAGTAGGTTAATTAACTCGAATTGATTAAAATTACTCTAAGTCTACCATATTCCCTGTGGGATCCTACACTAACCTTAGTTAGGTTATATGTCTTTACAATGACCTCTGTAACCTTCAAACAGAGGTGTAGCTTGGGCATCATCAAGATTTTGGTGCCGTTTCTAGGAAATACGGCTAGACATGTTTAATTAGAGTAATTTGGGAATTAATCCTTGTTTCTCTCATTATACATTTTTTGTTATTTTTGTTTGGTTTTCGCGTGCAGGTGTAGTGTATGCACAACACTCAAAGTCGAGGCATTCCTTTGAATCTGTTTGACCTTGAAATCCAAATGACGCTGAGAAGAATGACCCAGAACAACGTGAACAATGCTGCAAATGAGGTAGTGAATGCAACACTAAACCAGAACAATAATAATAATTATAAGCCACCTCCACTCGAGGATATTAATCCACCACTACGGCATCTTCAAACCGCAACTCACACATGGAATCAATATAGGTTTGATCCTATGACGATGGATGTCACTAGAGCAATTGTGTTACCTCCACTACCGGATGACACAAAGTTCACTGTTTCATGTGGGTTACTCCAAATGATGCATAATTGCGGGTTGTTTGCGGGCTTACCATCAGAAGATCCATATAATCATCTACATAGAGTTGTCTTCGTTTGTAAAAGCATGATAGGAAGCCAGAATCTGTCCATGGATGCCTTTGGGCTCTGTGTCTTCCTATTGTCTTTAACAGGTGATAATGCAACACTATTTTTATCTAAGCTCCCTCAGAGTTGGATCACTAGCTGGGCTGAACTGCACAAGGCCTTTTTGGAGAGGTTCTTTCTAAGGTCAAAGAAGCTGAAATTGAAAGACCAAATCAATAACTTCAAGCAACTACCTAGTGATTCAATCAGCACCATGTGTGAGAGGTTTACAAAGTGATTGAGAAGTGTCCTAGAAGACAAGATCGTTGATGAAGCCTTAGTAGAGATCTTTTATGGATCCTTCAATGAGAATAGTCAAGATATTGCTGACACTATCATGGGCGGCAGCTTTCTAGATCGTCCACTTCTGGTGATTGCTGAAAGGTTGGAGAAAGTGGTCAAAATAAATTGTGCATGGGGGATGAGAGATAAGTCAACAATAAAGAGCTTGTTCGCAGTCAATACTAATTTGGCACAAGCAAACATAAATGAGGATATGATATAAGAGCATGCTCAAATTAGTACCAATGTGCAGTTATTGATGAAGCAGAACCGAGAACATTTGAATATAGTAGCTCATTAGCCTTCACAAGCACCTATGTATGAGGAGCCTTACTATGAGGAGGACACTTTCTTTGAACTGAGCAGATGGCGGGTTTCTGAACCAACGTCTAAGGGTCCAATCAAGACTATTAGCACCAAGGTCAAGGAAACTAAGGTCAAAACTATAACAGGGATGGCGCTTCCAGAGACAATAAAATCGAGGAGGCTATTACGACAGGAAAAGTGGCTAGGATGGAGATGCTGATTTGGGACGCGGAGATGGTTACAGAAATGGTCTGTATGTGCCATCACATAATCGAGATTCAGGTACAAGTAGCTTTAGAGTTGAAGAGATGTTTGATCAACTGTTGCAGAAGGTTGATGCTTAGGATGAGACCTTAAAAGGGATGAAATCTGACATCTCTAGTATAAATCAAAAAATCGAGTCTCATTCTGTTGTTATCAAGTAGTTAGAGCAACAGTTTGGTCAGATGTCAACTCAATTAAACCAGTGCCGAAAAGGTACATTTTCCAGCAATATAATTCAAAATCCAAAGAATGAGGGGCAGTGTATGGCAATGACTACTTGTGGTGGCAAACAAACCATTGACCCTCCAATGCCGATTGATGATGTTTATGAGGAGATAGTTGAGAGCAAAGATGAAGAGACCAGATATATTCATGCCAAGGAATAGGTGAGTAATGCTGTAGTGATTCCATAGAAGTTGAAACCTATTCCTAGACCTCTCCCTCTTTTACCTCAAAGACTCAAAAAGAAGGAGGAGGAAGGTTAATTCCGGCACTTCATCTCCATGCTAAAGAAACTCTCCATCAATATTCCTCTCATTGAAGCATTAGAGAAGATGCCTGGGGATACAAAACTCATGAATGATTTGGTCATGAAGAAGTAGACTGTGAGCGAGGAGCTCTCCTAAGAGCTTCAACATTGCGGTGCAATAGATACAAGGTCCTTAGTTCAGATGCAAAAAAATCCCAGAGCATTCACCATACCCTGCACCATTGAAAATATTGAGTTCACAAGGGCATTATGTGATCTAGGGGTCAGCATAAAACTAGTTCCCCTTGTGGTCTTCAAGAAGCTAGGATTAGGAGCCCCTGCTCCTACGACCATGCGATTGTTGATGGCTGATCGAATGGTGAAAAAGCCTATGGGAATACTATATGCCGTCCTTGTCAAAGTGGAGAAATTAATATTCCCCGTAGACTTTGTGATCCTTAATTGCTTGGTTGACTTCGAAGTCACAATCATCTTGGGAAGGCCATTCCTAGCCACTGGGTGAGCACTAGTGGATATGGAATTTAGTCAGCTCCAGTTTCGATTGAATGATGAAGAGGTCATCTTCAACATCTGCCTGTCGATGAAGAGGCCCGATGACTTGAAGATGGAAGTTTCGGCACTTGGTGAAGTGTGAGTAACCAAGTTATCTAAGTCGTGCTGTGATAATAAATTAGGCGCTACTTGGAAGGCAACCCAAGAAATTTGATGTAGTAATAGTAGTTTTGTTTTATTTTTAGCTTTTGGACTTGTAGATAGTTTAATTTTTAGAATTTCGGTTGTATGTTTTGGACTTTGGAGTGGTGGCATATAGGGTAATTGTTTATTTTGTAAAGGATATGCAGGCACAAGACCAAGTCAGCCATCTTGGGCTGAATAAGCAGCAAGAAGTGCTTCTACGATCAGTTCTACGGGCCATGGTTCACAACATGACCCATACACTGACTCGTAGAATACTTCCAGTGAGTAAAAATAATGTTCACTCTAGTCCACAAGCCAACTTTACAGCTCATAGATAAAACTACAGGCTGTGAATAGGGTTCGTGAACCCCAGGTATGTTCCCTAAATTTGTCTAAGTGTTGGGGGATTCTACGACTCACTCTATGAGCCATATTTCTATATATGGCCTATAAATGGGTCTGTGAAGCCAATATACCAGACTAAGGCTTTTGTACTCTATGAGACTAGGTTCTACGGATCGTAGAAAACTCTATGACCTGTAGTCGGGGTTTCGTAAGGACTGGGCCCAACTTTCACCCAACCCGGTCAACGTATAAAAGAGGGGTAAAAATAATTTTACCCCTTATTCTCGTAACAATTTCCAAAAATACCCCAAACCCTTCTCCTACGCTACTACTCCGACCACCATCAAAGTTTTTTAGCAACACACTTCAACGACTCTTTTGCCCTTCTTGGATTCCTCTTTGAATTTTTCATCCTTGTGATCTAATTTTTGTAAGTTATTGATCTAAATTCCTTGTATTACCAAAATTAGTATCATTAGGTTAGAAATATTGATGGGTACGGTATCCTAAATTCGGTGTGTTCGAATTAGTTGTTGCCTTTCCATGTGATATGTGCTTAACCTTGATTGAGTAGTTGTCGTTGCCTTGAAAGATGTAAATGCTGGAATATGTGTGTCGCTGTTTCATGTTTAAATATTGTTATGTGAGAATCATGTCATCACATGTCATCGAAATTACATGGAAATCATTGTTTGACAAACGACATGTGATTGCATGTATGTGCATTATTACTAACTATCAAACGGGTGTCAGATTGTATTGTGAATGTGTCAAATGATATTTGATGGGTAGTGTCTAATTATCGTATGTGGGGCATTGGGAAATATTTTGGGAGTACCTAAGTGCATAAAATTTTGCTTCGGTGTTGAACAAGTTTATTGTATTTGTTGATGAGGCCATTTCGGGACCCATTTGATGGGCCTAGAAAACCCAAGTCACCGCAATTTTCACACTACGAGAGTCTTCTATAGCCAGTGGAATAATCCATGAGCCGTAGTTGTCCCTCGTGAGAAGATCCAATGGCCTGGGGTTTTTGAGACTACATCAGACGAGACTTTCTACGAGTCATAAATTAGTCTACGACTCCTAGATAGGTATCGTAGGGTAACACCTGCAAAAGTTCAAATCTAGAACTATATTTACGACTCGATCTATGGCTTGTAGAATGTTCCATATGTCATAACTGGTCTCATAGATACTGTTCCAATAACTAAATTTACTGTACCTTTCCATGTACGAAGGTCTTTCACGGCTCGCAGTTTTTACTAATAACCTGTAAATGAGCCTTGGTAGACTCATCTTTCACCAGTTCTGATATGTTCTTGTTTTTTATTCGTGTACCTATAGGGCTAATGATGTTGTTGGATGTGCACATTTAGGTATCGTGGCCCCAAAATGAGATACATGCCTCGTAAAGGTGGTTGAGAGATGAGCCCTCGGCCACCGAGTGTAGTTCTGAGGCCAGTAGCTCTCTCGAGGAGCTTGGTGTGCAGCTTGATACATACGATGAGTGACCATAGGCATGGGATGCTGCTAGATAGTCAAGGCAATCCCAGACTCAGGCCATCATGGTCTACTTTCCCTAGTGTGACGAGGGAGGTGATAGAGGCAACAACTATATAGATGACTCCCTCTAGAGAGGTATCCAACTCTGGATCTGAAGAGGAGTTAGAGTCTGAGTATTCATCAACACCCCAAACACCACTCTTCACCTCCTGATGCATTATCTAATCGGTGGTGCATGCAGGATATGAAACAGATCGATATGGATGATGTATAGCAGGATCAGTGGGGTCAACTAACCAGCTCCATATTCGAGGAGCCCCAAATTATCATCTCAGGGATAGACAATGTCCCCGGGCTCAAGGACACTGTTGCCCCATCTAGACTCTAGCGGCTGGCAGCACCGTTGGGGAAGTACTCCCCGCCGATGGTTTGTGAGTACTCTGCATCCTACACCGCACAGTCCTAGGTTCTCTCCCCAAGGGAAAGAAACCCTTCACTTAGCCTCGGTTGACACATATAAGGGTGAGGGGTATACATGTTGAGATCTTCGAGGCCACCATCTGCCGGATGCTATTTGGTCCCTAGTACCAGGTCCCCAGGACCATAGCTAAATTCAACCATAGATTGTAGCACACTCGAGAGAAGGTCCTAATGAGAGATTCGACCGACAAGGATGCTTTGATGAGATGGGTAGCCGACCACATTGGTGAGTAGGGCCAGGACCCTTAGTAGATATCTACATCATCGACGCCCTCAATGCAGACGTCCCTCAGCTTCACCGGCAACATTTTGTGGGTTGTGGTGAGATCACGGATCCGGCCTACACATAAAGATAATACCTTGACACCTGACCGTGCTATATTGGTTTCTAGCATCTTGGCTAGTTATGACATAGATTGGGCCCGTGTGATTGCAGAGTAGATTCATGAGGTGAACCTGAAGAGGTATACCTCCATCCCCTTCCTGTGCTTGATATATTGACTATATACTGCACTGAGGGCGGATATCCTTCATCACTTGGACTGTATAATCGAGATTCAGAGGATATTGGATGCCAGCCTCACAAAGGCTGATGAGAGTCTGGTGGCCCTCCAGTGAGCACCACACCCTCTAGCCCAGATGCTAGAGATGTTCGCCGCAGTACCACTGCTTGAGTCTCATTCTTCCTCCACCACTACTGCTCCCATTTCTGAGGGGGCCCCATCGATAGAGACTGATATAGAGAGGGGGCCCACTACCACCACTACTGCACCAGAGGTCGTGCCCACTCACTCAGCACCCGCTGACATGTTTTATATGTCAGTGACATGCATTCAGGCCATGGCGCAGAGAAAGGCTCATACTGAGTCCCAATTGGCTCAGTTACTATAGATAATTCAGCCTTGGGTTTTCCAAGCCATCTCAGAGGCTGAGGCACATGTGCAGACGTACTACGTGGCTACAATTCAGGAGCGACTCACACCAGTGGATAGCCATATTGATGCATATGAGAGGCGAGTATAGCAGAGCCTTAGCTCGGCACATCCTAAAGATTTGAAGGCCATTCAAATGGAGACCTAGCAGTTTCGGTTCGAGATGAGGGAATAAGTAGCAGCATCAATTATTCTCCTACAAGCTGATCCCACTGATATGGTGGTTGATATTTTTTCTCCTGAGGACACACCACTCCCTTCTCTCAAGAAGTTGCCCCGTACTGAGGATCCAGATGTTGCAAGACTAGAGGCGGGGATGACAGAGGAGGAATAGCTGGCGCTTGCTAAACTTCACTCCATGTAGGATGAGGAGGAGAGACAATCACGTGAGATAGAGTGGATAAGAGGTGCTAGACCCTCCGGACATGCTTCCACTATTGAGGTGACCACCAGGAAGGTTGAGGGTGGTCAGACTCATCCAGACACTGTCGCCTAAGCGCCTAGGTATGTTTTTTAACCCCTATGCTTTAATTCTATTATATTTTGTGCATTGAGGAAAATGCAAACTCTTTTCAATGGGGTATGGGTAGTTATAGGCCTTATTAAAGTCTGAGTAACTATGGCCTATAACTATCCCAAATTTTAAGTCTGAGGGGTTTTCTTTCATGTGTTCGTTTTCCCTAAGGACATTTATTTTTTGTTGAACCAGTATGGTTAGGATGTGTTGGTAGTATTAGTAGCATGTAGTACTGAAATCTATGGCATATGTTAGTTTTTATGTGAAAAATGATACCCATCAAAATTTTGTTAGTTAGTCTTGTTAAGAACCATGTAGTATTGATTTATTGACAGTGTTTGTTCTGAAAAATGAGGTTTAGTTGTCATGAAAAACATGATCTGAGAGTCTATGTTTATAGTGCAAACAGTGCCATGTGTGTGAGCTTTCTTTGCTCAATTCTTATACTGTGTTTCAATTCAGAACTTGCCCCATTACTTTGACATAGACAGTAGTTAGTTGGTTAGGAGAGGGTCTCAGGCCATTGTTTATATTAGTCTACTTAGCCTAGATAACCAACCAAATGTGTAATGTATCCCTTGATCCCAATGTTTGAGCCTTGCATGTACCCTTTTCTTTGTAAAAGCCCAATTAACCTAACCTTATTGAATGTAAAATCTCAAAATTGGCCTAGGTCCTTTTTTGAATATTGTGCACCTTAACTGAGGCAAAAAGCATAAGTTGAGGTGGCTACCAAAAGTGGCCCTAGTTCATAGGTTGAATATGTGCACCTTGACTCAAGACAAATACCTAAGTTGAAGGTGGTTGGTGTAAGGATAATCAAATAAAATGGGGTGGAAGATAGTGATGTAGGAAAAAGGGACAAAAATGTGCTATGGGTGCAAGAAAAATGATTAGATTCCTAAACAATGAGCTAAAAAGAAAAATGATGTGAAAATAGAAGGCAATGAGCTAACAATGAGAGTAAGGCACCCAGAAAAGCTTGAAATAGGAGAAAGGGAGAATAAGTTGAAAAATGATAGTATTGGAAGCGCAAAGGTGTAGAACAACACAGTGTCAAGCAGGGCCATTAGTCACTATATTCCCTAAACATCATACCAAATCCCCTGAGCATACGTTACAACCCAAGAAAGTCCTATAATGATCCTAGTCCAAGTGGCTGAAGGTCATAGTTGTGAGTATAGGGGCAAGCATATGGTATTGAGCATGGTATTTGAATATCTGTTGTGAGAGTGAGTGATTATGATTAGTCCTAAGCATTGAATCTGAAAAGACTATCATGAGTGAGATATGAGACTTCTTTTTGTGAGGGAACTTACATTGCACTGTTGATTTTGGACTAGTTAAGTGATTATTACTTATCTGTGGTTACCATGCTTGTCATACTTGCACTATAACATATATTGATATGCATTGGTTTGTTTCATGGCTATCTGATATGCATTGATGAGTAGTATGAATATCTGTGCTTGATTTGGGTGTAATATGTGCCATTAGATTGAGGTCTACTTCCTATATAGATGGAGTCCGTTGCTTGAGGACAAACAAACAATTTAAGTTGAGGGTGTTTAAGTGTTGTCAAAATACAATACTTTTAATGCTTAAAAAACTTGGAATTTTGTGTGTTCTCAAAGCGATGTTAGTGGGTTTGATTTGTTTTTATATTTGTTTTCAGGATTATAGGATTTGGCAAGATTTTGTGCTACTTGTTGTAGTTGTTGCAATTTTACTGATGCGCGAAGCCCTTCACGGGTAGTGGAAGTTTTACGAGCAGTAGAGTTGTGTCATAGTGGAGATCTAGTGAACGGCCAATTTTCTGAAGTTATATCTACGAAATGTCAGACGAGCCATGGAAATTAATACTAGTCGTGGATGAGGTGTAGCCTGAGGATCAGAATGTGGAATTTTCTAGAAAGTTATTAGACGAAACCCTATACGGGACATAAGTCTAAATATAGCCTGTAGATAGGTCTCATAGAAGTTGTGGGCTGTTTTGAAGAATGAAGTTTACAAAGCCCCGGTACAAGCCGTAAAACTTAGTACAATATGTAACTCTGCCTGTATTGCCTACAAAATCCAGTTTTTCTATTTCAATTTGGACTTATATTTTAGTTACTATAAATAGGGGTTTTAGGTTATTTTCAGTAGAGAATGAAGGAGAACGACCAGAAACCTTGAGAGAAGTGCTTAGAAACACATGGAACATAACTTTGTGATTTTAATCATTACTTTGTAAGTTCTTGTGAAGAGTTGGGATTTCTTGTTATTCAATTCTTCTTTGTTAGTGCTCAATTATATTATTCCATATTATGGTCCTTACATCTTCAATGAGTATGCATAGCTAAATCCACAACTAGGGTTATGGAACTATAAAGAACTAACAACGTAAAATTGGATAATTCATAATTCTTGGAAAGTGTACATGTATGTATTAATTAATTCTCTTTGTTTTGATTGATTTTTAAAGAGGCCAACCTTAGAACTTGGCTAGTTGTTACTCATTGGATCAAGGTAGTAATAAATGCGAAAAAAGATTAATTAGCATGATTCGGTCAATTTCTTCTCGTCTAATCAACCAAACTGGATCAAGGTGAGGTTGTACTGGGACAATAGGTAAGAATTAGTAATGTCACACTGCGGTGATGATCAAATCACGCAGTGAAATTTACCTTTCACCTGGATCAAAGGGATTGGTAAACTTAACTTACTGTTCTATATGCAACACACTAGAAAAGATTACAATTATCTGGTAATACCAAGTTAGGAAATCATGGAGAACACAATACCCTAGTTACTTTTCTTACTGGTTTCGCATCATTTGTTCTAGTTTAGGTTTACTTTTTGCAAATTATACAAATGCCCCTTTCGGGAGATAAGTAGGTTAATTAACTCAAATTGCTTAAACTTACTCTGAGTCTACCATATTCCATATGGGATTCGACCCTAACCTTGTTTAGGTTATATATATTGACAACAACCTCTATAACTGTAGCTTGGACAACATCATCAACCTATCCCAATCCCTGCTTATAGAATGGCTCCCACAGAATTGAAAGAGTTAAAGGAGCAACTAAATGATTCATTGGAGAAGGGCTTCATTAGACCTAGTCGGTCTCCATGGGGTGCTTTGGTGTTATTTGTAAGAAAGAAGGTCGGGTCGCTCTATATGTGCATTGATTATTGGCAACTCAATAAGGTCATCATCAAGAATAAGTATCCCCGTTCGAGGATAAATGATTTATTTGATCCATTACAAGGGGCTACTCATTTCACCAAGATTGATTTGAGATTTGGCTATCACCAATTGAAGGTGAGAGAAAGTGACATCTCTAAGATGGCTTTCCGAACTAGGTATGGTCATTTTTAGTTTGTGATGATGTCATTTGGCCTCATTAATGCACCGATGATATTTATGGACCTTATGAATAAGGTATTTAAGCCTTACGTCGACATGTTCGTTGTGGTGTTTATTGATGACATTCTTATCTACTCCCAAGGTGAGCAAGAACACATGCAACATTTGAGGCTAGTATTGCAAACCATGAGGGAACAGAAGCTCTATGCATAGTTTGATAAATGCAAGTTTTGGCTAGATGAGGTTTCCTTCCTTGGGTATGTGGTATTTAGAGATGGCATCAAAGTTGATCCTAAGAAGACTGAAGCAGTGAGAAACTAGCCAAGGCCACTGGCTCTGACTGACATAAGAAGTTTCTTGGGTCTAGTCGGTTACTATAGACCATTCGATCAAGACTTCTTCACTATTTCATTTCCACTCACCAGCTAATACAAAAGAAGGCTAAGTTTGCATGGACGGATGAATGTGAGAGGAGTTTCCAAACTTTAAAGGATCGGTTGACTTTAAACCCCATAGTGACATTGCTAGAAGAGAATGTCGGGTTTGTCATGTATTGTGATGCATCAAGAATTGAGTTGGGTTGTGTGTTAAAGGCAAAATGGTAAAGTGATTGTCTATGCTTTAAGGTAGTTGAAAGTGCATGAGAAGAATTACCTGACTCATGATCTAGATCTTGCAACAGTAGTGTTTGCCTTAAAGATTTGGTGACAGTACTTGTGTGGAGTTCATGTTGATGTTTTCATCGACCAAAAGAGTCTCCAACACGTATTCACCCAAAAAGATCTCAACTTGAGGCAATAGAGGTAGTTAGAGTGACTGAAGTATTATCACATGAGTGTGAAGTATTTCCCCAGAAAGGCCAATGTGGTAGTTGACGCCCTTAGTAGAATTGCCATGGGTAGTGTGTCCTATATAGAAGATGATGGAAAATGGGAGTTAGCCAATGATATTCATAGTTTTTCTAGATTGGGAGTGAAATTGAGTGAGTCCTGAAGTGGTGGTGCAATGGTTCTTCATGGGTCCACATTTGTTTTGATTGATGAGGTTAAGGCCAAACAAGATCTTGATCCCGCCAAGTAGAAAACCTTGGAAAAGGATGGAAAGATAGAAGTCTTCTCACAAGGGGGAGATGATGCACTCCGGTATCAAGGAAGGTTGTGTGTGCCCAATGATAGTGAGTTGAAGAAGATCATGTAAGAATCCCAAAATGCTTCATATTCTATTCATCACGGCATTACTAAGATGTACACATACTTGAGAGGGGTTTATTGGTGGAATGGAATGAAGAAGGACATTGCTCAATTTGTGTCCAAGTGCGCCAATCGCCAACAAGTTAAAGTTGAACACCAATGGCCTGGTGGCCTAGCACAAGACATGACATTCCTACTTGGAAGTGGGAAGAGGTCAACATGCACTTTGTGGTTGGGCTGCCAAAGACCAAAAAAGATTTTGACTCCATATGGGTGATAGTTGACTGCATGATGAAGTCGGCTCATTTCCTACTGGTCAAGACTATATTTAGTGCCAAGGACTTTACCCACTTGTATATTCAAGAGTTGGTGAGATTGTATGGGATTCCACTGTCCATCATATCAGATCGTGGATTCCAATTCACTTCTCACTTTTGGAAAACTTTTCAAAGAGGACTTGGCACTAGGGTGAAGTTGAGCACAACTTTTTATCCCTACACCGATGGGCAAGCCAAGATAACTATTCAAATGTTGGAGGATATGTTGAGAGCTTGTGTGTTGGAATCCAAGGGGAGTTGGGATGAACACTTACAACTTATCAAGTTTTCCTACAACAATAGCTTTCATGTAAGTATTGGGATGGCACAATTTGAAGTGTCGTATGGAAGACATTGTAGATCGCCCATTGGGTGGTATGAAGTCAGTGAGATGGCATTAATAGGACACAAATATGGTGATGAATTCATTGGATAGAATTAAAGCATAAGGGAGAAATCGCAAATATCCCAAAGTCGAAAAAAGCTATACTCTAATGTGAGAAGAAAGGAACTTGAGTTCCAAGTTGGTGATTGGGCCTATTTGAAGGTGTCTCCAATGAAAGGTGTTCTCCGGTTCGGTAAGAAAGGGAAATTGAATCCTAGATATATGGGACCCTACAAGGTGGAGAGAAGAGTGGGGAAAGTAGCATATAAGTTAGAGCTACCCAATGAGTTACACTTGATTCATCCATTCTTCCATGTGTCGATGTTGAGAAAATTTATAGCTGACCTAAGTTCCATAGTTCCTTTGCATACGTTGAAGAGGATTTGAGTTATGAAGAGGTACCGATTGAAATCCTAGATCGACAAGCAAGAAAGCTAAGGAACAAGAAAGTTGCATTCATTAAGGTACTTTGGAGAAACCAACAAGTTGAGGGTGCTACCTGGGAAGTGGAAGTGGATATGAGGAAACACTATCAAGATCTATTCCACTCTAATCAAGCCAAAGGTATTAAGCAATTCTTCCAAAGACCTAAAAGTCCATGCATTTTAGTTTCTCATAATTTATGCATTTATTTTGATGTTTATGAACTATTTTAAGACATGTTTAAATGATAAAATTTGAAATTTTCGAGAAATGATGTTTGACTTACATTTTTGCATGCGACTGGGTTATTAGCTACTAGTGTACTCTTTAGAGCTTGCCTTTAAGTACATTTTGGGACGAATATTCCCAAGTGGCAGATATTGTAATGACCCCCAATATAGAAGCCTTGAGTATAGAAAAGTTGGCCTGGAAAATAACTTGGAGTCTGGTTTATGGGATAACTTATGGCCCGTAAGTTGACATACGACCCGTAGGTTAATTCTTAAACATAGAACATCAGGAAGATGAAAGTTTCCATGTGTGGGGTAACCCACGACCCAAGTGATGGCCCGTAGGATACCTTAGTGCTTGTGGATGGTTTTGTGGGTGGGACTCAAACATAAAGAAAATTTGGAATTTTCAAAAAAGTGGTATATGAGTTATCGGATGGCCCGTAGAATGGGTTGTCACTCATAGAAACCTTTCGTGGGTGAGGCCAAGGAAGTGAGGAAAAAGGATTAAGTGTGGAAGGACTTTACGAGTCCAACCACATCCTGTAAGATGTTTCACGGCCTGTACTGATGCTTTGATATTTTCAATCCAATGAAGTCAATTTTTAGGATTTTCAGGTGTGTCATCAGACGAAGGGACTTATAGCCCATGGACTAACTTATGGCTCGTAATCGAGGTCTTGTAGGACAATTTGTTAATTTTAAGGAGGAGCTATTTTGTCATTTATGTCCTTTCGTTTCCTATGCTACATCGTTTGGGGGACGAGAAAAGGACCCTATAACAACTCTCAAGTCCTATTTTCATCATTTATTCTCCCATTCATTATTCTTTATTTTCTAAGGCAAACAGGGGCTCTCAAACGCAAGATAGGGTAAGGCTAGGGTTCCAAGATTCTTCTCAATCTTACAAGTTTGTTTCTCTTCAGTTCTTCCAAGGTATGTGAGTTGATTTATGTTTCCCTTTCATCCATAAAGTTTCCTATTGAGTATTCCTCAAGTTAATGTGCATGTTTATGATGATTTCATGCTCTTTATGTTATTATAGGATACTCATGAAGTTCAGTAACTATTTTGCTAAGTATATGCATATTTGAATATGATGTTGATTCTATGATGATTTTCGATATGATCTTGGTTGGGCGACTTCAATGTTCCTTTTAAAAGAAATTTCCTATGATTTATGTGATTTATGATTCTTTTATGATAAAACTAAGCCTACCTAGTTTTCAAGTATAGTTTTTTATGATTTATAATGATTACTAGTGCATTAATGAAGAGTTTCAGAGTTAAGTTTCTTAAAGATATAAGTATGATTTTAATTTCCCTAAAAGATATTCAAGAAAGGTCCCTAAGATGAAAGGACGATTCTCACTTGGTGGTTCCTAAGTTTGAGTTACTCCTATGATTGCTACTTATGATTTTAAGTTGAACTTTGAAGATTCCGTGGGATGGATTAGCACTAAATGTGACCTTGTGGTGAGGTTCGGTAAGGGAACCTTAGAGGTAACCCTTTGTCACATTAACTATATCCCATAATAGGAGCCTTTGTAGGCTAGGCTAATGGGTCCACGTAGGACAATTATGTTATAATAATGCATGCTAAGGTTGATGGAGTTCCACTTGACACGTAGTCTCCCTATGCCAACGTAAGGGGTAATGTTGAATTCCATGTAGTATCTCACATGGTCTTATATGTCGGTTAAGGTTCATTCCCACAAGATTATGATCTTATGCTATGTCATCAATGTATGTGCTTTCTTATTTGTCGTCTCATATTGGTCTTGAGCCATATTCATTGTGCATGTTTAAGCCCGCTTATGTATCCTTTATTCTATATATCCTTATATGTTATGTTTAACAATAATGGTATTAAAATTTCATCCATGCATTGCATCTCATATACATAGTACATTCAAATGTACTAACGCATATTCTACCTGCATGATTTAACCATGTAGGGACAGGCACTCCTTCACCAGCTCGAGGCTAGTTTTCCGCGTCCAACACTAGTAGCTTATTGTGGGGAGCCCTTAGTTCGGTACTCCTCCACTTTTCATATGTCTTGATTTTTTCTTGTTTTAAACAATGTATTTGTATCCTTTCTGATGCTTTTACTTTCTATATTCCTTTTTGATGGATTCTTTCTATTTGATGGTGATCGGCTGATACCGGTCCCTTCCGTTTAAGATGTAGATGGTATGCATATGGACAAACAAGTTGATTGTAGTATTTCTAATACTTTTTAATGTTACTTCATTGAAAAAAATGACCCTTAGACCCTTTCCCGTATTTACCTCTTCAAAGGTTTTACTTAATGCCTATGAATGCTTAAGATGCTAGAGATGGCTTGGGTGAGGTGCCTTCGGGTATATCATTCGCCATGTGACAACTAGGTCCCTAGGTTGGGTCTCAATTGGTGAAAGGTGACTCCTCCTACAGGGTGTAAACAAGCCTGAGGTACCAAGTTCGATACCCCATAGCGCTGTAATGTGAAAAAAGATTAAGATGTGAACTGGTTGGCCTAGGCATATACAATACTTGAGTATGTGTATCTTCTAGAAAAGGTCATCACATGATCAAGGAAGGTGCTCTAAAATTCACTCCACTCAACGGGCTTAGCAACATCACCTCGAACCTTTTCCCACAAGCTATATCAAACATTCTCCACATCCTTAAGTTGATAGGAAGGAAGTTCAACTCCCTCAGTCTCAATCACATGCATCACTTTCAGAACCTTCCACTTCTCATTAATTAAGTTAGGGGGACCTTTTGAACCTTAGACCCTGTGAAAATTGGTGGGTTCATCCTTAAGAAATCCCTAAGTCTGGTTGCAGCAATGGGCTCCTGGGAACCTAAACCAGGAGCCTATGAAATACAATGCCTACTCTGTGTGGCTACCAACTGAGTGAGCAAAGTGATAGCTCCTCTATAATGAGCCTTTGTTGTGGGAGCAGGAGAAGCAGTGGATGCCTGTGGAACCCCAACGACTCTAGTAGATCAACCTTTGCCTCTTGTCTCCATCTGGGCAGGCATTTCTGGTGGGGGATTCTTAGTATTAGAGGCTGAAGCATCTCTTTGGGTGGCAATAAGCTTAGGAGGCATTTCTGCAAATGTGTAATGCACGAATCAGATAGACACTTTAATAGAGTTAAACTCTATTGCACAAACTCAGAATATCAAAGAAGTGTAACCATTCCTACTGTCCTATGGTCTCTCACTTATAAAGTGTGGTGCACAACACACCCATAAACAAGATTCTACTAGACACGACTTCATAGACTCCCTAGGACACTTGAGCTCTATGCTCTAATACCAGGTTTTTCATGCCCTGAGAGAGTACTCTTGGCGTGGCTAGCACTTGAAGAACTATTGTTAATTTCCCAAGAGAACCACCTGGTCTCATCTTCATATCATACTCATTAACGGAAGAATACTCAAGAAAATATATCAAATTAGATAAATAAGTCTCTTTCGATAATAGTTTCCTATGAATGAAATTTAGAAATAACAGTCGACCATCTCTACTCAATATCTACGAAGCCTCTATCTAATCTAGAAGGTACTCTGAGCTACCTCAAATAAAATAGTACTACTGAATATGGATCAAAGAAAAGGGTTCGTTTGAATAGCAATGAGGGGTCACCTAGTCTACAAGCAAGAAGCTGGAAGTCAACGATGCGTTTACTGAAGTCCTCTATCACTTGTATCTACATCATTAATGATATAGACCCAAATGGACGTCAGTATATTGAATATACTGGTATGTAATATGGCTAAGGAAACAAGTCAGGCTTAGATACAATCAACAAAATCAACTTAACAATCCATGACTCAAATCAGTAAAGGATGCAAGATTTGTATAGTAAAACAATGCTCTTAAAGAAACTCTAGCATACAACTTAGTCAAATCAGTTATGCACAATCAGGGTGTTTTTCTAACCGATAACCATCACATATGAGCTTGTGATGATACAATATTTGCAATGTCATTGCTGCAGCCGTCCAATACTATCCAAGGTAAGGGATGATCAAACCAATCTGGATTAAAAATCAATATCAATCTTTTTGGTACATAAGAGGCATAACCCCTATCTTACATTGGCTACATAGTTTATGGATTTGAGTTATTATCTACTCGTACCCATATTGGTGCTCAATACTCCTCTAAGTGACTCAATATGCTAATATCCATCAAACTCAATCTCATCTTTACATTTACTCCAATCAACTTCCATCAACCCACTTAACAAATCTACCAATCAAGACCATCAATCATACATGTTTTTGGGACTCCTCAAATCATTCAAGGCTCTAACTAAACTGGTCATTTAGACACCCATCAATCATGCTCACCACATAAAACACATAGGATTCTCATTATATATGTATACAAGTAATATTATCCTTATGCTCATGTTACACAACTCATACATTCACAATCAAGATCTCAATTCAGTCAATGCAACAAGGATTACATGGAATGTTGAAACATAGAATTCATAATGTTAAACATTAATTAATTCTCCAACATTATGTAATCATCATTCAACTCATCAATTTATTCATAAATATACATGAAACGTAGTTATAAATGAACGTCAGTCAAAGATTAGGATTATGAAATTTCACTACTTAATTCCTACACTCCAATTCGAATCATGTGAATAAACGTGTGCGTGAATGAATTGAATCCAGTGCTTAGGTAGCCTTGATACCTAGGATAAGGTTTGACCATCAATTTGCACAGATTTTTTCTCTAATCATTTGAATCTCTAGCTTCTCTTATCCTCCTCTTAGCCTTAGTCTTTTGTTAGAATGCGTAAATGTAAGGACTCAAACTTTGTATGACCTTAATGGTGCTTGGAAGTTTGTTTTGAAAAGTTTTAACCAAGGTGATACCTTATGGGCACCTCCACGGGTCGTGTAACTCACCACGGGCCATGTGGAGGAGCCTTGAGGTGGCCCTTGGCCTTATGTGTAGAGTGTTGGCCTTATGTTGGAGTTTGAGACCCAGCCAGACACCACATGAACCCCACACAGTCCACGTGGCACTTCAATGGCCATGTGGTGGCATGTATGATGTAGCCTTGTTCTTGCAAACCACATTTTGGCCAAGGCACTTCACACATGAACCTTATACGACCCCTATGACCCTTCACGCTCCATATGGCCCTATGTATGGGCGTTGGTGTGAAAATTTTATAAGTACGGAATCACGTCTCAAAACTTTGCCAATGAGAAATTTTCTATGCGTTGCTTCACGGAAGGCCACACGGTCCGTGTGACCTTAGTATGGGACCCCTGGCAACATTTTATTATCCATTTTATTAATGGCGTTCATGTAATTTTTGCTACTCCTAAGGGTCTTTTATGACTTTCTATCCTATCCTAAGACATCCAAATGACCTATATTCTTCTTTTCTCATTCAAATTCACTTCAACACTTAGAATTTATTCAAGCTCTCTCATAAGAACTCCTCTCAATTGAACTAGTGAAGGCTTAGCTTGGGGATTAAGGAAAAGCTCTCTTCTTCATCAAATTCTTCTTGTTTCTTCTTGGGTAACTAAGATATGTGAGATTGATTCATGATCCCTTTTAACCATGAAGAACCCAAATTCTTTTATACTTAATTTTATGAAATTTAGCTTACTTTACACATGGATCTTTTGGATTATTTTTACTTGATTCAATTGAGGTATGAGCTATGTTTAATTATTATTTTTAAAGTGATTCAAGTCCTAATATATTGAATTGCATTGATATTATGAATCTTTGAATATGCATATGCCCTTAAAATTTAGATTTAAGCATGGGTAATCTAAATTTTGATTTAAATGTGAATTTACTCATGGATTTACTTGGATTTCATAGTTTATTATAGATTTAAGTATGAATCTCCATTGCCCATCCTATTCCCTCACCATTCATGATATATGCATGCATGAGCATTGATCTTTATTAAGGATATGATGTGGGTTAAAACCAAATTATGTTGATAAATATCATTTTGATAGAAGTATGGTTATGAATAAGCTACTCCTATGCATGAAAGTAAGACATGAAATGTGATTTGGCCTTTAAGCTTATGTATGCATTGTTATGATTCGAAAAGACTTATGTTCCTATTAAAAGCATGTGTATGTATATTTATTCCCGTGGGAGGAAGATCTAGCACCAAATATTTATTTTGTGGTTGATTATGATACATTATGGAAATCCTTTTCGAAATGGGCGTTATTCCCATAAGGGAAGGTACTCTCTGAAATGGGTGTTGTTCCTCTAAGGTGAGTGAATGTTTTGAAAATTCTTTCCAAAATGGGTGTTTTTCCCATAAGGTAAGGTACTCACTGAAATGGGTGTTGTTCCCATAAGGTGATTAAATGAGTATGGAAATCCTTTCTGAAATAGGTGTTATTCTTGTAAGGTGATTAAATAAGCATGGAAATCCTTCCGAAATGGATGGTGTTCCCATAAGGTGAGGTTGCTTCTCCAAAACGGGTGATGTTCCTATAAGGAGGAGTAAGGTATACCTTCGACAAATAACATCCCCACTATGTTAAGATATTACGACATTCATGCATCTTGAATTTCATAGCATATTGTATTATATTCTTTTCTATACACTTATTTCCATATACGTGCCCTTGTCATCTAACATTGAATACAGGTTTAACCAGATCATTTACATTACATGCCCACATACTTAGTATACTCAAATGTACTAATACATACTCTTTGCCTACATGATCTAACCATGTAGGGATCGGAGACTATCTTTATCCACCTCTTGACGGTTAGCTTGGATTGTGAAAGTTGTTGTCAGTCCTATCATCCAAGGATAAGACACCATCTATCTACCTATTATGTTGCATCCTCTTATGTTTTACTTACTTTAAGGGTGATCCCAGGACATGTCTTGGCCCCCTTCCTATTCTATATGTTAGAGGCATTGTCAAACATGTTGTAAACTCTCTGTACTATCTTTCTATACTTGTTGTATGTTGGTTATCGAGGCTATGCCTATTACTATACTGTGTTGTGATTATGTTATGAAGATATGCTTTTGATGAGCTGTGGAGATGTGGAAAGTCCTAAGCCCCTCTCTATCCCCAAAGCGCGAGTCATACTTATCCACTCTTCAGTTCTTATGTGCTATGTGCTATGTGAATCCATGTAAATCCCTATCCCTACAACATTAAACTGTAGCTTGAGTCCAAAGCCCCTTTTCACTTAGAATCATGTGTTGCTTGTTTAATTATGTGTTTTTGAACAGATGATGTGTATATTGATGCTAAGAGGCTTGTTTAGGGATTCTCGAGTTCCCATTCACCATGTCACTCCTAGGCTCTAGGCTTGGGTCGTGACACTAAAAGACTTAGGAATGGGTTTAAAAATTATTTTTAAGTCTAAAATAATTTATATTAGTCATGGTTTATGTTTAGGAGGGGTAGAAAAAGTCTAGAATGCCCCACAAAAGAAATTGAAAATTTTGAACTATCAGGGACTCAGTCCGCATCATAGACTTGGGCCCTCACAGTACATTTTTCTTCAAAGATATTTCGATCAATTTTCTAATATTGTAGAGAATATTAGAACCACATTTGAGTGCAAATCCACGACATGTCCGCGATGTAGAACTGTCGTGCACTTTTTTGGAATTGCATCTTTTCCTCAAAAAAGTATCTTTTGATTTAGTTGCTTTAAAATTCAACCAAGACCATTTTTTCACAGAATTGTTCGTGGTGTTCATGATTCCGGCCTCAGATTTGCCAAAAGAATTTGAGAAGATGCGTTATGCAAGCGTTCCCTTATCTAAGGATATTTTGATAATTTTACTAGGTGTAACAATTAATTAGAAAAGCGGAAGCTAACCTTCATTAAAACTACCGGATGAAACCACAAGAACGTCACCTATGAGTCGTGGTTCAGTTATGATTTGTAGACTGGATTCTATATAAGCTAGACTTAAATTTGGTTTTCTAAATTTTGGATCTATGAGCACTTTCAACGGGTCTAGTCTTTTCTACGGGTTCATTGTGCTAGTTCATAAAAAAGTATTACAACTATGATTTTTAGGCTTAGAACTATGAATTTACTTCTACAGATTGCAAAATGGTTAATGGTTCTTATATATGTCTTGTTGAAGTGACTAGGGCTTACTCTAATAAGAAAGGTTCTTACAAAACCCCATCTACAATTTGTAAAACGTCTAATGTTGTAGATGCAGTTTGTGAAACTCAATTGGTGCAGAATTCGAACTTCTTTATGAACTTTCTGGGATTTTAAGTTAGAAAACTTTATAGGGTGTTACAATATATAACACTCTACATGTTGAAAATCCTTAAAAATAGAAAGTTGTAAAATTTTGAGACTGATTGATTTTACGAGTCAATCTGTGCTCATGGATTGTACTACACATCATAAAATGATCTTGTAGATTGAAGTCCATAAAATTGGTAAATATTTGGTAATTTAAAGTCATTCCATGAAAGGCTTTATGATTTTTTAATGGAACCCGGCTTGTGGACTGAGTCATAAAAGGGACCCCGAGAATGAATTTTTTTTATGTTTGGAAGCACTCTACGGATGGGTTCGATGGTGCATAAATGAAACCATGGATTGTACATAGAATTTTGAGATTTCAAAATGTGATTTGTAGTAGCTCAATTTTTAGGACCATGCTTTGTACGAACCAAAGCACGACCCATGGAAATGTTTACAGGCTATGAAAGGGGTTTCATTGATTGGTCTGGTAGTTTTTAAATAAAGGAATTTTTGCTCGTTTCTAATTTATTTAAATCTTAAGCTACATCGTTTTAACCCTTCTAACTAACTTAACTGTCCTAATTCCTGTAAAACATATTCCTAATTCATTCAAAGCTATTCACTCTCATAACTCTCTCCAAAGTTCTTTGGATTCTCTTTTCAAGGATTCTCTCCATCAAAGCTAGGTTTCCAGATTTGGGTCAAGGATTCCAAGGTTTTCTACTCCAATTTCAGAGGTTCTTTACTTGAGGTATGTAAGACTTCATTCACGTATTAGTTTAATCCATGACGCCCAACTCAAATATCTTTTTTTATCCAATTTTCATGATGATTTCTTATGGGTTTTAAGGAATTGACTCTAAATAATTGGATTATGATTATTTTATGATTATTATGCCTATTTATGCATGAATTACAAAAAATTACATGATTTATATGATTTCAAAATGAAAATATGTGACTTCAAGTATATGATTATTAGGGCATTTTTAATAGATGTGGGTTCTATAACTAAGATCAAAATTGATTTAAATTGTATGATTTGTACATGATTTTAATCTAATATCTTGATTTTAGTATTACTTTTGAACCGACACATGGCCCTAATTTTCTTGTGTTAAAGCTATGAACTTATGACTATGATTGTAAGTATGAAAAGTATGTTTTAATGATGCTATGATGATGATGATGTAGTGATAAAGAGGGTGATTTAAGACCCTAATGTTGATGAAATAATGATAAGATAAGGGGTATACCCACACTACATGAAATTTATGTAGGTGATAAGATGGGGAGTATACCCACACAAATTATGAAAGTATAATTTTGATAAGGTATGGAGTATGTTTAAAGCTATATATATTCATGATTATGTATTTCGTGAGATATAACTTAGCACCGAGAGAACATTGGTGGATTCCATTTTCCCATAAATACATGCCACTGTAGGATGATAATGATATTTCTATGCCTATAAGGTACACTAATCGATCCATATAGCTTTATGTGACACTCATCGATATAAGATAGAGGCTAAAGGGTGGGGTCGTTATGATGTGGTTCTTACCGTGCTAGGATAGAGCCTATAGGGTGAGGATCTGGTCTACCTTGACAAAATAGACTCTTCTTTTGCTTGGTGTAAAGGGAACATCGAGATTCCATGTAGTACTCTGCATGGTCTTATTATTTGTTATCGTCTTATTTCCACATATGTATGCTAGATTTATAAAAGGCTTTGATGATGCTTCTACTCGTAATATGAAACATGGATTGCTCATACATATTATGTCCTTATTCTATTGATTATGATTATGCATATTGATATTATGTTATGGTGTTCCTTGATGCATAGCATATCTACATACTTAGTACATTTCACGTACTAATACATACTTCTTTGCCTACATGATCTAACCATATAGGGACGAGCGACGAGACTATTCCTCCATTTTGTGGCTAGAGTTGTATTGTGCTTTTGAAGACTTGTAAGTGAGTTCCCATGCTTTGGGGATAATCCCTTTCATATGTTGTTCTTCTTTACGTTAAAATTTTATGATTCTACTTGATATTCTTTCTTGAGGGTGACATAGTGAGCTATATGCTAGTCCCCAACAAGATCCTATGATGTAGTGGCATGTTTTGAGATAAAAAATGGTGTAATTCTCTTAAAGGGAAACCATGACTTGATATTGATATGCTCTACCTGCTTACTCTCTTATGAATTGCTTGCTTTACCTTTTGTATGCTTATGATATAAACAAGAGGCTTGGATGGTGCACCTTCGAATATCACATTCGCGGTGTCATAATTTGACCCTAAGTTTGGGTCGTGACAAACTTGGCATTAGAGCACAAGGTGGTAAAGCATTTTAGGGAGTCCAGCATGCTGTGTCTAGTAGAGTTTTGTTCATAGGTGTGAAGCATTCTACATCCATGAGCGTGAGGTTATGAGACTTTTAGGAATTCTTCGCTTCTTTTGTGATCTATGTCGCGCCTTCAAGACTCTCATTCCCTAACGCTTGTCCTTTGATTTTTTACGAAAATACCTCCACGATGTGCTTTGTTGCGTAGGGGAGTTGATGCTAATAAGGACCAAGTTTCTCTAGTTACTCAAGTTCCTCAAGATGAAAAAGTTTCTAACGATGCGTTTGGGGATGCTATCACCATATTAGCTTAGGTTGTTGCTTCTCCAAGACTCCTACCGTAGTTTCAATTATGAGAGTTTTTTCTAGGATGAAGCTTCCAGATTTCTATGGTTCCAAAGTGGATAAGGATCCACAAGAGTTCATTGATAAGGTCTAGAAGGTGGTGGAGATTATGGGTATTGTCCGAGGAGAAGGTGGAATCGGCAGCTTATAAACTTAAGGGAGTTGTGCAACTTTGGTTCAAACAATGGAAGTCCAAGCGAGTTAAAGAAGGGTATATTGATTGGGAGATGTTTAAGTCCTCTTTCCTTGATCGTTTCTTCCAACTTAAACCATGGAAAGCCAAAGTGATAAAGTTCATGAATTTGAAGCAAAGCGCCATACGTGTGAGGGGGTGCGCCCTCAAGTTCATAAAATTGTCCAGGTATACTCCTTTTTTGGTGGTCGACTCTAGGGCTCATATGAACAAGTTCACCTTGGATGTGTTAGACTTGGTGAAGATGGAATAAATGCAATAATGATTATTAAAAAGATGGATATTTCATCGCTCATGACATATGCCAAACAAGTGGAGGGTGAGAAATTTCAAAATATGAGGATAAGAGAGCCAAAAAGGGTCATCTTGATGGTGGAATTTCTCATTCTAAACTCGGTGGTGGCCGTTTACAACAAGGACAAGGATCATCCAAAGGTTCTCCTTAAATGTTTGATAAGGATAGGATTTTCAACCTTAAGGCTCAAGTTGATACTCCAAAAAGTGGTGGTGCTATCACTCCAAAATGCCCTAAGTGTGGGAGAAACCATGGCGGTGAATGCTTGAGAGGTACCAATTCCTGTTTTTATTGTGGAAAGGTGGGGCACAGGATCTCTGAATGTCCTCATGTTACTTCTAAAGGGAAAGAAGGGAATCCACAAGGTCAAATGGTTCCAAGAGGGCAAGTGCAATAAGGTGCTCAAGCTCAAGGTAGTGGTCCACGTGGTAACTGACTTTATGCTCAACATTCTAGGCAAGAGGTTGATGAGTCTCTCGATGTGGTTATAGGTATGTTAATATCATTGATCATGATGTGTATGTTTTGCTTGACTCCGGTGTTAAAATGTCATTTTTGCTCCTTACTTGCCATAAAGTTTGATGTTTCTCTCAAAGTCTTGTTAGAACCTTATTCGGTTTATACTCCAATTAGTGAGTCAATCCTAGCCAAGAAAGTCTATAAAAATTGTCCCATGTCTGTCTTGCACAAAGTCTTCCTATGTGATCTTGTTATACTCGATATGAATGATTTTGATATTATTCTTTATATGGATTGGTTACCTGCATCTTATGCTTTTATTAATTATATGACCTGTAATGTCACATCCCAAGTTTCTAGTGTGTCCATTCTTGAGTGAAAAGGAGCCAATTTGGTGTTCAAGGGAAAGTCTGTCTCTAATGTAAAGGCTATGAAAAAGACTTCGAAGGGTTGCATATATCATATTGTCTAGATCATGGATGTTGAGTCCAAAGTTACTACTCTTGATTTGATTCGTGTAGTTAATGATTTTCCCGATGTCTTTCCCTATGATTTGCCCGGTATTCCTCGTGAAAGGAAAATTGACTTTGGCATTGATGTTTTCCCCAACATTCAACATATATCTATACCTCCATATTGAATGGCCGATGGAGTTGAAGGAACAAATGAAGGACTTGCTTCATAAAGGATTCATAAGGCCTAGTTTGTCTCTATAGGGTGCTCTCGTAATATTTGTGAGAAAGAAGGATGATTAACTTTGGATGTTTGTGAATTATCAGCAATTGAATAAGGTGACTATAAAAAACAAGTATCCACTACCAAGGATTTATGACCTATTTGACCAACTACTAGGTGCAAGTCATTTCTCAAAAATTGACCTTAGGTCTGGGTATCAACAATTGAGGTGAAAGAGCATGGTAGTCCTAAGACAACATTTAGGACTTAGTATGGTCATTTTGATTTCTTAATTATGTTGTTTGGGCTAACAAATTCTCTCTCCCCTTTCTCGGATTCGATGGATAGGGTCTTCAAAGCGTATTTGAATATATTTGCGGTTGTGTTCATATATGATATATATATTGGTCTATTCAGGTGATGCAAATAGGCACAAGGACCATTTGCCTATTTTGTTGCAAACATTGAGTGATAGGCAACTATTTTCCAAGTTTAGCAAATGTGAGTTTTAGAAAAGAGAGGTGACTTTTCTTGGCCATATTATCTTAAGTAATTGTATTAGAGTTGATCAAAAGAAGACGGAGGCGGTGAAGAATTGGTCTAGACCATTATCTCCATCCAATATTAGCAGCTTTTTGGGTTTGGCCGATAATTTATAGAATATTTGTTGAAGGATTCTCATCCATTGCCTCTCCTTTGACTAATTTGACCCAAAAGAAGCTGAAACATTGATGGTCCAATGAATGTGAGAAAATCTTCCAAATATCAAAGGATCATCTTACTTTATCCCCTATTTTGACATTAGCCAAAGGTCCATATGATTTTGTTGTTTATTGTGATGCCTCACATATAGGCTTGGGTTGTCTGTTGATGAAACATGGAAAAGCCATTGCCTATATCTCAAGGTAATTAAAAGTGCATAAAAGGACCCATCCGACTCATAATCTTGAGTTATTGGACGTCATATTTGAATTAAATACATGACAATATTATCTCTATCGGGTGCATGTTGATATATTCACCGACTACAAGAGTTTGTAATATGTGTTTATCCAAAGAGATTTGAACCTAAGACAAAGGAGGTGGTTGGAGATTCTAAAGGACTACGACATGAGTGTGATGTATCATCCCAGCAAGGCTAATATTGTGGCCGATGCATTGAGTAGAATATCTACGGGAAGCATCACACATGTTGAAGATGGAAAGAAAGAGTTAGTTAAAGAAGTGCATCATTTGGTTCGGTCAGGTGTAAGGTTTAATTGCTTTAACAAAGGTGGTATACTTGTGAAAAATAAGGCAGAATCATCTTTGATAGAGGAAGTTAAAGCAAAACAAGATATGAATCCTACTTTGGTTGAATTGAAGAACATAGTGATTATAAGAAGGTTGAGGTCTTCTCGCAAGGGGAAGATGGAGTACTTTGTTACCTAGGGTGGTTGTCTATTCCCAATATTAATGGCCTAAAGGAAAAGATACTTGATGAGGCTCATAATTCTAAGTATTATATTCATCCGAGATCCACTAAGTTGTATAGAGATTTGAGAGAGGTGTACTGGTGGAATGGTATAATGAAAGATATAGCAACATATGTAATAGAATGTGCATATTGTAAACAAGTAAAGGTAGATCACCAAAGACCGCGTGGTTTGGCTCAAGATATTGAAATACCTACTTAGAAATAGGTGGAAGTGAATATGGACTTCATTTAACTCTTAAACTATGTCGTTTTGAACCTTCTAACAAACTTAACCAACCAAATTCCTATAAAACCTACTCCTAATTCATTCAAAGCCATTCACTCTCATAACACTCTCCAAAGTTCTAAAAATTCTCTCCCTAAGGATTCTCTCCGTTGAAGCTAGGTTTCCAAATTTGAGTCAAGGATTCTAATTCCTTCCACTCCAATTTCTAAGGTTCTTCACTTGAGGTATGTAGGACTTCATTCATGGATTGGTTTAATACATGAAGCCTAACTCAAAACTCCTTTTTCATCCAATTTTCATGATGATTTCTTCTGGCTTTTATGAATTAATTCTAAATAATTGGATTATGATTATTCTATGATTATTATGCCTATTTTTGCATGAATTAACTATTTTGAAGAATTACATGATTTATATGATTTTCAAAGTGAAAGTATGGGACTTCAAGTATATGATGATTAAGGCTTTTTGATTTGATGTGGGTTCCTTAACTAATTATCCAAATTAATTTCTGTTGCATGATTCCTACATGATTTTTATCCAATTGCATAATTTTAACTCAATTGCTCTTTGAACCAACACATGTCCCTAATTTCTCTATGTTAAAGCTATAAACTTATGACTATGATTCTAAGTATGAAAAGTATATTTTAATGATGATGATGATGATGCTATGATGATGTTATGATGATAATGAGGGTGATTTAAGACCATAATGTTGATAAGATTGTGAGTATATCAATACTATATGAAAATTATGTAGATGGACTATTCCTATGGTATGTGATATTTTAAAAAGCTATGATGCCTATTTTACAAACTATAGAAATATGATTTCGATAAAATATGGAGTATGTTCAAAGCTATATATATGTATGATTATGTATTTTGTGGGATATGACTTAGCACCGAGAGGACATTGGTCAATTCTATTGTCCCATGACTACGTGCCACTGTAGGTTGATGATAATGTTTATATGCCTATGAGGTGCGCTAATGGATCCATATAGCTTTATGATGTGACACTCACCATGCTAGGATAGAGCCTAAAGGGTGGGGTCGTTATGATGTGGTTGTCACCATGCTAGAATAGTGCCTATAGGGTCAGGATTGGGTCTACCTTAGAAAAGTAGATTCCTCTTTCGCTCAGTGTAGAGGGATCATCGGGATTCCATGTAATCGTCCACATGGTCTTATTGTAGGTTATGGTCTTATTCTTATATATGTATTCTAGGTTTATGAATGGTTTTGACGATGCTTCTACTCATGATTTTAAACATGCATTGCTCAAACATATTGTGTCCTTATTCTATTGATTATGATTATGAATATTGATATTACGTTATGATGTTACTTGATGCATGGCATACCTATGTACTTAGTATGTTCCATGTACTAATGTATACTTCTTTGCCTATATGATCTAACCCTGTTGGGATGAGTGACGAGACTATTCCTCCATTTCGTGGCTTGAGATGGATTGAGATTTTGAAGACTTTCTGGTGAGTTCCCATACTTCAAAAGCATGCCCTTTCATATGTTATTTTTCTTTATGTTGAGACTTTATGATTCTACTTTATATTCTGTCTTGAGGGTGAGCTAGTGAGCTATCTGATAGACCCCGTCAAGATATTATGATGTCGAGGCATGTTTTATACTAAAGATGTTGTAATTCCCCTAAAGTGAAACCATGGCTCGATATTGATATGTTCCAACTGGTCACTCTCTTATGAATTGCTAATTTACCTTATGTATGCTTATGATATGAATAAGAGGCTTGGATGGGGCGTCTTCGGGTGTCACATTTGCCATGTTATAAATACACCCTGGGTTCGGCTCGTAACACAATATCTCTTCTTTGGGATCCTTCATCCTTGAATAATGGCTAAACAAGGTGGCACATCATGGCACAAATGCAATCAAGGACTCGATTTCTCGAAGACGTCGACACTCAAATACTCAAATTCACGAATGAACATCAAACAAAAAATTAGAAACGAGAATATTACCTTTAATATCATAAATAGTAGGCGGGAATAGATTTGTGTATTTGGTTTTCATATATTCTTTAGACTTCCATGCAACTTCTTTAATTAATTAATTCTCACAGGACTTTAACTAATGCTACCTCATTGGTTATTAACTTATAGACCTGATAATCAAGAATTTGAATGGAAACCTCCCCGTAGGACCAACTATCTTTTAATGCAATATTTTTAATAGAGATGTAATACTCCATAAGTTGAAAAGTTGGAACAAAGAAGAGAATACAGAAAAGGCCATTGATTCATGTTGTATGTCACGACCCGGACCTAGGGTCTAGGAGTGACATAGCGAATGGGAACCCGAGAGTTCCCAAACAAGCCTCATGGTATCCATATTAACATCATCAGTTTAGAAGTGTGTAAAAATAGTAAACACATAGTTCTAAGGGACGGGAAAGTAGGACTTACACATTGGGATGTCATAGGGATAGGGATTCAAATGAATACACATAACACATAGAACATAAGGACTAAGGGGCGGGTAAGTATGACTCACTCTATGGAGGAAATACGGGACTTAGGATATTCCACATTTCCATTTCATAAAATAATCACATCATAATACTCATAATCAAATAATAATAACCATATCCAAGAAGATAGCCATAATCATAATCTCCTAATAGAACACAGAGCATATATCCGTTCAAGAGTCTACAAGATGCCTAACAATGCCTCTAATTATAAGATAGGATAGGGGCCAAGACATGTCCCAGGCTCACCCCAGAGTAAGTAACATAATCAAAAGCATCATAGGTAGAGGAATGGTGGTTTATCCTTAGAAGATAGGCCTTACCTCGTACAAATTCTAAAATCTGATCTAGCTGTCAAATGGTGGATGAAGATAGTCTCTGGTCACTACATAGTTAGATCATATAGGCAAAAGTATGCATTAGTACGTTTGAATGTACTAAGTATGCGGGCATGTAATAATTTAAAACCTGCATTCAATGTTACATGAAAAGGGCACATAATATAGAAAGAAATATATATATCCAAAGAAGAGTAGCATAACAATATGACATGCAATCCATGATGCATGAAATGCATAATGCTAATATAATATAAGATGGGATGAGACCTCAACCGACATATAAGAACAAGTGAGCTATTACTTGGAATCCTGAGGTTATCCCCACACCTGAAAAGAGGTGGTTTACTTGCCAAAGGTAAAACATAATTCTCCTTACGGGCCTCCCATTTCAGAGAAGTAACCTTCCTTACGGGTCTCCCATTTTGGATAGGAATTTCAATTCATATCATATCATATCAAATTAGTAACAGCGCCTTATGGGTCTCCTATTTTGGTGAGGGTGACCATATCAAATACCTATGCTGGCGAATAGTTCAAGAGAGAGGAAGAGGACCCTTGGGGATAACCTTGACCTCTACAATCTCATCAGTGCTAATTCATCATCCCATAAGAATACATATACGTATAAATGTTTTCAAAAGAGGTACAAGTCATTTCAAACAATGCATACTTGGCTTAAAAGCCAAACATTCTTTATAATCATTCATACTTGGGCTCAAAAGCCAAATCATATTTTTCACTCATAGGAGTTGTCCGTTCACAATTTTCAATGAGCTGTAAACACCAAATATGCTCCCAAAATGCTCAAAGAGCCAATATAATAGATATTTATGTGATTAGATTCTTATCATAACCATATGAGTGAGCTTAACTCACCACTTCGTTATCATAAACATATGTTGCCTTAACCCACTAATTCATTTTCATCAAAATCCAATGCTCATGCATGCAAATGCCATGAATGATATGAGAATAGCAATGGACAATAGAACTTCAATCTTAAATCAATAATTCAATATGAAATTCATGTAAATCCATATGCAAAATCCAGATTCAAATCACAATTTAGATAACCCATGCTTAGATCAAACTTTAAAGAAACAATGCACATTCAAATCTTCATAATA
This sequence comes from Solanum rostratum, assembly GCA_029948455.1. Classification (NCBI taxonomy): domain Eukaryota; kingdom Viridiplantae; phylum Streptophyta; class Magnoliopsida; order Solanales; family Solanaceae; genus Solanum; species Solanum rostratum. The sequence goes on along the minus strand of CM057053.1, from coordinate 13,210,916 downwards.
ATCATGCAATTTAACATATTAGGGCTTGAATTATTTTAAAATCAACAATAAAATATAGCCCATATCTCAATTGAATTAATTAAATAGTAACCTATAAAAACCATAATTAATGTAAGCTTAATTTCATGAAAATCAAATTAAATGAGTTTGGGGTCTTCATGGTTGAAAGGGGCCATTAATCAATCCCACATACTTTAGTTCACCAAGAAGAAACAAAAAGAATTTGATGAAGAATAGAGCCCTTTCATTAATTCCCAAGCTAAGCCTTCACTGGAGTTCTTAAGAGTGTTTGAATATAATTCTAAGTATGAGAATGAATTCACATGAGAAAAGAAGAGTATAGGTCATTTGAATGTCTTAGGATAACATAGAAAGTCACAAAAGACTGTTAGGAATAGCCATAATTACGAGAACGCCATTAATGAAATAGATAGAAAATTGTTGCCAGGGGTCCCGTGGAAGGGTCTCTGTACAAGGTAACACGGACCGTATACCCTTTTGTGATCCAATACTTAGAAAAATTTCCACTATTGAAGGTTCAAGATGAGAATACTACACTTGGAAAATTCGCACTCCAACATCTATACGGAGCTCTGCACGGCTCGTGTAAAGGTCACACGGACTGTGTGGCCTTCCGTGATGCCACACTTAGGAAAATTCTCCATTGATGAATTTCTAAGACAGTGATCCTATACTTAGAAAATTTTTACACCACTGCCCATAAGGAGGGCCTCACAGCCTGAGAAGAGGTAAATGGACCGTGAGAGGTTCATGTGGTCCAAGCCTTAGCGAAAATGTGGTTTTCAAGGCCAAGGCCACTCACACAAGGCAACCACACGGTCCATAAAGTGGCACACAGACCATGTGTGGTTCATGTGGTGTGTTCATTTGTCTTACACTCCAAGTTAAGGCCAACACTTGATATACAAGGCCAAGGGTCACCTTAAGGCCCCTCCACACAGTCGCTGGTGAACGACACGACCCATGGAGGTGTTAATAAGGTGTCACCTTTGTAAAAAAGTTCTCAAAACCAAATCCCAAGCACCATTAAGGGCATACCAAGTCAGGGTCATTACATCATCTCCCCTTTGGGAACCTTCCTCCTCGAATGTGCTAGAAAAAGTCTTGAAAGGCTTCACTTAGAACATAAAGCATCGAAACAAAAGACACAATGCATATTTCATCACTTTAAAATCATATGGTAATTAAAACTCATATGAAAACATCTTTAAATCATTCAAAACATTTTAAAATTATTTTCGTGCATATGTATGCATGTAATGTCATGAAACACAAGAGTGAAAGAATTAGGACCACTTGGAATATGATGAACCTGATACCTTAGGCAACTTGAGTAGATTAGGAAAGACGGGGAAATCATTTCATCATGTCTAACTCCACCTCCCATGTAGCACTCTCCATATGTTGATTTCTCCAAAGCACCTTAATCGAAGCCACATCATTGTTGCAAAGCTACTTCACTTGCCTATCCAAAATCTCAATCGAGACTTCCTCATAAGACAAGTTCTCCTTGACCTCAACACCTTCCAAAGGCACAATGGTACTAGGATTACCAACCAATTTCTTCAACATAGACACATGAAAAACTGGGTGAATTAAACTCAAATCTAGAGGCAAATTCAATATATAAGCCACATTCCCTATCCGCTCAACAATTTCATAAGGGCATACATACCAGGGACTTAACTTGCCCTTCCTAGAAAAATGTGTTACACCCTTTATGGGTGAGACCTTCACATACACCCAATCTCCAACATGAAACTCAAGATCCCTCTGTCTAACATCTGAATAAGACTTTTGGAAACTTTGAGCCATCTTCAACATCTCCCTAATCAACATCACCTTCTCCATGGCCTCCAGCACCAAATCCGGGCCAATCAAAGCCATCATTTCCAACTCAAACCACCCCACCGGAGATCTACACCTTCTATGATATAAAGCTTCAAACCGTGCCATACCAATGCTAACATGAAAACTATTGTTATAAGCAAACTTGATGAGTAGTAGGTGATCATCCCAGTTTCCCCTGAATTCCAATACACAAGCTCTCAACATTTCCTCTAAAGTTTGAATCATCCTCTCGGCTTACCCATCAGTTTGAGGATGAATAATGGTACTTAGCTTCACCTTGGTGCCAAGTCCTCTCTGAAACGCTCCAAAAGTGATAAGTAAATTGGGTGCCACAATCCGATATGATAGACCTAGGAACACCATGCAACCTCACCAACACGTGGAATTACAACCATGCATAATCATCGGCACTAAAGGTAGTCTTGCTGGTAAGAAATGAGCCAATTAAGTCATCCAATCAACAATAACCTAAATTGAATCAAATTACTTTCGGGTTTGAGGCAAGCCAACCACAAAATCCATGTTCATATCTTCCCATTTCCAAGTAGGAATCTCAACATGTTGAGCCAAACCGCCGGGTCTTTGATGCTCTGCTTTCACTTGTTGACAATTAGGACATTCATATACAAACTTGGCTATATCTTTCTTCATACTGTGCCATCAATACACTTCCCTCAAATTGTGATACATTTTTGTGGATTTTGGGTGAATAGAATAATGAGAGTTATGGGCTTCACTCATGATCACCATCCTAAGATCATCAACATTTGGGACACACAGCCAGTCTTGGTACCGAAGCACACTATCTCGCCCTTAGGAGAAAGCCTCTATCTTCTTTTCGGCAACCAACTTCTTCAAGGATAGATCTAGATCTTACTTAGCCATAACATCAACAACCATAGAAGATTCAGCCTCATTCTGGACATGAATACCATTATAATTGGAGTCAGCCAATCTAACACCCAATCTAGCTAAATGGTTAACATCTTTTGCCAACTCTTTCTTCCCTTCATCAACATGAGGTACACTTCCCATGGATAGCCTACCAAGAGCATCGACTATAACAATTGCTTCGCTTGGATGATATTACATACTCATGTCATAGTCCTTACGGAGTTCCAACCATCTTCTTTGCCTCAAGTTAAGATCCTTTTTGGTGCACACATATTGCAAACTCTTGTGATCAGTGAAAACATCAACATGAACTCTATACATATAGTCTCTCCAAATCATCAAAGCAAACACCACAACTTCTAACTCAAAATCATGAGTCGGGTAATTACGCTTATGCACCTTCAATTGCCTTGATGCATAAGTTATCACTTTCCCATGTTGCATAAGCACACATCCTAACCTAATCTGGGAAGCATCACGATACACCACAAACCCATCTAAGCTATTTGGTAGATTCAAAACATGAGGTGATGTAAGCCAATCTTTCAAAGTTTAAAAATTCTTCTCACATTCATCAGAACAAACAAACTTGGCCTTCTTTTGAGTCAACTCGGTCAATGGAGATTTGATATATGAGAAATCTTCAAAAAACCTTCTATAATAACCAACCAACCCAAGAAAACGTTGAATATCTGAAGGAGTCAATAGTCTAGGCCAATTCTTTACAGCCTCAGTCTTCTTCGGGTCAACCTTAATACCATCATAGATACCAAATAACCAAGAAAAGCTACCTTATCCAACCAAAACTCACATTTCCTGAATTTAGCATACAATTGCTTCTCCCTCAAAGTTTGAAGTACCAACCTCAAATGATCCATATGATCCCATTCACTTTAGGAATAACTAAGGATATCGTCGATAAAGAAAACCACAAAACTATGAAGGAATGGCTTGAACACCTGATTCATGAGATCCATAAACACAGCCGGAGCATTAGTCAAACTAAACAACATCACCAAAAGTGTAAAGTGCCCATATCTAGTCTGAAAAGCCGTTTTGGGAACATCACACTCCCTAACCTTCAACTTATGATAACCGGAACAGAGGTCAACCTTTGAGAAATAGGTGGCTCCTTAAAGTTAATCAAAAAAGTCGTCGATCCTTGGAAATGGATACTTATTCTTGATGGTTACTTTATTCAATTGCCAGTAATCAATGCACATCCAAAGAGATTCATCTTTCTTTTTTACAAATAACACCAGAGCACCCCATGGAGATATGATTGATCCAGGGTTTCCTCAACTTCCCGACGAGCATGCAAAGCATAGAACCTGTTGTGCCTGGGGTCACCACCTTGTGGTTCTCTTTGCTGGCCTAGACCTCCTTAGGCCACTTGACCCTGACCCTTTTGGGTAGCTTTAGGAAAATTAGTAACCTTGTGGTTCTTATCACCGCACCCATAGCATGCACCCAAATCTCTCCAACAAGTACCCGAGTGATTCTTCCCACATGTAGTACATGGAGGAGGCATGGGCCAACCTCAAACCTGTGCCTTGGGAGGAGGCACCCTCACATTATTAACCCTTGAATTAGAACCTTGGCCCTGTTGAAAGCGACCATAACCACTACAACTCTTAGAGTTGGAGAATCCACCATCATGACAGGCTTTCTTAGAATTACACACCCTCTTCTCCATGAGCTTCTCTCCCTCAATGTGTTTAGCATATGTCATGAGCCCAAAGATGTCCATATCCCGAATAAGCATATTCATACGACAATCTTTCACAACTAAATTAGAGATCCCAGAAATAAACTTGTGTATTCTTGTAGGGGGTCAACCACTAGCATAGGAGCATACTTGGAAAGCTTTGTGAACTTGAGGGCATAATCCCTCACACACATGCCATCCTGCTTGAGGTTCATAAACTTTGTCATCTTAGTTTCCCTAAGTTCAAGAGGGAAGAAACAATCCAGAAATGCAAACTTAAACTCTTCCCAATAAACACCATTACCACAGAGCCTCTCGATCAACCATTATACCACACTTGAGCCACATCCTTCAACTGATAAGCATCTAATTCAGCCTTCTCATCAGAAGTCACCCCCATAACAATCAACACCTTAGAGAGCTCGTCAATAAATGCTTGGGCACCCTCATGAGCCTTTAACCAATAGAACTCCAGAGGATACATCTGGGTAAAATCATTCACTTTGGAAGCTAGAGTGGGATCATGGGAAGGAAGATTAGCCTGTCTATTCTACGTGGTCACCACGTAGGAAAGCATAAAAATAGCAGTTTGGAATTCACCATTAGTGATAGGCTCTTCTATAGGCCCTTTAGGAACTCAGTCCTCATTAGCCGGGGTCGGTCTTGGTAGGGGAGCTCTTCGTGGAGGCATCTTCTCTAATGTAGCAAGGACATTATCAGGGTGAAGAAAGCATAATATACGGTCCAAAATATGATATAAGACAAGAAGAAGTGAGAAAAGTCATATGATGCCATCATAACCTCCTACTTATTAGCATGGTGCACTTCATACCCATGAATAAGACTCTACTCAACGCGACATGTTGGACTTCGAGGATCATTTATAAAACTAGTGCTCTGATACCAAGTTTTTCATGACCCGAGCCTAGGGTATAGGAGTGACATTATGAATTGGAACCTGAGAGTTCCCAAAAAAGCCTCAAAGTATAAATATTCACATCATTAGTTCAGATTCATGTAAAAATAGTGAACACATTGTTCTAAGGGACAGAAAAGTAGGACTCACGCTATGGGAATCGTCATGCCCAAAATCCCATAAAGGCAGACTAGCACCCGTTGTCGACAAGGCACGGGAGAACCAACATATAGTCATAAAATTTCTATGAACATTACAAGGGGTTTCCACATTTAGCATGCTTCCAAGAAGGTACACAATAATAATAAGCCAAAGGGAAATGTGTATGACTAGGCTGTTGGAGCTACGATGTCTAACGTATGATACAAGACCACACTTTACTTTACGTTATCTACAAAGCCTCTAGATAAGGGAAGGCCCTGCCTAATGACTAACTATAAAATACAAAAGCATAAGCCCTAGACATACAAAGCCTGATGCAACCTGGAGCTTAGTAACAATAGCTGGATATCCTGTACTCCTACTGGGGAGATCTACTAGCTCCTGTACATATAGCATGAAATATAGGTCCCCTATAAGGGACGTCAGTACGAGATAATGTACTGAATATGCAAGGCAGGAACTACTGTATATGAAATAAAAACTCAAATGAGATCACATACTGATGTGTAAAGATAAGAGACCACCTTTAATCATACTATGGACTTATATACTTTATGTCCTTTTTATTACTTTACCTTTCATTATTGTATAATCTATGCGCAGTATATCATATAAATGACTAGATGATCAGTGGTAAATCAATATCGGGATCCACCCATGCTAGCCTTCACCCCTGGGATACCCTCCGTAATATGAGATCGACCCATGCTAGGTGATTCTTTCACCCCTGGGATACCACCCATTAATAAACAACTTCGGTTTATGTTTTATTTATTTTGAGATGATTTTTTGGTGGTCATAACATTTAGTGATGTAAGATTATAGACATAACATGTGACATATAGACAATTTGGCAAGACAATACCACAATGAAAAGAGTAGGTTACAAAACTAATGAAATGCGTGGGAGATGAAACAACACGTAGATTTTATTTAGTAAGAAACAGAACTCATGTGTCTTTCTATCCAAAGTAGGTATGCTGATTTGACAATGGCTATATAAGGGAACATATGAACATGTTAAACAATGGAGAGATGGTATTAATTACATCGGAGTTCGTAAATGCGTATAGGTGCCAAGGAAGAACCTAGATTTCATGCCAAATAATATGCAAACAAGTAGCCTTACATACCTCATTATAATACGTCGTTATTACCTCGAAGTAAAATCCTCTTACCCCAAATATTTATCTACAATAGAGTACGTGATAAAACTAGTATTAGCAACTAATAAACACATCTCAACAGTCCAATCTCATAGAAAAATAACAGTCTGGCATCAAGCTTGTAATTATTAACCAAATAGTATTTTTTGCAAACCACTTCTAGTCATATTTTCTAATACATAGTCTCATGTACATGTCACATCCATCTTGTTTTAGTCCCATAACAGTCTTACAATAGCTCACAAAGCACAACACATAACAATTCTACACAACACACAAGTAGGCAACATAACATTATGTCTTCTCGCTACATTTTGAAGTCAACAATCCCAAACCTGTTTCAACATCAACCAAACTATCTCCAAGATATCCATGCATAAACACAGTCCTAAAACAGTCCCAAAGTAGATGGAGGATGCGAGACAACAATATCCAATTACGAGCCCACAAGTTTCTACTAAAAGCACAATTAAAATATCATGCAAGAACTCATTTGTAAGGAAAATAAAAATGGTGCAGCAACCCGGTTACATCATTCCTGAACTAAATCTCACTAAAGAAATCAACCTATATTCATAATCAAGTCAAGAAGACGGATGCCTCTAAAAATATAAGGAAAGTGAGCACCAACACTTGGAAAACATGTTGTCCAATAATTTTCCCAAGCACAACCAGCTTACTTCTCTTGTCTTTCATGGAAAAAATTACACTAAATACATAGGTATTCTTACTTACCTTAACCTCCAAGGAGTAGGGATTCTTCAATAACCCTAAAGTTTTTTTTGTGGCTGCTTTGTAAAAGCAAGAGAGAGCAAGGAGCACTTTGGAAGAAAATCTAATTTTTGGCTTTGTTAGAATGATTTGAAGTGGCTAGTTTTAACACCTTTAAAAGAACCACTTTTGGCCAACATTCTCTTGTGTTTTAGGACACATTTTAGCAAGGTGGTGATGTAGTTGCTTGGCCATTTAACTTTGGCCTTATTGGGCTCCAATTTGATGGGTCTTGGCTGCCCATATTTCTCTTTTCCCTTCACTTAGTTTGGCCCAAATCTTCAAGTGGGTTATGACTATGCTTGGTTTTTCTTCTTTTTCAATTCATCTTGGGCTGAAAATATTGTCCTTGTATTATGCTAACCCATGGGCCAAAATTACACACTTAACTTGGGCTTTTTAGAAAAGATTCGGTGTTGGGCCTCATCTCCGTCTACCTAGCCTATTTAAGCGAAGCACGTAGGTGACTTCACCTGCTAGCTTCCTAACTCCTACAAGCACATCAGTTTTTTTCACTTTGTTTAAGGCCGCGATCTCGTTAATTTGGCTTAAAACTTATATACAGTCACTCATCTTAAGCATTAGACGTAAATATAGCCCTCCAATCTAAAAGTTAGGAACTTTTAAAGTTGGTGCACCTTGTACCAAATCATATCATGTTCCATATGCATAAGACTAGTACACCTAAGATGTGGGGTGTTACATCCTCCCCCTCTTAGGAACATTGATCCCCAAATGTTAGCATAATTGGATAGGTTAAACAAGTTTAAACCTTAATTTAAATAAGCTTTTGAAAACATAATAATCATTCAAACACACGTACTTATTGATGCCCTATGTTGCATTTTGGACTTCCTCTTTAGATTTAAATAAATAAGGGTACTTAGATCTCATCGCTTCCTCAGACTCCTGGGTTATCTTCTACTTGTTTATTCCCCCAAAGTACCTTTACTAAAGCTATTTCTTTATTCCTTAGCTTCTTAATTTGACGATCTATGATAGCAATAGGTACCTCTTCATAGGTGAGATCTTCCGTAAACTGCATATCTTCAATAGGAGGGATACGAGATGGGTCACCTATACACTTTCGAAGCATTGAGACATGAAAAATTGGATGAACCATTGAAAGCTCCTGGGGTAGCTCTAATTCATATGCAACCTGTCCAAGCTTTTTAATAATCTTATATGGACCAATGTAACGTGGTCTTAGTTTTCCTTTTTGACCAAATCTCATAACACCTTTCATTGGGGACACCTTTAAGAATACCCAATCTCCTACTGAGAATTCCAGTCCTCTCCTTCTAGCGTCCGCATATGATTTGTGATGACTTTGGGCTGTTTCTAGCCATTGTTGTATTTACTTGACTTTTTCCATGGCTTGTCGGACTAGATTTGGCCCAAGAAAGATGGTTTCACCCAATTCAAACCATCCTATTGGCGACCTATATTTCCTTCCGTACAAAGCTTCATAAGGTGCTATCTTGATGCTTGAATTATAGCTATTATTAAAGACAAATTAAACAAGTGGCAAATGGTCCACCCAACTACCCTTGAAGTCCAATGCATAAGCCCGCAATATATCTTTAAGTGTTTGAATGGTGCCTTCTACTTGACTGTCGGTTTGAGGGTGTAAAGTTGTACTCAAATTCACTTGCATCCCTAAACACCTTTGGAAGGACTTCCAAAACTTTGCAATTAATTGAGCAACGATCCAATATAATGGAGATTGGGACCCCATGTAGCCTAACTAATTTTTTAAGGTATAACATTGCATATTCTTCAGCTGTATCATCACTCTTAACTGACAAGAAGTGTGCTAACTTTGCAGGTCTATCAACTATTACCCATATCGAGTTAAACTTCTGAAATGAGCGAGTCAACCCAACAACAAAATCCATATTAATCATATCCCACTTCCATGTTGGAAGCTCTATACATTGCATATAACCTCATAGCTTTTGGTGCTCTACCTTGACTTGTTGGAAATTCGGACATTGAGCTACAAATTCTGCAAGGTCATTTTTCATGCCTCTCTACCAAAACATTCCCTTCAAGTCATGATACATCTTAGTTGATCCTAGATGGATGGAATATTTTGAGTGATGGGCTTCTTCCACTATTCTCCTTCTCAGTCCATTAATATTAGGCACACATAATCTATTTTGGCAATAAAGTACTCCATTTTTTGTACGTTCAAAGCCCTTCATTGTACCTTGACTCACCTTTTCCTTAAGTCATCGTAGAACAGGATCCTTGAACTATTTTTCTCTCACTTCTATTATCAATGAAGACTCTGCAGCATTACGCACCACAACCCCTTCCTTTGGAGTTTCAAGGAGGCGAACTCCCTGATTGGCTAGTTGACGTAGATTCTTAGTCACTCGTTGACTTATCATGGTCTGATAACCAATATTCTTTATTGCTTTACGACTCAAAGCATTGGCTACCACATTTGCTTTCCCCGGATCGTATAGTATATCAATGTTGTAATCATTTATTAGCTCTAGCTATCTCCACTGTCTTAAATTTAGGTCTTTATGTTTAAAGATGTACTGTAGGCTCTAATGATCAGTATATATGTCAATGTGAACTCCATACAAATAGTGATGCCATATTTTTAAAGCAAACACAACCATTGTTAGCTCGAGGTCATATGTTGGGTAGTTTTTCTGACACGGTCGTAGTTGTCTCGAGGCATAAGCAATTACATCCAAGAATGGCTTGAATACCCTGTTCATTAAATCCATAAAAATTGTTGGTGCATTTGTCATCCCAAATGACATAACAAGAAATTCAAAGTGTCCATAGCGAGTCCTAAAGGCTATCTTGGGTATATCTTTCTCCTTCACCCTCACTTTGTGATAAATTGATCTCAAATCAACTTTTGAAAAGCATTTGACGCCCTGTAACTGATCTAATAAATCATCAATCCTTGGGAGGGGGTATTTGTTCTTAATTCACCATATTCAATTGTTGGTAGTCAATACACATTCTCAAGATGCCATCTTTTTTACGTATAAATAACATTGGTGCACCCCAAGGGGACACACTAGGTCTTGTAAAACCCTTTCATAGAAAGTTTTTCAATTGTTTTTTTAATTCACGTAATTCTTCCCGGGATATTATATATGGAGGGATATAAATAGGTTGAGTGACTAGAAGTAAGTCAATACCAAAATCTACTTCTCATTTTTGAGGTAAAGTCGGAAAATCTTCAGAAAACAACAACAACAACAACAACATACCCAGTGAAATCCCACAAGTGGAGTCTGGGGAGGGTAGAGTGTATGCAGACCTTACCACTACCTCATAGCGGTAGAGAGGCTGTTTCCTTGAAACCCTCGTCACAAAAACCCATGAGCAGAATAAGCTAGATATGATAAACATGAAAGAAAAAGAAAGTGCACAAGAAGTAAATACGGGACAATCAATATACAAAAGGCAGATATATAACATATAAAATGCATACAATTAACAACTCCTTCCTATCTAACCTAGCCTGCTACTCTAATTCACGATCTCCACTCCTTCCTATCTAAGGTCATGTCCTCGGTAAAATCAAGTTTCACCAGATCTTGCCTAATCACCTCCCCCCAATATTTCTTTTGTCTGCCTCTACCCCTCCGAGTAACTCCCAAATCTAGCCTCTCACATCTCCTAACAGGGGCATCGGTACTCTTTCTCTACACATGTCCGAACCATCGCAGTCTTGCTTCCCTCATCTTTTCTGCTATAGGTGCCACTTCTAGCCTCACTACAAGAAAATAGGTTTTTAACGAGGGAAAATTCGGTTGTTAAAACTATAAATCCGGTCGTTATTAGTCAATAACGACCAATAAAAATTCCGTCGTCGCCGGTCGTTAGTAGCTCCAACGTTAAAAGTTAATGACCGGATTAAATCCCGTCATTAAAAGTTAACGACCGAATTAAATCTGGTCGTTAAAAAAGCTTTAACGATGACAAAAATCTAGTCGTTATACCTTTTTTCAAGCAACCATATTTTTCCTTCACTAATTGATATTCTAGTTATTAAAAAAAAAAAGCAAGCCCGGTGCACTTCAAGGGAAGGTTTGAACCCGTGACATCCTTGTCACATGACAACATCTTTACCAGTTACTCCAAGGCTCCCTTCAGTTCTAGCTATTAAAACCTTAATTATAACCACAAATCAAATCAGGAAAACTGCAAACTGTGTATGGATTTACACACACAAACATATAAATACATGCACATATGAAAACATACAAATTTATTATATTTATATAAAATTTCATAGTTCACTACAAAGAATGATATTGCGTAAAGTTACAAAAATATAGACATACAAATTTATATAATATTATATTTTTTAACTCTTAATAAAATAAAAACTAGAATATCTTTAAACAATTTCTGAAATATGAAATGCATTCTTCCTGTGCTTCAAAATATTTTGTCGCTTATACTTCTTTACACTTTTTCTGAGAATGAGTTCTTCAAACTGCATATCCTGTCTAAAGACAAGTATAAAAACTTCATGTAAAGTTATTAACAATACTTCTAATAACTATTATCTTCCTTTTTCTTTTTTGCAAAATCAAAGATTTACCACAATGAAATATAAAATTTGTTTCCGTTCTCACAACCATATAAAAAGAAAGTTGGGCTTCCTAGTTCTAGACATAAAATTGTTTGTTTTGTATTTTGTACCTTAAGTTATTGACTTTTCGCACATTGCTTCATGGATAAAACCCCCAACTTCTTTTAGTTTTACTTTTTATACTAATGGTATTCACCTAATATAAATAATTCAATATCATTAAAATTATTATGAGATACAAATAAATTATATCATCTTAAATTTTAAATAATAAAAAAATCACGATTTCTTAATTAATTAGTTGTTGATTATATGTTATGTAAAGCTTTTAATTTTTTTTTGGTAAAATTTCACGTTATACTTTTCTAACTCAAACGAATGATTTTTCTTTGTATATCTCTGTTGGTTTCACAACCAATAATGAAAATAAATTGGCACAATATATATATATATTAGAAGAAACATTATTACTGGATACTGATTCTTAAGTCTATTGATCGAGATAATTTGCAAGCGGAGAAACATCTTTCCTCTTGAGAAAATTACTTACGACCAAATTTATATAACTTTTCTACCTTAAAGAAATCTCATAAGCTCATAATTATATATTTAATATTATTACTTTTATTGTTAGTTTTTTGTTTCATTACAATTTTTTGTTTTGACCTACTTCACCTTGCATCTTTAAAAATGTCAAGTAAAGATGAATAAATTGTCTCTCAAAATAAAAACATATGTAGAAACTATATGAAGAAAATATTTAAGTTAAAAAAAATTATGTCAAAAAGATTGTAACTACATACTTTTATAATATTTCAAAATTTTATATAATTGACTATAATAAAAATGATGGAAAGAGTTATTAGAAAATAATATAGTAATATTTTTCTTTTTATTAATTTTTTTTATAAAATAAGCAAAATTATAAAAGATAGAGGATTTTTATCAGCATGATTAACAAAACACCACTTGTTATAATTATAACATGATTTGATCTGATCTCTTTACTCTCATATTAGTTAAACATATTTTTACACTAACTAATATGTTTTAACGATGTGATGCGATGCTTTTTAACAATCAAATTTGTCCCCTCATTAATGTTAGATTAAAATTTATCTTTAATGACCGGAAAAGATTTGGTCGCTATAAGTGTATTTATAAAAATCGAAAAAAGATTTAGTCGCTATAAGTGTATTTAAAATGACCGTAAAATAATTTGGTCGCTATAAGTATATTTATAACGACTGTAAAATAATTTGGTCGCTATAAGTATATTTATAACGACCGGAAAAAACTTTGGTCACTATAAGTATATTTATAACGATCGAAAAAGTTTTGTCACTGTAAGTATATTTATAACGACCGGAAAAATTTTTGGTCACTATAAGTGTATTTATAACGACCAAATTCATTTCTCGTCGTTAAGAAATGGTTCCCGAATGACCTCGTTCCTAATCTTATCACTCCTGGTGTGACCACACATCCATCTTAACATCCAAATCCTGAATGATCTTCACATCGATAAATTCATTCACTACTGGAACAGATTGAAGAGTTGTTGATTCCGCCCCCATATCCCTTACTCTAACTAGATGACATATATATCCCTTTGATATCATCTTCTTTGCCTTAAAAAATAAGTAACAAACTTACCCTTTGGTGCCCTAACATTGCCTTCCCATTCAAGGACCGCCTCATTTGGAAAGTTGAAATACACACTCTTAGTTCGGCAATCCACAGTGGCATAGCAAAAAGCTAACCAATCCGTACACATTATAACATCACATTCCACCATTTCTATTTCAACAAGGTCACCCAATGTGTCACAGTCGCAAAAAGTTACTACACAGTCATAATAGACCTTTTTAGATATAATATATTTATCGGTTGGTGTAGACACTTCAAATGGCTTGTTCTATAATTTAGTTGTTCTCTTAAGCTTCCCAGCAACAAGTGGAGTGGTATATGATAGTGTAGAACCAGGGTCAATTAATGCATACACATTATGTGAAAAGATGAACAACGTACATGTGACCACATTGGGTGAAGCTTCCAAATTTTGTCGACTCCCAAGAGCATAAATGCGATTTTGGGCTCCACTAGAGCTAGTTGCCCCTCTACCACCTCTACCATGACCTGTAGGTGCTTTCTGGCCCTTACCTAATGGAGGAATTGATGATGATGATAAAACAACTAACCTAGTAGGTTGTGCGATATCACCCATACGTCTACTTGGGTAATCTCTCATTATATGCCCTTGCACACCACACCAATAACAAGCATTTGTCCCAACATGACTTGTACCTATATGACTCCTCCCACATTGTTTACAAGGCTTCCTAGGAGGCATTTGCTGGCTTGCCGAATATCCTGTTGTCCGTGCACCTTGGCCTTCATTCCTTTGACCAAACTGATTACCTCTAGACCCTTGAAGTTGTGGTGGAGCACTAGCTGCATAGTGGGAGGATGATCGCCTAGGTGGTCTATTAGAAAACCAAGGCCTAAACTCAATGTGGGATGGTATAAATTGCCCTGTAGATCTAGCCCTCTTGGACTACCCCCTTTCTAACTCTTATCTCCTTTTTCTTTGCCTCTAGTCCTCCATTTTTTGTGAAAATGCTTGCATCCTCGCTATATCCACGTCTTTATTCGAAGAAGCAATGGTACATTCTCTGACCAGATACGAATCCAACCTATCCACAAATTGATGTACTCTATCTGCCATATTAGCAACTACATTAGGAGAATACCTAGACAAGGAATTAAATTAAAGGCTATACTCCCTCACGCTCATATTCCCTTCGTGGAGATTCAAAAACTGATCTGCACGGACTTCTCACATCTCTAATGGCAAGTAATGGTAAAGAAATGCCTTTTTGAACTCCTTCCAGGCAAGTAGAGGTGTATCTATACCCTTAGATTGCTTCCAAGATTCATACCACAATATAGCCACACCCTTCAATCTATATATGCTGCCAACTCTATAGCTTCTGTACCAGTTACGTGCATAACATCCAAAGTGCGTTGGATCTGATCGATGAAGTCTTGTGGATATTCAATAGGATCTAACCCAGTAAAATATGGAGGGTCCGAATTAAGGAAGCCACATCTCCTCATGCTAGCTGCCCTATTTGCACCACCTGCACCTATAACTCGGCCTTCTTGTCTTTGAACTTAACCAGCAACTATATGGGTTAATAGTTGGACTGCGTTTCTTAGACCCTGCACGGTAGCATCGGTAGGTGCATCTGGGGGGAATTTCACTACTTCCTGGTTTATTAGGAGCTGGAGGAGTTGGAGATGTTTATGAAAGATACTCATCTTGGGCCTCATTTTGTTGTCTCACCCGACTAGATACACCAACTACCACTTTTACTTCCTTCCCCTTGCCCTTACTTTTCCTTGTTAGTGGCATACTCATTGTACAAAATAGTTTAGAGATTGGAAACAATCCACCTACAACACTTGGCTCAATGGAAGGATCTAAAGAATGAAAAGAAAGTGAAAACTCCTAAATGCCATATAGAATTCTGCTTATGAATGTGGTGCACAACACATCTATAAACAAACCTCTACACAGGCACGACTTTGTAGACTCCCCAGGATGACCCGCTCTGGTACAATTTTTGTCATACCCAAAATCCCATTAAGGCATACTGACACCCGTTGTTGATAAGGCTCGAGAGAACTAATATATTACCATACACTTTCTATAAACATGTCAAGGAGTTTCCACATTCAACATGCTTCCAAGAAAGTAGACAATAATAGCAAGCCAAAAGGAAATGTGTATGACTAGGCCGTTGGAGCCACGATATCTAAAGTACGATACATGACCACACTTTTTACTTTACATAGTCTATAAAGCCTCTAGATAAGGGACAATATCTATTAAGGGTCAGGACAGGCCCCACCCCATGACTAACAATAAAATACAAAAGTATAAGCTCTAGACACACAAAGACCTGAAGCAACCTGGAGCTTAGTAACAATAGTTGGATATGATGTACTCCTACTGGGGAGATCTACTAGCTCCTCTACATATAGCATGAACTGCAGGTCCCGAAAGGGACGTCAGTACAAGATAATGTACTGAGTATACAAGGAAGGAAGTACTATATATAAAATAAAAACTCAAATGAAATCATACACTGATGTGTAAGGATAACAAACCACCTTTAGTCATACTGTGGAATCATATACTTTATGTCCTTTTTATTACTTTACCTTTCTTTACTGTATAATCTGTGCGCAGTATATAATATAAATGACCAGCTAAACAATGGTAAATCAATATTGGAATCCACCCATGCTAGGCTTTTCTTTCACCCCTGGGATACCCCACCGTAATATGGCATCGACCCATGCTAGGTGATGTTTCTACCCCTGGGATACCATCCATTAATAAACAACTTTGATTTATCTTTTATTTACTTTTGAGATGATTTGTTGGTGGTCATAACTCTTAGAGCCGTAAGACTATAGACATAACATGTGATATGTAGACAATTAGGGAAGACAATGCCACAATAAAAAGAGTAGGTTACACAACTAATGAAATGCGTAGGAGAAGAACCAACACGTGAATTTTATTTAGTAAAAAAAAAGGAACTTATCTATCTTTGTATACAAAGTAGGTATGCAAATTTTACAACAGATATGTATGGGAACATATGAACATGTTAAACAATTGAGAGATGGTATTAATTACATCGGAGTTCGTAAGTGCCTCGAGGTGCCAAGGAAGAACCTAGATTTCATGCCAAATAATATGAAAACGAGTAGCCTTACATACCTTGTTGTACTACGTTGTTATTACCTCGAAGTAACCTCCTCTTCCCCCAAATATTTATCTACAATAGAGTAGGTGATAAAACTAGTATTAGAAACCAATAAATAGGTCTTGACAGTCCAATTTTATAGAAAAATAACACTGGGGCAACAAGCTTGTAATTATTAACCAAAGAGTATTCTTTCAACATTTCCACTTCTAATCATATCTTTTAATAAACATTCTCATGTATATGTCACATCTAGCTTGTTTTAGTCCCATAATAGTCTTATAATAGCTCACAAAGCACCACACATAACAATTCTACACAACACACAAGTAGGTAGCATAACATTACGACTTCTCGCTACATTTCGAAGTCAACAGACCCAAACTTGTTTGAACTTCAACAAAATTGTTTCGAACATATTTACGCATAAAAACAGTGAATAAATAGTCCCAAAGTATATGGAGGATGTGAGATAACAATATCCAATTACGAGTCCATAAG
Organism: Solanum rostratum; assembly: GCA_029948455.1. Classification (NCBI taxonomy): domain Eukaryota; kingdom Viridiplantae; phylum Streptophyta; class Magnoliopsida; order Solanales; family Solanaceae; genus Solanum; species Solanum rostratum. The sequence continues at coordinate 13,193,563 of CM057053.1, read as the reverse complement.
TTCCTATTAAAAGCACAATTAAAATGTCATGCAAAAACTCATTTTTAAAGAAAATAAAAATGGTGGAGCAACCCGGTTACATCATTCCTAAACTAAACCTCACAAGAACAAATCAACCTCCCTTCATAATTGAGTAAACCAAGAAGAGGGAAGTCTCTAAAAATATAAAGAAAGTGAGCAACAACTCTTGGAACACATGTTGTCCAATAATTTGCCCATGCACAACCAGCTTACTTCTCTTTTCTTTCATGGAACAAATTGCACTAAAGACATAGGTATTCTTACTTTCATTGACCTCCAAGGAGTGGGGATTCTTCAAGAACCCTAAAGTTTTGTTGTGGATGCTTTGTAAAAGCAAGAGAGAGCAAAGAGAAACTTTGGAAGAAAATCTGATTTTTGGCTTTGTTAGAATGATTTGAAGTGGCTAGTTTTAACCCCTTATAAAGATCCACTCTTGGCCTACTTTCTCTTGTGTTTTAAGACACATGATGCACCTGCTTGGCCCTTTCCCTTGGGCCTTATTGGACTCCAATTCGATGGGCCTTGGCTGCCCATTTTTCTCTTTTCCCTTCACTTAGTTCTGGCCCAAATCGTCAAGTGGGTTGTGAATGTGCTTAGGACTTTTTTCTATTCATCTTAGGCTGCAAGTATTTCCCTTTTACGATGCTAACCCATGGGCCAAAATTACACCCTTAACTTGAATTTATTCAATTTTAGATTTGAACAGATTCGGTGTTGGGCCTCGTCTCCGTCTACCTAGCCTATTTAAGTGAAGCACGTAGGTGACCTCACCTGCTAGCTTCCTAAGTCCTACACCTCACTTTTTTCACTTTGTTTATCGCTGTGATCTCCTCAATTTGGCTTAAAAATTATATACACTCACTCGTCTTAAGCATTAGATGTAAATATAGTCCATCAATCTAAAAGTTAGGCACATTTAAAGTTGGTGCTCCTAGTACAAAATCATATCATGTTCCTTATGCAGATGACTAGCGCACCTAAAATATGGGGTGTTACAGGAATTTCATAGGGATAGGGATTAACATTAATTCACATAACACATTACATATAAGGACTAAGGGGTGGGTAAGTATGACTCACTTTATGGGGGCAATACATAACTTAGATTCTTCCACTTTTCCATATCCTAACATAATCGCATCATAATACTCATAATCAAATCATAATAACCATTTCCACTAGATAGCCATAATCGTGATCATCAAATACAAATCATTGCATATATTCGTTCAAGAGTCTACAAGATGTCCAACAATGCCTCTAATCATAAGATAGGACAACGGCCAGGACATATCTCGGGCTCACCCTCAAAGTAAGTAACAGAATCAAAAGTATAATACATAGAGGAATGGTGGTTTGTTCTTGGAAGATAGTACTCACCATATACGAATGTCTCAAATCCAATCTAGTTCGTCAAACGGTGGATGAAAGTAGTCTCTGGTTCCTACATGGATAGATCATATAGGCAAAAGTATGTGTTAGTACATCTAAATGTGCTAAGTATGCAGGCATACAACGAAAATGACTTATCAAACCTGCATTCAATGTTGGATGACAAAGGCTTATAATATAAAGAGAAAAATGGATATCTAAAGACGAGTAGTATAAAAATATGCCATGAAATCCATGATGCATGAAATGCATAATACTAATATAAGAGGGGATGTGTAATGACCCTCTAGGTCATTTCTATGGTTCGTAGTTATTATGTTGATTGGAGCATATGTATAGTCACTAATGGACTATTAGGGTAATTATTGGTTGGGTTATTCTTGAGTAATATGGATTTTTGAGTTAATCGAAAAGTTATACCCGTAAAATAACTTTTCAGGTAAAGTCCTAGTAAATGACCTCAAAATGGAATTCTCACATTTCCATTAGCTCTGAAATGTTCGAATTAGGCTAGGAGCATATTCGGTGCAATTATGTCATGGATTGCAAATTTGGCCACCGAAACCAGTTAATAGTTAACCCAGTTAATGCTCTCTGGAACCATGCCCACGATGAGAATTTTAGTCATGAGGTTAGCTTAAAAATGTCAGTTTGGGTCTGGGTCGATCATTCGTTTGATATCAAGGACTTCCGGATGTGATTTGACCCTCGAGAGCTTTCCGTTAAAAGTTGTGTATAAAGAAGTGGGATCCTCACTTTATCATAGGAAGTTCTGGTTGAAATTTTATTTACATAGTTGGGTCCAGAAATTTTATCATAGTTTTTTTGCAAAAATCGGAGTTTAGATGAGCCCAAAATGATGAAAACGAGATTGAAGGATTAACGGAAAGAAAGGACATGACATGGCACTTCTGGAGGGCTGCCACACGGCGCAATCTGACACTGCCATGTGGTAGTGTGCAGTAACCAGTGTACAATATATATATTATATGCACCTCTTGCATGAAATATTTTATATATATATATATATATTTATATTTCCTTCTCAACTTTGTATTGCGATTTCGAGCTTATTTTTCATCCGATGTGAGTGATCCAAAAGGCTACGTGACTCAATTTTTTGCAAGGAACGTCATGATGCAGTCAGATTTAGGATTTGACATGTATTTAGAGTTAAAATCTATGGTTCTTTTGCTGATTATATATCGGAATTGGTGAAAACTTTATATTGCAATATCTCGATCATTTCTTAACGAAATTAAGTGAAATTTGTATCTAAATTGTACTATGTTCTGAGAGGATCACTGTGGTATGCAAATGTTCACTGATTTTGTTTGGTTTTTGAGAATTTTGACCGAGAAATTTTTGAAAAGAATATTTTCCTGGTAAAGTTTTTAAGTTCATTTTTGGGCCTTTTCTCGGTCTTCTGGGGTCCGTTTTGGGCCGAATTTCTAGCTATGGACTTGGGGTGATGTGGGGATTATTTTTTGTGTATTGGTATTGAATTTTGAGATTGGGCTCTGATTGTGCCTATTTTAGTCGTAATTGATGTAATTTCACCCGTTTCTTGAGATTTACAGCTAAGTCAGTTGTAATTATCTTGTGAGTTATGTTTGAATAGCTGAACAACATTGAAAAGGGATTCGAAGGGGGAAATTGGTTGGATTGACTTGAAGCAAGAGATGTCGAATGCCTGGCAGGCTAGACCTTCTCTAAACCCTAGCATTAGATGAAATAATTGGATCTTTGAGTTGGAATATGTAGGAATGTACTATTTATGGATTGAGTTGTGGATTACATGTACTGTATGGCTTGATGTGATCTGTGTATTGTGTATATATAATGTTACGGGATGGTTGTTATTGTATTGAGGGTTGTGTTGTCTGTAGCGGTTGTATAACCTGAGTTCTTACATTATATGACTACGAAAGAGACTGAAAGGGGTTGGTTTGGAGTTGTGAACATGTGATAGGTATGTATACTGAGCTTGATTCTATCTTGTACATATGTGTGGTCTGAGGCTACAAGAATATACTAGCTATTGAGGTTGGCTTGTGATTACATGCTACCCTATGCACTAAATCTAGTATCTATTTTTGGTTGGTATGTATATGCATGATGTGGCTATTGTTATCTATATCTTTACGGAGTACTTTATGTAGAAATCCCTAATTAAACATGATTCTATGTTACCTTATGGTTTATATGATCCCTTATATTGTTGTTATCTATTATGTACATATGTTGCAGGTCGGTGACAAGAGATACTCTATGTTCTGCGGATAGTCATAATTGTACCCCTGAAGGAGCCTTGTCACCTCTAATACAAGATGCATTGACACTAAGCCACTTACGGGTTAGAGATAGGAGTGCGAGCCTGTTAGCAAGGTGTAGGCGATATCCTTATGGCAGCTGGGTTTGTGATATGATTAAGAGGTCGGTGGCATCCCTCTAATTATCTAGCCTCTTGGGCCTTAGCTTAGGTTACACCGGCATTTCCCTATGAGTTATTTTACAAAGATAAAAAGCTTGGCAAGGGACAAATATGAACTTGTTCCTGGGATAGACATGTGTGCTGAGTTGACTTATACCTTTATGAGTGTTTATAGCCTGTGGCTATAGAGATGTTGACCAGGGGACTGTGTATTGATTATATTCCATCTGGTGGCCTGATTCTTGTATAGATATGACTCTGCAAGGTTTGGTCTTCCTGAGTAATTATGGTGTAATGTGACTGACTATGTTTTCTCTAGGCACTGGGGATTGATAAGGTTATGGTATTCTTGGTCTTCCTTGGGCATTAGTTTATGGTGATATGTACATATATGTCTCTATACGCCTCAATGTATTATTTATAGTTGTTGTATACTGGTTCTCTCCATCTGATGCCAGGGTATCTGTTGTACCTGAGAGAGGTGGTAGTTACTGTTGTGTGGGATGGATTGAGATTGTGGGATACTTGGGTTGTGAGGTCGTCTCCTACATTCACTCTAGTCACGACATGACTTTGGAGTTTTGGATCCAGATATACTTGTTGAGTGAGTGGATATTGACATCCAGATAATGCTCCCCATTATCATTGAGCACCGATGGTCACATCTATAGAGTCTAAGTCCTGGGGTCGCTCCCTTTAGACTTGTGTCCCGGTGGCGTGACTGTGATGCCAAGTGGAGGATGCAGATTATAAGGATTGAGTGCCAGCAAAGTTTTAGGTCGAGGACCTCGTGATTGATGATTTGTGGGGCTGGGCCCCGTGATTGATACTTTGATGATGGCACACTGCTAGTATGGTAGGGGGATTCTTTCTCCCACGGGGGATATGTCCCACCATTATATTTATGGTCAAACCACTTAGCCCTGGCTGACTGCCCAACCGGAGGCCAGGTCGGAAGACCCAAGGGTTAGAGTCCCCAAGTGATATTAGGGGTTCAAGTCCCCGTGTGACACTACTTCTGATGGGTTAGGGACCCTGTTATTGTTGTGATGTTGGGTGCTGGGGGATTGAATGTTTATCCATGGATCCACTCACCTATTCACACCTAATTATGCGTGGGTGTACCTCCTGAGCGTGTGGGGGCTCAGGATATGTTCAGTATTAGATACTAGGGCCTTACACCCACTTATAGTTGACCTTTATTCTAATGATGTAGAGAGCTGGCTTCTTTGATGCTTTTCTGGGACTTGGTGATGGTTTTGAGGGATTATGTGATGATATGTCGATTCTATATTGTGCGTAGGTGTACCTTCTGGGATTATGGGGGCCTAGTTGGCGTACAAGCATAGGTATTAGTGCCTTGCACCCGTGTACAACACTTGGGGGCAGTTTTAGGCAATTGAAGGATGAGCCTACACAATCTTTGCCAGTCTGTATCGATGTTCAGTACTTGAGCTAGTTCAGGTTATCATTATTCTTCAGTTCGATTGGTTCAATTGTGGCTTGAGGGTTCCCAGTCATGCCTATGCCTTGATCCAAATTTGTTTTGCTACACTGCGACAATTCTCTATATATTTGGACTTTATTTATGTTCATAATTTTACTCGGTCGGGTGGATGCCTTTTCTAGTACTCACCCCTACTTCTGTATCTTCCCATAGTTCCGGTCCAGGTACGAGCCGTGATAGCTGAGTTGGGGAACTTTGGGAGCACTTAGGAGCTCTGGCTCTTTCGCATTCTCCTTCTAGTTGATGGTTGTTTTTTGCATCCAGACATCGTCCTTGTACAGTCGAGATTGGTATTTGTAGGTGCACTCCTGCTTTTGTATATTATTACGATAATTGATATATGTATGCAATATATCATTGTGTCTATTATAGCCATGTACAGTTGACTTCCTTGTTCAGGGTAAGTTTCAGTATATATATTATTATTGTATCCATTTGGTGTGGACTAGAGAGCTTGGACAGGTACCCTTGGGTTGAGAATTGGCTTGCTCGTAGGTGGGTCCTAGCAAGCGCCATTATGATCGAGACCGGGTTGTGATAGGAAAAGCCCTCAACTAACATATAAGACCAAATGAGTTATTACTCGGAATCCTGATGTTATCCCCACACCAGAAAAAAAGTGGTCTACTTGCCAAAGGTAAACGATACTTCTCCTTACAGGCTTCCCATTTTGGAGAAGTAACCTTCCTTATGGATCTCCCATTTCAGATAGGATTTTCAATTCATATCATATCATATAAAATTTGTACCCACACCTTATGGGTCTCCCATTTTGGTGAGGGTTACTTACACGTTTGGATTTTCTTAAACGAAGTTGATATATCAAATACCTATGATGGCGCATAGTTCAAGAGAAAGGAAGAGGACCCTTGGGGATAGCTCTGACGCCTCCATTCTCATCGGTGCTAATTCATCATCCCATAAGAATACATATACGTATACATGCTTTCAAAAGAGGTAATAGTCATTTCAAATTATTTCAATGCACACTTGGGCTTAAAGCCAAACATTCTTTATAATCATTCATACTTGGTCTTAAAAGCCAAATTATATTTCATATCATACTTTTCATGCATAGGAATAGCCCGTTCACAATTTCCAATGAGGTGTAAACACCCAATATGCTCAAATAGCGAATATCATAGATATTTATGTGATCACATTCTTGTCATAACCATATGAGTAAGCTTAACTCACCAATTCATTATCATAAACATATGTGGGCTTAACCCACTAATTCATTTTCATCAAAATCCAATGCTCATGCATACAAATGCCATAAATTAGATTAGAATAGAAATGGGCAATAGAGATTCAATCTTAAATCAACAATTTAATATGAAATTCATGTAAATCCATGTGTAAAATCTACATTCAAATCACAATTTAGATTGCTCATGGTTAGATCAAACTTTAAAGGAACAATGCATATTCAAATCTTCATAATAATCATGAAATTCAACATATTAGAGCTTGAATAACTTTAAAATCAACAATAAAACATAGCTCATATCTCAATTGAATTAAATAAATAATAATCATAAAACCCCATAATAAACGTAAGCTTAATTTCATGAAATCAAAGTAAAAAAGTTTGGGGTCTTCATGGTTGAAAGGGACCATGAATCAATCCCACATACCTGAGTTCACCAAGAAGAAACAAGAAGAATCTGATGAGGAATAGAGCCCTTTCCTTAATTCGCAAGTTAAGCCTTCACTAGAGTTCTTGAGAAGAGTTCTTAAGAGTGTTTAAATATAAATTTAAGTGTAAGAATGAATTTGAATGAGAAAAGAAGAGTATAGGTCACTTGAATGTCTTAGGATAGCATAGAAAGTCACAAAAGACCATTAGGAGTAGCCATAATGACGATAATGCCATTAATGAAACAGATAGAAAAATGTTGCCAGGGGTCCCGTGGGAGGGTCTCATGGTCCGTACAAGGTCCCACAGACCATATACCCTTCCATGATCCAACATTTAGAAAAATTTCCACTGTCGAAGGTTCGAGATAGTAATTCCATACTTAGAAAATTTGCAATCCGACACCTATACAGAGCACTTCGTCGCCCGTATAGAGGTCACACGGACCGTGTGGCCTCCCGTAATTCCATACTTAGGAGAATTGTCCATTGATGAAGTTCCAAGATGGTATCCCAAACTTAGAAAATTTTTACACCAATACCTGTACGGATGGCCTCAAGGCCCGTAAAGAGGTAGATTGACCGTGATAGCTTCATGTGGTCCAAGCCTTAGCCAAAATGAGGTTTTCAAGACCAAGGCCACCACACGGTCCATAAGGTGCCACACGGATCGTGTGGGGTTCATGTAGTATGTGCCTTGGTCTTAAACTCCAAGTTAAGGCCAACACTTGATACACAAGGCCAAGGGTCACCTCAAGGCCCTCCACATGGCTCGTGGTGAGCCACACGACCCATTGAGGTGCCCATAAGGCATCACCTTAGTCAAAAACATATCGGAACCAAATTCCAAGGTCATACCAAATTCGGATCAATATATTTAACAAGAACCATCTACAATTCATATATCATTTTATAGTTCATCGATAGGCCTTCGTGGATGTCTATTATACTTGAAATTTTTCAAGAAAAATTGGACAAAACTACAAAAGATGCTATGAGTTCTATATAGAATTATAACTCGTAAACAATGATAGTAGATGAGGTTTCTAAATTTTTAAAATCAACAAGTTGTAGGACTTTTTCTATGGATCAACAAAATCATCTATAGATGGGTTGATAGTCATAACTGCATTTCATGGATTTGGTCCTAAGTGAATGAAAATTAGTTAAGTGTCGAGGTGATGTACGCAGGTTCTTTTATGACCCCATCAAATGAATTACAAACTGTATTGGATCATTAATCCGGTAGTGATGTCTAAAAATTTACCGAAGTATAGGGAGCTTCTATAAGGAGCATCAATGGGTCATAGAAGATAGGATGAGCCCATAGATAGCTTCCTAGTTGAGATATTAAGGGGTAACCTTTGGTCCAAGTTCCATCAAGGGGCATTCGCGAGTTGCACATAGGTATGCGACCCGTAGAACCAATTCATAATTATTGTTTGGAATCTTTTAATTTAGGGCATTTTTATCCTTTCCTATCCTCCTAATCCCTACACCACATTATTTTTCCCCTATAACTTCCCAATAACCATCCCAACCCCCATAAATTTCTCTCATTTTCACCAAAATCATGAGAACTTACAAACTCCCTCAAGTTTTCTTCTTCCTCAAGCTTCCATTGATGTTCAAGGTAGGGTTGCAAGTTCTATAATCAACAGTTCAATTTTCTCAAGTAATTGATTTAAGGTACGTGGATATTCCTCGGTAGATCCCTTTCATCCATGGAGCCCAAAAGAACTATTTTTTTCACATAATTTCAAGCATAAGATTTTATGATTTTTATTATGATTTTCAACCAATCGCGTGAATTAAGGTTCATGTTATATTTATTGATCTTTTTACAATTAGATTGATGTCAATTGAAATATTTTGATGATTTACAAGCAATTTTATTCACAATGATTCCTAGAGTTCACGATCATCAATATGGATTCGTATAGTTATGATTTCAATTGATGAGTTTCATTTCAAATAGGCATGATTTCACTAATTTATATGTTTTAAGAATGATATGGGACCATGGAGATTGTCCTAGCCTATTATGAACTATGATCATGAGTAAAAACTGTAACGCCCTATATGTTAGAAAGTTGAAAGGATGAGAATTAAGGAAAGTTCCCCAAGAAAGTCCAGTTCCAGGAACTAGGTACCCCTTCATAGGCCCCATATAGGCCGTACAAAGTAATACTGGACATATTTTATAAACTTACACATTATATTGTGTTGCCTTTTTCCATATATTTCAAGATTGATCATATAATTCTATATTCAGCATTTAGTATTATATTTTGTGAGCTAATATATTATATTGTGTTGCCTTGATTTTTGTATCTGGTTGTTTGATTACTGTAAAGTATACTTTATATTTTACTATCCTGTAAAATTGGGTTGTAGATTTTCAGAGATTGAATCTTCTTGATCTTTGTAGTTTAGTGAGCTATTAGTTCTTAGTTTAGTGGCGTTGGGATCTGATGGTCGATTAGGGTCATGTCATCGGCTGGGCTTGGAGACAAGGGGTAGTAGTGGTATGAGGGGCACAAGCTTACTTATGTTAGGAGTAGGGATATGGAATATAGGATCACTTATAGGAAAGTCCATAGAGTTAGTGAAGAGTGTTAAGAGGAGACTAATTACTATATTGTGTGTTTAGGAGACCAGATGGGTAGGTACTAAAGCTCAGGATGTAGACGAGTTTATATTATGGCACTCGGGTGGTTTTATGGATAGAAATTGAGTACGTATCATAGTAGATGAGGACCTTGGGGAGTATGTGGTTGAGCTCAGGAGGATTAATAATAGGATAATTTCTATTAAACTTGTGGTCGTAGTCATGTAGTGAATGTAATTAGTGCCTATTCGCCTCAAATGAGCGTGGATGAAGAAGTCAAAAAGCTCTTTCGGGACGATTTGGATGAGGTTGTGAGAGGTACATCAAATACAAAAAAATCTTCATTGGAGGAATTTTTAATTGGCATATTGGTGCAACTTCTAGCAGGTTTGATGATGTTCATAGAGGATTTGATTTCGGGGAGAGGAATTGAAGTGGGACGTCTTTCTTGGATTTTACCTAAGCCTTTGAGTTGGTGATTGCTAACTTATGTTTCTCTAAGAGGGAAAATCACTTGATTACCTTTGTAGTACGGTAGCGAAGACCTAGATTGATTACTTACTCCTTTGAAAGGGCGATAGAAGCCTTTGTAAGAATTGCAAGGTTATTAGGAGTGAAAACATTTCCACTTAACATAGGATTTTAGTGATGGATTTAAAGATTAATATGGAAGAGAAGAAGATTATTTATGCCCAATCGAGGATTAGATAGGGAGGTCTAACTCCTTCCCTTTCTCGGGAGATAGGAGTAAAGTTGAGTAGTTTTGAGGTCTTGGAGTAGTAAGAAATATGTGAACACCATGTGGGAATCTACTACTGGTTGAATTAGAAAAATAGCTACCAAGGTACTAGGGATTTCAAGAGGTACATTTGGTGGATGTCAAGGTGATTGGTGGTCAAATGGACAAGTTCAAGGAAAAGTGGAAGCTAATAAGATTGCTTATATAAAGTGGTTGGAGTGTAGGGATAAGGGTGAAAAGCAAAGGCTTAAGGATATCTACAAGACCGTGAAGATAGAAGCAAAGATGGAGGTAATGAGTGCTAAGAAAACAACATTTAAGTACTTGTATATGGAGCTAAGTGATAACGGTAGGGACAAGAGATTGTATAGGCTCGCAAAAGAGAGAGAGAGAGGGGAAAGCTGGTGACTTGGGCCAAGTGAAGTGCATCAAAAATGAGGTGTCGGTGGATGAGACTTCCTTAAGATAAGATTGCAAGCTTACATTCATAAACTCTAAAAGAAAAAAGGGATAGAGATATGAGCTAGGTTAGTTGGCACACTTCGATAGTCATCGAGATTTTTCTATTGCAGGCATTTCAGAGTTGAGGAGGTTAAACGTGCTATTAGATAGATTCTTAGAAGTGCATGGTCGAGGATGGTATGGAGTGGTTGACTAGGCTACTCAATGTTATTATTAAGATAACTAAGATGCTCGATGAATGGAGGAAAAAAATGGTTCCATTGTACAAGAATAAGGGTGATATAAAAAATTATAACACTTACAGGAGTATCAAGTTGTTAAGCCACACTATGAATATTCAAAAGAGAGTAATGGAGATAAGGATAAGAAAAAGAGTGTCTTTCAGAGAACCAATTAGGATTCATGCCGAGGAGGTCGACTACTGAAGCAATTCATCTTGTTCAGAAATTAGTGGAGGGGTATAGGGAAAAAAAGAAAAATCTTCATATAGTTTTCATTGATCTTGAGAAAGCCTATAACAAAGTTTCAAGGGTTGCCCTGTAGAGGTGTCTAGAGGGGAAAGGTATTCCAATGATGTATATTAGGGTCATAAAGGACATGTATGATGAAGCCAAAACTCGGGTAAGAACGGTAGGAGGACACTCAAGAGTATTTTTTAATTGAGATGGAACTTCATCAAAGATTTGTATTGAACCTTTTTCTTTTTGCCGTAGTAATAGATGAGCTGACATGATCTACGCAAGCAGAGGTGCCATGGTGTATGCTATTTGTGGATGACATAGTATTGATTGATAAGATTTGGGCTAAAGTTAATGATAGATTGGACGACATACTTTGGAATCCAAAGGGTTCAAACTAAGCAGGACCAAAACAGAATACTTGGAGTGCAAATTTAGTGTTGTAAGGGATGAAACAAACATTAAAGTGAGGCTTGTCACTCAATCTAATCCTGAGAGAGAATACTTTGAATATCTTGGGATCATAATCTAGAGTAGTTATGATATCAACAATGATTTCACACATCCTATTAGGGCAGCATGGCCAAAATGGAGGCTTGCCTCTGAAATATTGTGTGATAAGAAGATACCACCTAAACATAAAGGTATGTTTTAGAGAATGGTTGAAAGACCGTCTTTGTTATATGGGGCGGAGTGCTGGCCGACCAAAAACTCACATGTTTAGAAGATGTTGGTTGTAGAGATGAGGATATTGAGATGGATGTATGGACATACCAGAAGTGATAAAATTAGGAATGAGATCATTCGAGAGAAGTTAGAGGTGGCCCCTGTGGCTGAAAAGATAAGAGTAGAGATACTATGATTGTTTGGACATGTGCTGAGAATAAGTATCGATACTTCTGTTAGGAGGTGCAAAATGTTGTACTTAGGGTTTACATGGATGGGTAGAGGTAAATCGAAGAAGTATTGAGGGGAGGTGATCAAACAAGATATGGAGAAACTTCATCTTACAAAGGAAATGCCCTTAGATAAAAAGGAGTGAAGGTCGCGTATTATGGTAGAAGACTAATAGCTAGTAGGAGTAGGTTGATGTCTAGTCTTGTGATATAGTAGGTTATTAGGATTATTCATGTCTTTTTATCCTGTGTTGTCATTCTCCATCTTATATTTGTTACTTTTATCATATTTACATACTATCATTTGCTTTTCATTATTAGTCGTTTTCTTTTTTCTTTTCTTTTCCTTTTGTTTTTCCATATCTAGTGGATTCTTCTTATGGGGATTGAATTCTGACATGAGGGTTTTTCGAAAATATCCTCTCCATCTCGATAAAGTAGTTGTAAGATCTACATACATTTTACCTTCCCCAGACCCTACTTGTAGGATTCCACTGAGTATGTTGTTGTTAATTTCTAATTTAATTATGCAAAATTCACTACGATTTGCATGATTCCATGATTTACAAATTACGCTTCTTCAAATTTCCATCCAGGGTTCATGAATACAATTATGGGTTCTTCAATTATGGCTTAAATTTGTTTCAATTCTATTTGATTATGCAGGTTTTGCTTCCAATTATATGATCTCAATCTTATTTTATGTGAACACATGCTTTTATCCAAGCTCCTACTACAAGTTATGATCTATGAAATAGCAAGTCTTTAAGTATGTTTTTGAAATAGGGTGACCTAAGACCTAAATAGTGACTTAGGATCCCAATTTACTCAAATATGATATGGATTGTAATGATGGATGGTCTACACCCACATTACATGTATGATTATGGAAATGAACTATTCTATAAGTATGTTTTATGAATAGGATCGGTCCACTTAATTTACCTTTTCATTATGTCATGAAAAGTATGAACAATGATTTTATGACAAGTATGACCTATGTTCATAATATGTATTCTCTGGAATTTGACTTTGCAACAATTGAGGCTTGAGATGGGGGGCTATACCTATGGGCTCCTTATATAAACTTTTTAAATCTTTTAACGATGCTCCACTAGAGGATTCCCATTATCAATATAGTTCGCTAGTGGATCCACATACCTCATTGATGAATATGGAGTTTGAAATTATTTTGGGCTTCAATTGTGTAAAATATTATCCTCAATGCATTATTTTACCTTGGAAACAACAAAATAGTGTTCTTCATATTATGTTTTGTGAACAAGGAGTCACTAAGAACAATTTTTGAAGAAACAATACAAACTGCTCAAAAATGCAAAAAAAAGACATTCATAATAGCCATTGCGGAACATGGTCAACGCATCGTCGAAGAGATACAAGGATTGCCTAAAGTCATAGTGCTTAAACTCCAAAACTTATTGCAAGGTTAGAGATGAAGAAGAACTTCAATGCATCTTTGAAGTATGTTGGCGTGATAATTTGATTCCGTCTAAAGTTACAGAATCTGCTAGGTATTAAGTCAAGATTGATGTTGCAAGTAAGCTGGGAAGATGAACACATGGAATAGCGTTGAGTGTGTAAAATAGGCTGGTGAGAAATTGTCGAATATTACAAAAACTAATTAGATGAATCAAATCTTAAGGAGTTTCCATTTGGTGATGATTGTCACAAGTTGGCACATCGTCCAACATACTCGGCGAGTCCAAATAACCTTGATGAGTGGTGCTCAGAAGAACACAATGAGATTTTCATAACAGGGTATGAATAGAAAAAAATGCAAGAGCATAAGAGACTTCCACATTCCTATTTTTAGTACATTTTCAAGAAACCCTTTTGAATCATTTTGTACATGAGTTGAGAAGAAGATTACGCAAGGAGAGAGAATTGGAGTTAAATTTTAGTACTTTGATTTGTTCAATTCATCACTATAAAAGATCAATTTGATATAACTTCTAATGATTTCAGAATGTATTGCTAAAATGCAAATACTTAGGTTGTACAATGTAGTTGGATTTATGATTCTTTGTATGGTTATCGCTTAATTGACTTATTTATGTGTTGATTTGTTATGGGCTCACAAGTTCTTTCATCTACAATTGAAAAACATGATGTTGTAAACTTGGGTTTTACTTTTGATCTTCAATTATTGCATGAACATGATTAATTGAGGTGAAGGGATCTTGTGATAGCCTTGGGTGCTCGTGCTTACCTTATTTATGTGGTTGAATTCAAAAAAAAGATTCAGTCAGCTAAGGTATTAGAGGAATTGTTGTGATATGTACATGTTGGATCTTGACCAATTCATATAAAATGTTGTAGTTGACGTAACTAAGGATATGGTTATAAGAAGTTCCAATCTACTCATATAAAATGAACATGTTTGTTAATTGACTATTACTCATGCATATGAGTTGTTGCGCAATTACATACACCTAAAGTATACCATTAACCCTAAGTTAATTTTATCCTTTCATTTTAAAAATTTGTGTTAGAATTTTAATTAACCAACTTCATATTTTATTAATACCAATCACAATTAGTTAGTTTAACAATATACTTATTTGATTTGAATCACTACTAGTACTCCTTATAGGATCCATACTAATCCTAGTTGTATTTATACTTGTTTTGCGGCCGTATCTTATCCTATTGTAAAAGGAGAGTCACATGAGCACCACATCAAAATGGCATCATTGTCGGGGAATGTCCTATAACTCTAGCAATAAAGTTTTTGTATAAACTATGTTTTTGTGCTTGTTACCTTTAATATTTATTTTCTTATTTAGCTATGTCATTTGCAAGAGATAATTTAAGTGAGTAAGGGAGTGATGGTACTATGAATGAAGGGAGAATGAATGATGACTATATGAATGTTCCACACATGATTAACTTAGGTATGGCGGGAGCTATCCGTCTACCTCCTCTCAATGGAAAGGCAATATTCCACGTGAATAGTACCATGTTACACCTGCTTCAAATAAAAGCTCTATATAGAGGCCTTGCTCATGAAAATGCACATGAACACTTGAAAATTTTGTTGATGTTTGTACAACGTTCGCTTTCAAGAATGTGTCTCAAGAGCCCATCTGACCGAGACTTTTCCCATTTTTGTTGTTGAGTGAGGCAACTCAGTGGTTAGGGTAACTTCCTCGGGAGGAGCTAGCTAAGGTATTTTTGGAAATTTTCTTCCCTCCTTGAATCATGCTACAGATGAGGGATGAAATTACTAATTACAAGAGGATTGATAGGGAGCCATTGAATGAAATATGGTTGAGGTTTCAGAAATGTCACGACCAAACCTAGGGCCTAGTCATGACATGAAAAATGTGTAACTCGAAGGTGACCCATCCAAGTCATGACATGTAACTAGCTCATCCTGAAAAAAATAAATCACAAAGAGTTTTAGCATAACCAACATAAAAAAAGAAAGTAAAGATTTGTCCTGGAAACATCGGAACTCACAAAGTCTTCAATTGCACCTGTCCGAGTCTAGCAATAATAATAAGGTGTAGGAGTGTCGTCGCTCGCTCCTACATGGTTACATCATGAAGACAAAGATTAAGCATTAGTACATGGAATGAAATAAGTATGTAGGCATGCAATGCATTGAAAAAAATCAAAATATAATCGAAATATGTTGTGAAATCCCATGTTCCTCGTCTTCTATATATATATATATAGGATGGAGTGTCACATAAGACATACATGACTTTGAATAGAAACTAAGGATAATAAGGTTTCTAATAAGTGGTAATGTCAAGGACCTAAAGTTTTAATCCAAAGGAATACCTTAAATACGCATTCGGGATTAAAGAAATGACCTGACTGGCAACTCGCCCTTTTCGAAAGGTTTAAATTAGGTTTCACTTTTCAGATGAGACTAAAAGTTTATAATTTTCTAATAATAGATTTTATAAAGGTCATTTTAATGGTACAAAGGTCATAGATTAAGTTTTGGAACCAAGAAAGTTGCAAGATAAAGGATGGCCAAGGTTAGCATAAGTTTCTTTGAGAAATCCTTCTTAAATTTGGGTTGAATGTAATAGGTCATATCTCCCAAAATATAGGATGTTAGAAGGTGCAAGACCTATCAAATTGAATATCTATGAGTCTAGTTTGCAACGCACAAAACCGCGCATCATACAACCTCAAAATAACAAGTTATGAAAGTTTTACCGAGACTGCCCGAGCAGGAAATCGGGTCATAGCTAAGGTCGGGTTGACCCACCTTAATGTCGGCCAATATGAGCTTTTAAAAGCTCAAATCAGTGCCATTTTGTCCCCAAACAACTTATAAATCGAACGGAAAGTTCCCTCAAGGTACCATAGGGATTTGAGTAATTTTTTCGCATTTTTACCATTAAATTTTGTCTGTGTGCCTAGAAATATGTGTCTTACGCTTTGCAATTGTATTCCCCTCGTATTAGCTGTGTTTGGGGCTGTTCTTTGGCTGTAAAAAAAGTGGTTTTCTTGCTGGTATTATTGGTTTGCAGCTGGTGTGCTCAAGTAATTATTTTGGGGCTCTTTTACAATCATTTTTATGAAGTTTTACGGATATTTCCTCGTGTAAATGCTCTTTGCTGAATCTGGTCGCTAATGCTAAATTTTGGACTGTTTATAGGTGTCTTTAAGCTGCGTATACATAGTTGTTGCGAATCTTAAGATGTAAGAGATAACTCACGTGAAGAAACTTTTGGCAATAGGACGTTTGTTGGGAAGGTATGTTAAGGCTAAGCTCTGTCCCTCCATTTAGCAGGAAATCCGGGAAGTTTCCCAAAATGCCAAATGTGATATCTTACTATTCTGTTGCTAGAAAGACCTTCTGTGAAAGGCATTAGGATTGCAACTGAGTTATTTTCATGATGGTATTAGGTTAAAATTCATTTCGTTCGCTTAAACTGGACATTCAATATCTATATATCGTTTTGTTAGTTTTCTTGGCTACTTGTTCATATGTTCGAGGTGTTTCTCTTCTTGGTGTAGTGCCATTAAAATAAATGTAGATTACGAAAGGAATGTAGTATTTGTAACGACCTGGCCCAACACTGTGAAGTATTCTCCACTCTAGGGCCTAGCCCATCACGAATTTATCCTTTTAGGGTGAAGAGCGGACAATACTTCACAATGTTGGGCCAAGTTGTTACAAGTGGTATCAGATCCAACTCTCGACTAGTACGGTGGTGGGGCAAACCTCAGCGAGGACGCTGAGTTCCTACGGGTGGTGAATGAGGGGACGGCGATACTTAATGCCTGGCTCACTTAGGCAAATCCCACATCGAAAAAGGAGAGGGAGAGTTCTGGGCTATTTAAGTAAAGGGTTAGACCTAATACTGTGAGGCATCTTTTGGGGTAAGCCCAAAGGGACAAATCCGTGATGGGCTAGGACTAAGAGCGGACAATACTTCACAGTGTTGGGCCAGATCGTTACAGTATTCATAATCAATTCTTCTTCCATACAAAAGTATAATTGAAGCATTTAACAAGTAACACATTGGTTTCAAATATTCTCCAGTGAAATGCCCCTATTTAAACTACTAAGGCACTTGATCCTATTTAAACACTTTCTTATACTAACTGACACGGGACCAAGTATAAGCATTATGTAAAGCACCTTTATGAACATTTTCAAAGTTAAGGCTTCACTCTAAATGTTTATATTCCAAAACTTGTTAAAAAGACATATAAGATCCCACGAGTCATGTGTATATGCTATCACAACGATTATGATATTATAAGGATAAGGGTACAAATGAGCCAAGATTGGCTAAATGACAATGATCATGATGCTATGAGAATAAGTGTACCAATGAGCCAAGAGTGGCTAAGTTCTTGTTATGGCCTACTATGTGCATTCAACATTCATATCATACATTGTACGTTATGCATGGACCTCGAGCTATAATATAAGGTATGGGGCCTATTTGCCCAAATGATTATATATATATATATATATATATATATATATATATATATATATGAATATGAATATGGTACAGATGGCCATAGGTTGGCAAATATGATATCGGTTAGCTACCAGAAAGGACCACCATTACTAGCATTTGGTTGCGTATGTCATGCATTTGCATCTAAATTTATGTATTCACGTCATGTGATACTCGAGCATACCATGCGTATTTGATCACTAGGAGGTTGTTTATTGTCCATTAAGGCTACTTGAGTTTTGGTTATAGGTCGTATATCTATTAACCTTTATGCTACAGTAATCTATGATTTTACTTCCTGCCTTACATACCAGTATATGTTTATTCGTTCTAACATCCCTTTGCCTGGGGATGCTGCATTTTATTTCGTGCGTGCAGGTTCAGGTAGAAGTTCTGATTTACCCCTCCACTAGGAGCCCCGTTCAGCTGTGAGTTCGTAAGCTCCACCTCTTCTTGGAGCTTTCAGAGGATGCGTACTTTTTGTTGTACAGTTGGGTATGGTCGGAGCCCTATCCCGCCAGTGTTAGTGATTCTCATAGAGGCTATTCTGGACATGTTATTGTGGGTTGATTCTTTTGTACCTTTCATTCTCCAGTCATCAGATTGGCATGTATATATAGTGTGTGCCTATACCTCTAGTGTTGCAGCCTTGACAGCTAACTAGTACTCTATCGTTTTGTTTTACCTATCTTGATGTACATGATTTACTATTGACCAGGTCATGACCTAAAATGTCCAGGCTTAGTCTTTCAAACGTCATTCTGCCCAATTTTCTTCTGGTCCCTAGTTTAGTTAACTAGCATGTTTAGTGGCCTACCCGACCAATAACGGTATTGGGTGCCAGTTGTGCCTCCCCTCTCTTTGGGGCGTGGCAAACATGGTATCTTAGCAAGTTGTGTCCTAGGGAGTCTAAATGTCGTGTCAAGTAGAGTCTTGCTTATGGGTGTATTGTGCACCACACTTGTAATCAGGAGGCTATGAGGCATTTAGGATTAGTTACCTTTCTTTCTCTTAATAGATCATGCTTTAGAACAAAGTTATGGGGACATATGAAATCTTAATCGTGCTTTGTGGTTTTTTTATTTATCAGGTTGTCTATATTAAGGAGATGGCACAACCTGGGGTAGACATGGATTCGAGAGAAAGTACCATTTTGTCTTTATCGGGTCAGGCGGATACACTCCCTGTTGAGGCACACAGAGAGTCTCTAGTATCCATAGTACCAGATTCACCAGCACCTGTTGAGGGCCAAGGAGGTCCAGTACCCCCAATCCTACCAGAGACTGGGGAGCAGGGTATGACAGAGGTTGTTCAGCTACTGACTAGGATGGTTTATATCCATGAGAGACAACTAGAGGTGAGAGCAGAAACCAGAAGGGATCAAGCAGAAATCTCAAAGGTACGAGAGTTTCTTCACTTGGTCCCTCCAGTATTCACAGGGTCCAGTCCCAGTGAGGATCCACAGGACTTTATAGACCATATGTATAGAGTATTGAGAGTGATGCATGCCTCTGTCACCGAGGCAATGGAGTTGGCTTCTTTTCACTACGTGATGTCGCCATCTTGTGGTACGAGGCATGGGAGAGATCCAGAGGGCTTGATGCTCTGCCAGCAGAGTGGGAGGACTTCTCTAAGGCATTTTTAGCCCATTACTTACCACGGGAGGTGTGGGAGGCTCGTCTTAACCAGTTTATCAGTTTGAGGCAGGGGGATATGAGTGTAAGGGAGCATAGCCTTACGTTTAATTCTTTGGCTGTATGCACCAGATATTCTACGTACCATGAGTTCTAAAGTTCATCATTATGTGGATGGTTTGGGGGATCATTTGATCAGAGACTGTAGAATAGCCTCTTTATAGGATGGTGTAGATATTTCCCGTATTCAGGCTTTTTCTCAAACTATAGAGGACCTTTCTCGTCGAGTTTGGGATATCTATAGAGATAGGGATAAGAATAAGAGGGCACGTACTATGAGGCCTTATTGGGAGCCACAGGGTGATTTTAGGCCCCCATTTCACTTATATCCACCTCTGTCAGTAGGTAGTTTCCCACCACAGATGTAGGGCCAACGATAGGATCGTTATATTCAGATAGGGTCAGGGCAGTGTTTAGGCCAACTTGATAGCCATCGACAGCAGCGTTCCCCACAATGCAGTAAGCTTCATATTAGGAAGTGTAGAAAGGGTTCAAATGCATGTTACCATTATGGGAAGACAAGATATTTTATTAGAAACTAGCCCTTCAGTCAGTCCCTAATGTGAATGAATTCCCGATAATATTTCCCCAATAAGCTTCCAGGGATCCCCCAAAAGGGATCTCAATTTTGATATAGATATTCTTCGTGATTTGTAGTCTATATCCATTCCTCCCTAAGGATTGGCTCCTGTAGAACTAAGAGACTTAAAGGAAAAACTGAAGGGCTTACTTGATAAAGACCTTATTAGGCCAAGCACATCTCCATGGGGTGCACCATTGCTCTTTTCTTGGAAGAAAGATGGCTCCTTACGAATCTTTAACGATTACAGATAGCTAAATAAAGTCATTATCAAGAATAAGTATCCTTTTCGGTGGATTGATGTTTTTTCAAAGATTGACTTGTGACCCAGGTACTACCAGCTACGAGCCAAGGATGTGGATATTCCAAAGACAATATTTCAGATAAGGTATGGACATTTGGAGTTCTTTGTCATGTCTTTTGGGCTTACAAATGCCCCAGCAGCTTTTATGGACCTGATGAATTGAGTCTTTAAGCAATTCTTGGATGAATTTGTGATTGTGTTTATTAATGACATCTTGATATATTCACGGTCAGAAGCTGGGCATGCAGATCACCTGCAAACTATATTACAGACTCTCCAGGATAATAGGTTATATGCTAAATTCTCTAAATGTGAGTTTTGGTTAACTTCTATAGCTTTTCGTGGCCATGTTATTACCAGCGATGGTATCAAGGTCGATGGCCAGAAGATTAAAGCTGTAATGGCCTGGCCGAGACCATTGAATCCGACTAAGGTCCATAGCGTTTTAGGCTTTGCAAGATTTTATAGGAGGTTTGTTGAGGGATTCTCCTCTATCTCTACACCACTAACAAGATTGACACATAAAGCAGCTAAATTTAAATGGACTGAAGCATGTGAAATGAGTTTCCATAAGCTAAAGAAAAGGATTACCACCGCACCTAGTCTGGCTCTTCCAAATGGAACCAACGGCTACATTGTATATTGTGATGCCTCGAGAATTGGCCTAGGTTGTGTTCCTATATAGCATGGTAGGGTTATTGCCTATGCTTCCAGAAAGTTACTAAAACATGAACAGAACTATCCTACCCATGATCTTAAGTTTGTCGTAGTCCTTAAAGATTTGGTGGCATTATCTATACAGAATTCATATTGTTGTTTTTACCGGCTACCAGAGCCTCCAATATTTATTCAAGCAAAAGGATTGAACTTACGATAAAGGAGGTGGCTAGAATTACTAAAACATTATGATGTTGACATTTTGTACCATCCTGGTAAAGCTAATGTTGAAGCTGATGCACTTAGCCGAAAGTTTATGGGAAGTCTAAGCCATGTTGAAGCTGATAAGGTTGAAATGACAAAAAGCCTATGCCAGTTAGCTAGTTTGCAGGTGTGATTGGTAGATACAGAGAATGGAGGTGTAATTGTTCAAAATACAACAAAATCTTCCATTTATTAATCAAGTAAAAGAGCGACAGTGCGAGGATCCTGAGCTTAGAACACTGAGGAAGAGCATTTCACAATAGTAGTATCCTTCATTTGAGCTAACTAGAGATGGAGTCCTTAGGTACCAAGGCCGCTTATGTGTGCCAGATATTGGAGGACTCCGTACCAGGATTCTTTCTGAGGCCCATTATTCTAGATATTCAACACACCCTGGAGCTATAAAAATATGTCGAGAGCTTCGAAAAATCTATTAGTGGAATGGCATGAAAAAGGATATCGCAGAGATGATAGCCCAATGTCCCGATTGCGAGCAAGTTAAAGCAGAACATCAGAGACCTGGAGGCCTAGCTCAGTATATTGAGCTTCCGCTATGGAAATGAGACATTATAAATATGGATTGCATCACTAGTTTGCCTCGTACTCCACATTGGTATGATTCTATTTGAATAATCATTGATAGGTTGACAAAATCTTCTCATTTCTTGCTAGTAAGAATGACATATTCAGTGGCGAATTATTCTAAGCTTTACATTCAAGAGATTGTTCGCCTTCATGGAGTTCCATTATCTGTTGTATCTGATCGAGGGGCTCAATTTACCACACATTTTCGGAAGTCTTTTCAGAAGGGTCTGGGCACTCAGGTAAATCTCAGTACCGCTTTTCATCCGCAAACTGATAAGCAGACAAAGCGTACTATCCAGACCATTGAGGATATGTTACGTGCCTATATGCTGGACTTAAAAAGAAGCTGGGATGATTATCTACCTCTTACTGAGTTTGCTTTTAATAATAGCTTCCAAGCTAGTATCAAATGGCTCCTTACGAAGCACTATACAGGCGAAGATGTAGGTCGCCGATCAGTGGTTTAAGGTTGGGGAGGCAAAATTGCTAGGCCTTAATCTAGTTCAGCAAGTGATGGACAAAGTGATACTTATTTGATACCAATTGCGAACAGCCCAGAGTCGGCAAAACTCTTATACAGATGTTTGACAACGAGACTTAGAGTTTGATGTAGAAGATTGGGTCTTCTTGAAGGTATCACCTATGAAGGGAACATGCGGTTTAGAAAGATAGGAAAACTCAGTCCTAGATATGTTGGACCGTATAAGATTATTCGAAAGATTGGCAAGGCCGTATATGAGTTTGATTTTCCTTCAGAATTGGGGCCAGTCCATCCGGTGTTTCATGTATCGATGTTGCAGAAGTGCATTGGAGATCCTTCGCATATTACCCACATTAATGAAGACTTGCCTTATGATGAGGTGCCAGTGGCTATTTTAGATCGACAAATGAGAAATCTTCGGAATAAAGAAGTGGCCTCCATGAAAGTATTGTGGCGGAACAACAATATTGAGGAAATGATGAAGAAGCACCCCTAGCTATTTACAAATTAAGGTGAGTCATATTTTAAAAGTTGGCAATCATCTCTCTACAGTAACTTAAATTTTAAATAAGTTGGGAGCATACTTTATATGGATCGTCACGAGATAGCTATACAAAGCTTATAATTAGATTTTTTCAAAAAAAAATGATTTATAGATTGGAGAAATAAAAGGTATATCCTCAAAAGTCACATTTCAAGAGTTAGTAGTGCAACCAAGAGGCTCTCTAGATACATCCGCGGACGAATATTCTTAAGGGGGGGAAGACTGTGAAAACTCATGTTCCTCGTCTTTCATATATATATATATATAGGGTAGCGTGTCACATAAGACATATATGACTTTGGATAGAACTTAAGGATAATAAGGCTGCCAATAAGTAGTAATGTCAAGGACCTAAACTTTTAAGCCAGAGGAATACCTTAAATACACATTCGGGATTAAAGAAATGACTCGAGTGGCACCTCTCCCTTTTTGGAAGGTTTAAATTAGGTTTCCTTTTTCGGATGGGACTAAAAGTTTATAATTTTCTAATAATTTTTGAAGGTCATTTCAATAGCACAAAGGTCATACATTATGTTTGGGAATCAAGAAAGTTGCAAGATAAAGGTTGGCCAAGGTTCGCGTAAGTTTCTTTAAAAAATCCTTCATAACTTTAAGTCAAATATAACAGGCCATATCTCTCAAAATATAAGAAGTTAGAAGGTCCAAGAGCTATCAAATTTAAGATCTATGAGTCTAGTTTGCAACGCACAAAACATCGCGCATCAAACCAGCCTTAGAATAATAAGTTATGATAGTTTTACCGAGACTGCCCGAGTAGGAAATCGGGTCATGGTCAGGTCGGATGGACCCACCTTAATGTCGGCCAATTTGATCTTTTTAAAGCTCAAACCAGTGCTATTAAATCCCCAAACATCTTATAAACTGAAGGAAAAGTTCCCTCAAGGTACCAAAGGGATTTGAGTAAGTTTTTCACATTTTTACCATTAAATTTTGTCTGTGTACCTAGAAATATGTGCATTACGCTTTGCAATTATTTTCCCCTCGTATTAGCTGTGTTTGGGGCTATTTTGGGCTGTAAAAAAGTGGTGTTCTTGCTGGTATTTTTTGTTTGCAGCTGGTGTGTTCAGGTAATAATTTTGGGGCTCTTTTATGATTATTGTTACGAAGTTTTACGGACATTTCGTCGCGTAAATGCTCTTTGCTGAATCTGGTCATTAATGCTACATTTTGGACTATTTATAAGTGTCTTTAAGCTGCGTATATATAGTTGTTGCAAAGCTTAGGACGTAAAGGAAAACTCTCATGAAGAAACTTTTTGCAATAGGATGTCCCCAGGGAAGGTATGTTAAGGTTAAGCACTGTCCCTCCTTTTAGCACGAAATCCAGAAAGTTTCCTAAAACACCAAATGCGATATCTTACTATTTTGTTGCTAGAAAGACCTTCTGTGAAAGGCATTGGGATTGCAGCTGACTTATTTTCATGATAGTATTAGGTTGAAATTCCTTTCGTTCGCTTAAACTGGACATTCAATATAAATATATTGTTTTGTAAGTTTTCCTGGCTACCTGTTCATATGTTCGAGGTGTTTCTCTTTTTGGTATAGTGCCATTAAAATAAATGTAGATTACAAAGGGAATGTAGTATTCATAATCAGTCCTTCTTCCATACTAAAGTATAATTGAAGCATTTAACAAGTAACGCATTGGGTTCCAATATTCTCCAGTGAAATGCCACTATTTAAACTACTAAGGCACTTGATCCTGTTTAAACACTGTCTTTTACTAACTGACATGGGACAAAGTATAAGCATTATGTAAAACACCTTTATGAATATTTTCAAAGCTAAGGCTTCACTCTAAATGTTGGGTTAAGTTCCAAAACCTATTAAAAAGACATATAAGATCCCACGAGTCATGTGTATACGCTGTGACAACGATTACGATGTTATGAGAATATGTGTACCAATAAGCCAAGATTGGCTAAATGACAAAGATTATGATGCTATGAGAATAAGTGTACCAATGAGCCAAAATTTGCTAAATTTGTGTTATGGCCTATTATGTGCATTTAATATTCATATCATACGTTACACGTTATGCATGGACTTCGAGCTATAATCGGAGGTATAGGGCCTATTTACCTTAATGATTTTACATATATATATATATAGAGAGAGAGAGAGAGAGAGAGTACAGATGGCCACAGGTTGGCAAATATGATGCTGTTTAGCAACCGAAAAGAACCAGCATTGCTAGCATTTGGTTGTGTATGTCATGCATTTGCATCTATGTATATGTATTCACGACATGCGATACTCGAGCATACCATGCATATATGATCACTAGGAGGTGGCTTATTATCCATTAAGGCTACTTGAGTTTTGGTTAAAAGTGGTATTTCTATTAACCTTTTTACTACGATTATCTATGATTCTACTTCCTGTCTTACATACCAGTACGTGTTTATTCTTACTAAAATCCCTTTGCCTAGGGACACTGCATTTTATTTCGTGTGTGCAGGTTCACGTAGGGGTTCTGATTTACCCCTACACTAGGAGCCCCATTCATTTGTGAGTTGGTAAGCTCCACGTCTTCCTGGAGCTTTTCACAGGATGCTTACTTTTTGTTGTACTGTTGGGGATAGTCAGGGCCCTGTCCCAGCAGTGTTAGTGATTCTCTTAGAGGTTATTGTGGACATGTTATTGTGGATTGATTGTTTTGTGTCTTTCAGTCTCCAGTCATCAGATTGGCATGTATATAGTGTGTGCCTATACCTCTATTGTTGCAACCTTGTCGGCTAACTAGTACTCTATCATTTTGGTTTACTTATCTTGATATACATGATTTACTATTGACTAGGTCATGACCTAAAATGTCCAGTCTTAGTCTTTCAGACGTCATGCTGCCCGATTTTCTTCTAGTCCCTAGTTTAGTTAACTAGCATGTTTAGTGGCTTACCCGAACAATAACGGTATCGGGTGCCAGTCACACCTCCCCTCTCTTTAGGGCGTGACATATATATAGACATATTAATAAAATAAGGACAAGAGATGAATGATCAATGCATCTTTAAAATCAAGATTGGAAGCATTTCAAAATATTTCATAATTTCGTATACATACATACATACATATATATATATATATATATATATATATATATATATATATATATATATATATATATATATATATATATATATATATATATATATATATATAGTAATAGGAGAATAATCGAAAATAAGACCATGCGAACTATTACATGGAATTCCGATGTTGCCTCCACACTAAAAGAGTAGTTTACTTACCAAGGTAAACTATACCCCACCCTATGGGCTCTACCCTAGCACAGTGAGTATCATATGTGGATCCACTAACATAATATAATATACACACATAACATAATCATATGACGACACATAGTTATGAGACTTAATATTTTAGATAAGGAGCCCTTAGGTTAAGCCCCCACCTCAAGCCTCATTTATTGCTAAGTCGAATCCCATGGAATACATAATCATGCACCATATATAGACATCATTATAGTTCATACTTCATCAAAAATTGTACTTTCATAGCTTTTAAATTAGGTATCATAACCTCATAAATCATTCCATATCATAATAATAGTCTACCTACATGACTTGCATAA
Source organism: Solanum rostratum (assembly GCA_029948455.1). Taxonomy (NCBI): domain Eukaryota; kingdom Viridiplantae; phylum Streptophyta; class Magnoliopsida; order Solanales; family Solanaceae; genus Solanum; species Solanum rostratum. The sequence goes on along the minus strand of CM057053.1, from coordinate 13,166,715 downwards.
AGTATTGGTATACTCCCTATCTTATCATCTTGCATAAATATTCAGGTGTTAGGTCACCTTCATTACCATGATCATAACATGATTTCATGCTTGGATTCGTATTCACGAAAGCATAGGTTAATATAAAAAAATTAGGACAATATATGGGTTCATGAGAAAGTGAATTTAAAATCATAAAATTTTATGAAAAACATGTGAGATCAATGGAATCAAAATCAATGCAAATCCAAGTAAGAGAACTCATATAAATTTTATAAGCCCTAATCATCATATACTTGTAATTCTTTGTGAATCAATTAGAAATCATGTAAATCATAAAATTCATCATATGCATGCATAACAGAGTAATCTAATCATTTAATAACTACAATCCAAGTATTTGGATAGAAATCATGAAAACCCAGAAAATTTATGCTTGTACATGAGGAAAAAAGAGAGTCTGAATTAGGCTCCATGGATGAATGTAGTCCATGAATGAAGCCCTACATACCTTGAGGAAGAAGCTTTAGAAATTAAGAGGGATTGACCTTGAATTTATAGAGAAACTTGGAGACCTAGCTTGCTTCAATTGTAGGTTCCTTTAAGAGAGAAAAGCATAGAATTTTGTAGTGAATGAGTTTGAAAGGGTTTAAATGTAGTTTTATTGGAGTTGAGGTGGTTAGGGTAGTTAATAGGGTCAAAACAACACAGTTTTTGTGTTAAATGAATAAAAAATTACCAAAAACTCCTTCATTAAAAGTCTACTGAACTCATCCATGAGCTCAATTATGGGTCATAAAATGAACTACAACTTGTAAAATTATGGTTTTGTCCTATTGAAATTGGTCTCTTGAAAATAATCTTTGATTCTCCATCTACAGAACCCTTTCTATGACTCGTAGTTTCATTTATGGGTCATGAATTCCCCTTGTACTATGGCCCCCTAATTAGAAAAATTTTCTTTCGTTATGCCTAGTCTACAAACCCCATCCACGATCTGTAAAGAGGACCACAAACCATAAAACTTAATCGTAAGTGTAGTGCACACATAGCTAAATCTTCGTATTCCCTATCCTCAACTATGATCTATATTTATAGGTCATCATTTATAGGATGGCTTTTAAGATCATTTCATAGTTTGACTTCCAAAAGTTCCAAAATCCCTCTGAGACACTCATCCTATACCATGAGGCTTGTCAATAACCCGTGGAACAAATCATGAGCCGTATATTGACTCATACTATTTGACCAATCTGATTTTTTCTGCAACTTTTTAATCTACAAATATTTCAAGGTGTAGGGTGTTATAATGTCTCCCCCTTGAGATCATTTTTCCCCAGATAAAACAAAAGTAAGACTAAGTAGAGTAGAAACATTACCAACAATCCAAATGAATGCAAAAATGCAATTTAAACATCAATTTCATAAAATCATCAAACTTATGCATTAAATGTCATGTGAAAAATAGTCTTATGATAATGTATGCAAATGATATGATAAGGAAGGATACTAAAGTATTTGAAGGAATAATTCACATTTAGGTACCTTAGGCTTGAATAGAAGGAAAGAGGTAATGGTATGGTTACATCATATCTTCTTCTGCTTCACAAGTAGCACTCTCAGCTTGTTTATTCTTCCAAAACACTTTAACAGATACAACTTCCTTGTTTCTTAGCCTCTTAAGTTATTGGTTAAAGATCTATAGGTCAAATTTCCTTCAATGTTCACATCCTTCAATAGTAAAATGGAATTTGTATCACTGATGAATCTCCTCAATATCGACATATGAAACACTGGATGAACCATAGCTAACTCCGTCGGCAAATCTAGTTCATAAGCCACCTTCCCAATTTATTTTACAATCTTGTAAGGTTTCATATATTTAGGACTCAATTTACCGTTCTTCAAAAAACGCATTACACCTTTCATAGGTGAAACTTTCAAATAGACCAAATCACCTTCATCAAATTTAAGGTCCCTTCTTCTAATATCTGAATATGATTTTTAGCGGCTTTGGGCAGCCTTTAACTTTTCTCTTATCATCCTCACTTCCTCCACATTATCAAATACCAAATTCAGCCCAATCACTGACATCTCTCCAACTTTGAATCATCTCATCGGTGACCTACATCTTTTCCATATAAGGCTTTAAACAGTGTCATCTCAATATTTGGTTGAAAGTTATAGTTGTACGCAAATTCAATAAGGGGTATATGATCATCTCAATCATTTTCGAAATCAAGCACACAGACCCTCACCATATATGCAATGTTTGGATTGTTCTTTTGGCTTGCCCATCAGTTTGTGGATGAAAAGAAGTATGTAACATCACCTTAGTAATAAAGACCTTTTGAAACTACCTCCAAAAATGAGAAGTAAATTGAGTACCATGGTACTATATGATAGACAATGGAGCCCCATGTAATCTCACCAACTCTAGGATATAAACCTTAGCATAATCCTCAGCACCATACGAAGACTTCACCGATAAAAGTGGGTTGATTTCGTCATTCTATCGACAACTACCCATATTAAGTCAAATTATTTTTGAGTCTTTGGAAATCCCATTGAAATCCATATTCACTCCTCCAATTTCCTAATAGGAATCTCAATATCTTGGGCTAAACCACCCGACCTCTGGTGTTCAATATTCACTTGTTGATAATTCACACATCTTGCCACATACCTTGCTTTGTCTTTCTTTATTCTATTCCACCAATACACCTCTCTCAAATCTTTATCCATTTTTGGTGGATCCCAGATGAATAGAATATCGAAAACTATTAGCTTCATTTAGTACCTTCTCCCTTAGACCATCGGCATTAGGAATACACAACCACCCTTGGTAATAAAGTACTCCATCTCCCCCTTGTGAGAAAACTTCCATCTTCTTATTGATAATCAACTTCTTCAACTCAACGAAGGTAGGATCCATGTCTTGCTTTGTTTTAACCTTCACTATCAAAGACAATTTTGCCCCATTCTATACGAGTACACCACCATTGTTTGAACCACTTAGTATTACACCCAAAAAAGCCAAATAGTGCACTTCCTTGACTAATTCTTTCTTTTCATCTTCAACATGGGCTAGAGAGTGCATCCTCCACAACATTAGCTTTGCCGAGGTGATACATCATACTAATGTCATAATTTGTTAGAAGTTTCAACCATCTCCTTTGCCTTAGGTTCCCTTTGGCTAAACACATATTACAAACTCTTGTGGTCGATGTATATATCAACATTAACCCCATAGAAATGATGAAACCAAAAGTTCAAATGGAAATACAACGACTGCCTATTCATGATGATGGGTTGGGTAGTTCCTGTCATGAATCATCAATTGCCTTGAGGCATAGGTAATGACCTTTCTATGTTGCATCGAAACACAACCAAACCCTACACGTAAGACATCACAATAAACAAAAAAACAATCTAAACTTTTAGGCAATGTCAAAATAATAGTTGAAGTAAGGTCCTTCGATGTTTGAAAACCTTTCTCACACTCATCACACCTTTGAAATTTTACCTTCTTTTTTGTCAACATAATCAAAGGAAAGGCTATAGAAGAAAACCCTTCAACAGATCTTTGATAGTATCTGGCCAAACCCAAAAAGCTCCTAATATCAGAACGGGATAATGGTCGAGGGTAATTATTTACCGTATTTATCTTCTTTGGATCTGCTCTTATACCATCACCGGAAACAATTAGACCAAGAAATACCACCTCCCTTAAAAAAAATTCACACTTGCTAAACTTGGTGAAAATTCGCCTATCTCTCAATGTTTGCAACACAATCCGTAGGTGATCCTGATGCTCCTTCAAATCCCACGAATAAACTGATATATCATCTATATAAATAATCACAAACATATCCAAATATGGCTTAAAGACCCTGATTATCAAGTCCATGAAAGCTATGGAATCATTTGTTTATCCAAAAGACCTGACTAAAAATTCAAAATGACCATATTGGGTTTTTAATGTCATTTTTGAATGCCATCCTTCTTAACCATTGATTGGTGATACCTAAATCGAAGATCAATATTGGAGAAGTAGCTTGGACCTTGTAGTTGATCAAATAGGTCTCAATCCTCAAAAGTAGATACTTGTTTTTTATAGTGACTTTTTTCAATTGCTGATAATCCACACATATCCAAAGTGAACCATTGTTCTTACTTACGAAAAATACGGGAGCACCCCATGGAGACACACTAAGCTTTATGAACCTTTTATCAAGCAAGTCCCTTAATTGTTCCTTCAATTCTTTCAACTCCACCAAGGCCATTCGATAAGGAGGTATAGAAGTAGGTTGAGTATTTGGTAGAAGGTTAATGCCTAATCCTAAATAGTGTACGAAAACCATTCTTAATTGAACTAGAAAACTTGAACTTGCTGGAGGACTTGGCCTTCCACGAAACTGACAATCATATGTGGTCAGTTTCATGAGAAACATGTCTCCTTTGTTATGTTTTGTGGTCAGTTTCATGCCCAAAACCTGGCCTTCACAGTGTGTTCTTTCAACTGGAAACTATCCAAGAACCAGTACACTTCATAAGTTACCTTCATGATCTATAAAGAGTACCATGATCTGGGAATTGGGCCATGGTGGTGTGCCTTGGAGTTACAAGCTATCAAGCCTCCTTGTTGCCTTTCATAAGCACTTTCACAGCTCGTGGAATGCACCACAGGTCGTGAAAGGTCTCATGGTGAAGATCTTGGTCACATACATTACTGCCTTGGTTTGGAACCCCTGCACAACATCACTTCCATGGAGGTACAATGCATGTGAAATGCACCATGGTCCTTGAAAGGACTCGTAGTGTGCTTCATTATCCATGCTTACTTGTTTCAACATTTTACATCTAGTACACATTGTCTATATCTATGATCAGCATCCAGAATCATCAAATTCTAGCTTGTTTTCATCAAAATCCAATCAGTTCCTTACTCCAAAGGCTACCAAGGAGTGCAACTTCAAATTTCCATAGTCACGCCCAAGGTGTTCACCCCTCATGTTGTGGTGTCTAAGGCTCATCATGGCACACAGGAATCACTATTGAATAGCCCCTTACAAACAGAAACCAAATCAGAAGCAAATCACTCCATTGTCTATTAAGTCCATAAGGTCCTCATTTTCCTAAAAATACATAGAAAATGCATATCAAACCAACAAAATGCGCTTAAAAACTCACAACAATCTTATATTTTTATCCTTGGATAAGTAATATTTTCATAACTTATCAAATACCCCAACTTAGAATCAAATTTTGTCCTCAAGAAATAATGCAAACAAAACTACACAACACGCAAATATATGTATCTAACAAGAAATATATAGGAACCCCTCAATCATCAGACATATGCCAAAAAAGTAAGTTTGCAATGTACTCGTGCCCCAACCAAATTTACAAATATCAATTTAGGAATTATGTTATACTCTGTTGACCAGATAAACCAAAAAAAGATGAACTATATAGATTAGCAACTAAACAGTGCAAGAATAGTGCCATTACTACAACTAAGTCTCACCCACAATAAATGCATACAAAATAGAGACTGGAATAAAGACACTCAAACTCACAAAGGATATTCAACTAACACAAAAGTACAGACCGCATGCTTGCCCTTATTTTCACCACCTTGACTCTTGAATGACCTTTTTTTTATCGTGTTAGGAATTCGCGGCTTGTAACGTAGGTTCGGGCTCAGGTATGGTACATTTTGTAATGTTTTGCCCCTCTAAGAGGCTACATTGTCTTAGCTATCTGTTTTAAGCCCTCCAAATTTCTATTTTCCCAATTTTTCCCATTTTCTTAACCCTTAAGTGTGGTTCATTTTCATCCATTCTTTTTCTTTCTTTTGTTTTTCACTCTTTTGTTTTACTCACGATCACACCCAAAGCTTTTCTTTTTCTCTCAACACTTTACTCTTTTTATACTTTAGCTTTTTTGTGTTTCCCTATAGTAGCCACCCTTAAGTTAAGCTTTCGGTGGAACTAACTAGGCAAGTTCTAGCTTACAAGTTAATTTGTCAAACTCAATAGTTAATCTCACACACACGACACATGTCTCACTTTATTATGCACTAGCTAATACACTCATGCTTTCCTCAACTATATGCCAACAAGTCAGTGTATACAATGCTCCATAAAAATTATAATAAGTTAGTCATGTTGGGATGCAAGAACACAAAAGCTTTTTGAAACTCTTAAAAATTGGCGCACTTTTATACAAAAATCACAAGTTACTATTGACTCCTATAAACACATGTATTTACATACAGGAAATGATCTAAATATGTTAATTTTACTAGATAATATGGCATCAAAAACTTCAAGCATCCAGGGTGCCCTACCCCCAAGTATAACTTTGCATTGTCCCTAATACATGTCAAATTAGAGTTTAAACTAAGGGAAGTGATCATATCTGAGATGCCCTAGGCATTAGTAGTAATGTACCCTATTACTTAGACTTCATCAAGTATCAATATGGGTTGCCTCTCACTCAGCACCTAATTTATTATCGTGGCATCACATACCCAATGTTGCAATCACTTTTTAGTCCAAAGATTTTGAATAGTGTCACTGGGTAGTACACCATTCTTCTTCTAATTCGCCATTATTGAAAGTTGAACCATTTGTTGCTCCAAGTGTTTGATTGAGGTTGAGTGTGACTCAACAATATGGCTCATTCGTAATCTATCACTCCTCAGCTCTTTGAGGCCATCTTTAATCGAATTGACTTTTTGGAGCACCTTTGTCACCATCTCTTCCAGCCTTGAGTTGCTTTAACCTGCTCCAGTCCTATCTCTGTTTCAAGGATGTACATATGCAATGTTTTGATTTTTTTTATAATTTTTTCTCTATTTCCAATTCACTTGATCACGGTTTTATCCTCTATCATAGTATCAGTCCCATTGATAGTTCTAATCTTGGTTCCCGGAATTGTAAGTCTAGAACCCCCCCCCCCTCCCCCGCCCCTCAATTATTCAAGAATATGGATTCTTCAGGTAGGTCAAATGCATGATCATCATATAGATTTGCATTGTCTATAGCCTTGACCTTTTTAAACCTTTCAGACAATAAGTTCTTGGTTCGTAAGTCCATCTGGGTGTTGACATAGGCCATGTTGTGGTCTCGCTCCTCTTCTGTCTACTTCTGCTCTATTGACATCTCAAAGATGAATCTAGTTCTATCTGAATCTTAAGTGTACCATGCCCAATTGTTCTTTGACACTTGATCTAGAACTTTTGTGGCTTCTTAGAACGTCCTTACCATGAATGACCCTCCACAAGCTGCATCAACAACTGGTTTAGTGACAAAGATGAATGATCTATAAAATGCCTCTTTCAAATGTTCATCTGTGAGGTTATGATTTAGGCACTTCTTCAATTTCTGCCTAAACCTCTCCTAAGTCTCATGTGGGACCTTTGATGGTTTGTACTCTTGAGAACTTATTTCATCCTTGAGTTGTAGGACAAACCTCTCCTAAAAATCCTCTTTCAACTCCCTCCATCATGTGATATAATTGTGTGGCAACTCATTGAGCCACTTTATCGCCTCCCCAGACAAACAATGGAAACAAGCGCAGGAGGATGGCTTCTTGACTTACCCTAGGAATCTCTGATGACTTGCATGTGGCAATGAAGCTCATCAAATGCTAGTTTGCATCATCACTAGTGGCTCTTCTAAATAAATCCTTCAGGTTCAACATCTGCAGAATAGTTCTTGTGATAGAGAAGTTCACTCTGTGAGGTAGTAAAGGAAGTACTATAGCTCTAGTAGCACCCACACCATCCAAGTTAGCATCATTATCTTCATATGCCAAATTCATGGACCTTTAATCTTGGCCTTGCAATTCTGGCTAATGTGTTGTGGGGGTATGACTCCATCATCAAATTTATTTCTCCCATAATTATCCCAGGTTGGATTGTCACCTAATTCTCTTAATCTTTATGTCTCACATTGTTGTACATTCATCCTCTTAACAGATTTCTGCAAATTAGGGTAGTAGGGAAGTAAAGATTCATCCTTACTCAGGGTGTCTGGAATGCACAACCTATTCCCTACACACAATCAAACAAAAACAAAAAGTAAAATTGGGAAATAGAACTACAACTGAAATTGAAAAATAGTAGATTATTTCAAACTCATATTCTCCAACAATTGCACCATTTTTTATAATGTTCAAGCATACTCTTTTTACAAAATATGTATGATCGTTAGTAGTCTATTTACCCAATCAAGAGTCAGGATCCATCCCACATCCATCCCACAGGGAGTTGAAACAACTCTAGTAATTATCCTTTCTCAATCAATGGTTCTATTTACAAAAAACAAATGATATGAAAGAGTAAAAATGGTGGGGTTTTAACTAAAGAAAATAACTAACTATGATAACGAATGCAAATTTAACAACTTAAGATTTAGAAAGTGCGAGTAAAGACTAGGGTTATGGTTCCCATGCCACATAACTTAGTAAAAATTTAACATTGGTAATATTGATCATCGCATTGCATGCAAAACCTAGCAAGTTTGGTATATCTAGTTCACCTCTCAGTCCTCCTAGATACATCTCACTCATCATCTCTCGACCTAAGAATATGTGCGTACTAACTGTTGCTCATTGGACTTGAATTTACTATCCCTTCTCGGGCTCAAGTATCATAGATACAAACTAACCTAAACTAAGTGTATTATTCCCTCTGGGGCTCAAGCGACTCAAACCTAGGTTGATTGCATCTATTTACCACTATGATTACTTTTTCCTAATCACTACATTCCTATCAAATGAGTAATAAATATGGGTGAGATCTCAATGTGTGCACTCATTAATAAAGACTTTTTAATGAAGGTAAACATAATACATGTAATACAAGTCACAATAAAATCCTAAGATTGCCTACTTTGTTATAGCATCATGATTCCCACAACCCTAGTTGTGGGTTTAATTAATCAAACCTGTAAGAATTGAAAACTAAATCAATACATAATTCATGTTTAAATCATTTATAAGGAAGAATAAATCAAATCTTGATTCACATGAAGACACGAGAGAGAAAAACTAGATTTAAACTTTAAATGATAATCAAAATGAACAACTAAAAGTAGTAATCTATTAATCTCTGCCCTAGAATGATTTTGAAGGAAACATAAATGAAAATTTATGTTCCAATTCGTGTGTCTCCAACCAACCCCAAAATGTTGCGAAAATGTATGCTTTAATGAAATAAAAACGATCCTTATCTAGTAAGCAAAACCTAATCCTAAACAATGTAGGAAAACCAATCCTAATTGAGCTAGGAAACTTGAACTTTTTGGATAACTTGGCCTTCCACAGAATTGAACACGATCCGTGGTAAGTTTCACAAACAAGTTGTCCCCTTCGTGATGTGTTACTTGACCTAGAAACTGTCCACAATGCCTTCCTCTTCATGATATTGAACACAATCTGTAGTCAATATCATGCTCAAGACCTGGCCTTCGTAGTGTGTTCCTTTAACTAGAAACAATCCAAGAATGAGTACACTTCATGAGGTACCTTCACGGTCCGTGAAGAGTACCACGAGTCATGAACTGGGTCATGGTGGTTTGCCTTCGAGTTGTAAGTTTTCCAGCCTCCTTGGTTACTTTTACGAGCACCTTCATGACATGTAGAGTGAACCACATGTTGTGAAAGGTCTCATGGTGAGGTCTTTGGTTGCACACACTATTGCCTTAACCTGGAATACCCTGCACAACATCACTTCCATGGAGGTATAATGCACGTGAAGTGCACAATAGTCCTTGGAAAGGGCTCACGGTGTTCTTCATTGTCTTACTTTTTTTGACATATTATACCAAGTACACATTGCCTATATCCATGTTCAGCATCTAAAAGCATCAAATTCTAGCTTGTTGTCATCATGATCCAATAAGTTCATTACTCCAATGTCTACCGATGAGTGCAACTTCAAATTTCCATAGTCACACCCAAGGTGTTCACCCCTCATGTTGTGGTGTCTAAGGCTTATCATGGAACATAGGAATCACTCCTGGATAGCCTCTTTAAAACTCCAACAAAAATCACAAGCAAATCAGTCCATTATCCATTTGATTCCATGAGGTCCTCGTTTTCCTGAAAATACATATCAAACCAACAAAATGCACTTAAGAGCTCACGATAATCCTATGTTTTAAGTATCGTATTAGTTGTATTATTCATGACTTTTCAAAAAGCTAAAACATTGGAATTTGGAGGACTTGAGCAATAACGGCTTAATACCTTATGCTTGTGTGGAAGGAAAGAGATGAGGATATTATTTCATCATGTCTGCTTTCAATTTCGATGTAGCACTTTCAACTTTTTCGTTCCTTCAAATACTTTGATGGATGAAACTTCTTTTTTTCTTAGCCTCTTAACTTATCGGTCCAACATCTCTACCAAAACTTCTTTATAAGTCATGTTTTTCTCATCACCCACATCTTCGAAGGGTGCAATAAAATTTGGATCAATCACAAACTTTCTCAACATAGAAAACACGGAATGATCCATAGCTAACTCTAATAGAAACTCTAACTCATAGGCCATCTTGTCAATTCATCTTAGATTTTGTAATCTCCCACATACCTATGATTCAATTTTCCTTTCATACCATAATGTTTTACACCCTTCATGGGTGATACCTTCACGAATACCCAAATATTCACTTCAAACTCACAGTCCTCTTAACATTCGAATATGACTTTTGGCGACTTTGAGAAGCCTTTAATCTCTTCTTTGGATTCTCTCCTTCTCCATAGCATCAAGCATCAAATCACGGCCAAACAATGTCATCACACCTACTTTGAACCACCCCACTAGAGATGTACATCTTGTTACATAAAATTCTTCAAATAAGTAATTTTAATACTTGAGTGGTAGCTATTGTTGTATTAAAAAATTCAATAAGTGCTAGATGATCATCCCAATACCCTCGAAATCCAATACATAAGCTCTCAACATGTCTTCTATAGTTTGAATTATCTTATTAGCTTACCATCAATTGGAGAATGGAAAGTAGTACTTAAATTCACTTTGGTACCAATTCCTCTTTAGAATAATTTTCAAAAATTAGAAGTAAATCAAATACCATGATCGAATATGATCTTTGGATGAATATGGGAAAAGTTTCCAAACATTGAAAGATTATCCTACATCAGCTCCAATTTTGACATTGTTGGAAGGTTGGATAGGTTTCCAGTTTATTATGATGCCTCATGTATTGGTTTTAGTTGTTTCCTAGTGAAAAATGATATGGTCATAGCATATGCCTCAAGGAAATTGAAGGTTCATGAATAAAATTATCCAACTCATGATCTTGAATTAAGGACGATGGTGTTTCCAATGAAATATGGCATCATTATCTTTGTAAGGTGCATGTTAACGTCTTTAGCAACCACAAGAACTTGCAATTTGTGTTTAGCCAAAGGGAACTAAATCTAAGGAAAAAGAGATTGCTTGAACTTTTAAATGATCATGATATCAGTGTGCTATATCACTTGAGCAACAACTATTGTATCTGACATACTTAATTAGTTCCCTATAGATAGTGTGGCTCATGTTGATGATTAGGGGAAAAAATGGGTTAATGATGTGCACTGTTTAGCTCGTTAGAGGGTAAGGTTGACTAGTTCTACCTAGGGTGGAATTCAAGTATGAATGGATCAGAATCATCATTAGCTGATTTGAAGCAAAGCAAGTCTTGGATCCAACATTGGTTGAGTTGAAGAAATTAGTTTTTGAAAAGAAAAATGAGGTCTTCTCATAAAGAGGAGATGATATACTTCGTTACCAAGGTTGGTTATGTATCACAAATGTTGATGGCCTATGAGATATGATTTTCAGTGAAGCCCATAACTCCTCATATTCCATATCTCCTGGGTCTACGAAAATGTATAGAGGCTTTAAAGAGGTGTATTGGTAGAGTGGAATAAAGAAGTACATAGTGAGGTTTGTGGAAAAGTGTCCTAGCTGCCAACAAGTGAAAGTTGAACATCAAGGTCGGGTGGACTAAAGGGCATAAGTTTTTTCTTCAAACTCGGAATGAGGTGAGACTAGATACGTTGGAAAGATAATTCAAAGGGCTTCAATTTGATAGCTCGTGGGCTACCTAGTTTTTTTTGTGCTAAGAGATAGGACCATTTAAAGTTGACACTTCTATCGGTACTTGTGAAAAACATAGCCAATGGAATTCCTTTGAACTTGACTTGATGTAGGATCCTCGTGATGGCCTTAACAAACATTAATTAGCTTGAATTGACAAAGTGAACTTACCTTGAGCATGAAGACCCCATACTTAGAATTTTCAACAAAGTCACCTTCACGGGAGGTTACACGGACCGTATAGTGTCACACGAGCCGTGACATTGCCTGTACCCCTCTACTTAGAAAATTCCACAATCAAGTTATAAGACGGTGATTCCATACTTAGAAAAATTTTACTCCGGAAGCTTTACGGATGGACTAACGGCCGTGCCACCATGCACGGGTCGTGTACTTGGCCGTGTAACCATACTTGGTCGCAAAGCTGTGGGATTTCAAGCCAAGTCCATCACACAACCTACCACACGGTCCGTGAAGTGTCACACGGACCGTGAGGAGTCCAAGTGTGGTGTCCTTAGTTTAAAACATCGCGTTTAAGGACCAAACAACCACAATGGGCCAAGGGCCACTCCATGGAGGCTCTACACGGGCCATGTGACCTCACACGGACCATGATGGCTCCCATGAAGTGTCACCTTGGTCCAAAACTTTTCCGAAACCAAATTTTCATGCTTCTTGAGGTCATACAAAATTTTGGGTCCTTACATCATCTCCCCCTTAGGAACATTTGTCCTCGAATATTGTGGAACAAGGCTTGAAGGGCTTGACTTAGAACGTGAAACATCTAAACACAAGGTACCATGCATAGCTCATCATTTGAAAATTATAAAGCCTTTAAAACCCATATTAAAATGTATTCAAATCATGCAAAACATCATAAAAATCATTTTCGTGCACATGTATGCATGTCATGTCATGAAACTCAAGAGTGAATGAATAAGGACCAATGAGAATAGGAAAGACCTAATATTATGGGCTTGAGTAGAAATGAAAGGTTAACAGTATCGTCGCATCATACTTGATTCCACTCCCCACGTAGAACTTTCCACATGTTGATTTCTCCGAAGTATGTTAACCGAAGCCACATCCTTGTTACGAAGCCACTTCACTTGTCTTATTAAAAATCTCAACTAGAGCTTCCTCCATAAGACAAGTTCTCCTCAACCATATTCAACCTTTTCTTAATCAATTTCACTTTTTTGTACCCTCCAACACTAAATCCACACCTCTAGAAGTCATTTCATCTTAACTCACACCACATCCAAGTAGAGATCTCAATGTCTTGAGCCACACCACCGAGCCTTTGGTGCTCTACCATCACTTATTGACAACTCGAGCACTCGGGTATGAAATCGGCTATGTCCTTCTTCATACCATGCCACCAATACACCTCCTTCAAATCCCACCACATCTTAGTAGATTATGGGAGAATCAAATAATGAGAGTTATGGGCTCCACTCATGATCATTTTCCCTAAGATCATCCATGCCCGGAACACTAACTAACTTTGATACCGAAACGCACCATCTGCCCCTTGGGAAGAAGCCTCTATCTTATTATTTTGGAAACCAACCTCTTCAATCCAACCAATGACAAATCTATCTTGCTTAGCCTTAACATCAACAACCACAACCCAAACTGAGAAGCATCACAATAGACCACCAACCTATCTAAGCCATCTGGAAATGCAAACAGAAGCCGATATAAGACAACCTCTCAAGGCATGAGAACTCACCTCAAACTCATCCGATCATACAACTTGCCCTTCTCTCTAGTCAACTTGATCAATGGAGATGCAATAAATGAGAAACCTTCAACAACCTTCCATCATAACCAGCCAATCCAACAAAACTTTGAATATCCAAAGGAGAAAGCATGTAAAACAATGCACATCCTTCACCAACTCCTTTTTGGACCTCATCTATAAGAACGCTACAGCATCTTCCTCCCCTGGATTGCATTACGAGCTCAAGGTAACTCTCCTTATTCGATAGGGAGGGATGGAGATAAGAAATCTTAAGACACGCACCATGGCACGATTAGAATTATGAAAAGTGAAACATTTCCTAAAATGCCTTCTAGCTTCCAACCATAGATGTGGCGTGCTTCACACCCATGAATAAGACTCTACTTGACGCGGCATGTTGGACTCTAAGGACCATTTATAAACCTAGTTCTCTGATATCATCTTTTGTCAAGACCCGGACCTAGGGCCTAGATGTGACACGGCAAATGGGAACCTAAGAGTCCCAAACAAGCCTCAAAGTATCCAATTTCTACATCATCGGTTCGAAAGCGCATTCAAAAAGTAAACACATAGTTCTAAGAGATGGGAAAGTAGGACTCACGCTATGGGGCCAACATGGGGCTTAGGATCTTCCACATTTCCACATCAAAAATACATACATATCATAATTTCCATAATCAATCCATACTAGCCATATCCAATAGATAACCGAAATCATAAAATTCAAATACAACACATAGCATATAGGATCTACGAGAGTCTACAAGATGTCCAACAACGCCTCTAATCATAAGATAGGACTGGAACCAAGACATGTCTCGGGCTCATCCTCAATTAAGAAGATAAACAAAAAACAACATAGGTAGAAGGAAGATGCCTTATCCTTGGAAGATAGGACTCACCACAATATCAACTCTCCGAATCTGTGCTACCCATCAAATCATGGATTATCGTAACACACGTTCTCTACATGGTAAAATCATGTAGGCATAGAGTATGCATTAGTACGTTTGAATGTACTAAGTATGCGGGCATGCCATGCATATGACTTACCAAACCTGCATTTTTGTGTTAGATGACAAAAGCGTGCAATATAAAAAGAACCATATATCCAATAGAGGTATATACAAGATGCCATGAAATTATGATGCATGAAATGCAATAATGCTCATATATATTGGGGATGGACTATACCAGACAAATCAAACTCATGTGAGCTATTGCATGAATTAGACCGATTGGAACCTCCCACCAGTAGGGAGAAGACTACTTGCCAAAGGTAATCTACATCACATCTTATGGACCCACCATTTAGGTGGATGGTCACCTTCCTTACGGACCCACCATTTTGGAAGGATTTGCAGCCTTTTTCATATTATATCAAATTTTCATATACGTATAATCATTCATTACGACCTAGTCATTTCGGTAATGGTGAACGTTCCTATGTTGGCACATAGTTCAAGGAAAAAGAGAGGGCTCTTGGGGATATCCTTAACACCTCCAATCCATCGGTGATAAGTCATTAACATCCCACTTGAATACTTATACATATATGTGCTTGCAATGTTCATTTCAAACCATTAAATGCACATTTAGGCTCGAATGTCAAATCATAGTTCATACTTGTAAATACTCATACAAGGAATAGCTCATTTGTATATATATGACGGTGCAAACACCCATGTTACTCAATGATCCTGAATTATAGACATACCAGTGATCACCCTTTTTTTGTCATAGCCAATATCTTATCAAATCATTTCATCAAATAGTTGGGTTTAACCCACTTCATAGTTTTCATGTATCAATGCTCATGAGTGCAATGCAATCTATGATTGATGATAGCATGGATAACATAGATTCAAGTTAAAATCAACATCATAATATGAAATTGAATAAATTCATAGTTGAATCAACATCTAAATCCTAGTAGTAGTCACCCATGCATAAATCAATTTTCAAGGGGACATGCATGCTCATAACTTCATAACTCAATGTAAATCATCATTATAGTGTTCAAAGTAATTTAAAATCATAGGTAGAGTGTATCCCATACATCAATTGTATTTAATAAAATCAAATAATAAAAACCCATATTTAAAGTGACTGAAATTCATGAAATCAATTGAAAGGAAATTTGGGTCTTCTTGGTTGAAAGGGAGCAAGAATCAATCCCACATACCTTGATTAGGAAGATGAGTTTGAGAAGAATTTATCTTGAATTTAAAACCCCAATTGTATCCTAGCTTGAATCTTGAAGATGAGACTTGGAGAGAATTTTGTGAGTCTAATTCTAGAAACTAAGTGTTAGTCTTGAATGAGGGTTTAGAATTAATGTAGGAGGAGTTTAGGAATATAAAAGGGGGTTAAAAAGGTCTTAAAAGCCTTAGGGATGGGTCAAAATATCAAAAATACCTCAATAAAATGCTCCCTTAAATTTTTAACTGAAGTTGGCATGGTTGGCTTCACGGTCTGTGAAGGCCTCCTGTCTAGCCCAGATAGAGTTCATGAAAAAAAGCATAACGTCTAACTCTGAACTCGGAATGAGGTGAGACCAGATGCGTTAGAAAGATAATTTAAATATCTTCACTTTGATAAGTCGTGGGCTACCCAGTTCCATTTTTTCCTAAGAGAAAGGACCACTTAAAATTGACCCTTCTATCGGTACTTGTGAAAAACATAGCTAATGGAATTCCTTTGAACTTGACTTGATGTAGGAGACCTGTAATGGCCTTAAACAATATTAATAAGCTTGAATTGAAGGCTTGAAAGTGAACTTACCTTGAGCATGAAGACCCCATACTTAGAATTTTTCAACGAAGTCACCTTCAAGGCAGGTTACATGGACTGTGTAGTATCACATGGGCTGTGACACTGCCCGTACCCCTCTCCTTAGAAAGTTTCCATGATAAAGTTACGAGGGGGTGATTCCATACTTAGAAAAATTTCACTCCAGAAGCTTTACGGATGGCCTAATGGGTCGTGCCACCCCACATGGGTCGTGTACTTGGCCGTGTACCCATACTTGGTCCCAAAGCTGTGGGATTTCAAGCCAAGGCTATCACACGACCCACCACACGGTCCGTGAAGTGTCACACGGACCGTAAGGGGTCCAAGTATGGTGTGCATTAGTTTAAAATACCACGTTTAAGGGCCAAACATCCTCCATGGGCCAAGGGCCACTCCGTGGAGGCTCCACACAGGCTGTGTGACCTTACACAGACCGTGATGGCTCCCATGAAGTGTTACTTTGGTCCAAAACTTTTTCAAAATCAAATTTTTATGCTTCATTGAGGTCGTACAAAATTTCGGGTCCTTACAAATTACTTCAAAAGGGACTCAACACCAAGCTAAAATTAAGCACTACTATTCCATCCTCAAATTGATGAGCAAGTCGAAAGGATGATTTGAACTCTAGATGACATGTTAAGGGCTTATGTGTTGGATTTTAAAGTTATCTAGAGGGATTATGTGTTGGATTTTAAAGGTAATTGGGATGATCACCTGCCATTGAAATTGCTTATAATAATAGTTAGCCCTCGAGTATAGAGATGTAACCATTTGAGGCCTTATACAGGAGAAGGTGTAGATTCCCGATGGGATGGTTTGAAGTAGGTGAGATGGCATTGATTGGACCATATTTTCTACTTGATGATATGGAGGAAAGTGAGCCTCATAAGAGAAAGGTTTAAGAAATCTCAAAGTCATCAACAGTCTTATTCGAATGTTAGAATATGAGATCTTGGGTTTGATTTGGGAGATTGGGTTTATTTCACGATTTCGTCCATAAAGGGTAAGGTGCGATTAGGTAAAAAGAGAAAATTGGGTCCTAGATATGTGGGACCTTATAAAATCTTGAAATTATTCAGAAAGGTATCATATGAACTAGAGTTTCCACTAGAGATAGCTATGGTTCATCGGGTGTATCATATGTCCACGTTGAGGATATTTGTGGGTGATACCAACTCCATTTTGCCATTGGAAGATGTAGGTATTGAAGAGAACTTAGATTATGAAGAGGTTCTAGTGAAAATTCTGGATTGACAAGTGTAAAGGTTGAGAAATAAAGAAGTTGGTTCTGTCAAGGTCCTTTGGAGGAACCAACAAGTTAAAAGTGCTGCATAGGAAACGAAGGTAGACATGATGAGATGATATCTTACCTCTTTCCTTCCATTGAAGCCTAAGGTATTGAGTTTCTCTTACTTAAACATCCAAATACTTACGTTTTAGCTTATCATGTCATTTTTCATTTATGGATACTCATATAATTGAATACGTATGATATTTAATGCATAAGTTTGAAAATTTCATGAAAATGAGGTTTAAGTTACATATTTCATTTATGCTAGGCTGGTTGATATCTACTCTAGCTAATGTTCATCTCATTTGAAAACAAATATTCCCAAGAGATAGATATTGTAATACCCCATAGGTTGGAAATTAAGAAGGACGAAATTTAAGAAAGTTTCCCTCAAAAAAGTCCAAGTAGTACACAAGCCATATAAGGCCCTCGGGGGGTGGCTGCTTTAGCGGAGAGTATCACGACCTGAGCCTAGGGCTAAGTTGTAACAGGTGAGTGGGGAACCCATAGGTACCTCAACCAAGGCATCTTAGCATTCATAGGTAAGGAATCAAAGTGGGGAATAGGACTAAGAGAAAACATTTAAGTTAGGAATCAAGATAACATCACAAAGCTTCATTGTTCAAACATGCCAAATCTATACACGACTTAGCAGGGACCAAAGCATAGTCATAGTTTCCTTGAAATTCAAATACTTAAAAATAAGATAGAAAGTAAAAGTCTCCAATAAAAAACTGTAAATGCATAATCATCTCAAAATACAAGGGATGAAGAAAATTGGACAAGATCCCGAACTAAGAGCTTACCAAAGCAACTAGTCTTGGTCATCAAAAGCTAGCCATGAGCCGGTGGAGGAGATGGAACACAGTTCCATACATAGTGACATCATGTAGGAAAAATATATGTTAGTACGTTGGAATGTACTAACTAAGTGAGATGCAATGCAAACATACAATTATAATGCCATCATTCAAAACATGCAAGACATAGTCAATGAATAATTCTCAATATGAAGTGAAAGTCAAGCTATCATATGAAAATACATGTGGTGGAATGAAGACATCAACAAATAAATGTTATGGTGGAGGATCATAACCGACATATAAAATCATGTGAGCTACAACATGGAATCCAAATACTCCCCTACGTTGGCACAGGGAGACCACTTACTGGGTAAAACTCTGTTAACTTAAGCATGCATCCTTCTTTAACATTTATGGCTTTTCATGGATCTATTAACCTAGCCTACAAGGGATCCTATGGTGGCACATAGTTATTGGGGCAGGAAATTTCTACTAGGATTCCCTTATCGAACCCTAGCTTAATGCCTCGTTCGATGCTAAGTCAATCCCATGGAATACTTTAAACATAAGCGTAGTCATGTAATGCAACTTAGAATCATAAATAGCAATCCCTTAGGAGTAGCTCGATAACTCAGAAATCACCCAAGTAATAATTGACCTTTCACATTGAGAGTCCATCATAAACATCTTTAAGGGCAATTACAACATGCTTACATCTTTGACAACATTTATAACATTAGATCTTACTTTATGACCTTATCATCAACATCTGCAAATTGAACATGAACTTAGTTGTCCTATGCATTGACTTGAACTCACATGCTTTAGTGGAATAATGTTTGAACATGAATAAATATGTAACTTAAAAACTAGAATTTAAGTAGCCCATACATCATTGGTAAAACCTTAGATAGTGAAATCATAAAAAGCAACATGAAAATCATGGAAAGTCATGGTAAGATATTACATCATGTCATTATAGGCAAAGTGTATAAAAATACATCCTAAAAACATCATTTAAAATCATGTCATGCAACTCAATATTTTTAGGAACTTAAAAAAAGGTGAAAAAGGATTATTGGGAAACCTTATGGATGAAATGTACCCATAAATCAAACTCACATATTTTAAATTAAACTAAAGTAAAGGGTTAACAAGTTGAAGAAACAATTCTTGGAAGAAAATTTTAGTGTTACCCTAGCCTTGAGAGTATTTCTTGCCTTAGGAAAATTTAAGAAAGTTTGAGAGTAGAGTGAATGAGAGAGTGTGAAAGGGTTTAGGATTCAATATGTGAGGAAAAGTGTTCCAAAATGTCGTAGTTTTAGGATTAGCGTACCAGGAATGGACAAAAATGTCCTTTATTAAAACTAACGCGTAAAATTGAATTTTTTTAAGCTAAGATTGAGCAATTCTTCATATGATATAAGATTATAATTGATAATTTATAATTGATAATAGGTATTAAAGTCAATTGCTTTGTGTGGAAATATATTTGGAGATGAGCTAAGGTCACACAAATCCTCTAATGCGAAGTTAAGTTAAAAACATTCTTAGTGGTTGAGTTTCGATGTAAGATTTTATAAAGGTTAGGTAGACCAATGAATTTTAGGTTGTATGTACATTCTAGGATCAATTCCTAAGTATTTAAAGCATATTAGATGTGATGTAGAGTTATAAGGAATTTTTTATATCAAGCTAAGTCTAAAGAATTTCTATCGACTAAGTTTTTATATGAGTTAATAGAAGGGTCAACTTCAATCATTCATATCATCTAAATTATAATGTGTTAGCTAGCCTATGATAAATTAAATTTAAGATATTTTAGTTAGCTTTCCAACGTATCCAACTTCACCTTAATTGGAGTTTGGCATAAAATGTTATGGCCATTTTACTGGAGACGTACAGAGCTGTGTGAAGGTCCGCGATGCAGAGTGGACGTGGACTCCTTTGGATAAGTTAAATGACGTCTTTCTATTACGTTTTGAAGGGTACTTTTATCCTATAACCTTTAGGGGTTTATTTTGATTTCCCAAAATGCATAGAACGTCAGTTTTTAATAAGTAAAACTCTCTCCTTTACTCCTAAACTTAAACTCACAAGCATCATCAAGAAAATTATCAAGTTAGGGTAGCGTTCAAGATTTATCATCAAATTATGTTATTCTCCACAAATTTCAAGCTTTCAAACCTAAATTTCTTCATCTATTCATGAATGTCTAAGAGAAATCTTAAATTATAATGCAGGGTTTCAAGAAAACAAATTCAAAAATTCTAATAAAGGATTTCTTGATCCTTCTTCTTCAAGAATTAGAGTTCTTCATCAAGAAGTCTAAAGATTCTAAGTTAAGAATTCAAGAATCAAATAGACGTCTTTCAACCAATATCTTTCCAAGTTCTTTCACTCTAAAAGAACTACATAAGAGAATTTCTTTTCTTAGGAACAAGCATCAAAGTTGCAAGATCAAAGATTTTCTTCAAGAAAACGAGTGTTCTTCAAATTTTGATTATAATATCAAGTTTCTAAGTAAGTAAGGCTAAACTAAAGCATGAAATTATTATTCCATGTGCCCCCATTGATGGTAATAGAAAGATTGTGAAAGTATTGTATCTCCATGCATGTTTCTTTGAAGGTTTTCTTGTAAGTATACATAATTTATGTATTTTATATGGTTGATAATCATCATGAACTTTATTTACGAAACACATATTTTTACATAAGTTGTTTCATAAACCCTATATATTATTTAATAAAAGATTAAGATGAATGAACCTAAGGTTTGAGTTTAGAGCCTTTACAGTATATTTTGATTGTGATTGTGATTGTGATATATGGTGACGTTGACAGAACTTGATGGTCCTGAGAGTTTTCATAATCTAACTCAAATAATTAGGTCTAAATTTTGTGGTCCTATTAATGATTATCTAAATCTCATTTAAAAGATATGATTGAAAATTGATTGAATGGTTGATAGGCCAAAAGGCTTGATTGTAATGGATTGATAAGGGTCCTTATGAGACTTATTGATTGGATTGATTGCTTTATGAGCATTGAGTCATTGGAGGGGTATTGAGCATAAATTGAGTGAGAGTAAGTGTAATTTGAACTTAATAACTACATCATCAAACATAGGAGAGAATTGAACTGTTAAGTTTGATGTTTCCCTTTTTATGTCCCTTGTAGGAACTTGATTGATTGGCCTGGATCCGTGACTAGTTGATTCATCCTTTACCCTGGAAAAGCATTGGACGGTTGTGTCAACATCAATAAGACTGTTGTATGATCACCTGCTCATAAGTGATTGTTGTCGGATAGCGAAAACTTCCAAATAGGTCTTGATAGTACTCTGATTGGATTGGATTGGATTGTCTATGATTGGTCACTTTTGGGTCTTCATTCTTTCTTTAGAAATAATGTTCTGACTGAGCATTTTGATTTGTATTCTACCTTATATCTATTCTACTCTCCCATTTTACATAATCGTACATCCCACGTACTAACATCTATTTAGCCCTGCATCTTTTCATGATGCAGAGATAGGTATTAGATCATAAATAGACATTTTATTGAGGATATTATCTTGTATCAGCTGATTGGTGAGTCCTGCCTTACATTCAGAGGATACCACTTATGTCTTTCTTACTTTTCATTTTAGTATTTTTATTTTGATTTGAGGTAACCATGAACATGTCATTGTCATAATCTAGATAGTAGTTATAGACTCTTCATAGACTATACAGGGATAATTTGATGTTGAGATCTTTATGTCTTGACTATTTCTTTTAAAACTATTCTTATGTCATAGGTTTGAATTTTGATTGATGGACTATGGCCTCTGTACATTAAGTCAGATTTTTGATTTGATTTGTCAATCTTATTGTCTTTTTATTAAGTCTTCTACTGATTTGAATGAATGTGTGATTAGACCAAGTGGTTCGCTTGGGAGCCAACAATAATTTCTGTGTGCTAGCCACACAAAAAGTGCCCACCTGGGGCGTGACGAGTTGTAATCCAAACCATAACCCAAATAATGGTCCATAAGCCAAACCATAAATCGTACTATGGCTTCATCTTATTTTGTAATATCCCAGTTTTAGGAGCCTTGACTGCAAAAATGTTGGCCTGGATAATGGGATGACCTACGGCCCGTAGGTTGACATACGGCATGTATTTCTCGTTCTTAAGCATATAACTTTAGGAAGGAGAAAAATTTCCAAGTGTGGGGTAACCCATGGACCAAGTTACGGCCCATAGGAAGAACTGTGAGTGACACTATCAGACATGAAGGAAATTTGGAGATTTCAGAAAAGTAACAAGTTATCGGATAGCCCGTGGAATAGGACACAACATGTATATGTTTTCGTTGAGTGCAACAAAGAAAAGGGATGAAAATGGTTAAGTGTGGAAGAACATTACGAGTCCAACCATGGTTTGTAAAGGATTATACGTCTCATAATAAAACTTCATAGCTTTGGGCCCAGCAAAGTTGTTTTTCAGGAATTTCAGATGTTTCATCAGATGAGAGGTACTTACGGCCCATAAGTCAACTTATGGCCAATAATCGAGGCCTCGTAGGTCGATTTTGGCAGTTTTAATGAGGGGTAGTTTTGTTATTTCATCCTATTTATTCCTAAACTATGTCATTTTGGGAATGGGAAAGGGACCCTATATCAGTATCTAAGCCCTAATCGCTTCATTCATTCCCTCATTCTTCATTCTCTAAATTTCTAAGGCAAAAAGAATCTCTCAAGAACAAGCTAGGACAAGGCTAGGGTTCCAAGATTTCTTCCTTAATCCAAAAAGTTTGTTTCTCTCCAATTCTCACAAGATATGTGAGTATATTTATGAGTATCCTTCCACCCATACCTTTTCTAAGTGGTGTACCTTTCCTTTACATTCCTTTAAACTATTATGCAGATTATGATAAATTTATGATTTTTTATGCCATTAAAGACTACTTATGATACCCTACAACTATTTTACCAAGTGTGTATGCATGTTTGAACTATCGATAATAGCTCCATGATGGGCCTTGTTGTTGATAAGTGTTTGGCGGTTGCAATGTTCCTTAAAAAGAGAAAGTTCTTTGCAACTCATGTGACTTATGATTGTTCAATTTAAAAAGCTTAGACCACATAGTTTTCAAGTAAAGCATTTCATGACATGATGATAGGTTGGGCAATGAAGTAAAGTTTTAAAGTATTGAATTATCAAAATATAAGTATGATGGTTATTAACCTAAATATGTTTAAGATAGGCCCCCAAGATGAAAGGACAATTCTCCTTTGGTGGTTCCTAAGTTTGAGCTACTCTTATGATTCCAAGTTATATTTTAAAGATTTTGTGGGATGACTTAGCACCGAATGTGACATTGTAGTGGGGTTTGATAAAGGAAACTTCGAAGCAACTCTTTGTCGCCTTAACTATGTGCCACCATAGGAGCCTTTGTAGGCTAGGCTAGGCTAGTGGATCCACGTAGGCCGTTACTAAGATGCATACAAAGTTCATGGAGTTCCACCCGGCAAGTGGTCTCCCCATGCCAGCGTAAGAGGTTATATTGGATTTCGTATAGTAGCTCACATGGTCTTATATGTCGGTTAAGGTCTTCTCCCACAAGTTCTATTGATCTCATGTTATGTATTCATCTTATATATATGCTTTCTTATGCATTGTCTCACATTGGTCTTGAGTCATATCCCTTGTGCATGCTTAAACTTACTTTATGTACCTTTCATCATATCTGTACTTAGAAGTTATGTTTAATAATGATGGCATTACAAATTCATCTATGCATTTAATTCATCTATGCATTTCATGTCATATACATAGTACATTCAAACATACTAATGTATATTTTTCCAGCATGATTTAACCATGTAGGGACAGGCACTCCTCCACCGACTCCTGGCTAGTATTCAGCATTCAAGACTAGCATTATTATTCATGGTTATCCCTTAGTTCGGGACTCCTCTACTTTTTTATTCTATCTTGTATCTTTGCTTTGTTTTAAGACGATATATTTGTAGCCCTTCTGAGACGTTTATTTTCTATGTTGCACTGTTTTGGACATTTTTCTATTTGATGTAGATTGACCGATACTGGTCTCATCTACTTATGATGTAGTTGGTATGCATATGGACAAAAAAAATGATCGTAGTATTTCCAAAGCTTTTTAATGTTGCTTCGTTATCAAATTAGCCCTTAGTCCCTCTCCTATATTTTTTCCCAAATGATTTCATTAGATGCCTATGAATGCTTAAGATGCTTGAGATAGTTTGAATGAGGTGCCCTCGGGCATCTCATTCACTATGTGATGACTAAGCTCCTAAGTCGGGTCATTACAAACTTGGAATCAAAGCACGAGGTTTTTAAAATGTTCCTCAGATGTCCATGCCTACCCCATAGCATAGAGTCTCATTCAAGGTTATGAAGCACGCCACTATTTTGAGTGAGAGGTCGTGAGATGGTTTAGGAAAGTCTCCCCTTCTTTCTTATTCATGTCATGCCTTAGAGTTGAATAAGACTTTCCGCTAACTAATGATGGACTTTTGCTTATTTCTAGATCATGCCACCCCGAAGAGCTCCCCATCAACGAGGCACTCTTGAACAACAAGCCCCTCTTATCCAACAAGACGAGGGAGTGTCTCATGCGGAGTTCACAGCCACATTTACGGTATTGGCCCATGCTTTGGTCAAGCAAATAATGAGATAGCGGTACCTCCTCACGTGCATACTCCGACCACCTGAGTACGTGACTTTATGCGAATGAACCTACCGAAATTTCACGAGTGTCATGACCCAAACCTAGGGCCTAGAATTGACACAGCAAATGGGAACCTGAGAGTCCCTAAACAAGCCTCAAAGTATCCAAATCCATATCATTGGTTTGGAAGCGCATTCAAATATTAAACACATTGTTCTAAGGGATGGGAAAGTAGGACTCATGATATGGGGATATCGAAGGGAAAGGGATTTATATGGATTCACGTAGCACATAGCACATAAGAACAAAGGGGAGGGTAAGTATGACTCACACTTTGGGGCTATAAGGCTCTTAGGATCTTCCACATTTCCACATCAAAGATACATATATATCAAATTCCCATAATCAATCCATGATAGTCATATCCAATAGATAACCAAAATCATATGCTTCAAATACAACACATAACCTATAGAATCTACGAGAGTCTACTAGATGTCGAACAATGCCTCTAGTCATAAGATGGGACGGGGGCCAAGACATGTCCCGGGCTCACCCTCAATAAGAAGATAAACAGAAAACAACCTAGATAGAAGGGAGGTGATTTGTCCTTGGAAGATAGGACTCACCATAATAATAACTCTCCGAGTTTGAGCTACTTGTCAAACGTTGAATGATCGTAACACACGGTCTCTACATGGTAAAATCACGTAGGCATAGAGTATGCGTTAGTATGTTTGAATGCACTAAGTATGCGGCATGCAGTGCATATGACTTATCAACCTGCATTTCAATGTTAGATGTCATTGGCATATGATATAGAAAGAAGCATATATCCAAGGAAGAGTAGTATACAATATGCCATAAATTCATGATGCATGAAATGCAATAATCCTCATATGTAGTAGGGTTGTGACCTCAACCGACCTAAGTAAGACCAAGCGAGCTATTACTTGGAATCGCGAAGACAACCCCTCAATGGTAAAGAGGTGGTCTACTTGCCAAAGGTAAACCATACTTCACCTTACGGGCATCCCCATTTCGTATGAATCAACCTTCCTTACGGGAATCCCCATTTCAGATAGGATTCTCATAACCCATATTAGGCACATAGTTCAAGGAAAGAGAGAGGACCCTAAATCCATCGGTGCTAAGTCGGCATCCGACAAGAATACATATACGTATATATACACATGTTTTCTAAGAGGCAATTGTCATTTCAAATCCGTTCAATGCAAATTTAGGTGCAAATGCCAAACCATAATTTATAATCATAATTCTCATGCGTAGAAATAACTCATTTACATATACAAGATGGTGCAAGCACCCACAATGCTCAAAAGCCATAATCATTAACATATATATGATCACATTCTTGTCATAACCAATACCTTAGCGAAATCATACCAAAATCATTTCATAAAACATAATTGGGCTTAACCCACTTCATAATTTCCATAAAAACCAATGTCCATGAATGTGCATGCCATGAATGATGTGAGAATAGCATGGGTAATATAGATTCAAGCTAAAATCGACATTATAAAATGAAATTGAAGTAAATCCATAATTAAATCCACATTTAAATCATAATATAAATCACTCATGCATAAATCAAGCTTTAAAGGGTACAGGCATGTTCATAGCTTTATAACTTCAATGTAAATCATTATAATAGGGGTTAAAATAAATTAAAATCATCAATAAAGTGTAGCACATACATCAATTGAATTTAATAGAATCAAATAATGAAAACTCACATTTAAAGCAAGCTTAATTTCATGAAAATCAGTTGAAAAGAGTTTGGGCTTCTTGGTTGAAAGGAACCAAGAATCAATCCCAGATACCTTGATTAGGAAGGTGAATTTGAGAAGGATTTAGCTTGAATTTGAAACCCCAATTGGCTCCTAGCTTGAGTCTTGAAAGAAGAACTTAGAGAGTATTTTAGAATTGATTTTAGTATAAGAGTATTTCTAATGAAAATGGACTAGAATAAAATAATATCAGTTGATTTAGGGGTTTAGGATAGGTTAAAAGCCATAAAACATAATTACATAAAAGCCATTAATGAAACGAATGAAAATTGAGTCATCAAAGCTTCACTAGTGCTGACACGGTCCGTGAGGCACTCCACGAGTCGTGAATAGTGCCCGTGAGATGACACTTGATAAATTTTCACAATGTTTAACACTTGGAATTTTTTGAAGGGAAGGGGTGCCATACGGACGGCCACATGGCCCGTGGGACATTACAAGAGTCGTGTCAAGGACCGTGAAACGACACTTACCTAAATCTTGCACGAAAAAGTTACGAGATGGTAATTTAGTACTTAGAAAAATTTCATGTCGAGAGTCACACGAGGGGCCACACGGCCCGTTGCACATCACACGAACTGTGTGGATGGTCGTGTGCCTATACTTAGCCTGAAACTCCCTGTCAAGTCCTCAAAATCAAAATTTTGGCCAAGTCACCCTT
The DNA here is from genome assembly GCA_029948455.1 of Solanum rostratum. Taxonomy (NCBI): domain Eukaryota; kingdom Viridiplantae; phylum Streptophyta; class Magnoliopsida; order Solanales; family Solanaceae; genus Solanum; species Solanum rostratum. The sequence continues at coordinate 13,138,804 of CM057053.1, read as the reverse complement.
CACCGGAGGCCACACGGTCTATGTGACACTACACTAGCCATGTGGGTCTCCCTTGAAGTGGCACTTGATCAAATTTCTCACAGGGAAAAATTATGAGGTCCGATAAAGTCGTTTGAAACTCCTGGTCCTTACATCATCTCCCCCTTGGGAATATTCGTCCCCGAATATGCAACGACGAGATTTGAAAAGCTTGACTTAGGATATGAAACATCTAAGCACAAAGTGCAATGCATAGTTCATCATTCGAAGATCATAAAGTCCTTATAACCCATATCAAAATGTATTCAAAACATCATAAGAATCATTTCGTGCACATGTATGCATGTCATGTCATGAGACTCAAGAGTGAAAGATTAGGACTATTTAGAAAGGGAAGAACCTAGTACCTTAGGCTTGAGTAGATTGGAAAAAATGGGCATATCACTTCATAATGTCCAACTACACCTCCAATGTAGCATGCTCCACGTGTTAATTTCTCCAAAGTACCTTCATCGAAGCCACATCCTTGTTGCGAAGCCGCTTTACTTGCCTATTCAAAATCTCCATCGGGACTTCCTCATAAGATAAGTTCTCCTCGACCTCGATTCCTTCCAAAGGCGCAATGATGATAGGATCACCAACTAACTTCCTCAACATAAACACATGGAAGACAAGGTGAATGGAACTTAAGTCCAGAGGCAAATCCAACCTATAAGCAACGTTTCCAATCCGCTCAATAATCTCATAAGGGCCAATATATCGGGGGCTTAGCTTGCCCTTCTTACTAAAATGCATCTCACTCTTTATAGGCGAAACCTTCACATACACCCAATCACCAACATGAAATTCAAGATCCCTCCTTCTAACATCCGAATAGGACTTTTGGCAGCTTTGGGTCGTATTTAACCTTTCTCTAATCAACTTCACCTTCTTTATAGCCTCCAACACTAAAGCCGGGCCAATAAATGTTATTTCCCCCAACTCAAACCGCCCTACCGGTGACCTACACCTTCTCTCATATAAGGCCTCAAACAGTGTCATACCAAAGCTAGCATGGAAGCTATTATTATAAGCAAACTCGATGAGTGGAAGGTGGTTATCCCAATTACCCTTGAACTCCAACACGCAAGCCCTCAACATATTCTCTAAGGTTTTAACTGTCCTCTCAGCTTGCCCATAGGTTTAAGGATGAAAAATGGTGCTCAACTTAATCTTAGTACCAAATCCCCTTTGAAATGACCTCCAAATGTGTAAGGTGAATTGGGTCTCACGATCCAATATGATAGACCTAGGCACACCATGCAATCTCACCAATTCTCGGATGTACAACCTTGCGTAATCCTCAGCACTAAAGGTGGTCTGACCGGCAGAAAGTGAGCCGACTTAGTCATCCGATCAATGATAACCCAAATGGAGTCGAATTGCCTTCGGGTCCGAGGCAAACCAACCACAAAGTCCATGTTCGCATCTTCCCACTTTTAAGTGGGAATCTCAATCTCTTGGGTCAAACCACCGGGCCTTTGGTGCTCCACCTTCACTTGTTGACAACTTGGACATTCGGATACGAACTTGGCTATGTCCTTCTTCATACCATGCCACCAATACACCTCCTTTAAATCCCAGTACATCTTAATAGATCCTAGGTGAATAGACTAATGAGAGTTGTGAGCTTCACTCATGATTACCCTTCTAAAGACCATCCGCATCTGGAACACAAAGTCGGTCTTGGTACCGAAGCACACATCTCCCCCTTGGGAGAACACCTCAATCTCCTTTTCGACAACCAATTATTAAATTCAACCAATGATGGATTTAAATCTTGCTTGGCTTTCACATCAACCAGCATGGAAGATTCTGCCCCACTTTGAACATGGATACCACCATCATTAGAGTCGGCCAACCTAACACCCAATCTAGCAAATCGGTGAACATCCCTTGCCAACTCCCTCTTCTCCTTCCCAACATGAGCCACACTACTCATGGATAGCCTACTAAGAGCATCGGTTACCATATTGGCCTTGCCGGGATGATATTGAACACTCATGTCGTAGTCCTTTTGGATTTCCAACCATCTCTTTTGCCTCAAGTTGAGATCCCTTTAAGTGAACACATATTAAAAACTCTTTTGATCGGTGAATACATCAACATGAACCCCATACAAATAGTGTCTCCAAATCTTCAACAAAAAAACCACCGCCGCTAACTCAAGATCATGCGTCGGGTAATTACGCTCATGCACCTTCAATTGCCTTGATGCATATGTTATCGCCTTACCATGTTGCATAAGTACACAACCTAACTCGATCCTTGAGGCATCAGAATACTTCACAAATCCTTCTAGGCCATTAGATAGAGTTAAGACAAGAGCCGATGTAAGCTGATCCTTCAAGGTTTGAAAACTCTTTTCGCACTCTTCTGACCACACAAACTTAACCTTCTTTTGGGTTGATTTAGTCAATGGAGATGCAATAGATGAGAACCCTTAAACGAACCTCCTATAATAACCAGCCAACCCCAGAAAACTTTGAATATTTGAAGGAGTCAACGATCTAGGCTAATTCTTCACGGCCTCGGCCTTCTTTGGGTCAACATTAATACCATCACCGGACCATATATGCAATATCATATCGTACTTCACCTTGTGGGCATCCCCATTTCGTACGAAGCAACCTTCCTTACGGGCATCCCCATTTCGGATAGGATTCTCATAACCTATGTTAGGCACATAGTTCAAGGAAAGAGAGAGGACCCTAAATCCATCGGTGCTAATTCGGCATCAGACAAGAATACATATAAGTATATATACATATGTTTTCTAAGAGGCAATAGTCATTTCAAATCCGTTCAATGCACATTTAGGTGCAAATGCCAAACAATAATTTATAATCATAATACTCATGCGTAGAAATAGTTCATTTACATATACAAGATGGTGCAAGCACCCATAATGCTCAAAAGCCATAAATGCATTAACATATATATGATCACATTCTTGTCATAACCAATACCTTAGCGAAATCATACCAAAATCATTTCATAAAACATAATTGGGCTCAACCCACTTCATAATTTCCATAAAAACCAATGTCCATGAATGTGCATGCCATGAGTGATGTGAGAATAGCATGGGTAATATAGATTCAAGCCAAAATCGACATTATAATATGAAACTGAAGTAAATCCATAATTAAATCCACATTTAAATCATAATATAAATCACTCATGCATAAATCAAGCTTTAAAGGGTACAGGCATGCTCATAGCTTTATAACTTCAATGTAAATCATTATAATAGGGCTTAAAATAACTTAAAACAATAAATAAAATGCAGCCCATACATCAATTGAATTTAATAGAATCAAATAATAAAAACCCACATTTAAAGCAAGCTTAATTTCATGAAAATCAGTTGAAAAGAGTTTGGGTCTTCTTTGTTGAAAGGGACCAAGAATCAATCTCAGATACCTTGATTAGGAAGGTGAATTCGAGAAGGATTTAGCTTGAAGTTGAAACCCCAATTGGCTTCTAACTTGAGTCTTGAGAGAAGAACTTAGAGAGGATATTAGGAATTGATTTTAGTATAAGAGTGTTTCTAATGAGAATGGACTAGAATAAAATAATATCAGCTGATTTAGGGGTTTAGGATAGGTGAAAAGCCATAAAACATAATTACATAAAAGCCATTAATGAAACGAATGAAAATTGAGTCGTCAAAGCTTCACTAGCGTTGACACAGTCCATGAGGCACTTCACGGGTCGTGAACAGTGCCCGTGAGACGACACTTAACAAATTTTCACTATGTTTAACACTTAGAAATTTTCGAAGTGAAGGGGTGCCATACGGATGGCCACACTGCCCGTGGGACACTACACGGGTCATGTCAAGGACCGTGAAATGACATTATGAAAAACTTGCATGAAAAAGTTATGAGACGATGATTCTGTAATTAGAAAAATTTTACGTCGAGAGTCACACGAGGGGCCACACGGCCCGTTGCACACCATAGGAATTGTGTGGATAGTTGTGTGCGCATATCTAGCTTGAAACTCCCTGTCAAGTCCCCGAAATCAAAATTTGGGCCAAGTCACCCTTCACTGGAGGCCACATGGTCTATGTGACCTCACACTCTTCGTGTGGGACTCCCTTGAAGTGACACTTGATCAAATTTCTCACGGGGCGACATTATGAGGTCTGATAAAGTCGTTCAAAACTCCGGGTCCTTAAACGGGTCTAAGATGAATAAGGATCGTATTGAGTTTATTTAGGAAGCCTACTAGGTTATGGCAGTGATGGGTGTTCCGCGGAAGAAAAGGATGATTTGGTGGCCAACCAACTAAAAGGGTCACCAAGATTTGGTTCGGGCAATGGGTAGATGACCGGGGCCAAGAAGTGGGTTGTCTCAGTTGGGAGGAATTTAAATGTGTCTTCCTGGACCGGTTCTTCCCAATTGAGCTTAAAGACGTGAAGGTCCAAGAGTTCATCAAATTGAAGCAAGGGAGCATGAGTGTGAGGGAATATGCCCTCAAGTTTACAAAGGTATCAAAGTATGATCCTTTTATGGTCATGGATCTGAGGGCTCGCATGAGCAAGTTCATTCCCGGTGTGCCCGAGTTGGTGTCTAAGGAATGCAAGATGGCTATATTTGTTAAGGAGATGGACAGTTCCTGCTTGGCGACATATGCAGAAAAAATTGAATAGGAGAAGCTTCGAGATAGGGCGGGGGAGCCCAAGAGAGCTCGGGTTGGTGGTGGGGGTTACCTTCACCAAAGGAGTGGTGGTCATAAGTTTCAAGGTGGCCAAAGGCAATGTGGTCAAGGATCCACCAAGATTCTTCCTCCCCGGATTTCAAAGGATAACGGGGTTTCTCCCAAGCCCTAAAGTCCTAATACCCTAAGTACGAAAGACCCCATAAAGGGGAGTGTCTAGCAGGAACCAATGCTTACTTTACTTGTGGGAAGCCCAGCCACCATGCAAAGGATTGTCAGAGCCGAGGCATAAGGCTCCAAGGCCAAAGGTGTCAAACTCAAAGTGCCCAAAGGACCAACTGGTTCTATGCCCTTCACGGTTGCCAAGAGGTTGAAGAGGCTCCGAACATGGTTACTGGTATATTACGAGCTTATGATTTTGATGCATATGCACTTTTAGTTCCAGGAGAATTTATCCTTTGTAGTAACCCATTCCTTGCTAATAAGTTCCATGCATATCCTGAAGTCCTCCATGAACCCTATGAGGTAAGTGACCCTGTAGGAGAGTCCATCATAGCTCGAAGAGTCTATAACGATTTTCACGCCTTTGTGGAAGAATATTGAACTCGAACTTCGCATTCATGGAGTGTAAGGACACTTGCGCCAGATATCAAAAAATTCAGCCAAGGTCAGTTCACAGAATAAAACCCCAGGGTCCATTCGGAACCTAAATTACACAAATCAAACATGTATCACTATCAGAAATAGTGATTCGAACTCACTAAAATTTTTAGAATTCAATCTGGATGTCTCCTCAACCCAGTTACAGATAAAATTTGATAAAACTAGTTTAAAACTCAAAATACCAAAACTGCCTTGGAAACTCCAAAAAAATTACAATGATATCATTTCTAGCATTAGTTTCACTTTCCAAACTACTGAAACTATCAGAATTTCGATTAGAGCTTCCGAACTCCGAATGTTGACCAAAGTCAAACCTAGGCTTCGAAATCAACTTAAAAGCAACTTGTGTCTAAAATCTCCATTTTAACTCCAAATTTAGTTCTATAACTTCTCCTAGGCCAGATTCAACATTTCGGAGCAAATGAAATCAACGAATTTTTGATCCGATGCCCAAAATTTAGAATAGTATGGAAATACACTTTTTCAACAACTTAAGCTTTCAAAAATGTCAAAACTCATATTTTCCACTTTTTAAATACAAGATCTCAGTTTCAATAACATAGATAGTTCAAAATAGATCCAAAACAACTTAAGAAAGAGCAAAATAGTAATTTTCACAAATAAGCTCAAAAATAACCAACAAAGCCATTACATCCTAAGTGATTGGAAATTTATCAAGTGTTAGGGTCATGTATGAAGGGCCTTTTATGACCATTTAGAATGAATCAAGGACCATGGCATTGTATCATAGATTGAGCAATGAAGTTTAGGAATTTCGTCAAGTATAGGGAGCTTCTATGAGAAGCATGTATGATTTGTAGAAGACAAGTCTTGAGTTTTGTAGTTGAGATACCGAGGGGTATTTTTTTGGGGAAGAGGTTCCATGAAAGGGCATCCATGAGCCATAGATGGGTTTTTTACTCGAAGAACCATTTCCCAATTCTTGTCGGATAGTTTTTAGTCAAGGGCATTTTTGTCCTTTCATACCCTTCTAACCTCAAATTACATTAGTTTTGCCTTATAACTACCCAATCATTATCCCAACCCTCACAAACCCCTCTTATTCTCAGCCAAGTCAGAAGAACTCACAAACTCTCTCAAATTATTTTCTTCCTGAAGCTTTTATTGAAGTCTAAGCTAAGGTTGTAAATTCCACCATTAAACTCTTATTTTCACAAGCAATTGGCTCAATGTACGTGGGTGTTCTAACATGGATCCTATTTTCCCATGTAGCCAAAAGAAACTTCAACTTTTTCAATTAATTTCAAGTGTAAGATTTTATGCGTTTTGTATGATTTTCAATAAATTCTATGAATTATGATTTATGTCATGTATATTGATCTATTTACACCTAAATTAATATCAATTGTGTGATTTTGATGGCTTACAAGCAATATTTCTACAAGGTTTCCAAGGATTCATGAACATCAATATGGATTTCTATAATTATGATTTCAATTTATGAGTTTCATTGTCGTTATGCATAAATTTACTAATTTGCTTGTTTTAAGAATAATTTAAGATGTATCCATGACTATTACCCTACTCTATTATGAACTATGATCATGAATGAAAAAGAGATGTCACCTAAGTTTCATTAAAATGCTTAATTATGATTTATGAATGTCCTCAAAGAATAAATGAGTATTGATGGAAAAAAAGTTTACCTAATCAAGAATTCTGGTAAGAACAATTCTCATGTTGATTGAATCAAGTTATTGAGATACTCTATATAAATAATAATTTTTAATGACTCGAGTTATGGTATTTTTTTCATTCATTTAATATACTATAATTTAATATTCCATTGAGATTTGACTAAGCACTGAGAAGGATTGACGTGGGGTTTGGTCCGTAAGATATTAGGTTATCTTCCCAAGGGAATCCTAGTAGTAATCTCTAGGTTGAAACTATGTCCCATTGTAGGTGTTCCTTTTAGGCTTAGTTAGTGAATCCATATATTTCTCATGGTGTTGAATGAATGTACCATCATAGACTCTATCTTGACAAAGCAGTGTCTCCCTTCTTAATGTGAGACTTATACTGAGTTTTATGTTATAGCTCGCATGGTCTTATCATCGGTTAAGTTTGATATCCCACACAAATGGTAATGTTACTTTCAAGCTCTTACTTGACTTGATTTACTGACCACATGATTTTCTTATGTTTTATCTCATGTTTTACCGCATCCTTTTATTATATGGTCTTGCATAGCAGGACTCATGTACCACTTACCTCATGTTTATTCATATATATTACTTACATACTTAGTACATTAAAGTATTAAAGTATACTTTTTTGTCTACATTGTTTTATAATGTAGGGCCTAGCACTCCTCGCTCCTCTAATGGCTAGTTCGAATTCCAGTGAAGACCTTGCTTGGTGAGCCCTCCTACTATGAGGCTGAGCCTATTATGCTTTCTTTCACAAATTTGAGACTATCTTTCATTTGAATTTGAGTGAGCTAGGAACATGTCATATGCCCCCTTTAAAGTTATATATGCATATCTACCTTAGTATCTCTACATTCAAAATTGCATTTACTCCTACCAGGAGGCATATCAATATATTCTTATCTATCTATTTTACTCAACAAAGATCCCATGTCACTCTTCTTCCACGTCTATAACCTTGAATAGAATAAGCACACCATAACTATCACAATAAGGAAAATAATCTATCATAATTCATCTACTATTATCAACATCACTATCAAGACTGAAGAAAAAAAGGATCAGTGGAAAATCTTAGAGCAAAAGATCATAAGTAAATTTATTTGAGAAATTTGATCAAAGAACATATGTGACGTAACATGACTCATATAACATAGGGCTGAAACTTCTTAGATTCATAGGATAAGATCGGGATCGCTAAATAAAGTTACCACTATTAACTCCAAGAACCAAGAATGAATGTGAATCAACATGAAGTGTATGACTCTTGAGCATTATAACTAAGGGTCAAATCCCTTTTACTCGTTGGTAGAGTTTTGATATAATTACTTTCAGATTTTAGGGAGTTGAATTTCATCGGACTTTAATTTAAATGAAAACTCAATATTTGACTTTTATTTAAACATTTTTAATCTTAGTATGCTTAGTTGAATTATAGTAATAATTCTCCCACCAGTAGATTAGCGTGGGCGCCAATCACAACAGATCGTAGTCGTGACATTATCAATGCTTGCATGGCTTCCACATCATTTCTTTGTTCCACTTAAATTATTTTTACATGTGGATTTTCAAAATGGTCATCAATGAATTATATGTATTTCGCAAAAGTATTCTTTGGAGACATCTATAATTTGAAATATTCTTTTGTACTTAATTATATTTGTGCTATATTAAATTTTTAATAATTTAACAAATTACAGGATCAGTTAAAGGAACCTGATCTCATACGTAATATTTGTCAAGGATGGAATGAGGAACAATTGTAAAATCTAACACCACTTGTTGTGGTTGAGGATACAGCAGACCATAAAACTTCTGCTCAATTGGATTGCACTAGGTTATTTTGCCCATACTCTATTATATTTGCTAATAAGAAACAACCTAATTTTTTGTTTACACGATCTTCAAGAGCAAAAAGTTATTTTTCTCTCTTTCAAAGAAGAACAAGCTTACAAGAACAACATGGATCTAATAGAGTTGTTTGACAAAAAAGTCCTTAGTTGTCTTTTAGTGAGCTATGGCTTAACGTGATATTATCGTAAAATTTATTCGTGAGTTCAATTAGGTGCATGGCTAGAGTTAGCTTTGAAAACACTGTTTGAAGTCTATGTCAACAAGAGTTGAGCAGTGGGTAATAGAATTATTGCTTTATGTTGTCATAGAGGTGTAGGATTAAGAGTTTTGATTCCTAGGATTGCAAAATTTTCTAATTGAAATCTTGGCTCTTTGAGTAGTGGAGTTTGTGAAGAAATCGTGTATGATAGATCATGATTTTCTCCTCCCTTGAGCAAGAAAGTTTTCACATAAGCTCCTTGAATTCTTTATTTTTAGTTTTTTACTTTCTACACTGTTCTTGTTGTGTCAAAGAATCCGGTTCATTGACTTATAATGGACGCATATAAGTTTTCAATTTTCCTTTGGAGTTAGTCTAACTATATTCAATTCTTTTCGACTTCATATTAGTATTCTATTATAATAGTTTTCACGCATAAAATTGACGATTCTTATTCAACTTCGGTCCATGACTTTCTTTAAAGTAGTGATGTTAAATAGCTAGTCGAAATGAGTTCTTGTGTGGAGTTAAACACGTCCTATATTGATCGATCGCAACAATTGATATTTTTATAATTACTCGTATATTTATCATTTTAATAAAAATAAAAAAAACTAAAAACGTCATCTCACTATCTAAGTGATCATGACATATTAAATGTAACGAATGAGTGTGACTAGATCGAAATTTTAAATACAGCCCAAATTAATTAATATAACACTGAATAATAATCTCATCTTTTGCTTGATACTATTCATTTGTTTATTAGCTCAAGATGAATCCAGTGATTGAGACAATACAATTTGTTAATCATATTTTTATATTAAGGGTGATCGTGAATAAAAAATTTTGAATTGATTTTGGTCAATAGAAAATTATCAACCGTACAACTTAAAATATGAGTATTTAATTTAATTTTATTTTTTTAAAAGAGTGAGTAAAGAAAGTAGCTAGAGGGAGTCATTATCATGTTGAGGAATCAAATCATTAAAATCAAATCAATATGTAACTTTCTAACAGCACATTGAACCTCACTTGTTGGACTTAAAGTAAAGATTAACTGATGAGTTATTCCAACTTAATCTAAACACCTATTCATATTTTTTTTTTTTAAATTGTTTTTTATGTCGATGTTGATGTGGAAGTTCATCATGCCTACTAGGAACCTTGTAATAAGGCCCCATAATCTTTCACATCACCAACTGTTTCTGTTGGAAATGGCCAAACTTTTTGCTTATTAAAAGTTATGATATCTTAAAGTAACCTACTATTCAAGATAACTGAAAAACGCATCCATAGTTTTTTTACTTTTTATCTCAGATCCACCTTTTATCTTGGTTTTTTGTTTAAAAAAAAAAAAAAAGGAGAGTAAGAATTAAAGGCCTTATGAATAGTTCTTTTTTCACTTTGATTGATATTATTTTGTATATCATAATCATATATATATATTATTATGATATACTTAAGAGGACAAGTTTTAGACAATTCATAGGCACAAAAATGCTACATATCTTAGTACTCCACATTAAAAGTTTTTTATACTTTAATAAAGTAAATGTTGTACCAAGTTAAACAATGATAAACAAAGTGAAATAAAATGGAGTGCTTTTTAATTAGTAAAAAGGTATATTTCTTATTGTAAAACTTAATTTGATACTCTTCCTCGAGAAAAGATAATCTTAAATTAAAGAGAGTTTAAATTTTATTCGTTGATGATATAAAAGATATTTGTGCAATCTGTTTTGTTCCAATAATTTAATGCCAATTAAATATAGTAGAATTAAGCAGTCTTGATGTAATATGAAGTACTTACGTACCACAGATCCATACAAGTTAGAAATGTATAGTAGATTTTGTAGAGATATGTAGGAGTAATAATTATTATAAATAACCGTATCATTTACAGCAATGACTAGTTTAGACTCTAACAACAGTTTGTTTATACATATTATAATATTTAATTGGGCAATAAAACTATACTAATCAATTCTTATTTCTGGGTTATATATGATTGATGAAATTTGCATTGGACTAAATTAAAATATATTTTAACTTGAGAGGTCAATTTAAAATCTTCTCCGACCTAAACCAAAACATTGACTAGAGCTAGAGGTGGTAATTTTATCAAAGATATTAACATTAGAAATTAGTACAGATATCAGAGAAAAGTATATGAAATTGATATATTGTTCAACTTTAATATGATATGCAAATAAATTAAACTAATTTTTTAAATTTATAGAAGAAAAGAAGTTATTACAAGGCTTTTCAAGTAGTTGCAAAGGTTTTTCAGAAGCTAATATTTGTAAGTTGTCTTCTTGAGCTACTTGAAACCTATTTACTTAAGCTACTTACAAATTGTCGCTTGATTGCAAGTCTGGGGAGGCAGTTATAAGACTTTTCAGGAAGTTACTTGCAAGCTACTTGCAAGTTATCTGCTAGATTGCAAGCTTATCTAGAGAACTATCTAAGAGACATTCACAAACATACCCACTTGTATGTTTATTAATGGGTAATTTTTCTCATTAAAATAAACTTCTACGAAAAGAATAAAGAATACATATATCATGTAACATGCATTGCTAGTTTTCTCATTAAAACCTTAGCAGTAAAATGTAATTAAAAAAAAAAACATCGATTAAAGAAAGAAGAGGATATCGTGTTTGTATGTTAGCCTCTTTGATAACAATCACTATTGAGTTTTCCAAGTTTCCACGTTCTAATCTTGTATATCATTTTCAAAGAGTTCAAGTTGGTAAAAGTTTGATTAATAAGTTTTTTATATTATCACTTAAATGTAAAAGAATTTGTTGTATATCAATATCACCTTCTCTGTGAAGATCACATATAAAGAATTTAGGCGAAATATGTTATTGTGTCTCCTTGACGTTGTAAGAAATTTTAAAACTTTGCCCTCAGCTGATTAAATCGGGAGGCAAATTAAGTATTGAGCTAGTAAAATTTGACAAAGACTTATTAATTCCTAAATTCGTATGAATGTCATACTTAGATATTTTTTACAATGTCCCATTTCCTGGCAAACGTCTATATTTCTTTCAATAAAACCTATTTTGGACCAACATGAACACCAACAATCCCTACTTATAATCACATGTACTCAATTTTTCATAAATAAAAAAAAAACATCATTTTCAAAAAAAAATAAATGGTGGCTAAATTACAAAATAGTGTTCGTGAATCGAGATAAAGCGTAAGAAGGTGGAGAATTCAAAATCATATTGTCTTTGTTAATTTTAGGCTTTCCCATAGCTCCCCCAGTAAGTTGCCGCTTTATTTATCTCTCTATAAATGTGGTGTAATTATGATTTGTTCATTATTTCAAGTTAAAAAAGTATTAAGAACTTGTAATCATTTAACTTGTGTGAATATAATACATTTTGCAAAGTGATTAAAAAAAATTCTTGTTTAGATCTGTTGGGAAAAAGTGGAAAAACACAAAATAGATATGGTAAAAAATAATAGGAATAAAATGGGAAAAGTAATGACACCAAGAATTTTGAGTGAAAACCCTTTTAAATAAGGGAAAAACCACGGGCCAAGAGGAGCAACTGATATCACTATAGTAAGGAATTTTACATTGTGTAGGTACGAGTACAATACTAAAAAAAACTTCTACACACACAAAAGAAATATCCTCTTTTGATTTTTCACCTTACTAAAATATCACTGACCACTCTATTTTTCTTCTTGGACTATTTTATTTTATAGTCTATGATATACCTCACAAAAGAAAATACTTAAAATGTATTTTCTCTCTCTGTCACTCTCTGTGTTATTTTTTGGTGCGTCAAATGAGGAGTTGAAGTGCTCCTTTTATAAGCAAAAATGTATCCCTATAGATGTCATTGGTGACATCACAAGGGAACATATTTTCGAACAAGAAAGACTTTGGTGCATTTGAAATTGACAAAGGCGGTGGCTTTTGTTGAATTTTCTTTAAGACATTTATGGGGATGGACCCAACAAATCTCCCCATCCAGACCCATTCACCGAAATGAGGTATCTCTCCCTTTTTAAAGAGAACTCATGCCAACAAGTTCTTTGCACAATTCGAACTTGTCCTTTGTCACAACCTTGGTCAGCATATCTGCAGGATTCTCATTTGTAGAGATCCTTTCAACCTGCATAGACTTGTCCTCTATCTTTTCTCGAATTTAATGGTAGCTCACATCTATGTATTTCATCCTTGCATGGTACATCGAGTTCTTACTCAAGTCTATCGTACTTTGACTATCACAATAGATGACATACTCCATCTGATGCAGCCCAACTCTTGAAGAAATTGTTTAAGCCATATCATCTCTTTGCTAGCTTCAGTAGCTGCAATATACTCAGCTTCAATTGTGGATAGTGCAACACACTTTTGCAACTTTGATTGCCATGATCTAGCTCCCCCTGAAAAAGTGAACAAATACCTAGTAGTGAAGTTTTGTTATCAAGGTCACCTACCATATCAGCATTTGTGTAACCCTTCAAGATTGTACTTGAGCCTCCAAAACACAAGCATACATCTGAGCTTCCTCTCAGATACTTGAGTATCCACTTCACAGCTTTCCAATGTTCTTTTCAAGGATTATCGAGAAATCTGCTAACAACACCAACTGCATGAGCAATATCTGGTCTAGTGCATACTATTGCATACATCAAACTTTCAATGACAGAGGAATATTGAATTTTGGCCATATTCTTGTTTTCCTCTCTAGTTGTAGGACACATCTTTTTGTTCAGCTTCATATGCCTAGCAAGAGGTATGCTAACACGCTTGGCATTCTTCATATTGAAATGCTCCAGTATACGTTCAATGTACTTCTTTTGTGACAAATAGATTTTCCTTTCATCTCTGAGACGAGTGATCCTCATGCCCAAAATTAGTTTGGCAATGGCCCAAGTCTTTGATAGAAAAAACCTTACACAACTCATTCATCATCTCGTCAATTTTTGAAGTATCCTTGCCCACAATCAACATATCATCTACATACAACAATAGGATACTAAAATCATCATCAGTAAATTTTGTATAAATACACAATAGTCTGAGGAAATCTTCTTGTAGCCTTGCTCCCTCATAACAGAATCAAACTTATTGTACCACTGTCTAGGAGCTTGCTTTAGGCCATAAAGACTCTTCTTGAGTTTGCACACAAAAATTTCTTTACCATTTACTTTGAAGCCCTCAGGTTGTTCCATATAAATCTTCTCTTCTAGGTCACCATGAAGAAAAGCTGCATGCACATCCATCTGTTCAATCTCTAAATTTAAACTAGCAGCCAGACCAAGAACTATACGAATGGAGGACATTTTTACAATAGGTGAAAATATTTCATCAATATCCTTTCCTTGACCAAACTAGATTTGTATCTAGGCTTCTAGCTATGTTCTTCAATTTTAACTTTGAACACCCACTTATTCTTCAAAGCTCTCATGCCCTTAGGCAATTTCACTAACTCATAAGTATAGTTTTCATGCAAAGATTTCATCTCACCTTCCGTGGCTTCTATCATTGATCCCTATGCTCATCTTCCATAGCCTATTTATAACATGGAGGTTCTCCTCCGTCAGTGAGCAACACATACTCATTTAGTGGATAATGAGACAAGGAAACACGATGTCTTGTAGACCTCTTGAAAAGAATATTTGATTCGTCCACAACTTCATAAGTAGGGGGATCATCAATAACAACATCATTGTTAATATCAACATGTTGATCCTGAACATGATCCTGGGCATTGTCATGATCATCGAGCCCACCAACATTATTCACACTTGCATAAGGAACTTGATCAAGATGAACTACATCATCAGAACTGGAGGATTCCAGTTTCTCCGCTTTCTCGATGTCTTCAACTATTTGATTCTCCATGAAGACGATATCACGGCTTCTCACAAGCTTCTTTTCAAATGGATCATATAACCTTTAACCAAATTCATCAAGGCCATATCCAACGAAGATGCACTGTCTTGTCTTAGCATCTAACTTTGACCTCTCATCTTTTGGTACATGTACATGAAACCAAACACCGTCAAATGGTCATAGGAAACCTCCTTGTCATACCAAACTTTGTTTGGAAGATCACTTTGCAAAGCCACAATAGGAGATAGATTAATCATATGTGCAGTGGTCAATAAAGCCTCCCCCCAGAAGGAGTTTAGGAACTTCGCTTCAGAAACTAAACGCCTAACTCTTTCCATCAAAGTCCTGTTCATCCTCTCTGCCAAACCGTTAAGCTGAAGAGTCTTAGGAGGAGTCTTCTGATGTCTAATACCTTGATATTTGGAGTATTTGTCAAATGGTCCACAATATTCACCATCGTTATTAGTACGAATACATTTCAGTTTCTTTCTCAACTGAAGCTTGAAACTACTTTAAGACACCTAAAACTTGGTCTTTAGTCTTCAAGATATAGACCCAAAGTTTTCTTGAGCAATCATCAATGAAAGTGACAAAGTAGAGTGCACCACCCAAAGTCTTTATCTTCATTGGACCACACAAATCAGAGTGCACTAACTCAAGCAACTCTGTCTTTCTTGAAGGAGGGTTAGACTTGAAGGACACTCTATTTATTTTCCAGCCAAGCAGTGCTCACACTTTTCTAATTTAGCACTTTTGAAATTTGACAATAATTTCATCTTGGCTAAAACATTATGTCCTTTCTCACTGATATGGCTAAGTCTCTTGTGCAACAACGTTGAAGAGTTATTGCTCTCAACTGCATTCACCATATTAGCATAAGTAGAAGTCATAATCCAGTATAGACCATGTCATTTGTTACCACGAGCCATAACCAAGAAACCTTTAATGAGTTTCTATTTTCCTCCACCATTGGTACTAACATATCCTTCATCATCTAATACACCAACAGAAATTAGGTGCAGACGAACATTAGGTACATGTTTCACATTGTTTAAATCTAGTTTAGTTCCAATACTAGTTTCTACACAAATTATACCAATACCAACCACCTAAGATACAGTCTCATTATTCATACTCAAGGTTCCAAAATCACAAGGAGTATAGGAAGAAAAAAAAATCTTTCATTAATGTCACATGAGATGCGGCACCAGTGTCCATAACCCAGCTTGACTCATCACAAGAAATATTTATCAGATCCGCATCAAGAACGGTAACAAGATCATTTGTGGGGATGGTGGCTAGGCAATTTTCATTGATATCATCTTTATTTTCTTCTTTTTCTTTGTTTTCCCTCTTCAATTTCCGGCAGAACTTCTTTGTGTGCCCTTTCATACCACAATGATAGCACTCAATATCTTAAGTTTGTCTCTGGATTTGCTCCTATTATATTCTCCATTTTGAGAATTACGATTTTTGTTTCTCCCTCTATGGCCAGTCACTAGGACATCTGACAAAGAACATTGAGATTTTCATCTCATCTCTTCGTTCAAGACACTGCTCTTGGTGAAATCCATAGAGATCACACCATCCGGAGCAGCATAATTTGACAACGACATTCTAATTGTTTCCCAAGAATCTAGTAGGGAATCAAGTAGAAGCAAGCCTTGAATTTATTCATCAAATTTAATGCCCGTAGCACATAACTGGTTCATGATCCCCTGAAAATTATTCAGGTGATATGTCATCGGAGAACCATCAATATATTTTAGACTCAATATTTGCTTTATTAAGATCATTTTATAGTTCTCAGTTTTTCGAAAATAAAAACTTTCAAGATGCTCGCATAGGGTTTGAGCATGTGTTTCCCCAGAAATATGGTTCAACAAATTATAACCAACCCACTGTCTAATAAATCCACGGACCTGTCTATGGAACAGATTCCACCTATCATCTGTTTTATTTCTAGGCTTTATAGTGGTAAAGACTGGTTGATAGAAGTTCTTAACATAAAGCAGATCTTCCATTTTTTCCTTTCAAGTGGCATAATTAGTGCCATTCATAGTAATCATTCTACTAGTGTTGGCTTCCATTATTTTCCCAAAAATTATTTTTGTAAAACATAGCTCTGATACCAGTTTGTTGGGAAAGAGTGGACAAACACAAAATCGATATGGTAAAAAATAATCGGAGTAAAATGTGATAAATAATGACACCAAGAAATTTACGTGGAAATCCTTATAAATAAGGGAAAAACCTCGGGCCAAGAGGAGCAACTAATATCACTATAGTAAGGAATTTTGAACCGTGTAGGCACGAGAACAATACGAAAAAAAACTTCTGTACACATAAAAGAAATACCGTCTTTTGATTTTTCACCTTACTAAAATATCACGCACACTCTATTTTTCTTCACAAACTATTTTATTGTATAGTATATGGTATACTCTATAGAAGAAAATACTTAATGTATTTTTCTCTCTTTGTGTTATTTTTTGGTGCGTCAAATGAGGAGTTGAAGTGTTCCTTTTATAGGCAAAAAATGTATCCTTATAGATGTCATTGGTGTCATCATAAGAGAACATATTTTCAAACAAGAAAGACTTTGGTGCATTTGAAATCGACAAAGGCGGTGGCTTTTGTTGAATTTTCTTTAAGACATTTATCGGGTGGACCCCTTGGGGCCTACACAGCAGAGTGAGCAATAAAATTTTAGGAGAAATAAATAGAGCAAAGCAAACACCAGAAAATTTAACGTAGTTCACCCAAAACTTTTAGGCTATGTCCACAAATCAACACTTCTGTTATTTCTTCTTCTACTATTATAAATAGTAAGCTCTCAAAGAAAAAGTCAAAAATCATCTCACTATTTTCGTCACTCACTATTTCTTTTAAGAAAAATATTTCCTAAGCGCACACACTATTTTTCTTCACATGCTATTTCAGTTTTATAGTCCATGATATACCTCACAGAAGAAAATACTCAATGTATTTTCTTTTCTCTCTATGACTCTCTTTCCTTTTCTTCTCTTTTTGATGTGTAATGAGAGCAAGATTATATTTTCAACATTTGCTGCAAGCCACTTTTTTTTTCATGGTGTAGGATGGGTTTATCATACCCAACAAGATCTTTTGATGCCAGAAAATCAATCTACCCCAAGTATTTTGTGATTAAAATGTCAAGCCTAGAGTAAAAGGTGTTTAACATTCCTTTTTTTATCTCATCAAAATCATATTAACTCAATCTTAGCCGTTTATGAATTAAATCTGTATACATAGACTAATATTATATTTTCAACACTTTGTAATGCGAAAATATAATTTTGGCCAACTATCAAATCCCTATTCTCAACATTTGCAGCAACAATATTTTCAACATTTGCTGCAAGCCACTTCTTTTTTTTTTTTTTTTTTTTTTGCCATGGTGTGGGATGAGTTTATCATACCCAACAAGATCTTTTGATACCAGAAAATCAATCTACCCCAAGTATTTTGTGATTAAAATGTCAACCTTGAGTAAAAGGTGTTTAACATTCCTTTTTTTTTATATCATCAAAATCATATTAACTCAATCTTGGTCGTTTGTGAGTTAAATTTCAGATACAGAGAGTTCAGTAAGTTCAAAATTACTAATGATGGTATTCTACAGTTAAAAGTAAAAGTTCCTCTTTACTCCTTAACTGGATTGCATAATATGAGTTGTTGTGCAGTGGTGAAATTGTTTTTTGGAGTGCACCAATACAGGTTATGGTGTAGTGATGGAACTGCTTCATTCGTAACTAGAAATCTCGAGTTCGATTCCTAGAAAAAACAAATTATGATAAAAGCACTACTCCTAAATATATCCTTCAGTATCCGATCCCGATTTAATCAAAACTCCAATGGAAATTTCTAACACCGGGTAAACAACCAAAGAGAGCGACAACAAGGAAACGACATTAGGATACAAATAGGGAAAAAGGCCGAGAGGGCAATGGCTCCTCTATAGTGCAAAGGGCATTTTACTTTTTTGAACTTCCTCTTTTGGACTCCTACCTTAGCTTGTGAAAAATACCCTCTATGATTGATATCAATATTAGTTAAATTTGTCATTCCTAATCACCCATGGAACTGTTAATTAAACAAAAGCTTGATGCTTTAAGTAACAATTGATTAAAAATGCTGTTAAATCGAGTTTAAGGGATTATCAGATTAACCTTTACACTACTAGATCATGTTAATTAAAATAACTAAAAAGATAACAATCCAGTAGAAAAATAAATTGTGCAATAATTACCTTCCATATACACACTTGTTAAAATGCACTCATTTTAATTAATGCATGTAGTCTAATTAAATTCTAGAACAAAATATACCATTTTTAAAAGGAATTTAACTTGAAGGAGGCTTATTCGCGAATTTGTGATCAAAACAAATAGAATTTATGATTCAAGTTCCAAAAAGAAAAAGAAGCATATGTTGATAAATAGGGCTTTTAACTTGACGCCTCATCTAAACACTTATACTTTTCAATTTTTAGTGTGCACAAATAGGTACTTCAACTTATATAAAATTAATAATTAGACAAATAAATCCTACGTGGTATAATACACATAAGATACTGCATAGGACACAAATTACCATGTATGTAAAATACAAATTTGGATGTATGAGTCTATGTGTTCCATTCTATATAAGTCTTTAGTATTTATTTATCGACACTCAAAATTTAAGAAAATAAATATCATATAAAACTAAATCAAAGAACATATTTATATATTATGCCTAAATGATATATAGAAACATAAAATAAAATGAAAGGGAAATTTATAAAAGGAAATTAAAAAGAGAAATCAATAAAAAGTAAAGGAAGCTTGTAGTGCCTCAAATATAGCATAGTGAGTGCTAAACGTGGCAAAAAGAACCAAAGCTGGAAATCATTGCTCTTTTTTTTTTTTAACTCTCATGGAGATAACGCCCTTCTTTTTTCCTTTTTAATTTCTCCTTTCCACTATGCCGGAATTGGATGGATACGCCGACCACAAAAGAATTGTGAGGATAAGAGGATGAGAGAGGATCAACATTTTCATGTGGTGATGATTGTAGCCATGATGATAAATGACAAAATTTTAAGATAAATTCCCTCCAAATTATAAAGTTTTTATATGGGATAAATGAATAATGAAAGATAAGGATTAAGCTAAACCTAGACTTATAACCTCAAAAAGGAAAAGATTTTTATGATAATCTATTTTATGATCAATCCCCAGATCCATTATGCTTGCTTTGCTATTTATGGAGTAGATTTACATGTCCCAAGGAAAAGAAAAATTATTGCTCCTAAAGTTCTACTTTCTAATCTCCGTATGTTGATTAAGTAATTGTCTTAAAAAGAGGTCGGAATGATAATAAATTTAATTAATTATATTGTATCTACTCTACAACAGTTGAACTACGTTTAGTTTCTGGCCATGCATGCAAATATCGTATTCCCTACATCTCATTTTATATATCACCTTTTATATTTTTTAGTTTGTCTAAAAAAAATATCATCTTATTAAAATAAGAAATAATTTAATTTTAAAATTCCTCTTTTATCCTTAATGAAATGATTTTCCACCACACAAATATCTATGGATAATTTTTAGACGACAAGTTTCAAAAGTCTATCTTCTTTTCTTAAACACCGTGACAAGTCAAACGGTGTCACATAAAATGGAAGGGAGGGAGTACGTATCTTTGACAAGATTAGCATAGTTACGTTGTAGCAAATTTATGGGTTAAAAGACTAAACTACAACAAAAATAATTTTTACTGGCAATAAATATACACATTAACAAAGTTACAAAGAGTATTAAAATATTTGACGGCATTAGTAAATTGTTATTGGATCGATATTGCTAAAGGCTTTCGCAGCATTTACAAAGAATATTTAAATATAATTGTCACTAATAATTATTTCTATAAAAATATATTTAACGATAATTAAGCTATTGTCATTAATTAATTTTTGATAAAGATATTTTTGGTGTAATGATATGTAATCCATTAAATCAAATGAACGTATGTATATATTTTTGGGGTAATTTATTCTTGTGGGGGTGTCATCATCATATCTCATATGGTCATGACTTACGTACATAGATATGATTAAAGCGTTTCATAAAGGCGCAAATAGGAAAATAGATGAAGAATTGAATTAAAGAGATGAAGGATTAGGGTGATCTTTAATATTGTTTTATGATGAAAGCTGTATATCACTTGGTTTGGATCTTATTTAATTTCCATCATCTATAGCCAACTCAAATTGAGTTTTAGTTGCTTTTCCACATACCTTATTATTATATTAATATACTCAACTTGGACAATTAGTTGCTTTATTAATTTGGCGAATTAATTACTAGCTAGACTACCAACCATTGAACACCCCAAAGTTTTTGTTGTAGTTTTTTAGGTAGGTTAATCTTCCATCTCGACATGCGATATAAAATTATGATTTTATATTAACATTTAGATATGTAATTAGAAATTATTCTTTGATATCATGACTTCAAATTTCAAATCCTCCAAAAGCCGCAATTTGAAAAAAAATTAATTAAATTTGGGCCAGTGGCCCGTTTTATTTATTTGAAGGAATTATAGAAATCCGAGATAGAAAGAGGCCCAAGACAAAGATTATGAAATTTTTTTAGGATGAGGTATGATTTTTTATTTATTTGAAGACTTCAGCAACATGACATGATAATTTTTTAGGACGAGGTATGATTTTATACTTTGACTTATCATTTATTGTTGATTTTTCTCACCAAGACAAAGAGGATAATATTTGCCAAATGATTGATCATTCTGATCAATTCGAATAGTACTTAGTTGGTGTCTTTTAAGAATTTCTCATCACTAGGTTACATAGATTATGAAAAGAATATTAAGATAGTATGTTGTCACGCCTATGGATGCAAGGCATAGGGTGGAATCACGATTGTCACACAATTGGTATACACATCTACCGAGCTAAGGCTATCAGGTAGAATCTATAGGGGCATCGCAGAACGTATACAGAAATCTCTCAACCTTGCCCCTCTGCGTGGTCAAGAGGTGTCACAATATCTCAACCTTGCCACTTCAGCGTGGTCAAGGGGTTTTAAAGAAGTGGTACATTCTCACCCTTGCCACCTCTGTGTGGTCAAGGAATTTTAGAAAAGGTAGTACAATATCTCAACTTGTCACCTCCCGGTAGTCAAGGGGTAGTATAGATGCAACATGAAGTGAATGCATGTCAATGCCACAAACCAATGTATATGACAACAATATAATAAGATAACCAATAAATAATAATCATAGAATCAGAATGGAAATGCCAAGTGTCACAACTGGTACCACAAGCCATCCACATGTCTCAAATCACCACACTATTATCAATAGCCAAACATACCGATAATGTTGGACTTCTCAACTCCCAAAATATGCAAATAAGTCCCAGAAAGTATCTCAAATACCATCAACTACCACAAAGTTTCCAAATGATATCACAAGTCTTATATTATCACAACAACATCCAAAAGGGTCTCAATATCAAGGTTACATCTCAATTTGCCAGCATATTCACAAATTACTCTAATTCCAATATAACCGATATCACATTTCCACCAAAATGCAATCATACCAATCCAAATTACTCATGAAATAATCCAAATCTTACAAGTATCACATAAACATACCCAATAACTCAATCTATCCCAAAAAGGTTAGCTGAACCTACCATGATGCCGAAATCGCACTCGAACCAAGCTTCCGAACAATCAAAGCCTCAAATATGAGCTTAAATCAATCAACCACTATCAAGAATAGATAATAAGCATCAAGAGATGAATTATAATACCTATATTGGCATGATTTAGATCCAAGGGTAAAATGATCAAAATAAAGACAAAATTTGAGGTTTACGAATCTCGAATTAAATTAAAAATTATGATTGTACATGCAAAAAGGAATTTGTGGGTGAAAATTCCACTAAAACTGAGCTCAAAATGAATGAAAAGTCAACATTTAAAGTTTTCAAAGCATAGATATGAAAAATCCTATTTTCAATGTTCAAAATCATGAAATTCGAGATAAAATCAAGAGTAAAGTAATGAAAATCATCAATTTTGAGGGTAGAAATTCTTACCAAAAAGTTTCCCATGAAATCGTTCAAGAACTCACCTAAGATCAAGTTTGAAATATTGAAAAAGTGTAAAAATGGTAAACCCATCACTTTTAAAATATTAAAACTGATAGAGGCAATTTGTACGCCATGAACACGCACATGATTCTGCGACCGTGAAGCCCACACATGCCTAGACCTCCACGAACACAGAATAGGAAGAGGTGAACTTCCATAAATACGCAGAAGACTTCAGCAACTGCTGATAGGCGACTTACATCTCTGTCAATATAATGCCTCAAATAGTACCATCTAAATGCTGGAATAATAATTGTTATTATAAGCAAACTCCGCCAAAAGTAAATGTTGATCCCATCGGGCCTCAAAATCTATCACACATGCCTGAAGCATATCCTCTAACACCTGAATAATGCGCTCGGACAGCCCATCGGTCTATGGGTGAAAAGCTGAACTCAAATCCAACCGAGTACCCAAACCATGAAGTAGGGCCTTCAAAAAATGTGAGGTGACCAAGGATCCTCTATCTGACACTTTAGACACCGGCATCCTTTGCAATCTAACCATATCCTGGATATACAACCTAGAAAACTGCTCTGCACTGTAGTTAGTCCTAACCGGTAGAAAATGAGCGGACTTAGTCAATCGATCTACTATCATCCAAATTGAATCAAACTTGCCCAAATCCAAGGGCAAACCAGTAACAAAATCCATAGTTATGCATTCCCATTTCCACCCAAGATGAGCATCCTCTACATCAAACCTCCAGACCTTTGGTGCTGATATTTGACTTGTTGACAATTCAAGCACTTCGCCACAAACTCAGCAATGTCTCTCCTCATCCCATACAACCAATAGTTTTGTTTCAAAATCATGACACATCTTTGCCATACCGGGATGGATAGAATATCTAGCACAATGAGCCTCCTGCAATATCAATCTCATCCAATCTCCTACCTTAGGCGTACACACCTGACCGTTAATCCTCAAACCACCATCTGAATCAATAGTAGCCACTTTTGTTTCACCCCTTAACACCTTATCACGAATCAAGCACAATCTAGCATCATCAACCTGGTGAGAACATACCTAATCAAGCAATGAAGACCTATCCTCTACAAAGGCTAAAATACTCTAAGGAGGAGAAATATCCAACCGAACCAGTTGTTGAGCAAGTGACTGAACCTCCAAAGCTAAGGGCCTTTTCTTCACCGTCAAGAATGTCAAACTCCCTATACTCTAGGTCTTCCGGCTCAAGGTATCTACCACCATATTCACCTTTCCCAGGTGATATAGAATCGAGATGTCATAGTCTTCAACAAATCCAACCACCTTCACTATATCATGTTCAAATTAGGCTGAGAAAAGATTCAACTTCTAAGATGCATATTCTATCGCTCTCCCCTTTTGCATCAACACCCCCACCCAAACCTACTTCAGAATCATCACAATACACAACAAAAGGCGCTCCCTCCTCCGGCAAAGCAAGAATAGGTGATGAGGTCTATAAATCTTTGAGCTTTCGAAAGATCGCCTCGCACTCCTCTATCCACTGAAAAGCCACATCCTTTTGAGTGTGTATAGTCAATGGGGATGCAATAAAAGAGAATCCCTACACAAAGCACCGATAGTGTCTCGCTAAACCAATAAAACTATAAATCTCTATCACAGATGTCGGCGTAGCCCACTCACGAACTGCCGCTACCTTGGCCAGATCTACTATAATGCAATCTTTTGTCATCACATGCCCAAGGAAAGCTACTGACTCAAGCTAGAACTCACGTTTTGAAAACTTGGCGTACAACTTTTCTTCCCTCAACCTCTGGAGTACAATCCTCAAATTTTGCACATGGTCGAACTCATTCTTGGAGTAAAACAAGATTTCATCAATAAATACAAACACAAATATATCCAAATAAGGCTTGAAAACCTGGTTCATCAAATCTATGAAAATAGCTAGGGCATTAGTCAACAAGAAAGACATAACTACAAACTCATAATGGCCATAACGGGTCCTGAAAGCTGTCTTCAGGATATCAGACTCCCAAACTCTCAACTGGTGATATCCAGATCTCAAATTGATCTTGGAAAATACCAAAGCATCTTGCAACTGGTGAATAAATTATCAATGCGAGGCAAAGGATACTTATTCTTGATAGTCATTTTGTTCAATTAGTGATAATCAATACACATCTGCATAGGGTCATCCTTCTTCTTCATGAACAAAATAGGAGCACCCTAAGGGGATACACTTAGACGAATAAACCCCTTTTCCAACAAATTCTCTAGCTGCTCCTTTAGCTCTTTCAATTCAACTGGATCTATATGGTAGAGGGCAATAGATATGGGCTTAGTGTCCGCTTCCACATCAATAGCAAAATCAATATCACTGGAGGAACACTTGGTAAATCAATTGAAAATACATCCATAATATCCCTCATAACATCCTAAGAATAGTCCTGAACATGAGCCAAATATGATGAAAATCCCTTATCTATCAATTTACAGGCATACATATAAAAAATCACCCCCTTAGGATAAGAACTACACCTGCTAGTCCAAACTAACTGAGGCAAATCAGGACAAGATAAAGTCATCGTCTTTGCATGGAAATCAAGAATGGCGTAACAAGGTGATAACCAATCCATACCCAATATCACATCTAAGTCAACCATATCAAGCAATATTAAATCTGTAATAGTATCTCTCCTTAAGAAGGTAATAATACAACCCTGATACACCCGATTCACCACTAAAGACTCACCTACCAAGGTAGGAACACATATAGGCTCGGTAAGGGGCTCACCTATAATATGGGAATCCATGGAAAAATAAGCTGATACATATGAAAAAGTAGCGCCTAGATCAAATAAAGGTAAAGCAGAACGGTGGCACACCGGAACCATACCTATAATGACAGCATTGGAGACCTCTACCTCGGCCCAATCTAGAACTGTATAGCACACTCTACGTACCCCACTAGACTATGGGCCTTCACGAGCTCCACCTCTCACAATGCCTCTACTCCCTCTAGTATTACTCCTCATGCCCTGAGAGGTATCCCTCAGGGCATGAGGGACGGGATGGCTGGGTCCTTGATGATTGGGAAGAAGGTGCACGATAAGGACAATGCCTGGCCAAGTGTCCATTCTCATAAAAAACATAGCAAGCTCTGGGATCCCATCCCTAGGATGACTGACCTAAGAAACCACTATGCATAGTTGTACTCAAAGAGCTATCACGACCCGCCTGAATAGGCCTAGCTATGTCAATATTGTTAGTGGCTGGAATGGTTGCATGAACTGCTCTACCTTGTGACCCTGTCTCTAAAACTCTCTATCTCATAGTGCGTGCCCATTGAACTGGTCATGCTAGCAGAATCTCTTCCTGCCACTCTATGCCTAATATGCTCAATCATATGAGCATAATCAACCATACTATGGAAGGTTCCATCTTCCAGGACCAATAAAGTTATAGCCTCCTGAATTTATCCCGCTAATCCCTCGGAGAAATGTCAAATCCTCTCAAACTCTGTGGGGATGCTAGGCAAGGCATACCTAGACAGCTCATGAAATCTCGCCTTATAATCAAACAGTGACATACCCAGAGACTATAAGGTATAAACATCTCTAAGAGCACCTTAGTAAATTGGCCCCAAGTCATAGCCGGTGATCCAATAGGTCTACGGGCCAAAACTGATCTCCACCACTCCTTGGCAAAGTCAGTGAACTGATATGAGGTGTAACCAACCCCATAAGTCTTAAGAATAGTCAAATTACACAATCGATCATGACACTCCGATAGAAAGTCATAGGCCTTATCACCGGGAGTACCATCAAACTTGGGAGGAGCTAATTGAACAAATATCTCAAAGCTCTTCTGCTCGGCGGTAGACATAGCAAGGCTGGCAAAAGCTAGTGTTACCGTAGACCTAGTCGGTGCAATAGATGGTTCAATAGACAAACTTTGAAGTTGTGACCTAGTACTCGGCAGAGAAACCTGAGGTGGAAGAAAATAAGCCATGGGAGGATCCACTGGGCTAATGAAGGACCAACATGTATCTTAGGTGTATTAAATGGAGCTATAGAAGGGCCAATCGACACTGTAGGAGCCGGTGTATCGAGAATAAAGAGGTCGAAGAAGCTCACTCAAGTCTGGACAATACACATAGAAGTAGCTACTAAACCGAAGGCATAGCATCTGGGTTGATGATGGTGGAACAAGGTCTGTGGGTCCCTTAGACTCATACTTAGGTTCTGGTGAAGTTGCTCTAGCCAGTCCCCTAGCAAGAGTTGTTCCTCTAGCACGTCAACGACCCTTGTCCCTACAAAGAGCCCTGCCTCAACCACGGATGGGGGCCACATCAGCTGGCTTAGGCTCGCCCACTGACCACCAAGCTATAGTCATCAACATCTGCACAAAAGGAGTAGATTAGATTCATTCAAAATAATTGATATGAAAAAACACATAAATAGAAATAAGACTAGAGATCTTTTCCTAAAAAGTACCCCGTAGCCTCTCGAAGATGGGTGTGGACGTCTAGATACATATCCACAATACTCTACTATACACCTCTGTAAGGACTTGAATTTTTCGACTGTCGTTTCCCAAATCTCTTGGAATTGCCCCAAGTGAGCTGCCAGGAATCACTACACGGAGGGCCCACACAGACCGTGTGGCCTCCCGTTAAGGGACACTTGGTCCAATTCACAGTTGGGACAACTTTGAGACGGAAGGGAATTTTGGCCAAGTGAGGGCATACGGCCACTCACACGGTCCATGTGAGGCATCACAAACCGTGTGGGTCTCTGTGTGACTCACTACGTAAAATTATTTTTTAAGTATGAAAGTACCATCTCGTAACTTTGTCGTGTGAAAATTATTTCAAGTACTATTACACGGTCGGTGTCACGGCCCATGTGGAGTCACACGGACCATGTAGCCGTTCGTGTGGTACCACTTTGCTCTGTGTGATTTTCCTCTGCGAAATTCGAAGTTAGGGATCACGACCACTGTTCACGGTCCATGTGACGTTTCACGGACCGTGTATTGGACAGTGTGGACCTGACGGTTCAAATTTTTATCCGTTTCATTAATGGCATTTATGTAATTTTGATTTATTTTAATCGTGAATTATGACCTTTTACCTATCCTAAACCCCTAATTCAGTTGATATCCCTTTTCCCCTTAATTCATTCTCCTAAAACATTCTACCCCTCATAAGATCACCTCCCTACTCCTCTCTACAGTCCCCTCTTAAGGTTCAAGCTAGGGTTCTATTGGAGTCCAATTCAAGCTTAGTTCTTCCTTCAGATTCAGCTCCTCAATTAAGGTATGTGGGATTGATTTTTGGTCCCTTTCAACCAAGAAGACCCAAAAATCTTTCAATAAATTTCATGAATTTAGTTTACTTAGAATATGAGATTCCATTATTTGATTTTATTAAATCTAATTAGTGTATAGGTTGTATTTTACCTATGATTTCAATTCATTTTGATCATAATTATGATAATTTACATTGAGTTATAAAGTATGAACATGCATGTCCCCTTTAAAATTGATTCATGCATGGGTGATCTATATTATGATTTACATGTAGATTTAATTATGGATTTACTAAATTTTATGTTGTGATATTGATTTTCACTTGAATCTAGGTTACCCATGCCATCCTCAAATCATGCATTACATTGCATTCATGAACATTGATATATTGAAATTATGAAGTGGGTTAAGCCCAAGTATGTTTTCTGAAACGATTATGATATGATTCTGATAAGATATTGGTAATGACAAAAAGGTGATCACGGATATGACTATGATTCTGGCTCATGGAGCATTTTGGGTGCTTGCACCATTCTGTATATGTGAATAAGTTATTCCCTGCATGAGCATTACAAGCATGACCTATGATTTGGCAATTGAGCCTAAATGTGTATTCAACGGTTTGAACTGAACATTGCATTTCCTAAAAGAATGTATATGTATAAGTATTCAAGTGATATGTTATTGACTTAGCACCGATGGATTGGGGGTGTTAGGGCTATCCCCAAGGGCCCCCTCTCTTTCCTTGAACTATGTGCCAACATAGGAACGTTAGCCATTACCGAAATAACCGAGTCGTAAGGAATGGTTATTCATATATGATTCTGATATGTTATGTATGATTCTAAAAAGTTCTTCCGAAATTGTGAGTTCCATGAGGAAGATGACCATCCACCGAAACGGTGATTTTCGTAAGGTGTGATCTAAATTAACTTTGAAAAGTAGTCTAATCCTACCGATGGGAGGTCTTTATCGGACTAATTCATGTAATAACTCGCATGGATTTGATTTGTCGGTTAAAATCCATCTCCAATATATATGAGCATTATTGCATTTCATGCATCATAAATTTCATGGCATCTTACATATATATTTCCATTGAATATACGATTCTTTCTATATTATGTGCCTTTGTAATCTAACATTGAAATGCAGGTTTGGTAAGTCATATGCATTGCATGCCCGCATACTTAGTACATTCAAACATACTAACGCATACTCTATGCCTACATGATTTACCATGTAGGGGCCGAGCACTTTGAGTACCAACAGGTTGACGAATAGTCCAATTCTAAAGTATACCGTGGTGAGTCCCGTCTTCTAAATACGAGCCAACTACCTTTCTTTATGCTTTTTCAAAACGCTTTTTCTTATTTGAGGGTAAGTTGGGACTTGTCCTGGCCCCCGCTCCTTTTGACTAGAGGCATTCGTTGGACATTATATAACTCCTCTGACGTTTGTTATAACTAGTATCTTGCTAATATATTGTTGGAATGATTTATGAGAAAATCCTATTTGACTATATGTATGTTTGGCATGAAAACGTGGGAAGTCCCTAGCCCCGTATTGCTCCCGTAGCGTGATACTTATTTCTCCGTTCCTTAGAACTATGTGCTGATAATTGAATATTATTCCTGAACCGATGATGTGGATATAGATACTTGAGGCTTGTTTGGGGACCCTCGGGTTCCCATTCGTCTTGTCACGTCTAGGCCCTAACCCCGAGTCGTGACAACCTGGCTCTTGACTTATGATCACAACGAACCTAGAGCTATGATATCAAACTTGTCACGACCGAAAACTAGATCGCAAGTAAAGGAAGAAATAGTATAAAAAACAACCACAACACGTAATTTAAAATTCTAAAACCTCGAGTTATGAGTACAAAAAATTCTAATCATATAAAGAGTAAATAAAATCTGATAAAAGAAAATACAAGGTCTGATATGAACAACAACAAATAAACCTCAATAGTGCAATGGTGACTCAAAGTCTAAGTGTCACTGTAGTGGTCTGGAAATGGGGTAAGAAAACTCCACTCATGTAAGATCAACTACCACCTAGGAGCCCCTGTGCTCGATCTGCAGGGAGAAAACATAGTAGGGGTAAGTGCACACTCGCTCATGATCAAGTTACAACCTAAGATCTATGACCATATTATGTTAACTGTTCATATTTCGTTCATTCCATCAGTATGCTCCCAGGTACCTGTAATTGTGATCTGTTTGCCAGAACCAAGGGGTCTTTCTATAGAAACCTCCACGAACTCCGTCGTTTTTTATGGTTTTTTCGCTTCTCACCGCTGCTTTTTCCACGCCTCCAGATATCTAATGCCAAATTGTCGCCCCTTTCCTTATTTCTTTGATGATAGAGTTGGCTATCTTTGTGGCATCGATAATGTACCCAGTAGGTTCAACTGACTGGGTAGGAGAAATCGGATAAGCATGTAATAACTAAGCATCTCTCTCCCTACAATGAAGGGGTTAGTGTGTCTGTGCGTGTGTATTATCGCATAGCCAGTGTACACATCTATCGAGATAGGCTACTAGGTAGAACCCATGGGGGCCTCGCATACCATATAGCAAAATCTATCGACCATGCCACTTCCGCATGGTCAAGGGGTGTGACAATATCTCAACCTTGCCACCTCAGCATGGTCAAGGAATTTTAAAGAAGTGGTACAATCTCACCTTTGCCACCTCTGCATGGTCAAGAGGCTTAGAAAAGTGGTACTATTTCTCAACCTTGTCACCTCCATGTGGTCAAAGGGTGGTACAGATACAACATGAAGTGAATGCATGTCATTGCTACAAATCAATGTATATGACATCAATATAATAAAATAACCAATAAATAATAACCATAGAATCAGAACAGAAATGCCAAGTGTCACAACTGATACGACAAGTCATCCACATGTCTCAAATCACCACACTCTCATTAATAGCCAAATATACCGATAATACCGAATTTCACAAGTCCCAAAATATACACATGAGTCATAGAAAATATCTCAAATACCATCAATTACCACAAAAATTTTCAAATAATATCACAAGTCTCATATTATCACAACAACATCAAAAAAGGTCTCAAATATCAAGGATGCATCTCAATTTGCCAACAAATTCACAAATTACTCCAATTTCAATATAGCCGATATCACATTTCTGCCAAAGTACTATCATACCAATCTAATTACTCATGAAACAATCCAAATCTTATAAAACATATTCAATAACTCCAATTTATTCCCAAAAAGGTTACTCGAACCTACCTTGATGCTGAAATCGCACTCAAACCAAGCTAACGATCAAAGCCTAAAAAATGAGGTCGAATCATTAACCACTATTAAGAATAGGTAATGTGCATCAAGAGATGAATTTCGATACCTATATTTGCACGATTTGGATCCAAGGGTAAAATGGTCAAAAATAGGGCTAAAATTTGAGATTTACAAACTTGGAATTAAATTACAAATTATGATTCTACCAGATAAAAGGAGTTTGTGGGTGAAAATCCCATTTAAATTGAGCTCAAAATGAATAAGAAATTGACATTTAAATGTTTCGAGAACATAGATATGAAAACCCCAATTTTTTATGTTTAAAATCATGAAATTCAAGATAAAATCAAGAGTAAAGTAATGGAAATCATCAATTTGAGGTTAGGAACGCTTATTCAAAAGTTTCCATGAAAATCCTTGAAGAACTCGCCCAAAATCAAGCTTGAAATGTTGAAAATGGTGTAAAAATAGTGAACCCATCACTTTTAAAAGATTAAAATGTATACATGCATTTTGTACTCCGCGAATGTGGACATGGATCTGCGAACATGGAGCCGACACATGCCCAGACCTCCACGAACGCGGAGGGGTCATCCGCGAACATGAAGTAGGAGGAGGTGAACCTCCGCGAACTCGGAGAAGACTTCTGCGAACATGGAGTTTAAAGCACGTAGACCTCCACAAATGCTGAGGTCAATCCCGAGAACGCAAAGAAGAAATAGGGTTGCACCAGATTCTTTTGAACCAACTATATTTTTAACTCAGAACGGACTCGCGGGGTCCATTTGGAACCCAACATGCACAAACCAAACATGTATCCCCACCAGAAACAGGGATCTGGACTCAATGAAATTATTGGAATTTGATTCCAAGGTCCCCTTGACCTAGTACGCGATAAAGCTCGTTAAAACTATTTAAAACTCAAAATACCCAAACTACCCTCGAAAACTCCAAAAATTACAACGAGATCATTTCTAGCGTTAGTTCACCATCTGAAATCACTGGAACTATCAAAACTTCAATTAGAGCTTTTGAACTTTGAATGTTGACCAAAGTCAAACTTAGGCTCTGAAACCAACTGAAAATGTAACTTTGGGTCCAAAATCTCCGTTTTGACTTCAAATTCAGTTTCACAACTTCTCCTAAACCAAATTCGACGCTTTAGAGCTAATGTTATCTACGGATTTTCATTTTGACAATCGAAACTCTGAATGGTACAAAAACTAACTTTTTTAACAACTCAAGCTTCCAAAAATGCAAAAAAAAACTCACATTTTCCACTTTTAAACACAAGATCTTAGTTCTAACAAGACAGATAGTTCAAAATAGGTCCAAAGCAACTTACAAAAAACAAAATAATAATTTTTAAAGATAAACTCAAAAATAACTGGCAAGGACATTACAATCTAGTACAATAGATTTATTCATGCGGCTTTACAAACATCAAATAGTAATCATTCTGAGCACGACTTCATGATTAGAGATATTTTTCTTAGACACAGTATAATATCAATTAATGTTCTAACTTACTTTGTCCGTGACTCTTTCGAACTTCGATCATAAGTTCTGATATTGTGTCTTCAAATGTATTTATCCATTTTTATTAGCTGAAATGCTTTTAATTGCATATTTTGACTCTTTGTCAAGAATATCACGAATGTGCATTAGACACAAAGTTACTAAATATATATCATCCTCAAAATAAAATAAAGCATGCATAAAAAATAATAATATGAGAGTACAAATTCATCCAGCATTTTATCCTGAAACACATCTGATCACATATATTAAACTTAAAATATATAAATATAGATGAGTTCATCCTAAAAACTTTGCAAAAGCATGGATAAAATATGACTCTTGGATGAGTAAATGCATCTCAAATTTAGTACCTATTTAATGACATGTTATTTATAATTCTTTTTAAAATTACTTTAAAATTAATATTTAATCATTGAGTTCTCAGTTAATATTTTTCCTCTATTTTCTTTCTCTTTATTTTATTTTCCTTTACTTTATTAATTGAATTTAATATGGTGTTGTTTTGAGTATGAATAATTTTAAATATTACTATTTAATTATTTAAGTGTGTCGTGTTAATATAATTAAAATAGGCATATTTAAAATAACGCCATATTAATTTGACTAATGAAAAATAACGAAATAGAGAAAAAAAAATTACAGAATTGCTAAGATAAGATGATGTGATCAATTACATAAAATACGGATTTGACTATTTGAGTATATTTTGCTAGAATATTTAAAGTCGTATTTAAAAATACCTTATTAATTTAATTAATTAAAAAATAAAATAAAAGTTACAAAATTGCTAAGATAAGATGATATGATCAGTCATCTTATCAGTTACAAAAAACATAAATTTGACTATTTAAGTCCAGCTCATAATACATCTAAAATATTTGTTATTCAAGACATCACCATATTAAATTTTGTATTAGCTTGTATGTATTCAATATCGCCTAAATTTTTATATCATGGATGAATATAAGTGATGCAAAAATGAATAAATATAACTGATACAATTATATCAACATGTATGTATTGAATATATTATATTGTATTTATTATTAAGACTTATATCTTATCAAATACAACATATATTAGCATATATTTGTCCGTTGTCTAGCATCTCTCATTTCTTCATCAACATATATTAACTTAAATCTATCAAATAGAATATATATGAACTTGTATGAGCTTGTTTGTATGAGATTGTATTCATCTATATAATCTGATACAACGAATATAACTTGTAACAATATATATTCATCCTTTCTCTATGTCATGTCTTGAGTCTAATCATGAACGTGGTCGATACTTGATGCCATTATTGATCCGAGTGTATTCATAACATGATAATTAGACATGGGTATACATCTATACATGAGTGAAGGATGGTTTAAAAAGCATTTGAGAGACAAATCTTATAAAAGAAATACTTTGCATAAAAATAAGTTATGAGTTGAAATCATTAATAAGAGCTGTATAGATCAACTGAAACATAACTATTTGTATATCTATGAAGCCTCTAAATATAGTTAAGAAGTGATTATCGGGACAAGGCCCTCAGTATTTTGAGGCAAATAAATTCTTAAATCTTGTTGAGTTTAATTGAACCTTATATCTTTCTTCCTTGTGTGTTTGGGAATTCATGAAATAATTTAGTGGGTATATCAGAGTAATGGAAATGTTTATGTAATAACAAGTGCGAATTGACTCTTGAATTGGTGCATACTTGTTAATGATAATGATCCTTGAGTTGATAATGTGGTTTGAGCTTGTAATTCCTGATTGTGGAAGGTGAAAATTGTTCATATTGATCTTATTGTTGAGCATTGCCTCATGTTAATGTGAAAACGTCTATTGAAGTACCCTATATGTGATATTGGGAAGGTTTTGTATAATCTAGCATTTGTTGAAGTTGTTGAAATGAATATTAGTGAAACATAGATTAAATGAGCAATAGTCTTAAGCTATGATCATAAAGTGGTTATTGAGAACTTGAGCTATGATATGATGTAACTATCATGTGATGCTTTTGATGAGGATTCAAATGTTGAAAGAACAATAAGATTTGATTATTGAATAAATAACTTGTGTGGACTTCTTACATTATTCTCATGCTTATGAAATTAATTATTGTATTGTGATGATGTATTGCTTGATATACCATTGTTGATGAAAAGTTTAAAGAAAATGATTCTGACTAGAAAAGAAATGAAAAGAAATGCCAAAGAGAAATGATTCTAGCAAAGAGAAAAAGAAAAGAAAGAAAAAATCAAAAGGAAATGATTTCGGCTATATACAAAAGACAAAATATCGAAGAAAAATAGTTTCGATGGATACATGGTCCATGTGAGTCTCCCGTGGATTTTAGTTTGATTATATCCATGGATGTGTATCATAGGATATACATGCATCACAATTATTTGACATTACATTTTGTTACTTATATATCATGATATCCCATTCCATTCCATTTCTTGTTTTAATGTGTTAAATTGTACGAAGCATGATATGTTGATTGATTCTATTCTTTTAAACTATTGAGATGTTGTGTACTGAGACTGTAAATGCATATGCTGGCCTTTCCTGCGTACATATTTGTAGTATCAAAGGTATGTGATTGGGAAGGAAGGAGTACTTCAGTTTTTAATTCTGATTGGGAAGGAAGGAGTACTTCAGTTTTTAATTCTCTATCTGTGCTTAGATCCTCTTATTGGTACTCACACTTGTTTCTACACATGTGTGTAGGTTATAAGTCTGGGTCCAATTGATGTTTTTTCCTTTACGGACCGAGCTTGTGATATTGAGAGGTAGTTACTTGTCTACCCCAGCCTACTCTCAAGACTGTCAGACTTCTTTATTGATTTAGTTTCATTTGATAAACAAAGGCTATTTAGACTTGTAATATTTTCATTCTGATTCTGTTGTATTAGAGGTTTGTACTCGTGACACCAATCTTAGGATGACTTTAAACTATGATTATATTCCTTTTGCTTATTCCTTTTCCATTTAGATTGTATTATCACTTTAGCTTCCCTATTTCTTAGTGATTACCTATTGAGGTTGACTTATCTCGGTGGGTTATAGGCAAGTTCCATCATACCCAATTTTGAGTCATAACAATTTGGTATCAGAACCCTAATTTCATAAGTCTCACATGTGTACAAGTCTAGTCGAATAGTGTCTTAAGGATCAGCACGAAGACGTCCATTGATTATCTTTGAGAGGTTATGGAGACTATTAGAAAAAAAATCCTCTTTTACGTCTTTCAATTTAGTTGTTCATGGATTCTTATGTTAGTGCTTAGGGTCGCATATTCTTTTAAAAGATGGCCAAGACTAAAGCATCAACTTCTATTAAAGGAGGGGAAGTAACCCCTGAGATTGCTACTGAGACCCCAACTCGGGGTAAAGGTGGAGGTACAGTTGGAGGCTGAGGTAGGGGCCGGGGCCGGGGCCAAGTTTAGGGAGCAGCACTAGCCTAAGATTATGAGAGGATTATCTCCCTCAAGCCTGAGCTCGAGGTGAGAGAAGGTCAGATTCCTCCTAAGCATGCAGCTACACCATAACTACAGGATACTCTATTCAGGATTTTAGATATGCTTCAGGGCATGGCATAGAGAGGTAGTACTATAGGTACCCCAGGAGGTTCAATGACCTAGACAGATGGACAAGATCCTATGGTTTAGGGTCCTACTATTCATGATTAGGTGGGCCAGCCACTATTGGTTCCTTCACTGGCATAGATTCTCCCGAGCCAGTTCTTATAGTTAATGATTACTAGAGTTATGAGAGGCTTCAGAAGATGAAACTATCCCAGTTTCAGGGTGGTAAGAGTGAGGATGCTTATGAGTTCTTGACACTATGTCATGAGATGTTAGAGGCCATGGGCCTAGTTGATCCCCGAGGTGTCAAGTTTGTTGCTCTTCATCTTAAAGGCACTACTAGGGAGTGATAGAGGTCGTACATGAGGGATAGAGTCGTTGGATCCCCTTTAATAGAGTGGAATATGTTGTCAGGTGCTTTTCAGGACCATTTTATTCTTTAAAGTGTTCAAGAGGAGAGTCGGACAAGGTTTGAGAGCTTGATCCAAGGTAGCATGTTTGTTGTTGCGTATAAGGCTCGATTTTGTTAGTTGTCTCTCCATGCCATATCCTTGATTCCTACTGAGGCGGACAGAGTCCACAAGTTTATAAGGGGTTTGGTTTATGTATCAGATCTTATGTTTTTAGATCAACTCATGAGGGAGCCGCCATATAGAATATTATGAGTACCGCCAAGAAGGCAGATTTGATAGTTCATGAAGAGTTTAGGGACCCCAAGAGGGCTCGAGATACTGGTCACTATTTTGGTACCTCATCAAGAGGTAGAGGGTTTCATCGAGGAGGTAGTTTATTCCAACATCAGGGTCCAGTACATGCATCCTTGCAAGCTTCATAGGTTTTAGTTCATCTAGTGTTTAGAGGCAAGCAGGTCGGGGTGGCTATAGTATTCCATCCAATTCTTCACAGCAACAGACCACTCCGAGGTCTTGTTATAACTTTGGAGATCCTAGCCATATGATTAGATAGTGTCCTTTATAGACTCATTCTAGCCCATACTGTACCTATTCAGTAGCCTCAATTAAAGACTCAGCATCTCCAATTAGAGGTTCAGTCGTACATACTGGGGGCGTGATAAAGCTTAGTCGGGTAGTGGTACAGGCGTGATAGTAGAGTCACGGTTGAGTTGAGTGAAAGTCATGGTGCCCATTGCTATGCTTTTCTAGAGAGGTCCAAGCCAGAGGCTTCGGATTAGATGTAGTTATCATAGGTATTATCATAGTCTGTCTTTGGCTTGCATCTGTGTTATTTGATCCTAACTCTACTTATATGTATGTGTCTACGTACTTCTCCTCTGGATTTGACTTATTATGTGATCATATGCATGTGTCTATACATGTTTCTACCCAGTAAGAGATCTCTTAATTGTGGATCGAGTGTACCGATCTTGTATTGTGTCCTTCGCGAGTTGTGATACTTAGGTGGACATGATTATTCTTGATATGGTAAATTTTGATGTCATTTTGGATATGGATTGACTTTCTCCGTTACATGTTATTCTTGATTTTTATGCCAAGATGGTCACTCTAGCTAGGCCTGGTGGCCAAGGATTGAGTGAAAGGGTTCGTGTGGTTCCTAGCAAAGTTATATTCTATATTAGGGCTCAGAAGTTGATAGGTAGAGGTTTCTTATCCTATTTGGCTTTTATTCGTGATACTAGTGTTAATTCGCCTCCTATAGAGTTTATTCCTGTGGTTCGAGAGTTCATGGATGTAATCCCTATTGATCTTTCGGAGGTTCTGCCTAACAGAGACATTGACTTTGCTATTGATGTTGAGCCTGGCACTAAACCCATTTCTATTCCTCGTTATTGTATGGCTCATGTAGAGTAAAAGGAGCTTCAGGATTTGTTGAGTAAGGGGTTTATTTGGCCTAGTGTATCCCCATGGGATGCTTGAATTCTACTGGTGAAGACTAAGGATGGATCCATGAGGATGTACATCGACTATAGACAGTTGAACAAGGTGTTTGTCAAGAACAAATACCCTCCTCCTAGGATTGATGATTTATCTTACCAACTCTAGGATGCAGCTGTATTCTCCAAAATTGATTCAAGGTACGGATATCATCAGTTAAGGATCACGCCATCCGATATCCCTAAGAGTACCTTCCAAACGAGATATAGTTACTACAAATTTTGGATTATGTCATTTGTGTTGACCAATGCACCTATGGCGTTCATATAGCTGATGAATGAGGTGTTCCTGCCTTACTTGGACTCTTTCATGATTGTATTATTGATGATATCTTGATTATTCAAAAATTGAGGCCGAACATTTTAGGCATTTGAGGATCGTGCTCTAAAAGCTCAAAAAGGAGAGGCTTTATGTAAATTCTTTAAGTGCAAATTTTAGCTCAGTTCGATAGCATTTTTGGGGCATGCGGTGTCTAAGGAGGGCATCAAAGTTGATCTAGCGAAGGTTGAGGGTGTTAGAGGGTGGACTAGACCTACCTCCTCCACAAAGATTCATAGCTTCGTGGATTCGGTCGGGTACTGTTGGTGTTTTATTTAGGGTTTCTCTACTATAGCAGCCACGTTGACTAGACTTGCTCGGAAGAATATCGCATTTCATTGGTCGGATGAGTGTGAGGAGAGATTTCAAAAGCTCAAGGATTTGTTGACTATTACACCTCTCTTGACCTTGCCTAAGGAGGGTGTTGATTTTTATTATGTATTATGATACATCAGGGTTTAGGTTAGGAGGCATTTTGATGCAAAAAGGGAAGGTGATTGCCTTGTTTCAAGGCAAGTGAGGACTCATGAGAAGAACTATCCCACCTATGATCTAGAGTTAGCGGTTGTTATCTTTGTTTTAAAGCTATGACGGTATTATTTGCATGGGGTTCAGTATACGGTATTCACTAATCACCACAGCTTATAGTACATCTTCATCTAGAAAGACTTGAATTTGAGATAGAGGAGGTGGGTTTAGCTTCAAAAGGATTATGATTTGACTATTCTATATCATCCGAGAAAAGCCAATGTAGTAGTCCATACTTTGAGTAGGAAGGCTTCTAGTATGGGAATTCCTGCAGCTATCCGAGTTGAGGAGTGACCTTTGGCTAGAGATATTCAGAAATTGGCCAATGGGTTGGTAATGCTACAACTTAATAATGATGGTGGTGTACTTTCTTTCTTAGAGGCCTGTTCTTCTTTAATGGATCTGATCCGTGAGCGATAGTTTGAGGATGACAAGCTGCATCTCGTTCGAGACAAAGTGGCTAAGGATGAGGATAAGGAAGATGTGCTTGACACTGATGGTGTATTGAGGATTGGGGGCCGAATTTGTGTGCCAAAAGTAGGTGACTTAATCAAATTAATACTTGAGAAGGCTCATTGTGTTAGATATTTCATCCACCTGGGAGCAACAAAGATGTATCATGACTTGAGTCAGCACTATTGGTGGTGCAGTATGAAGGACATCTCCGAGTTTGTGTTCAAGTGTTTGATATGCCAACAGGTAAAGTGTGAGCACCAGAGACTCAGAGGATGCTCATTCCCACATGG
The DNA here is from genome assembly GCA_029948455.1 of Solanum rostratum. Classification (NCBI taxonomy): domain Eukaryota; kingdom Viridiplantae; phylum Streptophyta; class Magnoliopsida; order Solanales; family Solanaceae; genus Solanum; species Solanum rostratum. The sequence continues at coordinate 13,098,473 of CM057053.1, read as the reverse complement.
AAGTGGTAGAGGATCACTATGGACTTTGTAGTGGGTTTACCCACTACCATGGGTGGTAATGAATTTATTTAGGTGATTGTGGATCGTTTGACTAACTCTGCTCATTTCATTCTAGGCAAGGTTAAGTACACAGCGAAGAAGTTGGCTCATTTTTATATCAGTTAGATTGTTAAACTTCATGGAGTACTTGTCACTATTATGTCAGATCGGGGTTATTTATTCATATCTCACTTTTGAAAGGCCATGCAGCATGGTTTAGGCACTCTGATTGGATTTGAGTATGGAATTTCACCCTCAGACAGATGAGTGGTCATGAGGAATATTCAGGTGTTATAGGACATGTTTTGGGCATGTGTTGTTGACTTTGGTGCTAGGGAGAACCAGTATTTTCTCTTAGCGGAGTTTGCTTAAAACAACAATTATCATTCTAGCATCTAGATGTTTCCTTTAAGGCCTTATATGGCTAAAAATGTAGATCACCCATAGTTTCGTTTGATTCATTTGTGGTGGATAACCTCGATAATGATTTTCTTAGAGATGCCATGGAGAAGGATCATTTCATTCAGAGTCAGTTACTGATAGCCCAGAATCGCCAGAAGAGTTATGTTGATAGAAGGGTTTGACCTTTAGAATTCTTGGAGAGTGACCGGGTATGGTTGAGGATTTCGCCCATAAAGGGTGTTATGAGGTTTAGGAAGAAGGTCAAGCTCGGTCCTGGGTATATTGGTCCTTTTGAGATCCTAGAATGAGTGGGAAATATGGCCTATAGACATGCTTCGCCACCTTGCTTATTTTTTGTGCATCCAATTTTTCATGTCTCGATGCTATGGTGATATATTCCAGATGAGTCTCATGTGATTTCTCTTGATTCGGTGCAGTTGGGTCTTGATTTGACTTATAAGGAAGAGCCGATGGCTATTTTGGACAAGAAGGTTAGGAATTTGAGGAACAAGGAGATAGTCTCGGTGAAGGTTCAGTGGAGGCATCGGCCCATGGGATATGCTACTTAGGAGATCAAGTCTGATATGCAGATTCTTTACCCTCATCTTTTTGAGACTTTAGTTATGTCCCTTGCCTTATGTTCAAGGAGGAACATGATTTTTAGTGGTGGATGATATAGTGAACTCGAAGGTCATTTTTTTGACAAAATTACCATTTTACCCCTCCTAACAATAGCCTCGAGTTATATTTGATTGATTTTAAAAGTTGGTTTTTGGGAAATGATAATGCTCAAGTGTATCCAAAAGTAGTAAGAAATACAACAGTCATTGTCATTATAAGTCACCCAACAAGGAGCAAGGAGTCGGGGTTGATCCCAAAAGGAACGTTGTTATGATTCATTGCTTGAAGTAGAATTTGATCTAATTGGTTGCAGGCATAAAAAATGGACTAATGAATTAACTAAGTATGTGACTAACTAATAAAATGAAGATTCATTGTTAGAATTTGAATCCAATGCCAAGGATGTGCGTAGTTGAATATGAATCATATAAGTTGGACTTAATTCTTGACAATTAACATGAATTTATATAGGTAGGCTAGATTATTGGTAATCAAAATTTCTGTTAACCAAGTATTGATGTGAACCTAAATAAGTCTTACACCTCAATACATGCGCCATCTAGGCAATCCATGCAATTAATTAGCAAATCTATCTAATACCTTAGTCGGTTGAATCCAATCAGTAGATACCCATGACTATTATGTAATCTACCCACTCCAAATACTCAAAATTATGCAGCAATTGACGATCTATACATAAATCCTGAGTTTACAACCTCAGGCTTTCAATTATAGGTAGTAGAAAATATAAATCCACATCAATAAATGCATAATTAATCAAGAAATTAAAGATCCACTATAAGATTCAAGCATTCAACTACATTGCATACTCCCAAGCATGGGGCTTTTAGCCACACATGATAAGAGAGGAAGAAATTATACCAAGATGTTCAGTCATAATTACAAGCTTGAATTGAAACTAAAAGATGAAAGTAATTGTTTAGAATCCTTCCCAAATCAAGTACCCAAAAGTTCTCTAGAAGATCAAGTACAAACCCCCTGAAGTGTAAAGTGTCAAAAAGAGTATTGAGAATTCTACTCTAAAAATTCTTTAAAAATACTTAAATACTCTCATGAAGTCAGCCTTGAAATCTCACTTGATGAGGTTAGTCGAGCATCGTTGATATGTTCCGTGATGTGCTGACTTATGACACCATCGCCGAGTTGTTGCTCACTTTTTCCTTCAAGTCATTTTTGCAATATTTGGTTATGCTCTTTGAGTCCGCCAACTTATATCCGCGATGCGCCAAATTCCCTCAGCATCATCGAGTTGAGATGCACCTAATTCTCTTACCCTTGCCAAGTTCTCTAATATTCGGTGGGCTCATGTTAACCCGCAGAAACATCACTTGATCACTGACCTGTGACACTCCTCAAGAGTCTATTTGTTGTAACATTAGGCGATGGCCTTGGCAATTTAGCTCACTGCTAAATTGCAACGGCGAGGCCCATTAGGATAGCCTTTTTTCTTTATTTTGCATTCAATTATCCTTGAATCCTTCTTGGGCACCAAATCTGTCATTTATCAAATTATGTTAGATTTCAAAGTAAAATGATGTATCGAGGACAATATTATGATCCATTTAAGCTCAAATATAAGTCCAAATTTAAGACTCATCAAGAACCTTGTAAAAAGTTGAGTTTGTGTTAAAGAATTCTTAAGTTACCTAATTTTAAAATTTTGAGTCATTCAGAGATTCGACTCTCAAAATATAATTATGTCAATTTTATTAGTTCCGAATTGTAAAAGTTGGTTTAAGAGAGTTTTCGACATCAGATTTGGACTTGTTATGTGGATTTTAGAACCGAAGTTGGAAATTGAGTTAAAGTTTGACTTAGGTTAATCCCTAATCTACATTTTGAGTTTCGATGCTCGAATTGAATTTGTGATGGTTTGATTGGTTCTAAGAGGTGATTTTAATGCTAGAATATGTTTTGTCATAATTTTTGGGTATTTTGATAGTATTTTGGTATTCAAGTTTCTTAAATTAGTTTAGTTGTGTCTTATCGAATTCCAGGTCAAGAAGGCCTTGGATTCAATTTTTGATGATTAAATTGAGCTTGGAATGACGAACCTTGTAGGATTACATATATGATTTGTGTGCATGATATTTTGAACGAATTCCAAGCTTTTGATGTAGTTGTAAAATTATTGAGTGTTCTGGTGCATTAGGACTCACTTAATGAAGCTTAGTCGCTAAAGTGAAGCCAACCCTTTTTGGTGGGTGTCGCTTAAAAGGCCCTTTGTCGCTTGAGCGATATCAAAGACCTAGTTTCAGGTCCCTGATCACGAGTTTTAATCATTTTCTCCATTTTTGAATTTGAGAGCTTGGATTAGGCGATTTTTACTGGGTTTGTTTTAGGAGATTCATTGAAAAAGGTATTTTTCAACTTTTCTCTTTACTACCCATTGATTATTTCTTATTTTAACATCAAAATTAGTGTTTTCAATTGAGAAAATTGAGAATTTTTTGTGACCTTGAATTTTTCATAAAAAATGGTGATTATGATCTCATTTAAGCTCCATCTTTTAAATGATTTTTATCAATAGATTTTTAATTATGTGAAGAATGTATTCATTTAAGAAATTTCAAATTTTGGCCTCGATTCTCGATATTGAACTTTCAGACCATTTTATTCTTTTCCGCAAATTGCTTAATCTTGATGTCATTATTTTTTAAATGTGATTGTGAACCTATTTTTGACTAGATTGTGGTGTGTTGGATTTGACTCGGCAAGAAAAAACACCCTTGTTGGATTGATTGTTTGGCTTATTCGAGGCAAGTGGATTCCTTGTGAGTTAGGGAATTAATGAAATGATTTAGTGAGTATATCGAGTAATGGGAATGATTATATGATAACATATGTGAATTGACTCTTGATTGGTGCGTACCTGGTAATGATAGTGATCCTTGAGTTGATAATGTGGTTTGAGCTTTTAATTCCCGATTGTGGAAAGTAAGAATTGTTCATATTGATCTTGGAATGACGAACCTTGTAGGATTACATATATGATTTGTGTGCATGATATTTTGAATGAATTCCAAGCTTTTGATGTAGTTGTAAAATTATTGAGTGTTCCGGTACATTAGGACTCACTTAATGAAGCTTAGTCGCTAAAGTGAAGCCAACCCTTTTTGGTGGATGTCGCTTAAAAGGCCCTTTGTCGCTTGAGCGATATCAAAGACCTAGTTTCAGGTCCCTGATCACGAGTTTTAATCATTTTCTCCATTTTTGAATTTGAGAGCTTGGTTTAGGTGATTTTTACTGGGTTTTTTTTAGGAGATTCATTGAAAAAGGTATTTTTCAACTTTTCTCTTTACTACCCATTGATAATTTCTTGATTTTAACATCAAAATTAGTGTTTTCAATTGAGAAAATTGAGAATTTTTTGTGACCTTGAATTTTTCATAAAAAATGGTGATTATGATCTCATTTAAGCTCCATCTTTTAAATGATTTTTATCACTAGATTTTTAATTACGTGAAGAATGTATTCATTTAAGAAATTTCAAATTTTGGCCTCGATTCTCGATATTGAACTTTCGGACCATTTTATTCTTTTCCCCAAATTGCTTAATCTTGATGTCATTATTTTTTTAAATGTGATTATGAATCTATTTTTGACTAGATTGTGGTGTGTTGGATTTGACTCGGCAAGGAAAAACACCCTTGTTGGATTGATTGTTTGGCTTATTCGAGGCAAGTGGATTCCTTGTGAGTTAGGAAATTAATGAAATGATGTAGTGAGTATATCGGGTAATGGGAATGATTATATGATAACATATGTGAATTGACTCTTGATTGGTGCGTACCTGGTAATGATAGTGATCCTTGAGTTGATAATGTGGTTTGAGCTTTTAATTCCCGATTGTGGAAAGTGAAAATTGTTGAGCATTGCCTCATGTTAATGTGGAAACATCTATTGAAGTACTCTATATGTGATGTTGGACAAGTTCTACATAATCTAGCATTTGTGAAAATTATTGAAACGAATACTAGTGAAACATGGATTAAATGAGGGGCAGTCTTAAGCTATGCTGATAAAGTGGTTATTGAGAACTTGAGTTATGATATGATGTAACTATTGTGTGATGCTTTTGATGATGATTTAAGTATTGAAAGAACAATGAGATTGTCCATTTGACTATTGAACAAATGACTTGTGTGGACTTCTTGCATATTATCATGCTTATGAAAGTGATTATTTTGTTGTGATGATATATTGATTGATGTTCCAATTGTTGATAAAAAGCCGAAGAGAAATGGTTCCGACAAAGCGAAAAAAAAAGAAAAAAGAACGATGGGTAATGGTTCAGGCTAGATATGAAAGATAAATGCCGAAGAAAAATGGTTTCGATAAATACATGGTCCATGTGAGGCCCCTATGAGTTTCAATCTGACTATATCAGCGATGTGTATCATAAGACAGACATGCATCATGATTATTTGATGTTGCATTGTGTTACTTGCATGTCATGGCATTCCATTCCATTCTATTTCATTCCTTGTTTAAAATATGTTAAATTGTACTAAGCGTGATATGTTTATTGACTCTGTTTTTGTAAACCGTTGAGATTGATTAGTTGAGATGTTATGTACTAAGATTGTGAATGTATATATCTATATTGTGTGTATGTTGGACTTTTCTGCATACATGTTTGTAATTTTAGAGGTATTTTGGTTAGAACGGTATGAGTACTTGAGTTCTTTATTCTTTACCTATGTTTAGATTCTCTTGTTGGGTATTTGTTGGTACTCGCCCTTGTTTCTACACATGTGTGTAGGTTGTGAGCCCGGATCCAGTTGACGCTTCTTTTTCCTTATGGACCAAGCTTGTGATAGATTGAAAGGTAGTTGCTTGTTTGCCCCAACCTACTCTGAAGACTGTCAGACTTCTTTGTTAGTTTTGTTCTACTCGAGAAACAAAGACTATTGAGATTTGTAATATTTCCTTTCTGAATTTATTGTATTAGAGGCTTGTATACGTGACACCAATCTTGGGATGGTTTTGAATTATGGTTATGTTCCTTACGCTTATTCCTTTGTCATTTAGATTGTATTATCGCTTTAGCTTTCATATTTCTTTGTGATTACCTGTTTAGGCTGACTTGTCCCAGTGGATTAAAAGCAAGTGTCATCACACCCAACTTCGGATTGTGACATGACCCACTTACATTGAAACTCAATCGCTAAAGAGACTTTCAGCTCAACTTTATGCCAGAACATTTGTATGACCTTAATTCTTCTCCAAAACTCTTCGCACCCTAAAGAATTGACTTCCGCACCTATGCATACTTAGGAATCACCAATAGAGGCCTACACACATATAAAAATGATTTGGATCTTAACATAGAATTTACAAGGTGTTCCGCTCTAGCATTTCTTCCCTTTCTCTCTTAAACCTTTTCTTCTCTGTCATCCAATCTAGCTTGCCTTTCTCGTCTCTACCCAAATGTATTCATTGTATTTTTGTCGAATATATTTTGTATCATCATGTGTTCCTCCTCTTTCTAGAATTCTCCCCCCACCCTCTCCGCTATATTTCGCTTGCCTCTCTCCTTTCTTCCAATCTCGTTCACCTTTCTCCTCTTTTTAACTCATAATTAAATAAAGGAATAATTACATTAAATAATCATTCGTGCCAAGTAATTACCACAAAAATGGTCATTCCCTATATAATCAAGTTATATTTAGTCTTTTATATGGTCATTCGATGTATAGTCAAGTTATATTTAGTTTTTAAGTGTATCATAATGTATATTTAATATGTAGCCCATGTAGAAGTAATTTCTTGATGATCTTTTTTGTGAATAAAAAATAACTATATTTATTATGAACTAATTTATTTATTGTATATATTTAAAATTAGCCTTTAAATAAACTTATCTATAAATTTTTAAATATCCCCAAGTTATAGCATTTTTTAAATTTCTCCAATATTAATGTTTAATGCTCAAAATTATCTTCTATTGTTTTAACCAAACGTCAAAGAAATCCATTCCAAGTTACCTCACCAATCAAATCAAAGGGAGATATCGTCAGATTGCCACAAAGGTTGTGGTCACTTTCTCAATTTAGAAAAATCTGTACTTCTTTTTTCTCTCTCCTCAATATTTGAACTCCATAAATTATCTTTTTCCCCCACTATCGTAGTCTCATTATGGCCCAGTAAATGCTATTTTCTCCAAGTTTTTGTAATTTCTGCTAAATATTTATGCTCTGGCAGTTAGTTGTCACCCAGTATCTCACCACTCATATCTTTATTTCACAATCATGCCTTACTTTCATTATAACAAAACCTTCGCATCCAAACAAAATAATAACAATGATATTACAATATTTTTAAAGAGAAAATAAAATAATAAATAGACAAGAACACAAAATCTTGAAAACCACCCACGTGAATTGTGGTGTCGTGGTAGAATATTTCATCCTTAATTAAAGATTTTAAATTTAATTTTAAGTGCGAAAAAAATCTTATTGAGGTGTCACTCTTAGAATAGGCTTTATCATGCACAATTCAAATGTAATCAGAACTCTCAAATTATTAAAAAAAAAAAAAAAAAAAACTTGAATAGTACAACACTAGCCTGGGTAGGGCCATGTGTGGGCCTAAAAGCAGTCAACCCACGTTTGAAACAGTGGGCCGACACCCACCGAAACATCAATAAAAGGATTGCATGCGGTGCTGTATAATTAATTTCTATCCCAATTTCGACAAAAAAAAGTTGGTATTCTAATCTATTGTTTTAAACTGTCACGCAAATTGTAACAAATAGTATTAAAATTAATTTTGTTTGTTAATCCACCATTCATTTTACTTATTTATTTATCATGTTCCGCGTAAAAATTAATTTAAATTAAAAGAATTTAATATTTTTACTTAAATATTTAACAATTACGTAAACATTCTATAAGTATAATTATTTTTATATTAATTTAATTAAAAAAATTACATCCTAAATTATTGACTAAAGTTCATGCAATTTATTTCAAAATTCAGAATATAATAAGTAAAACTGACAAAAAAACACTCCTTCCGTCCCATTTTAATTGAATTTGTAAAGTAATGCACAAAAACATTCAGAAACAAAATTTACACCATACTTTTCACTATTGTCCTTTGTAAAATCAGAAATATGTAGTGTAATATATCTTCTAGAAACTATAAAATTTCAATAAATGAAAGGTCATATATGAAAAAGGTCTAAAACACTCACCTTAAACTTTGAACAATTTAAATATTTTGAACATTTAAAAAAATCTTAAGAATTCAAATAATTTGGAACAAGGGGAGTATATTTTATGTTAGAGAATTTTTTTTCGTGAATTTATTGGGATCCTGTTCAATTCAAGGGTTTAGAGACCATACTTCTAGGTATTGATTAATTAATCTATATCTATTTATATCTATATATATATTATATTAAAAATGTAAAATTTTTTAAAATATTGTCTAAACTTTTTGTCATTCATTAAAAAATTTCATTTTAGATAAAATCGTCATTTTACCTTTTTCTTCAATTATTGTATTAGTATTTTAATATTATTAAATATTAATTATAATAAAATAATAAGAATTAAGTAGAGAATTTTTATCAAATTTCTAAGAAGAATCTTTTTTCAGCTAAAATAGACTCGATTAAAAAAAAAATTTACAAAAATAGGCAAAAAAAAAAAGTTCAAAAAGAAAATGGGGGTCCTTAAAAGGGTTTAAGATTTCGGCCAAAAAAGTTGCCAAACAACGTAAAAAATAAACCCAAAATAAATTTTTTTTTAAAAAAAGTCCACAAACTATTTTTAAAATAGAGCTAAAACCCGTACAAAATAGAACCACCTATCTTATATAACTAATTCTCTTTAACTTTTTTAATCTTTCGTGTTAGCATATACTAAAAGAAAAGTAATTTATTTTTCTTATCTTACCCTTGACCTTGATCATTCATTTTAAATCATTTCACAAGTCTATTAAATTATACACCAATGAATATATAAGTATCATGGTAAAATATGTACTTAATTTATTATTTTTTAAGGGTGTGTAAAGTCTATTATATATGGACAAGTAAAAGGATGGAGTATATATACCCATAACTAGTAAAAATTGTAAATTTTACCATTAATAATATATTTATATAGTTTATATTGCTCTTGAATTAGTCCTCAAACGATTTTAAAACAAAAATTTTCCTTACAAATAGCTTAGCTTGGTACTCTATCATGGAATCCACCTACATTAAACATTTTTTAATATATTGGATTGGAATGATTATTAAAATTGGCATGGTACTTTAATGTAGTTTATGTAAAATATAATAGCTTTTGGTTCTTGGATTTTTTTAATATGAAACTAATTAGTGGGTGAAGATTGAAAGAAGAAGCATGATGTGAATAGTATCTTTTACTAGAGTGAAGACAATAGAGTTTGCTGGTCTTCTTCCTCAAGTATTGACTTGTTGGTGGCGGCCAAGGTATAGAATATAGTGTCCTCGTGAAATATGGAGATTGAATTATATAAGTCATACATAGGCACATACTTTTAGGTACTTTTGTTTATTAAATAATAGGTCTTCATGTTCCCATGCGAGGAGACTTTCTTGGATCATAGTCTTTCCATAATATCGAATAAATGTCCCATGTGAACTTTGTATATACTCTTTTGTATTTTGTCAAAAAGTAAGCTAGTGGTAACTATATTTATTGCCATATGCAATATTTACACAAAGTAGCAACATAACTTCATTTTTTCTGAATGAAATAAATATTGAACATTTAATTGGAAAATGAAAAAGAAAAAATAATTACACAATGGTTGAAGATGAATTTGTCCATTATATATCACACTTATTGATGATACATGAACCTTCTCTTACAATGACTTTATTGAGTTGGGTGAATATGCTTTTGCCTTGATTCTAGATTTCACTTGATAATTATTGTACTACTTCTATTCTTCTCTCCATTCTGTAATTAACACACCATGTGATAAAAAAAGACACTGCACCAACAATCCTATCAATGAACATAGACTTATCTATTACTTATACAGACTAATAAAAGGGGTCAACCATTTTAGAATTGACCTCTATTTCTTTAAGTAAACATCACTTAATACTGTAGGGAATTAATTGGAAAACGATTGTATCAAAGCAACAACTTTTCACTCGACTAATAGTAGTGTGGAAATCAACTTGGTAAAGTATCAAATATTATATTCCTACATTATTAATATACTCATAATTTTAATTAGCAATCAAACGATTCCTTAAATATGTAGTTCAAATTCGATAATGATGTTTATATTGGGTTTGCTAATCAGAAGATCAATGACATTAATGCACGTATGATCTACTCCCTCATTCCATATTATTAAAAGTATTTCATTTAAATTATTTGTTAGTTTATTAAATTAAAATAGATAATTAAATCTCCTTTGATAACACATTCATATGTTCTACGTGGAGGCTTTTTGTCGTCAAATTAACTCAATTAACCACCTGCAAAACTACACGCATGTGTACTCATATTGATTGGTCCATGGCAAAACAAAATTAATTAGTGAAAAGCATTTATTGTCTAAAGTTCTCTGTTCCCAATAGTTCATTTTTCGAGACTCAATTATATAGGTTTCAATGACAACAAATTCAAAAATGTCCAATAATATTTGTCTACTTTATGAAATCAAACGATAATTTTTTACTTAGTTTCTAATTTATCTTTATCATTAATTATAATCATTTTCTATTACATTTTTTTAATATATATTGTATTTATTATATTCAATGGTAATTTGGTAAAATTATTTTATCATTTACTATTTTTTAATCGTTGTGTCAAGTTAATCGGGTACAAGTAAATGGATGGAGGGAGTATTGATTTGGTACCATTATTAACAAACAATAAATAATAGAAATAATTTTATTAAATTAATCTTTGAATATAAAAATATAATATCTTGAAAAATATAATAGAAAAATGTATATTAACTAATGTTAAAGATAAATTAGAAACTTAAAGGTAAAATTATCTTTTTATTTCATAAAGTTTGTAAATGTTGTTGGACATGTATTTTTAATATAGTAAATAAATAAAGATAAATAGGGAATCAGGAGATACGACAATCTTGTATCCGATTCTTTCCTTTTTATCACTGAAATATTTAGTTTTTATTTAGCATGTGAAGTTAGATTCATTGGTCCACATTTCATGGGAAAAAGAGAAGAAAATTAAAGGGGGATAAAAAAGAAAACTGTCACAAGGGGAAGAAGGAAATTGTATATAATGGAAGGATGGTTTGGTAGCTCGTTAAGAAGTGAACCATACTGGTATTATATTCCGCATAAGTAATATTACGTATGATAGTTAAAGAAGTAAATTATTTATATATAAAATTAATATAATATTTGATTTACAATTTAATTTTTTTTTCATAATTAAGATATGTATAAATTATGAAAAAAATTATATATTAATTTATGTAAAATAAAAATAAAATAATTACTATATAAATAATTAATCTCTGCAAAATCAATATTTAAATAACATAATCTATCATATCTATATTACATTAAATGTTTGAAGACCCTTAGAAATATTGTTTGAACTTTTTGTCCTTCATTAAAAATCTTTTCTTTAGATAAAATCGTTAAAAATATTTATAATATTTAAATGATTATTTTTAACTATATTTATAATATTAACTTTTAAAATATATGGAAAGGTGTGATAAAATAAGGACTTCTAACCATGAAAAGATGTGATAGACTTCTATTTTTCCTTATTTGAATCAAGAAAATACTCACAGTCGTTAAGGAAAAATTCTAATTTACCATGAATTCTAATTAATGATAGAATCATAGAACCTTTACAAATAAACAATTTATCAAAATTAGAGAATTATTTATCTTTCATAAGTTGATAATTAAATTTAATTTTTTTTATAATATTTGTTATCAAATAAAGTACACACTTTGATCATGTACAAAACGCATATAACAAAACTAATAATATATAAATTTACTAATAATTAACTCATATAGTACTAATACATGCTTTACTTAACTAAGTACGAGAGACCCCCAATAATTTAAAGAATCCAATCAACCGACCAAAAAGTGAATCTTATGTTTGGTTAAGATGTGGCTGTACAAGTTGCTTCTTTATGTTTGCTACATGGCCCCTTCACATATTTGGTTTTAATTTCCAAATCAACTTACGACATGACACGAGTCAAACTTAAAAGTTTTTTTAAGAAAAGAAGGATACCAAAACACACACGTGTGGTGTCGGGCACCAAGCCCTACAATCTTTTGTACTCTATTGTCTTCTAAGTTTGTTACACACTCTTCCTAGCTCCAATTATTTTCTTGTATTCCTGTATTTGTCCAGTCCCGTCTTATGTAAAATCTTAACTTGTACCAAGTCAAATAAATTTTATCATCACTTCAAAATATTAGTATAATAATAATATACTCAATGTGATTTAATAAATTTCTCAAATGCGGAAGTAAAAGTTGTGGAAAAAATATTGTAGAAAACAAAAGTACCAACAACAAAATAGTAAAAATGTTTAATAGAACTGTCAATATGGGCTGACTCATCCTATCCAGGCTAGCCCATATATGCTTTTGAATTTGACAGGTCAAGCCGAGCTGACTCATTTTTTTGGCCAAAAAACAGATAGCTCAGCCCAAGAGGACGGAAAACTAATGAAAGATATATCTTTAGATGATGAATATGGCGAGATGTATCAAAACGTGGGCTACAGGTATTGTCGGGTCAGCTCACATCTTTACAAGTATATCATTTTTTATGTGTTTTATAATTAAATTATTAATATAAAATATTAAAATAAATAGCAATAGGACAATATTACACGATAGTAATGTTACCATTACATATTATAAAAATGTAATTTGTATCTAAATTTTAATATTTAAATTTTTTAAATGAACTTAGAGTTTGAACTCTTATTATTTTTAATACTCTATTTTTATTTTTATTTTTAATTTTAATTATTTTTTAATTTGGCCCATGAAGCGCCCCGACCCATATCGTAAAGCCTCACAAATCAACAGGCTTATTCAGTCGGAGCTAAAAAATTCATTATTTAAATGAGCTTCAAAAATCATACCCCAGCCCTATTAAAGTATGAGTTAGGCCAGGCTAACCCAACAGACCTAGCTTATATTGATTTCTTGTTATAAAAAAATTTTGACCTCCAAAAGTTGATTAATTTCTTATCATTCTTACAAAGAACCAGCCTAAAAGGACGGTTCGATATATTTTGCTTTTAAATTGTATTTTCTAGCTATTTGACTTTAGGAGGACAGTTTTCTGATTAAAAAAATAAATAGAATATTGACTTTTGAATATCAGAATTTAATGAATTTCTGAAATATAAGGTATATTTTCGACTTCCTAAGGTTGATTTGTAAAAATTTGTGAATTCTTTTTAGAATAAACTAACTTTAAGGTTTGCAACAGTTTATGAACTCTAGAGGTCAGTTCTGTGTATAAAACTGACAGCAAAATACTACATTTTTATTGCCCAATTGTAATATTCAATAAAGTTCAATACTTTCAGCTACAAATTGACCTTCGAATATCAATAATTTAAAAAAATATGTTTGGCTTATTTGACTAAAATACCGATTTATGAAGGTAGATTTTGTTAAAAATGAATAATTAATTATTTTATTATATTCTTTGAAAGTCGACGTACATTTATATTTATATTGAAGAACTCAACAGATCGAATTAAATATTTATTTTCTATCTAATATTGATATAACGAGCTCAATTTTATTTAAATTCATGTTTCCGAAAAAGTTCCCGACCTCTTGAAATCTGTGGGGTATAGTTTTGCCATTTTTAAAAAAATAAATTGACATTTTGATGCCAATTATGTTGAAAAGAAATTAAAAAATTTTACTTAAATATTCCAACCTACCGAGGTTGATTTATTTTGACTTCCCCGGGAGTTAGTTTCCTTAATGATCAAAGTCCACTATTTTTTTTTTTAGAAGTGTCTATCGTTAATTTTTTGTATTTCCTCACTAGGATATTTGTGTTCTTCCGCTTTACATGTTTGAATCACTTCAGTTTTACTTCCCGCATTTTATTGGCCACCACTGAGGCCATTCTAGGTTTATGCTATATATTTTTGTTCCTATCTTATCTTTCCCATTATTTCTACACATACATTTAATCATTTTCATATCAACTATATTCATCATCTAAATGTATAACATAATTGGTTAATGATTATTGATCTATAGAACTTTTCGTTACTCTTAATGGCATCTTCTTGTCACATAATATATCGTATGTGATATTTATTGCTCTCCTAATTTTCTTGAAAATATTTATCCCCAAATACTTTTTCTGTTTAACTATGAATAGTAATTTTTTTTATGTAATTTTTATTTTAAAAGAATTTGAAAAAACCTATTCTTAAATCTTATATAGAAAATCAATTGTTATATTCTCTTATTCTTGCATTTCTCACGTAAAGTAAGATTACTCATGATTAACAACCTTTAAGTTGAATATAAGAGACACTTTTCATTCGAATAATTCTTATATATATAAAAAAGTGAATCTAATTAATAAAACCGAAAAAAAAAACTAATTACCAAACTGTGTAACGACTCTTCATGATGGTTATTATTAATTATTTAATCCAGCTACTTATGTTTAGCTGCATACTTAACATGGAGGATCAACGTTATTTGTTTTGGTTTCACTAATATGAATTATGGGTTGATCCAAGTATTCCTAAAAATATGTTATTTTATCTGATTATATTTGTCCTAGTTGTTATATATTATCCAGTCAAATTTACCCCTACCGCTACACTATCCCAAAATTAAGAGGTAAATCATAACGTGAATGACATAAGTTTTTGTTCCGTTCAATACTCAATAGCCACTTCTTTTTTATAACACAAATGGAGACGGCAGAAGGGAAATGAAGGAGGATTATACGAGATGGAGAATCAAATTCTCACTAATAAAATAAATATTTAGATAGTCAATTAAGTAAAAATTTAAAAATTGTTAAGTTATTCTCTCAGTCTTATTTTATGTGGCACTACTTTCTTTTTAGTCTGTCTTAAAAAAAATATCATTTTACTAGAATAAGAAACAATTTAACTTTAAAATCTTTCTTTTATCCTTAATGAAATGATTTTCAACTATATAAATATCTATTAATAATTTTAGACCACAAATATAAGAAAAATTCTTTATTTTTTTAAATATTATATTGAATCAAATGATGTCACATGAGATAGAGAAAATACTGTTCTCAGTAATCACTTGATTTGAAAAATAAAACAATACTAATAAAGAGAAGGTACTAAAGTTTCATCATTGCCTAGGAAAACCAACAAACACAAATTTAAAGGGAGGGTGTTAGCGCCTATTATTAATCGTTAATAATCATAGTGCTAGAAAAATTTAAATGATAGGGCATGATCTCATACATACAAACGGCACCGCCTCACGTTTTTGAGGTAAATATAGCTTTTTATTTCTTCATTTTGTATTCTTTTAATGATAGAACTTGACCATATTAGCATTATGACAAATCAATTATATTACTTCAGCCTGCAAAATTCTCTTTCTTTCCATTTTTCTTACTGTAGGGGAAACCTCCAACTCATAAAAGCATCACTTAATTTATCGTTAAAAGATTTATTTTTTTTTAAGCCACGAGCACTGCATGAGGCCTTTATCATTGATTTTTTTGTACTCTCTACTTTATCTATCCTTAAAATTTTAACTAGAAATATATTTACCAAATTAACTTTATTAATAATTATTTGAACTCTAAAAATGACTACAACTATTTTGTATAATTATCTAATAGTAAAGGTAAAAGAGAAAGATATAATAAAGTTCTCGTAATTTTGACAAATTGAAATAATTATTTTAGTAGTGGACCAAACACTATGTAACTGATGGAGTTATTATTTTTGGAGGACTTTTACTACCAGACACTTGCCTATTATTAATTTGAGATTTTATGCTTGCACACATAAGCTTCGATTTACTTTTGTTTTTCTCCATTCAAATTCAAATTAATACTATATTATTTCCCCCTTATATTCTTTCCCCTTTTTTCATATAGAATTTTCAAATATTGAAATCAATTGCACCAAAAGAAACAGCCACGATATCTGTGCAACAGAATCGAATTTATTTATTTAACAATAAGAATATAGATAATATAATGGAGGGATAACTAATTAATAAAGCAGATTAAAAGTACCTTTGTTATAATAAACATGTATTTAAGTGTAAAAGCGATGATTTAGGCGAAAGAAACGGATTTCTTTTTGTTTACTGATCATTGTTTCCTTATTCTTTGTTTAAGATTTCTTTTTGCACCTTTTTGTCTACAACAAACCACAAAAAAAATTAGTTGTTTGGCATCAATGTTGCCTCTACCTAGTTTTGAAAATTAAAAGAAGTAGAAGATCTTAATTAAAGAGGATGTTCTTAAAGTGTTTTAAAGGGTTTATTAAAATCTTCCTTAAATTATTCATATGTTGCGAGTTTGATACTTAAAATATGAGGTGATTTCCCTCTCTTTATAATATGTAGGAGTGTTAGAGAGTAAGCCAAAAAGAACAATTATGTAGCATTTTTGGATTTATTTATAAAATTTAAATAGGAAGAAGTTATAGAAACCTCATTTATGTATAGCATGTGAAAAATTCCAGACATGATGACTCAAAGAATCTCATACTTTTTGGTAAGTATGTGTGGACAATTATTATAGTAAAGAATAGCAAGGTGATTCAACTCTCCTTTTAAAGTTTCTCATTTGAGTATTCTAAGTCAAAAATATTCTTATTCTTATTCTTTCTCCTTGGAGCTTCAACAATCTTTATTTTCACACCATAATTAGTCCCTAGTTTACTATATAAAATTTGTGGATTCTTTTCCAAATCTAATTATTTTATGTGTTCACATCCAATGTACATAGCTCCATAATGACTACATAACAACATTTACTTCATATTTTTTCTTCTTTCAACACAATATTTTGTCAATGACATATACTCAAGATTCTCTATGCGTAAAAGATAGAATCTAATAATTTCATGGGAAAGGTGCAAAGTTATTTAGATCAAATGTTATATATAATTATATTCCTAAAAAGAAAATTGTAGTTACTTACTCCTTGTGCATTTATCATTATAATAAAGTGCATATCCATCTTTTTAGAAGGTTTTATCTCTTAATCTTGGTTGATTTATTAACATGTCTTCCTACCTTTATTTCTTACTTAATGATCATTTAGCGAGTATACCTTAATTCTCGTTTCTTCCTATAACTATAGATTTTCCTCTTTAAAATTTAATTCTGCAACTAACTTTGATTCCTAATGGACAAAAGTAGAAGAAGAAGGAGGATTATTGAATTGAATTTGGTCCATAAAGTTTATGTGTTCATACATCGAAAGAGAATAAATTTATATTGATTGGTCGTTTATTAACAAGTAATGTTTTACTTGAATAGGAGATGCACTTCCATTTGCAACGTAAGTATATGACTGTCAAGACCCTGATTTGTCGTGATTGGAACCTATACTAACCCTCCGGTGTGAGAACATTTATTACAACCCAAATAAGCAATTAATAATATATAAAAAAACGAATTTTAAGATGTGGAAACTGGTTTAAATAGGAATTTTAAAGTTGAGTTTCCATAAACTCAACAATAAAATCTCGATTGTGTGAAAAAATAACCCTTAATAACCTAAAAGTCATTGTATCAAAACTCCATCTAAAAATCCAAGAGGATGCAACTTCAAAAAATCATAAATCGTAAATATCTAAAACAAACTAAAAGAATGAATGAGTCCATGGTAGTCTAAAACGAGCTGGCTCACCCCCGAATTTGACTGCTCAATGGTCTCCTAATTGAGATCTGCTATCAGCCGCCGAGGATGTCATATACTCAACAAAGAAAGAGCAATAGTGCAGTATTAGTACACACAACAACAATATATTGATAGGATCACGTGACTATTCTAATAAGTGAATATACAAAGGTAACCACAACGTAGTACAACCACACATATACCAAAAAAATTAACTAGTTACCTCTTCATGTTCAGTATACAATTCACAATGACGATATGAAATGCAATAGCCAATAATGATCCTCTCATAATTGGTTGAGTTTTAAAATTTTATCGATGTCACATAAAATGAGACACAAAAAGTAACATGTATTTGGAAACAACGCAAAAAGTACCGTAAATCTCAATAATTAACATCTTAAAATATTTAAAAGACCTATAAAAAGTTTGATTAACTTTTAAAATTCTATTAGTGCTGCAAATTAAGACATAAAGAGTGAAATAAATTATTTAAAATAACGTAAACAATTTTGAAAATCACAATAATCAATAATTTTAAATATTTAAAAAAAATATAAAAAGTTCGATTGATTTTTAAAATTCTATTAGAACCACATAAATCGGGATGAAAAAAGTAATATGCATTATTTCAAAACTACTTAAAAAAATACTATAAATCAAATAAATAATAACTTAAAATATCTAAAATTGTGTTAAAATTATTGACTCTTTAAATTTATATGAATCATAAAAATTAAGAAAGAAAAATAATATATATATATATATATATATAGACTTCATATGGCGCACGGACTTTGTCTCTAGCCTAGTTATATATGAGCAGCAATTGGGGTGGGGGAGAAAAAGTAAAAAAAAGTAAAAAAGAAAGACACTGGGATGGTTGAATTCTAAAGTCCATGCCACCAATTATGGTGTGGTAATTAAGTGTAGTCAAAATAAGTGAGTCACTATTGCATGTGCAAAGGGCCAATTGTGCAGAGAAGAGAACCACAAACATGAAGACGAACCCTACTGTCTCTCTAAATATCACATCATCTCACTCTCACTTTCTGTCCTCTTCTTTTCACCAACATTGTCTTAATTAGGGTCAACAAAATTAAATCAAATCAAATTATAAATTAAGTCAATTTAAGAAAAAAAATTTAATTAATAATTTAGTTTAGCTTGATTTGATATTGAAAAAAAATTCGACTATATTTTATTTGATTTGATTATAACTTTAAAAAATTAATTTGAGACTAGACCAATCTGACATTTTAAATTTGACTTAGAATTTTTTATGGTATAATAAAGGATATAATCCATAGATATTAGTAGAGATTATCTTTTTGAGGTTTTTTTTTTTTAAAAAAAAAATATTAACTATTTTTAAATATATTCTTTATTTATTATCTAGGAATACCATATTTAAAAAATATTTATCATTTATTGCAACTGTACTATGGAAGAACCAATTTGTTGAGGAAGCCACATCGGAAGCTGAGGAAAAGATGAGAACAAAATACCCGCACCTGTTCGTGCCCGAGGTTGATGAAAGTGTTGGAGGTAACATTCTTACTTTTATGTAAATTGATGTTTCTACCATGAGTTGATATGTATCATTACTGATGTCCGAGTATATGTTATTGAGGTCGATGAGGAGTTGAGGAGGTGAGTTGCTGAGTGAGTATCGAGGTAAGTCTTGAGTCTATTCGTGCCAAAGTACCGTTCCTACTCATCATTTGAGGACGAATAATCCCAAGAGGGAGATAATGTAAGGCCCTGTAAATTACGAAAATACCCCTAGGGAAGAGGTGCGCGTAAAATGCGTCTTCCGATGTTCAGATTGAAAATCTGAGAGCGAATTCGTGATCAACACTGAAAATTGAGTGGGAGAAAGGTCTCGGTTGATTTTTAGAGCGACCGAGTCGAAAGATATTTTTCGTTCCAAAATGAAAAATAGTGTGACTTCGCGATGGAACCGCGTCGCGGACCTATCGCGGAGCCACACTTATGTTTTTTTGTGATTTTTCGACGGAGTTGAGTTTTTTGAAAATACACTGTCCGCGACAGGTGCGCGTCGCGGACTGTATTATTTCAGGTCGGGGAAAAGTTCTTTTAAATTTCGGAGGGCATTCTAGTTCATTCATATAATTCCTAAACATTCCCCTATGATTAATAAAGGTCGGTTTCTAAGAAAAAGGTTTCAAAAACCCCACTCAAAAGCGTTCTTCCTAGAAGTCACTAAGTCATGGCTTGAGTGGAGTTGAGGTTGAGGAGATCAAGAGAAGTTTGTGCAAGAAATGTGTTAGCAAATCATTCCAGGTATGTAAGGCTAACCTAAAGCATGGGAATGTTCTCCCATGTGCCCTTTTAAGTAAAGTGAATTGTGTCTTGAAATATGATGAGGTTAATGTGAAGAGTTTGAGTATATATATTTAATTTTACTTTATGCATATATGTTTACATGAATTGATGATCATCACAAACTTATCATATGTCATAATCCAGTTTCATGAATGTGTTTTAAAACCCTATCATTATTTTATTAAAAGATATGAGAACAAACTGAGAGATAAGTCTAGAGCCGTAATGAGTTTGATGTTATGATGTTGTGATTGTGTGTCACATTTGATGTGAGTCTTGATAATGATGTTGATGAGAATGATGTTTCATGATGTCTTAAAATGAGAAGTTAAATTTCTAAAAGAGTGTCTTGAGTCCATGATGTTGATCTTGATGTTTATGAGGTGAGGTGATGCTGATGTTGAGGTACTATATCACTACGGGACTGATATTGATGTTGAGGTATTATATTATGTCCCTACGAGACTGATGTTGAGGTTGAGGTATTATGTTATGTCCCCATGGAACTGATGATGAGGTATTATGTCCCTATGGGACTGATGAGGTTGATGTTTTATGAGCATGTCAAGTTCTGGGAGGAGTATTGAGCACCGAAATGGGTAAGAGTGAGTCTCACTCGAACCCATTAACTACGTGGCCCGCGTAAGAAGAGGGGATTGAACCGCAATGCGGATGGCTCCTTTCTTGTCCCAAATGAGGACTGAGGTTTTTTCTTGTGGATCCACTGAAGTTGATGTCCTTTACCCCGGGTAGGGTATTGGATGGATGTGGCAACAACATTGCTTCGTTGTATCATCACTAGCTCATAGGTGATGCTTGTCGGCTAGAGAAACTCCCAGTTAGGTTCTATTTTGTAGAACTCCGCTGTTGATGTTGATGTGATGTCTTGAGTCGAGTCCTTTGAGTTAAGTTGATGTCGATGTTCCCTGAGTTGAGTTGATGTTGATATTCCCTGAGTTGAGTTGAGTTGAGTCGAGGTTCCTTGAGGTGAGTCTGATGTATTGATGAGGTATTGATGGAATGTTGATGGGTTATTTATCTACTCTTATCTCCTTCTTTAGATAGACATTTGACACTCTGATGGAGTATGATGTTGAGTTGATGTATTTTCCCTATCCTGTTGTACGTATATTGTATTCAACTATTTTACATACCGGTACATTCCACGTACTGACGCCATTTGGCGCTGCATCATTTCATGATGCAGTTACAGGAGTTAGAGGACTTCAGCAGACGCACCGTTGAGGTCAGAGATTACAAGTTCCGACATTAATGAGCCTCCTTGCTATCCGGAGGAGGCCCTTCTATTTGATGCTTTCTTTATTTATTGAGTTAGGTAACCATGGCCTGTCATGGTACCATCTTAGACAGTTGAGTCAGGTTAGAGGCTTCATAGACATGAGCCAAGGTTTGACGTTGATGTTTTCTTTATGAACTAACTTACTTACTTAGTATGATGTTGAGACTGATGTTGGCCATTGACCTTTTATTGAGGTAGTTCACTACTTTATTTCCGCTATGTTGATGTTGAGTGGCTGTCCTAAGAACAAGTGGTTCGCTTAGGGACTAGCAATAGTCTCTGGGTGCCGGTCACGCCGAGGGTACCTTCCCGGGGCGTGACATATTTGAATCACAAGTTAATTATATGTTTTTATAATTACTTTATCAAAATATTCGAAAAAACTCGAAAGTTCGAGAATTAAAAAAAATCCAAAAAAATTTGAGAATTTTGAAAAAAAAAAAACCCCCAAAACTTGAGAAATAAAAAAAATTGAGGTTGAAAAGCTCGAGTTTTATTAGTCTGATTTGATTTTTATATTAAAAAATTTAATATAAATAATTTGATTTAATATTTAAAAAATCTGAACCTACTCCTATTCTTAATTATGGTTCTTCGCACTACAAAACAAGAAAGGTTTTTCTATTGCAAATTAATTAAAAAAATTTATTATAAAATGTAATTTTTCATGCTATTTTTATTTGATCAATTTTTTTTTAAAAAAAATATGATGAAAATAAATTTTTATTGAAATACAGAAAATAGCTATTGAATATTTTTTTTCTTGTTGATTAAATATATGTGACAGTAAAACTAATCGCTCAATATTTTAGTAGATATTATCTCTGCTTGATCTCTCTTCTGTTTTCCGGTATAATACATTTTCTGATACAATCAAATCCCTTATAGAATAATTTATATGTAAATTTTTGTACTGATATACCAATCGACAATATGATGAAAATAATATTGTAATAAGTTGAATTACTTTAATCTTAATTAAAAAGATTACATTAAATTATTTTTAATAATATAATTAGTAGTATTAACATATAGACTATAACCTAACCAAGTAGGCCAGACGTCTGCTCTTCAGTAACCAAGGGGCAATCTTCTTTAGGCCGGTGATAGATTCATGGAGGCAGTGACACTTGTGTAATGGTTTGGATCTTGCATGTGTCTTCATAAAAAGAACATTAATTAATTTAATGTACTGAATCATGTTGTGCTTTGATTTAATATAAATTAAGATAGTGAAGAATATATATTATTACTGGTTAAGAAATGCGAATAAGTGTACAACTTTCTCTCAATATGGTTATTTTAGCTGTCTGTTTTTTCGTCGTTATTATATGAGATTCGTAAAAATAATTTGTGAGTTTATAATTTAATATTTTTAATATTATTTGATTATATTTCTTCAGCTGCTTCAATTATGATTTTACAATATTAGTCCTTAAAAATTATTTTTGTGAGTTTCTTAATTTAATATTTTCAAAGCAACTTGATTATATTTCTTCAGCTGTTTCAATTATGATTTTACAATATTCATCCTAATAAATTATTTTTGTGAGTTTCTTAATTTAATATTTCCAAGGCAGCTTGATTATATTTCTTCAGCTGCTTCAATTATTATTTTACAATATTAACCCTGATGATTAATTTTGCGACTAAGCAGACAGCTCTCTGCCAACATGTCTGATTGCTTATTCGCCGCTATTATATGGGACCCGCAAAAAGAACTTTGTTTGCTTCTTTGGTGCTATTATATGGGACCCACAAAAAGAACTTGTGGGTTTTTTAATTTAATATTTTCGAATCAACTTGATTATATTTCTTCGATTGCTATTAAGTTTAATAATTGATAACTTAAATTTTTTAAAATACATATAAAAAATTTATTCGCATCATAAAAATTGAGATAAAAAAATATCTATTGACACGGGGCTCATGACTAATATGATTTAGATGTTGTAAAATAGTGATGCAGGAATTATATATTACTATTGAAGTGAATACACAATGATGTGCTAGCTAAAGAATAACGGTTTATTGATAATTGTGATAAACAACTTGAACAGTTTAGTAATGCTGGCCTATTAACATTTTCTTTTTAATTTCTGAAAGGTGTTTTTACCTTTCTTTTGTAACACGTTACATTGCATAAGCAAAAAGATTACACAGTTCCGAGTACTAGGGTGAACAATACCAAATCAAAAATTGAAGAGAAAAAATTCGACTAATGGTTTAGTTTAACTTAATTTGTATATTGGAAAAAAGAACCCCTATTATATTTGATTTGGTTTGATTTGATTTTAACTTTAAAAAACCAATCCGAAACTAAACCAATCTGATATATATATAAGTTACCCTTTTAACATATTATTTTAAATTTAACTTAGAATTTCGGATGGTCTAATAAAAGCTATAGTCCATAGATATTCGTAGGGATAATCACATTTTTGAGTTTTTTTTAATAAAATATTAACTATTTTTAAATATATGTAACACCCCAACTTTTTTTTACTAAGATTGAGGCATCCTTCATATGATAGAATCAATTCCTGAGTATTCAAAGTATATTAGATGTGATTTAGAGTTATAAAGGATCTTTTACATCAAGCCAAGTCCAAAGAATTTCTAGTGACTAAGTTTTCATATGAGTTGATGAAAGGGTTAGTTCAGATGATCATATCTCCTAAAGTATAATGAGTTAGGTGACCATAATATATCAAATTAAAGATCTTTGAATTATCTTTCCAACGCATCTTATTTCACGTTAAACGGAGTTCGGAGTAGATAGTTATGACCATTTTACTGGAGACTTACAGAGCTGTCTGAAGGTCCGCGACGGCTCCGCGACGCGGACCTATCTCGAACCCTTTCTGAATAAGCTAACCGACGTTTCTTTATTTTATTTTGAGGGTACTTTACCCTAAAAGCCTTTGGGCGTCTATTTAAGGTCCCAAAATGCATAATACGTCAGTTTCATAAGTCAAAACCCTCTCTTTCACTCCTAAACATAAAACGCTCAAGAATCATCAAGAAAGTCATCAAGTTAGGATTAACTTTCAAGATTCTTCATCAAGGTGAGTTATTCTTCATAAGCTTTAAGCTAATTTCTCTATCTATTCATGAAATCCCTAATAGAATCTTAAATCCTAACCTAGGGTTTCAAGAAAGCGAAATCAAGAATCCCAACAAAGGATTCCTTGATTCTTCTTTCCATGAATTAGGGTTCTTCATCAAGAAACTCTAAAGATTCTGAGTCAAAAAGTCAAGAATAAAAAAGAAGCTCTTCAAACGATGTCTTTCCAAGTTCGTTCATTCTAAAAGAACAACGAGATTGAGGATTTTCTCCAAGAAATGAGTATTCATCAAATTTTGATTGTAATATCAAATTTCCAGGTATGTAAGGCTAAACTAAAAGCATGAGTTTGTTCTCTCATGTGCCCTATAGAGGTCAAAGATGAGTTGATGGTTGAAGAGTATGTGTGCATGAATATTTGAGAGTTTTTCATTGAAAAATTGATTTGAAATTACATGTTTTCTAAGTTGATGATCATCATACTATTTGTTTTCTTGAAGTTAACATTTTTCATGAGATTTTGCATAACCTTACATGATTATTTGAAAAGCATGCATAATGAACTTAGGGATGAGTCTGGAGCCTTGACGATGATGATGTTGTGATGTTGTGATTGTGTTTCACATTTGATGAGAGTCTTGATGATGATGTTGATGAGAATGACGTTTTATGATGTCTTAAAATGGGAAGTTTAATTTCTAAAAGAGTATCTTGAGTCTATGATGTTGATGTTGATGTTATGAGGTGAGGTACTATGTCCCTCTGGGACCGATGTTGATGTTGAGGTTTTATAATATGTCCCCATGGGACTGATGTTGATGTTGAGATGATGTACTATGTCCCTTTGGGACCGATGTTGATGTTGAGGTATTATATCATGTCCTTATGTGACTGATGATGATGTATTATGTCCCTATGGGACTGATGATGATGATGTTTTATGAGCATGTCGAGTTCTGGGAGGAGTATTGAGCACCGAAATGGGTAGAGAGTGAGTCCCACTCAAACCCATTAACTACGTGGCCCGCGTAGGAAGAGAGGATTGAACCGCTATGCGGATGGCTCCTATCTTGTCCCAAAAGAGGACTGATGTTTGATGTTTTTGTGGATCCACTGATGTGATGTCCTTTAACCCGGGCAGGGTATTGGATGGATGTGGCAACGGCATCGCTTCGTTGTATCATCACTGGCTCATAAGTGATGGTTGTCGGTTAGAGAAACTCCCAGTTAGGTTCCTTTTTATAGGACTCTGATGTTGATGTTGATGTGATGTTTGAGTCGAGTTCCCTGAGTTGAGTTGATGTCGATGTTCCCTGAGATGAGTTGATGTTGATGTTCCTTGAGTTGAGTTGATGTCGATATTCCCTGAGATGAGTTGATGTTGATGTTCCTTGAGTTGAGTTGATGTCGATGTTCCTGAGTTGAGTTGAGTTGATGTTGATGTTCCTTGAGTTGAGTTGAGTTGAGTCGAGTCGAGTTGAGTTGAGTTGAGTCGAGTTGAATTTCCTTGAGGTGAGTCTGATGTATTGATGAGATGTTGATGGGTTATTGTCTACTCTTTATTCTTTCTTTAGATAGACATTTGACATTCTGATGGAGTATGATGTTGAGTTGATGTTATTCCTATATTATTCTACTTGTTTCTGTTTCACTCAGCTATTTTACATACCAGTACATTCCAAGTACTGATGTCCCCTTCTGGGACTGCATCGTTTTATGATGCAGAGGCAGGTATTAGAGATCATTAACAGGCGCTTCGTTGAGGATCTATTCGCATTCAACTGATTGGTGAGACCTCCTTGTTTTCGGAGGATTTCCATATTTTTATCATCTAGCTTGAGTTGTACTTTATTTTCCTTGAGTTGGGTAACCATGGCCTGTCATGGTACCATTGAGATGTTTGAGTTAGAGGCTTCATAGACACTGAGTAGAGGATGTGATGTATTGTTTTTCCAACTATTCTTTGTTGGAAATTAACATTTTGTATAAAGGCTTGATTATTTTAATTATATTAAGGTCTTTTCCTTGAGGATGTTTCTTCCGCTGTTGAGTATGATGTGACGATGAGTCCAAGTGGTTCGCTTGGGGACTAGCAATAGTCTCTGAGTGCCGGCCACGCCTAGGGTACCCTCCCGGGGCGTGACAAACTTGGTATCAGAGCACAGAGTTCAAGTGTCATAGGGAGTCTATGAAGCCGTGTCTAGTAGAGTCCTTATTATTGGTGTGAAGCGCGCCACATCCATAATGGGGAGGCTATAGGACATTTAGGATAAGTTTCCCTTCTTTCAGATTCTGATCGTGCGATAGAGCTCTTTCCTAAGAAATTTGCGATGATTCGTGCGTTGCTCTAAACCTTTCGACGATGCCTCGTCCACGAGGTGATAGCGACAGTAATTTTCTAACTCTTACAGATGAGACCCTTTGAGATAAAGTAATCGGAATGGTAGAGAGACTGTCTAGGCTTGTGAAAAGCCGACTAAGATGCGAAGTTGATTGACTAGGACGAGTGCACTATTAATCATATGAATCGTGCATTTGAGTTATCTCTAGATATACCTAGACCCATTTGTTTTTCAAAACTTGCTTCCGATGTGACCCATGAAAGGAGAACCTATGTCTCTAAAGAGTTTGATGTTACCACCTAAGAGTGAGATATGAGGTCTTATAAATCCTGAGTAGAATCGAATCATCCCAGAGTTAGAAGGATGATGATGGAAAGAAAGGGACGAGATGACAGGAGTGATGACTGGGTGAGGCTTGTGGTAAGTAATGATGTGCTGAGTTGATTGCCATAAGTTCGATGAAAGAGTCATAAGTACTCTAGTGATTTTCATGATGAGGTATAGAGGAAGAGTTGTTGTTAGAATGTGGTAGGGCGTGCTCAGACTAGTAGGAAGTTATGTTGATATGTTGTAGTATTCATACTATTGATGGTGAAGTGTAGATGTTGAATAGAGGAAAAAGAGTGCTTTCGATTTGATAGATCTAAATTAGGCTTATGATTTTTAAGTGTGAGTTCATGAGACTCACCGAGTTATGAGGTTAGACAGATAAGAAGAGGCTTAAGATATGTATCCATGATTGTGTAAAGATGTGTGAAGCTCTAAGTTATAACTGCTATAAGAATCTAGATAGTATATTTGAGTTATCGATGTAAAGTACGCTAATGTAAGTAATCTTAATCATCATGAGTAACTAAGTTGATTTGGGGCTCATCAATAGATGATAACGAGTTTCCATGGTAGACTAATTCTCATGCAATTAAATTTATGGGAGCACAGAAGTTGAGTGCCAGCAGGCAAAAGAAGAGGTTAGATTGTGAGAGTTGTGGGAAGTGGTTATGTACGCCATAAGAATAGCAAACATAGAGAGATTTCCATAGAGACTGGAAGGAGCTAAGAGTAATAGCGTTGAAAAGAGTCTGAGTGGCTAGCTATATGTATGCGACTATAACATAACAGAAGAGTTTAAGATATATTCTTGTGGATAGTGATTCCTTGACCATGTGGAGGTATATGCTTATAGCCTAGTAGAGGAAATTGATTTATAAACTTAGAGAGAGGACCTTGAGAGCTAAGGAAGAGTTGATGTAAGGCCCGGTAAAATTACCAAAGTACCCCTAGAGGAGAGATGTGCGCATAACACGTCTTCTGATGCTCGGGTAGCGAATCCGAGGCCGAATTTGTGATCAGCACAAAAAATTGAGGGGGGGAAGGGCCTCGGTCGATTTTTAGAGTGACCGAGTGAAAAGATAATTTTTCGATCCAAACACCGAAACAGTGTCGGTGCGCGACAGAGGCGCGTCGCGCACCTGTAGCGGAGTGACACTTGCGTTTTTTCAAAATTTTTCGACGGGATTAAGAAAACTCGTTCAGAAAATTTTTGAAGAAAATGTACTGTTCGCGACCAGTCCGCGTCGCGGACTGAGTCACTTCGAGGCTGGAAATTTCTAAAATTATCGAGGGGCATTTTGGTCCATTCCTAACACCTTATAAATTCCCTATACGACTAATATAAGTCGTTTCGACATGAAAAGAGTCTAAAATCCCATTCTAAGTCCTTTTCTAACAATTGAATAGGACTAGAGCTTGAGAGAAGAGGAGAAGAGCTTGAGGTAGACGAATTCAAGAGTGAATAAGAGTTCTTAATTCTGATGATGATGTGATGCCATTTCCTTTTAAGGTTATAGATGAGGAGGAGCAGTTAGAGAAATCGTGAGTAGTCTAACAGATAGGTAAAATCATATTAGTATCTCCCGAGGTAAGAGTTCATGTAATCGAGAGTGTAAGCTGCTATGGTAGGCTTAAATGCGTGGATGCTATAATGCGAGTGTATTAGAGTGATGAGGACGAGCATTATTCTCTAAGTACAAGTTACTATTGAGTGAGGGTTCTTGATTCTGATGTCATCTTACACGTGTACTGACCTTCGGCTTATTATGCCATTGTTGATAGTATGATGTAGGGTATCAAATTTTAGAGGTATAATCATGCTTATACTGCATGGAGAGGTGGTAGTTTGGGGGTTTCGTCAAAGGGGGAGATGATGAGTTCCTCCACGTCCAAATAATGATGTGGATAATAGTAGACTGAGAATGAGGTGGATGAGAAGGAGTGAATATATCCTCATTGTGATATCGGTGTTAAACTTGTGTCATGTAAGGATAGAGATAAGAAGGAGGAAAGAGATGAGATCGTATGATGCACAATAGATAGGTAAGAGTATGTTGATGTGACTTTGAGTGAGAGTTCATTGAATGGTGGAGGTAGAAGTGACAAGTAGGCTTGAAAAATTCTGAGACATAGATAAAGAGGATGTTATTGTGCGAGTATGAATGATAGACTATTGAAGACTTCATAATAAATATTTCGAGTATAGAGCTGAGTATTGAGGATTAGTTTTATATGAATATGATCACCTTAAGAATGACACCTTGAGGCTTAGAACTGGGCCTGAATGAAAGAAGAAGAGGTGGTTAGGTAGAGGTTTGAATAAGAGCTATGAGTTTGCATTGATGGGGTAAAGTGCCAAAAAAAAGGGCACAATTGAGGTGGGGACTTGAGCATGAGAGTGTCCTCAGAGTCTTGTTTATACGATGTTCCTATTCTCGATTTGAGTTGATGGCTTCCATCCTGAGTTCAAAAGACTGATTGACAAGGTGTCTAAATGATTCAAATTGATTGAGTTTCGATGTTCCATTCGTGCTTGATGAAGAGAATGTAAGATGTAATTTCCTTACTCTTGATTTAAATTGAGTTCTCTAATTCTGAATTGATGTGTCCATTTTTGAGTCTGAATGGAGATGGTTTAAGATTGATGAGAAGTCAAGAGTTTATTTGATTGAGTGAGTTTTGAGAAGAGTTCTGATTCTTATTCGTGCCTTGATGTCTACTTTACTCATCATTCGAGGACGAATGATCCCAAGGGGGAGATAATGTAACACCCCAACTTTTTTTTTACTAAGATTGAGGCATCCTTCATATGATAGAATCAATTCCTGAGTATTTAAAGTATATTAGATGTGATTTAGAGTTATAAAGGATCTTTTACATCAAGCCAAGTCCAAAGAATTTCTAGTGACTAAGTTTTCATATGAGTTGATGAAAGGGTCAAGTTCAGATGATCATATCTCCTAAAGTATAATGAGTTAGGTGACCCATAATATATCAAATTAAAGATCTTTGAATTATCTTTCCAACGCATCTTATTTCGCGTTAAACGGAGTTCGGAGTAGATAGTTATGACCATTTTACTGGAGACCTACAGAGCTGTCTGAAGGTCCGCGACGACTCCGCGACGCGGACCTATCGCGAACCCTTTCTGGATAAGCTAACCGACGTTTCTTTATTTTATTTTGAGGGTACTTTACCCTAAAGCCTTTGGGCGTCTATTTAAGGTCCCAAAATGCATAATACGTCAGTTTCATAAGTCAAAACCCTCTCTTTCACTCCTAAACATAAAACGCTCAAGAATCATCAAGAAAGTCATCAAGTTAGGATTAACTTTCAAGATTCTTCATCAAGGTGAGTTATTCTTCATAAGCTTTAAGCTAATTTCTCTATCTATTCATGAAATCCCTAATAGAATCTTAAATCCTAACCTAGGGTTTCAAGAAAGCGAAATCAAGAATCCCAACAAAGGATTCCTTGATTCTTCTTTCCATGAATTGGGTTCTTCATCAAGAAACTCTAAAGATTCTGAGTCAAAAAGTCAAGAATCAAAAAGAAGCTCTTCAAACGATGTCTTTCCAAGTTCGTTCATTCTAAAAGAACAACGAGATTGAGGATTTTCTCCAAGAAACGAGTATTCATCAAATTTTGATTGTAATATCAAATTTCCAAGTATGTAAGGCTAAACTAAAAGCATGAGTTTGTTCTCTCATGTGCCCCATAGAGGTCAAAGATGAGTTGATTGTTGAAGAGTATGTGTGCATGAATATTTGAGAGTTTTTCATTGAAAAATTGATTTGAAATTACATGTTTTCTAAGTTGATGATCATCATACTATTTGTTTTCTTGAAGTTAACATTTTTCATGAGATTTTGCATAACCTTACATGATTATTTGAAAAGCATGCATAATGAACTTAGGGATGAGTCTAGAGCCTTGACAATGATGATGTTGTGATGTTGTGATTGTGTTTCACATTTGATGAGAGTCTTGATGATGATGTTGATGAGAATGACGTTTTATGATGTCTTAAAATGGGGAGTTTAATTTCTAAAAGAGTATCTTGAGTCTATGATGTTGATGTTGATGTTATGAGGTGAGGTACTATGTCCCTCTGGGACCGATGTTGATGTTGAGGTTTTATAATATGTCCCCATGGGACTGATGTTGATGTTGAGATGATGTACTATGTCCCTCTGGGACCGATGTTGATGTTGAGGTATTATATCATGTCCTTATGTGACTGATGATGATGTATTATGTCCCTATGGGACTGATGATGATGATGTTTTATGAGCATGTCGAGTTCTGGGAGGAGTATTGAGCACCGAAATGGGTAGAGAGTGAGTCCCACTCAAACCCATTAACTACGTGGCCCGCGTAGGAAGAGAGGATTGAACCGCAATACGGATGGCTCCTATCTTGTCCCAAAAGAGGACTGATGTTTGATGTTTTTGTGGATCTACTGATGTGATGTCCTTTAACCCGGGCAGGGTATTGGATGGATGTGGCAACGGCATCGCTTCGTTGTATCATCACTGGCTCATAAGTGATGGTTGTCGGTTAGAGAAACTCCCAGTTAGGTTCCTTTTGATAGGACTCTGATGTTGATGTTGATGTGATGTTTGAGTCGAGTTCCCTGAGTTGAGTTGATGTCGATGTTCCCTGAGATGAGTTGATGTTGATGTTCCTTGAGTTGAGTTGATGTCGATGTTCCCTGAGATGAGTTGACTTGAGTTGAGTTGATGTCGATGTTCCTGAGTTGAGTTGAGTTGATGTTGATGTTCCTTGAGTTGAGTTGAGTTGAGTCGAGTCGAGTTGAGTTGAGTTGAGTCGAGTCGAGTTGAGTTTCCTTGAGGTGAGTCTGATGTATTGATGAGATGTTGATGGGCCATTGTCTACTCTTTATTCTTTCTTTAGATAGACATTTGACATTCTGATGGAGTATGATGTTGAGTTGATGTTATTCCTATATTATTCTACTTGTTTCTGTTTCACTCAGCTATTTTACATACCAGTACATTCCAAGTACTGATGTCCCCTTCTGGGACTGCATCGTTTTATGATGCAGAGGCAGGTATTAGAGATCATTAACAGGCGCTTCGTTGAGGATCTATTCGCATTCAGCTGATTGGTGAGACCTCCTTGTTTTCAGAGGATTTCCATATTTTTATCATCTAGCTTGAGGTGTACTTTATTTTCCTTGAGTTGGGTAACCATGGCCTGTCATGGTACCATTGAGATGTTTGAGTTAGAGGCTTCATAGACACTGAGTAGAGGATGTGATGTATTGTTTTTCCAACTATTCTTTGTTGGAAATTAACATTTTGTATAAAGGCTTGATTATTTTAATTATATTAAGGTCTTTTCCTTGAGGATGTTTCTTCCGCTGTTGAGTATGATGTGACGATGAGTCCAAGTGGTTCGCTTGGGGACTAGCAATAGTCTCTGAGTGCCGGCCACGCCTAGGGTACCCTCCCGGGGCGTGACAATATATTTTTTAATTATTATCTAGGAATACTATATTTAAAAAATATTTATCATTTATTGCAACTATACTATGCATTAAAAGTGAATTATATATGTAATGTATATGTATTATATTTATTTGGGTAAAAAAATGCATAATGTGTTAAAAGCGAATTATACATGTAATATAGATGTATTATACTATGTATAAAAATGAATTTGCATGCAATATAGATGTATTGTAAGTGTTTTAAAATGTATTAAACTTATTTTGATAAAAAGTCTAAATTATATATTTAAAGTGAATTATACATGTGTTAAGTGGGTAACTTACACAAATCCCATACTTTTTTTTTAGCTACTTTCAACTAATACCAACTTTTTTTTAAAACTACCAAAAATCCCTTTGTTTTGATACAAAAAATAAAAGCAGTGATACATGTCGAAAAGTAGGAGCATTAAGGTATTTTAACTATGATACATGGAGAAGTAGGAATTGTAATTTATATGAGTAAGTGTTGCAGTTTTGTATCATTTAAGGGATTTTTGTAATTTTTTAGAAAAGTCGGGATTAAATGAAATTATAAACATAAATTGTGTATTTATGTAATTTTTCACTAAGATAAATTTATATAGCTATAAATGGTAAATAATATTTAAATATGGTATATTTAGATACGTTTTCTATATTAGTAACTGTAAAACACAAATCAAAAATCAAATCAATACTAATACTAGCAATAAAATAAAATAAGATAAAAATCCAACACTAAGAGTGATAATAATAGTGAATATTTGTTCATTAGTTTTACATTGGTTTAGATAATTAAAATACACAACCTAATTTTATTTTTTCTCTAATGTTTACTCATGTAATTAATAGGTACTTATAACACTAATTTTAGCATGATTTAGTACTTTAAAGTTATGATATTTTCATTATGACTTATTTAGCATGATTTAGCACTTTAAAATTAGGATCATCTTCATTATGACTTATTTATTTTATGAGATCTCCTTATTATTTTTTGTTGAATATTTTTGTGTCTTCACTAATATCATATTTTGTGTTTTTCTTAAAAACATCCTAGATTTTTGTATTTTGGTAGAACTAAAGAAATATTTGAATTATAAGTTAATTATATGTTTTTATAAATACTTTATCGAAATATTCAGAAAAACTCGACAACACGAGAATTTTGAAAAAGAAATCCAAAGATTCGAGAAATTAAAAAAAAATTTGAAAACCCCAAAAATCCGAGAAATCCAAAAAAACCTGAAAAAAAATCAGAGGTTGAAAAACTCGAGTTTTATTGGTTTGGTTGATTTATATATTAAAAAATCTGACACAAATGGTTTGGTTTGATATTTAAAAAATTAGAATCAACCCGGTCCATGTACACCCTAGTTCCAACTTAAAAATAGATTTCATAAACATTATTCATTGTCAGTTTAAGACGGCTGGGATGTTTAAGGAATGGAGGGGGAAGTATGATGATTCCACTGTATGAAAATAAAGGTGATATCTGAAATTACAACAGTTGCGGAGGTATTAAGTTGTTAAGGCACACTATGAAAGTAGGGAGAGAGTGGTAGAGATAAGGATGAAAGGAGCATTTCTATTATTGGGAATCACTTTGGATTCATGCCAGGGCGATCAACCACAAAAGTCATCCATCTTGTGAAGAAGATGATGGAAAATTATCGAGAAAAGAAAAGAGACTTACATATGATGTTCATTGACCTTGAGAAGACCTACTATAACGTCTCGAGGGAAGTTTTGTAGCTATGCCCGGAGGCAAAGGGTGTATTGGTGGTATATACTAGGGCAATAATGGACATATACGAAAGAGCTTAAATGTGGATAAAATGGTGGGAGGAGACTCAGAGCCTTTCTAGTAGAGCTGTAGTTACGTCAGGGATCAACTCTGTGTATCATTTTCCTTGGTGACATCAATTGACACAAGATATTCAGGATGAGTTGTCTTAGTGGTGTTATTTACATATGATATAGTACTGATTGATGAGACACACAGTGGTATTAATTTAAACTAGAGGTGTTGAGACAAACACTAGAGACTAAAAGGTTCAGGTTGTGTAGGACCAACACAGAGTATATAAACCGTAATTCAGTGGGGCAATGCATGAAGAAGGCGTGGAAGTGAGGCTTGACACACAAGAAATCTCCAAACGAGATAAATTCAAGTACCTTACATCTATAATTGAGGAGAACATTGATGAGGATATTACACATTATATTGGAGCGACATGGGTGAAACGAAGGCTTGTCTCTACAATCTTGTATAATAAGAAGGTACTACCAAAACTCAAAGGTAAAATTTATAGAGAGCTGATTAGACTGATATCATTTTATGGAATAGAGTATTGGCCAATCAAAAACTCTTATGTTCAATAGATACATATCGCGGAGATAAGGATGCTGAGATAGATGTGTGATCATAATCTGACTGATAAGATTAGAAATAAGGATATTGAAAATAAGGTAAGAATGGCTAACATAATTTGGATATACGAAAAGAAAATGTGTGGATGCACTAGTGAGGAGGTGCAAGACATTGGTTGTAGAGTACAAGGAGAGACGACAGAGGTAGATGATATTATGCGTATTTATACGCCGAACTAACCAAAAATACCCATAAATAGAGCCTACTTAGAGGATAAATCCATAGAGTCTAGGTGTTTTTAGTGTGATTTTGTTTATTTTGCTCATCTGGGGCCAATTGCGCCGTTTGGTTGTGTTTTAGCAGGATTTGAGCAGATTGTGCTATTTCGAAGTCATATCCAGATCATGAGGAAGAACACAACCCAAAATTGAAGGAGAAAAATCAGTTCACTCACAAAAGTACTCAAGTGTGTGTCGCAGACTTGGAGAAAAGTTGTGTGAGCTGATAAGGAGAAGAAAAAGGCGTGAAACAAGAAATAATGCACAGTTCGCATCGTGGACTTGTGCAAAAATAGTGCAAATTGGTCCAGTAAGCAAATAAAGTGAAGTCTTGCTCAAATCATGCCTGTTCGCATCGCGGACGAGGATGCATGGAAAAAATTGAATTACGAGATTTTTAGTTATATTTTGTTTTATGCTTTAGGTTTTTACAATGTGGTTTTAAAGAGAGAACGTAGATGAGATGACTAAAAAAACTCTTTCTAGGGCTATTTTGGTTAGTTTTCATCTTTGCATTCTTGGTTGTTAATGACTTTTAGCCTATTCATGATGTATGAACCTACTATGAGTGGCTAGTTCTCCCATATTCTGTGGTTGTATCCATAAATAATGTTTTAATTCTTGATTTTTTTTATATATGAATGGGTTTCTTTTGACTACTCCTATATTAAGCTTGTTTTCTATTTTGGATTCGAGAGATGTTGGAATAGACAGAACACAGTAGTACAGAGAGCTTGTTCCACTAGGAAACTAGATTGATTCGTGTAAGGGAGATCCGTGACAACTACCTTTACACCTCGCTTGGTTCATAATATAGGAAAATAACGTTAAAACACTTTTATTGGTCTGTCTATTCCCGCTCAACGATGTAGTTAGGCAATCAATAACTGTAGATCGGCAAAGGCGTGTAACCCAATTAGGCAGTCAATAATGGTAGGCCGACAAAGACGTGCAACCCTGTTTAGGTAATTTTAACCCTATGAATCAGTAGTTTGGAACCCAGACATATAAATGGCATCGGTAAGGTTATAATCCCAGAATTGCTCTTATATTGATAGTTAACAACAAACCAGTCTAGTGTAGTATTTTAATTAGTGTTTAATTTTTTTTTACAAATCCCTTCACTATTTTTACTCAAAACACTCTAAACGTAATAGCTTGGATTCTCTACCAATTTTATTTAAATCCTTTAGGTTCGATATCCTGCCCCCCTTAAATCAGGGCCACTATATTGCTTGTTTAAACCACATACACTTGCGTGCGCTAGGCAATAACAAGTGTTTGGCGCCGTTGCTGGAGATTTAAAGTTTAAGTTGGTTAATTTTCTGAGTTGTTTTGTTTTGTGGTGTTCGCTACATTTGATCTTAGTCGTGCTGTTTTTGCAAGTAGTTGGCTACTAAACTAGAAGACTAGGATTCTTGCTTTCATCAATCTAAGAGAAGAGCAGGGGTCTTGTTCCAAACTCCGCCAATAGAACTCATTGAACAGGAGGATCTTGAGGATAACAAAGGATAAATTGATCTTGGTTTAGAGGAAATGGCAGAACCAGATCCTCTTGCACCACCAGCATCGAGGTCAGTTCGGGATATGGCAATCCCGCGAACCACCAATGTCACTAGTTGCTTTCTAAAGCCGGAGCCTGGTGGTTGATGGGAACTTAAGCAGAATATGGTCTAGTTACTACGCTCTACTGGACAATTTACAGGATTGCCACATGAAGACCCACAGGTCCATCTTCAATACTTCTTGGAGATTGTAGATTCTTTCATCCCCACAGGGGTGAACAGGGACTACGTGAGGGTGAACGTGTTTCCTTTCTCATTGTTGGGGGAAGCACGAAGGTGGCTACAGATTGAGACACCCAACTCCATCACTTTCTGGGATGATCTTGCGCGCAGGTTCCTCATTTGATTCTTCTCATCTAGCAAGCCAGCCAAACTCAGGAGTGAGATTCTGAGCTTCAAGCAAAGGCTTAGAGAAAATTTATGTCAAGCTTGGGATAGGTTTAAGACTCTTTTTATTAATTGTCTCCATCATTGTCAGGCTAATGAAGTGTTGGTCCATACCTTCATTAAAGGTTTGAAACCCATAACAAAGATTCTTCTTGATTCTACTCTAGGTGGACAGGCGTTAGAGAAGACATATGATGAGTTGTACGCTCTTCTCAATCGGATCACACAAGGAAATCCTAAGTGGAATGGAGGATCAAGCCGACCGATAGTCCAAAAGCAGGCCGGTATATTGGAGATTGATGCTATAACTGCCCTATAGGCTCAGACGTCAACTATGCAGAACATGATGATCACTCGCTTCAATAACTTGACGTTGGGTCAACAACCAACCCCAATAAATATGGTACAATAACAAAAAACTGGCCGGTGTAATGTTTGTGGCGGAGGAGACCACACTGCTGAGTTCTGCAAAGCCAATATAGAAGTGGTAGACTTTGTAGGAAATGTTAATAGAGGTGGATATCAAGGTTTTGGTAACTCATACCACCCAAATTGGAGGAACCACCCCAACTTCTCTTGGGGTGGAAATCAGCAAACCAGGGACCACCTCAGCAAAGACCACAGGGTGGCAATGCTTACTACAATCAGCAGATGCAGTAGCTTGCAAAGCAGGCTAATCCAAATAATATCGCTGACAGTGAGGTACTGAAGCAATATTTGGCAAACCAGAAGATTCAAAGGAACAAGCAGGGTCTCCAGAGCTTGGAGAAATAGTTGGGGCAATTGGTAAGCACTGTAAATGCTAGACTTCAAGGAGTCTTGCCAGGTAACACTGACCCCAACCCAAAACTGGTTAATGCAGTCAGCACCAGGAGTGAAATACCAATGACTAAGTTGATCCCAAAGAAGAAAGATGGGGCTGAACCTAGCACTGCCCAAAATGATGAGGTTGGCAATCCCAGCCCAATTACTAATGAGGCAACTCCACTGCCTAAACCTCCTCTTTCATTCCTACAGAAGCTGAAAAAGAAGGAGGAGGATGACTGCTTCCAAATGTTCATCGAGCTCTTGAAACAAGTACAAATTAACTTACCACTTATTGATGTTTTGCAGGGGATCCCAAAGTATGCCAAATATGTGAAGGACATTGTGGCCAACAAGAACAAGTAGGCGGAATATGAAACTGTGGCGCTCATGGAGGCATATAGCTCCAGGATTCTCAATAGATCCCAACTACCAACCAAATTGAAGGATCCTGGGAGCTTCACTGTGCAAGTAACCATTGGGAGTTGTTTGAATGCAAGAGGTTTATGTGATCTGGGTGCAAACATCAATCTCATGCCCAGTTTCATGTTTTTGAAGTTAAGGCTTTGAAGCCCAAAGCCCACCGCCACTGTCTTACAATTGGTTGATCGTTTTGTGGCAAGGCTAGATGGGTGTGATTGAGGATGTCTTAGTCTAAGTAGGATTTATCATTTTCCCTGTAGACTTTGTCATTTTGGATTTTGAATCAGATCCATAGGTCCCATTCATTCTTAGACGCCTATTCCTTTCTACGGGAAGGGTATTGATTGATATGGCAGCGGGGAGGCTCACAATGAGAGCCCATGATAAGGTTGAGGTATTTGATGTCTACAAAGCTATGAAGCTACCAGTTGCATATGAGGACTTGGCAGCTATCACAGTGATGAATACAATGCCTGCAGTGAGCCAAGTGGAGATCACAGACCCACTAGCCAGAGTGTTATTGAATCAAGGGCTAGTGGATGATGCAGAGGCTAGAGAAATAGAGAGTGTGCTTAATAATCACAATGTCAACATGCTAAAGAAAGTAGCAGAGCCATTAAACACAGTGTTGGGACCACCACCCAAACCCATTTAGTTGAAGAAGCTCCTCAACTTGAGTTGAAGCCATTGTCGTTACATCTCAGGTATGTGTTTCTTAGTGAAATGATACTTTACGTATAATGTTGTCTACTTCATTGACTGCAACATAGGTGGAATCTGTCATAGTAGTGCTAAAGAGAAGGAAGAGAGAAATGGGTTGGCAAATGTCAGACATCCATAGCATTAG
This sequence comes from Solanum rostratum, assembly GCA_029948455.1. Lineage (NCBI taxonomy): Eukaryota > Viridiplantae > Streptophyta > Magnoliopsida > Solanales > Solanaceae > Solanum > Solanum rostratum. The sequence goes on along the minus strand of CM057053.1, from coordinate 13,058,950 downwards.
CCCAGCGCTGTGTATGCACAGGATTTTCATGGAGGAGGGTCACAAGCTAGTGGCCCAACCATAGGGGAGATTGAACCCAATCATGAAGGAGGCAGTAAAGAAAGAAATGATCTAAGTGGTTGGATACGGGGATCATCTTCCCCATCTCATAAAACAAGTGGGTGAGCCCGGTGTAGTGTGTCTCCAAGAAAGGAGGGATAACGATCATCATTAATGATAAGAATAAGCTGATCCCAACCAAAATAGTGACAGGGTGGCATATCTGCATGGACCATATAAAGTTAAATGATGCCACTCGGAAAGACCACTATCTGGTGCCCTTCATTGATCAGATGTTGGACAGGCTTGCTGAACAAGAATATTATTATTTCCTAGATGGATACTCGGGATATAACCAAATCACTATTGCACCCGAGGACCAAGAGAAAACTACCTTCACCTGTCGGCATGGAACCTATGCTTTCAAATGCATGCCCTTTAGACTGTGTAATGCACTAGCCACTTTTTAAAGGTGCATGATGGCTATATTCTATGACATGGTGGATGACTTTGTAGAGGTGTTCATGGATGATTTCTCAGTTTTTAGGGAGTCCTTTGCGATATGTCTGTACAATCTGGACAGGGTGCTAGCAAGATGTGAAGAGACTAACCTTGTTCTTTACTAGGAAAAATGTCACTTTCTGGTTAAGGATGGGATAGTCTTGGGGCACAAGGTGTCTAAACGCATCTTAGAGGTGGACAAAGCTTGAGGTGATAGAGAAGCTACCTCCACCAGTATTAGTCAAGGGGATTCGGAGTTTTCTTGGACATGCGGGGTTCTACCGCAGATTCATTAAGGATTTCTCTAAAATTGCAAAGCCGCTATGTGCCCTCCTGGAAAAAGAGGTACCTTTTAATTTTGATGCTTCTTGTTTGCAGGCCTTGATTTGTTGAAGATGAAGCTGGCCGAGGCTCCAATATTGATAACACCTGATTGATAGCTCCCATTTGAGCTCATATGTGATGATAGTGACATGGTTGTGGGTGCAGTGTCGGGGTAGCATAGAGAGAAGGTGTTTCACTCTATTTTCTATACCATCAAGGCTCTGGATGCAACTTAAAGTAACTATACAATCACTGAGAAAGAGATGTTGGCATTAGTCTATGCATTTGAAAAATTCATATCGTACTTGGTGGGCACCAAGGTCATAGTTTTCATCGACCATGCTACAGTGAGGTACTTATTTAACAAGAAGGATGCGAAGCCCTGACTTATCAGATGGATCTTTTTGCTCCAAGTGTTCAACATTGAGATTAAGGATCGCAAGGGGTGTGAGAACCAGATTGCTGATCACCTGTCTTGTTTGGAGAATGATGCTCACATAGGCGAGCAAATGTAGATAAAGGAAGAATTCCCAGATGAGCAGTTGTTGGCGCTAGAAGTTGTGGAGCTACCTTGGTATACTGATATAGTGAACTACCTGGTGAGTGGGGTGTTTCCTCTGGATGCTAATTATCAGCAAAGAAAGAGGTTGGCTCATGATGTAAAGGCTTATATCTGGTATGAGCCATATCTCTTCAAGTAGGGGGTTGATCGAATGGTAAGAAGAAGAGGCACAAATGCAGAAGATCTTAGAGAGATGTCATGCTTCTCCTTATGGAAGCTATCATGGAGGTGAGTGGACAGCTCACAAGGTGCTACAATCAAGTTTCTTCTGGCCTACTCTCTTTAAAGATGTTGTACACTTTGTGAGGTCCTGCGATGCATGCTAGAAGACTAGCACCATCTCCAATAGGCATGAGATGCCCCTGAATAACATCTTGAAGGTGGAGATCTTTGATGTTTGGGGGATGGACTTCATGGGTCCATTCCCACCCTCTTTTGGTAATCACAACATCTTGGTTGCAGTTGATTATGTCTCTAAATAGGTGGAAGCGGTAGCTTTACCCACCAATGACTCCAAGGTAGTGAGCAAGTTCCTAAAGAAGCAGATCTTCTCAAGGTTTGGGACTCCAAGATGTGGAGTGTGGCATAAGGTGGCTACAACATACCACCCATAGACGAGCGGTCAGATAGAGGTGTGCAATAGAGAGGAAAAACAAATCCTGCAGAAGATCGTCAATGCCACAAGGAAGGATTGGTTTATCAAACTTGATGAGGACTAGTGGGTATACAGTACAACATACAAGACACCTATTGGAATATCTCCATACCGACTGATTTATGGGAAAGCATATTATCTTTCGGTGGAGCTTGAGCACCAAGCATATTGGGCCATAAAAAGGCTAAATCTCGATCTAGAGCTCGCGGGGAGAAAGAGATTGGAACAACCGAAAGAGTTGGATGAATTTTGGCTCCAAGCATATGAGAATACGAAGCTATACAATGAGAGGACAAAAAAATGGCACGACCGGCACATCATCAAGAAAAATTTTGAGCCGGGGCAATAGGCACTTCTTTTTAACTCTCGTTTGAAACTGTTCCCAGGTAAGCTTCGGTCAAAGTGGAGTGGACTATATATGGTGGTGTCCGTGATGCCACATGGAGCGGTAGAGTTGAAGGATGTGGCCACGAACCAAAATTTTTTGGTGAGTGGTTAGCGTGACAAGTGCTACTATGGTGAAGACATGAGCAAAGATGAAGAGGCCATAGATTTGACCAATGACGAATGATAAATGCTGAGTCATTCTGCAACGATAAATCAGACGCTGCACTGGAGGCAACTTATGATAAGGTAACAATGGTTATTTTTGCTTTAATTTTATTTAAAAAAAGAAAAAAAACCATAGAAAATTATAAATTTGCACCAAGGGCATGTTTGCGATAGTGGCGCATCGCGAACATTGTTCAATTTGGTGCGAAAATTTGCATCCTCAATTTTCAACGATCCATTGGTTATTTTTTTGTATTTTTTGGCTGGATTAACTTGTTTCACCATTTTGTAGCATATTCAGGTGTTCGAGGATTTTTTCGGGGTTTAGAGTTCAAAATTTGTTTTTTCGAGCCCTAAAACAGTGTGTGTCCGTGCCAGGCATGCGACGTGCTTATGTCGCAGACATGTATTGATTTTAGCGCCCAGGTAAAGTAGAAAAAGCAAAAAAAATTAACTACAAGTCCGCGCCCGTGCCCACGCCGCATCGCGCACGTGGCACGGACATGTGTATTTGTTTCCTTTACCCCACTCGACTCTACCCCTATTTAACCTCCCCCCACCCTCCCCCACATGTTTGTTTTAATTTTTTTCACACTAACTCGATGCCAACCCCCTTCTTTTCACTTTTCTCTTAAATTTTTCTCCCTCAATCACTCAAATCCAATCAAATCCACGACGCATTCCTAGCTTCTTCAAGAAATTCACCATCACTTTTGCATTTTTCAAGTCAAGCTTATGCACTAATTATTCTTGTTCTTTATTAAGAGTTTGAATCATTTTGTGCTTCTTGGGGTGAAATCAAGTGGATGAACTTGTTTTTCTTGATTATTATTAGTTGTTTGTTGTTGGGTGTTAAGATTTGAGACCTAATTTCTTGATTAGAAGAATTTTTGTGCATGGTATTGTTGGGTGCAAACCCTAGGCCGAAAATTGGGGTAAATGGGGATTTTGTAATCTTGTACTTAAAATGTTGATAATGTGAAGCCTTGTTTTTGGGGGTTGCAAAATTTCAAGTATGGGGTTGTTTGTTGAAGCATGATGCCTTGTTTTGTGCCCCCCCGGGCTGAATTATGCTAGCATGTATTTGGGAGATGGGGGAGGGGTGATTGCTTGAATTAATTATTTCAAACAAGGTTGTGAAATGTGCGGGGTGATGTTAGTGTGGAATTGAAGTGTTGGGGTGGTATTGTTGAGCTCAAGTGTGGGGTTATGCCGTCGGATTTTTTATTAGTAGCCTGAATTGAGTCGGGAAGTCTTAGTACATTCTCATCTCTTGAAACTAAGTGTGGGGTAGGGTGTACTTGAAAGTGTGTAGAAGGGGCTCTATTTTGTGCATGCGTGCTGATGATGTCTAGTTATATTTGCAGATTCACATGGCTTCTCGTTCATGCAGAACTGGCTAGGCTAGTGGGGCAGGTGCCTCGAGCAGTAGGAGAACGGATAGGGACATCCTTGAGGTGCCCATAGCCCTGGACCATAGGGGCCAGAGTAACGCTTTAGGCTTAAGGTTGTGGATAGGGATGGATGACGTTGGTATCGGGTGCACAATGAAGCTAAATACTTCCTGGACATCCCTATAGATGTTGATTCTTTGGCCTGGGATTACCTACACATATACCAATACTGCATGAAGTATCGCTAGACCTTTTTATTTGAGGAGCCAAGGCACTGTAACCTGAGTGTTATTCGGGAGTTCTATGCTAATGTGAGGAAAGAGCCAGGGACCCAGGTGGTGATAGTTTGGGGGATGGAGGTGAACATCTCTCCACTGGCTAATAATGGGGTCCTAGGCACCATTGATGTTCCGAAAGGTAACTTCATAGAGGTCCAGATTCATCCCCCTTACAGGGCCATAGCCATACTCTCACCGGGGTGAATTCCACTACTAAGTGGATTCGCCATGCTTATAGGGTCTACCACCAGTCCTTCTCGTTTGCCCATATGAATAGGGAGGCTCGTGTCTGGGTAAGATTGTAACCAACTTTTTCTTCCCGTGGCAGCACTTCACGGCTATCACGAGAGATCGAGTGCATTTGGCTTTTGCACTTATGATCGAGGTTGAGCTAAATTTTTGAGCTATTTTTAAGTCGGCCATGCGAAAGGCTCGGGTGCACCGGGGGTGCTGGTATGCATTTGGTAGCGTTATCACTGATCTATGTAATTATGCAAGTATTCCGACGGAGGATTTCGACTATTGTCCCCGCATTGAGGCCACTCCCTATAATGTCACCAACATTAAAGGGCCTGAGGAGTCTGCGGGTCTGCTGCTCACTACAATTGAGTAGAGCCATCGGGATGAGCTGATCATGGCCAACATGTACGGGCTTGAGATGATAAGACACAGGATAGGCGGGCACCCGTCCACACAACAGGACTTGATGAGGTGGAGGCCTGTTATCCTCTCAATGCCCATGCCAATACGGTATTGGGCATCAGGTCTCAATTTGTTGAGCCCATCGAGGATGACATCCCAACGGACCCTGATGAGGCACGGACCAGTTCAGATGTAGAGGAGGATGAGATCACAGAGGGGTTGCCTGTTGGTGTTGGGGGTGAACCCATCTTGCCCGGCCCAGAGTAGTGAGCACCGTGTTCCCACTTCATAAGTTATGTATGGTTAGCACCAGGTGTAGTGCTAAGTTTAAGTGTGGGGTGGGCGTATGCTACTGATTATGCTTTATTCTGTTTAATTCGGCTTGTATTAAGACTTCATGTTTCTTGTTTTTTGTTGGACATCATTTTCATTTATATTTTTCATTTGGTCTGTAATTATTAAGTAGGTGATGTTTGAATGTTAGTAGATATGTGAATGTTTTAGTTTATGCATTATTTTAGTTATAATTACTTGTATTTGTTGAGTATTGTGGTTGTGAATGTTAGTAGTAGTCATAGTTGAGTGACGGGTCCCTATGATGGATGGACAATGACCATCCTAAGGGTATTCATCAAATTGAGCTTCATTTAGAGTGTCCGTAGTTGTATAAACAAGCATTGTATGTCGAGCATGCCTACCAAGACAACTTAATCACTTGAACTCCTAGTAAGCTTATGCTTGAATCTTGTACTTCATCAATGTATGTGCTTAATTTTGAATTCATGTGAATGATGTGATAGTAAGTCTAGTGTTAACCTTATGATGGGAGTTTTACAAGAGCGAGTGAGCTTATTTGTGAGTCTATGTTGCAATAGTCGCTAGAACTTGCTCAGTATGTGGATTAGACTTGGTAGGAATTGAAATTGGAGGAAAAGATCTAAGAATTTCTTTGGTAACCCTAGTAATTTTGAAGCCTTTTTATCCACCTAATATAAACATCCTTAGTTAACCCATTTGAGCTTTAGCCTTTTTCTTTGGTTAGCCACATTTCAAGCCAAACCCGTTCTTTTGAGTTTAAACTGTGTTTGATCCTAATTCCTAAGCGCTTAAGCACATTAAGTCAGAGGGAAGGGAGCTGGAATGGACACCCAAACGATAAGTGGTAGTGCAGTGAATAAAAGAAAAGGCAAAAATATTGTTGGCCTGACCTAGTGCTGGTCCGCGACCAGTGTGCATCGCGGATCTATCCCACAGGGCTACTGTTTTGAAAAAAAGAAAGAGAAATACAATAAATATTAGATAGTGTTCTGAAGCTTTTATACTTTATAGATACAATAAAGGGTATTGAATTAGGGAAGATTAAAGGTGATGGAGTTAGAGACTAATAATGTAAGCTATGAGCTTCTTGGGAACTGAGCCATGTTAGCTATATCTATAAATGTACCCCACCAGCTCGTAGCTTACATTACAACCAAATAAAAGACCTATGTGATCCTTTGAGTTAGATTCTAACTAGGTTGAAGTCATACATTAAGGGCAAACCTATGGAAACTAGAAACAACATAAGACATCTCTTGGGAGAGAGAGAGTTGTTTGTGTATCCATTCTTAATCCTTTGTCTAGGTTCTTAGTGGTGTGCATGGGTAATTCTTCTGGTGAGGGCACATAATCATCTGAGGTTGGTGATTTGATGAGCTGTTAACTGAAATTCTGCATGAGTCTATATTGGTACATGAGTGTCAGATGAAAGCTCATGCTACTTGGGTCCTGGAAGATTGTTTGCCATGGTTAAAAAGGCTTGGTCATACGATGTTTATTATACATACTGCCTGGGGAGTGTCATGCACGTGCCTTGATTTTCCCAAGGACGGACAAAGCTTGAAGTGTGGAGTGGTGATCTTAGGCGTATTTATACGTTGAACTAGCCAAAAATACCTATAAATAGAGCCTAGTTAGAGGGTAAATCCATGGAGTCAAGGTGTTTTTGGTGCGATTTTGTTTATTTTGCTAATTTGGGGCCAAGTGCGCCGTTTGGTTGTGTTTTTGCAGGATTTGAGCAAACTATGCTATTCTGAAGTCATATCCAGATCATGAGGAAGAATACAACCCAGAATTGAAGGATAAAAATCAGTTAACTCAAAAAAGTACTCAAGTGTGTGTCACAGACCTGGAGAAAAGTTGTGCGAGCTGAAAAGGAGAAGAAAAAGGCATGAAACAAGAAATATTGCATAGTCCGCGTCGCAGACTTGTGCAAAAGTAGTGCAATTGGTCCAGTCAGCAAATAAAGCGAAGACCTGCTCAAATCATGCTTGTCCGCTTCACAAACTTTGAGGATGCATGGAAAAAAATCGAATTACAAGATTTTTAGTTATATTTTATTTTAATCTTTAGGTTTTTACAATCTGGTTTTAAAGAGAGAATGTAGAGGAGACGACTAAAAAAACTCTTCCTAGGGCTATTTTTGTTAGTTTTCATATTTGCTTTCTTTGTTGTTTTAGCCTATTCATGATGTATGAACCTATTATGAGTGGCTAGTTCTCCCATATTTTGGGGTTGAAGTCATATACAATGTTTTAGTTCTTGATTTATGATATATATGAATGGGTTACTTTTGACTACTCCTATATTACTTAAATCTATATTTCAGATCCTGATCAGCTAGGAAGTAAACTTGCTGTCTATTTTGGATTCGAGAGATGTTGGAATAGATAGAACATAGTAGTATAGGGAACTTATTCGACTAGAAAACTAGATTGATTAGTGTAAGGGAGATCTGTGACAACTATTTTTACACCTCGCTTGGTTCATAATATAGGAAGTTAACGCTAAAGCATTTTTATTGGTCTGTCTATCCGCACTCAATGATGTAGTTAGGCAGTCAAAAACAGTAGGCCAGTAAAGGCGTGCAACCTAGTTAGGTAGTCAATAACGGTAGGCCGGCAGAGGCTTGCAACCCTGTTTAGGTAATTTTAACCCTGTGAATCAGTAGTTAGGAACCCAGACATATGTGCGAACTTTGAGACTAAAACGGCATCGATAAGGTTACAATCCCAGAATTGCTTTTACATTGATAGTTAACAACAAACCAGTCTAGTGTAGTATTTCACGGATCGAAGATGAGACCTTAAAGTTACAAAAATTTAAAATTTAAGTTGAGGTTCAAGCTCATTTTACGTGTGTACTTCATTCTATGGGTCGTACATGACCCTTGTGGATGAGATTCAGAGACTTGAACTTTGCCTTAGGACTAGGGGCGTTTACAGGTCGTGAAAAGTTTGATGGGTCATGGGAGTGGTCTTAGAACTGAGATTCACAGAGTTGGAAAAAAGTCTTGGATAGGACGATGAGAGGTCTATGGATCATAAATCAATCTATGAATCATAATATGGGTTCGTTGTTTGGGGTTCAGAGATGGGAAGTTGAAGGACTTGAGTTCCACGAATTGATTGGATGAATTTTCTTCTTCCCAAATCTAGGATTCAACATTCAAGTCTCATTTTCAAGGATTTCAAGCTAAACTTCATCAAAGTATGTAGGTATTAATTCATGATTCCTTTCATCCATGAAGTCAAAATAACTCTCTATTTTTCATGAATTTTTAGTGTAGAAACCTAGGATTTTCATAATTTAGCATCGGATTCCATAAACTATGATCTCACTCATGCCTATTGATTTAATTATGCACGAGTTGACATTAAAATGATGATTTCAAGGTTTTCATTCATTTTTTCTAAATTTCAGCAAGGGTTCATGAAATTCTTTGTGGGTTCTTTCAATTATGATTCAATTGATATTATTCTACATGGTCATGCATGAATTCATCAAAATTACATAATTTAAAGTTGATTCTCTATGAGTTCATGCAATTCACCCTAATTTTCACTATGAATTATGATCATGATTTGACAAGGATTTCAGCATGCTTTATGTAAATGATGAATTGTGATTTCATGACATTTCTTAAGAAAGAATGAATAATTGTGAAGGATTTTTTTCATAATTGAATGATTGTGAAAGGTTTTCTCACCCATTCACGGATTCAAAATATGAAAAGGACAATTTCCATATTAATTGAATTGAATATTGAGTGAGCTAGTCTATGAATATGTCTTAGTGAAAATGAATTGGCAATTAGATATTGCATCTTTTCATGATATGACCTAATAATTTATGATATCTATTTTGTTGGGATTTGACTTAGTACCGAGAGGACTTTGGGTGGATCTCAGTCAGAAAGCCCTAGAAGTCACCAAAGGGCGCTTTAGTAGAAATCTCAAGTCCCAAACTATGTGCACATATAACTTTCTATGTTAATGATGTCACTCACGGATTTTACCTTATTAAGTAGACTCTCTCTTTTTTGTAATGGGAGTAGCACAGAATATCACATTGTAGCTCACATGGTCTTATTGTCGGTTAAGGTTGATATCCCATAAAAAGTATGTTTTCTTATACTTATGCTCTTTTAAAATTTTCAATATAATTCTTAAATTACATTGACCTTGTTCATGTGTTATTATAACATGCTTTAAATGAAATACTTACCACATTTTCTATCTTCGTCGATTGCATATCATGTCATATGTATATTGCATTGCTCACATATTTAGTACATTCTAAGTACTAACACGACTTTTTGTCTACATAGTTTATAAATCTGGGTTCGATAGTTAATCCCATTTCTTTCGTAGCTGTTCGAGTTGCTAAAGTTCATTTGATTGATGAATTCTCAGGCTTTGATGATAATCTGATATGAGTTTATGATTTCTTAATATGACTTTATTTATTAGGTTTGGGTTACCTAGGACATGTCCTATGCTCCCATCTAAACTTATAACGATCCGACCTAGGGGCCTAGTCGTCACACAACGAATAAGATACCCGGAGGCACCTCACCCAAGCCATCTATGAATCTCAAGCATTCATGGGCTTTAAATAAAAACATATTGCAGAAAAACAATCACAAAGAAAAATGGGCTATGGGCTATTTTTTGCAATCAAGCAACATCAAAACTTAGAAATTATCACTTGTCCATAAGCATACCACTAATACATACGAACAGAACCGTTAAGGTCGGTTTTCATCAAATGAAAAGAATATCCGTAATAGACAACATAGAAAAGAAAAAGCCTTTGAAAGGCCATAGATACATTGTCTGAAAATAAAATACATCAAAAGTGAAAAATAGGTGGAGTCCCAAACTAAGGGCTCACTACAATAAATATCTAGTCTTGAACGCCAACTACTAGCCACAAGCTGGTGGAGGAGTACCTATCCCTACATAGTTAAATCACATAGGCAAATATGTGTTAGTATATTTGAATTTGCTAAGCTGTGAGATGTAATGCACAGACGAAATTGTAATGCCATCATAGTTAAACATAACATATAGATATACATAAGATTAAAGAGTCATAAAATAAGCTTAAACATGCACAAGGAATATGACTCAGGTTAATGTGAGACAATTCATATTTAACACATGAATAAAAGACATATCATAAGATCATGTAAACTTGTGAGAATGAACCATAACCAACTGTAAGGTCATGTGAGCTACTATATAGAATCCAATGAACCCCTTCCACAGGGAAAACACCAATGCACTCCTTCCTTTGGAAAAAGGGGAATCTACTTGCTAAGGTAGATATCTGAAACTTTGTAACTTTGCAATTGCATTTTTCATAACTTTTGGGCCTACATAGATCCACTAGCCTAGCCTATAAGGCTCCTATGGTGGTACATAGTTAGGGGCATCGAGATTTAGCTTCAAGGAATCATGCCTTAACTAACGGGATGAGTCCCAATCTCTAGTCCTCTCGGTGCTAAGTCATCCCACAGACATCTTTTAAAAATATACTTTTAGAATCATAATTAGCGATCATAGGAGTAGCTCGACCTTAAGAATCTATATTAAACATCTCTTAGAGTAATAATCATCATACACATATCTTTGTTAAACTTTAACTTTGAAGCTCTTCATAAATGCCCTAATCATAGTCATAATATGAAAAACTTTTATTTAAAATAAGGTAGACTTAATTGATGCATGGAACAATCATAAATCACATAAGTCTCAAGAAATTTCTTTAAAAAGGAATATCGAAGTCACCCAACCTTAATCATATCAAAACCCCTCATAGAATCAACATCATACTTCAAACATATACATATTTTTACTTAGCAAAGTAATCATTGAACTTTATGAATATCATATAGTGACAAGAATCATGAAATTATTATAAGCATGCATTAGAATTGAAAAACTTAAAGGAAAAGTAAAATGCATAGTAGGGAACTCTATGGGTGAAAGGACACACATAAGTCAACTCACGTATCTGGGGAACTAGGGAGAAATGGAATTGAAGCCTTTGGAAAGAGACTTGGAAACCCTAGCTTGTTCTTGTGAGTCCTTGAGGACCTTTTTTGCTTTGAAGAATTTAGGAGCATAGAATGAAGGTAATTAGGGCTTGTAGGCTAATATAGGTTCCTTTCATGTCCCCAAAACGATATGGTTTTGAATTAGAATTGATAGAAATGATCGAATTATTCCTTATTCAAAACTATCGAAATCCATCTATGAGACCCTAATTACGGGCCATAAGCTGGCTTATGGGCCATAGGTCCGCTCGTTTGATGTCTCACCTGAAAATCCTGAAATCTGACCTTTGCTGAACTGAAAACCACGACAAACAGGACGAGCTCTGGAATTACGTACTGTAACGCTGGTTAAAATTACCAAAATACCCCTAGAGGGAGGGTATGTTCGTAAAGCATTTCCAATTCTTGTATGGGAAATTCGAGACCAGATTTGTGATAAACACAAAAAATTGTGTGAAAAATAGTCTTGGTCAATTTTTAGAGCGACCCGATCAAAAGATAATCTTTTGATCCAAAGCGCAAAACAGTGTTAGTACGCGACAGGAGCGCGTCGCGCACCCATCGCGGACCAGCACTTATGTTTTTCTTAAAATTTTTCAAAGGGGATTGAGAAAACTAGTTTAGAAAACTTTTTCTGAAAATACACACTACGCGACCAGTCCGCGTCGCAGACTGGGTCTTCACGAAGTTAAAAATTTCTAAATTCTTATGAGGGGCATTCCAATTAATTCCCCACCCCTCCTAAACTCTATACATGATCTAATAAGGTCATTTTGACGTAAAAAGGGTCTAAAACCCCCATTCTAAGTCCTATTCCAATATTCTACTAAGGCTAGGGCTTGAGGAAAGAGGAGAAGAGCTTGAATTGTGAGATTCGAAAAGAGTTCCTTGACGTGCTTGGTTGATAGCTACATCACAGGTATGTAAGGCTAAACTAAGGATTGTTCTCTCATATGCCCCATAGAGGTCATAGATGAGTTAATGATTGAAGAGTCTACATGCATGAATATTTGATGATTTCTTGAAAAGCTGATTTAAATTACATGTTTTCTATGTTGATGATCATCATACTATTTTTTTCTTAAATTGAACATTTTCATGAGAATTTGCATAACTCTACATGACTAATCTGAAAAGCATGCATAATAGACTTGAGAGTTGAGTCTAGAGCCTTGAGTTGAGATTCTTGAGTGTGATGGGAGAATGATGGTGAGTTAATAAAATTTGATTGTCTTATGAGTCTCTACAAATGAACTCTACCGATGTGTCTATTCAATTGCTTCCTAATGATCGTTCTAAATCTTGAGTCATTGATGAGAAGATTGATGAGAGGGTTAAGGACCCTATGAGATGATTGATGAAAGGGCAAAAGTCCCTATGAGATACCGATCGTTGACGGGGTTTGAGTCCCTATGAGATTGGTTGAGATGGAGGTTTTATGAGTATTGAGTCATCGGAGGAGTATCAGCACCGATAGAGTGAGAGTTAGTCCGACTTGAACTCGTTAAACTACATTGCCAAACGTAGGTGAGACATAGAACCATCATATATATTATGGTTCCCTTTGAGAGTAACAGTCCCTAAAACAATATAGGAATTATTGAGTTTTGACTCTATATTGGGTGAGCTAATATGGTTTATGAGTGTTCCCTACCTGGCAAGTTTGGAACGACTGTGGTTATATCTGCATGATTGTTGTACATTCACTGGCTCATAAGTGATTGTTGTTGGATAAGAGAAACTCCCATAAATTTCCTACCTTGAGTACTCCAAGTCGAGATGAGATGAGAGGAGGTGAGCTCCTCTGAGATGAGATGAGATGAGAGGAAGTGAGCTCCTCTGAGATGAGATGAGAGGAGGTGAGCTCCTTTGAGATGAGTCTGAGATGATTGATGAGTTTTAAGTTGTTGATGTGTCACCTGTCTACTCTTTATTCTTGCATAGATAGACATGTGACGATTCGACGTTATTTGATGATTGCTTTGAGTTGATGTTGCTTCCATATTATTCTACCCGTTATCGTTTCACTCAACTATTTTACATACCAATACATTCCAAGTACTGATGTCCCCTCTGGACTGCATCGTTTTATGATGCAGAGGCAGGCACGAGAGATCATCATCAGGCGCTCTGTTGAAGATCTAAGGTTTGCAGCTAATTTGGTGAGCCTCTTCTACTCCGGAGGATCCCTTACATTTATTTCATCATGCTTTAGAGTTAGATTGAACTTTTTCCTTTATTTTTGATTTGGGTAGCCATGGGTCTGTCATTGGCACCACATGAATAGTAATAGAGGCTTCATAGACAATGGTCAAGTGTTGATGTTGAGATTATGAGCTAGTTCTTTCTACTAGCCGTTACTATTATCTATTTATCTTGAGACTTTAGATGAGATGTGCCCATTAACTTACTGATACTTTCCGCTGTTTAGTAGAGTTTATTGATTGAATGATGTGATGAGGCTTAGTGGTTCGCTTGGGGACTAGCAATAGTCTCTAAGTGCCAGCCACGCCAAGGGTACCCTCTCGAGGCGTGACACTTACGTGCTGTGGTTGGACTCATAGAGTTCTTCCACACTTAGCCAAAAATTGCCTTATTTTTTACCTTATTAAACGAAACCTTATACGGGTCGTATCCCATTCTTCGGGCCGTTTGATAACTCGTCTAGGGTCTCACTCACGAACCTGTCTACGAGCTGTAATATCATCTACAGGTCGTAACTTGGTCCGCGGGTTACTCCACACTTAAAAACCTTTCCCCTTCACGAAGTTCTATGTTTGATGACCATCCCTATGGGCCATAGAACAACTTACATGCCGTAAATGGTCTCGTGAACCACGTTCCCAGTTATGTTTAGGCCAACTTTTTTGCACTGAGGGCTCCTAAATTGGGGGTCATTACAATATCTCCCCTTGGTAAAATTCGTCCCCAAATGTACTTAAAGGCAGATTTCAAGGGGTAAATTAGAAACTAATATCCTAGTATGCATGCAAAATGCAAGTCAAACAATATTACTCAAAAATTCCATATTTCATACTTTAAAACATGTCTCTAAACAGTCCTTAAAAATCAAAATAAATGCATACATCATGAGAAACTTGAATGCATGGGACTCGAGGCTTTCAAATATTTTCTTAGTACCTTAGGCTTAAGTAGAGTGGAATAGATGTGGATAACGCTTCATCATATTCTCTTCTGCTTCCCATGTAGCACCATCAAGTTGTTGGTTCCTCCAAGGTACCTTGACGGATGCGACTTCCTTGTTCCTTAACTTCTTCACTTGTCGGTCTAGGAATTTAATCAGTACCTCTTTATAACTCAAATCCTCTTCAATGTTCACATCATGCAAAGGAACTATGGAACTTGGATCCCCCAATGGGCGATCCATATCGTCTACCGTACAATGCTTTGGACGGTGTCATCCCAATACTCCCATGAAAGCTATTGTTGTATGCAAACTTGATAAGAGGAAAATGTTCATCCCAACTTCCCTTGAATTCTAACGCACAAGCTCTAAACATGTCTTTTAACATCTGAATAGTCCTTTCGGCTTTCCCTTCAGCTTGAGGATGAAAAGCCGTACTCAACTTTACTCTAGTGCCAAGTCCTCTTTGGAAGCACTTCCAAAAGTGAGAAATGAATTGAACTCCACGATTCGATATAATGGATAACGAAATTCTATATGCAACCTCACCAACTCTCAGATATACAAGTAGGCATAGTCCTGGGCACTGAATGTAGTTTTGACCAGCAAAAAATGAGCTGACATCGTCATGCGGTCAACTATTACCTATATGGAGTCAAAGCACTTTTAGTCTTTTGCAACCCAACTACAAAGTCCATGTGTCCTCTTCCCACTTCCAAGTAGGAATGTAAATATCTTAGGCTAGGCCCCCTGGCGTTTGATGTTCAACTTTAACCTGCAGGAAGTTGGCACATTTGGACACAAATTGAGCAATGTCCTTCTTCATTTCATTCCATCAAATCTCCCTCAAGACTATATATTTTGGTAGTGACGGGATGAACAGACTACGAAGAGTTATGGGCTTCTTGCATGATCAACTACTTCAACTTATCATCGTTGGGTATGCACAACCTCCCTTGATATCAGAATGCACTATCTCCCCCTTATGAGAAGACCTCTACTTTTCCATCTTTCACTAAAGTTTTTAACTAAACCAATGTGGGATCAAGATCTTGCTTGGCGTTAACCTCATCAATCAAAGAGGATGTTGACCCATGAAGAACTATCTCGCCACCATTTTTGGACTCGCTCAATCTCTCCCAGCCTTGCCAACCTATGAAACTCTCTAGCTAACTCCCTTTTCCCATCATCTTATATATGGGACACACAACTCATGGAAATTCTACTAAGGGTGTCAGCTACCATATTGGCTTTACTGCGGTGGTACTTCATACTGATATCATAATCCTTGAGTAGCTCTAACCACTTTCATTGCCTCAAATTGAGATCTTTCTGGGTGAACACGTGTTGGAGACTCTTGTGGTCAGTGAAAATATCAACATGGACTCCGTACAAGTAATGTCGCCAAATCTTTAAGGTAAACACCACGACCGCGAGCTCAAGGTCATGAATTGGGTAATTCTTGTCATGCACTTTCAACTGACTTGAAGCATAGGCAATCACTTTACCATTTTGCATTAGAACACAACCCAACCAAATCCTTGATACATCACAATACACAATGAACCCATCATTCCTTTCTGGCAATGTTAATATAGGGGCTGAAGTCAATCGATCCTTCAAGGTCTGAAAACTCCTCTTGTATTCATCCGTCCACACAAACCTAGCCCGTTTCTAAATTAGCTTGGTGAGTGGAGAAGTCTTGCACAAACCATCTATAATAGCCGGCTAGACCCAAGAAACTCCTTATGTCAGTAGGAGTTAATGGCCTTGGCCAATTTCTTACCGCCTCTGTCTTCTTAGGATCAACTTTGATGCCTTCTCTAGATTCCACATGCCGAAGGAAGGCAACCTCATCTAGCCAAAACTCGCACTTGTCAAACTTTGCATAGAGCTTTTGTTCCCTCGGGGTTTGTGTAACGACCCCTAGTTTAGGAGTTGTGAGTGCAGAAAAGGTTGCCTAGAAAAGTGACTGGGGACCTAGTTCAGGAGACTATCGACAACCCATGAAATTTTTTATGGCTCATAGAGTGGTTCATATGTGGGGTTCCAACCATGAGGAAATTCAAAGTTTTCAGGAAGTTAATCCATGACTTATTAGACGACCCATTAAATATTACACAGCTCGTATAAGGTCTTGTAAAAGGGTTTCAGATATAAGATGAAAATTTGGCTAAGTGTGGAAGGATTTTACGAGTCCATCCATAGCCCTTAGAAATTAGTATGACTCATCCTATTTGTCGTAATCCCCAATTCAGAAAAGGCCATATTTTAGGACTCTCAAGTGAGCCATTAGACGAGAGGGTCTACGACTTGTAAAACCATCTACATCCAATAGATAGGGTTTCATAGATGACTTCCGGCAGTTTTAGTTGAGGGGAAGTTTGGTCATTTCTAGTGATTTTATTCCTAAACTAAGTTGTTTGAGGGATGAAAAGGGGGACCTATATTAGTCTTCAAGCTCTAAGAACACCCCCCCCCCCCCCCCATTCTCCCATTCTTTTAATTCCAAATTTCTATGGCAATAGCTCTCAAGAACAAGGCTAGGATTTTCCAAGTTCCTTCCTCAAGGCTTAAACTCCACTTCTCTCTAGTTTCTCAGGTATATGAATTGATTTATGGTATCTTTTTACCTATAAAGTTCCTTATCATGCATTCTACCTATTCTTTAAGTTCCTAAGTTTTAATGCATGCTTATGATGATTTTATGGTCCCTATGCTATTATATGATGTTCATAAAGTTTAATGGATATTTTGTTGAGTAAATGTATATATATTTTGAAATATGATGTTGATTTTAAGATGGGATTTGATGTGGCAAAGGTTAGACAATTTCAGTGTTCCTTTTTAAAGAAATTTCTTAAGAGTTATTCGATTTATGATTGTTCCATGCATCAATTAAGCCCCCCTATTTTCGTGAAAGCTTCTTATGAATTATGACTAAGAATTGGGAATTCATGAAGAGTTTAAATGTTAAAGTTTACCAAAGCTATATGTGCAGAATGACTATTGCTCTAAATGATGTTTTTGAAAGACTCTCAAGTTCAAGCTACTCCTATTGATTGCTACTTATGGTTCTAAGATATGTTTAAAGATTCCGTGGGATGACTTAGCACCGAGAGGACATAAGATTGGGACCCATCCCGTTAGTTAAGGCATGATCTCTTGAAGTGGAATCTCAATGTCCCTAACTATGTGTCCCCATAGAAGCCTTGTAGGCTAGGCTAGTGGATCCACGTAGACCCCAAAGTTATGAAAGATACTAAGTTCTGGATATGTACCTTGGCAAGTAGATTCCCTTTTTCCCAATGGAAATAGTGCATTGACCTTTTCCCAATGGAAGGAGTTCATTAGATTCCATGTAGTAGCTTACATAGTCTCACTGTTGGTTATGGTCTATTCCCAAAAGTTTATATGATTCCATGATATGTCTTAAATTCATGTTTTAAAGAGCATTGTCTCATATTGGTTTGAGCAATATTCCTTGTACATGTTTAATCCTATTTCATGTCTCATCATCCTTATGTATAATTATATGTTATGTTTAATTATGATGGCATTACAGTTTCATCCAAGCATTGCATCTCACAAACTTAGTACATTCAAACGTACTAACACATATTTGCCTACATGATTTAACCATATAAGGATAGGTACTCTTCCATCATTTCGTTGTTAGTATCCAGTGTCTAAGGATAGCTTTACTGTTGTGGTGAGCCCTTAGATCAGGACTCCTCCTCCCTTTCCTTCTAGCTTGTTTTTTGTTTGATTTAAGATGATGTTTTGTAGCCCTCCTGAGGCACTTATTTAAGTATTGTATTGTCTATACTTCTTTCTATTGATGGAGACTGTCTGCTATTAGTTCTATTGACTTATGATGTAATTGGTATGCGTATGGACATAGTAATGACTTAGTTATTTCCACTATTTTAATGATACATCATTGTCAAAATCCCATAGCGCCTTTCCCTTATGTTCTCTTTTCATATTATGTCTTGTATGTTACCTACGAATGCTTGAGATGCTTAGGTTGCTTGGATGAGGTTCCTCCGTGAACCTCATTTGTCTTGTGACGGCTAGGACCCTAGGTCGAGTCATTACAAACTTGGTATCTGAGCATGAGGTTTTAAAATTCTTCTAGGATGTCCATGCATACCCTATAGCATAGAGTCTCGTTCAAGGTTGTGAAATGTACCACTATCTTGAATGAGAGGCTATGAGACATTTTAGGAAAATTCTTCCTTTCTTTCGTATATAATGTCGTGCCTTAGCATTGAGTAAGATTTTCGGCTAACCAACAATGAGATTTTGCTTCTTTCTAGATTATGCCGCCCCGAAGAGTTTCCCACTAATAAGGCACTCCAGACTAACAAGTCCCTCCACTCCAGTAGGACGAAAGAGTGTCTCATGCGGAGTTCAAAACCACTTTCACATTCTTAGCCCAACCATTGGCTAACCTAGCCAATAGGGAGATAGCAGTGCAGGGACGACAATATGTTATGCCTAGCTCACTTAGGCAAATCCCATATCGGAAAAGAGAGGGAGAGTCCTAGGCTATTTGAGTAAAGGATTGGTCTATATACTGTGAGACGCCTTTTGGGGTGAGTCCAAAGGGATAAATCCGTGATACTCTAGGCTTAAGAGAAGACAATACTGCACAGTATTGGGCTAGGTCATTACAGTTTGCAATACTACCCTCAAGTGCTCCATGTGCTCTTGCTCACCTTGGGAATAGATAAGAATATCATCAATAAACAACACCACAAACATGTCGAGGTAAGGCTTGAACACTCTTTTCATAAGGTATATAAATATCATCGATGCATTAGAGAGGCCAAAGCACATCAGCATGAATTCAAGATGACCATACCTAGTCCAGAAAGTTGTCTTAGGGATGTCACTTTCTCTCAGCCTCAATTGGTGATAACCGGATCTCAAGTCAATCTTGGAGAAATAAGTGGCCCCTTGTAGTTGATCAAAAATATCATCTATCCTTGGGAGAGGATACTTATTCTTGATGGTGACTTTATTGAGATATCAATAATCAATGCACATACGGAGCAACCCATCCTTCTTTCTCACAAATAACACCGAGGCATCCCATGAAGACCGGCTAGGCCTAATGAAGCCCTTCTACAACTAATCCTTTAGTTGCTCCTTCAACTCTTTCAGCTTTGGGGGAGCCATTCTATGAGGAGGGATTGAGATAGGTTGAGTATCGGGAAAAAGATCTATACCAAAGTCTATCTCCCTTTCGGGAGGTACACCTGGTAACTCCTTCGGGAAGACACCAGGGAACTAACTTACAACAGGGACTGACTCAAGAGAAGTAACATTGGAAGAGACATCTTTGACCCTCACTAAGTGGTAGATACACCCCTTGGAAATCATCTTGCGAGCCTTAACAAAAAAGATAAATTGACCATACATAAGAAGTTGCTACCCTCCCATTCAAGTACTGTCTCATTAAGGAATTGAAATTTGACCCTATGGGTTCTACAATCAATAGAGGCATAGGAAGCATATAATCAATCCACCCCAAAATTACTTTGAAGTATATCATGGAGAGCTCAACTAAATCATGCAGGATCACTTTATGTAGAACAGAAATGAGACAACCTCTATAGACTCTTCGGCCTATGATAGACTCACCCATGGGGTTACTCATCTTATAAGGCTAACGGAGGCTTTCAGGACATGCATGAAACTGATATGCAAAGAATGAGATTACAATAGATAAATTTTCTTCTGGATCTAAAAGTGCATATGCATTAGAATCATAAACTCATAACATATCAGTGACCAAATTTGGGATTTTCATAACATCTTGATGACCGTGAAGGGAATAGAACCAGTTGGCCCTAGGGGCACCTTGAGCTTGACCCCTATGGCCCTGGGGTCTTGTACGTCCACTTCTACAAACCTTGGCATGGTGGCCGAGTTTTCCATAAGTAAAATAAGCATTGGACCTAGCTAAGCATTCCACCTTATGGGGCCTTCCACACTTAGGGCAATTAGGACACTAGGCCGACCCTTTTGTCCTTCCGGGGAGGAGGAGTGTTGGTGGATCCTTGCCTCATGCTACCTTAGGATTTGTAGCCACCACTCCTTTGGTGAAAGTAGTTCCCACCATCCACAGGAACCCATTTGGACTCTCTCGCCCTTTCCTGGAGCTTATCTTCGTAAATTTTGTTTGGCATAGGTCATTAGGAAGGAAATATCCATCTCCTTGACCAACATCGCCGTCTTGCATTCTTTGGAGACCAAATCAAAGACACCCAAAATAAATTTTCTCATGCGAGCGCTCAGATCCGCGACCATGAATGGAGCATACTTAAACAATGGGGTGAACTTGAGGGTATATTCCCTCACACTCAAGATTCCTTGCTTCAAGTTGATGAATTCTTGGACCTGCACCTCCCTAAGTTCAATGAGGAAGAACTGGTCTAGGAAGGCACACTTGAATTCCTCCCAACCAATGGGACCTGCTTCTTGACCTCTCTCATCGGCCCACTGCTCGTACCAAATATTAGTGATTCCTTTAAGTTGGTAAGCCACCAACTTGACTTTGTCCTCCAATGGTAAAACCATCACTTCTATAACCCGGTACGCCTCTTTAATAAACTCAACAGGGCCCTCATTTAACTTTGCCCATGAAATTTCAACGGGTTTATCTCCTTGTTGAATTCGTTAGCCAATGCTTGGGCCAACACTATGAAAGTGGATCTGAACTCCACATGAGACGCTCCTTCGTCCAATTCGAGTGGAGGGACTTGTTGTTCCGGAGTGCCTCATTAGTGGGGAGCTCTTCGCGGCGGCATGATCTGGAAAGAAACAAAAGTCCATCGTTAGTTAGCAAAAAACCTTACACAACTTTAAGGCACGGCATTGAATAAGAAAGAAGGGAAGACTTTTCTAAACCGTCTCATAGCCTCTCATTCAAGATAGTGGCACACTTCACAACCTTGAACGAGACTTTATGCTATGGAGTATGCATGGACATCCGAGGAACAATTTAAAACCTCGTGCTTTGATACCAAGTTTGTAACGACCCAACCTAGGGGCCTAGTCATCACACGACAAAAGAGATACCCGAAGGAACCTCACCAAAGCCATCTAAGCATCTCTAGCATTCACGGGCATTAAATGATAACATATTGCAGAAAAACATCGTAAGGGAAAAGGGGCTATGGGCAATATTTTGCAACGAGGAAACATTAAAAGAAGACAACTTAGAAAGTATCACTTGTCCATAAATATACCAATAATACATACGAACGAAACCAATAAGGTCAATTTTTATCAAATAAAAGAACATCCGTAATAGAAACCATAGAAAGTAAAAGCCTCTGAAGGGCCATAGATACATTTTTTGATAAAAAAAACATCAAGAGTAGAAAATAGATGGAGTCCCGAACTAAGGCTCTCCACAATAAATAGCTAGTCTTGAACGCCAACTACTAGCCACGAGCTGGTGGAGGAGTACCTATTCCTACATGATTAAATCATGCAGACAAATATGTGTTAGTATGTTTGAATGTACTAAATATGTGATATGCAATTCACGGATGAAACTGTAATGCCATAATAACTAAACATAACATATAGATGTACATAAGATTAAAGAGTCATGAAATGAGCTTAAACATGCACAAGGAATATGACTCAGTTTGATATAAGACAATGCATATTAAACACACGAATTAAAGACTTATCGTACGATCATGTAAACTTATGGGAATGAACCATAACCAACAGTAAGATCATGTGAGCTACTACATGGAATCTAATAAACTCTTTCCATCGGGAAAAAGCTAGTGCACTCCTTCCATTTGGAAAAGGGGAATCTACTTGCCATTATAGATATCTGAAACTTAGTAACTTTGCAATTGCATATTTCATAACTTTTACCCTATATGGATCCACTAGACTAGCCTATAAGGCTCCCATGACAGCACATAGTTACGGATTTTGAGATTTAGCTTCAAGGGATCATGCCTTAACTAAGAAGATGAGTCCCAATCTCTAGTCCTCTCGGTGATTAGTCATCCCACATAAATCTTTTGAAAACATACTCTTAGAATCATAAGTAGCAATTATAGGAGTAGCTCGAACTTAAGAATATTTATTAAACATCTCTTAGGGAAATAATCATCATACATATATCTTTGGTAAACTTTAACTTTGAATCTCTTCATAAATGCCCTAATCATAGTCATAATTCATGGAAAACTTTTATTGAAAATAAGATGGGCTTAATTGATGCATGGAACAATCATAAATCACACAAGACTTAAGAAATATCTTTAGAAAGGAATATCGAGGTCACCCAACCTTAATCATATCAACACCGCTCATAGAATCAACATCATACTTCAAACATATACATATTTTTACTTAGCAAGGTAATCATTGAACTTTATGAATATCATATCGTAACTTAAGAATCATGAAATCATTATAAGCATGCATTAGAATTGAGAAACTTAAAGGAAAGGTAAAATGAATAGTATGGAACTCTGTGGGTGAAAGGATACCCATAAATCAACTCACATACCTAGGAAACTAGGGAGAAATGAAATTGAAGCCTTGGGGAAGAGACTTGGAAATCCCTAGCTTGTTCTTGGGAGTTCTTGAGGACCTCTTTTTGCATTGAAGAATTTAGTAGTATAGAATGAAGGTTATAAGGGCTTGTAGGCTAATATAGGTTCCTTTCCCATCCTCTAAAAAACATGATTTTGAATTAGAATTGATGAAAATGACCAAATTTCCCCTTATTAAAAACTGTCGGAAACCATCTACGAGACCCCAACTATGGGTCGTAATTGACTTACGCGCCATAAGTCCTTTTGTCTGATGGCTCACCTGAAAAGCATGAAATTTGCCTTTTACTAAACTGAAAACCATGACAAACAGGACAAGTCATGGAATTTACTTACGTGCAGTGGTTGGACTCGTAGAGTCCTTCCACACACAACCAAATTTTGCTTCATTTCTAACCTCTTTTCACGAAACCTTATACGGGTCGTATCCCATTCTACGGGCCGTCTGATAACTTGTAAATCACCTTCCTGAAAACTCTAAATTTCCTTCATGTCTGGGGTCCCACTCACAAACCTGTCTATGAGCCATAATATCATCTACGGGCCATAATATGGTCCATGGGTTATCCCACTCTTGAAAACTTTTCCCCTTCCTAAAGTTCTATGTCTAAGGACCATCCCTACGGGCTGCAGAACAACTTACAGACCGTAAAGGATCCCGTGAACCAGGTTCTCAATAATTTTTCAGGTCAACTTTTCTACACTCGGGGCTCCTACACTAGTACAAATCTAGTAGAGGCATGCTAGATATTAATGAGATGTATTTTTCCATTTCTTTGAATAATAACTCCATCTTTCTTTTATTTAGACATTTATCATTTTAGATGTTATTTTGCATTAAGAATTTCATTGATGTTTCTACTCACCTTATTTATGTGATGTATGCTAAAAGATTTGATGCCATAACCCAAGCCTAGTTCCTAGGAGTAACATGACGAATGAAGAACCTGAAGGAACCCCAAACAAGCCTTTTAAGCATGCATAGCACACCCTTGGTTGCGGAAGAAAACATTAGAGAAAATAACACATAAATTCTTGGGGAGATGGGACTTTGGACTCACGCTACGGGGATATTGTAGGAAAGAGGATTAGCATGGATCACATATCAATTAAAGTCTAAGGGGCAGGTAAGTATGACTTATGCTATGGGGGCAATTGGGGACTTATGACTTCCATCTCATGCTATGAGGGCGATTGGGGACTTAGGACTTCCATCTCTTCCATACTAAAATCATTCAATACATAAGAGGGAATAAGGGACTAAGGGATTCTTTCATGATACATAGCATAATAAGAGTTAGGCTTATTACATATATATCCAAATATCCAACAACACCTCCAATACGAATGGAACGGGGTCCAGGACATCTCACGGGCTCACCTTCAAAGATAATATCCATAATTAAACAAGTCATAATAAGTCAAGAAAGTAAAGGGCCACTATCCCTGAAGTGGAGGACTCACCAAAAGTAATCTTTAACTAAATCGTCTATCCATGTGGAGGAGGAGGATGAACAGGAGCTCCGATCCCTACATGGTTAGATAATGTAGGAAAACATAAGCGTTAATACTTGGATTGTACTAATCCATAATTAAACAAAGAACACAATCCATAATTAAACAATATACATAATCGTGCAGGATGCTACACAACAAAGAACATAAGCCATAATTAAACAATATGCATAATCGTAAACAATGTAGAAGCTTAATATGTCATGAATGCTCAATGCCTTAGTCAAAATATGCATGAGAAATTATCAAGTCATATAACATATCATACATAGATGGGAAGGGACCATAACCGGCATATAAGACCAAGCGAGATACTACTTGAAATCACGATGTTCACTCCACACCAGACTAGGAGTAATCTACTTTGCCAAGGTAAACTAAACACTCACTTTACAAGAACTCTCCTATTGTGGAAAGTGCTTCGTAAACACCTTAGGGGAACACCACCCTTTTTGATTAGCTTCTAATCTAATAATAACCTTACGAGAACACCACTCTTTTTGGTTAACTTATGATAATAACCTTACGGGAATACTACCTTTTTTGGTATTTTACTTAATATGTGCCATACGGGAACACCATCCTTTTCGGTCAACCATGTAACATGCATTATATAGACCCATTATCTAATTCATAAACCTATGGTGCGACATAGTTAAGGGATAATGATTATCTACCAAGGTCCACTCGATGCTAGGTCACAATTCCAAGGAATATTTAAATCATACTTATAGCCATAATATGAAACCATCATAATATCATAATATTTTCATAGAGTAGCTTATCAAAATCAAAACTTCAAAATATCAAAGGTGGGGCTTCATAACTTTCATAACTTTCACAATATTTTCATATCTCATAACATGCATAATAGCCCCTTCCAAAATTCATATCATTCATGGTTTGCATAATCTTACCATAAGACCCTCAACATCATGGTGGGTACATGCACGTAACTTTTAAACCATGCAATTCAAAAGTAAATGACTTGGGAAGAGTAAAATGGAACTAATTGAACATTATTCAAATAACCTACAAAAAATATCATGAGACATAGCTAAGGTATCATTAAACCCGTAGAACAATCCATAGCTTTAACATGTCTTATGAATGCATAATCATGTATAAAGGTAAAATACCATAAATCTCTTCATAATATTATCATACTAAGGAGTTCATAAAACATCCACAAATATCCATAGATTTCAAATAGATGAGGAGGAAGAATGGTTGAACTTGTGGAAGAAAGGTTTCCACAATCAAATCCACATAACTTGGTGTGATTTAATGGAGGAAAATCCAATTTGGAGGAGAGGAAACAGTAACCCTAGGTTGAACTCTACTTCTTGAATCCTTGAAGAACTTGAGAGTATTTTTTGGAAAGGTTTGGGACTTAGGGTATTTGGTGAATGAGAGTGTTGCGGGTGTATAAGGCTGAAAAGTGAGGATTTAGGGGCCTAAACGATGTGGTTTAACCTTAGGATAATAGGAAATATCAAATTTGCCCTCTTTAAAATTTTGCTGGAAAGGGCCACGAGACCTCGTTTATAGTCCATGGTCCAGTCTATGGGCCATAGGTAAGGGGTTTCGTCTGATAACAAATTGTACCCTAACAAGCTTTCTCTGATCCTCAACCTACGGCAGGACTTATGGTTCCCAACTTCAGAAATCCATATTTTTACAAAGTTTGGCTATCACTCGAACTAGCATAAGTTATGGCCCGTGGTACCACTTATGGCCTGTAGGTGACCTTAGGCGTATTTATATGCCGAACTAGCCAAATACACCCATTAATAGAGTTGAGTTAAAGGATAAATCCATAGAGTCTAGGTGTTTTTAGTGTAATTTTGTTTATTTTATGAATCGAGGGCCGAGTACGCCGTTTGGTTGTGTTTTTGTAGAGTTTGATCATATTATGCTATTCCGGAGTGATACCTGGATTAGGAGGGAGAACACAACGAAGAATTGAAGGTGAAAAATTAGTTAGCTCAGTAGAAGTACTCAAGTGTGCATCATAGACTTAGGGGAAAGTTGTGTGAGCTTAAAAGAAGAAGAAAAACGCGGTTGCCTATCCACACAGTAGGAGCTTGAGGAGGTCGAGGCCCGTTACCCTCTTAATGCCTATGCCAATGCGGTATTTGACATCAGGCCTCAATTTGTCGAGCATGTTGAAGATGGCATCCCCACCGACCCTGATGAGGCACTGAATGCTTCCGACATAGAGGAGGATAAGATTAACGAGGAGGTGCCTGTTGCTGTTGGGGGTGAGTCTATCTTGCCAGGCGCAGAGGAGTGACCACTAGGCTCCCATACCATAGTTTATGTATGGTTAGCACTGAGGGCAGTGCTAAGTTTAAGTATGGGGTAGAACCTCTTCTGGTTATGCTTTATTTTGTTTAATTCGACCTGTACTAAGACTTAATGTTTTTGGTCTTCTGCTAGACATCATTTTCACTATTATTTTTCATTTGGTTTGTAATTATTAAGTAGGTGATGCTTCAATTTAGTAGACATGTGAATGTTTTAGTTTATGCATCATTTTAGTTATAATTACTTGGGGTTGTTGAGTATTGTGTTTGAGGATGTAATAGCAGTCATAGTTGACTGACGAGGCCCTATGATGGATGGATGACAACCCCCCTAAGGGCATTCAGAGAATTAAGTCTCATTTAGAGCATCAATAGTTGTATGATCAAGCATTATATGTCGAGCATGTGAACTAAGATAACTTAATCACTTGGAATCCTAGTAAGTTAATACTTGAGTGTGACACTTCGGGCATGGATGTGCGTAATCGTGGATTCATGAGAATGAGGTGATAGTAAGTCTAGTTTTAACCTTATGATGAGAGTGTGTCAGGAGCATGTGAGCTTATCTGTGAGTCTATGTTACCATAGCTGTTAGAACTTGCCCGGTATGTGGATTAGACTTTGTAGGAATCGAACCTGGAGGAAAGGATCTAGGCATTTCTTTGGTTCCTTGTAATTTTACAGCCTTTTTATCCACCTAATATAAACATCCTTAGTTAGCCCCTTTGAGCTTTAGCCTTTTTCTTTGATTAGCCATATTTCAAGCCAAACCCGTTCTTTTGAGTTTAAACCGTGTTTGATCCTAATTCCTAAGCGCTTTATCACGATAAGTCAGAGGGAAGGGAGCTTGAATGGACACCCAAAGGATAAGTGGTAGTGTAGTGAATAAAAAAAAAGTAGAAAATTATTAGCCCGAACCAATAATGGTTCGCGACCCGTATGCGTCGCGGACCTATCGCATAGGGCTACTGTTTTGAAAAAAGAGGGAATTTGTATACATATATAAATAAAAATATTTGATAGTGTTTTGAAGTTTTTATACTTTATAGATACATAAAGGGTGTTGAGTTAGGGAGGACTAAAGGTGATAGAGTCAAAGAATCGTATGTAAGCTATGAGCGCTTGGGAATTGAGCCATGTCAACTATAGCAATAAATGTATCCCACCATCCTGTAGCCTACATTACAACCAAATAAAAGAACTATGTGATCTTTCGAGTTAGATTCTTACTAGGTGAAAGTCATACATTAAGGGCAAGCTTATGGAAACTAGAAGCAATATAAGACATCTATTGGGAGAGAGAGATTTGATTGAGTACCCATTCTTAATCCTTGTTCTGTGTTCTTAGTTGTGTGCATGGTTCATTCTTCTGGTGAGGGCACATAATCATCTGAGGTTGGTGACTAGGTGATGCTGTTAACTAAACTTATGCATGGTTCCGCATTGATGCATGAAGGCTAGATGAAAGTTAATGTTGCTAGGGTCCTGGAAGTTATTTTCCATGGTTCAAATGACTCGGTCATATAATGTCCCTTGTACATACTGCCTATTGAGTCTCATGCATGTTTCTTGATTTGCCCGAGGACGGACAAAGCTCTAAGTGTGGGGTGGTGATCTTAGGCGTATTTATACGCCGAACTAGCCAAATATACCCATAAATAGAGTCGAGTTAAAGGGTAAATCCATAGAGTCTAGGTGTTTTTAGTGTGATTTTATTTATTTTACTAATCAAGGGTCGAGTGCGCCATTTCGTTCTATTTTTGCGATCTGATTATGCTATTCAAGAGTCAGACTTGGATTAGGAGGGAGAACACAACCCTGAATTGAAGATGAAAAATTAGTTAACTCAAAAAAATTCTCAAGTGTGCGTCGTAGACCTGGGGGAATGTTGTGTGAGCTGAAAAGAAGAAGAAAAAGGCGCGAAACAGGAAACAAAGCAAAGTCCGCGTTGCGACTGGTGCAAAAATAGTGCAAATTGGTCCAGTTAGCAAATAAAGCGAAATCCTGCTCAAATCATGCTAGTCCATGTCGCAGAATTCGAGGATGCGTGGGAAAAAATCGAATTATGGGATCATAAGTTATATTTTATTTTAAGCTTTAGATTTTAGGAGATATCAGGAGGAAAACAATGCAGAGGGGATGACAAGAACTCTTTCTAGGGCGAGTTTAGCTACTTTTCATCTTTGTTTTCTTGGTTGTTAATGATTGTTAGCCTATTCTTGATGTATGAACCGACAATGAGTGGCTAATTCTCTCATATTCTGGGGTTGTAGCTATAGACAATGTTTTAGTTTTTGATTTTTGATATATATATGAACGGGTTCTGTCGACTACTCCTATATTACTCAAATCTATACTCTATAGTCTGGCCAACTAGGGGGTAAACTTGTTGTTTATTCTAAATTCGAGAGTTGTTGGAATAGATAGAACATAGTAATATATGGAGCTTGTTCAACTAGAAGACTAGATTGATTCATGTAAGAGAGACCCGTGAAAACTACCCTTACACCTCGCTTGGTTCATAATACAGGAAGATAATGTTAAAGCACTTTTGTTGGTCTGTCTATCCCTGCTCACCGATGTAGTTAGGCAGTCAATAACGGTAGGCCGGCAGAGGCGTGCAACCCTATTTAGGTAATTTTAACCCTGTGAATCAGTAGTCAGGAGCACAAACTTATGTGCAAACGTTGAGACTAAAATGATGTCGATAAGGTTACAATCCCGAAATTGCTCTTAAATTGATAGTTAACAACTAACCAGCCCAGTGTAGTATTTTAAATTAGTGGTTTCATTTCTTTTCACAAACCTCTTCACTATTCCTCCTAAAAAACTCTAAATACAATATCTTGGATTGTTTACCAATTTCGATATCTCGGCCCCTTAATCAGGGCTACTATATTACTGGTTTAGACCACGTACACTTGTGTGCACTCGAGAGCAATAGTAGGCCTTTCCGTAAAATCTACTGGTACTTAGAAAATTTTTAGATTTTATTTCTTAGGGACTTTTACACCCTCCAACAAGTGGGGCCTTACACTTGGTAGGAATCCCTTGAACTTCTAATCATTGTGTCACATCGAGAGCATAGCCTGTATCATGACAAGCTTGGTATTAGAGCATAAGTCTTAAGATATCCTAGGGAGTCTGACATACTGCATCGAGTAGAGTCATGTTCATGGGTATAAAACGTGCCACATATACGAATATGAAGCTATGAAGGAATTTAGAAAACTTCGCTTCTTTCTTGATTTCATAGTACGATAAAGTTGTACTCTATTATTTTCCCTTTTAATACTTGTTCTTTGTGATTACTGAAATATGTCTCCATGAAGAATTCCTAGTAGAAGAGATGTGGACAGAAAGGAGGAACACAAAGACCCTCAAGCTCCCAAGGATCCTTTGGCCACATAAGTGTCACATGTGGTCTTTTAAGCTGAAATAGCACAAGTCGTGGCTGCATAAGCCAATTAGAAAGTCGTTACACCCATGAAACTACATGTGGATATACAAAAATAAGAGTTTGTGATTTCACAAGGGTAAATCCCCCAAAGTTCCATGACTCAAAGATAGATGATGATCTTTATGAGTTCAAGAAAGCCATCACATGATTTTAGAGATTATAGAGGTATCACTGGTAAAGAAGGTGATCTTAGAATCTTACCGATTCAATGGAGTTGCATCGATTGAATTTGATCAATAAAAGGGTGAGTGAGCTAGAGGAGCAGGTCTTGTTGCGTGAGAAGAGTTCAAATACGTGTTTCTTGATCATTTCTTTCCCCTTAAGCTAAGAGAGACTAAGATTCAAGAGTTTATCAACTTGAATAAAGGAAGAATGAATATCAAAGATTATGCTCTCAAGTTCACACGATTGTCAAAATATACTCCATTCATAGTTGTGGACTCTAAGGCTTGAATGATCTAGTTTGCATTGGGTGTTTCAAATTTAGTGTCTGAAGAGTGCAAATAAATGTTGATTAAAGAAATGGACATCTTAAGGCTCATGACTTATTCCAAGAAAATTGAGGAGGATAAGGACAAAAAAGAAGTCTAGGCAGTCCAAGAGGACAAAAAAATATGATAATTTTTCTCACTCGAGGTCGAAAAGTGGTGGATATCTTCAATATTTCCAAAGATTCTTCTGTCAAAATTCTTCAAACACTCTAGTGATATGCCGCCAAAATACAAAACTTTTGATACTTTAAACTTAGAATTTTTTATAATCTCAAAGCGATGTAAGTAGGTTTGATGTGTTTTTATGTTGATTTTGCAAAATTTTAGGTGTCGGGAAGTTCTTTTGCTAAATTTGATAGTTTGCAATTTTTTGGAGTTTTATGGGACCTTCTACAGCCTGTGGTTCATTCCATGGGCCGTAGATAGGTTTCGTAGATCTGATTTAGTGAAGAGATGATTTTTAGAAGTTGAAACCACATTTTACCAAGATGGAGCATAGACCATTTGACAGCCTGTACATAAGTTCATGCCATGAGGATCAGAGATTATGTATAGCTGCTGACGAATTACCAGACGAAACCTTTTACAGGTCATAAGTTAGAAGATGAACCATAGGAAAGGGTTTCGTACATTGAAGACAATTTATAAAGAATGTAATCTATGAAGCTAGTCTATGGGCCGTGAATGCAACTACGGCCTGTAACTATGTTCATCAGAGGCGTCGATTCCAGTTTTTCTATTTCTTTAAGGACTTGCTTTCTTTTATTATAAATAGATTTTTTAGGTTATTTAGACCGAGAGAGCATATAAAACATCCAGAACTTGAGACTGGAGATTATTACTTTGTTCTTGGAGATCTCTTGTGGATTACTTTTAACTTTATCTTCGAGTTATAATATTGTGACTTTTGTGAAGATTTTGGATTTTGTGTTCTTCAATCCTTCGTATAAGTGTTTAATTATGCAAATTCATAACATGATCCTCTCATCTACAACGAACATGAGTAGCTTAATCTACAACTAGGGTTCTGGGGACCATGAAGAACTAACAAAGTAAAACTGAATAATTTGTAATACTTGGAAAGTGCACATGCATGTATTATTTATCTCTTTGTTTTGAATGTTTTTAATAGTTGCAAATGTCAGAACTCGCCTTATTCTTACTTATTAGATCAAGGGGGTAATGAATGGGAAAAGAAATAAAATAACAGGATTCGACGTGAGTACAAGCGTCTAATCAACCTGAATGGATCAAGGGATGGTTGTACTGGGACAAAGTAAGGGTTAGTAATGAGACACCCATAGATGGATCAAATCATGTGGTGAAATTTACCAAATTGACGAATTAAGGGGTTAGGTGCATAACTTACTAGTTTCGCATGCTACACACTAGGAAAGGCTACAATTATGATGTTTTACTACGTTAGGGGTTTATAGGGAACACAATACCCTAGTTACTTCTTTCACTAAATTCACAACATTTGCATCGATTGGGTGATTATAGTTTAGGTTTAATTATTACTTTTGCAATAAATCCCCCCTCTTTGGGAAGTAAGTTGTTTATCTCGTCTTAATTGCTTTAATTACTCCAAGTCTAGACCATATTGCTCGTGGGATCAACCTAATCATTGTTAGGTTCTATATTTGAACAACTGCTTATACCTTAATTGGGAGGTGTAATTTGGGTGTGATTAATTTTTGCACCGTTGTCGGGGAATACAACTTTAAGATTGGTTTAATTTGGGTGATTTATGAGTTAATCCTTATTTTCCTTATTTTACGTTCTTGTTGTTTTTGTTTTTCTTTTCATTGAAGGCATTCCTTTGACTCCATTTGATCCAGAAATTAAAAGAACGTTGAGAAGAATGGTTCAAGACAACACCAACAACGCTGCTAATGTTATAGTTAACTTGAACAATTAGAACCCACCACCACCAATAATGACGGATAATCAACCGCCACAAGGTCTACAAGCGACAGGAAATGGTGGAATCCTTACAGAATTGATCCTATGGTAGTGGGTGTTATAGGAGCAATCGTGTTGCCTCCTCCACCGGAAGATACCAAGTTATCCATCTTGAGTGGGTTACTACATATGTTGTAACATAGAGGGTTGTTCTTAGGCCTACTAACAAAAGATCTGCATAACCATCTACACAATATTGCCTTCATCTGTAAGAGTATGATGGAAAATAATAATTTTTTCATGGATGCCATTGGGCTCTGTGTCTTCCCATTATCTCTCACATGTGAAGCGATGGTATGGTTATTCGAACTTCCAGAGAGTTTTATCACTAAATTGGCGAAAATGCAAAAAGACTTTTTTGAGAGGTATTTTCCCTAGTCGGAGAAGCTGAAGCTTAAGGGTCAGATTAGCAACTTCGAGCAGTTGCCCGGTGATTCTATAAGTGCTACTTGGGAGAGGTTTACCAAATTCGTGAGGAGTGTTCAAGGTTTACCAAATTCGTGAGGAGTGTTCTAGACCACAAGATTGTTGATGATTCCTACGTGTAAAGGGCATTGGATTATAATTGCAAACCAGTGGCCGATACTATAACAAGAGGATCATTCCTGGATTGCACTTTCACGAATGTGGCTCAACGACTAAAAAGGGTAACTAAGACAAATCGAGCATGGGGCATAAGGGAAAAATTGATGATAAAGAGCTTTTTCACAGTTAGTACAAATCTGACATAAATGAAAATCAATGTGGAAGTGTTGCAAGAGTTAGCTTGGATTAGTACCAATGTTGGGTTGCTGATGAAGCAGAATCAGGAAAGGGTAAATACAATCAGTCGATAACCACCTAGAGTACTCATGTATGAGGAGCCATGTTATGTAGAGGATACTTACTTTGTGACTGATCACATAGGTGGTTTCTGGACTAACGCCCAAGGGTCAAATTAGGACTATTGGCGCCAAGGTCAAGGGAATCAAGTTCGTAACTATGACATAGATAATGCATATAGGGACAACAATCGAGGCGGTTATTATGATAGAAATAAGGGATAATACTAAGAAGGTGATTGAGGTCAAAGAGATGGGTATAGAAGCAAACGATATGTGTCACCACAAAAATCGTGATTTTGGGGGAGGTAGTTCGAGGATTAAAGAAATGTTCGACAAGTTGCTGAAAAAGGTTGATGCACAATATAAGAACTTGAAGGGGATGAAAGTTTGCAAATAAGGTATTAATCATAAGTTTAAGTATCACTCTGTGGCTATTAAGTAGTGCAAGCAGCAATTTGGTCAAATGTCTACACAGTTGAACTAACCCCCAGAAAGGTACATTACCAAGAAATACAGTGCAAAATCTAAAGAATGATGGGTAGTGCATGGCAATGACTAGATGAGGTGGTAAGCAAACAATCGACTCACCAATGTCGATAGTCAATGATAAGGTTCGTAATGAGACTTTAGAAGCAAGGATACTGAAGTAGGGGATGACAAGGCCAAGGATAGGGTGAGCAATAAAGTGGTACTACCAAGGAATTTGAAACCCATACCTAGCCCTCCACCACCTTTTCCCTAGAGACTCAAGAAGAAGAATGTGGAGGGGAGGTTTTAGAATTTCACCTCCATGTTGAAGAAACTTTCTATTAATCTCCCACTCATTGATGCATTTGAGCAATTGCTAGGTATGCTAAGTTCATGAACGACCTAGTGACTAAAAAGCGGATGGTGAGTCAAGAGCTTGCTCATGATATTCACCATTGTGGAGCGATTGCAACAAGGTCCTTGGTGCAGAAAAAGGAAGATCCAGAGCATTCACCATACCTTGCACCACCGGAGTCTTCAAGTTTGCAAAGACATTATGCGATTTAGGAGCCAACATCAACTTAATGCCTCTTACAGTGTTCAAGAAGTTGGGCTTGAGAGCCCCCACATCGGCTACAATGTAGTTGTTAATGGCAGACAGGACTGTGAAGAACCCTGTGGGAATACTCTACGATGTTCTGGTCTGAGTTGAGAATTTTGCATTCGTGATACTTAATTGTGAAGTTGACTTCGACATTCCAATCATCTTGGGAAGACCCTTCCAAGCCACTGGACGAGCACTAGTGGATATGGAGTTGGGTCAACTCAAGTTTAGATTAAATGATGAAGAAGTTGTCTTCAAAGTTTGCTAGTCCATGAAGAGACCTAATGATCCAAAAGTTATCTCTGTCACTTAGAGCATTACTGAAGTGCAACCTGAGGTACTAATTAAGGAGAGGCTGAGTGTCGAAACTCTTAAGGCTGTATTGATGAACTTTAAGAGTGACGGCATCCCAAACTATGATAAGATGGCTAAGGCACATGGAGCACATGGTTATCACAGGCACCAACTCAAGCTTGAGTTGGACTTGAAGAATCGTGAATCCCAACCTACTTGACCATCCATTGAGGTGCCACCATTGTTGGAATTGAAGGCTCTTCCGCCCACTCGAGGTATGCGTTGTTAGGTATTGACAATACTTTGCCTGTTATTGTTGCTGCAAATCTTAATGGCGAACAAGTGGAAGCATTAGCTTTGGTGCTCAAACGATTCAAAAAGGCTATTGGATGGGTGATTGCAGACATCATCGGCATCCCACGCATCCCACCTGGCATATCCATTCATAAGATTCAACTGGTCAAGGATTAAAAGTTGGGTATTGAGCATCAAATACATCTCAACCCACCAATGTAAGAGGTTGTGTGTAAAGAAATCATTAAGTAGTTGAATACAGCTGTGATATATCTGCTCGCTGGCGGTGAATGGGTGAGTCCGGTCCAGTGTGTTCCATAGAAGGGAGGTATCACTATGGTCCCAAATTCTAGCAATGAGTTGATTCCTATGAGACTAGTCACAGGTTGGAGGGTTTTTATGGACTATAGCAAACTCAATGCTTCGACAGAGAAAGATCATTTTCCTATGCTATTCATGGACCAGATACTAGATCGCTTGGCGGGTAAAGGCTGGTACTATTTCTTAATGGTTATAAAGGTCACAATCAAATTTATATTGCTCCAAAGGACAAAGAGAAGACGTTTTTTAAAGGCTGGTACTATTTTCTTGATAGTTATTAGGGTCACAATCAAATTTCTATTGCTCCAAAGGATGAAAAGAAGATGTTTTTTTATATGTCCTTATGAAACCTTCGAATTCAAGAGGATACCATTCAAATTGTGTAATGCTCCGGCCACATTCCAGAGATGCATGATATATATCTTCTCTAATATGGTCGAGGACGCTATTGTGGTGTTTATTAATGACTTCATTGTGCTTGGTGACTCATTCAATGGTTTCTTTAGGCATTTGCATGATGTGCTTCGGAGATATGAAAAATGTCATCTTGTGTTAAACTGGAAAAAATGTCACTTCATAGTAAAGGAAGGTATTGAGTTGGGACACCAGATCTCCATCAATGGTATAGAGGTTGATAGAGCTAAAGTTGAGGTTATTGAGAAGCTTCCTCCACCTATCTCTGTTAAAGGTGTGAGAAGTTTCTTAGGACACATAGGCTCTTACAAGCGGTTCATAAAGGTCTTCTCAAGGATTTCATATCCATTGCCCAAGCTACTTGAGAAGGATGCTAAGTTCGTATTTGATGATGCATATCTAAAAGAATTCGAGGGGTTGAAGTAAAGGTTGATTTCGGTGCCTATCATAGTTGCTTTAAAGTAGAGTCAGCCTTCGAGATTATGTGTGATGCAAGTGGGGTTGCACTTGGTATGGTTTTTGGACATCACAGAGAGAAGATACTTCATCCCATTTACTATGTCAACAATGCCCTCAATGAAGCATAAGAATTATATTATCACCGAGTACGAGTTACTTGTAGTGGTCTTTGCGTTCGAGAAGTCCATATCATATCCATTCCAACATCTCTCAAATCTAGAATGAACAACTAATTTACCCCCTAGTTGATTAGGCTAAGAAGTATAGATAAAAGCAATATAGGAGTAGTAAGCAAACCCAATCATATGTATAGAAAAATCAAGAGCTAAAACATTTTCTATGGCTACAATCCCAGAATATGGGAGAATTAGCCACTCATAGTCAGTTCAAACACCAAGATTAAACTAATAACCATCAACAATCAAGAAGACAAAGATGAAAACTAACC
This sequence comes from Solanum rostratum, assembly GCA_029948455.1. NCBI lineage: Eukaryota > Viridiplantae > Streptophyta > Magnoliopsida > Solanales > Solanaceae > Solanum > Solanum rostratum. Next base: position 13,022,007 of record CM057053.1, on the reverse strand, counting down.
AACTTTTCCCAAGAAAGGGTTCTCGACCTTCCTCCCTCGTTCTCGCCTAATAATAATGATAAAAAACTAAAGCTTAAAATAAAACATGACTTAAAATCTCGTAACTCAATTTTTTTCAGGATTCTTCGAAGTCTGCGACGCGGACTAGCAGGATTTGAGCAGGATTTCGCGTATTTGCTAACTGGACCAGCTTGCACTCTATTTTGCCCTGGTCCGCGACGGTGACTTTGCAATATTTTCCGTTTTGCACCTTTTTCTTCTCCTTTTTAGCTTACTCACTTTTCCCCAGGTCTGCGATGCGCACTTGAGTACTTCTGCTGAGTTACTGATTCTTTTCTCCTTAAATCTTGGGCTATGTTCTTCCTCTTGATCCGGGCTTGACTCCGGAATGGAACAATCTGACCAAAATCTGCAAAAACACAACCAAACGGCGCACTTGGCCCTAGATTAGAAAAATAAACAAAATCACCTCAAACACACCTGGACTCTATAAGTTGACCCTCTGACTTAGCTCTATTTACGGGTATATTTGGCTAGTTTGCCGTATAAATACGCCTAAGATCAATAACCATATTGTTGTTTCTCCAATAAGAAATAATGGGAAGATATGGAGTCCAATGGAATCCATGGAAAAATTCTAGTTTCCCATCATACTCTTGCAGATGAACAACACATTGTGGAGATGGTTATGTGGATCCTTAGATGGTAAGTCTGAAAATAACCTTCTATGTTGTAGCATCTAAAACAACCCGCTCGATATAAAGAACTTGGTATGCAGTGGCAGAGGAAGTAACACCTGTAACATCCACCGCAGTTGGATCAAGCTCACAAATATTCCACACACCGACCCTTTCTCTTTGCATTAGTTGACAGTCCACCACTTGTGGAGGTGGTGGGTCTTGTTCATTTAAGATGAAGCTTGGACATAGGTTTTGCTCTTGTCTTTAGAGAAAGTCAATTGCATTATCTACAATGTTATTCACATTCTTTCTTAGCATTCTTTGTAGATCAGGATCATTTGGTGTCAAGGGATTACCTCGACTTCATGTATTGGGCATACACTAAACCTGCATGCTGGAAAAGAAGCAAAAATAACAAAAATACGTAAAATACAGAAATAAGGATTAATCTCTAATTACTCTATGTAAACCTATCTAAAAGCCATATTCCCCGGAAACGGTGTCAAAATATGGTCACGCTCAATTTACACTTCCCAATTGAAGTGTAAGTAGTCGCTGACAAATATAGAACCTAACAATGATTAGGAACGATCCCACAAGGAATATGGTTTAGACTTGGAGCAGTCAAAGCAATGTCGAGTAATTAATTATCTTATTTTCAAATGAGGGTTTATGATTTACAGAAAATAGTAAATAAAACCTGGGTTACTATCAAATAGGATGCGATTATTATGAAACCAGTGAGAGATGATAACTAGGGTATTGTGTTCCCCGTGAATTCCTAACATATTGTAACCTTAAAATTGTAACATTTTCTAGTGAGTAACATGCATAACTGGTAAGTTATTTTCACCTAAGTCCTTAGGCTAGAAAATAAATGAATTTCACCACACAACTTGGGTCTTCTACGAGTGTATGTATTATTGACCCTTACCGTGGTCCTAGATTTAACTATCCCTTGGGCCATTCAAACTCATTAGATGAGTGTAATCACGTCAAATCTCTGTTATTTATCCTCTTTTCCATTTGTCACCCCCTTGGACCGGAGAGTAAGAATAAGGCGAGTTCTGACATTGGTCGTCCATTAGAAAGCAATCAAAATGAAGAGATATAAATAATACATGCATGCACACTTTTTAAGAATTACAAATTATTCAGTGTTTATTTTGTTAGTTCTTCATGGGCCCCACAACCCTAATTATGGATTTAGCTACTCATGTTCGTTATATTAGCTATGATCATGATAGATGTTTGGATAATTAAGAACTTACAACGAAGAATTGAAAAACAAAAATCCAAAATCTTCACTTGCTTCACAACACAAAAATCCCAAAAGTATGAACAAAGGTTTTTGTCTCAATACTCAAAGCATAAAACTCATAAACTAATAATAATGTGCCTAACTCATCCAAAAATAACTAAAAACCTTATTTATAGACATAGAAAATCAAATCCTAAACAAACAAGAAAAGCTGGATCCGTGCTAGAGCTGAGCCAAAGTACGGTCCGTAGAAGTGATTATGGCTCATGGTCGGGGGTCTTAGATTGTATCCTTTAAATTTTGAGCCTTTCTATGAACCTTCATCCACGACTGATGATTTGGACTACAGGTCGTGGTTGTCATCGTAAATGGGAATGATCTAATTTTTCTGCATTTCTTTCCATGATCAACTTTATGAGTCATAGACTAGACTACGACTCAACCTATTCTTCATAAATCCAACTTAAGAAATTTCTACCTTCTCTGTATCACAATCACAAGCACCATTTATGGCTCGTGGATCAAATCACTGCTTGTAAATGGGCTCGTATAAGGCCAAATCTCCGCAAAAGCTACAATCTCCTCAAAAACTCCCCAAATCCTGCAATTCTATAGAAACAACACAAAACACAAATCAAATCTACTAAAATGTGTCAGAGAACACACAATATTTCAAGTTTAAAGCATAAAAAGTGCCATATTCTGGTGGCACATCAATGAAAAATGCCAAGACACTTGAAAATTTCACTACAGGCTGAATTGACAAATTCAGTGCCATTATTTGACCTTGTAACTTTAACAATCTGCCCAAATTGAGTATTAACATATATAAGAAATTGCTTAATCACAACACAAGAATCAGACTTTAACTTTAGCAAATAAACCCCGGTCATTTTTGAAAAATCATCCGCTATAATAAGAAAATACTTGTTACCATCAAATGTGGAAAACTTGTAAGGTCTCATACATCTATATGTACAAGCACAAAGCAATTAAATGTTTTGATACTACTTACAAAAAATGAATTTCTAACTTGTTTAGCATATGGACATACACTGTATTTGTCAATTATACTAGCTATGCACCTAGATTTTATTGTTTATGAGTTTGTCTCACACTCTGGTAAATGCATGCCCAAAAGTTGAAAGTCCCTAGGGTAAAGAGTCATATCTAAACTGTTACTCAAATTAATTGTAGGATTTGCTCCTAGAATACCTGAATTAGAAGTTATAGACTTCTTTCCTTCATCACTGACAACTATCCCATACGATTGATTGATAAAAGGCATTGGATTCATAAGCAAGATTTGACTTCTTGCTTGATTATATGAACCAATAAGTCCCATTAAGAACTGAAGCAATTTAAACGTTTGTAGATATGTCACAAACTCTTTTGACTTATTATAATTACACTGGGTGCTGACATTAATGTCTCAAATTTTTGCAATAGATTCTTTGATTTTGGAAAGTTGGCAGACACAATAGACGTACTCTGAGTGTAAGGACCCGGATTTTTTTGAGTGGCATTGCCTAAGTGTCCTGGAATTTTCCCAGGTGAACTGCCAGGCACCACTCCATGGAAGAGCCTACACGGCCTGTGTGAAGCCACACGGATCGTGTGGCCTCCCGTGAAGAGGAACTAGGTCCAGTTCACGGTTGGGACAACTTTGGGACAAAAGGTAATTTTGGCCAAGTGAAGGCGCACGGACACTCACATGGCCTGCGTGGCTCTCCGTGTAACTCACTACATAAAAATTATTCTAAGTATGGAAGTACCATCTCGTAACTTTGTCGTGCGAAAACTATTTCAAGTACCGTTACACGATCGGTGTCACGACCCATGTGGAGCCACACGAACCGTGTAGCCGTTTGTGTGATACCACTTAGCTCCGTGAAATTTTCCTCTTTGAGAGTCTAAGTAGGGGATCATGGCTACTGTTCACGGTCCATGTGATGTTTCACGGACCGTGCAGTTGACCGTGTGGGACAAACAGACCCAATTTTAGTCTGTTTCATTAATGACGTTTATGTAATTTTGGTTAATTTCAATTACGAATTGCGACCTTTTACCTACCCTAAACCCCTAATTCAGCTGAAACCCCTCCCCTCTTAATTCATACTCCTAAAATATTCTACCTCTCACAAGATCACCTCCCTACTCCTCTCTACACTCCTCTCTCAAGGATCAAAGCTAGGGTTCTATTGGAGTCTAATTCAAGCCCAACTCATCCCTCAAATTCAGCTCCTCAATCAAGGTATGTGGGATTAATTCTTGGTCCCTTTCAACCAAGAAGACCCAAAATTCCTTTCAACTGATTTCATGAACTTTAGTCACTTTAAATATGGGTTTTCATTATTTGATTTTATTAAATCGAATTGATGTATGGGCCGCACTCTACCTATGATTTTAAAATAACTTTTAACACTATTATGATGATTTACATTGAGTTATGAAGTTATGAACATCCATGTCCCCTTTAAAATTGATGTATCCATGGGTGACTATTAATATGATTTAGATGTTGATTTAATTGTGGATTTATTCAATTTCATATTATGATGTTTATTTTAACATGAATCTATGTTACCCATGTTACCCTCACATCATGCATTGTATTGCATTCATGAGCATTGATATATGGAAATTATGAAGTGGGTTAAGCCCAATTAAGTTTTTATGAAATGATTATGATATGATTTTGGTAAGGCATTGGTTATGACAAAAAGGTGATCACCGTTATGTCTATGATTATGGCTCTATGAGCATTATGGGTGCTTGCACCATCTCGTATATGTGTACATGAGCTATTCCTTGCATGAGCATTGTGATTATGATTTTGTGGTTTGGCATTTGACCCTATGTATGCATTGAACGTTTTTAAATGAACATTGAATCTCTTGACGACACGTATATGTATAAGTATTCATGTGGGATGTTTTTGACTTAGCACCGATAGATTGGGGGCATCAGGGCTATCCCCAAGGGCCCTCTCCCTTTCCTTGAACTATGTGCTAACATAGGAACGATCTCCATTACCGAAAAGACCGAGTCGTAAGGAATGGATATTCATCGATTATATTTATGACATGATTATGAAAATCCTTCTGAAAAGCGTGGTCTTAAGGAAGGTGACCATCCACCGAAAAACGTGATCGTATGGTGTGATGTAGATTACCTTTGGCAAGTAATCTTCTCCTACCGATGGGAGGTCTTTATCAAACTAATTCATGTAATAGCTCACATGGATTTGATTTGTCGGTTATAGTCCATCCCCGCTATATAAGAGCATTATCGCATTGCATGCATCATGAATTTCATGGCATCTCGTATACTTTCCCATTGGATATATAATTCTTTCTATATTATGTGCCGTTGTCATCTAACATTGAAATGCAGGTTGATAAGTCATATGCATTGCATGCCCGCATACTTAATACATTCAAACGTACTAACGCATACTCTATGTCTACATGATTTTACCATGTCGGGGCCGAGCACTTTGAATGCCAGCCATCTGATGATTAGTCCCTTCTTAGAGTTACTGTGGCGAGTCCTGTCTTCCGAAGGCGAGCCATCCATCTTCTTTATTGTTATTATGGATGTTCTCTCCTATTGAGGGTGAGCCCGGAACTTGTCCTGGCCCCCGTTCCTTGACTAGAGGCATTGTTGGGCACTATGTAAACTCTTCTCAGACCTTGTTGCTATGACTATTGTATTGCCTTCGTATTACTGGAATGATTTCCTGAGATTTGATTTGACTATATAACTATATGTGTTTGACTGATATTTTTGAACCGATGATGTGGTTACGGTTACTTGAGGCTTGTTTGGAGACTCTCGGGTCTCCATTCGCCGTGTCACATCTGGGCCCTAACCCCGGATCATGACACTGAGTTAATGTGACAATTTCCTTGTGTAAATTGAACACTCTCGATCCATCTATCTGGTTGAATCTTTCATACAAAATCATCCCAAACCACTTGGGCAATAGATGCATATATGATGCCTCCTAACAGACCTTCTGCAACTAAGTTCATACGCCAAGACATAAGCACTGCATTAATTCTCTCCCGGTGATTCCATAAATTTTCTGGAAAGGCTTCTTTCTTGCAAGTACCATCGATTAGCTAGCCCCAGCTTATTCCTTTCAAGTAATGCGACTCTCATTGGCCTATACCACAACGAGTAGTTTTCAATTCTAGTTAATCGAAAGGAGATGATTTGGGTTCCAATGACATCAGAAGGAGAAAGAAAACAGTGAGTGATTGTAATCAATTCCAAGACCTTGACCAAAGCCACTTCCCACGCCTGAGCTAGTAAGTTGTGAAGACTAAGAATCCTCCATAGTTTGTAACTAACTACTCAACTAAAATTAATAACTAACTGCTAACCAATTAGTTAGTTAATACTGTAGCTAACACTTTATGTGACTTCTTCACTAATCAACCAATAATTTGATAAAATTTTCTCACTGTGAAGATTTTTATTGACGATGTGTAATCACAAGGAATTCTTCCCCCAAATAATAGCCACAAGGGAATGATTTTCATAGAGCCATCAAAAGAAAAAAATTGTTTGGATCATCATAAGCCACATTGTAGTTGTGACCATGAGATCAACACAACTGATGTTCTTTGGATTTGAGATGATGCTTGTTGTGATGATTCAACTAATCTTGAAGATAGTTTTTTTAAAGTGGAAGTCATGTTTGCGAATGAATAACTAAGGGCAAGGCAAAGAAAATTTTAAAAAGTAAATAAGGTGGAGGTTGTCTTTTTTAAACAAAAAAGTACTTATTTTTTAAAAATTATACAATGCATATTATTATTTTTATATAACAAATCACAACATCAACCTTAGCGAATCAGACATAATTATGAATCGAGTTTGACATGACAAAACATAACATGTAGAGATGGATTTTCACTTTGTTAAAAAAAAGTGATTAGAGGACAACTCATAACACAATTTGTTCAATCTCAGGATCAGCAGACTAAGGCACTTGAAAAACAACAATGTGAAGGATTTTGAAGCAAGCTAGGAGTGGATGTTCCACCTCTCACTAGCTTGATGAGACTAGTTGGTCGAGATTGAGACTATTTTGTGTATTAGAATTAGGATTCTCACTGCCATAAAAAAGATATTTAGTGACAATACATTTTCCTTCTAGTGACAATATTTGTTGTCGAAAATATTTAGCTGTTGCTGCAAAAGAATTTAATGGCAATTGAATAAATATCATTGCATTCGAAATTGCTAAAGCTTTTAACAATATTTATCTAAAGTGCTGATTATAAATATTCATATTTATTATTACTACCGAATATGATATAACAAAAAGTAATATAATTATCGCTAAATTCTTTTTTCATTGTAACGTTGATTATGAGAATGACTCAGATTGTAATCAGAACTCTTGGATATATAGTCAATCTCCTAAATATAACAGTAGCTATGTATGGAGAGCATCGTACATACAATTTCTAGTTTTTCTTTTCTTTTATATAATTTGTTTTCTACATTCACTTCTTTAGGACATGACTTTCACCAATTTGAAAAACATATAATTACATTTTCAGCGTTTATGGTTAAATCAACAATAAGACATATTTGCAATGGTGATTAATGTAAAAATCTTTTTGACAAATAGTAAATAAGACCCTATATTACAAATCATATAGCTACTTTTTCTTTACAAAATATAGCAGATTTGAGTCAACACCTGCTTCCGTCGTTGTCATATCCACTGCAGTTTTTCCCCAATTCTCTTACCCTTTCTATCTTGTTTATCTTATATATTACAATTATTGGCAGTTATTTTGCAGACACCACTATCTAACATATAATGGTAAAAGTAACAGTCTATTATAAAGGCTACTCTTTTCTTTTATACTAGGGGATCACCAATAATACTCTACTTTGGATGAAATAACAATGACCAATACTGAAAATAGAGAAAGGGGCCAAAATCATTTAAAAGGATTGAAAGTTGGCATTAAGCATGAAAATTCCATAAAAATCAATTATTTGAAGTGGCACAAATTATTTTTTAAAAAGAGGTATCGTGACTTGTTCAAACTGATTAAAAGGAACCATATCCTCACAAAATCTAACACAATCTAAAATATGGGGTTATTTGAATCAAATTTGAGCTAGTCTTGGTATGAATTTTCATCCTAGTTCGTTAAAGTTCGAATTATATCAAAGTTGTATTATATATATATATTAGATATTTCACATCAATTTTATACGTAAAATTTTCATACCAAAAAAAAAAAAACGTGAGCGAAATTCTGAACATTAAACAAGAAATACATATTTCATATCAATTTCGTACCAAATATTTTTGTGAAATTTTCGTATATGATTTGTAAAATGAAAATTCTTATCATGTTTTGTAAATATGTTTCTTTCTCCAAAAATATAAGGAGTTAAAAAGAATTTGCAAATTGAAATATTGAGAAAGCATAGCTGCCAAATCCAAATTCATTAATTTTAAAAAATTGTAGCAAAAATAAATGAATGATATATAGGTAAAGAATTAATTAGTAGCTGGTTTCGCCCTAGAAGACAGGTTTTGGAGCCGTTAGTTTTACTTGGCCATTACAAGGGGCTCTAAATAATGAAAATATTAATTTTAAGTTATGGACCATTTACTATTTAAGGAAAATGTACTTACTATAAATGGTTTTATATGTGAGTTTTCTCTTTTGTATGTTAAGTGCGTTTTGCTTCCTTTTGAAATTAAAGAGGACCTAAGCTAAAGCGTTTATAGAAATACTCTTTCCATTACTTTTTACTTATACTTTGAACAATCTTTAAAAAATAATAATTGATATAAAAATTAATAATTAATTCTTAGTATTTATTAAGTCTTGAAAAATACTCTGAAGATTAAATAATTAATATTAGGTGTAAAATGCGAAAAAAAACTTAACTATTTTCTTAATACGTTAAAAACAAAAAGTATAAATAAAAATATGGGAAGGGAGGAGTTGGAAAAGAGCTGTCGTTTGTTCTCATCATGAATAAAATAGACAATTTTCCTCTCTTATGAGATCTCTAAATCTTTTCCGTGGTAAAAATCCTCATAAAGAAGTAATTTATGCAATCAAAGAATCTAATTTTGCAACTAAAGTACCTTGTTCTTTTTCATTTTCAGCACTTAAAATTATAATTGAAGATATACAAAATCTAGTAGATATAGTGCTTCCAATCACATTACCTATTATTATTACTACTAATTAATAACATTTTTAGCCTAACTTTCAAAATTTTTTATTTCTGTAATTATTTTTCTTAGAATTGCTTTTCAAAAAAGTATTTTTAAATATTACTTCATTCGTCCCATTTTATGTGACACCATTTGATTTGACACGGTGTTTAAATTTTTTTTTTTTAAACCTTGTGGTCTAAAGTCATTCTTAGATATTTGTGTGGCTAAGAATCATTTCATTAAGGGTAAAAGAAAAATTTTAAAGTTAAATTATTTTCAATTAGAGTAAGATGATATTATTTTTGAGACATAACAAAAAGAATCAGTACACATAAAAAGGGACAGAGGTAGTAATAATTTTTGTGACTAATTAAAAGAAAAATTACTTTTGCCAATATTAAAGCAATATTTGGGCATGAGTAATGTTCCAAGTGTTTTTAGAAAAATAAAATAATACTTCCTCGATTTAAAAAGGAATGACATATTTTTCTTTTTAATTTTTTAAAAAAATAATGATTTTTTCCGTTTGGTAATACTTTAATTTCAATTTTTTCACATGAATATGTTTAAGTTCACAAAATCAAAAGATATTTTAGTATATTTGATATAACTTATAAGATCACAAAATAAAACATTTTCTTTATTTTCTTAAATTTCGTGCTAAGTCTAGTCATTTTTTTAAAAAGAGAGTAACTTTTTACTTTTGATAAATAACTTTTGTTACTGATCAAAAACATCTTTTGTTTTTCCTTCAAAAATTTGATCAAATAACTCAACTTTCGAAAATAACTATTACGTATTTTCTTAAAAATATATATAGATATTTGACTTTTCAATAGCTTAACCAACCACAACTTGAGAGGCCCTCTATCGAGTATAACTGCACACAGCTGAAAAAAAGTAATACAATTGTAATATTAAAAGGATGTGATGAGCGATAAAACAATTTTTTAAAAAACTTAAAAGTCTTGATTGCTGAATATGCAGTTTTTCTTGAATGATCTTACATACCAATACAAATTAATTTAACTCTCATCCAATATCAAATAATGCAGAAAATAAAAACATAAAATATTACATTTTGTAATACCTTCTATATTTGATTTAGATGTTTAGGAGGCAAACATATTACAGAATATGAATTGTACCGGCACTGTAATATCAAATTAGGGAGGAAGCACTATATCAATACATATTTTAATATAGGGGACTTTCATAAGTAACCTAACCTTGAAAGTTAATTTGATCAAATAGTTATATTTTTACATAATTACACAATATAACCTTAGCTATGTGACTTGGAGAGGAGGAGAGAGGCGACGAGATCGAGAGAGGGAGGAGAGAGGCAAACTATATATGTATATTTGTGAAATTGTATATGTATATCTGTCAAATAATTGTATATGTGTAATTAATATACATATATATTTGTATATCTAGCAAGTGAGACTGAGAGGAGGGAGGAGAGAGGCGAGCGAGATCGAAAGAGAGAGGAGAGAGGCGAGCGAGAGTGGAGAGAAGCAAATTGTATGTATATATCTATCAAATTGACTATGTATATCTGTCAAAATAATTGTATATATGCAACTGATATACATTTGTAAATATGTACCTATAAGGAATTGCAAAAAGAGAGAAAAAGGTGAGAGAGAGGAGAGAGAAAATAGCAACAAAATCCTAACTATAGCAATAAAATTCTAACTATAGCTATAATTTGTAATTTTTTCAAACTATAGTTGTATAATATAAATACGTATCATATGTTTGCCTAATTATATTATTTTTTCTTTAATAATATATATACTTGCATAATATTACATTACTCTTTTGAACAAAAACAAATTTATTAAAGGAATTTAGAATTTGGTTGGTAGAGTACTAGATAGTATTGTCTGAATGAATTGTGGAGATGGTAAAACTATTCCACGTGGCGGAGTATGCCACATCAGACAGATCTTCATCTACTGGTGCCGACGTGGAATGATCCTACGTGGCTGAAGGGGGCTGTTAAGGTGGCGGCTAAAACGGCGGAGAGAAGGGTTTGCCAATAAGGTTTGGTGGGACCACGTGGCAAGAGAAGAACTTAATACACTATCCAAGATATTGAACCTGTGGGGTCCCCTCTCCACTCCCACAACTTGCCTCCAAACATCCAACCCACAAAAATAAAATCTAAATTATAATACCCATACATCAAAATGTTTCTCTCTTCAGTTTTACCTTCTCAGTAAAAGTAGATCACTCAAAAAATAATTTACATCACAAATATTTTTTAAAAAAATAAAATTTAGTGAATGTTAGATTAGTTGTACTGACAAAAATGATATATTCTCGCTGTTTCTTTTTGTTTTTTTTTTTAACTTATCATCAATTTTAATTTTAATTTTTTATGTGATATATTTAAGCTCACACAATTTAATACTAAAATCATGAGATTCATTAATAGAGTATATCGTTACTCTCTCAAATTCAATGAAAATAAAAATCAGACATATATATAAACTGAAATAGAGGGAAAGTAAATTATTTTCAATCAATTAAGAGTAGTCAATAAACATTTTCTTTATTTTTATATAGTGACTCTGAATACTAACTTACATTACATTTTTATATCTCTTTAGGACCCACAAATGGGGGTTGGGGGGCTACCTTAGAAGGGGGGCATTACCTTTGTCCGTTAGTGTCTTGTTACAACTATAAAATAAACCAAAACGTCCCAAATCTCTTCATACAGATACCCGCTCTTCACCTCTTTCTCCTATAGCAATCCCAATTTATCTTCCCCTCTTTCTTTCTTCTAGTAAAGAAAAGGAGAGTCTTCTTGCCTTTGCTTCTCTTATTCTCAATCAAAACAATTCTCATTCCCATTCCCACAAAACAGAGTACACACACTGCCTTCTCTGTTCTTCAAGATTGTATTTCAATATAGTATTAACTGAAAGAAATTTAGGTAAAAGATTGAATCTTTTTCCAATTTCCTCAAATAGGGTGGTGGTCTTAATTTTCGATTTTGTAAAGAAAGAGAGTCTTATTTTTTTAATTGAATATGGACTTATACTGTGTGTTTTTGGTTAATAAAGGGTGACAATGACTCAGCAGAATGTGGTAGTATCCGATCCGAAATCCGGTATTAATCTAACAATACCGATGAAGGTACCAGTGTCGAAGCCGCCACCGGGGCCGGGCAGTTGCATCACAATTTCAAGAAAGACACTTCTTGAAATCAATGGGAATAATAGTGCTAGGATCAATTCTTGGGTTGAATCAATGAGAGCTTCCTCACCTACTCATCACAAGTCCACTCCTGCTCTTTCAGATGACTTGAATTCTTGGATGGTAAGCTTAAAGAAGAAGAAAAAAGAACTTTCATGCAATTCTATATACAATAGTAGTAGTATTATTACACAAAGAATAATGACCATACATACATATATCAATGTTTCTGCGAATAATGGCAAAAGTTCATATACTTGGGACTTTCTTTATGTTGTTTGTTAATGAAAATAATTAATTGGGCCATTGTGAGATAAATAAGACTAAGGAAAAAAAAAAGAAGATAAATAAGACTGAAAAGAAAAAAAGAAGGTGTTCTCTGATAATTGATGAATGAAACAGGTGCAACATCCATCAGCACTTGATATGTTTGAGCAGATAATCAGTGCTTCAAAGGGAAAGCAAATTGTGATGTTTTTAGACTATGACGGCACTCTTTCCCCCATTGTTGAGGATCCTGATCAAGCTTTCATGTCTGATGCTGTATGTTTTCAACTTTACTACTTTCTTTTTTTTCCTTTAAAGAAAAATCATTTTCAATAATTATTCCATCCCACTTGTTTGCGTATATCAGATGAGAGCAACAGTGAGAAAGCTTGCTAGATATTTCCCTACTGCAATAGTGAGTGGAAGATGCAGAGACAAGGTATATCTCTTTTTTCTTTTCTGACTTCTGTCTATTTTCTTTCTTTTTTTCATTTCCATTTTACAAAACTGTAAAATATTTCGTGATTGTATTGTTATAGGTATACAGCTTTGTACGATTGGCAGAGTTGTACTATGCTGGTAGCCATGGAATGGATATAAAAGGGCCATCAAAAGGTTCCAAATACAAGAAAGTGAGTTAACTTGTCTTTCTACGTACAGAGCATTTTCAGTTATGACTAGCTAGTATCTTTGTTGATCAGACTCTTCAATAATGTCAGCCGAAGCATGTCAAATCCTCCAAAATATAGTGTATTTCTTGGAGGATTCACCATGGGTGCCAAAACATTTTTGGAGAGTTAATGCAACATAGGGTAGTTCTACTTCTTGCCAATATTTACCCAAATTCATGCTTGAAATTATAATTTTCAGGGAGCTCAAGCTGTTCTTTTCCAACCAGCAAGTGAATTTCTCCCTATGATTGATGAGGTTTACAAAGAACTTGTGGACATAACAAAGTCTACAGAAGGAGTTAGAGTGGAGAATAACAAGTTTTGTGCCTCTGTACATTTTCGCTGTGTTGATGAAAAGGTATAATAAACCACTCCAAATATTCTGTTACATAATCATTATTATTATCTGTATTATATGGCCCATCAGACAAAGCATGAGTTAAAAGCTTAAAATAATATAGTGAATTATTTAACCTTTTTTTTTAAAAAAAAAAAAATCTGATTTAGGTTGTTGTTGATGTAACAGAAATGGGGTGAACTAGCACAACAAGTAAGATCAGTGCTTAAAGAATACCCAAAGCTTCGATTAACACAAGGAAGAAAAGTATTGGAGATTCGTCCAACTATTAAATGGGACAAGGGGAAAGCTCTTGAATTCTTGCTTGAATCCCTTGGTAAGTACTATCTATTACACTTTATTTATTTGTACTAGCTGTTCGAAAACAGACTCTCAAGTCGGCATATATTTTATTCTCTCTAGATACCACTTGTTGGATTTCTCTGTGTATATTATTGTACTAATTGTACTAGTATTTTTTATTTTATTAGAGACAGACACAAATAAATTATTGAAATATAAAAAGAGAAAACAATTGTTTTGATGCTAACTTTGATAATGAAACCTCTCTTCAACAGGATATGCTAACTGCACTGATGTCTTTCCTGTATATATTGGTGATGATCGAACCGATGAAGATGCTTTCAAGGTATCCTATGTTTCTTGTATATTTTAATGTTTTTGTTCTGTTGCCTTTTTTTTTAAATAAATGTTTACTAGATCTTCTACTTTGGTCTTTTTACTTTTTAACCAGTTATCTATAGTTACTAATCATACATTTAATCTTGTTTATATAGGTCCTAAGAGAAAGAGATCAAGGTTTTGGCATTCTTGTCTCTAAAACTCCAAAAGACACACATGCATCTTATTCTTTGCAAGAACCATCTGAGGTGAGAATTAATAGTTGAATTTCAAAGAATCAAATTTTAGGAGTAATTGGTTTCTATAAAAAGAGAATATTTATGCCACATAGCCCATATTTTGAATTTGTTACTTAACCTATTTGTCTTTTTATAATTGACTTCACAGGTTATGGTGTTTCTGCGACGTTTGGTAGAGTGGAAAAAGTTGTCGTTAAGAAGACAATTCAGAATTCGAAGACAACTTGAGGAGATAAAAGCATCTCTAAGGAACTAAGAATTGTCCAAAGTGAATATGGGCTTAATGATGCATATAATGTATTTTCCTTTAATCAAATATAACAAAGAAGTTTCAAAAAAGAAAAGGTGGAAAAGAGAAGCTTTTCTCTTTGGCTTTTAAGGCCTTGTACATCTTTGTAACTAGCTATGTACAAGGGTAAATTGTAATTTTCCTATCTTAACTAAATGCATATATTGGAAGTTCTCTCTTCATCTCTCTATGAATAAATATGTATATAAATTAATTGTTGGGTACTGTTTATAAATATGCACATTTGTATATGCTATAACTGATAAAATAAATGACAACATATAATTTATTTCCTATACATTATTTTATGGCGTATAACCGGCTTCTTCACATGCTCCTTTAAGGATTGGATTTACTGCAAAAGTTGTCTGCATCCTTGAGTAAGATTCTATAGAAGTGGTCTTGAATTTTGAACTCGCTCTTGAAATATTATAATTTATGTTGTTTATTGGGTATCTCAAGATGTTATGAACAGTAAAATTGTGTAATGTGTTGTATAGTTTCAATTTTATTGCTTTGCATGTGAACGATTGAGCAATTAAAACAATTTTTGTGTATCGGACAAAATTTGCTATCAGACGATTAACCAAGTTCTTCGCCAACATTGAAACAAAAAGATTCATATGATATCCCTTGCTTAAACGATTTAGCTATCGTACATGTATATTACAAATAAAAAATAATAAATTACAGGACAAATATAAAAGTTGGATCCCCTTGATAAAATCATTAGTTCTGTCTTTATCTCTAACTTGTTGAAATGTTTTGAACTGCTCTCATATGTAAAAATTTATGCCCCCAACATATGCGGGACCACTCTTTAATAGAGGTCATTCTTGCCAATCATCCCTCTTAATGGTCCTAGACAATGCAAATTGAAATGGATAAGTTACGTCTTTGACCGGTAGATAAAAATAATTATATTCTCTAGTCGAAATGTAAATTTTTTTTATCCTTCATTAAAATCTCTTATTTAGACAAAATTATTTTTTTTAATTTATTATGTAATTTTTTATTTATTTAGTTTCAAGATTCATTTTTGAATTAGAGTTTCTTTATATTTTGATTTCACTTTTGATTTTGGACTATTCTTTGTAAATAATTAACAAAATTTTAACTATCTAATATTTTGTTAATAAAAGTATGTAATATAACGAATTTAAAAAGAAAAAAATTCAATAAAATTATGTTGGAAACTTAAACTACTCTTTTTATATTTAGGAATCTTTTGTTACATTAAATTGTAGTCAATTTATTATTTAATTTCTAACTGTTCAACTCTAAATTATTACTTTATGTATAAAAAACTATTAACATATTAATTGAATTAATTTTCTCATATTTGCTCTATCACAATAGACTAAACTGTTGCATCAAACTAATAATAATAATTTAATTTTATTTATATGAATATTATATTTATGTAATGATAAAAACTATTTATATATAATTTTTAAATTGACGTGGCTCATACGTGCAAAACACGTACACTGAACTAGTATCGTACCATAATGTGTGCATGTATACATGTGAATCTGTTTTTTTTTTTAAAAAATCTACTTTCTTTTTCAATTTATTTAAAAATTGATTTTTTTTTAGCAACACTTTAATTTTAGATTTCATGTGACATATTGAAAACCACAAGATTGAAGGACATTTTGATACATTTGACATAATTTGATAGACAATCGTACAATGTAGTTTACTCAATTCTCATTTGTTACACCACTGCATTGTAGATATGAATTGATTAAATTCAAAAAATTGTATCTCCGTAGAAACTTGCTCAGGTGGTTGAATAATATTTCTCCAAAACATCATTTAGTTCTTAGTGAAAGTGAGCTTATCAAGAAATTATGAAGTAAAAGAGTAAAAAGGGATTCCATTCAAACTTTGCCTCTACTGTGGTCCTCTTGAGAAGTTTGTGTGAGTGGTTGAGCACTTTCACAATCGATTAGCAGCTTAAGAGGTTAAGTAAAAGTAATATTGATTCACATGGGGTAGGATGGTTATAAAGAAGAACAAAAAATAAAGAATTTGTGGTCCTCCTGGAGGAGCAAACTTTTGTTATCACTCACTAACAAAAGACCAATCTAACCTATATAATCAAATACTTTTGTTCATGTATTCAAGATTTCTGTTTAACATGTAATCAATTTTATGTCTGTTTTTGACTAAGTTTATTCCTCATGTGCAATTGCCTATAACTAGGTCTAATAAAGTTGTTAAAATGTCTATCATCTCATACATGTTTTTGCCTTTTCCAGCTTCAATTGATTAATTAATTAATGATACATCATTATCAATATAATGGGGTTTACCTGCTGCAAAATTAAGCATTGTCTTCTTCAATGTCTTAATTGATTGCAGCATTAGCTTCTCATGAACCGACCATTCAAGCTTTTTGCCTGCAATTAGGTTGGCCAAAGAGGGATTTATTGTAACACTTATTACCTGTTTTTTTGACTTTCTCTCTCTAAACTCTTTTTGTTTGACTTGGCTAGATAGTAGATAGTAGAACCACTGAACACTCTAAAATAGGCAACTGAAAATAACAGCCTTATAATATATGGTCCTCATTAGCTGGTTGGCCAAATTAAGGGGAACTTTACTTGTTTGACTTCCATACATAAAGTCTTTTTATTTTTCCTCCCAAACCAAAGCACCTAGAAGCTAGTATAGAACTAGAGATACATCACATATTTTATACCAGAGATTCAAAATATATATATAAAAAATAAAATACTCAAAATATTAAGAGAATTCAAGATGCAGTGTATACAATGGAGTAAAATTGGTCAGATGGTATAGCCATAGACAAGTTTAACTAATAAATGAAGTAGATGAGTATTTTTAACCATTTTCTCTATACTAAAACATGACAGGGATGGATTAAACAAGTTTCAAGCTCACAGTTTTATCTGTGCTTCCTAAAGTAATTTTTTTTCCTTATAATTGCCTAAGATTTGAATTAGTTTCTCCCGAGATAAAATGGAATATTATTCAGCAATACTGACAATTAAAATTGCAGAAATTCAGCAAACTCACCAAATAACTGAAAATCACACTTGGTACTTCCTTTTGTTTTAAAAAATGCAAAGATCAAAGAGGGAAAGAAGAATAATTTTTCAGAGTATAGTTCAATGTGAAATATTATCAGGGAAAATAAAATAAAATAATGGAAAAAGCAAATATATCAATTAATCGATCAAAGTCGAGCCAAACGACGATTGCGGAAAAGGTATTTCTATATATAAATACAAAAGTTTCTCCTCCTCCTATACAACTAAAAATAAATAAACTTTATATAAACTCATTTCCCTTTATTTCCCTATTCACACTGCACCTTAATTGGAATCCCAACATTTCCTTTTTACAGTTACAAACTTTACATTTTCAGCTACTCAAAAGTCTAAATATAGGGAAGAGAAAATAGTATATATTCTGATGGTCCTCATTCTAGTACAATAGGAAAGCAATAAAATTGACATTTTATACAGATGTTCAAGTTGTGACTTGTTATGAATGTTGGACAAAATATCGTAGCAATAATATATGATTGGTCATATAAAGAAACTCAGGTGAATGGATGGACCCATAAATGAACAATTGGAAAAATAAAATTATCCATGTACCTCTCCATCTTTATTCTTTCTCTAACATTAGGTGACCCATGCTGACTCAAAAGGATAGGCAGTGAACATAGAGATTCAATTTTTGACATGATGGGGTTTTCTTTGCACGTCTTCCATCAAAGTTTTTTTTGTTTTTAGTTAAAATCTTCTATTTTTTTTTTTTTTGGTTTTTATCCGGTATTTGTTATCTATATTGCTGCCAACTAATTTGGATTTGCATCACACAGGACTCCATTAGGACAGTGACGGAGCCAATATTTTCATCAAGAGTATTCATACTTTTGAAACATTCGTTGGTGATTTTTGTATCAAGGGTGTTCAACAATTGATACATATAAATATCTATATTTAACCTATATATTCGAAAATGTTTTCTGACGAAGGGTGTTAATCAAACCACCCTTGGGTGACTGTAGCTCTGCCCCTGCATTAGGATGGAAGTGTTCTCTATCAATGATTTTTTTTCATACGCATGTTTGGAACCTAATATGTTTAGTAAAAAAGGAGCAACTCCATTTATTGTATCACATCATTAGATTGGTACCAAAAATCTTTTTTTTTTTTACCATTTATTAAAATGGATATCATATCATCAAGTTATCAACCTTTCCAGCTCTATTAGATCTGTGATTGAAGTTAGACTTCACAAAATCCAAATTCGAGATACTCTATATACAGCAATTAAAGAATCACTTTTTATATATAATATGTATATCGTTTTATTCATGGGAAAATTGACTAGACGAGCACACACCATGTACATGGCATTTATCCATATAAAAATTCTCATTTCATCCCTTATTTAAAGTATTAATTGCAGATGGTTTAATTGATTAATGTTTGATGATATATCAGGGGAGTTACAAACTTTTTATTGGTTAATGTCTTTTAATTGCCAGCGTACGTCTTAATTAAACAATTATATGCAGCTAATTAATACTTCCTCCGATTCAAATTAATTAAAATTTTAAGATTTTTTTCAATGTTCAAAATATTTAAATTGTTCAAAGTTCAAGACAAATATTTTAAATTTTTTCATTTTTTCCCTTTCATTTATTGAAGTTTTTAATTTTCTAGGAGATATATTGCACCACATATTTATGATTTTACGAAGGGTAATAGCGGAAAGTATGATGTAAATTTTTTCTTTAAATATTTTTCTTAATATGTATGTATTATCTCACAAATTTAATTAAAATGAGACGGAGGGTGTACTTCTATATATTGCATAATTCATATAATTGGGATATACTGTTAATGTAGTAGGGATTGTCTGATGGAAACTGAAGGTAACAGGTAAATGGATAAGTCAAAGATTTAATAACTACTTTGTTTAGATTAACAAAAATGGGTGATTAAATGCCTTAAGATTATTACAGAAATTACTTCCTTTAGAATGACAATATATATAATATCTACCTTGAAATTTGTTGATTGCAACACATAACAAGTTTAGTAAAATATCTTGCATTATCAATGGCCATTAGGATTTGAAGAATCTCTTTGTTTTAGTGACTCCATCGACTATTGACATTAGTAGGTAGTAGCAATGTATGATAAAAATTAAAATGATTATTCATAATAATTTTTTTTTTCTTTTTAAGAAATGAGCTCTATGTCATGTCTAGAGCAACGGGAAATGAGAGAGGGGAGACTTGAACTCCTCATTAACAAGTATCCATTCAACTAAGCTACTGAGATTTCTCTCATAATAAATATTACACGAAATTTTAAAATTTTTAATAGATTAAAAATCATTAATGTAATCGTCTTAATTTTCTAACTGCCTCCTTTTTTGCCTACCGTATATCTACAAAACCCCTTTTGTGAAGACAAGAAATTAAAAATAGAGTTGTAATGCAGCACTAGCTAATTAATTAATCTAAGGCCCTTTCTGTTGTACTAGTACTAGCATAAAAGCTAAAGAAAAGATGGACTGACCCGACACTCTTATAGCTAGCTATCACACATATTTTTTTATGAATAAATAATTGTCCTTTAGTGTGAAAAATTATGTGTAGCCATGTGGGATTATAAAGATATTTTACACACCCAAAAAAGTTGTAACCATGTTGTTGAAACAAGAAACATGTTCTAATTAGTCTAGCATCCGTTGGAGGATAATTGAAATGGATAATTATGTTACTCCAAAGAGCAAATAAAGGCCAAAGCAAAAGATGAAGGAATATTTGTGAGTGGGGGGCTTAAAAATGGAAACCTAACCATTGCACGCAGACACAAGAAGAAATGTACCCATTGGAATCAAGATATGAAGATCATATATACTATGTTTTCTTTTTCTTTTACTAAGGAAATTAAGAGTGTAACAAGTCATGAAAATTTAGCTCCTTGTTTTATTTTTTTCCTTGATTAGGTTAGTGAAAGGGAAACCCACCACACAAAGGGTGTAGGGAATCTAAATATGGTTGAATGAGGAGTTGGAATCCACTAAAAAGGAAGTAATCTTTTTTTGGGGTTTGTTTTTTTTTATGTGAGAGAAACACATGGATTGTAGAATGGGGACACTAACATGCCTCCAAAGTTATTTGACAACCTCGGTTCTTTGGGACGTGGAAAGATGGAGTCCACTTGATACTTCACTTTCCCCCCAATCACTAGTATTGACACATTCCTAAGCCTTCAATTATTGGTGAAATAAGGGGGTGAAGGTGGCAGCCTCTAGCTCCAACCTGCTACATTGTGGTATGCAAAATGTGATCATCTTATTTAAAAACTTAAATTACTTTTTAAAAATATATTTTTATTTATTTACTTGTGTCTTAACAAATCTCCTCACATGCTGACTTATTCTTTTTTATGAGCAAACATGTGAAAATTTGCTTTGACAATCGATAGTGGAGAGATTCAAACCGGATAGACTGTTTATATCATTGATCGATCTCAAATTATGATAGGCTATTTATATCATCGAAGTATATGATCATCATATTTAAAAGTTAAAATGTTAAAAGAGAAATTAAACACTTTTAGTAATCTAATTATATTTTTCAACACTCCCATTTCACTTCTTTTCATGGACTAAAAGCATGAAAATCCTTTTGATAGTAAATGCCCATGAGAGTTGACGCAAGGATCTTTGTCTGTTTATGTTGAAGTGTATGATCATTTCATAAAAAAGATTAAGCTTTTCGAGAGAGAACACCTTTGATTCACCTTGTTATGTTCTCAATCTACATAACACCCTCTAAAATGCAGTCTTTATTACATCTTGTATGAATGAATGCAGAATGCTTAGTCCATGAGACTCTTTTTTATCCTCTCCTATTCTACCTGTATACCACTACAAGCTCTTTGAGAATATGCCACTTTAGATCCAAAGTTCTAGTCTATTAATTATGAATTGCTTAATCGATCAATGGACAATATAATGTGTACTATTTCCATACAATCTTTGGTTAATTTAGCCTGATAGTAATTCTCTTCAAACCTTCAAATTATTCCTTAGTGAACTCAAAATCTTCATAAATGTAGTACATATATAAGTTTATTTCGTAATGATTCCTCACTAATTTTGTGATAAAAAATTATATAATGTGTCATGTGATCACTGTCACCTCCTTTTTTGATCTGTTAATCAAATGGTGGAACCAGTTATAAAACATTCATTGTAGTACTGTAGGAAATTCTACAAACCTCCAATCCTACCATCCTTTTCTACAATGAACGTATAATTTCTTTTTCATGATTCTTCAAATTTGAACCATAGATTGTGCAGGACTTGCTAGATTAACAATATTCACTAGGCAGGAATCATTCCGGTCCCAGATCAAGAGGTGACTCTAGGGACAGATTCTTCGAGTTTTAACTTGTTGAAAAATTAATTACAACAACAATAACATATCTAGTGAAATCCCACAAGTGGAGTTTGAGGAGGGTAAAATACACGCAAACATTATCATTATTTCATAGAGATAGAGAAACTATTTTCGCAAGACTCTCAACTCAAATATATCAATCCAAAAGCAAGAAATACTAGATATAAAATAACGATTAGAATGAATAACAATTGACAATTTTATGAATGCAATAAAAAATATTTTTTATAATATTTTAAATTTTTAAATGAAATGATCACACTTTTAAGACGAAAGCAGAGCCAGCAAAGGTGACTCTCACCTCCACCTGTTCAAAATAAACTTTCCACGTGCTTAGCTAACCGGGAAAAAAATTGACACTAGTCATTATGGCCATGTTGGAGATAAAATTAATTAAATGATAAGTAAAATGTATTTTTTTAATATCGCAACTTAAGATTTTAGTTGAGATAGTCACACACACCCTAATATGCTCTTGTTATTTGGCTGAGTTGAAGATTCTCATATCATATGAAAAAGGTGATGGGTGATCTACTTATATGCTCTTGGACAATTCACTAACCTTGATCATGAGCAAATTTTTGTGGTTGAATAAAATTTAAAATTTATTTCTTTATATCATATTTGTGTAAGGTTCTTCCTACGTATTGTTTACCTATGTTAGATCCTCATATTAAATTGCCCATGCTTCAAATGTCAAACTCGGGAGATGGCGTGTTGAAGAGTTCCTCAAGCCACATCTAGATAAAAAAGAAATGAATTGTCTCCTTACTCATAAAATAATATTGAGATCGAGCTAGACCCAACAAAACCTACTTTTTTATTGAGCATAGCTAATATCGATGCTCAATCCATTAATTCGATTCTAAGATCAAGTAAATACGAAAAAAGTCTTGTTCCCGACCACTAAAACAGGTTTGGTTAATTAAGGCAAATATATATATATATATGCCAATGGGATTTTGGTGTTTGGAGGGATAAAAAGTTTGTGGGGTTAGGATAAGATTATGTTAAAGATGAGGTAGTGAGAGATGATTGAGTCATGAGTAGCTTAAGGTAAATGTCAGAGGTGTCATGTAGTAGGAGAAAATGGTCCTGAATCATACGTGTCTAAAATATGTAAAGAGAATAAAAACACGCAGCATGTCTTTCTTGGGAACCGGTCCCCGCCTTGAGGGTCGAGCCCCCAAGGAAGGAGGAGTTTTTGTCCACTATTTGTTGAGATTTTCATCAATTGCCCTAAATGCATACCAATTTGCTGTTGGTCTGCTCATTTCCAGGACAATTTGCCGTTAAATATTAGGTACACTAGCTACTAGTAGTGGGGTTTCTGGTTTTGTTGGCGCATGAAAATTTAATTTAAGAGTGTATGCATGTGACCCATATGCCATACTTCTGGGGAGCAAATGAAGATGAGTTAAGTGTAAATGGATCATTGGTCCTCCTATCTATCTGACATCTTCTTCAAAAAGATATTGGGGAGATCAAACCAAGAATAATGTTTACTATTACTATGTTTTGTTTACAAATAGCAAAACACTTTCTGATGCATACATGTTTTATGTGTCTATTTGGCTACTTATAAATGGATTTTTGTCAAAGGGTGCGTTTGGTATAGAGAAAAATATTTTAATTTTTTTTTTATATTTGATTAATCAAAATTTTTGAAACATATATTTTCTTTAAATAAATAAGTTTTCTTAAAAAATTAGAAAATAATTTTTCTAATTACCCAATTCCCACCCCCCTCCCCCACCTCACCCCAACTCTCTTTTTCATCCCACTTCCATAGAATTCAGCTAGATAATATATAAATGCTATTTGAATAATATTTCTTGCTTATTTATCAATGCTAAAAAGTAAATAAAAAATTAATTTATTTTTCAAGTAAATATTTTCTAAAAAGTCAGTGAAAAACATTTTACTTCGTACCAAATACATCATAGTTTTTTTGTCATTTCATTTCCTTTGCCAAAAGGGCAGGTGGGATTGAGGAGTCGTACACCTTAGAGCTGTAATTGGTGCTTATTTTCTGTTACAATTATGCATCCTTTAACTTGAAAAGGAATTATTTGTGTATAAATTGTAAAATTTATAAATGTGTTATAGTCTGATATTTATTTTATATATAAATTTCGTCATCCTTTCTATGACCAGAATAGATATGACCGTAGAATGTAAAAGAACACAAGATATATAGTGCAAAAACTCCTTGCTCAAGGGAGAAACGACCATTACCTGCACCAGTAGGATTTAGCCAACTTCACTACTTCAAAGCTAAATAATGTTAAGATTACAAACTCGCAACATTCAACACACAATCTTCTCTCACAAACTCGTCAACAAACGAGATCGAGTCAAACCTACTGTCAAAGACTGATTCTCTCAACGAACAATCTCTTACAATAACTGTCACTCAAAAATAGTTCTAAGAAGATTGCTAACTATTGAACAAACAAGAAAACCTAACTCTAGATCTTGCTTGAATGCTAGTCCCAATTGCTCCTGCGTGATAAATGTCGTTTTCAAATTTGCAAAAGCGTAACTCTTCTAGTGTTGTTGATTGCCTTTTATACTTGACCCTAGAAGAGTCCTTTTCCAAGACTTTTCTTGATTATGGCACGTACAACTTTTCCTTGTAGGAGTCCTGTTTTGATTCTGCTTCCTTATTTAGTACTCCTTCACCTAGTTGGATTCCACGTCTTAGTTAAATCTGCTTTTCTGTTATAGCATCCTGAACCTCGTTCTGTTTGTCATCATAAAAACAACTTAGGAGATCCTGCGTTCTCCTAACAAGCTATATATACTGTAGTGACCGAACTATAATACAAGTTATGGGTTATCAAAAAAAGATATTAGGCATAACTGAATCCAAAAACTAGCTCATTAGGAAAAATTGTACAAGATCATAAAATTATGAAGACCACTCATGTCCAAAAGAATGGATGTGGACTCTTCACAATGGGTTCAGAAAATAAATTTATTAGCATTGATCTAGGTTTATATTTATATTAAAAATTCACTTTATATGTATCAACAGTTGAAAAATCAAAAGTAAAAAGAATTACTCATAATCTCAATCCCATAAACTTAAAATGATGGAACCGTCTTGGTTCAACCTTATCTAATAGAGATGCCAAGCAGGACATATGCACGAGGTGTTTTGCAATTTGCCCTAATTTATGTTCTAACAACCCATTATTGTGACTGTAAAGCCAACGCAGATTATTATTTTAGCTTTAGTAAACAAATCACAAGTAGAAGCGCATGCAGTCAACATGGTTTTTTCAAAATTATTTTCAGAATATAAAAAATGCAAAAGATTATTGTTGGCTTGATAACCTACTTATTAAATAAAGCCTGCTTCCTTGGAAAGTCAGCCTAAGAGGAGTCTATTTGCCTTGTCATAAAGTCCATAAGAAGTTGAAAGAAAACATTATTCATGAAACACATGTTGTTTCATGTGAATATATCCTTAATGAAAATCTTAATTTTTTCACTCGTTCTGTAAATAATTTTAATAAAATTGAGAAAACAACACCCGACGTTTTCCAATTCCATCCCAACCTCAAAAGAAAAGGGGAAAAAAATGTGATTTTATTTTTCTATTTCTCACAATTAGGATTGCATTAAAAGAAGCATCTAGGAACACTAAACATGTGCAAGTGTGCTTAAAAGGCAAAGGTTACGCCCTCCTTTTCCATTGTTCCATTATTTATGAATGACTTTCTTACAATTAAACTACATCAACTCGACCCTAGACTAATATATAAATATGTAAGGCTTCCATAAAGTATTTTATTTTTTTGCTTGATACAACGTTAATTTACCGTGACTGAGGATAATTTTTTGCACTTTAACCAACTAGCTTTTATATTAATGATTGATTAACTAATGTAATCATTCTAAAATTCGTTTTCTCATTAGTCTAATGTCCTTTAATAATGTAAAGACGTGACAGGTTTTGTTTAGTGCACTAAGCAACTTGATTAGTATTTTGATTTGGAAAAGGTTCCATCTGTTTAGTAAGTATTATATATATTTAACCTGGACTTGACTTTATATTTTAATAAGCATTATATATATTTGCAATACAAGTATGATCAATTTAACCTAGACTTGACTTTATAGTCATGTTTTGATTTTTCTGGCAACTTTATTTATGTTGACACGTTTGTATCTTTATTCAATAAACAATGCTTTTCGGAAACTATTTTTTTTTTAAGAAAATAAATAGCCTATCACCTAGATGTGTTGTTGTAATACTCTAGAAGTTGAAAAATTGAAACAAAGAAAAAAAAAATGCAAAAAAGTTACTGGTACAAAATTTTACGAGCACTGTTTATGCGCCGCGATGTTCCATGGGTCATAAAAAATTCCATGGCATTAGGTCTAAAAGATTGTAAATTTCAAATGAAGTTCACGATAGGGTTCACGGGCTTCGGAAGTTTTTATGAGTAATATATCCGCCTATGAAACCTGACCCCTCTTGGACCCAGGAATCTCATCTTTCACGAACACCTATATGGTCCGTATTGATTTGTACAGATTGTAGACGTTCTCATGAAAAGGACACTTTCAACAAATCCAGACCCCTAATCCACGAACTCATTTATGGTCTGTAATAGTTTGTATGGCTCATAAGGCTTTCCATGAAAGTGCGTCCTCTGAAATTCAGAAGCCCGCGTTCAACGAAGATCTGTATAGTCTGTGGAGTGTTGTGTATAGACCTTATTGGGTGTTTGCAAAGTGTGCTCGACATCTCAAGAATATTTTAGTCTTTACCTATCTTTTTAACTTCCATACTATACCATTTTGAATTATTTTAAGCGCGATTTATGGGTACTACAAGCCCAATTACTCATTCTCTCAACTCCCAATTCTATTAGAAAATTCTCTCTCTAGAATTCTTCTCTCAAGGTGAGATCACGGTCAATTCTAGGTTTCTTCAATCAAGTCTGTAAATTCAAAATTCAAGCTAGGATTTCACTTGAAGTACCTGAAAATTTCAGTCTCAATTTATACTTAATTTCACAAGTTTGATTACAATTTAAGTTAGGATTTCAATGTTTTCATGTGGGTTTCATCACATTGCATTCAATCTTCTAAATTGACCTCATAAAACATGATTTGAGTATAGTTCAAGGATTTTAAGAATGAATTTTATGAACCCATACCATGCAAATACTTCATGATTATGAATTCAACTTTATTGATATGCATGAACTATGATTTGTTGAAATTATAAATTTAAAGATACTTTTGAGTAGAGTACCATTATATTTTTATGAAATCTAGATTTGCTTACTATTGAAGCAATACTCATTATGAATTTATGAATTTGGACTACTTCTGATTGAAATCAAGTCTCAATATGATATTATGATTTGAGATTTCTTCTGATTAAAGTCTTCTCACTTTGACTTGATGCTTTTGATTACATATCTTTTGCTAATTGTTACGAGATTGCATGCCTCGAGAGGGTACTCTAGGCGTGATAGATACTCAAAAATTATTTCTGATTCCTAAGCAAACAAATTGGACTGATCACTCATTCAACTTGTAGAAGACTCAATGAAACCAAGAGAAATAACTCAAAAGGATATTTAAATCATCATGTGCAATAGTTTCAATATCTTATTATTTTAACTCAATGTCTCAATTTAAATAGACAATAATAGTTTCAAGATTGACTCTAAAAGGAAAACAAACTCTACTCTAACTCGATCTGACTAAATTTATAAAGCCTCTATCAGCTCATAAGAAGGTGCAAGACAATCCCAAGGCTACCTAAAGATAATATAAGGGAATAATATGAAATGAAAAGGATTCTTCCGAAAGCAAGGAGGTCTAACCACTATCTGAAACTGAATAGATCTTCAATGAAGTGCCTGTTGAGGATCTCTAACAGCTATATATGCATCATAGAATAATGCATCACTGAGTGGTATTCGTACGTGGAATGTACGATATATAAGACAACTGAGTAGAACAAGTGCATCAAAGATACTCAAGAAATGTGAGACAGCTGAGTAGAACGAGTGCATCAAAGGTACTCAAGAAAGAATGAACTCAGCTCAACATCAATATGCTATGCAAGTTTAAAATAGTATAACCAATGCTTTAATCAATCATCAATATGTATATGCAATACGATAAAATAAAACATCTTTACTCATTAAGAAGTTTCTCTGATCGACACCCATCAATTATGAGCTAGTAATGGTACAACAAGTTCGTTGTCATTGCCACAACTATCCAATACTTGTCATGGTAAAGGATGATCAACCTCAATGGATCCAATGATAAAAGTACTTTTTAGGGAAAAGAGAATCTAGGCCTCTATCCTATGTTGACTACGTAGTTTATGGGACTCGAGTTACCTCTACTCTTACCCAAGTCGGAGCTCAATACTACTCCTAAAATATGTTATGCTCATATACTCAATAAAGCAAAAATACTCAAATCATCTCATTTAGTATAAGGCTCCAAAGGTTGGAAGGTAAAAACACCAAGGCGAAAAAAGAGGAAATTTTCTTAAATTTGGCAAAAGGTGCTCATCAAGAGACATACCATGGGTTGTGGTGTGCACCACTGGCCGTGGTGGGTCCTTGTGAAAGGGACCCTAGAAGTCAATTCAAGAAGGCGCTAACCATGAAACCCTCCGCGATGTGTAGATCCTAGCACGATCCATTGTGGGACTCATGGAGAGAACCCTTCCTAGGCCTTAAGACAACCTGTCATGGTGCCCAAAACCAGCTATGGTGGGTCCCATCTAAGGGTCCACTCGGAGTGAATTCTTCCTAACTTAACGAGGGATAATTTAGTCATTTTCCTATGCAAGATTCAAGGTATTTGATAGTTTTTAAGTTTAAATATAAGTCCATTAACTACCCTAACCCTTCCTAAAGTCATTCATTTTTACCCAATTCTCAATTACCAATTTTTTCTATAAAAATACACTAAAGGTTCTCTTCTTCTCTAAGATGATTTCCATTGAATATTCAAGCAATCCCCTTAATGTTTGAGGTCCATTCCTCCCAAATTTTATAGTTTCTACAAAAATTCATCCATAGGCACTTTCACTCATGGAGCCCAAAAAATGTTCCATTTTTTCACTCGGTTTCAAGTAAGAACTTCATGGGTTTCACCTAAGTTTCTGTCATTTGCATCAATTACATCTATATCTATGTTTATTTACCTAGTTAAGTATGAATTTTCAAAAAATTGCATGATTTTGATTGTTCTAAAGTGATTTCTCTATACGGTTATTAGAGATCATGAATGTACATGGTGGGTTCTTATGTTTGTGATTCAAATTGATGTAATTCTTCATAATTATGTATGATCTTCATGAATTACTTGTTTTAAAGATGTTTTAGGATTAAACCCACTTAATTTACCCTAGTGTTTATTGAATCATGCTCGTGAAGGACAAGAACTTCTTCCAAGATTTATAAAAACTATTCAATTATGTTTTACGAAGTCCGTCCAATGATGAATGAATGAATGAATGAACAAATAAATGAATGTGTGGTGAAAAAAAAATTCTCACTAAATCATGGATTTGTGTGGACAATTCTCATATTGATGAATCACCCAAGGTTTTATGAGCTACACTTATGAATGATGATTTTCAATGACTCAAAGCGATGATTGATTTATGATTGACTATGATACTATGATCCACCTAATAATCGATATACCACCTGAACCCAAAACTCAAATAACCTTCATGATTGATACTTGACCTCCTAGTGATCAAATATGCATGGTTTTGCTCGAGTAATCATATGTCATGAATACATATATATATATTGATGCAAATACATGACATACCCAATCGAATTCTAGCAATGGTGGTCCTTTCCAGTAGCTAATCGAAATCATATTTTCCAACTTGTAGCGATCTGTATAATACATATATATAGGCCTCTTACCCCCAATTACAGCTCGGAGTCTATGCATAAACCCCCAATTACAGCTCGGAGTCTATGCATAACGTGCTATGTATGATATGAACTTTTAATGCACATAGTAGTCCATAACTTAGCCAATCTTGGCTCTTTTGTACCCTTGTTCACATAATCTTGTAACTAGTTTCATGTAACATGTAACTATCTAGTAGAACTTCATATTCTTGTAGCATAGACTGGAATACTTAATCTTAGAACTATAATTTAAATTTAAGGATGTCCATAAAGAGCTTAAGGTTCTTGAATTAGCTGCTACACCTGATTCCTTGATAATTAGTTAAAGAGAGTATATTAAAAAAATGAGTTTTTTAGTAGTTTAGACGTAAAAATTATATCTGACATTTTTTCAGAAATCGACGTATTACCTTTAAGTATTTAAAATACACTTTTAGTGATGAACAAGGGTTGTTTATAAACACTAAATATCTTTCATAGTATTTTTAGGTTATACCACCAATAGAAGAATAAGGATACGATATTTAACTAAATGAGTGGAATATCAACATAATAGCATCGTGAAATCACTTAAGCTAGGACCCCATGGACTTTCATGGAAGGTCTTTTAGCAGTAGAATAGTAAGATAATTACATTTGGCATTTTAGGAATTTTCCAAATTTTGTGCTAAAAGGAGAGACATAACTTAGGCTTAACGTGCCTCTTCAATAAATGCCTGAATGCTTGAAGTTTCTTCATAAATGTTGTTACTTACATCCTTAGATTCACAACAACTATATATACACATCTTATATTCACCTATAAATAGTTCATAAATGAACATGAAGTGACAAATTTTCCATATAGCCTTAACTTCATGAACTATCTGCAGAACTTTGTAAAAACGATCATGAAAGAACCCCAAGATTATTACCTTGGAAAATAAGTTGTAAAGGTAGAAGAAATAGAAAGAAAAACAAATTACTATTTTCCACAAATAACTCCAAACAGAGGTAATTGGAGGGAAAAATGATTGCAAAGTGTAAAGACCATATTTCTAGGCACGGAGGCGAACTTTAATAGTACAAATGGTTAAAAATGCACCTTAATCACTCAAGACCCCTTTGGATTCCTATATTAATCTTATTCACTAGGTTGTGATAGAAAAGAAATATTTTATGGTGTTAAAATTTCAAATTGCCGGCTTATAACTTTTCTTGACCTGACCTAGTTCACGACCCGATATTAGCTGGACAGTCCACGATAAAATAGTCATAATATTTTACTTCGAAGTTAGTTTGATGTGAGATTTTATGCATTGCAAACTAGACTCATAGGCCTTAGATATGATAGGCCATATCTCCTTTAACTTCTTATATTTTGAGAGAAATGGTCTTAGATATTTGACCCAGAGTTAAGAAAATTTCTTAGGGAAGCTTATGGTAACTTTTGTCAACCTTTGTCTAGTAACTTCCCTAACTCCAAAACTTAACTTATGACCATTATGCTATTAAAATGACTCTTCAAACTCTATTATTAGCATATTATACACTCTTAGTCGCATCCAAAAGATGAAACTTAATTTAAACCTTTCCAAAGGGGCGGGTGCTTCTGATTTGCTGCCAAAATACAATACTTTTGATGCTTAAAACTTAGGATTTTGTGTGTTTTAAATATGATATTTGTGGGTTTAATGTGTTTAGATTTGCAGGATTACAGGTTGGCCATGATTTGGGAAAAAACTGCAGAAGTTGCTGAGTTTTGCTGTTGTACGAGATAGTCTACGGGTCGTAGAGCATTCTACGACTCGTAGATTATTTATGTAAGGAATTCCAGTGAGGGGCTATTTTCTGAAGTTGAAGTCTAAGAATATGTAGATGAGTCGTGAAGTAGTTTATGAGTCGTAGAATACTTTTCGTGCCTTGAGGATCAAAGAGGTGGACTTGTAGGGAAGTTATTAAACGAAGCCTCCTTTACGAGTCGTAAACCATTTTATGAGTCCTAAAGCGGTGCCGAAGAAGTGAAGTCCAAAATTTCAGTAGCTGATTACGAGACCCCGATTACGAGCCATAGAAGACATTGGTCGTAAAATGCTTTCTTGAAGTTTGCGGACTAGTTTTAATAATTTGTTTATTTGTTTTTAATTATTATAAATAGGTCTTTTAGGTTATTTTCATAAGTTCTGAGAAGTTACCACCAGTTCATGTAAGTTTAGCTTAGTTTTAGGTTAGTGCTCAGAGAACTCAATATTATTTGAGAGAAAATTGTGAGAGAGTCTTTGAAAACACTTGTCGTTTAATTCAATCTTCAAGCTTGTGATTTTCACTGACATTGGATCTGCTTGTTCTTAATTCAGTTGTGTAAGTGTTTAATTATGTCTTCTAAATTCATAAACTCTTCACCTACACAAAGCATGAGTAGCTAAATCCACAACTAGGATTTCGGGAACCATGTAGAACTAAGAAAGTAAAATCGGATAATTAACGATTCTTGGAAGGTGTATATGCATATAGTAATTAACTATTTTCATTATGCATGTTTTCTGATGGTGGCCAACATTAGAACCTGCCTAGTGTTACTGACTGGACCAAGGAAGTAATGAATATGAAAAAAGTTAATTAACAGGATTCGATTGATGTATTCTCGTCTAAGCAACCAAACTGAGCCAATGGGAGGTTGTACTGGGACTTATAGGTAATGGTTAGTAATGAAAATTATGGATATGGACCAAGTCACATAGTAAAATCCTCCTTTCACCTTTGATCAAAGGGCTTGGTGAGCTTAAATGACTGTCCTGCATGCTATACACTAGACAAGAATTACGTTATTAGGTGATACTGAGTTGGGGAATCATGGGGAATACAATATCTTAGTTGTTCTCCTTTATGGATCTTTCTCTCGTGATAGTTAATTAGTTTATTTTTCTCATTGATTTTTGCAACTCCCCTCCCCATTGAGTTGATTAACTACTGGGATTTGAGTCTACGTATTCCCTGTGGGTTCGACCCTAACCTTGGTTAGATTCTATTTCTTGACAGTGATTGCTTTTATCCTCTAAAAAAGAGGTGTAACTTGGGAGATGTCAATATTTTGGCGCCGTTATCGGGAAATATGGCTAGACTTAGTAAATTCATTACTATTGCAAGTGTTAATCCTTAGTTCCCTTTATTTTACTTTTATTTGTTGTTTTTATTTATTTGCAGGGTGTGTGAGTAGTATATGCCCAACACTCGGAGTCAAGGGAAACCCTTAACTCCATTTGATCATGAGATCCACAGAACGATAAGAAGAATGGCCTAAGAGAATGCCAACAATGCGGCTAATGCAACTCTGAGTCGAAATAATAATAATGATGATGGGAATGAGAATCCACCTCCTTTGGCTCATATTCCACAGCCTCAGGACTTCAATGCCAATGCTTACCAGTGAAATCAGTACCGGTTGAATCCCATGGCTATGGATTTGACTGTAGCTATTGTGTTACCACCACTACCAGCAGACACAAAGTTCATAGTCTTGAGTGGGTGTTGCGGGCTTACCATCAGAGGGTCTACATAGCCACTTACACAATGTGTCATTTGTTTGTAAGAGTGTGATGGGAACACACAATTTTTCTATGGATGCTGTGGGACTTCGTGTCTTCCCATTGTCTCTCACAGGAAATCCCGTATTATGGTTATCTAAGCTCCCGCAGAGTTCAATCACTAGCTGGGCAGATTTTCGTAAGGCCTTTTTGGGGAGGTACTTCCCTAGATCGAAGAAGCTCAAGTTAAAGGACTAGATCAACAACTTCGAACAACTTCCTGGTGATTCAATAAGCACTACTTGAGAGCATTTTACAAAATGTCTGACGAGCGTCCTTGACCATAAGAAAGTTGATGACGCCTTGGTGGAGATCTTTTACTGTGCTTCTGATGAGAACAGTCAAGCCTGTGCTGACACTATCATGGGGGCATGTTTCTAGATCAACCATTTGCAAGGATTGCTGAACACATGGAAAGAGTGGTCAAGACGAATCGTGCATAGGGGCAGAGGGATAGAGCTTCCACGAAGAGTTCATCTGTAGTCAGTATGGGTCCAGAGCAAGCCAGAATTAATGAGGAGATCATGCAACAACTTGCTTAAATTCGCACTGGCATGGAGGTGATGATGAACTAGAACCAAGAGAGAGTAAATGTAGTGGTTCATCAACCTCCTCACACACCCATGTACGAGGAGCCATACTATGAGGAGGATGCATGCTTTGGTAATGATCAGACGGGGGGTTTCCGGACCAACACTCAAAGGTCAAATAAGGACTATTGGCACCAAGGTCAAGGAAACCAAGGTCGGAACTTTAGTAGAGAAGGAGATAACAAAGACAACTCCAGTGGTTATTATGATCGAAATAGGGGTCGGAAAGCAGATTGGGGTCACAGAGAAGGCTTCAGGAATGGTCCTTATATGCCACCACACAACCGCAGCGCAAGTGCAAGCGATTCTAGAACTGAGGAGATGTTTGATCGCCATTTGAAGAAGGCTGAGGCATAGGATGAGACCCTAAGAGGCATGAAAACAGAGATCTTTAGTATCAATCAAAAGATATAGTCTCACTCTATGACTATCAAACAGTTGGAACAACAGTTTGGTCGAGTGTCGACTCAGTTGAATCACCATCAAAGGGGTACATTACCTAGTAATACAGTGCAAAATCCTAAGAATGATGGGTAGTGTATGATAGTTACTACTCGGGGTGACAAGAGCACCATTGACCCTCCTATGCTGGTCGAAGAGGAAGATGTTCGTGATGAGATGGTTAAAGTTAAGGATGCATATGAAGGAGATGGCCATTGCATGGATGGAATGAGTGAAGCAGCTGATGTGCCACAGAGGTTTAACTGGGCTTCCTCCTCCCTTTCCTCAGAGACTCAAAAAGAGGGAGGAGGAAGGCAAATTACTTCAGAGAAAATGCCAGGCTATGCGAAGTACATGAAAGACTTGGTCACCAAAAAGCGCACTATGAGTCAGGAGCTTTCTCAAGAGCTTCTGCATTGTAGTGCCGTCACTACGAAGTCCTTGGTTCAAAAAAGAGAAAATCCAGGTGCTTTCACCATACCCTGCACCATTGGAGATGTGAAGTTTGTGAGGGCACTGTGTGATTTAGGTGCTAGTATCAATTTGATACCCCTTGCGCTCTTCAAAAAGCTTGGATTGGGGGCCCCTACTCCCACTAATATGCGGTTGCTGATAAGGGATCGTTCTGTGAAGAAGCCTGTGGGGATACTATATGATGTGTTGGTAAAAGCTTAAAAGTTCATATTCCTTGCAGACTGTGATCGTAGATTGCAAAGTCGACTTCAATATCCCAATCATCTTGTGGAGACCATTCCCAGCTACTAGACGAGCCCTAATGGATATAGAAGCTGGTTAACTCATGTTTAAATTGAACGACAAAGAAGTTGTCTTCAATATCTATCAGTCCATGAAGCATCCAGATGAGTTGAAGAGTGAAGTTTGGGCAATTGGTGAAGTCTAAGTAACCAATGTGTCCAAGTCATGTTGTGACGATAAATGAGGTACTACTTGGGAGGCAACCCAAGGTTTTTGAGGTAATAGCATAGTTATAGGTTTGCTTTTAGTTTTTGGACTCATAGGTAGTTTATTTCTTTTGATTTGATTATAATTTTGGACATTGGGCTAGTTGCATATAGGGTAACCATTTATTTTATAATGAGTATGGAGATACATGACTAAGTCAACCGATTTGGCTGAGAAAAACATCAACTTGGTTCTATAGGACTGGATCTACGGGCCATAAATCATTTTACGACACATACCCCATCCCGTAGAGAATTCCAGTAAACAGAATAATTATGCACTCCAGTCCATGAGCCAACTTTATGATTCATAGATTGAACTACGTATCATGAATAAGGCTCGTGGAACCCAGGTAATTCCTCTAAACATTTTCCAAGTGTTAAGGGTTCTACAAGACCATGATTTATGAGTCATAGAAAATGGCCCATACCCAAGTCAAAGTATAAATAGAGGGGCCAAATTATTTTGACCCCACATTTTCCCTAATTTACAAAATCACCCAACCTACCCCACACCCCCAAACTTTTGACTACCTCCGACCACTGTAGACCTAAATTCCAGCAAGAACTCCGACCGACATAGGGTTTCGCTTCTACTTACCTCCTTTCTCTTCTTCAAGTTAATCCCAATTCTTGGTAAATTTTGGTTTCATTAACCCTTAATTTGCCTTGTATGAATTATTGATTTGAATATTATGTTGGGTATAGTGTTTAGAAACAAAATCATTGTTTGAATTTGATTGTGATTAGTTGAAATTAGGTTGCCTATGCTAGATTCTTGTCTAAATTTGGAATAGGGTATTATGACCTTGTGTGAATGTTAATTATTTTTTCCTATCGTGTCACACACCTTAACCAATTGAATGATTATGATTGTGCATTGGTGGGTGATGACATAGGTACATGATATCACTTAAATCAATTAGAGGTGGTCAGAATAGTATGATAAGTTATGCTAAAACAATCTTGATAGGGTGTATATGTTTTGAACATGTTGGGGGGTGATGGGTGTAGTGTTGAAACCATGTGGGTGCGTGTGTTCTTGCTTCGATGCTGATAATCTATTTGTTCAAAATGTCTTTCGGGGTCCATGTGATGAATTGAGAAACTCATGTAACTGATTTTTCTGGTTCACCAGTGGCTTTTATGGCCCGTAGAGTAATCCACGAGTTGTAATTGCCCCTCATGCACAATTCTAAAAACTTGATGTTTTTGAGTATCCATTAGACGAGACCTTCTACGAGCTATAGATCACTTTACGGTTCATAGATAGGTCTCGCAGATCCCTACCTGAATTTAATTACTCACAGGAATTTTCTACGACCCCAATCTATGACTCGTAAACTACTTTACGAGTCGTACCTGGTCTCATAGACTTTTCCAGGAACTAAATTTTCTTTAACCATCGGTCTATGAATGGTCTGTATGGCCCGGAGTATTCACTACAACTCGTAAAGGGGCCTTTGTAGAACCCTTCTGCAACTGAACCTGGATGAATTCTTGCATTTTAATTCTTGATTTTAGGCTATCCATGGTGCGTATATGTTGATGTTTCAGGTAATATGGACTCAAAAGCCAATTGCACAAAGATCGAGGCTATAAGGAAAAGGCTCAAGCATGAGCCTTCGGATGATGATCAAACAACTGAACTGAGTGGTTCACTTGAGATCCTAAATGTCTAACAAGACCCAGAGGCGGTTGTACCACAGGCCAGAGCCGCTACCAGAGCTGGGCGTACTTAGGCTCCGGTTGCTCGCACTCCGCAGTCTAAGGAAGGAGACAACGACAGGAGCAGGCTACCACAGATGATTCTATCCAAGAGAGGAATCTAATTCTAAGGAGGGCTTTGAGGATAGATCAGTGGTAGAGTCTTCCATTGCACCATCGTCATCCTCTGCACTGAATGCCCTCACTAGTCTGTGGTGCGTCGAGGGCATGCAGGAGATCTACACAGAGGGCACACAGCCGGGAGAGCGGCGCAAGCTAACCCGCTCCACTTACAAGGAGCCTAGAGTTATTACTGACAAACTTGATGGTGTTCCTAGCCTCCAAGACACGATGATTCAACACGGGCTCTAGTAGCTGTCTGATTCTCTTGGACGATACTCTTTGACTATGGTAGGGGAGTTCTATGCATCATACGCAACTACCAACTAGCTTACACTTCCCAAGGGGAAGAAGCCCCTCGCTCAGCCTAGACCGACAGAGACGAGGGTGAGGGGCCAGCGAGTGGATATTTCAGAGAAGACCATCCGCCATTTGTTATTTGGTCTCAAGTTTCATGCCCCCAGATCCACTGCAGAGTTTGACTATACAGTGGGGAAGATGAGAGACCCACTAGTGATGAAGGATCCTGAGAGATGAGCCATTGATGAGATGAGTGGTCGGATATATTGTAGAGCAGGGTCCAGAACTTGCTTGGGTCGCTACTCGCTCGGAGCCTATAGTCAAGGCTTCACTCAGTTTCCCCGCCAAATTTTGGTGGGCGGTTGTTCATTCACGCATCCGGCTGACATTTGCTGATAATACTCTGATACCGAAGCATATAGTTTTAGTTGCCAACATCTTAGCTGGCTATGAGATTTATTGGGCCCACCTTATTGCTGAGAAGATTCATGAGGCTGCACTGAAGAGGTCCACCTCCATCCCATTCCAACACTTGATTTACGAGCTCTATCTAGAGTTGAGGGTGGAGATACTACATCAGTTAGACCAAATTATTGATGCCCAACACATATTAGATACCAGCCTGATCAAGGCTGACGAGAACTCGGTGACACTCCAGTGGGAACAACCTCCACCTATACCCGAGATGTTTACCCTAGTGCCACCACCTGAGGGTTATAAGACTGTCACCACTACTAATGTTGCTGCTACTGAGGAGAGGCCCCCGCAACCCAAGGTAGTTGAGGAGAGGGGGCCCACTATTACTGTTTCGCCACCAGAGTCTACTACTTCACAGCCTCCCACCACAGGCATGATCTATGTGTCTAACACTTCTATAGGAGCCATTGCGCAGAGGTTGGCACATGATGAGGCATAATTGACTCAACTTATTCAGCAGATCAGGCCATTGTTCCGCTAGGCTATTGCAGACTCGAAGGGTCAAAGTAAAGCATTCACTATCGTGACTATTTAGGACTGTATTTCTATCATAGATTTTCGCATTGATGCCTTCGAGGACAGGGTATAGCAAAAATTAGGTGAGGCCCAACCTACAAATTTGTCAGCTATATAGAAGGAGATCCAACAGCTCCGAGTTGACTTGATAGCAAATTTTGCGGCACTGATTGCACTACCAGCGACTACCTCTGGTGCTGGCAGTTGATTTTTCGCTCTCGAGGAACTTATCTAGTCTTCCCTTGGGATAAGAGCTTGCATGGATGAGGATACAGATGGAGACATGCACGTGCGAGGATGTTAGAGAAGGAGGAGCTCGAGCTTGCCTTGAGGAGATCGAGGCATGATGAGGAGATGAGAAAAGTTCGAGCGATGGAGCAGGTGAGGGGTACTGGCCCCTCCGGAAAGAGTACCATTTCCAAGCAGACCACCCCGCAGGAGGAGGGTGTCCAGACTCAGCCACACAAAGGCGCTTAGGCACCAAGGTATGTATTTTTGACCCCTTATGTTCTATTTTTTTAAATTTTGTGCATTGGGGACAATGCACATCGTTTTCGATGGGGTGTGGGTAGTTATGGACCTCAGTGAAGTATGAGTAACTTATGGTCCATAACTACCCCAATTTTTGATCCCGGGTTTTTCTTTCCTGTGTTCATTTTCCTTGTGGGTATTTAATTTCTATTGAACCGACATGTTTAGGATGCTTACATTGTATGTGTAACATATGGTACCAATACATATGGCATATAGCATGTTTTTGTATTTTGTTTGATAAAATGGCACCGACCAAAATTTTGATTAGTAGTTAGATAGTAATCATGCATGTTTAGGTATTTGACAATATCTGTTCTGATAAGTAAGGGTAAATTGAGATAAGAAGCATGATCTGAGAGTCTTTCATTGATAATGTATGCAGTGCCATGTGAGTGTGAGCTTTATTTTATAAATTCATATGTTTTGTGCTAATTTAGAACTTACCCGGTTACTCTAAGTTAGATTGTAGATTAGTTAAATTAGGAAAGTATCTTAGGCCATTATTCATAAATAGTCCACTATAGATTAAGAATAACCAATAAATCGATGATATATCCCTTGTCCCTAATGTTTGAGCCTAACATGTACCTATTTTGTCAAAACACTTGATTAACCCAGCCTTATCTAGTGAAAAATCCTGAATTTGGCCCTAGTCTTTCCTTGAACATTGTGTACATTGACTTAGGCAAAAAACCTTTGTTGAGGGTGACTACCAAAAATGGCCCTGGTTCTGAGGATGGATAGTGTGCACCTCAACACTAGTCAAAAGCCTAAGTTGAGGGTGATTAGTGTAAGGGTAAAGCACAAAAATAAGGGAGGTAAGTTAGGAATACAAAGAAAAAGGAGAAAACTCACGTACTAGGAGTAAGAAAAATGAGAGATTCCTTAATTGAGATCTTAAAAGCAAAATGAAGTGTAAAAACAAGGCAAAAAGATGAAAAATAAAAATAAAGCACCCAGAAAGCTTGAAAGAGGAAAAAGGGAGAGTAAGGTTAAAATAACAAAGTTTGTAGGGTGAAAGTGTAGAAAAATGAAGTTTCAAGGAGGGCTTTTAGTCACTATTTTTCCAAAATATCATATCAAAGCCCCCTGAGCCTACGTTACAAGTCTAAAACTAGTCTGATTAGTTAAAGGTATGAGTCATGAGTATAAGTCATTATACATGAGTATATGTTGTGAGAGTAAGTGATTTTGCACAGTCCCAATGCTAAAACATGGAAATATCATTTAGTGTTAGATATGGGAATTCTTACTATGAGGGTACTTGCATTGCATTATTCGCATTAGACTTATTTAGTGATTATGGATTGTTGATAATGCCTTATGTGTCATAGTTGTGTTGTCACATGCACCAATTTGCATTGGTTTGCTATATACCTATTTAAGATTGTATGTGATGTACGCCATTGAGTTGAGGTCTGTGTGTTACTGCATTGTCTATATAGATTGAGTACGTCGATTGTGGACAAGCAATAATTTTAAGTTTAGGGTGTTGATGTGCTGCCAAAATACAACACTTTTGATGCTTAAAACTTAGGATTTTGTGTGTTCTCAATGCGATATTTATGGGTTTTATGTGTTTTTGTGTATTTGCCGGATTACAAGTTGGCCATGATTTGGGGAAAAATTGCAGAAGTTACTAGTTTTTGCTGTTGTATGAGACAATCTATGGGTTGTAGAGCATTCTACGAGTCATAGATTGATTTCATGAGGAATTTCAGTGAGGGGCTATTTGTTGAAGTTGAAGTGTACGAACATACAGATGAGTCGTGGAGAGTTTATGAGCCGTAGAATACCTTCCGTGCCCTAAGAATCAGAGAGGTGGACTTGCAGGAAAATTATCAAACGTAACCCCCTTTACAGGTCGTAAATCATTTTACGAGTCATAAAGGGGTGCCGTAGAAGTGAAGTCCAAAATTTCAGCAACTAATTACGACACCCCGACTACGAGCCATAGAAGACAATACAGGTCGTAAAGTGCTTTCATGGAGTTTGCCGACCAATTTTCCTAATTTGTTTAGGACTTGTTTTTAATTATTATAAATAGGTATTTAGTTTATTTTTCATAAATTCTGAGAAGTAACAACCAGTTCACATAGGTTTAGCTTAGTTTTAGGTTAGTGCTCAGAGAACTCAATATTCTTAGAGAGAAAATTGTGAGAGAGTTTTTGAAAACACTTGTGGTTTAATTCAATCTTCAAGCTTGTGATTTTCATTGACATTGGATTTGCTTGTTCTTAATTCAGTTGTGTTAGTGCTTAATTATGTCTTCTAAATTCATAATCTCTTCATCTACACAAAGCATCAGTAGCTAAATCCACAACTAGGGTTGTGGGAACCATAAAGAACTAAGAAAGTAAAACCGGATAATTCACGATTCTTGGAAGGTGTATATGCATGTATTAATTAACTCTCTTTGTCTGGAACATTTTTTGATGGTGGCTAATATTAGAACCTGCCTAGTGTTACTGACTGGACCAAGGTAGTAATGAATAGAAAAAAAGATTAATTAGCAGGATTCAATTGATGTGTTCTCATCTAATCAACTAAATTGGGCCAAGGGGAGGTTGTACTGGGACTTATATGTAATGGTTAGTAATGCACACTATGGAGATGGGCCAAGTAAATTAACCTCTCACCTTTGACCAAAGGGCTTGGTGAACTTGAATTACCGTCCTGCATGCTATACACTAGACAAGAATCAGGTTATCTGGTGATTACGAGTTGGAGAATCATGCCGAACACAATATGTTAGTTGCTCTCCTTTATTGATCTTTCTCTCATGATAGTTAGTTTATTTTTCTCATTGATTTTTGCAAAACCCCACCTTTGGGGGATTGAGTTGATTAACTACTCAGATTACTTGTTGGTGAATTTGTCTTGAGTCTACGTATTCCCTGTGGATTTGACCCTAACCTCGGTTAGATTCTATTTATTGACAGTGACCGCTTTATCTAAAAAGGAGGTGTAACTTGGGCGACATCAGCTTCCTGAGCCATTTCTTTAACTTCGAACCTTTACTTAAAGGATTCCTTTAAGCTACAATCATAGCTCCTTGTTATTACAACCAATTTATAGGATTATTCTACTAATATACTGAACAAAATTATATACTCTTTATATAATATGCCACACTATGTATACAATGCAAGACAAGAAATATGGGGTCTCCCAGTCTCCTTCCCTTAAGAACATTCGTCTGCGAATGGGTCAAGATAGTCCCTTAGTTGCATATCAATCTACAAAAATATTATTTTCTAGGATATACTTATTACCCTTGCAAACCTCAAATCAATTTCTAAAAATTCCAACTATTAAGCTTTGTATAACTATCTCACAACAAGACATACAAATTATACTTCCAGTTCATTGTTAATATCTAATTAAGTTACTATAAAAAGATAACTATCAATTATTGAGATGTGGCTTACCTTAAGTTGTAAATAGATGGGGGTACTTCTTTATCATTTGCTCTTCGGGTTCCCAAGTTACTTTCTCAATATTATTGTTTTGCCATAACACTTTTACGGAGGTCACTTCTTTAGTTCAAAGCTTTCTTACTTGTCGATCTAAAATAACGACTGGTACCTCATCATATGATAAGTCTTCAGTAATCTGAATATCCTAAATAAGAGGAATATGTGAATGATCTCTAATGCATTTCCACAATATAGATGCAGACTGCTCCCAATTCTTAAGGCAAATCATGCTCATACACCGCCTTGTTAATTTTCTGAATAATCTTATATGGTCCAACATACCTAGGACTCAGCTTCCCTTTCTTTCAAAATCACATGATATCCTTCATAGGTGATACTTTCAAGAAAACCCAATCTTCTATATCAAACTTCAAGACTCATCGTCGAACATCTGCATAAGACTTCTCTTGACTCTGTGCTATTTGTAATCAGTCTCTAATAAGATTTACCTTTTCCAGTGCTTTCTAGAGTAGATTAGGACCTAGGAACTTTGCCTCCCCAACCACAAACTGACCGAACAATTACCTATACCTCTGCCCATATAATGCTTTGTAAGGAGCCATTTGAATTCTAGCTAGGAAGCATTAATAAGCGAACTTGATGATCATCCTAGCTTCCTTTAAAATTCAGCACACAAGCACGTAACATATCCTTAATGGTTTCAACAATTCACTCTACCTTTCCATCAACTTGTGGATGAGTGCCCATGCCCTTCTGAAAAGACATAAAAAAATTGCTATAAATTGAGTCCCTTGATCAGAGATAAAAGATAGTGGAACTTCATAAAAGCGAGTAATCTCTTGAAGGCCGATTCCCGAAATGCCTTTCTGGATATTCGTTAATGTCCCGACTATTCATGGAACATGAGAAGCAAATGATTAATCATCTGTTTTCAGAAGAAATCAAAGAATTTCTTGGGAATCCTACAAGATTCATTCGTTCTTTTTTCTCTGATAGATGGTCAGAATTTCATCTGGGTTCGAATCCTACGGAGAGGTCCACTAGAGATCAGAAATTGTTGAAGAAACAATAAGATCTTTCTTTAATGTCTAGGATAATCCTTCGCTGAATATATCATTCTTACTGAAAATAAATGAGCAAATTTTGTCAGCCTATCAATGATTACCCAAATGGAATCATACCTGCATAGGGTATGAGGCAAACTAGTGTTGAAGTCCATATTATCATATCGTATTTCCATAACGGAAGCTCGATACAATGAGCTAGGCCTCCAGGTCTCTGATGTTCTTCTTAATTGCAGGTAGTTAGGGTATTGGGCTACCATCTATGCAATATCGTTTTTCATGCCATTCTACCAATAGATTTGTAGAAGGTCCCGGTATATTGTCATCACTCCAGGATGAGTTGAATATTTAGAATAATAGGCACCAAAAGGAATCTTTATTGGGAGCCCTCCGATGTTCGACACACATAAGCAACTGCCATCTACGGGGTCCATCTCTAGTTAGCTCAAATAGCGAATGCTGTTGTTATGGAGTACTTTCCCTCAGTGTCATAAGCTAAGGATCCTCGTGCTGTTACTCTTTTTATTTTAGTAACAAAGGAATATTCTGTTGTATTCTAAACAAATACACCTCACCCTTTGCATTAACTAGTCACACCTGCAAATTAGCTAGCTGACA
Organism: Solanum rostratum; assembly: GCA_029948455.1. Classification (NCBI taxonomy): domain Eukaryota; kingdom Viridiplantae; phylum Streptophyta; class Magnoliopsida; order Solanales; family Solanaceae; genus Solanum; species Solanum rostratum. The sequence continues at coordinate 12,977,458 of CM057053.1, read as the reverse complement.
TAGGTTATTTATCATTTTAACCTTATTAGCTTCAACATGGCTTAGACTGCTCATGGACTTCTGGCTAAGCACATAAGCAACAACATTAGCTTTGTTAAGATGGTGAAAAATGTCAATATCCTAGTCCCTTAGTAATTCTAGCCATCTACTTTATTGTAGGTTCAACTCCTTTGGCTTACATAAATGTTGGAGGCTTTGGTGATCGATATAAACATCAATATGAACCCCGTATAGTGCCGCCAAATCTTTAAGGCAAAGACAACTGCTTCAAACTCAAGATCATGAGTAGGATAGTTTTGTTCATATTTAAGTTAAATGGATGCAATTTCTTGTTTCTCAACCTCTTAACATGTCAATCCGAAATTCCAACCAAAAACTCTTCATAAGTCAAATTATATTCAATGCTTATGTTACTCAAAGGTAGTATGGCATTTTGATCACCAATAAATTTTCTCAACATTGACAGAATTAATACTGGATGAATCGAGGCTAACTCTAATAAAAAATCTAGATCATAGGCCACCTTAGTAATATGCCTTAGGATCTTATATGGTCCCACGTATCGGGGACTAAATTTCCCCTTTTATAGATGAAATATTCAATTATATCTAATCAATAATATTAAATTTGAGTTCCCTTATTACAATTGAATAAGGCTTTTCATGACTTTAGGCCACTTTTAACCTTTGTCTTATAAGCCTCACCTTCCCCGTAAAATCAAATGCCAATTTAGGTCCTATCAAGACTATTTCACCTACTTAAACCATCCACTTGAAGACCTACGATTTCTTCTATACAAAGCTTCAAAAGGTGTTTTTTTGATGCTTTAGTGATAACTATGTTAGACACAGATTCAATCAAAGGTAGGTGGTTATCCTAATTTTCCTTGAGATCCAGCATGCAAGCCCTTAAGATATCCTCAAGGGTTTGAATTGTTCTCTCGGTTTGTCTATTAGTTTAAGGATGAAAAGTAGCACTTAACCTAACCTTGGTACCATGATCCTTTTGAAAGGCATTCTAAAAGTGTGAAGTGAATTGAGTACCATGATTTAAAATAATAGATAAGGATACACCATAAAGTTTTACCAATTTTTGAATATACCTTTTTGCATAATCCTTGGTATTTCACGAGGTCCTAACTAGAAGATAATAGGTTGATTTAGTCATTCTATCTACTACCATCCAAATGGAACCATGTTATTTACGAGTACGAGGTAAGACCATTATGAAGTCCATGTTCATATCCTCCGACTTCCAAGCAGTAATCTCAATCTCTTGGGCCAAACCTTCTAGCCGTTGGTGTTCAACCTTTACATGTTGGCAATTCGGTCACTGAGCTACAACTTTGTTATATATCCTTCGCTATTCCATTCCTCCAGTACATTTTCCTAAAATCTCTATACATTTTTATGGATCCTGGAAGAATGGAATACCAAGAGTTATAGGCTTCATGTAATATCATCTCTTTTGGACCATCAATATTTAGAACACATAACTTGCCTTAGTAACAATGTACCCCATCTCCCCCGGGGAGAAAACCTCAATCTTTTTATCAACCACAACATGCAAATCAACCAAGGTTAGATCCATGTCTTGCTTTGCTTCTACAATCACCACCAATTAAGATTCTGAGACATTATGAATAGGAATACTACCCACCTTGGAGTCACATAATCTTACGCCTAGATGGGCGAAATAGTGCACATCTTTAACTAAATCTTTCTTTAAGTACCTGACTAGCATAGTCAGAGATCTTATTCCCCATTTGGCCATGTTCATAATAAGCATCCGTAAAAATCAAGTAATTATCCCCATGGTTTATTCCACACGAGGGATATTAAAGAAAAGTAGGTCTACTAGAATAAGCACCTCCATTTTGGGCATTAGGGTTGGGAACCCTGTCTTAATCAAACGTTAGCTAGAAGTTTGACGAGAACCTTGACCTTGAAATCTTTGGACTTATTGAAAATGTCCATTTCCACCACTGCGTTTGGATTGTAAAACCCTCCATCAAATTGACCTCTCTTGGACTCGCTCACCATCATCTCCTTAAGCATCGCACATTATATTTGCTTAGCACATGTCACTACCTTATAAACTTCCATTTGCTTATTGTTGTCCTGCATTCTTTTACCATAAGATCTCACACCCACAAAATAAACATACTCATAAAGGCACGAGAGTCAGCTACCAAATAAAGAGCATACTTGGATAACCTTGTGAACTTTTGAGAATACTCTCTCACACTCATAACCCCGTGCTTAAGGTTTATAATTTCCATCATTTTTGCCTCTCTCAACTCGAGTGGGAGGAAATGGAAAAATGCAACCATTAAAGCCTCCTAGCTATGGGACCTTCTTTAATCTATTTGGACTTCCATTTATTGTACAATACTTGTGTAAACCCTTGATGTTATAGGCCACAAACTTTGTTTTTTCTTTGGAGGATACTCCCATAATAGCAAACACTTTGTACACCTCATCAATGAAATCTTGAGGATCTTTATCCACCTAGAGCCAAAGAACTCAAGAAGGTTCATTCTTGCAAAGTCTCTTACCTTAGAAGCTTGTGTAGCCATATTATGAGAAACCACCACACCTTTGTTCACTTGGTTTGTCATAGCTTAATCTAATATGGAGATAAATGTTTGGAATTTCGTATTTATGACTTGCTTGGCTAGGGAATCATTAGGGGCTTGAGAAAAAGAGGTGCTTGGTCCTGTGCAAGGCCCCAGAAGTTTGAAAGTTAAAAAACGTAGAAGAAGAGGAACAAAAAATATGTAGGCCAAAGTAAGAGCCTCATTTATGGCTTACGATTCATATAATGGTTCATAAACAAAGCTCATGGATATAATCAGTTAGGATAAAGATTTTGACTAAGTGTAGGGGCAATGTACTAAGGATATTTACAGTCTGTAAATGAAACTACAGATCGTAAAGAATGTTCACGGTTTGGGGCCTTAGGTTGATTAAAAATTGGGTTTCTAAACTGAAACTACGAACAAATAGGATGAACCATAGTCCTATTTATGAGCCATAAAATGGTCTGCTAGATGGCCCCTAAGATTTGGAAATTTTACCAAGTATTGATAGGAACTATGAAAGGGTTCTATGGTCCAAATATCAATATACAATCATAGAGTGGTCTTAGATTAAACTTCAAAGACAAATTCAAAAGTGTAAAAATGCACAGGACAAGCCCCCTCTACCTATGGCTCGTAAACTATATTACGACCTATAAAAGGGTGTTGTGGTTTGAGTCCGATAATTTTTAATAAAGAAATTTGTGTACCTTTCCCCACATCTTAAGTCTAAAACTACGTCATTTTGGATTTTTTCCTCCCCCCCATATCATCCCCAATTCCTCCTAAACATCCTCATTCTCTCCAACTCCAATTCCCTCAAAATTGCCAAGGCAAAAAGGGCTAGAGTTTCCAAAAGTTCTCTTCCCCAACCTTTAAGATTTTCCTTTTGGTCTTCAAATAAAGTATATGTGTTGATTTTTGGATTCCTTTCATCCACAAAGTCCAAGAACCTTCAATTTTTGCCTTTTATTTATGTTTTTAAAAGTTTGTAAGTATATGAGTTGCATTAAAATGATGATGAAATGATGTATTTTTAGTTTTATTGATTATAATGATGCAATGTAATGATTTTCTATGTATTTTAATTGTTTTGAGTTGAATTTCATGATTACGATGAAGTGGGCTATTTCGAGATGGTTTTAAATTGCATTCCATCATGATATTATATAATACTCTTGAATAATGTATTTTGAAGTCTATTGCATGAGCCCACTAAGTTTTAAGATAAGTTCCTACATGATGTTAATGAGAAAGGCCCACTAAGTTTTAAGATAAGTTCCTACATGATGTTAATGATAAGGGACTTAAATTACATAATGAAAGTTATGAGCATGTTATAAAGCCTTTGATGATATTTAAGATTGACCCTCAGTGTGAAAAGATATTTCTCACTTGAGTGGCTTCCAAGTTAATAGGCTACACCTTTATGATGATACTTATGTTTCTAAGCTATGATTGCATGGTTATGTTAATATTTTAAGTATTTCATGAGATTTGACTTAACCGTGAATGGAGCATCGAGGTGGGGTTTAGTAAGGAAATCTTAGTAGCAACCTCTTGTCTCAGTAACTATATGCCGCCATAGTAGCCCATGTAGGCTAAGGCTAGTGGATCAACAATAGCAAAGTTAAAGTTAACATATGCATGTATAAGTTGATGAAGTTCCACCTCCTTTTGCTATGCACACTTGGTATTAGCCCTTCTTGAGATCCACCTTGGTGAAATACTTGGCTTGACCAAGTCTATCAAACATGTTAGCAATGAGTAGGATGGGGTATTTATTCTTCATTGTGACTTTGTTAAGCACCTGATTGTCTATTCATAGGTGCAATGATATATCCTTCTTCTTCTTAATTAAGACCGGTGCTCTATATGGTGCTTTGGATGGATGAATATATCTGGCCATGATGAGCTCCTTTAACTACTTCCTTAGCTTTTCTAACTAGGGCAGAGCCATACGGTATGGTGGGTATGTATGCTGCCTGTGGATAGGCTTCAGCCAAATCCTATCGACTACTTCTAGTCTCGGGGATAAGTTCCTTAGAAAATCCTCTGATATCACATCCTTGTTCTCTTCCAACACCTTCTCTACACAAGGTGGCAATATCTTCTTAGTACCATTGTTCTCATCCAAGATCACAATGTTTATTCTCCTCATAATTTGCATGGCTGATAGGTGGACTTGTCCTTCTGTGTTTGGCACCTTATCTAGCGTTACCATGCAAAACCCTTCTCACTTCATGTTCGAGAGTTGTTGGAGGTAGGGGCCGATCATCATATAGCCTTTTTTGAAGAACTCCTTCCAAGAATTATGTCAAAGATATCACAGGATAGAACAGTGAAGTTGGTCTTACCTTACCACGTAGTAGTGTGATATCTACTGCACGAACAACTCCAAACATAAGACTTAGTAGAGCATTAACAGTCTTTGAGTGGCTGTTGCTCTGGCCATACCTTAGCCCTAACTTTGTTACCACTAACTTAGTCATATTCTTGGCCTCAACCCTGAACTCTACCTCGGTATGAGTTGGCTTCCCATTGATGGATATATCAACACACTACATGGAGATATCTTTTCACTTTTCTGATTATTTTGTGATAGCGCTGCATTACCTGATCATGCCTACTTGGGTGATGCCCTAGCTTCTTAGTCTTGCATCTTCCTTATCCTTGTCTCTCACAATATGGCACCAAGGTTTTCATTTCTATGCATCTAGCATAGCCATGAGGACCTCTGCATATGTCACAACCAGTTCCCTTTGTTGACTTCTCCTTCTTCTCTGCTTAGATCTAACTTTCAAATTTCTTATTGTTGAACTTATCGTGGCACAAAGATGGGTGTTGCTCTTTGATTTAGCCATGATCTTCCCCACCTTTAGCATGAATACTCCTCGCTTCTTTCCCTTGGTCATGCCTGTCATGCTTGAAGTTTGTTAGATTCGGCTTTTGTGATGGCCTCAACGATGGTGCTGACTAGGCAACATTCTAATTCTATCTTGGCCCAATTTTGCAGCCCATCCATGAAGTGGCAAAACATGTCTTTTCGTCTATTGTGTTGGGAATTTGAAGTGTGAGAATAGTAAACTTCTTTACATATGCTCGTATGCATCCCGATTACTTCAGCTCCCTAAACTTGCGTTCGGCCTCCTAGATGACATTGTTGGAGAAGAAGGCCTTCTTGAGTTTATTTTGGAATCTCTCCTATGTATCAATACTGCAAAGACCCTTCTCCATTTCTTACTCCTATTGTTTCCACCATAGCATGCCCATCTATATGAGGTACAACACAACTATATTGATCTTGGTTTCATCGCTCTTCACTTTGTTACACTTGAAGTAGTTTTCCAAGTGCCAAAGTATGTTTTGACCTCTTCTATAGTGGGAGTGCCCTTGAGCATTAGTATCTTAGGAGATCCAATCCTATACCCCCTGTTTCCACTGGACATAGAAGAACTTCCCCTTCTCCATGTTTTCCTTCAGCACCTTCACCTCGGCCCTCATGGTCTCAAGTATTCTCAGTGCGACCATGAGCTAGCACTCTAAGGAAGTGATAGTCTCATTTATATCACACACAACAACCTTCTGCGAATCTAACTCTTTTTGAATGATATCACTCTCCTCAAGGGTGAAGTCCTCCAAAGTCTTGAACTTGCCATTGAGTTAGTTCAAGCACTTGCCTGAAATCTCCACTGCTTATCTGGCGGCATCCACCCTTGGAATCCACTCTATTCCATATGTGACATCCACAGGCTCCTTACCTCAGCGGCCAAGAGTGATTGGGATGCTAGGGCCTCACCTGGCGTAGGTTCGGAATGACACTTCCTCATTTATTTTGGAGTTCTTATTTCCCTTTTGTTGCTTCTTTGTAAAATCCAACTAACATTGGCAGTGATAGTGGCATTAAAGTCTCCCTGACTTGCTACTTCCCCTATTAGCAACCTCGCTCTGATACCATTCTATCACGGACTTAGACATTGACTAAGACTTTCATGCGGCACTTTACAACGTAATCACGATTCTTTCATGATCTTGAAAGCTTAAGTAACCCTTTTTACTGGATCACTAAGGGAATACTAGATTGAAGAAGACAAGACTGTTTTAAGAGAAGACTTGTTATTGCTTTGAAAGATTGCCTACAATTTTCTAGAGAAGACTTGTTATTGCTTTGGAAGATTGCATACAAATTTCTAGATGTTTGGACAAGTGAATGACCCACTTTTATTTATACTACTCATTTGGGATCAAAGTGTAAATAGTATTTACTTTACAAGTCCCTCTATATTTATACTTTAGTCTCTACTCTAGAGGACTCTACATGTATAGAGTTTTCTAAAGACCATCAAGTGATATCTACAATGTTATGGAGTCTTCCAAAAATCTCTCCAAGTCTCTAGATTCTTCCCCCTTTATGCTGTTTAAGAGTCGCAATGTGACATCAGTCACCGCTATGTAGGCCCAAATTAGATTTTGAGGCATTTTGATTAGGTGACTTATGGTTAGATTATGTAGGCAAAAATTATACGTTAGTACTTGGACTGGACTAAGTATGCAGGTGCAATGCAACAATGATCATAAGACATAATTTAATGACATAATTTAACAATATGCATAATCATAATCAACGAATATAGGCTCAATATGACATGAATAATCAATGCTTAGTCAAAATATGCATGAGGAATCATCAAGTCACATGACATATAATACATAGATTGGAATGGGCTATAATTGACATGTATGTCCAAGAGAGCTGCTAGTAGAATCCCGATGTTCACTCCACACAGGACAAGGAGTAGTCTACTTTGCCAACGTAAACCAAACACTTCACCTTGCCTGTACTTATTCCATTTTGGAGAGTGTCTCACAAATGCCTTACGGGAGCACCATTCTTTTCAGATAATCATAGAAGAAGAGCCTTACGGGAACACCACTCTTTTCGGTCAATCACACAATGGGAGCTATATAGATCCATTAGCTTATCACAAACCTATGGTGGCCACATAATTAAGGGACAATGGTTATACACCAAGGTCCTCTCTGTGCTAGGTTACAATCCCAAGGAATACTCAAATCATACTTATAGTCATAGTGTACAAAGTCTTATAATATCATCGTAGTGTAGCTCAACAAAACTAAAGCTCCATAATATCAAAGGTAGGGCTTCATATCATTCATATCTTTCACAACTTTCTCATAGCTCACAACATGTATAATAGCCCCTTCAAAATTCATAATCTTCGTAATTCACATATCTTGCCACAAGGATTTCATCGACGTAAGAAACTTGGCATATAGCTTTGGTCAAAACATGGTGGATTCATGTACATATACTTAAAATTATGCAACTTGAGAGTAAATAACATGAGAGGAGTGAAATAGAATCATTTGAGAGTCATTCAAGGTAACCCACCAATAACAAGATAAAACATTGTTAGGGAATCATTAAACCCTCATTTGATCATGTATCTTTCCATGACATCTCACAATATAAAGAATACAAAGGAAAAATAGCATAAATATCTTCATAGTATCATCATAGAAAAAAGTTCATGAAATTATCATATGTTACCATGGCTTGAGAAATAAATGGAGAAGAGGAATGGTTGGGTTTTGTGGAGGAAAGGTCTCCACAAATCAAGACACAAATAACTTGGTGTGACTAGAGATGAAAATCTTGTTGGAGGATGAAGAAAATCCAAAACCCTAGCTTGCAACTTCTACTTAAAAGTCTTGAGGATGCTTGAGAGTGTTTTTGAGGAGTTTAAGACTTAGGATATTCAATGGGTGAGACTGGAGTTGTTTAGGGTTGCATGTCTGAAAAGGCTTATTTTGGGGCTTAAACGACATAGAATAGGCTTAGAATATTAGTAAATGTCGAAATTGTGCTTTCTTAAAAGCTGTTGGACAAGACCACAAGACTCCTATTATGGGCCATGGTCTAGTCCACAGGTCGTTGAAAGGGGTTTTGTTCTTATAACGTTTTTGGACTCTCACAATCTCAAAGCACGACTCAACTTATGGGCTGTTAATCAATGTACGAGCCATGCTAATAATTCATACTTCCAACTTTAGAAGACCATTTTTCCACCAAGTCTACCCACCATTGCGCGAGCACAAGTTAAGGATTGTGGATCGACCTATAGCTCGTGATAGCCTTCGTGCATTGGTACTCAAACCCATGACACCGAAGTATTGCGCACGCTTCATCTAACAACCCATAAACCCCATAAAAGTTTCAAATTGCATTTCTTACGCACTTTCATACCTTTCAACATGAGGGGCCTTACAATATCTCCTCCTTTGGAACATTCATCTTTGCATGTGCTAATTTTAAGCTCCAAGGAATAGAATACAAGCATCATATGAAAAAATGTAGCATGTACATCATGAAAATTTTCAAATCATGCTTTAAATAACATTTACAATACAACTTCAAAATCACAGAATCATGCATAAATGACATGAAAATGACATGCAAGGGGGGACGCCAATGGGACCCCATGAAATCTAACCAACTGATGAATGTACAACTTGGCATAATCTTTGGCACCATAAGTCATTTTAACTGGTAGAAAGTGAGCCTACTTTTTCATTCTATCAATAATAACCAAAATAAAATTAAAATGCCTCCTAGTTTTAGGAAAACCAATCACGAAGTCCATGTTGATTTCTTCCCATTTCTAAGTAGAAATCTCTATATCTTGTTCTAGGACACTCGACGTTGATGATTGGCTTCGACTTGTTTGCAACTGTGACAACCATCTACAAACTTAGCTATATCCCTCTTCATACCACCCCACCAATACACTTTGCTCGAATCTCTATACATCTTTGTAAAACCGGGGTGAATGGAATAAGATGATTTATGAGCCTTATTCAAGATCAAGTCCCTCAACCGATCAACATCCGGTACACACAATCTACCTTAATATCTAAGAACAACATCTCCCCGTAGGAGAAAGCCTTCATCTTTCCATCCTTTACCAAAGCTTTTAATTCAAATAATGCGGGGTTAAGGTCTTGTTTGGATTTCACATATTCAATCAAGGAAGACTTAGAACCATCTATAACCACCACACCTCCATTTTCGGCTTCATCCAACCTAACTCCCAATCTAGCCAACCAGTGAACTTTTCTTGCCAATTCTTTCTTGCCATCATAAATATGAGCCATACTCCCCATGGACACTCTACTTTAAGCATCAACCATGACTTTAGCTTTTCCTAGATGATAATGCACACTCATGTCATAATCTTTAAGGAGCTCTAATCACCTCCTTTTTCTTAAATTTAGATCTCTTTGGGTGAACACATATTAGAGACTCTTATGAATGGTGAACATGTTTGGATGAACCCCATATAAATAGTGACACCATATCTTCAAAGCAAATACCATGATCGCTAATTCAAGATCATGGGTTGGGTAATTATGCTCATGCACCTTTAGTTGACTAGAAGCATAGGGAATAATCTTTCCACCTTTCATCAATACACACCCTAAGACAATTCTTGAAACATCAAAATAAACCACAAACCCTTCTAATCCTTCTACTAGATCCAAAATAGGAGCAGATGTAAGCTTGTCTTTGAAAGTTTGAAAACTCCTTTCAAATTCATCGGTCCAAAATAATTTAGACTTCTTTTGTGTCAACTTTGTCAATGGATAAGCAATTGAAGAAAATTCCTCAATAAATCTCCGGTAATACCTTTCTTAGCCCAATAAACTCCTAATATCTATCGGGGTTAAAGGCCTAGGCCAATTCCTTACCACCTACATCATTTTTTGATCCACTTTAATCCTTTAGCTTAACACTACATGCCATAAGAATGCAGTATCCTTCAACCAAAATTAACATTTTTCGAACTTGGAAAACAATCTTCCTTCCCTCAAGGTTTGCAATGCTACCCTCAAACGCTTCACATTTTGCTCTTCACTCCGGGAATGAATCAAGATATAGTCAATGAATACCACCACAAACATGTCAAGGTAGGTTTTAAAGACCCTATTCATGAGGTTCATAAATATTACCAGAGCATTGGTTAGGCCAAAGGATATCACCATGAATTCAAAATGCCCATATCTTGTTTGGAAGGCCGTATTTGAAATGTCACACTCCCTCACCCTCAATTGATGATACCCATACCGAAGGTCAACCTTTGAAAAGTAGCTAGATCCTTGCAATTGATCAAATAAGTCATCTATAAGAGGTAGGGAATACTTGTTCTGCACGATGACTTGATTGAGTTACCGGTAGTCGATGCACATTCGAAGTGAGCCATCCTTCTTCCTTACAAACAATGCTGGTGCACACCAAGGTGACTTGCTATGCCTAATAAAACCCTTCTCCAATATGCATTTCAATTTCTCCTTCAACCCTTTCAACTCCTCCGGGGCCATGTGGTAAGGGGGAATAAAAATGGATTGGGTATCGAGGAGGAGGTCTATACTGAAATCTATTTCCCATTCGGGAGAAATACTAGGGAGTTTATTAGGGAAGACATAAAAAAACTCATTGACAATTGGAACTAACTCAATAGGAGGGAATTTATACTCAACATCCCTAACCCTCACGAGAGGATAAATACAACCTTCGAAATCAGTTCCCAAGCCTTACGATAAGAGATGAACCTACCCTTGACCACCGAATCATGACTTCCTATTCAAGGATAGGTTCGTTAGGAAATTGGAACTTAACTTTGTGGGTCCTACAATTAATGGAAGCATGATATGCATGTAACCAATGCATCCCAAGAATGATATCAAAATCTACCATGTCAAGTTCAAGAAAATCACAAGGCAAGACTTTATGAAATATAGAATGGGGCAATACCTATAGACTCTTTTAGTAACAATGGACACACCAATAGGGGTTGAAACTTCAAAGGGTTCACATAACAATTCGGGACACACATGAAGTCTATTAGCAACAAATGGAGTAATGTAAGAGAGAGTGGCACCCAAATCCAATAAAACATATACATCAAAATTATAGATTTTTAACATACCACTAACAATTGGGTGCTTCATCTGCCCTTTGTCTCCCTTGAAGAGTATAAAACCCGTTGTGATGTGGAGTACCTCCTTGTTGGCCTCCTCTTGCCCTTTAATCACCATGAGCACCATATCCTTGGGGATGACCATCTCTACCTTATTTGGACAATCACAATCTTGTGGCTTATTTTTTCACACCCAAAACAAACACCCACATCTTTGTAGCATCTACCATCATGATTATTACCACCACTCCCACACTTAGGAATAATTTGACCACTATTACCACCTTGAGCTCTAGGGTTGGGGACCCTATAATTGGAAAACCTTTGGTTTTGAGCATTAGAGGACCCTTAACCTAGGAATTTGTGGCCTTGTTTAAAATGACCATATCTAGAACCTTGATATCTAGCGTCATAACGAGCTCTCTTGGACTCCTCACTCCTCTTCTTTCTAATATTTTCCTCTTCAAATTGCTCAACATAAGTCATGAGCCCAGACAAGTCCATATCTCCTATGAGCATGGCGGCACCACATTCTTCATTGATCAAGTCGGATACTCCCGACACAAAATTGTGCATTCTTGCCTTAGGATCGGCGACCAAGTGAATAGCATACTTTGAGGGGTTATTGAATTTAAGAGAATACTCCAACACTCATGGATCCTTGCTCGAGGTTCATAATCTTCACCATATTTTCCTCTCGTAGTTTAGTGGGAAGAAAATGGTTGAGGAAGGCGGCTTTGAATTCCTCCAAAGAGATGGGCTATTCATTCCCTCTCTCTAGCTTCCATTGAGAAAACCATAATTGGGGAAGGCCCTTTAGTTGATTGGCCGCTAACTCCACTTTCTCCTCTGAGCGTATGCCCATAATATCAAGAACCTTGTACACCTCGTCAATAAATTCTTAGGGGTCTTACTCCACTTAGAGTTATTGAACCCCGGAGAGTTCATCCTTGTAAATACCTCACTCTTCAAGTTGGGGTAGGAGCATGAGGAGCTTGAACTCCTTGGTTGTCCATGGACTTTGCCAACAAAGTAACCACATTTGTGATATTTATCATGAGTGACCCCTTCTTCTTGAGGAGTTTGTGGAGCCGGAGGGACTGGTTCACCCTCGGGAGTGGGAGCTCTTTGTGCCATTCTTCTTGGTAGCATAATCTAGAAGAGAAAAAGACCATCTTCTAGAAAAACAAAACCTTAATTCAAATCTAAAGCATGACATAGGTTTATGAAGAAGTGAATCATTTCCTAAAATACTGCATAGCCTCTTATTCGTAGTTGTGGAGTGCTTCACACCCGTGAACAAGACTCTACTTGACGTGGTGTGTTGGATTTCTTAGGACCATTTACAAACCTAGTGCTCCGATACCGAGCTTGTTGCAAACCAAGTCTAGGGCCTATGCATAACACGACAAATGAGGAACCCAAAGGGACCCCAAACAAGTCTCTTAAGCATAAATGGTACATCCTTGGTTGCGAAAGCATAATTGAACAACAATCATATAATTCTAGGAGAGTGAGGCTGCGGACTCAAGGTAGAGGGATGTTATGGGGAAGAGGATTAGCATGAACACCTAGCAATTAAAGTCTAGAGGGCAGGTAAGTATGACACACACTATGGGGAGAAGTAGGAGCTTAGGACTTTCATCTCATCACAAACTCAAACATAGAAGGGAGTAGGGACTAAGCGATGTCTTTAATAGTTTCATAAATATAATAGGAGTCAAACTCGTAACATACATAGCCATATCAAACAACACCTCTAATCATGAGTGGAACGGGGGCCAAGACATCTCTGGGGCTCATCCTCAAAAGATAAATATACATAATTAGACAAGTCTTAATAAAGAATAAAAGCATGTGGATATTGTCCTCGAAATGGAGGACTCACCAATAACAATGTTCAACAGATCTATCTATCCATGTGGAAGAGGAGGATGGATAGGAGCTCCGATCCCTATATAGTTAGATCATGTATGCAAAAAGTATGCATTAGTACTTGAATGTATTAAGCGGGATGCAATCCAACGAGGATCATAAGACATAATTAAATAATATGCATAATTATAATCAATAGATATAGGTTCAATATGACGTGAATGAGCAATGCTTAGTCAAAACATGCATGAGGAATCATCAAGTCACATGACATATCATAAATAGATGGGAAGGGACTATAAGAGACATGTAAGACCAAGCGAGCTACTACCTGGAATATCGATGTTCACTCCATACCGGATAAGGAGTAGTCTACTTTTCCAAGTTAAACCAAACACTTCACCTTATGGGCACATATCCCATTTTGGAGAGTATCTCACAAATGCCTTATCGGAACACCACCCTTTTCGGATAATCATAGAAGAAGAGCCTTATGAGAACACCATCCTTTTTGTCCAATCACACAATAGGAGACATAGCAAATTCTGCGCCCCTCGCTAGACTATGGGCCTCCATAGGCTCCACCTCTCACTGTGCTTTGACCCCTTCTAGTACCACCCCTCTAGCTCTAAGTGGTGTCCCTGGCTACTGATGCTGGGGCTAGAAGGGCCTGATAGGTCCCCGAAGAATGGGCAAAAAGTGCATGATGAGGACAATGGTTGGCCAATTGCATAATCTCTTCACAAACATATAAAGCTCTGGGATCCCATCCCTGAGATGACTGTCCTGCAAAACCATCATGCATAGAGGCACTAGAAGACTTGGCACAGACTGTCTGAATATGCCTAGATCCATCAATAATGTCAATTGCGAGAATTACTATATGAACTGCCCTACGCTGCCCTGCCCTAAAGGCCATGTTTCTGTAACTCTCTATCTCATGGTGGGTGCCACTAAAGTGTCCATGTTAGCAAAATCTCTTCCCGCCAGACTAACGTTCATGTCCAATACGCTTAATTATACATATGTGGTCCACTACACTTGAGAAGGTGCCACCTGCCAAGACCAATAAAGCTATAGCCTCCTAAAGGTATGCTGCCAATCTCTTGATGAACTATCAGATCTTCTCAAACACTGTGGGGATTCTAAATAATATAAACCTAGATAACTCATGAATTCTCACCTCAAAGTCAGATATTGACATCCGTCCTTACTAAGGCTTGTCAAACTCATGCCGTATGCTATCCAGGAGACTATAGGGTGCGAACATCTCTAAGAACACCTTAGTAAACTGCTCCCAAGTCATAACTTGCGATTCAATAGGTCTATGAGACAACATTAACCTCCACCACTCCTTGGCTAAGGCAGAGAATCGATAGGAGGTATAAGCAACTCCATATGACTCAAGAATAGCCAAATTACAAAACTGATCTTGGCACTCTAAAAGAAAGTTATATGCCTTATTACCGGGTATACCATCAAATTTGGGGAGAGTCAATTGAATAAAGCTCTCGAAACTCTTTTTCTTAGTAATAGACATGGCAGGGCTAGCAGAAGCTAGGGGTACCATAAGCTTGAGCAGTGCAATAAATGGTCAAATAGACAAAATATGTAGGTGTGACCATGTACTCGACTGACAAGCTTAGGGCGAAATAATAGAAGCCATAAGAGATTCCACTAGGGTTGATGAAGGACAAACATGAACTAGAGGTGGATCAACTAGAGTTGTTGAACGGCCAGGTAAAATTGTAGAAGCTAGTAGATCAAGAATAATAAGAGCCAGAGGAGCTCCCTCATAGCTGGCTAATACGCGTGGAAGTAGATCTTGAACTGAGGGAATAACATCAGTGCTCGATAGTGGTGGAAAAGGGTCTATGGGTCCCTCAGACTCATACACAGCTCCGGTGAAGCTGCCCTAGCCTTTCTTACGACCAGATCTGCCCTTTTATCACGCCCTCGAACCTTGGCCCTCCCATAAGCCTTGTCTCGACTATGGGCATGAGCCATATCAGATGGCTCCGGACCGCCCGATCGTTGGGATCTAGTCATCGACATTATGTAGAAGGAGTAGATTATATACATTCAAAGTAATTGATATGAAGAAACGCATGAATGGAAACAGGATTGAAATCTTTCATATCAAGTGCCTTATAGCCTCCCAAAGATGGGTATGGACGTCTACATATTGATTCGCGAGACTCTACTAGACACCCCATTCTTGACTCATGAGCCCAACGAACCTAGAACTTTGATACCAAACTTGTCACGACCAAAAGTTGAATCGTAGCTAAAGGAAAAAAATAATAAAATGGAACAATAATGTCATGAGTATAAGAGCTTCTACATAATACGAATGAGTAAATATAAAGCTGTCTAATAAAGGAAGTGCATAGTTTGATATGGATGAAAATAAAACAAGGGTCAAAGAAACAATAGCGACTCGAAATCTAAGCCTCACCGTTGAAACTTGGTAATGGTAAGAAAAGTTCACTCACTAAGATCAACTACCATGTGGGAGTCTCTATGCTCGATTTGTGGGGAGGAAACATAGCAGGGGTTAGTAAACTGAAATGTACCCAGTAGGTTCAATCGACTGGGTAAGAACTACAAATCTCTATGACTTACATTGAAGCACGTGCGCGCGCGCGCGCACACACACATATGTATATATATATATATATACATATATATATATATATATAGGAATAGTGAAAGATAACAAATATAATCAATGATGTAATAAAAAATATAATCAATGATGCAATGCAAATGTGATGTATGAGTGCAAATGCAAAGGGTGGAATCACGATTGTCGTGTAACTGGTGCACATATCTATCAAGTTAAAGCTATCAGTTAGAATCTAGGGGGTCTCATACACCATGTATTGAAATACCCCTCAAGTGTCATAATATCTAAACGTTGCCAACTACCCGTGGTCAAGGGGTTTTAAAATACGTTACAATAACTCAACCTTGCCATCTTCTCATGGTCACAGATTTTTAAAAAGGTGGTACAATATCTCAAAAAATGGTAATCTAACCCTTGCCACCTGCCCATGGTCAAGGGGTTTTAAAAGGTGTTACAATGTCTCGACATTGCCATTTGCCTGTGGTCAAGAGGTGTTACAGATGCAATATGAGATGGATGCATGTCAATACCACAAATCAATGTGTATAAAAGAAATATAATAAGATAGATGACAAATAACAATTATTGAATCAGGGAAATAATGTCAAGTGTCACAATTGGATTCATAATTCATCACCAAGCCTCAAAGTAGCATATTTTAACCCATAGCCAAATATATTGATAAAACCAGACTTCGCAAGTCCCCAACATGTGTATGTAAGTCCCAAAGGTACCTCAGATACCATCAATTACCACAAAGTTTTCCAAATGATATCTCAAGTCTCTTATTATCATGTCAACATCACAAGAATATCCCAAAAATCAAAGATACATCTAAATTTGCCAATAGATTCCCAATTTACTTTAATTCCAACATAACCTATAATAAATACCATCACATTAATAAAATTACTCGTGAAACAATCCAACAACTTGCAACTATCACATAAACATATCCGATAAATCATATCTAGTCCCACAAGGTTACCTGAACCTACGTCGATGCTGAAACCGCTCTCGTACTAATCTTATGGTCACTCTAAGCCTAAAAAATAATCTCAAATCAATCGACCACTATCAAGAATAGATACTATGTGTCAACAGATGAATTTTGATACCCATATTGGCATGAATTAGGCTTAGGAGCAAAATGGTCAAAATTAGGGCTAAATTCCACAGTTGCCGAATCTGAAAATTAACTAAAAATTATGATTCTACATGAGAAAAGAAGTTTGTGAGTAAACGTTCCACTGAAATTGAGCTCAAATTGAAGGAGAAACATAAAGAAAATTGATTAATTTGAAAATAGAAATACTCACCTAAAAGTTTCTGTAAAATTCCTTATCAAAATCACCCAAGAAAGTTTGAAAATGGAAGAAAAATGGTGTTTCACGACATGAAACCGATCAAGCAGGAAACACCCTCTGTGAACGCAGGAGGCATCCACGAATGTGAAAGTTAACACGGTTGACTTCTCCATAAACGTGGCCCCTCAATCCGCGAACACGGATCACATGGAGCATACACTCCAGAATGCAGAGACTGCCTCAATGAATACGGAGGTCAAAGAGGATAACCCTCCACGAATTCGTAGGCCAATCCCACGAACACAGAGAAGGGTAGGGGCTGCACCAGATATAAAAAATTCAGCCATTGCAAATTTCTTGAACAGTCCCCTTGGATTCATTTGAAACTCAATTTGCACAAACTAGACATGAATCCCTACCAGAAATGACGATCTGGACTCAACGAAATTATGAGAGTTCAATTTTGAGGTCTCCTTGACCTAGGTACTTCTAAACCTCGTTAACACTAGTCAAAATTCAAATTGCCAAAACTGCACTTGAATACTCCAAAAATTACGATGAGATCATTTCTAGTGTTAGTTTCACCATTCGGAAAGTCAAATTTAGGCTTTGAAATCAACTAAATATGCAACTTTGGGTCCAAAATATCCATTTTAACTCCAAATTTATTTTGGCAACTTCTCCAAGGCCAGAATCAACATTTCAGAGTTAATAGAATTGATAGATTTGTAATCTGACACTTATAACTTAGAATGATACAATAACTCTCTTTTTCAGCAACTTATACTTTTAAAAATGCTAAAACTCATATTTTCCACTTTTAAACTTAAGATCGCAGTTCTAACAATACAAATAGTCCAAAATAGGTCCAAAGCAACTTACAAAATGGTAAAATAGTAATTTTCACAAATAAATTCAAAAATAGTTAATAAGGTTATTACATCATGTTGCGGAATTTTATGAATGGTTTGAAATGATGCATTTTATGGATATTATGCATTTTCCTCTTGCATTACCTGATATCAAGACTACGTGCATTAAACCCACCATGTTTTATACCATGTTCTTAAATGAAGTATATCTTATGAATGACTAGGGTTTCAAATAATTTTTATGAATATCAAAAAAGCTATAAAGTATTTATGAAGCCCTATATTAATGTAAAGAAAATAGTGATAAGTGCAATTCTCAACAAAAGATGGATCCTCTTGTGATAAGTACGATTCCTACTTAAATGGATTGTAAGGTTTTATTGAGATACTTCTAATATGGTAATGTTATGTTTTAATGCTTATGAATGTATATGCATATAATTATGATTTAAATTATTCCATGGGACCTGACATAGCACTGAATTGGACTAGAGGTGGGGTTTTATAAGAGAATCCTAGTAGCAACCTCTTGTCTCATTAATTATGTGCCACCCTAGAAGCCCTTGTTGCCCAAGGCTAGCGGATCCACAATAGCAAAAGTTAAAGTTAAAGATGTGCATGCATTACTTGATGGAGTTCTACAAGGATAGTAGTCTCCTCAGCCACCATAGGGGAGTTAATTTGGATTCCATGTAGTAGCTCATACTGTCCTATATGTCGGTTTGGTCTCCTCCCACATAAGTTTGTATATGATGTCTTGAGATATATATGATGTTCTAGAGCATGTTTTAGAGGTGCATTGATCATCCATCTTATGTTAAGATTTATTCCCTTGTTATGATTATGCATATTTCTTAGTGCATATATTATGCTTTCTTTGTTGCATTGAATCCCACATACTTAGAATATTTAAAGTACTAACACATACTTTTGCCTATGTATAAAAGACCATGACTTGGTGAGTTCTCTTGTGCATGGATAATATCATACTTTCTTTTCAAGCTTGTGTTATACTAAGACTTTATGACTATTTTATTATACCTTTATTTCTACTTTTATTTGAGAGTTAGTTAAGACATGTCTTAGCCCCTATCAAGTCTTTGCTAAAGGTATGATTGGATATGTATGACGATGATGATCACGACTTCTGTTGATGCAATGTTTGATTCACCTTTAATCCCATTTTCCCCCATCTATTTTTGGTTTTATGTATGTTCATTACCTATAAAATACTTGGTGAATGCTAAAAGGCTTGGGCGAGGTGCCTTTCAGGATCCTCATTTTTGGTGTTACAACTAGACCCTAAGCTTGAGTTATGAAAAGCTTAGTATCAAACCATGAGGTTTTAAAATGATCCTCAGAGCTCAACATACCATGTCTCATGCGGTCTTGTTCATGGTTTTGAAGCATACCACAATTATGAAGGGGAGGCTATGAGATGTTTAGGAAGCTTTCCTTATTTTTCATGAATCATGTCATGCCTAGTGTTCCCATAATATTCCCCTCTATATAAAAATCTATTCTTTGCAATTTTCTAGATCATGCTTCCAAGAAGAATGCCCTTGCAAAGATACTTGAATAAGGAAAAATCTTCTCTAGTCCTACAAGAAGAAGAGGATTCTCATGTGAAATTTCAGATCACCTTCATCATGTTTGCCAAGTTCTAACCAACCAATTTAACTGAGATATTGTCCTTTCTCCTATCTACGAACTAGATGAGTCAGGAAGTCATGGTCATCTACAATTTAAAGCTAGCCACGTATAGGAGAAGGAGGAACACTAGGCTCTATATGGTGATATTATGTAGGAAATTGTATGTGTTAGTACTTTAATTATTCTAAATATGTGGGATGCAATGCAACAAAAAAAGCATAATATATGCTATAAGCAATATGCATAACTATAACCCAGGAATAAAGCTCAAGATATAATGGATGACCAATGTACCTCTAAAATATGCTCTAGAACAACATAAATATCTCAAGTTATCATATACAAACTTATGTGGGAGAAGACCATAAGTAATATATGAGATCGTGTGACCTACCATATGGAATCTAACATAACCCTCCTATGGAAGCTGTAGAGATTAATTTTCATATAGAACTCCCTAAACTTATGCAAGCACATATTTAAATTTAACTTTTGCTATTGTGGATCCACTAGCCTTAGGTGACAAGGGCTCCTATGAAGGCACATAGTTTATGAGATAGGAGGTTGCTATTAGGATTCCCCTATTGAACCCAACCTCAACCCCCATTTAGTGCTATGGCAGGTCCCACAAAATAATTTAAAACATAATCATATGCATACACATCCATAAGCTTCAAAATATGATGTCATCAGTCATATTAGGAGTAATTCATCAAAACCTTATGATCAATTCAAGAGAGAATTGTCCTTATAAAAAGAGATCCATCTTTTGGTGAGAATTGTCCTTATTACAATCTTATTTACATTAATAAAAATCATTATAAATACTTATAACTTTCATAAAATATCGGTTAAACCCTAGTCATTCATAACCATACTTCATTAGGGAACATGGTATAAAACTTGGTGGGCTCGATGCATGTAGTCTTTAAATCGTACAATGCAAGAGAAAAATACAAAATCGTTAGAATATATAGTTGAAACCCTAGTCCTCTATAATCATACTTCATTTGAGAGCATCATATAAAACAGTGATCTTTAAATTATATAATGCAAGACAAAAATGCTAAATCTTTAGAAAACTCATCATTTAAAACCATTCATAAATCACCCCCATCTTAATAATTCAAAACCATATATAGAAACTTATGAAAACATCTCATAAATCAACATCCCTCATAGCATGTCAGAAATTCATAGAAATAATACAACGCAAGGTAGTAAATAGATCATAATATAGACATTTGAAATAATAACACCAAATTCATGATATTCTCATAGCTCGAAACTAGGTAAATTAGTGAAAATCCTTGGGCTTCATGGGTGAAAGAAACTCAAAAATTAAAACCACATACCTTGATTGGAACCCTTAGAAAAGAAATTGAGATTGGGAGGAGTACTTTAAACCTTAGTTTCTCGTCTTCTTGGTATTTTAGGAGTTGAATTCCTTAGGAGGATTTTGGGTAGGAATTAGAGTTGGGAGAGAGTAAGAGTGAAATGAGAGGAAATGGTATTTATATGGGTAATTTTAGGCCTTAAACAATGTAGTATTGAACATAAGGTGCAAGAAAAGTGTCAAAACTGTACTTCATTAAGACTGGCGGACACCATCTATGAGCCTAATTTACAAGTCATAGATCAGGTGTCATGACCCGAACAAGATCCTACTAGTGATATGGCGAATGAGAAACCGAAGGTCCCCAAACAAGCCTCTTAGATCATGCATGCACTTCTTAGGTTCAAATAATGAATAATGGAAGAGTGCTAATATTAAATAGGGAATGGGACTAAGGGATAAATCATAGCTAAAAATGGAAGCTCAACTTAATAGTTCAAGATATAATCAAAATGACATAGTCGTCCAAACACACCTCTAATCAAAAGACAATAAACAGAGCCAAAAATACAAGTTTGGACCCCTTAATACAAAGTCATAAAAGAAAATACATAATGTCTCTGAAATATCAAAAGTAAAGCTAGAAGATAAGGGCTCTATTCCTGATTGATGGGAACTTACTAAAAGCTCAAAGTCTTACCACAAGAAGGAGGATGTGGTAGATCACCTGCCCCTAAATGATTATAAGCATGTAGGAAAATGAGGTTACTACTTTGGAGTGTACTGAGTATATAGGTATGCAATGAAACAAGCAAATAGAATGAAAAAGCATGCACACCAGATATGCAAAAATTTTGAAGCTTTAATGATAAAATCAGTTTCAACATAAAGCGCAAAATAATGCCATGATAATGCAAAGGAAGCACATAAGAAAATAGGTGCGGGAATAAAACCATAACAGACAAAACCATAAGAGCTATAATATAGATTACTAATGTTATACTCTACACCAACCAAAGAATGAGCCTATTTGCCAAGGTAAACTCCGAAATTGAAAATACTAGATTGATCCACTTGTCGAAAGGCCTAAAAAGGAAAAATCGAAAAAGGAAAAATCAAAATATCCTATGGTGGCGCGTAGTTATGAGATTAGAAGCTTTATATAAGACCTCTTGGATGGAGCCTCACTCCTAACTCATTCGGTGGTAAGTCAAAATCCCACAAAAACGGACAATGCATAATAAAAATAATCAAAACTCAACTTAATTAAGAAGTTCTTAACATGTCAAAAAATATTTAACTTATACATAAGAATAGACGCATAGAAAAATTTCAAAATAATTCATAGTGGGTCTTGAAATAACCTGATATCGATTAAAATTTATAGTTTTTATTCTTGTTCAAAATCATATGCTCAAGTCCATGCCATAAAGGTCAATATCTAAAATTCATAAATCAACTTAATTCGTATTTGGCTATTTGTGAAATAACCTTAAAATCATGTAATTGAACCATAAACAGGCTTAATATAATCAATTAAGCAATATAGGTTCGAAACCATATTAACCCATAAGAGAGTTCCAAGTTTGAAAGTGTAGATTAGATTAAATCTTGCGAATTCGTAACGCTTGAATCAAATAATATAAAACCTTGAAAAATATTCATAGATAATCATAAGAATGCATGAATAACCATAATATAAACAAATATCAACCAATATGCAGTTACCTATTAATCAAAGATTGAAAATTCGTAATTCAAAATTTAGGTTTTTGTAGAGGATTTCTTGGTTGAAAGGAAACTAAGAATCAAACTCACATACCTTTAAGTCTTGGAATCTCTTGAGGGAGATGTTAGAAAAATCCTTGGGGCTTTAATCATGTTCTTGAAATCCTAAGAAGATTCTTCAGAGCCTTGAAGTCGGATGAAGAATTTGGTGAAGACTAGAGAGGGTTTTGAGAGAGTTTTTGTGTGATTTTAGGCTTAAAATAGTTAAATAATGAGAGAATCTCATTTATATATGTCTTGGGTTATTACCCAATTGCCCTCAGTGGAAAAAGAATTTTTTTTGGAATTTTTGACCTAAGGCATGGCTAGTGCGTGACGCGGACTTATCACAGACCCTATTAGTTTGTGCAATTTCATAAAAATGATTATTTTCTAACATGGGCAACCTATACCTAGTAGGTAACGATTTTCCCACATAATTTTGCCTCTTGAACAAAAATATGAAGTTGGATTTATAATATAACACACGGATTTTAAGATATTCAAGAAATGCACTATAGTGCATTTTTCAAGTCACGTGAGAGGTGTTACAAGGAGTTTCGTCTAGTGACACCCTAAGTTGCTGAAACCTATATCTAAACCTCTATCAATGAACACCCTACTATGGCCCATCGTTACATTTACAGGTTGTAAAGACCTCTCGTAGAACTAAGCCATACCTAGAAAATGTTACCCTTCCAGGATTCAAACCACGAGCCCACTTTATGGCTAATAAACTGAATTGTAACCCATACAGTAGCAACAAGTAGTAGTATGCTTGTTATATCGAAAAATGACTTCGGGTTTAAAAATTCGATTAAGACTTAATTAATTTAAGTAAATCGAATCTTCAAATTGTAAGAGTCGCCACTTAATTTTTAAGAAAAAATCAAGAAAACCGATTTTAAAATTATTTTAAAAGAATTAACAAAAAACTCCTTTTAAAAATCCAAAGAAGGTTTCGGGTTCATATTTCTATTTCGAGAAGGTTTTACGCACCCGAAATATCCGCTAACGTGCGGTTATCCGACGATTAAATATTTTGACTAACTTTACAGATAATATAATATTCTTAATTTTGAAAAGTTCAAATAACATATTTTAAGAGTAGGAAATGGAATATTTAATTTTTTACTTATATTTTATTCAATTAGAATTAATTAAGCGGATTACTTAAAATTCAAAGGTATATTATTGGAATCCAACCAATACTTATTTAATTAAAAAACTTGACAAATGTAATTAAGTAATTAGAATTTTAAACCTACGATATTCTAAGTGTTTAAGAGGGAAGACATGTTTTAGAGTAAAAATATTCTAAAGAAAATTACTTGAAATATTTTAAAGGAAAATCTTAGAATTTATTTTTTTTGAAAGTGATTTTTTAAAAGTCCAAAATAAAGTCATGACACAACATATGTGGCTAACTTTGGGGGAATTTAATTAAGTTAAAACATGTAAAATGAAATTAGAATTAGAACAAACAAATATAAAAAGAATATGGCAAATATCACAAATAAAAATGTAAATAAAATAGATTTAAAGTGACTTGGGCCTGGGCAGGCCCAATCCTTAAACCTGCATAGTTATTTCATTTAAATTGGGCCTGCCCATTCCCTTTGAAATTGGGCCTGCTGCTGATTATTTGGGTTTTTGGCCCATATTCCTGTGTAAGCATTTTTTATATACAGAAATTGTATACCAGTGTATGTAGATGCGTTGCCGCTTCAAAAATAAAATACCACAGTTCCGAGTAGCTGGACATAGGCCGAGATTGACCCAACGCTCAACGAAATGCAAGGAGGAGTCAAAAATAGACTCGGAATAACATTACATGCAAAGAAAAGAAGGGGAAGAGAATCAATGTCCATATCAATACATTAAACCAAAAGATAAATAAAGCAAAGTGACACACCACCGTCAAACATATACATAACTTTGAGTATCTATAAGCTGAAAATTAGCAAATAAATTGCAAATGCAAGCTGTTTGTTAGTTATACACTAGTATGGAACTTTGAAACAAAAATATGAAACACTGAACAATGAAAAAGGAGAAGCAAATTAGCTAAACCTATAACAACTGTAGCAACACACCTGAGACAAATTCATGCCTTTGTTTTTAGGAATTTAACCGCACAATGAGGGTCTTTAACAGCGTGCTTTGATGTCAAACAATGACTTAGACACATACTCTTTTGATCCAGACTCAAACATGATCATCGCAAACTCACAAAGGAGATCAAACCAAAGTTGTAAATATTAAATTTTATATAAAATAAACAAGGAAAAGCATTTTACTATTTTAACAAACTCTAACTGAGGAAGTAATGCCATGTAAATGAAAAATCACACACGAATCACCCAGAGAAACCATAGCTCTTGACAGTGAAATAAACTCAAGAACCTTTGACTAAAATAAGTAGAAGACATATTTATTTCCATGTAGAAGTAGGCTACAACCAACACTTTGAACAGTGGCAGCAAAGCTTAGACGAAGAGCATAACCAATCGGTCTTTTAATTCAATAAACCCGCTAAACCCCACCATGAACAACAACACATGAGCAAATGAAATGCTGTAGCATAAGTTATGCTATTTTTTATGCCTTTAAGATGCCAAAGAAACCCGACATCAGCACAAAGACATTCCCAAAGCATATTAACCGCAATTTAGAATTATAAAGTGATACTAACTCGACAACATTAAATTCATGCGGAAAGAGTAAGACAAACATGAAAATCATACTCTCATTTTTCAGTAACAACAAACAAAACTCAAACAATAATTTCTAGAAAACAAAGAAGAAGGAACCACAGTCTCGACACTAACTGGAAGGTGAATGCGAATGCTCATGGTCGCGGCAAAACGAAAGCAGCAACAACCAAAATCGATAACAGCAAACTAATTCCCCTAATGACACTTCAAGCAAAACAAATGAAATGGAGTGAATTAAACTGAAGCGGGATTTACCTGGTTCGGAGCAGGAACTGGGACAGCGAGCTTAGCAACGACAGCTTCTCGGTTTCAAAGCGTGAGATTTCCGGCGTCGGAAAATTTTCAACATCCGACAGCTTTACTTGAATTTGTTTAAGAGAGGAAGTATGTATCTTCAAAAAAAATTAGGAAGCTTCTTTCTTTTTCTTCCTAAAAATCCGAAAAAAATCCCCCAAATCAGTGAACACAATGGGGTATAAATACCCAAAAATTAGGGCAACTTTGGGAGGGAAATCACAGGGTCAAATTCGGAATTTTGGGTTGAAAACGAATTCAAATTTTGAATTCTCAATAAGGGTGAAGGGGAGTGGGAGTACACGGTACTGATCTGACTCGTTTTTGCCTAAAAATGGGCACTGGTGCTTCTGTTTTTTTGCTCTTTCTGGTTTGGTTTCCGTTTTGTGAAGAAGAAAAGGAAGAGAGAAGCGGGGAGAGAGAAATAGGGGAGGTTGGGCCGGGTTAAAAGGGATCTGGGCTGGGAAATTGGGCCAGGAAAGGGGGAAATTAAAAAAAAAGAATTGGGCCAGAGCGGATTGGGCTGGCAGGGTAGGATTGAATTGGGCTTTAGGAGAATTAAAAGAATTAAGAAGAGGATTTAAGAATTAGCCAATTACAAATTTGACCAATTTCAAATTAATTGATTAATTCGACCGCAAAATGAATTAATATAAATTAATTAAGGAGCTTTTGAATATTAACAATTTAAAATAATTAAATTAACGACAAAATAAATAAAGTGAAGTAATTAAAGATAAAATCTAATTGAGAATCTTTTGAAAAATTAACGAAAATACTTGACTGTCTCTCTATATATATAATATGCAAATATTTGAAAGCGTAATTAAAATTAAAAGCTTTAAATCTAAAATTCACATAAAAAATTTTTTTTGCATTTTTTAAAGCTAATTATTTCAAATTGTTAAAATTAAAAGCTCGATGATTAATTTATACTGTGGATGGTCAAAATTGGGTGTCAACAATGCTAGCTGAAGTAGAGGAAACAAAAAGTAACAATAAAATTGAAAAATAAGGTAACAGAAGCGTATTAATGATAATACTGATAAGGAAAACTCGACAACACTCGACCAGTCAAGAACATAAAGCACATACACAAGAACATAAACACATGCACAGAAATTACAATCAACACATAAAGTTCTACCTATACAAAAGAAAAAGATTTGAGTTTTGTTGACTGTTATCACGAAAAATGGCTTTGGTTTCGAAATTCGATTAAGACTTAATTAATTCAAGTAAAACCGAATCTTTTAAAAAAATTAGAATCGCCACTTGATTTTTAAGGGAAAATCAAGAAACCGTTTAAAATATTTTAAAAGACCTAACAGAAAAATCTTTTAAAAATCCAGAGAAAAGGTTCGGGTTCATATTTCTATTTCGGGAAGGTTTTATGCACCCGAAATATCCGCTAACACGCGGTTATCCGACGATTAAATATTTTTGACTAACTTTAAAAATATTAAATTTATATTATTAATTTTGAAAATTTTAAAATTGAAATTATTTTAAAGAAAAAGCACTTGAAATATTTTTAAAGAACAATCTTGGAATCTAACTTCTCAAAAGGGATTTTATAGTCTAAAATAAAATCGTGACAAAACGTAAGTGGCTAATTTTGGGGAAATTTAATTAGGCCGAAACATGTAAAAATGAAATTAGAATTAGAACGAACAAATATAAAAGAATATGGCAAATATCACAAATAAAATGTAAATAAAATAGATTTAAAATGACTTGGGCCTAGGCAGGCCCAATCCTTCAACCTGCATAATTATTAAATTTGGGCCTGCCTATTCCCTTTCAAGATTGGGCTTGCCCAATTTTAAGGGCCTGCTGCTGATCATTTGGGCTTTTAGCCCATATTCCTGTGTAAGCAATTTTTTGTATACAGAAAGTGTATACCAGCGTATATAGGTACGTTGCCGCCTCGAAAATAGAATCCCGCAGTTCCGAGTAGCTGGACATAGGCCGAGATTGACCCGACACTCAACGAAATGCAAAGAGGAGTCCAAAATAGACTCGGATTAACATTACATGCAAAGAAAACCATGGATTAATCAACTACTCAAAGAAAAAAAAAATCAAATTGACATCATGAAGTAGCATATGATTAACTAAACAATCGTTTCAATATGGAAGACAAACATGCTATCACATGGAAGACAAATACACTATCCTACAACTCAAGGTGTCTCAAACAAAGAAGTAATGTGTATTTGGAGCATGTATTTCAGGTTCAAGTTAAAGCATATATCTTATGTCATGGACTAAGAGAGGAAAACTATCAATATCACAAGGTTGAGACATTGTCAAAAATAAAAGAGATCCTTTAAGCTATTTATGCATATATATATATATATATATATATCATATATATAGATATACACATGTATACATGGACACGAGCAACGTTATATGACAATATAATCCAACAACTCTCAAGTTCTATAAATACATGTGTATATTTGCATTTGTGTACATATGTATATACGTATATATAAATACATAGACATTGCAATACCACCATATAACCCAACAAACTAACAAACTTTTGGCTTGTATACATTTATATACATATATGTAGAAATACACACACACACATATACATAATATGGCAGCCCAACAACAACCGTACAACATTCAAATGTAGATACATGCTTATATGTGTATATATATGTAGATATTCATGTATATGCGCGAATATACAGCTGCATATACACTGTGATACGACTATACCACAGTATAACCAAACAACTTTTCTAGACATACATATACGTATATATACCTTTATATACATAGATATACAGAAACAAAGCCATCAAAACCAAACCGACATGTATTCAAACACCCTTCCAGTTTCAATACATACATATGCATATATATCCTTATATATATACATGTAGAGATACGTCTACCAACAGTGTCACACTAACAACGATATTCAGAAATGATTTCAACACTCGTATTCGAACATGTATATCAACTCGAGATGAAGAGTAACGAGTATTACCTTTTCCGGGGCAGTGAAAACTGGAACTACGAACGAGAATCGACTCCAACGAACTCAAAATTTCAGCAAGGCTTCTAGAAATTCAAAGACTTTTCAAAGACTTCTCACAATGAAATGTTTTCCGAATGAAAATGAACTGTTAAAACTTCACAATTTCAGAACAAAGAAGCTGTCACTGAAAACTTAGAAGCAAAATCCCCAAAAAATTTCAAGAACCCGAAAACCCAAAAAAATCTCAGAACCGAAAAATCCCCCAAAACCCCAAGCCAAAAGCCCCTTCACAGTGAACAAACAATGGGTATAAATACCCAAAAATTAGGCAAAAAACGGGTGGGAAATAGGGGCAATTTCGGAATTTTCTCAGTCCCCTTTTGAATTCAAAATTTGAAATAGATAAAGGGGAAAAGGAGAGAGAGAGGGAGTACGCGTGGGTGCCATTTTTTGCTCGAAAATGGCGACTGTTGGCTGCCTGATTTCTCTGATTTCGGCCTGGTTTTGCGTTGGGAAAAAGACAAGGAAGAGAGAGTAATTAATGGAGAGGTTTGGGCCGGATCAGAGGTTTTAAAACAAGAAATGGGTTGGTCTGGGGGAGTTAAAAGGAGGAACTGGGCTGACAGATTTGGGCTTGGGGAAAGGGATAGGAAAAATTAAGTTTGGGCCAAGAATTTGGCCCAAAAATAAGTAAAAGAAAATCTGAAAAAAAAAAAATTGGATTTGATGGGATGGAAAAAGGTTTTAAAAAAACTAGCCACTTTAATTACCAATGTGACCGATTAAAGTTTGATCAATTTGAATCAATTGATTGACTCGACCACGAGATAATTTAATATAAATTAATTAAAGAGCTTTTAAACATTAACAATTTAAAGATAATTAAATTAACCACGCGGTAATTAATTCAAAAAAAATTAAAGTAAGTAATTAAAGATAAAATTTACTTGAGAAACTTTGAAAAATCCACGAAAAATATAACACTCAACTATTGATACTCGAAAATAAATATAATATGCAAATTAAAAGATTTGAACATAAAAACCACTTAAAAAAATATTTTTTCGCGTTTTTGAAAGCTAATTATTTCAAATAGTTAAAATTAAAAGTTCGATGATTAATTTAACTGTGGAGGGTAAAAATTGGGTGTCAACATTGACAATAACAAAAAAAAAAGTTACAAAGAAAAATCAACACAAGGGAGATGAATGTTTAGTCTAAAATAGTAAGCAAAAAAAAAAGAGAAATGGATCATCTCGTGATCAAATTAATCAATTAATTTCAAAATGGTCATGTTTGTAATTTAAATTGTTAATTCTTAAATCTTTTCTTTAATTCTTTAATTAACCGTGATCCAATTACCCATTTCCAGCCAATTCTTCCCAATTCCTAGCCCAATACTTTCCCAAACCCAACCCAATTCTTTTTCTTTTAATTCCTAACCCAACTTTTTTCCTCATTTGGCCCAATTACTTAAAGACCCGGCCCAAAACCCTTTAATTAAAACCCTTTCCCTTTCCCTTACCCACACCCCACGCGCCTCTCTCTTCTCTCCTTTCTCTCTCCCCGACCCCTTCCCCTTTCTTCTTCACGTTACAACAGAAAACCAGAGCAAAAGACCAGAAATACAAAGGCCATTTTTGGCAAAATGCCAAGAAAACGGCACCCACGTGCTCCTCTCCCTTCTCCCTCGTCCTTGCGCGTCAGAGAAATCCTCGACGTGTCTCACATCTAAGCCATCGATTCAAAATCGATGGCTAAGATGTGAGACTTGTAGAGGGATTTCACTTTGAATTCAAATTCGGGGTTGATTGTCGGATTTACCCCTATTTTCTACCCGTTTCTTGCCCTAATTTTTGGGTATTTATACCCAATTTCGTTCACTGTTTTGGGGGCCCTTCTTTTCGGATTTTGAAGAAGAATACCTAACTGTTGGAAAATATAGTTCATTGTTAAGGGAGAGGTTGGGGACAGTAAAGTTCGGTGGTTATTCGTTCCGGTTTGTCGTCGTCCCAGTCGCTGCCCAGGAAGAGGTAAATCTTTTCTTTCAAATTTGGTTTTGTTGAGTTGTTGTCGTTTTATGTTTTTCCATCCAAATATTCTTGAGTATATTATCGTTTGTTTGATCATATCTGTTGGTTGGGACTTGGTTGATATTGAAAGATATCTAAGTGAAAAATAGAGAAGAAAATGTTCTCTCGGCCCGTCTGCTGTTGTTGCATCCACATGTGGTCATCTTCTTAATGAATGAAAAAATTGATATCAAATGTAGTTTTAGCTATTATGTTACTGGCTCAATGATGCTAGTCTGGGTGACATTCTGGTCTAAAAATAACAAGTGTTTTAGTTTCATTTTTCTAATTCCATATTAAACTGAGACCATCTTGGTTGCTCGTATTAGTTTATTATCCTTATTTGCTACTTATTTTGCAAAGTATACATGATCACGTCTTTGTTAATCTAATCTTGCAGTAGACGATATTTTATCATTGTGTTAGAATGCTAACTGTTAAGTGTATGGTTCCAAGTTTGTTTGAAACAAAGTCTGTTGTTGGTTTGCTAGAATATGATTGTGAAAACAATGGTCTTGGTAATGTTCTTGACATGAAAACAGTGGTATATATATATTATATATATATATATATATATATATATATATATATATATATATATATATATATATATATATATATATATATATATATATATTTTAAATTAAGGGCTTAGTATTTGTTATTTACGTACTTTACTTGTTTGTTGCATGTGACACTATCCGAGTCCTTTGGGACTTTATATTTGCATTTCTTCGAGTCGACATCTTTTCTGGATGAGAGGGGGTCAACTTGCAGACTCCCGGAAGCTGTGATACAGGGATATACAAAGAAGTTGGTGAATATACATCAGTATACACTGATATACACCATTAATACGCTTACTGTATACAACAGATTAAACCCAAAAGGAAAAAGCCCAAAAGCCCTAATGTTTTTGCAGCAGAATAATGTTGGGTTTGGACCCAATCAGCAGCAACACTTTAAAGGGGCTTGGCAGGCCCAATATTTGAAATTAATGCAGGCTTTATCTTACTTACTTCTTGTCTATATTATTTGTTTGTGATAATTATTTGATTATCTTTAGCACTAATTTTAATTCATGTTGTTTTATAGGTTTTAATCTAACTAAAGTTCCCCAAAAGTTGGCCGTCTATGTCATTTTCACTTCTTGAAATTTGATGTCAAAAACTTCTTTTTTAGAAATTAGACTTCATAAATTTTCTTTAAAATACTTAAAACATTTTCTTCAAAATAACTTGTGAAAATACTTCTTTTAACACTTAGATATTTAGCAAATTTTAAAATTCTAGTCAACTAGATTTATTAAATTCCATTAATTAATAAAGTTTGGGATGATTTTAATGTTATGTTTTCTTGATTATTTCTTAAAGTGGTTCACATAGTTAATATTTATTGAATAAAATGTGATTAAGATTTTAAATGTTCCATTTTTCTAATTTTTTAATATTTCACTTAACCTTTTTAGCTAATAATATAAATTAGTATTTTAAAGTTAGTCAAAATTACTTAATCGTCGGATAACCGCGTGTTAGCGGCCATTTCGAGTGCGTAAAACCTTCTCGAAGTGGAAATATGAACCCGAACCCTTTCTTTGAATTTTAAAAAGATTTTTTTGTTAAGTCTTTTTAAAATAAAAATATTTTAATTGGTTTTTTTGATTTTTCCTTAAAAAATTAAGTGGCGACTCTAAAATTTTGAAGATTCGATTTTACTTAAATCAATTGAGTATTAAATCGAATTTTTGAAATCCAAGTCATTTTTCGATATAACACCTAGTCCCTCCTAAGATCAAGACAAGCGGAGGCATGTATGGACAAAGTGATGTAATTCCTTTAGTAAGAGAGTTCTTGAATTCTATTTCTAGCTTTGACTTTAAGTCTTGTTTCCGCTTGCTTTACTTATGGTATTGCTTAATTACCTAAGGTATGCTTATGACATGCTAAGAGGCTTGGATGGGATGTCTTTGGGAGATTACCAAGAGATATAAACAAAAAGAGCTTAATAAGTTACAAGGAAACAAATTAGATTTACTGGACTCCTCGAACCGTCCAAAAAATAAAATAAATCAGAGAAGTAATAATAACTATAGAGGGTGGATCATGCAATGCAACTATCAATATACATGTTATCGCGAAAAATGGCTTTGGTTTCGAAATTCGATTAAGACTTAATTAATTCAAGTAAAACCGAATCTTTTAAAAAATTAGAGTCGCCACTTGATTTTTAAGGGAAAATCAAGAAACCGTTTAAAATATTTTAAAAAACCTAACAGAAAAATCTTTTAAAAATCCAGAGAAAAGGTTCGGGTTCATATTTCTATTTCGGGAAGGTTTTACGCACCCGAAATATCCGCTAACACGTGGTTATCCGACGATTAAATATTTTTGACTAACTTTAAAAATATTAAATTTATATTATTAATTTTGAAAATTTTAAAAGTGAAATTATTTTAAAGAAAAAGCACTTGAAATATTTTTAAAGGACAATCTTGGAATCTAACTTCTCAAAAGTGATTTTATAGTCTAAAATAAAATCGTGACATAACGTAAGTGGCTAATTTTGGGGAAATTTAATTAGGCCAAAACATGTAAAAATGAAATTAGAATTAGAACAAACAAATATAAAAGAATATGGCAAATATCGCAAATAAAATGTAAATAAAATAGATTTAAAATGACTTGGGCCTGGGCAGGCCCAATCCTTCAACCTGCATAATTATTAAATTTGGGCCTGCCTATTCCCTTTCAAGATTGGGCTTGCCCAATTTTAAGGGCCTGCTGCTGCTCATTTCGGCTTTTAGCCCATATTCCTGTGTAAGCAATTTTTTGTATACAGAAAGTGTATACCAGCGTATATAGGTACGTTGCCGCCTAGAAAATAAAATCCCGCAGTTCCGAGTAGCTGGACATAGGCTGAGATTGACCAGACACTCAACGAAATGCAAAGAGGAGTCCAAAATAGACTCGGATTAACATTACATGCAAAGAAAACCATGGATTAATCAACTACTCAAAGAAAAAAAAAATCAAATTGACATCATGAAGTAGCATATGATTAACTAAACAATCGTTTTAATATGGAAGACAAACATGCTATCACATGGAAGACAAATACACTATCCTACAACTCAAGGTGTCTCAAACAAAGAAGTAATGTGTATTTGGAGCATGTATTTCAGGTTCAAGTTAAAGCATATATCTTATGTCATGGACTAAGAGAGGAAAACTATCAATATCACAAGGTTGAGACATTGTCAAAAATAAAAGAGATCCTTTAAGCTATTTATGCATATATATATATTATATATATAGATATACACATGTATACATGGACACAAGCAACGTTATATGACAATATAATCCAACAACTCTCAAGTTCTATAAATACATGTGTATATTTGCATTCGTGTATATATGTATATACGTATATATAAATACATAGACATTGCAATACCACCATTTCAAGTTAGACATACATATACGTATATATACCTTTATATACATATATATACAGAAACAAAGCCATCAAAACCAAACCAACATGTATTCAAACACCCTTCCAGTTTCAATACATACATATGCATATATATCCTTATATATATAGATATACAGAAAACCAGCCATCAAAACCAACATGTATTCAACCACCCTTCCAGTTTCAATTCACACATACGCATATATATCCTTATATATATACATGTACAGATACGTATACCAACAGTGTCACACTAACAACGATATTTAGAAATGATTTCAACACTCGTATTCGAACATGTATATCAACTCGAGATGAAAAGTAACGAGTATTACCTTTTCGGGGGCAGCGAAAACTGAGACGACGAACTAGAAACAACTCCGACCCTACCCGGGCTATGTACGGGGCTGCCGGACGTCGAGACTAAAGCAAACTCCGTTTAACACTTTTCGATTTTTAAACCTTTCTAAGAGTTCCTTTTGAGAGGTGAGAGTTGTAAGACAATTTTCAAGAGAAAGAGAGAAATTCGGCCCGAAAAAGAACCCCCAAATCAGTGTTTACACACTGATTATATAGCCCAAAATGGGCAACGGGATGGGGCCGAAACTAAGGGCAAAAAGGGGAAAATACCTTCAAAAACGAATTCAAATTTTGAAACCACTTTTACAAGTCTCACATCTCAACCATCGATTTGAATCGATGGTTTAGATGTGAGACACGTAAGAGGAGTTTCTTTGGGCGTGCAAGGACAAGAAAAAGAGGAGAGGAGCAGGTGGTGTACGAGTTGACCGGTTTTGCACGAAAATGGCTACTGTAGCCGCTTCTCTTTTCTCCTGGTTTTCTGGCTTTTGCTTTTCTGATTCTGCGTTGGGGAAGGAGAAGGGAAAGGGGATGGGGTTTTATTTTTAAAAAGTATTGGGCTGGTCTGGAATGGGGAATTGGGCTGGCAGAAGAGAACAAAGAAATGGGCCAAGAAATTGGATATTGGGTTGGGGTGATTTAAAAATTGGGCCTGGGGTTTTAGAAATTAAAAAAAAAAAGAAATGGGTTTTAGATTTAGGGTAATTAAGGATTGATTTAAGAATTAGCCAATTAAATTATAAACTTGACCAATTTGAAATTAATTGACTAATTCGACCACGAGATGAATTAATATAAATTAATTAAAGAGCTTTAAAACACTAACAACTTAAAATAATTAAATTTACTACGGTGTAATTAATCCTACAAATGATTAAAGTAAAGTAATTAAAGACAACATCTATTTGAGAATCTTTGAAAAATTAACGAAAATACTTGAGTATATTTGAAAGCATAATTAAAATTAAAAGCTTTAAATCTAAAAATCACATGAAAAAATATTTTTTTGCATTTTTAAAGCTAATTATTTCAAATTGTTAAAATTAAAAGCTCGATGATTAATTTATACTATGGAGGGTCAAAATTGGGTGTCAACAATACATATAATGGTAGAATACGACCAACTTTGGGTGATACTCTACATGCTAGTCAGATCATTAACGTTGATGCTCAAATGATTCATGCTATAATAAAAGAGAGAGTTTTGATTAGAATGTGAACTGACTATGGTGTATGGCTTCAATATCTTGGAGCAAAGGAAAATGATTTGGAGTACCCTAACTTATTTGAGTTGTAATATACAGTTGCCTTAGCTAATTGCTGGTAATTTCAATGCAATGTTGCATCCTCAGAATAGATTAATAAAGATGCTAAATTTGATGGGTTTGGGGCAAAAGTGGTTGAAATGGGTAAAGTTTTGCATCTCAACTGTTAGACTCTCAATTCTCATCAATGGCAATCTTGCAGGTTTCTTTCAAACCCAAAGAGGTATCAGACAAGGTGATCCCTTGTCACCTTTCTTGTTTTTGATCACTATGGAGGGCTTAAATAATATGATTAAGCAGATGATACCCTGATCTTCTGTGATGCTGAGGAGGAACAACTGAAGTACCTAAGAGTGATGCTGATTTTATTTGACGGTATTTCTGGTTTGCACATCAATTGGAGGAAGAGTCTGATGTATCGCATAATGAAGTAAACAACATGAGTAGTTTAGCATCATTGCTGGGTGGTGAAATAGGTGTCTTGTCTACTACATATTTGGGAATGCCTTTGGGAGCCAAATCCAAGTCCACAAACATATGGAATAGTGAGATAGAGAAGTGTGAGAAGAAACTGGCCAAGTGGAAGTCTCAGTACTTATTGAGGGGTACTTGATACTTTGCCAACCTATATGATGTCATTATTCCCTATCCCAGCAGGGATCATTAAAAGGTTAGATCGTATCAGGAGGAATGTTTTGTGGCAGGGCAACAAAGATAAGAAGAACTTCCATATGGTTAAATGGAGGGAAGTCATGACAAGCAAGAAAAATGGTGGATTGGGAATAA
This sequence comes from Solanum rostratum, assembly GCA_029948455.1. NCBI lineage: Eukaryota > Viridiplantae > Streptophyta > Magnoliopsida > Solanales > Solanaceae > Solanum > Solanum rostratum. The sequence goes on along the minus strand of CM057053.1, from coordinate 12,940,464 downwards.
AGAATCTAAAACTACAAAGCAAGGCTCTTTGTGTGAAGTGGCTATGGAAGTACGAAAACAACAGCCAGATGCTTTTGGAGGAAAATAATTGGAGCTAAGTATGATGTAGAGGACAACTGGATAACCAAAGAGGTAACTACTCCTTATGGGGTTAGCCTCTGGAAGTCCATCAAAAGTTTGTAGAATGAAGTTAAAAAGTAACTAAAAGCAAAAGTAATGGGCGGGAACAAGACTAGATTCTGGAAGGACCTTTGGCATGAGAAAGGTAACATGGAAGATCTCTTCCTAGACCTAAGTATGTTTCAACAAAGCAATATAGCAGATTTGTGGTCACCACAAGGATGGAATTTCATTTTTAGAAGGCAGCTGAATGGTTGAAAAATTGAGAGAGTTGCTAAGTTTTTAAACAGTGTGAACGCCTTCACTAGATTACAAATAAGTGAGGACATACAATGATGAACAGGAGATAATAAAGGAGTGTAAGTCAACAAAGCTTATAAGTTGATGGATCAAACAACCCAACATTGCTCTAGATGCCTTAGAAGCAAATATGGATGAGCAAAATCCCTCACAAAGTCTCATGTTTTATTTGGCTAATAGCTAAGGAAGTAGTTCTTACACAAGACAATATGATGAAGAAAGGGATGACCTTATGTTCCAGGTGTTTCCTATATGGGGAAACATCTTAAACTGACATCCATTTGTTTCTACATTGCAGGTACACCCAACATCTGTGGAAAATATTCTTAAGTCTCAAAAGCATCTCATGGACTATGCCCAGAAAGGTGGCGGAGGCTGAACTTGATCGAGAAATAAGATTGTGATTTAAATATCAATAATAATTAATTTATAATTTTAAACATATCATAATTTAAGTCTAATTATAAAACTTTTGAAATACGTAGAACTTAATAATGTTAAGCTATTTTGAACAAAAAAGTAATGTGAACATCATTTAGATAATGCATCATAAACCATTTAGATAAAAAATAATTGGATTATAAATTATTAGAATTAATTTAATAAAAAAGCACAAGCATATGATGTGTCGGTTGATGATTTATTGATAAAGGGGAGAAAAGGATATAATTAATAAGGAAATAAATGTCCCCCAAATACACAAAATAATAATAATAATAATAAGGTAATAAATAATAATAAACCAATATATCATATTTCGGATCTATTTTTAATTTTATTATTTGTGTCTAGCTTGAAGCCGATAAGTAAATAAAAAACGCATAATATCCAAATTTGAATCCCACCAAGTGGTTTTTTTTTGGTGATTTTTCTATTTTTACTTCAATTAAGCTTTAATTTTGTTAAAAAAATTACTATCCAAAGTTTGGACACTCTTCATGAAATTCCTGATTACGCCACTACTTTAAAGTTTTAACTATATGAGCTTTGAATTCAAGCTCTAAAATTAATATTCCTACAATTACACCCCGCTGTAACAACCAACTCACTATAACGATCAAGTTTTCTGTAAAGTCAATTTTCCATGTCATGTTTTATTATATGTACCTTTTGCTATATACAACTATAACAAAATATACGTGAAAACGATGTTGTTATTAGAGAGGTTTTATGAATAATTCCCAATATAAATACATCGTTCTGAACAAAAACTATTGAATTCAACTGATAATTTGTATCTGTATCTGAACTGAACTTCTATCTCTACCTATACATAAACTAAATTTTCGATAAATATGATTGAACTTGCTTGTACTCATCACGGAAAATTTTAGTTCCGTCTCTGCACGGAATTCGGGAGGAAGCAAGGGTACACGCTAAGGACAGGGGTAGATGGAGGATTATCCTGGAGCCTATCTGGTGGGTTGTTTGGAAAGAAAGGAATTCAAGATGTTTTGAGAGCATAGAGAACAATGTGCAGAAAGTGAAGCTAAACTGCATATTATTTTTAGTTTTTCGGTGTAATCAGTTATACTCTAAAAACATTGTCTCTATTATTGATGTGCTAGATTCAATTTAGATATAGAGAGGTGGATTCAGAAGAGCTCTTGTACATGAGGTTTCAGTACAACCCATGTACTATTTTGTGATATAATACAAAGTTACCAAGTTTTAAAAAAAAAAAATCACATATGAGAGCTTAAAATTCCTTTTAGGTATTTTTATGTATGGGTTATGCATACTGATGTTGCTGACATTGTTGCTGAGAGTTGGGCTGATAATACCAGTGCCTATACCATGAAGAACATCTGGTGGAAACTTAAAATGCTTAGATTGGGTCACAAAAACCTTAATAATAAAGAGTTCTAAAGGAACAAGGCAAAAAATTAAACAAAAAAGATTAGAGCTGATTTATAGGGACTCCAAATGAAGAATGCAACTCAATGTTCTGATCAACAAATGAATCAAAAGAGGGAGCTACTAGTGCAACCAAAGAAGTGGAGCCTAATTAAAGAGAATGTAATGAAACAGAAATCTGGAATTTAATTGATGAAACTGGGAGATCATAATACTGAACATTTTGCAACTGTAGCTAAGGAGGGAGCACAAGAAGCAAATATATGAATTACAATCTCTGTGTGAGCAGAACTCACAGAAGATAACTAAGCTTTCAGAGATAACAACAACAACATACCCAATGGAATCCCACAAGTGGGGTCTGGGGAGAGTAGAATGTACACAAACCTTACCACTACCTCATAGAGGTAGAGAGACTGTTTCCTGGGGACCCTCGTCACAAAAACCCATAAGCAGAATAAACTAGATATGGAAAACATGAAAGGAAGAGAAAAGGAAACAAAAAGAACGACTACTAACGTAAAGCACATGATAATATGTAAATACGAGACAATCAACATATATAAGACAAATAATGACAACACCAAATAAAAGACGCGACAAATCCACTACCTTGCTATACCCCAGGGCCAGACATCAACCTAAACCTACTAACCTATTAGCCTGCTACTCTAGTTGCGACCTCCATTCTTTCCTATCTTCTAAGCTATTAGGCTGCTACTAAGCTTTCAGGGATCAAGTCTAAAATTGTCAACTTCTACAAGGGTTTAATGGGAACATATGCTCACACACTTCCAGGCATTGATGAAATCATCATGAGAAGTGGACCACAATTGACCCATGATCAAACAAGTTGCTCTCTGTGATGAAGTTACAGAAGTGGAAATCAAAGCAAACCTGTGGTCCATTTGAGATGACAAAGCACCTGGTGTAGATGGGATATAATGCTTTCTTTTTCAAGAAGGCTAGGACTATTATCAAAGATGATATAGTACAGGTTGTCCCAAGACTTTTCCTCACTGGAAAGTTGCATAGAGCCATAAATTGTACTACTTGACTTTAATTCCTAAGATTGATTGTCCTGTTACTGTGAAAAATTTCAGACCAATAGCTTGTTGTACAGTGTTGTATAAGATTATCTCAAAGATATTGGCAAACTAGACTGCAAAAAGTGACCTGTCCCATCATTTGCAATGCGCAAGCTGAAAATTGGTTTCGGAAAAGTTTTAGACCAAGGTGGAACTTCATGGGGCCATTACGGCCGTAAGGTCATCCGTAAAGCTTCCGGAGTGAGACATATCTAAGTAAGGGACCTTATGCTCGAGCTAAATTCTCTCTCAAGCCTTCAATTCTAGCTTATCTATGTTGTTTAAGATCATCATGGGTCTCCTACATCAAGTCAAGTTCAAAGGAATTCTCTTGGCTAAATTATTCTCAAGTGCCGATAGATGGGCCAACTTTAAATAGGTATGTCTCTTAGCTCAAACTGAACTGTGTGTCCCATGACATATCAAATTGAAGCCCTTTGAATTATATTTCCAACTCATCCGGTCTCACCTCATTCCGAGTTTGGAGCAAGACGTTACGCCCGTTTTCGTAAACCGTGTCTTGCCAAACGAGAGCCTTCACGGGCCGTGAGAAGCTTCACGGACCGTGAAGCTAACCGTGTCAAGGCCCTTGTGAAATTTAAGGATCCATTTTATTGAGGTGTTTGTGATATTTTGGTTCATCCCCAAGGCTTTTTATGACCTTTAAAACCCTTTTTACATTCCTAAACTTCTCCGACAATAATCCTAAAGGTTCTTCATATGATTCGGTAGAAGGGTCAATTTTAAATGGTCATATCTCTTATCACAAAACGAATTAGGTGTCCTACAATATATCAAATTAAATCTCTTTGAATTAGCTTTCCAACGAACCTGGTTTCACCTAATTCCGAGCTCGGACCAAGGAGTTATGCTCGTTTTTGTTCAGCCTGTCCGTGCAGGCAAGCCATACGGCCAGCCACACGGACCGTGTGGCAGCAAACGGTCCGTGAGGCTGAAGTTAGTCACGACTTTCTTGCCAAATTGTGTTCTAAGTGTGTCTCCTTCCTTGGTACCTTCATACGGACCCTCGTACGGTCCGTGAAGCATCACATGGTCCGTACAACCTTCCGTTGGAAGCCCTTGGCTTGAAACAATTTTCGGAAAATTCTAAGTAAAGTCACACGGTTACTGTTCACGGACCGTGTCACTGTTCACTGGCCGTGAACAGTGCCGTGAACAGTACCGTGAATAGTACTTAATATTTTTACCCGTTTTGATTTTGGTTTTTATGTAAATATAAATTAGTTTAAGGGTGTTTTGGGTATTTTCCACCCCTCCTAAGTCCATAAATCAGCTGATCTTCTTCATTTTCACCCATTCTCTCATTTCACTCCTCTCACTAAGGCTTCACTCCTTCAATACTCTCCAACCTCTCTCTAGGAAATTCAAGTCAAGGCTCTCAATTGAAGCCCACTTCTCCTCAAGTTTGTCTTTAAGTCAGGTATGTGGGGTTTGATTCTTGGTTCCTTTCAACCAAGAAGACCCAAGTTCTTCTTAAATTATTTCATACACTTGTCTACTTAAAATGTTAGTATTACTACTTGTTCTTAGTACTTTGAACCATTCATGTGTTAGTTTAGGCTCCCTACCATGATTTATGTTAGTTTTATGGAAATGAACTATTTGGATTATGGAATTATGAACTTGCATGTCCCTCTAACTATGTTTTATGTATGGGTGATGTTACTACCATTTTTACTAATTTTATTATGGATTTTCTAGTTTTTACCTCTTGTTGCTACATTTGAATATACTCTACATCACCCATGCCATTCCTACATTTTTACATTTGTATCATACTCACGGCATTGGTATATGAAAAGTTTGGAAATGTGGGTTAAGCCCGAAATTTGTCCGGAAAGGGAACTATAATATGAATTTTGGTAAGACATGGGATATGACAATAAGGTGATCACCGGTATGTCTATAATCTTGGCTCTTTGAGCATCTTAGGTGCTTGCACCATCTTGTACTTGTAGATGAGCTATTCCTTGCATTGGCATCTTGAATATGATCTTGTAAATCGGCGTTGAGCCCAATTATGTCTTGAATGTTATGAACTTGCACTTGACTCTCTTGAAAGCATAAGTATATATATATAAGTATTCTTGTGGGATGTGTAAGACTTAGCACCGATAGATTGGGGGTCCTCCCCCTTTCCTCGAACTATGTGCCTACATAGGGACGGATGTAATTCGTCTATTTGTACATGACTGTGATTTGTCTTGATCTTGTAAATCCTTCCGAAAAGCGGGTCGTAAGGAAGGTGTCCATCCACCGAAAAGCGGGTCGTAAGGTGTGATGTAGATTACCCTTGGAAAGTAATCTTCTCCCTACCGATGGGAGGTCCCAGTCGGTCCAATTCATGTAATAGCTCGCATGGATTTGGTTTGTCGGTTATAGTCCATCCCCGTTATATAGGACCACTATTGCATTGCACGCATCACGCATTTCATGGCATCTTGTATATTAAATTTCCATTGTTTATATATATTCCTTATATATTATGTGCCCTTGCCACTTAACATGATTATGCAGGTTCGGTAAGTCACGTGCATTGCATACCCGCATACTTAGTACATTCAAACGTACTAACGCATACTCTATGCCTACATGATTTTACCATGTAGGGACCGTGTGTTATGATCATCCACCACTTGACGGGTAGCTCGAATTCAGAGAGTTGATATTGTGGTGAGTCCTATCTTCCAAGGACAAGCCACCTTCCTTCTACCTATGTTGTTATCTATTTATCTTCTTAGTTGAGGGTGAGCCCGGGACATGTCTTGGCCCCCGTCCCATCTTATGACTAGAGGCAAATGTTGGGCACTTGTAAAACTTTCTCATTTTGTTTAACTATAAATGAATGGACTCTTGAGATTTGATTTCCGTCATTTAGATATATGTGCTTAAATAATTTATTTTGAACCAATGATGGGGAAATTTGATACTTTGAGGCTTGTTTGGGGACTCTCGGGTCCCCATTCGCCGTGTCACATCTAGGCCCCGACCTCGGGTCGTGACATCAAGGTTATACTAAGCAGCACATATCTCTAAGAACCATGATTAAAATTGATCTTTGGAAAGTCTATGACTCGGTTAAATGGATATATTTAGAGCAAGTAATCGAAAACATGGGGTTTCCTAACAGGTTTCTAAAATGGGTTATGGAATGTGTTACGACTGTTAATTACTCAGTTAATGGGCAACTCAATAGTCCTTTTCATGTTGCTAAAGGGCTTAGACAAGGGGCTCCTATGACTCCCTTTCTATTTGCTATCTTTATGGAATATTCGAGCAGAGGACTGAATTCTCTTACAGCAAACACAAGATTTACACACCATCCAGACATGATAAACTTGGTATTACCTATCTTAGCTTTGTGGATGATCTACTACTTTTTGCTAAGACTTACTTGAATTCTATTTCTACCAATTTATCTGGCCTTTCAAAAAGTTGTGTTACAAGCAAACTTAGATAAGAGTTTTGTGTATTTTGAAGGGGTAACACAAGTTGTTAGATATCAAATTCTGTCCCAGCTAGAATTTACTCAAGGTGAAATGCCTTTTAAATTATCTAGGAGTACCTCTGTTAACCAAAAAAGATGCCTCTTATACAATGGCAACCACTTAATGATAAGATAGTAACAAGGATCTCATCTTGGACAGAAAGTAACCTTTGTGTGCAAGTAGAATACAGCTGGTACAAACAGTTTTATTTGGTCTACAAGCTTTCTGGTCCTAGTTATTTCAAATACCAAGGTTCTGAAGACTATAGAGGCACATTGTAGAAGCTACATTTGGTCAGGGACTAAGCTTAATACTAAAAAGGCCTTAATAGCATGGGAGAGGTTGTGCACTCCTAAATGTGTAGGTGGTATGAACTTGATCAACCTCCTACAGAACAAGGTTGCACTTGCTAAAAGATTTTAGGACTTGGAACATAAGCAAGACAAAATGTGGATAAAATGGGTGCATAATTATTATATAAAAGGCCTACCAATCCTAGTCTTGCTTTATCACAGCAAGCATGTTGAATAATTAAAAAGATCACGGCAACTTACATAATTTGGAGAAATATTCAGCAACCTCTAAAGGCAAGACAAAGTATCATTCGACAAGTTTATTTATAGTTATTGGAAGTTACAAAAAAGGTACCATGGAAGGTCATGATGTACAAAAATGAGGCCAGGCCGAGAAGTAAAGTCTCCTTGTATTTACAAGATAGATTGCTCACGAAGGCTAGGCTCTTGAACTAGGGAATAACTATAAAACCAGTGTGTTTTTCACAATGCTAATTAGGAGACTAGTGTGTTAAACAAGCTCCATTAACCATATGAGATTGGGAAAATCACATAGCTGCCTCCAAAGAGATGCCAAGGGTAGAACATTGAAGGTTCAAATTTTCAGAATGGTTTACAACAAAACAATTCATGCAATATGGGTGGAAAGGAACCAAAGACAGTTTTAGAAGAAAACTAGAGATACGGTGATGATTGCAAAGGAGATAACATTCACACTTGTAATGCTCGTGCCCAACCTATGATCAGTCACCTATTACAACAGTAGACTTCAGATGATTCACTAATCCTTCCCAATAGCCTGATTGATCCTCGTGTAGGGGCATTGAGTGGTATAGTCAATATGACTAAGTACTCCAAATTACACCCTCCACCCCCACCCCCCAAAACCCAAGCAGCTTAGACAACAGATTGTGTTGTAATTTGATTGTGGTTTGTGATGAATACTTTGGTGGTCAATAAAGTCAACTAATTACCAAAAAAAAATACAACCCTTTTCCCTTTGACCTAACCGTATAACTGAATTGGAGAGCACTCTCCCAGAACGGGGCTCTACGTGGTGCGAATCAGAAATAGTTGGGCAGAAAGGCAGGTATCAAAGTGGAATACCGGGGAAAAAGCGGGAACTAGATAGACCAAGGAAAAAAAACAAAAAGAAATCCAATACTAACACAGTAGGTTCAGGTTCACAGCATAAATGTATTTTCACAAGCAAATTCAATGGCATTTTGTGCAATCCAACAAGCCATTGTTATCATAGATATGAACTTGGATATTACTATTACTAGTAATAAATGAAAGTGTACATATAATATAACTTGATTTTGAAACCACGCATACCAGTCCATACCAAATAATTGAAGTCAGACCGAACAACAATTGAATCTAACCAACCAAACTGCTGCTCTGTATTTGATGTATACAATCCAAAAACCAAAGTACCAAGTAGCAAACGCACACCATAATAAAACGACAAAGGCCATACAAATGAATCTTAGCTTGATTATTGATCCGAGAAACACATAAATATTGGGGGGTTGGGGAATAATAGAGTAACTGAGAAATCAGCTTATAGCATGCGCACACAAGCGCAGGTACTAAAAGTGTCATTTTCAATGGTGAGAAAGGCTGAATATGGTCATAACATATTATAAGAGCTATTGTTATGTTAATTGTCCTCCTGAACAATCTCTTGGCTTAACAGTCACTGATAAATTATGCTCATCTACCAGTAGCAAAGGCCTCTACCCTTGGAAATGTTACAATGAAGCACTCCAAAATGATTTTTCACCAGTGGATGTCCAGTAATTAAATGTCAAAATTCCAACGAAAACAGCCAGCTTGACTTTTCCTCAGGACGTGCTGTGAAACAAGAATTTTGGTACTTTAACAGGACATCCAACACAATTACATTCTGCATTTTAGTTTGTTCCATTTGAAGAATAATCCACTTCAGAAACAGACATCCTTATCATTCTTCCATATCACTGATGGTCTTGGAATTCCTTAAGCTCTCACAACCTGGACAATTGTGCAAGCTCTCATGTATATAAATATCACAATCAAGGCAGAAGTGTTGTTTGCAGTTTGGACAAGCTACCCGTGGACCCGGCAAATTTCCTGCATCAAATCAAATAAAGGAAAAAGTGAAACAAGCAAAAAGTGAGAATATCCTGATGAATGAAGAGAAAATGGAACAAGCAAAAAGTGACACTCCTGTTTTGCATTAGGCCAAACACATTGACATACCCTTTGTGAGAAATATTGGAGAAAAATATTATTGAACTCTTAGTCATAGATACTACGACCTAATCCAAGTCCAACTAGGAAACAACATACTATTCCTATTTCAATTCTAAATAGAACTGTATATTTCTAATTCTATTCTAACACTTCCCCTCAAGCTAGTGCATACAAATCATAAGCACCTAGCTTGTTACAGATATAATTAATACGAGGACCAGTGAGGGACTTGGTGAAGATATCTGTAAGTTGATCACTCGACTTCACAAAATTGACAATCAAACTCAATGTTTAGTCTTCTCATAAAATACTGAATTTGATGCATAATGTTGATAAAGATGGAGTAATAAATTCCTGAATTGCAGTGTTGAACTTTCCAAACCAAGCTTAGAAGACTATTTCATACCATAGGGTGACTTACACAATTAATATACACCGCTACCAGACTTCCCCTGAGCAACAAAACAGGTGGTTGCTCGATATAGATTTCTTCCTCGAGATCATCACGAAGAAAAGCATTCTTAATGTTTAACGGATTAAAAGGTCAATGGAGAATGACAACATGGATCATCTCGAAAATGCTCCAAGAAAGTCGCTTTAAAACTGGTTGGAACTTGCTCATACGCGGAATTATTAGCTTTGATGGCTGAAGGTGGTCACAAATTGAGAAATAAAATGATATGGGTAGGGTCGGAATGACGACACGACCCTACTGAGAAAGAGAATTATATGGGTAGGGTCGGAATGATGCACGACCCTACTGGAAAATAGAAATTATTTAGGTAGGATACGGCACGACCCTACTGAAAAAGAGATTGTATGGATAGGGTCGGAATGATAGCACGACTCAACACAAATAAGAAAGTAGTCACCAGAAAGATGGCATGGTGCTACACAAATTGAATATGAAAAAGTAGTCACCGGAAAGATAGCACAGTGCTACACAAATCGGAAATGAGAAAGTAGTTACTGAAGAGATGCATGGTGCTACGCAAATTAGATATGAGAAAACAGTCACCAGAAAGATACACGGTGACCTAATTTTTTTGCTAACATAATCATTAGGCAGACGGGCGGCATGTATGGGTCATAACCGCCCGCCAGCAGAAGCTCTTATTTATAAATACAACCTAATACAAGTCCAACTAGGAAACAACATACTATTCCTATTCCAATTCTAATTAGAACTATATATTCCTATTTCTATTCTAACACCCTTAAATCTTAATGTTGCCATGACTTTTCATTTAGACACCTTGATTGAGGTTATTATCCTTCAGGAAACTTAACGTATTTCTAAAATATGACGTTTGAAGTTTGAACACCTCTCCACCATCAGTTTGGACATACTACCAATCACTGGAAACCACCACAGCCTTCGTCTCTCCCTCCCAAGTAGAATGCAACCAGCGAAAAATACCAACTAGCGATCCTTTCCAATAAGAGAAATACAACTGAAAACCAAGACTGATAATGGAAAGAACACCACGAATGAACAGAACATCCAGCTTTTACTACTATAGCACATCATCCATCCACTATACCATTCCAACCCAGCAAAATTGAGGTCTTCTAATTTCAAACGAAACCCCTCACAACTCCCTGTATCAACACTTAAATGTACCGAAACTAATGGGATGGCTGAACAAGTAGAAGAAGAACCTCATTTATTCAGTCTAACAAAGCGTTCATTGACAGTTGGGACTCTAACGTAAACATCAAGATGAGTGTCATGGAAATGAAGATGCTAAGATGGACAGACAGCCATACGAGACTAGACAAGATTAGAAACGATTACATTCACAAGAAAGTCCAAGTAGCACACATCGAAGATAAAATAAGAGGTCGCTTGAGATGGTATGTTAATGTTTTGCATCGCACTTCAAATCCACCGGTTTTTAGATATGAGGTGAGAGAGTAATAAAAAGGGACGAGGTACCTAAATCACTTGGGAGGAAGTTGTCTTGAAAGACTTACAATTTATTGAGGTTCACGCAAGGCTTAGTGAAAGATAGGACACAGTGGATGAAAAAGATCTATGTAGGAGATACCTATTAATTAAGAATATATTTTAGCCATGCGAACACTTTCACTTTACATCCTATACTTTTATCGTGATTGTTTATCCTTTCAAAAATTTATACTACAACAGCGAAAGATATTCTAGTACTTTTTAGTGTTGCTATATTTTTATTCCTACTATTTTATATAATGTTGTCCTGAGATGGTTCGACTGGAGTAATATAGTCAGTGATGATATAGTCAATGAGGATTCCCTACCGACCCCAACTTGCTTGGGACTGAGGTGTAGTAGTTTTATTTTTCGGCAGCTGAGTAAGATAGGGATGACTTGAGTATTTATAGGCATGATTTGTGTTGTTTAGAATAGAGTGACATTTCTATTTTTTTTCTTGTACTTTTTAGGTATTTGGAGAGAAAATTTGAGAGATTTTCATGGGGTAAGGAGAAAATGGAGGAATGAGTTTCCAAAGAGCGATCAAAGAAGAAAAGAATGAGGTCGGGGAAGATGACAAGGTGGGCCTTTTTTTTCTAAAGATAGTGATTTTTTTTCCTTTTTTTATTAGTTGGGTTCAAAACCTACGTGTCTTTGTTCGATTTGCCGTTTTACCACATCATCACATGTCAACTCACGCATTTTATAATTACTACCTTCCAAGCAGACCTCATCCCCCCGCACCCTCCCAAACTCCCTGTAGCCCCCCATCCCCTCACCTTCACCTCTCATAGTATTTATTTAAATTATATACAAATGCTTTTCAAAATTACCTTTATCCCAAAAAAAATTATACAAATGTTTTTAGGATAATATTTTTAGTTTGCGCACTGAACACAAGAAAATAAGTAAGAAACCCACTTATTTCCTAGAACACATTTTCTATCATACTGAACACACCTTAGGTTTTTGCTGGGTAACAGCTTCAATTAAAGTGTCTAAATAAAAAGTCGTGGGAACTTTAAGGAGTTATCTATGCATTTGGACTTGCATTGAGAAGAGACAGATTGCTTTCTCTCCAGGTTTTATGATCCAAAGCCATGTTTGGTCCAAGCATAAATTATTTTACAGACTAATCACCTAATTCATCACACAAGTTACAAGAAATTCGGCCCCAAAAAAATATCTGGCTGAATACAAACACTAGTTCAAGAAGCTACTTCCTTAAAAGACCAAATTTTAGCATTGCTTGAACTTTTGCCTCAAATGGTCCTCAAAGGACATAACTACAGGAAATCAGTGAGAAGCACAAAATTTGTGACATAAAAGAACTTATCATCTTGGTCGTGAATCATTTAAGCTCTAGAAACTAAACATCTTGTTTCTTCCGTAGAACACTGGAGACGTTACTTTTGCTACAGCACCAAAGCTCAGTTTTGTGATGCATTTTTTTTCATTTCGTTCTTTTTCTATAGGAGAAATGCACATACAAGATATCTCAATAAACAATTATGTAAACGCTCTCTACAATTCTCTGCAGCTATGCACAAAGAACTTAAAGAAAGGAACTTCACTGACATCATCAGCAACACAAGATGTTTCAAGTCAGGGTTAATCTGATAAACTACTCTATTTGAGAATCATTAAATCATCGAACATCCTAACTTATACATGGAAAATGATACTACCAAAAAATGCAAACTCAGGTGTTTCATTTTTATTTATTTATTTTGATAAGGGAGACCAGCTCAGTGCTTCATCAGGTCATAGATCCACTTTAAAGGTTACAATGCAATCTTGGGAGCAAAAAGAAAAGACATGTTTTCCTCATTTTGGCATGAACCTTTTACCATTGGAAGTTTCAATTCTGAACCAAAAAATGCAAATCATTTTACAAATATATTGTGTGACCAGGCGCTTCATTGGGTCGCAGATTCACTTCAGTGGTTATTTATAGTGCAATCTTGAGAGTTAACAGATAAGACAGATTTTTTTTTTCTTCGGCATGAATTGTTTAGATATTTCAATTTTGAAAATAAGCTTAAGAATGCTCATACCAGGATTTAGAAGACTTAGTTGGCAACCATAGCAATTCTTTGGTAACTTGTGAAGATCTTTCAGAACTGAGGGTGAAACGTCATCAAATGGCCTTATTGGGAAGAGATGATGATATGACCTTGCCAAATGTGGAGACGATACAAGGGTCAGTCCACAGATGCAACACTCTGTAGGCAGTTCACATATGCGTGCTTTGCATCTCGGACAAGTATATCCTCCACCAACTTTAGCCTCTTTATGACATGAACAAATTGAAATGACACCCTCTGCTGTTCTTTGAGGGAACCCCATCTTGATCAAATTTGCAACAGCAAACTCTGCAATAGCTGGAGGAGGAGGAGCATGCTCCAACACCAACTCTTTTAAATGAGGCTGACAGAGCAATAGCAAAGAATCAAATTATAAAAAGTTTTAACAATATAATGCTTGTCACATATTGTTAATCATTATTCAATGAGACATTTTACATAGTAGGCAATCAGAACCAAATTTCTCCTAAATATCCAGCAAAAGATTTCCTATTCTATTACTTTCTGTTTCACAAGTTCTCATATTATCATTAGGTCAGAGCTCAATTATATATTCCTTACCTCATCCAATGCAACAAAATACATTCCACCAGTCTCTTGGCAGAGATGCTTGCATATGTAGAGTTCTGCGGAGAGACCAATTACTGAGCACCTTATCTTAGATGCTTTGCATTTTTGGATGGTTTCTAGTATATCCCCTGGATCACATGTGCTAAGAGCTGAATACAAGATAAGTACTTCACGATGGCCATAAGATGGGATTTGATTTAGGAGATCACACACAAGATCTAGGCCATTCTGAAGGGATGCATCACCTGAGGTCCCCAATTTACCCATCAATGCTTTGATATGAGCCTTAGGACTGCCACCAAGGTCTGTTAAGCAATGAGCTACTCCATCTTTCAAGATCACCAAGCCAATTTGACTCAGGGGATTCTGGTCAAAAAATTCTCTTATAAAAGCTTCCACCTGTCTAGCAACTACAACCATTCGGCTTGGTTTATAATCCATTTCTGCAGCAGCCTGAAATTCAAAATTCAAGTGAGTAATTATTAACTCAAAACTTGTACAAAGTTCAAGATTATGATACATTCACTTTCAAAAGTCATTTTTTAAATCATCCAAACTTAATCGAAATGAACACTAAAAGTCTCTTTTACTATGTCTAGATTTCTAGTACTCGAAGCATTTCAATCTTTCTTCTAGCTTTCCAAGTTGGCTTGGCATTACGGAACTATTAGCATGTCGGAAAAGTATCAAGTAGATGCAACCAATTCTGAGACAAACTTTGAGCATTGCGAAAAACAGAAAACTAGGAAACTATCCCCAAAAGAAAAGGATGTTAACATCTTGAAAGGAGAACTATCAGCAAGAAGTTTACATGAATGTTTAAGATTGTTTACTGCATCCCCTTGCCGCTTATAAAAGACGACTTCCAATGCAGTGATTAGCATAACCGAATTAAGGGACATTTTCAAAAGGCAATAATTGTCTTAGACACACTCAATTCTCAATTTTATCTCAGAATTTCAAAACGTGATTTAGAGAAATCAATGTGAGGTGGTGTTCAAGCATACATGGTGACATCAAAACTGAAAGTGGGTATTCACTTGAATATTCATTAGATTCACTGATCAAAGATGACCCAATTGCATAGCATACAGCAGCAGATTTTCTGAAAAAGTTATTCAGAGTGTTGGTTTCTCAAAGCCATTACAAGAAATAGAAATATACTTAGCTTTATCAATATCTCATAGCATAATAAACTAGTTGCAATCACTAAATCTTCAGCCCTAGATGCAAATAGAAATCCATAAAACAAAGAGTTGCTGGTTCTTAAAAGGACCATATTGTATTCCTTCTTAAGAAACAATTTGCTAAGCATAGAAAGGAGAATGGCAGATTGTCTGGTAAATTGGACCCGATTAACTTCTTCCAGAGACGACTCATTTACAAACAGATAACTATAGATGCTTAAATAATTTCTTCATATCTTGCAATGAAAAATTAAACCTTTAAATGTCAGTAACCAACTACAGCAATGCAACTATTGAGCAATCATATAGGATTTTACATACCCTAGAGAAATCAATGATAATGTAGAGGTACCGAATCAGACCCTTCTGAATTCGTGCAGCGGTTGCAGTGCGGAGACGTCGTCGATACTGAGCATGGGATAGAGTTTTGTTGTCAATTGGACGAAGGAGTCCTGATTCATCCTCTTGCAAAGATTCCCATGATCTTTCATCTGCATAAGTTCGTTCCCATGCTTCTTGACCTCTCCATTTTTCTTCCTCATCCTCCTCCTCTTGATTAAATCGTTTTTCTTCATTGTTCATTTCCCTGTTAGAGATAATCCCAACTCTTAGTAAGACCCAGATACTTGAGAAACTAGTTGACAAACTCAATATTAGTACAAGAAACTGTATTTGTGTGTTCTGAGATCTTTGCATTACACCTCATTGTGTGCACTATTTTCCGATTTGCACCTAGTCCTTTGCTATTTCTATACTTCACTACCCCCTAAAGTGTATCGCATTCCATTTTCTCACAAAAGAGGGTTTCAGCATGTTACAACTCTTTTAATGGGCTAAAAGAAAAGAGTCGTCACCTAATGGGTTAAGGTGTGTTAGGACACCTAAAGTATTTTTTTGATAATTGTGGTGGCTGACTAATTCCACAGAATAGTTGTCACCTCTTACTAGCAAGAGGTATCAAGTAACATCCACCAAGACTAGAACAAATGGGATAAAATCACCTAGCTTTTTTGTCTATGCTAGGATTTGAACTTGAGAGACCTTAGGGTTTTCATTGACAAAAGCAATTTGACTACAACATCTTTGCACAGGTAACCCTACGAATTTAAAAATAAAAATAACAAACTAGAATAAATTAACACTTAGCTACAAACACCACCACCACATGCCGAGTATATTCCACAAGTAAGGTCTGAGGAGGATAGTGTGTACGTAGCTTTATCCCTACCTTGTGAAGGTAGAGAGGTTGTTTCCGATTCAAGTAAAGCATATCAAAAATAGTAAGAAAAGAAAATATATTAATGAAGAAACCATAATCTCAAAATCTCGTCTTTAGTACATGATATCATAATTGTGACGTGTCAATGCTTAAAACTGGAAGAACATACAAGTCCAGTACCAAAAGGGATCAGAGGATAGAGAAGAGGTGAATGGGGATGCCACCACTTACTGTGCACATTCCGCAAGTTTCCCAAGATTTTGATGGTCCAATATGGCCAAAATCAATGTCTTGTTCTCGTCCAGGTACTGCATCACATAACAAAACCCATTTTACCACAAGAATCTTGACACCTGAAAATATAAAGAAATACCTGAGGTAGTGGTGAAGCCACTCAGCCAAGTGTGTGTTTATTCTTTCAAAGTAGTTGTGTCATAAACATAACTGTGAACCATTCACCTATGATTCTGATAAGATTAAGTAGTGACTCCGTGAGTGAAATCTGTAATGATAAGTATAGACTGATTCTCCTAGTTTAAATTGTTGAAATAATACTTGGAAATTGCCGAAAGATTTTTGATCAAATGTTCCAACTACAAGTACAACAACAACAACAACATACCCAGTGAAATCCCACAAGTGGGGTCTGGGGAGGGTAAGATGTACGCAGACCTTACCACTACCACATAGGTAGAGAGGCTGTTTCCTGGAAACCCTCGTCACAAAAACCCATCAGCAGAACACGCTAGATACGATACACAGGCAAAAAGAGAAGAGCACATAATAATACCTAGATACAAGATAGTAAACATATAAAGGCAGATAAATAACATATAAAAGACAGACAATTACCACTCCTTCCTATCCTCCCTATTAGCCTGCTACTCTAATTCTCGACCTCCACTCCTTCCTATCTAAGGTCATGTCCTTGGTGAGATCAAGTTTCACCATATCGTTTCTAATCACCTCCCCCCAATACTTTTTTGGTCTACCTCTACCCCTACGTATAGCTCCCAAATCTAATCTCTCACACCTTCTAACAAGGGCATCAGTACTCCTTCTCTGTACATGTCCAAACCATCGCAGTCTCGCTTCCCTCATCTTGTCAGCTACAGGGGCCACCTCTAGCTTCTCCCGAATGACCTCGTTCCTAATCTTGTCGCTCCTGGTGTGACCACACATCCATCGTAACATCCTCATTTCTGCGACCTGCATTTTCTGAACATGTACATTCTTTATTGGCCAACACTCCACCCCATACAACAAAGCAGGTCTAACCACCATTCTGTAGAACTTACCTTTGAGTTTAGATGGTATCTTCTTATCACACAATACTCCAGAGGCCAACCTCCATTTTGTCCAAGCCGCCCCAATACGATGTGTGACATCATCGTCGATATCCCCACTACTCTGGATGATAGACCCCAGATACTTGAAGCTTTCCTTCTTGGGGATAAGGTGAGCTGCAAGTCTCACATCAATGTCTGCTTCCTCCCTCGCTACACTGAATTTGCACTCCAAGTATTCTGTTTTGGTCCTGCTCAGTTTAAATCCTTTAGTCTCCAAAGCGTGTCTCCAAACCTCCAACCTATCATTAACTTTGGTCCGGGTCTCATCAATCAGTACTATGTCATCTGCAAACAACATACACCATGGGACTCCCTCCTGGATAGATCGCGTCAGCTCATCCAACACCAAGGAAAATAAAAAAGGGCTTAGCACAGATCCTTGGTGAAGTCCCATCTGAACAGGAAAATATTCAGAATCTCCTCCCACCGTTCTTACCCGAGTTATGGCCCCGTCATACATGTCCTTTATCACTCTAATATATGCCATTGGGACGCCTTTCATCTCCAAACACCTCCATAGGACATCCCTCGGGACTTTGTCATAGGCCTTCTCAAGATCAATGAACACCATATGAAGGTCCTTCTTACTTTCCCTGTATTTCTCCACTAATCTCCGAACAAGGTGGATCGCTTCAGTAGTCGACCGTCCTGGCATGAATCCAAACTGGTTTTCTGAGATAGAAACTACTTTTCTCACCCTCATCTCCACCACTCTCTCCCATGCCTTCATAGTATGACTCAACAACTTGATACCCCTGTAATTATTACAACTTTGAATATCACCTTTGTTCTTGTACAGTGGGACCATTGTACTCCTCCTCCATTCCTCCGGCATCTTAGCCGTCTTCATGATAGTATTGAACAGTCTAGTCAGCCACTCTATGCCATCCTTGACCATGCTCTTCCAAAAATCTATCGGAATCTCATCCGGTCCGAGCGCCCTCCCTCTCTTCATCCTACTAATAGCCCTTCTAACCTCCTCAACTCTGAACCGCCTGCAATAACCAAAGTCTCGATGACTTTCGAAATATGCTAACTCGCCCAGCTCAATATCACTATCTCCTTTTTCATTTAAAAGTTTATAAAAGTAAGCTTGCCACCTTTGTTTAATAGAAGTCACATCCACTAACACTTCTCCCTCCTCATCCTTGATGCACTTCACTTGATCCAAGTCGCGAGCTTTCCTTTCTCTCGCTTTAGCAAGCCTATACATTCGCTTGTCCGCGCCTTTATCACTTAGCTCCTCATATAGGCGCTCAAACGCTGCTGTCTTAGCACTCGTCACCGCCATCTTTGCTTCTGACTTAGCCGTCTTATAAATCTCCTTAAGCCTTTGTTTTTCATCCTCCTCCCTACACTCCAACCATTTTGTATAGGCCACCTTCTTAGCTTTTACTTTGTCTTGAACTTCTTCATTCCACCACCAATCACCTCGACGTCCCCCAAAGGTTCCTCTCGAAACCCCTAGTACCTCAGAGGCTACCTTTCGAATGTAACCAGCAGTATTGTCCCACATATTATTCACATCTCCACTACTACTCCAGGCCTCTAAATCTCTCAACTTTCCTTCCATCTCAAGCGAGAGGGCAGGAGTTAGACCCCCCCATCTAATCCTCGGTTGGGCATAGACAATCTTCCTCTTTTTTTCTCTCTTAATCTCTATGTCCATCACTAGAAGCCTATGTTGAGTGGAAATACTCTCACTCGGAATAACTTTGCAATTCTTACAAAGGCTTCTATCACCTTTTCGTAGAAGTAGGTAATCAATTTGAGTTTTAGCTACCGCACTCTGAAAGGTTATCAAGTGACTTTCCCTCTTCTGGAAACATGAGTTAGCAATAACTAACTCAAAGGCTTTGCCAAAATCCAAGAGAGACGTCCCCCCTCCATTCCTTTCCCCAAAACCAAAGCCTCCATGGACATCTTCAAACCCACTACTGGTAGCCCCAATATGTCCGTTAAAGTCTCCCCCAATGAAAAGCTTTTCCGTCATTGGTATGCCCCTCACCACCTCATCCAACTCTTCCCAAAAGAGCCTCTTGACTTCCTCCTCTAGACCTGCTTGGGGCGCATAGGCACTAACTACAGTCACTACATGCTTACCCACCACCAGTTTAATAGACATCATCCTATCGTTAAACCTCCTAACCTCCACCACATAATCCCTAAGGTCCTCATCTACTAGTATACCTACACCATTTCTGTCCCTAGAACCCCCGAGTACCATAACTTGAACCCGTCTACATCCCGAGCTTTGGTCCCTACCCATCTAGTCTCCTGAACACACGCTATATTAATTTGTCTCCTCTTAAGACACTTTACTAGCTCTATGGATTTCCCTGTAAGTGTACCTATATTCCACGATCCTACCCTTAATTTAGAATAGCCCGTGCCCTTCCTACCACCCCTACCTCTTACCCCCGACCCAAACCAACGACATGACCTTACTCCACCATCAGATCCGGATGCCACCTACGAATTACTCTCACAAACCACTCCCAATAAGTCAGATAAGCAAACTCCAATAGAAATACTACCAAATACTTCAAATAAATGACAAAGATCGAGTATATTAAATTTCAGTAGCATACATCAAATTTCTTCTTCTTTTTCCTTATTTAAAGCACCTTCTTCCAGCTAAAGCCAAAGAAGTACCAAACCTGTGTTTCATTTTTTTTTATGAAGCAAGATAAAGCAAAAATGAATCACATATATAGATTGAAACAACACAGATATCCTCACACCAAATTCCAACTGAAACTGTTTCAATTCCCAACTACCCAAATTCAGATGCAAAGGCATAAGGTCCATTAAACTAACATTTCAGCTAAAGAATAGATTAGGGATCAAATTTCTTCTCTCTCTGCTTAATACTAAAGCAGAAAAAAGTACCAAACCTTTGTTTCATTATTTTTTAATAAAACCAGATATATCAAAACTGAATCACATCAATGGATTGAAAACAACACAGATTTTCTCACATCAAATTCCAACTAAATCTCTTCCAACTCCCAAATCCCCAAATCCAGATTCCAAGGCATTAGGTCAATCAAACTAACAACGGACCACAAACATCAAATTTCTTCGCTTTCCGCTTAAGTTTCGGCATATTCTTCCAGAAAAGAAAAAAACACGTTACTAGGGTTTTCTCAAAACAACTAAAATGAGAACCGGAGTTCCGAAGCAGCAAGTTCAAATTCAATTAAAAAGCTAATTTATTGTTCTTATTTAAGCATCAAATCAATAGATACAAAACGCAGACATACACATATCAATTCCGATTTCAAAACAGAAAAATCTCAAAAAAATCTCAAAAAAAAACCTTATTCTGTAGATTCAAACTCCAAGCTCATACACGAACGAAATTCAACCAAATAAAAAAGATAAAAGGGAAAATTGATGCTTACCTGGAGATACAAAATAGTGAGCGGGAATGAGAGATTTTGAGGAAAGAAGAACAAACTAAATTCAGCGCCTATATATTTATTTTGAAATTTTGTCCCCTTTTTCTCTTACACTTATTTATATGTGCATTTTGCAGTTTCTCTTTATTTATTTATTCACTTTTTCGGATCAGTTGGGCTGCGGCGTTGTGACAATAGAGTCCAGACCATGTGGACAAGCCCATAAAAGGAAAATTTTCTTCGCATAGGGAAAAAAAGCATCCCGGACGTATATTATCTGAATGTGTCAATAAAATTTTTTTACATTCAAATGTTAATATATTTTTTTATAAAAGTATACATATATGGGGAAAGTTCAAAAAAAAGGATAAAAAGAAAAGACTAAAACCAAACGTGGAAACAAATTGATCATCATTAAAAATCTCCAATTAATGCATGGAGTGTGCAGACTGTCATTAGTTAAATGTTCTTTTGGGGATTGGCTGATTACATTATGTATTATTGTTTATGTAGAAACCCAAACCCAATTAAATTAGATTTTTTTTTGTCTCTTCTTCATTTAATGGTTGTAATTATTGAGGAAAGATATTGGAATCTACTTTAAATTTTTTCTATTAAGTATAATTATTAAAGTGATATATACTGTATACTCTCTGTTGTTGATAGGTTGACCTTGCAGTTAGTTGGGTGTTTTTTTTTTTTTGGGTTGTTGTTGAAATTTTGGTAATATATTTGTTTTGAGTAAACATTCTAATTGGGGATTTTTTTTTTATGGTTGAAATTTTAATGGTATAATGTTGTTTTTATCAATGGGAACTGTACTAAAAAAGAAAAAATTGTAAAAAATCGGGTTAGGTAATGATGTCATGATGTTTTTATGATGATTTTTTTGTAAAATTCTCGTTGGATTTATTTTGATTTTAATTATGGTAATAATTTTGTTTGAGTATATGTTGATAGAAATTTGGTTAAATATGCACAATCAACTTTTTGACATTGTTGATTTTATTTTCGTTTAAATTATGTTAATAAGTTTGTTTGAGTAGACGTTGTAATTGGTGAAATTTTTACCAACGATATTCCCAATTAACTTTTTTTATTTTTGTTGGTTTTATTTTGTATTAAGCTATGTTAATAAGTTAATGATATTTTTGTTAAGTAAGCACATTTCTGGTTGGGGTTTTTGAGACGAGGGTTCCCAGGAAACAGTCTCTCTACCTCTATGAGGTAGTGGTAAGGTATGCGTACATTTTACCCTCCTCAGACCCCACTTGTGGGATATCACTAGGTATGTTGTTGTTATTGTTTGTAAGCACATTTCTGGTTGTCGATGATACAATGATGATTAGTGATCTTGTGTACCAGTTGATTTTATTTTGGTTTAAGTTATGGTAATAGGTTTGTTTGTAATTTGTGATTTTTTTTGTTAAACATGCACACTAATTTTTTTTACTTTTGTTGGTTTTATTTTGGTTTAAACTATGTCAATAAGTTTGTTAGTAATTGGTAATATTGTTGGTTAAATATGCACAATTTACTTTTTTATTTTAATTGGTTTTATTTTGGTATTAAGTATGTTAATAGGTTTGTTTGTAATTGGTGATGTTTTTAGTAAAATATGCACAATAAAATTTTTGATTTTTTTTTTAGTTTTATTTTGGTTTAAATTGTGTTAATAAGTTTGTTTGAGTACATATTGTGAATGGTGGTATTTTATCTTTAAAATGCACAATTAACTTTTTTGATTTTTGTTAGTTTTATTTTGGTTGAAACTATGTTAATATGTTTGTTTGAGTACAAGTTGTCAAATTCATTATAAAATGAAATTCACATAAATGACCGATTCATAGATATACGCCATATTAGAGAATGTCTTAACAAAAAGTAACTATATTAAACCAAAAGTACACATTAAACCGGCCAATAGACAAAAAAAAATCAATGTCTTGTTTCAAAATTCAAAAATATAACAAAAAATACAGCCAAAATTAGATAAAAAATCTGGACAAACAGACATGCTGACAGAAAAACCAAACCATCAGTTAAATAGAGAATGTCATAACAATAAGTAACTATATTAACCCAAAAATACACATTAAACTGTCACGACCCAAAAATTCGGGCGTGATGGCACTCACCTAACCCACCAAGGCGAGTCAGCCCAATACCTACTGATCCAAACATAACAATAATAGCGGAAGAGAAAATAGTCTAATATGACAAATAATCATAGGAAGACCAAACTACAACCATCCCAGAACTGGTGTCACGTGTACAAGCCTCTAAATACATAGTATTCGAATAAAATAAATGTCTCAAATGTCTAGTCCTCAAATAGAACGTAACATAATAATGGATTCCTTGAAGGTCCATCGGTGACATAAGCAGCTACCTTAAGGATAATCCGGAAGCTCGGTCTTGCAAATGAGAAAATTCTAACTAGAGGGACCGGGCTCGCAACCTACAAAAATGTAGCAAGGGGGTGAGTACCAAAACAACGCGGTACTCAGCAAATGGAACTAACCTAGAGTAAAACAATGAAGAACCAAGTAACTCCTTCACACCCAACCACATACCGCCGAACTACAAACCTGCACTGAGAAAAGTCCCAGCCCAGCAACACACAATACACAATAAAGATAGTTTTTCAGTATATCACAATTATCTAATCACAAGCCATAACTCACAAGTGATAACATAATCAATCACATGAATAACATCATGCCACATAATAATATGCAAAGATGAGATGCAATGTCATGCAATGCAAGGTGGTATCAAGACCGTCGCACAGCCTGTCGTATATACCCTCGTCGAGCTAAGGCTCCAAGACTAAGGGGACCCATGGGGACCTCGCAGGCCATATACCTCAATCACAATATATATCAACTACCTTGCCACCCAAGTGCTCGTGGTGAAGGACTCATGATAAGAATCTCGATGTATCAACTACCTTGCCACCCAAGTGCTCATGGTCAAGGACTCATGATACGAATCTCAATGTATCAACTACCTTGCCACCCAAGTGCTCGTGGTCAAGGACTCATGATACAAATCTCAATATATCAACTACCTTGCCACCCAAGTGCTCGTGGTCAAGGACTCATGATACGAATCTCAATATGTCAACTACCTTGCCACCCAAGTGCTCGTGGTCAAGGACTCATGATACGAATCTCAATGTATCAACTACCTTGCCACCCAAGTGCTCGTGGTCAAGGACTCATGATACGAATCACCATTAACAACTTCTCAAAATGTCATGAGTATGAGGATGCACGCAATCAAGACACGATTATAGAAGCAATATTCCCCTCATTAAGTACAATAAATATCAAAGTTTTACAGTGTTTAGCAATTATAATATTCACCCTCCTTTATACATATTTGGGTACAATTCTCTTTTAAGATATTTCACCCCATTTTAGTAACTTTATTTTCTCAAACAACCCATGATCCTCAGTATATATCACGATTATCTCCCTTTCTCAACACGTCATATTCACACTATTCTCAATTTCGGATTCACATGCTCTCAAAGCCACACATAGACAATTAAAGCCCTCACACTGGCATCACAATAAGAATTACCAACCCAACACATGATACTATCTAATCCCATAGATTATAGCACAAGGAAGCATACGAGGTTCAACATATTTAACAAAAGTTTAGAAATCCACTTGCCTTAATTAATAGAATGACACTCCAAACCTTGAGTCTTTCGTAACGCTTTCAGATGATCAAAATCTATTCAAATACATAATCTACATAAGAATACGAATCTAATGACACCCATATTGCTATATTTATTTTTGGCTCAAAAATCCAGTCAAAAAGTCACCCCGAGCCCTTAAATTCGAATCTGAAAATTTCTTTCAGATTATGTTTATCCATAGTAAATTAAATGTATATGTCAAATTTCAGCTAAAACGGATCGTTATTCGACCCCCAAATCAAAATTTTATTCTAAGAACCCTAGGGCTATATTTTCTTAATTTAACATAAATTATACACGTTTTCACCCTAAAAATTTATTCATAATCTCATGAAAACTTAATAGAAAGGATGAGAATAATTATCTTGACATTTTGGGATGAAAATTATAATTTTTCTTCTCTTCTTTTTCTTTCTTTTTCTTCCCGCGTTTCTTTTCTTCTATTTTTTTATCGCTTCTGCGTTTCTGCTTTCTGTTTTGTATTGTTTTATAGGGCGGCTGCTGCGCAGCCCTTTTCATCCTTATTCCCTTTTTTTTAATTTCTTTCTCCTATTTATTTCTTATTTATTTATTTATTTATTTACTTATTTTAATATATTAAAAGTGATAAATTCTATTAGTCTATGTTTGATAAATATGAGATACATTGTATAGGATATTAATTAAAATATTATTTTAATCCACCGACTACATTAATTATCTCAATTTATCCGTCAACAAAATTACCATAATTATCGAATAGTTCCAAATTTTCAATTTAAATTCACGAAAAGAATCTTTTATGAAAGAAAGAGTATTTATTTTTAAAATGACCTAACGGGTCATTACATAAACTAGCCAACATACCAAAAAAAATTATTGTCTTATTTCAAAATTCAACAATATAACCAAAAATACAACCAAATTTTTCTTAACAAAAAATCATAAAATCACTGGTTGGATAATGTCTGAAATTAGAATAGGAGAACATCATGTCTAATTCTTCCTTCGGGGTATCAACTTTGACCGAACCACGTTGTCACTGACTGAAATATATTCCGTTGCAACTTTTGGAGCATCAAACCTGCTAAAAACCTTCCGGTAACTTCCGCTTTCACTAATTGCATCAATCTCTATCTTTCTTGTTCCATATTCCCAAAACCAATGCACCATACCTCAAACGGAATAAATCCGAGTCTATAAAACAAGTAGAAATGTCTATATGGCCTTGCGAAAAGTATTCGACAAAAACACAAGTGTATAAACCACAATAACCGAAAAATCAATAAAAAGTAAATTATGTCAAAACCAAAACAAACCCAATTCTAACATCAACAATTTCACAATAAACTTTAGCTTAAAGATCATAGCTATCAAACCAAAAATGTTATAAGATATACTTAATTTTTAATTGAAATACAAATAAGAACCCGAAAAAATCAAACTTCAGCACCATTTTTTTCATTGTTGCACGAGACATGGATTTCTTTTTTTATTAATTTTCACCAAACTTAACACGAATTTTCTAAAAAAAAAAAATGAAAGTTCTAATTCAGCAACCCCAACGATAACTATTTATTTGCTAAAAAATGAACATTTATAACAATAACCAACCATGCTATCACTTTCAAACACCATCAGTAATCACTTAGTACTAATCCACAGTTTTCTTTTTTATAAGTTTCACCAAATCTAACATCAATTTTTCAACTAAAAAAATTAAAAGTTTTGATCCACCAAACCAAGCATCAACCATTCTAGGTTTTACAATTTTAACACCAATCGTTTTACCAAAAAACTGAATTTGCTTATTTATCAAGTTTAACAACAACCAATTCTTTTGTTGAAAAAAAATCTCTTCCAAAAACAAATACGTCGTAATAGATGAAAAGAAATTTAAAAAAAATAATGTCAAAAAATGATGTACAAGAAATCGTTAAGAATGAAATTAAAAATGATGAAAGTTTACTATCATATGTCAAAAAAGAAAAAGGCGAAAATTGACATGATTCAAATTTTTGCGCTTCCTCTTCTTGGGTTTCATAACTTTCAGATTATCTACTTTATTTCCACCAACACCACCAAACTACGAAAATAATATTTTTTTAAAAGGGAATAAAAAAATATTATTATTAAGAAAAAAATGAGTTCACGAAAAAAAATTACCTTGCATGTAGCATTTGTAGTTTTCTTGTCTTTGTTCAACCAAAATCTTTTCAATATCGGTAATTCTTACTTGACAAGAAAATAATCGAAAAACTAACAATATCACTGAGAATGAAGATGAAAAGTGGATGAAGCAATGAATTGAACAAAAAATAGTATGCAAATATTATGAGATTGAAAAGATGTGCTGATGGAGAATTGAAAAGACAAAAGAAAGAGGTGTGCAAATGATTTCTAAGACAAAGAAAAAAAAAGTTGGGTCACCTTAGAATATGCAAAAGCTTTTCACCAAAAAAAAAAAGAAAAAAAAACATAATAGACTACTTGGGAAATATACAAGTAAAACAGGTGTTGTCGAATCCCAATTAATGATTAATTGGGATAAAATAAGTTGAACAAAGGAAAAATAAAGGTATACAACACAATCAATGCATTGAATAGTCATTAAGTATGCATTTTATTTTATTTTTTTAAAAGGAAAAAAACTTTAAAACATAATATGACATGAATGTGAACAAAAACTTAAAATTGCGAATATTTTGAGGTCTTGACATAGTTTGTAATTTAAGCTATTAAATTGTTTACTCTTGCAATTTTTACTTTCGCATTTAGCCACTCGAAAATACATTAATTATGTTTCATAATTATAGTTTGGGTAATTATATTTCGTAACTGTAGTTAAGCAATGTTTGCATAATTTGCTCAGCATTTGTATATGTTTGTATAGTTCGCTATACAATTCGTAGTTTTTGTATAACGCTATACAATTCATGTACAGTATTTGTATAGTTCGCTATACAATTCACAATATTTTGTATATTTCGCTATACAATTTGATTCGCACACAACTTATATATAATCACACACAATGTTTGTATAAATCATGCGAATTATACAAAACTCAAACTGTAATTACAGTTAGATGTTTGTCGCAAGCCGTAATTAATTCAAACTATAGTTATGTTAGCTAATTAACTAGTATGTTTGCTTATCCGCTTAATTTTTTCAAAATTTTATGGGCAAACAAGACAAATCCAAAATTTGTGTCTTCTCGTGTGTTTTCAAAATTACCATTTGTATCATATTTTAGTTTCTAGATAAATGTATTTGGCGCATTTAGATACATGAATCAAAATTAGGTGTAATTTATTCCAAATATATTGTATTCAAGCGTGATTCTCATGTATCTATGATACACCAATTCCTTAGTTTGCTTCTTCTCTCTCTCTTACTTACTCATTTATCTCTCTATGTATATGCTTTACAGATTATATCTGGTATATTAAATAGATGAATCTAGTGCGATTCACATGTATTTGAGATACATTGACATTCCCCCTCGCCTCTCTCTCCATGTGTTTATATTTCAGAATGTATCTAGTAACAAAAAGATATGTGTTTACGCGTATTTGATTTGAAATTTGGTATAAAATTATTAATTAAAAAATAATATGTTATTATTTTAAACTATAGGAAGAATTAATAATTATAATAGGAGTGTTTGTGTAATTGGTATTTTCTAGTTTTTTATTAATAGAACTTAGCAACTCTTGAATAACATTGGATTTTTCATTTATTTAATCTTTGTTCAACCACGGAATATATATATATATATATATATTTTTTTTTAAGTTATCTCAATTTTTTTTGAAATATATTTTGCATAAAAAAGTCATTTTATAGTGAAATCTTTCTGTAACAATATTATTTATATTACAGTAATATTTTACTATAATTATAAAAAAAGTTGAAACTAGACGTTTTAGGTTATGATATATGTTTTTTATAATAATATTACGCTATAATTACTTAAATAATCATAACAAATGACATCATTATAGAAAAGTTTGATTACATATCAAATAAGAGAAAATGATTTTTCTCACTTGCTAGCATCATAAGATATTTTTCAAAGATTCTCAAACTTTTAACTTTATCCTTCTTCTCATACCCCATGGGTCTCATAGCTCAAATTTCATTCAAAACTAAATTTTAATTGATCCTCAAATTTTCAAATTATACTCATGAGTTTTGGGACAATTTTCCAATTCAAATTATAAGCTAAACTGCTAAGTGATATATGAATCATAAACTTTCTTCTTTTTATGTTTGAAACTCATTTGAACTCCTCGAGATCTAAATCAAATATGCAAATCACTTTAAGAATACCTTGCGTTAGAACACTCAATCACTAATTCAGGAGGTCAAGGTAAATATTTGATCGTGATTGATTCTTAAACCTTAAAATCACTAATTTTAAACTTAAGTCTCTGAATTACTTTCACGTCTTTTGAATTATGTCTAACCTATCCAATTAAGTCCTAAATTATACACCAACTTATAAGAAACTTTCAAACCTTGAATCCAAGATTGTTAAGCCCAAATGTTGATTTTGATCAGCCTTTATTTCTTTCCCTCTCAAACCTCTAGTTTTTATTTTCTTCTTTAAACACATACACTTAGGTCCCCCAGGACACTTGCTATTTGTCCCCAAAAATCATATCTCAAAAATATAAAACTTGCGGACAATATCATTTGGGAGAAGAGAATTCTAACACTCAAAACAATTGAACAAATCATTAAAGTTCTTATTTTATCTCTAATAACGTAATTTATCTTAACAAAAATGTTGTGACATGCTTAAGAGATAATAAATTCTAAAAAGATAAAGTTATTTCTTTTTGGCTTAATTCATAAACAGACATCTAAATCTGTCCTCATTTTTCACTTAGACGTTTAAAATTAAGACAACTTCCTAATAGACACTTCAACCCATTAAACACTTTTATCTTTGTACAGTCCTTTTTATGTTAATTGTACTATTTTTTTTATTTTTCAGCCAAAAATAAATAGTTGCGGTCCAAAAAAATGGGCTAATAATTTATTTATCCAAGACGTGTTTTTTCTAAATTAGTTTACTAACTTATTTAATAAATGGGTGAATAAGTTATTTAATAAATGCATTAATATATATTTTCCTTCATTTTTTCCCAATAAATGGGCTAATATATTTAATTGAAGAAAAATATGTCCCGTAAATTACACAAAAAAATTAAGATAGAACATGAGGATTTAATAGCGTAAGATTTATAACTTTCTTTCCTAGAGTATAAGGGCAAATATGACCCTTTTGAGAGTGCAAGGGCAAATATATTGATCGATGACAAAAAGATTTAACACCGTAGGAGTAAGTATGACTCCTTTTGAGGGTAAAGGGACAAATATGACCTTAAAATTGAATGAAAAAGGGAAAATATGTTGAAAAAGTGTAGGAAAATATGTTGAAAAAGTGTAACGAAGGGCAATTATGATCTATTTGTGAGAGTACAAGAACAAATATAACACTTTTTCCTTTTTAAATTAGTCTCATAAAAAATGTAAAGTAGTTAAGAACTTCGGGTAAATATGAAAAAAATGTTTCAATAATTTTCTTAAACTTTGAACAATTCATTTATTTTAGACTATGAAAAAGAATATCAATAATTCACTTACCCTTTGTTTGGATGGTGATTTAATTTGTCATTGTTTCATAATGTATGGTACTCTATGGCATGGAATGCTACAATACAATGTTTGGATAGGATGTATGCTTTGCTACTGCTTAATGATAATTTTGTTGTCTGATTTGACTATATGGTACTGTATCATACTTAATGATAATCATCTTTTTAATCCCTTAGTGACTCGAATCTAGAATTTTAGAATTAATCGTGAAGAGTGTTTATCTTACTTAATAGTTCAGTTGATTGGTTAATACCTAAAGTTTCACCTATTGGTAAAGATTCGATTCCTCACTATGTACTTCCCTACTAATTAATAGTTCAGTGATTGGCTAATACCTAAAGTTTCACCTATTGGTCAAGATTCGATTCCTCACAATGTAATTCCCTACCCCCAACGTGCTGCGTTTTGGCACTCCAAAATAACAACCACTTGTGATCAATTTTTCCTGTTGGTACACTAGATTCCTAAACAAAGAAAAATCAAATTATAAAGCTTTCGAAAACATACTTCCTATCTCCATTGCATGAGGTAGTGATAAGATTTGCGTACATATTTTACTCTCTTTCAAATTCTACTTTATGAAATTTTACTAAATATATTATTGTTGTTGCACGTGTAACCTAGTCATGTTGTCCAAGATGTAGGGATGGCATGATTTTCACTGCATGATGATCAAAGGAAGCAGTATGTATTAGGTCAAGTTGGTCCCAAAATGATTGAAAGGAAATGTTTGTTGATATGTGCATGTCCCTTTAAATCCTACGTTCATCACGTGAACTCACAAGGGTAGTTACCCATATACTTTTGAAAACTTCACCATGACGTTATCCAACATGGTCCACACATATATAATACTAATAATACTGGCGGATTTAAAATTTTGATTCTTCTAAGTTTTAAATATAACTTCTTTAAAATTATTGTATTCTAGATTAATAATTAAGTTAAGGGTCAAAACATATTACTATCTCGATGTTTTGATCAGGAAGTATTAATTTTAACAATACTGACCTCCGGAAGTCGAAAATTACCGACTTCCATTGGAGGTCAGTAATTTCGAGGTCGGTATTCACAGTTTTTTTAGTAGTGTGAGTTTCAAGCCTAGATTGATTAAAAAAAGTGTGAGTTTTCTCTTGAAATACATCTCGATTGATTTTTGATGATGTGTGTACATTCTCTCTTTTCTTCAAAAATTTCACTGCGTCAAATCTGAACAAATTAATATTTAATTAAAAGTTAAAATTGTTACCGTACAAATTAATTTATTCCAACTGTGACATCCACCATCTTCTTTTCCGAATTGTTAGTCATAGTTTTCTCTTTGCCATGACATCTTCTTTTCCAAATTGTAGTCATATTCTTCTCTCTGCCATGACATCGATAATTTCGACTTAAAGGGGGAGAGACTAGGATTTTAAAGAAGTCATTTAAAAAATTAATGTATCAACAAATAAAGTTTTTATATATGCCAAGTGGATAGAGATTTTATTAACAAACACGCCCAAAAGCGTTTCTAGATAAATATTTGATATACTCAATATGTAAGTGTGTTTCACTAATCATTGCATAATAGTTCACGTAGAAAATTTGTCTCTCAATAGTTCAGATATGAAACTCAATAAAATGATTTAGTTAAGATGTAATTTTTATCCTCAATTATTAGTAATTAATTTGAATAACATATTTAATAAATTTTTTTATAAATATATTAGGGCGGGGAGATGTTAGAACAAGAATGATTATAGTAGTATAAGGAATTCAAAATAACATGTTGCTTGGCTCAGAGGCATGTTTAAAAATATACTTAGAGTCTCTTTCACGAGCAAATATAAGAATAAATAACAATTCTATCTTCGGAATTTAACTAAGCCACAAAACAAAGAAACCTTAAAATATGTCGTCCTTCTATTCTTGAATTGGTGATTTTACCTTCTGGTTAATGTCTCTCAAATGTTTTTCAAGGAAAAATATTTTTTGAAATGATTATCTTTTCCAAGAAATGCAATACTATGTATAGGAAAAAAAGAGAGAAGTTTTTGTTAAGAAAGAGTGATTAATAGGTTCATAAATAATACAAACAAACATGTATCTTTCAAGAACTTAAAAATCTACTTTCTTTGTCCCTTTTTAGTTATCATGTTGTGCTTTTTGGAAGTTAATTTGACTAATTTTCAAAGTAAAATTAGATTAAATTAATTTGATATTTTAAAATAAAAATTTAGATATTTAAAAACTACAAGAAAAGTATTATTAATTGCAACTTTTTTCATATCAATATGATGAAAAAACAGTCACAGTTTATACAATTTGACTTTAAAATGAAAATTATGACAACCAAAAGGATATGAAGAGAGTAAAAACAAAATGAAGAATGAATTTTCAATAAATATTTATTTCTTTTGAAGATCAAAAAATTTTTATCGGATGAACTGTTTCAAAAAATTAACTGAAATATTAATCATAATTACATTTAATGTTTTAAAGATGAAACAAAAACATTTTTTTTGGAAAATTTATAAAGGAGCAAGGAATTTTACGCTCGCCATTTATATCACCTTAATTAAAAAATATATGATACACGTTTTCATGTATAATTTTAAAATTATAGTTAAATAATGGAGTTTTTTTTTTATTTTTTGGTAATTTATTACTTAATCATATTAATAGTAAGTTGTTGCCTAAGGATGTGAAACCTTGACATGGATTTGATTGATATCTTCTTTAGTGTCTATTTATGTCTCTGTTGATGGAAAAGGAGAGATGTAACATGTGTTTAATTATTATTAGATTAATTAACCTACTTTATATAAGAGATACAAATTAATCATTACACTAAGCTTAAAGGCTCTTAGACATATTGTTTGAACTTTTTTCCTTTTATTAAAATATTTTATTTTTGATAAAATTGTATTTTCATTATTTTTCTTAATTTATTATTTTATTTTTTATATATTTAGTTTCAAGATTCACTTTTGATTTAAAATTATTTTATATAAACAATTGTCTAGGTATGCAGGAAAGGAAAAGAAAGGAAAATATTATTATTCTTCTAATATTTACGATTTTGGAATTAATTAAAATTTTGATTACCAAATATTTATTTAAGAGTCTTTTTTCACATTAAATTTTAAACAATTAATTATTTAACTTCTAATTATTCAACTCCAAATTATTACGTTATGTATTCATAAACATATAAATACTTGAATTGATTTTTTCATTCTTGTTGGTTTAGAATAGATTAAACTGCTGCATCAAATTAATAATATTTATTTAATTTAACTAGTGGAAATTTCTTACCATTTTATCAATTGAAATACATGTCTGTATCTTAGTAGGGAACATAATATTTTAATTTTCAAGCCACCCCAAAGAAAAATCAATTAGTTGTTTGTTTGCCATGTGAAATTTTATACATTTCCTTTTCAATTGCCTTTATCTCAAAATAATAGAGGGTCCCTTTTTGTCCATTTTATATAATCTCTCCTTGCTTATTAATTATTTAAGCAAAGTCTTTTTTCTTTTTTTTTTTAATTCTTCTAGTTTGAGCACTTTTTAAGCAATAATAATAAGTACAAAGCACATAATTATCTTTGTCTCAACCTATTATGTTTAAAAATGTTTATATTCAAATTTCCAAAGAGTCCTTTCTTTGTAGGAATTTTTATGCAATTACATTACTTAAAAGGATAACTACAAGTAATTGATTATAATAATAGGAACTACTCAATTACCTTAAAAATTAAGATCAACAACTTATTACAATGAACACAATAAAAATTCTCTATAAATATCTGTTTTTTGGTTAAATTGTTTACGATTAGCACAAATAATTGATCTTTCTTTTTTTTTTTTCCCTCTCTTCAACCCCTTACAAATGAGAGTTTTACACGAGGGGAGTTGTTTGAATAGTAAGCAACCGCCACCTTCAAATTTCAATCTTAAAATTGTGAATTCGAGTTACCAAGAGAATTTATGGGTTCTCAATAGGAAAGTTTACTAACAAGGAAATCAGTCAATGAAATATTTACTTTATTTTTTATCTGATTATTATTACATGTTAAATTATTTTATTGAGAAACCACAAATAACTTAGATATGTATACTATTTTAAGAAAATATTTACCATGTATAGCAATAACAATTTTTTTGGCTGAACACTTATACTATATCTATAACACGGTACTAATACATGTTACAGAAAACTATTTCTAAAACATATATAATACAAGTTTTATTGATGAATAATACGTTTATCACATATATTAATACCCATTGTATCAATTTCTTATAAAACAAGTATAACACTTATAATACAATATTCATCATAATATTTTCTGTGCATTGCTATAACAACAACAACAACATACCCAGTGAAGATCCCACAAGTGAGGTCTGCGGAAAAAAAAATGTGCGCAAACCTTACAACTACCTCATATAGATAGAGAGGTTGTTCCCTAAAGACCCTCATCTCAAAAATCATCCCCAATAGCGAAAAATACTATATATAAAACGATTAAAATGAGCAACAAATGAAAATATATAGCGACAATAAAAGTAACAAAATAAATATCGGACAGTAACAACACAATATATAACAACACGACTACTAACCTACTATAACCCAAGGCTTCTAACCTTCTATCCTAATACGCGAGATTCACTCCTTTCTATGCATTGCTATAAATTATAATAAATAAAAATCAATAATTATTTTAAAAAACTACTCTTTTCCCTTAAAATTCTAGATTCTTGTGCAGACAAAGCATATGGGTGGTCTTTTAGTAGTTGTTTTAACCTCATTAATCATTTGAACAAGCAATCCCATTTTACATGCAAATTAAGATTAAATTGTCATGCAAAATATTGATATTGACTCCTATTGTCACCTTTTTTAAGGGCCCTCATGCTATTATCCAAGTACCAAATTTTGCAACATGATTTGACATCTTTGAAATTGATTGCCCAATTTTTCCAATCTTTTGTCTCTCTATAAATAAATTATGGGAATTTGTATAAAAACACACAAATATATATTCCAACTTTCATAAAAATGGCTTTTGTCCACCAAAAAACTCATTGGTTCTTGGCCATTTCTTTCTTCTTCTTGATCACTTGTCAAGGTAAATAATTATCTCTTTCTTTAATTCATTTTGTTGAATTTCTTATTTTATTATAACCTTATTGTTTATATTCTAATTTGGTTTCATTTTCTATACTTGTAGCAAGGAATTTGAGAGTGGATCATTATGAATTATTTCAAAAGAGTGGCAACCAACAAGTTGTTGTAAGGAATAAAGAGCAAGCCAAGTATGAAGATTCAGTACCAATAGACATAGATTATACTCCAGCTCGAAAGAAACCTCCCATTCATAATTAGGATTTCGAGAATTATCGAGTCACCAATTCAGAATTTTGAATCAGTGAATATGTAAGTTTTTGTACACATACATATATATTTTGTCCAAGAGCTAGATGCAATTGAATTTTGTCAAATCCGTACGTCTAGTCTAGATCCCTATATATGTCACAATTTTATATATCATGTAGTATTAAGAAAACTACGAATGGGAAATATATAATCATAGAGGGTAAGGTTTTTGAGAAATTTTATTTGGGAATAAGATGAATATATATATTGAATTAATGTTGATCATGAGACTTTTGTACATTATATACATGAAAGCTTTCAAATGATAATTTTGAGAGATTCTTATTTGTAATTTGATATTCTTTATTTCAATTTATCTGTCTAATTTTGATTTGGTAAATTAAACGTCCGCTACAACCCATGGGATAAGCTTCGCAGATGCGATCATAAGAAGTTAAGAAAGTAAAAAAGATTTTTGAATCTTGTGATCTTAAGCTACAAATGTAGAATATTCTAAAATATGCTTTAATATTATGATTTTAAATGCCATATGTGAAAAGTTAGAATTAAGAAGTTGTCAAGAAAAAAAATTCTTTTAAACGGATTTAAAAAATAAATATTGAAACAAAAGAGAATATGTAATTTTAGAGAATAGAGAGAGCAATATTAATTAAAAGATTTTATTCTTATAAGGAATTTAATTGATTAGCTCTTTTTCCACTAACAATAAGGGTGGAACTTGTGGTTGCTTTCTTTTACCAAATTAGGATAATTAATAATGGTTATGGATTTAGCAAATATCTTAAGAAGATTTAATTAAGATGTATTTACAAAATTAGCATAATTAATAATGCTTTTTGACTCTTGCTATTTCATATAGCTATTTAATACTAAAATTGTATGAGAAAAAATAATAAAATTCTATTGATTAGTTAAAATGGACAAGTAAAATAAAAAAGCATGTGTTATAAATATATTTTATTTGTAGTGAATGTCTATTAATTAGATTTCTTTAAGAGTTAGGAATCTTACTTGGAACCAAGTCAGTTTTTTTCCCTATAAATATAAGAGTTTCATTCATTGTAAGATAGATCTGAACATCTGAAGATTATTCAAGAGGAACAAGAAATCTTCTCTCTTCTCCCCTGCTTTTTCTTCTTATTTACTTTATACATTCATAACACGTTATCAACACGAGAATCTACCACCTTAAAAAGTGAAGGTTAAGTTTCAAGGTTAGGGTATTATTTATTTATTTATTTATTATTTTTATTAATACGACTAACATTGAGAAACTTGAGTTTATTGCCCTTCATAGTTTGGGGCAAGAACTACCCTTCAGGGGTGTATGATGCTAGATGTCTTGGAGACATCACTAAAGATGAAAATAAAGCATCAAACAAAACTGTGCTAAGGCTACGATATTCTTATGTCATCATCTTGATGAAATTTAAAAATATGAATATCTCACAGTCAAGGATCCACTTGTTTTGTGGAAAAACCTAAAAGAAAAATATGATCACTTGAAGATGGTCATATATCCAAAAGCATAATAATAAGATGTTGGGTTCAAGCCCCATCAATTTATGGTGTAAGAAGTCTTTATATGGATAAGACACTGGGTTCAAGTTCCAATGCATCATATTAATAATATATGATGATTAAAGCAAAATAATATGCTTTTAGTGAAAAGTCATAAAATATATGTGGTAGCGGTGCATAATGTCTGAAAGAAAACAAGTGATTAAATAATGCACGTGAACATGGAATTAGGTACTAAGCTATCATAAATTGATATGCTAAGGTGACAGTTTTCCATTCATGAAGAATGAGAACTTTTGATAATGATTTGAATTAAAGAAAATTCAAAATGGACACCCTTTAAAGAACGTAACGATTCTTTTAAATGGTGAATTTTCTTATACTGCTTGTTATCAAGGCAAGTTGATTGTCAGATCATCACCAATGATAGCTGGGATTGAGTCCCCTGCATTTTTGGAATATATACATGGGGATATTTGTGGACCTATTTACCCACCTAGTGGGACGTTTAGATATTTTATGGTTCTAATAGATGCTTCATCTAGATGGTCTCATGTGTGTATATTGTCATCTCGCAATTTGGCATTTGCAAAATTATTGGCACAAATAATATGATTACGGGAACAATTTCCTGATAATCAAATTAAGTTTATTCGCTTTGATAATGCTGCAGAGTTTTCATCCAAGTATTTAATGACTATTGTTTATCCATTGGAATAAGAATTGAACATCTTGTTGCTCATGTTCATACTCAAAATGGCCTTGTCGTGTCATTAATTAAACGCTTGCAATTGATAGCAAGACCATTGCTTATGAAAACTAGATTGCCCACTTTTGTATGGGGACATGCAATTTCGCATGTTGCAACACTTATTCGTCTCAGACCGACAAATTATCATAAACATTCTCCATTGCAACTGGTTTTAGGTCAAGAACCTAATATATCACATCTAAGAATTTTTGGATGTGATGCATATGTGCCTATGGCACTACCATATCACGCAAAAATGGGATCCCAAAGAAGATTAGGAATATATGTTGGGTTTAAATTACCCTCCATTATTCCCTATCTTGAACCATTATTTGGAGATATGTTCAATTCTCGATTTGTACATTATCGGTTTGATGAGACACTTTTTCCAAAATTAGAAGGAGAAGATAATGATATCAAAAGAGAAATTTTGTGGAAAAATTCATCATTGTCTCATCTTGATTCATGTGCTTCTATTTGTGAGCAAGAAGTACAAAAAATTATTTATATGCAAGAATTGCAAATCAAATGCTAAATGCATTTACAGATTTAAAAGGAATCACGGCTCACTTTTACGAGAAGTAGAGTAGTTGAGAAGAAATAAAGTTGAAATTTACTCCCCGAATAATAAATTTGAAATTTGTTCATGTAATAGTAAATCA
Source organism: Solanum rostratum (assembly GCA_029948455.1). Taxonomy (NCBI): domain Eukaryota; kingdom Viridiplantae; phylum Streptophyta; class Magnoliopsida; order Solanales; family Solanaceae; genus Solanum; species Solanum rostratum. The sequence goes on along the minus strand of CM057053.1, from coordinate 12,901,593 downwards.
TAAATTTCCTATAGCAAAAGGCACATGTCGCGGTAAACTTGAAGTTTACTCATTAGACATATATTGAATAAAATAAAAGATTCTTCAAGATTGTTTGTTCTCATGATAAGTTGATTGGATCAACTAATGTTGGGACTGAATCCCTAAATTTTGAAAGTAATGAAAGGTGAATACGAGCTTGTTCATTGTCATGTGATATGTGAAATAGATACATCTATAAGATGATCATATATGCATTTACTGTCAACTTTAAGTTTGACATTCTCAAAATTGTTTGTGCAAGACAATTGAGTTAAGAGAATCAACACAATTTATTTTGATAATATTGATAAATATTCAAACTGATTGGCACTAAATGTCTTAGATAAATGGTCAATCATTGCTTATAAGAACATAGTTTTATGGTCTGAAATATGATAAATTGTAGACAAGGATATGCATCAGGCTAATAAATTATGATCAAATTTTCCTCAATTGATTTATGGCCAAGGACAATATAGTTTCTATCTAATAATTTTGATATGCGGTATATAATTAATAAATCTACCACGATGCATAAAATATGAGTTCTCCAAGATAGATTGGAATATATGTTAGTTTGTCTAACATAAGGGAGAGATAATAATAAACTAAAAGTTGAAACACTCTTATTAAATGTCCCTAAGGACAGAATCTATGACATGCATGAAGCATACAATTGATCCCAAATAAGATAATTCTTGAAAAGAAATGAGCAAATGATCCAAATGATCATCATTAAGAGGCAGTGTGCTCTTGAAGAGCTTACGACATAACACTTCATGAAATCTTATGAGAGGGGTAGCTACCTAAAAATAATGAAGTATAAGATCTCAATAAGTTATGTCGCATTAAAAATCGACAAAAAGAGATATTTTGTCGATGATATTTTTGACACAATATAGCGCAATGTTGTAAAAGATTATGAGGATCTAAATCCTACAGTATATTAAAGCATGCTCTAATTATCAAGTGGAATGATGCATCTTGGTAAGCGTAAAGTTTATTTGACTTGCAATCTAGACACTAGAAAACGTCATGCATTTAATATTTAATAGTCACTAGACAAAGTTGATATGAAAGTATTTGAAAGATTAAAATGCATGAAGCATATACAAGTTCTTGAAAAAACCTGTTTATAATCTTCATATTGATTAAAATGAATCAAGAATCTTTTATATTGTTATGCAAGTTGATAACTTGAATTGAAACTCTTGAAGAGTTTTCAAAAAACAATAGATTGTTTGCTTAAAGAAGTTGAAGTGAGGAACTTGCAAAACTCTTTGATCCTAAAGGGATGACTCATAGAAGAGATAGAACAAAACACATTTTACCAAAGCTTTTATATACACATGAGCTCCAAAAGAATGGTGATATAAATGTGTAACAGATTCGTTCAAGTGACAATATGGTTGATTTGCTCACCAAATCTCTACCAACTGCAACTTTCAAGAATATGGTACACAAGATTGATATACAAATCTGTTCAAGTATTTGGATGGATGATGTTTTGATTAGGGGGAGTTAATACGCGATGTACTCTTTTTCCCTCACAAGGTTTTGGCCAATTAGATTTTCCTTGTAAGGTTTTTAATGAGGCATCAAAAATGCATATTATTAAATATATGTATTCTTTTTCCTTTACTAGAAATTTTTTCCTACTAGGTTTTATCTAGAAAGGTTTTAACGAGGTAAATAATCTAGCTAATAGACATTCAAAGGGGAATGCTGGAAACATATTTTATTTGTAGTGAATATCTATTATATAAATTCCTTTAAGAGTTAGGAATTCTACTTGGAGACCAAATCACTTTCCTACTTTGAGACCAAGTCAGTTTTTTCCCTATAAATATAAGGTTTTCCGTCATTCTAAGATAGATCTGAACATCTTAAGATTATTCAAGAGGAATAAGAAATCTTCTCTCTTCTCTCCTACTTTTTCTACTTATCTACTTTATACTTTCATAACAGCATGAAATTTAATACATGCATTAGTATAGTTTAGTTTTATTAAAAGGTAACATGCATTATATAATTTTCAAAAAAAAATTATTTATTTGTAAAATATCTTCCACAAATATGGTGGAAAAATATTTTTTTAAAAAAAAAATATTTGAAGGACAATTATGTCTTTAATCTTGTTAACGCATGCTTTAAAACCTCTTACATTGTTAATAGTTAATACTATAGTTTCTCGTGTTTGAATTGTAAATAACATAATAATTTAAACAAACTGACAAAATAATATTATCAGCCAAAGAAAGAAAATGTCAACAATAATAATATAGTCATTGAAATCCACAAGAAGGGTAAAGTATCTATTAACCTTACCATTATTTCGTGGAGATAAAGAGGTGGTTTTGAAAGACACTCGATTCAAGTGCAGTAAATCCAAGTACAAACAATAAAAAAATAGTAGAAAAAACATAGCAACTAACAAAGGATGCTAAGCGAATCCTACAAGTTTCTCATGCTTGAATTGTAAATAGCATAATAATTTAAAGAAACTGACAAAATAATATTATTGCCAAAAAAAGAAAATGTCAACAATAATAATATAGCAATTGAAATTCACAAGTAGGGTATAAGAAGGGTAGAGTATCCATTAACCTTACCATTACCTCGTGGAGGTAAAGAGGTTGTTTTCGAGAGACACTCGATTCAAGTGCAGTAAATCCAAGTACAAAGAATAAGAAAACAGTAGAAAAAACATAACAACTAGCAAAGGAAGCTAAGTAAATCCTACAAGTAAGGAATAAGAACAATAAAATAGTACAATAATCAAAACACAATAAATAACAGATGTTAACAGATATCAAAAGCCAGAACTACATTAATGCAACTAGTACAATGACAAACACCAAGCAGCCTAAACCCTTCGAAAATAAGATTACACTCCACTGTCTACGAACATTCTACCCTGATCTATCATAATACACGTCCTCTCATCTATGGTCACGTCGTTCTATCTAAAAGGTCATGTCCTCCTACCTACTATAACCAACCTAAAGGTCATACGACTGAAATAATAAGACATCAAAGAAAACATAAAGTATACTGAAATATGATTAAATTCAATTGGTCCGCCAGAGCCAATTCTCCAGGAAAAGCACAAAATGCCCTTTAACAAGACTCACAGCTTGTGAGCTGCTACCACAAATTTATTTAATTCAAGCTACTACTACAAACAGCTCTAACACAAAAAAAGTTTCAGCAATCAGAAACCTTTTCATAGAAAAGTAAGGATGCTTCAGCATCTAGAACCTCTTTCTCGGAAACAGTATGCACGTCGGTGTCTGAGATGCAAAACCACTGACCAAGAGCAGATTCCAGTAGTTCTGCAGGATTGTCTTCACTAATTTTGGCTGTCGCTCGTCTGTAAACAATGTAATGCCCGCTACCAACTATTCCAAAGTGCTGCACAACAGAGGCTAGTCGGTACTTGTGACTTTTGGAATGCGTTATATGGGAAGCTTCACCCTGCAACACAAAAGTGGATAGAGGAACAACATCATGTGAGATTCAATTAACGCGAATAAACTAACAGTACATGACATATGAAAGCATGGTGTAGAAAAAAGAGCTAGTGTTGGTGAAATACACAAAAGAGAATCAAACGAAAGAAAAGATACAGCAGAAGATGGGCGATTTTGTCCTCCCAGCCCCAACATCAGTCTCCATCTGTTCCCACGGGGTTTCTACTATAAGCAGACATATGTGACTATGCTGGATCAATGAAGGAAAAGAACCAGCGGAATGGATGAGAACAAAAAGAAGATGGAATGCAGTAAGGCATAACATGGAAAATCTCCCCTGCTTCTATACTAGTATCCATCTCTTCCTAAGAAGTTAATACTGTAAGTAAACACAGTGAAATAAGTGATCAATTATCTTCTACTTGTTTCCTTGACAAAAGCTTTATGACTTATTGTGAAGCATGATACACAACCTTTTTGTTCAATGACAAGGATGCTCTCTACCTAACTTCCGACATCTGTAGAATCATTGCAGTAGCACACTAGTCCAAGCCATGTAACACGTCCGCTGTAACTTATTATTTCCCATTTCATAAACTTCACCTTAATGATTTTGTCCGATGGTTAAATTTAACAAAGACAGACTTGAATAAACTGCCTGCTACCAAAAATTGACATGGAACTTTGATTGCAAAAAGAAGTCAAAATAATGGAAAAGTAAAAGTTTATTGGACCTGTTTGGTTCCGCAAAAGAGAATTACTTGGCTGGCTACAAGATAGAAATGCTGATGTCTAACGAGCCAACTGAAACTTACACCAACATTAAAGTTTTCCTTTTATGTGCCCTAACTTTTCTAGATGAACAATATAAAGAATTTCTATCATCCGAGAGTAGCTAAATCGGAATCAGCTGCCTGTCTAAAGAACTATAGATCTCAGATCTAGGCAGTAACTAGAAGGTGATACTCATGCATCTGCCATTTTAAAAAACATGGAAACTACTGCAATATATTATACGTAAATGCATGCATGATTTAAGTTGCTTTGGCGTGCATATCATAAATGCACATAAGCCACAGATGGAAAAACATTTTAAGAGTAACAACGCCATCCAACAAACACTAACTAGTTACATATATATTTCCCTAATCTTTCTACAACAGCGCATTGAAAGATCTAACCTTGCAGTTTGAAGACAGATATAAGATGAATTGACCAGTCTCTGACAACATTGCGTAATTTAAACAGAACTTATGGCTTCAAACCTGAAATTACAAAAAATACCAGAACAAGACAGACCTCATACCCTTGAACAGCTTTTCATATCCCTCACTCCCTTCTAGATTCTCTAAATGCTCCTCAAACTACATAAGGCTTAAATGAAGCAGATATGGATGATTAGGATTCAAATAGTGGATCCCAACTTCCTCAGATTGAGGCATCATTGTGGTTGTTGTATTCCTCAGACTATCCCAAGATTAGAGTGTAAACCCAGTGATTTATTAAAAAAAATAATAAGCAACCGCCATGCAAGTAAGAGAGGCCTCAGAGCCTGATCTGGGTTTTTCTGGATGGCTAGCAAGAGATATACGAGTACTTTACTCAGGAGTAGTACCATTTGTAAGTTCTCCTGCTACAAACCTCAAGCTACACAACTTACGTTCACTTAGAGTGTAGGTGAAAATCTCTAGTCATGGAATGGATAAAATCATTATACATATGATATGTTATGCGAGAAATTTAAAATACGAGTCAATACCATGTTGCCCAATCATTAAGATTATCTACCTAGAGCAACCAACCTGATTGCCAGAATGTGGAGGCAGCTGATTTAAGCTGATCTCCTTGTAGTCTCCAATCTCAAGCAAACTTGACTTTGACTTTGATGCTTTAACACCAAAATTATCTGAGACACACAAAGCAGCCGTATCTTCTACTTCTGTAGAAAATTTTCTTTCACTTCGGGTGATGCTAGTCAAGATCTCTTTATTATCTTGCAGATTTAAGTAATTGAACATGGGCAAAGGCAAAGGCTGATGCTGATGCTGCGGCTTTATTTGCCTGATTTGCAGATTCTCTTCCCAACTCTTTGCTCCCACTCCATTCTTCATGAAGGGAGCCAAGTCCAAAATCAATGGAAATGAAATATGGCCCTTGAACACAAAATTCAAACACTGAGGGTTTACAGCGCAGCAGAACGCACCAAAGCATAGAATAAAATTTGAATACCAAACAACATTCCATATTAGGTTGTCCATTAGGTTCAGACGAAAAGTACATAGTAATTGAAGTCATGTAAGTCCCAAGGCTACAATCAAAATGTAGCAGCCAAAAGGTGTAGTTCTGATAGTCTGAAGTTGGTCCTATGCAATTAATAAGTTGATTTTGCATTTAAACAAAAGAAATTGATTAGGCCAAATTGTGAACAAGAAGTTGGCTCGTCTTTGATTTTCTGCCTGATAGTTTGATAAATGCTCAATAATCTACTACAAAAAATCACATAATCTTGGGACGGCCAAAGGTAAAAGGTTGTCCTCTGTATCTAGTGGACAATTCAATTTAAAACAAATTGTGGAATAGGATACAGAAAATACGCCCCCAGAACTATGGTCTAGTGGTAAGAGTGCAATGTCTAAAGTGTGGGGTTACGCGTGGTCAGGGTTCAATTCCCACTGAAGTCAAATATTTAAGTGGAGAAGAGTTGGGAACAGACCAATTATCCACCTAGTTTGAACCATGCGCAATTGACCCTTGGTGAGTTGTCAATTGTAAAAAGAAAGCCTACTATAACATATTCTTTTTTTTTTATAGTTTGAACCATGCGCAATTGACCCTTGGTGAGTTGTCAATTGTAAAAAGAAAGTCTACTATAACATATTCTCTTTTTTATAGGCAAATACAGTTTCTCATTAGAAACATATCTTACCCAAGAAAATTCTTTAGTAAATGGATACAAAGTCATGCTCTTAGATAAATTGCAAATCTGAGAACATAGCTAAGGTAAGTGTTAATGTGAATATATGCAGGCGTGAGCTCAACCCTTTTTTGATGAGCAGTGAGCTCAACTTGAAACACAAGAAAAAGAAAAAGAGTAAATAACATGGCATAGTGAACACAATGGACAGGCGAATATTGCCAGCCAGGAAAATGGTAACTTTATAGATTCTTGATCATAGAGGCAGTGAGACCTGTAAGCTAAAGGTGGCCTGGTTTCAAAGAGGACCACTGTTCTCTGTGCCAAAAAGAAGATAGTCCTTTGTGAGAGGCATATTGCAAAGAAAAGGAAAAGTTTCTGGCTGCTTGAGAAACATGGGGTACTACAATGCACACTGCTTTGGTGATTCAAGAAGCTAATACAGACGAATGCTTGCATGGGGAAGACATATGGATGACTTTAATAACAGGGAGCACTTGGTGAAAAGATGTTCATAATAAACATAGTCTACCTCAACCAAAATGGATTTATGACATTACAGGACATATCCACCAATCTCAAGGTCCATTACTGGACCAACTATCAATTAATTTGAGAATTACAAACTGATGCCTAGATAAAACAAAACTGGTCATGAGACTAAATAGTCTGTTTGGGAAAGCTTCTCAGTAGCCAAAATTCCTTTTCCTTTTTCTTCAAAAAGTGGTTATTTTAGCAAAGGAAGGAGCCAGTAGTGGTCTTTTGGGTATACAAGAATTTTTTGTAGTTCCTCCACTGTTTGTGCAAGATCAAATATATGCAGACAGTCTAGGAATTAGCTATACTAGGAAAAAACCTTCATCTAGTATTAGTATTTCCTTTTCGGGTCGGAATGTGACCCATAACACTTGTTTTATAACAAACTCCATGGCGGCTTCATTGCCTACTGGCAATTCGGCACTTACTTTTTTTTGCTAATTGATTATCTTATTTACCAGGAAAAAAAAACGCAAATTGGTCTTATCAGGAACCACCTCTCTACCTTACCAAAGGAAGGGGTAAGGTTTGTGTGCACCCCACCCTTCCCAGACTCCATTTATGGGGTCACACTGGGTATTTAACATCGTGCAACCCACCCTTCCCAGACTCCATTTATGGGGGTCACACTGGGTATTTGATGTTGTTGCTTATTCTAGCAAATTGAGGTGCTTCGCCAAGCTTTTAGGGGAAAAATAAGTGTTTTTGAGTAGTAGTAGAAGTTGTATTCCATAAGCTAAAAGAAGTAGCTGCTCCCCTAAACACTACTGGAACCTTAACCAAGCACAAATAACTGCAAAATATTGGCAAAGTACTTTTAAGATTTGATTTGACAAACACAACTGCTACTCTTCAAAAGTATATTTTTGAAAAGCACTTCCCCGAAAAGACATTTAATCTAAATAAGGAGATTCTGAAAGCTTGACCAAACAGGCTATAGATGGCATGGAAGAAATCAAAAGGACCAGTCTTCTAACTAAAGGTTCGAATCAGTCTAAAAAGAGAAGAGAAGAGGCATTTCTGGGACAAGAATCAGGAAACAGTAATTGGTGAGAACAAAGAACAAAAAACAAAAAGATCAACACAAAACAAAAAGATCAATCACGGCAGACACTAAAACTGGCACAGATGAATGAGGACTAAGAGATGATTGAAATAAAGGGCAAACTAGTTGATGCATGCAAGCTGCAAATCAATCCAAGTGTGCCATGTGATAAAGTCAGACAAGGTCTCACTTCTAGTCTTGGGTAGAACAGAGTCGGCCACAACAAATTCTTGCCTTCTTGCTAAATACATTAGCTATAATGGGAAAAGAAGGAATGCAACTCACAAAATAGAATGACGGAGATAAAGGTAAGCTTTGAAGCCATAGCTTGCTGGTTTTTCCATCATCCAATCCACAACAAATCGAATGAAACCTGAGCAAAAACTGGACTTAATCTGGACTTGTTTGGCTTTGTACCTAGACAGCTTGCATTTCGTAAAAATAAAAAAGACTTTGACAATGGCTAGTTTACCATTGGCGGTTATTCCAGGAAGAGCGTCTGTGGCTAAAAGACTTGCAGCCACATTCCGCATATTTTGACCAATTCAAGGTGAAAAATGGGGTTGCTCATAATTATGAAGACATGTGATGCATTAACCAAGACCAAATACACATTGATTTTGGAGAAATATGTTCTAGGAAATATGGAGACCACTCCACAGATGAGGATTCTGCTGATTCCTATTGTACACTGAAAACACAGAAAGCAGCTAGCTCAGATATGGGCCATAGAAACTTAGGGACTTGGAAAGTTCATAGGCATCTCGTGGGGATCTAATGAAGGCAGGCAGAGGAATCAGTGATGCAACTGAAAATAGATGGCCAAACAATTGAACCAAAAAAAGGAGGGGAAGTAATTAGCAGGAGCAGGAATTAAAAAGATTGAAGTGGAAAACCAGCTACGATGAGAAATAGGTGAATGGAAAATAAAAAACAGTGAATGAAATTGTATTTCAAAGATAAGCTTCCATGCATTATTTTGTCTAGTGTCTCCCAGAACCTCTTCAGGGGTATTCTTTCTTAAAAAAATTAAAAGTGAAATTTGCTTCATGTGGCAGTGTTCTTACCTAATAAAATCTACTTACTTATCTAAAGAACATAACCTGCTTGCAAAAATATCAGTACCTGAAGTTTGTTCGGTTCTCCCAATACATTTATAGAGGCGCGTTGTAAATGAAGACAGAGAACCTGCAAGGTGGCACAATAGTAAGCACATGCAAAAAAGTCAACAAGTAGAACACGTGACAAAACCATCAAATCACGGAGCGCTGAAGCACCAAGTGTTAAAATTGAATCCTATTTGGACCAGGTAGCATATAAGCATGTAAAAATGCAACTCCTTGTCAACCCCTTAGTTTCCTCATTTAAAAAAAAAATTGTTGGCAGCTACATGGTAAATCCTTTTAATTAAGAAGAGCCTGATCTTAGCATCTTCAACTCTTCAACGATCCTAGCAGTCATACCTTAGGACTCCGGCCAATACTGAGCTGCTTGAAAGTGTGTGAAAAGCTATTTGACCATCGAAAACTTGCAAGGCACTCTAACTGTTTGCAATCACATGAATCTTCCTCGTTGCACAGCTTAAGTTTTTCAACAATAGCCTGATAACAAATTGTTTCTAATTATACAGATGCTAGGATGCCAATAACTATGTTAAAAACAGAAAAACGGAGGGGACCATTAACCAAATTCCTGTCAAACCGAGGAATAGTTGATATACTGAGATATAAATTTTGCCTAGGCCATATAAGCTCTTTTGAACCTATAGACTGCAGCCACAAGCTTCAAGGTTAATGTAGTATGCTAAACTATGATTTGTAAACCAAGATTACCTCGTTTTCATCAATGGAAGAGACATACGTTATGGCAGCAGTATGCCAACAGTGGCTGCACTTATAGTTTTCAAGTTGTTCTGCAACAAAGAACTGCTTCAGGCAATGCTCCACAGAACACCCAGGCATCTAAAATTAAGTTTGCAGAATACATCATCATGAATTGGAATCAAATTACAAAATTAACGTATGACAATTGATTTTTAAACTTACAATAACCCCACTGCTGCTCGACAGTGGCACAAGATGCAAGCTATGAAACAACTGAAAATCCAGAGAGCTCTGAAGAAAAACACCACAATATGAATAAGTCAACCATGAAAGAAGTATGAACCCAAAACTGAAGAGAGCGTATTACATGAATACGAAAAATCACTTATTTACTGCTTACTTTACAAACTAAAAGGTCCAAACTTGAACTCATACAGCCCCACAAACAAAATAATGACCTAAATGATAGAGATTTGCCATATAATGCATGGATAGATGACTAAAAACTACTGAAGAGCCATGTTGATAAGAAAATAAGAGAACTTGCAACATCATATCCCCCAAGAAAGTTAAAGATCAAAGCCAGCAAAACTAGAGACAAAATCATCAAAAGGACCAAATAAGATGGCATTAAATGTACTCCCTCTGTTTCAATTTGTTTTTTTGGTTTTGACATTGGCACGGAGTTTGAGAAAGTAAAAGACTTTTGAACCTTGTAGTCTTAAAATAAAGATATGTTGAATGTACCAAAATGTCTTTTAATCCTGATTCATCTAGTTGAACTTTTAATCATGCTAGTCTATGAACCTCCTTAGCCAACTCCTTTTTCTCTTTCTCAACATGGGAGGTACTTCCCATGGATAGCTTTCTAAGAGCATCATCAACTATATTAGCTTTACCTGGGTGATAAAGGATACTCATGTCATAGTCCTTGAGAAACTCAAGCCATCTCCTCTGCCTCAAGTTAAGCTCTTTCTGGGTGCAAACATATTGTAGTCTCTTATGTTTTGCGATACCCAGCCTATTTCGATTCCACCTTATAAGATGCCCCCCCCCCCCCCACGAGTTGAAAGAGCAACTGAAAGATTTGCTAGAGAAGGGCTTCATTAGGCCTAGTGTTTCACCTTGGGGTGCTCTTGCCCTATTTTTGCAAAAGAAAGATGGGTCCCTCAGAATGTGTCATGACTATAGGCAACTGAAAAAGGTCATGATAAAGAATAAATATCCTCTCCTAAGCATAGATCATTTGTTTGACCAACTTCAGGGTGCCTCTTGTTTCGCCAAGATAGACCTTAGATCTGGCTATCACTAGTTGAAGGTGAGGGAATGCGATATTCCAAAGACAACCTTTAGGACTAGATATGGACATTTTGAATTCTTGGTTATGTCCTATGGGTTGACGAATGCACCTGCAACCTTTAAAGACTTAATGAATGGAGTATTCGGACAATATCTCAATATATTTGTGATTATGTTCATCAACAACATTTTGGTGTATTCGAGAAGTGAGGAGGAACATGCTAATCATCTCAGAGTTGTCCTCCAAACTCTCAAGGACTATGAGTTGTAAGCAAAATTCTTAAAGTGTGAGTTTTGGCTTAAGTCAGCGACTTTTCAAGACCATGTTGTTTTCGGTGATGGTATTCGAGTGGATTCCCAAAAGATTGAAGTGGTTAAGAACTGGGCCCGACCGACCACTCCAACTGACATTAGAAGTTTCTTAGGATAAGCAGGCTACTACCGCAGATTTGTGGAGGGATTTTCTTCCCTCTCCGTGCTATTGACTAAATTGACTCAAAAAAGGTCAAGTTTTAGTGGTCCGAGGAATGTGAGAAGAATTTCCAAGAGTTGAAAATGAGGTTTATTACTGCACCAGTCCTAACCTTACCTGATGGATGGAGGACTTTGTAATTTACAGTGATGCTTTGAGGGTTGGGTTGAGATGTGTACTGATGCAGAGAGGAAAAGTGATACCCTATGCTTCCAGGCAACTCAAGGTTCATGAGAGGAACTATCCAACCCATGATCTCGAGTTGGCAGCAGTGGCGTTTGCACTTAAAATCTGGTGCCACTACTTGTATAGAGTGCATATGGATGTGTTCGCTGAGCACAAGAGCTTGCAATATGTCTTTAGTCAGAAAGAGCTTAATCTACGACAGAGGAGGTGGTTGGAGTTGCTCAAGTATTATGACATGAACATTTATCACCACCCAGGTAAAGCTAACATTGTTGCTGATGCTCTTAGCAGGTTGTCAATGGGTAGCACAACCCATATGGAGGAAGGAAAGAAGGAATTAGTCAAGGAAGTGCATCGATTAGCTCGATTGGGAGTTCAACTTGAGGAGAATGATGAAAGAGGAGTTAATATTCAGAATGGGTCTACTTCATCCTTAGTGGCAGAGGTGAAAGAAAAGTAGGACCAAGATCCTGTCGTACTCCAATTGAGGGAGGCTGTCCACAAACAAAAATTGATGGTCTTCTCCAAAGGGGGAGATGGAGCGTTGAGATACCAAAGTAGGTTGTGTATTCCAGATGTTGATGGCATTCGAGATAGAATCATGGCGGAAGCCCATATCACTAGATATTCCATTCATCTGGGCTCTACCAAGATGTACCACGACTTGACAGAAGTCTATTGGTGGAGTGGAATAAAGAGGGATATTGCTGAGTTCGTTTCAAAATGCCCAAATTGCCAACAAGTGAAGGTTGAGTATCAAAGTCCATGTGGATTGGCTCAGAACTTTGAGATTCCAGAATGGAAGTGGGAGATGATTAATATGGACTTTATTACTGGTTTACCAAGGTCTCGAAAGCAACATGATATTTTATGGGTAATTGTGGATAGGATGACTAAATCGGCTCACTTCTTAGTAGTTAAGACAACAAACACTATGGAGGAGTACGCCAAGTGGTACATCTAGGCGATTTTGAGGTTACATGAGGTCCCTTGTCTATCATCTCGGACAAAGGAGCTCAAGTTACCTCCCAATTTTGGAGATCATTCTAAAAGGGATTGGGCACTAAGGTGAACCTAAGAACAACCTTTTATCCACAGACAGATGGACAGGTAGAGTGTACAATTCAAACATTAGAGGACACGTTGAGAGTTTGTGTTCTCGATTTCAAGGGGAACTGGGATGATCACCTACTATTGAGTGAATTCGCACATAACAATAGTTATCATGCAAGCATTCAAAGGGCTCCCTACGAAGCCTTGTATGGGAGGAGTTGTAGTTCACCGATTGGGTGGTTTGAGGTTTGAGAAGCGGAGTTGATGGGGCCTGATCTTGTCCACCAATCGATGGAGAAGGTCAAAGTCATTAGAGGAAGGTTAAAGACTTTCCAGAGTCGCCAAAAATCTTATACCGATGTGAAGAAAAGAGACTTGGAGTTCGAGGTAGATGATTGGGTGGATTTGAAAATGTCAACTATGAAGGGTGTCCTAAGATTTGGGAAAAAAAAAGTTGAGTCCATGTTATGTTGGACCGTATCATATTGTAAAAAGGATTGGGAAGGTTGCTTATGAGTTAGAGTTGCCTTCCGAGTTAGATGGAGTCCCCGGTATTCCATGTGTCGATGTTGAAGAAATGGTTGGGAGACCCTGCCTTGGTGATCCCTGTTGATAGCATTGGAGTGAGTGACATCATATCTTATGAAGAGGTTCCGCTTCAAATCCTTGATAGTCATATTCGTAACTTGAGGAACAAAGAGATAGCCTCAGTCAAAGTCTTTTGGAGAAATCAATTCGTTAAGGAAGCCACATGGGAAGCTGAGGAAGAGATGAAGGCCAAATATCTGCACCTATTCATTCCAAATTATGAGAGTGTTGAAGGTAAATTTCTTACCCTTCACTAAATTGATGTATCTATTCTTGATGCCACTTTCTATTCTTAAGTCGAGAGTTTTATTCATTGAGTTGAGCGTTGAGATGAGTTTTGAGTCTATTCGTGCCTTGATATCCACCTATACTCATCATTCGAGAACGAATGATCCCAAGGGGGAGATGATGTAATACCCGGTAAAATTAATAAAAATACTCTTAGAGGGAGGGTATGTGCATAACACATCTTTCAATAATCATTTGGCAAATCCGTGGCCGGATTTGTGATCAGCACAAAACATTGAGCAGAAAAATGGTCTCAGTCGATTTTTAGAGCGACCAAATCAAAAGAAAACTTTTTGATCCAAAGCGCAAAATAGTGTTGGTGTGCGACAGGAGCGCGTCGCGCCTCCATCGTGGACCAGCACTTATATTTTTTGGGAAATTTTCGATTGGATTCAGAAAACTCATTCAGAAACCTTTTCTAAGAATACACTGTGCGCTACTAGTCCGCGTCGCGGACTGGGTCTTCTCGGAGTTGAAAATTTCTAAATTATTATGAGGGGCATTTCAGTCAATTCCCAACCCCTCCTAAACACCATACACGATCTAATAAGGTCTTTTTGACGTAAAAAGGGTCAAAAGCCCCCATTCTAAGTCCTATTCCAATATTATAACAAGGCTAGGGCTTGAGGAAAGAGGAGAAGAGCTTGAGTTTGAGAGGTTCGAGAAGAAATTCTTGACGTGCTTGATTGATAGCTTCATCCTAGGTATGTTAGGCTAAACCAAAAGCATGAGATCATTCTCTCATGTACCCCATAGATGGTTATAGATCAGTTTATGATTTGGAGAGTTTACATGCATGACTTTTGATTTTTTTTTTACAATTTTACTTAAAATTACATGTTTTCTATGTGGATGATCATCATACTATTTGTTTTCTTAAATTGAACATTTTCATGAGAATTTGCGTAACCCTGCATGACTAATTTGAAAAGCATGCATAATGAACTTGAGATTTGATTCTAGAGCCTTGAGTTGAGATTCTTGATTGTGATGAGAGAATGATGATGAGTTTATAGTATTTGATAGCCTTATGAGTCTCTATAAATGAACTCTACCGATGTGTTTATTCGATTGATTCCTAATGATTGTTCTAATCTTGAGTCATTGATGAGATTGATTGATAAAAGGGTTAAGTCCCTATGAGTTAAATGATGATGGGGTTCGAGTCCCTATGAGATACCGATCGTTGATTGGGTTCGAGTTCCAATGATATTGGTTGAGATTGAGGTTTTATGAGCATTGAATCATGGGAGGAGTATCGAGCACCGAAATGGGTAAGATTGAATCCCACTCAAACTCATTAACTATGTCACCAAACGTAGGTGAGGCGTAGAACCATCACATATATTATTGTTCCCTCGAGAGTAACAGTCCCTGAAAGCAATAGCGGACCTGTTGAGTATTGACTCCATATTGGGTGAGCTAATATGGTTTTGGAGCGTTCCCTACCTGGAAAGTTTGGAATGGCTGTGGCAACATCAGTGAGATTGTTGTACCTTCACTGGCTCATAAGTGATTGTTGTCAGGTAAGAGAAACTCTCATAAATTTCCTATTTTGAATACTCCGAGTCGAGATGAGATGAGATGAGATGAGAGGAGAGGAGGTGAGCTCCTTTGAGGTGAGTATGAGATTATTGATGAGTTTGAATTATTGATGAGTCACTTGTCTACTCTTTGTTCTTGCTTAGATAGATATTCGACGACTTGATGTTATTTGATGATTACTTTGAGTTGATGTTGTTTCCATATTGTTCTACATGTTTCTGTTTCACTCAGCTATTTTACATACCAGTATATTCCAAGTACAGATGTCCCTTTTGGACTGCATCATTTTATGATGTAGAGGCAGGTACTAGAGATCGTCAATAGGCGCTCCGTTGAAGATATGAGATTCGAAGCTGACTTGGTAAGCCTCCCCTACTCCGGATGACCCACCATGATTATTTCATCACGCTTTAGAGTTAGATTGGACTATTTCTTTCATTTTGATTTGGGTAGCCATGGGTCTGTCATTGGCACCACATGATTAGTGATAGAGGCTTCATTGACGATGGTTGAGCGTTGATGTTGAGATTGTGAACTAGTTCTTTCTACTAGCCTTCATTATTTTATTTATTCTTTGATACTTTAGATGAGATGTGTCCTACTTACTTACATTTTCCGTTGTTCAGTAGAGTTTTATTTGATTGAATGATGTGATGAGGCTAAGTGGTTCGCTTGGGGACTAGCAATAGTCCCTAGGTGTCGGCCACGCCAAGGGTGCCCTCCCGGTGCATGACACTTATATTAATATACATAGGCATGATTTTTATTATTATTGTTATTATTATTATTATTATTATTATTATTATTATTATTATTATTATTATTTTTATTATTGTTGTTGTTGTTGTCATCGTCGTCGTCGTCATCATCAT
Organism: Solanum rostratum; assembly: GCA_029948455.1. Classification (NCBI taxonomy): domain Eukaryota; kingdom Viridiplantae; phylum Streptophyta; class Magnoliopsida; order Solanales; family Solanaceae; genus Solanum; species Solanum rostratum. Next base: position 12,885,477 of record CM057053.1, on the reverse strand, counting down.
CATCATCATCATTATTTTATGTTATGAAATATTATCAAACTATTGGTTAAGTGTATACATAATATATTAAACTTATTAAATCACCTACCAAGTTAGCTTGACAAAGTTACTATAAAATATATATATATAAGGAATTAAAAGATATTGATTTATTCAAAATAGTCTAAAAAAAGTTTCAAAGAAGAAACTCATATTAAAATTACACTACTAATTTTATGCCAGTTTTAATAACTAAATGAATATTCATGAAAAATTTGCATGTATAAATCTAAATGTGATAAGATATTCATCATACATCACATATAAAAAATAAATAAACAATTAGCACATTAGTTTCCCTCCCCCATAGACCCCAAGATTTATTATTATTACGGAGAGTTTATAATATTATTACAAACTGGGAATTGAATCAAATTAAGAGAAGACAACAATACGAGAGAAACTATATAAAAACTACTCCCATCCGAAATTCCTCCCAATCGGACTCTTCCAAGTGTTGAACGAATTAAAGGCCCCCGCTAAAAATAACAAATACAGTTAATATAGATAAATTAATCAAATAAAGTGCACCCTAACCTTGCCACAGACGAAACAGAGGAGTTTTGAAAGCGAGAGGAGAAGTTATTGTTCCCCTTTTCAGATTTTTTCTTTTTTAAGTATGTACTGCATGGAAAGTATTTTTGAGTGCATTCAATGGGAGAGGGAAAATATCAGAAAGTTCTCGTGTATTCTGTCTCCTATTTATGTATGAAGAAACATGTATCTAGAGTTGCATTTGAGAGAGAAGCAGTGTGTATCGTATAGAACTATAAAATTGTCTAGAGGCGTGGGAAAAATTGTATAATTATGTGTTTCTCTGTGATTATTTTTTCATTACTCTCTTGGTTCTTGTTTTTTTTAGTATCCAACTCTCTGTCTAGAATGGGAAAAAGAAGCCTCATTTATATATAGCCAGACAAGAATAATGAAATAAGGCAGGAGAATCAAATCATGCGTTACCATAAAAGAAATCAATTTACCATATCAAATTTTACTATAACAAATAAAATAACTCAACAAAGCAATCAGCCAAGAATGTTGTCACAATCTAGCCACAATTAACTAAGTATAAAAAAGGAAAAAATACTGGAAAATCTTGTAGGGAATCATGTCACATATAAATTTCCCTATACAACACACAGAGTAATAAGAAAAGTTAAAAGAAAACTTATTTTAAAAAGAAATGATAAGAAGTTTTTTTTTAAACAACCTTAGATAAGTAATTAATTGTAAATTCAATGCTAACATCCATCCCGGTCATAGCAATAGCAAGACTTAATGGGAAAAAGTAAATGATAATCTATCTTAAGACTAAATAAGGCAAGGATAAACCAATCATGAGCAATCAAATTTGCAATTTGAGTTAAAGACAGCAATTACCGCAAACACAAAGAATAAACAACGGGAGATAGTTAAAATGGGGTGTTAAGTTGAAATCCAATCAATACACCAAGATTATTCGAACAAACCTAACAATTTCAACTAATAAAAATAAAAAAATTGAATGTCAACTATAAGAGAACGAGTGAGAGAAATAATGATATTGTAACAATATAGAGTATGACAAAGATAAGTAATTTCAGAAAGGATCAGCAATCCAAATATACGAATGAGAAAATTAATGCACATAACCCATAATATTCAATTAAAACAAAACAATAGACAGTTATATGTAGAAATGAGTCAAATTGAATTCCATCCGTTTTGGATTTTCCAACTTGTCATCCTTGCAGGGGCTGTTTGACTAACTGGAGAGGGTCACGATGTGGCTTCATGTTTGGCAGGTTTGGGGTCAGTTTTTGTCATGGGATTTTCCGACGGTGGTTCGAGATCGCACCGGTGGTGTCCCGAAGGAGATGGGTTCGCGGGGTTGAGGAAAGGATAAGGGGCCAGATGCCAGTGTTGCATGTGGCAGATATGGGGTGCCGATGATAGTCTTGGTGGCGTGATGGAGAGGTGAGAGGTGGCAGCCATGGCTATAGTGAAGGAGAGAGAGATGAGTTTGGGGTCTTTTGGGAGTTGATGGACAAGAAAGGAAAATAAATATCAAATAAATTTGGACCGCTAGATTAAATAAAATAAATGGTTGAGATTAAATCACACAATATGGGTTGGATTTTGGATCAAGAAATGGGTCATCCAAATTCAACTAAATGGAATTAGGTTGAGATTTAATATTACGCCACAAAAATTAACCTAATTAGGCTAGAATTATAAAGAAATTAGCTAGAATTGAAATAAATTACAAAAAATTGACTAGAATTGAAATGAATTTAGTAGGAAAGACTACGAATTGAACAAATTGGGATGAAATTGAATTGTTTGTCATCTAATTAATGACTGTAATATACACACTTATAAAAAAATATAATATTTTAAATAATAACATTTTTTTTTAAAAATGTAATATATGCTACAATTGCTATGTAAAACATTTATACATATTAAAATTATTATTTTAAATTAAGAAATTGATAAAATAAAATGTTAAAAATTTTATTTAAAATATGAAACTAAAATAATAATAATGGGTGTATTACTAACACTAAGTAAATAATAATGAAAGTAACAATGATAATAATAAATAATACTAATAATAAAATTAAAAATATTACTAATATCATTACCTACTAAAATAATAATTTTTGTAATAAAGTAAATAATAATAATAATAATAATAATAATAATAATAATAATAATAATAATAATAATAATAATAATAATAATTTATAATAAAATAATATTTTAAAAAAAAATTATAATGTAAAGAACACATTTTGAAAGTTAAAAAAATATATTAAAAAATGTAATTATTGGATAAAATTGAAAATAAACTCATTTATTTTAACAAGTTTTAAAAATACCTGTTTAATCAAATGACAATGTAAAATATGTTATTGGTGGGTCAAAATTGGGTGTCAACCATATATTCCTACATAGGTTTGGGAATTATATGCAACTTATGCACTATTGGTCTTAATGGTAGGGGGAGAGTGAAAGTTATTCACAAATGATTGATGCAGTAGAAGTGTAGGGGAAGATGGTACCATGTAGCGCCGCCGATATCCAAGTTGCACAATATGTGATGCTCATACATTGGCTCACAAAATCTATGAGAACACACTTGACGATTTAAAAGGGTGGTTGGCCCTGCTATTGAGTGGTTGAGCACCATTTTTGTTGGCTGAGGGTGCTATTATTGAGAAGAAAAAGTCAAATATCCCAGCCCACTGCAAGTTCTCGTCACAGATATCACTTCACTTTGGGGAGCATATGAGGTCCCTTCTACTAGTGTGGGTGTTAAGATAGGGCCTTCAAAGGTTGATGTGACAGTGCCCATTCAATAGGCTATGACTTTGAAGATGCTTGAGGAGGCTTTGGCAGAAATAAAGCTACGGGGTAAGGTTAGCCCCCATCATGAGTTACTGCTCTATGAGAAGGGATTGGATGAGGCTGTTCTTGAGAGGTCATATCAGGATACATCTATGATTGGGTCGAGCGGATCCGGTCCCTCTTTAAAGCCTACCGTTGTTCCTCTTGAGTCCCAAACTCCCGCTCCTCCATCCTTTACATTGTCAACCTAGCTAGAGTCTATATCAGCTAGTGCACCTACCTGGTAAAGTAGTAGAAATTCGAGTGTTGATACCCTATTGGATCCATCTTCAGCTCCTCCAACTTCATCCACTTGACTCAAGGTGACTCTTACACTTTCTCCTGTCTATGCTTCTCTTGCTATTTTTGTTTGCATAGAGGACAATGCAATATTTTTTCTAGGGGAGGTGTTATGCTGGTTTTGGTGGACATTTGCACCCTAGTTTGTTTTTTATTATTATCGATGTACATATTTGACATTTGATGATGGTTTGTTCAGTTTGTATATATTTTACTTTGGGTTGTAATAGTTAGTATCAGACTTTACTTTGTCGTTATAGTTGTATTTTCATCTTAATGGTGGTGTTTGAATGCCAATCTTGTGTCAAGTCTCGAGCATATGTGAAAGACATATTCCTAAAGTGACACATTCTTGGCAAAACGTTTGAGTATGTTTGCCAATATTTTTTATTTATGGTGCCATGGATGAGAAATGTGTAATGACTCACCGATTAGTCTATTTCAAGTGAACATGATCCATGCATGGATTAAAAGTATCTTGTCATGACTAAGTCAGTGTTGAACATGGATATGCTATAATCATTCTTTGCAAACTTGTTTTGTCGGGTCACTATTTCAATTTGAATATCATTGTACCAAGTGTGGTGAATTTATACTTGGAATGCATGTATGTAAATGCCTAGAACTTGCCTGATTAGTATCTTGATTAGGGTGTCCATTGGAAGTAATTTTAGAAAATGATCAAAGGCCATTTTTGTGATACTTACTTGAGCCAAAAGCCATTCAATGATGTGAATAATATCCTTAGTAACCCTTCTTGAGCCTAAAGTCATTTCTTCGGTAGCCATGCAAATAATCATCCCTGTTAAAAGTTGTTATCATGAAATCTTGTTAGAACCTTACCCTCCATGACTTGTCAAAATTGAGTCCAACGGTCTAAGTTGGCGGTGTGGGAACATACATGGTGAATGTTTGATTTATAAGAAAAGGGTGAGTGTATTCAGAAGGGAGAAAAGCCAAGAAGAAGAGGTTTGTGCATAAAAGAAAAATAAATTAGATGTCATGAAAGAAATATTATGTTGCATAAGGATGCCAAAAGAATGAAAAAGTTGAATGAAAAAAGAGAGAAAGAATGACCGAGAAATATGGTATTAGGATGAAAATGAAATGAGGAAATGCTAAGGAAAATCATAGAGGGTTAAGTGACTTTAAACAAAAGATGTTACCTACCCGTCCCTAAGCAACATTACAGGCCTTTAGCAAGTCATTTGTGACCCTAAGTTAGATCCTTGTGGATCCTTGATCGATTGAAATTAAGGGAAAGCATATGGATGTGATCATGGATGATGTTTCTCTTTTGTGAATGTGAGTATTGTGTAATTCTTCTAGAAGTGAGAAAATTGCATAAGTCTTGTGAGTGAGGAATTTTCTTTATAGTGAGGGCACATGGAGTCGTTTTGAGCATAAGCTTGGAATCGCATGAGCAATTATGAGCATAGCTTTGTCTTGACACTGTTTAGTCATTTTTTAAGGACTCAAAATCGTATAAGTAGTTTGTGGAAGGTTCAGAGAAGGGTGAAAAGGTGTCACAGACATATTACTCTCCTTTAGTTCTGTTCATAAGCAAGGTGCATTGGGTAATTGATTGCTTGAGGGAAGGTAAAAGGATAAGTTGAGGGTATTAATGAGTTCATAGGTTAGACTCATATTTGGGAATAAATAGAGATTAATATAGTCCTTAGTGCATGATTTTACCTTGAGAACTAACTTAATTTGGTATAAAATGTTATGTTTGGTGATTAAGGAAGACAAGGACAATTGATATCAAAACAAGATAAAGTAGGTAAAAAGGCATAAAATGCGAGCTAAAAGCGCATCACTGAAGTACTTCGACGGATCGACGAATCGGCATACACATCGCCTAATTGTACAACACTTGAACCCCAATGGACCACTACAGGTTGACTATGAATGAACAACTAGGTAAATCACTGAGTGTGATCAGTGAGCCAAATGGTCATTGAATATTAGAGAACCCGGTAACACAAAGAGCAAAATATATGTCAATTTAGTGATGGAGGTAGAAACTTAGCGCATTGCCAAATGAAGATGGCGAACCAGTCAGACATCGCCAAAAATTATAGTAAAGGCTTAGTTGAAAATTGAATTTGAAATGTACAAATTGCCGACTTTGTTGTACATTAGCGCATCATCGAACAAATTGGTGATGACTAACTTATGACGTTGCGTTGCACTTCAGGTTGAAATCTAAGATGGTATTTAAGCACTTTCAAAGGAAATTTCCAATACGTTTATCAGATACACTTTTTGAGTTTATACTTTTCTTCTTAGAAGGCGATTGTACTTAGTGCTTTGTATTTGGGTGAAGGAAGAATTTGAAGAGTTTCCTTCTACATCTTCTTCTCAATTCAAGTTTTAAGCTATGGAAGACAATTTTGGTATAATTACTTATTTTCTTATTATGAGTAGCTAAAAGTCACCATGCTTGGGGATGTGCAATGTAGTTGAATATCAAATATATTAATGGGTCTTTGATTTATTGATTATCCTTGCGTTAATTAGCATGGGTTTATGTTTTCTTCTACGTCTAACTGAAAATGCGAGGTTACAAACTCAGAGTTTATATTTAGATCTTCACATATCGCATAATTTTTTGTAGTCGAAATAGGTGGTTTGCATAATAGTCGTGGGTAATTGTGATCTGGGCTGAAGTCCTATTTAGGTTCAGCTGACTAAGGTATTGAATTGATTCACAACTCAATTGCATAAATTTTCTTAGGTTATTTATGTGATTCATGTGTGAGATCAATGGAGATTTACATTGATATGCTACTTTTGATATATTAATGATTGTAGTTCCCAGCTAACTAGCATACCCATGTGTAATTGATACTAATTTTCAATACTCAAGACCCGTTTGTATAATTCATATTCAACTATGCACACCTCTAACTTGTCTCCTTCTCGTGAAGTAAAGATAATCATGAATTCTACAATTTTAGATAATTAGTCTTAAATCTTCCTTAATTAGTTTGTTAATCAAATTCCTACACCTAAAATTTATTAGAGCAAATCTTACTTCGAACCATGAATCTTTACAACATTTCTTGTGGGATTGACCCTGACTCTCTAGTTGGGTAAAAAGATATTGTTAGCGGCCGTTGTACTCTTTAATGGTTTCAAAGTATATTTGAGCATTATCATGATCTTCACTCATAGCCTCCACTCTATGGGCAAGAATAAGTTTCCACAGACCAATACTATGATTCGGGAAACTTCTATGAGTCATGGTCCTTCTTCTTAGAAATTAAATTTAGTTTTCATAGCTGTAAGATCTTGATCACTACCCTTCAATTTACGACTTGTGGAATTAGTCTCGTTGAAGTTACGCTGAAAACATAGTTGGAGGATCTCATCCACGATATGACATTTATGGCTCATTATTTGGTTTACAATTCATAGTTTCTGCTCATAGAAGTCAGACTTTCCCAGAGCCTCTGAATCTCATCCACAAACACCATATATGGCACGCAAGTCATGGCAAGTAGATGGGCTTGTAACACCTAGAAATTAGATTTGCAATTTCTCAATTTAGCTCATCATGCCTGAATGCCTTTTTTTAATGTACACACAAAACACACATTAAATCTACTAAAATGTACCAGGAGATGTAAAAAGTCCCAAGCTTTTTAAACATAAAAAATATTGTACTTTGGTGGAACATCAATACTAAAATAGAACAACAATGGTTGAGTTCTCAAGTCAAAGTCAATGCCAAAATCAATACTATAGTTAGGTGGAACACTTGGAAGATCCGTTGGATAAACCTCTAAGAACTACAAGACTATCGGTACATACTTCTATAAAGGAGTATTAACACTAGTATCATAAACATAGGCCACTTCGTGACCATCCATTGAGCCTTGAGAAATTAAACAGTGACTAAGAATACCCTTTTATTCCAATTTAAGAATTCCAGTAAAGTAAAGGTCAAACTATATCATTGTGACAATTTAGAGTGACATAATAGGAAAACCACTTGATGTCGCCTAAGCTACATCTCCTTTTTAGGCTAAAGCGGTCGTTGTCAAGATATATAATATAACCGAGGTTAGGGTCGATCCTACAAGTAATATGGTAGTCTTAGAAGAATTTAAAGCAGTTCAAGTGGATTAACCTACTTATCTCCTCGAAAGGGGGGAGGGGGTTGTAACAACTATGAAAAGTAATCTTAAACTAAGAGAAGTGTTAAATTAGTATGAAGAGTAAATAGGGTATTGTGTTTCCCATGATTTCCTAACTCGATATACCAGATAATCAAATTATTTTTCAGTGTGTAGCATACAGAACGGTAAGTTAAGTTAACCAAACCTTTTGATCTAGGTGAGATGAAAGTTTCACTATGTGATTTGATCTACCCTGTCACGCCCCAAAGAGAGGGGAGGCGCGACCAGCACCCGATACCGTTATTGGCCGGGTAAGCCACTAAATATGCTAGTGTACTAACTAAGGACCAGAAGAAAATCAGGCAACATAACGTCTGAAAGACTAAGCCTGGACATTTTAAGTCATGACCTGGTCAATAGTAAATCACGTACATCAAGATAAGTAAACTCAAACGATAAAGTACTAGCTAGCCGACAAGGCTGCCACCACAGAGGTATAGACACACACCATATATACATGCCAATCTTATGGCTGGAGACTAAAAGACACAAAAGGACCAACCCACAAGAACATGTCCACAATAGCCTCTATGAGAATCACTAACACTGTCGGGACAGGGCCCTGACATACCCAACTATACAAAAAAAGTAAACATCCTGTGAAAGCTCTAGGAAGAGGTGGAGCTTACCAAGTCATAGCTGACTAGGGATCCTAGTGGAGGGGTAAATCAGAACCCCTACCTGAACCTACACGCACGAAATAAAATGCAGTGTCCCCAGGCAAAGGGACGTCAGTACGAATAAACATGTACTGGTATGTAAGGGAAAAAGTAAAATCATAGATAACCGTAGTAAAAAGGTTAATAGAAATATTACCTGTAACCAAAACTCAAGTAGCCTTGATGGCCAATAAGCCACCTCCTAGTGATTAAAAATATGCATGGTAGGCTCGAGTATCACATGTCGTGAATACATATATATAGATGCAAATGCATGACATACCCAACCAAATGCTAGCATTGGTGGTCCTTTCCGGTAGCTAACCGGCATCATATCTGCCAACCTGTGGCTATCTGTACCATATACATATATAGTTGGGTAAATAGGCCCCATACCTTCGATTATAGCTTGAAGTCCATGCATAACGTGCAATGTATGATATGAATGTTGAATGCACATAGTAAGCCATAGCAAGAACTTAGCCAATCTTGGCTCATTGGTACACTTATTCTCATAGCATCATAGTCATTGTCACTTAGCCAATCTTGGCTCATTGGTACATTTATTCTCATAACATTATAATCGTTGTCACAACATATATATATGGTTCGTGGAATCATACATGTCCTTTTTAACAAGTTTGGGAACTTAACCCAACATTTAGAGTGAAGCCTTAACTTTGAAAATGTTCATAAAGGTGATTTACATAATGATTATATTTGGTCCCATGTCAATTAGTAAAAGAATGTATTTAAACAGGATCAAGCGCCTTAGTAGTTTAGACGGGAGCATTTCACTGGGGACTATTTGAAACTATCGCGTTACTGGTTAAATTCTTCAATTATATTTTTGTATGAAAGAAGGACTGATTTTGAATACTACATTCCCTTTGCATTCTACATTTATTTTAATGGCACTATACCAAGAATAGAAACACCTTGGACATGTGAATAGGTAGCCGGGAAACTGACAAAATGATATATAGAAATTGAATGTCCAGTTTAAGCTAATGAATGAAATTTCAACCTGATACCATCATGAATGTAACTCAGCTGCAATCCCAATGCCTTTCACAGAAGGTCTTTCTAGCAACAGAATAATAAGATATCATATTTGACATTTTGGGAAACTTCCCGGATTTCGTGCTAAAAGGAGGGACGGAGCTTAGCCTTAACATACCTCTCCAACGAACGTCCGATTGCCAAATGTTCCTTCACAAAAGTTGTTCCTTACGTCCTAAGCTTCGCAACGACTATATATAAGCAGCTTAAAGACACCTGTAAACAGTCAAAAATTCAGCATTAATGACCAGATTTGGCAAGGAGCATTTACGCGAGGAAATGTCCGTAAAACTTCGTAAAAATAACCGTAAAAGAGCTCCACAATTATTACCTAAACACACCAGCTGCAAACCAACAATACCAGCAAGAACACCACATTTTTTACAGCGCAAAAACAGCTCCAAACACAGCTAATACGAGGGGAAAACAATTTCAAAGCGTAAGGCACACATTTCTAGGCACGAGGACGAATTTTAACGGTAAAAATGCGAATAAAACTTACTCAAATCCCTTTGGCACCTTGAGGAGAGTTTTCCTTCAGTTTCTAAGCTGTTGGGGACGAAATGGAAGTGATTTGAGCTTTAAAAACCTCAAATTAGCCGACATTAAGTTGGGTCAACCCGACCCGACCCGACCCATGACCCGGTTTCCAGCTCGCGCAGTCCTGGTAAAATGGTCATAACTCTTTATTCGAAGGTCGGTTTGATGCGTGGTTTTGTGCGTTGCAAACTAGACTCATAGATCTTCAATTTGATAGGTGATGGACCTTCTAACTTCTTATAGTTTGGGAGATATGACCCGATACATTTGACCCAAATTTAAGAAGGATTTCTTAAAGAAACTTACGGTAACTTTCGCCAACCTTTATCTTGCAACTTTCTTGATTCCAAAACTTAATGTATGACCTTTGTGATATTAAAATAAATTAAATATATCCATTATTAGCAAATTATAAACTTTTAGTTTCATCCGAAAAGTGAAACCTAATTTAGACCTACCGAAAAGGGCGAGGTGCCACTTGGGTCATTTCTTTACTCCCGAATGTGCATTCAGGGTATTCCTTTGGCTTAAAACTTTAGGTCCTTGAAATTACCACTTATTAATAGCCTTATTATCCTTAGGTTCTATCCAAAGTTATGTATGTCTTATATGACACACCACCCTATATATATATATAGAGAAGACGAGGATCACGGGGTTTCACATACCCCCATAGTGTGACATTACTAACCCTTACCTTTTGTTCCAATACAACCTCCTCTTGGGCCAGTTTAGTTGATTAGACGAGAAACATCAATCGAATACTGTTAATTAATCTCTTTTTATATTCATTACTACCTTGATTCAGTCAGTAACACTAGGCAAGTTCTAACATTAGCCACTGTTAAAAAGCATTCAAATCAAAGAGAATTAATTAATACATGCATGTACATGTTTCAAGGATTACGAATTATCCGATTTTACCTGGTTAGTTCGTCATGGTTCCCACAACCCTAGTTGTGGATTTACCTACTCATGATCAGTGTAGATGCAAGAATAATGAATTTGAATAACATAATTGAGCACTTACACAAGAAAATTAAGCACAAGAAATCCAAGCTCTTCACTAAGAATCACAAGATTGAATTAAAGACAAAATAAAGTTTTACAAGTGTTTCTCTCAAGCTCTCTACTATTCTCTACTGTTCTGTAATATTCCTTATGAAAAATAACCTAAAAAACCTATTTATAGTCATTAAAATACCAAAACAAAATGTATTAGGAGAACTGGGTCGTCAGACTATATGGGCGCTTCTACGGGCTGTATAATGTTTTACAGCCCATAGTCGGGCTTTCGTGGATTGCATCTTTAATTCTGGGGCTGACTTCTATGACACCTTCTATGCCCCATATAAAGTTTTATGGCTCGTAGGGGGTTTTGTCTGATGACTTTTTAGCAACTCCCCACTTTCTGATCCTCGGGGCACGACACCAAGCCTACGGCTCGTAAAATCTTCTACGACTCGTTTGCATGTTCGTACACTTAACTTTAGAAAATCATCCTTCACTGAAATTTCTCAAGAAATAAGATCTACAGCCCATAGAATTCTCTACGACCCGTAAAAGGTCTCGTGAAACCTCTGCTTCTGCCAAATCTTCACAATTAGCCAAAAATTGTGCCAACCCTGTAATCCTGCAAAACAAACATAAAAACACATCAAATCTACTAACATTGCTTTGACAATGCACAAAATTCTAAGTTTTTAAGCATCAAATGTGTTGTATTTTGGCAGCACATCAACACCCTCAACTTAAAATTGTTGTTTGTCCTCAAGTGACGGACTCAATCTACATAAGCAGCACCATAACACATAGACCTCAATCTAATGGCATACATAACATCAAGCACAAACACATATATCCACACCACTTTAAAAACACATAGCTATCTAGCAAACCAATATAGACCAACATATGTGAAAATGCAACAATGATAAGTAAAGCAATTTTTCACAAACAACAATCACTGAGTTAGTCCAATGTATAATGCAATACAAGTGGCCTCACAGAAAGAAGTCTCATATCCCCCTCATGATGATGTTTTCAATTTCAATACTTGGGACTATGTAAAATCACTCACTCTCATAAAAGACATCCAAATACGATGCTCAATACTATATGTTTGCCCCTATACTCATGACTATGACCTTTGACTACTTGGACTAGGATCACTTTAGGACTTTATTGGCTAGTAACATTGGCTCAGAGGGCTTTGGTATAATGTTTTAGGAGTATAATGACTAAAGGCCCTCCTTGACACTGTGTTTTTCCACACTTTTTCCCTACCAATACTGTTACTTTTCACCTCATGATCTCTTTCTCCTATTATAAGTTTTTTAAGGTGCCTTATTCTCATTTTTCAGCTTTTGCCTTTTGTTTTCTGTTATTTTTCTTTTTATCTCATTGAATAGGCTTTACTCATTTTTCTTACACCCAGAACATATTTTTATCTCCTTTCCATGTATCACTAGTTTCCCCTCTTATTTTGTGTTTACCCTTACACCAGTCACCCTCAACTTAGGCTTTTATCCTGAGTCGAGGTGCACAATATCCAACCAGGAACTAGGGCCACTTTTGGTAGCCACCTCAACTTAAGTTTTTTGCCTCAGTTAAGGTGCACAATGTTGAAGGAAGGGCCAAGACCAATTTCAGAATTTTACTTCTAATAAGGCTACACAACTTAGATTTTTACAAAGAAAAGGGTATATGTAAGGCTCAAACATTAGGATCAAGGGATATTTTACACATTTGGTTGGTTATTTAGGCTAAGTAGACTATTATGAACAATGGCCTAAGATCTTTTCCTTACCAACTAACTTACAGTCTAAGTCAGAGCAACAGGGCAAGTATTGTATTGAAACACAATATAGAATTTAGCAAAGAAAGCTCACACGCACAAGGCACTGATTACACTATCAACAAAAGACTCTCAGATCATGTTTTTCATCTCAATTCATCCTCACTTATCAGAACAAGCACTGTCATTAATCAAACATGCATGGTTGCTATCTAGACTAACTAACAAAATTTGGGAGGGTGTCCTTTTTAACACAAAACCACAAAAACAAACATATGTAATAGATATTAGTACTATATGATACCAATACTACCTACACATTCTAAACATGCAGTTCAACAAAAATTATATATCTATGGGGAAAAAGAACATAAACAACAAACCCATAGGATTCAAAACTTGGGATAGTTATAGGCCAAGGTTACTCAAACTTCACTGAGGCCTATAACTTCCCACACCCCATTGAAAATGCGTTGCATTGTCCTCAGTGCACAAAAATGCAACATAAAGAATAGGGGCCAAAAAAGAACATACTTGGGTGCCTAAGTGTCAGTCACTGGATGAGTTTCACTACCCTCAACCTGCCTGTTGGCCTCCTCAGTAGTAGTAGCATGTCCGGAAGGGCCAACATCCTTTACCCTTTCAAGCTCTCGAGCTTGTCTCATCTCTTCATCCTGTCTTGATTGCATCACGACAAGCTTTAGCTCCTGCTCCTCTATCAACCCGCATGTAACCTCACTACATTTGGATCATCATCATTATGGGGCCTCTTCCCGTGGAAAGGCTGTGAAGGCTCCTCGGGAGCAAACAAGTACACCACCGGCACTGGAGGTGCAGTCTATTGGAACGCCACTAGTACGGCAAAGGCTGCTATTATGTCAGCCAGGAGCGCTGGATATCTGTCTGCAGGGCTGTCATACCTGCTGGCTGTGCTATGCTAAGGCTCTGCTGGACCCGCAGCTCAAAAGCATCTATGCGGGCATTCACAGCTAAAAGTCCATCTTGAATAGTAGCGACCGTGAATGCCTGCATGCATCTCTCGAACTTTGTAATAGTCTGGCGGATCCAGGCCTGAGTTGCTGAAGTAACTGAGTCAATTGGGACTCAGTGTGGTCCATTCGGAGCGCCCTAGCCTAAATAGACATCACTGACACATAGACCATGTAAATGGGTATTGTTGGTGTAGGGATGGCCTGTGTGGCAAGAGTAGTAGTAGTGGGCCCTCTCTCCACATCAATATCAGTTTGTGAGAGCCTCTCCTTGATAGTTGCAACAGAAGTGGTGGTGGGTGGAGTCTTAGAATGTGGCTTTGTTGCGGACATCTTAGGCATCTGAGCTGCCTAGTGCGGTGCTCATTATAGTGCCACTAGATTATCCTCAGCCTTGATCAGGCTAGCATCCAGAGTACGCTGGACCACAATAGATGAGTCCAAATAATGTAGACTCTCCACCACCAACTCTATACAGAGTCTGTATATCAAGCAAGGAAAGGGGATAGAGGTAGACCTCTTCATGGCTGCCTCGTGAATATGCTCTGCGATGAGGCTGGCCCAGTCAATCTCATAGCCACCCAAGATGCTGGCAACCAAAATAGCATGGTCCAGTATCAAGGTATTATCTGCAAGAGTCAGCCAGATCTGGGATCTTACAATAGTCCACCAAAATTTGGCAGGAAAGCTGAGTGAGGCATTCATTATGGGCTTAGCTGAAGTGGCTATCCATGTAGGGTCGGCCCTGCTTTGCAATCTGTACTACAACCCATCTCATCAAGTTGGCTCTGTGGTTCTGGTCTTTCATCAGGGCCTTATCCTAGGTCTGCCACAACCTTTGGTTATATTCTACTATCAACCGGGGGGCTGGGAACTCGGGCCCGAACAACATACGATGGATGGTTGTCTCAGAGATATCCACGTATTGGACCCTCACTCTAGTGTATGTCAGCCTGGGCTGAGCGAGGGGCTTCTTCCCCTTGGGAAGAGAGCTGAGTATCGTGGCGGTGTAGGAGGTGTAAAACTCTCAAACCATGGTTGGGGAGTACTTTCCCAGTGCTCCGGCCAGCCACTAGAGCCCATATGTGCTAATAGTGACCTGAAGGCCAAGGACACTATCTAGTCCGAAGTGATGATCTAGGGCTCCTAAAAAATAGAGCGGCTCATTTTCCCCGCTCATTCCATTGAATGCCTTTTGTGTAGATATCCTACATTCCCTCAACCCAACACCAGCTAGATAGAGCATCTGGAGGTAATGGTGATGCTTGAGGAGGTACGGCAGAGGACTCCGTCTTCGACTCGTTGCCAGACTTTGACTCTGACTCCTCTATGGATGGAGTCATTTGGATGAAGTTTCTATCATTGTTGCCTCTCTCTCCAGACTGGGAGAGTGAACAATAATAGCCTTGGTCTGGGTTTGCCCAATTCTGGCGGCAGCCCATTTCTATGGATGCTCAGCTTCCAAGTCAAGTCGAACGCTGAGATCCTTAATCAAACTATTGACCTCGAGGGTGTCTTGATCCCCTTAGGGCTCATCTCTTAGCCTCCAATGTAATGAGCGAATCTTATCACATCTTAGCCTTGGGGCCAAAATACCTAAAACATAGATATTTAATGAACATAGTTAGCCCCACAAATCGAGGAACAAAAAGCAACATCAATTTAGATTTTGTCATAGAAGGAACTATGAAGGCACTTTTACAAATAGTGAAAACTACGAGCCGTAGAAGGCCCTCATAGAAATAGTGTTCATAAATTTGCTTGCTGAATTGCATCTACGAGACCAGGTTTAACTTTTAGAAGAATCTATGAGTCGTAAAAGTGTTTCAGTGTTTAAATTATTATACGAATGGACCTATGAGACCTGTCTACGAGTTGTAGAATGTTTTACGGCTCGTAGAAGGTGTCATCTGATAGGTTCTCATAAACTTCAAGTTTCTGGATTTTCATACAAGGGGAAACTACGGGTCGTGGAGATTTCCACGGGCTCTAAAAGACCCTCATAGAGCAAAAAAACCTAGAAACCTGAGTTTCCAAGTCTATCACACGAATCCCTAATGACAATTTTAACAACTATTGCAGCATCAAAGTAATACGCACACACCCTACATGGTTCAAATCAAACACCCAACACCCCACATACAATTCTTTTTGTAAGCCCATCAAATATCATTTTGCACTTTTTTCCAAGCCAACCGACTCTGTTTGAATGAATTAGCGTCAAATTACATATATGCCATCACACATCAATTTTTCAAGCAAAAAGTCAATTCGATTCAAACAATAAGAGAGAACATGATTTACATATTCATCATTCAAACACATAGACAAGGCCATACACAAAATTCAAACACATAGAAAAGGCCATACACAAAATTCAAACACATAGACAAGGCACATATTATTCATAATTCAATTTTAAGCACAAACAATGGCACACATGGATTCATATTCGTATTCATCGGATTATCATACCCATCAAGTGATTCCAACTTAATGACAATAAATTCGGTATTTAAAAGGATTTTAGAGCCGAGAACATACAAAATTTAGTGACTAAAATGTAAAAATTGAAGGAGGTGTAACCCAAGGGTTGCTGAAAAGCTACCAGAAAGTTGGTAAAAAAAAGGGGTATGGCCGGTCGTCGGTGGTCGGAGAAATAGGGGAAGGGGTTGCCAGGTGTATTTCATGATTTTGGGGAAGAATGGGATCAAAATAATTTAACCCCTCTATTTATAGGTTGACCGGATCGGTCCAAAATGGATGGGCCCGGGTTCTATGAAATCCCGATTACGGGCCGTAGAGGATTTTACGGCCCATAGATCTTGGTTTCGGGGAATGCCTGAACCCTAATTTTGGGGACTAGGATTTACGGACTAGTCCACGAGCCATAATTTAATATAACTCATAGAGTTGGTCGTAGAAACCTCCACAAATAGCCAACAAATAGAAAGACTTACCTGGGGTCTACGAGCCCTATTCACGACCGTAATTTTATCTACGGACTGTAAAGTTGGCTTGTGGACTGGAGTGCACAACATTTTGCTCACTGGAAGTGTTCTATGAGACAGTGTACTGGTCATGGTTTTACATATGGCCCGTAAAACCAGTCGTAGAAACACTTCTTGATGCCTTTCCAGCCAAGGATGGTTGACTTAGTCATGTACCTGCACACACTTCATAGAAGACATTGTTACCCTATATGCAACCAGTCCACTGTCTATAAATTAGAACCAAAGTTTGAAAAATTTAACTATCTACAAGTCTAAAAGCTAAAAACGAAACAAAACTATAACTATTACATCAAATATCTCGGGTTGCCTCCCAAGTAGTGTCTGATTTATTGTCGTTGCATGACTTAGACAACTTGGTTACTTGATGTCTCCCAAGTTACACCTCTTTTTTTAGGATAAAGCAGTTGTTGTCAAGAAATAGAACCTAACCAAGGTTAGGGTCGAACCCATAGGTAATACGTAGACTTAGGAGAATTCAATTAATGCAATTTGAGTGGTTAACCTACTTATTTCCCCAAAGGGGGAGGGGGGAGGGGTTGCAATAACAAGTAGAAAAGTAAATCTAACTTACACAAGGGTTTAATCAATATGGAGAGAAACTAGGGTATTGTGTTCCCCGTGATTCCCTAACTTAGTATCACCAGATAACCTAATTCTTTTCTAGTGCATAGCATGTAGGATGGTAAGTTAAGTTCCTCAAACCCTTTGGCCTAGGCGAGAGGAAAATTTCACTGCGTGACTTGGCCCATATTCACAGTGTGCATTACTAACCCTTACCTATTAGTTCCTGTACAATCTCCCCTTGGCCCAGTTGATCGATTAGACAAGAACACACCAATCGAATCCTGTTAGTTAATCTCTTTTCCTATTCATTACTATCTTAGTCTAGTCAGTAACACTAGGTCGGTTCTAATGTTGGCCACCATCAGAAAACATGCAAAATGAAGAAAGTTAATTAATACATTCATATACACTTTCCAAGAATTATGAATTATTCAGTTTTACCTTTTTAGTTATTCATGGTTCTCACAACTCTAGTTGTGAATTTAGCTACTCATGATTTTTGTAGATGCAAGACTTATGAATTGGAATAACATAATAGAGCACTTACACAATTGAATTAAGCACAAGTAAATCCAAGCTTCAATGAGAATCACAAGATTTTAAGATCAAATCAAAGTACAAGTGTTTCTCAAAACTCTCCAATGTTTTCTCTACTCAATCTCACTATTTTTTCTCTCAAATTATTCAACTCTCTGAAAACTTAGTGAAAGATAACTTGAAACCTATTTATAATATTTAAAATACAGGTCCTTAACAAAATAGGATAACTGGGTCGGCACGCCTCACGAACTGTTTTATGGGTCGTATTGTGCTCCACGACCCGTAATCAGGCTCTCGTACATTGTTGCTGCAAAACTGGACCTGTGATCTACAACAAACCTATACAGCCCATAAAGTGTTCTATGGCCCGTAGGTAGTTTTATTGATGAATATTCATAAAGTCCTTCTTCTCTGATCCTCAGGGCATGAAACATGATCTACGACTCATAAAGTATTCCACGACCCATCTACATGTTTGTACAACCAACTTTAGAAAACCATCTCTCACTAAAATCGTCCACGAGACCTCCTTCACGGTCCATAGAATGAACTACGACCCTTAAAGGGTCTCACATATCATAAAAACAGCAACTTCTGGATTTTCTTACCAAAATGTAGGACAACCCTGGAATCTTGCAAATAAAACACAAAAACACATAAAACCCACTAACATCGCATTGAGAACACATAAAATTTTATGTTTTAAGCATCAAAAGTGTTGTATTCTGACAGCACATCATTACTCAGACTTTGCCAAGTGCCCAAACATCCTTCATTAGGTCGTCTGGCCTTTTCATTGACGGACAGATGTTGAAGACCACTTCTTCATCATTCAATTTAAACCTGAGTTGGCCAGCTTCCTTATCCACTAGTGCTTGACCAGTGGCTAGGAGGAGCCTTCCTAAGATGATTGGGACTTTGAAGTTGACTTCACAATCTATGATCACAAAGTCTATGGGGAATATGAATTTCTCAACTTTGACAAGTACATCATAAAGTATCCCTACAGGCTTCTTCACCGTGCGGTCAGCCATCAACAATTACATGCTTGTCGGAGTAGAGTCTCCCAATCCTAGCTTCTTGAAGACTGCAAGGGGCATCAGATTTATGCTGGCATCGAGATCACACAATGCCCTTGCGAACTCCACCTCTCCAATAATGCAGGGTATTGTGAAAGCGTCGGTATCTTCTCGCTTTTAAACCAAGGACCTTGTAGCAATTGCACTACAATGTTGAAGCTCTTAGGAGAGCTCTTGACTTACAGTACACTTCTTTGTAACCAAGTCCTTCATAAACTTCACATACCCTGGCATCTTCTCCAATGCCTCAATGAGAGGGATGTTGATGGAGAGTTGTTTCAGCATGGAGAGAAAATGCTTGAACTTGCCTACCTCCTCCTTATTTTTGATTCTTTGAGGGAAGGAAGGAGGAGGTCTAGGAATGGGCTTTAGCTTCTATGGAACCTCCACAGCATCACAACTGCATCTTTGGCATGATCATCTCCAGTATCAACATCTTTGGCCTCAACGATCTCCTCTCGAACATCATCTCACCTACCGGCATGAGAGGATTAATGGTACTCTTACCACCATGAGTAGTGACTGTCATACACTGTGATTCATTATGTAGGCTTCGAATTATGTTGCTAGGCATTGTACCTCTCTGACATTGGTTGAGTTGGAGACTCCCATAAAGGCAAGTGAAGTTGGTGAGTTGTATGATGGGAAACTATCTCCTGCGGTTCAGAGAGGAGTCAGTTGTTAGTTAGTACCCCCTTGGTTTTGGGGCGGACCTTTTTACTCTATTTTATTATATACGCTTAACGAAAAGAATGTTTTTTGATACACCTAGAACATGGATTCTATATGAACCTATGGATCGTGACAAGTCGTGGAATACGAATGAGATAAAAAAGGCCATCATTGGGGCAAATGATGCAATAGCTTTAGTTAGAGCAAAGCCCAAAATGGCATAACCAAATAATTGTTTTGCCAATGATGGATGACACTTGATCAAACTGTTGCTCCAGCTGTTTAATAGCCATAGAATTAGACTCGATTTTCTGATTTATAATGGAGATATCAAAGTTTATCCCCCTCAATGTTTTATCCTGTATGTCGGCCTTCTTCAACAGTCAGTCAAACATCTCCTCAACACTGGAACTACTAGCACTGGCATCACGATTATGTGGTGGCACATAAAGACCATTTCTGTAGCCATCCCTGCGACCCTAATCAACATCTCTATCCTGGCCCTTATTCCTATCATAGTAACCTCTGCGATAATCTCTGAAAGCACCATCTCTGTTGTAGTTTTGACCTTGGTTTCCTTGACCTTGGATCCAATAATCCTAGTGGGGGCCTTGGGCATTGGTCCGGAAAACCCTCGGTTGATCAGCAATGAAGCAAATGTCCTCCTCAAAGTAAGGCTCCTCACACATGGATTCTCGTGGCGGCTAATGAACAACTACATTAACTCTTTTCTGATTTTGCTTTTTCATCACCTCCATGCTAATAATAATTTGAGTAAGCTCTTGGATTATCTCCTTATTTATTTTTGCTTGCTCTAAATTAATACTGACAACACATGAGCTTTTTATAGATGATCTATATCTTGTCCCTCATGCACAATTCGTCTTTACTACCTTCTCTAGATTCTCAGCAACTCTTGTAAATGGTTGATCTCAAAACATGTCCCCCATGATGGAGTCAGCACATGCTTGGATATTCTCATCCAGGGCACGGTAGAAGATCTCCACCAAGGCATTATTAACAATTTTGTGGTCAGGGACACTTCACAAACACTTTGTGAAACGCTCCCATATAGTACATATTGAGTTACCAGGAAGTTGCTCAAAGTTGCTGATCTGATCAACTTGAGCTTCTTCGATTGCACGAAGAACCTTTCCAAAAAGGCCTTCTACAACTCAGCCCATTTGGTGATCGAACTTTGTGGGAGCTTGGATAGCCATAACGCTACATTGCCTGTCAAAGATAATTGGAAAAGACAAAGCTCCACAGTATCCATAGACAGATTCTGTGTTCCCATTACACTCTTATAGATAAACACAACATTATGCAGATGACTATGCTGATCCTTTGATGGTAGCCTCGTGAACAACCCACGATTCTGTAGCATCTGAAGCAACCCTTTCGAGACCATGAACTTTGTGTCATCCAGTAGTGGCGGTAGCAGAATGGCTCCAGTTACATCCATAGCCATAGGATTCATCCTATACTGATTCCACTGATAAGCTTTGACATTAAAGTCATGTGGTTGTGGATCGATGTCCTCAAGAGAAAGTGGGTTGTCATTATTCGTATTCTCATTCTCAATCTGGTTCTAATTCAAAGCTGCATTCATTGTGTTGTTTGCATTATCTTAGGCCATCTTTCTTAGTCTTCTCTAGATCTCTGGGTCAAATGGAGTCAAGGGAATGCCTCGACTTCGTGTGTTGGGCATACACTACACTTGTGCGCTGAAATAGAACAAAAACAACAAAAATGTAAAATGAGAAAAATAAGAATTAATTCCCGAACTACTCAAATTAAACAAGTTTTTTGTATTCCCTGGCAACAACGTCAACATCTTGATGCCGCCCAAGTTACACCCTTTTTTTAGGCTAAAGTGGTTGTTGTCAAGATATATAACTTAATTGAGGTTAGGTTTGATCCCACAGAGAATATGGTAGACTTAGAAGAATTTAAAGCAGTACGAGTGGATTAACATACTAACCTCCCCAAAGAGGGGGGTGGGGTGGGAGTTTGTAACAACTATGAAAGGTTACCCTAAACTAAAACAAATGTTAAATCAGTATGAAGAGTAACTAGGGTATTGTGTTCCTCATGATTCCTTAACTCGGTTTTACCAGATGATCCAATTCATTTCCAGTATGTAGCATGCAGAACGGTAGGGTAAGTTTATCAAACCCTTTGATCCAGGCGAGAGGCAAATTTCACTATGTGATTTGATCCATCCTCGCAGTGTCACATTACTGACCCTTACCTATTGTTCCAGTATAACCTTCCCTTGGTCCAGTTTGGTTGATTAGACGAGAAATATCAACTGAATCCTGTTAATTAATCTCTTTTCCTATTCATTACTACCTTGATCCAGTCAGTAACACTGGACAAGTTGTCACGTTAACCACCGTTAAAATGCATTCAAACCAAAGAGAATTAATTAATACATGCATGCACATTTTTCAAGAATTATGAATTATCCAG
Organism: Solanum rostratum; assembly: GCA_029948455.1. NCBI lineage: Eukaryota > Viridiplantae > Streptophyta > Magnoliopsida > Solanales > Solanaceae > Solanum > Solanum rostratum. The sequence goes on along the minus strand of CM057053.1, from coordinate 12,863,188 downwards.
TTTTACCTTGTTAATTATTCATGGTTCCCACCACCCTAGTTGTGAATTTAGCTACCCATGATCATTGTAGATCTAATAATCATGAATTTGAAAAACATAATGGAGCACTTACACAAGAGAATTAAGCACAACAAATCCAAACTCTTCACCAAGAATCACAAGATTAAATTAAAGAGAAAATAAAGTTTTACAAGTGTTCCTCTCAAGATCTCTACTATTCTCTACTATTATCTAACGTTCCTTATGAAAAATAACTTAAAAAACCTATTATAGTCTTTAAAATATGAAACTAAAATGAATTAGGAGAATTAGGTTGGCAGACTCTACGGGCTGTATAATGTTTTATGGCCCATAGTCGGGCTTTCGTGGATTGCATCTTCAATTCTAGGAAGGACTTCTATGACACCCTTCTATGGACCATATAAAGTTTTATGGCCCATAGGGGGTTTCGTCTAATGACTTTTCAGCAACTCCCCACTTTCCGATCCTCAGGGCACGACACCAAGTCTACGGCTCGTAAAATCTTCTTCGGCTCGTCTACATGTTTGCAGACTTAACTTCCAAAAATCAGCTTTACTAGAACTTTGCACGAAACCAAATCTACGGCCTGATGAATTCTTTATGGTCCATAAAAGGTCTCCTGAAACATCTTCTTTTGCAAAATGTGGACACTTAGCCCAAAAATTATGCCAACCCTGTGATCCTGCAAAACAAACATAGAAAACATATCAAATCTTACTAACGTCGCTTTGAGAACACATAAAACTCCAAGTTTTAAAGCATAAAATATGCTGTATTTTTGGCAGCACATCCTTACTCCATGCCAAGATGATATTAAAATCCACTATATCTAAGATTATTAAGTCTACCTAAGTATAATACCCTAACAAGATAACTATACAAGATTGATACACTCTATTTATCATTGATGAATCATCTACAGGAGTAGAAACATATATGTCACGCTCAGATAGGATACTCTTGGCGTGGTCGGCACTTGAAGAACCATTGTTGATTTTCCAAGAGAACCACCTGGCCTCATCGTCACATCATACTCAATAGCGGAAGAATACTCAAATAAAAGTTAAGAAATAGATCAAGTGATTAAATTATCTCATAGATAAATGTTTCCAATGAAGAAAGTTTGGAAAATAAATGACAGTCATTAACCTCGACTCAATGTCTATGAATCCTCTACCTCTAACATCTAGATAATACCATGATAGGCCATGGCTATCCAACTCAAGGAAAATAAAATACGTAGTGAAAGTAAAAGGGCTCCTCTGAAGGAAAGGAGGGCTTACCAACTCTGGAAGCACGGATCTAAACTTTAACGGTGCATCTACTGAAGTCCTCTAATGCCTGCCTCTGCATCATAAAATGATGCAGTCCAAATAGACATCAGTACATAGAATATACTGGTATGTAAAATAGCTGAAAGGGAAAGGAGATTATCAAATATACTCCACTCAAGTAACTCAACTCAAAGTCAACTCGACTCACTAAATCATGCAAATTCAAGGATAAAGTCAAGCTTTGAAAGTAAACTCAATAATATACAATTCACGCCAAATCATTTCAATAAGTAGTAAAACAATGCTCTTAAAACTAACTCTAGAATGAAACTCAATCAAATCAGTAATGGCAAATTAGGGAATTTCTCTAACCAACATAACTCTCCATACCACCATGAAATTGGTGAGGCACAACGTAACAAACGACATTGCCACACTTGTCCTAAACTTTCCAAGGTGAAGGACGTCAACCTCTCCCTCTCTGGGATCCAAAGAGAATGTCCATCTATTTGGACATGGACTGCCAGAGTTAACTGCACGACTATCCTACACTGGAAATATAGTTTTGGAGTGTTCTCAATAAAACATGTTCAAAAATCATCTTTGTTAAACATACAAAACAACCATACATCTCCATTTGGAATAATGCATAAAACTAAACAATAATTCTCAATTAGGGTTCACGTGAAAGACGACATGAACATGCATCCAATCAAATATCCAACTCATGAATATCATTAACACACTTTTATGTACAAGAAACTCAATAAGACAATAGACAACTTAAGAATTAGGGTAAAACTGTACGAACTCAATTTCAAAGAATCAACATGTGGGGTGCATGGATGATCTCAATTCAACATTATGAGTAGTCTTACATACTTGGGATGGAGATAGACAATCGAATTTCAAGAAATTGGCCTGAATCCTCTTGAATCCTAGCCTCCTCTTTTCTCCTTAGCCCTAGTTCTTAAGTTGAATTAGCATAAGAGAATGAAACTTCACACTTAGAAATTGATATAGTGTTGAAAATGATAGGGTTTTAATCTAAGATGGATGGGGAAAGAAGTAAAATGCCCTTGCTTTTAAAATTAATCGTCTTACCGTGATGGGTAAGTTATCACACTCTGATAGCCATCGAGACTTTAGTTATTGCAGGCAGTTCAGAGTTGAGGAGGTTAGATGGTCTATTAATAGGATGAAGAAAGGGAGGGCGATTGGACTCGATGAGAATGGTATAGAGTGGTTGACTAGACTATTCAATGCTATCATGAGGACTGGCAAGATGCCTGATGAATGGAGAAGTGCAATGGTACTATTATACAAGAATAAGGGTGATATTTAAAACTGTAACAACTACAGAGGTATCAAGTTGTTAAGCCACACTATGAAAGTCTGGGAGAGAGTGGTGGAGATGAGAGTGAGAAAAGTAGTGTTTATTTTAGAGAATCAGTTTGGATTCACGCTGGGGCGGTGGACTATTGAAGCAATTCATCTTTTCCGGCAATTAGTTGAGAAATATAGGGAAAGAAAGAAGGACCTTCATATGGTGTTTATTGATCTCGAGAAAGCCTATGAAAAAGTCCACAGGGATGCATAATGCAGGTGTCTAAAGGTGAAAGGTGTTCCAATGGTGTATATTAGGGTGATAAAAGACATGTATGGTGGAGCCAATACTTAGATAATAATGGTTGGAGGGGACTCCGAGTATTTTCCTATTGAGACGGGACTTCATGAAGGATCTGCATAAAGCCCTTTTCCATTCGCCTTGGTGATGGATGAGCTAACTCAGTCTATTCAATAGGAGGTTCTATGGTGCATGCTATTTGCATATGACATAGTGCTGATTGATGAGACTCGGGCTAAATTTAATGATAGATTGGAGGTTCGGAGACACACTATGGAATCCAAAGGGTTCAAACTGAGCAGGACCAAAACAGAATACTTGGAGTGTAAGTTCAGCGTGACGAGGGATGAAGCAGACATTGATGTGAAGCGCACTACTCAACCTATTCCTAAAGAAAACTTTAAATATCTTGGGTCCCTCATCCAGAGTAATAGTGATATCGACGATGATGTCACATACCGTATTAGGGTAGTATGGACGAAATGAAGGCTTGCCTATAGAGCACTATGTGATAAGAAGATACCACCTAAACTCAAAGGTATGTTTTACAAGATGATGGTTAGACCGTCGTTGTTGTACGGGGTGGAGTGTTGGCCAATCAAAAACTCACTTGTCTAGAAGATACAGGTCGCAAAGATGAGGATGTTGAGATGGATGTGTGGGCATACTAGGAGTGATAAGATTAGGAATAAGACCATTCAGGAGAAGCTCAAGGTGGCTCCTGTGGCTGATAAGATAAGGGAAGCGAGACTACATTGGTTTGGACATGTGCAGAGAATGAGTAATGATACTCCTATAAAAGGTGTGAGAGGTTGGATTTCGGAGCTACAAGGAGGGGTAGAGGTAGACCGAAGAAGTATTGGGCGGAGGTGATCAAATAGGATATGGTGAAACTTGATCTCACCATGGACATAACCTTAGATAGGAAGGAATGGAGGTCACGTATAAGCGTAGAAAGCTAATAGGTTAGTAGGGGTAGGTCGATATATGACTTTGTGATATCGTAGGTTAGTAGGAATAGTGAGATCTTTACATCGTGTGTTGCCATTATTAGTCCCATATTTGTTTACTTTTAGCATATTTACATTGAGTTTATATCTTGTGTTGTCATTTTCTATCTTGATATGTTAATTTTATCACCTTTTTGCATACTATCATGTGTTTTTCCTTAGTAGTCGCTCATTTTGTTCTCTTTATTTCCCTTCCCTTTTTTCATATCTAGTTTATTCTACTTATGGGATTTTGACGAGGATTACCAGTAACCAACCTCTTTACCTTTATGAGGTAGTGGTAAGGTATGTGTATATTCTACCCTCCCCAGGCCTCACTTGTGGGATTCCACTATGTATGTTGTTGCTTGTTTTTGAGGTACCGTGATGGGGCAACTCCGTGACGTGAACTTGTCGCGCTTCAATTCATTTTTTGAGAAAAAGTTTAAAATGCGTCCAAAAACTGTTTTTCTATAAAATAACACATAAATTGCATTTTTTTCAATTTTGTTTTATGTTTAATTTTACATAAATATCTTTCCAGTCGATTTTCTATTCCCATAGAAAATATTGAAACCCCAATCAAGTGCAAAACCATGACAAGTTCGCGACGCGGACATGTTGAGCACTTTTTTGAATTTTGTTTTCTCCAAAAAATTATCTATGAGAGGATTTAGTCAGTTGATCTATTTCTTGACTTTTATTTGAGTATTTTTCCACTATTGAGTATGATGTGACGATGAGGCTAGGTGGTTTTCTTGGGGAATCAGCAATGGTTCTTCAAGTGCCGGCCACGCCAAGGGTACCCTCCCAGGGTGTGACAAACTTGGTATCAGAGCACAAAGTTCAAGAGTCCTAGGGAGTCTATGAAGTTGTGTCTAGTAGAGTCCTTATTATTAATGTGAAGCATACCACATCCATAATAGTGAGGCTATACGACATTAGGAATTATTACTTCTTTCTTATTCTAATTCGGTGCTATAGAGTTAAATGCTAGAAAATTTCTCTTCTAAATCGTGTGCACATTGGCAGACTATACCTTTCAAATGCCTCGTGAACCTAAGGAATGTCATCATCACCAAGGAGTTTGAGCCTACTACTCAGCTTGTAGCAGATACTCAATATGTAGAAGAGGACAAGGAGAATGAGATGGAATAACTTTGGAGCAAAAAGGTTGAGTCAATAGGACATGAGCGTAGTAAACATAAACAAGAGAATGAAAATATGTTGCCTTATCTGCAGAGACCCTTGAGTTATGCACCAGCACCAATGAGTGCACCCACACTTAATAGAAGATATAATTTGAGGTTGAGGAGACACCAGCCTTTCAGGGTCTGGAACCCTCAGTTACAAGGAAGTGTGGCTCAAGGCCATAAAGAAAAGCCACCATGTAGAGAGTGTAGCAAACTCCATTTGGGAAAGTGTCGAATAGGCACTGATGGCTGCTATAAATATGGCCAAGTGGATCACTTTTGGAGGGATTGTCCAATGCAGGCCATCAAAGCTCAACCCACTACATCTACACCACTAGTTATAGGAAATCAGAGAGGTGCTATTTCTAGCACGAACAGGGCCACAGACCAGTCATATGCCGTGGATAGTCACCCAAACCAGAAAAAATACTTTTGATGCTGTGACAGGTATGATTTTAGTCTTTACTCTTGATTGTTATGTGTTGATTAATCCTAGTGCCACCCCATCGGTTGTGTCTCCTTATGTGGCTAGTAGATTTGATAGAACTCCGGACTGTCTTCCTAAACCCTCCAGTGTATATACTCCAATTGGTGATACTATTCTAGCTAAGAGGGTCTATAAAGATTGTTTTATGATAATCTACCATGGAGATACCATGGCTGACTTAGTTGAAGTAATCTAGATGCAACCCAGGCTCTATAATGAGAAAGAGAAACATATGTCTCTAGAAGTTTAATGTTACCACCTAAGAGTGAGATTTGACGTCTTGTAAACCATGAGTAGAGTTGTCATCCCAGAGTTAAAAGGACGATGATGGAGAGAAGAGACCAAATAGTGAGAGTGGTGGTTGACTGAGGCCTGTAACTAGAGTTATATGTCCATTAGGTAAGTAATGTGGTCATGATCTGATTCCCATAAGTTTTGACAAAGGAGTAGTAAGTACCATTTGATTTCATGAAGAGGCATAGAGAAAGAATTATTGTCAGCATGAGTTGGAGGTGCTAACACTAGGAAGAGGTTTATGTTGATATATCATAGTATTAGTGAGGGCGAAGTATAGAGGTTGAATAGGGGGACAAAGTGTTTTCAATGTGATAGATCTAAACTAGGCTTATGATTCTGAAGTGAAAGCTCCATGAGATTCATAGAGTTATGAGCTCAACCAAATAAGGAGGTATAGTGAATGGGTAAATAGTACTTGTTTATTGAGTATTATTTATGAGACTTTAACAGCCCATTGTTCCCAATTTTTACCTAGTAGTTATAGGTTGGTATAATATGAGGGAAGTGCATGATGCGCATATTAACACTAGGACCTAAGCTTGTATTTTAAGGAGCGGTGTGAAGAAGGGGATATCATTATGACAGTGATAATCTTAGTTGGAGATTTTCTCTAGGAGTCATTTTGTATTGTATGTTTGACATTAAGATGTTGACTTACAAGCGACATGATGCTACGATTATGGTACAGGTACCCCTTAGACGGAGATAGTGAATTGAGGATGAAAAACTAGATAAGAAGAGGCTTAAGATGCACATTCACAATATTGTAAAATTGTGTGAAGCTCTAAGTTATGACTTGCTATGAAAACTTAGATAGTATATTTGAGTTGTCAATGTAAATTAAGCTGGTGTAAGCATTCTTTGTCACCATTAGTAATTAGGTCGATGGGGATTTATGTATAAATGATGATGAGTTTTGTCTTGTGATCCAAGACTTCTTTAGTCAACTATATTGGAGCTTACAAGTTGAATCTTAGCAGACTAAACAAAAATGTTAGATTAGAAGAGATGTAGAAAGTGATTATGTATGTCAATAAGAGTAGCACGTATAGAAAGATGACCACAGAGCTAGAAGGAAGCTAAGAGTAGTATCTAAGAAGAAAGTTCCAACAACAATTTTATATCTTTGAGTATAGTATAACAGGAGACTTTAAGATTTTTATGTGGATAGTAATGCCCCAATTATGTGGAGAGCCATACTTGTAGCTTAGAAAAGTGAATTTGGTTTGCAGACTTAGGGAGTGGACCTTTGAGCTAAGGGAAAGATGAGAAGTTAATAAACTAAAGTGAGTCTTTAGCTTTCGATAATGACGAGTTGATCAGCATGAGACATTGATGCTTTTTTATCTCTTATATTTCTTAAAGCTCAGTTAGGGTGATGTTTCATGTTTGTCTTATGTATGAACACCATGCCTATGGTCTGGACCCATGCACCCGATGTTGATTCATGTTCATCTTGAATTCTGACTATAAACTCATGATAGGTCCTAAAAGGCTAATGAGATTGTATCGTGTTATGAATGCTCTCAGATCAAATATCTCGAATATATTGTGCTTATGATCTTTTCCTCTAAGCCTTTCCAATGACCTTTCTTACTAGTCTTAATAGCAATATTAATAATAGTAGATGAGTTGTTGTTGATGAGTGAGTGTGGATGTTCTTTGATGTGATAATTATGATGTCTTCCTTTTATTAAGTTTATGGATGTGAAGGAAGAGAGAGATGAGACCTTATGATGTGCAATAGACAGGTAAGAGTAGGTTAGAGTGTCTCTAGGCAGGAGTATGTTGGTGTGTCTTTGAAGTGAAAGTTCATTTAATGATGGAGTTAGAAGTGCTAAGTAGGCTTGATAATTCTTGGATATAGTTGAAGTGGTTAGAGTGATAGGCTTGAATGTGTGGAGCTATAGGTTTTGAGGATTATCTTTATATGAATATGATCATCCTAGAAATAACACTTTGAGGCTTAGAATTAGGCTTGAACAGAAAAGGAAGATATGGTTAGGTGGGAATTCGAATATGAGTTATAAGCTTCAAGTGATAGAGTATAGTGCCACGAATAAGAGCATAGTTGAGATGAGGTGCTAAGCTAAAGATTTATCCATAGGGTCTTATATATCATGATGGTCCCATTCTCGATTAGAGTTGATGACTTCTTTCTTGGGTTTGAGTAACTGATTACCGAGGTGTTTAAATGATTCGAGTTGTTTGAGTTATGATGTTCCATTCATGCCTGATGGTGAGAATGTCTAAGGTATAGAACAAGAATCTTATGGGATAAATTGTAGGAGTATGATTGACTTATGGGTAACACATGGTGACTTCAGAGTTGGCTTGACCATGGTAAGAGTATGCAGTGAGACTTAGGCTTGATGTGAGTTATAAGCTTTAGACAATGATGTCCTCTAATGAGTTGAGTTTTTTATCCTTGAGTCGACGTTCACCCTTGAGTTGGAGTATTTGAGTACATGATTGTATAAGTGCCTTGAGAAATCTCCTAGCATAGCCATTATTCGAGGATGAATAATCCCAAGGGGGAGATAATATTACACCAGCAAAATTACTAAAATACCCCTAGAGAAGATATGCTTGTATACTACATCTTCCCAAACTTTTTTGGCAAACCTGAGGCCGGAATAGCGATCAGCAGACAAAATTATGTAAAAAAATGGTATTGGTTGATTTTTAGAGCAATCGGATAAAAAGATAGTTTTATCATGCTGATCGCGATTCCGGCCTCAAATTTGCTAAAAAACTTTGGGAAGATGCATTATGCAAGTGTCTCTCCTTTAGGGGTATTTTGATAATTTTATTGAGTGTAACAATATATAAGCATAATAAGAGAATCACATTATGCATATAGACCACAAAGAAATATACAAACACATCAGAAAAAATAGACCCAAGGTTAAACACATCAGAGGCCTATGCTTCTAGTCTATCCAAAAAATATAATAATAAGAATGATCTCCCTCAATATGAGCCTTCATTGGCCACCACCTTGTCTGTACTAGGAACCACTGTACTATAACCCTAAAAGTAGGAATTTGATAACCTTAACATTTCCTACTCTGCCTTTATCTATGACAATCCTTTTTGAAATATATATTATCACCATGTTAAAACATCTTTTACGAGTGAAAATCTGCTAAAATAACTTGAATAACAAAAATATCCACCACTGCTTTAAGGCCTATAAGAATAATCATGAGGAGTCTATCGTGAATGATAAGAACCACGTTTAAACTAGCCTCCGTTAGATGCTTGCATTGCTACATGAGCTATCCTGTAGCGCTAACTATATGTTTCTACAAAACAAAAAAGGGCAAGTCAAACTTAAAGTGAACCTCTTAATCCTCTCCGCGTTATTTGAGAAAATCATCAAGGCGTGTCAAGATAAGGAATGAAATCTCATATCATACTCAATTATTATCATATCCTCCTGACATCACTTCTCAAATTGGTCTCTCTTCTCTTCCACACGAATGAACTTTGCCAAGAAGATATGAATAATCTTTTCCCATGATAAAGGAGGAAACCCTACTAGTGTAGTCTCAATATTGGCCTTCCACCACTCTTTATCAAGCCTAATCGTATTAAAAGTTATATATCCAACATTGTGAGATTCTACCAATACCATGTTATGAAGTTTTTCTTGATAGCTTGCAAGGAACTCATAAAACTCATCACATAGATCACTAATAAATTAACTCTGGTGGACTCATTCCCTAAATTCTGTCAAACATCTTCTACTCACCAAGTAACATAATAGGCCTAAAACCTAGGGGAAAGCAATACCAGACAGGGGCACACATCTAAGACTAGGAGATACAACAAATAGCTACTTAGGCCCTTAGAGCATGAACACCTAAAGCATTTGCATGATTAAGATCGTTTGTTTTTTAACTATGTTATATGAGTCGTTCTAGTGTACTAGGTAGAATACTCGTACTGTTACCCTCTTAAAAAATTCTGCCATGAAAACAAGAGTGTCCTAAAGAATTGGAGTAATAACAAATAGAGTGATGCACTGATGCCTAGCTTGGTCCTACTTCCTCAGCCAGAAGCATCTCATCATTTAGAGTATCATTATTATCAGGAGACACTACTCGAGGACAAACTTGAGAATCTATTGGTGCACTACCTTCAGTGGTACTATAGTTGGGGCCCTACCCTACCCCACCCCACCCTACCCTTGTCTCTGCTCTCTACCACATATCGTCACCTTAGAAATAGGTGTGACTGTAGGTTCCTAGTCTCCAGCTAACATCTTTGAGAAAGTAAAACAAAGGTATTTAAAATTTGATAAGTCAAATATGCAATATAAAAAGACTAAGAATGGAGGTTTCCTTTATATAACGTAGTCTCTCCAAGATAAGTAACAGACATATCTACACTAATGTGTAAGTTACTACTAGATATTTCTCTTATACTCATAAGATCGGTGAATCATGCTTCAATACCAAATTATTATGATCTAAAAATTTTAAGTCGTGATAGTGCCAACCCAAATCGCATAGACAAACCATTCAACTTACCAAGTTCATCTAATCAATTTAAAAAAAAAGAAGTAAAAGAAAAACTCGATATAAGTTTAAGAAACAAGTCATAGAATTGAAAATTCAAAAATAAAATATAAATTCTCAAAAACTTGATCTCAGAATACTAAATATTACAATAATTGTCTAAAAAGAAAAGTCAGAGATAAAAAAAATCAAAGGTGCTTGATGTTGCGGAATAACCGAGTACGTACCTCCAAGATTCAAAGCAAGCTTCATAATTGTAACTCACTTACCGCCTCTACTCAGGACTGAACCTGCAGACAAAGGAGAAGAAAACAAAGGCAAGTTTTGAAAAATACATGTACTAAGCAGCATTGTCATTTTGTCCTGCATAAAGTGATGGCAACGGTTGATCTTCCATGCTTACCTCTACATCCTCAACAATTTGTATCAATAGTAATATAATTAGTTTAAATGAATATATAAATAATCAAGAAGTGGGAAACCTTCTCAGCAACTAGGCAACTTCAAGTAAAATCAACTAAACAGGAAAGAAGTTATATAAAGTATGGGAAACAATGTTCTTAAATGCATATAAAAATGAGATAAAATATTGAACAATTTACTATATCATCCATGCCTCTATTATGACGATCGTGCTCTATATATAGGGGACTCATAAAGTCCATGTACTTCCTTATCGGATAAATAACATCACTTTATGTATTCTATGATCTATCTGAAAGACAATTATATTATTTTTTATTTAGAATTAGGTCCTTAAATCACATCAGACATAGCATATTCACCAATCAATTATACATATGGCATTATAAGCATTAACAAATGATACAAATAAAAAAATATATGACACGAACAAATATAAATGCCTTTTCGTCATATCAATACAAGTATATAGATAATTATGAAGGATAAATTTTAATTAATTAAATATCCCATTTAACAACTGAGAGCTCAAATATCATATTAACATCTACTAATATTGAAAATCAGACAAACATAATAAAATATTTCTACTCAAGGTATGACATTGGTACCTCTATAAGTACTTGTGATTTCACCTATATAAGACCCCCGATATCCTTAACCCACTAACAAGTATTTAGTAGTTCAGACACTTCATAAGAGTCAATAAAGTCTCAACTTGCCTTAAGTTTGAAGCATACAAGATCACAAAATAGTTTTTTTTTCTTCAGAGCATCTGAACGATGACAATCTCATCAAATACGAAATCAACATAAGCACATAAATTTGTAGACACCCATATTGATATACTTTCATCCAAACCTAAAAAGTTAACCTAAAAGGAAATCCCAAGTCTCCAAGTTCAAAATTATAATCTTATTTTAAAATCGTTTTGCCCATGGCACAAGGATGTTACAACCCAAAAATGAACAGAACCCAATAATGTTTTGATCACCAAATCAAATTTCTAATTTTAGGTATAAAAATCACAAATTCTAATTGATTTTATAGATTAAATCATGAAATAAATAGTGCCAGGGAACATAAAAGCTTGTATTCTTACCATTGCGCCAAAACAAGTAAATCTCCCTTGAAATCACCAAAAAATTCGATCTCTCAAGCTTTAAGAATTGAATAATGAACAATGAATTTGAAAAGGAAACATAATTCTTTCTAGGCATTGAAAGCCCTTAAAAAATACAGAGACCTACCACGAACCTGGTGGACATTTGTCTTGAGTTTCTTATCATAATGGGGATATAAAATTTCTCCATATTTGGTGAATCCTTTTTCTAGTAGGAAAAGGAAAACAAAATTTCCTCATATTTGGCAAATCCTTTTTCTAGTAGGAAAATGTTTATGATTCTATAAATAGAGGTTCATTCGTTCTAACTTGGCAGCATTCACAATGTAGCTATAAGGGCTTGAGAGTTATGTGTAGGAGGAGAAATTGTGAGACACAAGTGTGTGTGAACCTCTTTATATTCTGAGTGAATTGGTGAGGTTATTTCTCTCGGTGTTGTATACTCTCGTTTATATAGTGGATTGCTCATCTCCTCTTGTGGATGTAGGCCGGTTGACCGAACCACGTTAAATATTTATCTATTTATGATATGTTCCTTGTTTATCTTCATACTCATGGTCTTTCGAGGATTGCTTTGCTAGCTTCTGCATGTCACTTGATTTCTATCGGTCCTAACAAGTGGTATCAGAGCCTAGGTTCTGGTATAGCGGACTAGTGGACTATGTCTTATGAGAAGTTCTCGGTGTGACAACTGGACCAGAGATCTGTAGGGATGTCTTGTTTCGAAAGTCTTCTTGGCAAATTGATGGTCAAACAGCGTGTCCCACTGGTTGGTAGTAGTGGTGCAAGATGGTTAGCAAATCGAATGTATTATCCCTGAAGGGGAGTTTATGAATTGAGTAGTCTCGATTTGAGAGGAGGATTGCTGGGTATGACAAACTCATCCCACATCGGAGGAAGAAAAAGAAATACATCAATATATGTGTGTTCACCCAACTCCATTAGTATGAGCCTTTTGGGATTTACGAAAAACAAATTCATGAGGGATTGGCCCAAAGCAGACATTATTATACTAATATGTAGGGCAGCGGTACATGCTGTCCTAACAAGTGGAATCAAAGCAAGCTAAGAATAAGTGTTCATCTTGGCGCGTTCAGTTCTAGACGCAACCTATTTGATAGCAATGAAGCTTTTGTTGGAGAAACTTTTTCTAGAGAGATTCTTTGTCAGGAGACATAGAATTTGCAGAGGAGATTTTACAGAGGAGATTGAACCTGATGAATATTGTGCGAAAAAGGTGGAGAAAATTTATTTTGTCAGAAATTCAGGCCAATGGGGAGATTTGTTGGGTATTTGTCCTGAGTTTCTACCATAATTAGGGGTACAAAATTTCTCCATATTTGGCAAATCATTTTTCTAGTAGGAAAAGGAAAACAGAATTTCGACGTATTTGGTAAATCTTTTTTTCTAGCAGGAAAAGGTTTAGGATTCTATAAACAGAGGCTCATTCCTTCTAACTTGGCAGCATTCACAATGTAGTCATAAGGGCTTGAGAATTGTGTGTAAGGGGGAGAAATTATGAGACACAAATGTGTGTGAACCTCTTTGTATTCCGAGTGAATTAGTGAGGTTATTTATCTCGGTGTTGTATACTCTCGTTTATATAGTGGATTGCTCATCTCCTCTTATGGATGTAGATTGGTTGACCGAACCACGTTAAATATTTGTCTCTTTATGATATGTTCCTCATTTATCTTCGTACTTATGGTCTTTCGAGGGTTGCTTTGCTAGCTTTCGCATGTCACTTGATTTCTATCGGTCCTAACAGAACCCAACCGAATCCAACACATGACCAGGGGAACCAATCTAGTGGGACTGCTAAGCATAACCTAGACCTGAATTTGAATGTTCTCTCTGCGAATGCGAACAAACTTTGATTACTCTTTGTGAATGTGAGCTTGACTTCGAGCTTGCGCATGCGAAGAAGAACTGCCGGTGCATCAACAATGACCAAAACTCCAAATAAGAAGCCAAAATTTATTCAAGCCCTTGAGACACAAATCAATTGTTCAACCCACTCCTAGAATGTTTTAAATCTGTGAAATATATCAAATCACCAATTCAAGACTGTCTTGACCAAATGTTGACCATTGTCAACTCAACATTTTTAAACGAATTAGAATCTCAACCAACGGTCAAATCATTTTAGTGCATCGAGGTCTGTGCAAAAGTTCTGACTAAGTCATTAATCACCTATCATAGCTAATGGAATCATCAAAACTCATACCGATCTCACTAATTCAAAATGTTTGAAAATCTTCTCAGAAATGCATTTAATCACCCTAGAAATTTTGTCGCTCATTCCCACAATTCATAAACAACAAAATAAAGCTATAGGGAAGGCCAATCAAGAAAAAAATTCTAATAATAAAACGACTATACGGATCATTACAACTTGACCTCAATATTAATGGAGGACAAGTTTGGACCATTTTGTTAAGTTTATCAGTAAATTTGGATGTTTTCCTATCTGTTTTTTTTTTTTGGTTAAAATGAAGTTTTTTCCTGTTAAATTATCACGACCCAACACTATAGGTCATGATTACGCCTGTTGTATCCCTCCTAGAGGCAACCCAACCTAATAACCAAGGTAACCTATGTAGAAAACTATGTATGACTATAGCTAAAAAATAATAATACAAGCCAAAGACCTCCTACCCCAGAACTTGGAAATCAACTATATAGAGCTACTATAGACCAAAATAAAAATATACAGACCCTCAATAACATAAATAGAGCTACAAGCCAAAACTATATATACATAGACTAGTTTCTGGATACTAAGACAACCAACTAGATGGAAGGAGACCGTAGAAGATCCTAAAGATCGTCTGATGCTCATCAAAAGTATCCTAAAACGGCATAGATAGGTCGAAGTCAACGACGGTGGCTCGTGCTTGGACTTGCACCATGAATAGATGTAGAACAAAGTAGTGGTGAGCACTAATATGAGGTACCCAGTAGGAGTCATCGGCCGACTGAGTGGAATATAGTAAATGTAGCAAGAATGACTAGACTATGCACTGTAAATACTGTCTGTCGAACCAAAAGCCAAGTGATTATTGTCTTGAGATTTAAGCAACCCAACTACAAAAATAGGTGACGCATGTTTATACCCCGGAACCATATAGGACATGCAGGTATGCGAGTGTAAGATACTATCTAACCTAGCCTTATACGTTTTTCAGGCCCTCATAAGCCCAACGGGTGAATCCGCGCACCAAGTAACCAAGGATACATGAATAGATCCCAACCACTCAATTGTTTCTGAACTAGTCATCCAATTCTAAAGGTAGCAGAGGAACACAGAGCCCAGACCTTGAACCGGGGATGTGGCCCTGTGAAGTACCATTGTTTGGACTAGACCTCAAACCATGCCCTAGACTGGACCTCAGGCAATATCCTGGACTGGACATCAAGGCATGCAGTACCTTGGACTTGACAACAAGTCATGGTAAACTTAGGCAATACCCTGGACTGGACATTAAGGTGTGCAAGCTCGGGTAATACCTTGGACTGGACATCAGAGTGTGCAAACTTAGGCAATAGCCTGGATTGGACCTCAGGGTGCGGCAAACTCAGACGATACCCTGGACTGGACCGTAGAGCGCGGCAAACTCAGGCAATCCCCTAGACTACAAGCATTAGGCTATGTCCAAGATTCTAACACAAACTACGGACCTAACATGAGTTCACATTGGTGGTGCATAGGATGTAACCGAATCTTTACTCTACCTGACCCAAGTCAGCTAATCCAATCTACAAGAATCTATGCCTCTCAAGTTGCGCTGGATATCGATATAGTTGTCTACCAATCCTAGCCAGCGTGGGTATAGGGCATCACTAGTTGTCTACCAATCCTAGCCAGCGTGGGTATAGGGCATCACTAACCTAAGCCTAGGCTAAGGCCCAATAAGTCAACCTGTAGAATTAGGATACAACACACTGACAGGATGCCACACAAATCTCAACAGGTGTTCAGAAGGATAGAAGTCAACCAAGTTTCCAAGATACAACATATTTCTCAGTATTAGACAGCCCAACACATTTAATAGGTATTCAGATAGTAATACATGACAATCTAACTGTACAATTACCCATGTAGCCTCTAACTGTGTTCGTTCTAAACTTCTTAGTCTTTACCAGATTCATTGCAAAAGTATAGCCTTTAACAGAGTCATTTACCGCGAAACAACATTAAATCCAGATATTACAACAGAATGGCCATTAATGTGCTCAAATAGGAATCACTAACTCATCCAGCATAAACATCCCTTAAATCAACAGTTTCCAATAATACTAGGCAACCGTTACAACGGATAACTAGAAATAAAGCAATTAATAAATATACAGCTCACAGATAATCACAATACGACAACAAGTACATCTCGGTAACCTTGAATATAAGCTAGTATAGCAGATTCAACAGATATAATCTCAAATATAGCAGGAACTCAATGTACAACCTCAGTACAGACAATCTCATTACCACAGCCTTCAATATAAAATATTTAACAAGTACGGTCTCTAACCCAGCAAGTATAGTCTTAAACTTAGCGTAACCAACAAGTATGGTCATTTATGTATCAACTCCAGCATATACTCATGCTTTCCAATCAATATTCTTATATTCAGCTCGGTTTACTAGGAGAGAGAGAAGCCTAGCCTACCTGGATGCCAATCATGTACGCTCCTGTCCATCCATGATAGTTGTACTCCTTTTAGTATTCTCAAACTACTGTCAAACTATCAAAATAGAATCACAGCATCAAGAGGATCATTTTGACATTAATATCATAGAAAATGGGCTCAAATCAGTTTTGGGCCCAAAAAGGGGGCCTAGAGCGAAATTTCAAAATAAAGCTCATATAATTTCTACATACTTCCCTAAGCCTGTACATCAAATTCGAGCTCAGTCCGAGGTCTAAAACAATACAAAATAGCCGAAAAATTAAAAAGTATTCTTTTCGAAAAACTTATGTTTCAAATATTTCTTTATCAATTTCTCCAAAATACTATATAATCAACAGAATGAACTATACCACGATGTTAAGATCAAAAAAATAATCCTTCAATTTAGACCAAGATTTCACTGAAATTCGACTCAAAACGACGAAGAAATCACATTTTAAAATTTTTGATAAACAACACCAATAGGGCGGCAGCTATTTTATCATTTTATCTCAAAATGCAGTAAAATCTGGAGAATCCGATACTACCACGAAGTTTACCTTGAAAAAGACTTCAATTTGGACTAAAATTTCACTGAATTTCGATCCTAAACGAGAAAGATATCAATATTCAAAGTTTTCGACAATCCACAACAACATACAATGAAAAATCGCAAATTTTACCTAGAACGACGTACCAAAATTATTTTTGACACTTTCATGATGTTCCCCTAAAAAATACACAAGTTCACCTTTTGAATCACTAAAATCCGATAAAATAGAACCTCAAAAAATGAGGTGTAACGTGAGAGGAATATATATAATTAAGATCCTGGCAATAAGCCATATATATCTATTGTCATGACCTGGCCATGTGGCATCACCATATTGCACCATGTGGCAGCACTACAGCGTGCCATATCACCCTCACTTCAGCAACCATTCAACTCTTTTTTCGATGTTTCAGGCTTGTTTGGAATTTAATTTTCGCAAATAAACTATGTAATCCTACTAATTTCGACGTTTTAGATCCAATGGCACAGACGAAATTTCTATCGGAGTTTGTTACGATCTGTTGTAGGTCCCACTTTCTTATATCCAATTTTTAATAAAAAGAACAGAGGGGGTGAAATTGTATCCGAAATTCGCCGATACCAAACAAAGGGTTGTTCTAAACTAAACTCGACGTTCTGGAGCTGATCGCACTACCAGAATTCCCATCCAAGCACATTTTCCAAGGTTATTGACTAAAGTCAACTTTTGGCATATTCTAAAGGATAAATTTGCAAAACTCGAAAACACTAACACTGAACATGTTCCTAGCCTAATTTGATCATTCTAGAGTTGATGAAACTGTCAAAATTATATTTCGAGGCCGTTAACTAGGAATTTACCTGAAAGTTAACTGTCCAGTTATAATTAGCCTTTTAACACGGAAAACTGCATATTTTTCAAACGAACAAACCGACAACCATACCATCAGTACCAGCAAGTCCAAAATGTCGTGAGGTCATTGTAGAAATGTTCCAATCGATGAGATACATGCAAAGACACAAAAATGATCCAGAGGGTCATTGCACAGATTTATGTTGAACTAATACTGAACAAGAAAAGCATCTTCATTCTTGTCCATATAATCTACACTTTTCTGAACATGATATGACAATGATGGAGATATTATAGTGGTTGAAATAGGTGAAATAGACTTGTACAATGTGATAATTGAGGTGATAAATTTCAAAATTAATTAATGAAATGCAGTTGGTTTATTATCCTTTTGCAACTTAAGTCTTAAGAAGTTTCTTGATATTGTAACTTAAAATTGACATTGATGTAACAACTTAAGGATGAATGTGATCCGTGTGATTCCCCCACTCAACTACAATTGTTACACGAAAAATTTGCTTCGACAACATGCATATTGCATGTTATAACCTTTATAGTGATGCATTTCATATTAGAACGTATAAGTATTTAGGTTACAATAATTATGGTGTTGCATCTCACATACAGAAAGTGTATCATTTCTTAAATGTCTCCATCATACATGTTTAAAAAAAAATATCTTGATAAACCACATCAAATTGATAATTTAAGTCAAATTGATAATAGTCACTCAACTTTATCAATTATAATGACAAAATCTGTCCCTCAAGATAGCTTGATCCTTTTAACTGACAAAAGTATGTCTTCTTTTTCTTTTCTGAAACATGATCAATCAAGACGTATGATATTTGTGATTCTATATTCATCAATTGATAAAATACTCCAATTTTTCAAATTTACTAAAATAGTGGTAAAGTGAAGTTATTTCAATTGGACAAAAATAGTTTTGTTGACTTTGCTTTACAGTTGGAAAATTAAGCGTACTATTTAATCATGTTTGTGTAACAAAAGAATAAAGTTTCCTAACCTAAATGTTACGGGGGAAAGTTTAATATGAGTGAATCAACTGAGGAGAACAAAATCAAACCCAAAACTGCATCAAATTGCAAATTAAGTCAAATCGAGAAAAAACTTCTGTTTAGTTTGACTTGAATTGATATTGGAGAAAAATCAGCTATATTTGGGTTGGGTTGGGTTGGATTGGTTTTAATTTAAAAAATCAATCCGAAATCAAATCAATCCGACATTAATTATATAATTTTTAAAATTTATTTTATACATAAATCAATTAACATGTATGAATTTTAGAGTTTTCTCATCCACATTGAGTTAAAAGAATATACTACGATGGCCTTAGGTTTAAAACTTGTACTTATAATTGCAGCTCAATTTTCTCAGAATGCACAAAATGAGTAGTCTATCTTCATCTAATGCTTGGACTGAGAAATTAATCCCTTCTAGTATGACATCCAACTTCCAAGCAAGAGAAAAAATGTCTAATTCAAATTAATCTCACCAAAAGTTTTCCATCTTCTTTCTCATTTTTTGCCCCCCCCCCCCCCTCCCTTTTTTAGTGTGTGTTGGACAGGGCGGGGTGGGTTTAGGGTTGACTCTCGCTTCTTTTAAAAAAATATATATATTTCTCTTTCAGTGTTTGGTGGTCGTATTATACAGAATTTTTTTTCATACCTAAAATTCGAATCTGAAATCTCTGATAGAATAGAATAATTTTATCACTACACCATGTCGACTTTTCCTTCTTTATTTGTTTTGGTAGAAAGAGTGGAGGGTTGACTTTGGAAGCATTATTTAAAGGATGTGGTGTCGTCTAAGGCAATATATATATATATATATATGAAGCAAAACTCTAAGGGTGTGTTCGGCAGAAGGAAAAACTTTTTTTGATTTTTTGCTTATCTTTTTATGTTTGATATGTACAAAAAATATATTATCCTAAATTATTTGTATATTAATCTAGAAAAATTCACTCTTGGCTGCTAACCCTTTTATAATTTGAGTTTGTTATTGCTTTGCTAATTTTTAAAAGCAATAATGTAAGTGTTTTGTGCTATAATTTTTTTAGGTCAAATGAACTACTTTAGATTTGAAGCAATAATGGTTCATCATAATATTTTTCTAATCATGTAGTTTATCGATACACATGTAGAAGTTCTTTAACAGCATTATCTGACTCATTTTTCTTCGCTTATTTCCCCAACATACAATGAAATCGTGCTTTGTAGTTGGAGATGGAATGAAATTTCGTTAAATTATTCTTAATAATAATTAGCAAAGTATATTTTTCAAGGTCAAGTTTGGCCTTCACTGATAAAATGTTATATAAGACAATCAGATGTATAAAATATTTCATGTTCACATGTGATTTTGAAAAGAATTGCATCTAAGAAGTGTGATGCGATTATTATTATAAGTTATAATTATGTACTTAACTTGAAAGTTTACCATTAATGGAATAGTAAATGAAATTTGGACAAAATGTGTAGTATAAAGCAGTTGTGGAGTTCATATAGTAATCGAAATGTTATGTCCACTATTTTAGATTGGTTAAATTGCATTATTAAAAATGCCAGATGTCATATGAACATGTATCAATTAACTCTCTTCTTTTTTTTCCAATTATTATACATAGTGGAAGTTTATCCGTTAGCCATAACGATTAGGACTTTAGAGTTCTAATTTATTAATTAAAGGTTTTGAAAATTCATTTTTGAGAAGTAGTGGCACACTTCAACTTCCCTCAAAGCCATCTTATTTTTTCCTTATAAGCTTTAAAAGTCTTAATTTGTTTTTGTAGGCATCCACTTTTCTCAACTTCTATGCTACTAATATTATAAAGTTAGTTTAGTTAGTGCTTTATTTTATCTTTAGAAAATATGGAATGTCCACTATCATATACTTTCTCTAATTATTTTATTTTTCATTTTTATATATTTAAAAAAGATAATTTTTTATTCTCATATTTTATTTATAACAGTAATTATTTATTATCTAAATTATAATTCAAGACGTAATATTCTTTCTAGTCCATATTAAGTGAATTCTTGTAGCATCACACACCTCTTTACAAAAATATTTACGGACAAAAACTAAAAACTACTTTCCACTATTATCCTTTTGATTATTTTTTAAATTATTCTCCCAGAAAAAGTAAAGTGGTTAAGAACCTTATTAAAAAGAAAGCTAAATACGAAAAAAAAAATCAACAATTCTTTTGAACTTTAAAAAATCATTTTTTAAATTGTGAATTTTTTTCAACAATTCACTTAACATGGACTAGGGGAGTATTAAATATCAATTAGTAAAGATAATATGCAAAAATAGTTATTTTAATCATTTGTTTTAATGTGTGGTGTGTCAAGTTCAAACATGATAAATAAAAATAAACGGAAAAAATATCATCAATGATAACATAAAAATTAAAATAATAACGTGCATATGTTCGTATAAGGTCAGCTAGTATGATGGACTTGAACATATTACCCAAAAACATTTAGGGTTGACACTATACAAAGTCAACCAAACAAATGAATGGTCCAGATTGTCTTATACAAAGTTAACCAAATAACGAATGGTCCAGATTGTCTTATTTGCAACTGAAGTCATTATGTCAAAGCAAAGGGATATAATCATGCAGGAGATAATATTTTCTATCCCCCATAAAAGTGGCAAAGATGCAAATTATTGTTATTTTAAAAGTGAATCAGTTGGCATTCCATATGCTCTACATTTCAGTTTAGTCCTAGCTGATTGGTAGGAAAATAAATTTACTATAAGTTATGGATGAATATATTTGCAAAATAAAAGAAAGAAAAAATTTAATATTAGGTGGTATTAAGTGGATCAAAGTGCGATTCCTATAAGATGGAAAAGAAGGTCGAAGCACTGAAAAATAATTTGCATTATTAATCTTACATCTTAATCATAAGTTTATCAATTTTGACAACACTAAGGAGTCGTTTGATGCGAGGTATAAAGTATAACCGTCTGAAGATTATTTTATCCTCGGTTTGATTGGAAAGATTAGGTAGTCATGGAATTATTTATCCTCCATTTATACCTTAGTGATGGTATAAGTTATCCCATGTACATAGTGAGATAACTTATCCGGGAATAATTAATCTCAAAATAACTTACACGACCCCTAAGAGTTGTTTTGTTGGAGGGATTAAAGTTGGTTATATTAGTATAAGTATAAAATTTAAAATTAAATTCATATATTTAATTTAAGGTATTACCTAAAATTAGATAAATTCAATATCACGATTATAGAATTATCTAACTAATATAAAGGTATCTTAATTATATTTTTAGAATTGTAATTCTCATCATAGTTCCAGGATTATTATAATTCTTGGAAATCTGATTTTGAACAAACGAACCTCTAAAATAGTCTGTTTGGAAACAACAATTTAATTATTAAGTTATATGATTACTAAGATTATAATTACGCATTTTAGACTAGTAACTATACAATATAATAATATTAGGTAATGATATAATTTTATAGTAATCAAATAATATACTCTTTCTTAGAGTAGGACTTAATTACATATTGTACAATTATCACAATATATACTCCTTCCTAGAATAGGGCTCTAATCCTACAGTTATATAGCTATAAGTATTTTCTATTGTATCATACGATAAAGGCAACTGAATACAATTTCGAAAATCTCTCCTCTAACTATCATGGTATCAAGAGTCATTGTCTAATCTTTCTTTTCCTTTTCATGCTCTATGTTTCATCTACACAGGTACCTTGCTACCTTCCTGCGTTTCTCTTGGCTCTCTGTTGTCTCTGCACAAGTGCCCTATATTTTTTTTTCCTATTATTCACTGCGAGAATTCCACATTGGAATCTTTGTTCAAGGAAGGGGCCTTTTTGGATGGCTAGATGGTTCTGCTTGTCTACCAACTGATGCAAAAGAGTTGGATCTATGGAAATTGAATAATGCAAAGTTAATCGCTAGGATGTTGAATTCAGTACATGCTGACTTCAATATGGGACTTAGACCATTTAGTATGCTTTAAAGATGTGGCTCCACCCTTGTAAGGTCTATCAACAAAGTAATCTTGCACGAGAGTTTAAAGTAGAACGTAACATTGCCGAAAATACACAGGGGGACAAGAATGTTCGCTCTTTTTATGATGCCTTGCAGTTGCTTTGGTCAGAACAAGATTAAATTTTTGCGCGAAATATGTCTACAACAAGGCTCAAGGAGGTGTTGGGAGAACGACAAAAGACAAGGATGGTGCAGTTTCATTTAACAACAAAAGACAAGGATGTTGCGGTTCTTAATGAAACTCAGGCTTGACTTCGAGTCAATTCATGGAAGTTTGTTCAACAGAGAGGTCACACTTTCTCTTGACGTAGTGGTGCATTCGTCTTGCGTAAAGAGACTAGGCTTGAAACTCAAGATGCCATGGAATGTAAGACATTACTTATTGTTGCATTTCTTGCAAAAAAATCAAATGTTGTTGCTTTAGGAAATACTAAGAGAAGTGTCCAGTGTTATGAATGTCAGGACTTCGGTCACATAGCAATTAACTATCCTAAGAAGAAAAAGTATTATGCTTATTGGAAGATAACTAACCATCACATTTCAAACTATTGTCATCGTCCAAATCATTTGTGGTCTACTTATCAAGCATATCAAACGGACGTCACTACAGCATCTGGTTCCTTCCTTGCTAGCCATGATCTTGAAAAACTAATCTGAGATTCTATAGGAGCTGCCCTTCATGGAGCCATTTCAAGTGCACTCCTGGCATCTTCATGTACAAGTAATTATATTAAAACTACTTGGTGTCTAGATTCGGCTGCTTCTATCATATGATAAGAGATTTGTTCCAATTTTCCTCATTGTCTGATGATATTACTAAGTATGCTATTCATACGGCAAATGGGCATATACTGCCTGCTTCGTGTGTTAGTTTTGTTGGAAATTTGTCCAACGTTCTTTATGTACCAAATTTGAAGGCTAATTTGGTTTCGATTGGCCAACTAGTTGATCAAAATTGTGTTATAAAATTATCACCCAATGGTTGTGTTGTTCAGAATTCGAAAATCGGGATGACCATGGCCACAAGCCATAAAGTTGGCAGAATGTTTCTACTAGAGTCAGTTCATCGTCACTTGCATCGTTGTTTTCTTTCAGTTTCTGTAGAGGATGTTACTCGCTCAAATAAGTTCCTTATTATTTGGCATAGTAGGATGGGTCATCCTTATTCCTCTCTACTTCAGCACATGCTTAAATCAAGTCTTCCAGCAACATATGGCATTTTGTCTGGTCTCCCTCTAACATGTTCTAATTGTGCCAGTTCGAAAAGTCACAACCTCCATTTTTCATCCAGATCATCTGATTATAAGGAGACTTTTGATTTAGTGCATAGCGATATTTAGGGTCCTTTTCCTATTTTGTCAAGAATGGGACATATGTATTTTGTGTTATTTATAGATCATGTATCCAGATACACATGGGTGTTTTTTATTCGAAATAAATGTATGATTCCGACTCTTATTATGAATATTTTTGAGTATGTTCATACATAATTTCATAAAACCGTCAAGATATTTCGTTCTGATTCCAGGGGAGAGTACACTAAGATTATTTTGTTGAGTTTTTCAAAAACAAAGAAATTATTTTTCAACATACTTGTCCTCATACCAGAACAAAATGAAGTCGTGGAAAGGAAGAATCGACATGTTTTGAAAACTACATTGGCTCTGTTGGGTACGTCTAATATGCTATAGAGTTTTTGACCTGAAGCCGTACATACCTCTGTATATTTGATCAATCGACAAACTTCTCAGTCATTGCCAATGAAACACTATACTTCAAATTATTTCATCATAAGCCTGATTATTCCCACTTCCGAGTTTTCGGTTGTTTCTGTTTTGTCCATCTTCCAGCACAAGAACGATATAAGCTTTCATCAACAGTAGCACAGTACATTTTTATAAGCTATAGTGATGCACAGAAGGGGCATCTCTATTATGATGCATCTCGTCATCAGCTTCGAGTATCTAGACATATTATTTCTTTGAGGATCAATTTTCTTATAAAGAAAATTCTCAACATCCTTCAGAATCTATTTCTTTTCTATACAAGTTTGATGATGTGGGGGCTACTGATCCTCCACTTGATCCTTCGAAACAGACTATGAACTATGATAACGAGGATCTCCAGTCCTTCTCTCCTTTGGTATTGATTCCACATCCCCATCCTCATCGTCAGAAGAAAGAATCATCTCACGGTTGGTAGAGGACTCTACGGTCCATAAATAGAGTCTCATAGTTGGCTTACATATTTAAAAAATTTCAACGTTTTAGACTCGGTCTATGAAGCAATTTTATGGATCTTAGATACTTCTACGGATCATAGATGGTTCCTATAGATAAGATTTAGAGATGATCCAGAATTTCTAAGTTCCACGAAATCAGGTCCACGAGGTGTAAAACGTTCTATGAGCCATAGACCCAATCTCGTAATCCAACCCTTCATTGAGTCAATGAAGACTACGAATAGGTTTACAATCCATAGTTTGGACCATGACCCATAGTTAATGTTTCATAGGTTAAGTTGTAACACCTGGTAAAATTACCAAAATACCCCTAGAAGAGAGATGTGTGCATAACGCGTCTTCTCGTGCTCTAATGGTATATCTGAGGCCGTATATGAGATCAACATAAAGAATAGAGTAGAAAAGTGGTCTCGATTGACTTTTAGAGCAAACTGATCAAAAGATAATTTTTCGATGATAATGCGCGACAGGTATGCGATGCGCACCTGCCGCGGAATTACACTTAGATTTGGTCCAAATATTTTCTACGGGGTTAGAAAACTCATTCAGAGAATATTTGGCGAAAAGCCCCAAAGTTTTACACAGTCCGCATCGCAGACCTATATACCCGAGGCGAACGTTTTTCAGTTTTTTTGTGAGGGGCATTCAAGACCTTTTCCAACCTCTCCTAAACTTAAAACACAAACTAAATGAGTCATTTTGAGCGTAAAAAGGGTTTAAATCCCCATTCCTAAGCCATTCTAATTCTTGAAAAAGACTAGGGCTAAAAGGAAGAGAAGAAGAGCATAAATTCGAGGAGTTTGAGGAGAGTTCTTCGAGGATTGATTGTCAAAAGCTTCACACAAAGTATGTAAGGCTAAATAAAGCATGGAATTGTTCTCTCATGTGCCCCTATTGATGGTAATAGAGGAGTTAAGAGTCTAATGAGTCTACATACATGATTCTTGATTATTTTCTTGAAAATTATATACACACTAAATGTATTTTCATTTGTTGATGATCATCATAAACTTGATTTCCTAAATTGTATACTTTTCATAAGTTATTGTATAACTCTATATGTTATTTTGTGGAAGCATGCATAAATGAACTTAGGGATGGAGTCTAGAGCCTTAACATGAGCATGTTGATTGTAATCTTGATGTAAGTATGAGGTTGAATTAATTGAGCTTGATGATCCCATGAGTATTCATAATTGAGTTCTAGAGTTCAATCTAATTGAATTCTTCTTAATGATGATCTGAGTCCTTAAGTTCTTAAATGAGCACTGAGTTAATGGGTTGATTGAGATGTTAGGCCGAAAGGCCCCATTGAGTTGAGTTAATGAGTTGATGAGAGTCTATATAAGACTAATTCAGATGATGAGTGCCTCCACAAGGCTAATTGAGATGATTTTATTGAGTTGAGGAGTCTAATGAGGAGTATCGAACACCAAAATGAGTAAGAGTACCACTCTTACTCATTAACTAAGTCTCCTAGCGTAGGTAAGGATTAGAACAATTACATTGAGGTTCCCTCTTGAGTTAAAGTCCCTAAAAGAAATAGAGGACTTGTTGAGGCTAGATCCCTAGTGGATCCGAGGCATTCTTTAGCTGGCAAGGACGGAACGGCTGTGGCAACATCAGTAGGATCCCAGACAACATAAGTTATTGTTGTCAGATAAGAGAAACTTCCAAATAGGATCCCAGACTGAGTACTTTGAGTCGAGTTGAGTTGAGTTGAGTTGATTGATAAGGGTTGATTAGTTGATGGGTCACTTGTATACTCTTTATTCTTGCTTTAGATAGACATTTGACATTTTGATTGAGTATCTTCTGAGTTGATGTTACTCTATATTATTCTATCTGCATCTGTTTCTTCAGCCATTTTACATACTCGTACATTCCACATATTGACGTCCCCTTTGGACTGCATCAGAGGCGGGTACTAGAGATCGTTAACAGGCACATCATTGAGGATCTGAGCATTCAATGTTTACTTCGGAGTATCATTGCTTTACTTTCATCTAGCTTATTAGTGTTAAACTTGAGTTAGCTTTACTTTTATTTTGAGGTAGCCATGGGTCTGTCATTAGCACCATTTGATAGTTATAGAGGCTTCATTGACTAGAATTAATATATTGATGTTGAGACTTGTTGAGCTAGTTTTCTTTCTACTAGCCTATTTATTTGATATACTATTTGAGACATCAAATTTGCCCATTATTATCTTTAGTCTTCTACTGATTGATAGAGTTTATTGAATGAATGAATGTGATGAGGCCAAGTGGTTAGCTTGAGGACTAACAATAGTCTCCGAGTGTCGACCACGTCTAGGGTACCTTCCCGCGGCGCGACATAAGTCTTGCAACCCATAAATTGTCTAAGTTCTACAAAAAGACCTGTAGAATCTGTCAATAGGTCTACGGCTTGTAAAGGGGTTTGTAAATCTAGCCTTACTTTTCCAAGGAACCATGAGAGGGACTTTCACGGCCCGTAAACTAGATCATGACTTGTATAAGGGTCTCGTGGTTCACCTCGATAGGTTTTAATGAAGGATAGTTTGATCTTGGGTTTATCCTTTTCTAATAAAATTCTGGACATTTAGGGATTAAAATAAACTCTTTATCACTATCCAAAGGTATCCATACCCTCATAATCACTTAGATTATTTTGAGAGCTAATTCTAGAGGAGAAAAAAATAAGGGTTCAAGTTATTCCATCGAGGTCTTTTCATTTGAGTAAAGTTTCAATATTTCTAGATATGTAAGGCAATCATAGCATTACATTGAATACATCTACGCGTCCACATCTAAGTTTATATTTTGAATGAATTTTGAATTGAGTAAAAAAATCTAGTTTTGAATTCTGATCAAGTTAGTTCTTCTTCTATTGAGTTCTATATATTTGTGAGCTAGTTGACTAACGACAAGACCATAGTTTTGCCAAAAATGTAACAAGGGTTAAAATTAATCTATTTGGAATAATTGAGCAGTAATTTTATTTTTTGTAATCAATATATGATCATGGATTTCTCATTAATAACATTTAAACATAGTCCTCTAATATAATATAGACGATCATTAGTAGCCTATTTACCCAACTAAGAGTCGGGGTTGATCCATCAGGAAAAAGGTTGAAACAAATCTATTAGCAATCACTTCTCAATTGGAGTTTCTACTTATTGAAAATAAGGATGCATCAAACGAATTAGTGGTTGGTTGTAATTAATAATAGTTGACAATAGAGTAGAGACTGAGCAAGAACTAGGTATGGAAAATATGAGACTTAGACTAGGATTGTGTTCGCCATGACTTATAACTAGGTAGACGTTATGTGTTTGGCAATCATTTATTGTGTTGCATGCAAGTTCTAGTGAGTTGGTTAACATATAGTTCACCTCACTGTCCTTCTTACATGTATTTCATTCATCTCCTTTTGATCTCTGGATGTGTTCTTTATTAAACCTCGCTATCGATTTCAGGTTACTATTCCCTCCCAAGCTCTAGTAAATTATACCAAAATTGAGTCTCTCGAACTCTCAAGCTCTAGAAAATTAGACCAAAATTGAGTCTCTCGAACACTAAATATGATTATTTTTTCCTAATCACTACCTCCCTACCGAGCAAGTAACAAATACGAGGAGGTTCTCAATGCATATACTCATCAAGAAAGACATTCAGATAAAGATAATCATAATACATGCAACTCAATTCATAAAATTCGCCCTAAACGTTTGCCTAAGATGTTACTTTGTCAGGGTTCTCACATTCCTAGTTGTGCACTTAGCTATGCATATTTGATGTGAAAAACTCAAGTATGGATAAGGAATTCATAGAAATAGCACTTACAAAGATGAGAAGATTGAATCACAAGTCCAAAATTCGTAAAAGAAAGATGAAAATATTGATATAAATCTTCAAAAGTGAAATAATGTTCATCTCCCCGTCGTTCAACGTGTTCCAACAACCAATCATAATAATAAAAATAAATAAAAATATTATTATATACATAAAAAATCTAATCCTGGTAGAAATAGAAAAATGGGTTCGGCACAGATGATGGACGACCTTCACAAGTCGTGGTGGAACCATGACTTGTAAAGGACTTTGTGGTGTGTCACTTGGACCTTCATCAGTTTCATGTTGTCCCCATTATGGGCAGT
Organism: Solanum rostratum; assembly: GCA_029948455.1. NCBI lineage: Eukaryota > Viridiplantae > Streptophyta > Magnoliopsida > Solanales > Solanaceae > Solanum > Solanum rostratum. The sequence goes on along the minus strand of CM057053.1, from coordinate 12,833,703 downwards.
CACTATGGCATGTAGTACTTTTCACGTCCCGTGGTGGGTCTCATGATGATTTACTTTGACCCATTCTTCAAACAATATTCAAACACTGACCCACTCCTTACAGCACCTTCAACAACTTGTAGTGGTCTCCATGGCCCAAGAAAGGGCTTGTGGAGTCCCACTTGGCCAATTTCTCTTCTGGATTCCAGGATGCATACTTCATGATAGCCCACCACGAGTCGTGGTGTGTTGCACGACCTATGGTAGATTCCCTACATGGTCTCCTTGCATCTTCTCAGTTCAATTTCATTATATTATCCAAATGCATGCTTGCACCTGTTTTCCTATGCACGAACACAAAACACACATCATATTTATAAAACATGTTTGGGATTAGCAATTATTCGCTATTTTAGGTGTTGAAAGTATCGTAGTTGCACAACACATCACCCATGCATTATTTGATGTTGAAATTCATGATTTTCATGCATTAAACAAAGTATTGTTTTAAATCAACATAAAGGATGTTTTAAGTAAAGTTGATAGCTTTCATGCATAAAGTAAAGTAATATTGTCAGGTCAAGATGATACATGTTTTGATGAGTTTTTGATGAAATTGATTATTGAGTTGAATGATGTTTTGAGTAGGAGTTTTGGTGACGATGTAAATTAATTGCAAAATGTATTTATTGATAAAAAATGATCACGATATTTTGATGAAGAGTCTGATATTTAAATCAAAGTCCAATGAGACAAGATGAGATCTATGCGAAACCTACACGGGCCATATAAGGTATTGTGGAGATCTGAGGTAATCCTCTGAATCTTGCCATGTATGGACAAATCTACAGCTCTTGTATTTTAATGGACCATAGAATCTCATCGTCAATTTATCCTTAACCAAAGTATTTCAGGTGTGGTGGTATGATCTACGGATCCTTCTGCGGTCTATAGACCCATCCACAATTCGTAAATCACGTCCACCTTGTCGAGCCCTAAAATTTAAAGCCTTTGAATTTGATCCACGGACGTGTCTTCGGTCTGTTGTAAGGACCCAGATTTTTCGAGTGGCATTACCAAAATATCCTGGAATTTTTCCAGGTGAAATACCAGGCACACCTCCACGGAGGAGCCTACACGGCCCGTGTAAAGCCACACGGACCGTGTGGCCTCCCGTGAAGAGGCATCAGGCCCAGTTCACAGTTGGGACAACTTTGGGACGAAAGAGAACTATGGCCAAGTGAAGACACATGGACACTCACACGGTCCATGCGATGTTTCATGGCCCATGTGGCTCTCCGTGTAACTCACTACGTAAAAAATTATTCTAAATGTAAAATTACCATCTCGTAACTTTATCATACGAAAATGAGTTCAAGTGTTGTTACACGGTCGGTGTCACGGCCCGTGTGTAGTCACACGGACCGTGTAGCTATCCGTGTGACACCATGTAGCTCCGTGAGATTTTCCCCTGTAAAATTCTAAGTAAAGGGCTATGGCCACTGTTCACGGTCCGTGTGACATTTCACGGACCGTGTAGTGAACCGTGTGACCCTGACGGACCAAATTTAGGTCTGTTTCATTAATGGCATATGTGTAAATTCTGTTTATTCTAATCACGAATTATGACCTTTTACCTATCCTAAATTCCTAATTCAACTAATATCCCTCCCCTCCTACTTCATTCTCCTAAAACACTTTTACTCTCACAAGATCACCTCTCTATTCCTCTTTATTCTCCCCTCTCAAGGATCAAGCTAGGGTCTCAATTGAATATTAATCAACCCAATTTCTGCTCCTCAATTAAGGTATGTGGGGTTGATTATTGGTCCTTTTCAACCAAGAAGACCCAAAATCTTTCAATCTATTTCATGAATTTTAGTCACTTTATATATGAAATTTCATGATTTGATTTTATTAAATCTAATTAATGTATGGACTGTACTTTACCTATTATTTCAATTCATTTTGATTACTATTATGATGATTTACATTGAATTATGAAAGTATGAACATGCATGTCCTCTTTAAAATTGATTTATGCATGGGTGACTATTACTATGATTTAGATGTTAATTTAACTATGGATTTCCTCAGTTTCATTTCATATGGTTGATTTTATACTTGAATCTATGTTACCCATGCATTTCTCACACCATACATTGCATTGCATTTATGAACATTGATATATGGAAATTATGAAGTGGGTTAAGCCGATATATGGAAATTATGAAGTGGGTTAAGCCGAACTATGTTTTCTGAAATGATTATGATGTGATTCTAATAAAATATTGGCTATGACAAAAAGATGATCACACGTAAGTCTATGATTCGGGCTCATTGAGCATTCTGGGTGCTTCACCATTCTGTATGTGAATGAGCTTTTCCCTGCTTGAGCATTACAAGTATGAACTATGATTTGGCATTTGAGCCTAAATGTATATTGAATGGTTTGGTATGAACAATGCATTTTTCTGAAAGCACGTATATGTATAAGTATTCAAGTGGGATGTTAATGACTTAGCACTGATGGATTGGGGGTGTTAAGGCTATCCCCAAGGGCCCTCTCCCTTTCCTTGAAATATGTGCCAATATAGGAATGTATGCCATTACCAAAATCACCGGGTCGTAAGGTATGGTTATCCGTCTATGATTCTGAAAATCCTTCCGAAATGGTGATTTTCGTAAGGAAGGTGACCATCCACCGAAATGGTGAGTTCCGTAAGGTGTGATGTAGATTACCTTTGGCAAGTAGTCTTCTCCCTACCAGTGGGAGGTCCCAATCGGTCTAATTCATATAATAGCTCGCATGAGTTTGATTTGTTGGTTATAGTCCATCCCCACTATATATGAGCATTATTGCATTTCATGCATCATGAATTCCATGACATCTTGTATATTACTCTCCCGTTGGATATATGATTCTTTCTATATTATGTGCCCTTGTCATCTAACCGTGAAGTGCAGATTTTTAAATTCATATGCATCGCTGATGAGTCATGAAAATACGACTTTTACGACGCTTAAAACATAGAACTAATGGGTGTTCTCGAGCGGTGTTATTGGTTTAATGGGTATGTTTTGATATTGTGCAGGAAAATGACTAAGGCATGGGAAATGGTGGAAAGTACAAGGAACGGGTGAAAAACAAAGCCAAGTGCCGGACCACGGAAGGCCCACACGGGCCGTCTCACTCTAGACGGTCCGTGTGACCGTCAGTGGCACGACACGAGTCACACGGTCAAGCCACACGGCCCGTCTGACACCAGACGACCGTGTGACGGACCGTGTACTTGACGTAGCTCGGAAGACACCCCGTCGAAAATTAAAGAAATCGTGCAAGGAGATTCACACGGAGGAACCACACGGCCCGTCTTACTCCACACGGATCGTGTAACGGGCCGTGTAACTGACGTAGCGCGAAAGGCCTTCGTCGAAAATATCAGAATTCGTGCAAGTGGATCGACACGGAAGAGCTACACGGCCCGTCTCACGCCACACGGGCCGTGTCACGGACCGTGTGGGCACAGTCAACCGCCAGACGGTCCGTTCACACGGACCATCTCACCTTAGACGGTCCGTGTAACGGACCGTGCCCCGTGCCGAAATTATTTTCCTAAATTATATCGACTTAGTTTTACTTTGTATAAATAGGATGTTATTTTATTTTATTAGATACCTTCGTTTTTTGACGACAGAAACTAGGGAGAACAAGGAGAAAAACATTAGTTTGGCTTTTGTAATTCGTGAGAATCACGTTTGTGATTATTGTTCAAAGCTTGTAACACGGATTCTTGTTCTTAAATCGTAAGTCCATCTTTATGTTTTCTTCTACTCGTTGTGGGCAAATTATCAATAGTATGCTAGGCTAAACCCACAACTAGGGTTGTGGAAACCATGACGACCCAATTAAGATAACGCAAACTGGGGGTAATTCGTTCACATAAACAGTGCATGTATTGTAAACTGGGGGTAATTCGTTCACATAAACAGTGCATGTATTGTTAAATTCTTCGTTTTAACTTCTCCTTAATGAGTCGACACATTAGGGTAAGCCTGTATTCGTTACATGCCCGAAAGGGATGTAGTGATTGGGAAAAGAGTCTAACAACAGAGATTCAGGGTCATGAACCTAGTCTAAGTGCCTGAGACCGAAAGGTGAAGGTATTCTGAGATCAGAAACAACGGTTAGCATTGCATACACTCGGAGACCGAGAGGAGAGGAGTGAGATATACCTAGGAAAGGGACCGAAAGGTGACCTAGGTATTAATTAAGTTGTAGATTTTGCATGCATCATTAGGAACGAATTCACAGATCCAGTTTAGTTGTCGTAATTGTATGTCATGAGGAACACAACCCTAGCCTCTCTCTATCTGTCTAAGAATCGGAACATTCTTATTAATTACTTTAAGAAATTAGTTAAACTAAATAACGCAACCCCCATTTATTTTATGTACGTTTATCTTGGGAATAGCATTTACGACTGAAAGCTGGTACTAATAGAGTAATTCTTACGTGTTCCCTGCGGGATCGACCTCAACTCTGGTTGGGTTCTATATTTGACCAACGACCGCTTTACTCTTCTATTTGGAGTGTAATTTGGGCGTATCAAATTTTGGCGCCGTTGCCGGGGAACGCGGCAAGGAACTAGTCTATTAGTTGCTACTTTCAGCTTGTAAGTCTAGTCCCTGATTTTACTTTGTTTCTTGTTTTTGTCCTCGTAGGGGTTCAACATTGTATGCCAAGTACCTGGAGCAAGGGTGCAACACTTATTCCCTACGATCCGGAGCTTACCAAGTCAATTCGCAGAATGAACGCCCAAGATCGTGAAGCAGCAAGGCAGAGGGAGTTGGCAGTGAATCCTGCAGGTGGAGGTCAGGATGGGTTGGGTATGGATGATCTGGCTGGTAATGTGGTACCACCAGCAGCGCCACTTCGCCAGGTACCACTTGTACCACCTCAGCAACACCAACCCCCGGTGAGACCTCAAGGCCCTCAGTACCCGCCAGCTGTGCAAGATGATGATGATGATGCCGGGTCAACTGGGGCGATAGTGCTCCCACCACTGCCTGCTGGGATCAAATTCACGATCACCAGCACCATGCTGCAGATGTTGCAGTTGAAAGGGATGTTTACTGGAGCGGCCACAGAGGATGCAAATCAACACTTGATTAACTTCTTAGCGACCTGTCAGTCCTCCGAAATTCCAGGAGTGAGCCAGCAAGCGTTGAGGCTGAGGTTATTTCCATTGTCTCTGTCTGGTGAGGCAATAAGGTGGCTAAACGAGCTCCCCCACGATTCCATCCGCACATGGGGGGAACTAAAGGAGGCCTTTCTGGAACGATTCTTCCCTGCTTCACGGCAATTGAAACTCAAAGATGAGATCGGATCCCATAAACAAATGCCGAATGAAGCGCTGTATCAGTCTTGGGAAAGATTTAGGCAAAAGCTCAAACAGTGCCCAAATCACCATCTCACTGATGAACACTTGAAGGCAGTCTTCTACAGGTCCTGCAACTTCGTTACCAAGCCTATCATTGATGCAGCTTGTGGAGGGTCATATATGTCCAGGACTTTCCCGGACATCGTGGTCATCTTAGACCAAGTGGCAAAGAACAACAGGGCATGGTATACTAGAGAGGCAGACTGCTCAGGGATGGTATTTGAGATGAGTGAGGCGCAGCGCAAGAAGGAGGAAGAACGGGACCAGGACATGGCCCATATGCGGACACAAATTGATTTGCTGTCGAAGAAGTTCCTTGGTGGGAGCACTGAGAAAGTCAAAGCAATGGAAGCACTACCCAGGTATGACGATCAAGGCAGCGAATATGATGAGGAAGCACAGTTTCTTGGTAGTCAGGGGGGTTACCGAGGTTTCAACTCCGGTAAACAAGGTCGGAACTTCAATCGGGAGAATTACCAAGGGAACTGGCAGAACAGGGATGGCTACAGAACCCGCGATCGCCAGAACGAGAGTGGCAGCAACTCCAAGCTAGAGGATATGATGACAAAAGTCCTAAGCAAAGTGGAGGCCTCTGAGGCAGGGGTGCGAGATGTCAAGAGCGAAATTTCCAATGTCAGGCAGCTGGTAGATTCGCACTCCACCTCAATCAAGCAGTTAGAGCAGCAGATGGGGCAGCTTTCGGCGGCGTTTAATCAGAGGAAAGTTGGGTCACTCCCGAGTGACACAGTGTAAAACCCGAAGAACGATGGCCACTGTATGGCGATCACCACGAGAAGTGGTCAGGTACTTGCTAACCCAGTTGCTGTTCCTAATGCAGGTCAGGTGAAAGTCGATGACAACATGCCTGGCCCTATGGAGGGTCAGGTTGACATTGAGAGTAATGAACCTGAGGCGGTGGTGGCAGAGCCCGAGGTGACCAAAAAGGCAGTAGTGACAGACTCCCCCAGTGGCCCAAGTCTGCCAGCCATCCCAAAACCAAGGCCGCCATTTCCCCAAAGGCTACAAAAGAAGGCAGAGGATGGCAAATTCCAGAAGTTCCTATCCATGTTGAAGGAGCTGTCTGTGAACATACCTCTGGTGGAAGCACTTGAACAAATGCCTGGCTATGCTAAGTTCATGAAGGACTTAATCACGAAGAAGAGGACAGCCACGATCGAGCCAGTCGATAATTTACACCACTGTAGCGCCATCACTACGAGATCTTTAGTAGAAAAGAAGGGAGATCCGGGGGCGTTCACCATCCCATGCACCATTGGTGCTTATGACTTCGCACGGGCTCTTTGTGACCTTGGTGCCAGCATTAATTTGATGCCGTTGGCAGTTTACCAGCAGTTGGGCTTGGGAGCCCCCACACCCACGACCATGCGGCTGTTGATGGCAGATAGATCAGTAAAGAGGCCCGTGGGAATCCTGTATGATGTCCTTGTTCGAGTGGGAAGGTTCATCTTCCCTGCCGACTTTGTCATCCTTGACTGTAAAGTGGACTTTGAGGTACCAATCATCCTTGGAAGGCCATTTTTGGCAACTGGCAGGGCACTGGTGGACGTCGAGCGAGGTGAACTCACATTCCGGTTAAACACCGAAGAGGCGAAATTCAGTGTGTGTGCTGCCATGAAAAGGCCTACGGAGTTAGCTGTGATGTCCATCCTGGATATTGATGACGAAAATGTTTCTGAAGCCTCGTTGGAGGAAAAGATGACTGTTGACACATTGGCAGCAGTGCTGATGAACTTCCCAAAAGATGGTATTGAGGGGTACAACGACACCATCTATGCCTTGCAGGGCATGGGGACCAGACCGTTCGTGCCAAGAAAGTTGGACTTGGATTTGCAAAATAGGCCAACACCTCCGGCGAAACCCTCTATCGAGGAACCGCCCGTTCTGGAGCTCAAGGAGTTGCCGCAACACCTCAGGTATGCATTTTTAGGTACTAATAACACTCTTCCTGTGATTGTGGCTGCAGATCTTCAGGAACATCAGGTGGAGGCATTGTTGGGGGTCCTACAGAAGTTCAAGCGCGCCATTGGATGGACCATTGCTGACATAATTGGCATCCCTCCAGGCATCTGCACTCATAAAATCAAGCTCGAGGATGACTGCGTGCCTAGCATTGAGCATCAGCGAAGGCTTAACCCACCCATGCAGGAGGTGGTGAAGAAGGAGATCATTAAGTGGCTGGATGCTGGGGTGGTGTATCCAATCTCGGACAGCAAGTGGGTGAGCCCAGTACAGTGCGTCCCCAAAAAGGGGGGCATGACGGTGGTCGTTAATGACAAGAACGAGCTCGTTCCACTGAGACCTGTCACCGGATGGCGAGTGTGCATGGACTACAGGAAGTTGAACAAATGGACTCTAAAGGACCACTTCCCCATGCCGTTCATGGATCAGATGCTAGATAGGCTAGCAGGGCGAGGATGGTATTGCTTCCTCGACGGATACTCGGGGTACAACCAGATCTCAATAGCCCCAGAAGATCAGGAGAAGACCACCTTCACGTGTCCGTATGGGACGTTTGCTTTCAGGAGGATGCCGTTTGGGCTCTGCAATGCCCCAGCCACTTTTCAGCGCTGCATGATGTCCATCTTTTCAGACATGGTCGAAGACACCCTTGAGGTATTTATGGACGATTTTTCAGTAGTGGGTGATTCTTTTGATGATTGTTTGCAGAACCTAAGCAAGGCACTGCAGCGCTGTGAAGCGGCCCAGTTGGTTCTGAATTGGGAGAAGTGTCATTTCATGGTCAAGGAGGGCATAGTCCTTGGTCATAAGGTGTCAGAAAAGGGGATAGAGGTGGACAAGGCAAAGATTGAGGTCATTGAGAAATTGCCGCCTCCTATCTCGGTCAAAGGGGTCCGGAGTTTCCTTGGGCATGCTGGATTCTATCGCCGATTTATTAAAGACTTCTCTAAGATTGCACATCCATTGTGCAAACTGTTGGAGAAGGATTTCAAGTTCCACTTTGACGATGCGTGTCGACAAGCGTTTGAGACCTTAAAACTGAAGCTCATTTCAGCGCCTGTCGTGGTTGCTCCGGACTGGGACGCTCCGTTTGAGGTTATGTGTGACGCGAGCGGAGTTGCTGTGGATGTTGTGCTGGGGCAGAAGCGGAACAAAATTTTCCATCCTATCTACTACGCCAGTAAGACGCTGAATGAGGCTCAAAGGAATTACACTGTCACAGAGCAGGAGTTGCTAGCCGTGGTGTATGCCTTTGACAAGTTTCGAGCATATTTACTGGGCACGAGGGTGATCGTCCACACTGACCATGCCGCACTCCGGTATCTCATGGCCAAGAAGGACGCTAAGCCTCGCTTAATCAGATGGGTGCTCTTGCTACAGGAGTTCGACTTCGAAGTCCAGGATCGTAAAGGCACGGAGAATCAAGTCGCGGACCATCTCTCCAGGTTAGAGGACGCAGCCCGGGCCAATGAGTGGGTGGACATCGATGACTCGTTTCCCGATGAGCAGGTATTAGCCGCTTCTGCGGACCTAGTCCCTTGGTATACTGATTTTGCTAACTTCCTGGTGAGCGATATTATGCCGGAAGGCCTTAACCCTCACCAGAGAAAAAAGTTTTTTCATGATGTGCGCAGGTACTTTTGGGATGATCCATATCTATTCAGAACATGCGCAGATGGGGTCATCCGACGATGTGTCCCTGAGGCAGAAATGTTGAGCATCCTGGAAGCCTGCCACTCCTCTCCAGTGGGGGGGCATCATGGTGGTGCCAGAACTGCCAAGAAGATCCTGCAGTGTGGGTACTACTGGCCCACCATCTATAAAGATTCCCATGACTTGGTGCAGGGGTGCGACCAGTGTCAGCGCCAAGGGAACATTTCAAGGCGTCAAGAGTTGCCCATGACCCCCATTTTGGAGGTGGAACTGTTTGATGTGTGGGGCATCGACTTCATGGGCCCGTTCGTGAGCTCGTATGGGATGAAGTATATCTTGGTGGCTGTGGACTACGTCTCCAAATGGGTGGAGGCAATAGCGCTGCCTAACAACGAAAGTAAGAGTGTGGTACAGTTCCTGAGGCGGAACATCTTTGCTAGATTTGGGACACCCCGAACTATCATTAGTGATGGGGGCTCCCACTTCTGCAACACGTCCTTTCGGGCTGTACTGGCGAAATATGGGGTACGCCAACACAAGGTGGCCACGCCCTATCACCCGCAGACAAGTGGACAGGTCGAAGTATCCAACAGGGAAATTAAGGAGATCCTGACCAAGTCTGTCAACGCCACAAGAACGGACTGGGCTAGGAAGTTAGATGATGCATTGTGGGCCTATAGGACAGCTTATAAGACGCCCATTGGTATGTCTCCATATCAACTAGTGTTCGGTAAAGCCTGTCATCTACCAATTGAGTTGGAGCACAAGGCACTGTGGGCCCTCAAGGCCCTGAACATGAATTGGAAGGAAGCAGCCAACATGAGGTTGGACCAGATGAATGAGCTGGATGAGTTTCGTCTACAGGCTTACGAGAGTGCTGCTCTGTACAAGAATAAGATGAAGGCTTACCATGATAAGCTCATTGCCCCACGAAGCTTTGATGTTGGTGATAGAGTGCTACTCTACAACTCCAGATTGAGGCTATTTCCAGGGAAGCTAAAATCAAGATGGTCTGGCCCGTACAAGATCACACTAGTGCTGACTAATGGAGCAGTTGAGTTAGAGACGAATGAGGGGCACCGCTTCAAGGTCAATGGGCAGCGCGTGAAAAAGTACTTGGGCGCTGCGGAGGAATCCTCGGTGATAGAGGTTCTCCATCTCGACGAAGTCTGAGTAGTCAAGAGCTTCACGTCGAGCCGTGACGTTAAACCAAGCGCTAAATGGGAGGCAACCCATCAATCAAAAAAAAAAAAAAAAAAAAAGTACACTGACTTCTGCTTTTCTAGGCCTATATTTTGTCTCAGGGAAGGATGCACATGGTGACAGGGAAAGCCAATTAGGCGTACGGGCAAAGGAAGAACAAAAATTCCCCAAAGGGGTGACGCACGGCCCATTTACACGGATCGTCTGACCCCAGACGGACCGTGTAACGGCCCGTTGGAGCGTCCCCCTCCGGTAAGTGAAATTCCCCAAGGCAACTCACACGGCCACACCACACGGGCCGTGTCAGCTTACACGGTCCGTCACACGGACCGTGTGGGAGCATGCAGCGTCAGACGCCACGCGCGTCGCCACACGGCCCACAACACGGCCCGTCCCACATGAAACGGTCCGTCTAACGGACCGTTTGGGCGTCTACCTCGGGACCATGCGTCCGCCACCCACGGACCGCCATACGGATCGTGCCACGTGGCACGACCCGTTTTCCCACCCGTCTTGGGGCACGAAAATTTGGGTATTTATACCCTCTTTTCACATTTTGCCTTCACCTCCCACTCACTTTCTCTCTAAGCAAACACCCCACACGCCTCACTCTTCTCACACGGATTGTGCACTCTACTCACGATCCGTCACACCATCCTTAGGAAACTTTTTCAAGTCTCAAGTCTACTTTCCTCATTCAAGTAAGTTTCTTTGATATATTTTGCTGTTAAGCCTAGATTGGTTGTTCTTTAGTTTGTTTCTTGACATTTTGTTTTTAGTTTTGTTATTATGAGCGAGTTTTTGCATATACTTTGTGATTATGACATCTATAACTCTCTAGGGGCATGATTCCTTGAAGTTTTGTCAATGGGTAGTCATAGCCACCATTATTGCTTTCTTGAACTCTTGACACATAGGGTATTTGGGCTTCTTGGGTGGTTACAAATTGGGTTTGTGTTGTTGAACGTAGTCTTGCTTAGTTTGAGTACCCGATCCGGCATTTTTTTGTGACTTATGGCGTGCATGAACTTCAAAATCCGTATTGGGGCTGACTGGGGACGATGACCGTGTCACGGTCCGTTACATGGACCGTGTGACATCACACGGGCCGTGTCACGGCCCGTCCGTGTCACACATCCCACTGTCTGCCAAGGCACGCCACACGGTCCGTTACACGGACCGTCTGACCTTTCACGGTCCGTGTGGCGGCCCGTCCCGTGTCCTTGGACGCCTGCGCCCCTTAGGCGTTCACACGGGCCTCTACACGGCCCGTGCCCCTTTACACGGCCCGTGCAGGGCCCCCGTCTACGCCCCCTTATTTTTTTTTAGACGTCCTTGTATTTACTTTCCTCAAGTCTCATCGGCCTCTTTAGTGCGAAATTCCCTATGATAGACCGGGTGACGCCACTCTTAAGGGTTTTTGTCACTTCACTTCCACAGGGGAAGTCTGAGTACCCGGTTGTGTGTCGTCCCAAACACCCTGGCATTACTAATATTCTCTTTATTCTTTGTGTTGTTTGCAGGACTATTATGGCCCCACGTCTACGACCTCGCCCACGACAAGACGAGCAGGAGTCACGTCTCCGGGATTCGATCACCGAATCCTCTAGTCACACTCCGGGGAGTGACTCCGGCAATGACTCCGTAGGCGGGTCAGCTGTGCCTTCCCCACCCCCTCGCACTGCCCGTTCCCGTCCGGTGCGGCGCTACATCGCTTCAGATTCTGAGGAGGAAGCTCCCGAAGCGGGGGTGGCAGGGGAAGCTGCGGTCCCAGAGCAGGAGGATGAGGCCGGCACTCCAGTCACTGCCGAGCACGATGTTGGGGGAGAGGAGGATATTTTGCTCCTCCGCGACAGTGATGATGAGGCCACCCAGCAGGCGGTTGCCCGGACTTCTGACCCGAAAACCGCCAAGTGGCTCCTGATCTTTTTACGGAGGAGATGGTCAGTCCCCGGGGCTAAGGAGGTCTACGTCAATGGCATCACCAAAGGTACTGGCGGCTACCAGGGGAGGCCAATTATCCCGGAAATGCGGGGTCCTAGTGGACAAGTTGGACTCCATTCCGGAAATACGAAATACATTTGAAGCATATCAGTTTGGATGGATGGCCAGCCCTCCTGGATACTATGGCCCAGATATGATCGCAGAATTTTACTCCAGCTATGCCGCCAGCCTGCTTGCATCCATAGAAGGCAACCTGCCCAGACGTGCGAAGAAGAGGCTTGCTGCCAAATTATCTCATCGGGATTATGTCACCCTCCGGGGGGCACAGGTTGACATCTCGGCAGAGACGATCAACCGTTTTTTATTTGGTCCAGACTACCGTGCCCCACCGGATGGGATCTTCATTTCGCACTATGTGTCTGTCACTGATGAGGTTAGGATCGCGGACCCGTCTACACGGACTAGGGAGCTACAGTGGATGGCGGAGCATATTGCACTTCAGGGAGTGGAGGCACCTTGGGTGACTAACCCCAAGATTCCTATTACAAAAGTCTCCCTCACATTTGTCGCCAAGTTTTGGTGGTCGGTGGTGCGTGCCCGACTTCGACCCACAGTAAACGACAACACGCTCCAACTCTCCCATGCTGTGTTGGTCGCGAGTTTGGTGGCCCGCCTTGGTATTAACGTGGGTCGCGTAATTGCTATGGAGATAAAGGATCGTGCCCTCTCCGAACGCGCAGGTATGTCCTTTCCATGCCTGATTCGGGCACTTTGCAGGCAGGCCCGTGTTCCCACCACGCACTTCTTGGACCGGAAGATAGCTCCAAAGGGTGTTGTCAACATTGCCATGATTAAGGATATCGACAACCCATTGTACCACAGTCGATCCCGACGGCATGGTATTCCGACACAGCTCCCCCGGGCTCCCCCACAGCAGCCTTTGGCTTTTGAGGAGCCCCCCACAGCCCCCCAGACGGGTACAGATACTGAGCAGCCCGGGGGCAGTGGCGCGGCACCTCAGCCGCATCCGGGCTACACTTATGTCCCCTACGACCTCCTCGCCCGCATGGTTACAGAGCAGAGGCAGACGCGGGCGATTGTTGACCAGATGGTGGTCCGGGTGCCTCAGGTGGTGCAGACTCACGTACAATTGGCTGAGGATCGGCTTCGCGCTGAACTTCTTGGCCAGATCCAGAGTTTGCAGGAGCAGTTTAACCAGTGGGAGGCCTACCTTCGCCGCATGTTTGGCAGCATGACCGGTGATGAAGTGACTCAGATGATGCAGGAGATGCAGGCCATGAAGGACAAAATTGACGATTTGTATGCACGGTACAACAGCACCGGGCCCGCTCCGGCTCCACCACCCGATTCGTTTGCATCATTGTTTAGTGCCCCGGTGGAGCCGAGCCTGACTGAAGGCTGGGGTATACCGATCATACCTCCTGCTGCCCAGGCACCCCCTCCTGCGGCGTCGGGACATACGGACAAAGGTAAGCGTCGCAGTCAGCGCACTAGCCCACCTGAGGACCCACAGCGTGAGGAGGCACGGAGGCTGCGAAAAGCCTTGAGGGCTCAGAGGCGTGAGGCTGCTGCACGGGAAGAGCAGGCGCGCCTCGCATACGAGGCTGCCCGGACAGGAGCATCCGGAAGCACTAGGGCGCCAGCTGATGATGTTGCTTGCCCGGACCCGCCGGTTGGTTCGAGCCGTGATGACCCCCCTTACGCCTAAGGCGTCCTAGGTATGTCGTGCTCCCATTTTTGCTTTGTTGGTTATTCTGGTGCTATGAGGACATTGCACTGCTTTTTGTTGGGGGTGGGGCATCTTATCTTATCTTTACCCTGAAGAGTTTTTCTTGCCATGTTTCTTTTCTCTGAAGGTGGATTATCTAGTAGAACTGGCATGTTTAGGTTTATTATGTTTGTTTTGTGTGGTAAAGACAGGTGGTTATAAGAATTTATGGTAACCTCACCAATTTAAAAAATGAATGAAAAACGAAAATCCACGGAACTTGTAGGTGTGTATCCCATATGGACTGATTTTGTGATCCTCTGAAAACACATTGTACATTGTTTAGTTGGCATATTAGCGATTGAAGTCTGACTGTGTTATGTAGTGCTGGATAGTGGGGAATATGTGCCATGTGTGTGGGAGTGTATTTGCTTGAATTTAACTGACACACTTGTAAACTAGAACTTGCCTGGTTGGTCCCCCTAAAACGATTGAATGAGTGGATTAGGAAAGGATCTTAGGCCATTGTTGTTAAGAAGTCACTAAGCCTAAAATGAATTAACCAAATGAAGTTTATCCCTTTGAACCAAATAATTGAGCTTTAATAGACCTTTTCTTTCTTATTACCCAATCCATGTTTCCAATCTATCTGTAGACCATACTCAGGTCCTGGTCGCTTTAAGGACATTGTGAACCTCAATCTAGGCCAAAGGCCTAAGTTGAGGGTGGCTTATATTGGCCCTGGTCCTTGAAAAGACATTGTGCACCTCAACTTGGGCTAAAAACTTAAGTTGAGGGTGGCTATTGTAAGAAAAGCAGAAGAATAGGGATGGAAAAGATCCAAGTGGTGAGAAGAAAAGCTGAACAACAAAAGAAAGAATTCTTGGGGGCGTGAATAAAATTATAAAAAAAAAAAGGAGGGAAGTACACGCCCCTCTGTAGAGCAAAGTGGAAAAATAGGGAAAACAAAGATTTTGGGAAGCCGAAAGTAGTGGCTGAGTCAAAGCAGGGTCTTGGACCAAAACGCTAGTCACTTTGATCTTAAATATATCTCACCCAAGCCCGAGCCTACGTTACAAGCCTTAGAAAGTCCTAAAGTGATCCTGAAAAGGTCATTCAAGAGTTAAGGTGGTGAAAATAAAGGCAAGCATATGGTCTATACTCGTGTGTCGGTTGAAAATTCTTTGTGAGCGTGAGTGTTTACATTCCAGTCTCTGGGTGCTACATTATTTCATGGTGTGAGACTTCTTTGTAGTAAGGGGCACTATCACCGCACTATTTGGGTGCTTTACATAACTGGCTTATCTTTATTCGAGAGCTTAATAGGAGCCAACGAAATATAGTATCGTGTTTAGGTCGATCTAATCAGAGTCTGTTGGAATACGCACGCATTACAAGTATACGTGTTGAGCATGAGTTTAATGAACAAAGGGGTTGCTATTTATTTCTTTTTAATTACTTGTCTTTTGTGTGTCGTAAGGTGTTTCTGGTCATCGCTTGAGGACAAGCAATGGTTCTAAGTTGAGGGTGTTGATGAGTCATGAAAATACGACTTTTACGACGCTTAAAACATAGAACTAATGGGTGTTCTCGAGCGGTGTTATTGGTTTAATGGGTATGTTTTGATATTGTGCAGGAAAATGACTAAGGCATGGGAAATGGCGGAAAGTACAAGGAACGGGTGAAAAACAAAGCCAAGTGCCGGACCACGGAAGGCCCACACGGGCCGTCTCACTCCAGACGGTCCGTGTGACCGTCAGTGGCACGACACGAGTCACACGGTCAGGCCACACGGCCCGTCTGACACCAGACGACCGTGTGACGGACCGTGTACTTGACGTAGCTCGGAAGACACCCCGTCGAAAATTAAAGAAATCGTGCAAGGAGATTCACACGGAGGAACCACACGGCCCGTCTTACTCCACACGGATCGTGTAACGGGCCGTGTAACTGACGTAGCTCGAAAGGCCTTCGTCGAAAATATCAGAATTCGTGCAAGTGGATCGACACGGAAGAGCTACACGGCCCGTCTCACGCCACACGGGCCGTGTCACGGACCGTGTGGGCACAGTCAACCGCCAGACGGTCCGTTCACACGGACCATCTCACCTTAGACGGTCCGTGTAACGGACCGTGCCCCGTGCCGAAATTATTTTCCTAAATTATATCGACTTAGTTTTACTTTGTATAAATAGGATGTTATTTTATTTTATTAGATACCTTCGTTTTTTGACGACAGAAACTAGGGAGAACAAGGAGAAAAACATTAGTTTGGCTTTTGTAATTCGTGAGAATCACGTTTGTGATTATTGTTCAAAGCTTGTAACACGGATTCTTGTTCTTAAATCGTAAGTCCATCTTTATGTTTTCTTCTACTCGTTGTGGGCAAATTATCAATAGTATGCTAGGCTAAACCCACAACTAGGGTTGTGGAAACCATGACGACCCAATTAAGATAACGCAAACTGGGGGTAATTCGTTCACATAAACAGTGCATGTATTGTTAAATTCTTCGTTTTAACTTCTCCTTAATGAGTCGACACATTAGGGTAAGCCTGTATTCGTTACATGCCCGAAAGGGATGTAGTGATTGGGAAAAGAGTCTAACAACAGAGATTCAGGGTCATGAACCTAGTCTAAGTGCCTGAGACCGAAAGGTGAAGGTATTCTGAGATCAGAAACAACGGTTAGCATTGCATACACTCGGAGACCGAGAGGAGAGGAGTGAGATATACCTAGGAAAGGGACCAAAAGGTGACCTAGGTATTAATTAAGTTGTAGATTTTGCATGCATCATTAGGAACGAATTCACAGATCCAGTTTAGTTGTCGTAATTGTATGTCATGAGGAACACAACCCTAGCCTCTCTCTATCTGTCTAAGAATCGGAACATTCTTATTAATTACTTTAAGAAATTAGTTAAACTAAATAACGCAACCCCCATTTATTTTATGTACGTTTATCTTGGGAATAGCATTTACGACTGAAAGCTGGTACTAATAGAGTAATTCTTACGTGTTCCCTGCGGGATCGACCTCAACTCTGGTTGGGTTCTATATTTGACCAACGACCGCTTTACTCTTCTATTTGGAGTGTAATTTGGGCGTATCAATCGCATGCCCACATACTTAGTACATTCAAATGTATTAACGCATACTCTATGCCTACATGATTTTACTAAGTAGGGGTCGAGCATTTCGAGCACCAGGCTTTTCACGAATAGTCCGTTCTCGGAGTTATTGTGGTGAGTCCCGTCTTCTGAGGGCGAGCCAGTTATTTTTCTTATCATTATTATAGATGTTTTTCTTTTATTGAGGGTGAGCCCGGAACTTGTCCTGGCCCCCCGTTCCTTTGACTAGAGGCATTGTTGGGCACTATGTGAACTCTCCTTAGACTTGGTTGCTATGACTATCGTATTGCTTTCCTATTGTCAGAATGATTCCTAAGATCTGATCTAGCCATATAGTTATGTGTGCTTGAATTCTTATCTCGAACCGATGATGTGGTTACGGATACTTGAGGCTTGTCTGGGAGCTCTCGGGTCCCCATTCGTCGTGTCACATCTAGGCCCTAACCCTAGGTCATGACATCTGTGGATCTTTTTAGGTTTATAAGACCTTTCGTGGTCTGAACATAGAGAATTTCTACATGAAGAATACTTCTATGGATGTTCTCCATAGGTCGTGGTTCCGACCCTTCGTACAAACCTGAACCAGCAACTTTCCTAAGTTATTTCTTTTTATTTTGACTTTCCAACTTTTGTAGTATTAGAAAAACAATTATCAGCCTCCTTGTATTGATATTGAAATTGCTAGGAATGGACCTTGCTTTAGACTTAACCAACAACATAGCCTTTTGAATGTGATAAACTAAGAAAGATGTGATTCAAAGTTATGAATGATCTCCCTAATGACGAAACTCCTGGCAGTTTTGAATTTCCTATAAAAATTTCCATTTAAACACGCATATATAGATATATCTATCAAATTCTTTGGAATGAAAGAGGTCCGGCTGGGTACTGACCCGACCAGGCATGATATATTTCAATTTAACATTTCATTCTTTCTCTACAGATGAAAATTCCCAAAATCTTTCTTATTTTTTCTTCCTTGAACTCGATCTCTTTGTACAAATAAAGATCATCCATCAAATGTCTTAATTCATGAATTTTACGGATGAATCATCAGCAATTCAAATGGATAGGTAAAGATTTTTATTATTACAAGTCCTCATAACCACCTAGACTTTTACGTCAATCGTGTCGTTATTTCAATACAAATTATTACCAAATTCTAACAAAACACAAATCTTTTAATGAATAAGCAAAACCCTAGCCTTGTTACAAATTTTGATAAACACAAAATTTAAACATTAACCCATAAAAGAACACTAGTGAAAATTCTAGAATGAGTAGCCACTAAACATAATTCTGGACCCCCACATGCCACATGAAGCCTTCACCAAGTAAGCCCTCAAGTGTTGTCTGGATCATGGGTCCTTCTCAATTTTCATAGTGTCCGTCGAGGCTATTGAATCAATCAAAGTTGCACATCATGTGCCATAGACATTTGTCTTAATAGTTAAACCTTGGTATGCTTCAACTTCCAAAGAGATGGTCAAAAGCAATACACCAAGTTCTTCAACTTCTAAAGCGGTGGCCAAAGCCCTATTTCAATTTCTTCTTCCTGCTCTGTGTTGTTATTGACACCATTTGAACTAGGTGGAGGTAGAAAGCCCCATTAATTATCTATACAATCTCTCCCAGAAATAGAAACATTTGCTCTATCCTAAACAAATACAGTTCTTTAGCCACTTCTCAACTGACTTCTTCCAGCTAAGGGTCCTCCTCCGATGACCTAAGCTATTTTAATAATGATATAGTTTACCTACTTACCCAAATTGAGCCTAAATTTTTGCATCCCTATCCACAAGAAGTAGCTAAAAGAAAGTCATGACCCGAAATCCTAGTGTGATGGCACTCACTAACCCACCAAGACGAGTCAGCCCAAAATCCAAACAACTTAACAATAGCACCAAAGAGGAAGATAACAGTCTCATAATATAGATAAGCAGAAGAAACAAAATACAACTATCCTAGAACTGGTGTCACATGTACAAGCCTCTAAGTATTGAATTCTCAAATGAAATACTGGTCATAATATCTAGTCCTCAAATAGAACCAAAATATAAAAAGGGAAGTCCTCAAGGCCTACTGAAGATATAGGCAGCTACCTCGCAAGAATTCCAGAAGCTCGATCCAACAAGAAAGAAGTCTAGATAGATCAACCGGGCTCACAACCTACAAAATATAGCAAGGGGTAAGCATCAAACCACAGGGTACTCAACAAATGATACTAATCTAAAGTAAAGCAATGAAGAACACAAGTAACTCCTTAAATCCCAACCACAATTCGTCGAACTACAAACCTGCAATTAAAAAAGTCCCAGCAGGACATAATATACCATTTACAGTACTATAGATAAACTCATTATCTGGAAAAGTATCTCAAAACACAAGTATATAACCATATCCAACACTTACATCAAGATCAGGGATATAATAGGTACAAAATCTCAATAAACAACTATATCAATCACATATGATATAAGGTGGAGTGGATGCCATGAGATGTATACAATGCAATGCAATATCAAATAATCGTGATGCATGTCTGCCCTATGATACACATCCATTGATCATGTATATGCCTCAGATTGGAACCCATAGGGGTCTCACTTAGACCATGTATCCATGAACATTGTCGGCAAAGACCTCGGCTAATGCTCACTTGTCCAAAAAAGACCTCGAACCCATCCGTAAATGACCTCGACCATCGACATATTACCTCGGCTCGACCAGTAGAGACCTCATCCACCAATCCACATGTTACCTTACTCACATCTCAGTCGTAGCCATCACAAGAATCAATGCACAGATAATAATATATGAAAGGTGCATGATCACAATTATATCATAATATCTATAACAAAAGGATCTCAATGTCTCAATATCATCAGAATCTCAATCATCAACGAATCATATCCTCAGTATCTTGATATCATCAGTGTTTCAATATAGCCACAGTCTCAAAGTATCAATCATAAGACAATACAAGTACCATCTCGCTATCAATATCAAATGGTTCACAAGATCACATAAATTATGAATTCACAATTAATTTATAACTCAATGTATTGCCATATGAACAAGAATTCAATACGAGAATTCATGATCAAGCCTACAATGAAACTATTATACCCCCAAAGTACATAATTATACACATATAGGAGCATACAAGGTACACTCATACTTAACAAAAGGTTAGAAGTCCACTTGCCTCAAATAAAGTCCTGAATCAAGTCGAAATCGCCGTTTTCACCCTTCTATGGTATTCGAAATCAACACAATCTATTCAAATATGGCATCCCAATCACAAAATGAATCTAATGACACTAAAACCAATCAATTCAGAGATAAAAGGTAAAATGATCAAAAATCTCATGCCAAAAACTGAATATTAATGAATGAAAATGTTCCACACGTAATGAGAAATTCAACGGTGAAAACGCTTTCAAAAACGGAGCTATGATGAGGGAGAAATCAATGATTTAAGTTTAGGAAAGTCAAGTCCGAAATTTCCCGAATTCCACCATTAAATCCCCAAATATAGAAGTCAAAACACAAATTAATCGATGTAAATCAATGAAATATGTTAGAAAATAGTTACACAATTACTTTGCCTTGTAAAATCTCAAAATCTCTCTTGAAAAAGCTTGAAGAGTTGAAAAATGGTGAACTAAAAATAACACCTGTTGTTTTAAACAAGTCACTGTTTGAGGCATTACTAATGCTCCGCAAACGCAGAGACTTATCTGCGAACGCAAAGGTTCACTGCACCATACTCCACGAACGTGGAGGGTAATGCACCCATACCTCCACGAACGTGGTCTCAAGCCCCCGAACGCGGAGTACAATAGGACATGCACCAGATATCAGCTGCATCAGCAACAGACAACACCAGCAATCATAGGAACTGGACCCTCGAGAATTTGTTCAGAACCCCATGAACACAAACTACACATAGTACCCTAGTGAAAACGACGATTTGGACTCAATAGAACTGCATAATTTGACTTCGGAACCTCCATGGCCTCGAACCCAACAAGGATCGTTTAAACTAGTTTCAGACCTAGAAATTGAAAATATTCTCAGAACCTCTTAAAATTATAATGAATGCATTTCTAGCGTCAGTTTCACCACCCGAAACCACTGGAACTGATAGAATTTCGACACGAGCTCCCAAACCTCGAATGTTGATCAAAGTCAAACTTATGATCCAAAATGAATTGAAAATGCAATTTTGGGCCTAGAATCTCTGTTTTAACTCCAAATTCAGTTTTGCAAGTTCTTCTAAACTAGATTCATCATATTAAGGAACTGATAGAT
The DNA here is from genome assembly GCA_029948455.1 of Solanum rostratum. Lineage (NCBI taxonomy): Eukaryota > Viridiplantae > Streptophyta > Magnoliopsida > Solanales > Solanaceae > Solanum > Solanum rostratum. The sequence continues at coordinate 12,812,324 of CM057053.1, read as the reverse complement.
CAACAAATTGAATTTCGACGCTTGAAACTCGAAGTGACTCTGAAACTCAAAAGTTTCTACTTAAAACCCTTTTAAAATCCTTTCTCTTGCAAAACTCTAAATGTTTACCATATTTTTAAAAATTCAACTTTTAGACTTATCCATAAATGATCCAAGGTAACTTTTGGGAAGGGCTAAATGGTAATTTGATCAAAAATATCAAAAATGACCTTCGAGGTCATTACAAAGAATACTTAGCCCTTCTGTTTTATCCAAAAGATCTTGTATATACTCAAAGATTTTATGAGTTTATACTTACAGATACTCGATCCTGCTTTTTCAAACCTCACAAAGACAAACGGACATAGAGTTACATTACCCATACCACAATCTAGATTAACAAAATAATCTCACCCAAAGAATGGAGAATGCACCCATCCAAATGCAAAAGAACTTTTCAACCTTTCAAACCATAAAATTATAATTATTTTAACTACCAAAATGCATGGGTGAATGCCTTCACCTTTCAGAATGACACTAGAAAAGATTCATGGTTTCTCCTATGGGAAAAACAATTAAGTTCTGAATTTTTCCCAGTGATTTTTACACTAATGGTGGATTATCTAAGGCCACAAAATTGAAATACTTCCACACTCAGTCCATCAAGGATACGAGTATTTCTGCCAAATTTTTTCCAACCAAAAGTTTTTCAACCAACACCAAATTTCATTTATTATACTATTTTCTCACAGGTTTCATATCTCATGGATATACACACAAAAGTTTTCATTTCACAAACCAGAAGGATAAAGGGGCCTCCTATGTTTAGCGCTCCAAGACCACTACAAGTGGTACAAACAGTGGCGGATGCAGGATTTTTCTTCAGGAGGTTCGAAATATAAAAACGTTAATGCGCGAAAATGACGGGATGAAAAGCAAAATGCAGCATCCACTAAATCGTAACCCATTTTATTATGCCCTTTTAACATTTTGTTTCATTTTCTCTTTGCACCATTTAGTTTTTCTTAAAAAGTACTACTATGACTCTTTTAGCTATTACTTTGTAGAGTCCTACTTTATTTTGAATTTTATAAATTTTTTTCCTTTCAAATTAATACTCCCTAAAAAGAACACAAAATTATTTGAAAAGTATAACGAGTGGATTATTAATACTATAATATGTATTTAGTGCTCGATATCGATAAAAATAAAAAGTATTGAACAACATCATTATAAGTACGTCAATGAAAATATAGCTTAAAAGAACGAGTTGTGCAACAAGATAAAGTACATCGTAACAATTGATAAAATACAATAGTCTAATATATGTAAAACTAATTAAATATAAAAATATTTAAATGACTTTGCCATAGAATGTGTAAAGAAAGATATGCGAAATATTTTTCGTTTCAAACATGTGAAAATTTTATACATGATATTCTAGAGTCAATATTTATACTTGAGCAAAAAAAAATTTCAAAAAAAAAAAGACTGATAATTAAGTCCTCGCTTTGTTCCAATTTATGTGTCGCCTTTTGAATTTATGATTAAAATAAATTTTTCTTTGACCATAATCTTTTATATATCTTTTAAATATCTTAAATTATCAATTATTGTGAGTGAAAGTATTTTTACGTAGTTTTCAAATATATGAATTTTGTTTCAAGAAATTTAAAGATCTCACGTCCAAAGTTATGGTCAAAATTGAATTGTCTGTCTTTTAAAATCTGAAAAATATCACATAAATTAAAATGAACTTTAAATAATATCACATAATGTAAAATGAATAAAGTAATTATAATACATATAAATGAATCAATTAAAATACAAAATACACTAACTAATTTCAATTGCTCATTAAAAGGGGAATGAAAAGGAAGATTGCCCATTAAAATTGGAAAAAAACAAAGAATGAGTGAGAAAGGACAAACAAAGCCCATTACTTATTAAAAATGAAAAGGAAGAGAGAAAGAAAAAAAATTTAAAAAAAAAAGAAAATGAAAAGGGAGAAAGAAAGGAAAGAACATTCAAAAACCTAGAATGTGATGTGAGTGGGAATCAAACCCACAACTTCTGCAATGAACTGAACCCTCTGAACCATTGAGTCACTCTTGTCAATTGTACTTAGGGGATTCATTTACACAATATACACACATAATATTCACATTTAATTTTATATATACAATGTAATTTTTAGAACCCCCTACCTCCAACATAGATTCGCTCCTGGGTACAAAAGTTGGAACCCGTTGGAAGCCTAGAAGGACACCATGATGACATCACCAAAGATGAGGTCACCCTTGACCGAAAAAAAATCAATTATTAATGGAAGATCCTATAGCAATACTGTAGCAATAATGTAGTACTTTTATTGTAGTAAAATTTTGGCTATACATAGAGCCACCCTCTCTATTTGTAAGTACACCTTTTTTTTCACTTTCAAAAAGCTCCCTCTGAAAAATACTTGGTTAGCGTTTGCTCCCTCTTTTGTACTTTTAAAGTTTATCTGATTATAATATCAAATTTCAATTTTTAAAGTTTTCTCTTTATTTTACTAAGTATTCTTAGTACATATCTCTCTTTTTTTTTGCTTTTATCATTTATGGTTGACACTGTCACCTACATTTTATTAATTAATTAATTAGATTACATTATATGATCAGCTCTGCTGCCTAACTTGTTGCATTGTCTTTATACTTTCATTCTCAATCGTTCTCGCATTTAATTATCATATGCATTTAATTATCTTTATTCTGCTTCTTATCCATCACTCAACTCCTATTACTTTAGGGGGTTTGCTTCTGGGTACTTGGTACAGTAATGCTACAGGATCTTCAATTAATAATTAGCTTCTTTTGTTATGAGTGACTTTATCTTTGGTGATGTCATCATGGTGTCATTGCAGATGAAACTTGAGAATGATATCTTCTTCGTCATGGGACTCTGATTGCTTGCCAGGGAGTTCGGCTTTAATTTGCTAAAGGATTTTTTTCATCTGATTGATAAAATCTCCTTTATTGCTTAAGCTAGCCAATCGTGCAGCTGCAATTGATTTTTGTTGTAAAAATTATATCTGGACAGCGTCTATTGGGATTAGATATCTTGGGTTCTGTAGGAACCATTTATCCACCTCTGAAATGTAGGCTTCTGACGAGTTTTAACTTTTGTACCACTTATACCGGCCTTGGAGATCTAACCATGAGAGGCACCTCTGTCCTTCTGGTTTGTGAAATGCAAACTTTTATGAGTATATCCATGGGATACGGAACCTGTGAGAAAATTGTAAGATCAATGAAATTTGGTGTTGGTTGAAAAACTTTCGGCAGAAATACTCGTATCCTTCGCAAATTGGGGTGGAAGGATTTCAACTTTGTGGTCGTAGATAGGCCACCATTGGTGTAAAAATCACTGGAGAAATTCATAACTTAATTATTTTCCCCTTAGGAGAAATCATGAATGTTTGTTGGTGTCATTCTAGAAGGTGAAGGCACTTATCCATGCATTTTGAAAATCAAAATAATTACTTTTATAAGGTTCAAAAAGTCGAGAGACTCTTCTGTATTTGGCTGGGTGCATTCCCTATTCGTTGGGTTAGATTATTTTGTTAATCCATACTATGGTATGGGTAACGTAACTCTGTATCTATTTGTCCTTATGAGATGTGAACAAGCAAAATCGGATATCTATAAGTATAAACTCATAAAATATTTGAGTATTTACTGATGAAATTTTCAGAAGGTCTAAGTATTCCTTTAGCTACTTCTTGTGGATTAGGATGCTGAAATTCAGGCTCAATTTGGATAAGTGGGTAAACTATATCATTTTTAAAATAGGTTGGGTATTCGAAGGAGGACCCTCTGCCGGAAGAAAAATTTTCAGAAGGTCTAAGTATTCCTTTAGCTACTTCTTATGGATTAGGATGCCGAAATTCAGGCTCAATTTGGATAAGTGAGTAAACTATATCATTTTTAAAATAGGTTGGGTCTTCGAAGGAGGACCCTCTGCCGGAAGAAGTTGGTTGAGCAGTGACTAAAGAATTGGATTTATTTGGTATGGAGCATACCGTTTCTATTTTCTGGGAGAGATTGTATGGATAATTGGTGAGGCTTTTTGCCTCTACCATAGTTCAGGTGGTGCCGATAGCAGCCACAGAGCAGGAAGAAGAAATTGGAACAGGGCTTTGGACCACCACTTTAGAAGTTGAAAAACTTGGTGAGTGGCTTTTGGCCACTTGAAAGTTGAAGTGTGGCTTTGTATACATACACACACACACAGAGACACTATATATATATATATATATATATATATATATATATATATATTTCAACTTAAATATAAGTTTGGATTGGAACTCCATGGATGGAAGAGGATCCAGGGATGAAATTCCCACATACCTTAGTAATCAAAGATCTAAAAATGCAAAGAATAAAGGTCCTTGAATCTTGTAAGCCTAACTATTTCTCCCTTGACTTGAGAGAGAATTTTAGAGAGAAAATTTTTGAAAGTGGGGGATTGTGAAAAAATGGGGGAAATTTGAAAGGTTTGAGTAGTTATAGATCTTAGAAATTAGTCCAAAATGACCCTACTTTGGGATATAAAGAATTAAAAATATTCAAAATATCCCTGAATAAATAACTGACGAGTAGGTTTTATAGACAACTTCCATGATCCATAAAACCCTACAAGGGCCATATAAAATCTCGTGGAGATTTATGGTAATCCACTGAATCTTTCCATATACGTACAGGTCTATGGCTCATGGATTGTTACATAGACCGTAGAATCTCATTATAAAAGGAAAAAAATTCAAAGTATACACTTTAAAAGGTCAAATTACAGACCATGTCAACATCCAAAAATATTTACATTATAGGCTTTTTATTAACATTATTGTCATATTCTATTTTTAATATTTATTTTATTTTTATATGTTGTTGTTCCTCTTCTATTGTGTGTGGTGTACAAAAGTATACAATTTCTCTTTCCAAAGAATGGTGTAATTATGAAATGACAATGACAACACATGACACACCTTTTTACTTTTCTTATTTCTGCTGACATGATATTTTTTTTTTCAAATTTTTTATTTTAACTTTTTGAACATCCCAATGGAAGAATAAACATTCTATATTCTCTCACAAATTTACTCCTTTATCTTCATCATCTCTTTTGCCTGGATTTTTTTTGTAGGCTATTTCTCTGTGCATTTGATTGGTCTGTTATATTTATAATTCGTTATTCTTGCCTACTCCATCATGTTTTTCGACATGGGAGAAAAAACTCCTTTTCGCAAAAGCCCTCGTTTAAATGTCGAGGGTATTTGTTTGGATAGTACACCTTCACGATGTTCAAGGCCATACTTTAATCTATTAACTCCTTTACTAGTTCAGAAAAAAGCCGGATGATGGAGGCAGCGTGAAGGTTATTGTTATTGAGTCTTCGAAGAAAAAAGATTCCGTTAAGGGTCCTTCGAAATCATTGAAGAGAAAAGGAAAACAGAAGGTTGATTTACCGCACGACAACAATTTTGAAGATGAAATGCCAATCTTGAAGAGATATCGTTTGAATCGGGAATCAAAATCCAAAATGTTAAATGCAAGATATCAATTTTTTTTGATAGATTTTATATTCTGACATATACCATTAAGTTTCATCTTTTATAATATCATGTATAAATTTATTTTTATTTTTTTTGGAGTCTCGAGGTGTTGCTTCTTCTAAAGACGATAATCGCCAACACGCGAAGCCTAAGAAGGACAGGGGGGAAACTTTGAAGAGAAGCACAAAAGTATATAATATTACATTTCCCATATTGTTTTATATTTTACAAACACACTATTCCTTTTTTGTATGTTGGTTCAGTGTGTTCAAATTTCTGATATTTATTTACATGAACAAATTTAATAGTCAAGTTGGTTAATTTATGCTATGCCTAATGTTTGTCTGTATTTTTGGTGATATTTTGTTGGTTATGCATTTGATAGTTTTGAATGGAACGGTTTCAACATTCAAAGTACAGATTTGGTGTTTTGTTTTTTTAAAGAATATATTAAAAATTGGTTTTTGAACTTTTGTTGGTTTCATTTTGCTTCAAATTATGTGATTAGGATTGTTGGTTTCATTTTGCTCCAAATTTTAGTGATGGTGTTGGTTGCATACGCACAATAAATTTCTTTGACTGTTCTTGTTTTTTAAATGATTTAATCTATGTTTAAGAGGCCTACCCGCAAGTGGTTATAATGTTGGTTAACCCTTTCTTTTGGTTAAATTATTTGCTTTCAGTAGTTGGAGTACTAATTATTATTGTTATTAGTGATATGAACTTTTGATAATTGAATTTTCTGTGTTTGGTCTTTTGGGGGGTATTTTATACTAATAAGTTGTTCTAAAGTTAACCCTTTAGTATTTGTTAGTTTTTATATTTTTTTCCTAGACTATGTTAAGAAGTATGTTGCTCTTTTGGAGATAATGTTGGGTAACCTTATCCATGTTTTTGAATGTCATGCTTTCAAGATTTGAAAGTTATTTTTTTTTTTTTTGGTGTTATAGATTATCATAGATTATGACTCTTTTATTTGAATATTTGTAATTGTTTTATACTTTTTGTTGGATTAAGTTATGTGTTTAAATCATGTCATTAAGTTTTGTTTTATATTTGGTGATGAAGCAACTTTTTATGTTATAGGTGATATAAACTTTTGGTAGTTAGTTTTAAATGGTTTGTTTCTGTTTTTTTCGGGTTTAATTCATGTTACTAAGTTTGTCATAGAATTGCTGAATCTGTTGGTTAAAAGTTCACAACTAACCAACAATGTAAATAAGTTTATTTTAATTTTGTGATTTAGTTGGTGTAACCCTTCTCATGGGTTTGAATGCAATTTTTTCAATATTCAAAGTAGTATTCTTGGTGTTAAAGTTGAGTTATATTTTTGGATTTTTGGGTTTGACCTTTGTGTGTTTGGTTTTCTTTTTTTTTTTTTTTTGGTTGGGGGGGGGGGGGGGAGAGGGGAGGGGGGTTATTTTATGCTAGTAAGTTGTTCTACATTTAACTCTTTGGTATTTGTTTGAGAATTATTTGTTTCTGTTATGTTTTTTTTTTTAACCTATGTTACTAAGTTTGTCATGGAATTGGTAAATCTATTGGTTAAATGTTCACAAATAACCAACAATGTAAATAGGTTGGTTTTAAGTTTGGTCATTTGGCTAGTTAACCCTTTCTCATGGGTTTGAATGCCATTTTTTCAACATTTAAAGTAGTATTTTCTTGGTGTTAAAGGGTAGTTACATTTTTGGATATTTAGTTTGACCTTTGTGTGTTTGATTTTTTTTTTGGATTATGTCAAAATACCTGCCTACAGCGGCTGAAGTTGATTTTTAATGATTATGTTTTTGTTTTCGTTTAGGAGAAAAGCAAACAACCTAGATGGCTTTCATACATAAACTTTGGTGCTCTTGATGAGATATCCAAGAGATTGGAAAAACTGAATATGCTTGACATGTTCAAACAATCACCATTTAGGTATCTTCTCGAATTACCTTATATACAAGTTTAAACTCCAGCTCATACGACACTTAGTGCAGAATGAGGGATATTTTTGGAAAGGTTGTTAATCGACTCGGGGCTTCTAAAGTAGCAAGGGAATACATCCCAGTCAGTGATAATGTGGGTCCTTCAAAGTTGATAACTAGAAAGAAGAATTAGATACTTTAGTATCATATTTTGACTTTTTCAGACACTTATGTAAATGTTGACATTTATATATATTTTTTAAGACTTTTTGGTTTTTTCGTCTGCTTTATGGATGTGTAGTTCTTCATTGTGAAGACTCAAACAGTTTACAGAATTTTGGTTTAATGTTGTTTTTATTTTTGGTTATATTATTATTTGTTATGGGAACACAATGATTTATGTGAGTGTATTGTTTTTATTAAAACTAACACTAGACTGTACATTTCACTTAACATAAAATTATACCAAAATATAACCAAGTCTGTCTTTACATATTTCCCCCATAGTTTGAAGAGATTTTGCTTATTGTTCGTTGTATATTTAGTTCATAGTATTGATTTTTTATGGTAACATAATATTTTTGGTGTTTTCTTTTTCTGCTAAATGGAACCAACCTTGACATGTAAATTTGACTGTACATATTTTCAGAAACTTGTCCAAATATTTTGGTTTAATCTTTGTTGTTTTTTTGGTAAAATTGTTGAATTTTAAGGTGACACATTGGTTTAGGTGGAAGAACCTCCACTTCTTGTACTCAAACAAACTTTTTAACATAGTTTCAACCAAAACAAAGCCTACCAAAAGTCTACCTAATGGTTGTGGATTTTTTAAACCTTAAACAAACTGAATGTATGACTAATATAACATTTTACCGAAATAAAATCAAGTCTAACTTTACATATTTCCCCCACAATTTACAAAGAATTTGTTTAATGTTGGTTGTATAACTAGTTTTATTGATTTTATATGGTAACACAATGTTTTTGGGTTTTTTTTTTCAAAATGATATCAATCTTGACTTGTAAATTTCACCTTACAAGTCAACGTGTCCAGACATTTGGTTTAATCTTTGTTACTTTTTTAGTGAAATTATTGAATTTTAAGGTAACACAATGGTTTAGGTGGAAGGACCTTCACATCTTCTACTCAAACAAACTTTTTAACATAGTTTCAACCAAAACAAAACAAAACAAAACTCTACCTAATGGTTGTCGATATTTTTAACCATATAATAAATTGAATGTATTGTTTTTATTAAAATCAACACTGACTTGTACTGCTGATTTAACAAAAAAATTTACGTAAATAATTTACAGAGTATTTGTTTAATGTTGGTTGTATATTTGGTCAATTTATTGATTTTTTATGGTAACACAATATTTTTTTGGTGTTTTTGGTTTTTTTTCTTCAAAATAAAACCAACCTTGACTTGTAAATTTCACTTTACATTTTTTGGCGACCTGTCCAGACATTAGTTTATTCTTTGTTATTTTTTTGGTAAAATTATTGAATTCTAAGGTGTTAGGTTTTGCACACCCTATGGATTTGCCTAATCGTTGGAACAGGTTAGCCGACGTGTTTCAATGATGCGAAAATAAACTGGAACGCAGCAAATTTTACGTGGAAACACCCGACTCACAAAAGGTGAAAAATCACGACCTGTACCTCTACAGGATTTAATCCAACTTCACTACTTCAATATGAGCCTTCAACAAACGATTACAATCTCTAGTAATCTAAACTTCAAATCAACTTCCCTAGCCTATTTGCTACACATAAACCTCCCAAGGATTATGTTCCCCCAGTTTATAAGTACTGAGAGATTACAGTGTTCAACTATCAAGAACGAAAGAAAATAACTATGCTGCAGAAAGAAACTTGTTAGCTCTAACGATTCTTCTTGTTGTAATTTCTGCAGCGCCTCTGTTTTTTTCTTTTTTTTTACTGTATCTGCGAATCTCTTTCTTTTTTCTCTCTGAATCTCTGCTTCTTCTGTGATGTCCCTCTAGCTTTATAGTTAACGGCTGGAGTTTTATTTTTTGGAGTTTTATTTGCTCTAGACCTCTTTAATGATAACTACCAGTGGAGTCCTTTTTCGCATAGAACTCCTTCTTCTTATTGAACTCCTTCTTCTCATAGAATTTCTCTTTTTAAGCATCCTGTTGAATTAGAGTTGTATTTTAATTTGAATCCTTCTTCTTGCCAAGTGTTGCTTTATAGACCTTATCTTCAGCACTTTTTAACCACTTTGGATCATGCGATGCGTGTGCAGTTTGCCATGGATACAGTACGCTGAAAGAACCTGGTAGACCAACATGTTTCATTATCTTTTGTCAGCCATCAAAACTCTACTGCTCCAACAAATTCCCCCTTTTTGATGATGACAAACTTTCTGAGTGTCAGGCCTATCCATCTATTTAGATTCATTTTTTTTTTCATAGTTCCCCCTGACTGTGTGCCCTCTGCTTGTCCAGTGGATGTACCAGGTAGCCTGATTTGTTCCTCTGATTGAGCTCATAGTCATCCTGTCCTCCCCTTTTTAAAAGGTGCAAGTGAAAGAAACGTGTGCTTATATCCAGTCATGTGCCTTGAGCAAGCGCTATCCATGTACCAATGCTTGCTTTCTTTCACTGCAACCTGTAAGACAGATCAAGGGTTAGTTTTAGGAACCCAGACTAGTTTGGGTCCTTTCCAGTTGTAAAACGGATGAATGAGATCCCTTCTTGCCCAAGTAGGCAACATGTTCCTTGACCTATTTCTTTTATTATTTTCATGCCTCCTTTTGTGCACATGATAAGTGTTTCTACTCCTAACGTTGTTTGCAATTTGACACTCAATAGTTGGATGTCCAATTTTCCCACAGAGGTAGCATAAATCAGTAGTAGTAACATTCTCCTAAAAGAACCCTATTCCAGCTTTCTCATTGTGACTCCTGCTTCCTAGATGGTTCACTATTCTTGATGACTGAGTCCATCTGTTTGCCTTTTCTAAATCCAGTTTTAAAATGGAGTTTTCCTGGGTCAATTTTTTCACATTTTCTTTCTCAAAAAAAAACTCAATTTTGCATTCTTTCAACTCAGTTTCTACCTTCTGAAGCTCTTCACTCATCGTACTTTCACCCTTATCAGCAGCAGTTAACTTTTGGATTTCTGACTTTAGGTTCAACACAAGTGAATCAAGTTGTTTAACCAGTTTCTTCAACTTGTCATTTATTTCTTTTGCTTTATCCAGGCAGTTTTTTATCTCAAGATTTTCAAATTTTTGATCTGAAAAATCTTTAATTAGTTGATCCTTTCCATTTGCTACTTCTTGAAAATCGTCTATCAATCCATTCATTAGCAAGATTAGCTTCCTTTTTGAAAAGAGATGCAACTTTTCTTTCAATTCATAAATACTTACCTCAGATCTGTTATCTTCTTCTAGATCTAAATCTCCAGCAGCCATGAACGCAGTTTCATCAATATTTTCAGTATCAGAATCTTCCAGACCTGATCCCCAAGCGGCCATCATGGCAGAGTTTTCCTTTTCCTTTTGCTTAGCAGCTTTTTCTTTGATTTCTCTTTCAGCCCTTTCCTTTCTCCACTCAATCCCCCATATAGGACACTGTTTGATGTGATGATCAGTTTTTTCACATTTGTAACATCCAAAGTTGCTTTTGTCAACGGACCACTTCTTGCTTCCAGTGTCATCGGACCACTTTCTGTTACCTGTTTCTTTCTTATCCTTCCCTTTCCTGTTCCTTAGAAACTTTTTTGAAATTTTTTGCTAAAAATAATATCTGATCTTCATCAAGATCTAAACCCTCATCATCAGAAGCTGCTCTAAGAGCGAGTGATTTTTCATCCATTCCCACTTCTTCCTTTTGCTCTTCCATGTTCATCTCATATGTTCTGAGATTTCCAACCAGCTCATTCAATGTCATGGTTTCAATATCCTTAGCTTCCCTAATGGCAGTACCTTTTACATCCCACTTAGCTTTTGGTAAAATTCTCAGATACTTGTCTACCTGTTCTTCAGAGGTAAGCACTTTTCCCAGAGAAGCCAGTTCATTAATAAGTAGTGTGAGCCTTGCCATCATCTCTTGCAATGTCTCATTATCTTTCATCTTGAAAGTCTCATATTCAGTAAATAGCATGGCAACCCTGAACTTCCTGACCTGAGCAGTTCCCTCGTGAGCAATTGTAAGAGCATCCCAGATTTCTTTTGCAGTGGAGCAATTTGAAATTCTGTTATACTCTTCTGGACCAAGACCACAAATCAAAATATTTTTAGCTTTGGCATTTTTCCTCATGGCCACCAAATCTTTAGCGTTGAACTCCTTTCTCTCTTTCGGCACTTGTCGGTCCTCCACTTTTTTCATAGGAATAGTAGGCCCTATAATAATTATATCCCAGAGTTCGTAGTCTTCTCCTTGAATGAAGTCCTCCATCCTAGCCTTCTACCAACCGAAATGTGTTCCATTGAAAAGAGGAGGCCTCACGGATGATTGTCCTTCTCCATGTCCAAAAGGTGGTGCAGTATTCATCTGGATCAATTCTTAGGTACTAGTCTTTAATAAGAAAACCTGCTCTGATACCAATTGTTAGGTTTTGCACACCCTATGGATTTGCCTAATGGAACAGGTTAGCTAACGTGTTTCAATGATGCGGAAATAAACTGGAACGCAGCAAATTTTACGTGAAAACACCCGTCTCATAAAAGGTGAAAAACCACGACCTGTACCTCTACAGGATTTACTCCAACTTCACTACTTCAATATGAGCCTTCAACAAACGATTACAATCTCTAGTAATCTAAACTTCAACTCAACTTCCCTAGCCTATTTGCTACACATAAACCTCCCAAGGATTATGTTCCCCCAGTTTATAAGTACTGAGAGATTACAGTGTTCAACTATCAAGAACGAAAAAAAATAACTATGCTGCAGAAAGAAACTTGTTAGCTCTAACGATTCTTCTTGTTATAATTTTTGCAGCGCCTCTGTTTTTTTATTTTTTTTTTACTGTATCTGCGAATCTCTTTCTTTTTTCTCTCTGAATCTTTGCTTCTTCTGTGATGTCCCTCTGGCTTTATAGTTAACGGCTAAAGTTTTATTTTTTGGAGTTTTATTTGCTCTAGACCTCTTTAATGATAACTACCAGTGGAGTCCTTTTTCGCATAGAACTCCTTCTTCTTATTGAACTCCTTCTTCTCATAGAATTCCTCTTTTTAAGCATCCTGTTGAATTAGAGTTGTATTTTAATTTGAATCCTTCTTCTTGCCAACTGTTGCTTTATAGACCTTATCTCCAGCACGTTTTAACCACTTTGGATCGTGCGATGCGTGTGCAGTTTGCCATGGATACAGTACGCTGAAAGAACCTGGTAGACCAACCTGTTTCATTATCTTTTGTCAGCCATCAAAACTCTACTGCTCCAACATAAGGTAAAATAATGATTGAAGTGGAAGGACCTTCACATCTTGTACTTAGACAAACTTTTTAATATAGTTTCAATCAAAACAAAGCCAAACAATTGTGCATATTTTATACCACAAATAAATTGAATTATAATTGAACAAATAAATCATCACTGATATTATTCCACTTAGCAACATAAATCATAATATCTTTAATAAGAATATGGTTTCAACCAAAACAAAGTCAATTAAAACTCTACCTCTTTTTTTCATATTTTCAACCTTATATAAAGTGAACTGCAATTGCATGTACTATTCATTGCTACCATTTAATGAAGAAAGACAAAATAGATGAGGGCTTTAATTGCATGTACTATTCAATCAGCTTCTTTTATGTATATGCAAATTTTTTTGTCATTCCCAATGCACAGTCACTGTCAAAAAATCATGCATTTATTGCGCCTTTTTTTTATTTTCACACGTTTGTTTTTCTTTCCTTTTGTTAAAAAAAAACTTTTTCTCCATATATGTATATCTTTGTAAACAAAAAGAAAAGTTGACATTTGATGGTAAATAATTTTTGTGACATTTTCAGGTAATATACCCTCTTAAAATGTAAAGGAAGGTTTTTTTCCTATAATAACCCGCAAGTTGTGCGCTCAGAATAGAACCTTCAAGCTCAAGCTAAGTTCACTTTCAAGCCTTCAATCCAAACTTATTTATGTGTTTTAGGGTCATCATGAGTCTCCTACATCAAGCCCAGTTCTAATTTGTTCCATTTCTAAGTTATTCATATGATTCGGTGGAAGGGTCAACTTTAAATGTTCATATCTCTTAGCACAAGAAGAACTGGGTGCCTACCACCTACCAAATTGAAGCTTTTGAATTAGCTTTCCAACGCACCTGGTTTCACCCAATTCCGAGTTCGGATCAAGAAGTTATGCCCGTTTTTGTAAAGCCCTCCAATGTTGTGTTCCTTCCTTTTTTCTAAGGTAAGCCACACGGGCACCCATACGGGCTGTGTGGCTTCTCACAAACCATGTGGGTAGTGTATCACGAAATTTCTTTGAAAAATTATATTCTAAGTGTGAAATCATGTCTCGTAGCTTGGTACCTTCATACGGACTCTTGTACGGCCCGTGAAGCTTCACACGGTCCGTACGACCTTCATTGGAAACACCCTTGCCTTAAAGAAACTTGCTGTCTATTTATGGATTCATGGGAACTTACACGGTCATTGAAGTGCTTCACGGGCCGTGTAAGGGCCAGTGAAGTCATGACGAATAAATTTTTACTCGTTTCATTAACGACATTTTCGTAATTATGGTTTATTATAAGGGCCTTTTGTGATTTCCTATGCTACCTAAAGACCTCCTAATGACCTAAACTTCATCCCTCTCATTCAAAATTCATTCCTCACATTTACAAATTCACTCAAGTCTCTCTCAAAGAACTCTAGTGGGAATTAATTTTGGGGATCAAGGAAGAACTCTTTCTTCACCAAATTTCTTCTCGAATCTTTTCTATTAGCTAAGGTATGTGGATTGATTTTTGGTCCCTTTCAACCAAGAAGACCCAAAAATCTTTTCAATTGATTTCATGAATTTTAGTTCACTTTAAATATGGATTTTCATTATTTGATTTTATTAAATCCAATTGATGTATGGGTTGCACTCTACCTATGATTTTAAATTACTTTGAACACTATTATGATGATTTACATTGAGTTATGAAGTTATGAACATGCATGTCCCCTTTAAAGTTATTTATGCATGGGTGATTTATATTATGAATTAGATGTTGATTTATATTATGAATTAGATGTTGATTTAATTATGTATTTATTCAATTTCATATTATGATGTTGGTTTAACTTGAATCTATGTTACCCATGTTATCCTCACATCATGCGTTGCATTTGCATTCATGAACATCGGTTTATATGGAAATTATGAAGTGTGTTAAAATTCAAACATGTTTATGTATACGATTTGGATGAAAATTATGGTTATGAACAAGGATTGAGTAACAATCTATGAACATGAGCATGATATAAGTTGAACACCATTATGATATGAATTGATAGTAATATGAACTTGACTTCTACATGAATATGAATTATATGGGTATGTATATGATATGACATCTTGCATGAGTATGTAATCACATGGGTGTATTGATGAGGATGGCACAACTCTCCCTACACAAGGCATAGATGAGGATAGGTACAACCTTCCTTATGCACATGGTAATATGAGTAAGCGTGTATTGATAAGGATGGGTACAACCCTCCCTTTACACAATGTATAGATGAGGACAGGTACAACCTTCCCTATACAAAGTCATGTCATGAGTTGCATGCATATTGATGAGGATGGGTACAACCCTCCTTTACACAATTCAAAGAACGAGTGACTTTTTGAGTACTAGTATATGTGGGTTATGGCTACTCTATGATTTTCATATGGCATATTGTGCAAGTTAACATCATTTTCCTTTCATGTAGCATGCCTGCATACTAGTACATTTGAACGTACTAACGCATATTCTATGTCTACATGATTTTACCATATAGGGACCGTGTATTACGATCATCCATCGCTTGACGAATAGCTCAAATTCGGAGAGTTGATATTGTGGTGAGTCTTATCTTCCAAAGACAAACCACCTTCCTTCTACCTATGTTGTTTTTTGTTTATCTTTTTAATTGAGGGTGAGCCCAGGACATGTCTTGGCCCCCGTTCCAACATATGACTAGAGGCATTGTTGGACATCTTGTGGACTCTCGTAGATTCTATATGTTATGTGTTGTATTTAAAGCTTATGATTTCGGCTATCTATTAGATATGGCTATCATGGATTGACTATGGGAATTATGATATGTATGTATGTTTGAGGTGGAAATGTGGAAGATCCTAAGCCCCGTATTTCCCCTATAGAGTGAGTCATACGTACCTGCCCCTTAGTTCTTATGTGCTATGTGCTATGTGAATCCATGTGAATCCCTTTCCCTTCGATATCCCCATAGCGTGAGTCCTACTTTCCATTCCTTAGAACTATGTACTTACTATTTGAATGCGCTTCCGAACCGGTGATGTGATTTTGGATACTTTGAGGCTTGTTTGGGAACTCTTGGGTTCCCATTCGTCATGTCACTCCTAGACCCTAGGTCCGGGTTGTGACATTTCCCTTGTAAAACCATCATTAACTAAAATGCTCAAATGTGGTGGTATGGTCTACGGATCCTTCTACGATCCGTAGACCCATCCATAGTCCGTAAATCACGTCCGTCCTGTCAGACCCTAAAATTTCAAACCTCCGAAGTTTGATCCATGGGCAAGTCTACAGTCTGTGGTTCTTTTTAAGGTCCCATAAGGCGTTTCATGGTCCGAACTCAGAAACTTCTACATAAGGAATACTTCTACGGGTG
Organism: Solanum rostratum; assembly: GCA_029948455.1. Taxonomy (NCBI): domain Eukaryota; kingdom Viridiplantae; phylum Streptophyta; class Magnoliopsida; order Solanales; family Solanaceae; genus Solanum; species Solanum rostratum. The sequence goes on along the minus strand of CM057053.1, from coordinate 12,796,008 downwards.
TTCTCCACAGATTGTGATTCTTTTTACGATCCTAAATGCCCTCATACAAACCTGCACCAATAACTTTTTTAAATTATTTCTTTTTATTTTGACTTTTCAGCTTTTGGAGTATTACAAAAGCAATTATCAGCCTCGTTGTATTGATATTGAAATTGCTTGTAATGGACCTTTCTTTAGACTTAACCAACAACATGGCCTTATGAATGCAATAAACTGAGAAAGAAGTGATGCAAGATCTGAATGATCTCCCTAATGACAAAACTCCTGGCAGTTTTAAATTTTCTATAAAAATTTCACTTATTAAACATGTTCATATTTATATATATTTCAATTTAATTTTAACAGTTCATTTCATTCTTTCTCTGTAGAAGAAAATTCCCAAAAGCTCCTCTTTTATCTTTTCTTGAGCTCGATCTCTTTGTACAAACAGAAATCATCTATTGTAGTCGTAATTCATGAAATTTTGCAGGCGAATTATCAGCAATTAAAATGGATAGGCAAAGATTTGTACTATTACAAGTCTTGATGACCACCTAGACTTTTACGTAAATTGTGTCATAATTTCAATACAAATTATTTAAAAATTCTAACAAAACACAATTTTTTCAAAAACTAGCCTTGTTACAAGTTTTGACAAACACAAAATTTAAATATTAACCCGTAAAAGAACACTAATAAAAATTTTGGAATGAGTAGCCATTGAACATAATTCTGGACCCCCACATGCCACATGAAGCCTTCCCCAAGTAAGCCCTCGAAGGGTGTAACGATCATGGGTCCTTCAATGTGCATAGTGCCCATCGAGGCCATTGAATCAATCAAAGCTGCACATTATGTGCCATAAATATTTGTCTCATTAGTCAAACTTTGGTACTGCTTTCAACAAATGCATTAAACCAAAGGCACTTATCACATATAAATATAGCATGGAAATTTTTAAAAAGGACCACCTTATCAATTGAAATTGTTCATAGAATAATCAAGTGAAAATAGAGTATACTTTTATTTGTTCATAAAAATAAATAAATATTTAATTTTATTTGTTCAATTTCAAAAATCAAGGTATAGTTTATTACTTAATTTCTTTATTTTTATTATTAATTATCATCATTTTTAATACATTTTTTAAATATTAAATATATTATATTTATGAAGTGATATAGTAACACTTTCATTCAATTTACTTTTTAAAAGGTGTGTCAAGTCAATATTTCTTCAGTACCTTTTTAGTTGTTATATATAAAAAAAATATTTATTCTAAAATAGTTCTCAATTTAAACAATTAAGAGAGAATTATTATTTTTTCTAATTTTTTCTTTAGTATTATTTATTCTAGAATTAATAGGCATGTAATAAGTAGATAAAAATTAAAGAATTAATAAAAGATACATTAGTCAAACTACACTTCTAGTAAATATTCTATTAAAGATTGTGCATATATAATTTTATCATGATAACTAAAAAAGAACGAAAGAGATATTGAATAAGCAAAATTGGATGAAGGAAGTATTATTTATTTTTCAATATTTAAATATAATAACTAGGGGTGATATCCTAAAATTACTATTTTAATAGTTATTACTTCTCAAGGGTGTGCCAAATAAAACTTGTACTAGGGGAGTATGTCTGCGAGATTTAACTTTGAATTATATATTTTTGTAGGCCTTAGAATGCATTCTTTTGCTTTGTTAATTTTGTTTAGGTAAAGATAAAATTTAATAAATGACAATTAGAAGTAGGTTATCACTAATAATAATAATAGAATCTAATTTTCAAGCCACGGCAATAAAAAAGTTCCATAAATTAACAAATAAGAAAAAAAAAGTGTAAATGAATAAAATTTGGAATTAAAATTTTTTTTTAAAAAATCTACACCTAAATAATGGCAGCTATTAAATGACCATATAATTGTAACACAAATTTTTATTTTTGGTTGTAGCACAATCACTGATTACACTTTTTTTTTTTTTTTTGGTTAGAGCATCTACACTAATTACGTCATTTTGTGTTTCTTTCATAAATGTAAATTTTCATATTTGAACCGGTCAAAAATCTTCCATTTTTGAAACGAAATTTGGACGATCCTGTCATTTTAATTTTTAAAATTCAGAGATCTAATTTTTTGTTTTTTGAACTTTCTAATTTATTCAAGATTGAAATAGCATGGAATTAAATTTTTTGTTCCATTTTGGTTCAACATGATAGCAAATGCAATTCTTCAGGTTTGTAAATTTTTGTTCTATGTTAGATGTCAATTTTTGTTCTATTTTTTTATTTGTGGCATTTTTTTAAAGTTTGAACTGATGAAAAAATATTTTATTTACGATTTTTTTCAAAAACAAAAAGGAAAAATTTGCAGTGTTATATGTGTATATAATTGATGTATTTTTTGTATTCTGTAAGTTTTTTAAGTATTTTATATGCGGATTTTTTTAAGTGATTTTTGTGTGCTAGCATTTAACTTTGTTTCATGGCTATTCAAGTAGGTAGTATGTTGATTATGGTTTGGACGGAATGTTATATGATTCGAACACTCCCTATAATGGGTTGGCTGAAATTATATCTGCCAAACTTGAGATAAACGCAACAAATTGATGAAATGCGATACATGTGATCGAGTGGAAAATAATATAAGGGCATGTACTAGATATCCCTGAAAAATTAGTGGTGTCATAAAGATTTGTTTGTTGCCCTTTTGAAAGATAGTAAAAATTTTATTTTCACCTATTGTTTTGAGTTTATGTTTTATTTTGGTTTGATTCTTGGTTATGACAAGAACTTAATGAATTTTGGTAATTTGTTGATATATATTTTAGTATTTTAGTGATATATATTTGGATACTATGTAAAATCAATTTATGTTTGCTTAGTTGTTTGTTTTTGAATGACAGACATAAATTTTATTTTTGTAATTTATATATATATATATACATATATATATATATATATATGTATATATATATATATATATATATATATATTGGTGTTTAACTGATATATATTTAGTTTATTAGTAATAACTTGGCATACCCTGAATTGTAACGCCCGGTAAATTACCGAAATACCCCTAGGAAAGAGGTGTGCGTAAAACGCGTCTTCCGATACTCGGATTGAAAATCCAAGAGTGGATTCGTGATCAGCACTGAAAATTGAGTGGGAGAAGGGTATCGGTCGATTTTTAGAGCGACCGAATCAAAAGATAATTTTTCGTTTCAAAATGAAAAACAGTGTGCCTGCGCGATAGAACCGCGTCGCGGACTTGTCGCGGAGCCACACTTATATTTTTCTGTGATTCTTCGACGGAGTTGAATTTTCCAAAAATACACTGTCCGCGATAGGTCCACATCGCGGACTGTGTTATTTCAGGACGGGGAAAAATTCTTTTAAATTACGGAGGCATTTTAGTCCATTCCTATCTATCCTAAACGTGCCCTTACGACCAATAAAGGTCGGTTTCTAAGAAAAGGGTTTCAAAAACCCAATTCTAAAACGTTCTTCCTAGAAGTCACTAAGTCAGGGCTTTAGGGGAGTTGAGGTTGAGGAGATCAAGAGAAGGATTGTGCAAATTCGAGTTAGCAAATCTTTTCAGGTATGTAACGCTAACCCAAAGCATGGGAATGTTCTCCCATGTCCCCTTTTGAGTATATTAAATTGTGTATACGAATATAATGAGGTTGATGTGAAGAGTTTTGAGCATGTATTTTGTATTTTTACTTTATGCATATGATTTCTTAAACTGATGATCATCATAAAATTGAATTTACATTCATAATTCATTTCACATGTGTTTTCTTTTTAAACCCTATGACTATTTGATTAAAAAGGTGTAAGAATGCATTAAGAGATGAGTGTAGAGCCTAAATGAGAATGATGTTATGATGTTGTGGTTGTGTTTCACATTTGAGGAGAGTCTTGATGATGATGTTGATGAGCATGATGTTTTATGATGTCTTAAACTTGAAAGTTTAATTTCTAAAAGAGTATCTTGAGTCCATGATGTTGATGTTGATGTTGGTATTAATGAGGTGAGGTGATGTTGATGTTGAGGTATTATGTTATGTCCCTATGGGACTGATGTTGATGTTGAGGTATTATGTTATGTCCCTATGGGACTGATGATGAGGTATTATGTCCCTGTGGGACTGATGAGGTTGAGGTTTTATGAGCATGTCGAGTTCTGGGAGGAGTATTGAGCACCGAAATGGGTAAGAGTGAGTCCCACTTGAACCCATTAACTACGTAGCCCGCGTAGAAAGAGGGGATTGAACCGCAATGCGGATGGCTCCTTTCTTGTCCAAAATAAGGACTGAGGTTTTTCTTGTGGATCCACTGAGGTTGATGTCCTTTACCCCGGGCAGGGTATTGGATGGATGTAGCAACGGCATCGCTTCATTGTATCATCACTGGCTCATAGGTGATGGTTGTCGGTTAGAGAAACTCCCAGTTAAATTCCTTTTGATAGGACTCTGAGGTTGATGTTGATGTGATGTCCTGAGTCGATGTTTCTTGAGTTGAGTCGATGTTTCCTGAGTTGAGTTGATGTTGAGGTTCCTTGAGTGAGTTGAGTCGAGTTTCCTGGGGATGAGTTTGATGTAATGATGATGTTGAGATGAGAGGTTGATGGATCAATTATCTACTCTAATCTCTTGCCTTAAATAGATATTTGACGTTCTGATGGAGTATGATGTTTGAGTTGATGTTTTCCTATCCTGTTGCACTTATATTGTTATTCAGCTATTTTAGATGCCAGTACATTCCACGTACTGATGCCATTTGGCGCTGCATCGTTTCATGATGCAGATACAGGAGTTAAAGGACTGCAGCAGACGCACCGTTGAGGTCGGAGATCGCGAGTTCCAACATTGGTGATCCTCCTTGCTATCCAGAGGAAACCCTTTATTTGATGCTTCCTTTATTCATTGAGTCTGGTAGCCATGGCATGTCATGGCACCATTTCTTAGACAGTTGAGTCAGGTTAAAGGCTTCGTAGATAGGATGTCGATGTTGATGATGATGTTTTCCTTATGAACTGAGTAGTACTTTTACTTACTTAGTTGATGTTGAGAAAGATGTTGGCCTTTGGCTTTTTTATTGAAATAGTTCACTATGATGATGTTGATTGACTGTCCTGAGAACGAGTGGTTCGCTTAGGGGCTAACAATAGTCTCTGAGTGCCGGCCACGTCTAGGGTACCCTCCCGGGGCGTGACAAACTTGGTATCAGAGCACAAAGTTCAGGAGTCCTAGGGAATCTATGAAGCCGTGTCTAGTGGAGTCTTGTTTATGCGTGTGTTGTGCACCACACTTCATAAACGGGATACTATAGGGCATTAGGAAATGGTTACCCTTCTTTGATATTCTGAGTTCGTGCGATAGAGCTTGACTCTATGAAACCCTCCCCCCCTTTCTAATTCGTGCATTACGCGTTTGCAGATAATGCCTCCAAAACACATTGTTGCCCAAAGAGATGCCTCAATTCATAACACTGAGAATCCCTTACCAGAGGTTCCTAACCAACATGGGACAAGGAGACGGGGACGACCTGCCAGAGCTACTGAGGCTCCACCAGCCCCTTCTGCTCAGTCAGCCTCCATTTCGGAAGCAGACTTCAGGGGAGCTATTACTATGCTCACTCAGTTGGTGGCCTCTCAGAGTAGCAGTCGAGGTCCCCAGGCCCCTAGCTCCAGCTCCCAGGAGTCTGCAGTTGCATCCAGGCTCAGAGATTTTCTGAGGATGAACCCGCCAGTCTATACGGAGTCTAAGGTTGAGGAGGATCCGCGAAACTTTATTGATGAGATGCGCAAGATCTTGAGGGCTATGCATGCAAACGAGGTTGAGGGAGTCGAGCTGGTCTCTTATCAGCTTAAGAATGTTGCCAATGTCTGGTATAACCAGTGGGAAGATGGTAAAGGTGAGGATACTGAGCCTGCTGAGTGGGAGGAGTTCGAGAGTGCTTTTCTCGATCACTTCTTTCCCCAAGAGTTGAGGGAGGCAAAGGTCGAGGAGTTCATGAATCTGAGATAAGAGGGGTTGACGGTCAAGGAGTACAGCTTGAAGTTCATCCGACTGTTCATATATGCTCCAGAGATGGTCCTTGATATGAGGGCAAGGATGAGGAAGTTTGTGTCTGGATTGGGCAGGCATGTGAAGAGGGAGTGTAAGGTAGCATTACTGATTCCAGGTATTAATTTAAAAAGAAAATTAATTAAATAACTATTAATTAATATTAATATGTCATAAATTGTAATAATTTTGCTAATTTGTTAATACTTTATAACTATCTATATAACTTATAATGAGTAATCTATGATTTACATGGGGATTAATTATTCCATCAATTTGTAGATTTTCTACTTTATTGGAGTATATTTTTATTATTCATATATCTTACGTATTAGTACTTTTGGGAGAATTTTATAAAAGAGACTCTTGAAGTTGCTTCCGGCATTTGGGAAGCAACCTCTATGGTATTCTCGGATCCAGAAAAGGGAAGTTGGGAAGAATAAGTTGCATCATTAAACATCATCAAGCATAATCAACTGTTCACCGTAAGAATCATATTCTCTTTATCAAATTCACATTTATATAGGAAGTCGTATATTGCATGAATAAATAATTCAAAAATTGTTTAATTTTATGTAGTCTCTGTAGCAAATACACATATTTCATTTTACTTATTTAATTTAGAAAATCAACATAATTTCTTATATTCATATCAACTTTACTAACAATCAAATTTAGAGTTTCAAAAAATTACATTACACTTTTAATTAACTTTTTAAAAATAAATATATCGTTTAATTACATGGATGTGATAATATGAAATAAAAAATACTAAATTCTTTTCGAAAGGGGACAAATAACTGAGTCAAATGCATTCTTCTTCATACATTCAAAGATATTTCTTTATCCCTATTTTTTCATACATTTTTTTTGTGTTTTTCTTTTCTCTCCTCACAAGCACTGTACCTATTATTTCTTTTTTGGGAAATATGTGTTTATTTTGGTGATTTTTCGTTGCAGAAAACAAAAAGAAGAAGGGAATATATGTTACGTTTAAGTGAAGAGAAGCATATGGAAAAAAAAATATTGGCATTATGTGCGTGTAAATGCATGCTTTTTGAATAACGGGCAACGTGGCAAGGTAGTGCCATACACGTAAGAAACGACGTCGGATGGGTTAATCATGGGACCCACTCATTTTCCCATCACAAATGAGGGGATACTAGGCCCCACTTTCTTATATTCTCGCGACGCTTCCTTCTCACGCAACTTCGGAGGATCGTCTGAACATTATCCCTAACCCATGCCAGTATCTCCTACAGACCCACTCACAAAATATACTCAATCCCAAAATTATTTAAATTCGACTTATTTATTTTTAATAAATTTATAATTCAAATTATTTATCTTCTCGTCTCATTTTTCTCTTTTTTATTTCGTTCATAACATCAACATAATTATTGTGAATTAATCATATGTAATAATATGTCAGTGTATTGATACCATATCGATAATATATAAAATTGGGCTTAATTATCTATGATACTCTATCGATATAGAGCGTTGGCGTTAGCACACGAATTCTAATAGTAGACAAATCAGGGGGTATTAATCGTAATTAATTAGAGGGCATAAATATAAAGAAGTATCTAGTTATAAATAGTTTGATTCAAAGGAGCATAACGAGTTAATTTTCTCTTGACTTAACCAATTATTAAATCATTTTCACTTTTCTTTTTCTTTTTGTTCTTATCAAGTACTATATTATATATATTAGGCTTGATAAAGTTTAAATTTGGGTATTATGGTGTCCATTTTAGGGGTTAGTGTTACCAGAAAAAAGAAAGTTATTTTCAGAAGTCGAATTTGAGACTTTTAATTAAGGAAGAAAGAATATTTTGAACAATCTCAACATTGATGTTAATCATGTTCTTCATTTCACTATCAAAAGAGAATACAAATAAACTAATTAAGAAGAAAAACAACCATGGTTAAGTTTAATCATCACTAAATTTTTATACTAAAAAAAGTTCTTTAAAATTTGTTGTCACATGAGACGACGCAAACTTTGAACCACTCGTAAGTTCCATGAAAGTTGAAATTCATACTCAATTGATGATTGAGATAAAATGCACATTAATCAATTATAATTAAGTGATAAAATACAACAAATCTCATCTACTTCTTGTGGTTGTGCAAGATGTAAAGATATAATATTTAATTTAACTCAACTTTAAAAGTTAATTCATGAAGAAAGAACTATTCAAATTCACACAAAAAAATTCGGGTAAAATAAAACATACTTACCTCTTCTTTCTTTGATTGCTTTCATTTTTGGCCTTATGAGGCTTCAATCGTCTAATTGAGCTCTAATGTGTGTTGTCTGCGATAAAGATGTAGTAATTTTCATCAATCTAATATCCTTCTTCTTTCACACTCAGATTTAATTGGAGTATGGACCTAACGTTCCAAAAGAATGAATTTTGATTCGTACTCAAATTTTAAAAAATAAAGTCATGTACGAAAAATTGATCAAGAACATATAGAGAGATCTGTTGAGTAGAGGTAGTGTCCAAGTTAGTTAAGTAGAATTAGTTAGTTAAGCAAGGTAGTTAGAGTTAGTTAAGAAACTGTTAAAGGTTGTTAAGTGTAATTAGAGAGTTAGTTACATTGACAGCTGTCAATGTAACTACTCTAATATAAAAGGGGCTGCTGTACTCTCATTTCATACATACATACAATATACAGACTTTCTCTTCTTCTTCTTCTTTCTGTACTTTCCTTTTCTTCTCTAAAGCTGAGATTACCTTCATTTGGAGGTTAACATGGTATCAGAGCACTGGTTCTAGTGCGGTTCGAGGGCAATTGAAGCTGAAATTGAAGGAATGAGTCTGTTCTGAGGGTGTAAATCAGAGAGATTCAAGTTTAGATTGAAGGAAATTGAGCTCGAAGAAGGTTAAATCTGAGGAAATTGAGCTTTGAGAAGCTCAAAACTGTAGAAGATTCAGCTTTGAGAAGCTGAAATTCGAAGAAATAGAAAGCAAATTGCAGGTACTGTTATAGATCGAAATCAGAAGAACATGGCAAGTGCCGAGGGGATGCATGCAAATTCAGGACCATCAACATTGAGAACTCCAAATCGAGTTGAGATTGACCACAATCATCCTCTCTATCTTCATCCTACTGATACACCAGGTAGTTCCCTTGTTTCGGTTCAATTAGTTGGGTCTGAGAATTATGCAATTTGGAGTCGATCTATGACTATAGGTCTTTTAGGAAAAAGCAAACTAGGTTTTGTGGATGGTAGATACACGAAGGATAAATTTGATATACTTTTGCATGACCAGTGGGAGAAAGTAAATGCGATAGTTTTGTCTTGGATCATGAACTCTGTGAGAAAAGAGTTGCTGAGTAGCATTATCTATGCTTCGAATGCTCACAAGGTTTGGTTAGACTTGAAAGAAAGATTCGATACTGTTAACGGATCTAGGATTTTCTGTTTACATAGAGAAATTGCTACCTTAACACAGGGTACCATGTCAGTGGCTGAATACTTCTCTAAACTAAGAAACTTATGGGATGAATTTGATGTGTTAATGCCTTGCCCTGGGTGTAGCTGTCCTGAATCTAAGAGTTATGCTGAACATCATGGTTATCAGCGTTTGTTACAATTCCTAATGGGACTAAATGAGACATATGCTCAATGTAGAAGTCAGATATTAATGATGTCACCAAGTCCTACTTTAAACAAAGCCTATTCAATGGTGATAGATTTTGAGAGCCAAAGGTCTATAGCTAATGGTGTGTCTATGATAAGTGAATCTGTAGAAAGTATGGCCCTCTTCAGTCAGAAGGGAGGTGTTAGTTCAAGCTATAAAAGTAAGGGTCCTATGACTACTGGTTCACAAGGGAATGGCATTCTTGGGAATGGTCCAAATACACAAGGGAGCTACAGTCAGAAAACTACAAATAGCAACTATAAACCATATAAGAAGACATCTGTAATATGTGAGCATTGTGGATATACTGGTCATACCAAAGAAAGCTGCTACAAAATTATAGGCTATCCACAGGATTGGCCTAGAAACAAGAAAAAAGGTGGAATTCAGTATGCAAATCTGGCAGAAGATCACAAAGAAACTTCAAGTAAATCTCAGCAAGGGCAATTACCTCCTTACTTCACTCAGGAACAGTATCAGCAAATAATCCATCTACTAAATAAAGGAAATGAAGACAGTAACTCCACTCCTACAGCCAATGCAGGTATTTTGACTCATCTCAATGTTAATTCAAATCATCCTAAATGGATAGTTGACTCAGGAGCCACAAACCACATGACATCTAAAGTTGAGCTATTACATGACTATGAAAAGGTTCAGAAAGTAGGGAACAATTGTGTTCACTTGCCCACAGGTGATGAAACTCAAGTTACTCACACTGGAAAATCTCATATCCTCAAAGATCAACTAGTGTCTAATGTATTGTATCTTCCTGAGTTCAAATGTAATCTCCTATCTGTATCTAAACTAACCAAGGAGTTGCAGTGTTCAGTGAATTTTTTTTCCTGATTTCTGCATATTCCAGGATCTCTGCACTGGCTTGGTGAAGGGGATTGGTAGGGAAGAGCAAGGACTATACATTCTCAGAGGGAACAATTCTTCTTCTACTCATACTTCTTGTCATACTGTGAGCAATCCTGAACATTCTGATCATTCTAATTCAACAACTCTGTGGCATAGGAGGATGGGACATGTTCCTCTAGCTGTTATTAGAAGACATACCTCCCTTCAGCATCTCAACTCTGAAGACCACAAGTGCACTGTGTGTCCTCTTGCAAAGCACACCAAACTACCTTTTCCTATAAGTGTTTCTAGTACTAAGTCTTCCTTTGAAATACTACATTGTGATATATGGGGGCCTTATAGGATTCCCACTTACAATAACAAAAGGTACTTTGTCACAATTGTTGATGACTATACTAGGTTTACTTGGCTTTTTCTTCTTGCTTCAAAGTCTGATGTACTTGTAGTTCTAAAAAACTTCCTTACTAGAATAAAGAATTTCTTTTCTACCACTGTCAAAGTTCTGAGAACAGATAATGGTAGTGAGTTTCTAAGTTCTGAGTTCCAATCTCTTATCACTTCTCTTGGCATTACTCATCAAACATCCTGTATATATACTCCTCAACAAAATGGTATTGTAGAAAGAAAACATAGGACTATCCTACAAGTGGCCAGAGCACTTAGGTTTCAAGCTGGTATCCCCTTAAGATTTTGGGGAGAATGTGTTAATACTGCTGTTTATCTCATTAACAGAACTCCTACTAGAATTCTTCACTTCTTGACTCCTTATGAACTCATGTTCCATCATCCACCCTCACTTCATCATCTCAGAGTTTTTGGAAGCTTACCTTATGCCTCAAATACAAAAATATCAGATAAATTCTCACCAAGGGCAGTTCCCAGTGTCTTTCTGGGCTATTCCTTATCAAAAAAAGGTTATATCTTGTATGATATCCATTCACAAACCTTCTTTGTTAACAGACATGTGGTTTTTATGGAATCTGTATTTCCCTTCCTTCACATCAAATCAGCTGGAACTCCTATTTTTCCAGTACTAAATCTTGATACATCAGAGTCTCCTCCTCTCTCTTTTCCTACTTCTTCTAATGATCCTGTTACATCCTCCACACCTGTACCTTCTTCTCTAGATCAATCTCATGGAGTTAGTAATCCATCATCTATTCCTGTTGAGGCTATAGTCCCCAGAAGATCATCCAGGCCAAAACATCCTCCTGTATGGATGACTGACTTCATTACTCCTACCATTAATACTTGTTCTTATCCTCTATCCTCATACATCACTTACTCTAACCTGAATCCCTCATATCAACATGCCTTAAATGCATACTCTTCAAAATCAGAACCAACATCCTTTCACCAGGCTTCTCAGGATCCACTTTGGATCCAAGCTATGCAGGCTGAGATTACAGCTCTAGAAGATAACAATACTTGGTCTTTAGTTGATCTTCCAGCTGGTAAATCACCCATTGGATGTAGATGGGTGTACAAAATCAAGTACAAATCTTCAGGGGAGATTGAAAGATATAAGGCCAGGTTGGTGGCCAAAGGTTATAGTCAAAAGGCTGGCCTAGACTACTCTGAAACTTTCTCTCCAGTGGCCAAGATGGTCACTGTAAGAGCCTTAATAGCTATTGCTGCCTCTTGTCACTGGTTTATTTTTCAGATGGATGTCCATAATGCTTTTCTTAATGGTGATCTACATGAAGAAGTTTACATGACTGTGCCTGAAGGGTTTGCCAGACAGGGGGAGAATCAAAAGGTCTGCAAACTAAATAAGTCACTCTATGGCTTAAAACAGGCTCCAAGGCAATGGAACAGAAAATTGACAGATGCTCTATTACAGATGGGCTTTGTTCAAAGCCACTATGACTACTCACTCTTTACAAAATCAGTTGATCAAGATATGGTGATTGTTCTAGTATATGTTGATGATTTGCTGGTGACTGGTAGCAATCTAACACTCATAAATCAAACCAGAAAGGATCTGCAACAACAGTTTAAGATGAAGGATCTTGGTGAACTGAAGTTCTTTTTGGGAATTGAAGTGGCTAGATCAAAGGCTGGAATTCTGATGTGTCAGAGAAAATATGCTTTAGAGCTAATTTCTGAAGCTGGACTAAGTGGTGCTAAACCTGCTACAACTCCTATTGATATAAGTCAGAAACTAACATCAACTGAATATGATGGATACTTTCCAAACAGAGATAACACTGAAGATGAGCTGATTAGAGATCCTTCAAGTTATCAAAGGCTGATAGGAAGATTATTATACTTAACCATGACAAGACCAGACATTTCTTTTGTGGTTCAAAAGTTAAGTCAGTTCATGCACAAGCCTAAGCAATCTCACATGGATGCAGCTTTAAGGGTTGTAAGATACCTAAAGGGATCACCAGGACTGGGAATATTCATGCCTGCAGATGGCAACAATTCACTACAGGCCTATTGTGATTCTGATTGGGGAGCATGCCTAGAAACAAGAAGATCAGTTACTGGATATGTGGTGAAGCTGGGAGAAGCACTAGTATCTTGGAAATCAAAAAAACAAGATACCATTTCAAGGAGCTCAGCTGAAGCAGAGTTTAGAAGCATGGCATCATGCACTGCAGAAATAATCTGGCTCACAGGATTGTTCAAAGAAATGGGAGTTCAAATTCAACAACCAGTGGAGCTTATGTGTGATAGCAAGGCTGCCATTCAAATTGCAGCAAATCCAATCTTTCATGAAAGGACAAAACACATTGACATTGACTGTCACTTTGTGAGGGAAAAGATTAATCAGAAATTGATCAAAACTAATCATGTTTCAACCAAAGAACAGCTGGCTGATATACTAACAAAAGGCTTGGGAAGGACAGCACATGCATATCTACTGAACAAACTTGGACTCAAGAACCTCTTCAAGCCATTAGCTTGAGGGGGAGTGTTGAGTAGAGGTAGTGTCCAAGTTAGTTAAGTAGAATTAGTTAGTTAAGCAAGGTAGTTAGAGTTAGTTAAGAAACTGTTAAAGGTTGTTAAGTGTAATTAGAGAGTTAGTTACATTGACAGCTGTCAATGTAACTACTCTAATATAAAAGGGGCTGCTGTACTCTCATTTCATACATACATACAATATACAGACTTTCTCTTCTTCTTCTTCTTTCTGTACTTTCCTTTTCTTCTCTAAAGCTGAGATTACCTTCATTTGGAGGTTAACAAGATCAAATTAAATTTGAATTTTTTTCTTCTTCAGCTAGCTTTCGAGATCAAGTTAGACCAAAATATTATATCTTTACATGATATAAAAGTGAAGCCAAATATTTTTATAAAATCAGATTGTTGCAGAAGTGAAAATTTAAATATCGCCAGTAGATGAATTTGCACACACCATTTTGGACAGCAGAACCACGGGAAAAAGGGCCGAATCCTAGCGTGAGGAAGTTGATGATTAAAATATTTTACATCATTAAATGTATGGAATATTGAACTCCAAATAAGGCTAGCACTCATTTGTTTTTATTTTTTCAATTAAAATTAACATATGTGAATTTGAATGATACTAATTTGTAGAAAGAAAAATAAAATGGAAACAACTGATGATAAAGTGCCTAAAATTAAACTTAGAATATATTAATTGAAAGATAATTTTTTTAAATTGAAAAATTATTATTAAATAAATAATTTAGCTGTGAATTGTATTTTTTTAAATTATAAATATGTGTATATATAGTGAATACATGTTACATACTCCCTCTTTTCACTTTTACTTTTCATTACTTCACTTATTGAGATCAAAATACATGAACTTTGACCCACATTTTAAGATGTATTTTTCCATCATATTAATATGAGAAAGATTGCAGTTTGAAGCTTTTTCGTATAGTTTTCAATCATCTAAATTTTAGATTTTAAATATTAAATTTAAGTACTTCAATTTAGGTTTGAAGTTTAGTCAAGTATACCTCAAAAAACAAAATAACGACAAGTAAATATGGATAAAAAAGTATTTAATATTGTCTTATTAGGTACTTTTTTCCTATCTCTGATGTAGGTTTCTTCGTTGCGTAAAAATTCACTCATCTAAAAATTATAAATTTGACAAAAGAAAGTTCATACCTTCCTAATTATCCAAGAAAATTATTTATTTATTTTGAAATAAAATTGCTAAAAAAATCGCACAATATGAATCGAAGTACTACTTTCATTTTATTTTATTTTGTTATATAAAAAATAAATATTTTATTTTACTTATTCATTTAATAAATCAAGATATTTTCTTTTTTTATACTATTTTTATTATTGAATAATCACATAAACTATAATAGTTAAATTTCAAATTCATATTTTTTTTAAGAAAAAAAGAATGACATAGTTTTTTAAGAAAAGAAAAAAAAATTTAATCTTGTTATTTTAAATTAAAATTATATTAAATATATTAAAAAATTATAATCTTATAATCTTAAACATGTCAAGTAAAATTTTAAAAAAATAAAAATACCAAAAAAAATTAGATTTTTTTTTTTGGAGCACGAGAGTATTTGTTAAGCAGCTGGAGTGGTGTCGTGGACACATGATATATTAGGGAAAGCACTATAGATGACATAGCATTAAAAGACGGAATTAGCCCTTGACACAATTCAAGATGGCACCGCACAACCAATGGGCGCCGCAATTGACGATAGATTGTCTTTCTCTCATCTTGTCTTCTCCTGCCCACATCATTATGTTCTTCACTCCACTCTCCACATTCACTTCTTTCAGGGACTACTTTTTAATTTATTTATTTTATTTTTAATTACAAAAAAGTGACTATTTACGTCCCTTCTACGCTGCTTCTTTGACTTATTCCCTATCCACCACCTAACCTTGGTTTATTATTTATTTTTATTTTTACTTATTATATTTAAACTTACTTAATGGAAAAATTATATATAAAATATTATAAGTTATAATTATTTTTATATTAATATAATCAAAATATATTTTTAATTTATTGATCGTTTAATTTTTAAAAAATAGATAAACAATATGAACGGAGGAAGTATTTCTAATTAATCATATATTCATAGTGTTTTATTTTACATATGATTTATGTTAACTTGACACTATTTAAAAAATATATATGTAAAGAAGTTTAAATTTGATAAGTAAAATTATTTTATGTAGTTATTTAGTAATAAGGTAAGTATTGAAGTTAATAATGATAACTTTTTTTAAATTTGTTAAAATTGACAAGTAATAAAAAAACATTTTTAATATAACGCTCGAGTAAAATGAAATGGGGGAGTATTCACTACTTACCTCATTAATATGGTAAATACGACTATTAAGATAGTATTTATTTTTTATTACTGCATTTGGCTCACTTACAACAAAGTTGAAGGTAGGTGGGAAAATTAAGTGCTCTCACGTAATGAGTGAAGAATTTTCATCAGGAAGAGTTCAAATTTGAAGAACTAAACAAACTAATTACTTGAAGGACATTGCCTATTTATTTTTCTCGCTCGGGAGTCAAAATGAACACGCCTGTTATTTACTGTACTGAACCTTCGACCAGGTATTCTAATTATCATATATATGAAAACGAATATTAATCATATATAAATAATATAATTTTTTATTGAAGAAGATTCGAATAAACCATCTGATTATTATCTATTTTTTCTTCCGTTTGTTTTTGCTTATCACATTTTAAAAATTAATTTATTATTAAATTTACTTATTGAAAAATTATAACAAAATATTATAAGTTCTAATTATCTTTTTACGAATAAATTATATTTTTAATTTATTATTCAAAATTTATATAGTTTGATTTTAAAAAATATGATAAGAAATATGAATAAAAGAAATATTTTTAATTAATCATATACTCCTGGTGTTTCATTTTACATTTGGTTCATGTTAACGTGACATTATTTAAAATAAATATTTAAAGAAATTTAAATTTGATTAGTAAAATTACTTCATGTAGTTATTTAGTGGTAAGGATAGTAATGGAATTAATAATAATATATGTTTTGATTTGTTAAAATTGATAAGTAATAAAAAATTATTTTTAGTATAACACTCGAGTAAAATGAAATGGGGGAGTATTCACTACTTGCCTCATTATTATGGTGTACAACTATTAAGTAGAGTATTGTTTAATCGATTTATAATACTCCTTCGCCGAATAATAGTTATTCATTATTGACCTATAATAGGAATTAAAAGTAATATAATAATATAATTTTATTAAATTACCTTTTAAATACAATAAATGTATTGTAATATTTTGAAAAAAGTAATATAAAAAATAAATATAATTAATGATAAATATAAATTAAAATATAAATATAAAATTATTTCTTAATTTTATAAAATAAATAAGTATTGTTAAACATTTATATATTAGTAGGCAAATAAAGATCTACTGAAAAAAATAGTAGTATTTGTCTTTTATTACTGCATTTGTCTCACAACAAAGTTCAAGTTAGGCTGATAAATTTTCAAGTTCCAGGACAATCAATGTGGGAAAATCAATTGCTATCACCTAATGCGTGCATCAAATTAATCAGTGCATGATATTTATTACTTGATCACTTTTCTTTTTATATGTATATTAAGAAATTATAAATAATAATATTATTTCATCAATTCACTTCTTAGGAATTTTTTTGAAACTTTACAAATTAGTAAGTGTAAAGTGTAAACATTTTTGAAAAATCAATTAATATTTTTTTGATTTAGTAAAGTAATCAATTAGTATGAGACAATTATTTTTAGTATAGTGACAATTAATGTAGGACAAAGGGAGCAATTCTTATGCAATTTTATCTTAATTCATTACTAAACCATTTCATTATTAATACAGCAAATTCAAGTTGGTTCTTTTCTTATTAACGACTCTAATCCACCATTCTCTTACTTAATCAATTTGCTACACCATATATATAGTATGACTTAAATTAGGGCAAGTATTGCACACTGTAACATAAACATATAAGTGAAAACAGTATAAACCTTACCCTCGAATTTAAATTCTAAATATTTATCTTTATTTTTTACTTTGTCTAATATCATGATTTATTTAACAATATTTATGGGTCATTTGTCATCCTTGTAACATGTCCATTTTAATGACGGAATTAGATAGGAGTGTGCATTTGGTTAGATGGGAGTTGGTATGAATTGAGAATGATATCCAAAAGGAGCCTTGTCTTTTCTTCTGTCAACTTACCCAGGGGGATAAACGACTCTATACAAATTCAAGGGCTGCCAATTTATATATTTCTTTAGTTTATTTATTTTATCTAATAAAATACGTAGTTGATAAGGAGTAAATATAGTTAAATACTCATATATTGACTAACTTATTCATTCTTGGACTCAAATCTCTGTCCTAATTAATATTTGGATAGCTTTAGAAAAATGGCTTATAGAATTTGGCCTTTCAAAATTGATTTATTCGCCTTTACCAAGTTTTTTTTTTTAGTTTTCAAATCCATTTCATACGAGTTATCCTATTTAATTTCAAATTTGAAGAAAATTCCACTTTTGAAAATTTGGAGAACCAGACATTTTACCGGTCACCAACATCAGGTTCAAGTTGCAATATAATATCATTAATTACTACCAAAATGGACATTTTGATAGGTGAGAGACTCGTCATTACATTGAAATTTTGGCTATCAAATTACCTTTATATTCTTTTTGTCTTATTTTAGTTTGCAAAGTGATTGTCAATTTAAATAATTAAAAAAAATTAATTGTCTTTTTTCAAATTAATTATATAGATAATTAGGGTCATTTGATAGTTTTTATGTCTTATAGAATTTATCTCTACGAGAAAAAATATTTTATATTTTATGACCTCATAAAAAAATATTGACAAATTTTCTTATTGCTAAATGGACATTTAAAAAATTAGGACATAATTTGATGAAGATTGGTGGAGTAACTTAGTGGCAAAAATACAGTTTAAATTCAGCATTCCTTGTCACCTCCAGTTGGCACTTGGCACTTGGCACTGGGCCTTGGAAAAAGTTGAAAGAGACCGGTAATAACCAGTCAACCTTATCGACTGGAGCCAATTATGAGTTACCACGTGTAAATGCACCGAACCAAACCTCCACCTGCCAGTGTAAACGCGTTTTCCTTATCCTAACGTTTCCGCGCCACATTGGCTATCTTCTCACGCATTTCAACGTGTCTTTGCAACTTTGACAAGGAGAGGTGAATTTGTAAAACATTGACAAAAAGTTCCCTTCCTTCCCCTAAATCACTTTTCTCTTCCTAAAACAACAAAATGAAATAACTTTATACATTAATTTTAACTTTTTATAATATAAATAATATTTTAGATTATAAAAAAATAAATTTCTCTATATAGAAAATATCATGGTTGAAACTATCTTTTTTTTTTTAATTATGCACTCTATTGTGCAGTTAGAAGTCGTTTGTTTTCTGATTAGAGCTATGCAAATATTAATAATATAAATTTTTTAATAATTTATATATATATATATATATATATATATGATGGTAATATTTTGTTGTGTGTGTGAGAAAAAAAATAATTCAATCAAACATTTTAATATATAACTTAATGCTAGATTTTATGAATAAATTGTTTTTCCTTATTTTCTAAGCAAGTGATGTAGAAAGTTATATTAGTTTTAGCGTATGAATAGTTCCTCCCTTAACGGCAGTTAGGAGTGAGCATTGATTGATTCGATTTTATTTTATATATTATCAATTTAATTCAATGATTTTTAATTTCTTAAATACAAATAATAGTAACTAACATGAGAAATGAACTATACAAATGTAACACAATAAAAAAATTTACTTTTGTGAACTCAAAGTCATTGTAAAATGTAAATTGAACGATAAAATGTAAATACAGTAGCTAGTTATATATTGATATTAATAATTAATATTTATATACAAATAAAACAGTAAATTAATATTGTCTTCCTAGGTTATAGGTGTATCCAACGACCCGATATTAAAATTAAATTGATAACTCCATAATTTTTTCAATAAAAATCATTAAAAATCTCTCAACTCAATAATTCGATAGGAATGGATCAACAACATTTTTCTTGATTTTCATGTTTCTTTGATCACGATTTATTTTTTAAAATATTTAAAATTATTACAATAACAATAACATATCCTCAAATGGGGTCTGTGGAGGGTAGAAATGTATGCAAAGTTAATAAAATTTGACTCTAAAAATCAAAATGTTACCACATAAATTCAAAAAATTTGAGGAATTGAGATTTCTTACCCTTCAACAACTTGAATAGAAGAAATTAACATTTTCAAATCTTTAAATTATAAAAATGAAGATCTAAGAGAACATAAATTAAAAAAATAATTTCTCCCAATATATTATACAGTAAAAGTTTTTCTTCGACAATTAGAAATTATAATCTAAATAGACCACATTAACAAAATATACATACAACCCCCTAAATAAAAGGAATATTTTCTCAGTGCCTTTAAAGGAAGTGGGCATGGTAAAAATAGTCCAGATGGAAAATATAAATTAAAAAAAAAAAGTTGAAAAAGAAAAAAGAAAAAAGAAAAAAATTAAAGCACTTAATGGGGAGAGAGAGGGAGAGCCACATAGCAGGTCTTTAAATTGAGAGGCCATCTTCAACATTTCTCAGAGTGAAAAAAAATCAGTGAGGCCACCTAAAATATTGTGTGTATTTCGTTTTTCTTTTTTCCTTCTTCCCCCTCTGTAACATCCCGCTTCTTAAGATCCCTTTCTGTCGTCGTCTGTCTTTCAAAAGAGATTTTCAGTTTCAAAAGGGTGTCTTTTTTTTCTCCTGAAAAATCATTTTCAAATTTTATAGAAAGAAAAATCAAACTCCCTTTTGGGTGTTTTTGTTTTGAAAGCCAGGTGATCCAGAATAGAGATCCAGGTTCTCTTTTTAATTTGTTTTCTTTGTCCAAGCAACCAGAAGGGTCTGTTTTTGAATCCCTCAGGTTGGTTTTTGGTTCTTGATTTGAACACAAATCACTTTGTAGAAAGCTTTTTGTTTTAAAAATCTCTACCTGTTTTGTAGTTTTGACGTTAGAAGCAGGTAACTTAGTTTGCTTACTTTTTGTGAATTATTTGGTTTTCTTGTTTTTGTGTGTTTTGATATTGACCATGGCAGCAGCTATAGATATATACAGCAGCAGTAGCAGTAACAGTAACAACAGTTCAGTTTTTTCAGATCCTTTAACAGAAGAACTTATGAAAGCACTTGAACCTTTTATGAAAGGTGCTTCTCCTTCTTCTTTTTCTTCTCCTTCTTCTACATCTCCATCTTCTTCTTCACCTTCAACTTCTTCTTCTTCTTTCTATCCTTTTGGTGAACCCAATTTGTATACTGATTTCTGCACAATCCCATCAGCGGCTACCCAAATGTTTTCTCAAGGGTATTCGTGTTATAACCATATGGGTGTAGCTGAAACAGGTTCAATTGGGCTTAACCATCTTACCCCTTCTCAGATCTTGCAAATCCAAGCTCAGATCCAATTCCAGAACCAACAGCAACAACTACAACTACAATTGCAGTTGCAACAACAACAGAGCTTAGGTTTGTTAGCACCCACTTCCACATATCCTAAGAATTTGAATTCTACCAACTATCTTGGTCTGAAACCAGTCCAGATGAAGCAAGTTGGCGGGGCTTCACAGAAGACCACTAAGCTTTATCGAGGAGTGAGACAACGCCATTGGGGCAAATGGGTTGCTGAAATTAGACTTCCTAAGAACAGAACTAGGCTTTGGCTAGGCACTTTTGATACAGCTGAAGAAGCTGCTTTGGCTTATGACAAAGCTGCTTATAAGCTAAGAGGAGAGTTTGCTAGGCTTAATTTTCCACATCTAAGACATCAATTGAACAATGAATTATCCGATTTCAAGCCTTTGCATTCCTCCGTTGATGCTAAACTTCAAGCCATTTGCCAAAGCTTGGCCAATCCCAAATCAGATGACTTATGTTCTAAATCTAATTCCAAGCCAAGGAAGTCCAAAACCGCAGCAGCAGCTTCAGTGGATTCAGGTTCAGCTCAAGATTGTTCATCGAAGTCCGAAATCACCATGGATGATTCATTGAAAGGAGAATTCAGCTACCCAGAAAATGCTAATGTCAAGATTGAATCCTCCTCCTCCTCATCCCCTGCTTCATCTGAGGAATCATCATCTTCGCCTGAGTCTGATATTACTTTCTTGGATTTCGC
Organism: Solanum rostratum; assembly: GCA_029948455.1. Lineage (NCBI taxonomy): Eukaryota > Viridiplantae > Streptophyta > Magnoliopsida > Solanales > Solanaceae > Solanum > Solanum rostratum. The sequence continues at coordinate 12,774,215 of CM057053.1, read as the reverse complement.
TGAGCCATCGTTCGATGAATCAGAAAACTTCTTTTTACCCAAGTACCCCTCCGTGGAGATTGATTGGGCAGCTCTTCCAAATTTGTAGTTATATTACTTGTTTTAATGTTGTAATCTTTATATGTTATGTATGGTATCAGGTATGGCCTTCTGCAATGGTGTTTTTGACATTTGCAGAGGTCGGTCTAGTAGTTAATGGAGTCATGTGAGTATGTGATAGTACTAGTGGTCTTAAGGTCACTCTCCCATCTTGTTCCTGCTGTGTTTTTTGTATATGCATGAACCAAAAGGGAGAGGCTTTGTATGTGTCTTGTTGATTTCTTAGCTTAATAGTAATAATTATATCTAATGTTTAGTATGTTTCTGATCTTTGTGCTTTTATATCATCATACAGTCTTCATTATTCCAAATTATTTCACTTAGTTAGGGCAGGAAAAATAAGGTTCTTCCAACATGAAAATGGTCTTGCACTTGCCTAGATACCTTGATACTGTTGAAGAACATGGAAGGAATCCAACTTTTCTGTGGTTATTTTTCTTGGAGAATTGGTCAAGTTTCTTTCTGAGAGGGCATAAAAAAGATAACAATTCTGAATATTGACAAATGGAGGGCGGACCCTACCACGTTCCACATGGGGTGAATGTGCACATTTGTATGAATAGTGGTTGTAGTTTTAATTAATATGTCTGGTTAAGGCCAAAGGAGTAACATTTAAGTAGGCGGTTTGTCTTTTGTGGATTTCATCAGCAACAAATAAAGATTTAATTAATCGGGCCAACTTTCTGGCGTTAGATGCCGTTCCAGGTAGGGGTGGGTCCGCGAAATTGAAAATCGAAAATCGAATCGAAATTAATTGAAAAATATCAAAAAAAATCGTACCGTAAAAAATTGAAATCAAACACAAAAAATCGAACCGATTATGTGCGGTTTCGATTTTGATTTTGGTCTTCTAAAATTGAACCGAACCGTCAAAAATCGATTTTGATATACTACGTCGTTTATACTTTATACGCTACATGACTAAGAAGAAAAGTCTTTCTTGTTGCACGAAAGAGACATAAATTTGAAGCTTCCAAGGAGAAGTCTTTTGGCTACCGTCACCTGCAACTAATTGATACTTCAAGGAGTATTTGATAATTGTTTGATAATTTTTTTTGGCTACACACAATTGACTTTAACCTTCTAAGGAGTATTTGATATTTGTTTTTCTAGAACATATGTTTGCAATTTTCTTGGTGATAATTATAGTTCTTATATTGTGATAATTGTACTAATCCAAACTTTATTCTTTACTAATTATTTAGCATATCTATACAATGATATGTCTCTATCCAATATATTATTTTACCTTAGAAAAATATTTTTAAAAATCGAAAAAAACCCGAAGATTGAACCGAAAAACCAACAGTTTACTTTTTTTTTGGCAAAACCGAACCGAACCGAACCGCCAAATTACCTTCCGTTCTGTCTTTGATTTTTGGGAAAAACCGAACCCACCCCTAGTTCCATGCAAACTTCAAGTCTCAATTTGCTTGAAGTGAGATTTGAGCAGCATAGAATACATTAATATCTATCAGACTGTTTTGAAGTGAGATTTGAGCAGCATAGAATACTTTCATATCTATCAGACTGTTTTCAATGAATTTTGATTATAAAAGTGTAATAAAAAAATTAATTGTAATATAAAAATACACTAAATAAGGAGAAGATGAGATTGAGCTCTGGTTCTAAATAAAAATACGACAATACTTGATTATCTATAATTATTTTATTTTTATTCTCAATATTTAATACCTTTTTTTACGAGGATTATGCCCATATTAAACTAAAAACATATCATGTCTATCTAATTATCTCTCTTCAGTTCTTTGATTTATTTCTGACTCTTCTAAAACTTGTTATAGCCAAAATCGCTCACATCTCCTTTTTGGTGTACATATACAAATCCTTTTCACATTTCTAAATCATCTTAGTGTGTTACTTTTTTTCTTATTGTCTGCCACGAAGACCACCGTTACCTTGTTATAAATAACGTTGTTCATGATATTTTCTCTCCAAATTAATATATGTCACGATCTGATTTTTCAGGTTATAATGACACCTACCATAACCAACCGATAGGTAAGCCAACTTGTAACCTAGAACTGTAAATGGGTATTAGGGGCAAAACTAACAAATTCTAACATACGAAGTCCGAAGATATAGAAGAATAAAAACAGAAACTAAACTGAATACATACAAAATTCCCTTCCAGAACCTGGAGGTCATCAGTATAGAGCTACTACAACAACATAAAGAGTACAAGTTCCAAAAATGGACCAAAAATACATATAAAATTTTGGCTAGTCTCAACATATACAAAAGATAGGGCCACCAATCTTACAAAGACAAAACTGATCCAAAAACACCGAATGCTCACCCTAGTCTCTAATGTAGGCTGCAACATGCTCAATCAATCAATGTTGATAACTGGTGCTCGGACCTGCATCACGAAAATAGATGCAGAGTGTCGTATAAGTACCATGAAAATAGGTACTCAGTAGGCATCATATGCCAATTGAGCAGAAAAGGTAAAAACAATATGAAAAAGAGGAATAAGCCTAATAGAGATAGGTAAGTTATAAAGGGTGAAGTAAATGAACAATCACGCAAGCCGGGAGAATTCAGACTAAATTGCTATGCTATCTACACCCAATCAGGCTTTCGAGAATTGGACGGGACACAAAATATCTATAACTACTACAAACACTAAGGAATAGAGAACCTGCCACACTGAAAATCAAGAAATCAAAACCAAACCACGAATGCCTGAGGGCAGAAGACTGCGTTTGAACTGGGTACTGAGGTCAAGGCTATTGCTAATCGAAGTTTGCCTAATTTATATAGGAGGTCGAGGCCGGGGCTACTGCTATCCGAATGATTGCCTAATCTAAAAGGGAGGCTGAGGCAGTGACTACTGTTACTTGGATGCTCGCCTGAAACTAACTGAAGGTGCCGAACTTTCTTTCCTTTCATCTGTACGGTAAAAGCTACCGAAGATCGCCTTCCACAACGAACAGGGCCGATGTGACCACCCAATTATCCATCAAAATCGGAACCAAAATAATAAGGGGCCTAACCTTACTAACATAACTCAAGGTTATCGAATTTCGGGAAATATGGATGATAATGTGTTTATTGCATAGTTAAGGTTCAACTAGTAGACCCTAGTCTACTACACCATTCTATAGGGATCTAGGCCGGTCCAAACGACATTTGGGGCATCTAAAGCAGGTTTCTCTCAATCCTACACTAAGATCAACATGCTTTATAATACCAAAAATAGGAAACCAATACTGATAACAGAGCTACCAAGCAACAACAGGCACCACATGCTTGTAAATACTCCAAAATACTCGAGAAGAACCTAAAACATGATTATAATCCTAATGCTCATGAATAATCTACCCAATCGGAACTATTCCAACAATTCCAACTTGCTTTCTAAATATCGAAATACATGGAAATGGTACTACCAACGATAATATTAGCTAACAAGATAGTATACATGCTCGCAACTATCAAAAAATATTGATAAAAGATATTTCATGATTTTTAACACCCAAGGCATGTAAATTAGCTACCACACCCAAATTCCAACCAATTCAATGTGATTTTACACAAACCAACTTAAAATAAAGAAAGGAAAGTCGTAGTCTGTCTGTAGGCCGATCATACACGCTCCAACTTACTTTGCCAGAGCTTTTTCTTTTCAAATGGCCTCTGAGTGCTGCCAAGCTGTCAAAAACAGATTCACAATGTCATTACGATCTTTGAGACACTAAATTTTCAAGTATTAGATTTGGACCAATTTCGAGATCTAAAATAGAAAAATATGGGACTCACATTTGAAGTTTCAGACTTGACCTCAAAGACTAGTTCAAAATAGTATCCCAAGCTTAATTAACAATTACAAATTCAATTTGGGGTCGAAATATACCAAGAAGCGATTATATAATGAAAATTGACAGGTGCCAAATTACCAACAACGAAGTTCCAATAGTCGAAACCTACCACCCCATGACGTTTCTTACAGAATTCCACATAATTTGGACCCAAAGATCACCAAAAATGGACCTCGAAGGCTACCTCAAAAATCAACCAAAAACTCATTCGATAATTCTCAAGTACAGTAGCTAAAAAAGTATTTTTACCTCAAACGAAACTTCTAATCAAGTTTTTGAACTCTTCAACGCATTCCTCATAAAATTTCCTGAACTGAGGCTTTCGAATCACCAAATTTGAGTTTGGACCGAGAGATATATTATCCTTGTAAGTTCATGAAAAATGCTGAAAGCGTCTTAATAGACCGAACTATATAGGTCACTCATTTGACCTCCACGGTCGTAGTGAACAATGCTCCGTAATCGCGAAGCACAAAGAAAATGACCCTCACAATCAGAAAGGTCAATCCAGTTGGACCTCCACGATCGTGGACAAGGCTCCACATTCGCGAAAGTCAAGATGGCCTGACCTCCGCGATCGTGGCTAGGGGCCCGCAGTCACGAAGAAGAGGTCAGTTAGCACCATATATCAGCTGGAAAGCTGATCTTCCTCAACTCTAAAATTTTTGACGAGGTACTCGGAATTCATTCGGGACCTTATGCATGCAAACAGACTATGCTACCCTATCAAATTTGACGTTTCAGACTCAATGATGCAGTTGAAATCTTCATATGAGGTCATTACGACTGATTGTGAGTCCCCCTCCCATGATCATTTTTTGTCAAATTTCACTAAGGGACTCGGAACGAGTCTGAAAGCATAAAAAACCGAACGAAAGGTCATTCTAGACCAAACTAGACATTTTCGAGCTAACCACACTGTCAAAATTTTTATTCGGGCACGTTTTCTAAGAACGTTGACCAAAGTCGACCTTGACCAGTTTTGAAGGCTAAAATGCATAACTTGGTACAAACTCACACCAAAGGCCTTTATTCTCAAGCCGACCATGCTTCCAGCCTAATTTGGCCATTTTGGACCTAATTGGACAGTCAGAATTCCGTTTTGAGGCTGTTTACCCGCGTTTTGCACAAAACCAATTTTTCAAGGTATAAAACCTTCCAAGACAAGGAAAACTGCACAACTCCTAAACGAACGACCAGGGGATCGAGCTAGTAGTGCCAGTGGGTCATAAGTAACCTGAGGTCACTATAGAAACACTCTAAATGATAAAAATAATGCAATGTGAGTAAAATAACCCAGAGGATCATTTCAATACACCACACATTCGTATGAGTATCCTTATTGCCACTACTTTCTTCTTCTAAACGCATGTGGTCTTGTTTGATTAGCACTCTACCCCATACAATATAATTGTTCCTAGTGTTGTTCATGGTTATAGGGTTAAATATCAAATTGAACTACAACCTGAGCCAAATCGATTAAAAAAAGTTGATATTTAATTAGTTTTGGTTTAAAATTTTGAAGATCAATACTATTTGATTTGATTTTGGTTTTACTAAAAAAATCATAAAAATAATCAAATTCGAATCGAGAAATTATATTTGAAAATTTTATAATTATTCATATATTATTTATAAATAAAACACAAATATTTTATTAAATTTTAATTAACTTAAGTTTTTAACTTTATCATTTATACTTGAAAATTCTTTTATTAATGCTTTGATATATAATTTTCTTGTATCCTACCCTGAGTAGTTTCTCAATTATTGAATTTGGGGTTATTTTTTGCTATGAAGTTTGACCTTTAGATCGTTGGTGTATAATAATTTTTATTGCTTCACTAAATTATTTATTCGTATAATAATAATTCTAGTATACGTAATTGCTTAATTGAATCCAGAGTACTTTCCGGGGTGGTATGCTAGATTTTGTGCACAATATTGGCCTATTATCTCAGTTAAAAGCTTATGTGTTAAAGTTTGGGACTGTAGAGGTTCTAATGTATTTCTTGTCATGACTTAAAAGTTTATTTGCATTATTTATGAACTTTATTGATGACAATGTTTTACCTGTGTCACTCAGTTATGAGGCGTTGTATTCATGGCAGTTGACTAATAAATTGTACTTAATTCACATTAATTGCTCACCAAATGCACAGTGATTTGACATTTTTTCCCCCTTAAATGGGCGCCTCATTTGGACTATTATTGTTGATGGACTAATTTAGCATTTGCAGCCAAAATTGAATGAATAAAGTGTAGCATATTACATACTTTCAAACTTATCCTTATGATTTTTGATTAGGAATTTTTTAGTCTTTTGGTTCTCAATTGATATTTTTAACTACTACGGACCGAGCATATTGCAAAACACTTATGGGATGAGATTAATTATGTTGAGAGTAGTTTTTATTATTTTTGATATATTCAAATTATTATTCATGGTATAATTTCTAAGTATAAGATGTTTGTTTATAAAAGATGCCATCTTATTTTTATTTTTTTTAAATTTTTTTTGCAAGCTTTAGTTATTTATTCATTGTTAAAATAAATTTTCATCTTATTTAACATATGTGTATGCATTTTCATGATTGTGCCATTTGTTTTTAAAATGAAACTTTCATCTTATTTAACTTAAAATAAAATTTCCATCTTATTTAGCTTTAAAAGATTTCATCTTATTTAACTTTAAAAAATAAAAGTTTCATCTTATTTAGCTAAAACTTCCATCTTATTTAGCTTAAAAATAAAACTTTCATTTTAAGTTTACTAAAATTAAAAAAAAAAGCACATGTTATTAAAATAATTTATATTTTAATCGATATGTAAAAAATAATTTTTAAGTGATTAATAAACTATTTATTTTAAAATATAATTTAGTAGTGATTAGGAGAAATCAAAATATACATAAACATAAGTATTAGACAAAATAAATTCAACTTATAATATATTCATAAATAGAAATTATATTTATGAAAAATATATTAGAAAATGATTAATTAAGGTTGCGCATATTATTATAAATATTATTAAAATTATGTTAATTTACATAAATATAAATGTGGTGTATAAAAGAGAGTTTAAGAGAGGTAATTTTGTTATTTCACATACTTTATCCAAGGATGAGTATGTGATAACTTATCCTAGGACTAATTGTTAATCCTGTGATAAGTTATCCCAGTCTATGCAACAAAACAAAGAATTAAAGGCCACTAAAAATTATCCCGAGATTAGCTTCTCCTATCCATCACATCAAACAACCCCTTATAGTATGCTTACTAGATGGTATTGTTGAGATTTTCTTGTTCAGATTCTTGAAAATGTTATCCAGTGTGTTAAATCAATGTCCTTTTACAAAAATTATTAAACAGAGGGACAATATTTCATGAATCCCAAGCAAGACAGATGCTAGATGATTAATTAGTTAACCGGTGGGATAATATACTATCAGTTAGTCTCATGTCAATTGAGAAATGTACAGTATACATAATATAGACCTTATTAGTTAGTTCCAACTTTCAAGTGACACATTGTTGTCATGACACAGTTAATCCATAAAGTTAAAGGCTTAAAGCTAAGCTCGATCAAAAGTTGTATGGTTGATGATTAATTAGTTTTAAGTTAGCAGTTAGTCTCATAAATATTCTTATCCTCACACCAAATGTATATTGACTGCCACAGAAAGCAAAAGGGCACTAGTATATCTCAAAGCTAATCAAAGCCAAGAGATGAGGAATTGCAAGACCACTCTTTAACTTTCAACCCCACAAAATATATACTATAATTATTCTTTATCTCTACGCATGCCAACACAAGTCTCACAATGCCAAAAACTAAGGAAGATGAAAGAAAGTGACTCTGAAAAAAGCCTCTTATTCTGGGCCATTATAAAAAAGAATCATTGGAAGCTCTGCACAAGAAGGATTCTCTAACATATTTGCAGGGTGAGAATTGAAAGTTTATAGATTAAAAAAAATTGGCACTGAATTCTAAATTAACAATTTTCCCATATCTAATGAATTTCTTATTATAAATTCACAAAAATAAATATCTCAAAAGATCGCTCAATTTTAAGAAATTATCTTATAAAGTCATTCAATTTTATTTTATATCAATAAAATCACTCAATTTTGAGTTTTTTTAATAATATAATTCAATCAAATAATTAGGCAATATTCAAGTACCTAAAATGCTAGCTATATCAAAGTCATTATTTTGGAGTTGAGTCGGATAGCTTCTCATTTATTATGACTCGATCCTTTTATGATTTACATAAAATAAACAATTTAACATGATAATAAATCATTCTTTTACCATATAAAACAATGAAAGGCATTAGTTAAATGTACTCTTTTTGCTTTTTTTCTTCGAGAACATAAATAAAATATGAAGAACATCAAAGAACTCTAGATTTTCGAATTCTTTAATCTTCACAAAATTGCTTCAAAGACAGTTTGAAGTTTTTTGTGTTCTTCATGTGTTTTTGATGAAGAAGAAGCAAAAAGAGTACATTTGATCTAAAACTCAAATTGAAAAGTACCGTTAAAATTAAAGTTGCTTGGATTATTTTACAAAATCAGAGTTAAAAAATAATAATATAAATGATTTTTTTTTCAAACGACAATGATATAAATAAGCCAAATTTTTAACGAATGAGATAAATAAATCTTTTGCAAAATAATACAGTATCTTTGAATCCTTTCCGTTTTAACAGGTTGACGGGATATATTCCAAAAATTGTATATGTCATGCTGAGTCTTCAAGAAGGCTACTTATTTGACAAGAAGATGGCAGAAACCATATCTGATGCCATCGGCAATGTAAAGAATATTAGTACATAATTTTCTAGTTCAGTGTAAAGTTAGGTCTTGGACCTACCTTATACCCTAAAAGCTAATTCAAAAGAAGAAGGATTGTCCAAACTTTATATGAAATTCATCAATGTAGAACTTTTATCATTCCTCAACATTCAGTCGCCCTCATGCTTAGGCAACATGATCAGTTTGAGGAAATTTCACCTAGCTTACAACATGCTAGATTCTAGATTACCTTCAAGCTTGGGGAGCGTTATTCAAGATCATGTCAAATTGTTTTGAAAAATTTAATTGACCGATGATATTGATACAAAATAAAGTTAAATAATTTTACAAGATAGTTTTTCAAAGTTGAATGACTTTTTGAGATATTTTACTCAACTTCAGAATTTAAACCAAAATTATTGAATTCAAATCGACTAAATCCCTAATTCCGTCTGGCCACAAACGTATTATGCTTTTCTTTTCTTTTTATTCTTTTAACTTTTTCTCTCTATATCATATAAATTGAGTGTTGTTTTCATTTCCAAAAGAATAGCCTTGAGCCACAGAATACGGGACCAAAAAAGGGTCATCATCTATAAAGTTTATATTCGTTAGATATTAACAAGGGTCAAGAAAACCCTAGAGGAGCAAGTCGTTCTTTAGCCTTTACAGGCTTTGATGAGGTGGCCTATGCTTGCTTTCAATACATGATCAAAATCATTTGCACCTCTCAATTTTGTTTTTAAAGTTAAAACTTTTTTATTATTATGAACAAATATAATTTTACTTGGTAATTTAAATAATTGACTGACCATATGAATAATAGATTCAAATGTTGACCATGTATTTACCATCTAGTATCAAAATCCTTGTCGTCTAGCTGATATAGTGCTGGTGAGATATGGATAAAGCAGAGTTTCATCAAATACAATCTTTTTCTAAAATTAAAATTTTAAACTCAGACGCTCCTTTTATTCAAATAAAAAACAAAATTCATACTACAATAAGTATAACTAATAATCAGACAAATACGACTCACAACTAAAGAAACTCCAACCCCGGCCCACTAATCCTATAGATATTTTCTTCAAGTCTCATTTCTAGACTCTTCAATTGCCTTCTACCGCCTCAATGACTTCAAGCTTCTAGAGAATTCTTCTTTTCTTTTTGCTGGTATGCATTGGATTTCAAGCTCTCACCAATGATGCTCTTCCATTTTGTTTAATAAACGACCTTTATTAAGTGAGGTAAGTTGTATTATTAATCAATTGGTTCAAAATATCAAATATAAACCCAGCTTCCCAACGACATTGGATGTAAACTCAGCATATTACTAATATGAAATTCTAGAAACAGGTAACTCTTGGTCAACCTGGTTGCTTTCTCACGAGAGCTATTTTCGATATCCAATAATTTTAATGATTAAAGAATACCTTATCAAATTGCTTTAGAAGCGTACATATCTATTTTTGCACAATAAAACCACTCATTTTGATTTAATTATCTCTACGTCCACCAAAAGCATGAATTTTTTTTTGGTACCGTGGGTCCATTCTCTTGCATTTGCTTGAGTTATCTTTTAAACTTGTGGGTCCCACCTACTGTAATGTCCTTCAAGGTCATTTTTGTGCATTTGCATGAAATTACCATTTTACCCTTTTTCGCAACTTCTTCTATTGGGATGGGTGGCATGTTTCCCGAAATCATTGGGTGAGTTTGTGTGATTTTTTCTCTTTATAGAGCCTTAAGTTGGAAAGACTTAACTTAACCAACATCCGGAGATTTGAGCGTCAGATGAAAATTTCGACAGTTTCCAGCTTTGGAAGGCCATTTTGATCCAGGAGGAAGATCAATTCGGGTTTCGAGGCTTTCATTTTGAGTTTGTGCAAAAGTTATTTTAACTCTAATTGTAGCCTAATTTGACTTCGGTCAACATTTTGGGCAAACACACTCGAATGAAAATTTTGTTAGTGTAGTTAGCTCGAGTTTGGTTTATAATGACCCTTGGTTCGATTCTCGAGGTGTCTAGAATGAGTTGTTAGTGATTTTTAAATTTAAAGAGTTAAACTTTTAAAAATATTGACTTTGGTCAACCTTTCAGTTCATTGATTCCTTTGAGTCCAAAATGTTATTTCTAGTTTGGCTACATATATAGTTTGTATCTATGGGGTTCTAAATGGATTCTGAATACTCGTCGAAGAATTCTTTCTTTGCTCAAGTTCAACACCATCTAAGGCTGCTTGTGCATCCTCTGTTACTTTCGATTTTGCGAGCCTTGGTCACTTAAGCTAAGTTCGCTTTAGCAAGGAAAGCTGGGCACTCAGAGGTCGCTTTAGCGACAGGCCCTCTACTTCAGCGGAGGTCACTTTTGCGACCCACCCATCGCTTTAGCGACGAGTGCCCTTTGGGCGGGTGTCGCTTTATCGTCCTCTTGGTCGCTTTGGCGATACCAGAGGCTTAAAACCCCGATCCCTGCAGCCACGTCCCATTGCGGGACTTGGTTATTTTAGGATCTTTAGAGCATTCTTCCACCAAAATTCATAATCTCTGTTCCGTTTGCTTCATAGTCCTTCATGGGACCTTCTAGGAGCCTTCAAGTATCCTAAAATCTTATAAATTCTTTCATATTTTTTCATTTTCTTACATTTTCAAAGTTGTATGGCTTACTTTTTGGTGGGTTTATTTGAGACCCTTCCAGTGTTCAAAATGTACCCATTTTCGGGGTACAAATTTCTCGAGTCATTTGAGATCTTGTGATGGAGTTGGATTTTTTATTTCATACGTGGATCCTAATGTCAAATTTTAATATGATTTTAGCTTTGAATTTAATTATGAAAATATGGGTATTGTTGGGCTTGTTTTGACTTATTTATCGATAATTTGATAAAGTGGCATCGTTTAGAGGCTATTCGAAAGGGTATAGCTCCGGAGTAGCGGTTTGATTGCATTTACGATTTGAGGTAGGCTATGACTTCACTCTTTCTAGACTTGGCTTAGAATGATTATATATATCTTTGAGTAGTTCGTATGATTAGGTTGTGATTGAGTAGAAATTTAGTAAGTCAGAAACTTGAATGCCACAATTTACAGAATGGTGGCCAAAAAGCCTTAGTTTAGGAGATTTTTTATATTGTGCTGAAGAGTATCTAAAAAAATGGCTTGCTAAGGAAATTTAATGTAGACCGATGTGCCAAATTATTGGATTATGTGAACTATTGTGAATTATAGTGGTTGTGAAATGTGAAATGTGAAATTGATGAAATTTGTCTAAAGTTGTAAATTTGTATGTGCGATGAGCTTATATTTTGCATGTCTATTTTCATTGATTTTGGCCAATGAAGGATATAAATGATAAAATTTTATGGAAAATGAAAATTTTGGAAAGTTATGACATTATCGAAAAAGAAATATGAAATTTTTGAAATGATGACAGTGGTATACTTTATGAAATGAATTTAAAATTTGATTAAATGGTGACAACAAACTTGAGATTTAATGTATTACGGAAGATTTTCCCGAAAGCGATGGTGCTTGAAAAACTACGTCATTGGCATGCATTAGACTAATGTAAATATACATTATTCCAGGCGGCCCGTAAATATTTTATGAATTTCATGATTATGTTGATAAGGTCGAAGCTATTTTGGGCGGTCTGTAGATACATTTTTGAGTTATACATAATTTTGATAAGCTCGATACTATTCTAAGCGGCCTGTAGACTATTTATCGAGTTACTTGCATTTTGATAAGCTCAACGATATGCTGGGTGGCCTGCGTCTATACTTCTTGGGTTTGAAGTTTGCTATCATTCTTTGTGACATGCATTGGCTTTATGATTTGTGAGAAACTGATAATTGTTGCATTTCTGGCACCTAATTCCTTTATTATGATCAATGATAATGTTTTCTCATTACCTTGATGCCTAGTCTTTACTTGGTTCTACCTATTATTGTTACATTAGTTTATCCTCATGCTATTTTTTATGTATATTTTTCTGTGCTCAGTCGGCATATGATGTTTTTTGAGTGCCCTGTATTTTGATACTCATACTACACTTTTACATCATTATGATGCAGATTCCAGTTCGAGCCACCCCATCACGCGCCTAGTCACCTGTAGCTACTGTTGGTCTTGATAGTGATGAGCTCTTAGCGTGTCGAGACTTGGTGCCATTCTTCTTTATTTTCTAATTGTACCTTTTTGGACATTTAGACTCTGTATCATATTTATATATATTCATTAGCTTGTGTATTAGTAGCTCCTGATATAGTGACTCCAAGTTCGAGATTTGGCATTCTTAAGTTGGTTTGTCATTTGGATACTATTGGGTATATGATGTATTTTGCATTGTAGTGCATATCTGTTCTCTGGCCCATATTCTTTTGGCTATATTATTGCATCTTTTGCATATTATTCTATTTATTTTATTAACCTAATTCGTCTGCAAATTCTAAGTTTGAGGTTGGCTTGCCTACTCGAGGATTGTAGTAGGCACCATCATGATCCGAAATCGGGTTGCGACAAAGTGATATTAGAGATTAAGTTCACGGTCTCACCATTGGCATGTAATTACCTCCAAGATTATTTTTGTGAATTTGCACGAAATTACCATTTTGCTCCTCCCCCATCTTCTTTTTGGTTCGTATATTGTGTTGGGATGGGTGGCACACTTCCTGGAATTGTTGGGCGAGTTTATCTCTTCTTAGAGACTTAAGTTGAAAAGAATAGACTTTATTCAATATCCGAAGATTCAAGCATCGGATGGAAATTTTTTCAATTCCATCAACTCTGGAAGGCCGATTTTGGTGTAGGAGGAAGGTTGATTCAGGTTTCGGGGCTTCCGTTTTAAGTTTCTGCAAGATCGTTTTAACTCTAATTGTGGCCTAATTTAACTCTGGTCAACATTTTGGCAAATATGCTTGAATGAAAATTTGATCAATGCGGTTAGCTCTGGAATATCGAGTTTGGTCTAGATCGACCTTTGTTTTGGTTCTCAAGGTGTCTAAAATGAGTTGTTGGTTGTTTTAGTATTTTAAGAGTTAAACTTTTGAAAATATTGACTTTGATTAACATTTCATCGAAAAAACCTCTGTTCAAAATCCATTGATTCCATTGATCCCAAAATATATTTTCAGTTGGGTAGCATATATTATTTGTGTCGATGGGATTCTGAATGAATTCAGAACCCCTGTCGGGAAATTTCTTCTTCGTTCAAGTTTAGCACCACTCAAGGCTGTTTGTTCAACCTCTGGTGCCTTCGCTTTTATGACCCTTGGTCGCTTAAGTGAAGCTCACTTTGGCGACCAAAGGGCCTCTTTAGTTAGGGACGCTAGGCACGTGGGGGTCGCTTTAACGACAGGCCCTCCGATTTAGCGGAGGCCACTTTTGCGACCCACCTATCTCTTTAGAGATGGGCGCCCTTTGGGCGGGTATCGCTTTGGGGACCTCCTAATCACTTTTGGGTCACTAAAGGCTTAAAGACCCGACCTCTGCAGCCAAATCCTATTACGGGACTTGGTTGTTTTAGTCTTTTAGAGCATATTTCCACCAAAAATCATGATTTCTGTTCCAGTAGCTCGTAATTCTTGAGGGGACGTTCCAGAAGCCTCAGGTATCCTAAAGTCTTCTAAGTTCTTTCCCTATTTTTCCATTTTCTTAGATTTTCAAAGTTCTATGGCTTGTAATCTTTGTGGGTTTATTTGAGTCCCTTCTGGTGCTCGGAACTACCTATTTTTTGGGTGCAAGGGAAATTGGGATGATCACCTACCATTGATTGAATTTGCATATAACAATAGTCACCACGCAAGCACTCAAATGGCTCCCTACGAAGCCTTGTATGGGAGGAGATGTGGATCACCAATTGGGTGGTTTGAGGTTGAAGAAGCAAAGTTGATTGGGCGTAATCTTGTCCATCAATCGATAAAGAAAGTCAAGGTCATTAGAGAGAGGTTAAAGACTGCCCAGAGTCGTCAAAAATCTTATACCGATGTGAGGAGAAGAGACTTGGAGTTTGAGGTAGATGATTGGGTGTATTTGAAAGAGTCACTCATGAAAGGTTTCTTAAGATTTGGTAAGAAATGGAAGTTGAGTCCACGCTATGTTGGGACGTATCAGATTGTAAAGAGGATTGGAAAGGTTGCTTATGAGTTAGAGTTGCCTTTCGAGTTAGACAGAGTCTATCCGGTATTTCATGTGTCGATGTTGAAGAAATCCCTGGGAGACCCTGCCTTGGTGATCCCTGTTGATAGCATTGGAATGAAAGATAGCCTATCTTACGAAGAGGTTCCGGTTTGAATCCTTGATTGTCAAATTCGTAAGTTGAGAAGCAAAGAGATAGTCTCAGTCAAACTCCTGTGGAGAAATCAATTTATTGAGGAAGCCTCATGGGAAGCTGAGGAAGAGATGAAGGCCAAATATCTGCACATATTCGTGCCAAATAATGAGAGTGTTGAAGGTAAATTTCTTACCCTTCACTCAATTGATGTATCTATTCTTGATATGATTTCTATTCGCAAAGTCTGAGTAGTATTGATTGAGGTCGAGGAAAGTCAAGAGTTTGATTGATTGAGTTAAGTGATGAGATGAGTTTTGGGTCTATTCGTGCCTTGATATCCACCTATACTCATCATTCGAGGAAGAATGACCCCAAGGGGGAGATGATGTAATGCTGGTAAAATTACCAAAATACCCCTAGAGGGAGAGTATGCGTGTAACGCATCTTCCAATGCTCGTATGGAAAATCCGAGGCCAGATTTGTGATCAACATGAAAAATTGAGTGGGAAAATGGTCTCGGTCGATTTTTAGAGAGACCCAATCAAAAGATAATTTTTGATCCGAACCGCTAAACAGTGTTGGTGCGCGACAGGAGCGCGTCGCGCCTCCATCGTGGACCAGCACTTATATATTTTTGAAACTTTTCGACGAAATTAAAGAAACTCGTTTAGAAACTTTTTTCCTAAAAATACACAGTGCATGACCAGTTCGCGTCGCGGACTGGGTCTTCTCCGAGTTGAAAATTTCTAAATTATTACGAGGGGAATTTCGGTCGATTTTCCACCCCTCCTAAACTCTATATACGATCTAGTAAGGTCGATTTGACCTAAAAGGGGTCTAAAACCCCATTCTAAGTCATATTTCATAATCTAACAAGGCTAGAACTTGAGGAAAGAGGAGAAGAACTTGAGTTTGAGAGATTCGAGAATAAATTCTTGATGTGCTTGATTGATAGATGCATCCCAGGTATGTAAGGCTAAACTAAAAGCATAGGATTATTCTCTCATGTGCCCCATAGATGGTCATAGATGGATTGATGGTTCCAAGAGTCTACATGCATGAATCCTTGATGTTTTTTCTTATAGTTCTATTTGAATTCACATGTTTTTCTATGTTGATGATCATCATACTATTTGTTTTCTTGAATTGATTATTTTTCATGAGAATTTGCATAACCCTACATGACTAATTTGAAAAGAATGCATAATGAACTTGAGAACTGAGTCTAGCCTTGAGTTGAGATTCTTGATTTTGATAAGAGAATGATGATGAGTTGATAAAATTTGATTGTCTTATGAGTCTCTATAAATGAACTCTACCGATGTGTCTATTCAATTGATTCCTAATGGTTGTTCTAAATCTTGAGTTATTGATGAGATTGACTAATGAGAGGGTTAAAGTCCCTATGAGTTGAATGATGATGGGGTTCGAGTCCCTATGAGATACCGGTCGATGACGGGGTTCGAGTCCCTATGAGATTGGTTGAGATGGAGGTTTTATGAGCATTGAGTCGCGGGAGGAGTATCGAGCACTGAAATGAGTAAGAGTAAGTCCTACTCGAACTCATTAACTACGTCACCAAACGTAGGTGAGACATAGGACCATCACATATATTATGGTTTCCCCGAGAGTAACAGTCCCTGAAAGCAATAGCGGACTGTTGAGTATTGACTACATATTGGGTGAGCTGATATGATTTTGGAGCGTTCCCTACCTGGCAAGTTTGGAACGGCTGTGGCAACATCAGTGAGATTGTTGTACATTCACTGGCTCATAAGAGATTGTTGTCGGATAAGAGAAACTCCCATAAATTTTCTATCTTGAGTACTCCGAGTCGAGATGAGGTGAGATGAGAGGAGGTGAGCTCCTCTGAGATGAGATGAGATGAGAAGATGTGAGCTCCTTTGAGATGAGTCTAAGGTGATTGATGAGTTTGAATTGTTGATAGGTCACTTGTCTGCTCTTTATTCTTGCATAGTTTGACGGTTTGATGTTATTTGATGATGTCTCTGAGTTGATGTTTGTTTCCATATTATTCTACCTGTTTCTATTTCACTCAGCTATTTTACATTCCAGTTGATTCCACGTACTGATGTCCCTTTTGTACTGCATCATTTTATGATGCAGAGACAGGTACTAGAGATCGTCAACAGGCACTCCGTTGAAGATCTAAGATTCACAGCTGATTTGGTGAGTCTCCCCTACTTCAGAGGATCCCCTATGATAATTCCATATTGCTTTAGAGTTAGATTTTGCACTATTCTTTTATCTTGATTTGGGTAGCCATGGGTCTGTCATTGGCACCACATGATTAGTAATAGAGACTTCATAGATGATGATTGAATGTTGATGTTGAGATTGTGAGCTAGTTCTTTCTACTAGCATTCATTATTTTATATATTCTTTTGAGACTTTAGATGAGATGTGTCCACTACTTACTTACATTTTCCGTTGTTCAGTAAAGTTTATTCTGATTAAATGATGTGATGAGGCTAAGTGGTTCGCTTGGGACTAGAAATAGTCTCTAGGTGCCGACCACGCCAAGGGTACCCTCCCCGGGCGTGGCACTAACATATGCACTTAATATTTTATTTTAATAATAAAATGTATATACGCCAATAGAATAACACTATTTATTGTATTTAAAAATGAATATTGTTGTTTGATATTTTAGTAAGAATAACTTTAAAAAATATATAAGGTTTTATTAGTAATGTATCAAATGAATTAAGAGAATTTTTTCTTTCACCATATAATTTATAGAATATCGGCTTAGCAAAATAATTTTTATGATAATTTATAACAAAAAACTTAACTCTTACTTTTCATTGATCTGAAAAAAGTTCATTTTTTGAAAATTGAAAAATATCTCCAAATACTGTTATAATTGTTAACTCTTATCATTATTATAATTTAATAAAATATAAATAAATTTTTATATTAGAAATTATAAAATCTTCTTCTGAAAAGATCTTCAAGCATAAATCATCAGAATTAAAAATATCTTAATGATTAAAAATAGAAGTGGGAACTTAATGTGTAGTTAGGATTTATTTTCATCACTTTTTAATGCTCAAATCAATTTAAATAAAATATTTTGATTAATTTTAATTTTTGGGGGTGTATGGATGAATTTAAAAATAAAGAATATATCGGATATGAAGCACTATCTTGCCTGATAATTATTTGTACGTATTAAAATCTAAATGAAGTGTACATTTATTTAAAAAATTTACAAAATATAATTATCAGAACTATTTTTGAACATCTAAAAATTTACGCAAATAATTCATAAATTTTAGCGGCATTATTGTGGTAGTTATGTATATATATATATATATTTTGAAATGTGGGAAGTTAATAATTTTTTATTTTTATATTAAATTTCAAATTAATTTTAAATTTCTAATTTGTTAGAGCTTTTTTCAGTTATACATTTGATTTTATATAAATAAAATAATCTATTTATTTCAAATAAAATGCAATCATTATTACTATGTTTAAAATAATAAAGTTATTGTCATTATTCATATTTTTGTGACTTTGTTGAAAACTCAATATTCAAATATAATGTCTTTTTAAAAATTATTTTGATTGACAATAACAAAATAAATTTTTGCAACAAACATATATGACGTTCCAAAGAAAAAAAAACACAATACCATCTGACAAATTATCCAATTCATTTAAAGATTTTTAAATTGAAATTAATAAAAATCATTAACCATATTCATTATTAAATTTTTATCTTCTTAAAACTTGGGGTTTTTGAGTTTTTGATTTATAATTGAAATGTTTTAAACTTACTTAGTTATTTCATATTTTAAATTTTGAATAAGTTAATAACTTTAATAATATCTTGCATTTATAATATTATATTACAACTATAATATCTTTCTAGTCTTGATAATACAAACAATTATATTAAGAATCAAGGAAGAAGGAATTTTATCATATACAAATAATTTAGAAATTTAAATTTTTCAAAAATAATGTGAATTAATTATTAGAAAGACTAAAATCTATAAAGGAAAAAAAAATAAATTCTAAAGTAATATTTGACAAAAATTAAATTATATCTAAAATTGATATATTAAATGAATGGTCAACACCCTTATTTTCTTTGGAACGTCATCCTCATTTTTTTAAAAAAAAATAAGAAGCAAATGCATAAAAAACAAATAGTTTACATGAAAATTAAATCTAAATCAATTGATTTCTCAAATGTAGGGTACGAGTAGAATAGTAAACGCTTTTAGAGAATTTATGTAGATTTCATCGTGTGTTGTGTGTTCTATTTGTGCTAAACAAAAAAAAAAATTGTTTGAACAATACCATAAACTACTATTAAATTTGAATAGTATATAAACTGTAAAAAGTTCACCGGCAAAAGTTAGTCTTACCTATCACAAATACTTCCAACATCAACATATTTATTAATTCTTAAAAAAATGATAAAATAAACATGATTAATTAATACCTAATCGCCAGTGAAATAGACATTCCTCAATTGAATAATAATAATTCTAAATCGTGAAAAAAAAATATACATGTCCAATTGTTAAAAAAAGAAGAAGAGGAGAACCAACATTAATCCAAACTCAATAAGTACGCACCATAGACTTGGAAAAATATCTTCAACGTTGACTTCCTTATTTTTTATAACCCATCAATATTTCCGAACTTATGATATTGTTCCTGTATATAATGAATATTATATATGTCTAATTTATCACTTCAAATCATGAAGATTCAAGGCAAAAAAACAAAGAGGTTAGAAAAGAAATTCTAGAAATCATAAAAGCACTACGAGAAGCAAAAGAGAAAGGAGTTAAGGCAGATTTTATTTTTATAAATATGTGGGTTATGGGGTTAAGCGGGTTTTAGAGATAGAATTAGTTATTCATCTTTTAAAATTTGACTTTAAATTTAATTATTTACTCATTTAAAAAAAAAGATATTTCAAATATTTATTTAGATAAATGCAATGTTAAAAAACAAAGTCCAGAAGGAGATCGAAGAAGGAATTAAGATACTATTTTCGTGTGTCTGTGTAAAACTGTGTTTATCTGAATTAGTTCTATAATAGGGGATATAGACGTGCATGTATTAGTTTACTTTTTTTAAAAAAAATCTATTTTTGTGTCTTTTATGTTTTTCTTTTTTAAAGTTTAAAAACGTACAAAGAATAAATAAGGTTGCAGCTATTATTTTTAATAATTGTCTATTATTTAAAAATAATCCAAATAGTAATTCAGATAATAATCTTATGACTTAAATATTTTTAGAAATTATATTATTTTAAAATTTATTTTAGGTTATTGAAACATGTAATAAAATAAAAACCAAATGGATAAATGGGTTGATGGTTGCTGTTGTTATAGGGCTTAAAAAATAGTGTAATTTTTAGAAATCCCATCCAGGTTTTTAAAAATACCCAAAAATCCCGACTCTTTCCCTAATTACAAAAAATGCCGACTTTTTGTTCGTTTTTGATACTTGGAGGCGTCATTGCGCTTAATAAGGAAAAAAAATTTCTGCCAACTATGTAGATCCCTTAATATGGTAACTGTAAGAGAGAGAATATTAAAATAAATAATAAAAATTTAAAAACGGCTCTAAAAATGGAAAAAATTATAATTTAAATAGTGATTGACATTAATTAGACTTCTATACAAAAAAAATTGTACTAATTATATCTTTTAATAAAAATATAGATTCTTTAATATAAAAAATAAATGGATAATGATAAAGAAAATTGACATATTCTTTATGTATTATTTTATACAAAATTGATGAAGAAAGCTCCCCTCTATTTTTCTCAAATTTCTATCTTGATATAGCACGTAGCATTTAAATTTAATGAAGCATTTAATGAAGTATCAATCTTACTTAATTTGTTAGGTATCCACATCAACTTTCAAAATCCCCAAGTCAAATAGGTATCAATTTGACAAACTAACCAGTGTGAATATCAAGAAATAAATTACTTAAGTATCAATCTTACTAAACTTGTTAGGTATCCACATCCACTTTCAGAACCGCAAAAATTGGGTATCAATTTGACAATCCAAACAGAGTACATCTCAAGAAATCAATTACTTACGTATAAAATTTAGTTAATTTGTTAGGTTTCCACATCAACTTTCAAGCACCTAAAAATTAGGTATCAAATTGACCTAGCGTATAATATCAAGAAGTCAAATACTTATGGATCAAATTTACTTAATTTGTTAGGTATCCACATCAACTTTCAAAACCCCCAAGAATTAGGTATCAAAATGACAAACAAAATCAGTGTAAATATGCGTCAGTAATACATTCTTACCGTTGTGGTGGTCGACATTGGCAGTGTCGACTTCTTCACCACCTTCGAACACTTCTTGTGTAAGGCCAAGACTAAACGAAGGTATGGGTTCCATTGTTGATTGAAAGAAAATCTAAAGAAATTTCTAATAATGGGGGTCAGGATGGAGATAATGGGATTGAAAATTGAAAAAAGAGAGTGAAGGAGAAAGAAATTGAAAACTGAAAAAAAAGAGAAGAAGAATGAAAACTGGAAAAAAAATAATTTAAATCTTCCTATGGAAACTGTAGAGAGAGAAAATATTTTTTTTAAAAAAATTCAAAAAGGGCTTAAAAATGGAAAAATTAAAATTTAAAAAAATGAGAGAAAATGATTTAAAAAAAACTAAAAAAAAACTGCTTTAAAAAAGGAAAATGTTTAATTTGAAAAGTGCTTAACATTAATTAGACATCTACACCTAATAAAATTTCCAATTATAACTCTTAATAAAAGAATATATTCTTTAAGTATCAAAAATAAGTTGAAAAAATTTAAAAGATGGGATTTACGTAATTTTTAAAAAATATTGGGATAGTTTAATATTTGGAAAAAAAAGGTTGTGTAATTTCATAATTTTTACTAAAAAAACAAGAGGTTACATATTTGAGAAAAAATGTATTTAATTTTTTTTTGTCAATATATTAAAAAAATATTTTTATTTTTATGTTTGCATTTTTTTATAGTTTAAATTTATTTTGTTAAAAAGCAAAAGACCTATACGTGCAAATTTGTAATATACTAAACTTACCTTCATTTTTAATATTATATAAAATATTTTTATTTTTATGTTTGCATTTTTCTTATATTTTAAATTTATTTTGTTAAAGAGAAAAAGACTTAACATGTAAATTATAATTTAATTAATTTTATTTGCGAAAGAAGAAGTAAATAGATAAACATGACTTAAAACTATTTGAATGTGAACTTTTATATATAGGATTTGTTTTGTTAAATTAGTTTTTATGATAAATAATTTTTAAATTTTAAATATTAACTAATAACTAATTAAATAATTAGTTATCCTAAAATGCTATATGGCATCTTAATATACTGTCACTTAGATAAGTATAATGACTTTATCCTCTCCTTTTTATTTTTATTTTTATTTTATGTTTGCATTTTTCTTATATTTTAAATTTATTTTGTTAAAGAGAAAAAGACTTAACGTACAAATTAGAATTTAATTAATTTTATTTGCGATAAAGAAGAAGTAAATAGATAATCATGACTCAAAATTGTTTGAATGTGAATTTTTATATATAGGATTTGTTTTGTTTAATTAGTTTTTATGATAATTAATTTTTAAATTTTAAATATTAACTAATAACTAATTAAATAATTAATTATCCTAAAATGTCATATGATATCTTAATATACTGTCACTTGGATAAATATGGTGGCTTTATTTTCTCCTTTTAATATATATATATATATATAGAAGATTGTGGTAGTTATATATATATTTTTTGAAATGTGGGAAGTTATTTAAAAACAAAAACAAAATTTGGTATGGTCCTAAATTTTAGCATCATTATTGCGGTAGTTATATACGTTTTTAAAAAAACCTGGGAAGTTATTTAAAAGAAAAAATAGGTATAGATATTGCTTTAAAAGGTTAATTAGACAAATATATGGCACTATTTTATAAAATACAAATTTGTACTATGTAAAAATTGTTTATTTTTAAAAAATGATAGGTCAAAAAAACTTCTAGTGATGACATGTGTATTTTTTTTAAAAAAATAATGACTTTTAATATATAATAATTTTAAAAAAATATTTAATAAAACTTTTTTTTTTTTTGTAAATTTGAGGATTTTAAATATTTAATATATCATATAGATATATAGATGTATAGAAAATATTATTTAACAATCAAAATAAATAGATAACCATCTATGATTAAAATACCGTCATGATTTGAATTTTTAAAAATTGTAACAAAAAATTACTATAAAATTGAAAATCATAAAATAAATATTAAAATTTAAATATTTTAAAAACTAAAAATTTACATAAATAATTCCTACATTTTTGCAGCATTATTGTGGTAGTTATTAATGGAGAAAAACAACATTTTAGGAAAAATCAGTTTAAACTTAATTTAAGAAAAAATCATTTTTTCGAAAAATATGAGAGTCGCCACCTAAAACTTAAATTTTGTAAGACTCTAAAAAAAAAAGTCTCTAAAAATATAGAGAAATGAATAAGGGTTCTAATTAACACTATGAAAAGGCATTAGCATTCAAATTGGCCACTAAAGTGCGGTTGACCGACGATTTGAAAATTTGATCAACTTTAAAAAAGAAATTAAACTAGTAAAGTTTGAAAAAACCTAAGTAAACATATATTCAAATAGTTTAAGAAATTTCTAAAAGAATATAAATTTAGTCAAAATTACCTCACTTCGAAAAACTTAGAAATAAAAAGATAAATTTGAATTTCTAAAATTCTAAATTCTATCAAAAATCGACTAAGTATTAAAAAAATGAAAGTTTCAAGTTTTATTCAAGAAAACACTTGGAACATTTAAGGTGAGCAAAATTCAACTTAAAAAATTACTTGAAATATTTGAAAACTTAAAGCATAATATTTATTTGAAAGCAAGTAGCAATTTGAATATTTTAAGGAATTTCCATAAAACAATTTTTTCCCGAGATAAACTGAAAAATATAAAATTATTTAAAAATAAAATAAAATTACTTAACAGAAAATGATTTGACTTTGGAGGATTTAATTAAATTAAACAAATAAAAATGTTAGAGTTATCACAAATAATCAAAATATATAAGGGAAGTAAATAAATAAGTGTAATTTTTAGAAATCCCATCCAGGTTTTAAAAAATACCCAAAAATCCCGACTCTTTCCCTAATTACAAAAAATGCCGACTTTTTGTAACTGTAAGAGAGAGAATATTAAAATAAAAAATAAATTTAAAAACGGCTCTAAAAATGGAAAAAATTATAATTTAAATAGTGATTGACATTAATTAGACTTCTACACAAAAAAATTGTACTAATTATATCTTTTAATAAAAATATAGATTCTTTAATATAAAAAATAAATAGATAATGATAAAGAAAATTGACATATTCTTTATGTATTATTTTATACAAAATTGATGAAGAAAGCTCCCCTCTATTTTTCTCAAATTTCTATCTTGATATAGCACGTAGCATTTAAATTTAAAGAAGCATTTAATGAAGTATCAATCTTACTTAATTTGTTAAATATCCACATCAACTTTCAAAATCCCCAAGTCAAATAGGTATCAATTTGACAAACTAACCGGTGTGAATATCAAGAAATAAATTACTTAAATATCAATCTTACTAAACTTGTTACGTATCCACATCCACTTTCAGAACCGCAAAAATTGGGTATCAATTTGACAATCCAAACAGATTACATCTCAAGAAATCAATTACTTACGTATAAAATTTAGTTAATTTGTTAGGTTCCCACATCAACTTTCAAGCACCTAAAAAGTAGGTATCAAATTGACCCAGTGTATAATATCAAGAAGTCAAATACTTATGGATCAAATTTACTTAA
The DNA here is from genome assembly GCA_029948455.1 of Solanum rostratum. Taxonomy (NCBI): domain Eukaryota; kingdom Viridiplantae; phylum Streptophyta; class Magnoliopsida; order Solanales; family Solanaceae; genus Solanum; species Solanum rostratum. The sequence goes on along the minus strand of CM057053.1, from coordinate 12,749,293 downwards.
TTTGTTAGGTATCCACATCAACTTTCAAAACCCCCAAGAATTAGGTATCAAAATGACAAACAAAAGCAGTGTAAATATGCGTCAGTAATACATTCTTACCGTTGTGGTGGTCGACATTGGCAGTGTCGACTTCTTCACCACCTTCGAACACTTCTTGTGTAAGGCCAAGACTAAACGAAGGTATGAGTTCCATTGTTGATTGAAAGAAAATCTAAAGAAATTTCTAATAATGGGGGTCAGGATGGAGATAATGGGATTGAAAACTGAAAAAAGAGAGTGAAGGAGAAAGAAATTGAAAACTGAAAAAAGAGAGAAGAAGAATGAAAACTGAAAAAAAGGAAATTTAAATCTTCCTATGGAAACTCTAAGAGAGAGAAAATATTTTTTTTAAAAAAATTCAAAAACGGCTTAAAAATGGAAAAATTAAAATTTAAAAAAATGAGAGAAAATGATTTTAAAAAAAATAAAAAAAACTGCTTTAAAAAAGGAAAATGTTTAATTTGAAAAGTGCTTAACATTAATTAGACATCTACACCTAATAAAATTTCCAATTATAACTCTTAATAAAAGAATATATTCTTTAAGTATCAAAAATAAGTTGAAAAATTTTAAAAGATGGGATTTACGTAATTTTTAAAAAATATTGGGATAGTTTAATATCTGGAAAAAAAAAGTTGTGTAATTTCATAATTTTTACAATAAATAAAGGCTTTGGGCCTCTTCCAAATTCGAATCTTGGGCCCAAATCCAGTTACTGTTCGTGTGGACTGGAATTTGGGCCCTCCCTGCTGCTGCCAGATTATGGGTTTTAAACCCAATTTCCCGTCCTGTATATCAGATAGTATATACATCATTACTTCCTGTATATTAAGTATTAACATGTACTCCCTGTAAATCTGATACGTAATCTTCCTAGATTGCCCCTTCTATAATATGGGCTTTGCCCAAATTTCAAAGCTGTATATAGGAATTATATCAATATATACCCTATTTATCAATTGAATACTGATGTATACAGATTATTTTCCAGGGGTTTTCAGCTCCCAAGCCCTGTACAACATCTTCCACTTCCTAAAAAAGAAAATCCCTAAGCTGACTCAAAACATTGGGTTTAACTCAACCTTTAGAGGATGCGAGGAGGGAAATTTATAGGAGAAATCGGAGTTTAATTTGGGCGGAAAAAACTGGATAGGAATTGAGAAGAATTCAAATTCTTAATTCCAATACTCTCAAGTTTGTACGAATTTGCTGTGAATTTTTCAATGGGTGAAAAAGAATAGGTATTGATTCCATGACCAAGGACGAGGGATGGTGTGAGATTGTGACACTTGGAATCGGCCTCCAACCGTTGACTTTCGATTTTTATTTTTATCATCCACAATATAAATTAAGTATCAAGCTTCGTCAATTTTTTTAACAATTTGAAATAATTACTTTTGAAAAATTTAAAAAGAAAAAAATATTTTAAGTTATTATTCGTGTTAAACTTTTAATGTTTATGTATACGCATATTTATTCGAAATCATTCCAAAAGTTTTTTTTTAGTTATATTAGTTTAATTACAAATTATTTTTGAAAGTAATTAGCTAATAATTAAGATAATTATTTCACGTTGATAATTTTAAGAAGCTCATTAATTAATTTGATTCAATTCATCTTGTATCCAGATTAACCAACTAATTCAATTTGGCTATTTTTATCCAAAATTGATCAAAATTGCAATTCCTAGGTTCAATTTTGGACCAAAACTTTCAGACCAAATTCTCCATAAACTCGGTCTATTTGTTTTTTTTTTCTTTTTCCTAAACCATCAGATATAACATATACATGCATACTGCCAATATAACCCCACGCGCCCCTCTTTTTCCCCATTCCCAAACTCACGCGACCTCCATCCTTCATCTCCTTCACCAAAAATGTACAGCAATACAGCGGCATGAGTGACAAGCAACATTTACCTCCTCAACGTCTCTTTCATGATGCATGTCTTCATCTTGCGTTATCTCTTATCCTTGGTCGAAAATTAATGAACGAGATTGTCGATCCACTGAAAATTTCCTAAGAAATCAGCATATTCCAAGATTCGAATGGAGGAATTCGGATTTTGAAATTTAAATCAACTCTAATTCACTTGTGAGACCCCGTGTTTTTCGTCTTCTATTATATAAATAGTGTGGCGTTATATAAGGCACATGTGATTTTTATTAGCACCTTGGGATAATAAGGCTGCCAATAAGTGGTAATATCAAGGACTTAAAGTTTTAAGCCAAAGGAATACCCTAAATACACATTCGGTGTTAAAGAAATGGCCCGAGTGGTACCTCGCCCTTTTCGGAAGGTTTAAATTAGGTTTCACTTTTCGGATGGGACTAAAAGTTTATAATTTGATAATAATGGATTTCTTTAAGCTATTTTAATAGCACAAAGGTCATACATTAAGTTTTGGAATCTAGAAAGTTGCAAGATAAAGGTTGGCCAAAGTTACCGTAAGTTTCTTTATAAAATCCTTCTTAAATTTGGGTCAAATGTATCAGCTCATATCTCCCAAACTATAAGAAGTTAGAAGGTCCATGACCTATCAAATTGAAGATCTACGAGTCTAGTTTGTAACGCACAAAATCGCGCATCAAACCGACCTCAGAATAAAGAGTTACGACCATTTTACCAAGACTGCGCGAGCTGAAAATCGGGTCATGGGTCGGGTCGGGTTGACCCAACTTAATGTCATCTATTTTGACATTTTAAAGCTAAAAAATGAGCCATTTTCGCCCCAAACCAGTGTGAAACTGAGGAGAAAGCTCTCAAAAGTTCTCTAAGTGATTTAGGTAAGTTTTTTGCGTTTTTACCGTTAAAATTCGTCCCCGTGCTTAGAAATGCGTGCCTTACGCTTTGCAATTATTTTTTCCTCGTATTAGTTGTGTTTGGAGCTGTTTTTGGGCTGTAAAAAAGTGGTGTTCTTGCTGGTATTATTGGTTTTCACCTGGTGTGTTTAGGTAATATTTTTGGAGCTCTTTTACAGTTATTTTATGAAGTTTTACGGACATTTCCTCGCTTAAATGCTCCTTGCTGAATCTGGTCATTAATGATAAATTTTTGACTATTTATAGGTGTCTTTAAGCTGTGTATATATAGTCATTGCGAAGCTTAGGACGTAAGGAACAACTTTCGTGAAGAAACTTTTGGCAATTGGACGTTCGTTGGAGAGGTATGTTAAGACTAAGCTCCATCCCTCCTTTTAGCACGAAATCCGAGAAGTTTCCCAAAACGTCAAATGTGATATCTTACTATTCTGTTGCTAGAAAGACCTTTTGTGAAAGGCATTAGGGTTACAGCTGAGTTATATTCACGATGGTATTAGGTTGAAATTCCACTCATTCGCTTAAACTGGACATTCAATTTCTATATATCATTTTGTCGGTTTCCCGGCTACCTATTCATATGTTCGAGGTGTTTCTCTTTTTGGTTTAGTTCCATAAAAGTAAATGTAGACTGCGAAGGGAATGTAATATTCATAATCAGTCCTTCTTCCATACAAAAATATAATTGAAGCATTTAGCAAGTAACGCGTTGGTTTCCAATATTCTTCCACGAAATGCTCCTTTTTAAACTACTAAGGCACTTGATCCTATTTAAATGCATTCTTTTACTAATTGACATGGGACCAAATATAATCATTATGTAAAGCACCTTTATGAACATTTTCAAAGTTAAGGCTTCACTCTAAATGTTGGGTTAAGTTCCCAAACTTCTTAAAAAGGACATGTATGATCCCACGAGCCATATGTATATGCTATGACAACAATTATGATGTTATGAGAATAAATGTACCAATGAGCGAAGATTGGCTAAATGGCAATGATTATGATGCTATGAGAATAAGTGTACCAATGAGCCAAGATTGGCTAAGTTCTTGCTATGGCTTACTATGTGCATTCAACATTCATATCATACATTGCACGTTATGCATGGACTTCGAGCTATAATCGAAGGTATGGGGCCTATTCACCCAAATATATATATATATGTATATGGTATTAGATGGCCAAAGGTTGGCAGATATGATGCCGGTTAGCTACCGGAAAAGACCACCAGTGCTAGCATTTGGTTGGGTATGTCATGCATTTGCATCTATATATATGTATGCATGACATGCGATACTCGAGCATACCATGCATATTTGATCACTAGGAGGTTGCTTATTGGCCACTCAGGCTACTTGAGATTTGGTTACGGGTGGTATTTCTATTAACCTTTTTACTACAGTTATCTATGATTTTGCTTCCTGCCTTACATACCAGTACATGTTTATTCGTACTGACGTCCCTTTGCTTGGGGGCGCTGCATTTTATTTCGTGCGTGCAGTTTAAGGTAGGGACTCTGATTGACCCCTCCACTAGGAGCCCCATTCAGCTATGAGTTGGTAAGCTTCACCTCTTCCTGGAGCTTTCACAGAATGTTTACTTTTTGTTGTATAGTTGGGTATGTCGAGGCCCTGCCCCGATAGTGTTAGTGATTCTCATAGAGGCTATTGTGGACATGTTATTGTGGGTTAGTCCTTTTGTGTCTTTCAGTCTCCAGTCATAAGATTGGCATGTATATATAGTTTGTATCTGTACCTCTGTTGTGGCAACCTTGCCAGCTAGCTAGTACTTTATCGTTTTGGTTTACTTATCTTAATGTATTTAATTTAATGTTGACCAGGTCATGACCTAAACGGTCCCAGCTTAGTTTCTTTTTTTCTAAACATTATGCTGCCCGATTTTCTTCTGGTCTAAAGTTTAGTTAACTAGCATGTTTAGTGGCTTACCCGGCCAATAACGGTATCCGGTGCTAGTCGCGCCTCCCCTCATTTTGGGGCGTGACAAACATGATATCAGAGCAGGTCGTGTCCTAGTGAGTCCACAATGTCGTGTTTAGTAGAGTCTTGCTTATGGGTGTGTTGTGCACCACACTTATAATCAAGAGGCTACAAGGCATTTAGGGATGGTTACATTTCTTTCACTTAATAGATCGTGCTATAGAGAAAAGCTATAGGAATATATGAAATCTATATCATGTTATGTTGTTCTTACCTAATGGGTTACTTATGCTCAGGAGATGGCACAACATGAGATAAGTATGGATCCGAGAGATGGTACTAATCATGTCTTGCTTGGTGAGGAAGATATATTCCCTATTGAGGCACATAGGGAGCCTTTAATGCCCACGATACCAGATTCACCAGCACCTGTTAGGGCCTAACGAGATATAGTACCCCAAGCCTTATTAGAGACTATGGATCAGTGGATGAAGGAGGCTATTCAGCTACTAACTATGATGGTTTCTATTCATGAGAGACAACTAAAGGTGAGAGCAAAAACTCGAAGGGATAAAATAGAAAGCCCAAAGGTACGAGAGTTTCTTCAATTGGCCCCTCCAGTATTTACATGGTCCAATCCCACTGAGGATCTACAGGACTTTACAGACCATATGTATAGAGTATTAAGGGTGATGCATGCCTCAACCACCGAGGCTGTGGAGTTGGCTTCTTTTCAGCTACGTAATGACACCATCTTGTGGTACGAAGTATGGGAGAGATCCAGAGGGCATGATCCTCCTCCAGCAGAGTGGGAGGGCTTCTCTGAGGCATTTTTAGCCCATTACTTACCACAGGAGGTACGGGAGGCCCGTCTTGACCAGTTTATCAGTTTGAGGCAGGGGGATATGAGAGTAAGGGAGTATAGCCTTAGGTTTAATTCTTTGGCTAGGTATGCACCAGATATTGTATGTATTATAAGTGCTAGAGTTCATCGTTACTTGGACGGTTTGGGGGATTATTTGATCAGAGATTATAGGATAGCCTCTTTACAAGATGGTGTAGATATTTCTTATATTCAGGCTTTTGCTCAGACTACAGAGGATCTTTCTCGTCAAATTCGGGATACCCGTAGAGATAGGGAGAAGAATAAGAGGGCTTATACTATGGGGTCTTATAGGGAGCCACAGGGTGATTTTAGGCCTCCTTTTCATCGATATCCACCTCCATCAGCGGGTAGTTTCTCGCTATAAATACAGGGCCAGTGAATTGATCATTATATTCAATCAAGGCCGGGGCTGAGTTTACGCCAACCTGAGAGTCGTCGACAGGAGCGTTATGCACAAAGGAGACAACCTACTCCCCCATGTACACAATGCGATAAGCTTCATACTAGGCAGTGTAGAAAAAATTTAGGTGCATGTTACTATTACAGGAAGACATGATATTTTATTAGCAACTGGCACTTTATTCAGTCCCTACTGTGAATAAATTCATGATCATATTCCCCGATGAGCATCCCGGGATCCCCTAAAAGGGATATCAACTTTTCTTAAGATTTTTTCCCTGATATGCAACGTATACCCATTCCTCTAAAAAATATGGCTCTTGTAGAGCTAAGAGACTTAAAGGAATAACTGAAGGCTTGCTTGATAAAGACCTTATTAGGCCAAGCATATCTCCATGGGGTGCTCCAATGGTCTTTACTTGAAAGAAAGATGGCTCTTTACGGATGTGTACCGGTTATAGATAGTTAAAAATTCACTATCAAGAATAAGTATCTTTTTATGTGGATTGATGATTTTTCAAAGATTGACTTATGACCCACGTACTACTAGCTACGAGTCAGGGATGTTGATATTCCAAAGGGAATATTTAGGATGAGTCAGGAGCTGAGCATGCAGACCACTTGCGAGTTGTATTACAGACTCTCCAGGTGAACAAGCTACTGAATTCTCCAAATGTGAATTTTGATTAACTTCTACAGCTTTTCGTGGCCATGTTATTACTAGCGATAGTATCAAGGTCAATGGCTAGAAAATTGAAGCAGTAGTGGCTTGGCCGAGACCATTGAATCCGACAGAGGTCCATAGTCAGGCTTGGCAGGATATTATAAGAGGTTTGTTGTGGGATTCTCCACTATCTTTACACCACTAACAAGGTTGACGCATCAAGCAACTAAGTTTCAGTTGACTGAATTATGTGAACAAAGTTTTCAAGAGCTAAAGAAAAGGCTTACCATCACACCTAGTCTGGCTCTTCCAAATGGAACCAAAGGCTACATTGTATATTGTGACGCCTCGAGAATTGGCCTAGGTTGTGTTCCTATGCAGCATGGTAGCGTTATTGCATATGCTCCCAGAAAGTTACTAAAACGTAAATAGGACTATCCTACTCATGATCTTGAGTTCTCTGCAGTTATTTTTGCCCTAACGATTTGGGTGGCATTATCTAGACGAAGTTCATAATGATGTTTTTACAACCTACTAGAGCCTCCAATAGTTATTCAAGCAGAAAGAGTTGAACTTACGACAAAGGAGGTGGCTAGAATTACTAAAAGATTATGATGTGGACATTTTGTACCATCTTGGTAAAGCTAATGTTGTTGCTGATGCACTTAGTCGAAAGTCCATGGGAAGTCTAAGCCATGTTGAGGCTGATAAGGTTGAAATGACAAAAGACTTGTGCCAGCTAGCTAGTTTGCAGGTGCAATTGGTCGATACAGAGGATGGAGGTGTAATTGTTCAAAATACAACAGAATCTTCCATTGTTAATGAAGTAAAAGAGCGACAGCGCGAGGATCCTGAGCTTAGGACAATAAGGGAGAGCATTTCACAACAACAACATCCTTCATTTGAGCTGACCGGAGAAGGAGTCCTTAGGTACCAAGGCCGCTTATGTGTGGCAGATATCGGAGGACATCGTGCTAGGATTCTTTCTGAGGCCCATTATTTTAGATATTCAACCCACCCTGGAGCAACAAAAATGTATCGGGACCTTCAACAAATCTATTGGTGGAATGGCATAAAAAGGGATATTGTAAAGATGGTAGCCCAATGTCCCAATTGTCAGCAAGTTAAAACAGAACATCAGAGACTTGGAGGCCTAGCACAGTATATTGAGCTTCCGCTATGGAAATGGGACATGATAAATATGGACTTCATCACTGGTTTGCCTCGTACTCCACGCATGTATGATTCTATTTGGGTAATCATTGATAAGTTGACAAAATCTGCTCATTTCTTTCCAGTAAGAACGACATATTCAGCGAAGGATCATGCTAAGCTTTACATTCAAGAGATTGTTTGCCTTCATGAAGTTCCATTATCTATTATCTCTAATCGAGGAGCTCAATTAACCGTACATTTTTGGAAGTCTTTTCAGAAGGGTCTCGGCACTCAAGTGAATCTCAACACCGCTTTTCATCCACAAACTGATGGGCAAGCAGAGCGTACCATCCAGACCATTGAGGATATGTTACATGCTTGTGTGCTGGACTTTAGAGGAAGTTGGGATGATCATCTACCTCTTATTGAGTTTGCTTATAATAATAGCTTCCATGCTAGTATTCAAATGATGCCCTATGAAACACTATACGGGCGAAGATATAGGCCGCCAATTGGTTGGTTTGAGGTTGTGGAGGCAAAATTGCTGGACTCTAATCTAGTTCAACAAGCAACGATAAAAAAAGAAACCTATTAGAGATTACCGCAAAGGGCCAGAATCAGTAGAAGTCTTATGCAGATGTTCAACAACGAGACTTAGAATTTGATTAGAAGATTGGATCTTCTTACAGGTATCACCTATGAAGGGAATCATGCGGTTTGGAAAGACAGAAAAGCTCAGTCCTAGATATGTTGGACCATATAAAATTATTAGAGAAATTAGCAAGGTAACATACGAGCTTAGTTTTCCTTTAGAATTAAGAGCAGTCCATCCAGTGTCTCATGTATCTATGTTGAAGAAGTACATTAGAGATCCTTCGTGTATTACTAACATTAAGGATACCCCCGTTGCTGAATACATAACTATTGATAAGGTACCAGTGGTTGTTTTAGATCGACAACTAAGAAAGCTTTGAAATGAAAAATGGCCTTCGTGAAAGTGTTGTGGCGAAAAAGAAATACTGAGGAAATAACTTGGGAAACCAAAGAAAAAAATGATGAGGAATCGCCCCCAGCTATTTATAACTTAAGGTGGGTCGTGTTCCAAAACTGACAGTTCTCTTTTTTTTAGTAACTTAAGTTTTAAAGGATTTGGAGGTGTAACTTGTATGTTTTGTCGCGGGATAGCTATACAAAGCTTAGTAATTGGAGTAAGTTGGTTTATGGTTTGCAAGGGTAATAGATGTATCCAAAAAAAATAACATTATAGTAGATGGTAATTCAACCAAGGGGTTGTCTTGACACATTCGCGGACAAATATTCTTAAGGGGGGAGACTGTGAGACCCTGTGTTTCTCGTCTTCCATTATACAAATAGTGTGGCGTTATATAAGGCACATGTGATTTTTATTAACACCTTGGGATAATAAGGCTGCCAATAAGTGGTAATATCAAGGACATAAAGTTTTAACTCAAAGGAATACCCTAAATACACATTCGGGGTTAAAGAAATGGCCTGAGTGGCACCTCGCCCTTTTCAGAAGGTTTAAATTAGGTTTCACTTTTCGGATGGGACTAAAAGTTTATAATTTGCTAATAATGGATTTCTTTAAGCTATTTTAATAGAACTAAGGTCATACATTAAGTTTTGGAATCCAGAAAGCTGCAAGATAAAGCTTGGCCAAAGTTACCGTAAGTTTCTTTATGAAATCCTTCTTAAATTTGGGTCAAATGTATTAGCTCATATCTCCCAAACTATAAGAAGTTAGAAGGTCCATGACCTATCAAATTGAAGATCTATGAGTCTAATTTGCAATGCACAGAATCGCGCATCAAACCGACCTCAGAATAAAGAGTTATGACTATTTTACAGAGACTGCCCGAGCTGAAAACCGCGTCATGGGTTGGGTCGGGTTGACCCAACTTAATGTCGGCTATTTTGTCATTTTAAAGCTAAAAAATGAGCCATTTTCATCCCAAACCAGTGTGAAACTGAGGAGAAAGCTCTCAAAAGTTCTCTAAGTGATTTATGTTAGTTTTTCTCATTTTTACTGTTAAAATTCGTCCCCATGCCTAGAAATGCATGCCTTACACTTTGCAATTATTTTTCTCTCGTATTAGCTGTGTTTGGAGCTATTTTTGGGCTGTAAAAAGTGGTGTTCTTGCTGTTATTTTTCTTTTAGTTCGACCTGTCGTCTCATATGAAATAACGGACGGTATAAATTTAGCAACTCTTTTTCCACCGGATCCCTTGCAGGAAAGGGATAATGTGTAACTTCGAATTGTCAATTATATCCTTTATGAAAATGGCAAACCAATTCGAGGAATTTCTGGCACAAGTATTCAATTTGTTCGGACTTGTTTAGTATTGAATTGGAACTAAGACAAAAAAGTTCTTCTTGCGAAGAAGCCCGTGCTTTTTTTGTTGAAATAAGGACAAATGGTTTGATTCGACATTTCTTAAGAATCAACTTAGTGAAATCTGTTTTCACCTGGTGTATTTAGGTAATAATTTTGGAGCTCTTTTACGGTCATTTTTATGAAGTTTTATGGACATTTTCTCGCGTAAATGCTCCTTGCCGAATCTGATCATTAATGCTGAATTTTTGACTGGTTATAGGAGTCTTTAAGCTGCATATATATAGTCGTTGTGAAGCTTAGGACGTACAGAACAACTTTTGTGAAGAAACTTTTGACAATTGGACGTTCGTTGGAGAGGTATGTTAAGGCTTAAGCTCCATCCTTTTAGCACGAAATCTAGGAAGTTTCCCAAAACGTTAAATGTGATATCTTACTATTTCTGTTGCTAGAAAGACCTTCTGTGAAAGGCATTGGGATTACAGCTGAGTTATATTCACGATGGTATTAGGTTGAAATTCCACTCATTCGCTTAAACTGGACATTCAATTTCTATATATCATTTTGTCGGTTTCCCAGCTACCTATTCATATGTTCGAGGTGTTTCTCTTTTTGGTTTAGTTCCATAAAAGTAAATGTAGACTGCGAAGGGAATGTAGCATTCATAATCAGTCCTTCTTCCATACAAAAATATAATTGAAGCATTTAGCAAGTAACGCGTTGGTTTCCAATATTCTTCCATGAAATGCTCCTTTTTAAACTACTAAGGCACTTGATCCTATTTAAATGCATTCTTTTACTAATTGACATGGGACCAAATATAATCATTATGTAAAACACCTTTATGAACATTTTCAAAGTTAAGGCTTCACTCTAAATGTTGGGTTAAGTTCCCAAACTTCTTAAAAAGGACATGTATGATCCCACGAGCCATATGTATATGCTATGACAACGATTATGATGTTATGAGAATAAGTGCACCAATGAGCCAAGATTGGCTAAATGGAAATGATTATGATGCTATGAGAATAAGTGTACCTATGAGCCAAGATTGGCTAAGTTCTTGCTATGGCTTACTATGTGCATTCAACATTCATTTCATACATTGCACGTTATGCATGGACTTCGAGCTATAATCAAAGGTATGGGGCCTGTTTGCCGAAATATATATATATATATGGTACAGATAGCCACAGGTTGACAGATATGATGCCGGTTAGCTATCAAAAAAGACCACCAGTGCTAGCATTTGGTTGGGTATGTCATGCATTTGCATCTATATATGTATGCATGACATGCGATACTCGAGCATACCATGCATATTTGATCACTAGGAGGTTGCTTATTGGCCACTAAGGCTACTTGAGATTTGGTTACGGGTGATATTTCTATTAACCGTTTTACTACAGTTATCTATGATTTTGCTTCTTGCCTTACATACCAGTACATGTTTATTCGTACTGACGTCCCTTTGCCTGGGGATGCTGCATTTTATTTCGTGCATGCAGTTTAAGGTAGGGACTCTGATTGACCCCTCCACTAGGAGCCCCATTCAGCTATGAGTTCGTAAGCTTCACCTCTTCCTGGAGCTTTCACAGAATGTTTACTTTTTGTTGTATAGTAAGGTATGTCGGGGCCCTGTCCTGATAGTATTAGTGATTCTCATAGAGGCTGTTGTGGACATGTTATTGTGGGTTGGTCCTTTTGTGTTTTTCAGTCTCCAGTCATAAGATTAGCATGTATATATAGTTTGTGTCTGTACCTCTGTTGTGGCAACCTTGCCGGCTAGCTAGTACTTTATCGTTTTGATTTACTTATCTTAATGTATATAATTTGTTGTTGACCATGTCATGACCTAAACGGTCCCAAGTTAGTTTTTTTTTTCTCTAAACATTATGCTGTCCGATTTTCTTCAGGTCCAAAGTTTAGTTAACTAGCATGTTTAGTGGCTTACCCGGCCAATAACGATATCGGGTGCCAATCACGCCTCCCCTCATTTTGGGGCGTTACACCTTTTAATATAGCTTGAATATTATTGAATATTAGCATTACATTGAGATATTCCTAATCTTGTTGAGTTTTCTTAGCTACTACTATCTTATTGCGGTATCATGGCTAGAATATACCTTTATTCAGTTTGTTTCTTTGTTAATAATGTTGTCTTCTTAATGAATATTGAATTGATCTGAAGTTTAACTTTAGTTGTTGGTTGTTGCTACTGATTTCCAGTTGATCAAGTTAAAATCTTTTCCTTGAGTTTATTGTAGTTTTGGCTTTCTTATTCAACTACCTATCTAAACGCATGGGCTGCTTATGTTCCTTTTTTGTGTCTTTTTAAGTGTCAATTTCTTGTTATACTCATCTTGGTTTAATTTCCACACTTAGTATGTTCTTTGGTTTATCTATTTAAGTTGTCGAATAGATCGATGTATATATGACGACACTTTATTTCTTGAAGTTTTTCTGATGAATAATGTTGTATATCTTAAATGCGTTTCTGTATGATCCTTTTTTTTTTTAAGTAAAATCTGATTGATCAAAAGTGCCACCATAGGGTTCATGTTAAGGGTTGTTCCGGTAAGTATTCTTGTTCATATATAGTGGAACAGAATGAGTTTGTTTTCTTTTTTCTTTTTTTAATAAGACAAGTATCCAGTGTTTTTAAAATGGCCTATGCTTAGTTGGAACTATGGCATAAATTATTTTGCTTAAGTGACTAATTTCTTCAAACTTTTTGGTCTTGCATTTTCTGTTTATGCCTTCTTCAAACCTATGTTTCAATGTTAGGATATGTTCCTTTCTTTTCATTTTTAAGAACATGTATTGCTTATCTAAAAAGTAGTCACATGGATTTGAATATAACTAAGGCAAAATGGATACTTCTCTATTTCAATTCTTAGTGCGGCTAATCAAGATATTTATTAGTTTGTTAAAAAAAAGAAGAGGAAAGGTTATTAGAAAGAGCTTCTCAGGAAGGCATTATTGGTTTAAATGGTAGCATGATACTTCCATTTTTCAACTTTTATTTTTGGCATTTAAGGTACTAATGAATGTTAGGTTTGTTTCCTGGCCTATCTCTTTGCTTTGCTTAACCAAGTGAGTCTTGTTATTTTCATAGTAGTCTTTCATCTTGGAATTCCTCTCTACTTGTGAATCCTCCTCTTATATTATCTGGTACCAACTTGAATTCTTCGCTATGTTCTTTTTGATAAAATTTGCTGTGCTTCCAATCAAACTTGTTATTGCTTTAATAGACTTCCATTTTATTTTCTTTCCTCTTACATGTGTATCAATCAGAGTCCTTTTTGGACTCTATCCTTGCATTTCAAGTCAACCCTATTTTGTTCGAGGGAAAGGGAGCCGGTTACAGGTAACCTGGAGCTAAATACAGGATTTACAAATCAAAAAGAGGCCGATATACACGGATATACGATATACATGACATACACAAGATATGGGGCTTAAAATCCCATAGATGTGCAGCAACAGATACAGAACAGGAAGTGGGCCAAAGAAGGCCCAAACATATCTATATTTTGTATGAGGATTTTTCATAAATGGCAAACTTAAAAAACATAAAGTCCTAAAATAGCTAATGTTTTTGAAATTACCTTTTCTAACTTTGGCTATAGCAAATCTAATGTATAAGTCGGAATTTATGGTAATGTATAAAACGAAAATGCCAAAAATTTGTTCATTAAATAGGCGGCTTTTTAGGTATTTTATATGGAAAACGGTTCCATAAATAAAGGAAGTAAAATACCAAATTTAAATCCTTTTCCTAATTGAACTCTTCTTCTAAAAATAAGATGATATTTCCATTCTAAATAAAAAATAGATTTCCTTTCTATTTTGTCCCAAAAAAAATTATTCATCTAGTTTCTTGCAGAAAATTGCCAACGAAAAAAATTTCTTTTTTTGCTGTGTTTTTGGAAGAAAGTTACTGGTGAGTTTTCATTTTGGTTTCCTTTTTTTTTTTTTTAAATTTTGTTTGTTGGCTCTGTGAATGTGATACGTATTGATAGGTAAAACAAAAAACTTTATAGCGAACATTAAAATGATATTGGTGTTCTAAACAATGGTGTTAATTTTGTATATTATGGATTTAAATTTATATAAAACTTTATATTATGCATATAGTATAAACGATCAATTCCCTTATATACTTGATTGAGTCTTGTTTTTTTGTTTATTGTGTATTGCATCCAAATTTCATAATGTTTGTATTTGTTGTATAACCTGCTCACATGCAATACAATTTGTAAATTTGTTTTTCAGGAAAAATATACATGTTATACGTAGGTTGATATGTGTTTAGATCTTTACTTTCGATTGTATATGTATAAACCGATTTAAAGCAAATTGGAGTAATGTATATTGTGTATATATGAAGCAGATTATTATGTTCTTATTTTTTATTTTGGGAAATTCTTAAATTTTGTATAAAATGTATAAACCGATTTAAAGCAAATTGGAGTGATGTATATTGTGTATATATGAAGCAGATTATTATGTTCTTATTTTTATTTTGGGAAATTATTAAATTTTGTATAAAAATCATGCAATTTGTCTATAAGGTTTTCGGCTAAAGGAAACGTGTTAAACGAAAGTTGATATTTGTGTAGATGTTTAAGTTCATTTGTATATGTACAAACGGCCTTTCTAAAAATTGGTGTATATGAATATTATGTGTATATGAAACACCTTATTATCTAGTTATATTATTTTTTTATAAAATTATTCAATATTGTATATAAATTTTGTTGTGGGCAGGGATGGCATCACTGGCGACAATGGTTATGCATTCAGGGAGATGGGATGACGATATCAACTACATTGATTATGTATTGGAGGGGATTATTTTTAAAGATACCTCAACATATAACGAACTTATCACATTGATTGCTCGACAGTTATGTGTTGATCTTGATAAGAAAAACCTGGTGCTTAAGTATATAGTCGAAAAAGGCAAAAGACCAATGGTGATACACAATGATATGGGTGTTAGGGTTTATATTATGTTGAAAAGGTCGACAAATGATTTTAATATGTATCCAATTTGTGCTAGTGTTTTTGCGAAAGACATAGAAAATATTAATCTTGGTGAAAGTTCTAACAAAGCAGTTGTTTCAATGCTTGGAAATTCGCCAGTGTATGAATTAGATGATTTTGAGACAAATCACTTGGCAATTGATGAGTTGATAGAGCCTCTTCATGCTTTTGTGTCTGATAATTTGCTGGGAGTCATATCTGATCCGGCGCATAAATATGTTGAGGTAGACCAGATGTATACCAACAAGGCTACGCTGAAGGTTGTTATGGAGCGGTATGCAATTAGAAATCGGTTCCAATTTAAAACAGAAAGATCAAATTCAATCAGGTATATGACATGAATATAATTGTTAATTTAGTTAAAAATGTATAATTAGTATTTCTTTTAATAAATGTGTTAAGCTAATTTTTGTGGGAAATATATACTATATTAAAAACTTATATGAAAACATTTGTATATACAAATGCAGTTATACACTTGTGTGCAAGTCAAATGAATGTGAGTGGAAGATGAAAGCTTCTGCAATAAACAATGCTAGTATGTTTAGGGTGAGAATGTTCAACATGAAGCATACATGCCCGTTGAAGGATAGAAATTATTCACAGAGGCAGGTAACTAGCAATCTTGTTGGTGGGATTGTGAGGCCTAAATTGGAAGATCACAAGCGAAAGTACATGCCTTCGGATATAAGAAAGGACATGAAAATGGATCTTGGGGTAGATGTTACCTACATGTGTGCATGGTGGGCAAAAGAAAAGGCTTTGACTTATTTACGAGGGACACCAGTAGGATCATATAGCAGGCTGCCAACTTATTTATATATGCTTCAAACAACATATCCAGGCTCTCGTATAGAAGTAAAGAAAACTGATGGTAACGAGTTTCTTTATGTTTTTGTTGCTTTAAACGCCTTTATTAGGGGGTATGATTACTGTAGACCTGTGGTTGTTGTTGATGGTAGTTACCTTAGAGGACCATACAATGGCCAATTTGTGTCTGCTAGTACTATGGATGGATCAGGTAAAAAACTATTTTTGAATTATGTGTGTATAACTGATATGATGTGTATAAATATATGTATAAGTATTAATTGAACTATTTACTTAGGTTTAAAAAAAGAAGTATATTTTTTGTTCAAACAGGACATATATTCCCGCTTGCATACGGAGTTGTAGATTCTGAAAACGATGCATCATGGACATGATTTTTCAAACGATTTAAGGAAGAATATGGACATCGTCCTGATATGTGTGTGGTTTCTGACAGAAATGAAAGCATAATTAAAGCAGTTATGAGAGTGTATGATAGTGTTCCGCATTATGCTTGTGTGTATCATTTATGGGCAAATGTGAAGAGTAAATATCGAAAGTCTCATGAAAAATTGAGTGAAGTTTTTTATACCATGAAAAAAGCTTATACACATTCTGATTTTGATAAGCTAATGACAACTGTGGAAAAGGTCGATCATAGGGTAAAAGAGTATCTGCAGTTGGCTGGGTATGAGAAGTGGGCTAGAATTTATGCGCCTGTTAATAGGGGATGGTGTATGACTTCGAACCTTGCCGAAAGTATAAACTTTGCATTGGTGTCAGCACATGAATTACCAATTCTTGACTTTCTGGAGGAAGTGCGTTTGATGTTTGGTAGATGGAATTTGAAAAATAAAAAATAGGCAGCATATACATTTACTCCTTTGATGGGTAAATTTCAGGATATATTGGCCAAGAATGAGGCTAACAGTACAAAGATAGCGGTATTTTTTAGTGATTGTATAATTATTATTTGATATACATTAAAGTTAACTAACATTTTTGTTTATTTTTTGGTGTTGACATTTACATAGGTGGTATCGTCCAATGTTCACATCCACAATGTTAGCGATGAAGGGAGGAAATTTAAAGTATGTCTGGCAAACAAGACATGTAGTTGCGGTCGTTTTCAGATTGATGAAATACTGTGTGAACATGCTTGGGCTGTGTTGAAATCTAAACATTTAGAAACGGATGAATTTTGCTCTGATTTGTATAAACCAAAAACTGTGTTGAAAACATATCAGATGGCCATAGATCCGTTGCCGGATAGAAATGATTGGGTAATACCGGAACACGTGCTGGATGATTTGGTTCCACCTCCTGTATTCAAGAGACCTCCAGGAAGACCAAAGAAGAAGAGCAGAGACAAATCATTCACAGAATTGTTGTCATGCAAGGGGAAAAATGCATGTAGTACTTGTGGGAATATAGGTCATAACCGGCGACCTTGTAGAAATAGGCCCTGTGTTCCTTAATTTTTACACTATTGGTTTTAAGTTGGTGCCTATGAGTATCTTTGTGTCTTTAAATGGAACTGTTTATTCATTTTTTTGAATAAAAAAAAATTAACATCCGTGCATTCGTTTCTGGGTTATCCTTTAGTGTGTATATATAGCTGTAAAAAAACCTGTTTTTACGCTACATGTGTTCAATATAATATTAGTTATTTAAATGAATATATGTCCATATAGATATGATATATAAATTCATGGATATGAATGTATACAAATTTCATGAATTTTGGTCAGTTATGAGAAATATAAAATAAATAACTTTATAAAAAAATTTATTAATACGCATTAATTCAAGAGGATATATGCACATGTGTATAATATGAATGACTTATATATATATATATATATATATATATATATATATATGTGTGTGTGTGTGTGTGTGTGTGTGTGTATGTGTGTGTGTGTATATATATATGTATGTATATGTATGTATATATATATATATATATATATATAAATATGTATAATGTAGTTTAAAACGAATGTTATACATGAGTATAAATAAATTTGTTATTTTTTACGTGTAAGTGAAGTCTTAGTACATATATGTGAATTCGTCTACAGGTGTATAAATGTGTCTTTTAAAAGTCAATTATATATATATACATATATGTATACCAACTGTATACTACATTCCTGTATATTATATTACTAGTTGTATGTTAGAATATATCATATACCTTCTTCGTATATATGCTTATTTGTCTACATGTAATATATTAAGTATATATGATGGATATGAACATAAATATATATGTATAACTGTTTAAGATGTATATGAATGCATAAAAAAATAACTTTAATGTTGAGACACAACTAAAACACGTTGTCTTGATTTGATAAACGTTGTCCAGAATTGTGTAAACATAATTTACACAAATAAACTAACAATTTTTTTAAAATATGTTCTAAACTAAAAACATAACCTGAAAAAAAAATAGTCCTTAAAATTGCAGCGCTACGACCGCTGTCACTTGGGTCCCTGGGAGGCTTCATTGGAGCTTCATTGTCACTAACTGCACCTTCGTCGTTTTTGCGCTGACCATAATCCCATAAAAGAGCTGCATATCGAGAGCGCATCAGGTCACAGTCTATGACATTTTTGGCTGGAGTCTGGCCTTCACTTAGATATTCTGCAAACACTGCCAAGTATATGCCGCAGTCCCTACATAACTGATAAAAATAAAAAAATGAATGTTGTATAAATAAGTCATAATGAATTGAAAAAAATGGCCTAGGTGAAAAACTTACACGCTTTCTTCATGCTGCTGTGGTAAGTTGTTAACTTGTACTATTTCAAATGGGTCGTATTCTGTGTTGGGATTGTACTTTTACTGCAAGTTTGTACCAAAAATTTTGTTCTTGTAAAACTGTGACATTGCAAGATACGTAGGTATAAGCTCAGCAAACTTCTTGACTTCTTTTTGTATATATGCATCATGTGACGACGATCTAATGGAGTCGTATACCATGATTGATCGGTCATTAAATGACACTGCCAGTAACAACCAGTGGAACTTGTCCTTCAGGCAAACAGGTATAAACACGTTGTCCACTGTGGACCATGGCACAACAACTAGCAACCTGTGCCCTTGATATATGACACAATTGTCCTTTCTGAGCTTGCATTACATGATGTGCTTTCAAGATCGGAGTATACTTCCCAAATTCCATGTATAATCCCAGCAAAGTTACAATTGACAGTTGTGTATGAATATCTTGGAGACTTGGAATACTTGGCTTTTTTCAGCAGGTAATACATGATTACATCAATGTGCTTGATGAAAAAATGAAAAGTATTTATCAAATTGTATAGTAATATAAAAAAAGATTGTATATAAAAAGATAATCAATGGTAAAAAATAGACCTACCGTGTCATCGAGCGGCTCTCCTACACTTGCCAACTTGTAAAACCAATTCTTGTTTGATACTTGTACCACACCAAAATCAAATGGCACAGGTAATTTAGCCTTGTTTCTCTTGTAATGTTCACCTCTTGTGTTCCTTAATAATAAAGAAGTAATAATAGTGATAAATATTTTATTGGGAAAAAATAGTATGCAAAAAAATGAGACCAGAACTTAATGTAGCATGATACTTACTTCTTTGGTTGCCTGGATAGAAGATCAACTCGTAGCCATCTCCAGAAAGCTAGGTGCAACGCTGTATCATGATTCTAAAAAATGGATTCGAATGATGCTTTTGTTGGAAAATCACTGGACCAGTTGAGGACTCACCTGTAGAATGTATAAATTACAACAAAAGTATATGTGCAAACAAATTAGTGACCTGAATGTATAAATGCTTGTATTTGCATATTTTAACCTGTTTCTCATCCAAATGAGGTCATGTATGGTGAAACATTGAATGGTCCTGGCCGCCTAAACCTTCGTGATTGCAATGGTGTCGTATTAATATCTAACGGAGGGGTGAAAGAGAAGGCTATTGGATGTATAATTATTCGTCTTTCTAGGTTGATTCTTTCCTGTTAAGACTGGGAAGAAGATCGTCCGGCAATTCAAATTGAGATGCTGGTGTTGTTTGTTCGTGGAGCCCAGTTGATTCAAGACCTGTCGTGTGCTGGACTGTTGGGCTTGAATCATGTGGCGCCGTTGCTTCAGTTTGCTCAGCTGTATTATTGCCCCCATCTAACGATCTTTCACAATCCTTTGGAACCTCAAGAATTACATTGTCAACAATTTCCTGTGATGAATTATTTGTGAATAACATTCATGATTTCACATATATACTTAGTATATGTATAATCTGTATAATAAAATACAAACACACATAAAGTCACTGTATTTAAAAAAAAGTATAATTCTGTACAGTGTATAACATGACAAAAATTATCCATTTCTAGTTTCTGTTCATCCTCCTAAAAATTCTTGGATTCAGTGTTCATGTAACCATTTCAAAATCCAAATCACCAGTTCAAATGTCAGCTGCACCATCACAAATTTGTATATGTATAAAAATGTATATTAAAATATACATACACATGAGTAAATGTATATTTTAAAGAAACTATAATTGTATATAATGTATATTGTGACTAGAAAATGTCCATTTCTATTTTTTGTTCATCCTCGTAACCAATCTTGGATTCTGTGTTCATTTAAGCAAACCAAAATCCAAATCCCCAGTTTCCATGTTGGCTACCTCATCACGCATTTGTATGTGTATAAATTGTATATTAAAATATATACACACATGATTCAATGTATAAAAAAAGGTATAGTTTTATACAGTTAATATCCTATATGTATAAAAAATGTATATTCATGTTCTATACACACATGATTCAATGTATAAAGAAGGTGTGGACATACCTCTGTGTTGTCTGTTTGCTCTGGGATGTGGCACACTTCTGCAGAGGACATATTATGAATGTCTTGAGGTGATTCTGTTCAAATACTGGGTGCCTATATATAATTTTTTTGTGCAAAATTTGAGGATATTAAACATCGTATTTTTTTGTAAAAAAAAAAATACAAGTCTTGTAGAATGAATAACTGTATATGTATATTAAATAATACCTCTGGCTCGTCTAAACCTACGTCAATGAATATAGATGGACCAGTGGTTAAAGCACTCAAAGGATGTGTGTGTGCTGATTGTCCGGCATGAACCTTTCAACAAACAACAACAATAACATACCCAGTGAAATCCCACAAGTGGGGTCTGGGGAGGGTAAGATGTACGCAGACCTTACCACTACCACATAGGTAGAGAGGCTGTTTCCTGGAAACCCTCGTCACAAAAACCCATCAGCAGAATAAGCTAGATATGGTAAACAGGCAAGAAAGAGAAGAACACATGATAATACATAGATACAGGATAGTAAACATATAAATGCAGATAAATAACATATAAAGGCAGACAATTACCACTCCTTCCTATCTACCCTATTAACCTGCTACTCTAATTCTCGACCTCCACCCCTTCCTGTCTAAGGTCATGTCCTTGGTGAGATCAAGTTTCACCATATCATGTCTAATCACCTCTCCCAATACTTCTTTGGTCTACCTCTACCCCTCCTTGTAGCTCCCAAATCTATCCACTCACACCTTCTAACAGGGGCATCGGTACTCCTTCTCTGTACATGTCCAAACCATCGCAGTCTCGCTTCCCTCATCTTGTCAGCTACAGAGGCCACCTCTAGCTTATCCCGAATGACTTCGTTCCTAATCTTATCACTCCTGGTGTGACCACACATCCATCTTAACATCCTCATTTCTGCGACCTGCATCTTCTGAACATGTACATTTTTTATTGGCCAACACTCCACCCCATACAACAAAGATGGTCTAACCACCATTTTGTAGAACTTACCTTTGAGTTTAGGTGGTATCTTCTTATCACACAATACTCCAGAGGCCAACCTCCATTTTGTCCAAGCCGCCCCAATACGATGTGTGACATCATCGTCGATATCCCCACTACTCTGGATGATAGACCCCAGATACTTAAAGCTTTCCTTCTTGGGAATAAGGTGAGCCGCAAGTCTCACATCAATGTCTGCTTCATCCCTCGCAACACTGAATTTGCACTCCAAGTATTCTGTTTTGGTCCTGCTCAATTTGAATCCTTTGGTCTCCAAAGCGTGTCTCCAAACCTCCAACCTATCATTAACTTTGATTCGGGTCTTATCAATCAGTACTATGTCATCTGCAAACAACATACACCACGGGACTTCCTCCTGGATAGATCGCGTCAGCTCATCCATCACTAAGGCAAATAAAAAAGGGCTCAGCACAGACCCTTGATGAAGTCCCATCTGAACAGGAAAATATTCAGAGTCTCCTCCCACCGTTTTTACCCGAGTTATGGCCCCGTCGTACATGTCCTTTATCACTCTAATATATGCTATTGGGACGCCTTTCATCTCCAAACACCTCCATAGGACATCCCTCGGGACTTTGTCATAGGCCTTCTCAAGATCAATGAACACCATATGAAGGTCCTTCTTATTTTCCCTGTATTTCTCCACTAATCTCCGAACAAGGTGGATCGCCTCAGTAGTCGACCGTCCTGGCATGAATCCAAATTGGTTTTCTGAGATAGAAACTACTTTTCTCACCCTCATCTCCACCACTCTCTCCCATGCCTTCATAGTATGACTCAACAACTTGATACCCTTGTAATTATTACAGCTTTGAATATCACCTTTGTTCTTATACAGTTGTACTCCTCCTCCATTCATCCGGCATCTTGGCCGTCTTCATGATAGTATAAACAGTCTAGTCAGCCACTCTATGCAATCCTTAACCATATTCTTCCAAAAATCTATCGAAATCTCATCCGGTCCGAGCGTCCTTCCTTTCTTCATCCTACTAATAGCCCTTCTAACCTCCTCAACTCTGAACCGCCTGCAATAACCAAAATCTCGGTGACTTTCGGAATGTGCCAACTCGCCCAGCTCAATATCACTATCTCCTTTTTCGTTTAAAAGTTTATGAAAGTAAGCTTGCCACCTTTGTTTAATAGAAGTCACATCCACTAGCACCTCACCCTCCTCATCCTTGATGCACTTCACTTGATCCAAGTCGCGAGCTTTCCTTTCTCTCTCTTTAGCAAGCCTATACATTCGCTTTTCTGCGCCTTTATCACTTAACTCCTCATATAAGCGCTCAAACGCTGCTGTCTTAGCACTCGTCACTGCCATCTTTGCTTCTGACTTAGCCGTCTTATAAATCTCCTTAAGCCTTTGTTTTTCATCCTCCTCCCTACACTCCAACCACTTTGTATAGGACACCTTCTTAGCTTTAACTTTTTCTTGAACTTCTTCATTCCACCACCAATCACCTTGACGTCCCCCGAAGGTTCCTCTCGAAACCCCTAGTACCTCAGAGGCTACCTTTCGAATGTAACCAGCAGTATTGTCCCACATATTATTCACATCTCCACCACTACTCCAGGCCTCTAAATTTCTCAGTTTTTCTTCCATCTCATGCGAGAGGGCAGGAGTTAGGGCCCCCCATCTAATCCTCGGTTGGGCATAGACAATCTTCCTCTTCTTTTCTCTCTTAATCTCTACGTCCATCACTAGAAGCCTATGTTGAGTGGAAATACTCTCACTCGGAATAACTTTGTAATTCTTACAAAGGCTTCTATCACCTTTTCGTAGGAGTAGGTAATCAATTTGAGTTTTAGCTACCGCATGAACCTTTCAATAATGCAAAAATCAATATAAGTACAAAAACTGTAATTGTATAAAAAATAAATATACTTTTTGTCATATACATGCTATTCACATAAACTGTATATGAATTAAAATTAGTATACATATGTGTGTGTGATGGTGTCATACCTGTGCACTGTTTAGTGAAGCAGACACCCCATGAATAGCTGGTTCATTGTCAACGGGTGTTGCGTGAGAATCCATTTCAACTCTAACATTAGGCGGTTTAGATTGGACATTCCGTGGATTATCCTGCTAATGTATATAACATATGAGTTAATATAGAAAAATTTAAAATTGTATGATAAGAAACATAAATATTTAGAATAGTATACTGTGTGCCTACCTTGTCATCAGATTTATTATTCCTAATTTCTTGCAAGAGCATGTTAAAATTATCTTGCATCATCTTCTTCAGGTCTTGAAAATCGTCCTTAACCTATAGTTGCTATGTGGTTACAATTGTATAAAAATAATAGCCAAAATGTGAAAAAGAATGTAGGTGAGAAAGAAGTATATAGAAGTCTTGAAAAGTTCAAACTCCTCGTGCGATATGGTTGGTTCGCCTGACTTGCTACTTGAAGGAATGCTTGCTGTAGCATCAGTATTTTTTTTCTGCCATGAACCGTGTGTTTCACCTTCTTATCCTTCGCCGGGGGAGTCCTTTCAATGGGTGAAACTGATACTTGACGATGTTGGGACCTTTTTGCAGGTGATTTTTTGGGCATCGCTGACTGTCCCTTCTTTGGTGCAACCGATACAGAAGTCTTTAATTTTTTCTTTGCAGGAGATCGGCGTTGTGTTACTTTCTCTTTTCCTTTGGTTTGTTTTGCATTGGGGGGGGGGGGGGGGGTTTGGAAATCGTCGTCAGACTCGTTGACTGTTGTGCAGCAACAGGATCTGCCCGATTCATTGTTGTGCCTGGTTGAACATACGCCGGTAGTATTGACAGAGTTGATAGCTTTGCTTCACTTGGAGTTATGTTTTTAAAAACAACCTAAACAAGGGTTGAATCATTAATATTTGTAATTAGATATCAATTGTGTACTATCTAATGTAATCATTAATAATGCTTGGAAAGTTATATCTTTTTACGAGTGCCTCATAACATGACATTCATTATGAAATTCCATCGAGGTTGGTCATTTGTGGTCTCCCAGTTACAGATCCTGGGGATGTTGTCATGCTTCTTAACAACAATATTTGGGTTGACGTTCGAACAACATTCATACATCCATATTTGCATGGCTAGTGGGAAACCATGAATTCTGTAGTACTTCCCAGTCTGTGTGATCTTGACATGCAGATTCTTTGTAAGCTCATCAAATGCTTTGTTACCCCACGGATAATTTGAGTATCTACCAGATTCAACAACATCAAAATCATTCCTATATATCACTGTCGTTTTGGGCTCCTCTGACAGGATGAAAGAGTGTATATAGTATAAAATACCAAACTTCACTGCATCCTCGTCGTTGTCACCCCAGACCTTGTCGTTAAAACTATCAATTAATTGTTGCTTTTTTAATTAATGTACTTCCACCGAAATACTGACTTAAGATCCTATTTGGTTCTTCGGTGTTAAAGATAAAATCGGACAAGTCGTCATAGCACTTCAAACCAGATATAATAGCAAATTCTCTACATGTGAAACGTAGAGTATACCCATTTACATGTATAGTAAAAGCCTCAGACGAACTGCCTTGCACCTCTAACATCTTGAGACATTTGAACAGTTGGGCTTGCACATTACATCTGTTCAGTGAAAATAGGTGTGCAAAGCATTGGCAGACCCGCGAAAATGATTCATCTAACTTTCAGTCAGATTTTGTGATAAATCGTCCATAACGCTGATATTTGTGTAGCATTACATACGCTGCACAACTGTAGGAGTACCTTGAATCATAAAATAAACTTCCTACATGTAAAATACAAGCATGTAGTTTGGAGCTTATATATATGGACACTGTGTATATACATACAGAAATTGTATAAATAAACACAGAAAGTGTATAATCATACATAATTTCTTATTTCTTGTAATTAGGACTTGGAAAACAGTCCCTGTGTGTATACAACTAGTGTGTATACGATCTAGTACATCTTATACAATGCTAGTAATTGTATAATTACAAATAAATACACAGATCAATTTATACATGCATGTCATTAAAGTGTATAAAATTTTCATGAGCTTATACATGTGTGCTTACTTGTAAAAAATTTATACACTTGCACATTTATGTTTTTTTTTAAAGTTATATGGACCAGGTTTGTATATGTTCTCCTTCGTAATAATTTTGATAATGTATAAAGGTGGGTTAAATGATGGATTTCATGGAAATATACATTATATTGAAATGGTGGATTCCATGAATGTATAAATATTACCCAAAATTTCCAATGTAATGTATTTATATACACAGAGTTGCATTTTACATACATTTCATAACTGTATAAATGCTCAAAAATCTTATACTGTGAGGGTTTATTTTTGTATAAATCTATCCTTATACACCTTTGTGTATATAAATACATTATCAGATCTGTCAATAATTTTTTTTTGTATAAAAATATGAAAACAAGATACAGATCTTGTGAAATCTACAACTTGGGGAAAATGAACATTACATGCATATATGACAAAAATCAAAATGTTTGGAAAAAAAAATTCCAAGATTTTAAAAGCTAAAAAATACCTCCTTCTCTTCTGTATCAAACTCGTCACTGTCGGACGATTTGGAGCCATTATCAACAGCTTTCCTCTTGTTTTGTTGACTCCTTAACTTGTAAATTGGATCGGCATTGGATGCTCCTTCTTCACTAACCCTAGATTTTGAACTTGACCCTGCAATATTCTCAATTTCTTGAGTTAATCCGAGTGAAAATGATGGGGATGCTTCCATTTTTTTAACATGCACAATGCATACCTCTCGTTATCCTTTTAGAGGAAGACTCCTTCACCATATTGTATGGAAGATGAGTTGAAAAGTGCGGCTGAAAAGTAAAATATTTGGAGGAAAATTTGAACAGGATGAGTAAAAATAAAAAACCGCCAAAAAAAATAAAACTTGTAATTTCAAGAATGCATTTTGAAATAAAAAGGAAATTTACCTTAGTTAACCTGATCTTGGCTTGATTTGTTAAGATCTTTGAGAGATTTAAGGGTGTGATAATGGCGAAAATGGGGAGGCCGTTATGGAAGGTGGAATGGAATCGTGTGTATAATGGAGGTCTAATGAAGGAGGAAAAACAATTAGGTTTTATACATGGGGGTTTGTGGGGACCACATCTTTTGTAGCAAAAAAAGAAAAATAACGAAAATGTCATAAATGTAATAAAATTAAAATGAAGTTAATATATGGTATTATTAGTTATATGTTTGCTTAATTATGTAATATTTTCATTTTGTATTAGTTTAGGACAGGATAAATTTGGGTCTGCCAAGCCCAAATTTCAAAATTGCCTCTTATTTATTACACAATTATACAACTTTTTGAGAGAAATTACACTTTGCAATTTATTTACAAAACTATCACAAAGTTTACAAAACTATACCATACCATTCCTTACAAAATCATTTAATACATATCAATTTTTATTCTCTTTTTCCCTTTTTTAATTAATTTTCTGACAATAATTAATGTGAACTTGGACTTTGGTCCTTTTTGTTTAACTTTTTCTGACATGCATTTATTGCAAGTCTTCCCACCCTTTAATTACCTTTTAATCATATTTTTGTTCCATTTACAAGGTTCCAACCAAAAAAATTTCATTGTTGAAGACATTTGTAATTTCCGGCCAAAATTTCAAGGTAAGACCGATGTTTTTTTTTTTTTTTTAAATCTTCTTCAATATAACCTTTGATATACCAACAATCCAGTATATTTCGGCTTGATTTTTGTGTTCTTGAATTTTTTTTTGTTTTATATGTAATGTATTTTTAATAGAAAAGGGAAGATTGATCATGGAAAAAGCTCAAGGTTTCAAATTAATATTGTTTACGTTGATAGCACTCCCCGTTCTACATCTAGACCAAGAATCTACTTAATGAGATTAAGTTGTCACAAAATGAAGGTTTAAAGAAGGAAGGACTTGGTGCTGAGAAGGTATCATAGAAGTTTATGTATGTAGGTGTTGAAACTATTTCACTATTTTTTTTGTATGCACGATGGTTGTATTTTAACCTATCATTAATTTGGTTTTGTAATGGCGAAATAGGCTAATATGTATGGTTGGACCATTGGTTTAAAATGTTGTTAGTACTGCTTTGTAGTTTGGTGTTTCTGTTGGTATGTATAATGGTGGAAGTTGATATTATGCACTTGTTATCTCATTACGTGGTGAAATTAATTTGTGTTTTTTAGGACAATGGATGTTATGATTGTTTTTTCTATTTTTATTAGTTCTTGAAATTCCCAGCGCTTTTTGTTTGGCAAAAAGTTTTGGAGTATTAGTTAAGTCCCCTGTTGGTAGTTAGACTATTTAATGTATATTTTTTTGAGTTGGTGCATATTGAATTTGTTGTTGTGCTAAGCCGTGTGCTTTATTATGGTAGTATTGTTGGTGTTCATTGGTTGCTGTGTCAAAAAAAAATGGTACTCGTCATGGTAATCAATATTATTTTTTCTTCAGTCTGGTGTTCAGACTAAATTGAATCCTATATTGGTGTTCAAATTATGTTTTTAATATGGTGAATAATGTTTATTGTAATTTAAGTTGGTGTTCAATTTGACACTTTTTCTTGTTCATATTTTGTTAAGCATAAAATATTCCGCATTCAATGTTAGGGGAATGATTTCATTTTTATACCCAAAAATGCACCATAATTTTTTTTAGGGGAATAATTTCTACCAGTTTGCATACCAACTCAGCAATCACGAATATGGAGCTTATTTAGGGGAATGCTTTCATTTTATACCCAAAAAATGCACCATAATTTTTTTCCACCAAATTGCACACCAACTCATGTACCATAAATTTTTTCCACCATAGATTTGATGGCTTGTGCTAAAGAGAAAAAACTAAAGCACCTTTAGTTTTTTTTAAAAAAATTGCAGACCAACTACATTGGCCACACCCACAATTTTTCTTCTTTATACCACACGTTTAACTACTTAAGCTCACCAACAAAAAGTTTTGGATGCCTAAAAAACTTCTTATATACACAAACCCTTTCTCTCCAATTAGTACAATATGACTATATTTGTGAATGACATTTTTTCATATGTGGATCAAGTACAATAAGTTGGTGGATAACCTAAGATTAGTAGGTTCTTGAAATAGGATGCTATCAAATTACATTAAATTGATTTGATGTTTGACCTCAAGAAAAAGCAATAAAATTACTATATGCTAAAATGAAAACAAAATAATGGACACCAATTAAATCATTTTGACACAATACCAAACACCAATTTATACTTTCATAAGATTTTTTTGGGGTCTTCTTGTGTGTATAATATCGAATTGCCTAGAATTATTTGTGAACCATTTTGTTTTCGAAAACAAAATTATCTTACACACTTGAATCCAATTATATGGATATTCACGAATAATCTATAACATATGAAAAAGAAATAAATTTTTTCACTCCTTTGTGTTTCGTATTTTATTTTTCAGTGGTTTTTGTCAACACATATATATATATATATATATATATATATATATATATATATATATATATATATATATATATATATATATATATATATATATATATATATATGCACACGTGGGAGCAAAACCACAGGTTTTATGGTGTTTCAAATGGTTGTCCATTGGGGGCTATCCATTACACAATGGATATTATTTTGCTGACTGATTGAGTGTTGTCCTTTATTGTATTTTCTTTTTTTCTCCCATTTTCCAACATAATCATATCATACCAATCAATGTAAAAATACTTTCTTTCCTTTTTTTTGTAATTAACATTGCTAGTTTAATGGTAATTATAAAAAGTTTGCTAGTGCCTTGTAAGTACCATTATTTTTGGTATATTTGTGTGAAATCCCCGCCTCTTATTTATTACATAATTATACAACTTTTTGAGAGAAATTATACTTTGCAATTTATTTACAAAACTATCACAAAATTTACCAAACTATACCATATCATTCCTTACAAAATCATTTAATACATATCAATTTTTATTCTCTTTTTTCCTTTTTTTAATTAATTTTCTGACAATAATTAATGTGAACTTGGACTTTGGTCCTTTTTGTGTAACTTTTTCTGACATGCATTATTTTTTGGTATATTTGTGTGAAATCCCCTTATTTATTGTGTGTTTTTGAATTTGTTAACCCTAACATTAACTTATTTATTTGTTTTTAACTTAATTAAATTTCCCAAACGACAAATTTTTTTACATTAATTCTTTTTTTAATGATGGCATATCTTATTTACTTAATTATTTTCAAAATTTCAAATTCTTTCAAAATGGTCAAATTGTTAGCTTACTTTCAAAAAATATTGCTTGAAAATTTCAACAAATGTTTTCTTTAAAAGTTACTTTTAAAAATATTTAGGTTATCTAAATTTTCTTTTTACTTCAAAATATTCCAAGTATTTTTAAAAAAACTTGAAAATTTCGTACTTCATCAATTTTGGTAAAACTTGGAAAATTTAGAAGTTTAAATTATCTTTTGTTAATTTTTTTAACGCTAATTAAGTTTTGGATTATTAGACTATTTAAGTTAATTTAGAAGACTAATCTAAATTGACTTTTCCTTAAATTAAATTAAGTTTAATTGATTTTTTTTTTCTAAAAAACCATTTTTTCAATCCCCACTCAAGACTAATTTAAATTTAGTTATAATAAATATAAATATTATTTTAAACTTTTCAAATAAATATATATATATATTAACTAAGTTTGGTGGGTTAAATGTTTTTAACAAATCTTAGAAGATGTTTAATCCCCTTTTTTTTTTAGGATAATTAGAATCCTTACTAAAATTATAAGTAGACCATAATTGGAGTTAATTTTGTCATTATATTAGTTAGTTATTTATGTATTCTAATTTATCTTAAAAATAATTAGATAACAACTTCTTAAATTAATTAATTTAAGAATCAATCATTTGACCTGGAGTTAAAAAGGGTATAACACCAAGGTTCCTCGTACAGAAAGGATAAGGCGAGGAAGAGGGACACGTTGGAGGAGATATTGGGGTTGTTTTTGGTTCACTGTGTCGTTGTTCGCGAAGAAGAAGGTGTGCGCGTGTGAGAGAAAAAGAAAAGAAGGGCGCGTGGTGTGTTGTGAGGGAATATGCTGTATGCATTGTATTGTAATAGATTAGAGTTAAAAGAAAATGGGCTACGTTTAAAGGGGTTTTGGGCCCGAAAATTTCAATCCAAAATGGACCCAAAAATGGCCTGAAAAAAGTGGGTTAAGTGTGGGATATTGAATTGGAGATTTAGCCATTTAAAATTGTAATCATGACCAATAGAATTTAAAAAGTAGTCAAATTGGATTAGTTGGTTAATTTCGGCGATAAGAAGAATTAATATAAGTCGATTAAAGAGCTTCTTAAAATTATCAGAATAAAATAATTAACTTAATTATCGACTAATAGACTTTAAAATAATTTATAATTAGATCAAGATAATTAACAATAATAAAAATCTTTTTGAAATAATTTTTGAATAAATATATAATTTAAAATTAAAAGATTAACACTAAAATAACTTAAATATATTTTTAAAAATAATTATTTCAATTTGTTAAAAAATTGAAGAAGCTCGATAATTAATTTATATTGTGGAAGGTCAAAATTGAATGTCAACAACTGCCTCTTTCTAGATGAAAAAGATCTTGGACAAAGAAATTTAACAAATCTAATTTTGACCAATCACACTTTCATCTCTTTACAAGAAAGGTATGGACTTTGGAGAATTATGGCCGGAGCCAAATATAGCGCTTTCTATATATCGCAGGATACATGAGAATTCAAGCCAATTATAGTTCAAGATGCTTGATTTAACACACAATTATGAAAGAATTCAAAAGCTATCTAGATTCGAATTATGGAGAGACCGGAAAGCTCGGTAACAGAATGGGGGGAGCTTGGAGTATATTCAAGTTCTTAACACTGAGCCCGCCTAAGTATCCCATACAATGGAATCAGACTACTTGTAGTTCGACTCAATCAGTTGAAAAGAAAATGTCTTATGTTAAGTAACCTTTGGTTCGGAAAAAGTGACAAATAAATTAAGTTGTAAAAAGAGGACTTTAACAGATCTTGGTGTAATTTTACTCGAGCTTAAAGATTTGCTTCTGATGACAATTGAAATTATTAAGATGCAAAATTAAAACCGACAAATCCGAAGGAATACCCACATGCCTTTTGACAAGGTATAGTTGGATTGTGGTGGAAGTCACTCCTCAACTCGCGTCCAATGAATTTGACATTCCTCTTCAGACTATGACCTAGTTTGCTGCTAAGAAAAAGTTTTATGTTACACTGCATCCTATTTGATGATGTTCGTACCTGCGCTTTGTTTGAAATTCCTCTTCTCAGATGCTCTCAACAGAGACCAAGATGAAAGTTGTTAGCATAAACTATCATTCAAATAGATAGATAGTGCCTTTTACCATGTTGACACATATTTACCCCTTTGAGCCTTTGACGTCAGCTTTCTCTGATTAACGCAGAACAAATGAAGCATGCATGATCTAATTTCAAAATTGATGTAACTTGCAATATATTTCTCAAATGTCATCCTTCTTTGGTTTTGACGTCATAATGATAAGCTAATATGATGCAATATGTTGATGACATTCTTGGCGATAATATTATGATGATGGTTTCTTGTTAATAATATGAATATGTTGTTCCTCTTGGTGACGATATATATATATAATGTCCCTCTTGGCAATAATATGGTTTCCCTCTTGACAATAACATGAATATAATGTCATTCTTGATAATAATATGATGATGTTATGTGTATGATATTTTTCTTGACAATAGTATAAATATAATGTCCTTGTTGGCAATAATATAGATGCTCGACAATAATCTAACTGTAACATGGTGGATGACTTGATAATAATCTAACTGTAACAGGTATAGTCCAGCTATAATGAGGTGGATGGTAACTTATGGGGTGGACAACCCAACATAGTTTAAAGTAAAGACCCTAAAACAGACAAACAAACAATGCAAACCACTTATGGGGTAGATAACCCAACAAAACTATACGTTAAGGTCATTGAGTATACAAGTAAAAACACATAAACCACTTATGGGGTGGGTAACCCAAAAATTCTAAAATATTAACCCTCACATGGTGATAAACTATGTATGCTTATTATAAATACATGATAATCATCTAATGGACAAAAATGAAACCAATTTATATATACATTTTTCATGGTTATAACTCTCTCTCTAAGTCTCTTTCAAGAGACAGAATGATCAAGATGAAATAGCTAATTGTTTTTATACAAAGATTAAAGCCAATCTCGTCTTCTTCTAACAAACTCAATAAATTTTGAGTTTTTGCCTGATGTCTTCAGTCGTTGTTGGAAACTTGAATTGGCTTGATAACTTTAATTGTCGCGAGGACATGTAATCATCAGCATCAATTGATTCGATTTTCTGGACTTTTCATTTTGTTATTGTAACATATCTAGAATAGTATCATCTTCAGATTTGATATTGATATCAGGGATGGTCTGAATTTTTACTAACATAGCCACCTACAAAACTTAAGATCAAGCATTAATAGTCATAATGAAGTAAAGTATATTGATTAAAGATAAAATGTGAGGTTAAGTCATTCAACTATAAAGATCAAGCCATGGTGAGCTTCATAGTGATTTCAATCATGATTTGTTACTAATTGATGTTTGCTCCTTTGTAATTTTGTAGTCCTTGTGCACGCTCTGTGTTAAGCGATACTGATTTGATCTTTTTGTTTGTGTCTACTTACTGCAAAATACAATAAAAATATTTAGAAATTACTTTGAAGTAACATAATAAAGTAAAAATAAAATGCAATGAAAATTTATTTGATTATTTATGATGAGGCCACGGTAGGTGTAGTGACACCTTATGCTTGAAGATTTTGACATTGTCATCTTTGTGATTCACTGTTTCTGCATCCAAAGAAAAACTTAGTTTGAGAGAGTGATTTGTGTTGACCTTGTCCTCATGCTCGTTCATGCAATTGACTTGCATACTTGTTCGCTCTTTGAAATGCAGTCTTAGTGGAATTTTCGAGGGTCCTCCTAAAGAGTTCCCCAATTTATCGTAGAACTCTTTTAAATTTAAAGTTGTCTATCATGAAAATTTAAGGTCCCTCCTCAAAATTTTGCCCTAGTTTGGTTGAATGCAGCAAATGACATCTTTGTGGATTTTTTTTTAGATTTTCTCAAAAATTCTACCCCCGATTACACACTTCAACAAAATATCAAACTTGGTTCATTGGAGAAACATATTTTTGATGGAATTTTTGAGACCCCTTAAAAATTCCGCCCCAGTTGCAATTGTGATCCCCTATCTTGTTTGATAAATTCATTTTCTAGTGAATTTTTGAAGAGCTGTAAAAAGATTCTGCCCCAATTTTCATTATAAAGGGAAATGAAAACCTCATGGGGAATATGACCGAGCCATTCTGGCGCCTATGTATCCCATTAAGGTAGGAATTAGGTCAAACATAGTTCTAATAATAAGAATATTAAACTTGATAATGGGATGACTGAGGCTGACATAGGCTGCCTACGTATCTCACTCTTGAGAATTCAAATTGGACATAGTCCCTTACATGGAAATATATACTAAAAATGAAAAAAGGAGATTAACTATGCAATGACTGTCAATGTTTTGCACTCTTCTTTTTGTTCTTTGATGGAGAATGTCTACAAATGATCTTGTTCAAATCATCTTGCATTTACTCTTAAGCATGAAATATGTTATCATTTGGAGAAGCTTCATCAATTATGATTAACTTGTTGTCAAGCATGTCTTGAATCTTATGTTTGAGGATCAAACAGTTCTCAATATCATGTCTAATAGCTTCTGAATGATAATCTCATTTATGGTCTACTATGTAAAATTTGCTCAAAGGATTGACTGGTTTTCCTTTTATAGGATAAGACATACCTGTTGCTTTCAACCTTTCATAAAGCTGAGTTTGAGATTCCTTCAATAGTGTAAATACTTTGGGAGCTTTTCTGAAATTTGAATGGGAGAATTTTTCTTGATTAACATGGCGGTTTTAATATTTCTTTGGTGGAATAACTCTAACAACAAACACTTCTTCTCTAATATTTTCACATCACTACTTCTGATGATTCCTCGCTAACTCGTAATGTAGTTTTTTAGTCTTGACACCATCCTCTAAAACTTCTCCTACCTTGATGATGTCAATGAATTGTTGTCCCAACATACACAATATCCTTTCATAGTATTCAGAATTTTGAATACAAATAAATATTTCAGTATTTTCATGTTCAGACATGAGAGGTTAAGCCTCTTTTTTCCAACGAAGAACGTATTCTCGGTAATTTCTATAGATTTTTGTTTGATCTTCTCCGAATAATAATGATCAGGGAAAATTTCTATGTTATGTCCAAATCGTTCAACAAAATTCTTTGCTAGTACCTTCTAACTCAACCATTACTTTAGCTCTTATGAGATAAACCACTCCAAGGTTTCTCCTAGTAGACTTCGACTAAAAAGACGCACCAATAGTGATTCATTCTTTTCAACTCACTACGAGTTGATTACAAAAAGCTTTTAAATGAGTCAGAGGATTGCTAGTTCCATCAAAAGTGTCACACTTTGGTACCTTGAACCCTATTGGAAAGACTAAATCAGGATGGATGCCTAAATATTCATAATTCAACCCGGCTACATCAAGGGTATAGCCAAAATCTTTCATAGCTCTCATAATTCCCTCTTTTAAGCTCCACCCAGTCATTCCTTCTCTAGCACTCTACTCATTCTCCTTCTCTTTGTAGTGATTAGGTTCGGTACATATGAGATAAAGAGGGTATGATTCTTGAAAAGCAACCTTTAAAGACATGGGTTAACTGGTAGGCGGATTTTGGGTATTTTGAATAGGGGTACGATATGTAATGGATAATATTTGAGAATTTTTGGTGTTTGAGTCTTGAGGAGGAGGTGGTGTTTGGTACAAAAGCTAACACGACATAGGTTTGAGGTAGTTGAGTCACTGGTAGGTAATTTCTTGGTGAAAATTATGTGAGGGTTACTTGGGATATATTTTGAAGAGTTCAGATAAGGATGTCAAACGGGTGAGTAGGGTTGAAATTGAGAATGTTAAAATGGTTGAAATATAAATTGGGTTGGGTTATGGCCCATCCAAATTTACTTTTGGCTCAAACGGGTTGGACTCAAATGGGCTAATATTCGAGTTAGATAATGACCCGCTCAATATCAATAATTCTAACATATTATTATTTATTTTTTATAATTATTATTTGCATTTCAACTCAAAAAATAAAAATAAAAAGTTACAAATTGATAGAAAATATCAAATAGATAAAAAACATATATTACATCAATGCAACTAAAGAGCCTTAGAATGGGTTGAAACTGGAGATTAAATTGGGCTCAAATGAAGATTCTTTTGATATGGGTTAAGGCTTGAATAGGTTGAGATTGAAGCCAACTCATAAAAGTTTGGACGAGTTCAACGGGTTATCTATATTTGGGATCATTTTTGACATCCTTAGGTTCAGAGAATAAAAATGGAGTGGAGGCCCTCTTTTCTTGAAAAGGGAGTGTTAGTAGTGAGAAATATATTCCCTAACTCCCTAGTATGTTATAACTCAATTCTCATCTCACCAATCTGTTGCATCAGTTGTGAAATAGTCTCATTTTGTTCAATAATAACAGGATTTCTTGTAGAAACATCAGTTAAACTAATATCCTCATGATTTTAAGTCATTTTCTTTGCGTTTTGAATACATAAGTCACGAAGGAATCTTTGGAGACTTTAAACCTCATGAAGTATAAATGTTGGTCATCTCTCTCAACACAAATTAGTTCTAATTACCTGATACAAAAAATAACTCAAAAGGTAAACATGTTAGTATTTGTTTATAATAGCCAATGCAAAATATCACACAGAGAAGTAAACACACAAGAATTGTTTGAAGACACGCTAATCCATCGATACAGGGAGATAACTAAATAGATAGAAATTCATCTATTTTGTTTGGAAATTGTGAATCAGAAGGATTGATGTAACACCCGGTAAAATTATCAAAATTCCCATAGAGGAGGGGTATGCGCGTAACACATCCTCCAATACTTGTACGGCAAATTCGAGGTCGGATTTGCGATCAGTATGAAAAATTGAGTAGAAAAACAGTCTCGATCGATTTTCAGAGCGATTGCATCAAAAGATAATTTTTCGATCCGAAAATGAAAAATAGTGATAGTGCACGACGGAGGCACGTCGCGCCTCTGTAGCGGAGTCACACTTATGCTTTTTCCAAATTTTTTTGATGAGATTGAGAAAACTCGTTCAGAAACTGTTTGGAGAAAATGCATTGTGCGGTACCAATCTGCGTCGCGGATTGAGTTATTCTGAAGCTGATTTTTTTTAAAATTTTTTTGTAAGATTCCACTGGGTATGTTGTTGTTGTTGTTGTTGTTTTGAGGGCCATTCCAGTTAACTTACAACCCCTCCTAAACATAATACACAATCTAATTAGGCCGTTTTGACATTAGAAGGGTCTAAAATCCCATTCTAAATCCTTTCTAAACAATTAAACAAGACTAGGGCTTGAGGAAAGAGGAGAAGGGCTTTACATTGAGGAATTCAAGAGGGATCATTGAAGGTGATTGTTGATAGCTTCATCCCAGGTATGTAAGACAAAACTAAAAGCATGAGATTGTCCTCTCATGTCCTCCATAGATGATCATAGAGGAGTTGAGTGTTTATGAGTCCCCATACATGTTCTTAAATTGATTTTTGAATATCTTCTTATAAATTATGTCTATTTTCATGTACTTCGTATGTTGATGATCATCATAAACTTATTATTTTGAATTAAATTTCATGAGAAAAAATTTACATAACCCTACATGACTATTTTGAAAGCATACACGAATGAACTTTAGGACTGAGTCAAGAGCCTTGATGTGAGAGTGTCGGTTGTGATGGTGATGAGAGAATGATGATGAGTTGATAGAACTTGATAGTCCTATGAGTCTCCATAAATAAACTCCACTGATTTGTCTATTTGATTGTTCCCTTACGATGGTTTTAAATCTTGAGTCGTTGATTGAAATATTCCTTGATGGGAGGGTTAAAGCCCCTATGAGATTGATTGATGAAAGGGTTACAGGTCCCTATGATTTGATTGGTTTGATTGGATTGATTATCTTATGATCATTGAGTCATGCGAGAAGTATCACGCACCAAAAGAGTAAGAGTTTGTCCGACTCGCACTCATCAAACTACATCACCAAACATAGGTGAGACATAGAACCATCACATTATATTATGGTTCTCTCTTGATTAGAAGTCACTGAAAGCAATAGAGGACTTAGTTGATTGCAGTTTCCCTTAATGGATTCAATTTGTTCCCTACCTGGCAAGTTTGGAACAGTTGTGGGAATATCAGCGTGACTGTTTTACATTCATTGGCTCATAAGTGATTGTTGTCAGATAAGAGAAACTCCTAGAAAGTTCCTACCTTGAGTACTTTGAGTCGAGATGAGATGAGGTGTGATAAGATGAGTCCCATCGAGTTGAGTTGATTTGATTGATGAGGTTGATTGGTTGATGGGCCCCTTGTCTACTCTTTATTCTTGCTTTTGATAGACATTTGACATGTTGATTGTTTTACTATTTTTGAGTTGATGTTGTTCCATATTATTCTACTTGTTTCTATTTCATTCAGCTATTTTACATACCGTATATTCCACGTACTGACGCCACTCGGTGCTGCATAGTTTTATGATACAGATACATGGATTAGGAATCATCAACCGACGCTTCGTTGAGGATTCGAGATATTCAGTTAATTGTAAGCCTCCCCTACTCCGAAGGATCCACTATTATTTATTTCATCATGCTTTTGAGTTAGACTAGACTAGTCTTTTATTTTGAACTTGGTAGCCATGGGTCTGTCATTGACACTACTTGATTAGTGATAGAGACTTCATAGATAATAGTCGAACGTTGATGTTGGGATTGTTGAGATAGTTCTTTCTACTAGCCTTCTATTATTATATATATTATTTGAGACATTAGATGATCCCATTTACTTGCTTTTACTTTCTCTCATCTGTAGAGTTGTTGAATTGAATAGATGTGATGATGCCAAGTGGTTCGCTTGGGGACTAGCAATAGTCTCTAGGTGCCGGCCATGTCTTGGGTATCCTCCTAGGGCGTGACAAACTTGGTATCAGAGCACATAGTTCAAGTGTCTTAGGGAGTCTATGAACCCGTGTCTAGTAGAGTCCTTATTATTGGTATGAAGAGCTCCACTTCCATAATTTTGAGGCTATAGGACATTTAGGAATTGTTTCACTTTTTTCATGTTTTAAATCGTGCGATAGAGTAATACTCTATGAAAGGTTCTTCTCCAATTCGTGCTCTACACGTTGTAGAGTTGTGATCATGCCTCCCAGAAGATCTGTCAAAGGTAGGGAATGTCTCGCCAGGAAAAATGTTAACCCACCTGAGCCTTAAGGACACGAGGAACCTGCGGGCCAAGCTTTCCGTGTTGAGCAGCCCCTGGAAGATGAGGTCTCCAATGTTGAGCTATGCCAGACTATACAATTCTAGCCCAGGCTGTCACAGCACCTGCTGCGAGACAAGGAGCAGGTAGACAGGATTTCCATGACACCTCGAGAGTCAGGGAATTTTTGAGGATGAATCCGCCTGAGTTCACAGGGTTTGCATCCACTGAGGATCCTGAGAACTATGTGGAAGAGCTTCTAAGGTGTTCCAAGTGATGCATGTGGCTGATGTGGACTGAGTTGAACTGGATGCTTCCCAACTCAAGGGTGTGTCCAGACTATGGTTCGACCAATGGAAGAAAGGTAGAGGAGATGATGCTCCATTGTTGACTTGGGCAATGTTCGAGGAAGCCTTTTTGGGGCGTTTCTTTCCAAGGGAACAAAGAGAGGCCAAGGTAAGAGAGTTCTTGAATCTAAAGCAGGGCTCTATGACTGTGCAGGAGTATGGGTTGAAGTTCACACAACTATCTCGTTATGCTCTAGATATGGTTGCTAACATGAGAGGAAGAATGGGGATGTATGTTGATGGGTTGAATAGAGGACCCAAGAGAGATGGGAGGGGAGAAATGCTTATGAGTGGTATGGATACTGGGAGATTGATGATGTTCATGCAACAATCCGAGGAGAGACAACTGGATAAGGAAGAGTTCAGACGTAAGAGAGAAAAAGCATCCAACCATGAGGTTGGAAAGAAAGGGAATGGAAACAGACTTCAG
Source organism: Solanum rostratum (assembly GCA_029948455.1). Taxonomy (NCBI): domain Eukaryota; kingdom Viridiplantae; phylum Streptophyta; class Magnoliopsida; order Solanales; family Solanaceae; genus Solanum; species Solanum rostratum. The sequence continues at coordinate 12,709,017 of CM057053.1, read as the reverse complement.
ACGGGGCCAGCACCATCGTCTGGTAGTGCACTTGCGCCCAAAATTAGGAATGATCAGAGGTCCCAGAATGTTGGAGCCCATACCTTAGGTCCAGAAAGATGATTTCCAAAGGTTGTATCTATCACCTCATGCGAGTTGAATCTGATAATGTTGAGTCCCCAACTCTTGGGTTGGTCCCGATTGTGAATGAGTTTTTGGAAGTGTTTCTTGATAATCTGCCTGGAGTCCCTCATGATAGGGAGATTGACTTTGGGATTGATGTTCTTCCCGACACCCAGCGTATTTCGATTTCACCTTATAGGATGAACCCTGTTGAGTTGAAAAAACAGTTGAAAGATCTGTTAGAGAAGGGCTTTATAAGGCCAAGTGTTTCTCCCTGGGGTGCCTCTGTCCTATTCATGAGAAAGAAAGATGGGTCTCTTAGAATGTGTATTGACTACAAAAAATTGAATAAAGTTACCATAAAGAATAAGTATCCTCTTCCAAGGATAGATGATTTGTTTGACCAACTTCAGGGTGCCTCTTGTTTCTCAAAGATAGACCTCATATCTGGCTACCATCAGTTGAAAGTGAGGGAATGTGATATTCCAAAGCATCCTTTAGGACTAGATATGGCCATTTTGAGTTTTTGGTCATGTCCTTTGGGTTGACGAATGCACCTGCAGCTTTCATGCACTTGATGAATAGAGTATTCAGACAATACCTTGATATGTTTCTAATTGTATTCATCGATGACATTTTGGTGTATTGGAGAGATGAAGAGGAGCATGCTAATCACCTCAGAGTTGTCCTCCAAACACTTGAGGACCATGAGTTGTATGCAAAATCCTCAAAGTGTGAATTTTGGCTTAAGTCAGTGGCTTTTCTAGGCCATGTGGTTTCTGGTGATGGCATTCGAGTAGATGCCCAAAAGATTGAAGCGGTTAAGAACTGGCCCAGACCGACCTTTCTGACTGACATAAGAAGTTTCTTAGGGTTAGCAGGCTACTACCGCAGATTTCTTGATGGATTTTCTTCTTTATCTGCACCATTGACTCAATTGACTCAGAAAAAGGTCAAGTTTCAATGATCTGACGAAGGTGAGAAGAGTTTCCAAGAGTTGAAGACGACATTTGGCTACTACACCAGTTCTAACCTTACCCGACGGGATAGAGGACTTTGTAATTTATTGTGATGCTTCAAGGGTTGGATTGGGATGTGTGCTGATGTAGAAGGGGAAATTGATAGCCTATGCTTCCAGGCAGCTTAAGGTTCATGAGAGAAACTATCCAACCTATGACCTTGAGTTGGCAGTGGTGGTGTTTGCACTTAAAATCTGGCGCCACTACTCATATGGAACGCATGTGGATGTGTTCACTGACCACACGAGCTTGTAGTATGTCTTCAGTCAGAAAGAGCTCAATCTGCATCATAGGAGATGGTTGGAATTGCTCAAGGATTATGACAGTAGCATTCTCTACCACCCAGGTAAAGCTAACATTGTTGCTGACGCTCTTAGCAAGTTATTAATGAGTTGTACAACCCATGTTAAGGAGGGGAAGAAAGAGCTAGCTAAAGAAGTGCATCGATTGGCTCGATTGGGAGTTCAACTTGAGGAGAATAATGAGGGAGAATTTCATGTTCAGAATGGATCTGCTTCTTCCTTAGTGGCAGAGGTGAAGGAAGCAAGACCAAGATCCTATCATACATCAATTGAAGGAGGCTGTCCATGCACAGAAAGTGATGGTTTTCTCCAAAGGGGGAGATGGAGTATTGAGATACCAGAGTAGATTGTGTGGTCCAGATGTAGATGGCATTCGAGATAGAATCATGACTGAAGCCCATAGCATTAGATATTCCATCCATCCTGGCTCCACCAAGATGTACCACGACTTGAAATAAGTATATTGGTGGAGTGGAATGAAGAGGGATATTGCTGAGTTCATTTTAAAGTGCCCGAACTGCCAGCAAGTAAAAGTTGCATATCAAAGGCCATTGGATTGGCTCAGAACTTTGAAATTCCTGAATGGAAGTAGGAGATGATCAATATGGACTTCATTACTAGTCTACGAAGGTCTCGAAAGCAACATGATTCAATATGGGTGATTGTAGATAGGATGACCAAATCGGCTCGCTTCTTAGCAATTAAGATGACCAACACTGCGGAGGAGTCACCAAGTTGTACATCCAGGAGATTGTGAGGCTGCATGGGGTTCCCTTGTCCATCATCTCGGACAGAGGAGCTCAACTCACTTCCCAATTTTGGAGATAATTCCAGAAAGGATTGGGTACTAAAGTGAACTTGAGTACAACCTTTCATCCACAGACAGATAGGCAGAGTGCACAATTCAAACGTTAGAGGATATGTTGATAGCCCGTGTTCTCAATTTCAAAGGAAATTGGGATGATCACCTACCATTGATTGAATTTGCATATACCAATAGTTATCATGCAAGCGTTCAAATGGATCCCTATGAAGCCTTATATGGAAGGAGATGTAGATCACCAATTGGGTGGTTTGAGGTTGGAGAAGCGAAATTGATTGGGATTGATCTTGACCATCAATTGATGGAGAAGGTTACGGTCAATAGAGAGAGATTGAAGACTGCTCAAATTCGCCAGAAATCTTATACCGACGTGAGGAGAAGAGACTTAGAGTTCAACATGAATGATTGAGTGTACTTGAAAGTGTCACCTATGAAGGGTGTCATGAGATTTGGGAAAAAGAGAAAGTTGAGTCCACGCTATATGGGCCATATCAGATTGTGAAGAGGATTGGGAAGGTTGCTTATGAGTTAGAGTTGACTTCCGAGTTAGACGATATTCATCTGATATTCCATGTATCGATGTTAAAGAAGTGTTTGGGAGATCCTTCCTTGGTGATCCCTGTTGAGAGTATCAGAGTGAAGGATAGCTTGTCCTACGAGGAGATTCCGGTCGGAATTCTTGATCGTCAGATTCGTAGGTTGAGAAACAAGAGATAACCTCTGTCAAAGTCCCGTGGATAAATCACTTCGTTGAGGAAGCCACATGGGAAGCTGAGGAAGAGATGAAAGCCAAATATCTGCACCTATTTGTGCCAAATGATGAGAACGTTGAAGGTAAATTTCTTGCCCTTGACTGAATTGATTGATCTATTCTTGAGTGCGAGTAGAGTTGATTGAGGTTGAAGAGGAGTCAAGAGTTTGATTGGTTGAGGTGAGTGTTGAGATGAGTCTTGAGTCTATTAGTGCCTTGATATCCACCCTTACTCATCATTGGAGGACGAATGATCCAAAGGGAAGATGATGTAACACCCAGTAAAATTATCAAAATACCCTTAGAGGAGGGGTATGCGCGTAACACATCTTTCAATGCTCGTATGGCAAATCCGGTCTCAGATTTGTGATCAACACAAAAAATTGAGTGGTGAAATGGTCTCAGTCATTTTTTAGAGCGATCAGATCAAAAGATGATTTTTTGACTCGAAAACAGAAAATAGTGACGGTGCGCGATGGAGGCGTGTCGCACCTCTGTAGCGGAGTCACACTTACGTTTTTCCAAATTTTTTTACAGGATTGGGAAAACTCATTTAGAAACTGTTTGGAGAAAATTCACTGTGCACGACCAGTCCGCGTCACAAACTGAGTTATTCCGAAACTGAAAAATTTCTAAATTTTGTAAGGGGCATTCCGGTCAATTCCCAATCCCTCCTGAACTCAATTCACAATCCAATTAGGTCGTTTTGACATTAAAAGGGTCTAAAACCCCATTCTAAATCCTTCCTAAACAATTGGATAAGACTAGGGCTTGAGGAAAAAGGAGAAGGGCTTGAGATTGAGGAATTCAAGAGGGATTCTTGAAGGTGATTATTGATAGCTTCATCCTAGGTATGTAAGGCTAAACTAGAAGCATGAGATTATCCTCTCATGTGCCCTATAAATGGTCATAGAGGAGTTGAGTGTTCGTGAGTCCCCATACATGTTCTTAAATTGATTTTTGAATATCTTCTTGTAAATTATGTCTATTTTCATGTACTTTCATATGTTGATGATCATCATAAACTTGTTTTCTTGAATTGAATATTTTCATGAGAAATTGCATAACCATACATGACTATTTTGAAAGCATACACGAACGAACTTAAGGATTGAATCTAGAGCCTTGATATGAGAATGTCGATTGTAATAATGATGAGAGAATGATGATGAGTTGATAGAACTTGATAGTCCTGTGAGTCTCAATAAGTGAACTCCACTGATTTGTCTATTCGATTGTTTCCTTACGACGGTTACAAATCTTGAGTCGTTGATTGAAATGTTCCTTGATGGGAAGGTTAAAGCCCATATGAGATTGATTGATGAAAGGATTAAAGCCTCTATAAGATTGATTGATGAAAGGGTTAAAGGTCCCTATGATATGATTGGATTGATTGTCTTATGAGCATTGAGTCATGGGAAAAGTATCGAGCACCAAAAGAGTAAGAGTTTATTTGGCTCACACTCGTCAAACTACGTTGCCATACGTAGGTGAGGCATAAAACCATCACATTATATTATGTTCCCCTCTTGATTAGAAGTCCTTGAAAGCAATAGAGGACTTAGTTGATTGCAGTTTCCCTTAGTGGATTCGATTCGTTCTCTACCTAGCAAGTTTGGAACGGCTGTGGCAACGTCAACGTGACTGTTGTACATTCACTGGCGCATAAGTGATTGTTCCCGGATAAGAGAAACTCATAGAAAGTTCCTACCTTGAGTACTCTGAGTCGAGATGAGATGAGTCCCATTGAGTTGAGTTGGGTTAAATTGATTTGATTGATGAGGTTGATTGGTTGATGGGTCACTTGTCTACTCTTTATTCTTGCTTTTGATAGACATTTGACATGTTGATTGTTTACTATTTCTGAGTTGATGTTGTTCTATATCATTCTACCTATTTCTGTTTCATTCAGCTATTTTACATACCGTAAGTTCCATGTACTGATGCCACTCGGCATTGCATCATTTTATGATGCAGATACAGGGATTAGGGATCGTTAACCGGTGCTTTGTTGAAGATCCGACATATTCAGCTGATTGGTGAGCCTTCCTAACTCCGGAGGATTCACTATTATTTATTTCATCATGCTTTTGAATTAGACTAGACTAGTCTTTTATTTTGAACTCGGTAGCCATAGGTCTGTCATTGGCACCACTTGATTAGTTATGGAGGCTTCATAGATGATAGTCGAAAGTTGATGTTAGGATTGTTGAGCTAGTTCATTCTACTAGACTTCTATTATTATATATATTATTTGAGACATTAGATGAGATGAACCCATTTACTTGCTTTTACTTCCGCTGATCTGTAGAGTTGTTAAATTGAATAGATGTGATGAGGCCAAGTGGTTCGCTTGGGGACTAGCAATAGTCTCTAGGTGTCGGCCACACCTTGGGTACCCTCCTGGGGCGTGACAATTGGCTAGTATTGAGCCAAGATTTCCTTGTGTGTTCTAAAATTCACGATTCTTTTGCAAAGATGAAGGGGAAAAATAAGTCTTTCAAAAATAGGGTCCGAGCCTTGAAAGGCTACCTACATATCTCAATAGGAGAAATCAGGCTCTACGTAGTTTAACTAGATTGAATTTTTTATGAATGCAAATCTACCTCTTGTCAAATGAGAGTGAGATTTTAGAATTTTGAGTGTGTAATTCAAATTATATTGAGAAACTCAAGACTCGAAGAAGTTGGACAAATTTTTTGATAATGACTTGATTTTTGTGCCTAAGAGGTTCTAAAAGAATCTTTTCGAAATGAGTGGACTTGTATGTTTTCAAATGAAACAATATATTCATGCAAATCAATTATAAAATATAGTATATAAATAGTTATTGTGTGCCCTAAACAGATATGTAACCGGTTTATACCAAGGCTAGGCCTGAAGATTTGAAGGATGTATTATGTAATTTGAAACATTCCATTACCCCAAAATATATATTATAAATGAACTAAATGTGGATGCATAATCCGTTGACCCAACTCATTCTCGATTTCCTGGATTTCTTGTGAAATTGGAAAAAGCCTTTCTGAAACTGCAAGAGCTGCCATAATAATAATTTTTTATTTTATTTTAGAGCTCGAAGGCTTATCGAGTTTCTATTTATAGAGTAGAAGTAGAGTAATCCCGCCATGCGGCACGAATTTGATGATAGGCACCATTTTTATGAGTTTTCCGCAGTTGAGTACTATACATGCCTGTTTAATAAGCAAACTAACTACAAAGTGAAGCCACACTGCCTGTGTGAACAACCTTTGCATAATAAAAGTTGATACAAAAAATTAGTCCCACACGGGGACAATGCTAAACTATCCCTGCATGGACTATCTCTCTTTCTTGGACTCCTTGGTGTTCCCGAACGTCTTTGGATGAAGTAATAGTTCACAAAGATCTATTTTTGACTAAACTAAACTTATAAAATAAACTCCCTATCCCAGGGGATAATGCTTTGCCAAACGAAATATACTTCCTTCAAATATAAATACATAAGCATGATCGTCCATGTACACTTTGTTTGGATGGTTGTTATGGGATGTTTTATAATATATTGTATTGTGTTGTATTGTATTGTATTGTATTGTATTGTATTGTATTGTATTGTATTATTTCAATGACTACAATGTTTGGATAGATCGTATTGTTCTCTGTCGTTACATAATATCATACATCCATAACTTGAATGATAAACTTATAATACCATGAAAAAATAGGAAAAATGATAAAATAGAATTATTAAATAAATAAATAAAGTCAAAAATGAGAAGAAAATATTAAAGTAACGAGACAACCACCCCAAATTGGTCGTTACATAAAATAGGTCTTTTCGTTGTTACCTAACAATGGAATTAAACGATGCAATACAATGAAATTTAAGTAATAATCAAAATAAACATTGTATTTAAACTAACAATACAATACAATATAATGGGTAACAACCATCCAAATAAGGGGTTAGGTCGGAGGCCATTTAAGACCCAAGGTGGTCTTTCTAAAGGCCCAACATGCGTTGGGTGTTGGGTAATCTTAGGTAAATGCTCTAGATTCAGGGTTTTGGTCTTGCTTTATGCTAGCTGGACTAAGAGTGAGTTTAATTTTGAAAGTGGACAACTTGGGCTGGGTAAGTTAACGACCGTTGACCTCTCGAGGTCAACTCACTTTGTCAGGGTACCTCCATAAGATATATGGTTTGAACGGTTGTGACCCGCATAATCGTCAATTTAGTAAATAAAAAAATTAAAAAAATACCAAGTGACAGAAAATACTATACATGCAATGACAGTTTAATATTTGAATTGAAACAAATAAAGCGCGAATAAGAAAAATAAAGATTGCTAATTATTACATTCTCAAATAGTTAGTCAAACAAGTCAAATCTAATGGTTAGAACGTAATTAAATTCTCCAGTAGAGTCGCTTTTTTTTATTTTTAATTTAGAAAAGAAACATTTTAGAAAAAAATGATTTAACCTTAATTCAAGAAAAACTGTTTTTTCAAAAAATAAGAGAGTGGCTACTTAATTTTTAAAAAAAATTAAGAAAACTTAATTTTCTAAGACTCTAACAGAAAAAGTCTTAAAATATAAAGAAATGAGTAAGGGTTTTAATTTTCACTTTGAGAAGATATTAGCATTCAAAGTAGCCGCTAACGTGAGGTTGACCGACGATTTAAAATTTTGACTAACTTTCAAAAATATTAAACTAGTAAAGCTTGAAAAATCTAAGTAAAAATATATTCAAGTAGTTTAAGTAATCTCTAAAAGAATGTAAATTTAGTCAAAATTACCTCATGTCAAAAACTTTAGAAATAAAAAGGTAATTTGAATTTCTAAAATTCAACATTCTACCAAAAATCGAGTAAGTATAAAAAAGAACAATTTCAAATTTTATTCAAGAAACACTTGGAACATTTTAGGTGAGCAAAATTCAACTTAAAATACTTGAAATATTTGAAACTTAAAGCGGGATATTTTTGAAAGCAAGTAGCAATTTGAGTACTTTAAGGAATTCTCATAAAACTATCTTTTGCTGAGCTAAACTTAAAAAAAATCATTTAAAAAATAATATAAGTTGCTAGAATCTCGGCTTGCTAAAAATTCGACTCGCTTCCCGCTCCTTCCACATACGGAGAAGGCGGCAAGTCGATGCCGAGATTCTAGTACCTTCTTCCATATACGAAGAAGAACCGATCTCTCTTCCAACATTTTATTCAACATCGATTTCTCCTTTTGTTGTTTGCTTATTTGAGAAGCTTTTCGCGTTGGACTTAGTAAGTGTATGTTTCTGAATTTAGATTCTTGAAATTTTTTTTGCATGCAGTGTTCTCTTGGCTGATATTTTGTTCTCTTGGAAGAATTTGCTTTCCTTCAGAGCGTAATAGCATTTTGTAGAGGTTTTATGCCTTCAATGGCATTTGCTGTAAATATGGTCAGATTTTAGGGTTTTTTTTACGAATAAGTATAAATTTGTCAATTGCGTTGAATTTTGTTCTTGTTAATGGTCCAATTGTATTATTATATAGGTTTTTCTTGTTATTCTTAAGAAATTACTTAAAAATTAGGGCTTTTTGTTTAAAGTAAAAAATTAGGGGCTTTTTGTTGTATTCAGTCAGTAATTACTGATTGTGATTTTGCAGGCATGTTAACAATATGGCTTCAATAATTATAACACTTCAAATGCATTTTGGAGGCTGTTTTTTATCAGATCCTCGACTCAGGTATATAAATGGAATTACTGATCCTGAAAAAATAGATGTAGATGTGGATGAGCTCCATATCATGTTGTTTCATAAATTAGCTAATGAATTGGGAGTTGAAAAGTTGAAACATTTGGGTGCAAAGTTAATAAAAGAGGTCGTTTTCACATGTTAAATAGTGATATGGATGTCTTGAGATTTATTAACAAATTGAAAGGTGGGGACTTTGTTGATGTTTATGTGGTACATCAAATTAGTACACCTTTAATTGTTGAGGATGAAAATGAGGTGGAACTGGCCAAATTGTTAACTCCTAAAAAAGGTCAGCTGTCCCTACCTGCTGTTACTGATAGGGCTGATGTGTCTTCTCCTCAACCATGTGATGAAGATGATATGGTTGATGTGTCTTCTCCTCAATCACCTGATCAAAATATTAGGGCTGATGTGTCCTCTCCTCAGCCACCTGATCAAAATATTAGGGCTGATGTGTCCTCTCCTCAGCCACCTGATCAAAAATGATCCAGCAACTGATGTGTCTTCTTATCAGCCACCTGATCAAAATGATCAATCTTGTGATGGTGCTGCTGATGTGAATATAAATGAACAGCAGCAGCCTAGGGCAGACAAAGAAAGAAATCAGGAGAGTGCTGAGGACTTAAATGAAGGTGAAGGTAATGTCTTTTCTTCTTACCATCTTCAAACTTCTGATAAAAGTGATACACTATCTGATTCTGATTCACTCTTTGATGTTGATGAGAACATTGATGATTTAAGTAACTTGGATGAGGAGTTTGTTGAAGCTAGAAAGTCAAATATTCAAAAAGAACAAGATAAGGTTGCTAGAGTAAATGTAGAGGAGATACCCTCTGGTCCTGTAGGTATAGATAGTGGTTTTGAGGATCTTAATAAGGGTAAGAGGGGAAGATATGAAGGAAAATTGGGTGGGGATGAATTGTATTTTGATAGCTCAGATCCTGGCAGTGAAATTAGAGAAGATGAAAGGGTACCTGTTGAATCTGATGAAGTTGTAGATCCACCAGCTAGGAATACCAGTACCAAGGTTTATTTTGACCCAACTGCTAAAAAGATTCTATTTCAGCTGTATATGGTTTTTGTGAATAATATTCAGTTTAGGGAAGCACTTCAAACTTACTCCATTCAAAAGGGTGTAAACCTTAAGCTGAAACCTAATGAAAAGGACAGAATCAGGGCAAAGTGTAAGAATGGTTGTCCTTGGCATATTCTTGGAAGTATTGAGGGAAATAGTGGAAATTTCATTGTGAAGACATATTATCCTGTCCATAAGTGTTGTAAAAGAACAAGAAACAAGCTATGTACTCCAAAGTGGATCAGTAAGACTTACAAAGACAGAATCATGAGTGAGCCTAACATCAAACTCCATCAAATTCAAGGGTCGATAAGAAAGGAATATGGGCTATATGTTAGCAAAACAAGTTGTAGAAGGGCAAAAGTAAAAGTTCTACATGATCATATGGATGATTTCAAGGAGGAATTTGCTAGATTGTATGATTATGCTGAGGAGTTGAAGGCTACTAATCCTGGAAGTACTGTAGTTGTTAGGATATCTAAGAACACATTTCCTGGAAAAGAGGTATTTATGGGCATTTATATTTGTCTTGAAGCACTGAAAAATGGATGGAGGGAGGGGTGTAGAAGAATAATTGGATTTGATGGTGTCTTTTTAAAAGGCATTTGTAAAGGTGAACTATTGACTTGCATTTCCAAGGATGGAAATAATCAAATGTATCCTGTAGCATGGGCAGTAGTTGATAAAGAATCCAAGGATACATGGTCTTGGTTTATTAAATACATCAAACATGATCTAGAGTTGACACAAACTGAAGGTGAAGGACTCACAGTCATGTATGATATACAGAAGGTATGATAACACATTGTTATTAAATTCTGCTTCTTTTTTATTTGTTGTAACAGCAGTTGTGTTATACTGATTATTCTCCTTCTTTTTTATTTGTTTTAATAGGGTCTTCACATAGCACTTACTGATTTATTGCCAAATGCTGAGCATAGATGGTGTGCCAGACATATCTGGGCCAACTGGAAGAAGGAGTGGAGGGGTGAAGAGAGAAGAAGAAAATTCTGGCAAGTTGCTAGGGCTCCATTTGAAGTTCATTTACAAGATAAACTTGATGAAATGAGTCTACTGGGAAAAGGAATTGTTGAATCTTTGTTAAAGTACAACGAAGAGGCATGGTGTAGGGCATTTTTCAAGGAACATAGCAAGTGTGACATAGTTGAGAATAATATGTGTGAGACATTCAATAGTTGGATCTTGGCAGCTAGATTCAAATCAATCATTACTATGTTAGAAGAAATTAGAGTCAAAGTCATGGAAAGAATGACTCAAATGAGAGAGTTTTCTGAAAAGTGGGTAACTGATGTGTCACCTATGGCTATGGAAGTTCTTAGAGAAAATGCAGAACATGCAGCTAGTTGTGAGGTTAAATTTAATGGAGATACTGGCTATGAGATTATGGATTCACCATATAAGCATGTTGTTAATCTGAAAAAGAAGGTGTGTAGTTGTAGGTCTTGGCAACTGAAGGGAATTCCTTGTGCACATGCAATTACTGCAATGCATCACAAATTTAGATGTTGAGTCATTTGTCGACCACTGGTACAAGAAGGAGACATATTTGAAAGCCTACTCTAACTTCATTCAACCTATGACAAACATGAAGATGTGGCCAAAGAGTTCAAAACCAGCCATTGAGCCACCTGAAATCAGTGTAATGCCAGGAAGACGAAGAAAAAATAGGAGAAAAGATAAGGATGAGCCTAATAAAAAGAAGTTTGGAAAGGCTACAAGAAAGGGGAGGAAAATGAAATGTTCAGTCTGCAAGAATTTTGGGCATAACAAGAAAGGATGTCCAATTATTGTAAGTTTTTCTTTCACTTCTTTAACATTATTGCTGAAATTTATTTTTGCCAATGCTTGTTAATTCAATTTTCGTATCCAGAAAAATGGTTCCACAACTGGAACTTCAACTGAAGCAACTGCTGGTGCAAGTGTTGAAATGTACCCAACTGCTGGTGTAGGAAATGCTGGTGCTGGAAATGCTGGAAGTGCAAATGTTTCTCAATAAATAACTCAATTCAGTAGCCAACAATCTACTACTGTTGTTGGTGGCTTAAAAAGGAAGAGTAACACAGGTAAAAGAGGTGGAGCAAATACTGGATATAAAAGGTCAAGAACAGCTGGTTATGGTATCCTATTAGGAGAAAATAACAGTGTGATAGAGAGGGTAAGTATTATCATTTAAGGACTTTTATTTGATAGTATTAACTGATAGTATTATTGTCTTTAACTGATAACATTATTGTCTTTTATCAGTCTGGAACTGTTGATCGAGTGTTACATGGAACTGCATTAAAAAGTTCAGTACCTACCAATATTGACCTTGGCTACAAACCCAGTGGACTTAGGTGGAAGGGTAGAGCTGCAGTTACTCAAAGACAACTACGAGAAAGAAGTTACAAAAGAGTCAACTATTCTACAAGTACTCATGCCACTACAAGCACCCAGTCTGGAATAAATCAGTCCACACCAAGCACTCAAGACACATAGTTTTTGTGTATTAATTTTAGCTTGATTTTTGTGTAGCTTAAACTTATTTAATGTTGATGGGTTGGGACAGTTAACTTATGTTTTGTGTAAATTGGTTTTGACTTAATTTTCACTGTAAATGTGTTATGGGCTTCAGCTGCTAACATTTGATCTAGCCACTCACTATTAATCAATGCCCTATCAATTTTACTTTGGACTCTATCATTTTCTATTTGTTTGTTGTTCCAAGTGAAGAAAGTTCACATTTTCCAGTACATTGTCTAAAGTCCCTTACGTGACTGATCTGCCTATTCTCTCTTCTACATTCAGTATACAATTAAAATCCTCCATAACATTAGGATATTAAATATAGACTTTAACATTATGCATAAACACAGTAATTATAAGTCTACTAAATTTTTTCATTACATTATATTTCATCATCATAATACTCAAATGAACAATCTGTCACAACCCCATTTTCAGTACAAAACATAAAAACCAAATGATAACAATCACAATAACACTAATATCAATAGGCGGAATGCTTCCATTCCTTCCGGGCCTTCCATGCCTTCCCTGCCTTCCATGCCTTCCATGTCTTCCATGTCTTCCATGATCAGCATTTCTTGATGGGTTATTCATGTAGTATTGTTCTTCATATATAGGATGAACTTGGTATGTAAGATCAACTTCGTCAGCCCATCGAAAAAATCCACATCCATTACCATTTGCATATCTTTAACAACCCCAAAACATTCTTCCAGGATTGGTTGATGTCTTTGACATCTTAAGTTTAGCGTGAAGTCCACAATAACAAAAACGAATTGTCATTGTGAAGAAGAAGAAACTTCAATGAATAAAAAAAAGGCGTGTAATAAAAAAAATCAACAACTGTCTTCCCTACCTTTTGAGAAGAAGAAGACGACAACCCTGCAGAAAAAACCCACTTACGCAGAAAAAATAAATTTCTAAGAAGAAATTATGGCTAACAAGAAGAAATTTCATTTGGAGAGACAAAAACTAGAAGAAGATTGAAGAATTTTGAGAAGAAGAAATGGAGATTTATAATATTAGGGCATTTTGGGGAAGAAGATGACCGTTGGGGGTTTTTACAAACCCTTCACGCTCCAAAATGGAGTGAAACTCATGCACCTGGCCTGGTATGCCACTTAGGATGCCAGGTCAGAGAAAAGTGTTTAAAATGTAGGTTTTTAGTGCGTACAAGGGTTTAGTTGGCAAATTTCTAAGTATAAGGTCTTAGGTGACAAACGGGACCAAGTACAGGGGCCTATTAGGCCATTCTGCCTAACCAAAATATTAAAAAGTAAATAAATAAAGGCTTTGGGCCTCTCCCAAATTCAAATCTTGAGCCCAAATCTAGTTACTATTTGCCTGGACTGGAATTTGGGCCCATTCCTTGCTACTGCCAGATTATGGGCTTTGAACCCAATTTCCTGTCATGTATATCAATGGTTATATACGCTGTGTATTAGTGTATATACATCATTTTTTTCTGTATATTAACCTGTACTCCATATAAATTTGATAATTAGTCTTCCAGATTCCCCTTGTTAATATTAGGGCTTTTGGCCCAAATTTTGGTGCGATAGATAGGCATTGTATATTAGTGTATACCTCGTCAGTCGAATGTATTTGATGTATACAACTTTTTTCTAGGATTTTTATCACGCCCCCGAGAGTGTACCCTTAGCGTGGTCGGCACTTAGAGACTATTGCTAGTCCTCTAGGAACCACTTGGCCACATCACATTCATTCAATTACAATCTAACAACGAAATACTTCAATAATCAAGAATGACTTAATAGAAAGTTTTATTCCAGTCAATAATCAATGGCTAAGGGCCAACCAATCTATCAATCAACTGAATAAGATTAGTATGAAAGAAGTTAGCTAAAAACAATATCTAATCATAACTCGAAAATCTAGTCTATGAAGCCTCTATCCATCTGACTAAGTGGTGCCAATGACAGGTCCATGGCCACCTTAAATAGAACAAAAGCCAATCTAGGACCTGAATCTAGAAGCTAGATGAAACAAATAATGGACGTCCTCCAAAATTAGGGAGGACTCACCAATCAACTGATATCTAGAATAGATCTTCAATGGAGCGTCTGTTGACGATCTCTAATACTTGTCTTTGTAGCATTAAATAATGCAGGCCTAAATGGACGTCAGTACATGAAATGTATGAGTATATAAAATGTCCGAATGAAATAGATAAAGGTAGAATAACATCAACTCAGATTACTCAAATCAAGAGATGAGGAACTCAATCACGATATCATAAGTCTAAAGCAAGAGCAAGGTTTAGACATAGACCCATCATATACAATTCCATCCAATCCAATCAAATCCAATTAGAGACCCATCAAGATCTATATGAGAGTTTATCTTATCCGACAACAATCATTTATGAGTAGTGATCGTACATCAATCCTATTGATGTTGCCACAATCGTTCAATACTTTTCTATGGTAAAGAGCGATTCGATCCAACATGGATCCAATCAAATAATCAAGTCCTATAGTTTCAGGACAATAAAATAGGGACATGTTCGACATTAACAAACTCAGTCCTCAAAATAGGAACATGTTTGAATTTAACAGACTCAATCCACTCCTACATTTGGCTATGTAGTTATTCGGTTAGAGTGTGACTCACTCTTTCTCAATTCAGTGCTTGATACTTCTCCCAAGATTCAATGCTCATAAAACAATCAATTCCAATCAACTAATAAGTGAGTCTCTTAATAGACTCGTTCAGTTCATCAAATCTATACCAATCAAGCCTTTCGACCTATCAACCGTCCAATCAATTCTCAATCATATCTTTCAAAAGGGGTTTAGATAATCATTAGGAGGGCTACCAATTTAGGCAAATCATTTGAGTTCAATTTATGAAGACATCATCATCATGTTCATATCACTTTCACAATCATATTGTCAAGACTCTAAACTCAATCCCTGATTTCATTCATGCAATTTAATCAATCATATCTAAGATTTATAAAATAATTTAGATAAAAATATTTATTCAGTAAATCAAGTTCATGATGATCATCAAGCATGTAAAAAAATACATAGAATATATATTTTACAAGAAAACCTTCAAAGAAATATGCATGGAGACTCAATACTTTCACGATCTTTCTATTAACATCAATGGGGTACATGGAAGAACAATCCCATGCTTTAGTTTAACCTTATATACCTAGAAGAGAAAAATCTCTTGAAGAAACCTTTGGTTTGAACCTAAAGATAAAGAACCTAGGCTCTTCTTTAGGAGAACTTTGAACGAAAATTTTTAATGTTTTCAGGAATTTATGCATTAATGGGAGGTTATTAGGCTATATGATAGGCTTTGGGAAGTTAATTATAGGTAAAAGATCGAAAATAACCTTTTGAAAAAGTCAAATAATCATCAAATTAAAAAAATGACCTATTGATGAATTTTGACTGCCAAAACGACGGTCTAGGGGAACGCCAAATGGGGACAACCAGTTTCCCTTTTTTCCCCAGTTTTTCAGCCTTTCCGTAACATTTTGGCAGTCAAATTTGGCGGATCGCCAAATTTGACAATCCAGATACATTTCAATAAAACAGTCATAACTTTTTCTTCCAAACTCTGATTAAGACAAAATCAGATGCGTTGGAAAGATACTCAATTTAATTAATTATGGATTGCCTTACTCATTATGTGCCGAGAGATATGACCATTTTAAGTTCACCCTTCTATGAACTCATACCAAAACTTAGCGAATAGAAATGTTTTGAACTTGACTTGGCCTTAGGTGTCCCTTCTGACCTCAAACCACATCCAACACACTTTAAGTACTTAGTAAAGGAACTTAACATATATTTTCAACCTTGAAGTTATTGAATCACGTAATTTCATAGAAGTTCATATCGAAATTCAATCGATAAGGTTGGTTTCATCTCAACTTTATGTTTAAGGATTTTTATGTCCTTAATTCATCTCAAATATATCATTCCACTATAGTATAGGCTTTAATACTTATATTCAAGATTAGAATCACTCAGTATGATCTCATACACATAAAAAGAATGTTTGAATCTTAGTTTAGAAATTTTGAAGGTGTTACAGTTTTCTAGCTCCCTTGTTCTGTACAATAGCTTGCCACTTCCTTAAAAAAAACCCAAACTGACTCAAAATATTGGGTTTAACTCAACCCAAGAGGGAGCGAGAAAGTAGAGTCCAATTGGACTAGTTAGGAGTAGCAAAACTAGGACGACGAGCTAAAGGGTTCAACCAACATGATTCCAAACGTGATGACTTCCAACAAGAGTTTACGATGAAAAATAAACAAATATAGATTTTGGTGTTTAGATGATAAGAGAATAAAATGTTTTGCCTTGGATTTCTACCTCTATTACGCCTAAATCCTTAATGTATTTTCTCTTTGTATGACCATAAAACCTAACCTTAAAAAAATCATCCTTCTTACAGTGACCTAGAGGGAAATTTATAGGAGAAATATAGTTTGATTTGGGAGGGAAAAATTGGGGTAGGTATTGAGGAAATACAAATTTTGAATTCCAATCCTCCTCAAGAACCAGGAATACTCTCAAATTTATTCTAATTTACTGAGAATTTTCCAATAGATGGAAAATGATAGTTGTTGGAAGTAGTGGTTTTCACATTGAAAATTTGGCATCACTATTTGTATAGAGATCATGTGAATATGCTCACAGACTACAAGAGCTTGCAAACAGAGCTCAATCTAGGCAGTTTTCAGTAGATAGAGCTCAACCTAGGCAAAGGAGATGACTTGAGTTATTGAAGGACAATGATATGAACATTCTCTACCACCTAGGTAAAGCTAACATAGTTGTTAATGCTCTTACCAGGTTACCTATGGGGAGCATTGCACATGTTGAAGAGGAGAGGAAATAGTTTACTAAGGAGGTACACAAACTTGCGAGAGTACGAGTTCAACTTATTAATTTTAGTGAAGGTGGAGCCATCATTCAAAATGGATCTGTATCATCTCTTGTAGTGAAGCTGAAGGAAAAGAAAGATGAAGATCCTATCCTATTCCAATTAATGGAAGATGTTCATAAATAGAAGGTGAGGACTTTCTCCAAGGAGAGAGATGGTATGTTGAGGTACCAAAGTAGATTGTGTGTTCCAATTTTCAATCATATTCGAGAAAGGATCATGGAAAAAGCTCATAGAACTAGATATTCCATCCATCTAAGCTATACTAATATATACCATGACTTGAGAGGAGTCTACTGGTGGAGTGAGATGAAAATAGACATTGCAAATTCTTTTTCTAAGTGCCCAAATTTCCAAAAAGTTAGGGTTAAGAACCAAAGGCCATGTGATGTGACACATGACTTTGATTTTTTAGAGTGCATGTGGGAGATAATTGATATGGAGTTCATTAAAGGCTTATCGAGGTCCCACAAATAACATGACTCAATTTGGATAATTGTTGATAAGATGACCAAATCAACCAATTTTTTACGAGTTAAGACTATTGATACAACAGAAGACTATGCCTTAACGTTTATCCAAGAGATTATCAGAATTCATGGAATTTCCTTATCCATCATCTCAGATAGAGGAGCCCAATTCACTGTATGGTTCTAGATATCAATATAGAAATTCATAGATTTAGGGGTAAACCTTAGCACTACCTTAGATAGATGGCTAGGTAGAGCATATTATTTAGACATTAGAGGAAAGGTTGAGAGCTTGTGTCATTTACTTCAATGGTAATTGGGATCACCACTTCCTCTATTGAGTTTGCTTATAATAACAATTTTTATTCAAGTGTCCAGATGGCTCCTTATTAAGCCTTTCATGGGAGGAGATGCATATCGCTAAATTGGTAGGTTTGAGGTGGTAAAGCTGAGTTGATCATACAAAACTTAGTGTATCAAGATATGGAGAAGGTGAAAATTATCTAAGAGAAGTTGAGGACTGCACAGAGTTTCCAAATGTCCTACACTGATGTTAGGAGAAGAGATTTAGAGTGTGAGGTGAATGGTCGGGTGTATTTGAAGATTTCACCTATAAAAGGTGTGATAAAATTTTGTAAGAAGGGAAAGTTGACTTTGCAATATATTAGTCCCAACCAGATTGCGAATAAAGTGGGTAATATAGTTTATGAGTTAGAGATAACACCATAATTAGTGGCTATTCATCCCGTATTTCACATTTTGATGCATAAGAAGTATTTGAAAGATCCTTAATTGATCATCCCTATTGACAGAGTTAGGGTAAAGGATAATTTTTCTTATGAGGAGATTCCTTTCCAAATCCTTGATTATCAGGTTCGCAAGGTTAGAACCTAGTAAGTTTAATTAGTCAAATTTTTGTGGAGAAATCAGTCTATTGAGGAAGCTGCATAAGAAGCTAAAGGGCTAAAGGGGATATGAAGGCTAAATACCCTCATCTATTCATGTCCTCTAATGATGATACTGATGGTAATAATCCTTTTCCTATCTTTAAGTGATGTTTGTTCTTAGTTTGAGTCTCATAATGTGCATTCTAGAGTCTGAGTGGTTGATTGCTTAATTGTTGGATTGTATGAATAGTTGTGTTCTTGATTTGCATTAGTGCCTTGAGTTTATTTTTGTCGATCTTCATTCAATGATGAATGATCCCAAAGAGGAGATATTGTAACAAACCCCTAACTATTCTAACTCTGATAAGTCTAGAAACTCTAAGAGATTAATCAATAACTACACCAAACGGACATCTATTCCCCGTAGATGATTTATAGATCATAGAAAGGCACTCGTACGTCCTCTTAATACTTGGTGAAATTTTGAGTTTGGAGACTATGTATACAAGCCTATGGTACGAGCTGTACAATCTTCTATGACCCATAGAAAGAATTCATGTTTCCCAAGACACTAAAAATTATTCTAAGTGTCAGCTTGTTCTATGAAAGAGGTGTATGACCCTTCATCCATTCTATTACCTATAAATTGATATTTGTAATTTTAAACCCAAAAATATGATAACTAAATCTTACAGTACAATTTAATAGGACAATCCCATAAAAGGGTTTATGGCCTATAAAAGGTGATTGTAGACCCAATGATGCAAGTTTAGTAACTGTAATTTTGATGTCCATTTTCTATGAGACGCCTTTCATGGTATGTAACAAGACATGACCCATAGATGGGGTGTCGTGGTTTACTTTGATAGTTTTAATAAAGGGCATTTCCATCTTTCCCCCCTCCCCCAGGCTAAACCTTAATGTTTTGGGGTTATTTTGAGCCTCTTAATAGTACCACACGACACTTTTCTCCTTATTACACTTAGAATCTTTTGAGAGTAAGATAAAAGGACAAAAGGGCTAGGGTTTCAAGTGTTCAATGATTGTTCATTGAATTTGATTATAATTCCTAAATTTTCAAGTATATATGGCTAACACAATATTGCACTGAGTTCGTCCACATGTCTATTCACCTTGTTGATTGTGATTGAGTTTGAGCTTGAGTTTCTAAATACCTTGAATGGTATTCCTATGCCATCTATTGATGTATTTAGTTCTTTTCATCTATTTAACTACGTATGGACAATGTCATGAGTTGAGTATTTGATTTGGATGCATGTTCATGTCTTTATTAATATGAATCCTAGTTGAGGATTTTATATTTGTCTTTTATGCATGAATTGAATTTGAATGTACAAATCGCGATTATTTTGAATAGGATTGAGTTGAGTCAAAAGAGCCTTTATATTTTTCTTGTTTTGAACATGACTATTTTTTAGTCCAAATGATTACATTCAGTTAGAATTTTGAGGAATATTAAAGAGTTTTTCAAAGCATGTTATAAATAAAAAGGTATGAATTGATGATTAAATGACATTGAGTTGAGGAAAGTCTAATATGACTAGATGAGATGATTTGGATGAGTTGATTTGATTGAAACTAAGAGCATCTAGAGTCTTTGAGGGTAGTATTGAGCATTGATTTGGATAAGAGTAAACAATAACTCAAACCCCATAAATTGCGTAGCCATCATAGGATAAAGTCCATGTATCTCTTATCCCAAAAGTGGACTTTGATTAATTGTAGATCCAATGAGCTTTGATCGACCCATAGATGGCTGCGACAATGGTAGTGTAAAGCATGTATCATCATTATCTCATAAGTGAGGTTTCCAGTTAGAGAAACTCCTACTTAATGATTGGTTTGATTTGACTGAGGTGCATGTCGATGAGTCTATTTAAAGCATGTTCTATTATTAAACTTGCATGTTTTATTAAGTTGAGTTGATCATGGAATTAAATTCTTGAGTTGAGCATCTTTGATTATGTCCTTTATCTTTTAGTTATTTTACATATTGTATATTCCATATACCGACGCCATACGGCACTTCATCATTTCATGATGTAAATATAGGGCTAGGCATCTTCAACATACGCTCCGTTTGTAAGGACCTGGAATTTTGTACGACCTCAAGAAAGCATGAAAATTGATTTCGGAAAAGTTTTGGATCAAGGTGGCACTTCATGGGAGCCATCACGGCCGTGAGGTCATCCGTAAAGCTTCCGGAGTGAGATATTTCTAAGTACGGGACCTTATGCTCAAGATAAATTCACTCTCAAGACTTCAATTCTAGCTTATCTATGTTGTTTAAGATCATCATGGGTCTCCTACATCAAGTCAAGTTCAAAGGAATTCCCTTGGCTATATTATTCTCAAGTGCCGATAGATGGGCCAACTTTAAATAAAAATATCTCTTAGCTCAAAATGAACTGGGTGGACCATGAAATATCAAATCGAAGCCCTTTGATATATCTTTCCAACGCATCCGATCTCACCTAATTCCGAGCTCGGACCAAGGAGTTATACTCGTTTTCGTTCAGACTATTCGTGCAGGCAAGCCACACGGCCAGCCACACGGACCGTGTGGCATCAAACGGTCCGTGAGGCTGCTTTGGCCCATGATTTTCTTGCCAAATTTTGTTCTAAGTGTGTGTACTACCTTGGTACCTTCATACGGACCCTTGTATGGTCCGTTAAGCATCACACGGTCCGTACGACCTTCCGTTGGAAGCCCTTGGCTTGAAATAATTTTCTGAAAATTCTAAGTAAAGTCACACGGTTACTGTTCACGGACCATGTCACTGTTCACTGGCCGTGAACAGTGTCGTGAACAGTACCGTGAACAGTACTTAATATTTTTACCCGTTTTGATTTTGGTTTTTACGAAATATAAATTAGTTTAAGGGTGTTTTGGGTATTTTCCACCCCTCCTAAGACCATAAATCAGCTGATCTTCTTCATTTTCACCCATTCTCTCATTTCACTCCTCTCACTAAGGCTTCACTCCTCTAAGACTCTCCAACCTCTCTCTCTAGGAAATTCAAGTCAAGGCTCTCAATTGAAGCCCACTTCTCCTCAAGTTTGTCTTCAAGTCAGGTATGTGGGGTTTGATTCTTGGTTCCTTTCAACCAAGAAGACCCAAATTCTTACTAAAGCTAAGTTACAAACTTGTGTACTTAAAATGTTAATTTTACTACTTGTTCTTGGTATTTTGAACCATGCATGTGTTAGTTTAGGCTCCTTATCATGATTTATGTTAGTTTTATGGAAATGAACTATTTGGACTATGGAATTATGAACATGCATGTCCCTTTAAATGTGTTATTATGCATGGGTGATATTTACTACCATTTCTATGAATTTTATTTGAATTTTCTAGTCTTACATTATATCTTGTTTTAATATACTCACATTACCCATGCTATTCCTACATTGTGCATAACATCATACATTCATGACATTTTTACATGGAAATTCTGAAAATGTGGGGTTAAGCCCAATTTTGCCCAAAAGGGGAATTATAATGTGAATTTTGGTAAGACATGGGATATGACAAGAAGGTGATCACCCGTATGTCTATAATCTTGGCTCTTTGAGCATCTTGGGTGCTTGCACCATCTTGTACTTATAGATGAGCTATTCCTTGCATTGCCATCTTGAATATGATCTTGTAAATTGGGGTTAAGCCCAAATATGTCTTGAACGTTATGGACTTGCACTTGACTCTCTTAAAAGCATAAGTATATATATAAGTATTCTTGTGGGATGTGTAAGACTTAGCACCGATGGATTGGGGGCCCTCCCCCTTTCCTTGAACTATGTGCCTACATAGGGACGGATGTAATTCGTCTATCTATATATGATTATGATTTGTCTTGTTCTGATTTTGCAAATCCTTCCGAAAAACGGGTCGTAAGGAAGGTGTCCATCCACCAATAAGCGAGTCGTAAGGTGTGATGTAGATTACCCTTGGCAAGTAATCTTCTCCCTACCGATAGGAGGTTCCAATCGGTCCAATTCATGTAATAACTCGCATGGATTTGGGTTGTCGGTTATAGTCCATCCCCGTTATATAGGAGCACTATTGCATTGCACGTATCACGCATCTCATGGCATCTTGTATATTAAATTTCCATTGAATATATATTCCTTGTATATTATGTGCCCTTGCCACTTAACATGATTATGCAGGTTCGGTAAGTCACGTGCATTGCATACCCGCATACTTAGTACATTCAAACGTACTAACGCATACTCTATGCCTACATGATTTTACCATGTAGGGACCGTGTGTTATGATCATCCACCACTTGACGGGTAGCTCGAATTCGGAGAGTTGATATTGTGGTGAGTCCTATCTTCCAAGGACAAGCCACCTTTCTTCTACCTATGTTGTTATCTATTTATCTTCTTAGTTGAGGGTGAGCCTGGGACATGTCTTGGCCCCCGTCCCATCTTATGACTAGAGGCAAATGTTGGGCACTTGTAAAACGTTCTCATTTTGTTTAATTATAAATGAATGGATTCTTGAGATTTGATTTCCGTTATTTAGATATATGTACTTAAATAATTTATTTTGAACCAATGATGTGGAAATTTAATACTTTGAGGCTTGTTTGGGACTCTCGGGTCCCCATTCGTCGTGTCACATCTAGGCCCCGACCTCGGGTCGTGACACCGTTGATGACATATTTCATTCCAAAGACAATGGTGAGACCTTGCATTTAGAGGATTCATTTGTATTTTCTTCTTAGACTTGAGTGTTGTTCGTTTCTTTGAGGTAGCCATGTACCTATCGTTGACACCTTTCTAATAGTGATAGAGGCTTAACAAACTTAGCTTGAGTAGATTGGTGTCCCTATTCCTTGAGTTTATTTTATAAATCTATTATTTGTTTGGTTGAGTTGTACTGTTTTATTTAAAAACTATTTCCTAATTGAGTTATTGATTTTAATAACCCACCATATTGTTCTCCTTATTATGCTTTTGAATTTTCCGCTGAACAATTGAATGAGTGACTAGGATAGTGGTTTCCCAATGCTAGCCATGCCTAGGGTATCCTCTTGGGTCTTGACAAATAATTTCAATAATATGAGAGATAAAAATGATAAGAATCTTGATGCAAAATTACATATAAATAATAGAAAAAGAATTGACTTAATTAGAATTCAAAACTAGATTTTGATACAAGTTAATACTCAAGTTAAAATGAAACTTAGATGTTGGACATGTGGAAGAACTCAATCCAGTGCTAGAATAACCTTACACACCTGAAAGATTGAAATTTTACCTGAAATTAGATGACCTCGGTAGAATAGCTTGAATCCTAGCTTTTTCTCCTCATAAAGTTGCTCTCAAAGCATTCTAAGTAATTATGAAGGTATAGGTACCATTGGATACAAATAAGAGGTTTATTGTAATCCCAAAACATCTAGAGTTTCATTAGAAAATGATAGAAAAAGA
This sequence comes from Solanum rostratum, assembly GCA_029948455.1. NCBI lineage: Eukaryota > Viridiplantae > Streptophyta > Magnoliopsida > Solanales > Solanaceae > Solanum > Solanum rostratum. The sequence goes on along the minus strand of CM057053.1, from coordinate 12,684,943 downwards.
TGATATTACCCTCATTAAAACTAGCGACAAGAACTACGAAACCCTATCTACAGGTCAATCTAAGGTTCTATGGGTCGATGGGTGGTACATGGTTTTGTCCTTTCAGTGATGGTGAAAAATCAGAGACTATGATTTTGGGCCAAGAATTACGAAGCTAAGATTACAGCCCGTAAACCAAATGACGAGTTGTAGAACCACCTTCGTAGATAGGAATCTAGATTAGGGAGGGGGGGGGGTCTAGGATACATGGAGTATGGACCATTGAAATTATCATGGGTTGTGAAGACCCTTCGTGGAAGTTAAGAAGTTTTACCCTTTTTTCGAATCTCATCTACGGACACCAACTACAATCCATAAAAGTACCTATGAGCTGTAATGTTGATCCATAGATTCAGTCTAAATATTCCAAAAGTTTATCAAGTATAAAAGGGGAACCATGCGTTCCATCTACAGACCGTAGAAGTCCCTTCGTGGTCATTGACAACTTTCTCATATTTTTCTGAGATTATTGGGCTTTGTAACCTAGACTATTTTTTTTGGTTGGGGGGGGGGGGGAGGTGTCACTGACACGTGCATTGCATATATATCTTATATTGACTAGTCATAATTATTTTTAATGTGCCAGGTAAAAATAAAATATAATAATAAAAAGTGCAAGTTCTAAATAATGAAACGTGATCTTGTTTTTAGTTTAAAAGAGAAGAAACCCCTCTATTTATAACAAACTAAGGGTACTACGTATATGTATTTATTATGCCTTATTAGAAATGTCACACTCCTTCGGAGAAATCACAACTCTTTGATAAAATTACAGCTCATCAGAAAAGTCACAATTCATTGAAAAAGTTACAATTCTTCAATGTGAAATGGTGTGTACTTTTATTATAATATATCTAATAAATAAATATAACTATACAAGATAGAAAATATACAAAACTGAGTGTTTTTAGTTAGAAGTATTATGGTAATTTAACATTCAAGTTAGAGGCATATTTAGTTAAGGGTATTATAGTAATTTAACAGTAAAGTTACAGAGCCATGCTTTAAGATAGTATAGGTTTGATAGAAAATGAAAACCAACACAAATCATTGAATTCAAATAATATTATTTATAGGTTTTATAGAAAATGAAAACCAACACAAATTATTGAATTCAAATAATATTATTTCTAACTATTTTTCTTGTCTTCATTTTATCATAAACGAAATGAGTTGTTCTTATCACCAAATTTGGTGTTTTAGTTAATTACTTGACTCCTAGCATATTTTTTCACATTTGAGTGGTTCCTTCTTCCATGATATTTTCATGATCCAAGCTAGAGCCTAGACGTGAGATGGTGAACAAGATACCAAAAGACCCTAAGCAAGCCTCTTAGCAAATTAGGATGCAAGATAACAAGAAAATCAAACATAAAAGAGAGATGTGGAACATAAGTACTAAGCATTCTTATCAAAACAACCCAAGTAATCAACTAAGAGTAATACTATTGAAAAGTGGAATAAAACCATACTAATCTGACATAGCCTCTAATAACATAGATGGGGTATAAGACAAGCCCTAACTCATCAATATGAAATCTTAAATAAGTTTGAAAACAAAAGTTGGTAAGAACTCATAACATTGTTGTGCTTTTGAAGCATGAGTACTCACCAAATGATGCTACATTAAATGGGGTCTATACTGATTGCAGGTGTTTGTAGGAGCATCATTACCTATATCATAAGACAATATAGGCAAACAAATTATATTTTAGTACTATGAAATGTACTAAGTATGGAGGACATGCAATGTATGACATAAAATAAATTGTAACATCCCTCATCTTTTTAATCTTTGAAAACTAAAAGACAAGAATTTTTCTAATGGTTTGATCCTACGAGTTAGTCTACGACCCATAGAAGAAAGCAAGTGTCGTAGGTGAGTTCGTGGAATGCGCCTAGTGAAAATGAAAAATTGAAGGATTTCTAGAAGATGACTTACATATTACCAGGACGGACCGTATAAGAATCCACGGCCCGTCAACAAGTCTCGTAGAAAGAGGCCTTGAAGAACCTAATATTTTCTATGTTTGGAACCACTTTACGGAAGGATCTACAGTCCATCAGTGAATCCATGGGTCGTCCTACATGACTGCAGGTTGGAAGCTGCAAATTTCAGAAACATGACTTTTGTGACACAAGGTTCTATGGACTAAAGCATGGACCATTTGTTGATCTGTGGCGTGTAAGAAGGGTTTCGTGAATGGCTCCGTCAGTTTTCAATGAAGGGTGTTTTTGATATTTACAACTCACCTAAGTCCTAAACTACGTTGTTTGGGCTACCCTAACTGACTTAACCAACCTAGCCCTTATAAATCCTATTCCTAACTCCTTCAAAGCCTTTAATCCTCAAAATTCTTTCTTCTCAGTATTTCTCTCTAAAAATCAAGAGTTCGATTGAAGGCAAAGCTTAAAGGTTTGATCAATGATTTCCATATTTCGTTTCAAATTCTTAAGGATCCTACTTGAAGTATGGAGGTCTTTATTCATGGATTAGTTTCATCCGTGAAGCCCAATCCAAAACCTTATTTTTATCAAAGTTTCATGATAATTTCCCGTGGGCTTTTAAGCTATGATTCCTAATGTATGGATTATGATTCTTATATGATAATTATGACTAATTTGCATGAATTATGATGAAGTACATGATGTATATGATTTTCAAGTGAAAGTATGTGATTTCAAAAGTTATGCATGATTAGGGATCAATGACTTAATGTGGGTGCTTTTATTAATGATCCAATTTGATTTTTTTTTATATTTTCTCTATGAATCCTATTCAATTGTATGATTTTGACTCAATTGTCCATGGGCCCATATTTAGCCCTAATCTCTTATAATGAAGTTATGAATTTTCATGCTTATGATCTCATGTATGTAAAAGCATGATTTAATGGTGATGTTTTAGATATGATAGTGATGATGCTAAGATAAAGAGGGTGATGAAAATCCTGTTGTTTATGATGATAATGTTAAGGTGAGAATATCTACCCTCACTATGATGAAAAGCAAAGTAGATGGACTATTCTTATGACATGATATTTTCATAAAAACTATGATGACTATTTATGAATTATGAAAGCATGATTTCAATGAAGTATGAACTATATTGAAAAGCTATATATATGCATGACTTATGTATTCTGTGATATATGACTTAGCACAGAGAGCGCTTTGTAGAATCCATAGTCCCATAACTATGTGCCACCATAGGAATGATGTTCATGTTTTTATGCCTTAAAGGTGTGCTAATAGATCCATATAGCATTAATGACACTCACTATGCTAGGATAGATCCTAAAGGGTGGAGTCAACTGATGGTTCTTCTCATGATTTTAAATTAGCATGCTCATGCATATTGTGTCCTTTTCCTATTGATTATGATTATGCATATTGATAATATTAAGATGTACTTTGATTCATGGCATACTTACATAATTAGTACATTCCACATACTAACACATACTTCTTTGCCTACATGATCTAACCATATAGGGATGGACGATGAGGCGACTGTTGCATTATGTGGCTAGATTCAGATTTTGAGCTTGAAGATTTTTTGGTGAGTTCCCATGCTTCGAGAACAAACCCCTTATGGTGATTTTCTTTTATGTTGAGACTTTATCATTTTCTTTCTCTCGATGTATGTCTTGAGGGTGAGCTATGTGCTAGACCTTGCCAAGATCTATGATGTAAAGGCATGATTTGGACCTAATGGATTGATGTATATCCCCCTATGGAAACTATGACATTCTTACTTTTATGTACTTCCTCTTGACTATTATCTTATGTATGCTTATATTACCTTATAAATGGTTATGATATGAACACGAGGATTGGATGGGATGCCTTCGGGTGTCACATTCCCCGTATCACGGCTAGGCCCCGAGGTCTAGATAAGTTTGAAAGCATCCTAGAGAGACCAAAATTTATTTGTTGAATAAAGTCTTGTTTATCGGTGTGAAACACGCCACATCCATGAATAGGAGGCTATGAGACACTTTTGGAAAACTTTGCTTCTTTTGTACTCTATGTCATGCCTTCAAAGCTTCCGCATCCTAATGCTTGTCCCTTGGTGTTTTCAGAAATAGCTACACGACGTGCTCCATTGTCAAGGGGGAATGATGTTAATGTGAACCAAGTTCTTCCGGCTCTTCAAGCTCCCCAAGCCCCTCAAGCAAACCTAGTGTCTAATGATGAGTTTAGAGCCACATTCACTATGTTGGCCCAAGCAGTTGCTTCTCCTACGACTCTCACTCCAGCTTCGAAGGTAATAGATTTTGCTAGGATGAATCCCCCAGAATTTCATGGTTCAAAGGTGGATGAGGAACCACAATAGTTTATTGATGAGGTGTATAAGGTGGTGGAGGTTATAGGTGTATCTATTGAAGAGATGACTGAATTAGCGACTTATCAACTTAAGGGTGTGACTCAAGTTTGGTTCACTCAGTGGAAGTTCAAAAGGGTTGATGAAGGTGCTATTGATTGGGAGATGTTTAAGGCTTCTTACCTTGATTATTTCTTCCCATTTGAGCTAAGGGAAGCCAAGATGATGAAATTCATGAACTTGAAGTAAGGTGCAATGAGTGTGAGGGAGTATGTCCTCAAGTTCACCAAATTGTCCAAGTTTCCTCCTTCCTTGGTAGCTGACTTAAAGGTCCACATGAGTAAATTCACTTTGGGTGTGTTCGACTTTGTAAAGATGGAGGGAAAGGCACCATGCTCATTAAGTAAATAGATATCTCTAGACTTATGACATATGCCGAACAAGTGGAGAGTGAGAAACTCCAAAAGATGAGGATGAGGGAGTCGAAGAAGGCTCGTTATGATGGTGGATTCTCTTATGGTAAGTCTGATGGTGGCCGATTTTAACAAGGCCACAAAGGTTGGACAAAGAGAAAGGGGCTAACACCAAGGTCCAAGGTGATGTTGTAAAAGGTGGTGCTATTCCTCCTAGGTACCCCAAGTGTGGGAGGAACCGTGTTGTTGAATGCTTGAAAGTTCCCATACATGTTTTTCTTGTGGGAAGATGGGACATAAGATTACTGAGTGTCCTAATATGGATAATAAGGGTTTAGAAGGGCGCCACAAGGATAAATAGCTAAAAGAGGGAAACTACAACAAGGTGCCCAAGTTAAAGGTAGTGGTCCACATGGTAATTGTATCTATGTTTTGCATGCTAGACAAGAGGTTGAGGAGGCTCCTGATGTGGTCACCAGTATGTTAAAAGTCTTTGATCATGATGTGTATACTTTGGTTGACCCCAATGCCTATGTGTCTTTTGTTACTCCTTATGTTTCCATAAATTTGATTTGTCTTAGAAGTTTTGTTAGAGCCCTATTTGGTCTATACTCCTATTGGTGAGTCAATCTTAACCAAGAAAGTCTATAGATATTCCTGTGTCGGTCTTACATAAAGTCTTCCCCTGTGACGTTGTTGAACTTGATCGGACCGATTTTAATGTTATTCTTTGTATGGATTGGTTGCATGCATCCTATGTTTCTATTGATTGTAGGACCTGTAAAGTCACATCCAAATCCCTAGTAAGCCCATCTTAGAATGGAAAGGAACCAATTCTGTATTTATAGGGAAGTTTGTCTCTTATATGAAAGCTATGAAAATTATTTCCAAAGGTTGTCAATATTATATTGTCCATGTCAGGGATGTTGAGTCTTATGTACGCCCTGAGAGGGTACCTTTGGCGCGATCGACACTTGAAGAACCATTGCTGATTTCCCAAGAGAACCACCTGGCCTCATTGTCACATCAACTCAATAGCGGAAGAAAGAACTCGGACGAAAGACGTCATATGAAAGGATAGAACATATAATATAGATATATCTATGTAACTCTATTGTATCATTATTTCAAAGTGAAATAGTTTTATACATCAGTACTCAATACTCCTTACTCATAGTCTACGAAGCCTCTACTCAACAATCTAGATGATATCCTGACGGTCCATGAACACCCCAAATCAAAGAAAGAAAAGTACTAACTCAAAATAGAAAATGAAAGGGCTCTTTTGGAAAGCAAGGAGGGCTCACTGACTCTAAAATGCACTGAACTGGACCTCAATGGTGCACAGGCTGAAGTCCTCTATCACCTGTATCTGCTTCATGAAAAGATGCAAGCCCAAATGAACGTCAGTAGAATATTCTGGTATGTAAAATAGCTCAATAAAGTAAAGCTCTACGCGTCATCTCGACTCAATGACTCACACTCAACTCAGTACATGCAATTTTAAAGTAAACTATGCTTTTAAAATAGACTTAATGGTAATATGCTCAATTTAAAATATCATGCTCAATAAAGGTTGCTTAGGAATTTCTCTTAATCGACATCTAATCCCATCACCTTAAGTTTGGTGATACACAATGAAGGCGACATTATTTCCATGCCTATCCTAATCGTGCCACGGTAAAGGATGATCAACTCTCTCTTGGATGAATGATAAATGTCCACTTGCGGGACAAGAGTCGTTAGAACGAGCTGTATGAATATCTTATGTTGGCAACATACATCTATGGGTTAGAGTAGAGGTTTACTCGCTCCCAGCTCGGTGCTTGATACTCCTCCCAAGACTAAAACATGCTCAACTCATCAACCATCTTAATTTTCAATACTCAATTAAGCAACTCAAATCTCAATGCTTAATTAATCCACTCAAATCTCAACCTCATTAGGTTAGCTTAGCTCAACTCAGTTTCTCCAATCAATCAATGCAAATAATCAAAATTGACTCAATTTGACTTATCATCTGGTGCAAGCAAGATAATCATATATAAAGTTGTATGTGGCTAAATGAAACATGCTTCCCATACTCAAATCATAATCAAGTTATGCAACTCAGATACTCAAATTCAAACTCAACTCTATAACATGCATAGGATTTCATAAAATCATGAAGTATAGGGTTCATGCTATCAAGTATGAAATACATATGTAAATCTCATGTCAAGAATCATGCAATCCAGTAATTATCTCATACATCATCATAAGTATTCATAAAAAATAAAGAAAATTTGGTAATTATTTGATAAAATACAACACCCAGCTCATATTCTCAGAAATCGACTCAAGTAGAGGAATGGGCGTATGACCATAAGTAGTTCCACATTTTGATAAGCCTTATATACCTCGAAATAGAAGAAATAATTAAACCTTAGGCCATCCTCGCACTTGAATTGGAAACCCTAGATCTTTTCCCTCCTCTAGTGCTCTTCAAGAAACCCTTGAGTGAAGAATGATGAATAATACCCTTAGGGTTCTGTTCTAAGGCTTTATTCAAGACTAAATCGACCAAGGGTTTAATGGAATAAAGATTGGAATGGACGAAAATGCCCCTCATTAAAATTGTTGTCCGAGTCTACGAGACCCTATCTACGAGTCGTAGATCATTCTATGGGTCATAAATAACCTCTCATAAACCAAAGGGGTCATGAAATTAACTTACTGGAAATTACCACGAAACCCCTCTTTATGGGCCATAAAGCATTTTATGGGTCGTAAACTCCTCTAGTAAATAAGGGGTTTGGAAACTTGAGTTACTGAAATTTATCATGAAACCCCTGTACGTGTCATAGAATATATTACGAGTCGTATACCATTTGGTATGTTGGCCTCAAACTTAGAAAATTTCACTAAGTCATCTAGGGTTTTCATGAAACCCATTTTATGAATCGTAGACTTAACTATGAGTCGTAATATCTCTCGTAAACCTTCTTCTGTAGTTTTTGCTTAGTCTTTTCTTAGCAATTCCTGTACAACCACCCCAGATCAGGTAGAAGAAATTTTAGGGTATTACATTATCTCCCCCTTGGGATCATTCATACTCGAATGTAGAGAAATCTAGGGATTTAGGTCAAGGCACGAATCTCCCTATGGACTCTAACAATCAATCATCTCTCACCTCATTCATGCAATCAACAAATCAAGAAATTCAGCAAGTAAAACAATTAAATAGTCAACGAATCACATCAATCCTCACCCGGACTATAAAACTCTATCGTCTATCATATTGAGAATGAAAGGAGGACTCAAGGAATGAAAATTCAAGAACTTACGGAGAATTCATTACCATCAACTCTCTCATCATTATCAGGCAGGAATAAATGATGGTATTTGGCCTTTATGTCCTCCTCTGCTTCCAAAGTAGCTTCTTCTACAAATTGGTTCCTCCATAGTACTTTGGTAGATGCAATCTCTTTGGTTCTTAAATTGCAAACCTAACAATCAAGGATTTGAATAGGAATCTTCTCATAACTCATATTGTCTTTCACTCCAATACTCTCGGAAGGCACAACTAACTGTGGATCTCCCAAACACTTTTTGAGCATAGAAATGTGAAAGACTAGGTGGATGGCCTCTAACTCTGATGGTAGCTCTAAATCATATGCCTTATTGCCACTCTCTTTATAATCTAATAAGGGCCAATGTACCTCGGACTCAACTTTCCCTTCTTTCCGAATCTCATCACATCCTTCATGGGTGACACTTTCAAATACACCCAATCATTGACCTCAAACTCTAAATCTCTTCTTCTAACGTCTGTGTAGGATTTATATCAACTCTATGTAGTCCTCAACCTTATCCATTGCTCGATGAACCAGATCCGGTCAAATAAACTCTACTTCACCTACCTCAAACCATCCAATTGGTGACCTACACCTCCTCCCATAAAGTGCCTCATATGGGGCCATCTGTATGCTTAAATGGAAGTTATTATTGTAAGAAAACTCTATCAACGACAAGTGATCATCCCAATTACATTTGAATTCAATGATGTAGGCCTTCAACATATCCTCCAACGTCTGAATAGTATGTTCTGCTTGGCCATCCGTCTGCGGGTGAAAGGCAGTGCTACGGTGCACCTTCGTGCCCAAACCCTTCTGAAAAGATCTCCAAAACTGAGCAGTAAACTGAGATCCTCTATCCGAGATGATGGACAAGGGGACTCCATGTAATCTAACGATCTTCTTTATGTAAAGTCGGGCTAAAATCCTCTGCCGTGTCAGTCATCTTGACTACCAAGAAGTGTGTAGATTTGGTCATCCGATCAACTATCACCCAAATTGAATCATGCTGTCTGTGGGACCTTGGTAAGCCTATGACAAAGTCCATGTTAATCATCTCTCATTTCCACTTGGGAATCTCAAAGTTTTGAGCTACTCCATATGGCCTTTGGTGTTCAACTTTAACTTGTTGGCAATTCGGGCACTTGGAAACAAACTCAACAATATCTTTGTTCATTCCACTCCACCAGTAGATTTTCCTCAAGTCATGGTACATCTTAGTAGATCCTGGATAGGTGAAACACCTAGAACTGTGGGCTTCTTCCATGATCCTCTCTTAAACACTATTAACATCTGGAACACATAGTCTGCCTTGAAACCTCAATACTCCATCTCCCTCTTTGGCAAAAGCCATCACCTTCTGCTCATGCACATCCTCTTCAACTATAAAACAAGATCTTGATCTTATTTCTCCTTCACCTCTACTACTAGGGATAGTGCCGACCCATTATGCACAAGAACTCCTCCTTCGCCTGATTCGTCTAATTGAACTCCCAATGATGCCAGTGTATGAACCTCTTTGGCTAACTCTCTCTTCTCCTTTTCCATATGGGTGGTGCTTCCCATGGACAACTTGTTAAGAGCATAAACAACCACATTAGCTTTTGTCATGTGGTAGAGGATGCTTAAGTCGTAGTCCTTGAGCAACTCAAGCCATCTCCCTTGCCTCAAGTTAAGCTCTTTCTGGGTGAAGACGTATTGCAGGATCTTGTGGTTGGTGAATACATCCATATGTGCTCCATATAATTAGTGGCTCCATAGCTTGAGAGAAAACACCATTGCTGCTAACTCCAAGTCATGAGTGAGATAGTTCTTTTCATGCACCTTAAGCTGTCTATAAACATAAACAACAACCTTTCCCCTCTACATCAAAACACATCCTAATCCCACTCTCAAAGCATCACCGCAGATGATAAATCCATCCATCATATTCGACAGGTCAACACTGATGCGGTACTTAACCTCATCTTCAGCTCTTGGAAGCTTTTCTCACACTCGTCAGACCATTGAAACTTGACCTTATTTTGCGTCAATTTAGTCAACAGTGTGGATATGGAAGATAACCCCCCAACAAACCTCTAGTAATGGCCAGCCAATCCCAGAAATCTCCTTATCTCGATCGGTGAGGTTGGTCTAGGCCAGTTTTTTTACTGCTTCGATCTTTTGAGTATCCACTTGAACTCCATCTCGTGAAATTATATGGCCCAAGAAAGCCACCAATTTGAGCCAACATTCACACTTGGAAAACTTTGTATATTACTCATTATCTCTGAGCATCTATAAAGCGATCCTGAGGTGATTGGCATTCTCATCTTCATATCTGGAATACATCAAATTATCGTCAATGAACAGGAACATGAACATGTCAAGGTATTATCTAAATACTCTATTCATCAGGTCCATAAAGGTTGTTGGTGCATTTGTCAACCCAAACGACATCACCAAGAACTCAAAGTGACTATATTGGGTTCTAAAAGCCATTTTTAGGATGTCACATTCTCTCACTTTTAATCAGTGATAGCCTGATATAAGGTCTATCTTGGAGAAAACAGTGGCACCCTGAAGTTAGTCAAACAAGTCATTAATTCTCGGAAGGGGATATTTATTCTTGATTGTCACCTTATTCAACTGGCGGTAGTCAATAAACATCCTAGGGAAACCATCCTTCTTTCGCACGAACAAGACCGGAGCACCCTTTGGAGAGACACTCGGCCTTATGAATCCCTTTTCTAACAAATCCCTCAACTGCTCCTTCAACTCTTTCAACTCTGCATGGGCTATTCTATATGGCAGAATAGAAATAGGCTGGGTGTCAGAAAGTACATCAATTCAAAAGTCAATCTCCCTATCAAGAGGGACTCCGGGCAGATCCTCAGGAAACACATTATGCAAACTACTTAGTCTGTGATGTTATGCCACTAGACTTAACTTCTCACCAACGTCGTAAGTTATGTATGATGTGAAGAAGTTTTTCTGGGATGAACCATGTCGTGTCTATAAAAATAGGATAATTTGTCACTACATTCCTGAGGCAATGATGATAAGTATCTTGGAGGCTTTCCATTCATCATTGGTAAGTGGGCATCATAGTGGAATTCGGATAACACATAAGATCTTGCACTGTGGCTAATACTGGCCAACCATCCACCAAGATGCCCATAATTATGCTAAAGCTTTTGACAAGTTCCAGAGAGAAGATGGATTTTCCTGAAAGCATGATCTCCTACTTAACCCCATCATGGTGTTGAGTTGTTTGGTGTTTGGGGTATAAACTTTATAGGACCGTTCGTCAGTTCCTATGGGAACAAGTATATTTCGGTTGTCATGGACTATGTCTCCAAATGGATGGAAGTGGTTTTGCTTCCTAACAATGAAGGTAAAATTATCATCACATTCCTCAAAGGAAACATCTTGCCACTATTTGGCACTCCTCGAGCGATCATCGGTGATGGAGGTTCCTACTTTTGTAATAGGTTGTTCAAGGCTCTTCTAGATAAGTATGGGGTAAAGCATAGCATGGCAATGCCTTACTAGACAAGTGGGCAAGTTGAGGTATCTAATAGGGAGATTAAATAGATTCTATCCAAGATAGCGAATGCAAACCAAATAGATTGGCCATGAAGGTTATATGATGCTTTATGGCCATACTTGACTATATTCAAGACTCCCATAGATATGTCTTCTTAGTAGCTTGATTTTGGTAAAGCTTGTCACTTACCTGTGGAGCTTGAGCATAAGGTGATATAGGCACTCAAGAAGCTAAATCTAGACTGGAATGATGGGACTAACTCAAGGCTGAGCCAACTTAACAAACTTGATGAGTTTTGGTTGAGGGAAATTAAGAGCTTGGTATTGTATAAGAAAAGAATAAAGTTGTATCATGATCAACACATTGAGCATCGTTGGTTCGCACCAAGAGACTTGATTTATCGTTCGATTCAAGGTTGAGGTTGTGTCCCAGAAAACTCAAATCCAAATGGTTGGGTCCTACAACGTCACTCATGTTTATAACCAGGGTGTTGTTGAGTTAGAATACAAAGATAGCACAATATTGAAAGTCAATGGCTAGAGAATCAAACCATACTTTGGCAATGCTGATGAAGTCAAGACAGTGGAAGTATGGACGCTTGGTGAAGTCTGAGTAACCAAGTTGTCTAAGTTGTGTCGTGACTTTAAATTAGGCGCTACTTGGGAGGCAACCTAAGATTCTAGTTATAGGTTTTATGTATTAGTGTTAGATTTTGTTTCTGGACTCATAGGTAGCTTATATTTTCATGTTTTGGTTGTATTTTTAGACTCATATATTGGAAAGTTATAGGGTAGCAATATATTTTGATGTGAATGTGTAAGAGCAGTGTGAAGGTAGCAAACCAGTCCTAAATGTGAAAACATTGGGCTCTACGTGTTAGTGTATGAGTCACGGTTTAAACCACAAATCATGAACCTGATGGGAGAACCAATTCCAGTGAGCAGGAATTGAGTGCTTCAAATCCCCGAGCCCATCTTATGGTCCGTAGAATAGACTACAGGTCGTGAATGGGGTTTGTAGATTTCTGGTAAGTTTTCTAGAAATTTTGCTAAATGTTGGGGGCATCAACGAACACAACTTATGTGCCGAGGAACATTCCACGACCTGTGGTTGTATTCGTAGAGGCTAGGCTTTCAAAAGTACCGTCTGAAACCACGAAATCGTGAATCACAGTGGTAGAACATTCTATGGCCTGTAATCGGGGTTTCGTGGAATCAAAATTCTAATTTACCTGACCTAATTAAAAGGATTAATGGAGTGGTAAATTAAATTTACCCCTCATTTTCTAACAAAATAAAAAAAATCCCAAAACCCTATATTTTATTCCTCCCCTCCGACGACCCCCGACCACTTCTCCATATTTTCTGGCTATCCCTAGGTACTATTTCGGCGACCCTAGGGCATCCTTCTTTTTGGTTAGTCAGAAACTCAAAATTTTGGTATGTATTTCACTTTAACACTTCCAAAATTCTTAGTTTAAAGTTGTGGCTTATGAATCTAGTGAGGTTTAATTTAATGATTCTCTTACCCTAGGATTGATGAAACCTGAAATTTGATTGAATTGATTGTCTATTACTGTTTCATCAAAACTTTAGCATTGAAATTATGTTGAAAGTGTATCCATGCCTATTTGATAAAGAATCATGTGCATAACATTGTGTACTACATAATTATGTTGAGAAAACCTTGTCACTGTGATGTTGAATTTTATGTGATTTGAATCGACAATGGTACATCACTGGGGTGTTGTAATGTAAAATGGAATGAATGAGTTTGTTTGGGTATTTTGCACTGTGGTTGGCTCTGTCTGTTGATTTTATTAGTCATTGGGGGGTATATGATTTTTTTATGACTTTGTCTCAATGAATACATATAGAGTAGGAAAGTAATTTAAAATGGATTGGGTTTAGGATGAACTGATTTTGTTAGTTGTAGAGTGATGATTTTTGGGACTATGTTTGACTTGCCATTGAACTTTAAATTGGATTGATTTTGTATACCCTGATAATGTGGACTAGTCTATGTACTCTATAGTTACACATATTTTTCATTGACTGGGCCATTAGCTAAAATTTAGTATTGTAAGTCACGTGTTGAAAATACGTTTTGACTTAGGACGTCCTGTTGCTGTAAACTAAAATGTATGAGGGTCTTTTACAACCCGTTGTTTTAATCATGGACCGTACTTGACCCTCGTAAAAGGTTTAGAAACTTGAAATATCAAAGTTAATAGGACAACTTGTTTATGAATCGTAGCTGTAACTATGGCTTGTAAATAGTGTTCGTAGTCTTCCACACCTGCAGGACATTTTTCTAACTCTGCAACACGACCTAGTCTACAACTTGTGGTTCAAACCATGGGGTATGATTGAGTCTGTAGTTGCAATTCCAGTAACTCAAATTATTGTTACCCCATTTCTATGAAGGCCTTATACGTCCCATAGTTTACATTACGGCCTGTAGGTGAGCCTAAGTAGTTTTTATGTGTCTAAGTTTGATTAATTTTTGTTTTTCTTTTTACACTCCCTTAGACTCATGTGTGCTGGTATTGTTATGTTTGCAGATATCATAGGTCCTTGACCATGATGTGAGGATATTCAGGCACTCTATGATAGACTCTGTGACAAGCCAACAGAGTCAGAGGCTAGTGGCTCAGTAGATGAGCTCGATGTCTGGCCAGATGAGGGCATCGAGCCACGACGCACTTGGGCGTTATCTAGGCAGTTAGTATCGGTCCAATCACTAGCCATTGCAATACAACCTCCCCAATCTAAGAAGGGAGGTTCAAACAGGAGCAGTTTTATACAAATAACGGACTCTGGGGATGAGTCCCGATCAAGCTTGCCCAATAGAGATGGCTTGGGTTCAGATGATGAGTCAGGCTTAGAGTCAAGTATTTGAGAAAATTTGTCACAGTACGAGTTTATGTAGCAAGACATCCACAATGTTGGCGCATCAAGGATATGCTGGATATATAAAGAGAGGACTTCCAGCAGGACGATATAGGCTGGCACACGCGGACTATCTTTGAGGAGTCCCATACATTGACATCTAATTTTGATGGTGTGCCGATCATCTGTGACACTATATCCCGATACAAGCTGGATTAGCTAGCAACACTATTAGAGAAGTATTCCCTAGCATTAGTTCATGAGTTTTATGTATCCTACGCTGATATAGTTATTGAGGCTATAAGAAGGCAAATTAAAGCCTATTGCCCAGCTCAGATTGAACGATCGTTGGTACGAGGTGTTCTTAATTATATATCAGAGACCACCATCCCTAGATTCTTATTCAGTCCCAATTACCAAGCCCTCGTGACTGCAACTGAGTTTGACTATAGATTGGGGCAGGCACAGGATCATGTTGTTATAAGAAATACAGTCCCATAGGCCACCTTATTAAGATTGATTGCCAACCACATTGCTGAGTGAGGCACGAACGCCGATTGGGTATTCGGCCCCACACCTATTGTTAAGGCCTCACTTAACATTGTTGGCAAGTTTTGGTGGGCAATGGTTCACACATGGATCTGGTTGACACATACAAATAATACTCTTACACTAAACTGTCCAGTGCTTGTTACCAGCATCATAGCTAGCTATGATATCAACTTTGCTCGCTGCATAATATAGGAGATATACTAGTGAGTCTTAAGAAGGTTGAGATCTATCCCATTTTTGTGTTTGATTCATACGCTATGTGTAGAGGTGAGGGTGGAGATCATCCCCAATGTCGATGATATGATTGATGTCCAGAGGACCCAGGATATTGCCCTGATAAAGGCCGACAAGAACCCAGTTGCACTGATGTGAGCACCACACTCCACAGTCCAATTACCTGAGATGTTCGTCGAGCCTTCGCATCCTAAGGCTACCACCATTGTTGTTGCTGCTAATGATGAGTCTGAGAGGCCTCCCGAATTGAAGTTGAGATGGAGACAGGACCCTCTTCTACTTCCTTTATTGTACCAGAGTTTGTATCTACACGTCCTCAGCCCATGGGTATGATCTATATATCTATGGAGTCTATTTAGGCCTTGGTGCAGTGTCAGGCTCAGACAGAGTCTCAATTGGCTTAGTTATTACAGCAGATCTTGGGTTCTCAAGGCCATTTCTAAGTTTGTGGAGCGCATACAAGAGTGTTATGCAACCACACTTGAGCAGAGATTGGTACTTCTACATGGCCGTGGGGATGTTTTTGAGAGGCGTGTGGAGGATCACCTCAGTTTGACTTAGATCACGACAAGATTGCTATCTGGACGGAGATCCAATAACTCTATAAGGAGATGAGGGCAATAGCTCTAGCACTACTGATGATTCCCATGCCTACTATTACTACATTGATTCTGGACTTGTTTGCAGATAGCCCGCAGCCCGCACCTCTAGGAAGAGGTGACGTATGATAGATGATGTTCCTGAGGCTAGCAAGCGATATTCTGAGAGGATCGAGTCACAACAGCTGGAGGCTGCTAGAGAGGCCTTTTTAATAGATGAGATGATGTGACGTGCATAAGAATAGGAGATTTCATTGGGTTTTAGAACATCAAGATAGGCCGCCACGACAGAGGAGACCACCCAGTAAGTTGAGGGTTGTGGATCATAGCCTAACATTGGTTCTTAGGCGCACAGGTATGTTCTTTTTTACCCCTACTTCATTTTTTGGTTTTTTTTTTGCATTGAGGACAATGCAAAGATTGTTTTATGGAGTGTGGATAGTTATAGGCCTCTGAGAAGTCTAAGTAACCAAGGCCTATATCTACTCCAATTTTCGAGTCCGCGTGGTTTTCTTGCTTGTGTTCTTCCCCTAGGATATTTATTTTCTATCAAACTGACATGTTTAGGATGTATAAGTAGTATTGGCAGCATATTGTACTGATATCTGTGGTATATATTTGTTTACATTGAAAAAAATGACACCCTTTTATTTCTGAAATTGATGATATGCTGATAGATAATATTGATAACAACCATGTTGGATCTGATAAGATAAGGTTAAAGAGTGACAAAAAAAATGATATGAGAATTTACAATATCAATATTTTCAGTGCCAAGTGTGCGTGAACTTTATTGTGCAATTTTGATATTGTGTTTCAATCTAGAACTTGCCTTGTTAGTCTGACAGAGACAATAGGTTATGAAAGAATCATAGGCCATTGTTTATAATAGTCCACGTAGCGTAAAATAACCAGTCAAATGCAGTGTGTATCCCTTGATCCTAATGTTTGAGCCATACATGTACCTTTTCTTTGTAAATACCTAAATCACCTAACCTTTTTGTCTGCATTAGTCTTGATTTTGGCCCTGGTCTCTCCTTGAATATTGTACACTTGACTCAGGCTAAACGCCTAAGTTGAGGGTGGCTACCAAAAGTGGTCCTGGTTCATAGGTTGGATATCGCGCACCTCAACTCAGGCTAAAAGCCTATGTTGAGGGTGGCTTCTGCAAAGAAATCACAGCAAGATGGGAAGGAAAGCATAGTAGTAACATTGAAAAATGGAAAATATGAAATGGGTATGCAAAAGAAATACATAAATTCCAAGGTATGAACAGAAAAGAAAAATGAATGGAGAAAAAAAATTGGCAATAATCTGAAAATTAGAGCATGTGCACCCAAAAATATTTGAAATAGGAAAAGGAAACAATGAGCTATGAAAATGTCATTGTTGGTAAGGCAAAGTGTAGAATAGCGAAATGTCAAGGAGAGAAATTAGTCACTATTCTCCAAATATATCATACCAAGCCCCCCGAGCCTACGTTACAAGCTAAGAAAGTCCTATAGTGATCATATTCTAATTAGTCAAATGTTATGGTTGTGAATATAGGGGCCAACCTATGTTATTGCATACAGTGTTTAAATATCAATTGGGAGTGTTAGCATATTTTTCAGTCCCTAGCATATGGTAACATATCAGTTTGAATGGGATACAAGACTTCTAATGTGAGGCACTTGAATTATATTGCAAATTGTAGACCATCTCAGTGATTTTTGCTTATGTGTATTGTCTTGCCTATCAAAGTTACTTTGTCATGTATTGATCCGCATGAGACTGTTTGATAATTGTCTTATAGATGCACTAATAGTTCGTAAGGGTATCTTTGACTTACTGAGATATGATGTATGCCATGAGATTGAGGTCTACGTGTCTGTTGTACTGCTTATGTTAGATTGAGTTTGTTGCTTAAGGACAAGCAACAATTTTAAGTTGAGGATATCGATTTTCTACAAAAATACGACACTTTTAATACTTTAAACTTAGAATTTTGTACGTTCTCTAAGCAACGTTAGTAGAGTTGATGCGTTTTTATGTTGGTTTTGTAGGATTACAGGATTCGGAAAGTTTTGTGAAGATTTACAGAGGTTGTAACTTTTTGATGATGTACAAGACCATCTATGGTCCGTGGTTTGATCCACAAGCCGTACGTAGGGGTTCATAGTCCTAAAACAGCGAGGGCCTAATTTGTTGAAGTTAAATATATGATACAGGATGGGTTGTGGTTTATTTCATGACCCACAGATCAATTCGTGAATTGAGGCCCAGAGATTTTGATAGTTGTTGAACGTTAACAGAACAAAGGAACCTACAAATCGTATCCAATCTATGAGTCATAAAACGTAGTTCGTACTTGGATAGAAGACTTTGAACAGGCAGATTATGAGACCCTTCCACGAGCCATAAACCCAATTATGGCCCGTAACTTGGCTTGTGGAAGGCCCCGAATCCTATTTTTCTAATTAGTTTAGGATTTTATTTTCTTTTACAATAAAATGGGTTTTAGGTATTTTAGACGTACAAAACTACATAACTTATTTATCACTTTATTTTAGCTTATTTTTGGAGATTTTGAGTGGATAACTTTTGTATTCATCTTTGAGTTTGATTTTGCTATTTTACATGGATATTTTTGGATTTTACGTTCTTTAATTCTTCGTTATAAGTGTTTAATTATACAAACTTATATCATGATTTTTTTCATCTACAACGAACATGAGTAGCTAATTCCACATCTAGAGTTGCGAGAACCATGAAGAACTAACAAAGTAAAAATCAAATAATGTATAATCCTTGAAAAGTGTGCATACATGTATTATTTATCTCTTCATATTGAATTCTTTTTAGTGGTGGACAATGTCATAACTCGCCTTAATCTTACTCACCCACCCAAGGGGATAATGAATAGGAAAAGGAACAAATAACAAGATTCGACGTGAGCACACTCGTCTAACAACCTGAATGGTCCAAGGATGGTTGTACTGGAACAAAGGTAAGGGTCAGTAATGCGACACCGTAGACAACCCATGTTGCATGGTGAAATTTCCGAGTTGTCGGCTTGAAGAATTAGGTGAACATAACTTACCAGTTTTGTATGCTATGCACTAGAAAAAATGTTACAATTATTAGGTTATACTGCGTTAGGAATTCATGGGGAACACAATACCCTAGTTACTTCTCTCACTGAATTAGTAATATTTGCATCAAATATTGTTCGTAGTTTAGGTTTGAATAATTGCTTTTTACACCAAAACCCCCTTTCTGGAAGTAAGTCGATTAATTCATCTAAATTGCTTTAAATTACTCTAAGTCTAGACCATATTCCTCGTGGGATCGACCCTAACTATTATTAGGTTCTATAATTGACAACGACTGCTTATACCTTGATTGAGAGGTGTAATTTGGGCGTGATCAATGTTCCAAGCTCACCCTCAATGAATATAAAAGACAGTCTCAACATAATGTATAAGCTAGATGAAGTAGCATCTATCCTCAAAGCATGAGGACTCATCCCATCAGGATTAACAAGCAATTTGGATCTAGTCATGAGGATGAGGAAGATAATCACCTGCACCTACATTATGATATAATGTAGACGTATAGTATGTATTAGTATGTTTGAATATACTAAGTATGCAGGCATGCAAGTAATAAAAATACATGGTATGAAAACTGCATTGTAATGAATCATGAACAAGGGCACATATATATAGAACTAAAATAGAGAAAGGATCAATATACCAACATTCCATGAGTGTAATAATGCATGATTCCATAGTACATAAACATATGTGGAAATGTCACCTTAACCAATAATAAGATCATGCGAGTTATAAACATGTAATTCCGATATTACCCCTATATTGGAAAAAGGGGAGCCTACTTTCCAAGGGATAAATCTACATGTCATATCATAACCTATGTGGATCCACTAGCAACTCATATTGGGGAACATCATCATTCCTATGCTGGCACGTAGTTATGGGTTGATAAAATCTACTAAGGTCTTCACGATGCTAAGTAAACATCCCGCAGAATACATCATACATACATATAGTCATGCTTGTCATGAAACACCATATGTCATCATAGATCATCATAATTCATACTTGTAAAAATCATCGTAAACTTGATCATAATCTCATTGTTCAAAATATCATGCATTGGAGTAGTTCATTTTATACTAGGGCCCTAGGTAGTATTTCAAAATCCAAAATCTCTCCGTAGGGATCCTAGGTCAACCTCAAGGTCCTAAATCTCCTATCCATACCCTACTAAGGTCCTAGGTCAACCTTTGGAATCCCGAATCTCCTCGTTGGGATCCCAGGTCAACCTCAAGGTCTGAAATCTCCCCATTCATAATCATAAGCTTATTTAAAGACCTCGTACATGAATGATCATGTGATGAGAAATAGAATTATAACATGGGTTCTTAAGTATTAAGTTCAAAATCACGAGAAGTGAGTAAACACGTGCATAATCATTGAATTGAATAACATTTGAATCATAATTGAGGTTACCCACCCATGAATGGTCTTCCATAATCATCGTAGCATAATTGAAGAACAATTGAACATAGGTTGGGCTCCATGGGTGATAGGTACCCAAGGATGAATCCCACATAACTTAAGGCGAACTGAAACATCAAAGATGAATTTGAATTGAAACTTGAAGGTGCCTTGAAGAATTCTTCGCTTGAGCTTGAGAGAAGATTTGAGAGTGATTTTGATGAAGTGAATTGGAGTCTAAGTGTGGGAAATGGTTTAAATACATTAGAATAGGTTAGGATAGCCTTAAGAGGGTAATTTAGTTTAAAAACGTTCAAAAGAAGTTAAGAATTTAGGCAAAGGACCTAGATATCCCTATGATAATAAGCTTGAAACTTGGACAGGGTACACTGCACGGGCACCACCACAGCCCATAGTGTGCACCATGACTCGTGGTGGGATCTGTAGTGTGTGCGTTGGGGGGAGAAAAGAGCAGGTCAGGTGTAGGGTGCACTCTCAACTAGCCGTGGAGGGTTCTGTGGTGGAACCCTTCCTAGGCAACCTTAAAGTTGAGGCCAAGGTGACATCCACGACACCACTCACGAGCAATGAAGGGTACCAATTGTCCATGAACGGTGCCTTTGGCCAATATTGTTTGAAAACATAATTGAAGCCTTTGCTCGGTCTTACAAAGTTTGGGTCCTTACATGTCTTGATAAATCGGTTCTAGTGAGAAGATTTATGATTAGGGAATTAGGAGTAAATGGGGAAGGTTATGGATTTAGTAGTTTGAAATAGTTCCCTGAAATGTCTCTGAAATGAGGTAGGTTGAGAATAAGAAGCATAGGGAAACCAAAAAGTCCATGAAAATTAACTGTCATTACAAACCACGAGACTCGTGCACGATTTGTGAATAATGTTCATAAAAAGTTAGCTAAAATTTCAATGCTCAGGACCTCAATAATTAACACACTTTTTTAAACCGTAGATCAAATGACGAACTATTCTATTTGTCCATAGAAATGAAGCATTGTAAAATTTTAATTCTTAATCTCAATACACGAAACCATTTGTATGCCTGTGAAATCACTAACAACCTGTAAAAGTCCCTTTCACCTTGTATACCGTCCAATATTCCAAACTCTTTCAATCTCATCCACGAATAATTATTTACTATCCGTAGATCAAAGTAGGAGCTATAGAACCCATCGTAAACACTAAAAAAATTTCAAATTTATTTTCAACTCTCAGGATCCATGTGTGATAACCCACATATGGCCTTGTAAATGGGTCTATGCACCAGAATATTTCTTTGCATTTTTCTTTCCAAATGAACCTCACAACTTCCTGGGTACTATAGGTATGATTAGCGTACCTAACTTTGATCATAAACTGTCAACCACCAAAAAAAAAAAAAAAAGAAAAAACTTATTTCATAAATCAAATGACTCTTGGTTATTAATTTCTTTGTTTTAATTTATCTGTCTTAGTTACTACTTCTAAAGTCAAAAGATATTTTCTTTTACCATGAACTTCTTAAATAGTTTCTAAATATTTTGAAACTATTGTGGTTTATGTACTTTTTATATATGCGTTTAAATATATAAAATTTATTTTTTAATAAAAATTAAAGATTTTATTTATAGATTTTCACCAAACATTAATTAGTTTGACCCTCATACTTTGAATCAAACTAAGAAAATTAAAACATGATAGTAATTTTTTTTTCCTTAGAACAAACCTATATTACTTTTTTATTAAAAAATTACATAATTTTGATACATTAAAATAAAAGTTGACCATCTATGAAAATCAGTCAAGTTTAAGTAATTATAATAAAATCAAAACACATATTCACATTTAAGTCTTTGAATTGAAATGATCAATATAATGTTGTTTATGAATACTTACTATATGTAAGTTGACATTAATCAGGAGAAAACAACAATTAAAACATTCAACAAGCCGTTCGTATTTTATCCTACCCATACGATGAACAAGGACATATTGAATTTTTGGTATTTTTACCATGGATAGGTGAGTTTTAAGTCATATGGAAAAGGGTTGATATAATTTGCAAAATAAAAGCCATCTTTCCTGGCCACCCAATAGCATATATTACCCCGACCGTCGCACATTTCTGACATACTATCAAAAACTTTAAAAGTTAGGGTCTTGGTAATCCAAACAAATTCACATATGAACTTTGTGGTCTGCCAAATATCCTCATGAAAGTGCCAATGAAATCCCTCAGGTCCTGGATTGAGAAAATGAGTTCCCAAATCATCGTTTTTGGACCAACAATGGAGGAACAAAGGTGTTCCAATAGGGAGGTCACTCACAATCCAAACTTGGTAACGATCTCGAGGACCCTTGATAGAATTAGTAGCAACACCTTCGTTCAAAGACAAGATAAATAAAAGTGAAAAGATTATATTAGTGATGTGAAGATTCATGTCAAGAATTCCTTTTTTTAAAAAAAAACTATCCTCTTGTAATTTCATGGTATTCAGATGAATCAAAGGTATTTATAAATTTTTGAAAAAGGTCCATTCGTTTAGCACATTAACTAGCTATAGAGTCAAACTATTTTAGATTACACAATCTGTTATGGTCAACTTTGATGAGGTCAATTCCTCAAGTAAACAAAATATCCCACCAAAGTGACTTTTGAATTTATCCACCATATAATAATTAAATTGTTCCTATATTTTCAACAAAGTTAAAACTAATGAAAAAGTTGAATTTTCATGTATATTTAGATATCATTTTAGAATTCATTCCAGGTACGATACCCTTAGTGGTCGTTTTGCAGAAAGATGTATAACGCAGGGATTAGTAATGTAGGAATTTGTAATATAGGAATTATTTATTAAATGTTTGGTTCATTTCTTCCTATCTAAATCTTGTGCTCGGTTTAACATTCTACAAAAAGCTTCTTTCTAATTATACCCTTGAATTATTAATTTTTTTTTCATTTCATGTAATTAGATCAAAGTATATTATTTTTTATGGTTTCTAACTAGCTCGGAGAACAACAATTTTATCACCATGGTTGCTATTTTCTCACTTGAATTATTTGAGGATAAATAATGTGATTTTAATAAATTCATCACTCATAAAATGCCAAATTTCAATTTAATAAAGATAGACCATCTACTATTAAAGTCGAAAAGATGGTACACAATTGTAAAAATAAATAAATAATCTATATTTACACATAAAAATTTACAAGTTGTAGTTTTGATATAAAGTTTATATCTTAAAAGGTCACTCAACTTTGAGAATATATCTAACATTATTGGACTTTGTTTTGTATCAATAAAATCACTCAATTAGACATTTGTATCAACAAAATCACCCAACTAAGTTAATTACAAAAAAAAAAAAAAAAAAAAAATTGACATGGCAAAATATCTTTTGTCTATTATGTAAATATGAACCCACAAATAAATAAATTAAAAATTTGACATGGTAAATTTACTTTTTATATAATATGCAAATATGAACCCGCAAATAAATAAAATTTGTAAGTTAATTTATTTAAATAAATTTACTAGCACAAGACTACAAATATAAAACATAAAATCAAGAAATAAAATTAAAAAAAAAGTGTAAAAGAATTTGAAGGAGATTTTTGTCTATATATATCTAATCTCATGGTATTAAATCCTATGTATTACAAATACCAAGAAATGGAAGGTATTAGTTGTGTATTAACTAATACATGGATTAGTTATACATGGATTCAAATTTCTACAAAACATAATATTAATTACTTCCATAAATAATTAATGGATTATATCCCCTAAAACCTCATACCAAACGGCTCCTTAATTCATTAATTAAAACCCGTTGACCCATTTTTTTGTTGTTTAGTAGATGGAGTAAAATTTTTATCACACCTAGGGAGGGTGCCTTTGGCGTAGCCGGCACTCAGAGACTATTGCTAGTCCCCGAGCGAACCACTTGGCCTCATCATCACCTCATACTCCACAGCGGAAGAAAATACTCAAAGAAAAGACTTTAAAGTAAGTAAACCAAGTCTTTAAATAAAAGGGAATTTTCAATAAACGAGAGTTGGAAAAAAAAATACTCAACATCCTCTACTCAATGTCTATGAAGCCTCTACCTCTAGCATCTAGATGGTACCATGACAGGCCATGGCTACTCAACTTAAAGAAAATAAAATAAAGACTTAGTGAAAGTAAAAGGGGATCCTCCGAAGGTCAGGAGGGCTCACCATCTCTATAATCATGAATCTAAACTTCAATGGTGCATCTGTTGAAGTCCTCTAATACCTGCCTATGCATCATAAAACGATGCAGTCCAAAGGGGACGTCAGTACATGGAATATACTGGTATGTAAAATAGTTGGAAGGGAAAGGACATAATTAAATCAAGTAACTCTACTCAACCCAATAAAACATGCAAGTGTAAGAATAAAGTCATGCTTTGAAAATAACTTAATAGTATGCAACTCACACCAAATCATTCAAATTTTATAACAAAGTAATGCTCCTCAAAAGATACTCTAGTATGCAACTAAGCCAAATATGTTATGCAGATTAAGGAGTTTCTCTAACTGACAAACATCCCACCACTCTCTTTGATGGTGCACAACGAACACGACATCGTTGCTCGCCCGTCCATTACTTGCCAAGGTGAGGATATCAACCTGACATCATGAATCATGATCCATCAGCCCCGTCCATCTTTTTGGAACAAGAGTTGCTAGAACGTGCTGCACAACTATCCTACGCAGGCAACGTAGTTATGGGGTTTTGAGTCATTTGTACTCAACCCAACTCGGTGCTCAATACTACTCCCCGAAACATTCTCTTTAAAACTCATCTCAAACATCAAATGCTTTCTTTTGAAAACATATGCTTCAAGAATCTTTACATATTATCAAGACTCTTTATCAACTCAGCATTTACGCTCAAAACTTGTTTTCATGAAGACTCAGTAAAATATGCTAAAATATCATCCTTACTAAATATACGATACATCCATCAATCTCAATTCGAAAAATGCATAAAACATATATTAAATGAAATCATCAATTAGGGTTTAGTTCATGTGAAGGAAGGCATGAACATGTATCCAAATCAAATACTCAACTCAACATCATCATCAATATATTCTTATGTAATAGAATGATAATTAACTCAAGGATTCAATTCTGGAACTCAAGAAAACTCAAACTTAACTCAACTTGAATCAAAGTATGTGAAGGGGCACGTGGACGAACTCTTTCCAACGTTGTGTTAGCCTTACATATCTGGGATGAAGGTAGACGATCAACTTGGCACAAATCCGGCTTGAATTCCTCGAATCCTCGCTCTTCTCTCTTTTCTTCAGCCCTAGGTCTTTTTGTTAAAGGTTTTGAAGGACTTAGAATAGGGTTTAGAACCCTTTTATACTTAAAATGACCTGTTTTAATCATATATTAGGTCCAGTAGGGGTTTGAAAAGGTCTAGAATGCCCCTCACGAAATTAAAAAAAATGTTTGTCTTGGGACACGGGGTCTGCGACGCGGACTGGGTTTATTTTCGGTATTTTTTGCTGAATATTCTCCGAATGAGGTTTCTAATACTATAGAAATTTTTTTAGAATAAAACCAAGTGTTGGTCCGCGACGCTGGTACATCGCCGTCCTGTCGCACACCTACACTAATTCACGTTTTCGCATCGAAAAATTATTTTTTGATCTGGTTGTTCTAAAATTCAACCGAGACCATTTTTCTACTTAATTTTTCATGCTGATCGCAAATCCGGCCTCAGGTTTCCATCGGAGCATGGGAAGACACATTATGCGCTCATCTCACTTCTAAAAGTATTTTGGTAATTTTATCGGGTGTTACAATTTCTCTCGTTTTTGCAATTAAAATAGTTTTGTATCTCAGAAGTACCTTTTAACTAGAAATAGAGACTAGCTATGAAAAAAAAAACTTTTTTCATAAATCAAATGATTCTTGGTTATTAATTTCCTTGTTGAATTTATTTGTCTTAGTTACTATTTCTAAGTCAAAAGATATTTTCTTTTACCATAAATTTCTTAAATACTTTCTAAATATTTTGAAACATTGTGGTTTATATACTTTTTTATATGTGTGTCTAAATATGCAATAAATTAAAAATAAAAATAAAATATTGAAGATTAAAACAGGATAGTAACTTTTCTTTATTCTTAGAACAAACCTAAATTACTTTTTTATCACAAAAAGTACATAACTTTGATACATTAAAACAAAAGTTGACCATCTATGAAAATCAGTCAAGTTTAAGTTATAAAAATAAAATCAAAACACATACTCACATTTAAGTTTTTTGAATTGAAATGATCAATATTATTTGTGAATACTCATTATATGTAAGTTGACATATAAAACAACAATTAAAACATTCAACAAGCCGTCAGTATTTATCCTACTCATACGATGACCATGGTGGACATATTGAATTTTTGGTATTTTTACCATGGATAGAGGAGTTTTAAGTCCTCTGGAAAAGGGTTGATATAATTTGCAAAATAAAAGCCATCTTTCCTGGCCAACCAGTAGCATATATTACCATGACCTCTGCACCTCTCTGACATACTATCAAAAACATTAAAGGTTAGGGTCTTGGTAATCCAAACAAATTCACATCTGAACCTTGTGGTCTGCCAAAGATCCTCACGAAAGCGCCAATGATATCCCTCAGGTCCAGGATCGAGAAAATGAGTTCCCAGATCATCGTCTCTGGACCAACAATGGAAGAACAAAGGTGTTCCAATAGGGAGGTCACTCACAATCCAAACTTCGTAGTGACTTAGAGGACCCTTAGAAGAATTAGTAGCAACAACTTCATTCAAAGACATGATAAATAAAAGTGAAGAGACTAAATTAATGATGTAAAGATTCATGTTGAGAATTTCTTTAAAAGAAAAAAAAAAAACTATCCTCTTGTAATTTCATGGCATTCAGATGAATCAAAGGCTATTAATAAATTTTTGAAAAAGCTCCATTAGTTTAGCCCATTAACTTACCTATAGAGTCAAACTATTTTAGATTGCACAATCTGTTTTGGTCAACTTTGATGAAGTCAATTCCTCAAATAAACATTCAACTTGTAGAAATATCCCACTAAAGTGACTTTTGGATTTATCTACAATATAATAGTTGAATTATTCCTATATTTTCAACGAAGTTAAAACTAGTGCAAAAGTTGAATTTTCATGTATATTTAGATGTCATCATTTTAGAACTCATTTCAGATACAATGCCCTTAATTCATTATTTAAAACACGTTGACCCTTTTTTTGTTGTTTGGTAGATGGAGTAAAATCTCTTTCATGTTTGCAATTAAAATAGTTTTGTATCTACGGAGTACCTTTTAACTGGAAAGAGAGATTAGCTAAAAAAACAAAGAAAAAAAATGAAGTGCATAATTATTAATCATCTCCTAGCATTTAAAATACAATATATTATATTGTTAAATAGAATTTTAGGTAACAACAAACAAACTAAACTAGTTAGTAATCCTGTGAATTTATTTGGATTATATTTTAAAAATTTTAAAATAGATATTGTATAAATTACTCATGCATCAATATGTTGTCTTTAACACTTGGAACATTACATAATAAGTTATACCATCAGTAACATAACTAGCCGAAAAAAGATACTCACAACAATATTTGATTTTAAAATATGATGTGGAGATCCGAGCTAGATCCTTGGTCTGACATGATGATTAGGATCCCCGAAAGAATCCCAATCAAGCCTCATAGCATATCAAACATATCTAGGGTACAAAAATAAGATAAACATCATGCGAAAATTTATAAGAAATCCAAGAAACATAGCATACTAGGAGAGCAATAGGGCGACATAAACTCCATACAATCCAAGCATGCCACTAATAGATCTTACATAAGTTTGGGGTGGGGTGGGGTGGAGTGGTGGCTTAGGACATGTTGTTCCAAGCTCATATTCAAATAAAGAAAAATCTCGAGGTACCAATATAGGCCAATGATGACAAGTAAGAGAAGGTAGACTAGGTTTGATCTCGAAGCATGAAGACTTACCACACAATCTTCAATATGCCAGAAATCTAGCCACATGAGTGACTAGTACAATAAGAATCCTCCCCTACATTATAAAATAATGTAGCCAATGAATTTTGCATTGGTATATGTTTGATTGTACTAAGTATATAAGCAATACAAATAAACATTGATCATGTAGTGCAAATAACTAATTGAATAAATAGCATAATAAGGCAAGTATTTAAAGCATGAGTAAACAAGAGACTTGTAAATGCACAAGTAAATCGTAGGGAGAATCATGTAAAGAAAAGTGCTATGAATAGTCGAGTGTATTGTCACGGCCAAGACCTAGGGCCTAGAAGTGACACGGAGAATGGAAACCCGAGAGTCCCCAAATAAGCCTCAAAGTCTCCAAATCTACATTATCGGTTCGAAAGCGCATTCAAATAGTAAACACATAGTTTTAAGGGATGGGAAATTAGGACTCACGCTATGGGGATATCGAAGGGAAAGGGATTTAGATGGATTCACATATCACATAGCACATACAAACTAAGGGGCGGATAAGTATGACTCACTCTATGGGGGCAATACAGTGCTTAGGATCTTCCACATTTCCACCTCAAACATACATGCATATCATAATTTCGATAGTCAATCCATGATAGCCATATCTAATAGATAACCGAAATCATAAGCTTCAAATACAACACATAACATATAGAATCTACGAGAGTCTATAAGATGTCCAACAACGCCTCTAGTCATATGATGGAACGGGGGCCAAGACATGTCTCGAGCTCACCCTCAATTAAGAAGATAAACAGAAAACAACATAGGTAGAAGGAAGGTGGTTTATCGTTGGAAGATAGGACTCACCACAGTATCAACTCTCCGAATTTGAGCTACCCGTAAAGCGGTGGATGATCGTAACACACGGTCCCTACATGGTAAAATCATGTAGGCATAGAGTATGCGTTAGTATGTTTGAATGTACTAGTATGCGGGCATGCACCATGAAATGAAGATGATGTTAACCTGCACAATATGCCATATGAAAACCATAGAGTATCCATAACCCACATATACTAGCACTCAAAGAGTCACTCCTTGCTTGAATTGTGTAAAAGGAGGGTTGTACCCATCCTCATCAATACACATGTAGCTCATTACATGACTTTGTATAGGGAAGGTTGTACCTTTCCTCATCTATATATTGTGTAAAGGGAGGGTTGTACCTATCATCATCAATACACGCTTAGCTCATATAACTATGTGCATGGGGAAGGTTGTACCTATCCTCATCTATGCCTTGTGTAAAGGGAGGGTTGTGCCCATCCTCATCAATACACACTTAGCTCATACATACATGTGCATAGGGAAGGTTGTACCTATCCTCATCTATGTATTGTGTAAAGGGAGGGTTGTGCCCGTCCTCATCAATACACACTTAGCTCATACATACATGTTCATAGGGAAGGTTGTACCTATCCTCATCTATGCATTGTGTAAAGGGAGGGTTACGCCCGTCCTCATCAATACACACTTAGCTCATACATACATGTGTATAGGGAAGGTTGTACCTATCCTCATCTATGCATTGTGTAAAGGGAGGGTTACGCCCGTCCTCATCAATACACACTTAGCTCATACATACATGTGCATAACGAAAGTTGTACCTATCCTCATCTATGCATGGTGTAAAGGGAGGGTTGTACCTGTCCTCATCATTACACCCATGTGATTACATACTCATGCAAGATGTCATATCATATGCACACCCATATAATTCGTATTCATGTAGAAGTAAAGTTCAGAATACTATCAATTCATATCATAATGGTGTTCAACTTATATCATGTAGAAGTAAAGTTCAGAATACTATCAATTCATATCATAATGGTGTTCAACTTATATCATGCTCATGTTCATAGATTCTTACTCAATTCTTGTTCATAACCATAATTTCATCCAAATCGTATACATAGAAATCTTTGGGTTTTAATCCACTTCATAATTTCCATAAAAACCAACGTCCATAAATGCATATGCCATGAGTGATATGAGAATAACATGGGTAATATAGATCCAATATAAAATCATCAATGTAATATGAATTGAAGTAAATTCATAATTAAATCCACATTTGAATCATAATATAGATCACCCATGCACAAAACAAGCTTAAAAGGGGACATGCGCATGTATAATTTCATGATCTCAATAAGAGCTTAAATCAACTTAAAATAATCAAATAAGCATAGCACATACTTTAATTGAATTTATTAAATAAAAAAAATAATGAAAACTCATATTTAAAGTAAGCTAAAATTCATGAAATTCAAGTGAAAAGAGTTTGGGTCTTCTTGGTTGAAAGGGACCAAGAATCAATCCCACATACCTTAGCTAATAGAGAGGATTCATGAAGAAATTTGGTGAAGAAAGAGTTCTTTCTTGATCCCCAAGCTTAATTCCCACTAGATTTCTTTGAGAGACTTAAGAGTGACTTGAGAGAATTTTTAAATATGAGGAATGAATTTTGAATGAGAGGAATGAAGTTTAGGTCATTAGGAGGTCTTAGGTAGCATCGAAAGTCACAAAAGATCCTTCAAATAAACCATAATTACGAAAATAGCATTAATGAAACGAGTGAAAAATTATCTTGTCATGACTTCACTGGCCCTTACACGACCCGTGAAGCACTTCGCTGGCCGTGTAAGTGCTCATGAATCCATACTTAGACAAATTTCAGCAAGTTTTCTTTAAGGCAACGGTGCTTCCAATGAAGGTCGTACGGACAGTGTGAAGCTTCACGGGCCGTACAAGAGTCAGTATGAAGGTACCAAACTACGAGACATGATTTCACACTTAGAATATAATTTTTCAAAGAAATTTCGTGATACACTACCCACACGATTCGTGAGAAGCCACACGGCCCGTATGGATGCCCGTGTGGCTTGCCTTAGAAAAAAAGGAAGGAATACAACACAGGAAAGCTTTACAAAAATGGGCACAACTTCTTGATCCGAACTCAAGATTAGGTGAAACTAGGTGCGTTGGAAAGCTAATTCTGTTAGGTTGTAGAACACCCAGTTCATTTTTACTAAGAGATATGACCATTTAAAGTTGACCCTTCCACCGAATCATATGAAAAACTTAGAAATGGGAACAAATTTGAACTTGGCTTGATGTAGGAGACTCATGATGACCTTAAAACACATAAATAAGTTTGAGTTGAAGACTTGAAAGTGAACTTAGCTTGAGCTTGAAGGTTCTATTCTTAGCTCACAACTTGAGGGGTATTACATGTATGTATCATAAAGAACCATACATATGTGGTATATAACCATAACTATCAATAAAGCCATACGAGCTATATTATGAAATCTCAATGTGTACCCATATATCGGAGAAAAGAAAGTCTACTTGCCAAGGTATAACTTTATCTGACTAAGCAGATGTCCTGAATCATATAGTATATGTGGATACATTAGCTAGGACATATTGGCAAATAATCTGATGGTGACAACGTAGTTATGAGACTTAAAGCTTGCTACTAAGGACCCCTTAAGCTGAGCCCCCACCTCAAAATCATCTCGGTGCTAAATCGAGATCTCATAGAAATAATATCATAAAAATCATACATGTTATGAACCCATAAGATTTTCAAAGGTCATATTGCATACCTATCACAAATCATAAGACTTATTATGTGAAATATAAGCAATCTACCAATCCAATTGTCACAACCCAAGTTGGGCTATAGGTATGATATGATGATTAGGATCCCCTAAAGAACTTCAACAAGTCTCTTATCATTAAAAGTATACATAAGGTAAAAATAATGAGGCTAACATAATTAGGAAACCGATATGAAATCGAAATTATTGCATAAAAGGAAAAAAAAAAAGATGACATACACCCATGACAATCTAAACATACCTTTAATGGATCCAATATTGGCGGGGGAGCCTTAGGACATATTCCTAGATCATCTTCAACAAAATAAAGAAATAACACAAAATAGTCTCATGTGTTAAAATAGACTAAGATTAGATAAGGAAAGGAAACCTAGACTTGGTTTGCCCTCGAGGAATGAGGACTCACCACACAAATCTTCAATGTAAAGCAAGCTAGCCACGAGAGTGAGGTGTAAAACAAGATCCCTCCCTGCATTATTAAGTAATGTAGCAAGGAAGTATACATTAATATGATTGAATGTATTAAGCATGCAGGTGATATAATTTAAATATGAACCATGTAGTGCAATGGATCAAGTAAATATCATGATAAGAGTTATTTAATAGAATAAGTAAGCATGAGAATGGTCAATGAACAAGTAAATTATAAGAATCATGTAAACGTAAGGACTATGAATAATCAAGTCATGAACCATAAAAAGCCATATATATATGGGAGAACAACCATAATCTATAATAAGACCACGCGGGCTGTTTTTATGGAATCCCAATCACTATCCATACATTGAAGAATAGAGAGTCTACTTGCCAAGGTAGAACTCTACAACATAAAAAAATGAGCTATCAAGAGTTACGTGGATCCATTAGTAAAATTATATTAGTAAAAGAAATCCTACAGTGGAATGTAGTTTTAGGACTTAGAGATTTCTACTAGGAACTCCTTGGGATGAGTCCCTACCTCAAAATCCACATAGTACTAAGTCAAAATCCCATGAAATACATATCATGATCATCATACTCATCATGATTTTATAAGCTTAATATAAATCATAGTTCATACTTTTCATAAGCTTGTTATATAGGACAGACAAGTTATAACCACTAATCCAAATCATAGAAACTTGTTCATAAAATAGCTCACTTTCATATTTAATTCATGTAATGTGGGTCTACACCTTCCATCATTATAAATCTTGACTTAATAATGTCTTAGGTCACTATTTTCATAAATATACTGGAACTCTTGACATATCATATCCATGACTTGTGATAACGTTCAAACATACTTCATTAAAGAAATATGGACAATCGTCAGCAGTCTAATTACCCAACTAAGAGTCAGGATCAATTCCATAAGGAACATGTTGAAATAATTCTATCAGTTATTACTCTTCAATTGGAGTCACTACTTTCCTAAAATAACAATGCATAAGAAAATTAGGGGTTTTGTTGCAAAGAGTAGAGTAGAAAAATATTTTCATAACCCACGTGGTGGGTAGCAAAACATTTTCATAACCCCATGATTTTCGTGATTGAAACTATTCATGCATGAAATCAAGCTTAAAGGGAACACACAAGTTCAAATCTCATGAAAATCATATGAATCACTAGAGTAAGAAGTAATTCATGCTTACATTATCATCTGAGAGTAACCCATAGCATAATTTCAACAAATTAAATCTAAATCATAAAAATCAATCTTCAATCTCACTTAAAGTTCATTCAAAATTGAAAATAGAATTTGGACTTCAAGATTGAGAGGAAACCATGAATGAAACTACACACATGGATTAGAGAGAATGAGATAAGATAAACTTTAACTTAAAATCACACTTGAGACCTTAGCTTGAATCTTCAATGTCTAGGCTTGAATTGACACTTAGATTTTAGGAATTAGGTGTAGGACTTGAAATGAAGTGAATGTAAATGACCAAGAATGATTTAGAGGTGTTAAGGAGGAAAAAAAAGTCCTAAAAGACCAAGGGATGGAGCTCGATTACCATATTGTCCCCACTCAAAATGGAGCCCTAATGGCCAAGAGTGAACTGTATGAAACCCCATGTAGACCGTGGTGCAATGCCATACAAGGGTCTATGGTTTGCTACCAATGCCAAAACAGTGGAGGGTTCATTCCATAAGATCCTCCACGGACAGTGGATGGTTTCGTGGTGGAACCCTCCCTTGAAACTCCCAAGTTAGTCTGCGATGTGCTCCTGACGCGTACCCTTCTAGATAAGCAATTTTCTCAAAATTTTATATTGCGATCTTCTAGACCTAAAAATCCACCAAGGTTATATTATCAAATATTTTTACTGTATTATATCATATCCCAACATTTAAAATGCTCGTAATATTACATATAGACTTATATCCAATGTCCAAAAATGCTTTTACATAGTCTAACATAGGCAGGAACTAGGATATGTTCCTAGCTCACCTTCAATACAAAGTAAGAACAATACTCTAGAAATAGAACAACCATGATCATCAATTAAAACTATGACTTAATAGCTCTTGGACCATGGGGACTTACCGACCAAGTATATCTTCAACTCCAAGCTAGCATGTAGAGTGTAGAGTAGGGTGAGTGGCCTCCCTTATAGTATGAATCAATATTGACAAAATATGTGTTAGTACATTCAAATGTACTAAATATGTGACCAATACAATGCATGATGTAATAGCAACGTTTTAGTGAT
Organism: Solanum rostratum; assembly: GCA_029948455.1. Classification (NCBI taxonomy): domain Eukaryota; kingdom Viridiplantae; phylum Streptophyta; class Magnoliopsida; order Solanales; family Solanaceae; genus Solanum; species Solanum rostratum. The sequence goes on along the minus strand of CM057053.1, from coordinate 12,650,106 downwards.
CAAGGTTAGAGAACTTTATGAACAAATCATTTAAGCATAATAGTGTGTCATGTGTAAGGCCAATGTCTTTGAAAATCAAAATGCAACCTTAGAAAAGCTTGTACATGCATGAATGAGATAATCAAAAGGCATAGCAAGTATTCATTAAAGCTTGTAAAGTTCATAGGTCATAGTAAGAATCTTAAGTCATAGTGTATGTCACAGACCATAAGTGAGTAAGCCATAAATCATAAAGTGAGATTACAACTGACATAAATTATGTGAGCTATAAGATGGGGTCTCGATGTTACCCTTAGACCTGACAAAAGAGGGAGAATACTTTGTCAAAATAGACACAATAATGCCTAAGTGGATTCACTAAGTGATTGTGTGAACCAGGTACTCACCCCTAGCTTTTTTACTTTGGTTCTCACCTCGAAGCATTGATCTTTTTGATACCCACCTTTTAGAGATTTGTGTATTCATCTCAAATTCCTTTATCTACAGTGGCATATAGTTCTATGACACAGACACTAATTCCTAGTCTATGTTGTGCTAGGTAGTACTCTCAAAAGAACAAATGATCAAACGTCGTAATATCATGTGGGAGAAAAATTATCCAATATTATCCAATTTCAAATTCCTTATTATCATAAGTCATAACATTAGAATAGCTCCTTAATCATTGATTAGATGAGATATCCTCTATCACCATTCATAAACATAGGTGATAAATTTGGGAAAATATCATTTACCATCCATAAGCATATATATTAAGACTTCCATAAATCATAATTAATTGCTTTCATTATACTTTAGGTGAAGCCCTTATCATTCATAAACATAAATCATTTCACAAACCTTCAATTTCTCATGAGAAACATTATTTGAGATTTTGTTAATCGTTATTGAAAAGCATGCATAAGATCATTTATAGACCATGATCATAGTTCATAATGAAACTTAGAGTAAAGGCATAAATTCATAGTAGATTAACTTAATACCATATTATTTAGATGAATCTATACCCAATCATAAAGAATTATGTCAATTGGATCATATTGAAAGAACCCATCAAGGAATTCATAAATTCATATTTTGAAATCAGTATTATACATGAGTTTAGATAATACTTCATGGAAATCATGCATTTCAAACATAAATTCATGCATAATTTAATAAAATTGAATCAATTTGTATATCATGATTGAGGAACCCATACTCAACACCTTGAACCATAAATAACATATAGGAGTAATTGAATAAAAATCAATAAAATAATATAATTAAACTGAATCTTGCATAAATTGACTAGTAATCATAGTTAGATTATAATTCATGCAATTGAATAATAATTTATCAAATCTAATGGAATTGATACTTGAAATTACTTGAAATGTTGAAGATCTTTTGTGCTCCATGAATGCAAGATGCTCACGAATCAATGCCCACATACCTTGTTGGAGAATCTAAGAGAAATTAGTAGAAATGTCACGACCCGGACCTAGGGTCTAGGAGTGACATGGCGAATAGGAACCCGAGAATCCCCAAACAAGCCTCAAAGTATCCATATTCACATCATCAGTTCAGAAGCGTGTGCGAATAATAAACACACAGTTCTATGAGACAGGAAAGTAGGATTCACGTTATGAGGGTATCATAGGGAAATGGATTAACATAACTCGTAGCACATAAAGACAAAGAGATTGGTAAGTATGACTCACTCTATGAGGACAATTCGGGACTGAGGATCTTTCACATCATAACATAAGAGAACACATCATAATACTCATAACCAATCAATATAATGATATCCAATAAGATAAGCATATCCATAAACATAATCTCCGAAAATAACACTTAGCATATAAACGCAAAAAGAGTCTATAAGATGTCCAACAATGCCTCTAGTTATACGATAGGATGGAGGCCAAGACACGTCCCGGGCTCACCCTCAAAGTAAATAACACAAGCAAAAGCACCATAGGTAGAAGAATGGTAGTTTGTCCTTGGAAGATAGGACTCACTACAAGTATCTCAAGACTCAAGCTAGCCATCGCATGGTGGATAGAGGTAGTCCTCGGTCCCTACATGGTTAGATCATGCAGGCAAAAGTATTCATTAGTACATTTTAATATACTAAGTATGCGGGCATGCAATGCATATGACTTACCAAACTTGCATTTGGTGTTAGACAACAAGGGCACATAATATAGAAAGAGATATATATCCAAAGAAGAGTAGCATAATAGTATTCCATGAAATTCATGATGCATGAAATGCAATAATGCACATATATATGGGGGGCGGACTATAATAGACAAATCAAACCCATGCAAGCTATTACATGAATTAGTCCAATGAAGACCTCCCAACAGTAGGAGAAGCTTACTTGCCAAAGGTAATCTACATCACACCTTACGACCCAGTCATTTTGGTGATGGAAGCTTACTTGCCAAGGGTAATCTACATCACACCTTACGATCCAGTCAATTTGGTAGATGGACTCCTTCCTTACCACCCAGTCATTTCAGAAGGATTTCCAATATCATATCATATCAATGTGTAACCATTTCTTACAACCCGGTCATTTTGGTAATGACTATCAATCCTATGTTGGCACATAGTTCAAGGAAAGGGAGAGGATCCTTGGGGATAGCCCTGACGGCCCCAATCCATTGGAGCTAAGTCAAAACATCCAACGAGAATACTTATACATATACATGCTTTCAAAAGAGGCATTGGTCATTTCAAATCATTTCAATGCACATTTAGCCTTAAAAGCCAAACATTCTTCATAATCATTCATACATGGGCTAAAAAGCCAAATCATAACTCATTATCATGTGTCTCATGCATAGGAATAGCCCGTACCGAATATGCTCAAAGAGCAAATAACAATAGACATTTATATGATCATGTTCTTGTCATAATCAATATCTTATCAAAATCATATGCATAAATATAATTGGGCTTAACCCACTTCATAATTTCCATAAAACTCGATGCTCATGAATGCGTATGCTATGAATGAGATGAGAATAACATGAGTAATTGAGATTCAAACTGAAATCAACAATGCGTTATGAAATTTAAGTAAAAACATAAGTAAAATTCATAGTTAAATTATAATATAGATTACCCATGCACAAATCAAACTTTAAAGGGGACATACACATTCATAACTTCATAACTTTAGTGCAATTCTTCATATTATGGCTTACATCACTTTAAAAATTAATAAATAAACATAGCCCATACATTAGTTGAATTTAATAAATAATAATATTGAAACCCCATATTTAAAGTAGCTAAAATTCCATAAAAATTGAGTGTAAAAGAGTTTGGGTCTTCTTGGTTGAAAGAGACCAAGAATCAATCCGACATACCTAAGGTCACCAAGAGGAAGTAAGAAGAATTTGATGAAGGTTGAAGTCCTTCCTAGAATTCCAAGCTAATTCTTCACAAGGCTTTGAGAGGAGTTCTTAAGAGAAGTTGAATAAAATTCCTAAGTGTGAGAATGAATTTGAATGAAAGGAATAGAGTTTAGGTAGGATGACATAGGAAGTCATAAAAGTCCCATCGGAGAAGCCATAATTACAAAAATAAATCATTAATGAAACGTAATTAAATTTCTTGCCAGAGTCCCCGTGAGAAGCTATCATGGTCCGTACAATGCTTCACGGACCGTGAACCCCCTTCGTGAGACCATACATAGCCAATTCATAGGAAACTCTACACAGACTGACTTTACAAAAATGGGCATAACTTCTTGCTCCAAACTCGAAATGAGGTGAAACTAGATGTATTGGAAAGATAATTTAAAGAGTTTCAATTTGATAGGTTGTAGGCCACCTCGTTCATTTTTTGATAAGAAATATGACCATTATAAGTTGACCCTTCTATCGATTCTTGTAAAAAGCTTAGCCAATGGAATTCCTCTGAACTTGGCTTGATGAAGGAGGCCCATGATGACCCTAAACCACATAAGTAAGCTTGAATTGAGGGATTGAAAGTGAACTTATCTTGATCTTGAAGTTTCTATACTTAGAAAAAATTCGACAAAAGCATCCAAATGGTTGGTCTCACAACTCGTACCAAGCTATACAAACAGTGTACTCCTCCGTACCATTTCACTAAGAAAATTCTTCACGACAAAGTTCCAAGATGGTGATTCAATAATTAGAAAATTTTTACTCTGGAACCCATACGGAAGGGCCTCACGGACCGTGAAGCACCAAATGGTCCGTGAGAGGGGCCGTACCACTTGCCTTGGGCTCAAAACTGTGAAGTCTCAAGCCCAAGGCTACCGCACGGTCCACACAGTCTGTATAGCCTCACATGGACTGTGTGGGGTCCAAGTGTGGTATGACTTGATCCCAAACTCTACATTAAGGCCCTCACACCCCACATAGGCCAAGGGTCACTTCAAGGAGGCTCCACACGGTCCTATAACACCATACGGACCGTGAAGGCTTCCATGAAATGTCACCTTGGTCCAAAACTTTCCGAATTCATATTTCTAAGCTCCATTGAAGTCGTACAAAGTCTAGGTTCTTGCAAGAAATCACCGTGAAACTTGAAAAAAATCACTTATCTTTTATGAAACCATTGCTTGGGAAAGAAGAGAGCTTTAGGAGAGCTTTTAGAGAGAAGGTTTGCGATTTTGAGAATTGAGTGAAATTATGGACTTTTGGGAAAGTAGAATTTATAATATAATAGAGCGTAGTCCCAAAATTCATCCAAATACATGAATGACCAATTAGAGAATAGAATAAAATAACCCTACATAAAAATTTCTTAGGGTCCTTGTGTCGGACCCTATATGAGCCATGTAAATCAATACAAAGCATATAAAGATTGTGGGAAGGGACCATGTCAAGGGAAGGGTCATGAAATTGGTAAAGGGACTTACCAAGGGAGGGACCACAAGGCATAGAAATCAATACCGTACAAGGTTCTATGAGAGGGTTTGTGTAGAGATCCCTTGTACCAGCCATATATGATCCATATACAACACCATGGGCACAAGTGTTGTAGCACCAACAGTAGAGTAACAAGGGTTCATGGGAGGAGGGTGGATAAGTCATCTCAGAAGGATGATCACCACGTTCCATGAATATCTCCACTGTCCTTGATGAGAGTCATGAAATACCATACAAGGTTCTATGAGAGGGTTTGTGTAGAGATCCCTTATACCGGCCCTATATGGTCCATATACAACACCATGGGCCGTACAAGGGTTCGTGGGAGGGGGTGGATAAGTCACCTCAGAAGGATGATCACCACGCTCCATGAATATCTCCACTGTCCTTGATGAGAGTCGTGAACATGCGACCGCCTAACAGGGAGTTACTAAAATGAGCATAACGTTTTACTCCAAAATTGAAATAAGGCAAACCTAGTGGAGCTGGAATGAAAATTCAAAAAAGTTTAATTTTATATGTCATGGGCTACCTTATTCTTTTTTTTTTTCTAGGATAATTATCATTTGGTGTTGACCTTTATACATACTCATGTGAAAACATAACCCGTAGAAATTCTTTGGATGTGGTTTAATGTAAGATATCTCTTATGACCCTAAACCATAATTAATACACTTAAAATATTTAAGAATCGGTAAATATCTAATACACTTTAAATATTTAGGAATTGATCCTAACACATATAACTAGTAAAGTTGTTGCCACATGACTAGGGGGTCATGAGTTCAAGCCTTAGAAACAATCTTTGGCAGAAATGCAAGATAAGACAACACACAATAGATCCTTGTGGTGGGGCTCTTTTCTAAACCCTGCACATAGTAAGAGATTTAGTGCACCGAGCTTGCTTCTTTTTTTAAGCTCGAGCCTATACACATGTGGAGAATTGCTCGAGTCATGAATTAAATTTCAGGGTGGTACATAAATTGTTATAACTGAAATTGTATATTATCCTTGTCTATAGGAATTATACATCAAACTTCAAGCTTAGCTCACATAGTTATATGATAGCTATTAATATTTTTGACAGTCTAGTCTTTGATGTAGCATGACTTTATACTTTGTTATTTTGCTTCTTAGTATTTATCAATTGCATTTACTAATTGGTCATTACATCTGTTCATGTATTTTAATTCAATAGTTTAGATTTCTTATGTTCAGTTTATTAGCTTTATAATGCATATATGATATACTCGATAAATTGAAAGTACTGACTGTGTACTCTTTCCGCTATATTATTTTATGATATATGTGCAATCATTTAGTATTCAGCTCACGGTTAGTATAATTTCTGGTCAAGACAAAAATAACATCACTGTATCCTCATCTTTCAAAGAAAAACCTTATCTTTATTTAAATCATATGGTTTCTTCAATTTTTTGATAGTTAGAGTTAGCTTGGCCTTGTCCTGATAATTCCTCTTAATAGGTACTTTTAGACAGTCAATCAAATGTTAATGTTTCATCTCCGTGTTATGTTTAATCAAACTCTTTTGAGCATTTGACTTCATATTTTTTATTATCTACATATCTCAGCCTTGGATTTTTCATACGATATTTGTGCTTCAAGCTTGAACCTTAGTCGTCATGCCAGATCATGGGTCAGTTGTGGCTCTAAGCACCGTGTTCTAACTAAGAAGTAGTTGAAATCATGATAATTAATCTCAAATAATATTTGAAGAGTGAAAGGATAGTTTCTTTAATCATAATTTGTTCAAATACTTTCTTAATATTTTTATCCGATAACTATTATGATTTAAAGTACTTTTTATATATTTTATAATATAAGGGCACCGAAAAATAAAAATTTTGGGTTTGAATTGATACAAATAGGCGAACATTAATTAGATTTACTCTAGTACATTTAATCAAGGCTAACCCATTGAAACAAAAAAAATAGCTTTTTGTGATTCTTATAACAAGCTTAAGTGACTTTTTTATTATAAAACATAAAGACTTTGGTAATCATATCATATCATATCAATACATATATAAAAGAGAATGTTGGGCTCGCCTACGTGGCACTCTCGCATAATTCTTATTTATTATTTTTTTGAAATAATTCAGTATTTTAAAAATTATTTAAATAGTCCAACAAAAGTTAAACAAAAAAACTCAAAAGACGTCATTTCTAATTTAACGGTACTTTAGTCTGTCATAGCCATTCGAAAAGTCACAACTATTCAAAAAAAATCACACCTCTTCGAAAAAGGCACAACCATTCACAAAAGTCATAACTCTTTGAAAAAGTCATAACTCTTCGAATTCAAAAAAATCATAACTCTTTGAAAAAGTCATACCTTTCGAAAAATTCACAATTCATAACTCTTCAAAAAAGTCATAATTTTTCAAAAGAGTCACAAGCCCTTGAAAAATTCACAACCTTCCGAAAAAGTCACAATCCTTCAATTAATCTCTTTAGAAAAATCACAACCTTTTGGAAAAGTCAAAACCCTTTGAAAAAATCACAATTTTTTGAGAAAATCACAACCCTTCGAAAAAGTTACAACCTTTCGAAAAGTCATTATTCTTTGTTAATGTCACAACTATTTGATAACTCTTTGAAAAAATCACACTTTTTTGAAAAAGTTACAACCTTTTAAAAAAGTCACAATCCTTCAATGTGAAAAATTATCTGCTTCAATATAATATACTACAATTAAATAAATATAAAATAAAATATAAAACTATACTAAATTGATTTTTAAGTTGAGGGTATTATAGTAACCTCAATAGAAAAGTCACAATTGTTCAAAAAAGTCACAACTCTTCAAAATAGTCACAACTCTTCAAGAAATTCACAACACTTCACAATAGTCACAACTCTTTGAAAAAGTCACAACTCCTCGAAAAAGCCACAACCTTTCGAAAAAATGTTAAAAATTATCTTCTTTCAATATATTGTAATATAATAAATATAATACAAAATATAAAAAATATTCTAAATTGAGTTTTAAGTTGGGGGTATTATAGTAATTTAACATTCAAGTTTTGGGAGTTCAAGTACTATTGAAAAATCAATTATATCTAGAAATAATGTTATAATCCAAAAATATAATTGAAGATAACTAGGACTTTAGGAATATTAAATTAATAAAAGTTCTTGAGATACATTATAATGCTAAATTTTTTATATAGAAAGAATTTAGTAATTCTAGAGTATTTTATTAATTTTAATATTAAGATATGTAAAGTTAAATAGAATACTTTTGATCACGCGATTTTAGCAATATTAAATTAATAAAAGTTTTGAAATATAGTTATAATGCTAAATTTTTTATATATAGAAAGAATTTAGTAACTTTAGAATATAGATTAAGATATATAAACTTAAATAGATTACGTATGATCACGCGAAGCGCAAGCTAATTACCTAGTTTTAAATAAAAGTTGAATTACCATGTACGAATCAAAACGTCTTGAGCAATAATAATATAATGAAATGTATATAGTCATATTTAAGTCATCTGACTTGAAATGATCAATGTTCGTGAATATTTATCATAATAAATTTCACATATATCAGGAGAAAGCAACAATAAATAACATTTAATAGGAGGCAGTATTTTTTTCATAGTCATAAGATCACCATGGATTTATTAAGTTTATGATATTTCATACTACTATCAAATCACCATGTATACATTAAATTCAAGTCATATGGGAAAGGGTTGACATAATTTGCAAAATAGAAGCCATTTTCCTTAACAAGCCAATAACAAATATTACCACGACCTTTGCATTTGCCAGACAAATGTCTATCAAAAGCATTAAAGGTTATAGTCTTTGAAGTCCAAACAAATTCACACCTGAACTTAGTTGTCTGCCAAAGATTCTCACGAAACCGCCAATGAAAGCCCTGGGGTCCAGGATAAAGGAATTGAGTTCCCAAATCATCGTCTTTGGACGAACAATGAAAGAATAAAGGATTTGTTCCAGTAGGAAGACCACTGACAATCCAAACTTCATAATGAGTTAAAGGACCCTTAGTAGAATTAATAGCAACAACTCCACTCAAGTATAAGATAAATAAAAATGAAAAGATTAAATTAATGATGTAAAAATTCATGTTGAGAACAAACTAAAAAAATCTATCCTCTTTTAATTTAAGAATACTCACAAGATAAAAAAGATATGTATATATTCTTTGGGAAAGCTTTATTTATTTAATAGATTCAAGAATGAACCTGTAAGGTCAAATTATTTTAGATTACAAAATTTATGTCCAAGTTAGTGCTGATAACATCTTCAGGCATTAATAGTTTTCTCATTTATGTTATTGAAATAATGATAAGTTCTAATTAATGTCATACTTAAAGTCATATTTGACCAAATCTGGTGACAAAACATGTTGACTCACTCTAACTTGTATTGACTATTGACTCACATGTTTATTAAAGGAAATTTACATAAATATATTAAAATTAACAAAATATTTATCATTTATAGTAATACAAATTTATTTTCAGCGAACACTTATAAATATATTTATAATATAGTTTTAATTCATAATATAGAGAACTATGTATAAAACATATATAATACAAGTTTCATTGATGGATAATATATTTATCAAACACTTTAAATATATTTATAATACATTGTGTTAAGTTCTTACCAAACAAGTACAATATATTTTAAAACACTTATAATATCTGTAAAATTTATTTTTATACAACGACAGATTTATCAAACTATTGCTATATATTGCTACAAAAGGTAATAAATAAAAAGTATCGCTAAAATTAGTAATTATTTATTAAAAGTACTTGCTTAAGTAATTTTTTCTTTATTTTATTAGCTTTACCCGGTCTATTTTAGCCCACAAAAAATTGGAGTTAATATCTAGCTCAAATTGATCGATCAAAAAGCTTTACAAGTTAGCTTGAAAAGACATTTTTATTTGATATGTATAATAAAATAACAAGACAAGAAAGAAAATATATAAAGCTAAGATGGAGAGAAGTGGGAAAACTTATTATTTCTCTTGATGGACGAAATAAAATTATAACCAACTCCTCAATTTAAAGCAAAAAATAGATATTATCCCAAAGCAACTAGTCCAAACTTTTCTCAAAAAAAAAAAAAGGGCACACACTATACTACATACGGTATATTAAGAATACTTCACCTACCACGAATCAAGACTAGCCTTTAGTTGTAACAAGCTACTCATAATCCCAATGTCATACCTAAATTGATTGTGATGACACTTATCGTAACCCAATCAAGACACGTTACCCTAAAGTAGAATATAATATATTAAAGCAAAAGTAAAGGTCTCAGTTGTCATTGATTCTCAAATAGAACAAAATAATATAAAGTAAATAGAAGTCTTGCAAGCCTGCTAAAGTGGCAAACTTCTATCTCTCAATCTATCCAAAAACTCAGCCCAAGTGTAGGAACAAAATATCAAACAGAACTGGGTTCACAACCTACACATATGTGTAGAAGAAAGGGTGAGTACCAAACAACACGAATCCCAGCAAGAAGATTTTATACAAAGGTAGAGAGTAACAAATATAAGTACTCCAACCACATCAACCGAGCCTCCAAAACTATAACTTGCACTCAAAAAAGTCAGCATACACAATATACAATATATAATCCAAGTAGCATGGAATGTACAACATCCCATATATAAAAAAAATCACAAATGCAGAATGAAATCATCAATTCATAACTTCATACCAATATCACATTAATAACATGAAATAAGTTACAAGATGAAACAATGCAATATTAAGTATTCATGATGCATGTCTGTCCTGCAGTATATATTCATTGCTATAATCATATTACAACTTATGGAGGTCACACATGAACTATGTATCAATATACTCACCAGAAGAGACCTCGACGCATTAAAAGACCATACCAATTAATACACTTACAGAAAGAGACCTCAACTATAAAAAAAAAACCACGACAACCAATATACTCACTCATAGAGACCTCGATCATAAAAGAAGACCTCAACAATCAATACCAGCCAATAAAGACATTGACTTATTTATTCAACAAGTTTCTCAATCTGGCTGGAATAATTTTCCATTGGCTTTCAACAAACAATGGAGTTCAATGTCACGATCCAAGCCTAGAGCCTAGTCACAACATAATGAATGAGAAACCTGGAGGCAACTCACCCAAGCCTCTTAGCATTAATCATGAATTTCATAGGTAATGTGTAATACCTGATAAAATTACTAAATACCCCTAGATAAGAGGCGTTCACATAACCCGTATTTCCAAACTCTGATGGTGAATTCGAGATGGAAAATGCGATCAACACAATAAATTACGTGAGAGAATGATCTTGGTTTATTTTACAGCAACCAGATCAAAAGATAATTTTTTGATGCAAAAACGCAATTCCAAAAAAGTACGTGGTATGTCTGCTTCGCAAACTTGTCATAGACTTACACTTGGATGTGATCCCAATATTTTCTATAGGATTAGAAAACTCGACAGGAGAAGTTTTGGTGAAACCCCCCACAAATTTGACCAAGTCCACGATGCGGACATGGTACGCCGAAGGGAAATTTTTTAGTTTATCACAAAGGGCATTCCTGACTTTTTTCAACCCCTCCTAAACTTAGAACATGATCAAATCATGTTGTTATGAGCGTAAAAAGGATTTTAACAACATTCCTAAGTTTTTCTAAATTTTTAACAAAGACTAGGGCTAAGGAGAAGAGAGGAAGAACGAGGGTTCAAGAGAATTGAGGACGAAATCTTGCTAGATTGATTGTGAAATTCCATACCAGGTATGTAAAACTAACCTAAAGCATAAAATTGTTCTTCCACGTGCCCTTTGATTGAGGTAGATTTATAGATGAAGGTATTGAGTCTTTATGCATGGTTTCTTGTAAATTATATATATCCTACATATTTTCACATGTTGATGATCATCATAAACTTGATTTTATTGATTAACAACTTTTCATGAGTTGCTACATAAACCCTATATGTTATTTTTATAAAAGATTGCATAAATGAATTAAAGAATTGAGTCTAGAGCCTTGATTTAAGAATGTTGAATGTGATTGTGATGTGAGCATGATGATAGGTTGATAGAATTTGATGGTCCTAAGAGTCCCCATAATTGAACTCTAAAGATTGGTCTAATTGATGGTCCTCCTAATGATTGGTCTAAGCTCCTTCGAAAGATTGATTGAGAATTGAGTTGGTTATATGATTGACAGGTCGAAAGGCCTGATTATAATAGAATTGATGAAATGATAAGAGTCCTTACGAGACTAATTCATATGATTGATTGTCTTATGAGCATTGAGTCATGAGAGGAGTATCGGGCATCAAAATGAGTAAAAGTAAGTCTGACTCGAACTCATCAACTCGTCAAATTAGATGTTCCCTTTTGATTGGAAGTCCCTGAAACAATAACAGACTTGATTGACCAGATCCCTTATGGATCCGTTTCGTTCTTTACCTGGCAAGTAATAAATGGCCATGGCAATATCAGCGGGATTGTTGTGTCATCACTGGCTCATAAGTGATTGCTGTCAAATAAGAGAAACTTCCAAATAGGTTCTATACTGATAGTACTATGATTTGATTTGATTGGATTGGATTAGATGGGATTGGATTGGTACTGATTGGTCATTATATACTCTTTACTCTTGATTTAGATATACCTTTGACATCTTGATTAAGTATTTTCTGAGTTGATGTTATTTTATATTATTCTACCTATATCTATTTCATTCATCCATTTTACATACTCGTACATTTCACATATTGGCGTTCTTTTGAACTGCATCATTTCATGATGCAGAGACAATTACTATAGATCATCAACAGGTGCACAATTGAGGATCTATTGCAGTCAACTGAGTTGGTGAGCCTCTCTTACTCTAGCTAATTCTCATTTATATTTTCATCTAGATTTTAGAGTTAGACTTTAGACTAGCTTTATTTTGAGTTGAGGTAGCGATGGGTTTGTCATTAGCACCACTGAACAGTTGATAGAGGCTTAATAGACTAGAGCTGATTTGTTGATTGGATATTATGTTGAACTAGTTTCTCTCTTGCTAGCCTAATTAATTTGATATGGTTTTATATGATCCAGAATGTCCACCTTTCATTTTCATAGTCTTTTGCTGATATGTTAAATATGTTGATGGAGTGAGTGTGATGAGGCTAAGTGGTTCGCTTAGGGACTTGCAATAGTCTCTACGTGCTGGCCACGTCTAGGGTACCCTCCCAGGACGTGACAAATTTCGTATCAGAGCACAGTGTTCAAGTGTCTTGGGGAGTTTGTGAAGCCAGTCTAGTAGAGTCTTATTTATGGGTGTGCTGTACACCACATTTCACAAGCAAGAAGCTATCGGACATTAGGAAAAGGTTACACTTCTTTCATCTTCTTATTCGTGCGATAGAGTAAACCTCTATGAAAACTCTCTTCTAACTCGTGCATTATGCGTTTGCATCAGAATCATGATGAACCTATAGGCACAACTATACCTGCTGAGCAGCCACCATAGGCTAAAATCTCGAATGCTGAGCTCCACCAGACTATCCAGACTTTAGCCTAGGCTATGAAAACACCTGCTGCTAGATAAGGAGTGGATTGATAGGATGCGTAGGACACATCTAGAGTCCATAAGTTTTTAAGGATGAACCCGGCTGAGTTCACAGGGTCTACACCCAATGAGGATCCTTAGAACTACATTGATGAGCTTTAGAAAGTGTTTTAGGTGATGCATGTGGCTGATGTTGTTCGAGTTGAGTTGGCTGCCTACCAGCTTAAAAGAGTTTCCAGGCTGTGGTTTGATCAGTGGGAGAAGGGTAGAGGAAGGGAGCCCGAGTGCTGACTTGGGCAGTGTTCGAGGAAACTTTCTTAGGGTGATTCTTTCTGAGGGAACGAAGGGAGTCCAAGGTAAGAGAGTTCTTGAATATGAAATAGGGATCTATGACTGTGTAGGAGTATGGGCTCAAGTTCACCCAGCTATCTCACTATGCTCTGGATGTGGTTACAAATATGAGAGGGATAATGGTGTTGTATGTTAGTGGGCTGAACAAAGGGCCAAAGAAAGATGGAAGGGGAGCTATGCTTGTAGGTAATATAGATATTGGGAGGTTGATGACTTATGTACAACAAGCTGATGAGGAGAGGAAGCAAGACAGAGAAGAGTACATAAATAAGAGGGCCAAAATGTCCAGCAATGAGGTTGGGAAGATAGGGAATAGGAATGGTAGCAGGTTTAATCAGGTCCAGCAGTAGCATCTGCTAGTGCACCTGTGCCCAAAAATAGGAATGAACATAGGTCTCAGAATTTCAAAACCCAGGGATCTCAATCACAGGCTAGTGTGGCTCAAGGTTCATTGGGTAAGCCACTATGTAATAGGTGCACAACTTACACTTGGGAAAATGCCGTGAAGGTAGTAATACGTGTTACAAGTGTGGCCAGCTAGGTCACTTTCAGAAAGATTGTCCAAGGTGGGCTGATGAGGCTTAGTCGTCTACACCAGCCCTACCAGCTATAGAAAACCAAGAAGGTGCTACGTCAGGCGCAAGTGGAGCTAAAAATTGTTTGTATGCCATGGGTAGTCGCCAAGATCAAGAGAACTCCTTAGATGTTGTGACGAGTATGATTCAAGTCCTTACTTTTGATTGTTATGTTTTGATGAATCTTGATACCATATTGTCGTTTTTATCTGCTTATGTGGCTAGTAGATTTGATAGAACTCCTAAGTGTCTTCTTGAACCCTTTGATGTTTCCATTCTAATTGGTGAGTCTATTCTAGCTGAAAGAATCTACATAAATTGTGTAGTATCCGTCCATCATAGAGATACTCTTGCTGACTTGATTAAGTTAGAGATGATTGATTTTGATGTGATCCATGGCATGGATTGGCTTCATGCCTATTATGCCTCTATTAGTTGTAGGATCGAAGCATTAAGTTTCAATTCCTCAATGAATCAGTCCTAGAGTAGAAAGGTGATTTTGTTTCACCTAAGGGAATGTTTAATTCCTACCTTAGGGCTAGAAAGTTAATATCTAAAGGTGATATACCACCTTGTGTGAGTTAACTCTGATGATGTAGAGCCTCCTACTCTAGAGTTATCCCCGATTGTGAATGAGTTTCCTGAAGTGTTTTTTGAGGATTTGCCTGGAGTCCCTCCTGATAGGGAGGTTAGCTTTAGGATTGATGCTTTACCTGACACCTAACAAATCTCAATTCCACCTTATAGGATGGCCCCCGCTAAGTTGAAAAAATTGAAAGACCAATTAAGGTATTTGCTAGAGAAGGGCTTTATCGAGTGTTTCTCCTTGGGGTGCTCTTGTCCTTTTAATGCAAAAAAAAGATGGGTCTCTCAGAATGTGCATTGATTATAGGCAACTGAATAAGGTTGCTGTAAAGAATAAATATCCTCTCCCCAGGATAGATGATCTGTTTAACCAACTTCAGGGTGCCTCTTGCTTCTTAAAGATAGATCTCAGATCTGGTTATCATAATTTGAAAGTAAGGGAATGTAACATACCAAAGACAACCTTTAGGACTAGATATGACCATTTTGAGTTCTTGGTCATGTCCTTTGGTTGACTAATATGCCTGCAAGCTTCATGGATTTGATGAACAGAGTGTTCAGACAGTACCTTGATATGTTCATGATCGTGTTTATCGATAACATTTTGGTGTATTTGAGAGATGAGGAGGAGCATGCAAAGCACCCTAGAATTGTCCTCCAAACTTTTAAAGACCATAAGTTGCATGCAAAATTTTTTAAGTGTGAATTTTGGCTCAAGTTAGTTGATTTTCTAGGCCATATTGTCTCAGGTGACGGTACTCGAGTAGACAATCAAAAGATTAAAGTGGTTAAGAATTGGCCTAGACCGACCTCTCCAACTGACATAAGAAGTTTTTTGGGTTTGGCAGGCTATACCGCAAATTTATTGAAGGTTTTTTTTCCATATCTTCACCATTGACTAAATTGACTCAGAAGAAGGCCAAGTTTCAGTGCTCCGATGAATATTAGAAGAGTTTCAAAGAGTTGAAAACAAGATTGACTACTGCACCAGTTCTAACCTTGCCTGATGGCACAGAGGACATTGTGATATATTGTGATGCATATAGAGTTGGATTGGGTTTTATGTTGATGCAAAGGGGAATAGTGATAGCCTATGCTTCCGGATAGTTGAAGGTTCATGAAGCAAACTATCCAACCCATGATCTTGAGTAGGCAGCGGTGGAATTTGCACTTAAAATTTGGCGCCACTACTTATATGTAGTATATATTGATGTGTTCACTGACAACAAGAGTCGGCAATATGTCATCAGTCAAAAAGAGCTCAACTTGCGGTAGAGGAGATGGTTTGAGTTGCTCAAGGACTATGAAATGAGCATTCTCTACCACCCAAGAAAAGCTAACATTGTTGAGGATGCTCTTAGCAGGTTGCCAATGGGTAGTATGGCCCATGTTGAGAAAGAAAAGAAAAATTTGGCCAAGGAAGTGCATAGATTGGACTGATTAAGAGTTCAGCTCAAAGAGAATCATGAAGGAGAAGTCAATGTCCAGAATGGGTCTGCTTCATCTTTAGTAGCGGAGGTGAAAGCAAAGCAAGACCAAGATCCTGTCTTACTCTAGTTGAAAGAAGCTATCCATAAACAAAAGGTGATGGGGACATAGAGTTTTAAGGTACTAGAGTAAATTATAATGTTCCGAATGTTGATGGTATTCAAGGTAGAATTATAGATGAAGCCCACAACTCTAGATATTCCATTCATCCTGACTCTACCAAGATGTAACACAACTTGAAGAAAGTCTATTGGTGGAGTGGAATGAAGAGGGATATTGCTGAGTTTGTTTCCAAGTTCTTGAATTGTCAACAAGTCAAAGTTTAGAATCAAAGGACATGTGGATTAGCTCAAAACTTTGAAATTCCTGAATGGAAGTAGGAGATGATCAATATGGATTTCATTACCAGTCTACTGAGGTCTCGAATGCAACATGACTTGATATGGGTGATTATGGATGGGATGACTAAATCTGCTCACATCTTAGCAGTTAGGACGACTGATACTATAGAAGAGCATGCAAAGCTATATATCTGCGAGATTGTTAAGTTGCATGAGGTATCCTTATCCATCATCTTGGACAGAGGAGCTCAATTCACATCTCAATTTCGGAGATCTTTTCAGAAAAAAATGGGTACTAAGGTGACTCTGAGCACTGTCTTTCACCCTTAGATAGATGGCCAGGCAGAGCGTACCATTTAGACCTTGGAGGATATGTTAAGGGATTTTGTCCTTGACTTTAAGGGAAATTGGGATGACCATTTACCTCTAATCAAATTTGCATATAATAATAGTTATCATGCAAGTATTCAAATGGCTCTGTATGAGGCTTTGTATGGGAGGAGATGTAGATCACCAGTTGGATGGTTCGAAGTTGGTGAAGCTGAGATAATTGGTCCAAACTTGGTCCATCAATCTACGAAGAAGGTTAATGTTATTAGAGAAAGGTTGAAAACTGCACAGAGCTGCATGAAATCCTACACGGTTGTGAGAAGGAGAGACTTGGAGTTTGAGGTGAATGATTGGATATACTTAAAAGTGTCACCCATGAAGGGTGTCTTGAGATTTGGGAAAAAGGGGAAGATAAGTCCTCGCTATATTGGTCCCTATCAGATTATGAAGAGGATTGGGAAGGTTGCTTATGAGTTAGAGTTAACTTTCTGAGCTAGACGCGATTCATCCAGTTTTTCATGTCTTGATGTTGAAGAAATGCTTAGGAGATCCTTCATTGGTAATACCTATTGAGAGTATTGGGATGAAGGATAACTTTTCCTATGAAGAGATTCTAGTCCAAATCCTTGATCGTCAGGTTCACAAATTAAGAACCAAAGAGATAGCCTCAGTAAAAGTCTTGTGGAGAAACCAATTGGTTGAGGAAGCCACGTGCGAAGCTGAGGAAGATATGAAAGCTAAATACCAGTAGCTATTCATGCCTGATGACGAAAATGTTGAAGGTAATGTCCTCACTCTTGATTCAAAATGATTTGTCTATTCCTAAGTTGGCTTATTTATTCTTGAGTCTGAATAACAATCGTCTAGATTGTTGATTGGTCGATAATTTGAATGGTTGACTGAGTATTGAGAGGAGTCTTGATTGTTATTTGTGCCTCGAATCCATCTTTACTTTTCATTCGAGGACGAATGAGTCCAAAATACCCCTAGATGAGAGGCACTCGAATAACGCGTCTTCCCAAACTCTGATGGTGAATCCGAGGCTGGAAATATGATCAACACAAAAACTTGTAAGAATAAATACCCCTGGTTTATTTTTAGAACAATCAAATCAAAAGATAATTTTTCGATTATGAAATGCAATTCCAGAAAAGTACGCGACATGTCCGCATCGTGGACTTGTCACAGACTTACACTTGGATGTGATTCCAATATTTTCTACGGGATTAGAAACTTGATCGAAAAACTTTCGGTGAAAACCCCTCAAATTTGATCAAGTCCGTGACGCAGACTTGGTACGCTGAAGGGAAATTTTTATGTTTTTCACAAGGGGCATCTAGACTTTTCCCAACCCCTCCTAAACTTAAAAAATGATAAAATTAGGTCATTTTGAGCGTAAAAAGGATTTTAACACCCATTTTTAAGTCTTTCTAAATTTTTAACGAAGACTAGAGCTAAGGAGAAGAGAGGGAGGGTGAGGGTTCAAGAGAATTGAGGATGAAATCTTGCTAGATTGATTGTCAAACTCCATACCGAGTATGTAAGGCTAACCTAAAGCATGAAATTATTTTTTCACGTGCCCTTTGATTGAGGTAGATCGATAGATGAACGTATTGAGTCTTTATGCATATTTTCTTGAATGTTTTCTTGTAAATTATATGTATCCTACATATTTTCACATGTTGATGATCATCATAAACTTGATTTTACTGATTAACTACATTTAATGAGTTAATGCATAAACCCTATATATTATTTTATAAAAGATTTCATGAATGAACCTAGGGATTGAATCTAGAGCCTTGATTTGAGAATGTTGAATGTGATTTTGATGTGAGCATAATGATAGGTTGATAGAACTTGATGGTCCCAAGTGTCCCCATAATTAAACTCTAAAGATTGGTTTAATTGATGGTCCTCCTAATGATTGGTCTAAGGTCCTTTGAAAGATATATTGAGAATGACCTAATTAGATGATTAACAGGTCGAAAGACTCTATTGTAATAGAACTGATGGAATAATGAGAATCCTTATGAGACTAATTGATATGATTAAGTGAGATAGATTGTCTTATGAGCATTGAGTCATGGAAGAAGTATCAAGAATTGAAATGAGCAAGAGTAAGCCCGACTCGAACTCACTAACTATGTTGCCAAGCATAGGTGAGAATTAAACCCATTGAATTGGATATTCCCTCTTGATTGGAAGTCTCTGAAATAATAACAGACTTGTTTGACCAAATCTAATATTAATCCAATTCGTTCTTTACCTGGAAAATAATGAACAACTGTCGCAAAATCAGCGGGATTGATGTACAATCATTGGCTCATAAGTGATATTGTTGAATAAGAGAAACTCCCAGATAGGTTCTATACTGATAATACTCTAACTGGATTTGATTTGATTGGATTGGATTGGTATTGATTGGTCATTGTGTACTCTTTACTCTTGCTTTAGATAGACATTTGACATCCTGATTGAGTATTCTCTGAGTTGATGTTATTCTATATTATTCTACCTATATCTGTTTCACTCGGCCATTTACAACTTGTACACTCCACATACTTCACTCCATTTGGACTACATTGTTTCATGATGCAGAGACAAGTACTAGAGATCATTAATAGGCACACCGTTAAGGATTTACTGTAGTTAGCTGAGTTGATAAGCCTTCCTTATGCGAGAGGATGCTCATCTATATTTTCATCTAGCTTTTAGAGTCAGACATTAGACTAGCTTTATTTTGAATTGAGGTAGTCATGGGTCTGTCATTGGTACCTATGAGTTGATAGAGGCTTCATAGACTAGAGTCGATTTGTTGATCGGATATTATGTTGAGCTAGTTTCTTTCATGCTAGCCTACTTGATTTGATATGATTTTATTAGACCCAGAATCTCCACCTTTTATTTTCATATTCTTCCACTAATATGTTAAATATGTTGATGGAGTGAGTGTAATGAGGCCAAGTGGCTTACTTGGGGATTAACAATAGTCTCTGAGTGCTGGCCACGTCTAGGGTACCCTCTTGGGCGTGAGATAATGAACATAAATAAAAGCTAAAATAAATGGGTAAAATAGGACTAAGGGAGAATCAAACATAACACTAACAAAAGGCATAATCATCATCATCATCATCATACATATCCAATCATACCTCTAACTTAGACTTCGCCGGGGCTAAGACATGTCCCTACCTCACCCTAAAATCAAAGTAGCAAGAGAGGTACAATAAAATAGTCATAAAGTCTTAGTACAACACAAGCTTGAAAAAAAAGTAGGATATTGTCTCTGAAGTAGAGGACAAGTAGGATATTGTCTCCGAAGTAGAGGACTCACTAAGTCTTGGTCTTCTACAACCCAAAGCTAGCCACTTGTAGGAGTAGGAGGAGGAGAAGCATCGGTCCCTATATGGTGATATCATGTAGGCAAAATATGCATTAGTACTTTGAATGTACTAAGTATGTAAGATGCAATGCAACAAAAAAATATAATGTATTATAATAAGCAATATGCATAATTATAACAAGGAAATAAAGCTTAAGATATGGTGGATGATCAATGCACCTCTAAAACATGCTCTAGAACAACATACATGTCTTAAGTCATCATGTACATACTTATGTAGGAGAATACCATAACTGACATATAAGCCCATGTGAGTTACTACATGTAATCCAACATAACCCTCTTAAGTTGGCCGGGAGACTACTTGTCAGGTAGAGTTCCATCAACTTATGCATGCACATCTTTAACTTTAACTTTTGATACTGTGGATCCACTAGCCTTAGCTAACAAGGCCTTCTATCGTAGCATATAGTTAATGAGACAGGAGGTTGCTACTAGAATTCTCTTATCGAACCCCACCTCGAGCCCCATTTGGTGCTAAGTCAAGTTGTACAGAATACTTTAATACATATTCATATACATGTATATTCATAAGCTATAAAACATAACATCATCATATTAAGAGTAGTTCATTAAAGCCTTATGATTCCCTCAAGTGAGGATTGTCCTTATCACAAGATGATCCATCTTTTTGTGAGAATTTCCCTTATCGCTATCTTATTTACATTCAGAAAGGGCTTCATAAGTACTTTTTAACTTTCATAACATATAGTTGAAATCGTAGTCATTCATAATCGTGCTTTATTTGATAATATGGTATAAAAAATTATGGGTTTGGTGCACATAGTCTTTAAATTGGGTACTGCAAGAGAAAAATGCATGATCTTCATAAAACTCACCATTTAAAATTATTCTTAAAACACCCCACCAAAATCATTCAAAACTGTACATAGAAATTCATGAAACCATCTCATAATTCAACATCCCTTCATAGAATGTCATAACTTCATAATAATGTATATTACTAGGTAGTAAATACATCATGTCATAGGCATTTGAAATAAAATCATAAAACTGATCAAAATCTCAAAATTTGAATATAACGATCCCTAGTTTAGGAGCCTTGAGTACAGAAAAATTGGCCTAAAAATGACCTTAAATTTTGTTTACTGGATGACTTACGGTATATACGAACTGTAGGTTCCTTTTTTAAACATAAAACTTCAGGAAGGGAAAAAGTTTCCAAGTGTGAGGTAACCCACGGCCCATAGAAAGTCATATGGTCCATAAGTAGGGACATGAATAAAAATATTAGACATGAAGGAAATTTGGTGATTTTTGAAGGATGACCTACGAGTTATCGGATGGCCCACAAACTAGGATACAACCCGTAAGGTCCTTTGTGGAATGAGGCCATGAATAAGGTGAAAAATTGCTAAGTGTAGAAGGAATCTACAAGTCTAACCACAATCTGTAAGAGTTTATACAGCCCGTAACATGGCCTCGTATCTTTGGGTCCGGCACAGGTGGTTTTCAAGAATTTCAGATGTGTTAGCAGATGAAAGGGACTTAAGACCCATGAATCAACTCACGACCTATAATCAGGGTCTCGTAGGTCGATTTTGATAGTTATAATTAGGGAAAGTTTTTTCATTTCCATCCTTTCTATTCCTAAAGTACATCATTTTGGGGATGGGAAATGGGATTTAAATTAGCCTTTAAGCTCTATGAAGCCCCCATTCTATTAATTCTCTCAACCCTAATATTCTCTATGGCAAAAGGCTCTCAAGAACAAGGCTAGATATCACGCCCCAATGAGAGGGGAGGAGCGACTGGCACCCAATACTATTATTGGCTGGGTAAGCCACTAAATATGCTAGTTAACTAAACTAGGGACCAAAAGAAAATCGGCAGTATAATATTTAGAAAAAAACTAAGTCGGGATCGTTTAGGTCATGACCTGGTCAACAACAAATCACATAGATCAAGATAAGTAAACCAGAACGATAAAGTACTAGCTAGCCGACAAGGCTGCAACCACAGAGGTACAGGCACACACCATATATACATGCCAATCTTATGACTGGAGACTGAAAGACACAAAAGGACCAACCCACAATAACATGTCCACAATAGCCTCTAACAGAATCACTACCACTGTCGGGACAGGGCCCTGACTATACCCAACTGTACAATAAAAATAAGCATCCTGTGAAAGCTCCAAGAAAAGGTGAGCTTATCAACTCACAACTGAATAGGGTTCCTAGTGGAGGGGTAAATCAAAACCCTGACCTGAACCTGCACGCACGAAATAAAATACAGCGTCCCCAGGCAAAGGGACGTCAGTACGAATAAACACGTACTGGTATGTAAGGCCGGAAGTAAAATCATAGATAACCGTAGTAAAAAGGTTAATAGAAACACCACCTGTAACTAAAACTCAAGTAGCCTTAATGGCAAATAAGCAACTTCCTAGAGATCAAATATGCATGGTATGCTCGAGTATCGCATGTCATGAATACATATATATAGATGCAAATGCATGACATACCCAACCAAATGCTAGCACTAGTGGTCCTTTTCGGTAGCTAACTGGCATTATATCTGCCAACCTATGGCCATCTGTCCCATATACATATATATATATATATATATATATATATATATATATATATATATATATATTTGGGCAAATAGGCCCCACACCTTCGATTATAGCTCGAAGTCCATGCATAACGTGCAATGTATGATATGAATGTTGAATGCACATAGTAGACCTTAGAAAGAACTTAGCCAATCTTTGCTCATTGGTACACTTATTCTCATAGCATCATAATCATTGTAATTTAACCAATCTTGGCTCATTGGTACACTTATTCTCGTAACATCATAATCGGTGTCATAGCATATACACATGACTCGTAGGACCTTTTATGTCTTTTTAACAAGTTTGGGAACTTAACCCAACATTTAGAGTAAAGCTTTAACTTTGAAAATGTTCATAAAGGTGCTTTACATAATGCTTATACTTGGTCCCGTGTCAATTAGTAAAGGAAAGTATTTAAGCAGAATTAAGTGCCTTGGTAGTTTAAACAGGAGCATTACACTAGAGATTATTGGAAACCAACACGTTACTTGTTAAATGCATCAATCATACTTTTGTATGGAAGAAGGACTAATTATGAATGATACATTCCCTTCGCATTCTACATTTATTTTAATGGCACTACACCAAGAAGAGAAACACCTTGAACATATGAATCGGTAGCCGGAAAAACTGACAAAATGATATATAAATATTGAACGTGCAGTTTAAGCAAACAAATGGAATTTAAACGTAATACTATCATGAAAATAAATCAGTTGCAACCCCAATGACTTTCACAGAAGGTCTTTCTAGCAACAGAATAGTAAGATATCACATTTGACGTTTTGGGAAACTTTCCAGATTTCGTGCTAAAAGGAGAGATGGAGCTTAGCCTTAACATACCTCTCCAACGAACATCCAATTGCCAAAAGTTTCTTCATGAAAGTTGTTTCTTACATCCTAAGCTTCGCAACGAATATATATGTGCAACTTAAGACACCTATAAATAGTAAAAAATTTAGCATTAATGACCAGATTCAGCAAGGAGCATTTACACAAGGAAATGTCCGTAAAACTTCGTAAAAATGATCGTAAAGGAGCCCCAAAATTATTACCTGAATACACCACCTGAAAACTAACAGTAATCACCAAGAACCCCATTTTTTTACACTCCAAAAACAGCCCCAAACTCAGCTAATAAGAGGGGAAAACAATTGCAAAGCATAAGTCACGCATTTCTAGGCACGGGATGAATTTTAACGGTAAAAACGCGAACAAACTTACCTAAATCACTTAGAGAACTTTTGGGAGCTTTATCTTCAATTTCATACTGCTTTGGAACGAAAATGGTTCATTTTTAAGCTTTAAAATGTCAAAATAGCCGACTTAAAGTTGGGCTTGACCCGACCCGGCCGATGACCCGATTTCCTGCTCGAGTAGTTCTAATAAGACTGTCATAACATTTTATTCTGAGGTCGATTTGATGCGCAGTTTAGTGCGTTGCAAACTAGACTCACAGATATTCAATTTGATAGGCCATGGACCTTCTAGCTTCTTATACTTTGCGAGATATCGCTTACTACATTTGACCTAAATTTAAGATGGAATTCTTAAAGAAACTTACGGTAACCTTGGCCAACCTTTATCTTGCAACTTTCTTGATTCCAAAATTTAATGTAAGACCTTTGTGATATTAAAATAACTTAAAAAAATCCATTATTATCAAATTATAAACTTTTAGTCCCATTCGAAAAGTGACATCTAATTTAAACCTTCTGAAAAGGGCGAGGTGCCCCTCAGTCATTTCTTTAATCCAAAATGTGCGTTTAGGGTATTCCTTTGACTTGAAACATTAAGTCCTTGATATCACTTCTTACTTTCAGCCTTATTATCCCAAGGTGCTAGCAAAAATCACATGCGCCTTATATATCACTACACTATTTATATAATGGAAGACGAGAAACACGGGGTCTCACACTAGGATTTCAAAGGTGTCTTCCCTAAAGGCTTCAATTTTGTTTAACTCCAGTTCACCCAAGGTGTGTGAGTTGATTTATGGTCATCCTTCTATCCATGAAGTTCCTTATTAAGTATTTGCGCTTTTCTTTAAGTTCCTCAAGTTAATGTGCATGCTTATGATAATTTCATGATATTTATGTAATTAAATGTTACATATGAAGTTTAGCAACTATTTTTCTATGTATATATAAGCATATTTGACTAATGATGATAACTCCATAATGGTTTTACAATGTGATAATGGTTGGGCGTTTTTGATGTTTCTTTAAAAGAGCAATTTCTTATGACTTATATGATTTACGATTGTTCCATGATAAAGCCTACCCTACCTAATTTCAAGTAAATCTTTCTATGATTTATGATTATGATTAGGGTATTAATGAAGAGCTTCAAAGTTAAGTTTATCAAAGACATGAATATGATGATAATTTCCCCAAAAGTTGTTTAAGAAAGGCCCCTCAAGATAAAAGGACAAATCCTCACTTAGTGGTTCCTAAGTTTCAAACTACTCTTATTGATTACAACTTATGGCACTAAGATATGTTTTAAATATTCTGTTGGACTGAGAGGACTAGAGATTGGAACTCATTTTGTTAGTTGAGGCATGACCCCTTGAAGCTAAATCTCAATGTTCCTAACTATGTGCTACCCTAGGAGCGATTGTAGGCTAGGGTAGTGGATCCATGTAGGCCCATATTTTGTGAAAAATGCAATTTCAAAGTTACTAATTTGGATATCTACCTTCGCAAGTAGATTCCCATTTTCTCAATGGAAGGAGTACATTGACCTTTACCCAGTGGAAGGAGTTTATTAAATTTCATGTAGTAGCTCACATGGTCTTATTGTCCATTATGGTATATTCCCATAAACTTTATGAGTTTATGTTATGTTTTCATTAAATGTATTTTCTTATGCAGTGTCTCAAATTGATCTTGAGCCATATTCCTTGTACATGCTTATACTTAAACTATTTATCTCTTATCATATGTATACTTATAGGTTATGTTTAATAATGATGGCATTACAACAATTTCATCCATGCATAGCATCTCACATACATAGTACATTTAAACATAATAACATATATTTTGCTTGCATGATTTAACCATGTAGGGAAAGGAACTCCTCCTTAGGCTCATGGCGAGTACTCAATGTTCAAGACTAGCTTTATTATTCGTTGTGAGCCCTTAGTTTGGGACTCCTCCACTTTTTCATTCTATCTTGTATGATTGCTTTGATTTAATACAATGTATTTGTAGCCTATCTGAGGCATTTACTTTCTATGTTGCAATATTTTAGACCACTTTCTATTTGATAGAAATTGACCGATACTAGTCCTATATACTTATGATGTAGTTGGTATGCTTTTGGACAAACATGATAATTGTAGTATTTCCATAACTTTTTAATGTTGCTTTATGGTCAAATTGGCCCTTAGCCCCTTTCCCTTAGTTTTTCACAAATTATTTTCATTTAATACATATGAATGCATGAGATGGCTTGGGTAAGGTGCTTTCGGGTATCTCATTTGCCGTGTGACGACTAGGCCCCTAGATCAGGTCGTTACATTGAAACTAGGTAACATTAGTGAAAATACTTGGGCTTCATAGGTGAAAGGAACACACAAATCAAACTAATATACCTTATTTGGAAGCCTAAGAAAAGAACTTGAGATTGGGGAGGAGGACTTGAAACCCTAGTCTTTTTCCCTTCTTGGTGTCTTAGGACTTAAATGCCTATAGAAGATTTTGGGGAGGAATTAGAGTTGGGAGAGAATGAGAGTGAAATGAGAGAGAATGGGGCTGATATAGGTAATATTAGGCCTTAAATGATGTAATGTTTGTCACGCCCCGAAAGAGTACACTTGCATGGTCGGCACTTGAAGAACCATTATTGATTCTCTAAGAGAACCACCAGGACTCGTCATCACATCATTCTTAGTAGCAGAAGAATACTCTGAAAATCCACTAGTTTAGATAAATAAAACTCTATTATAATAATAGTTTCAATGATCAAGTTTGGAAAACAAATAACAATCGACAATCCTCTACTCAAAATCTATGAAGCCTCTATCTAACACTCTGGATGGTACCACGATAGGCCATGTCTACCCCAATCAAGAAAATAAGAATACTCAATGAAAAATAAAGGGCTCTTCCAAATAGCAAGGAGGGCCTACTACTCTAGAATAAAAAAGCTGGACCTCGACGTTACAATAGCTAAAGTCCTCTATCACGTGTATGTGTATTATTAACAATGCATGCCCAAATGGACATTAGTGCATGGAATATACTAGTATTTAAAATGGCTAACGGAAACTAGTAAAGCTCAACTAAAATCAGTCAACTCGACTTAGAAATCAACTCATCAACTCATAACCGAACTCAACAAATATGAAAATTTAATGTTTAGAATCAAGATTTGAAAAAAGACTAAGTCTTATGCAACTCAGTTTAAAACATTTTATACTCAATTAAGTATTGCTTGAGGGCTTCTCTTAATCGGCATCCAATGCCACCACCATTCGTTTGGTGATGTACAATGAAGGTGGTTTCGTTGTCACACTCATCCTAAATTTGCCATGCTAAAGGACGATCAACTCTCTCTTTGTTCTAAAATAAATGTCAATCTTTTGGGACATGAGTCACTAGAGTTAACAACATGACTATCCTATGTTGGCAACATTGTCTATGGGTTAGAGTAGTTATTCACTTGTTTCCATATCAGTGCTCAATACTCTTTCCAAGACTAAAACATGCTCATGCAAATCCACTCAAACACATCTTTTTAGATTATCTCAACTCAACTCAATCGGAGTGATCAATCATGCATTTAATCATAACTCAACTCAAACTCAAATAGTCATTTAGATTACACTCCATCATGCTCATCACATAAAACAAATAGGATGCTCATTAAATTTGCGTAAATACAGGTAATATGTTTCTCATGCTCAATCACACTTAATTTACTCAACTCAAACAATCATAGTCATTGTCTTAATCCGTTCAATTCAACAAAATTTATATGGAATGATGCAATTCAAAGTTCATAGTATTGAATGCAACGTATTGCTCTGATTTCATATGACCAACATGTAAATCATTGATTTATTCATAATTATGCATAAAAACTCAAAATAAATGCACGTGACTCGAAGATTAGGATCATGAGATTTTTAGTGCTCAATTATTATATGTGGACTCCTCCCAAGTAAATGAAAGGGCACGTATACAAACTCTGTCCTACGCTTTAGGAATTCTTACATACCTGGAATTATGAAGAACGATCAACTCTTTGATGGTCCTCAAGCTTAAACTCGAAACCCTTGCTTTTCTCCCTTCTTCGATAGTCTCATGATTTCTAAATGTATAATGAGGGATAATACACCTAGGGTACTCATAAGGGGTCCAAAATAAGTCTATAACATTGTAGGTTTTAATTACAAAGGGTATGAAAGGACAAGAATGCCTTTCTTAGAAACTTCCAAGTGGAACCATGAGACCCCGTTGATATGTTGTCGAAATACAACACTTTTTATGATTAAAACTTGGAATATTGTGTGTTCTCAAATCAATGTTAGTGGGTTTAAATGTGTTTTTATGTTTTTTTTTAGGATTATATAATTTGGCATGATTTTGGGCTAAGTGTGCAGTTGCTACAATTTTTGCTAATATACGAAGCCCTCTATGGGCTGTGGAAGTTTCCATGAGCCATAAAGTTGTGTCATAGTGGAGATCCAGTGAAGGGAAAATATTTTGAATTTTCATTCACAAGTTATCACACGAGCCGCAGAAATTGATACAAGCTGTGTATGAGGTTCTGCACCTTAAGGATCAGAAGTTAGGATTTTCTGAAAAGTCATCAGACCAAATCCTATATGGGTCGTAAGTCTGAATACGACCCATAGAATGATCTCATAGAACTATGCCCAATTTTAAAGAATGAAGGTCACAGATCCCTGATACGGGCTGTAAAACTTAATACAACTGGTAACCCTTCTCGTATTGCCTGTTAGATCCAGTTTTTCGATTTTGTTTTGGACTTGTATTTTAGTTATTATAAATAGTTTTTTTAACTTTATTTTTACAAGAGAATGACCAGAAACCTTCAGAGAAGTGCTTAAAAACACTTGAAACACAACTTTGTAATTTTAATCATTACTTTGTGATTTCTTTGTAAAGAGTTGGGATTTCTTGTTCTTAAATTCATCTTTGTAAGCACTTAAGTATGCTATTATATATGATGATTCTTTCATCTTCAATGATTATGCATGGCTAGATCCTCAACTAGGGTTGTGAGAACCATAAAGAACTAACAAGGTAAAACCGGATAATTCATAATTCTTGGAAAGTGCGCGTGCATGTATTAATTAATTCTCTTCATTTTGATTGGTTTTTAATGGTGGCCAAAGTTAGAACTCGCCTAGTGTTAGTGACTGGATCAAGGTAGCAATAAATGAAAAAATAGATTAATTAACAAGATTCGATCTATTTCTTCTCATATAATAAACTAAACAGGATCAAGGGGAGGTTGTACTAGGACAATAGGTAAGTTAGTAATGCCACATTGCATTGATGGATCAAATCACGTAGTGAAATTTACCTTTTTCCTGGATCAATGAGTTTGGTAAACGTAACTTACCATTTTGCATGCAACAGACGAGAAAAGATTATGGTTATCTGGTACCAAGTTAGGGAATCATGGGAAACACAATATCCTAGTTACTCTTCTCACTTGTTTACACATGTTCTAGATTAGAATTACTTCTTGCAAATGACAAAACTTACCTTTTCAGGAGATAAGAGGATTAATTAACTCGACTTGCTGAAATTACTTTGAGTTTATCATATTCATGTGGTTTCGACCCTAACCTTGGTTAGGTTATATAACTTGACAACGACTGCTTTAAACTTCAAAAAAGAGGTGTAGCTTGAGAGGCATCAAGATTTTGGCGCCATTGCCGGGGAATACGGGCAGACTCGTTTAATTTGAGTAATTTGGGCATGGATCCTTATTTCCCTCATTTTATGTCTTTTATTGTTTTTGTTTTTGTTTTAGTATGCAGGTGTAGTGTATTCATAACACTCGAAGTCGAGGCATTCCCTTGACTCTATTTGATCCTGAGATCTAAAACACACTGAAGTGAATGAGGCAGAACAACACAAACAACACTGTAAACAAGGCAGTAAATGTAACACTGAACCAGAATAATAATAATAATGATAATCCACCACCATGGGATTTTCAATCGATGGCTCTCACATGGAATCAATATTCGCTTGATCCTTTGGAGATAGATGACACTGAAGCTATTGTGTTACCTTATCTACCGAATGACACAAACTTTGTTATTTCATGTGGGTTACTCTAAATATTGCAAAATCATGGGTTGTTCGTGGGCCTAACATCAGACGATCCACAAAACCATCTACACAAAATTGTCTTCATTTGTAAGAGCATGATGGGAAGCCAGAATCTGTCTATTGATGCCGTTGGGATCCATGTCTTCCTATTCTCTCCAACAGGTGATGTAACACTATGATTATCCTAGCTCCCACTGAGTTCAACCACTAGTTAGGCTAAACTGCAGAAGGAATTTTTGGAAGGGTTCTTTCCAAGGTCAAAGAAGCTGAATTTGAAAGACCAGAATAACAACTTCAAGCAATTTCCTGGTAATTTGATTAGCTCCATGTGGTAGAGATTCATAAAGTGCCTGAGGAGTGTCCCTAACCACAAGATTGTGGATAAAGGCTTAGTGGAGATCTTTTATTGAGCCCTAGACGAGAATAGTCAAGTTGTAGCTGACACTATCATAGGAGGATCTTTTCTAGATTGTCTAATTCCTGTGATTGCTGCAAGGCTGGAAAAAGTTATGAAGACAAATCGTGTATGGGGATGAGAGATAATTCAACAACAAAGAGCTCATTCACAGTCATTACTAATTCAGTAAAATAAATGAGGATAAGATGCAAGAGCTTTCTCAGATTAGTACTAAGGTGGAGGTGTTGATGAAGTAAAACTAAGAACGTGTTAATGCAGGAACTCATAAGCCTTCACGAGTACCCATGTATGATTAGCCTTACTATAAGGAGGATACTTGCTTCATGAATAATCAGATGGTGGGCTTCTGGAGCAATGCCCAAGGGTCTAATCAGGATTATTGGCGCCAAGGTCAAGAAAACCAAGATGGGAACTATAAATGGGATGGCGCCTTTAAAGACAACAATCGAGGAGGCTACTATGAAAGGATAGGGTCCAGGACACAGATGTTGATTGGGGATGCATATATGGTTATGGGAATGGTCTGTATGTGCCACCACATAATCGAGATTCGAGTGCTGATGGCTCTGGAGTTGAAGAGATGTTTGATTAACTGTTGGAGAAGGTTGATGCTCAGGATGAGACCTTAAAGGGGATGAAGTTTGAAAAATCTAGTATTAATTAGAAAATTGAGTCTCATTCTGTTGCTATCAAGAGTTGGAGCAACAGTTCGGTCAGATTTCAACTCAATTGAACCAACATTAGAAAGGTTTATTGCCTAGCAATACGGTTCAGAATCCAAAATAATGATGGGCAGTGTATGGTAGTGACTACTCATGGTGGAAAAAAGACCATAGACCCTTATGATGATAGTTGTTGATGATGATGTTGGTTAGGAGATTGTTGAGAGCAAAGATGTAGAGACGGAAGATCTTCATGCCAAGAGTGGGGTGAGTGACACTGCAGTGATGCCACAGAAGTTGAAACCCATTCCTAGACCTCCCCTTCCTTTCCCTAAGAGACTCAGAAAGGAGGAGGATCAAGGTAAATTTCAACACTTCATCTCCATGCTGAAGCAACTCTCCATAAACATCTCTCTCATACAAGCATGGATAAGATGCGTGGGTATGAAAAGTTCATGAAGGAATTGGTCACGAAGAAGTGGATTGTGAGGCAGGAGATTTCCTAAGAGCTTTAACATTGTAGTGATATAGCAACAAGGTCTTTAGTGCAGAAGCGAGAAAATTCCGAAGCATTCACCATACACTGCACCATAAGAGATATTGAGTTCGCAAGGGAACTATGTGATCTAGGTGCCAGCATAAATCTGATTCCCCTTGTGATCTTCAAGAAGCTAGGATTAGGAGCCCATACTTTTATGAGCATGTGATTGTTGATGGTAGAAAGAACGGTGAAGAAGCCTATGGGGATACTATATGACGTCCTTGTCAAGGTGGAGAAATTTCTATTCCCCATAGACTTTATGATCCTTGATTGCGAAGTCAACTTTGAAGTCCCAATCATCTTAGGAAGGCCTTTCTTGGCCACTAGGCAAGCATTAGTGGATATAGACTTCGGCTAACTCAAGTTTTTATTGAATGACAAAGAGGTCATCTTCAACATTTGCTAGTCGATGAAAAGGCTCGATGCCTTGAAGATGAAAGTTTGGGAACTTGGTTAAGTCTGAGTAACCAAGTTGTCCAAGTCATGCCGCGACAATAAATCAGGCACTACTTAGGAGGCAACCAAGATATTTGATGTAACAGAAGTAGTTCTGTTGTCTTTTTAGCTTTTGGACTTGTAGGTAGTTTGTTTTTTAGCATTTTGGTTGTAATTTTAGACTCTAGACTGGTGTCATATAGGGTAACAATGTATTTATGAAGGATGTGAAGATACAACACCAAGTGAGCCATCTTGGGCTGTATAAGCAACAAAAAGTGCTTCTATGACTGGTTCTACAGACTATGGTTCACACCACGACACGTACACTGACTCGTAAAACACTTCTAGTGAGCAAGAATAATGTGCACTCTAGCCCACAAGCCAACTTTACAACCCGTAGATAAAACTGTAGGCCGTGAATGGGGCTTGTGGACCCCATGTAAGTTCTCTAATTTCTCTAAGTGTTGGGGCCTTCTACGACCCACTATATGAGTAATATTTCTATACACGGCCAATAGGCGGGTCTGTAAAATATCCCAAATTAGGGCTTTGGCACCCTACGAGACTAGGTTTTATGGACCATAGAAAATTCTACGGCCCATAGTCAGGGTTTCATAGGGCCTTGGCCCAACTTTCACCTGACCTAGTCAACATATAAAAGAGGGTAAAATAATTTTACTCCTCATTCTCACAAAAATTCTCAAAAATACCGAACCCCTTCTCTTACCTTAGCACTCCGACCACCATCTGGCCATCGTCAAAACTTTCATGCAAGTTTTCCAATAACACTCCGGCAACCTAGGGTTTCACCCCTTTAGATTCCTCTTTCAATTTTTCATCCTTGTGATTCAATTTCAGTGCGTTCTCAATTCTAAAATCCTTGTATTACTGAAACTAATATCATTAGGTTAGCATTATTGATGGGCACGATGTTTCAAACTTGGTGTGTTCGAATTAGTGTTGCCCTTGTATTTGAGATGTATATGCTTAACCTTGATTGAGTTGTTGCCGTTGTTTTGAACAATGTAAATGCTGGAATGTGTGTGGCCATGTGCCGTTTGAATGTTGTTATAAGAAAATCATGTAGTCATATATCGTTGGAGTTATATCAGAATCATTGGTAAAAAACATTTGATGGCATGCTTGTGCATAATTTCTAGCTTCCAAACTGGTGTCAGTTTGTGTTGTGAACATGTAAAATCAAAATCGATGGAGTGGTACATAATCATCACATGTAGGGTATAGGTAAAAGTTTTAGATTACGTGGGTGCATAAGATTGTTGCTTCGGTGTTGAATTACATACTTGTGGTTTGTTTATGTTGTTTTGGAACCCATTTGATGGGCTTGGAAAACCTAAGCCACTAGAATCCTCACACTATGAGGGTCTTCTACGGCTTGTGGAATAATCCAGGAGTCGTAGTTGTCCCTCGTGGGAGGATCCAGTGGCCTGGGGCTTTTGAGACTTCACAAAACAAGACCTTCTATGAGTCGTAGTTTAGTGTACAACTCATAGACAGGTCTCGTAGGGTAATACTTCCAAAAGTTCAAGTCTGGAACTACATCTTTGAATTAGTCTACGACCCGTAGAATGTTCTACGAGTTGTATCTGGTCTCATAGCTATAATTCCAGTAACTAAGTTAACTGTGCCTTGCCATCTACTAAGGCCTTCTACAAGTCAAAGTTTTAACTACGACTCGTAAACGAGCCTTCGTAGACTCATCTGTCAACAGTTCTGATATATTCTTATTTTTCATTCCTATACCCATAGGGCTAATCATGATGCTCAACGTGTACATTTTAGGTACCATGGTCCCAAAAGTGAGGAAAAGTGAGGTACAGGCCTTACAGCGGCAGTTATAAGTTGAGTCCTCAGAGGCCCAGGGTAGCTCCAAGGCCGGTGATCTCTAGAGAAGCTTGGTATGAAGCCAAATGCGTGCACTAAGCGACCATAGACATGAGATACTACTTGATAATCAGGGCAACCCAGACTCAGTCTGATGAGAGAGGTGACAAGGATAGTAGCTCGATATAGATGGCTCCCTCTTGAGAGGGATCGAAGTTTGGATCTGGAGAGGAACCAGGTTTTGAGTCATCTTTAGCATCCCGAGCACCACACTCACCTCCAGATGCTTTATCTAGCCGGTGGTGCATGTGAGGTATGCATACTATCTATCAAGATGACATATAGAAGGATAAAAGGGGTCGATTAGCTTGTTCCATGTTTGAGGAGCCCCGGATCATTACTTCAGGGCTAGACAGTGTCTATGACCTCCAGGATACCATTGCTCGATATAAAATCCAGTGGTTAGTAGCACGATTGGTGAAGTTCTCCCCACCGATGTTTCCCGAGTTCTTTGCATCCTACACCACCACAGTCTTTAGTTCTTTTCCCAAGGGGAGGAAACCTCTCACTCAGCTCTGATTGACACATATAAGGCTACCATCCACTACATATTATTTGGTCTCGAGTAGCAGGCCCCTCAAACCACAACTAAGACCAATTACAAACTGGGATAGAGTCGGGACAAGGTCCTGATAAGAGATCCAGCTCATAAGGACAGTTCGATGAGATGGGTAGCTGACCATATTGTTAAGCAGGGTCAGAACCCTGAGTGGGTATCTACATTGTCGGCGCCCATAGTGAAGGTATCCGTCATCTTCTACGGTAAGTTTTGGTGGGCTGTTGTGAGATTGCCGATTTTGCCTACACATACAGATAATACCTAGATGCCGGACCATGCTATATTGGTTGCCAGCATCTTGGCTAGCTATGATATAGATTGGGATCGCCTGATTGTAGATCGAATTCACGAGGCGGCCTTGAAGAGGTCTACCTCCATCCCCTTCCCGTGCTTGATAAATCGACTCTGTATGAAGGCGGGGGTGGAGATTGTTCATCATGTGGACTCTCTCAACAAGGTCTAAAGGACATTGGATGCCAGCCTGATCAAGACTGATGAGAATCCTATGGCCTTTCGGCGAGCACCACCCATTCTAGCCTAGATGTCAAAGATGTTCGCCACAAAGCCATAATTTGAGCCTCGACCATCTTCCACCGCTACTGCTCCTACTATTGAGCGGTTCCCACCGACACAGACTAATATACAGAGAGGGGCCATTGCTACCACTACTGCACCAAAGGCTGTACCCACTCACTAAACACTCACTGACATAGTTTATGTATCAGCAACATCTATTCAGGCCATGGCATAGAAGCAGGCTCACACCGAGTCCCTATTAACTTAGTTACTACAACAGATTTGGCCTTGGTCCCGCCAGCCTATCTTAGAGGCTGAGGTATGGATATAGACGTTCTGTGTGGTTGCTATTCAGGAGAGACTCACACAGTAGATAACCATATTGATGGGTTTGAGAGTTTCGTAGAGCAGAGCCTCAATTCAACACAACCTGTAGATTTGATGGCCATTTGAATAGAGATCCAACAGCTTTGGTCCGAGAAAGGGTAGTAGTAGCAGCACCAATTGTGCTCCCATAGGACAAGCACACATATGTGGTGGTTGATTTGTTTGCTCCTGAGTACACACCACTCCCTTCCCTCGGGAATAAGCCCCGCACTGATGATCCAGATGCCACGAGACTAGAGGCAGGGATGACAGAGGAGGAGCATTTGGAGATCGCTAGGGTTCGCTCCATACAGGATGTGGAGGAGCAGCGGACACACAAGATAGAGAGGATAAGGGGTGTTGGACCCTCTAAACATGCTCCCACCCTGAGGTGATTTCCAGGAAGGTTGAGGGTGGTTAGACTCAGCTAGAGACTAGCTCTTAGGCGCTAGGTATGTTTTTTGACCCCTATTCCTTGATTCTATTATATTTTGTGCATTAAAGATATTGCAAACTATTTTCGATAGGGTGTGGGTAGTTATATGGATATTGAAGTTTGAGTAACTATGGCCTATAACTATCCCAAATTTTGAGTCCGAAGGATTTTCTTGCCTGTGTTCTTTATCCCTAAGGATATTTATTTTCTGTTGAACCTGCATATTTAGGATGTGTAGGTAGTATTAGTAGCAAGTAGTACTGAAATCTATGACATATGTTAGTTTTTTTGCGTGAAAAATGATACCCATCAAAAGTTTGATTAGTTAGTCTTGATAGTAACTATGCGGTATTGAGTTATTCATAGTGCTTATTTTTGTGATGAAAAGCATGATCTGGGAGTCTATATTGATAGTGTAATCAGTTCAAATGTGTGTGAGCTTTCTTTGCTTAATTCTTATATTGTGCTTCAATTCAGAACCTACCCTGTTACTCTAACTTAGACTGTAGGTTAGTTAATTAGGAAAGGATCTTCGGCCATTGTTCATATTAGCCCACTTAGTTTAAATGACCAACCAAATGTGTAATATATCCCTTGATCCTAATGTTTCAACATTCCATACCCTTTCTTTGAGAATACCTAAGTAATCTAACCTTGTTGAATGCACAATCCTAAAATTGGACCTGGTCCTTCCTTGAATATTGTGCACCTTGACTGAGGCAAAAAACTTAAATTGAGAGTGGCCATCAAAATTGGCCCTGGTTCATAGGTTGAATATTGTGCACCTCGATTAAGGCCAAAAACCTAAGTTGAGGGTGGCTAGTGTAAAGGTGATCAGATAAAATAGGGTGGAAGCTAGTGATATAGAAAAAAGGGATAACAATGTGCTATGGGTGCAAGAAAAATGAATAGATGCCTAAACAATTAGCTAAAAAGAAAAAAAGAATGTGAAAATAGAACACAATGAGTAAATAATGAGGTTAAAACACCCAGAAAAGCTTGAAAAAGGAGAAAGAAAGAATGAGTTAAAAAAAGACAGCATTAGTAGGGCCAAAGTATAGAATAACACAGTGTCAAGGAGGGCCATCAGTAGGGGTGTCAAACGAATATGAAAAACCGACCAAACTGACCAAACCTAACCATACCAAACCAATTTTTATCATATTTTCAACAAAACCTTGGACTTTTATTTAAGTCTACGACCATCCCAAATAACCGGGATAATCGTTTTAGTTTATAAACAAAAAAACAAAAAGTTTCGAGTCGAACCGAATAAGTTTACATTTATGCTAATATATTTTATATATTAACATGTTAAATTTAATATATAAATATATTTAATAATTTTTTTCAAATATAAATATAATTTAGGTCCTAGGCCTCTAGTGATTGGATGATTATCGGTCTTTGCCCTTTAATTAGCCTTTAATTAAGTAGGTTCCAAATTAAAAAACATACTATAATAGACACTATATCAAGTAATATGATAAAATATATGCAAATGTTCCTAGATAAAGTTTTAGATAAAAAAATATGACAAGAGAATTTTATATTCTTGACTATTTGTTGTATTAAAGTGTTTCTTCAAAAACATATTTGCAAAAAATTATATATTTTAATATTAGTTTATTTTGAAGTGATACTTTAAAAATGAATAAATAAAAAAATTAACCAAACCGTACCGATACCAAAGAGAAATCGATATGATTGGGATGGTTTTAAAAAAAATTAATTTTGGCTATACATTATGAAATACCCAAAAAGTTGGGATGGTATAATTTTTAAAAAATAATCGACCGAACCGTCCCACGATACCCCTAGCCATTAGTCACTATGTTCCTAAAACATCATACCAAAGCCCCTGAGCCTACATTACAAGCCAAGAAAGTCCTATAGTGATCCTAGTCCAAGTAGCCGAAGGTCATAGTTGTGAGTATATGGGCAAGCATATGGTATTAAAAATGGAATTTTAATATCTGTTGTGAGAGTGGGTGAATATGTTTAGTCCCAAGCATTGAATATGAAAATACTATGATAAGTGGGATTGGTGACTTATTTTTGGGAGGGCACTTGCATTGCAATGTTGATTTTTGACTAATTCAGTGATTGTTGCTTATCTATGGTTACCTTTCTTTTCATAGTCGTACGGTCACATGTATTGATATGCATTGGTTTATTTGATAGCCATATGATATGCATTGATGAGTAGTGTGGGTATCTGTGCTTGATTTTGAGATAATATATGTCATTAGATTAGGGTCACTACTAGAAATATGGCTTATTACAACGGTTGTTTTCCTGTTGCCACAGATAGAAATACCGTTGCCAAAACCCTACTGCGACGATTTTCATAACCCTCCCAACAGGTTGCGTTGCGCTAGCTCTATAGCAACGGGACATTGCAACAGTTCTTAAAACCGTTGCTGTAGAAGTTTCTATTGCAACGGTTGGACCTTTAACATATACTGACGGTTCTTGCCCCTATTGGGACGGTTTCCAAACTGTTGCTATAAAGTTTTTCCAACACTTATTTTAGTGACGGTTCTTATATCCTATTGGGACGGTTTGCATCTTTAACATATAGCGACGGTTCTTGCCCCTATTGGGACGGTTTCCAAACTATTGCTATAAAGTTTTTGCAACACTTATTTTAGTGACGATTCTTATATTTTATTGGGACAGTTTGCATCTTTAACATATAGCGACGGTTCTTGCCCCTATTGGGGCAGTTTCCAAACTGTTCCTATAAAGTTTTTGCAACACTTAATTTACCATAGTAACAATTCATACAATAAACTATTGCAACAACATTTTTAAAACCGTCCCTATAGTGTCTTATGCAACTTTTATTTTTAGATGTCAATAGCAACAGTTTTCTCTGGTCTATTGCAACGGTTTTATTGGACCTTTGAGGCAGTTTTCTTCTCTATATTGTGTCATTTATAGAAAAAAATATTGCATAAATATAAAACATACAT
Organism: Solanum rostratum; assembly: GCA_029948455.1. Taxonomy (NCBI): domain Eukaryota; kingdom Viridiplantae; phylum Streptophyta; class Magnoliopsida; order Solanales; family Solanaceae; genus Solanum; species Solanum rostratum. The sequence continues at coordinate 12,610,796 of CM057053.1, read as the reverse complement.
TAGATATATCTATAAATTTCAATCACAAGACGAAACAATTTATAATAAAATAAATGCAAGATTCAAGGTCAAGCAAAATACATAATATTTTTTTACAACCAAGAATACACAAGTTTTTCAAGTTAAAACACAAAAGAAACTTTCAAAATACATGAAGTTGCGAAGATATCAACTCAATCCTCCTAAGTAGCGCCTTTATTGTTTTCATCTCTTTGTTCACCTACACTACCTGCAAATGAAAATGATTGATTCAGAAAACTGGATGGTAAGTTGGGTTGGGCTGCTTCAGAAAAAGTGATTATATCAGGTTCGAGCAGTAAAAGCATTATACTTATGCCACAATCGGCCTTCTTGGTACCAGTTTGTGACTGCAACATTCTGTCATTTTCACTGGTGAGGATGTAGAGTATTTAAGTTCTTCTTGCAAATTCTCGAAATGGAAAGTAAATTAACCATAATCCAGCAGAGTTATCAGTGTCTTTCTCTCTTGTTTTGCTTATCACTTATGTCTGATTGTTTTGTTTTTCATTTGCACTTCGCTCAACAGGAACCATCTATCAAGCAACCTTTTCTTTTTGTACACTTTTGGTAAGACTTTTGTTTCTTGTTATACTTGAGGATAAATGTTTACTATACTTGATAACAGATGATAACATTAAGCTACTCTAACCTTCCAGGAGAACTCGTTGAAGAGGAAGAAGGAAACTTCGAATTGTGGCTTTCTTATATATTAACTGGAGCTGGAGCTAACCTTGTCTCATGGTTGATTCTGCCAAGAAATGCTGGTTCTGTTGGTGCATCTGGTGCGGTGTTTGTACTATTTGCTATTAGTGTACTTGTGAAGGTGATTTCTGTATCTTTCTTTTATTGCTTTTGTTATTGTGCCTCAGTTTAATATCATTTTCTGTGAGTGTAGATTGACATACATAGACAGTATACTGTTGTGCTTGATTGGTAAACTAGTCTAACCATCTTGGTTTTTACTGTAGATGTCTTGGGACTGGAGAAAGATTCTTGAAGTACTTGTATTGGGACAGTTTGTTATAGAAAGGGTATCCTCTCCACTCTTTCCCGCTAATTGAAATCTAATAAATCATTCATGACCTTGTTACTTATTCAAGTCAGCTGGATTCATGTCAAATTTCTGTTGTGACATAGCTTAATTGTTGGACAAAGTAGTCTACTAGGGTTACTACATATATTACTAGGATTAAAGCACAAAATATTAAATTATTTCCCAAATTTAATACACTTCACCATGAAGTTCTAGGTCAATAGCTTTCACAAAGCCGTGACAATATGATGGTTTCTTTTTTATTTTAATTCAGCAATAATTATTAAAATGTTTATTGAAAAGGTTCTACATAATGTGGCTGGTAATCTAGTTCTCTTCTGTGCACTCAATGGTATGACCTAGGGATCAATGATAGTTGTCTCATATATGTAAAATAGTTTCCATGATAGCTGAACACAAAAGGTAGGATCAATGTAGAGAGGACTATGATTTAATATTATCAAAAAGCAAACCCAAAGTACAAAGAAAAGAGAGAGAGATAAGAGTTAAAAAGTACCAACTACCATCTATCCAAATTATTAGGATACGTAATAATTCACAATTTTATCATTTCCGAAAGTTAACTTATCTATTAAGTAAGCACCAGCTACCATCTATCCAAATTGAAAGTAAACTCAACAACTCAAATAAGCATGAGATAACATGTAAAATTAGGGGCGAAAAAAAGGAAGTATCTGAGTGGTTCCTTAAGAAAATAAGGAATGCCTTAGTGGTATGAAAATTTTCACTAGAAAAACTAGTTTAGGAGTTAGGACACAAGTGAACAAAGATATTTTCACAAATTGGACATCAACCTTCTAGAACCATGCTCCACATATCCAAAATTCAGTAGTAGATTAACGCAAAGCCTAATATAATCATTGGACCCAACAATCAAGAGTTCTACAACCATGTAGAGACAAAGGTTCCTCACTACTCTACGTTTTTTATTTGAAAGGTTGAATGCTTACACTCACAGAATATCAACATCTCAATCCGAAAAGAACACAGTAGTAAGAAATGTTACAACCCCTATGGTATTAGTAACAGATTGTAACAGCAAAACAGACCTACCATTACAATAATAAGACTCACTTTCAATCAACAGAACTTAATGAAACAAGCATGCACTAAAACTGTTTAGGCAACAAAGACAAATGGTCCACAACTGCTAATTGCATAGTCACATATTACTCTTCTTCAATCCATATACAAGGCCTCAGGCGATATTGCTCAATCAAGTTAATAATATCACACAATGTAGGCATATAAAATATTCCATCATAGGCCATATACAGATCCTTCACGAAGAAAATTGGCAAGGTAATGAAGATCCAATCTTTTTCTAAAAGATGTGACTAGCAGTTCTAAGACCGTAAAATTTGCACCTATGCTAAGGCCAAGCAATCAATAATCAAATCTACCTAAACCCCAACCTAGCTGGGAGGTACTGTATGCATCCTCAACAATAGACCTTACAGATATCATCTAAAAAACAGACGGAAATTTTAAAAAAATGGAAAACCAGGTTTCCTTGAAATATGTGACCAACATTTCCAAAACATAGGAGTTGCATCCCTGCCAAAATCAATCAACCCACTACACCTAAAACCAAACGTGTTTGAGTTAGCTGTATGAATCCCATGTATCCATTCCACTCTATTCAAGCAACTTTCTCTTTACTACTAAAAGATAGAACTAAGTGTTCCATAAAACTAAGGTAGCATTTATTTTAGAGTTTGCAAACTCAGTTTTTGAGATTGATGGCATCTCAACTCCAAAACGCTGTTATAAAACTAGATGTTTACAAAACACAAAGGGTAGGATCATTGTAAAATGAACTATGATTTAAAACTAGAGAAAAACTAACCAAAAATTCAATAAAGAAAGAGATAAAAGTGAAAAAGGCACCTGATTTTTGGTACGTGGCTCCACAGTGAATTGAAAGATTCTTCGGAGGAATAGCAGAAAGATGGTGATGAATATTGAAAAGATATTCAAAAGAAATACTTAGTTAGTATCTCACCAGTACAGTGCTAATCTTAAAATGAATATGAGAAAGAAATATAAGGAAATATAAGGAAATATTTCTCAGAGAAGGACATTTATTACTCACTAACAATAAAATATATAGTATAAATGTGAACAAGTTTAAAAGATCCTTCATCAATCATCAGCCTCCATCCAATCACAATCAGTATCATCAAAATCATCCTCCTCTGCTGATATTTCCATGGTTATATCTTCTGAAAATTCTGCAGAGGAGGGAATATCAACGATATCAACAGGTAGATCTTCTCTCGACCATCTGACATCAACATCAAACAACCTATGTGATGAGCTAATGTCATCAATCGGTTCCCTCCAAAATGTTTGATCAATATTAGGACAGTTCTCTTCCTCCAAATCATATAAATCAATAGAAACCTTTTTTATTGCATAATAAACATCTTTCTCAATTGGGTCTTCCACATAAAAAACTTGATGCACTTGAGATGCTAGTACAAAAGGATCATCTGTGCTGCATAATTTGTTGAAGTATGTCCGAGTCAATCCATATTCATCAACTTCATTATGAAACCAATCACATATAAATAGCACAACACTAAAACAACCATAATAATCAATCTCAATGATATCCTAAATAACACCATAATAGGTAACCATTCCATCCAAAGGATTTTGGTCTCTTGCACTAGAAAAACTATCGGTTGTTGCTGACAAAGTTACACCACTATTTTGAGTCTTGTATGGAGCATCTCGTGTCACCATATGAAATCGATATCCACTGATAAAATATCTTGTATGTCTTTTAGCCACTTTATTAGGACCTTTAGCTAACCATCTCAAACGACTAGACATTTCAACATGTTTAACTTTATCTTGCAACCAACCGGCAAATTCTCGACTATGAATCTGTGCTTTTGCCCATGCATTTTCTCTGGCACTATTATCAATTAAACTCTTATGTTCCCTGTAAGCATGCATGTCAAATTTAAGTATTATGTATTTTTAAATGAAATTTAAAACATATAATTATAAAAATAAATAAAGTTAAAAATATAAATAATTATTTTACCTTAATGATTATTTTATCTTACTTGATAAATGCCTCTACTTGTTCATCTCCAGTATTGAACAAAGTGTAGCGATGAGCTTCAGTCCACTGATGAATATCCATCTGAAAAAGCTTTCCTTTTCATTTCTTCTCGCTTCCAATTGGATGATCTGTCCTACGAAACATATGTGAGAAATCATCTCCCTGTGTTTGAGTGTCCTCCTCCTCATTTTGGTACTTACTAAATCTTGCCTTCACACCAATAGGTAGGTACCTTGAACAGAAAATCAAACAATCATCAGCCTCGGAGCCCTCTGCTATCCATCCTTCTGAATTTGATCGATTATGAACCAATCCCTTGAGCTGGCACATTTTTCTCCCAGAAGAATACATCCAACGCAAATGAGTTGGACCCCCAAGCTTAGTTTCACTTACCAAATGAACTGTCAAATGTATCATTATATCAAAAACACCTGGAGGAAAAATCTTTTCAAGAACACATAGTATTTCTACAATTTCATCCTGCAATTATCAAGGTCGCTTCTTCTTATAACCTTACTACATATGGCTCTAAAAAGGTTTCCCAACCTAATCAAGGTCAATGATACTTCCTTGGGTAACACTTTTCTAACTGCAACCTGGAGCAAGTACTCCATTATCACATGAGCATCATGGCTCTTATATCCTGATACTTTCATCTCTTCCACATGTACACGACTGGATATATTTGAGGCAAACCCTTTTGGCAATTTAGCATTTTTTAAAACGATGCAAAATAATCTTTTTTCCTCAGGTTTCATCGAGAAACAAGCTTTAGCCAGATGATCGTTTCCATTATTATCTTCTTTTGGGTGAAGCTCTTTGTATATCCCCATCTCATGCAAGTCATATTGAGAATTTACATGATCTTTGGAAGTACATGATCTTTGGACTTCCAAAGTATTTCCAACAAAGTTCTAAGCAAACTATCACATACATTCTTCTCTATGTGCATCAAATCAAGATTATGCCTCGATTTGTTATGTTGCCAATAAGGCAATCAAAAAAATATGGATCTTTTCTTCCATGGACCATCATCCTTTCGAGATCTTTTCTTTTTACCCTTTCCAAATACATTATTAAATTCACGCAACTCTTCAAGAATTCTATGCCAGATAATGAAGTAGGTGCACTTTTATGATCCTCTTTACCATAAAATGATTTCTTATCTCTCCGAAAGGATGGTTTGGAGGCAAAAATGCTCGATGACCCATATAACACATCTTACGACTATGTTTGATATATTGAGAGCAAGTACCATAGTTACAAGTAGGGCATGCCCATCTCCCGTTGGTGCTCCATCCAGAAAGCATTGCTAATGCTGAAAAATTACTAATTGTCCACAATAAAGCTGCACGTAATGAAAAAGTTTGGTTAGTCACAACATCATATGTTTCCACTTCCACTTCCCACAATTCAATCAACTCCGCAATTAGTGGTTGAAGCTACACATCTATATCCTTTCCTAGAGACGAAGAGCCCGGAATGATCATTGACAACATTATATATTTTGCCTTCATGCAAATCCATGGAGATAGATTATAGTTGATTAACATAACTAGCCATGTGCTATGAGAGATGCTCATAGTCAAAATGGGTTAAAACCATCACTTGAAAGACCCAATCTAACTTTGCAAGGATCATTAGAGAAGTCTGGATATAAGGAATCAAAATGCTTCCAAGCTTCTCCATCAGTAGGATGTCTTATATACTCATCATTGGTCGTTCAGTAGTATGCCATCTCATAGCTACAGATGTCTCGGAACACATAAATATCCTCTGAAGCTTAGGCTTTAAAGGAAAGTACCTTAAAACCTTTGCTGGAATTTTGGTATTCTTATTGGTGAAATCATTACGAATATTTTTCCATCTAGATGTCCCACACTGAGAGCGATACTCTAGCTTGGCATTATCTTTCCAGAATAACATGCAATCGTTAGGACAAGCATGAATATTTTCATAATTAAGACCCAAATCAGTTATCACCTTTTTAGCCTTATTAAAAGACTTGGGTATCTGAGCAAATGAAAATGCCTCTTTTAACAAGTCTAACAAGTATAAAAAGGCTACATTACTCAACCCATGGATGCATTTAACAAGAACAGCCGAATGGTGAAACTCAGCTTTGAAAATTACACTCCGGATACAACTCTGTTTTCCCTTCCTCTACTAATTTAAAAAATCTCTTTGCATCTTCTGATGGTCCTTCTCTCACTCCTTCATGCCTCTGGTCATCTTTTATATTTTTAAAAACATCATGAAGTAGTCTATCTATGTCATCATGCATGTCGGATCTTTCATCACTAGTATTTTGATGTGACTTATTATTTGACAGTCCTTCTCCAAGAAAAATTCAATTGGTGTATCCACCACGAGTAAATCCAAAAGCAATCAAGTGATTCTCCACCACACTTCGATAATGCCAATAATGATTAAAGCATTTTTTGCAAGGGCATAATATTTTATTTTCTTGGGAAGCTTTTTCAAATGCTTTATCAAGAAAAGTATTCACTCCACGTTCATACGCATCGGTGGATCTTGGAAGATTCATCCAACTTTTATCACTAATATCCATTGGATATCCTATGTTACATAAATAAAATATAAAAATTAGAATTCAAGTAGCGAATTTCACAGCATTAGAACAATTCGATTCCAACTATGACTTACAACTATAATGTCAAACTCCAAAGTAGAACCTTAAAAGTAGAAAAAATGTGCATATGTGAACTATTGACGTTCACAACTATATTTTTTGGCTAAGAAACTGACTGCAGATTATGAGAGGAAGCTTGTAGCATTTCATTTTAATGACATAAGTTGACAAGAAAAAGTATGAGTAAAAAAATTAATCATAGTCATCTATAAAAACAGTTAACAAGATACAGTTAATATCCATTTTCACATACGTAAAATAAGAGTTTACCTATGCTAAAAGTAAGAAGCTAACTTCCAAAAACAATTTTTACAATAGTTCACTGCACAAGACCTGCAACAGTAAAAATCATCAATATACATCAGTATGTCATTTGTGAGATAAAATTTAGTAGGCCGCAATTGGTACTCCAATTATGAAAATAATTTTTACAGAGATGTCATGTTGGATGGTTACTAGAGAGAGACAAGCTAATTGAATTCGGGGACTGTATTTGAAGACAATACTGAAGAAGGACATTGCCTTTTTTGACACTGAAACAACAACTGGAGAAGTCATTGGAAGAATGTCTGGAGATACTATTCTTATTCAAGATGCCTTGGGTGATAAGGTGTTGTTCTGTTCTAACTAATGCAGTTTACTAATGTTTTTACTTTGCCTAAATAAGGTGTTGAATGATTGCAGGTTGGGAAGTTCATTCAGTTCCTCTCAACATTTGTTGGAGGATTCATAATCGTCTTTACAAAGGGATGGCTTCTCGCACTAGTCTTGCTTTCTTGCATACCTGCTACTGTCATTACTGGAGGAGCCATGGCATTGATCATGTCCAAAATGTCAAGTCGCGGACAAATTGCCTATGCACAAGCTGGAGATGTAGTTGAGCATACTGTCGGAGCAATCACAATCCAAAATCCTTTTTAAATAATTTTGCATTTGGACATTTTTGTTATAATATAAATCATAATTAAGTTTAGGTTGCAGCATTCAATGGAGAGAAGATGGCGATTAATAAGTATGACAACACACTGAAAATTGCCTATGCTTTTACTGTCCAACAAGGCCTTGTTTCAGGAGTTCGACTTGGCACACTCTTACTCATTATTCTCTCTACTTATGGACTTTCTTTTTCGTATGGTTCTAAACTGATGATGGAGAAAAGTTATCATGGTGGAGATGTCATCAATGTTATCATGGCTATAATGATTGGTGGAATGTAAGTGTAAAATTTTGTCCATTTAAAGCTTCTTCTATTTGTCTCATTGGATGATTAGTGCAGACTAAGAAGTACTAACCTTTTGCTTGTTCTCTCATCGATTTGCAGGTCACTAGGCCAAGCAACACCATCACTGAATGCATTTGCAGCAGGACAGGCTGCAGCAGACAAAATGTTTGAGACAATCAACAGGAAGCCATTGATTGACTCATCTAACACGAGTGGGGTTGTGTTGGAAGAAATCAAGGGTGAAATTAAAATTAAAGATGTATATTTTAGGTATCCAGCCAGGCTAGATGTGCAAATCTTTAATGGATTCTCACTTGTCGTTCCTAGTGGCAGAACTATATAGCTTTAGTTGGGCAGAGTGGAAGTGGGAAGTCCAATGTTATTAGTATATTGGAGAGATTCTATGATCCTGAAGTTGGAGAAGTACTCCTACACGGTGTCAATTTGAAGAAATATAAACTAAAATGGCTAAGGCTGCAGATGGGATTGGTAAGACAAGAGCCTATCCTGTTTGCGACTACCATAAGGGAGAATATCAATTATGGTAAAGAAAATGCTTTACCATCATTTTTGCAATAACCTACAAAAAAACCCTAACCCATCATTTTTGCAATAACCATTTTCAAATCTGAAATTGCAAATAAATTAAATCAAATACATGAAATTGCAAAAAATAACATCTATTTCATAGAAACCCACTTGTGTATTTCAAAAACCCTTTCACCGATTTATAATTTTACAGAGCAAAAGCTCTTTCAAAAATCCTTCACAGAAAGACAAAAAAACTGAAATAGAATGCAGTACATAGAATACCATACCTTTGTAAAGATAAAACCACAAAGAAAGGCAACAACTAATCTGCTAAAGTTTTGGAGATGGTGCTCTCGACGATGAGCTCTTGCTACAGACAAAAAGGAGCTCTTGCTGGAGCAAACATAAGCACTTGAGGGAGATGAAGTTTGTGAAGAGAAATCCTTTTGCATGCAAAGATCGATAACCAGAGCTTTGTGAAAAAAATCTGGAAATTTTTAGAGAGAAACCTTATATCTTGGTCTTTCAGTGTTCTAGAGAAGACCAGAGCATATATATTGGCGGGCTAATAAATTATCTGGTGGGAAATGTTTTTGGGAAGAGATATTATAATATAATTTAATAGTAACTGTTGCTATAGAGTTTAATGTTGCAACATTTTAAATAATTGTTGCGACAAATACCTCTATAGCTACGGTTTTGGACTATTACAACGATTTATTTTAATAAGTGTTGTGTTAGGTCAAAGGTTCTATAACAATGGTTAAACTGTTGCTAAAAAGTATTTATAGCAACAGTTATTTACCCGTTGCATATTTGTTGTTGCCATAGGCCATATTTCTAGTAGTGGGTTTGTATGTTACTATACTACTTATGTACATTGAGTCCGTCGGTTGAGGACAAGCAATAATTTTAAGTTAAAGGTGTTGATGTGCTGTCAATATACAAAACTTTTGATACTTAAAGCTTGAAATTTTGTGTGCTCTCAAAGTGATGTTAGTGGGTTGTGATGTGTTTTCTATTTGTTTTACAAGATTATAGGATTTGGCACGATTTTGGGTTAAGCATGCAGTTGCTACAATTTTTGTTGATATACGAATCCCTCTACGGGCCATGGAAGTTTCTATGAGCTGTAGAGTTGTGTTGTAAAGTAGATCTAGTGAAGGGTCAATTTTCTGAAGTTACAATCACGAGTTGTCAAACGAGCAGTAGAAATTAATACAAGTGGGGATGAAATTTTGAACCCTGAGGATCAGAAGTTGGGATTTTCTGAAAAGTCATTAGATAAAACCCTTTATGGGCTATAAGTCTGAATACGACCTATAGAAGGGTCTAGCAAAAGTGTGCCCATCTTGAAGAATGTAGTCCACGAGGCCCCGATACGGGCCGTAAAACTTAATATGACCCATAACCCTACTCGTATTGCCTGTCGAATTCAATTTTTTTTTATTTATTTGGGCTTGTATTTTAGTTATTATAAATGGTGTTTGGTCTATTTGTACCAAAGAATGAAGGAGAACGACCATAAACCTTGAGAGAAGTGCTTAGAAACACTTGGAACACAACTTTATGATTTTAATCATTACTTTGTGATTTCTTGTGAAGTGTTGGGATTTCTTGTTCTTAAATTCATCTTTGTAAGTGCTTAGTTATGTTATTCTAAAGCACGATTTTTGCATCTACAATGATTATGCATAGCTAAATCCACAACTAGGGGTGTAGGAACCATGACGAACTAACAAGGTAAAACTGGATAATTCGTAATTCTTGAAAAATGTGCATGCATGTATCAATTTATTCTCTACATTTTGATTGCTTTTTAACAATGAATAATGTAGAACTCCCCTAATGTTACTGACTGGATCAAGGTAGTAACAAATGGGAAAAGAGATTAATTAACAAGATTCAGTCGATTTCTTCTCGTCTGATCAACCGAACTGGATCAAGGGGAGGTTGTATGGGGACAATAGGAAAGGGTTAGTAATGTCAATTTGTGGGGATGGATCCGATCACATAGTGAAAGTTATCTCTTGCCTGGATCAAAGGGTTTGGTAAACTTAACTTACCATTTTGCATGCAACACACTAAAAAAGATTATGGTTATCTAGTGTTACCAAGTTAGGGAATCATGGGGAACACAATACCCTAGTTACTCTTCTCACTAATTTCTCAACACTTATTCTAGATTAGGATTACTTTCTGCAAATAAACCCCCCTCCCCCCCAATTTTGGGAGATAAGAAAATTAATTAACTCGACATGCTAAAATTACTCTGAGTCTACCATATTCCCTGTGAGTTTGACCCTAATCTTAGTTAGGTTATATATCTTGACAATGACTGGTTTAACCTTCAAAAAGAAGGTGTATCTTGGTCGACATCACCCGTCTATGGGCCGTAGGTCCACTTATGAGTCGTAAGTGACCCTTCATAGAGGAAGGTGTCCGAAAATCGAGTTACTTGAAATTGGATTTGGGACCTACTAAGCACTTTCTGTGGCTCATAAAACGAACTATGGGCTGTCTGGTAACTGGTCATTTCAAGGTTCAAAAAGCTCAATTTCTGGAACTTCAATCTACGAAACTTATTTTAAGGGCCGTAAAAATGATGACAGGAATTCTGGTGACCCATCATTCAATATCCAGAATCATTGATTTTTTTGAAAATTCAAGCCACGAAACACATTCAACGAGTCGTACAGTGATGTATGATCTGTATATAGTCTCATACATAGGTCTTAGACTTAGAAAGATTCACTAAGTCACATGGAAAAGTACGAGGCCTCATCTATAGGTTGTAGATCACTCTTCGAGGTTTCTTCCTGTGACTTTTTTGAGTCATTTTTCTTAGTGTTCTCTTGGCGTCCACTCAGACCAGTCAGGGTGAATTAGGGGGTGTTACAATATTGAACTTAAGATGTGAGAATTAGGGAGTGTTACAATATTGAACTTAAGATGTGGGTAAAATGTCAAAATTATCCTTCATTAAAACTGGGGCCCATCAACGAGCCCAATATGTGGGTCTTACACCATACTATGGCACGTAGGTCAGTACTTTCGTCAAGTGACACCCTGAGTTCCTAAAAACATGTCTCTAAATCTCAATCCATAAGCACCCTTCTATGGCCCGTCATTCCATCTATGACTTGTAAAGACCCCTCGAGAACTATCTCATACTTAGAACATTTAACGTTTCGAGGTCCCAAATTAGTAGCCCACTTTACAGCTCATAAAATATGCCCTAGTCCATATAAATCTTTCATCTGCTGACAGTTCCTCAACTTTAGAAACCGATTATTGATCCTCCATTCTGATTCCACTGTTTATGACTCGCAGTTTCTTGTATGAGTCGTAAAACACCTTTGCACAATCAACCCTCAAACTTTAAAATTTTACTAAGTCCATTCCCCAACCACAAGGCCCACTTATGGCTTGTACAACCAACAATGAGCCGTATAGAGGCTCATATATCTCTTACATCTCTGCGCTAAACCCAAATCTTGCACTTCTCTCAGATTTTCAACCTTTTAATATATGGGGCCTTACAATATCTCCCGTTTGGGACCATTTGCCCTCGAATATGAGAAAAGAAAGCTTGAAAGGAGTAGAGGAACAACTAACAACACAGTATGAATGCAAGAATGCAACTTAAACATAATTTTCATGAAAATTTCAAACCTGATGTCGCCTAAGCTACACCTCATTTTTTAGGCTAAAAAGATCGTTGTCAAGAAATAAAGTCTAACCAAGGTTAGGGTTGAACCCACAGGAATATTATAGACTTAGAAGAATTCAATTATGTAGTTTGGGGTACTAACCAACTTATCGCCCCAAAGGGGGAGAGGTTGTTATAACAAGCAAAAAGTGATTATAACTAAAACAAATGTTTAAATGAATATGGAGAGAAACTAGGATATTGTGTTCCCCATGTTCCCTAACTTAGTATCACCAGATAATGTAATTCTTTTCTAGTGTATAGCATGCCTGACGGTAGGTTAAGTTCACCAAATCCTTTGGCACAGGCAAGAGGCGAATTTCACTATGTGACTTGGTCCAACTCTGCAGTGTGACATTAATAACCCTTACCTATTGTCCTAGTAGAACCTCTCCTTGGCATAGTTCGGTTGATTACACGAGAACACATCAATCGAATCTTGGTAATTAATCTCTTTTCCTATTCATTACTACCATGGTGCAATCAATAACACAAGGTGGGTTTTAATGTTGGCCACTACTAGAAAACATGCAAAATGAAGAGAGTTAATTATACATGCATGCACACTTCAAGAATTATGAATTGTCTAGTTTTACTTTGTTAATTATTCGTGGTTCCAACAACCCTAGTTGTAGCTTTAGCTACTCATGATTTGTGTAAGTGCAAGACTTATGAATTTGAATAACATAATAGAGCACTTACACAATTTGAATTAAGCTCAAGTAAACCCAAGCTTTAATGAGAATACAAGATTGTAGTTTGAAGATCAAATCAAAGTTTACAAGTGTTTCTCAAAACTCTACAATATTCTTCTCTACTCAACTTTACGGCTTTTCTGTTAACTCTTCGAACTCCCTAACAAAAATAACCTAAAAACCTATTTATAATGATTAAAATACAAGTCCTAAACAAAATAGGATAACTAGGTCAGCACGCCTCATAAGATGCTCAACGGGTCGTTTAGTGTTTTATGGCCAGTAATCGGGCTTTCGTACTTTGTTGCTGCAGATTTGGACTTGTCTTCTATGGCACCCCTTTACGGCCCATAAAAGGTTCTACAACTCGTAGGGGGTTTCATCTGAGGAAACTTCAGAAATTCCTCCTTCTCTAATCATCAGGGCACGAGATCAAAATCGGTCCAGGATTTCAGGGTTGGCACCGTAGGTCGTGAACCATTTTACGAGTCATAGATCAAGTCTCGTGCCCTGATGATTAGAGAAAGAGGCCTTTATAAAGTTTCATCAGATGGTCCCGAATAATGGCGGTGTAGAACCTTCAGAAAGTCCTCCTTCTCTAAACGTCTGATATTCTTCCCAAAATCGGTGTTAACCTTGAAATCCAGCGAACCAAACATAAAAACACATAAAACCTACTAAATTCGCATTGAGAACACACAAAATTCCAAGTTTTAAGCATCAAAAGTTTTGTATTTTGACAGCATATCAACACTCTCAACTTAAAATTGTTGCTTGCCCTCAAGTGACAGACTCAATCTATATAAGCAGTACAACAACACACAAACCTCAACCTAATGGCATGCATCTCATCAAAGTTAAACACAAATAACCACACTAATTTTTAAAACACAACCAGATAACTATCCAGCAAACCAATATAGACTAATCCATGCGACAATACAACTATGACAAGCGAGGTGTTATCAACAAGCCACAACTACTAATTAAGTCTAATGCAGATGTTCATGTATAATCTCGGGACTATGCAAAATCACTTACTCTCACAAAAAATATTCATGTATCATGTCCAATACCATAGGCTTGCCCCTATACTTATCACTAAGACCTTTGACCACTTGGACTAGGATAACTTTAGGACTTTAGAGGCTTGTAACGTAGGCTCAGGGGGGTTTTGTATGATATTCTGGGAACATAGTGATTAAAGCCCTCCTTCACACTGTGTTTTCTACACTAATGCCCTATCAACAATGTTACTTATATTCAATTCTCCCTTTCTCCTATTTCAAGCTTTTCTGGGTGCTTTCTTTGCATTTTTAGCTTTTTGCCTAGCTTTTACTCTTCATTTTTCTTTTGAGCTCATAAGAGCTCATAACTAAGGCATCACTTATTTTTCTTGCACCTACTACATGATTTTTTCTCTTTTTTGCTGTATCACTAATTTTTCCCCTCATTTTGTGTTTCACCCTTACACCAGCCACCCTCAACTTAGGCTTTGGGCCTGAGTTGAGGTGTAAAATATCCATCCTCTGAACTAGAGCCACTTCTGGTAGCCATCTTCAACTTAGGATTTTTGCCTCAGTCAAGGTGCACAATGTTCAAGGAAGGACCAGGGCAAATTGCAAGATTTTACATCTAATAAGGCCAGGTCATTTAGATTGTTTACAAAGAATAGGTACATGGCAGGCTCAAACATTAGGATCAAGGGATATTCTGAAAATTTGGTTGGTCATTTAGGCTAAGTGGACTTTTAAGAACAATGGCCTAAGATCCTTTCCTAATCCAATTATTTTACAACCTATACTAGTGTAACGACGCAAGTTCTGAATCGAAACACAATACATGAATTTAGCAAATTAAGATCACACTCACATGACACTGATTACATTATCAACAAAAGACTCTCAGATCATGCTTTGTATCTTAATTTCTCCTCACTTATCAGAACTACATTGTCGACACACTTAAACATACACGGTTGCTATCTAAACTAACTAATCAAAAATTTTGTGGGTATCATTTTTCACACAAAGAACAAAAACATACATATGTCACAGATCTCATTACTACATGCTACAAATACTACCTAATCATGTCGGTTCAATAGAAAATAAATATACATGAGAAAAAGAAAAATAGGAAAGAAAACCCCTAGGATTCAAATATTGGGGTTGTTATAGACCAATGCTATTCAGACTTCACTGAGGCCCATAACTACTCTTACCCCATCCAGAAAGAGGTGCATTATCCTCATTGCACACAATTATAACAAAATAAAGGAATGGGGTCAAAAGGACATACCTGAGCGCCTAAGCGCCAGTCTGTGGCTGAGTCTAACCACCCTTAAATGCGTGGTGGCCTCCACAGTGGTAGCACCATGACCGGAGGGGCTGGCACCCCTCACCCTTTCAAGCTCTCGAGCCTGTCATCTCTCCTCCTCTTTCCTCAACCGCCTCAAGATAAACTCGAGCTTCTCCTACTCTGTGAGCCTCGCATGTAGCCATACTATATCAGGATCATCATAAGTGCGGGGCCTCTTCTTGTGGGAAGGCTGTACAAGCTTCTCAGAAGAAAATAGATCCATCATCGGCACCAAAAGTGTTGTCTCTAGGAATGATATCGGTGCCTCTAACGCTGCTGTCATATTGGCCTAGAGTTGCTGGATCTCCTTCTATAGGGCCGTCAAATCTGTTGTTCAGGCCGTCCTCAAGCTCTGCTTATTTCTCATCCCAAAGGAATCACTGGAAGCATCGGAATAATGGCGACCGTGTATGCCTGCATGCGACCCTCGGACTTTGTGATGGTCTAGCGGACCTAAGGCCTAATCTGCTGAACTAGATGATTCAACTACCACTTAGTATGTGACAATTTCTGCGCGATGGCCTGAATATATACCGCGGACACGTAAACAATCCCCAAGGGTGATAATTTTGATGAAGTGGCCTGTGGTGCAGGAATAGTAGTAGCAGGCCCCCTCTCATTATCTACCTCGGTCTGTGGGGGCCTCTCCTTTGTGGTAGCAGTAGTAGTGGTGGGTGGGTAGAACCTCAGGCGGTGGGACTAGGGCAAACATCTCTGGCATGTGAGCAGGATAGTGCGGTGCTCACTAGAGTGTTATGGGTTCTCCTCAGCCTTGATTAGGCTGGTACCCAAAATACGCTGGACCTCAATAAGTGAGTCCAACTGGTGTAGACTTTCCACCCCCGACTCTAGATAGAGTCTATAGATCAAGCATGGAAAAGGGATGAAGGTGGACCTCTTTAGGGCCGCCTTGAGGATCTACTCGATGAGGCGGGCTCAATCTATCTTATAGCCAGCTAAGATGCTGGCAACTAGCACTGCACGCTTGTGATGGTCGGTACAATTACCAAAATACCCCTAGAGTGAGGGTATGCGCGTAACGCATCTTCCGATACTCGTATGGAAAATTCGAGGCCATATTTATGAACAACATGAAAAATTGAGTGGGAAAATTATCTCAATGAATTTTTAGAGCGACCCGATCAAAAGATAAAGTTTTGATACAAAGCGCAAAATAGTGTTAGTACGTGACAGGGGCACGTCGCACACCCATCGTGGACCAACACTTATATTGTTTTAAATGTTTTTGATGGGATAGAGAAAACTTGTTCAAAAACTTTTTTTTTTCAAAATACACAGTACACGACCAGTCCACGTCGCAGATTGAGTCTTTTCCTAACTGAAAATTTCTTAATCATTATGAGGGGCATTCTGTTCAATTCCCCACCCCTCCTAGACTCTATAGATGATCTGATAAGGTCATTTTGACATGAAAAGGGTCTAAAACCCCTATTCTAAGTCATATTCCAATACATTACTAAGGCTAGGGCTTGAGGGGAGAAGAGAAGAGCTTGAATTGAGAGATCGAGAAGAGACACTTGACGTGCTTGGTTGATAGCTTCATTCCAGGTATGTAAGTCTAAACTAAAAACATGGGATTGTTCTCTCATGTGCCCCAAGAGGCCATAGAAGAGTTGATGGTTGAAGAGTCTAGATGCATGAATACTTCAGGGTTTTTCTTGAAAAATTGATTTAAAATACATGTTTTCCTATGTAGATGATCATCATACTATTTGTTTTCTTGAATTGAAATTTTTTCATGAGAACTTGCTTAATCCTACATGTTTATTTTTAAAAGCATGCATAATGAACTTGAGGATTGAGTCTAGACCCCTGAATTAAGATTGTTGATTGTAATGAGATGATGATGATGAGTTGATAGAAGTTGATTGTCTTATGAGTCTCAATAAATGAACTCCACTGATGTGTCTATTCGATTGTTTCCTAATGATTATTCTAAATCTTGAGTCATTGATGAGATTGATTGATGAGAGGGATAAAGTCCTATGAGATGTTGATTGATGAGAGGGCTAAAACCCCTATAAGACGTTGATTGATGATAGGGCTAATGTCCCTATGAGTTGATTGGTTTGATTGGATTGATGGTTTTTTTAGCATTGAGTCACGGGAGATGTATCGAGCACCGAAATGGGTAAGAGTGAGTCCCACTCGAACTCATTAATCACGTTGCCAAATGTAGGTGAGGCTTAGAACTATCATATATATTGTGGTTCCCTCTTGATTAGAAGTCCCTGAAACAATAACAGACTTATTAATGACTGGCTCCATATTGGGTGAGTTGTCATATTTTCGATTCGTTCCCTACCTGGAAAGTTTGGAATGGCTGTGGCAACATTAATGTGATTGTTGTACATTCATTGGCTCATAAGTGATTGTTGTCATATAAGAGAAACTCCCATATATTTTCTACCTTGAGTACTCTGATTCTAAGATGAGTTTTGAGATGATATGAGAAGAGGTGAGCTCCTCTGAGATGAGATTAGATGAGACGAGATGAGATGAGAAGAGGTGAGCTCCTTTGAGATGAGTCTGAGATGATTGATAAGTTTGAATTATTGATGGGTCACTTGTCCACTCTTTATTCTTGCATAGTTAGACATTTGACGTGATTTGATGTTTATTTTAAGCCGATGTTCTTTCCATATTATTCTACATGTTTCTATTTTACTCACCTATTTTACATACGGGTACATTCCAATTACTGATGTCCACTCTGGACTACATCATTTTATGATGCAGGGGCCGGTACTACAGATCGTCAACAGGTGCTCCATTTAAGATCTGAGATTCGAGGCAAACTTGGTGAGCTTCCCCTACTCCGGAGGACCCACTACATTTATTTCATCATGCGTTAGAGTTAGATTGGACTATCTTTCTTATTTTGATTTGGGTAGCCATGGTTTTGTCATTGGCACCACATGAGTAGTAATAGAGGCTTCATAGATGATAGTTAAGCGTTGATGTTGAGACTTGTGAGCTAGTTCTTCCTACTAGCCTTTATTTTAATGTACTTATTTTGAGACTTTAGATGAGATGTGCCCATTTACTTACTTATACGTTCTGTTGTCCAGTAGAGTTTGTTGATTGAATGATGTGATGAGGCTAAGTGGTTCGCTTGGGACTAGCAATAGTCTCTGAGTGTCGGCCATGCCAAGGGTACCCTCCTGGTGCGTGACAATGCTCTAGTGTCAAAGTATTATCTGCAAGCATCGGTCGGATGCGTGATCTAACAACCACTCACAAACATTTGGCGGGGAAACTAATAGAAGCCTTCACAATAGACTCCGAGTGAATGGCTACCCATGCAGGCTCCGGACCCTGCTCAGCAATCAAACTGGCCACCTATCTCATCAAGTCGGCTCTGCGATTTGTGTCACTCATCACAGTCAAGTCCCTCATCTTCCCTACTTTATTGTCAAATTCAGCTATAGATCTGGGGGCAGGGAACTATAGTCCAAATAACATGCGGGGGATGGTGGTCTCGGAAATGTCCAACTGCTAGTCTCTCACTCTGGTTTGCATCAATCTAGGATACATGAGGGGCTTCTTCCCCATGGAAGAGTTCTCTAAAAATGGTGGCTATATATGATGCATAGAACTCCCTCACCATGGTCGGGGAATACCTCTCTTGTGATTTGGTCATCCACTAGAGCCTATACTTGACCATAGTGTCCTGGAGACCAGGGACACTGTCTAGTCTAGATGAAATAACCCGGGGCTCCTTATAAATGGAGCGGGCTGGCTTGTCCCGCTTTCTAGTCTGCACACCCTTTGTATAAATGTCCCGTATGCCCGCGACATACCATGACTAGTAAGAGCGTTTGGTGGAGATGGTGATGCCCGTGGTGCGGTAGAGGAATTTGTCTCCGACTCGTTGCCGTAGCTTGACTCTGAGAAGGATTCCACTCTAGACGGAATCATCTTAATAAAGATGATATTATCCTGGTCTTCCTCATCTAACTGGGAGTACGAACGACAAGAGCCTGGGTTTGCCTAGCTCTAGCGGCAACCGTGTCTGTGGTCTCTCGGCCTCTAGGTTAGGTCAGACGCCGAGCTCCTCAAGTGATCCACTCAGTGTGGGGTTCTGCTCCTCCACTTAGGTCTCATCTCTAAGCCTCTTCTTCATGGCCTTAATTTCCTCACGTCTTGCTTTCGGGGCCATAGTACCTGAAACATAGACATTGATGCACCTTGGTTAGCCCCACAAATTAGAAAATGAAATGCAAAAACAGATCAGACTTGTTGCAGGAGGGTCTACGAAAGCACCTCTACGGGTTGTAATGCAAAATAAGAGCCGTAGAGGGATCTCGTAAAATAGTGTTCACAAATGTTTGCTTACTGTAATGATATCTACGATACCAGGTATGACTCACAGAAGGATCTAAAATTCAAAGATTGTGTCATAGATGACTCCAGTGTCTGAATTCACTACAAGGAAGGATCCACGAGACCTTTCTACGAGCCGTAAAGTGTTCTACGACTCGTAGAAGGTCTCATATGATGGGTATTCAAAAACTTTAGGTTTTCGAAATCTTATTCAAAAACAACTTGTGAAATGTTTCACATGTTGTAAAATTCACTCGTAAACCAGAAAACTTAGTCTCATATTCTACCAGCATCGAAGGAATACACGCATACCTATATGATTCTTTAACACACAAACCAACACTCCAACATGATGATTAGCACATATACCCCATCGAAAATTATTAAACATGCTTTCCCAACCCTTCCAACCCCATTTGAATGAAGTAACAATAAAACATGAACTCATGTCATCAAACACCGAATTTCAAACATATAATCAATTCGATTGAAATAGTGAGTGATAACATGAGTATCAACATATCACTTAACACACCCAAAAAGGCAATTATACCATATTCCATTCCTACACACATATTCAAGCATGGGCAACCATAATTCAATTATCAAATATGTTAATTTTCACACATAGGTTTGTCTAAATTCACCCTACCCAACAAAAGTTCTCAACTTAACCAAACAATAATTGGTAAATCACTGGTGTTTAAAGGACCGAAAACATACCTAATTTGAGTGATTGGATTGTAGAAGTTGAAGGAGGAGATGAGACACTAGAAACCCTAAGCTACCGGAAAAACACAACGGAGAGTGGTCAAAAAGTTTTGGGGTGGGGGTTCACCGGGTGTTTCTTCATAAATTAGGGATCCAATATTTATTGTTTGACTGGGTTAGTCAAAAACTAATGGGCCTGGACTCTTCAAAACCTTGATTACGGGCCATAAAGTGTCTTATAGCACGTAAATTATGGCATCATGGAAGGTCTAAACCCTAGTTTCAGGATAGGGTTTCAAAAACCAGTATGAGTCGTAAAGTGAAGTACGGCTTGCAGAGTTGGTCGTAAAGACCCCAACACTTAGCAAGAACTCAAAAAACTTACTTGGGCTCCACGAGCCCCATTCACGACCCATAGTTGTATCTATGGATCACGAAGTTGGCTCGTGGACTGGAATGCATAACCTTTTGCTCACTGGAAGTGTCTACGAGATGGTGTATGGGTCATAGATTGATTTAAGGCCCATAAAACATGTCCTAGAGGCATTTCTGGATGCCTCTTCAACCATGAGTGGTTGACTTAGCCATATACCACCACAATATTCAAGAACACAATGTTACCCTATATGCAACCATCCCAATGTCCAAAATTACAACCAAAATGTGAAAAAGCAAACTACCTATAAGTCCAAAAACTAAAAGCAAAGCTACAACTACAACTATTATGTCAAAAACCTTAGATTGCCTCCCAAGTAGTGCCTGATTTATTATCACAACACGACTTGGACAACTTGGTTACTCAGACTTCACAGCCAAGTGCCCAAACCTTATTGTTATCTGGCCTCTTTATAAACTGATAGATTTTGATGACAACTTCTTCATCCTTCAATCTAAACCTGAGTTGACCAACTTTCATATCTACGGGTGCTCGACCAGTGGCTAGGAATGGCCTTCCCAAGATGATTGGGTCATCGAAGTCGATTTTGCAATCTATGATCCCAAACTCTGCGGGGAATATGAAATTCTCAATCTTAACAAGCACATCATAAAGTATCCCCTTAGATTTCTTTACCGTGCGGTCAGCCATCAACAACCACATGCTCGTCGAAGTTGGGGCTCCCAATCCTAGATTTTCAAAGATTGCAAGGGGCAATAGATTAATGCTGGCACCAAGATCACACAGTGCCGTTGCGAACTCCACATCTCCTATGTTGTAGGGTATGGTACAAGAGCCGGAAGTTTCTCCCTTTTGAACCAAGGACCTTGTAGAAATTGCACAACAATGTTGAAGCTCTTGGGAGAGCTCTTGAATCACAGTGAACTTCTTCATAATCAGGTTCTTTATGTACTTTGCATACCCTGGAATCTTCTCCAACGCCTTAAGGAGAGGGATTTTGACGGAAAGTTGTTTCAGTATGGAGAAAAAGTGCTTGAACTTGCCCTCCTCCTCCAACGCACGATTAGTCTTGATCACTCTCTCCATCATTTTAGCAATCCTTGCAAATGACTAATCTAATAACATGCCCCCATAATGGTATCAACACAGGCTTCACTATTTTTATCAAGGGCATGGTAGAAGATCTCCACCAAGGCATCATCAATAATTTTGTGGTTTGGGACACTCCTCAAGCACTAAATAAATTGCTTCAATGTAGTACTGATTGAGTCACCAAGAAGTTGCTCAAAGTTGTTGATGTGATCTTTCAACGTGAGCTTCTTTGATCTCGAGAAGTACCTCATCAAAATGCCTTCTGCAACTCAACCTAACTGGTAATCGAACTCTGCAGAAGCTCAGATAGCCATAGTTCTGCATCGCCTGTCAGAGACAATGGGAAGACACAAAGTCCCACAACATTCATAGACAGATTTTGTGTTCCAATTACACTCTTGAAGACAAAAGCAATGTTGTATAGGTGGCTATAAGGATACTCTAATAGTAGGCCCATTAACAACCCATGGTTCTGTAGCATCTAAAGAAACCAACTAAGAACCATGAACTTTGTGTCAAACGGTAGTGGTGGCAACACAATGGCTCCAGTCACTTCCATAGCCATAGGATTCAACCGGTATTGATTCCACTGATAAGCGTTGGCATCAAAATCCTGTGCCTATGGAGTAATTTCCTTAAGAGGAGGTGGGTTATCATTATTGGCATTCTCATTTTCATTCCTGTTTAGAACTACATCAAGCACATTGTTGGCTTTATCTTAGGTTATTCTTCTTAGTGTTCTCTCGATCTCTAGGTCAAATGGAGTCAAGGGTATGCCTCGACTTCGCGTGTTAGGAATACACTACACTTACACCCTGAAAAGAAACAAAAACAACAAGAAATGTAAAATGAGGAAAATAAGAATTAATTTCCAAATTACTTAAACTAAACAAGTCGACCCGTATTCCTTCGCAACGACGCCAAAATCTTCATGTCGCCCAAGCGACACCTCCTTTTTGAGGCTAAAATGATCTGTCAAGAAATAGAACCAAACCAAGGTTAGGGTCGAACCCAAGGAAATATTGTAGACTTAGAAGAATTCAATTATGCAATTTGGGTTATTAACCAACTTATTATAATGCCCGATAAAATTACTAGAATACCCCTAAAGAAGGGGTATACACGTAACATATCCTCCAATGCTTGTATGGCGAATCCGA
Source organism: Solanum rostratum (assembly GCA_029948455.1). NCBI lineage: Eukaryota > Viridiplantae > Streptophyta > Magnoliopsida > Solanales > Solanaceae > Solanum > Solanum rostratum. Next base: position 12,587,761 of record CM057053.1, on the reverse strand, counting down.
GACCATATTTTTTATCAGCATGAACAATTGAGTGAAAAAATGGTCTCGGTCAAATTTTAGAGCGATAGGATCAAAAGATAATTTTTCAATTCGAAAACCGAGTTAGTGGGAGTGCGCGATGGAGACACATCGCGCCTCTGTAGCGGACCCACACTTATATTTTTTCAAAACTTCTTGATGGGATTGGGAAAACACATTCAAAACCTTTTTGGAGGAAAATACACCCTACGCGACCAATCCGCATCACAAACTGGGTTATTCCAAAGCTGAAAAAATTGTAAATTTTGTGAGGGGCATTCTGGTCAATTACCAACCCTTCCTAAACACAATTAACGATCTAATTAGGTATTTTTGACAAAAACTAGGGTCTAAAACCCTATTCTAAGTGCTTTGCTAACAATCTAAGAATACTAGGGCTTGAGGAAAGAGGAGAAGAGCTTGAGATTGAGGAATTCAAGAGGAAATCCTTGAAGTGATTTTTGAGAGCTTCATCCCAGGTATGTAACGCTAAACTACAAGCATGAAATTTCCCTCTCATGTGCCCCATAGATGGACATAGAGGAATTGAGTGTCTAATGAGTCCTCATACATGTTTCTTAAATTGATTCTTGAATATTTTCTGATAAATTATATCCTAATTATATTTATTTCTGTATGTTGATGATAATCATAAACTTATTTTCTTGAACTGGATATTTTCAAGAGAAATTGCATTACCTTACATGTTAACTTTTGAAAGCATTCATAAATGAATCCAGGGGTTGAGTCTAGAGCCTTAACGTCAGATTGTTGATTTTGATTGCGATTGTAGTGAGAGAATGATGATAAGGTTATAAATCTTGATAGTCCTTTGAGTACCCATAAATGAACTCTAATGATGGTCTATTCGATTGCTCCCCAATAATTGTTCTAAGCTTCAAGAAATTGATTGAGATTAATTGATGATATGGTTAGAGTCCCCATGAAATACTGATCGATGACAGGGTTAAAGTGCTATGAGATTTGTTGGGATGGGGGTCTTATGAGCATTGAGTTAAGGAAGAAGTATTGAACATCGAAAGAGTGAGAGCTAGACCAACTCGAACTCGTCGAACTACGTCGACAAATGTAGGTGAGGATTAAAACCATCGCATTACATTGTGGTTTCCTCTTGAGAGAGTCTCTGAAACAATAGAGGACTTGCTGATTGCATTTTCCTTAGTGGATTCAGTTCGTTCTCTACTTGGCAAATATAGAGTGGCTGTGGCAACACAGGTGGGATATTGTACAATTACTAGCTCATAAGCAGTTGTTGTTGGATGGGGTACTCTAAGTTGAGATGAGATGAGATGAGTTCCTTTGAGATGGGTCTGATTTGATTGATGAGGTCGAGGTGTTGATGGGTCACTTGTCTACTCTTCATTCTTGCTTTATAATAGACACTTGACATGTTGATTGTCTACTATTTTGAGTTGATGTTGTATCATATTATTCTTTATGTTTCTGCTTCACTCAACTAATTTACATACCGTACATTCCACGTACTGATGCCACTCAGTGCTGCATCATTTTATGATGCAGATCTAGAGATTAGAGATCATCAACAGGTGCACCATTGAGGATCTGAATTATTTAGCTGATTGGTGAGCCTCCCCTACTCCAGAGAATTCACTACCTTTATTTCATCATGCTTTAAGTTAGACTAAACTAGTCTTATATCTTTATTTCGATAGCTATGGGTGTGTCATTGACACCACGTATTTAGTGATAAAGGCTTCATAAATGATAGTCGAACGTTGATGTTGAGATTGTGAGCAAATTCTTCGTACTAGCCTTTATTATTAATCTATTATTATTTGAGACATTGGATGAGATGAGCGCATTTACTTTCATTTACTTCCATTGATCTGTAGAGTTATTGGATTGAAAGGATGTGATGAGGCCAAGTGGTTCGCTTTGGGACTAGCAATAGTCTCTAGATGTCGGCCACGTCTTGAGTCCCCTCCCGGGGCGTGGCAAACTTGGTATCAGAGCACAGAGTTCAAGTGTCCTAGTGAGTCTATGAAGTCGTTTATAGTAAAGTCCCTATTATTGGTGTGAAGAGCTCCACATCCATAACTTGGAGGCTATAGGAAATTTAGGAATTATTTCACTGTTTTCATGTTCTATGTCGTGCGATAGAGTTATACTCTATGTAAGGTTCTTCTTTAATTCATGCTTTACGCGCTGTAGAGTTGTGATCATGACCACCAGAAGAGCCGTCAGAGGTAGGGGACGTCCCTCCAAGCAAAATGTTAACCCACCTAAGCCTCAAAGACACGAGGAGCCTGCGGACCAAGCCAACACTATTGAGCAGCCCTCGCAAGATGAGGTCTCCAATGCTGAACTACACCAAGCTATTGAAACTCTAGCCTAGGCTGTCACATCACTTGTTGTGAGACAAGGAGTAGGTAGATAGGATTCCCATGGCACGTCTAGAGTCCAGGAATTCTTGAGGATTAATTCGCCTGAGTTCACAGGGTCTGCATTAACTGCAGATCTTGAGAACTATGTGGAGGGACTTTAATTGGTGTTCCAAGTAATGCATGTGGTTGATGCTAACAGGGTTGAACAGGCTTCTTACCAACTCATAGTCTGGCCTTCGATTAATGTAAGAAAGGTAGAGGAGAGGGTGCCCATCGTTGACTTGGAAAATGTTCGAGGAAGCCTTCTTGGGGCATTTCTTTCCAAGGGAAAAAAAAGAGGCCAAGGTAAGAGAATTCCTAAATCTAAAACAAGGCTTTATGACTGTGCAGGAGTATGGGTTGAAGATCACGCAACTATCTCGCTATGCTCCAGACATGGTTGCTGATATGAGGGTAAGAATAGGGATATATGTTACTGGGTTAAATAGAGGACCCAAGAGAGATGGGAGGGGAGCAATGCTTGTGAGTGATATGGACATTGGGTGATTAATGACATTTGCGCAACAAGCTGATGAAGAGAGACAATAGGATAGAGAAGTGTTCAGACGTAAGAAAGCTAAGACATCCAGCCATGAGGGTGGAAGGAAAGGGAATGGTAATCGATTTCTAGCACCATCATCTTCTAGTGCACCAATGCCTAGGGGAAGGTATGACCAGAGATCGCAAAATGTTGGACCCAAGGATCTTAGTCACAAGCTAGTGTGGCTCAAGGTTCACAGGGTAAATCACCGTGTGGTAAGTGTGGCAAATTGCACTTAGGGAGATGTTGTGAAGGGGATAATGTATGCTACAAATGTGGCCAAGCGGGTCACTACCAAAGAAAGAGTCAAAAGTGGGCTGATCGGTCTCAACCTTCTGCACTAGCTCCACCATCTAGAGGGAACCAGAGGGGTGCTACGTCAGGCGCAAATGGAGATACAAACCGTTTGTATGCCATGGGTAGTCACCAAGATCAGGAGAACTGTTGTGACGGGTATGATTCGAGTCTTTACTTTAGAATGATATGTTTTGATAGATACAAGTGCCATATTGTCATTTGTAACTCCTTATGTGGCTAGTAAATTTAATAGCATCCCTGAGAGTCTTCCTGAACCCTTTGATGTTTCTACTCTAGTGGGTGAGTCTATTCGAGCTGAGAAAATCTATAGAGCTTGTGTAGCGTGCATCCATCATAGGGATACTCTTGTTGATTTGGTTAAGTTGGAGATGGTTGATTTTGATTTGATCCTTGGCATGCATTGGCTTCATGCCTGTTATGCCTCCATTGATGGTAGAGCCCGAACCATTAAGTTCCAATTCCTGAATGAACCGATTTTTGAGTGGAAGGGTGATTCGCTTACACCCAGGGGAAAATTTATCTCATATCCTAAAGCTAGAAAGATGATTTCCAAAGGTTGTATCTATGACCTCATGTGAGTTAAATCTAATGATGTTGAGTGTCCTACACTTGAGTCAGTCCCGATTGTGAATGAGTTTCTTGAAATGTTTCTTGAGGATTTGCCCCGAGTCCCTCCTGACAGTGAGATTGACTTTGGGATTGATGTTCTTCTCGATACCTAGCCTATCTTAATTCCACCTTATAGGATGGCCCCTGCTGAGTTGAAAGAGTTGAAAGAACAACTGAAAGATCTGTTAGAGAAGGGCTTTATAAGGCCGAGTGTTTCTCCTTGGGGTGCCCCTGTCCTATTCGTGCGAAAAAATATGGATCCCTCAGAATGTGTATTGACTATAGGCAACTGAACAAGGTCACGATAAAGAATATACATCCTCTTCCAAGGATAGATTATTTGTTTGACAACCTTTAAGGTGCCTCTTGTTTCTCAAAGATATACCTCAGATCTGGCTACCATCAGTTGAAAGTGAGGGAATGTGATATTCCAAAGACAGTCTTTAGGACCAAATATGGCCATTTTGAATTCTTGGTCATGTCCTTTGGGTTGACAAATGCACCTACAACCTTTATGGACTTGATGAATAGAGTATTCAGGAAATACCTTGATTTGTTTGTGATTGTATTCATTGATTACATCTTTGTGTATTCGAGAGATGAGGAGGAGAATGTTAATCACCTCAAAGTTGTCCTCCAAACACTTAAGGACCTTGAGTTGTATGCGAAATTCTCGATGTCTGAATTCTGACTTAAATCAACAGCTTTTCTAGGCCACATGGTTTCCGGTGATGGTATTCGAGTGGATGCCTTAAAGATTGAAGCGGTTAAAAACTGGCCCAAACCGACCTCTCCGATTGACATAAGAAGATTCTTGGGTTGGCAGGTTACTAACGCAGATTTATTGGTGGATTTTCTTCCCTATCCGCACCATTAACTAAATTGACTCAGAAAAAGGTCAAGTTTCAGTGGTCTGACGAATGTGAGAAAAGTTGAAGACAAGATTGACTATTGCACCAGTCCTAACCTTACCTAATGGGAAAGAGGACTTCAAAATTTATTATGATGGTTCGAGGATTGGATTGGGATGTGTGCTGATGCAAAGGGGGAAAGTGATAGCCTATTCTTCCAGGCATCTCAAGGTTCATGAGAGGAACTATGCAACCCAAGATCTCGAGTTGGAAGTAATGGTGTATGCACTTATAATCTTGCACCACTACATGTATAGAGTGCATGTGGATGTGTTCACTGACCACAAGTGCTTGCATTATGTCTTCAATCAGAAAGAGCTTAACTTGCGACAGAGGAGATGGCTGGAGTAGCTCAAGGATTATGACATGAGCATTCGCTATCACCCAGGTAAAGCTAACATTGTTGTTATTGCTCTTAGTAGGTTATCAATGGGTAGCACAACCCATGTTGAGGAAGGAAAGGAGTTGGCCAAAGAAGTGCATCGATTGATTCAATTGGGAGTTCAACTTGAGGAGAATGATGAAAGAGGAGTTAATGTTCAAAACTGGTTTGTTTCATCCACAACACAGATGTGAAAGGAAAGCAAGACAAAAATCATGTCATACTCTAATTGAAGGAGGTTGTCCACAAACACAAAGTGATGGCTTTCTCCAAAGGGAAAGACAGAGTATTGAGATATCATAGTAGATTGTGTGTTCCAGATGTGGATGGCATTCGAAATAGAATCATAGTTGAAGCCCATAGCACTAGATATATCATCCATCTTGGCTCCACCAAGATATACCACGACTTTAGAGAAGTCTACTGGTGGAGTTGAATAAAGAGGAATATTGCTGAGTTCGTTTCAAAATGCCCAAATTGCCAGCAAGTGAAAGTTGAGCATCAAAGGCCATGTGAATTGGCTCAGAACTTTGAGATTCCTGAATTGAAGTGGGAGATGATTAATATGGACTTTATAACTTGTCTAGTAAGGTTTCGAAAGCAATATGATTCGATATGGGTGATTGTAGACAGGGTGACTAAATCGGCTCATTTCTTAGCAGTCAAGACCACCAACATTGTGGAGGAGTACGCCAAGTTGTACATCTAGGAGATTGTGAAGTTGCATGGAGTTCCTTTGTCCATCATCTCGGATAGAGAAGCACAATTTACCTATTAATTTTGGAGATCATTCCAGAAGGGATTGGGTACTAAAGTGAATCTGAGTACAACCTTTTAGCCACAGATAGATGGTTAGGCAAAGAGCACAAATTAGACATTAGAGGATATGTAAAGGGCCTGTGTTCTTGATTTTAAGGGAAATTAGGATGATCACCTACCATTAATTGAATTTGCATTTAACAATAGCTATCGTGTCAGCATTCAAATGGGTCCCTATGAAGCCTTGTATGGAATGCGATGTAGATCACCAGTAGGGTGGTTTAAGGTTAAAGAACCAGAATCGATTGGGCCTGATCATGTCCACTAATTGATGGAGAAGATTAGAGACTTAGAGTTCAGTTAAATGATCGGGTATACTTTAATGTCACCTATGAAGGGTGTCATGAGATTTGGCAAGAAGCAAAAGTTGAGTCCACGCCATGTGGGACCATATCAAATTATGAAGAAGATTGGGAAGGTTGCTTATGAGTTGGAGTTTCCTTCTGAGTTAGATGGAATTCATCCAGTATTACATGTGTCGATGTTGAAGAAGTTCTTGGGAGACCCTACCTTGTTTATCCCTGTTGATAGCATTGTAGTGAAGGATAACTTGTCCTACGAAGAGGTTTCTGTCCAAATTCTTGACTGGCAGATTTGCAAGTTGAGAACCAAAGAGGTAGCCTCAGTCAAAGTCCTGTGGAAAAATCAATTCGTTGAGAAAGCCACATGGGAAGCTGAGGAAGAAATAAAGACCAAATATCTGCACCTATTCGTGCCAAATGATGAGAGCATTGAAGGTAGATTTCTTCCCCTTAACTAAATTGATTGATCTATTCTTGAGTTGATTGACTATTCTAGAGTCCGAGTAGAGTTGATTGAGGTCGGGGAGGAGTCGAGAGTTTGATTTGTTGAGGTGAGTGTTGAGATGAGTCTTGAGTCTATTTATGCCTTGCTATCCACCTTTACTCATCATTCGAGAAAATATGATCCCAAGGGAGAGATGATGTAACGCCCGATAAAATTACCATAATACCTTTAGAGGAGGGGTATCCGTATAACACATCCTCCAATGCTCATATTGCAAATCCGAGACAAGATTTGTGATCAACATGACAGTTTAAGTGGGAAAATGGTCTCAGTCGATTTTTAGAGTGACCGAATCAAAAGATTATCCAATCCAAAAACAAAGACAGTGTCGGTGCGCAACAGAGGCGCATCACACCTTTATAGTAGACCCACACTTATATTTTATCAAAATATTTTGGCGAGATTGGGAAAAGTCATTCAGAGACTTTTTGTAGGAAAATGCACTGTACGCGACCAGTTCACGGACTGGGTTATTACGAAGTTAAATTTTTTTTAAATTTATTGAGGGGCATTCCGGCCAATTTCCAACCCCTTATAAACTCAATACACGATCTAATTAGGTCATTTTGGTGAAAAAGGGGGTCTAAAACCCCTTTCTAAGTCCTTTTCTAACAATCTAAAAAGACTAGGGCTTGAGGAAAGAGAAGAAGAGCTTGAGATTGAGGAATTCAAGAGGAAATCCTTGAAGTGATTGTTGAGAGCTTCATCCTATGTATGTAATGCTAAACTAAAAGCATGAGATTTTCCTCTCATGTGCCCCGTAGATCGTCATAGAGGAATTGAGTGTCCATGAGTCCCCATACAAATAAACAACAACATACCCAGTGGAGTCCCACAACATGAATGCCCATACATGTTTCTTAAATTTATTCTTGAATGTTTTCTCACAAATTATATCTAATTACATTTATTTTTGTATGTTGATGATCTTCATAAACTTACTTTCTTGAACTGGATATTTTCATGAGAAACTGTATAACCTTACATATTAACTTTTGAAAACATGCATGAATGAATCCAAGGGTTGAGTCTAGAGCCTTGATGTGAGATTGTTGATTTTCATTATGAATATAGTGAGAGAATCATAATGAGTTGATAGAGCTTGATAGTCTTATGAGTTTCCTAAAATAAACTCTAATGATGGTCTATTTGATTGTTCCTAACAATTATTCCATGCCTTGAGCAATTGATTGATGATAGTGTTAGAGTCCCCATGAGCTTAATTGATTATAGGGTTAGAGTCCCTATGAGTTTAATTGATGATAGGGTTAGACTCCCTATGAGTTTGATTGATGATATGGTTATAGTCCCTATGAGCTTGATTGATAATAGGGTTAGAATCCCTATGAGTTTGATTGATGATATGGTTATAGTCCCTATGAGATATTGATCAATGACGGGATTAAAGTTCCTATGAGATTGGTTGAGATGGGGTCTTATAAGCATTGAGTCTTAAGAGGAGTATCGAGCACCAAAAGAGTGAGAGCTAGTGCAAATCGAACTTTTCAAACTACGTCACCGAACGTAGGTGAGGATTAGAAACTTCACATTACATTGTGGTTCCCTCTTTAGAGAGTCCCTAAAAAAATATTGGACTTATTGATTGCAGTTTCCCTAGCAGATTCAATTCGTTCACTACCTGGAAGGTATAGAGCGAGTATGGCAACACAGGCAGGATGTTGTACAATCACTGGCTCATTAGTGGTTATTGTCGGATAAGAGAAACTCCCAGAGAATTCCTACCTTGAGTACTTTGAGTCGAGATGAGATAAGATGTGATGATATGAGTTCCTTTGAGATGGGTCTGATTTTATTGATGAGGTCGAGGTGTTGATGGGTCACTTGTCTACTCTTTATTCTTGATTTAGAATAGACACTTGACATATTGATTGTTTACTATTCTAAGTCGATGTTGTATCATATTATATTAAATGTTTCTACTTCACTCAGCTATTTTACATACCTTACATTTCATGTACTGACGCCACTTGGTGCTGCATCATTTTATGATGTAGACCATTGAGGATCCGAGATATTTAGCTGATTGGTGCGCCTCTCCTACTACAGAGAATTCACTACCTTTATTTCATCATGATTTTGAGTTAGACTAGACTAGTCTTATATTTTGATTTCGGTAGCCATGAGTCTGTCATTGACACCACTTGTTTAGTCACAGAGGCTTCATAGATGACAGTTGGACGTTGATGTTGAGATTGTGAGCTAGTTCTTCCTACTAGCCTTTTTTATTAATCTATTATTATTTAAGACATTAGATGAGATGAGCCCATTTACTTCCGTTGATCTGTAGAGTTGTTGGATGGATGTGATGAGGTCAAGTGGTTCGCTTGGGGACTACCAATATTCTCTAGGTGCCGATCACGCCTTGGATACCCTCCCGGGGCGTGACACTTATCTCCCCAAAAGAGGGGGGCTTGTAATAACAAGCAAAAAGTAATTCTAACTAACACAAGTGTTTAAACCAATATGGAGAGAAACTAGGGCATTGTGTTCCCCACGATTCCCTAACTTAGTATCACTAGATAACCTAATTCTTTTCTAGTGTGTAGCGTGCAGTATGGAGAGTGAAGTTCACCAAATCCTTTGGCCTGGTGAGAGGCGAATTTTACTACGTGACTTGGTCCATCTCCACAGTGTGATTAACCCTCCTATTGTCTTAGTACAAACTCCCCTTAGCCCAGTTCAGTTGATTAGACGAGAACACTTCAATTGAATCCTATTAATTAATCTGTTTTCCTATTCATTACTACCTTGGTCCAGTCAGTAACACTAGGAAGGTTCTAATTTTAGGCACAACTAGAAAACATGCAAAATGAAGAGAGTTAATTAATACATGCATGCATACTTTTCAAGAATTATGAATTATCCGGTTTTACTTTTATAGTTCTTCATGGTTTCCACAACCCTAGTTGTGGATTTAGCTACTCATGATTTATGCAGGTGCAAGACTAATAAATTTGAATTACATAATAGAGCACCTACACGATTTGAATTAATCTCATATAAATCCAAGCTTCAATGAGAATCACAAGATTGTAATTAGAAAATCAAATCAAATTTTACAAGTGTTTCTCAAAACTCTCCGATGTTGTTCTCTACTCTACTTTATTGTTTTTAGGTTAACTCTTTGAACTCTCTAAGAAAATAACCTAAAAACCCATTTATAATGTTTAATATATAAGTCCTAAATAAAATAGGATAACTAGGTTGACACGTCTCACGAGATGCTCTACAAGTTGTATAGTGTTTTACGGCTCCTAATCGGGCTTTCGTACTTCGTTTTTGCAGATCTGGACTTTTCTTCTATGACACCTTTCTATGGCCCGTAAAAGGTTCCACGGCCCGTAGGTGGGTTTTGTCTAATGATACTTCAGAAAGTCTTTCTCTGATACTCAGTGCACGAGACTTGATCTATGACTCGTAAAATGGTTCACGACCCATCTGCATGTTCATAGAACAAACTTCAGAAATCTACCCCTTACTAGAATTGTGCATGAAACCTCCTTCACAGCCCTTAAAATGCTTTATGGCCCGTAAAGGCTCTCGTGAATCCTCAAAATCAACAACTTTTGCATATTCATCCCAAAATCAATGTTAACCCTTAAATCCGACAAACAAAACAAAAACACATAAAACCCACTAACATCGGCTTGAGAACACACAAAATTCAAAGTTTTAAGCATCAAAAGTACTATATTTTGACGACATATCCAAACACCTGCATAAATATCATTCAAATGAAGTCTCATAAGCATATATGGATGAGTAATGGGATGAAAATCTGAAATGTAATGAAATTGAGGTCTTTGGGCAAGAATAACTTAGTGCCTTAGGTTTTAGTAGAGTGGAAGAGATGAGGGTTCCAATTCATCATACTTGTTTTTGCTTTCCATGTAGAGATTTTGACTTGTTGATTCCTTCAAAGGACTTTGACGGATGAAACTTCTCCTCATATTGGTCTAAGATCTCTATCAGAACCTCTTCATAGGGCAAGTTCTCTTCAACACTCACCTCTTCCAATGGCATTGTGGGAATATGGATCACTCAAAAACTTCCTCAACATCGATACATGGAACACCAAATGAACCATATTTTTTTCCAATGGCAGCTCCAACTCATAATCCACCTTATCAACCCACTTAAGAATTTCATAAGGTCCTATATACCTAGGGCTCAATTTCTTTCTGCCTAACATGACCCACCCAGACCAACTTGTCACTACCTAAATTTACAATTCATGATGCTGCCTATCTTACCTCCAATAGGCATGCATGCAAGCGTAACCCTGGCTCGAAATAGCTAGTAACGGGTACACAAAAGTTATTTAATAAATAATTGGCATGAAACGAACTGATGCTAAACATATATATACATAACACTAAAACAAAACACCCCTTCTAAGCTCGAAAGTCACCTATACAGAATCACTATAGATAGTATACAGTACACTAAACCATAATATATCTCAAAACATATACAGAACCAAAATAATATAAAAGGCAAGTCTTGAGTCACAAAAGACATTCACTGGTACAAAAGGACACTAGAATGATCCAAGGAAATCTAATGCTTAGCACAAGTCTCTGAATATACAACTATCAAAGGAAGAGTCAATTTGCTTTGCTGGAGTTAGGAGTTGCACCACAAAATAGATGCAAAAGGTAGGGGTGTGTACTAGGAATATGGTACCCAGTAAGCATCATAGGTCGACTGAATAAGAACAATAAACAAAGAAGGGATATATCAAAATATAACTCCATAAGTGTCTAATCATTAGAACACAGTACATATGCTTGTGAATACAGAAGTAATTAAGGACTAGGTGGATGTATAGTGTTGTACATAGGTGTAAGGCGCTATTGTCTATGCCTTTACACCAACTAAGACCCTATAAGTCCAGAAGGTACACCCCTATATAATTAAAGGCTGAATAAGTTTAAGGTTTGGGTATCAAGTCTAGATAGAGCTCGTGAGCCAACTATGTACGCTCATCCATAATTCTTATAAAAGCTCTAACTGTGTCTTTAACCTCTTTATATACCAAGGTTTAAACTTTAACCAAAACAACCATTCAAACTTCAACCGAAATAACTTGGAATTCAACCGAACAAGTGAAACTTCAACAAAAACAAAAACACGGACTTACCAAGATAAGATCAGACGTGGAAAGTGGTCTACTTTAGCCCTTAGGGCTAGACTAGTCCAAAATGCCCTCCATCAATCCCGAGTTTAATGGTAACTACAGAGATTTCAACCCAATAGCCTTTGGTTGTATAGAATTTAAATACATAGCGTTTCACTAAAGGTATATAGAGAGTAACTCATCCTTGTCTACACATTGTACAAATGGATGAACACAAAATCATATGTGAGAAAGATCGGGCCTTAATATTAAGAGCCTTTACTCTAGGGGACACTATCGATCCCCTCATATCGAAGCAGAAACTGTTGTGCCACGGGAACAATACAATAGGCTACCAAATGAAAATAGTAGTCAGGTGCCTAACTTATTACAACCTATTTGAGGCTCAACTATATAGACTATACTCCACTAGTACAATCTATACAGATCTATGCCTCCATAGTCACACCAAACACAAGTATAACTATCTACTGATCCTAACCATTAGGAATCTAGAGTATCGCTAGCCTAAGCCTAGATTAAGGACTAACAGTAACAATAGATAAGCACAAGTCTAGTAGATACTCAATACGTCAGTCACAGGCTTGCTCAGTATGTCAAACAATAGTTCTGTCTATCCCACATAATGAAAAATAAAACAGACAATTAGTACATGATACAAAATTAGTATATCAGCCCTACAAAATCCTCAACAAGTCAAATAATTCCTCTCGTAGTCCAGACAACCAAAGATACAACATGAAATTATATGCTAGCCACAGGTACCCTTAATATGCCAATAGATGCTAACCGAGTAATAGATAAAAGTAATAGGTAATAGCTAATATAATCATACTTAAAGTATATAGACTTTAACCCATTTCCCTACACCCTATCAAGTCATCCTAAAAAGAATTAACATATTCCATTCAATCAAAGAGATGGGAAATTATAGCCTACTTGTATGCCGATCACAGGTGCTCTTGATCACTCTACCACTAATTTATCCTTTCGAATAATCTCAAAATGTTGCCAAGTTGTTAAAAATAGAATCACGGTGTCAATACTATCATTTCAACACTAAAATAACAAAAAATGGACTTACACCTAATTATGGGGATAAAAAGTAAAAAAGCAGTCCCACACCAAACAGAAAATCCTTTATAACGAGCCTAATGCTTACCTTGCCTTGTGCCTCAAATTCAGGCTCAAGCCGATACTTAAAACGATACAAAATAGCCCAAGAGCACAAATCATTTTTTTATGTATATAACAATATGTACAATAGGTTTCATAGCATTTTTACCTTAAATGCAGTTCAATTAATGTATTCTGACAATACCACAATGTGTGCCTCAAGAAAACACACGAGATAGACATAAATTTCACTTAAATCCGATCAAAATGATAAAGAAATCACACTTTGAAGTTCTTGATAAAGAACACTAATACATAGTAGAAACATAGTGAAGTTTACCTTAAACGGCAAGCCAAATCAGTTTTCAATACTTCCACAATGTTCCTCTTGAAAAATTACACAGCATAGCCTTTTGAATAACTCAATTTGGACTCTAGATGAGAAAGATTTTGCAAGTTGAACTTTCTTTTTATCATTTTGATGAAGCTAAATTGTTATACATAGCACTGTCTCTATTTATGTTGCACATACGTGTACAGGACATCTGTGAACTTGGAAGGGACCTTTGCAAATGCATAGTACAAGACCTCCTACACTAAATTTTAGCCAACTTTATTTTCGTTGACAGGGTGTCCAGATATCATTAGGAATTCAATTTTCACAAAACATATATGCAACTTGAGTGGAAACGATATTTTGGATTCAGTAGTGCTATCAAAATTTACATCAGAGTTGGTTTCGATCAAGTGTAGGTCCCATTTCCCAAAGCCTTCTTTACGTAATTTCTATTGAGGGACCCAAAATGCACTTGGAAGCCTCAATAACAGAATGAAAAGTCGTTTTATACTAAACTCAACATTCAGAGCAAATAATGCTGTCAAAATCATTGGGGAAAGTGTTTTTAATAATTTTCCTAGATCCAACTATTGGCCTATTCGAAAGGCTAAAATGCAAACATCAATACAAATTGACACTGAAAATCTCGCTTCTCTAACCAAATATGATTCTAGCCTAATTTGGCCACTCTGGAGCTGATGGAACTACAAGAAATCTATTTTGAATCTTTGTACCTAGATGCTAAATGCATTTTCAACTTTAACCAAGCTTGTAATACAAAAACTGCACATCTTTTGAATGAACAACCAAGTGACCGATTTGTCAATGCAAGCAAGTCATAAATGACTTGGGGTCACGATAGGTAGGCTCTAACCAATACAAAATACGTAAAAAAAAAGTAGAAATGACCTAGAGAGTCATTATAAGGCATTTATTCCCTTCATGTAGAGGAACAGTTCAACCGAAGTCATCTCTCTAAAACTGGCTATTATTTCTACCTAAACGTGTAGCTTCTTTAATCAAAGATAGGTGTAAGCTAATTTTCTCACTATATCGCTTTCCTTACAATCAAGTGGTTGAACGTTCTCTCCCTTCTTTTGAGTCTATGGGCTTCTACTTATATGTCATTTACGTGCTTCTTCATAAGCGAGAGGCTCTCTTTTTTGTTCTACTTTGGCTTCTGCACCAATCCAAGGGCTAAAACTACTATGTAGGATTTTGGTCACCGAGGGTTGAGATCCTTCTCTTTTGTACCTTTGCTTAATTCACTAATTTTGCTAATAACAAGGGCTCAAATAGAAATGGAAACCATTATTACAATAATTAAACCCTTCATTGATATAAAGATATGGATTCTTAATTTCCATCAAAGGCCAACACTTTAGAAGAAATTAAATAAAGCACTCCAGATACAATGTATGGAAAGGTGTCTAACTTATCCCTAAAGGTCTACTCCTAACATAAAGTAGCTAAGTGGGGAAGTCAAATCAATCCTTGTTCATACATAGGCTTTTTGAGTACGAAATAGGCCACTTCAAGTAGGTTCATTGCTCCATCCAGGAACACGATTATGCTTAGGGTTCGGTTCAATTTTTTGCTAGTCAAAATAAAATACTAGGTCTAGGCTTTCTTTCCAATGGTTTTTGATATACAATGGATAGAAAAGAGATGTTCAGGATAGAAAGGCGGGACATGGTATTGATGAGATGGCCGCCGAGAGAGCATTGAGAGGAAGAACCTAGCTAGGAATTTCCTTGCCTAGGCCTACTTCTTGAAAAACCTAAAGGGTCAATGTAAGCATATCAAGAGGAGAAGATAAAAAGATCTCGGATCATATTGGTATTGATATACTGATTTGATCCAAGATCTTAGAATTTGAATAAATTCGACAGTAGATCATGATCATCTATACTTGGTTTACTTTAGTTAGAATGTAAGCTAAAATAAGTGGCATTTATTCAAACAAATGGAATTGAAGGTTACCTTATTTAGTAGTACGAAAGTAGTTGTATTACTAAGATGTTTAATATTAATAAGAAATATTCATTGTTGTAGTTGTAGAACAGAATGACATTCTCCCTTACAATTTACTATTGACTTAGAATGCATGAATTATTATTTCACCATATTGGATTTCCTAATGAACTTGCTATATAAAAGAAAATGAGGATGCGAAGCAGACGATAGACGAGAGGAAGCTTGTTTCCATGTCATTCCCGCCATCAAGAATCAAGAGATCTTTGCAAGTGCTGACTTGGATCTTGAATGAGGGGGTGAAACTTTTAAGTAGATATAATCACCTATATTAAACTTACGATATTTCTTTCTAACATCGAAATATGACTTTTGGTGACTCTGATTTATCTTCAAACTCTCCCTTATGAGTCTCACTTTCTCCAAGGCTTCTAAAACCAAGTCAGGCCCAATTAAAGTTGTTTCACCAACCTAGAACTATCCCTCCAAAGACATATATCCCCTTTCACATATGGCTTCAAACAGTGCAATCTCTATTCTAGAGCGATAGCTATTGTCATAGGCAAACTTAACAAGTTGTAAGATGGTTATCCCGATTCCCTTTGAATCCAACACATAAGTCCTCCACATATTTCAAGCGTTGGAATTTTTCTCTTGGCTTACCCATCGATTTGAGGGTGTAAAGTGGTGCTTAACTTCACCTTGATACCAAGACCTTTTTGAAATGACTTCCAAAAATAAGAAGTGAATTGAGCACCATGATTTGATACAATGGACAATGGTACACCATAGAAGCTTACCAACTCACGGATATACAACATGGCATACTCATGGGAATCTATAAGAAGTCTTGAATAATAGCAAATGAGCCAACGTTCTCATAATATCAACAACTACTGCCTCTACATTATAAAATGATATAGTCCAAAAGGGACATGAGTACTTGGAATGTACTGGTATGTAAAATAGCTGAGTGAAACAGAAACAGGTAGAATAATATGGAAACAACATCAACTCAAAGTAATTATCAAATAACATCAAGTTTTCAAATTTCTATCTATGCAAGAATAAAGAGTATACAAGTGACCCATCAATAACTGAAACTCATCAATAATCTCAGACTCACCTTATAGGAGCTCATCTCCTCTCATCTAATCTCATCTCAATTCAGAGGAGCTTAATTACCTCCTCTCATCTCATCTCATCTCGACTCAGAGTAATCAAGATAGGAAATTTATGAGAGTTTCTCTTATCCGACAATAATCACTTATGAGCCAGTGAATGTACAACAATCTCACTGATGTTGCCACAGTCATTCCAAACTTTTTCCAAGTAGGGAACGCTCCGAAACCATATCAACTCACCCAATATGGAGTCAATACTCAACAGGTCCGCTATTTCTTTCAGGGACTGTTACTCTCGAGGGAACCATAATATATGTGATGGTTTTATGCCTTACCTACGTTTGGCGACGTAGTTAATAAGTTTGAGTGAGATTCACTCTTACCCATTTCGGTGCTCAATACTCCTCCCGTGAGTCGATGCTCATAAAACCTCCATCTCAACCAATCTCATAGGGCCACAAACCCCATCAATGATCGGTACCTCATAGGGACTCGAACCCCATCATCATTCAACTCATAGGAACTTTAACCCTTTTATCTAACAATCTCATCAATGACTCAAGATTAGAACAATCACTAGGAATCAATAGAATAGACATATCGGTAGAGTTCATTTACAGAGACTCAAAAGGCAATCAAATTCTATCAACTCATCATCATTCTCTCATCACAATCAAGAATCTCAACTCAAGGCTCTAGACTCAATTCTTAAGTTCATTATGCATACTTTTAAAATTAGTCATGTAGGATTATGCAAATTCTCATGAAAATGTTCAATTTAAGAAAACAAATAGTATGATGATCATCCACATAGAAAACGTGTAATTTCAAGTAAAATTTTAAGAAAAACCATCAAAGATCATGCATGTAAACTCTCCAAATCATCAACTCATTTATGACCATCTATGGGGCATATGAGAGAACAATCTCATGCTTTTGGTTTAGCCTTACATACCTGGGATGAAGTTATCAATCAAACACATCAAGGATTTCTTCTCGAACCTCTCAAACTCAAGCTCTTCTCCTCTTTCCTCAAGCCCTAGCCTCGTGAGAATATTGGAATAGGACTTAGAATGGGGGGCTTTTGACCCTTTTTACATCAAAACGACCTTATTAGATCATGTATGGAGTTTAGGAGGGGTTTGGAATTGATCGGAATGCCCCTCGTAATAATTTAGAAATTTTCAACTTAGAGAAGACCCAGTTCGCGACGCGGACTGGTCGCGCACAATGTATTTTTAGAAAAAGTTTCTGAACAAGTTTCTCAATCCCGTCGAAATTTCTGGAAAAATATAAGTGTTAGTCCACGATGGAGGCGCGACGCGCTCCTGTCGCCCACCAACACTATTTTGTGCTTCAGATCAAAAAGATTTCTTTTGATCGGGTCGCTCTAAAAATCGACCAAGACCATTTTTCCACTCAATTTTTTGTGCTAATCACAAATCTGTCCTCGAATTTTCCATACGAGCATTGGAAGATGCGTTACGCGCATACCGTCCCTCTAGGGATATTTTGATAATTTTACCAGGCATTACAATAAGTCTCATACTTGTAAAATTTTAATTTGTTTAAAAAATATGTACAAGTTTTAAAATAAAATTATTAAGTCATAAAAAATTATTTCATCACTAAAAATTATGTTCATAAGATGTTTTAAATATTTTGCATATTACACTTAACATTGCATACACTTGCATGTCAAACACTTTGCATTTTTGCTTGTGTTTTTTGTGTTTAGAAGCATACATGAGATTTTATGTGCTAATTGTCACGCGAATCTAACTAGGAAACCTATATTCCCTTTATGTCTAAAACCACAAAAATGAGAAGTTCAATGCCTCTTGGACCATAGGAAGGGACGTTATGCACTTTAGGAAGACGTTAGATTTTCTAATTTTCTTTTAGTATGCTTTTAAGTTAATAAAAATCAACTTATGAGGGGTAGGGGTATATAGGACCCTCGGAAATGATGACTCAAACTCAAGGTTAAAATAGGACAAAACCTTGGTTTTTGTCCTTAGGCTTAAATAAGCCATGCGAGCTAAATGACAATTTTATCTTCTGAAATAAAAGCCGAGTAAACTGATTCGAGTGGTAATCAAACCGCTTAGTCTTAGTATCTTTCTCTTTATGTTTATTTTTTTAATTATTTGGGGTAGAATACATTTTTAATTGTTTACTTTATTTATCTGTTTAATTTATTATTTTATTTTGCCACTTAGAATTTATTAAGACTTTTAAAATAAGTGACCTTACTTGCAATTTCCAAACCCCCACATAAATTATGAGATACGATCGGGACCCGCATTTCTGGACCTCAAAGGGTGCTTAACACCTTCCCTTCGAGGTAATTTGAACCTTTACCCGTTCTCTGGTGACCAGATCCTTAGACTTAGTGTATATTAGAATGGTGTCCTAGTGCACCTTAAGATCATTAGGTGGCGACTCAATTTAATTTTCAAATCCCGTGGCGACTCAATTTAATTTTCAAATTCCAAAAGAGTCGTTTCCACGACGTTGTTCAAGTTTTCGTCTTTCGCGAGAAAATATGGAGCGCGATAGAATGGCGACATATAAAGGTCACAGGGTTTTGTGAAAACTTAGAACCAGTGAAACTTAAGCGTGTCCCACACCTTAGGGTACATATCAACCACCCCATATGTGGATAAGCACTTTTTCTATAAGATTGTTCCCACTCCTACAAACTTTAAACCGATTAAGACTCTAGGCTGCCACAATACTCCAAATGACTTGGGATGGGATATTCAATAGATCGCTCTTTAGTCCGACGATGTTTGGTAGGTTTTTTAGTGGTGGTATGAGCATGAACAGGGGTTTTAGATCCCTCATCTTCACTTTTTTATCTATTCCAATCAATATCGAGTGACCTCTCACTATCGCTATCATCAGGACTATGCATTTTCTCTTTTCCTTTACCCATAGGCTTTCTCCGAGCTTTATAGATTCCTATTGATGTGGACCCTCATATAGGACGATCCCTTTCTTCCTCGAATCAATTTTCTTTGAGATATGATTAGGCATCCTGCAAACACCATAAGAAACAATGTGTTAATGAGGGGTACGGGCCAAGGAAAAGAATGGAATGTCTTGAAAAAGTCACATTAGGCAATGGTCATTTAGACCGCTGAAGCAGTTCAGTGAATCACCCAATATGTTTGATGAGCCAAATGGTCATTGACTAATGTGACAGGGACTACACTCCAAAGTGTTTTTAAAAAAACAATCTTAGATGCAAATCAGCTCATCACCGAATCAAGTCGATGGGCCAACTTACCATCGCTGAAAGTGATGTTGTCAACTTCAAATAATCACAGTAATAGGCAATCAAATAGAAATTTGGAAATGAGACAAATCATTTCGGTGAGCTACAATTAGCCCACTGAATATGACTAGCACATCCTAACTCCAGAAATAAAATGCGAAGGGCACAACATAATCCATGGGGTTCCAACCAACCAACTCAATGCACATAATCTATTATTCAACACGAATAGAGGCGTTAGAGTACTTAGACTTCCCCTACACCTTAAGAATCTAACAAATAACCACTTTACCCTTAAGAAAGATGTTACCACTCTATCATCGCGCAAGTTCAAGTTATTCAATGGGTTACTTAGGCTTCATCCACAACCAACCCAACATGCACATATGATCATGGTAAGACACGCTGCCACAATTTAATCATTCAATCCAACAGTGACATTTAGAGAGCAAATGTGTCTCAAAATACTACATTGACCTATAAATGATTTCCACTACAACTATTTGCATGAGGAATTCACGTCAAGCATATACGAGTGGAGAAACACAATATTAATACAAAGAGTCCAAGAACAATCCACTCCATACTCCCTTTTAATCAACAATAGGATTTCATCAAATGGACTATGAGGTGCAGCAGTTCACAACTACTTACCCAAATCAATTAGTAGGTTTTTAGCCACCAATAAATCAATACTAAACCAGGAAATATGAATCAAGGAAGGGAAAACAGCAACTTTAATTAAATGCTACCTCAAATTCGAATCAAACACCCATAGCTAAGGACCTATCAAATTCACAGCGAGCAAACAATAAATGAACCTAATAATGGCATGCCCACAACAAATTAACCATTAATTTCTCAAGAACAAAGGCTTAGACAATCAAAAATAAAAACAAAGGTCTAGTTCATATCTGTGAAGATGATGTGTAAGAGATGAAGGTGAAATGATCACAAAAATCCAAGCTGGATGATGCAAACAATAGTGGCAACAAGTTTTAGGAGGTGGATATTATAAGTGTGTGATGGTGAAGAGGTAAAGTGACAAAGAAAAAGAATAAGCCTTTTTGTAAAAGTTGAGGAGGTCACACAAGGGGAGTTGGTGATTGATGAGTCATAAAAATGACTTTTAGGACTCCTGAAACATAGAATTATCATGAGTTCTCAAGCACGTTTATTAGTTTAATATGCCTTTTGTGTTGTCTTGTAGGAAAACGAGAATTTCATGGATTTTGGGCTAATTTGAGGTGGAAATCAACTTGCACTAGATACGCATTGCTTGTGGATGATCTGGACACACCATATGTCCAGTGGATAGAAATGTCTGGCTGGAAAACAAAGCAAAGTAGCAACAAAGCTACAACATACAAGTATAAATCCATCCCGGAGGCAACTAAGCAACCTTGTGAGAGATTATATTGAAGATGCCATTGGTCGAAACTGCACGCTAATTATGGTCAGTTAGAGGAGTCATATGATGGTGTGAAGATGAGGAGGAGCAGTAACCAGGTTGCCCAAGAGAAATTAAGGTAAAACAGAGCAAAAAGGATCAAGCAAGCACACCACGGGGTGTTCACGACCAGTGGTGCGCATGACTAGTCGTGAAACTAGCCGTCCATGTGAAGGTGTCAACTTACGTCGTCGGAGACCACTCCGAAAGCCCTGGAACGAATCATGGTGCACTCCACGAGCTGCAAAAATGCTCGTGAAAGGCACCAAGACAGTGTAGACGTGCAAGAATTCAAGGTAAGACGCAAGAATGAACTCGACGACTCGTGGACAGCTTCATGAGTCGTGAAGTTGTCCGTAAAAGAGAAGCAAGTCTGGATAGTTTCAGCACCCAGTGAAGGACCAAGGAAGGTCATTATTTTCTGTGAAAAGGACCATGAATCGTGGTCATGATTGTGAACAAGGCGCAACTGGAAATCCAAGTCCAATTAGGATTACTTTTCCTACTCATTTTAGGATAGTTTTAGCATTATAAATAGAACTTGGGCTTATTTTTCTAGGACAGAATTATTCCCCACGTTTTTGGGGCTGCAAATACATGATAAAATCATAATTTTCCAGAATTTGTTCTTCAAAAGCACGGCAAGACAGTAGCAGCAAGAACAACACTTTTATTTGCGCATTTTGATTACCGTTTGAAGTTTGAATCAAGTTTTCATCTCTCGTTACTTCATGTCATTTCAAGAATTGATTTGTTCCTCTTTGTAAGTGATTTAAATGTGAATTACATTATGATTCTTATTCAAATTCTTGCAAGTTCGATAATCTAGACCAATAACTAGTGTTGTGGGAACCATGACATTTTAATAAAACAGGCAAAACTTAGGGTTTTATTAGAACTTGTTTTGCATGTATTGTGGTATTCCTTGTTTAAAAGTCTTTCTTGACGAGTGAACGCATTAAGAACTCTCCTGTATTCATTGATTTCCCGGGAGGGAGGTAATGATTAGGAATAGGATATCACAACAGAAATTCAAAGGTGACAGCTTCGTCTAAGAACTTGAGACCGGGAGGTGATAGTTCTCTGAAATTCAGAATGAGGGTTAGTATTGCAAACATTCTGAGACTGGGAGGAGATGAATGACATGCTTCTAGGAAGGACCAGGAAGTAAACTAGAGGTTACCTAACTCGTTGTATTTTCCATGCAATATAACGAACAATATACCCAATGTAAATTGCTTATTAGTTAAGTGACATGGAGACCACAACCCTATGCATCCATCAAACTATATAAGCCTTAGTTTATTTTATTTGCATTTATACTCATAGTCAGGATTTTAGCTCAAAACCCCCATTTTTACTTTTTTGTATTGTTTGTTTTCTGGAAATAGAACCAACGACTAAAAATAGGATAATTAGTAGAGTTGTTTCAACCTATTCCCTATGGGATTCGACCCCAACTCTTAATTGGGTATATATATTGCTAATGATCATCCATATTCTATGAATGGAGTATGTTTGAACATTATCAGTGATACCCGAGTAACCTCACTGAACACATTCGGCGATCCACCGAATGTGCGTGAGATTGCTGAAACTTACTGTGATTCTAGTGAGTTCTGGGTACCAAAAGGTGGGCTGCTAAATCATTGCCCGTCATATTCGATGATGCGTCAAATATGCATTTTGTCTTTTGAATCTTCTAGCATCCTTTGTGAGAATTTTTTTTAAAAAAGGCAATCTTAAGCGGGATCACCGAATGCACTCAGTGCATCATCAAATGTACAACAGCTCACCAACTTTCAAGATACTCCAACTCCTTTTTATTTGCTTACACAATCAACACACATTATTTAAAAATCACTAACACCTTGGTTTGACTCCTAAAAAGTGTGTAAGTCAATGTTGTGGCACGACATAGTCCATCACAATCAAGGTTCATCAACATATAAGATCTCTATCACCCGAACGCTCGGAGGCTTGCCAAAATACATCTTTAACCACTGACTGTTAACCTTAAATCTTTTATCCTTTGAGTTTTCAACTTCCACAGCTCCCTCACTCAGGATTTGGCACACCTTAAATGGACCACACCATCTAGATTTCAACTTTCCCAGAAACAACCTTAGTTGTAAGTTGTATAACAACATCAAATCTCCAGCATTAAACTTTCTTTGGAATCTTCTCAAATCATGCCATCTTTTCATTTTCTACTTCTACAAATTTGAACCTTCATATTCTCTCAATGGAAATTCATCTGTCAAGTGATGTTTCCCTAAGCATGCACTAATAGTGTCATCCTTATCAAAATTCAGCTTTTTCAATGCCTACAAGGCTCTATGCTCAAGATACAACTAAGTGGCAAGCTTTTCCAAACACAAGTTGGCATGACGATATTTCAATTGGTGTCTTGAAAGCTGTACGATAAGCCCACAATGTGTCATCAAGTTTACTTGACCAATCAGTTCTATTTCCATTCAGAGTCTTGGCAAGTAGACTCTTGATTTCCCTATTTGACACTGCCACTTGCCTATTTGTTTGAGGATGATACAGGGTGGCCACTCGATGTTTCACTCCATACTTTCTAAGCAAAGAGGATTATATTCTATAGCAAAAATGTGTCCTACCATCACTGACTATGGCTAATGGTGTGCTGAAACGGGTCAAGATATTTTTCTTCAAAAAATTAATGACACCATTTCCATCATTCATAGGCAAGGCCACTGCTTCCACCCACTTGGATATGCAATCCGCAGCTACCAATATATATTGGTTCCCAAAAGATCTTACAAATGGCCTTATGAAGTTAATGCCCTATACATTAAGCAATTCAATTTCAAGAATAGGAATGAGAGAAAACTCATGCCTCTTCGAAATGTTACCTCACAATTGGAATTGAGTACATGCCTTGAAAAAGGCGTGCATATCATGATGTATAAGAGTCCAAATATAGCCATTATGAAGCCCCTTTGACTCTGTGCGAATTCCACCATGATGACCACCAACGAGTGATGCAAGACACACTTCCAAAATTTTCTTAATCAATGATTTTGGGACAAACCTCCTAATGATATATCTGCACATTCTCTAAATAAATAAGGCTCGTCCAGATAATAAGCTTTACATAAAACAAGATTATCCTCATTTGTTAATGTTTTAAAGCTTCCATTAATAACCCTACACATAAGGGAATTTGCAAAATCAGCAAACAATGGAGTTTGGTCATGTGACACTACTATCAAAGATTCATCCAGAAAACATTTATCGACATCAGTCTCACCACCTCCACGACATTTGAGCCAAGTCAAGAAAGGTGATTGGAAACTTGATTTTCACACCCTTTCTAATCTTTCACCTCAAAGTCAAATTCTAGTAACAACAACATCTACCTAATCAGCCTTGGTTTTACCTCTTTTTTAGCCATCAAATATTTCATAGTAGCATGGTCCATATGGATGACAACTTTGGACCCCAACAAGTAGGCTCAAATATTTTCAAATGAATAACTAACTACAAGGAGTTCTTGTTCAGTCTCAGCATAATGTTTTTGGGCCACATTCAAAAACTTTGATGACTAATACACCGAATGAAATAACTTTGCCTTTTTTGGCCCAAAATGGAACATACTGTAACTCTACTTGTGTCACAAATTACTTCAAAATGTAAGCTCCAATCGGGGGGCTACAATGATAGACACTAACACAAGTTTCTCCTTAAGTCACTTGAATGCCTTCACACAAGATCATCAAACACAAAAGTAGAATCCTTCATTAATACATTGTCGGTGAAACTAGCTTGTGCAAGAAAATTTCATACACCTTTAATAGAAATAGGAGGAGGGAGCATAAAAATTACTTCTTTGGCTTCATCAACTTGCATCCTCCTGTGATTTTATGATCGAGCACAATACCTTCTTTTACCATCAGGTGATATTTCTCCTAATTAAGCATCAAGTTTCTTTCGATACACCTTTGAAGTACTCTCTCCAAATGAGCAATACATTGATCAAATGAATCTCCAACAATGGAAAATCACCCATGATCACTTCCATTGATTCCTCTACCATGTTCGAAAAAATAAATAGCATACACCTTTGAAAAGTAGCTAGAGCATTGCACAAACTGAAAGCAATCCTCTTGAAGGAAAACATGCCATATGAACACATAAATGTTGTCTTCTCTTGTCCCTCAAGGGCTATGGAAATTTGGTTGTACCGCGAGTAACCATCCAACAAGCGATATCACCTCATACCGGCAAGTCTATCCAACATTTGATCCATGAACAACATACAAAAGTGATGTTTTTCAGTCCCTGAATTTAAATGGTGGTAATCTATAGGCCCACCTAATCGGTCACTGATCTAGTAGAGACAAGTTGATTTTTCTCATTTTACGTCACCATGAGACCACCCTTTTTTGCACACATTATATCGGACTCACCCAACTACTGTCCGATATGGGATAAACAACTTCAACGTCCAACCATTGTATGATTTCCTTTTTCACCACTTCTTGCATTAGACGGTTTAGCCTGCGTTGATTCTCAATACTAGGTACAATCCTTGATCAAATTTATTTTATGAGAGAAAATACCCACTGGTATCCTAATTATGTCTACTATGGTCCAAGCAATTGCCTTGATAAATCTTAATAACACACTAGTCACTGCCACCACTTGGTCATCTAATAAGTCAGTTGTTACAATCACCGGTAGCATTTTACCGCTACCCAAGAATGCATATTTCAAATGAGAAGGAAGAGTTTTTAGCTGTAGCTTCGGAAATAAGAGCCGACGCCCTCAAGGTTTGCAACAGTATTAACATAATCGTCAGCTACTTGCCCATCATACTTAAGCAACATTGTAGCAAAAGACTCATCAATACTAAATACCTCTTCAAAACTAGCTACATTTTCATCCACAACATCAGTGTAAGAGAAAAATTGGTATTCTTTAGGTTGTTTTGTTGATTTACACATATTGAAGGTCACTTACTCATTATGCACCCTAAACTTGAGTTCTCCATATTCCACATCTACCAATGCCCTACCAATGGCTAAATATGATCTACCCAAAATGATCGTATCTCAACATCCAACTCATAATCAAGTATGATGAAATTGGGTGGAAAGATAAATTTGTCAACTCTTACTAGTACATAGAGAATTCTCGTCAGCTTTTTAATGGAGGGTTTGCCATGATCAGCCTCATGGTAGTTAGTGATAGGATACCCAAGCCTAATTATTTGAGAATGCCAAGGGGCATGAAATTGATGCTTTGTCCATGATCACACAAAGCTTTGGCAAATTGAAACACACTGATTGTACAAGGGATTATGAATGCTCCCGAATCTTTTTTCATTGTACCAAGTTGTTTTACATAAAAGCATTGCAGCGATAAGAGACTTCAATGGTCTCAAATTACAAGTTTCTCTTCTTCGTGACCAACACCTTCATAAACTTAGCATAACCCAGCATTTCAAGGAGGGATTCCACCAATAGGACATTGATACAAAGAGTGTTAAACATAGATAAACTATTTTCAAATTGAGTTTAAATGAGGCAGAAATCATCAATTTATCATCGGAAATTGTAGTTCGAAAAGTCCCTAAATTCTTTAATTAAAATCCCCAATTTCTAAGTTGAAAACACAATTTAATCAATGAAAATTAAAGAAATATGTTAGAAAATAGTTACCCAATAGATTTGCTTTGAAAAACCTTGAAGAATCTCTTGAAAACAAAACTTAAAGTGTTGAAAATTGTAAAAAAAATCAATTAAATCCGTCATTTAAAATATCACACCATTCAGGAAATTTTAAATCTATGCGAACGTGAAGCCTATCCGCGAACACAAAGACCAAAAGGGTCCAGATCTCCACGAACGCAGAAGCCCCCTCCACGAATGTGGAGTTCAGTGAAGGGGACACTCTGCAAACATGGACCCCATCTCTGTGAATGTAAAGGTCAAAAGGTCCCACACTCTACAAACATGGAGGGAACCCATGAACACGGAGTACAACTCTATCGCACTGGATACAACAATTTACACAACATTTCAGACTCAATGGAACCGTCAAAATTTGAATTCTAGGCCATCTTGGCCTGGAACCAAAGAAAGATGTTTAAACTCGTTTCAGACTCAAATACTCAAAATAACCTCAAAAACTCTAAAAATTACAACACGATTATTTCTAGAGTTAGTTTCACCATTCAAAATCACTGGAACTGTTAGAATTTTGATTCGAGCTTCCGAACTATGAGTGTTGACCAAAGTCAAACTTGATCCAAAAATCAACTAAAAATGCAACTTTGAGTCCAAAATCTTTGTTTTAACTCCGAATTCAGTTTTACAAGTTCTACTAGACCAGATTCTGCGTTCTGGAGCTGATGGAATTGATAGAATTGAATTTTGACACTCAAAACTCAAAATGACCACAAAACTCAAAATATCTAACTTTAAGCTTTTAAAAACTCTTTCATTAGAAAAACTCCAACTTTTTACAAGATTTTCAAAATTTCACTTTTAGACTCAACCAAAAATGATCAAACACAACTTTCAGAAAGGGTAAAACGATAATTTTTATCAAAAATACCAGTAATGACCTCAAAGGTCATTACACTTATGATCTAATATTGCACTGCATCCCACATACTAGTACATTCAAAGTACTAACACATATTTTTTGCCTACATGATATAACCATGTAGGGATCGAAGAACTTCCTCATCCACCTCCTCATGGCTAGTTAGGCTCTTGAAGACATTGTGTTGTGGTGAGTCCTCTAGTGCGCAGGCAATACTCATTTTCTATCTAACTTTCTATGTCGAGACACTTACTTTTTGTTGAGGTGAGACCTATTGTATTTTGTTCCCACTTACCCAGCATGTTAAAATCTTTTTCTGTTAATCCTTTTGAATTATGTGGGGGATTGTAAGTGATTCATTTATTTCAAAAGAATATACTAAAAGGATTATTGAAAAGTATGTTTGGAAAACTTTATTTATTAAAAAAATGTATTTGCAAAGTTTCTTACTCAGATTAATTTGCAAGAGTATACACTTGGACTCTTGCATAAATTTGGTTGACCAAGTGACCTAACATATGACATGCATATGATTTCTTATTGGCTTGTAAATAGCCATTTGTCACGGACTTAGAACTTTCACTAAGACTTCCGTGCGGCACTAGTCGATTTGCTCACGACTCTTTCACGATCTTGCAAATATTAATAAGCCTATTACTCTTGATTGCTAAGGGAACGCTAGATATAAGAAGACAAAAAAGTTTTTTAGAAGACTTGTATATTTCTTTGGAAGATTGCTTACAATTCTTGGATTGTTTATACAAATGAGTGGCCCCTCTATTTATACTACTCCTAAGGGGCTTATGTGCAAAAAATATTTATTCTATAAGTCCCTCATTAATTACACATTAGTCCTTCTCTCTAGAATATTTTATATACCTAGAGTCTTCTAAGATTTTCCAAGACATAACTACAGTGTTTAAGAATCTTCTAAGTCTTCTCAAGATGTGTCCATATTATTCTAGAGTCTTCTGGGAGCCTCAAGTCTTATCTACAATGTTCTAGAGTCTTCCGGAAACCTTTCCAAGACTCTAGTTTCTTCTCATTGACTCTAGATTCTTTCTTCTTTCTATGGAATATTGGCAGGTCTAGACACTTTTCTATCAACATAAGACACTACAAGAGGTTAAAAAACCAGAAACATTTTGCATTCTCCCTCTCCCCCCACGTTCTCTCTCCTTCTTTCTCCTCCAACTTAATTTTCTCTTAGTTAATAAAGTTCTAACTTTGTCATCTCTATTACTCTAAATTATCTTGTTGATGATTAATTACTTTGTTGATTCATGTAACCTCTATTTAAATAGAGAATTCCTGTTTAATCCTGGGAAAACATTTCACACTGTTGAAATAATTTCTTAGGACAGTGCTATCATGACTCAAGTATTAATTTGGCACTAATTAAAATATGTTAATAGTAGTGTATATTTAATTTAAGTATTTTATATTTTGCTAAAAATATTAAGTTATATTATTATTGAGATATTATTCTCCGTTTCTCCAACATTCTTTTGGGAAAATCGTTTTGATTTTTCTTTTATTAGAGCTTATAAAACTGATTTTCAATCGAAAAAAAAAGTATAAATCATAGTAGTATTTAGATGGATGTGGCTAATTGGAGATCTCTTGCTCGAGCTTGATTTTTTACTAAGTGGGTTGAAGGTACCGCTACCGCCGGAGATGTCACCGGGAATGTCGCCAAAGCTATTGCTGGAGTGGTTATTGGTGGAATTAAATTCCACTCGATTGTCGTAAAAAGAATGTCAACATAATGTAAAGCTTTTTTTTTGTTTCTTTAATTTTTTATATAAAATATAATATTGGAAAACAAGTAATTTTTTTAGTGGGCATTTAAATATATTTTATTTTTAATATTGAGAAAAATGGTTTTTATTTTTTAAAATGAAAACTAGTTTCGAAAATTGGAGTTTCTTGGGCTAGGAATACAATTTGGAGTTGTTTTGTAGTTTTGTGAGTAATTTAGCGTAAGAATAAGTAAAAAATATCCTTTTGTTCTTTTTCAAATTCTTGTAAATTATTGAATTGAAGCCAAATATGTTTCCAAGTTAAACTCCGGTAAAAGATGAAAAAAATGCATAGTTAATTGTCTCCTTACTTCTTTTTTAGTGTTGAATAAGTACGAAAATATTATTTTCCTTAGGTTAATGAAATAATTCAGTAATTTCGGACTCTGTCACTGCATTTCAAGGGAAACTCCTACTAGTTTCTATTATTTTTGATATTCCTATTGGATTTGAGTAACTCCAGTATGAATATTGTATTGTTATGCCCCTCGCATGGCCCAACTCTTTGGTTTAGGATGGATTCGGACTGGATTGAGGGGTGGGATGGTCAGGGATAGGGGTCGGAGGTGTTGATGAGGGGGGATGAGACAACTAACTTGAAAAGTTGCTTCTGTAGCTTGTTTCTCCTACTTTAGCAAAGTCATTTTCCTATAAATTCCCTCATTCATTTTAGAAACTTGTTTTTCGAGAAAATATTTCTAGAAAATTCATCATGTTTATCTGTTTTTTGAAGATAACTACTTAGGAAAAGTTTGACAAGTCAATTAAGGAACTATTTTTCAGTTTTCCTATTTGTTAGAATTTGAATTTTCTTTTGGAGTTGGTTGATGATTTTAAGTTTATGAATTCTTATATAATGATTTCAAGTTAATATATATTTAATAATTGGATTCACAATTATGTATTTATATATATTTGTACTTCAAATATAGGGTATAGGGGGAAAGCTACGGTTCACTAACACGAACCAATAGCTTATAAGCTAGGTCCATCCATCTTCCCTTTGCTTGTTTGGTTAATTGAAGTTCAAGAATTCGGAATCAACCAAATCTTTCCAAGTAGTATTCAAACCTATGGTCAATCGGTTAACAAACCGGCCACTCTTTTACTAAGCTACTGAGGAACAATAGAAGATTCTATCTCATAAACTTCTTTTGTAACTCCCGAAACTTCTTAATAGTGACTCCCTTATCGGCCTCATATAAGAGGGAACCAATTTTCTCTCAATCAAGCAAGGTTCTTTTTTTCTCAACTTAAGGAGAAGGGTATGCCTGGATATTTCCATTTTTAGTGATTACTCAAGGAACTAGTTCAAGCGAAAAACCTTCTTTAACTCTCTCAATGCTTTACATTTGGTTCTAGATTTGTCGAAATGACTGGTTTCTGCTCGTGTTAATTGGATAATAACTGATACGCTTTAGTCTTTCATAGTAGGGTGTATCAACATCTTTAAGAACATTTTATTGTTCGCAACATTTATCTAGATTGTGTTCGATCTTATCAAACCTTTAAAGCTGATTTAATTTTGTTGATATGGTTGTTTAGAATGTCGACCTTAAAGAGGCTTCTTCCTAGCTCTTCCCAAGAAAGACTTCAGAAAATTAGAGTGCACTACGAGGGAAAGATCTATAAGATTGCAACAAGTTATGTATGATTTCTAAACTCATTTATATGTACTTAAATGATACAAGTTTTTCTTCACTCCAGTTGATGTTGTTATTCCTGCTTGTGTAAACGTCATTCATTTTTTCAGTCGTCAAGACGTGTTGTATGCATTTTTATCTTAAATTTATCTGATATTGTAGGAAATTTATTCGTGAAAAATATCTAAAATGATGTTGGCCATGCACGCAAATTTTTTATATTGTTTGATCAATTATTTACATCCCAGTGCTGCAAGTAATGGTCAAAAATGCCCTTGGACCAGGTGAATAATAAAAGTTCATGTTTTTTATTTCACACTCAGTTGCTACTAGAAATCAAGAAAAATGGTCCTCTCATTTTTATCACTGTTTATTATTATTTTCAATAATCCATCCTAGTATGTTGTTTATTATATCTCGATTGTCACACTATGTTGTTGTTGCTTTTGCTCTCTTCTTATGGACTTTGCATTTTTTTTTTTGTTACTTGCTATATTTTCTATCACAACCTGGACCTGGGGCCTAGAAGTGACACGGCGAATGGGAACTGGAGAGTTCTCAAACAAGTCTTATAGTATCCAAATTCACATCATCGGTTTGAAAGTGCATTCAAATAGTAAACATGTAGTTCTAAAGGATGGGAAAGTAGGACTCACGCTATGGGGACAATACGGGGCTTAGGATCTTCCACATTCCACCTCAAACGTTCATACATACCAAAACTCCCATAAACAATCCATGATAGGCATATCCATTAGATAACAGAAATCATAAGCTTCAAATACAACACATAACATATAGAATTTACGAGAGTCTACAAGATGTCCAACAATGCCTCTAGTCATAAGATGGGACGGGGGCCAAGACATGTCCCAGGCTCACCCTCAATTAAGAAGATAAATAGAAAAAATCATAAGTAGAAGGAAGGTGGTTTGTCCTTGGAAGATGGACTAACCACAATATCAATTCTCCGAATTTGAGCTACCCGTCAAGCGGTGGATGATCGTAACACACAGTCCCTACATGGTAAAATTATGTAGCCATAGAGTATGCGTTAGTACGTTTGAATGTACTAAGTATATGGGCATGCAATGCATATGACTTATCAATCCTGCAATTCAATATTAGATGACAAGG
Source organism: Solanum rostratum (assembly GCA_029948455.1). NCBI lineage: Eukaryota > Viridiplantae > Streptophyta > Magnoliopsida > Solanales > Solanaceae > Solanum > Solanum rostratum. The sequence continues at coordinate 12,555,342 of CM057053.1, read as the reverse complement.
GCACATAATACGGAAAGAATCATATATCCAAGGAACAGTAGTATACAATATGCCATGAAACTCATGATGCATGAAATGCAATAATGCTCATATATAGTGGGGATGGACTATAACTAACACATCAAACTCATGTGTGCTATTACATGAATTAGTCTGGCAGAGACCTCCCATTGGTAGGAGAAGATTACTTGCCAAAGGTAATCTACACCATACCTTACGACCACCCTTTTCGGTGGATGGTCATCTTCCTTACAAAAGGATTTCAAAAATGACATCATGTCTAAAAAAATGAATAACCATTCCTCAACGACCAGGTCTTTTCGATAATGGCTTCTATTCCTATGTTGGCACATAGTTCGAGGAAAGGTAGAGGACCCACAATCCATCGGTGCTAAGTCAAAACATCCTATATGAATACTTACACATGTACGTGCTTTCAAGAGATACAATACTCATTTCGAAGCCGTTCAATGCACATTTAGACTCAAAAGCCAACCATAAATCAAAATCATGATACTCATGCAAGGAATAGCTCATCTACTTATACAAGATGGTGCAAACACCCAAAATGCTCAAAGAGCCAAAAGTCATTGACATATATGTGATCACATTCTTGTCATAACCAATACCGTATCAAAATCATTTCATAAAATATAATTGGGCTTAACCTACTTCATAATTTCCATAAAAACCAATGCTCATGAATGCAAATGCAATGAATGATGTGAGAATAGCATGGGTAATATAGATTCAATCTAAAATCAACAATATAATATGAAATTGAAGTAAATCCATAATTAAATCCACATTTACATCATAATATAAATCACCCATGTATAAATCAAGCTTTAAAGGGGACAGACATCTTCATAATTTCATAATCTCAATGTAAATTATCATAATAGGGCTTAAAATCATAACTAAAGTACATACCATACATCAATTGAATTTAATAAAATCAAGTGATGAAAAATTTCATGAAAATCAATTGAAAAGAATTTGGGTCTTCTTGGTTGAAAGAGACCAAGAATCAATCCCACATATCTTGATTAGGAAGATAAACTTAAGGAGAATTCAGCTTGAAGTTGAAACCCTAATTGAATCCTAGCTTAGGTCTTGAGAAAAGAACTTAGAGGGTATTTTTAGGAATTGATTTTGGAGTGAGGATGTTTCTAATGGGAATGAATTAAAGTTGAGGGATCTCAGCTGATTTAGGGATTTAGGATAGGTAAAAAGTTCATAAAAAACAATCAAAATAAAACATAATTACATAAAATCCATTAATGAAATGTATGGAAGATGGGTCTTCATGGCTTCACTGGCAACTACACGGTCCGTGAGGCACATCACGGGGCATGAACAGTGCACGTGAAACGGCACTTAGACGAATTTCGTAATGCTCAACACTTAGAATATTTTTGAAGCTAAGGGGTGCCATATGGACAGCCACATGGCCCGTGTGACACTACACGGGTCGTGTCAAGCACCATGAAACAACAATTAGAAAAATTTTGCACAAAAAAGTTACGAGACAATGATTTTGTACTTTGAAAAATTTCACGTCACGAGCTTATACAGTGGGCCACACGACCCATACCACACCACACGGATCGTGTGGGTGACTGTGTGCCCACACTAAACCTGAAACTCCCTGTCGAGTCCCCAAAATCAAAATTATGGCCAAGTATCCCTTCACTGGAGGCCACACGGTCCGTGTGAATTCACACTGGCCGTGTGGGCCTCCCATGGAGTGACACTTGGTCAAATTTTCTCTCAGGGCAACATTATGAGGCCCGATAAAGTTCGAAAAATTGGGTTATTACATCATCCCCCTTGGGAACATTCGTCCCCGAATGTGCAACAATAAGGCTTGAAACGCTTAACTTAAGACATGCAAAGTTAGAAGACGAGGTACGATGCACAGTTTATCATTTCAAAGTATAAAGCCTTTAAAACCCATATCAAAATGTATCTAAAGTATTCAGAGCATCATAAAAACAATCATTTTCATGCACATGTATGCATGTCATGTCATGAATCCTAGCCTAGTACCTTAGGCTTGAGTAGATTGAAAATGATGGGGGTATTGATTCATCATATCCAACTTCGCCTCCTATGTAGCACCCTCCACGTGTTGATTTCTCCAAAGTACTTTTACTGAAGTTACATCCTTGTTACAAAGTCGCTTCACTTATTTATCCAAAATCTCTACCAGGACTTCCTCATAAGATAAGTTCTCCCCAACCTCTATTCCCTCCAAAAGCACAATAGTGCTAGGATCACCAATTAACTTCCTCAACATAGACACGTGGAAGACGGGGTAAATGGAACTCAAGTCAGGAGGCAACTCCAACCTATAGGGCACGTTTCCAATCCGCTTGACAATCTCATAAGGGCCAACATACCGGGGTCTTAGTTTGCCCTTCTTACCGAAATGTAGCACGTCCTTCATAGGTGATACCTTCACATACACCCAATCACCTATATGAAATTCAAGATCCCTCTTCCCAATATCCGAATAGGACTTTTGGCGACTTTGGGCCGTCTTCAACCTTTCTCTAATCAACTTCACCTTCTCCACAGCCTCCAACACTAAATTTGAGCCAATTAATGCCATTTCCCCCAACTCAAACCACCCCATCGGTGATCTATAACTCCTTCCTTACGATGCTTCGAACAGTGTCATACCAATGTTAGCATGACAACTATTGTTGTAGGAAACCTTAATGAGGGGAAGATGGTCATCCCAATTACCTTCGGACTCTAACACACATGCCTTGAATATGTCATCCAAAGTTTGAATCATTCTTTTGGCTTGCCCATCGATTTGAGGATGAAAGGCGGTGCTCAGTTTAACCTTAATGTCGAGTCCTTTTTGGAACGATCTCCAAAAATGGGAAGTGAATTGGGTACCGTGATCCGATATGATAGACTTGGGCACACCATGCAACCTCACCAATTCCTGGATGTACAACCTTGCATAATCCTCGGCTCTATGGATAGTCTTGACTGGTAGAAAGTGAGCCGACTTAGTCATCCGATCAATGATAACCCAGATGGAATCAAATTGCCTTGGGGTCCGAGGCAAACCAACCACAAAGTCCATGTTCACATCTTCTCACTTCCAAGTGGGAATCTTAATATCTTGAGCCAAGCCACCGAGCCTTTGGTACTCCACCTTCACTTGTTAACAACTTGGACATTCGGATACGAACTTGGCGATGTCCTTCATTATACCATGCCACCAATGCACCTCTTTCAAATCCCAATACATCTTAATAGGCCCCGGATGGATATAGTAATGAGAGTTGTGATCTTCGCTTATGATCACCTTTCGAAGGCAATCCACGTCAGGAACACATAATTTGTCTTGGTACAGAAGTACGCCATTTCCCCCTTGGGAGAACACCTCAATCTCTTTCTTGGAAACCAATTTCTTAAATTCAACCAATAATGGATCTAAATCATCCTTAGCTTTCACATCAACAACCACTAAGCATTCGACCCTATTTTGAACATGGATACCACCATCATTAAAGTCGGCCAACTTGACTGTAACGCTCAGTAAAATTACCAAAATACCCCTAGAGGGAGAGTATGTACATAACGCATCTTCCAATCCTCGTATGGCAAATCTGAAGCTAGATTTGTGATCAGCATGAAAAATTGAGTGGGAAAATGGTCTCGGTCGATTCTTAGAGCGACCCGATCAAAAGATAATTTTTCAATTCGAAGTGCAAAATAGTGTTGATACGCCACAGGAGCGCATCGTGTCTCCATTGCAGACAAGCACTTATATTTTTTAGAAAATTTTCGATGAGATTGAAAAAACTTGTCCAGAAACTTTTTCTAAAAATATGCAGTGCACGACTAGTCCGCAACGCGGACTGGGTCTTCTCCGAGTTGAAAATTTTTAAATTATTTCGAGGGGAATTTCAGTCAATTCCCATCCCTTCTAAAGTCTATACACGATCTAATAAGGTCGCTATGACGTAAAAGGGATCTAAAACCCCTATTCTAAGTCTTATTCCAATATTCTACTAAGGCTAGGTCTTGAGGAGAGAAGAGAAGAGCTTGAGTTTGAGAGATTCAAAAAGAAATCCTTGACGTGCTTGATTGATAGTTGCATCCCAGGTATGTAAGGCTAAACTAAAAGCATAGGATTGTTCTCTCATGTGCCCTATAAATGGTCATAGATGATTTGATGGTTCAAGAGTCTCCATGCATGAACCTTTGATGGATTTCTTTAAAATTTCTTGAAATTACATGTTTTCTATGTTGATGATCATCATACTATTTGTTTTCCTTGAATTAAATACATGACTAGTTTGAAAAGCATGCATAATGAACTTGAGAATGAGTCTAGAGCCTTGAGTTGAGATTGTTGCTTCTATTGAGAGAATGATGATTAGGATTTGATTGTCTTATGAGTCTCTACAAATGAACTCTACCAATACGTCTATTCAATTTCTTTCTAATGATTGTTCTAAATCTTGAGTCATCGATGAGATTGATTGATGAGAGGGTTAAAGTCTCTATGAGTTGAATGATGATGGGGTTCGAGTCCCTATGAGATACCGATCGTTGACGGGGTTCGAGTCCCTATGAGATTGGTTGAGATGGAGGTTTTATGAGCATTGAGTCATGGGAGGAGTATTGAGCACCAAAAGAGTGAGAGTTAGTCCGACTTGAACTTGTCAAACTACATCGCCAAATGTAAGTGAGGTATAGAACCATCACATATATTATTGTTCCCTTGAGAGTAACAGTCCTTGAAAAAATAGAGGACTTATTGAGTTTTGACTCCATATTGGGTGAGCTAATATGGTTTTTGAGTGTTCCCTACCTGACAAGTTTGGAACGGTTGTGGCAACATCAGCATGATTGTTGTACATTCACTATCTCATTAGTGATTGTTGTCGGATAAGAGAAACTCTATAAATTTCCTACCATGAGTACTCCGAGATGAGATAAGAGGAGGTGAGCTCCTATGAAATTATTTGAGATGAAAGGAGGTGAGCTCCTTGAGATGACTTTGAGATGATTGATGAGTTTGAGTTGTTGATGTGTCACTTTTCTACTCTTTATTCTTGCATAGATAGACATTTGATGATTTGATATTGTTTGATGATTACTTTAAGTTGACGTTGTTTACATATTATTCTACCTGTTTTTATTTCACTCATCTATTTTACATACTAATATATTTCAAGTACTGACGTCTTCTCTAGACTGCATCGTTTTATGATGCAGAGGCAGATACTAAAGATCGACAACAGGTGCTCTGTTGCAGATCTGAGACTCGCAGCTGATATGGTGAGCCTCCCCTACTCCGAAGGATCCACTATGATTACTTCATCTTGCTTTAGAGTTAATTTTTTGGACTATTTCTTTTATTTTGATTTGGGTAGCCATGGGTCTGTCATTGGCACTACATGATTAGTGATAGAGGCTTCATAGACGATGGTCGAGCATTAATGTTGAGATTGTGAGCTAGTTTTTTCTATTAGCCTTGATTATTATCTATTTACCTTGAGACTTTAGACGAGAAGTGCCCATTTACTTACTTATACTTTCTTTACACTGTTAAGTAGAGTTTATTGATTGAATGATGTGATGAGGCTAAGTGGTTCGCTTGGGGACTAGCAATAGTCTCCAAGTGCCGGCCACGCCATGGGTACCCTCTTGGGGCGTGACAAACTTAGTATTAGAGTACAGAGTTCAAGTGTCTTAGGGAGTCTATGAAGATGTGTCTAGTAGAGTCTTGTTTATGGGTGTGTTATCTTCCACTTTTCATAAGCAGGAGCTATAGGACATTAGGAATCTTTACACTTTCCTTCTCATACCAATTCCTGCGATAGAGTTAAGCTCTATGAAATCTCTTTTCTAATTCGTGCTCTATGCGTGCAGAATTGATATCATGCCTCCCAGAAGAGCTATAAGAGGAAGGGGACGTCCTGCCAGGCAGGATGTTAACCCACCTAAGCTTCAAGTACACGAGCATGTGGGTCAAGCTGAGCAGCCCCCTCAAGGTGAGGTCTCCAATACTGAGCTACGCCAGCCTATCTAAGCTCTAGCCCAGGCTATCGCAGCACCTACTATGAGACAAGGAGCGGGCAGATAGGACACTCATGACACCTCCAGAGTCCGAGAATTTCTCAGGATGAATCCGCTTGAGTTCACGGGGTCCACATCCATTGAAGATCCTGAGAACTATGTGGAGGAACTTGGAAAGGTGTTCCAAGTGATGCATGTGGCTAATGCTGATAGGGTTGAACTGACTGCGTACCAACTCAAGGGTGTCGCCTGACCATGGTTCAACCAATGGAAAAAAGGTAGAAGGGATGATGCTCGATGTCTAACTTGGGCAGTGTTCGAGGAAGCCTTCTTGGGATGCTTCTTCCTAAGAGAGAAAAGAGAAGCTAAGGTGAGAGAGTTCCTGAATCTAAAACAGGGCTCTATGACTGCGCAAGAGTATGGTTTGAAGTTTAACCAACTATCTCGCTATGCTCCGCACATGGTTGCTGACATGAGGGGAAGGGTGGGAATGTATGTTGATGGGTTGAATAGAGGACCCAAGAGAGATGGGAGATGAGACATGCTTGTGAGTGATATGGACATCGGGCAACTGATGACATTTCTGCAACAAGCTAATGAGGAAAGATAGCATGACAGGGAAGAATTAAAGTGTAAGAGAGCGAAGACATCCAGCCATGAGGTTGGGAGGAAAGGTAATGGATACCGATTTCCAGCACCATCATCTCCTAGTGCACCTGTGCCTAGAGGTAGGTATGATCAAAGGTTTTAAAATGTTGGAGCCCATGGATCCCAGTCACAAACTAGTGTGGCTCAAGGTTCGCAGGGTAACCCACCGTGTGATAAGTGTGGCAAATTGCACCTGGGGAGATGTCGTGACAGGAATAATGTGTGCTATGGATGTGGCCAAGCGGGTCACTACAAGAGGGATTGTCCAAAGTGGGCTAACCAGGATCAGTCTACTACACCAGCTCCACCAATTAGAGGAAACCCGAGGGCCACTACATCAGGCGCAGACGGAGCAACAAACCGCTTATATGCTATGGATAGTCGCCAAGATCAAAAAAACTCCCCAGATGTTGTGACGGGTATGATTCGAGTCTTTTTTTATTGTTATGTTTTGATGGATCCAGGTGCCACATTATCGTTTCTATCTCCTTATGTGTCCAGTATATTTGATAGAATCCCGGAGAGTCTTTTTGAACCCTTTGATGTTTCTACTCCAGTGGGTGAGTCTACTCAAGCTGAGAGTATCTATAAAGCTTGTGTAGTGCCCATCAGTCATAGGGATACTCTTGTTGATTTGATTAAGTTAGAGATGGTTGATTTTGATTTGATTCTTGGCATGGATTGGCTTCACGCCTATTATGCATCTGTTGATTATAGATCCCAAATCGTTAAGTTCCGATTTCCTAATGAACCGATTCTAGAATTGAAGGGTGATTCTGTTGCACCTAGCGGGAAGTTTATCTCATATTTTAGATCCAGAAATTTGATTTCCAAAGGTTGTATCTATCATATTGTGCGAGTTAAATCTGATGATGTTGAGTCTCTAACTTTTGAGTCAGTCCTGATTGTTAATGAGTTTCCAGAAGTATTTCCTAATGATCTGCCTGGAGTTCCTCCTGATAGGGAGATTGACTTTGGGATTGATGTTCTCCCGGATACCCAGCCTATTTCGATTCCACCTTATAGGATGGCCTCCGCTGAGTTGAAAGAAAAACTAAAAGATTTGCTAGAGAAGGGCTTCATTTGCCCAAGTGTTTCACCTTAGGGTGCTCCTGTCCTATTCATGCGAAAGAAAGATGGGTCCCTCTGAATGTGTATTAACTAGAGGCAACTGAACAAGGTCACGATAAGAATATATATCCTCTCCCAAAGATAGATGATTTGTTTGACCAACTTCAGGACGCCTCTTGTTCCTCCAAGATAGACCTTAGATCTGGCTACCACCAGTTGAAGGTGAGGGAAAGTGGTATTCCAAAGACAACCTTTAGGACTAGATATGGCTATTTTGAGTTCTTGGTCATGTCCTTTTGGGTTGACAAACGCACCTGCAGCCTTTATGGACTTGATGAATAGAGTATTCAGACAATATCTGGATATGTTTGTGATTGTGTTCATCGACGACATCTTGGTATATTCAAGAAGTGAGGAGGAACATGCTAATCATCTCAAAGTTGTCCTCCAAACTCTTAAGGACCATGAGTTGTATGCAAAATTCTCAAAGTGTGAGTTCTGGCTCAAGTCATCAGCTTTTCTAGGCCATGTTGTTTCCGATGATGGTATTCGAATGGATGCTCAAAAGATTGAAACAGATAAGAACTGGCCCCGACCGACCACTCCGACTGACATTAGAAGTTTCTTAGGGTTGGCAAGATACTATCGCAGATTTGTGGAGGGATTTTCTTCCCTATCCGCGCCATTGACTAAATTGACTCAGAAAAAGGTCAAGTTTCAGTGGTCTGATAAATGTGAAAAGAGTTTCCAAGAATTGAAAATGAGGTTGACTACTGCACCAGTTCAGCCGTGAAAAAGATTCAACAAAAGACAGAAAAAAATCCAATCAAAAAAGTCGTGGGCCTCGTAGTACCTGCATACAACAGCTCTGTAGAGCTTTTCGGGTTGCCCAAAGGGATAGAGGACTTTGTAATTTACTGTGATGCTTCGAAGGTTGGATTGGGATTTGTACTGATGCAGAGAGGGAAGGTGATAGCCTATGTTTCTAAGCAGCTCAAGGTTCATGAAAGAAACTATCCAACCCATGAACTCGAGTTGGCAGCAGTGGTATTAGCACTTATAATCTGGTGCCACTACTTGTATGGAGTGCATGTGGATGTGTTTACTGACCACAAGAGCTTGCAGTATATTTTCAGTTAGAAAGAGCTCAACCTTCGATAGAGGAGATGGTTGGAATTTCTCAAGGATTATGACATGAGCATTCATTACCACCTAGGTAAAGCTAACGTTGTTGCCTAATGGGTAGCACAGCCCATGTGGAGGAAGGAAAGAAGGAGCTAGCTAAAGAGATCCATTGATTGGCTCGATTGGGAGTCTAACTTGAGGAGAATGATGATGGAGGAGTTTATGTTCGGGATGGGTATGCTTCATCCGTAGTTGCAGAAGTGAAAGAAAAGCAAGACCAAGATCCTGTCATACTCCTATTGAAGGAGGTTGTCCAAAAACAAAAAGTGATGGTCTTCTCCAAAGAGGGATATGGAGTATTGAGATACCAAAGTAGGTTGTGTGTTCCAGATGTTGATGGCATTCGAGACAGAATCATGGTGGAACCCCATAACACTGGATATTTCATTCATCCTGACTCTACCAAGATGTACCATGACTTGAAAGCCGGTGGAGTGGAATGAAGAGGTACATTGCTGAGTTTGTTTCAAAATGCCCAAATTGCCAACAAGTAAAGGTTGAGCATCAAAGGCCATGTGGATTGGCTCAGAACTTTGAGATTCCTGAATTGAAGTGGGATATGATTAATATGGACTATATTACTGGTTTACCAAGGTCTCGAAAACAACATGATCCGACATAGGTGATTGTAGATATGATGACTAAATCGGCTCACTTCATAGTAGTTAAGACAAAAAACACTGCAAAGGAGTATGCCAAGTTGTACATCTAGGAGATTGTGAGTTTGCATGGGGTTCCCTTATCCATCATCTCGAACAGAGGACTCAATTTACCTCCCAATTCTGGAGATCGTTCCAAAAAAGATTGGGTACTAAGGTGAACCTGAGCACAACCTTTCATCCACAGATAGATGGTCAAGATAATTCAAACATTAGAGAACATATTGAGGGCTTGTGTTCTTGATTTCAAAGGAAATCTGGATGATCACCTACCATTTATTGAATTTGCATATAACAATAGTTATCATGAAGCATTCCAATTGCTTCCTACAAAGCCTTGTATGGAAGGAGATGTAGATCACCGATTTGGGTGGTTTAAGGTTGGAGATGTGGAGTTGATTGGGCCTGATCTTGTCCACCAATCGATGGAGAAGGTCAAAGTCATTAGAAAGAGATTAAAGACTTCCCAGAGTTGCCAAAAATCTTATATCGATGTGAGGAGAAGAGATTTAGAGTTTGAGGTAGATGATTGGGTGTATTTGAAAGTGTCACCTATGAAGGGTGTCCTGAGATTTGGGAAGAAGAGGAAGTTGAGTCCACGCTATGTGGGACCATATCAGATTGTAAAGAGGTTGCTTTCGAGTTAAAGTTGCCTTCCAAGTTAGATGGAGTCCATAAGTATTCCATATGTCGATGTTGAAGAAATGCTTGGGAGATCCTGCCTTGGTGATCCCTGTTGATAGCATTGGAGTGAAAGATAGCATATCTTACGAAGAGGTTCTGGTTCAAATCCTTGATTGCCAGATTCGTAAATTGAGGAACAAAGAGATAGCCTCAGTCAAAGTCTCATGGAGAAATCAATTCATTGAGGAAGCCACATGGGAAGCTGAGGAAGAGATGAAAGTCAAATATTGCACCTATTCATGCCAAATGATGAGAGTGTTGAAGGTAAAATTTCTTACCCTTCACTAAATTGATATATCCATTCTTGATGTGTTCTCCTATTCTAAAGTCGAGAGTTTGATTGATTGAGTTTAGTGTTGAGATGAGTTTTGAGTCTATATATGCCTTGATATCCACCTATACTCTTCATTCGAGGATGAATGATCCCAAGGGGGAGAAGATGTAACGCTCGGTAAAATTACCAAAATATCCCGAGAGGGAGGGTATGCGCGTAACGTATCTTCCAATGCTCGTATGGCAAATCCAAAGTCGGAGTTTTTATCAGCACAAAAAATTAAGCGGGAAAATGGTCTCGATCAAATTTTAGAGCGACCCGATCAAAAGATAATTTTTCAATCCGAAGTGCAAATCAGTGTTGATACGTGACAGGAGCGCTTCGCGCCTCCATCGTGGACCAACACTTATATTTTTCAGAAATTTTTTGATGGGATTGAAAAAACTCATTCAGAAACTTTTTCTAAAAATACACAATGCGCGACCAGTCCGCATCACGAACTGGGTCTTCTCCGACTTAAAATTTTCTATACTATTTCGAGGGGCATTCTAGTCAATTTTCCACCCCTCCTAAGCTCTACACATGATCTAATAAGGTTGTTTTGATGTAAAAAGGGTCTAAAACCCCTATTCTGAGTCCTATTCCAATATTCTACTAGGCTAGGACTTGAGGAGAAAAGAGAAGAGCTTAAGTTTGAGAGATTCGAGAAGAAATCCTTGACGTGCTTGATTGATAGTTGCATCCCAAGTATGTAAGGCTAAAATAAAAGCATGGGATTGTTCTCTCATGTGCCCCATAGATGGTCATAGATAAGTTGATAGTTCAAGAATCTCCATGCATGAACCCTTGATGGTTTACTTAAAAAATTTCTTGAAATTACATGTTTTCCATATTGATGATCATCATACTATTTGTTTTCCTTGAATTAAACATTTTCATGAGAATTTGCATAACCCTATATGACTAAATTGAAAAACATGCATAATGAACTTGAGAATTGAGTCTAGAGCCTTGAGTTGAGATTGTCGATTGTGATGAGAGAATGATGATTAGGATTTGATTGTCTTATGAGTCTCTACAAATGAACTCTACTGATATGTCTATTCAATTGCTTTCTGATGATTTTTCTAAATCTTGAGTTATTGATGAGATTGATTGATGGAGGGTTAAAGTCCCTATGAGTTGAATGATGATGGGGTTCGAGTTATGAGATACCGATCGTTGACGGGGTTCGAATCCCTATGAGATTGGTTGAGGTGGAGGTTTTATGAGCATTGAGCATTGGAGTATCGAGCACCGAAAGAGTGAGAGCTAGTCCGACTTGAACTCGTCAAACTACGTCGCCAAATGTAGGTGAGGCATAGAACCATCACATATATTATCGTTCCCTCGAGAGTAACAGTCCCTGAAACAATAGAGGACTTATTTAGTTTTGAGTCCATATTGGGTGAGCTAATATGGTTTTTGAGCATTCCCTACCTGGCAAGTTAGGAACGACTGTGGAAACATCAGCGTGATTATTGTACATTCATTGGCTCATAAGTGATTGTTGTCGGATAAGAGAAACTCCCGTAAATTTCCTACCTTGAGTACTCTGAGTCGAGATGAGATGATAGGAGGTGAGATCCTCTGAAATTAGTTGAGATGAGAGGATGTGATCTCCTTGAGATGACTCTGAGAAGATTGATGAGTTTGAGTTGTTGATGTGTCCCTTGTCTACTCTTTATTCTTGCATAGATAGACATTTGACGATTTGATGTTGTTTGATGATTACTTTAAGTTGATATTGTTTCTATATTATTCTACCTGTTTTTATTTCACTCATCTCTTTTACATACTAGTACATTTCAAGTACTGATATCCCCTCTAGATTGCATCATTTTATGATGCAGAGACAAATACTAGAGATCAACAACAGGTGCCCCATTGAAAATCTGAGACTCGCAGCTGACATGGTGAGCTCCCCTACTCCGGAGGATCCTCTATGATTACTTCATCTTGCTTTAGAGTTAGATTTTGGACTATTTATTTTATTTTGATTTGGGTAGCCATGGGTTTGTCATTGGCACCACATGATTAGTGATGGAGGCTTCATAGACGATGGTCAAGCATTGATGTTGAGATTGTGAGCTAGTTCTTTCTATTAGCCTTGATTATTATCTATTTACCTTGAGACTTTAGATGAGATGTGCCCATTTACTTACTTATAGTTTCCGTTGTTCAGTAGAGTTTATTGATTGAATGATGTGATGAGGCTAAGTTGTTCGCTTGGGGACTAGCAATAGTCTCCGAGTGCCGTCCACGCCCCGGGTACCCTCCCAGGATGTGACACTGACAGCCAACCTAGCCTACCAGTGAACATCCATTGCTAACTCCATTTTCTCCTCCCCAATATGATTCACACTTCCTATAAATAGACTACTAAGAGCATCGGCTACAACATTGGCCTTACCAGGGTGATACTGAATACTCATGTCGTAGTCCTTTAGGAGTTCCAACCATCTTCTTTGCCTCAAGTTGAGATCCCCTTTAGTGAACACATATTGCAAACTCTTGTGATTGGTGAAAACATCAATATGCACCCCATACAGGTAGCGCCTCCAAATCTTCAAGGCAAAAACTACCGCCGCTAACTCAAGGTCATGCATCGGGTAATTACGCTCATACACCTTTAATTGCCTTGATGCATACGCTATTACCTTACAATGTTGCATAAGTACACAACCCAACCCGATCCGTGAGGCATCACAATACACCACAAATCTCTCCAAGCCATTAGGTAAGGTCAAGACAGGTGCCGATGTACGACAATCCTTCAAGGTTTGAAAACTCTTTTCACATTCCTCTGACCACACAAACTTATCCTTCTTTTGTGTCAATTTAGTCAATGAAGACGTGATAGATGAGAACCCCTCAACGAACCTCTTATAATAGCTGGCAAAAACTTCGAATATCCGATGGAGTCAATGGTCTAGGCCAATTCTTTACAGCCTCGATCTTCTTCGGGTCCACCTTTATACCATCCCTGGATACCACATGGCCAAGGAAAGCTACTTCGCCCAACCAAAATTCACATTTTCTAAACTTGGCGTATAACTTCTTCTCCCTTAAAGTTTGTAAAACCAACCTCAAATGATCCATATTCTCCTGCTCACTACGAGAATAAATGAGAATATCATCAATGAAGAAAACCACAAAACTGTCAAGGAATGGCTTGAACACTCGATTCATGAGATCCATGAACACGACCGAAGCATTAGTTAAGCCAAACGACATCACCACAAACTCGAAGTGCCCATACCTTGTCCGAAAAGCTGTCTTGGGAATGTCACACTCTCTAACCTTTAATTGATGATACCCAGAACGGAGGTCAATCTTTGAGAAATGGGTAGCCCCTTGAAGTTGGTCAAACAAGTCATCGATATAGGCCACGGATACTTATATTTAATGGTAACCTTATTCAATTGCCTATAATCGATACACGTCCGAAGAGATCCATCTTTCTTTCTTACAAATAACACCGGAGAACCCCATGGAGATATACTTGGCTTAATGAAGCCCTTCTCCAACAAGTCTTTCAACTGATCCTTCAATTATTTCAACTCATTCGGTGTTATACGATAGGGATGAATAGAGATAGGTTGAGTATCCAGGAGAAGATCTATGCCAAAGTCTACTTCCCTTTCGGGAGAAATATCGGGCAAGTCCTCGGAAAACATATCCAGAAACTCATTCACCACCGAAATCGACCCAAGAGTAAGTGATTCAGACTCTATATCCTTAACCCTCACAATATCATAAATGCACCCCTTGGAGGTCATCTTATGGTCCTTGAGGTAGGAAATAAAACCGACCCTTAATAACAGAGTCACTACCCTTCCATTCAAGAATGGGTTCACCGGGAGGTTGGAACTTGACCTTTCGGGTTCTACAATCTATAGAGGCATATGATGCATGCAACCGATCCATCCCAAGTATCATGTCAAAATCGAACATCTCAAGTTCCACAAGATCACACGAGAAGACTTTGCGCAATGCAAAAATAGGACAATCACGATAGACTCTATGTGCAACAACAGATTCATCCACGTGAGTATAAACTGAGAAAGGGTCCTTCAAAATTTTGGAACTCAAACAAAACTTAACAGCCAACAGAGGAGTCACAAAAGATAAGTTTGCGCCTAGGTCAAGCAAAGCATAAGCATCAAAATCAAAGACTTAACATACCAGTCACAACAACCGGAGCTTCCTCAACCTCTTGACGGGCAAGAAGTACATAGAACCTGTTGTTCCTCGGGGCAGCGCCTTTGGGAGCTCTTTGTTAGCCCTAACCACCTGGAGCCACCTGACCTTGACCTTTGTGGGGATTCATAGGACAATCGGCAACCCTGTGGTTCTTGTCACCACACCCATAACACAAACCTAAATCTCTCCTACAAGCACCGGTGTGATTCCTCTCGCACTTGTCACACCGAGGGTACCCTTGTACACCAGCAACCGCTTTCCTAGGAGGAGGCACACTAGCATTAGTGACCCGAGCACCCGAACCTTGGCCTTGTTGGAGGCGACCAAAACCACCATTCCCTCGAGGACTGGAGAACTCACCATCTAAATGGGCCCTCTTAGAATCATGCATTCTTCTTTCCTTAGGTTACTCCCCTTCGATCTGTTCAGCATATACCATAAGCCTGGGGATATCCATATCTCGTATAAGCATGGCTGTTCGGAATTCTTTCACGAGCAAGTCAGAGATATCAGAAACAAACTTGTGCATCCTTGCATGAGGGTCATCCACGAGTGTCGGAGCATACTTAGAGAACTTAGTGAATTGGAGGGCATAGTCCCTCACGCTCATACCTCCCTGCTTGAGATTGATAAATTTAGTCATCTTAGCTTCCCTAAGCTCAAGTGGAAAGAAACGATCCAGGAAGGCAAACTTGAACTCCTCCGAATCAACAGCATCAGCACAAACCCTCTCCACAGATTACTGGGTGTACCACACCTGAGCCACATCCTTCTGTTGATAAACAGCCAATTCAGCCTTCTCCTCAGAAGTGACACCTATAATATTCAGCACTTTGGTGAGCTCATCAATGAACTCCTGAGCATCTTCATCAGCCTTAGACCCATAAAACTCAGGGGAATTCATCCGGGTGAAATCCCTTACCCTAGAAGCTGGAGTAAGGTCCCGTGGAAGGTTAGCCTACCTAGCCTGAGTTGTCACTACCTGGGCAAGCATATCAAAGGCCGTACGGAAATCACCATTGGAGATTGGTTCATCCATAGGCCCTTGAGGTGCATGGTCCTCATTAGCCAGAGCTGGCCTTGGTAGATAGGGTCTTCCTCAAGGCATAGTCTAAAACGGAGCAATGACACCATCACGATCAGGGAAAAGATATTATACTATAGCACGACACATGACATGAAGAAATGAGATAATTCGTAAAACATCTGCATAGCCTCCCACTCATAGATATGGTGCACTTCACACCCATGAATAAGACTCTACCCGACGCGGCATGTCGGACTCTGAGGACCATTTATAAACCTAGGGCTCTGATACCATCTTTGTCATAACCCGGACCTAGGGCCTAGAAGTGACACGACAAATGGGAATTCGAGAGTTCCCAAACAAACCGCATAGTATCCAAATCCACATCATCAGTTCAGAAGTACATTCAAATAGTAAACACATAGTTCTAAGGGATAGAAAAGTATAACTCACGCTATGGGGACAATACGCGGCTTAGAATCTTCCATATTCCACCTCAAACATGCATACATACCAAAATTCCCATAAACAATCCATAATAGGCATATCCATTAGATAACTGAAATCATAAGCTTCAAATACAACACATAACATATAGAATTTACGGAGTCTACAGAATGGCCAACAATGCCTTTAGTCATAAGATAGGATGGAAGCCAAGACATGTCTCGGGCTCACCCTCAATTAAAAAGATAAACAGAAAATAGAATAGGTAGAAGGAAGGTGGTTTGTCCTTAGAAGATAGGACTAACCACAATATCAACTCTCCGAATTCAAGCTACTTGTAAGTGGTGGATGATCGTAACACACAGTTCCTACATGGTAAAATCATGTAGGCATAGAGTATGCGTTAGTACATTTGAATGTACGAAGTATATGGGCTTGCAATGCATATGACTTATCAATCCTGTATTTCAATGTTAGATGACAAGGGAACATAATATGGAAAGAATCATATATCTAAGGAAGAGTAGTATACAATATGCCATGAAATTCATGATGCATGAAATGCAATAATGCTCATACATAGTGGGGATGGACTATAATCGACATATCAAACTCATGTGAGCTATTATATGAATTAGTCTAATAGAGAACTCTCATCGGTAAGAGAAGATTACTTGCCAAAGATAATCTACATCACACCTTACGACCACACTTTTCGGTGGATGGTCACCTTCCTTACGACCACGCTTTTCAGAAGGATTTTCAAAATGACATCATGTCCAAAAAAATGAATAACCATTCCTCACGACTAGGTCTTTTCGATAATGGATTCCATTCTTTTGTTGGCACATAGTTCGAGAAAAAGGGAGAGGACCCCCAATCCATCGATGCTAAGTCAAAACATCCCATATAAATACTTATACATATACGTGTTTTCAAGAGATACAATATTCATTTCGAAGCCGTTCAATGCACATTTAGATTCAAAAGCCAAACCATAAATCAAGATTATGATACTTATGCAAGGAATAGCTCATCTACTTATACAAGATGGTGCAAGCACCCAAAATACTCAAAGAGCCAAAAGTCATTGACATATATGTGATCACATTCTTGTCATAACCAATACCGTATCAAAATCATTTCATTAAACATAATTGGGCTTATCCCACTTTATAATTTCCATAAAAACCAATGTTCATGAATGCAAATGCAATGAATGATGTGAAAATAGCATGTGTAACATAGATTCAATCTAAAATCAACAATATAATATGAAATTGAAGTAAATCCACATTTAAATCATAAATATAAATCAACCATGCATAAATCAAGCTTTAAATGGGGCATGCATCTTCATGACTTCATAATCTCAATACAAATCATCATCATAGGGATTAAAATAACTTAAAATCATAAATAAAGTATAGCCCATACATCAATTGAATTTAATAAAATCAAATAATGAAAACCCACATTTAAAGTAAGCTTAATTTCATGAAAATCAATTGAAAAGAGTTTGGGTCTTTTTGGTTGAAAGGGACCAAGAATCAATCTCACATACCTTGATTAGGAAGATGAACTTGAAGAGAATTTAGCTTGAAGTTAAAACCCTAATTGAATCCTAGCTTGGGTCTTGAGAGAAGAACTTATAGGGTATTTTTAGGAATTAATTTTAGAGTGAGGATGTTTCTAATGGGAATGAATTAAAGTGGAAGGATCTCAGTTGATTTAGGGGTCTAGGATAGGTAAAAAGGTTATAAAACACAATCAAAATAAAATATAATTACGTAAAATCCATTAATGAAACAGATGAATAATGGGCAGTCATGGCTTCACTGGCACCTACACGGTCCGTGAGGCACTTCACAGGCCATGAACAGTGCCCGTGAGATGGCACTTAGATGAATTTTGCAATGCTCAAAACTTAGAATTTTTTCGAAGCGAAGGGGTGCCATACGGACAGCCACACGGCTGTGTGACACTACACGGGTCGTGTCAAGCACCGTGAAACAACACTTAGAAAAATTTCACACGAAAAAGTTACGAGACGGTGATTTTGTACTTCGAAAAATTTCACGTCACAAGCTTATACGGTGGGCCACACTGCCCGTACCACACCATACAGACCGCGTGGGTGGTCGTGTGCCCACACTTAACTTGAAACTCCCTTTCGAGTCTCCAAAATCAAAATTATGGCCAAGTACCCCTTCACTGGAGGCCATACGGTCCGTGTGACTTCACACTAGCCGTGTGGGCCTCCCATGGAATGACATCTGGTCAAATTTTCTCTTGGAACGACATTATGAGGTTCGATAAAGTCGTTCGAGAAAATGGTTTCTTACATTTTCTTTATCATTTCCTTGTTGTTGTACTTGAATTTGTTTCACTTTAATTAAAGGTAACTTGGTAACAATCTCTCTACCTCCATGAAGTAGTAGTAATGTTTGCTTATGTTCTATCCTCATTAGACCTCACTTGTGAGATTTCACTAGGTAAGTTGTTGTTGTTGATCCTCTCGTTTTTAATCTTTTTTTTTTCAAATTTCTTATGTAGCATCGTACACAACAACACGAAAGCCCTTTTTTGCAAAAGTACGCTTAAAATTGACTTGTTTGTAAAAAGGAACTAGAAAGTAAATCTTGAACTAGTGTTCTGTTGGAAGCAAACTTTCATTCAGAAATCCCCCTATTTCCTTGTCATTTAACTTGTTTCTAAAATTCTCTTTTATGTTGAAATTTGAACCTAAGAGATGACAATGGAAGCTACTTCCTACAAAACTACTTCTGGTCTGGAGGAAAGTGACGAGAAGTAAGCAGCAGAAGAGGATGACGGGGACGTATCAAAAGAGGATATTATAGAGGAGGTAGTGGTTACGTAAAGAGCAAGACTATGTTGTTGAACACGAAGAGAATGTTAGAGTTGTAGAGAACAAGGTAGTTTTATTGTTGTTGTTCTGCTTTCCCATTTATTTTCTTTCTTGAAAGTTTTTTCTCTATTAAAAATGGTAGAGAAGAAATAGAATAGTTCCATTGATTCATTTGATGTTACTGATCTAAATTGAATTTTTGTAACTACGAAGTTGAATAGCAAAAGAAAAAGACCACTGTTTATACATCGTTGTTCGACTCTCCCATTATCAATTTTCTAATTCTTTCTTATGAATTAGTTACTAGCCAAAAGCTTGAGGATTTATAGGAGTTACACTCTTGAATCCACACAATCATTTTATCAAACCTTCATTGCTAGAAACAAAGATTTTTCCCATCACAAATCATTTGGAAAACAAATTCTCGCTGAAATAGTGGGAAATTACTTGATCTTTTCGTATGAAAACATCACATATTCAATCAAAATATCTTTGAGAATAGTCATTAAACATTTTTCAGTAGGAAAATAGTGATCTTTTAGTAATGCTTGTCATGGAATAATCCAAAACTAAAAGAGTGTTTCTATCAGAGTGAAGTTTTGGGTGGGTAGGCGGTGTTAACTTTATATTTATGATTATTCTCTCAGTATAAATCTCCTAAGTTACTAATCAGGTTGCACTTTGTATAAATGATCTCTTCTGTTATGTTTTAAGATCTTCTGTGTTTAAAGTTAGTGATCTTTGATAATTTATAAACCTCTCAAGTTACTAACTGTTGCCTCATGTGTTTTGTTTTAAGATCTCTTGTGAATTTAGTTGTGGTGCTAAACTTGATCTACATCTAGCATAAGTTGAGGAGTGATTAGAGAAAATGGAAGCTCATTCAGAAAAAGTGGTGACATTGTTGGTCGATATTAATGAAAAATTGAACTATTTAGTGAAAATGGACATTAGACGTACAACTAAGTACATGAGCTCCTCGTGGACTAATAATGGTCGATCAAAGAGGAAATGTAGAGTAGCTGAGATGATAAAGCACTCGTGCAAGCATCAATGATTGGGAAGAGGTGATTAGACAGTAGTTCATCCAGTTACAGACCAAAAGAATAAGTTAGATGACAAAGAACAAAATATTTGATGATAATTTATATATAATTTACATATGCTTTTTCTCCTATCTCTTAAGGTTGTTATGACTAGCACAATTCGTATTATAAAACACTATATGGCCATTGGCAATGTATTACTTCCATTTTACTGTAATGCATCCAATAATTTTTTAGGTGATGGATAAATTTGGATAAAAATTTATGCGTATTGTGTGTTTATGCCAAATTATACTAATTTACCATGATTATAAGTAATCAACTAAAGTGAGAATGTGTATGTCACACCCTAAATCTAGATGAGGTGGATCAACTCTTAATGTCTTAAACTTTGATACATAACTTGATCGAACGAATCAATTTTACCATAATATACCTACAACACTGTCACGACCCGAAATCCGGGTGTGATGACACTCATCTAACCCACTAAGGTGAGTCAACCCAAAACCTAGATAACTTAACATAATAATAAAAGCGGAAGATAAAAAGTTTAATAAGATAGATGGGCATAAGAAAATCAAAAGCTACAATCATCCCAGAACTGGTGTCACATGTATAATCCTTTAAATATAAAATATTAAATAAAATATAAGTCTTAATGTCTAGTCCTCAAATAGAATAAACATAAAATGGAATCCTCGAATGCCTGCTGAAGACATAAGCAACTACCTCATTAGTGATCCGAAAGCTCGAACCTGTATGATGAATATCTAGCAAGAAGGACCAGGCTCACAACCTACAAAACTTTAGCAAGGGGTGAGCACCAAACAACATGGTACTCAACAAATGAAACTAACCTAAAGTAAAGCAATGAAGAATAGAAATACTCCTTAACACCAAACCACATACTGTCGAACTACACACCTGCACTCAGAAAAGTCCCAACACAATATAATGTACAAATTACAATAATGTAGATACACTCATCACATAACATCATATCTCCAAATATCCAACTGATACTCAAGTCAAATGATACAATAAATAAACATTCTCATAAGCAATACATTCTATAATATTAAGATAGGAATGATACGAGATCCAGTGAATATCATGATATATAAAAAGTAATCATGATGCATATCTGTCCTACAATACATATTCGCTGATCATATATGTGTCACAACGGAACCCGTGGGGGTCACTCAAGGACCATATATCTATGAAAATTGCCATCAATGATCTCAGTCAATCTCACATCACCAAAAATGACCTTAACCACAATATAATCAACCGGCATTACCTTGGCTCATCGGCAGATTCCTCGGGTAAACATTAACTGGTAGAGACCTCGTCCACCTATCCACATATTATCTTACTCATCTCTCGTCGTAGCCATCACAAGTAGCCATGCACAAATAGTAGTAGATGTAGTGTGCATGATCTCAATTAGATCACAGTGTCAATATCATATTGATTTTAATATTATCACAGTATTAATATCATCCATGTCTCAATATCATCACATCTTAATATAAGTGTCATCTCGACATCAGTAACACATAATTCACAAGACCACATGTAATATGAATCCACAATTAATTCACAAGTTAAAATATCACCGTATGAATAATTACTCAATCCGAAAACTCATGATCAAAGCCTATGATGATACAATTCTACCCCAAACTACTCAGTTTTATGCACATAGGAGCATATAAGGTTCATTCATACTTAACAAAAGGTTAAAAGTCCACTTACCTTAGATAAATTCTCGAATAAAGTCAAATCCAAAGCTTTCGCCTTCCTAAGATACTCCGAATCACCAAAATCTATTCAATTATAGCATCACAATCACATCACGAATCTAATGACAATAAGATCAATCAATTCAGATAAAAAAAGGTAAAATGTTCAAAAATTCCATGCCGAAAAAAGTAGTCGGAAACTAAAATTTAATACGTGAAAACGTTCCCAAGGTAATAAGGAGTCAATAGTGAAATTCATTTCGAAAATGGAGTTAAAATGAGATAGAAATCATCAAATTATCATAAGAAATAAAAGTTCGAAAAAACTCCAAATTTCTAAATTAAAAACCCAAATTATAAGTTAAAAACACAATTTAATCAATGAAAATTGAAGAAATAGGTTAGAAAATAGTTACCCAATCGATTTGCCCTGAAAAACCTTGAAGAATCTCTTGAAAAGGAAGTTTGGAATTTAAAAATGGTGAAAAAATGTTGAAACCTGTCATTAAGAGAAGCTTGTTGTTCAGGGCAAAGTAATGGCTGCTCCACGAAAGCGGAGACCAGTGGAGGCCAACACCCCGCAAACGCGGAGGCTAAGGCGGCAGCAACTCCGCGAACGCTGAGGGACACCCGCGAATGCGGAGCATTAGGTCGCCTGCACCAGATACAACAAAAATCAATAAAAACACAGCTCAGTAAAATTACGAAATGGACTCACTGGATTCATTCGAAACCCCGTGAACACAACCAGACATGGAACCCTACTAGAAACGACATTTCAAACTCAATGGAACCGTTAGAATTCAAATTCGAGACCTCCTTGGCCAGAACCCAAGAAAGAACGTTTAAACTAGTTTAGGACTCAAATACTCAAAATAAACTAGGAAGCTCTAAAAATTATGACCGAGTCATTTCTAGAGTAAGTTTCACTACCGGAACCAGTGGAACTGACAGAATTTCGATTCAAGCTTCCGAACTCCGAATGTTGACCAAAGTCAAACTTATGATCCAAAATCAATTGAAAATGCAACTTTGGATCCAAAAATCTTCCTTTTAACTCCGAATTTAGTTCTGCAAGTTCTCCTAGACTAGATTCTGCATTCCGGAGCTGATGGAATCGACAGAATTAAATTTCGATTCTCGAAACTCAAAATAACCACAAAACTCAAAATTTTCAACTTTAAACCTTTAAAAATCTTTCTTCAGCAAAACTCCAACTTTTTACAAGATTTTCAAAATTTGACTTTTACACTTAATCAAAAATGGCCCGGGGCAACTTTCGGGAAGGGCAAAATGGTAATTATATCGAAGAATGCCAGAAATAACCTTCGAGGTCATTACAAACACATATGCACAAATGGTCATAAACCGTCTTATTGGACCTCAAATAATATAACAAGAATTTGTATTAATAATATATTAAAATACCGATACATTAAAAGAACCTCGTATTTAAATTTTGGGTCGGTTAGAGGAGATTTAAGTTGATTGGGATTGAAAACAAATTGATCTATATAGATGTATTTACATTTTTATACATAGTTATGCATCATCTGTACACTATATATACAAATATGGATACATTATACATACATAACTTATACATATGATCGTTTTGTTTGAAAATGATTTTTTGACATATATTGCTAATTTTGAACTATATTTTGCGTAAATAAATAAATAAAATAATAAAAACTTGGTGCAAATAAATCTACTTTAGGGCCTTAACCAAAAAAAAATCTACTTTTTAGGGCAAGTCTACACACATCAAATTCAAACTCGCGTAATCTATCTCTGGTTTTGTAAATTCTGTTTGAAACTTTAATACTAATTCTGTTGGAAAATTTAGTTCTGTAAATTTGTTTAGGTCAGAATAGAGATGAATGAGGATAATTTGACGGTACTGAAGGTGCCACCGGAGCTTAGGATTCCGGTGATTGGCAGACTCAACTTCGGCCTGGTTCTCGTGGAAGGATCGCTACCAAGATGTAAACTTTTCTTTTTCTGCTTTTTTTTTTTTGAAAAAAAACATTGCAGCTTGTTCTTGTGTTTTTGTTAAAGATTTTGAATTTGGAATTGGGGTTCTTTTGTGTTTTATCAGTTATATGAGAATAGCTAGTTAGGTAGAATTGGGGGATTTCTATTAGTTCTAGTTGGTGGAGTAATTGAAAGTTCTTTCTTTTTTTTTTATTCGCGCATTTAGATTAATTTGATGGGGTAACTAATTCTGTCCACCAAAGCTCACAGATGAAGAAATTACCTTTGTGATTCTTTGTCTCCACTGAAATTTGAACTTGACAATGGTTCTCAAACCAGTTTATTGACCACGTTGCCACATCTTTGGTTGATTTATGCACTAAATATTTCCGATTCAGGAAATCAGTCAAGAAACTAGTTCAAATGAAAAACCTACTTTTACTCTCTATGCCTTATATTTTGTTTTAGATTTGTCGAAATGACAGGTTGCTGCTCGAGCTAATTGGATTATAACAACTGATATTGTTTAAGGGGAAACAAGTTTTAGTCTTTCACAGCAGGGCGTAATGTCAGATTGTTTTTGATATATTTGAGAAGCATTTATCTAGATTGTGTTCTTATCAAGCTTTTAAGCTGATCTTTTCTTGATGTTAAAGAGGTATACTGTTGTCTTTGATCAATACAGTGAAGTGGAGCTTAGGAAAGCTGCAGTGAGATTTGAGGAAAAGATGTATAATGAAGCTACAAGTCGTGTATGCAGTCTAAACTCGTTTTCTATTTACTTGAATGATGCAAGTTGTTCTCTACTTCAGTTGCTGTTGCTATTCCTGCTTGTATTAACTTGCATTTGTTTTTCCAGTCATCGAGACATGTTGTATGCATTTCAACTTAAACTTATCTGATATTGCAGCATGATTATCTGAGGAAACTATCCTTGCAGGTGCTGGGAATGGATGTAAATATCAAAATCCTATGACCAATTGCTTACATCACAATACTGCCAATAGTGGTCGGAATTCCCATGGTCCAGGTGAACAATGAAAGTTCATGTTTTATATTTCACATTTTCACTTGCAATTTGAAATTAAGAAAAGTGAGCCTCTCATTTTTCATGTTCTTTTCTATTTATTTCTTTTTTCAAATTTCCTATGTGGTGTTGTGCTTAGCAACAGGGAAGACTTTTTTCTTCTGCAAATTAGACAAGTTGTGGTAATTCTTTCATTCACTATGGGGAATGAAACCTAATTATTTGAATGTGCTTGAAATACAACATTCACCAATAGCTCATTATTTTTATCAAGCACTAAAATCCTCGACCTGTCCTTAATATACCCCTGCAATAAGTGTTCGAAGATACAAACATGCCACAAGTACAGAAATATATTTTACACAAGAATTACATCTTAATATAACATCCAACAATTCTCAAACAATTGTTTATCAAGAATACTATATATCTCAACGCAATTTGCACTAAGATGTTATAAAAGGCGGTTAAAGAAATTAGTCAACACCATGAGTCCACAACAGCATACACAATGTGCCAAATATATTAAGAAGCATACACGGTGTGCCAAATATATTAAGAAGCATACACAATCCCCAACCTCATGGTTCACAACCGTATCACACCACGGAACAGTATTTAATTAGTATCCTTGAACACAAAATATATGTTGCTGGCCTCAAAGACCACTGATTCTACCAAGCACATGTTTGTCCCACCACATGTGTTTACGCATAGAAAACACATTTTTAAAATGAATTCGAAAAGCAAGCACCCAAAGCTTAAAGTCTCACTTGCTTTAATTCACAACTCAAGCAGCTTTCCAAACAAACAATCAAAACAAACAAACAACAACATATCTAGTGGAATCCCACAACTGGGGTCTGGGAGGGAAAAATGTATGCAGGCCTTATTGACATCCAATTTTTACCCTCTACTGTATAAATTAATCATCGAGCTTTTTATTTTAAAAAATTGAAATAATTATAATTAGCTTTAAAAAAAATGCAAAAAATATTTTTTCAAGTGATATTTAAGTTTAAATCTTTTAATTTTAGTTATGTTCATATATTGCATATTATATATATTTATTTCAAGTATCAATAGTTAAGTATTATATTTTTGTTAATTTTTCAAAAAATTTGTCAAATAGATTTTATCTTTAACCACTTTACTTTAATCATTTTTAGGATTAATTACCCCGTAGTAAATTTAATTATTTTAAGTTGTTAATATTAAAAAGCTTTTAGTTAAGTTATATTAATTCATCTCGTGGTCAAATTAATCCATTGATTCAAATTGATCACGTTTTGATTGGTTATATTTGTAATTAAAGTGGCTAATTTTTTAAGATCCTCCGTTAACCCATTCTTTAATCTTAAATTACACCCAACCGAAATCCTAAAGCCCAACCCCACTAATTTGAGCCCAACCATAATTTTCCCCAACTCAGCCCAATTTGTTTACACCCGCGTGGGGGACCACGTGCCCCCAATTTGTGTCATTTAGAAAAATGACTTTATTTCGAAAATTTGATTTATTACTCAATTAATTTGAGTAAACTGAATCTTCAAAATTTTTAGAGTCTCCACTTAATTTTTAAGAAAAAATCAAGAAAAACTATTAAAATATTTAAAAGATTCGGTTTACTCAAATTAATTGAGTAATAAATCGAATTTTCGAAATAAAGTCATTTTTCTAAATGACAGAAATGACGACTCTGCTGGGGAATGAGATTTTAAGAGTAAATGTTAGGATACAGCCGAGTTTTCAAAGTTGAGCCCGCCTACATATACTTGGACTTAGAAATCAGGCTGCTTGTAGTTCGACTCCATCGGTTGAAAAGAGAATCTCTTATTCTGAGATAACCTTTGGTTCAGGGGGAGTGACAAATAAATCGAATTATGAAAAAGAGGCTTGCAACCTCTTAACTATAAATATGGTACATCACATCCATAATTAAGAACTTACACGGACATAATTTTCAAAAACTCTTGGTATATTGTCACTTGGATGGGAAATGTTGCTTCTGGTGAAAGTTGAGATCACCCGGATGCGAAACTTGAAAATTAACGAACTCAAAGAAAATACCCACATGCCTTCTGACAAGGGTGTGGTTGAATTGTGGTGGGAATCTCTTCTCAGCTCGCGTCTGAAGAGTTTGACGCCCCTCTTCAAACTATGTCCCAGTTCACTGCTAAGAAAAAGTTCCACGTTGTGCTGCATCCTATTTGATGATGTCCACATTTGTGGTTTGTTTGAGAATTCATCCTCCCTGATGCTCTCGATAAAGACTGAGATAAAACTTGTTAGTAGTAAATGAAACATAAATATGAATACAATTTGTGCAAACTTGATTTAATGCATCATTCCGAAGGAGATGACAATCCAATAGTAGATTAACGTATCACGTTGGAGGATGTGACACTCCAATAATAATTTAACTATCA
The DNA here is from genome assembly GCA_029948455.1 of Solanum rostratum. Classification (NCBI taxonomy): domain Eukaryota; kingdom Viridiplantae; phylum Streptophyta; class Magnoliopsida; order Solanales; family Solanaceae; genus Solanum; species Solanum rostratum. The sequence continues at coordinate 12,527,946 of CM057053.1, read as the reverse complement.
CGTTGAAGGAAGTGATGCTCCAATAATAATTTAACTGTCACATTGAAGGAAGTGACACTCCAATAATAATTTAACTATCACGTTGAAGGAAGTGATGCTCCAAAAATAATTTAACTGTCACGTGAAGGCAGTGACATTCCAATAATAATTTAATATGTCACGTTAAAGGAAATGATTATCCAATAATGAATCAACATGTCATGCTGAAGGAGGTGATGACCCAATAATAAGTTGACGCGTCACACTAAAGGAGGTGACGATCCAATAATAAAAATAACATGTCATACTGAAAGTGGTGACGATCCAATAATAATTTTAACGTGTCACGCTGAAGGAGGTGACGATCCAATAATAAAATAACGTGTCACACTGAAGGCAGTGATGATCCAATAGTAAAATAACATGTCACACTGAAGGCAGCAACGCTCCAATAATACAATAACGTGTTACACTGAAGGCAGTGATGCTCCAATAATGATTTTAACGCATCATACTGAAGGATATGACGATCCGATAATAAATGTGTCACATTGAAGGCAGTAACGCTCCAATAATAAATTAATATGTCGCGTTGAAGGAGGTGATGCTCCAATACTAATTTAACGCGTCACGCTGAAGGCAGTGACACTCCAATAATGTGATGTGTCACATTGAAGGCAGTGACGCTCCTATAATGATTTTAACTGTCACATTGAAGGAAGTGACGCTCTAAATTTGAAACGTTACAGAACTTTCAAAGAATAAATTAATATGTCAACATCAACAAAAGCTGAGAAAATTGAAATAGCGAAGGACTAGAAAATAATAAATAATTTATTGAATAGAGTTCTTGGCGCTAGAACTCCTTAATATATGTAATAACTTCTCTAACAAATTATCTCGTATCCTTTCCTTATGAACATCTGGCTTGAGTCTTTCAAAATTTGAGACAGTCTTTGAAATTTGCCTCAAATTCTAATAATGATACCTGTGGAGTTTAAATCTAAGTAGTACAGAATTAACTTATTAAAATAAGTAACAATAACAAAAGATAAATTGAAAAAATGAAGTTGCTCAGCTCGTATTGATCGGGATAAAATGTCGTAATCTTGGCCATTGTACTAGGCTATCTTACTTGTAACATTAAGAAAATGTGTTATAAATCGCAATAAAGTAATACGAAGGAATCTAGGAAATGAATAGAGTACTGAGAATAAATCCAGCAAACTGGTAAAAGTAAAAGTCATCTGAATCATGACGAGGCCACTATAGGTCTAATGATGCTTTGTGACTTCATAGTTCCTGCATTCAAAGAAAAATTCTTAGTTTTGAGAGACCGACTTATGTTGGTTTTGCCTTGCCATCTTTATTCTTCTCAGCCATCTGATTTGCACGCTGAATTCGTCTTGAAATGCAAGTCTGACAATTTTTGAGGGCCCTTCTAAAAAATTCTGCCCCAGTTTTATAACACAAAAGAAGTCTTAATCTTCTTGCAATTTTCGATTGATTTTTTGAGAGAACCTCAAAAAAATTTCCCCATCAAAGTGTGAAGACTCGAGGGGGTTTTCTCTCAAAATTGGGACGAGGTGCATTGTTTTACATCGGTCGTGGAGTACGATGTGCTGCTTGCGTGTTGTAGACGGGATACTGTGCAGTGGGATAGCCTTGGGGTGACACACGATTATATGAGGTAGATCCCTGAGTCATTACTGCCATAACTTCTTTTTCCTTCTTCTTTCCATTTCCAAATGAACCATTTTGGAAAGCTCGATTACTGAATTGAGATGATGTCAAACTTGTAATTATTAATCAATATTCGATTGATTGGTCTGAGGTTATCGACAAAAAAGATTTGTCTAAGTCACTTCGTTTCTTATTGTCCAAGTCACTTCGTTTCTTTTTGTCCAAGTCACTTCTTTTTTTGTCCAAGTTGCTTTTATTTTTGTCTAACTCACTTCCTTTTTTCTGTGTGAGTTTCGGAAATATCCCCATTCATAGGTCCGAGATCTACATCTATGAATTGAAAGGTATTCTCCCTGTCTTAAGACCATCCTCAATCATTTCTCCAGCTTTGATAACTTCAGCAAATGTCTTTCCACCCATTGTCACCATTGGTTCATAGTATTTTGCATCCTAAGCTTGAATGAAGTAGGTGATCATCTCTGCTTTTTCCATTGGTGGATGTACCCTAAATGCCTCTTCTCTCCAACATAGCGGAAGCATTCTGTTGATTTTTGCCTTAGCTTTGTTATGGAGATTCTATCAGGGGCGATCTCAACATGAAACTTGTAATGATCCACAAAAGCATTAGCCAAATCATCCCAAGTGCGCCATTTAGTCAAATCTTGCTTAGAGTACCATTCTAAAGCTCTTCCAGTTAGGACTTTGATTGAACAATTTGATTCTTATTCCTTCATTACTTCCGACACCAATCAACTTTTCACAATAAACTTTTACATGAAAGATTGGATTCCTCATCTGTCAAACTTTTCAAATTTTGGGATCTTGTAACCAGGTGGCAACTCAACATCAGTGAACGTGCACAACTCTACATATCTCACACCTTGATTACCACTGAGTCCACGAAGGTCCCTGATAGCATCCTCCAAGATCTTCATTTTCCTATTCATTGCTTCAATATCAACAACTTTTGCATCATTTTCAATTTTAACATAATGATGGTAAAATCCTGGAACCTTGACAACAGGTGGAGTATTAGCATGAGTATAGACTGGTGGAGCATGATGTGTCACAGTTAGAGCCTTTGAAAGAGCAAAGATGTACACAAGGGAAGCATTCTGAGTTAGACGAGTCAACGAAGTACTTTGAATTTGTTGAGAAGTGGCAAAAGGATTTCTTTAATCAAAACTTATTTGAGGTCAGGAGCGGAGGTATCACATGATCTTTTTGGCGAGCATCTGAAGGTAGGTTTTGGAAAGCAGCTTGGTACTGTGTCACCGTGAGACTTAATTTAGCAACTCGTTGTTCTAGATGAGCAATGACTTCCAAGTGTGATTCCGTTCCCGAACAGGTATCAGCCGCGACAGATGAAGCAGGGAATTCAGATGATGTGACGGTATTGATCAAACTAGAGTCCATTTTTGAATGAATTTTCTTAGTATTCCAAGTAAGAAATGATGAGTTTGTAGTAACTTTCTTGGCCTTAGACCACGTGAAATATGAATATTCTGCCAGCGGATACTCGAAAAGCTTTTCTTTGGCGAAGTGAGCAAGTTTGATAACCAACACAAATCAATCTCTCTTCTGTAAAGGGAAGAAAAACTCAAAAGGTGAAATAATTAGTCCATTAATCATAATAATTAATAAAAGCAACAATAACATTTGTTTTGCTTAAACAGATTAGCCCAAAATTTGAAGAATGAGATATTATAAAAGAATGACCAAATTGACAAAATTTGATCATTTAACGGACTGAAATGAATAAATTTTATGACTGGAATAAAATATTCACAAACTGACTTTCTTAAAAATTTAATTGAACATAAAGATGTTCTAAAATTTGATTTGAAACTCGAGTAGTATTTGGTAATTTCGGCGATTTTATATTTGGTAATTTGATTTGAAAAGATTTGGCTTATTTGACTAACTACTTGGAATATTATGTATTAACTTTTTGCTTTATTTGTTTAAATTTGAATATTTAACTGTCATTCATGCATAACATTTTTTGCCACTTGGCATATTTTATTTTCCACTAAATGACGGTTATGCGGGTCGCAGCCTTTTGATCCAAAATATCCATCAGGGTACCCTGACGAAATGAGTTGATCTTGCAGGGTCAATGGTCGTTAACTTCCCCAACCTAGGTTGTCCGCCTAGGTTACCTTTTCACAGTCAAAATTAAACCCACTCTTAGTCCACTTAGCATAGAGCATTACCAAAACCCTATAGGAGCATTTACATAAGACGTAAGGCGTGTTGGGCCCATTAGAAAGACCACCTTGCCCAATTGGACGATCATATTTATGTGGTTAAAATTTGAAGGTTGTATGCGCTATTTGACGAGTCATTGTCCCTTAGGGTTGGGTGTTTTTCGTTTTAAATATACAATTTGTTGTTGATTGAAGACAAAGAAGATCATCAGAAACGTTGAGAAGTTCAAAAAGAAGGATTCATTTTGAAGGCTTAGATTAGTATTGTACCCCTGCGTGGGATTGATGATTTATATCCCCTTTTCCCTATTAAGTATCCCCATTTAATTTATTTATAAAAGTTGTAATTATTTTTGGGGCAATGGAATGTTTCAAATTGTGTAATACATCCTTCAAGTCGTTAGACCTACCCTTGGCATAAAGGCTCACATATATATGTTAGAATGCGTTATATTTCATTTATGTGCTGAAAATGATATATAATTTGTTTTATTTGTGGTGTTTGACTTATATGTTAAATACATATGTTTTGCCTCGAACATGATTGGTCCATTATTCCATTCCAAAGTCTTAGAACACATTAGGCATATAACTCAATTTTTTTAAGTCTTTTTAAAATGTTTTTGAGTCCATTGTCGAAACACCTAAAATCACTCTTTATATTCAATTGGGTCATCACTTAAATTCACGGTGACCTTGTTATCCTTGAAAAAAAAATATTCCATATAAAATAGCCGAAATTACCAAATACTTCCCGAGTTTCAAATCAAATTTTAGAACATCTTTATGTTCAGTTAAATTTTTCAGAAAGTTTATGAATATTTTATGTCATAAAATTTATTTATTTCAGTCCGTTAAATGATCATATTTGGTTCATTCGGTCATTCTTTTATAATATCTCATTCTTCGAATTTTGGCTTAATCTGTTTAGGCAAAACAAATGTTATTGTTGCTTTTATTAATTATTATAATTAATGGACTAATTTTTTCACCTTTGAGTTTTTCTTCCCTTTACAGAAGAGAGATTGATTTGTGTTGGTTATCAAACTTGCTCACTTCGGCAAAGAAAAGCTTTTCGAGTATCCGCTCCGCTGGCAGAACATTCATATTTTACACGGTCTAAGGCCAAGAAAGTTATTATAAACTCATCATTTCTTACTTGGACTACTAAGAAAATTCGTTCAAAAATGGACTCTAGTTTGATCAATACCGTCACATTATCTGAATTCCCTGCTTCATCTCGCGGCTGATACCCGTACGGGAACAAAATCACACTTGGAAGTCATTGCTCGTCTAGAACAACGAGTTGCGGAATCAAGTCTCATGGTGACACAGTACCAAGTTGCTTTCCAGAACCTACCTCCAGACACTTGCCAAAAAGATCATGTGATACCTCTACTCCCGACCTCAAATGAGTTTGATCAATGAAATCCTTTTGCCACTTCTCAGCAAATTCAAAGTACTTCATTCACTTGTCCAACTCAGAATGCTCCCCTTGTGTACACCTTTGCTCCTTCAAAGGCTCCAACTGTGACACATCATGCTCCACCAGTCTATACTCATGATGCTACTCCACCTGTTGTCAAGGTTCCAGGATTTTACCATCATTATGTTGAAAATGATGCAAAAGTTGTTGATATTGAAGCAATGGATAGGAAGATGAAGATCTTTGGAGGATGCTATGAGAGACCTTTGTGGACTCAGTGGTAATCAAAGTGTGAGATATGAAGAGTTGAGCATGTTCCCTGATGTTAAGTTGCCACCTGGTTACAAGATCTCAAAATTTGAAAAGTTTGATGGATCAGGAAATCCAATCTTTCATCTAAAAGTCTATTGTGAAAAGTTGATTGGTGTCGGAAGTAATGAAGGAATAAGAATCAAATTGTTCAATCAAAGTTTGACCGGAAGAGCTTTGGAATGGTACTCTAAGCAAGATTTGACTAAATGGCGCACTTGGGATGATTTGGCTAATGCTTTTGTGGATCATTACAAGTTTTATGTTGATCGCCTCCGATAGAATCTCCATAACAAAGCTAAGGCAAAAATCAATAAAATGCTTCTGAGAATATGCCATACGTGGGAGAGAAGAGGCATCTAGGGTACATCCACCAATGGAAAAAGCAGAGATGATCACCTACTTCGTTCAAGCTCAGGACGCAGAATACTATGAACGAATGGTGACAATGGGTGGAAATACATTTGTTGAAGTTATCAAAGCTGGAGAAATGATTGAGGATGGTCTTAAGACAGGGAGAATTACAAGTTTGACATCATCTCAAGGGGCGTCAAACTCTTCAGACGCGAGCTGAGAAGAGACTCCCAACCACACCCCTGTCAGAAGGCATGTGGGTATTTTCTTTGAGTTCGTTAGTTTTCAAGTTTCACGTTCAGGTGATCTCAACTCTCACCGAAAGCGACATTTCCAATCCGAGTGACAATATTCCAAGAGTTTTTGAAAATTCTGTCCGTGTAAATTCTTAATTATGGGTGTGAAATGCGCCATATTTATAGTTAAGAGGTTACAAGCCTCTTTTTTCAGGATTCGATTTGTTGGTCACTCCTCCTGAACCAAAGGTTATCTCAGAATAAGATGTTTTCTTTTCAACCGATGGAGTCGAACTACATGCAGCCTGATTCCTAAGTCCAAGGATATGTAGGCGGGCTCAACTTTGAAAGCTCAACGGTATTCTAACATTTGCTCTTAAAATCGCATTCCCAAGTATTCTAATTTCTCCATAATTCGATATTGGAATAGCTTTTGAATTTCTTCAAAAATCGTGCATGAAATCAAGCGTTTTGAACCACAAGTGGCTTGAATTCTCATATAACCTGAGATATGTAGGAAAACCAGGGTTCGGCCACGATTTCCCAAAGTCCTTACCAAGAGCCTTTCAGAAGATGAAGATGTGGTCCGCTTAAAATTGGTTTAGTCAAGTTTCTTTGTCCACGAATACTTTCATCGATCATATCCAAAGAAAGGGACAGACCTTACCACTACCTCATAATTACGTTTTTGAGTCTCCAAATTACCTCAAACTACACAAAATGGGTTTAAAATGGTCAAAGCCCTTCGGCGGATGTTTTTTAATTTTTAACGCAAGTCAAACTCGAAATCAAAGATTAACCCAAAAAGTCAACTCGGATTAATGGATTAGAATTTAGAACCAATAGTAGAGTTACCCATACTTCATAGAGTTCAAGTTTATAATCGAGTGTCTACCTTTTTTGCCATTGATGGATCAAATTTTAATTTCATTAAGTTTCAAACTTAGAGCTAAATCGTAACATTCTACCAAATGTATCTCAATATCATCATTCAAACTTAATTAGTGAATAGTATGTCCAATATATTGATTATTCATATCCCTGAATAATAATCAAAATGTGTGTAGACACGATGTTGAAACAATAGAGCAGCATAGACAACGACAATGACCTCACTCCAATTCTCAAAATAATGTTTAATCTCATAAATTAATTTCCATATAATTATTTCATCCTAATCATTGCCATATCATTACTTGTTGACCGTATCAATTGGAAAGACGTGCAAAATAAGATTGATAGTACCTAAAGATTTTCTTCTTTTAAAAGAAAAGCTTTATGCCATTGATTTATTTGTTAATGATACAAATTGGACTTTTGCAATTGCTAAGTTGACTAGCTAGCATAAGAACACAAGGCCACTGATTTACATTTTGTTGTTCAACTCTCCCTTACCAATTTTCTTATTCTTTCTTATGAATTGATCACTAGTCAATAGCTTGAGGATTATAAAACTTCATTTGTTTTTATCAAGATTAAAACGTCTGAATGTGAATGCATATTTGAGTGATCAAGATATTGTCTTTAGCTCCGAACAATGAAAGATTAAATACTGTTTGTTTTTCAACATCTGAATTTGCATAATTTATTTATTTGTAAACATAATAAATATATAATTCAAATAAAAGCATATTAAATATTAGAAAGTTATAAATTTAATAAAATAAAAAATCGTCATTTGATCAAAGAAATGAAATATTTATGTTTGCTACGGATGGTGAAAATATTTTTTATTGGTGATGGGTAATGATTGATGTTAATGGTTAGTAATTGAGGTGGTAGAGGTGATTGTGTTGGTGAAATTAGTTGATGTTAGTAGTTGTCGATGTGGTGGTGGTTGAAGAACCTGTTCTGGTTGGTATTGTGTTGGTGGTAGTTATGATGATAGAGGTGGTTGTAGTAAGGATTAGCAACAATGGTGGTGGCGGCGGCGGTGAGGTGATCGATGTTGACAGTATAATTAAAATGATCTGGATGGTAAGTGTCGTATCGATTGGCGGTAGTGGTTGGCAACAATGGTGGTCGGCGACAGTAATGGTGGTTGTTATGGCAGAGAAGGTTAGTAGTGGTGCCCGGAAATTGTGAATAGAATGGAGGTGAATGACAGATCAAAGAGGAAACATATACTGGCTAAGATGATAAGGAAGTGGGAAGAGGTGCAATAGTGCAGTCGTTCCATTGGTTGCTTAGCATGATGAATTGTTTCATGAACAATTAGTTTACGGGGTTATACAGTAAAAAAAGAAACTTTTAGTTTAGTAAACCGTTTCTCAATTTTTGTATAAAATCATCTCTTGTATTTATTCTAAGATCTCTGTCCTTCTCAAAAATTCTGAGATCTGTGTTTAAGTTTTATAACTCTTGCAATGTATACATCTCTACCCTTCTTCTAAAGCCATAATTTTTAGCAGTAATCTAGCTCTAATGAAGTGATTGAGAGGCCTTCAGTATTTTTCATGTAAAAGGAGTAAGTCATTATTCACATCCATCATATATCTTTTTTCATCATTTTTAATTATAGTTTACCGTATATATTATGTATTTCACTAAATTTTGATTTTCTTAATACATGAAATGAGATTCCTGCCACAATCATTATTCTATGAATGTGGTCATGCATTTATTTTCTTATATTTTCCCCTCTTTGGTGAATAATAACCTGCTGCTTTGGTTGAAAAACACCTTTGTTGTTGTGTTTTGGCTTTAGGTTGGATGATCTTCTATCAATCTGACTATCTATAGTAAAGTTCTAATCATTGTGATGATGCTATTTATAGCTTGTTAGGCCAAGCTCTTTAGAGGCCAATAGTGCTTATTTATTTTTAAAAAGTGATGTGTTTGGCTAAGTTTTTGAGAGAAAATAAGTGTTTATGGAAAGTGACAAAATCTGTTTTCCGAAGGGAAAAGGAGTAGTTTTTCTATAAAAATACTGTGAGAAAATGCACTTTAACATGTAATTTTTTCCTAAAAACACTAATCACTACTCAAAAGCGCTTTTCAAATTAGTTGGTTAAATATAAACTATTTCACCAAAAGTACTTTTTTGAATAGTATTTTTCAAAATAAATTGAAGTCAGAAGCTTGGTCAAATAGCTTATGAGTCTATTATAAGTTTATAACATGAAAGTATTAATACTATATTTACCTTTTTCAGAGATGGGAAGATGGAGCTCTTATCAAACAGTGAGATAGACAAACAGAGATGCATGTCCAGTGGTTTTTGAATTTATAAATTTATACATCTGGGCTTTTTGATTTTTATGTCCTTATAAGTTTTACTATGCATATAGTTATATTTTAAGATCAAAATTGCCTTGATGTTGCTTGATATATGTTGATCAACTGAAGCAAACATTGATTGTCAGGTTTCGTAGTGAAAGTATAACATTTTTCTTATTTTGACTTAATGGAAGATGATATCAACAACTATTATGAGAAAAAGATACTTGAAATACTGAAACATCAAATGATTTTTGACCACATATGTGCGTTTTCAAGTTTAACATATGATTTGGGCATGAAAGAGGAGATGGACTGGTGCCTCACTTAGTAGGTGTGAGAGTTTGAATATAATGGGCATGAATAGACATAGAGGTAGAGGTAGGCCAAAGAAGTCTAGGACAGAGGTGATTAGATAGAATACGACACAACTTTAACATACTAAGGTCATAAGACAAAACAATGTATGTTTATAGCTTTATTCAACAATGAATTTAACTTTAATTTAATAGTAGAATATTAATAAAATCATGCTAATGAAAAAATAAATTTAAAATAAATGAAAAATTATAATATAAAAAATTGTATGAAATCACATGGATTAATGATTGAGAATGAATAGAAAATGAAAAATAAATATTTATAAAATAAAATATATTTTGAGAAATATTAAAATGATAAAAATAAAAAAATAAAATTAAAATGAAAAAATAAAAAAGAAATTAAAATGTACCGGCATATAATTACACCATGTAATTACCAACAATTCACAGTCTTTCCACCTAGTAATTACCTAATCAGTCATATAGGTCATAAATGAAAAATTAACTCTTATATTATTATTTATATTTATATATTATATACACACACACACAAATGTCAAATGCTTAGGTTTGTCAAAATAAAACTAATAGATCTTCGAGGTTAAGGAAGAAAGAGTTGATTAGAATTGAGATGGACATCGATACTCACGGTGGCGAAGGTACCGACCCAGCCGCGGTTGGCGCCGGAGGTAATTTCCTTTTCCGATTGCAACTTGTACTTTTTCCCTTTTTTTTAAAATAATTTTACACTTATCGGCTAAGCTTGTTGCACGGGGCTTGCCCAGTACGCCTTAGCTCTCATGTATGATTTGCGATCTATTATACTGTTGCGGGGTTTAGCTTATGTTACTCTAAGACCTTGATCTAGTGGTAAGAGCGAATTTTTGATTTATCAGTTAGAGGCATGTGACAAGTTTGAATCTTGTTATAAAGGTAGAGGGTAGGCTCATAATTTGCCTAGTTTCTAACTTTGCAACAACATACTTACAACTTGTTTGGATGGTTACCCATTGTATGGTATTGTTAGTTTAGATATAATATTTATTTTAATTGTTACTTAAATTTTATTGTATCGATCGTTTAAATCCATCATTAGATAACGACATAAAGTCTCATTTCGTGCAACGACCGATTCAATGTGATCGCGTTGTTACCTTAACAATTCTCTTCGTATTTTGTTTTTACTTTAATAATCTTATTTTATCCTTTATCCTGCCTTTTTATAATAGTTTTATCCCCTTCCCAACGTTTCTTATACGTTTTCATTCAAATTATAAATATGTGACACTATGTAATGATGGCGAACGATTCAATTTATCCAAACATTGTATTCATTAAAACAATGGAATATGATACAGTACAACACATACATTATGAAACAATACATAAAAAGCATCCAAACAAAGTGTTAGTATAATTCTACTGTGATGTCTGGAGAGAGTAGGATGTAAGGAGCGTAGACCCTCGATTTAAGTGTAGAAATTTGTAAAAATTTATTGTAGTTTACAATTTTATTTTTTTTTATTTGCACCGGGTGTCTGAGTCTCTTAGTTACAATATTACCCTGAAATTCTAATGTTGTAAGCAATCAAATTCTGTGATATTTGTGTTATCCTCATTTTTTGTTTTATTTGTAGCACCTTTAGATTTTACAACTCAGACGGGAAATGCAGATGGAGCTGAGTGGCGCGAAGAGGTTTACCAAAAGGTATTGTTTGCAATGGTATTTTTATGTGCGCAAGATTTTGAAATCAAGGAAATTACATATGTGGGTTTTGTTAAACTGGCGGGCTATAACATTATAAGAAATAGCTGAATCTTTTGAAACATTTTCTATGATAAAATAGAGTAATAGAGGAAGTTTACCATACCGAGTAAAATTCATGTTCCTACCCTTCCCGCAAGGTGCTTTATGTAGTCCATTTTTAATAGGAAATAGAAAATTGAACCTGTTAATAGGTAATTTATTAGAAATCAGTGTATGTTCTCAATTAAGAACTACTACTACAACTACGCTTCAAGTCCAAGAAAGCTCAGGTCTACTATATAGGTTCTCACTATCAATGGCCCGTTGTTTAAGCATGTCTTGGTCTAATATTGTCAACATCAAAAAATTAGTTTCAAGCACCAACATAATTGAAAAGTGAAGTATTGCTTGATAAATTGATTGATTATTAGAAAATTAGTTGTTGAATATTGTGATCGTATTATCTAAAAATGTATGAGATGATATGTATGTAACTTCGGGTCAAAGTCTTCATGGCATGTCACCATTTTGCTTTAATTCTTGGCAACTAAAATCTTTAATTGGTAGTTTGAAGGATAGTTGTATTCTTGCCAGAAGTATATACCTAAATATATGGCTATAAGAATATATTCTTTGTGTTAACAAATCATTCTTGGGTAAATGATTGTTGAGATTTGGGATGCAGAGAGAAACTTTATGGTAAGGGGTGATAGCGGATAAATATGGAGAGATGATAGGGGGGTGGAGGAAAAATGTGATCATGATGCCCTTCGGGTGTGGTGTGTGGACTGTGGAGGAATATCATGAATATGAAGGGGGTGGAATGCCTTTAATGATAAGATAGGTTTTGAAGTTGGGTAAGAGAGTCAGATTAGCTTTTGGAGGCAAATGTAGTGTGGAGGCTTGATGCTTAACGATGAATTCTCATTGTTGTATAGAGTCTCTTGCCAAAGGACATTGTCTTTTCAGCAAGTTAAGGGGGCTCATGGGTCTGGTACCATATGAGATTTAGGTTTAGGAGGACTTTCTGAGATTGGGAGGTGACCACGTTTCATAGATTGCTAGCTTTACTTCAAAAGAAATGCCTAGCAGACAACATATCTGATGCTTTGAGTTGGGATTTTGGGAATTACAAAATGTTCTCGGTTAAGCCCTTCTATCTGGTTAGGGCAGGGAGAGTTTTCCATATGTCTCAGTCTGGATACCAAAGGTGCCGAGGAAGGTGTGACTCTTCACGCGTTTTGCTATGAGAGGAGTGGTTTTGATGTCGAAGAATCTTAGGAAAATAAATGTTGTTTGCATAAGTAGTGTTTTCTTTGTAAGGAGGCGGATGAGGATGTAGATCATGTTTTGTTACATAGCAATTTAGCCGGAGGATATCTTTAGATGATTTGGAGTTTCTCGGGTTATGCCAAGAACCGTCAAGGAGTTGATGTTTAACTGGAAAAGTGGATCTAGGAGAAGACACATGACTTGGAATGTTGCTCTTCTTGCTTTGATGTGCGTCATTTAGAAAGAGAGGAATAGAAGAGATTTTGAAGGGGTGGAGATGAGCTTTGCTCAATTGAGGTGTAGTCTCCGATCCCTTATTTTCTTTTTCTGGAGCACCAATGAAGTTTCTGTTTATATACAGGATTCAGTGTCTTTTGGAGAGAACCATATTTTGTGGGTTCCTCCTCTTTTTGGTATATCACTTTTATACGGCCATGTTGGCCTAGTTATTGTTATTATCGATAAAACCTTCTACTTGATTAAAAAAGAAGCAGATGCTCTCTGTGAAAAGACATCCGTTCATCTTTTTTCTTTTTCTTTTTAAAATTATTATAAAAGAAAATTTCGATGCTTCTGTTTTTGAAACTCTGAGGGTACCAGGCCCGGCCCTTATTTCTCCTCGATTTACCTCCCTAACTTGGTTCACTACTAGGAATAAGTTAGAATACTTTGACTTCTCCAAGAATATACATATAACATTAACATGCTCTGTGTACTCCATCCTGTCATTTTTACTTGTGAATCCAGCTATATCGTTATTTTTTCATTGTTAACCCTAATTTTACTTTGTTGATGGTAATGGTGTAAAGCAAAAAAAAGATTTTAGAAAAATGATGATTGCCATTAAACCATATTATATCTCCTAAGCTAACTACAAAAAAAGTATATTCTAGTTCCTCTTGGTTGGGCTAGTCTATGATCACACTATGGAAGTTGCTCTTGATGTGAGCAAAAATGTGTACCAAAGAAGCTAAAAGAAGCAAAGCTTGTTGTTTCTTTTACCATTTACATGTTAATCAGTTGTATTCTTCCTCCTCTACTTTGCTTTTGACCATTTTATATGGAAGGTTCTTTTGTAAAGATTTTCTAGTTTGTTCTCTACGGCATCATACAGTTGATCTAATTATCACCTATCCACATGGAAATGCAGTCCTGAAATTTCCACTATTGACTTAATGAAAATTTGTAATGCAGATCAAGTCTATGAAGGAGAAGTATCTATTAGATATCAGTGATGTATACCGGATATTTGCTTCTAAAGTGCAGCAGGTATGTTATCAACATCTTATTCCACTATTATCATTTCTGGAGGCAATTCTACCAGCTGTATGGTGCGGCATGCTGGATACTAGATCTCGATATAATTTGAGATGCTAATAGTTCTTAGCAGTCACTCTTCTTATGGGACCATTACTTGCAATCATATATTTCATCTTCTTCTTGCCCAAAAACTGTTGCCTTCTAAATGCTTCATTATCTAAAGAACAACATATCTAGTATAATTCCACAAGTTGTGGTTGGGGAAGGGTGGTGGGTACGGCAAACCTTATCCCTACCTTTGTAAGTTAGAGATGTTATTTTCAGAAAATGCTCAGCTCAAAACAAACAATTCGAAGCAGTTATGAAAAGTCAATACAGTAGTGAAGAAATGATGGATAATTGAGAAAAGAATTGTAACTAGAACAAGTACTATGATAATTGAAAGAAAGAGAATACCAAGTTGTAATAAAGATTAGTAAAAATATTAATGATGCGAAAAATTAGTCGACGCTCAACCACCACCTCCATATCCTCTTATCCAGGGTCATTGTCCTTGGTAAGCTACAATTATGTTATGTCTTGTCTAATCACCTCTTCACCATACTTTTTCGACCTACCTCTGCCTCTCATTATATCCACCATATCCAGCCTCTCAAAACATTCTCACTGAAGCATCAGAACATCTCCTCTTCACATGCCCGAATCACCTCGGCCTTGCTTTCTTCATCTTGTCCACCACGGTGGGTACCCCACCTTGTCCTTAATATTCTTGTTTCTTGATCAACACATCCATCTCAACATCCTCATTTTCGCTACACTCATATTCTATACGAGAATGAATGGCCTCTGTAGATGATTGCCTTGCACAAATCCTAACTGGTTCTTGGTAATAGACACACTCCTCACCCTCAATTCCATTGTCCTCTCCCAAACTTTCATAGTGTGGCTTAGCAACTTTGATAACCCTATACTTGTTGCAATTCTTAATGTCACTTTTTTTTCTTGTACAACGGGATCATTATACTCCACCTTCATTCTTCAGACATTTTTGTCGTCCTAAAAATGATTTTAGACAACCCTCGAGGACAACCCTCTCGCTTTGGCGAGCCTATACAACTTCATCGTAGGTCCAAATTTTGGTTGACTCCCTTGCAAGCTTCAGTTAATTGAGACACAATCATTTGCATAGAGCATACAGTGCAAGGTAAGGCTACGTTCCCCGGAACCTACGCATAGCGGGAGCTTTAGTGCACCAGGCTTGCCCTTATACAAACTCCTCGATATGCCAAGGTAATCCAAGAATATTATCTAACTGAGTACTCATGCGTAAAGCTCAAAACTCTAAATTTTCATTTCTGCATCTTTGGTTCCTGTCCTATTTATCTTGAGAAACAGTGCTCTCACGGTCGGAATATATTGTAGTGCAGTTAATTCCTTTTTCATTTCTTGCATCTGCATCTTTTGTGTGTGTTTAAGCATTTTGTGTGATTGTGAAGTAGAGGTGGACATCATAAAAGGAGCTATTTTCACATATCTAGGTAAAAAATATTGTGATGTAGATATCATTTTTATGTTGGTTTGTTTTTCTTTCGGGGAAGAATCAAGGCCTCCCTAATTCTTCAGGTAAGGGCTTGATTTATCCAAATTTAAAGAGCACTTCAAGTTATAATTCCACTGAATCGTGGGGTCCTTGCTAGTTATGTTAGTTGTCTCTTTATGCCATTGCTCAAGTTCTTCTTCCTTTTTCTTTGCCGTGGGAGGTACTTAAAACATGGCTTTTAAAAGTTTGCAAAGGGCTAGAAACAGGATTGTGACTAAACTTAATTTTTTTCTTATTTTAAGCATGATTCTCTTCCTCTGTGTCCTCAAAAAGAGAACATTGAAATGCTCAAGGTGCTCAAGACAACATTGGAACGCATTGTGTTTTTCTTGCTGCTCAACAAGCATGATATTCAAGAGTCTCACAAGGAGAAACTGATTTTGGTTGAGAAATACATAAGTTTCTTTCTTGCTGGGAGGCCGCAAAAACGTACCTTTTCTATACTGCAGGGGCAACTTCCTCAATCTCCCATACAGCTTCAGCAACCACAATTTCCTGATGGTCAAACTAATCCACCGATGCAAACTGTACATGGTTCTTTGTCGGGAAAATCGACAATTTACAACTCCCAGCAACACAGAATACTCTCACCAGCTACTGGCTTTTCACAACAGAATCCTGTCAACAGTCTTCAAGAAGTAAACATAAGCTCATTAAGTTCACAAAATGGAACGAACCCAGTGCAGGAAAACCTCTGTTCCTTATGGGAAAATTCTAGCATCCTGCAACAGGCACTTCTTAAACTGCAAGAGCAGCAAATGTTGCAGGACCAGCAATTAAGACAGATGTGTCAGCAGCAGCAAACCTTTCATAGCCAGCAGTTAATGCAATTTCAGCAACTTTTTCATAGCAACCAGTTAATGCAACAGCAGTTAACGCAACTGCAACAACGGACTGTGCAACTGCCAGCCCACCAGATGTCACAGCTTCATCAGATGACTGATGCTAATGACCTACATATGAGGCAGCAAATGGGAATGAAAACAGGAGTTTTACAGCAACAGCAGTCAGTTGGCCAGCATGTTGGATTTCATCATCCGCAAGTGAGGTCTGAAATATCTTCACCTCAAGCCTATGAGGCAGTATATCCTCAGGTATGTCGTCAACATTTTATTCCACTGTTATCATTTCTGGAAGCAATTCTACCTTCTGTATGGTGCATCATTCTGGATTTACTAGATTCTGATATAATAAAAAAGGACTCTTGGCTAACAGCTGACCCAACGTAACTGTTTACTACAATGATCAAGCCTTAATCCTAACTAGTTGATATGTATTTAAGTATATAATACTCGTCTAGCTCCTCATTGCCCCAAATGACCTTTAGGCTCTCTGCTTCGCCAGCGCAACAACTGTTAAAATAATTTGGCACTTCTTCTCTCTATGCATGCATACATACATACATAATTAGACTAGATAGGCAACGTCTGTGCTGAGCACGGGCCCAACATGTTGGTTTTTTATGCAATTTTTTTTTGATAAATACAATTAAAATAATTACACTAAACTCAGTCAAAGGCCTTCATACTAACACAGTAGAACATGTCATCTCTGTATACAATGTGTGAAATCGATTGCAAAAACACTTATGTACATTGTTATTCATATATAATAGGATTCTCTCATCTACAATATGTGCTTAAGTACATTTGAATTAGTCATTTCCGACGAGTAAAAATTGTAGTCATTAGCTTAGCAGACAACTTTTTTATCATTCTAGAAACCATCATATGGAGAAATTTAGGATGAATACCTGCAAAAGGGAAGTAAATAATAATTAATTTAAATATTGAAATGGATACCAAACTATTCTAAAAGTATCATAAGCCACAACACAATATTATTTTTCCAACATAACAACGGAGGAGGAGGAGGAATAACAATGCTTTACTAAGTGCAAAACATAATGCTAAAAAATATGATGTGCAAAATCAATAAGAATTTCAAATTTTTATTTAAATTACCAATCAAAAAAGATTATCCAATTGTAGAAAGTGAGGTATAAAAACCTTGCACCTAAAAAAAAATTTCAACCATTAAAAACTCAAAAAATGCTCAAAGCTTGCACTATGATTGTTTTAATTTCTCTATAATTCATAAAATCAAAAAGAAAATATAACGATTAAGCCTTATATGTGATTAAATTCCGTAGCTGAATAGATTTTTATCTAATTCTAAAACTTCCCCCAACTATGCATAGTTAAGAGCCTATATTACTATTACAAAGAAAATGAAGTAGGTACATGGGTTTTTAACTTAAATAAAGAAATATTGTAAAAGAAAAATAAAGGAAATAGAAGTAGGTACATGAATATGTAGCTGAAATAACAAGAATGAGATATTTATAGACAATAAAAGAGTACAACGGATGTTTCTAGATTTAAGTTATGTGTAAGTGTCTTATTTTTGTTTTTTATTGAGCAAATCAGTTGATATTTTATATGGATATTTATATTTATAGATTTAAGTTGTAAGTGTTTTTCTTTTTAAAATAGAGAATTGGAGTGAGCAAATTAGTAGATATTTTATATGGCTATTAATCATTTACCCTTGCATGATGAGCATAATTACAACTCTGTCATTGGTCATCCATGGGTTGACTTTTCTATATAATAGAAAAATAATGTATATGTACGAAAGTTTGCATTGATGCTGAAAGAACTTAGGTCTTTGATATAATCACTGTTAATGAATTTAAGTTTTAACTCATCTCTTTTACTACCTTCAAACATCATAATGTCTCACCTATCAATGCTTTTGGACGTCTTCTTAGGACAATTAGATGAGATCCATCTTAAGCGACATCTCCTTTTAATATCTATGTGTACTATTTGCAAGCTTTGTTAGATGTGATAATGTTTCTTTGTCCAATCTTGACCATATATCATACGTCTATTTTACCATTTGTATTTCTATGATATTTTTCTTGTGGATATGTTAGGTTTTAGAAGTTCAATGTGCATTTCACAATTCTTTAGAAGTTGAATATTTGTATAGCGGTGCTAGCCTCACAACTGTTTTATAGTTATTGCCTTTCACTTTGTTAGGATCTCTTACTGTTCCTATAACACTCAGCCATTTCAATTATTGTATTTGATTTTTTTTGAAGTAAATTTCATCAATCATGCCATTTTTCTGAAATATTATGCATCAATATCTGAATTGGCTGCATTCATGCACTATAATCTTTGTTTAATTCTCATTTCATATCATTTCTTATGGGGACATTATTTACAATGCATATATTCTGTCTTATGATAAAATCATTTCCCTCTTAAGTGCTTCAATATAGTTATTGATAACTTCCGCACAAGTTTCGTCAATTAATATACTGTCATTTGCAAATACCATGCACCAAGGTACATTTGGTACTGCATTTTTTTTCATTCTATTGGTTTGCTCATCTATAATTAGGTAAATAATTACTGGTTTCAGATTCCTTAGGTAAACTTTTTGTTATTGCATCATCTCTTAACATAACTCAATTTATGAAGTCATTTTTATTTAAAATAGAGTATGCAACGATAACCATTTTCAAATTATAAGGCATCTTAATTTATCTTTCCAAAACATAAGAGTTTATCATCGCAAAGGGCCATTAATGGTCAAACATCAATTATACGCATAAGAATAACATGCAAGTCATTCACGAGACACATGAATACTCATAATTTCATTTTATATAGAAATGTATCTATTGAGCCTCAGAACACAAGAGAAATTATATTGATGGATTGAGTCTGTAATTAACTTGATTATTGTTTATAGCATGTTGATGAGAAAAGGCTCAGAATAGTCTATTATCTTTGGACCAGGCGCAAAATGATCCTATTTCTTTTGTATGAAACACTAAATAGTCCCTATTCTTTGATGAAATGGTGAACTTCTATTCCTAACTTTAACGTCATTAATCTTTTAACAGAGACAAAACATACCTGCTGTGGATGAAAGCAAGAACATTGCATATATGCCCTGGAATTTTCAGTGAAGCTAGTCCCAATAAATGAGGTAACATGTGTAGGATGTTATGTGAAGTAATTTACAAGTACATTTTTGTTCTTGTTCTATATCTCTTTTTTTATGACAAGGAAAATATGCTGCCACTGCCCTTTGGGTAAAATCCGCGCTCCTATGTTCGTGTTCTATCTTTATAGATCTGTCTTTTTAAATGGTTTCAATTGAATGTGAGAACCAAAACTTGCCAACCATGGCAAGCTCTTGTCCATGGATTTTAGATACTGGAATAAGTCCTAAGTGGGAGAAATGAAGAGGATGTAGTAGTGTAAGGAAGGAATCGGACATCTATATAGTTATTTTATATAAACAGTCAGTCTCAGCTTGCCTGAGTAAATTACATCAAACAAAGAGAATGTCCAATATTTACACTAATATTCATGGAACAATAGTCTGATCAATCATTTGTAGATCTTAGGTTTGATTTCAAATTATCTAATGTTGATAGCAAAAACAACAATCAAATATACTAAAAATTGTAATAATGTCAATTTTATTGGGCATAAATAAAGTTCAAGGGGCATACATACTGCAAATCACTCTCTTGTTGCACGCTAATGAACTTCATCTGTAAAAGATCTTCAGTAGAGAATTATATACTTTTGTTGAGGTATTCTATCTTTTACTAAATGTAGTGATACTAATCCGTGAATAAATTTACAGAGGCATATGATATGGGAGATTTTATCACAACCAGCTCAATTTACAACTTTTGACTTGTACTAGCTATCACCTGGCCAATGTCATTTTTATAAAAAACAAAACTAGTTAATAGAATATCTACCCGTCTAACAAGCAGCCTTGCTGGTATAATGAACATCCCAACATTCAGCTAGAAACATATTTACATAGTAATTGCGGGTAAGAAACCAATAGTTCTCAACTTGTTACGGAGAGTAGGAAGACTATGTTTATAAACAACTTATGTCCAAAGACTGAAGAAATATAATACTATAAAAAGTTCTCTAGGAAATCTAAACAAAATGTTTCTATCTTCCTTCATTACATAGGTCCTGCTCTCGGAGAAGTTCACTAAGACTTATCTGGTTGAAAATCCAAAAGCACATCATGTGGAACAAAACGATTCAAAGGAATATTGAGAACAAAAGAAGAAACCGACAAGATTAGCGTTTATCTTTAGTTTACATGTATATGTTTTGCTACATGTGGTCCAAGTTAAGAGGGAAGAGAAGAATGGAGGTCAGAGATTAAGAGAAACATGTGAGAGATTTATGACTGCTAAAAAGCTTCACGATGATTAGGATTATGACTGAACGTCCACCAATTTAACATAGAATAAGGATTGTTAGTCCTCCTAGAAAAGAAATTGGATTGTTTTAAGCCAAAGTCTAAAGATAGTGGACTATTTTGAGCGTTTTCTCGCATGTTGAGGAATAATTGAGGAGAGAGTGGAGAAAATTGAGGCTTATTTGAGAAAGGTGGAGACATTATGGGCTGATATTAACAAAAGATGACTTATTTGGCGAATATACAGAATGGTGAAGTTTCTAGGGTCACTAGATGTCCAGCTAAGTACGTGAACTCCTCTTTGACAGGTGATGGTCGAGCAAAGAGGAAACAAATTATTTCGGTACTTATCCTAATTTCATGTGACAATGGTTTTTGTTAGTCAAGTATAGTGATCGAGGACTAGTTTTAGACAAAATTGAAGAAAACCCTAAATTCAAATATCAAATTTTAGAAATTGATATTGTTATCAAAAAAACTTTAGAAAAATTAATATGATTGTGCTTCAATCAACAGTGCTTTATGGATTCTTTATGCTTCAAAAAAGAATCTCTTCATTGAACAAACAAGAGAATCTAAAACATAATCTGTTTTTTTTTTCGGATAAAAAAATGTTTGTTAAACCTATGAAGTTGCCTTCATCTTAACACTACATGATCATTATCTATAAATTTTTCATGCATCATCATACACAAATAACAAGTACAACAAACCTCAATGTTGTTTTCTGTAAAAACACAAAACACCTTATTTGATTTTCTCCGGAACGATTATAAACAAGTTTACAGAAACTTGTAAATTCTTCAAGCATTTTGATTTCATTAGGAATTTTCATATAAATTTTGTCAAGTGACAATATCCACTGTTAAATTCATGACATTCTCTGATGCCTGGACTGTTGGTCCTATAAGCTTACACTTCTACAGATGCATGATGTACTATTTCACTTGATAACTGTTTCTATGTCAGTATGCTTAAATAGACATAATATTTTATTCTTATGATCTTTTACAATATCGTGCACTATATCATATCAATATATCATCGATGAGCTATCATTTTGTATCAGCTTATAATGCAACTTAACTTATTGAGATCTCATCACTTCATTGTTTACAGGTATTTGAAGCTTTCATGAGGTTTCATAAGTTGTTGGCTCTTCAAGAGCACATTGCCTCATTATGATCTTTTTGCTTGTTTCCCCTTCTAAGGATTATTACAATTGGAACCGATTGGTTTACTGTGCTTCATATATGTCGTAGACTTTATCCTGTTTGGTTATGGAGTAGAAGTAGTTGCAACTGAAATGTGAGATTTAATTTTATGATTAGAAAATGCTTCTAGCATTTGACTTGAATTATCTTTTGAATGAGTATCATACGAATGAAACTCACAACATATTTCTTAGTTACTTATTACTTCTCGCTAATGTTAAAATAACTAACATGCCCCAATCTACTTTGGACATTCCATCCTTGTGTATCATGATATCCTTTAATCTTATATCGCTTATCAAAGGCTATTAGATGGAAAATATTTGGTTCTTGACCTTGCACCAATTTGGAGGGGGCAAATTAATCACAATTTGTTGGTTTGGTTCATACAAATGTTGTTTTATACGATATATCATACCATAGACCATCACACAAAGTTTTGTCCTCCTAAGCAATGGTTCAACTACTTATTCAATGTCAAACCAGTTTAAATGTTAATCAGCATTATCAAGACGAATTATTGTGATCAACATAATTTGAGAACTATGCTCTTAACTCTAGCAAACAAACTTTGTGAACACCACGTGTGATTATCTTATATATGCATCTATTTAAGTTATCACATGATATGTGAACATGCCTCTATTCTCCTTTCAAATTTTTGAGGATTTGGAGGATTCAATTCAAATATTAGCTGGTCTAATCAATTTTTGATGAGAACAAACACAAAAGAATTTTGAAGAATCTAATTATTCTTCGATAAGAGTTAAATTCTTAATAGGCACATCTTTGGGATTCCAAAATCATTCATGATTAGCATCTAAATATTTTATTTTTTTTATCAAAGCGGTAATTTTGTATAGTTGTCATTTCGTTTAGGAAAATATATGAATTATTTTATTTATTAATAAAACATACCTTAGATATCATTCAACCAGATTCTTTTCCTTCCTCAAATTGATACTTCAATAAAGTTAAAATGCAAAGTACGATAGGAACATATTGACTTCCATACCAAAAAAATAATATCTATATCCTTTTCTATTTTATCTTTTCAGGAGATGAGTTGTGGTAATTCTTTTATGAGAGAATTTTGTTTTATCAGCTGAAGAATGTAAGTTTAAAATTTTACTACTTTCTAAGTAAATTTTGAAATTCAACTACTTCAAGAATAAATATTGAAGTTCAACTACTTGAGGAGTAAAGTTCGAAGTTCTATTACTTTGGAAGTTAGTTGCAAAGTGATTACTTTTTAGGAGTGACTTTTAGGTTTATAGCACATCCTTAACAACCCCCCCAAACATGATGCCCACAAAACACCACTGGACCCAATTTACATACCTTAACCATTAATTGACAACACTGGATGAATTAATTAAGTATTCAAATAATATTATATTATAAATAGTTATGAAGAGTTAGTATCTCAAAATACTAATCTAACACTCTTGCACAAATCCCACAAAGTTACAAATTTAACACTCCTGCACAAATCTCACACTAGACCATGGAGTAGCAAAAGGAATTACAAAAGAACTCGGAGTATAAATGTTAATGAATCATTTGAAAGCCTCCACAACGATGCAGCGGTTCACCTCAACAACTTGATCAACTCTAGCGAACTCCTCTACTATTAGCTTCGTCGTCACCAATAATATTTGCATAGACATGTGTGGAACGAGTGAGTTATCTGCAATTATAACCCATTAAAATCTTTGACCCGTCCCGTTAAATACCCCTGCAATAAGTGTTAGAAAATACAAACATGCCACAAGCACAGAAATATATTTGCACAAGAATTACTTCTTAATATAATATCCAACAATTTTCTAATAATTGTTCATCAAGAATACTATTCTCAACACAATTTGCACTAAAAACTTGTTATAAAGGGCAGTTAAAGGAATTAATCAACACAATGAGTCCATGATAACATACACAATGGGCCAATATATTATGAAACACACACAAAACCTCATGGCTCTCAGCCGTGTCACACCACGAAATAATATTTAATTGATATTCTTGAACACAAAATATGTCCGGTTGGCTTTAAAGATCATTAGTTTTTCCAAGCACACATTTGTCCCAACACATGGATTAGACATACAAAACATGTTTTTAAAATGAATAAGAAAAACAAGGGCCCAAAGCTTAAAGTTTCACTTCAAATTCACAACTCAAGCACACTTTTCAATAGATCATAACTATGCTCTCGAGTTTCTAAATTATCTCAAACTACATGAAATTGATTTAGAAGACGGTCAAAACCCTTTGGCGATTTTTTTTTTTTTATAATTTTTAACACAAGTCAAACTTGCAGTTAAAGATTAAACTAAGTCAACTTAGATTAATGGGTTAGAATTCAAAACCATTAATATTTTTGAGTTACTCTTAGCCCGTAGAGTCCAAGTTTCAACCCTTGTTGTCATTAATAGATCAAGCTTCAATTTCATTAAGTTTTAAACTTAGAGCTAAATAGCAAGAGTCTACATGGAACATGTTTCAATATCATCTTTCAAACTTATTAGTGAATATTATGTCCAATATATTGATTATTCGTGTCTCAGAATAGTAATCAAAATGTGTATAAATATGATGTTGAAACAATAGAGCAACATAGCCAACAGCATTGACTTCACTCTAATTCTCAAAATGGTGTTTAACCTCAATTAATTTCCATATGATTATTTTATCCTAATTTTTGCCATATCATTACTTGTTGGCCAATATCATTTGGAATGGCGTACAAATTAAGATTGGTAGTACCTAAAGCTTTTCTTTTAGACCTGTTAAGGACCATGATGCTCCTCTCCCACTTCTAGCCTTTAACAAAATTATACTCCCTTCATTTCAAAAAAAAAATGTTTTAATTTGACTTGGCATGGAGTTTAAGAAAATAAAAAAGGTTTTACAATATTGTGGTCCTAATTTAAAGTTATATCAAATACATCAAAATGTTGTTAACTCTTGTGAGCTTAATATGCCACGTAATAAGTTGAAATTAAAAGTGTTTTCAAAAAAGGAAAAAAGGCATTCTTTTTTTTAAAAAAAAACTAAAAAAGGAAAGTAGGTTATTCTTTTTTAAAGCGACAGTAATATTTGAGGTTTTGGCCAATAACTACTAATTAAATTAATTATCCAATCTTGCAAAATAAGTACTCATAAAAACAACTTGTTGGGTTATCACAGTTTACTACTTTTGGGAGTAAATTTCAAAATATTTCTTCTTAATCATTCTACCTCTTGTGAAATTGTGTGGTGATAACTTCACGACCAACATTCTTTTATTAGTATGACAATAATCATCATCAATATGCATAAAAGATAATCAAGCTATGCATGAATCGAAGTATTCATATTTCAATTAGTTCATCACACTCATCCATAGATTCTGTATAATGAAATCAAGTTCTTCAATTCATAATATTTATCCAAGATGGCAAAGTCTTGTGCTGATAATATGTGTAAAATAATAAAACAAAAGAAAGAAAATTGTAGAGAAACATAGAGAGAAGGGAAAAAGCTTCTTATCTCTGTTGATGAATATTATACAATGAATGAGAATTCCTTTATTTACAAGAGAAAGATGACTTGATTCCAAAGTACTAATTTTTCTACCACTGTCCAACAATTTGCCTGAAATTTGATGATTTA
This sequence comes from Solanum rostratum, assembly GCA_029948455.1. Lineage (NCBI taxonomy): Eukaryota > Viridiplantae > Streptophyta > Magnoliopsida > Solanales > Solanaceae > Solanum > Solanum rostratum. The sequence continues at coordinate 12,502,195 of CM057053.1, read as the reverse complement.
AGCAATCAACTTATTTAACATTTGTATGATCTTCAATTTTGTTTTGTCTGTAGCACCTTTAGGTTCTTTAATACAACTACGCCTCAATCCTAAGCACGTTAGGATTCTTACTATCTCTTCCAGTTTGTTTAAGGATGTCTTTTTCCCATATTATAAAAAAATTAGTTTCACAAGCGCGGGCATAATTGAGTAATGAAGTATTTTTTGATAAATCAATTAAGGAAAAGATATAAATATCCCCTGAAGTACGACTAAAATTTTGGGGACACACATTTCTTCTACGGAGGTCCTACTACTCCTTTAAACAATTTTAAAGTGTAATAAATACACCATTCAGTGTTGAGGTGACATAGAGGGTGTATTCACTCTCTTGAAAGGATGTGAGAGGCGAAAAGCAAGTTTAAATAGACATCTGAATTTTGGTTTTTGAAATACTTTTAATTTGGTAACTGGCCAAAACCAACTTATTTTGAAATTGATTAGTCAAACACAAACTATTTATTACCAAAAGTACTTTTCTAAAAAGAACTTCTCAAAATAAGCATATTTTAGAAGCTTAACCAAAAAGCTAGTAATCTTCCTCTTTTAATTCACTTTTAACCTTTTTATAAGATTTTCTAGTTTGTTATCTACTGCCATCTTACATCATATACTGCATCATACAGGTGATCTAATTATCACATGTCCTCATGGGAATGCAAGTCTTGACGTTTGCAAAACTGACTTAGTGAAAATTTTTAATGCAGATCAAGTCTATTAAGGAGATGTATTTATCAGAGCTCAATAATATATCCTTGAGAGTTGCTTCTTAAATGCAGCGGTTTGTTTTTTAAGCTAAATTTGCATTGCAAATGCCAAGCGAACCTAAGTCCTTGATATAGATTTTGAGTCTAACTCATCTCTTTTACGTCCTTCAATCATCATAATGTCCCATCTATGAAGCTTTTGGACATCTTCTCTAGGACATTTTAGGGAGTCATCCTAGACAATATCTCATTTTAACCTTTTATGTGACACTGTTATATAGACATGATTTTGATGTTTGTTTCTTTTCCTTCACTGAAAGGGATCAAGGCCTCCCTAATTCTTTGGGGTTGGGCTGTATATATCTGAGTTTTAAAAAAAGCACTTATGGCAACATTTTGTTGAAACATAGAATGCTGGTGAATTCTTTTTTTTTTTCTGAAGTTCCATGTCGGAAATTGATAGGGCTGGGTGAGAAATAGTTCCCTCTTTTTCTTTTATATGGTTAATAGTAACATATGTGGTCATTTTTACTATGTTATTCGCCCCTTTATGCCTTTTCTCAAGTTTTCCTCCCTTTTTCTTGGCTGTGAGTGGGGGGAGGGGGGGCAACGGGTCCGAACTGGTACCGGCAATTTCGGAAATTTTACCGCTTACCTTACCTTACCGGTGCAAATCGGTACGGAACCAGACCGGTAAATCCGGATTTTTTAATTAAATAATTGGTTAATTTGATTAACTTATTAAACTCTGAAGTTTAATTTTTAAAGGTTAAATTAAGTTTAATATTTAAAGTTTAAAATTTTAAAGGTTAAATTAAACATAGTATTATTATATAAATTTTTTAAAGTTTAAATTGAAATTTACTTTTTCAAGGTTTTAAGACTTAAAATTTTTAAAGTAGTTATAAATATAAAAGTTTTAAAGTAGTTTTATAAGTAGTTATACTTATATAAAATTTAATGTTTTGAGTTTAAATTTTAAAAGTTTAAAATTAATCTTTTTTACCTTTTTAAATATAAATATAAAATTTAAAACTTTTCACTTTAAAAGTTTAAATTTCAATTTTTTTAAATATAAAATTTAAATTTTAAAGTTTAAATTTTGAATGTTTCTTTTTATATTTTAAAGTTAATAAAGATTTGAGAAATAAGGGGGCAAATATATTTAAAAAAACTCAAAACTTAAATTAAAAGTAAATTCAAGATAATAACTTTTTTTTAAAAAAGAAATAAGGCGAATAGCCTATAATTTTATCATGTTACTTTAAAATTTAAATTGCACAGATATTAGAAAAGAACCTAATTTACGCAGCAACCTTCTAGAAAGGGTTCTGTTTCAACTAGGTCTTATTTATTGCAATACATTAATATCTTAAACCATTTTGAAATTCTTGTTTAAGTGTTTCTAACATTTCTAATGTTACATTTTCTGGAATCGATTCTTGAGCTTGTTCCTCCAAAATATCCATGCCGTCTTCACTTGATTCCGATAAAATATTATTTATACCCTTTAAATGAGACGGCAAAGTTGGACGCCCTAAATTCCTCCGCTCCACATTTATTCAATCTCTGAATAAAACTGAAACTTCCAAGTTATCTGCTGCTAGTGAATGTCTATGGTCTCCAAATTGGAATCTTGCGGCACTAAAAGCGCCTTCCGAAGCCACCAACAATGCTTGAATAGCTAGGATATCACGAATCACCCGCTGAAGTCTTGGAAAAGCTTTACCCCGATTCATCCACCATGCCAAAAGTTACTGCTTCCCCTCTGTATCCTTAATGTTTTCTATATCCTGGTTAAGATATTCATCAAAATCATTGTTTTCGTTAGTAGTAAGTCCAAGATGAAATTCTAACATGTTATCAATGTCATCCTCGTATCTAGCCTAAGATGGTTGTGGTTCTTAATATTGTACATTTTCTACTAATTATATTCTTCTAGATCATACAATTTCCTAGTTTCTGTTCTAATGTTACTTTTAATTACATTCAAATTATGTGATTGATTATCTTCATCGTATTCAATTTCCAAATTTGCATATAAACTATCTGCCATTCAAGATACACCGACTTCTTTGTAAGTCGGGTTAAATAAACAAGCAGTTAAATAAATTTGAGGAATTGGAAAAAAATATTTTCTAAATTTTAAAATCATTTTTTTAACATGATCTCTAAATTTTGGATTATTTTTAAACAGGGCAAATTTAGTACAAATAGCATTAATATTAGGTAAAACAGAACAAATAGCAGAATAATAAAGACCATAGATTTGTTTAGTAGCTAAATAAAAAACTCTTAAAAATTCAATTAAATCTCTAATATCATTCTAATCATTTTCATCAAGTCGGTAAGTCATATCTGCATCATGGGCATTCCAAACCATTGTAACGGGTCTCCTATATTCATAAACTACTTTAAGCATTTCATACAATGAATTTCACCTAGTAGCTATTATTTTGGGAATTTTCTTAACAAACAAATTGCATTCAATACACTGACTTTCAAATTCTTTATGCCTAGCCTTTACTTGACATTTAAAAATAAAATGACATGCAATTTCTACTTTATTACAACCATTTTCAAATAATGAAACACCATCTCTAACAGTTAAATTATAAATATGAGCAACACATTTAATATGAAAACCATCTTCGTAAATAGGACTAAGAACAGGTCTTAAATAATCAACAACACGTTTATTACTAGAAGCGTTATCTAAAGTTACCGCTAATTATTTTACTAGAAATGCCGAAAAATTGTAAAACATTAAGAATAGTCTGTGCAATATAAGAACCAGTTTTACGCATTTCACAACTTTTATATCCCAGAATTCTTTTTTGCATGCTCCAATTTTCATCAACCCAATGCCCGGTAATGGTAAAATAATCATTACCGGTTATACTACGACCCATATCAGAAGTAATTGCTAATCTATAAGTATTATAAGCAAATAAACAACGAAAATATTGTACATGTTGTGCTTGATAATCAAAAACAGTTTTTTATTGTATTTCTTGTAAAACCATTAAAAGATGGGTTTATAAACAATTTGAATGTAGTGAATAAAACCAGGATTTCAGCAAGACTAAAAAACAAACCCGTAACAACAATCATTTTTGCAAGTTCGTCTAAGTCTCGTTGTCTATTATAAGGGCGATATGTACTAGGACCAAAAACATTAGAAGGGTTTAATTGCAACTGCACTATATTTGAACCTCTTACGGATTCTTCGGGAAGGGGGGTTCCATATTTTTTAACATCTGCAATGGCTTGAGCATGCAAAAATTCTAATTTACAACAATGCATTAAATGATTTTTTAAATGACCCGTCCCACCCCCTTTTCTTGAAGTTTTATGATTAAAAACATGTTTGCATATATTACAAATTGTTTTTATTTTATCTTCGTTGTGTGTTAAAAATTGCCAAAACAATTGAATTTTTTTACGTGTTCCGTCTTAGGCCTATTAGATGCCGATGGTTGTATAGGGGGAGCGGGAGGGGGGGGGGGAGTATTAGCAGTATATGAGGGTTGCGTTTCATCGTCATAAAAAATATCGTCGTCCTCATTAATTTCATTATTATCTTCTAGTAAATCTTCATTAAAACCAAATTTTCGTTCAAGAAATTCGTGATCTAATTCGGTATTAGAATCAATATTAAAATAAGTTTCGTCAACGTGTGTAAAATGTTCCGTATTAAATCTTAGTGGTGTTTGTCTTGTAGATTTAGACAAACTACCACCGTATTTTTTATCGGTTAAAGCTTTAGTAATTCCACCGAAAAAGTAATTTTTCTATTTCATTTTCTACCGGAATCCATGTTAAATTAAATGATACAAATAAAGATTATATGAAATTAATCAAGTTATGAATATAAAAAGATAATTCAAGTTGATAAGTAGTAAAGATTAAAGAATAAAAACTAATTAGAAGAACAAATAAGTTGGAACGAATGTACCAAACGTCTGTGTAAAAACATATGTAGAACCCGAAGTTGATGAAAATTGAAGCTTGAATATGCTCCAAATTGATCCACCAAAATTTGCTCCAAATTGCGATTAGCCACAAAAAATTGACAAACTAATTAATACTAATTGAGAGAATAAATAATAAATATTTATAATTAATTTAAGAGTAGTATACTAGTATAATATAATTATAAATTTATAATAGTAGAGAGAATTGAGAAATGAGAGAGTTGAGAGATTTTGAAAATATTGAGAGAATTTGATTGAAAAAATATGAAAGATTTGGAGGTATTTATAGTTGAAAAAATGGAGGAATTTTTGAAAAATAAATAAATAAAAAATGACATAAAAAAATAAAAAGAGTCGTTCAACGACTCTTTTGAACACTACCAATAGCCATGTTACCGTTGGTGGGCCCCACCCCAACGGTAACCTATTATTTATTTAATTTTTTTAACTAAATCGGTAATACCGGTCCGGTATCGGACCGGAATCGGTATACTAGAATCGGTATTAACCGACAAAAAATTCCATTCCCATCCCGTTACCTCTTTAACTGGCAACTATTGATACTGTGCCGGTACAGTACTGGAACTGGGACAGAACCGGCACCTCCCGATTCCATTGCCAGCTCTAGGCGTGAGGGGTACTAAAGGGTCAATTAGTGATTGGTTAAAGTTATGCATGTCTTAGTATTGTAGGGACTAGTTATAAGTGAATCTATGTATATTTTTTATTCAGGTATTAATTATTTAGAAATTAGTTATTTCACCTTCTTTTTGTAGATAAACTAATACATTAAATCCTAATAAATTATATATACGTTTAATTATAAAAAATTTTAAATTATCAACCAAACGTCATATTAATTTTGTGGATGAATAACTTATTTAGTGTGTATCTTCAAACGTCCTATAAGTTATACGGAATTAATATGGCTAACATTTTTCTCATGCAGCTACCAAACGACCCTTAAGGCTCAACCCTTTCCACACATTATTGGAGTGTTGCGCAGCTTAGGGAGGTGGTGAAGGTGTTGCTGGAGATAACGATTCCGGTGATTGGCGGGCATGGCTTCTGCCGGTTTCTCTTCGAAGGATTGTCAACAAGATGTAAAATTTTTAGTTTTTTTTTTGTGTTTTGTTGAAGATTTTAGATTTTTAATTAATTTAGGGCTCTTTTGTGTTTTTATCAGTTTTCTGAGAATTACCAGTTAGGCAGAATCTGTTTTTCAGTTTTGTCTAAACTCAATTTTCCAAGATAATTAGGGGATTACTATTGCTGCTACCAGGTGGAGTAACTGGAGTTTATGCCCAAAATTTTTATTTTTTATGACCATGGTGTCCAAACTAGCTTTCGGGCATCTAGAATAATTCTGTGGGATATCTGACACCTCCCATCAAGGCTAGGACACACAGGTGAAGAAATCACCTTTATGTTTTTTGTATTTGCGGGAATTTGAACCTAAGAATGATTCTCAACCCACTTAATTGACCATAAGGCCACAAGTGAATTGGGGATGTCTATTACGGCGGCTCTAGGGTGGAGTAACTGAAAGTTTATGCCCAAGTTTTTTTTTGACAACCATGGTGTCCGGACCAGCTTCCGGACATCTAGACTAATTCCATGGGATATCCGACACCTCTCACCAACAACACGTAACTTTGTACGTGAAGGTTAGGACACAGGTGAAGAAATCACCTTTGTGTTTTTTTGTCTCTAATGGAATTTGAATTTGAGCTTCACAATGGTTCTCAGCCCACTTTATTGACCATTTGGTGACATCCTTGAGTGCTTTATTCCTTAAATATTTCCAATTTAGATAATCAATCAAGAGACTAGTTCAAGTAGAAAGCCTATTTTTACTCTCTGTGCCTTACATTTTGTTTTAGATTTGTGGAAGTGATGGATAGCTGCTCGGGCTAATTGGATTATAACTACTGATATTCTTTAAAGAAAACAAGTTTGTCTTTCACAGCAGGTCATGATGTCAAATTATTTTTAATATATTTGAGAAGCATTTATCTAGATTGTGATCTTATCAAGTATTTAAGCTGATGCTGATCTTTTGTTGTATAGAATGGAGATGTTAAAGAGGCATATTCCTGTCCATGGGCAAGACACAGTGCAATGGCTTATGGAAACTGCAGTGAGGTTTGAGGAAAAGATGTATAATGCTGCTAAAAGTTAGGTATGCAGTCTAAACTTGTTTTCTATTTATTTGAATGGTGCAATTTGTTCTTCACTTCAGTTGACGTTGCTATTCCTGCTTATATAAACTTGCATTCGTTTTTCCAGTCATCTAGACATGTTATATGCATTTTAACATAAAACTATCTTATATTGCAGGATGATTATTTGAAGAAAATATCCGTGAAGATGCTGAAATTGGAGATTGAATATGAAAATCCTATGACCAATTCTTTACATCCCGATACTGCAAGTAGTGGTCAGAATGCCCATGGCCCAGGTGAACAAATGAAGTGCATGTTTTGTATTTCACATTTTCACTTGAATGTGAAATTAAGAAAATGATCCTCTCATTTTTAATGCTCGTTTCGATTTATTTCTTTTTCCAAATTTTCTGTGGTGTTCTACATAACAACGTAGAGCCCTCCTCCTCCTCCTTCTTTGTTTTTTGTGCAAAAGTAGACTCAAAGGGACTTACTTGTAAAGAGGAAACTAGAAATTAAATTTTAAGCTAAAGAGTTTTGTTAGAAGCGAACTTCCCTTTTGAAATCCTCCCTTTTTCCTTGTCAATTTTCTTGTTTCTAGAATTCCTTTTTAAAATTGAAATTTGATCCTAAGTGTTGACACTAGAAGCTCCTTCCTATGAATCTACTTCTAGACCGGAGGATAGTGACAAGGACGCAAAGGAAGAGGAAGATGGGGATGTGTCAAAGGAGGATGTTGGGGAGGAGGTGGTGGTTAGAAAGGCGCAGAACTCTTTTGTTGGACACAAAGAGAATGCCAGAGTTAGCGAAAATGAGGTAATTTTATATTTGTAGTTCTGCCTTCCCATTTATTTTCTTTTTTGGAAGCCTTTTCTCAATTAGAAATAGAAGAGAAGAAATAGCATCATACCCTTTATTTATTTGTTGATGATACAAATTGGATTTTTCAGTTGCTATGTTGACTAGCAAAGCATAAGAATACAAGGCCACTGATTTACATCTTGTTGTTGGACTCTCCCATTATCAATTTTCTTATTCTTTTTTATGAATTAATTACTAGTCACTAGCTTGAGGATTATAAAGGTTCATTTGTTTTCATCAAGATTAAGACATTTGTATGATCAAGATATTGTCTTTAGCTCTGAACATTGAATGATTAAATATTGTTTGTTTTTCAACATCTGAATCTGCATAGTTTATTTATTTGTAAACACAATAAATATACAATTCAAATAAAAACGTATTAAATATTAAAAGCTATAAATTTAATAAAATAAGATCATTTTTTGATAAAAGAAATAAAACATTTATGTTTGCTAGTGATGGTGAAAAATGATTTTTATTGGCGGTGCAATAATGGTGGTGTTATTGGTTAGCAACTGTGGTGGTAGAGGTGGTTTTGTTCGTGAAACTAGTTGATGTTAGTAGTTGTCGGTGTTGATGGTGGTGGCTGAAGAACGTGTGGTGATTGATATTGTGTTAGTGGTAGTTGTGATGATAAAGGTGATTAATAGGAAGGATCAACGACAATGGTGGTGGCTGCAGTGATGGTGATGGTGGTGGCAGTAGATATGATTATTTCTATGTGGATGGTAAGTGTCGTGTCGATTGACAATAGTAATTGGCAGCAATGGTGGTCGGTGGCAGTAATGGTGATTGTGACTGTAAAGAAGGTTAGTAGTGGTGGCCGCCGGTAATTGTGAATAGATTGGAGGTGAATGACCGATCAAAGAGGAAACATAGAGTGGCTAAGATGATAAGGCAGCAGGAAGGGAAGCAATAGTGCAGTAGTTCCATTGGTTTCTTTGCATGATGATTGTTTCGTGAACGTTTACTTTACTGAGTTATAAGAGTAAAAAAAAAAAAAAAGAAACTTCTAGTTTAATAAATGTTTCTCGTTTTTCAATATAAAATCATCTCTTTTGTTTTATTCTAAGATCTCTTTGTCCTTCTCAAAAATTCTAAGATCTCTTTTGTTTAAGGTTTATTACTCTTGCAATGTATAAACCCCTACTCTTCTTCTAAAGCCATAATTTTTAGCAGGAATCTAGCTCCAAGGAAGCTATTGGGAGGTCTTCTGTATTTTTCAAGTGAAAGGAGTAAGTCATTATTCACATCCATCATATTTTTTTTCATCGTTTTTAATTATTTCTTAACCGTATCTATTATGTATTTCTTTAAATTTTGATTTTCTTAACAAATGAAATTAGATTCCCCTCCCACAATCATTATTCTATGAATAACAACTTAATGCTTTGGTTCAAAAACACCTTTGTTGTTGTGTTTTGGCTTTGGGTTGGATGATCTTTTATCAGTCTGACTATTTGCAGTAAAGACGGAATCATTGTTGCGATGCTATTTTATAGCCTACTTGGTCAAGTTTTTCACAGGATAAAAGTGCTTACTTTTAAAAAGTGATGTGTTTGATCAAGTTTTTGAGAGAAAATAAGCATTTCCAGAAAGTAGCAGAATCCATTTTTCCAGAGTTGAGAGTCGATTTTTTCCCTAAAAAACACTTTTTGAGAAAAATGCACTTAATACACTTTTAAAAAACTTAGCAAAACACTAATCGCTATTCAAAAATACTTCTAAAATTTATTGGTTAAATGTAAATTATTTCACACAATAAGTACCTTTCTTGAATAGCACTTGTTCAAAATAAACTAATTTTAGAAGTTTGATCAACACAAGCTACGAATCTCTTAGTATAAGTTTATAACATGAAAGTACTGATACTATATTTACCTTTTCCAGAGGAGATTGGAAGGTAGCTCTTATCAAAAAGTAAGAGAGACAAAAAGAGATGCATGTTCAGTGGCTTTGAATTTATAAACTTTTATATATGTGTATTAGCTTTTTGATTATTATGTCCTTCTAGAGGTTTTACTATGAATTTAGTTATATTTTAAGATCAAAATTGCCTTGATGTTGCTTGATATATGTTGATCAACTGAAATAAGCGCTTATTGTCAAGTTTTCCAGTGAAAGTAAAACATTGTTTTGATTTCATGGAAGATGATACCAACAACTATTATCAGGATAAAATATCTCAACATCAAATGATTTTTCACTACATATATATGTATGTTGTCAAATTAACATCTAATTTGGGTATGTGAAAAGGACATGGACAGATGCTTCTCCGAGGAGGTATGAGAGGCTGGATACAGTGGGTATGAGAAGAGGTAGAGGTAGAGGTAGAGGTAGGTTGAAGAAGTATCGAGGAAAGATTATGAGATAGAGAGAACACGATATTAGATAAGGTAGGTGCAAGGTTTTCATACCTCACTTTCTACAATTGAATAATCTATTTTGATTGGTAGTTTAAATAAAAATTGAAATTCTTATTGATTTTGCACATTATATATATACACACACACAAATGTCATACGCTAATACAAGAAGAAATTTATATCTTCAAGGTTAAGGAAGAAAGAATTGATCAAAATTGAGATGATATTGATACTCACGATGGTGAAGGTACCGACTTAGTCATGGCTTCTGCCGGGGAAGCTTCTGGAGGTACGTCTCCGACTTCAACTTGTACTTGGTTTTTTTCCTTCTTTTGTCAATGATTTTACACATCTGATCGAGCTTGTTATACGGGGTTTACCCAGCCTAATGTGATTTGTAGGTTATTCTGTGTTGCCCTAAGAAGAAAAATAAAGGAGGAAGAAAATGACAAGCCAGGGGAGGATCTACAAGTGGGCGAGGATGTTCGTTCAAACCTCTAAAAAAAAATTACATGGTATATATAAGTTTTTTTCTAAAATTTTTAGTCTTTGTACATAAACTTGAATGCCCTAAGTTACTTCGTGGTTTAGAGGGTTCAATATTGACCTTAGAGTCCAAATTTAAATCCTAGACATTCATTTTTCAAACCCACTCTGTGGAAATCCTGAATCTGTTACTGCTCAAGGCCTTGGTCTAGTTGTAAAGGGTGAATTTGTGACGTATGGATTAGCGGCATTTCATAGGTTTGAATCTTGTTACAAGGAAGAGCGCATGCTCATTATTCCTGAGTTGGTAACACTCCGCCATTGTGAAAATCAAAAATTCGTGTTGGAGGTTCCCACTTTTATAAATAGTTTAGATTAAATGATGGACATATTAGTATATTACTAAATGCCCAATCAATACCCTAGTTTAAAGTGGCAGACTTTTAACTTTCTTGGGCAATCACAATTGGAGGGCAATTAAAATGTATTAATGTACCTGAAACATATAATATTTTTCCAAAATTTTCCTGGAATTCTAATGTTGCGAGCAATCAAGTTCTGTAATATTCGTGTTATCCTCAATTTTTGTTTTATTTGTAGCACCCTTGGTACTTTTTTTCTTCTTTTGTCATTGATTTTACACTTTTGATTGAGCTTGTTCTATGGGATTTACCTAGCCTAGTGTGATTTGCGGATTACTACACTGGCGCGGAGGATTTAGGAGGGGGGTGAGGGTGTTCATCTGAATCTGTCAGCGAAAAATTATTTTATATGTATAAGGTACCTTCTTATTTAAGGTCTCTCTCTATATATTTGAATGCCTCTGAGTTTCTCGATGGTTTAGAGGGTTCAAAATTGACCTTAAAGTTCCAAGTTTGAATTCTAGGCACTTTTTTTTTCCAAACCTACTTAGTGAAAATCCTGAATCAATCATTCACAAGGTCTTGGTCTAGTGGTAAAGAGTGAATTCGTGGGTTAGAGGCATTTCATAGGTTTGAATCCAGTTACAAGGTAGAATTCACACTCAATATTTCTCAGGTTGCTAATTCTCCACCACTGTGGTAATCAAAAGTTTGTATTGGAGGTTCTCACTTTTATAATAGTAAAGATTAAAGGATGGAAATATTAGTGTATTACCAAAACCCAATCAATACCCTAGTTTAAAATGGCAAACTTAACTACCTTAGACCAAGTCCATTTGAAGGGCAGCTAAAATGTGTTAATATCCTGAAATATCTAACATGGTCCCATAATTTGTCTGAAATTCTAATTTGTAAGCAATCAACTTCTGTGATATATGTGTTATCCTCATGTTTTCTTTTTAGTTGTAGCACCTTTAGATTTTACAACTTGTTAGAATAGGAATAGGTAAATACAATCCTACTTAGAATAGGAATAGGAATAACAATAGTATATAGAATCCTACTTGGAAAAAAGGATTGTATTATAGTATCCTAGTTGGAAAAGGAGTCTAATATAGTATCTATAAATAGGGTATCAATGTAATAATGTAGACAACAATTCAATAATATTCTCCCCCAATATTTCTCACATGGTATCAGAGCTTCTACTGTCCTAGTAAAAAATCAAATAGCTTCCGCTGCCGGCGGGTGGCTATGACCCAGATATGCTGCTTATGTTAACAAAAGTAGGGTCAGTGATATATATATGATTCTCATATTCAAGGGAAAAAAATTCAATCAAATAGGTCTACAATTTTCGGTGACTTTCTAGGGTTGTTTTGTGTCAACCCCACATCTTTCAGTGTTTGTGTAGCACCGTGCCATCATTCCGGTGACTACTTTTTTTATATCTAATTTGTGTAGCACCGTATCATCTTTTCGGTGACTGCTTTTTCATATATATCATGTGTAGCACCATACCATTTTTTCGGTGACTACTTTCTCATATTCGATTTGTGTAGCACCGTGCATCTCTCCGGACTACTCATATTCAATTTGTGTAGTACCATCAATTTTTCGAACTACTTTCTCATATCTGAGTTGCACAACATTGTGTCTTTTTGGTGACTCAGATTTTATTTGCGTAGTTCCATTCGTCTTTTCGGTGACTCATCAAATCTAGTTTGTGTAGGGTTGTGCCATCATTCCGACCCTATCCATACGATTTTTCTTTTGCAATAGGGTCATGTCGTCAATATAATCCTACCTATATAATTTCTATTTTCCAGTAGGGTCGTGCGATCATTCCGGCCCTACCCATATAATTTTATTTCGAAACCCACTGGGTGCAAACAATTTCTGAGGGCCATCGCACTGGGTAAAACCTGAATTAACCGTGGTGCACTTGCGGGGAACTTCTTGCCGAGGGCCTGTGCACACCCGGGATTAGTCGGGCTCAAAGAGACTCGGACACCCGGTGCAAGTTAAAAAAAATAAAAAAAAATTTGTGACCATTTTCAGCCATCAAATCTAATAATTTGGTGCATAAGCAGGTCTCGAGAAGTTTTAAAGTGACTTTCTTAGAGTAATTTCGAGATGATCCACATTGTCATTCTCCATTGACCTTTTAATCAGTTGAACATTAAGAGTGCTTTTCTCTATGATGATCTCGAGGAAGAAATCTATATGGAGCATCCACTTGATTTTGTTGCTCAGGGGGAGTCTGGTAACCTTGCATGTCGATTGTGTAAATCACTCTATGGTCTAAAACAATCTTCTCAAGCTTGGTTTGGGAAGTTTAACAATGCAATCTCGGAATTTCATGAGAAAACTAAGACATTGAGGTTGACTATTAATTTTGTGAAGCCGAAAGATCAACTTGTTGATATCTCAACGCACCCATCATCGATCCTCGTATTAATTACATTTGTAACAAGCTAGGTACATATGACGTGTATGCACTAGCTTGAGGGGGAGTGTTAGAATAGGAATAGGTAAATACAATCCTACTTAGAATAGGAATAGGAATAACAATAGTATATAGAATCCTACTTGGAAAAAAGGATTGTATTATAGTATCCTAGTTGGAAAAGGAGTCTAATATAGTATCTATAAATAGGGTATCAATGTAATAATGTAGACAACAATTCAATAATATTCTCCCCCAATATTTCTCACACAACTCAAACGGGAAATGCAGATGGAGCTGACTGTCCGGAAGAGGTTTACCAAAAGGTATTTCTTGCACTGGTATTTTTATTTGCACAAAGTTTTGAAATTAAGGAAATTACATATGTGGATTTTGATAAACTGTCTGGTTATAACATTATAAAAGAAATAGCTAAATCTTTTGAAATATTTCCTCTGATAAAATAGAGTAAAAGAGGAGGCTTACCATACCAAATGTTCAGCTAATTTCGTGGTTGTACTACTACAACTACACCTCAATCCCAAGAGAACTGAGATCTGCGATTTGAATCCTCACTGTTGATGACCTGTTGTTTAAGCCTGTCTTGGTCCATATTCTTTTTTTGAGAATGGTAACTTTTCTTTTCTAATATTTATATAAATATCCACAGGCATACTACATTACAGTAGTCCCCCTAGCAAAAACTATTACAAGATTGAATGTACAGTATCAATGTTTTTTGTCACAGATAGTGTAAAACATCCATTAGATCCTCTGCCTGTTCTAGTACGTCTTGTTTGCACCAAAAGTAGTAAAGGCCTAAGCAGTTCATCTTAAAGCTCTGAATGTTGTTCTTCTTGCCCTCAAAACATCTTTGGTTCCTTTCATTCCAAATAGTCCACCATATACAAGCAGGGACAATCTTCCATCTCTCCTCCTTTGTTGTGGCATTGCCCACATAGATCCAACAATCGAGTAGTTAGCCTATGTTTTTTGGCTTTACCCAGGTGATCTTCCTGATGCTGCAAAAAATTCTCCATAGCTGGTCAGCTCACTTGCGATGCAAAAAAAGATGGTTGACTGTCTCTGCCTGCTCTTCACACATGTAGCATCTTGAACTCAGCTGGAACTTTCTCTTCTTCATGTTCTCCTGTGTTAGGACCGCCTCCCTTGCCAGTAACTGTGTAAAGTATTTCACCTTGTATGGGATTTTTGTTTTCCAAATCAATTTCCAAGGCCATGGATTCGACCTAACCTCTCAATAGCATAGGCTCTTGTAAGCAGAGTTACCAGGCTTCCATACTGCCTTATCCTCTGTTTCAGTTAGGTTGCTAACTCTGCCATTGTATTGTGAAAAGCTTCGATGTCCCCCAGCTCCCAATCATTTAGATTCCTTCTGAGTTGCAAATTCCAACCCTGTCCTGTCCATAGCTCCTCAACAGTAGCCTTTGGCTGTCGACTGAGGGCATAAATTTCTAGAAACAAAAGTTTCAGTGGTCTCTGATCTATCCATTTATCCTCCCAAAAAAGGACTTTCTTGCCATTGCCCACTTTGAAGCTGATTCTAGAGAGAAGAGTTGGCCACAGATTTCTTATAGATCTCCATATTCCACATTCATAAGGGATTGTAACCAACTTTTTCATCCAATTGTTTTCCATTTCATCCTTGGCTCTGATCACCCCCTTCCATAGCATTGCTTCTTCTGACAAAAATTTTCCATAGCCATTTGAGCAGCAGTCTTTTGTTTTGTTTTTTCATATTCCTGGCCCCCATGCCCCCTGTTTTTCTGCTTTTCATGACCTCTTCCCATTTAATCAAGTGGAATTTCTTTTTGTCTTTTGTGCCTTGCCAGAGGAAGTTCCTTCTCATAACATCAATTTTCTGTGTGACATTATCGGGTGCAGGGAAGAAAAACATCATGTAGGTTGGAATTGCATCAAGAACACTATTGATCAATGTTAATCTACCTCCTCTAGACCAATATTGACTCTTCCAGTTGGATAGCTTCTTCTCACATTTTTTTTACCATTCCATTCCAGGTCCCTTTAGACTTGCTTTTTGCACCCAGTGGCATGCCTAGGTATGTTGTAGGCAGAACACCTACCTTGCCTCCCAGTGTCCTAGCTAAAATTTCCTTATCCCTCACTTCATTGACTGGGTAAATGAAACTCTTTCCCCAGTTAATGTGCAACCCAGAGACAGCTCAAATATATTGAAAATGGCTCTTAAGTATAACATCTGCTCCCTGAATGCCTCACAAAGAATTAGAGTGATCTCCAAATCATTTACATTGGAGTTTTCCACCTTGAATCCCCTAATCCATCCCTTGAGCTTAGCTGTCTGCATTAGATTATTAAAACCCTCCATGGCCAGAATGAATAGGAAAGGGGATAAAGGGTCCCCCTGCCTTAGACCCCTTTGAGATGGGAAGAAACCACAAGGATTTCTATTGATAAGGACTGAGAACCTGACTGTACTGATGCAAAATCTCACACATTTGATCCATTTTGCACCAAAACCCGTCTTCTGTAGCATGAGAAGTAGGAATTCCTAAGCCTTCTGGATGTCAAGCTTACATAAGAGTCCTGGGATCTTGCTTCTCTGTCGGGATTCCACACATTCATTAGCAATCACCACTGCATCCATTATCTGCTTGCCTGTAATAAATGCCATCTATCAACAAGCCTATGTATCACCCTCTTCACCCTCTCTGCCAACATCTTGGCAATGATCTGGTAGACCCCACCTATTAAACTGATGGGTCTGAAGTCTGACAACTCCACTGCACCTACTTTCTTGGGAACCAGGGCTACAAAAGTAGCATTAATGCTTTTCTCAAAACTCTCTGTCCTGTGGAAGTGTTGTATTGTCTCAACCAAATCAACCTTTATAATATCCCAGCAATGCCTGTAAAAAGCCATAATGAAGCCATTTGGCCCAGGGGCCTTGTCTTCAGCACAAGATTTGATGCTATGCAGGATCTCCTGTTGTTCAAAAGGAGCTGGGAGTAAAATATTTTCTTCTTCTTGGAGCATGGGGCAATTGTTCATCTCCAAGCAAGGTCTCCAGTTTTCTGGCTCGGCATATAGATCTTCATAGAAGGAGACTATTTCCTTCTGTATCACTTCCGATTCAGCTAAGTCTACTCCCCTCACCTTCAACTTGGATATTGTGTTCACTCTTCTGTAAGCATTTGCTGTTCTATGAAAGAAAGCTGTCTTTCGATCCACTTGTTTCAGTCATATTGCCCTAGATCTTTGCCTCCAAGCAATCTCCTCTCTCTTTGCAATGTCTTCAAATTCCATGTTAAGGGCTACCCTGGAGGCAATCTCATCTGTCCCCAGTTCTCTTTGTTCCTGTATTAACTCAAGATCAGCAGTTCTCTTTGGTCCTGTATCAACTCAAAATCAGCTAACTGGCTCAGAACTAGTTGTTTTTGTGTTACCAGGTTCTCTTGTGCAGTCTTGCTCCATTCCTTGAGTTTTTCTTTAAGGGCCTTCAGTTTAGCCATCAAAACAAAACCTGATTTCCCCTTAAAGCTAAATGAGCTCCACCATTCTCTGATCTTTTCAATAAAACCTTCAATATCCAGCCACCAATTTTCAAATTTAAAGTAAGACTTTGTTCTTTCCCAGTCACCACATTGGAGCATAATTGGAGAATGGTCAGAGATTACTCTGGAGAATGCTTAGTCTTATGTTTCGAAAGTTTGCTTCCCATTCTTCAGAAATTAAGAATCTGTCCAATCTGGATGCTATTGTGTGATTATCTCCTTTTTCCTTGTGTATTCCCCCCATAGAGTCCTGGATCCACCAGTTCCATATCCTCTATGAATTCTGAAAAATCTGACATGTTTTTGTTGAATCTGCAGCAGCTCTTCTTTTTTGAAGGGTATCTTACTGTGTTAAAGTCACCATAGAGTACCCAAGGCCCTGTGAGCAGACCTCTTGAAGCCCTATTTCCCACCATGCCTCCACCCTCTCTTCCCTATTGGTCGGAGGATAAATACTAGTGAGGTGCCACTTAAGTTCCTGAGTGATACCAGTGAAACAACAAGATATAGAGTATTCTCCAATATAACTGATCTCACCTTCCCACACCCTTTTGTCCGACATTATAACAACACCACCCCTGGTACCACTAGCTTCCAACTGGGCAAAGTTCACCCATTTGCTACCCCAAACTTCCCTAACCATTTTTGTTATTTCCCCCTCCACCTTGGTCTCGTGGAAACACACCACGTCAGCCTTCCAGCTTTTCAACATATTTTTGATTACCAGCCTCTTTCTACCACTGTTCATCCCCCTAATATTCCATGAAATAATTTTCAAATTCATCCTTGTTCAATGGCTAGGTAACCCCTTCTACTTCTAGAGCCGAAAATCATGAATTTGGTGTCTAGGATCAAGCCTTTCAGTTCGTTAATACCATTCTTCTTGACACCTGCAGTTGCTATCTTCTCCCCCTTGCTTTCTTGTTTGTTTTTCTCAATGTTCATGAATAACTCTTCTGCTTTCTCCTCAGAACCTCTAAAGTCCACTCCAAATTCAGAGCTTAATTTTAGGATGTGTTGCTTAATCCATAAACCTGCACTCATTGGTTCTTCCAGGTTTTCCGTTGGGAGTTGAGTCTTGAGAGGAACGTCTACAGTAATCTCCATGCAATACAATGTTGTTTGTTGAACTAAGGCCATCTCTGTCTCCTTCGATTGTGTCTCTATCGGAATCGCCATTGCTGACCTCTCCTCAATGGTTGTCTCCTTCGAACTTTCGTAGAGTTGTGGATTTGTTTCCCCCCTCACCGGCTTTTCTATCTTCTTTGTTTCCTTCTTGAAACCGCTTTGTGATAAGTTTGCTTGGATCTCAATATTAATGAGATCCATCCCCTGGGCCTCTTCTGCTTGTGTTGTGTTAGTTTCTTTAAAAGATTTCTCTTTTTTATAAATTGGGCGTCTTCTCTTAACTTGCCCAAACTTGCCTCAAGTGGCCCTTTCCCTCTCCGATCTTCCTCACGCGTTGCAGCGCATGATCTCATATTTAAAATTCCGCCTTCTTTTGATGTACCCAAGTGTTGTACGATTAGATCGACTGGTTTCTCTTTAGGGACGAAAGATAAGAGTCTTTTGTCCAAAGGTACATGATCGACTACTTCTCTCTGTTTTCCCGGTGATCGAATAGTCATCGGAATCTGGCACCAGATCGGAACTTTGTATATGGAACCGTCAAAGAAAAAATGTTTTCACGAACACCATCATAATTGAGAAGCGATCTTTGATAAATTGATTCATTATAGTTGTTTAAAGTTGTGATCATATTATCTAAATTCATGAGGTAATATGTATGTAAGTTTGGTCTAAGTCTTCATGGCATGTTACCAATTTGCTTTAGTTATCAAAACTAAAATCTTTGATTGATAGTTTGAAGGGTAGATCTATTCATGCAACTTGCAAGAAGTATATACCTAAATTTATGGCTATAAGAAAATGGTCTTTGTGTTAAGAATTCACTCTTGAGCAAATGATTGTGGAGATTTGGGATGGAGGGAGAAGCTTTATAGAGAGGGGTCATAGAGGATAAATGTGGAGAGATGAAGGGGGGATGGAGAACAAATGTAATCATGATTCCCTTCGGGTGTGGTGTGTGGAGGAATATCATATATATGAAGGGGATGGAATACTTTAAATGATAACATTTGTTTAGAATCATATATATGGCCCAAGCTAGAACCAAACTTACACATCAAGGTGGGGGATGGAAGGAGAACTAGATTCTGGTGGGATGTATGGATCAAACAAACCCCCCTAAAGGAGTCGATCTATTTACTTTGTGCACCAATTCTGAGGCAATGGTCAGTGATTGCTGGACAGAACAAGGATGGAACCTTTATTTCAGAAGGCTTCTAAATGATTGGGAAATAGAGAGAGTAGCCAAATTGTTGGAGGAAGTGAGGGATTTTGTAGGCACCAATACTGCCAAAGATACAGTAAGATAGTATCACAGTGAGGATGGGAGCTACACAGTTGGCAGGGTATACGAGAAGGAGTGCAACTTTCAAAGGAGTAGATACCAGAGTTTATGGAAGCGGATATGGAAGAATTTAGTACCAATAAAAGTTAAGTGGTTCACCTGGTTAGTCATCAGAAAGGCATGCTTGACACATGAAGTTTTGAGGAGGAAAGGAAAGATCATACTTCCTTGGTGTTCTTTATGTGGGAAGACAAGGGAAACCAATAGTCACCTATTCTTACACTGTACTTTCACATCACAACTCTGGTCCATCTTTCTCAACCTTTCAGAAGTGAAATGGACTATGCCTAAACATACCGCCGATTTACAAAGTTGCTGGATCAGGATAGGAGGTAGCAAGAGGCAGAAGACTTGGTGGGATTTAATTCCACACTGCATTCGGTGGACAGTGTGGAAGGAGAGGAATAGTAGGAATTTTAAAGGTATATCCAATTCCATTCATAAGGTTAAATGGAATTGCATTGTATCTCTATATTTTGGAGTAAAGAGATAGGGTTAGAAGATTCTGATCAACTTTTAGAATTCTTAGGATCCTTGTAAGTATTGCTTTTATTGTTCTTTTATAATTTTCTAAAGGTCTCCAGCATATTCTTAATGCTGAAGAATACAATGTTACCAATTATAAAAAAAAAAAGAGGTTAGTTTTTGGGTGTGTTGAGGAATATCATACATATGAAGGGGGTGGAATGCCTTAAATGATAACATTGGTTTCAAAGCTGGGTAGGGAGAAAGGTTAGTTTTGGGGGGCAAAAGTAGTGCGGAGGATTGGTGCTTAAAGATGAATTCCTAGTATTGTATAGCCTCCTGCAAAAGGATATTGTCTATCAACCTATTAAGGGGGCTTATGGGGATGGGATCTTAGGGGCTTGAGGTTTAGGTGGACTTCCTGCTCTTGGGAGGTGACCAAGTTTGAAAGATTGTTAGATTTACTTCATAAGCAATGCCGGCCAGTCGACAAACCCGATGCTGTGAGTTGGGAGTTGGGGAATAGCAAAGTGTTCTTTTTTAAGTCTATGAGAAACTTTTGGTTAGGGCAGTGGATTTTCCAGTTGTCTCGGTCTGGATACCAAAGATGTTGAGGAAGTTGTGCTTCTTCATGTGGTTCGCTATTAGAGGAGTGATTTTGACAGCGAAGAATCACAGGAAAGGAAAGGTTGTCATGTGGACCATATTCTGTTACATTTTTTTTTAAACTGGTAACTTTGAGACCATATTCTGTTACATTGCAATTTATCCAAAGGATATCTTAGATGGTTTGGAGTTTCTCGTGTTATGCCAAGAACCATCAAGGATTTTATGTTCAACTAGACTAGTGGAGATAGGAGAAGAAAAATGTAACTTGTCTTGCTTTGATATGGGTTAGTTGGAAAGACGGGAATAGGAGAGCTTTTGAAGGGGTAGAGATGAGCTTTGCTCAAGATGTAGTCTCTGATCCTTTATTTTCTTTTGAAGACCTATGTGTTTCCTGTTTGTATAGAGGATTGAGAGTATTTCAGAGAGAACCATATTTTGTAGGTTCCTCCTCTTATTGGTATGTCACTTTTAAAAGGCCAAGTTGGCCTTGTTATTATCACTAAAGCCTTTTACTTGATAAAAAAAGAAGACGTTCTCTTTGAAGGACATCTGTTCATCTTATAAGCTGGTATACTTTTACTTTTTTCTTTTTTTAAAAAAAATAATTATAAAATAAAAATTCGATGCTTCCATCTCTGAAACTCAGTGGATAACACACCTGCCCCTTTATCCTTCTCTACTTACATCCCCGACTTACGTACATCCCATAGTTGGTTTACTAGCTAGAAATAAGTTGGAAACTTTGTGACTTCTCCAAGAATAAACATGACATTAACATGCTTTGTCTACTCCATCCTGTCGTTTTCTTACTTGTGTAGCCAACTATAATGTTTTCATTGTTTACTCTTATTTTACTTCGTTGATGATAAAGGTGTAAAGTGAAAGAAGATTGAAAAAAATGATGATTGCCATTAAACCTTATTGCCAAACTAAGTATAAAAAAAAGTTCAGTTTTCAAAAAAAAAAAAAAAGCTACTAAAAAAAGTTTATTCTAATTTCTCTTGGTTGGACTGGTCTATGATCACATTATGGAAGTTGTACTCTTGATGTGAGCAGAAATATATACCAAAGAAGCTTAGATGAAGCAAAGCTTGTTGCTTCTTTTATCATTTGCATGTTAATCAGTTGTAGTCCTCTTCTTTTTCACTTTTAACCTTTTTATCTGGAAGATTCTTTTGTGAGGATTCTCTAATTTGTTCTCTACTTCATCGTAAGTTTATGTAATTATCACCTTACAGCATGGGAATGCATTCTTGACATTTCTGCAGTTGACTTAATGAAAATTTGTAATGCAGATCAAGTCTATGAAGGAACTGTATATTTCAGAGCTCAAGGATCTATACCAGAAAATTGCTAATTAAGTCATACAGGTACGTCATCATCATCTTTTTTTTTTAATCATTCCTGGAGGCAATTCTACCAGCTGTATGGTGCAGCATGCTGGATTTACTAGATCTTGATATAATTTGAGATGCTAATTGTTCTTGGAAGTCATTCTTCTTATGGGGCCATTACTTACCATCATATATTTCGTCGTCTTCTTGTCCTAAAACCATTGCCTTCTAAATGCTTTATCATTAATAACAACATACCTAGTATAATTCCACAAGTTGAGGTTGGGGAAGGTGGTGGGTACACAAACCTTATCCCTACCTTGTGAAGGTAGAGAGAGAGACTGTTTCCGAGAGATGCTCGTCTCAAATAAAACAATTCTAAGCAGTTATGAAAAGTTATGTTACTCGGACTCTTCAAAAATGTCAATGGGTGTGTGTCGGATTATATTTGTGGAGAATCCGACACGGGTGCGGCATCAAGAATGAAGAGTCTGTGCAACTTAGATGAAAAGGAAATACAGTAGAAAAGAAGCCATGATAGAAATAAAAGGGAAAGGAACAATATAAAAAACAAATACTACAATAATTGAAGGAAATAAAACAATAAGTGGTAATAAAGATTATTAATAATACTAATGGTGAGAAATTAGACAACGGTCAACTACCTACTAACCTTCTACTATGATCTCCGGCCTCCATAATCTCTTGTTTAGGGTGATGTCCTTGGTAAGCTACAATTGTGTTATATTCTGTCTAATCACCTCTTCCCAATACTTTTTAGGCCTACCTTTACCTTTGATTATATCCACCATATCCTCTCAAACCTTCTTATGGGAGCCTCAGAGCATCTCCTCTTGACATGTCTGAAGCACCTTAGATTTTTGCTTTCCTCATCATGTCCACCACGAAAGGCACCCCCACCTTGTCTCTTATATTCTTGTTTCCTTATCATATCTCTTCTAGTATGCCTATCCTCATTTTTGCTGCTCTCATATTTTGTATGCGCAAGTTTTTGATTGACCAATACTCTACCCCCATAGAATATAGCTTGTCTAACCACCACTCTATAAAAGTCCTCTTTTTAAGTCGTGGGAACACATTTTTATCACACAAGATGCTAGCCTCTATTTCAACCACCCCACTCCAATGCGATGTGTAACATCATCTTCAATCTCCCTATTCCCTTGGATTGTCAACCCAGGATACTTAAAACTCCCTCTTTTGGGAATGACTTGTGTATCAATCTTCACTTTCACACCTGCCTCGTGAGTCACGTCACTAAACTTACACTTTAAATACACTGTCTTACTCCTACTCAACCTAAATCTCTTAGACTTCAGAGTTGTCTCTGGACATTAGCCTATCATTGAATCTGTCGCGTGTCTCATTAATCAATGGTATGTCATCTGCATAAAACATACACCATTACACCACCTTTGATGTGCCATGTCAATTTATCCATCACCATGGCAAATAAGAACGGGCTAATGTATGCTTACCTGGGTTTTGATTCCACGGCACGTCCGTAATCTCTCCCTGATGTGTGCTACAAGTTCACCTCTAGCCTCCCAACATCTCTATAGAAATTAGAACCCCCTTAGAAACCATGTCCTTAACATTTTTTTAGGTCGACAAACACAATATGTAAGACCCTTTTCTTCTCCTTACACAACTCCACTAATCTCCTCATAAGAATGAATAACTTTAGTAATTGATTGCCTTTGCACGAATCTGAACTGGTTCTCGATAATAAACACACTCCTCATCCTCAACTCTATTATTCTCTCCCAGACTTTTAGCGTGGCCTAGCAACTTTGATACCCCTTTAGTTGTTGTAATTCTGAATATCACTTTTGTTCTTGCACAATGGAGTCAACAACTTCATTAGCTATTAGCACTGCATCCATGAGCCATTTGTGGTGGATCAATCAACTTGGCTCTCACAACTTTTAACTTTTCTGTCAGTAATTTGGCACACTTGTATATACTGCTTATCAGACTGATTGGTCTAAAATCCCTCAACTCTTTGGCTGCTGTCTTCGTTGGAATGAGAGTTATGAAAGTGGCATTAAGACTTCTTTCAAAGATTTCGTGTTCATGGAAATTCTGAAGGCCAACAGTCTTGCTTTAGTATCTATTTATTGAGCCTCTATGGCACAAAGAATAAATTAATATTGATGGATTGAGTCTGTAACTAAACTTGATATGAGTGTTCATAGCATGTTGATGAGAAAAGGCCCAAAGTAGTCTATCATCTTTGGAATAGGCTCAAAATGATCCTATTTGTTTTGTATGGAGCACTAGTAGTCCCTATTCTTTGATAAAGTGAACTTTTAGTCCTTACTTTCCACCGTCAATCTTTTAACAGAGACAGAACTGACCTGCTGTGGATTTTAGCAAGAACGTGGCAAATGTGCCCTGGAATTTTCAATGAAGCTAGTTCCAATAAATGAGGTAAAATGTGTAGAATTTTATGTGAAGTAATTTACAAGTACATTTTTGTTCTTGTTCTTTTCCTTTTAAATGGTTTAACTGAAAGAGAGAACAAGAACTTGGCTACCCTGGCAAGCTCCTGTCCTGGATTTTTAGATACTAGAATATGTCCCATTTCAAAAAAAAAAAAAAAAGGAATATGTCCCAAGTGTGAGAAATGAAAAGGATGAAATAGTATAAGCAGGGAATGGATGTTTAAATAGTTATTTTATATACACAGTCAGTCTCTACTTGCTTGAGTAAATTACATCAAACAAAGCGAATGTCCAATAGTTACTCTAATATTCATGGAAAATTAGTCTTATCAATCATTTGCTGATCTTAGGTTTGATATTCAAACTACTAAATGTTGACGGCAAGAACAACTATCATATATACTAAAAATTGTTATGATGTCAATTTTATTTGGGCATGTATATAGTTTGAGGCGTATGCATCCTGCAAATCACTTCCTAGTTATATGCTAATGAACTTCATCTGTAAAAGATCTTCAGTAGAGAATTATATATTTTGTTGAGATATGTTTTTTTTTGAACAAAACAATTTGGGTAAGATCCACCGGAGTGGTTAGCCTTAACCAGATGTGTCTGATAACTGGTAAAACCCGAAGGCTGTTCCCGTCCCTGTCGGGGGAGATGCCAACCATCTCTCCTTTCCATGAACACTTCTGTTGAGATATTTTATTTTCTACTAAATGTAGTCATACTAATTCATGCATGAATTCAGTTGCATATATACATATTAATGATGTGGGAGATTTTATCACAACCTGCTCAATTTACAACTTTTGACTTGTACTAGCTATCACTTGGTCAATGGAACAATTTCTTTTAATAATTAAAAGAAACCGTCAATAGAATATCTACCCATCTAACAAGAAGCCTTGCTCGTATAATGAACTTCAAAACATTCAGTTAGAAACATATTTGCGTACTAAGTAATCGTAGGTGAGAAACTAATAGTCCTTGACTTGTGATGGAAGACTAGGAAGATCATGCTTATAAACATCTGAAGTCCAGAGATTGAAGAAACATAATACTATAAAAAGTTCTCTAGGGAATCTAAACAAAATGTTTCTATCTTCATTGCATAGGTCTAGTTCTTGGAGAAGTTCACTAAGACTTAGCTGATTGAAAATCCACGAGCAGAAGAAAACAATTTAAGGGAAGATCCAGAACAAAAGAAGATACAAACAAGATTACCATATATCTTTTGTTCTACATGTATATTTTTTGCTCCAGGTGGTCTGAGTTAAGAGGGAAGAGAAGAATGGAGGTTAGGGATTAGGAGAAACATAGGTTATGACTATTAAAAATTTCACGATGGTTACAATTATGTCTGAAAGTCCGCCACTTTAACAAAGAATAAGGATTATTAGTGGTCCTGGGAAAGAAATAGGATCACTTAAGCCTAAGTCTAAAGATAGTGGACTATTTCGAGACTTTTCTTGCATGTTGTGGAATAGATGAGGAGAGATTATAGCAATCTGAGACTTATTTAACGAAGGTGGAGACAGTTGTTGGCTGATATTAAGAAGAAATGACTTACTTGGTGAAGATACGGAATGCTAAAGTTTCTAGGGACATTAGACCAGTGTTGTGAAAGGCGCTCGCCTCAGCGCCTAAGGCGCGAGGCGAGGCGAGGCGATGGCTTGTCGCCATTTACAGGTGAGGCAAGGCGCTGGTTCAAAAGGCGACGTAAGGCGATACAAAGGCGAGAGGCGCTAAGGCGAGGCGAGGCGCAGAGGCCTCGCCTTTTGATATTTTTTTAAAAACGACTTGGTTAAATGATTTAAAAAAAATTTATTAAGGTTTAGCCTTTAGCGACTTCACTCTTCTCTCGCAATTTACGACTCTCTTCCTCACGACGCAAGAGGACGCGACACTTTTTCAGTTCAGGCGACTCTGTTTTTCAGTTCCGGCGACGCGATTCACCTGTTCTTCAATTCCGGCGACTGACCTGTTCTTTAGTTCAGGGCCTTTAGGCGACGCGAGTCGTGACGCAACACCAACAGGCGACGCGTCTCTTTTCTTCCTTTCTTCGTTCTTCTTCTTCTCTTCTTCATTCTTTCTTTTTTTTCCTTCTCTTTCTCTGTTTTCTTCCGTTTCAGACTTCCAGTTCTCGTTCTCTTTCTCTGTTTGCTCAATTTCTTCTTCTTCTCTTCTCTATTAAATACTGCCAGTTCCCCTTTTTTTTTTAAAAAATTATCTTTGTAATCATATTTATATGTGCAATTAAATATTTTAAGATTTTGGTATAAATTGGCGCCTCAATTCAAAAAGGCGAGCGCCTCGCCGCTCGCCTTGCCGTGAGGCGAGGCAGAGCCTTGTCGCCTTTTGTCGCCTTTCGCCGTCCAAAACACTGCATTAGACGTCCAACTAAGTAGGTGAATTCCTTGTGGACTGGTGATGGTCGACCAAAGTGGAAACAAATTATTTTGGTAGTTATCCTATTTCATGAGACAATGGTTTATGTTAGTCAAATATAGTGATTGTGGACTACTTTTAGACGAAATTGAAGAAAACCCTAAATTCAATAATCAAACTTTAAAAATTAATCTGATTGTGCTTCGGTAAACATTGCTCCATGGATTCTTTATTCTACAAAAAATACTTTATTTATTGAACAAACAAGAGAATCTAAAATATAATCTATTTTTTTATTGACAGATAAAAGTTGTTTGTTAAACCTATAAAGTTTCATTTTCAATACTACATGAACATTACCAATGTATTATTTTCATGCATCATCACAAAACTTCAATGGCGATAGATGAAGTGTTTAGAAAAACTAGCGTGAATGTGTTGTCTACATAACAAGTACAACAAACCACGATGTTGTTTTCTCTTTAGAAACACAAAAGTACGGATAGTCATTATTATATTCTTCCTCAATGAATATTCACCAACGTGATTCACTTCTACCTTATTTGATTTTATCCATGTAAGGATTATGAACAAGTTCACTGGAACTTGTAAATGTTTCATGTATTTTGAATTTTCATATAAATTTTGTCAAGTGACAATATCCTGCATTAAATGCGTGACATCCTCTGATGCCAGGACTGTGGTCCAATAAGCTTACACTTATTAAGATGCATGATGCATCATTTCACTTGATAAACATTTCTAATTTTGTCAAGTGACAATATCCCATATTAAATGGATGACATCCTTTGACGCGTGATGCCAGGACTGTTGGTTCAATAAGCTTTCACTTATCAAGATGTATGATGCATCATTTCACTTGATAAATAATTCTACGTCTGTATGCTTAAATAGGCGTAGAATTTAGATTCTCACATTCTTTTACAATATTGTGCACTATATTGTATCAAATATATCATCAATGAGCTATCATTTTGTATTAGTTCACAATGCGACAGAACTTACTGAGGTCTCATCACTTTATTATTTACAGGTACCTAAAGCTCTCATGAGGTTTCGTAAGTTGTAGGCTCTTCAAGAGCACGTTGCCTCCTTATTATGATCGTTTCTTTTTTTCCCCTTTCAAAGGATTATTCCAATTGGAACTAACTAGCTTACCATGCTTTATGCACGCTGTAGACGTTGTCCTTTTAGGACAATTTAATAGGAGCATTTGCAATTGAAATATGAGAATAATTTTGAGTCAGCAAATGCTTCTAACATTTGACTTGAATTATCTTTTGAATGAGTATCATACTGATGATAATTTACAACATATTCCATAGTTATTCTTTTCTCCTTATGTTAGATAACTAACATATATCTGAATTTACTTTGGACAACCAATCTTTGTGCATCATGGTCTTTCATTAATCATATACAACACATACCCAGTGAAATCCCACAAGTGGAGTTTAAGAAGGATAGAATGTACGTAGACCTAAGCACTACCTAGTGGAGGTAGAAAGGTTGTTTCCAAAAGACCCATGACTCAAATGCAACAAATTCAAGTACAAAGGACATAATTAAAAAAATAACAGGTTAGAAAGAAAACATGCAAAGTCTACTAGAAGAGAGCAAAAACAATAAAATAGTGTGATAATTGAAACACAATTAAAGAAATACTAGGATAAATTATTGAAAACAACTATAAACAGTACAACTAGTACCTGCCAAAACAACAATAAATATAAAAGAGCTACAACAATACAACTCGTACAATGGACCACACCACACCACGTACTAACCTTCCCTAATCTATGTCCTCCGCACCTTTCTATCTAAAGTAATGTCCTCGGTGACCTGAAGATGCATTGTATTGTCTTATCACTTCTCCCAGTACTTCTTCAGCCTACCTTTGCCTCTCCTCACACCCTATTTAACCAACCTCTCGCACCTTCTCACTAGTATGTCTATTCATCTTCTTTTCACATGTCAAAACTATTTTAGTCTCCACTTCCCTCAACTTGTCCACGATAGAGGCCACTACCACCTTCGTTCGAATATGCTCATGTATCACACATCAAAAGCTATTAGATAAAAAATATTTGATGCTTGATCCTGAACCAATTGAGGGCAAATTAGTCATAATTTGTTGGTTGATGCATAGAAGTGTGTTGTATACAACGTATTATATCTTAGACTTATATTATATCATAGACTAACATACAGTTTTGTTCACATAAGTAGTGGTTCAGCTATATGTCGAAGGTATTCAATGTGAAGCTAGCTTGGATATATATATATCAAAATTATCAAGATGCTTTGAAACACAATCTGGAAACTCTGCTCTTAATTCGAGCAAAGAACTTTGTGAACATCAAACTGAATGTTTAGAATTAACACACATTGACCATATTATTTGTGAGAAATATAGGAGAAGAATATTATTGAATTGTTGTCCCTACATTATTACATTGAGACCCTATTTATAAATACTATATTACTCCTTTTCCAATTAGGATACTATAATACAATTCTTTTCCAAGTAGGATTCTATATACAATTCCTATTCTTAATCCTATTCTAAGTAAGATTGTAGATAATATTCTTGTTCCTATTTCTATTCTAACACTCCTCCTCAAGCTGATGCATACAAGTCATATGTACCTAACTTGTTACAAATGTAATTAATACGAGAACCAATGAGAGGCTTGGTGAGATATCTACGAGTTGATCACCCACCTAACAAAATTGTCAGTCAATCTCAATATGCTTAGTCTTCTCATGAAATATTGAATTGCAATGTTGAACTTCCTAAACCAAGTTTGAGAAGACTGTTATCGACATATAAGGCTATCAAGACTCCCCCGAGCGAAAAATCGGGTGGTTACTGTATATAGACTTCTTCCTTGAGATTATTGTGGAGAAAAACATTCGTACTGTCCAACTAATTAAAAGGCCAATGGAGAATGACAATCAGTGATAGAAAAAGGGATATACGCTATTTTAGCCCCGGGAGAGAAAATATTACTGTAATTCGACCCAAATATTTGAGTCTCGCATATAATATATGGATCATCTCGAAATCAAGAGATGTGTAGACCTTAAACAAGAAAGTCACCATAAAATTGGCCTTAACATGCTCATGAACCAAATTATTAGATTTGATGGCTAAAAATGGTCATAATTGAGAAATAAAATAATATGGGTCAGGTCGAAATGACGGCATGACCCTACAAAGAAAGAATAATATGGGTAGGGTCGGAATGATGGCACGACCCTACACAAATCTTGTTTGAAAAAATAGTCACGGAAAAGATGTCACGGTGCTACATAAATTAAATATGAAAAAGTAGTCACTGGAAGGATGGCACAGTGTTATATAAATTGAATATGAGAAAGTAGTCACCCAAATATGCACGGTGCTATGCAAATTACATATGAAAAAATTGTGACAAAAAAGATACACGATGACCTAATCTTTTTTTTTTTTGCTAACATAGTCAATGGCCAGATGGGCGGCATATATGGGTCATAGTCGCCTGCCGACAACGGAAGCTCTTTGATTTTCTACTAAGACCGTAGAAGCTTTGATACCATGTGAGAAATGTAGGAGAAGAATATTATTGAATTGTTGTCCCTATATTATTACATTGATACCTTATTTATAGATAATATATTAAGACTCTTTTTCCAATTAGGATGCTGTAATACAATCCTTTTCCAAATAGGATTCTTTATACAATTCCTTTTCCTATTCCTAATCCTATTCTAAGTAGGATTGTAGATAATATTCTTGTTCCTATTCCTATTCCTATTCCTATTCTAACATTATCAATGCATCTATTTAAGATATCACATGATAGGTGGACATGCGATATCGACTTTTTATGTTTTTTATGATTTAGGGGATTCAGTCCAGATATTAACTGGGTCTAATCAACTTCTCATGGGAACAAACAACATAAAATAATTTTGAAGAATACTCTAGTTCTTTAATATAATTTGAATACTTAGTATGCACATCTTAAGAATTCCAAAATCCTTCACGATTAACATCTAAATATTTTTTTTTATCAAAGCGGTAATTTTATATTGTTATCACTTCCTGTAGGAAGTATATGAATTGTTATTTCCTTCGGGGAAATTACTGAAACATATAGTCGAAAGCATTCAAGAAGATTTATTTCCATCTGGCTTAAAATGATACTTTAAGAAAGTTATTTAAGATGTTAGAGGTCTCAAGTTCGAAACCCCGTGCTAGTGAAAGCAAAGGATTTGCCTTCTGGGTCGAGCTCGT
This sequence comes from Solanum rostratum, assembly GCA_029948455.1. Classification (NCBI taxonomy): domain Eukaryota; kingdom Viridiplantae; phylum Streptophyta; class Magnoliopsida; order Solanales; family Solanaceae; genus Solanum; species Solanum rostratum. The sequence goes on along the minus strand of CM057053.1, from coordinate 12,471,180 downwards.
CGCACCGGGCTTGCCTAGTGCAGTCTCCTATGTGGTATGCTAGCTATTGCATAAGAGCGGGGCTCTACTTTGTGCTCATTCTAAGGGTAGCGGCTGAAGGTTCCCCTTGTCATAAAAACAGAACAAATTAAGATGTATCTATGTACAACAGTTACATATTGCAATGACTTTCATACCATAAATAAAATTTACATCCTTTGTTATTTTATTTTTTCTGGAGACAAGTTATATTTCTTTCGTTCATTTCGGGAAATGAAACCTTGTTATTTGAATGTGCTTGAAATACAACAGTCATCAATAGCTCATCATATTTCGCAAGCACAATAAGACATTGTTTCAGAGTGTTTCTCAGACATATTTCAAATTATTTTTGCTTTAGGAGAAAATTTCAAAGTTTTACTATTTGAAGAATGTAGGTTCAAAATTTTACCACTTCTAGAGTAAATTTCAAAGTTTCTACTACTTTAGGAGGAGATGTCAGATTTTTACTACTTCGGAAGTTATTTGCAAAATGTTTACTACTTCTAGAGTGAATTTTAGGTTTACATCACGTCCCAAACAACACCCCCCACCTCCCATGGTTGGCACCTACCACACCATTGGCGGGGCGAACCCGATTTCCATACCTTAACCATCAATTCACAATATTTGATGAATTAAATAAGTATTCAAACAATACGGGCTTAGAATGGTCAGAAACCCTTCGGTGGATTTTTTTTAATTTTTTACACAAGTCAAACTCACAATCAAAAATCAACCCAAAAAGTCAAACTCGGATTAATGGGTTAGAACTCAGAACCAATAACATTTTTGAGTTACCCATATCTCATAGAGTCCGAGTTTATTATTGATGGATCAAGTTCCAATTTCATTAAGTTTCTGCTTATAGATAAATAGTAACATTCTGCCTCAAACGTATCTCAATATCATCATTCAAACTTAATTAGTGAATATTATGTCCAATATATTAATTATTCATGTCCCTGGATAATAATCAAAATGTGTATGAACACAATGCTGAAACAATTGAGCAGCATAGGTAACGCCCGACAGCTTAAACCCCATTTCTCAAAATACTGTTTAATCTCATAATTAACTCCTATATAATTATTCCATCTTAATCATTGCCATATCATTACTTGTTGACCAATACCAATTGGGAAGGCGTACAAATTAAGACTATTAGCACCTGAAGCTTTTCTTTTGAATCTGTTAAGGACCATGATGCTGCTCGCTTGTACTCTCCCATTTCTAGTTCCTTTAACAAACTCATAATTTGTAAGGGCTTTACCAATAACTACAGAGTAAATTAATTCTCCAATCTTGCAATAACAAGTACTCGTAAAAACAGATTGCTGGGTTATTACAGTTTACTATTTGGGGAGTAAACTTTAGATAATCTTCTTTGAAAGTAAATTTCAAAATACTTCTTCTTAATTATTTTACCCTTTCTGGAAGAGTGTGGTGATGACTTCACAACCAACATTTTTTTAATTAGTGTGACAACATCATCATTGTGTAATCATCGACGTGCTTAAAAGATAATCAAGCTATGCATGAACCAAAATATTCATATTTTAATTGATTCATCACATTCGTCTGTAGAATTCATATAATTTTTTTGATTTGCACGGGTGTCGGAGTCTCTTTTAACCCCGACTAATCCCGGAGGTGCACAGGCCCTCGGCAAGGAAGAGAATTCATATAATTAAATTAAGTTCTTTGATTATACTCATAATATTTATCCAAGACGACAGAGTCTCGAGTTGATAATGTGTTATAACATAATTAAATAAAGGAAGAAAATCGTAGAGAAATTTAGAGAGAAGGGAGAAATCTTCTTATTTCTCTCAATGAATATAACACAATGAAGAAAAACTCCTTCTTTTATAGGAAAAAACTAACTTGGTCCAAAAGTAAGTAGCTCTATACTTAATGAAAAAAATTAAATAGCTACAATGTTCAAAGTAGTAGGCAACATTCCTTTTTACTCTTGAGTTGGCTAAACCATTATGTTTTGTTTCTTCCTTATTAAGTGATTCAAGAATATTCCTACTATTTTTTTAGGTAAAATTTTTCAATATATTCAATATGTTACATACATTGTACATATTTATAGAATCTTGTAGAGAACGGGACTAATTTATGTATTGGTTATTTGTACATATAATTTTCTTGAAAAGGAAGTTATTTTTGTCAAGCAATTTTGAGAGGTTGCACTTGTATTTAAATGCATAACAAATACGTGTTACTTATTGGTGTGTTTATCTTGTGATGAGACTTGTGGAGTAATGTCAAATAGGAAGAATGACTTGTATATGGTGTTCGTTGACTTATAAAGGCCTACGACAAAGTCCTGAAAGAAGTCCTTTGGAGATGCTTGGAGGCTAGAGGTGTATCGGTGGCTTTCATTAGAGTGATAAAGGACATGTATGATGGATCTAAAATGCGAGTTGAAATGGTGAGAGGTGACCAGGAGAACTTTCAAGTGGAGATGGGGTTGCGCTGGGAATTAGCTCTTTAGTCCGTTTCTACTTGCCTGAGTGATGTACGAATTGACGTGGTCCATTCAAGATGAGGTGTCTTAGAGTATGGGATTTTGGGGATGACATAGTACTGATTGATAAGATGCATAAGAGAGCTAATGCAAAGTAGAGGCTTGGAGACAATCTCTAGAGTCTAAGGGGTTTAGGTTAAGCATGACCAAAACAGAGTATTTAGATTGCAAATTAAGTAATGCATTGCAAGAGGCAGGCCTGGAAGTGAGGCTTGACATACATGTTATCCCCAAGAGATATAGTTTCAAGTGTCTTGGGTCTATAATCTAGAAAAGAGGGATCATCGACAATGATATCACATAATATATTGATGCGATGTGGATGAACTGGAGATTTTGCACTCAGGGTGTTGTATGATAAAAGGTTACCACCAAAACACTTAAGTGATGATCTGTTATATGGGGTGGAGTGCTGGCCAGTCAAGAACTCCTATTTCAGAAGATATGTATCACAAAATTGAGGATGTTAAGGTGGATGTGTGGGCATTCAAGGAGCAATAAGATTAGGAATGAGGATATTCTGGATAAGTGGGTATGAGCTCCATGGTGAACAAGATAAGAGAAGTGAGACTGAGATGAAGAGGACATGTGAAAAGCTGATGCGAAGATCCCCGGTGAGAAGGTGTGAGAGGTTGGCTATAGTAGGTACAAGGAGAGGTAGAGGTATGCCAAAGAAGTATTGGGGATAGGTGATTAGACAACACATGACGCAAGTTCATGTTATCAAGGACATGACCTTAGATATATGAGTATAGAGGACGCGTGTTAAGATAGAAGATAAGTAGTAGTGAAGTGTTGTGTTGCTTTTTGAGGGTTTAGGCTTTTTGTACTAGCCGTAATGTTGTAATTCTTGCTTTTGATATCTATCATCGTCTGTTGTTTACTGTATTTGGATTATCGCACTATTTTGTTGTTTTTGTTACTTTCTTGTAGTCTTTGCACGGATTTCTTGGTTAGTTGCTATGTTTTCTACAATATTTTCTTCTTTTTTGTATTTGAATTTGCCGAACTTGAGTTGAGAGTCTTTTGAAAGCAACCTCTCTACCTCCATGAAGGTATAGGTTAGTTTGCGGACACTCTAAACTTCCAGACATCACTTGTGAAATTTCACTGGGCATGTTAGTTGTTATTGTAATTATTGGTGTATTATATGATTATATATGAAAACTTTTTGTGTTTGATATTCAACAACAACAACAACAATAACATACCCAGTTGAATCCCACAAGTGGGGTCTGGGGAGGGTAGAAATGTACGCAGACCTTTCTACTACCCCGTAAGAAGTAGAGAGGCTGTTTCCTGTGAACCCTCGACTCAACAATCCATAAGTAGAATTGTATTTGATATTCACATTCACATTATAAAATCCAAAAAAATGGGGTTTAAATATGTAGAAAAAACAGTTGATGGTGTTATACCAAAGAACTTAAAAAATAATGTTTTTGGAAGAGATCAAAAACTAGTCCTTTGAGTACATAACACGTCTAGATATACGCCCTTTATCACAGATTGTATTATACAAATTCTACCTGAATTTATGACTTTGGCTTCACAAATTGGAGATCTTAGAGATATGTGATTATATGAACTTTTATATATTTTAGCTCTCTCTCTTTTTTTTTTTCTTTTGCATGTTCCTCTCATTTTCTTTATTGTTAATATATGTTTTAATTTTTTTTCCCCTTCTTTTCCATCAGTGGAGGGAGAAAGTAAAAGAGGAAGGGGATGCTACACTATCTATGGAGTTTGAACCCTACACCTCAACAGCGGAAGGTAAGATCTCATCAAGTGTTCTACCCTTCAATCCCCATTAATATATGTGCTCGTTTTTACAAAGGAAAACAATGAAACAATTATAATAATGAAAATGACAGTGCAATTACAAATGCCACAAGTAATCTTGCTGAATATAGCTAATGAAACGGTTGTAGAAAATTAGTTGTTTGCTGAATATTAGCTATGAGGGTTAAGACAAAATTAAAGCTGAAGTTGTTTCCTTAATAAAATTCTTTTCTACTTCTATTGATTTCTTTATCGTTCTTTTATTTTTGTAAATTTTACAGTGGAGAAACATTTGAAAATCAATTATTTGACTCTAATTAAGGAAATAAACTTTACACACACACACACACATATATATATATAATATGTAAAGGGGAAAAGTTATTTTTTCAAAATATATTTGTCTAAGTAATGAAAGAAAGTCTTGACGTGACTGGTAAAGTTGTTACCATATGATCTAAAATCAATCTCTTGCAGAAGTATAGTGTAAGACTGTGTACGATAGACACTTGTAGTCTGTCCCTTTTTCATTCCTAGTGCATGGCAAGGGCATTCAGGCACCATGCTACTTTTTTAATATCTGAGTAAATATACATGTAACATACACGCCGTAAGATGTATATGGACCTTATTGTTGTTGCTCAGATGGGTTGTTTCCTATAAATCCTCGCTCGAAAGAGAGTAATCTAAGACAAAGAGCTATTACGCAAATACTTACTAATACTGCTAAATAATGAGATGAAGGGGATTATATACTTACCTCTCCCATATAAAGTATGACAATCCTTGACTATATACTACTCTTCCTTTTGAATCCCTCGACTTATATACCTTCCTATCTAGGGTCATGTCCTTACTAAGATGAAGTTATGTCATGTTTTGTCTAATCACCTTTCCCCCGTTCTCTTTTGCCATACCTCTACCTCTTCTAAAGCTCACTATAGCCAACCTTCCACACCTCCTTACTTGTGCATCATCTCACCACTCTTTCATATGTCCAAACCATCTTAGCCTCGCTTCCCTCTTTATGTCTGCCACATAGACCTCTCCAACCTTGTCTTCTATAACTTTGTTCTTCATTTTATCTCTCATAGTAAGTCCACACATCTAATTGAGTATCTTCATTTCCACAAACTTCATCCTTTGGACGAGGTGTTGTGATTGGCCAACATTCAGCCCAATATAACAATGTCAGTCTAACCACCCACTTCGTAGAACTTATCTATGAGTCTTGGTGACAGACATTATATCTCAGACGCGAACCTCCATTTACACAGTGTGCTTCAATAAGATGTGTGACTTATTGTCAATCTCGCATTTTCCTTGTATTATAGCCCCAAGATACTTCAACTCCTCTCTTGGGTATGACTTGAGTATTGACCTCCACTTCTACCTCTGCTCCATGTGTAACATCATTGATTTTGCGCACTCTTAATTGCTCTTCATGCTTAACCCGAAACTTTTACATTCTAGGGATCCAAACTTTCAGCCTATCATCAACTCTACCACTCTTCTCGTCGATCAATGATGTCATTTACAAATTACATACACCATGGCACCTCCTTTTGGATATGTGAAGGCAGTTTGTCCATCTCCTAAGGCCAACAGGAATAGGCTAACTGCTGATATTTAGTGCAACTCTATCTCCATCATGATTGGGAAATGTTTCGAGTCACTCCCCGCTATTCTTACCCGAGGTTGGCTCCATCATGCATGTTCTTGATTGCCCTAATGTAAGCCACAAGTAAACTTCTAGACTCTAAACATCTCCTTAGAATTTTTTGAGGAACTTTATCATATATCTTTTCTTGGTCAATAAATACCATGTGTAGTTCTCCCTTACTTCCCCTATACCAGTCCAACTTACAAGGTGAATGACTTCCACAGTTGACCGCCTCGACATGAATTTAAATTGGTTGTTGGATATAGACACACTCCTCATTTTCATCTCGACCACCTTTTTTCAAACTTTTATAGTCTGGCTTAGCAGCTTGCTACTCATGGCTATTGCAATTTGAATAGCATCATTGTTCTTCTAGCACGAAATCATTGTACTCTATCTCCATGTTTTGGCGTTCGAAAATTGCGTAAAAGTGACATTAAATAGCACAGTTAGCCTACTTTGCCTCCTTTTTTTCTAGGGTTCCACCGGGATTTTGTTTGGCATGATTGCACTTCTCCTCCTTATCCTATGCCTTCTAGATTTAATGCACATACAATATCCAAAATCCCTATAACTCTCAGATTATTTACGCTCCCCCAGCACAATATTGTCCACCTCCACATTCAATAGTTCATGAAAACTAAGAAAGCATTGCCAACTTTATAATATTATAAATTTTTCATTGAAGAGGGTCTTTCAAAAAACATCTCTACCTCCATAACGTACTGGTAACATCTGGATACTCTGTGCCCTCCCCAGAATTGGGTATGTTGTTGCTCAAGAGGAAGTTGACAAATGTAAATTTGTTGTTGACATTAAATTGCGTGACGCAATTAAATAGCAAACATCCTTTGTGGCATGGTAAATTTCCTACCCAATACATAGGGATGTCAATGGATTCTAAAAATTGATTCAACCTATGGAACAGTACCATTTTGAACCTGTTAATATGATTAAATTATAACTGTATCAAATAGTTAGGTAGGTAATCTTATAAATTAAATAAAAAATTACTGAATGGTATCAAATAAATCTATATGCTTAAAATATATTTTATATATCAAATTTAAAGATAATGATGCGTTAAATTTTTTGCCTTGGCCAAGGGTGACTAAAACGTTTCAAGCCAACATATAATTATCTCCTAAAGTTCCAATTCCAAAACCTATAATGCTACTCCCGTTGAAACTAAATTAGTCTTAGCATCTTGTGGTAAAGTTGTTGCCATGTGACCAAGAGATTATATGTTCAAGTCTTGGAAACAACCTCTGGCAAAAATTAATAACATTCAACATACTGCTTGAACAAAATATGGACGATCGTTAGTCTATTTACCCAACTGAGAGTCGGGATTGATCCCACATAGAATAGGCTGGAACGAATCTATAGTAGTCACTTCTCAATTGGAGTTTCTACTTCTCGGAAATAAGGGTGCATTAAATGAAATGCGGGTTGATCGAAAACTAACAATAGTTAACGGTAGAGTGAAGAATGAGCAAGAACTAGGAGTAGACAGTATGAGACTTATGCTAGGATTGTGTTCCCATGACTTATAACTAGGTAGGTGTACGTCTTTGGGCAATTATTTATTGCGTTGCATGCAAAATCTAGCGAGTTGGTTAATATCTAGTTCATCTCGTGGTCCTTCCTAGATATATTTCATTCCTCTTTGACCAGTCTCAAAATGTGTTCTTTAACAAACCTTGCTATTGATCGCAGGTTACTTTTCCCTCTCGGGCTCTAGTAAATTAGACAAAAGTTGAGTCTCTCGAATTCATGTTGTGATTACCTTTTACTAATCAATACCTCCCTACTGAGCAAGTAATGAATACGTGCAGATCTCAATGCGTGTACTCATCAACGATAATCATAACACATGCAAATCGATTCATGAAATTCGCCCTACACGTTTGCCTATAATGTTACTTTGTCATTGTTTCTACAACCCTAGTTGTGGACTTAGCTATGCATATTCAATGTACGAAGCTCGAATATAGATGAGGAATTCATAGCTATAGCACTTACAAAGATGAGAAGATTGAATCACAAGTCCAAAATTCGTAGAAAGATGAAAATATTGATATAAATCTTCAAAAGTGAAATAAGGTTCATCTCTCTATTGTTCAACGTGTTCCAACAGTCAATAATAATAATAAAATAAATAAAAACCCTATTTATATTAATGGAAAACTTAATCCTAGTAAAAATAGGAAAATTGGTCCAGCACAGATCACGACTGCCATTCACGAGTCGTGGGGCGCACCATGGCCCGTGAAGGGTGTCATGATGTGTTCCTTTGGCCCTCTTTTAATTTGTGTTGTCCCCACCACGACGGCACGTGGTACTTACCACGATTCGTGGTGGGTCTCGTGGAGATTTGCTCGGGATTTTCATCACACATTGACCACAAGTCATTCCCTCTTCATGATGCCTTCAACGAGCCGTGGTGGACTCCACGACCCGTGGAGGGGTCTATGGAGTCCCACTTGAGCAAAATTTCTCCAGGCTTCTACCAGGTCCCCTTCACGATAGCCCACCACGATGCGTGATGAGTTCCACGACCTGTGGTGGTTCCGTGGTTGGCCACATTGCAATTTCTTCAGCTTAATCAACACTGGCATCCAAAATCCATGCCTACACGTGTTTCCCTGCACGCGGACGCAAAAAGCACATCATACTCACAAAACACCCGTTGGATTTGCAATTATTCGCTGTTTTAGGCGCCGAAAGTGTTGTAACTTCACATTGGGAATGAGAAGTCCTCATAATCGATGTAGTTCTTGAGAAAGTTGTCCAACCCTAACAAATTGGGAATGAGGTCTCTCCTTCGAAAGGAGACTGGGAAAAAAATAACTATGCTATTGATTGACCTTACCTTTTTTCTCATTCCGTTTGAAGTAGCCTTGCTCCTTGACTGGCCGAGAGGATCTGAAAGCCACTTGACTGTAGGGAGATTACTATGTCAAATTATGGAGTCCCATTGTGATTTTTCTTCTTTTTACTTGTCTGATTTTTATTTTTTAACTGTGTTAGTTTGACTTTGTCTAAAATTACAGCAAAATAGTGAGATGAATCGCTTTTTTATCATCTTTCATGTTTCCTTGATTCATCATCTCTTAAACAGTAAAATGTCTAGAAAACCTTATGGAAGTATATGCATTATATTGTGTTCTAACTTCTACTTGTGGCTCCTACATGCTGTTCCTTAAAAAGATAACTAAAATTAAACAAATCATACCAATACCAAAAAAAAACATAACAAGAACTCTAATTTAACTATACAATATATAATAACCTAGAAGTTGGTCCAATATGAATTTTTATAAAACAACCAGCTGAATCATATTGTTTACACCCCTCTATCAACTCATCACGGAATTGTGCTTAAATTTGAAGTATTACTTAAAATTAAGTTCCAGTGTCCGCAGTAATTTCATGTATAAAAATACAAATGGTGATTCAAAATTATTGCATGAAACTATAAGGTATAACTTGTGCTTTCATTAATTTCATGCATCTAGCATGAAATTAATTAAAGCACAAGTTTTATTTAGAGGAAAATATAAGGTAACATAAAATTGCAGGATTTGTGTTTTTGTTGTGTTTGAAATCTCATAGAAGAGAGGAAAACCAACAAACCTTAGAGGATACTTAATCTATTTTGAAAAGAAACAGTTTATTGTTTTGATGTCAAAAATTTATGGCTAAAGCATCTCATTTTGGCTTTTGTTAAAAGAAAGAGAAGAAAGTGTAAAATTGGTGAGAGAGGAAATGAACATTTTATCACAAAAGACCGAGGCAATATTTTTTTTTAAAAAAAGAGAAAATTAGGCAAGCTCCCTTGTTCTCTATATTCTTTAACCGAATGGTAATCATCTAAAAGAAAAATCAATAAAGTCAAATTAAAAAAATAGATATAAAATGAAAAACAACTAAAATATAGAATTGGATGGTTAAGTAAACTGATTACTTGTAATGTAGAGGATAACCATCTGAAAGGTCGATTTATTATATGACTTAATCAAATATTCTAGTTTTTCACCACCTTTTGTCTGATTGTTGAAAAGTTTATGATGTTAAACATTTCATAGTAGGACAACCAAGTTAATCGTGCAATTATTTGAAGATATATGATATAGGGTAGCCATGACAATAAGTAATTCATATCATTCTTTGTTGAGATAGCAAGAAATTTGATGAGAGTTCACCTTTAGGGAAGAAAAAGAGTAAGCAAAGAAATTATCTTGACGGGAGGAAAAAATAGGTATATCGAAGTTCTTTTGAGTATTAATGGATCTAAACATGTAATGATGTAAGAGAGTAAAAGCTCTAAAACTGGGAATAGCCTTACATGCTTGTGAATACCAAGCACTGTTAACTGCTAAGGAAGGATGTTGGCTAAAGGTTTTAGGTTAGATTATTCAGAAGAGTATTTTAGTAATTTTAACTTTTAAATTGAGATCCTACTTTTATATACAACAACAACATACCCAGTGGACTACTTTTAATATAATATAATATAATATAATATAATATAATATAATATAATATAATATAATATAATATAATATAATATAATATAATATAATATAATATAATATAATATAATATAATATAATATAATATAATATAATATAATATAATATAATATAATATAATATAATATAATATAATATAATATAATATAAATATAAATATAAATTGAAAAGATGGACATAGTGGTATACATATCCATTCTTAAATACATGTATTTAAATGACAATTAGAATGTATCCATAAATCTAAAACAATATCTATTTCTATCCAAAAATTTGCTTGATATTTTAATGTTATAAGAAATCAACTTCTTTATTTTGTGTTATCCTCATTTTTGTCTTATTTGTAACACTTTCATATTTTTTAGTTCAGATGGGAAGTGCAAGTGGAGCTGATTGGCATGAAGAGGTTTACCAAAATGATGGTATTTTTATTTGTTCAAGCTTTTGAAAATCTGAAAAATATGAAGGTGCTACAAATAAAACAAAATTGAGGATAGCACAAAATAAAGAAGTTGATTGCTTACAACATTAAATATTAGGCAAACTTTTGGACAACCGTGGATATTATTTCATTATATAAATACATTCTAGTAGACATCTAAATGTACTTGTCTAAGAACGAATATATATACTAATATGTCCATCCTTTAAATCTATATTTTTAATATACAAAAAGTAGAAATCTAACATAAAAGTTAAATTACTAAAATGCCCTTATGAATTATCTTAATCTCAAGCCAACACCCCTTCCTTAATAGTCAACATTGTTTCATATTCAACAAGCATATAAGGCTAGTTCACAATTTTATTCTTACATTGTTTAGATCTTTAACACCATACAAATTTTAAGGGAAGGGTGTTGGCTCAAGGTTTTAGGTTAGATTATTCAAAAAAGTGTTTTAGTAATTTTAACTTTTAAGTTGGGATTCCTGCTTTTAGTATAATATAATATAACTAAATATAGGTTGAAAAGACAGACATAGTATTACACATACCCATTCTTAGACGCGTTATATTTAAATGACAATTAGAATGTAGCTATAAACCTAAAATAATATCTATCTCTATCCAAAAATTTGCTTGATACTTTAATGTTATAAGAAATCAACTTCTTTATTTTGTGCTATCCTCATTTTTCTCTTATATGTAACACTTTCATATTCTTTAGTTCAGATGGGAAGTGCAAATGGAGCTGATTGGCATGAAGAGGTTTACCAAAAGGTATAGTTTGCAATAGTATTTTTATTTGCTCAAGCTTTTGAAAAGTGAGGATATCACTGATGACTTGCTCAATTTTCAAATCTAGAGCAAATAAAAATACCATTGCAAACTATACCTTTTGGTAAACCTCTTCCTGCCAATCAGCTCCATTTGTGTTTTCCATCTGAGTTGAAGAATATGAAGGTGCTACAAATAAAACAAAATTGAAGATAGCACAAAATAAAGAAGTTGATTGCTTACAACATTAAAATATTAGGCAAACTTTTGGACAACAGTGGATATTATTTCATTATGTAAATACATTCTAGTAGTCATCTAAATGTACTTGTCTAAGAACGAATATATATACTAATATGTCCAATCCTTTTAATCTATATTTTTATTATACTAAAAGTAGAAATCTAACTTAAAAGTTAAATTACTAAAATACCCTTATGAATTATCTTAACCTCAAGTTAACATCCCTTCTTTAACAGTCAACATTGCTTCATATTCAACAAGCATATAAGGCTACTTCATAGTTTTAGAGTTTTTAATCTTAACATCGTTACAAAACCCATATCATACTCAAAAAATACGCTTGGGATTCACAATTGTTTGCTGTTTTAGACGCTGAAAGTGTTGTAATTTCACATTTGGGAATGAGAAGGCCTCTCCTTCAAAAGGAGCTTGGGAAAAAAAGCCATTTGAAACACCCTTGCTCCAGGATTGGCGGAGAGGAGTTGAAAGCCACTTGACTGTACGGAGATTAGCATTCCAAATTATGGAGACCCATTGTGATTAACTTCTTTCCACTTGTCTGATCTTTACTTTTTAACTGTGTAAGTTTGACCTTGTTTTAAACTTTTGCAAAAGAGCGAGATGAATCTCTATTCTTATTATCTTTCATGTTTTCTTGATTCATCACCTCTTAAACAGTAAAGTGTCTAGAGAATCTTACGGAAGTATATGCATTATATTGTGTTCTAACTTCTACTTGTGGCTCCTACATGTTGTTTCTTAAAAAGATAACTAAAATTTAACAAATCATACCAATACCAAAGAAAAACATAACAAGAACTCTAATTTAACTATACAATATAAAATAACCAAAAAGTTGGTTCAATATGAATTTTTATAAAATAATCAGCTGAATCATATGATTTACACCCCTCTATCAACTCATCACTGAATTGTCCTTAAATTCGAAGTGTTACTTAAAATTAAGTTTCAGTATCCGTACTTCATGTATAAAAATACAAATGGTGATTCAAAATTATTGGCATGAAACTATAAGGTAGAACTTGTGTTTTAAATAATTTCATGCGTCTAGCATGAAATTAATTAAAGCACAAGTTTTATTTAGAGGAAAATATTAAGTAAAAATAAAATTGCAGGATCTATGTTTTTGTTGTGTTTGAAATCTGATAGAAAGAGAGGAAAACCTACGAACCGTGGAGGATAATTGATCTATTTTGAAAAAAAACAGGTTATTGTTTTGATGTCAAAAAATTATTGTTGAAGAATGAGATGAACCTTCTAAGTGAAAATTATGACTACGTTACTATTGCTAGCTAAGACCCTTTCATAACTCTTGAGATAGTTGTGACTCGCAAAATTTGTAATCTATCAAGTAACAAAATTCATTCATCATTTGTTTTGTTCTAAGAAAAATCTTATGTGTTTAAAATTGATAATTTTTTTGCAATTTGTAATATTTTCAGTTACTAATGATATCTCAATTTTTCATATGAACTCTCTTGGGCAAGTTAATTAAGGCTGACAAAAGAATTTCAAAATTAAGAAAAAGTGACACAAATTTTAATTATTGAGTAGAGGTGACAATTTTAAGATTAGTGCTAGTGATACTAATTTTAAAATCCCAAATTTTTATTATTTACACAAAAATCCTATCTTCCCCATCTCCATTTCATCCCCCCCCCCCTCGATCGCCGTCACCACCTCCGACCACCACCAATTTTTCCTCTTCTTTTCCCATCACCACCCACTTCCTCCTCTTCTTCCTCCGTCAACACCACTTTTTTCTCATCTTCCACCACCACTATGTTCTTCTCTTCTTCCTCCTCCACTACCATCTTTGCCACTTTCTTCTTCTCCATCATCGTCACCACCATCACCTTCACCTTCGTTATTACCACCAACGCCTCCTTTGTCGCCATAACCACCCTCTCGTTCACCTCACTTTCTATCAAAGAATCAAACAACCGTTGAAGTCGTTAGAGCAACTACGTAAAAGCTGTTGTACTCATTTTAACAATTGTTGCAACAACTCAAACAACTGTTGAAGTTGTTGTAACAACTACTATCTTGTTGTGACAATTGCCTTAGCAACTAATATAGTTGTTGCAACAACTTCAGTAGTTGTTGCAAAGAGGAGTTATCAAGCTGTCTTGATTCAGTGTTTTTACTAAGTATACCGTTCATTTATTTTTTACCCTTTTTTAAAGCTAAGGCGAATGACGCTGAGTTTTAAACTCGGCTGATAATGGGTCCACACTCTATCCTTCTCCATTCACTTAAATAATGAGCTTTAGACTATAACAGGTTTGAACCTGTAGCACGCCTCTAACCCATACATGACAACTTCACTCTTACCACTAGACCAAGACCTTCGAGGCTTCATCATTTTTATTTAAGAGAAATAAACCACGCTAAACAATCCCTGTGCAACAAGCCCGATTGGAAAAGCATGAGGAAGATTTCAAACCATGAGAACCTCCAATAGGAAACCCCTGCAATTCTACGAATATGAAGTAGAAGTAGTAGTGAATTATCCAAACAATTATGTAACAAGTTGCTGAGGTTGTTTTGTTGCATTACCTTCCATGGAACCCTGTACAGGTTGCATCAGTGGATTAGTTTGACCATCAAGAGATTGTGGTTGCTGAAGCTGCATGGAAGACTGAGGAAGTTGCTCTTGTAGTGGAGAAGTAGGCTTTCGCGGCCGATTGGGACCAAGAAAGAAATTTATGTGCTTCTCAACCGAAAGCAGTTTCTCCTTGTGAGAAAGTTGAATATCATGCTTGTTAAGCCCCAAGAAACGCATAATGCATTCCAACGCTACCTTGAACATCTTGAGCTTTTCAGTTACCTCATTTGGAAGATGCTGACGAAGAGAGTCATGCTTAAAATCAGAAGCAAAAATCAGTTTAGTCAAACTGTTAAGCATGACTCTCTTCGTCAGCATCTTCCAAATGAGGTAACTGAAAAACTCAAGATGTTCAAGGTGGCGTTGGAACGCATTCTGTGTTTCTTGGGGCTTAACAAGCATGATATTCAACTTTCTCACAAGGAGAAACTTCTTTCGGTTGAGAAGCACATAAATTTCTTTCTTGGTCCCAATCGGCCGCGAAAGCTTACTTCTCCACTACAAGAGCAACTTCCTCAGTCTTTCCATGCAGCTTCGGCAACCACAATCTCTTGATGGTCAAACTAATCCACTGATGCAACCTGTACAAGGTTCCATGGAAGATAATGCAACAAAACAATCTCAGCAACTTGTTACATAATTGTTTAGATAATTCACTACTACTTCTACTTCTACTTCATATTCGTAGAATTGCATGGGTTTCCATTGGTGTTCTCATGGTTTAAATGTTCCTCATGCTTTCCCAATTGGGCTTGTTGCACAGGGATGATTTATTTCTCTTAAATAAAAATGATGAAGCCCCGAAGGTCTTGGACTAGTGGTAAGAGTGAAGTTGTCATGTATAGGTTAGAGGCGCGCAACAGGTTCGAACCTGTTATAGTCTAAAGCTCGTTATTTAAGTGAATGGAGAAGGGTAGAGTGTGGACCCATTATCACCCGAGTTTAAAGCTCTGCGCCATTCGCCTGAGGATTTCTCAGCTTTAACAAAGGGTAAAAATAAATGAACAACAGTATACTTAGTTTAATCCTACTAGTGGGTAAGATATACGCATTCCTTACCCCAGCTTTGGGGGGTAGATAGACCGCTCAAAAGAAGTGTATAAATTCGTAAAATTAATTGTAATTAGTATGTTATCCAACACAGAGTGCTGCACTTATGAATGGTAATCAAAATTTTGTGCTGGAGGTTCATACTTTTATAATAGTATAGAAGATTGAAATATTAATAAATATAACCAAATACCCAATGAATGAATAAGTGTAAAGAAGGAAATTTAACTTTCTTATACAAGTACATCCGGAGGGAAGTTAAAATTTATTAATATACCTGAAATATCTTACATTATCCCAAAATGTTAATGATGTAAGCAATCAACTTCTTTAATATTTGTGTTATCCTCAATTTTTGTTTTATTTGTAGCACCTTTAGATTCTACATCTCATAAGGGAAACACAAACGGAGCTGATAGGCAAGAAGTGGTTTACCAAAAGGTATTGTTTGCAATGATGTTTTTGTTTGCACAAGATTTTGAAAACTGTGGAAATTACATATGTGGATTTTGATAAACTGGCTGGTTATGACATTATAAGAAATAGTTGAATGTTTTGAAATATTTCCTATGATTATAGATTAATAGAAGAGGTTTAGCATACCAAGTGTTCAGCTAAATTCATGGGCATACCCCTCCCCGCAAGGTGCTTTACGTATCCAATTTTTTAGATGAAATAGAACTTGAGCATGTTAACAGGTAACTTGTTAGAAACTGCTATATTATACATTTAGAAGTACTACTACAACTACACCTCAATCCCAACTTGCTTGGTCAGCTTTATGAATCCTCGCTGTCGATGGTTCTTTGTTTAAGCCTGTCTTGGTCCAACATCGTCAACGACAAAAAATTAGTTTCACAAACACTGGCATAATTTAGAAGTGATGTACTCTTTGATAAATTAATTGAGTACAGGAAATTAGTCGTTGAATGCTGAGATCATATCATCTTAATTCATGAGGTATGTCTGTAAGTTCAGATCAAAGTCGTCTTAGTATGTCACCAATTTGCTTTACTAGCTAGGAATAAGTTGGAATACTTTGGCTTATCCAAGAATAAGCATGTAACACTAACAAGCTTTGTATACTCCATTCCTGTCATTTTTCACCTACGAAGCCAACTACATCATTATTATTTACTTCACCTGAAAAATTAAGCAAATGATGATTTCCATTAAACAATATTATATCTCCAACCCCAACTTAAAAAAAGTATATTCTAATTCCTCCTGGTTGGGCTGGTCTATCATCACATTATGGAAGCAAACCCCAATGCTGATTTACCATCTTCATGTTAGTCAGTTTAGTCTTCCTCTTCTACTTCACTTTCAACTTTTTTATCTGGAAGGTTCTTTCGTGAGGATTCTCTAGTTTGTTCTCTACTGCATCGTAAGTTGATCTAATTATCACCTAACATGTGAATGCTTTCTTGACATTTCTGCAGTTGACTTAACGAAAATTTGTAATGCAGATCAAGTCTATGAAGGAGATGTATTTTTTTTAAGCTCAATAATCTATTCCAAAAAATTGCTTGTGAAGTGCAAAAGGTGTGTCATAAACATCTCTCTGAGTGCTTCATAATATTGGAAATTTTGGTCGACCCTCTTGCAAGATTTTTTCAACATGCCCCAAGGTATGTAATGCATATTTTAGTGTATTGATTATTGGAAACTTCTCTTATCTCTTTGCATGTTTCTGACACTTATTATAACTCCTCCTTGCATATATTTTCTATATTTATATTTGATAAAAACAACTTGATATTCCTAAGGTAATCCTAGAATATTATCTAACGAGGAACTGATGCAGAAAACTCAAAATTCTAAATGCTCATTTTTGCTTCCATGGTTCCTTTCCTGTCATCTTGAGAAACAGTGCTCTCATAGTGGGAATATGTTGTAGTGCGGTTAATTCCTTTTCATTTCTAGCATCTGTTTGTGTTGAAGCATTGTAAATCATTGTGAAGTCAAGGTGGTTGTGGACACCATAAAAGGAGTTAATTCGCATATCTAGCTAGGCATTGCGATGTAGATGTCATTTTTTGGGGGTCCATCCCCATATCACATGTGTTAAGAAGAAAGTCTTTATTTCCCTTTAGCAAGATTTCCTGCAGATTTTGAGACACCTTTGTTGAAATTAACTATCAGCCAATTAATACAAGGTGGATAGATAGACACTTTTTTTACTTTGAAAAGAGCTCCTCAGTTAATTCAGCACAGAGAAAAAAATAGAGGGGGAGAAATGAGGTATTTCATAGACTTCATAAAAAATAGTCTATGAAAGGAAAATAGAATGTGGGTGATATGTTAGTGAGGTAAAAAATCAAATGAGGATTATTTATTTTGAGCGTGTTGTGGTCACTTTGAGTGACCATTCGGGAGAAGCTAGAGGTGGCCCCTGTAGCTGACAAGACGAGGGAAGTGAGACTGCGATGGTTTAGACATGTGCAGAGAAGGAGTATCAATGCTCCTGTTAGGAGGTGCGAGAGGCTGGATTTGGAAGTTACACGAAGGGGTAGAGGTAGACCGAAGAAGTATTTGGGGGAGGTGATTAGACAAGATATGGTGAAACTTGATCTCACCGAGGACATGACCTTAGATAGGAAGGAGTGAAGGTCGCGAATAAGAGTAGCAGACTAATAGGTTAGTAGGTTGATGTCTGGCCGTGGGGCATAGTAGGGTAGTAGGAGTTGTCCGGTGTTGTCTTTATCTGCCTTATATATGTTAAGTGTCTCGAATTTACTTGCTATCATGTGCTTTTCGTTATTAATCGCTCTTTCTGTTCACTTTCTTTTTCTCTTCCTTTCCTGTTTTCATATCTAGCTTATTATGCTTATGGGTTTTTGTGACGAGGGTTCCCAGGAAACAACCTCTCTACCTCTATGAGGTAGTGGTAAGGTCTGCGTACATTCTACCCTCTCCAAACCCCACTTGTGAGATTCTACTAGGTATGTTAATGTTATGGTCACTTTGAGTATTGTACTTGTGACCACACAATGTAAAATTTCTTGCTATAGTGATATTAGTTGTTCGTCTTTGCCCTTTGGTTTTTCCCTTATGTAAAAGGGTTTCCATGTGAAATCGTTGATGTTACCATGTTTCCATTTTGTCCTCATTATTTTGATTGTAAATGTTGGTGTTATCTTGCGTTTCCCAACAATTTTTGTGTTAGTTTATTTTCCATTCGAGGAAAGGATTAAGGCCTCCCGGGTTCTTTGGGCAAGGGCTTTATTTATTTGAATTTAAATAGCACTTGAGTCAACATTCTGTTAAATTGTGTGAACCTTGCTAGCTATGTTATTTGTCTCTTTATGTCATTTCTTGAATTTTCCTCCCTTTTTCTGTGCCTTCGGAGGTATTTGAACCATAAATGTTAAAAACATGCAAAGGGCAAAAAAAAAAGGACTGTGACTAAACTGATTTTTGTTTCCTCTTTAGGACCCTCTTCATCAGCATCTTCAAAATGAGGCAATTGAAAAGCTCAAGATATTTAAGGTGATATTGGAACGCATTCTGCGTTTCTTGGGGCTTAACAAGCATGATATTCAACTTATTCATAAGGAGAAACTGCTTTCGGTAGAGATACCGATAAATTTCTTTCTTAACCTCAATTGGCCGCGAAAGCCTACTTCTTCTCCACTACAGGAGCAACTTCCTCAGTCTTCCATGCAGCTTCAGCAACCACAATCTCTTGATGGTCAAACTAAACCATCGATGCAACCATTACAGCATTGTATGGTAGCAATGCCGCAGAATAATCTCACCAACTTGCGACATGATTCCTTATCTGTTCTACCGACAATTTCCTACTCTCAGCAACACATAATATTACACAGTACAACCTAGTTTTAGTGTGGATTTGGGACAGGGTAACTCATCGAACTCACTGCAGCAGGTGGTTACTGGATATTTACAACAGAAACCTGTTAACAGTCCTCAACAAGTTAACATAAGCTCACAGTGTGGAATGAACCCCGTACAGGCAAACCTTGGTACCCTACAACAAAATTTAAATGCCCTGCAGCAGGCACTTCCTAAGAAGCACGAGCAGCAACTGTTGGAGATCCAGAAGTTAAGACAACAATACCTTCATTGGTAGATGCTGCAGCGCCTTTTGCAAAGACACCATCTAAGGCGACAGCTGCAAATTGTGCAGATCCAGCAGTTAAAGCAGCAGTACCACCATTGGCAGATGCTGCAGCAACTTTTGCAAAGACACCAGCTAAGGCAACAGTTGCACATGTTGCAGATCCAGCAGTTAAGACAGCAGTACCACCAACAGTGGATGCTGCATCGACTTTTTCAAAGATGGCAGCTAAGGCGACGGTAGCAAATGTTGCAGAACCAGCAATTAAGACGGCAGTACCACCATAGGCAGATGCAGCAGCAACTTTCTCAAAGGCAGCAGTTAAGACGACGGTAGCAAATGTTGCAGAACCAGCAATGAAGACGGCTGTACCACTATCGGCAGATGCCGCAGCAAACTTTTTCAAAGACAGCAGTTAATGCAACAGAAGCAAGGCAGGCAACAGCAGACCACACTATTGCCAACTCACCATATGTCACAGCTTCAACAGTCTTCAATGCAGCTTCAGCAACCACAATATCCTAATGGTCGAAATAAATCCACAGATGCAATCTGCACAGGGTTCCATGGATGATAATGCAATAAAACAATATCACCATCTTGTAGCATAATTGTTTGGATAATTCAATTGTTTGGTGTATTGCACTCTTGACCACATGCACCCTTTCCTAGATTATGTCAAGTACTGCAATTATTCTTATAAATTACTTAAATATCATGTGGAAACTTAGGTTAAAATTCGAAACATCCATCTCCAAATTCTCTGTTTGGATCTTTAACAACACCCATCAGAACACAACGCATAGAGTTGAAGAGTACACAATCACCACATTGACTAAAAGGGGGTCTGATGCCAGGTGTGGATTAAGCTTTGCTTTCGTGATGGGTTAACTGTGTTCAAGTTGGTGGGTTAGATTTGCAGAAAGGCTTCGTGTGTTTGAACTGGATTTGCATTTGCAAAGGACATTTAATACCTAGATAGAATTATATTTTCATTTTGAACCTAATGTCGTAATTTGATATTTAGAGCTTAAGAACTCGCCTTTTAGTGATATAAATGAAGATTTGCTCATTTGGACTTGGGGTTAAAAATATAACCTTTTATTTGTTAATTTCCTTTTATTCCATCATTTATTTCATGATTTAATCTATAGAGTCGATGAGAAAGTAAGTTTTATACCTAGAATTGGGAATATATTTTTTTATTTAGGTGTCGATTCATACTCAAATTTTGTTGATTTCAAGCTGAAGCATCCTCATGTTACAATGAATTGATTTTGTAGTAAAATTATACTATTTACCTTTGTAATACCCTATAAGTCGGAAAGTCGGAAGAAGGAAAGTTGTAGAAAATTTTGATCACTATCTGATTCTATGAAGGCCAACGACAACTCGCAAAAAGGAACCACAGATTGTATAAGCCTATCACGGATGGGTAAGTGAGTTGAAAATTTTTGGGGAGAATTGATGGAACCACGAGTGCCCCTTATGAGCCATAGAAATATCCACGAGTCGTAGACTATGCTCGCAGAAGAAGGTCCAGACTTGGGGAAATTGAGGGGTCTCTTGGGGAAATTGAGGGGTCTCTGAACTTAGTTTACAATTCGACAGGACGAGCTCGTACTTGGAAGAATTAGTCATACATAGACCTTATAGATGGGATAAAAAAAGGGTAAATTTGACTAAGTGTTGGGGTCATGTTGTTACGCCCTCCTCACTTGGCATATGACCGACACTCGCAAAATCATTTTTGGTCCCCAAGCGAACCACTTGGCCTCATCACATTTATTCAATCATAATCTAATAACAAAAGATATCAACAATCACAAAATGACTCAATAGGAATAAATAACCAAATCAAATCAACTGAATAAGACTAGTATGAAAGAAACTAGCCAAAAACAATATTCAATCACAAACAGACAGTCCAGTCTATGAAGCCTCTATTCATCTATCTAAGTGGTGCCAATGACATGTCCATGACTATCTCAAATCAAAATAAAAGAGCTAAACTCAAAGCTAGATGATAAATGTGGTATCCTTTGAAAGCAGGGGAGAACTCACCAATGAGCAGAATGTGAATGGGTCCTTAATGGTGCCCCCGTTGATGACCTCTAGTACCTGTCTCTGCATCATGAAAAAAGACAGGCCCAAAATGTTAGTACGTGGAATATATGAGTATATAATATGGCAGAAGGAAACATACATCATGGAAGAATAATATCAACTCAGACAACCTCATTTAGGAAGACAAGAACTCAATCAAGTGTTATAAGTCTAAAGTAAGAACAAGGTTTAGACAGTGATTAATCATATACAATCCAATCATTTAGAGTACTATCAAGGCCTATATGAGAGTTTCTCTAATTGACAACCATCACCTTATAAGCTGGTGATGATACAACAAAGCAATGTTATTTTCACATCCATCCAATATCTTGCTAGGGTAAAGGATATCCCATCAGTGGATCGACAATCAATAACATCAAGTCCTCTTCTGAGACAATAGGAAACATCCGATTTTAGGGCTTAATCTCTCCTATGCTAGCTATGTAGTTGTTGAGTTTGAGTTGTTATTTATTTTTACTCAATTCGGTGATCAAATCTCCTCCCACAACTCAACATGCTCATAAGACCAATCTCTTCTATTAACTCATTTAATTAGTCTCATTGGATATGTGTCAAACTAAACTCATCATATCAATTATCAACTCTTTTGTTAGAACATTCGTTTAGAATCAGTTCATGACTCATCAAGACTCTCTATCATCCATCATTCAAACTCAAAATATTCAGCTACAAAACTAGAGTTAAAACATTTATAATTTTTATAGACTCTTCAGGCTCAAATCATACTCATGTATACTCATTCAAGTAAAATATATAGAAAAAAATATAAGAATTCAGTCTGGGATTCATGTAGAAAAATAAAATCATCTTTTACAAGTGTTTAATTCATAAAAACTATCATTCATACAAGATTATGTGGAATACACTAGGATTTTAAGAAAAAAATTCCAGAAACATTCATGGAAGACTCAATTCCCTCAAAATTCAATAAATCGTAAATATGGAGTACATGGAAGAACAAAATTCATGCTTTAGCTAGCTTTACATACCCGGAAAATAAAAACTCCTTGAAAATTTTTGGTTGAACTTGAAGATGAAGAATACAAGCTTCTTCTTTAGGAGAACTTGGAACGTAAAAATCTTGGTATTTTTTAAAGGTTTATACGTTAATGGAAGGTTATTAAGCTACAACATAGGCATAGGAAAGTTAATTAAGGGTAAAAGGTCAAAAATATCATTTTGGAAAAGTCAAATAATCATCAAAATTGAAGAAAACAAATGACTTTTTAATAAGTTCCATCGACTAAATTGGTGGTTTAGGGGTCCCATCGCCGAACCATTAGGCGGTACGCTGAATGGGACCTTTAGACTGCCCTTTTTTCAAATTTTAAGGTTTCTCGAAACAATTCAACAGTCAAATTCTGCTGGATCACCAAATGAATTCGAAGGTTCGCTGAATTTTATAGCCCAGATACATTTTAATAATATGGTCATAACTTTTTTCTTCAAACTCCTAATAAGGCGAAACTATATGTGTTGGAAAGATAATTTGATGACCTTTAGTTTAATGGGTTATGGGTGACCTAAATCATTATGTGTTGAGAAATATGACCATTTGAAGTTGACCCTTCTATGAATTCATACCAAAACTTAGCCGATAGAATGCTTTTTAACTTGGCTTGACTTTGGGGGTACCTCATGACTTTAAACCACATCCAAAACAATTCAAATAATTAGTAAAGGGCCTTAACATAAATTCAAAACTTAGAAATGATTGGATCACCTAATTTCATAAAAGCTCACGTCAAAACTCAATCAGTAAGGAAGGTTTCGACTCAACTCTGTTAAGGGATTTTTGTGACCCTTATTCATTTCAAATTTATCATTCTCCTATAGGATGGACTCTAATACCTATATGCAAGGTTAGAATCACTAGGTATGATCCCATACGCATAAGAGAAAAGTTCGGATCTTAGCTTAGAAGTTTTCAAGATGTTACACATGTGCAAGGGGATCTATGACCCGTAAAGGAAACTATGGGTAGTAAACTAAGTCATGGATAGGAGTCCAAAATTTAGGTCTCTGAACTTTTGGAAAGTAGACGGGACGAAATTTGTATACAGATCGTAAAACAAATGATGATCCATAAATTGGGGTCTCATACATGTATGTCATAAATTCAGGAAATCAAGGCTTCGCTGGGTCTCGTACATGAACTTCAAAAATTCAGAAAATCAAGTTTGAGTTCCACGAAGCCTTTCCACAGGTCGTGGTTTGGTCTATGACCCATAAATCCGGCTTGTGGATTCCTCGACAGTTTTAATGAAGGATTTTTGGTCATCTCCTCCTACTTAAAGCCCTAAACTATGTCATTTTAAGTCGATAATTGCCTATAACCATTCCTATACTACCAAAATCAACCCCATTCCAAATCATTCACCACAATCTCCCAAACTTCTTCTCCAAGTTCAATCGTAAGGCTCCATTAAAGACTTCAACAAGGGTTCCAAGCTTTCTGACTCTAAATTCGTACTTCATCCATAGATTTTGACTAAGGTATGTGGACATTTATTTATCGGTACCTTTCACCCATAAGACCAAAGCCTTTTCACTTTATCTCCTAATTTCAATGCAATTTCATGAACTTTTATGATTTTGTTTCAGTTGCTTAGATTCTAACTTATGTTATGATAGTTGATTGATATCAATATAAATTAATACGAACTGCATGAAATTAATGGTTTTCAAGTGATTTATTTTAAAGACAATCTAGGATTGTGAATTATATTGTGAGTCATTAATTTATGATTTCAATTGTTATGATTCTTTATGATTGAGTACGTTTTTATTGAATTGCATTTTTCAAAGTCAATTTGATATTGAACCCACACTAGTTTTAATGATTCATGAACTTGAATGATAAGAGCTTACTAAATATTTATGAAAGTTATTTAAATGATGATTCTATGAAGTCCTTCAATGAATGAACAAGAGAATGAAAAGTTTTTTTATCGAATTATGAATTCTAAATGTGATAAGGATAATTTTCACATGATTTAATCGTTCAAGGTTTAAGGAGCTACTCTAAATGAATTATAAGCTTATAGTTGATTATTACTATGTTTTCTTATTTCATGGAAATCGACTAACCACTGAGAAGGTTTGAGGTGGGGTTCGATCTTGTGGACGTTAAGGTTATCCACCCAAGGAAATCCTAGTAGCAACCTCTTATCTATAACTATGTGCCAATGTAGGTTACCTTCTTAGACTAGGCTAGGGAATCTACATTTAGCCCTCATTGATGATTGATTGCTTGTGCCATCATGGATTTTATCTTGGCAAAGTAGCATCTTTGTTCTCGATGTGGGAGTTACATCAGATTTCACATTGTAGCTCACGTGGTATTGTTGTCGGCTAGAGTTGATATCAAACTCAATATGAACAAAGTTTATTTTATGCTTATTGCACCACACATGGATGCATTGACCTCATGACTTTACTTATGTAATATTTTTATATGCCCATTCATGGTACTTTACTTTTACTCATGCATCTCTTATTTCCTGCATTTTATTGCTCATAATTGCGATGCATTTCCCACATACATCGTACATTTAACCATACTAATGCATATTTTCCAATATTATTCTCAATGTAAAGGAGGACGGTCACCCTACACTCCCTTCTACTGGCTAGTTATTTAGTTAAAGACTTTCTTGATTCGTAATGGTTCGAGGGATACCTAATCATGACTTTTCTTGTTGACTTTAGTTGTTCTAAGTTTGAGACTGTTACATATTTTTATTGAGAGTGAGCTAGGGACATGTCTTAGCCCCCGCCTTTAATAGACTATGTAGAGGCATGATTGGGCAACACGTATTAGAGTTTTTGTCATCTTTTTTTTACTTATTACTATCTTTATATTTTGAGTTGATGCTTAAGACTTACTTTTTCTTACTTCTAAACTATTGTGTGATTGATTGATGCTTTCCATACTTGGTAAATCCTCATGAATGGTATACTAGATAGATTGATTGGAGTCCTATGGGATTTCGATATCCATGTCATACCTAGGGCCTAACTTAGGTCATGAAAAATTTGGTATCAGAGCACAAGATTTTGGAATGTCCTTAGGAGTCCAACATACCACTTCAAGTCGGTTTCATTCATGGATATAAAGCGCGCCACATCTATGAATAGGAGGCTATGAGATGTTTAGTAAAAACTTCACTTGTTTCATGGTCTATGTCGTGCCTTAGAGTGTACCTTAAGACTCTTTTTCTCTAACGATTTTTTTTTGCACTTTTTAGACAATGCCTCCAAGAAGAGCCCAATGCAAAGAGAAGTCGATGCCAATGAGGACCAAGCTCCTCCGGGTCCTCAAGTTCCAAATGATCCTCTTATTGATCAAGTGACAAATGCTTAGTTACGGACCGCTATCACCAATTGGCTCAAGTTGTGTCCAATCAAGGTGTTACTTCTCCAAATGTGCCTAACCCGACGGCTAGAGTCCAAGATTTTATGAAGATGAACCTACCCAAATTTTATGGTTCTAAAGTGGATAAGGATCCATAAGAGTTAATTGATGAAGTTTTTTTAGTTGTGGCTACATGGGGTTGTCTCCGGATGAGAAGGTCAAGTTAGCGGCTTATCAACTTAGGGCATTCCAAGGGTGTGGTAAGACCAATGGAAGGGAGAAAAAGTTGAAGGATTGGGTCCTATTGCATGAGAAGAGTTTAAGAGTGCATTCCTTGACAGCCTCTTTCCCTTGGAATTGAGGGCAACTAATTTTCAAGAATTCATTAATCTCTGGCAAGAAGGAATGAGTGTGAAGGGGTAAACCCTCAAGTTCACTAAATTTTCCAAGTATGCACCTTTCATGATCTCTGATCCAAGGGCAAGGATGAGAAAATTTACCTTTGATGTTTCAAATTTGATATCTAAAGAGCGGACAACGGCTATGCTAATTAAGAAGAGGTATATCTCAAGTCTTATGACTTATCTAGATCAAATAGAGGATGATAAGTTGAGGGAAAATTCTAGGGAACTCAAGAAGGCCCGAGTTGATGGTGGTGGATTCTCTCATCAGAATTCCGAAAATGGTAGTACAGGAGAACTCAAGGTGGGAAAAGGTACTCAGGTCAAAGTTTATCCACCACTCTTACTCAAAGGTTCAATAAAGATAAAAGGTTTAACCCCAAAATTCAAGGTGGAGGGTCGGGTGCACAATTTACTCCTATTTGTAAGAAATATGAAAGGATTCATAGTGGGGAATGTTTCGTCGGCTTCGATATGTATTTTAGATGTGGTAAGCTCGGTCATCATGCCAAGGATTATAGAAGCGGTGGTGGTTCTAGGTCTCAAGGCCAAGTGGATCAAGGTGGACATGCTCAACAAGGGTTGGCCAACGCACTAACTGGTTCTATGCACTATATTCTACAAAAGATATGAAGGAGACTCTCGACCCTGTTATGGGTATATTGAGGGTCTTTAACTTTGATATTTATGCATCGCTTGATTCAAATGCCAACTTGTCATTTGTTATTTCCTGTCATGACTCAACTTCCGGGCCATGATGGCGCCTGTTAGATCCCACCTACAGAAAAGCTGATTCCAGACTCCAGTGTACCTGTCCTGAACCACTAACATAATAATACTAGTCATATATGCATAAGCCAACCACATCTTACCCCAGATGCTGGAAGTCATCTGCACAGAGCTACTATAGATACAAGCATACACTCATATATATACATAATTATAATAATATACATAGCCAGGAGAAATTCCTACACATCAAGTCACAACTACAGAGTACAAGGCCGACTTCTGAATACAATACTCGACCGTCAAAACAAAAGGAGACTACTGGATGTCTAGAGCTGTTGATGCTGACCAGTGTCTCCTAAATCATCTGGAACAAAACGATTCAAAGGAATATTGAGAACAAAAGAAGAAACTGACAAGATTAGCGTTTATCTTTAGTCTACATGTATATGTTTTGCTACATGTGGTCCAAGTTAAGAGGGAAGAGAAGAATGGAGGGCAGAGATTAAGAGAAACATGTGAGAGATTTATGACTGCTAAAAAGCTTCACGATGATTAGGATTATGACTGAACGTCCACCATTTTAACATAGAATAAGGATTGTTAGTCCTCCTAGAAAAGAAATTGGATCGTATTAAGCCAAAGTCTAAAGATAGTGGACTATTTTGAGCGTTTTCTCGCATGTTGAGGAATAATTGAGGAGAGAGTGGAGAAAATTGAGGCTTATTTGAGAAAGGTGGAGACATTATGGGCTGATATTAACAAAAGATGACTTATTTGGCGAATATACAGAATGGTGAAGTTTCTAGGGTCACTAGATGTCCAGCTAAGTACGTGAACTCCTCTTTGACAGGTGATGGTCGAGCAAAGAGGAAACAAATTATTTCGATACTTATCCTAATTTCATGTGACAATGGTTTTTGTTAGTCAAGTATAGTGATCGAGGACTAGTTTTAGACAAAATTGAAGAAAACCCTAAATTCAAATATCAAATTTTAGAAATTGATATTGTTATCAAAAAAACTTTAGAAAAATTAATATGATTGTGCTTCAATCAACAGTGCTTTATGGATTCTTTATGCTTCAAAAAAGAATCACTTCATTGAACAAACAAGAGAATCTAAAACATAATCTGTTTTTTTTTTCGGATAAAAAAATGTTTGTTAAACCTATGAAGTTGCCTTCATCTTAACACCACATGAACATTATCTATAAATTTTTCATGCATCATCATACACAAATAACAAGTACAACAAACCTAAATGTTGTTTTCTGTAAAAACACAAAACACCTTATTTGATTTTCTCCGGAACGATTATAAACAAGTTTACAGAAACTTGTAAATTCTTCAAGCATTTTGATTTCATTAGGAATTTTCATATAAATTTTGTCAAGTGACAATATCCACTGTTAAATTCATGATATTCTCTGATGCCTGGACTGTTGGTCCTATAAGCTTACACTTCTACAGATGCATGATGTACTATTTCACTTGATAACTGTTTCTATGTCAGTATGCTTAAATAGACATAATATTTTATTCTTATGATCTTTTACAATATTGATGTGAGGCCCAAAATACATATTTTAGTCATAATTTACCTCGTATTTAATACTTTTATTTATCCATTTTGAGCATAAATTTCATGGATTGTGCTAATTTATGTATTTTATTTGTAGGATTAAATTGACGCGAAAATGAAGAGATTTGGAGCTCAAATAAATTAAAAAGAAAAGGTTATAAAAGGAAATTCAAGCAGGTAGCTTAATGGATTTAATTGAATATAATAATATATATTATTATATATGTTTTGTACCTGCTATATTGCAATTCAATTGCAATTTGAATTGGAATTTGATGGAAGCTTCCACGTTGCAGCTAATAAGTGGCAGCAACCAATTGTTGACGGCATTCAGGAGCCATTCGCGTGAAAGCCCAATTCCTTTTGATTTTGGGTTTCTCAATTTATTTTGGACTCAATTATTTTATTTTAGGATATTTTTTACATCTATAAATATTCCATAAAATTAAGTTTTACATAACTTTTGACCTAGAGAGAAATAGGAGTCGTCGTGGAGGTCGGAGAATTTTGATTTCATCTTTTCTTCTCCAATAATATTTATTTTTATATTTTATCTTTGAATAATTTGTGGTAATTTCTTCATGTCTATGTGGAGCTAATTCCCGTTCTAAGATTATGGTAGCTAATAAGATGATTGGTTAGTCATTATTAATTCAAAATATTTGTTTATCATATTAGTTATTCTTATATTGCTTTTATCTATACTTCATAGCTTGATCAACTAGAAGGTAAATTAGTTGTTCATTCTGGATTCGAAAGATGTTGGAATGAATAGAACACAGTAGTATAGGGAGCTTGTTCAACTAGGAAACTAGATTGATTCGTGTAAGGGAGACCCGTGATAACTATCTTTACACCTCGCTTGGTTCAAAATACAGGAAGATAACGTTAAAGCATTTTTATTGATGTGTCTATCCCCGCTCAACGATGTAGTTAGGCAGTCAATAAAGGTAGGCTGGCAGAGGCGTGCAACCCTGTTTAGGTAATTTAAACCCTGTGAATCAGCAACTAGATAATCAAATAATTTGATGAAATTGAGGCTAAACATGATTATTAGCTAAACCACAATCTTAGATCGATTCATTCATTGATGGTGTAAAAATATCTCTTTTGGTTAATTGTTCACCGCTTGAATAAATAATTAGAATTAATATAATTTAGTAAATAATTAATTGACAAGTCCTTTGGGTTCGACATCCGGCTTCTGAAAAGAGACACTATATTACTTGGGTTGACCACGTACACTTGCGTGTGCTAGGGAAGCAACAAATATCGTGCACTATATCATATCAATATATCATTGATGAGCTATCATTTTGTATCAGCTTATAATGCAATTTAACTTATTGAGATCTCATCACTTCATTGTTTACAGGTATTTGAAGCTCTCTTGAGGTTTCATAAGTTGTTGGCTCTTCAAGAGCACATTGCCTCATTATGATCTTTGTGCTTTTTTCCCCTTCTAAGGATTATTACAATTGGAACCGATAGGTTTACTGTGCTTCATATATGTCGTAGACTTTATCCTGTTTGGTTATGGAGTAGAAGTAGTTGCAACTGAAATGTGAGATTTAATTTTATGATTAGAAAATGCTTCTAGCATTTGACTTGAATTATCTTTTGAATGAGTATCATACGAATGATAACTCACAACATATTTCTTAGTTACTTATTACTTCTCGCTAATGTTAGAATAACTAACATGCCCCAATCTACTTTGGACATTCCATCCTTGTGTATCATGATATCCTTTAATCTTATATTGCTTATCAAAGGCTATTAGATGGAAAATATTTGGTTCTTGACCTTGCACCAATTTGGAGGGGGCAAATTAATCACAATTTGTTGGTTTGGTTCATACAAATGTTGTTGTATACGATATATCATACCATAGACCATCACACAAAGTTTTGTCCTCCTAAGCAATGGTTCAACTACTTATTCAATGTCAAACCAGTTTAAATGTTAATCAGCATTATCAAGATGAATTATTGTGATCAACATAATTTGAGAACGATGCTCTTAACTCTAGCAAACAAACTTTGTGAACACCACATGTGATCATCTTATATATGCATCTATTTAAGTTATCACATGATATGTGAACATGCCTCTATTCTCCTTTCAAATTTTTGAGGATTTGGAGGATTCAATTCAAATATTAGTTGGTCTAATCAATTTTTGATGAGAACAAACACAAAAGAATTTTGAAGAATCTAATTATTCTTCGATAAGACTTAAGTTCTTAATAGGCACATCTTTGGGATTCCAAAATCATTCATGATTAGCATCTAAATATTTTTTTTTTATCAAAGCGGTAATTTTGTACAGTTGTCATTTCGTTTAGGAAAATATATGAATTATTTTATTTATTAATAAAACATACCTTAGATATCATTCAACCAGATTCTTTTCCTTCCTCAAATTGATACTTCAATAAAGTTAAAATGCAAAGTACGATAGGAACATATTGCAGTGACTTCCATACCAAAAAAATAATATCTATATCCTTTTCTATTTTATCTTTTCAGGAGATGAGTTGTGGTAATTCTTTTAGGAGAGAATTTTGTTTTACCAGCTGAAGAATGTAAGTTCAAAATTTTACTACTTTCTAAGTAAATTTTGAAATTCAACTACTTCAGAAATAAATATTGAAGTTCAACTACTTGAGGAGTAAAGTTCAAAGTTCTATTACTTTGGAAGTTAGTTGCAAAGTGATTACTTTTTAGGAGTGACTTTTAGGTTTATAGCACATCCTTAACAACCCCCCTAGACATGATGCCCACAAAACACCACTGGACCCAATTTACATACCTTAACCATTAATTCACAACACTGGATGAATTAATTAAGTATTCAAATAATATTATATTATAAATAATTATGAAGGGTTAGTATCTCAAAATACTAATCTTACACTCTTGCACAAATCCCACAAAGTTACAAATCTAACACTCCTGCACAAATCTCACACTAGACCATGGAGTAGCAAAAGGAATTACAAAAGAACTCGGAGTATAAATGTTAATGAATCATTTGAAAGCCTCCACAACGATGCAGCGGTTCACCTCAACAACTTGATCAACTCTAGCGAACTCCTCTACTATTAGCTTCGTCGTCACCAATAATATCTGCATAGACATGTGTGGAACGAGTGAGTTGTCTGCAATTATAACCCACTAAAATTCTTGACCCATCCCGTTAAATACCCCGCAATAAGTGTTAGAAAATACAAACATGCCACAAGCACAGAAATATATTTACACAAGAATTACTTCTTAATATAATATCCAACAATTTTCTAACAATTGTTCATCAAGAATACTATTCTCAACACAATTTGCACTAAAAACTTGTTATAAAAGGCAGTTAAAGGAATTAATCAACACAATGAGTCCATGATAACATACACAATGGGCCAATATATTATGAAAAACACACAAAACCTCATGGCTCTCAGCCGTATCACACCATGAAATAATATTTAATTGGTATTCTTGAACACAATATATGTCCGGTTGGCCTCAAAGATCACAATTTTTCCAAGCACACATTTGTCCCAACACATGGATTGGACATACAAAACATGTTTTTAAAATGAATAAGAAAAAGAAGGGCCCAAAGCTTAAAGTTTCACTTCAAATTCACAACTCAAGCACGCTTTTCAATAGATCATAACTATGCTCTCGAGTTTCTAAATTATCTCAAACTACATGAAATTGATTTAGAAGACGGTCAAAACCCTTTGGCGATTTTTTTTTTTTTAATTTTTAACACAAGTCAAACTTGCAGTTAAAGATTAAACTAAGTCAACTTAGATTAATGGGTTAGAATTCAAAACCATTAATATTTTTGAGTTACTCTTACCCCGTAGAGTTTAAGTTTCAACCCTTGTTGTCATTAATAGATCAAGCTTCAATTTCATTAAGTTTTAAACTTAGAGCTAAATAGCAAGAGTCTACATGGAACATGTTTCAATATCATCTTTCAAATTTATTAGTGAATATTATGTCCAATATATTGATTATTCGTGTCTCAGAATAGTAATCAAAATGTGTATAAATATGATGTTGAAACAATAGAGCAACATAGCCAACAGCATTGACTTCACTCTAATTCTCAAAATGGTGTTTAACCTCAATTAATTTCCATATGATTATTTTATCCTAATTTTTGTCATATCATTACTTGTTGACCAATATCATTTGGAATGGCGTACAAATTAAGATTGGTAGTACCTAAAGCTTTTCTTTTAGACCTGTTAAGGACCATGATGCTCCTCTCCCACTTCTAGCCTTTAACAAAATTATACTCCCTTCATTTCAAAAAAAATGTTTTAGTTTGACTTGGCATGGAGTTTAAGAAAATAAAAAAGGTTTTACAATATTGTGATCCTAATTTAAAGTTATATCAAATACATCAAAATATTGTTAAATCTTGTGAGCTTAATATGCCACGTAATAAGTTGAAATTAAAGTGTTTTCAAAAAAGGAAAAAGGGCATTCTTTTTTTAAAAAAAAAAACTAAAAAAGGAAAGCAGGTTATTCTTTTTTAAAGCGACAGTAATATTTGAGGTTTTGGCCAATAACTACTAATTAAATTAATTATCCAATCTTGCAAAATAAGTACTCATAAAAACAACTTGTTGGGTTATCACAGTTTACTACTTTTGGGAGTAAATTTCAAAATATTTCTTCTTAATCATTCTACCTCTTGTGAAATTGTGTGGTGATAACTTCACGACCAACATTCTTTTATTAGTATGACAATAATCATCATCAATATGCATAAAAGATAATCAAGCTATGCATGAATCGAAGTATTCATATTTCAATTAGTTCATCACACTCATCCATAGATTCTGTATAATGAAATCAAGTTCTTCAATTCATAATATTTATCCAAGATGGCAAAGTCTTGTGCTGATAATATGTATAAAATAATAAAACAAAAGAAAGAAAATTGTAGAGAAACATAGAGAGAAGGGAAAAAGCTTCTTATCTCTGTTGATGAATATTATACAATGAATGAGAATTCCTTTATTTACAAGAGAAAGATGACTTGATTCCAAAGTACTAATTTTTCTACCACTGTCCAACAATTTGCCTGAAATTTGATGATGTAAGCAATCAACTTATTTAATATTTGTGTGATCTTCAATTTTGTTTTGTCTGTAGCACCTTTAGGTTCTTTAATACAACTACGCCTCAATCCTAAGCACGTTAGGATTCTTACTATCTCTTCCAGTTTGTTTAAGGATGTCTTTTTCCCATATTATAAAAAAATTAGTTTCACAAGCGGGGGCATAATTGAGTAGTGAAGTATTTTTTGATAAATCAATTAAGGAAAAGATATAAATATCCCCTGAACTACGACTAAAATTTTGGGGACACACATTTCTTCTACGGAGGTCCTACTACTCCTTTGAACAATTTTAAAGTGTAATAAATACACCATTCAGTGTTGAGGTGACATACAGGGTGTATTCACTCTCTTGAAAGGATGTGAGAGGCGAAAAACAAGTTTAAATAGACATCTGAATTTTGATTTTTGAAATACTTTTAATTTGGTATCTGGCCAAAACCAACTTATTTCGAAATTGATTAGTCAAACACAAACTATTTATTACCAAAAGTACTTTTCTAAAAAGAACTTCTCAAAATAAGCATATTTTAGAAGCTTGACCAAAAAGCTAGTAATCTTCCTCTTTTAATTCACTTTTAACCTTTTTATAAGATTTTCTAGTTTGTTATCTACTGCCATCTTACATCATATACTGCATCATACAGGTGATCTAATTATCACATGTCCTCATGGGAATGCTAGTCTTGACGTTTGCAAAACTGACTTAGTGAAAATTTTTAATGCAGATCAAGTCTATTAAGGAGATGTATTTATCAGAGCTCAATAATATATCCTTGAGAGTTGCTTCTTAAATGCAGCGGTTTGTTTTTAAGCTAAATTTGCATTGCAAATGCCAAGCGAACCTAAGTGCTTGATATGGATTTTGAGTCTAACTCATCTCTTTTACGTCCTTCAATCATCATAATGTCCCATCTATTGAAGCTTTTGGACATCTTCTCTAGGACATTTTAGGGAGTCATCCTAGACAATATCTCATTTTAACCTTTTATGTGACACTGTTATATAGACATGATTTTGATGTTTGTTTCTTTTCCTTCACTGAAAGGGATCAAGGCCTCCCTAATTCTTTGGGGTTGGGTTGTATATATCTGAGTTTTAAAAAAAGCACTTATGGCAACATTTTGTTGAAACATAGATTGCTGGTGAATTCTTTTTTTTTTTTTCTGAAGTTCCATGTCGGAAATTGATAGGGCTGGGTGAGAAATAGTTCCCTCTTTTTCTTTTATAGGGTTAATAGTAACATATGTGGTCATTTTTACTATGTTATTCGCCCCTTTATGCCTTTTCTCAAGTTTTCCTCCCTTTTTCTTGGCTGTGAGGGGGGGGGGGGGGGGCAACGGGTCCGAACTGGTATCGACAATTTCGGGAATTTTACCCCTTACCTTACCTTACCGGTGCAAACTGGTACGGAACCGGACCGGTAAATCCGGATTTTTTTAATTAAATAATTGGTTAATTTGATTAAATTATTAAACTCTGAAGTTTAATTTTTAAAGATTAAATTAAGTTTAATATTTAAAGTTTAAAATTTTAAAGGTTAAATTAAACATAGTATTATTATATAAATTTTTTAAAGTTTAAATTGAAATTTACTTTTTCAAGGTTTTAAGACAAAATTTTTAAAGTAGTTATAAATATAAAAGTTTTAAAGTAGTTTTATAAGTAGTTATACTTATATAAAATTTAATGTTTTGAGTTTAAATTTTAAAAGTTTAAAATTAAATTTTTTTACCTTTTTAAATATAAATATAAAATTTAAAACTTTTCACTTTAAAAGTTTAAATTTCAAATTTTTTAAATATAAAATTTAAAGTTTAAAGTTTAAATTTTGAATGTTTCTTTTTATACTTTAAAGTTAATAAAGATTTGAGAAATAAGGGGGCAAATATATTTAAAAAAAACTCAAAACTTAAATTAAAAGTAAATTCAAGATAATAACTTTTTTAAAAAAAAAGAAATAAGGCGAATAGCCTATAATTTTATCATGTTACTTTAAAATTTAAATTGCACAGATATTAGAAAAGAACCTAATTTACGCAGCAACCTTCTAGAAAGGGTTCTGTTTCAACTAGGTCTTATTTATTGCAATACATTAATATCTTAAACCATTTTGAATTCTTGTTTAAGTGTTTCTAACATCTCTAATGTTACATTTTCTGGAATCGATTCTTGAGCTTGTTCCTCCAAAATATCCATGCCGTCTTCACTTGATTCCAATAAAATATTATCTATACCGGCTTTAAATGAGACGGCAAAGTTGGACGCCCTAAATTCCTCCGCTCCACATTTATTCAATCTCTGAATAAAACTGAAACTTCCAAGTTATCTGCTGCTAGTGAATGTCTATGGTCTCCAAATTGGAATCTTGCGGCACTAAAAGCGCCTTCCGAAGCCACCAACGATGCTTGAATAGCTAGGATATCACGAATCACCCGCTGAAGTCTTGGAAAAGCTTTACCCCGATTCATCCACCGTGCCAAAAGTTACTGCTTCCCCTCTGTATCCTTAATGTTTTCTATATCCTGGTTAAGATATTCATCAAAATCATTGTTTTCGTTAGTAGTAAATCCAAGATGAAATTCTAACATGTTATCAATGTCATCCTCGTATCTAGCCTAAGATGGTTGTGGTTCTTGATATTGTACATTTTCTACTAAATTATATTCTTCTAGATCATACAATTTCCTAGTTTCTGTTCTAATGTTACTTTTAACTACATTCAAATTATGTGATTGATTATTTTCATCGTATTCAATTTCCAAATTTGCATATAAACTGTCTACCATTCAAGATACACCGACTTCTTTGTAAGTCGGGTTAAATAAACAAGCAGTAAATAAATTTGAGGAATTGGAAAAAAGTATTTTCTAAATTTTAAAATCATTTTTTTAACAGGATCTCTAAATTTTGGATTATTTTTAAACAGGGCAAATTTAGTACAAATAGCATTAATATTAGGTAAAACAGAACAAATAGCAGAAATAATAAAGACCATAGATTTGTTTAGTAGCTAAATAAAAAACTCTTAAAAATTCAATTAAATCTCTAATATCATTCTAATCATTTTCATCAAGTCGGTAAGTCATATCTGCATCATGGGCATTCCAAACCATTGTAACGGGTCTCCTATATTCATAAACTACTTTAAGCATTTCATACAATGAATTTCACCTAGTAGCTATTATTTTGGGAATTTTCTTAACAAACAAATTGCATTCAATACACTGACTTTCAAATTCTTTACGCCTAGCCTTTACTTGACATTTAAAAATAAAATGACATGCAATTTCTACTTTATTACAACCATTTTCAAATAATGAAACACCATCTCTAACAGTTAAATTATAAATATGAGCAACACATTTAATATGAAAACCATCTTCGTAAATAGGACTAAGAACAGGTCTTAAATAATCAACAACACGTTTATTACTAGAAGCGTTATCTAAAGTTACGCTAATTATTTTACTAGAAATGCCGAAAAATTGTAAAACATTAAGAATAGTCTGTGCAATATAAGAACCAGTTTTACGCATTTCACAACTTTTATATCCCAGAATTCTTTTTTGCATGCTCCAATTTTCATCAACCTAATGCCCGGTAATGGTAAAATAATCATTACCGGTTATACTACGACTCATATCAGAAGTAATTGCTAATCTATAAGTATTATAAGCAAATAAACAACGAAAATATTGTACATGTTGTGCTTGATAATCAAAAACAGTTTTTTATTGTATTTCTTGTAAAATCATTAAAAGATGGGTTATAAACAATTTGAATGTAGTGAATAAAACCAGGATTTCAGCAAGACTAAAAAGAAAACCTGTAACAACAATCATTTTTGCAAGTTCGTCTAAGTCTCGTTGTCTATTATAAGGGTGATATGTACTAGGACCAAAAACATTAGAAGGGTTTAATTGCGACTGCACTATATTGGAACCTCTTACGGATTCTTCGGGAAGGGGGGTTCCATATTTTTTAACATCTGCAATGGCTTGAGCATGCAAAAATTCTAATTTACAACAATGCATTAAATGATTTTTTAAATGACCCATCCCACCCCCTTTTCTCGAAGTTTTATGATTAAAAACATGTTTGCATATATTACAAATTGTTTTTATTTTATCTTCGTTGTGTGTTAAAAATTGCCAAAATAATTGATTTTTTTACACGTTCCGTCTTAGGCCTATTAGATGCCGATGGTTGTATAGGGGGAGCGGGAGCAGGAGGGGGGGAGTATTAGCAGTATATGGGGGTTGCGTTTCATCGTCATAAAAAATATCGTCGTCCTCATTAATTTCATTATTATCTTCTAGTAAATCTTCATTAAAACCAAATTTTCGTTCAAGAAATTCATGATCTAATTCGGTATTAGAATCAATATTAAAATAAGTTTCGTCAACGTGTGTAAAATGTTCCGTATTAAATCTTAGTGGTGTTTGTCTTGTAGATTTAGACAAACTACCACCGTATTTTTTATCGGTTAAAGCTTTAGTAATTCCACCGAAAAAGTAATTTTTCTATTTCCTTTTCTACCGGAATCCATGTTAAATTAAATGATACAAGTAAAGATTATATGAAATTAATCAAGTTATGAATATAAAAAGATAATTCAAGTTGATAAGTAGTAAAGATTAAAGAATAAAAACTAATTAGAAGAACAAATAAGTTGGAACGAATGTACCAAACGTCTGTGTAAAAACATATGTAGAACCCGAAGTTGATGAAAATTGAAGCTTGAATATGCTCCAAATTGATCCACCAAAATTTGCTCCAAATTGCGATTAGCCACAAAAAATTGACAAACTAATTAATACTAATTGAGAGAATAAATAATAAATATTTATAATTAATTTAAGAGTAGTATACTAGTATAATATAATTATAAATTCATAATAGTAGAGAGAATTGAGAAATGAGAGAGTTGAGAGATTTTGAAAATATTGAGAGAATTTGATTGAAAAAATATGAAAGATTTGGAGGTATTTATAGTTGAAAAAATGGAAGAATTTTTGAAAAATAAATAAATAAAAAATGACATAAAAAAATAAAAAGAGTCGTTCAACGACTCTTTTGAACACTACCAATAGCCATGTTACCGTTGGTGGGCCCCACCCCAATGGTAACCTATTATTTATTTAATTTTTTAAACTAAATCGGTAATACCGGTCCGGTATCGGACCGGAGTCGGTATTAACCGGCAAAAAATTTCATTCCCGTCCCGTTACCTCTTTAACCGGCAACTATCGGTATCGTGCCGGTACAGTACTGGAACCGAGACAGAACCGGCACCTCCCGATTCCATTGCCAGCTCTAGGCGTGAGGGGTACTAAAGGGTCAATTAGTGATTGGTTAAAGTTATGCATGTCTTAGTATTGTAGGGACTAGTTATAAGTGAATCTATGTATATTTTTTATTCAGGTATTAATTATTTAGAAATTAGTTATTTCACCTTTTTTTTAGATAAACTAATACATTAAATCCTAATAAATTATATATATGTTTAATTATAAAATTTTTTAAATTGTCAACCAAACCTCATATTAATTTTGTGGATGAATAACTTATTTAGTGTGTATCTTCAAACGTCCTATAAGTTATACGGAATTAATATGGCTAACATTTTTCTCATGCAGCTACCAAACGACCCTTAAGGCTCAACCCTTTCCACTCATATAAAATTCTTGTAATCTATCTTTGATTCTGTAGCTCTTTTTCAAAATTTAATCGCATTGTTCTTTTGAATTTGAAGAAAGGAATTTGATTAGGTCAGAAATTGAGATAGACGGGAATTATTGGAGTGTTGCGCAGCTTAGGGAGGTGGTGAAGGTGTTGCTGGAGATAACGATTCCGGTGATTGGCGGGCATGGCTTCTGCCGGTTTCTCTTCGAAGGATTGTCAACAAGATGTAAAATTTTTAGTTTTTTTTTTCAGTTTGTTCTTGTGTTTTGTTGAAGATTTTAGATTTTTAATTAATTTAGGGCTCTTTTGTGTTTTTATCAGTTTTATGAGAATTACCAGTTAGGGAGAATCTGTTTTCAGTTTTGTAAAAACTCAATTTTCCAAGATAATTAGGGGATTTCTATTACTGCTACCAGGTGGAGTAACTGGAGTTTATGCCCAAAAATTTTATTTTTTATGACCATGGTGTCCAAACTAGCTTTCGGGCATCTAGAATAATTCTGTGGGATATCTGACACCTCCCATCAAGGCTAGGACACACAGGTGAAGAAATCACCTTTATGTTTTTTGTATTTGCGGGAATTTGAACCTAAGAATGATTCTCAACCCACTTAATTGACCATAAGGCCACAAGTGAATTGGGGATGTCTATTACGGCGGCTCTAGGGTGGAGTAACTGAAAGTTTATGCGCAAGTTTTTTTTTGACAACCATGGTGTCCGGACCAGCTTCCGGACATCTAGACTAATTCCATGGGATATCCGACACCTCTCACCAACAACACGTAACTTTGTACGTGAAGGTTAGGACACAGGTGAAGAAATCACCTTTGTGTTTTTTTGTCTCTAATGGAATTTGAATTTGAGCCTCACAATGGTTCTCAGCCCACTTTATTGACCATTTGGTGACATCCTTGAGTGCTTTATTCCTTAAATATTTCCAATTTAGATAATCAATCAAGAGACTAGTTCAAGTAGAAAACCTATTTTTACTCTCTGTGCCTTACATTTTGTTTTAGATTTGTGGAAGTGATGGATAGCTGCTCGGGCTAATTGGATTATAACTACTGATATTCTTTAAAGAAAACAAGTTTGTCTTTCACAGCAGGTCATGATGTCAAATTATTTTTAATATATTTGAGAAGCATTTATCTAGATTGTGATCTTATCAAGTATTTAAGCTGATGCTGATCTTTTGTTGTATAGAATGGAGATGTTAAAGAGGCATATTCCTGTCCATGGGCAAGACACAGTGCAATGGCTTATGGAAACTGCAGTGAGGTTTGAGGAAAAGATGTATAATGCTGCTAAAAGTTAGGTATGCAGTCTAAACTTGTTTTCTATTTATTTGAATGCTGCAATTTGTTCTTCACTTTAGTTGACGTTGCTATTCCTGCTTATATAAACTTGCATTCGTTTTTCCAGTCATCTAGACATGTTATATGCATTTTAACATAAAACTATCTTATATTGCAGGATGATTATTTGAAGAAAATATCCGTGAAGATGCTGAAATTGGAGATTGAATATGAAAATCCTATGACCAATTCTTTACATCCCGATACTGCAAGTAGTGGTTAGAATGCCCATGGCCCAGGTGAACAAATGAAGTGCATGTTTTGTATTTCACATTTTCACTTGAATGTGAAATTAAGAAAATGATCCTCTCATTTTTAATGCTCGTTTCGATTTATTTCTTTTTCCAAATTTTCTGTGGTGTTCTACATAACAACGTAGAGCCCTCCTCCTCCTTCTTTGTTTTTTGTGCAAAAGTAGACTCAAAGGGACTTACTTGTAAAGAGGAAACTAGAAATTAAATTTTAAGCTAAAGAGTTTTGTTAGAAGCGAACTTCCCTTTTGAAATCCTCCCTTGTTCCTTGTCAATTTTCTTGTTTCTAGAATTCCTTTTTAAAATTCAAATTTGATCCTAAGTGTTGACACTGGAAGCTCCTTCCTATGAATCTACTTCTAGACCGGAGGATAGTGACGAGGACGCAAAGGAAGAGGAAGATGGGGATGTGTCAAAGGAGGATGTTGGGGAGGAGGTGGTGGTTAGAAAGGCGCAGAACTCTTTTGTTGGACACAAAGAGAATGCCAGAGTTAGCGAAAATGAGGTAATTTTATATTTGTAGTTCTGCCTTCCCATTTATTTTCTTTTTTGGAAGCCTTTTCTCAATTAGAAATAGAAGAGAAGAAATAGCATCATACCCTTTATTTATTTGTTGATGATACAAATTGGATTTTTCAATTGCTATGTTGACTAGCAAAGCATAAGAATACAAGGCCACTGATTTACATCTTGTTGTTGGACTCTCCCATTATCAATTTTCTTATTCTTTTTTATGAATTAATTACTAGTCACTAGCTTGAGGATTATAAAGGTTCATTTGTTTTCATCAAGATTAAGACATTTGTATGATCAAGATATTGTCTTTAGCGCTGAACATTGAATGATTAAATATTGTTTGTTTTTCAACATCTGAATCTGCATAGTTTATTTATTTGTAAACACAATAAATATACAATTCAAATAAAAACGTATTAAATATTAAAAGCTATAAATTTAATAAAATAAGATCATTTTTTGATAAAAGAAATAAAACATTTATGTTTGCTAGTGATGGTGAAAAATGATTTTTATTGGCGGTGCAGTAATGGTGGTGTTATTGGTTAGTAACTGTGGTGGTAGAGGTGGTTTTGTTCGTGAAACTAGTTGATGTTAGTAGTTGTCGGTGTTGATGGTGGTGGCTGAAGAACGTGTGGTGATTGATATTGTGTTGGTGGTAGTTGTGATGATAAAGGTGATTAATAGGAAGGATCAACGACAATGGTGGTGGCTGCAGTGATGGTGATGGTGGTGGCAGTAGATATGATTATTTCTATGTGGATGGTAAGTGTCGTGTCGATTGACAATAGTAATTGGCAGCAATGGTGGTCGG
This sequence comes from Solanum rostratum, assembly GCA_029948455.1. Lineage (NCBI taxonomy): Eukaryota > Viridiplantae > Streptophyta > Magnoliopsida > Solanales > Solanaceae > Solanum > Solanum rostratum. The sequence goes on along the minus strand of CM057053.1, from coordinate 12,428,449 downwards.
TGGCAGTAAAGGTGATTGTGACTGTAAAGAAGGTTAGTAGTGGTGGCCGCCGGTAATTGTGAATAGATTGGAGGTGAATGACCGATCAAAGAGGAAACATAGAGTGGCTAAGATGATAAGGCAGCAGGAAGGGAAGCAATAGTGCAGTAGTTCCATTGGTTTCTTTGCATGATGATTGTTTCGTGAACGTTTAGTTTACTGAGTTATAAGAGTTAAAAAAAAAAAAGAAACTTCTAGTTTAATAAATGTTTCTCGTTTTTCAATATAAAATCATCTCTTTTGTTTTATTCTAAGATCTCTTTGTCCTTCTCAAAAATTCTAAGATCTCTTTTGTTTAAGGTTTATTACTCTTGCAATGTATAAACCTCTACTCTTCTTCTAAAGCCATAATTTTTAGCAGGAATCTAGCTCCAAGGAAGCTATTGGGAGGTCTTCTGTATTTTTCAAGTGAAAGGAGTAAGTCATTATTCACATCCATCATTTTTTTTTTCATCGTTTTTAATTTTTTCTTAACCGTATCTATTATGTATTTCTTTAAATTTTGATTTTCTTAACAAATGAAATTAGATTCCCCTCCCACAATCATTATTCTATGAATAACAACTTAATGCTTTGGTTCAAAAACACCTTTGTTGTTGTGTTTTGGCTTTGGGTTGGATGATCTTTTATCAGTTTGACTATTTGCAGTAAAGACGGAATCATTGTGGCGATGCTATTTTATAGCCTACTTGGTCAAGTTTTTCAGAGGATAAAAGTGCTTACTTTTAAAAAGTGATGTGTTTGATCAAGTTTTTGAGAGAAAATAAGCATTTCCAGAAAGTAGCAGAATCCATTTTTCCAGAGTTGAGAGTCGATTTTTTCCCTAAAAAACACTTTTTGAGAAAAATGCACTTAATACACTTTTAAAAAACTTAGCAAAACACTAATCGCTATTCAAAAATACTTCTAAAATTTATTGGTTAAATGTAAATTATTTCACACAATAAGTACCTTTCTTGAATAGCATTGTTCAAAATAAACTAATTTTAGAAGTTTGATCAACACAAGCTACGAATCTCTTAGTATAAGTTTATAACATGAAAGTACTGATACTATATTTACCTTTTCCAGAGGAGATTGGAAGGTAGCTCTTATCAAAAAGTAAGAGAGACAAAAAGAGATGCATGTTCAGTGGCTTTGAATTTATAAACTTTTATATATGTGTATTAGCTTTTTGATTATTATGTCCTTCTAGAGGTTTTACTATGAATTTAGTTATATTTTAAGATCAAAATTGCCTTGATGTTGCTTGATATATGTTGATCAACTGAATTAAGCGCTTATTGTCAAGTTTTCCAGTGAAAGTAAAACATTGTTTTGATTTCATGGAAGATGATACCAACAACTATTATCAGGATAAAATATCTCAACATCAAATGATTTTTCACTACATATATATATATGTTGTCAAATTAACATCTAATTTGGGTATGCGAAAAGGACATGGACAGATGCTTCTCCGAGGAGGCATGAGAGGCTGGATACAGTGGGTATGAGAAGAGGTAGAGGTAGAGGTAGAGGTAGGTTGAAGAAGTATCGAGGAAAGATTATGAGATAGAGAGAACACGATATTAGATAAGGTAGATGCAAGGTTTTCATACCTCACTTTCTACAATTGAATAATCAATTTTGATTGGTAGTTTAAATAAAAATTTGAAATTCTTATTGATTTTGCACATTATATATATACACACACACAAATGTCATACGCTAATACAAGAAGAAATTTATATCTTCAAGGTTAAGGAAGAAAGAATTGATCAGAATTGAGATGATATTGATACTCACGATGGTGAAGGTACCGACTTAGTCATGGCTTCTGCCGGGGAAGCTTCTGGAGGTAATTTCCTTCTCCGACTCCAACTTGTACTTGGTTTTTTTCCTTCTTTTGTCAATGATTTTACACATCTGATCGAGCTTGTTGTACGGGGTTTACCCAGCGTAATGTGATTTGTAGGTTATGCTGTGTTGCCCTAAGAAGAAAAAAAAAGGAGGAAGAAAATGACAAGCCAGGGGAGGATCTACGAGTGGGCGAGGGTGTTCGTTCAAACCTCTAAAAAAAAAAAATTACATGGTATATATAAGTTTTTTTCTAAAATTTTTAGTCTCTGTACATAAACTTGAATGCCCTAAGTTACTTCGTGGTTTAGAGGGTTCAATATTGACCTTAAAGTCCAAATTTAAATCCTAGACATTCATTTTTCAAACCCACTCTGTGGAAATCCTGAATCTGTTACTGCTCAAGGCCTTGGTCTAGTTGTAAAGGGTGAATTTGTGACGTATGGATTAGCGACATTTCATAGGTTTGGATCTTGTTACAAGGAAGAGCGCATGCTCATTATTCCTGAGTTGGTAACACTCCGCCATTGTGAAAATCAAAAATTCGTGTTGGAGGTTCCCACTTTTATAAATAGTTTAGATTAAATGATGGACATATTAGTATATTACTAAATACCCAATCAATACCCTAGTTTAAAGTGGCAGACTTTTAACTTTCTTGGGCAATCACAATTGGAGGGCAATTAAAATGTATTAATGTACCTGAAACATATAATATTTTTCCAAAATTTTCCTGGAATTCTAATGTTGCGAGCAATCAAATTCTGTAATATTTGTGTTATCCTCAATTTTTGTTTTATTTGTAGCACCCTTGGTACTTTTTTTCTTCTTTTGTCATTGATTTTACACTTTTGATTGAGCTTGTTCTATGGGATTTACCTAGCCTAGTGTGATTTGCGGATTACTACACTGGCGCGGGATGTATCTAGGAGGATTTAGGAGGGGGGTGAGGGTGTTCATCTGAATCTGTCAGCGAAAAATTATTTTATATGTATAAGGTACCTTCTTATTTAAGGTCTCTCTCTATATATTTGAATGCCTCTGAGTTTCCCAATGGTTTAGAGGGTTCAAAATTGACCTTAAAGTTCCAAGTTTGAATTCTAGGCACTTTTTTTTTCCAAACCTACTTAGTGAAAATCCTGAATCAATCATTCACAAGGTCTTGGTCTAGTGGTAAAGAGTGAATTCGTGGGTTAGAGGCATTTCATAGGTTTGAATCCAATTACAAGGTAGAATGCACACTCAATATCTCTCAGGTTGCTAATTCTCCACCACTGTGGTAATCAAAAGTTTGTATTGGAGGTTCTCACTTTTATAATAGTAAAGATTAAAGGATGGAAATATTAGTATATTACCAAAACCCAATCAATACCCTAGTTTAAAATGGCAAACTTAACTACCTTAGACTAAGTCCATTTGAAGGGCAGCGAAAATGTGTTAATATCCTGAAATATCTAACATGGTCCCATAATTTGTCTGAAATTCTAATTTGTAAGCAATCAACTTCTGTGATATATGTGTTATCCTCATGTTTTCTTTTTAGTTGTAGCACCTTTAGATTTTACAACTTGTTAGAATAGGAATAGGTAAATACAATCCTACTTAGAATAGGAATAGGAATAACAATAGTATATAGAATCCTACTTGGAAAAAAGGATTGTATTATAGTATCCTAGTTGGAAAAAGAGTCTAATATAGTATCTATAAATAGGGTATCAATGTAATAATGTAGACAACAATTCAATAATATTCTCCCCCAATATTTCTCACATGGTATCAGAGCTTCTACTGTCCTAGTAAAAAATCAAATAGCTTCCGCTGCCGGCGGGTGGCTATGACCCAGATATGCTCCCCGTTTGGCCGATGGTTATGTTAACAAAAGTAGGGTCAGTGATATATATATGATTCTCATATTCAAGGGAAAAAAATTCAATCAAATAGGTCTACAATTTTCGGTGACTTTCTAGGGTTGTTTTGTGTCAACCCCACATCTGTCCGTGTTTGTGTAGCACCGTGCCATCATTCCGGTGACTACTTTTATTATATCTAATTTGTGTAGCACCGTATCATCTTTTCGGTGACTGCTTTTTCATATATATCATGTGTAGCACCATACCATTTTTTCGGTGATTACTTTCTCATATTCGATTTGTGTAGCACCGTGCATCTCTCCGGACTACTCATATTCAATTTGTGTAGTACCATCAATTTTTCGAACTACTTTCTCATATCTGAGTTGCACGACATTGTGTCTTTTTGGTGACTCATATTTTATTTGCGTAGTTCCATTCGTCTTTTCGGTGACTCATCAAATCTAGTTTGTGTAGGGTTGTGCCATCATTCCGACCCTATCCATACGATTTTTCTTTTGCAGTAGGGTCATGTCGTCAATATGATCCTACCTATATAATTTCTATTTTCCAGTAGGGTCGTGCGACCATTCCGGCCCTACCCATATAATTTTATTTCGAAACCCACTGGGTGCAAACAATTTCTGAGGGCCATCGGACTGGGTAAAACTTGAATTAACCGTGGTGCACTTGCGGGAAACTCCTTGCCGAGGGCCTGTGCACACCCGGGATTAGTCGGGCTCAAAGAGACTCGGACACCCGGTGCAAGTTAAAAAAAATAAAATTTTTTTTTTGACCATTTTCAGCCATCAAATCTAATAATTTGGTGCATAAGCAGGTTTGAGAAGTTTTAAAGTGACTTTCTTAGAGTAATTTCGAGATGATCCACATTGTCATTCTCCATTGACCTTTTAATCAGTTGAACATTAAGAGTGCTTTTCTCTATGATGATCTCGAGGAAGAAATCTATATGGAGCATCCACTTGATTTTGTTGCTCGGGGGGTCTGGTAACCTTGCATGTCGATTGTGTAAATCACTCTATGGTCTGAAACAATCTTCTCAAGCTTGGTTTGGGAAGTTTAACAATGCAATCTCGGAATTTCATGAGAAAACTAAGACATTGAGGTTGACTATTAATTTTGTGAAGCCGAAAGATCAACTTGTTGATATCTCAACGCACCCATCATCGATCCTCGTATTAATTACATTTGTAACAAGCTAGGTACATATGACGTGTATGCACTAGCTTGAGGGGGAGTGTTAGAATAGGAATAGGTAAATACAATCCTACTTAGAATAGGAATAGGAATAACAATAGTATATAGAATCCTACTTGGAAAAAAGGATTGTATTATAGTATCCTAGTTAGAAAAGGAGTCTAATATAGTATCTATAAATAGGGTATCAATGTAATAATGTAGACAACAATTCAATAATATTCTCCCCCAATATCTCTCACACAACTCAAACGGGAAATGCAGATGGAGCTGACTGTCCGGAAGAGGTTTACCAAAAGGTATTTCTTGCACTGGTATTTTTATTTGCACAAAGTTTTGAAATTAAGGAAATTACATATGTGGATTTTGATAAACTGTCTGGTTATAACATTATAAAAGAAATAGCTAAATCTTTTGAAATATTTCCTCTGATAAAATAGAGTAAAAGAGGAGGTTTACCATACCAAATGTGCAGCTAATTTCGTGGTTGTACTACTACAACTACACCTCAATCCCAAGAGAACTGAGATCTGCGATTTGAATCCTCACTGTTGATGACCTGTTGTTTAAGCCTGTCTTGGTCCATATTCTTTTTTTGAGAATGGTAACTTTTCTTTTCTAATATTTATATAAATATCCACAGGCATACTACATTACAGTAATCCCCCTAGCAAAAACTATTACAAGATTGAATGTACAGTATCAATGTTTTTTGTCACAGATAGTCTAAAACATCCATTAGATCCTCTGCCTGTTCTAGTACGTCTTGTTTGCACCAAAAGTAGTAAAGGCCTAAGCAGTTCATCTTAAAGCTCTGAATGTTGTTCTTCTTTCCCTCAAAACATCTTTGGTTCCTTTCATTCCAAATAGTCCACCATATACGAGCAGGGACAATCTTCCATCTCTCCTCCTTTGTTGTGGCATTGCCCACATAGATCCAACAATCGAGAAGTTAGCCTATGTTTTTTGGCTTTACCCAGGTGATCTCCCTGATGCTGCAAAAAATTCTCCATAGCTGGTCAGCTCACTTGCGATGCAAAAAAAGATGGTTGACTGTCTCTGCCTGCTCTTCACACATGTAGCATCTTGAACTCAGCTGGAACTTTCTCTTCTTCATGTTCTCCTGTGTTAGGACCGCCTCCCTTGCCAGTAACTGTGTAAAGTATTTCACCTTGTATGGGATTTTTGTTTTCCAAATCAATTTCCAAGGCCATGGATTCGACCTAACCTCTCAATAGCATAGGCTCTTGTAAGCAGAGTTACCAGGCTTCCATACTGCCTTATCCTCTGTTTCAGTTAGGTTGCTAACTCTCCCATTGTATTGTGAAAAGCTTCAATGTCCCCCAGCTCCCAATCATTTAGATTCCTTCTGAGTTGCAAATTCCAACCCTGTCCTGTCCATAGCTCCTCAACAGTAGCCTTTGGCTGTCGACTGAGGGCATAAATTTCTAGAAACAAAAGTTTCAGTGGTCTCTGATCTATCCATTTATCCTCCCAAAAAAGGACTTTCCTGCCATTGCCCACTTTGAAGCTGATTCTAGAGAGAAGATTTGGCCACAGATTTCTTATAGATCTCCATATTCCACATTCATAAGGGATTGTAACCAACTTTTTCATCCAATTGTTTTCCATTTCATCCTTGGCTCTGATCACCCCCTTCCATAGCATTGCTTCTTCTGACAAAAATTTTCCATAGCCATTTGAGCAACAGTCTTTTGTTTTGTTTTTTCATATTCCTGACCCCCATATGCCCCCTGTTTTTCTGCTTTTCATGACCTCTTCCCATTTAATCAAGTGGAATTTCTTTTTGTCTTTTGTGCCTTGCCAGAGGAAGTTCCTTCTCATAACATCAATTTTCTGTATGACATTATCGGGTGCAGGGAAGACAAACATCATGTAGGTTGGAATTGCATCAAGAACACTATTGATCAATGTTAATCTACCTCCTCTAGACCAATATTGACTCTTCCAGTTGGATAGCTTCTTCTCACATTTTTTTTACCATTCCATTCCAGGTCCCTTTAGACTTGCTTTTTGCACCCAGTGGCATGCCTAGGTATGTTGTAGGCAGAACACCTACCTCGCCTCCCAGTGTCCTAGCTAAAATTTCCTTATCCCTCACTTCATTGACTGGGTAAATGAAACTCTTTCCCCAGTTAATGTGCAATCCAGAGACAGCTCAAATATAGTGAAAATGGCTCTTAAGTATAACATCTGCTCCCTGAATGCCTCACAAAGAATTAGAGTGATCTCCAAATCATTTACATTGGAGTTTTCCACCTTGAATCCCCTAATCCATCCCTTGAGCTTAGCTGTCTGCATTAGATTATTAAAACCCTCCATGGCCAGAATGAATAGGAAAGGGGATAAAGGGTCCCCCTGCCTTAGACCCCTTTGAGATGGGAAGAAACCACAAGGATTTCTATTGATAAGGACTGAGAACCTGACTGTACTGATGCAAAATCTCACACATTTGATCCATTTTGCACCAAAACCCATCTTCTGTAGCATGAGAAGTAGGAATTCCTAAGCCTTCTGGATGTCAAGCTTACATAAGAGTCCTGGGATCTTGCTTCTCTGTCGGGATTCCACACATTCATTAGCAATCACCACTGCATCCATTATCTGCTTGCCTGTAATAAATGCCATCTATCAACAAGCCTATGTATCACCCTCTTCACCCTCTCTGCCAACATCTTGGCAATGATCTGGTAGACCCCACCTATTAAACTGATGGGTCTGAAGTCTGACAACTCCACTGCACCTACTTTCTTGGGAACCAGGGCTACAAAAGTAGCATTAATGCTTTTCTCAAAACTCTCTGTCCTGTGGAAGTGTTGTATTGTCTCAACCAAATCAACCTTTATAATATCCCAGCAATGCCTGTAAAAAGCCATAATGAAGCCATTTGGCCCAGGGGCCTTGTCTTCAGCACAAGATTTGATGCTATGCAGGATCTCCTGTTGTTCAAAAGGAGCTGGGAGTAAAATATTTTCTTCTTCTTGGAGCATGGGGCAATTGTTCATCTCCAAGCAAGGTCTCCAGTTTTCTGGCTCGGCATATAGATCTTCATAGAAGGAGACTATTTCCTTCTGTATCACTTCCGATTCAGCTAAGTCTACTCCCCTCACCTTCAACTTGGATATTGTGTTCACTCTTCTGTAAGCATTTGCTGTTCTATGAAAGAAAGCTGTCTTTCGATCCACTTGTTTCAGTCATATTGCCCTAGATCTTTGCCTCCAAGCAATCTCCTCTCTCTTTGCAATGTCTTCAAATTCCATGTTAAGGGCTACCCTGGAGCAGTGTTGTGAAAGGCGCTCGCCTCAGCGCCTAAGGCGAGAGGCGAGGCGAGGCGATGGCTTGTCGCCATTTACAGGTGAGGCAAGGCGTTGGTTCAAAAGGCGACGTAAGGCGCTAAGGCGAGGCGAGGCGCAGAGGCCTCGCCTTTTGATATTTTTTTAAAAACGACTTGGTTAAATAATTTAAAAAAAATTTATTAGGGTTTAGCCTTTAGCGACTTCACTCTTCTCTCGCAATTTACGACTCTCTTCCTCACGACGCAAGAGGACGCGACACTTCTTTAGTTCAGGCGACTCTGTTTTTCAGTTCCGGCGACGCGATTCACCTGTTCTTCAATTCCGGCGACTGACCTGTTCTTTAGTTCAGGGCCTTCAGGCGACGCGAGTCGCGACACAACACCAACAAGCTCCGACTCTATTCTTCAGTTCATTCTCCAGCTCTTCAGGTAAGTCGCGTCTCTTTTCTTCCTTTCTTCTTTCTTCTTCTTCTCTTCTTCATTCTTTCTTTTTTTTCCTTCTCTTTCTCTGTTTTCTTCAGTTTCAGACTTCCAGTTCTCTTTCTTTGTTTGCTCAATTTCTTCTTCTTCTCTTCTCTATTAAATAGAGCCAGTTCCCATTTTTTTTAAAAAATTATCTTTGTAATCATATTTATATGTGCAATTAAATATTTTAAGATTTTGGTACAAATTGGCGCCTCAATTCAAAAAGGCGAGCGCCTCGCCGCTCGCCTCGCTGTGAGGTGAGGCAGAGCCTTGTCGCCTTTTGTCGCCTTTCGCCGTCCAAAACACTGCCCTGAGGCAATCTCATCTGTCCCCAGTTCTCTTTGTTCCTGTATTAACTCAAGATCAGCAGTTCTCTTTGGTCCTGTATCAACTCAAAATCAGCTAACTGGCTCAGAACTAGTTGTTTTTGTGTTACCAGGTTCTCTTGTGCAGTCTTGCTCCATTCCTTGAGTTTTTCTTTAAGGGCCTTCAGTTTAGCCATCAAAACAAAACCTGATTTCCCCTTAAAGCTAAATGAGCTCCACCATTCTCTGATCTTTTCAATAAAACCTTCAATATCCAGCCACCAATTTTCAAATTTAAAGTAAGACTTTGTTCTTTCCCAGTCACCACATTGGAGCATAATTGGAGAATGGTCAGAGATTACTCTGGAGAATGCTTAGTCTTATGTTTCGAAAGTTTGCTTCCCATTCTTCAGAAATTAAGAATCTGTCCAATCTGGATGCTATTGTGTGATTATCTCCTTTTTCCTTGTGTATTTCCCCCCATAGAGTTCTGGATCCACCAGTTCCATATCCTCTATGAATTCTGAAAAATCTGACATGTTTTTGTTGAATCTGCAGCAGCTCTTCTTTTTTGAAGGGTATCTTACTGTGTTAAAGTCACCATAGAGTACCCAAGGCCCTGTGAGCAGACCTCTTGAAGCCCTATTTCCCACCATGCCTCCACCCTCTCTTCCCTATTGGTCGGAGGATAAATACTAGTGAGGTGCCACTTAAGTTCCTGAGTGATACCAGTGAAACAACAAGATATAGAGTATTCTCCAATATAACTGATCTCACCTTCCCACACCCTTTTGTCCGACATTATAACAACACCACCCCTGGTACCACTAGCTTCCAACTGGGCAAAGTTCACCCATTTGCTACCCCAAACTTCCCTAACCATTTTTGTTATTTCCCCCTCCACCTTGGTCTCGTGGAAACACACCACGTCAGCCTTCCAGCTTTTCAACATATTTTTGATTACCAGCCTCTTTCTACCACTGTTCATCCCCCTAATATTCCATGAAATAATTTTCAAATTCATCCTTGTTCAATGGCTAGGTAACCCCTTCTACTTCTAGAGCCGAAAATCATGAATTTGGTGTCTAGGATCAAGCCTTTCAGTTCGTTAATACCATTCTTCTTGACACCTGCAGTTGCTATCTTCTCCCCCTTGCTTTCTTGTTTGTTTTTCTCAATGTTCATGAATAACTCTTCTGCTTTCTCCTCAGAACCTCTAAAGTCCACTCCAAATTCAAAGCTTAATTTTAGGATGTGTTGCTTAATCCATAGACCTGCACTCATTGGTTCTTCCAGGGTTTCCGTTGGGAGTTGAGTCTTGAGAGGAACGTCTACAGTAATCTCCATGCAATACAATGTTGTTTGTTGAACTAAGGCCATCTCTGTCTCCTTCGATTGTGTCTCTATCGGAATCGCCATTGCTGACCTCTCCTCAATGGTTGTCTCCTTCGAACTTTCGTAGAGTTGTGGATTTGTTTCCCCCCTCACCGGCTTTTCTATCTTCTTTGTTTCCTTCTTGAAATCGCTTTGTGATAAGTTTGCTTGGATCTCAATATTAATGAGATCCATCCCCTGGGCCTCTTCTGCTTGTGTTGTGTTAGTTTCTTTAAAAGATTTCTCTTTTTTATAAATTGGGCGTCTTCTCTTAACCTGCCCAAACTTGCCTCAAGTGGCCCTTTCCCTCTCCGATCTTCCTCACGCGTTGCAGCGCATGATCTCATATTTAAAATTCCGCCTTCTTTTGATGTACCCAAGTGTTGTACGATTAGATCGACTGGTTTCTCTTTAGGGACGAAAGATAAGAGTCTTTTGTCCAAAGGTACATGATCGACTACTTCTCTCTGTTTTCCCGGTGATCGAATAGTCATCGGAATCTCGCACCAGATCGGAACTTTGTATATGAAACCGTCAAAGAAAAAATGTTTTCACGAACACCATCATAATTGAGAAGCGATCTTTGATAAATTGATTCATTATAGTTGTTTAAAGTTGTGATCATATTATCTAAATTCATGAGGTAATATGTATGTAAGTTTGGTCTAAGTCTTCATGGCATGTTACCAATTTGCTTTAGTTATCAAAACTAAAATCTTTGATTGATAGTTTGAAGGATAGATCTATTCATGCAACTTGCAAGAAGTATATACCTAAATTTATGGCTATAAGAAAATGGTCTTTGTGTTAAGAATTCACTCTTGAGCAAATGATTGTGGAGATTTGGGATGGAGGGAGAAGCTTTATAGAGAGGGGTGATAGAGGATAAATGTGGAGAGATGAAGGGGGGATGGAGAACAAATGTAATCATGATTCCCTTCGGGTGTGGTGTGTGGAGGAATATCATATATATGAAGGGGGTGGAATACTTTAAACGATAACATTTGTTTCGAATCATATATATGGCCCAAGCTAGAACCAAATTTACACATCAAGGTGGGGGATGGAAGGAGAACTAGATTCTGGTGGGATGTATGGATCAAACAAACCCCCTTAAAGGAGTCGATCTATTTACTTTGTGCACCAATTCTGAGGCAATGGTCAGTGATTGCTGGACAGAACAAGGATGGAACCTTTATTTCAGAAGGCTTCTAAATGATTGGGAAATAGAGAGAGTAGCCAATTGTTGGAGGAAGTGAGGGATTTTGTAGGCACCAATACTGCCAAAAGATTCAGTAAGATAGTATCACAGTGAGGATGGGAGCTACACAGTTGGCAGGGCATACGAGAAGGAGTGCAACTTTCAAAGGAGTAGATACCAGAGTTTATGGAAGCGGATATGGAAGAATTTAGTACCAACAAAAGTTAAGTGGTTCACCTGGTTAGTCATCAGAACGGCATGCTTGACACATGAAGTTTTGAGGAGGAAAGGAAAGATCATACTTCCTTGGTGTTCTTTATGTGGGAAGACAAGGGAAACCAATAGTCACCTATTCTTACACTGTACTTTCACGTCACAACTCTGGTCCATCTTTCTCAACCTTTCAGAAGTGAAATGGACTATGCCTAAACATACCGCCGATTTACAAAGTTGCTGGATCAGGATAGGAGGTAGCAAGAGGCAGAAGACTTGGTGGGATTTAATTACACACTGCATTTGGTGGACAGTGTGGAAGGAGAGGAATAGTAGGAATTTTAAAGATATATCCAATTCCATTCATAAGGTTAAATGGAATTGCATTGTATCTCTATATTTTGGAGTAAAGAGATAGGGTTAGAAGATTCTGATCAACTTTTAGAATTCCTAGGATCCTTGTAAGTATTGCTTTTATTGTTCTTTTATAATTTTCTAAAGGTCTCCAGCATATTCTTAATGCTGAAGAATACAATGTTACCAATTATTAAAAAAAAAAAGAGGTTAGTTTTTGGGTGTGTGGAGGAATATCATACATATGAAGGGGGTGGAATGCCTTAAATGATAACATTGGTTTCAAAGCTGGGTAGGGAGAAAGGTTAGTTTTGGGGGGCAAAAGTAGTGCGGAGGATTGGTGCTTAAAGATGAATTCCTAGTATTGTATAGCCTCCTGCAAAAGGATATTGTCTATCAACCTATTAAGGGGGCTTATGGGGATGGGATCTTAGGGGCTTGAGGTTTAGGTGGACTTCCTGCTCTTGGGAGGTGACCAAGTTTGAAAGATTGTTAGGTTTACTTCATAAGCAATGCCGGCCAGTCGACAAACCCGATGCTGTGAGTTGGGAGTTGGGGAATAGCAAAGTGTTCTTTTTTAAGTCTATGAGAAGCTTTTGGTTAGGGCAGTGGATTTTCCAGTTGTCTCGGTCTGGATATCAAAGATGTTGAGGAAGTTGTGCTTCTTCATGTGGTTCGCTATTAGAGGAGTGATTTTGACAGCGAAGAATCACAGGAAAGGAAAGGTTGTCATGTGGACCATATTCTGTTACATTTTTTTTTAAACTGGTAACTTTGAGACCATATTCTGTTACATTGCAATTTATCCGAAGGATATCTTAGATGGTTTGGAGTTTCTCGTGTTATGCCAAGAACCATCAAGGATTTTATGTTCAACTAGACTAGTGGAGATAGGAGAAGAAAAATGTAACTTGTCTTGCTTTGATATGGGTTAGTTGGAAAGACGGGAATAGGAGAGCTTTTGAAGGGGTGGAGATGAGCTTTGCTCAAGATGTAGTCTCTGATCCTTTATTTTCTTTTGAAGACCTATGTGTTTCCTGTTTGTATAGAGGATTGAGAGTATTTCAGAGAGAACCATATTTTGTAGGTTCCTCCTCTTATTGGTATGTCACTTTTAAAAGGCCAAGTTGGCCTTGTTATTATCACTAAAGCCTTTTAATTGATAAAAAAAGAAGGCGTTCTCTGTGAAGGACATCTGTTCATCTTATAAGCTGGTATACTTTTACTTTTTTCTTTTTTTAAAAAAAATAATTATAAAATAAAAATTCGATGCTTCCATCTCTGAAACTCAGTGAATAACACACCTGCCCCTTTATCCTTCTCTACTTACATCCCCGACTTACGTACATCCCATAGTTGGTTTACTAGCTAGAAATAAGTTGGAAACTTTGTGACTTCTCCAAGAATAAACATGACATTAACATGCTTTGTCTACTCCATCCTGTCGTTTTCTTACTTGTGTAGGCAACTATAATGTTTTCATTGTTTACTCTTATTTTACTTCGTTGATGATAAAGGTGTAAAGTGAAAGAAGATTGAAAAAAATGATGATTGCCATTAAACCTTATTGCCAAACTAAGTATAAAAAAAGTAAAGTTTTCAAAAAAAAAAAAGCTACTAAAAAAAGTATATTCTAATTTCTCTTGGTTGGACTGGTCTATGATCACATTATGGAAGTTGTACTCTTGATGTGAGCAGAAATATATACCAAAGAAGCTTAGATGAAGCAAAGCTTGTTGCTTCTTTTATCATTTGCATGTTAATCAGTTGTAGTCCTCTTCTTTTTCACTTTTAACCTTTTTATCTGGAAGATTCTTTTGTGAGGATTCTCTAATTTGTTCTCTACTTCATCGTAAGTTTATGTAATTATCACCTTACAGCATGGGAATGCATTCTTGACATTTCTGCAGTTGACTTAATGAAAATTTGTAATGCAGATCAAGTCTATGAAGGAACTGTATATTTCAGAGCTCAAGGATCTATACCAGAAAATTGCTAATTAAGTCATACAGGTACGTCATCATCATCTTTTTTTTTTTAATCATTCCTGGAGGCAATTCTACCAGCTGTATGGTGCAGCATGCTGGATTTACTAGATCTTGATATAATTTGAGATGCTAATTGTTCTTGGAAGTCATTCTTCTTATGGGGCCATTACTTACCATCATATATTTCGTCGTCTTCTTGTCCTAAAACCATTGCCTTCTAAATGCTTTATCATTAATAACAACATACCTAGTATAATTCCACAAGTTGAGGTTGGGGAAGGTGGTGGGTACACAAACCTTATCCCTACCTTGTGAAGGTAGAGAGAGAGACTGTTTCCGAGAGATGCTCGTCTCAAATAAAACAATTCTAAGCAGTTATGAAAAGTTATGTTATTCGGACTCTTCAAAAATGTCAATGGGTGTGTGTCGGATTATATTTTTGGAGAATCCGACACGGGTGTGGCATCAAGAATGAAGAGTCTGTGCAACTTAGATGAAAAGGAAATACAGTAGAAAAGAAGCCATGACAGAAATAAAAGGGAAAGGAACAATATAAAAAACAAATACTACAATAATTGAAGGAAATAAAACAATAAGTGGTAATAAAGATTATTAATAATACTAATGGTGAGAAATTAGACAACGGTCAACTACCTACTAACCTTCTACTATGATCTCCGGCCTCCATAATCTCTTGTTTAGGGTGATGTCCTTGGTAAGCTACAATTGTGTTATATTCTGTCTAATCACCTCTTCCCAATACTTTTTAGGCCTACCTTTACCTTTGATTATATCCACCATATCCTCTCAAACCTTCTTATGGGAGCCTCAGAGCATCTCCTCTTGACATGTCTGAAGCACCTTAGATTTTTGCTTTCCTCATCATGTCACCACGAAAGGCACCCCCACCTTGTCTCTTATATTCTTGTTTCCTTATCATATCTCTTCTAGTATGCCTATCCTCATTTTTGCTGCTCTCATATTTTGTATGCGCAAGTTTTTGATTGACCAATACTCTACCCCCATAGAATATAGCTTGTCTAACCACCACTCTATAAAAGTCCTTTTTTTAAGTCGTGGGGACACATTTTTATCACACAAGATGCTAGCCTCTATTTCAACCACCCCACTCCAATGCGATGTGTAACATCATCTTCAATCTCCCTATTCCCTTGGATTGTCAACCCAGGATACTTAAAACTCCCTCTTTTGGGAATGACTTGTGTATCAATCTTCACTTTCACACCTGCCTCGTTAGTCACGTCACTAAACTTACACTCCAAATACACTGTCTTACTCCTACTCAACCTAAATCTCTTAGACTTCAGAGTTGTCTCTGGACATTAGCCTATCATTGAATCCGTCGCGTGTCTCATTAATCAATGGTATGTCATCTGCATAAAACATACACCATTACACCACCTTTGATGTGCCATGTCAATTTATCCATCACCATGGCAAATAAGAACGGGCTAATGTATGCTTACCTGGGTTTTGATTCCACGGCATGTCCGTAATCTCTCCCTGATGTGTGCTACAAGTACACCTCTAGCCTCCCAACATCTCTATAGAAATTAGAACCCCCTTAGAAACCATGTCCTTTAACATTTTTTTAGGTCGACAAACACAATATGTAAGACCCTTTTCTTCTCCTTACACAACTCCACTAATCTCCTCATAAGAATGAATAACTTTAGTAATTGATTGCCTTTGCACGAATCTGAACTGGTTCTCGATAATAAACACACTCCTCATCCTCAACTCTATTATTCTCTCCCAGACTTTTAGCGTGGCCTAGCAACTTTGATACCCCTTTAGTTGTTGTAATTCTGAATATCACTTTTGTTCTTGCACAATGGAGTCAACAACTTCATAAGCTATTAGCACTGCATCCATGAGCCATTTGTGGTGGATCAATCAACTTGGCTCTCACAACTTTTAACTTTTCTGTCAGTAATTTGGCACACTTGTATATACTGCTTATCAGACTGATTGGTCTAAAATCCCTCAACTCTTTGGCTGCTGTCTTCGTTGGAATGAGAGTTATGAAAGTGGCATTAAGACTTCTTTCAAAGATTTCGTGTTCATGGAAATTCTGAAGGCCAACAGTCTTGCTTTAGTATCTATTTATTGAGCCTCTATGGCACAAAGAATAAATTAATATTGATGGATTGAGTCTGTAACTAAACTTGATATGAGTGTTCATAGCATGTTGATGAGAAAAGGCCCAAAGTAGTCTATCATCTTTGGAATAGGCTCAAAATGATCCTATTTGTTTTGTATGGAGCACTAGTAGTCCCTATTCTTTGATAAAGTGAACTTTTAGTCCTTACTTTCCACCGTCAATCTTTTAACAGAGACAGAACTGACCTGCTGTGGATTTTAGCAAGAACGTGGCAAATGTGCCCTGGAATTTTCAATGAAGCTAGTTCCAATAAATGAGGTAAAATGTGTAGAATTTTATGTGAAGTTAATTTACAAGTACATTTTTGTTCTTGTTCTTTTCCTTTTAAATGGTTTAACTGAAAGAGAGAACAAGAACTTGGCTACCATGGCAAGCTCCTGTCCTGGATTTTTAGATACTAGAATATGTCCCATTTCAAAAAAAAAAAAAAGGAATATGTCCCAAGTGTGAGAAATGAAAAGGATGAAATAGTATAAGCAGGGAATGGATGTTTAAGTAGTTATTTTATATACGCAGTCAGTCTCTACTTGCTTGAGTAAATTACATCAAACAAAGCGAATGTCCAATAGTTACTCTAATATTCATGGAAAATTAGTCTTATCAATCATTTGCTGATCTTAGGTTTGATATTCAAACTACTAAATGTTGACGGCAAGAACAACTATCATATATACTAAAAATTGTTATGATGTCAATTTTATTTGGGCATGTATATAGTTTGAGGCGTATGCATCCTGCAAATCACTTCCTAGTTATATGCTAATGAACTTCATCTGTAAAAGATCTTCAGTAGAGAATTATATATTTTGTTGAGATATGTTTTTTTTTGAACAAAAAAATTTGGGTAAGATCCACCGGAGTGGTTAGCCTTAACCAGATGTGTCTGATAACTGGTAAAGCCCGAAGGCTGTTCCCGTCCCTGTCGGGGGAGATGCCAACCATCTCTCCTTTCCATGAACACTTCTGTTGAGATATTTTATTTTCTACTAAATGTAGTCATACTAATTCATGCATGAATTCAGTTGCATATATACATATTAATGATGTGGGAGATTTTATCACAACCTGCTCAATTTACAACTTTTGACTTGTACTAGCTATCACTTGGTCAATGGAACAATTTCTTTTAATAATTAAAAGAAACCGTCAATAGAATATCTACCCATCTAACAAGAAGCCTTGCTCGTATAATGAACTTCAAAACATTCAGTTAGAAACATATTTGCGTACTAAGTAATCGTAGGTGAGAAACTAATAGTCCTTGACTTGTGATGGAAGACTAGGAAGATCATGCTTATAAACATCTGAAGTCCAGAGATTGAAGAAACATAATACTATAAAAAGTTCTCTAGGCAATCTAAACAAAATGTTTCTATCTTCATTGCATAGGTCTAGTTCTTGGAGAAGTTCACTAAGACTTAGCTGATTGAAAATCCACGAGCAGAAGAAAACAATTTAAGGGAAGATCCAGAACAAAAGAAGATACACACAAGATTACCATATATCTTTTGTTCTACATGTATATTTTTTGCTCCAGGTGGTCTGAGTTAAGAGGGAAGAGAAGAATGGAGGTTAGGGATTAGGAGAAACATAGGTTATGACTATTAAAAATTTTACGATGGTTACAATTATGTCTGAAAGTCCGCCACTTTAACAAAGAATAAGGATTATTAGTGGTCCTGGGAAAGAAATAGGATCACTTAAGCCTAAGTCTAAAGATAGTGGACTATTTCGAGACTTTTCTTGCATGTTGTGGAATAGATGAGGAGAGATTATAGCAATCTGAGACTTATTTAACGAAGGTGGAGACATTGTTGGCTGATATTAAGAAGAAATTACTTACTTGGCGAAGATACGGAATGCTAAAGTTTCTAGGGACATTAGACGTCCAACTAAGTAGGTGAATTCCTTGTGGACTGGTGATGGTCGACCAAAGTGGAAACAAATTATTTTGGTAGTTATCCTATTCCATGGGACAATGGTTTATGTTAGTCAAATATAGTGATTGTGGACTACTTTTAGACGAAATTGAAGAAAACCCTAAATTCAATAATCAAACTTTAAAAATTAATCTGATTGTGCTTCAGTAAACATTGCTCCATGGATTCTTTATTCTTCAAAAAATACTTTATTTATTGAACAAACAAGAGAATCTAAAATATAATCTATTTTTTTATTGACAGATAAAAGTTGTTTGTTAAACCTATAAAGTTTCATTTTCAATACTACATGAACATTACCAATGTATTATTTTCATGCATCATCACAAAACTTCAATGGCGATAGATGAAGTGTTTAGAAAAACTAGCGTGAATGTGTCGTCTACATAACAAGTACAACAAACCACGATGTTGTTTTCTCTTTAGAAACACAAAAGTACGGATAGTCATTATTATATTCTTCCTCAATGAATATTCACTAAGGTGATTCACTTCTACCTTATTTGATTTTATCCATGTAAGGATTATGAACAAGTTCACTGGAACTTGTAAATGTTTCATGTATTTTGAATTTTCATATAAATTTTGTCAAGTGACAATATCCTGCATTAAATGCGTGACATCCTCTGATGCCAGGACTGTGGTCCAATAAGCTTACACTTATTAAGATGCATGATGCATCATTTCACTTGATAAACATTTCTAATTTTGTCAAGTGACAATATCCCATATTAAATGGATGACATCCTTTGATGCGTGATGCCAGGACTGTTGGTTCAATAAGCTTTCACTTATCAAGATGTATGATGCATCATTTCACTTGATAAACAATTCTACGTCTGTATGCTTAAATAGGCGTAGAATTTAGATTCTCACATTCTTTTACAATATTGTGCACTATATTGTATCAAATATATCATCAATGAGCTATCATTTTGTATTAGTTCACAATGCGACAGAACTTACTGAGGTCTCATCACTTTATTATTTACAGGTACCTAAAGCTCTCATGAGGTTTCATAAGTTGTAGGCTCTTCAAGAGCACGTTGCCTCCTTATTATGATCGTTTCTTTTTTTCCCCTTTCAAAGGATTATTCCAATTGGAACTAACTAGCTTACCATGCTTTATGCACGCTGTAGACGCTGTCCTTTTAGGACAATTTAATAGGAGCATTTGCAATTGAAATATGAGAATAATTTTGAGTCAGCAAATGCTTCTAACATTTGACTTGAATTATCTTTTGAATGAGTATCATACTGATGATAATTTACAACATATTCCATAGTTATTCTTTTCTCCTTATGTTAGATAACTAACATATATCTGAATTTACTTTGGACAACCAATCTTTGTGCATCATGGTCTTTCATTAATCATATACAATACATACCCAGTGAAATCCCACAAGTGGAGTTTAAGAAGGATAGAATGTACGTAGACCTAAGCACTACCTAGTGGAGGTAGAAAGGTTGTTTCCAAAAGACCCATGACTCAAATGCAACAAATTCAAGTACAAAGGACATAATTAAAAAAATAACAGGTTAGAAAGAAAACATGCAAAGTCTACTAGAAGAGAGCAAAAACAATAAAATAGTGTGATAATTGAAACACAATTAAAGAAATACTAGGATAAATTATTGAAAACAACTATAAACAGTACAACTAGTACCTGTCAAAACAACAATAAATATAAAAGAGCTACAACAATACAACTCGTACAATGGACCACACCACACCATGTACTAACCTTCTGCCCTAATCTATGTCCTCCACACCTTTCTATCTAAAGTAATGTCCTCGGTGACCTGAAGATGCATTGTATTGTCTTATCACTTCTCCCAGTACTTCTTCAGCCTACCTTTGCCTCTCCTCACGCCCTATTTAACCAACCTCTCGCACCTTCTCACTAGTATGTCTATTCATCTTCTTTTCACATGTCAAAACTATTTTAGTCTCCACTTCCCTCAACTTGTCCACGATAGAGGCCACTACCACCTTCGTTCGAATATGCTCATGTATCACACATCAAAAGCTATTAGATAAAAAATATTTGATGCTTGACCCTGAACCAATTGAGGGCAAATTAGTCATAATTTGTTGGCTGATGCATAGAAGTGTGTTGTATACAATGTATTATATCTTAGACTTATGTTATATCATAGACTAACATACAGTTTTATTCTCATAAGTAGTGGTTCAGCTATATGTCGAAGGTATTCAATGTGAAGCTAGCTTGGATATATATATCAAAATTATCAAGATGCTTTGAAACACAATCTGGAAACTCTGCTCTTAATTCGAGCAAAGAACTTTGTGAATATCAAACTGAATGTTTAGAATTAACACACATTGACCATATTATTTGTGAGAAATATAGGAGAAGAATATTATTGAATTGTTGTCCCTACATTATTACATTGAGACCCTATTTATAAATACTATATTACTCCTTTTCCAATTAGGATACTATAATACAATTCTTTTCCAAGTAGGATTCTATATACAATTCCTATTCTTAATCCTATTCTAAGTAAGATTGTAGATAATATTCTTGTTCCTATTTCTATTCTAACACTCCTCCCCAAGCTGATGCATACAAGTCATATGTACCTAACTTGTTACAAATGTAATTAATACGAGAACCAATGAGAGGCTTGGTGAGATATCTACGAGTTGATCACCCACCTAACAAAATTGTCAGTCAATCTCAATATGCTTAGTCTTCTCATGAACTATTGAATTGCAATGTTGAATTTCCTAAACCAAGTTTGAGAAGACTGTTATCGACATATAAGGCTATCAAGACTCCCCCGAGCGAAAAATCGGGTGGTTACTGTATATAGACTTCTTCCTTGAGATTATTGTGGAGAAAAACATTCGTACTACTAATTAAAAGGCCAATGGAGAATGACAATCACTGATAGAAAAAGGGATATACGCTATTTTGGCACAGTGTTATATAAATTGAATATGAGAAAGTAGTCACCCAAATATGCACGGTGCTATGCAAATTATATATGAAAAAATTGTCACAAAAAAGATACACGATGACCTAATCTTTTTTTTTTGCTAACATAGTCAATGGCCAGATGGGCGGCATATATGGGTCATAGTCACCTGCCGACAACGGAAGCTCTTTGATTTTCTACTAAGACCGTAGAAGCTCTGATACCATGTGAGAAATGTAGGAGAAGAATATTATTGAATTGTTGTCCCTACATTATTACATTGATACCTTATTTATAGATAATATATTAGACTCTTTTTCCAATTAGGATGCTGTAATACAATCCTTTTCCAAATAGGATTCTTTATACAATTCCTTTTCCTATTCCTAATCCTATTATAAGTAGGATTGTAGATAATATTCTTGTTCCTATTCCTATTCCTATTCTAACATTATCAATGCATCTATTTAAGATATCACATGATAGGTGGACATGCGATATCGACTTTTTATGTTTTTTATGATTTAGGGGATTCAGTCCAGATATTAACTGGGTCTAATCAACTTCTCATGGGAACAAACAACATAAAATAATTTTGAAGAATACTCTAGTTCTTTAATATAATTTGAATACTTAGTATGCACATCTTAAGAATTCCAAAATCCTTCACGATTAACATCTAAATATTTTTTTTTATCAAAGCGGTAATTTTATATTGTTATCACTTCCTGTAGGAAGTATATGAATTGTTATTTCCTTCGGGGAAATTACCGAAACATATAGTCGAAAGCATTCAAGAAGATTTATTTCCATCTGGCTTAAAATGATATTTTAAGAAAGTTATTTAAGATGTTAGAGGTCTCAAGTTCGAAACCCCGTGCTAGTGAAAGCAAAGGATTTGCCTTCTGGGTCGAGCTCGTCGCACCGGGCTTGCCTAGTGCAGTCTCCTATGTGGTATGCTAGCTATTGCATAAGAGCGGGGCTCTACTTTGTGCTCATTCTAAGGGTAGTGGCTGAAGGTTCCCCTTGTCATAAAAACAGAACAAATTAAGATGTATCTATGTACAACAGTTACATATTGCAATGACTTTCATACCATAAATAAAATTTACATCCTTTGTTATTTTATTTTTTCTGGAGACAAGTTATATTTCTTTCGTTCATTTCGGGAAATGAAACCTTGTTATTTGAATGTGCTTGAAATACAACAGTCATCAATAGCTCATCATATTTCGCAAGCACAATAAGACATTGTTTCAGAGTGTTTCTCAGACATATTTCAAATTATTTTTGCTTTAGGAGAAAATTTCGAAGTTTTACTATTTGAAGAATGTAGGTTCAAAATTTTACCACTTCTAGAGTAAATTTCAAAGTTTCTACTACTTTAGGAGGAGAGGTCAGATTCTTACTACTTCGGAAGTTATTTTCAAAATGTTTACTACTTCTAGAGTGAATTTTAGGTTTACATCACGTCCCAAACAACACCCCCACCCCCCATGGTTGGCACCCACCACACCATTGGCGGGGCGAACCCGATTTCCATACCTTAACCATCAATTCACAATATTTGATGAATTAAATAAGTATTCAAACAATACGGGCTTAGAATGGTCAGAAACCCTTCGGTGGATTTTTTTTAATTTTTTACACAAGTCAAACTCACAGTCAAAAATCAACCCAAAAAGTCAAACTCGGATTAATGGGTTAGAACTCAGAACCAATAACATTTTTGAGTTACCCATATCTCATAGAGTCCGAGTTTATTATTGATGGATCAAGTTCCAATTTCATTAAGTTTCGGCTTATAGATAAATAGTAACATTCTGCCTCTAACGTATCTCAATATCATCATTCAAACTTAATTAGTGAATATTATGTCCAATATATTAATTATTCATGTCCCTGGATAATAATCAAAATGTGTATGAACACAATGCTGAAACAATTGAGCAGCATAGGTAACGCCCGACAGCTTAAACCCCATTTCTCAAAATACTGTTTAATCTCATAATTAACTCCTATATAATTATTCCATCTTAATCATTGCCATATCATTACTTGTTGACCAATACCAATTGGAAAGGCGTACAAATTAAGACTAGTAGCACCTGAAGCTTTTCTTTTGAATCTGTTAAGGACCATGATGCTGCTCGCTTGTACTCTCCCATTTCTAGTTCCTTTAACAAACTCATAATTTGTAAGGGCTTTTCCAATAACTACAGAGTAAATTAATTCTCCAATCTTGCAATAACAAGTACTCGTAAAAACAGATTGCTGGGTTATTACAGTTTACTATTTGGGGAGGAAACTTTAGATAATCTTCTTTGAAAGTAAATTTCAAAATACTTCTTCTTAATTATTTTACCCTTTCTGGAAGAGTGTGGTGAGGACTTCACAACCAACATTTTTTTAATTAGTGTGACAACATCATCATTGTGTAATCATCGACGTGCTTAAAAGATAATCAAGCTATGCATGAACCAAAATATTCATATTTTAATTGATTCATCACATTCATCTGTAGAATTCATATAATTTTTTTGATTTGCACGGGTGTAGGAGTCTCTTTTAACCCCGACTAATCCCGGAGGTGCACAGGCCCTCGGCAAGGAAGAGAATTCATATAATTAAATTAAGTTCTTTGATTATAGTCATAATATTTATCCAAGACGACAGAGTCTCGAGTTGATAATGTGTTATAACATAATTAAATAAAGGAAGAAAATCATAGAGAAATTTAGAGAGAAGGGAGAAATCTTCTTATTTCTCTCAATGAATATAACACAATGAAGAAAAACTCCTTCTTTTATAGGAAAAAACTAACTTGGTCCAAAAGTAAGTAGCTCTATACGTAATGAAAAAAATTAAATAGCTACAATGTTCAAGTAGTAGGCAACATTCCTTTTTACTCTTGAGTTGGCTAAACCATTATGTTTTGTTTCTTCCTTATTAAGTGATTCAAGAATATTCCTACTATTTTTTTAGGTAAAATTTTTCAATATATTCAATATGTTACATACATTGTACATATTTATAGAATCTTGTAGAGAACGGGACTAATTTATGTATTGGTTATTTGTACATATAATTTTCTTGAAAAGGAAGTTATTTTTGTCAAGCAATTTTGAGAGGTTGCACTTGTATTTAAATGCATAACAAATACGTGTTACTTATTGGTGTGTTTATCTTGTGAAGAGACTTGTGGAGTAATGCCAAATAGGAAGAATGACTTGTATATGGTGTTCGTTGACTTATAAAGGCCTATGACAAAGTCCTGAAAGAAGTCCTTTGGAGATGCTTGGAGGCTAGAGGTGTATCGGTGGCTTTCATTAGAGTGATAAAGGACATGTATGATGGATCTAAAATGCGAGTTGAAATGGTGAGAGGTGACCAGGAGAACTTTCAAGTGGAGATGGGGTTGCGCTGGGAATTAGCTCTTTAGCCCGTTTCTATTTGCCTGAGTGATGTACGAATTGACGTGGTCCATTCAAGATGAGGTGTCTTAGAGTATGGGATTATGGGGATGACATAGTACCGGTCGATAAGACGCATAAGAGAGCTATTGCAAAGTTAGAGGCTTGGAGACAATCTCTAGAGTCTAAGGGGTTTAGGTTAAGCATGACCAAAACAGAGTATTTAGATTGCAAATTAAGTAATGCATTGCAAGAGGCAGGCCTGGAAGTGAGGCTTGACATACATGTTATCCCCAAGAGATATAGTTTCAAGTGTCTTGGGTCTATAATCCAGAAAAGAGGGATCATCGACAATGATATCACATAATATATTGATGCGATGTGGATGAACGGGAGATTTTGCACTCAGGGTGTTGTATGATAAAAGGTTACCACCAAAACACTTAAGTGATGATCTGTTATATGGGGTGGAGTGCTGTCCAGTCAAGAACTCCTATTTCAGAAGATATGTATCACAAAATTGAGGATGTTAAGGTGGATGTGTGGGCATTCAAGGAGCAATAAGATTAGGAATGAGGATATTCTGGATAAGTAGGTATGAGCTCCATGGTGAACAAGATAAGAGAAGTGAGACTGAGATGAAGAGGACATGTGAAAAGCTGATGCGAAGATCCCCGGTGGGAAGGTGTGAGAGGTTGGCTATAGTAGGTACAAGGAGAAGTAGAGGTATGCCAAAGAAGTATTGGGGATAGGTGATTAGACAACACATGACGCAAGTTCATGTTATCAAGGACATGACCTTAGATATATGAGTATAGAGGACGCGTGTTAAGATAGAAGATAAGTAGTAGTGAAGTGTTGTGTTGCTTTTTGAGGGTTTAGGCTTTTTGTACTAGCCGTAATGTTGTAATTCTTGCTTTTGATATCTATCATCGTCTGTTATTTACTGTATTTGGATTATCGCACTATTTTGTTGTTTTTGTTCCTTTCTTGTAGTCTTTGCACGGATTTCTTGGTTAGTTGCTATGTTTTCTACAATATTTTCTTCTTTTTTGTATTTGAATTTGCGAACTTGAGTTGAGAGTCTTTTGAAAGCAACCTCTCTACCTCCATGAAGGTATAGGTTAGTTTGCGGACACTCTAAACTTCCAGACATCACTTGTGAAATTTCACTGGGCATGTTAGTTGTTATTGTAATTATTGGTGTATTATATGATTATATATGAAAACTTTTTGTGTTTGATATTCAACAACAACAACAACAACATACCCAATTGAATCCCACAAGTGGGGTCTGGGGTAGGTAGAAATGTACGCAGACCTTCCCACTACCCCGTAAGAAGTAGAGAGGTTGTTTCCTGTGAACCCTCGACTCAACAATCCATAAGTAGAATTGTGTTTGATATTCACATTCACATTATAAAATCCAAAAAAATGGGGTTTAAATATGTAGAAAAAACAGTTGATGGTGTTATACCAAAGAGCTTAAAAAATAATGTTTTTGGAAGAGATCAAAAACTAGTCCTTTGAGTACATAACACGTCTAGATATACGCCCTTTATCACAGATTGTATTATACAAATTCTACCTGAATTTATGACTTTGGCTTCACAAATTGGAGATGTTAGAGATATGTGATTAGATGAACTTTTATATATTTTAGCTCTCTCTCTTTTTTTTTTCTTTTGCATGTTCCTCTCATTTTCTTTATTGTTAATATATATTTTAATTTTTTTTCCCCTTCTTTTCCATCAGTGGAGGGAGAAAGTAAAAGAGGAAGGGGATGCTACACTATCTATGGAGTTTGAACCCTACACCTCAAAAGCGGAAGGTAAGATCTCATCAAGTGTTCTACCCTTCAATCCCCATTAATATGTGTGCTCGTTTTTACAAAGGAAAACAATGAAACAATTATAATAATGAAAATGACAGTGCAATTACAAATGCCACAAGTAATCTTGCTGAATATAGCTAATGAAACGGTTGTAGAAAATTAGTTGTTTGCTGAATATTAGTTATGAGGGTTAAGACAAAATTAAAGCTGAAGTTGTTTCCTTAATAAAATTCTTTTCTACTTCTATTGATTTCTTTATCTTTCTTTTATTTTTGTAAATTTAACAGTGGAGAAACATTTGAAAATCAATTATTTGACTCTAATTAAGGAAATAAACTTTACACACACACACATATATATATATATAATATGTAAAGGGGAAAAGTTATTTTTTCAAAATATATTTTGGTCTAAGTAATGAAAGAAAGTCTTGACGTGACTGGTAAAGTTGTTACCATATGATCTAAAATCAATCTCTTGCAGAAGTATAGTGTAAGACTGTGTACGATAGACACTTGTAGTCTGTCCCTTTTTCATTCCTAGTGCATGGCAAGGGCATTCAGGCACCATGCTACTTTTTTAATATCTGAGTAAATATACATGTAACATACACGCCGTAAGATGTATATGGACCTTATTGTTGTTGCTCAGATGGGTTGTTTCCTATAAATCCTCGCTCGAAAGAGAGTAATCTAAGACAGAGGTATTACACAAATACTAACTAATACTGCTAAATAATGAGATGAAGGGGATTATATACTTACCTCTCCCATATAAAGTATGACAATCCTTGACTATATACTACTCTTCCTTTTGAATCCCTCGACTTATATACCTTCCTATCTAGGGTCATGTCCTTACTAAGATGAAGTTATATCATGTTTTGTCTAATCACCTTCCCCCGTTCTCTTTTGCCATACCTCTACCTCTTCTAAAGCTCACTATAGCCAACCTTCCACACCTCCTTACTGGTGCATCATCTCACCACTCTTTCATATGTCCAAACCATCTTAGCCTCGCTTCCCTCTTTATGTCTGCCACAGAGACCTCTCCAACCTTGTCTTCTATAACTTTGTTCTTCATTTTATCTCTCATAGTAAGTCCACACATCTAATTGAGTATCTTCATTTCCACAAACTTCATCCTTTGGACGAGGTGTTGTGATCCAACATTCAACCCAATATAACAATGTCTGTCTAACCACCCACTTCGTAGAACTTATCTATGAGTCTTGGTGACATACACTATATCTCAGACGCGAACCTCCATTTACACAGTGTGCTTCAATAAGATGTGTGACTTATTGTCAATCTCGCATTTTCCTTGTATTATAGCCCCAAGATACTTCAACTCCTCTCTTGGGTATGACTTGAGTATTGACCTCCACTTCTACCTCTGCTCCATGTGTAACATCATTGATTTTGCGCACTCTTAATTGCTCTTCATGCTTAACCCGAAACTTTTACATTCTAGGGATCCAAACTTTCAGCCTATCATCAACTCTACCACTCTTCTCGTCGATCAATGATGTCATTTACAAATTACATACACCATGGCACCTCCTTTTGGATATGTGAAGGCAGTTTGTCCATCTCCTAAGGCCAACAGGAATAGGCTAACTGCTGATATTTAGTGCAACTCTATCTCCATCATGATTGGGAAATGTTTCGAGTCACTCCCCGCTATTCTTACCCGAGGTTGGCTCCATCATGCATGTTCTTGATTGCCCTAATGTAAGCCACAAGTAAACTTCTAGACTCTAAACATCTCCTTAGAATTTTTTGAGGAACTTTATCATATATCTTTTCTTGGTCAATAAATACCATGTGTAGTTCTCCCTTACTTCCCCTATACCAGTCCAACTTACAAGGTGAATGACTTCCACAGTTGACCGCCTCGACATGAATTTAAATTGGTTGTTGGATATAGACACACTCCTCATTTTCATCTCGACCACCTTTTTTCAAACTTTTATAGTCTGGCTTAGCAGCTTGCTACTCATGGCTATTGCAATTTGAATAGCATCATTGTTTTTCTAGCACGAAATCATTGTACTCTATCTCCATGTTTTGGCGTTCGAAAATTGCGTAAAAGTGACATTAAATAGCACAGTTAGCCTACTTTGCCTCCTTTTTTCCTAGGGTTCCACCGGGATTTTGTTTGGCATGATTGCACTTCTCCTCCTTATCCTATGCCTTCTAGATTTAATGCACATACAATATCCAAAATCCCTATAACTCTCAGATTATTTACGCTCCCCCAGCACAATATTGTCCACCTCCACATTCAATAGTTCATGAAAACTAAGAAAGCATTGCCAACTTTATAATATTATAAATTTTTCATTGAAGAGGGTCTTTCAAAAAACATCTCTACCTCCATAACGTACTGGTAAATCTAGATACTCTGTGCCCTCCCCAGAATTGGGTATGTTGCTCAAGAGGAAGTTGACAGATGTAAATTTGTTGTTGACATTAAATTGCGTGATGCAATTAAATAGCAAACATCCTTTGTGGCATGGTAAATTTCCTACCCAATACATAGGGATGTCAATGGATTCTAAAAATTGATTCAACCTATGGAACAGTACCATTTTGAACCTGTTAATATTATAAAATTATAACTGTATCAAATAGTTAGGTAGGTAATCTTATAAATTAAATAAAAAATTACTGAATGGTACCAAATAAATCTATATGCTTAAAATATATTTTATATATCAAATTTAAAGATAATGATGCGTTAAATTTTTTGCCTTGGCCTAGGGTGACTAAAACGTTTCAAGCCAACATATAATTATCTCCTAAAGTTCCAATTCCAAAACCTATAATGCTACTCCCGTTGAAACTAAATTAGTCTTAGCATCTTGTGGTAAAGTTGTTGCCATGTGACCAAGAGATTATATGTTCAAGTCTTGGAAACAACCTCTGGCAAAAATTAATAACGTTCAACATACTGCTTGAACAAAATATGGACGATCGTTAGTCTATTTACCCAACTGAGAGTCGGGATTGATCCCACATAGAATAGGCTGGAACGAATCTATAGTAGTCACTTCTCAATTGGAGTTTCTACTTCCCGGAAATAAGGGTGCATTAAATGAAATGCGGATTGATCGAAAACTAACAACAGTTAACGGTAGAGTGAAGAATGAGCAAGAACTAGGAGTAGATAGTATGAGACTTATGCTAGGATTGTGTTCCCATGACTTATAACTAGGTAGGTGTACGTCTTTGGGCAATTATTTATTGCGTTGCATGCAAAATCTAGCGAGTTGGTTAATATCTAGCTCATCTCGTGGTCCTTCCTAGATATATTTCATTCCTCTTTGACCAGTCTCAAAATGTGTTCTTTAACAAACCTTGCTATTGATCGCAGGTTACTTTTCCCTCTCGGGCTCTAGTAAATTAAACAAAAGTTGAGTCTCTCGAATTCTTGTTGTGATTACCTTTTACTAATCAATACCTCCCTACTGAGCAAGTAATGAATACGTGCAGATCTCAATGCGTGTACTCATCAACGATAATCATAACACATGCAAATCGATTCATGAAATTCGCCCTACACGTTTGCCTATAATGTTACTTTGTCATTGTTCCTACAACCCTAGTTGTGGACTTAGCTATGCATATTCAATGTACGAAGCTCGAATATAGATGAGGAATTCATAGCAAGATTGAATCACAAGTCCAAAATTCGTAGAAAGATGAAAATATTGATATAAATCTTCAAAAGTGAAATAAGGTTCGTCTCTCTATTGTTCAACGTGTTCCAACAGTCAATAATAATAATAAAATAAATAAAAACCCTATTTATATTAATGGAAAACTTAATCCTAGTAAAAACAGGAAAATTGGTCCAGCACAGATCACGACTGCCATTCACGAGTCGTGGGGCGCACCATGGCCCGTGAAGGGTGTCATGATGTGTTCCTTTGGCCCTCTTTTAATTTGTGTTGTCCCCACCACGACGGCACGTGGTACTTACCACGATTCGTGGTGGGTCTCGTGGAGATTTGCTCGGGATTTTCACCACACATTGACCACAAGTCATTCCCTCTTCATGATGCCTTCAACGAGCCGTGGTGGACTCCACGACCCGTGGAGGGGTCAATGGAGTCCCACTTGAGCAAAATTTCTCCAGGCTTCTACCAGGTCCCCTTCACGATAGCCCACCACGATGCGTGATGAGTTCCACGACCTGTGGTGGTTCCGTGGTTGGCCACGTTGCAATTTCTTCAGCTTAATCAACACTGGCATCCAAAGTCCTCATAATCGATGTAGTTCTTGAGAAAGTTGTCCAACCCTAACAAATTGGGAATGAGGTCTCTCCTTCGAAAGGAGACTGGGAAAAAAATAACTATGCTATTGATTGACCTTACCTTTTTTCTCATTCTGTTTGAAGTAGCCTTGCTCCTTGACTGGCCGAGAGGATCTGAAAGCCACTTGACTGTAGGGAGATTAATATGTCAAATTATGGAGTCCCATTGTGATTTTTCTTCTTTTTACTTGTCTGATTTTTATTTTTTAACTGTGTTAGTTTGACTTTCTCTAAAATTACAGCAAAATAGTGAGATGAATCTCTTTTTTATCATCTTTCATGTTCCTTGATTCATCATCTCTTAAACAGTAAAATGTCTAGAAAATCTTATGGAAGTATATGCATTATATTGTGTTCTAACTTCTACTTGTGGCTCCTACATGCTGTTCCTTAAAAAGATAACTAAAATTAAACAAATCATACCAATACCAAAAAAAAAACATAACAAGAACTCTAATTTAACTATACAATATATAATAACCTAGAAGTTGGTCCAATATGAATTTTTATAAAACAACCAGCTGAATCATATTGTTTACACCCCTCTATCAACTCATCACGGAATTGTGCTTAAATTTGAAGTATTACTTAAAATTAAGTTCCAGTGTCCGCAGTAATTTCATGTATAAAAATACAAATGGTGATTCAAAATTATTGCATGAAACTATAAGGTATAACTTGTGCTTTCATTAATTTCATGCATCTAGCATGAAATTAATTAAATCACAAGTTTTATTTAGAGGAAAATATAAGGTAACATAAAATTGCAGGATTTGTGTTTTTGTTGTGTTTGAAATCTCATAGAAGAGAGGAAAACCAACAAACCTTAGAGGATACTTAATCTATTTTGAAAAGAAACAGTTTATTGTTTTGATGTCAAAAATTTATGGCTAAAGCATCTCATTTTGGCTTTTGTTAAAAGAAAGAGAAGAAAGTGTAAAATTGGTGAGAGAGGAAATGAACATTTTATCACAAAAGACCGAGGCAATTTTTTTTTTAAAAAGAGAAAATTGGGCAAGCTCCCTTGTTCTCTATATTCTTTAACCGAATGGTAATCATCTAAAAGAAAAATCAATAAAGTCAAATTAAAAAAATAGATATAAAATGAAAAACAACTAAAATATAGAATTGGATGGTTAAGTAAACTGATTACTTGTAATGTAGAGGATAACCATCTGAAAGGTCGATTTATTATATGACTTAATCAAATATTCTAGTTTTTCACCACCTTTTGTCTGATTGTTGAAAAGTTTATGATGTTAAACATTTCATAGTAGGACAACCAAGTTAATCGTGCAATTATTTGAAGATATATGATATAGGGTAGCCATGACAATAAGTAATTCATATCATTCTTTGTTTAGATAGCAAGAAATTTGATGAGAGTTCACCTTTAGGGAAGAAAAAGAGTAAGCAAAGAAATTATCTTGGCGGGAGGAAAAAATAGGTACATCGAAGTTCTTTTGAGTATTAATGGATCTAAACATGTAATGATGTAAGAGAGTAAAAGCTCTAAAACTGGGAATAGCCTTGCATGCTTGTGAATACCAAGCATTGTTAACTGCTAAGGAAGGATGTTGGCTAAAGGTTTTAGGTTAGATTATTCAGAAGAGTATTTTAGTAATTTTAACTTTTAAATTGAGATCCTACTTTTATATACAACAACAACATACCCAGTGGACTACTTTTAATATAATATAATATAATATAATATAATATAATATAATATAATATAAATATAAATATAAATTGAAAAGATGGACATAGTGGTATACATATCCATTCTTATATGCATATATTTAAATGACAATTAGAATGTATCCATAAATCTAAAACAATATCTATTTCTATCCAAAAATTTGCTTGATATTTTAATGTTATAAGAAATCAACTTCTTTATTTTGTGTTATCCTCATTTTTGTCTTATTTGTAACACTTTCATATTTTTTAGTTCAGATGGGAAGTGCAAGTGGAGCTGATTGGCATGAAGAGGTTTACCAAAATGATGGTATTTTTATTTGTTCAAGCTTTTGAAAATC
The DNA here is from genome assembly GCA_029948455.1 of Solanum rostratum. Classification (NCBI taxonomy): domain Eukaryota; kingdom Viridiplantae; phylum Streptophyta; class Magnoliopsida; order Solanales; family Solanaceae; genus Solanum; species Solanum rostratum. The sequence goes on along the minus strand of CM057053.1, from coordinate 12,395,607 downwards.
TGAAAAATATGAAGGTGCTACAAATAAAACAAAATTGAGGATAGCACAAAATAAAGAAGTTGATTGCTTACAACATTAAATATTAGGCAAACTTTTGGACAACCGTGGATATTATTTCATTATATAAATACATTCTAGTAGACATCTAAATGTACTTGTCTAAGAACGAATATATATACTAATATGTCCATCCTTTAAATCTATATTTTTAATATACAAAAAGTAGAAATCTAACTTAAAAGTTAAATTACTAAAATGCCCTTATGAATTATCTTAATCTCAAGCCAACACCCCTTCCTTAATAGTCAACATTGTTTCATATTTAACAAGCATATAAGGCTAGTTCACAATTTTATTCTTACATTGTTTAGATCTTTAACACCATACAAATTTTAAGGGAAGGGTGTTGGCTCAAGGTTTTAGGTTAGATTATTCAAAAAAGTGTTTAATAATTTTAACTTTTAAGTTGGGATTCCTGCTTTTAGTATAATATAATATGACTAAATATAGGTTGAAAAGACAGACATAGTATTACACATACCCATTCTTAGGCGCGTTATATTTAAATGACAATTAGAATGTAGCTATAAACCTAAAATAATATCTATCTCCATCCAAAAATTTGCTTGATACTTTAATGTTATAAGAAATCAACTTCTTTATTTTGTGCTATCCTCATTTTTCTCTTATATGTAACACTTTCATATTCTTTAGTTCAGATGGGAAGTGCAAATGGAGCTGATTGGCATGAAGAGGTTTACCAAAAGGTATAGTTAACAATAGTATTTTTATTTGCTCAAGCTTTTGAAAAGTGAGGATATCACTGATGACTTGCTCAATTTTCAAATCTAGAGCAAATAAAAATACCATTGCAAACTATACCTTTTGGTAAACCTCTTCCTGCCAATCAGCTCCATTTGTGTTTTCCATCTGAGTTGAAGAATATGAAGGTGCTACAAATAAAACAAAATTGAAGATAGCACAAAATAAAGAAGTTGATTGCTTACAACATTAAAATATTAGGCAAACTTTTGGATAACAGTGGATATTATTTCATTATATAAATACATTCTAGTAGTCATCTAAATGTACTTGTCTAAGAACGAATATATATACTAATATGTCCATCCTTTTAATCTATATTTTTATTATACTAAAAGTAGAAATCTAACTTAAAGTTAAATTACGAAAATACCCTTATGAATTATCTTAACCTCAAGTTAACATCCCTTCTTTAACAGTCAACATTGCTTCATATTCAACAAGCATATAAGGCTACTTCATAGTTTTAGAGTTTTTAATCTTAACATCGTTACAAAACCCATATCATACTCAAAAAATACGCTTGGGATTCACAATTGTTTGCTGTTTTAGACGCTGAAAGTGTTGTAATTTCACATTTGGGAATGAGAAGGCCTCTCCTTCAAAAGGAGCTTGGGAAAAAAAGCCATTTGAAACACCCTTGCTCCAGGATTGGCGGAGAGGAGTTGAAAGCCACTTGACTGTACGGAGATTAGCATTCCAAATTATGGAGACCCATTGTGATTAACTTCTTTCCACTTGTCTGATCTTTACTTTTTAACTGTGTAAGTTTTGACCTTGTTTTAAACTTTTGCAAAAGAGTGAGATGAATCTCTATTCTTATTATCTTTCATGTTTCCTTGATTCATCACCTCTTAAGCAGTAAAGTGTCTAGAGAATCTTACGGAAGTATATGCATTATATTGTGTTCTAACTTCTACTTGTGGCTCCTACATGTTGTTTCTTAAAAAGATAACTAAAATTTAACAAATCATACCAATACCAAAGAAAAACATAACAAGAACTCTAATTTAACTATACAATATAAAATAACCAAAAAGTTGGTTCAATATGAATTTTTATAAAATAATCAGCTGAATCATATGATTTACACCCCTCTATCAACTCATCACTGAATTGTCCTTAAATTCGAAGTGTTACTTAAAATTAAGTTTCAGTATCCGTACTTCATGTATAAAAATACAAATGGTAATTCAAAATTATTGGCATGAAACTATAAGGTAGAACTTGTGTTTTAATTAATTTCATGCGTCTAGCATGAAATTAATTAAAGCACAAGTTTTATTTAGAGGAAAATATTAAGTAAAAATAAAATTGCAGGATCTATGTTTTTTTTGTGTTTGAAATCTGATAGAAAGAGAGGAAAACCTACGAACCGTGGAGGATAATTGATCTATTTTGAAAAAAAACAGGTTATTGTTTTGATGTCAAAAAATTATTGTTGAAGAATGAGATGAACCTTCTAAGTGAAAATTATGACTACGTTACTATTGCTAGCTAAGACCCTTTCATAACTCTTGAGATAGTTGTGACTCGCAAACAAAATTCATTCATCATTTGTTTTGTTCTAAGAAAAATTTTATGTGTTTAAAATTGATAATTTTTTTGCAATTTGTAATATTTTCAGTTACTAATGATATCTCAATTTTTCATATGAACTCTCTCGGGCAAGTTAATTAAGGCTGACAAAAGAATTTCAAAATTAAGAAAAAGTGACACAAATTTTAATTATTGAGTAGAGGTGACAATTTTAAGATTAGTGCTAGTGATACTAATTTTAAAATCCCAAATTTTTATTATTTACACAAAAATCCTATCTTCCCCATCTCCATTTCATCCCCCCCCCCCCCCCCCCTTTGACTGCCATCACCACCTCCGACCACCACCAATTTTTCCTCTTCTTTTCCCATCACCACCCACTTCCTCCTCTTCTTCCTCCGTCAACACCACTTTTTTCTCATCTTCCACCACCACTATGTTCTTCTCTTCTTCCTCCTCCACTACCATCTTTGCCACTTTCTTCTTCTCCATCACCGCCACCACCATCACCTTCACCTTCGTTATTACCACCAACGCCTCCTTTGTCGCCATAACTACCCTCTCGCTCACCTCACTTTCTATCAAAGAATCAAACAACCGTTGAAGTCGTTAGAGCAACTATGTAAAAGTTGTTGTACTCATTTTAACAATTGTTGCAACAACTCAAACAACGGTTGAAGTTGTTGTAACAACTACTATCTTGTTGTAACAATTGCCTTAGCAACTAATATAGTTGTTGCAACAACTTCAGTAGTTGTTGCAAAGAGGAGTTATCAAGCTGTCTTGATTCAGTGTTTTTACTAAGTATTTTTTACCCTTTTTTAAAGTTGAGAAATCCTGAGGCGAATGACGCTGAGTTTTAAACTCGGCTGATAATGGGTCCACACTCTATCCTTCTCCATTCACTTAAATAATGAGCTTTAGACTATAACAGGTTTGAACCTGTAGCACGCCTCTAACCCATACATAACTTCACTCTTACCACTAGACCAAGACCTTCGAGGCTTCATCATTTTTATTTAAGAGAAATAAACCACGCTAAACAATCCCTGTGCAACAAGCCCGATTGGAAAAGCATGAGGAAGATTTCAAACCATGAGAACCTCCAATAGGAAACCCAAACCCCTGCAATTCTACGAATATGAAGTAGAAGTAGTAGTGAATTATCCAAACAATTATGTAACAAGTTGCTGAGCTTGTTTTGTTGCATTACCTTCCATGGAACCCTGTACAGGTTGCATCAGTGGATTAGTTTGACCATCAAGAGATTGTGGTTGCCGAAGCTGCATGGAAAGACTGAGGAAGTTGCTCTTGTAGTGGAGAAGTAGGCTTTCGCGGCCGATTGGGACCAAGAAAGAAATTTATGTGCTTCTCAACTGAAAGCAGTTTCTCCTTGTGAGAAAGTTGAATATCATGCTTGTTAAGCCCCAAGAAACGCAGAATGCATTCCAACGCTACCTTGAACATCTTGAGTTTTTCAGTTACCTCATTTGGAAGATGCTGACGAAGAGAGTCATGCTTAAAAGACTAAACTGATTTTTGCTTCTGATTTTAAGCATGACTCTCTTCGTCAGCATCTTCCAAATGAGGTAACTGAAAAGCTCAAGATGTTCAAGGTGGCGTTGGAACGCATTCTGCGTTTCTTGGGGCTTAACAAGCATGATATTCAACTTTCTCACAAGGAGAAACTGCTTTCGGTTGAGAAGCACATAAATTTCTTTCTTGGTCCCAATCGGCCGCGAAAGCCTACTTCTCCACTACAAGAGCAACTTCCTCAGTCTTTCTATGCAGCTTCGGCAACCACAATCTCTTGATGGTCAAACTAATCCACTGATGCAACCTGTACAAGGTTCCATGGAAGATAATGCAACAAAACAAGCTCAGCAACTTGTTACATAATTGTTTAGATAATTCACTACTACTTCTACTTCATATTCGTAGAATTGCATGGGTTTCCATTGGTGTTCTCATGGTTTAAATGTTCCTCATGCTTTCCCGATTGGGCTTGTTGCACAGGGATGATTTATTTCTCTTAAATAAAAATGATGAAGCCCCGAAGGTCTTGGACTAGTGGTAAGAGTGAAGTTGTCATGTATGGGTTAGAGGCGCGCAACAGGTTCAAACCTGTTATAGTCTAAAGCTCGTTATTTAAGTGAATGGAGAAGGGTAGAGTGTGGACCCATTATCACCGAGTTTAAAACTCTGCGCCATTCGCCTCAGGATTTCTCTGCTTTAACAAAGGGTAAAAATAAATGAACAACAGTATACTTAGTTTAATCCTACTAGTGGGTAAGATATATGCATTCCTTACCCCAGCTTTGGGGGGTAGATAGACCGCTCAAAAGAAGTGTATAAATTCGTAAAATTAATTGTAATTAGTATGTTATCCAACACAGAGTGCTGCACTTATGAATGGTAATCAAAATTTTGTGCTGGAGGTTCATACTTTTATAATAGTACAGAAGATTGAAATATTAATAAATATAACCAAATACCCAATGAATGAATAAGTGTAAAGAAGGAAATTTAACTTTCTTATACAAGTACATCCGGAGGGAAGTTAAAATTTATTAATATACCTGAAATATCTTACATTATCCCAAAATGTTAATGATGTAAGCAATCAACTTCTTTAATATTTGTGTTATCCTCAATTTTTGTTTTATTTGTAGCACCTTTAGATTCTACATCTCATAAGGGAAACACAAACGGAGCTGATAGGCAAGAAGTGGTTTACCAAAAGGTATTGTTTGCAATGATATTTTTGTTTGCACAAGATTTTGAAAACTGTGGAAATTACATGTGGATTTTGATAAACTGGCTGGTTATGACATTATAAGAAATAGTTGAATGTTTTGAAATATTTCCTATGATTATAGATTAATAGAAGAGGTTTAGCATACCAAGTGTTCAGCTAAATTCATGGGCATACCCCTCCCCGCAAGGTGCTTTACGTATTCCAATTTTTTAGATGAAATAGAACTTGAGCATGTTAACAGGTAACTTGTAAGAAACTGCTATATTATACATTTAGAAGTACTACTACAACTACACCTCAATCCCAACTTGCTTGGTCAGCTTTATGAATCCTCGCTGTCGATGGTTCTTTGTTTAAGCCTGTCTTGGTCCAACATCGTCAACGACAAAAAATTAGTTTCACAAACACTGGCATAATTTAGAAGTGATGTACTCTTTGATAAATTAATTGAGTACAGGAAATTAGTCGTTGAATGCTGAGATCATATCATCTTAATTCATGAGGTATGTCTGTAAGTTCAGATCAAAGTCGTCTTAGTATGTCACCAATTTGCTTTACTAGCTAGGAATAAGTTGGAATACTTTGGCTTATCCAAGAATAAGCATGTAACACTAACAAGCTTTGTATACTCCATTCCTGTCATTTTTCACCTATGAAGCCAACTACATCATTATTATTTACTTCACCTGAAAAATTAAGCAAATGATGATTTCCATTAAACCATATTATATCTCCAAACCCAACTTAAAAAAAGTATATTCTAATTCCTCCTGGTTGGGCTGGTCTATCATCACATTATGGAAGCAAACCCCAATGCTGATTTACCATCTTCATGTTAGTCAGTTTAGTCTTCCTCTTCTACTTCACTTTCAACTTTTTTATCTGGAAGGTTCTTTCGTGAGGATTCTCTAGTTTGTTCTCTACTGCATCGTAAGTTGATCTAATTATCACCTAACATGTGAATGCTTTCTTGACATTTCTGCAGTTGACTTAACGAAAATTTGTAATGCAGATCAAGTCTATGAAGGAGATGAATTTTTTTTAAGCTCAATAATCTATTCCAAAAAATTGCTTGTGAAGTGCAAAAGGTGTGTCATAAACATCTCTCTGAGTGCTTCATAATATTTGAAATTTTGGTCGACCCTCTTGCAAGATTTTTTCAACATGCCCCAAGGTATGTAATGCATATTTTAGTGTATTGATTATTGGAAACTTCTCTTATCTCTTTGCATGTTTCTGACACTTATTATAACTCCTCCTTGCATATATTTTCTGTATTTATATTTGATAAAAACAACTTGATATTCCTAAGGTAATCCTAGAATATTATCTAACGAGGAACTGATGCAGAAAGCTCAAAATTCTAAATGCTCATTTTTGCTTCCATGGTTCCTTTCCTGTCATCTTGAGAAACAGTGCTCTCATAGTGGGAATATGTTGTAGTGCGGTTAATTCCTTTTCATTTCTAGCATCTGTTTGTGTTGAAGCATTGTAAATCATTGTGAAGTCAAGGTGGTTGTGGACACCATAAAAGGAGTTAATTCGCATATCTAGCTAGGCATTGCGATGTAGATGTCATTTTTTGGGGGTCCATCCCCATATCACATGTGTTAAGAAGAAAGTCTTTATTTCCCTTTAGCAAGATTTCCTGCAGATTTTGAGACACCTTTGTTGAAATTAACTATCAGCCAATTAATACAAGGTGGATAGATAGACACTTTTTTTACTTTGAAAAGAGCTCCTCAGTTAATTCACCACAGAGAAAAAAATAGAGGGGGAGAAATGAGGTATTTCATAGACTTCATAAAAAATAGTCTATGAAAGGAAAATAGAATGTGGGTGATATGTTAGTGAGGTAAAAAATCAAAAGAGGATTATTTATTTTGAGCGTGTTGTGGTCACTTTGAGTGACCATTCGGGAGAAGCTAGAGGTGGCCCCTGTAGCTGACAAGACGAGGGAAGTGAGACTGCGATGGTTTGGACATGTGCAGAGAAGGAGTATCGATGCTCCTGTTAGGAGGTGCGAGAGGCTGGATTTGGAAGTTACACGAAGGGGCAGAGGTAGACCGAAGAAGTATTTGGGGGAGGTGATTAGACAAGATATGGTGAAACTTGATCTCACCGAAGACATGACCTTAGATAGGAAGGAGTGGAGGTCGCGAATTAGAGTAGCAGACTAATAGATTAGTAGGTTGATGTCTGGCCGTGGGGCATAGTAGGGTAGTAGGAGTTGTCTGGTGTTGTCTTTATCTGCCTTATATATGTTAAGTGTCTCGAATTTACTTGCTATCATGTGCTTTTCGTTATTAATCGCTCTTTCTGTTCACTTTCTTTTTCTCTTCCTTTCCTATTTTCATATCTAGCTTATTATGCTTATGGGTTTTTGTGACGAGGGTTCCCAGGAAACAACCTCTCTACCTCTATGAGGTAGTGGTAAGGTCTGCGTACATTCTACCCTCTCCAAACCCCACTTGTGGGATTCCACTAGGTATGTTAATGTTGTGGTCACTTTGAGTATTGTACTTGTGACTACACAATGTAAAATTTCTTGCTATAGTGATATTAGTTGTTCGTCTTTGCCCTTTAGTTTTTCCCTTATGTAAAAGGGTTTCCATGTGAAATCGTTGATGTTACCATGTTTCCATTTTGTCCTCATTATTTTGATTGTAAATGTTTGTGTTATCTTGCGTTTCCCAACAATTTTTATGTTAGTTTATTTTCCATTCGAGGAAAGGATTAAGGCCTCTCGGGTTCTTTGGGCAAGGGCTTTATTTATTTGAATTTAAATAGCACTTGAGTCAACATTCTGCTAAATTGTGTGAACCTTGCTAGCTATGTTATTTGTCTCTTTATGTCATTTCTTGAAGTTTCCTCCCTTTTTCTGTGCCTTCGGAGGTACTTGAACCATAAATGTTAAAAATATGCAAAGGGCAAAAAAAACAGGACTGTGACTAAACCGATTTTTGTTTCCTCTTTAGGACCCTCTTCATCAGCATCTTCAAAATGAGACAATGGAAAAGCTCAAGATATTTAAGGTGATATTGGAACGCATTCTGCGTTTCTTGGGGCTTAACAAGCATGATATTCAACTTATTCATAAGGAGAAACTGCTTTCGGTAGAGATACCGATAAATTTCTTTCTTAACCTCAATTGGCCGCGAAAGCCTACTTCTTCTCCACTACAGGAGCGACTTCCTCAGTCTTCCATGCAGCTTCAGCAACCACGATCTCTTGATGGTCAAACTAAACCATCGATGCAACCATTACAGCATTGTATGGTAGCAATGCCGCAGAATAATCTCACCAACTTGCGACATGATTCCTTATCTGTTCTACCGACAATTTCCTACTCTCAGCAACACATAATATTATACAGTACAACCTAGTTTTAGTGTGGATTTGGGACAGGGTAACACATCGAACTCACTGCAGCAGGTGGTTACTGGATATTTACAACAGAAACCTGTTAACAGTCCTCAACAAGTTAACATAAGCTCACAGTGTGGAATGGACCCCGTACAGGCAAACCTTGGTACCCTACAACAAAATTTAAATGCCCTGCAGCAGGCACTTCTTAAGAAGCACGAGCAGCAACTGTTGGAGATCCAGCAGTTAAGACAACAATACCTTCATTGGTAGATGCTGCAGCGCCTTTTGCAAAGACACCAGCTAAGGCGACAGCTGCAAATTGTGCAGATCCAGCAGTTAAGGCAGCAGTACCACCATTGGCAGATGCTGCAGCAACTTTTGCAAAGACACCAGCTAAGGCAACAGTTGCACATGTTGCAGATCCAGCAGTTAAGACAGCAGTACCACCAACAGTGGATGCTGCATCGACTTTTTCAAAGATGGCAGCTAAGGCGACGGTAGCAAATGTTGCAGAACCAACAATTAAGACGGCAGTACCACCATAGGCAGATGCAGCAGCAACTTTCTCAAACGCAGCAGTTAAGACGACGGTAGCAAATGTTGCAGAACCAGCAATGAAGACGGCTGTACCACTATCGGCAGATGCCGCAGCAAACTTTTTCAAAGACAGCAGTTAATGCAACAGAAGCAAGGCAGGCAACAGCAGACCACACTATTGCCAACTCACCATATGTCACAGCTTCAACAGTCTTCAATGCAGCTTCAGCAACCACAATATCCTGATGGTCGAAATTAATCCACAGATGCAATCTGCACAGGGTTCCATGGATGATAATGCAATAAAACAATATCACCATCTTGTAGCATAATTGTTTGGATAATTCAATTGTTTGTGTATTGCACTCTTGAACACATGCACCCTTTCCTAGATTATGTCGAGTACTGCAATTATTCTTATAAATTACTTAAATATCATGTGGAAACTTAGGTTAAAATTCGAAACATCCATCTCCAAATTCTCTGTTTGGATCTTTAACAACACCCATCAGAACACAACGCATAGAGTTGAAGAGTACACAAACACCACATTGACTAAAAGGGGGTCTGATGCCAGGTGTGGATTAAGCTTTGCTTTCGTGATGGGTTAATTGTGTTCAAGTTGGTGGGTTAGATTTGCAGAAAGGCTTCGTGTGTTTGAACTGGATTTGCATTTGCAAAGGACATTTAATACCTAGATAGAATTATATTTTCATTTTGAACCTAATGTCGTAATTTGATATTTAGAGCTTAAGAACTCGCCTTTTAGTGATTTAAATGAAGATTTGCTCGTTTGGACTTGGGGTTAAAAATATAACCTTTTATTTGTTAATTTCCTTTTATTCCATCATTTATTTCATGATTTAATCTATAGAGTCGATGAGAAAGTAAGTTTTATACCTAGAATTGGGAATATATTTTTTTATTTAGGTGTCGATTCATACTCAAATTTTGTTGATTTCAAGCTGAAGCATCCTCATGTTGCAATGAATTGATTTTGTAGTAAAATTATACTATTTACCTTTGTAATACCCTATAAGTCGGAAAGTCGGAAGAAGGAAAGTTGTAGAAAATTTTGATCACTATCTGATTCTATGAAGGCCAACGACAACTCGCAAAAAGGAACCACAGATTGTATAAGCCTATCACGGATGGGTAAGTGAGTTGAAAATTTTTGGGGAGAATTGATGGAACCACGAGTGCCCCTTATGAGCCATAGAAATATCCACAAGTCGTAGACTAGGCTCACAGAAGAAGGTCCAGACTTGGGGAAATTGAGGGGTCTTTGAACTTAGTTTACAATTCGACAGGACGAGCTCGTACTTGGAAGAATTAGTCATACATAGACCTTATAGATGGGATAAAAAAAGGGTAAATTTGACTAAGTGTTGGGGTCATGTTGTTACGCCCTCCTCACTTGGCATATGACCGACACTCGCAAAATCATTTTTGGTCCCCAAGCGAACCACTTGGCCTCATCACATTTATTCAATCATAATCTAATAACAAAAGATATCAACAATCACAAAATGACTCAATAGGAATAAATAACCAAATCAAATCAACTGAATAAGACTAGCATGAAAGAAACTAGCCAAAAACAATATTCAATCGCAAATAGACAATCCAGTCTATGAAGCCTCTATTCATCTATCTAAGTGGTGCCAATGACATGTCCATGACTACCTCAAATCAAAATAAAAGAGCTAAACTCAAAGCTAGATGATAAATGTGGTATCCTTCGAAAGCAGGGGAGAACTCACCAATGAGCAGAATGTGAATGGGTCCTTAATGGTGCTCCCGTTGATGACCTCTAGTACCTGTCTCTGCATCATGAAAAAAGGCAGGCCCAAAATGTTAGTACGTGGAATATATGAGTATATAATATGGCAGAAGGAAACATACATCATGGAAGAATAATATCAACTCAGACAACCTCATTTAGGAAGAAAAGAACTCAATCAAGTGTCATAAGTCTAAAGTAAGAACAAGGTTTAGACAATGATCAATCATACACAATCCAATAATTTAGAGTACTATCAAGGCCTATAAGAGAGTTTCTCTAATCGACAACCATCACCTTATAAGCTGGTGATGATACAACGAAGCGATGTTATTTCCACATCCATCCAATATCTTGCTAGGGTAAAGGATATCCCATCAGTGGATCGACAATCAATAACATCAAGTCCTCTTCTGAGATAATAGGAAACATCCGATTTTAGTTGTTATATATTTTTACTCAATTCAGTGATCAAATCTCCTCCCACAACTCAACATGCTCATAAGACCAATCTCTTCTATTAACTCATTTAATTAGTCTCATTGGATATGTGTCAAACTAAACTCATCATATCAATTATCAACTCTTTTGTTAGAACATTCGTTTAGAATCAGTTCATGACTCATCAAGACTCTCTATCATCCATCATTCAAACTCAAAATATTTAGCTACAAAACTAGAGTTAAAACATTTATAATTTTTATAGACTCTTCAGGCTCAAATCATACTCATGTATACTCATTCAAGTAAAATATATAAAAAAAAATATAAGAATTCAGTCTGGGATTCATGTAGAAAAATAAAATCATCTTTTACAAGTGTTTAATTCATAAAAACTATCATTCATACAAGATTATGTGGAATACACTAGGATTTTAAGAAAAAAATTCCAGAAACATTCATGGAAGACTCAATTCCCTCAGAATTCAATAAATCCTAAATATGGGGTACATGGAAGAATAAAATTCATGCTTTAGCTAGCTTTACATACCCGGAAAATAAAAACTCCTTGAAAATTTTTGGTTGAACTTGAAGATGAAGAATACTAGCTTCTTCTTTAGGAGAACTTGAAATGTAAAAATCTTGGTATTTTTTAAAGGTTTATACGTTAATGGAAGGTTATTAAGCTACAACATAGGCATAGGAAAGTTAATTAAGGGTAAAAGGTCAAAAATATCATTTTGGAAAAGTCAAATAATCATCAAAATTGAAGAAAACAAATGACTTTTTAATAAGTTCCATCGACTAAATTGGTGGTTTAGGGGTCCCATCGCCGAACCATTAGGCGGTACGCTGAATGGGACCTTTAGACTGCCCTTTTTTCAAATTTTAAGGTTTCTCGAAACAATTCAACAGTCAAATTCTGCTGGATCACCAAATGAATTCGAAGGTTCGCTGAATTTTATAGCCCAGATACATTTTAATAATATGGTCATAACTTTTTTCTTCAAACTCCTAATAAGGCGAAACTATATGTGTTGGAAAGATAATTTGATGACCTTTAGTTTAATGGGTTATGGGTGACCTAAATCATTATGTGTTGAGAAATATGACCATTTGAAGTTGACCCTTCTATGAATTCATACCAAAACTTAGCCGATAGAATGCTTTTTAACTTGGCTTGACTTTGGGAGTACCTCATGACTTTAAACCACATCCAAAACAATTCAAATAATTAGTAAAGGACCTTAACATAAATTCAAAACTTAGAAATGATTGGATCACCTAATTTCATAAAATCTCACGTCAAAACTCAATCAGTAAGGAAGGTTTCGACTCAACTCTGTTAAGGGATTTTTGTGACCCTTATTCATTTCAAATCTATCATTCTCCTATAGGATAGACTCTAATACCTATATGCAAGGTTAGAATCACTAGGTATGATCCCATACGCTTAAGGAAAAGTTCGGATCTTAGCTTAGAAGTTTTCAAGATGTTACACATGTGCAAGGGGATCTATGACCCGTAAAGGAAACTATGGGCAGTAAACTAAGTCATGGATAGGAGTCCAAAATTTAGGTCTCTGAACTTTTGGAAAGTAGACGGGACGAAATTTGTATATAGATCGTAAAACAAATGATGATCCATAAATTGGGGTCTCATACATGTATGTCATAAATTCAGGAAATCAAGGCTTCGCTGGGTCTCGTACATGAACTTTAAAAATTCAGGAAATCAAGTTTGAGTTCCACGAAGCCTTTCCACAGGTCATGGTTTGGTCTATGACCCATAAATCCGGCTTGTGGATTCCTCGACAGTTTTAATGAAGGATTTTTTGTCATCTCCTCCTACTTAAAGCCCTAAACTATGTCATTTTAAGTCGATAATTGCCTATAACCATTCCTATACTACCAAAATCAACCCCATTCCAAATCATTCACCACAATCTCCCAAACTTCTTCTCCAAGTTCAACCGTAAGGCTCCATTAAAGACTTCAACAAGGGTTCCAAGCTTTCTGACTCTAAATTCATACTTCATCCATAGATTTTGACTAAGGTACGTGGACATTTATTTATCGGTACCTTTCACCCATAAGACCAAAGACTTTTCACTTTATCTCCTAATTTCAAGTATGCAATTTCATGAACTGTTATGATTTTGTTTCAGTTGCTTAGATTCTAGCTTATGTTATGATAGTTGATTGATATCAATATAAATTAATACAAACTGCATGAAATTAATGGTTTTCAAGTGATTTATTTTAAAGACTATCTAGGATTGTGAATTATATTGTGAGTCATTAATTTATGATTTCAATTGTTATGATTCTTTATGATTGAGTACGATTTTATTGAATTGCATTTTCAAAGTCGATTTGATATTGAACCCACACTAGTTTTAATGATTCATGAACTTGAATGATAAGAGCTTACTAAATATTTATGAAAGTTATTTAAATGATGATTCTATGAAGTCCTTCAATGAATGAACAAGAGAATGAATGGTTTTTTTATCGAATTATGAATTTTAAATGTGATAAGGATAATTTTCACATGATTTAATCGTTCAAGGTTTAAGGAGCTACTCTAAATGAATTATAAGCTTATAGTTGATTATTACTATGTTTTCTTATTTCATGGAAATCGACTAAGCACTGAGAAGGTTTGAGATGGAGTTCGATCTTGTGGACGTTAAGGTTATCCACCCAAGGAAATCCTAGTAGCAACCTCTTATCTATAACTATGTGCTAATGTAGGTTACCTTCTTAGACTATGCTAGGGAATCTACATTTAGCCCTCATTGATGATTGATTGCTTGTGCCATCATGGATTTTATCTTGGCAAAGTAGCATCTCTGTTCTCGATGTGCGAGTTACATCAGATTTCACATTGTAGCTCACGTGGTCTTGTTGTCGGCTAGAGTTGATATCAAACTCAATATGAACAAAGTTTATTTTATGCTTATTGCACCACACATGGATGCATTGACCTCATGACTTTACTTATGTAATATTTTTATATGCCCATTCATGGTACTTTACTTTTACTCATGCATCTCTTATTTCCTGCATTTTATTGCTCATAATTACGATGCATTTCCCACATACATCGTACATTTAACCATACTAATGCATATTTTCCAATATTATTCTCAATGTAAAGGAGGACGGTCACCCTACACACCCTTCTACTGGCTAGTTATTTAGTTAAAGACTTTCTTGATTCGTAATGGTTCGAGGGATACCTAATCATGACTTTTCTTGTTGACTTTAGTTGTTCTAAGTTTGAGACTGTTACATATTTTTATTGAGAGTGAGCTAGGGACATGTCTTAGCCCCCGCCTTTAATAGACTATGTAGAGGCATGATTGGGCAACACGTATTAGAGTTTTTGTCATCTTTTTTTTACTTATTACTATCTTTATATTTTGAGTTGATGCTTAAGACTTACTTTTTCTTACTTCTAAACTATTGTGTGATTGATTGATGCTTTCCATACTTGGTAAATGCTCATGAATGGTATACTAGATAGATTGATTGGAGTCCTATGGGATTTCGATATCCATGTCATACCTAGGGCCTAACTTAGGTCGTGAAAAATTTGGTATCAGAGCATAAGACTTTGGAATGTCCTTAGGAGTCCAACATACCACTTCTAGTCGGTTTCATTCATGGATATAAAGCGCGCCACATCTATGAATAGGAGGCTATGAGATGTTTAGTAAAAACTTCACTTGTTTCATGGTCTATGTCGTGCCTTAGAGTGTACCTTAAGACTCTTTTTCTCTAACGATTTTTCTTTGCACTTTTTAGACAATGCCTCCAAGAAGAGCCCAATGCAAAGAGAAGTCAATGCCAATGAGGACCAAGCTCCTCCGGGTCTTCAAGTTCCAAATAATCCTCTTATTGATCAAGTGACAAATGCATAGTTACGGACCGCTATCACCAATTGGCTCAAGTTGTGTCCAATCAAGGTGTTACTTCTCCAAATGTGCCTAACCCGACGACGAGAGTCCAAGATTTTATGAAGATGAACCTATCCAAATTTTATGGTTCTAAAGTGGATAAGGATCCATAAGAGTTAATTGATGAAGTTTTTTTAGTTGTGGCTACATGGGGTTGTCTCCGGATGAGAAGGTCAAGTTAGCGGCTTATCAACTTAGGGCATTCAAGGGTGTGGTAAGACCAATGGAAGGGAGAAAAAGTTGAAGGATTGGGTCCTATTGCATGAGAAGAGTTTAGAAGTGCATTCCTTGACAACTTCTTTCCCTTGGAATTGAGGGCAACTAATTTTCAAGAATTCATTAATCTCTGGCAAGAAGGGATGAGTGTGAAGGGGTAAACCCTCAAGTTCATTAAATTGTCCAAGTATGCACCTTTCATGATCTCTGATCTAAGGGCAAGGATGAGAAAATTTACCTTTGATGTTTCAAATTTGATATCTAGAGAGCAGACAACGGCAATGCTAATTAAGAAGAGGTATATCTCAAGTCTTATGACTTATCTGGATCAAATAGAGGATGATAAGTTGAGGGAAAATTCTAGGGAACTCAAGAAGGCCCGAGTTGATGGTGGTGGATTCTCTCATCAGAAATCTGAAAATGGTGGTACAGGAGAACTCAAGGTGGGAAAAGGTACTCAGATCAAAGTTTATCCACCACTCTTACTCAAAGGTTCAATAAAGATAAAAGGTTTAACCCCAAAATTCAAGGTGGAGGGTCGGGTGCACAATTTACTCCTATTTGTAAGAAATATGAAAGGACTCATAGTGGGGAATGTTTCGTCGGCTTCGATATGTATTTTAGATGTGGTAAGCTCGGTCATCATGCTAAGGATTATAGAAGCGGTGGTGGTTCTAGGTCTCAAGGCCAAGTGGCTCAAGGTGGACATGCTCAACAAGGGTTGGCCAACGCACTAACTGGTTCTATGCACTATATTCTACAAAAGATATGAAGAAGACTCTCGGCCCTGTTATGGGTATATTGAGGGTCTTTAACTTTGATATTTATGCATCGCTTGATTCAAGTGCCAACTTGTCATTTGTTATTTCCTGTCATGACTCAACTTCCGGGCCATGATGGCGCCTGTTAGATCCCACCTACAGGAAAGCTGATTTCAGACTCCAGTGTACCTGTCCCGAACCACTAACATAATAATACTAGTCATATATGCATAAGCCAACCACATCTTACCCCAGATGCTGGAAGTCATCTGCACAGAGCTACTATAGATACAAGCATACACTCATATATATACATAATTATAATAATATACATAGCCAGGAGAAATTCCTACACATCAAGTCACAACTACAGAGTACAAGGCCGACTTCTGAATACAATACTCGACCGTCAAAACAAAAGGAGACTACTGGATGTCTAGAGTTGTTGATGCTGACCAATGTCTCCTAAATCATCTGCGAACCCCTAACTCAGTGAATGTTGTTAGTACTTGCACCTGCATCATAGGAAGATGCAGAAATGTAGGGGTGAGTACCGATAACAGGCACCTAGTAGGCATCATCGACCGATTAAGTGAAAACAGTAAATATAGCATTCCCAAATGTAGAAACTATAGTAAAGCTAGCAATAGCCTAGGTCAAGGAACAAGCATAACTAGAGAATCACAGAACCCCAAACTGGATAACCCACATAGTGTGCAAAGATATCGATTAATGAACCTTAAGATCCAATGTCAACTATGCATGTGGCAACCAGAGACCCAGTTATGTAGAGCTAAAAGGACCAACAAAGTGTAGACAAGAGGGACCAACTGAGTCGAGCCAAACTATGTACAATACAACCACTCCATGAAACCCAAACAGAACCATATCACAACCGTCACAAGACTGTGGTATAGTGTTCGACATGGTTGTAAGGTCCTAGTATCTATGTTTGTTCGCCAATTAGGCCCCCAGAAGCCCAAAAAGTACACCCACACATAACATAGCTATCAAAATCATGGAGGAATCCAACTCTCAGTATCATATGGTTGAGGTGTCAAGTTGTACGTGGGTGTAAGGCCCTACTATCTATACTTGTACACCCCCCGAGCCCCCATAAGCCCAGAGGGCATACTCACGCACAATCAGGGTATGTATAGGTGTATAGATGCATGGGTAATCAATCAGGTCCCCGACCCAAGAGCAGTAAACAAGGTCCCAGACCCAAGAACAACCGACGAGGTCCTAGACCCAAGAATAAGTGATAGGGTCCTAGACCCAAAAGTATCAATAGAGTCCCAGACCCAAAGTATCAACAGGCTCCCCCACCCAAAAGTATCAACAGGGTCCCAAACCAAAGGTATCAATAGGGTCCCAAACCCAAAATTACAACAAGTGCTTGGACCTTGGAATCGACATTTGTAACTCGATATCCTAGTCGTGGCCATTGGAGACTCAGACCACAGGGCACGTCACTCGAATCTCAGACACTCGAACATGACCACCTAAGCTTGGAGCACAAGGAGCGCCATCCAGTATTTGAAGCATAGGAATAGTCATCCACTCACTAGTCTATCCGGAGATCTAGCAATATCGTATCTTAAGGAAAGAGTCACAAAGACCAACAAAGAATAAATATCTCCTCTCTTAGACTATAGCAGGTAACCCCCAGTGATGGGTAAGGATAACAAGAGTACAACGACTAACAACTATATACGGAAGTATATATGTCACAGACTAACATAGAGTCATGCCGAACAAACGCCAAGGCTACCATAGTCCAGTCAACTACAAGTACTCAGAGTAACATAGACAATTACGAGTATATCATAAGTATCTAGAACAACCAAGCCCAGCAGAGTCATATTTATACCTAAATCAGTCCACAATACGGCATATAATCAACAAATAGCTTCACAGATATATCTCAATAGCATCAGGATACACATTGATACAGATATGAGTTAAGCCAGAATACATACCTGTAACATGGCCTCAGCCCATATCTAGCCTTTATCAGGCCTTCTCATATTCCAATAGTGCTAGAACTCAGGTACTATGGTGATTACAGCTAGTACAGTCATCAATACAATGATTACCGTCTCATATCATCATATACGACACATATTTAGCACAACCAACCACATATAACATATACTCAACAATCCAGCCTCTCAACTACTCCATAGCATCAACACTAGACTACTCACATAGGTAAACAAGGGTCAAGATAGGTATTCGTGCTAACCACGTGGCATAAGTTACAATTAACCCCCCCCAATGTGTCAGCTCATAGCTTAACAATGCTAACAGCCAACTCGTATGACATGTATAACTATTATACAACCCAAACAGTGATCACAATTTGAGCCAATCAAATATATCCTTTAACAAAATGTAATAAGAATATATAAATCAATGATAATCAAAATCACGACGACATAATACAAGTTTCTGTGTTAGGGAGCCCAGCAAGTCAAATTAATACTTAAATAGTTAACTATATGTACATAAGAAGGATTAGTGCTTAAGTTACCTTTGTCGTGTGTTAACTCACCCTTACCTTTTTATCAGAAGCAAAGCCAAGACAATGTTAAAAGTAGCTGATAGAATAGATGCAGGTATTACAGAGTCCAAACGATAATCATAGTCTCATCATCATATATAAACACACATTTTACTTAGGGATCTCTAATAACAAACAGGCCCTCACTACATATTTTAACTCTAGAAGAGGGTTCCTCGCGCTCTTGATCAAATCCCTCGGGCTTCTCCTTTTATAGATCACCTCTAGATGTTGCTCGGCTATCAAAATGTGAATCACAAGGTCAACACATCTGATTTGACTATAACATCTAAAGAAACGGGTGAAATTACATCAATTATGCTGAAATGGTAAAAAATGGGGCTTGCGCCTAAAATACTAAACCAACTCCGGTAAAATGATCTCTACGTTACCCCGAGTCCATAGCCAGAAATTAAGCTCAAAACAGATCCCAGAATAAGAAGATACAACTCAAAAATAAAATTGCATTTCTTATTGAAAAAATATTTCTTACATGACTTCTCGATCAAATTTCGTAAAATTACAACCAAATTATCATAATCCAAGCATACCAAAATGTTCTCTCAGAAAATAGAACAATTTAGACACAAATTTTACTTGATTCTATTGAGAAATGACCGAGATATCACAATGTAAAGTTTTCACTCATTTCCAATATATGATCAGTGAAAGAACCAGTGATTTTACCTCGAAAAACGTACCAAAATTGGAATTCAACACTTCCACAGTGTTTCTCACAAAAATTCGCACAATGTACCTTTTTAAATTTTATATATATATATATATATATATATATATATATATATATATATATATATATATATATATATATATATATATATATATATATATATATGGTTGTACAACTGTTAACTCACTGCCACGTGGTAGCCCCATAACCTGCCATGTCACCCCCACTTCCTTAACCTTTCAATCCCTTTTACCATTGTTTCAAGCTCGTTCAGACTCTGATTTTTGCAAACAAACTATATAACCCTAATAATTTTGACGTTCTAGATCCAATGGCACAGACGAAATTTCCATCGGAGGTCGTTACGATTCAATATGGGTCCCACTTACTTATATGTAACTTTTAATGAAAAGTCCCCAAGGTCAAATCGCATCCGAAAGTCCCCAATCTCAAAAGAAGGATTGTCCTAGAACAAGCTCGACGTCCAGAGCTAACCGCACTATTAGAAATCTCACTAGGGCATGGTTCTTGAGGGCGTTGACTAAGTTAACTATTAACTGGTTTCAGTGGCCAAATTTGCAAACCATGGAATAACTGCACCAGACATGCTCCTAGCCGAATTCAGCCACTTCAAAGCTGATTGAACCGTTAGAATTCTGCTCCGAGGCCATTTACTAAGGCTTTACCAAAAAACTCATTTTATAGTTATAACTTCCCGATTAGTTCAAAAACCCACATAAATCCCAAAAAACCCAACCAATAACCATCCCAGCAGTCCCAACAAACCACCAACGGCCCTAGGTAACTATATACACGCTCAAATGATGTGTTGTCAATATACAACACTTTTGGTGCTTAAAACTTAGAATTTTGTGTGTTTTCAATGCATGTTAATTGGTTATATGTGTTTTTGTGTTATATTTGCAGGATTCAAGGGTTGGCCTTGATTTTGGGAAGGAAGTACAAACATTGCTGATTTTGATGTAGTATGAGACCCTTTACGGGGCCGTAGGTCACTCTACGAGCGATGAAGTGGGTTTTGTGGATGATTCCAATGAGGGGATGATTTTCTGAAGTTGATTTTATAAACATGCAGAAGGGTCGTGGATTGATTTATGAGGTAGAATATGGTTCGTGCAATGAGGATAAGAGATAAGGAACTTTCTAAAAAAATCATCAGAGAAACCCACTATGGATTGTAAATTATTTTACGGGTTGTAGAAGGGTATCGTAGACTTGAAGTCCAGTTTTCCAGCAACACTATACGAGACCCCGACTACGGAATCCAATATGGCCCGTAAAACTGTTCGTGAGGCGTGCCGACCCAACTATCCTATTTTGTTTAGGACTTGTATTTTAAATATTATAAATAAGTTTTTAGGTTATTTTCATAAAATAGACCTATAGTACATAGAGAACTCGGAGTTAGAGAGGAAAAACAGCGAGATTGAGTAGAGGTAGCATTGGAGAGTTTTGAGAACACTTGTATTTTGTTTTGATCTTTAATCTTGTGATTCTCTTTGAAGTTTGGATTTGTTTGCTCTTAATTCAATTGTGTAAGTGCTCTATTATGTTATTCCAATTCATAGGTCTTGCATCTACATACAAATCATGAGTAGCTAAATCCATAACTAGGGTTGTGAAAACCATGAAGAATTAACAAGGCAAAACCTGATAATTCATAATTCTTGAAAAGAGTGTATGCATGTATTAATTAATTCTCTTCGATTTTCATGTGTTCTGATGGTGGCCAACATTAGAACCCGCCTAGTGTTATTAACTAGACCAAGGTAGCAATGATTAGGAAAAGAGATTAATTAATAGGATTCGATTGATATGTTCTCGTCTAATCAACCGAACTAGGCCGGGGGGAAGTTGTATTGGGACTAATAGGTAAGGGTTAGTAATGCACACTACGGAGATGCACCAAGTCACGTAGTAAAATTTGCCTTTCACCTGGACCAAAGGATTTGGTGAACTTAACTTACCGTCCTGCATGCTACATACTAGAAAAGAATTAGGTTATCTAGTGATACTAAGTTAGGGATTTATGGGGAACACAATACCTTGGTTTCTCTCCATATTGATTTAACTCCTGTGTTAGTTAGGTTTACTTTTCTATGGATTATTGCAACCCCCCCCCCCTTTTGGGGAAGTAAGTTGGTTAACTACTCAAATTATGTTAATTGAATTCTCTTAAGTCTACGTATTCTCTTGGAATCGATCCTAACCTTGGTTAGGTTCTATTTCTTGACAACGACCGTTTTATCCTAAAAAAAAGGTGTAACTTGTGCGACATCAAGATTTTGGCGTTGTTGCTGGGGAATACGGTTAGACTTGGTTCATTCATAGTGATTTGGGTGTTAACTCTTATTTCCTTCATATTACGTTTTTTGTTGTTTTCATTCTTTTTCAGGGCATAAATGTAGTGTTGCCCAATACGCGAAGTCGAGGCAATCCCTTTACTCTGTTTGATCCAGATATCCAGAAAAGGTTGAGAAGAATGGCCCAAGATAATGTCAACAGTGCGGCGAATGCATCTTTGAACTGGAACAAGAATGAGAATGCTCATCATGAGAACCCACTTCCTCTTGAGGACATTGCTCCACAGCCACAAGAATTTAATGCCATTGCATATCAGTGGAATCAATACAGGCTAAATCCTATGGCTATGGAGGTGGGGGGAGCTATTGTGTTGCGACCACCATCAGTTGAAACAAAGTTTGTGGTTTCAAGTGGGTTGCTTCAGATGTTGTAGAACCGTGGGCTATTTACGGGCTTACCATCGGAGGATCTTCATAGCCATCTACACAACGTTGCGTTTGCCTGCAAGAGTGTGATGGGAACACAAAATCTGTCTATGGATGACGTGGGACTTCGTATCTTCGCATTATTTCTTACAGGCAATGCAACACTATGGCTTTCTAAGCTCCTGCAGAGTTCGATCACCAGCTAGGCTGAATTGCAGAGGGCCTTCTTAGAGAGGTACTTGCCGAGGTCTAAGAAGCTCAAGTTAAAAGACTAGATCAACAACTTTGAGCAATTTTCAGGTAATTTGATCAGTACTACATGGGAGCGGTTCACCAAATGCTTGAGGAGAATCCCAGACTACAAGATAGTCGATGATGCCTTGGTGGAGATCTTTTACCGTACCCTTGATGAAAATATTCAGGGTTGTGCTGATATTATTATAGGGGGCATGTTCTTAGATCAGTCATTTGCGAGGATTGCGGAAAGAATAGAGAGAGTGGTTAAGACCAATCGTGCATAGGGTAGAGGGACAGAGAATCTACCAAAAGTTCGTGCATTGTCAGTGTTGGTTTGGAGCAAGCTAAGATAAATGAAGAGATTATGCAAGAGCTTGCCCGAATTTGCACAGGCATGGAGGTGATGATGAAGCAGAATTAGGAGCAAGTCAATGCAGTAGTTGATCAGCCTCCACGTGCACCCATGTATGATTAGTCTTACTATTAAGATGACACTTGTTTTGTTGTTGATCAGACGGGGGGGATCTGGACTAACGCCCAAGGGTCCAATCAGGACTATTGGCACCAAGGTCAAGGAAACCAAGGTCGAAAGTTCAACAGAGATGGAGTTTTTAAGGACAACCGCAGAGGATACTATGACCAAAATAAGGGCACAGAGAGAGATGCATGTTGAGGTCACAGAGATGGTTACAGAATTGGTCCCTATGTGCCATCACATAACTGTGATGCAGGTGCAAGTAGTTCAAGAACTGAGGAGATGTTTGATCACCTAATGAAGAAAGCTGAGACACCAGATGAGACTCTGAGGGGGATGAAATCTGAAATGTCCAGTATTAACCAGAAAATTGAATTTCATTCTGTTGCTATCAAACAGCTTGAGCAACAGTTTGGTCAAGTGTCGACTCAACTCAATCAGCGTCAAAAGGGTAAACTGCCTAGCAATACAGTTTAAAACCCTAAGAATGAAAGGTAGTGTATAGCAGTTACTACTCGTGGAGAGCACCATTGATCCTCATATGCCAGTTGAGAAAGATGATATTCGAGAGGAGACAGTTGTGGCCAAGGATGCGGATACAGAAGATGATTTTGGTAAGGATGGGGTGAGTGAAGCTGCTAATGCGCCACAAAAGTTAAAGCCCATTTCTAGACCTCGTCCTCCCTTCCCTCAAAGAATCAAAAAGAGGAAAGAGGAAGGCAAGTTCAAGCACTTTCTCTCCATGCTAAAATAACTCTCCATCAACATCCCTCTCATTGAGGCATTGGAGAAGATGTCAGGGTATGCAAAGTACATGAATGACCTAGTTACGAAGAAGCGCACTGTGAGTCAAGAGCTCCCCCAAGAGCTTCAGCATGCAGTGGGATTGCTACGAGGTCCTTGGTCCAAAAGCGAGAAGATCCCGATGCTTTTACCATACCCTGCACCATTGGAGATGTGGAGTTTGCAAGGGAACTATGTGACCTAGGTGCTAGCATTAATCTTATGCCTCTTGCGGTCTTCAAGAAGCTAGGATTGGGAGCCCCTACTCCGACGAGCATACGGTTGTTGATGGCAGATTGCACGGTGAAGAAGCCGGTGAGGATATTATATGATGTGTTGGTAAAAGTTGAGAAGTTCATATTCCCACAGACTTTGTGATCCTAGATTGCGAAGTCGACTTCCACGTCCCAATCATCTTGGAGAGACTATTTCTGTCCATTGGGCGAGCACTAGTGTATATGGAAGCCGGTCAACTCAGGTTTAGATTGAACGACGAAGAGGTTGTCTTCAATATCTGTCAGTTTATGAAAAGGCCAGATGATTTGAAGAATGAAGTATGAGTAACCAATTTGTCTAAATCGTGCCACGACAATAACTCAGGCGTTGCGTGGGAGGCAACCTAAGGTAGGCACAGGCACTTAGGTAGCCAGGTATGATTTTTGACCCCTTATATTCTAGTTTTGCTTTGATTGTGTGCATTTGGAACAATGCACCTATTAATCTATGGGGTGTGGGTAGTTATGGGCCTCAATGGAGTATGAGTAGCTTGGGTCCATAACTACCCCAATCTTTTATCCTAGCGTTTTCTTGCCTGTATTCTTTTTCCCATGGATATTTACTTTCTGTTGAACCGGAATGTTTAGGATGTTTAAATAGTATTTGTAGCATACAATACTAATACATGTGGCATACAGTATGTTCTATGTTTTGTTTGAAAAATGATACCCACCAAAATTTTGATTAGTTAGTTTAGATAGCAACCATGCATGTTTAGGCTTGTTGATAATGCTTGTTCTGATAAGTGAGGATAAATTGAGATAAAAATAATGATATGAGAGTCTTTTATTGATGATGTAGTCGGTGCTATGAGATGGTGAGCTTAAATTGCTAAATTTATGTGTTGTTTGCTAATTCAGAACTTGTTCTATTACTCTAAGTTGGACGGTAGATTAAATGGATTAGGAAAGGATCTTAGGCCATCATTCTTAATAAGTCCACCTAGCCTAAATGACTAACCAAATTGGTAGAATATACCTTGATCCTAATGTTTGAGCTAAAATGTACTATTCTTTGCAAACACCTAATTAACCTAGCCTTGTTAGTTGTAAAATCCTGAAATTGGCCCTGGTCCTTCTTTGAACATTGTGCACCTTGACTGAGGCAAAAAGCCTAAGTTGAGGGTGGCTACAAAAAGTGGCTCTAGTTCTGAGGATGGATATTATGCACCTCAACTCAAGCCAAAATCCTAACTTGAGGGTGGCTGGTGTAAGGGCGAAACAGAAAAATAAGGGAGGAGTTAGTGATACAGAGAAAAGGGAGAAAAATCATGTACTGGTGCAAAAAAAAAGTGATGCCTTAGTTGTAAGTTAAAAAGAAAAATTAATTGTAAAGGCAAGGCAAAAAGATGAAAAATGAAAAGAAAGCACCCAGGAAAGCTTAAAAAAGGAAAAAGGGAAGATGAGATGGAAGATAACAGAGTTGGTAGGGCAAAGTGTAGGAAAACGCAGTGTCAAGGAGGGTCTTTAGTCACTACGTTCCCAAAATACCATACCAAAGCCATTGAGCCAACGTTACAAGCCTAGAAAGTATAAAATGATCCAAGTCCAAGTAGTTGAAAGTCTTAGTCATGAGTATAGGGGAAAGCCTATGGTATTAGGCATGATGCATGAGTATCTTTTGTGAGACTGAGTGATTTTGCATAGTCCCAAGGTCATATATGAAAACATCATTGAGAGATAGATAAGGGACTTCTTTCTGAGAGGGCAGTTGTATTGCATTGTTAGCATTAGACTTATTCAGTGATTGTGGATTGTTGATAGTACCTCACTTGTCATAGTTGTGTTGTCACATGCACTAGTCTGTATTGTTTTACTAGATAGCTATCTGATTCTAGTTTGAAAAAAATGGTGTGGGTATCTGAGTATAAGATTGATGTGACGTATGCCATTGGGTTGATGTCTGTGTGTTACTGTATTACTTATATAGATTGAGTCTGTCGCCTGAGGACAAGCAACAATTTTCAGTTAAGGGTGTCGATGTGTTGTCAAAATATAATATTTTTTATGCTTAAAACTTTGACTTTTGTGTGTTCTCAATGCGATAGTTTATTTTATGTGTTTTTGCATTATATTTGCAGGATTCCACGGTTGGTCTTGATTTTGGATAGAAAGTACAGAAGTTGCTGATTTTGATGCAGTACAAGATCCTTTATGGGCTGTAGGTCACTCTACGGGCCGTGAATTAGGTTTCGTGGATGATTCCAGTGGGGGGTTGATTTTCTGAAGTTGATTCTACGAACATGCAAATGGATCGTGGATTGATTTACGAGTCATAGAACATGGTTCATGCCTTGAGAATCAGAGATAAGGAACTTTCTGAAGATTCATTAGACGAAATCCCACTACGAGCCGTAGACCATTTTATGGGTCATACAGGGGTATCATAGACTTGAAGTCTAGTTTTCCAGTAGCACTGTACGAGACCCTGCCTACAGGCCATGGAATTCAATACGGCCCGTAAAACCTATTCATGATAAGGCGTGCTGACCCAGCTATCCTATTTTGTTTAGGAATTGTATTTTAAATATTATAAATAGGGTTTTAGGTTATTTTTCATAGAGGAGATGCATAGTACACAGAGAACTCGGGAGTTAGAGAGGAAAAACAGTGAGATTGAGTAGAGGTAACATTGGAGAGTTTTGAGAACACTTGTACTTTGATTTGATTCTTGTGATTCTCTTTGAAGTTTGGATTTGCTTGTTCTTAATTCAATTGTGTAAGTGCTCTATTATGTTATTCCAATTCATAAGTCTTGCATATACATATATCATGAGTAGCTAAATCCACAACTAGGGTTGTGGGAACCATGAAGAATTAACAAGGTAAAATCGGATAATTCATAATTCTTAGAAAGAGTGTATGCATGTATTAAATAATTCTCTTCGTTTTGCATGTTTTCTGATAGTGGCCAACATTAGAACCCACCTAGTGTTACTGACTAGACCAAGGTAGTAATGATTAGGAAAAAAGATTAATTAACAAGATTCTGTTGATATGTTCTCATCTAATCAACCGAACTGGGCCAAGCGGAGGTTATACTGGTACTAATAGGTAAGGGTTAGTAATACACACTACGGAGATAGGCCATGTCATGTAGTGAGATTCGCCTTACGCCTATACCAAAAGGTGTGGTGAACTTAACTTATCGTCCTGCATGCTATACAATAGAAAAGAATTAGGTTATTTGGTGATACTAAGTTAGGGACTCATGGGGGAACACAATACCCTAGTTTCTCTCCATATTGATTTATTCTTGTGTTAGTCAGTTTACTTTTCTACTAATTATTGCAACCCCCCCCCCCGGGGAAGTAAGTTGGTTAACTACTCAAATTGCGTTTATTAAATTCTCTTAACTCTACGTATTCCCTTGGGTTCGACCCTAACCTTAGTTAGATCTATTTCTTGACAACGACTGTTTTATCCTCAAAAAGAAGGTGTAACTTGGGCGACATCATCAAATCAATAAAATGACTACAAAAAAATAGAGATGACCCGGAGGGTCATTACAGCATCCCCACTAATAGGACTTTCATCCGCGAAAGTACGAGTACTGGCGTACCTGGAGACTTCAATTG
Organism: Solanum rostratum; assembly: GCA_029948455.1. Taxonomy (NCBI): domain Eukaryota; kingdom Viridiplantae; phylum Streptophyta; class Magnoliopsida; order Solanales; family Solanaceae; genus Solanum; species Solanum rostratum. Next base: position 12,368,062 of record CM057053.1, on the reverse strand, counting down.
AAACCACATAGGGATCCTTACCCTAAACGCACAATAACTAGTTAATACAATGATTATAGGCATACTTAGCGTCCAACAACAGTTCTCGTAATCTAAACCAACCAGAAGTACAATAACCCGTCTTTCTGTAATAGAGAATTAGTGTAGCAATCTCTAAGGGATCCTTAATGATCAATCACTCATCCCATCAGCTCAGTTAGCTAGCATATAACAAGAAATCAATAGGCTAGGTACACCTTCCCTCAATACATTATCATATGACCGAATAATCATAGTTGTTCATAATATAACCGTGTTTTACATATACGAGTTTCGCTCAGTTCCTGGCTACCTTATATAGGCAATTTTGATAAAATAACCACAAATGGCTCACAGGATAACCAAAAAACTATGAAAAATAGCTAATATACCCACACTCACACGTAGGGCTTAAATCCTTTTCCCTATTGTTTAATCAACCAAGCATCGCAATCATAACATTCACTAGTGGAACAAATAGTCATGACACCATATTAATATAACATATTACTGCCACAACAGATGTAAATAGTCTCATCATGACAGTATGTACTTAGGAATAGAATAGATAATCAACATACTACTCATCAGTATTTTCAACAATCATCAGACCCTCACTAATATAGCAGACATTAAAAAACCATCCACTAGTAGACTCCTTATACCATCCTTTGTACCCAGACACATATATATCACTTCCTTGTCATGGTCCTTAGTAGTTATCATCACTTGGTCACATACAAAATACAATCAATAATTGAGGTAAAGTACTCTTAATTACCACCCACTGGCCTCAACCCAGATAATTGGAACTACTATGAGTTAACAGGATATGGTTCATACCCAGTCTCCATAATCCAACTTGACACACATCCCCTCAACTGAGAAGGATCTAGTAGTTCTCACATTTAACAGATCAATCCCCATCCTGTAGTACTTAAAAAATCAACTCTAGAAAGTAGGTTCATCCATGGGTTACCTGATACGCCCAAATTACACTCCGAATAGAAGAGTAAAGTGGTCGTTGGTCAAATATAGAACTCAACTAGAGTTGAGGTCGATCCCACAGGGAACACGTAAGAATTGTTCTATTAGTACCGGCTTTCAGATGTAAATGCCATTCCCAAGACAAACATGCATAAAGTAAATGGGGGGTTGCGTTGTTTAATTTAAATGTTTGTGTAATGTAACCAACAAAAACGTTGTTCTGATTTTCAAACTGATAGAGAGAAGCTAGAGTTGTGTTCCCCATGATGTCTAATACGATAACTAAACTGGATTGGTAAACTCGCTCTGAATGGTGCATGAAAGATCCAACAACTTAGCTAATCTCTAGTTCACTTTTCGGTCCTTCCTAGTGATATTTCACTCATCTTCTTTCGGTCGCAGAGTGTATATTATTCTAAACTTTGTTTTTGATCTCAAAGCACCCTCACCTTTCAGTCTCAGGCACTTAGACTAGGTTCATAACCCCGAATTTCTGTTGTTAAACTCTTTTCCCAATCACTACATCCCTCTCGGGCATGCAACGAATACAGGCTTACCCTAACGCGTCGACTCATTAAGGAGAAGTTTAGAACGAAGAATTTAACAATACATGCAATAATCATTCTCACGAATTACCCCAGTTTGCGTTATCTAATTGAATCGTCATGGTTCCCACAACCCTAGTTGTGGGTTTAGCTAAGCATAATCTTGATAACTTGCCCACAATAATAAGATGAAAACATAAAGATTGACTTACAATTGAAAGAACAAGAATCTGTGTTACAAGCTTCGAACAATGATCACAAACACGAATCACACGTATTACAAAGTCAAACTAGTGTTTTTTTGCTTTTTCTCTCTTGTCTCTGCCGTCAAAAACAGTTGATCTAATAAAATAAAATATGTACTATTTATACTAAGTAAAACTAATTCGATACAATTTAGGAAAAATAGACTCGGCAAAGGACACGGTCCGTTACACGGACCGTCTGACGTCAGACGGCCCGTCACCTGGTCCGTCTGACTCAGGGACTGCTCCTGCACGATCCGTGACACGGCTCGTGTCGCGTGAGACGGGCCATCTGTCCTTCCGTGTGGCTTCACTTGCACAAATTCTGATATTTTCGACGAGGGCCCTTTGAGTTATGTCACTCACACGGCACACGACACGGCCCGTCTGGCGTCAGACGGTCCATTTGCTGGTCCATGTGAGTTTCCTTGCACAAATTCCTTAATTTTCGACGAAAGGCTCTCCGAACTACGTCAACCACACGGCGCGTGGCACGGACCGTCTGAAGGTAGACGGCCCGTATGACCGTTCGTGCGAGTGACGTTTTCGCTTTTCTTGCTCGTTGTACCAAGTGTGGTGCCACGGTCGGCCACACGGACCGTGTCGCGTGACACGGCCCGTGTAGGCCTTCCGTGCTCCTACACTTGGCCCTGTTTTCCACTGGTTTCTTGTAATTCCCTCAGTCGATCCATACCTTTGCTATTTTCCTGCACAGTATCAAAACACACCCATTAAGCTAACAAAAGCGCTTAAGAACGCACAATAATTCTATTTCTTAAGCGTCGTAAAAGTCGTATTTTCATGACTCATCATTACCCCGACAAATGCAACTGATACATATAAGTCCTCGAATCCACGCTACAACAGGGCAGTAGTCAACCTAATAAACACAGTCAGCCACTCATAATGGCCACAATGGGTCCAGGTGCAATTTCTAAAATATCCTTCGCCAAAACCCCAATCAATGGTAATCAAATTTCCCTTATAATACAATCAACCCCCTCTCTCTAATAGTAACCTGGCAATACACAGGAACATATCTAAGGCTCAAAACTATAGGAGTCGTGTTCCCCAATAGAACCTTTGTTGTCGTATCCTAAGCATGACAAGTATACCAAACATTTGATCGGTCCAATCTTTGAACCTACATATATGAAAGAATACCAACCAATACCCCGGCAATGAGCCTTTACCACGCTATTGGAAACATATAAAGTATAGCCAAGGTAACAATCTGAGCATAATGATCTATCATAACAGGATAAGAAGATAATTGATCCGCGCCCCTGATAATAGCAAACTAACCTCATCTGACAATATCAACCCTGTCCAAATATCATAATTCTGAAAAATCACCACATTTGATCCCCCACTAATTAAAAAAACCCTACTATGCTAATGTATAACCCAGGATAGAAGAGGCTTGGAACTCCTACTCAAATCAGCGACAGAATAAGTAATACATATAATAGTGTAGAACCCGAATCAAATAAAGTTGAAATCGGTTATTGGTGGAAAATTGTAATACTTGTAGGTGGACTCATCTGACACCTCATCCTCTAACCAAACTGGGGTGATGTGAATATGGCCCTGACGGCCCTATCTCTAGTGTCACCTCTCCTCAGCTCCACTGCCTTTAACAATACCCCTGGGACCTTATTGTTCCTGCTGAAAACTTTGTTGCTCATCAATGATCTGTCACTCTATCCCCTGAACCTAAATCAAGATCTACTAAAATCTCTCTCACACTGACTCACCGTTATCGATCCTAGTCCCCAAACAAGTAAGCTGATCACGAAGCCTATCTCTAAGGCTCCTGTGTTACAAACCTGGTTAGAACTGCCTCAGGAATCTCAGCCCATATCACAAGTAGAAAATCGATTGGTTAGACGTGCCTAAAAGTCCACTACCACTGTGTAACTGGCTCGTCTAAATGATAGGTTGTAAACCCTGCACATGTGGGCTTTAACAAATACAATGTTTGTAGTCTCTCTATCTAAGCTGTCAAAACTCATGGCATCCTCTCCAATCACCCCAAATACCTCAGTGAAGTCAATTTCAGAAAATACCTAAGCATCTGCTGATCCTGGAAAGGTATGACTCCCTCTGGTTGTGCACACGGAGCCTCTGCAGCGGTAGGCTTTATTACTGCTTAAATCGGAGGAGTTGGGGTTGGTGTTGCAACCTGTTGTAAAGCTCCAAGTGTCGCTATAAACTATCCAATAATCGCCTGTACCTCAGGTGTGAACACAAAGGCAGTCGGGGGAATTGGTTTCTCCAACTATGGGGAAGTTGGGGCATCTTATCTCTGCTCAATGGGCTTTGAGGCTGCTCCCTATCTAGGACTAACAGCGCAGCCCTACCCCTACCTAAATTTTGACCTCTATGGGGCATATTTGCAAAGAAAGGACCAAATCAAATTCCCAAAAATTGATGGACTATTAACAATATCACATGAAATGAATCAACAACACAGGGAGTTTTCTAAGCATCACATGGCCTCCTGCAAATAAGTCATAGACGTCTTTGCGCCCATCCACAAGACTCTACTAGACGGTAGCTCTGTATAGATGAGATTAGTTAACCTTAAACTCTGATACCACCTTGTCACAACTCAACTTTCAGGCCATGATGGCGCCTATTAGATCCCACCTACAAGCAAGCCGATTCCAAACCCCATACCTGTCCTAAATCACTAACATAATAATACTAGTCATATATGTATAAGATAACCACATCCTACCCAGAATATGGTAGTCATCTGCACAGAGCTACTATACACATAAACATACATTCATATATATATATATATATATATATGTGTGTGTGTGTGTGTGTATATATATAAGTAGTAATAATAATAATAATAATAATAATAATATACATAGCCAAGAGAAACTCTTACATAGCAAGTCACAACTACAGAGTACAAGGTCAATGTCTGAATACAATTGACGGTCGTCAAAACATAAGGAGACTGCAGAATGTCTAAAGTTGTTGATGCTCACCAATGTCTCATGAATCGTCTGCAAACCCCTAACTTAATGACTGCAGCTAGTACCTAGACTTGCACCATGGAAAGATGCAAAAATGTAAGGATGAGTACCGATAACAAGCACCCAGTAGGCATCATCAGCCAACTGAGTGAAATACAGTAAATATAGCATACCCAAATGTAGAAATTATAGTAAAGCTAGCAATCTGAACCCAGGTCAAGGAACAAGCATTTCTAGAGAATCACAAAACCCTAACTGGATAACCCACAAAGTGTGCAAAGATACCGACTGACGAACCCAAAGATCCAATGTTAACTATGCCTGTGGCGATCGAAGACTCAACTATGCAGAGCTAGAAGGACCAACAAAGTGGAGACAAAAGGGACCAACTGAGTCGGGGGTAACTATCTACAACGTAACCACTCGATGAAACCCAATGGAACCATATCACAATTGTCACAGGATTGTGGTATAGTATTGTACATGGGTGTAAGGCCCTAGTATCTATGTTTGTATGCCAACTGGGCCTCCATAAGCCCAGAAGGTACACCCACGCACAACCTAACTAACAGTATCATAGATGAACCTGACTCTTGGTATTATATGGTCGAGGTATCAAGTTGTACGTGGGTGTAAGGTCCTACTATCTATGTTTGTATGCCCTCTAAGCCCCCTTAAGCCTATCGGGTACACCCACGCACAATCATTATGTGTATAGGTGTGTGGATTCGTGGGTAATCAATCGAGTTCTCAACCCAAGAGCAGTCAACAGGGTCCCGGACCCAAGAAAAATTGACAGGGTCCTAAACCCAAGAATAAGCGATAGGGTCACATACCTAAAAGTATCAATAGGGTCCCAGACCCAAAAGTATCAATAGGTGCTCAGATCTCTGAATTGGCATCCATAACTCGAAATCTCAATCATGGCCATCGGGGACTCAGACCACGGGGTGCATCACCTGAATCTCAGACACTTGGATGTGGCCACCGGAGCTAGAAGCATGTGGAGCATCATGCAGGACTTGAAGCATAGCAATAGTCATCCACTCACTAGTCTATCCGTAGATCTAGCAACATTGTATCTTAAGGCAAGAGTCACAAGGACTATCAAAGCATAAATATCCCCTTTCTCGGACTATAGCAGGTAACCCCCAGTGTCGGGTAAGGAACACAAGTGTTTAATGACTAACAGTTGTATCCAGAAGTATATATGTCACAGACTAACATATAGTCATGCCTCACAAAGGTCAAGTCTACCATAGCCGAGTCAACTACAAGTACTTAGAGTAAACATGGATAGTTACGAGTATGTCATAAGTACCTAGAACAGCCACACCCAACAAAGTCATATCTATACCAAAATCAGTCCACAATACGGCATATAATCAACAAACAACCTCACGACCAACATATCTCAATAGCATCAAGCTACACATTCATACAATAGAAGTTAAGCCAGATACATACATATTGCATGGCCTCAGCCTATATCTAGCCTTTATCAGGCTTTCTCATATTCCGGTAGTACCAGAGCTCAGCTGCTACAGTGATTAAAGCTAGTACAATCATCAATACAATGATTATTATCTCACATCATTATATACAACACAAATTTAGTAGAGCCAGACATATATAACATATACTCAATAACCTAGCCTCTCAACTACTACATAACATCAACACCAGAATACTCACACAGGTAAACAAGGGTCAAGATAGGTATCCATACCAATCATGTGGCGTAAGTTACATTTGACCCCCCTCCCAATGAGTCAACTCATGGCTTAACAATGCTAACAACCATCTAATATGAGATATATAACCATTATAGATCCCAACCAACGATTACAATCTCAACTGATCAAGTATAACTTTTAAAAGAATGTAATCAGAATATATAAATCACGAATAATCAGAATCATGACGGAATAATACAAGTTTCTGTGTCAGGGATCCCAGCAAATCAAATTAACATTTAAATAGTCAAATATGTGTACATAAATAGCATCAGTGCTTAATTTACCTTTGTCATGTGCCAACTCACCTTTACCTTCTTTATTAGAAGCATGTACAACCTAGACAATGTTAAAATGAACTAATAGAATAGATGCAAGTATTATAGAGTCCAAACAATGATCATAGCCTTAGCATTATATATATATATATATATATATATATACACACACGCTTAGGAATTTCTAACAACAAACAGACCTTCACTACATATTTCAACTCAACCTAGAGGTAAGAAAAGCCTAGCCTACCCGGAAGGCAGTTCCTTTCACTCCTAATTAGTTCCCTCAGGATTCTCCCTTTCTAATAGCCTCTAGACATTGCTCCGCTGTCAAAACATGAATCACAAGGTCAATATGGCTGATTTGACTGTAACCTTTCAAGAAACGGGTGAAATTACATCAATTATGGCTAAAATGGAGAAAAATAGAGTCCACGCCTGAAATACTGAACTAACCCCCATAAAATGATCCCTATATTACTGAGTCCATAGCCTAAAATTGAGCTCAATAGATTTTATAACAAGAAGAAACAACTCAAAAATCAAAACTGCCTTTCTTATTGGAAAAACATTTCTTACATAACTTCTTGGTCAAATTCCACAAATATACAGCCAAATTATCATGATCCAAGCATGCCAAAATGTTCCTCTCAGAAAATAGAACAACTTAGACATAAATTTCACTTAATTCCATTGAGAAATGACCAAGATATCACAATTTAAAGTCTTCACTCATTTTCAATATATGATCAGTGAAAGAACCAGTGATTTTATCTTGAAATACGCACCAAAATTGGAATCTGACACTTCCACGGCGTTCCTTGCTAAAATCCCTACAACATAGACTTTTGAATCACTCAAATTGGATGAGAACGACATGGCAGCCCCATAACCTGCCATGTCGCTCCCTCATCCTTAACCTTGCAATCCCTTTTTCCACTTTTTCAGGCTTGTTCAAACTTTGATTTTCACAAATGAACTATGTAACCCTAATAATTTAACATTCCAAACCCAATGACACCGGCAAAATTTTCACCGAAGGTCGCTACGATTCGATGTGAGTCCCATATACTTATATGCAAGTTTTAAGGGAAAGCCCCTAGGGGGTCAAATTGCATCCGAAAGTCTCTGGTATCAAACAAAGGGGCATTCTAGACCAAAATCGAGTTTCAGAGCTAACTGTGCTATCAAAATTCTCATTCGGGGCATGGTTCTCGAGGGAGTTAACTAAGTCAACTATTAATCTATTTCAGCGGCAAAATTTATAAACCATGATACAACTACACTGGACATGCTCTTAGTCGATTAAGCCACTCTGGAGTTGATAGAACTGTTAGAATTCCGCTCTGGGGTCGTTTACTAGAACTTTACCAGAAAACTCATTTTACAAATATAACTTCCTAGTTAGTTCAAAAACCCACTTAAATCCCAAATAACCCAACCAATAAACATCCAACCGTCCCAACAAACCACCAATGGCCCGAGGTCACTATACACATGCTAAAATCAATAAAATAACAGGAAAAATAATAGAAATAACCCGGAGGGTCATTATATTTCCTTTTTTGGTATATACTCCCATGAGTGAGTCGATTGCAAAAGAGTTTATCAAAGTTGTCTTGTGTCAATCTTGCATAAAGATATTTCTTTTGATCTTTTGGAACTTGATATGGTTGATTTTAACATTATTCTTGGTATGTATTAGTTGTATGTGTCCTATGCCTCTATTGATTGTAGAATTCATAGGATCAAGTTTTGATTTCCTTATGAGCCCATTCTTGGATGAAAGATAGCAAATGTATTTCTTCTCTGAAAGCCCATAAAATAATCAATAAGGATTTATTTACCATTTAGTTTAGGTAAGAAACGTCAACTTTGAAGTTTGTTCTCTTGTGAATGAGTTTTCCAATGTATTTTTTGATAACCTACCCAGTATTCTTATCGAAAGAGAAATAGATTTTTGTCCCAACATCCAACCTATCTCTATTCCTCCTTTACTATATGGCCCCAACAAATGTGACGACCCCCAGTTTAGGAGCCTAAGAATGTAGAAAGTTGGCTTGAAAAATGACTTGCAGTCAAGTTTACGGGGTGACTGACGGCTTGTAGGTGGTTATACGGTCTATAGGTTCGGTCCTTACACATGAACTTCAGGAAAGGGAAAACAGCTTTCAAGTGTGGGGTAACCCAACGACCAAGTAACGACCCATAAGATGTATTACGGTCTGTAGATAGGGCCGTAAAGAGACCACTAGACATGAAGAAAATTTGGAGTTTGCTGGAAGGTGACCTACGTGTTACCAGCATGGCTCATGAATGATTGTACGACCCGTAGAGTATTTCATGGAATGAGACCAAGAAAATAAGAAAATGGCTAAGTATGGAAGGACTCTACGAGTCCAACCAAGACCCGTAAGATGTTACATGACTCGTAATAAGGTTTCGTGATTTGAGTCCAGCAAAAGTCAGTTTCAGGGATTTCAGATATCTTACCAGACAAACAGGACTTATGGCCCATACACGAGTTTCGTAGGTTGAATCTGGCAGTTTTAATGAGGGCAGTTTGGTCAATTCTGTCATTTTTACTCCCAAATTATGTCATTTTGGGATTGAAAAAAGGGACCCTAAATCAACCTTAAAGCCCTAAGACCCTATTCTTTCATTCATTTTTTCACTCTCAAAATTTCTAAGGAAAGACTCTCTTAAGAATAGGGCAAGGCAAGAGCTAGGGTTTCCAAGTTCTTCTCAAAGGTTCAAGGTTCAATTCTCCCAAGTTCTCCTAAGGTATGCGAGTTGATTTATGGGTATCCTTCCACCCATAAAGTTCCCATTTTAAGTATTTTACCTTTTTTAGGTTCCTTTAAGATATTATGTATGTGTATGATGATGTCATGATGTTTTAAGTTATTAAATGCTATTCATGATATCCTATGATATTTTACTAAGTATATGCATGTTTTAATTTATTGTTGATGACCCCAATGATGGGTTTTGATAATATGAAGTGTGGGAGTTTTTTATGGTCCTTAAAAAGAGAAACTTCCTAATGTTTTATGTGATTTGTGATTATTTTATTTAAAAAGCCTTCCCACCTAATTTTCAAGTAAAGCTTTGCATGATTCATGATGATGATCACGGCATTAAAGTTAAGTTTTAAAGTAAAGATTTGTCAAAGATATGATCATGTGACAATTTCCCTAAAAGATCTTTAAGAAAGGTCCCCAAGATGAAAGGACAATTCTCACTTAGTGGTTCCTAAGTTCGAGCTACTCCTATGATTTCTACTTATGATTCTAAGTAATATTTTAAAGATTTCATGGAATGACTTAGTACCGAGTAGACTTGAGGTTGGGATTCATTATGTTAGTTGAGGCATAACCTATTAAAGATTAATCTCAAAGTCCCTAACTATGTTCCCCCATAGGATCCCTTATAGGCTAGGTTAGTGGATCACATAAGCCATTTATGTTATTAAGATGCATGCGAAGTTGACGGAGTTCCATCCAGCAAGTGGTCTCCCCGTGCCAACATAGGGGCTTATGTTGGATTCCATGTAATAGCTCACATGATCTTATATGTCGATCAAGGTCTACTCCCACAAGTTTATGATCCTATGATATGTTTTCATGACATGTGCTTTCTCAAGCATTGACTCTTATTCATATTGAGCTATATTCCTTGTGCATGCTTAAGCTCACTTTATTTATTTATCTCATACGTACTTATATGTTATACATATGATGGCATTACAATTTCATACATGCATTGCATCTCACATGCTTAGTATATTCCAATGTACTGACGCGTATTTTCCTACATGATTTAACCATGTAGGGACAGGCACTCCTCCACTGGCTCGTGGTTAGTATTCAGCATTCAAGACTAGCACTTTTGTTTTTGGTGAGTCTTGAGTTCGAGATTCTACCATTTCCTTTTCTACCTTGTATTTATTTTGAGACGATGTATTTATGGCTCTTTTGAGGCCTTTACTTTCTATATTGCACAATTATGGAGTCTTTTCTATGTGATGGAAATCGACCATCACCGGTTCCATCCGTTGATGTATTAGTTGGTATGCTTATGGACAAAGAATGCTAGTTATCATATTGCTTTTTAATGTTACTTCATTTCTTAAAAAGGCCCATAGTCCCTTTTCCTTCATTTTTCTGAATATTTTTTAATTAAATGCCTATGAATGCTTGAGATGCTTAAGAGGCTTGGGTGAGGTGCCTTCGAGTATCTCATTCGTCGTGTGACGACTAGGTGCCTAGGTCATTTCGTTATAGTAGAGCTAAAGGAATTGAAGAAACAACTGAAAGATTTGCTAGAGAAGAGTTTTATAAGTCTAAGCATGTCACCATGGGTTGCTCCTGGGTTGTTTGTCAAGAAAAATGATGGGTCACTTCGAATATGTATAGACTACAAGCAATTGAATTAGATGACTATAAAGAGCAAGCATCATATTCTAAGAATAGATAATTTGTTTGACTTATTACAAGGGGCAAATTATTTCTCCAAAAGTGATCTTCGGTTCGGCTATCATAAACTAAGGGTAAGGGAGTATGATATCCCTAGGACAACATTTCGAACAAGGTATGATCACTTTGAGTTTTTGGTTATACTGTTTGGGTTGGACAATACTCCAACGGTATTCATGGATCTAATGAATAGGTTCTCAAAACTTACCTTAACATGTTTGTGGTGGTCTTCACAGATGATATTTTAGTTTACTCCAATAGTGAGGAAAAACACATGGATTAATTGAGGATTGTTCTTTAAACCTTAAGAAATAGATCATTTTATGTAAAATTTAGCAAGTGTGACTTTTGGTTGATAGATATAGCATTTTTTAGCCATGTGGTGTCCGATGATAGAATTAAGGTTGATCCAAGGAAGATGGAGGCAGTGAAGAATTGGCTTAGACTATTGTCCCCTTCAGACATTAAAGTTTTTTTGGCCTAGTCGAGTGTTGTAGAAGGTTCATTAAATGGTTTTCTTTCATTTCATCGACTTTGACTAGATTTATGCAAAAGAAGGTTAAATTTTAATGATCAGATGAATGTGAAAAAAGATTTCAAATATTGAAGGATTGTCTCACATCAAATCTCATTCTAATATTATCAAAAGAGTCTGATGGATTGTTGTGTATTTTCATGCCTCATATGTTGGTTTGGGATGTGTTTTAATGCAATATGGTAAGGTCATAGCATATTCTTCGAGGCAATTGAAGGTGCATGAAATGAAGTACCCAACTTATAATATTGAACAAGCAATAATTATGTTTGCTTTGAAGATTTGGCATCATTATCTTTATGAGGTGCATGTAGATAATACCACAAGAGCTTGAAATACGTGTTTAGCCAAAGGGACTTAAACCTAAGGCAAAGGAGGTGGCTTGAACTCCTCAAGGATTACGACATAAGCATGTTTTATCATCCGAGCAAGGAAATGTTGTGTTCGATACGCGCTTAGTAGGTTATCTATAGGTAGTACAACTCATGTTTAAGGTGAAAAGAAAGAGAGGTGAAATATGTGCACTAATTTTCCCATTTGGGGAGGTAAGACTAACTGACTCTAATGAGGGTGATATTCGTGTGCATAATGGGTCCAAATCATCATTGGCAGTGGATGTAAAGCAAAGAAAGATTTGGATCCAACATTGGTTGAGTTGAAGAAATTAGTTGTGAAAAACAAATTGAGGTCTTCTCACAAAGGGGAGATGGTGTTGGTTGTGAAAAAAAAGGTTGAGGTCTTATCACAAAGAGGAGATGATGTACTATGTTATGAAAGCTAGTAGTGTTTCAAATAGAGACCTAAGGATATGATATTTAGTGAAGCTCACAACTTCCTATATTCTATTCATCCGGGTTCCACCAAAATGTATAGAGACTTAAGGGAGGTGCATTGGTAGAATGGCATGAAGAAAGATATAGCGAGGTTCGTGGCAAAGTATCCAAATTGTCAACAAGTTAAGGTTGAACACCAAAGACTGGGTGGTTTAGCCAGGATATAGAAATTCCTACTTGAAAGTGGAAAGATGTGAATATGAACTTTGTGACGGGTTTGCGTCATACCCGAAAACAACACGACTCATTGGGGTGATTATGGATTGAACAAAAAAATTAGACCCTTTTTTATCTATAAAAACTTCTTTTAATGCTGATGATTATACCAAATTGTATGTCCTAGAGTTGGTAAGATTTCATGGTATGCCATTATCTATTATATCGAATCTTGGTACTCAATTCACCTTACACTTTTAGGAGTCATTTCAAAGGGGTGTTGGTAGCAAAGTGAAGTTAAGCATCACTTTTCATCCTTAGACTGATGGCATGCCGAAAGAACAATTCAAGCTCTAGAAGATATGTTGAAGGCTAGTGTATTGAATTTCAATAGTAATTGGGATACTCATCTACCGCTTATTGAGTTTGTGTACAACAATAGTTATCATGCTAGTATTGAACTAGCCCCATTTGAAGCATTGTCCGGAGAAGATATAGATCTCAGATGGGGTAGTTCAAAGTAGGTGAGATGGCATTGATTGGTTCTAATTTGGTGCTTGATGCTATAGAAAAGGTGAGACTCATACGGGAGAGATTGAAGGCAACCCAAAGTCGCCCAAAAGTCATATTCGGATGTTAGGAAGAGGGATCTTGAGTTTGAAATTGATGATTGGGTATACTTAAAGGTGTCACCCATGAAGGGTGTAATATGTTTTGGTAAAAAGGGGAAATTGATTCCTATATTTGTAGGACCTCACAAAATACTAAGTCGAATAGGCAAAGTGACATATGAATTAGAGTTGTCTTTGGAATTGGATATGGTTTATCTGGTGTTCCATGTGTTGATGTTGATAAAATTTATGGATGATCCAAATTCTATTGTGCCACTGGAGAGTGTAAGTATTGAGGAGAACTTGTCCTATGAAGAGGTTTCGATTGAGATTTTGGACCAACAAATTAAGAGGCTATGAAATAAAGAAGTTGCATCCATCAAGGTATTGCAGAGAAACCAACAAGCTGAGAGTACTACATGGAGGCGGAAGCGGACATGATGAAATGATATCCTCATCTCTTTCCTTCCACTCAAACTCAAGGTACATAGTGCTCATGCTCAAATCCTCCAAAATTACTACATTTCATTTTTTTTTCTTCTCATAATACATGCATGCATACTCATTACACTGATTTGAATGATATTTTATACATAAGTTCAAAAATTTCATGAATTTGATGTTCGAGTTGCATCATTGCATGCATGTTAGGTTGATGATACTCATTTCACTCTACTCAAGCTAGTTTTTATCGCATTCGAGGACAAATGTTCCCAAGTTAGAGATATTGTAATACCCTATAAGTCTAAAAGCTTGTATAAGGAAAGTTACAAAAATTTTAATCATTGTCTGGTTCTACGAGGGCCAACTACGGCCTATAGGAGAAACCACCAGTTGTAAAAGGCCTATCATGGATAGGTCAATGACATGGAAATTAAGAAAGAATTTATGGAACCATGAGTTCCCTTTACGAGCTGTAGAAATATCCACAAGCCATAGACTAGGCCTTTAGAAGAAGGTCCAAACTTGGGAAAATTGAGGGGTGTCCGAACGTGGTTTACAATTCAACAAGACGAGCCCATTTAGAAGAATGAGTCATACACAGGCCGTGTAGATGGGATAGAAAAAAGGTGAATTCAAGTAAGTGTTGGGATCATATACAAGGGGATCTATGACCCGCAACTGGAATTACGAGCCATAAACTAACTTGTGTATAGGGGTCTAAAATCCAGGCCTCTGAACTATTAGAAAGTATATATGCGTAGAACAAGGTCTCATACATGAACTTTAGACATTCAATAAATCAAGTTTGAGTTTCACAAAGCCCTTTCACAGGTTGTTTGGGTCTATGACCCATAAACCTAGCTCGTGGATTCCCCCGACAATTTTTAATAAAGGATTCTTTTGTTATTTCTTCCTATCCTAAGCCCTAAATTACATCGTTTTAAGTCCATAACTTCCTATAAGCGTCCTTATACTACCAAAATTAACCTTGTTCCAAGTCATTCGCCATAAGTTTCCAAACTTCTTCTTCAAGTTCAACCCCAAGGCTCCATTAAAGACTTCAACTAGATTTTCAAAGCTTTCCGACTCCGAATTCAAATTTCATCCATAGATTTTGCCTAAGGTATGTGGGTTTTCATCCATGGGTACCTTCTACCTATGGAACCCAATGATTTTTCATCTTTATCTCTGAATTTCAAGTATGTAATTTCATGAACTTTTATATTTTGTTTCAATTGCTTAGATTCTGACTTATACTATGATAGTTGATCTATGTGAATATAAATTGATATGAATTGTATGAAATTAATGATTTTCAAGTGGATTTATTTTTTAAGGCTATCTAGGGTTATGAATTACATTGTAGGTCATTAATTTATGATATCAATTGTTATGATTCTTCTGATTGGGTCCAATTTCATTAAATTGCATATTTCAAAGTTGATTTGACATTGAACTCACATATTTGCCCTAGTTTTAATGACTCGTGAACTTAAATGATAAGGGCTTCAACTAAAGGTTTATGAAAGTTACTAAATGATGATTCTATGAAGTCCTTCAATGAATGAAGAAAGAATAAACGATTTTACTACTGAATTATAGATTCTAAATGTGATAAGCATAATTCTTACATGATTGAATCACTCAAGGTTTAAGGAGCTACTCTAAATGAATTTTAAGCTTATAATTGATTACTACTATATTTTCTTATTCCATGGGAATTGGCTTAGCACCGAGAAGGTTTGAGGTAGGGTCCATTTGGTGAAAGTTAAGGTTATCCACCCAAGAAAATCCTAGTAAAAATCTCTTACACAAAAAAACCTAATAGCAACCTCTTACACAAAATTATATGCCACCATAGGTTGTCTTCTTAGGCTAGCCTAGTGGATTCATATTTATCCCTTATTGTTGATTGAATAATCAATCGATTGTAGCATCACGGAGTCTATCTTGGCAAAATAGCCTCTCCCTTCTTGATATAGTAGTTACATCAAATTTCACATTTTAGCTCACATGGTTTTATTGTTGATTAGAGTTGATATTCTTGCACAATCTAAACAAAACTAATTTTATGCTTATTGTACTATACATGCATGTATTGACTTCATGACTTTACTTATACAATTGTTTTACATACTCATTCATGTTACTTTACTCTTGGTCATGCATCTTTTATCTATATATCTTATTGCTCATAATTACTATGTATTGCCTACATACATAGTACATTCAATCGTACTGACGCATATTTGTCTATATCATTCTCAATATAGCGGAGGATGATCACCCTACACACTCTTCTATCGAGACTTGCTTGATTGGTACGTGTTCATGGTTCGAGGGCTACCTAATCATGACTTGTTAATTTTGGGTTTTCTAAGTTTGAGACAATTACTTTTATTGAACATGAGCTAGGGACCTATCTTAGCACCCATCCTTATTAAACTATGCAGAGGCATGGTTAGACAGCATGTGTAAGAGTCTATGTCGTCTTTGTTTTACATTATTACTCTCATTATATTTGAGTTGATATTTAAGATTTACTTCCTTGATATTTAAAATTTACTTCCACTTACTTCTAAACTGTTGTATGGTTGATTGATGCTTTCCATACCTTGTAAATGTTCATGAATGGTAAATTAGATGGCTTAGTTGAATATCTACTAGGTTTCGATAGCCAAGTCACGTTTAGAGCCTAGTTTGGATCATGAAAACCTTGAAAGCTTGGGGCTGAGTTTTTGGGCCAAGGTTAGAAGTATATGAATATGAATGTATTCAAATTAATATACTTAGGAAGATTCTATATTTGACCAAACTGGCATTCTTCAAAGGCTTTAAGGAGGGGCAAAATATTTTTAATTTTTTGTGCTTTGGACTTAAGGCAAGTTGAGATTTTCTTGACCTTTATGAAGTATCTGGGTTGGTAAATGTTTGTTAATGGGTTAAGGGCTCCATATAGAAGCGATGTCGAGTACTTTTTTGGGTAATGATGCTATGTATTAGCAGAAGTTTAGAGATTGACTAATTGATTATATCGATAGATTTTAAATGATTTGATGAATTGATTAACATTTATGGCTCATAATTATTCATTTACTTGAGGTATTAATTTGGTGAAAAGGCATTTATATGCTTTTGTATGTATAGTATTTATTCATTTGATGCCACATGCAGAGTTTATTAAGTAATCATATGGTTATTTTTTATATGTTTTAAGGAGCTGCTATCAGAGAAAAAAAAAGACAGAATTGTTTTCCATATAGATTAGTCGATGGTCTATAAGCAGAGTGATTGATGGTATTATTTATCCCGATGGGTCTAGAGAGGCAGAACATACACCTCACGAATCCTCCATGAGAGGGAAATGCTGCATTAGCCAGCATTTCATCTCATGACATTGGTTCCCATATTATATGTTCAGTTAATTTTATTTGAAGTTGTATTTATTGAGAGAGCTTCTAATTTCTTCATTATTCCCTTATATCTAATTTGTGCATTTGCTTCAACTAATTGTCTTACTGTTGATATAAACTGTTGAAGAGCGTAGAGGCAAGAATAAGACTTGTTTGATGCATATTTGCTTAACAATGTTATTGAATACATGTTTTTCTCATATTCACGCTTATAATTATTTTCTGCATCTTTTGCATGTTGGTTCAATACTGGCTAGGCTCCGTAAGATACAGTATAAGTAAACTAGATAAAACGGAATCTTGCTATCAAGTCTTAGGGGTAGTTGTTTGGCTATTTTGTAGCTTGGACATCTTCTATTTTCTTATCCTTGTCACTTTCATTTGGACAGTTATTGTAGTATTTTGAGATTAAGTAAAAGTACTATTGAATCTCTTAAATTTGTGACAAAAAAGATTTTGAGATGATATATTGTCTTATTTTTGTATTCTCTATAATGGAAAAGGCATAAATCTACCTCTTGAATTTGTCCTGAAAAGCTAAGTCATGTTACACACTTAAGCTATCATGACGATCTATTATACACCTTGACTATTCAAAAGTGAAGTCTTTTACCCCTAAAACTGTTGTGACGAAAAAATTAAAAAGTGAATTTGATAAAAAATAAACAAAGTAGAATATTCTTTCCACCCCCAACCCCATGCTTCTTCTTCTTTTTCTTCATACTTACCAGCGTCGTCGTCTTCTTCTTCTTCTTCAATTTTTTTATTTTTCATCACTTTCCATATCTGATTTTCAGTCACCCCATCCCACCCCCCTCCTCCATAACAATCCTCTGCCTCCTCCCTCCTACCCCATAGTATCTTATTTAATTCTTATTCAGTTCACCATCTCTATCATATTCGATTTTTCTCTTCAACTTTATTGGTAGTTAATAAAATTGATGATTGAATTTAAAAAATAAAATATAGTGATGGATTTATTGTTGATGGTTGGCAGGTGGCAAAGAAGAGGGAATTGAAGATGGTGAAGAAGAAGAATCAATATTAATAATGGATTAATAGTGGTGGTGATATTTGATGGTTGGTTTATACTTGTTGTGGAAAAGATAGTGATAGTGTGATTGCAATAGTGGGTTTGATTGTAGGTAATAAAATTTATGGTGGCTATTTTGATTTTTGACGGTGAAATATATGGATTTGGTACTAATATGGTGTTTATGATGGTAATTTCATAGTAGTGTTCATTGAAGAAGAAGCAATTGAATGACATGAATTTTTTTTATTTATTTTTTTTGAGATCTAATGTGATGTGAGTGTGATACACCTCTCATTGTGAGAGTGGTGTTGTATGTCTTTTTGAGTAGTACAGGTATGTAATAAGTCGCCATAATAATTTAAGCATGTAACTCACTTTTCAAGGTAAGTTTAAATGTGAATTTATGTTTTTTCTCTTTCTATTATATGACTGATGTTTTATTTAATATCGAGTTTTGCTTTAACAAGCAGTTTTATAATTGATTAAATGAACTAAGTTGGTTGAATGATTCGCCTGTAGGGTTTAGGTAGGCATCATCACGATTTAGGAATTTAAAATCATGAAATAAATATATGCTTACTGTTGCAAGATTGGTCCACTTATATTCTTATTCATTAACAATAAAATTTTAAAATACATGAATCTTCGTTACTTAAAAAAAGAGTCAAATTTGCCTTTGAACTATTTCGAATCGACCAAATTTGACCTAAACCTTGAAGAATGGGATCATTGTTTTGATGGCAGTAACATTGTCTTCTTCAACACTCAAAACCTCAAATAACAAGGTCTTTATGTCCCAAATCAACCACCCTCAAATCTCAATTCATCCCAAAATAAACTCAAGTAATGAACAATTGCACCAAAAAGTTAGGTTTCATTTCTGTCGAAACAGTATCAGCACAACCCCATCACCATTCATTCTTAGATCATCATTAACAAAGATGCCAAGTTCCACATCAAACTCCTAATTAAAGCAAAAAATACTGCAAAACAATTTCACAAAAATCATACGCAAATCTAGACCATTTTAAGGGAAAATTTGATAGTTTTTCCTTGTAGAGAGGTCCTATATGTTGAAAAGCTTTCACTGTTATATTTGGACCAATCCTACAGCCAGGGTATATTTGGCCTCAACCATTAACAAATAGCAAATTTGAACATTTTCCCTTCACAATATTATCAATCTACATCAACTTGTCATTTTGCACAACCAGATAGTCTCCAGAAATGATTGGCTCGTGTGCACAACAATTCACTGTAGTAGTTTGAAAGCAATTGATATATAGCCCAAAACTATACTGAAAACTGCAGTACTCATCTAATGATTGACTCATTCTGTTGTGATGTATGATCAACCAAGAATGTTACACCATTTTTAACAACTTTACATCAACCAAACTGTTATACATGATTTCACAAGTACAATAGATCATGTTAAAACATGAGCACATAAACAAACTCCTAGAAAATGAACAACCTCAAACAGAAGATTTGGAACCAACTAGCAGTTCTCTGAGGTCCCAGTGAATGAATCCAGTTCTGTTTTACATCTCTCTTTGAGGTCGGTCAGAGTAACTAAACTACCTTCCTGCATCATCAAAATGAATTCATCAAGTTCATACTAGTGCTATTAAATTGAGCTGTACAGGAGATTTCACGAGTGGGCATGTGTTCATGCAGAAAGTAAACATGATGCAACTAAGCCTCATTTAAATATAGAGTGTTTTGCCTGAAGAGGAAGGTCAATGTGGTGAGATCATGACCAACTACTCTAGTTTAACATATCGTAGCTTCTTCCATCAATTGAAACTTGCAGTGATATTGGTTCAAGAAACTAAAAATCAGGAATCAAACAAGGTTTTTATTACTTCACTGCCAAAACATGGCATAGTGACATGCCTTAAGCGTGTGTTTCTTTGAGGGTAAGACTAAATTGTTTAGGGTTATGAATATCTTTCAAAGGAAGGACCCAAATAGCAAAAGAACAGAGAATAAGAAGCAGAGCGATGAACCAAACATCCATTGGTAAAGTGATACTCATGTATTATGAATGTGATATTTATATAACTTCTTTCATTTTTACAAATTTTTACATCTTTCATTGAAAATTCATTATATCTGTGTATCTAAGAAGCTTAAATCAGGAAGATGAAGCAAATAATTAACAGAACATTAATTGGATCGACTTTCTTATATTTCTCTCTAGTCAGCAGTTCACAACTGCAACTACATCTAATCACTATTTATTGACAGGGTAAAGTATTCAGAGAAATGGAAAGAACATAATCTCAACAAACACTGATATGCTTATTGATGTTCTATAACAAGTAATCTCTGGCTTTTGGTCCTGACAAACTCCACCGAGACAGTGAATTAACAGAAAGACTGCTATGAATTATTGAATTACAACTAGGCTAATTTCATAAGGTTGCAACTTGCAAGTAGAGCCAATCCCCATTCCTCCTGGGTGATTGACAGATCAGGAATGTTTATTTTTCAGTAAAGAGACACTAACTGCTTCCCATCTATTCGTAACAAGTCAACATGATTTTGTAATTGAAGATTGAACTTAGACAAAACATTTGCTCTGCACATGCTAAAGTTTGGAGATTACTTGTAGAGAATTAAAAAAGTAATCTTCAAACTTCCACAAATGCTTGAAGATTACTAAAAGATAACAATCTTCTGATCTATGAACCATGTTCTCATCAAAAGGCATACTGATGGCACAAGTATGTGTCCTTGACAGGAATAATCCAACTGGTATGAAAATGCAATGCACCACACCAACAGCTCAAACGATGACAGTTAGCTTTGATAGAGAAAAATCTTTCAGCTTGATGGTCAACAGAGAACATCCATCAGCGTCACAACTCTCGTTTACTACATGTAAAAGTTGAATGGGTATGCACACCAACTCAGATACTGAGCAGGACAGTTAGAAAACTTACTAGTTGGTCAGCTTCGCGTTGAAAAATATGCTCCATGTGTTGAAAGAGTGACTTCCAGTGACCCATTAAACTTGATTCAAGATTTGCAGCTTCAATATTCTTTTCTGGACCCTCCTTCTGAATCTCTTTACCCTTGCCACTTCTTTCAACTAAAAGACTTGCTTCCCTCTGACTCTTCTTTATGGCTAGGTATATTGAACACAGTAGTTGAGAAAAGAAAAGCAGCAAGGAGAAAAAAAAAACAAGAATCTAAAGTTTCATTGAGTAACTGTAGAATTTTTAAGTTGACTCACCACTTATCCGGCCCTTGGTATCCTGGTAATGTAGGTCTAACCACATATAAGCAGCTGATTATCACAGAACAAAGACAACTAAATTAATACTCCACTAATATGAACTCCGCTAATATGAACTTAAGCAAGAAGGGATATAAGCTCAGAAGAAAACTAATCAAAACAATGGTCTGTGAGATATTTTTACCTTTGGTGCAAAAGGTACATGAGCAAGCTTTGATCGACTCAATGCTAGCACTTAAACCTGAGTTATCCTCACAAGTTTGTGTTCCTGCACATGTCTCAAGTTTAATTCTTGATTCCGGTGACTCTGGCAATCTTGCCAAGTCTACTGACCCAGACTGACTCATAACCAGATTATCAAGACCTTGTTCATCAGGGCCATTAGGAAACATATCCTCACTTTCAGTGCCCTCACTATCCTCATTAATTTCGCAACTTTGAGCAGCATCATGATCTTCAGTTCCAGATAATGCTGGCACTGGCACCCCAGTTACCAAACCATCCATATCATTTGCAACTTCAAAATTATTCTTTAAAATTATTTCCCGATCATTGACAACTTCAATGCCACTGCCACAAGCATCATTATTCTCATTGTTATCTCCGTGTGTACTTTGGGAGACAGCAGCAGCTGTATCAACTTGTGACAAACTGGGATCCTGGTTTTCATTTGGTACACTTGAAATCCCTGAAACAACATCTACCTTTGATGAACTAATCTTGCTACAAGGACGAGGAGCAACACAAATGCGTTTTGCATTGTCTCTGTCATCTACCAAAACAAATTTACCCCCTAGATTTTCATTTCCCCTATCTACAGACTTTAGAGTTGAACTGCCCAAAAGTGAAGAAAATGGTCTCTTGATTCCAAGCTGATTTGTTATATTTCCTAAAACATGACGACCTTTACGACGCCTTTCAAAAGCATTATCTTCCTCCATCCTGAAATCACTAATCCAACATGAACCCTACCAACAAAACCAATCTTTAGCCCTAAATCACATAAATTTCAATAACCCAGTTCTCAAATCTACAACAATTCACAAAAAAAATTAAAAAGATCCATAATTTACTAAAACAAGACCAAGAATTCATAATACATAATTAAGAAATGAATGTTATAATCTTAACACATATAATCAACAGTAATACCAGAAGTAGCTTACTTTACAAATAAAACATTAAAAACCCTAGCGAAATTTTAAGCAAATAAATAAACTCAGAAAAAAAAAAAAGAACAACAAAATTAACTAACTTTAATTGAAAACATAATGTACCAATCGTTGTCGGGTTCTTGGACACTAACCTTGAGAAATGGATTTATCTCAAAATCCAGAAAGATTGATAGAACTCAATGCACAGTGTTGAAATAAAAAAAAAATGAATCTTGAAAAATTCTTAAAGCAGCTGAAAAGATAAAGGTGATTTTTTTTTCCTCTTTGCCTTTAGAGGATTGCTAGACAGAAATGTGTGTATAAGAAAATGGTGGAAGTATAGTTTCAGCAAATTTGTGGGGCGGGAAATTGAATTTTGGTAAAAGGTAAGGGTCAAGTATTTGGCCCGCGTTGTTTGTTCAAAACCTATCAACTATGGGCGCGACTTTCTTACTTGGAGGGAAAATGACTGGGCCAAGAGTCATAGTATAGCCCACTTTTAGATGGGCTGGAAATTCAATTGAATCACACAGCGGTCTAGCTGAATAACAACAACAATAACATACCCAGTGAAATTCTACAAGTGGGGTTTGGGAGGATAAAATATCCGCAGACTTTATCACTACCTCATAGAAGTAGAAAGGTTGTTTCCTGAGAACCCTCGTCCCAAAAACTCATAAGCAAAATAAACTAGATATGACAAAAAACACATGTTAATATGTAAATACGATAGAATTAAACAAATATAAAACACGTCTACTCCTGCTACCTTACTATACCTCCACCTAACCCTACCAACCAATTAGTCTGCTACTCTAATTCGCGACCTGCACTCCTTTCTATCTAAAGTCATGTCCTCAGTGAACTCCAATTTCCCCATATCTTGTCTGATCACCTCCCCCAATACTTCTTCGGTCTACCTCTACCCCTCCGTGTAACTCCCAACCAACCTCTCGCACCTCCTAACAGGATCATCGGTATTCTGTCACTGCACATGACCAACTTATCATTATTTGTTGAGAATTTGGCACCATGTATTATATTATATAGTATTACAGGTCGTTTGACACTCTACTGTGTAATACTATGGATTTCTAGGTATTAGTAATGCAATAATTTTAATAGCATGACTAAAAATCTAGTTACCTCTCAAAACCTTTTTTTTTTTTGACATCTTTTCATCATAATTATGAAGAGTATTTTTGTAAATAATTTTTTAATGCATCAAACTAAATAATATATAATTAACGCAAATATAACTAATACATATATCATCAATGCAAGCATATCAATACACTCTATTTATCATTATTCTTATAGTCTTAATTGGCAAAAAATGGCCAATTGACTAAATGTTTAACTTGTTCTAAAATTTAACTGCACTTGGTGATAGGGGCGAGCATTCAATTTTTCATTTTTTGTTTCTTCAATTTTTTATTTTTCATTTTTCTAATTGTTTAGTTTGAATTTTTTTTTTTAAGGTTCCCTTTTATTTTTCTATTTGAATTTTTTCAGCATGAACTTGACGAATGAGCTATCTTTCGGCCTGTGAAATGGACTACTTTTTAAATTAAAAATTAACTTTTTTATATTTTTAATTCAAAATGAGCTATTTTATATTGGGAAGACTACAACATACAAGCACATGATATGCATGCGATAGGCAATTATAAATTAAAAAATCATGATTTGCTGTTAATCTTTCAATTTTATAGCAAATCTTTCACTAATAGGCTTAATCCATAAAATGTAGCACATCTCATGCCATTTCCAATTCCCACATTCTTACTACTTCTCTTTTTTCTCTCTTATTAATCACAAAATCGAAGTTACTGATTGCTTTTTTCTTTTTTTCAAATCCTCATTTCAAGAGACTTCTTTCACCAATGTAGAATTTCTTTAAATCAGGTATTTCTTAGTAGTTTTGAGTTTGTACTTTCTAAGTTAAACTTGTTTTTTGGTATTTCTTTCATTAACTTCTATTCATTTTTCTACAATTTCATATAGTGTTAACAAAAAGGACCTCCAAAATAGTTATACTTTAATGGCAAAATAGACTGCATTAAAGAAGTTTATTATAATACCCCATGAGTTTGAAAGTTGAAATATGATATAATAAGGTAAAATATTATAAAATGATCTTGGGGAGATTCTTTCGGATACGTATTTCGCAAAAAAAAACATATTGAAAAATCTACTTATCCAAAAGAATCTGCGACATGAGCGCATAGAGGACATGCTTCAAGATGCATGTCAAGATTTTCCTTGGTCAAAATTTGGCGAAGTTTGAACTTTGCTAAAAAATGAATCAGGATGAACCATTCTCACGTCATGGACTTGATTCACCATTGTGGTCTGAATTTAGTTTTAAGTGAGGGCATTTTAGATTTTTTTTTTCTATGAGTCATTTAATGAATCTAGACGAATTTTAAGACTAAATCTCATCCATTAACTACCCAAGACTCCCAATTTCACCCCATTCTTTCACAACATTCAAGGTGTTTCTTAAGTTGACTTGTAATATTTCACTCAAAAGTAAAAAGGTTTTTTTATCAACATGAAAGTATTTCTTATCATGGCTAATAATATCTTTTATAAGGTCCATATGTTTCTCATGGTTTATAGACGTTACTACATCATGAAATATATAGGTTCCTTACTCACAAGCTTTTGCATTGATCATATTCCATGTTTTAAATAGTATTTCGAATGATAGCATAATTTTAGCTTGGTCTATTGCATCCTCTTATTATATCATGATATATTGCATTGTATGCTCACATACTTAGTACATCTAACACATACTTTGTCCTACATTATTTTATAATGTAGAGTTTGTAAATCACTTTACACACTCTCGTGGCTAAATATAAGACTTGTGAGTTGATTGGTGAGTCTTTATGCTGCGGGGCTGCCTATTGAGTTTATAGATTCTTGCTATCCTTAGACAATGTTGTTACTTTGAGATCATTTTTTCTCTTTTGTTTGGGTGAGCTAGTGGTTTGTTTTATGTCCCTACCCATGTTAGTATAGTACAAGCATGTCTAGACAAAGAAATGTGTAAGTCCATTTAGTGAGGCCTAAGCTTTACTTTTATCTTTCGACTTTATTTTGAGCCTTACTTATTATGCTGCTTTCTATAGTTGATTTACTTTCATTATATATGCTTGATACTCCAAGATAGCTTGTTTGGGGTTTTTTTGCGAATTCTAATTATCGTGTCACATATAGATCCTATTTGGGCATGACAAACATAGTATTAGAGCCCAAAGTTCAAGTATCCCAAGGAGTCTAGCATGCCGTATCAAGTAGAGTCTTATTTATCGACGTGAAACAGACCACAACTATGAGTAGAATGCTACAAAGTAATTTTGAAAATGTTTATTTCTTTCATAATCTATGTCATGTGATAAAGTTGAGCCTTAGGGTCCTTTTTCCTAATGATTGTTCTTTGCAATTTCAGAAGATGTCTCCAAGAAAAATTTCAGCCCAAAAAAAAGTCAACATCAATGAGGGACAATCACCTCAAGTCCCTAATGATCGTTTGGCCGAGCAAGTGACCCATGGTTATCACAATACGAATCTAGGGTCTAGTCGTGACACAACGAATGAGAAACCGGAAGATGTCCCATCCAAGTCTCTTGTTCATATCATGAGCATACCTAAGGTAAATACAAAAATTTCATGAATAAACAAACAAAAATATAGTCTCAAAGTCAAACTAAATGTTAACTCAAGAGCTTCCCGATAAAGATTACATCATTGTATCATGTCTAATCAGGCCTTTACATAGTAAAAATCTTGATGGGGTTCAGAACATACCACTAACTCATCCTCAATAAAAGGAAAGAAAGTACATACGTCTCAACATAACATCATAGAGTAAGAAATTAAAGGTTTGTCCTCGAAAATATGGGAACTCACCAAGTCTTCAAAAGTCAACTCCGAGTCTAGCCACAAAAGTGAGGTGTCGCGTCTTCGTCCATCCCAACATGGTTAGATCATATGGGCAAAGAGTATGCATTAGTATGTTGGAATGTAAATAAGTATTTTGGCATAAAATTCATCAAGGGAATATTAAAACATAATAGCAGTATGCATAGACATGTCAGTGAAATAAGGACAAGATATAAATAAATAATGCATCTTTAAAATCATGAATGGGAGCATTACAAGACCAGTCATTACTAATATATATACATATATAGGAATAGGACCATAACCGACAATAAGACCATGCAAGCTATTATATGCAATTCCAATCTTCCCTTTATATTAGACAAGAGGAGCCTACTTGCCAAGGTAGACTCTACCCCACCCTATGAGCTCTATCCCAGCACGGTGAGTGTCACATGTGTGTAGGCCCCATCCTATGGGCTCAATCCTAGTGTCACAATCCGGACCTAGAGTTTAGGAATGACATGGCGAATAGGAACCCAAGAGTTCCCAAACAAGCCTCAAAGTATCCATATTCACATCATCGGTTCGGAAGCGTATTCAAATAGTAAACACATAGTTCTAAGGGATAGAAAAGTACAACTCAGGCTATAGGGATATCATAGGAAAAGGGAGTAACATGAATTCACATAGCACCTTAGTATATAAGAACTAAGGGGCGGGTAAGTATGACTCGCTCTATGGGGGCAATACGTGACTTAGGATCTTTCACATTTCCACATCAAATCATACATACTTATCATAATTCTCAAAATAAATCCGTAATAGTCAATATCCAATAGATAACCATAGTCATAAGCTCCAAATATAACACATAACATATAGATCCGGCAAGAGTCTACAAGATGTCCAACAATGCCTCTAGTCATAGAATAAGACGAAGGCCAAGACATATCCCGGGCTCACCCTCAAAGTAAATAGCAAAAAGTGAACAACATAAGGTAGATAAATGATGGCTTTTCCTTGGAAGATAGGACTAACAATATGTCATGAAATTCATGATGCATGAAATACCATAGTGCTTATATAAAGAGGGGATGAGACCTCAACCGACATATAAGACCAAGCAAGCTATTACTTGAAATTCTGATGTTATCCCCCACATCAGAAAAGAGGTGGTTTACTTGCCAAAGGTAAACCATATTTCTCCTTACAGGCCTCCCATTTCGGGCCTTCCTTACGGGCCTCCGATTTTGGATAGGATTTCATATCATTTCTAGTGAGTCATGCCTTAACTAACTAGATGAGCCTTAGATCTTTCTAGCGGGTCATGCCTCAACTAATGGGATGAGCCTCAGAACTCAATTCAATGTGTAACCATTCCTTATGACCCAGTCATTTCAGTAATAGATACCATATACTTATGTTGGCATATAGTTTAAGAGAAAGGAAAAGGACCCTTGGGGATAGCCTTGACTCCTCGAATCTCATCGGTGCTAAGTCAAATATCCCACGAGAATACTTATACATATACATGCTTTCAAAAGAGACAATAATCATTTTATATCATTTGAATGTACATTTACGCTTAAAAGCCAAATATTTTTCATAGTCATTCATACTTGGGCTGAAAAGCCAAATCACATTTCAATCCATACTTTTCATGCATAGGAATAGCTCATTTACTTAACAATATGGCGCAAACACCCAATATGCTCAAAGACTCAATATCATAGACATTTATGTGATCACATTCTTATCATAACCATAATCTTATCAAAATCATATACATAAATATAATTGGGCTTAACCCACTTCATAATTTTCATAAACTCCAATGCTCATGAATGCATATGACATAAATGATGTGAGAATAGCATCGGTAATATAGATTCAATCTTAAATCAACAATTCAATATGAAATTCAAGTAAATCCATAAGTAAAATCGACATTCAAATCACAATTTAGATTACCCATACTTAAATCAAACTTTAAGGGGACAATGCATATTAAAAATCTTCATAATACTCAAGTAATTCAACATATTATGGCTTAAGTCAACTTAAATTCAACAAATAAGCATAGCTCATACTTCAATTGAATTTATTAAATCATAATTCTCAAAACCCATATTTAAAGTAAGCAAAATTTCATGAAATTTAAGTGAAAAGAGTTTGGATCTTTTTGGTTGGAGGGGACCAAGAATCGATCATACATACCTTAGCTAATAGAGAAGATTCAAGAAGAAATTGGAAGAAATCCGAAGAAGAAGACGACCCTTCCATATGCTCCAAGTTAATATCAAATGGCTGTTATTTAGATGAGAGAATTTGAATTATTCTACGTGTGAGAATGAATTTGAATGAGGGGAATAGAGTTTTAGGTCATTTGGAGGTCTTAAGATAGCATAGGAAGTCATAAAAGACCCTTAGGAGAAGCCACAACTACAAAAAAAAACCATTAATGAAGAAAAATAACATTTCTTGCTAGGAGTCCCGTAACGAGGTCTCATGGCCCGTACAAGTTATCACAGTCCATACAACTCTCCTGTGAGACCTCATTTAGACAATTTTTAGAAAACACTACACAGATGGGCTTTACGAAAATGGACATAACTTCTTGATCCAAACTCGAAATGAGGTGAAACCAAATGTGTTGGAAATATAATTCAAAGAGCTTCGATTTGATAGGTCATGGGACACCCAGTTCCTTTTGTGATAAGAGATATGACCCTTTAAAGTTGACCCTTCTATTGGTTGTTGTGAAAAACTTAGCCACTAGAATTTCTTTGAACTTGACTTGATGTAGGAGCCCCTTGATGGCCCTAAACCACTTAAATAAGCTTGAATTGAGGGCTTGAAAGTGAGCTTAGATTGTGTTTGAAGATTACATACTTGGAAAAATTCGACGAAAGTACTCAATGGTTGGTCTCACGGTCCGTACCAAGCTATACGGACCATGTACTCCTCCATACCACTTCACTTAGAAAATTCATCACGACAAAGTTCTGAAATGGTGATCCAATACTTAGAAAATATTTCACTCTGGAACCCATACAGAGGGGTACATGGACCGTACTCCTCTATACGGACCATACCACTTTACTTGGGCTCAAAACAGTAGAGTCTCAAGCCCAAGGATACCACATGGCCCTCCACACGGTCCGTGTGGCATCACGCATTTGGTGTGGGGTCCAAGTGTGACATGCCTTGGTCTTAAATTCCACACCAAGGCCCTCACGCCCCACACAAGGCCAAGGGCCACTCCAAGGAAGCTCCACATGGTCTGTATAGCCCTACACTGACCGTGTAGGCTACCATGAGGTGTCACTTGGTCCCAAATCTTTCTGAAACCAAATTTCCAAGCTCCGTTAAGGTCATACAAAGATGGGGTCCTTACACCCAGCACAGTGAGTATCCCAAGTTTATGGATCCACTAAATTAATACCTTATAGGCACATAATTATAAACCTATGGTGACACGTAGTTATGAGATGTGAGGATTTATATAAGGACCCTTGGGGATAGTCCCCCTCACTCGAGCTCATTCAGTGCAAAGTCAAATTCTACGGAATACATTATCATACAATATACATAGACATAATCATAGTTCATAATTCAACAAAATCATACTTTCATAACTTATAAAATAGACATCATAACCTCATAAAATATTTCATGTCATAAGAATAGTCCATCTACATAGCTTGTATAAAGTGTGGGTATGCTCCTCCTCTTGTCATTATTGCATAACTAATAGGGTCTTAGGTCACCCTCATAACATAATCATAAAACATAATTTCATACTTGGAGTCTTTTCATGAAGAAATAGCCTAACATAGGAAATTAGAAAATATGAATTCATGAACAATTGAAGTTAAAATCATGAAATTTGATGAAAATCATGTGAGATCAATGCAATTGAAATCAATTCAAATCATAAGTAAAGAAACCCACATCAACTTCAAAAGCCCTAATCAATATGTACTTGAAATCAATTGAAAATCATACAATTCATGTAATTCATCATAATTCATGTGTAATAGAGTAGGATAATCATATAATAAACCTAATTTATACATTTGGATAGAAATCATGAAAAACTCATAAAATTCATACCTGGCCTTGAGGAAAAAGGAGAGTTTGAATTGGGCTTCATGGATAGAATGGCTCCATGGATGAAGCCTTATATACCTCAATGGAGAAATTTTAAAAATTTAAATGAATCGACCTTGAAATTCTTGGAAAAGCTTGGAATCCTAAGCTTCAATGTTGGAAATCCTTTGAGAGAGAGACTTGAAATTTTGAAGTGAATTTGAGAGTAATGAGTTTGAATGAGAGTAAAGGTCATTTTAATAGGACTGAGGTGGGGATAGTTATTCAGGTCAAAATGACGTAGTTTAGGGGTCAAACAAGTCAAAAATGACCAAAAATCCCTTCATTAATTTTTTAGTGAATCCATCCATGAGAGTTATTTATGAGTTGTAGAATAAACTACGGCTCATAGAACCATGGTTTCCTCATGTTGAAATTGGTTTCTGAAAACAATCTCTGAATCTCACTTTATGAGACCCCTTTTATGACTTGTAATCTCTTTTATGATCTACTTACCCTTCGTAGATACCTTCCAGACTTAGCAAAGTTTTTATCCTTCAATGTCAAACTATGAACATACTTTACGGTTCGTAAAATAAACTACAGTCCATAGGTTGGCCTCATTCTTTCCCTCAACACTTAACCAAATTTTAAGTTTCAAACACCCCATCCATGACACTTGTTTACAAATCGCATTTTCAAGTACGACCCATACTATTCCCTCATAAACTTAACTTTTAGGTTGAAAAATTTTCTAAGGCATGGACCAAATCACGAAACTTGTCTATGATCCGTGGAACAAACCACGAGCCGTAGATAGGCTCTTCATATTAGTCCATAACTAGAATTTTCGGAACCTCTCTATTTTTTAACTTTTCAATATACGAGGTATTACAATATCTCTCCCTTTGGGATTATTCGTCCTCGAATGAGACAAAGCAAGCTTGAGTAGAGCAGATACATAACTAACAATCCAACATCAATGCAAAAATGTAATTTAAAATATCAATTTCATAGAATCATCAAACTTATGCATTAAATATCATGTGAAAACAGTTTATAATCATACATGCATGCAATATGACAAGAAAAATAGATTCATAAGGATTTTGGAGGAATAATTTATATTTAGGCACCTTAGGCTTGAATAGAAGAAAAGAGGTAAGGATATTTTTTTATCATGTCTGCCTCCGCTTCTCAAGTAGCACTCTCAACTTGTTGATTCCTCTGTAACACCTTGACAAATGCAACTTCTTTATTCCTCAAATCTCTTCCGTTATCGGTCCAAAATCTCAATCAATATCTCTTCATAAGTCAGATTCTTCTCATTACTCATGTCTTTCAACGGAATTTGGACCACTCATGAATTTTCTCAACACGACACATGGAACACTAGATGAACCATAGGAAACTCTATTGGCAAATCTAACTCGTAAGTCACCTTCCGAATTCATCTCAAGATCTTGTAAGATCCCACATACCTAGGACTCAATTTACTCTTTTTGTCAAATCGCATTACACCTTTTATAGGTGAAACCTTCAAATAGACTCAATCACCTTCATTAAATTAAAGAGCCTTCTTCTAAGATCTGAATATACTTTTGGCGACTTTGGGCAGTCTTCAACCTTTCCCTTTTAATTCTTACTTTCTCCATGAAATAAACTATCAAATCCAGTCTAATCAAAAACATTTCCCCAACTTCAAATCACCCCACCGATGACCTACATCATCTACCATACAAAGCTTCAAACGGTTTCATCTTAATACTTGTGTAAAAATTATTATTGTAAGTAAATCCAATAAGAGGTAGGTGATTATCCCAACACCCTTGAAATCAAGAACACATGCCCTCAATATATCTTCGAATGTTTGAATTATTCTTTTGGCTAGCCATCACTTTATGGATAAAAAGCATATTAACTTCGCCTTAGTACTAAGGATCTTTTGAAACAACTTTCAAAAATGAGAAGTGAATTGAGTATCATGATCTGATATGATAGATAATAGAACCCCATCAATCTTACCAACTCTTGGATATAAATTTTAGCATACTCCTCGGCACTATAAGAAGTCTTTACCGATAAAAAGTAGACCGACTTCATCTTTCTATCTTACCCACCCATATGGAGTCAAATTGTTTTAGTTCTTGGCAAGCCCATAATAAAGTTCATATTCACTACCTCTTACTTCCAATTAGGAATCTCAATATTTTTGGCTAATCCATCGGCATTTGGTGCTCAACTTTCACTTGTTGATAATTCGAATGTCCTACTACACACCTTGTTATGTCCTTTTTCATGACATTCCACCGATATAACTCTCTCAAATCTCTATACATTTTGGTGGATCTCGGATGAATGGAATACGTAGAGTTATGAGCTTCATCTAGTATCTTCTACCTTAGACCATCAACATTAGGAACACAATCTCCCTTGGTAACGAAGTACCCCACCTCCCTTTGTGAGAAGACTTTAATCTCTTTATTAATAATCGACTTTTTCAACTTAATCAAGATAGGATCCATATCTTGGTTTGCTTTAACCTCTGCTATCAAAGGCGATCCTGCCCAATTTTGCACAAGTATACCAGCATTGTTTGAACCATTTAACCTCACCCCAAATGGACCAAACGATGCACTTCTATGACAAAATCTTTCTTTCCATCCTCAATATGTACAACACTGCCCACAGATACCCTACTAAGTACATCAGCCATAATATTTTCTTTACCAAAGTGGTACATCACACTTATGTTATAATATTTTAAAAGTTCTAGCCACCTCCTAATTTGCCTTAGGTTCAAATTCCTTTGGCTAAACATATATGCAAACTCTTATGGTTGATAAATATGTTAACATGCACCCCATAAAGATAGTGACCCCAAATCTTTAATGCAAACTCCATTATCGCCATTTTGAGGTCATGAGTTAGGTAATTCCTTTCTTGCACTTTCAATTGCTTTAAGGCATAGGCAATGACCTTTCTATGTTGCATCAAGATACAGTCCAACCCTACATGTGAGGCATCACAATAGATAATGAAACCATCCAACCTTTGAACAATGTCAAAATAGGGGTTAAAATAAAATGATCCTTCAATATTTAAAAAACTTTTATCATATTCATCATACCATTAAAATTTACCCTCTTTTGGATCAACTTAGTCAAATGAGAGGCAATAGAAGAAAACCCTTCAACTAATCTTCTATAATATCTAGACATACCCAAAAAACTCCTAAATGTCAAAAGAAGATAATGGTCTAGTCCACTTTCTCACCACCTTTGTGTTCTTTGGATCAACTCTTATACCATCACCCAAGACAATATGACCAAGGAAAGCCACTTCCCTTAACTAAAACTCACATTTGTTAAACTTAGCAAAACGTTATCTATATATCAATGTGTGCAATACAATCTACAAGTGATCCTCATGCTCCTTCATATCCCGTGAATAGACCAATATATCATCTATGAAAATAATTACAAAAATGTCCAAATATAGTTTGAAGACTTAATTCATCAAGTCCATGAAAGCTGCGGGAGCATTTATTAGTCCAAAAAACATGACTAAAAATTCAAAATGTCCATACTGGTTCTATATGTCGTCTTTGGAATGTCATCCTCCTTCACCCTCAATTGATGATACCTAGATCGAAGATTGATTTTGAAAAAATAGCTTGCACCTTATAGTTGATCAAATATGTCATTAATCCTTAGAAGTGGATACTTATTTTTTATGGTAACTTTGTTCAATTGTTGATAATCCACACACATCTAGAATGAACCATTCTTCTTCCTCACAAACAATACGGGAGTACCCAATAGAGACACACTAGGCCTTATAAACCCCTTATCAAGCAAGTCCCTCAATTATTAATTCTTTCAACTTTGCTGGGGCAATTCAGTATGAGGATATGAAAATAGGTTGAGTATCGGGTAAAAGATCAATGCCAAAGTCAATTTTTTTTAGGAGGAATACTGGACAAGTCATCAAGAAATACATCAGGAAATTCATTGACAATAGAAATTGAATCAAGAGTAGAAACTTTGGGCTCAACTAACCCAGTCAACATGATATATACACTCTTTAGAAATCATTTTCTAAGACTTTACATAAGAAATGAACTTACCCTTGAACACAGAATTAGTTCCCGTCTACTCAAGAATGGACTTATTAGGGGCTTGAAATTTGACCCTATGGATTCTACAATAAATAAAGGCATATGATGCATGCAACCAATTCGTACAAAGAATAACATCAAAATCAATCATGTCAAGTTCAATAAGATCACATGGAAAAACTCTATGCAATACTGACAAGGGATAATTTCTATAGAATTTCTTGACTATGACCAACTCAACAACTAGAGTATAAATCGAATATGGCTCTACCAAGACTTTAGGAGACATATCAAACTCTATAACAAGATAAGGAGTAACAAAAGACATATTTGTACTGAGGTCGAACAAAGCACACACATCAAGATCAAAGACTCTTAACATACCCATAACCACATCAGGAGACTGCTCCACTTCTTGCCTAGCATGCAAAGCATAAAATCGATTACCACGTGGACCACCTCCTTGAGTTTGTCACGCCCTGGGAGGATACCTGTTGCGTGACCGACACTTAGAGACTATTGCTAGTCCCTAAGCGAACCACTTAGCCTCCTTACATTATTCAATCAAATAACTCTACTGAATAGCGGAAAGTACAAGTAAGTAAGTGGGCACATCTCGTCTAAAGGCTCAAAATAAATAGATAACAATAAAGGCTAGTAGAAAGAACTAGCTCACAATCTCATACATCAACGTTCAAACCAATCGTCTATGAAGCCTCTATCACTACTCATGTTGTGCCAATGATAGACCTATGGCTACCCAAATCAAAATAAAGAAATAGTCCAAAATCTAACTCTAAAGCATGATGAAATAAAAGTAGTGGATCCCCCGAAGTAGGGGAGCCTCACCAAATCAGCTTCGAATCTCAAATCTTCAACGAAGTATCTATTGACGATCTCTAGTACCTGCCTCTGCATCATAAAATGATACAATCTATAGTGGACATCAGTACTTCAAATGTATGGTATGTAAAATAGCTGAGTAAAACAGAAACAAGTAGAATAATATGGAAACAACATCAACTCAAAGAAAATTAACAAATAACACCAAATCGTTAAATGTCTATCTATGCAAGAATAAAGAGTAGACAAGTGGCATATCAATAACTCAAACTCATCAATCGTCTCAGACTCATCTCAAAGGAGCTCACCTCATCTCATCTCATATCATCTCAGAGGATCTCATCTCTTCTCATCTCATCTCATCTCGACTCAGAATACTCAAGGTAGGAAATTTATGGGAGTTTCTCTTATCCGATAATAATCACTTATGAGCCAGTGAATGTACAATAATCACGCTGATGTTGCCACAGTCGTTCCAAACTTGCAAGGGAGGGAACATTCAAAAATCATATCAGCTATGGAGTCAAACTCAATAGGTCCTTTATTGCTTTCAGGGACCGTTACTCTAGAGGGAACCATAATATATGTGATGGTTCTATGCCTCACCTATGTTTGGCGACGTAGTTTGACGAGTTCGAGTCGGAGTAAATCTCACTCTTTCGGTGCTTGATATTCCTCCCATGACTAAATGCTCATAAAACCTCCATATCAACCAATCTCATAGGGACTCGAACCTCATCAACGACCAGTATCTCATAAGGGCTTTAACCCTCTCATCAATGACTTCGATTTAGAACAATCGTTAGGAAGCAATTGAATAAACACATCGATAGAGTTCATTTATAGAGACTCATAAGACAATCAAATTCTATCAACTCATCATCATTCTCTCATCACAATCAAGAATCTCAACTCAAAGTTGTAGACTCAATTCTCAAGTTCATTATGCATGCTTTTCCAATTAGTCATGTAGGGTTATGCAAGTTCTTGATGAAAATATTTAATTCAAGAAAACAAGTAGTATGATGATCATCAATGTAGAAAAACATGTAAACTAAATCAATTTTTCAATAAAAACCATCAAGTGTTCATGCAGATAGACTCTTGGACCATCAACTCATCTATGACCATCTATGGGGCACATGAGAGGACAACCTCATGCTTTTAGTTTAGCCTTACATACCTGGGATGCAGCTATCAATCAAGCACGTCAAGGATTTCTTCTTGAATTCTCAAACTCAAGATCTTCTCCTCTTTCCTCAAGCCCTAGCCTTGGTAGAATATTGTAATAGGACTTCGAATGGGGTTTTAGACCCTTTTTACGTTGAAACGACCTTATTAGGTCGTGTATAGAGTTTAAAAGGGGTGGGAAATTAACCGGAATGCCCTTCGTAATAATTTAGAAATTTTTAACTCAGAAAAGACACAGTTCGTGACACGGACTAGTCGCGTACGATGTATTTTTTGAAAAAGTTTCTAAACGAGTACTCTCAATCCCGTTGAAAATTTTTAGAAAGATATAAGTGCTGGTCTGAGATGGGTGCGCGACGCACTCCTGTCGCGTACTAACACTGTTTTGTGCTTCAGATTGAAAAATTATCTTTTGATTGGGTCACCCTAAAAATCGACCGAAACCATTTTCCCGTTTAGCTTTTCGTGCTGATCACAAATCCAGCCTTGGATTTGCCATACGAGCATTGGAAGATGCGTTATATGCATACTCTCTCTCTAGGAGTATTTTGGTAATTTTACCGAGCGTTACAGTTTAGGCGCCTCATTGCACTTGTCCTCTTTGAATAACTTGACCTTGAAGACGCCCCTCCTTCCCTTTAGGAGCAACACTAAGACATTCATAAATCTTGTGCCCCATCTTTTCACAACCAAAACAAGCGCCCATGCCTCTCAATTAATCACTAACATGACCTTTCCCACACTTTGGACATTTGCGAAGAGTAAAATCACTAGCCTTAGCACTATCAACTTGAGCCTTAGGGGTAGGCACCCTATCGATATCAATTTTTTTAGGAACACTTTTGGATGACAATTGGCCTTGTTGGAATCGACCACCACCGGACTTGGTACTAGAAAATTTACCTTCAAAACGAGCCCTCTTGGACTCCCTCATCCTCATCTTTTAAAGCTTCTCATTCTTATTTTTTTCGGCACGAATCATGAGCTGAGAAATATCCATATCCTTGATGAGCATCACGGTCTAACATTCTGTTTTCAGCAAGTTGGACACACTCAAAATGAACTTGTTCATACAGGCTCTAGAATCGGCCACCAAAGAAGGAGCATACTTAGACAACTTTATGAACTTGAGGGCATACTCCTTCACACTCATATCAAGATTTATGAATTTCATCACTTTGGCCTCTCTTGATTTAAATGGGAAGAAATAATCAAGAAAAGCGACCTTGAACGCCTCCCACCCAATAAGCCCTTCTTCAACTCTTTCGGACGTTCATTGTGTGAACCAAACTTGAGAAACTCCCCTGAGTTGGTAGGTCACCAACTCTGCCTTCTTCTTGAAAGATACTTCCATAATCTCCACCACCTTGTAGACGTCATCAATAAACTTTTGTGGATCTTTGTACACCTTGAAACCATATAACTCCGAGGGATTTATTCTCGCAAAGTCTCTCACCCTAGAATCTGAAGTAGGAGTCATTGGATAAACAACGACTTCAGCCAACATAGTGATAGCGGCCCTAAACTTCTCAGTAGTCACTTGATTGACTAGAGGGTCTTGAGGAGCTGGAGGAGCTTGGTCCTCATTAGCATTGACTACCCTTGGAAATGGAGCACGTCATGGAGGCATTCTCTAAAAATTTCAAAGGATAAATGTTAGGAGAGAGGAGCTTAATATACAACTTTAGGGCACGACATAGATTACGAATTAAGTGAAGATTTCCTAAGTGTTTGATAGCCTTCTATTCATGGATGTGGCGCACTTCATACATATGAATAAGACTTTACTAGATGTAGGATGTTGGACTCCCTAGAATGCTTTCAAACCTTTTGCTCTGATATCAAGTTTTTCATGATCCAAACCTGGAGCCTAGTCGTGACATGACGAATCAAAAATCTGAAGGTGCTCCATCTAAGCCTTTTGTTCATATCATGAGCATACATATGGTAAATAACCACATTTCATGAATAAGCAAGTGGAAACATAGTCTGAAAGCCAAACTAAATATTAACTCAAGAGCTTCCCAATAAAGGGTAACAACATCGTATCATGTCCAATCATGCCTCTACATAGTAAAAATCTTGACAGGGTCTACAACATATCACTAGATCACCCTCAATAAAAGCAAAGAAACTACAAATATCTCAATATAGAATCATAAAGCAAGAAAATAAAGGTTTGTCCCCTAAGCATGAAAACTCACTAGGTCTTTAAAAACTCAACTTCGAGTCTAGCCACAAAAGTGAGGTGTCGCATTGTCGCCCATCTCTACATGGTTAGATCATGTAGGAAAAGAGTATGTGTAAGTATATTGGAATGTAATAAGTATGTAAGCATGCAATGTATCAAGAAAATATCTTAACATAATAACAATATGCATCACTAAATAAGGACAAGATATAAATGAATAATGCATCTTTAAAACCATGCATGGGAGCATCACAAGACATATCATAACCTAGTATACATAAATATGTGATAATAAGACCATAATAGATAATAAGACTATGTAAATTATTACATGGGATCCCGATCATTCCTCTGCACCGGAGAAGAAGGAGCTTACATACCAAGGTAGATGGACCTTACCTTATGGGCTCTATCCAGCATAGTGAATGCCACATGCGTATGTAGACCCCGCCCTATGGGCTCAATCTCAGTATGGTGAGTATCCTAAGTTTGTGGATTTACTAACTTACTACCTCATAGGCACATAATCATAATCCTCTAGTGGCATGTAGTTATGAAACATAAGGATATATATAAGGACCCTTGGGGATAGTTTCCCTCACTCAAGCTCATTCGTTGCTAAGTGAAATTCCACGGAAATATAATCATGTAATATACATAGACATCATCATAGTCATAATTCCTCAAAATCATACTTTCATAGCTTGTAAAATAGGCATCATAACCTCATAAAATATTTCATGTCATAAGAATAGTCCATCTATATAGCTTGTATAAAGTGTGGGTATACTCTCCATCTTATCATCATTGCATAAACAATAGGTATTAGGTCACCCTAATAATCATAATCATAAACATACTTCATACTTGGTGTCTTTTCCTAGAGACATAGCCTAATATAGGAAATTAGGGCAAAACATGAGCTCAAGAACAACTGAAGTTAAAATCATGAAATTTGATGAAAATCATGTAAGATCAATGCAATTGAAATCAATTCTAATCATATGTAAAGGAACCCATATCAACTTCAAAAGTCCTAATCAACACAAACTTGAAATCACTCGAAATTAACTGAAAATTATGCAATTTGTGTAATTCATCATAAATCACTTGTAATAGAGTAGGATAATCATATAATAAACCTAGTTTAAACATTTGAATAGAAATAATGAAAAGCCCATAAAATTCATGCTTGAATTTAAGTAGAAAGGAAAGTTTGAATTGGGCTCTATGGATGGAATAGGTCCATGGATGAAGCCGTATATACCTCAATGGAGAAACCTTAGAAATTTAGATGAATTGACCTTGAAAAAGCTTAAAACGCTAAGCTTCAATGATGGAAATCCTTTGAGAGAGAAAAAAAAATAGAATTTTAGAGTGAATTTAACAGTAAATGAGTTCGAATGAGAGTAAGGATAATTTTAATAGGACTAAGGTTGTTAGGATAGTTATAAGGATCAAAATGATGTAGTTTAAGATCAAACGGGTCAGAAATGACCAAAAAGACCTTCATTAACTTTTTGTTGGACTCATCCATGAGAGCTATCTACGAGTCGTAGAATAAACTATCACTCGTAAAATCATGGTTTCATCCTTCTAAATTAGTCTCTGAGTATCACTTTACGAGACCCCTTTTACGATTGTAATCTCTTCTATGGGTCGTACTTACCCCTCTAGATTCCTTCCAAACTTAGTAAAATATTCCTCCTTCAGGGTATCACTACAAATATACTTTACGGTCCGTAGGTTGGCTCTCCCTTTCTCTCTTCTCTTAACCAAATTTCAAGTTCCCAGCACCCCATCCACGACACTAGTTTATGAGCCGCATTTTCAAATATGGCCTGTACTATGGCCTCATAAACTTAAATTTCGGGTTTAAAAATTTTCTACGGCATAGACCAAATTATGAATCCTATCTACGACCTGTGAAACAAATCACGAGTCATAAATGAGCTCGTAATATCAATCCAAAATTTAAAATTTTATAACTTTCCCATTTTCCAACTTTTCAACGTATGGGGTACTATAATAGTGGATTTTAGACTACTATTTCAAGGTTTGCTCAAGTTGTGACGACCCAAGACAATCAAAGAGGGGTGATTCAAAATGTGAATTTGGTGAAAATAAGGGTTAGGAATTTTACAAGGATGAACACACCAGACTTCTGGTTTCAAGGTGGATGACAATCCCCAAGACTTTATTGATGAGGTATACAAGATTGTGGCTATTATGGGTATGTCTTTGGAACAGAAGGCGAAATTAGTGGTCTATTCACTTAAGGGAGTCGCATAAGTTGTTACAATCAATGGAAGATCGAAAGAGTAAAAGAGGGTCCCCTAGGTTGAGAAGGATTCAAGGGTGCATTTTTGACCATTTCTTTCTTTAGAGTTGAGGGAGGCGAAAGTGATGAAACTTATAACTTGAAGCATGAGAGTATGAGTGTGAGAGAGTACGCCCTCAAGTTTATTAAATTATCTAAGTATGCTTATTTTTTGTGGTCGACTCTCGTGTCCGAATGAGTAAGTTTATTTTAAAATTATCAGACTTGATAATGAAAGAATGTCGAACCACAATGCTTATCAAAGAGATAGATATTTATAGGCTCATAACATATGTCGAACAAATAGAAGGGGAGAAAACTAAGAAGGGGAAGATGATGGAGTCCAAGAGGGCTTGAATTTATAATGGTTTGTTCTTTGTTAAAGAT
Organism: Solanum rostratum; assembly: GCA_029948455.1. Taxonomy (NCBI): domain Eukaryota; kingdom Viridiplantae; phylum Streptophyta; class Magnoliopsida; order Solanales; family Solanaceae; genus Solanum; species Solanum rostratum. Next base: position 12,326,306 of record CM057053.1, on the reverse strand, counting down.
TTGATGCCTAGGTTCAATGAGGAAGGACATCCATTACCTCCATGTTGAAAGTGTGGTGGAAATCACCAAGGATAATGCATGACTGATAATGAGAGTTGCTATAAGTGTGATGATATAGATCATAAGATTAGGAGTTGTCTTGTGGATACTAGAATAGGAAGGAAAATTGCTCGGACTACTTCATCCGAATTGTTGCCTTTTATAGGGTAATGATTGGTACGGATTAATTTTGAGTTCATTACACTATGATTAACTTCATGATCCAAGTCTTTAAATGATTGTATTGGTAAAAGTGTTAGTCTTTCATGTCCATTCTCATGCATCCCTGTGTCCTAGATTTTTCATGTCATTTCACACGCACGAATGATCATGAAATCGATTTTAAGCCATGTTATATGTAAGTTTTGAAAACCTCATGATTTTAGCATTTAAAATGCACTACTACATTCATGTTGGGTTGGTAGATATTCATTCTACTCTATTCATGCTAGCTTAGCTAGTTTTCGAGGACGAATGTTCCCAATATACTTTGTGAGTTTAAAGATTGAATATGATATAATAAGATAAAATATAAAAAAATAACCTTGAAGAATTTTTCAGATGCGTATTTTGCAAAGTAAATTTTTAAAAAAAATTGTTTATCTAGAAAAGCCCGCGATAGGAGTGTGTTGCAGACATGCTTCAAGATGGTTCAAAATCTGGCCAAATCTGAAATTTGCTAAAAATGAATTAGGATGAATCATCTGCGTGTCATTGACTTGGTTCATCATTATGGTTCAATTTTATATTTTAAATGGGGATACTTCGGACTTTTTTCTATGCATTATTTAATGAATTTGAACGAATTTTGGGACTATATCTCATCCTATTAACTAGCCAATTCCCCATATTTCACCCTACTCTTTCACAATATTTAAGGTGAACCTTAACTTGACTAATGATATTTCACTCAAAGGTAATTCTTCATTAGCATTAAAGTATTTTTTGTTATGGCCACTAATATCTTTCATTAGGTCCATATTTTCTCATGGTTTATAGACTTTACTACATCACGAAGTATATTGGTTTCCTATTCATAAGCTTTTATATTGACCATGTTCCATGATTTAAATGGTACTTCAAATGATTGCATAGTTTTAACTTGGTCTATTGCATCCTCTTATTGTATCATGATATATTGCATTGCATAATCACATATAAACTTAGTACATTCAAATGTACTTAAGCATGCTCTACGCCTACATTGTTTTATAATGCAGAATTTGGCGATCATCCTACACACTCTAGATATAAAACTTGTTTACTTGGTGAATCCTCATCCTTCTGGGACTACCCATTGTATTTATATATTTTTGCTATCCTTGGATGATATTGTTACTTTGAGACCATTTCTTCTCTTTTGTTTGGGTGAGCTAGTGGCTCATTCTAACCCCACCTATGTTAGTACAGTAAAGGCATATCTAGACCAAAAAAAAAGTACAAGTTCATTTAATCATGTCTAAGTTTTACCTTTATCTTTTGACTTTATTTTGAGACTTACCTGTTATGCCGCTTCTTATAACTTACTTGCCTTATGTATGCTTGATATACTAAGATGCCTTGATTAGAGTTTTTTTCGAGAATACTGATCGTAGTGTCACACCTACACCTTAATCTGGGTTGTGACATTTATACAAAGAATCTAATGTTCAATTTTTGATGATCAATTATTCTTTAATTTGTGTATCACTCAATAAGATGGTGAAAATACAGGTCTTGCTACTTAGTTGTTAGCAGAGAGTCGAACAAATCTATTCATATGTATTTATTCATAATGAACAAAATAATTGGGTGTATTCAACTATATTTTTATGTTTTTTTTTTTTAATTACAGATACAAATTGTACTCACTTCTATTTCTATAAATGTGTTCACATGTTCATTCAGTAATTGTATTCGAGTTTTTATATTTCAGCCTTTTATGCATTTATAAACAAATACATTTGAATTCATTTGTGTTTGTATTCATCTCTTTACACATGAATTATATTTGTCACTTGGAAGATAATATTTGTATTTGTATCATTGATACGAATATGTATTATTATAAAATAACATTTGTATCTGTATCTCTAAAAAAGTTATCATCGTAACCATTTCAATGTTGTATTTGTATTCATTCGATACATGTGAGTTTGTATTTATTTTTTCAGGTGTCATTGTATTTGTATTTGTATTTCCATGTAGAACATTCGAGTATTCTGTTTGATTTTTTTGTCTTTGTATACAAAATGTCCTCTTTGATTTCAGTTTTTAAATCTTCAGAATAAATAATTTATTACTCACATTTGAGACTTTCATTTAAATTGAAGATTTGGATATTTATGGAGTAATTTTAGCTCAATTATCATATTTGAAAAGATCACTAAAAGACTTAGATATTTTAGGGAGTATTTTAACTCAATTATCATATTGAAAAGACTCCTAAGTGATTTTAGCTCAGTAATTGTATTTTAAAACAATCATGTCTCACGATAATATCTATACTTTTAATCGTATTCGTCAAAAAAAAAAAACAATAAATACACTATAGAACAAACTCAAATTATAAATATGAATTGTACATAAAAAATACTGTGGTTAAGGAGGCCTAATAGAGGTCAAACATTAGTTATTTATGAAAATTTCTCTTTTAGATTTGTATTCCAAAGTTTAATTCAAAATGAGCCTATGTCACGCCCCGGGAGGATACCCTAGACATGGCCGGTACTCAAAGACTAGGGTTAGCTCGTGAGCGAACCACTTGTTCTCAGGACAGTCAAATAACATCAACATAGCGGAAGTAAAACAGTGAACTACTTCAATAAAAAGGCCAAAGGCCAACATCTGTCTCAACATCAAACTAAGTAGAAGTACTACTCAGTTCATAAAGAAAACATCATCATCAACCTCGACATCATGTCTACGAAGCCTCTAACTTGACTCAACTGCCTAAGAAATGGTGTCATGCCATGCCATTGCTACCGGACTCAATAAACAAAGGAAGCATCAAATAAGGGTTTCCTCCGGATAGCAAGGAGACTCACCAATGTTGGAACTCGGGATCTCTGACCTCAACGGTGCGTCTGCTGAAGTCCTCTAACTCCTGTATCTGCATCATAAAACGATGCAGCGCCAAATGATATCAGTACGTGGAATGTACTGGCGTGTAAAATAGCTGAATAATAATGTAATTACAACAGCATAAAGAAAACATCAACTCAACATCATACTCCATCAGAATGTCAAGAGTCTATCTAAGGCAAGAGATTAGAATAGACAAATGACCCATCAACCTCTCATCTCAACTCAAGGAACCTCACCATCAACTCGACTCAAGGGACATCAACATCGACTCAATCTCAGGGAACATCAACATCAACTCAACTCAGGGAACATCGACTTAGGGCATCACATCAACGTCAACGTCAGAGTTCTATCAAAAGGAACCTAACTGGGAGTTTCTCTAACCAACAACCATCACCTATAAGCCGGTGATGATACAACGAAGCGATGTTGTTGCCACATCCATCCAATACCCTGCCCGGGGTAAAGGACATCAACCTCAGTGGATCCACAAGAAAACCTCAGTCCTCATTTGGGACAAGAAAGAAGCCATCCGCATTGCGGTTCAATCCCCTCTTCCTACGTGGGCCACGTAGTTAATGGGTTCAAGTGGGACTCACTCTTACCCATTTCGGTGCTCAATACTCCTCCCAGAACTCGACATGCTCATAAAACCTCAATCTCATCAGTCCCATAGGGACATAATACCTCATCATCAGTCCCATAGGGACATAACATAATACCTCAACATCAACATCAGTCCCGTAGGGACATAGTACCTCAACATCAACATCACCTCACCTCATCAACATCAACATCAACATCAACATCATGGACTCAAGATACTCTTTTAGAAATTAAACTTTCAAGTTTAAGACATCATAAAACATCATGCTCATCAACATTATCATCAAGACTCTCCTCAAATGTGAAACACAATCACAACATCATAATATCATTCTCATTTAGGCTCTAGACTCACCTCTTAGTGCATTCTTACACCTTTTTAATAAAATAGTCATGGGGTTTTAAAAGAAAACACATATGAAATGAATTATGAATGTAAATTCAGTTGTATGATGATCATCAGTTTAAGAAAACATATGCATAAAGTAAAATACAAAGTACATGCTCAAAACTCTTCGCATCAACCTCATTATGTTCATATACACAACTTAATATACTCAAGAGGGCACATGGGAAAATATTCTCATACTTTGGGTTAGCCTTACATACCTGGAAATATTTGCTAACACGAACTTGCACAATCCTTCTCTTGATCTTCTCAACCTCAACTCCCCTCAAACCCTGACTTAGTGACTTCTAGGAAGAACGCTTAGAATTGGGTTTTTGAAACCCTTTTCTTAGAAACCGACCTTTATTGATCGTAGGGAAACGTTTAGGATTGATAGGAATGGACTAAAATGCCCTCCATAATTTTAAAAAAAAATTCGACCTGAAATAACACAGTCCGCGACGCGGACCTGTCGCAGTGTATTTTCGAAAAGTTCCACTCCATCAAAAAATTACAGAAAAACATAAGTGTGGCTCCGCGACAGGTCCGCGACGCAATTCTATCGCGCAGGCACACTGTTTTTCGTTTTGGAACGAAAAATTATCTTTCGACTTGATCGCTCTAAAAATCGACCGAGACCCTCTTCCCACTCCATTTTCAGTGCTGATCACGCATGCGCTCTCGTATTTTCAATCCGGGCATCGGAAGACATGTTTTACGCACACCTCTTCTCTAAAGATATTTTGATAATTTACCAGGTGTTACAGCCTAATTGCATGTGTTTTGAAGTTCAAAAGTAAATCTCCTTTTAACATTTAAAATTACACCACTATCACTTTAATTTCAAAGGCACAACCTTCCTCTATGATTAAAAAATTAAGACATATTTTTGGTATATCATTTTTATAAATTGAATTCTCAAGGTGATCACAACAAGAATGTAAAGTTTGTGATTGCGTGGTTGATTGCAACGTGTGTTCCTTCATAGATTATAATTGACAATATGTTTTTATGTCATGAACTAATAAAGAAGTACGAGAGGAAAAAAAGTATCCCAAATATATGCAAAAAGTTTATGACTTCGTGGAGCAAATATTTATTGAACAAGTTCAGTTTGATCTAAATTTTTCTAGCATCTTTATGAGTCGAATAATGGCGTATATATTTTAGGACAATATCATATTCCATTATTATAAATTAAAAAAAAAAACTCCTAATCCTTTTTTTATCAAAATTGTAAGAGAGGAAGAAAATAAAATTGAGATTTAATCACCAAAAGGACCACTTAGTTCGAGCTTGTATTTCATAGGTCAAAATCTTCTTCACATATATTTTTAACTACTTAATATAGAATTTACTCTATCCTTCATACAATTTTTTATACTATTATATTACCTAAGTAATATTTATAGATAAATCTCTTTACAATATTTTGTTTATAATTTTAAAAAATGAGATAGATTATCTAGTACAATAAATAAATATGATCTAGTAGTGTAGAATTACCTACTACTAAAAGTAAATATGAACTACTCATTAATAATTAATAATTTATCATCGAAAATGTCACGCCCCGGGAGGGTACCCTTGGCGTGGCCGGCACTCAGAGGCTATTGCTAGTCCCCGAGTGAACCACTTGGTCTCATTATCACCTCATACTCAATAGCGGAAGAAACATCCTCAAGGAAACGACTTTAATATAATTAAAGTAATCAAGTCTTTATACAAAATGTTAATTTCCAACAAAGAAGAGTTGGAAAAACAATACATAACATCCTCTACTCAGTGTCTATGAAGCCTCTAACTCAAACATCTAGATGGTACCATGACAGGCCATGGTTACCCAACTCAAGGAAAATAAAGTACTACTCAAGCTAGATGATAATAATATGAAAATCCTCCGAAAATAAGAAGGTCTCACCAAACAGCTGAATGCGAATAGATCCTCAACGAAGCGTCTGTCGATGATCTCTAATACCTGCCTCTGCATCATAAAACGATGCAGTCCCAGAAGGGGACATCAGTACTTGGAATGTACTGGTATGTAAAATAGCTGAGTGAAACAGAAACAAGTAGATAATACAGGAATAACATCAACTCAACATCATACTCCATCAGAATGTCAAATGTCTATCTAAAGAAAGAATAAAGAGTAGACAAATGACCCATCAATATCTCATCAATACATCATACTCCCCTCAAGTAAACTCAACTCGACTCGACTCAACTCAACTCAAGGAAACTCGACTCAACTCAACTCAAGGAACCTCAACATCAACTCATCTCAGGGAACATCGACATCAACTCAACTCAGGGAACTCGACTTAAAACATCACATCAACATCAACATCAGAGTCCTATCAAAAGAAACCTAACTGGGAGTTTCTCTAACCAACAACCATCACCTATGAGCCGGTGATGATACAACGAAGCGATGTCGTTGCCACATCCATCCAATACCCTGCCCGGGGTAAAGGACATAACCTCAGTGGATCCACTAGAAAAACCTCAGTCCTCATTTGGGACAAGACAGGAGCCATCCACATTGCGGTTCAATCCTCTCTTCCTACGCGGCCCACGTAGTTAATGGGTTCGAGTTGGACTCACTCTTTACCCATTTCGGTGCTCAATACTCCTCCAGAACTCGACATGCTCATAAAACATCAACCTCATCAGTCCCATAGGGACATAATACCTCATCATCAGTCACATAAGGACATGATATAATACCTCAACATCAACACTGGTCCCCAAGGGACATAGTAGAAAACCTCAACATCAACATTTGTCCCATAGGGACATAGTACCTCACTTCATAACATCAACATCAACATCCGAACTCAAGATACTCATTTAGCAATTAAATCTCAATGCTAAGACATCATAAAACATCATTCTCATCAACATCATCATCAAGACTCTCATCAAATGTGAAACACAATCACAACATCACAACATCATCATCGTCAAGGCTCTAGACTCATCCCCTAAGTTCATTATGCATGCTTTTCAAATAATCATGTAAGGTTATACAAAATCTCATGAAAAATGTTTACTTCAAGAAACAAATAGTATGATGATCATCAACATAGAAAACATGTAATTTCAAATCAATTTTTCAATGAAAAACTCTCAAGTATTCATGCACAAAGACTCTTCAACCATCAACTCATCTTTGACCTCTATGGGGCACATGAGAGAACAAACTCATGCTTTTAGTTTAGCCTTACATACCTGGAAATTTGATATTACAATCAAAATTTTAATGAATACGCGTTACTTGGAGAAAATTTTCGATCTCGGTAGTTCTTTTATAGTGGAAGAACTTGAAAAGACATTGTTTGAAGAGATTCTCTTAGATTCTTGAATTCTTGACTTAGAATCCTTAGAGTTCTTCATGAAGAACCCTAATTCTTGACAAAGAAGAATCAAGGAATCCTTTCTTGGGATTCTTGAATTCGTTTCTTGATACCCTAGGTTATAATTTAAGATTATATTAGGGATTTAATGAATAGATAGAGAAATTAGCTTAAAGCTTATGAAGAATAACTCACTTTGATGATGAATCTTGAAAGTTAATCCTAACTTGATGACTTTCTTGATGATTCTTGAGCGTTTTATGTTTAGGAGTGAAAGAGAGGGTTTTGACTCATGAAACTGACAGATTATGCGTTTTGGGACCTTAAATAGACCCCCAAAGGCTTTAGGATAGAAGTACCCTCAAAATAAAATAAAGGAATGTCGGTTAGCTTATCCAGAAAGGGTTCGCGATAGGTCCGCGTCGCGGAGCCGTCGCGGACCTTCAGACAGTTCTGCAGGTATCCAGTAAAATAGCTATAACTCTCTACTCCGAACCCTGTTTAACGCGAAATAAGATGCGTTGGAAAGCTAATTCAAAGATCTTTAATTTGATATATTATGGGTCACCTAACTCATTATACTTTAGGAGATATGGTCATTTGAAGTTGACCCTTCCATCAACTCATATGAAAACTTAGTCGCTAGAAATTCTTTGGACTTGACTTGATGTAAAAGATCATCTATAACTCTAAATCACATCTAATATACTTGAAATACTTATGAATTGATCCTATAATATGAAAGATGGCTCAATCTTAGTGAAAAAAAAGTTGGGGTGTTACAGAAAAATAGTAAAAAAAATAATAGAAAATTTAAGTGTAATACCAACTTGGTTATATGAATGCACGTTACATCACGTATCACTATAGCTCAAAAGAGAAATATATAATTATATATTTTATTTTATTTGCTGACTCATTCATCATTTCTTTCTGTTATTTTTAAGTAAAAATGTTAGAAACTGCAGTTTATAAAATATCATTTGCAGTTGTAGTATATCCTGTAATGAATAAAAACATTTACTTAGACTTGCTTATTGTTCATTTTATTTTCTCATGAGAATTTTAGTTTTGCTTTGTAATTAATATTTTTTTTGATAATAAAATTTTATTTACAAACAAAAAATTTAAAAAAACATAACCCCCCCCCCCCCCCCAAACCCAACTCTTTCTCCTTCTCCTTTTGTCCTCCCAAAAAGTTTTTTTAAAAAAATAATTTGTAAAGACTATTTGCTTCTTTTACATGTTATTCTTTTTAAACTTCATCCTTGCTATTAACCTAACATAGTACATATCATTCTAATGTAAAGAGATCCTCTTAATATTGTATTTTTTTTAATTCATATAATACATGTTTAGTTCTTCAATTAACCAAAGAAATGAAATTCTATACTTCAAAATTGAAATAAATATCAACTTCTTTTAAATATAATTTCATAACTATATTTAAGAATCAAAATTGAATTGGTTTGATGTGGTATAATTTTAAATTTTTAATAAATATCTAAACTTTTTTTGGTAACTTGTAAATTTGGTTATTGTCAATTAGTAATTATTAAAAGTAGAGTATTTAATGGTTACAAGTTTGACATCATGATATCAATTGTTTATTATCTACGCTATCTTTTGCTGAATTTTATGTATATAATTGACTAATATTATGTAAATAATTTATTATTCTAATATTGATATTAAAATACTTAGCAAAGAATAAGAAAGTCTGACTTTTCAAATAGACAAATAAAGCATTCAACTAGGATCATCTTGAATAAATTTGTAAGAAGCCTTATCTTTTCTTTAGAATATAATATAAATTAATGCACCAATTCAATTTAATCTTTATAATATTTATCAATATTAGTTATTAGAAAATGAGACGTAACAAAATTATAAAATAAAATAGAAATTTGTAAGACTTTAAAAATATTTGTCAAGTTTGCTTTAGTTTTTATGATTTCATAAATGGCATCCTAAAAGTTGTGGACAATATTGTACTGTATCTTTTTTCAAATACGTCTCTCCAGCTAGCTATACGCATCTCCAACCCTTTGACATTAGATATTTTAATTTTGTTTATTAAAAATTATCTAATTAGACTGCAAATAAAAGTTATAAAATTAATTTAGATAAAAAAAATTACATATGTATGCATGCATATTATATAAAGTATGATTATTTTTATTCATATGCTTAAATTTAATAAAACTACAAACCTAAATATTTTATCTATTAAGATTTAACACTCTGAACCATCAATTAGACGAATAATCAACTATATTCACAACACAAAACAAAATAAAAAAAGGAATATATTAAAACTACAATATTACAAGTGTACTTTTAACTGAATATATTTACAAATAAATATTAATAGAATGAATGGTTGGTTGTCAAATATTTCTAGCATGATATGTCTCACAATCAGAAAATCAAACATGATGGCACATGTCTTATTCCATCGAGATAGGTTAATCTAAACCCCGAACCTTAAGATAAATATAGAAGTTTAAACAGGATAAAGAACAAAGTAAATCGCAACATACAGAAACATAATATAATTCAGAAGTTCCCCCAAAACATAATGTCACGTGTAGAAGCCTATATCGTATTACAATACAATTCAAAGAAATTGAAAATGGATATCAAAAAGTGGCTCTGGTTCATAGGTTGGATATTGGGCACCTCAACTCGCCTAAAGCCCGAGTTGAAGGTGGTTGTTGCAAGGAAATCACACCAAACGGGGAAGGAAGCATAGTGATGCAATAAAAAAGGGAAAAATCTGAAGTGGGTGCGAGAAAAACAAATAGATGCCTAAATTGTGAGCTAAAAAAAATCAAAGAATTGAGAAAGATAAGAAGCAATGAGCTGAAAATTTTGAATAAAGCACCCGAAAAGGTTTGAAATAGGAAAAGGGGACCTATAAGTTGAAAATGTCATGTTGGTAGGGGAAAAGTGCCAAATAACTCAAAGTCAAGGAGAGCAATAGTTACTTTGTTCCCAACATATCATACCGAAGCCCCCCAAGCCTATATTACAAGCTAAGAAAGTCCTACAGTGATCCTAAGTCAATTAGTAGAATATCATGGTCATGAGTGTAGGGGCAAGCCTATGGTATTGTACATAGTGTTGAGTATCTATTGTGAACGCGAGAGTTTGTGTCAGTCCTAAGTACTAGATTTGAACATAGCATTCGAAGTGAAATATGAGACTTCTTTTTGTGAGGGTTGTGATTGTCTTTCTTGTCATAGTTGCACTGTCATGTATTGGTTCGCATGAGTCTATTTGATAACTATCTTGCATATACACTGATGAGTTTGGCTGGGTATGTGTGAGTTATTGAGATATGATGTATGTCATGAGGTTGAGGTCTGTGTGTTGTTGTATTGCTTAAGTAGATTGAGTCAATCGCTTGAAGACAAGCAACAATTTTAAGTTAAGGGTGTTGATATGCCACAAAAATTACGACACTTTTGATGCTTTAAACTTAGAATTTTGTGTGTTCTCAAAGCAATGTTAGTGGGTTTGATGTATTTTTGTGTTGATTTTTTAGGATTTCAGAAATTGGGAGGATTTTGGGCCAGGTTATGCAGATTACAGATTTTTGATGATGTTTGAGACTATCTATGGGTCGTGGTTCATTCCAGGGGTCGTAGGTTGCTTTCATGGTCAGATGCAGTGAAAGGCTGATTTTCAGATGTTGAAGTTATGTGTTATTAGATGAACCATAAATCATTTTGACGGCCCAAATACTTGTACATATGTTGAAGATCAGAGAATATGCTTGAGTGCTAAACTGTTACCAAATGAAGGCTCCTACAAGTTGTAAGTCAGGTAACGGGTCATAAACTTGTTCGTGCCTTGAGGAACAGAGTTTTGAAGAATTGCTGAAGAGTGAACAGACGAAACCCCTTACGGGCCATAAGTCAACGGTCCATAGGAGGAGTTCGTATATGGAAGACAGATATTGTGCATTGTAGTCTACGAAGATCAGTTATGGATTGTGATTTCATCTACGACCCATAACCATGTTCATTCGATTTCTCGATTCCTGTTTTTTTATTCGTTTAGTTTTTGGTTTCCACTTATTATAAATAGTTTTTTTAGAAGGAGAGAGCAGTCAGAATGTTAAGAACTAATTACTTGTGGTTATTATTTTATTCTTGGAGATTACTTTTGATTTTAAATTTGAGTTGTAACATGTGATTTCTTGTGAAGATTTCGAATTTCGTGTTCTTCGATTTATCATTATAAGTGTTTAATTATGCTATTCCATAACATGATTTCTTCATCTACAACGAACATGAGTAGCTAAATTAACAACTAGATTTGTGGGAACCATGAAGAACTAACAAAGTAAAAATTGGATAATTCGTAATCCTTGGAAAGTGTGCATGTGTGTATTAATTATCTCTTCGATATGAATATTTTTTAACAGTGGCCAACGTTAGAACTCGCTTAATTCTTACTTACTATTTCAAGGGGGTAATGAATGGGATAATGGATAATTCACAGGATTCGATGTGATTGCTCTCGTCTAATCAACCTGAATGGATCAAGGGATAGTTGTACTGGAACATAGGTAAGGATTAGTAATGCAACACCACCGGGATGAATCAAATCACATGGTGAAATTTTCCTAGAGCCTGGATCAAAGGGTTAGGTAAACATAACTTACCAATTCTGCATGCTACACACTAGAAAAGGTTACAATTATTTGGCTATATTGAGTTAGGAATTCATGGGGAACACAATACCCTAGTTACTTCTCTCACTGATTTCACAACACTTTCACTTGACGATTTGATTTTAGTTTAGATTTATTTATTGCATTTTACAACCCCTTTTCAGAAAATAAGTCGATTAATTCAATCTAATTGCTAGTAATTATTCCAAGTCTAGACTTTATTTCTTGTGGGATCGACCCTAACCATTATTAGGTTTTATATTTTGACAACGATCGCTTGTACCTTGATTTGGAGGTGTAGTTTGGGCATGATCAAGTATGACCACTAAAATTCATATAAAGCAACCAGTTGAACTTACCACTGACACCGTATAAAGAATAGCAGAAGAAAACATAAATTGAAAAAAAATCTTCCGCTAACTCTAGATCAAAAGATTCAATCAAAGAAAAGGAAACATGAAAAGAAAAAAAAAAAATTGAATAGGAGAACTTGACTATAAAAAAAAAGACAATGTTAAATTATTCATTTTGAGTTAATTACAAATTTAGAAGAGCACCTTTGTATATGAAAGATCTTGTCTTGTAGATACGTCTACAAAATTTTTATAATACATTTATCTTTTACTTCAAAATATCTCATCCAAATCCCCCCTTCATGATTCACCCATTCCTATCTTGATCGACATTGAACGGCGCGCCAAACATAGCTGTCATTTTCCTCCAATGACATAACTCCACGTGGAGTGCCCATCGCGAGTACACGTCACTCTGACGTTCCGTACAAACTATCCAACCCTCTTCGCTCTAACATTTCCATTTTACAACCTCCATAACCATAACACGTCTTTCTTTCTCTCTCTACCTATACATACACAACTCTGTATCTGTACATTCACTGATTCCATGGAACTTCAAAAGATCAGCTCAAAGGGTCCCCGAAAAAGTGAAGAAGGGGCCGAAGAAGTCGTGAACCGGCGTATCAATCTGCTGACGCTGCACCTGAACCCGGTTCAGGACATCCCGGTTCAGGAATTGGAGCTGCTAAGATGTGCAGGGAAGGTGAAGGCGATTAAAGTGAGCACGGCAATACTGTCGGAATACATGAGAGGGAAGCATAGGGATATTCAGGAAAAAGTATTTGCTTACTTTAATTCAAGACCGGAACTTCAGACACCAATTGAGATATCGAAAGATGAACATAGGGAGTTGTGCATGAAACAGCTTGTGGGTTTGGTAAGGGAAGCTGGGATAAGGCCATTTAGGTATGTAGCTGATGATCCGGCTAAGTATTTTGCTATTGCTGAAGCTGCGGGAAGCGTCGACATGTCACTTGGCATCAAAATGGGTGTTCAGTACAGGTAATTTCTTTCTTCTTTTTCCGTATTGAATTTAATGTTAACATATTTTCACTGTTGAGCTCCAGAATTATAGTCTTATCTGTAATTTGAGTTAACTCGGATTTATGTCTGTATTCATAATGATGATTTTGGGTTTTAGCTGGCCTCTGTTTGGTTTTGTTTGTTGTTATAGTTTGCCTTTCGGGGGGAGGAGTTAGAGGTGTGTAGGATTAGCCACTTTGGTATGAAATAAATTTGATGCTATGTGAAGATTATTTATTGAATTTTTCTTTGTGCTGATTATTTACCAGAAAGACCAGAGAATTGAGGTATAAGTTTATACCAGAAAGTTCATTTACAAGAACCAATAGGATCCTGAAATATGCCGCTATGCAAATTGCTTCCTTTCCCTACAATGCATTTGATGAAGTTTCTATAGATCCTTTTGGGGTTCTATAGGCATGCATACGAAACAAAACAGATAGTCTTCCTTTTGAATAAGAGTACGGACCAATCAGATTCATATATATTCTCAAAGAAGATATTTCATAAGATTCTAGTCAAGGCCTTGATTTGCTATTTGGTGTTTATTGAGGTAAGATCTTGAGTATAGGACATAGACAATGTTTCCACTCCACTTTAGTATAGCCATATCTCAGATCTCATCCGGTCAGATCAGACCGAAAATTGGACTCAGGACTCTGAGCTTCAATCATTTCTCTTTTAGGCAAAAGGAAGATCTGATCTGAAAGACCTGCTTGCCAAGAATAAGAGACTTCAATAGCTTACATTATCCCCCCCAAAAAAATTTGAGAGTTCAAGAGCTTAGTGGTTCTTAATAAGATTTTACAAGTGGACACCATGTAAGATCAACTATTGAGTTTCCTGCTTTATTGTTATTATGTACAAATGATCTAAGCTCCTAGTTAAACTTATGGTCGTGTTGTACCTAATTGCCAACTTATCATCTATGCAAGTATGCAAAAGCCAGAATTTGATGCTTCTCAGAAGACATCATTTCCGAACCCTATGGTAGTTGCTGACCAAGAGTACCCTAGTAAACTACGTAACATGGGGTCTTCTTTGCTAATTTCTCCCTTTGTTACTGTATGATTTTATCAAATGATGTCAACATGGTGTATTTTCTGTTTTAGTTGCATTTTCTTCCTGAATCCCGGTTGCTATAGCTACTAATGATGGACCTTATGTTTTAAGTTCTTGTTAATAGAGGTAATAATGAATTCTTACCTGACTGGATTTTCAATACAGTCTATGGGGAGGTTCTGTTATCAACTTGGGAACTAAAAAGCATAGAGACAAATACTTTGAAGGTATAGACAACATGGACTACCCGGGATGCTTTGCAATGACGGAGCTTCATCATGGTAAATTTTTTTGTATTACTACTTTTGTTATTGTTTCACAAGAAACTTCCATTTTGTATTCCCTGGTCATACTGCACATAGAGTTATTTTAGCAGTTGTCTGAAGGGAGATGATGTTTGCTTATAACATAGGTAGCTAAAGTAGTGACAAGTACTTTACACATTGGCTCAATGCATATAACAAATATTGCTATGAATTTGCACGATTAGGTTGTTCTGTACTTGTTTGTATTCTTGGCTTATTTACAGCATTATGTTTCAAAGAGACACTTAGATCATTTTGTCTTTCTCTTTTGCTAAATGAATATTACAGCAATATAACTGAGATATCTGGAAGTGGCAGAATGTGGTTAATGTAGCCCAGGCAGTCGATGAAGTATATAATTATTAACATCCATAAGAATGCCCCTTAATTCAATCAAAATCCTTACCATATAGTGCTGTTAATTTGTTTTTATTTTGATAATTAGGACACGTGGATTTAGTCTTATTTAATTTGATCCTTTTGCTCATCAGGTTCAAATGTCCAAGGTCTTCAGACAGTTGCCACCTTTGATCCGCTCACAGATGAATTCATAATTGACACGCCAAATGATGGGGCCATTAAATGGTGGATTGGTAATGCTGCCGTTCATGGGAAGTTTGCAACAGTTTTTGCAAGACTGATGTTGCCAACTCACGATACAAAAGGTTTTACCGACATGGGTGTTCATGCATTTATTGTTCCAATAAGGGATATGAAAACCCACAAAACTCTGCCAGGGGTTGAAATACATGATTGTGGCCATAAAGTTGGCTTGAATGGAGTAGATAATGGTGCGTTAAGATTTCGTTCTGTAAGAATTCCACGAGATAACCTTCTTAATCGATTTGGAGATGTCTCACGGGATGGAAAATACACTAGCAGCCTGCCCTCAATTAACAAAAGATTTGCTGCCACACTTGGAGAACTTGTTGGTGGTAGAGTTGGCCTTGCATATTCTTCTGTCGGTGTTCTCAAGATTGCTGTTATTATTGCAACAAGATATTCTCTACTGCGCCAGCAATTTGGTCCTCCTAAACAACCTGAAGTTAGTATACTTGACTACCAATCTCAACAGCACAAGCTTATGCCAATGTTGGCTTCAACCTACGCATTCCATTTTGCGACACTGCATCTGGTGGAAAAATATTCTGAAATGAAGAAGTCTCATGATGAGGAACTGATAGGGGACGTACATGCACTTTCTGCAGGGCTTAAAGCCTATATCACTTCTTACACAGCAAAGTCATTGAGCACATGTAGAGAAGCTTGTGGCGGCCATGGTTATGCCGCTGTCAATAGGTTTGGAAGTTTGAGGAATGATCATGACATATTTCAGACATTTGAGGGAGACAACACTGTTCTTTTGCAGCAGGTTGGGACTTGAGATTTCATGTCCATATCCTCTTGCATACCAAAAGAATTCTTCTGTTTCTTAATTATCTTAAGCAAAATATAATAAAGGGACAGGGTATAATGACTGTTCTTATGATCCAGGTAGCCGGTCTTTTGTTGAAGCAGTACAGGGAGAAATTCCAAGGTGGGACGCTCACTGTCACATGGAACTACCTAAGACAATCCATGAATTCTTACCTTGCTCAGCCTAACCCAGTAACTGCTAGATGGGAAAGTGAAGATCACTTACGCAATCCTAACTTCCAGTTGGATGCTTTTAGGGTGTGTCTTTTGTGGTCAATCTGATGACAGAACATATTTGCATATAACCGCATTGTATATCTAACTAATGCTGTAACTGCTCCTTTTCCAGTATCGTACGTCAAGATTGCTGCAAAGTGTAGCTATCCGGCTTCAGAAGCATTCCAAGACTCTTGGAGGATTTGGTGCTTGGAATAGATGTTTAAATCACCTGTTGACGCTTGCAGAGTCTCATATCGAGTCGTTCATCCTTGAGAAGTTCATTGAAGCAGTTAAAAAGTACTTCCTAATAACAGTTTGAGAAACTTGTTCTTTTCTTCAACTAGTATTTATCTAATTCTCTCTTTTATCTGCAGTTGTCCTGATGAAAGCTCTCGTGCTGCCCTAAAACTTGTGTGCGATCTCTATGCCTTGGATAGAATCTGGAATGACATAGGTACTTACCGCAATGTGGACTACGTGGCCCCTAACAAAGCTAAGGTATGAATCTAGGGAAAATTTGCTGGAAAATAGTTACTGTAACTTCGTCATGATGTCTGGAATCTAACACCAAATGCAAACTAAAACGTTCAAGAGTATAATATGCAAACATCTGTATCTAATTTCAGCTTTGCAGTTGATATGGTTCATAAGGATTATTCTATCTCGATGATGCTTTTCATCATATATAGTAGTTTTGTTATCTTAAAGAATCTAGGATAACCATATGAAGTAAATGACTCCTGTTAAATATGGTTATCTTAGAAGTTAAATGAGCAAGAAATAAATCTTCATTTAGTTTACACCCTCTAGTCAAGTTGATTCTCTTCTATGCCTGACGATCCACTTTTAATTTAACAGGCAATTCACAAGCTAGCAGAATATCTATGCTTCCAAGTTAAGAATATAGCGAGGGAACTTGTCGATGCCTTTGATCTTCCAGATTATGTTACGCGTGCTCCAATTGGTGCGCAGACTCCATCAGAAGCTTATTCACAGTATACTCAGATTGTTGGGTTCTAGTTTCTAACAGAAGTGAGTAAGTTGTATTTTTTTTTCTTTGATTTCATAGTTCAAGAAGTTCCCCATGGTCCTGGGATGGTGGGTTAGGAGGGAAAAAGAATACTGAAGGTTAGTTAAGAGGTTCCTTATAAGTATACATTACATCACATTATTTATGCTGGTGTCAAGCTTCTTGTATCACCCTTTATCTTTGGTAAAGCAAGCTTGATGAATTCTTGTTGTATTCACTGTTGTCAACAAGTTGTAATAGGTGAAAATTGATGTACTTGTCTTAACATTTAATATGAAATCAGATCTGAAGGAGCTATTTACATCAAGCATTTGTACTGCCTACATATTCCCTCTCAAATTATTTTTCATGATTTCTAAATATAGTGTGTTTTAATTATGTGTTATTGTAGAAATATAAGATAAAATTAATTATAATTTTTTCATGTTTTCTTTTGTGTAGTGATTGAGCTTTTTATTCTCTACATTTAATTTCAAATCATTTTCTAACGAATGTTTTCTTGAGCCACTGTCTCGAAATAAGATTTCCGTACATCTTATTCTTTTCAAAATCCTACGACAACAACAACAACAACAACATACCCAGTGGAATCTCAAAAGTGGGGTCTGGGAAGGGTAGAATGTACGCAGACCTTGCCACTACCTCATAGAGGAAGAGAGGCTGTTTCCTGGGGGCCCTCATCACAAAACCCATAAGCAGAATAGGCTAGATATGTAAAACAGGAGAGGAAGAGAGAGAGAAAGTAAACAAACAAATGATTAATAACGAGAAGCATGATAACAATTAAATACGGAACAATTTACAGATAGAGACGACACCAGACAACTCATACCTATCTTTTCAAAATCCTACTTGTGAGAATATGTTAAGCATATTGTTGTTGTTTATCCTTAGTAACAATTGTTCTTCAAGATTACAATTATTGAAAATATTCGAAGATTATATCTTACGATATAAATAAAAGTACGATATTCATAAGATTTTTTAATTAACTTTTATTTTAATAGATGTGTAAAAGAGAAACGCGAAGCGGAAGGAGTATAATTGCTGAGTGAAAATTCACATTTATAAGCTCTTAAATTCGTAGTCTTGACAGATATGTCAGCCCAACTACAGCAGTAACTCTCTGCATTTATTTTTGGCATATGACTTGTTATATTTTCCACTGCCGGACCAGTCACTACAAATTGATCTCCACATGCTGCTGCAGCAGCTGTAACTGACCTTGAGAAGAGCAATGACGTTTATTTACGTTGGATAGAAATGTGTTAAAACATACTAGTGAGACAACAGTGAGTTCATCATGTGACATCAACCGGTCAATTGACAATTATTTTGCCTGCAAAGCTATTCCTTTCGAAAACAAAATCCTAATCACTACAAGTAACAGAAATGATTTTAGCATAAACAGGCATTTGAAAAACTAACCAACTGGTAAGTCTTTTAATGACTGAGAAAGTGAACTGTCAGCTTAAACAAAAGATGAAATGTTGCCGCCTTCACTACGTAGTTTTGAAAGCCCTTGCATGATGCAACTCGCAAGTAGAATGGATATTTAATCGTTGAAGATCCTACTTTTTCAGCTAAATTAGTAATCTATCTTCCACCAAAAAGACAAGACATAATCTTTAAAGCCACTTTTGATTTACACTACATATTTTCATTTTCATGATGCAATCATATACTAAAGGATCTTGGTGCTGGTCGATAGTTTAGATATGCATTCCGAGCTGTATCACATTTCTGCTTGATATCTTCACACATCTTTAAAGAAGCCTCGGAAAACTTGGTCAGACGGTCCAGAACCCTTGTTAAACTCGAGTGTATGCAATTCAAATTTGATGACTTCTCATCGTTCTTCTCTTCATCTTTTGCTTCCAATTCTTCATTTCCTGGTTCAGGAGTAGTTTCCTTCTTTTGCAGTTGCTCGGAGTGGTGTCCAACTGAATGCCGCAGGTCATATAAGAAGTCCTTGATTGCATTACTAAGCTCTTCAGAAGGCAGAGATTTAATCCCAGTGGACCAGTCACGACAAAGCACAAATATTGGTGGCGCCAGAACACGCCGAGGGGAAAATGCTCTTCTGCCTTTGGTTCGCTCGCGTGGTTGTAGGATGCAGTTTTGCAGCCAGCTGTTAAGAGCTTCCACATATGAAGTATGGCTGTTAATCCAGTTGGCAAAACTCAAGCCAAAACACTCTACTTCATCCTGCAGCTGACTCATAATCAGCTTTTGAGTGTCACCCTGGGGACTTGAAGCCGAAGTTTTGGCATGGTATGCTAGAGATATGGTTATATACTGAGCATGATGGCATTCAAGCATCGCTCTCCACATTCTGATCAGTCTGCATCGAGCCCATGTATTACGAATCTAATAGTAAATATAATAGCAAACATACAAGGCAAATGCAAGGACAGATGACCTAAATGAGGTTTAAATAAAATAGTTCCTCAAATTAAGTATGTTCAATAACAGGAAGAGTAAAAGAATTATTATCCTTACCCTTGGATAAGTTCCAAAATTTGAGGCAACAACTCTTCATCCCTCATTTTCTCTATCCGCTTTGATATTGAATCAACTGAATATAGAGCCACCCTGATGCGTGAATGGAGATCCTTCACCACTGACCGTGTTTTGTCAATTATTTGGGCACTAACATCTTTGGCAAATTGATGCCTAAGTTGGTTACACTTCCGATCATAATCTCTCCTGATTGACTCAATCATCTACAAGTTAAAGAGGATGACGAGCAAATAAGCTTTGAAGTACACACAGAAAAAGAGATCTGTCTTCTAAAATTACCACAATAGTGACATGCCTGTGAAAGGCTCTATAGTTCATCTTCATTTCCTCAAGATTAAATTCAAGAACAGTGATGAGGGTGAAGTACAACAAAGCTATGTAACGACCAGAGCCAAAATGAAAAATGTATCTTATCAATATTAGTACCTATACTAAAAGACACTTCAGAATTCTTGTCTTGTTTTCCACAAGGTTATGTCTTCCGATTGATATATACAAATTTTCTGAACCCACTCTGCAGAAAAGAAACATTCTGCGATTGGCTGTTATCTATTGGCACTAGTGAGAACAGGAGTAAATAGAGATCTTGATCATCCAGAACAGATTCTGAAAGAAGTGTTTTCCAGTCTGAAGCAACTGAAGCTGACAGGACAGATTGGTAGTTTGGATTACTGTGGTAAAACATGGACCTAAAACCAAATACTTTATAAACATAACTTGTTCAACGTTCTTTTTTTATGGATATAAACACTACTTGTTAAACATTCTTGCTGTCAACCGGATTGTGTCTATCAAACAAACAAAAAAGGGATTCTTATAAAAGAGCACTCCCATAGCAACAATTGCACCGACGGGAAGATACAGTTTGACATCATTGAGGAGGATAACAAGCAATGGACTTCTTTGTAAGTGAAGCTCAATGATAATGAATATAATTTAATCATTATGATGGTTATTGGTTAAGGTTAGAAGACAGGATAAAAGAAACTTGTTCAAACACCTCAAGCAGAATAGAATTTTGTCAAACAAGGAAAAGTTAATAGACAGGGTGTTTCAAGTGCAAAGCATGTTGTCAACAAGATAGACGGCCCACATGAAATACTGTGGTCTGCCAAGAGGACAGAGGAATTCAGAGGGAAAAAAAAAATTCCGATAGATTTCAGCATTTTCTTCCAGGGTAACTTCTTTTTGGACTTTCTCATAAACTTGGTATTTTCAGATTTCTGGTTATACAGCAAAGCAGCTAATTTCATCCCTAAGCTAATACTCCTAGGGGTGGTTAATAGGCTAACACATTGTGTAGTTTAGGATGAGCAACACCAAAGTTGCAGCCTATCGGTCAATAAAGTGGGTTTAGAAACATGAGGTCTCAAGTTCAAATTCCTGCGGAAATAAAAACAATAGGTGATTTCCACCATCTGTCCAAGTATTAGTGGACAGAGCTACCTGGAACTTGTACTGGCCGATGGGAGGTAGCAGGAACACGTGTAATTAGTCGAGGTGCACATAATCTAGGTTGGACATACATTATCAATTAAAGGGTCATTTCACCACCTGTTATATTCTCAGTTTACTTTGTTTAATTTGTCATTAGCTACTAAAGTTATCATATTTTTATCGAGGCTGCTAAAATTATCCGTAAATCTCAAATTCAGTGGTATTTTCCTCTAAACTTTTTTTTAAAAAAAAAAATGGTGCATTTTACTCTATAAACCATATCTTGAAGTCTACTTCTTAATATTTGAAGATTCAGCTCTTATTTATATTTGAGTTACTTGATCTGTAAATTCAAGCTCCCTGAGCTAATCCTGCACCAATGCAATTCGAAATAATCAGGACACTTAAAATGTTTAGGTCTGTACCTTCACTTCATCATAAAGTTTCCTCTCCCATGCATATACTCTGTCAAGGGTGGATGAGTGGCTTCCAGCTATCATGCAAAAATCTTCAACAAAATCACTTCCACTATCATCATTGTCATCCTTGTTATTAAGAGGATTTCTCGATGAAGATGATCTTGAGGATGTAGTCCTCTTCCAGATAATCACCTTTGTTACATGGTCTGCTTCTGCATAGAACTAGAATATTAGAACAACAATGAACAGGAAAAAAGAGTCGAAGATGCTTTGATCAACTAAATTATAAAAAGCAAATGATTTTTGTGAAAGACCTGGTTTCATTCTTAGTGCTGCTGTGGTAGCAAATTTATGAAGTACAACCCAACTTAAATTACATAATTGTAAATACTAGTTGATTTCATCCCACAAGTCCTAGTCTTATTTGACAAAGTTACCCGGTTCATGTTGGTGGTGGGAAGTGGCAGGTATCCCAAAGAACTAGTCGAGGCGCACAAAAGTTAGCCAGGACACCTCAGTTATTAAAAAAGAAATCTTACTCCATATTCAATTTTTCTTTAATCACCTACTCCATAATCAATTTTGTCCGACATTACTCCAAACAAGTTCAAGGCTCTCAGTTTTGATAATAGGTAGTGGTGATTAAATCCCTATATTTGTGTTGTTTTTCATGAGACCCTATATTTGTTGAAGCACATTAGGAATAGAATTTCTTGAATCGTGGAAATTTCAGCCTCGACTTGGATGGATGTAAAAAGCAAATACTCACTCCCTGTCTCAAATTTAAATTTATAAAAGCCTTGCAATCTGTGATACTGTAACTGTTTGAAACCATTCTATATATAATATCTTTAGAAACACTCACAAGTTAAAAGTATTCACATATCAAATTAACACCTTAAGATTACCTACACCATCAAAGGTTAAGATAAGATTAATTGAACAAATACTCCATGATTTAAAGTCATGGCCATCGCAAGCTATAACTTCTTTTTTGAATAATCATGGTATATGGCCCAAATTGCGCACACCTTAACTCATTTCACAGCATACCTGCTAGCCAGCACAGCTACCGAGTACCTCTACTCACCAAGGCTTGGACAAAGGGGAAGAAATCACCTAATGTTTTTGTCTCCACTAGAATTTGAGCACAAGATCTCATGGTCTCAACCCACTTCATTGATAACTAACTAAGCCATACCCTTGGTCAATAACTTAGGACACCTCAGTGATCTTCTCGGAGTAAACCAAAAGTTTAACCAAGGTAACTACCACTGTATTCCAAGCTCCACCATCCACTCACAACTCTTCTACCCCTCCACCACAGCCTTCGCCATATTTTTTCACTCAACTTTTTGTTCATTCGTCTAACTTCTCTTATACTGTAGTCACACATCTCTCTTGCTTCCTTTCTTTTTTTTTCTTCCTTCATATTTCGATTTTTATATCCCTTTCTTCCTTCAATATGCTATACACACTGCTATCAGCACCAAGAGTAACAACCCAATTATGGAGGTCTTTACCACCATCAACATGACATCAACCCATCCATTTGCCACAGCCACCTGCAGTCACCACCAGCTTTCTCACACAAACTTGACAATGGCCACACTCGACCCTACCCAAAGCCCAAACTAGCTCAAGGAAGGAAAGAAATGGACTAGAATTATCTTGGAAAAACATTTGACTTAAAATGACCACGAAAGAACAAATAGTATTTCAAAACAATTGTCAAGGATGCATGTATGCTCTGCAAAGTTTAACAACGGGCCTTCTTTGCTAAATCACTTCGTGCTGACCTGTTCCCACTCCACTTTCGGGCCTCTGTTAACATTCTGTCGTAAACACTCATTTCACCAATATTATGGTTTAAAGTGAACCAAAAGTTTTAAGCTCAACCTTTTGCTTCAAGCAAGCTCAAAAAGTTGATAAAAGTTAAACTATTTTGTTCATAATAAAAGCAATCGTTTTCCAGCAAAAAGCATACTATAATCAATCTCAGCAGCTCTGGAAATTACATGTTCATGTGATAATCTCATTAACACAGAGCCTTTGGGAAGAAACTCCAAGTTTACTAAATCACAAACTCTGCATTCTAAAGCCTGAATTTAGATTTATGTTTCCTCTTTTGAGGTTGTTTTTGTTAAGTTTAATGAAAAAACCAAATTGGCAACTTTTATATGAAAAAAATGATTTATTATTTTGTTCAATGAACTTACCACCAGACATGTTTTCACCCACCCTTCTGCAGCAACCTGAGCCCATAGAAGACAAATAGGTGGACACCGAAGATTTTCCTGAAGAAGGATGGGTTAGAACTTGACCATAGATAACAAAAAAAACATGTGAAATTCAGTAGGTAAAAAGATGCAGAAACCAAAGTAAGCAATAAAAGCACATTTCTTTATGTATCTTCTTGACAGTTAGTTACCTTTGGCCTCAGAATACCCAACTCTGATTTTGCTAGCTTCAAGCATTCTTGAAATCTCTTTTCCGGATTCAGATGCTCTAAAGAATCGATGCTCAATGTCCTTTATGCTAGAAAGAAAATCTTTGGCTCTATGAGTTATGAACTCTGAAGGATCCTCTCTTTCATCCACTAAAGACTTGTCTCCCTTTGAACCAGATACTTGCAAGGCAGATTTACCAATCGTAGTCCCAACTGAACCATTTGTTTTCTTCTCACTGCTCACCTCTTTGGCCTCCCCATCAGCTACTTGCTGACTATTATTCTCAGCCCTCTTAGGCATAACTGAACTAGAGTCATGAAATTCCAATTTACCATGACCATTACTTCTAGGTTCCGATTTAGGTGTCAAGAACTCTTCTTGAATCCCATTGTCACCATCATTATCTTTTTCACCAAGATCATCAAAGTTCAATTGCCTACCATTCTGTGTGACAAACCTAAAGCTCTCATTATCTGTAGGGTCAAAAAAATCCCAAGACCCTGAATCTGGAGGTGGAGGCGGAGGTGGGGGTAATGGGGTTGAGTAATCAACATCATCAACATACATATTTGTTGAAGTTGGACTCACCTTAACAGTGACAGCAGTAGGTCCAGCAGACTTCATGTAACTCAACCTAGTAGCAATAGGAGGTGAAAGGGGGCTTCCATTCAAGACAGGGGAATCTGAAACCCCACCAATGTGAGATGGTGATGGTGATGGATAGGAAGAATGTGATGGGGTTTTATCAAGCTCAGTAGCTGAAGTTGATAAAGATGATTCTATCAACACTTCAGCCTCAGCATATCTCCTAAGAGCAATGCCTATATTTTTCAAAGATTCAACATACGAAACATGTGCAGCTGCTAATGCATACCTAGAATCAATTGCTTGTTTTATAAATTTTTTCCTTTCTTTACACAATCTCAGCGCTTCACTCCTCTCGGATTTTGAGCTTGCCGCACCCATTTACACAAGAAAATAAACCAAAATCAGACAACCCACTTAACTGAATTGAACATTTCCACCATTCTCACAACAGAAAACACACATTCTCCACCAAAAACACACAAACCCTAACACCAAATCCAAAACCCTTCACTTATCAAAACAGATGAAATGGCAAAAAGGGGTTCACACCCACGTAAGAAAACTGCAAAAAAAGAAAAACAACACTCGTTAATCACACCTCTTCAGTCGAAGAAACGAAACCAAACAGAAGCTGAAGGAAAGCTACAAGACAGAGGAGAGAGTCGAAAGCAAACAAAATAGTAATCTTTAAGCCCATAAAAAGTTAACCTGAATCGATTGGAAAACGAAATGGAAATGGGAAGCATTCAATGAAAACAGTTCAACTTTAGAAGCAAAGGGACCATGATGAAATGGGGAGAAGAAGGAGAAAGGAGGGAATCTTGTACAGTTGAATGCATTAGCCTCGGAATGTGTGCTGTGAATGCTTCATTTCATCTTTTTTCATGAGAAACAAAGATTTACAACTATAATCTTTATTAGCTTCAACACCTTCACACTAAACACATGATTACCACAACATATCATTTATCAAACAATTTATTTATTTCCTTGGTTTGGTTTAATTTATATTTTTATTTTAAATTGATAATGTGAAGGACATTCCATTGAGATTTTTGCCACAATTTTTTTTATTTTTTTTTGAAATAGACATTTTGATTAATTATTACACTTTGTTTGAATTATTTATTGTTTTATAATGTATTGTATTGTGTTATATCATATTGTACAATGTTCTTTTAATTAATATAATATTTGGATAGATTGTATCATTCACTTCCGTTACATAATGTCACTTATTCACAATTTGAGTGACAAAAAAATTGTACAATACAATTAGAGTTCTATGACTAAATATGATAAATGATAAAATGGAATTCAATAATAAGTAAATACAAAATGAGAATAAAATATGATGGTATCGAAATAAATTGATCATTACATAAAATAATTTTCATCGTGACCTAACAATTGATTTAAAAGATATGATACAATAAAATTTAAGTAACAATTCAAACAAATATTATTTTTTATTATTTAGATTAACAATATAATACGATAAGTAACAACCATCCAACCAGGGTGTTAGTCAAATCAAATTGAGTACATCATGAATACAAAAAAAAATAGGGGATATGTTATCCACTTTATAGCATCAATCATAGAACTTGAAGTCCCAACTAAACAAAAAAAATACAAGTAAAGCCACACATAAGTGCTTTACAAGCACTAATAATAACATCAAAGTAAAAGTTGCACTTGTTTAATCAAGAAATTATGCATCTCTATAGTTATTTGTCAATGACGAAGTTGAAATTTTCATCAAGAGAGTTCAAAATCTAAAGATGTATACATATGAACTAGTCAAGGAAAGGGACGATATATATATAAAAAATTATTTCATATATAAATAATATAATTCTCCATGAGTTCTCCTCGGCCCCTATTATTGGTGCTGCTGCAAAGTGCTTTGTGAACCAACTTAGTGATTCTCAAACATCCAAAGCCTCAATTATAGATGAATTTTCTGGGTAGCATGCCAATTCTTGTTATTTTTGGAACAAAGATGCCAAGAAGTATTAATATTACATTGAAGAATATTCTCAGCATTCAGTACAACATGACACATTCACAATGGATTTTTGTGGGCAAAATCTTTGGAACACAGAAAAACCTTTGCACATGTGTAATTACTTGCATTCATAACTCTGCTTCTTCCTATTCCTAATCCTAATCTAACGGCTCCTTCTCTTTTCAGAATAATTAATATTAAAAGTAAAATTAAAAATATATATTATTATTTAAATTAATAATTATTTTTAATATATATATCAATTAAAATGAAACGAATGAGAAAAAGTACTTTTTTAAAAATAATGGAAAGGGAAATACTTTTTTTTTTCACAAAACTTGGTGCATAATCAAATAATAATGAATGATGATGTGATAACTTAGGATACCATGCTATGTAGAGTTCTACTTTTTTTTTTTTTTTGTACTAACTTTCTCCTATTTAAGCTCTGTTTTGATAATGGTCATGTTTTTCAAAGGTTGATTCTTCTTTTGTATTGGCTTATTTGCCCAAACACTCAAATGACCCTTAATATATTTATGACCAATGTTGATGGAATCAATAAGTAATATTGTCCCTTCACTGCCATAAAATCAATAGACATTCATAATTTTATGCCAATATCATTTTTTTCTAGTTCTATCAAAAATACAATAATTCTAATGAATTATTAAATTTGCTGAAATTGAAAAAGAAGACAAGTATTAGTGGGGTAGTGAATCCACTATGCTTTTACACCCAAAAAGAACTGCAATAGAATATACATTAGTGGAGAACCATGAACTAAAATAAGCCATAAATACACTAAAATGGCATAAATATATCATAAATTTAAAAGAGAATTAAAATAAGCTTTTTTATATTTACACTTTATAAAATTTTTGTAACGGACCGTTAAAAATAGTCGTGAGCTCTAAAGTGTAAATTTTTTTACACGTAAAAATTTCTACACTTACATTTTTTGCAGCCTTTTTTAATACTGATTTGATGCATCATAAAGTATACGTTTTTTTACATTTTGTAAAGTGTAAAAAAATTATACACTTTACAATTTTTACAGTCTTTCTCATACAATTATATTGATTTGACGCATCATAAAAACGTGAAAAATTATTACGTTTTGCATTTTTATGTTATTTTATCCCCGACCTCTATTTAAAGATACTCAAATATGGTATATTCAACAACTATAATACTCTGTTTTTTTTTTCATTTCAATTACACATAATGTCTTTTGAATCAAAAGTTAGAGTTTCAATTTATTGCGATAGTGAAATTATACATGATGGAAATACTATTCATTATAGTTGTCCTCCCAAACACAATGCTCAGTATCCGCTTAATGTCCGATATCAAAAATTTCTTTCATCAATTTATAGAAGAATGAGTGTAGATAGTACCGATAATAATTTGATTTTAGTCGAAAAATATCCGTCTTCATTTTTATCACAAAAACAAGTAAATTTTGGGGAATGAATTATCTATAATGACGAATCATTGACCGACTTTTTGAAGGCTCCAACCGACTACATAGATCAAATAAAGATAATTGTGCTTGAAATCTATCTTAGGAAAGAGCCTAAGGACTAGGCAACAACATTCTTCTTTATCAGTTGATATTCATCATCAATTGAAAAATCGTAATAATCCTGATGGATATCATATAACTCAATCTAGTAATTTTCTTAATATGTCTCCTTATCAAAATATTCTTACCGATCAATATGATTTTGATTTAAACAAAGCTATCAATAAAAGTGACTTGTAATGCTCAATAATTTTGACTTCATTTCTTAATTTTGACTATTATTTGTTATTATATATAATTTATTATTATTGTTATACATTTTGTAGTGGTTACCTCAGCATGAGACAAATATTGCTTCAAATTATGGACTAAGCAATTATTTTGGTCAATCTTCACACTTTGCAATGACAACAATTATTTTGGTCAATCTTCGCACTTTGTAAAAGAAATTACACTTTAGTGCTAACGACTCTTCTTAACGGTTCATTACAAAAATTTGCAAAGTGAAATTTTTTTTTTATACTAAGCTCATTTTAATTCTTTTTTAGATCAATGGCCTATTTGCATCACTTTAATATATTTGTGGCTTATTTTGGTTCACAATTCCCA
Organism: Solanum rostratum; assembly: GCA_029948455.1. Classification (NCBI taxonomy): domain Eukaryota; kingdom Viridiplantae; phylum Streptophyta; class Magnoliopsida; order Solanales; family Solanaceae; genus Solanum; species Solanum rostratum. Next base: position 12,297,188 of record CM057053.1, on the reverse strand, counting down.
TTAGTGGATATACCCCACATTTATTTTAAAATTAACAAGTTTGATTTTTAAAATTTATTTTTGTGTATAGAATATTCCTCTTAAATTTTTTATTCAAGTGTCTCTTTCTGGTCATACTGAGATCTAAATCTTGCTTTTTTTACTGCTCTATGCCAGTATATTTCTATGCAAACTGATCCTTTTGTCCCTTTATTTAACAGAGTACTTCAATGGCTTTATAGATTCTTATGTGTATAATAATATTGCAGTAATTTTTTAGAGAACTTTACATGTAAGCACTCAGGACCAATTAATTGGTTAATAATTACGTGATTAAGCATGGTAAAGCAACTTTTAATTTGTCTTATGCTCATTAAATGGACAGCTAAATTTTAATTAAGTACCTTAAAGTTCATCGATATATCAATTATGTCCACAGGTTTTACCAAAATTACATATTAGTCCTCGAGAGACAATTATAAACTCCTTGCAAATGTTTTTTTTTTTTTTACTTAGAGAAGTATAATATATGCTAGTATATGTGTCTTTACATGTGTATGTATATGTTGTGCCAATTTTACATGTATATGTATATGTTGTGCCAATTTAAAAATTATATATAAATCTTTGGCCATTAAATAAATGTAATATTCATGTAAATAAAATTAAATAAATATTATTAGTTTGATGCAATTATTTAATCTATCGTGAAACGGCGAAGATGAGAAAATCAATTTAATTGCTTATACCATAAATATGTTATTAGTTTTTTTTAATACATAAAGTAATAATTTAGAGTTGAATAATTAGAAGTTAAATAATTAATTGATTAAAATTTAATTCAACCATAAATTCCTAAATATAAAAGGAGTAGTTTAATATTTCCAACATAATTTTACTGACTTTTTTTTAAAATTCGTTATATTACATATTCTTATTAATAAAATATTTGATAGTCAAAATTTTAGTTAATTAAATTGACTTTTATCTCTCATTTTGTCCAACAACTTAAAAGCAATACATACTACTGAAGCAATTGTTATACAAAAATCGAAAAAGTTGTTTCTTAAAATAATTTGTTTCCCTCAATCCTCATTGTAAGTTTGAGTAGAGTTATTTTTTGCCTAGCTGGATTTGAATTAATTTATTTTATTTTGGAGCAATTCTTAAAAAGAAGGATATTCTTCATGCATTTTATTAGTTCAAAGATATTTTAAAGTCAAAATATAATTAAAAAAATTAAAATATTTTATTTCAAATATTTGAAGAATATATTTGAAAAGAAAAAAGTTTGATAAAAGAAGCAGCGGGTTTTGCGTAAATCATCCCTCGTGCAGATTACTTTATTTTTGTTTCTTTCTTCCCCTTTTCCCTTTTCTTTGCAAACCCTTTTATCCTTTTTTGCCTTTTTCCTATAATTTTATGTTAGTTTTTAATTTGATGTTCGATATTTGTATTAAAATTTATATTTATTTAATGGTGATGCTTTTTATTTATTTTTTGTTTAATAATAATTGTTCATTATATTAAAATAGATGTACAATGATATTTGTCCACTTAATGAAATTAATAGATAATTTTATATTTAGTTCTTAATTGATTTTTATCATTAATTATAGTCATTTTTCTAGTATAACTTTTAAGACTAGTTAAACCTACGTGCTTGCGTGTATTTGCCACATCAAATTAATAATTATATATAAATAGTATTTGTTATTAAATAAATACGATATTCATATAAAAAAAATTAAATAAATACTATTAACTTGATGCAATAATTTAGTTTATTGTGAAATTAAAATCAATTCAATTGCTTATATAAAGATATGTTAATAGTTTTTGAATACATAAAGTAACAATTTTGAGTGAATAATTAGAAGTTAAATAATTAACTAATTAAAATTTAATGTAATAAAAGATTCTTAAATATAAAATGAGTAGTTTATTAAATAAAAAGAGTGATTCTAAATATAAAGAAATTCTAATTCAAAAAGTGAATCTTGAAACTAAATAAGTATAATTCTTATTTTGTTTGAAAGATGGAGCAAATTCACAATTACTACTTTTTAAATGTGTACCGGATAAATGGTAATAGAAAAATTTAGTGCAATGAGACGACTGCTGGTCACCAAAATTCATCTCATATCAATCTTTACAAGTGTATAATTCATTTTAACAAAGTTTTGTAGTAAAAGAGATAGTAAAGAATGAACTTATCTAATTGGCCAATATACTCATTAATTATTTTCTTAAAAAATTAAACCGAAAATTTCAGAATTTCAAAAATATATATTTAAACTCATGTCTTGATAAAGAACTATTTAACTTCACAACATTAATGAACTTTACAAAATGAGAATAAATAGTGTCTCTTAATTGATTTTTTTTTAAGAAAAAAAATATCGAGAAAAGGATGACAAAATATGCTTGTGTATAAAACAGATGTATGATTTAAAGTTAATGAATTTTTATAAGTTAATATTACAATAATAACTAAATATACAGTCAAAATTCATAGATATTTCAATCAATATTTTTAGTAACGGATACAAAATAAAAATTACAAAATTGACATGAACCCATAAATAAGTCCTTACTATTTCATCCTATTAATTAATCTCAACAACACAAGAATGTTATGGTTAACTTGAAACCCATGAATTAAACTTCATGCTAATTATGCTTTACATGAAACACGAGATTAATCATCAGCTAATCTAACATGACTCACCTAACTTAGTTATCATGAAAAAAAACAAAACCCTTGCATGTCACTTTTTGTTCTTTATTTCATTTCAATTACAAAACTTAATTGGTGATGTTTTTCTAATTTTATTAGTATTTGAACTATCACTATGCAATAGTTTTTAGTTATACGAAGGCACTGGCAATAAGAATAAAAAAAACGAGTTCAATAAAGAACATGAAATGATTTTTAAAAAAAATCAATTGAATTGCACTTGGTTTGCTTCTGTTTGATGCATGTTATAATATCATATGCTGACGAAGTATTACAAAATTGTAATGATAATGTCATAGTAATATCATACACGAACTAAAAAAAAAGGTAAATGAATAAATAATTTGGACTTAATCTATTTTTAATAAATAATTTTATAATTAGATTCATTTTATGTAGTTTTTTTTTTCCTTTAAGAAAACTAGGCCAAAATGATCATGGTATCAGCGAGCTTAGCCCAAGGTCATTATCTATTTTTGCTTCCTCAAATTTTCAAATTTTTTTTTAAAATTATTTTGTTTGTTTTTTCTTGTTGCTGCATTATTTAAATAAAAAAAAACTTTTTTTTTCAAAACTCTTTCACATCGATAATATATAAATGGGTGTAAAAATAAGTATATAAGGTGTACGAATAGTTATATGGTGTATACATATTGTATCAATATTACATAAGTAGTAATGTAGTGTATATATAATGGATCAGTATTGTATAAATATTATGTAGTCATGTATCGATGTTAAATACATAGGACATAAACATGTGTGTATATATATATATATATATATATATCCTTACATAAATCTTCAAGTGTCATAACTATGTGCCACTGTAGGTTTATGATTATGTGCCTATAAGGCTAGCTAATGGATCTATATAATATTATGTTCATATGATACTCACTGTGCTAGGATTAAGCCTAAAGGTGGGGTCTTTATTTTCATGTGGCACTCACCGTGCTAGGGTAGAGCCTAAAAGATGGGGTCAAGTCTATTATGCATTTTCACTTTAATAAATAATAGAAGGATAAATATAAATAATAAAATAACAAAAATATTTATTTTCCCAGAAAAAAAGTGAAACAATCATTTTAAAAAAGAACTTAAAAAGGGCAACCACAAAAATATATAAACAACAACAAAAAATAAATCTTAATAGCACAACAAAAAAAAGAAAGTTTTAACAATTATTTTTTAAAAAAAAGGTCAAATGACCAAAGTAACATGGCTAGCCGTCAAATTTGGTAGCAATTTCAACTCATATAAGGTGAAAGAAGTTCATTTTACCCATATTTATTTAAGGAAAATTTACATAAATACACGACTTATTTTATCTAAATTTTCAATATTCCCTCTCATTTAAATTAATTACTAAAATCCCTTTTTTTAGGTCCCCCCCCCCCTTTTTTTTTGATACCTTAACAATTAAGACTTTTCCACTTCCTTTTTTTATGCCTTTTTTTTGTTAATAGTCCAATCAAAGTCAATCACTTAATTAATTACTTCCCTTTCCCGGTTTATTTGCAGTCAGTTACCATTTTTGGAATAACATTGGAAAGCCAAACCTGTAACTCCTTTTTTCACAACCCTTTTTCCCTCGTCTTCAATTCTTCCGTCACTTTCCCTCTTTCTTCTCTGTTTTGGTCACTTTCCCCCTCTTTCTTCTCCATTTTCTGCCGAGTTTTTTTTTATGGAATCTCCTTCTTTTAGTCTTGGTTTGACCCAATCCCCTGGTGATAATGTCAATCTCCCCTCATCTTCACCGATTGCAATGGAAGAAGTTGATATTAAAACCATGGATGATGCGGTTGATGAAGAAATTGAAGAAGAGATCGGTGTGATGAAGGATACGGGTTCAACTTCTAAGCCTTCCATCAAAAAAATGCACGCAAAGAAGAAGACAAAAGTTGAACCCGTTGTTGTTCATCCTTCACTGAAAAAGGAATGTTTTTGTTCACTAATTTCTTATTTGTTCACAGTAATAATTTCTTAAATTGATATATAGAAATTAATCTATAACATGAAGTTCATTATTTAATGGAAATCTAACATGCCGATTTGTTTATTTATCGTAAAATTTCACTAGTACTGTAATGTTAATGATGACTATACATATTTTGTTGTATCTGAAATTTTTAACACAAAAATATCTTTGTTTAAATTTCTATAGTTGTTTATCTACTCTAAATTTAACATTAGATATCTCCAGAAATGCACCAATACAGTATTACTATTGATACACTTGTACCTGCACAGTGTGTGTACTGATGTGTGCATAGTGCACACTTTGCTCTGATGTTTTAATTAGAACACTTTGCTTTGTTACCTTGCATACTTGATACCTGCAATTAAGTACACATTAGTGATACACATATCAGTGATACCTGCACAATGTGATAAACACATTTGCTGTGATACTTGCATTTTTTTTGTCCCACACACATGTGTATCAGACCATGTTTACTTGATACTTGTAGAGTGATTCCTGCATTTTTTGTCCTACACACATATGAGTATGACAGACCATGTTTACTTGATACATGTAAGTTGATGATACCTGCACATATGTTATAAACACAAATGTAGTGATGCCTGTACTTTGTGATACCTACAATTTTTTTCCACACGCACATGGGTATCACATGTTTAATTGATATATGCAGGTTGGTATCAGACCATATCACACACACATATCCCACACACACCATGTCCCACACACATGTGTATCAGACCATGTTTACTTGATAATTGCAAGTTAGTGATACCAGAAGAATCACTTGATACCATGTTTATTTGACATCTACATATTTAGTGATACCTGCATTTTTTGTTCACACACATGTGTAGTGATACCTGCATTTTTTTGCCACTTTATTACTTGTATAGTGATATATTCAGCTACATATTAGTGATACTTGCAAAGATGTGGTGACCAAATTCAGATGGAATAAGCAAGTATCACTATTATGTTTGCAGAGTGATGATACCTGCACAATGTGATAAACACATTTTGATACCTGCATTTTGAGTCACACACATGTTGGTGATACCTGCATTTTTTAGTCACACACAAATGTAGTTATACCTGCATTTTTTTTGCCACTTTATTACTTGTGTAATGACATAGTCAGGTACATATTAGTGATACTTGCAGAGATGTGGTGACCAAATTCAGATGGATTAAGCAAGTATCACTATTATGTTTCAGTGTAATGATACCTGCACAAGATGATAAACACATTTTAATACCTGCATTTTGAGTCACACACATGTTGGTGATACCTGCATTTTAGTGCCACATGCATATTAGTGATATTCAGATACCATGTTTACTGAATATCAGTGATATTTAGATGCAGTGACACCTGCATTTTAGTGCCATGTTAATACTTGTATAGCTGACACATCTTTGATAAATGTTATTTGTGTATGTTTTTTCTCAGGGCTTTAACTATGTTATAAAAAGTATTCCCAGCGGGTGTGTGAGATTTGGATCTTCATACAACTCAAATTTCGTGGCTGATATAAAATCGTCCATTGGTGATGATGGTGTGGCTGCTTTCAAGGAAACAATTTTTGGACATTATCTGAATATTCCCAGGTGCAACTTCCAAGGCCAAAACATCAAGTGTATCATGCTGCTTAAGCTGAAGCAACAAAACACGGATGAGTTGCACATTTGGCACACGAAGGGAAAGGTTCTCAGGTTCTCCATTAGAGAATTTGCTACAATTACTGGACTCAAATGCACTAGAAACGCGGATGATTTTACATATCCAGATTCGACGCCCAGTAGACTTATTGAAAATTATTTTCCTGGTGCATTTCATGGAATAAGCAAAGGCCGGCTTTTGCAGCGTTTCTCGTTTGGCAATTGGGACACAGTTCAAGATGTTGTCTAGAAGGCCATGATTTATTTCATCCACACGTTTGTGTTTTCTCAGATGACTGAGTCTACTATTCCGGCTGACCACTTTCGCATGGTTGAAGATGAGAGATATGTAAACTTTCCGTGGGGAAAAGTGACATTTGCTAAAATGATACAAAGCTTTAGACAACATTCCAAAGAGGCTAAACAGTTGTATCGGCTGTCAGGAATACCATACATTCTAAATGTATGGATTTACGAGTGTGCATCCAGAGTTCCGAATGATGTCGCAGTTAGAGTTGGGAATAACATTCCTAGGATTTTGAATTGGGAAGTAGTTGGTCTTAGGCCAAAATACGAGTACTTCATATCATCCATTTTTGGCGAGGTATTTTACTTGATGCATTAGATTTTGATTCATTTACATATTCAATTTTTTTATTTTTATCTAATACTGGTTCATCATTGCATTTTTTTAGATTGATTGCTCCAATATTGTTCCGACAGTTAAAGAGATTGCTACATTAGATTTACCAGTTGTCCCAACTTCATCATCCGGTCGGACAAGCAAAGTTCGAATTCGAGAACAATCAAGCTTTGAAGATTTCATATTCGAACCACCATAGTTTTTGCTCAGAAAGTCAAAGTATTCCTGCGTTACTTCATCTCCGACTACACCTAATAAACGCAGGCCAGTGACTCCAACCAAATCCAGGCCAACTGGATCAGACATGCCAAAAAAATCAGTCTAGTTTTCTGAAGAATCCAAGAAAATAAAGACACGGTCCAGTTCTTCTCTTCTCCCAGCAATGCCTCAGTTGATGGAAAACACACGACGAGTGAAGAAGTTGAAGAAGTCAAGAAATCTCTGATGGATTATGTAAGTTTCAGATTATGTTTGCAATTTTTAATTCTAGTTTACGCTTTTAGCTAATGTCTCAGACTATGTTTACTTGATACTTGCGAATTAGTGATACCAACAGAATCACTTGATACCATGTTTATTTGACATCTACATTTTTAGTGACACCTGCATTTTTTTTCACACACATGTGTAGTGATACATGCATTCTCCCCCCCCCCCCCCACACACACACATGAGTAGTAGACCATTGTTTAATTGATACCGACAGGTTGGTGATACCTGCACAATGTGATAAACACATTTTGATACCTGTATTTTTAGTCACACACATGTTGGTGATACCTGCATTTTTCTTCACACACATGTGTAGTGATACATGCGTTTTTCGTCCCACACACACATGAGTAGCAGACCATTGTTTAATTGATACCTGCACAATGTGATAAACACATTTTGATACCTGCATTTTGAGTCACATATATGTGTAGTTATACCTGATTTTTTTATCACATGTCTACTTAATACATACATGCAAAGATGTGGTGAAAAATGCAAATGCAGGACACCTGCAGTTAATGATACCTGCATTTTTTTGTCACATGTGTACTTGATACATGCAAAAATGTGAAAAAACACCGTTACATTTATTTATAGGTTGACCGCAGATTCGATGCCCTTGAGCAGTTAATGATATCACATCACAATAACACGTTGAAAGCTATAAAGGATGAAGTCAATTCTGTAAGAAAGGAGACATCTTCTATCCATGTTGATGGTCTACCAGAGGAAAACATTGTTCAAGAAGTCAACATGGTCTGTTTTACTTCAAACTCATATCACAATTATGCCCAACACTTTATCATCTTTAGCTGGTATTTTGGCATTTATTATATGCAAGCATCCCATAATTCATCTATTCCCGAGGCAGTACTTCAAAATGTTGAAGTTGATGTAGATGTTCATCTTAATACACACCTCGATAAGGACAAAACAATCCATTCCAGTTCAACAAATGAACCCAATATTGAGGTATCAATTAAGATGTTATATTTTTTTTCTTAAACTCAAAATTAATCTGTGTCCAATTGTGTCAACTATCAGTCTTTATTTTTTGATTCATTTTGTACTTTTTAATCATCTGTAGGTCACTGATGCATCATGTTGTCCTCAAGTTCCATCCTAAGTTGAAGAATCAGGAGTTCGTGACACATCCTTGAACGTGATAAATCGCGTTGAAACTGAATCTAAGCAAGATATTTTCGGTTGCGATATTCAACAAGGAGAGATTGCGCATGAATCTAAGCAGGTTGGTTTTTTATACGTAAATTACGAATTCGTTTATTTTTTGATCTTATATTACACAACCTAAGATAATGGATATATCTGATACCTCTTTTTACATGTGAAATATTTGTAATATGCATTATTTTGAGTGTATCAGGTTTGCAGTGATGCCTGTATTTTTTTTGCACTGTTACATGCAGTGTTGATGTACCCCTTTTATGTTTCATATGATATATCTACTCTAGTCTCATCTATTCTTGAATTAAATCAAACTCCATTTTCATTTTTGTTTCATGTAATTTAAATGCCAAATTATTGTATTGCTGCCATGTAACAAAATACTTTTCCGAAGGGGGATGCTGTATGTGGAAGAGTTCATGATGCATCAGGAAGCACCGTGTCTAATACTGATGCGGACTAACGTATGGCTGATGCGATGGTAATCTGTATGAGTATTTTTTAAGTTATCACTAATTTAAAGTTAAGAAGTTATTAATTATATACTCATTTTTCAGGATTCCTCGGGATTCACTCCTTTTTCCGAAGGTATGAACCAAGTCATAGAGACCATTTTGGCCTAACTTCAAGCACCAGTAACAACAACACCATTGAAGACATGCACTCAGCAAGAAGATGATGATTTTCTTCTCCGCGACAGCCAACTACCAACCAATCTTTCATGCAAAGAGATTGTGTTGCATGCATCATCAACGACACCTTTACAACGTAGTAGGAACCCTTCGAAATTCTGCCAGTCACCATTTTTGGCAAATTTCAATTCAAGCGAAAAAGGCAAGGAGAAAATGACTTACGGGCTTCATCTAGAAATGTCTTTTAATGGATATGGGATATGTTATGAACAACCTTTGGACTTGCTAAATGATTTTGACAGCTGGATCGAGAAAGAACTTCTTAAAAGACATGAGAAAAGGTAAGTCACAAAATATTGAATTTATTTTTCAATAATATTGTGATGTTAGATACATCATAATTTTTTGCCTATTTCATCCAGAAAATCAGGTGACACACATTACCAGAAAGGATTTGCATCACTGGGGGTTCTTAGATTTGAGTTTGTTGTTGCATCATCAGTTGACAAGGATTGGTTCTATCTCATGTCTCAAGAAAACATGATACTGTTGATACCTTCTTAATTTTTTGTTATGTTGATAATTAAATTTGTTCATTTATGCAGCACTTAGATGTCATTTTCTACTACCTTCGGAAGAAATCCAAGAATATATTTGGCGACAATTACAAATATACTATCATAAACTGTCTGTTCAATGCATTCATAAGGGCTACTCATTCAAGGTATTATGACACACAGGATGACGACGCTATAAGTAGTCAAGAACACTTTCAACGTGCTGTTGTTGTATCTGGGTATGAAAGATCTATCATCAATATGATAAAGGGATACTCTATCTGTAATGACCCGCTAGGTTATTCGGAGAATTAGTCCTCTTAATCTTTTAAAAGATTGATCTCGTAAAATTTTAAATGGGCATTTTAGACTACTTAATTTATGGGTGAGTTTGAATAATTAATAAGTGAGGGGCTAAATGTTAATTTGTTTAAAATTCTATATCTACTTGACCTATATATTAAATTAGGTTAGTGGGATTTATCAGTTTTAGAAGGAAAAAAAATAAAGGAAGACAAAAGGCGCTGCACAACGTGAGGAGCAGCAGCAAACTTGCAATCTGCTTTGGGCCAATTTGAAGGTAAGTGTATATATTAAATTATTAATACACTTAATAATAGATTGTATATGTTAATTGGAGTAGGAGTTGTATTAGTATGTTAACAGTAGCATATATATCGATTTTATAATGGTAGTATTATGTTCCAGAACATGGTTGCTTTGTGTATTGTATAAATTAAGTGGAATGGTGATTAAATGGCAATATGTTTTCCAGAAAGTGATAAACAATTCCATCTGCACTTTCACTCATAGTTAAAAATTGCTTTAGAATGTGCAGATGGCACATTCTTTGTTTCACGCTTCTGTTTAGTGCAAACGGTCCTTCGTTAGTCGAGGAAAAAATATAATAATGTGTATTTCCTAACGTGTATACATATATATGTATATGTATATATTTTGTACTAATATTAGGTGTTGCATTATATGAATATCATTAGATTTTAAATATTTAGGATATTAAAACTTAATCTTAGGCTTGAAATTTTGGAACTTGATTATAAGTTTTTAAATGAGTTTTTGGGGTCTATGCTAGATGGATAGTAATGTGAGTATTTTTTTTTATATATTTGAAAATCTTATTGTGAATTATTATTTGTTTAGATCGTGGTATTACGGATTCTAATCGGAAAGGGAAGGCTCAAGTGTTAGAGTGATCGTGATTTGACTAAGGCAAGTGAACTTTTAAAACTTTATAATTCTTGTAGAATTCTCGAATTATCCTTTCTCCTATGTGTGAATCGTGAAGTATTTTTACTATTTTAATGAGGTGCTTAAATATAAATGGGAGTTGGTGTGTTGTTGTGACACTTGGAGTAAACATGTGGCTAAGTGATGAGAATTTATGTTTGAGTTATATGGTTGTGGTTGGTGATTATGAGTGGATTGGTTGTAGATTTCATCTCATATGCATTCATTTTATGTCATACACATTGCATTGGTTCTGGATATTGGTATGAGTAAGATGGTAAAAGTTGGGACCGAGGTCTTTACCGGTCGAGATATTGTGATGCCGAGGTCTTTGCCGGCGATATTGTGATGCCGAGGTCTTTGCCGGCGATATTGTGATGCCGAGGTCTTTGCCGGCGATATTGTGATGCCGAGGTCTTTGCCGGCGATATTGTGATGCCGAGGTCTTTGCCGGCGATATTGTGATGCCGAGGTCTTTGCCGGCGATATTGTGATGCCGAGGTCTTTGCCGGCGATGATATTGTGATGCCGAGGTCTTTGCCGGCAATTTTTGCATACGCATTGCATCTCATCCTTGCATATTCCTGTGTGGCATGATGTTATCCCTGTGTTTGATTGTGTTGCTTCTTTTGAGTTACGACTTGTGATTTGATATCGGTGACATAGTAGGAACTATCTCTAGATTGTATTATGTGTTGCTGGACTGGAACTTTTCTGAGTGCAGGTGTGTAGTTCGGCGGTATGTGGTTGGGTGTGAAAGGAGTTTGTATATTCTATCGGAATTATTCTGTTTTGCTAGTTGACTTGTTGGGTACCGCGTTGTTTTTGGTACTCACCCTTGCTTCTACACTTGTGTAGGTTCTGAGCCCGGACTGTGAGTAGTAATTTCCTTGATCATCCGAGGCTTCCCAGGAGATTTAGAGAGGTAGCTGTTGTCATCCTGCTGACTCTCTTGTCCTGTTTCCTTTCTGTTTTGTTCTATTTGAGAAGAAAGACAGTTTCAGACTTTGTAATTCTTTGGATTTCTGTATAACTAGTGGCTTGTACACGTGACAACCAATCCTTGGGTGGTATTTAAGTTTTGTGAAGATTTCTCTTTTTAAGTTATCTATTTTATTTAGTGCTTCCATACGTTATTTCGATATTCTTGTTGGGTTTAGGCTGACTTGTTCTGGTGGGTTGAGCAAGTGCCATCACGCCCATTTTTGGGTCGTGACAGTTGGTATCAGAGCCCCAGGTTCATAGGTCTCACGTGCATACAAGCCGAGTCTAAGTAGAGTCTCAAGGATCGGTACGGAGACGTCTGTACTTATCTTTGAGAGGCTATAAAGACTGTTAGGAAACATCTTTTTATTCACTCTCTCTTATCGTGCTTAAATTGTTCTTTAGTATTGAGTTGTGCCCGTGTTCATTTGACAGATGGCAAGGACTAGGGCTACTGTTGCCGGTGGTAGAGGTGGGGCAGCTCCCGAGAGAGTTGTTGAGGGCCCAGTTAGAGGTAGGGGAAGGGGCCGAACTAGAGGACGTGCCCGAGGAGCGACACGAGTTAGAGGCCAGGCTAGAGGGGCTCCTCTAGAGCCACAGATGGAGGTTGGTGAGGAGCAGGTTCCTTCAGAGCACGTAGCCTCACCTTTGCTGCAGGATACCTTACTGAGGGTGCTGAATGTCCTTGAGAGTTTTGCTCCGAATGGTAACTCGACAGGCATGCCCGGCGGTTCTCAGACCGGAGGAGGGGCTCAGACTCCAGATCAGCATCAGGCTCCTATGGTTCGTGGTCCAGTAGAGCAGCCACCACTGGATCCTAGAGTTGAGATTGATCTTGCACCAGCTGTTGAGGTTCGGGGTGCACCTATGGCCACATTGACTGAGAATGAGCAGCGTTGCTATGAGATGTTTAGGAAGATGAACCCACCTCAATTTCAGGGTGGGAGGACAGAGGATGCTCATGAGTTTCTGACTACTTGTAGAGAGCTGCTGGATACTGTCGGCTTAGCCGAGTCACACGGGGTTCGATATGTTACTCTTCAGCTTCGTGGGCCTGCCAGAGAATGGTGGAGGACATATTCAGGATCCTTGCCAGTGGGATCTCCCACAGTGTCTTGGGAGGTGTTCTCTAGTGCTTTCTGTGATCGATTTGTCCCTTGGAGCGTGAGGGAGGAGAGCCGCTTGAGGTTTGAGAGCCTAAGGCAGGGAGGCTTATCAGTCACCGAGTATGAGACCCGTTTCTGCCAGTTATCTAGACATGCGGCAGCCATTATTCCAGATGAGACAGAGAAAGTTCGTAGGTTTGTGAGAGGACTGACCTATTCTATCCGACAGGCAGTGTTTAGAGTATCTAGGGATGGAGCCTCTTTTCAGTCTGTTGTGAGTGCGGCCAAGGAGGCAGAGCTGATGGAGAGAGAAGAGTTCGGGGACCCCAAGAGGGCCCGTGGGTCCGGTCAATTTTCTGGTACCTCATCTGGAGGTAGAGGGCCCTATAGAGGAAGTGACTCATCCCAGCGTCGAGGACCAGTTCATGCATCATTACCTACTCCTAGGGGTGGTCAGGCACATCATGGATCTCATAGTACGGGTCATGACTTGTATGGTTCTCAGCAACGATCAACAGGGCGAGACATCTATAGTAGCTCTTCAGGATCAGCACATCCGTCCCAGAGTCAGAGATGTTGTTTTAGTTGTGGAGATCCTGATCACTTGATACGACAGTGTCCTTTGTTAAGAGGACACAGAGGGACCCATCCTAGATCTTCAGTTCAGACTAGACCACCTACCCCACCACCATACAGGGGGCGAGACAGAGATCAGACAGCTAGAGGTGGTCACACTTCAGGCAGAGGGGCGAGTGGTGCCCTAGTTCCGCAGGGTAGGGGTAGAGGCGTTGCTCAGACAGGTGGTGGTAGGGGATCACAGTGTTATGCATTTCCGGGGAGGCCTGAGGCAGAGGCTTCTGATGCAGTTATCACAGGTATTATCCCGGTTTGTCATCGATCCGCGTCTGTATTGTTTGATCCTGGATCAACCTATTCTTATGTATCTTCCTACTTTTCATCTGGATTTGATTTGCTATGTGATCGTATGCCTGTTCCCATCCATGTTTCCACACCAGTAGGTGAGCCTTTAGTGGTGGATCGAGTGTATCGATCCTGTCTTGTTTCTCTAGTTGGGTATGATACTTGGGTAGATATGATTATTCTGGAGATGGTAGACTTCGATGTTATCTTGGGGATGGATTGGCTTTCTCCTTATCATGCTATTCTTGATTGCTATGCAAAAACTGTGACCTTAGCCATGCCCGGTGTACCAAGGATTGAGTGGAAGGGTGACTGTGGTTCTTATCCTAGCAAAGTTATCTCCTACATCCATGCTCAGAAATTGATTGATAGAGGGTGTCTGTCTTACTTGGCTTTCATTCGAGATACCAGTGTTGAAACAACTTCTATGGAGTCTATTCCTGTGGTTCAAGAGTTTGTCGATGTGTTTCCTACTGACCTTCCAGGTGTTCCTCCCGATAGGGATATCGACTTCCCTATTGATCTAGAGCCAGGCACTAAGCCCATATCTATTCCTCCATATAGAATGGCTCCAGCTGAACTGAAGGAATTAAAGGAGCAACTTCAAGATTTGTTGAGCAAAGGGTTTATTCGTCCTAGTGTGTCACCATGGGGTGCCCCCGTCTTGTTTGTGAAAAAGAAAGATGGGTCTATGAGGATGTGTATTGATTACAGACAGTTGAACAAGGTGACTGTCAAGAACAAGTACCCTCTTCCCCGTATTGATGACTTGTTTGATCAGCTTCAGGGAGCGGCTCTGTTTTCTAAGATTGACTTAAGGTCTGGTTATCATCAGCTGAGGATTAGAGCATCAGATATTCCTAAGACAGCTTTCCGAACTCGTTATGGCCACTATGAATTTTTGGTGATGTCCTTCGGGTTGACTAACGCCCCTGCAGCATTCATGGAGTTGATGAATAGGGTGTTTCGTCCATACTTAGATTCTTTTGTGATAGTATTCATTGATGATATTTTGATATATTCCAAGACTGAGGCTGATCATGTTCGTCACTTGAGAATAGTGCTACAGAGGTTGAGGGAGGAAAAGTTATTTGCAAAATTCTCCAAGTGTGAGTTCTGGCTTGATTCGGTGGTATTCTTAGGGCATGTGGTGTCCAAAGAGGGGATTAGAGTGGATCCGGCTAAGGTTGAGGCAGTTAGAGGTTGGACACGGCCTACTTCAGCTACCGAGATTCGCAGTTTTGTGGGGTTAGCTGGGTATTATCGACGGTTTATTCAGGGTTTTTCTTCTATTGCAGCTCCATTGACTAGATTAACTCAGAAAAATGTAGCCTTTCATTGGTCCGATGAGTGTGAGGCGAGCTTTCAAAAGCTCAAGACTTTGCTGACTTCAGCTCCCATTTTGACACTACCGGAGACAGGTGTGGACTTTACGGTGTATTGTGATGCTTCAGGAGTTGGTTTAGGTGGTGTGTTGATGCAAAAGGGGAAAGTGATTGCCTATGCTTCTAGACAGTTGAAGGTTCATGAGAAGAATTATCCTACCCATGACTTGGAGCTAGCGGCTGTGGTTTTCGTGCTTAAGTTGTGGCGTCATTACTTATATGGTGTACATTGTGAGGTCTTCACTGATCATAGGAGTCTTCAATATATTTTCAGTCAAAAGGATCTGAACTTGAGGCAACGTAGGTGGATTGAGTTGCTAAAAGACTATGATTTGACCATTTTATATCATCCGGGGAAAGCTAATGTGGTGGCTGATGCCTTGAGTAGAAAGACTTCTAGCATGGGGAGTCTAGCTGCCATTCGAGTTGAGGAGCGACCTTTGGCCAGGGATGTCCAGCGTCTAGCTAATGGCCTGGTCAGGTTACAGCTTTCTGATGAGGGTGGTGTACTTGCTTTCATTGAGGCTCGTTGTTCCTTGATGGACCAGATTCGAGAGCGCCAGTTTGAGGATGAAAAGTTGTGTCACATCAGAGACAAGGTGATTAGAGGAGAGGCTAAGGAAGCGACACTTGATCCTGATGGTGTCTTGAGGATTGGAGGTCGAATTTGTGTGCCTAAGGTGGGTGACTTGATTAGAGTGATCATGGATGAGGCGCATTGTGCTCGTTATTCCATTCATCCAGGAGCAGCGAAGATGTATCATGACCTGAGTCAGCATTACTGGTGGTGTGGCATGAAAAAGGACATCTCAGATTTCGTGTCTAAATGTTTAACTTGTCAGCAGGTTAAGTGTGAGCACCAGCGGCCTGGAGGTGAGTTACAGAGGATGCCCATTCCTACATGGAAGTGGGAGCGTATCACCATGGATTTTGTGGTGGGTTTACCCACTACTGTGGGTGGTTATGACTCTATCTGGGTAGTTGTGGATCGATTGACTAAGTCTGCCCATTTCATTCCTGTCAAGGTTAAGTATACAGCGGAGAAGTTGGCTGAGCTTTACATCAGTCAGATAGTTAGATTGCATGGTGTGCCTGTTTCTATCATTTCGGATCGGGGTTCACTCTTCACTTCACATTTTTGGAGGGCCTTGCAGCACGGTCTAGGCACTCAGTTGGATATGAGCTCAGCATTTCACCCTCAGACAGATGGACAGTCTGAGCGGACGATTCAGGTGTTGGAGGACATGCTTCGAGCGTGTGTGATCGATTTTGGTTCCCGTTGGGACCAACATTTGCCCTTGGCAGAGTTCGCCTATAATAATAGTTACCACTCCAGTATACAGATGGCTCCATTCGAAGCTTTGTATGGTAGACGGTGTAGATCTCCGATTGGTTGGTTTGATTCTGCTGAGATGGACTCATTAGATGCGGACTTCCTTAGGGATGCTATGGAGCAGGTCCGTATGATTCAGGGTAGGTTGTTGACCGCTCAGAGTCGACAGAAGAGTTATGCAGATAGGAGGGTTCGAGCACTAGAGTTTATGGTGGGCGATCATGTTTGGCTTAGAGTGTCACCTATGAAGGGTGTTATGCGGTTCGGTAAGAAGGGAAAGCTTAGCCCCCGATTTATTGGTCCATTTGAGATTTTAGAGCGAGTTGGAGAAGTGGCGTATAGACTAGCTTTGCCACCTAGCTTGTCATCCGTGCATCCTGTGTTTCATGTCTCTATGCTCCGAAAATATGTGCCTGATGAGTCCCATATACTTTCATTCGATTCGGTGGTGCTGAGTCCAGACTTGTCGTTTGAGGAGGAGCCTATAGCTATTTTGGACAGACAGGTCCGTAAGCTAAGGAACAAAGAGATTGCTTCCGTGAAGGTGCAATGGAAGCATCGTCCAGTTAGAGAGGCGACGTGGGAGACAGAGTCTGATATGCGTGCTAAATATCCTTATCTTTTCGAAGCTTCAGGTACTTTCTTTTATCTTATGTTCGAGGACGAACATGATTTTTAGTGGTGGATAATGTAATGACCCGCTAGGTTATTCGGAGAATTAGTCCTCTTAATCTTTTAAAAGATTGATCTCGTAAAATTTTAAATGGGCATTTTAGACTACTTAATTTATGGGTGAGTTTGAATAATTAATAAGTGAGGGGCTAAATGTTAATTTGTTTAAAATTCTATATCTACTTGACCTATATATTAAATTAGGTTAGTGGGATTTATCAGTTTTAGAAGGAAAAAAAATAAAGGAAGACAAAAGGCGCTGCACAACGTGAGGAGCAGCAGCAAACTTGCAATCTGCTTTGGGCCAATTTGAAGGTAAGTGTATATATTAAATTATTAATACACTTAATAATAGATTGTATATGTTAATTGGAGTAGGAGTTGTATTAGTATGTTAACAGTAGCATATATATCGATTTTATAATGGTAGTATTATGTTCCAGAACATGGTTGCTTTGTGTATTGTATAAATTAAGTGGAATGGTGATTAAATGGCAATATGTTTTCCAGAAAGTGATAAACAATTCCATCTGCACTTTCACTCATAGTTAAAAATTGCTTTAGAATGTGCAGATGGCACATTCTTTGTTTCACGCTTCTGTTTAGTGCAAACGGTCCTTCGTTAGTCGAGGAAAAAATATAATAATGTGTATTTCCTAACGTGTATACATATATATGTATATGTATATATTTTGTACTAATATTAGGTGTTGCATTATATGAATATCATTAGATTTTAAATATTTAGGATATTAAAACTTAATCTTAGGCTTGAAATTTTGGAACTTGATTATAAGTTTTTAAATGAGTTTTTGGGGTCTATGCTAGATGGATAGTAATGTGAGTATTTTTTTTTATATATTTGAAAATCTTATTGTGAATTATTATTTGTTTAGATCGTGGTATTACGGATTCTAATCGGAAAGGGAAGGCTCAAGTGTTAGAGTGATCGTGATTTGACTAAGGCAAGTGAACTTTTAAAACTTTATAATTCTTGTAGAATTCTCGAATTATCCTTTCTCCTATGTGTGAATCGTGAAGTATTTTTACTATTTTAATGAGGTGCTTAAATATAAATGGGAGTTGGTGTGTTGTTGTGACACTTGGAGTAAACATGTGGCTAAGTGATGAGAATTTATGTTTGAGTTATATGGTTGTGGTTGGTGATTATGAGTGGATTGGTTGTAGATTTCATCTCATATGCATTCATTTTATGTCATACACATTGCATTGGTTCTGGATATTGGTATGAGTAAGATGGTAAAAGTTGGGACCGAGGTCTTTACCGGTCGAGATATTGTGATGCCGAGGTCTTTGCCGGCGATATTGTGATGCCGAGGTCTTTGCCGGCGATATTGTGATGCCGAGGTCTTTGCCGGCGATATTGTGATGCCGAGGTCTTTGCCGGCGATATTGTGATGCCGAGGTCTTTGCCGGCGATATTGTGATGCCGAGGTCTTTGCCGGCGATATTGTGATGCCGAGGTCTTTGCCGGCGATGATATTGTGATGCCGAGGTCTTTGCCGGCAATTTTTGCATACGCATTGCATCTCATCCTTGCATATTCCTGTGTGGCATGATGTTATCCCTGTGTTTGATTGTGTTGCTTCTTTTGAGTTACGACTTGTGATTTGATATCGGTGACATAGTAGGAACTATCTCTAGATTGTATTATGTGTTGCTGGACTGGAACTTTTCTGAGTGCAGGTGTGTAGTTCGGCGGTATGTGGTTGGGTGTGAAAGGAGTTTGTATATTCTATCGGAATTATTCTGTTTTGCTAGTTGACTTGTTGGGTACCGCGTTGTTTTTGGTACTCACCCTTGCTTCTACACTTGTGTAGGTTCTGAGCCCGGACTGTGAGTAGTAATTTCCTTGATCATCCGAGGCTTCCCAGGAGATTTAGAGAGGTAGCTGTTGTCATCCTGCTGACTCTCTTGTCCTGTTTCCTTTCTGTTTTGTTCTATTTGAGAAGAAAGACAGTTTCAGACTTTGTAATTCTTTGGATTTCTGTATAACTAGTGGCTTGTACACGTGACAACCAATCCTTGGGTGGTATTTAAGTTTTGTGAAGATTTCTCTTTTTAAGTTATCTATTTTATTTAGTGCTTCCATACGTTATTTCGATATTCTTGTTGGGTTTAGGCTGACTTGTTCTGGTGGGTTGAGCAAGTGCCATCACGCCCATTTTTGGGTCGTGACACTATCTCTGCTGGATATCCCTGGCACCTCGTAGATGAGGTCTACGTTCCAGTAAACTGCAATAAAAATTTTCACTTGGTACTTGCTGTAATTTTGCTGAAAGAAAGGTTGATACGTGTTTACGACTGGTCCGCGGGATCAAGGCGTATGAAACCATCCAATGAAATTCAGAAAATGACTTTGATAGCCCACATATCTACTAGACAGCGGGTTTTTTGAAAAAAATACTCGCACAAACTGGTCAAATCTTGATGCGTATAAAGATGTTCCAACCGGGGAAATGATTGGTCAAGAAGTACCTTTCAGAGTTGAGTTTGTCGAAGGAGTAGCTCAGCAACGAAGCGATAGCATGTAAGTTTTCTGTTTGTTATTTATTTATATAAACTTTTATTTTCTTTTAATTTTTTCTTTATTTTTGATACATTACTCACAGTGACTGCAGTGTATATGTCGCTGCATTTGCTGAGTATCTAAGCGACGGGATTTATGTTCCATCACAATCACCAGACCCTCTTTATCTTCGGAGAAGATATGCTGCAATTCTATGAAAATACGGCATATACAAGGCAAATGAAGGTTTTGAAAGCGAAAACGACGACCCTCCCAGGCCCAAAGATTCATCTCGTCCAGCAGACAGTGACAATGTCGTGCTTCTTTCGTAGCAAAATCTGATCATTTTATTTTCCAGGAAGAAATTATTTTTTTTAGTCTTTATTAACATAACTGCATTTTTTTTCTTTTTGAACACCTCAACAACATTTTAGTTTTTGTGTAATTAAAAAGTAATTACACTATTTTTTGGATACATATTTATTTTTGTTATTCAATTTACTTCGCGATATTACAACGTCAGAGAATGTTACTAGATAATTGCACAAGTTTATTCTTTCTTTAATAGCTTCTGGCTTAGTTTATTCCATTGAATAACATGATGATATATTTGCAGGTGTAATATTGTTGTCAACAATATCTGCACATAGTTGTTTTTTTTGCTTCAGTTTTGAATCAAGCATATATTTGCTTCTTTCAGTTTGGTATATGCTTCAGTTTTGAATCAAACATATTGTTAAGATACATGCACTTTGTCATAAACACATATATAGTGAACAACTCAAAGCCCTGTTTATCAGCAACATAAATACTAAAATTAAAAAAAAACAACTCAATTTGTGAACCAAATATTTTTTTGATACTATATTAAATGTACTGAGTTATATTGTTTTCAACTGAGTCTCCATGCACTAACAAACTAACGGACAACTAAACTTAAAAAAAAATATCGATACTTGTTACGTATTTATTGTTTTGAATTGTGCTATCAATGGTATCATTATTACATTATAAGGACTTTATTCAAAACATGAAAATGCATATATTTATTACTCATTACAACATCACACAAGATGTTTTTTTCACTTTTTTTTTGGGGAAGAAACTACATGTTCGTCTATTTCCACAACGACTATAACAATTCGTGCTTGTGCTAATATTTTTCACCTGCGCTTTTCCTTCTACCCTTTCTAGGCCTTCCTAGCATCTTTTTGTACTTGTATGGCAACACAATTTCATTAAGAACTTTGGGTGGGGCATCCCAATCTGCTCGATCAGGCATAGGTATCATCTGGACTTCATACGTGTTTGCTAATGCTTTTGGCTTATAATAATCAGAACAGTATGGGTGCATATCAACTACATTCTTACTCTTCAGCGCAACAACCGCATGTGGGTAAGGTAATTCATCAATTTAAAATTTGCCGCAACTACAACTCTTTCTTTCCAGACACACAACGTATCTCCGCGATGTATTGTACACTGAAAAAATGAATTCAGATGAAGGAACAACCTGTATTCGAACATAAAAAAAGTATGTTGTTACTTATAATTTCATAAATCACAAAAATGTTCAGAAGGTGCATCCATAATATTATGTAATAAGATTTCAATATCATTTTGTTTGCGACAACTTAAAAAAAAATTATTTTAAATTTGTTAAACATTATGCACGACACGTACCTTCATCATGGACGATTTTACAGTATTATTAATTAGCATTTCTTCAAATTTTCTACCCAAAGTTTCCTTTGTATATGACGTCTTTTCCTTATTTTTGCAGTTCCGTGAATCGAATAAGATTCTCGCTTCTTCAAGGAAGTCAATAATTGGTAGATCTCTTGCCTCGATGAGGCATCCATTGATACATTCGGCAATGTTAGAAGTCATTATCTGCCTTCTATTTACTGGTGCGTGTACCCTGGACCACTTTTCATAACCAACATCCTCAAGGTAATCCTTTACCCTGTGATCAATTGCAACAACCTTTGCGATTATTTTGTTGAAATTCTCAATCCTGTAGCATTTTTCCATCGCATAAAACTTCTCGCTAATCATATTTTTGCTTTTCTTGAAATTCGTGCATACATTTTTCCAAAGATGCCAAATGCAAGCATAATGTGGCACCTTTGGAAAGATAAGACCCACATTCTTGATTATACTTTCATTACGATTCGATACAAAACACATATTATCCCTCTCTCCAAAAGCATTCTTGAAGTTTTGAAAGAACCAAGACCATGAAAAATCATTTTCTGTATCAACGACTCCATAAGCCAACGACAGTATGCACCCTACATTTACACAAATTTTTTTATTTTTAAACAGATACTCAAATATTGCCTACAATTTATACCCATGATAAATAATAATTAATAACATATTTATAACACTTTTATTTGTACCTGCTCCATTCATTGTACTAGTCGATACAAACTTTCCTTTGTAAGCTCCTCCTAAATGGGCACCATCAACAACAACCACAGGCCGACTGAATTGGAATCCTCTCATAAGAGGTCTTAAGACAATAAACAAATACATGAACTCATTATCATGTGACTTGTGCATTCTAATATACGAATTCGGATATACAGTGTTTAACATGTGTATGTACATGGGTAATTGTTTATAACCATCGGCTGGTTTACCCCGCAAAATTTCCAAAGCACGTTCCTTCGCTCGCCATGCTTTTTGATACGTAATGTCAACACCGTATGCAGCCTTAACATCATCCTTTATGTTGTTTAGAGTATGCTTTCTCTTGTGATTCAGCAATTTTGGGACAGTCATTCCACTGATAAATGACAGTGTTGCCTCCACTTTGCTCAAAATCCTATCCCTCATCATACAAGTATGTGTATCATTAAAGTATCTAATTTTGAAGAATTTGTTATTTTTTTGGGATGACGACCTCATACTCCATGCACAATCATCAGAAAAACACCTTAATACATAACTGCAGATTCCAAAATATTTAAATTCATCAATCAAAAACAACATAAAAATATAAACTACAAAAATATCAAAACATGAATCAATTTCATCTAACAAAAAAAAAAAATGTTTTCCACTGGTAACTTTGTTATCTAGACTAGTGTATACACTATATTTGTTAAATTTTTTTTAAACAACAAAACCTTTTGGTATCGTATCTAAAACAACAAAACCGCATCTACCATTACATTACCTTTTGGTATCGGATCTTTTCACTCTATAGTTAAATCCTTTCTCAATCTTGTATTTGTTCATGACTGCAATTAATGTAGCTTTATCCTTGTAGATCTGTTTGACTTTCACGTTGACAATCGAGTCATCCGTTATCACCTTTGATACATCAGAATCAAACACATTTTCTGAAACAAACCAGTGATTTTCAACCATTCCAGATGAGGCGTCGAACAAATCTTTGACAGGATGTTCCACGTCTCGTGTATCCACGCATAATGGATACATCCAAAATCGAGGCTCTCTTTTCTTAATTTCGACATAAAGCTTCACACCCATGTCATTGTGAATTGTGATTGGTGATGAATTGTCATCAACAACGTATTGAATCACAATTTCCTTCCTCTGCTCATCAATACCAAACTCCGCAACAATGGCCGAACGCAAGTTACAAAATGAAATGTTATCATCAACTATGATCCCATCACTTTTGTATCCACTGTATATCACATCAGATTCCTATCTTCCCGAATGACGAATCAAAATTGAAATATTCATTTCCGTTGAAGAACGAATCAACAATGCCCGAACTGTATTTTTTTTATTGGAATTTTTTTTAAAAAAAATAAAATTCGGTAACATGATTCTGTTTGAGAATTTGCTGGGATTGCTTATTTCTCAACAGTCCAATCGGCGTCAATTAAGGAATCCGATTAAAAGATTTGTTAAGATTCCTTAATTAGCGAAACTGTTTCCATATTTAACAGTCCTTTATTATGTATCAGTCGCTATTTTTTAGGTATCTTCGTTCTACGCCTGTGTATCAAATGGCTCTAAAAAATTTGGTATAATTAGTAATTTTGATAAAAGTTGGTATTTTTGGGCATTTCCTTCTTCCAGTTTGGTATTTGTCAAATTTTTACTTTATTTAATGGATCACTCATATTTTCTAAATGAGTAAATATGGATCGATCTATTTTAAGAGCTCATACACATATGATTAAAATGGATAAAGTATGGGTAGCTATGTAGATCCATAGATCCCCCACTCATAATACAAAATTCTTAATTGCACTAAATTTTTGTTTTGTGTGCGAGAATTTTTTTTATTTTTCTTAAAAAATTTGGGGGCGGGAATGGGGTTAGGGTGGAAATTTGGAGGAGGGGGGGAGGGGGAGAGGTGGCGAATAAATTTAATTTTTTTTAATTTTTTATTTTTCCTTACAAAAATTTTGAGTGTAGTGGTAGGGATAAGGGGGGGGGGGGGGGTTAATTTTCTTTTGGGTCAAATTTTCTTTAAAAAAATTGAAGTTGGGTGTAGAGGATCTAGTGGAGATAGTGGGGGGAGAAAAAAAAATTATTTTTAAAATTTTTCATTGAAAAAAATTTGGGAGTGGGAATCCGGTTGGCATTGGGGGGTTAAATTTTTTTTTTAAAAAATTTTCTTTAGAAAAAATTTGGGAATGGGAGTGGGGGTGAAAAAATTAGGCATTTTTTTATTTTTTTCGGGGAGGGGGGGGGGGGGGGGGAGTGTACCGGGGTAGGGTGGTAAAAAAATTAACTTTCTTTTTTGATTTTTTTAAAAAATTTTGGGGGTAGGAGGTCCGGTGGGACTTGGGTAGAGGTGTGCAAAACTCGAACCGAAAAAATATTATCGATTTATTGTTATCGGGTTATAACGGGTTTTTAATGATTGTACAAAAAAAATTATCGGGTTATCGGTTCAGTTTCGATTTTTAGTATTGGGTAAACTGATAACCCATTAACACTATACTAATTTACTACTTTATCTCTTCATAATATTAAATATTAATAATTTAACATGACTTGATACTAAATCGATACTCGTAAGTCATGTATTTGCTTGGTTTCCAATGTATAACCCTTTTGTTGGAAAGTAAATTAGAATATGAGGTCAAATATTGCATATTATTAAGTTCAGATACTCAATTAATTTGTTTGTTTTACTGTATCTCATCGTATTGTGTCAAATTGTTCGAGAAGTCATATTATTTTATGAGTATTTTCTTATTAGGTAAACCGAAACCGAAACCGAACCATTAAGGAATAAAAATTAATAAAAAATATCTTATTGGTTTAACATATTTAAAAATAAAAAATTGATAAACCGTACAGACCAATGCACACCCCTAGGCTTGGGGTGAAATTTTATTTTTTTAAATGGTGATAGGGTGGGATGTAGGAGACGGGTGAGGGGCGAGTAGGGTACACAAATTTTTTTCTTGATATTTTCTAATTTAAAAATTGGGGGTGATAAAGGTGTGGGTATGGTGGGGTGGGTGATAGGGTATGGAAGTAGAAAAAATTAATTTTTTTTTCAAAAATAATTATTTGGGAGTGAGGTTGGAGTGATAGGGATTGAGCATTAACAATCATAACTTTGATTTAATTTTTTTGGCATTAAGTGGGTTGAAATCATTTATATCCAAACCATATTAAACCAAATCCATATTCTCATATTTCATATGAATGAATTATGGTCCAATTTATTTTGACTCAATCCATTTAAATTGGATCCAATCCATCCATTTGCCACCTTTGCCATTAAATATGGTAACTTGTCATTTTCTTTATAAATCAAAAGGTCGCAGCTATATTTGGCTAATAACAAGGTTGGTTGGCCATTTTAAATAAAAAGAAAATAGATTATTCTGCATAAATAATTTTTCTAAATGAGTATTTGCATAACGTTTCCTTAAATTTTTTTTTTATTATGTTTTGATTATTCGAATTGGCTTAATCTGTACACATCTAACAATTAAGACAGATTAATTTTAGATTTTAAGTTCATCTTCTCTATTCTTCTTTTTAACTATTATTTGCGTCATCTTTATTTTCAATATCTGTAAGTTTTATTCTTTTTCGTTGATTTTTGAGAGTTTTATTATGCAGTTTTTATTTTTCTTATGAGTTATAGGCTTATAGCTCAATTTTCTTCTTTGCATGAATTGAAGTTTCTTTGATGGGTAATTATTATGTGATTTCTTTAAGTGTTTTGATTTTTTTTTTTATGTTGATTTATTTTTGTATCTTTTATTGTGCATTTTTATTTTTCAATGAATATACAATGCAGCTTAATTTTTTTTTCAATTTTTATTTTATCGAAGAAAAGAATTACTAAATTTTCTATATTTATAAACAAAAAATCTTTCAAATCGCTTAAAGCGATTTCACTATGTTGTTGCACAATAACTAGATGTATATACACAATTTAAATGGAAGACAATTTTTTATGTATTTGCACAAATATACATGATTATATATATGCTATACAATTGCTAAACATTTTTATAAATCAAATGTATAGTAAATATACAAACTACAATTATTGTCCATATAGCAATAATCATTTTGCTCTCCATGCTTGTATATGTATCAGCTCAATCCAGTATATTTTTTCAAATGCCTTTTGTTATATTATTAAATGTATAAAATAATATTCAAATTTAATGTGTGTAAGATGTATAAATAATTATGAAGTGTATATGTAATATATCAATATTTTTTATAAATAGTTATTTAGTGTAAATATAATGTATTGATATTGTATAAATAATTATGTAGTATATATGTACTGTATTCATATTATATAAATCATGTATAAACATGTATACATATTGTGTAAATGATATATACATATGAATATATAATATACAAATAATTAGTAGTGTATATATAATATAGTGATATTGTATAAATATGTATAATCATGTATCAAATTATATCAACAATTATGTATTATATCGATTTTTGTTTGACTAACATCCATTTCCACCTTAATAAATAAAAATAAACAAAAAATAATAAAACTAAATATATATTTTCCACGAAAAAGTGAAACAATTAGAAAAGGAATGATTTTTTTTTTATAAGAAAAAAGAGCAAAAAAATAGATAAATAAAAAAATATAACAACAAAGTAAATTGTTTTAATAGCCTTATTTATCTATGGTTAAATAGTGATAAACCATGGCTAATGTATTAATTACATTAAATATGACCCTTTTATTTGAATTAGACCATTTTGGGTAGCTTTATAAAGTTAGCCTAAAAAAATGATAACTGTTAGTAGTTTCTTTAATTAATACTTTATTTTATTTTATTTTTGAAATTTTACCCATTTAACCAAAAGGTTAGACAAATATGGAAACCTTGATAATTTTTAAAATTTTATCTCAAAGTGTGGCTCTATGATGACTAAATATCAGACGCTTTTTCCTGATGTTTAGTATGATTTGCAAACGTAAAAGTTTAGATATTTTTGACTGAGATATATATAAAAACAAGTTGAAATTTTAGATACGTGAGTCTAGAAATTTTTGTTGAAAAAATTATTATTTTATTTTTAAATTTAAACAGTCAAATCTACTCCAAATAAACTCATATAAATCCCTTTTTTTATCAATGATAAAATCTCAAATCAAGAACTCAAACTGAATTTGTGACTATATTCACAACAAATCAACTCATAATTCATTAATATGTTCAAATTTTATATCATTTTCATTGTAATTTTTTAATCATATTTTTTTAGTCTGTTGAAAAAAGAATACTTTTTTTTGTCAACTTTTTAATTTCAACTCATCACTTGATATATTTAAGACCATAAAAATTAAAGAACATTTTGATACGTTCTAACTTTCTTTAGTTTAAGCTCACAAGATTCAAGAGTCTTTTTTAATATTCTTAAGTTCATTGCAAGTCAAAATCAGGCATATTTTAACTTTTCACGTAATATATTTTAAGATTATAAAATTAATTGATATTTTGATACATTTTACCTATTTTAATTTAAGTTCATAAAAGAGATAAATGTCAAAAATATATCTAAACTATTTTTTTTTTGAGTTTCATACCTAAACTATTGGAAGTGTGAGTTATAAGATAATAAGTGATAATTTAAGTATGAAATTCACACTTTTAATAGTTAGATATGAAACTAAAAAGTAGAGTTTTGACACTTATCTCTTCGTAAAATTAAAAATTCTTTCTTTATTTCTTTAAACTTCTAACTAATCAAAATCAAACAAATTAATTGAAAGGGTTGACGTGTTATGAAATGATAATGTTATATAATAATGAATAAGTTAAACCCAATGAATACATTAATTTTTGTTGCATGATGCAATGATTACATGGACTTGGGGATTTGTTGTAGTACCTCACCAAGCCTTTTTATTTCTCTCACTTTCTTTACAAACTCTGTTTTCCAGTTTGCTTCTGCTGCTTTCTGGTATTTTCAATCTCATCCATCCTCATGCATGCTTCTTATGGCTAAAGTCTCTATACTAACATTGCATGCATATGGATGAATTTTTCTCTTCTTTATGTATATTGCATGTATCACTTCTAATGCCACAAACCTTTTTTTTTTTGGTTAAAACTTTAGAGAAAATTTCAACATGGGAAAGGGTTCAGACAAAGATGGTGTAAGTGTAACCAAGACTCCAGTAAAGCTAGAGGCTGAGTCCCACTTTCAACACAGTAAGTGAGCACATTATTATGTATGCTAGCTATTACTTGATTTGAGGCCGAGAGGCTCAAGTACATTAGTGGCCTAAGGCGCTTGCCTTTTTTCTAACACGGTTGAGCCACCCCTGTTTGAGGCTTCAAGGAGTTAATTAGTTTTAAATTCAGAATTTAACTCAACATCCCCTGTCATGTTGTTGTGTATAAGACAGTATTGCTGCTCAACTTTAATTGTTTTAAATTACATGCATCAAATGTTATGAGTGCTTTAATTTACAAAGACATAATATATAAACAGACACTTAAATTTTGTTTCAGTTGGTTAGTAAGCATTTCAAATTTCAGTATGCACATGGAAATACCTCAAACTCGTTATCAATATGTTAGTTGAACACTCCAACTAATAAAATGATCATCTAGACACTTCCAATATTCATATGTTGCGTCAGCATAATATGAGACACAGTGAGGATGGATTGGAGGTTTAGTTTCCAATTGAGTTGAGACCACAGTGGGATGCTAGATGTGGACTCTCAAAGTTAGAGTACTTGTGAGCTAATGCTAAGCTTGAATGTCTGTTTATGTATTGTCATTGAAGAATTCTTGATTGGTTGTTTGCAGCATTGTTGTCATGCGATCGAGAGAAACTTTGTTGTTTTCTCTTGGTGTTTCATCAGTTCAATGTGTATATACATACTAAATGTCTTCTTGCCCACAGATAATAGTTATTGGCTTCGACCAAGGAAAAGAAAGGACATTTTTGGTACGGGAGCAGGTGATTAATATCTAATAAGTTTCTGTATTCTTGGGATTAAATTTTTCTGCTTTACTAATTAAGACCATTTTTGACAGTTAAAAGGTACTTTCTTCGCCAACGGAAAATAGTAAAGGAAAGGCTTAGCTTGGGTGCAGGTAATGACTTAAATTGTGATTTGCTTAATGAACCAAGTCAACTAGTATACTAGACTTTGTGCTTAATAATTAAGTATCTAAACATTGAGCTTGTTCCTATGATTGACAAATATATAATCATTTCTGTTGGAGAATATTACTGATTTATTTTTCAGCAGATGATGAAGAAAAACGCAGATGCAAAGGCTTGAAAAAAAGCTCATCAAAAAAGCTTGATTCATTAACAGTTCCTTCCAAGACTCTCCAAGTAAAAGTTTTCCCCTATTTCTTTACTTGTCAATCCTTCAAATGTTCATTTGTTTCTGATCCAAAGTATGCTACTGCTCTCCGTTGTAGGTGTACCATAGAAGACGTAACAAGAGCGGAAAAGTTCAGCCATTCATTGAAGGGCATAATAAGCCTGTTCAGGCAAATTATTTTACTAAAAATGTTGTTCCACTGTCCTCTTCGCTGTTTCTAACCTAACTATGCTACTAACTATCAGTTGCAGGTGTACCATCGACGGTTTAAGAAGAATAATAAGTGTAAAGCAGTTGAGCCATCCTTTCAGGAAGGGAAGAATAAGAAGCGGAAAACATCAATATTTTCTACAACAGAAGGTAATGAAGACGGCGGTGATTATACAACTTCTTTGGATTAATAATGTGACATAGCATTTAACAAGAAATTATACATTCCCTTTGGTGCACCTTTATAAAGGTTTAAAGGACAGTCCAGGGAAGGATGCTAACCTTTCTATTCACAAGAAACCAAGGCTTCAAGTGTCTAGCAGTAGAAGTGGACTCATAGTGAAACATAATAAGAATTCTCAAATCCATCACAAGAAGAAAGATGCACAAGTTCCAATCAATGAAACACCAAGTGACACAGACAAAATGATCTTGAGAACAAAAGTAATCCTTGATGAGGAGACAATACGAGAATGGAAATTTCTGATGGAAAAACCAGAACATGAAGGCTGCAAATCTGAAAAGTGTGACGAAAGATGGGAAATAGAGAGGACATTGTTCCATGGACGGGTGATATCATTCATTTCTCGCATGCATCTTATCCAAGGTATCATTTTGTTTCTGTATTTTAATTAAGATTTTCTGACTCTTTCCTTCATTAAACAGTATCAAACTGTGATATAATTAATTATTTTCTTCTATGCAACTCTGTAAGTTACAAATGTATGTAGCATATATGTAACTACTCCACCAATTCAAGGATACAGAAATATCATGGAAATTTGACAAACTAGCATGTGTCCATAAAATGTAGCCACAGTATTGCCGCCAGAAAACTCAGAGCATTATTGAAAGATCAGTCTATCATACCAAATGCAAGCAAAAGAATTACTGCCAACTATTTGTGAAGTACACCTCGCGCAAAGAATTCATCGAGAACATCGTCAAAGCAAAACAGTATCTTCAAAGACGATTACTCATTAGAGACTCGTCTTTTGAAGTATCAAAATGCCTGTTTATGCATCACTGATATGAAGACAAGTTCACGTGGCTTTTTAGAAATTTCTCTTAGTGAGAGTCATACTAAGGCTTTGATTGTAATCGTTTCCAACTTTTAGTGTTTCCCTATAAATAAAACATGATAAGAAGGAGGTAAGTGTAATTTATAGATGTTAATGAATGGTATCTGCAACTGGAGTACTTCTTTATCAGCAAGAGTAAGATAGCATTGAGAAAAGATTTCATTTTCTTTCATAATCATATAAAGAGAATATGTTTAGTCATTGTCTTCAGGAAGACATAACCTGGGGCAGATTATACATTGACAGGTAATAGACAGTTCTCACAGTGGAAAGGTTCAATTGTAGATTCTGTGGCTGGGGTTTTCCTGGCTCAAAATGTTGCGGACAACTTATCAAGGTACTAAAGATTGTATGCGAGGAACTTTTCACAAGGGACTCTTAATGTGTTCATTCGGAATCTGAATAATAATCTCAATTTGTCTATGCTGATGCATTTGCAGCTCTGCTTTCATGTCCCTTGCTGCTCAATATCCTTGTAATGAAGTCAAATTCAAATCAAAATTTTACAACGGAAATGGAAAGACCAAGATGGAGAAATCTTCAAAAGGAAGTTCTAATATTAAGAACCAGGGGATAAACCGAAGAACAAATCCGAATAGGGGGAAGAAGAAAAGGGAGACAAGAAATCAGCAAGCTGAACCAATCTTAAGAAGGAAAAGTGAAAACGCAGATTTGAAAAGTGAAGCCATTGAATGGAAAAACATAAGGAAGTCATCTTCCTTTGTTAATCCCAAAGAGAGAAATGATAGCACATTAGATGCCATAGATTGGCATGCAGTCCATGCTGCAACAGCGAAAGAGATATCGAAAGCTATCATGCAAAGGGGAATGGACAAAAAGCTTGCACAAAGAATTAAGGTTAATGATTTTTTGGCTAAAGTTATGCGGCAATCAGTAAGCATTGCAATAAACTAACTGCTCACTTCATTGCAGAATTTTATTAACCGCCTGATCCTCGAACAAGGGAATGTGGATCTAGAGTGGCTACGTGAAGTTCAACCAGAAAAGGCTAAGTAATGTCTGCAATTTCGTTCTGTATGAATTCGAGAAAGTTATATAGTTTGTGAGACAGGAAACACATTAAGTTAACTGAGCTTTAAAAATGTAGTTGACCGAGAAATCTGTTTCTTTCAGGGAGTACTTGCTGAGTATTTATGGTTTGGGAATGAAAAGTGTGGAATGCATAAGGTTGCTAACTCTCCAACACCAAGCTTTCCCAGTAAGTTTATATCGGAAACACCAATTGATACGGTCTATGAGCTTTCTCATTAACACACTATTATTATTTGATTAGGTTGATACAAATGTAGGACGAGTTCTCGTGAGACTGGGTTGGATACCTATTCAACCACTTCCTAGAGGACAAGAGATGCATCTTTTGAATATGTAAGACTTTGGATTCATCAGTTGTTGCTGTCAAAGTTTCATTTTCAAGTTTTTCTCCATGCTCCTCAAAGAGTATCATAATTCAGGTACCCGAGTGTCAAAGATGTTCACAAGTATCTGTGGCCACGATTATGCACACTCAATTATCTGACACTGTAAGGAAAGCTTACCTTCAGACTAAAAGATATTTACTTTTAATTTAATAGTTGAATATTAGTGAGAATCATTCTATATTGCTTTGTGGTTGCTTGTAGATATGAATTTCATCATCAGATGATTACCTTCGGAAAGGTTTGTTTGTTTGTCATCATTTATATTAAATAGCTTTTCTTGATATTTTGGGACTGTAATTTGGTTGCACACAGGTATTCTGTACAAAAACAAGCCCCAATTGTAATGCATGTCCAATGAAAGCAGAGTGTAGACACTTTGCCAGTGCTTTTACAAGGTACGTAAATAGCGCACATATTCTGTGCACGTAACAGCGCTATTTGCAAAATAGGATTTCAGTTAATTTAGTATAAATATTCTATGCATGTAACCGCACTACTTGTAAAATAGGATTTCAGTTAATTTAAGTTTTATGCACTGTTAATGTACAAATATTCTTACTATTGGTTACCTTGTTTTCTAAGTTTTGTTTTTCATTTTCCTATTTTTAACCTTATTTTCCAAAAATTTAAAATAATTAACTTCCATAAACTCATCTCTGTTGGATTCTCAACCAAAACCTTCTCTCTATGTTATCTTTCTTTGCTTGTCTTTTTAACCCCGTATTCATCTCTCTTTAATGTGATAATTAAATTTTAAGATTTTGAAGCAGATTTTTATGTGATGTTTACTGTAAATATTTCTTCAAGTTCTTTTTCTAAAAGAAAAAAAAAATACTTAATATCATTTGCAAAGCTTTCACAGATTACGAATTCTGATGCAAATGTTTTTTTCTCCAAGATTAACAAGTTGAAGTATGGAAGAATTACTTGCAATTTTAATAGTATTTGAGGTGAAGAATTATTTGATTAATTATGATGATTTTGTTGAGAAAGAAATATGAAAAAGTTAGATTTGATTTATGTTGTAAAAGGAAATAATAACTAATTTAGTTAGAGTATAATTACGATTCTAGTTTTAATATTTCTTTTCTAAATTTTAATCATATAAATCTGATGATAATTATTAAATTTACCTGACTGGAGTCTCGTAAATAATACATACTATTTTTCATTCTACTTTTCGGAATTTATAGTACGCTCTTGCTGAAATTACCTTGAAAATTCAGAAACTAAAGCATGTTCATAGAAATATATAGAAACCATAAGCTATTGAACATTGATGCAGTGCAAGACTTCTCCTGACGGGGCCAGGGAAAACGAGCTCTGCAAATATTGATACTGCTTTCGTACCTGTAGACAGTGCACACTCATGTACTGACACTTCTCAAGCAAATCTTGTTTCTTCTTTCGGGGATGCCGGAGATCATCAGAATGAGCTTGTCACGTACCCAGCGCCAGACTGTATTGGACAAACAGATATTGAAGATTTTTGTGCCAACGACATACCTACCATCACATTTGACTGCCAGGCATTCATGGAAAATTTGTTAAGTTACATAGATGAGAATGATTTCACAACAAAAGAAACTGACTTGTCTAAAGCTTTGGTGATTGCCACTCAAGAAGCACCTTTGCCTAAACTGAAGCATATAGGTCGGTTAAGGACGGAGCATCAAGTGTAAGTTTGAAGTACATTTCATTGATTTTCATTTACTTGGGAAAGCTACGTATGCAAGTTAAGAATGGGCTGCACATTCCAGAAGATAGTGAAGGAAATGGTGAAGTGTTTAAATAACTGCTCATTAACATTTATCTTTTCTACGTGCTGCAGCTATGAACTTCCAGATTCACATCCTCTGTTAGAAGGGGTAAGTTAGGTTACCAACATGAAAGAAATGATTTATTCGTCATGCTTTTTGATTTGGTGAAGTTGATTGAAGCTTATAAACGCAGCTAGAGAAAAGAGAACCCGAAGACCCTTGCCCATATCTACTTGCTATAAGGACACCAGGTCATTGCTTCCCAAAAAGTTATATACTTGAATGGACTAAATTTCTATAAACAAGAACACAAAAATGTGGTCTATGCAGGATAGTCGTAGTGAACTCACACTTCTGGAATGTACAGGAAATGCAGAAGAGAAGCATGAATCCTGTAATTGTGATGAAACTCCAAAGAAGGTCGATGCATCAAATATAGGCGCAGGAAACGATATACAGACTGTTAGTGGGACACTTCTGGTGAGAAATATTTTTTTAGGACTTAATGATTACTCCTGGATTGGGATATCTCATGTTTGTAAACCTTTTCACATTCTAATCTATTTGGATAGTTTGGAAGTTATCTATCAAATAAAAATTAACTCACAAGATTATCTTCAGATTCCATGTCGAACAGCAAATAAGGGAAAATTTCCACTCAATGGAACATACTTTCAAGTAAATGAGGTGAATTTCAGCTTCCATATAGCACAGAATGTTCTCATTCATTCATGCAGCCATTTCACATAATTAACTTATTCGAGAAATACTAATAAAGTGGTTAGCACAGGTTTTTGCTGATGAAGAGTCCAGTCAACAGCCAATTGAAGTTTCAAGTGCATGGATATGGAATTTGCCAAGAAAGACCCTATACTGTGGCAACTCCATCAGAGCAATATTTAGAGGTACAGACGCCAAATAGCTGTTTAATTAAATAAATGCCATAAATCGGATAATTCTATGTTATAAAGTGCATGGGCGGAGCCACCTAAGGTGAAGGGTGATCTGGTGCATACCCTACACCGGAATATTAAATGTTAACTATTATGTGTGTATATTTAATTTTATAGACCCTTTCCTTTCCCAAATTCCTGACTCCGCCACTAATTAATTCAGGGATGTCAACAAAAGAAGTACAAAATTGCTTTTGGAGAGGTATGAAGTGATTTCTTTCAGAATTGCATTAATTGCTACAATGTGCATCCTATATTTTCATGAATATTCAACATTCTTACGACAATTAATGGTACTTCATAGAGACATGATGTTGTGTGTATATCACATATATGGTACAGAGTTGCATACATAAAAGATGTGCGTGAATTTGAAGGTAGCTAATTTTGTGAGGAGACTAATGTATTATATATGGTTTTTCAAGTGTCTCAGGATATGTATGTGTGAGAGGGTTTAACCGCAAAACACGAATACCTGGATCTCTTCCCCTTGACCTTCATCGTCCAATAAGCAAGTTGGGAAAAGCAAAAAGGCCTTCAGAAGATTGAAAGATGTGTACACTTTGTGTCACCTGGATTAAGCACAATATGTGTTCTTTTGTTTCTCCAATTATCTATTCCAACACCAACACTCATGTTATTGTTTAAATCTCATGTCAAGTATAAAATGAAAATTAAAGCTGTTACCATAAACTAAATACAAAGTTAGAATAGTCGCACATAAAACTCTCTTTTGTGTAATGTTTTGGATTAATTCGGAATAGAAACACATGGTTCTGTAACCATGAAACCCCTACCACCAATTTGGTGGTATCCCATAATTTCCTTATTTTTTTTCAATTATACCCTTATTTAAATCTTAATAGTTCTAATTTATCCTTTATTAAACTTTACCCTAATATATATATTGTTTTTGTATTACTTATTTTTTTCCGCATCAACTTTTGAAACTTTTTTTTCGCCCCTCGTTTTTTCTTTCACGTTTTAATCTATTTTTTGAGTTTATTTTTAAAGTTCTTACTTTTTTTATTTTCTTATGTTGTTTGTATGGTTTGGAGATATATTAGCTTGTATGTTTCCCTAGTGTATTTATTTTTTTTTAAAAAAAATATTAAAAAAATATTGATAAATTTAATATTTATACTAACTAAGGACATTTTTGTAAATTTATAAGTTACGATATAATACCATACAGTCAAATCAAACAACAAATTATCATTAAACAGTAGCAACCCATACAGTCTATCCAAACATTGTATGGTATTGTACTGTACGATAACATACCATATACCATATATTATGAAATCATGACAAACCGCCATCCAAACAAGCTGTTAAGAAGCAAAATTATCTTTTTATTATTCTTTTCAATTATTGTGTATTATTTTAATAAATTTAAACATAATAAAAATTAATAGAGAAGATTTTCTTATTATAATTTAATTTTTAAACATTTTTTTTCAACTAAAATAGACTTGATACAGAAATAAAATTTAAAAAAACTTTTAAATAATAATAATTTTTTTTTTAAAAAAAAGTCCAGAAAAAAGAACTCCTAAAAAAGTCTAAAAACCGTCCATAAATAGGCAAAAACTGTCAAAAAACAGACTTTATTAAAAGAAAAATAGTCAAAAAAACTTACAAAAAATAATAATTTTTTTTTGAAATAAAAAAGAAACATCCTGAAACAAAAACAAATAAAAAGTCCAAAAAAAATAATCTAAAAACTGTCAGAAAAAATAGGCCTAAAAAAATTCCTCCAAAAGATATAGTTAAAAGGTCAAATTTTTTTACTAACAATTTACTTAATATTTAGAATTGAAATAAACTAGCACAGGAAACTTGAAATTCTACCATCTAATGCTAATTTCAATTCCAATTAGACAATAATACTAAAACATATGTTATCTATATAAAGAGTAAATTTTTATTCACGTCAAAACAACATGCTTATACACCAATGGGTTTAGAGATAATACTTCATCCGTTCCTTTTTATATGTCACCTTTTGGAATGACACTTGCATTAAGAAAAAAAATGAGTTTACCATTTTACCCTTATTTAATAGTATTTGTCTTTTTAGTTCTTTTAATTGGTCAAAAAGTATATATTTTCAAAGTAATTAACTATCAAGGTCAAAATAGGAAGAAAAGTGTAATTTATGCATTGGTATTGTGATGACATATATTAAGGACAATACATTTATAGTAAGGACAACACATAAAAGGGAACAGAGGGAGTACTATTTTTCCTTTCTTTCATAATATTATGTTATCCTGTAATTTATATGCATGTTGGTTAATAATTTATCTGCATTTTTATTGGATTCAATTTATATTTGTATGGATGTATGCTTGGAAGGAATATATGTTTATTTAAAAGCTTTAAGAACTCTTAATACGATTCTAAAGCTCATCCTAAGGAACTGTAAATTGATATTTAATATAACTTATAGTTTTCAAGTATATGACCCAAGTTATGAAAACTACTATGTTCGTTCTTTTGCTAAAATTCTCAAATAAAAGAAAACAAATGCTAAGTAAATATCTTATTATTTGAATTATATTTTAATAGAAAATATAAACATATTAATTATATGTAACAACTCATCTTAAGATGAGAAGTCCCACATCGGCAAAATACGAAAGAGATGCTAGGTATATAGGTAAAGGGCTGGTTTATATACTGTGAGACGCTTTTTGGGGTGAGCCCAAAGGGACAAATCTGTGATGCGCTAGGCCCAAGAGCGTACAATAATTCACAGTGTTGAGCCAGGTCGTTACAGGTGGTATCAGAGCCACTCTTGTTTCAACCTTGTCGATGTGGGTCAGAGTTCAACTGAGTTTAGGCGAATCCCGGTGAGGTGGGGCAAACCTCAGTACAAAGTCTAAGCGAATCCCATGCGGTGGGGCAAACCTTAGCGAGGATGCTGAGTCCATAAGGGAGTGTATATAACAACCCATCTTGGGATGAAAAAGTTCCACATCGGTAAAACACAAGAGAGATGTTGATTATATAAGTAATTGACTGGTCTATATACTGTGAGATGCCTTTTGAGGTGACGGTTCACAATATTGGGCCAGGTCGTTACATTATAATTCATATCGAGGTAGATAGGAGGTGGACATGAATTTACAATTCAATAATAAACTAAGATAATTTTTTCCATTGGGTATTGGAATAACATAGAATTATCAACATAGGTTGTGGTGCAGTGGTGAGACTACTCCATTCTTAATCAAAATCGGGTTCGAGCCCTGAATATGGAGAAAATCTTGTTGGGAGCTCTATCCCTAAATGGGTCCTATAGTGTGCGGTTCAAATTAAGTCGAGCTCTAATGCGGACGCCGGATAAAAAAAATAGATATATATAGAACCAGAAATACATTCAATTATTTTGACTATTGTTATTATCAATAGAATGAAGTTAATTTGCATTCTGCGATAGGAATAAAAAAATGACTTATTTATAAACTTGATGATATGACAGTAATATCTACATAATTATTTATAGTTGTGTGCTCAATGATATAAGTTACACACGTAATAGTTTATTTATTTTTATATCTTTTTTATTAATTGATGTGATACACACGTGCAAAGCACGCATATTAAACAAATGTATTATATTATTAAAAGCGTGATGCCGCAAAGTGCAAAGTTTGATTACCATTTTACCCTTCAAAAATTGTATGACTATTTTATCCTTGAGCCATAAAAAAACAAAACAAAAAACAACCTTCCAATATATGATAATTTTTATTACTATTAATTGGGTGAATGTGGACAATTATTCCATCTGGTGGTAATAGTACATAAATCATCTATATTTATGGTACTTAATTATAGTTTTTATATTTCATAATATTATAAGAAGCTTAAATGTCTTCATTATTACTACTGATCTCAATTGTTTTATTTTCTGGATTCTAAAGTATCCCACCAATTCGAAGGTCAATTGCTAATTCACAATTAATATTGGAATTGCTGCACTCCTTTCTCAGGTCAATATATCTCCTTAAGAATACTACTGTTACTTAACTATTGTAGTCTTGTTTTGCTTTACAATTATTAATTAAGTATTGTAGTCTATGATGATAATTTAAAGTTTTTAAATTTGTACTAATATAATTATTTTTGTTATTTTGCGTAATGTTGCTCTGTGAGATTATAATTTGTCATGTATGGTGGAAGAATATTTTGGCAATCACCTTCTTCTTTCCGTCATATTTTTGTGGTACTTTATGGGTATATTTTTACCAAATTCAAAATCAGGAAGAAGACTGAAGAGTGCCTAATATCTGAAACACAACAATGCCTACCCCACTATTGACAATGTTTATTTTGCTGCTATTTTTGTCAGTGTAAATTATGTTGAATCTGTCTTGGAAAAATTGAAGTTAACACTTGTGAATGTGAAAGTGGGTCATGAATTTTAATTTTTTTTTTGTAGCACACAAGTTTTATTTAGGTCCAACCTTCGTCACTTTTTACAACTTTTTCTCTCTTCTTATAAATTTTTAACTGCTCCAACCTCCATCACAAAATTATTTATATGTTAAATTTGTATTATATAAATACATACATAATAGCTTTATTGCACAATTTTCATATATTAATATATACTAATTTAAATAGTTCTTGAATGATTCAATTAATTCGAATAAAAACTTGATTTTGGTTTGATTTAATTTAATTTAATATTAAAAATATTGATCATAATTGATTAATTTGATTTTAAATAAAGAAAAAATAAAATCAAACCCCACATTACATTCATACAAATATTAAAAGTATTTTATACATAATTTTTTTGGTGATGTAATAGATAAGTATTTTTATTTTAATATTTTTTTTGTATTTTCACATATTATTTCAAGTTTAAAATTAGATCTTTTTGAACAGTCTAATAAGATATACAATAACATACTATTTATTTTTTTGATTTATATTGATTTAGACAGTAAAAATATATAATTTAGTTTAATTTTTTTCGTTAATGTCTAGTTATGTAATTAAATAATACTTATTTTGGCATGACTAATTAATTAGTACTTTTAAATTATATTTCATTATGATTTATTAATGATCTATATTTATTTGATCTGATTTCGTCAATAATTAAGGGAATCCAGCAACTTAGGGTGAATTGTGCAATTGGCCTATTTGCCAATCTGTTTGGATTTCTTCTATTTAGATTTAGTATTTTCTCCATTTTATTTTATTTTGTTTTACTTTTCTTTTGATACTTTATAGATTTATAAATTACGTAAAAATTTATTATAAATCACAATAGTTAGTAATTTTAAAATATTTAAAATATATATAAAATTTTATTGAGTCTTTTAAATTTATGGAAATCATATAAATTAAGATAAAAGAATATATAGATATTAGGTTTGTGCTGACCTGAAATCTTGTTTCTAGTACATCAACAATTCGAGAAAAAAAGAGTTAAAAGAAATAGTAATTTGTGATCACGGGAGGCGCTTGACCATACAACTCTTCAAATTCTAAGTTTGGTTAACAAAGTAATTTTCCATATGAGTTGGCCAATTCTAACATTATTTTATTTAAAAAGAGTCAGACGACGAATTTTTTTTTTTTTTTAAGATATAATGGCTCCGGCACTACTCTCCAATAATAATAACTAATTTCTTTTATGAGTATGATCACAACAAAAAAAGAGATGCTTTCTATCAAAAACAAATATCGCTTTGTTTATGATTATTTTTTTTATAAAATTTTAAATCATCTATGTAGACATTAAATTTTGTAGGACTCTACAAGATGAGTTTTATTTCACTTAGAGTTTGTTCTTGATCATGATCTTGAGTTTGTTCTTGAGTTCAAGAGTTTTTAAGCTGGTTCTTGAACTTGAATGTTTGAATTCTTGAATTTGTAGAGAAATTTGTGGCGTTTGATCCATGAGCTCTCTCTAGCTTTTTTGTTAGAATTCTTGATCTCTAACTTTTGAATTATGAGGACCCCTATATGTAGTGATAGAATAGTGGAGTCATGATGGAATTAGGCTTTGCCAATCAGATTTAAGTGATATGACATATTGGGCTATAATGAAATAGACCTGTCATTTGGACACATGACATGATTCTATTGGCTTCTTTG
The DNA here is from genome assembly GCA_029948455.1 of Solanum rostratum. Taxonomy (NCBI): domain Eukaryota; kingdom Viridiplantae; phylum Streptophyta; class Magnoliopsida; order Solanales; family Solanaceae; genus Solanum; species Solanum rostratum. The sequence goes on along the minus strand of CM057053.1, from coordinate 12,255,754 downwards.
TTTGACTTGGCGTGCCACGTCATTTGACACGTGACACCAAGATTAGCCTCTTGGATGAGAGGATATTGGGCCTAATAAAGTAGGTTACCTTTTGCAGCCCAAATAGTTGAATTTGGGCTTTTAATTAAATCCATACTTTATTGGACTTAATTAATTGACCCAATTATATTAAGGGGATTTTTCATAAATGGCAAACTTAAAAATCTTAAAATAGCCAATGTTTATGAAATTACTTTTTATAACTATGACTATAGCAAATTTAATGTATAAATCGGATTTCAGGGTAATGTATAAATCGGAAGTGTCAAATTTTTGTTAATTAATTAGGCGTTTTTTTAGGTACTTATTATAGGAAACGGTTGCATATATAAAGGAAGTATAATAACAAATTAAAATCCTTTTCCTAATTGAACACTTCTTCTAATAAGATGATATTTTTCTACTCTAAATAAAAAAAAAAGATTTCCTTTCTATCAGAAAAAATTGCCAACGTAATTTTTTTTTTCCTGGGTTTTTTGGAAGGAAGTTACTGGTGAGTTTTCAATTTATATAAAAACTAGTATAATTTATACAATGTTGCTCACTGTATAATTACACATAAATATACAGATCAATTTATACATGTATGTCATTAAGTGTATAAAATTTTCATGAACTTATACATGTGTGCTTACTTGTAATAAATTTATACACTTGAATATTTGTGTTTTTTTTAAAGTTGCATGGACCAGGTTTGTATAAGTTTTCCTCCGTAATAATTTATATACTGTATAAGGAGGGCTAAATGATGGATTCCATGGAAATTTACATTATACTTAAATGGTGGATTTCAGGGTTGTATAAACATTACCCAAAATTTCCAATGTACTGAATTTATATATACAGAGTTGCATTTCATATACATTCCATGACTGTATAAAATACTCAAAATCATATACTGTGAGAGTTTATTTTTGTATAAATCTACCCTTATACACCCATGATTTTATAAAAACATCATCAGATCTGACAATTATATTTTTTTGTATAAAAATTAAAATAAAAGACACATGTATTGTGAAATCTACAAATTGTGGAAAATGAACATTACATGCACAATGAATACCTCTCGTAATCCTTTTTGATGAAGACTCCTTCACCATATTGGATGGAAGATGAGTTGAAAATTCCGGCTAAAAAGTAAAAAATTTGGGGAAAATTTAAGCAGTGTGAGCAAAAATAAAAAAGAGCCAAAAAGTCTAAAACTTGAAATTTAAAGTATGCATTTTGAAATAAAACTGAAATATTACCTTAGTTAAGCAGATTTTGACTTGATTTGTTAAGATTTTCGAGAGATTTAAGCGTGTGATGGTGGCTTAAATGGCGGAAACGGTTAAGGAAGGTGGAGTATAAACGTGTGTATAATGGAGGCTAGAAGAAGGAGGGAAAAGGAATTAGGTTTTATACATTGGGCTGGTGGGGACCACATCTTTTATAGCAAAAAATAATAACGGGTATGCCATTAATGTAATAAAATTGAAATGTAGATAATAAATGATATTATTAGTCTTAAGTTTGCTTAATTAGGTAATAATTCCTTTTGAGAATTAGTCCTTTTGATTTCTCAAAAGATTTATCCCATAAAATTTTAAATGAGAATTTTGAACTATTTAATAACTACGGTTACTTAGTTTACAGGTAAATGTAGATAATTGATTTAATTGATGGATTAGATGTTAGTTTAGTTAAAATTCTATGCCACTTAGTCCAATTTTAGAATAAATTACAAAATTTTTAGAACTTAATTAATCCCAAAAAAAAAATAGGAAAGGGAAAGAAACTGCTCATTGCAGCGTCCACACGAAGGTGAGGGTTCTGCATTCTTAATGGCCAGAAAATTTCTTTGGAAGTATTACATACTTTTGTTGATTTTCTTTCCAAGGTGTTGCTAAGTAAGGTAAAGAATAATAGTAGTATAATGATGATGGGCCCAATAAAAGATTCTTCTTGATAAAGAAAACAATAATAATAATAATAATAAAGAATGTAAAAAATATATGATTGTTTGTGGGTCCCTTGAATTCATAAGTGTTAAGTTATATATATCATGTGAATTGTACAGATTTAAAAAGTGTAAGGTTGACTGGGATTTATTCGTGGTTACAGTGGCTACACTTTTCGGTAGTATCATTTTGATAATATAAATGTTGATTATAGATTCGATGTTGTTAGTGTTAAGACCTTATGGTAATGATTGTTTGACTAGATCGTGGTGCTACATATTTTATTCAAAAGGGAAAGGCTCAAGTGTTTGATTGAACGCGATTCGCCTAAGGCAAGTGAACTTTCAAAACTTTGTAAGTAATTATCCTTTCTTCTATGTGTGATTCATCAAATATTTTAATATTATAAAATGAAGTGACTAAATGTAAATATGAGTTGGTGTGGTATTGTGACACTTGAATTGAAAATGTAGTTAAGTGATTTTTATGAAAATTCTATTTTTGAGATATATTGTTGTGGTTAGTGATTATGAGTGGATTTGTTTATGGATTTCATCTCATGTTCATTCATACTACGTCACACATGTTTGCATTGATTCTGGATATTGATATGAGTGAGATGGTAAAAGTTGGGGCCGAGGTCTTTACCGGTCGAGATGTAATGTCGAGGTCTTTGCCAGCAAGATTGTGATATTGAGATCTTTGCTAGTGATATTATAATACCGAGGTCTTTGCTGGCGATGATATTATGCCGAGGTCTTTACCGGCGATGTTGTGATGTTGAGGTATTTTTCAGTGATGTTATGATGTCGAGGTCATTGTCGGCGATTATTGCATAAGCAGTACATCTCATCCTTGCATTTTTATGTGTGGTATGATGTTATTCATGCGATTGACTGTGTTATCACTTGTGAGTTGTGGCTTGGGATTTGATAATTGTGATATACTGAAAAACTATCTCTATTATCTATTAAGTGTTGTTGGGCTAGGCTGATTGTCTGTGCAGGTTATAGTTGTGGAGGTCGGTTGGGATGAAAGGAGTTTGTGTATTCTATTGGACCTATTCAATTTTGTTAGTTGACTTTTTGGGTACCGTGTTGTTTTTGGTACTCACCGTTGCTTCTACACTTGTGTAGGTTTTGAGCCCGGACAGTGAGTAGTAATTTATCCTTGATCATCCAAGGTTTCCCAGGAGATTTAGAGAGGCAGTTGTTGTCATCTGGCTGACTCTCTTGTTCCTGTCTCTTTTCTGCTTTATTCTATTTGAGAAGAAAGACAGTTTCGAACTTGTAATTCTTTTTATTTCTATATGTCTAGTGGTTTGTACATGTGACAACCAATCCTTGGGTGGTATTTAAGCTTGTGAAGATTTCTCTTTCTAGTTACCTATCCTATTTAGTTACTTCCGCACGTTATTTTTGTTTCTCATTAGGTTTAGGCTGAGTTGTTCTGGTGGGATTGAGCAAGTGTCATTATGTCCATTTTTGGATCGTGACAGTTGGTATCAAATCCCTAGGTTCATAGGTCTCACGTGTGTATGAGCCAAGTCTAATTAGAGTCTGAGAATCGGTACGAAGACGTCTGTACTTATCTTTGAAAGGCTATGAAGACTGTTAGGAAATTTCTCTTTATTCGAGAAATACGAGACATCTAAGTCATACAAGTAAAGAGATCTATTCATTGATAAGAAAAAGAAAAAACGTGAATGGGGATTGGATTGATGAGATTATTCTCTCTTATCGTGTGTGGTTATCTTCATTAATATTGAGTACTACGGATGTTCTTTTGATAGATGATAAGGACTAGAGCTACTATTACTGGTAGTAGAGGCGAGGCAGCTCCCGAGACAATTGTTGAGGCCCCAGTTAGAGGTAGGGGAAGGGGTCGAGCTAGAGGCCGTGCTCGTGGAGTGGCATCAGTGAGAGGACGTGCCCGAGGTGCGGCACCAATTAGAGAACGGGCTAGAGGGGCTTCTCCAGAGCCACAGATAGAAGTTGATGAGGATCAGGCTCTTCCAGAGCCTACAACTACACCATTGCTTCAGGAAACCCTATTGAGGATTGTGGGCATGCTTGAGAATCTTACTCGGGAGGTGGTACGATAGGCACGCGGGGAGTTTCTCAGATGAGAGTGGGAGAACAGGCTTCAGGGCAGCATCACGACCGAGTTCATGATAATCAGGCGATTCAACCCCCAGTGGTTCCTACACCAGCTATTGGGGCACAAGCCACTCCAGAGGCAATTTTGGCAGCAGATCATCAACTTAGTTATGAAAGATTTCAGAAGATGAAACCACCTCAATTTCAGGGTGGTAGGAGCAAGGACGCTATGAGTTTCAGACCTTGTGCCATGAAATGCTAGAGGCAGTGGGTTTGGTTGATCAACGTGGTGTCCGTTTTGTTGCACTCTAGCTACGTGGACCAGCCAAGGAGTGGTGGAGGACTTATGTGAGATCCAGACCAGTCGGATCCCCTCCACTGGATTGGAATGTGTTCTCCAGTGCTTTTCAGGATCACTTCATTCCTTGGAGTGTACGAGAGGAGAGACGATTGAGGTTTGAGGACTTGATGATGGGTGGTATGACTGTTACTGAGTATGAGGCTCATTTTTGTCAGTTATCTCGACATGCCTTAGCGATAATTCCAGATGTGGTGGAGAGAGTCCGCAGGTTTGTGAGGTGCTTGAATTTCTCCATTAGATCTTATGTATTCAGAGCAGATCGTGAGGGGGCTTTCTTTACGTCTATTGCGAGCACTGCCAAGGAAACAGAGTTGCTAGTTCGAGAGGAGTTTGGGGACCCTAAGAGGGCTCGTACTATGGGTCAGTTTTCTGGTACTTCATTAGGAGGTAGAGGTTCGCATATGAGTGGTGGATCTTTGAGGTGTCAAGATCCTATGCATGCATCTATGCCAGCAGCCGAGGGTGGGCAGATATCTCGAGGGTCCCACTGTTCCACCTGGGTAGCCATAGTAGTTTACTTGGTGGACAGCAGTCTTCTACACTGAGGTCTTGCTTTGGGTGTGGGGATCCAGGCCACTTGATTCGACACTGTCCTATTCAGATTCATTCGGGACCTCATCGTACTTATTCGATCACTCCGGTTAGAGATTCAGCTCCACCGACCAGGGGTTGAGGCAGGGTCAAACTACTAAAGGTGGCAGGACTTCCAATAGTGGTGCTTTGGTTCCACATGGTGGAGATCAAGGTGTTACTCATACCGGGGGTGGCAGAGGAGCTCAGAGCTATGTTTTTTCCTGGGAGGCCTGAGGCTGAGGCTTCAGATGCAGTTATTACAGGTATTGTTCCAGTCTGTCATTGACCTGCATATGCGCTATTTGATCCTATATCTACCTACTCTTATGTATCTACATACTTTTCGTCTAGGTTTGATTTATTGTGTGATCAAATGTTAGTGCCCATGCATGTTTCTACACCAGTAGGTGAGCCTTTAGTGGTGGATCGAGTGTATCGATCTTGTCTTGTTTCTCTGGCTGGATATGATACTTGGGTAGATATGATTATTCTGGAGATGGTGGAATTCGATATTATCTTGGGGATGGATTGACTTTCTCCTTATCGTGCTATTCTTGATTACTATGCAAAAACTATGACCTTAGCCATGCCCGATGTACCAAAGACTGAGTGGAAAGGTGATAGTGGTTCTTATCCTAGCGAAGTTATTTCCTACATCCATGCTCAGAAATTGATTGATAAGGGGTGTCTGTCTTACTTAGCTTTCATTCGAGATACCAGTATTGAACCACCTTCTATAGAGTCTATTCCTGTGGTTCAGAAGTTTGTTGATGTGTTTCCTACTGACCTTCCAGGTGTTCCTCCCAATAGGTATATTGACTTTCCTATTGATATAGAGCCAGGCACTAAGCCCATCTCCATCCGTCTATATAGATAGGCTCCAGCTGAATTGAAAGAATTGAAGGAGCAACTCCAAGACTTGTTGAGCAATGGATTTATCCGTCCTAGCGTGTCACCTTGAGGTGCCCCAGTCTTATTTGTGAAGAAGAAAGATGGTTTTATAAGGATGTGTATTGATTACAGGCAGTTGAACAAGGTGATTGTCAAGAACAAGTACCCTCTGCCCCGTATTGATGACTTGTTTGATCAGCTTCACAGAGCGGCCTTGTTTTCTAAAACCGACTTAAGGTCTGGTTATCATCAGCTGGGGTTAGAGCTTCATATATTCCTAAGATAGCTTTCCGAACCCGTTATATGTCCTTCGAGTTGACTAACACCCCTACAGCATTCATGGAGTTAAGGAATAGGGTGTTTCGTCCGTATTTAGATTCTTTTGTGATAGTATTCATTGATGACATTTTGATATATTCCAAGACTGAGGCTGATCATGTTTGTCACTTGAGGATAGTGCTACAGATGTTGAGGGAGGAAAAGTTATATGTGAAATCCTCCAAGTGTGAGCTCTGGCTTGATTCGGTGGTATTCTTAGGACATGTGGTGTCCAAGGAGGGGATTAGAGTGGATCCGGCTAAGGTTGAGGCAGTTAGAGGTTGGACACGACCTACTTCAGCTATTGAGATTCATAGTTTTTTGGGGTTAGCTGGGTATTATCGACGGTTTATTCAGGTTTTTCTTCCATTGCAGCCCAATTGACTAGATTAACTCAGAAGAATATAGCCTTTCATTGGTCCGATGAGTGTGAGGCGAGCTTCCAAAAGCTCAAGACTTTGTTGACTTCAGCTCCCATTTTGAAGCTACTGGAGGCAAGTGTGGACCTTACCGTGTATTGTGATGCTTCAGGAGTGGTTTAGGTGGTGTGTTGATGCAAAAAGGGAAAGTGATTGTCTATGCTTCTAGACAGTTGAAGGTTCATGAGAAGAACTATCCTACCCATGACTTAAAGCCCGCGGTTGTGATTTTTGTGCTCAAGTTGAGGAGATTCGAGAGCGCCAGTTTGAGGATGAAAAGTTGTGTCTCATCAGAGACAAAGTGGCTAGAGGAGGGGCTAAGGAAGCAATGCTGGATCATGATGGTGTTTTGAGGATTAGGGGTCGAATTTGTGTGCCTAAGGTGGGTGACTTGATAGATTTATTCTTGAGGAGGCTCATTGTGCTCGTTATTTTATTCATCCAGGAGCGGCGAAGATGTATCATGACCTGAGTCAGCACTACTAGTGGTGTGGCATGAAAAAGGATATCTTAAATTTTGTGTCCAAGTGTTTAACCTGTCAACAGGTTAAGTGTGAGCACCAACGGCCTGGAGGTGCGTTTCAGAGGATGCCCATGCTGGATCCTGATGGTGTTTTGAGGATTAGGGGTCGAATTTGTGTGCCTAAGGTGGGTGACTTGATAGATTTATTCTTGAAGAGGCTCATTGTGCCCGTTATTTTATTCATCCAGGAGCGGCGAAGATGTATCATGACCTGAGTCAGCACTACTAGTGGTGTGGCATGAAAAAGGACATCTCAGATTTTGTGTCCAAGTGTTTAACCTGTCAACAGGTTAAGTGTGAGCACCAACGGCCTGAAGGTGCGTTTCAGAGGATGCCCATTCCTACATGGAAGTGGAAGCATATCACCATGGATTTTTTAGTGGGTTTGCTCACTGCCATGGGTGGTTATGACTCTATCTGGGTAGTTATGGATCGATTGACTAAGCCTGCCCATTTCATTCCTGTTAAGGTTAAGTACACAGCAGAGAAGTTAGTTGAGCTTTACATTAGTCAGATAGTTAGATTGCTTGGTGTGCTTGTTTCTATCATTTTGGATCGGGGTTCACTCTTCACTTCACATTTTTGGAGGACGTTGCAGCATGGTCTAGGGACTAAGTTGGATATGAATTCAACATTTCAGCCTCAGACAGATGGACAGTCTGAGCGGATGATTTAGGTGTTGGAGTACATGCTTCGAGCGTGTGTGATCGATTTTGGTTCCCGTTGGGACCAACACTTGCCCTTAGCAGAGTTTGCCTATAATAGTTACCACTCCAGTATTCAGATGGCTCCATTCAAAGCTTTGTATGGTAGACAGTGTAGATCTCCGATTGGTTGGTTTGATTCAACTGAGATAGACTCATTAGATGCAAACTTTCTTAGAGATGCAATGGAGCAGACTCGTATGATTCGGGGTAGGTTGTTGACTGCTCAGAGTCGATAGAAGAGTTATACAGATAGAAAGGTTCAAACACTAGAGTTTATGGTGGGTGATCATGGTTGGCTTAAAGTGTCACCTATGAAGGGTGTTATGCAGTTCGATATGAAAGGAAAGCTTAGCCCTCGATTGTTATTGGCCCATTTGAGATTTTAGAGCGAGTTGGAGAGGTGGCCTATTGACTACCCTTACCACCTAGCTTGTCATCCGTGCATCGTGTTTTTCATGTCTCCATGCTCCGAAAGTACGTGCCTGATGAGTCTCATATACTTTCATTTAATTCGGTGGTGTTGAGTCTAGCCTTGTCGTTTGAGAAGGAGCCTATGGCTATTTTGGATAGGCAAGTTCGAAAGCTTACAAACAAAGAGATTGCTTCTGTGAAGGTGCAATGGAAGAATCGTCGAGATAGAGAGGCGACTTGGGAGACAAAGTCTGACATGCATGCTAAATATCCCCATATTTTTTAAGCTTCAGGTAATTTCTTCTACTTTATGTTCAAAGACGAACATGATTTTTAGTGGTAGATAATGTAATGACCCGTTAGGGCATTTTGAGTATTAGTCCTCTTGATTTCTTAAAAGATTTATCCCGTAAAATTTTAATGAGAATCTTGGACTATTCAATAACTACGGTTACTTAGTTTACGGGTAAATCTAAATAATTAATTCAATTGGTGGACTAGATGTTAGTTTAGTTAAAATTATATACCTCTTAGTCCATGTATTTTAGAATAAATTACAAAAATTTTAGAACTTAATTAATCTGAAAAAAAAAAGAGGAAAGGGAAAGAAACTGCTCGTTGTGGTGTCAACACAAAGGTGAGGGTTCTGCATTCTTAATGGCCAGAAAATTTCTTTGGAAGTATTACATACTTTTGTTGATTTTCTTTCCAAGGTGCTGCTAAGTAAGGTAAAGAATAGTAGTAGTATAATGATGATGGGACCAATAAAAGATTCTTCTTGATAAAGAAAAAAAACAATAATAATAAAGAATGTAAAAATGTATATGATTGTTTGTGGGTCCCTTGAATTCATAAGTGTTAAATTATATGTATTATGTGAATTGTGCAGATTTAAAAAGTGTAAGGTTCACTGGGATTTATTCGTAGTTACCGCCACTGGTTTCGTAACCAGTGGCTGCACTTTTAGATAGTATCATTTTGATAATTTAAATGCTGATTATAGGTTTGGTGTTGTTAGTGTTAAGACCTTATGGTAATGATTGTTTGACTAGATCGTGATGTTAAGAAGTTTATTCAAAAGGGGAAGGCTCAAGTGTTTGATTGATCGCGATTCGCCTAAGGCAAGTGAACTTTCAAAACTTTGTAATTCTTGTAGAATTCTCAAATTATCCTTTCTTCTATATGTGATTCAACAAATATTTTAATATTATAAAATGAAGTGACTAAATGTAAATATGAGTTGGTGTGGTGTTGTGACACTTGAATTAAAAATGTAGTTAAGCGATGAAAATTTTATTTTTGAGATATATTGTTATGGTTGGTGATTATGAGTGGATTTGTTTGTGGATTTCATCTCATGTTCATTCATACTACGTCATACATATTTGCATTGATTCTGGATATTGATATGAGTGAGATGGTAAAAGTTGGGGCCGAGGTCTTTACCGGTCGAGATATGATGCCGAGGTCTTTGCCGCCAAGATTGTGATGTTGAGATCTTTGCTAGTGATATTATGATGCCGAGGTCTTTACCGGCGATGATATTATGCCGAGGTCTTTACCGGCGAAGTCGTGATGTTGAGGTATTTTTCAGTGATGTTATGATGCCGAGGTCATTGCCAGCGATTATTGCATAAGCATTTGCATCTCATCCTTGCATATTCTTATGTGGTATGATGTTATTCCTGCGAATAACTGTGCTATCACTTGTGAGTTGTGGCTTGGAATTTGATAATTGTGATATAGTGAAAAACTATCTCTATTATCTATTATGCGTTGCTGGGTTGGGCTGGGCTGGGCTGAAAGGAGTTTGTGTATTCTATTGGACTCATTCGGTTTTGTTAGTTGACTTGTTGAGTACCGCGTTGTTTTTGGTACTCACCTTTGCTTCTATATTTGTGTATGTTTTGAGCTCGGACAGTGAGTAGTAATTTATCCTTGATCATCCGAGGCTTCCCAAGGGGATAAGGCCCAAGGTGGAGTAAAAAATTAAAATTTTTAGAATTTGAATTTTTCGTAAAATTAAAATTTTTAATATTTGATTTTTTGTAAATATACATTTTTAATATTTTTTTATGGGAGCGGGGATGGGGGTGGAGCTGGGGGTTGGGTGGCTGTGGCAGGGGCTAGGTGGGGGGATCGGGGGCTTGAGGTGGATTAAAAAATTAAAATTTTCAAAATTTGAAATTTTTGTAAAAAAAATAAATTTTTAATTTTTTTTTGTATGGGAATGGGAAGTGGGGATTTGGGAGGGGGGGGGGGGGGGTAAGGCCCAAGATGGAGTAACAAATTAAAATTTTTAAAATTTGAATTTTTTTTGTAAAATTAAAATTTTTAATATTTAAATTTTTTGTAAATATACATTTTTAATCTTATTTTTGTAGGGGGTGGGGCGGGCATTGGATGGGAGGGGGGCCTAAGGTGGAGTAAAAAAAATAAAATTTACAAAATTTGAATTTTTTGTAAATTAAATTTTTTTTTGGGGTGGGGGTGGGGGTGGGGGTCTAGGGGGATGAGAGTCCGAGTTGGAGTAAAAAATTTAAATTTACAAAATTTGAATTTTTCATAAAATAAATTTATTTTGGCCAATCACAAATGTTTCTTTTACTTTTCTTTTTTTAAAAAACTATAAATTGGTGGAACAGTGTTATGACATGGCGTTTTCGTTTTTAAGAAAAAATATAAATAGGTGGAATAATGTTAATGATGTGGCATCGCGATATTGGACATAAAATCCACATCATAGCGGGTGTATCTCACGCACTTGGGCTGTTGGACAACTTTGCCCAATTGATTAAAAACGGGCAAGTTGGAGTGCCTGTTTGCGCACTTTGAAAGTTGAAGTTCCAACTTATGATTTGACTCCAAGTTAAGGGGCTAATTTATGTATTGTGGCTATTTTAAATAATATATGTCACTCCGTCTGTCTCAATTTATGTGCACTAAGAGAATTACGAAAGTCGATCGAACTTTTTATATGTTTTTTAAATATTTTAAGATATTAATTATTGAGATTTACAATACTTTTTGCGTTATTTTCAAATGCATATGACTTTGTCTATCCCATTTTATGTGGCACTGATAAAATTTAAAAACTCAATCAACTTTTTACACATCTTTTAAAATTAATTATTGAGATTTATCATATTTTTCCGTTGTTTTCAAAAATATGTTACTTTATCTCTCTCTCATTTTATGTGGTATCGATAAAATTCTAAAATTCAGTTAATTCTTTTTACATGCCTTTTACATATTTTAAATCGTTAATCATCATAATTTAAATTAGATTTTTATATTTTTTAAATATATTTTAAAAAATCAGGAAAGATAGGATAAAAGAACCACTAAAAAAAATACAGATACACCCTCAAACTACTCAAGCAAGCATGTCGACCTGCTCCAAAAGATCACGAAAAATTACTAAATCACCCCTAAATTTTTTATGTAGTTTTTAGACATATAAAAGAATTTAGAGATAAGACAAACAAATTAAAATAAAAAAACTATCAAAAAAGTATGAATATATCCCCAAGTTGCTCAAGCAGGTAATATCACCATTTATGTATCTTAAGATATATACAATTTTTATTTTATGGTATTTTATTTAATTAGAATGAATGAACTTAAATATGACCTTTTAGATCTTTGCTTTCGTTAAAATTATATAAGGACTAGAAAGAAACCTTAATTTAATTTAGAGATAAGACAAACAAATTAAAATAAAAAAACTATCAAAAAAGTATGAATATATCCCCAAGTTGCTCAAGCAGGTAATATCACCATTTATGTATCTTAAGATATATACAATTTTTATTTTATGATATTTTATTTAATTAGAATGAATAAACTTACATATGACCTTTTAGATCTTTGCTTTCGTTAAAATTATATAAGGACTAGAAAGAAACTTATAATTTAAAGTCTTAGTACGAGAAATTAAAACTCACTGATTTGAATTATGTTGATTTGAAAAACTTGAGAAAGGTGTTTGAGTTGCTTCGACGATACCAACTGAGGATGAATCCACTAAAGTGTGCCTTTGGGGTTGCTTCTGGAAAGTTTATTGGTTTCATCGTGCGGTATCGAGGAATTGATATTGATCAAGCCAAAGTCGATGCAATTTTGAAGATACCCGAGCCTCGAAACATTCATGAGTTGAAAAGTTTCCAGGAAAAATTAGTCTACTTGAAGAGGTTCATCTCGAATCTAGCTGGAAGATGCCAACCATTTAGTCATCTCATGAAGAAAGGCGTCCCTTTCAAGTGGGATCAAACATGTACAAACCCTTTGAAAGTATCAAAGCATATCTGGTGAAACCTCCAGTCTTAGCAACTCCTATACCTGGAAAGTCACTGATACTTTATATTGCGGCACAAGAAAGGTCCGTGGGAGCCTTACTAGCCCAAGAAAATAATGAAGGCAAAGAAAATGTTCTTTATTACTTTAGCAGAATGATGAAACCAAATGAGCTGAATTATTCACCAATTGAGAAGTTGTGTTTGGCGTTGGTCTTCTCGATTCAAAAGATGAAGCATTATTTTTTCAAGCTTGTACTGTCCATCTTGTTTCTAGAGCAAATCCCATCAAATTTGTTATGTCAAAACCAGTCCTTAGTGACCGACTAGCAAGGTGGTACCTTTAGTTCCAACAATTTGAGATTATGTACATCCCTCAAAAGGCTGTGAAGGGACAAGCATTAACAGACTTTTTGGCGGGCCATCCTATACCAGATGATTGGGAATTAACTGTTGAGCTTCCAGATGAATATGCAATGGACATCGGGATCCAACCCCCTTGGAAAATGTACTTTGATGAGGCTGCACATCGTGGTGGAGCTGGTGCAGGCGTAGTGTTTGTTACTTCACAAGGAGAGGTCTTACCGTTCTCCTTCACATTGAAACAATGTTGCAGAATATCAAGCACTGATACTTGGACTCAAAATGGCCATTGACATGAAGCAATTGCAGTTGCAAATTTTTGGTGATTCTGAATTAGTGATTAAACAACTCTTGGAAACCTATGAGGTCAGGAAGCCTGAGCTGCTCATATTACTGTTATGCCCAAAAGTTGATAGGATGGCTTGGATATATGACCCTCCAACATGTGCCAAGGAAAGAAAATAAAATAGTCGATGCCTTATCTGCTCTAGCCTCAACTCTGACTCTTCTTGATCAGACGCAAGTTACTATCTGCCAAAAATGGGTAGTACCATCGTTGGATGATGAAGAGCATATGGAGAGTAAAATTGACCATGTTGTCACAGTTTCTGAAGCCAATAAAGAGGACTAGCGACAAGCTATCATTGACTACTTATGTTTTGGGATACTTCCAGAAGATGCTAAAAGAAGAACTGAAATTCGTCGAGCACCTCATTTTCTCTACTACAAAGACACATTGTATCGGAGATCATTTGAGGGAATGCTCTTGCGGTGTTTGGGGGAGGAAGAAGTGACTTGTGACGCCCGGTAAAATTACCAAAATGCCCCTAGAGTGAGGGTACGCGCGTAACGCATCTTCTGGGGCTCGTATGGCGAATCCGAGACCAGATTCGTGATCAGCATGAAAAATAGAGTGGAAAAATGGTCCGGGTCGAATTTTAGGACGACCCGACCGAAAGATAAATTTTCGATCCAAGTCACAAAACAGTGACTGTCCGCGACAGAGGCGCGACGCGCACCTGCTGCGGAGAGATACTTATATATTTTTTCAGATTTTCGACGGGATGGAGAAAACTCATTAAAAACACTTTTCCAAGAAATACACAGTTCGCGATAGGTCCGCGTCGCGGCCGTGTATATTGCGAACTGGAAATTTCTAATTTATTTCGAGGGGCATTCCGGTCAATCCCTAACCCCTCCTAAACACTAATACACGGTTAGTAAGGTCGTTTCTACACGAAAAGAGTCTAACAAAACCTATTCTAAGTCCTATTCCAAAATCTAACAAGGCTAGGGCTTGAGGGGAGGAGAGAAAGGCTTGGGGTGAGAAATACGAGAAGAGATCCTCGACATCACCCGGTTGGACAGTTGCATCACAGGTATGTAAGGCTAAACTAAAATATGGGATTGTTCTCTCATGTGCCCCATAGAGGTCATAATTGAATTGATGATTGAAGAGTCTACATGCATGATTTTTTTTATGAATTTTCTTGAAGATTATATTTGAAATTACATGTTTTCTATGTTGATGATCATCATACTATTTGTTCTCTTAAATTGAATACTTTCATGGAATTTGCATAACCCTACATGACTATTTTGAAGAGCATGCATAATTAACCTGAGACTTGAGTCTAGAGCCTTGCATTGGGATTGTTGACTGTGATGATGAGTTGATGAAACCTTGATTGTTGTATGAGTCTCTATAAATGAACTCTACCGATGTGTTTATTCACTTGTTTCCTAGTGACTATTATATAATCTTGAGTCATTGAGTAGGTGTTGATGATAGGGTTAAAATCCCTATGAGATGTTGATGATAGGGTGGAAGTCCCTATGAGATAATTGATGAAAGGGGGCCATGGTCCCGGTGAAATATCAATCGTGGACGGGGAGTGGGTCCCTATGAGACTGGCAGTCATTGACGGGGAGTGAATCCTTATGAGACTGGTTGAGGTTGATTTTATGAGCACTGAGTCGGGAGGAGTATTGAGCACCGAAATGAGCAGGAAAGAGTCCCACTCGAACTCATTAACTACGTCGCCAAACGTAGGAGAGGCTTAAACCATCACATATATACATATGGTTTCCCTCGAGGTTAACAGTCCCTGAAAGCAATAGAGAATCTGTTCAGTTTGATTCCATGCCGGGTATATGATATGGGATCCAGTGTTCCTTACCTGGCAAGTTTGGGACCATTGTGGCAACATCAGGGTGATTGTTGTACATTCACTGGCTCATAAGTGAGTGTTGTCGGTTAAGAGAAACTCCCGGGAAAATTCGTACCTTACTCTGAGTCTAAATGAGATGTGATGAGACGGGGAGTGAACTCCTCTGAGATGATTCATGTGATGAGTTGAGACTTTGATGAGTCTGAGATAATGATGTGTCACTTGTCCACTCTGTATTCTTTCGTAGATGGGCAAGCTGGCGGTTAATGTGATTATGATGTTTATTTTGACTTGATGTTACTTTCCATATTTTCTACCGGTTTCTGTTTCATTCAGCTATTTTACATACCAGTACATTTCAAGTACTGACGTCCACTCTGGACTGCATCATTTTATGATGTAGAGGCAGGTACTAGAGATCATCAACAGGCGCTACGTTGAAGATCAGAGATTCGAAGTTTATTTGGTGAGCCTCCCCCACTTTGGAGGAACCATTATTTTATTTCATCATGATTTAGAGTTAGGATTGGACTATCTTCTTATTTTGCTTTGGGTAGCCATGGGTCTTTCATTGGCACCACATGATTTAGTGATAGAGGCTTCATAGACCGGTGTCGAATATTGATGTTGAGATTGTGAGCTAGTTTTTTCTACTAGCCTTCGTTATTTTATCTATATTATCTTGAGAACTTTAGATGAATTGTGTCCATTACTTGCATATAATTTCCGTTGGTCATTAGAAGTATGTGATTGAATGATGTGATGAGACTAGGTGGTTCGCTTGGGGGCTAGCAATAGTCTCCGAGTGCCGGCCACGCCAAGGGTACCCTCCCGGGGCATGACAAACTTGGTATCAGAGCACAAAGTTCAAGTGTCCTAGGGAGTCTATGAAGCCGTGTCTAGTAGAGTCTTGTTTATGGGTGTGTTGTCGACCACACTTCATAAGCAGGAGGCTATGGGACATTAGGAATGGTTACATTTCTTTCTTATTCTAAATCGTACGATAGAGTTGAACTCTATGAAAACTATCCTCTATTTCGTGCGTTACACGTGCAGAATCGATAACATACCTCCCAGAAGAGCTGTCAGAGGAAGGGGACGTCCTGCCAGGCAACCTGTTAACCCACCTGAGCCTCAAGTACCCGAGGGGCCCATGGATCCAGTTGTCCCTGTTGAGCAACCCCATCAATCTGAGATCTCGAATGCTGAGCTACGCCAAGCCATTTCAAACTTTGGCCCAGGCTGTCACAGCACCTGCTGTGAGGCAAGGTGCAGATGGGACAGACTCTCATAGCACCTCTAAAGTCCGAGAATTTCTGAGGATGAACCCGCATGAGTTCACAGGGTCGACATCTACTGAAGACCCCGAGAACTATGTAGAGGAACTTGAGAAGGTGTTCCAAGTGATGCACGTGGCTGATGCTGATAAGGTTGAATCGGCTGCCTACCAACTCAAAGGGGTGGCCAGGCTGTGGTTCGACCAATGGAAGAAGGGCCGAGGAGACGATGCTTCATATGTGACTTGGGCGGTGTTTGAGGAGGCTTTCTTGGGGCGTTTTTCCCCAAGGGAGAAAAGAGAGGCTAAGGTGAGAGAGTTCCTGAATATGAAGCAGCGCTCCATGACCGTGCAGGAGTACGGGTTAAAATTCACACAACTATCCCGCTGTGCTCCAGACATGATTGCTAACATGAGGGGAAGGATGGGAATGTATGTAGATGGATTAAACAGAGGACCCAAGAGAGATGGAAGCGGAGTTATGCTTGTGAGTGACATGGACATCGGGCGACTGATGACATTCGTGCAGCAAGCTGACGAAGAAAGACAACAGGACAGGGAAGAGTTCAAGCGCAAGAGGGCTAAGACATCCAGCCACGAGGGTGGAAGTAGAGGTAATGGGAATCGATTTCCAGCACCCTCAGCTGCAGCTGCTAGCGCACCTGTGCCTAAAGGCACGTATGATCAAAGGTTCCGGAATACAGGGAACCACGGACCCCAGTCCCAAGCTAGTGTGGCTCAAGGTTCTCAGAGTAGGCCACCGTGTGACAACTGTGGAAAGGCGCATTGGGGGAGATTCCGCGATAGGAATGACGCATGCTTCGGGTGTGGCCAAGTAGGCCACTACAAGAAGGATTGTCCAAAATGGGCTGGCCAGGCCCAGTCTGCTGCATCGGCCCCACCGGCTAGAGGGAACCCAAGGGCCACTATGTCAGGTACAGGCGGGGCCCCAAACCGCTTATATGCTATGGGGCGTCGCCAAGATTAGGAAAATTCTCCAGACGTCATGACGGGTATGATCCGAGTCTTTACTTTTGATTGTTATGTTTTGATGGATCCTGGTGCCACATTGTCGTTTGTAACTCCTTATGTGGCCAGTAAATTTGATAAAACCCCCGAGGGTCTTCTTGAACCCTTTGATGTTTCTACTCCGGTGGGTGAGTCTATTCGAGCTGAAAGAGTCTATAGAGCTTGTGTAGTGTCCATCCATCATAGGGACACCATTATTGATTTGATCGAGTTGAAGATGGTTGACTTTGATTTGATCCTCGGCATGGATTGGCTTCACGCCTGTTATGCCTCTGTGGATTGTAGATCCCGAACGGTTGAGTTCCAATTTCCAAATGAACCAGTTCTAGAGTGGAAGGGCGACTCAGTGACACCTAGGGGGAGGTTTATCTCATATCTTAAAGCCGAAGTTAATTTCCAAAGGCTGTATTTATCATTTGGTGAGAGTGAAATCTGATGATGTTGAGTCCCCAACTCTTGAGTCAGTTCCGGTTGTCAACAAGTTTCCAGAAGTCTTTCCTGATGATCTGCCCGGAATCCCTCCCGATAGGGAGATTGACTTTGGGATTGATGTTCTTCCAGATACCCAGCCTATTTCGATCCCACCTTACAGGATGGCCCCCGCGGAGTTAAAAGAATTGAAAGAGCAATTAAAAGATTTACTGGAAAAGGGCTTCATTAGGCCAAGTGTTTCGCCATGGGGTGCCCCTGTTTTATTCGTGCGGAAGAAAGATGGGTCTCTCAGAATGTGTATCGATTATAGGCAACTGAACAAGGTCACGATAAAGAACAAATATCCCCTCCCAAGGATAGATGATTTGTTTGACCAACTTCAGGGCGCCTCTTGCTTCTCTAAGATAGACCTTAGATCTGGCTACCATCAGTTGAAGGTGAGGGAGTGTGACGTTCCAAAGACAGCCTTCAGGACTAGATATGGCCATTTTGAGTTCTTGGTCATGTCCTTCGGACTGACGAATGCACCTGCCGCCTTTATGGACTTGATGAACAGAATGTTCAAGCCATATCTTGATTTGTTTGTGATTGTGTTCATCGACGACATCCTGGTGTATTCAAGGAGTGAGGAGAAGCATGCTAACCACCTCAGAGTGGTCCTCCAAACTCTTAAGGACCATGAGTTGTATGCAAAGTTCTCCAAATATGAATTCTGGCGTGAGTCAGCGGCCTTCCTAGGCCACGTTGTTTCCGGTGACGGTATTCGAGTGGATGCCCAAAAGATTGAGCCGTTTAAGAACTGGCCCCGACCGACCACTCCAACTAATATCAGAAGTTTCTTGGGGCTGGCAGGCTACTACCGCAGGTTTATGGAGGGATTTTCTTCCCTATCCGCGCCACTGACCAAATTGACTCAGAAAAAGGTCAAGTTCCAGTGGTCCGAAAAATGTGAAAAGAGTTTCCAGGAATTGAAAACAAGGTTAACTACTGCACCAGTCCTAACCTTACCCGACGGGACCGAAGACTTTTTAATTTATTGTGATGCCTCGATGGTTGGATTGGGATGTGTATTAATGCAAAGGGGGAAGGTGATAGCTTATGCTTCCAGGCAACTCAAGGTTCACGAGAGAAACTACCCAACCCATGACCTCGAATTGGCAGCAGTAGTGTTTGCACTTAAAATTTGGCGGCACTACTTGTACGGAGTGCATGTGGATGTGTTTACTGACCACAAGAGCTTGCAGTATGTTATTAGCCAAAAAGAACTCAACTTGCGACAAAGGAGATGGTTAGAATTGCTCAAGGATTATGACATGAGCATTCACTACCACCCAGGTAAAGCTAACATCGTGGTTGATGCTCTTAGCAGGTTATCAATGGGTAGCACAGCCCATGTGGAGGAAGGAAAGAAGGAGTTAGCCAAGGACGTGCACCGGTTGGCTCGATTAGGAGTCCGACTCGAGGAGAACAACGAAGGAGGATTTAATGTCCAGGACGGGTCTGCTTCCTCGTTAATGGTGGAGGTGAAGGAAAAGTAAGACCAAGACCCTGTCCTACTCCAATTGAAGGAGGATGTCCAAAATCAGAGGGTGATGGTCTTCTCCAAAGGGGGAGATGGAGTGTTAAGATATCAAAGTCGATTGTGTGTCCCAGATGTTGATGACATATGAGACAGAATCATGGCGGAAGCTCATAACACGAGATATTCCATTCATCCTGGCTCCACCAAAATGTACCATGACTTAAGGAAGGTCTATTGGTGGAACGGAATGAAGAGGGACATCGCGGAGTTCGTTTCGAAGTGCCCAAATTGCCAACAAGTGAAGGTTGAGCATCAAAGGCCATGTGGATTGGCTCAGAACTTTGAAATTCCGGAGTGGAAATGGGAGATGATTAATATGGACTTTATCACTGGTCTGCCAAGGTCTCGAAAGCAACATGATTCGATATGGGTGATAGTGGACAGAATGACTAAATCAGCTCACTTCCTGGCAGTCAAGACAACGAACACTGCGGAAGAGTATGCCAAGTTGTACATCCAGGAGATTGTGAGGTTGGATGGAGTCCCCTTATCCATCATCTCGGATAGAGGAGCTCAATTAACCTCCTAGTTCTGGAGATCATTTCAGAAAAGCTTGGGTACTAAAGTGAACCTGAGTACGACTTTCCATCCACAGACGGATGGTCAGGTGGAGCGTACAATTTAAACACTGGAGGACATGTTGAGAGCTTGCGTCCTTGATTTCAAAGGGAATTGGGATGATCATTTGCCTCTGGCTGAATTTGCATATAACAATAGTTATCATGCGAGCATCCAAATGGCTCCTTATGAAGCCTTGTATGGAAGGAGGTGTAGATCGCCCATTGGATGGTTTGAGGTTAGAGAAGTGGAGCTCATTGGACCCGATCTTGTTCACCAGTCGATGGAGAAGGTCAAGGTCATTAGAGAGAGGTTAAAGACTGCCCAGAGTCGCCAAAAATCTTACACTGAAGTGAGGAGAAGAGATCTGGAGTTCGAAGTAGATGATTGGGTGTACTTGAAGGTGTCACCTATGAAGGGTGTCCTAAGGTTTGGGAAGAAGGGAAAGTTGAGTCCACGTTATGTTGGACCCTATCAAATCGTAAGGAGAATTGGGAAGGTGGCCTACGAGTTAGAGTTGCCTTCCGAGCTAGATGGGGTACACCTGATGTTCCATGTGTCTATGCTAAAGAAATGCTTGGGAAATCCGGCCTTGGCGATACCTGTTGATAGCATTGGGGTGAAGGATAACCTATCATACGAAGAGGTTCCGATTCAAATCCTTGATCGTCAGATTCGTAAACTAAGGAACAAAGAAATAGCCTCAGTCAAAGTCCTGTGGAGGAATCAATTCGTTGAAGAGGCCACATGGGAAGCTGAGGAGGAGATGAAGGCAAAGTATCCACACCTGTTCGTGCCAACTGATAGTGAAAGTATTGAAGGTAAAAATCCTTACTCTTCACTAAGCTAGGTGTTGTATTCTTTTATGTGACTTGCTATCATTGAGTCGAGGGTTGATTTATCGAATTGAGTGTGGGAATGAGTCTTGAGTATATTCGTGCTTTAATCCCCATCTCCACTCCTCATTCGAGGACAAATGATCCCAAGGGGGAGATGATGCGACGCCCGGTAAAATTACCAAAATGCCCCTAGAGTGAGGGTACGCGCGTAACGCATCTTCTGGGGCTCGTATGGCGAATCCGAGACCGGATTCGTGATCAATATGAAAAATGGAGTGGGAAAATGGTCCAGGTCAAATTTTAGGACGACCCGATCGAAAGATAAATTTTCGATCCAAGTCACAAAACAGTGACTGTCCGCGACAGAGGCGCGACGCGCACCTGCCGCGGAGAGACACTTATATATTTTTCCAGATTTTCGACGGGATGGAGAAAACTCATTAAAAACACTTTTCCAAAAAATACACAGTTCGCGATAGGTCCGCATCGCGGACCGTGTATATTTCGAACTGAAAATTTCTAATTTATTTTGAGGGGCATTCCGGTCAATCCCTAACCCCTCCTAAACACTAATACACGGCTAGTAAGGTCGTTTCTACACGAAAAGAGTCTAACAAAACCTATTCTAAGTCCTATTCCGAAATCTAACAAGGCTAGGGCTTGAGGGGAGGAGAGAAAGGCTTGGGGTGAGAAATACGAGAAGAGATCCTCGACATCACCCGGTTGGACAGTTGCATCACAGGTATGTAAGGCTAAACTAAAACATGGGATTGTTCTCTCATGTGCCCCATAGAGGTCATAGTTGAATTGATGATTGAAGAGTCTACATGCATGATTTTTTTGATGGATTTTCTTGAAGATTATATTTGAAATTACATGTTTTCTATGTTGATGATCATCATACTATTTGTTCTCTTAAATTGAATACTTTCATGGAATTTGCATAACCCTACATGACTATTTTGAAGAGCATGCATAATGAACTTGAGACTTGAGTCTAGAGCCTTGCATTGGGATTGTTGACTGTGATAATGAGTTGATGAAACCTTGATTGTTGTATGAGTCTCTATAAATGAACTCTACCGATGTGTTTATTCACTTGTTTCCTAATGACTGTTATATAATCTTGAGTCATTAAGGAGGTGTTGATGATAGGGTTAAAATCCCTATGAGATGTTGATGATAGGGTGTAAGTCCCTATGAGATAATTAATGAAAGGGGGCCATGGTCCCGGTGAAATATCAGTCGTGGACGGGGAGTGGGTCCCTATGAGACTGGCAGTCGTTGACGGGGAGTGAATCCCTATGAGACTGATTGAGGTTGATTTTATGAGCGCTGAGTCGGGAGGAGTATTGAGCACCAAAATGAGCAGGAGTGAGTCCCACTCGAACTCATTAACTACGTCGCCAAACGTAGGAGAGGCTTAAACCATCACATATATACATATGGTTTCCCTCGAGGTTTAACAGTCCCTGAAAGCAATAGAGGATCTGTTCAGTTTGATTCCATGTCGGGTATATTGATATGGGATCCAGTGTTCCTGGCCTGGCAAGTTTGGGACCACTGTGGCAACATCAGGGTGATTGTTGTACATTCACTGGCTCATAAGTGAGTGTTGTCGGTTAAGAGAAACTCCCGGGAAAATTCGTACCTTACTCTGAGTCTAGATGAGATGTGATGAGAGGGGGGGTGAACTCCTCTGAGATGATTCATGTGATGAGTTGAGACTTTGATGAGTCTGAGATAATGATGTGTCACTTGTCCACTCTGTACTCTTTTCGTAGATGGGCAAGCTGGCGGTTAATGTGATTATGATGTTTATTTTGACTTGATGTTACTTTCCATATTTTCTACCGGTTTCTGTTTCATTCAGCTATTTTACATACCAGTACATTCCAAGTACTGACGTCCACTCTGGACTGCATCATTTTATGATGTAGAGGCAGGTACTAGAGATCATCAACAGGCGCTCTGTTAAAGATCAGAGATTCGAAGTTGATTTGGTGAGCCTCTCCCACTCCGGAGGAACCATTATTTTATTTCATCATGCTTTAGAGTTAGGATTGGACTATCTTCTTATTTTGCTTTGGGTAGCCATGGGTCTGTCATTGGCACCACATGATTTAGTGATAGAGGCTTCATAGACCGGTGTCGAATATTGATGTTGAGGTTGTGAGCTAGTTCTTTCTACTAGCCTTCGTTATTTTATCCATATTATCTTGAGAACTTTAGATGAATTGTGTCCATTACTTGCATATAATTTCCGTTGGTCATTAGAAGTATGCGATTGAATGATGTGATGAAACTAGGTGGTTCGCTTGGAGGCTAGCAATAGTCTCCGAGTGCCGGCTACGCCAAGGGTACCCTCTCGGGGCGTGACATGACTCAAGCTTTGCAAGAAAAACATTCATAAGTATGTGGATCACATCAGTCCGGGCCAAAGCTCCACTTTCACATAAAAAGAATGGGGTATTATTGGCCAACCATGGTAAAAGATTGCTTGGATTATGCTCGAAGGTGCAAAGCTTATCAATTCCATACAAATTTCATGCACCAACTGCCTGAAGTTTTACACCCTACTATTGCATCTTGGCCATTCGATGCTTGAGGATTGGATGTTATTGGACCACTGCCAAAATCTTATGGTGGACACTTGTACTTCTTGGCTGCGACAAATTACTTCTCAAAATGGGCCGAAGTTGTAGCTCTTAAAGAAGTCAAAAAGGAGAATGTTGCAAACTTTATTCGATTAAACATTGTCTATCGATTTGGCATTCTAGGATACATAATAAGAGATAATGGCAAGCCATTTGATATCAAGTTTATGAATAAAATATGCGATCTCTTTGACTTCAAGCAGCGGAACTCTTCTGCGTATCGTGTTGCCGCCAATGGTTTGGCCGAAGCATTCAATAAGACTTTATACAATCTTTTGAAAAAAATGGCCTCTAAGTCCAAATGAGACTGGCATCAAAGAATGGAAGAAGCCTTGTGGACATATAGGACAATATATCGCACACCGACTCAAGAAACCCCGTATTCCATTGCTTTTGGAGTTGAAGCAGTCCTACCACTTGAGCGTCAAATATCATTCTTGAGACTGGCTATCCAAGAAGGGCTCACTGAGGAAGAAAATGCTCGACTACGTCTTGCCGAGTTAGAAGTACTTGATGAAAAGAGGTTAGATGTACAGCAGAATCTTGAATGTTATCAAGCTCGTTTGTCTCGGGCTTTTAATAAAAAGGTTCGCTTGAGGTTTTTTCAAATTGGAGACCAAGTTCTCGCAGTAAGAAGGCCCATTATCACTTCACATAAGTCGGGGGGCAAATTTACCTCAAAGTGGGATGGACCACATGTAGTGCAAGAAGCATACTCAAACGGTGCTTACAAGCTTGTCAATGCAGATGGCATGAGGTTCGGTCCTATAAATGCAAAATTCTTTAAGAGGTACTATCCTTGAGGAGAATTATGCTCCTTGAAATTTGGGTATAAAAATACATGATACTCCTGGACCGCAAGAGTATAAACTATGTATGACACACTAAAAAAGCCACTCCCCCAGAACTATGTTGTGACTTGATCCTCTTCATTTAGGTATGTAGGCGCTTGGAATTATATTCTAAGTTCAGTTGCATGAGTGTTAAAAAAACTTTATATCCCTACTTGATTCCTTATGGGGGCAAAACCCTGTGGAATGTGAACTCCTTCAATAACATGCTTGAGACTTTCAGATTTGTTCAAGTTGGCAAATCAAAATCTTCAACTTCTTCAAGTATACATGTTGAAGTTTTCGAATTTAACAAAGTATGCAAGTTGAAGTCTTTGATCCTCCAAGTATGCATATTGTAGCATTTATAATTTTTAAGTCTGTAAGTTAAAGTCTGCAAATTCTTCAAGTGTGTGATTTTTGAGGTTTTAAATCAATCAAGTATGCATATTAAAGACTTTAAATTCTCGAAATCTACAATTTGAAGTCTTCAAATTTTCTCCTTCTTAAAGTTGAATTAAATCCACCATATTTATGAGTGGAATTCTTTAAAGTTGTTGAGCCTGAAAGTTAAAGCCTTCAAGCCTTGACCTTTAAATTTTACCTTTCTTAAGGCAAAAATGAGTAACTATCTCTTTGCATCCTGAGGATTCCCTCAAATTGCTTTTCTTGGGATAAAGATGAGTATCCATCCCCTTATGCCACAAGAATCTCTCCAAATTTTAATACCTTAATGTAGACAAAATTTGTCACTTTGCACCTTAAGCTGGCCTTTTCGCGGGCTTATCCTTAAAAAGATCTCTAAATTTCTATGCCTTAAGGTGGACAAAATTTGTCCCTTTGCACCTTCAGTCGCCTTTTCGTGGCCTTATCCTTAAAGTAGTCTCCAAGTTTCCATTCCTTAAGGTGGACAAAAATTGTCCCTTTGCACCTCAAGATGGCCTCTTCACAAGCATTTGGAAAATTGTAAAGCCTCGTGTTGGTGGTCCCCTATGTTTAAACATTTAGAACAGTGTAAGGTCTCGTATTGGTGGTCCACTATGTTTAAACATTTAGAACAGCGTAAAGCCTCGTATTAGTGGTCCCCTATGTTTAAACATTTAGAACAACGTAAAGCCTCGTATTGGTGGTCCCCTATGTTTAAACATTTAGAACAACGTAAAGCCTCAAATTGGTGGTCTGATACGCCCAAATTTACACTCCAAAAGGAATAGTAAAGCGGTCACTGATCAAATATAGAACTCAAAAAGAGTTAAGGTCAATCCCACAGGGAATGCGTGAGAGTAATTCTATTAGCACCCTTTTTCAGATGTAAGTTTTATTCCCAAGATAAAGGTGCATTAAGTGAATGAGGGGTTTATAATGCTTAAACAAACTTCCTAAAGTAAAGTAACTAATGCGTACGTTAACTATTGGATTTCAAACAGTTAATGAGAAGCTAGGGTTGTATTTCCCATGACGTCTAATATGATAATCAAATTGGTATGGTAAACTCATTCATCATTGCGCATACAAGATCAAACAAGTTAGATAACACCTAGTTCACCTTCCGGTCCTTCATAGATATATTTCACTCATCACCTTTCGGTCTCAAAATATGTACAACTGTAACCTTTGTTATAGATTTCAGAATATTCTCACCTTCCGGTCTCAAGTACTTAAACTAGGTTGAAAACTCGGAATTTCCGTTGTAGAATTCTTTTCCTAATCACTACATCCCTCCCGGGCATGTAACAAATAAAGGTTTATCGTAACGCGTCGACTCATTAGAGAAGAACTTAAAGCGAAGAATACTACAATGTATACAATGATCAATCCCGAGAGTTCACTCCTAAATTTTGTTATATTATTGAATTTTTATGGTTCCCACATCCCTAGTTGTGGGTTTAGCCTAGCTTATTCGAAGCAATTTTCCCACAACAATATAAAGGAATCGTGATAAATAACTTACTATTGATAAAATAATGAATCCACGTGTTACAATCTCTAAAGAGATGATTGAAATCCAAGAATTCAAAGTAAATATGTGTATAATAGCGTTCTCCTCTTGTTCTCTAACTCCTGTGTCAATAATCAATAAAAATGGAATAAAACAAATAGATATATACAAGGAAAAACCTACTCCAACTTAAAATAGGAAAATAGACGTTGGCATGGATACGGGTCACTACACGGACCGTGAAATGGTCTGTGAGGGTTCACGACATTGCGATCCCACATGTATCGGCACGATCCGTGTAAGGCTTCACGGACTGTGAAATGGCTCATGAACCTTTCCTTAGCGAATTCCTAGTAGCACTTTGATCCTCCATCTTCATGGCTCATGTCACGGTCCATTGTTGGTCACACGGCCCGTGACGGGCCCCGTCTCTCTTCACTTGTACAGTTTTTGTTATTTTCGATGGTGATCCTTCCAAGTTCCATCAACTCTACGGCACGTGACACGGGCCGTTTAAATTTCCACGGTCTGTGAAATGTCTCGTGGGACATGCCTTCTTCTCCTTCATTCTTCAAGCTAAGTGTGAGGCCACGACGGGCCTCACGATCCAGGGAGTGACACACGAACCGTGAAGGCACCCATGGTCCTTCACTTGAATTAATCCACTACTTCCTTTGTCTGGTCCAATCCATGTACCCTCTCACAGTCCATGTGAGGCTACATGGGTCATGAGGGTCTCCATATGCCACCACTTCAACTCTTTTTCTCGCACTTCACCCATTGTTCCATGCCTTCACCATTTTCCTGAAAAATAATAAAATACACACATCAAACCAACATATTTACTTGAAAACATGCAAAAATTCTATGTTCAAGGTGTCACAAGAGTCATATTTCCACGAATCGTCAACACCCTCAACTTAGAACATTTGTTTGTCCTCAAGCAATGACGACTCAACCAAACAATGCATAAATACAAATGTCTCATCAGACCTATGGTTAAACCTTCAATTTTAATATATATGCTCAGAAAATGTGCTTAGAATGTGCTTACACCCCAAATAGACCCACACAGATTAAGGAAACATCCTGCCTGTACGGTCAGTCCACATAAGATCGGGAACCAAGATAAACTAGTTGTATTAGCAACCAATCAGTGCAAGGATAGTGCCCTCATTACAAAGAAGTCTCGCACACACAACAAATCAATGTAGAATGGAGACTGGAATACAGACACTCACTCTCGCAAATGATTTTCAGTGGACACACAAGTATCGACCATATGCTTGCCCTTATTTTCACCACCTCAACTCTCGAATGACCTTTTTAGGATCACATTAGGACGTTTGTGGCTTGTAATGTAAGCTTAGTTTAAGGCGGGGTACATTTAGGATCAAGTGACTAATCGGCCCCTCCAAGACACTACTTCGACTCAGCCATCTGCTCTTGGTTTTTAGTTCCTATTGCCCCAACTTTTCACTTTCTCTACCATTTGGGAGTAATTTCCATGATCCTATTTTTTACACAGTCACACTCCCAATTTTCTTTTCCCCTTTTCGTTTAGCTATTTTTCTCACTTATTTTTCTGCTTTTTCCTACAATAGCCACCCTCAACTTACGCTTTTGGCTTAGGTTAAGGTTCACAATGTCTTTTAAAGGACCAGGGCCAGCATAAGCCACCCTCAACTTAAGCCTTTGGCCTAGGCTGAGGTTCACAATGTCCTTGGAGAGACCAGGGCCAACGTACAAATTCGCAGACCAAAAGGGGAGGTGCTTTGGATTATGAAAGAAAAAGGTCTATCCAGGCTTAACTTTTTGGTTCAAAAAAGGGAACTTCATTTGGTTGGTAAACTTTTAGGCTAAGTGACTAATCAACAAAGAAAGCCTAAGATCACATCCTAATTCAGTCATTTCATTGTTTTTGTGGGACTAACCAAGCAAGTTCTAGTTTACGAGTTCGTCACCTGAAATAAAACAAATATGCTCACGCACACGCGACACATCTCTTACACTAATTGGCACTAATCAACATAGTCATGCTTCATTCATCACCATACCGACCATATAATACATAACATGTTTTCCAGAAATCATAACAGTTAGTCAGGATGGGATGCATGCACATACAAGCTTTTAATTTTAACTTGAGGCATTTTACTCAGCTCAAAACATGGGTTACCCTGAACAAATATAAGCACATGTATTCACACAAACATCACAACTTAAACATGTTAGTTCTACTAGATAATACACTAGAAATCTGGCAAGAAAAACTCTCAATTGGCAGGATGCCCCACGCCCTCCAAGAAGACGGTGCAATGCCCTCATTGCACTATAGCTAAATATAAAGCACAAAAAGAGAATAGAACATACCTGGGACACCCTAGGCGTCAGTCGGGTCATCGGGGTCAGACCCACCGGCAGGTATCATCAAAAGTCATATCCGGTCCAAAGGTGCTCCTATCCTTATTGCCTCACATGCTAGCGGCTCCCTTTGTTTTTGCTCAACGGCTGCTCGATGTTGGGCTCTCATGGCCTTGTGCAACTTCTTATCTTCTACGTGTTGTGGATCTTGTAGAGGGCTACCACGATGGCTGCGTCACTTGCCTTTATCCTTTCTTCTAGATGCCTCAGGGGGTGGCACCAGTGCAGCAGCTAGTGCGGGCGAAACGCCCCATATGTCGTCTAATATCAAAGCCACCGGGGCATTGAAAAGCGACATCTAAGACTCTGGAGGTGGATCCGGCATAGTGCTATTGTGCTGAGTGGTCAACTAGGCAATTTGGTCCTTCATGTCACTCACTATCTGCACAAGTTTGGACATTTCATCGCAAGACATACTCCCGAACATATCATGGAAGTACCCCCTCCAAAGTATTGACATGATTCTACAAGTTGCTGATTTGATCGAGTACTTCATCTCGGAGATGATCCTCTGCCCGTTGGACGTGAGACTGAACCACCTGAGGCATTTGTGAGACCATTATGATCAATAATTGTGTGTGTTTGCCGCTGGTCGGTCACTACTCTGGCCAGGAACTCATAAGGGACATACGCATACCCTTATTGCATCGAAGGAGCTGCACCACTGCCTTCGGGCTGCTCAGAAGCCTCACCTGACTGTGGGGCAGTAGTGTAATCCTTGAATGACAAGGGCTGCTGTGGAGCCTCCTGTGGAAACATTGCAGGGCCCCCCATCCTACGTGATCTAGTGCGCATCAGAGGGTTGTGAACATCCTTAATCAGGGCAATGTTAACCACGTCTTAGGGAGCTATCTTTCGGTCCCGGAAGTGTGTGGTAGGGACACGGGCCCGTTGGCAAAGCACCTGGATCAGACATGGAAGGACATACTTGCTCTGTCTGATAAGGCTTTGTCCCGCATTTCAATGGCAATGATCCGACCCACATTAATCCTATACTTAGCAATCAAGCACACCACCAACGAGGCATGGGAAGGTTGAAGTGTGTTGTCATTAGCTATGGGTCTTAGCGGGGCCTGCACCACCGATCACCAAAATTTTGTAGCAAATGTGAGAGATGCCTTGGCAATAGAAATTCTGGGGTCTGTAACCTAGTCTGCATCAGCCATTTGTATAGCAATCTGCTCAGCAATCCATTTTAGTAGTATGGCCCGCGAAGTTGGATTGTACATTCGACCCTCATCGTTGATCTTGACATGTATGTCGATAAATAAGCCATCCGGAAGGGGTCTGGTAGTCTAGACCAAATAGAAACCTATTGATGGTGGTCTCAGAAATGTCCACCCAATCCCCACGCACCAATACGTGCTCCCGCAGGGACAATTTATAGGCCAGCTACTTCTTCACTCTCTTGGACTGGTTTTCCTGAATGAAATCTAATAGGCTGGCAGCATAGCAGGAATAAAATTCAGCAATCAGCTCGGGCCCGTAATAGCTGGGCGGTTGCGGCATCCACCCAAACTGATATGATTCAAACACATCCCTGATATTTGGGACCCCATCTAGTTGATCTGTGAGGACCTGCATCTTAAGGATGATGGCCCGCCGCTGGTATCTCCCGGAGCCTTTAGTTAGTCCATTCATATAAATCTCCTTCGCACCGGGGACTGTCCATCGGTGGCACAAAAACACAATAAGCCACCTAGCAGTTTCAAGATCTGATTTTCGAGAAATCGCATAGTATGTGGCTTCATCATCACTGTCTCAGAGGGTAAGATGTCATCCGCAGCCTCTGTAGGTCCGTATCCGGGGTGCATGCATGTTCATCCTGTACCGGGACATCATCCTCCCCCTCAACTTCCGCCTTAGGAACCCCCTCCTCAGACTGGGGGCTATAGTTTGGCCCGCTGCATGAGCTCTTGTAGTGCGAGGGGAGACATTGCCGGTAAAGTGTACCTCGGACCCTCTTGAGGAGTTATCGCTTGAGTCACTCCCCTGGTGCTGACTAGAAGATACAGTGGAAGAATCGTGGAGACGTGACTTAAGCTCATCCCTAGGTTGGCTTGACCTTAGGCGGGGACCCATGGTACCTGCAATTTCCACGAAGGATAAAATGGTTAGTCATAATGGAATAAGCAGCGCGACACACTAACGGGTACTCAGACTTCCCCTGTGCTATGAAAGTGACAAAAACCCGTAAGAGTGGCGTCACCCAGTCTATCATAGAGAAATTGCACTGAAAGACATGTGGAGCCTAGACTAACATTCATCAATGAAACAAAACATCAAATACAAAGGTGACACTGATGGAGGGCCCTACACGGGCCATGTAGCATGAAACGGTCCGTGGCAGGGCCCGTGTGAGGCACTCAATAGTTGGGTGACTTAAGTGACTCGGCACGGGCCACTACACGGGTCATGTAGCGTGACACGGTCCATGTAATTCACCGTGAAGAGCCTCGTCACCCCATTCAGCACAAAGCATAAAACACCCACACCTACTACACGTAGATCTACCAACATACTCGCTTAAAGATCACAAGCACATAGTATTTCACATATAGAACCCCTAAAATCATAATATTCCCATGTTCAAGTGTACAAGATTCAACAATTGTTGTTAGTATAGCCCAAAAAAATATCCACATAAATTTTACACCGTAAGGTCTTCTAATCAACGAAAAGAATCATATTTAGGCATGGATTCGCACATGTATATGAAAAAAATCTACACTAAAAGAAAAGGAAAGAAGGACTTACTTGAAGAGAAAAAAAATAAAAATAAGTATTTCTGGTGGCACAATAGAAACCCACACAAGTATAATGCTACGGATCATGAGAGCTACTCACAAATTGTGACAAAAGAGACAACACAATTTTGTTGGGTTACGGGAGAAAAACCGAGCGCGAGAGGCGAGAGGGGAAAGTGAAAATCAAATGAGAGTGGGGTATAAAGGGTATAAATACCCTTACCCGATGGTTCACCTCCGCGGTTTGTCACACGGTCCGTGAAGACGAACCGTGTGCCTAGACTTGGAAAATCTAGAGATCGTACCTTGCATCAACACCCCCACGGACAACTATACGGTCCGTTGGAACAGTCTGTGTGCCCAGCCTTAGAATTTTAAATTAAAGCTTACCTGGCCACGCGTCACACGGTCACTAGCATGACCCGTCTGGAGTTACACAGGCTGTGTAGACGCATGTGTGGCTCTCCTTTGCCAGTTTTTGGACACTGCTTTTTCATGTCGCACCTCCAACCACGCGTGCGCTCACGTCTCTAACCAAAGTGTTTATACCTCCCTAGAAACACAAATCAAAAACAAGAAAATGCATGACATAAAATACATGTTTTTTTCTATGTAAAATGGGTTGCCTCCCATGAAGCGCTTGGTTTAACGTCACTACTCGACGTAGTTATGTTGACTACTCAGACTTCATCAAGGTGTAAAACCATAATCACTGAGGTTTCATCTGCAGCACCCAAATACTTTTTCACGCCCTGCCCATTTACTTTGAAACGATGCCCATTGTTAGTTTCTAACTCGACTACACCATGCGAAAATACTTGGGCAATTTTGTACCGGCTAGACCACTTAGATTTGAGCTTACCTGGAAACAGCCTCAACCTAGAGTTGTACGGTAGAACCTTATCGCCAACACTGAAACTTCTTGGTGCAATATACTTGTCGTGATGGGACTTCATTCTTTCTTTGTAGAGCGCTGCACTATCATAGGCCTGGAGGTGAAATTCATCCAACTCATTTAGCTGATCAAGCCTCACATTGGCAACCTCATCCCACTTCATATTTAGGGTCTTCAGAGCCCAAAGCGCCTTGTGCGCCAATTCCACAAGTAGATGGCAGACCTTAGCAAACACCAATTGATATGGAGACATACCAATGGGGGTCTTGTAAGACGTCTTGTAAGCCCATAGTGCATCTTCTAAGTTTCCGAGCCCAATCAGTTCTTGTGGCATTCACAGACTTGGTTAGGATCTCCTTGATCTCCCTGTTTGACACTTCAACCTACCCACTCGTCTGTGGATGATAAGGTGTTGCAACCTTATATTGTCATACACCGTACTTAGCTAGTACAGCACAGAAATTTGTTGCAGAAATGGGAGCCCCCATCACTAATGATCGTTCTAGGTGTCACAAACCTGGAGAAAATGTTCCGCCTCATAAACTGTACCACGCACTTGCTTTTGTTGTTTGGCAATGCTACCGCCTCCACCCATTTGGAGACGTAGTCCACCATCACTAAGTTGTACTTCATGTCATAGGAGCTCACAGACGGGACCATAAAGTTAATTCCCCAGACGTCGAACAATTCTATTTCAAGAATGGGGGTCATGGGTAGCTCTTGGCACCTAGAAATGTTGTGTTGGCACTGACACTGATCACAACCTCGCACCATGTCATGGGCATCTTTGTAGATGGTAGGCCAGTAGTATCCACATTGTAAGATTTTTTTTTGTTGTCCTGGCACCACCATGATGGCCCGCACTAGGGAAGAGTGACAAGCTTTCATGATGCTCATAATTTCTGCTTTCGGTATGCATCACCTAATGACCCCATCTACGCATGTTTTGAACAATTATGGGTCATCCCAAAAGAACCTGCGAACATCATGAAAAAAAAATTCTTTGGTAAAGGTTAAGGCCCTCCGGCATAATGTCACTCACCCGAAAGTTAGCAAAATCAACAAACCAAGGGATTAAGTCAAAGAAGCTGCCAATACCTGCTCATCGGGAAAGGAAGCATTGATGTTCAACCCATCTTTGGCTCTTCACTCATCTTCTAACCTTGACAGGTGGTCTGCCACCTGGTTTTTCATGCTTGTCTGGTCGTGAACCTCAAAGTCGAACTCTTGCAGCAAGAGTACCCATCTGATTAGTCTCGGCTTAGCATCTTTCTTTGCCATGAGATACCTTAGTGTTGCATGGTCTATGTGCACAATCACCTTTGTGCCCAATAGGTAGGCCTAAAACTTGTCAAACGCGTACACCACAGCCAGCAACTCTTGCTCAGTCACTATATAATTTCTTTGAGTGTCATTTAAGGTCTTGTTGGCATAGTAGATAGGATGAAGATTTTGTTGCGCTTCTGCCCCAGCACAACACCCACAGCAATCCTGCTCGCATTACACATCACCTCAAAAGGGGCAGCCCAGTCAGGTGCAACTACCACGGGCGCAGAGATCAACTTTTCCTTCGGAGTCTCAAAGGCATGCCGAAGGTGTCAGCAAACTAAAACTTAGCATCTTTCTCCAATAGTTTACACAGTGGATATGCAATCTTGGAGAAATCTTTTATGAACCGATGTTAGAAGCCCACATGCCCAAGAAAACTCCAGACCCCTTTCA
This sequence comes from Solanum rostratum, assembly GCA_029948455.1. Lineage (NCBI taxonomy): Eukaryota > Viridiplantae > Streptophyta > Magnoliopsida > Solanales > Solanaceae > Solanum > Solanum rostratum. The sequence goes on along the minus strand of CM057053.1, from coordinate 12,221,711 downwards.
CCGATGTGGGAGGTGGCAACTTCTCAATAACCTCAATCTTTGCCTTATCAACCTTTATGCCCTTATCAGAAGTCTTGTGGGCAAGGACTATCCCCTCCTTGACCATGAAATGGCATTTCTCCCAGTTCAACACCAAGTTGGCCTCATCACAACGTTGTAATGCCCTGCTAAAATTCAAGAGACAGTCATCAAAGGAATCACCCACTATAGAGAAGTCATCCATAAAAACCTCAAGGGTGTTTTCGACCATGTCAGAAAAGATTGACATCACACCATGCTGGAAAGTGGCTGGGGCATTACAGAGCTCAAATAGCATCCGCCTGAAAGCAAACATCCCATAAGAGCAAGTGAAGGTAGTCTTCTCCTGATCCTCCGGGGCTATGCATATATTTGATTGTAGCCCAAATACCCGTCCAAGAAGCAATACCACCCTCTACCTGCCAACCTGTCGAGCATCTGGTCCATGAAGGGCATGAGGAAGTGATCCTTCAAAGTCCATCTATTCAGCTTTTGGTAGTCCATACGCACTCGCTATCCCGTGACAGGTCACAAAGGGACAAATTCATTTTTCTCATTGGCCACCACTGTTATGCCCCCCTTTTTTGGGACACATTGCACTGGACTAACCCATCTATTGTCAGAGATGGGGTATACCACCCCAGCATCCAGCCACTTGATAATCTTCTTTTTCACCACCTCTTGCATGGGTGGATTAAGCCTTTGTTAGTGCTCAATACTGGGCACACAATTATCCTCCAATTTGATCTTATGCGTGCATATCCCTGGAGGAATCCCAATAATGTCTACGACGGTCCAATCAATAGCTCTCTTAAACTTTTGGAGAACCCCTAACAATGTGTTCACCTGGTCTTCCTAAAGATTTGCAGCCACAATCATAGGAAGAGTGTTATTAGTGCCCAAAAATGCATAGCTTAAGTGTTGGGGAAGCTCCTTGAGCTCCATAGCAAGAGGCTTCTCAACAGACGGTTTGACCAGCGGCATCGGCCTATTTTGCAAGTCTAAGTCTAGCTTCCTGGGGAAAAATGGTCTGGTTCCCCTGCCCTGTAAAGCATACACAGTGTCATTGTACCCATTGACACCATCTTCTAGGAAGTTCATTAACACCGCCGCCAGCGTGTCCACGATCATCTTCTCCTCGAGTAGAATCTCTGAAAAACAATCATCCTCTACATCCATGATAAACATCACATATACCTCTTTGGGTCTCTTCATTGCAGCACACACACTGAATTTTACCTATTCAGTGTTTAATCGAAAGGTAAGTTCTCCACACTCTACATTAACTAGTGCCCTGCCAGTTGCCAAAAATGATCTCCCAAGGATGATGGAAACCTCGAAATCCACTTTACAGTCCAGGATGATAAAGTCTGCAGGGAAAATGAACCTGCCAACACAGACTAGCACGATGCACAAGATCCCCACGGGCCTCTTCACTGATCTGTCTGCCATAAGAAGCCGCATGGTAGTGGGTGTGAGGTCTCCTAAAACCAACTGTTGGTACACTACTAGCGGCATTAAGTTGATGCTGGCACTCCGGTCATAGAGGGCTCATGCAAAATCATAAGCTCAAATAGTGCACGGGATAGTGAAAGCTCCCGGATCGCCCTTCTTCTTTACTAGGGATCTTGCAGCAATGGCGCTACAGTGATGAAGATTGTTTGCCAGATCGATCGTGGTTGTCCTCTTCTTGGTGACTAAGTCTTTCATAAAGTTAGCATAGTCTGGCATCTGCTCAAGTGCTTCCACTAGAGGGATGTTTACGGACAGCTCCTTTAGCATGGAAAAGAATTTCTGAAACTTGCCATCTTCAGCCTTCTTTCTCAACCTTTGTGGGAACGGCAGTGGTGGCTTTGTGATGGCCGAAAAGCATGGAGTAGTGGGTTGGTCCAACTCTTTTGCCTTTTTAGCAACTTCAGGTGCCGTTAGTGCTGCATCAATCTCATCACTCCTGTCATCATCGTGCACCTCCACGAGGTGAGGTACATTGCCATCTGCTTTATCAAGACTTGCATCATGATTCACGAGCAATAACAGGGTCAGAAAGTACCTTACCACTTCTCGTAGTGACCGCCATGCAGTGGCCATCATTTTTCAAGTTCTGCACAGTATCACTAGGAAGTGACCCAGCCTTCCTTTGATTCAATGAAGCTGACAGTTGCCCCAATTTGTTACTCTAATTGCTTGATCGAGGTTGAATGCGAGTCTACCATTTGTCGAATATTGGACATTTCGTCTTTCACATCTCGCACTCCTGCCTCTATGGACTCCACCTTGTCAAGAACCTTTGCCATCATCTCCTCTAGTCTCGAGTTTCCACCACCCTCATTTGGGTGCTCACGATTTCTATAGCCATCTCTATTTTGCCAGTTCCCTTGGTAGTTGTCACGACCATAGTTCCAACCTTTGTTACTAAAGTTAAATGCTCGGTAACCTCCCTGACTGCCCAAGAAGTGAGCCTCTTCATCATAATTGTAGCCTTGATCATCATACCTGGTTAGTGTGTCCATAGCTTTTACTTTTTCTAGGCCTCCACCAAGTAGCCTCTTTGACAGTAAATCGATCTGGGTCCGCATATGGGCCATGTCTTGATCCCGCTCTTCCTCCTTTTTTCGTTGCTCTGCAGATATCTCGAAGACCATCCAGAGCAGTCTCCATCTCTGGTGTACCATGCCCTATTGTTCTTAGCTACTTGATCCAAGATCACCACGGTGTCTGGGAACGTTCTAGACATGTACAACCCCCCACATGTTGCATCAATGATAGGTTTTAGTTACAAAGTTACAGGACCTGTAGAAGACTACTTTCAAGTGCTCATCTGTGAGATGATGGTTGGGGCATTGCTTGAGTTTCTGCCTGAATCTCTCTCAAGATTGATATAATGCTTCATTTGGCAGTTGTTTGTGAGATCTAATCTCGTCTTTGATCTTCAGTTTCCTCGACGCAGGGAAGAACCTCTCTAAGGAAGCTTCTTTTAACTCTCCCCAAGTATGGATAGAATCATGGGGGAAGCTCATTCAGCCACCTTATCGCTTCACCTAAAAGAGACAATGGGAATAACCTCAGCGTTAATGCTTGTTGACTGACTCCTGGAATTTCGGATGATTGGCATGTCCTAAGAAATTTATAACATGCTGATTTGCGTCCTCCATCATCCGCTGAACAGCGCTTTCAACTGCAACATTTGCAGCATAATGCTAGTGATAGTGAATTTGACACCTGCAGGAATAGGTGGCAGCACTATTGCCCTAGTGGTCCTAGCACCCTCATCAACTTCATTCACTGCTTGGGGATACTAGGCCTTTGAGGCCTCAAAATAGGTTGGTGCTACTGTGGTAGCACAAGTGGCACCTGTCGAAGTGGTGCTGCTGGTAGCGCCATATTACCAGCGAGGTCATCTTCACCCAAACCATCATTTCCCCTGTCTGCAGGATTCACTGCTAACTCTCTCAGCCTTGTTGTTTCGCGGTCCTGGGCATTCTTTCTGTGAATCGATTTTATAAGTTCGGGATCGTAAGGAATAAGTGTTTCACCCTTGCTTCGGGTGTTTGGCATGCAATGTTGATTCCCTACAATGAGCACAAACAAGAAATAAAAGTAAAATTAGGGACTAGAATTACACACTGAAAGTAGCAACCAATAGACTATTACTTCACCGCAATCCCCAGCAACGGCGCCAATATTTTATACGCCCAAATTTACACTCCAAAAGGAATAGTAAAGTAGTCGTTGATCAAATATAGAAATCAAAAAGAGTTGAGGTCGATCCCACAGGGAATGTATGAGAATAATTCTATTAGCACCCTTTTTCATATGCAAGTTCTATTTCCAAGATAAAGGTGCATTAGTAAATGAGGGGTTTATGATGCTTGAACTAACTTCCTAAAGTAAAGTAACTAATATGTGCATTGTCTACCAGATTTCAAATAATTAATGAGAAGCTAGGGTTGTGTTCCCCATGACATTTGATACGATAACCAAATTGGTATGGTAAACTCATTCATGATTGCGCATACAAGATCAAACAAGTTAGATAACACCTAGTTCACCTTTCGATCCTTCTTAAATATATTTGACTCATCACCTTTCGATCTCAGAATGTGTACAATTGTAACCTTTGTTATAGATCTCAGAATACTCTCACCTTCCAGTCTCAAGTACTTAGACTAGGTTGAAAACTCTGAATTTCCGTTGTAGAATTCTTTTCCCAATCACTACATCCCTCCAAGGCATGTAACAAATACAGGATTACCCTAACGCGTCGACTCTTTAGGGAAGAAGTTAAAACAAAGAATACTACAATGTATACTATGATCAATCCCAAGAGTTCACCCCCAAATTTTGTTATCTTATTGAATTGTCATGGTTCCCATAACCCTAATTGTAGATTTTGCCTGGCATATTCGAAGCAATTTGCCCACAACAATACAAAGGAATCATGATAAATAACTTATTATTGATAGAGTGATGAATCCACGTGTTACAATCTCTAAAGAGATGATCGAAATCCAAGAATTCAATGTAAATAAGTGCACAATAGTGTTCTCCTCCTGTTCTCTAACTCCAGTGTCAATGATCAATAAAAAGGGAATTAAACAAATATATATATACAAGGAAAAACCTACTCCAACTTAAAATAGGAAAATAGACGTCGGCATGGGTACGGGTCACTACACGGACCGTGGATGTCCACACGGACCATGAAACAGTCCGTGAGGCTTCACTGCATTGTGATCTCACGTGTATCGGCACGGTCCGTGTAGGGCTTCACGGATCGTGCAATGGCCCGTGAACCTTTCCTTAGCGAATTCCCAGCAACACTTTGATCCTTCATCTTCACGGCTCATGTCACGGTCTATTGTTGGTCACGCGGCCCGTGATGGGCCCCATCTCTCTTCACTTGTACAATTTTTGTTATTTTCAACGGTGATCCTTCCAACTTACGTCAACTCTACGGCACGTGACACGGCCCGTGTCAATTTCCACGGTCCATGAAAGGTCTCATGGGACGTGCCTTCTTCAAGCCAAGTGTGAGGCCACGGTGGGGCCTCATGGTCCATGGAGTGACACACAGACCGTGAAGGCATCTGTGGTCCTTCACTTGAATTAATCCAATGCTTCCTTCATCTGGGCCAATCCACATACCCTCTCACGGTCCATGTGAGGCTCCATGGGCCGTGAGGGTCTCCGTATGCTACCACTTCAGCTCTTTTTCGCTCTTTTTCTCGCACTTCACCATTGTTCCATGCCTTCATCATTTCCCTGAAAAATAGTAAAATACACACATCAAACCAACATATTTGCTTGAGAACGTGCAAATATTCTATGTTTAAAGCGTCAAAAAAAGTCGTATTTCCACGACTCATCATGGTATCAAGGCGTGAGCGCGGATTTATCCCTCCATACTTCAAGACCAAATTCTTATGATACAATGGAGCTTAAATCCACAACCCTGCAAAAGAAAAAGGAGAGAAAAAGAATGAGGCAGAACAAAAAAAAAATTTGTACCACACACTTTGAAACTCCACGTCTAAACCCAAAGAGTGTTTGTGGAGAGGAACTTCATATCCGTGAATGTCGATGCTAAAAGAATAGAGAGCAAGATCTATTTATAGATGTTCAAAAACTCATGTCCTACACTATCTAGACTTCTTATTATGTTTTAAAGAGGAATTCTAATACAAAACAAAATTCACTTCTCATTTTCCCTATTTTAATTGGACAAGAATAAGGAAAAGAAAAGGGATCCTAGTTGAAGTCAAATAAAGAAAGGAAAGCCACAAGGGCACGTGCTCCTATGTGAATTGGAAAGAGAATCCGACATTACATAATTCTTTCAAGAATCATTTAAAATAATTTTATGTATAAACATATTATACAGAATGTTATGGTCACTAAGTGGCGTTAGTAAACAAATAAATCATACGGATATCCAATTTCCATATTTACGTTGATAAAAAAATTAATCATCCATTAATACTTCAAGCCTAGTCTTTGAAAAATGAAATATCTCGACAAGACTTGAAGTAGGGGGCATTTGTAATCATACAAAATTTATTAAATACAAATTTTATAAAATGATTCAAAATATATAAAGTTCAAAATATATTAATCCAAACAAATATTATGGATTAATATAAGGAAAAACTACATGACATAGCAAACTGTGATAAATATTTAATCAATATAATTATACTTTATTTTATTATGGATATAATTATGTATTAAATAGCAAAGATACTCTATAGCCTAATTACCTTCTTTTTAGGTCTATACATGTTAGCATCTATACATGCTACTTCTTTTAATGTTCAAAGCTTATGTATTATTTCAAATTTAAATATTTTTCTCTTTCATTATTAATCACTAGCGTGATTCTCTCCAATATATTTTTCAGTTTAATATCATTCAAAAGATTTTTGGAAGAGAGTGAGATTCTTTGTTCGTGGATATCTTCTAAATCCCTATTTCATCTCAAAGGTTTTACTTGTATACATTTATTTATATATTTTTCTTTTAATTATACCCGATGTTTGGTGATTTTGTTCGATTTCATCTTCCAATTCATGATTTTTGAACGATTTCAGGCATTAAAGCGTGATTCTTCTTTTATCATCAGGTATTTTTCAGATCCGTAATTTATAGTGAAGGTTTTATTTATATACTTCTATATATTTTCATCAATTTGTAGGGCTTATGTATCGGCTTTCTCTCTCACCATTACAATGGATGAAATTTGTTACTTCAAAGAGGGCTACACGAGGTATAAATTACTTTGATAAATTTTTAGATGAAGCACCATCTTTTGATTTGTTATTACTCAACAACAAACTATAATTCTAGCACCTGTTGCTACAATGGAGATCAAATTGTGAACAAAGAACCATAATGATCTCGTAAGAACAAGGGGTAAAATCTGTTAAAAGAGAAGAAGGTTCAAAACATTTAAAAGAGAAAATCAATTTTGAAAAGAAAAAAAAAGTATGTAATGTTGCCCCTGGTAGCAATGGAAAAGAAGTGCAGGAAGAAGAATAACAAACAACAAAAGAGCTATTTACTATTATCCGAAAAAGCTTTGATACTTGAATATTTTATGTACTTATTTTAGTTCCTTATACAAAATGTATACAACCTTCTGTCAAAGTAACTCTGTTGGGACGTGATGTTTTAAATTCATTCATTTTTGTATAGTTGTTTGCATAAAATTGTATATTACATGTTAAATCGTCCTGTTGAAGCCCCGAACATGCAAGTATACAAAAATCATAATGTAATTTGTGATTTGACGCAAAAGCTTAGTCAGGTGTATTTTAGCAAGTTTAAGGATACATGTTTTAGTGTATACACCCGTATGCACCAATATTTTGTTCAGGCACAAATATTCAGGTATTTCATGGCATGTGAACTGGTGGAAAATTCTCTAGATGCTCTCTTGATTAATATAAATCATTCCACATTATGATTCAGTTTTAGAGAGTTTACCATCATCACTGGTCTAAATTGTGTTGCTGATATTGATGATTTTTCATTTAACATTAGTGAACCTAACAGACTCATGAAACGATTTTTTGAAGGTAAAAGAACTGTGAAAAAGGCAAAGTTGGTTAGAAGCTTAAGAACAAGATTTGGGGTGATGGGAATGATGACGACGCTGTCAAGATAGCAATACTTTATTTCATTAATGCATTCATATTTTCCAAAGAGAATAATAACGCACCCACACCACGAATTCATTTTGATTTGGTTGAGAGTGGTCGATACAATGAATACCCTTGGGGCAAAAAAGCATTTAAACCTTTGGTTAAGAGTATTTCTAAGAAGATGGATGCTATGAAACAATACTATAGGATTGTCGGTATGCCTCTCGCCATGCAAGTATGGTTGTATGAATGTTGTTCATTTGTTGACTCAAAAATTGCTATTAAAGAGTCATCTCAAATTCTCAGGTTGCTAAAATTGGAGGACCATAGATAAGCGACCACATTACGAGCATCTAATGGAAGGGATGTTCAGAGATAATGAGAATCCAGTAATTCATTATAGACAAATATGTATCTGTCTTGTATAAGTTATATATACAATCTTTTTAAAATCAGTATATACTAATGTATGTGATTTTTTTTGGATCATAGTCAACTTATCAAAATATATCACCTACACTTAAGGAGATTGTATTTCTTTAAATTCCATCTGAAAAAGGTGCAGGTGACACAACTTGCTTGGAAATAGCAGTTGATGAAAATGAGGAAGGCATTTTCACTTCGATCCCTCCAATACAAATGTTAAAAAAAGGAGAAGAGAAAAAACATGTCGATGTATTATCGTTACCACAAATAAAGAAGCGAAGACAGCATATTGGTAAATTTTTTAGTGAAAAAATTCCTCTTTACTCTCCTGTTGTATCCATCAAGGAAAATACTAATGTTTCAACACAAAATTTTCAAAAGTAGCCCATGGAATCTATCAACAATGATGTGATTGACGAGATACCATCAGTTGTGTTGACAAAGAAAAAATCGAAGCAGTAATGCTGATGAAATTATGATATTGAGGGAAGATCTTGGCAAGTTGAAGGATTCAGTAAACTATTTTATTTTTATTTTAGTTATACTTTAACTTGGTTTTGATAAATTTGTATCCTGTTTACTACATATTTAGGTGTTTGCGAGCTCAAAAAAATTGTGTTTATTTATACATGAAAATGTCAAAATTTTTATGGATGTTGTCAATATGAATCAAACAACTGAAGAGGCATTTCAGGTATTACATAACAATTTTTTTTAAGATTGACATATACAAGACACAATGTTTACTATTTTATACATAGCAAGCCGTCATCTCATGTACTCGATTTATCGAAAGAGAGATCCCAAAATGAAAACAATTGGCACCCAAAGATTCAAGACCATTTCATTACCACACACGCTGATAAATTTGAGGTAATACATGTATAAATTTATTTTTTTCATATATCTAGTGAAATTTTACAAGTGAATCCCGAAGCACATATATCTGTTATATTAATTAAACAAGTATATTAAGAGACTCGAGGTAATACATGTATACATTTTATCACTGCTTGTAGGTATTATGTTTTGAGAAAGTTACATAAATGACTATATTTATTTGTGTATACCCACATTCTTAATAAAAACAGATGAATGTGTTGCTGAAAAATCTTGATACCAATTCTACCAACATTTGATTTCAATAGTGGGTTTTGTCATAATTTTGAAGAGTTATTACATGCTTTTGGTTATCATATAGCAGATCTCTTGCAAAATGAGGCTTATTAATTGATAGTTTTCTATATAGCATCAACTTCCATGATCAAGTATACAATTACTTCTTATAGGATCACTTAAATGGTTACCCTGTTGAGACATTCATCAATGCTCCAAATGAAAAGCACATTGCCAAAGAGCATGATGGTAAATCAACAACAACAGAGATATTTATCTATATCTCTATTTATAATTTATTCTTTCATGAAATTAATACTAAAATATTGTGTCTTACTTTTATTATTTTTCAAATATCACAATCAGATAGCTTAACTTCTAATAAAGTTGAAATCAAACAATCTGATCAAACTGAGCAAAGAGATTTTATTGGAGGTTTGCACAATGCAAACAACCCTAAAGCAAGTGTCCAAATGTACGATGAACAACATGTATTTGGCAATCCCATCCAGACAGTAGATTTAAATGTTCAAGCAACAAACGCAATACAACCAGTGTCACAATTTGAGTTACTTGACAAGTTGTTACCTTAATCTAGAAAGAACAAGTGTGGCTCAATTAGAGGATGTTGTTTATGATATTACACCTTTAGCAATTCAAAGAATCAGATGATTTGGTCGGTGGAACTGTTCTCCATACTCAACAAACTATGAATCTTCAGCCGGTAAATAAAACGTGTTACTTTATTTTTTTAAATATTTATATTAGAGTCATTTTAAATATATAAGTTTGAGCTATTTTACCTCTTGTTTATCAGGTAGTTCATCAAATGTGATCCGTATATATGAAAAAAAAACATCCATTTGTTTGTGATTTAATAGGAGGGCCATATAATTATGACCTTTTTGAGGACTCTGTGAAGAACTCTTTGCCAGGCATAAACATAAGTAAGTTGTATTTTCATATGATTTTCACGCTTATATTTTTGTATTAATCACAGGGACAATGTATTTTTGTATAAGGACACATGGTGAAGATCACTATAAGAAGAACAAAGCAACACTTTTTGGTCCCCATGGATCTAGATATTCATCCAATTACCGATAAAAATTGGTTCTACACACTTTCATTTGATGGGAAACTCTTGAACATGGTGTAAGAACTACACTGTGTTCATCTACCAATAAAAATAGTTAGTTTCTTGTACTTTGCATATGTGATATTTCATCTTACTTAATTTATTATTTTAAGCATATCAATGTTATACTCTATTATTTGCGAAAGAAAAATAAGTATAACATCAACATCAGATACAAATACATCACGATCGACTATTTGTTTAACAAAAATAAATTGCCGAAATCTATGCCGAGTGTGCTGATTTAGAAAGCGAAACATGTGTCGCAAAAGAAGAGAATAACATATGTGAATACATAAATGGGTACAAGTTGATGGCTTTTATTTCATGGAATATGGTTGATCATGTATTTATACTTGTTAACGTGAAGGAAAAAAGTCATTGAGTTCTTGCTATCCCGACCTTTGTGGAACGACACGTTGATGTCTATGATATCATACAGATCAGCTGGACATGATGTATTTGTTAAAGGTGAAATACATAAACTTGCTCAGCTTCGGCCCATGTATCTGTCTACATATTCAGGAAGCAATATGGACGATACACAAAATCAAAATATCCCCTTTGATGTAATATACATGGATGATATACCTCAACAAAGATATGGTAGCATGTAAGTTTAATACTCTAACTTTTCCCTTTTAATTTAGTATGTAGTTTCTGAAGATTTTTTTTATAATGATTTTTACATCTTTTTGTACAGGAATTATGGTTTGTATTTGCTTGCGTATGTAGAGTACTTGAGTGAAGGTGATGGGTTTCAGTTGAATGCTTCGATGCAGAGTTACTTCGTATAAGATATGGTGCACTCCTACGGGATTATGCTTCAAAAAAGTTGAAGATGGAGCCATTAGTGACAAAAAGGCCCTTGCTAAAATTATCAGGCCACATGCCGAAATTGATAGTAATGAAAGGATCCTAATCACTTAGGTTCTTTGTATCTTTTTATTTTATTTTTGTGTTGGACAAAATAATTTCTTTCAGCTCTATCTCTATGACAATAAGCTGTGTTTTTTAATGCAATAACTTTATTTAAGAGCTCCTTGAAACTTTTTACATGAAATTATTTAATCAACATAAAATAGAAGTTAAAAACTAAACATTATATACATATACACAGGTTATAATCATGCATGTAATAATTATATTTTGACGACAAATGGTGCGACAATACCCATTGAGACCAGATTTATTAGAAGTATAAAGAGCTAAATGACATATATTATAAGCTAAATCACATTTAGCACCACAAGCATGTGTTGCCTATTCGATTAATAAGCATGCTTGAACTATTTATCTTGACAAAATATAGGCCATTCACATCAAGCTTCAAAAGAAATCTTGCTGTACTATATCATTAGAAGCTCTAAGCACTACTAAACAACTAACATTCTTTCCTTGTTCTTAGTATACGTATATTCAAGTACCAATCGATGGCCCTTATTATACCACTGCAAGCTCATCCGTATTATTTTAATAGAGTTTTGTCCAAGCTTCTTACGATGCTAATTTGTAGACCACATGCTTGAACATAATCACTGAATATGTCATGACTATAATACTATCAGGATGACAAATAGCCAATGTGTGCTTCAAAGTCTACGAGTACATAAGTATAGTTATTCTCTTTACAGCCTCATAGCTTTGAAAAGAGGTAGTGATGATAATTCGTTTCGAGTAACAATATTAGTACATCAATAAACTTCAAATTGATAATTTTTTAAATTAAAAAATAACAAATTATAAGCAAAGAAAATCAATTTATTCAATCAAACCATTGACATCATAATAACAATGAAATCAACATTGTTTTTTGAATTAAAAACAATACTACTACTTATTACGAAGCGCAACTCTATAGGCATGCTTATTGTGACGAAAACATCCACACGTGCTACAAGAATTACTACTCTTCTTTCCCTTCATCTCTCTGTATGACTTATCAAGTTGCTTCTTTGGCCTTCCAGAAGGTCGTTTATACTTTGGCGGCAACACTACTTCTTCAGCTATATGCTCAGGTATGTTTCACTCTGTTATATCTAGAAGAGGATACACAAGCACCTCGTATGTCTTTAAAATTATTTTTGTCTTATATAAATCAGAACAATATTCATCTGGTGGAATATTTTAACTTTTCAACACTGCCCAAGCATGTGCACATGAAATTTCATCCACTTGAAATCTTCTGCAACTACATCTTTTATTTTCAAGGCATACTATATATTATTTTTCTTCATCACTCACAGAATAAATGTAATCACTTGATGGAACACCCTGAAATAAATAAACATAATACAGTGCTACAACAAATACAAAATACATCAAATAAATCACATGAAATAAATATAGAATAGAAAATGCCTATTTTTGGTAAATTGAATGCATTATGGATGTATACCGTCATACATATAGATTGTTTTTCATTATCTCCAAGTATCTCCTGAAATTTGTTCCCAAGTAGCTTGAAAGTAAAAGATGCATTTTGTCAATTTGTGCAGTTCCATTTGGCCAAAGCAACCATACTTGTTATAGAAAATCAAATATGTGCAATTCCATAGCTTTTGCGAGTGTGAAATTGATAGACCCTGCAATATTTGACGTCATAATCCAACCTCGATTAACCGGTGCATACAACGTTGCACACTTCTCATAACCTGCCAACTCCAAGTATTTTTTGATTCTAATATCAGCCTTTTCAAACTTATCCATCAACATATCAAAATCAGCCTGTGTGTATGCCTTTGTCATATTGTAGAATACCTCACCCAAAAGCGTATTTGACTTTTTATAATTCTAGCATATATTGTTCCAAAGATGCCATATGCATGCGTAATGCGGCACATTATTGTATACTTTACAAACAACCTTTATAATGCTTTCATTTTTATCAAATACAATACACATATTCTCTTTTTCTCCAAATGCTGCTTTAAATTGTTCAAAGAACCATGACCAAGCAACATCATTCTCAGAATCAATAACTCTATAAGACAGTGGTAAGATATTTCCTACCCATAAATATGTGAATTTTTTACATGTGAAAAAAGTTATGAAGTATTAGCGCATAAGAATGTATTCATGTGCCACAATTACCTGTTCCATTCAAAGTGCTAGCTGCAACGAAAGCACCAGTATATGCCCCTCTGAGGTGGCTAGCATCTACAACCACAATTGACCTACAATAATCGAATCCTTTTATAAAAGCATGCAATGATATAAACAGATATAAAAATGATTTTCAGGGGTTTTCTTTATTCGAATATGTGAACCAGGGTAGGTCTTATCCAACATGTACAACATCCAGGAAGTTTATTGTACGATTCAGCTGGTCTCCCCATCAATGAATCTAATGCTTTTTCTTTGGCTCGCCAGGCCATCATGTAGTTGATATTCACACCAAAATTCATTTTCATGTCTGCTATGATATCATTTGGCGTATATTTCCTCTTATGATTCCTTAATTTAGGTGTAATAATTCCTCCAATCAATCCACTTTGCATGACGTTGTGAGTATATTCTATCTTTTAAAGGACTCATATGCTCATCGTAAAACACTCCAATTTGAAACATTTTTGACTTGTTAATACTTGACGTATTCATCAACCATTTGCATTCTTGAGATATGCACACAAGGGTTAAAATGTAAATTATATTTGAGAATTTTTAGTTCGAAAAAATGCTGCTAACACGTCAATATATATATATATATATATATATATATATATATATATATATATATATATATATATATATATATATATATATATATATATATATATATATATATATATATATATATATATATATATGTATGTATGTATGTATGTATGTATGTATAAACGCAAATACACCTTATTTAATACAGCCAAACATTTATTAAATATATGCTCACATTTCAAATACAAATACATTCTGTATAAGCAAAATTCACCTAATAGCGTTGGACCTCTAAACCAAGAACTGAAATCGATTATCGATTGCATACTTATCCATGACAGCCTTGAGCGTTGATTTGCCCACATATATCTAATCAACCATTACTTACATTTTGATTAGTAATAATCAAACCATTTGCCTCATTAGACACATCTTCTTGCTCAACAATAACCATATCCAAGCGTTGAATTATATCCATTGTATCAAGTAATTCATGATTGTATTCAAGCTGCATTATATCTTCTTGAATTGCAATTTTCCCAATAGAGTAGCCTGAATCCTTATCATTGTTACGCATAAGGAATATATTCCAAATCTCATGTTCGACTTCTTTAACTGAACATACTGTTGGAAAATTATACGCGCAACAGAAGCATATAGGGATCGTACTGCTTACATGAATAATAGATAACACATACATTTATGCTAGAACACAAATAATCATGATAGAACACATGAACTTTACGAAATTTAATTACATAAATACCTCTTGAAGCGTGATCATATACCTTCAAGCAAATCCACGAGTTAGACTACAGTTCTGTGGTCTTTTACAGTGATCCCAAGTTTCACATGTGAACTCTCTCAATACTTGGGTGGGCAAGCATTGTATAGAAAACCTAATTCTCTTTCATGAAAATCCTCTTTTCTCTAGATAAGGAAAACCCCTATTTATAGAGGACCTTTCCAAATCCAAAAGGAAGAAGGAAATCCACTTTTCTTGAATAACAAGAAACTAATATGTGTCCTTCTTATATTAGAAATAGAATTCTGAGTTCTAGTTGAATATGGGCACTTTAGGGACCACAAAATTAATTACTGAGGCTCCCTATTATAGAAATAATTCAAATAATTAATTTGAAATTATTCTTACCATAGTAAATTACAAATCATTCCACTAAAGATTCATAATTGCACTCCTCTATTTATATTTCGAAATTCCCCATTAAACACTTATGTAATTCCCCACGTTAAGATTACAGATACTGATCAATAAATTAAATTACTGACAAATTTTATTTAAAGATTAATTTCCTTTAGAGCACTACTTAACTTATTTCATGTGTCGGATTCATAAATCCACTTGCAAGGTTTGACACGATGAAAACTTATAAGCTTCTCAAAAGGCATATCATCAATCTCTATATTGAGACATGGATTCCGTCAACTAACTTATTATTTCACCAATATATATTATTATCATCCAATCTACCAGGCATATTGACTCATCTCAGAATTTCACCTTTTAATAAATCAAAACAATAAATAATATATACAGACCATAATAGTTATATCAGGATTGAGAATATAAGTACATTTAACAGTTTAGAGAATATGTTTTTATTAGTCAGTCTAAAACAACTATCTCTACTCGGTCCCATTCAATACATACAATATGCATTGCACAAGAAGTTGGAACTACACCGTTCCCATAATCAAGATAAATTATACACAATCTTGTGCTACAATCATACCGATGGCTTGTCCAATTTCTATCTTAGATTGTGAACGAAAAACTTTATACTTATAAGAACTGATGATTTAATCCTCTGTGTATAAGCTAAAACTCTATACACTAAATCATCTACTATATAAGTAAATGGACACATAAACGATTATATGATCTATTAAAACTTTTATTAAAATTGGATGAATAATTTTTCTATAATAAATACTATATTTAAACTCATGGTTAATAGTATATATCCCAACACATACACCCGAACACACATGTCATTATGTATTTTCATAGGCATATTGCTATCATCAATAGTGTATTTGATTTTTATGCATTTTGTAATCAAATCAACACTTAATTGATTCGAAACCGACTGACCAAATCATCATAAGAAGCATATTCCTTTAGCACAATTCCATCCACACTGTATTTGATGTAGTAATTGTCTTCATACCATTTTTTCGAACGCCTGATTTCCTATTTTATAATTCAAAAAATAAACATTTATGATATTAGACTATCAATTAATCGATACAATAAATATAACAAAGTTGGTTAAACTCAAATTTGATATTACCTATATCAAATATCACAAAGAAACAATAGTGATTTTTGGAAGAGAGGAAAACACCAGGAATATGATTTGAAGGAGTAATTTTAAGTTAATTTTGTGTTTAATAATAATAATGGGAAGATTGACAATTCAAAAATAGGAAGAAGTTAATTAATGGATTGTCGTTACTCTTATTAAAAACGATTTTGTCCTTTCCTTAGCCACAAATAGGTAGTATATACTAATGTTTAAATATAATAGATTAAATTACATGTATATTATATTTTTTCATAAAACATGTAGTTATATTTGATATTATTATAACTATAGCTAGAGAAATATGATAACCCCTAAACTATAGTCATTTATATAACTTTCTCAATAATTCCTTTCGATTCAGTTTATAGAGCACATTTTTCCCTGATTTTTCTTACACACAAAAAACTTATATTTTCATAATTAAAAATAACTTAATTTTAAAATTATTTTTTTTACTTGTAATAAAATAATTTATATTTACATAAATGTCTAAATTTGTTTTGACCTCCAATCTCAAAAACCATCCTTTCTTTTTCAAATTTTGTACTTTATCACACCATTGTTAGATTTGAGTAGTAAGTGTGAATTGAGAAATGAAGATTGAAGGAATATGAAGATTGAAAGACAAAAGCAAAATGTGGGGAGAACCAAGTAAAAAGAAATGAAAGTCATTTCTCCATCATTAGAAAAACAGAAAAAAAGTATTGTCATTATATTAGGAAACAATTCCTGTAACTCTTAAAGAGTCAAGTAAAGGGGACCCTCACACGTCGTCATCATTGTCGCTCGACTTCGGCAAATAATGTGATTGATTGATAAATTTTTTGGAAAAAATTTATCTAATCAATCTTAAAATTTTCCTTTCCTAGATATTTTATTAGTGAATTATTAATTAATTAATTCGTAAATTATTTATTAATTAAATTAATTTATGGATTATTTATTAATTAAGTTAATTCGCAAAATTAGTTAGTTAACCGACTTTTGATTTTCGCGTGTAAAGTTCTTCAGAACAGTCACCTTCTTTCCCAAACGACTCCATACTTGTTCTGAACAGATGAGATTGTTCGAAATAAGTAAATTCGCACCCAACACTGCCTATAAATAGAGGTCATTTCTGCATTTTCAGACATTAAATTTTCTCCTCTATGCATACATTCTCTTTACTAAATAAAATTCGAGTCTTTGAGATTTCGTTGCTGATTCTTTGAATTCGCTAGAAATTACAAGAGTTTGAGGTACCGCTATTTTTGTAATTGTTAATCTGTTTTATCCTAAGAGGAAATAATCCACACACCTCGAATACAACGAGGGAATTAAATTCCTTAAGGACACAATAAATTTTGTGAACCAAAATTATATTATGATTTTATTAAATTTTCTTTATTTATTATTTCTGGTACTGCATGAAAACAGAGGGACAACAACGATATGAAAAAAGTAAAGGGGAAAAAGTCAATTTCGGTTCATACGTTTAATTTTTCTTTCCATAAATAGTAACAATGTATAGCTTTCCAAATACGCAAACGCAAAGGGTAAACTTATCTAAAAATGTTCAACTTATTAAAGAACCCCACTTCCCTTCAAAGGAAAGATAAAAATATTATTGATTTGCTATTAGATTTTTCATTTTTATGTCAGCACATTTCATATTAAAGATAAAATACTTATTTTATATCTACCAAGCTCCGAATGCAAATTAAAAATATAAGAAATATGTATTGCTCCATCACTATTTTTATTAATAAATACTAATATAATAATACTTGTTATTACATAAACATAAAAAAGAAACTATGAAACTATGCAATGACTTTATTTTGACTATATAAAATAAATCAAATGAAAAAAAAAGTGTTTCAAAAATATTTTGACAAGATTTCTCTCGAATCAATTCGGGTTGAATATCAATTCAATTTTAAACGGGTTGAAATAAATTAGATTGAGATAAATTAAATTAATAATCCGTCCAAATTTTAATGAATTAGACAAGTTGAGTTTAATTTTACTTCTAGTCAAATTAAAAGACACTTCATGTATTAGGTAATCCGGTTTTGTTGTTGTACTAAAAATAGTATTTGCTTCTTTTTTTAAATTTATTTATTTGGTTTAAAAATAGAATAGTTTATGCACTCAAACGTATCATGATCACTAGCTTCAAAAATAAAGGAATTGAAATGATTGACAAATCGGCCAGCAAGGTTTTCACATGCATGCATGCAAAGGTGATAAATGAGGATTAACCACGAATACACATATGACAAATTAAGTCTATCAATTCCTTGAATCATTGCTACCTGGTTTTATGAATAACATCAATGCAACAATTTCCTAAATTTTCATCACTTTCTTCTCTCTGTCCCCACTTCCCCTATTTTCCTCCAAAATCACTCTTCACTCTTGGGAAGAGCCACTTTTTGTCTCCTCCAATATATACCTATATATTTACTATAAATGGATAATTCTTAATATATATCATTTCACAAAATTAATTCATAAATAATATTATTCTTTCCCTTTTACTTTTGATAGTTAATGAGCTTTGAAAATATATATTTGGCCAACTAGAAAAACTAAAAAAATAATTAATGTACATTAAATAAGTGCAAAATAGTAAAGTCATGTTTTTTCTTGATGCAAATATAATCACAAAAAGTGACATGTAAAAGGGACCGGAGGGAGTATCCATTTATTGTTAAACAATTCACACCGCCACATTTCACCAATATAACACATTATAAATACACATTCTTTGATTCATATAATTCCTCGTATCATCTGAGACTAAAATATATATCTCAAAATTAATTAGACATACATATATATACACAATGGTGGAATTTGAAGATATTGTCGAGCCTTTGAGCCCGATAAACAGCGAATCAGTGAAAGAGAATGGAGAGGTTGACGATGAAGAAATCAACTACGATGATCTCAAACGTCGTGTGTGGAAGGACCGGTTGCGAATGCAAATATTCAAGGAGAAGAAGAGGGACATGATGATCAACACTAGTACTAGTGTTAGTTCCAGAGAAGAAACATCACTTGATAGCGACGATGAATCACAAGCTAAGCAAGAACAATCCCGCCGCAAGAAGATGTCTAGAGCTCAAGATTCCATCCTCAAGTACATGGTCAAAATCATGGAGATCTGCAATGGTCAAGGCTTTGTGTACGGGATAGTACCTGAAAAAGGGAAGCCCGTGACCGGTTCATCGGATAGTTTACGAGAGTGGTGGAAGGAGAAAGTGAGATTTGAGATAAATGCCCCTGCTGCTATCGCAACATTCTTGCCTAAAGTAGCTGAAGAAAATGTGTTGGATCCAAAGTCATGCATGGATCTTCTAAATGACTTGCAAGATACTACTTTGGGTTCATTACTTTCATCCCTTATGCAACATTGCATCCCACCACAAAAGAGGTTCCCTTTGGATAGAGGGTTGGCCCCACCATGGTGGCCAACTGGGAATGAACTATGGTGGGGTGATCAAGGGTTTTCACAAGAACAAGGACCACCACCATATAAGAAGCCTCATGACTTGAAAAAGGCATGGAAAGTGAGTGTTTTGGCTGGAATTATTAAACATATGTCTGTTAATTTTGACAAAATGAGGAGGCTGGTGACACAATCAAAGAGCTTACAGAACAAGATGACAGCAAAAGAAACAGCTACTTGGTCTAAAGTGGTTAACCAAGAAGAAGTCCTTGTCAAGATGGCTGAAAAATCCCTCAACATTTCGATATCAAAAGAGAAAGAAGAAGATCAAGAAAATGTTGAGGGAATAAAAGAGGATGAACATCTTGCTTTGATACCAACTTTGGGGAGAAACGAGAAAAGGAAGGGTGTGTTTGAGAGCGACATAGACAGGGAGGATGTGTTATGTCAAAGCTTAAATTGCGCACAAAGTGAGTTAGGGGTTGGATTTCCATACAAGAATTCAAGAATGGACAATGAGACAAGTTGTTATTATCGTGAGAAGCAAACTATGAATGAACAACAAAGTATTGATAACAGGGGAGAGGACGAGTCGCTTAGTTTGTTCATCGGCAATTTTACTAACTTGATTGGATCACAACCGATACCACATGAAGAAATAATGAGTGAGGATCATACTGGCGAACATGATTGGATGGCCATGGAGATAAAAAGGAGCTTTGAGATTTATCATATTGCACAAAATGCAAATGGAGGATCAGTTCATGAGGAGAATCCCGAAGGATTTTGGGGAGGTAATAGTGTCCTTGAACAATTTCATTATGACAACATGAACTTGAATGACAGTCCAAAAGAAAATGAACATCAAGCTCCACTTTCTATTTGGGATTTGGTATATGAAGATACATCGGAATAAAGCTAGATATATCTAAGATGAATAATTCCTGTGTGTTTTCCCGTTTGCCAAGAGTTCATTGTATGCCTAGATTACTCACATTTCTTGTTTTAGACACAGTTTATCCATATATATTAGTAAATAAACTACTAGTGTCATTGTCCTTTTTTTTTCCCCTTTGATGTTATCGTGCTTAATTGATCATTTTAGGCCTGGGTTGAAATTTAGGGGCAAAAAAAAGATAGTGTAACTTGATGGATATCCAACTTTGTCCCTCAAGCTACAACATACAACATACTCCCTCAAGGTCCATGAAGAAGCCTTGTGAGGATAGATATGTTGTTTTCGAGCTCAAGTTACACAAGAAGATTTTTAATGTTAGTTAGAGTTTGTATTTCAATAATCATAAAAGCTATGTCTCTGTGGTATAATATCTTCATATTGATCCATTCTACTAGCAGTGCAAGAAAAACCCTTTCTAAATTTGGAGTTATTCTTTTTCACTAGCTCTGCGTCCACCTCCACATCCACCGCGAATATAGAACAAACTGGTCTATGATCCGAAAATCTTGATTCCCCTCGAATATAAGATAATTGTTCAATGCCTTCACCTCGCCATAATATTCTATCACACCTGAAATTGAGCAAGAAGTGTGAGTTGGATTCCCATCCAATTTGAGGGGGATGTTCACTAAAAGAGAGGGGAATACCATGCAGGTGTTCGTCGTTTCTTCTTAGACTTTGTTGTCTCTCCGGCATATGAATCGGAATTATGAGAATACTTGTATGTTGGGGCAAAATATATCTTCCCTTCATTCCATCCATTGAACACTCTTCCTGCTTCTCTCTCCACGTTCAACTGTCACCAACATACATATATTTATCCACCATAAATATTGCATTCAATGAAAATTTTCCTCCTTTTTTGAAGAAATACAACCCTATTAATTTGTAGTTAAATCCATAAAAATAATCTTACAAATATCTCACATGGATATCAGAAACGACATAACTTCATTTCTTTGTTAATTTTCTATTTTATATCCTAGAGAAGCGAAAAAAAGAATTTGTTTTTTTATCCAATAAAAAAATGATGGCAAGACCATATTTCTTGGTAGATTTTTGTCCTTCACTGTCTGTCCTTGAGTCAAAATTGGCAATCTTTTTTTTCCTCTGTCACAACTCATAAGGGAGTGTTTCAAAACTAATTTTAGCCTACGTTTAATTGATGGAAGTATTTTTTTAATAATTATGGTTTCGTGTATCTTGATTAGTTTTATAGAATATTTGACACTTTTTAGTAATTGAAGGTACCAAATAATTCTATTTATTAAAAGTAGGACGAATAAGAAGAAATCATTTAATATTTTTGTTTTGAAAATTTCATGATTCTCAATTCAATTCATCAATTATTGCATCATATAATTGAGTACAATTAAAGATGTAAAAATTAATTGCTACCTAATTAGTTCATCCAAAAGTATTACTTGTGAGTGTTAATTGAATATATAATTAAATATCAATCCTAGGACGCAAACAAAATATATTCATCGATAACCATAATATCTTTTATTTTAATAATAGAACATTAAAAGTGTATATTAACAGCAACTAGCTAGTAAATTCCTTTGTAGCTTCTAATCAGGATTATAATATAATATGTAACTCATACATTTCATGACCTAATCAATTCAGTCAGATAGACACCCTAAGATCCTGTAGGCTAAATTCTATTTTCAATCTGTACTTTGTTGACTTTATGTTAAAAAGAAAAAAGATGTGATTTTATTTTTCACTTTTCCCAATCAATAAGCACCTCATAATTAAAAATTTCATGATTCTCAATTCAATTCATCAATTATTGCATCATATAATTGAGTACAATTAAAGATGTAAAAATTAATTGCTACCTAATTAGTTCATCCAAAAGTATTACTTGTGAGTGTTAATTGAATATATAATTAAATATCAATCCTAGGACGCAAACAAAATATATTCATCGATAACCATAATATCTTTTATTTTAATAATAGAACATTAAAAGTGTATATTAACAGCAACTAGCTAGTAAATTCCTTTGTAGCTTCTAATCAGGATTATAATATAATATGTAACTCATACATTTCATGACCTAATCAATTCAGTCAGATAGACACCCTAAGATCCTGTAGGCTAAATTCTATTTTCAATCTGTACTTTGTTGACTTTATGTTAAAAAGAAAAAAGATGTGATTTTATTTTTCACTTTTCCCAATCAATAAGCACCTCATAATTAAAAATTTCATGATTCTCAATTCAATTCATCAATTATTGCATCATATAATTGAGTACAATTAAAGATGTAAAAATTAATTGCTACCTAATTAGTTCATCCAAAAGTATTACTTGTGAGTGTTAATTGAATATATAATTAAATATCAATCCTAGGACGCAAACAAAATATATTCATCGATAACCATAATATCTTTTATTTTAATAATAGAACATTAAAAGTGTATATTAACAGCAACTAGCTAGTAAATTCCTTTGTAGCTTCTAATCAGGATTATAATATAATATGTAACTCATACATTTCATGACCTAATCAATTCAGTCAGATAGACACCCTAAGATCCTGTAGGCTAAATTCTATTTTCAATCTGTACTTTGTTGACTTTATGTTAAAAAGAAAAAAGATGTGATTTTATTTTTCACTTTTCCCAATCAATAAGCACCTCATAATTAAAAATTTCATGATTCTCAATTCAATTCATCAATTATTGCATCATATAATTGAGTACAATTAAAGATGTAAAAATTAATTGCTACCTAATTAGTTCATCCAAAAGTATTACTTGTGAGTGTTAATTGAATATATAATTAAATATCAATCCTAGGACGCAAACAAAATATATTCATCGATAACCATAATATCTTTTATTTTAATAATAGAACATTAAAAGTGTATATTAACAGCAACTAGCTAGTAAATTCCTTTGTAGCTTCTAATCAGGATTATAATATAATATGTAACTCATACATTTCATGACCTAATCAATTCAGTCAGATAGACACCCTAAGATCCTGTAGGCTAAATTCTATTTTCAATCTGTACTTTGTTGACTTTATGTTAAAAAGAAAAAAGATGTGATTTTATTTTTCACTTTTCCCAATCAATAAGCACCTCATAATTAAAAATTAAAAAAAAGACACCAAACCTGATCCTTTTCCAGAAGAGAGTCCCAGTCATTATCCTCTAACAGAAGTATTGTTTCTTCGTAACTCAAAGACACTCGATAATTCAAGTCTCCAAGCCATATCACACGCCTGAAATTTATTAAGTTCTACATCATTAATAAGCGTGATGTAGCATTACCTAGAGCTAGATTTAAGATTTAATCTAGTACTTTTTGTCAAACGGGGTGTTTGGTTCGAAGACAAATTATAACAATGATTAATTATATTGAGATTAAATATATAAAAATAAATTAAATACATAACTTATTTCTTATAGGTGTTTGGTACATTGCGGATAAAATACAAGATATCATTGGAAGATTTATTTACTGTTGAAATTTAAAAGTATGAGTATATAATTATGCCTGGATGTCGTTTGGTTTCCGAGATAATTAATTATGTAGAGAGTAATTATACAATAATGCCTGGGGGAAACATTGTCATGAAACTTATAGACCTATGATAAACTCTCTTGGGGATTCCTCATGCTATCCTCAGGAAAATAAACTTCACAAAGCCTTTTATGAACCTCAAAGCTAGAGTCCTAGCCATTAATTGGTATTTTATTTTGATTAATAGCTCTAAGTTTGGCTTCTTCACTTATGATAGAGGTTTGTACCAACAAGGTTTTGTACAACAAGTCAACTAGGACAAAAGCTCATTTCTCACTCACAAGTCCAACCAAAGAAGACAGATAAAGAAAATTAAAAGATGGAGTAGATACAGCCACATGTAATGACTGTCCAATATTCACAGGTAGAAAGATGAATTCCTACTTTAATGATCTTACTACCAAAATCTTTAATAAAGTAGGTATCTAGCAAGGGAAATTCCTTTCATGCATGTGGGGGCAAGGCTACTATCATCAAACATGTGCTACAATCACAACCCTTTTACCTGTTTGCAGTCTTCAACCCCCTGTCACTATGATTGAGCTTATTGATATGCACATTTCTAACTTCTTCAAGCAATTGCAAGACATTGCCTAGAATTTGGAGGTATTTTTAGAAAACAATCTATAGACTAGGTTTCTCAATGCAAAATATTGTGGCACAGCAAATCCCATCTTTAAAGATTCTAGCTCACGGAAAAACCTCATTAAAACAAGAGAATACACTGAGACTCATATCACTTGGAAGATGAATGAAGGTTAGGCACTCTTCTGATGGGATAAACGGACCCCTTCTGGTCTAGTTTATTCCTTCCATAGCAACATCAACACATCTTGAAACACCACTTCTTTTAACAATCAAGAATGGGACATTGATCTCCTAGCAATAATAACACTATACAAGAGATCACTCAAGTGAAAATTAGTCCTCAAAATAGGAAACATCATGCTATCTGGTATCCAAGCAATCAATGGAACTTTACATGTTCTAGTGCTTACCAACTGTTTAGATAGAAAAGAGAGGTCATCCCCTATATGAACAAGATCTACATCAAGGACCTCTTCTTCAACATATCCTTCCACTGCTGGAGAATCATCAACAACAAGCTACCTACGAAGGTACAATTCTAACTCTAGTCTAATCGTAATTGTATCCCTTGCAAGATACCCAGACATGAGACATTAGGGTATGGAGCCTTGTTTCTGGACCTCTAGAACATGACTCTCAAGTTGGGAACATCATTAAGGAAGAGTAGAGTGTCAAAGCTAGCGATAGTGCCCACAAACTTCTTGACGTGGCTCCTATCATAGTTCTTTGGTAAATATTAAAGGCTAGGTGTAGTAAACAAATATAGCAACAAGAACATATCCAACTACATGATATGTCAGTTGATCCTTTTTCAGGCCAACAATATCACGAGGAAAGGCTTAGGGGCCAATGTCAAATTCCTCATCACCACAGGTAGACATGACTTGGGCGATTGGATTTGGAAAAAAGAGTTATACATGGATTAGTTATTTCATATTGTTGATGGTAGTTACAACATTTGTTGTATTAAGTTACACATGACTTAAATTACAACCGAACATTGGAAAAAATTATATGCCATGACTATTTTCCTTATATATCATGCCAAATGAGCCCCAAGTTGAGTCCAAAATTTAGTATACGCCCAAGTTATACAACATACTCTTTTTTTTCTTTATGTTTATCCAAAAGAATGATACAGTTAATAGAAACAATACGTTAAAATTTACATTAATCTCAATATGATTATTTGTAATGCTTGTCGAAAATATTGAGTTCAATTAAATTATTGAGACAAAAGCTCCCTACGCCTCTGGTATAGCATACCAAACAAGTAATTCTCTAGGTCACAGTTTATATAACAAAAACAAAAGTATATTGATCGATTAAAAAGAACTTACTGGTGATCAGTAATTTTTTGTGCGATTCCTCTATCTGGATTCCTACAAATTCTTGGAAATTGTATGCTTTTTAGGATCTCAGCAACATCAGCATTTCTTCTTAGCTCATCTCCTTCTTTCTCCCCAGAAGCTAAGTGACTACACACAAAGCAAAAGCTCGTACGATACAATGACATGCTTATTGCTATACACCCCTGCATATAAAATTACAAACTAACAATTTACAAAGACAAAAAACGAAAAAGTCTCACCTATAATTCTTATTCCATTTCTTTCGATTTCATTTTAGCACTTGCTTTTGATTACAAAAATTATGTTATCTGTCCCATATTTCTCCATCAATTGTCATCAAAGTAATCAAAATCGGTCGATCAAAACTGATATGGATCCCGTACCCACACCCTTGTCATGTAAACAGGGTATGGCTCCCAAATTAAAGAGTCCAAATAACTTAGATATTCACGATTTGAAATTCATGGACTTCCTAAAATAACCTTAAGTAATAAGCATACAATAATAATTATATTTACAATCAAGTATTATACAACAAAAAAATTATATTATATATAAAAAGTTGTTCAAATCCCTTGGCATAATTTTATTTTATTTTTCTAAATTCCTAACTCCGATATTGATATAAAGTAGGTGCAAAAGTCACTGAATTCACGAAAACTCTTTGCCCCGTCAAATGTGCTTCTTAAGAAGCAACGTTGGTAACACGAAAGCTCTTTTGTATCATTTTGAATATTCTAGTTTACTATGCCTACACCATATTCAAATTGAAAGAAAAAAAACAGTCAAATATTATGTTTTCACAAACCTTATTTCCTAAACAACCCATGATACCTCTGCCAAGAGAAGATATTCTGAGATGTCCAATATGTTGTGCCAACTCTTTTCGTGCCCAAATAGAAAGGAAAATCCCCACCATTTGCTTGCTTGATATAAGATGATAACTCAAACCATAATTAGTAGAAGGGAATTTCTGAGCAATCGACTGTAAATCGTCTTCACGAAAATGTGTCAAGAGAGAAGAAGAAGGATCACTAAGCTTTCTCAAACGCCTTGTTGTTGAAGGACAATTACATGTCTTGAGAAGGTTGCTATTAGCCTTTAAACTCTTTTTAACAACTTTAAGAGAATGTTTATTGAATAAGCTGCTGGATTTTGAATTGCTTGATTCATCATCATGATCATATGATGATTTGTTAAGTGCATGGCTTATAAGGGCTAACCATCTTGCTGCTGGTTCACTATCTTCACTCACTAATACATTTCCTGCATTTAAGGGTACTATTTCTTGAAACCTGAAAAAAAAAATTAGAAACCACAATTTTATATATGCATGTCACGTCTTTATCTTGTAAGACTAAAATTATTTTTTTGACATATGGAGTTTAACAAAATTAAAAAAAAAAAAAAAAGAGACTAATTTTGAATCTTTGTTATTTCAGACTACAGATATATATATGCGCAGAATGTATCAAAATATATTTCAATCTTGTAGCGTCAGATATTTCATGTATGAAAATTTGAAATGAAAAAGTGAAAAATAAGACAAACAAACTGAAACGAAAGGAGGGAGTAATATATGTTGAATTTATCATACCCCAAAACATATATATCTGCAGAACCTTCCACTTGCAAGAAATCTTCAAGATTAAGTCCATGATTAGGAGCTTTTCCTCCTACATTCCATGTCCCGGCAAAAACCCTAATATTTTCCAGTCACATATATATCTATCCTAGTTAATTAAACTCTAAAAAAGTTAAGTAATATTTACTTAAAATCAAGAAAATTCATACCTAATATTTTTAATGATGGTAGCAGGTTGCATCGACTGATCAAAATTGGAAAGATTTAGGCCTTCAATCCTTGCACTATTATGCCTTGCTGAGAGTAGATAAGAAATTAGTAACATGGTGGTTGTGGTTTCCATTTTCTTCCAATCTTCACTTTGAAACTAAAAGGTACGTATTTATCAATCTTCAATATGTACAGTTCGTCCAAACTTATTTATCAACATATTCAAAATACGTATAACATATGTATATTCAATATAAGTATACATAATCTATAATTTTGTATATATTTTATAAACTAGTGGGCCAAGGTATTTAGAGAGTAATTATCCCTATTTTATAAATAACCTTTTCAATGGACAAAGTCCTCACAGGTCAACCATATACACAAGAAAACTATTTCCACGTTATTTTTATTTTACAAATGTATAATGAAAAGAAATAGCATTTGCAAATAATTAAGCCACATTTTAGTCTTCTGTTAGGTGAGCTACCCATATACTACACAAGAACCTAATAAGTAGATCATGGAGAAATACCTAAAGTCTTTTGGCTTGACAGGCAGGTGGCTAACAGTATTTACAATAAATCAATGAATACGATATAAATTTTATTTATTTAATCATGATTAAGTGATAAGTATATATTTTCTCTCAACAAACTGCCAAAGTTAAAGTGCATCTATTAGCGTAATCACCTAATGAACAAAGGAGAATGCAACACTGAAGTTCATCTGAATTAAATATTTTCAAAACAAAGCACAAATTTTATGAATAAAAAACCTCTTAAAAATGCAACAAATAATAAATTTTTGAGCCCATGATTTTAAATTTTTAAGTAACATGATGAGTTTAATGTTGATAACCTTACAGATTGAACCATAAAATGTGACAACTTTCCTGGATATTATTAATTTTTTTTCCCTCACATAAGATTAAAAAAGACTTGTAGAATCATACTGATTCAATTAATCAATACACATGACTCATCAAAAGCACAAATATAAAACTTAACTAGATAAATTACTTTAACATGAACATACGTCCAATTGTAAATTTAAAATAATACAATTTCATCATGCACATGAAAAGTTCATATAATAGAGGGAATTACTACTCATGCATTTAATTTAAT
This sequence comes from Solanum rostratum, assembly GCA_029948455.1. Classification (NCBI taxonomy): domain Eukaryota; kingdom Viridiplantae; phylum Streptophyta; class Magnoliopsida; order Solanales; family Solanaceae; genus Solanum; species Solanum rostratum. The sequence goes on along the minus strand of CM057053.1, from coordinate 12,192,582 downwards.
AATCTTGAAAACATTATGTTGGTGACGATAATTCCTACCTCTAAAATTTCTCTTCACTGAAGGAGACGTTTCAAAAAAATCTTTTTTCCTTGATATAATCTTCCAATCCACTTCTGCTCCAAAAACAATAAAACAAAAAATCCATTATAATATAAAAAGTATATATATATATATATAATTCTCAAAAAAAAAAAAAGATAAAAATTGTAAATCCAACCTTGATCATTTTTTCCTGATTGTGTTAGATCCTCTTCAAAACTTCCTGTAATGCTTTTGGAATTAAAAAGCTTTGGTATAGCAGCCTTTGTTTCAACATCATTAAAAAAAAAAAATTCAAAACTTTATTTTACCCATGGATCAAAAAAAAAAAAAAGATTTCTTAAAATAAATTAATTGTACCTTCTTGGTGGCTGTGGTGGTAACGCCTTCCGCCTTAATCATGTGAATGTTATCATTAGATTTACAACATCTTGTTGGGGACGACATTCAAATTATGTAACGTTGGATCAAATTAAATCCACAATTCCAAAATTGGGGTTAAATCTAAATCTTTTCTTATTGATTAATTAAAATAATAATCTATTAATGCATGGTAAAAATTGTATCGAAGAAAAACTTTCTTGGTTCCTTTCTTGTTGTCTACCTAAATTTCTGTGTTCTTTTTGTTATGTGCTTTGTGTTTGACCTTGTATTTCCTAAGCTTTAAGTTTTTTCTTTTTTTCTTGTTTCTATAATTATTTTTATTGTTACCAAAATTTAATTAAAACGCTTTTTTTTTTTACTTTTAGGGTTTCATCTTTTTTATTTTTACATAATAATAATATGGGATGAGAGTTTGGCGCCAAATCTTTCGGAGATTTTGGGGCAAATGGTGATTAACATGAGTGGTCGCCTCATGGTGACAGTCATTATCAACATCTGCCCACCTAATTTTAATTATTTCCTTTTTGATTAACAAACATGTTTAGTTTAATTTTGTATATGACATCTGACATAAAGTCATGATTTAATATCAGTACTTTTTGGCACGAGCTGATCACAGTCATGCAATATTTGTGTTTGTGTTTTCGAAGATACCTTGATTATAAATCTTTATTTCAAATAAGTTTTTAAATATGCAATTTGAGATTATGATTTGAAATGGAATTTTAAATTTTAAATTCTAAAAAAAATATTTAGGATTCCAAATCATGTTTTCAATTTTTTTTTAAAACACAAAACTTTATTTAGAAATTTAAATTTTGTAAAAAAAAAAAAAGGGATTCAACATTTTAAATTTTGTCAAAAAGACTATGCTCAACATGAAAAAAAAACATTTGTGTTATGCGGAGGATTTATATTAAAGAATAATAGACTATTTGCAACAATTTTTAAAGTGATGAAAAATAGTCACAAGTAAAATATGAAGAAACATAACTTTATTGATAAACAATGTAGGTACAAATCTGTTCCTCCCTTGATTCTTCTCTCTTTAGATTTCTTCATGATTCAAGGGCCATTAATATGTGTATTTCTCGAACTAGCTAAGATGATTTGATCTTGATCATCTCCATAAAAGGATTTGTGTGGATCTTCTTCTTAAAGTATTTGGTTGTCAAGAAGAGTATGAGATATTTTGATCTCTTTACAAATATTCTATCAATTTATCCCTTTATATAGACATGAATTAGGTTTAAGGTAAAGTAACCTCCAAAAAACCCTAACTAAAATAGACCCATCTTATAAAGTCTTACGAAATTTCAATATCTACTAATGCCCTCTGCTTCAACACTTAGCAGGGGTATAGACTTGATTTGAAACTCAAAGACCAGGCTTGAAATACTCATTTTTTTTCCTTTGCTACTTTATGACTTCGGATTTGATTTATGAGAGAAAAGATGAAGGGTAATCTAGGTCTCACTGGGCATGCCAATTTGTTTGCAACAAATTTTAAAGTGATAAAAGATAAATTGCAATCACAAATAAAATATGAAGAAACATAATCTATTGATAAATAATGTGGGTACAAATCATTTTCTCTCTTGATTCTTCTCTCATTAGATTTATCCATGATCCGAGGATAGTTATTGACTTATTTCTCGAACTAGCTAGGATGATTTGAGGTTGATCTCCATGAAAGGATTTGTGTGAATCTTCTTCCTGAAGTACTTGGTTATATTTTATGAATTTGTGAATTTTTCGAGATGTCTTTTCAAGATACTATATAACACCATTTATATAGGTACGAATTAGTATTTAGGGTAGAGTAATTACCTCCACGAAATTCTAACTGAAATAAGAATCATCTTGTAGAGTTCTACAGAATTTCAATGTCTACCACTACAACAAAAACATATATTACTATAAAAAAATTCGTAGCTAAATATATAATTTTTGTGGCTAAATATTTTATCTATAATATTTTGGGCATTTTACACAATCCCATACTTTTTGGAGTTAATTCAAACTTATACCAACTTTTTTCAAAATTACCAAAAATTCCTTCTTTTGATACAAAAAACGAAACCAGTGATACATGTCAAAAAGGTAGGAGCATTGAGGGATTTCAACTATGATACATGAAGAAGTAGGGATTCTAATTTGTATCAATAAATGTTGCAGTTTTGTATCAATTTGAGAAATTCTTGTAATTTTTTAAAATAGTCAGGATTATATGAAATTATGTAAATTTAACTTGTGTATTTCTGTAATTTTCGTAGCAAGATGTAGCGTAGCTAAAACTTAGCTACTGACTTTACATGGTTAGTGGCTAAGATCTAGTATATATTGCTATAGAACTCTTGTGTTGTAGCTATGTAAGTAAAAAAGTTTTGCCACGAAAAAAGTAATTTTATTCTTTTGTCACAACAAAAAATATTTATAGCCATTTGCATCGATGTTGCCACAAAGATATTATACTATAGCAAAATATTTAATTAGTTTGCCATGCAAACTTAAATTTTTAAGTTGTTTCTGTAGTTTAATCTTGTAGCAATAGTATGAGTATTTAGATACAATAATAAAATTCATGGCTATCGCATAACGTATTTGCCACAAACATTTTCATATGTAGCTAAAAATTCCTGAAGCTATGAAATGTAGCTTAAAAATCGTTTTGTATGTATATATATAGGAGAGCACGCGCTACATTCAAAAATCATATTCCTATTTAAGAATTTTCAACAAGCTTTGTTGTCACAAGAATTGCATAATATAGTTACGAATTCATTTTTAAGATTTCAAAATATTTTTAAATTTATATATAATTAATCACATTTTTACAATTTTGAAGAAATTAAAATATATAAATTTTTTTTGACTCATCATCCTATTTGAATCTAAAGCGGCATAGTCTTTCTAAATATCTTCTTCCAAGGTCTTCAATTGCACCTTAAGCTTATCAACATCCTTCTTAATTCATCATTTATATGTTTAAATCTGCGAATATACCTGTCAATAATGATAAAGTATTTTAGTGCAAGAATAAGGACCAACTAATTATATATGTAAATATGCGTATATATAAAATTTAAATGAGAAAATAAATATGTTTAGATAATTTTTCCTTGCTAAAAAGTAAACAAACATTTAAACTTTTTGAACTTCTTTAAAGGATGTTCATCCCAACATATGACTCCTTCAAACAAACTATTTGAACTTCTTTAAAGGATTTTCATTCCAATATATTGCTCCTTCAAACACTATTCAAACTTTAAAAGTATTAAAATTCACTCATAAGACAATTAAATAAATATAAGACAGATTCAATCCTAAAATATAAATAATATAAACATATCTTGAATAAAAAAATCTATTAAAAAAAATAGAAGAGTATCACATCAATGTATTAAGTTGGACAAGAAAGTAAGAGTAAAGTTAGAGAGGGGAGGGGAGGGAACTGTCACGCCCCCGGAGGGTACCCCTTAGACGTGGCCAGCACTCAGAGACTATTGCTAGCTCCCAAGCGAACCACTTCTTCTCAGGACAGTCAATTAACATCAACATATCGGAAGTAAAGCAGTGAATTACTTCAAAAAAAGGGCCAAAGGTCGACATCTGTCTCAACATCCACTAAGTAAGTAAAAGTACTACTCAGTTCATAAGAAAAATATCAACATCAACCTCGACATCATGTCTACGAAGCCTCTAACCTGACTCAACTGTCTAAGAGGGTACCATGACAGACCATGGTTACCTGACTCAATGAATAAAGAAAGCATCAAATAGTAGGGTCTCCTCCAAATAGCAAGGAGACTCACCAGTGTAGGAATCTCATAATCCTCTGACCTCAACAGTGCGTCTGTTGAAGTCTTCTAGCTCCTGTATCTGCATCATGAGACGATGCAACGTCAAATGGCGTCAGTACGTGGAATGTACTGGTATGCAAAATAGCTGAATAAAAATGTAAGTACAACAGCAGGGAGAAACATCAACTCAACATCATACTCCATCAGAACGTCAAGCGTCTATCTAAAGCAAGAGGTTAGAATAAACAATTTACTCATCAACCTCTCACTTCAGCATCATCATCACATCAACTCATCTCAAGGAACCTCAACGTCAACTCAACTCAGGGAACATCAACATTGAATCAACTCATGGAACATCGACTCAGAATATCACATCAACATCAACATCAGAGTTCTATCAAATGGAACTTAACTAGTAGTTTCTCTAACCGACAACCATTACTTATGAGCTAGTGATGATACAACAAAGCGATGTCGTTGTCACATCTATCCAATACCCTGCCCGGGGTAAAGGACATCAACCTCAGTGGATCCACAAGAAAAACCTTAGTCCTCTTTTGGGACAAGAAAGGAGTCATCCGCATTGCGGTTCAATTCCCTTTTCCTACGCGGGCCACGTAGTTAATGGGTACAAGTGAGACTCACTCTTACCCATTTCGGTGCTCAATACTCCTCCCAGAACTCGACATGCTCATAAAACATCAACCTCATCAGTCATATAGGGACATAATACATCATCATCAGCCCCATAGGGACATAGCGTAATACCTCAACATCAACATCAGTCCGATAGGGACATAATACCTCAACATCAACATCACCTTACCTCATTAACATCAACATCATGGACTCAAGATACTCTTTTAGAGATTAACTTTCAAATTTAAGACATCGTAAAACATCATTCTCATCAACATCATTATCAAGACTCTCATGAAATGTGAAATAAAACCACAACATCACCATCGTCAAGGCTCTAGACACATGCCCTAATTTACTTATGTATGCTTTTCAAATAAAATGATTAGGGTTTCAAAATACATTCATGAAAATGAATTATGATACATAATAGATTAGTGATGATCATCAATTCATATGGGAAAATATTTATACATAAAATAACATCAATTATACATGCATCAAACTCTTCACATTGACTTCTTCATGTCAAGACACAATACTCTACACTCAGGAGGGCACATGGGAGAACATTCTCATGTTTTAGGTTAGCCTTACATATCTGGAATGATTTGCTAGCACGAATTTGCACAATCTTCTCTTGATCTCCTCAACCTCAACTCCCCTCAAGCCCTGAATTAATGACTTCTAAGGAGAACACCTCTTGAATGGGGTTTTTGGAACCTTTTTTCTTAGAAACTGACCTTTATTGGTCGTAGGGGAACATTTAGGATTGATAGGAATAGACTAAAATGTCCTCCGTAATTTAAAAGAATTTTTCCCCGACCTCAAATAACGCAGTCCGCGATGCGGACCTGTCGCGGACAGTGTATTTTCGGAAAATTCAACTCCATCGAAAAATCACAGAAAAACATAAGTGTGACTACGCGACGCGGTTCCATCGCGCAGTCACACTATTTTTTGTTTTGGAATGAAAAATTATCTTTCAACTCGATCGCTCTAAAAATCGAGCGAGACCCTTCTCCCACTAAATTTTCAGTGTTGATCACAAATCCGCTCTCGAATTTTTAATCCGAGCATCGGAAGACGCATTTTACGCACACCTCTTTTCTAGGGGTATTTTGATAATTTACCGGGCGTTACAGGAACGATGGGAGCAGAAAGGGGGGGGGGGGGATCTATTGGTATGGAAAGGGACAGGGGGTGGGAGATTTTAATTGTGTTCAAAATTTTGACTCTTATAATTTTTTATTTTGGGAAAATCTTTTATGTTTTGGATCTAAATGAGGAAAGTTTTAAATCCTTGTAATTAATTTTTCTTTCCATTCTTAGGATGACATAATATAAAAATATTATATAAAAATGAATATGAATAATGACATTAGTAATAAACTATGTAATATAAAAATTAATATGAATAATGACATTAGTAATAAAACTATGTAATATAAAAATTTATAAATATTTTTAAAAAAAAAAATTAGTGGTAAGATGAAGATAAAAAATAAGTATTTATTTTAAAATAAAGTAGTAGAGATAATTACGAAATATACGTAAACATCTTATGACTTTTAAATTAAAAATTCATTATACATTAAAAAAGAAAAGTACATTTAGCATTAAAAAATATTGTTTATCTTTTAAATTAAAAATTAATTACACATTAAAAAAAGTTCATTTAACATCCAAAAATTATATATTATATAAGATAAAATATGAGCTTGATAAGTTTGAGGTTAATTATAAGTATTTATATATATAAATTATTGTTGAAGATTATTTTTTTTGTATTTTATTTTTTTAAAATTTAATTAATTATTTTATTTATATACTATTATAATACAATCACCTATTTATTTAAATTATATATATATATATAGTAAGATCCTATAAAATCAAATTGATTCAAATGTGTTGACACCCGATTTTGGCCCAACACTTCAAAAAAAATCTTACTTTTTAAGTTGATATTTTAAAATTGTTTAAAATATTTTGGGGTGATTTTAGATTAATTTTTTATAATTGCTCTCATTTTTAAAATATTAGGATTTTAACTATTTTGATTTTAAATTTTAACGCAGTATAATAATTCATTTTTTTCTTGGTCAAATATAATTATACGCGTATGTTCAATTGATCCACAATTTGGGCCTGTATTCTAGCCCATTAGTTTTTGACATGAAATATGTATATAACCTTGACATTGCTAATTGAAGTGGAGAGACATTCTAATTTTAGAAAATATAAAAAATATCTTCTTTTTCTTTCTTTATTTTTTCGACACTCCTCACCGGAATTCGATGGACCCTTGCCGAAAAACCACAAAACCAGACCCTCTTCTTCCTCTTTCTTTCTCTCCACCAAATCTACACCACAAAACCACTACCAAACACAACCCCAAAAAACGTCACCTTCCTCCACCAAAACGCACCCAAACACAACCCCAAACCCCCACAAAACCTCCCAAAAAAGCATCCCGAAAACACCTCAAAATCGCCCCAAAAACCCCATGAAAACAGGTATGATTCGAGTCCTTGCTTTTGATGTTATTCATGAGAGAGAAACTTATGTCTTTAAAGAGTTTAGTGTTACCACCTAAGAGTAAGATATGAGGTCTTATACCACCCTGAGTAGAGCTGTCATTCCAGAGCTAGAATGATGATGAAAAAAAAAGAAAGGACGAGATAGTGAGAGTGATAGTTGATTAAGGCTTGTAGTTAGAGTTATATACCTATTGGGTAAGTAATGAGATGACGAGTCGATTGCCATAAGTTTGATGAAAGAGTAGTGAGTACCCTATGATTGTCATGATAAGGTATAGAAAGGGAGTTAGTGTCAGAATGTGTTAGAGCGTACTCAAAACTAGAAAGAGTTCTATGTTGATGTATCTCGATATTTGTATTGTGAGGGTGAATCGTAGATGCTAAATAGGGGAAAAAAGTGCTTTCAATATGATAGATCTACACTAGTCTTATAATTCTGAAATAAAAGCCCCACGAGATTTATATAGATATGAGCTTAGCTAGGAAAAGGGGTATAGTGAGTGGAGGAATGGTACTTGAGTTACGAAGAGGGCATGTGTTGATTGAATACCTTCTATGAGATTTTAGTGGGGGCATGCTCCAAAATTTACCTAGTAATTATAAGTTGGTGTGATGTTGGAGAGGTGTTTGATAGATGCATGTGTTAGTAAATTTTGAGGAGTAGTGGTAAAGAGGAAACAACATCGTGAGAGAGATAGTCTAGTGGGAGATTCGCTCTAAGAGGTTGCCATAGTTTGTGTTCGAGAGGAAGACGCTGATTGATAAGGAAAAATGATGCTATAGGCAGAGTAGAAGTGCCCCTTAGGTACAACGTGTGAAATGAGGATAGTCCAATAAATAAGAGAAGGCTCGAGATGTGCATCTATGATTGTGTAAAGATGTGTGGAACTCTAAGTTATGACTGTTATAAGGATCTAGATAGTATATATGAGTTTTCAACATGAAGTAGGCTGAGTAAGTATTCCTTGTCATCACGAGTAGCTAAGTCGATTGGAGCTTATGGATAGACGGTGATGAATTTTTCATGATAGTCTAAGTCTTATACAAATGAGTTTATGGGGGACAGAAGTTCGGAATCTACAGGAAAAAGAGGAGGTTAGATTGCAAGAGTTGTGGGAAGTGGCTATATACGTCATTAAGAGTAGCAAATATAGAGAGATTTCCATAGAAACAAGAGGAAGCTAAGAGTGGTATCTTTGAGGAGAGTCCTAGTGGCTATTTTATATATGCAACTATAGTATGATAGAAGAGTTTAAGATGCCTATTCTTGTGGATAGTGATTTCTCGACCGTGTGGAGGCACATGCTTATAGCCTAAGTAGAGGAACTTGATTCGTAGAACTAGAGATATGACCCTTGAGCTAAGGGGAAACTATGATGTGATAGACCAAAGTAGATCTTGAGTTTTCAATGGTGATAGGTTGATTTCGAAGAGGCGTCAATTCCTTGTCATCTCATATATTCCTTATACTTCAGTGCAGATGATACTCTATTCCCTTTTGGTGTACGACTATCTTGCCCATAGCCTAGTCCTACATACCACTTGCCGATTGTAATTCATGTTGAGTTGTGAGGAAGAAAAACGATGAATTCATTCATTTATTTTGATCTTACCCCATGGATTTAAGAGTTTCCACTCCTATGTTAAAATGAGAGGTGACCTGAGTCTTATACTATGTATAGTTCTATGAACCTAGAATGAGTCTCGATAGACGAGGGAGATTGTATTTCATTATAAACCTTCTCAAATAAGATTTCTCGATTGAATCATGCTAATGATCTTCGTTCCAAGGTCTTTGAGTGATCCTGCCTTCCCAGCCTAGATAGAAATTTTGATAGGAGTAGATGAGTGATGCTTGATGAGAGAGAGTGGGGATTCTTTACTCTGATGTCATCTTACACATGCCTAGACGTTCGGTACGTTACGACATTATTGATGGTAGGATGTAGAGTATCAAGTTTTAGATATATAATCGTATTTATTTGGCATGAGGAGGTAGTAGTTGGGGTTTCGCCAAAGGAGGAGATAACGAGTTCTTCTTGGCCCAAGAGTGATGCTGATAGTAGTAGACGGAGAATGAGGGTAGATGAGGAGGAGTGAATATATCCTTATTATGACATTGGTGTTGTACTTGTGTCATGTAAGGATAGAGATAGGGAGGAGGGGAGAGATGAGACATTATGATATGCAATAGATAGGCAAGGATATGTTGGAGCGTCTTTGAGTGGGAGCTCATTGAATGGCGAAGGTAGAAGTGCTAAGTAGGCTTGAAATTTCTTAGATACAGTTGAAGTGGTTAGAGTGATATACTTGAATGTATAGTTGTTATTATGCGAGTATTGATGGTAGAGTATTGAAGACTTCGTGAAGAGGGTTTCAAGTAAGGATAGTGGGGTAGTGAAGAGGACTAGTGATCTTTTAGGGAAAGTCCTTGTGAGAGTATAAGGCTTGAGTATTGAGGGTTAGCCTTGTATGGATATGATTATCTTAGGAATAGCACCTTGAGGCTCAAAAGTAGGCTTAAATAGAAGAGAAGGTGGTTAGGTGAAGATTTGAATAGGAGTTATAAGCTTAAGTTGATGGAGTAGAGTGCCATGAAAGGGAGCACAATTAAGATGGAGAGTTGAGCTTGAGAATGCTCGCAGAGTCTTGTATATCACGATGGTCCCCTTTCTAGATTTAAGTTGATTATTTCCTTCTTGAGTTCAAACAACCATTGACGAAGTGTTTAAATGATTCTAATTGATTAAGTTTCGACGTTCCATTCATGCCTGATGGTGAGAATGTTAAGATAATATCTCTACTCTTAATCCATATTGAATTGTCTATCCGAGTTGATGTATCTATTCCTGAGTCTTAGAGAGGTTTGTTGAGGATGACGAGGAGTTGAGAGTTTGATTGGTTGATGTGAGTATTGAGATGAGTCTTGAGTATATTTTATCTTGATATCCACCTTTACTCATCATTCGAGGACGAATGATCCCAAGGGGGAGATGATGTAACACCCAGTAAAATGACCAAAATACCCCTAGAAGAGAGATGTGCACATAATGCGTCTTCCCATGCTCCGATGAAAAATCCAAGGTCGGATTGACGATCAACATGGAAAATTGAGTGGGAAAATGATCTCAATTGATTTTTAGAGCAGCCGGATCAAAAGATAATTTTTCAATGCAAATACGCGAACCAGTGTTGGTGCAAGATAGAGGTGTGTGTGCCTCCATCGCGGACCAACACTTATTTTTTAAAAAAAAATTTCTACGAGATTTGGAAAACTTGTTCGAGGATTTTCGGTGAAAAATATCCTCTACACGCCCAATTCGTGTCGCGAACTGGCTTTCGCGAACCGGAACCTTTTTCTTAATTCGTGATGGGCATTCTAGACCTTTCACGACCCCTCCTAAACTTAAAATATGATCAAAATAGTTCATTTTGAGTATAAAAAGGGGTTTTAACCCATTCTTAGGTCTTTCAAAGCTTCTAATAAAAGACCTAGGGCTAAAGAGAAGAGGAGCGAAGAATTGAGAAGTTCGAAGAGAATTCTTTGAGGTTAATTGTCAAAAGCTTGACCCCAGGTTTGTAAGGCTAAACGAAAGCATGAGATTGTTCTCCTATGTGCCCCCTAGATGGTAATAGAGGGGTTGAGAGTCCATGAGTCCCAATACACGTTTCTTGAAATACTTTCTTGATTATTTTCTTGAATTTGTATTTATTATGTGTATTTCCATATGTAGATGATCATCATAAACTTGTTTTCTAAGATTGAATACTTTTCATTATTGTATAAACCTATATGTTAACTTTTGAACGCATGCATGAAGGAACTTAGGGATTGAGTCTAGAACCTTGAATTGAGAATATGGATTATGATTGTAATGTGAGCATGATGATAGGTTGATAGGACTTGATGGTCCATGAGTATTCATAAATAAACTCTAACGAATTATGTAATCGATTGTTCCTAATGATTGATCTAAGCCTTGAGCTATTGATTGAGAGTTGAATTGATGAGATTATGAGAGTCTCTATGAGACTGATTGAATAATGAGTGCCTCCACGAGGCTGATTGAGATGATTTGATCGAGATGGATGAGTCTTATGAGCATTGAGTCATGGGAGGAGTATTGAGCACCAAAATGGATAAGAGTAAAACCAACTCGCATTCATTAACTATATTGCCAAACGTAGGTGAGGATCAGAACTATTACATTACATTGAGGTTCCCTCTTGATAGAGTCCCTGAAACAATAGAGGACTTGTTGATTATTGGATCCCTAGTGGATTCGATTCGTTCTTTACTTGGCAAGTACAGAACAGTCGTGGCAATGTCAACGAGATGTTGTACAATCACTGGCTCATCAATGATTATTATCGGATAAGAGAAATTCCCAGAAAGTTCCTACATTGAATACTCTGCATCGAGATGAGATGAGATAAGTTGAGTTCCATTGAGTTGAGCTTGAGTTAATTGATGAGGTTTGATTGGTTGATGGGTCACTTTTCTACTCTTTATTCTTGCTTTAGATATACATTTGTCATTCTGATTTGGTTATTATTCTGAGTTGATGTTGTTTCTATATTATTCTACCCGTTTCTGTTTTATTCAGCTATTTTACAAACCAGTACATTCCACATACTGATGTCCCCTTTAGACTGCACCATTTTATGATGTAGCGGCGGGTATTAGAGATCGTCAACAAACGCATCGTTGAGGATCTGAGCATTCAGCTGAGTTGGTGAGCCCCCTTTACTCTGGAGGATCATTCTTCATTTTTATCTTGCTTACTAGAGTTAGATTTTGAGTTAGCTTTATTTTATTTTGATACCAATTGATAGTGATAGAGGCTTCATAGACTAGAGCCGAATGTTGATGTTGAGACTTGTTGAGCTACTAACTAAGCCTCTTCATTTATTATACTATTTGAGATTAGATGTGTCTATTAAAACTCTTTAGTCTTCCGCTAATTTGTAGAGTCATTGAATGAATAGATATGATGAGGTCAAGTAGTTCACTTGGGGACTAGCAATAGTCACTGAGTGTTGGCCACGTCTAGGGTACCCTCCCGGGACGTAACAGTTATGATAAGGTTTGGAACAATTCTTAAGAAAAAATTAATTTGAAATGTTGTTTGACTAATATACTCCTCATAAATAATGAAATTTTTAATCTATATATGTCGTTCTTAATTCTAGAATAATCAATGTTAAGAGCAAAATTGAAAAAGAAAACTAATTCTCTTGATTATCTAAATTGACAACTATTTCGAGGGCAAACTATTTTTAGCATACCTAATGACTAACAGGGGACAAAGGAAGTACATCATACCAAAGCGTGCGTGAATACTTTTCGTACGAAATTAAAATCAACAAGTTTACTTTTTTCTCATAACCCTTTTGGATATGCCTATTTTCACTACTTTTAAATTAAAATAATTTTTACATATTTATTAAAAAAGTGCTTTAAAATATTTGGTTTAAAGTCAAAAGCATAAAAACAAATCAAAAGCCATAAAATAAAATTTCTAACTTACTACTTATGACTTATAAATCATAATTAAAAAGCAATTCAAACATGCTTTAGAAATTACATATTCTCATTTAAATTTTAATTTATATACTAGTTTTTTAATAAAGCCATTCCAAAGACTCTCAAGATCAACAAGTTGACATGTCTGTCTATATCACATAGACGGATAGAGATGACAATAGGACAAAACAGAATAATGAATAGGGTGAGATAAGAATGTTTAATTTTTAAAAAAAGAAATTAGTGTAGCGGCAAGACGAGTTGCGGATTTCTCTAGAAGCCGACAGAAAAGTAGGTTTAATGAGATTGAACCTTAGCGTACGTTGTTTTAAGGAAGAAAAAATTGGGAAATCTGTAATCAAATAATCTCAATTTTCAAGTAATAGCTCTGTTTTTGTACTCCATTAGCGAGAAGTCAGAAATAACATAACAGTAGATGCAATACTATCATCTATATTGCAAATGGTAATTCAATATATAATGAAACCACCAAAGTCTTCTGCGTCAACTCTTTCTTTTTGGTAAATTAAACAGTACAATTGCGTGTTTCTCATGGCTAAAACTGCCCTATCGATTAGCGCAAAAACTGATTTTTAACAATCACAAGAAAGAACAAAAATTAAAATATTATACGTGGTGAGGTGGGGGTTTCCGCCCAATTCTGCCATCTCAACACGCTGACTCATATTTAATTTGATAGAGTCGCGTGAAGAATAAGTGCAAATAATCTTGAAATAAAAATATAGTGATTCTTAAATTGTTATTTGGTTGACAAATTCAAAATAACTTATCTCGAGAATAATAAATAGTACTATCACTCCTCTTGGATGATAAACTAATCCCGAGATAACTTATCTCAGGATAAAAAAGATAAATAACAAAGATATTCTCTTAAATCCCTTTTATACCTCACTTTGTATATTTATGTATATTAAATTATTTTTAATACAATATATAATAACATAAACAAATTTCATCCCTTATTTCTATGATACTTCTTCATATTTTTCTATTAAAACTTTCACTACATAATACAATTTTTATTGACTAATTTTTATGTTTTTTTATATTTTGATTTTTCATAAATCCTTTTTTACTTTAACAAACTTAAAATGGAAGTTCTACTTTTAAATTAAATAAGAAAGTTTTATTTTATATGCATACAATATTAGCATGAAAATGCACACATAAAAATATTTAAGCTAAATAAGATGAAAGATTAATAACTAACGCTAGCAAAGAAAATACATTTAAAAAAAAAAACTAATAAAGTGAGGGTATATTTGTAAACAAACAACATGTTCTTAAAATGTATGCAACAAACCAAACACTCAATAAGAAATAATCTCAACATAACTTATCTCATCATTACTAATCCCAACATAACTTATTCCATCACAACTTGTATTCAAACCAAACGACCCCTAAGTTCTTACCATTATATCCAATGCACCTTTGGAATAATAGGTGTAAAATTTAATACAATAATAATAACATATTCATTGTAGTATTATAAAATAGAGTCTGAAAAAAATATGACAAGCAATATGAATGGACAACAAGAGGTTCAAAATTTAATATTGTTGTAATTGCAGTACTAACTTTTTACGTATATCTGCCTCCAAGTGCCGCTGCTATGATGGACAATTTGGATTGTACAACCAAGAATAGCCACATTTATCTATCCTAGCATTGGTGGATGTGCGCCAAAACTGGCTCAGACACCATGGTCAAAAGAAAAGAAAAAGAATAGCCACATTCTTGGACCATCAACCATGGTCCATGCCCCTATATGTTGGTATGGAATTTGAGATTACACAAGCTAAGCTTGTCCTAAAGACGAAAGGAATAGAAGCTGATCAAAAGACAACCAAACCAATATCCATGACAAAACAGGAAAAAAAAAAGATCACTAAACATAGAGAAATGATCTTTCAGAACCAAGAAAAGGAAATTTTGAAAGCCGTTTTTGCCAAAAAAAAACATTTTTCTGGTACTCTCAACCTAATATGTAACTTAAACGCTCCAAAGAAAACAAATATCTAATGTGAATGGGAGAAACCTTGGCTAAAGGAACATAAGAAAAATGAATTCACATAGTTCCTCAAATCACAATAGCGGAAAACAGGAAAGTAGAAATCAGCTTTAGATCCGATATCCCCTGTTCCACAAGAAGTCCTAATCATGTTGTGTTGCTAGATCTCCATTGGTGCACTCACTTGAAAAGGGGTTCAATTTGCATTGAGAAACGCCAAAACTTGACTGTTACAGCATGAATCTACAAAAACTGTCTTCAATCTTCACTCTGGTGTTTCTCATGATTATTGAGGACTCAAAATACCTCAATGAACTTCCAGCAACATGAAGTTATTTAAGTTTGAATGATCTTTTCAGGAGCAAAAGTTATAAAGACACTTCATCTAGCACTTCATCTAACAGATTTTGCTTGTACAGGGCCAAACTCTGCAGAAAACAATAATAGACTACATAAACTTCAACAGCTCTACAAGGTTTCATGCAGCGTATCAGATGTGCATCTAGCAGAAAAGTGAAAAACATTGATGATCCATCAACGACAATCAAGACAATGTCAGCAAAATAATCTCAGATTTTCCAGGCACTTTAACAACTTTATTTTACCACACTGAAATCTAACGTTAGAGGAACTTGCCTACCGCTAATGGATTATCATTGGGTATGCATAGCTAAGTGGTCCTTATGGCTTATGCAGTATGACTTGTGAATACGAAACCAATGGAATCACTCAGGAGTTCGGTGTGCACACACTGGGGCCACTAAGCAAGTTCATAACCTGGAATGCCAAATGGGGGGCCCACAGTATGCCAAAATAGGTTCATTTGGAGCATCCCCAACTTTAGAGATGATTCATGCGATCTTGCTGTTCTTCATGCAATTGTTTTTGTGTTTTCAGTTAGCTTTCTTGAATTACCATTTTTTCCTTCATTGAACCTTTGTTCACTAAACCCATGCTTTAGTTGCACTTTGAGCTTAGAGCCTTAGATAACATTGGCTTGATAACTATTAGGGCTGGCAAAATGGATAAGTTATATGGTTATCCATTCAACTTTACCCATTTTAAATGGGTTGGTACATGATATTAGTAAAATGAATCAAATATGAGTCAACTCATATTCTCCATTTAAAATATGGGTAATTTAATAGGTAAACTGGGTAAAAGAGGTCTCTTCACTAAAAGGTCAGCTGGTGATGTAGAAAAAGCTCGGCTGGTCTACCTCTTCCATCTAATTTTCAAGTAGACAAACGAGCTCTTTGTTCTAATATTTTTATTGATCTTTGTTAAGTCAGTTGTTCATTGAGAAAATGATGCCTCCTTGGTTCTCTGGTCCTCGTTTGATACAATCTTCTCTTACCTATAAATTGTGATGGACGAAAGTACTACAATTAGGACACAAATGTCACTAGCTTTACTGCAATTACTACTACAATCCAAGAGGAGGATTTTGGCAAATGATATAGTAACCTATAAAATGGGTATTCATATTTACCCAAATTATCCCTTGGTTAACTCATTTTTATTTGTTTAAAATATAGGTGTAGTCAAAAATTTTATGCATTTTTATTTAACCCATTTTCGATTGGCTCATATTCGACTCAATAGCTCGCTTGCCACTCCTAATAACTATCGAAAACATTGATTGTTAAATTACTTTCTTTGCTTGACAACCTCCTGTCATAATTCAATTCTCATATTAAAAGGACAATCAGTGCACTAAAGTTCCTGCTATGGGGAGTTTGGGGAAGGAGTGGACCACAAGAGACTATTTTAATTATATATAGTTTATTGTTATGGTCTATTAAGATCATCTTGATCTTCTGATTGAATTTTTCATAAAGCTAATGTACTCTTGGCATCATAAAAGTGGCATCTCAATAGGCTAAAACATAACATCATCTTAAACTTGACTTCCTATCAAAGTCTTTGTTATTTTTAGTTTGACATCTGAAGTACTTTAGGATACATAAATAAACAAGTGCTATCTACCAAACTATTGCCTATAGAATGACATACATTAATTAAGGCGGGAAAAAAGATTTTACCTCTGTATAAGCATAAACTCCAGCCTCTGTAGATCCCAACGGACTTCCTCTCCTGATGAAATGATTTTCTTTATATATGTAAAGCATTGGCACTCCGGTTGAGAGTTCTAAGTGGATGACCTGTTACCAAGGACCGATTCATACCCAACTAAAATTCACCGAAAGTGCCTGATACTAACAGGAAAATGACTACTCATTACCTCCTCAGCAGTTAATTTATCGAGATACATTAGGATGGATCTCAATGAATTTGCATGAGCTACTACCATTACATTCTTTCCACTGGAAAGTTGGGGTTCGATCTGCAAGTAAATGCTCAGTAATGAGAGGTCAAGATATCAAGCCCTGCATCAATAGAAAACTAGTCGCCTCTATATGCATTTAACTTTTTATAAGTCACAGCAGCTTACTTGCTCTTTAAAATAGGTAACAGCTCTTCGCAAGCACATTTCCAAGCTCTCACCGTTGGGTGGCCGAGCATCATAGCTTCGGCGCCATTTATAGACTTGCTCTTTCCCACATCTTTCTGCTGTTTCCAGCTTATTAAACCCTTGAAGTTCCCCGTACCTGCAAAATAACATCCTTCTGAATCTGGGATGACATCACAATGGAATAGAACAAAATGAGAGTTGTTAAAGTACATTCTTTCATTCAGTTGCCATGCTTTAATAACAGGAACAGATTGCATCTCAGTGCCTTTACTATAAATTTGACTCCATACTTTGGCTTGTTCAGTCTCATTGTGTTCAATAATGGGCACCTGAAAATTCAAGAAGGATAAGTGCTTATATACAGTGGCTTTTTCTGGGATAACATATCTTCTGCACATTATATTGGTCATATACGAACAAAAGAGCATACAATCTTTTGTATAACAACTTCCAGTGATCTTAAGACAATTTGCAAGAAAAGCAGGAACCTCATTTCTTGAATCTCATGGAAACATTTAATTGAATTTTGCAATAATAATGCATTTTGTATTTCCTGAATTGTTTGTTTGGCTGCTAAATCATGTTTGACCAACATCCATGTCTTACAACATGAGAGAAAAACATAGAAAAAGGTAACAATAAGCCACAGATAACCAAGAAAAAGGATAACAATATCCAAGAAATAGGAAGAACATTTCGTGCAACACAATAAACAGAAAGCCTTATTTGTTTATGAAACTTAGGATACTCTTAATTCTCATTGCTAATTCAAGTTGAGTCTATATTCCTTCAAGAAAAAATTCAAGCTGTCCACATGAATAATCATTTCTGAATCAGGAATATTAACATTAACCAGCCCAAATAATTGGAAATAATTAGCAACCAACTTTAACAATGGATAAGGGGAACTTTCTGCAGAATGGCCCACCAAGAAATGGACTAGTTTTGGCATATGTATGACAGATCCTAATGGGACTTGACATAGCATAAGAGCAGACAGCATGAGGGCAGCTGTAATTGTTCCACCCATACATGAAGTTATTCAAACTAACGAGAGAATTTAGGAATGTTTTTAGTGCTACCCTAAGTCATTTCAAAGAATTGCACTAGTTAGCAGCACCATGCTTCAAAAAGACAAGCTGTTTCAAAGAGCAAAATGCAGAAATACCTTCTTGCAGTGGTGCTCTGTTAGAGCAAGCATGGCTGTCATCTGAGAACGAATCAATGCGGAGATGTAGACGACATCAATGGGTAAGTGTCTAATTCTCTTACCAGCTTCAATAGCTTCTTCTACTCCTTTACTGGTGAGTGGCACATCTACACAACCAGTGAAGAGGTTCTTTTCATTCCACATCGATTCTCCATGCCGTATTAAGATCAAGTATGATTCAGCTGCATGGAAAAAAGCCTTAAATAGGACAAGATCACAAACTAGAATCCAGATACCACAACGAATAACGAGTACACTCACTTTTTGATAGATGATAACAAGAATTACTGGGAAGGAGTTTACTCACGTACTGTTCTCCGTGAATCACTGGTACTTGACAATGACGAGAAAATTGGCTTAATAGCACATAAAGATGAATTTGATGAATACCCCGGGCAGTTTACGGACTGCCTCAAACTGCATCTCTCTTTTCTAAACACTCGTTTCATTTTAAGACTCCCAGATGAAGATGCGATCAAGAAGTCCCTAGCATCCTCGTTGGCAGCACGGCAGCTGCAACTTGTGAAGTGCATTGCTTGGTGACAAGCAGCAGCAACCATATTGAATATGCAGTTATCCCAACTAAACATCATAAAAGAAAACAAAAGGAAACTGAATAGACATCTCGACGTGTTCAGTTAAATTTAATAAACAACGAAAGAACTGTATTTCATACATATTGATAGCTAATCCTCACATGAGTTAATGGAACATTTTAAAAAGGGGAAACAAATTTTGATAAGTTTGTGATCAATTAGTACAAACAATTTCATAAACAGCTAATAATAAACTTTTCAAAAAGAATAACTTTACACCAGAATTGTGTTGTCATAAATCCGATCATAGATGTTCACACGCATGTAACTAGGAAAAAAAGGGCATTATTTCCAGTTTTACTCTGCATTTCTGCAAGAGGACTTAAACCCGTGACCTGAACATCAACTATTCAAAGGGCACATGCTTCTACATGAAGTAGAGACATTTCCTACTTAAGGGTATTAACCAGAACCTTAAGAAGATGGATTAGAATAACTCAAAACGCATAAAAGAGACGAATCTTGATTCTATATGACAGTCGCCAAAAAGATGATCTTTACCTCTTTGTGATCAAACTTCACCCTGTGTGATCCAACGCTCATACATGTGAACACGGAGATCTCAGAGAATGGCTTCCGGAGGTCGCTGTCAGTCTGTCACACTAAAATTGCGACGTCGTTTCATGCCTCAAGGGCCTTGTTCCAACTTGGGCTTGGATTAGGCTAATTTGCACAAATGTGATCTTTTATTTAAGTAGCTTGCAGCCTAAAAACTAGTTCTAACAATGAACCAATTATAAAACCACATCAATAGATGGGTTCGTTCCTTCACAATGGTCTTGGCAGTCCAATTTTTGAATTAATTAGTCCATTTTCAATATAATTATCGAAAATTTGATTAAAATTAAAAAATAAAAAAGGCAAATTATACTTGATCCATCCGCCATAATAATTATATTCGCTAGCCAATTATATAGAAATTTATATTGTATAAGAAAATATTTTTATATTTATATATCATAATATACAAATATTATATATTTATTGACCATTATTTTGTCCACCTATATAATGCTAACTATAGATTGTAGTTTTTCCTAATAAAAAATCTCAGTGCTAAACCCTCACGATAGTCATATTAATTGATGTATAAATGTAATGGACTTGAGAAATGACTTGAAATGAGAATTTAATATTACAAGTAAATTTTTTTTTAAAATTACTCCTTTCATCTCTTTTTATGCAGCACACTTTGAATTGACATGATGATTAAGGAAAAAAAAAATTTTGAAATTTATGGTCTAAAAAATTTCTTAAATATGTGTGTAGCCGAGAATCATTTCATTGAGCATAAAAGAAGAATTTTAAATTTGAGTTATTTTCAATTGGAGTAAGGTGAAATTTTTTTTAGGACGGACTAAAAAAAAAAGAGTGTCATATAAAATTGGATGGAGGCAGTACCTATCCAAGCAAATAGGTGTGGCAAAATCAAATCCAACCTGCCAAATCCGTTTAAATTTGGATAGGTTAATGACTCGCTCATTTATTAGCTCAACCCATTAAAAATTGGGTTGATATGCAACCCAAATCAACTCGAGAAAAATCTTGTCAAAATATTTTTTAAAAATATATTTGATATGTCATATGTAGCCATAATTAAAAAAAATACAATTTATTAGATACTAAATTTTTGTTAAAGAATAAGTAAAATAAGTAAAACTAAAGAAAGTTAGGTTGGGTTGGCTCTTGACCTATTCTATAATTGTCTTGACCCACGCTAAGTTGTAGGTGTAACACGGCAATAGGAACCCGAAGGAACCCAGCTAAGTCATCTTAGCGTATCAATAAGTATTTGTAAGGCATTTAAAGCACTATCACAATCTATAAAGAACTAGGGATTGAATTTCATCTCAACATCATAAGAAGAAGGAAACAAACTACATCCAAAAGGAAAAACAACATAAACTCTTTACATCATATCCAACATGCCTCTACATAGTAAGCATAGGCAGGGGCTTAGATATGTCCCTAGCTTACCTCAACAAAAGTAGACAGAAAAGATAAAGTCTCTAAGTGTCATCATAAATAACAAAGCAAGAGATAGCATGAGATAGACTTGCGTTCGAATTACGAAAACTCGTCATTCTTCTTTCAATGGCCCTCAACAAGATAGTCTATCTCTATAGGGCTAATTGCAAGGTGTTTACTTGTCATCGCAATTTGTGGCATAGGTTCACTAAAAAAGACTCAAACTTGAGACAGTAAAAATGGATGAAATAACTAACGGATTATGATGTCACTATCCAATATCACCCCGAAAAGGCAAATATAATGGCAAACGCATTGAGTCGGAAATTTGTAAGTATGGGTAGCCTAACTTGGTAGAGTGCAACCAAGCAACTATTGGTTAGGGAAATTCAAGCATTGGATAGCAAGTTCATGAACTAGGCATATCAGAGAAAGGTGATGGGTTGGCTAGTATTGAATTGAGATCCACCTACATTAAAGAAATTAAAGCCAAGCAATTCTAAAATGAGGATTTGAATGAGATGAGAAGGCAATATCTAGTAAGGCACAAAATGCAGCTTTGAATGCATGTGGAGTACTCAGTTTTAATGAAAGAACTTGTGTCCCCCGAGTAGATGGCTTAATTGAGAGGATATTGTCAAAGGCTCATGATTCACGGCATCTTGTTCATCTAGGTGTGATCAAGATGTATCGGGGTTCGAGATGACTTTATTGGTGGCCTAGTATAAGGAAAAACACAACTGAATTTATGGCCAAGCGCTAGAACTGTCAACAAGTAAAATATGAGCACGATAGGCCATCAAGATTACTTTAGTGAATCCTCATTCCTAAATGAAAGTGGGAGAGAATAGCTATGAATTTTGTCGTGGATCTCCCCAAGACCTTGGAAAATTTTTATTCTATTTGGGTGGTGGTTGACAAGCTAATGAAGTCGGCACATTTTATTCCAATCAGGGTGGATTATAATGCTCAATAGTTAGCAAAGATGTATGTGAAAGAGACTGTAAAATTGCATGGGGTTCCCCTCTCTATCATCTCAGACTATGGTGCTTAGTTTATATCTAAGTTTTGAGGAAAATTATATGAGGAGTTGGGAACTCAACTCACTTTTAGTACTAATTTTCATCCACTTACTAATGGACAGTCAGAGAGAACTATTCAGGTATTAAAAAACATGTTGAGGGCATGTGTATCGACTTTGGTGATTATTGGAAAATTTTCCTTCCGCTATGTGAGTTCTCTTATAACTACAATTATCACTCTCGCATTAAAGCTTTTTATGGGAAAGAATATAGATCACCGATATGATGATCTAAGGCTAGAGATGTGAAGTCTTGACTTGGTGAAGGATGCTAAAAAGTATCCAAGCTAAGCTTATAGCAGCGCAGAGTCGACAAAAAGAGAATGCAAAATCTTAAGGTTAGTATATGACATTTCAGGCTGATGACCAGTTCATTTTGAAAGTGTCTCCCGTAAAAGGCATTATGAAATTTGGTAAGAAGGGAAAGCTCAGTCCTCGCTATATTGGGTCATTCAAGATACCTGAGTATGTAGGGCAAGTGAATTTATAGGTACCACCTAGTTTGTTCGGAATCTATCAAATGTTTTTGTGTGTCTATACCATCGAGATGGAGACTACATCATTAAATGAGACTCAGTGTTATAAGACAAGAATCTCCAGCATAAGAAAAAGACAATTGCAATTCTTGATCGAGATGTTCAAAAGTTAAGGACCAAAAAGATAAAGTCAGTGAAGGTCCAGTGAAAATATCATTTAATTGAGGAAGTGACTAAAAAATCGAGAAAAATATGTGAGACAAGTATCCATAATTGTTCATCGATTTAAGTACTACTTTGTTCTTGCCTCAACCCAATTTTTCTCATTTAATCATTTAGGGATGGGTGATGGATAAATTGATATCTATTGTAACAACCTAACCTTGTCGTTATGGGTAGGTCAATGGGAAAGAAATTGGTCCAGAAACTTTCAAGTAGTAAGTTAAAAATTGTGAGTCTAGGCTAGACTTGGACGAAATATGAGTCATGTAAGGTCTAGGATAATCCGGTGAGTGATTGAGAGTTGATTCATACTCTTTTGAGTTGATATCCAAGATAATAAGGAGCTTGTATGGCTTTATATGATTGAATTCGGGTGAATAGAACTCTCGAAATTAAACTTGACCGAACGAGTATAATTATGAATATCATGGATTAAGGATTTTTGTGAAATGGAAACTTGGGATGGGAATAATGAAGTTTTTATCTCCATTCAATCTACCATGACGGCATGAATTCCCTAATGGGGTACCATCATGATGGGACACTCGTGAATTTTAAGTCTGAAAAGTCTTAAAATTATTTTTATTTCTCCCACATCGTTTGAGTGACCACTAGAAACTTAGGGCTTGTTTCTTTAGTTCTTCACTTATTCATTATTAAAGGTAAGTCTAACTTGTTAGTTGATTCTTAGACCTTAGCACTAGAATAATTCTCATAGGGGAAGATATTGACTTACAAATTAATAGTGGAAAAAAGTCCTAATTAAGAGAGATAATCATAAAAGTAGCCAAGAGTTAGAATTTTGATATAATTCGGGCAATTTGGTCCATTTTGTGTTAATTATTGTATCTCCTTGATTGTTTTAGACTGAAAATAAGTTAGAATTTTGGAAAAGGGGAAAAGTTCAATTTTATAAAGTTTCAAGGCGAGGTAAGTACTAGTTTAATATTCTCATATGTGTGATATATGTTTGTTACTACTTTGTAATATCTCCTGCATGTATGCGAATTGAGAATAATGATATGAACTCAATAAATGATTCTCATGATCAAATAGCATGCCATGAACCTATTACTTGAATCTGGCAAGTGATGAATTACTCATTGTGATTGTGTTTGTGGATCAAACGTCACATTCCAACACATTATTATATTAGATGTCATGTGTCAATGTATTTATTCGATTAGATGTCACATTTTGATACATTATTAGATCGGGTATCACGTTTTGACACATTATTGGATCAAGTGCCACATTTTGACACATAATTTGTTTGAGTATGGATCCAATGAGAAGACTATTGTTAATTGTGCATTGAAACTGATAATCATGGAGATAGTATATTGAACTTGATTGAGAACTTGTTTGTTGTATATTTCGCCTATTGAAATAGTTGTATGATCCTACCAACACATTATTATTATGTGCTGATACTGCACTTATTTTTTTATTGAGTACAGGGCATGTGTTAGGAGGCTACTAAAAGACCTCAGTTAGGAGACCAGTGATCTACTGGATTCAAGGGTGAGCTAGCTTGTTCGGGCTACCATGAATTTGTCTTTCACTTTTTGGTCCATTTGTTTGATTTTTAGGGGTTACATCCCCTTATTCTAGAGTAGTTAACAGATTATTAACAACTTAACCACTTCCTAACAACTTGATTTAACTAACTAACTAATTTGATTCCATTAGTTGTAGGAAATGACTAATCTACCCTCCACATCAACTTGTATTTACATACTCTTCTCAACACCCCTCCTCAAGTTGATGGACTGAATATATCCTTGACACCAAGCTGAGTAAGTAGATGTTCATGCTGAGCTCTTCCAAGGCCTTTTGTTAGTATATCAGCTAACTGATTGTTGGTGGAGATATGGCTTGTTCTGATGACTCCTTGAGTTATTCTTTCTCTAACAAAATGACAGTCTATATCTATGTGTTTTGTCCTTTCATGGAAAATGGGGTTTGCAGCAATCTGGATTGCTGCCTTGCTGTCACAGAATAACTGAACTGGAGTTTGAACCTCCACACTTAGCTCTTTAAGTAGCCCAATTAACCAGCTAATTTCTGCTGAAGTTGAGGCCATACTTCTGAACTCAGCTTTTGCTGAGCTTCTGGAGACTGTGTCCTGCTTCTTTGACTTCCATGATACAATAGCATCCCCAAATTTAACAATATAACCAGTGACTGACCTTCTAGTTTGTAGACATGAACCCCAGTCTGAGTCACAGTATGCAATAAGAGTATTAGTAGACTATGCTGGCATGAGGATGTCTAGACCAGGTGACCTTTTGATATATCTTACCACTCTCAGTGCAGCTTCCATATGTGAATTCTTTGGATTGTGCATGAATTGACTTAGCATCTGTACTGTGAAGGACAAGTCAGGCCTAGTCATAGTCAAGTATAAGAGCCTTCCCACTAATCTTTGATATGAACTAGGATCTTTGAGTAATGGATCAGTTTCCTCTCTGTTGAAGTGTTGATCATATTCTTCAGAGGTGAGTTTTTGATTAACTTCCAATGGAGTACATGCTGGTTTGGATCCACTTAGACCTGCTTCAGCTATGAGTTCAAGAGCATACTTCCTTTGAGACATGATTATACCTTTATCTGATCTAGCCACTTCTATTCCCAAGAAAAACTTCAATTCACCCAAATCTTTCATTTTGAACTTGGTTTGTAGATCATTTCTGGTCTGGCTTAGCAAGTTTTGATTGCTTCCTGTGATCAGTATATCATCTACATACACTAATATGATTGTAGTATCACTCCCCTCCTTCTTGGTGAACAAGGAATAATCAAAATGGCTTTGTTTGAACTCCATATCTTCCAATGCTTCTGTCAGTTTCTTGTTCCACTGTCTAGGTGCTTGTTTGAGACCATATAGAGACTTCTGTAGTTTGCAGACCTTAGGACTGTCCCCCTGTCTAGCAAACCCATCAGGAAGTTTCATGTACACCTCTTCCATTAGATCACCATTTAGAAAGGCATTGTGAACATCCATCTGATGAATATACCAGTTTCTAGATGCTGCAAGTGCAATGACTGTTCTTACTGTAACCATTTTTGCTACAGGAGAGAATGTTTCATTATAGTCTATCCCCTCCTTTTGGCTGAATCCTTTTGCAACTAGCCTTGCTTTGAATCTTTCCACTTCTCCTGAGGCTTTATACTTCACCTTGAAGATCCACTTGCAGCCTATAGGTGACTTGTTGGGAGGTAAGTCCACCACAGTCCATGTGTTGTTTTCTTCTAGTGCTGATATTTCTGATTTCATAGCCTCCACCAATCTAGGATCACTTGCAGCTTCTTTGAATGATTGAGGCTCATGGTGAGTAGAATATGAGGATAATGCATGATAATAATTGGAGCTTATGTTGTTATATTGCACAACTGAGCTTATAGGATAAGCACAAGAAGTTTTGTTTGAAGTAACATAGTCCTGGAGCCATATAGGAGGTCTGTGAAGTCTAGTAGATCTTCTAGACTCATTGTTAGGTTGGTCATCTGTAATAGTAGTGATTTCTCCCTGTTGATGAACTGTCACTGGAGTGTGGTTATCTGAAGCTGTGGGAGTCTGTATATGAGATTTTGGATCTAAAAGATCCAATACAGGAAAAATAGGATTGATGGACCCTTTCATATGCATGAAAGGAAATATGTCTTCCTTGAACACCACATTTCTGCTCACAAATATAGACCTTTGCACCATATCAAATAACTTGTAGCCCTTTTGAGACTCTGAGTATCCCATAAGGACTGCTGGTATGGCCCTAGATGCAAACTTGTCAGTTTCCCTAGGAGTAGTTGCATAACATAGACATCCAAACACTCTTAGATGAGATATATTTGGAATGTGCATGTATAGCATCTCATAGGGAGACTTATAGTCAGTTACTCTGGAAGGGACCCTATTCAGAATATATACAGCTGTGTTTATACACTTACCCCAGAACCTTAGAGGTATTGATGCTTGGAATCTGAGAGATCTGGCCATCTCAAGAATGGTTCTGTGTCTTCTCTCAGTTATTCCATTTTGTTGAGGTGTGTAGACACATGTGGTCTGATGTTGGATACCAAGGTCATTGAGGAACTCTTGAAGGGCAGTGTTTAGAAATTCACATCCATTATCAGTTCTAAGAATTTTTATTGTGGCTGAGAACAAATTCTTGACTTTATTTATGAAACTTTTCAGAACAACAACAGTATCAGATTTAGAATGAATCAGAGATGTCCAAGTGTATCTGGAATAGTCATCTACTATGGTGACAAAGTATCTTTTGCCATCATAGGTAGGATGTCTATAAGGACCCCATACATCACAATGTACTAGTTCAAATCTAGACAATGATCTTGAAGTACTAGTAGGAAAAGGTAGCTTAGTTTGTTTAGCTATAGGACATACAGTACACATTGGATAAGACTCAGTACTTAGTTGCTGTAAACCAGTGAGTTTTCTCATTACATCAATAGGAATGTGACCTAGTCTTAGATGCCATAGGCCAGTATCAGCAGAAGAGGTGACAGTATTAACACTTGCATACCCTTTTGTATCTGAATTTGATCTTCCTTGTAGTACATAAAGTCCTTGATGTTCTCTACCAATCCCCTTGACCTGTCCAGTATAGAGATCCTGTAATATGAAGAAGTCAGGGAAGAATGCTACTGAGCATTGCAACTCCTTAGTCAGTTGGGACACTGATAAGAGATTGTATTTAAAATCAGGTATAAACAACACATTGTTGATATCCTGATCCTTAAATATTCTGTATTTTCCTGTATGTGACACCTGAACACTACTTCCATTTGGTAGTTGTACCATACCCCTTTGAGTAGTTGTAATAGGTTGACATTGCTTTAGTATATCCAGATTTGATGTCATATGATGTGAGGCACCAGTATCTACTATCCAATTATGGTTAAGATGATTGGATATTGATGAAATTAGGATACCTGCAGCAGCTGTGGCAGATGAGGGTCCATCAAGTTTGCTATTGTTCAGCATGTGAATCACCTGTTGATATTGTTCAGGAGTGAAGTAAGGCTTGGCTTGACCATCATTGTTTTGTTGTATACCTCCTGGTTGAGTTTGTATTTGACCTGTAGAACTCATGCTTCCTTGAGATGAATTCCCCTGCATCTGCATCTGTTGTCCTATTGGTTGAGACCAGTGGCCACTTTCTAGGTTTGTAGCAAATACATCAGCTTGAGCATGGTTTGCATATGGCCTGGTGTTGTCTGAGTACCCTACTGTTTTCCTTTTGCTTTTCCAATTTTTTGGATATCCTACAATTCTGTAGCAGCTTTCTTTTGTATGCCCTTTGAATCCACACACTTCACAGATGAGCTGTTGCCTTTTACCTTTAAAGCCTTCATTGACTACTTGATTAGGCACTCTATTATTACAAAACATGGCTGAAATACTACTCTCATTATTCTCACTCCCATGTACAGACAAGTTCCTCTGACTTTCCTGATCAACAAGCATTGCATATGCCTTGTTCAGAGTGGGAGTTGGACTCATCATCATGATTTGATTTCTAGCATTGGAATAAGACTCATTCAGCCCCATTAGAAACTGAAGGAGCCTTTGATACTCAAGATGCTGTATATAGTTTCTGGATTCTGGACATGAACAGCCAGGACAAGGTATAATAGCATCAAACTCATCCCATAGATCCCTCATTTTTGAGAAATAATCAGCTATAGTCAAAGTGCCTTGGGTAAGGGTGTGAATTCTCTATGCAAGTACAAGGCTCTTGATCCATTAACCTTGTTAAACCTCTCCTTCAGGTCTTCCCAAACTTTACATGCATCAGTCGCATAAACAACACTGCTTAACAGCCCAGGTTTCACAGCATTCATAATCCACGACAACACCACTGCATTGACCTTTTCCCACTGATCATGATACACAGGTTCGAACTTAGACTTAGGGAACCTCCCATCTACAAACCCAAGCTTACTCTTCCCGATAAGTCCAATTCTCATTGATCTACTCCACAGGGAGTAGTTTTCAGATCCTAGTAGCTGAATTGAAATGAGAGAACTACCTGGAGTATCGGTTGGTTGTAAGTACAAGGGATGGTTGTGATCTATAGTTGGAATTGCTGGAATTGCAGCTTCTCTCCTTCGATTGAAGTCTTCTCCTTCACCCGCCATGACCTCTTGTGTTCTGAGCTTACTGGCAGCTTCTAGGCTTGCTTCTGAGCTCGTCTTCTCCCTTATTCCCAGCTTGCATGCACAAGCTCTGATACCATGTTAACTGATCCTCAGATCAGTTTGCTAAGCAGCCATGAACGATGAAGAAAGGAGAGAGTAATTGTGGAGAGAAAAGTTTTATTCCTTCTTAAGTTCTCAAAGTGAGGTACAAGCATATATATAGAAGTGGTTAAGAGTAGTTAACAGATTATTAACAACTTAACCACTTCCTAACAACTTGATTTAACTAACTAACTAATTTGATTCCATTAGTTGTAGGAAATGACTAATCTACCCTCCACATCAACTTGTATTTACATACTCTTCTCAACATGCTGGTTCAATTAAATTGAATTACCGTATTGGTTCTCTCATCAAAGGGTTAGTATGGGTGTCACTCACAACCCATTTGGGATCATGATAGAAACAAATACCTTTAAGTCGCCTTTCCATCCATCTTATATCTAGTCAATTTCCTTACAAATCTGGTGCACTGTGGGGGTGAGAAATCTATTGTTTTGGATTTACGGGCATCTAACAGTTGGGAACAAAAAGTTGTCCCTTGAGTTCATAAATTCGAGACAAATTCATCAATGTAGCCAAATCTAGAGGATTATGCAACTCAACCTTAATTTCTATATAATTAGTTAGACCGTTGATATAAAGTTCAATTTTCTGCAAATATGTGACTGTACCAGCCCGGGAAACTAACTGCTCAAAACCAAATGCTAAAATTCATCCCAAAACAGTTGAGCCATATCTATCTCTAATTGAAGAATCCAAAGTTGTGCATTCCCTTCCAAATGAAATTTCTTCCAAAAGAAGTATTTACATCTGTTGAACCATCCCAAAGGGTTCCCTTGGCCATTAAATCATGGAACTTCTTCTTGCTTCTGATCTTGGACCTCATGTCACTCCACTTTTACTCTTTCAACCTTGATTTTCAGAATCAACCGTTGAATTCTGCTAAATCCTTTGTGAGTGATGCAAATGAGCATTTATTGCTTCCTGTTTGGCTAAATGGCTGCAGGTTCTTCTTGAAATAAGTTTACCATTTATGCCAATTGATATTGAATTTGATATCTCATAACTCCTTTCTCTGATACCAAGTTGTTGAAATCCCTTAATACGGATCTAGTTATGGGTCACTGCAAATATTTTCTTTCTACGACCTATGGTGTTGATTCATTAAGAGAACCTGCAATCTCCTGAGTTTGAAGTACTCGAAAACTTAGTAATTTTCTGCTCATCATTTCACTGAATTCAAATAACACTAAATACAACAGTGGTGGACTAACCATCCATCAGAAAATAACTTCCTACTACAAATGAAATGAGAAAGTGGAAGAATAACCTCCTTACTGCAAAAACAGGAAAACCAACTAATCTACTGCAAACAACTGCTGCTTAGAAATAGAAAAAATAAATAACCTATAAGCTGAATAATCTACTTTTGAATTTTCTTATATCTTTCATGTATAAACCGTTGGTAGACTAAAGATGTGAAGTATCACTTCTTGCATGATCTAACTAAGAAGCCTTTTTTTATTGCAGCTCCTGAAAATGAGTATCCTTTCTAAAGCTACATGATCAGCTTGATATTTGTAAACTACTAAAAAATGTTTCAGTTTAAGAGGGGAAATATTGTCAATGCGATCAGCTTTATGGGTTAGTAGTTAATTTGTTGCAGTTATTTCCTAGTCTTTAGGCCATAAGACTAGTGATATTTAGTTTCTTTTTTTTTCAGGAGAATAGTTTACTCTTATAACACCTTATTTTGAAGTATCAAACACACACCACTACCACTAGCATATTACTTTACAATGGAGGAACTTAGAAACCATTATGCTTTTAGAAGCAATATTAACTACTATCAAAGTCCTTTATTATATTTAAAACAAACTTTTAGTATAAGACTAAGCATTAATCAATAAACATTGACTAGCAGCAAGAAAATCAATCAAGTCACAATATAAGCACTAGTATAATTTTAATGAGTCATTAAAATATCCTCATACGCTAAAAGGAAACATAACATTTTTAAGTCGAACATCCAGAAAACAATAACAAAGATATTAAAGTATCAATTTTGATGCCTAAAGCATCATAATCATCATCATAACAACAAATGAGAGCCCTAAACATCAAACAAAGATTCATAAGAAATCATTTGTTATTCCTTCAATACTGATCCTCAGTCAATTGGTATTGCTGGAGGATCTGAGTGCAGGCCGAAAGAGGCTCATTGGAGAGGAAACCCATGTTGTTAGCGTAACGAACGTTAGAGGTCATGCCATTGTTGCGGGTGAGGACAATGCGAGCACGGTCACGACCAGCATTGGGGGTGTTGCAAGATTTATCAGAGCTCTCGACGAGCACAACATCACAGACATCATCACCACAGTCACGGTTGACCAAGATGTTGTATTCACCCTGTGAGTTTGTCACACCTTCAACTGAGTAGGTGATTTTGTTGCTCTTCCTGTGTCTGCACTCAACTCTAACCTTAGATCCTGTCCATCATACCACAATTGTTAATCCTACGGTTATCATATAAATCTATTTTCTTCACAAGACTCTCCAAAAATGATGTCACACCTGTGTTAGATCCTTCAAAATGCACTATTTTTAAAGGATCTGGCGCGCACCCATTGACATTTTTTAAGAGTAGGAGGAACACAGATGTAAACTAGCAACAAACAGAGGTGGATTCGTATAGGACTTCAATCTTCAAGAACTCATTATACACTTAAAGTTATCCTATTCATTGCAATTTTATTTGATTTCTACCCAAATTTATGTTCCATATGAACAGTACTAGGTTCATATGAACTCGATAATGCAGTTCATAGTACCAAATCAATTTTAAGTGTCAATTTGGGGATCTGTACTTTAGTAGTATAATTTATATATATTAAAAACCACATGAGAAGAACAGTAGATCAGAGGCATATACATGTGAACTATATTCGGAGTTTGTCGCAAATCCTGGTAAGAATGAACATTTCCTTACTGAAACACTAAGTCCAAGAAATATTTAACAGAGAACAAGAATCACAGCACAAAGACATGAACAGTGTTTTGTTCCACTACAATCCAGTAAATGTACAGGCTAGATCTGGAAATGGGAGAATGAAAAAATGAAGCAGGAAGAGGGAGAAGGGTTATATTGTTTACCAGGAAGATACTTTGTAGCAGGGGTCTCAAATCCACATCTGCAAGTGTCACAATAACATTTGCCCTTGACAAGGAAAGGGTCGGCAGCAGCAGCCAAAGAAATAGAGAGCAAGCAAAGAAGAAGGACTGCAACCAATTTTGCCATTTTGTTGAACACAACTTTTTGCTTCTTGTTGTTGAATGGAATGGATGAATGGAGTATGAGAGGAAAGATGTGAAGTGGATTATAATGGGGAAAAGGAAAGGCGTCGGTGGGGTGGGATGGGCTGGCAGACAGTAAAGTCACATGGGGGACTCGGGAATCAAGTGACACAACTGAGTAAATTACTCATTTGTCCCCATGACTTCTTATTTACCTTCTATTATTTCATCACTTATTAAATTAAAAATTAAATTATTTATATTATTTTAGTTTCTATCTTTCCTCTTGATAAAAATCAAATAGACTTAAAATTTCCCCTTTCAAAAAATTAATTAATTTATAACCATTATATAAAATAGAAAACGTCCAGAATAAGAAAGCAGGTAAAACTAAAGCGCGTCTTGCGCCAATTAGTTCTAATTTTTCTCAGCAATCAAAAGTTTCGGTACGTGGGTTCCACCTGTTTCTCCTTACGCGGAGGGATAGCCGTTTCAAATTTTTGAGTTACTTCTACTCTTCTACTACTCATACCTACGTGCTGCTTTACACTTTCTCCCCCACATTTTATAACTTGTCACTATTTTATTTATTCACATTAAATTATATAAATTTTTTATTAATATTTTAAGATTTATTTTTTCTATCATATTAATATAAGAAAGATTGAAATTTATAATATTTTTTATATAATTTTCAACCATATTAATTTTAAATTTAAATTATTAAATTTAACTACTTCAATTTAATTTTAAATTTTAGTCAAGCTAACCTCGAAAAAAAGCAAAAATGAACAAAGTGAAAATATCATCTTTCTCATATAACAGAATAAACACTAATATGTTGATTGAATCGGTCAAGGTCAAATTTGTTTATTAAACTATTTCCTGCAAAAATGACAAATTACTCCATCCGTTTAAATAGTTGAAACTTATTTATCAAGAAATTTTTAGTAAATAATACTCTCAATGGTCTGTATTAGGTGGATTATTGAGATTTTTTTCATAATTTAAAGAAGTGAATTTCAAAGTTCAAAAGAACTGTTGAATTCGTTTTCAGATATTATGAGATTCTTAATTACTTTAATTTTCGAATAGATTAGTTTGAAAATAATCCAAAAGGTGATGATAAAAAATAGCATTTAATTTTGTATCATTAAATATTTTTGTGGTATGTCATAGTCTAATTAATTATATGTGAGTTATTATTTATTTATTATTTAATTTACTGTATTAAGATGGTTTTATCCATATCTATGGGTTGTTTGGTAGGACGTATAGAATTATGCTAAATAAAATGTATTAATAATGTTTGCATTAATTATGCTTACATTATTTCTTATGCATTGTTTGAATAAGTGTAGTAAAAGAAGTGGCATGCCTCGAGATGATATCATAGACATGGCCGACACTCAGAAATCATTGTTGGTTCCAAAGCGAACCACTTGGCTCAATTTACTTATTCAATTAGCGGAAGACTTAATGATACAAAAAAAAGTACTCAAGTGGGCATTCAAATCCTCATGTAAAAAAATTCAAGATATCTCTTATCAAAATAACTCAATGTTTCAATTCAAATAAATAATAATAGTTTTTCAAAATTCACTCTGAAAGTAAGACAGACTCCACTTTACTCTATCTGACTCAGTTTATGAAGCCTCTATTAACTCATAAGAAGGTGTCAGGACATGTACAACGCTACCTCAAGACAATAAAAGGAATAAACTAAAATAAAAGGCTCCTCCAAAAGCAAGAAGGTCTCACCACTGCCACTGATTAGATCTTCAATGAAGTGTTTGCTCAGGATTTCTAATACTTGTATCTGCATCATAAAACGATGTAGGCCGAGTGACGTTAGTACGTGGAATGTACAATATGTAATATGGCTGAATAGAACAAAACTCAAAAAAGAACTCAATAGCAAGAGCAAAGCACAACTCAACCTAACCCAACATGATATGCAAGTCTAGACTCTATGCAAATTATTGGATCCACAAATTACGTCCTCTTTTGAGACAAGAGTCGCCCGAATTAACGGCACAATTATCCTATGTTGCCTACGTAGTTTATGGGGTTTGAGTTCTTTCAACTCTTACCCAGGTGCTAATACTTCTCCCAAAATATGTGCTCATATATATTAGCATTTCAAATCATCTCATCAAGTCTCAATGGACCTTTTCATCAATTCAATTTCATCTCAATTCATCAATATTTTCAAATTCAAATCATTTGCTCTTTCATAAAAAGAAATATGCTTCAAAAAAGACATGCTTATCTCATCAAAACTCTTTTCTCAAAACAACATTTAACTCAATGTTCAAACTCCTTTAAAATCAACGTTCATGCTCTTTGAAAACTCTTTAAAATACATATAATATTAGTTCAAATCACTATTTCCTTCAATGAATAAAAATCATCATTTTTACTCAAAAACATATGCAATCTTGATTTAGAACAATACTTTATTTAACGCATGAAAATCATGAATCTCAATATCAAATAATGCATGGGAAAGTCATGATCATTAACTCAACTAGGGTTCATGGGAAAGTAACCACTAACAAGAATTTCAATAATAAAATAATAATAACTTCAATACATAATTATAAGGGTGTGCATCGGTCGGTGTTCGAATTTATGTATTATCGGTTCAGTTTATCTGTTTTTTATTTTTAAATATGATAAACTAATAACAAACCAATAGAATACTTTTTATCGATTTTTGGTTCTTAAGGGTTCGATTTTCAGTTTACCCAATATGAAAATACTCATAAAATAAATATATGACTTCTCTAACAATTTGACACAATACAATGAGATATAGTAAAACAAACAAATCAATTGAGCACATAAACTTAATAATATGCAATATTTGACTTCACATTCTAATTTACTTTCCAACAGAAGGGTTATACATCAAAAACCAAGCAAATACATGACTTACGGGTATCGATTTAGTATCAAGCGATGTTAAATTATTAGTTACGAGTATTGATTTAGTATCAAGCGATGTCAAATTATTAATGTTTAATATTTATGAAGGGATAAAGTAGTAAATTATTATAATCTTAATGGGTTATCGATTTACCCAATAATCCAATACTAAAAATCAAAATTGAACTGATAACCTAATAATTTTTTTTGTAAAACCATCAAAAATCCTTTAAACCAATAACCCGATAACAATAAACCAATAACATTTTTTTGATTCGGTTTATCGGTAGGTTCGATTTTTGCACACCCCTACATAATTATATAAAACTCAATAATAGAAGAAGAATTGACTCAATTGAAATTTGAAAACTAGATTTTTACTCAATTCAATACTCATTAAAAATAGAAACTTAGACGTGAGGCGCGTGGATGAACTCAATCCAACGCTATGGTAGCCTTACACACCTAGAAGAGAAAAACTTCTTGAAGAAACCTTTGGGTTGCACTTGAATATGAAGAATCCTAGCCTCTTTTTTGGGAGAATGTTGAAAGTAGGTATCTAAGGTTTTTAGGAATTTATACGTTAATGGGAGGTTATTAGGCTATATAATAAGCTTAAGAAAGTTAATTAAGGGTAAAAAGTCAAAAATAATCTTTTGGAGAAGTCAAATAATTATCAAAATTGAGAAAATGACCTTTTGATGAGTTCTGTCGGCCAAACGGCAGTCTAGGGCCCTGTGGATTCGGCACACCTTGGGTCGCCCTTTTTGACAGTTTTTGAAGGTCTCCATAACATTTTGGCAGTCAATTGACCGTCTCTCAATTTTACAAGTTCGGCAAGCTTCAGTAAAACGGTTATAACCTTTTACTTCGAACTCCGATTAAAGCAAAATTTAATGTGTTGGAAAGCTAATTCAAAGATCTTCAATTTAATATATTATGGGTCACCTAACTCATTATACGCTGAGAGATATAGCCATTCGAAGTTGACCCTTCTATGAACTCATATTAATGCATGCATTAAATCTCCTTACATTATTAATACCATGAGTTTTCATGTATTAATATTACACTTTTAAATACACAATAAAATGTATAACTGATGGAAACAGTACTTGTACATATTAAAAAAGTATATCAAATAAGATATTACTAATACACAAACCTAATATACTCACTATTTCTTTTAATACACTTTATCAAATAACCCCTCAAATATTCATAAGCCTTGTACTACAAATACGAAAAATTGCTATGAATTAATAATACACCTTATAATACTGAAGAAGATATCTAACAGACCAAAAATCCTACAAAATGAAAATCAAATAATACTATATAATTAATACATGTATTAAGTTTTTTAATACATCCTACCCAAAACCTCTTAATTGTATTTGTCAATGTGAATGTACCAATGTTGCCAACTTTTATTCCCAAGGACTTTGGTATAAATTTTTGTGGTGGCCAGCCAAAATTATTTTTTGTTGGTCTTTTGCATTGATTTTCTTTTCTGATAGCGTTGCTAGATTGGGCTCTATAATAATTCATTTACATAAATAAATAAATAAAAACTATTGTGCTTTCTGTTGACTCTTTGTCTTAAGTTCAATTCTCCCACATCTAAAGTTTTAGTTTGGGGAGGAGAATTTAAGGGTTATAAATTAACCTCTCCTCTTTCTATTAGCATCATCCCAAAAATTTGTAATCTCTTCTCCCACATAAATAAAAGCGGACTATTTGAGCGGTGCTCGGAGATTAGGCTAAATTAGCCGAACTCCGTTAACAAAGTTTTGGGTGTGTTTTCTCTCTTTATCTCATTTGCTTCATTATAGTGCTGTTTTTTTTTCTGTTGTAGTATAATATTCAATATTACTTGTCGGGTACCTCTGTTAGTGTTCTGTCCAGTTCATTTGTCCTGAACTGGTTCATTTCACTATTTGTGTTGTATTAGTGGGAAAATTACCCGATTTCCCCAACAAGTGGTATCAGAGCCGAAGGTTCGCCCTTGGGTTGTCTGAAATTTGTTATAATATTGAATATTATATATTGAGTCTGTAATGGCAAATAAAGATCAAGAAACGGAGGGTGTTATCTCAAATATTTCATCTGGGGTGTCGGGCTCCTCGTCATCATGGTCGAGGTTCCCGGTGTCCAGTTTGAAATTGGCGGTGGAAACATTTGATGGCACCGGCCATTTCGGCATGTGGCAAGGAGAGGTCTTGGACTCTCTCTTCCAGCAGGGTCTTGATATTGCTATTGAGGAAGAGAAACCAAAAGAGGTACAGGATAAAGACTGGAGCATCATCAATCGGTTGGCATGTGGAACTATTCGATCTTGCCTGTCCAAAGAGCAGAAGTATGCTTTCAAAAATGAGACTTCTGCACACAAACTGTGGAAGGCACTGGAGGATAAGTTTCTGAAAAAGAGTGGTCAGAACAAGCTCCTGATGAAGAAAAGGTTGTTCCAATTCGATTATCAACCAGGTACTACTACGAATGAACACATCACTATGTTTAATCAATTAGTAGTAGACTTGTTGAATTTAGATGTGAAATTTGAGGATGAGGATCTGGCTTTGATGTTGTTATCTTCCCTTCCCGATGAATTTGAACATTTAGAGACTACGTTACTTCATGGGAAGGAAAATGTGTCGTTAGATGCTGTTTGTTCTGCTTTGTATAGTCATGAATTGAGAAAGCAGGATAAGATGAAAACCAAAGCAACGACATCAGAAGAAGCATTGGTGGCAAGAGGTCGTCAACAAAGCCAGACAAAGGGGAGAAGAGGAAGGTCTAAATCCAAAGCCCGAGCCGTTGCCAAAGATGAGTGTGCTTTCTGTCACGAGAAAGGGCACTGGAAGAAAGACTATCCAAAATTGAAGAAGAAAGGGAAGACAACGCAAGATGCAAATATTGCTGAATGCAAAAGTGATGCGGAATCAGATATCTCTTTGAGTGTCTCACTTTCAGCATCATTGCATCCGGATAAGTGGATATTGGATTCAGGTTGTACTCATCATATGTGTCCCATTCGGGAATGGTTCTTTGAATTTCAGGAACTCAATGGTGGGGTTGTTTACATGGGTAATGATAGCCCATGTCAGACAGCCGGGATAGGCTCAATCAAGCTGTGGAATCATGATGGATCCACCAGAATTTTACAGGATGTGCGATACGTACCAAAGTTGAAGAAAAATCTCATCTCATTGGGGACTTTAGAATCTAAAGGCCTAGTTGTAACAATGCGAGATGGAGCTCTTAAAGCAACTTCGGGAGCGTTGGTGATGTTGAAAGGCGTGAGAATGAACAATCTGTATTACTACCAAGGTAGTACAGTGGTGGGGACAGTAGCATCAGCAACTTCTAGCACTAAGAAGGATGTTGAGGCAACGAAGCTGTGGCATATGAGGTTAGGACATGCTGGTGAGAAATCCTTGCAAATTCTTGCCAAACAGGGATTGTTGAAAGGTACAAAAGCTTGCAAACTTGAATTTTGTGAGCATTGTATTATGGGAAAACAACGAAGAGTGAAGTTTGGCACTGGAATTCATAATACCAAGGGTATTCTGGATTATGTGAATTCGGATGTGTGGGGACCTGCCAAGACTCCGTCTATTGGAGGTAGGTATTATTTTGTCACTTTTGTTGATGATTTTTCCAGGAGAGTTTGGGTGTTTACCATGAAGAACAAAGATGATGTGCTTGAAATTTTTCTTAAGTGGAAAGCTCAAGTTGAAAATCAGACAGGAAGGAAGATTAAGGTTCTCCGAACAGACAATGAAGGAGAATACAAGAGTGATCCATTCCTGAAGGTATGCCAAGACTGTGGCATAATTCGGCACTTCATGGTTAGAAAAACACCACAGCAGAATGGGGTGTCAGAGCGTATGAACAAGACACTTGTGGAGAAAGTTCGTTATATATTGTCTAATGCTGGGTTAGGCAGGAAGTTTTGGGCTGAGGCCGTGACATACGCTCAACATCTCGTCAATCGTTTGCCATCATCTGCTATAGATGGCAAAACTCCATTAGAAGTATGGTTTGGAAAACCTGCAACTGATTATGATTCTTTACATGTTTTTGGTTCTATTGCATATTATCATGTGATTGAATCAAAGTTGGATCCACGGGCAAAGAAGGCTCTATTCATGGGCTTCAGTCCTGGAGTGAAGGGATACCGTTTGTGGTTTCTAGAGGCAAAGAAGACGATTATCAGTAGGGATGTTACCTTTGATGAATCTGCCATGTTGAAGAAAGAAGATCCAGATGGAGCTGATAGTACTCCACAGCAGGTGGAGTGTGTTCCGAAGCAGGTGGAGTTTGAGCAGACGGTGGTGATCCCAGCACGAAGCACCACTAGTGACTCTCCAATGGCGGAAGAAGAGTCAGTTGATGAATTAAGAGGTTCCTACCCAAGAACCTCAACAGCAATCAGCGCCAATTGCAGTTAGAAGACAGAGACGAGATATTCAAAAGCCTGCTCGTTTCATGGATATGGTTGCCTATGCACTTCCAGTGGTTGATGACATTCCATCCACCTACCCAGAAGCCATTCTAAGTTCAGAGAGTGGGAATTGGGCAAGTGCAATGGAAGAGGAGATGCAGTCTTTGGAAAAGAACAAGACGTGGAAGCTGGCACAATTACCGAAAGGTAAGAAAACAATTGGGTGCAAATGGGTATTCGCAAAGAAAGAAGGATTTCCTAATGAAGAAGATGTTCGCTACAAGGCAAGATTGGTGGCTAAAGGCTTCGCTCAAAGGGAGGGAATTGATTATAATGAGGTATTTTCTCCAGTTGTTAAACATTCCTCTATTAGAATTCTGTTGGCCTTGGTAGTACAGTTGAATTTGGAGCTAGCTCAACTCGATGTGAAGACCGCATTTTTACACGGAAATTTGAAGGAGGAAATCTATATGACTCAGCCAGAAGGATACAAGGTTGCTGGTAAAGAAGACTGGGTTTGTAAACTTAGCAAATTGTTGTACGGACTGAAACAATCTCCGAGACAGTGGTACATACGGTTTGATGGGTTCATGAAGGGTCAGAAGTACAAGAGAAGCAAATATGATCACTGCGTGTATTTGCACAGACTTCAAGACGGTTCCTATATCTACTTACTCTTATATGTTGATGATATGCTAATTGCAGCAAAGAGCCAAGTTGAGATTGACAAGTTGAAGGCTCAGTTGAGAAAAGAGTTCGAGATGAAGGATTTGGGGGAAGCCAAGAAGATTCTCGGCATGGAGATAAGCATGGACAGAGAGAGGGGCAAACTTTGGCTGTCACAAAAGCAGTATTTGCAGAAGGTACTACAACGCTTTGGTATGCACGATGATACAAAACCTGTAAGTACTCCACTTGCTTCTCATTTGAAACTAAGTAGCTGTTTATCTCCGACGACTGATGAAGAGCGAGAATACATGGCGAAAGTCCCATATGCAAATGCAGTTGGAAGCTTGATGTATGCAATGGTGTGTACAAGACCCGATATTTCACAGGCTGTTAGTGTTGTTAGCAGGTACATGCATGATCCAGGCAAGGGTCATTGGCAAGCTGTGAAATGGATTCTACGGTACTTCCAAAATACCGTAGATGTTGGATTGGCGTTCGAGCGAGATGAATCACTTGATCAATGCATAGTTGGATATTGTGATTCTGATTATGCAGGTGATTTGGATAAGCGTCGTTCTACTACTGGATATTTGTTCACTTTAGCAAAAGCACCAGTTAGTTGGAAGTCTACTTTGCAGTCAACGGTGGCTTTGTCTACAACAGAGGCAGAGTATATGGCGATTACAGAGGCTGTGAAGGAAGCAATTTGGCTTTATGGGTTGCTTAAAGACTTGGGAGTTGGTCAGAGACAACTTGAGGTATATTCTGACAGTCAGAGTGCTATTCATTTAGCAAAGAATCAAGTCTTTCATGCACGGACGAAGCACATTGACGTACGCTATCATTTTGTGCGGGAGATTCTCGAAGAAGAGGAGATACTTCTCCAGAAGATTCACACTACGGAGAATCTTGCAGATATGCTGACCAAGGTGGTTACGAAGGCCAAGTTTGAACACTGTTTAGACTTGGTTAATGTCTTGCACATTTGAAGTTTGGCGTCGGGAGGCGCAAATTTGAAGCACCGAGAAGATTCGTTTTTGTTTATGTTTTGTTTGAGAAGATTTGTATTTGGGTGGAATTGAAATTAAGCCAAGGTGGAGATTTGTTGATTCTTTGTCTTAAGTTCAATTCTCCCACATCTAAAGTTTTAGTTTGGGGAGGAGAATTTAAGGGTTATAAATTAACCTCTCTTCTTTCTATTAGCATCATCCCAAAAATTTGTAATCTCTTCTCCCACATAAATAAAAGCGGACTATTTGAGCCGTTAACAAAGTTTTGGGTGTGTTTTCTCTCTTTATCTCATTTGCTTCATTATAGTGCTGTTTTTTTTTCTGTTGTAGTATAATATTCAATATTACTTGTCGGGTACCTCTGTTAGTGTTCTGTCCAGTTCATTTGTTCTGAACTGGTTCATTTCACTATTTGTGTTGTATTAGTGGGAAAATTACCCGATTTCCCCAACACTTTCATGGAACAAAATGAATTTGATGAGAAACCTACAATACATAAATAAATAAAAATTAGATTTGTGAGTGTAATTATGGAATAAATTTAACAATTCCATTGTGTCTTTAATGAACTTTTTAGCTGGTCAATGTTTCATGAAACACAAAGGAAGTAATTTGTGGCGGACACAAAATTTTCATTAAAGAGGATTAAAAAATAAAGAAGTAAATATTTAAAAAAATCGAAAAGGATTTAACATCTATTATATATACAAAAAAAAAAAAATTTTAATCATATATTAATTATGTAATTTTTCATCGAAAGAAGTTAAGATAAACCCTGAGCCCTTAGTAGCTCCGCTCCTACAGATTAGTGATGTAAATAGAAGTACTACCAAAAGCATTTGTCCTGCAATTACACTAAATTAATTCTCCTATAATTTGCTTTCCCTTTCCCCCTTCTTAATCTTCTAATTCTTATTAACACTACAAATATTATACAACCAACCATACTTGGTTTAATTTTCAATCCCATAATCTTGACACTATAATATTCCTAAGTTTATTAACATAAACTCAAATCTCATGAATTCCCTTTATATAATTAAAGTTTCTCATTTAGTCAAGTTGTAAGATGTGAAGTGGGAACAGTGTCATTTAATTTGACCTAATTAAACAGCTACATGTGCAATAGCTAACTTCATGCATCAGAAATATAATTTTACAATTTGTAACCATGTTAGTGCAGATCTAAAAGAGTGCGGTTGACTTAAGCATTGAGGATTCAACTTATGATCCTAATTATTAAATAATTATTATTTTGATGGACTTTTTAATTTTATTTTTTAAAAAAAGATGGTTGTGAATCCCTATGGACAAAACTGTCCTAGTATACAGGGTAATTGTCACGGCCCCAAATTACTTGTCAAATGAATTATATTTTAATTGTTAAACTATAAAATTTAGATTAGCAAATAGATTAT
This sequence comes from Solanum rostratum, assembly GCA_029948455.1. Lineage (NCBI taxonomy): Eukaryota > Viridiplantae > Streptophyta > Magnoliopsida > Solanales > Solanaceae > Solanum > Solanum rostratum. The sequence continues at coordinate 12,149,583 of CM057053.1, read as the reverse complement.
AATTTAGAGCTCAAGGACACATAAATTATAATAATTAAATATCGATTTCGTAATATTAAGAACTTGCTTACGAAGATATTAGGACAACCAATGAATGATAGAGCAGTAAATCAAACGAGTAAGAAAGATGTTGTTGAGTGTGTGCTTGCTTTCTTGTTGTAAATTGAGTGCTTATGCAGTAGTGAAATAAATTGCACCCTACCAATTAATTCTAAGAATATTTTTTTGGGATTAAATATGGCCTTCGAGACCCTTTTATTCAAAATAAAAAAGAACAAATTACACTGAAAGACATTAAACTTAAAAAATTTACAAAAAAAATAGCTTTAGTTGTATAGGCATGTATAGTCAGTGTATATTTGTGTATCAAAATGTATATTTAGTGTATAACTCATGTATAAGTAATATATATTGTATAGTAGTGTATACTTTCTATAACTTTTGACAAACTATATTGTATAGTCATGTATAGATTCGCTGATTTTGGGCAATTTTTTATGTAAATAAAACAGAAGCTATTTTTTTTTTGTAAACTTTTTACCTTTTTTTGTATATATATGTAATATCCCCAATAAGAAAACTATACCATGTTCTATGGCCCAAACATTTTGGGCCATTTCTACCAATTTGTCAAGAATTCCAACTTATTTATCAAAAAGAGGAATTTTCATAAACAGCAAACTTGTGAAACATAATGGGCTAAAATAGCTAATGTTTCTAAAATTACGTTTTCTAACTCTGGTCATGGCAAAGGAATGTATAAAGCCATTTTTTTGTAATGTATAATACAAAAAATTCAACACTTTGTTCATTAAGGTAGAGACTTTATTAATTATGGAAACGGTTCCATAAATAAAGGAAGTCAATAACAATTAGAATTCATTTTCCTAATTGAAGTCTTCGTTCCTAAAATAAAAGGGGGTTCCATTGTCAATAAAAAATAGATTTTTTTTCCTAATGTGACTCTTTTGTCCAAAAAAAGAAAAAGGTTTCATCGATGGAAAAAGTAATTTTTTTTTGCTTGTGTATAAAAAAGCATCATCTGAAACATTAAAAATTTTGGGGAAAGTATATATACATGCATGGAATTATGTATTTTTATTGCAAACAGATAAGTGTATACTTATACAAAAGAATTTTATTCTTGCCCAGATATCATATAAAATTTGTTGGACTTGTATATATGAGGCTTAAATCAGAAAAACACATATCAAAAATTGTATAAAGTGTGCAGGAACTTATACATATGGGGCTTATACATATGGGCTTAAATTAGAAAATGTATAAACTGTGTTGGAACTTATACATATGCGGCTTAAATAAAAAAAATACATATCATAAATTGTATAAAATGTGCAGGAACTTATACATGTGGGCTTAAATTAATAAAAATATACACTTACACATCTCTGTTTGTAAAAAAAACAAATATACAAATTGGGAAAAATATACATTACATGCATAGATGACAAACACCAGATGTGTTTACAACCGAAAAACAGGTAAGAATGCATAAGCTAAGGAAATACCTTAATTTAGTACCGACGGCTGCAATGTAGCAAGGGTTTTGTACAAAATGGGGGAAAATTTTGAACTCTCTCTGAAAAAATTAAAATCCGCCAAAAAATTAAAACTTGTGAATTATTGTAGGAATTTCGAAAAAAAAAAACACTTACCTTTGTTAACTAATTTGTAGAATCCTTTGAGAGATTTTAGGGGAGTGAGCAATGAGAAAAATGGGGGAACAGTTAAGGAAATAGCGGCTTTGTGTGTATATGGGAGAGAGAAACTAGGAGGGAAGTTTTGCAGGGTTTTATACATGTAGGCAGTAGGGTCCACAATTTTTATAGCAAAAGAAAAATATAAATATTTGTCATAAAAGTAATAATATAAAAATGTAGTTGAGTTTTGTTATTTAGGGTTATATGTTTGCTTATTTATGTAATTTTTCCTATCAAAAAATATTATCCTTTAAAGAAATTATTAATTACAACCACATTGTAATTAAATGGCAAATTTAAAGTATTCTAATATAACTATTTAATTCTCTCAAATTATTTATAATTTTTTTGTTTAAAAAAGACTGATAGATTTTACCTCTCCACTTTTCACATTATTCCCGCTAATCTCCTTCAATTCCATATACGGCATTCTCTCTCTTCACTCTCATCCGGTCTTCTTTTTTTCTTTAAAATTTCGATTTCATTGCTAAAAGAAGTCAAATTGATTCAGGCAAATCTTCACCATATATTTAGTTTGTTTTTAGTTTCTTGAGTATAACTTCTTTTTTCTTTTTTACTGATTTTGTTCATATTTTTGTGCTTATTTTCAATTTCTATATTTCACATAGGATTTGGGTAGGGGAGTTTGATGTTGCAATATAATATCAGATTCAAAGAGGATTACCAAATTTACTCAAGGGTTGACGGACAATGTGGGCTCTATGTCTCGAATTGAAGAAAAGAGGAGATCGAAGGATATACCAAATTCAATACGAATGCAGAGCATGATCAATAGCTAATGATGAAGAAGAACAAAATATGGAAGATATTGGTGATGATCGAAATGAGGAAGAACAAATTGATGATGAGACAATTAATTTTATTTCTCAATATTATAAGTAAATATTAATAAAAATTGAAATTGCTCAAAAAAATTTTGTATAATTTTATCCATTTTATAACTTAGAGTGAATTTGCATTTAGTACTTGGTTTGTATTCTGTATAAATTTGTTATCATTTTTTCCAATTGATTGTATCCTAATTGTCAGTCTGTTCATAACCCAATGTTATGAGGATATATATATAAGGTTGGTATGTATCTCAATTACAAGATTAGTTTGTATCATATGATTTGTATTCTAAGGTTATTTAAAAGTTTTAACAAGATACTTACCATTTGTTGTCACGCCTCGGGAAGTACCCTTGGCATGGCCGGCATTGAAGAACCATTGTTGATTCCCCAAGAGAATCACCTGGCCTTATTGTCACATCAACTTAACAGCGGAAGAAAACATTCAAGTAAAGTGACATTATATGGATAGATATAACTATATTAAAACATGATTTCCAGTGAATAAGCTTTGAAAATACAAAATACTCAACAAACTCTCTCTAAATGTCTTTGAAGCCTCTACTCAACAATCTAGATGGTACAATCATAGGCCGTGGATACCCCAAATCAAAGAAATAAAATAATACTCAATCAAATCAAAGAAAAAAAAGGCTCCTTCGGAAAGCAAGGAGGGTTCACCAACTCAAAGTGTGCACTCTCAACGATGTGCGAGCTGAACACTACCTAAAAAAACTGAAAAAATCAACCACGAAATACCGACTTTCGGAGGTCGGTATTACTGTAATTACCGACTCACTATCGACTACGAGCCAAAGTCAGAAAAACCTTGGTCGCTTTTCCATACCGACTTTTGAAGGTCAGTAGTTACCGATTTTGTCCGATTTCGCAAAGTCGATTGTATTTTTAAGTCAAAAAAATTAGTAATTTTGTTTTTTTTTTTTAAATTTTCGACTTCATGATGTCACTATAGTATATATATTTTTTCTAATTTTTAATATTTTCAACCTTCCGAGGTCGTTTAAATAATAAGATGTTAAATATTGATATCGACCACAGAGGTCGGTATTATATATTTTTATTATTTTAATTTTCTAATATTTTGACTTCTGGAGGTCAAAATTTATTTATTTTTTTATTTTATTTTGTGAATTTAGACCTCTATAGGTCGATATTCTTTATTTTTATTTCAATTTTTTTCTTGATTTTCCGACCCACTGAGGTCAATATTATTAATTTATATAATTTAATTTTTTGATACTTCGATCTCTAGTAGTCGATATTAATTTATTTTTATTTACTGCAAAAGCGACCTCTTTGCAACTTCCAGTGGTTGGTTTTCTGGAAACAGAATTAGCAGCACATTGCTGCAAATTTCTTACCCACATGTATGCATAATTGAACAACCTCAACAGAGTTCCAACAGAGCAGTTTCAATCTTTATATTATACTATTTTAGAGTAAACTAATTAGACCTTGAATCCATTCAAATAAAATCAAAATACCATCAAATTATTAGTACAAAACATGGAATGTTTACTAAATATAACTATGCTTCATCACTCTCCTCTTCACTCTCATTCCCAAAAGTTTGATCGGGAGGAATAATTTTTCCCGAATCAAGAAGAGAATTTAGTTGGGCCCGAAGCTCCGCATACCTTTGGCTATCTATTGCAATTTGCTCGTCTCTCTTCTTCTCTCTTTCGGCTACTGCAACAACTTCGACTGTGAGCAAAGATATCTTATCCTCCATTTTAGATAGTGTCGATTTATCCACACCATCAACCTTTGAAGAGGATGCACAATAAAATCAAGTCTTCTTCTCATGATAGGCCTATTCTGTGTAACCGTAGACTACCCCTCTAACCGATTCACCTTCACTCTCTAGCCACAACTGCTCGATAATTTCTTGTGACAGTGGTGCATATTGACTTTCCACTGGTAGGGTACTACGATACTCCTGAAGTTTTTGCATAAACCTCTCTTATAATTTAAATGAAAAACTATTAGAATAAAAATATTACATCAAGCAAAGTAGTTATGGAAAAGAAAATACAACAATGCAATAACAACAACAACATACGCAGTGGTATCCCACAAGTGGGGTGTCTAGGGAGGGTAAAATGTACGCAGACCTTACCACTACCTCATAGAGATAGAGATAGAGAGACTGTAGCCTTATTCTTTCCCTTTCGAACTATCGCTTTGTTCATTTCCCTAACCTTATGTTTACTTAAACTTGCAGAGTAAAGAACACTCAGGTCTGTAGTTCAGTTCAAGCAAAAGGAGGGTCCAGCAATGTCATGCTGCCAAAACCACCAGAAAATCTGGTGGGCATGCCCCGCCAAGATACAGGTCAGATAACCTCAAATGGTCAATCGAGGCTGCATTGGAGCTCAAATGAAAGCATCCACTTGCATTAGCCTAAGGTTTGATAAATGAATGTGCTTCACCAGGAAATGACAGCTTTCTTTTACAATTGTAATTAAGTTTAGAGGGTTGTTTCATACTATTAATGCAATATAATAGCACCAAAAAGAAATATAATCAGATCCAATGAATAGACAAAGTAATGCAACAATTTTGGTTTATTAGAAAATAATAAAACAATTCACTTCACTCACATAGTTCAATCGTATAAGTAGGCCTCCAATTATAGAAAGTCAATATATATTAGTTTTCTTTTCTCCTCCTATCTATATCTTTTAGGTACTTCCATTTTCAACTCATGTTAATAACATTCAGAGACATCTACAATACGTAGTGAAGCACATATTACCATATCACCAATCATGACCATGTAAGAGAGAATTTATATATATAAATTGATTTGAATTCTTACATGTCTCTTGAACACGTGGCTCAATCCATTTTTCTCCTTCCATGGGGTCTGTCGTCTTTTTTGTGTGAGTGACCTTGAATAACTCCTCCTGACATACCGGCCTACCCAACTCTTTTTTCTGCAAAAATGATATATAGCATGTGATCATTAATCGTCAAAAATTACTTATCAAAAAAGGAAAAAAATTATTTTATTAAATTAAATAAAATGTACCATTCTCTTCTTTCTAATAAGCTGACTAATAGCTCCACCAGTGTGCAAAGAACCACCTTTCTCCGCTGCGCGAGCCATTTTCCCAATGTTACTCCTCTTTTTAAACTTTTCATCAGTATTCCAAAATTCCTGTAACTTGGCTCACTGATCTGGCACCATAAATTTTGGAATTCTATTTGTCTCTGACATTCACAAAATGTTCCTGCAAGCAAATTTTCGGCTTTGTAGTTGAAGTAGCTTGAATTTTTTCCTCATGCTCGGGAGCCCATACATAATATTTCTGCAATAAAATAATAAGTAGATATTAATAAGAATCGAGAAAGAATCATATTAATTTTTATCTAGAAATGAGTATAGTGAATTTAAATACATATAATATGAATTTAATTGATAATATTCTTACCTTAAATTCATTGAACATCTGTCCTTGGACTTTCATTGGATTCTTACACCAACTTGGATATAGATCATCATAGCGTGTTCCGATGCATTTTAAGATGACACGTGCTAAACCTTCATCCGGAATTATCCTACGATAAACTTAAGCTCAACTAGAAGATCAACTTTCAAAAATTTAAGAATATGGGCATCTGATTGTTGGCCGAAAACTAAGAAGATCATACCTGTAGCCTATAGGTTCAACGATCAGTATCCGAGAACTATCTTTGTCACCCGACCGTGGAACATGGGCATCTGATTGCTGGGTCGAGGGAGTATTATTCTCCAAACCACTAGATCCAAGATGAAGATTTGAAAGTTCAATTGATTCGCTAGTAGTATTGAGACTATTGGTAAACTCAGAACCAAGATGTGAATATCTCTGTAGAGTTTGATAACCCGACCTTGGCGCCACATTGGGTACAAATATATTATAATAAGAAGCTGGAGCAACGTAAGTAGAGGCATTTTGTGCCTGATGTGCCAAGGTAGTAGCTGAAAGTGAGGCTCTTGGTGGGATATTAACTCGCGGGGGTTCATCAGCTATCACAACCCAGTGGGCTTTCTAGTAGTACTACGCTTTATTTTCTTTCTTGGACTGACAACTTCTTTTATTTACCCTTTCCTTTATATGCCATCTAAATCAATCAAAATATTAATATTTTAACGCTATAGTGCAGAAAATAACAAATTTACATGACTCGACAAAGTTACATGATGAATAAACAGGTGACTTCTTCTTTTCTTTCTTTTTAAGGACCGAGGAGGAAGTGAGCAATCAGAGATTAGCAAAATGCATCTTATATTAAAAGTAATGTTTCATGTTTTCTTCTACTATTCTATAAATGATTTCATCTTTCTCCTTTTCAGCTGAAATTTTAAAGGAAAATGCATATTTTCTTTTATATCTTTTTCTGAAAAATTTATAGGCATCTATCACAAATAAATCATGTTAGCTCTCTGTATTAAACTGCCTAGTTTAAGTAAGAAAAAAACGATAACAAGTCTTACCATTAGTCCCTGAGTGCATGCACGAGGAAGATCTCTGACATATTGAGAAGAGCAATGAAGAGAAATTACCTCAAGAAGCCACAATCCTAGATGGGGAAGAAGGCCAACAATGAAGAGAGGACTTAGGGCTTTTTCTAAGAGAGGACTTAGTCCCAAATGGTGGAAAAGGCGCCAGCAATGAAGAGAGAACTTAGGGCTTTTTCTAAGAGAGGATTCAGTCCCAAATGGTGGAAAAGGCGGACTAAGAAAAAGGAAAAAAAATTAGGCGGATCATTTAAAATTTTACTGACCTCCAGAAGTAGTTATTTTTATTTTTTAAAAAAATATCATCAGAAGTCAAAATTCTTTTTTAAAAAATAACTCTCACTAATATATATATGGTAGACTTTATAATATCAACCTCCTAAGGTCAATTTTGTTGATTAATATTTAAATAAACATTTAAAAATCATCGATTTCAAGAAGTCAATATTATTTACATAAAATAATAATGAAAACATATCGATCCCTTGGGGCCAAATTTTATTAATTAAATCAAAATTATATGGTGCATATCAACCTTAAGATATAGATATTCTTAAAAATAAATATATATTTTAAATTTACCAATCAATTGAGGTCAAATTTTGAAGAATAATTTTATGTATTGTTTATATATACTTTTATTTTTTCAATAAATTATTATAAACAAATAAATCATCGATTATCCACGAACTTGATTTGATTTGTTAACGAGTATAGCAATACTAGTTTACATTTATTACATCCTACTTATATCAACGTATTTCATACTTGAATTCAATTAGCGGCGCAGATAAGATCATTTTTAATAAGGGGGTTCAATTTTTTTTTTTAAAAATACACTTATGAACTAGTAGAAGGGCATAAAATACACACACACACACATATATATATGTATATATATAAGTAATACACTGCCCGAGAATTATAATCTTCCAAAAACAACATACTTCATATGTGTTTGATGAATTGTGTCTCTATGTGTGTGTGTGTGTGCATGTGTATATATGATCATTAACTAAGACAACTCCGTCAAATTTGGACATGTACAAACTCTGATAGAAGTTACTCAATACAATACTTTACGAATATATATATATATATTACCTCTTAAAAGTATATTGTTGTCTATATCATTTAACGGGATCCCAGACACCATTTGTGAGATCACATTGGGTATGTTGTTATTGTATATCATTTAACGGGATAAGATGTTCAAGGTTAATTAGATGAATAGTTAATTATGCATATAAATTTTAATTGGTACATTATGACATTTCTATGAGTATCACCTCGAGGTCAATTTTGTAAAAAATAAAATACAAATTTATCAATCAATTAAATTTCTTTAATTGATAATGCATTTCATACTCAAACCATTAATATATAACACTTTTTTTATTACACTACTCGACGAGTATATATAACCTCCTAACATATTTCATACATGTTCGATGGATATTCTCATTTGCCTTTTGCCTATGATATTACTACACGAGGGATTCATTTAAGTTCGGACACACACACACACATATATATACATATCAACGATATTTCATATTTTAATGTGAATTATCAATGTTATATTGTCTATTTCGCGAATTCTAACGTTTTTAATACAATTATAAAAGAAGTTGCTCTTTTAAAAGAATTAATTATAAGCGTAAAGTTAATATTATACAAAGTAAGAAAATAATGATTAATAAAAATAATTTTTTAAAAATTGACCTTTGTATGTCGACTTTATTAAAAATAATTAGATAATATAGTGTACACTGATATCCAGTGGTCGGTATCAGATTAAATTAAAATAAAAATAAAATTGATCATGTTAATACCGACATTCAGAGGTCGATATTTTATATTAATTTATTTTTTATTTTACATAAAACCAACTTTTAAAGGACTATTTACTTAAATTTAATAGAAAATATTATTTTATTAGCTTTGTATTTTTAATTTACTTAAGATTTATTTTCGACTTCTGGAGGTCGATATGTTGTTTCCCGCATTTTCTTCCATTAAAAACTGACTTCCTTTACTTGATTTTCCTAATTTTTTGTATTTTTTTAATTAGTTTTAACAATACCGACTTTTGGAAGTCGAAAAATACCGACTTCCATTGGAGGTTGGTATTTTTGAGGTCGGTATTCACTATTTTTTTTAATAGTGAAAGTCCTCTATCACCTATATTTGCATCATGAAACAATGCAGGTCCAAATGGACGTCAGTACATGAAATATATTTGTATGTAAAATAGCTCAAGAAACGCAAAGCTCGACTCACTCACCTCCGCTCAACAACTCATACTCAACTCAATAGATATGCAAGTTTAAAATAAATCATGCTTTTAAAATAGGAAATTTTTACACAAATAACAACTTTCACCCCCAAAATTACACTTTAAAATTTATTTATCAAAATACCAAAAAAAACACACTCTTTTTCATTTTCCAACACTATTATATCATACCACACACCACAATAATCACACTCAAAACACTCTCTCTCCTAAATTTGTAAATAAAGTTGGTATTTTATATGGTATTTTTCAATGATTCGGTAGGGGCATGTAATTTTTATCCAAAAACTTGGTATTTTTGAAAACTCCCCTTTAAAATATACTCAATAGAAATAAACTCAGTTTAGAAATATCATGCTCAATCAGTGTTTGCTTAGAATATTTTTCTTAACCGACATCTAATCCCATCGCCTTTAGTTTGGTGATGCACAACGAAGACGACGTTATTGCCACGCCCGTCCTAAACTTATCAAGGTAAAGGACGATCAACTCTCTCAAGGATCCATAATAAATGTCCATCTTTTGGGACATGAGTCACCAGAACGTGTTGTACGACTATCCTATTGGCACTGCACCGAGATAGAACCAAACCAGTACCGATACCTACCGATTCCGTTGTCAGCCTTACACATAGGCGAGCCTAACATTCTCTTATATATATACATGATAATTCAGAAGATATTTTGTTTTATAAAAATTAAGGGACCAAATAATATGTGTAAAATATATTTTATATCTTTAAGTTTTAAAGTAATAAAATATTAAAAAAAAATTCCTTTAGACCTAGGATAATGGAAGCAACAACATAACTAACAGTCAAAGTCCTAACACTGGACTTTTTATATTACTCTGATCGAAACTAAATTAGTGCAACCATCTCAACTTTCAAGCCTAATAAACTACAAGGTATTCTAATGATTTTGGTAACAAGCTATAAGAATTAGATATGTTTCTTCTCTTATGCTTTACTAAATTTTTTTATTAGATATTTGAATTAAGTAGGCTTAGTCCTTGAGTTTCATCTGTATTCATTCATTCTCGCACATGTAATATAAAATATATACATATATTTTTTATCTTCGCTTAATATTGCGTTACATTTACAATAATATAATAGGATAAACCTCTATTCTTGTTTTCTCAATTTATCAACTCTTACAACAATAAAGTTATCTAGAGAATTTTTGTCAGTCATACACAAATATACATGATAGTGTATACACATGTATATTTTATATATTCACAAGAAAAAAAAAATTAACCAAACTCAATCAATACAAAAAATACTGACATGATATAAATTTTATAAAATAACCGTCTGAATGTTAACATTGATACCCTACTGTTAATTTTTTATGTTTTTTTAGGATGGAAAGTGTTAGGACACAAACACAAAGGTGCCTAGTAAACATAGGTTGTTGCCTTAGAGAGCTAGAGTTCAATATCAAATTCTAAATTGAATCTCACTACTGAATTCTGATGAAACCAATTTTTAGAACTAGAACCTCTACAGAAGAGGGAGGAAAAGGAGCTAAAAGCCTAAAGCAGAGGTATTGTTATGACTAAAGAAGAAACTTTGGTGAGAGATGAGAAGAAAGGTCACTTTTTGGAGTGTTTAGAAGAAGACTTTTTCCTTGGGATGCATTTTCCTTTTACAGCCTTTTCCTTCTTCAATTCCTCATCTTCTTCTGATGCTACTTCTCTCAGTCCTGCTTTTGAGCTCCTGCATATTAAAGTACACATGTAAATATCAAAGCCTGACAAACTTACCTTTCTTCAAAAGTTGGACAGACTTTTATGGAATACCACAAATGGAGTCTGAAAAGGATAGAATACAAACAAACCTTACCACTAATTCATAGAAGTAGAAAGACTGTTTACTGGAATCGACTTTTAACAATGTAATAAAAGAATTTCGTAAACTATTCGAGTAAGATGTATGACCTTACATTCACAAAACAGTAATCCTCTGTTCCACTTTATGTAGACAGTTACTATTTTGACTGTCATAGGAATTTATCTTTTGTTTGCCAATTTTTTTATAGCTTTAAAATATTTTGAATTATTGATTAGTATGAGTTATATACTATTCATATAATTTATAAATATATTAAGATTTCATTTGTTTTATTATAAGATTAACATGTCTGATTCTGAGTATTAAGACATTGTATTAAGATTTGAATGTTAATTAATTAAAATTATTTTTAAACACCTGAACATAAAGACATTTTCTCTTATCAAAAATAAACAAGTACAAAATTTAATAAAATACTAAATTAATCAAATATCATATATCAACAATTTTATTATAAGCTATGATAGCTATGAGTGTCATTGGCTAATGGTGGGGTGAGAATAGTAACTAGTAGTGATTGATGATGCTAATTGATTTGATGGTGGCAGTTAATAGTTGTGAGAGATAGTAATAAGCTACTTGTCCTAGTGGTGGTTAAGTTGATCATGATTATTATAGATGGTAATTAGTGATAGTAACTATATTGATTGACAATGATGATTATGGTTGTTGGTGGCGATAAGTAATTGATAATGATAGATGATTGATAGCAGTAAATTAGGGGTGATAACTGAACGAATTACATTAAATTTGAATGAGTTATAATGAATCAAGACAACAAACAGGTCAAGTCCAACCTAACCTAAATTTACTTGAGTCAAAATGAGTTGAGTAATAAGTTATAGAACTGGTTAAGACCCAAATTGACCCAGTTTTTGTCAAGTTTTACTTATTTTATTTGTTATTTTATAATATTCTAATACTCAATTAAATTATATTTTTCTTTATTATATAGCTATATAAAATATATTAGCTACCTCTATGAGGTAGTGGTAAGGTGTGAGTACATTTCCCACACTCTACTTGTGGGATCCCTGGATATGTTGTTTGTTTGTTTATATAATATACATCAGATTAAAAAATAAAATGTTTTAAAAATATTTTGATAAGATCTCTCTTGCGAGTTGTATATCAACCTATTGAGCTAATAAATAAGTACGCTATAAACCGTCCAAACATTAATGAGTTAAATGGGTTAAGTTTAATTTTGTAACCCCTAATGCAATGCAAATGGATGAAATTCATGGATTAGGAATAGTAAAATTGTAATGATCAGACTGTTTAAACTCACCTCTCTTCATTGTATGAAGATGATTTCTTCAATTGTGGATCTGTTCTCTCTTCCGTCGTCATTGATTCAACAATGCTACCACTGAAATACTCTTTCTCCTCCGACTGTAAATTCCCGAATCGTGGATTCTCGGACATGTATTTGATCTCTTCCACTTCATTCCCCGCCGCCGCTGCCGCCTTGCACAATACCCCCTTATGAAAATTAGCACAACTACTACTGCTCTTCCTCGCCACCACTGTGCAAGGCGGAGGAGATGGCGGCGGTGGTTGTTGCTGCTGCTCGGTAGTAGTACTCTTCCCACTAAACGACACAGATCCGCCACAGGAGATGAGTTGGAAGAGTACCGAGCTACGACTCAGTAATGACTCGGTGACCACCGGGTCTCCGTCCTCGAACCTTTTGGATGTGCTGATGGTTTCATTATTAATTGGTTTGTCTGATAGCGAAGAGGAAGTTGTTGAAGGAGGAGATAAGGAGTTGGTGTGAGTTAAGTCGGTAGGATTATTCTTCAGAGTCAAGTCATGATGAGTGGAATTGGGTCTGGTTGAGCTAGTACTGTAACTTGATTTCTCTTCATATAATTCTTCTTCATTTTCATCCAGGTAATTGTGGTTGTTCTGAACAATTTCTGCCTCATCTGAATGTAGCTTTGAGCTTGATGATTTGCGTTTTGGCAAGAAATTGTTCGACTCTTCAACTTGTTGGTTCTTTCTCATCAATTGTGGACTCGAGGCTACATGAATTTGCTGAAATTTTTCTGAAATACAAAAAGGTTAAAACACCAACAGGTATTAATAAAATCAGTTTTAATTCACATTACCTGTGGAACCTTCAATAATTTCAGATCCTTTAAGAACATACTCAGTTCCTTCCGAAGGAGAAATGAAATCATTTTCAGCTAAATCGTTCCACACATATCCATTCTTGTAGCTCCTACAAAATTATCATACTATTCTATCAGTATGGAACTTTTGGTCATAAAAATTATCACTTTTATCTCCACTATTTAAAAAAGGTTTTCAAATTCAATTTCACAAAAAGGCTCCAAACTTGTTTTTTAAACTCATAGGAATAGAGTATCTCTTCTCTCCTCTTCAAAAGGTACAATTACATATATCATAAATTTTTAAAAAGAAATATTTGAAATTTATAACCAATCTACTTATTTTGGTCAAGATTATAACTAGTAGTCCTGTTTTTTAAAATTAACAACACAACATGTAACTTGTACTATATTGATAATCATGTCATTTAGCCTACTAAATTTAAGCTTAGGTAAAATAAAAGGGGCATTTACATACCTTTTACAAGACCAAGAATAGAGTGAAGGCATGCATCTGCCTCTCAAGACAGTAAGCCTATCAATGACATCTGTGAAAAAAGAAAATCACTTCCACATTATATTTCAGAGCAAAAATATACTAGTCTTAAAGGGATGATAACTACAAAATATATTTACCTTTCAATCTAAGAGGTTGATGAGCAAGATGAGTAACTTCAATGTAATGAGGATGTTCAAGTTGTCCATTTCTTGATAAATAATACACAACTTGAACCTTTTTGAAACTTGCTCTCATCACTACTCTGCTGCTGTGTGTTTTTAGTCTCTCTCTTTCTGGGCTATTTTCTCTGTATATTCTCCTTCCATCCCCAATAACTTCCATATCAAGACTGCTTTAGATGAAGATTGACACCAACCAACAACGTCTTCTTCCAACACTGCATATAAGTAAAGAAAAATTCACTCTACTAATTTCTACTGTCAGACCTGCTCTCTATGTCTCTCTCTCTCATTTTATGTTTTTTTTCTCAGGAAAAGGGTCAAAATTACCCTTAAAGAATTTAAAATAGCTCACATATATTCTTTAATTATTTTTGGGCTCAAAACTACCTTTACCGTCAAACTATTGGTTCACTTCTACCCTCTACATCCAAATCTCCATTTGGCCTCACACGTGGCATCCGATGTGTCACATATTTTGACACATGGACGTCCACGTAATGGGAGAAGGGTCAAAATTACCCTTAATGTATTTAAAATAGCTCACATATATCCTTTAACTATTTTTGGGCTCAAAACTACCCTTACCATCAAACTATTGGTCCACTTCTACCCTCCACATCCAAATCTCCGTTTGGCCTCACACGTGGCATCCGATGTGTCACGTATTTTGACACATGAACGTCCACGTAAGCAGTTATTTATTTCTCCAAATTAAAACCCGACCCGTTGGATCCCAAATATCAAACCCGACCCGTCTATTTGTGCCAAGTTAAAAGGGGATCTTAGATCCGTTTTCTGACAGAGGACATTCTTTTAAGTTTTCAAACAGATTCCATCTTAATAGTTCAATGTCAGAATTTCTCAAGTAAACAACATATGCGAATGACGATTATTATTTAGCTAGTTCTCAATTTCAATATGTATAATCATCTTAAGTGAAATTTCATGATCATTTACTGATTACTAATGCTGGAAATCTATTCAAAGGTTCAATGTGGGGTAAACAACATCCACTAAGCTCCAATTTCATCTTAAATACAGACAACACACGAAACTCTATAAATAAAAATATATTTATGCTATGCCAAAAAATTGTTGATTTGAGATTTGGAGATAAATTAAAAAAGAACTCTTCAGATACTCGCGCGGAACTCGATGAATAATACATGACTTTTTCAGATGACAAAAATGGAGTATCTGGAATTTGGAAGAAGATGGGTTCCAACGGGTCGGGTTTGATATTTGGGATCCAACGGGTCGGGTTTTAATTTGGGAAAATAAATGATTGCTTACGTGGACGTCCATGTGTCAAAATATGTGACACATTGGATGCCACGTGTGAGGCCATATGGAGATTTGGATATGGAGGGTAGAAGTGGACCAATAGTTTGACGGTAAGGGTAGTTTTGAGCCCAAAAGTAGCTAAAGGGTATATGTGAGCTATTTTAAATACTTAAAGGGTAATTTTGACCCTTTTCCCATTACGTGGACGTCCATGTGTCAAAATACGTGACACATCGGATGCCACGTGTGAGGCCAAACGGAGATTTGGATGTGGAGGGTAGAAGTGGACCAATAGTTTGACGGTAAGGATAGTTTTGAGCCCAAAAATAGTTAAAGGGTATATGTGAGCTATTTTAAATACTTTAAGGGTAATTTTGACCCTTTTCCCTTTTTCTTAAAATGCTGTACTATTTTATCAAAATTTAAAATAATTTAAATTTAAAATTTCTATTCTTGACAAAATTGTTCTTCCTACCTGCCTGTTTATTATTTCTAGCTTATTCTGTCGATGGTTTTTTGTGACAAGGGTTCCCAGGAAACAGCCTCTCTACCGCTATGTGGTAGTGGTAAGGTCTGTGTACATTTTACCCTCCCCAGACCCCACTTGTGGGATTCCACTGTGTATTGTTGTTGTTTATTCTCAACAACAAAATGTACTTCAAATATATAAATATTAAAAAATATTTTAAATTATAAGTTTTTGTTAAAAAAAAATTCTAAAATATCATATAAAATAAGAAGGAGAAAGTATTGTACTACCTTTGTCTCATATTATATGAGCACTTATTAAATTAGAATAAAATTAATTATTTTTTTAATTTTATCTCTATCATTAATTAGCGTATTAATAATTTTTTCTAACTTAATTTAATATATACTAATATAAATAATAAAATTTATTAATACATTAATAATTTCTTAATAATAATGTAAAATAAAAAATGTTGGAATAATATGTAACTGAAAAAAGTATTTGTTGCATGTCTTAACATCCTCGGGTGAGAGAATTTAGCTGTTCATTAGTCGTCATCACCTTTTCAATTCTCCTCTTTTTTGACTAATTTTCACCCTTCTACTCCATTGACTTCCAAATCTATTTGGACTATAAAAAGATAAGATTAATATAAATAAATTATGTTTTTAAAATATAATTAAAGTAAATTTTATGTAACTATTTTTTATTTTATAAAAGAAAAAATCAAACGGCAGGTGTTAAAATTATTAACGTCTGATTTGATATAAAATAATTTTTTTAGTTATATAAAATGAAAAAATCATTTGGTCAAATGAATTTTTCGTAAAAATATTTCTCTACTTTATAAAGAAAAATTTATTTTTATCAAACTTTTCAATTTCTTCCTCAAATTTTAAAACTCTTGTCCCCAATTCGATAACTCAATAATTTAATTTCATATTAAAAGTTGGAAAGTTAATTCAAAGGTTGACCCTGAATTTTTAGTTTTTATAAAGTGACTTATTCAAATCATATTTCATATATATATATATGGAGTATATATATTTAGAAAAACTATATTTAAACAATTAATTATTTTGTGCAAAAATTATAACCCAATATCATTTGATCTTTATACTTCAACATCAAAATTAAAAATATTAAAAGAATAAAGTAAAAAAAATATTATTGATTGTATGTAGTAGCTCGAATATGAAATAATCTATGACATTATATGGTTATCTAATTTGAGATACTACTTCTTTGAAGTAGATTGTCAGGTTTTAAAAACTGAAGGATATAAATCATCTTTAAAAAGAAGTATATTCAAATTTTAAATATTCTTCGTAGAAAATGTGGCCAAATACAATGTCATTTTTTTCAAAAAAAAAAATTCAAACATAGCCAAAACACCAATTGCCTACTAAGTGCCTTGGCTGATGCAGAATTTCAAAAATAACAAAAAAAAATAAATTTTATGATATTAAATTTAAAATGTGTATACTTTTCTAAATTTGATGTTCTTACAAATTTCTTTTAAAAAAAAATATATACTTTTTTAGACAATCAAAAAGAAAAAAACAAGAAGCAAGACTCTAAAATTAAAATAAAACAATTTTAAGACTCTTAAATAAGACCTTTGAGTTTTTAATCTAGAGTCGAATTATTGAATTATCGGATGGGATATTATTATAGAATGGTGAAATTTGAAGAAGAAAGTGAAAAGTTTAATAAAATAAACTTTTCTTATAAAGTAGAGCAAAAACTTCCACTCAACAAGTGAAGAAATTTTTTTACTTTATCATGTGGAAAAATTTCTTCCATTTTATAAAGTGAAAGAGAAAAAGTTGTTTTATATCAAAATTAGATATTAACAACTCTAACATGACAATTTGAATTTTTTTTATAAAATGGAAAAAAAATACTCTAAGCCTATTTTAGTTACATTCTAAGAATATGACTTGTTCATATCAATTTCGTCTTTTTATGGCTCAAGTAGGTTCCGAACTCCTCCTCCATTTCATATTATAATGTGATAACATTTATTTTAGCATATTATTTTTTAAAAAAAATTAAAATTAATGATTTAAAATATTTATATGATTAAAAAATTAATAAGATAATTTTTACTTCTTAAGATGAATTTAAAAAAATATCATATAAAATAAGACACTGAAATATTATCTTTAAATCTCCGGTCAAAACGTAGCGAAGCAACAAAATTTAGATTAAAAAAAAAAAGAAGAAAATTGGAAGGACCTTTAAACCTTTCATTAATTAATTATAACAAAAAAAATGAAAGTACGACGTCATTTTATTTTATACATAATTAATCAATTAGACACACAAAAAGGATTGAAACTGGTAGCTTAAACTTAAAAAATTGCAAAAGCAACAAAAAAAAGAACATAAGAGACATATATGTTGTCCACCGGACATGCTCTACTTTTCTCTTCAGAGTACGTATATGCTGCAGCAAGGATATTTTCATAAAAAAATATTATTTTAATTTAATTAGTCATATAATTTTATTAAAATTATAGGATTCTTTTTGCTATGTCTTTTAGTTTTAATTTTATATGCTTTAGTTATATGTTTATTCTTTTGAATGTTAATAATATTTGTATATATTTTTATAATATGAGTGAAAAATTAACGATCTGAGATGAAAAAAATTTTAATGATGAATTTCTTAATAGATCTTTTCACATAAGATTTGCACGAAAAAATAAAAGATAATTTACAACCATACAAATATATATTAAAATTATTTAATCAATACCATTTAAAATTTATTCATGTTATTGATAAATAATATTTATCTTACACTTAATGCGATGATTTAAAATTATTTAATTAATATCATATATTGGACTCATGCATAGTATTGGTATTGGTATTGATATTGGTTAATACTGTGTATGTGGTATTAACTAATACATTGATTAGTTCATATATGGATCCAACTTTAGACCAAACATAGTATTAATTAATACCAACAATTAATCTATGGATTATTTCCCTTATGCATCCTATCAAACGGCTCCTTAATGCTTTATCAGTTTTAAAAAGAGTGATATAATTTAATTTGATATAAAATTTAAAAGTTATTAATTTTATGATTTTATATTAAATATATTAAATTTTTTTAAAACTGTGGATTGAAATTAAAATTTTGTTAAAAAAAAAAGATTGTGAAAGAAACAAAAGTTTTAAAGGGAAGAAGTATGAATTAGTGTATATTGTTGAGAGCCTTTATTGTTATGGCGTAGAATTGTGGAGTAGGGGAAAGCTAAATCCGCCGCTCTACCATGTAGGATAGTCAATGAGCTTCTACTCCATCTTCATTTCTCCTCCTACTTTATCATCAAACTCTTGTTTTGTAGGATCCAAATTGAAAAAGTAAATGTATCTGTCTTAAATAATTTTATGTGATAGAGATTCTCTGACTAGATATAATATTTAAGAAAAAAATAAAATTTTTTAAAATTTATGATCTAAAAATATTCTTAGATTATTGTGTGATTCAGAATGATTTCATTAAGGATAAAAACAGAACTTTAAAGGTAAATTATTTATAATTAGAATAAAGTGACATTCTTTTTTAGATGAACAAAAAAGAAAAGGATGCCGCATAAAATGAGACGAAAAGAATAATATATTATGTGGAATAAATATGTTATTTATTTATATATAGTTCTAAGTATATATTTAAAATTAAAAGCTATAAATATTAAATAAAATATATATTTATAAAAACATGATTGAACTTGGTCAGGCTACTTTGAATAGGCACAGTTGTAGATATTGAAAAAGGTCAAAGGTGTTTTCCCACAACAGCCAGCTTTCTCCTCACATTTGACTTTTAGACTTCTAATATTTCACATCTCAATTTCAAATTATAGTAACCATAAATACATTCTATTATAATGTAAAATCTTTTTTTTTTTATCACGATACTTTTTTTTAATTTTTTAAAATCTTTTTAATTGATAGCAAAATATTTATAACTACACAATCAACTAAAAATTGTTTCAAACTAAAAAATTTAGAAGTTTTTTTTTAAAAAAAATTAAATATTATGTCAAATTAAATAATGGCACATAAAATAAAATTGAAAAACTATAATCCTAGTAATAATTTACTATTAAGTTTATAAAGAAGAAAATCTCACAATTTCTTTTTAAAATTATCAAATTAACGTCGAAAAATTCTGTCAGAAATGATGTTACTCATAATTTCAAGAAAAGTCGTCACCTTCGACAAAAATAAAAATAAAAATAAAAGACTCTCACCTGCGGATTGGGACAGCCACAAGCCGGCCGATTGAACATATGTGGCTTGAAAAATTACTTTTGCGATAAATATGAGATTTTTAGAAAACTTTAAATTTTTTTGTCAAGTTCTAAATTCTTAAAAAGTAGTTAAAATTATAAATTCTAATTTTTAGGTGAATTCTAGATATAAAATAATTTTTTTTAGATTAAAGTTGAATTTTATCAAAATATCATAAATACATACAAATTTCAAAACAAAACTTTAATTACAAATATCTTCTTAATATTTTCGAATCACTTGTAAATATTATTCCGTGGGTTCAAGACTTCAATCTTACATGAATTTTTTATAATCCATCCTATGTAATCATAGGGCATTCAGGGTTAACATTCATAATAGAGATAAGTGTCAAAACACACATAAACTATTTTTTTTTAGCTTCATATCTAAACTATTAAAAGTGTGAGTTTCACACCTAAATTATTACTTATTAATTTGAGAAATACACCTCTATCTTTTATTCCACTCTCATCATGGTGTGTGAACTACACTCTCTTTTATTTTAAAAAATATGCAACATCAACACTCCACATGGATATATGTAATGACCCTGAAAGTTATTTTTTTGTATTTTCGACAAAATTATCATTTTGCCCTTATCAAAAGTTGTCTTGAATCATTATTGGTTAAGTCTAAAAGCCAAATTTTTTAAAACATTATGATAAGCTTGAGTTTTGCAAAATAAAGAGTTTTCAAAGGTTTAAATTAGAAAATTTGAGTTTTTTTTGGCCGTTTTGAGTTTCGAGTGTTGGATTGCGATTCTATTGATTCCATTAGCTCTGGAATTCCAAATCTGGTCAAGGAGAACTTGCAGAACTGAATTTGGAGTTAAAATGGAGATTTAAGTCCAAAGTTACATTTTGGATCATAAGTTTGACTTTAGTCAACATTCGTAGTTCGGAGGCTCGGATCGAAATTTCGCTAGTCCCAATAATTTTAAATGGTGAAACTAATGCTAGAAATGACTTCATTGCAAGTTTTAGAGCTTTTGAGAATATTTTGAGTTTTTGAGCTCGAAACTAGTTTAAATGAGCTTTCTCAGGTTTTGGGCCAAGGAGATCTCAAACTCAAATTCTGATGATTTCGTTGGATTCGGAACATCAATTTTGGTCTAGAAGGACCCTTCGTTCAATTTTCAAAACTTCTGGGTGTGTTTTGGTCCTTTTGATTGTTTTCGATATTGGGAAATGAGACCCATATTGAAATAAAATGACCTACGATGGAAATTTTGACTATATCGTTGAGTCCGAAATATCATTTCTGATCAAATTTCATATATGGAATGTATTTTTTCGACTCCGAATGAGGTCGGAGCATTGAATTAAGTTTGAGAGTTTGCTGAAAATGCTGAAGCAGGGATGGCGTGGCCCAATTAGGCGCTACCACATGGCAGACATAGTAAATAAATCTGCAGATTTATTCTCAGATTTTCTAGACTTCTTATGAAACTTCTATCAGCGATTTCTCCCTCGATTTTGATGCGATTTGGGCAATTCAAAAGACTAACTTGTGTTTTTTTCCGAAGGGAACACCACGGGAGTTTCAGAAATTAATTTTGGTGCACCGGTTTAAGGTAAAATTTGCTGGTTTTGGCTAGTTTGAATGTTTTCTTTGAAAACTTTAAACATGAGATTTCTACCTCGTTTTAGCTCCGTTTTTTAAATGGTTTTCGCCATTGAATTCCTTATTACTTGCAAAACATTTTCATGTATAAATTTCCAGATTTCTGATGACTTTTTCTGTTGATGAAATTTTTAGACCATTTTACTCTTTTCACCCGAATTAATTGATCTTAGTGTCATTAAATTCGTTATGTGATTGTGATGTTATATTTGAATAGATTTTGGTGTTTTGGAGTATCGTAAAGAGGAAAAAAAACTTCGAATTGATGTGATTCGAGACTTTATATAATGCAAGTGGATTTCTAATCTTTTGTTAAATATGTTGAACCTCGTATGCTCTAATGTGTATAGAATTGAGTATTTTGGGATAGAGATGGATTAATGTAGGCTTTGATCGAAATATTTTGAATTGAGTAATTATTCCTATGGTGATATTTGACTTGTGAATTAATTGTGAAAGTGTATTTCAGGGAAAATAGTGAATTATTTGATATTGATATCGAATTAATACTTATTTTGAGATGTGACTATTATTGAGGTTGTGATGATATTGAGATATTAAGGATATTACAACATTTATAGTATTGGGTATACCCATATTCTTGTAATTTCTTCTATGTGTAATTCATGAAATATTTTAATATTATAAAAAAAAAATAAGGCAATTAAATATAAACGTAAGTTGGTGTGGTATTGTGATACTCGAATTAAAAATGTGGCTAAGTGATGAGATTCTATTTTTGAGATATATATTGTTGTGGTTGGTGCTTATGAGTTGATTTGTTTGTGGACTTCATCTCATGTTCATTCTATGTCACACATAATTTGCATTAGTTCTGGATATTGATATGAGTGAGATGGTAAAAAAAAAAGAGAAAAAGAAATTAGGGCAGAGGTCTTTACCGGTCGAGATGTGATGCCGAGGTCTTTGCCGGCGATATTGTGATACTAAAATCTGTGATAGTGAAATTGTGATGCCGAGGTCTTTGCCGGCGATATTGTGATACTAAAGTTTGTGATAGTGAGATTGTGATTCCGAGATCTTTGCCAGCGATATTACGATGCTGAAATCTGTGATAGTGATGTTGTGATGCCGAGGTCATTGCCAACAATTATTGTATAAGCATTGCATCTCATCCTTGCATACTATCATGTGGCATGATGTTATTCATGTGATTGATTATGTTATCATTTATGAGTTATGGCTTGTGATTTAATAATTGTGATATACTGAAAAACTATCTTTATTGTGTATTATATGTTGTTGGGTTGGGACTTTTCTGAGTGCAGGTTTGTAATTTAGCGGTATGTGGTTGGGTGTGAAGGAGTTACTTGGTGCTTCATTGTTTTACTCTAGGTTAGTTCCATTTGCGGAGTACCGCGTTGTTTTTAGTGCTCACTCCCGCTTGCTACATTTTTGTAGGTCGCGAGCCCGGTCCCTCTAGTTAGAATTTTCTCATCGCAGGACTGAGCTTCCGGATTATCCTTAAGGTAGCTGCTTATGTCATCGGCGGACCTTCAAGGAATCCATTATTATGTTACATTCTATTTGAGGACTAGACATTTGAGACATGTATTTTATACGAATACTATGTAATTAGAGGCTTGTACATGTGACACCAGTTCTGGGATGGTTGTAGTTTGGTCTTCCTATGATTATTTGTTATATTAAACTATTTTATTTTCTGTCATTATTGTTATGTTTGGATCAGTAGGTATTGGGCTGACTCGTCTTGGTGGGTTAGGTGAGTGCTATCACGCCCGAATTTTGGGTCGTGACAATTTGGTATCAGAGCCCTGGTTCATAGGTCTCACATGTCTACAAGCCCAATCGAGTAGAGTCTTAAGGATCAGTGCGGAGACGTCTGTTACTTATCCTTGAGAGGCTATAGAGATTGTTAGGAAACTTTCTCTTATTCTTTCGATTCCTGTCGTGCGTGGTTGTTGTAGGTCTCGGTACATTGCGTGATTTGAAATTCGATCCAGTTTAGAGGTAATGGATTCAAGAGATGAATGTATTGTAATGCCCGATAAAATTACCAAAATACCCCTAGAGGAGAGGTGTGAGCAAAACACATCTTTCGATGCTCAGATTGGAAATCCGAGAACGAATTTGTGATCAGCACAAAAAATTGAGTGGGAGAAGGGTCTCGGTCGATTTTTAGAGCGATCGAGTCAAAAGATAATTTTTCGTTCTAAAAAGAAAAACAGTGTGAGTCCGCGACGGAGCCGCGTCGCAGGCCTATCGTAGAGACACAATTATGTTTTTCTGTGATTTTTCGACGGAGTTAAATTTTGCCGAAATATGCTGTCCGCGACAAGTCCGCGTCACAGACTGTGTTATTCCAAGTCTGGAATTTTTTTTTAAAACTTCGAGGGGCATTCTAGTCCATTCCTTATACCTTCCAAACCTCATATACGACGAATATATCTCATTTTCTTAAAGAAAGGGTTCCAAAAACCATCTTCCTAGCAAAATCACTAAGTTAGGGCTTGAGGAGAATTAAGATTGAAGAATTCAAGAGGAGATCATTCAAAGAATTGTTGTTAGCAATCATCCCAGGTATGTAAGGCTAACTTAAAGCATGTGATTGTTCTCCATGTGCCCCTTGTTGACACCCGATTTTGACCGACCCTTAACGTACTTTACGTTTTTATTTATTAAAAGAAAATTTGCGAAATTAAAATGATTTTATATATTTGTCACTTGTCTACAAAAAATAAACAACAAACAATCGTTATTTTAATATTAGACGCGTATAGTATTTATTTATAAACTCATATCTAAAACAACTTTTAAGCACGCTTTCGTAAGAATTATGGTAATTACGTGACTCATTTATACATTGGTTCGATTCGTGATTTTAAATAAATTTTATGTTAATCCAAGCTAAATCCTTAAAATCCCGTGAACTCATTTCAATTATGGTCACCTATTTATAAGCTTTGCATTTTTTTAACCAAATTGAGCCAATTTACGGCTCAATTTTAAATTTTTGGCTAGTTTTTAAATCCGAACTACCAATTTATGGCCCAATTTTTAATATTTTACAAACTTGTGGCTAGTTTTTAAATTAGAATTACCAATTTTGCGGCTAAATGTACAATTTTTGGCTATTATTTAAATCCGGGTCACCCATTTTTGACCCGGATCCGACCCAAACCCATTTTTGATTCTTAATACCTAAACCCTAAATTTCATCCTCATTTCTCACCTCCATCTCCTCCATCAGCCGCCCCTCTCCTTTCCTCTCCCATTCTTCTCTCCAAACACCACTGTCTCTCCATCCTTTCGCCGGAAAACTCAACCCCGCCGGCGCACCACCATGTGGCAGGCTGCCGCCTCCCCTTTTCTCCCCTCTTCTCCCTTCCCCGTCTCTCTTCTTCCCCTCGCGAGCCCACGCCAAACGACCCCGACTGTCGCCGCGCCAGCAGTCCCACGCGCACGCCGGCAGCCCTCCTTCTTCTCCTCTCCCTCCCCGCTGCTCTCACAAGCAGCCCCTGCCGCCGCTGCCAGGCTCCCGACGCCGGCGCCACCCCCCGCTGCAACCACAACACCACCAACACACCCCAAGCACTACTGGAAAATCCACATGCAACAACATTTTTCAGTTAAAATCAAGTCAAGTTTGGTTTGATTCATTTTATTATTATTGTCTATATTTTTGTGTTATCTTACTGATCCTGATGTTATTGTTGAGGTTGTGCCTCTAATTGTTTGATAGGTTCATTGTTAAATCAGTCTCATAATTGGTTTATTACTGATTAATTGTTCCTTTTTTTTATATTTTTTATTAGAGTTATAAATTAGTCTATATTCAAGCTGATCCTCCGCAGACCTCTTTGAAATAGTATATTATTTGATGTAAGCAGTTGATTGCTTGGTTTTGAATTTTTAATATTCCATAAAGGATTATTCTCCTCCTATAATTGATAAAGATGTAATTAGGATATTTTAAGATTCGTTGCAAGTTCTGGTTTTGGTAAAATATGGATTGATTTTCTTGCCATTTTTTCTTTAGAATCTGTTTATTTGTGGTTACTGATTTATTATGGTAAAATTTTTTTTAGGCAACGAATTCATTATTTATGGGAAAATTTGTGACTGAATCAAATCAGCTGATCCCATTTTATTTTTGTTAATTCCAATCAGTCAATTAAATTATTTGCCTTTTATTCCTTTCCTTCCATAGCTCTTTTTTTTACTATAAAAGAAGATGGTATCTGCTACTCCAGAGAGGGGAGAAAAAGGAAAAAGAAAAGATTCACTGTATATTTTACATTCTCTCTGAAAAAAAAAAGGAGCTTGAACAAGGCTTTGGAGACTATTCTGAAAATTTTTTGGTGCTTATACAGTCATATATATCGGTCAGTACTCTCTTACTTTATCTACGTTTGTCTCTTTGTTTGAACAGGCCTCAAAAGGGGACGGGACGGATTCGGTGGACCGGAAAAGTTACTATTTTTACATTTTGTCGTGTTCATTTTTGTATCTTTTTTCTCTGCTATTGTTATTGTTTCTGTCATGATGTAATTAAAACAATCTGGGGATCTAGTAAACAGGGGGAGGGAAATCCTTGCTATGCTTGCTTATTATTTGGCGTTTTGACTATGCTCACATAGGCAAATTCGATTAGGATTAAATAAATAGATAAAATAAGCAAACCAGTAACTTTCGAATCAAGCGTTATTTACTAATTCTTTATCAAAATATTCTGGATATTCTAGCCTAATCAAATGTTTGATCAAGCCTATTAGAGACCATGTCGTAGGACTTAAAAAATGACTTTTCCTTGTATTTAGAAATCATGCCTATAGGAGGTTAAAGATAATGTATCTGTGTTAGTTAATTAGAAATCATGCTTGCGGAAGATTAAGAAATAAAATATTCATTTCACTAGAAATCATACCTATAGAAAAAAAATAATTGTTTGCTTTTAAAATTTTCGCAAGTTAGAAATCATGTCTATAAGTTAACTTATTTGTTGCATGTTTGAGTAATTTTTCGCAGCATTTGCAAATCATTTTTCTATGTTACTTAATGTCAAATCATGTTTTAGGGTTTTTCTAGAAAATTATCTTTAATAAAATTATGCTAATAGAATCCATGCCTATAGGATCTTTAATAGAAATATCTTTATTCTTTTTTAGGCCATTAGAAATCATGCTTATAAGACTTTCTAATAGAAACGTCTTTATAATATTTTTCCTCTTGGATAACATGCCTATAGAACCTTTGAAAACATACCTTCATAATATTCTCTTTATTAAAGACCATGTCTCTAGAACTTCATTTTAATCAATGTAATGCATTTGTCTTTAACGAAAATAAGTGACCTACATTTTATCATGTCATCTTTTGTTTTTAAGCATGTTTTCGTTCTCGAGGCTAGGTGAGACCCTATATGCGATTTGTTTGTATTTAATGTTCTTTTTTTTTGTAAACGCGAGTCTAATAGGAAACCCTATATTCTTTTAAGTCTAGAACCCTACCAATAGTAGTCCAATGCCTCTTGGACAATAGGAGGGACGCTAGGCATCTTTAGGACACGCTAGTATTTTTTTTAGTTCGCGTTTAAGTTAATTAATAAAATCAACTTAGGAAGGGGGGTAGGGGTAGATAGGATTCGGAAAGGATGATATACGCTTGACTCCAATAGGATGGAACCTTGGTTTTTGTCCTGGGGCTTGGTAATAAATCAAGTGCGTCTGATCCGAGAATTTAATAACCCAACCTGTTTAAACATTTATTATTTGATCAACTCTTGTCACTTAGAATTAATTTAGAAAATATTAAAAAATATATGAGACCCTTATTTGTAAACCCCCACATAAATATGAGACACGGTCGGGACCCGCCTTTGCGGACCTCGAAGGGTGCTTAACACCTTTCCTTCGAGGTAATTTGAGCCCTTACCCTCTCTCTGGTTGACCTTTTGACCTTAGACTAGAATGGTGTCCTAATGCACCCAATCATTAGGTGGCGACTCTAAAAAATGAAAATCTCAAACGAGTCATTGCCACGACGTCGTCTAGGTTCCCGTTTCTCCGCGAGGAAAAAATAGGGCGCGACAGAATGGCGACTCTGCTGGGGACTTAGGCTCTTACCATTACGTGTCTCTTTATGTGGGTTTTTATGCTTTCCTTATATTGCTTTTATTATATTACTACCTTATTTTCTTTGTCCTTTTTCCCTACCCCCTCTAACTTTCCCTTCCTTATCCCTCTAACTCCCTTCCCCCTACTCCTCCAACTCCTTTTCCCTATCCCCCTTAACTCCCTTCCCCTTTCCCTTTAGTCCCTTTCCCTTTCCCTTTTCTTATTTACTGCTTTAATTCATATAACACTGCTATTTGATAATTGTTTACATTTAAATTTAAACTGGCATTCCGTTCATAAACTCCCCCACTTGGAACCCTCTTAATTTCTCTTTAAGGTGATGTCGTGCCTTTGCACTTCTCCCTACTCTTTTCAAACCAAAATTTAGAGAGTAAGCGCTTACGTGGTGAATGGCGGATAGTCTTACTACCGTTGGACCACGTGCTTCTCATATAAGAATACTCAGTCCGTGTCCAACCTACTCTTAGAAACCTAGGATAGAGCTGTCCACCCCAAAGTTAGGATCATGCATGCATAAGCCCTAGGTAGTTTGACCCCAAGGGGGTCAACCTACATAATAACAGCCACCCTATTAAGTCTAGAGGGTCCAATCACCCTCCAAGACAAAATTATGTGTCTATGTGATTGTCGTAATTAATCCAAGCCTAATTATTGTCAAACTGGAGTTTTAGAACATGTTTTGTCTTTCTTGCATGCAGAACTGAAATGGCCCTCCCAGACTTTCCTGACACTCAGATGGTAGCGGATGTCAATCCCAGCCTTCAACGATGGTGGGAAAATATGAGGCAAGAATATGCTACAGAAATAGCCCGATTGGTGGGCGGATTGACTTTCCTCATCTATGTCCTCCCGGACCGACATCTTATCAAGGCACTGCTGAAATTCTGGAATCCAATTAGGGCAGTTTTCAAATTTGAACACTTCGAACTGACCCCATCTATCGAGGAAATTGGGGGTTTTACTGATCTGAAGTATTATGGGGGAAGCATGATTATACCCCACAAACAAACGCCTAACAGGTTCTTGAGAGCTTTAGGACTGAAATACATGCCATGGGTGATTACCTTGGATTACAATTGGGTTTCGATGGATTTTCTGTACTCCCGATTTGGACATCAAGACGGATACAGAAATTTTAGTGAAGACTTCTTTTGTTCAGCGGAAGCATGGGAAAAATATCGCGTAAATGCTTTTGCCATTGCATTATTGGGCACCCTAGTCTTCCCCAAAAAGGACGGAAAAATAGACACTTCCTTGGGTTATGTGGTTCAGGTATTAGCTAGAAAGCGAAGCAATGCGACTCTGGTGCCCATGATCGTCGCAGAGATAATGAGGGCATCCTCCAAGTGTGTCAAAGGTGGAACGTTCTTTTAAGGATGCAACATGCTACTCCAATTATGGGCCATCGAACACTTCCATCAAAATAATATTCAAGGTGGGCTGCAGAACAAAATTCACAATCATTCAAGAAGAATGATCGGGTTTGTTGCTCCTGAAGGGACTGAGGAATGGTATGCTTTCTTGAGAGATTTCTCTGCTCTTCACGTTCAGTGGATGTACCCCTGGTTAGACATATATCACGCCATGACAAGAGGAGAGGAATTGTGCTATCTTGAGCTTATTGGCCTGACTGGTGTCCAACCATATGCTCCATTGCGAGTTCTTCGACAGTTTGGGCAGATCCAAAGGGTTCCACCAACAGATGACATGAGGGCCTCCGAGTATGATTTTGGGCCAGGAGTCCCACAAGTTCGTGGCATAATGAGGAGGTGGATGAGATCTATCGACATCAGCATTTTCAGATATCAGCCTCACATCACGCCAGAGTACTCCGAGTGGATTACAAGAGATGCTGAGGAGATTGATCAAGATCCCTAGAAGACTTATCATTTTATCTTTTAAAAGTTTATTTCCCTTATTTGTCCCTTAGGCCTAGCTTTTGTCTTTCTCGAAAGTGTCGGATTGTCCTAGCTTTCCCTTTGTTTCTGTGTTATTTAAGGAATAAAATAGTATGTTTTTAATTATTTATCTCTAACTATAAAACTCCAACTAATAATCTAAGGCTTGGATTAATTATCGAGAATCACTTGCTTGTCGCGTTAGGCCTACCTCTGGTTCAAAGAGGCTCCCTGCATTTTAGGGCGTTTATTTTTGTTCACTTTAGTAAATATATACTTTTATTATCATGACACTAACTTTATTTACTTCTCTTATCTCTTTTGTGCTTTTATTGTCATGTCTTCCCCTTCCCAAAGGTTGATCTGTGCACACACCCTGGCCTACCACACACGATCGAAAGGTCCTCCGCCTACTCCTCCAAGTTTGAGTCATCAAAGAAGGGATAAAATGACTGACAATAATGCTATTGAAAGAGTGGAGTCTTCTGAAAGGGGAGTCCAACCGGATGATCTAACTCTAAGGTTAGAAAGGAAAATTCAAGAGTTAGAGGATGAAATGGCCAGCATGCGCAACTTGGCCAGACTATCCATTTCTCTCGGCACTCCTTTCGGAGAACACATGGATGACCCAGTTACTACAACTCAAACCACCCTCTCAAATCATCTTCCACCAACTCATCCAATCCCCCAAAACCAGTCCAACCCCACTTATATACCCCCTTTAAGCAATCATCCAAACCCACATCAACTAAGCATTCATGAACCAACATGGTATCCACAAAACCCTACCTACGTTCAAGATATGCCTCCCAAGTCCACTGCCAACATCTTAAAAGCCCATGCCTCTGGAACTCACACTCATAATCCTATATATGTCGAGACATCCCCTTTTGTCCATAACTACCATGAATCAGAATCCTCTCAAAAGGATATATTGATAAAATCCCTGACTGAGAGATTGGATAGTCTGAGCAATCGCATGCAACATGTAGAGGAAAATAAGGGGGTAATGGGTTTAAGCTATGAAGATCTATGCATGCACCCAGATGTCGAGTTGCCAGAAGGATACAAACCTCCGAAATTTGAACTGTACAGTGGAATTGGAGATCCGAAGGCTCATTTGCGCATGTATTGTGATAAATTGGTGGGGGTTGGAAAGGATGAAAAATCAGAATGAAGTTGTTCATAAGAAGCCTTACAGGGGAAACTTTGACATGGTATATAGAACAAGATTCACGAAAGTGGACAAGGTGGGAGGATCTAGCTTCTGATTTCATGAACAGGTTTGGGTTCAACATTGAGAACGCACCAGATTGGTTTTATATTCAAAACCTAAAGAAGAAGCCAAGTGAATCATTCCGAGACTACGCCATAAGATGGAGGTCCGAAGCTGCTAGAGCTAAGCCTCCCATGGAGGAATCTCAAATGAAGGATTATTTTATTCGGGCCCAAGAACCTCAATATTATGATAGAATGATGCTTGTGGCAGAAAAGAGCTTCGCAGACATCATCAAGTTGGGTGAAAGAATTGAGGAGGGTATAAAAAATGGCACAATTATCAACCTAGAGGCCTTACAAGCTACCAACAAAGCTTTGCAGTCTGGAGGTATGCCCGATATTCGAAAAAAGAAAGAAGTGGGTTCGGTAATGGTGGCACATAAAGCTCCAACCAGACACCAAATCTGGACTCCGCCACTCCCACACTATCCTACGTCTTCATACACCACACCTCCTCCCTTTTATCCACCACCTACCCCCTACCAAATTCCTCACACCCCATATCAACAACCTACATACCCCGTTTATCATACCCAACCAGGATACTTTCAAACACCTCCGCCTCCACCTCCTCAATGACCGAACTACAAAAATCGTCCCAACTTTGAAAGAAAACCTACCAAGAACTATACTCCTCTGGCCGAACCCATAGCCCAACTCTACGAAAGGTTGAAAGAAGCTGGCTATATCACTCCTATTCCTGCTTTGAATCCAGACACTCAATCCAAATGGTATGATCCAAATAAAGTTTGCACATACCACTCAGGAATGAAGGGACACACGACTGATGCGTGTCGCGCTTTGAAGGATAAGGTTCAAAGTTTGATTGATACTAAGGTCATACATTTGAAAGATCCTACGCCAAGTACAGCCAACAATCCACTACCGAATCATCGATAAGTATGAATCGTGTGGTCTAAAGGAAAGGTTTGCCGTTACTCGAATTCTATGGAAAAAACATCCACATAATAAACCAGGAATTTGGCCTCCTTCTATTTTAAGTGTTTTATTTAATGCTCTTTCATCCTGTATTTGGAACTACGTCAGACCTGATTCCCGTTTAAGAGGGATACGTAGGCGCTCCTTTGGAGTTCGGTCTTACCATAATAAAAATCTTATTCCCCACTTGACCATGGACTGGGGCAGAATTTTTGAGAGGATCTCAAAAATTCTTTCGAAAGAAAGCATAAGTAGACAAGATACTGGGGCAGAATTTTTGAGAGGATCTCAAAAATTCCTTAGATCATTTTCTACAAACTGGGACAGAAATTTTTGAGCAGCTCTCAAAAATTTTGAACTAAGAACCGACAACAAGGACATTAAGACGAAAGGCGAGAGATCAATAAAAGATGTGTGGGTCGAGGCATGGCTACAGATCAACCTCTCCTTTTTCAAACTAATGATTTTTCTTTGAGTGTAGACTGGCATACATGCTTGGAAAAGCCTCTTCGTATCATACAAAGCAATTGACGTTTTCTCACAATGGGCGAAGGTCAGATTATCTTATTATATCAATCTACTTCCTGTTGCTTCTGAAATCGTACTTGGCCTACCAAGATGACATGAAAATGAACTTGCATTTGGCCTACTTAGATAAAATTGCATTATGTATTATTTGGCCTACAAAAATCGCAAAGAAAATATATACATTTTTGTTATGTACAGTGGCCTACTGAAAATTTTATTTTTTGCATCGGCCTACTTAAATTTTATGAAATTATCCTTTTCTACATTGGCCCACTAAAACTATATGAGATTGCATTTTACATTGGCATACCGAACATTGCATTCTTACATGGGCCTACTGAAAAGTGCATTTTTGCATTGGCCTACAAAATTCGCATGAATTCACATTTTGCATTGGCCTACTAAATTCGCATGAAATTACATTCTGCATTGGCCTACTAAATCGAATAATCTTTGCATTTTGCATTCGCCTACTAGAATTTCTAAACATTGCATTTTCGCATTGGCCTACTAAAATTACTGAAAATTACATTGGCCTACTAAAATTCCGTGAAAACTGCATTGGCCTACTAAAATTGCATGAAATTACATTTTTTACATCGGCCTACCGAACTTTGCATTTCGACATTGGCCTACTAAAATTATTGAAGATTGCATTTTGCATTGGCCTACCAAATTTACTGAAAATACATTTTTTTTTGCATTGGCCTACTAAGCTTACTGAAATTGCATTTTGCATCGTCCTGCTAAAATCACACGAATTGCATTTTGCATAAACTGACATTTTTAAGCGAATAAGATTTCATATTTGGCCTACCAAGAACGCATTGAAAATTGCATGGCCTACTGAAATCGCATTTACATTAAAAATATATATACATATATATATATATAAAAGTTTTACACGGCCTTCTAAAACTACATCTTGCCTACTGAAATTGCATGGCCTCCTTTCGAAATTCTGCATTGGCCTGAAAAATCGCACGAAATAGCATACCCTTAAGGCGTCATAGTCCAAAGGCATCATTTTCATAGCCTAAGGACATCATTTCATGGCCTGGGGATCTAATTTATGTTTATCATAATCCGAAGGTATCATCGTCCAAAGGCATCATCCTTCATGGCCAACGGACATCATCTCATGACCTGAGGATATAATTTACAATTAGCATGGCCCAAGACATCATAGCCTAAAACGTCATCCTTACCGTTTTATGGCAAATCTCATGGTCTAAATGGGAACTTGCATCATGTTTATGAATTTATTGCACTATTTAATATACATGTTCTAACCATTTTACCTAGTGTTTTAAAAGGTTACAGAGTTTGAATTTTATGGAGTTCTATATAGCATTCGGTTCGGATACATGTCTCTCGCAATAAACCCCTGACGTTTTTTCACATTCCGTACTATGCTTTGCTCTTACTCTTCTTCTACCATTCTAACCACATCAACTATTTTAGTTTTCGTACTCTCGTACCCTCTTTCTCCGATAAAATTCCATCGGTCGGACAAAATCGGCTACTCCGTCAACTTTCTTTGCTCAACAATTCATCCTTCATTCCCGAGCAAAGAAGGGGCAGCTGTTGACACCCGATTTTGACCGACCCTTAACGTACTTTACGTTTTTATTTATTAAAAGAAAATTTGCGAAATTAAAATGATTTTATATATTTGTCACTTGTCTACAAAAAATAAACAACAAACAATCGTTATTTTAATATTAGACGCGTATAGTATTTATTGATAAACGTCTTCTGAATCATATCTAAAACAACTTTTAAGCACGCTTTCGTAAGAATTATGGTAATTACGTGACTCATTTATACATTGGTTCGATTCGTGATTTTAAATAAATTTTATGTTAATCCAAGCTAAATCCTTAAAATCCCGTGAACTCATTTCAATTATGGTCACCTATTTATAAGCTTTGCATTTTTTTTAACCAAATTGAGCCAATTTACTGCTCAATTTTAAATTTTTGGCTAGTTTTTAAATCCGAACTACCAATTTATGGCCCAATTTTTAATATTTTACAAACTTGTGGCTAGTTTTTAAATTAGAATTACCAATTTTGCGGCTAAATGTACAATTTTTGGCTATTATTTAAATCCGGTTCACCCATTTTTGACCCGGATCCGACCCAAACCCATTTTTGATTCTTAATACCAAAACCCTAAATTTCATCCTCATTTCTCACCTCCATCTCCTCCATCAGCCGCCCCTCTCCTTTCCTCTCCCATTCTTCTCTCCAAACACCACTGTCTCTCCATCCTTTCGCCGGAAAACTCAACCCCGCCGGTGCACCACCATGCGGCAGGCTGCCGCCTCCCCTTTTCTCCCCTCTTCTCCCTTCCCCGTCTCTCTTCTTCCCCTCGCGAGCCCACGCCAAACGACCCCGACTGCCGCCGCGCCAGCAGCCCCCACGTGCACGCCGGCAGCCCTCCTTCTTCTCCTCTCCCTCCCCGCTGCTCTCACAAGCAGCCCCTGCCGCCGCTGCCAGGCTCCCGACGCCGGCGCCACCCCCCGCTGCAACCACAACACCACCAACACACCCCAAGCACTACTGGAAA
Source organism: Solanum rostratum (assembly GCA_029948455.1). Classification (NCBI taxonomy): domain Eukaryota; kingdom Viridiplantae; phylum Streptophyta; class Magnoliopsida; order Solanales; family Solanaceae; genus Solanum; species Solanum rostratum. Next base: position 12,114,493 of record CM057053.1, on the reverse strand, counting down.
ATCCACATGCAACAACATTTTTCAGTCAAAATCAAGTCAAGTTTGGTTTGATTCATTTTATTATTATTGTCTATATTTTTGTGTTATCTTACTGATCCTGATGTTATTGTTGAGGTTGTGCCTCTAATTGTTTGATAGGTTCATTGTTAAATCAGTCTCGTAATTGGTTTATTACTGATTAATTGTTCTTTTTTTTTATATTTTTTATTAGAGTTATAAATTAGTCTAATATTCAAGTTGATCCTCCGCAGACCTCTTTGATTTAGTATATTATTTGATGTAAGCAGTTGATTGCTTGGTTTTGAATTTTTAATATTCCATAAAGGATTATTCTCCTCCTATAATTGATAAAGATGTAATTAGGATATTTTAAGATTCGTTGCAAGTTCTGGTTTTGGTAAAATATGGATTGATTTTCTTGCCATTTTTTCTTTAGAATCTGTTTATTTGTGGTTACTGATTTATTATGGTAAAATTTTTTTTAGGCAACGAATTCATTATTTATGGGAAAATTTGTGACTGAATCAAATCAGCTGATCCCATTTTATTTTTGTTAATTCCAATCAGTCAATTAAATTATTTGCCTTTTATTCCTTTCCTTCCATAGCTCTTTTTTTTACTATAAAAGAAGATGGTATCTGCTACTCCAGAGAGGGGAGAAAAAGGAAAAAGAAAAGATTCACTGTATATTTTACATTCTCTCTGAAAAAAAAAGGAGCTTGAACAAGGCTTTGGAGACTATTCTGAAAATTTTTTGGTGCTTATACAGTCATATATATCGGTCAGTACTCTCTTACTTTATCTACGTTTGTCTCTTTGTTTGAACAGGCCTCAAAAGGGGACGGGACGGATTCGGTGGACCGGAAAAGTTACTATTTTACATTTTGTTGTGTTCATTTTTGTATCTTTTTTCTCTGCTATTGTTATTGTTTCTGTCATGATGTAATTAAAACAATCTGGGGATCTAGTAAACAGGGGGAGGGGAAATCCTTGCTATGCTTGCTTATTATTTGGCGTTTTGACTATGCTCACATAGGTAAATTCGATTAGGATTAAATAAATAGATAAAATAAGCAAACCAGTAACTTTCGAATCAAGCGTTATTTACTAATTCTTTATCAAAATATTCTGGATATTCTAGCCTAATCAAATGTTTGATCAAGCCTATTAGAGACCATGTCGTAGGACTTAAAAAATGACTTTTCCTTGTATTTAGAAATCATGCCTATAGGAGGTTAAAGATAATGTATCTGTGTTAGTTAATTAGAAATCATGCTTGCGGAAGATTAAGAAATAAAATATTCATTTCACTAGAAATCATACCTATAGAAAAAAAATAATTGTTTGCTTTTAAAATTTTCGCAAGTTAGAAATCATGTCTATAAGTTAACTTATTTGTTGCATGTTTGAGTAATTTTTCGCAGCATTTGCAAATCATTTTTCTATGTTACTTAATGTCAAATCATGTTTTAGGGTTTTTCTAGAAAATTATCTTTAATAAAATTATGCTAATAGAATCCATGCCTATAGGATCTTTAATAGAAATATCTTTATTCTTTTTTAGGCCATTAGAAATCATGCTTATAAGACTTTCTAATAGAAACGTCTTTATAATATTTTTCCTCTTGGATAACATGCCTATAGAACCTTTGAAAACATACCTTCATAATATTCTCTTTATTAAAGACCATGTCTCTAGAACTTCATTTTAATCAATGTAACGCATTTGTCTTTAACGAAAATAAGTGACCTACATTTTATCATGTCATCTTTTGTTTTTAAGCATGTTTTCGTTCTCGAGGCTACGTGAGACCCTATATGCGATTTGTTTGTATTTAATGTTCTTTTTTTTTGTAAACGCGAGTCTAATAGGAAACCCTATATTCTTTTAAGTCTAGAACCCTACCAATAGTAGTCCAATGCCTCTTGGACAATAGGAGGGACGCTAGGCATCTTTAGGACACGCTAGTATTTTTTTTAGTTCGCGTTTAAGTTAATTAATAAAATCAACTTAGGAAGGGGGGTAGGGGTAGATAGGATTCGGAAAGGATGATATACGCTTGACTCCAATAGGATGGAACCTTGGTTTTTGTCCTGGGGCTTGGTAATAAACCAAGTGCGTCTGATCCGAGAATTTAATAACCCAACCTGTTTAAACATTTATTATTTGATCAACTCTTGTCACTTAGAATTAATTTAGAAAATATTAAAAAATATATGAGACCCTTATTTGTAAACCCCTCACATAAATATGAGACACGGTTGGGACCCGCCTTTGCGGACCTCGAAGGGTGCTTAACACCTTCGCTTCGAGGTAATTTGAGCCCTTACCCTCTCTCTGGTTGACCTTTTGACCTTAGACTAGAATGGTGTCCTAATGCACCCAATCATTAGGTGGCGACTCTAAAAAATGAAAATCCCAAAAGAGTCATTGCCACGACGTCGTCCAGGTTCCTATTTCTCCGCGAGGAAAAAATAGGGCGCGACACCCCTTTGAGTAAATTGAGTCACTGATTGAAGAGAATGAGTTTGATATGAAGATTTTTGAGTACTGTACTGAGTTTTACTTAATTCATATATTTTACATGAATTGATGATCATCATAAACTTGATTTATTGCATAATTTATTTTCATGAGTGTTTTTTACAAAACCCTATGATTATTTTATTAAGAAATGCAAGAATGAACTTAGGGGATGAGACTAGAGTCTTAACGATGATGATGTTTGTGAAGTTGTGATTGTGTTTCAAATTTGATGAGAGTATTGATGATGATGTTGATGGGAATGATGTTTCATGAGTCTTAAAACTTGAAACTTAATTTTAAAAAGAGTGTTTCGAGTCCATGATGTTGATGAGACGAGTTGAGGTTGATGTTGAGGTACTATGTCCCTATGAGACTGAATATGAGGTACTATGTCCCTATGGGACTGATGATGATATATTATGTCCCTATGGGATTGATGATGATGATGTTTTATGAGCATGTCGAGTTCTGGGAGGAGTATTGAGCACCGAAATGGGTGAAAGTGAGTCTCACTTGAACCCATTAACTACGCGGCCCGCGTAGGAAGAGAGTATTGAACCGTAATGCGGATGGCTCTTTCTTGTCCCAAAAAAGGACCGAGGTTCTTTTTTTTATGGATCCACTGAGGTTGATGTCCTTTACCTCGGGAAGGGTATTGGATGGATGTGGCAATGGCATCGCTTCGTTGTATCATCACTGGCTCATAGGTGATGGTTGTCAGTTAGAGAAACTCCCAGTGAGGTCTTACTTGATAGTACTCTGATGTTGTTGTTGATGTGATGGTATAAGTCGAGTTCCCTTGAGTTGAATCGAGTTTCCTTGAGTTGAGTTGAGTCGAGTTTCCTTGAGATGAGTCTGATGTATTGATGATGTGTAGATGAGATGTTGATGAGTCATTTGTCTACTCTAATTTCTTGCCTTAGATAGACATTTGATATTTTGATGGAGTATGATGTTGAGTTGATATTATCCCTATACTGTTGTACTTGTACTGTTACATTCAGCTATTTTACATACCGTACATTCCACATACTGACGCCACTCAGCGCTGCACCGTTTCATGATGCAGATACAGGAGTTAGAGGACTTCAGCAGACGCATCGTTGAGGTCAAAGATTTTGAGTTCAGTCATTGGTGAGCCTCCTTGCTATCCGGAGGAGACCTTTTTGTTGTTTGCTTTCTTTATTTATTGAGTTGGATAGCCATGGCCTGTCATGGTACCATCTTGGACAGTTGAGTTATGTTAGAGGCTTCCTAGAGATGAGTCGAGGTTTGACGTTGAGGTTTTTCCCTTATAAGTTGAGTTAACATTTACACTTGTTTATTCTGATGTTGAGACTGATGTTGGCCATTGGACCTTCTTATTGAGCTAGCTCATTGCATTACTTCTACTATTCCGCTATACTGATGTTGAGTGACTGTCCCGAGAACGAGTGGTTCGCTTGGGGACTAGAAATAGTCTTTGGGTGCCAGCCACGCTTAGGGTACCCTCTTGGAGCGTGACAAACTTGGTATCAGAGCATAGAGTTCAAGAGTCCTGGGGAGTCTATGAAGTCGTGTCTAGTAGAGTCTTATTTATGTGTGTGTTGTGCACCTCACTTCATAAACAGGGGGCTATAGGACATTAGGAATGGTTACACTTCTTTGATGTTCTAGTTCGTGCGATAGAGTTTGACTCTATGAAATTCTCTTCTAATTCGTGCATTATGCATTTGCAGATCATGCCCCCAAAACGCACTGCTGCGCAAAGAGATGCCTCAGTCCCTAACGCTCAGAATCCCCTACCGGAGGTCCCTTCCTAGAATGAGACAAGGAGACGGGGTCGACCTGCCAGAGCTACTGAGGTTCCACCGATACCTCCTGCTCAGTCAGCCTCCACTTCGGAAGCAGACTTCAGGGGAGCCATTGCTATGCTCACTCAGTTGGTGGCCTCTCAGAGTAATAGCCGCGGTCCCCAGGCCCCTAGCTCTAGCTCCCAAGAGCCTACAGCTGCAACCAGGCTTAGAGATTTCCTGAGGATGAACCCACTAGTCTATACACCCTCTAAGGTTGAGGAGGACCCGCAAAACTTTATTGATGAGATGTGCAAGATTTTGAGGGCTCTGCATGCGAATAGGGTTGAGGGAGTCGATATTGTCTTTTATCAGCTTAAAGATGTTGCTAATGTCTGATATAACTGGCGGGAAGATGGTAGAGGTGAGGATGTTGAGCCTGCTGAGTGGGAGGAGTTTGAGAGTGCTTTCTTCGATCACTTCTTTCCCCTAGAGTTGAGGGAGGCGAAGGTTGAGGAGTTCGTGAATCTGAAGCAAGAGGGGTTGACTGTCAAAGAGTACAACCTTAAGTTCACCCAGCTGTCCCGATATGCTTCAGAGATGGTCCTTGATATGAGGGTTAGGATGAGAAAGTTTGTGTCTAAGTTTGGGCAGGCATGTAAAGATGGAGTATAAGACAGCATTGCTGGTTCCAGGTATGGACATCTCTAGACTTATGGTCTATGCCCAGCAGAATGAATAGGCCAAGAAGAAGGAAAGGGAAGTGCAGCAGAGTAAGAAGGCTAAATCGGCAGGGCATGAGCCTAGCCAACAAAAGCAGAATAAAGGTGATCGAACTTTCTTTCAGAAGAAGTCTTCTAGGTATGCACCCTCTATGGCGAGTGCGCCTGTTCAGCAAAACAGGTATGATCAGAAATACTATGGTCACCAAAATTTCAGAGCTCAAGGTCCTCAGTCCCAAGCTAGCGTTACCCAAGGCCCGAAAGGAAAGCCACCTTGTGGAATATGCGGAAGGCTGCACCTTGGTGCGTGCCGTGAGGGCACAAATACTTGCTTTTCATACGAAAAGCCTGGCCATTTTCAGGGTGAGTGTCCTTCGAGGAGATGGGGTGATAGGGGTAACAGAGCTCAGTTTTCTACAGCCTTCTGCGGGCAGTCATCAGAAGGCTATTACCGCGAATACAGGAGGCGGGACGAACCGTCTGTATACGATGGTTCATCGACAAGACCAAGAGGTTGCACCAGATGTTGTTACGAGTATGCTCCGAATCTTTTCTTATAATTATTATGCATTGCTTGACCCGGGTGCCACTTTATCCTTTGTGATTCTTCCAGAGTATTTGCTTTATCCTTATATTGTTTCTATTCCTACTGTTGAGTCTATCCTAGTTGAGAGGATCTATAGAGACTGTGTAGTATTCATCTATCGTAGGGATACTTTGGCCGACTTGGTAGAGTTGGAGATGGTTAATTTTGATGTAATTCTTGGTATGGATTGGCTCCGTGCCTGCCATGCCTCCATAGATTGTAGGAGCCGAGTTGTAAAATTCCAATTCCCAAATGAACCGGTCCTAGAGTGGGAGGGAAGTTCTGTTACACCCAAGGGTAAATTTATTTCCTACCTGAGGGCTTGAAAGTTAATCTCTAAGGGTTGTATTTACCACCTTGTGCGAGTTAAATCTGATGATATTGAGTCCCCTACTCTTGAGACAGTCCCGATTGCAAATGAGTTCCCTGAGGTGTTCCTTGAGGATTTACCTAGAGCCCCTCCTGATAGGGAGATAGACTTAGGTATTGATGTACTTCCCGACACGCAGCCTATTTGAATTCCACCATAGAGTTAAAGGAGTAGTTGAAGGATTTATTAGAGAAGGGCTTTATTAGGCCAGGTGTTTCTCCTTGGGGTGCTCCCTTTCTGTTTGTACAGAAGAAGGATGGGTCTCTCAGAATGCGCATAGACTATAGGCAATTGAACAAGGTCACAATCAAGAATAAATATCCTCTTCCCGGGGTAGATGACCTGCTTTTCAAAGATAGACCTCAGATCGGGTTACCACCAGTTGAAAGTGAGAGAATGTGATGTTCCAAAGACAGCCTTCAAGACAAGATATGGCCACTTTGAGTTCTTGGTTATGTCCTTTGGGTTGACGAACGCACCGACAAATTTCATGGATTTGATGAATAGGGTGTTCAGGCCCTACCTTGATATGTTTGTAATCGTGTTCATTGATGATATTTTGGTGTATTTGAGGAATGATGAGGAGCATGTTAAACACCTTAGAGTTGTTCTCCAGAATCTTAAGGACCATGAATTGTATGCGAAGTTCTCGAAGTGTGAGTTTTGGCTTAAGACAGTGGCATTCCTAGGCCATGTTGTTTCGGATGATGGAATTCGAGTAGATGGCCAAAAGATTGAAGCAGTTAACAATTAGCCAAGACCGACCTCTCCAACTGACATAAGAAGTTTCTTGGGGTTGGCAGGCTACAATCACATATTTGTTGAGGAATTTTCTTCACTATCCGCACTATTGACCAAACTGACTCAGAAAAAAGGCCAGGTTTCAGTGGTCTGAGGAATGTGAGAAGAGCTTCCAAGAGTTGAAGACTAGATTGACCACCGCACCTGTTTTGACTTTGCCCGATGGGACGAAAGATTTTGTAATATATTGTGATGCATCAAGAATTGGGTTGGGATGTGTAATAATGCAGAGCGGGAAGGTGATAGCCTATGCTTCCAAGCAGCTTAAAGTTCATGAGAGGAATTATCCGATCTATGATCTTGAGTTGGCGGCAGTAGTGTTCGCACTTAAAATTTGGCGCCACTACTTGTATGGAGTGCATGTGGACGTGTTCACTGACCACAAGAGCTTACAGTATGTCTTCAGTCAGAGAGAGCTCAACCTGCGATAGAGGAGATGGTTGGAATTGCTCAAAGATTATGACATGAGCATAATGTACCACCCAGGTAAAACTAATACTTTTGCTGATGCTCTTAGCAGGTTGTCTATGGCTAGCACAACCCATGTTGAGGAAGAGAAGAAAGAGCTAGTGAAGGAAGTGCATAGGTTGGCTCAACTGGGAGTCCAACAGGTGGAGAATGACGAGGGAGGAATCAATGCTCAGAGTGGGTCTTTATCGTCCCTAGTAACTGAGGTAAAAGAGAAGCAGAATCGAGATCCTATTATACTCGAATTGAAGGAGGTTGTCCACAAACAAAAAGTGATGGTCTTCTCCAAAGGGGTAGATGGGGTATTGAGATACCAGAGTAGGCTATGTGTTCGTGATGTTGATGGTGTTCAAGAGAGGATTATGGTAGAAGCCCACAACACTAGATACTCTATTCATTCGGGCTCCACCAAGATGTATCATGACTTGAGAGAAGTCTATTGGTGGAGTAGGATGAAGAGGGACATTGCTGAGTTCGTTTCAAAGTGCCCAAATTGCCAGCAAGTGAAGGTTGAGCATCAAAGGCCAAGAGGCTTGTCTCAAAACTTTGAGATTCCAGAATGGAATTTGAAGATGGTTAACATAGACTTCATCAGCGGCCTACCGAAATCCCGGAGGCACATGATTCCATATGGGTGATTGTAGACAGGATGACTAAGTCAGGGCACTTCTTGGCAGTCAAGACGACTAATACTACATAGAAGTATGCCAAGATGTATATCCGAGAGATTGTGAGGTTGCATGGAGTTCCCTTGTCCATCATCTCGGACAGAGGAGCCCAATTTACCTCTCACTTCTGGAAGTCTTTCCAAAAAGGATTAGGTACCAAAGTGAACTTGAGCACGGCCTTTCATCCACGACAAATGGTTAGGCAGAGCGCACTATTCAAACAGTAGAAGATATATTGAGAGCCTGCGTCCTTGACTTCAAAGGAAATTGGGATGACCATTTAACATTGATTGAATTTGCATATAATAATAGTTATCATGCAAGAATTCAAATGGCCCCTACGAGGCCTTGTATGGGAGGAGGTGTAGATCACCCATTGGGTGGTTTAAAGTTGGAGAAGCTGAGTTGATTGGGCCTGACCTTATCCATCAGTCCATGGAGAAGGTGAAGATTATTAGAGAAAGATAAAAAACTGCACAAAGCCATCAGAAATCTTACACAAACGTGAAGAGAAGAGACCTAGAGTTCGAGGTGAGCGATTGGGTATACCCGAAGGTATCACCCATGAAGGGTGCTATGAGGTTTGGGAAGAAGGGGAAATTAAGTCCTCGTTATATTGGACCTTATCAGATTGTAAGGAGAATTGTGAAGGTTGCTTATGAGCTAGAGTTATCTTCTGAGTTAGATGGAATCCATCCGGTGTTCCATAGTTCAATGTTGAAGAAGTGTTTGGGAAATCTTGCCTTGGTAATGCTTGTTGAGAGCACAAGAGTTAGAGATAGTTTGTCCTATGAGGAAATTCCAGTCCAAATCCTTGATCGACAGTTTCGCAGACTGAGAAACAAAGAGATAGCCTCCATCAAAGTTTTGTGGAGGAATCATTTTGTTGAGGAAGCCACATGGGAAGCTGAGGAAGAGATGAGAACTAAATCCCCGCACTTATTCGTGCGTGATGTTGATGAGAGTATCGAAGGTAATATTCATATTCTTAATTTAAATTGATGCTTCTACCATGAGTTGATGTGTATATTCCTGATGTTTGAGTAGAGGTTATTGAGGTCGATGAAGAGTTGAGGAGTTGAGTTGTTGAGTGAGTATCGATGTGAGTCTTGAGTCTATTCGTGCCATAATACCGTTCCTACTCATCATTCGAGGACGAATGATCCTAAGGGGGAGATGATGTAATGCCCGATAAAATTACCAAAATACCCCTAGAGTAGAGGTGTGCGCAAAATGCATCTTCCGATGCTTGGATTGGAAATCCGAGAACGAATTCGTGATCAACACAAAAAATTGAGTGGGAAAAGGGTGTCTCGATCGATTTTTAGAGCGATCGAGTCAAAAGATTATTTTTCGTTCTAAAACGAAAAATAGTGTGAGTCCGTGATATATTAAATTTATATTAAATATTAAGATAATAATCATTTAAAAAATAGTAAATAACAATTTTGCTAGTGGATATTCTTTGGCTTTTTTTTTTTGTGGGAGTTGGGGTTGGGGGGGGGGGGGGGGGGGAAGAGGCTTTTTTTGAATTTTCTATTTTTTGGACGTTTAATTGGCTTCTTTTGTTTTCCTCTTTTATTATTTTTTTTGGACCTTTTTTACTCTTTTTTTTTTAGGTTCCTCGATAAACTTTTGCTTATTTTTCAAACCTTTTCTGGGTCTTCATCTTTTTACCCTTTTCTTTTTTGGCCTATTCTTAAAATTGTTTTTTTAATTTTGGGGACGTTTATTGAATTTTTTTAATCTATATTTTTGGCATTTTTCAAACTTTTGACTTTATTTTCAATTAAAACACTTTTAGTTAGGATACTAGTTAGTTATTTATAAAAGAAGTTCGCCTTTAATCATATGATTTGACAACACTTATTTAATAAAAAGATACTTTTGATAATTTGAACAATTTAATTTATGTATCAAAAGGATTGTGTTTACCAAATGCTTTAACATAAAATAGAAGGAAGGAGTAATAAAGTGAAAACAGAGAAATATGGTTGATATTGATAAGTTAACAGTAAGATTCTTTGAGGAATTTCATCAGGTCAAAGCTAACGCTATGGACCATTGCAAATATATCTTCGTACGGTTTTCTTTTCATAAAATATATATCTTTAATTTGTACACTACTTTTTTCATAATATCTTTGTACTTACCATCGTATAAATTTAAAAGTATAATTTTATATTATGTGTAATGAGAAGTCAAAAGTAAAATATGTTGGGTTCTTCCCTTTACTTTCTTCTCCATTATTGTACGGTACTACCATTAAACCTTTAACATTATTTTCCCTTGTGACATTATTATAAGTTTGAAAAAACTGGAAGAAGATAGAAACCCCTTTACTAGGATTATCATTATTCAGATCACATGTAATGCAGGTGAATTATATTGATGGAGTATATAAATAATGGAGTAGTAAAACCTTATTATAAAATCAAAATATTTGAATCCACACAATTTGTTGTGTATTCTTAAGGAATTTAATCCTCTTATTATATTCAAAATTATAAAATATATCCTCCCAGGACAAAACAAATAAACTATTACAAAAGTAGCGGTATCTCAAACTCTTGTAACTCAATGAACGTAAAAAAAAAAAAAAAGAGATTCACACACAGACTCAATTTATGTGTAAGAAAATGTATGCAGAAGAGGAGAAAAATTAATGTTGAAAACTGAGAGAAAGCCTTTCTATTTATAGTCAGTAACCGGTGCATATTCACTTGTTCAAAAATCTTTTGGGAAAGAGGATGTCTGTTCGGAAAGCCGAACCTGAAGTCGTAGCCGAGCAGACCTCAATTATTGTTGTTGTGGAAGAATTGTGGAGAACAATTTTCAAAACTTGCTAGGGTAGTGCGAGATGTGCTAGCAATTCAAGCGTCATCAGTAGCTTCAGAGTAAGCTTTTAGTGCGGCGAGATATCAAATTGAAGATCATTGTTAGTCACTAGCAAATGATAGTTTAGAAATATCGGTGTTGTTTAGGGATTATATCAATGCGGAAAAGAATGAGTTTTTGGATTGCCAAAATTATCCCCACAAGTTTACAACAAAAAATGTTTCTATGTTACTATTACATATATTAGTATAATATTAGAGACCTGGACGGAACCCTTCCTAGAAGGTGGTTGTATATACTCTAACTCTTTTTATTATTTGTAATTGTATAATTTTATTTATTTAAAATTTTGAATATATATATGGCTTTTCTTTTAAAAATTGAAATTTTAAAGTTTTTATTATTTTATAACTTTTTATAATAATTATATTATTAAAATTTAATAACTTTTTATAGTAATAATAAGTTAGTAAATATAAAAAATAATATATATAATACAAGTTAATAACTTAACATTAAAAAAAGATTAGAAATATCTTAAAGTTATATAACTTGTAAGTTGTAATTTTTATTAAACTTATAACTTATAAGTTTTAAGTTACAACTTACAATTTTCAAGTTTCAAAATTCAAATTCAAAGTTGAAAGTTGAAAGTTTGTATTATTTTATAACTTGTTATAATAACTATATTATTAAAAGTTAATAACTTTGTATAGTAATAATATATTGAATATTTGAATAATATTAAACCATATATATAATACAAGTTAATAACTTCACATTAGAAAAAACCGGTAAGGTTCTGGTACCGATCCGATCCGGTTCCAACTCGGTAACTATAGGACCGGGCCGGAACCCCCTTAAAACTCTGGTAGACCCGGTTCCGAAATTTTAAGGGGGTTGATAGAAGTGGTACGGTTTCAATTTTGGTAAAACTGATCCGTTTTTCTCCGATCCGATCCGTCAGGATTAGTCTACCATCTTGTAGTCAAGGAACTTTGCCACAATAAATTTTTTCATTCAGGCATCTTCAATTTTATACAATTTTCTAAAGTATCCCGGAGTTCTTTGTAAGTCTAAGTTATTGTACATATTGTACAAATCATTTTGCAGGCCACTCAAAATGTGATTTCTATATAAAAATCTGAGTGCTTCTAAGCTTTAGTCACTAATAGTCGTTTATCTTTCAGAGTTCCTTCAGACCGAATAGGAAAATTCTCATTTATGAACCTCTGCAGACTTAAGGTAGTCAAATAGAAGAACATCTTCTGCTGCCACCTCTTGAAATCAACACCAATAAATTTCATAGGTTTTTCGGCCGTAGGAATTGTAGGGGCAATATTTGGATGATTTGAAGGTGCAATAGATGCTACTGTAGCATTCATCGTTCCAGCATTAACTTCACTTGGATTAGTCATTTTTATCACAAGTAGACAAATAATTTACTATATAGAATACTACCAATAAAGATAGATTCTATTATCAACAAAATGAATTTGAATGATGAAATTTCTATAACTTCAAATCAATTTCAAACTCAAACAGAGTAGAAGCATAGAAGGCTTTAATCTCCAAAACCAGAAGTCAAAAAATCAAAATACAGGAAAAAAGCAAATAATTAAATTTCTTAAGCTTGTTATTCCTGCAATTCAATAGTAGTACAAAAATAGAAAAAGTATAAAACCAAAATATCCGAGTCCATAGAATTCACTGTGTGTCCTTAAGAAATTTAATCCGCTCATTGTACCTGAGGTTGTGGATATATCCTCCTAGGATAAAACAGATAAACTATTGTAAAAGTAGTGGTCCCTCAAACTCTTGTAACTTCAACAAATGCAAAAAGAAAAAAAAACTAACTACAACAGATTCACACGTAGACTCAACTTATGTGATAGAAAATGTATGCAGATTGGGAAGAAAATATATGCCGAAAACTGAGAAAAAACCTCTCTATTATAGCAAGTAATGGATGTGCACTCACATGTTCAGAACAATCTCATCTGTTCTGAACAGACATGACATCTTTTGGAAAAAAGAATGTCTGTTCGAAATTTTACGCGTGAATTCAAAATTTGGTTAAACTAATTTCGTAAATTAATTTAATTAATAAATAATTTATGATTAATAAATTACTAAATTAATTCATCATTAATATTAGAAAAGGAAAATCTTAAGATTGATTAAATAAACTTTATTTAAAAATATTTATCAATCAATCACATCATTTGTTGAAGCCAAAGCCATAGCCATTGCCATATAACTAAACAACGATGGCAACAACAGCAGCACGAGGAGGTTCCCTCTACTCAACTCTTTACGAGTCAGAGAAAGTGTTTCCTAATATAAGGACAATATTTTTCTCTATTCTACCAATGAGGGAGAAATCACTCTTCAATTTTCCTTTACCTTTGATTCCCCCACATATTTTTATTCTCCCAATTCTTATTTCTCAATTTAAACCTTACTTAAACCATATGGAGAGGAAATGACGCATGCAAATCTGTGTAAAATTGAATATTTCATGTATCTATAATTCTATATTTAAAACTGTATACATTATATTATCAGTGGTGGATGTTAATGTTATCAAGTTGTTAAGTCACACTATGAAGGTCTGGGAGAGAGTGGTGGAGATGAGGGTGAGAAGGGCAGTGTCTATTTCGGAGAATCAATTTGGATTCATGCCGGGGCGGTCGACTACGGAAGTTATTCACCTTGTTCGGAGATTAGTAGAGAAATATAGGAAAAGAAAGATTCATATAGTGTTTATTGTTCTCGAGAAGGCCTATGACAAAGTATCAAGGGATATCCTATGGAGGTACCCAGAGGCAAAAGGTGTCCCAATGATATATATTAGGGCGATTAAGGACATGTGCGACGGAGCCAAAACTCTAGTGAGAACGGTGGGAGGAGACTCAAGCTATTTTCCTATTAAAATGGGACTCCATCAAGGATTTGTGTTGAGCCCTTTCCTGTTTGCCCTAGTGATGGATGAGCTGACGCGAGCTATTTAGGAGAAGGTTCTATGGTGTATGCTTTTTGCAGATGACATAGTATTGATAGATGAGACCCGAACTAAAGTAAATGATAGGTTGGAGGTATGGAGACACGCCTTGGAGTCCAAAGGATTCAAACTAAGCAGGACCAAAACAGAATATTTGGAGTGCAAATTCAATTTTGCGAAGGACGAAGCAAATATTGATGTGAAGCTTGCCAATCAACCTATCCCTAAGGGAGAAACCTTTAGGTATCTGGGGTCCATCATCCAGAGTAGTGGCGATATCGGCGATGATGTCACACATCGTATTGGGACAGCTTGGTCTAAATGGAGTCTTGCCTCTGGAGTATTGTGTGATAAGAAGATATACCACCTAAACTCAAAGGTAAGTTCTACAGAATGGTGGTAAGACTATCTTTGTTGTATGGGGTGGAGTGTTGGCCAATAAAAAATGCACATGTCCAGAAGATGCAGGTTGCAGAGATGAGAATGCTGAGATAGATGTGTGGGCACACAAGGAGGGATAAGATTAGGAATGAGACCATTCGGGAGAAGCTAAAGGTGGCCCCGGTGGCTGATAAGATGAGGGAAGCGAGACTGCGATGGTTTGGACAAGTGCAGAGAAGAGGTACCAATCTCCTGTAAGGAGATGCGAGAGGTTGGACTTAGGAGGCGCTAGGAGAAGTAGAGGTAAACCGAAAAAGTACTGGGGAGAGGTGATTAGACAGGACATGACGAGACTTGATCTCACCGAGGACATGACCTCAGATAGGAAGGTGTGGAAGTCGCGTATTAGAGTAGAAGGCTAATAGGTTAGCAAGGTTAGGTTGATGTCTAGCCGTGGGGTAGTGTAGGGTGTTGTCTTTATCTGTATCATGTGTATTAAATTTATAGTATTTGCGTAATGTTATGTGTTTTTCAGTAGTACTCACTCTTCCTATTCTTTTCTTTCCTTTAATCATTATCATATCTAGTCTACTCCGCCTATGGGTTGTTAAGACGAGGATTTCCAGGAAACAACCTCTCTATTTCTATGAGGTAGTGATAAGGTCTGCGTACACTTTGCCCTCCCCAGACCCTACTTGTGAGATTCTACTAGGTATGTTGTTGTTGTTGTATCAGTGGTGGATGTATATTACCTATTATGGGTGCTTAAGCACCCATTGTTATTTATGAAAAACACTATTATTTATATATAAAATTTACTAATTCATTAAAATATATTAATAGAACATTCATTTTATATAGCAATTTTAAAATTAAAAATATTTAAGCATCCATGATACAATCTTTCTGAATTCGCCGTTGTATATTATGACAGTTATATATATTAGAAGAAGGTTAAGTAACGCATTCGCTGAATGTTAGGTTATTATGACACTCATATATACTACGAGAAGGTTAAGTAATGCACCCGCTGAATGTTAGGTTTAGTTACCTTGAAAACCAGAGATCAATACTTATTTAATTATATGTTTTATTCTTTTATCTAGAAATGTTTTTATTTTAAATTCATGTCTAAGTAAATTAATTGGTAGCTTATTAGAGTTATGCTCATATTAATAATGTGAGAATTAGTTGTA
This sequence comes from Solanum rostratum, assembly GCA_029948455.1. Lineage (NCBI taxonomy): Eukaryota > Viridiplantae > Streptophyta > Magnoliopsida > Solanales > Solanaceae > Solanum > Solanum rostratum. Next base: position 12,099,160 of record CM057053.1, on the reverse strand, counting down.
AGTGAAAATATATCTTATTTTTTATCCAGATATTAGTTATGTATCCATTAGTTATAATTTTGAAATCTTCTCATAACTTATATATGTGAATTTTTAAATTATGAATCGACACTTATATATATTATATTAATTAATTTTATATATGAATAATTTATTTTTTATGTACGTATCAAATATCATATAAAAATTAACACAAAGGTGTAGCTTGTCTTTTTATCGAATTGAATGAAAAGTGAAAAAGTGGGAAAGGGTAGATGAAGTCACTTTAAAGTGAAGTTGTGATATGATTTGCCAATCCAATTCAACGAATTAATTGTGCCCATTCTTGTCCTTTTAAATTAGAAATAGTGGAATTTGTCCACGTGAATGTGCATGCAGATTTTCAGACCTACCCTATATATAAGCCATTCACTACTTTTAGTGGGAGCAAAACAGGCAATTCTGACCTTCATCTGCACTTGCGTGTCACACATTCTTTTCAAGCTTAACTTCATTAATGACCTCCTCTCTCTTTCTGCTTCCATATTTATATACATTTAAATGGCGGATTCAGCATTTTTACGAGTAATTTTTTGACAAAGAGTATTCATTTGATCATTTTTAAGTGAATGTAACTCCGTCCTTATCATCGTGGGACATGAGTAAGCAGCGGTGTAAGTATGAGTCGCTTCAGTTCATACATACATAAAGATTTTAAAATTTTACGAATCAAATCAGATTGATTTATTATTTTGATGAATCAAAAATAAGTTTGTTTTATTCATAATTATGTTAATTAGAGGCCATATCGCACCGGTTTATATCTTTTTAAAAGAATATAAATATTTTTCATAATTTAAATTCTAATTTTAAATGTTCACATGAATATTGATAAGATAATATACATGGTGTTTATTATTTATTAATCAAGTATATAAATAAAATAATTTTAATAATGCTTATTAAGTTTGGCTTTAAGTAAATATTTAATTGTATGATTTTAATTTGAAATCATTATCATTTTATATAAATATTTTGGATACAAGTGTAAAAAGAATATTTTTAATATTTAGGTTTTTAAACTTGATAATATTTACAAAGAAAATTCAATAAATAACATAAATAAGAGTATGTATTACAACTTATAAATATACAATTTTATAATTATTAGTGGAAAAGTATAGGGAAAGAAAGAAGGACCTTCATATGGTATTCATTGATCTTAAGAAGGCCTATGACAAAGTTCCAAGGGATGTCTTATGGAGGTGTCTAGAGGTGAAAGGTGTCCCATGGTATATATCAGGGTGATTAAGGATATGTACGACAGAGCCAAGACTTGGGTAAGAACGATGGGAGGAGACTCAGAGTATTTTCTTGTTGAGATGACACTTCATCAAGGATCAGTGTTAAGCCTTTTCCTGTTTGCCCTAGTGATGGATGAGCTGACGCGATTTATCCAGGAGGAGGTTCCATGGTGTATGGTATTTGCAGATGATATAGTATTGATTGATGAGACTTGGACTAGAGTTAATGATAGGTTGGAGGTTTGGAGACACGCATTGGAGTCCAAAGGATTCAAACTAAGAAAGACCAAAACAGAATACATGGAGTGCAAATTCAGTATTGCGAGGGAGGAAATAGACACTGATGTGAAGTTGGCCACTCAACATATCCCTAAGAGGGAAAACTTTAAATATTTGGGGTCTATCATCCAGAATAGTGGTGATATCGACGATGATGTCACACAACGTATTGGGGCAGCTTGGACTAAATGGAGGCTTACCTCGGGAGTGTTATGTGACAAAAAGATACCACCTAAACTCAAATGTAAGTTTTATAGAATGGTGGTTAGACCATCTTTATTGTATGGGGTAGAGTGTTGGCCAATAAAGAATGCATATGTTCAGAAGATGCATGTGGCAGAGATAAGGATGTTGAGATGGATGTGTGGTCACACAAGGAGGGATAAGATCAAGAATGAGATCATTCGGGAGAAGCTTGAGGTGGCACCAGTGGCTGATAAGATCAGGGAAACGAGACTGCGATGGTTTGGACATATGCGGAGATGGAGTATTGATGCGCCGATTGGGAGATGCGAGAGGTTGGTTTTGGGAGCTACACGGAGAGGTAAGGTAGACCGAAGAAGTATTGGGGGAAGGTGATTAGACAAAATATGACAAATCTTGATCTAACTGAGGACATGACCTTAGATAGGAAGGAGTGGAGGTCGCGAATTAGAGTAGCAGACTGATTGGTTGGTAGGGTTAGGTGGATGGGTGATCTAGAGGTTTAGTGAGGTAGCAAGGGTAGACGGGATTGATGTTTATCGATTGTGGGTTGATTTTATCGTATTTACATATTGACATGTGTTTTTCGTAGATAGTCGCTCCATTTATTTTCTGATTTTTTAGTTTTATTTCCCCTTCTGTTCTCTTTTGCAATATCTAATTATTCTACTTATGGGTCGAGGGTTCACAGGAAACAACCTCTCTACTTCTATTACGAGGTAGTGGGAAGGTTTGCGTACATTTTTACCCTCTCCAAACTCCACTTGTGGGATTCAACTAGGTATGTTGTTGTTTATTTATAATTATTAGGAATAAATATTTAGTTACGCGTTTCAACATATTTAAAATAAATTTAATTTAATTTGTTCATCATGATAATTACCGTATATGAGGAAAAAAAAGAGAATATGTTTTTTCCCCTTTTTGAGATAATTAATAATTAATGCAAGTAATATTTTTTCTCTCTCTTCAATTTATATTCCTTATTGTGAGTGTAATTTTTTTTAACCATAATTAGGTTTAATTCAAGGGAAAAAGATAAGAATAGTTATTAAAAGTTAAGACATCTAAACTTGTCCTCATCTAAATTTAGGTGTCTATTTATGAGTTAAGCCTTATTAAAAATATCTATTAAGGAGGTTAAAATTTAGGAAAAGACTCTATTTTGCTTTCTTTTTTAGATAATTAATAATTAATATAAGTATTATATTTATCTCTCTTCAATTTATATTCCTTACAGCTTGTTTGGATGGTGGTTTTTCATGCTATGGTATGTTATGGTTATTAAGGAAACGACGTTTGTTTTGATTGTTTCATTAATTACATGGTGTGGTAAGGTTTAGTTTCATGGTTCTGTAACCATCTCACTTTTTGAAACCACCAATTTGGTGGTATCCCATGGTTTCCTTATTTTTTTCCAATTATACCCTTATTCAAATCTAAATAGTTCTAATTTATCCTTTATTCTTTATTATATGTTTTTGTATTACTTATTTTTCTCTGCATCAACTTTTGAAATTTTTTTCCCCTCCCGTTTTTTCTTTCATGTTTTAACCTATTTTTTGAGGTCTTTTTTTTTTTAAAAGAAAGTTCTTACTTTTTTTATTTTCTTACATTGTTTGTATGGTCTGGAGATATATTAGCTTGTATGTTTCCCTACTTGATTCTATGTATATATTTTTTTTAAAAAAATTATTAAAAAGTTATTAATAAATTTAATATTTATACTAATTAAGGATATTTTTGTAAATCTATAAGTAACGATACAGTACCATACAGTCAAATCAAACAACAAATTATCATTAAACAGTAGTAACCCATACAGTCTATCCAAACATTGTATGATATCATACTGTACGATACCATACCATACCATATCATACAATACCATAAATTATGAAACCATGGCAAACCACCATCAAACAAGCTGTTAGTATTCGAGTGAAATTTTTATTATGTAGACTTAATTTAAAGAAACAATTATTAAGGATATCTATTAAGTGAACTAAAATTTAGGAACGTGCAAAACTTTTTTCTTTCTCTATAATTATATTTAATTTTTAAAAAGAAAAATAAAATTTTATCATTCTCTTTCTAAATATTCTTGGAAAATCTCTCCCAATAAATTAGACATTCAATTAGTAATTTTGATCATGATTTGTGAATATAATATTTTGCATATAATCTGTGTAAATCAACTTATACTATAGAAATTCGATTATATACTGAATTTATACACAGATATATTGGTAAGAATTTAATATGAAATTTGTATATTTGTATTTGCTATCCATATTAGTCATTCATTGAAATTATATATATATACTAATTCGATACAAATCATATACAGAAAATATTATTGATATGAATATGGTATGTAGTTTGTATTTTTTTTTATATCCACATTAGTTATACATTAGAATTCTATTTCTATACCAATTGCATGCATACATGACATAAATTCATCAAAATTTTGTTAAATGTGCTATTAAAATTCAGTCACATAACAACTATATACACAAAGTCGTGGTTAATCTTTTGAATGAATTTGATATCAATTTTGATTAATCAGCGTATAGACAAATATCATGCACATAAAATGACTAAATGAGTATGTAGTATATGAAAGAGTATCCACAATAAATTATCTGAAATTAAATTGAATAGACTAGAAACATAAAAAATATGCATTTGTCACAATCAAATAAAGAAAAGAAATACAAAATTTAACTAATTTTGAGTACAATAGTATTTTCATCATAAAATTTGTGTCATGCAGTTTCAACAACCTAATTAGGAAGTACTTATATACACTAGTTCACACTAATATATAATGAAGTTCTCTATAATAATTATTTCAGATTCATTTAATTGTTTGACTGTATAATTGGTATACCAAAAAGTTATCCTTCCTATGAGCATAAGATGGATCATAGCTTCTTTGGTTTGTGTACATACCATGTTATCTATATGTCTACATTGGCTTAAAGAATTTAACAGACAACTTGTGTATACCATTGTTATATAATTAAGCTTTAATGATTTTATAAAGTGGTTGTAGAATACATTACTGTAATTTAAAATATTGATGAACCTTGTTCACATATCTATTTCATATTTTATTAGAGAAAAATAATACTATCACTATTCATATCACGATCTATTATGTAACTTGTTTTCAACGATACAACTAAAATAATTTAGATGAATTATGTATACGCAATTCGCATACAATTTGCATGCATGATTCTTAAAAGAGAAAGTACATTAGTTAATTTAGGTTTACATTTAAAATGCATAATTTTTCGAAAAGAATCAAATTAGAAAACAATACTAAAAATATATTATTGACAAAAATCGATCAGTTATTATACATCATAAACAAAGTTTTTAATACCAATACATTAAAAACACATTATTTTTTATTTTAAATCTCATTCGTATTAATGAACACAACAATTCAAACGAATTTAATTATATCACTAACCTCTGCAATCTCATATATCATTGTGTGTAAAAGTTTCTCTAAAAATGTCACTGTTGAGCCATTTCAGGGAAGACGCAGCAGCTGCTGGGATGCAACAGCTGTTGGACTAAGTGCAGCAATTCCAAGCAACTGCTGAGAATAATCTAGCAACTTGACAACTTGCTACAACAAATTCAAACAAAATGTTTACCATCGAGTATTTCTAGTGTTGAATTGGATTAAAATCGCTATATTCATCCATAATCATGATCAAATGGACTAATTAATGGAAAAAGCCACTGAAATAAGTGTGATTTAAAAATGCGATCGTATTACTTGTGTAAGTACTATCTCAATGTATAAGATCACTACTGATTCCACCTCAACGCATAAGATCACTATTAATATATTATAAAACATATTGACGCAACCAACTAATAGTCGATCAATTTACTTAGTCACCATCACTTACATATGCAATTGCTCAATAGATTGTATATTATTTGTGCAATCGACACGTCAATGTATAAGATCACTCTTGAATTTAGCGTTTTATTTGAAATTGGAGTGACAAAACTCAATTTATCACTTCATATGGTTGATACCATCAACTTATAATCAACTTGCTATAGCAACTAATAAAAAATCAAAAGTAGGGTCCAGCAATTGCTGAGAATAATACAGCAACTGCTGCATAATTCCCAGGAACTACTACGACCTTTATAGCAGCTGCTGCACAATTCCCAGCAACTGCTGAGAATAATCCAGCAACTTGTCAACTTGCTTCTACAAATTTAAACAAAATGTTTACCATCGAGTTATTTCTAGTGTTGAATTGGACTAATATCGCTATATTCAACCATAATAATGATAAATAGACTAATTAATGGAAAAAACCACTGAAATAAGTGTGATTTAGAACTTTGATCGTATTACTTGTGTAAGTACTATCTCAATGTATAAGATCACTCCTGATTCCACTACAACGCATAAGATCACTACTAATATATTATAAAACATATTGACGCAACCAACTAATACTTAATTTACTTAGTCACAATCACTTACATATGCAATTGCTCAATAGATTGAATATTACTTGTGCAATCGCCACATCACTCATAAATTTAGCGTTTTATTTGAAATTGGAATAACAAAACTCAATTTATCACTACATATGCTGATACCATCAACTTATAGTCAACTTGCTATAGCTACTAACAAAAAATCAAAAGTAGGGTCCAACAATTGCTGAGAATAATACAACAATTGCTGCACAATTCCCAGCAACTGCTACGACCTTTACAGCAGCTGCTGCACAATTCCCGTGCATCACCGATTCCCGGTAATCCGTCGTTCAATATTGAAATTTTAATGTTGGGACTAAGTGGTGTTGATGTTTTTCATCTATTGGCATTGTTTGGTGAATTTTTCGGGGCCCGTAGCTCAAATTCCAAAAAAAAATTGGCCCCGAAAACAGTGACCCTCCGTGACATGGCCGTGTCGCGAAGGCGTCGCGAACACACACTTGTTCGCCTGTTATAGGTCAAAAATGCATCATCGATTTTTTTTCCAAATCTGTGAGTTGTTTTTGTCATTTGTTTGGTTGAACTAACATATATTACCATTTTGAAGTGTAGTGCATTGTTCAGGAAATTTTTGGGGCCCGTACCTCAAAATTAAAATTTTTTTTTGCCCAAAACAGTGTCCATCCGCGACAGTATCCGTCGCAGACTAGCTACTTTGTCACGAGGTAGCTGGTACGCGACGCGGACATGTCGCGGAGGGACACTATTTCAGGCAATTTTTTTTTGAGCTACGGGCCCCGAAAAATTCCCCGAATAATGCACTACGCTTCAAAACAGTAATATATGTTAGTTCAGCCAAACAAATGACAAAAACAAATGACGGATTTGAGAAAAAATGATGATGCATTTTTGGACCCGAAACAGTCGACAAGTGTTTCTACGCGACGCGTCCGTGACGGGGACATGTCGCAGACGGTCCGAAATGTCGCGGATGGTTTTTTTTTTACTTATAATTTTTTTTTTACTTATACATTTTTTTGTTACAAATGGGTTCCAAAAGTTTTTAAAATATACACTTTAACCCTTCATTAACTTAATCCCACTTAATTTTTAATTAATGACAAGTTTGACCGATCAAGGTCAAACTTGTCACCTTTTTTAATTTTTAAACTTAACCAACACCTCTCCTTCAATTTTCACAACTTGATATTTAAAATTAAGTACTTGATCTGGGTAGTTGATACTTGATTAAGGATTTTCCTGTTTTTTAGAATGATACTCATCGTTGAAATCGGAATGGAGACTGCTATGAAGAAGTACATGGAAAATGGAAGGCACTAGGTTTTGGCGGAGGAATTGGAGATTTTTTAATTTCTTCCCTTTTGTTTAGGTTGAAAATAATTATAAAAATTTTGAAAATTGAAATTAATCATGAAAAGATTGATTACACAACTAAAAAAATAGAAAAATTATGTAGATATTGATTAGAATACTCAAAATTAGAAGATAATTTAGAATAAATTAAGAAGGAGAGAAAAATAATAGTCACTATATTTATGTCACAAGAAAATGGGAGATGCAATTTAGCAGGAAATTCTCTTTATTTATGTTTGGGTATAGCTTTGTTTGCTCTTCTAAGTCACTAGCTTTTCTCTTACTACTGTTCATACCTATTGCGCTTCAGCCACTTTCCTATCCCCCTTTAAGAATTACAGACTTTGTGCGAGCATCACTGTGGAAAAAGCAGACAGGTAATCATGAAAGATTGATTACACAACTAAAAAAATAGGAAGATTATGTAGATATTGATTAGAAGACTTAAAATTAGGATAAATTAAGAAGGAGAGAGAAATAATAGTCTAGGTATCTACAAATTGAAGAGAGAGAGTGAAAATACGAGATTTTTATAATTTTTTAGGATGGTAAGAATTATTTAAAAATATGATAAAATATGTTGTATAATTCTGTTATTTTTCCTTAATAGAAAGCCTAAAACATATTTGAAAGACTTTCCAAGTAATTTAAAACTTAAACACATTTGACCAATTGAACTAAAGAGTGTCAAAGGAGGAAAGATTCCACATTTTAAAAAAGGACTTAAATAATTTGGACAAGTAAAAAAAAATTCACAAGTACTAAACTAGAAAGATCTAAGGAAAAAAATATATTTTTTTTGAATAAAACTCAAATTTAAAAAATAAAAAAATAACACATATGACTTTGACATGTTGGGGGATCAATTAGATTAAAAACAAATAATTACTAAATTAAAGTTAGTGTTAGAAACAAATAGCAAGTATCACAAAATATCACAAAGTAATAATATATATTTCTATTATATAGAAGAGCCAATGGAAGGACAACCATGGCTATGAAGAGTTGTACAATGAGCATTATAAATTATACTATATACTTGACATTATCTTATTTCTCCACCAATAGCCTCTAAACACATGTAATACATATTGATCTATTCTTTTTATATCATTTTAATTTTATTGTCTATTATAAATTTACTATTCATTATCAATCCTATTTTTAGCATTCACTATTTAAAATCAATTTAATATTTCTAACAACCAAGGGTATTTTCGTAATGTTTCTACTATATAGAAAAGGATGGGACAACAGAGGATAAAAGAGACATTTTACTTGATAAAAAATCAGTAAAAATTAGACCAAACGACAGCATTAACTTCAGCCCAATTTGCGCTGCCATGCATGAGACCACTTGTTTAGCATTGATACGTGGCAACTAACCAGGATGTCTTTATTCCATTCCCATTGAGTGTGATATGACAACATAACAAGTGGCACCATTTAAAGGACTACTTTAGTACAAATCAATTTCAAAACATTTCCACAAAACGAGAAACCAAACTTGACTGACACAAAAAATGTTAATAAAATCATTTTAAACTTTAAATCCAGACGTTAAATACCAATTTAAAGTGTTAATAATTGTAAAAGTTTGAGATAATCACGTGATAATTTTTTATTTTTAACAGATGTATTAAGGGTATTATTGTAACTTTCCACTGAAAAATATCTACTATGTTGTGTAGAAACATCCAAGGCTATAAAAGTAATTTCAGGCTTAGGGGCATAAATGTAATTTCATACTAAAAAAAATCTCCCAAGTTGTCTGGACACTATATATATATACACACACAGAAAAATCAATCTCAAATCTATCTCTCAGAAAAGTTTCTTACTCAACATCTTTACTCAACATCTCTCCTACAGGTTTGTTCATCTTTTAATTTCTAAGCATTTATTTATTTTTTTGCTTTATTTGATCTTCAATTTTTGCAGTGGCTTTTGCTTTATTTGCTCTTTGGATAATAATATTGTGATGTTTCAAAAGTTTCTTTTTTTTTTCCTTAAACACCTTTCCAAATCAACCAGTGCCTCAAAAATTGATCCGAGGAACTACAATTTAACACCCAAAATAATGAAAAACTATGAACTCCGTCATCAAAATGTTTGTTACTGGGAATCCATCTTAACCCAACTGAACAGCTCAAACAACCAGAAGAAAAGCTCAAACAACCAGAAGAAAAGCTCAAACAAGTATATGAAACAATTACAGTCTCCTCGAGAATGTGAACAACCAAAAGAACATAACTTGAGCATTATTAAACCAACTATCTACATCCCACACGAACATAAATCCATGAAACTAAAACACATGCGAAATCAAATTCATTTAAAAAAAGCAAAATGAAGACAGCTCACCTGATTGGAGACTCGCCGGAGAACCGGAGTGCCGGAGATTAAACCCTAAAACTTTTTTTTTTTTTGAGCTGAAGAAAAAATTCAAAAATGGAGGAAAACGCGAAAGGACTAATTGTGTAAAGAAAGATATTTCTGTGGGTGAATTTTGAAATGAAATTGAAAATGTAAGGAAATTACAGGGAAAAAGGTTATTTACCGGGTATAGCCGGTGGACTTTTCGGAGTGTAACGCGGAGAAAGAAGCTACTTTACTTTTTCATTTCTTTTTCTTATACTTTTCTCGATTTGTCATAAAAGGAAAATTTCAAAATAAAATTATTATCTTATATAGAAGATGAGATTAGCTATTCGAATTATAATCCTAAATCCTTTTTTTAACCAAAGAACCCCTAAAATCACTAATATGAATTTTAGTTAATTAAAATAGTTTGAAATAATTTACATAAGCATAACACATTCAATGATTTGTAAGCAAACACAAGACTCAAACCTAATTCATTATAAGGACAAATCAGAAATTTCTAGGACATTATATTATAAATTCGAGTCTATCCCTCTAATATATTATAAATGATATCTTAGATTAGTGGTAAAGTTAGGATTTTTTTTTTAAAAAAGGGTTAAATTGAGTGGAAAAATTATTTGTATCATATAAAAAGTATAATTTGTTGTTCTATTAATCCAAAATCACCCAAACAACACAATTATAAGACTATTATATATTATGTGATGGATTATAAAAGTCATAAAATATATTGGACAAATAACATTTGGATCCTACCTTTAGTGGTCGGTTGATAGCTTTCATTCTGTCCGATGATGTTATTAGTTTAATGTCCAAATTACATCTACACCTAACCCTAAAACTTCTTCATATTAATATTTAATCTTGAAAACATCATCTATATATTTTTATTTTCTTTATCTTTTTCTATTAAAATTTCATAATTATTATTTTATGGGAATAGGACACAGAAAAGAACAAGAATATAGAATATATAATGTTTCTCCATCAATGAGTCTATACCAATTTCAAAATTTTGATATTTCACACAGGAAAAAATGAACTTTGAAATGACATCTAATAACTCCAAAAGCTCCATAAATTAATTCTACCCTCTCATTGCTGAAATGTAATTAAGTTCTTATTCCCTGCCAAGAGGAGGATAATTTATCTTTAAGCTGTGATATAACTCCAAGATGGGCAGCTTTAGGATTGAAATCATAACTCCAAAATGAACAACTTTTGCATTTTTACACCAACATACATAGTACTTTACAAAATGGGCAGCTTTAAGATTGAAATCATAACTTCAAGATGAGCGGCTTTTGCATTTTTACACCAACATACATGGTACTTTAAGGCCACGTTCTCTTTTCTATTTTTTTTAATTACTCTATGATATTTTTCCTAAATTTTTTCCTTAGTTATAACTGTCTATTGTGCATATGTATTTTATTGGTGATAATTAATTAAAATTAACATACTCTTTGAATTATTAATTTTACAGTTGTTTCTGTTTACTGAAGTAGCTGTCCATTTCTTTATTTCGTTCAGCTTGCAGTGCGTTGTAAGTAGAATTCATTCAACCCTTTTTCAAATTATTATTATTAATTAATTACTACATAATAGAATAGTCGATTTACAAGCAAATATAATTTCACATTTTGTTTTATGCAAGACATCCTAAATAATTCAAGCTCCAAAGATGTCAACCAATAGAAATAATAAAAACAGAAGTACTTTTCCAAAATCAAATGCTGACAGAAATAGTAGAAGACGTGAGTTATATCGGTTGATGCCACTTGAAGAAAAACAAAACCTTTTGGCACGACGACGAGCAAAAAGAGCTGAATTGAAAAGACAACATACATCTGAAAGTTCAATAAAGAATGACCTGGCTACTACATCATCTTCTGGATCTCAAAACATTTCGACTGAACTCAGATGTTCAACTACAATTCCATCAGACATTAATTATGTCAAATTAAAAGATGTACCAAATTGTCAATTTTGTAAAGCTGTAAAATTTGAATTTGAACCATCTGCATTTTGTTGCAGCAATGGTTCTATTCACTTAGCTTCACATGAAATTCCAACCGAATTAAAAAAACTTTATTTGGGAAATAGTGATGTAGCAAAACACTTTCGAAGTTATATTAGAACATATAATAACACATTTGCTTTTACTTCTTTAGGAGTAACTTATGACAAAGAATTAGCAAAAAACAAAAAAGGCATTTATACTTTTCGGGTACAAGGACAAATGTACCATTTTATAAATGACCTAATACCAACCAACAAAAAAAGTAAAAACCTTCAACTGTACTTCTTCGATAGCGAAAATGAAATAAGAAATCGAATGGCATGTTCAAATAAACTAAATGAATATGTTGTAAAAAATTTAATGGACATATTGAAAATTAATCCATACTCAATATTTCTAAAATCTCTAATAGATGTTCCACAACTGACTGATTTTTATATTGCTCTTAAGTGTGATTCTGGTTTAGACCAGCGTATATATAACCTACCAACTGTATCAGAAGTTGCAGGAATATGGGTAGAACAAGATATGAATAATTCCAAATCTACACCACATATTCGAATATATACGAAAAGTGATACAAGTCAACTGATAAATTATTTTTATGGTTGTTATGATCCATTGCAATATCCATTGCTATTTCCATATGGTCAAGGTGGATGGCACTGTGCTATTAAAAAAATTCAACGTTCTTCAAACACATCAACACAAATATATTGTGAGCAAGAACAATTATCAAGTGTACTGAATACACATTCAATTGATGGCTTGCTTAATATGGAGGCTGAACTACTGCAAAAAGGAAAACACAAACGAGATACCGTTTCTTGTCGTGAGTATTATTGTTACAAGCTTCAAATAAGAGATGATGAGAATATAATTTTACATGCAGGGAGATTATTTCAACAATATATTGTAGACGAATGGATAAAAATTGAAACCCAACGATTAGACTTTGCTTCTTATAATCAAGATTTATTTAGAGGTGATGTACTAGAAGGAATTGTAGATATTTTGCGTCGAGGAGAAAGAGAAGCATCACATATAGGAAAACAACGCATACTTCCACTTAGCTTCACAGGAGGTCCAAGAGATATGCGCCGGCGATATATGGATGCCATTGCATTAGTACAACGCTTTGGAAAACCTGATATATTTTTAACCATAACATGTAATCCTTCTTGGCCTGAAATAGAAGAAAATCTTCTGCCAACAGATGAAGTACAAAACAGACCTGATCTTGTAAGTAGAGTGTTTCGAGCAAAATTAGAAGAATTAAAAAATGATATACTAAAAAAACATATATTTGGTAAAGTTGCAGCATTTATGTATACAGTAGAATTTCAAAAGCGAGGCCTTCCCCATGCTCATTTTCTTATAATACTTAATGAGAATTACAAATTACTAACCCCAGAAGCATATGATCGATTCGTATGTGCGGAATTGCCAGATGAAAATGTAAATCCTTATTTATACACACTTGTTACACAACACATGATGCATGGTCCTTGTGGTAACTTAAATCCAACAAACTCATGTATGAAAAAGAAAGGACATTGTAAAAATAAGTACCCTAAAGAGTTTGTAGATCAAACAACTAAAGGAAAAAATTCATATCCAATATATAGAAGACGAAACACAGGCAAAAGTGTGAAAATTAGAGGACACTTTCTTGATAATTCATGGGTTGTTCCTTACAATCCATCCTTACTTTGTAAATTTAATTGTCACATGAATGTAGAAATATGTTCAGATATTAAAGTTGTTAAATATATTTATAAATATATATGCAAAGGACATGATAAAATAGCATTTCAGATACATACTAATGATGTGAATTTAGAAATAGATGAAATAAAAGAATATCAATCTGCTAGGTGGGTATCACCACCATATCAACAAAATTAAATTAAATATTTAAATGTATGTAGGAACATCAAACAAATTCACTGGTTTGACGAACAGATTCAATACCACAATTGCAATCAATCCTCCATACCCACAAGTTGCCACATTGAGAGCATGGTATTATTCATTTCTTAATTTTATTATATTATTAATTTTATTATATTATATATTATAAGTATAATACAAATATAGATTGATCTTCATAATTTTTTTTGTTTATAGGATCAAAACAATTGAACCAAAGCTTATTGATTATAAGATAAAAAGTACAACAACAATGGGTTCGATTTTGTTGATTCCATTTGAAGAAAAGGTCATATCTATCGCTAATATCCAGATGCAACCTCCCGTAAGAACAACAATAAGTACATTATTTAGCTATATTTATATAAATTTTTTATCAATATCTATTTCTATTAAAAATTAACATTATTGAATTTCAGGGACAAGTATTTTACATTGAAGCTGAATTGTCTCTTGTGAATAATGACCAACACTTTTGTGTTTTAGTATGCTCTAATTGCAAACAATTGTTCACAAGATGTAATGTTCGGAGGGAAATCTATTGCATAAATTGTGATCGATCCACACATCTTATACCCAGGTTTTGATGCTCTTATATAAATTATTTCACTGATTAAGATAACATAATGATTTAATTTAATATCTTTTACTGAATTATCACTATTCTATTTATTTTTTTATACTATATATAATAGATGTCAATTTGAAGTTGCTATTAAGGACAACAGTGGTGAGACAACAGCCACCGTTTCAGATGAAATTGCAGAGAAAATGTTAAACCTCACTTCAGAAGAAATTTATGAAATCAGAGTTGTCAAGGTATTCATTATTTTAAACTCCACTTAACCTTTTTCCTACTTTGAAGGTAATCTAATTAAATTTAATATTTCTATGGATAATGATGGTACTGGTTCTTGAATGAATAAGTAGGCTCTTTGCTCCAAAAGAGCCTCCTCTAAAACCCATCAAAATTGTTTTTTCCGGAATTAATTGATGAAAAGAATCTGGTTAAGTTCCCTATAGTTATATCTTTGGCTTGGGTTTACAGGAAATTCTTATTAATACTACATTGTTTTAGTAATAATAATAATAATACAGCGTCCCCAAACATGTATGTTTAGAAGTCCATGAGATGCAAAGGGTGTGTTTTTTTTTAAAAAAAAATATGGCCATTTAAGAAGGTTAAATGATGAGAAAATTAAGAGGAAGGAAATTAGAAAAGTTTTTTTTACTCTCTGAAAATTTATTTTTAAATCTTTTCTCCAATTCTTAGTCACATTATTATAATTAACCAAATTTTCTATTTTTTCAGAAAGAAATATTATCCTTTCAACACGTGCAAAATCAGTTGAACGGTAAAATATTCAACATTCAAATGAAAAGATTATTCACAAAAAATGTGGATACATCATTGAAGTTAATCATTTTGTCTTACATGGAGAAACAAGTTGTGATTCAAAAATCACCACCATCGTCCACCATAGATGTTTCAGATGTAAAAAAACGCAGCATTGAACATCTTGATTCAGAGGGAAAAGGATATCCAAGCATGAGAAACAAAGGCAGTTCATCCTCACACAAGCATGGAATGGAAATGAAAATTCCTCCCTCAAAAAAGAACTAAAAGGTATTGAAATTATTATTCGATCCAATACATTAGTTGTTTATTTAATTTGATTGTTGACATGACTTTGATTATGATCTGAAGCTTAAGATCTGCTTTGGTAGTAATAATTGGAGTTCATTTTGTTACTCTAAATTAGTACTACAAATTAACAATTTTGATGCTTGAGATTGAAATAATATCTACATGATTAGTTATGCTCAAGTTTATTAGCTTATGAATTTTCCCTCAAATGTCAATATTGCAAAACCAAAAAAAAAAAAAAGGGGGAGGAATATTACACTAATGGTAGAACAATTTTTTACATCATTTTTAGTGATTAATCAATATCCTCTACACCTTGTGAGAGATTCTATGACATCCTCTTTAGTACTTTTTAGTTTTTTGGAATGTTCTTGATATTTGAAGAATCATAAGTTCTTTTATCCACTTGTGGAGTGTGAAAGTCGACATGAGCGACTAATTTTGAAGAATAAGTTATATTCAAGTATTGTTTTTTATTTGTTGAGTAAAAGATGCAAACTTTGTTATTATTGTGGATAACAGATTTGATGCATGCTACTGAGAATGATTTGCATTTAGAGGCAAATTTATAGGAAAATTTTCTTTAGATTTGTCTTCTATCGTGGGAAATCTATTTGCTATTAATGCAGGCAAAAAGTTCAGGTTTGTAAGATTGTTCATGGAACTTCAATAAACTTCTTAGATGAATCTTTAAATATTTTAAAGCAAAATATTCTCTTATGAGATGCAACAACGTTATGCCAATTGTGATGAACCAGTTGTTGATGTTTTTTACGCCAAGAAGGATATTTATCATAAAGGAGCAAACTTTTTTGTTACAAATAGGGGAGGAAAATTACTTGTTTCTCTTGGAGCATAACTTATTAGAAACAAAAAACGATAAGTAGCATTTGAGAATAATGTCCTCATTTGAGATGCCTATACTTCTTATATTTTTTTCGAATATTCTCTAATATTCACTTATTGTTTCACAAATTTATAAAATACAGGATCTTTTGAAAAAATCATTCTTGTTACAGGTATTGGACATCATTTTGCACTCTTTTGCTGCTGCCAATGGATATCAAGTTTTGCATTGTTTTGATGTTACTATTGGATGGATTATTTTTTGGGTCTTTTGGGCAGATTGAACATGTTATTTGCTGTGATGTTAGGTTAGTTTAACTAACTACTATCTTTATTTTCTTACACTTATATCTTCTTTCAATATATATAAGATCATATAAAAGTAATATGTTGTTACTTTAGTTTTCTATGAACTTTTATGTTTTCTTTTACTTGGTAACACTAAAATACCTTTATAATTTTTACATTATTTTGAACTTTGACTTTCTAAACTTATGATGATACTGACAATTCATTTTTAATTTAATTTTAAATGTAATAAGTCTTAGTTTTCTATGAACTTTTATGTTTTATTTTCTTAGTTATACTAAAATACCTATATAATTTTTACATTATTTTGAACTTTGACTTTCTAAAATTATTGTGATACTGACATTTCATTTTTAATTTAAATGTAACAGGTGCTTCTGATTAAAAATGGTGCAAGAAAAATTAATCACAACATGATAAACGCAACTGCATCTATTTTGGTCTACTTTGTAAATAATGTATTGATGTAATTAGTACTCCTTAAATATCTTGTGTATATGAACAATATATTTGGCAGCTAAACTATGTTCAATGATTAAATTATTTATTTTGCGTTATTTTAAATTTTTACTAAAATTTTGCGTTGGGCCCGTGCTAGCACGGGCCATAGTAATCTAGTATATATATATATATGATTGTCAAAAAGAATATGGTAGAGTGATAAGTATTCCTTCATTTTTAATCTGAAGTTTCAAGGACATGCCGCCTTAGGTAAAGAGTTGTCTTTTTTAGGGGGTGCTTTATCTCTTAGTGGGACTTTCCGATGCGAACCAAAATTTAGTCGAGATCTAATATGTGAACCAAAATTTAGTCGAGATTTGATAAAAGATTTTGGAGATGAGTTTTCTTTGAGTATAGAATCGCCTTTGTTAGGCAGCATTTTATTCCTCAATGGAACTTTTCGACACAAATCAAAATTTAGTTGGGGTTCAATATGGATACTGAATGCCATTTGAGAAAACCAAAAGAAGAAAGTGGATATATATATATGTTTCAAGTTCAATTTAAAATTGTATTTTATTTGAAAAATTGAGTATAATTTGTTAAAATGTTTTAAAATCCACTTTTAACTTGTTTTTAGTATATCTAAGTATAAATAGTTTTTTTCTTCAATTTTAATAGTCATCATCATATATTTCAAAATAAAGTATTTTTATTTAACGCTTTCGACCCAAAATTTAGAAAAATTTATGTACGCTCAGTTAAAAATTATGAAATAAGTTTGTGATTCAAAACTTGAATTGACATAACATTGACAAGTAATAGCCCTTATTCTAGCTATGTTAACCAAATAAAATATTTATTTTTTTCAATTATACATATTAATTTTAATAAGAACATGCTTTAAGATATATACATTGCCTTATATTTCAAAAACAATTACAAGAATAAATACTTAAAATTCAAACTAATTATTTAAATGGTAGATTTGACCTTTTATGATGGACTTTTTATGGATGAAATAAGTTGAATTCTAATTTCTTGCTGGTTACATAGAAAAAAAAATATTCAAATAAATTGACTTTTATTTTTTCTGACTTTTCTTTATTTTCCTTTTTTGCACCAAAATACATTTAATGTACACGTGATCCCAATAAAATTATGGCATGGGTTCCTATAATTTATTAGCAGCTGCCTATGATCTTTTAATTTATATGTCTCTTTCTTCCAAAAATATATTTAGGTCAAATAAGATAAGGTTATAAATTAATACTTTAAATAAAAGCAACAATAATATTTGATGTATCGATAATATTCATAGAATTATTTTTCTTAAGTTTGAGGTGTTAATACAGTAAGTTGATAATTATGAAGTTTTAAGTTTGCATAATTTTTTTTATCTATCTAAATCTTGACGGATAATTACATGATTTCTTTTCATCTATCTTAAGAATGAAGTGACAGATATTCTATGAGATTAGTTGAAGTTGACGCAAACTAAAAAAAATAATCATACAGTATAATTACATTTCAGGAAATGCAATAAACCTTTTTAGTATAAATTAGTAACAAAAAAAGATAGCACTAGGAAAGACAAATTTATCAAAAAATTTATTTTTGATAAATCCTCAATTCATATATATATAAAGAAAATAATTTAATAAATAAAAACTATACCTTTTTTAACAATTTAAATTTAGATAAAATAATTACATATATTGCTTCTGACGTGGATTGTGTTCTTAAATTATTTTTTTAAATACAATGAATCATCAAATTTTCCATATAACTACAAAATTAGTTGTTAAAAGTCACCAACAACTAAATATTTATTTGACCAATCAAATTTCGACAAAATATCAAACGTACTAAGCTATTGATGTTAAGTACCATCTTTAAAATATTTAAATAATTATATTTATATCATATTTCTAACGACATTTCGATAGAAATATCACTATAACAAATGAAATTTTTTACATTGACTATAATAATATAATTATTATTATATTTGATTAACTAGCGATTCTGAATATAATAACATTAACTTAATTATTGATAAATATTTTTATGATAATAAATAAATATTATCAGTAAATATCTATTTCTTATCATATGTACGAGTTAAGCGAAAATTAGTAGTGCCATCATATCAATGTCCTTTATTTCATGTCGAGTTATTCATGATATGACAAAACAACAAAAAAAGGTAGTCTTTTTTTTTCTGTATTCAACCAAGAAAAATTCCTCCACCTCGATTCGAATCCTAATATTATATATTAATTAATAATAAAAAGAATATACCAACACAATCTTCTAAATCTTGAGATGGAAATTTCGATACATTCTTTTCTATTTGATTATTTGTTCTATTCTAAATCACCAAAAAAAAAATGAAAATAAAGACCTTCTGACTCGAAAAAAAAAACAAGAGAAACGGAAGAATTTATCGAAACTATATATATAACATTATTAATCAAAGTGTCTTAGTCATTTAATTTTTTTTTCTTAGATTTTATGTCATACCAAATTTTCGACCACAAATTCTAATTTAATTTCTTAAATTTTATGCTTACACTCAATTATATGAGAATGACACATCAATCATTGATATGGAAAAAACATTTAGATAAATTTAAATTGCTGCAAAAGAAAATAGCATTGTTTATACAATTAAAAATTGACAAGTGAAACGTGGACCAATCAAAAGCTTTAATCTCAAAACTAGAAAAAATAAAAATCAATAATGTATAATAATGGACTTTATTTCTGTGGGTCATTCTTTGTTTATTTGATCCCCATCACTACGACTTTTATAAGACATGAAAATGTTCTTTTATCATCGATAAATATCGCTGTAAATTGATAAGTATTTCTTGATTCAATTATAAAATTTTAGTATGAGTCTTTCTAAAGACGAAGTAGTATTATTTGATAGTAAGCGCTTTAATTACACCCTCTATTGTTAAATATCAAATTTTTTGATGTAAATTTAAACTTAATCGAATCATAATATGAATATCAGATGTCAGTTGAAAGAAGGAAAACAAAAAAATGCTCTTATCAAGACACGTCATGTTTTCAAGGGTCATTCTTTGTTTATTTAATCCCCATCACTTTGTGACTTTTATAAGACATGAAAATGTTCTTTATATCGCGGTGAATTGATAAGTATTTCTTTCTCTAATTAAAAAGTTACAGTAGTATCATTTGATAGTATGCACTTTAATTGCACTCTCTATTGTCAAATATAAAAATTTTCGATGTAAATTTAAACTCAGTCAAATCTTAATATGAATATCAAATATCGATTAACAGAACAAAAACGACAAAAATATTCTTATCTAGACACGTCATGTTTTCAAGAATTACTGTGGGTCATTCTTTGTTTATTCAATCCCCATCACTTTGTGACTTTTATAAGATATAAAAATGTTCTGTATATCGCGGTGAATTGATAAGTATTTCTTTCTCTGATTAAAAAGTTACAATAGCATCATTTGATAGTAAGCACTTTAATTGCACTCTCTATAGTCAAATATAAATTTTTTTGATGTAAATTTAAACTCAATCAAATTTTAATATGAATATCAAATATCGATTAACAGAGCAAAACGATAAAAATATTCTTATCAAGACACGTCATGTTTTCAAGAATTACTCATATTGCCTTAAGATAATAATTTTTCTATAGAAACTTCTCGATCTACAAGTAATCTTTTTCTTTATTTTTTAGAGTTTATCTACGTGATAAGATTAATTAATTAATTAATTTCAACTAATACAAATGTCATAATATATATCATGTTTTGACAGCAATTGAGAACCTAATTATTATTTTTAGTTTTTTTTTTCTTTTTTGATATGATAAATTTTTTTAAGAGAATAGATCCATGATTTTAAATTTATAGATTCTGATTTTTTTTCAAAAAATGATAATAAATTAAGTTCATTATAGATTATATATACATTATATGAATTTGTTAACACATATATGAGGTTGAACAAGGTAGATTTATTAGATAAATTATGATGTACGTGAATTTAATAAATTTTAATAAATAATAACATTAATTTATATAAAATAAAATAGAGGGAATAATTACTTATTTTTGACAAGAAGTTTTAAGTAAACGTTAGTGATTGCGTGTATTGAAAAATAAAAAATGTTAATAAAATCATTTTAAACTTTAAATCCAGACGTTAAATACCAATTTAAAGTGTTAATAATTGTAAAAGTTTGAGATAATCACGTGATAATTTTTTATTTTTAACAGATGTATTAAGGGTATTATTGTAACTTTCCACTGAAAAATATCTACTATGTTGTGTAGAAACATCCAAGGCTATAAAAGTAATTTCAGGCTTAGGGGCATAAATGTAATTTCATACTAAAAAAAATCTCCCAAGTTGTCTGGACACTATATATATATACACACACAGAAAAATCAATCTCAAATCTATCTCTCAGAAAAGTTTCTTACTCAACATCTTTACTCAACATCTCTCCTACAGGTTTGTTCATCTTTTAATTTCTAAGCATTTATTTATTTTTTTGCTTTATTTGATCTTCAATTTTTGCAGTGGCTTTTGCTTTATTTGCTCTTTGGATAATAATATTGTGATGTTTCAAAAGTTTCTTTTTTTTTTCCTTAAACACCTTTCCAAATCAACCAGTGCCTCAAAAATTGATCCGAGGAACTACAATTTAACACCCAAAATAATGAAAAACTATGAACTCCGTCATCAAAATGTTTGTTACTGGGAATCCATCTTAACCCAACTGAACAGCTCAAACAACCAGAAGAAAAGCTCAAACAACCAGAAGAAAAGCTCAAACAAGTATATGAAACAATTACAGTCTCCTCGAGAATGTGAACAACCAAAAGAACATAACTTGAGCATTATTAAACCAACTATCTACATCCCACACGAACATAAATCCATGAAACTAAAACACATGCGAAATCAAATTCATTTAAAAAAAGCAAAATGAAGACAGCTCACCTGATTGGAGACTCGCCGGAGAACCGGAGTGCCGGAGATTAAACCCTAAAACTTTTTTTTTTTTTGAGCTGAAGAAAAAATTCAAAAATGGAGGAAAACGCGAAAGGACTAATTGTGTAAAGAAAGATATTTCTGTGGGTGAATTTTGAAATGAAATTGAAAATGTAAGGAAATTACAGGGAAAAAGGTTATTTACCGGGTATAGCCGGTGGACTTTTCGGAGTGTAACGCGGAGAAAGAAGCTACTTTACTTTTTCATTTCTTTTTCTTATACTTTTCTCGATTTGTCATAAAAGGAAAATTTCAAAATAAAATTATTATCTTATATAGAAGATGAGATTAGCTATTCGAATTATAATCCTAAATCCTTTTTTTAACCAAAGAACCCCTAAAATCACTAATATGAATTTTAGTTAATTAAAATAGTTTGAAATAATTTACATAAGCATAACACATTCAATGATTTGTAAGCAAACACAAGACTCAAACCTAATTCATTATAAGGACAAATCAGAAATTTCTAGGACATTATATTATAAATTCGAGTCTATCCCTCTAATATATTATAAATGATATCTTAGATTAGTGGTAAAGTTAGGATTTTTTTTTTAAAAAAGGGTTAAATTGAGTGGAAAAATTATTTGTATCATATAAAAAGTATAATTTGTTGTTCTATTAATCCAAAATCACCCAAACAACACAATTATAAGACTATTATATATTATGTGATGGATTATAAAAGTCATAAAATATATTGGACAAATAACATTTGGATCCTACCTTTAGTGGTCGGTTGATAGCTTTCATTCTGTCCGATGATGTTATTAGTTTAATGTCCAAATTACATCTACACCTAACCCTAAAACTTCTTCATATTAATATTTAATCTTGAAAACATCATCTATATATTTTTATTTTCTTTATCTTTTTCTATTAAAATTTCATAATTATTATTTTATGGGAATAGGACACAGAAAAGAACAAGAATATAGAATATATAATGTTTCTCCATCAATGAGTCTATACCAATTTCAAAATTTTGATATTTCACACAGGAAAAAATGAACTTTGAAATGACATCTAATAACTCCAAAAGCTCCATAAATTAATTCTACCCTCTCATTGCTGAAATGTAATTAAGTTCTTATTCCCTGCCAAGAGGAGGATAATTTATCTTTAAGCTGTGATATAACTCCAAGATGGGCAGCTTTAGGATTGAAATCATAACTCCAAAATGAACAACTTTTGCATTTTTACACCAACATACATAGTACTTTACAAAATGGGCAGCTTTAAGATTGAAATCATAACTTCAAGATGAGCGGCTTTTGCATTTTTACACCAACATACATGGTACTTTAAGGCCACGTTCTCTTTTCTATTTTTTTTAATTACTCTATGATATTTTTCCTAAATTTTTTCCTTAGTTATAACTGTCTATTGTGCATATGTATTTTATTGGTGATAATTAATTAAAATTAACATACTCTTTGAATTATTAATTTTACAGTTGTTTCTGTTTACTGAAGTAGCTGTCCATTTCTTTATTTCGTTCAGCTTGCAGTGCGTTGTAAGTAGAATTCATTCAACCCTTTTTCAAATTATTATTATTAATTAATTACTACATAATAGAATAGTCGATTTACAAGCAAATATAATTTCACATTTTGTTTTATGCAAGACATCCTAAATAATTCAAGCTCCAAAGATGTCAACCAATAGAAATAATAAAAACAGAAGTACTTTTCCAAAATCAAATGCTGACAGAAATAGTAGAAGACGTGAGTTATATCGGTTGATGCCACTTGAAGAAAAACAAAACCTTTTGGCACGACGACGAGCAAAAAGAGCTGAATTGAAAAGACAACATACATCTGAAAGTTCAATAAAGAATGACCTGGCTACTACATCATCTTCTGGATCTCAAAACATTTCGACTGAACTCAGATGTTCAACTACAATTCCATCAGACATTAATTATGTCAAATTAAAAGATGTACCAAATTGTCAATTTTGTAAAGCTGTAAAATTTGAATTTGAACCATCTGCATTTTGTTGCAGCAATGGTTCTATTCACTTAGCTTCACATGAAATTCCAACCGAATTAAAAAAACTTTATTTGGGAAATAGTGATGTAGCAAAACACTTTCGAAGTTATATTAGAACATATAATAACACATTTGCTTTTACTTCTTTAGGAGTAACTTATGACAAAGAATTAGCAAAAAACAAAAAAGGCATTTATACTTTTCGGGTACAAGGACAAATGTACCATTTTATAAATGACCTAATACCAACCAACAAAAAAAGTAAAAACCTTCAACTGTACTTCTTCGATAGCGAAAATGAAATAAGAAATCGAATGGCATGTTCAAATAAACTAAATGAATATGTTGTAAAAAATTTAATGGACATATTGAAAATTAATCCATACTCAATATTTCTAAAATCTCTAATAGATGTTCCACAACTGACTGATTTTTATATTGCTCTTAAGTGTGATTCTGGTTTAGACCAGCGTATATATAACCTACCAACTGTATCAGAAGTTGCAGGAATATGGGTAGAACAAGATATGAATAATTCCAAATCTACACCACATATTCGAATATATACGAAAAGTGATACAAGTCAACTGATAAATTATTTTTATGGTTGTTATGATCCATTGCAATATCCATTGCTATTTCCATATGGTCAAGGTGGATGGCACTGTGCTATTAAAAAAATTCAACGTTCTTCAAACACATCAACACAAATATATTGTGAGCAAGAACAATTATCAAGTGTACTGAATACACATTCAATTGATGGCTTGCTTAATATGGAGGCTGAACTACTGCAAAAAGGAAAACACAAACGAGATACCGTTTCTTGTCGTGAGTATTATTGTTACAAGCTTCAAATAAGAGATGATGAGAATATAATTTTACATGCAGGGAGATTATTTCAACAATATATTGTAGACGAATGGATAAAAATTGAAACCCAACGATTAGACTTTGCTTCTTATAATCAAGATTTATTTAGAGGTGATGTACTAGAAGGAATTGTAGATATTTTGCGTCGAGGAGAAAGAGAAGCATCACATATAGGAAAACAACGCATACTTCCACTTAGCTTCACAGGAGGTCCAAGAGATATGCGCCGGCGATATATGGATGCCATTGCATTAGTACAACGCTTTGGAAAACCTGATATATTTTTAACCATAACATGTAATCCTTCTTGGCCTGAAATAGAAGAAAATCTTCTGCCAACAGATGAAGTACAAAACAGACCTGATCTTGTAAGTAGAGTGTTTCGAGCAAAATTAGAAGAATTAAAAAATGATATACTAAAAAAACATATATTTGGTAAAGTTGCAGCATTTATGTATACAGTAGAATTTCAAAAGCGAGGCCTTCCCCATGCTCATTTTCTTATAATACTTAATGAGAATTACAAATTACTAACCCCAGAAGCATATGATCGATTCGTATGTGCGGAATTGCCAGATGAAAATGTAAATCCTTATTTATACACACTTGTTACACAACACATGATGCATGGTCCTTGTGGTAACTTAAATCCAACAAACTCATGTATGAAAAAGAAAGGACATTGTAAAAATAAGTACCCTAAAGAGTTTGTAGATCAAACAACTAAAGGAAAAAATTCATATCCAATATATAGAAGACGAAACACAGGCAAAAGTGTGAAAATTAGAGGACACTTTCTTGATAATTCATGGGTTGTTCCTTACAATCCATCCTTACTTTGTAAATTTAATTGTCACATGAATGTAGAAATATGTTCAGATATTAAAGTTGTTAAATATATTTATAAATATATATGCAAAGGACATGATAAAATAGCATTTCAGATACATACTAATGATGTGAATTTAGAAATAGATGAAATAAAAGAATATCAATCTGCTAGGTGGGTATCACCACCAGAGGCCGCATGGAGAATATTTGCTTTTCCTATTAGTGAAATGAGTCCAAGTGTATATCATCTTCAACTACATCTTGATGGACAACAGTTTGTCTCCTTCAAAAGAACAGATAATATTAATAAAATTATAGACAATCCCATGATTAAAAAAACAATGTTAACTGAATTTTTTTTTATGAATAAAACGAACAAAGATGCTGTAGACCTAAATTTACTATATCGTGAATTTCCAGAACACTTCGTATGGTCAACAACAAATAAAGTGTGGACACGCCGTAAAAAGGGTCATGTTGTTGGTCGTGTAGTGACATGTCATCCAACTGAGGGAGAAAGATACTATCTTAGATTACTTCTAATGAATATAAGAGGGCCAAAATCCTACGAAGATCTACGAACTATAAATGGAATACAATATAATTCATTTAGAGAAGCTGCAGAAAAAAGAGGATTATTACATTGTGATAATAATTTGATAGAATGCATGTCTGAAGCTGCAAGCTATCAAATGCCATCCAGTTTAAGGCAATTATTTGCCATGTTGTTGATTTATTGTAATCCAACAAATCCTAGAGCATTATGGGAAAGATATGAAAGTTCAATGTCAGAAGATTTTAAAAAGATTTTAAACATAAATGAAAGGGAAATTCGTTATAAAGTTTTAAGTTGTATTAATGATATTCTTCACTCTATGGGTCGTGACATCAATGAATTTGAATTAATTCCTGAATTCATAAAACCATCATCAATAGCACGAGAAGCTAAAGATGTTCATTATGAAAGAAACATTATTGTTAATAAGGAAGATTTATTATTAAAAAATAAATTAAACACCGAACAAAAAGAAGCTTATAATATAATTCTTAATAGAGTATTATCAAATAAATCAGGTGCATTCTTTATTGACGGTCCTGGTGGAACTGGTAAGAGTTTTTTATATCGTGCTTTATTAGCTACAATAAGACACATGGGATTTATAGCTTTAGCAACTGCAAGTTCTGGCGTTGCAGCTTCGCTTCTTCCTGGAGGTCGAACTGCTCACTCCCGATTTAAAATTCCTATTGATGTTAATGAAAATTTCAGCTGTAACATTAGCAAACAAAGTTCATTAGCATCTTTAATACGAGATGCAAAATTAATCGTTTGGGATGAAATTTCAATGGCCAAAAAAGGAATGATAGAAGCATTTGATTTGCTTTTAAAAGACTTAATGGAGACAAATATACTATTTGGTGGCAAAGTAATAGTTTTTAGTGGTGATTTTAGACAGACTCTTCCAGTAGTTCGCAATGGAAAAAAAGAAGACTTCATTCGTGAAAGCTTATTGTACTCTGAAATTTGGAATCAACTTGAAAAACTAAGATTATCAGAGAATATGCGTGCAAAAAATGATCCTAAATTTTGTGAGTATTTAATGAGAATTGGTGATGGAAAAGAAAAACAAAATGACTATGGAAAAATTGAAATTCCTCATTCTCTTCTTATTCCTTTTACTTCCGAAAAAGAATCGCTAAATATTCTTTTTAAAAGTACATATCCTGATTTATATAAATGTGATTCAAATTCTTCATTTCTTACTTCTCGTGCCATTCTAACAACCAAAAATGATTTCGTTGATGAAATAAATAATATGTTAATTTCACAATTTTCAAATATTGAAAAAATTTACATTGCTATAGATGAAACTATTGATCCTAAAGATCAGAGTGAGTACGAAGATTTCTTACACACTTTGAATCCTGCTGGTTTACCTCCGTATAAATTAACTTTGAAGAAAAACTGTCCTATTATGTTATTAAGAAATTTAAATCCTTCTGAAGGTTTATGCAATGGAACACGATTAATATGTAATGATTTTAAATCTCACATCATTAGTGCAACAATATCTAGCGGTGATTTTAAAAATACACATGTATTTATTCCACGAATACCACTCATGACATCAGAGGATGAAAAATTACCTCTTCCTTTTAAAAGGACACAATTTCCAATACGATTATGTTTTGCTATGACTATTAATAAAGCTCAAGGACAAACATTAGATTTTGTTGGATTATATTTGCGTGAACCTGTTTTTTCTCATGGACAATTATATGTTGCTCTATCACGAGCCAAAAATTCTAATAATGTTAAAATATTAATAAGACCACCTATAGCTACCGACAATGATGATCACTCCACATATAATATTGTCTATGATGAAATTATTAAAAAAGCCTTCTCCTAAATTCATTTTATACCTTTCAACGGTAAATTTAATTTCCAATTTATTTATACTTTATCATATTTAATTAATTTATATTATGTTCTCTCTATTCATGATATATTTATCTTTTGTTCATATAGTTGTAACACAATAATTAAAATTATAATATCTAATTTAAATGCAGATTCACTCACATGGCAAAAAGATTTGCAATCAATATGATCACTCCTGATACAGATGATTGGATTTGCAAGGTTCAAGTGATCGATAAATCTCGACCCAAGGATAACAAAGAGAAAACAAAAAAATATCAGGTTTTAATTCTACAAGACGAAGAGGTATTAATTTTTTTTATTAACATTTTTACTATAATTTTTTTTAGAATAATAAGGTAATGAAAAATTTAATATTTATTGCTAATCAATTTTTTTTAAATTCTTTTACAGGAAAATCAAGTTCAAGGGATTATTTTCAATGCTGATATAACATTTTTTGAAAATAGAGATGTGCTTCTTCCGTTTAAAACTTATTTGATATCAGTTGCATATGTTAAGGAGCCACCTCTTGGATATGAAAATCCTCTCAACAAATTCACTTGGACCATTGATAAAAATACCATTATCGAACCAATTGAAAAGATTACTCCTCCTGAAGATCCATTACCACCACCAACCCGATTAACTCTTGCTACCTTTGACACTTTGGAATATCAATCCAGAGAACATGAGTTTGGTATTCATTTTTAAAAAAATTCTATGATTTTATTGTAATATGATCATTGTCATCATCTAATAACTCTTTTTGTGATTCCATTTGTCTCTCAATCACACCACTCTCTCCAGAGTGAGTTTCTCTTCTTCTTCTTCTTTATAAGATAAGTACGTAATGATCTCGAATATATTTTGTTTAGTCGGAACTTTAGCTGTAGCATATTAGTTTAATCATTGATGGGTTTTGAGTTAGTGTTGTTGCTATGATAGAAAGGTTACTACTGTGGGTCTGTGAAATGTTCTTTAGAAGTTGTGCTTCAAGTTTTTTTGGGTTCCTTCTCTTTTGACAATGTTGTTGGCAATATTCATAACCCAGTTTCCATGTAGCTTTGGGAAATTGCTTGTTTTAATTACAAATCTATTTAGTTATGTGATTTGCTTGAGTAGTGCTCTTTTTTTTTTCTCTTTATATTCCATGCCATATTGTCATGTTACAGAACTAAATATTTTCGCTCCTTTCTCTATTTAATTTTGCATCATGTCTTTGAATATGCAATTGCTAATATTGTTACATTGTTGGTATCCTTAATCATTTGCACGTCTCCAATTTTCTGCGGTAAGATAACTATTAATCCTTACTATATTCTCTTTCTTTGAGTTGCATCCGAGCCCTTTTGGACTCTATCCTTGCATCCTCGAGTCGTATGGAGCTGGTTACAGATTTCCAGAGACATGAAGGTGGTTGTACACACGCGTATACGTTGATACAGAAAAAGGGGACTTCGGAGGAAGAAAAACGACATGGGAGGCAAGAAAACTCAAATAAAAAATGTTGAGATAAACTTTACACAATAAACCATTACTTGAATGACCGGATTCAAAACGAAAATAAAAAAAAACCACAATTACATACCTGAAAATCCGCGAGTTGAATGGTAATGAAGAAGAAGAATATGAAATTTTTCACAAAAACAAACAATATTACCAAGAAGAAGAACAAAAAGCACAATATTTGTTTCCTATTAAATCGGCGAGTTGAATGGTAATGAAGAAGAAGATGATGAAATTTTTGTCAAAAAAAAAACAATATTACCAAGAAGAAGACCAAAAATCACTTTTAACCTCGTGAATAGACGCGCCGCTGACAGACCGGCGCGTCATTCCATAACGTTGCGTCTGTCAGTGTAATTAATTGCACGCATTCATTACACTCTGTAATAATAAATGCCGTGTGAGGGAATATTTGATTCTCATTAATTAAAATAAATGCCGGTTGCTATATTAATAAAAAAAAATTAAAAAATTCTAATTGCATTAAATGATCAACTTAAATAGCCGCCCTTGCATTTAATGCTACCTCAGTCACGTCAAAAAAAAATTTTTAAAAAGGAAAAATCGTTTATTAATGGAAAAGTCAAATTATATGACTTGGTAAATATGTAAATTAATCGGTATTGAAGTAAATAAATTCGGAAATGTAATTTCAAGCCTCAAACTTGTATATTTGCTTAAAAAACACATTGTGAAATTGAAGAATGGGCCAGGCAGGCCCAATCATTTATTTAGAACCGGGGCAGGTGAAATTAGGCCTGCCAAGCCCAATAGTTTTAGCTTCATATATATATATATATATATATATATATATATATATACGAAAAGGCCCGTTAACGGGCCCAATGTTACAATCTTAAATTGTATTTATATGTGATTAATCATATTCTTAAATAATTTATAACTTGTTTAAGTTGTCACAATCAACATTAAAAGATTATCTAATCCAATATTCATTTTAGTATTATGTCAGACACAAACATTGAATTGAACAGACGTATATTGGATATAAATCCTTTCTTTAATTATATGTATTTCAAATGAAATGACATATTTTATGTGGTTAACATAACTATATAATGGACGTTTGTAAATATGCATACATTTTTTTTATTTTTCAAAATTTGAACAAAAAATATCTCATATAAATATTATATCATATATTTACGTGCTCATTCGAAAAAAAATGTAGCTCAAGTGTCAAAATAAATTTTACTAACAATTTTAATAATGCTATTAATATATTAAGCGAAACATAATACCAAAATAATATTTTTATCCAACACAACCACATTTTCATTTAATTTTTTTATATATCACAAATGGAAAAATATTGGAACAAAAATATATTTAGTTTGGATATCTTAAGTAGAAAAAAAATTTATTGGAACACTATTAATTTTTACTTTGTTAAAAGTATTTTAAAAATTATATTGAAAAAGCTAAATTGATTTTAAATAGTGAATGCTAAAAATAGGATTGATAATGAATAGTAAATTTATAATAGACAATAAAATTAAAATGATATAAAAAGAATAGATCAATATGTATTACATGTGTTTAGAGGCTATTGGTGGAGAAATAAGATAATGTCAAGTATATAGTATAATTTATAATGCTCATTGTACAACTCTTCATAGCCATCCTTGGATCTCCAGTAGGCAGCAAGCTGCTATACTTGGCTGTTGATTCATGATTGAAAAGTGAAGTACAATGAATACTGAGTTAGTAGGAAGTTGCCTTAGCAAGGAAGAGTCAGCATATCATTATGTATTTTGTATGTGTTACTGCTTGAACATATATGTTTTACTTGAACGACCATCAATTTTTAAAAGACAATTACTAATCACTTCTTCTCATTAGTCTAACTATAAAGAGGAGACAAATTTGGTTAATATAGAGTGGCTTCCGAAAGAAACTTCAACTATCACAATAATGTAGTAATTTGCTGTTGAGCCAACTTTAAAATTAAACGGTTTATGTTCCTCATCATAGGATGTGTATTTGGTCCATGCGTATTCCGACATTCACAGGCTCAAAACATAATAATCCTTGGCGACATTAACAGGCCCAAAACACAATAGTCTGTCACCAAAATCTCCCCAAAATATCAAGTAATTTGCTATCTATATGCAAGCTAAATGTCTTCATGTGCTAGAAGAAGATATGAGAGGACAGTACTAAAAAGTCATGTTCAGGTGTAAGAGTTAGTATGTGCACCTTGTTCCATTACGTTAAACCTCAAAAAACAAATGTTTTACTCTTGCATTTAACTCAATCTAGGCATTTCAATAGTCAAAGTAGTAAAGAAGACTCAAAAAAATCAGCACAAGTAACATTGGCTAGCCTAATGTGCTTTCATCTATTTCCAAATCTTCATTCATCTCATGGTTCTATGGTGATGGTAATCTGAGTACACAGGAGAAAATTTGCATTCATTTTGGGAACTTCATCGCGAAATGCTTGTGCTATGCTTTGTAATGCTATCAATTAAAAAGAATCATCCCTCTCATAGTGATTCATTTTATCATAAATGTAATTTGGTGAGTAGTTATTGCATTGGAAGATTATGTTGTCTTGTGCCATCTTAAAGTTTCAAGAATGAAGACATTAATTTCTCGTAAAAAATGTATCATGAATATTAAATTATTAATTTCTCAAGACAAATAAATTTTAGAAAGAAATACAATCATAGTAGAATTTAAAATGTTGGGCCCGTGCTATGCACAGGCATATCTATCTAGTATTATATAGAAATATGAAAGGTAGGATGACCAAGGATAAAAATGTAATTTCACACTAATAAAAAAGGATATGCCAATGTTAGGATGCTGCAACAGCCAGAACAGATCTTATTGTCACCATCTTAACAACTGGTGAGAAAGTTTTTGTGTAATCTAGCCCCTCCTATTGATTAAATCCTTTAGGCAATTTTTTTTTGAGCTACGGGCCCCGAAAAATTCCCCGAATAATGCACTACGCTTCAAAACAGTAATATATGTTAGTTCAGCCAAACAAATGACAAAAACAAATGACGGATTTGAGAAAAAATGATGATGCATTTTTGGACCCGAAACAGTCGACAAGTGTTTCTACGCGACGCGTCCGTGACGGGGACATGTCGCAGACGGTCCGAAATGTCGCGGATGGTTTTTTTTTTACTTATAATTTTTTTTTTACTTATACATTTTTTTGTTACAAATGGGTTCCAAAAGTTTTTAAAATATACACTTTAACCCTTCATTAACTTAATCCCACTTAATTTTTAATTAATGACAAGTTTGACCGATCAAGGTCAAACTTGTCACCTTTTTTAATTTTTAAACTTAACCAACACCTCTCCTTCAATTTTCACAACTTGATATTTAAAATTAAGTACTTGATCTGGGTAGTTGATACTTGATTAAGGATTTTCCTGTTTTTTAGAATGATACTCATCGTTGAAATCGGAATGGAGACTGCTATGAAGAAGTACATGGAAAATGGAAGGCACTAGGTTTTGGCGGAGGAATTGGAGATTTTTTAATTTCTTCCCTTTTGTTTAGGTTGAAAATAATTATAAAAATTTTGAAAATTGAAATTAATCATGAAAAGATTGATTACACAACTAAAAAAATAGAAAAATTATGTAGATATTGATTAGAATACTCAAAATTAGAAGATAATTTAGAATAAATTAAGAAGGAGAGAAAAATAATAGTCACTATATTTATGTCACAAGAAAATGGGAGATGCAATTTAGCAGGAAATTCTCTTTATTTATGTTTGGGTATAGCTTTGTTTGCTCTTCTAAGTCACTAGCTTTTCTCTTACTACTGTTCATACCTATTGCGCTTCAGCCACTTTCCTATCCCCCTTTAAGAATTACAGACTTTGTGCGAGCATCACTGTGGAAAAAGCAGACAGGTAATCATGAAAGATTGATTACACAACTAAAAAAATAGGAAGATTATGTAGATATTGATTAGAAGACTTAAAATTAGGATAAATTAAGAAGGAGAGAGAAATAATAGTCTAGGTATCTACAAATTGAAGAGAGAGAGTGAAAATACGAGATTTTTATAATTTTTTAGGATGGTAAGAATTATTTAAAAATATGATAAAATATGTTGTATAATTCTGTTATTTTTCCTTAATAGAAAGCCTAAAACATATTTGAAAGACTTTCCAAGTAATTTAAAACTTAAACACATTTGACCAATTGAACTAAAGAGTGTCAAAGGAGGAAAGATTCCACATTTTAAAAAAGGACTTAAATAATTTGGACAAGTAAAAAAAAATTCACAAGTACTAAACTAGAAAGATCTAAGGAAAAAAATATATTTTTTTTGAATAAAACTCAAATTTAAAAAATAAAAAAATAACACATATGACTTTGACATGTTGGGGGATCAATTAGATTAAAAACAAATAATTACTAAATTAAAGTTAGTGTTAGAAACAAATAGCAAGTATCACAAAATATCACAAAGTAATAATATATATTTCTATTATATAGAAGAGCCAATGGAAGGACAACCATGGCTATGAAGAGTTGTACAATGAGCATTATAAATTATACTATATACTTGACATTATCTTATTTCTCCACCAATAGCCTCTAAACACATGTAATACATATTGATCTATTCTTTTTATATCATTTTAATTTTATTGTCTATTATAAATTTACTATTCATTATCAATCCTATTTTTAGCATTCACTATTTAAAATCAATTTAGCTTTTTCAATATAATTTTTAAAATACTTTTAACAAAGTAAAAATTAATAGTGTTCCAATAAATTTTTTTTCTACTTAAGATATCCAAACTAAATATATTTTTGTTCCAATATTTTTCCATTTGTGATATATAAAAAAATTAAATGAAAATGTGGTTGTGTTGGATAAAAATATTATTTTGGTATTATGTTTCGCTTAATATATTAATAGCATTATTAAAATTGTTAGTAAAATTTATTTTGACACTTGAGCTACATTTTTTTTCGAATGAGCACGTAAATATATGATATAATATTTATATGAGATATTTTTTGTTCAAATTTTGAAAAATAAAAAAAATGTATGCATATTTACAAACGTCCATTATATAGTTATGTTAACCACATAAAATATGTCATTTCATTTGAAATACATATAATTAAAGAAAGGATTTATATCCAATATACGTCTGTTCAATTCAATGTTTGTGTCTGACATAATACTAAAATGAATATTGGATTAGATAATCTTTTAATGTTGATTGTGACAACTTAAACAAGTTATAAATTATTTAAGAATATGATTAATCACATATAAATACAATTTAAGATTGTAACATTGGGCCCGTTAACGGGCCTTTTCGTATATATATATATATATATATATATATATATATATATATATATGAAGCTAAAACTATTGGGCTTGGCAGGCCTAATTTCACCTGCCCCGGTTCTAAATAAATGATTGGGCCTGCCTGGCCCATTCTTCAATTTCACAATGTGTTTTTTAAGCAAATATACAAGTTTGAGGCTTGAAATTACATTTCCGAATTTATTTACTTCAATACCGATTAATTTACATATTTACCAAGTCATATAATTTGACTTTTCCATTAATAAACGATTTTTCCTTTTTAAAAATTTTTTTTTGACGTGACTGAGGTAGCATTAAATGCAAGGGCGGCTATTTAAGTTGATCATTTAATGCAATTAGAATTTTTTAATTTTTTTTTATTAATATAGCAACCGGCATTTATTTTAATTAATGAGAATCAAATATTCCCTCACACGGCATTTATTATTACAGAGTGTAATGAATGCGTGCAATTAATTACACTGACAGACGCAACGTTATGGAATGACGCGCCGGTCTGTCAGCGGCGCGTCTATTCACGAGGTTAAAAGTGATTTTTGGTCTTCTTCTTGGTAATATTGTTTTTTTTTTGACAAAAATTTCATCATCTTCTTCTTCATTACCATTCAACTCGCCGATTTAATAGGAAACAAATATTGTGCTTTTTGTTCTTCTTCTTGGTAATATTGTTTGTTTTTGTGAAAAATTTCATATTCTTCTTCTTCATTACCATTCAACTCGCGGATTTTCAGGTATGTAATTGTGGTTTTTTTTTATTTTCGTTTTGAATCCGGTCATTCAAGTAATGGTTTATTGTGTAAAGTTTATCTCAACATTTTTTATTTGAGTTTTCTTGCCTCCCATGTCGTTTTTCTTCCTCCGAAGTCCCCTTTTTCTGTATCAACGTATACGCGTGTGTACAACCACCTTCATGTCTCTGGAAATCTGTAACCAGCTCCATACGACTCGAGGATGCAAGGATAGAGTCCAAAAGGGCTCGGATGCAACTCAAAGAAAGAGAATATAGTAAGGATTAATAGTTATCTTACCGCAGAAAATTGGAGACGTGCAAATGATTAAGGATACCAACAATGTAACAATATTAGCAATTGCATATTCAAAGACATGATGCAAAATTAAATAGAGAAAGGAGCGAAAATATTTAGTTCTGTAACATGACAATATGGCATGGAATATAAAGAGAAAAAAAAAAGAGCACTACTCAAGCAAATCACATAACTAAATAGATTTGTAATTAAAACAAGCAATTTCCCAAAGCTACATGGAAACTGGGTTATGAATATTGCCAACAACATTGTCAAAAGAGAAGGAACCCAAAAAAACTTGAAGCACAACTTCTAAAGAACATTTCACAGACCCACAGTAGTAACCTTTCTATCATAGCAACAACACTAACTCAAAACCCATCAATGATTAAACTAATATGCTACAGCTAAAGTTCCGACTAAACAAAATATATTCGAGATCATTACGTACTTATCTTATAAAGAAGAAGAAGAAGAGAAACTCACTCTGGAGAGAGTGGTGTGATTGAGAGACAAATGGAATCTCCTCAAAATGTCTCTTGTAAGACGAGGACACGTCAAGGAGAAAGTCGTTGAAGGTTGTCGATTGGAGCCGTTGCCGGATTATTCCTTTGGTGCTGGGTTTGTTGTTGCATTCGCAAAGGAGAAGAAGCGTGGGGCATGGGATGAAAAAACAGAAAGGTAAAGGGGCGCGTGATCAGTGCTGTATAGGTGTGTAATGTTGTGTGCTTGAAAAGGTTGGATTGGGCCGGGTTTCATTGATTTGGGCAAAATTGGTTCCAAATGGACCAAAATGGTCTGAGAAAATGGGTTAAATGGATGGGGAATTAAATTTAAGAAAGGGAAAAAAACCTCCCTATGCATTTTAAGAATCTTTTTTACATCAATGTGTCAAAAAAAAATATTTACAACCAAATGTCCATAGTTTTTTTGCAAAAGTGTACATATGGACCAAAAAAAAAAGATAAAAAAAAATAAAAACGTGTGAAACAAAAAAAAATACAATTAATGCAAATTGTGTGAATAGTGTCCTTCTTTATAGGGAAACGAGAAAAAAGGACAACAATCCTAAGCAACCAACAACTGCATTTAATGTGTGTACTTTTTCTTTCTCTTACATTAAAATTGTACATACTTTACAACTTTGTTTTCTGGTGCAAATGTTTTGCATGAAATGTTGGTAATTCCGTTGGTTATAGTGATGATGAAGATGTTGATATCAACATATATATTGACAGTGTGTTGGTTAATTTGTTGATAGCAATGTTGGTTTTTAGACTGGTAATAATGTTGGTATAGTTGTAAACATATATGTCGACAGTATTAACTTTTCTATCATAGCAACAACACTAACTCAAAACCCATCAATGATTAAACTAATCTGCTACAGCTAAAGTTCCGACTAAACAAAATATATTCGAGATCATTACGTACTTATCTTATAAAGAAGAAGAAGAAGAGAAACTCACTCTGGAGAGAGAGTGGTGTGATTGAGAGACAAATGGAATCTCCTCAAAACGTCTCTTGTACGATGAGGACACGTCAAGGAGAAAGTCGTTGAAGGTTGTCGACGATTGGAGCCATTGCCGGATTATTCCTTTGGTGCTGGGTTTGTTGTTGCATTCGCAAAGGAGAAGAAGCGTGGGGCATGGGATGAAAAAACAGAAAGGTAAAGGGGCGCGTGATCAGTGCTGTATAGGTATGTAATGTTGTGTGCTTGAAAAGGTTGGATTGGGCCGGGTTTCATTGATTTGGGCCAAGAAATTGGTTCCAAATGGACCAAAATGGTCTGAGAAAATGGGTTAAATGGATGGGGAATTAAATTTAAGAAAGGGAAAAAAACCTCCCTATGCATTTTAAGAATCTTTTTTACATCAATGTGTCAACAAAAAATATTTACAACCAAATGTCCATAGTTTTTTTGCAAAAGTGTACATATGGAAAAAAAAAAAGATAAAAAAAATAAAAACGTGTGAAACAAAAAAAAATACAATTAATGCAAATTGTGTGAATAGTGTCCTTCTTTATAGGAAAACGAGAAAAAAGGACAACAATCCTAAGCAACCAACAACTGCATTTAATGTGTGTACTTTTTCTTTCTCTTACATTAAAATTGTACATACTTTACAACTTTATTTTCTGGTGCAAATGTTTTGCATGAAACGTTGGTGATTCCGTTGGTTATAGTGATGATGAAGATGTTGATATCAATATATATATTGACAGTGTGTTGGTTAATTTGTTGATAGCAATGTTGGTTTTTAGACTGGTAATAATGTTGGTATAGTTGTAAACATATATGTCGACAGTAGTAACTTTTCTATCATAGCAACAACACTAACTCAAAACCCATCAATGATTAAACTAATCTGCTACAGCTAAAGTTCCGACTAAACAAAATATATTCGAGATCATTACGTACTTATCTTATAAAGAAGAAGAAGAAGAGAAACTCACTCTGGAGAGAGTGGTGTGATTGAGAGACAAATGGAATCTCCACAAAACGTCTCTTGTACGACGAGGACTCGTCAAGGAGAAAGTCGTTGAAGGTTGTCGATTGGAGCCGTTGCCGGATTATTCCTTTGGTGCTGGGTTTGTTGTTGCATTCGCAAAGGAGAAGAAGCGTGGGGCATGGGATGAAAAAACAGAAAGGTAAAGGGGCGCGTGATCAGTGCTGTATAGGTATGTAATGTTGTGTGCTTGAAAAGGTTGGATTGGGCCGGGTTTCATTGATTTGGGCCAAGAAATTGGTTCCAAATGGACCAAAATGGTCTGAGAAAATGGGTTAAATGGATGGGGAATTAAATTTAAGAAAGGGAAAAAAAACCTCCCTATGCATTTTAAGAATCTTTTTTACATCAATGTGTCAACAAAAAATATTTACAACCAAATGTCCATAGTGTACATATAGACCAAAAAAAAAAGATAAAAAAAAAATAAAAACGTGTGAAACAAAAAAAAAATACAATTAATGCAAATTGTGTGAATAGTGTCCTTCTTTATAGGGAAACGAGAAAAAAGGACAACAATCCTAAGCAACCAACAATTGTATTTAATGTGTGTACTTTTTCTTTCTCTTACATTAAAATTGTACATACTTTACAACTTTGTTTTCTGGTGCAAATGTTTTGCATGAAATGTTGGTGATTCCGTTGGTTATAGTGATGATGAAGATGTTGATATCAATATATATATTGACAGTGTGTTGGTTAATTTGTTGATAGCAATGTTGGTTTTTAGACTGGTAATAATGTTGGTATAGTTGTAAACATATATGTCGACAGTAGTAACCTTTCTATCATAGCAACAACACTAACTCAAAACCCATCAATGATTAAACTAATCTGCTACAGCTAAAGTTCCGACTAAACAAAATATATTCGAGATCATTACGTACTTATCTTATAAAGAAGAAGAAGAAGAAGAGAAACTCACTCTGGAGAGAGTGGTGTGATTGAGAGACAAATGGAATCTCCTCAAAACGTCTCTTGTACGACGAGGACACGTCAAGGAGAAAGTCGTTGAAGGTTGTCGATTGGAGCCGTTGCCGGATTATTCCTTTGGTGCTGGGTTTGTTGTTGCATTCGCAAAGGAGAAGAAGCGTGGGGCATGGGATGAAAAAACAGAAAGGTAAAGGGGCGCGTGATCAGTGTTGTATAGGTGTGTAATGTTGTGTGCTTGAAAAGGTTGGATTGGGCTGGGTTTCATTTATTTGGGCCAAGAAATTGGTTCCAAATGGACCAAAATGGTCTGAGAAAATGGGTTAAATGGATGGGGAATTAAATTTAAGAAAGGGAAAAAAACCTCCCTATGCATTTTAAGAATCTTTTTTACATCAATGTGTCAACAAAAAATATTTACAACCAAATGTCCATAGTTTTTTTGCAAAAGTGTACATATGGAAAAAAAAAAAGATAAAAAAAATAAAAACGTGTGAAACAAAAAAAAATACAATTAATGCAAATTGTGTGAATAGTGTCCTTCTTTATAGGAAAGCGAGAAAAAAGGACAACAATCCTAAGCAACTAACAACTGCATTTAATGTGTGTACTTTTTCTTTCTCTTACATTAAAATTGTACATACTTTACAACTTTATTTTCTGGTGCAAATGTTTTGCATGAAATGTTGGTGATTCCGTTGGTTATAGTGATGATGAAGATGTTGATATCAATATATATATTGACAGTGTGTTGGTTAATTTGTTGATAGCAATGTTGGTTTTTAGACTGGTAATAATGTTGGTATAGTTGTAAACATATATGTCGACAGTAGTAACTTTTCTATCATAGCAACAACACTAACTCAAAACCCATCAATGATTAAACTAATCTGCTACAGCTAAAGTTCCGACTAAACAAAATATATTCGAGATCATTACGTACTTATCTTATAAAGAAGAAGAAGAAGAGAAACTCACTCTGGAGAGAGTGGTGTGATTGAGAGACAAATGGAATCTCCACAAAACGTCTCTTGTACGACGAGGACTCGTCAAGGAGAAAGTCGTTGAAGGTTGTCGATTGGAGCCGTTGCCGGATTATTCCTTTGGTGCTGGGTTTGTTGTTGCATTCGCAAAGGAGAAGAAGCGTGGGGCATGGGATGAAAAAACAGAAAGGTAAAGGGGCGCGTGATCAGTGCTGTATAGGTGTGTAATGTTGTGTGCTTGAAAAGGTTGGATTGGGCCGGGTTTCATTGATTTGGGCCAAGAAATTGGTTCCAAATGGACGAAAATGGTCTGAGAAAATGGATTAAATGGATGGGGAATTAAATTTAAGAAAGGGAAAAAAAACCTCCCTATGCATTTTAAGAATCTTTTTTACATCAATGTGTCAACAAAAAATATTTACAACCAAATGTCCATAGTTTTTTTGCAAAAGTGTACATATGGACAAAAAAAAAAGATAAGAAAAAAATAAAAACGTGTGAAACAAAAAAAAATACAATTAATGCAAATTGTGTGAATAGTGTCCTTCTTTATAGGGAAACGAGAAAAAAGGACAACAATCCTAAGCAACCAACAACTGCATTTAATGTGTGTACTTTTTCTTTCTCTTACATTAAAATTGTACATACTTTACAACTTTTTTTTCTGGTGCAAATGTTTTGCATGAAATGTTGGTGATTCCGTTGGTTATAGTGATGATGAAGATGTTGATATCAATATATATATTGACAGTGTGTTGGTTAATTTGTTGATAGCAATTTTGATTTTTAGACTGGTAATAATGTTGGTATAGTTGTAAACATATATGTCGATATAATTTTGCTTTTTTGTTTTGGAATATTTGGTGGCAAAGCTTGATTTTTATATTTGATTGGTAATAGCATTGGTTGCTTTTGATGCTAATGTAGTTTTTTTAAGTGGTAATATAGTGGGCATAATTGTTGAAAACAATATGTATGTTTTGTTTTGATGGTGAAGTTTGATTTTTTTATTTGATTGGTGATAGTGTTGTGAAATTATTGAAACTATTATATAGCTTGTCATTTTTTTGGTGGATGCGTGGTGGCAAAATTTGTTTTTAAGAAAAAATAAAGGAAAACCTGGTATGAAGATGTTTCCAACAATAGCTGCCAACAAAACGAAGAAAATAAAAAAAAAACTTGAATGATGCTTCCAACAATGACTGCAAACAAGAGGAATAAGGCAAAAAAAAAAAACATGAATGGTGATGTGTAAGAAAAGTTAATATGTCTTTTGGTTAATGAAAAGACAAAAGAGAGATATGGTGAAAAAGTTACTTCCAACAGTAACCAAGTCAGAAAAAGCATGTTGGGAAAATAAAATTTTCAGCAAATACTAAACAAATCCCTAGAATAATAATATATGGATATTAAAACAAAAAAAAAAGGTAAAATAATATTAGTTGACATGTATAGTTTTGTAAATAAAAAGTTAACTTTGTAAATAAAATAGGGTCTATGTCTAGAATGTAATAAAGGCACTAAAAGAGATTTCTTTTGCAATTTTTTCTTTAAGAAATTAGCCATTTCAATTGCAATTATGACTAATTAAATGTAATCAAATCGAATTCAATTGACTAATTTGAGTACGAGATAAATTAATTCAAATTGATTGAAGAGATTTTTAATATTAACAACCTAAAATAATTAAATTAATTACAAAATAGTAACTCCTAATATAAAAACAAATGAAATTTATTTGAGAAAATATTTTTGCATTATCAAAAGCTAATTATTTCAATTTGTTGAAATTAAAAGCTCGATGATTAATTTATACTGTGGAGGGTAAAATTGGATGTCAATAGTGGACAGTCCCATGAAGTGAAGCAAGTGGTTTGGACGGGATGCTGGAAGAGGGCACAATGCTTAATGACATTTCAATAGTTTTCTTTGATGGACTGGAAGGTTTCTTCCTCTTGTGAGTCGGGTCGGTCTCCTTACAATTATTGAGGTCCCCAGTCTTGAGAGTTGACGATGGACTTTTAACCTTTTTAGTCACATGTGTAGCCTTGCCCTTTGAATTATTAGGCTTGGAAACAACTTTGACAATCGCGGAGAGAGCCCTAGTGCCACGTTGGACTTGAAAGACTTAGATGACTTTTCTTTACCATCCAACTGATGTTGGTCTCCTTTAATTGATAAAGATGCGTCATCCTTTTTTGGGCCTTTCAAAATAATGAAGGTATTTCATCTTAACATGTTGTTTCTATGGGCTGGCCACCAGTCTGAATATTTGCGAGTCATTAAAGGCCCTCATCTAGTGGACGCATTGGTATAATAAGCTTTGAAAAGCTCCCAAGATGAACACAAGAATCCCAATATTGTACTAAAGCAGGCAACGAACCATCATAATGATGCTTTATTAGAACACTAGGAACATCTTCACAAAATCCAAACTGTCGACTAAATCGATGAGGGCTATAAGGTTCCACGATTAGATCATCATCGTGCCTCAAAGCGATGAAACTTGAATGGAGGCTTATGTAAAAATCACTTCACGAGTTGGACAATTCACCTTTATTATCAAGATGCAACTCTTTCTTTTGTAGTACTGCCAAATCATATTTCTATTATATAGAAGAGCCAATGGAAGGACAACCATGGCTATGAAGAGTTGTACAATGAGCATTATAAATTATACTATATACTTGGCATTATCTTATTTCTCCACCAATAGCCTCTAAACACATGTAATACATATTGATCTATTCTTTTTATATCATTTTAATTTTATTGTCTATTTTAAATTTATTATTCATTATCAATCCTATTTTTAGCATTCACTATTTAAAATCAATTTAGCTTTTTCAATATAATTTTTAAAATACTTTTAACAAAGTAAAAATTAATAGTGTTCCAATAAATTTTTTTTCTACTTAAGATATCCAAACTAAATATATTTTTGTTCCAATATTTTTCCATTTGTGATATATAAAAAAATATTTTTCTCCAGAAATTTGTCATATTTGCATTCCTTGATGTGGATGATTCACATGGAAATAGGTTTCAAAATACTCACCAATCCATCCATATACATAATGAATGGGAAGGTGTGCTTTACAAGAACTCAAGTTTTAGGAGGTAGAGATCTTCCTAAGTCCACGTGATGCTTGTGAGGATTGGAACCGCCAAAGAAAAATTTTCACCATAAGCCATCATGCTTGCAACTTTGAAGACGCTGACACGAACACAATCAATCCTCTTATTAGGAAGCACGAATTTATAGAGGCAACAAGAAAAAAAAGCTGTCAAATAAGTCTTATTTCTCAGTAATTCTTCCACGTCTAGCTCGATAAAAGGGGCATTCTCTTCTTCAGTTCATGGAAAAAAGTCAGGCCAATAATCCCTGAAGGATCATGATTCATTCTTGGTTTCGGCCGAATTTTGGATGACTTTTATGAAGGCTTAGTATAATTTTGTAGACCTCA
Source organism: Solanum rostratum (assembly GCA_029948455.1). NCBI lineage: Eukaryota > Viridiplantae > Streptophyta > Magnoliopsida > Solanales > Solanaceae > Solanum > Solanum rostratum. The sequence goes on along the minus strand of CM057053.1, from coordinate 12,054,977 downwards.
AAATCAGAACTTAATTCAATGATGAAAGGAGACTTCATTGATGACACCTTTTGTAAGTTGGTAGAATGCTAAAAGTAAGTATGAGCAACTTCTTGGAAGGAAAGGATTTCTTTGGTTGTCTACATGTGTCAACACCTTAGTCGAAGGAATAACTTCATAATAGAAAGTCCCATGAACTGGAAGGCCCCCAATAGTTCTCAAATCCCACAAAAATAGGGATGACTCTTCGATGAAAATAGAGAGGGTATTGGTGGATGGACACCACTTTTCACAAAACGCTTGGAGCATATTCTCATTATAGTCATATGTGAACAACGAAGAATAAATAGTGTCATAAGTCTTGTTGCAGTCTGGAGTCTCCTTGTTACAAGCAAGCACGTTTGCTACCCATTCCCAATATCCAGATGTGTAGCGAACTTTGCCAAAATCGGAAGGAGGAACACGCCAATTGCTAAGGTTCTCATCACAACAAGGAGGACTAACGTCAATAACATTCTGATGGGTGGAGGACTTCAAGAGAAGAACCTTTCATTCATAACTTTGCTTGAGAAGTTGTACATGACGTCCTGTGTTTCTGTGGTTGACCATTCTGTGAGATGGATGGGGGTTTTCAGCAATTGTCTAGCAAGCAGAAAGACGCTAATCACCAGAGGATGAACTTTCAAGATGAGATCCTTGGCACGAGAATTTTGCTTATCATCCATAAATTCAAGGCAAGGGTGTAACATCTCACGATTGTTGAAACACGACATGGCTGAAAATCAAAAGAAGAAGTGGAGAACCTTATGGTGAATTCTTTGATGAATCTTTTCAATAATGGAAAAACTTATATAGACGTTCTTGTGAAAGTTCTCATTTATATATATGGCAAAAGTTTTGGTGGGGTTGAAAAAGAGAAAATCTACGTTTGGTACATCAATGGGTAATTAGTCATATTGAGAAAGATCCCTTGGGAGAAACTTTTGATGAAAATCTTTGTTTGACTCATCAAAAAAAAATTTACCATATTGAGAGAGATCTTTTTTGGAGAAAATTTTGATGAGAATCCTTGATTAACTCATCAAAGAGAAATTACCATATCAAAGAAAGATCTTTTTTGAGAAAATTTTGATGAGATAAATTACCATATCAAAGAGAGATCTTTTTGAGAAAATTTTGATGAGAATCCTTAGTTAACTCATCGAAGATAAATTACCATATTGAGAGAGATCTTTTTTATGAGAATCTTCAATGAACTCATCAATGAAAAATTTACCATATTGAGAGAAAATCTCTTAGGAGAAAATTTTGATCCTTTTTAAATATCAAAAGGAAAGTAATTTTTTTTTGGATTAAAAAAATTTAAACAATTTTCTTGTTAATGACACACATGAAGGCAATGTGATCACTTGTCATAATTCTTATGTCAAGTCCATATGGAAAGTTCACATTGTTGACTAGCCATAATAATCTTTGTTTGGATTACTACAAGAAATTATTGGCCACTTTGATAAAGTGCTCGGTATAAGAAGAATTTTAATGGTAAACAATTCTCAAGTAGCGGCCCACTTAAAATGTGACGACAAGAAATAAGTGATTTTGAAGTCTTAAAAAAATCATGAATACTTCAACTCTCATCATCAAGTATCAACAAGGCTATATATTGGCAAGGCTAAAAAAATCATGAATACTTTAAGTCTCGTCGTCAAGTTCCATTAAGCCTACACATCAACAAGCCTCGAAGTAAGGGGAATATGTAGACACATAAATTTTATTGGGTTAAATTTATATGAAATTTGAATTAAATTCATATTCATTTGGGTTGAATAATTAATTTGGGCTTTAAAAAAATAGATAAAGTCCATTTTATTAAGTTCAAGTCCAAGGTCTATCTCACCTTGAAGCCCAAATCCATGCCACGTGTCATGATGACGAGGCATCCAAGACCAACAAGATGATGTCACTTGTCCAAATGATGTGATAATCTTAGCCAAAGAACCAATCACACTTCGCCAAGTGTCAAAATGACATCTTTAGGCCAATCACAAGCAACCTTGTCCATTCCCTACAACTATAAATAGGGGATAGACATGAAATTGAAAGGTCATTCTAAAAAACACTTGAGCAAGCACTCGAACAAGTATTGTGGAAAGTTACAACATCTACTACACATTTTTTCAAGGAGTAATTGATGGAGTTCTTCCCGGAGACCTTCTCGAAGATCAAAAAGCTTCCTAGCGATTGAAATAATCTCTAAGGGATCTAAATCTTCCAACAATTCGAGAAATATGCTACTGAAAGCTCTCGGATCTTGGAGAATTTTAGGAGAAAGAATCAAGAGAGTAACAAAATTGCTCTCATAAAATTCATCAATATAAAAAATTACATCTTTTTTTTATTTATTTTTTATTGCAGTTAATTTTCAATGCTTTGAAATCTGTTGCGAATATCAAGTAATTTAGATATTTCAAAAGCTAACAATTAGTGTCGTGACATTAAAAAGAGATTGACCGTATGGTAAAATAAATCATTTCAAGCCACTTTCCCAATGAAATTTTTCATGAAGAAAGGTTAATCCTAGAAGCAGAATGAGAATAAAAGAGAGGTTTTATTGGCAAACCAAAAATGGAAAAGATCCAATGAAAGAAAAAATAAAAAATCACACCAGATGATAGTTCATAATATTTATTTATTATTTTTTGGTTTAATTTAACAAAATTATCTGAAATGGTCTGATTCGAATTAAAGGGCCATATTTGATGTAATTGATACATTAACCATAGTATATCTATTTAGCCACGATTAATAATGCTATTTTTTTTAAAAAAATTCTTTCTTGCACTTTTTGTTTTTTTAAAATATTTTCTTTTCTAATTGTTTTATGTTTTTATGGAAAAATGAATAGTTATGTTATTTTATTATTTTATATTTATTAAGGTAAATTGACGATAGTCAAATAAATATCGATACACTATATAATTCAATGCATGAGTATATATATTTATACAAATATTGACATATTACATATATGCTATATAATTATTTATACATGTTTATGTGTCATTATATGATATTGATACATGTTATACAAGATTTAAACAATATTGGTAGATTACATACACACCACTTAACTATTTGTACAATAATAATATACACTACTAACTATTTATACAAATATTAACACATTACATAATTATTTATACATCATATATACATGTTCATACACAATTTATTCAATATTTATACACTATACAACATTGATACATTACATAAAACTACTTAGCTATTAGTTATTAAAAATAAAACAAAGTTAGTGATTTAGCCACAGTCAAATCATAGCTAATTAAAATAAGAGTCATTTGTGTCTAATAAAAAGTAAAAAAAGTAACATTATTAATCCAAGGTTTAATAATTACTAAATAGAAATAAATCATGGCTAAATAATGTCACAATTCAGAATCGGATGTGATGATACTTATCATTAACCCACCAAGGTAAGTTAGCCTAAACCAAAATAATTAAAGAAATGCAAAAGCAAAAAGGATAATGCAGTCTAAAAAGGGAATAACAAGCATAAGGCATGAATATTACAGTCTAAAATCATCCCAGAACTGATGTCATGTGTACACGCCTATACTATAATAGAATTTAAAGAATTAAGTACAAGTCTCAATGTCTTTGCTTCTCAAATAGAATAAAACCAAAAGGTAAACAGAAGTCTGGAGGTACACCGAGAAGAATTGGCTGCTATCGTTTCAAATAGTCTTGAAGCTCGGAGCAATAAGGAATGAAAAGTCAGGAGTATCAGGCTTAATACCTACACAACTATAGAAGCAAGAATGAGTAACCAACAACATGGTATCCAGCAAATGAATTCTAGACCTAATAAAGTAATGAAGAACAGAATGCTCATTCCATTCCAACCACATATCGCCAAAACTACAAACCTATACACAAGAAAACGCAACACACACAACAAATACATAATTAAACATACTTATACTCATTTATACAACTCATTCAATATCACGATCTCAAGAACAAATATCATTTGGGAACATTTATCCGTAGCATATAGGCATCACTAAAAAGCTCAATAATCTATTTATAATGTCATAATGAGTGAGATGCAATGTGATAAAAATGTAATGTCAGATAATCATGATGCATATCTGTCTTATAATACACATCCGCTAATCAACTTAGGCTGAAACCCATGGGGGTCTCATTTAGACCATGTATAAAATGACCTCGACAAAATCAAGCTAAAATATTACTGCTACCAAAAATGACCTCGATAATATCACATGCTGGAAATAACCTCGACCATTGGAATATTACCTCAGAAATATCATGACTAATAGAAACCTCGGTCCTAAAGAGCAATATCTTTCTCAATAACCTCGACCGGTAGCGACCTCAGCCCCAAGAATCAATATTGCTTTTTAATTCTATTTCCACAATCCAATGCAAGTAAGCACATAAATTAGGAAAAGTGAATGAGATATGAAATCACATGATGCCACAATATATAGATCAACAACATGAGACTCATTATAGCTTAACAATTACATTTTCATTCATCAACAATCAACTCACAATGAGTATAACATATTTCATGTAAAAATTTCCGCCTCAATACATCAAGTAATACATCACTATCAATGACTCATATTCTTCCACAATACATTTTCCGTAGTTGCACATTTCAATCAATTCATATTTCGTTACAGGTAATCAAGTAGGAGATACAAGGTTCAACACACTTAGCATAAGTTAGAAATACACTTGTCTTAGCCAACAAAGAGATGATCAATCCAAAATCGATGCCTTCTCTTTTTGATTATACTCCAAAACACCATCATCTATTTGAAAAAGAAGTCACAATCATAATTCGAAGATAATGACACTAAAATCAAGCAATTCGGGGAAAAAGAATAAAATGGTCCAAAATTTTAATGCCGAAAAATGAGTCGAAAATCTAAAATTTCTACATGAAATGTTCCTCATGGTTTTAGGAATCTAATGGCGAAAACATTGTGAAAAAGGAATTGAAATGAGTCCACAATTACTATTTTGTTTTGAAAAGCCAAGTTCATGAAATTCTCAAATTCTACAATTAAAATCCCTAATTTGACATTAAAAAACATAAATTAATCAATGAAAATTAAAAAAAAGAGTTGAAATGATTTTTCTCGAAAATTCCTTGTAAAATCTCCCAAAATCGATCTTAAAAAGTTGAAAATGGTGGGAAAATGATGAAACTCAACGTTTAAAATTAAGTCATTGTTCATGGGTCGTTTAACCCTCCGTAAATACGGTCATGATCTCCGTGAACGCAAAGAGTAAATTACGCAATCCTCCGCAAACACGAACCACCTCTTGCGAATGTGGAGGTCCCTATATCAAGCCTCCGCGAATGCGGAGAAGAAAGTCAGTGACACCAAATAACAGCAATTGTTACAATATAAAAATCATGGAATTGACTTTCAAAAATCATTCGGAACCCAATACACATAAATCATATATGTAACCCCACTAAATTCAATATTCCATACTCAATCGAATCGTCAAAACTTGAATCCAAGGTCTCCTTTGATCCAAAATTCAATAAATCAACTAAACTAGTTTAGACCATTTGAAATTCTAAAATGTTACCGGAACACCTAAATATTATAAGGAAATTCATTCTAGCGCTAAAATCACCTTCCAGAACCAATGGAACCATCTGAAATCCAATGTGAGCACCAAAACTCAAAATGTTGATCATTGTGAAATTTAAGTCAAATTTTTACTCAATTTCAAACTTTGGACCAACATTCACATAACAACTCCAAATATGATTGCAATAATACTCCTAGACCAATTTCTATATTTCAAAACTGATAAAATCGACGAAATTTTGTTCTGAGGTTCAGATCTCCAGATGACTTAAAAACTAAAAAATTTGGAAACTTAAGCCTTCAAAAATCACTTCTTTAGCTAAAATTCAACTTTTTATAAGATTGCAAAAAATCAACTTTCAAAATCAACAAAACATGACTCAGAAAAGTTGTTGGGAGGGGTAGAACAGTAATTTATTAGTAATGATCAAAATCACCGTCGGGACCATTACATCATGCAACACTAAAAAGCATGCTCATCCTCAAACATAAGGCAAAGAACATACTTGAAGTCTCGGAAAGATAAAGGTAACAATTCACATGTCAGATTTGATCTCCCAAGTAGTCTTTCCCAGAGGCCGATGCCGCCATCGAACCTTCATTTATGCTATCCCTTTGGTCCTCAACTTCCTAACTTGTCTGTCTAAAATGGCTACCGCATCCTCCTCATAGGTCAAATCTAGACCTAACTATGTTATGTTTGTTTTCATAATTAAACCTGTTATGTTATGTTTGTTTTTATAATATGTTATGTTTGTTTTTATATCCTTACAGATTTTCACATCCTTCAGTTGATCTAAATATCGAAAGAGATCATTTTCCCACAAATTTTGTGTAGGGATCCGAACTTTGTACGACCTCAATGAATCATAGAAAGTTGGCTCCGGAAAAATTTTGGACTAAGGTGACGCTTCATCTGAGCTCTCACAGTCCGTGTGAGGTCAACACAACCCGTGTGGAGCCTCTATAGAGTGTCCCTTGGCCTTTGGAGGATGTTTGACCCTTAAACGTGGTGTTTTAAACTAAGGCACACCATACTTAGACCCCTCATAGTCGTGTGGGGTGTCACGGTCGGTATGGCTACCCGTAAGGCTTTCAGAGTGAAATTTTTCTGGGTATGGAATCACGTCTCTTAACTTTATCATGAAATTTTTCTAAGGAGAGGGATACGGGCAGTGTCACAGCCCGTATGACACTACATGGCCCGTGTGGCCTCCCGTGAAGGTGACTTCGTTGAAAAAGTTCTAAGTGTGTGATCTTCAAGCTCAAGCTAAGTTCACTTTCAAGTCTTCAATTCAAGCTTATTTATGTTGTTTAAGGCCATCATGAGTCTCCTATATCAGGTCAAGTTCAAAGGAATTCCATTGGCTAAGTTTTCACAAGTACCGATAGAAGGGTCAACTTTGAATGGTCATATCTTTTAGCGCAAAAATAACTAGGTAGCCCACGACCTATCAAATTGAAACTCTTTAAATTATCTTTCCAACCATCTAGGTTCACCTCATTCCGAGTTTGGAGTAAGAAGTTATGCCCTTTTTCATAGAATTTATCTGGGCTAGACGAGGAGCCTTCACGGACCGTGAAGAGCTTCACGACCCATAAAGCCAACCGTGTCAAGTACTGTTTAAAATTTTAAGGGGCGTTTTATTAAGGTATTTTTGATATTTTGACTCATCCCCAAGGCTTTTTAAGACCTTTGAACCCCCTTTTACATTCCTAAACTTCTCCTACACTAATCCCAAACCCTCATTCAAGACTAACCCTTAGTCTCTAGAATTAAACTCTCAAAATTCTCTCCAAGTATCTCCTTCAAGATTCAAGCTAGGATTCAATGGGGGTTTCAACTTCAAACTAAACTCTTCTCAAAATTCTCTTCCTAATCAAAGTGTGTGGGTTTGATTCTTGATCCCTTTCAACCAAGAAGACCCAAACTCTTTTCAATTGATTTTCATGAATTTTGCTTACTTTAAATATGGGTTTTGAATATTAATGATTATTAAATTCAATTGAAGTGTGGCTATGCTTTATTGTTGATTTTAAGTTGATTTAAGCCCTAATATATTGAAATACATGATTATTATGGAGAATCGATTATGCGTTGTCCATTTGAAGTTTGAACTAAGCATGAGTGATCTATATTATGATTTAAATGTGGATTTAATTATGGATTTTTTCCAATTTCATATTGTATAATTGATTTTAGATTGAATCTGCACTCATGAGCATTAGACTTTATGAAAATTATGAAGTGGGTTAAGACCCAAATATGTTTATGCATATGATTTTGATGAAAATATGGTTATGAATAAGAATTGAGTAAGAATCTATGAACATGAGCACGATAAATGTTGAATACCATTATGATATGAATTGATAGTAATATGAACTTGCCTTCTACATGAATACGACTTATATGGATGTGCATATGATATGACTTCTTGCATGAGTATGTAATCGCATGGGTATATTGACAAGAACGGGCACAACCCTCCCTTTACAATGCATAGATGAGGATAGGTACAACTCTCCCTATGCACATGTATATATGAGCTAACTGTGTATTGATGAGGACGGGCACAACTCTCCCTTTACACAAGGCATAGATAAGGATAGGTACAACCTTCCCTATGCACATGGTTATATGAGCTATGTGTGTATTGATGAGGATGGGTACAACCCTCCCTTTATACAATGTATAGATGAGGATAGGTAAAACTTTCCCTATATGAAGTCATGTCATGGGCTACATGTGTATTGATAAGGATGGGTACAACCCTCCCTTTACATAATTCAGGCAAGGAATGACTCTTTGAGTGCTAGTATATGTGGGTTATAGCTACTCTATGGTTTTCATATCGCATTTTGTGCAGGTTAACATCAACTTTCTTTCATGTTGCATCCCCGCATACTAGTACATTCAAACATACTAACACATACTTTTGCCTACATGATCTAACCATGTAGGGACCAGAGACTACTTTCATCCATCATTTGACGGCTAGGTCAGAATTGAGAAAGTGTAGTAGTGAGTCCTATCCTCCAAGGAGAAGCTACCATCTATCTACCTTATGTTGTTCATTTTGATATTTACTTTGAGGCTGATCCAGGGACATGTCTTGGCCCCGTCCGATCTTATGTCTAGAGGCATTGTTAGATATTTTATAGACTCTTGTTGGATCTATATGTTATGTGTTGCATTTAGAGCTTATGATTATGATTATTTATTGGATATGGCTATTATGGATTGATTATGAGAATTATGATATGTATGTATATTTGTTGTGGAAATGTGGAAGATTCTAAGTCCTGAATTATCCCCATCGAGTGAGTCATATTTACCCCTCTAGTCCTTATGTGCTACGTGTTATGTGAATCCATGTTAATCGCTTTCCCTATGATATCCCCATAGCGTGAGTCCTACTTTCCCGTCCTTTAGAACTGTGTGTTTACCATTTGAATACGCTTTCGAACCGATGATGTGACTGTGGATACTCTGAGGATTGTTTGGGGACTCTCGGATTTCCATTCATCATGTCACTCCTAGACCCTAGGTCCGGGTCATGACAGAGATAGTATCCGAGCACTAAGTTTATAAGTGGTCCTCGGAGTCCAACATGTCGCGTTAAGTAGATTCTTATTCATGGGTGTGAAGCGTGCGACATCTATGGGTAGGAGGCTATATTGCATTTTAGGAATTATTTCACTTTTTCATGATTTAGATCGTGCCATGGAACGTGTCTTGAGATTTCCTATATTCATCCCTCCCTGTCGAATAGGGAGAGTTACTTTGGGCTCATAATGCAATCTAGGGGAGGAAGATGTTGTAGCAATCTTATAAATGAAGTCAAAAAGGGATTTGGTGAAGGATGTGCATTATTTGACGTGCTTGCTCCTTTGGATATTCGAAGTTTTCTTGGGTTGGCTGGTTATGACGGAAGATTTGTTGAAGGTTTTTCATCTAATGCATCTCCATTGGCCTAGTTGACTTAAAAGAAGGCCACGTTTATATGGTCGGAGGAGTGTGAGAAGAGTTTTCAAACTTGAGGAGATTGGCGTATATCGGCTCCTATTTTGACTTTATTGAATGGCTTAGATGGGTTGGTGGTGTATTATGATGCTTCTCAGATTGGGTTGGGTTGTGTACTTATGCAAGACGGTAAGGTGATAGCTTATGTGTCAAGGCAATTGAAGGTGCATAAGCGTAATTACTCGATTTATGATCTTGAGTTAGCAGCGATAGTGTTCGCCTTGAAGATTGAGAGATACTATTTGTATGGGGTGCATGTTGATGTTTTCACCGACTACAAGAGTTTGCAATTTGTGTTCACTCAAAGGGATCTCAACTTGAAGCAAAGAAGATGGTTGGAAATCATAAAGGACTATGACATGAGTGTTCAATATCACCCCGGCAAGGCAGAAGTTGTAACTGAGACTCTTAGTAGGCTATCTACGGGAAGTGTGGCTTATGTTGATAAAGGGAAGAAAGAGTTGGCAAACGATGTTCACCATTTGGCTATATTGGGTGTTAGGTTGGCCGACTCTACTGAGGGAGGTATTCATGTTCAGAATGAGGTAGAATCTTCTGTGGTTGTTGATGTTAAGGCTAAGCAAGATCTAGATCCGTCATTGATTGAGTTGAAGAGGTTGTTTGTTGAAAATAAGATAGAGGTCTTCTCCCAGGAGAGATATGGTATGCTTCAGTATCAAGAATCGGTTATGTGGTCCGAATGTAGATGATCTTTGGAGGGTGATCGTGAGTGAAGTCCACAATTCTCATTATTCTATTTACCAGGAATCTACTAAGATGTATCGGGACTTAAGGGAAATGTATTGGTGGCATGGTACGACGAAAGACATAAGTTTGTATCCAAATGCCCTAATTATCAACAAGTGAAGGTAGAGCACCAAAGGCCCGGTGGTTTGAATCAAGATATTGAAATTCCTACTTGGAAGTGGGAAGATGTGAACATGAATTTTGTGGTTGGTTTGCCTCGGACCCAAAGGCAATTTGACTCAGTTTGGGTTGCTGACCGGATGACTAAGTCGGCTCATTTCCTACTGGTCAAGACTACCATTAGTGTCGAAGGTTATGGAAGGTTGTACATCCAAGAGTTGGTGAGGTTACATGGTGTATGCGAAAGTTTCACCTATGAAAGGGTGTAATGCGTTTAGGAAAGAAGGGTAAGTTAAGTTTCCAGTATGTAGATCCTTATGAGATGTTGAGAAGATTGGGAATATGGCTTATAGGTTGGATTTGCCTCCAGATTTGAGTTCTATTCACCCGGTTTCCCATGTGTTTATGTTGAGGAAGTTGGTTGGTGATCCTTGTACTGTTGTGCCTTTGGAAGATGTTGAGGTTAAGGAAAACTTGTCTTATGAGGAAGTTTCGGTAGAGATCTTGGATGGGCAAGTGAAGAGGCTTCACAACAACGATCAACATGTTGAAAGTGCTATGTAAGGAGTGGAATCAAGTATGATGCAATGATACCTCTATCCTTTCCAATCTACTCAAGCCTATAGTATTAGGTTCTTCCTATTCTCAATGGTCCTAATTCTTTTACTCTTGAGTTTCATGACATGTCATGCATACATGTGCACAAAAATGATTTTTAAGATGTTTTGAATGATTTAAATATGTTTTGATATGAGTTTTAAGGACTTTATAATTTTCAAATGAAGAGCTATGCATTGTACCTTGTGTTCGGACGTTTCATATTCTAAGTCAAGCCTTGTTCTGGCACATTCGAGGATTAATGTTCCCAACGGGAAGATGATGTAAGGACCCGAACTTTGTACAACCTCAATGAAACATGGAAATTTGGCTCCAAAAAAGTTTTGGACCAATGTGACGCTCCATGGGAGCCCTCATGGTCCGTGTGAGGCCACACGACCCGTGTGGAACCTCCATGGAGTGGCCCTTGGCCTATAGAGGATGTTTAGCCCTTAAACGTGGTGTTTTAAACTAAGGCACACCACGCTTGGACCCTTCACGGTCCGTGTGACACTTCACGGATTGTGTGGTGGCCTTGGCTTGAAATATCACAATTTTGGGACCAAGTATGGTCACACAGCCAAGTTCACGGCTCGTGTGGGGTGTCACGGCCCGTGTGGCCACCCATAAGGCTTCCAGAGTCAATTTTTTCTAGGTATGGAATCACCTCTCGTAACTTGATCGTGGAATTTTTCTAAGGAGAGAGGTACGGGCAGTGTCACAGCCCGTGTGGCCTCCCGTGAAGGTGACTTCATTGAAATAATTCTAAGTGTGGGATCTTCAAGCTCAAGCTAATTTTACTTTCAAGCCTTCAATTCAAGCTTATTTATGTTCTTTAAGGCCATCATGAGTCTCCTACATTAAGCCAAGTTCAAAGGAATTCCATTGGCTAAGTTTTTCACAAGTACCGATAGAAGGGTCAACTTTTAATGGTCATATCTCTTAGCACAACAATAACTAGGTATCCCACGACCTATCAAATTTAATCTCTTTGAATTAGCTTTCCAACGCATCTAGTTTCACCTCATTCCAACTTTGGAGCAAGACATGATGCCCTTTTTCGCAGAATCTATCTGGGCTAGACTCACGAACCGTGAAGCCAACCGTGTCAAGTACCATTTAAAATTTAAAGTGGCATTTTATTAAGGTGCTTTTGATATTTTGACTCATCCCCAAGGATTTTTAAGACCTTTGAACCCCCCCCCCCCCTTTACATTCCTAAATTTCTCCTACACTAATTCTAAACCCTTATTCGAGACTAACTCTTAGTACCTAGAATTAAACTCTCAAAATTCTCTCCAAGTCTCTCCTTCAAGATCCAAGCTAGGGTTCAATGGGGATTTCAACTTCAAACTAAATTCTTCTCAAATTCCTCTTCCTAATCAAAGTATGTGGGATTGATTCTTGGTCCCTTTCAATCAAGAAGACCCAAATTCTTTTCAATTGATTTTCATGAAATTTTGCTTACTTTAAGTATGGGTTTTGAATATTATTGATTATTAAATTCAATTGAAGTGTGGCTATGCTATATTGTTGATTTTAAGTTGATTTAAGCCCAAATATATTGAAATACATGATTATTATGGAGAATTGATTATGCATTGTCTCTTTAAAGTTTGAACTAAGCATGGGTGATCTATATTATGACTTAAATGTGGATTTAATTATGGATTTTCTCTAATTTCATACGGTATTGTCGATTTTAGATTGAATCTCAATTACCCATGCTAATCTCACATCACTCATGACATTTGCATTCATGAATATCAGACTTAATGGAAATTATGAAGTGGTTTAAGACCCAAATATGTTTATGTATATGTTTTTGATGAAAATATGGTTATGAACAAGAATTTAGTAAGAATCTAAGAACATGAGCATGATATAAGTTGAACACCATTATGATATGAATTGATAGTAATATGAACTTGATTCTACATGAATATGAATTATATGGGTGTGCATATGATATGACATCTTACATGAGTATGTAATCACATTTGTGTATTGATAAAAATGGGTACAACCCTCCCTTTACACAATGAATAAATGAAGATAGGTACAACTTTCCCTATGCACATATATGTATGAGCTAAGTGTGTATTGATGAGGACGGGCACAACCCTCCCTTTTCACCAGGCATAGATGAGGATAGGTACAACTTTCCCTATGCACATGGTTATATGAGCTAAGTGTGTATTGATGAGGATGGGTACAACCCTCACTTTACACAATATATAGATCAGGACAGGTACAACCTTTCCTATACGAAGTCATGTCATGGGATACATGTATATTGATGAGGATGGGTACAACCCTCCCTTTACACAATTCAAGCAAGGAGTGACTATTTTAGTGCTAGTATATGTAGGTTATGGCTACTCTATGATTTTCATATGGCATATTGTGCAGGTTAACATCATCTTTCTTTCATGTTGCATCCACGCATACGAGTACATGCAAACGTACTAACGCATACTTTTGCCTGCATGATCTAACCATGTAGGGACCAGAGACTACCTTCATCCATCATTTGACGGCTAGGTCGGATTTGAGAAAGTGTAGTGGTGAGTCCTATCTTCCAAGGAGAAGCCACTATCTATCTACCTTATGTTGTTACCATTTTACTATTTACTTTGAGGGTGAGCTTGGACATGTCTTGGCCTCGTCCTATCTTATGTCGAGTGGCATTGTTGGACATGTTATAGACTCTTGTCGGATCTATATGTTATGTGTTGTATCTGGAGCTTATGATTATGGTTATCTATTGGATATGTCTATTATGGATTGATTATGAGAATTATGATATGTATGTATATTTGATGTGGAAATGTGGAAGATCCTAAGTCCCGAATTGTCCCCATCGAGCGAATCATACTTATCCGCCCCTTAGTCTTTATGTGCTATGTGTTATGTGAATCCATGTTAATTTCTTTTCTTATGATATCCTCATAGAGTGATAGCTACTTTCCCATCCCTTAGAACTATGTCTTTACTATTTGAATATGCTTTTGAATTGATGATGTGACTATGGATACTCTGAGGCTTGTTTGGGGACTCTCGGGTTCTCATTTGCCATGTTACTCCTAGACCCTAGGTCCAGGTTGTGACATTTTGCCTCCTAATTAAGAGTCCGACCTCGAATTTGTCCAAAAGAGTACGGATGATATGTTATGCAAGGCATCTTTCATAAACTCTTTCGAAAGCATTTTGAGAGGTGTTACAACTCCACCCCTGGCGGGTGCTACCCTTCATCAGCCTCTAGCCCTCCCTATTCCCGAGCTCCTTATGTCATTGGCTCCTTTTCTAGATCATTGGTTGGAGTTTCTAGCTTGACACCATTGTAATCGTGTTAATCATCCATGGATAAAAGAAGAGGTTAGATACCAATTTGGATCATCAGACACTAGTTGAAATCAAGTTACAACACGAAAAGAGGAGAAAATTATAAAAGAGATCTTCTAAAGTCCTATAGCCTCTTGAGGAAAAGTAAAAACATCTTCGTACCAATGCGCAAGACTTTTTTAGACTCATGTTGTACAGCAAAAAAAACGAACCCAGGGCTCTAATATTAATTTTTGGCACAACCCCAACTTGTCGTGATTGATGTCCATGCTAACTCTCCGATAGGGGAACCTTTACTATAACCTAAACAAGCAATTAATATGAAAATGGACAAACTTAAAGACATAAAAACAAGTTTATATAGAATTCAAAGTTGAGTTCCTGTAAACTCAACAACAAAATAATGCGAAAAATAACTCACTAGAACCTAAAAGTCATTGTATCAAAAGTTTGTCTAAATATTCAACATGAGGGGATATAACCACTAGAAAATGACAAACAATAAATAACAAAAAATCCTAAGTCCAAAACAAATGGACTATAAGAATAAATGAATCCACGGTAGCCTAAAATGAGTTGGCTCATTCCTGAATTTGATTTCTCGCTGATCTTCTTATTGAGGTCTATCTAGTTGTTTGAAAATGCTCTGTACTTAACAAAGAAATAGAAAAGTATAGTATTACTACACATAACAATAGTGTACTAGTAGGATACGTAACTATTCTAATAAACAAAATGTATTCATATAACTATAACATAGTAAAATCACACATATACAAATACCTTAACAATTTACCTATTTATATTCAGTATACAGTTCACAATGTCAATCTCAAATGCAACAATCAATAATGGTCCTCACATGGAAGCCATACTCAAATTGTTGTTATGTCAAAATGTGACACCCGATCCAATAAGATGTTGAAACATGACACCTGATTTAATAATGTTTCAAAATGTGAAATCCAATCCAATAATGTGTTAGAACGTGACACCACATCCACAACCATAATCACAACTACCAATACGATGAACATTTTACAACTTCCATAGATAAGTAACAGATTCATCGTATGTAATTGTTCACAACTAACTATTCCTTTAGGTTCATTACGTCTTCCTCTATTCGCATACCTGCAGGCATTACTAATAATGCAGTTAACAAGCAATTATCTCACAAATGAAAAGTTAAACCATCACCTACCTTAAAACAATTCTCGGAGATCTTTAAAAAAATTTGAGTTTTTTCCTTTTCCAATGTCTTTGCTCATTCTTTGTTTAAAAAATAACAAGAAATACAAACAAATCAACTAAGAATGACCTACAATACCTGGATTATATCAAAATTTTAATCCTTGGCCACTGTCCCGATCATACCTTTCAACTAGGGGTTTTCCCACTTTTAATTTCATGCCAAAACCTTTCCCTAAGACAGTTCCCCTAGATTTTAAGGTCTAGGAATCAATATACAAGTTAGACGAACAATTAGCTTTCTTTTATCGAAGAATCAGGTGGAACATTCAAGAAAAACTTATCTAGGTCATTTCTGGTCTTTCAAGAACGAAGTGGAGAAATAAAAAGAATTTTAGAACTTTTTTTACTTAAACTCGTGACTGTTCTGCCATGGCGGTCTCACCATAGCGAGAATCATCCTGTCGCGACGAGTTGCGCTGCGACAGAAACTCGTAAATTGCATCCCAAACCTTCATTTTTGCAACATAGCCTTAAACCATGGCATTCTAAAATCAACCCTTGTGCCAAGATCAATTTTGGGAGTTCTATTCGCCCCAATTTGATTCCATAAAGTTGTACATACTCCTTATTGTCTTGGCTTTCAACTCAATAGATCAAAATTAAATTCTAAACCCCAATTCATTACCGAATTACCTCATACCTCACCTAATTCAAGTTTCATTCAAGTCTCGCTTAGGCTCAAAATTTCAAAATTACTATTCAAGAGTTTTCTGACCCAATTTTTTTCATCGTTAATATATCCATAACGACGGAGATAGATTGTTACAGTCATGGTAGTTAGAAGACATCTTTGATCATTCACCCGTAATCAAATGACAAGATTCCTTCTCAATTATATGATCAATAGACATCATGCGATTAGAGAGTAGGGCTAATATTCTTCTTTCGAGAAGAAAAATCATCACTTTTACTGACTGAACCCTCAATTTGATAGGCAAGGACGGAAAGAAATTAATGACTGCTTTTGAAATTCAAGATGAATTCACTAACTTTTTAGTGTTGTGCAATCCCCAATTCTATGAACTAGATGCTTCCTTGACATGTCCTACATTGGGTTTGGATCTTATCATGTATGACGTTTTCAAGCTAGTTTTGAAATTATATATGAGAAATTCTTTGAATATTCAATTATATATTTGAATAAAGTTTCAAACGACAAGTTCTATAGATTATCTTTTTAAAGGAAAAGATTACATGGCATGTATGTAAGTTAGATGATTCACTCAACGTGACATTTTTTAGAGGCCATACCCCAAATATCAACATGATGGAAGATAATATATTCAAAATGTTATTTAAACTTATTCTATTTGGTCGCTCATAGTAAAAAGTGTGTATTATTTGGACAGTGTGACAATATATATCCTAGGCCATAATTTTCCCATCCATAATACCTAATTAAAGGTTTCAAGAACCTTAAAACTAAAGTACCTTTTGCCAATTCGAATTGATATTTACTCTTACACTTTCAACAACTTGTTGTGCAAATTACAAGTGGGCATTCTTGTATTCATTGGGAAGTATAGCTTAGATTTTGTTAACGTGATGCATTATGCTAGGCTATGGCCCCCATAGCCCTTTAGCTTAGAACCACAAACTAATCTTCCTTAAAGTAATAATGAGATGGATATAGATGTCCCAAATTAGAGAGAAATCAAGATTTAGCATTGCATGCAGCCACACATAAATATGTCTTGAAGCTTAGTTGTTAGGAGACATCAATTATTGCTTTTGATATGAAATGAAAAATGGAAATTTCTTCGACGTGAATTATTGTTCCAAAAATAGTATACGCTTTCTCTTAAATCATATTAAAGTTCCTTTAATTGATTTTTGTTAACTATAATGAGTTTAGAACAATATTACTACGCAAATAATTCTGAATACTTTTGTTAAAAGTGGGGAAAAAAAATTAATCTCAAATAAGTTTGCTTGATTAGCTACCATCATATAGAGTTGGAGCCTATTTAATTGGGTGATATACAAAAAGTGTTAAGTCTTTGATATGCCATAAAAATTAATTTGCTTAATAAAATTACAATTTTAGTATGTTTGTTTGGAGAAGTATCCCTATTTTAATGTTACAATCTGCGTAGAAGTATATAATTTATCCATAACTAATAATTAGTTGATGTTATCAATTATCATGTGTATCTGTATTACTTGAAAAGTAAGAAGGTTTTAAAAATGTTTGGTTGAACTTTTTATCATTTATAAATTTTTTTATATGAATAGATAAAATTGTTATTTATTATTTTCCTTAAATTATTATATAACTATTTATATATTTTAAAAATTAGGGAAGTATCAAATATTATAAGAGAAAAATATATGATAATTAAGAGAACTAATAATTAAGGAGCATTAAAGTATATGATGAAAGAAAAATGTATTGTAAACAAGATGTATTACAAAAGATAGAAAGCAAAATAAGATCATGTTAGGGAAAATTATGAACTTTACCGTCATAATTAACGTGGCCTAAAATTCGGCATTAAAAACCCCACATTTTATTGCTGATAGGTATTTAGTAGTTCAAATATATTTTTTTATAAATTTTGTCATGGCAATATATATAACGTGGGTTAAAATTTGAGATAAGATAATTCATAATTTTATTTTGGGAAAAGACATAAAAATCTCTCAAACTTAATAACAAAATTTACTTTAGTACCTAAACTATACGAACGTTCACATCTTTTTGATTCATTTACCTTTTTGAGTAAGTATATCTTTTGGATGTTGCACCCTCCTTCAGTACCAAACGGTTACTTCTTTGACAGAGGGGAAATAAAAGGGGGAAAAGGAATTACCTTAATATTAAAGGTACATTGAACAATATTTTCATCTGATATATCTGATTAAGTTAATTATAAACGTATTTTTGGGTTCTAATCATGAATATATATGTGCACAACAAAGTATTTACTTGAGGACACTTTTTTTAACAATCATAATAATATCTTAACTCATATTAACGCAAAGGATGCTATTTTCGAATGAAAGTATAAATGAGTCAAATAGTACAGACCTTAGACCTTTTTATAACGTGTATTATTTATAATAATATTTTCCTAAAATACTGATTTTTCAAAAAAAAATTAATTTGTATATTTTATTTATATGTTTCATATAACAACACAGAGAACATATAAACGTAAGAAAAATATTTAGAAGTGTATTTTTTACAATTTTTTTCTTGTGATAGAACTCTAGAATTTGAACTCTTCAATTAGTCAAGTACTCAACACTTATTGAAAAATTACCAATCAATCAATAGCTAAAGTTCCCAAGACAGCTCTCAATTATACGCCATCATGATATTGAAATATAACAAATTGGACCCACCATCAATTTAATTACTAATAATTACATGAATTATAAAAGGTATAAATTTAATGCATTTGTTTTCCCACGGGGAATAGCGTAATATCACTAAGCAGTTGTTTTAAATAAAATAAATTAAAAAAAAATTTAAAATATTTTTATGGGTCCTTCACTTGTGAAAATTAGTTATTACGGATAATATTATAAAATCACTAAGTAATTGTCTTAAAAAAATTAAATTAAGAAATCTTCAAAATATTTTTATGGGTCCCATATAATAAAGAAGTCACTAAGCAGTTGGCTTAAATAGATTAAATTAAAAAAATTTCAAAATATTTTTATGGGCCTTCAACTGTAAAAAATTAGTTTTTAGGGGTAATATTATAAAATCACTAAACAACTACATTAAAAAGACTAAATTAAAAAATTCTCAAAATATTTTTATGGCCCCATATAACAAAGAAGAAAAAACAGGCGCTGAAGTAGACATGTCGATGAAAAGTTGTCTGCTTCAGCACTAATTGTCTCTTATTATATAAGAGAATTTTTATACGAGATTGATATATTATATATAATAATTATTTTAAATATAATATTATGTAATATTATATTAGATTAAGTGATATAATATTTTATGTTGGGAGTATACTTTTGGAAATTTTGTCAAAACAAAAAAAAGAAGGCCATCTATTGACCAATGGTCAGTTAACACTTGGAAATGTGAACAAAGACTTTTGATTATAATTTGGCGGGTCCCACAGGAAATGTTGTAATTATTCATTTGGAAGTTTAATAATTGCTCACAAAATTTAATGATGTGCACACAATTTTTAAATTCTTGCAATTTTAATTTAAAGTGCATAATATATCTAAATATATTATATAAATTTATATATAAAAAAAATATTAAAATAAAATAAAAATATTTATTTGAAATTCTAGTAAGATTAATAAAGAAAAACAGAAAGTATACATTAAAATGGAAATATACTAGGAATCAATTTTTTTTTATATTTTGTTCGATTATTTAGAATCTCTTTATTTTTTAATCATATGTGAAGGCCGGGTGCGGTGATGATGGGTCCAATGGTCCCAATAATTGACAAAGTTGAATAACATAATAATTGTTGAAAATGATTTATTACAAGACCTATGAATTGATTGGTGTTGGGGCCTATCTCCACTTGGATTCCTCATGTCATTTTTTTTTAAATTAAAAAAAGAAAACAATTGGAAGGTAGAATTTGAATAAACGAAAGTAAATCGAAGTGATATTTTGACACCTTCAAATTAGGATGGGACGCAATTGACATCCAACCTTTGTTATTTATAAATAAAGTATGTGTTTATTGGTTGAAGTGTGAATTGGATGTACCATTCAAATGACCATCCCGTTGGGTTACTATATAAGAGTCATGTTATTCATGTATAAAGAAATTATATTAACTTTTATTAAGTTTGGTGAAAGTTTCGTATTAAGTATATAAGTAAACATAACTTATATCATGTTTGATAGTAATTTCTAAATATTGTATAAAAGTTAATGATGTATTAACTTTATATGGTGTTTGGTTGAGTTTTTATAATTCTATATAACTAATACTCATATAACTTATGAGGAAATTTATGTATAATTTTATGCGGGATAGAAAATGAAATAAGTTATGTGGGTATTAGTTATACATGAATTAAAATTATAAAATTACATATCTACCCTTATTAATTTACTTTCAATTTTTTTGTTATTCTTTTAATTTCTTTTTTGATACTATCAAAGAAAATTTAGATGCAAATGATCCATTTACAATATAAAATATTTCATTATTTCTCTTTTTCTTAATTTAACTTAAGTACGCGTTCAACGGAAAAAAATATCTATATTAAATGTAGATTGAAATAGAACAATGTTACCTAAGAATTCTGACGCAATTGGCGGTCTCAATACAAATATTAGTTATCTTATATTTTACTTTTAAAATTATTTTTTATTATGTACTTTTTTATTTATAAATTATACTATTTGTTTAATTAATTTTTTTTTTAACAAAAGTTGAAATTTTTTCCACCTACAACTAATATTAATTTAAATTATATAATATGTGTAGGTATTAGTTACATATTTTTACATGTTGTACATTGATAAAAATCGATCGAGATAGTCAAATTTATTTATTTATTCATTTGTTTAAAACGTTGATTAAGTTATTAGTTGACTAAATAATTAAAAAATAAGAATTAGCTTACTAATTTCTTCTAAACTTTACATAACTAATACCTACCTAACTAAACCCTGCATAACTAATACCTACATAAACCTTGCATAATTAATACATGCATAATTAAATCTTACATAATTAATACCTACATAACTAAAACCTATATGGCTAATACCTGCATAACTATAACCAGTAACCAAACTACCCCTAAATAGTTTGTTCGATTAATTATCTTTAGAACTAGAAGCATTCTTACCTTCATCATTCTTCCTGTGGTGTAGGCAATTGATGTGAGTCTTTACCATCATAAACAAAAAGTGACCAAGTGCTCATCCCTTTTTTGTAACTCCCAATTTGCTATCATCAAATTGAAAGTTTTAGCAAAATTCACAAGTGCAATTCGTAACGAACTCTTTCTTCGTTTCTATCCCCAAATTAAATCCTCATGCATATCATCAAAACCATTAGAATACTAAATTTGAACCAATATTATTAAATTGGGATAAACATGTAACATATATATATTCTATTTATACTAATTTATTTGACTTTTTTTTTTCTTTTTAATCAATCTTAAAGTTATTAAATGCAGATAAACTCATAACATTTATTCTCTTTTTTCCCAACTTATGTGATATTTTTCTTAATAATTAGTAAAAGTTAACTTTAAACTTCTCATTGTACACTTAATGAGATAATTTATAGCTATTCAAATTTTTATGACTTAGTTTATATTGCAAATTTAATTAAAAATTTGACTTAGTGTTCAGTCAACAATATGAGTTTGAAATCTATTTGAGTCATAAAGAATAAAATTAATATAAATAATTCATATTTTTAGAATGCAACTAAAATATGCTTGGTGGATTTTTTTTTTTTTTACAAAAAAAGAAAATCAAACAGCAAACATTAAAGTTGTTAACGTCTGATTTTTAATATGAAACAAAACTTTTTCTTCTACTTTATAAAACAAAAGAAATTCTTCCACTTTATAAAGTGAAAGTTTTTATTCCACTTTATGAAGTGGAGATTTTTATCCACCTTGTAAGAAAAATTTACTTTAACAAACTTTTCACTTTTTCTCTCAAATCTCACCGCCCTACACTAGTCTCCAACCCGACAATCTAATAATTTGACCCCCATATTAAAAATATGAAGGTCGATTTGAATCTAAAAATATTTCGTTTTAGATTGATTTAAGTCCACATTATCTTTTAAAAAAAGTTTAGAAATAAAATTAGTACGATCTTATAAGTTATTTTAGCTTTATTAACACTTTCTTTAAAATCGTTATTGCTTAATCATTAGGATTTCCATTACCAACTACAATTTGGATGCATGAAGTATTCTCTTTGTTAATCAATTATCGATAATTAAATGAGTAAAATTATGTACAAATACATATGATCACTCGACTTTTAAATCAACCTTCGAGATTTTAATATGGGATTGAATTATTGGGTTGTTGGATTGGGGACCAGTGCTATGAAATTCGAGAAAGAAAGTGAAAAGTTTGATAAAGTATATTTTTCTTTTTAAACTGAAAGAAAAACTTTCACTATATGAAAGTAGAAGAATTTCTTCCGTTTTATAAAGTGGAAGAAAAAATTTATCACACCCCTGAAGGGTACCCTAGACGTGATCGGCACTCGGAGACTATTGTTAGTCCCTAACCGAGCCACTTGGCCTCATCACATCAATTCATTTAATATAACTCAGGAAACTCAACAGAAGACTAAAGATAAGAATGGACAATCTCTAACTCAAATATCATATTAAAATAAATAAGCTAGTGAGAAAGAACTAGCTCAATAAGTCTCAACATCAGTACTCAACTCTAGTCTATGAAACCTCTATCACTATCAATTGGCGCCGCTGACAAATCTATGACTGCCTCAAAATAAAATAAAGCTAACTCAAACTCTAACTATAATAAGTAAGATGAAAATAAAGAATGATCCTCCGAAGTAAAGGAGGCTCATCAACTCAGCTGAATGCTCTCAATGATGCGTTTGTTGACGATCTCTAGTACCTGCCTCTGCATCATAAAACGGTGCAGTCCAAAGGGGACATCAATACGTGAAATGTACTGGTATGTAAAATAGTTCAATGAAACAGAAACATGTAGAATAATAAAGAACAATAACATCAACTCAAAATAATACTCAATCAAAATGTCAAATGTATATCTAAAGCAAGAATAAAGAGTAGACAAGCAACCCATCAACCAATCAACCTCATCAATCAACTCAACTCAATGGAACTCAACTCGACTCGACTCAGAGTACTCAAGGTAAGAACTTTTTGGGAGTTTTTCTTATCCGACAACAATCACATGAGCTAGTAATTGTACAACAATTCCGCTAATGTTGCCATAGTCGTTCCGCATTTGCCAGGTAAGGAACGCCTAGGATCCACAAGGGATCTGGATAATTAACATATTAAGTCCTATTGTTTCAGGACAATAAGGTGAGGACCTGTCCGACTCTAAACAGAACTTAATCCATAGGATGAGAACTTGTCCGACTCTAACGAAACTTAGCCCTCAAGGTGAGAACTTATCCGACTCTATTGGAACTTAGCCCGCAAGATAGGAACTTGTTCGATACCAACAGAACTTAGCCCACTCCTACGCTTGGCGACGTAGTTAATGGGTGCGAGTTGGACTTGCTCTTACTTTTACTCATTTCGGTGCTCGATACTCCTCCCAAGAGTCAATGCCCATAAGACTCTTCATCTCAACTAAATTATCTCAAATTAGCCTCGTAGAGACTCTCATTATCTCATTAACTCAAACTCAAGGGTCCTCTATTATTTTAGGGACTTTAACTCATCTCAGTTAACTTAATTCTCATTTAAGAACTCAACGACTTAGATCGTCAATTAAAAGAAGTCGTTTAATCAGAACTCAAAAACTCAATTATGAAGACTCATAGGATCATCAAGCTCAATTAACTTAACCTCATACTCACATCAAGACTTCACTCAACAAACTCAAACCAAGGCTCTGGACTCCATCCTTAGGTTCATTATGCATGCTTTCACAAATTAGCATATAGAGTTTATACAATATCTCATGAAAAGTATTCAAATCAAGAAAACAAGTTTATGATGATCATCAACATATGAAAATACATTTAATAGGCATAATTTTCAAGAAAATAATTAAGAAAGTATTTCAAGAAACATATATGGGGACTCATGGACTCTCAACTCCTCTATTACCGTCTATGGGCACATGGGAGAACAATCTCATGCTTTAGTTTAGCCTTACGTACCTGGTGTGAAGCTTTTAGACAATCAATCCTCAAGAACTCTCCTCGACTCCTCAATTTTACGTTCCTCTTCTCTTCTCTTTAGCCCTAGTCTTTTTCAAGGACATAGAAAGGACTTAGAATGGGGTTTAAAACTCTTTTTACACTTCAAATGATCCATTTTGATCATGGTTTAAGTCTAAGAGTGGTTTGAAAAAGTCTCAAATGCCCCTCACACGAAATTTGAAAAAAGTACGTCTCGGGACATGGGGTCCGCGACGCAGACAGTGTCAAATTTTGGATTTTTTCGTTGAAAATTCTCCGAACGAGGTTTCTAATCTCTTAGAAATTTTTTGGAGTAAAACTAAGTGTTGGTCGCATACCTGTCGCACACTCATTCTGGAATTCGTTTTTGTGTCAAAAATTTATCTTTTGATCTGGTTGCTCGAAAGAATCCACCGAGACCACTTTCCCACTCAATATTTCATGCCGATCGCATATCCAGCCTCGAATTTGCCATCAGAGCATAGGAAGACGCGTTATACGAACACCTATCCTCTAAAGGTATTTTGCTAATATTATCGGGTATTGCAAAATTAATTTGTTTTAAATCAAAATTAGATGTCAATTCGGATTATCAATAAAATGGGCAATGGCCCACATATTTAATTAAAAAAAAGATGTTAACAATTTTAACGTTTAATGTTTGAATTTTTTATAAAACCAAAAAAATTACATTAAACCTATTTTAATTATACTCTAAAAATATTAATTTATTTATATTATTTTTATCTTTTTTGGCTCAAATAGATTTCAAATTCGTCAAATATTACTATACCACATAAATCGGAACAGAAGGAGTAACTGCACTCCAAATACTTTTCCCTAAAGTATGGAAACCCAAAATTCCACAAAACAAGGAGAAATTTGGAATGTTCACAACCCACTGAATTGTAGCTTTAATATGATGGCCCACACCTCTCCAACGCCCACCGTAAATGTCATTTTCCTTTTGTAAAATGTTTTCAAGTGTGCCCAAAAAACAAATCAAAACCTACACATCTTTTTCCAATTTCATCATCGCAACTTTATTCCAAACACCAAAAGAGCTTAGCCAAACAAATGAAAAAAGTAGTACATGCTTTTATTGCTTATTGTGCTACTATTTCTTTATTCAATTTTAAGCACCACGGCGTATAGAATTCTCTTATTATACGTAGGAAATCAGATGTGTTTGCTTGAGCTGTTTGCTTTTTTTTATATATCATGTAAAGTTCATAAAAATATTTTGTGAACCTTTTAATTTAATTTATAAGGTATCTGCTTGTTTCAACTTTAATTTTGCAACATTACCACTAATAAATAATTTTTCCGGTTGTTTCAATGATGATTTCACTATATCACCTCGATAAATTATTTTAAGTCGAGTAAATAGGATAAAACTCTTTAAACTGGACAAATAAAATTAAATAACTATTTTAATATCTTCCCATGATTATATTTGTGTCGAAAAGGAGGTACTACAAAATACATATAAAAATTTAAAATACTTAATCATTAAATTTAAAATTTAATTAATATTAATAATATATTTATTGGATATTAATTTTACACTTCATAAGAAAATTTAATAGTGTTTAATTATATCATTAAAAAATAAATTTATGAATAACTATTGAACCCATGCATTGCACTGGATCTTCATAACTAGTATATATATAAGGGCCTCTAGTTAATTAGGATCGCCCAATTTTTCATTAAGAAATAAATTAGTCATATATCAAAATAAATATAATTAGTACTATGTTTGATAAATTTGATAGGTTAGATTCAATACATCAAATGTGGTATTTGAGTATTAATTTATAATCTCACATAATAAAAATATGTATAACTTATTGCTTGATTATCTTGCTTCGAAAGTTGTCATGCAAGAAATTAAAGGCGATTGCTAACAAAGGGAAGAAAGAAAGCTTGTCACGGTCCAAGCTAGGTCCTGAACATGACATGATGAATGAGGATCCCGATGGAACCTCAAACAAGCCTCTTAGCATTTATTCAACCATTCATAGGTAATGATCAAATAACATAAGCGGAAACTAAGGGCATAGGACTTAGGAACATGTCATAAGACAATAGCAAGAAAACAATATACAACCATACTTGTGTCCAACAATACTTCTAACCATAGACCAGGCGAGGGCTAAGACATATCCGTAACTCATCCTCTATAGAAAATAACAATGTAATAGTCTATAAGTAACTAGAACATGAGACAAGCTAGAAGGAAAGTAGGTGCGTCCCTGAAGCATGAGGGATCACCACAATAAGTCTTCAATGGCAAATCAATCAAGCAAAAGGATGAAGAGGAGGATAGCTGCCTGTTCCTATTGTGAGATAATTTACGCATAAAATATCTATTAATACGTTGAATGTATTATATATATAAGCTTGCAATACAATATGTCATGATACAATAAAGTAATACAATTAACTAGGCCAAGTGTCACGAACTTAGGTCTTTCGCTAAGATTCTTGTGCGACACTTGTCGATTTGCTCACAGTGACGGATCATGACACAATGCAAGGCTATGCAATCATTGGAAATACCTTTGTTTAAGACGTGGAATGTGATCAATGCAAGACTTAAGAGTAATTAACACCTTTATTTCATGATATAATAAAGTTTCTGAATCATAGTAAGAGATGCACAAACCTTACGAAAATACTTGTATAGTAAGAAAATACCTTAAGCCTTGTGAAAGAACCTTCATATCTTTTTAGGGAACACCTTAAAGTAAAGAATAGTAAGAGATACCTTAAACTTTGTGAGAGTTATTGTTAACCAACAGAAATCATGTGATTTGTAACATAGAGTCCCGATGTTCCCCCTACAATGGAGGAAATAAGGAGACTACTTGCCAAAGTAAACTCCTAAAATCCTAAGCGGATCCACTAAGCTAAATAAGTGACCAAGCCTCTACCATCAGGTGACCCTTCTAAGGAATCAGACCTCTACTAACAGGGATCCCTTTTTCTATGATGACACATAGTTATGGGACAATGAAATTACTCCTAACGGGTCTCATACCTCTACTAACAGGTGAGATCCTCCATCCCAAGGTTTGCTTGGTGCTAAGTAAACTCTCAATGGGATAGAAGTCATAAGTCATATAATGTGGAGGAAATTTTCAACTAATCCATCCATTTCATAGCAATCATGAATATGAAATAACTCCTAAATTTTTCTTATGTAGTGTAAGTATTGTCCTTTCATCATTTCACATTCATACTTAGTGAAGGAGTCCACCAACATTCATACTAACTTGTAGTCCATCATAAAAGCTCTCTCCATACTTTTCATGCAACTCACTTGAACACTTACATTGGATTCATAATTATTTAACTAAAATATGTAATTTAGAAGAGTTTATGCATAATCACATGAAATGATGCTAATTAATCCAAAATTGAGGTAACTCACAAGCAAATTCATTACTTGAAATTAGTTGTGATGGATGAGCCTAGGTATCAATTCCTGAAATTAACACAATATAAACTTTAATCAAACATAATATTAAGAGAAACATGAATTTAGATCAAATTAAGATAACTCGTGATCAATTTCATAAAACCCTAGATTTTGCAATGAGAAAGATTTTACTCAATAATCATGAAAACATGTAATTAATGGCTAATCATGCAAAATAATAATAATAATAATAATAATAATAATAATAATAATAATAATAATAATAATAATAATAATAATAATAATAATAATAATAATAATAATAATAATAATAATATAATATCCAATTGATGCATTTTGAGTTAAAATCATAAAACTCTTAAAATACTTACTTACACATAAATGAAGAAAGGGAGGGGGGGGGGGGGGGGATTCTTTGGGTTCCATAGTGGAACATACAGACCTTATATATGAAA
Organism: Solanum rostratum; assembly: GCA_029948455.1. Classification (NCBI taxonomy): domain Eukaryota; kingdom Viridiplantae; phylum Streptophyta; class Magnoliopsida; order Solanales; family Solanaceae; genus Solanum; species Solanum rostratum. The sequence goes on along the minus strand of CM057053.1, from coordinate 12,026,500 downwards.
GTCTACATATCTTAGGAGAAGAAAACTAAAGGAAATTTGAAGATTTAACCTTGAGCTTGCTAGTCTTCGATGAATCCTGGTCCCGAAGGAGAAGAGAGCCTTTTGTGGAGTATTTTAGAGAGTGAAAATTTTGATTTGGGAAAGGAGTAAGAATGAATGACTCCTATGCGCTTAGAATGGCTACGGGATGCGTAACAAATTAAAGGAACCGTCCAAAGCTTAAATGGGTAGTATAGAAAAAGATCAAAATGATCCTTCTTAAAGATGGTTGAGGATCTTTGTACTAAAACGCGTACTGACTATATAAAACTATACCAGTCATATAGAGGTTCATATAGAGGAGACCTATCAAGGGGGTTAGGAAGATGCCTAAGGGTAGGGGCCGTGGGAGGGACCACAACACATTTGGACCTATATGGATCACGTGGCCCCTTGTGGTCCCTTGCCTTGGCTTCGGCCGTGAGAGGGGATCACCCGTGGCTAGACCACGACTTTCTACATGGCTGGTGGTCCCACTACACAGCTTGTATGGGCTTCCCTTTCAGGCACCTGACAAAATCCCAAATTTTGATTAGGAACTACTTTCAAATCTTATTTTACGAACTTTCAACTTACGAGACCTTACAAAGTTTCTAGCATCGAGCGATGCTCCTACCGAGTCATGCTGGTAAGAATTCAATCTTTGAAAAAAAATAAAAGTTATTTCCAGAAGGAAGCCTCTTAATAACTAAGGTGAAACTTGAATTCGGGTAATTTACGATTTTAAAAACGTTTTTTTTTTCTTTATCTACCCCCATCTATTTAATTTCTTAGTTGACAATCATACAAAGCGTGATTTCTACTTGACTTTTAATCATTTGCATCACTTTAACCAGTACTCAATCTATAATTTGATAGAGTTGGACTAAAATTTTTGGAGCCTATGTAAGAAAATGACTTATTAATCTAGCTCAATTAAGCCCGCTAGCTTTTAGGGCTTGAGCAATATGGGTTGGGCTAGTTCGGCCGGACCCATGAATCAAATAAAAAATAATTAAAAATAAAATAAAATAAATACTAAAAATGGCAAGACGATTCTAAACTTTAAGTCTTAAACCATGCGTATAAATATTACAAAGTTCAAAACCTAAATATGAAAAAAAATTCTTGTATGTTTGTATCCAAAATATTTACATAAAATGACAACTGATTTCAAATTGATGTTGTACAATCAAATCTTTACTTGTGGCCAAACTTAATATGTATTATTAAAATATTTTGATTTATACACTTGGTTAACAAATAATAAACACCATGTAATATTGTATGGTCGATATTTATGTTAACATAATAAAATTAGAATTTACATTATAAAAAATACTTATTTTCTTTTTAAACAAGTGGACTAATCCGGTGCAACTTGTAGCCAACATAGGTGTGGACGGGGTTGACTATTTTTTGGGCCGCCAAAATAATGGCCAGCCAACATGACTCATAAAATTTCAAAGCCTGTATGGACGACCAATATTGGGAAATCTAGTGAAAGCTATTAAAATTGCCTCAATTGTTTTTTACATTCTTACTAAATAATCAAAGTTCATAACAAAAATATAATACACTATCAGCAAAAGCTATTCTAAAAAAATACAATATTTATTGATTGAACTTTATTTTTTTGAAAATAACGAAAACAACACACTAGTTATAGTGTACTACTCTTTAATATGAGCCGTTTGTTAGTCATTATCATTATTAATTGTATAATCATGTTCATATTTCATGAATATTGCATCACTTCTTTAGTATTCTCACTAGGACCGTCTCAACAAGTTTTAGAGCTAAAATCATATTTCATATATAAAAATGTCTTATTTGTTTTAGTTGGTGTATAAATTGAATATTATAACATACTAAAATTTATGAAATAAAAATTTATTGGTTAATATTTATATTTGAACAACATAAAATTCTGATATGAAATTTTATAAAGAAAAATTTTCGAAGAATTTAACATTGTATAAATATTAATTTTATTGCATATTTTTAAATTGCAAAATGAAATTGTACGTCTAAAAGAACTACTAAATGCGGTAAACTACTCATAATAAACCAAAGAAAGTAAAATTATTAATGGTTGGAGTATTTAAATAAAAAAGGTGTCCTCACCACTAGTCACACTTCCTTTGTCACCCCTTAAGCAAAGCATCATGGCTTATTAGACAAATTATATAGCGAATTATATAAATATTGTACACAAATTTTATAGTAAAATACATCAATATTGCGGATTGTATAATGAATAATACAAATGATGTGAATTATATAACGACTCATACAAACTGTCACGCCCCGGGAGGGTACCCTTGGCGTGGCCGTCACTCAGAGACTATTGCTAGTCCCCAAGCGAACCACTTAGCCTTATCACATCATTCAATCAAATAAACTCTACTAGAATAGTGAAAAATATAAGTATGTAATGGACACATCTCATCAAAAGTCTCAAAAGAATATATAAAATAATAAAGGCTAGTAGAAAGAACTAGCTCACAATCTCAACATCAACGCTCGACCATCATCTATGAAGCCTCTATCACTAATCATGTGGTGCTAATGACAAATTCATGGCTACCCAAATCAAAATAAAAGAAATAGTCCAATCTAACTCTAAAGCATGATGAAACAAAAGTAGTGGATCCTCCGGAGTAGGGGAGGCTCACCAAATCAGCTTCGAATCTCAGATCTTCAACGGAGTGCCTGTCGATGATCTCTAGTACCTTCCACTATATCATAAAATGATGCAGTCCAGAGTGGACGTCAGTACTTGGAATGTACTGGTATGTAAAATAGCTGAATGAAACAGAAACCGGTAGAAAAATATGGAGAACAACATCAACTCAAAATAAACATCATAATCACATCAAAACAGTCAATTGTCTATCTATGAAAGAATAAAGAGTAGACAAGTGACACATCATTAAATCAGGCTCATCAATAGTCTCAACTCATCTCAAACTCATCTCAGAGGAGCTCACCCCCCTCTCATCTCATCTAGACTCGGAGTACGGTAAGAATTTTTTTGGGAGTTTCTCTTATCCGACAACACTCACTTATGAGCCAGTGAATGTACAACAATCACCCTGATGTTGCCACAGTAGTCCCAAACTTGCCAGGTAAGGAACACTGGATACCATATCAATATACCCGATATGGAATCAAACCGAACAGATCCTCTATTGCTTTCAGGGACTATTAAACCTCGAGGGAAACCATATATATATGTGATGGTCCACTATAAAAAAATAAGTCTTTAACGAGGGGAAATTTGGTCGTTAAAAGTATAAATCTGATCGTTATTAGTTAATAACGACCGATAAAAATTCCGTCGTCACCGGTCGTTAGTAGCTTCGACGTTAAAAGTTAATGACCGGATTAAATTTCGTCATTAAAAGTTAACGATCGAATTAAATTTGGTCGTTAAAAAAGCTTTAACGACAACAAAAATTCGGTAGTGATACCTTTTCTGGAGCAACCAAATTTTTCCTTCACTAATTGATTTTCTAGTTATTAAAAAAAAAAAGGCAAGCCCAGTGCATTTCCGAGGAGGGGTCTAACCACAAGAATCTATTGTAGAGTAGTCTTACCTTGCAATTCTGCAAGATGATGTTACCAAGGTTTGAACCCGTGACCTTTTGGTCACATGACAACATCTTTACCAATTACTCCAAGGCTCTCTTCAGTTCTAGTTATTAAAACCTTAATTATAACCAAAAATCAAATCAGCAAAAATGCAAACTATGTATGGATTTACACACAGAAACATACAAATACATGCACATATGAAAACATACAAATTTATTATATTCATATAAAATTTCATAGTTCATTACAAAGAATGATATTGCGTAAAGTTACAAAAATATAGACATACAAACTTATATAATATTATATTTTTTAACTCTTAATAAAATAAAAACTAGAATATTTTTAAACAATTTCTGAAATATGAAATGCATTCTTCTTGTGCTTCAAAATTTTCTGTTGTTTATACTTCTTTACACTTTTCTGAGGATGAGTTCTTCAAACTGCATGACCTTTCAAAAAACAAGTATAAAAACTTCATGTAAAGTTATTAATAATACTCCTAACAACTATTATCTTCCTTTTTTTTTCGCAAAATCAAAGATTAACCACAATGAACTATAAAATTTGTTTCTGTTCTCACAACCATATAAAAAGAATGTTGGGCTTCCTAGTTCTAGACATAAAATTGTTTGTTTTGTATTTTGCACTTTAAGATATTGACTTTTTGCACGTTGCTTCATGGATAAAACCCTCCAACTTCTTTTAGTTTCACTTTTTATACTAATGGTATTCACCTAATATAAATAATTCAATATCATTAAAATTATTATGAGATACAAATTAATTATATCATCTTAAATTTTAAATAATAAAAAAATCACGATTTCTTAATTAATTAGTTGTTGATTATATGTCATGTAAAGTTTTTAAATTTTTTGTTTGTAAAATTTCACGTTATACTTTTCTAACTTAAACAAATGATTTTTCTTTGTATACATCTGTTGGTTTCACAACCAATAATGGAAAAAAAATCAGCACAATATATATATTTTTTATTAAAAGAAACATTATTACTGGATACTGATTCTTAAGTCTATTGATCGAGGTAATTTGCAAGTGGAGAAACATCTTTGCTCTTGAGAAAATTACGTATGACCAAATTTATTTAACTTTTCTACCTTAAATTAATCTCATAAGCTCATAATTATATATTTAAATATTATTACTTTTATTGTTAATTTTTTGTTTCATTACAATTTTTGTTTTGACCTACTTCATCTTGCATCATTAAAAATGTCAAGTAAAGATGAATAAATTGTCTCTCAAAATAAAAACATATATAAAAACTATATCAAAAAAATATTTAAGTTAAAAAAATTATGTCAAAAAGATTGTAACTATATATTTTTATTATATTTCAAAATATTATATAATTGACTATAATATAAATGATGGATAGAGTTATTAGAAAATAATAAATTAATATTATTTTTTTTATTAATTTTTTTTTTATAGAATAAGCAAAATTATAGAGATGGAGGATTTTTATCAGAATGATTAACAAAACACCATTTGTTATACTTATAACATGATTTGGTTTGATCTCATTATTCTCATATTAGTTAAACATATTTTTACACTAACTAATATGTTTTAACAATGGCATGTTATGCTTTTTAAAAATCAAATTTGTCCCCTCGTTAATGTTAGATTAAAATTTATTTTTAATGACCGAAAAAAGATTTGGTCGCTATAAGTGTATTTATAATAATCGAAAAATAAAATTGGTCACTATAAGTGTATTTGTAACGACCGTAAAATAATTTGGTCGCTATAAGTATATTTATAACGACCGAAAAAAAATTTGGTCACTATAGGTATATTTATAACGACCGGAAAAATATTTGATCACTATAAGTATATTTATAACGACCGGAAAAGAATTTGGTCACTATAAGTGTATTTATAACGACCGGATTCATTTCTCGTCGTTAAGAAATGGTCGTTAAAAATCTCTTTTCTTGTAGTGGTCTATGCCTCTCCTATGTTTGACGACGTAGTTAATGAGTTCGAGTGAGACTCACTCTTACTCATTTCGGTGCTCGATACTCTTCCCGACTCAATGCTCATAAAACCAACCTCAACCAGTCTCATAGGGACTCACTCCCCGTAAACAACTGCCAGTCTCATAGGGATTCACTCCCCGTCCACGACTGATATTTCACAGGGACTTTGGTCCTTTCATCAATTATCTCATATGGACTTTCACCCTATCATCAAACATCTCATAGGGATTTTAATCCTATCATCAACATCTCATAGGGACTTTAACCCTATCATCAACATCTCATCAATGACTCAAGATTATATAACAATCATTAGGAAACACGTGAATAAACACATCGGTAGAGTTCATTTATGGAGACTCATAAAACAATCAAAATTTCATCAACTCATCATCACAATCAACAATGTCAACTCAAGGCTCTAGACTCAAGTCTTAAGTGCATTATGCATGCTTTTTAAATTAGTTATCAAGATTCCATCAACTCATCATCACAATTAACAATCTCAACTCAAGGCTCTAGACTCAATTCTCAAGTTCAATATACATGCTTTTCAAATTAGTCATGTAGGGTTATGCAAATTCCATGAAAGTATTCAGTTTAAGAAAACAAATAGTATGATGATCATCAACATAAAAAACATGTAATTTTAAATATAATTTTCAAGAAAATCCATCAAAGAAATCATGCATGTAGACTCTTCAATCATCAATTCAACTATGACCTCTATGGGGTACATGAGAGAACAATCCCATGTTTTAGTTTAGCCTTACATACCTGGAAAATTGATGTTACAATCGCAATTTGGTGAATTACTAGCCTTCTTGGAGAAAATCCTCGATTTCAGTAGTTCTTTTAGAGTGGAAGAACTTGGAAAGAGATTGCTTGAAGGTCTTATCTTTGATTCTTGAATTTGTGACTTAGAATCTTTAGAGTTCTTGATGAAGAACCCTAATTCTTGACAAGAAGAATCAAAGAATCCTTTATTAGAATTCTTGAATTCGTTTTCTTGAAATCCTACGTTATGATTTGAGATTCTATTAGGTTTGATGAATAGATGAGGAAATTTGGATTGGATAGATTGAAATTCATGAGGAATTTACCTTGATGATGAATCTTGGAAGCTATCCTTAACTTGATGATTTTCTTGATGATTCTTGAGCAATTATGTTTAGGAGTGAAGGAGAGGGTTTTAATTATGAAAACTGACGTTTTATGCGTTTTTGGACCTTAAATAGACCCCCAAAGGGTTTAAGATAAAAGTACCCTCAAAATAAAATAAAAGGACCTCGTTTAGCTTATCCGGAGAGGGTCCGCGATATGTCCGCGACGCGTAGCGGTTGCGGATCTCAGACAACTCTGCAGGTCTTCAGTAAAATGACCATAACTCTCTACTCCGAACTCTGATTAAGGCGAAATAAGATGCGTTGGAAAGGTAATTCAAAGATCTTTAATTTGATATATTATGGGTCACCTAACTCATTATATTTGAGGAGATATGGTCATTTGAAGTTGACCCTTCTATCAACTCACACAAAAACTTAGTCGGTAGAAATTCTTTGGACTCGACTTGATGTAAAAGATCATTTATCAACTCCAATTTTATTCCCACTCTAGGAAATTGACTTTAACATCTATGCTCAATTAAGAATCATCAATTAAATTCTATATCATATGAAGGATGACTCGGTCTTAGCTTAGAAAAAATTGGGGTGTTACACAAACACTGTGAATTGTGTAGCGAGTTACACAAACATTATATAAACAATGTATGCGAATTGTACAACTAAGTATACAAATGCTCCGAATTGTACAATAAAATATACGAACACTGATGTAACTATAGTTACAAAACGTAATTACATAAACTGTAGCTATTTCTGCCTATTAAGTTTTAGGATTAAGCTATTTATGAAAATTCCTCAAGCTAAAACCGTCAATAAGAGCTAGGCCTATTGGACCAGTTCGGCCCAGCCCTTAATTTGATAGGGATGAACTAAAATTTTAGAGCCATTTAAGAATAAAACTTTTTAGGTTGGCCTGAATAAGCTCGCTAGCTCTTAAGACTTGAGCAATATTAGTTGGGCTAGCTCAGTCCGATCCCTGACCCGTGGATCAAATAAAAAATAATTAAAATAAAACTAAAAATAACAAGAGGATTCTAAACTTAAAGTCTTAAACCATGCATATAATATTACAAAGTTCAAAGATCTATATATTAAAAATATTTTCTTGTATAAATGACAGTGATTTCAGGTTAAAGTGATTCAACCAAATCTTTACTTGAGACTAAACTTAATAAGTATTATTAAAATTATTTTAATCATAAATTCGAAACTTGGATTAACTAATAGCAAACACCATGTAATATTGTCTTGTCGATATTTATGTTAATATATTAAAATTAGAATTTAAATTATAAAAAATTATATTTTCTTAAAAAAAAAAAAAAGTGGACTGCGCTGGCACAACCCGTAACCTATGTAGCTATGCGTCAGGCTGGCTAATTTTTGGCCTGCCAAAATAATGGGCCAGGCTGGTCTAATCCGTAAAATTTTAAAGCCTATATGGATTAGTTCGGATGGGCTAGGCCGACTCATATTGCTTGTTCTAATGAAAACTGTTAAATGCCTCAAATTCTAGGTTGTGAGGACTTTTCATTTTCGAAGCCACACCCAAATCAGACTCTTAAAAAATACACCACTTTTGAAGAATTCGACATGCATCCGTCGACATTTTTGAAGAGTCCGAGCAACATAGCTCCATTATTTTTTCATAGATTCTCACTAAATAAGCAAAATTTCATGAAAAAAGTATAATAGACTATCACAAAGCTATTCTAAAAAAATGCAATATTTATTCATTGAACTTTATTCATTAGAAACATAAAAATTGAACATGAGTTGAAGTATAGTACTCTTTAATATGAGTCATTTGTTGGTCAATATCATTATTAACTATATCATCATGTCCACGTTACATCACTTTCTTAGTATTTTCACTAAGACCGTCTCAACAACTTTGGGAGCCTAAAGCCGAACTTCATAAAGATGCTTCATTTATTTTAGTTGATATATAAATTCAATAATTAGAACATACTTACTATTGTCCTACAAATGAGATTTGGGAAAGTAGGATAAACATGGACTCTATGAAGTAAGAACGTAAATAATGTTAATTTTCAATGAAAAATATACAATATAAAGTCAAAATAATGAAAGATGACTCAAAATTTTGAAAAGTTTATAAAATGTTATTAAAACATTGATTAATTTCTGTGCTTGAAATTTGAAGAAGACACTAAAAAATAATATTTTTTTTAATTAATATACAATAATAGATTTTGGGTAAAGTAAAAAAATTTGACCGCTTGAGAGACTTTAAAATATTCAATAATGAGATAACAAAAATAGTGAAAGAAAAATAAAAAAAAGTAAATATAAAAATAATAATATTGGTTGATGATAATTATCAAATTATAAATGAAGCACAAAATAAATAGCCACATAAGAAATAATACTATAATTAACTAAACCATATTCTGTTTCTCAATTATTACAATGATCCCTCTATTCAATAAGGTAAAAAATATTATATTTTTTATCCTAAAAATATTTTTCAAATTTATCAATGCATAAAATTGTTTTAACAATACATACATACACTTAAAAGAAAGTCCCAGCCTTAGTGATGGTTCAGATGACCCTTATTTTCGCAAAACATTATTTAGATATAACATGGTGTTTTTCTTTATTTGCAAAGACCAATATTTATATATAGGGAGAATCTTAGTAGCTCAGTTGTTTAACTATCAGAATTTTCACCTTATTGGCGAGGGTTCGATTCCCATATTGTAATCCCCTCCCCAATTTATAATTTAAAAAAAAAATATTTATATTTAAAAAATATAAAAACTTGAAGTTTATAAATATTAATTTTATTGTAAATTTTTAAAATTGCATATTTTAGAAGTCTACTCAATAGGATAAAGTATTCATAATAAACCAAAAAAAAAAGTAGAAATATTAATTAATCGTATCTAAATTAAAAAAAAAAAAAAGTGTCCCCATTTGTCACACTTCCTTAACTATCCCTTAAACAAAGCATCGTGACTTATTAGACTTCATAAATACTTGACGTGGAAGCAGAATCAAAACTTTTTTTTTTTTCAATTAAAAAAAAAAAAGAATCAGACGGTCCAGATTCACTTTATATTTCTCCCAAATTCCAATTTCTTCTCCTCCATAACTCACCCAGAAGAAGATGATGTTGGGGAAAAGGGGCCGTCCACCGATGAGGAGGACAACCAGCATGACAGGGATTATCGTTGATTTAGGAACTGGAACTGAATCAGAGCCGTCTGATGAGAGGAAGGGTTCATCGGAGAAGGAAGGAATAAGAATGGCTAATTTCTTGAGAACTTGCGGCCTTTGTAACCGCCGATTGGCTCCCGGACGAGACATCTACATGTACAGGTAAAACAAATCCCCAAACAGTCAAAGTCTCTTAATTAATCTCTGCCGTTTCATATTTCTTGACCCTTTTGTTCTAATTTATTTGTCCAATTTATCGAGTATTAAATAATACTAAATACAACTTTAGTTGAAGTTTTGTTAAAGAATAAGTAATATGAGTCAAGTAGTAATATGTAACAAATATGGTTCCAAGTTTCTAACTTTCATTGAAATTATTTCCACTAAATTGAATATATCTGAGACCTTCCTCCAAATTGTATGGAATAAAGAAGAGAAACAGTATTGCTAATAGTTAAAAAAATGAAAATAGCAACAGACAAGATTTTTTTGTCAATAGAATAAAATAGAGCAAGAATATTAGTTATTGAAAGACTTGTTACATTATTGGTGTATTACTTAGTTGCGTGTCACTGGACAATAATTATTGTTACATATACTAAAAAAAGCTGTGAGCAATAATATATAGTAGTATATGATAATACTAATTAGTTAATTTTATTTTTGGTGTATGCATGCAGGGGTGATAAGGCATTTTGTAGTATGGAGTGTAGGGAACAACAAATGAAGCAAGATGAAAGAAAAGAGCAATCCGATATTAAGCCTAATTCAAGAAAAACAGAAAGTCACTCTGAATTTCCCTCTGCTAAATCTCAAACTTCCAACACCATTGCAGCAGCTTGAACAACAAAAAAATTAGTAAATGAAAAAAATGGCTTTGAAGATCAAGTTAGAATTCATGCACAAAGATGTCTCTACATTTTTATATATGGTGTTGGGTGTCACTCTTTTATGTATGTATTGGTATTTTGCACAATTTAATTACTCTACGTGCTATGGTTTTGAGTGCCAAATTAAAGTTCAAATGTACCTTGTGATTTTTTGTTCTTTATATATATTTTATCTATCTTTGGATAAATTTACTTTTTCTTTTAATTCCATTCATATTTGCTTGGTTTTTTCTTATTCTTCCAAACATGGAAGTATTTCATTGAAAAAAATTTAAACAAACAATCTAGGTAGTAAATATTGTTTGCAAGATTTGAAGAGATTTTGTAACCAAATATCACTTTCATCGTTACCTTTTTGTTAAACAAATAGTACGTACTAGTTAAAAGGGCTTAATAATTCAATAACTTTTCGAACTTGTCACCTTTAATTTTGTGTACATTTGAGCTTTTATGTGTACGTACTTTAGTATTTTGGTTGAATTTGCTTCTTCGCAATCTTACTCTTCAACAAATAAAGGATTTAACGGTAATTCTTTTATATTAATAATAAATATAAATATTTATAATAAGCAAAAACAACAACAACATAGCTTGAGTTTAAAATTGGCAAAAGGAAGGCAATCAAAGATAACAATTTAGAATTTGAGTTTATGAATTTTAAATTAAAAAAAATACAAAATTTTTAATTAAAAGTTATTAGATTTTATCAACCAGGCAAGCGACTCCAATTTCATCCGTGAATTCAACAAATACCTCATTAACTCATCGAGTGCACCTGGCACTTGATCTCTAAGCATTTTAATTGTGGAAAAATATTGAATTTAAATTGCTTTTTTATGCTTAAACCAAGAACAATGCTTATTTATGAAGAATAAAATAACATTACATAAGTAGTGTTGGTTACGTGACTCACTAAATAACATGAGATATATTTTTTCGATTATATTTTATGTGAAAAAAAATTCATTTTAGTTAATTTAAAAAAAATTAACAATTTTTAATATCCGGTCAGTGTTTAACTTTAAATTATTCATTTTCACATAGACAAAACAATTCACAACCATATTAATTTTTATAATTTATTTTAGACGATAAATTTTTCAAATATAAACTAAAATTAAATGTATAAAAAAATCACAAAATGAATTGACAAACTTCGCCATCTAGTTGAAGTGATGGGCCATTTGGATGTGTAATATGAAGAAAAAACTACAAAATTAAATATATATCATTATCATATATACTAATCTTGCCTTTATTTTTAAACAATTACATATATATTGGATTCTACCAACCACTCCAATTTCATCCCTCAATTCAACAAATACCTCATTAAGTCATCACACTTGACCTTTAAGCATTTTGATTGAGGAAAAATATTGTTTTTTCATGTTTAAACCAAGAAAATACTTATATACAGACCTCCTCGCGTTAGTAGTGGGTGATACACTTTGCTTAAACTTGTACTTATATTTCATCTTACAAAAAATTCTTTCACCTTATAAAGATCATGTACTGATTTGACGTTATTTTTGCTGCATGTGATGTCGACCCGAATCCATGGGACTCATTGCTTGCATTTCGTGTTGGATTTCAAATCCAAGAAGTCCTTGTCGAGTCAGTTCTTGTCTGTTCAATGAAAGGAAAACAACATAAAAGCATGGAGCTAATTTACAGGTCGTGTGAAGGTCAACAATGAGTTGTATACATTGATATATTGTGTATATACAGCTACTGTATACAGAGGTGAAATAGGCCAAAGCCCAAATTATTAGTAGATGCAGTCCAGGAGGGATAAAATGTTAGACTTACAGGGATTACAGATGAAAAGCAGGTGGAAAGTGAAGTATATACACTGAGATATAGTGTATATATGGTGCAGGGATACATGGAGGGAATTGGGCTTAAAGCCCATAACCAGCAGCAGCTCTCTTTGGCAGAATTGAGCCGAAGGCCCAAACTTAAGTTATCTTAAGTACTTTGGTTGTTAACAGTAACTCGGGATTTATAGCAGCGGAGCAGCAAGAACAAAGGGAAGAGAAGGGAGTGCCTGCTTTGGTCACATCTGATCGCGAGGGTGAATCTCTTTCTCACTTACTCCGCATCCTTGCTCGTCGAAAGAGGAAGAATAGCTGATTTAGTGACGGAAACTATTAAAGAATTTCCAACATAAATAAGGGAATTTTTCCAATTATCTCCTAGCTAGTGGAACAAGAAAGACATGGATGGTTTACTCATGTAAACCAATAAAAAAACGAGAAAAGAAATCGAAAATGACCTTTTAAACTTAACTTGATAATTTATGAATAATCTAGGTTCTTTTCTAAATAATTTTTTTTTAAAAATCCTTTACTTAATTTTTTTTTTTATAGAATTTATTTCCTCTCTAAATTATTTCAACTGCCTTAGAATCTTAAAAAGCTTAAATTATTTTTTTCTAAATCATTTATTAAGTTAGATAATTATTGAAATTTATACTCCTTATAAATTAGTTGAATTTCTTAAATGAATTTTTACTTGAATAATTTTTTAGGCATCGTTAGTTTTAATTTTCAAAAGTTAGTCAAATTAAATTAAATCATCGGTCAATCGCACGTTAGTGATTAGTTTGAGTGGTTAACGTCTTCTTAAGTAGAAATTAGAATTTGTACCCTTTTGTCTGAACTTTTCTGTTAGAGTCTCAAAATCTTTTTAAAATTTTCTTAATTTATTTTAAAAAAAAATTAAGTGGTGACTTTATTTTCAAAAATTAATTTTTTCCTTAAATTAATTAAGTTTTAAATCAATTTTTCCTAAAATACCCTTTTCCCAATTAACATATATAATATTGGGTTGATGGGTCTCAACTTGACTTTTTAAAAATAAAACCAAACCAATCTAAGTATAGTCAAATTTTAGTTTCAACACCAAACAAAATCAAATTAAAGCACTAGTGAAATTTTTTTCTCGACTTGACTGGATTTACGGTTTGATGAGATTTTCAGTTCGATTTTGTTCCTCCTAGTACAAATAATATCTTCACGCTAAACATGAGTCCTTTTTTTTTTGGCAAAATTTTAAAAAGATAAAGATAAACTTATAAGGTCAAGTGTTACATTTAAAAAAGTAAATTGGAATTTTAAAAAAAAATCATTTTTTTTTTTTTGAAGAATTTGAAATATGAAATTATATTCAAATCACAATTTCAATTATATATTCAAATTATTAATTTAAAAATATGACTTCATACTACTATATGTATGTGGTGAAAACCACTTGCCAAAGGAATTTTTGAATTAAGGTAATCATGTAATGGTTTGACTAAATCTCCTTGTGAATATTTAGAGAATGAAACATACCATGAAATACTTTTCTCCCACGCTCCAATCCCACGCTCCAATAAGATTGATTAGCAAGGCTTCAATCAACATTATATTATCTTCTATCTAAAATCTGCATATATACCACCATACTTATGAAATTATACTGAATATATTGTTGTTTTATTCATTTTGATTATTTTTTATAGCTAACGTCAAAACTTCAACTGACACGAAAATAAAATAGGCTTTGATGAACTCTTTGTTCAAGTCCTTCCACGCAATCTAGAAAGTTTTTTCACACGAAACAGAGATCCTTGCACGAACATCAAAATGAAACATTGTCAATGGTTCATTAAAAATCCCTTGTTGCGAAGGTTGTCTTCCCGATTCCCCCATTCCTACTAGGGAGATAACTTTCATTTCTCCAAGGCCTCTAATAAGTTGATCTTGCAACATCTCAATTTCATAGATGTAACCCGCCAATATATTCTTTTGACTCTAGAACATGCTGTAGGGACAAATCACCAAGATCAAAAGTTTGGGGTTCTTAATCTTTGATGTTTCCATATATGTTCTTCGTCTTCGTCCACACCTAGCATATGCAATCTCCTCTAAGGGGTGATTGGCATCCAAGAGATAGGGTCAGTGTTGCAATGAAACAAGTTATGGCAGCGTAAGCCATAAGAAAGAGCTGCAGGAAGTACAACTATATTACCTCTCTCAAACAAGATAAACAAGAATGTATAGCATAACAAGAAAAGTTTTTAAATATGTTCGACCACGCAAGCAAGAATGATAAAAGCATCAATTAACTCCCAAGGAAAATTCACTCTAAATATCAGTTTTCCCCTGTTTATGTTCACTTTGTTTGGGTGTCACCAATTGAATCTTGATCTGCATAAGAGGCGGTGAGTAACTTATGGAAGGGGACAAAATCCTTCCAAGGAAAATTATAAAGAGCAAAAAAGAAAGAAGAGAGGAAAACTAGATTAAGAATATACGTTGTATTTCCAGTAGAGAAAGGCGTCATTGGCTCTAAACGAGCTAAGACAATGCTGATACATCTTGTACACGGAGGCCCAACACAGAAAGACAACAAAGATAGCATAAACATTCAACTTGGCCTGCCATTAAACAACAGCTATACCTCGAAGGGTTGCTGACATTGAGCTAATTATAGTACTAATGAAAAGAAAAAGATTACAAAAGTACAAGTAAAGAAAGAGAAAATGGTTCTTCTGCTGCACAGCTTCTTGATTCCTTCCACTTCTTATGAGAGAGATCCCATCATCTTCATTTGTATTCCAAGATCATGTTGTTCTCTGGTGCCAGTCCAACACAAGCCCTCAGTATGTTCTCAAGCATGGCCCTCTGCTTTGAAAGGGCATTCACTACTGGTGTACCTGGTGGCACCTGTTTACAAATTCACAAACACAAACATCAAAAACTGTTCATCTTAGACCTGTCATATACATGAGAGCGGAAGAGTGGAGTCTAAGGTGCATCCTCCTATGAATTTTAGGTTCAAGGTATATGCCTGTGTGATGATGATAATGACTACCTTTGTGATTAATATTAAGTCATCTTTAGTCTCAAAGTTTGATTTGACCAAATGTCTGTGCGAGTGAGCTACCAGTAGAAGAAAGGAACAAATGTTCGGTGGTACCATTTCCAGGGTGACAAAATTTTCCGGTTATCAGAGTAAATATGATGAGGACATCCTGCAGTGTTATACTATGGTATTTCCCAACCAATTAAATATTCAAGGAACACTGCTATTGGTGCTATTTTTTACAAAATGAAAAGAATCTTCAAGAGAACTTACCAGAGGAGCCTTGGTAAGATAGCTAAGGATGGTTGCCACAGGGTGGAAGGAGTGGAACTTACCCTGACAATAAGACACAGTCCATGCAATTTAGAACAAATCTATTGGTACATTAACATAATCACAACTTATTGCAAATGTATTAAGAGTCAGTCAGAAAGAAACAAACCTCTCCTTCAGCTTTGAGCTGAATGCGGGTACTGAGTTCAGCAAGGAGGACCAAATCCAAGATAATTGGAGCAGCCAAAAGAGAATCCTCACAGGTATTGTGCAAAACAATGGTGTTCCTTCCACCCATGAAAATCTCTGATGTGTACTCATCCATTGCCCTCTTGCTATCTCCCACATATGGTACATACTGAATCCCATAATCCCAAAGTTAGAACTAGTATTGTGGCCTTGTTATTTTTTCCAGTAATGTGAAATGATTTAGTAATCATTACCTTAATCACAACAACATGGTCAGGGTGTTCTCCAGGCTCATAAAGGATGGCATTGCTAGAAACCATGTCATCAACAACATTGCTTTTCGAGATCTCCTTTGAGCGGAAAGTTTGAGGGGCAGACAGATTCATTCCATCATTGTTACCCAAGTGATTGTAGCTCACAATTGATGTTGGCTGTATTATAGAACCAAAACACAATTTTCACCATCAATCAACTTTCCTCTTTCAAGATTTTCATATTTTGCATATCAAGTTTGCTTTTATTAGTGTATAAAATGGTCAACACCAGGGGACATACCTTAATACCAGCTCCAACAAGGAAATCAACCAGCACTGACTTCATCTTGGTTTGACCACTCTTAAAGTCATCACCACCAATCAAAGTGTTCCTCTTGATGGCCAAATCAATGAGGCCTAGGAAATTTTCAAGAAAAGACTATTTAATATATAAAAGTAACACACAACTGATTTCCCAAAGCAAGCAACTTTAACCAGTCAACATAAATTATTCATCTGAAATTGGAACAAACCTGGGACAAAAGTGTTTTGTGGGCTTCCATTGATGAAGGGCACATTTTCAAAGATACAAGCAATAGCATACAAGGTGGAAGGGGATATTTCAGCCTCATTTCTATCCAAAGAAGCAAGGAGGTTTTCCATGGTGTCATTAAGGCCAACAGCCACATTGCTGTATCTTTCAGTGTTGGCAGTCCACAGGACTACCACCTTGTCCACCTTATTCTTCTCCTTAAACTCCCTTATTTACCCAACAAAAGCAATATTATAATTAGCACACTCCAATTAAAAACTATACACTCGTTGACATAGTAAAACAACCTCTTTTTACCTAATATCCTTAATGATTTGATCAACTTGTTCTTTCTTGGTTCCTTTGATCACATTGTTGGCACGTGAGCCTTGGTTAGCAGCAATGAAATCGGGGTCATAGATACCAGGGAGTGGAACCATGGACTCCATGTAGGGCCTCAGCTGGTTTTGAAGATCAATGTCAAAAACCTTACTCCTTGCCATGGCATCTGCTAAATTCATGTTGCTGATGTCCCATCCTCCAAACACTACGTCATCTGGGTTGACCTTTATCATTATCAAAGAATATCCATCAACAAACACAAGGAAACAATACTCCTCTGTTGTTTATTCTACTTTACTTTTTAGTCATTTCAAAGAAAAAAGTGTCTTTGTTGTACTGATAACTTTTTAATTCCAACTTTCATCACATGTAAGGTTACAGGATAATATCTCTTTTAATTTAAGACCACATTATTTATTTTTTATTTTTTAAACTCCCTGACAAACAAAAATTCCATGTCAAGTAAAAACAAGACAAACAAATTGAGACTAGAGAGAGTAAAAGTAACAAACGCCACCAAAAAGTGACATTTCCTAACAAATTAAGTTTACCATGGGAAGGATGCTCTTAAAGGGAGCATAGATCTCCTCTCCATTGAAGGACCCAACTCGAATAGTAGAGGCCTGTGTAAGAGAGCCAAAGTAATTGGCTTGCTGCACCTTATCCTTGGTGGCCCATGAAATTCCTCTGCCAATTTCAACAATAGCCATAGTTTATTATGCAAGAATCATGACAAAGACAGAGAGAAATTACAAAAGAAACTCACTCTCTGTTAGCAATAACTCCACCAGTCAAGGTTGAGCCATTGTTTCCACCCCATCCAACAAGCATAACCCTAGCAGAAATCAAATTACACATAAAATTATTACAAATCAAAAAACACCCAGATTTTAATTTCTCAAATCTTGGATAAAGTTTCAATCTTTTTAGCAGTAACGGTCAAGAAATTAAAAAAACAAGACACACCCTAATTTTGGGACATGAACATCAGTCTTGAATTCATATTTGACAGTTTTTGGCTTTACAGTCCATTGGAATGCCCCATTTTTTTCCTCATGGACCAACTCAGTAGTTTGATAATCATACACAGAGTGAATCTCACTCTCTGTGTACTTAACGTTGGGGCTCTCAACCTTAAACTTCTCGATAAACATTTTCGCACAAAAAAATGGGAAAAAAGAAGACTACTTTTTCTAGTGTTTTGCAAAAGAAATTGAAGAGTTTGTGACTACTAAGGAGGAAGAAGATGCTCTTAAGTATATTTCTTCTCTAAGCTGGGAGCTATGGCCCTGTATATATAGAGAGATTCTGTGGGAGCGGAAATACACGTGGCGCTATTATAGTGAACTCGGGCCCACCGCTATGGCCAGGAGTTTAATAGTTGAATCTTAGCCATGCAAAATTTTGATGAAAAATAATTTAAATTAAATGAATTCAGAGGTTGATCCTGAATAAGGAGAAAACCTTGTGACAAATGTTACTTTTATATAAATCTGGATGTGGGATTTAAATTTAATCAAAATTTCAAAAAAGCTCTAAACATTAAATGTGATAAAAATAAAACAAAAGAAAAATGAAGAATTGCAATAAAATTTAATTAAAAATATTTTTAGTATTATTGACACACTAATTATTAAACATTCTCTTTTATTTTGTGAAACTTTTATCACCAAACATTTAATTAATTTTTTACTATGGCATGATGACATAAATTTATTAAAATTAAAAGTTGATTTATTTATCAAATTCAATTGAATTATATAATAATGTATTTCTAACTCAAAGATCTATATCTTATACATATTGCTCAAAGTAGAAACTAGAAGTAAAAAATATATAAAAATTTGACGTATAATATATCAGAACTGATAAAACCCAATTATTTGCGTACATAATATTTATTTATTTTTTAAGTTTCATGTAAAATGAGATATTGTTAATAAGTCTTCTATAATATACATCAATATAATTGAACAATAACATATAGCCTCAAATCATAAGTGTATTTTGTATTTTTTGCTTGAAATTAATTTTTAAATTTTTTTATGAAAGTTTATATGTATATCATATACTAGTTTAGTGTACATATTTTGTCCGTATGTGTTCTGACCATAAACAGAAAATCCAGCGACCACGTATTTCAAGAATCAACCCAGGTTCTATCGTTCCTCCCTTTCTACTTCTTGAATACTGTTGTAGCTTTTGAATTCTTTGTTACTTTGATTTTTCACTACGATTTTGTACATTTGGTTATTCCAGTAGTATACAGTTTATACATTATTGCTTACATTACATTACTGCAAATTTCTTTTGGTAGTATTTTATACATTACTGCTTTACATTAATATTAGTTTGATAATTTCTTTTGATAGTATTTTATACATTATTGCTTACATTACATTACTGCAAATTTCTTTTGGTAGTATTTTATACATTACTGCTTTACATTAATATTAGTTTGATAATTTCTTTTGATAGTATTTTATACATTATTGCTTACATTACATTACTGCAAATTTCTTTTGGTAGTATTTTATACATTACTGCTTTACATTAATATTAGCTTGATAATTTCTTTTGATAGTATTTTATACATTACTGCTTTACATTACATTAATAATTTCTTTTGGTAGTATTTCTATTGGAGTTTGCTTATCTGACTTATTGGGAGTGGTTTGTGAGAGTAATTCGTAGGTGGCATCCGGATCTGATGGTGGAGTAAGGTCATGTCGTTGGTTTGGGTCGGGGGTAAGAGGTAGGGGTGGTAGGAAGGGCACGGGCTATTCTAAATTAAGGGTAGGATCGTGGAATATAGGTACACTTACAGGGAAATCCATAGAGCTAGTAAAGTGTCTTAAGAGGAGACAAATTAATATAGCGTGTGTTCAGGAGACTAGATGGGTAGGGACCAAAGCTCGGGATGTAGACGGGTTCAAGTTATGGTACTCGGGGGGTTCTAGGGACAGAAATGGTGTAGGTATACTAGTAGATGAGGACCTTAGGGATTATGTGGTGGAGGTTAGGAGGTTTAACGATAGGATGATGTCTATTAAACTGGTGGTGGGTAAGCATGTAGTGACTGTAGTTAGTGCCTATGCGCCCCAAGCAGGTCTAGAGGAGGAAGTCAAGAGGCTCTTTTGGGAAGAGTTGGATGAGGTGGTGAGGGGCATACCAATGACGGAAAAGCTTTTCATTGGGGGAGACTTTAACGGACATATTGGGGCTACCAGTAGTGGGTTTGAAGATGTCCATGGAGGCTTTGGTTTTGGGGAAAGGAATGGAGGGGGGACGTCTCTCTTGGATTTTGGCAAAGCCTTTGAGTTAGTTATTGCTAACTCATGTTTCCAGAAGAGGGAAAGTCACTTGATAACCTTTCAGAGTGCGGTAGCTAAAACTCAAATTGATTACCTACTTCTACGAAAAGGTGATAGAAGCCTTTGTAAGAATTGCAAAGTTATTCCGAGTGAGAGTATTTCCACTCAACATAGGCTTCTAGTGATGGACATAGAGATTAAGAGAGAAAAGAAGAGGAAGATTGTCTATGCCCAACCGAGGATTAGATGGGGGGGTCTAACTCCTGCCCTCTCGCTTGAGATGGAAGGAAAGTTGAGAGATTTAGAGGCCTGGAGTAGTAGTGGAGATGTGAATAATATGTGGGACAATACTGTTGGTTACATTCGAAAGGTAGCCTCTGAGGTACTAGGGGTTTCGAGAGGAACCTTTGGGGGACGTCGAGGTGATTGGTGGTGGAATGAAGAAGTTCAAGACAAAGTAAAAGCTAAGAAGGTGGCCTATACAAAATGGTTGGAGTATAGGGAGGAGGATGAAAAACAAAGGCTTAAGGAGATTTATAAGACGGCTAAGTCAGAAGCAAAGATGGCGGTGACGAGTGCTAAGACAGCAGCGTTTGAGCGCCTATATGAGGAGCTAAGTGATAAAGGCGCGGACAAGCGAATGTATAGGCTTGCTAAAGCGAGAGAAAGGAAAGCTCGCGACTTGGATCAAGTGAAGTGCATCAAGGATGAGGAGGGAGAAGTGTTAGTGGATGTGACTTCTATTAAACAAAGGTGGCAAGCTTACTTTTATAAACTTTTAAATGAAAAAGGAGATAGTGATATTGAGCTGGGCGAGTTAGCATATTCCGAAAGTCATCGAGACTTTGGTTATTGCAGGCGGTTCAGAGTTGAGGAGGTTAGAAGGGCTATTAGTAGGATGAAGAGAGGGAGGGCGCTCGGACCGGATGAGATTCTGATAGATTTTTGGAAGAACATGGTCAAGGATGGCATAGAGTGGCTGACTAGACTGTTCAATACTATCATGAAGACGGCTAAGATGCCGGAGGAATGGAGGAGGAGTACAATGGTCCCACTGTACAAGAACAAAGGTGATATTCAAAGTTGTAATAATTACAGGGGTATCAAGTTGTTGAGTCATACTATGAAGGCATGGGAGAGAGTGGTGGAGATGAGGGTGAGAAAAGTAGTTTCTATCTCAGAAAACCAGTTTGGATTCATGCCAGGACGGTCGACTACTGAAGCGATCCACCTTGTTCGGAGATTAGTGGAGAAATACAGGGAAAGTAAGAAGGACCTTCATATGGTGTTCATTGATCTTGAGAAGGCCTATGACAAAGTCCCGAGGGATGTCCTATGGAGGTGTTTGGAGATGAAAGGCGTCCCAATGGCATATATTAGAGTGATAAAGGACATGTATGACGGGGCCATAACTCGGGTAAGAACGGTGGGAGGAGATTCTGAATATTTTCCTGTTCAGATGGGACTTCACCAAGGATCTGTGCTAAGCCCTTTTTTATTTTCCTTGGTGTTGGATGAGCTGACGCGATCTATCCAGGAGGGAGTCCCATGGTGTATGTTGTTTGCAGATGACATAGTACTGATTGATGAGACCCGGACCAAAGTTAATGATAGGTTGGAGGTTTGGAGACACGCTTTGGAGACTAAAGGATTTAAACTGAGCAGGACCAAAACAGAATACTTGGAGTGCAAATTCAGTGTAGCGAGGGAGGAAGCAAACATTGATGTGAGACTTGCAGCTCACCTTATCCCCAAGAAGGAAAGCTTCAAGTATCTGGGGTCTATTATCCAGAGTAGTGGGGATATCGACGATGATGTCACACATCGCATTGGGGCGGCTTGGACAAAATGGAGGTTGGCCTCTGGAGTATTGTGTGATAAGAAGATACCATCTAAACTCAAAGGTAAGTTCTACAGAATGGTGGTTAGACCTGCTTTGTTGTATGGGGTGGAGTGTTGGCCAATAAAGAATGTACATGTTCAGAAAATGCAGGTCGCAGAAATGAGGATGTTACGATGGATGTGTGGTCACACCAGGAGCGACAAGATTAGGAATGAGGTCATTCGGGAGAAGCTAGAGGTGGCCCCTGTAGCTGACAAGATGAGGGAAGCGAGACTGCGATGGTTTGGACATGTACAGAGAAGGAGTACTGATGCCCCTGTTAGAAGGTGTGAGAGATTAGATTTGGGAGCTATACGTAGGGGTAGAGGTAGACCAAAAAAGTATTGGGGGGAGGTGATTAGAAACGATATGGTGAAACTTGATCTCACCAAGGACATGACCTTAGATAGGAAGGAGTGGAGGTCGAGAATTAGAGTAGCAGGCTAATAGGGAGGATAGGAAGGAGTGGTAATTGTCTGTCTTTTATATGTTATTTATCTGCCTTTATATGTTTACTATCTTGTATCTAGGTATTATTATGTGCTCTTCTCTTTTTGCCTGTGTATCGTATCTAGCGTGTTC
This sequence comes from Solanum rostratum, assembly GCA_029948455.1. Taxonomy (NCBI): domain Eukaryota; kingdom Viridiplantae; phylum Streptophyta; class Magnoliopsida; order Solanales; family Solanaceae; genus Solanum; species Solanum rostratum. The sequence goes on along the minus strand of CM057053.1, from coordinate 12,003,448 downwards.
TGCTGATGGATTTTTGTGACGAGGGTTTCCAGGAAACAGCCTCTCTACCTATGTGGTAGTGGTAAGGTCTGCGTACATCTTACCCTCCCCAGACCCCACTTGTGGGATTTCACTGGGTATGTTGTTGTTGTTGTTGATGTGTCGTGTCAATTTAAAAGTTATATATAAATTGTACTAACTAAAATTAATATAATATTCATATCTATTAAATTAAATAAATATTATTAGTTTGATGCAATAATTTAATCTATTATGAATTGACAAGGATGAGAAAATCAATTTAATTACTTATGATATAAATATATTAATAGTTTATGAATACATTAAGTATTAATTTGAAGTTGAATAGTTAGAAGTTAAATAATTAATTGACTAAAATTTAATCTGAAAAAAGATTCTTTAATATAAAAGGAGTAGTTTAACGTTTCCAATAGGGGTGTTCACGGGTTGGTTTGGGTCGGTTATTGATCAAAACCAAAACCAAACCAACTTAATTTGGTTTTTAAATTCACAAAACCAAACCAACCCAATTATAATATACATTTATCATTTTGGTTGTTATCGATTTTGGTTTGGTTTGGTTATTCGGTTATTAATCATACACAAAAATAAAAGGAATGATACATTCAAAATGGAGAAAAAGTGAAAACATCCATTCAAAACGAAAAATAGTTAGCACAATTGATATTATAGAACTTTCAATCACTAAATTTACTGTGAAAAAAGTTTTAAAATTCACCATTTTGGCCTAGAAGAAAGAAACAGTGACATTTCTAGTCCCACCAAGAATTGTCACATACATGAAATCAATAAGATAAATGTTCTCGTCTTGAGCATTTACGCTTTCATAAGTATATAAGAAAGTAAAAATAATTTTATAAATAATGTATTATGTATGTATAATTATAAAATATATGAATATAATTTGTCTGTTTGATTTGATTATTTCTTCGATTTTTTGGAAAAAATCCAAACCCAAACCAAACACTATCGGTTTTCAAAAAAGTAAAACCAAACCCAAATAAAATCGATTTATTGAATTGGTATGGTTTGATTTCTCGATTTGGATCGATTTTTTATCCAAACCATGAACAACCGTAGTTTCAAGCACAATTTTATTGAAATTTTTTCTTTTTAAATTTTTTATATTATATACTATTATTAAAAAAAATTGAAAATCAAAATTTTAATTAATTCCAAAGTTTTAAATATTAGAATAATAGTAATATTTTTTCCTTTTCTTCGTAACCTATACAATTATTTATATAAAATAATCCTAAATCAAAAGTAAATTCTAAATATAAAGAAATTCTAATCCAAAAGTGAATCTTGAAACTAAATAAATAAAAAATAAAATAATAAATTAAGAAAAATAGTGAAAAGATATCTAAAGCAAAGTATTTAATGATAGGTAAAAAGTCTACACAAAATTTTTAAGGGCATTCACGCTTTTAATATAACATAGATACAGATATACATAGTTATATGTCAAATTCATTGTTTGAACTATATATTTTTACTTTATTTCAACAATTCTTTTTTAATATTGGTTATTAATTAAATTTTTCATATTATAACTATACATTTGTCACTTTGATCATTTTTATTAATATCTATTTTTATTTATTCACTTATCTAATTGTTAATGATTAATAAGTTATATGTCCAACATATTCAGTGTGATAATTCACATTTTGTACCTAAAATTATTTTTCATTTAACTTCTTATGAATACAATATTTATAGAAACTCAAGTTCATCCAAATGTAGTACTTTTATGAGATTTATCAATATGAAACTCAAGTTCATCCAAATAGTCCCTATTTTTTTCCTACCAAATTTGGCAATTTCAAATTTAAATCAAAATTGCATTAATTCAAATATTTGAACTAATATGATTGAAATCAAATAAAGCACAAACTTATTATATTTTTAAAAAATATTTAAATTATTTTTATTTAAACTTTAACATCAATCGAATATATTATTAATTTTATCTCACGTATTTCTTTTCGTGTATATTAGAGTCAAAACAAAGGTGAAAAATAATAACTCATATCATAAGATAATAAATTTTTATATTTAAATAGTTATTTTTAGTAAACATTACAAATAGAAAAATATTTGGAATTGAATTAAATAGCAAAATAGAATAGCTATACAAGATATCACAATAACTCAAAAAATAAAAGAAAGTGAAATAATAAAATGAGTTAAAGTTACTTAAGACTTTTCATAGTTTAGTTTTGCATTTCTAAGTGTATCAAGTTTAAAGGGATCTTAACTATTGATTCATAACAAAATAAAGTAATTAAATTTTGAAATTACTTAAAAAATAAAAAAAGGAAAATCTCTGTAAGCAAATATAATTGGACTTCATAACTTTAGATGGATATTTGTTTAATTTTTAAAGGTATTTTATTATGTAATTATTAGAATTTTTTAGAACTTAAATTAACTTTTCTGAAAATTTCATACAGTATTTACATGATGTACAATTATTAAGCTTATTTTTTTTATTATATTTATAAAAACATTGTTGATCGTTCTAGTTATGGTTTTTTTATATAATAGAAAAAAAAAAGACTTTCTAAAAAGAGTTTCTATGTGAAATTTATAAAGGATCTTTAATCGTATGAAATAATCTAAAGGACAAATATAATATATAATATATATAAATTTTTAATTAAATTCGTAAAATGATAACTATACCTTGATTTCTCATACTTTATATTTTTATTGAAAAAGATGCTTGTAGAACTCATTATTTTACTTGTTATCTTTCTTCATAAACCTTTACATTTTTATTCTTGATCGCCCTCTACTTCATCTTTCTCTATATATAAAAATAAAATAATAATAAATATAAAATAATATATAATGACTACGTAAATTGTACTTAAAATGCTTCTTCTTTTTTAACCAAAATCGGGGAATATCAAATTTGAATCAAACTTACATTAGATCAAATATTTAAATTAATATAATTGAAATCAAATAAAATACAAACTTATTATATATTTAAAATATATATTTAGACAATAGTTAAAAGTTTTTTATTTAAACTTTATATCAACCCAGTATATTATTAATTTTATGGAATTTATTTCTTCATGTATATTAGAGCGAAAACATAGGTGAAAATAATTAATCATATCATAAAATAATATTTTATATTTAAATAGTTATTGTTAGTAAACATAACAAATAGAAAAATTATTAAGAATTAAATTAAAATAATAATAAAAAAGAATAATAATATTACATCAGGATAATTTTTTTTTAAAAAAGTGAAGTAACAACAAAAGCAATTAAAGTTAATTAAGACTTCTCATGGTTTAGATTTGCATTTAATAAAGTGTGTCAAATTAAAAGGGCCTTTTAACTATTATTTTTTCCATCCCATTTTAATTGAACTTGTGAGGTAATGCACACATATTAAGAAAAACATTGAAAGATAAAATTTACACCATATTTTTCAATATTGCCTTTTGTAAAACCTTAAATATGTAGTGTAACTTATCTCTTTAAAAATATAAAAGTAAATAAATAAAAGGGCAAATATGGAAAAAACTTCAAACATTCACAAAATTTTGAACAATTCAAATATTTTGAACATTGAAGAAGACCTCAAAATTTCAATTAATTTGGAACAGAGGAGTAACCCATAACAAAATAGAGCAATTAGATTCTTAAAGTTAAAAAAAAATTTACAATCGAAAGATAATAGAACCCACATCTTTAGATGTTCATCCGAATATTTTTAAAAAGTTTTTGATTATATGATCATTAGAACTTTCTAGAATGTAATTGATTTTCTTGAAATCTCATACACTATTTGCATGATGCACAATTATTAAGCATAATTTTTTGATTAAATTTTAGAAAATGACCTTGATCCTTATAGGTATGACTCTTCTATATAAATATAGAAAAGACTTTTCAAAAAGAATTAATATATGAAATTTGTGAAAGATATTTAATTACGTAGAGTAAATTTGGAGGATAACTATAATAAAAAATATAATAAAATTTTATTCTCTTCATTCCATTTTAACTTAATTTTGAGGTAACACATATATATTAAGAAAAACATTTAAGGATAAAATTTAAATTATTATTTTCACGATTGTTCTTTGTGAAGTCATAAATATATAGTGTAATTTATTTTCTAGAAAATATAAAATTTATGAAAAAAGTTTCAAATATACATCTTGAACTTTGAACAATTAAACTATTTCGAACATTGAAAAAAGTCTCAAAAATTAAGTTAATTTAGGACGGAGGGAGTAACAAATTATGATAGAATGACAAATATACCCTCGATCCCTCATGCTTCATCTTTTTATTATAAAAGATGTTTCTAGAACTATTTATTTTTCTTGTGATCTATCATGATGGATCTTTGTTAGCATGAAATTACATTTTTATCCTTAATCATTATCTACTTCATGTTTCCATATGATAGAAAGATGCTTCTAGAACTATTTTTTTTTTCATCTTACTTGATTTATTTTTATTAGTATAAAATTATTTTTTACCCTTATTCATATACTTTTTCTTTTTTTCTTTAATCAAAATAACAATTTCAAATTTAAATCAAACTTACATAGTTCAAATACTTAAAATTCATATGATTAAATCAAATAAAGTACAAACTTAAATAACAATTTCAAATTTAAATCAAACTTACATAGTTCAAATACTTAAAATTCATATGATTAAATCAAATAAAGTACAAACTTATTATATTATTTAAAATTGTAAAATATTTAAAGTATTTTTACTTTAATAGAAAAAAAAAAGAATTAGATTATAATAATAGAAAAATAGATTTATTATATTAGATCACTATAACTCAAAAAATAAAAGAAAGTGAACTAATAACAAAGTGAGTTAAAGTTTATTCAGACTTACCATGGTTTAGATTTGTATTTAATAAAGTGTGTTAAATTTAAAAAGGGTCATTTAATTATTAACTCACAACAAAATAGAGTAATTAAATTCTTGAAGTTACTTTTAAAAAGATGAAAAATCTCCATAATAAAAACTGATTGGACTCCACATCTTTAGATGTTCATTTGATTATTTTTTAAGAAGTTTTTAATTATATGGTCATTACAATTTTCTAGAACGTCATTTACTTTCTTGGAAATCTCATACACCATTTGCATGATGTACAATTATTTTAAGCTTAATATTTTTATTTAATTTGTAAAAAAATGTTCTTGATCAATATTCCAGTTATGACTCTTCTATATAATAGTAAAAAAAACTTTTTAAAAAGAGTAAGTATGTAAAATTTGTAAAGGATATTTAATCAAGTAGAATAAATTTAGACGATAAATATAATGCAAAATATATAAAATTTTAATAAATTAGGGTAGAATGACAAATATACTAAACAAAAGATGCTTCTAAGAATTAAATTTAAAATAATAGCAAAATATAATAGTTATATTAGATCACTATAACTAGGATCGGACATTCGATCAGTTCGGTTCGGTTCGGTTTGTGAAATTCGATTTAGTTTTTTGGTTTTCGGTTTAAGAAAAATATAAACCGAAACTGAACTGAAATAAATTTGGTTTAGTTCGGTTTTGCGATTTCGGTTCGGTTTATTTCGGTTTAATTTTTCGGTTTGAATATTATTTCTGACTCTTTTTTTCGATGAAAAGTAATTGATTATATACAAGAAAACATTACTACAACTCTATAAAGATAAGCTACTCTATATTAATAACCAATTAATGAGGCCATTATTTAAAAATGTGAATAGTTACATGTATTGAATTACTATTTGAAGTGTCATAACCTATAAAATTTGATTCTTCCTTGACATATATGTTCCAAGTTAGCAATTAGGATTTAAGAATTTTATTTTTCACTAAAGTAAAGTAATATTATTTGGAACTGAAATTCGACATTCAGTAAAGTATATGTTGCCCGGTTGAACTTGGGAAATTACCAGTTCATGTTGGCCCTATACTATATGTATTATAATTTATAAGTTATAACATATTTATGCAGCCAAAACTAATAGGTAGTCCAGCAGAGGCGAGTTTTTTGGAGCTCCTATAATATTCTCAGTGAACTTAACCACAATATCATCTCATTTCTAGCCAAGAAGGTATGCAAGAATATATACATATACATATACATATATGTATTCATATTTTTCGGACTTGTCGAGAAAGATTAGCTATTTTGCCACTGTAGCTGTGATGTTTCTAAGACATATTGTCTTAGGATGTCTGTATATCCTTTATATATACAAGGACACTCTTCCAAAGGTTGTACTATAGCATTTTTATTTTTCCATCAAAGAAGAAGTTTATCTGGACATAAAAAAAAGTTGATTTTTCGGTTAACCAAAATAAAAAAAGTTAAAACCGATAACCAAACCGAATTATTAATATTTTAAAATTTAAAACCGAAACCGACTGAATAAATCGATTAACCAAAACCAAAATTTAAAAAAATTCGGTTCGATCGGTTTTTTCGGTTCGAACCAAATAATGCGCAGCCCTAACTATAACTCAAAAAATAAAAGAAAGTGAAGTAATAGAAAAATGAATTAAAATTAGTTAAGAACTCCCATAATTTAGATTTGCATTTAATAAAGTGTGTCAAATTAAAAAAAATTTAACTATTAATTCATAATAAAATAGAGCAATTGAATTATTGAAATTAAAAAAAATCCTAAAACCAAAAAATAATTGGACTCCACATCTTTACATGTGATTTGATTATTTTTAAAAAGTTTTTAATTATATGAGCATTAGAATTTTCTAGAACGTATTGACTTCTTGAGATCTCATACACTATTTGCATCATATATAATAATTTTAAGCATAATGTTTTTGATTAAATTTTAAAAATTGATCTTAATCATTCTAGGTACGACTCTTCTACATAAATATATGTAAAAAAAATCTAAAAAGAGTTGGTATGTGAAATTTGTAAAGGATATTTAACCATGTAGAGTAATCTAGAGGACAAGTTTAATGAAAAATATATAAAATTTTACTCTTTTCGTCCCATTTTAACTTAATTTGTGAGGTAATATACACATAATAATAAAAACATTCAATCACAAAATTTAAATCACATTTTTCACTTTGCCCTTTGTGAAGTTATAAATATGTAGTGTAATTTATCTCCTAAAAATATAAAATTACAAAAAAAGTTTCAAATATTCACCTTAAAATTTGAAAAATTTAACTATTTTGAACATTGAAAAAAGTCTCAAAAATTACGTTAATTTGGGACGGAGGGAGCAATAAGTCAAAGATGCTTCCAGAACGATTTATTTTTCTTGTGATCTATCTTGGTAGATCTTTATTAGCATGAAATTGCAAGTAAACTTTTAAGAAAATATACAACTTTGCACCATTAAATTACGTTTACCAATTTATTTACGTATATACCAAATTATTTACATATTTACCGAGTCCATTTTTTGACTTTTTTAATTAAAATATTTAGCTTTCCTCATTTTTCTATGTATATTCGAGCTTGACCTGACCCGCATTAAATGCGGTCAGGCGGCTCATTAATGAGCCATTTAATGGAACCATTTTTTTTTTTTAAGGAAGAATATTTGTATTATACAGCGGGTAAGGTATATTATACACACAAGAGCATTAATTAGTGTAATATTTGCTCTCACACGTTTCATTATTTCCGAGGTGTCATTAATGGCACAATTAATGCCACTGACAGACGCGACTGAAGTGATTGACGCGCCGGTCCGTCAGCCGGCGTGTCTAATCACTTCAATAAAAGTTTTATTTTTTCTTCTTCTTTCTTGTAATATTGTTTTGTTTAGCACAAATTATAGTTCTTCTTCTTCACAAATCTCCTCTATTCCGGCCATTTACAGGTATGTATTTCTTCCTTTTTATTTTTTTTCTTCGTTTTGAATTCGTATTGAAGTAATGATTTTTTTTGAATTACTTCATTAAAAGTATATTTTTTCTTCTTCTTTCTCGTATTTTTGTTTTGGTTAGCACAAATTATTGTTCTTCTTCTTCACAAATCTCCTCCATTCCCGCGATTTAAAGGTATGTATTTCTTCTTTTTTTATTTTCCTTTTTCGTTTTGAATTCGGTATTGTAAGAATCATGTCATCCCTTTCCATTTGGGTATTTTTTGCCCCCAATGTTGTTTTCCTTTCCCACAAGTGATTTTTTTTGTTATTTTTTTTGCTTTTTTTTCTTATATCGTTGTTATTTCAGCGGGGTTACTGGTAAATGGGGGGATGGGTGATGTATTTGGTTTCTTCATTGTCATCATGGCATTATCTTTGGATTTTGTCGTAAGCAAATTTGGGGGTTTCTACTGGTATGCATTTGGGGGTTTTTTTTTTGAGGCATGCAATTGTATGGTATGCATCATGGTATGCAACTAGTATGCAATTTTTGGTTGAGTTGCATCATGGGTTTGTCATTTTTATGTTGGCATGTTATAGTTTCTTCGGATTTGCTCGTTGCATGGTTGCTGTTTTTGGTATTTATATAGGTATTCCTTTGGTTTTTTTTTTCTTTTATGGATTGCAACTGGGGACATGGGGGATGGGTGATGTATTTGGTTTCTTCACTGTCATATGGCATTATCTTTGGCGCTTGTGGTAGCCAGTTGTTGGGGTTTCTACTGGTATGCCTTTTGGGTTTTTTTATGAGGGAATGCAATTTTGTATGGCATGCATCATGGTATGCAACTAGTATGCTATTTTTGGTATTTATATTGGTATTCCATTGGGTTTTTTTGGTGGCATGGAATTCGCACGCAATTGGTATTTATATTGGTATGCAATTGATATTTTTTTTGGGGGCACGGATTTGGTATGCATTTTTGGTATGATGTTTTTGTGGGATTGTGCTGTTTTCATGATGCTGTTGTTGGTATTTATATTGGTATGCACCTGGTATATATATTCTTGGGGGGCATTCAATTGGTATTCATTTGGTATGATGGTTGGGGGGGTGGCCTTCGTTTTCAGGGATGCTGTGTTTGATATTCCATGTTGGTATGATATTTGGTACAACTCTGAGGGGTCTGTAATTGGTATGCATTTTGGTATGCTGTTGTGGGATGGTGTTTGTGTTTTCATGGGATGCTGGTACATGGTGATCATATTGGTACTCTGTTTGGGGTTTTCGGGGGGGGTGAGGGGTGTGGGCATGTAACTGGTATGCTGTTTTTGGTATGTAAAAGGTATTTTTTTGGGGCATGTGACTTGACTATATTTTTATGTGTGTTTGGTTTTTACCTAGATTTCTTATTTGTGTTATTATTCTTTGTGTTTAACAGGGCTAAATTAACATGGAAGTGACACCACCCAGGAAGAGCCCACGCTTTACTAGCACAATTCATTCGCCATCCAGGCCAAGCTTTGACCTGAATGCGTACACACCATCACCCCCCAAAAGGGCCTCTAGCAAAGTAACTTCTGACAGTAAGGGGAAGCGTAAAATGGCAGACGTAGATTTGCCACACGACAGCGACTTCGAGGACGAAGTTCCTCTGTCAAAGAGGGCTAAGTTGCACAAAGCGCAGAATTCGCCCCCTGTTGCGAAGGCAAAGGTATTCAATTTTTGGTATTTTTGCGTATATACACATATTCAAAATCCATGTAATATTTTCCTTCTAATGCTGCTTTTTTTTTTATAACAAGAAATCTGCACGGAACAGCAAGCAGCCACCGTCTGCCAGCAAAAAAAGTAAACAACCAAAGGGGACGAAGGCAGAGAAAAAAGAAGTGCAGGTATAATTATAAATTATTTTTTATTCTCCATGTTTATGTTGGCTGTTTTTTTTTTTCTGGGGGGGACAATTCTTGTAAATACATTTTTTTTTTCTTTGGACATTTCTCAGGACACCAAAAAAGCTACTCGATGGTGCTCGTATGTTAATGTGAAAGTTTTTGAGGAAATTTCTGAATTTTTGACCAAGTTCGGTATGCTCGATCGCTTTAAATCCGGTCCTTTCGGTAATTTGCTTGATTTGGCTCAGTTGTCAGTCCAACCTCAGGTTATCCGAGCCATGATTCATTACATGACCAACAAGGATAATATTGGCGATTTTTTTATTTTTAATTTGAATGGGGAAGAGTTAACCTTTGGGTTAAGAGAGTTTCGGGCCGTCACCGGCTTGAAGTGTGGACCCGTTGATGACTATACCATTAACTTGTCGGGGAGGTCGAGGCTTATCGAGCGATACTTCCCGATGGTGTCTGATAGGGGGCTGGAGAAGCACTTTTTAATTAGTGCTTTTCGGGAAGGGTTGTTTGAGGAGGAGGATGTTTTACATATTGCAATTATTTATTTTATCAGTACTTACATTTTGTCATCTCCACCCAAAAAACACTTTATTCCGATAGACCATTTTTTGTTGGTTGAATCGGGGCAGTACCAGTCATACCCATGGGGTCGCCGGTCCTTTTTTGACTTGAGGGACTGCATTGTCCGTCAGCTATCCGGGGACCCCGACTATTTCAAGTTTTGCGGATTCCCCTTGGCTTTGCAAATTTGGCTTTATGAGTGCTCAAACAAGGTGGACCCCATGGTTGCTGTCAGATTGGGAAATCGTAGTCCGCGAGTTTTTAATTGGACTACGCCTGATTCTAGGCTGTACTATGACAGGCTGTTGAGAGGGATGTTTCGCCGTTATGGCAGTCAGGTAGGCCCCTTTTCTGGTTGGTTTTTTTTTTTTTTTTTGGTGTATTCGTGTTTTTTCTTAACTAATATTTTGATCTCTTCTTTATAATTGAAGTACAAGTTTCAAAGAATTCAATTTCATGCGGAAGAGGTTGCTGCTTTCGAGTATGAGCAGTTGGAGGAATCAAAAATGGATGATCCCGATGTCCCCCAAGCCTCTGCACACCCCGCTGAAGATGTTGTTTCACGCAACATCAAAAAGTTATCCGAGGACATTGTGTTGGTAAGTAGTTTATTTCCCTTTTCAGTTCCGGAATCCTTTATTCACTTTTTTATCTTTACAGCCCCCTTTTTCTTTCCATAGGTGCGCCAAGACTTCAAAGATCTTGAATTGAAAGTTGAAGCGCAGATTGGGCAACTGAAGGCGTACATTCAAGAATGCTTTCAGAATCTAGTAAACGAGTTCAAGTTTGTGCGGACCGAAGTATTTAATAAGCAAGGAGGAGTAGGAATTGAGGTACAGTATAAGCTATCCTCAACACTTCTTAATGTGAACTTTGTTTTTTTTTTTTAATAATATACAAATTTAGGGTTAAAATAATTATTTTTTGGGTTTTTGTTCATGTGTGGTATCAAGGTAGAAGGTGTATATTTTTTTTTTTAAAAAAAAAAGGTATAGCTGTATCTTACATATATCTTTGGTAACAGTTGTGGTATTTATACTGGTATTTTGCATGTTCTTTATATCTTGGTTTGGTAATAGATATGGTATTTATTTTGGTTTTTTGGCAGACTGCATGTGTGGTATTCTGGTTGGTGGTTTTTTTATATCTGTGTGTTGGTAGTAATTATGGTATTTTTTACTGGTATTGTCTGAATGTTATATCTCTGTTTGGTAATAATTGTGGTATTTACATTGGTTTTTTGTCTGTATGTATGTGTGGTGTTCTGGTTGGTAGTTTTCTAAGTAGGAGGCTTTGGTTAGGGTGAAGGTATTCAACATGGTATCCAATAATGTTTTTTTTTTTTATGAGTTATGCTAGACTCCAAGGATTGGTTAATTGGTTTCTTCTTTTTCATCCTCTATGCCTGCTATTGCTGCTTATTTTTTGGCTATTATAATGTGTTGTCTGAATGTTTTTCATTTCTCAATCATTTAGGTTGATGATGGTCATAATCCGGTAGGTGTTGATGCAAATGTGGGTGATTTCCCAGGAGTAGGTGTTGAGGTACCATAGAAGATAAATACATGTCTGTTTTTTTAATATGTGTGGCTGGTATTAAAAATGGTATTTTATCTCTTCATACAGTCTGTTTGTGCTGGTGGTATTCTGACTGGTAGTTTTTATATGTATGAGATTTTGGTTTTTTTTAATATACAAATTTATGGTTCAAATAATTATTTTTGGGTTTATGGCCATGTGTGGTATTTAAGGAAGAAGGTGTATACCTTTTTTTAAAAAAAAAAGAGATAGCTGTTTCATATATATATCTTATGGTAACAATTGTGGTATGTATAATGGTTTTTTGGTAAGACTGTTTATACCTGGGAATGGTAACAATTATGGTATTTATATTGGTTTATTGTGCGACTGTATGTTTGGTATTCTGGTTGGTGGGGGGCTATATCTGTCTGTTGGCCATAATTATGGTATTTATACTGGTATTCTCTGACTGTGATATATTTGTTTTTGGTAATAATTATGGTATTCATATTGGCATTTAGGTTGATGATGGTGATAATCCTGTAGATGTTGATGCTAATGTGGGAGATTTTCAAGGAGTAGGTCTTGAGGTACCATAGAAGTGATCCTTCACCAGCTGTTAATACGAAACTTTTTTCAAGATAGATACATGTTTGATTTTTTAATATTTGTGTTTTGGTATTGAAAATGGTTTTTATTTTTTCCTACAGTCTGTTTTGTGGGGCTGGTATTCTGACTGGTAGTTTTATATGTATGACATATTGGTTATTAAGATGGTATTCCATAAGGGTTTCATCAGTTCTGTGGTTTGTAAAATAGTTGGTATTTTTTCCAGGGATGGGGTTGTTTTTATGTGTTTCATAACATGCCATGCATGGGTGTTAAGTCAGTGGTAGCTTCCTAGGTTTATTGGTATTTTTTTTTTCAAAGTTTGGTATTGAGAATGGCAGCAGAACTGGTATCCTTCACATAGGGCCATGTGTTCCATTGGTGCAATCTTTTTGGTATTCAATCTAGTGGTCTAAATTTTTCGCATTTCTCTGTCGTTCTGTTGATTATGCAAATTGACCTTCTCATTTTTTTTAGGTTGACGATGGTGATAATCCAATTGATGTTGAGGCACATGTTGGAGATTTTCAAAATCCAATTCATGAAGTTGCCAAAGATTTTGAGGGCGCATGTCAGTCGCCAAAAAATACTGTTTCCCCCGGAGGTAAGTGGGTCAATAATAATTATAATTGCACTTTGTTATAAATTTAGTTCTCACAGAATAACATTCCCCAGCTGAAGGAACATCATCTGCAAAAAAAACTCCCACTTTGGATGATTTTGAGCTACCTGAATATAGGGAGTCGCAGATCGTTGCGCTGGAAAATAAAATTCCATATGTAACCCCAACGCAGCGTGAACGAACAAAGGCTCCGGGGAGGTTTGGGAAGTCACCATACACTGATTTAAGCAGTTCAGCGTGCAAGTCATCAGAGCCGCCAGTATATTTTCAATTGAAGCACCCTTTTGCTGGCTATGGTGAATTTGAGGTTAATCAAGAGTTGGTTGATTTGTTTAACAAGTGGTTTAAAGATAGGTTGTCCAAAAAACGGGGCAGGTACGTTTAAACTTTTTCTGTTACTTCGCTGTTTTTTTTTTTCATCAGTTTCCAGTTATCTTTTTGTTTTTGTTTTATTAGGAGAGCGAGTGCTTTCACGATCAGTTCAAACAAGATCAATCCCCCGTTCGACTTTGGGGTTGATTCTGTTGGATTGATGGATTGGTTTCATGTCATGGTTACAACGGGGAGCGCCTGGACTGATTCGGTAACACTTTTAATTATTATTTTTTTTGCAAAATATTCTATGGGGGTGTTTGAATTGTTGTTGATGATGGTAATTTTTAGTTTGGCTGTATACATGTTAGGTATGAACATGGGTAGTCAACATGTTTGGTTCTTTGGTGGTTTTTCTGATTTGGCAGTATCTGTGGTCTGTGGCAGTATTAAAAAAAAAAAAGTTGTTTCCTATATATATCTTTGGTAACAATTGTGGTATTTATACTGGTATTTTTGCCTGACTGTATATCTATATTTGGCAATAATTATGGTATTTATTTTGTTTTTTTGTACATCTCTGTTTTGGTATTAATTGTGGTATTTATATTGGTTTTTTTTGGCTGTCTGTATGTGTGATGTTAAACATGTTTGGTTCTTGGGTGTTTTCCTGAGTTGGTAGTATCTGTTGCTCTTTTATATTTTTGGTGCAACCTCTACTCTTCCAATTGGTTATAATTTTGGTAATTTTTTTCTTTATGTCTTTTTAATACAACATGTTAATGTACTTATGTACTACCTACGTAAGAAATGCAAATACGGCGATGCACCCCAGCGTAGAGTTACCACCACGGACACCTTTTTCATGAACTGGGTGGAACAAATTCATGACATATGGACTGCCAATAACAGGGACAGCACACTCATCACAGAAGATCACGATGTTGCACAGTATATTCGGGGATACAAGATACTGGCGAACACGCCATGGGACAAAGTTGATTATGTATGTATACCCGTTCATGTGCCGGAGAAGTGCCACTGGGTGTTGGTTGTGTTTTATATTCAAAGTAGGTGTCTTTTTATATTTGACTCGCTGAGTGAAGCCGGCTCGATGCACAATTTGGCTGTCATTCGGAGGGTCAAAAAGGTGGCAGAAATAATCCCCTTGTTCTTGGTGAGCACTGGCTTTTACGGCAAAAGGGATGACATTGCTTGGCAGCAGTCCGTGGACTATGCCGAGTATGCGTTATCGGACAGCCTCACCTTTGTAACATGTGATGATATCCCCCAGCAAGATGCTGATTCGAAGTAAGCTTTTTTTACTAATCTTCTCAAATTTTTTATATATTCTTTTTTTTATATACGGCAGATTTTGAATATACTGTTTTGTAACAGTGATTGTGGTCTATTTACGTGCGTGTTTGCGGAGCTTGTATGCAATGGGTATGATTATGTTCAGATTGGAAAAAAGTCATTTGACCCAGCATTCTGTCGTCTACGTTATGGATCCTTATTATGGGATTATGGCACCAAAAAAATTGAAAATGGTGCCATAAGTGAAAGCGAGGTGACCGGTAAGGTGGTCAGCCGGTTTGGGGGTCCTAGGAGGCAGGTTGAGCACGTGGGACAAAGCGAAAGAGTACCTGCATCCAAGTATGTGCCGAGGAGGAAATCATAGTTTTCAATAGCATTTGTTGGACATGATCTAACCCCCCCCACCCCCCCGACAGAATTTTTGTAGACAATGGTGTATATCTTTCATGTTTGTGTAATTTTAAATTTTCAGTTTTTGTTTCGTACACTAAAATATATGCTATTAATACCTTTGTCCCAAAAAAGTATGGTAATAATTATGGTATTTACATTGGTATTCACTGACTGTTATATCACTGTTTTTGGTAATAATTATGGTATTTAAACTGGTGTTTATATATGTTACTGGTAATAATTATGGTATTTACATTGGTATTCACTGACTGTTATATCTCTGTTTTTGGTAATAATTATGGTATTTAAACTGGTGTTTATATCTGTTACTGGTAATAATTATGGTATTTTACATTGGTATTCACTGAATGTTATATCTCTGTTTTTGGTAATAATTATGGTATTTAAAATGGTGTTTAT
This sequence comes from Solanum rostratum, assembly GCA_029948455.1. NCBI lineage: Eukaryota > Viridiplantae > Streptophyta > Magnoliopsida > Solanales > Solanaceae > Solanum > Solanum rostratum. The sequence continues at coordinate 11,987,909 of CM057053.1, read as the reverse complement.
ATATGTTACTGGTAATAATTATGGTATCTACATTGGTATTCACTGACTGTTATATCACTGTTTTTGGTAATAATTATGGTATTTAAACTGGTGTTTATATCTGTTACTGGTAATAATTATGGTATTTACATTGGTATTCACTGACTGTTATATCACTGTTTTTGGTAATAATTATGGTATTTAAACTGGTGTTTATATATGTTACTGGTAATAATTATGGTATTTACATTGGTATTCACTGACTGTTATATCTCTGTTTTTGGTAATAATTATGGTATTTAAACTGGTGTTTATATCTGTTACTGGTAATAATTATGGTATTTACATTGGTATTCACTGACTGTTATATCTCTGGTTTTGGTAATAATTATGGTATTTAAACTGGTGTTTATATCTGTTACTGGTAATAATTATGGTATTTACATTGGTATTCACTGACTGTTATATCTCTGTTTTTGGTAATAATTATGGTATTAAAACTGGTTTATTTGCCTGACTTTCTGTGTGGTGTTCTGGTTGGTAGTTCTCTAAGTACTAGGCTTTGGTTATGGTGAAGGTATTTTTATGTGTTTCCTAAGCATGGCATGCATGGGGTGTTATGTGTTATGGTAGCTTCCTAGGTTTATTGGTATTTTTTTTTTCAAAGCTTGGTATTGAGAATGGCTTCAGAACTGGTATCCTTCACATAGGGCCATGTGTTCCATTGGTGCAATCTTTTGGTATTCAATCTAGTTTGGGGGACGTTTTTTACGCAATAACACCAAAGAACTGCCAATGTTCTCTTTGACAAATTCCAAAAATCAATAGCCTCATAGTATAATGCCTGCCAAGGATCCAATCAAACTGGGCGCCCGAAACAATTAGTAATAATAGGTATACAAGCGTGTGCCATCAATAATCCATGAAATTTTTTCATGGAAAAAAATACATAAAAACCAATAAGGATGTCATGGTGTACACAAAACCAATAAAGAATCAAAGATCTGCTATTTTGTTCTTTTCAACAATGAGAAGAAAGCAGAAACCAATAGGGATTCCATGCTGTACACCAAAAAAAAAAAAAAATTAATTCCGACATTTGTTCTCTTCAACAAATAAAGGAAATCAGAAACGAAGAAGGATCCCATGATGTACACCACAAAAAAATTAACATAGAACTGATATTGTTTTCTTCAACAATGAAAAGGAATTAAATTTTTTTACATTATAACACTTGCAATGGAATCTTAATGTTCCTTCCTAGTAAGTGGTCCACACAACAAAAATCATAATACATACCAATTAAAACACCAAAGCACTGCCACCCCTTCCCAAATCAAATAATATAATTCTACAATTTCAGCACAAACAAAAAAGATGAACCCTTACTGCCCCATATGCCCAGCCTCAAAAAAACAAATTCATGCAGTCCCCACCACACTATGCAGCGTTACGCAACCTTTTTTTTATTTTTTGGGTTGCAACGATTGTTCTCCTCACCTTCCTGTTCACTCAAACTGCACTTACCCTTACTTCTTTTTGCTTTCCTTTCAAAGAATCCCTTCTTCCGGTCTTTGTTTGACGGACGACCCGGTCCCCTTTTTGTGGTGGGTGGCAGAATACCTCATCAACAACATGCGAGGGAACTGTCCAAGTGCTTTCGCATGGTAGTGGCTCAATTGGTATTGCGTAAGCATCCATGAAATTTTTGGTACTGTAGTAGATGGAGCAGAAGTCATTGACGCGCAATTTCCTAAACTCAATTGCAGCTATTGCATGGGAACACGGCATTTCATCATGTTGAAATCGCCCACAACTACACGTATGTGTGTTAAGACAAACGGTGAATCTCTTTGCACCATCGAGTACGGTATGAAGATGTTCAGTTGAAGCACGCACCTTCATTCAAGAATTATCAATTAATATGCCAAGGTTAAATCAATATGCAAAGGTTAACCTTCATTCAAGAATTATTAATTAATATGCCAAGGTTAAATCAATATGCAAAGAGTATCAGCTGCCTTTCCAATCCTTTCATATCTGATTCATCTATTTCTATTCAATACAGAAAGAGTCAGGATACCAAAAGAACAAACATGATTACTTATAAATATATAAACTGCTCATTTTGATATAGGCTTCAGTTTAGCATGTATTTGACTAAATACTAGAGAGTATCAAATGCAAAGGTTAAATAAATATGAATATTTAAAAAATTTTAATTGATATTATTACACTAACCGTCATTCCATTCGACAAATGCATATTCTCCACCAACAACTTGTTATATTTTTTGGTCAAAATGGTTGTCGTTGTCCTGCCTTCTTCATTGTTTTTTTCATTCCAACGTTGTATTGTTTGCCTCACATATTCTAACATTGGTATAACGGGAAGTCTTCTCCCAGGCAATATTGCATAGTTGAATGATTCAGCTATGTTGCTTGTCAATGTCCATGTTCTCTTTACTATGGTATGACAGCGTGACCACTTCTCAAAATCGGCCTTCTCTAGATAGGGACGAATTTTTGGATGGATGTCGTCCATTTGATCCATAAGGGTGTTAAATTCATCCATTGTATATGCCTTTGCCAAACCGAAGAAGACTTTCCTTACTTCATCAATATGTTTGTGGGTGAACTTTAACAAATTAGACCACAAATGGTAGACACAAGCATAGTGTTTGATGTCTGGATACACTGTTGATGTAGCCTTCCATATGCTCTGATTTCGTCAGAAACAAAACACATACCATCCCGTTCACCAAAAGCTATTTTGAAATTTTCAAAGAACCATCTCCACGACTTGTCATTTTCGGAGTCAGCGATACCATACGCCAGCGGCAGAATATGTCCTAAATTGTTATCAAAATTAGAGCCTTCAACAAAACATACAATTGTTATATTGTAATTATCATTTTTTTTTGGGGCCACCCATAACAAACAATCACGATGAATTATGAATAAGTTTAACCATGCAATTTTGTTAGAATACCAACCTCCGGGATCCATTGTGGTAGCGATTAACATTGTCCCTTCAAACGTTGAACGGATGTGTGTACCATCCACCACAACAATGGGACGGCAGTATTCCCATCCTCGTATGCTTGCTTCAAGAGCTATGAACGAGTATAGAAACTTGTCTTCATCTGTTTTTTTAAGATTAACAACACTGCCCGGGTACGCGGTGGACAATACATGCAAATAAACTGGCAGCTTTGTGTAAGATTCTATTGGGTCCCCCCGCAAAATCTTCATTGCTTTCTGTTTACACCTCCATGCTTGCATGTATGTCACTGAAATACCATGTTTCCTACGCAAGTCTGTCCTTATGTCCCCGGGGGTGTAAATTCTCCTTGGGTCGCTGAATTTAGGCACCAACATGTTCCCCAGCATAGAACTGTAACAATGTCTCCGTGAGTACAACCTCCCTAACCCTGCGCACACATGCACATCGTTGAATACGCGGACCTTGAACAATTCAGTCATACCAACGGACGATGACTTGAACAACCATGAGCATTTCCCATCTGCACACCTCAATGAAAAGCTACAATAACAACAAACCAAAGCAGATATAAGAATTCTATACTGCAAAACAATAAGAAAATTATGCATGTCTGTTTATTATAAAATACCTTGATTTACACGAACGTACAACTTTATATTGGAATTGCCGCACCAACGCATATCTTTGCATAACATCAATGAGTATATGCTTGTTCAAGTAGATTTGTCCTTCCATGACAATATCTATTGAACCCTTTTTTATTACTACATGATCTTCATTTTCTTCTTGGAATTCCATATTCTCATCATCACTTTCATCCCAATTGTCAATAGGTGGATTTACTTCTCTGTGGACCACTATTTCATCATTTCTTAACTGCGATGGTGGATCAACATTTCTTGTATTATATGTCACACACAATGGATATTTGGAGAAGAAATTAGGATCCAACCTTCTTTGATCCAAATATACCTTTACCCCCATGTCGTTGTGTATTTTCAACGGCGGTAATTTCACGTCTACGACATATTTTATTACCAACTCAACACTTCTTAAGTCCAACCCTATCTGGGAAGATATTACCTGCAGTAAACCATGATAATTTGATGAAGTATCATATAATATTCCTTCCATTTTGTAATTGGTGTAGTCACCTGCATTCACACCAAATTCATTATGAACAACACCAATAACGTCCCAATCATTAAATAAACACCATTGTCCACACCAGAAAAAGAATACCCAATGCAACATCTTTGAAAAAAACCAACATGTTCCCGTTAGTATACCATTCAATACTACAACTGAAATACCATTAAACCAAACTACAAAAACCATGTTAAATACCAACATAATACACAACCAACAGCGCTGTTAAACACCAACTTCTTCCAATAAATATACCATAATCTCTTACAAAAACCATAGCACCGAACAAAAAACAAACACCATGCCATATACCAAATAAAAAATCAATGCACCAGCCTTTTCCAACGCCAATATTTTACGATTAATATACCATACATAAAATACAGATACCTTTGCCTATTCCATGAAAAAGAAAATTTTAAACGCCTTTCTCAAAACAGCAACATCACTGAACAAAAGAAAACCAACAACTGACCAGGTGCGACACCATCTTCAATATAATACAATATTGTTGCAATTAATATACTAGATATATAATTAAATAATATACCTGTTATCTCCCACCTCCCATCATACTTCAATAAAATTGATACCACTCTTTCAGTATTCATGGTTTTTGTTCAAAGGAAAGCCTTTGTTTTTCAAGCCTTTTGGGTCCAACAGAATAAGCTCATGCTCAATAAATTATTAAATACACAAAAATACATTCCATGCACTTTATCCTCTGGGTAAAAAAAATACATGGAAAGAATGGGGGACAAAGTCCCCAACCCGTACCGCATTCTGGGGGCAATGCATCATAGGGGGATTGAGGTTGTCATAATCCCATCAAATCAATTAAATGGATTTGATGGGTCTTCTTCCAAAACTTCTTTTCAATAAATTTTTCATAAATTCATTTCAAAATACCATAATTTAAACATCACCCTCTTTAAGTGTGTACAATAAGACAAACATGTAGTAACATATCAATAAATATTTAATTCCATGAAATTCACTACAATTTCCTTCTTATTTTTTTTTTTTTAAAAAAAACATCAATTAAATTTATTATATTGTAAATTTTTGTCTATCCTCACAATATGAATTACACGCAACACTAATTTTTTTTGTGAACACAAAATATTTTGGTTCATAGTACAATCTTTTTTACGATTCACATTACGTTTATACATTGAAAATTGTATTCTACAATTGGGAAGGACATAATACTTCTTTGTCAACTATAAAAAAAATAAAACAATAATAAACAAGAAACCAATCACAAACATCAATTTCTAAATCTTTTAAATATCATTAATTTATTCTTCCTCTTAACCACATATCACATCACACTTTTATCAACTTTATCATAAAAAAAATACTCTCTTTCCTACTTTTTAATAAAAGTTGGTATAAAGTTGGTAATATAAATAAACTTGGTAAAGGCTTGTAATTTCATAAACTAAAAATGGCATTTTTGAAATCCACCCAAATTGCAATTTATCCTTAGTCGTCATCTACTTTATCTTTCCATATGATAGAAAGATGCTTCAAGAACTATTTATTTATTTTTTCATCTTACTTAATTAATTTTTATTGGTATGAAATTATATTTTTATCCTTAGTCATATACTTTCTCCTTTTCTCTTTAATCAAAATTGAACAATTTCAAATTAAATCAAACTTACATAGTTCAAATACTTAAAATTAATATGATTAAATCAAATAAAGTATAAACTTCTTATATTGTTTAAAATTTCAAAATATTTAAGGTATTTTTATTTAAACTTTAAGATCAATCTAACATATTATTAATTTTATCACACTTATTTCTTATCATGTATATTAGCGCCAAAACAAAGGTGAAAATAATTAATAATATAAAAAATAATAAATTTTTATATCGAAATAGTTATGTTTATTATACATAATGAATAAAAAATATTAAATTAAATTAAAATAATAGCAAAATAGAATAATTATATTAGATCTCAATAACTCAAATAATAAAAGAAAGTCAACTAGTAACAAAATGAGTTAAAGTTTATTCAGAGTTCAGACTTACCATGGTTTAGGTTTGCATAGGGATGGTAAAATAAAACCTAATCCGTCCAATCCGTTGAAGTTTGGGCGATTATTAACCCGCTCATTTATTAATTCAACCCAACTCATTTTAACCCATTTAAAAATTGGGTAGATATGCAACCCAAATTGACTTGAGAGAGATCTTATTAAAATATTTTAAAAGTATTTTTTTTCTTAATTTGATATGTTTTATATTGCCATAATAAAGAAAAATGTAATTTAATTAAGTACTAAAATATTGAAAATGAACAAATAAAATAAGTAAAACTTAGTAATAATTGGGTTGGGTCGTGTCTTGACCGCTCTATAACCCGTTACTCAACCCGTTTTGATCTAATCCATTTTGGGATGGGTTGGGTCTTGACCCGCTTGCTGTCTTGACCCATTATAACCCGTTCAAATTTAATTCAACCTGCCCAAATGACACCCCTGGGTTTGCATTTAATGAAGTGTGTCAAATTTCAAAAAGAACCTTTTAACTATTGAATCATAACAAAATAGAGTAATTGAATTCTTGAAGTTACTTTAAAAAAATGAAAAATCTCCATGATAAAAAAATAATTGGACCCTGCATCTTTTCATTTGATTATTGTTTAAAGAGTTTTTTGTTATATGGTCATTAGAATTTTCGAGAACATCATTTACTTTTTTGAAAATCTCTTACACCATTTGCATGATGTACAATTATCTTAAGCTTAATTTTTATATTTTATTTATAAAAATTTCCTTGATCATTTTAATTATGACTATTCCAAATAATAAGAAAGAAAAAAAACTTTCTAAAATGAGTTAGTATGAGAAATTTGTAAAGGATATTTAGTCACGTAGAATAAATTTAGAGAATAAATATTGTAACACCCGGCAAATTACTAAAATACCCCTAGGGAAGAGGTGTGCGTAAAACGCGTCTTCAGATGCTCGGATTGAAAATTCGAGAGTGGATTCGTGATCAGCACTGAAAATGGAGTGGGAAGAAGGTCTCGGTCGATTTTTAGAGTGATCGAGTCGAAAGATAATTTTTCGTTCCAAAACGAAAAGCAGTGTGCCTGCGCGACAGGACCGCGTCGCGGACCGGTCGCGGAGCTACACTTATATTTTCTGTAAATTTTTCGACGGAGTTGAATTTCCGAAAATACACTGTCTGCGAAAGGTCCGCGTCGCGGACTGTGTTATTTCAGGACGGGATTAAATTCTTTTAAATTACGGAGGACGATTTGGTCCATTTCTAATTATCTTAAACGTTTCCCTACGACTAATTAAGGTCGGTTTCCAAGAAAAAGGGTTTCAAAACCCAAATTCTAAAGCGTTCTTCCTAAGAGTCACTAAAGTTAGGGCTTGAAGGAAGGTGAGGTTGAAGAGATCAAGAGGAGGTTGTGCAACTTCGTGTTAGCAAAACTTTCCAGGTATGTAAGGCTAACCTAAAGCATGGGACTGTTCTCCCATGTGCCCTTCTGATGTATTGAGTATTGTATCCTGGTGTGAAGAGGTTAATGCGAAGAGTTGATGCATGTAAAATTTACGGATTTTATGTATAAATAGTTTTCCGACATGAATTGATGATCATCGCTATTTTGTTATACATTTTAATTCATTTTCATGAGTGCATTTAAAAACCCTTTAATTATTGTATTTTGGAAAGAGCATGCATAATGAAATTAGGGGATATGTCTAGAGCCTTGACGACGATGATGTTATAAGGATGTTGATGAGAATGATGTGTTATGATGTCCTCGCATTTAAGATTTAATTGCTAAATGAGTATCTTGAGTTTTGATGTTGATGTTATGAGGTGAGATGATGTTGATGTTGAAGTATTATATTATGTCCTATGGGACTGATGTTGATGTTGAGGTTTTATACTATGTCCCTCTGGGACCGATGTTGATGTTGAGGTATTAATTATTATACCATGTCCTTATGTGACTGATGATGATATATTATGTCCCTATGGGACTGATGAGGTTGATGTTTATGAGCATGTCGAGTTTTGGGAGGAGTATTGAGCACCGAAATGGGTAGAGAGTGAGTCCCACTCAAATCCATTAACTACGTGGCCCGCGTAGGAAGAGAGGATTGAACGGCAATGCGGATGGCTCCTATCTTGTCCCAAAAGAGGACTGATGTTTTTCTTGTGAATCCACTGATGTTGATGTCCTTTACCCTGGGCAGGGTATTGGATGGATGTGGCAACCACATCGCTTCGTTGTATCATCACTGGCTCATAAGTGATGGTTGTCGGTTAGAGAAACTCCCAGTTAGGTTCCATTTGATAGAACTTTGATGTTGATGTTGATGTGATGTTGAGTCGAGTCCTTGAGTCAATGTGACATTTCCTTGAGCCGATGTGATGTCCTTTTGATGTGAGTCGATGTTGAGGTTCCTTGAGATGGGCTTGATGTGATGTTGATGACTGATGAGAGGTTGATGAGTCGATTGTCTAATCCAACCTCCTGCCTTAAATAGACTTTTGACATCCTGATGGAGTATGATGTTGAGTTGATATTCTTTATACTGTGTAATTATCCTGTTATTTCAGCTATTTTACATGCTAGTACATTCCACATACTGACGCCATTTGGCGCTGCATCGTTTCATGATGCAGATACAAGAGCTAGAGGACTTCAACAGGCGCACCGTTGAAGCCAGAGATTCAATTTCAGACTTTGGTGAGCCTCCTTATTATCCGGAGGGGACCCTTCTATGACATACTTTCCCTTATTTCATTGAGTCTGGTAGCCATGGCATGTCATGACACCATTCTTAGACAGTTGAGTCAGGTTAGAGGCTTCAGACATGATGTCGAGGTTAATGTGGATGTTTCCCTTACGAACTAAGTAATATTTTACTTACTTGGTTGATGTTGAGATTGATGTTTGGCCAATTTGCCCTTACCTGAGGTTTTCTATTTATGATGTTTCCGCTATGTTGATGTTGAATGATGTGATGAGGCTAAGTGGTTCGCTCGGGGACTAGCAATAGCCTCTGAGTGCCGGCCACATCTCGGGTACCCTCCCGGGGCGTGACAAACTTGGTATCAGAGCACAGAGTTCAAGAGTTCTAGGGAGTCTATGAAGTCGTGTCTAGTAGAGCCTTGTTTATGCATGTGTTGTGCACCACACTTCATAAACAGGATGCTACAGGGCATTTAGGAAATGGTTACCCTTCTTTGATGATTCTGAGTTCGTGCGATAAAGCTTGGCTCTATAAACCCCCCTTTCGAATTCGTGCGTTACGCGTTTGCAGATAATGCCTCCAAAACGCACAGCGGCCCAAAGAGATGCCTCAGTCCCTAACACTGAGAATCCCTTACCAGAGGCTCCTCATCAGTATGGGACAAGGAGATGGGGATGACCTGCTAGAGCTGCTGAGGCTCCACCAACACCTCCTGTTCAGTCAGCCCTCCACTTCGGATGCAGACTTCAAGGAAGCTATTGCTATGCTCACCCAGTTTCCAAGAGAGAGAAAATCCTGCCGGAATGTCAGCAGTACTAATAACTAGTTCCTTGGCCGGATCAAACATCCTGTTAGAGACTGTTAAAGCTGCGAACCGCAGCCGCAGGATTCATACTTGAAATAGAACTTCCGGGAGTTTCCATAGGAACAACATGTCCACCACAATGGAATTTAGTATCCTAATTTTCTTTGCCTTCCATTTGGTCCTTATTGTGTGCTCTAGGATCTTTGTCTCCACTTGGTTCTTCCTGATCAAAGATTTTAGAGGGCTACTTCAAGCCCAAAGGAATAGTGAGGCCAACAGAGATTGAAGGAGAAAATAGGTTTCTTCGAGGGCCACAGCCCTCTCTGATTGGCCAATGATTTCTCCTTCGGACCAAACCAAAAACCATCCTTGTCAAATTTCCACAAAAAAGAATAGGATATACTGCGTTGTATGTTCCTTCTCTGGCTGCATTTTCAAAACGAACCACAAATTGATGTACAGAACATGGAAAGAAGCAATGATGATTCTGGCCTAACATTCGGCCGAGGCAGAGAAGCCGATTCATACCATGGCAGGGCAAAAGTGGAATCATCTAACAACGGTTCATTTATGCAGCCGTGGTGTTATCGTCTTCTTCTCCTCTGTGCCCCGATTCAATACATATCTGAGCCTCTACTTCAATTCCGCATCTGATGTAAAGCACTTCGTTTACACACACAAGCTCAGGTAAGTGCAGAAAATTGGGGATTTCTTCCCTCCACTGTATGTCAAGAATTTCTCCTTCCGTTTTTAAGCCTGTCGTATTACTTCCTCAATATGAAATCGACATGTAACACTGCTTCGTTTTGGGAGATAAATCCTTTTACAACCTGAAACTATACGAATATATGGGGTCACTGTATGAATTCTCCAAGGAAAAATCCACCGCACACACAAAGCTTAACAGAATGGGAAGGCCATCCTGCTTGGACAACTAAGGACATGTACGGTCTCTTCTGCACATGGAGCCTTCCATCGAGAAGTTAGAAGATCTTGTTAGGTTCGTAAATCAGGTATAATCGCAAATTGCGCTTTCTCTCCTTTCTATGTTGTCATTTGTTATTTGACGTACTTCTTGGTTAGTAATGGTTTAATTTCATACTTTCACTTTTTCACACCAGGTGAACATAATCGGTGGAAAGATTATCCTGACGACGAGGAATCTGAACATTACAATGAAACTCTGACATGAAATGACAAATCAGAAGTTCCAAGCAGCGCTCTGGACAAACATTATGGACCTGAAACTGCTCGTGTAATTTGTTCTAAAATTCCAGATGTGGAGCACAGAGAATGGATAGAATAGGCAGATCCAATCCTTGGAGCCGATATATACAGTGAGTCTGACGTTGAACATTGTGATGATGATGCGGACTGCATATGCTGAACACCGCTACCTGCCATGTTCACCTTCTTATCGGTACCTATATCGTGCGTGGCTATATATGTCGTTGCAGATCATACTTAGACGTTGTCTTCTGCAATGACATGTAACTACGTATTTGGAACTGCAAGCAGGTTAAATGATCAAAGGCATGTGTTTATGTCATTGGATTGTAAATCAATGTTGGATTTCCTCTCCAACGTAACACCTCTTTATGTAGTAGTCTACCTTTAACAATTTATGATTAGGTCTTCTCTTCGTTAAGCAATGCTGTGCGGCTTGACTTCGGGTACAATGCTATGGGGACTGATTAGATCTCCCTTTCCGAGGTGGTTTAGTACGCAGTGCAAAAACCTCCAACTAACACCATCAATCCTTTTGTAAAAGTATACGTGTAATTGTGTAACCTGTACATAATATTCGTATTACAAACAAGCTGTCTCAAACTATTAACACAACCTATTAGCATGTGTCATTTATTCCTTCCATTTGCTAATCCCACATTCCAGATTACAGTCGTATTTACGTCCCTCATAACCGACCGCCGGTGCTTCGCACGGGCACGCTTCTCTAGTATATATATATATTGGACTTGTGCTAACATGGTGTCCAACGTCTAGTTATACCTATATGGGATATTTGCCTTTTAAATTTCTTTTATAAAATATCTATTACTTTTAGACATATTATGTATTAAAGACATTTATTATGGAGTGTGTGCTTGTGCATGTGTGTGTCTCTCTCTCTCTATATATAGGGAAACCACACTTATACCTCCCAAGAGGGAAAGTATTTGCCCTTAAATGTCTCAATACTCTCATACCCCTTGTTTATTTTAAAATGGCATAGATTTAATTTAAAATTGGTGCGTTGGCATTAATGTTCATCCTGTACGATATTGATAGGGTATCAAATATATCGACGAAGTATTACAGAAAATGAATAATAGAGTATCATATACCGATGGAGTATCACAAAAAATATCGATAAGATATCAATATACCGATCGTATATCACAGAGAACATCGATAGGAAATTGATATATGGACAAAGTATCATAGGAAATTAAACTCAATCTTATATGATATCAATATACCGATGGAGTATCATAAAAAAAACATATTTTTCTTTAATTAGAGTTTAATAAATAAAATTGTAACTTTGGTAATTTTCTCTTAATTGTCTTTTTTGTAGAAAAAGATCTCAATCCTATGTGGTATTGATAGGATATTAATATGCCAATGAGTATATGATACCGATATGGTATCAATATACTGATGGAGTATCATAGAAGATCAATTCATAATTATGATGCCGACAACATAGTAATGTCATACGCGAAATAAAAAAAAAATATGTAAAAGATAAATAATTTAAACCATAAATCTACTCAAAATAAATAATTTAAATTGAATCTAATTTTAATAAATAATTTTACAACTACATCTGGTTTATATAATTTTCTCAATAATAAATACAGTGTCTTCTAATATAGCATATTCTGGTAAGTTTCCTAACTATAGTCTGCCTAAATTTAAAGATATAAAGTGGTGCCACATGGGCCTAAAGGCTTCCTTCTTTTTTATTTTTTTAATTTTACTTTTAGAATATGATCTGCCCAAAAGCTATAACTTTATGGGGACATGAAGGGTTTAGAACGTGCTAAATTAGCTTCAGCAATCGCACGTATAATATTAATTATTACTTTCAATGGGGGGTCCGGTGTAATTAAAAACAGAAATTAGGTTTCCCTTCTTTACAACTTTGTCCTTTTTCTTCAATCCCATATTATTTTTCCCGTTTTTATTTTTTATAATTTAAATAAATTTATTTTTAATTAATAATTTTTAATATATTTTTAAATATTTTTATTTATTAATTTGTGGAATTGTATTTTTTTATATACTTTATAAATATACAAATTTTATTTTAAAAATTTTTAAGATGTCATGTGCAAATTCACTATAAATTTAATTAATTTGACTTTTAAAAAACAAAAATTTGTTACATAGATAAAGGAAATATTAATTTTTTTTTCTGTTTTAAAAATGAGAGGGAGTTTGATTAAATTTTAGAAGCTGATTGAAGTTGATTTAAAAGTTTTGTTTTTAGTTGATTTATGTAGTTCGTATTATTTACCGTGTTTATAAGTCATAAGTTGGTCCTTCTAATCTGTGATTTTTCCGTTTATAAGTATTTTTTTATTTTGATTAAATATTTTATTTTATTTTTTTAAATTCTCGGATTACCTTTTCCAAAAAAAATCTCAATTTTCACTTGCACTCCAGATTTCATTTTTCTTTTTTTTTCACAAGAATACTTTGAAATTAATATTTTCTTGCAATAATAATACAAGAATTAAATAAATCAAATGCTAATCAGTATTAAATCAACTTCTGCACTTAAAAGTGCAGATAATTTCATGGTCACGATTGGCTTTAGTGAAAAATTAAATGACCAGATCTTGATTCATGGGTATATGTCGGGCCAAATTTAGTAGTGTATCAATAAGTTTATTAAATAAGTATTTTAAAATTTATAAGTGTAACACCCGGTAAATTACCAAAATATCCTTACGAAAGAGGTGTGCGTAAAACGCGTCTTCCGATGCTCGGATTGAAAATCCGAGAGCGGATTCGTGATCAACACTGAAAATTGAGTGGGAGGAGCGTCTCGATCGATTTTTAGAGCGATCAAGTCGAAAGATAATTTTTCGTTCCAAAACGAAAAAACAGTGTGCCTGCGCGATAGAACCGCGTCGCGGACCTGTCGCGGAGCCACACTTATGTTTTTCTGTGATTTTTCGAGGGAGTTGAATTTTCCGAAAATACACTGTCCACGACAAGTCCGCGTCGCGGACTATGTTATTTCAGGACGGGGAAAATTCTTTTAAATTACGGAGGGCATTTCAGTTCATTCCTATCTATCCTAAACGTACCCCTATGACCAATAAATGTCGGTTTCTAAGAAAAGAGTTTCCAAAACTCCATTCTAAAGCGTTCTTCTTAGAAGTCACTAAGTTAGGGCTTGAGAGGAGTTGAGGTTGAGGAGATCAAGAGAAGAATTGTGCAAATTCGTGTTAGCAAATCTTTCCAGGTATGTAAGGCTAACAAAAAATATGGGAATTGTTCTCCCATGTGCTCTCTTGAGTAAACTAAATTGTGTATTGAACATAATGAGGTTGATGTGAAGAGCTTTGAGCATGTATTTAGTGTTTTTCTTTATGCATATACTTTTCCTAAACTGATGACCATCATCAAACTGAATTTACATTCATAATTCATTTCACTTGTGTTTCCTTTTTAAAACCCTATGACTATTTTATTAAAAGGGGGTAAGAATGAAACAAGAGATGAGTCTGAAGCCAAAATGAAAATGATGTTATGATGTTGTGACTGTATTTTACATTGGATGAGAGTCTTAATGATGATGTTGATGAACATGATATCATATGATGTCTTAAATTTGAAAGTTTAATTTCTAAAACGAGTATCTTGAGTACATAATGTTGATGTTGAGGTTAATGAAGTGAGGTGATGCTGATGTTGAGGTATTCTATTTTGTCCCTACATGACTGATGTTGATGTTGAGGTATTATGTTATGTCCCTATGGGACTAATGATGAGGTATTATGTCCTTATGGGACTGATGAGGTTGAGGTTTTATGAGCATGTCGAGTCTGGGAGGAGTATTGAGCACCGAAATGGGTAAGAGTGAGTTTCACTTGATCCCATTAACTACGTGGCCCGCGTAGGAAGAGGGGATTGAACCGCAATGCGGATGGCTCCTTTCTCATCCCAAATGAGGACTGAGGTTTTTTTCTTGTGGATCCACTAAGGTTGATGTCCTTTACCCCGGGCAGGGTATTGGATGGATGTGGCAACGGCATCGCTTCGTTGTATCATCACTGGCTCATAGGTGATGGTTGTCGGTTAGAGAAACTCCCAGTTAGGTTCCTTTTGATAGGACTCTGATGTTGATGTTGATGTGATGTTCTAAGTCAATGTTTCCTGAGTTGAGTCGATGTTGATGTCCCCTGAGTTGAGTTGACTTTGAGGTTCCTTGAGTGAGTTGAGTCGAGTTTCCTTGAAATGAGTTTGATGTGATGATAATGTTGAGAGGAGAGGTTGATGGGTCAATTGTCTATTCAAATCTCTTGCCTTAGATAGACGTTTGACGTTCTGATGGAATATGATGTTTGAGTTGACGTTTTCCTATGTTGTCGTACTTATATTGTTATTCAGCTATTTTACATGCCAGTACATTCCACGTACTGACGCCATTCGACGCTGCATCATTTTATGATACAGATACAGGAGTTAGAGGACTTCAGCAGATGCACCGTTGAGGTTAGAGATTGCGAGTTCCAACATTAGTGAGCCTCCTTGCTATCCGGAGGAGACCCCTTTTATTTAATGTTTCCTTTCTTCATTGAGTCTTGTAGCCATAGGCTGTCATGATACCATCTTAGACAGTTGAGTCAGGTTAGAGGCTTCGTGGACGTAATTGAGTTGATGTTAATGTTTTCTTTATGAACTGAGTAGTACTTTTACTTACTTGATTGATGTTGAGACAGATGTTGGCCTTTGGCCTTCTTTATTAAAGTAGTTCACTACTTTACTTCCGCTATGTTGATGTTAATTGACTGTCCTGAGAACAAGTGGTTCGCTCAGGGGCTAGCAATAGTCTCTGAGTGCCGGCCATGTTTAGGGTACCCTTCCGGGGCGTGACAATAAGATTAAAATTCTTGTTTCGTATGTTAATACTCCCTCATTTAGAAAAGAATGAGATGTTTTTTTTAGTTTGTTTCGAAAAAATTCAAAAATATTTTAATCTACATATGTGAAAACACAAAATTAAAAGAATATTATAATATTTTAATTTAATTTATAATTATAAAATTAAGTTTTCACACGATTCTATGAAGGAGGACATGTGACAGTACCCATGCTTACTTTTTTTTGATTGAAGAAGGAAGTAGAAAGAAAATTCTGGAGGCATCTACACTATTTGATGCCTTCTTTCTTTAATCTTTAATTCAATTGCATTATTGACCTCTATTTTAACAAAAGTCGTGCAAGAAGGAACACGATAAAATTATTTTTTATTTCTTCTAAGCCCACATTTGAGGAAAGGACGAAAACCAAAAGGTAGAAAGAGAAATCCATTTTCCCTTCTTTTTGAATTTGTGGAGGGAGTTCCCTCTTGTGTGAATTAGACAGAATGTGGGGAAGCATTAATTTTTTTTTCATTTTTAATTTGAGATACGTTTCAAAAACGAATCTAATTATTTTTAAAATTTCATACATGAACTATTAAAAGTGTGAATTTTATATATAAATTATCACTATTTAGTTTGAGAAATACATCTCTTTCTTTTATTTCACTCTCATCGTAGTATGTGTATCAGACTCTCATTTTTATTAAAAAACCTCACACAACACTTTACATGGACAAAATATTCATCTTGACAAAGGAGGTACAAATTTGTTCCTCATTTGATGCTTCTCTCCTAAGATTTCTTCGTGATTCGAGGACCGTTAGTGTTGTATTTTTTGAATTAGGATGATTTAGACTTGATCTCTATAAAAGAATAGAAAAATCTGAGATATTTTGATCTCTTTAGGAATACCTAAGAATTTGGGAAATATTCGAGATTTTGATCTCTTTATAAATATCATGTGAATTGTTGAGATAATTGATATTTTGATCTCTTAGCAATATCCAATAACTTGGGGAATAATCGAGATGATTTTCAAGGAAACTTTATATATATATTGTAGACGATAAAATTTCGTATCGTGAAAATAATAATCAAGAACGAAAATATCGCAACAATCGTAGTATTTAATTTCAATATGTGAGTGTTACAATCTCTGTGAATCCTCTGATTCGCCTTTTCAAGTGTAAATTCAAGGGCTCTTGAGCTTGTTCTTGAATTTGTTCTTGGACTTTGAATTTATTCTTGATCCTGATCTTGAAACTTGGATTTGTTCTTGATCTTGAAGCTTGTTCTTGAGTTCAAGAGCTTTAAAGCTTGTTCTTGAACTTGAATGCTTGAATTCTTGAATTTGTAGAGGAATTTGTGGCTTTTGATCCACGAGCTCTCTCTAGCTTTCTGTTAGAATTCTTCTTCTCTTCTTTTCTTTTTTTTTTTTTGAATTCTGAAGACCTCTATTTATAATTGTAGAATAGAGGAATTATAATAGGAAAGACTTTCCTTCAGCCAATCAAATTTAAGTGACATGGCATATTGGGCTTTAATGAAATGGGCTTGTCATTTCGACACATGGCATGATCCCATTGGATTCTTTGTTTGACTTGGCGTGCCACATCATTTGACATGTGGCACCAAGATTGGCCTCTTGGATGAGAAGATATTGGGCCTAATAAAGTGGGTCATCTTTTATAGCCCAAATAATTGAATTTGGGCATTTAATTAAATCCATACTTTATTGGACTTAATTAATTAACCCAATTATATTAATCCATGATATTTGTTTGGACTAACATATTTCTTGGATTGTCTTTTGTAGCCCAAATAATTGAATTTGGTCTTTTAATTAAATCCGTACTTTATTGGACTTAATAACCAAATTATATTAATCCATAATATTTGTTTGGACTAATATATTTTGAATTTAATATAATTTGAATCATTTTATAAAATTTATATTTCAATAAATTTTATATGATTACAAATGCCCCCTACTTCAAGTCTTGTCGGAATGTTTTATCATTTGAAGACTAGACTTGAAGTATTAATTTAATATTATAATAATAATAATTATTATAATATTATAAAAGAATATTGACATAATATTATACTTTATGTCAAAAAGGAAAATCATTCTCAACTTTACCTTATTTGAAAAAAAAGAATTTGACCTTCCTTTTTTTTTTCTTTTTTTTTTCTTTCTTCTTTCTTTTCTTTCTTTCTTTCCTTTTTTTTTTCTTTTTTTCCTTCTTTTTTTTTTGTTTTACGTGGTCTTTGACCACTTTTTCTTTCCTTTCTTTTTTTTTTTTAAATTTTTTTTTCTTTCTTTCTCTTTTTCCTTTTTTTTTCCTTTTTCTATTCTTTCCTTCTTCTTTTTTTTCCTTTTTCTTCTTGGACAGCACCCTATAAATAGGGATATGCTTCTTCATATTTTTCAATCAAGACTGAAGTCTAATCCCAGCTGTCTTTGTTGAGGTATGACTCTCCTTTCTTTTCTTTTCTTTTTTTTTCTTTTTCTTTATTTTTTTTTTGTCCCCCCTTTTGTAGGTCCAAGGGAGTATCATTTGTGTTTTGCTAATGCAAAAATTTGATCTTGAGGCGTGAGGGGATGTATTCCATGTCCCCTCCTTAAGATCACTAATGCGAGGCTTTACGCTGTTCTAAATGTTTAAACATAGGGGACCAACAACACGAGGCTTTACGCTATTCCAATGTTTAAACATAGGGGACCACCAACACAAGGCTTTACGCTGTTCCAATGTTTAAACATAGGGGACCAACAAAACGAGGCTTTACGCTGTTCTAAATGTTTAAACATAGGGGACCAACAACACGAGGCTTTACGCTGTTCCAATGTTTAAACATAGGGGACCAACAAAACGAGGCTTTACGCTGTTCCAATGTTTAAACATAGGGGACCAACAACACGAGGCTTTACGCTGTTCTAAATATTTAAACATAGGGGACCAACAACACGAGGCTTTATGTTATTCCAATGTTTAAACATAGGGGACCAACAACACGAGGCTTTACGTTGTTCTGATGTTTAAACATAGGGGACCAACAACACGAGGCTTTACGCTGTTCTAATGTTTAAACGTAAGGGACCAACAACACGAGGCTTTACGCTGTTCCAATGTTTAAACATAGGGGACCAACAACACGAGGCTTTACGCTGTTCTAAATGTTTAAACATAAAGGATCCCCAATTAGCCATATTCTTCGACTCTTATTCCCCCCCCCCCCCCCCCCCTTTTTTTTTTGCTCTTATTGATGAAGGGTAACACTTTTCCTTTTATGCAGCCTGAACAATGGTCTTCTTCAAGGACTACACTTGTTCATCTTCCGGACTTAGCTATCTCATAATTGGGACACAAGATAGCAAGGCAGAGACCAAACTTTTAGTCCGGGAACCCTTAGTTGGTCATTATGCCGATGCATGGCCACATTTGAGTAACACACTTCACTAGGCGGATTGGACTTTTGAACAAGACCACAAATCTAACAAAGCTTCCAAAGTATGGTATCTTGAGAATCCCAATATTCAAGGCACCAATCTTGCAAGCACTCTCCCAAATTTAGGGCGTCGCATGATTCAGGAAGGGTTACGTTGGGGAGATGAGATTTTGTTTGAAGGTGAATATCATTGCATCCCGGGGTATTGGGAATGGACAGAAGATGTCCTTAGCAAAAAATGGGCCGAGCTTGAACGATGCTAACCTCCGAGATGCCGTCGTTGCTTCTCTTTTTACTTATGATCGGAACTCCAATATCGTGCAGGCTTTTTGTGAGGCTTGGTGTCCCCAGACAAACACGCTACTTACTTCTCTTGGAGAAGCATCTATATCCCTTTGGGATTTGTATGTTCTTGGTGGCCTATCGATCAGTGGGTGTCCTTATGAAGAGGTGATACCTAGTGCAAAGGAGCTTATGGGTCATGATGCCAAGAAGGATAGGTTTCTTTCCCAAACCTGTGAGTATTTGTTTGCCGCCTTTCATCATCTTAAAGTGAAGGCAGGTGATAGCTTGGGGGTCTCTCTTAGTGACTGGATACAATTTTGGTGTAAACGAGACATTAAGTATGAGCCAGCTCCCCCGAGGAAAGAGAGGAAGGTTCGACGCTTAGCATCTACGCATAACCCCACAGGTGAGATATTAATGGATGTGAACACATGGTTAAGCTCTCACTAGATGACCTTTTCTATGCTTGGAGCGGAACAACAGAAATATGGGACTTATTTGGCAGCATTCTTGTCATGCTGGTTATGCGTCTTTGTATTTCCTACTGAAGGGGGAAACCTTATTCGGCCGGAAACTTTTAAGATGGCAAGCTTGATGGCGAGTGGTCGAAGAGTTAGCCTTGCGGTCCCAGTCTTAGCGAGCATCTATCGTGGCTTGAATAAGATTTCCAATTTTTCACAGTTTGATCACATCAAAGTTTCTTTCCCAATTCATTATGTTTATGGTTGGCTTGCTTATTATCTTAAGACACATTATCCTCTTGTCGGTGGACCTTCTCTCCCACGGATGGTGACATATTCTGGCGAGGGTGCTGCAAAATATTTTGACAAGGATGAGGCACGAAAGCGCGTCCATCGAGGTGAAAGCCTTGTGTGGAATGCGACCATGCTTAACAGGCCTCACCCGACTTATTATGTTGATGACAACAGAGCTTCAGAGTTGGATTCATCCTATTTTATGAGCCTTCGTTTTAATTATCTTGCCCTGAGGGAGGGAGACTTCTTCTTTGTCCAGCCATACAGTCCCCACCGATTTAGTCATCAGTTTGGGTTCCATCAAGATACTCTTGGATACATTGAACCAGATATTCGTGTTGTATCTCTTGATGAGGGACTTAGGTATTGGAGAATCTGTGTCTCGCGTACTACTATGTCAAGAGCGACATTTCCACCTGCAGTTGCTTCTGCGAAGAAGCTTTACTCTACTCGATATCTGCCTTGGTGGGAAAAATCCCATGGGAAGTTTCTTGAGGATCATTTGGCAACTTTGGTAGAAAAGGCTGGGCCAAGTTTCACCACTCCTTCAAATGACAAAGGTCCAAACACCAGAGAGGAGCTCTTACAAGTTGATGCCCCACTCGCCCCACGACCTCAAAGTAAGAGGCTCAAGTCTTCTAAGGGATCTAAGAAAGAGGTAACCCGTGCTCCTAAGCCTACGAAGAGATGCCCCTTAGTTCTTCCATCTACGAAGCAAGTCTCTCAAGAGACAAGCAAAAGCAGCAATGGAGATCAATGTTGGAAGAGGAAAAGGCATGAACCAACAACGCTTGAGGTTGTTGAGTTGGAGATTGTGGAAGAACAAGACATTGATGGTCTTCCAAAGGCATTAGCTCTTCAGAGCAAAGAGGTTTTCCTTCTGACCTCAGTCTTTCTTTTTTTTTTTTTTTTTTTTTTTTTTAGAAAGATTCATGATTAAGTAACTTGTTAATTTTCTTTTCTCCCCTTTTATGTAGGTGGATGTTGTTGAGAATCCAAAGGAACCACTACAAGAGGGGTCGCAAATTAGTGTCGAATCCGTCGCGACATCAAAACCCGAGGCAGAGTTGGCTTTAGCTGTTGAGCAGGAGGAGGGAATTGCAATCACTTCTCATGATCAAACTTTAAGAGGGTTGACCCTTGATTCTAGTAGCACTCCTCCACTCCTTCCAAAGGGAGGTGGGGCCAAGTCTATTTTTGTAGGAAAAAGCGTTGTTTCCACTCATAAGAAGAAGTATATCTTGGGCCTTTGGGAAGAGATTTGTTGCAAACTCTCTAGAACTTCTCTAGACTCAATCTCATCCTATAAAGAGGATATTTATGAGATTCTCCAAGAGATGAGTGAGGCGCGCCTCATAGATCTTTCACCTTTGAAGCATTTGGTAGACTCTCTCTTTGAGCTTGCTGCCTCCTATGATCAAGAACGCTCCAATTTTGTAGATAAAGTGCATGAGGACAAGAGGCTGGAATTGCTTTCTAAGGCCAAGGAGGGTCTTGAGTCACTCAGAGCAGAGGAGGATGAGAAGGCTAAACATGTCTCTTCTAGAAGGAAGTCACTAAAGAAGGTCAAGAAGAAGTTAGCAACTCTAGAAGCAGAGCGAGAGGAACTTGAGACTGTCGTAGATGCTGCCAAGAAGGAGATTGAGGAGGTTCGAGCAAAGATCCTAGTTGCTGAGAAGGAGGTGTCCTCTTATGACAACATGGACTTCTTGACGACTGAAGATTCGAATCGCTTGGAGCGTGGGAAAGAGTGCTTAGAGGCTAGTCGTCAAGATTTGATCAACTATAAATTATGCTTAGATTAGGCTCCCTCATTTTCCCCTCTTTTCTTATTTCCTTAAGATTTAGATTGATATGTTAGACAATTTTATAACAATAGATCTTCTCTATTTTTTTTGTCTCATATCTTGTATTTGTGGTTTTGACTTGAAGTTCTTCACATGTCGTCTTTTGTCGCGAACTTTAGCAATTCAAACTTACTTTGCATTTGGTACACTAGTAAGAATGAAAATAATAAAAGTCCTTTCTCTTTGAAGTTTGTGCATTTCCCTTTGCAAATTTTATGCAACTTAATGTCTTAACTCACGGAATCAATGAATTTCAAGAATATCCACACAAGCTTGAGAACTTGAGGACCATCACCTGCATACTCACTTAATTTGAGAATCGACATGTAGACTTTGGGACTTTAGTTTGGAGACTTGGGGAATATGAGAACTTCAACTTGTATACTTGAAAATTTTGAAAACTTCAACTTACACACTTGAAGGAATTGAAGATTTTGGTTTGAATACTTGGAGAATCAAAGACTTCAATTTTGCAAACTCGGAGAATTCAAAACAAAACTTCAACTTGTATACTTGAAGAATTCGAAGACTTTGATTCGCATACTTGGCCAAATCTGAAAGTCTCAAGCATGCTATTGAAGAAGCTTACATTCCATAGGGCTTTGCCCCCATAAGGAGATCAGTAGGGACATATGATTTTTTTAACACTCATGCAACTGAACTTGGAATATAATTCCAAGCGCCTACGTACCTCAATGAAGAGGATCAAGTCACAACGTAGTTCTGGAGAGTGTTTATTTTTTTATTTTTTTTTAGGGTGCCGTGCACAGTTTATACTCTTGCGGGCCAGGAGTGTAATGCATTTTTATACCCAAATTTCAATGAGCATAATTTTCCTCAAGGATAGTACCTCTTAAGGAATTTTGTGTTTATAGGACCGATCCTTATGCCATCTGCATCAACAAGCTTGTAAGCACCATTTGAGTATACTTCTTGTACTACATATGGTCCATCCCACTTTGAGGTGAATTTGCCCCCAGACTTACGTGAAGTGATAATGGGCCTTCTTACTGCGAGAACTTGGTCTCCAACTTGAAAACACCTCAAGCGAACCTTTTTATTGAAAGCTCGAGACAAACGAGCTTGATAACATTCAAGATTCTGTTGGGCTTCTAACCTTCTTTCATCAAGTGCTTCTAACTCGGCAAGACGCAGTCGAGCGTTTTCTTCCTCAGTGAGCCCTTCTTGGATAGCCAATCTCAAGGACGGTATTTGACGCTCAAGTGGTAGGACCGCTTCAACTCCAAAAGCAAGCGAATATGGGGTTGCTTGAGTCGGTGTGCGATATGTCGTCCTATATGCCCACAAGGCTTCTTCCATTCTTTCATGCCAATCTCGTTTGGACTTAGAGACCACTTTCTTCAAAAGATTACACAGGGTTTTATTGAATGCTTCGGCTAGACCATTGGCAGCGACATGATACGCAGAAGATTTTCGCTGCTTGAAGCCAAAGAGATCGCATATTTTATTCATCAACTTGTTATCAAACGGCTTGCCATTATCCGTTATTATATATCGTGGGATGCCAAATCGATAGACAATGTTTACTTGAATAAAATTGGCAACATTCTCCTTCTTGACTTCTTTAAGGGCTACAGCTTCGGCCCATTTTGAGAAGTAATCTGTCGCAGCCAAGATGTACAAGTGTCCGCCAGAAGATTTTGGCAATGGTCCAATAACATCTAGTCCCCAAGCATCGAATGGCCAAGATGCGATAGTAGGGTGTAAAACTTCAGGCGGTTGATGTATGAAGTTTGCATGGAATTGACAAGCTTTGCACCTTCGAGCATAATCCAAGCAATCTTTTACCATGGTCGGCCAATAATACCCCATCCTTTTTATGTGAAAATGGAGCTTTGGCCCAGACTGATGTGATCCACATACTCCTGAATGTGCCTCTTGCAAGGCTTGAGTCGCTTCTTCCTCCCCCAAACACCGCAAGAGCATTCCCTCAAATGATCTCCTATACAATGTGTCCTTGTAGTAGAGGAAACGAGGTGCCCGACGACGAATGTCAGTTCTTCTTTTAGCATCTTCCGGAAGTATCCCATAACATAAGTAGTCGGTGATAGCTTGTCGCCAGTCCTCTTTATTGGCTTCAGAAACTGCGACAACATGTTCAAGCTTATTCTCCATTTGCCCGTCTTCATCCCACGATGGTACTACCCATTTTTGGCAGATAGTAACTTGCGTCTGATCAGGAAGAGTCAGAGTTGAGGCTAGAGCAGCCAAGGCATCAGCTGTTTTATTTTCTTTCCTTGGCACATGTTGGAGGGTCACATCTCCAATCTGTCCTATCAACTTTTTGGCATAACCGTGATATGAGCGCAACTCAAATTTCCTGACCTCATAGGTTCCCAAGAGTTGTTTAATCACCAATTGAGAATCACCAAAAACTTGCAACTGTAATTGCTTCATGTCAATGGCCATTTCGAGTCCCAGTATTAGTGCTTGATATTCTGCAACATTGTTGGAGCAGCGTTGTTTCAATGTGAAGGAGAATGGTAAGACCTCTCCTTGTGAAGTGACAAACACTACGCCTGCGCCAGCTCCACCACGGTGCGCAGCCCCGTCAAAGTACATTTTCCAAGGGGGTTGGACCTCGATGGCCATTGCGTCTTCATCAGGAAGCTCATCAGTTAATTCCCAATCATCTGGTATAGGATGGTTCGCCAAAAAGTCCGCTAATACTTGTCCCTTCACAGCTTTTTGAGGGATGTACACAATCTCAAATTGTTGGAACTGAAGGTACCACCTTGCTAGTCGGTCACTGAGGACTGGTTTCGACATAACAAATTTGATGGGATTTGCTCTAGAAACAAGATGGATAGTATGAGCTTGAAAATAGTGCTTCATCTTTTGAATCGAGAAGACCAGTGCCAAACATAACTTCTCAATTGGTGAATAATTCAGCTCGTTTGGTGTCATCATCCTGCTCAAGTAATAAAGGGCATTTTCTTTGCCTTCATTATTCTCTTGGGCCAGTAAGGCTCCCACAGACCTTTCTTGCGCTGCAATATAAAGTATCAGTGGCTTTCCAGGTATAGGAGCTGCTAAGATCGGAGGTTTTGCCAAATATGCTTTAATACTTTCAAAGGCTTTGCTACACATTTGATCCCATTTGAAAGGGACACCTTTCTTCATGAGATGACTGAATGGTTGGCATCTTCCAGCTAGATTCGAGATGAACCTCCTTAAGTAGGCTAATTTTCCCTGGAGACTTTTCAACTCATGAATGTTTCGAGGCTCGGGCATCTTCAAAATTGCATCAACTTTGGCTTGATCAATTTCGATTCCTCGATGTCGCACGATAAAGCCAAGAAACTTTCCAGAAGCAACCCCCAAGGCGCACTTTAGTGGATTCATCCTCAGTTGATATCTTCGGAGCAACTCAAATACCATTCTCAAGTCTTTTAAATGGTCGCCCCTTCTTTTTGACTTCACTACCAAGTCATCCACATAACACTCAACATTTTTATGGAGTAAGTCATCAAATATATTTTGCATAGCCCTTTGATACGTGGCACCAGCATTTTTCAAACCAAAAGGCATCACCTTGTAGCAATAAATGCCTTTAGGCGTACGAAACGCTGTGAGTTCTTCATCCTTTGGTGACATGCGAATTTGGTTATAGCCAGAAGAACCATCCATGAATAACATTGCCTCATAGCCAGTTGTAGCATCAATCAACAACTCCGGAATGGGTAGCGGGAATTCATCTTTAGGGCATGCATTGTTGAGATCTCTAAAGTCAACGCAAACTCGAATTTGGCCATTCTTCTTCCTCACGGGAACAATGCTTGAAATCCACGTGGGGTATTTCACTTCACGGATAAATCCTGCCTCAATGAGTTTGTTAACTTCTTTCTCAATTAATGGAACCAAGTCCGGCCTGAAGCGTCTTTGAGCCTGCTTGACAGGACGAGCGCCGTGCCTGACTGCTAATTGATGGACCGCAATCTTGGGATTCAAACCAGGCATTTCTTTATAGCTCCAGGCGAAGACATCCCTGTACTCTTTGAGTATATTCATATAAGCCATTTCTTCATCAGCTTCTAGGAAAGCACTCAAGTAAGTTGGTCTTGGGTTTTCATCAGTGCCAAGGTTAACTTCTTTTAAGGGATCGATCGTGGTCTTCACCCCCTCTTCGAATTCTGGTGGAGCATCTCCAGCGTCCTCCTCTTCTTGTGGGTCATTATCATTAATAGATATATGATGGCACCAAACAATACCTCCAAGTTCTTCATCAATTCTCAGTTCAGACAAGGCATCATTCTTAATCTGAGTGGTAACATGACATGAGGAGCCTACACTTTCTTCATCTTCCTCGCGCTCCTTGGTGTACACCACAGTGTGAGTCTTCGCTTTTAGTACTTCCTTACATGAAACTACGAGTTCCACTCGTCGCTTCATCCTGGAAGGAATTATGCTTTCGAAATCTTTTTGGATCATATGTGAAGGAAGCATTGTTACTCTTAGGTTACTTCTTCGACGCTTATTACTCTTCTCCTTCAATGGACCTAACCTTTCGAACACAGAAGTTCTTGCAGTAGGTTTTCCAAGTCGATCAAAGACAGAAGGCCGTTTATTAGAAGAGGAACACCCATCTTCTATAGTGACATAGTTATTGCTTGCCCTTCTTATGGAGATACGCACCGGTGGTGGCCGGCTATAGCCTAGACCCTCACGTGCTTGCCTAGTCGTGGCCTCCGATGGGAGTTTCCCTAGCCTAGACGGCTCTTCAGGATTGTACCCAGCCTTTGCAAGTAACTTGTAAGCATTTGGATCAAAGCCTTCTGTACGTTTCGTGGGAAGTGATGTATTTTGTGGCAGATTTTGAGCCACAAAATTTCCCAATATCTTTGAAGACGAGTTTATTGCATCGATGCGTTTGATAGGAAGTCGCAACCTTTCCAATACATTCCCTTGTACATCATATGATTGTCTTTCCTCTTTCTTCACCTTTGGGACATATCGGAGTGTAGGAGATGGCTTTATTTTCGAGGGCATGGTCTTCCCTTTATTTGGACAAGTACCAGGCTCCCCAGTATCAACTTTGGTCTTTTCGATAGCCGCATTGGTTGCTTTGCCTTTAAGCCTATCAGACTTGGTCAGTTTGACACCCTCAAGCTTTTCCCCTTTCATGACATAATTCTTTAAATAGAACTTTGCATCGGCAAAATGTGATTCCACTTCAGTGAAAGGGTTATTGTCCGCAACTATCTTCCTTTCAGTTCCATCTTCTAGGTACTTCAGACATTGATAGTAAGAAGATGAGACAATTTTGTTCTCGTGCACCCAAGGCCTTCCCAGTAATATATTATATGAAGTCTTTGCATCAATCACATGCATCCATGCACTTGATCGCAAATCGTCCATATGGATATCCAGCTTAATTGAGCCTATGGACCTCTGCCCCCCTTGATTGAATCCTTGTATCAACAAACGACTTTCGCTAAGCTCTTCAGTTGTGATGCCAAGCTCTTTCAACGTGTGGATGGGTAGAATGTTGACCCCAGACCCTTCATCTATTAAAATTCTATTGATCCTCTTCTCTAGCACGTGGCCCACCATATACAAAGGACGGTTGTGTAGAGTTTCACAAAATAGAAGATCATCGTCCGTAAATGTGATTCTTGTGTCACATGCATGTACTTCTTGAAAAGAGGGACCCAAAAAGTTTTCAGAAGATGGCGGATATGCCTTTGACGGAATTTCACCAACTACTTCGTCTTTGTTAGCAGGGGAAACCTTCGATGAAGTTTCATTCGTTGTTTCTCCCTGGTCAGCACTGAAACATGATGCCTCAAGATTGTCTTGAGTGGTCTCCACACAGAACCAACTTGGTAGGAATTCCCCCAATGTCACAGGACGTCGCGGTTTCTGGTGGTGATGCATGTCCACCTTCGGCCCCCTTGGACGCTTGACCGATTTCTGCCTCTTCGCTCTCTTTACTACCCTTTGTCTAGTCGGTTGTTCAAGTGATCCTTTTCGCGGACTTGTCTTGTTGCGTCTCCGCCTAGTCACGAGAATCCAACCTTCATCATCATCCATGCCAACTTGGGACTTTTCTTTCTCTAACGACCCTTCTCCTTTAGGTGTACATATTTGGACTGGGTCAAGCGAGCCGAACATGATAGAGATTTGATTAGAGCTTGCCTTTCCATCATCAAGGACAATCTTCTTTTCATTAGCTAATTGCATAACTTTGTCCTTGAAGACAAAACACTTTTCAAGAGGGTGACTTATGAGTCTATGATACTTGCAATAATTTGGGTCATCAGTTCTTCCAGCCTCATCGGGTCGTTTCATCTCTGGCAACTCAATGAGCTTTAGCTCAACCAATTCCTCAAAAATTTCAGGAACATCAGAATCCAGAAAAGGGTATTCCTTTTCTTGCATCTCTCTCAGGGTTAGCTTTCGGTTTGAGCGTTCTTGAAAAGTCGTCTTTGTGCTCTGCTTCCTACTCTCCTTCGCAGTAAACTTCACGGGTGACATATTGACATTCATGGATTCTTTGTTGTCATTTCTGGGTGCAAATTTGCTCCATTTCTTGGGTTCCTGTTTGTCCGTTCCTTTGCGAGGATCGTGAACCAACATTCCATCCTTTCCAGCAGAAGACATGCTCAATTCCATATCATGAGCACGAGTCGCTAGCTCTTCAAAAGACTTAGGTTTGATCCCTTGTAGGATGTACAGAAGCCCCCAGTGCATCCCTTGAATACACATTTCTATAGCAGAAGCTTCACTAAGTCTGTCTTTGCAATTAAGGCTCGCGTTCCTCCATCGATTTATGAAGTCGATGACAGGTTCATCCTTCCTTTGGCGAGTATTTGTGAGCTCTACCATGCTCACTGTGCGCCTTGTGCTATAGAAGCGATTAAGAAATTCATGCTCCAGTTGCTCCCAACTGTCAATGGAATGAGGCTCAAGGTCTGTGTACCAGTCAAAGGCATTTCCCTTCAAGGAGCGAACAAATTGTTTGACGAGATGGTCTCCATAGGTTCCAGCATTATTACATGTCTCCACAAAGTGTGCAACATGCTGCTTTGGATTTCCTCTGCCTTCAAATTGCTGAAATTTAGGGGGTTGATAACCGGCAGGCATTTTGAGGCTATCAATCCTTGCAGTGTAAGGCTTAGCATATGTATGGGAAGACCTTGTGGAGACTTCATACTTGTCTTTAATGGTCCCTTCTATGAACTCCTTTAACTGATCCAGTGGGATCATCCCCTCAGAGGAGATTGGCATATCCTTGATACGTGATGCTTGGTTCATAGGATTTTCAATCTCTTGAACTTCAACACCTTTTCCAGGTGCATGACTAGATTCTCCACCTAGTAAACCATCCATCCTATCCATCAGCTTATCGATGCGAGATTCTTGACTTTGCACATGCTTGGTCAATCCCTCAATCATCTTTGACAAATTCGTAAGTTGCTCCTCCATAGATGAAGCATCGGTTACCATTGCTTGAATGACCATTGGTGATGGATTTTCGCGCGAGTTAACCCTCAAAGGGCTCATATCATGTGAGCCTCTCTTCGCGCTAGAGTTCTTAGAACCAGGAAGCTTGAGTGAAGCTAAGGTCCTTTCTATCTTTTCAGCAATACTACTTTCTCTGTTCGTAACATTTGTAGAGGATCCTTCTCCTCTCAGAGTTGAAGACCCAAAGACAGGAATTGACGTGGACGACACATGAAGTGTTTGTTGTCCTAGCATAGTAGCCTTGCTCCTCGTAACAACACCAAAACTCCCAAAGGTAACACCAAGAATTCCCTCTACTTCAGCAGAGAACTTGGAGTCAGTAGCGTTGGAGAAAGTTGATTGGGAATTAATATTCTTGGAAGCCATTTGAATGTTCTTTGATGCTTGAAAAGTTGAGATGAGAGGCAGAGATTGTCCCACTGGGCGTGCCAGAATTTGTAGACGATAAAATTTCGTATCGTGAAAATAATAATCAAGAACGAAAATATCGCAACAATCGTAGTATTTAATTTCAATATGTGAGTGTTACAATCTCTGTGAATCCTCTGATTCGTCTTTTCAAGTGTAAATTCAAGGGCTCTTGAGCTTGTTCTTGAATTTGTTCTTGGACTTTGAATTTATTCTTGATCCTGATCTTGAAACTTGGATTTGTTCTTGATCTTGAAGCTTGTTCTTGAGTTCAAGAGCTTTAAAGCTTGTTCTTGAACTTGAATGCTTGAATTCTTGAATTTGTAGAGGAATTTGTGGCTTTTGATCCACGAGCTCTCTCTAGCTTTCTGTTAGAATTCTTCTTCTCTTCTTTTCTTTTTTTTTTTTGAATTCTGAAGACCTCTATTTATAATTGTAGAATAGAGGAATTATAATAGGAAAGACTTTCCTTCAGCCAATCAGATTTAAGTGACATGGCATATTGGGCTTTAATGAAATGGGCTTGTCATTTCGACACATGGCATGATCCCATTGGATTCTTTGTTTGACTTGGCGTGCCACATCATTTGACACGTGGCACCAAGATTGGCCTCTTGGATGAGAAGATATTGGGCCTAATAAAGTGGGTCATCTTTTATAGCCCAAATAATTGAATTCGGGCATTTAATTAAATCCATACTTTATTGGACTTAATTAATTAACCCAATTATATTAATCCATGATATTTGTTTGGACTAACATATTTCTTGGATTGTCTTTTGTAGCCCAAATAATTGAATTTGGTCTTTTAATTAAATCCGTACTTTATTGGACTTAATAACCAAATTATATTAATCCATAATATTTGTTTGGACTAATATATTTTGAATTTAATATAATTTGAATCATTTTATAAAATTTATATTTCAATAAATTTTATATGATTACATATATATATATATATATATATATATATATATATATATATATATGACTAGGGTTTAGGGTAGAATAATCTCAGAAAAACCTTAATTGAAATAGAACTAATGTTGTAGAGCCCTATAAAATTTTAATGTCTACATAGTATTAGTTAAAGTAAAATATAAAAATATTATTATTTAAATAAATAATTATAAACAAAATATAATATATTTTTCTTTCTCACTCCATCATTTTCTTTCATCGTAACCCCCTTCAAGCCAACCAACTAATGTTTCAGTTTTTTTTTTTTTTTTAAAAAAAAAAAGAATCTTTCTAAAATTTTTAAAGAAATGCTTACCTCATCTCCCCTTCTCCTCCTTCCTCCCCTCTTAAAATAATAATTTTTAATAATACTTTAATTAAAAAATAATTTAACCCTACCCATTTAATCTTTGCTTTCAATTTTTTCTCATTTTTAGAAAATTATCTTTTACTTACCGCAAGATTTTTCTAAAATAGCTTTTTTATTTTCTATTATATTCGGTACAAAAATAATTTTTTTTATAAATATGTGTACATATCTCTAAAAAATAAAAAATATATATATAAAATAAAAGATAAAATAAATTAGGAGCGAAGGGTTAGATGGGTGGGATATAATTTTATTTACTTTTAAAAAATAAAAATAATATTAATTTTTTTTTATGAAGGAGTGGAGGAGAGAGAGAAGTTAGAATGCTTTTAATGCCTATTCCAATATGTACCGATATGGTACCTAATTTAATACTATCGGTGTAGTACCCAATCCGACATGTATTGTCATAGTACATAATCCAATAGTTAGTGTTACTAATGTGACACTCAATTCACCAACCACAATCATAATTACAATTACAGTGAATTATTTATACACTTGCATTATCAAATAATAGATTTATTTCACGCAATTATCAACATAAAGTCATTTTATATTCACCCTTTTATTTCATGAATTTGCATTACTCAAGTATTTTACATGAAGTGATCAACATGAATACGAACGCACACACACATATGTATATAATCCAACATTGGACCCCTTCATTATCACAAGTTTCAGGACCTTACTATAATCCAACAACTTTCTTACACATACACCTTACAAAAACAATCAATCATCACAATGAGAAGTATTAAGATTAACAATCAAGAACTAGACCAACACTGCTAGTAATAGAGTAATCATAATTTACCTAATACGTTCCTGCCATACAACAATAACAATACCCTTAGCCCGATGGCCTAGGTATGATCTTTCCCATCAACTTACGTTATATTATGTAATATGAAATCTGCTACAACTACTCAACTGAGAAACCGTAGCTTATCTAAGCGCTAAGCGGATGTTGAAGAACAATAGACCCCCTCTTGACTTTCTAGTAGCAAAACAACGAAGGTAGACTTGAAATTTGTGGGTTGTAACTTTTCTTGTGCTAGAAATCTCTTTCTCTCTCCCTTCCAAGAGTAGAAAGATCATGTGTTATGTAATTATTAAAAGGCCAAATACATAAACAGACACCTAAATTTGTCCTCATTTTTCACTAAAACACTTAAACTAAGACAAGTTCCTAATAGACACCTTAACTGCTCAGATTTGATCCCATTGAACACTTTTATCCTACTTGGCACTCTCCGGTACTTTTTTTTAATTTTTCAGCCAAAAATAAATAGTTGCGGTCCAAAAATTTTTTTATTTTCATAAAAGTAGATTCTCAAAATTCTCAGTTAACCATGTGCAAAAAATTTATATTTAAAATTGTAATAATTTTTTTCCGCATATGGTTAATGGAGAATTTTGAAAACCTACTTTTATGGAAATTTTTTTTTTTTAGATAACTGAGAATTTTTTAGAACCTACTTTTATGAAAAAAAATATTTTTTGGATCGCAACTATTTATTTTTGGCTGAAAAATTAAAAAAACAGTACCAGAGAGTGCCAAGTAGGATAAAAGTGTTTAATGGGATCAAATATGAGCAGTTGAGGTGTCTATTAGGAACTTGTGTTAGTTTAGGTGTCTAAGTGAAAAATAAGGACAAGTTTAGATGTCTCTTTATGCATTTGGCCTATTTTAAAATTAGACCGTGGCTTAGTAGCTATACTAAGAATGTTTACTTAGTTATGTTGTTCTTTCTTAAAACTTTTATGAGGACCCAAGTAATTTATATTTGTAGTAATTATTCGAATGAGGGGCCATTGGTTTTACTTGGAAGGGAAAGAGGGGTTTCTGGCAGCAGGATTGAGCAATGACTCCCACCCCTACCATAGGATTCCTGTCCCTTTTGAATAATTGAATGCCATAACCACAAATAATACTACATGCTAAAAGTTTTATTTTTGTTTTTTGGTTTAATCCCTTAGTGTTGGAAATTTCATGTAACTAATCCAGATAAGTTCGTTATGGGGAGTTTTAGCTCTCGTGGCCAAAGAAAAACTCAAAATATTTTATCAAGAGTTGAGAAAGTCATACCATTTCACTATTGCACCTTTATTATTTAAGCTTTTAATTATATGGTGACAAAACCTTTGAGGAAATTGACTCAACAAACTATTTTTGTGTCATTCACATCTTAAAAGCGACTTGTCATGAAAAAACACTTTGGACCATGTTTTTATTGGTTTTTACTTTCCTATCATTTGCCTAGTCTTACAAATGGTTGATGAAAAGGCAAACCTTTTTTCTTATCCCTTTTCTTCAATTGGTTTTTATTGATTGGATCAAAATGTATTTTGTCAATTTTTCTAGGTTCCCTCACTCTCACTCTTTTCCTATGTTTCTAGAGATTAAAATGAGTTGAGTAAAGAGAAAAATGACAATGAGTTGAGTAAAGAGAGAAACGACAAAAATGAGTCATTATTATTCGGTTGTAATCGTTATTTACAACGTGGAGGATAGACAAAGGTTGCAAGTCATATCAAATATTTGTAGTGGCCCATTGGAATACCATACAAAACTCTTTGTTTTTGCTATGTAAGATTCACACACTTGTCATGTATCTATATATTATTTTTGTCACATAAAAAATTATAGTGACTTACATTCCAAAATACTTTTAAGGTATATAAAAAAAATACTTATTTGATTTTCAAAACTCAAAAAATAACTCATAAATTAAGATGGAAGAAATAGATGTTATGTTTGGAGAAGAACAACAAATTAGGGCTATTGCTAATCTCTTCGCGGGCAAAACATTTATGAAAAAAGATTGCAAATTCAAAAGTTTTAGTTTTAATAATGTAAACATAAATTGTAAAAAGAATTAACAATTTTCTTTTGTGCTAGAAGAATTGAAGGTCACTATGAATGGAAGTAACCATATTAGTAACGAGAGAGTGGGGACTAATGTGAAGGATCAATGACTGGCATAGGTTCAACTAAATTTAATATATTTATTTAAAAAAGTTACTAAACATGTAATAATTAATAGTTTAGAAAGATTAAATTTTGACTATAATTTTAATTTCACTTCACAACTATTGAATAATGGAGGCATGAGGACCAAATTGTGTCGACATCACTACAATTGATTGGCAGACATTTTCTCATTAGTGCCCATCCTATGCCAAGTACATGGAGACATGTCTTTGCCTTCAAACATATTTCAAAGGAGGTCTCAATATATATTAGTTTTTTTTAAGTAAGATTTTATCAATTTAATGTTGAGCAAGACAATCATTATGTGAATTGTTGATAGAATTTAATAAGAAATAAGTTGACAAATTTAGAATAGAAATAAGAGTTAGAATGATAGAATATACCTCACTTTAATATGTTTGTTATAACGCTTGAAAATTAAGCAGTTTATTTTGTTCAATATTTTTTTACTATTTAATAAAAATTTTGAACAAAGTTAAAAAGAATACAATAATTGAAGTTAGCAAAAAAATGTAAAAGGCAAAATGTCGTTTCTCAATTTCTTCTATTTGAATGGAATTTAAAAAGTAAAATTATATATTATTGATGAAAATTGGGGACCTAAGGCATGTCCTCTTTTTTAGAGGCTATAATCAGCCCTGCTCCATGTTAGATTGGTACATTATTTTGATGAGCCAAAAAGCAGTCAGCCTAATTCATAACTGTGTGGATCAAATGTGGGGCCGAGCAGCCTACTTCTTTTAAAAAAATATATAATTTAAATTCTAAATTTAAAATGTTAAACTCTCAAATAAGCAAATAAATTAATTTTAATAATACTTATTAAGTTTAGCTTCAAGAAAAAATTTGATTATATGACTTCATTTTGAAAGTATTGTCATTTTCCATGAATATCTTCGAAATAATCACGCAACAAATAATTTTTATATCTTGATTTTTAAACTTTGTTATTGTTAGGTATTACCAATATCCTGCCTATGACAAGACCTATAAGGGGGATGGGGTAACCCGGGTCGGAGTCATGATCGAACTTGACGCTTGCATGATGGATTTGATTAAGAAATAAAGTTGCACCTCTGCTATAAACTATAGCTTTTGGCATGATAGTAAGTGCTTGATTATAACAAGTGGTATCAGAGCCAAGGTC
Organism: Solanum rostratum; assembly: GCA_029948455.1. NCBI lineage: Eukaryota > Viridiplantae > Streptophyta > Magnoliopsida > Solanales > Solanaceae > Solanum > Solanum rostratum. The sequence goes on along the minus strand of CM057053.1, from coordinate 11,952,409 downwards.
ATAGATTCGATTCTCACGAGCAACATGTTGCATGAGACAGGTGTTGAAAGGGAGATTGTTGGATAATGCCAACATTCTGCCTATGGCAACGCCCATGAGGGGGCTGCAGTAGCCCAGGTCGAAGTCACGATCGATTGATCCTAACAGTTATATTTATATGCATAATTTAAAACTTTAAGTTTGGATTCCTCTTTGTATTTTAAATATTTTATTTTATTTTTAATTATTTTTATTTGACCAACATATCCGCCCAACCCTATAGACTAGAAAGCTTATCTTGATCGAATTAAAAAGTTCTATTTTTAAATAGGCTTTAAAATCTTAGTTCAATCCTATTTACTCTTGAATTGAATTGAACTAACCTATTAGACCAAACTTTTATTGGCGACTCTAATATTAAAAAAAGGCAAAAATGGCTCTCCATTCTCTAAAACTCTAAATATATCATCTATTCATCTATTTTGTTAAAAATACTTTTTAGTTCCTCTTTGTGGCTCACTTTAGCCCTTTAAATTACTAGACCAATTTTTGTTTTGTTTCTTTTCAAAAGCAAAAGGAATAAAATTAGAAAATTTTGATTGATTTTTTTTTTAAAAAAAATATAGAATTCCTCTTTCTCTTTTTAAAGTGACAATTGAGACTCAAATCTATCTGATGTTTGGTATAGTTTTTTTTGTTTTTCTAAAAAGAGAAAATTATTATTTATAAGGTGACATATTCCTATTAGACGAAACTAAAACATTGTTCCTTTAATTAAACCTGCCCCTACCCAACATAATCAACTTTATCATAAAAGTATACATCAGTGCTCGTATCAGCGGCGCTTAATATTTATTATTTTTATATTTCAATTTATAGGATATAAATAAAATTTTAAAAGTTAATTAATTTTAATATGATTTTAAATATTATAAATTATTAATTATAGGAATTATAGCACCTTATGTAATTTTTAAATAACATATGCTACTCTCCTTGTCCTAATTTATGTGGCACTGATAAAATTTTGAAAGTCAAATTCTTTTATGTCTTTTAATTTTTATTTTTTTAATTATTGTGATCTATATTAATTTACGTTATTTTTACATAATATATAATATTCATCTATCCCTATTTATGCTACACTGATTCGAGCATTAATTAAAATTTTTATATGTCTTTTAAATATATTTTAAGTTGTTAATTCTTTTGATTCGTAACATTTTTTATTTAATTTTCATATATAGATATATTACTATTGTTAATTACTTAGATTTACAATATTTTTTACGTAGTTTTCTAATTAACTAATACATGTTATTGTTTTTTGCTCCATTTTATGTGACGCCAATAGATTCATTTCAATAAATAATTAAAATTTTAATTTATTTAAAAATATTTTAAGTTGCCAATTATCATGATTTATTGTATTTTTTATACTTTTATGTGACATGTTTTAAAACTATTGTAAGTTGTTAATTATCATGATTAGTAGCACTTTTTACACAATTTTTAAATGTATAAAACTCTAAAAACAAAACAAACAAATTAAACAGAAGAATTATCGAGAAATTACAGATACACCCTCAAGCAAACGTGTCGACCTATAGTCTGCTTGAGCAGCTTAAATCCCTCTTATATGTAAAAAAATATATAAATAGTTTTATTTGTTCACCACAAAAATAAAAAAAATTACTATTATTTTATTTGTTCGATTTTTGATTGTATTGTTCATAACAAATTAATATTTTTGAACCAATTAACAACCTTAATATTATTATTTGTTGTTTTGTTCATAACAATTTAATTCTTTGAAAAATTTTCTGGTGAACAAATAAATAATTGTTTGTTTTATGACAAACAAAATAATGTAATAACTTTTTAAGGAGAATAAATAAAAGAATTTGTTATGAACAAAGAAAATAATGTATATTTCTAATAATTTGTATGATAGTGGGGTATGTCGGGCTTTAATTTCATCTAATAGAAGCATGACACGTGAATAATATTCTCTTTATTTTATTTTATGTTTATGTGATTGAGAATTATTTTATTAACGATAATTAGATTATTTTCAATTAAAATAAAGTGAGATTTTTTTTCAAACAGATCAAAAGGAAGGGATGAAAACGTGGAAGTAATTTGTAAGAAATTGCCCCTGAGCAGATATAAGAAGAAAGGAAAAAAAATGCAAAAAGTATTTACAAAAAACTTAATTTTAATAAATAAGAGGTCTGTTGGTAGGCAAATTAAAATAAGTCAAATACTTTTTGCAAATAGATGGATGAAATAGATGAGGTCCAGTTTTGTTGGATTAACATTTTACGATCTCTCTCTCTGCCCACTTCTCTCTGTCTCGTTCACCGGAAAATCAAGAATCCGACGTGAAAATACCCATTTCAAAGTTACACTATAAACCCATTGAAAACCAAGAATCCGACCACCATCTCGTCGGACCTCAAGAAATTTTGGAATCGAGTCGGTGGTGATAGTTCAGCATCTACATTGACCACTCTCCGGCGGAGCACCCATTGTTTCCGGCGAAAGTAACTGTCCGATCAACATCTTGCAGCAGTCAGATTCCAACCACTCTCCGGCGACCAGGTTCTATCATTCCTCATTTTTCTACTTCTTGACTACACTAATTCATTTGCGAATTTCCTTCATAAACATTTCCTAGACTCTGTTCTATTATTCTAGACTCTTGCTTCATTCCTCACTGTTCTAGACTCTTGTTTCCGTTTTTTTTGCTGTCTATTGTTGCTCTTGAATTCTGTGTTGGCTACTGTTTTAGCTTGAATACTCTTTGACTCTGTGATACTTTGATTCTTTGCTTTATACTATTGCTGTTACATTTACTTCTTTATATTAGTGCCTACATTATTGCTGTTGCTATTGTATTGTGTGATATTGTACTGCTGGGTTGTATTGTTGTTGTATTAGTTCGTAGTTGGTGGCGTCCGGATCTGATGGTAGAGTAAGGTCATGTCGTTGGTTGGGGTCGGGGGTAAGAGGTGGGGGTGGTAGGAAGGGCACGGGCTATTCTAAATTAAGGGTAGGATCGTGGAATATAGGTACACTTACAGGGAAATCCATAGAGCTAGTAAAGTGTCTTAAGAGGAGACAAATTAATATAGCGTGTGTTCAGGAGACTAGATGGGTAGGGACCAAAGCTCGGGATGTAGACGGGTTCAAGTTATGGTACTCGGGGGGTTCTAGGGACAGAAATGGTGTAGGTATACTAGTAGATGAGGACCTTAGGGATTATGTGGTGGAGGTTAGGAGGTTTAACGATAGGATGATGTCTATTAAACTGGTGGTGGGTAAGCATGTAGTGACTGTAGTTAGTGCCTATGCGCCCCAAGCAGGTCTAGAGGAGGAAGTCAAGAGGCTCTTTTGGGAAGAATTGGATGAGGTGGTGAGGGGCATACCAATGACGAAAAAGCTTTTCATTGGGGGAGACTTTAACGGACATATTGGGGCTACCAGTAGTGGGTTTGAAGATGTCCATGGAGGCTTTGGTTTTGGGGAAAGGAATGGAGGGGGGACGTCTCTCTTGGATTTTGGCAAAGCCTTTGAGTTAGTTATTGCTAACTCATGTTTCCAGAAGAGGGAAAGTCACTTGATAACCTTTCAGAGTGCGGTAGCTAAAACTCAAATTGATTACCTACTTCTACGAAAAGGTGATAGAAGCCTTTGTAAGAATTGCAAAGTTATTCCGAGTGAGAGTATTTCCACTCAACATAGGCTTCTAGTGATGGACATAGAGATTAAGAGAGAAAAGAAGAGGAAGATTGTCTATGCCCAACCGAGGATTAGATGGGGGGGTCTAACTCCTGCCCTCTCGCTTGAGATGGAAGGAAAGTTGAGAGATTTAGAGGCCTGGAATAGTAGTGGAGATGTGAATAATATGTGGGACAATACTGCTGGTTACATTCGAAAGGTAGCCTCTGAGGTACTAGGGGTTTCGAGAGGAACCTTTGGGGGACGTCGAGGTGATTGGTGGTGGAATGAAGAAGTTCAAGACAAAGTAAAAGCTAAGAAGGTGGCCTATACAAAGTGGTTGGAGTGTAGGGAGGAGGATGAAAAACAAAAGCTTAAGGAGATTTATAAGACAGCTAAGTCAGAAGCAAAGATGGCGGTGACGAGTGCTAAGACAGCAGCGTTTGAGCGCCTATATGAGGAGTTAAGTGATAAAGGCGCGGACAAGCGAATGTATAGGCTTGCTAAAGCGAGAGAAAGGAAAGCTCGCGACTTGGATCAAGTGAAGTGCATCAAGGATGAGGAGGGGGAAGTGTTAGTGGATGTGACTTCTATTAAACAAAGGTGGCAAGCTTACTTTTATAAACTTTTAAATGAAAAAGGAGATAGTGATATTGAGCTGGGCGAGTTAGCATATTCCGAAAGTCATCGAGACTTTGGTTATTGCAGGCGGTTCAGAGTTGAGGAGGTTAGAAGGGCTATTAGTAGGATGAAGAGAGAGAGGGCGCTCGGACCGGATGAGATTCCGATAGATTTTTGGAAGAGCATGGTCAAGGATGGCATAGAGTGGCTGACTAGACTGTTCAATACTATCATGAAGACGGCTAAGATGCCGGAGGAATGGAGGAGGAGTACAATGGTCCCACTGTACAAGAACAAAGGTGATATTCAAAGTTGTAATAATTACAGGGGTATCAAGTTGTTGAGTCATACTATGAAGGCATGGGAGAGAGTGGTGGAGATGAGGGTGAGAAAAGTAGTTTCTATCTCAGAAAACCAGTTTGGATTCATGCCAGGACGGTCGACTACTGAAGCGATCCACCTTGTTCGGAGATTAGTGGAGAAATACAGGGAAAGTAAGAAGGACCTTCATATGGTGTTCATTGATCTTGAGAAGGCCTATGACAAAGTCCCGAGGGATGTCCTATGGAGGTGTTTGGAGATGAAAGGCGTCCCAATGGCATATATTAGAGTGATAAAGGACATGTATGACGGGGCCATAACTCGGGTAAGAACGGTGGGAGGAGATTCTGAATATTTTCCTGTTCAGATGGGACTTCACCAAGGATCTGTGCTAAGCCCTTTTTTATTTTCCTTGGTGCTGGATGAGCTGACGCGACCTATCCAGGAGGGAGTCCCATGGTGTATGTTGTTTGCAGATGACATAGTACTGATTGATGAGACCCGGACCAAAGTTAATGATAGGTTGGAGGTTTGGAGACACGCCTTGGAGACTAAAGGATTTAAACTGAGCAGGACCAAAACAGAATACTTGGAGTGCAAATTCAGTGTAGCGAGGGAGGAAGCAGACATTGATGTGAGACTTGCAGCTCACCTTATCCCCAAGAAGGAAAGCTTCAAGTATCTGGGGTCTATCATCCAGAGTAGTGGGGATATCGACGATGATGTCACACATCGTATTGGGGCGGCTTGGACAAAATGGAGGTTGGCCTCTGGAGTATTGTGTGATAAGAAGATACCATCTAAACTCAAAGGTAAGTTCTACAGAATGGTGGTTAGACCTGCTTTGTTGTATGGGGTGGAGTGTTGGCCAATAAAGAATGTACATGTTCAGAAAATGCAGGTCGCAGAAATGAGGATGTTACGATGGATGTGTGGTCACACCAGGAGCGACAAGATTAGGAACGAGGTCATTCGGGAGAAGCTAGAGGTGGCCCCTGTAGCTGACAAGATGAGGGAAGCGAGACTGCGATGGTTTGGACATGTACAGAGAAGGAGTACTGATGCCCCTGTTAGAAGGTGTGAGAGATTAGATTTGGGAGCTATACGTAGGGGTAGAGGTAGACCAAAAAAGTATTGGGGGGAGGTGATTAGAAACGATATGGTGAAACTTGATCTCACCAAGGACATGACCTTAGATAGGAAGGAGTGGAGGTCGAGAATTAGAGTAGCAGGCTAATAGGGAGGATAGGAAGGAGTGGTAATTGTCTGTCTTTTATATGTTATTTATCTGTCTTTATATGTTTACTATCTTGTATCTAGGTATTATTATGTGCTCTTCTCTTTTTGCCTGTGTATCGTATCTAGCGTGTTCTGCTGATGGGTTTTTGTGACGAGGGTTTCCAGGAAACAGCCTCTCTACCTATGTGGTAGTGGTAAGGTCTGCGTACATCTTACCCTCCCCAGACCCCACTTGTGGGATTTCACTGGGTAAATGGATAAACAACAACAACAACAACCACAACAACAACAACAACAACAACAACCACAACAACAACAACAACCACAACAACAACAACAACCACAACAACAACAACCACAACAACAACAACAACAACAACAACAACAACCACAACAACAACCACAACAACCACAACAACCACAACCACAACCACAACCACAACCACCACAACAACCACAACCACCACAACATGTCTGTCTTTTATATGTTATTTATCTGCCTTTATATGTTTACTATCTTGTATCTAGGTAGGTATTATTATGTGCTCTTCTCTTTTTGCCTGTGTATCGTATCTAGCGTGTTCTGCTGATGGGTTTTTGTGACGAGGATTTCCAGGAAACAGCCTCTCTACCTATGTGGTAGTGGTAAGGTCTGCGTACATCTTACCCTCCCCAGACCCCACTTGTGGGATTTCACTGGGTAAATGGATAAACAACAACAACAACAACAACAACAACCACAACAACAACAACAACCACAACAACAACAACAACCACAACAACAACAACAACCACAACAACAACAACCACAACAACAACAACAACCACAACAACAACAACCACAACAACAACAACAACAACAACAACAACAACCACAACCACAACAACAACCACAACAACCACAACAACAACCACCACAACAACCACAACCACAACCACAACCACCACAACAACCACAACCACCACAACAACCACCACAACAACAACAACAACCACAACAACAACAACAACCACAACAACAACAACAACCACAACAACAACAACAACCACAACAACAACAACCACAACAACAACAACAACCACAACAACAACAACCACAACAACAACAACAACAACAACAACAACAACCACAACCACAACAACAACCACAACAACCACAACAACAACCACCACAACAACCACAACCACAACCACAACCACCACAATAACCACAACCACCACAACAACCACAACAACCACCACCACCACAACAACCACCACAACAACAACAACAACCACAACAACAACAACAACAACAACAACAACAACAACAACAACAACAACAACAACAACCACAACAACAACAACAACAACAACAACAACAACAACAACAACAACAACAACCACAACAACATGAATGAAATAAATTAATGAAATAAAATTTAAATTTGTATTTACATAAAATTAAATAAACATGAATGAAATAAATTACGCAATATTTATACAAATAAACGACGTATAACACGCCCTAATATACACAGGACTAATCAAACCAAAGGAAACTTAACAATCGAGCGGTTCCACTCTAGCTTAGGTTTACTAAGAGTGGGCTTTATTTAAAGTGGACCGGTGACCCAAGCGGACTACTCGGGTTGGGGAAAATAACGACCGTTGACCCCTCGAGATCAACTCATTTCGTCAGGGTACCCCAATAAACAATTTGGATTCAACGGCTGCGACCCGCATAACCGTCATTTAAGTAACAAATAAAAAATTGCCAAGTGGCGAAAGATATGCTATGAATGTAATGACAACGTATAGATACAATACATAATAACAATAAATATACAAATAAACAACAAATATACAAGAAAATATATATCACATGATAAAAATAAAAATCTCCTCAATTTGAAAAAATGAATCCATAATGGTTAGAACCTTAAAAATCCCCAGTGGAGTCGCCATTCTGTTGACATCCCGAAGGCGCAACGTCGTGGTAACTCGCAAAAAATAATTAAATAAAAGAATATTTAAAAAAGAAATAATTTAATTTAGAGTCGCCACCTAATTTTAAGGATAATTAGGAAACCAATTAATTATTTACAAAAATAGTCTGCGAACCAAAAATTCTAGGTAAGGGTTCAAGTTATTCCAAAGGGAAGGTATTAGCACCCTTCGGAATCCACAACTTGGGTCCCGGCTGAACTCATTTTTTCAAATCAAGGAGGAGATACACAATATAACATAAGTATAATAATCACAAAATATACATAAATAATGAAATAAATAATAATATAAAGAATATCCTAATATTTATCCAACGTCGACAATATACGCAATAATTAATAAATAAAGAATAAACTAAAATTATTCCGTCTTTTCAAATGGGGAGGCCTCGAAAACCGATGGAGAAGTTTCGTCATTGGCCAATTTTAACAAGTAATGTATATGTGAGTTTAAACTAAAATTTACGAATTTCAACATGTAACCAATATTAACATAAACTAATTTTTTCCGTCTTTTCAAATAGGGAGGCCTCAAAATCCGACGGATAGACTTTTCATCGGCCAAGTTTAACAAATAGTGTATAAGAAATTGTACAAAACTAACAAATATAGAATAAAATGGCATGCAATAATTAACAAACAATGATGAAATAAATTACTAAAAGTAATAAGATATCAAAAACATATATATACCCGAAGAGCAATAAAGTAATAAATTTCATTAAGAGGCACAACTAAATGGATAACAACAACAACCACAACAACAACAACAACAACAACAACAACAACAACAACAACAACAACAACAACAACAATAATAATAATATAGTAATAATAATATAATAATAATAATAATAATAATAATAAATAAATAAATAAAAAGCACTTAGCAGAAGAGTGAAAGTGAAGGAGATGCATACATAAGAGACGACCAGATCTGGTGAGAAAAGGAAACATTGTTTGAGTTTTGAGAAATGGGTTCGATGCTCCTCGTGCGCGTTTCGATCTCACTGATGGAGTTGTGGCTTACGATGAGATTTCGCCGGGGTTGTGTGGTTGTTCCGGCGAGTTTTGGGTCATTGTTCGTGGCTGCTATGGTGGCTTTGGCTTGCTGTTTTCGTCGGATTTTTAGGGAGGTTTTGTTGGTGTTGTAAGTGGCGTTTTTCGGTCGGGTTTTTGGGTTGATTTGAGGGCTGGTTTGAGGGCTGGTTCGTGGTGGTTTTCTGCTGCATTTTGTGGACTGATTTGGGGTCGTAAATGGTGGCGGAAGGATGGCATTTTTGGCTGTATTTTTGGGCTATTTTCAGGTTGTTTTTGGGCTATTTTTCGGGTGGAGAAAGAGGAGGTTTGAGGTGGCGTTTTTGATGGATTTTGCTGTTGATTTTGGAGTCATTTGCTGGCTGCATTTTGCTTGGTTTTGAAGGAGGTTTTGTGTTGGTTTCTAGCTGGAGGTTTGGAGGTTTTTGGGTGGTCTTTGGAGCTGATTTTTTTTCAGCTGGTTTTTGAGAAGAAGGGACAGTGGCGTGGGGTCAAGGGAAGTGATTAAAAGGAGTGTAATTTAAAAAAAAAAAAAGGTTTGGGGAAGTGTGGTGTATGGGAGATATGGGCCCAAATCGTGAGCCAATTAAATATGTATAATTATTCGAACAAGAAAAAATAATTTATTACGCTTCGTTAAAAATATAAAATGAATAAAACAAATATAATCTACAATAGATAAGTAAATGAAATACACAAAAACATGTAATTTAACATAAAATAATGAATTTAACAAGAACTAAAAAATAACAATATAAAAATATGAATTTTAAAATTTGGGCCAAAATTGGATGTCAACAGACATAATAAATAAATATGTTTTTAATTTAGTTTCAGTTGATAACTTTTTTATCTAATTTTAGGTGTATCAAATAGTGACTTAAACTTGTATAAAATTGTATAGATTGACACATACATTCTATGTAGTATAATACACTTAGATTATCATGTAAGACATCATATACGATAAATATATCTATTTATATAAATTTAAATATCTACTTATATATATATCTAAAATTTAAAAAATAAATATCAATTAAAAAGTATGTTTATACATTAAACAGAAAAGTTAAACAGAAGCAGTCGAGAATTAAATCATCTCTCTTTCATTTTGTTTGTGGCAAAGGTCCCCTCTCCTCCAAATGTTCGCCATGTGCAGTACGGGGAATCATACTTAAAAAAAAAAAAAAAAGACGGAGAATATTTGAAGCAGTAGGTAGTCATACATAATTTTGTTTACCACCAATCGACCATATGCAATACATTTTGATGTTAGAGGTGGAGACAAGTTGCTTATATGGCTATGCTTTCTTTCTTAGAAATGGGAATTGACATTGGCAAAGCCTGGTTGTTATGTTACCACAATTTACAAATGTTTTAAGTTATGTTTGTGCCTTGGCTTTATCAATAGTTGAAAATCTTCTAATTACTGAATTAGTTATCCCCTATTAACGATTAAAAAACAATAAATGATATAAGTAATCACTCTTTGAATATAATTAATACAATATCTAAGGAAATGACTATGATTAATGATAAGAAAGAATTAGGAACTAATGATAAAATTATCTTTTTGATTTCATAAACTGAATAAGTATTATTAGACATTATAAAATAGAATAGTGGACAAGTAAAAGTAGTATATTATAAATAGTTTAAAGATGCTCTCTTTTTACCTATGGAATCGAATTTCCTCCTTTCATCTATTTGGATTAAAAAAATACCTTTAATATTAAATTTAACAGTGACCAACACTCATTATAGTCACAACCTTCAAGAACATATGATGGAGTATATAAAAATATAATTAACCGGAAAAGATAAAAAGAAAAACGTAGTGGCCAACAAATAAAAAGTTTCACCTTATGAAATAATTGAAATCAAGTCTTATAGTTTTTGAGTTAATATCACATATCACTTAATTAATAGTTATTTTCTGAAAAAACTCATTCAATTTTTTTTTTTTATATAAATTCGTAGTTATTTAGATACGATTTTTTCTCACAAAAAATCACTTAATTTTATTTTTTAATCTAAAGTCACTCAACTATGAAATACATATAAAGTCACTTAATTATTTATATTTCACTCATAAAGTAAGCAACCAATTTAAATAATTTTTTCATTAAATTTTATTGAAATACAAATTTTTTAGATTAAAACTAAATTTTAAAAAATAGTAAGATGTTCATTTAGCTGTTCTAATAAGTTTTATTAAAACATAATTTTTCCTTTAAACTATTTTTTTTAAAAAAAATATCCTCATTTTAATTATTTTATTAACTTTTGTTGAAATAATATTTTGTTTTAAACTAATGTTTTCTATTATATTTTTCCATACTATATCACAGATTTGAAGATGTCGTTCCCCTTTATGTTCGTCTGATTAGATCAAAGTCAAGTTGAATTTATAAATTGACTTTTACAAAATTGGCTTAACATGAAGTAACTAAAACGAGTATCTTATTATTTCTTAAAACATTAGTTTTAATAAAAATTGTGTTTCAATAAAATTTGATAAAATAATTAAAATGAATATCTTATTAATTAAAAACAATTAAAATAAAAATTGTATTTTAACAAAATTTAATGAAAAAATCATTTAAATTGATTGGATGGTTTTCTAAATAAAATATCAATAGTTGATTGACTTTATTAATAAAATTTTCATAGTTGGATTACTTTTATGTTATAAAAGAAAATTGAGTGACTTTTTGTAAAAAAAAAAATGAATAATTGAGTGATTTTTATGAGAAAAATTCTTAATTGAATGATTCTAAATTATAAAAAAAAATTAGTAATTAAGTAAGCATCTGAATATTAACTCTATATTCGTGGATTCCTTTTTGAAGTAAATATTTTCAAAACGGTGTTGCTTGGTATTGAAGTATGTGAAGATTTTTAGATCCTGCCTCTACGCATAATTAAAGGTCCTATGTTGGATCACTTATGAGTGGGCTGGATTCTGAGATTTCAGTCCAATAACATGTGGACTAGTAAAAAATAGGGAAAAATTAATGAGAAATTTTCAAAAAGGACTATCATTTGGGTATAATAGAGATATATATAGCTATAGTTGAGTATAATAGGTTAAATTCAAATATATGTGATAAACTGTTTAGTTTACATTAAATATAGTTATATTTTATTTTTTAAAAAAGTAAAAAAAAATTATAAGATATATACAATGATTATACGATATAGTTTGCCAAAAGTCATAGAAAATGTACACTGATGTACAATCTAGGTTACTTATACATAAACTATACACTTAATATATACACTGTGATACACTCAAAAGCTATATAACTTGATTATAGATAAAATATGCACTGACTATACGATGAAGGACTATTTTTTTTTATAATTAAAATAACCGTCATGTAATTATCCCTATTTATTATTTATAGTTATCACTTCTCCTCGATCTCTCTTGTCCCTCTTTCTCTCTCTCTCTCCTTCTTTTGCTCGTCTATCTCCTCTCTCTCTCTTTCCCCCGTCTCTCTCCCTCCTTATGTTTTCACCTCTCTCTCTATCCCTCTTTGTAATTGATATTTTATCTCTCTTTTTATATTTTGTATTTTCATTTCTCTCTCTCTCTTCTATTTATCTATTTGTTTAACTTTGTATTATATATTTTTTGAGGTACTAGATGGATGCAATTGTTGTATTCATATGTACTTTTAGGTTGTATCCTTTCTCCCGATCTCTATATTCTATATTTCTCTCTTCTTTTTGTATTTCTATTTTTCAGATTTCGTGTTACTGTATTTATTGTGTTGATATATATTTTTAAGTTATGTCCTCTATCTCTCCCCCCCCCCCCCCCCCCCCAAACTTTCTCTATATTTTTATATTTTTAAGGTGTTAGACGACTGTATTTATTGTATCTATAGGTGCATTTAAGTTGTATTTCTTTCTCCCCAACCTCTCTTTTTATATTTCTATATTTTTTGAGGTACCGGGTCATTATATTTGTTGTATTCCTACATGCATTTAGGTTGTATTCTATATTTTCACCGCTCTCGCTCTCACATCGTCTCTTATACTCATTCGTTGTTTTTTATCATTTGTTTTTGTATCATGTGTACTCAACATTCTTGTAAAATTTGTACTCATTCATTCTTGTATCAGTTGTATTCATTCACACTTCTATCACTTGTATTCAATATTTTTGTACTGCTTGTATTCATTCCTCTTGTATCGTATTCATCATTGTAGCACTTATATTCAAAACTCTTGTATCATCTGGTGTCACGATACGATCCCAGTCATGATGAGCGTCTGATCTCTCCTACAAGCAAGCCAATTACCCAACCTAGGTATCTGTCCTAAATCTCTAGTCTCAAATATAATAGGTATATAACAATATAAATCACACAACATACCCAGAACTTACAGAGCTATAATAGACACAAGCACACATTGATATATATATATATATATATATATATATATATATATATATATATATATATATATATATATATATATATATATATATATTAATAATCATGATATACATAGCCAGAAATACTCCTACAAATACAAACTATAACTATAGATTATAAGGCCAATGTCTGGATACAAAAGACGACCATCAAAAGAAAGGAGACTACGAAGTAGTTAGAGCAATCAATGCTCACCAAGTGTTTCCTGAACGCTCACAAAACCCCAACTCAGCAATCGCGGTTAGTACCTGGACTTGCACTATGGGAATATGTAGAAATATAGGGGGTAAGTTGTCACGCTCCAAAGAGAGGGGAGGCTCAACTGGCACCCGATACCGTTTTTGGCCAGGTAAGCCACTAAAAATGCTAAGTTCACTAAACTAGGGACCAGAAGAAAATCGGGTAGTATAACGTCTGAGAAACTAAGCCTGGACACTATAGGTCGTGACCTGGTTAACAACAAATCATGTACATCAAGATAAGTAAACCAAAACGATAGAGTACTAGCTAGCCGACAAGGCTATAACAACAGAGGTACAAGCACACACTATACATACATGCCAATATGATGACTGGAGACTGAAAGGGACAAAAGGACCAACTCATAATAACATGTCCACAATAGCCTCTAAGAGAATCACTAACACTGCTGAGACAGGGCCCCGACTATACCCAACTGTACAACAAAAAGTAAGCATCCTGTGAAAGCTCTAGAAAGAGGCAGGTCTTACCAACTCACAACTGAACGAGGCTCTTAGTAGAGGGGTAAATTAGAACCCTGACCCAAACCTACACACACGAAATAAAATGCAGTGTCCCCAGGCAAAGGGACGTCAGTACGAATAAACATGTAATGGTATGTAAGGCAGGAAGTAAAATCATAGATAACCATAGTAAAAGGGTCAATAGAAATACCACCTGTAACCAAACTCAAGTAGCCTTAAGGGCCAATAAGAAACCTCCTAGTGATCAAATATGCATGGTATGCTCGAGTATCGCATGTCGTGAATACATATATATAGATGCAAATGCATGACATACCTAACCAAATGCTAGCAATGATGGTCCTTTTCGGTAGCTAACCGACATCATATCTGCCAACCTGTGGCCATCTATACCATATATATATATGTATAAAAAAAATCATTTGGGCAAATATGCCCCATACCTCCGATTATAGCTTAGATTCTATGCATAACGTGCAATGTATGATATGAATGTTGAATGCACCTAGTAGGCCATAGCAAGAACTTAATTAATCTTGGCTTATTGGTACACTTATTCTCATAACATCATAATCATTTTCATTTAGCCAATCTTGGCTCATTGGTACACTTATTCTCATAACATCATAATTGTTGTCATAGCATATACACATGACTTGTGGGATCTTATATGTCTTTTTAACAAGTTTGGAAACTTAACCCAACATTTAGAGTGAAGCCTTAACTTTGAAAATGTTAAGAAGGTGCTTTACATAATGCTTATACTTGGTCCCATGTCAATTAGTAAAGTAAAGTATTCAAACAGGATCAAGTGTTTTAGTAGTTTAAGTGGGAATATTCGCTGGAGAACATTGAAAACCAACGCATTACTTGCTAAATGCTTCAATTATATTTTTGTATGGAAGAAAGATTGATTATGAATACTAGTTCCCTTCGCGTTCTACATTTATTTTAGTGGCACCACACCAAGAAGAGAAATACCTTGAACATATGAATAGGTAGCCGGGAAAACCGACAAAATGATATAGATATTGAATGTCTAGTTTAAGCGAGCGAATGGAATTTCAATGCAATACCATCAAAATAACTCAACTATAATCCCAGGTGCCTTTCACAGAAGGTCTTTCTACCAACAGAATAGTAAGATATTGCGTTTGACTTTTTGGGAAACTTCCCGGATTTCATGGTAAAAGGAGGGATGGAGCTTAGCCTTAACATACCTTCCCAACGGACGTCCAATTGCCAAACGTTTCTTCACGAAGGTTGTTCCTTACGTCCTAAGCTTCGCCAACGACTATATATACGCAACTTAAAAGACACCTATAAATAGTAAAAAAATCTATCATTAATGACCAGATTTGGCAAGGAGTATTTACGCGAGGAAATGCCCATAAAACTTCATAAAAATGATTGTAAAAGAGCCCCAAAATTATTACCTGAACACACCATCTGCAAATCAACAATACCAACAAGAACACCACTTTTTTTAAAGCCCAGAAATAGATCCAAACACAGCTAATAGAAGGGAAAAACAATTACAAAATATAAGGCACACATTTCTAGGCACACAGATAAATTTTAACGGTAAAAACACGAAAAACTTACCTAAATCACTTAGAGAACTTTTGAGAGCTTTCTCTTCAGTTTTTTACTATTTTGGGACGAAAATGGTTCATTTTTGAGCTTTAAAATGTCAAAACATCCAACTTATAGTTGGGCTTGACACGACTCGGCACATGACCTGGTTTTCTGCTCGGGCAGTCCCAGTAAAACTATCATAACTTTTTATTCTAAGGTCGGTTCGATCCGCGGTTTGATGAGTTGCAAACTAGACTCATAAATCTTCAATTTGATAGGTCACGGACCGTCGAATTCCTTATAATTTTGTAGATATGGCCTGTTACATTTGACCCAAATTTAAGAAGGATTTCTTAAAAAATACTTAGGCTAACCTTGGCCAACCTTTATCTTGCAACTTTCTTGATTCCATAACTTAATGTATGACCTTTGAGCTATTAAAATAACTTTTAGAAATACAATTTTAGAAAATTATACACTTTTAATCCCATCTGAAATGTGAAATCTAATTTAAACCTTCCAAAAAGGGTGAGGTGCCACTCGGGTCATTTCTTTAATCCCGAATGTGTATTTAGGGGATTCCTTTGACTTGAAACATTAAGTCCTTTATATTACCTCTTATTGTCAACCTTATTATCCCTAAGTGCTAGCAAGAATCACATATGCCTTATATAACGTCATACTATTCATATAATGAAAGACGAGAAACACGGGATCTAACATGAGTACCATAAAAAAAGTGCTCAGTAGGCATCATCGACCGACTAGGTGAAATACTGTGAGTTTAGAAGGCTCAATATAGAGAACTGCAACAAGTCTAGAAATCGAAACTCAGATCAAGGAAATAACATGTTTGAGAATCCCCAAGCCCTCAACTAAACCAACCCAAGTTATAAACAATGCTATCGACTAGAGAAGACTGAGTAGGCCCATACCACAACTGTCATCGAACTGAGACGTAGCGCTGTATGTGGGTGCAAGGCCCTAATATCTATGCATGTATGCCAGCTGGGCCCTCATAAGCCCAAAAGATACACCCATGCACAATCTGGTCAATCGAATCATATAAATAGAACCCAAATCCCCATATCACATGGCCACAGGTCGGTTGTACATGGGTGTGAGTGTAACACCTCTCACATGCCTCGAAAAATGCCCCATAGTGTATTTACTGAATATCTCAAAATCCATATATAATTTCGCAAATTTGACTTCATATTCTTTTTTAAGGGGCAAAATTATGTAGGAAAGGGGTGGTCTTCGATTTTTAGATGACCCATAGCAAAAAATAATTTTTCGCCATGGAGGCTGAACCAAAAAGGGTATGCGACCAGTCTGCATTGCATACTTGTCGCACACTAGTGCAAAAAATGGCCTAAGCACATTCTTGGCCAAAACAGAGGAAAAATTGAACTTCACACGAAAATGTACTAGTCTGATGCAAGTCCGCATCGCGGACAAGTTCAATATGTTCCTTAATTTTCTATTCACTTAAGGGAAATTGGGTAATGACCCATTGCCTATATATATGGGAATACCTTACTCTTCAGCCATTTTCAAGTCCTAGAACACTCAAAACCCTCACAAAAGCCCTCCTAATTCCTCATAATCCCTTCATCAAAATTCAAGCATCTCAAGAACTTGCTTTGAATTTCAAGAATCCAATTGAAGCCTCAAGTCTCCCTTAAGTTTTATTTAAGAAAGTATCAAGTTAGAGGTATGTGAGTTTTCATACATGGGTACTTTCACCCATGGAGCCTAACTCTCTCTTTTTATGAAATTTCATGATTTCAAGGTTATATTCTTCATGGGACTTCCTATTATGCATTATGAATATGAATTATGTTTGATGTTATCAAATATTGATTGATTATGCATGAAGATCCATAGGAAGCTTATTCCATGAGTTGATTTATATCTATTCAAGCTATACATGATGTGAACTATGTAAACCATGAAAGATTGTGAACTTTTAAAATGGATTTCATGACACCCCAATGAGGGTTTCTACTACAATGTTGGTGTGTTGAATTAACTCATTTCCAAATGAATTGATTTTACTCCTCTCTTGTCTTGTACTCTTGAATTACATGATTTTAAACATATGTACATATACCCACCATATTTGACTAAATTTACATGACAAGGACTCTTATATTGATGAATGACTATTGCATGTTTTGCAATAAAAGCATGTTGTGATGAATTATGGGTTCTTAAGCATGTATTAAACTCATGAAAAGTTCCTATTATTTGTAAGTGAAATGTTGAGCCCTTATACTATACTCCACCCTCTTGTGAGTGAATAATATCTACATGAAGGGGTCAAGCATGATAACTATTTTACCCTCATATACAGACTACAGATCACTAGAAGGGGTCACGCATATTACAATCTCTACCCTCATGTGAAATGCAATGCCTACTAGAAGGGGTCAACTCCATGACATATTTTTACTCTCTAGTATAAGGTATATGCCCATGTGTAGGGGTCAAGTATTTGAATGAGCTACTCATGCCATGTTATCATATTTTATAAGTCATTCAAGTTATGATTATGTTAAGTATTCCATGGGATTAGACTTAGCACCGAAAGAGGCTTAAGGTAGGGTCTTGACCTAAGGGGTCCTTATATAAAGTCTTGGTCTCTTAATTATGTGCCACCATAAGTTTATATTATTTTCCTAAATGGGCTCTATTAGTGGATCCAACTAGGACAAGTTCTCCACTTTGTGGGGTCATGCTTGGTTTACCTTGGCAAGTAGACCACTCCTTTATCCGGTGTAGAGTGAACATCGAGATTCCAAGTAGTAGCTCGCTTGGTCTTATATGTTGGTTAAGTTTTCCTCCCACATATGTATGATATATTATACAAGTTTTACTATCTCCATGCATGTTTTAATTTAAGCATTGATTACATGTCATATTGAGCTTATATCTATTGATCATGATTATGCATCTTGATTATTATGGCTTATGTCCTTTTTGCATTGCACCCCACATATTTAGTATATTTCAAGTCCTAACGCATACGTTTTGCCTATATGATCCAACCATGTAGGGACCAGAGCTCCTATTCATCCTTTTCCTCGTGGCTAGATGGCTTGTTCAAAGACTGCTATTGGTGAGTCCTCCATTTTGGGGACAACGTCCACTTTCCTTTCATGCTTTGTTAAGACTTGTTTGCTTATGGATATTTATCTTTTGATGGTGATCCCGGGAGATGTCTTGGCCCTTGTTTCACTCATGCTAGAGGTGTCGTTGGATATATGGCTATGTTTGTTATGTCTTGACTCCACTATGTTTATGTGATTACGAAAGAATTCTCTTCGTACTTATCCCCTTCTATTTGTTGATATTTGTTGATGATGTGATGGAAGTCCCAAGTCCGCTATTAATTACCCCCATAGCGTGAGTCATACTTACCTGCCTCTTAGACCTTATTTGTTATGTGATCCATGCAAATCCTCTTCCCTATAACATCCCAAGAGCGTGAGTCCAAAGTCTCCTTCCCCTCAGAATTATTTGTTACTTTTTTGTTGTTTAATTATGGTTCCGCAACCAAGGATATGCAAATGATATACTTAAGAGGATTGCTTGGGTTGCCTTTGGGTTTATCATTCACCGTGTCATGTCTAGACCCTAGGCTTGGGTCGTGACAAGCTTGGTATCAGAGCATAGGTTTGCAAATGGTCCTCGAAAATCCAAAACATCGTGTCGAGTAGAGCCTTGTTCACAACTATGAGTAGAAGCTATGCGACGGTTTAGGAAATAAATCACTTCTTCCTGATCCATGTCATGTGGTAGAGTTAAATCCTCCAAGGTTTATTTCTGATTCCTATCCATTATGTTTCAGAATATGTCTCACGCTCTTTAGAATGGTGGAAAAGATGGTAACCATCCCTCACTGGAGGATAAACTTCCCAACAATGATATATCAAATGCAGAGATATGCAATGCTTTATGGCTATTGGACAAAGTTGTAACCGCTCAACTAAACAACCAGGCGGGTACCCTCGGATTACAAATGATAAAAGGAAGGAGAGGAAGGCTAAGAGGTCCCGAGTTGATGGTGCTTATCTTCTACTGGTTTATCGGTGCCCAAATATGCCATTTGTCAAGGATATGGCAAGAAGCATCAAGAAAAGTGTTTGGCTAGCACTGAGGGTTGTTTCAAGTGTGGCGGTATCAGGCATAAGATGAGAGATTGTCCTGTGGCCTCCACAGAAAGGAGAAGAAGAGAACGATCTGAAGGTAGACTTTCATATGCTAAGCTCAATGGTAATGGTGCACCAAATCCTCCTAGGTGCTCAAAATGTGGAAGGAATCATGTAGGCACATGTTTGAGAAATAGATGTGCATGTTTTAGTATGGAAAGATGGGCCATAAGATTGTTGACTGTCTGTATGCTCAAAATAGAGGTAAAGATGGCCGCCCTTAAGGACATGGTAGCCATGGAACTCAAAAGGCACAAGACGGTGCCAAGGGTGATGGTGCTACTTTTCCTAAGTGTCGAAGGTGTGGGAAGAACCATGGAGGCATTTATAGGATTGGCTGTTTTTGTTGTGGAAAAATGGGGCACCAAATCCCTGAGTTTTCTTTATATTGCTAAAAAAGGTAAGAAAAGATGTCCTCGTGGTCAAGTGGTTCCAAGAAGGAAAGTACAAGAAGGTGCCCAAACACTAAGAGGAGGTTCATGTGGAAACTGATTTTATGATCTGCAAGAGAGGCAAGAGGTGGATGAGTCCCTCAATGTTGTTACTGGTATGTTAAAGGTTCTATGATTATGATGTCTATGATTTATTGGATTCAGGTGCCACTTTCTCTTGCATTACTCCATTTGTTTGTAATAGGCTTGAGGAGTATTCTGAATCATTGTGTGAACCCTTTGAGGTGCCTACCTCCGTTGGTGAGTCCATTATTGCTAGAAGAGTCTATAGGGTTTGTCTCATGTCTATATTGCAAGAAATCTTGCCTTGTAATTTTATTGTGCTTGTCATGGTAGATTTTAATACTATTCTTGAGATGTATTGATTACATGCATATTATGCTTCCATTGATTGTAGAACCCACAAATTAAAGTTAAGTTCCAATTTCCTAATGAGCCTGTCTTTGAGTGGAAAGGTCATAATTCAGTGGTTAAGAGTAGGTTCATTTCTTATCTTAAGGCTCGAAAGTCAATTTCCAAGGGTTGTACATATCATCTTGTAAAGGTTACAGATGTTGAATCTAGAGTCCCTTCTATTGAGTCGGTTCTAGTGGTCAATGAATGTCTTGATGTCTTCCCAGTGTTCCTCCCGAAAAGGAAATAGATTTTGGTATAGACCTCTTTCCCAATACTCAATCTATTTCCATCCCCTCTTACTGTATGGCTCCAACGAAGTTAAAGGAGTTGAAGGATCAATTGAGAGATTTGTTGGAGAAGGGTTTTATAAGGCGCAAGTCCTTGGGGTGCACCAACGTTATTTTTAAGGAAGAAAGATGGTTCACTTAGAATGTGCATTGACTATAAACAACTCAATAAGGTCACTATAAAGGACAAGTATCGTTCGCCAAGAATAGATGACCTATTTGATCAACTACAAGGGGATAGTCATTTTTCTAAGATTGATCTTCGGTCTGGACACCATCAAATAAGGGTGAGGAAGTATGATATTCCCAAGACAGCTTTTCGGACTAGATATGGGCATTTTGAATTTGTAGTGATGTCATTTGGCTTAACTAATGCACCAGAGATATTTATGGATCTCATGAATAGGGTCTTTAAACCCTACCTTGGCATGTTTATGGTGGTGTTTATGGATGGTATTTTGATTTACTCCGGAAGTGAGGAGAGCATGTGAAACTTTTGAGTGTAACATTGCAAACCTTGAAGAAAGAAATTTTGTTCACTAAGTTTGACGAACGTGAGTTTGGTTAAAATTGAAGTGGTAAGAAATTGACCTAGACTTTGACCGCACTTTGTTAAAATTGAATGCATTGGTGAAGGAGGGAAAGGTGGAGGTTTTCTCCCAAGGGGGAGATGGTATCCTTAGGTATCAAGGTAGGTTGTGTATGGGTTGAGGTACTTAATCTTGAAAGAGGCACATAATTCATCCTATTCTATTCATCCTGATTTTACAAAAATGTATAGAGCTTTTAGGGAGGTATCTTGGTGAGGTCAATGAGATGGCTTTAATTGGACCGAACTTGGTTATGGATGCCATGGCAAAAGTGAGGCTTATAAGGGCAAAGGTTGAGAATGGATCAAAGTAGGAAAAAGTCCTACTCCGGTGTAAGGAGAAGATATCTTGAGTTTTGTGTAGATGATTGGTATTTGAAGGTCTCACCCATAAAAGGTGTTGTTCGATTTGGCAAGGACGGAAAATTGATGAAGGACCTTATAGAATCTTAAGGAGAATTGGCAAGGTTGCCTATGAATTGTAGTTGCCTATGGAGATGAGTATGGTTCATCCGGTCTTCCATATATCCATGTTGAGGAAGTGTGTCGATGACCCAAGTTCTATAGTACCTTTGGAAGTTGTGATGTTGTGGAAGATAACTTGACCTATGAGGAGATCCCGGTGGAAATATTAGATAGGCAAGTGAAGAAATTGAGAAACAAAGATGTGGCGTCCATCATAGTCCTTTGGAGGAATCAACAAGTCGAAAGTGCCACTTGGGAAGCCTAAACGAACATGAAGAAGTGATATCCTTACCTCTTTCACTCTATTCAAGCCTAAGCTAACAAATTGAATCCTATCTATGATTTCAAGTCTGAAGTTTCAGCCCTCATGTCATTTTTTGCATGCATACATGTTCATGGTAACAAGTTTTGGTGATTTTGATGTATATGTTTGAAACTTTTGAGAATAATGGCTAAGTGCATGGATTGCATTCATGTTGGGTTGAGAGCTTTCTAATCACTCCTCTTACATATGTTTCCTTTACATTTGGGGATGAATTCTCCCAAGGGGGAGATAATGTAACACCTATCACGCGCCTAAAAAAATGCCTTATACTGTATTTCTTGAATATCTACAAATTCGTGCATGATTTTGCAAATCCGACTTCATATTCTTCTTAAGGGGGAAAATTGTGTAGGAAAGGGGTGGTATTTGATTTTTAGATGACCCATAGTGAAAAATAATTTTTTGCTATGAGGGTTGAACCAGAAAGGATATGAGACCAGTCTGCATCGCATACTTTTCGCACATAGTACAAAAAATAGCCTAAACTCATTCCTGGGCAAAAATAAGGGGAAAATTAAACTTCATGCGAAAATGTACTAGTCCGCATCGCGGACTTATTGCTGACTAGTTCAACAGGTTTCTTAATTTTCTATTTTCACTTAAAGGCAATTGGGCAATAACCCAATGCCTATATTACAGGAATATCTTACTCTTCAGCCATTTTCAACCCCTAGAACACTCAAAAACCCTCCCAAAAGTCCTCCTAATTCCACATAACCCCCTCATCAAAATTCAAGAATCTCAAGAACTTGCTTTTGATTTCAAGAACCCATTTGAAGCCTCAAGTCTTCCTCAAGTTTTCTTCAAAAAAGTCTCAAGTTAAAGGTATGTGGGTCTTCATCCATGGGTCCTTTCACCCATGGAGCCCAACTCTCTCTTTTTATAAAATTTCATGATTTCAAGGTTAGATTCTTCATGGGTACTTCCTATTATGCATTATGAATATGAATTATGTTTGATGTTATCAAGTATTGATTGATTATGAACATGAATGTCTATTGAAAGCTTATTGCATGAGTTGATTTATATCAATTGAAGCTATGCATGATGTGAACTATGTAAATTATGAAAGATTGTGAACTTTTAAAATGGATTTTATGACACCCAAATGGGGGTTTCTATTATAACGTTGGTGGGTTCAATTAAATAATTTTCAAATGAATCGATTTTACTCCTCTCTTGTCTTATACTCTTAAATTTTATGATTTTAAACATATGTACATATACCCACCATGTTTGACTAAATTTACATGACACAAACTCTTATGTTGATGAAAGACTATTGCATGTTTTGCAAGACAAACAACTTTTGATAAATTTTGGGCTCCTAAGCATGTATTAAAATGTTGTAACTAAAATTTTGAGCCCTTAAACTATATTCTATCCTCTTGTGAGTGAATAATGTCTTCATGAAGGGGTCAAGCATGAAAACTATTTTACCCTCATGTACAAACTAAAGCTCACTAGAAATACAATCTTTACCCTCATATGAAATGCAATGCCTACTAGAAGGAGTCAAGTCCATAAAATATTTTACCCTCTAGTATAAGGTATATGCCCACGTGTAGGGGTGAAGTATTTGAATGAGCTACTCATGCCATGTTATCATGTTTTACGAGTCATTTAAGTTAAGATTAAATTTATGATTATGTCAAGTATCCCGTGGGATTAGACTTAGCACCAAAAGAGGCTTAAAGGGAGCGGGGGGTCGACCCAAAGGGTCCTTATATAAAGTCTTGGTCTCTTAACTATGTGCCACCCTAGTTTTATATTATTTCCCTAAATATGCTTTACAAGTGGATCCAACTAGGACAAATTCTCCACTTTGTGGGGTCATGCTTGGTTTATCTTGGCAAGTAGACCACTCCTTTATTTAGTGTGGAGTGAATATCAGGATTTTAAGTAGTAGCTCGCTTGGTCTTATATGTCAGTTAGGGTCTCCTCCTACATATGTATGATATATTCTGCAAGTTTTACTATCTCCATGCATATTTTAATTTAAGAATTGATTATACATGTCATATTGAGCTTATGTCTATTCTCCTCGCTGTTAGACAACTTGTTCGAAGATTGCTATTGGTGAGTCCTTTATTTTGGGGACAACATCTACTTTTCTTTCGTGCTTTGTTAAGACTTATTTACTTATGGATATTTATCTTTTGAGGGTGAGCCTCAGAGATATCTTGGCCCCCCATTTCGCTCATGTTTGAGGTATCGTTGGATATATGGCTATGTATGTTATGATCTTGACTTCACTATGTTTATGTGATTATGAAAGACTTCCCTTAGTCTTTATCCCTTCTATGTGTTGATATTTGTTGATGATGTGATGGAAGTACCAAGTCCCCTATTTCTCCCATAGCGTGAGTTATACTTACCCGCCCCTTAAACCTTATTTGTCATGTGATTCATGCAAATCCTCTTCCCTATTACATTTTCAGAGCGTGAGTCCAAAGTCCTGCTTCCCCTTAGAATTATTTGTTAATTGCTTATTGTTAATTATGCTTCTGCAACCAAGGATGTGTAATTGATATGCTTAAAAGGCTTGTATTGGTTGTCTTTAGGTTTCTCATTCGTCGTGTCACGTCTAGGCCCTAGGCTTGGATCGTGACCATAAGATCCTAATATCTAAGTCTAAATGCCCCCTAAGCCCCCATGACCCAGAGGGTACACTTATGCACAATCAGGATATGAATAGGTATGTGGATCCATGGGTAATTAGCTGGGTGCTCGACCCAAAGTATCTTATATCAATTGGATCCTCGACCCAAAGCATCATAATGATGGATGTATCCCTTATAGGAGAAAGAATCCCCCTAACATAACTAGTAGGTTCCCAGACTTGAAAGATCGATCAATGGGGCTTAGCCCTAAAATATAGTCAATGGGGTGTCAGACTCAAAATATCAACAGGTGCTTGAACCCCTTTAGAATTGGCACCTGAGTCTCAGACACTCGAATGTGACCATTAGAGACTTAGAAGACGGGGCGCGTCACCGGGGTCTCAGACATTATGTAAAAAATGTTTTTCATTTCTTGGTCTTCTGGGATCCATTTTGAACCTAAGTGTAGGGGCCATGTGTTGGTTTAGAACTAACCAAATGGTAACTAGAGCAAACTGTGGACATGGAGATGGGGCATCAAGTATACGAAAGAGGGATAGAGGTGTCCCTAATGTACTTCCAGCCCCCACACCACTAATGGCCAACGCCTCAGATTTGGGCTTAGTGTGGTTCTCCAAGATAGAAAAAGGTAGTACAAGAGCCATATGGAGTCTAAATACTTCCTAGATGTCCTAATTGATGCGGAGAGCATGGCCTGGGACTCCCCCCCATTTATGAGTGTGTGCCCTAGTACCAGATGGGGTTTATGTTTGCTGACACACATGAATGCAACCTCAACATGGTATGGGAGTTTTATGCCAACATCTAGCTTGAGGGGAGGACCCAAATTGTTATGATTCGGGGCGTTGAGGTAGACATATCTTTGGTGGCTATCAATGCCATCTTAAGGACCTTGGAAATGCCTTCTGGTCCACCGACTGAGCTGTAGATTAGGCCTCCCTACCAAGCCGTTAGGCATACTCTTGCTGGCCCCACTTCTACAGCCCGCTGGATTAGGCATCAGTACAAAGACTACCACCATGCCTTCCGATTTAATGACATGAACAACGAGGCTCGGGTTCAGACAAAGATCGTGATGCATTCCCTCGTTCCAGGCCTGCACTTCACTAGCATCACTAGGGACCGCGTCTGTTTGGTCTATGCTCTGATGATTGGAGGGGAGGTAAACTTCAGGGCGGTGCTAAAATCGTCTATGAGAAAGGTCCGAGTTCACAAAGGGTGAAGGTATGCTTTTAGTGGCCTAATTACTGAGTTATGCAAGCGTGGAAGGTTAGCAGAGGAGATACTGTACTACATGCCCTAGATTGAGGCAGCGCTCCATTGTATTACTAACATACAAGGGTCAGATGTCACGTTTGGGCTTATAATGACTACCCAGGACAGGGCACATAGAGATGATCTGATCACAGCCCATATGTATGGCTTAGAGATGCTACGCCATAGGATTGGTGGCTACCTTTCCACTGGTGCCGAGCTCCGACAGATTAAGGTCTTGTACCCGCTAAACACTCATGATAAAACTATATTGGGGATTGGACCTCATTTCTTCGAGCTTGTGCAGGATGATGTCCCTACAAACTCAGAGCACGCCACGATGACTTCTGACTTGGATACTGATGATGAGCCTCCTTTGCACATTCATGGAGCCCCCAGCTTACTTATCCTGACATAGAGTGAGCACCAAATCCCCATGTCACATGTTTGGTATGTTTGAGTGCTGAGGGAAGTGCTAGCTTTAAGTGTGGGGTAGAAGTCATTTCTGATTATGTTGCTATCGCTTTTTGATTTCAACCATGTATAAATATAGACTATGCTTTACTTTTTGTTTTTCTAATATTTAGTTAAGACAATGTTCTGATTCTGTTTTAGTTCGATTGAACTGTAAGTAATCAGATCATGGCATGATGTTAGTTTAATTTTAGTAGTTGATATTGAATGGTTTTGCATGTTGTGATGGATGTTTGCATGTTGTTCTCTTTTGTGATTAGTCATAGTTGAGTGACGGGGCCCTATGATGGATGGTTGATGACCGTCCTAAGGGTATTCATCAAATATGTGTCTCATATAGTTTCGTAGATGATAGGTGCAATGTTGCCTAGTGGGTTTAGTTTTGAAAATTTTGAATGGCCCACATTTTCAATTTTATATCTATGTATGTATGTCATGCTTAATTTTGAATTCATGAGAATGTATGTATTAGTTAGATTGGTATTGATCTTTTGATGAAAGTGTGCTATGAGAGTGTGAGCTTAATTGCGTATGTATGTTGCGATAATTCCTAGAACTTGCCCTGTATATGGACTAAACTAGGTAGAGGTAGAATTTGAAGGATAGAATCAAGGCATTCCTTTGGTAACCTTATTTCAGACCTTCTTTTGACCTACCTTAGTATATTCATCCTAGTTAGTCCTTTTGAGCCTTAGCCTTGTTCTTTGCACAACCACATTATAAGCCGAATCTCATTCTTCCTTAAATTGTGATTTTGATCCTAATATCCTATGTGTTTTAGCATGGAAAAGAAGAAGGGAATTAAGTTTGAAAAGATACCCCTAGGACAGGATAGGGATGGTAATGAGGCAAGTGAGGGGCGGGTTGAGTTCAACCCGCAATCTTTTTTAAACCAGCTCGCCCCGCCCCACATAGCCCCGTGCCCCGCTTAAATTTTTAAGTTCTTTTATTTTTTAATTAAATTTAGCCCCACATAGACCCGCGCCCCGCTTAAATTTTAAGTTCTTTTATTTTTTAATTAAATTTAATATGAAAAATTAAAATTCATAATTTTTTTAATTTTTCACTGATGTTATTTTTAGTTGATATTTCAACAATTATTTCTTAATAGCAAATTAAAAGTTTCTAATTAACATTTTAACAACTAATAATTTACCGGACATGTCTAATTTAA
This sequence comes from Solanum rostratum, assembly GCA_029948455.1. NCBI lineage: Eukaryota > Viridiplantae > Streptophyta > Magnoliopsida > Solanales > Solanaceae > Solanum > Solanum rostratum. The sequence goes on along the minus strand of CM057053.1, from coordinate 11,924,486 downwards.
ATTTTAGAAAAAAATAAAATTAAAGTTAAAGTTTAATATAAAAATTTTATATCTTTGATTTTTACTAATTACAAATATTTTATTTTCTTCGAATTCCTATTTGGTTATTTAAACCCGCAATTCGTCTCGCCCCGCATTAGTTTTAAAAATAGCTACTTCAACCCGTCCTACACCTACATAACTTTAAACCTGGCCCGCCCCACCTAACTCTAAATCCGCCCCGCACCCGCATCCCCACCCGCTCTGCACTGCCTCGTTATCATCCCTTGGACAGGACTTGGTAAGGAAGAAAATTAATTTTTGAAAAAATTAAGATTCAATACAGTAAGGGTCTGCGACAAGTTTACGTCGCAGACCTATCGCAGTTTAGGTCTATGCTGTGCGAAATAAATAATATATATATATATATATATATATATATATTTATTTATTTATTTTATTTTATTTTTGTGGACACATACCAGGGCAGAGATGTCGAGGATAATTATAATTGGTAGAGTTGAAAGGGGGACGTGATGTAAAAAGAAAGTCAAATGAAAATGTGTATAAAGTTGAGTATGCTAGACTAACGCACTTGGAAGTTGAGCCACTAATTCATATCCTAAGAACTATTACTTACCGCCAATAGCCTATATTACAACCAAATTAGAAGTCTTAAGTGATCTTTTGAGTTAGATTTCTATGCTAGTGAGGAACTACATTAGCGGCAAGCCTATGGAAGTTATATGCAACATGAGATATCATTTGGGAGAGTGAGAGTTGTGATTATACCCATTATGTTTTATTGTTCTGAGTATACATGGGTAATTCTTCTTGTGAGGGCACATGATGGTTGAAGGATTGATAACCAAAGTAACTCAAAACATAAGTCCGCATGAGTTCGTGTGCATCATAGATTATGACCTTGAGAGGAGGTGTCGTTTGAGTGTATCAAAGAGATCATGGATTGTGTTGATAAGCTCCTATGTAATAGTTGTTCCTTAGCAATACTACCTAGTGGTTGCATGCACGTGTCTTAATTTGTCGGAGGACGAACAAAGCGATAAGTGTGGGATGATGATCTTAGGCGTATTTATACACCCAAATAGTCAATTTTACCCATGTTCATAGCCTAATTAGGGGACAAATTGACAGAGTCTAGGTGCTTTTAGTGTAGTTTTGTTAGTTTACACTAATCCTTGGCCAAGAGCGCTTTTTAGTTGTGTTTTTCAGGTTTTGAATAGATATGCATATCCGAGTTGATAGCCGGAAAACAAAGAAGGACACAATCGAAAAAAGGGATCATAAATAGCCAACTAGTACTAGAAAATAGGAAGTCCGTGTCGCAGATTAGTGTTGAAGAAGTTGAAATTTGAAAAGAAGAAGAAAAAGGCACGAAACAACTACGGAGAAATTCGCGATGTGGGAAAGTTTAAAATTTGTCGAATGAGCTGGAAGTGCAAAATACACTACGTGAAGACAAGTCCATATCACGAACTTTGAAGTTGCAAAGTAAAAATTGAAAAACGAAATTTTCAGGTTTAAATACTATTTTTAGTCATTAGTTTATTATCTAATTTTTGCTAGGACAGAGAGAAGAGATGAAGAACTTCAACCTAGGGTTATTTCTTTCCTCTTTTCTTCTTTTAGTCCATCCTTTGGATATTTCTTAGACTACTATTGTGTTTGAGACAAACAATGAGTGGCTAATTTCCATATTCTAGGATTGTAGTCATAAATTATGTTCTAGACTTTGATTTTTTATGATTTATGAATGGGTTTTCGTGTATTTACTCCTATATTTCTTAAATCTATATTTTATAGTATGGCCAACCGTGAAATATACTTGTTGTCTAAATTGGATTCAAAAGATGTTGAGGGGGTAGAACACCGGGTATAGGGAGCTTGTTTGTTCTAAGAAACTAAAATGATTCGTATATGGAGAGTTGTGACACTTACCCATACATCTTGCTCGGTTAATAAAACAGGAAGATAGGTTTAATGCATTTTCATTGATCATGCTTATCTCCGCTCAACAATGTAGTTAGGATGTCAATGAAAATAGGCTGGTAGAGGTTAGAGACCATGCTTGGTAAATTAAACCTTGTAAATCAGTAATTAGAAAATCCATGAATAATCATAAAAATTGAGGCTAGAGTGTATGTTGAAATGGTTACAGTTCTGGAATCACACTTAATTTGGTAACTTTTCAGCAAAATATTTGATCATGACAGTAGTTTAATTTTAATATTCTAGTAGAAATAAATAATAACCATCTTTTCTTGACCACATGCATCTCATATACTTCTTTTGATAATAATTAAAAGCTAATTGAAGTCATTTGGGTTCGATATCCCAACTTTAGAACCATTATATTACTTGAGTAGACTGCGTACACTAGCGTGTGCTAGGAAAGCAACACCTTTTGCAGTATAATATACACCAATCTAGTAGTGTAATTCTTTACTTGTCCCCTCCAGGATATAACAATCCAACAGTACCGTCTGACTCAAATAACTCCAAATTAGTTGAAAAGTCCAAAACAACATATAAAAACACCTTCCTTCAACATATAAATATTCTCTTTTATATAGTGAATATAGTTGAAAATTTAAAATATTTTTGACTTTTTTTTCACCTTTACACGCTATAATATTTTTTCCACTTAACAATTTCATCTTTTATCCAACATAAAGGAAGATGCACTATTCTTTATAAGTGAAATAGACTTCCATATAATGAATAGACGGTATGAGGGGATAGTAATGTGGATAGATAAAATAAGTTATTAGAAACTAATGGTCATATGAGTTACAAGAAACTAATGATCGTGAGAGTTATAACAACTAATGGTCATATTTTACCATAATTTGTACTCAATATCATAGGTACTTCATATTTTATTTTAATAATGAAAGACACATATACCAACATTTAAAAATGAGGATATACGAGACAAGGTGAGAGTGAATTCGATAAAGACAAGATATAAAAAGCGATATTGAGATGGTTCGATCATATAATGAAGAGATGCACAAATGCATCAATTCAGAGGTGTGAAAAGTTGGTTATGAATGAATTTAATAGAGGTATAGGTAAATCGAAAATGTCTACCTCACCTCTACAGAAGAAGTAAATTCTGTGGGGACTCTACCCTTTCAAACTTCACTGTAGTCTGAGAGTTGTTCTAGTACATTTATACATATTATTGAGCTAATCAACCCAAAAGATAATCTTTCATGGTCTGATATTGTCCACTTTGTACTAAATCTACATGATTTTTCTCAAAAGGTCTCATACCATGCAATAAGAGATCATATATTTTGGAAGAATATATGCGTCTATATACCTTTTGGCTCAAAACTGTTTAATGAAATGCCTAGTCCATTTGTTGTGCTCATATATTCAGTCTAGTGAAATGTAGCAATCTGTTAGTTATTGACATTTGTTGTGCTCATCTGCTGCAGTTCTACTGAAAAAAGGACTTACAGGGAGAGATCAACATAGTTGACATGTTTCTGGTCAATTACCACTGGGATTTGAACTTGTCTTCTTTGGATAGAGATAGGACTAATTAATGCAGCTTATTATTTATTGTTTGTGCCTGCAATGCTCATTGGAGTACATACTTAGCTTGTTTGAAACAATTTTTCAATGATCTAGTTTCTGTTAAGGATCACATTCTCGAAATATTTAATAGAGTTACTGCACTAGGGCTAGTTCAACTCATGGCGTGCAATTTATCGCAACTAGCTAAAGGTTGAATCGGAGTATGCAAAAATATCAGCAGTTCAATTCTTTTTCATGATCGCATGCCATTGACACTGTAAGTCATGTTGCACTTGTGCATTATGAAGCTGTTCGAATTGTTTGATGGGAAAGTAGTTAAGTGCAAGAACTTTCTTTGGGAATTGAAACTTTTGGCCAAGATTAAAGAATAAATCTATTATAATCTCTTATTTGCCACTGCTAAACAATAAATCTATCATAATCTATTTTGTAGTATATTGAAATAAACATCAAAGCACCGAGAAAGTGCTTTGTAGGTACAAGTCAGAGACATCACAATGGATGTGATTTACAGCTCAAACATAATACATATTAACAAATATTTCTAACTCGAAACATTGAACTAAAAAAAATCAAACAAATGGTTAACTTTTATTTGTTAAAGTTGCCTTGCATTTCCTAAGTCTTCTTTCTTCTAATAGCAACTAGGCAAACCTTTTCAGAACTTCTTCATTTGAACTACTATCAAGTAAACCTGTATGCAAATTTTTTCCAATTTTAATTAATTTCGTCATGTTAACCTCTGTTGATATGTCAACGGAAGTTTCACTTCAGTTAATGTGTCATTCTGAACATGAAGATAATTGTTTTCGGAGTGAAGTGCCCGGAGGAGAGCAGAATTATGAAAATTAACCATATGTCACTAGCATGAGTAAGAAGGTTCAAGATTGGAGATGAACCACCATACAAGCCTTAAAGCCAATTTTTTCTTAAAAATATCTTATACTTAAGTAATTATCTTTGTAATATATATTTTATCTTCATAAATTTTTAAAATGCATAACTAAGTTTTTTCATGCCTCGACTCTCCTTCGGTTCATTAAAAAATTATGATATTTTCATATAGTATTTCTTGTAATGATTCCTAAGGTAGATATATACAAATAATTATACGTGACAAAACATCACAAATGTTTATATCTTGTATAAGTTCTTATTGATTGTGATTTTGAACTTTTTTCTAATTAAATTTCAACCCACTTTAATCTCTTAAAGCAAAAAAAAATTAAATCAAAGCTTGATTGTTAATGTTCAAGCTCTATCACCCCAGTGCCACTCCCAAATAATTATTTATGAAAAAAATATTTTTTTCATAAAAAACCAATTAGTTTTTCTACTTTCACACCCTACCACCCACTCACTCACACCCCACCCCAGCCACAACCCTCATCTCCGCCCTACCCCCATCTCTATCATCCCAAAAATTTAAATCAGAAAATATCAAGATTTTTTTAAATGAAAATTTTTTAAAAATAATTCTTTTCTCCCCACTCCCTACCCCCACTGGATCCCCTACCCCTCAATTTTTGTAAAGAAAAATTCAATAAAATTTTTTTTTACCTCACCTCCCACTTCCATCCTACCACCCCCCTTCCTCCCCCGGGGGCTCGCTACCACCACCCTCAAATTTATTTTAAAGAAAAATAAAATAAAAGTTGAATTTTTTTGCCCCCCCCCCCCCCCACACCATAGGAGTGTGCAAAATTCGAAATCGAAAAAGTATTATTAGTTTATTATTATTGGATTATTGGGTTAATTGGTTTTTACAAAAACCAATTATTATTGGATTATTGGGTTAATTGATTTTTACAAAAAAAATTATCGGGTTATCGGTTCAATTTCGATTGTTACTATTGGATTATTGGTAAACCGATAACCCATTAAGATTATAATAATTTACTACTTTACCCTTTCATAAATATTATTAAGTTTAGGTACTCAATTGATTTATTTATTTTACAGTATCTCATTGTATTGCGTCAAATATTTAGTGAAGTCATATGTTTATTTTATGAGTATTTTTTATTGGGTAAATTGAAAATCGAACCGTTAAGGGCCAAAAACTGATAAACCGAAATTGACAAAAAAATATCTTATTGATTTAGCATATTTAAAAATTGAAAATCGATAAATCGAACCCATAATACATAAATTACCACCCTAATTCAGAATTATGCTATTCAATTAATCTTGAACTTTTTCGAAGAGTAAATTTCTCTTCAAAATAATTATCCTGTTTTTTAAAAATAGAGATTTATCAATAAGCTCTTGAATTGATTCATAGTAGGCGCAATCACATAAGCTAAGGTAGGCAGGCTAAGCGTGATTGCATAGCTTGAGCACAATCATGCTAAATGACCAATTATAGGTATAAAAGAGCTGAATCAAAGAGAGGATTTATCTTAACTCACCCTTGGTAAAGTATAACCTGATTGAATACCTACATTTATTTGGATTTGTAAGATTTTAGATCTTATCTAGACCTAAAATCACCTTTTGAATCAAATGAAATCGTCGAAAATTTAATTTGAATATCTAAATTTTGAATATTGATCAAAGTCAAACTTTGGCTAACTACACTCAAACTTCTAACCCAAGGGCTCAAATTGAAAATACACATGCAACTTTATTTTACCTTTTTAAACAATCAAATCATAGGTGGCACACAAGGAAGATTGAAGTGCTCATTCTTAACTCGTGAGAGGAATTGGAAAGACAACAAGGATTTTTGTTGAAGAACAAAAATCCCACATTGGTGGTTAATGAGATGGGTGGACTCCTTATAAGGCTTGGGCAATCCTCCTTCCTTTGAGCTAGCTTTTGGGGTGTGAGTTAGGCCCAAGACCTAATTTTACATGGTATCAGAGCAGGGCCCATCTCACCCAATGTTGGGCCCCCGAAAAAATTAAAAATTGCCCACGCACCAGATGCTAAGCACTGGGCGTGAGGTGGGGTGTTGAAGAACAAAAAATCCCACATTGGTGGTTAATGAGATGGGTGGACTCCTTATAAGGCTTGGGCAATCCTCCTTCCTTTGAGCTAGCTTTTGGGGTGTGAGTTAGGCCCAAGACCTAATTTTACAATTTTCAACAAACCAGTGATAACGTCTCATCATTTTGATGTTCGTACAAGGATCATTGTTTCTCAAGAATATCATGTGAGGTGAAATAAGCATGACAATAATGGAAGTGGAATCCTATTGACCACTCGGAACACAAAGGTGCCTCCAATTCAAACCTCAGCTAAAATGACATCAATCTTATGTGTTTTTTTTTACAGGCACGAGATCGTGGGCTTAGTAACCGAGGTTGGTAAAAAAGTTGAAAAAGAGAAGGTGGGGGACAATGTTGGTGTCAGAGTACTTGTAGAAGTATATCGAAAATGTGAAAGTTGTACCAATGACCTCGAACAATATTGTCCTAGCCACATTGGCACGTATAGTACACTTACTACGACGGAACCACCACATATGGATGCTACTCTCCGGGAAAAAAACCCTTCCTCGGATTCGAACCGATGACTTTTCAGAAAAAAAGATTGTTCATAGATCGAGTCTATCACCTCGGTTAGGTAGAAAAGCTTTTCGATCTCATGGTCGTAGGGATGGCAAGGGGGGAGGGGGTTAGGACTATGTTGGGCGGGGAGGGTTTAGTGCTATGCAGGTGTGGGGCGGGTTGAAGTAACTATTTTTAAAACTAATGGGGGCGGGGTGGGTTTAAAAAATCAAATAAAAATTCGAAGAAATTAAATTTTTATAATTAGTAAAAGTCAAAGATACAAATTTTTTCTATGAAATATTGACTTTGATTTTATTTTTTTCTAAATTTTAAACTAGACATGTTCGGTAAATTGTTAGTTGTTAAAATATTAATTAGAAACTTTTAAGTAACGATTAAGAAACAATCGTTAAAATGTCAACTAAAAATAGTTAATTAGTTGTTGAGACATTAATTAGTGAAAAAAACTAAAAATTCAATTAAAAAATAAAAAAAATTTTAACATTTAAACGGGGCGGATTAAAAATAAAAAAAAATATCAAACGAGATGCGACGATTAAAAAAATTTTCGAATTAAACTTCACTCGCCTCATTGTCATCCCTGGTCACAGACGAGAACTTTGTGTTCCGTTGCCGATGGAAGCTGCCCCATTGTTGTGTGCTAGGATCACAACATATAGCCCGTTGAAATATTTTGGGCTTGATAAGCGTGGACTGAACATTGGTGTTGTGGGCCTTGGTGGGCTGTGAAATTTGCAAAGGCTTTTGGATGCAATGACTCTCATTAGTACTTCTATTAAAAAGAAGGATGAAGCTATTAAAAAGGTAAATTTACGAAATTCCCAACCTTTTTTATCCAAATATCAAATTTTCCAACTTTTTATAAAAATTACTAAAATCCCAACTTATCTAAAAATTTCATTTATTTTTGATACCTCATTATTATATTTTTTATTAAAGAATATAATTAGTACAATTTTTAAATTTAGAAGTCTATTTATTGCCAATCACTTTTTACATTTTAATTTTTCCTTTTTTAAATCAGTTTTTTTTTAAAATTTTATATTTTGATTTTTATCTGTGTGACAGTTACCATTTAAATTTTAAATGTTCTTTTTTCAGTTTTTTCCACAGAAACGTTTCTCCATTCTCAGCTCCATCTCCTAAACTGTATCAACTGCTCCATCGAACAAGTACATATCAATCTCCATCTTTGTTTTCATCTTCAACTACTGCATGAGTACCCTTGCCCAAGGTAATCGTTTTTATATTCACAAACGCACAAATACACAAATTTGTCGTCGTTAAAAATCTCTGATTCATCTTTCTTTGCTGTATTAATGAACAAATTTAAACTTTTGTTGCTTGTAAAATTGATACCTAATTTTTTGGGGATTTTGAAGTTAATGTGTATACCTAATAATGTAACTATGTTTGATACTTACCCAATTGATTTCTTGATATTTACACTGATAGGTTGGTCAAAATGATTTCTAATTTTTGGGGATTTTTGAAATTAACTGTGGATACCTAACGAATTAAGTAATTTGATACCTACATAACTGATACAAATTATTTGGGGGTTTTGAAAGTTGATGTAGATACCTATCAAATTAATTGGAATTGATACTCAACTATTTGAAGAAAATTCGAAACCCTAAAATCAATGTATTTTGATTGTTATTATTACAAGGTAAGTAATTGTTTTTTTTTTGTTGTTGTTAATTGTTTTGAGTGAAATTATGATTTCATTTTTTTTTATGTTAGGGGAAGTTGATACCTAGTGATGATAATAAGCATAGAAAAACCACCAGAACCACTTGATTTCTTCATTTGGACAGTTGAGGTACTTGGGATTTTTTAAATTTTGTTGTATTTGAATTCATGAAGTTCCACTTTTGTAGATCTTGTGAGTTTACTATTATTTTAGGGATTAATTGCATAATTTGTAACTTACCGCCTTAATTCAAGGGATACTGCTAGTTGGCAGTAATTTCTTTTCCTTATTTAACGTTTCAGCATTAATTTTCAGTTACAATTAGGTAAGTATCAAGTGGCCTCGGAAGGTATCAAATAAATGTCAAAAGTCGGGATTTTTTGTAATTAGGTAAAGATTCGGGATTTTTAGAGATTTTTTAAAATCAGTATTGGATTCCTAAAAAATATACTATTAAAAATGTCTTGCTGCTACTTCATTCTTGCTAAGTCGTCATCCACAACAAATGGACGTAATTTTTCTAATTTTATGCTTCAATCTTGTGATTTTAAATATGTTATTGAAAAATAAAAATTTAAAAGTTATCAAAAAAGACAAAAATATTTTACAAAAAAACTAAAAAAAAAAAGACAAAGTATAATATATCAGTTGATTTATTTTTTTCCGACTTTAATTATTGTTCCAAACCTAAGTATAAACAGCCTTACATGTGACCGTATAGGTTTAGGTTGTATTTTATTTTAGTTGCTCTTATTTTTTTTAGTATCCTTAGTAGTTCCTATGACTCGATTTAAGGGGCGATTTATTTTTGACTATTATACTATTTACGCATTTATCTCCTTGAGATGTCATTTGGAAGAGCATATAGAAAAAATAATGTATATATTAATTTTATATAGTAACCAGTCTTGTTCTACACGCAAATTGAGAAAAAATAAATTTAGTTATGAACTTATAAAAAAATAAATCATTCAGTATAAAAATAATTTTGATAATTATTTATTTATAAATGTCTTATACATAGAGATTCTGTCACTAATTAGAATCCATGATAAATTAGAATTTCCCTCGAAGGGTATTTTCTTGAGTCAAATAAGGAAGAAATAAAAGTCTATCATATAAGGAAGATTTAAGAGACTTTCTACGGCTAGAAGTCCTTATTTTATCACTTCTTTCCATATATTTAAAAATCAATATTATAAATATAATTAAATAATAATTTAAAGAAAAATGGTGAAAAAATGATTTTATTTAAAGCTAAATCTTTTAATGAAGGGCGAAAAGTTTAAACAACATTTCTAAGGATCTTCACGCTTTTAATATAGTATATAGAGTAATAGTATCTTGTTTAGCATTTGTATACTCTTGTTATATATTAAAGTGTGTATGGCTAATATCACAAGAAGTTTCATGTATTAGTAATGAAGGAGTTCTAATGCATGTATTGGAAGGGTTAAAGACCAATTACCCCTCAAATTTTTTATTTACTTTTTACATCTTTATCACCATATTGGTTGATGGTATCTTCGTAAAAATATTTTTAAAAAATATTATGCAACCACAAGCTATTTGTAATACACCAAATCCAACTATGTACAAAAATATAGTCTTTATATAATTAATGCAAGCATTACTAATACATTATTAATACACTATATATTTAATATTATTTTTATTTACTCTACCAAACAAATATTTGTACATAAACATGTTGCCATTAAATAAGTCCATTGTATGTTCTACCCAAAATTAACGTTTTGGACCTTAATAAGCAAATATCTATTAATATGTGTTTATTTTAGATAACTTAAAAAATCCATGGACCATTTCTTAAGTCTGATGAAGACTTATTGAAAAGATACATATAAACCTAAAAATGTATTTAAATAATTATATAGTCCCTGAGTTAGATACTATGTTTCTTTTCTTTTCTACACCATTTCTGAGAAAAAACAATAGACTAAGAGTAGCATCAAGACTTAGAAGATCTTATCTTCTTCAATTAAGTTATTGTAATGGAACAAGATTAGTTCTTTTTTATTTTTATATATTGAATCATATCTATATCTAATAATATAATTTATTTGTGATCTTGGATAAATTCTATAAAGTATTATTCTTACTCTGCAGGCTGCAACAAGCACATTGAACGGAATTATAGACACTGTTTCAGCAGAACATCCAATTTCTCCATTACTCACAATATATTAAAGCCTCATGCAAAGCTGGTAATGCTTGGTGCACCCACTTTTCCCCTTGCTTTTGGGTAAAACAAATAAATAATCTTTATTCAATTTTCTTGCTGGAATAGATCCCTATCTCTGTTAATAAATTTTATTTAGACATTCAGAATTATTGATTATCTCAATTGATTATCTAAACACATAATAAAATATTCTTTTACCCGTTTTAATTTGGAAGAAAAGGATGTTTATGGAGAAAAATCAATCACTAAAATATGTCACCTCTTTTAATTGTCGCATCAACCTCAATAACCCGTAAAACTCAAGCTTATTCTAATTGAGGCTAATTCTATAATTAAGAATATGACATATTTTATGCATGTAGTTAACTTATCTACCTGATAGGCTATGACATCACACATAAAAGTTTTTCTATAATTTGAGCTAAAAGTATCTAATATTAACACTTTATCATATGTTTAAGTGCTCATCGAAGTAGGTCGTATTCGAGTGTCTAAATAAAATTTACTAGAAAATTTAAGGGGCCTCCCCAATTTTCTCAATTTCCTTTTCATTTCTTTATACTTGGATAAATATAGTTCTAATAGCAATATTTTTAAAAAATAAAAAATATATGAAAGAGGGAGGAAAATAATAGGAGGAAGCATGATTGGAGGAGCAAAAGAGACTCAAGCAATGCTTGATTTTGCAGCAAAACATAATATTACGCCTGAAGTTGAAGTTGTTTCAATGGATTACATGAATACTGCCATGAAACACCTTTCACAATCAGATGTCAAGTATTAATTTGTGCTCGATATTGGAAAAACACTGAAAGCTAATTAAACGTACGGTTTGAAAATTATCATAATGAATTTATAATAAAATGAGCATTTTGCTTTGGAGTCTATTTATGAGTGAAATAGTAGAATTTTGGCCATTTGGTGGAGCTTCTTATTCTACTTTTCACCCTCGAATCTGTGTGATTGTGAATTCCCAATCACAAATTTATTTGTATATCTTTGAATCCAGTTGCATTTTGATCCATTGAGTTATGCTATTTTGACTCAAAAGTTTTAGCAATGTCTCAAATTCAACTCATACTTAAAATGGTACATTCGCGATACATTAAATTATATTTCTCCCTTATTATGATTAAATAACCTAATAAAAGTAACAGTACATTTTAATTAGTTATATATATAATTAAATGCTTGATTGTTTTTCATGAATTTATTTTTTGTGTTTGGTAAATAAGTTGAGAATTTTATTTTAAAAATATTTGTATATAATCTAGATATATATTATGAGAGGTTGGGGTGGGGAATGGCAGAATGGAGATTACGGTGGTGAGAGTGAAGATGAGGTGTGTTGAAGAATTGACCGGATGAGACAATAATATATATCATTTGTAAAACTTATTTTTTCTAATTCTACTAAGAAAATCATATTCCTCGTTTTTAAGAAATTTATTTTCCTAGAAAAATATTGATTAGTGTAATCATTTTTTGTTTATTTCTCATCCAACATGTGATACCTATACCGAAATTCTAACTAATATGAATTTGCGACCTATTTTGGGGAAAACAATTTTCACAAATCAGTTATATTGATGGCTAAATTATTTCCTAGTAAATATAAAATAAAATTATACGTCTTCATCGAAAATATATATAACCCACAAAATTCATCTATTAATTAATCATCAAAAAATGAAAAATGATTTTCTATAAGTTGTATTAAAGCTAATTGGTTGCCTTCAAGTACAATGGGAGAACCACTAACTTGAAACTTCATTCCTAGACCATCTAATACTATATATATCCATCCCAGACGAATCATATAGCATTGAAGTGGAAAGATGGGTTCAATGGGATGGATCATTGAACCTTACGAACCAAATTATATTTTGTTGGCAAAAAGAGATTAACAAAGGCAAGCAATATAATTGAAAAGAAAACATAGAAAAACTTAACACCCGAAAATTATTACTAGCGAATTACATTGGTCCAATTATATAGCGGAAGACTCACTCAACAAATGACTACCCAATCGATTTCAATAGCCTTCTTAAGCCACACCCTTTTACGATTACATCATTGGTGACATCAATCTAAATGATTTGAAAATCATACATAAGACCCTTGTTATAACCGTAATGAAAGATGTACCGTTAGGGAAAAAAACGCATGACACAAATAACAAAAATGGATAGATGCATGTCAAAATGGCTACTAATGTAAAAATCGAGTATACAAGTAAAGACAGACAACAACAATATTTGGGCTTATGATATGTATGGTACACCTACTTCCACTAACATTATATCTGTTCAAAATTGGACTAAAACTTAGTCATTACAAATTAAAAAAAAGTATTTTTACATAACTAATATATTTTATTGCTCTAATTTTACTTTTTGATGCTACTTATAATTTATTAGAGTCTGACATAGTTTTTCATTTAATAGTCTTTTTCATTTAATACGGTAGGACTCTTTGAAACCCACCCTTTTGTCTGAATCAAAAGGAAACCCTTCTTTTTGAAGCAAAGAAAAACCATTCTCTCCTTTTCGAACCAACAGAAACCATTCTCTTTGAACACTGGATTTTCAGTGAAGGTATTCTCTCCGATAGTCAAAAGTTTTGTTTACTTCTTCAACTCGTGTTTTTCTTTTCTAGTGATGTAGTTTTTAACGAATTTTGTGATTTTTTTAAAACTATTTTCTGTTTGTTCATGATTCCTATGAGTGGTTTCTTCTTCAATTTCAGTTAAACTTATGGTTTACAATGAAGGCGGAGGTGAATGCAACAAAAAAAATTGAAAAAAAGGAGCGCCTTGATGGTTATTTTTGTGCTTGGGTGAACTACGTGATGATTTATTTTTGATTGGTTGGAGCTATTGGTAATTCGATTATGGTGATTCACCGGAGAAGAAGAGATGAAACTCTAAAAAATTGTATTAAATACGAATGATATTTCTTATACAATCTTAATTTAATATTTTCCATTTTATGAATTCGATTATTGTTGTTCTAACAAATATAATACCTTTCTTACAATATAAGTTAAGTCAATAGTACTGGAATATTGAAATTCATAGATAATACTTACGACACATTTGTTTTTAAAAATATTTAGTTATATATTCTCCACGTGCATTGAAACATGCGTATGATATGTATAATATATTGAATTCAAAATGTATCATAATTATATTTTATTTTTTCTCTTATCAGTGGTGCTAAAATATATAATTATATTAAAAATATGTTCCCCACATGCATTGAGACATGCATATAATATGATTTTGTGGTGCTAAAAGTCATTATATATATTATGTTTACATATACTACAAATTTAACACATAAATGATTTTGTGACAGAGGTTCGAGCCATTGAAAATTTATTAGCAAAGAGAAAAAGTTGCAAAAATTGATGGAAGAAAGATAAATATTGTAGAAATTAATGGAAGAGAGAGAAATGATTTTTGGCTATTTCGAATAAAAAATATACGAATAGTTATTTTGGGTAAAAGTAATATATATACTAAAATTTGTAATTAATGCTATATAATATATTATTTAAGTAAATGGAGGTAAAAAAATCATTTGACAAGATATTTGAGTTATTTTAGACAGTTTAATCAACTCAAATTATAATATTACATAGAACTAAGAGAAAAGATTAAAAATTGATGAACTTTAATATTCAAGCACTGACTCACGAGGATAATTCAATCACAAAAGTTTATGCTTCAAAATAATTTCTTTAAGTTTGGACCTTTCATTTACAACCATCCATAATGAATTGGAGGGAACACTCATTCTTCTCAACATTTTGTTTAAATAGTGATGAACTTTTGGTCTTCATACTACCAAAAATTAAAAACTAAGTATTCTTTTTACAACAAAGTGAGTAGAATTATGTAGGTGTTAATAATATAAAACTTAGTCATGAGAGAATTTTTATATATTATTTTATGCAGTTATTAGTTATATTATATTTAATTATTTATTTATTAATTATTCATCTTTTTTTCTGCATAAAATAATACATACATTTTCTAATAATAACTTATACATGTGTTAGCCATATAGGTTTCTAAATTACACATCAAATATCATATTAGTTTTATATATAGTAAATGAATGTTAGAAAACACAGAATTCCATCTGTTTCAATTCATGTGATGTGACATATTTTTCTTTTTTGTCAATCCCTATTTTCTTATTTGATAAATATTTAATAATATTATCAATATTGTACTAATATTGAATTCTACTTATTTAGTAAAGAGACACAAAAAATACACTCCTTTATTTTAAAAATCATTTGTTTTAATTTGAAATATTAAAAGATCTTTTTATATTTCTTAAACTTAACACATTATTAAATTATATCACAAAAATTAAATTTAAACCTCCAAGGGAGTAATATTAATCAAAGTGTTAATAACGTGGATCCTTCCCAACTAACGTGAAATGGATATTAGAGAAAAAGTGTAATTTTGAATGGCTTCTCTATTTTCATTTCCTTTCTTTTTGCCTTTGGCTTTTTTTGTCTTTCTTTTTCTCCCTATTTTAGTCTATATATTCTAAAGAAAGCATGTAAAAGTTAAATTAAAAAACTATTTTTGAGGTTCCATTTGTTTTTTTTTTTTAAAAATATCTGTCCTTCTGCCTCTCGCAGTACATGTGCACTATTTTTGGTATCTTTTATTTTGCCAAAACTAGTGGTAGTTTTAGCGAAAGAATTGGATGCCTTTAATTAATAAATAAATTATTTTATGTATTATTATTTGAGAGAAGTATCAGCACAATTATCTTCTTAGTACGCACATTTTTTTAAAAAAATTATGCATCTTTTTAACCTTAAAAAAATAATGCATCTTCTTAGTACTTTAGGGTTTTAAATTTGCCATTTGTAGTCTTACTGACGATTCAAATTTGAACATCTATTTTATCTTTAAGACTTGTATATTCTTTATAACTCTATATTTCCTATTTATTTGAATAAATATAAAAAGAAAAAAAAATAAAACACCTGAAAGATATTGCTCATAAAAAGTAAAGCTAATCAAGTTTAATTCTAATAGCAAGATGAAATTAATGTTAGGATCCTCCGAAGTAAGGGAGGCTCACCAATCTGCTGAACATCTCAGATCCTCAATGATGCGCGTGTTGACGATCTCTAACACCTGTATCTGCATCATAAAATGATGCAACGCCGAGTGGCATCAGTACGTGGAATGTACGGTATGTAAAATAGCTGAATGAAACAGAAACAGGTAGAATAATATAGAAACAACCTCAACTCAAAATAATACTCAATAGAATGTCAAATGTCTATCTAAAGCAAGAATGAAGAGTAGACAAGTGATCCATCAGCCAAATCAATCTTCATCAATCAACTCAAACTCAACTCAACTCGACTCAGAGTACTCAATATGGGAACTTTCTGGGAGTTTCTCTTATCCGACAACAATCACTTATGAGCCAGTGATTGTACAACAATCACGTTGATGTTGCCACAATCGTTCCATACTTGCCAGGTAAGGAACACAGTATGATCCACGAGGAATCTAGCCTCACAAATCCTCTATTGTTTTAGGGACCTTACCTCCACAAGAGGGGACCATGTGATGTAATGGTTTCATCCTCATCCTACGTTTGGCGACATAGTTAATGAGTACGAGAAGGACTTACTCATATCCATTTCGGTGCTCGACACTCCTCCCAAGACTAAATGCTCATAAGACTCCTCCTTATCTCAATTAGCCTCATAGAGACTCTCATCAACTCAATTAGTTTCATGGAGACTCTCATTAACTCATTAACTCAAACTCTAAAGTCCTCTATTATTTTCAGGGACTTTAACTCATCTCAATTAACTCACTTCCCATTTAAGAACTCAAAGACTCAGATCATCCTTTAGAAGAAGTCATGTAGACAGAACTCAAGAACTCAATCATGAAAACTCATAGGATCCTCAAGCTCAATTAACTCAACCTCATACTCACATCAAGATTTCCATCAACATACTCAAGTCAAAGCTCTAGACTCCATCCCTAGGTTCATTCATGTATGCTTTCATAAATATCATATAGGGTTTATACATTATCTCCTGAAAAGTATTCAATTCAAGAAAACAAGTTTATGCTGATCATCAACATGTAAAAATACATGTAGTATATATGCAAAATTTCAAGAAAATCATCAAGAATTATGTATGTAGACTCATTAGACTCTCAAGTTTTCTATGACCATCTATGGGGCACATGAGAAAACAATCTCATGCTTTTGTTTAGCCTTACTTACCTAGTGTGAAGCTTTAACAATCAACCTGCAAGAATTCTCCCTTGAACTCTCCCATCTCACATTCCTCTTCTCTTCTCTCAAGCCCTAGTCTTCTTCAATGACTTAGAAAGGACTTAGAATAGGGTTTAAAACCCTTTTCATGCTCAAAATGACCTATTTTAATCGTGTTTTGAGTTTAGGAGGGGTTGAAAAATGTCTAGAATACCCCCCCACAAATTTAAGAAAAAAATTTCAATTCGGCGTGGACTACGCGCGCACATGTTTATTTTTTTCAAAAATTTTCCGAACGAGTTTTTTTCAATCTTGTAAAAAAATTGAAAAAAATAAGTCCCTCTCTGCGACAGGGGCGTGACGCACCTCTATCACGCATCAATACTATTTTCGATTTTTGGATAAAAAAAATTATCTTTTGATCCGATTGCTCTAAAATTTGACCGAGACCATTTTCTCACTCAATTATTTTTCATGTTGATCACATATCCTTTCTCGGATTTGCCATATGAGCATGGGAAGATGCGTTACGCACATATCTCTC
This sequence comes from Solanum rostratum, assembly GCA_029948455.1. Classification (NCBI taxonomy): domain Eukaryota; kingdom Viridiplantae; phylum Streptophyta; class Magnoliopsida; order Solanales; family Solanaceae; genus Solanum; species Solanum rostratum. The sequence continues at coordinate 11,906,686 of CM057053.1, read as the reverse complement.
CTCTAGAGGTATTTGGTAATTTTACTAGGTATTACATCATCTCCCCCTTGGGATCATTTGTCCTCGAATGATGAGTAAATGTGGATATCAAGTCACGAATAGACTCAAGACTCATCTCAACACTCACATCAATCAATCAAACTCTCGACTCCTCATCAATCTCAATCAACTCTACTCAGACTCAAGAATAGACATATCGATTCAAGAATAGATCAATTAGTTTTAGTCAAGGGTAACGAAATTACCTTCAACGTCTCATCATTGGGCACGAATAGGTACAGATATTTGACGCTCATCTCTTCCTCAGCTTCCTATGTGGATTCCTTAACAAATTGATTTCTCCACAGGACTTTGACTAAGAGGATCTCTTTGGTTCTCAACTTGCGAACCTGACAATCAAGAATTTGGACCGGAATCTCTTCATGGGAAAAAATATTCTTCACTCCAATACTTTTAATAGGGATCACTAAGGTAGGATCTTCCAAGCACTTCTTCAACATAGAGACGTGAAACACAAGATAAATTGCGTCTAACTAGGAAGGCAACTCCAACTCATAAGCAACTTTCCCAATCCTCTTCACAATTTGGTAATGACCTATATAGCGAGGACTCAATTTTCCCTTCTTTACAAATCTCATGAAACCCTTCATAGGTGACACTTTCAAGTATACCCAATCATTTACCTCGAGCTCTAAGTCTCTTCTCCTCACATCAGTATAAGATTTCTGGTGACTTGTGCAATCTTCAACCTCTCTTTGATGACCTTAACCTTCTCCATTGATTGGTGGACTAAATCAGGTCTAATCAACTCTGCTTCTCCAACCTCAAACTTGGCAATTGTAACACTACTTCTTGCTTTTGTCTCTTTTCATAAAAAAAATATTTTTCCTTTCTTGGAATTTGGTTTGTGCTTTTTCATAGAGGGTCCTTCCTCAGTCTCCTTACCTTTTCCTTTCTTCTTCCAATCTTTCTTGCGCTTGAAGCCTGAAAGTTTTGTATCATTTGATTCAGCCACAAAGACATTAGTAGTAATTTTAGTAGCACCAAGCCACTCATCTTCAAGTTCAACATGTCGTGCAATATTAAATAAAGTTTTTATGCTTTCACTGTGGGTCAGGTTAACCTTCAAATGCTCCCTACTATTAGGAAGGGACCAGATCACTGCTTGAAACTATTTCTCATCAGACAGAACGTGACCAACACTCTTAAGTTGTATTATCATGTTTGACATCACCCTAAGATGTTGCTTACTTTGATTATGACACTTTTTGAAGTGTCAAACTTGATAATTAGTGGTCTTAGGCGGGTCACAGAAGTGCCCCCATTCGTTCCTCGCAAGTTTGTTCATATCGCATAAGCATGAGGAAATTCCTCACATTCAGGAATTATTTCATCAACCACAGAGCTTACAATAATTCCACGTGCAATGGAATCTGCCCTTTTTCAGGCTTTGTAAGTTTCAAGTTCTCTCCTGTGTTGAATAATATTACCCTCTTTCGGTTGACTAAGTACATGATTTATGTCTTTGAGCACGTTTTTCTCGTCTAAGACATACTATATCTTATGATTCTTGATGTCGTAAATATCACCATTTAGTTTCTCACATTTCTTAAAGTCGGCTATAATGCTATTTTATGCCATGTCTGTAGCTAAGAGACATTTATGCAAGTACATTCATCAATAAGGCATGTATAAATATACATTCAAGAAAATTAATTCTAATAATAGTTTCACATATGGTGTAAAATTGAAATGGTATTGAAAATATCCAATCATCATTTACATTCCAAATGTTTTACTAAAATCAGAAAATAATTTCTCAATGTATATTAATAAAGACTTATTCACAATGATCATTATCATACTTCATGTACCATGAAATATCAAAGGTTTCAAAATATGATAAAACTCACATATTCATATTTAAAGAAAGAAACAACATATTACATATGTCTGAATAAGCAAACTAAATGAAGTTACAAGTCATTTATAATAAAGTCCTCCCCACTTAAATTTGAGATAACGTATATACACATTAAAAGATTCGCTAGGCCAAACCTCGGGATATACTTTAACCAATCTCTCTCTCCATGGTTCACGAAGGGAATCTACTAAAATAACTAAATACTCTTAATCTGAGAGATCCACATAATTTTTCTATTCTACACTCTTTAATTAAAAAAGTTAAAAATAAAGCTAACAACTGAAATCGTTGGAAACATCTTAAAAGACTTGAACTCTTTTAGTTTCTTGTCTCTTTTCCTTCGAATAATCCTTTTATTCCTTAACAAGTCTTATGTCATTCTTGAGACACCACTTTTTATGATCTCTCGTCCTCGAACACTTGTTTTTCGACGATATGCACTTTCACTTTTTCCTTTAACTCGACATCTAGAACTCCCACTTGAAGTGATTTGAGTTTGTTCTTATTCAGCCATGTCTGAAATAGGAAGTAGGAGCCAAAAATACACTTTAATGTGACAACACATATCACAAATTTCTGATAAAAGGTAAATAGATCATCAAGGGCTTGAAGGTATGAATATAACTTTACTTGGATAACATCATCACCCAAAATATTTAAACAATCTCAATCTATTCATTTTAAATCCATTTAACTATTAAAATACTTTTCCGAAAAATCCAAAATGTACAGGTAAGGAAAAAGTAACATTCAAGTCAAGAATTCCAACTAACACAACCCAAAATTACCAAAACAACAACTGTTTTTTAAAATAAATTACCAAAAACTGTCGTTTTTCAAAAAAATCATATCTCACTCGTTTTACATCCGATTTCCTATTACAATATGGTTTCGAAAAGCTTGAAATGAGTAGATAATGATTATAAGAGTTTTGGGCTAAAATTTTGACTTGAAATTCTTGATAAAAGGCAAAGCAGTAGCAGTTTTCGTCAAAAACACAGTAAAAAATCTGTCAAATTTCAAAAGACCATAACTCATTCGTTTCTAATCCGATTCGCTATTATAATCTAGTTTTGAAAATCTTGAAACAAGTAGATTAGGATTATATAAAAATCATGCCCCAAAAAAAATATTGAACAGTCGTCAAAAAGTACCTAAACAGAATTTATCTTTTTCGAAAAATCATTAAAAACACCAATCATCAAAAATTCATCTTTTAACTATAAAAAGACGAACATAAAGGCATTTAAACCCGGAATCAACAATCAACCACCAATAAATAATTCAGCCCCAGATCTCGTTGTGTTTCTCTAGGAACGCACATCGTTGTTCACAAACCAAGTGTCTTTGTGTCTTTTGATAAATTGAGGATTCCCAATCATTAACTGATTTTCACAATTCAATCTTACGGTCTTGAAGTCAGATTGTTTTCAAAAATAGTTTACTTATTTTTTCCCTACAATTTTTTTCTCTCCTCTCTCTTCTTTCTTACTACCTTATCCATTAGGAGTCAACTACCTTCCCTTAAAATAAAGAAGTGGTTGGGCGGTTACAACTGTCTCCTTAATGGATAGTAACCGTCCATTCTTATCCTTTAGGATAAGGTTGGACAATTATTTAGATAACTGCATTACTGTAAATTAAAATCATACTCAGGCCGAGTTAAAATTGGATCGAATCAGTTCACATGTGCGATCCATAATGCTAAATTATTTACAGGGGATGATGGTAACATATTAGTTATGCTAGTAATAATAGTGCATGAATTAATTAGGTAAAATTTAGTTATTTATTTTAATTTTTACCTTGCACAAAAATGAAACAATTAATAGATTCTCTCTTTTAACTTATATGTATATGTATGTGTTATAATGGGGGATTGTAAACTTATAATAAAGCATTATATTTAATGTGCTGAATTTTATACATACAACCAAAATAGTACTCTGTCAAGTATGACATTAGTATATTTTGGTTTCAATACACAAATAACTTACCAATTAAGACCTTTAGTAGTTACTCCCATCATCCCAATTTATTTCTATGATTTTTACTTGGATGAAGTGTAAGAGAAAAAAATTGAATATGATATTAAATAGATCATGTGGATAATTAGAATTTAAAATTATACATAAAAAGACCCTCTCTTTAAAAGAAAAAATAAACTAAACAAAAATAAGACAATTAAATTAAAATGAAATTTTTTTTATTAATTTTGGCGTTTGGTGTAATTAATAAATCAATTATTAGAAAGAGTCGTCCAATCATGTCATGAGGCTTAAGTTTCATATCTCAAGACTTACGTCTAACCTGATAGTGTATAAAACATCTTGCCTTATGTATTCCCCCTAATATACTGCTCATGAGAAGTATAATTTGAATTTTAAAATTTTATCCACATCAATATAGGTGACAATTAAAGAAAAAAGTCACTTGATAAATAGACATCTAAAAGTACATTAGATGGAACACTTTTAAAATGACCATGCAGTGAAAGTGACAAGTAAAACTTGTTCGAGTGATTAAACATCTTCGAAAATGAGGTGGGGGAAAATGTAATGAAAAGTTAAAATATACCCACATAATTAAGTAATATAAAAGGATGGAAATAAATGGAATATCGAAATTCTTATATGCATTTGAGATTTCAGTTCACGTAAATGCAAAGGAAAAAGAAAGCAATTCTGGCTATTTAATCTATATCTATACTATATTAAAAGTGTGAAAATCTTTAGAAATATTGTTTGAATTTTTTTCTCTTTATTAAAAATTTCTCTTTTTATTTTTCATCATTTTTTAAAATATTATATTATTGTTTTAATAATATTAAATATAATAAACATAATAAATGGAGAAAATTTTCTTATTATGGCTAAATTCTTACACAAGGAATCATTTTCCAAATAAAATAGACTTGATCCATCCAAAAAGAACATAATTAAAAAAAAAATTCAAACAACAACAATAATAATATTAATAAAGAAAAGTTAAAAAAAAAAAAAAGACGGTTGTGTATGCTTTCCGAAAATAAAACTAGAGTATTAAATTCTGTCATTTAATAATTTTTCACTTTACAACTACACCACTTTATTGTAAAATAAATTTTTTATTTTATTCATCTATTTAAATAAATCAAGACACGTTTATTATTTTCATTTAATATTATTTTTATTATCAAATAATTATATAGATTAATAGCAGTCAAATTTTAATCTTTTAACATACGTATCTATATATTAAATTGCATCAAGTACTTAGTAATTATGTAAACTAGAAAAACGAAGCACATATCTTTTTCCGTTAAAAAAAAGTTTTAATAATCGTTCAAAATAATATGCAAAAACGTCCAAAAAAATAGACTTGATAAAAAAAAATTCAATTTTTTTAAAAAATCATAATCAATTTTTTTTTCTAAAAAGGGAACATCCCAAGATAAAAAAAAAAAAAAAAGTCTTAAAATTGTCTAAAAGAATAGGCTAAAAAAAAAAGAAAGAAGAAAAACCTCCAAAAATATGACCAAAATAATCAATTTTTATACTGATATTTAGGATTGAAACAAACTAACACACAAAATATAAAATTTTACAATCCAATACTAATTCCAATTAGAAAGTAACACTAACAAACATATTATCTATATAAAGAGTAAATTTATATTCATGTCAAAGCAGTGCACTTATACACTGATGAATTTAGAGGTGATAATATTTTTCCTCTTTTTCATAATATTATATTATCCGGTCATCTATATGCATATTGGTTGATAATTTGTTTGCATTTTTATTGTCTTCAATTCTTTTTGTATGTACGCATGCTTGAAAGGACTATATGTGTTTATTTAAAAATTGAAGGAGCTTTCAGAATACGACTCTATGTCATCTACCCAAAGGAACTATAAATTGATATTTGTAGTAAATATTTTACTATTTGATTATATTGTAATAGAAAATATGATTCAACGTATTAATTATAATTCATATTGAGGTAGATATATAGGACGTCAACGTAAAACTTAATAATAAACTAATTAAGATATTCGTTCTCTTGAACATTAGAAGAACATAAATTATCAATATGGATTGTGGTGTAATGCTGAGATTGCTCTGGTTCGGGCCATGGGTATGGAGAAAATCCTGTTGGGAGCTCCACCCCTAAATGGTTCTATAGTGTGCTATTCAAATTTAGTCGGAGCTCTAATGAGGATACCGAATACTGACAAGGTAAAAAAGAATATATATAGAATTAGAAGTACATTCAATTATTTTTGTCTACTGTTATTATCAAATAAAATGAAGTTAATTTGCATCCTGCTATAGGAGTAGAAAAATATAATGACGTACTTATAAACTTGATGATATGAGATGATAATATCTATGTAATTATTTATAGTTATGTGTTCAATGATATACGTTACACACATAATAATTTATTTATTTTTATATATTTTTTATTAATTGATGTGATACACACGTGCAAAGCAAGTATGCTAAACTAGTCATACTTAAACAAAGGATATATATTTAGGGGCGGAGCTAGTAATCTTCATGCAGTTTGGTTGAGTTCAGTAAATTTTGCTCAAACAATATATTCATATTAAGAAATTCATTAAATTAGTGTAAATATTAAATTTAGAACTCAAATATTATCACTGAAAATTATCATTATAAAATTTGGAACTTATAAAATAAAAAACCTAGCATCTCGCCTCTCTCTCTATATCTTCTTCTTTTTGGTAATCATTAAGGAATATAATGTATATAAATTTAATGAGGTTGATTACATATTATGATAGATGTTGAGTTGATGTAGTTCATCCATAGTGCTGATGTGTATAGAGACTGAAATGTGGGGAAGATTAATTAGTTGGTCATGAATTGAATAGAGAAAAGCAAATACCATTAATTTAATGGAGAAATGTGGGAGGCTGAGGAAACCACACAACATCAAGTGGAATAGTATTTACTCTTTTTGGAGGAACCAAATTAGATGGCCAATTTGCTCATCCTAAGTCTTAGTAACAATTTAATTTTTTAGTTCTTTTTTTTTTTTTTTACAATTTATGATATAATTTTTAGCCATATAAATATATAAGAATCATTTTAGATCATAAGTTTCAAAAAAAGTTTATTTTTTAAATACCGAATCAAATCAAAGGGTGCCACATAAAAATGAAACAGAGGAATTAATTTATATGATACCATTTAATTTGAAATAAATTTTAAAAAGATCGAAAAATCTTTTATAATTTAAGATCTAAAATAATCTTAAATATTTATGTGCCTATAAATAATTTTATTAAAAAGTAAAGAACATTTCATGAAAATCCATAGCCCCCACTTGAGGTATGGGTACATCCATGAATTGTGAGGGAGAAAAGGCTCCAACCCACTTCAGTCAGGTGGTCAGGACTAATGTATTTTGTTAGGGCATAGACAAAAAGTATGTAACAGATAATTAGGGATCAATTATATCTGTTTGCCTCTCAGTAACACTATGTCATTATTAAGTTTCAATCTCAAATTTCTGATGTAATTAAGTACCAAAATATTATATTTATTGTTAATAATTATAGAATCCTACCGGGTCGGGCTATTAAGCATATTAAGCAAAATCAGCTTGACATATAATTTTGTCAAAGAAAAACTATAAATTTATCTCAGTTATAGATACAATATCATATGAACATCATGATTTTAACAAATCTATCATCACATTCTATTATTCTATCATCTAAGATCTCCATATCTTACTCAATAACATAACTTCTGAAAACTATATATTAATAATTCAATGAATTTTCACATGCCATTATTTCCTATACATACATAATCTTGTCTATTTTTGTTCCATGGCAATTAGAATCTTGTTATTTGATTGATAAAACATCTTTATTAGACTTCAAGCAAAAAGTTACTTTTGATCCTTCTACTTATTGCAAACATAGACACTTACAACTGATTGTTGCAAATCTTGGAAAAGTATTGCTTGTGATATCAATGGCAGGGTTGTCAACGTCTCTCGGCCTGGCCTTGCTTTAGGGCCAATCCCGCCTGAATTTGGCAAATTACCGCACTTGAGTTACCTTTTTCTTGATTCTAACAAACTCTCAGGATCTATACCTGTCACGATTAAATATTTGTACCAACTCAAGAAGCTTTATCTCAGTGATAATATTCTTTCTGGTACCATTTGTTCGAGTATCTTTTAAAGTTCTATTTCAATATCAGAACTTGGTCTTTCAGCAAATCAGTTTTCAGGTCCAATATCACCTTAAATTGGGAATTCTTTGTCATTGACCAAGCTTAATATGAGCAAAATAAGTTCTCTGGAAGCATTCCAAAGAGTATAGGAAGGTTTAAGAATCTAGCATATGTTGATTTGTCAGAAAATCAGTTATCTGGAAAGACACCAAACTCCGTTGGAAACCTTTCTCAAGCTGCTCTCATGTATCTAATAAAAACAAATGAGAGGAAAAATTCCATTATCAATATCTGGTCTTAGCTCAATAGTGTTCTGCCGTCAATCGGATAATCAGCTGAATGGTATCTCACCTTCTATTGAAAATCTTCCAAAGATCCAAAGACTAATATTTGAGAACAACAAGCTTACTGGTAAAATCCCTTCAAGTTTTGGCAATCTACAGAACCTACAGGCTCTAGATTTGTCGCAAAATAAGCTCAGTGGTGAAATTCCTCATCAGCTTGTTAAGCTAGTGAAGTTGCAAATGTTGGATTTTTCATTTAATCCTCTGGGGCTTTCAAGAGTACCAAACTGGTGCAAGAAACAAGGGTTGTTTCATCTCATTTTGGCCATTAAATAGGCTATTTCAAATACCAAATGAATAGACAACCTCTTTAGTAATCTCTTCTAAATTATCACCTACTGCAGACTTTCTCTCGAGTATGAAAAAATACAAGTAACCCCTAACAAACATTAGAAATTTATTTTGCTAAAGAATCCAACGACTTCTTTAGCACGAATTCAGAGGTTCAAGCAACATAATCTACAATATTGCTTAAAATCATTTCAAATGACATAAAGAGTTCCAACTCTAAGGTCCTCTTTTCACAAAAAATAACCATACTGCAAATTATATGAGGGTGTAGAAACCTATTTGCAAGCCATCTATACATGATTATATGTATCTATTTATCTTTAGGTGCTTAGTTAATATTCATACCAAGTCCAAAATAAGAAACAGTACCTGTAATCACATTTGTGGCATGAGATTTCTCATCAACTAAAAGTCTTGCAAGGCCAAGCTTGAAACACGAAGACCTAGATGTTAAATGACAAATTTTAATATGTAGTGCATCAGAAAGTGCAACTAATGAGCAGCAACAACAAATTTTTTGTCTGTTTCACTTGCATAACATGAAAGTTGTTAAAGCATCATCACTTGCCGTGACCATTTTTCATACTAAAACACAATCCAGTAAGTCGCAACACATCTTATTGCTAAAGAAACAACTTTATTAATTGTGTAAATGGTCACTGGTTAATCTTAAAGCAACAGACATAAATTATAAATCGAATAGCACCTTATAAAGGCTAAAACAAATGTTGGAATAGAATTGAAACTAAACTACAGATTTCAACTAGATCACACATCAAAGTTTTTTAAAAATTCATACCAACTAATACCAAAGCACTGAAGAATTAAAAGTGAACTAATTTGATTCAGTCCATTTTATTGGTTATTTAGATTTATGTCCTAATTTTTACCCTAATTCCTAAAAGTTTCTCCATTGTCATCTCTCTATATTTTCCAAAGATTTTCACAAGATCTTTGTTGAAGATTCAGCTCCACAATGCGAAAATTCGATATAAATTTAACTCAACATTAGAATTTTTCAAAGGAAAGATATATAGAACGGTTACTCTCTCACACACATGCGCGCACACATTGTGTGACAGAGTGGAGTGCGAAAAAGAAAAAATATCAAAGTTTGTTAAGATTTGTGAGAGGATGTCAAAACCCTACCCGAAAATCTAACCTCCCTGTTTCAGTTGATGTGAGTTGAAGCAGAAGTACCACAACTTCAAAATGTAATTGTCCTATAATGTTAAAGATGTTAAAAGTACATCACTAAGGTGTTGAAGAAGAACATTAAAACCTTATTGATTTGGGGAAGATTGTAACGAAAGAGGAAAGGTAATATATTTTCTCTTGTGCTGGGGTCGGTGATTTTTTTTCCTCAAAGAAATGTGGAGGAAATGTTAAATTTAGCTGAAAAATCTATTTGAAATTTTAAGCCATATTTATTGGGTGTTGCCTTTGTAATTATAAATATAGCACTCTTAAAAGCGTAGAAAAATGTATTAATAAGTGTTGACAATTATTTTATGATTCAGACACATTTATAAAGTGTAACCTATATTGTCTGAGGGCTCATTTTTTAGGTTTTACCAATTTTTCTGTAGCCAAAAGATTTAAAGAAAGGCCACACTTTAAAAATGTGTCCTTAGATACTTTAGCAACATTGTTTAAGTGCGCTCGAGAATTAGAGTGGCCTTAGGCCAAATTTGTTGTAGTGCTCGACATAGTAATAATGTAAGAACAAAAAGAATAAGTAAAGAAGAACTGGGTATTTTACATGAAAACTCTCTTGTTCAAGAGAGGAAAAAATCACAAACCTGTCCTATAGAATTTCAGTAAGATTCCAATAACATGAAGGAGCATCATTTGATTACAAACTCTTGCAATCCTAAGGCCTAACCTCTTAATCCCTTCCCATTTACAATAATAGCCCAGAATCTATAATCACCAAGCAACACCTTTGTTGTCCACTAAACAAATCTCATCAAATCAGTCTAGACTTCAAAACTCATCCTACTTAACTCTAGTTATGGATTACACAAATGAGAGAATGAAATGATTTAAGATGAACACCAAGTTTTCTTACAGATTAGGACTTGGTATACATGAAATGTGCAAAGAAATCAACTAAAAATTACAAGATAAAATGATGACATTCTTGAGCTTCATTTATTGTTCTTCGTCGCTATTTCTTGAGAGTATTTTCTGCTCTTTTTTGGTTGTGAAAGAGATTATGTACAAAGGGTTGATGTTCCTAATAAAGATAGGACACTACATAGGATGACCACCTTTTCTTGGAGCAATTCTATTGGTTAAGAGGCCTGCCACACTACTAAAACTCAAGCACTCATAAAAGTAATTATTGCTAATAGTGTACTTTGTACAATTTTCACTTTCAATTACATGCAAATAGTTGTAATATGGGATCAAGTCTCATACCAGATCTTAGAGATTATCAAAACTACAATTTAACAATTTCTTCCTTTTTGATGATGACAAACTCAAGCGCAATAGTTGTGCAACCTCACAATCAATGGTTTCCCCCTTTCGTAATTACTTTCCCTTTCGACCAGGTCTCTTATTTCACATTTAACAATGATCCATAACTGTATTCATTCTACAATATCTTTTCCTTTTTGACATTATCAAATGAGACAATTCCACCTTGAAGTACCTTAAATAAGGAAGCTTTCAACATTATTGGTTATGTGTTTTGAGCATTCACCATTTATGTACCAACACTGACTTCTCCTTCCTTCACTCACCTACACATAGATTACTTATTAGAATTGGGAACATATTTGAGTTTGAGTCCCCAATAAGTAGATAAAAAAGTATTAAGTGTGTTTCTTGTCCAAAAGTTAGAGCCATTATCTTCGGTTTAGAATTTTGTGTTAATTTAGACTTAGGACGAGCTCTGAGTTTTAGCTAATTTTCTGTTCAAAATACTTTGATAAACTTTCTTCAACTCTTTTCTAGTCTTTTAAAGATATCCACTTCTACCACAGTGAGTGCACAACAAATTATCATCAATAGTGACATATTTATTGTAGGTATTGTATGGAGGATTTATCTTTACATAGCTCAGTCAATTTTCACTATTGTATCCCTTGAGAGTGATGTTTTCTAGTATTTTGGAAGAAGTGGTTCATTTAAGGGATTTGTTCAGTTCTTCTTTGACGCGGATCAGGTCCCTTTTTAACTGAATATTTCTTTTTAAGTCCATATTTATCTTCAATTCAACAAATTTTAACTTACTTTCAAGTTCAAGCTGCAATCCACTAGCTTCACCTTTTTTCTTAGAAACACAAGTGACCTCATTCTTTAAACTTCCTTGATAGTTCTAAATTTTTACATTCTACAAGTGTCATTTTTCTTTCTATTTCAGACATTTGAGCAACTAAGGCAACCTTTTTATCTTGAAAAATGTCGAGACTACTGTTCAGAAAGTCCTTTTTAGTAGTTCACTCCTTTAAAGAATTAATCAACGTTGTAGCTAAGACTTGCAATTTTATTGAAGAATATGCTTTCAGATTTTGTTTAAAATCATCAAGTGTTACCTCTTAATCATCAAACTTTGCCATGAATGCAAACATTGAATCAAATACATCTTATTCATGTTTGATAGACAACATATATATATATATATATCTCCAGGATGTTCAAATTCATATGATTCACTTGAGGAATCGCCTTACATAATAAGAGCCTTTTTCACTACTCGATCTATTGCAGCTCTTCTCTTGAACTCATTAAGGACCTGGTCCCTCTTCTTATTTTGGTCATCTCCAGACTTGACATTGTCCTTGTACTTTAGTCTGTACATAGGACAATCTTTAATGAAATATCATGTCTCTCCACATTGTAACACAGATCAAAGCATTTACAAATTTGCTTGAACTTTCTTTCTTCATAAACTCTTCATATTTTCTCACAATCTTTTTTAATTTGCTAATCAGATAAGTCATATCCACTTTTTCTCCATTATCATCACTAGGGGAAACCTTACGAGCCATAGACTTGTATTTCTTCAACTCCTTCTTAATGAAGTCTCATTGCTTGTTGAGCTTATGAGTTTGAAAACTACCAATAAACTCATCCATAGTTAAGGTTCTCAAGTCCTTTGCTTTAGTGATAACATCCACCTTGCTTTTTCAATACTTGGGAAATCACTCTCGAAATCTTTCTCACTTGATTGTTTGGGTGAGTAGATTCCCTAAAACACCTTAGTTCATTTTTGATAGAGGTGAACCTGGTATGCATCTCATGAACAAACTCTCCCTCCTTCAAAATGAAATTTTCATATTGAGTGTTCAACATGTCCATTTTTTACTCTATCATATTATTAGTACCTTCATGAGAAATTTTCAAACATTCTCATATTATTTTGCCAATTCACAAATAGAAAGCTGATTATGTCTATCAAGTCCTATCCCACATACGAGTAGCTCCTTTGCCCTATAATTCTTTTTAATCTTTGTCTTGTCAGCTTGATTGTATTCCCTGTGAGTCTTTGGCACAAGTCTGGTTGTCTCACCATCTTTTACTTTATTCATTGGAACATGTGGTCCATCTAGAATAATGTCCAACATCTTACTATCTTTAGTCATAATATATTCATGCATTCGTGTCATCAACCATCTAGAGAACTGATCATTAAAATAAAGAGATAGAATTGTTGATTATCCTTATTCCAAATCGGTCGGTGCGACCATTGTTGTAGGATCCCTATAAGTGCTAATCTTTTAGAGAGTTTTTGCTCTGATACCATTTGATGGCCTGCACGTATCTACTACAGTGAAGGACTAGGTCCCTCGACACAGTAAAGATGTAAGTATAGAAAGAATAAGTAAAGAAGAAAATGGGTATTTCATGTGGTATATAACTTTGATTTTGGTGATTTAAAAGGCTATGTTGTATGTTTTTCACAAGTAACACCGTGGGAGTGTTGGATGTCAGTTTTGGCGTGAATTTTTAGGTAAATTGTTGTTTTTAGCTGATTATATGTCTGAAAGTATAAAATTTTTTATGTTGAGATATCTCGGTCATTTCTCAGCGGAATTAAGTAAAATTTGTGTCTAAGTTAGTCTATTTTGCGAGAGAAACACTATGGTATATTTTGAACATGATAATTTAAATGTATATTTGCAGCATTTGACCGAAAATCTGTGTAAGAAATATATTTTATAAGATATATAACCTCATTTTGAGCTATTTCTCCTTGTTCTGGAACTTGTTTTGAGCTTAATTTTTTATTGTAGGCTCAAACTGATGTAGGGATTATTTTATGAGAGTTGATTTGATATTGCAGGGGTAGGCCCCATTTTTTCTCATTTTAGTCATAACTAATGTAATTTTCCGTGTTTCTTGATATTTTGCAGCCAAACCGGCCGTATTGATCTTGTGATTCATATTTTGATAGCTGAGCAATATCTAAAGGTAATTAGGAAGGAAAAAGCTCAAGCAGACTAATTCGGAGTATGAGAAATCACCTTTGAAGTAGACTAGGCTTCTTCATCCCTTAGACTGAGTTGAAATATGTGGATGTGTTTATATGTAGACTAGATTTACTGAGTATATGTTATATATAATGATGTGAGATGTTGGTTACTACATTAAGTACTGTATTAGCGGTAGCTATAATATTAGCTGGGCTCTTGCATTGTTAAACTACAGAAAAGCCTGATAAAGGTTAGATATGAGATAATGCCATCTAATAACTATGTATACTTGGCTTGACTCTTGTCTGTATGTGTGTGTAGCCTAGTGCTACTTATATGATACTTGTGAGGCCATTTTATTTTTAACTATACTTTGTGTTGTGGACTTGCCCTAATATATCTATGATTTTGATAGCCCTGGTTGCTCTGGATACCTGTTGTACAACTATTACTGTCCATTTTTACACTGAATACTTATGGTTGGCTAGTTTGTTATATTTGTCTCTGGTTAGACATGATTCCCTACTGCTTTTATAATACATATATATGAATAGAGTTGTTAGTCACTGTACACTTGCTAAACTTTCTATTCTGGAAACATATTATATTTTGAGAAATATTGTTGCTTGTACGTCTAACTGGGCACCACAACTCATGACATAAGGTATGATAGTGCTAAACCTCTCGTGGGTTAGAGATGGGGACGTGAATCTAGTGGGGAAATGTATGTTATATTCTACAGATTTCATTGGGCTAATTGTGGTATGAGATATTGTCTGCATAACTCTGTTCTTGAGTCTGCCATCTTGTTCTTGAGATTATCACGTTACCTGTGGGCCGGTACATTGGTGCCATGGTGATTTATCACTTTTATTAGTTAAGTTGTTGTGTGATTGTGGATAGGTGAGACACCTCTGTTTGTCCATTCTCATTGGGCCTTAGCTTAGGCTTAAGCTGACGCTGCCCAAGAGTTGTTTTATACAGAGCCACAGATATATACATCATCGGGGGGGGGGGCCTTGGGAGGCCTACACAATTAGGTGTCATGGACCAACACACATACATTCTAGGATTGGGCGACTTGTTCCATCATGATAAGGGGGATTCATTCTCTCACATGGGATTTGTCGCACCATTATATATATAGGCGCCAAGTTCGGGTGTCATGAGCTGAAATAATACTTAGGACCTGATGTGACTTTCTGACATAGGATCAAGGTTCGGATGCCACAAATGATAGGGGTTACACTATTCTACCCGGGTTCCACTGGAATACCATTTGACCCCTCGGTTGTGCGTGGGTGTACCTCTAGGTTTATGGGGGCTCAGGGGGGCATATATTCATATATATATTAGGGCCTTACACTCACATGCAGCCCGACACCTTTGCCGTGTAATACCGATGGTATGGTTCCGAGTATGATTCTGGCAGTTGATTTGTTATATGCTGGTTGGTTCTGGCCAATGGGGAATGATGATGTCATTGATATTCTCGTTGTTAGCCTAAGTTCAAATTCAGCTTCTTAATCAAGGTATGTAGAATTGATTCTTGGTCCCTCTCAACCAAGAAGACCCAAAAATCTTTCAACTGATTTTATGAATTTAGATTACTTTAAATATGAATTTTCATTACTTGATTTACTTAAATCCAATTGATGTATGGGTTGTATTCTACCTATGATTTCAAATCACTTTGATCACCATTATGATGATTTACATTGAGATATGAAGATATGAACATGCATGTCCTCTTTCAAAGTTGATTTATGCATGGGTGATTTATATTATGATTTAAATGTTGATTTAATTATAGATTTACTCAATTTCATATTATGATGTTGATTTTAGCTTGAATCTATATTAACCATGACATTCTCACATCATGCATAGCATGTGCATTCATGAACATTGATCTTTATGAAAATTATGAAGTGGGTTAAGCCCAATTGTGTTTTACGAAATGATTTTTGATAAGATATTGGTTATGACAAGAATGTGATCACACATATATATCTTACGATTATGTCTCTTTGAGCATCTGGGGTGCTTAGACCATCTTGTATATGTGCATGAGCTATGCGTTGCATGAACATCATGATTATGATTTATGATTTGGCATTTGAGCCTAAAAGTGCATTGAACGTTTTGTAATGAACATTATATCTCTTGAAAGCACGTATATGTATAAGTATTCATGTGGGATATTGTTGACTTAGCACCGATGGATTGGGAGCGTTAGGGCTATCCCTAAGGGCCCTCTCTCTTTTCTTGAACTATGTGCCAACATAGGAACGTCATCCATTACCAAAATGACCGGGTCGTAAGGAATGGTTATTTGTTTATGATTATGATATGATATGTATGATTATGAAAAATCCTTCTGGAATGGTGAGGTCCGTAAGGAAGGTGACCATCCACCGAAATGGTGTGTTCCATAAGGTGTGATGTAGATTACCTTTGGCAAGTAATCTTCTCCTACCAATGGTAGGTATTTATCGGACTAATTCATGTAATAGCTCGCATGAGTTTGATTTGTCGGTTATAGTCCATCCCCACTATATATGAGTATTGTTGCATTTCATGCTTCATAAATTTCATGGCATCTTGTATATATTTCCATTGAATATATGATTCTTTCCATATTATGTGCCCTTGTCATCTAACATTGAAATGCAGCTTTGGTAAGTCATATGCATTGCATGCCCGCATACTTAGTACATTCAAACGTACTAACACATACTCTATATTCAAACGTACTAACGCATACTCTATGCCTACATGATTTTACCATGTAAGGGTCGGGCACTTCGAGTATCAACCGTTTGACGAGTAATCTGATTCAGAAGAATATTGTGGTGAGTCCCATCTTTCAAGGACGAGCCACCTTCCTCTACCCTTACTATCATCGAGTTTTTTTTTTGTATTTGAGGATGAGCCCGGGACATGTCCTCGCCCCTATTCCATCTTGATTAGAGGCATTCATTGGATAATATGTAGACTCTCTTGAAATTCACTTCTGCTTAGTATCTTGCTTATGTATTTGTTGGAGTGATTTATGAAAAATTCCTATTTGGCTATATGTATGTATAAGTGTGAAAATGTGGAAAGTCCCTAGCCCTGTATTGTCCCATAGCATGAGTCCTACTCTCCCGCCCCTTAGAACTATGTGTTGCTATTTGTATGTCCTTTCTGAACCGATGATGTGGATTTAGATACTTGAGGCTTGTTTGGGGACTCTCGGGTTCCCATTTGCCGTGTCATGTCTAGGCTCTAGTCCCGGGTCGTGAAAGACTCGAATCATACTCGTCACAACATCTGGGAGACATCTGGAAAATCTTCCTGGTCTTCTCTCACTGGTGCGGTAAAATCTTGAGTCTTTTTGGCCCACTTTGGACATTTTCTCTGTAAGTGACCCTCTTGGCCACACATGTAACATCCATCACTCCCTTCACGACATTTTCCCAAGTGAAACTTTCCACACATGCCACAAGGTGGCTTGCCTTAGGAATCTAGAGCCACACTAGCCTGTGACTGAGATCCCTGAGCGCTAAAGATATGAGGATCTGCTTGAAAGTGACTCTTATTCCTATTCTTCTTTGACCTCTTAAACCTAGGAAGGTTCATCCTCATGGACTTACATATTCCAGATGTATTCGGGACACCTAGCCTACCTGCTCCCTGTCTAGCAACCAGTTTTGTCACAGCTTGGCCAAAGTCCAGATGGCCTGGCAAAGCTCAACATTAATGATGTCAGTCTGGGGTGGCTGCACGACAGAGAGGGCTGGGCCTATGGGTTCATCCTAACTCTGGGGCTCGGTTGGTTAGCATTCTGTTTGGCTGGACTCCCTTTCACATTATCAGCTCTTCTTGGAAACATGGTCATAAGTCTGTAAACGTGTAGTGTACGAATTAGAAGAAGTTTTCGTAGAGTTTAACTCTATCACACGAATTTGGAATGAGAAAGAAGTGTAACAATTCCTAATGTCCTATAGCCTCCTGCTTATAAAGTGTGGTCGAACTCATAAACAAGACTCTACTAGACACGGCTTCATAGACTCCCTACGACACTTGAACTCTATGCTCTGATACCAAGTTTGTCACGCCCCGTGAGGGTACCCAAGACGTGACCGACACCTAGAGACTATTTCTAGTCCCCAAATGAACCACTTAGCCTCGTCGTATCCATTCAATCAAACAACTCAAGACAAGCGGCGGACGACTAAGGAAAGAAAATGGACACATCTCATCTAGTTCTCAAAATAATATATATAATAGAAGAAGGCTAGTAAATAGAACTAGATCACAATCTTAACAATCAACATCCAACTCTAGTCTATGAAGCCTCTATCACTAGTCAAGTGGTGTCAGTGACAAACCCATGGCTACTGAAATCAAAATATAAGACTAGTCTAGTCTAACTCTAAAGCAAGATAAAATAAAGGTAGTGAATCCTCCGGAGTAGGAGAGGCTCACCAATCAACTAAACGTCTCAGATCCTCAACGGTGCACCTATTGACGATCTCTAATCCCTGTATCTGCATTATAAAATGATGCAACATTGAGTGGCGTCAGTATGTGGAATGTACGATATGTAAAATAGTTGAGTGAAACAGAAGCAGGTAGAATAATATGAAACAACATCAACTCAGAAATAGTAAACAATCAACATGTCAAATGTCTATCTAAAGCAAGAATAAAGAGTAGACAAGTGACCCGTCGACCAATCAACCTCATCAATCATATCAGACTCGTCTCAAAAGAACTCATCTCATCTCATCTCAACTCTGTGTACGCAAGGTAGGAACTTTCTAGGAGTTTCTCTAATCGACAACCATCATCTATGAGCCGGTGATTATACAACGAAGTGACGTCATTGTCGCATCCATCCAATACCTTGCCAGGGTAAAGGACATGGCATCAGTGGATCCAAAACAAATAACATCAAGTCTTCTTTTGGGAAAAAGGAAACATCCAGTTTTATGGTTCAATCCTCTCCTACGCTGGCCACGTAGTTATTGAGTTTGAGTTGGACTAACTCTCACTCTTTCGGTGCTCGATACTCCTCCCAAGACTCAATGCTCATAAGACCTCCATCTCAACCAATCTCACAGGGACTTTAGCCCCGTCATCGATCAGTATCTCATAGGGACTATAACCCTATCATCAATCAAACTCATAAGGGCTTTAACCCTTTCATCAATCAAGCTCATAGGGACTCTAACCCTATTATCAATCAAACTCATGGGGGCTTTAACCCTTTCATCAGTCAAGCTCGTAGGGACTCTAACCCTACAATCAATCAAACTCATAGGGACTTCAACCCTTTCATCAATCAATAGCTCAAGGCTTGGAACAATCGTTAGGGAACAATCGAATAGACCATCATTAGAGTTCATTTGTGGAGACTTATGAGACTATCAAGCTCTATCAACTCATCAACATTCTCTCACCACAATCATGATAACAATCAACAATCTCACGGCAAGGCTCTAGACTCAACCCCTAAATTCATTCATGCATGCTTTCAAAAGTTAACATGTAGGGTTATGCAATTTCTCATGAAAATATCCAATTCAAGAAAATAAGTTTATAATGATGATCACATACGAAAATACATGTAATTAGATTTTAATAGATATAATTTGTGAGAAAACATTTAAGAATCAACTTAAGAACCATGTATGGGAACTCATGGACACTCAACTCATCTATGACCATCTATGGGGCATATGAGAGGACAATCTCAAGCTTTTAGTTTAGTCTTACATACCTGGGATGAAGCTCTCAACAATCACTTTAAGGATTTCCTCTTGACTTCCTCAATCTCAAGTTCTTCTCCTCTTTCCTCAAACCCTAGTCTTTTTCAAGGATTAGAATGAGGTTTAAAACCCCTTTTTACGCTTAAAACAACCTAATTAGATCGTGTATTGAGTTTAGGAGGGGTTGAAAATTGACTGAAATGCCCTCACAAAAAAACTTTTAGAAAATTTTTCAGGGTGTTTTCTCAATCCCGTCGATTTTTTTTTAAAAAAACGTAAGTGTCCCTCTGCTACAGGTGCGCGACGCGCCTCTATCGCACACTGACATTGTTTTGATTTTCGGGTCAAAAAATTATCTTTTGATCCGATCTCTCTAAAAATCGACCGAGAATATTTTCCCACTCAATTTTTTGTATTGATCACAAATCCAGCCTTGAATTTGCCATATAAGTATTAATAGATGTGTTACGCGCTTACCCCTCCTCCAGAGGCATTTTGCTAATTTTACCGGACGTTCTAACCATATATATTATTGTTACATCTTTTCCATTGATGATATTGAGGTGAATTAATGGCTAGTCTCTTAGATTCTCCATTAGTAAATCCTAATTTGTTTTTCACAATTAGAGATCTCATTACACCTCTCCTCCATGACTTATATCCTACTCCATCAAACATTGTTGGAACAAGTAGATGACTTGGACTATCAAATGGATGAATGTAAAGAGGACTACTTACATTCCCGATATTATTTCATGTAGAATTGGATCCTTGATCTGTAATTTCGACCATGATGGACTGAAGTTGATGAATTTGAGATTACTATGTAAGGAATCAACATGAGACTATGAGGAACAGTTGAAGAATTCAGGGAGAGAAACCTTACTCTGATACCATGTGAGAAAATCACTGATTTAGCATTTAGAAAATCAACTAAGAAGATGAAAAAATCATGCGAGCTTCATTGTACAAAGAGTTTGGCAAGAGAGGAACTTCTCTGTTCTATATTTGGATGAATTGAAGACTTTGTTTATTTACAATGAATCACTATTTATTTATAGAACGAGCAAAGAAGGAGGTCTAACAATCCCTAACTAATTCATGTGAGCAGTACAATGACTGACCCTTAATTGATTTAAACTAACTAATCAACAACCAATTAGTTGACTAACTGATGACATAGAAAATAGCTAATAAATATCTCAACAATTATTATATTACCAAAAATAGAGAATAATTTTTATAGATAGGTTATTTTACAAAGAGATTCTTATCATGAAGATGATTACTTTTGTTATAGAGAAGTAAAATATAATATAAAAAGTTGATTTGGGAAATTTTAACTTTTATATAATGAAATATTATTATGTAAGATAATTTGTTATAAATGAGTATGACTGTATTTTATCCAATCCAAATTGTTCGTACTAAGCTTTGTTGGCCTGTTTAATTCCATTCCTGCCGTTCACATTCAACTGGATAGAGAGAGGTTGATGATCCAAAGAAGAACAAGAGCTAAGAAACAAAAATTATGTTATTAAATTCTATTGAACAATGAAATTGAATAAACTAGAGCAATAATATCATAGAGTTAACTACACGTATCTAATAACAACAACAACATACCCAGTGAAATTTCATAAGTGGGGTCTGGGGAGGGTAGAATGTAAACAGACCTTACCGCACTACTTCACAAAAGTAGAGAAATTGTTTCCTGGAAACCCTCGTATCTAAATTGTCACTAAATAAATCAGCTACTAACATTAATTTTGTACACATAGGTCCCCTAAGTTAAATTAGTTACAATTACCACCCCTCATCACTATCTTTACTACGTAGAATCTGATGGAGGGAGGAAATGAGAAAATCAATAACGTTATGAAACATGTTTTTACTATTTTTTTTAATTGGAGAAGCTCTTTTCCTTGATTCCAAATATAATAAAAAACATTTTTAGAAAAAACTGACCACTAAAACATAAAAAATTTAAAAAATATATATTTCCCATCCCTATCAAACACAGCCAAGGAGTCGTTTGGTGTGAGGTATAAGGTATATTAATCTCAATATAAAATATAGAATTGTTTTATTATGTATTTGGTTGGAGGTATTGAATAATTATTGGAACCTTAGTAATAGACTAAATTATCACTTGTATATAATAGAATAACTTATTTTAGAATAATTTATCTCAAAATAACAAATTTCGAAATAACATATTCCTAACCGAACCTATCTCTTTTTTCTGGAAAACATTATTATGTGCAGTCTAACATTAACTAGAACATGCTACTTGAGCCATCACATCATGACCAACCTTAAAGCATTCACTTCATTGGCTAATGAATAGAGCCGGTAAAATAGGAAGTGTGGTAATAGATGTTGTATGTGGACAGGATATTTGGCTAAATAAGTAACATAGGTTTCACCAATTCCATTCAGTAAAATAGTTGTCCTCTGACATAAAGATGTTTTAACTTTTCATTAAACTATTATTACTACTTTATTTATTCACTAAACTAATAGCGTCATCAGAATATTGTGGACCATGGAACATGTACTAGTAGTAATGGAGCACAAACAACAGTCAAATTTGAAGTGCTATGATGTTGTTCTCACTTATTGGTCTAAGCAGCCACTTTCAAGTAAACTGTTACTCCATTTATGTTACTTTTTTCTTTTTGATTCGGACTATTTTAATTTAATTGACAATAATTTAACTTTAAAATTCTCTGTTTATTCTGATCCCCAGACACATAAATATTTAAGAAAATGATTTTAGACCACAAGTTTTAAAAGTTTTTTTTTTCTCGAATATTATGTCAAATCAAATAGTACCATATAATTTGAATGAATCTTCTGATTATACAATGTCTATGTTCTATGCTGACTTGAAAGAAACTCCACCAAGTGCTAAAGAATTTCATCAAATATTATTGAAAGTAAATAAGAATTTGTTTATTATTTTTCTATATCCTTAATTAGATGGAAGAAAGCAGAATTTGTAAGGAAGTAATACCATTAAATTCATTTCGAACCATTGTCTATGATTCTGGACTGAATAAAATTTGGAGGAATTTATAGAACAGAGTGAATCACACTTAACATTTGCACTTTTATTTTCAACAACAACGGAAACAAAGAGGGGGAGAGGATTTCAAAAAAGAAGTCTTATGTGTGACAAATTTATAGTCAAGGAGAGGTGTGTGTCCAAATTTTAGGTATGTTTTTAAGTAAAGAGATATAGTTTCCTTAGAAAAAAGAATACATAAGAATCTTGATCTTTGTAGTCTAGAGAAATATAAGAGAATAAGTCCAAAACACTCTTTTTATCTTTAGGTTTAAACTTAAAAAAGCCATTCTTATTTTTTTTCATATGGTGACCTTCATATTTGTAACATTGGGACACTTTTAGTCCTCCTCAAAATTTTGTCTCTCTTTTATGATTTAAATGATACAAATATTTCCTTTTCCATTCCAAAAGCAAAATCTCACAAGAGAAAATTTAAAAGTTTAAAATAAATTATAATCTCTTCTTTTTTTTCCCAAGAGAAAATATTAAGAAATAGATGGCAAACAAATTTTGTTATGTCACTGGCTTTTATATATTCATGTAATGAGATTTGGAAAGAGTTTTTTAGACATATTAAAAATTATTTAAAATTCAAGATAAATTTTTTAATTAAGCAATTGATGTTGGTTTGATCAGAAAGAACAACATTTTTTTTGCTCAACAAGAGAAAGATATTCCATACACTAAATTGCGGAGGAAATTAACGTTAAAAATAGACCAAAGTTTACCATATATTATAAGTGCAACTATAGTGCAGACATGGAAGGTTATTAATGTAATGTACCATGTTAAAGTAGAGGCAAATTCAAAAATTTTAATGACATTCGAAAAATAAAAAAGTATTGTTTATAATTTGAATTTGAAATCTTGAATTTTAACCATCTAAACCACTGACTCAATCCCTAATCTTGTATTCAGAGGATTCAAAATCTAAATATATACCCTAAAAGTAAACAAAAAAATAATTTTATATACATTCTGTAAATTTTTGCTGAAAAGATTTGAGTAAACGCCCTTGCCCCTACCTAAATTCACCCTGTTTGATAGAGTTAGATGACTTCAACCTTTTCTCCAAAAATAACAATATGTAGCTTCTGGTCTCTGACATAAAAAAGAAGAAGATTGTTAAAATGTTTATATATATATATATATATATATATAAATGTATGCCATTATATCTCTATCTATGAGTAAAACAAGAAGATAAAGTTGAAGCCAACTCTCCAGTGCTCATGTGTGCTTAAACTTGAATGAGGAAATGGTAGGACTAATTAAGAGAAAAAGACCTTCAAAGGAGATAAGAATTTGATGACCTACTTAACATGTCTTTTTCAATATCCCTTGGTGACCCTTGCAATTGCATTCTAGGCACTATCTATGTTGATACTTGCTACCATAACTATTTCACTTTTCATAAACTTGTAGAAAAATAGAATAATTGGGAGGGTAGACTTCACCTTTTCCACAATATTTTCTAGGATTGGCTACTTCAAGTTCACGCAATGCACCATGAAGACAATTACATTCCAAGTGCTCAACATGAGTCCAATAAGCTGCTTTTCTTAAAACAAGAAAATGTATTATCTACTGAATATTTTGTTGGATTGGTGTGTTGAATGGTAATGAAAGAAGCTAATGAGATATTCACTACTTTTAGGACCCTATCTAGGATGGAGGAGGGTTTTTCGAATTCACCATATGTTTTTCTTTCTACATCATAAATAATAATGTTGTTTTCATCTTTTTATTTACAAATACTTACATATACATGTGTGAAATTCATATTCGAAGTATCATATAATGACATGACGATTGAATGCACCTCTCTATATTAGAAATTTAAATCTTATATCTATTTCCTTCTCTCTTTTTTTTCTTTCTAAAATTGGGTAAAACCTCTCTAAATGGTTACTCTCAGCACTTTTGGTGTTTTAGTTAATATTGTTTCCTCTTTTTTTGCTTCAACCTTTCAAAACTTTCAAGTTTGTCACATTAGAAATTCTTGATTTTTAAATGCACATATAAAATTTATATAATTAAATTAAATGTGTATATTAAAACTAGTACTATTGAATGATATAACATACAGTCAATGGGCTTAACTGATCTCGATACATTTGACAAATATACATACATACATACACATACACATACACACACACATATATATATGAACCTTAGGTCGAATCGATCAAATTCATATCTAAAATTCACCATTTGTAAAAGTGCACCCATCCTCTCGAAATTTTAGATACGCCTTTGACTACTCTTTTTTTTTTTTTATATATATTCATTACCATCTTTTTCTAGATTCGCACTTTCATTTATTTGTAGAATCTAGGCATAATACATAAATGTGACCTTTAACTCAGCTTCAACTAGCATCTATGTCATTCGACTTTAAGTATGTACAATTAGACACTTAAACTATCCAAAAATTGAATAAGTAGATATACACGTCTTATTGTCACGACCCAACCTATTGGATCGTACAGGCACCTACTCTAAGACGTAGATAAGAGAACCCTAAATTTTCAACCAATTAAATCATTGCAAGATGAAAGAGATAGAAGATAAAACTGAAAAAGATCTTTGAATTATCAAATACAGAGTTAAAAATCCAATTTTTACTTTTTTTTTTGGTAAAAAGTCATCTAACACCCTTAAGGAATCTAGTCTAAACAGGTAGAAGAACTTCTAAGAATACAACGTGAAACACAATAATGACATAGCTACCACCACAAGGAAGGAAGAATAGAAGTTGTTGGAGATCATCATCGTCTTCGTCTTCACCTTCAAAAACATCACTAATCCTACAACCAAACTATATCAAAAAGATACCACAAAAGTAGTATCAGTACGCAATACACGTATTGATAGGCATCATCTGTCAACCCGAAATTCACCATACAATATATAGCAATATTCATAAGCAAGCATGCAATAAAGGACCACACCACTCCTTCTTTTACCCGCATACTCTTACCATTTTGATTACCTTAACCACCTCTAGTATATGACATGATCTCACCCTTTTAAATTATTTCGTTGCCAACTCTAATACACATCATGACCTAACCTTCTATTCCTTATAATAGGGGGTTCTGGACCTATAACCGTTAACTTGGTCTAATCAATCTACCACTTTTATTTAATCTTTATCACCTACATTTGGCCCTGAATATTTAGCTTTCAATAAGCCACATTAAGACAGTTTGGAAATTCTCCCATTTACTTATACTAGCGCACTATGCGGAACCTAACCCGCCATAGCGGGATTTCTTCCGCTAATGCGGTCTATACGAAAATAGAAACTCAAACTTCCTTTTCAAAGCCCCCAAAAACACACATGACCATAGCACCAAACTTAGTCTGACTCTCAGGTATCAATTCATTACTTAACAACCCTTCAATCACTTCCACTTGATCATAAACAATCTCATACTTGATTATATGAAATAAGATAGACAAGCACAAGTAATAAGAAAAGTGATACACAATCATATCACAAATACAGTACAAAAGTAACACCTTACAATGGAGAATTTAGTACACATCGACTTCTGATTTTCTGTACTAATTATTACCAAATGAGCATGACCAATTACAGTTATGACGATTTCTTCGTTGTCGATCATACATAGGTAACAATCAATAATGATTCTCTCATAGAATTCATAACCAAACTATTAGCATATCGGTGTTACACCCAATCCAATAATTAGCATGTCCAAATGTGACACCCAATTCAATATGTGTCAAAATATGACACCGAATTCAATATGTGCGAAATGTGGTACCCAACAACATGTGTTAGAACATCACATTCGATCCAATAATCACAGTCACAAATACAATTATTATCACAATGAGTGATTCATACACTTGCAAAATGAAGTAACAAGTTCATACCAACAATGGTTCTCTCATGGAACCCAACCCATACTATTAACGTGTCAAAACGTGATACCCGATTCAATAGTTAGCATGTCAGAATGTGACACCCGATCCAATATGTGTTGAAATATAATACCCAATCCAATAATATGCTAGAACATGACATTCCATCCAATAATATGTTGGAACATGACATCTGATCTAATAAGGAATCGGAACATGGCAAAACTATATTTACCAAAGATTGAAATATTTAACCTTTGGAATAATACATAAATGTATTTTTAACTTGAGCTCGTTTCACACTAGTACTCTCTAATTTTGGTTGTGCACAAGTAGACGCTTAAACTTGTTCAAAGTTGGACAAATAGACACATACGACCTACACGACATTATGCATCCTACATGGTATCCTATGTATATTATACCATATAGGACTCATGCATTCAATTATTCAATTTTATACAAGTTTAAGTGCTTACTTGTGCACATCCAAGTTGAAGGGCATAAATGTGTGTTAGAGTAACATTTTAATATTAAAATATATTAAGATTGCTTCATATGAATTGTCATGTATATGTGAATTGCAAATATTTACTACATATTGAAATACATTAGTTCTCACATTAAGTTGGTGATAAAATGTGGCAGTAATTTCCGAGATAACTTTTGTAATCTTTAACTCATTGTTCTACCCTTTATTCTTGTAACTTACGTAACCTTTGGGATGTTCATTTACTCACATTATCTTTCTATTTATGACAAGGAAGAATTATTCACACTATAAATAATAGTAGTCTTGCTTTGTTTTAAGAAGAAGAAGTATACAAGAAAAATGAGAAGTGTGAAGAATATTGTGGTGTGTAGTAGAGTGTGCAATAGTGAAAGAGAGTTGAGACAAAGAAAATATTCTAAATATTCAACTATATTCACTATACAAAAGAGAGTGATTATATGTTGAAAGAAGTTCTTTTTATGGAGCTTTATACTCTTCAACTAATCTAGAGTTGTTTGAATCATACAACGTTATTGGACTATTGTATCTTGCAGGGGACAAGTTAAGTGTATTACTGCTAGATCGGTATAGACTATGTTGCAGTGGGCTTGAATCTTCTTAAGGAGTGCGAGATATCCGCGCCTCAGCCTGTATATATTTATTTATTTATTTTTTGTCATTTTATTTTTCAACTGTAATTTATTATATTTATGATATATAGACCAATAATATGAATTGAAATCAAGTTAAAGGACACATTTATATATGGCTCAGTATCTTTTGCATGCAAAGCTATACCGTGCCTTTAAATTACCTTACAACTCATTTCTCTTGAGCACAAGTCAAATCCCTTTACTAGCCCCCAAAAGGATGGCTCTTTATACATATAAAGTAAAAGAAAAATATTTTTGGTTTGTGAGACACTTTTCTTTTGAGATACTATTCACTTTCTTTAGAAAAAATTTTAGTCAGAAAATTAATTTTTCAAGTTAAAAAAGGTGATGAAGCCTTTTAAATAGTTGGAAGGTATGCTTTGAACAAACTTCAGCTTTGTCAAGGGCCTTCAATTCACTTTGAGGCCTTTAGCTAGCTATTAACTTCATCTTGAAAACATTCCAACTTGTATTCTCTAAAGAGAAAAAAGAAAATGTCTTTAGCAAGAGAAGGTGAGACAGAATCCTCACAGTTTGCACCAACTCTTCAAACAAATACTGATCCATCAGAGTTCTCACAAACACTTCAATCTTTTGCTGAGAGTGAGAAAGTGCAACTCTCTCTGTTCTCCCAAACACTTCAAACACCCGTGGCTTCTGAGAGAAGGCGCGATTGGGTACTAAATGTGCCCGAACCACCAGGACTGTTATCTGATCTGAAGACTTCATTCAAGAAAACAATACTCTGTCCTCTTGAAAACAAAATTCAATGTCTTGGAAAGCATCCTGTTCCTGCACTCATTTTGATTCTCAACGTCATATTTCCACCACTTTCTTGGTGTAAAGAATATAATGTAACAAAATTCAGAAGGGACATCTTGGCTGGTTTAACTCTTGCAAGCCTTTGCATCCCTCAGGTAAATTAAATTTCTACTAGTAAGTAGTAACACCTAACTGGTCTGTCCTGTTTCGACATTGATCTTTTCGTTATGTTGTGTAGAGCATTGGCTATGCGACTCTCGCGAAACTTGATCCTCAGTATGGCCTATGTAAGTGAAATTCTCTTGTACTACAAGGTTATGGGTTAATTTATCCATTTTATGCATTATACTAACAATTTATTCTGTTCATTCCTCTCCAGACACAAGTGTTATTCCGCCACTTATTTACGCTATGATGGGGAGTTCAAGAGATTTAGCAATTGGACCAGTTGCTGTTGTTTCACTACTCTTATCCTCAATGATTCCGAAACTTGAAGATCCTACTACTAATCCAATTGCATATCGAAAACTCGTGCTTACTGTCACCTTCTTCGCGGGTACTTTTCAAGCAGCTTTTGGACTACTTAGGTACAACTTTTTCCACAATCAAGGGCGCGTTTAACTTATTTTTTATAAAGTATACGTTGAACCCCTTGGAAAAAATTCTGGCTCGGCCATAGGTGCTAATTGTGTATATATTTGTATAATTAATAACAGGTTGGGATTTCTGGTTGATTTTCTGTCACATGCTGCTATTGTTGGTTTTATGGGTGGTGCTGCTTGTGTGATTGGACTGCAACAGCTCAAATCACTGCTTGGGATTTCAAATTTTACAAACAAGACAGATATCATCTCTGTCTTGGCTTCTATTAGCAAATCAATGCATACTGTAAATTCAATTTGTCTTCTAAATTAATATATCTATATTAGCTATGTCAACTAATTTTATTTTATTTATTTGCAGATGAATCCTTATAGCTTTATAATTGGGACTTCATTTCTGATCTTCATCCTTTCTACCAAGTACTATCTGGCAAGTAACTGTGTCCTTTTTGACTGTAGTCACTCACCATATTTTTTGAAGTGGAATATAAATTTATGTGGAAAGAATCCGCAATAAATAGTAGATCTGAACTCATTAAAAGTAATAAAAAACTTAAAAGATAAATTCATAAAATTTAAATTTTGAACCCATCAACTTTAGTGGATTAATGAAAAGTTGTGATGGTATTGGCATACGTCTTAAAAATTGTAGAAAAAAATAACAAAAGAATGCTAAAAGAAGAAATACTATAAAAAAGATTTTGATAATTTAGTTATAAGATGGTCAAAATGAATAAGTTTGAGGTTGGCGGAGAGTATTAGTTACAAGTTCAACTGCATTCGAAACTTTTGTTTAAATCTTGTATTTCTATTTTTAAAAAAATCATTAAACATGTACAAATATTGAATGTAAACCCAATAATTGTGGTAACTATATGTTCGATGAAAAATTTAGAAAACAGAAATCATAAACTTTAAAGGGATCGTTTATATGATAAGGTAAATATTTCAGAAGTAAAGTTGAGATTAAACTTTACTACTTTGTTTGATTGAAAGTATAAATTTACCAAACAGGTTAGTATAAATTTAATGTTGAAACTTGAATATCCCATCTTATCTCATCTAACTTGATATTATTAGTCCCAAAATTATAATTCCAGAATCTGTTAAGAATATCGATATGCTTCAAAAGAGTTGTGATATTTCCAACATCATGTTGATTTTTTCAGGCCAGAAAGTACAAGAAACTATTTTGGTTAGCTGCAATGGCACCACTGGTGTCCGTAATAGTGTCAACATTAGTTGTTTTCTTGACAAGAGCTGATAAACATGGAGTTAAGATAGTGAAGCACATAAGTGGAGGATTGAACCCAAGTTCCATCCATGAACTGCAATTCAATAGTCCACATACTGCTCAAGCTGCCAAAATTGGGCTCATCGTTGCACTTGTCGCCCTCACAGTACGTGCCTTTCCTTGTTTACTTAGACAATGGTTTTATTAAGATCTGAATTTGAATAAACATTTAAAATTGTCGATTTGGGTTGATATTGGCTATTAGTGGTGCGGTGGTAGTGTTGATAGTGGTTGTCAGTAGTAATTGATGATGGTGACATCTAATAATATATAATTGTGGTAGATGATAGTGATAACAATGAATGATGATAAAGTTAAATAGTGGTAATATATGGTGGTTGCTGGTGATGACCATAAATGATGAGTAGTGATAGTGACAATAGACGTGCTATTTTATATTTATGGATGTATTTTAACTTGTTACTTATAACTTTAGTACTTGGCATGTTATTTTTTGTTAATTATGTTGAACGGACAGGAAGCGATTGCAGTTGGGCGATCTTTCGCTAGTATGAAAGGATACCGTCTTGATGGAAACAAGGAAATGTTGGCTATGGGTGTTATGAACATTACAGGATCATTAACTTCTTGTTATGTAGCAACTGGTCAGTATTTTACTTATATTAATTTTCAAATAATAATGTTTAATTGCTCACCCATGAGAATTTTTAAAATTCTTTTGGCAACTTCAGTGAAATGCATAATTGAGATGTATTACTGAGAATAAAAAGACTTATGGTTAGATAGTTTAAGGGGATTTTAATGGTATAAGGTACTATGTTTTTAATAATAATTATAGCTAAACTTTAATAAAATTACATTTTAGAATTATATTTTTTCTAGAATCTCTCTTCTTTCTCTCTCAATCTTACTAACCTCTCTTCCCTATTTTCCTCTCTCCTTCACCTCTCTCCTATCCCTTTCTCCCCTCTCGATGCCGAACTTCCTCCCTTCACTCCCTCTATACCCCCTCTCAATGCCGATCTATCCCTCCCCCTCCCTCCGTTCCCTCTCTTCCTCTCTCTCTCTCTCTGTTCTCTCCCTCTCTCACCCTCTTCTCTCGCTATAATTCATTGTATGATACTCCATAGCAGAGACCAGTGTTTTCAAAAATATTTTAGGGGCGAGTCTTGGGGTGAGGTGTACTAAAAACAATTTGGGACATAAATTGAAGGCGCTAATCCATAGAGCGTAAGTCCTAGAATTTGGAACGTAAGCCTCGAACATAAGAATGCACTCCGAATGTTAATTTTTATTTTTATTAAAATATTTTTGTGATAAATTACTTTTTATTATTATGAATATAATGATATTTCTACTTTATGTTATCATTTTTTCAGTTATGCAGTATTTTTTAAAACATTTAAGAAAATAAAGCAACTCTCATAAATATTTTTTAGATAATAATGTCTCAAGCTGATATGATAGAGATTTCATAGAATTATATACCTTAAGCAATTTTCATTTTCTTTCCTTCATTACTTTTACTCTTTTAATGATTTCCGTGTTTGAAATATATAAATAATAATCAATGTAAATATTAGTTGAGGGAGGAAAAGGTTAATAAATGTGGATAGGGACAACCATTTTATTTTAAAAATTATCTTGGCTATTATCATTTTTTGTGTTGTAACCTTTTTCAAATAACATCACAATATTTTTTTTGTACTATTGATGATTAATTTAAATTTATTTGTTGAATCGTTGAAAGTTTTACTTTTGCTTATTTTCTTATAAGCAATGAAATTATAAAACTTAAGCTATATGAGATATATCCCCTGTAGATTCATGTAACTTATGCCGTATGTCTCGAAACTTATGTCTCACCTCACGCACCCCCCTTTTAAAACATTGGCAGAGACATACAATTTAGGAACAAATACATAGAAAAGAAAAAGGAAATTTGTATCAATTGTATCACTCCTGTATCGGCACACTATATTGTATCAGCTAGAAGTATTGAATATAAATGATATAAGAGTGAATGAACACAAGTGATACAGTCTGTACATAATAAGTATAGCATGTATAAACTTGTATATATAAGACTGTATTCGTCAATGCAATGACTTGTATCCATTGAATATAGTCTATAACTAGCATATTTCCTCTATCTTCCAAACCTCGCTCACTTCTCTCCTCTCTCCCAATCTCGCTCGCCTCTTTCCCTTCTCATTTAATCTCATTCATCTCTCTCCTCTTGCTATGAATGACAAATACCCAACCTATAGCTATATTGGAACATCACGAGTAGTAGCAAGTAGTAGTCCTTGTTTAGTTAAGATACTTTATTTTTTAGTCCTTGTTTAATATAGATTACCTTAGTTTAATTCATTTAGGAGTCTTCTCTGTGTAACTCTATTTAAAGGCTTTCTTACTTCATTGATAAGACAATCGTTTTAATTTCCAGCACATATTCTGTCTTCATAAGCTATAGATTTCTAAGTAGCCCCAAACATTAGTCAAGTCTGAAATTTCTTCTACTTCAAAAGAGACTATGGGGTGGTAAACATAGTGGGGAGAAATTTATTCGCACTATATCAAATTTCATTAGCCATCTCAAATTAGATAATAAATTGAGGTGATAATATAGGTTAATTATTTTTATACAATTAAACATTCTGTTAATGCAGGGTCATTCTCAAGAACAGCAGTGAATTTCAGTGCTGGTTGTGAAACAGCAGTGTCCAACATAGTTATGGCTGTAACAGTCCTAATATCACTTGAATTTTGCACAAGACTTTTATATTACACTCCAGTAGCCATTTTGGCTTCCATTATTATCTCTGCTTTGCCTGGACTCATCAACATAAGTGAAGCTAAATACATATGGAAAGTAGACAAGACAGATTTTCTTGCTTCTGCTGCTGCATTTCTTGGTGTCCTTTTTGTATCTGTCGAGATTGGCCTCCTACTAGCGGTATGTAACTTCTTCTTAAATGTGTACAAGTTTGTGTTTAGGAAAAAGTTTTTATTATTTATATGTGCGCTATACTACACGATATGTTGTTGATTATTAGGAGCTAAATTATTTATGAATTAAATCATATGCATAATAATGCCATGTTTAGTAGCGATCTTTTGTATAAAATTGAACACATCTAATATGATGGTTATTAATTTTAAAATTGACATAACTAATATATGTATAAGTTATGGTAGAATTTATATATTATTTTATGTAAGATAAAATAAGTAATACATAAATAAATAAACTACATAATTAATGTTTAGATAGAATAATACTCCTATTAGATGTAAAAAATTTTCTAATTATTACTTGTCACTTTGGATAAATCAAAATAGGACAATTTTTTTTTTTTTTACCTATTTTACCTCCAAACTTACTTACATAGTTAATATTTTTTTGAAAATGAAGAACTTCTTGAAAATTTTCAATGATCAATTCATCCTTAAATTACCTAGGTGAAAATTTTCAATGATCAATTCATCCTTAAATTACCTAGGTAATATTTCTTGAAAAAATAAAAATATTATTAAATTATGAAACACTTTCACTTACCATTTTATTGATAGTATTAAATATATTAGAATTTGAATTATGACTTTAATGAATATTTTTATCAATAAATAGGGGTAAAATGATACTCTCTTTATATTAATCATTATGTGTCAAGCTAAAATTTGGCATCTAATAATTAACAGGGAGTACATAATTATAAACAATGCATCAGCCTTGGACAAAAAGTGCATAATAATGTTCCACAAGATTTGTCAAAATAGCATCCTCAACAAACCCAATCATCAATTTGTCAAAAAAAAATTAAGAAATCACAAAATTCTTTTGTCAATTTCAAGCCTCACAATAATGACTCGTGATATTTAAATATGTGATGATAAATACAAATATCACTCTCATAAGTTCTTACAAATCAAATCACAAAATAAGAAATTATTAAACATTTGTACAACGACTGTAATCTTAAACATTTTCATAGATGATGGAGTTTAACTTATTTAATCTTTTAGGATAAAAAAACAAGTGAAGTGAAGATGTAAACCTTTCCCAAATCCAAAATGATTAGGAAAAGTTAGATAAAATTTGTCCAAATTATATAAAATAAAATTACATGTGCAATGTTATTTCAGGTTGGTATATCATTTGGAAAGATAATTATGAACTCAATCCAGCCTGGAACAGAAAAACTAGGAAGGGTTCCAGGAAGTGATTTGTTTGGAGATGTGGAACAATATCCCATAGCTACAACAACTCCTGGGGCTCTCATTGTCAGAGTCAAATCTGCTTTGCTTTGTTTTGCAAATGCCAACTTCATTAGAGCAAGGTATGTGAAAGATGAAGTAGATTGAGTCAATTAGTCAAGATGGGTAGGTCAATGTGAACTAATAAACAATGTGAAATGGGCTATAATCCAATTTGTCCAACTCAAATTCATTTTTCATTGATTTGATTTTTCTTTTATAATTTCTTTGATTACCAAATCAAACTAACAAAAGCATTTTCTTTCGTTTGTAATTGTCAGTGTTATATTCTAAGCAAACCAAAAATTTTATTTACAATATTTTGATACTTTTTTTTCATTATTATGGCTATATAGGTCTTACTTAAATTTGCCCAAACTTTTAAAAAAGGGACTAACTTGGGTTATCCTAGAACATTTGAGCAGGTTGGGCATGTATTAAAATTTGACACCCCTACTCCCATACTATGCAATTGAACCAAGTTATGTTATCATGAGTATATTATTCTTTTGGCACTTTTCTCTTATATCTGAAGAAGGGCAGGGTCCGGGGAAGGGCCCGACTACAAGGGTCTATTGTACGCAGGATATCAATCTCATATCTATTGATCTTAATGTCTTTTTGTTGTTTATTATCAAGGATATTGAACTTAGCACTGGAAGAACAAAATGAGGGTGCCATAGAAAGTGCTAATCAAAATAGGGTGCAACTCGTTATTCTTGACATGTCAAGTAAGTACTACTGTCCAATTTAAAGCTTGTTTGGTGTAATTTATTAAGGCACAAGTTTTTCTTCTTTTTTTTTGGTAATCAAGGCACAAGTTATTAGCTAGCTATATGACTTTGTTATATATAGTTCTTGAAAAAGTTATGATTTTGTTATATATTCATTTACATTGAAAAGTTGGTGGATGTAGATTTGCTCAACATTGACACATCCAGCATAGCTTCTCTTGAGGACCTACAGAATGAGCTGGAATCAAATGGAATTCAGGTAACTATAAATAACATTTCGCTATAGCAATCAAAAAATATCCAGAAAATGACCTCGTTATAGAAACATCCTATTGAACCTATAGGGTATAGTTGTTGAATGTACAAAACATTTCACTCTAACAGCGTCAAGTTTTCTTTGGAACCGATTTTACATCTTATATTTCTAAAAACATTTCTCTATAGCAAACAAAAAATGTCCGGACAAATGATATCATTATAGAAACATCCTACTGAACCTATTGTTGTCGAATGTACACGACATTTTTCACTATGACAAAGTCAAGTTTTCTTTGAAATCGATTTTTTTTGGTTAAATCTGTAGTATATTTTACTATAGCAACCAAGAAATATCCGCATAAATAACGTTATATATCGAGAAATCCTATAGATGTTGAATGAACACAAGAAGTTAATGTTTTTTTTGCAGTTGGCACTAGCAAACCCAAGGTGGTATGTGATCCACAAATTAAGGCTAGCCAATTTTTTGAAGAAAATTGAAGGGAGGGTCTTCTTGACCATTGGTGAAGCCATTGAAGCATGTTTGACTAGTAAGAACATGCTTCCTATTTGAAACTTCTTGTTTGATGTGCCTATGTTATAACACCACAAATATTTGTCTTTTTGAAGTTAATGTTCTTAATGGTGTATCGATCAGTATTTGATTCACGTATTGTCTGTATATATTCAAGGGAACAATAATAAAAGGAGCGAATAGTATTCTTGCTCCTTGTCATTGTAAGAAGGAATTAAGTTGTGGTGTTCATGTAGCTTGAATTGAACATTATCATGTCATGTTATAACATATGTATGTTTGAAGTTCCAATCTATAATATATGTGAGTTAATTCCGCTTACATTGGAGCACAATTATATATGTTTAATGGCAATTCAACGCGCTTTTGACTTGGTTTTAATGTATCAAAGAATATCAGCTGAAATTTATTCATGGAAAGGTACCAACATTTACAGAGCTCCTCAACTTACAGCTTGTTTGGATGGTGGTTTTTGATGGTATGGTATGGTATGGTTACTAAGAGAACCACGTTTGTTTTGATTGTTTCATTAATTATATGGTATGGTATGGTTTAGTTTCATGGTTCTCTAACCATGAAAACCCTCACTTTTTGAAACCACCAATTTGGTGGTATCCCATGGTTTCCTTATTTTTTTTCCCAATAATACCCTTATTTAAATTTAAATAGTTTTAATTTATCCTTTATTTTTTTTATTAAACTTTACCCTAATATATATATTGTTTTTGTATTACTTATTTTTCTCCGCATCAACTTTTGAAACTTTTGTTCGCCTCCCGTTTTTTCTTTCACGTTTTTTTTTTGAGTTTTTTTCTTAAGTTCTTACTTTTTTTTATTTTTTTACGTTGTTTGTATGGTTTGGAGATAAATTAGCTTGTATGTTTCCCTACTTGATTCTATGTATTTTTTTTTTTAAAAAAAAATATTAAAAAGATATTGATAAATTTAATGTGTATACTAATTAAGGATATTTTTGTAAATTTATAAGTTACGATACAATACCATACAGGCAAATCAAACAATAAATTATCATTAAACAGTAGAAACCCATACAGTCTATCCAAACATGGTATCGTATTGTACTGTACGATACCATACCATACCATACAGTACCATACATTATGAAACCATGGCAAACCACCATCCAAACAAGCTGTTAAAGAATCAGTAATGAAAGAATACAGATTAGTTAAACTTAGCACTTGAAAATCAGCAACTTAAAAGAACCAAGTGAATTTCCCATAAACAGGTACACAGGGAGACCAAAAAATTTCCTCCTGACATTTTCCAAGAAAGTTTACTTCAAGGTATATATGCACCCCTTGTGGTTGAATTCCAATAGATGAGACAATCAACGATACGTTCTTCTTGTTCATCGGAAGACAGTCTGCGAGTGCTTTAGTAAAGTATTGAGAGGCTTGTTTTGAGCTTTACACCACAAGTTCCTCACACCTGCAGTCACCTAATGAACAGTCCAATAATTCAAAAACCCAAAGTCAGAAACGAACTAATATTAGTTTCTTTAGTTAAGAGTTGACGAAAATTCAACCTTTCCCAGGCCTTGTCTTGCGTAAGGAACAGTTCTTTGATATCCGATAGTACTTGTTGAAGGAGGAGATTTCCGGCTTGTTTCTTCTCTGCACGGAAATTTCCCTCTGCTACTACTCCTTGTTGTTATTGAGGAAGGATTACTCTTCCACTTATCGATAGGAGAACTTGGAATATTTTGCTGATAAGAAGAAAAAATCAAATCCAAGAAATAACTCTTTGGTTGATCACATAAAAGCTAGTGCATTTTGATCAATATGCATACCACTTGGCTTTTACTTCTTGTAGTAATGCTGGAAGTGCCTTGACAATTCCCAATTGACAAATCTGGTAAACTTGATTCCTAACAGTAGAAAAGTATCACGACTAAGCAAAATATAACCGAACTCGGAAAGTTTTGATAAGATAAGTTATGAAACATACAAGAAATAGAACGGTTGCACAATGCTTTAGGACTTCCAAATTCATCCGAACATCGTCTAAGCTCCTGCCATTCAAGATAAAAAAAATCCAAATTAGGATCCATTTTCATAAATTTTAGACCGTAAAGTTTAAGCTTTTGAGTCTAACCTGTGCTTTTGCTCCCCGAGATCAAAGTAAGCTGCCAATGAAGCCATCTACAACAAGGAATAATTTAAGAAGCAATAGTTGAAATCGAACATTATATTGAGTGAAATGTTCATGGCATACCTTCATGTTTCCGGCTCTTTTACCAAATTTTTCAGACAAAACATCCAAGGAATCGATAATTCCAACAGGCACGGGTGCAGGACAACCAATTTCAGCAAAAGCAGCTTTAATACGAACACAATCGAACCTTTGTATGTTATGACCTGCCCAAATCCTACCATCCAATATATTGAAGATCTTCTGTGCAACTTGTTGAAATGAAGGTGCATCAGCAACTGCTTTTCGCGTAATCCCATCTATTCTCCCTGACTTTAATCCAACAACTGACAAGTCCCCTGGCCTAATAAGGGTGCAGTAGCTCTCAAGTTCAACAAGCTTTCTTGAACAAATCACCATTGCACCAAACTCCAACACCCAAAATTTCTGTCCAGGTTTCGATGGAACGTTTGTTTCCAAGTCGAAAAACACAATCTCTGATGACCTTTTGTTGTTAGGAATTGCCATTGCTATTTAAGGGTTCAAAAAAGTTGTAAGATAGGTTGTTATTTGATGAATTGATGGTCTATTTGTCATATATATATGAAAAACAAAGAATGAGGAATATTCTTTCATCATTAAATTGGTAGATTGTCTTGTAAATCAAGTTAGACTAAGTTTTGGTGTTTGTACAAAGTTGTCCTTAGCTTCTATTTGATGATGTCCTTTCTTAAGGGAATTCCAGTTAGATAGGTAACATTCCATCTCCTAGTCTCATTGGTATTTGTCTATATGTAATATTAAATGGATATATTGCCAAATTAAGTACATAAATGTTTTCAATATCAATTTATAGAGAGACTTTTTAAAAACTTCCATCTTTCATTTGAAGGAAAAAGTTGCATTTAGAAAGTAAAGGAAACATGGATAATTAGAAAGTATATAAACTATTTCTCCTTTCTAGTTTTGTGACATACTTTAGGTTAAAAAAATGATATGCTTCTAATTATAAACAATTAACTTCACATTTCTCATTTTATTCTGAAGGAGTTCTTTTATCGTCACACAAATGTTATAGCATATTTAAAATTATAAGTTTTA
Source organism: Solanum rostratum (assembly GCA_029948455.1). NCBI lineage: Eukaryota > Viridiplantae > Streptophyta > Magnoliopsida > Solanales > Solanaceae > Solanum > Solanum rostratum. Next base: position 11,866,962 of record CM057053.1, on the reverse strand, counting down.
ATAGTTTTATAGTTGACAAATGTCATGTTGTATTTGTATATCACAAGTTTCAGATGTCATCATTTCTTTTTTTAAACTCTTCGTCAATTCAAACCACGTAACTTACACAGGAAATGTAAACTGCACTAAGCAAGCTACATGTGACAAGCTCATAGTTAATTAGCAAGCATAAGCTGATTCGATCTTGGGTCTTTCCCATGAGAATCCACCTCCCAACCACTCAATCATGCACTTGCAGGCAAAAAGTACAACTTTATACTAGTATTTCTAAAAAGTTAAATATTTATTAAAGGTAAATAAATTTCAACCCGAAAATTGCGACTTTACATTGTACCTAGATTAACATAATAAGGAAGATTACACGTTTTTTGTATAACTATAGAGAAAGGTAGGAGATTGATTCCAAAAATAAACATGCAATTACTTCCTTTTGGGGGAGATAAAAATATCAAAACCCTCCTAAATAACATTAACAAAAATATTTTTCTGTTGATGAGAAATTGAAGCAAAAAGGAAGTCCAACAAAATAAGTAATTCCCTGTTCTCTTACGTTAGTTAATAATAACGTTAACAGAAAGAGTGGACCATATCACACGTTAACTCTTTTTGATCCATTAAATTATGTTCTAAACTTTAGTCCAAAAAATAAAAATTATCATAATTCATAACCCACTTTCTCTATCGAAATATGAGATAAGACTAATAAATAAATTCATTGTAATATGAAATATAATTAAGTAAATTATCAAATGATATGTTGTCTATTGAAAATCCTTATCACCGCCAACTAGTGGCGGAGACACTTTTGGGGTTCATCCGAATCTTCTTTGGGGGGAAATTATACATAGTTAAAATTACTTTTATCTATATATAATAGATGTCGAACCCCATTTGGCTCATGTTGTGTCAATTATACTGCTCCAGCATGAACAAAATTAAACAGACAGATACAGGGTTCAAAATTAAGAACATATAGTTAAGTAGATACACGTCACACTCAATTATTTTCAGTTTCAATCATCAACCAACAAATTTCACACAAATAAACATCAGTGCAGAGAAATACACATAATGAGAGAACGTGAAGAGTCAGATCAGACTACAAACATTATTGATGCATGTATTACACTGGGACAGCAGGTTTGAGAGTAACCAATGCTTTCTTGATTCTCTCCACAGCTGCCTGCAAGGTCGACAGCGATGCTGCATAGGAGATACGGATACATGTGTCATCCCCAAATGCATCTCCGGGGACAAGCGCAACCTGTTTAAGGTAAGAGGGAGGCACATGCATTAGGGTATAAAGAAAAGAAATGGGAAGGAGCAGGGATGGAGCCAGAACGCTTGACATGGGATCCGAAAATGTAATATGAATGTCTAGTGAGAATCAAACCCACAACAATGGGCTAAACATCAAGACCTTCAGCCGCAGAGCTAAAGTTCATATTATATTAGGGGGATTCAAAACTTAATATTGAATGAACAAATTGACCTTATATATACAATGTAATTTTTTGAGGATGAACCCCCATATTCCGCCAATGGCAAGGAGCTAATGCACATGACCAAACACAACGAACCGTCAGATTTTTGTAGGATTGACTTCCCAGATTTTGACCAATATTGGCCTAACAATGGAGAATGGCATAGTGGCTAAACATCAAGGCCTTCAGCCGCTGAGCTAAAGTTCATATTATGTTAATGGGATTCAAAACTTAATATTTAATGAACAAATTGACCTTGTATATACAATTTAATTTTCTGAGGATGAACCCCCGTATTCCGCCCTGGCAAGGAGCTAATGCACATGACAAAACACAACGAACTGTCAGATTTTTCTAGGATTGTCTTTCTAGATTTTGACCAATATTTGCCTAACAATGGAGAATGGCATAGTTAAGGTGGGTGGAAACCTTTTCTGCAGAATCCCCAGGTTAGATGCTCAAGTAGAGAACAAACTAACACGTCAGTATTAAGGACTGTCTGAAAGTTGCAGTACCCATCTTTTCTGAAAACATGTCATGAGTGTAATCCTCAATTGTTTTTTAGTGCAAGCAACTTCAGACCTAAGGTAAACATCTTGCACATCTGTCGTTTTGTAATTATGCTTATTAAAGTTCAAAAAACGATGAATCTTACTTGAGCTTTATCCAGTAAATATCGGCAAAGAGATTCTGAGTTGTTGACAGTGCCAAATCCATCAACCTCTACTCCGTAATAAGAGCTTAAATCAATAAATAGATAAAATGCTCCCTGCAAAAGAAAACCGAAAGATTGGACTCAATATATCAGCGGTAAGAGTGCAAAAGGAAAGAAGTGACCTGAGTTTTAATACTAAGTATGCACATAATCCTTTTTCTCTACTTTTACGTCCTCCATTAAGAAATTTTACTATTAAGTGCACTCATAATACATACCCGAGGCTCTGAAATTTTGACACCATCAATTTCCCCAAAGCTCTTGACAAGGAAATCTCGCCGCTCACGAAATGCTTTTACCATATTTGCAACTGCTTCTCCGCCAGCATGGCCCAGTCCCAAAGCAGCCACAGCTGCTTTTTGGGAGATGCTACTTGCACCTGATGTGAACTGCGACAGCAGAGAAATAGATTTAGAAGTATACTCTCACATAGGGGGGAAGCAACACTGGATAATGTGCAGACTAAATAACAGTGAACACATCTTTTACTACTTTCCATGGGTCTTTATTTAATAGGTTAAAATTCTGGCCAAATAAAAGACCACAATCAAGGAAAGTACTTTAATGGATCCAATAAGTATGGTCGGATGAGAACTGGTTTTGTCAATAATGTTAAACTAAACACAACGATGAACTCAGTTTCCAGACCAGTTAACTTGTAAATAAGAGTTCCGAAGGAAAAATACCACATTCCTTTAAGTCGATGAACTTGTTAAGAACAAAAATATTTACCTGGCTCTGTAACTTATTACATGCAGAAATAAAGTGTTTAGGACCAGCAATATAGCCAAGTCTCCAACCAGTCATTGCAAAGGCCTACAAGAACGTATATTATAAGGCACACCTCTAGATATGTATTCCGATATATGTAAAACAAATAGTCATTGCCAAGGAATACGAATGCAAGGGAGAACTAAGGAATTATAACTTTCATACAATAAGAGCTGCATTACCTTAGAGAAACCATTTACAGTGAGAGTCCTATCCCACATACCAGGCAAAGACGCAAAGCTGGTATGAGTTGCTGGTGCATAAATAATGTGTTCGTAAATTTCATCTGATATCACCTGCAGACAAGAAAGCATTTTTTTGAGGGGGCGGAAAGGGGGTATTTCAGATTCAAAGAACAGATTGGGATCATATTCAAGACGAATTAGATATGATGAACCTACAAGAAGCCTCGGATGCCTAGCCACATTCTCAGCAATCTCTTCAAGCAATTTCCGAGGGTAAACAGACCCTGTTGGGTTGGATGGAGAACAAAGAATCAGAAGTCGTGACTTTTCAGTCAGTTTAGATTCAAGAAGCTTTGGATCTAATAAAAAATCTTCAGATATGCTGGTCCGGAGAATCACAGGCGTTGCATCTGCCATCCTTGCCATTTCAGGGTAACTCACCCAATAGGGAGCTGGAATAAGAACCTGTGCGTGTATGCGGGTTAATAAGCCAACAAATTTCAGAACGAAGTATTTCTTATATCTCAGAGATAACAAATAATCTTCATTACATTAACTGCCATTATGGCAATACCAATTGAGTGATTTCAATCATAAAATCCCACTGCTTAAATTATATATTCGGATGGGGAGGTGGACTAAAGAGTATCCAACCTTATCTTCTGCATGTGATATTCTTTAAGATGGAGAGAAGACAAATGGAAAACACTTTACAAAAATGGAAGTTCTCTTTTTTGAAGGGAGGCGGATGCAAACTGATTTAAGTAATGGTACTAATGCTATATTTCCCGTCACAGCAAACTAGCTATAGTATATTTCTAACAAGAGCTTAATTAACAGCAAAAGGTGAAATATGTGCACTTCCTTCTACGGAAAACAAAATAACTACGAATTAAAATTTTGTATCCAAACAATGAGAGCAGCAGTCAAAAGAAAAAAGAGGAGTTGCTTAAATAATCGAACAGTTATCAAACTTTGAATCATTCACCACCAAAGTGAAATTGTGGGAAGACCCATTATAACAAAAAAAAATTTGACGAAGATGACCCATTATAACAATCCGACATGGAAATGACAACTATGTGGAAAATTATAGTGTCCTTGATGTATAGCGTTACCTCATCCCCTGGGGAACAAACTGCAAGCACTGCCTGAACGATACTTTGTTTTGCCCCATTGCTTACCACAATCTGATCGGGAGTGTATGATAGTCCATTCTCCTCTACATCAAGATTTTAGATTAGAACAGCAAATAAAAACAAAAATCTCTGCAATGAACATCAACTAGAGAAATTAGTACCTTTTAATTTATGACAAATAGCCAACCGAAGTTCCATTGTACCTGCATTTGGTGTATACCTGGTATGACCTTCACGAATTGCATTTATGCCAGCCTGAATAAGTGAGATTAATTTAATAAATAGAGAAAAGAGTAAAACATTAACTTCCTCAGAATAGGTGTAGATCAGGTCATGATCACGACATATTACCTCCGCTATTGGGGCTGGAGTATCAAAATCAGGTTCACCAGCTGCTAATCTAATAACAGGTACACCAGCTTGCACAAGGGCAGTTGCCTGATCAGTTATAGCAACTGTTTTTGAAGGCTTTACTGAATTTACCCTGGGGCTGAGCGAGATATCAACCTCAACTTTGTCCATGTTCTGTGCTATGACGACTGAACCTGTTCCACGTGAGTATGGCTGTCTCTTAGACCCTGAAGATCTGCCACATACGTGCATAAACAAATATTCTGATTTAGCAAAAACTCTAGGTGGAGTATTTCTTATTGAATGATCTTCATGGTTCAATGACACCACATTCCCTATGTCATGTTATTAGAGAACTGCAAATATAAGAAAGTTTATGTTTTTACATCTTTGTCAGAGGTAGGATAAAACAGTGAAAAGCTATCTCTTCAACCTCGTCATCTTTCTAAAAAACGATATCTCCTCAATCTCTCTATATCTCTTCAAGCCTCTAAAAAACAACATCGCCTCAATCTTACTTTCCTTTTCCCCTTTCTTTTCTTGACTGGTAATAACAAAGTTCAAACAATAAAAGTAGCAAATAGCATTTAAATTTTCATTCAAACATTTCAATATGAATAGACCTGTTGTTACTAGGCTCTATAACGCAGGAAGAAGAGTGAAAGTAAGGCTTAGTATGTAGCTGGTACCATTCAACCAACTACAAGTGTCCAGTGTTGCTAGTTTGAAAAAAAAAAGATGGTAGTTGGCGATTTTGTGTGGATTATCGAGACCTTAAGAAGATTACTATTCAATAAATTTCCAATCCCAGCAATCAACAAATTACTGGATGAGCTTTAGCTCAAAAAAACAAATTATTGGACGAGCTTGGGGTGCCACTATATTTTCAAAATTGGATCTAGGATCGAGGTACCATCAAATTCAGGTTCGCAAGGAGGATGTAGCCAAGACGGTTTTGCGTACACATGAATGCCATTATGATTTTTTGTCAGGCCATTTGGGTTTGTCAAACGCTCCATCTACTTTTCCAGCCTTGACGAACGAGATATTTTGGCCATACTTACGTAAGTTTGTATTGGTCTTTTTTTATGACATTAGTTTATATGCAGATTTTCCTATTCGGGTCATTTGCGGGAGGTGCTACAAGTTTTAAAACTTCATAAACTTGGTTGTCAATCGAAAAAATGCCATTTTGGGAACAAGCTAGAGTATTTGGAGACATATTATTTTCGCAAGTGGTCTCAGCGGATCCTACCAAAATAACAAGCATAGTTGATTGGTGGTCTCGGCAGATCCTACCAAAATAACAAGCATACTTGATTGGCCAAGTCCCAAAGATGTTAAAGGTTTGTGGGGGGGTTTTGGGACTCACTGGTTACTATGGGAAGTTTGTTCGTGACTATGGGAAAACAGCCGGCTGCTCACACAATTGTTCAATAAAGATGCTTTTCGTTGGAATAAAAGAAAGACAGAAAGCTTTTGATTCTCTTGAGGAGGCTATGGTCACTTCATCGGTTTTTGGCAATACCAAATTTTAACAAGGTTCTTGGTTGAGGCAGATGCTTCAGGATTGGGGATTGAAGCTATCCTAATGCAAGAAGGACATTCCATCACTTTTCTTAGTCAAGGACTTTTTGTTCAAGCCCAAACAAAATCATATATGAGAGGGATTTGATGGCCATCTTTTTTGTTATACAAAAGTGGCGTAATTACCTGATGAGTCAATATTTCATTGTACAAAATGATCAACAAAGTCTCCCATTTCTAAGGGCCAACATGCTATGTCAGAGGAGCAACAAAATTGGGTCACCAAGTTGATGGGATTTACTTTTGAGATTCAATATGGCTCAGGTTGTGAAAATAAAATAGTTGATGCCTTGTCCCGCTAATTTCATTTCATGGCTTTTTCTGTTCTGCGGAGTAGTACCTTAAATGATCTTTCTACAGAAATTCGATAGGATGATCAACTTCGTCAATTGACACAAGATTTGTTTCAAGATCCGGCTTCACGGCTGAACTATGTTTTAAAAAATGGTTGCCTATTTTTCAAAAGTCGGCTAGTTATTCCCCATTTGTTATTACACATTCCTACGCTCCTTAGGGTATTTCACTCTTCACCTATAGGTAGACACTCAGGCTTTTTCCAGACATACAAGCACATTTTACAAGTGCCGTTTTGGATGGAATCAAAAGGGATGTACAGAACTTTGTGGCTAGTTGTGAAGTTTGCAAGCAGAACAAGTATGAAGCTCGTAGTCCCGCTGGCTTGCTGCAGCCATTAACTATTCCTACTCAAGTTTGGAATGATAGTGCTATAAATTTCATCAGCAGGTTACCAAAAGCAATGGACATGATACTATACTTGTTGCGGTGGACTGTTTCACTTAATGTAGTCATTTTCTCCTCTTATCTCATTCATATACAGCAAAGAGTGCTGCTGAGCTATTCGTTCGTGAGGTTGTATGTTAGCATGGTTTCACCAAATCAATTGTGTCTGATCGAGATTGGGTTTTTGTCAGCCAATTTTGGCAAGAATTATTCAAGTTCTCCGGCACAAGCCTCAAATTGAGGTCAGGTCATCACCCTCAAACATATGGCTAAACTAAGGTTGTCAACTGCTTTTTATAGACTTATTTAAGTTGTTCTGCAAGGGCACATCCAAAACAATGGCCAAGATGGATTTCTTGGGCTGAATTGTGGTTCAATAACACTTACCATCATTCCACCAAGATGACCCCTTTAGAGCTTTATATGGGAGAGATCCTCCCCTGTGTTGCAGTTCACTAATGAAATTTGTTGTTAAAGATGTCAACCAGCAGTTTATGGCTCACAACTCTATTTTAGATAAAATCAAAGCTAATCTGGCCCATGCTCAAGCTATGTTGATGCTAAGCATTGTGAAGTTGTATTTCATCATGGTGATTTGGTTTATCTTTGTTTTCAAATTTCGCACACTTGCTAAAGAGGTTAATCAGAAGCTAAGTCCTCGTTACTATGGGGCATATACTATCTTGATAAAATTGGTGAAGTTGCTTATCGCCTTGATTTACCCCCTCATTCACAGGTGCCCCCGTATTTCATGTTTCTTGGCTAAAGTGTGCAGTAAAGGATTCTGCTGTAGTTCAGAAGCTCTCTCGTTTCTTATCTGAAGAACTTGAAATGTAAGTGCAACCTGAAGACATAGTAGACTGCCCTACACTCTTGAATAGCTCCCAAGAGGTGTTTATTAAGTGGAGGTACTTAGCAGACTTTGAGAACACTTGAGAGTCCTATGAAGTCATTGATGCACAGTTTCCTCATTTCACCTTGAGGACAAGGTGAAACTCGTTCGACCGGGTACTGTTAGGCCTGTTGTTACTTATGTCGATAACCGCAGGAAGAAGGAGAAAAAAAGGCTTACATCTAACTTTTTATTTATTAATTATATGTGTGTGTATTTCTAGTAGTTACTTAGCAGTTAACAAGCAATTTAGGCAATTATTTTGTGATAAAATTGTACTAGGAACAGAGGAAGAAAGTCAATTTTTTTCTGTAGTTTTCTCTAGCAGATTTGGAGATTAACGTTCCTCGAAATACCTCAATTTTGTTATAAGTACTCTCTATTTGCTATTTTGTAAAACTTATTCCATTTGTTGGTGACAGTAAATAATAGTTGAAGTGTTATTCCTACTTCTGTGTTGTGTTTGGAAGATAACAGATTTATTGTCAGGAGAATTCTGTGTTCCTAACACAATATCACAACTTTTGCCACTTACGGTTAAGAAGTTAGCCTTGTTGAGAGGGGAGACACTATCTTTGCAATACGCAACGGGAAACATTTTATAAAAGGAAACAAGAAGAGCTGAATATAAAATGTCAAAAGAAAAAACTATCACGATAGGTTACAAAAACAATAGTAAGAGAACAAAAGGAAAAGAGAAGGCTTGTCGTCCCTGATAAGTGAGAAGAAAGATGTAAAAGTACACATACAATCACCCATCATTTAATAATGGTTATACTTACGACTATTTACCAAAACTGATTATACTTGAGATTCTTTAACAAAAAAGGACTATACTTGGAATTCTTTATCAGGAGATGATTAAACTTAAGATTCTTATCCGAAAATGACTATTTTTTTTATTTGCACCAGGTGTCCGAGTTTCTTAGAGCCTCGACTAATCCCGGGGGTGCACAGGCCCTCGGCAAGGAGTTTTCCGCAAGTGCACCACGGTTAATTCAGGTTTTACCTAGTCTGATGGCCCTCAGAATTGTTTGCAACCAATGGATTTCGAACTTGAATGACACTTACTATGATAAGCCTATAAGAATTGCTAGCTTAGACAAAGTCAATAGCATAATGATTTCAATTATTCAACATGAATGCAGTAGTCTAAGCTAATTACTCCACTCAGACTCATACTGTTTAATTTCTCAATGCAGATTTAAACATTAGCCAAGGATATACATGTCCAAGAAAGAGAAAAGAAAAATTATTAGAAACCGTGTTTTTAGAAACTCCACAAACTCCAAACAGCAGCTTTTCGGTCCACCTGAAGGAGTCTGTTAAAAGTAAACAATAACATACCCAATGTAGTCTCTCATAAAGTGGGGTCTGTTAAAAGTTAACGATGAGATAAATTTGGTCAATACTCTAGTTACCTCATTTACATAAAATTTCCATCCTTGCAATTCACAGAGTAAATCTGATAAATTTTAGGTACACTTTTCAAATGATGGGATAGGTAACACAGAGTGAAGAATGTCGTGGCAATCTCATGAAAATGTACTCTAGGTTGGACAAGCTTATTGAACAAAAGTCAACTAATTAACTTAATTGCATTAACAACATTGAGAATATTAGATTAAGTTATTTATTTTTCCTTCAACTTGAGTAAACTTCATCATCTTAAGTTATTATAACTTGATCTGACAAACTTGAAAAATTTAAGTAGATAAAACCCAATCTGATTAATAAAGAAGAAATTAAAGGTTATAACAAAAGTTATGTCTTAATTTGACAAGATATATAACAATTCCAACTGACTAATTCAAAGAGATTAAAAGATACTATCAGACTAAATTCAGAGGCTCAAAACATTCATAAAATTGGGAAATATTCCCGAACATCTCCTTCCCCCCTCCCCCGAAAAAAAGTAGGAACTTCTACTGCAACTGCATAAAAATCGAAACTTTCACCATCCTAAGCATTCTCAAGTCCAAAAAACACAACAGTAAGATTCCTAGAAAATGTGTAACAACTCAAAAATAAATTGAGGTAATTGCAATTAACAACCAAGAAACCACAAGGGAAGAGAGCAAAATTACTTGAGAGAGAGACCACGGAGGTTAGAAGAGAAAGATATTGATGTGGGGTTGATTGAATCCGGATGAAGTCCAGAAATGGTGGGTCTTGAACCAATTCTTGATGAACCCAGCAGAGAAGAAGAAGCAGCAGCAGCAGCAGCAGTCATTGGTAGGATCTATATTCAATTTCAGAGTTGGGTTTTTAATTGGACGATGGAACGCCATTCGGGCGATGGAATCCAATATTTTATATAAAGAAATGGAAGAGGGTTGGTAAGGTAATTGGAAGAAGCCTAATAGTTGTTGGAAGGCTGCTTTGCTGTCTTTGGTTGGTATAAAGTTGTTTCTCTCGTCATTTTCTCATTTGCTTTTGATAATTACGCTGTAATAAAATATATATTTAATAATATTTGTTCAATTTATAAAATAACTGTAATTCCACGTCATTTTTATGATTTTGTTGCTATTATGTTAATTAGAGCATGTGTAATTACAGGTCATTTTTATGATTTTGTTGTTATTATGTTGATTTGAGCATGTGTATGGTGACCTCGGGACTATTGGTGTGGTTATTGGTCAGGTTCTTCGAGAGTTATGTGGATTTTTGAGTAAACCGAAAAGTTATACCCATAAAATAAAGTTTTTTGGTAAAGTCCTTGTAAACAACCTCGGAATGGAATTCTAACAATTCCATTATCTCCGTAACGGTCGAATTAGGCTAGGGACGTGTCCGGTGTAATTATATCACAGATTGTAAATTTAGGCGTCGGAATCGGTTAATAGTTGACTCAGTCAATGCCCTCGGGAACCGTGCCTTGGACGAGAATTTTGATAGTGTGGTTGGCTCCGAAACATCGATTTTGGTCTAGGGCAATCCTTCGTTTGATACCCGGGACGTCCAAATGCGATTGTACCCCACGGGGCTTTCTGTTAAAAGTTGCAGATAAAAAAAGGGACCCTTACTTTATCGTGAGAAGCTCCGTTGGAAATTTTGACCGTACCATTGGATTTAGAACATCGAAATCCATAGGGTTACATAATTTATTTGCGAAAATCGAAGTCCGTACGAGCCCGAAATGTCAGAAAAAAGGTTGGATGATTTCTTAAAGGAAAAGGGGTAAGGTGGCAGGTCTTAGCGCTGACACGTGGCACAATCAAGATCGGCCATGTGTCAGTGTTGTGTCAACACATGTCAGCCCACCTATATATATATGTTGTTTCCTGGAAAATATTTTATATATTCCTCTCAATTTCATATCGTGATTTCGAACTTATTTTTCATTTGATTAAAGTGATTCAAAAGGCTACATGATTGGGTTTTTCGCAAGAAACGTCGTGGTGAAGTCAGATTTGGGATTTGATACGTATTTCAAGGTAAATCTCTGCTTTTTCAATGATGATATATTGAGAATGAGTGAAAATTTTACATTACAATATCTTGGTCATTTCTCAAAGGAATTAAGTGAAATTGTGTTTAAATTATTTTACGTCCCGAGAGAACGCTGTGATATGCTAAGTGTTTGCTGATTTTACCCGATTTTTGAGAATTTTGACCAAGAAAGTTTTTTTCGCGGTAAAGTTTTTAACTTCGTTTTTGGGCCTTTTCATGGTATTCTGGGGTCGGTTTTGGGTCGAATTTATGGCTATGAACTTGGGGTGTTTTGGAGATTATTTTACGGGGATTGATTCGGCATTTTGACCGTGGGACTATTTTTCCCCCGTTTTAGTCGTAATTGATGTAATTTCACCAGTTCTTGAGATTTTACATTCAAACCAGCCATAATGATCTTGTGACTTATGTTTTGATAGTTGAGCAGCATTGAGAGGCGATTGGAGGGGAAAATCTTGGTTGGATTGACCCAGAGCGAGAGACGTCGGATGTCAGGTAGGCTAGGTTTTCTTTAAACCCTAGACTGAGCTGAAATGTTTGCATATTTGAGTTGGAATATATAAAAATGTACTGTTTATGAATTGAGTTGTGGAGTATATGTCGTATATGGCTGGATGTAATGTTTGTGTTGTTTATATATATAATGCTATGAGACGATAGTTGTTGTATTGAGGGTTGTGTTGGTTGTAGTTGCTTTATTACCAGAGTTCTTACATTATATAGCTACGAAAGGTCCTAAAAGGGGTTGGCTGGGGTTGTGAACATGTAATAGGTATGTACACTGAGGTCGACTCTTGCTTGTAAGTGTGTGTGGTCTGAGGTGGAATATGCTAGCTATTGAGGTTGCCTTATGATTACATATTACCCTGTGCGCTGAATCTAGTATCTATATCTAGTTGGTATGTATATGCATAATGTGGTTGTGGTTATCTATATCTTTTCTAAGTAATTCTGCTATCATTTCCTGATTAAACATGATTTTGTGTTGCCCTGTGGTTTATATGATCATATATATTGTTGTTATATGTTATGTACTTGTGCCACTAGTTAATGACTAGAGAGACATACCATGTGCTAGAGACAAGTATAGTGCCCCCCCCCCCAAGAGAGCCTTGCATTATGTGATACGAGAGGTGTTGCTACCGAGCCACTAGCGGGTTAGATACGTGAGTGTGACCTTGGTAGCTAGGTCCAAGCTATATCTTACGCGCTTCCCGGGATTATCTATCATGAAACACTAGTTATGTGGGTTAGTCCTGGGGACTAGCACCCTATTTAGAGAAAAGCACTTTATTAGTGGGTCGACACATGGTTGCCTTGGGCAACATCCCTTATAGCAGTTGGCTGCGATATGATTCTGGAAAGGCGGCATCCTTGTGATTGTCTATTCTCTTGGGCCTTAGCTTAGGTTATACCGATGTTGCCCTATGAGTTACTTTACACAGAGAAGGGGCCTGCGAAGGGCCAAATATAGGCTAATGCCCTAAGACATGCATGTGTTCTGACTTGACTTGTACCTGTATGAATATTTATTGCTTGTCGCTATTGAGATATGATGACCGGGAGACTGTGCATTGATTATATGTTGTACTGCGGCTTGACTCTGGTATAGAGATGACTCGGTTAGGTTTGGGTATCCAGGATATGTATGATTTGCCGTAATGGTCTATGTTTACTCTGGGCACTTGTGATTGACGAGGTTATGGTAGATTTGGCCTTGGTGAGGCACGATTTTACAGTGATCTGTGCCATATATACTTTGGTGTATTGCTAATAGTTTTTGTGTGTTGGTTCATTTCATTTGATGCTGGGATATCTGTTATATTTGAGAGAAATGGTGATTGCAATTATGTGGGTTGGATTGAGACTGTGGGATACCCAGTTGAGAGCATTGTTGCCTACATTGACTCTAGGCATGACATGACTTGGAATTCTGGATCCGGATACACTGATTGAGTGAGAGAATATTGATATCTCATCCCAAATGACGCTCCCTCTCACCGTTGAGCACCGATGGTCACGTCTGTAGAGTCCGAATCCTGGGTCACGCTCCCCGTGGACTTGTGTTTCGGTGGCCGCAACTGTGATGCCAGGTGGCAGATGCAGATTCTGAGGACTGAGCGTTGGCTGAGTTTTGGGTCGAGGACCCCATGATTAATGGTCTGAGGGGCTAGTCCCCGTGATTGATACTCTGATGATGACACACTGCTAGTATGCTAGGAGGATTCTTTCTCCCACGGAGGATACGTCCCATCATTACATTTATGGTCAGACCACTTGGCCCTGGTTGACTGCCTGACCGGAGACCAGGTCGAAAGACCCAGGGGTTAGAGTCCTCGGGTGATATTAGGGGTTTGAATCCTCGTGTGACACTACTTCTGATGGGTCGGGGACCCGATTACTATTGTGATGTTGGGGGACAGGGGCCCGATTATTTACCCGTGGATCCACTCACCTTATCATGCCCTGATTGTGCATGGGTGTACCTTTTGGGCTTATGGGGGCTCAGGGGACGTTCAAAGTTAGACACTAGGGCCTTATACCCACGTACATGTCACGCCCAGGGAGGGTACCCGAGACGTGATCGGCATCCAGAGACTATTGCTAGTCTCTAAGCGAACCACTTAGCCTTATCACATCCATTCAATCCAACAACTCTACAGATCAGCGGAAGTAAAAGAAAGTAAGTGGGCTTATCTCATCCAATGTCTCAAATAATATATATAATAATAATAAAAGGCTAGTAGAAAGAACTAGCTCACAATCTCAACATCAACGTTCGGCTATCATCTATGAAGCCTCTATCACTAATCAAGTGGTGCCAATTACAGACCCATGACTACCCAAATCAAAATATAAGACTATTAGTCCAATATAACTGTAGCATGATTAAATAAATAGTGGGTCCTTTGGAGTAGGGGAGGCTCACCAATAAGCTGAACATCCTGGATCTTCAACGATGCGCCTGATGACGATCCCTAATCCCTGTATCTACATCATAAAACAATGCAGCACTAAGTGGCATTAGTACATGAAATGTGCGGTATGTAAAATAGCTTAATGAAATAGAAAATTGGTAGAATAATATGGAACAATCATAGATTCAGAACAATCATCAAATCAAATCAAACGTCAAATGTCTATCTATGACCAATCAATAGTAGACAAGTGACCTATCAACCTCATCAATCAAATCAGACTCATCTCAGAGGAACGTATCTCATCACATCTCATCTCATCTCGACTCAGAATACTCAAGGTAGAAATTTTCTGGGAGTTTCTCTTATCCGACAATAATCACTTATAAGCCAATGAATGTACAATAATCAAGCTAATGTTGCCACAGCCATTCCAAACTTTCCAGGTAGGGAACGAATTGAATCCAGAGGGAAACACCAATCAACTAAGTCCTCTATTGCTTTCGGGGACTTCTATTCAAGAAGGAACCATAATATAATGTGATGGTTCTTGAGCATGTATATTGAATTTTACTTTATGCATATACTTTACCTAAATTGATGATCATCATAAACTGGATTTACATTCATAATTCATTTTCATGAGTGTTTTCTTTATAAAACCCTATGACTATTTTATTAAAAAGGTGTAAGAATGAACTAAGAGATGAGTCTAGAGCCTTAAGGAGGATGATGTTGTGATGTTGTGATTGTGTTTCACATTTCATGAGAGTCTTGATGATGATGTTGATGAGGATGATGTTTTATGATGTCTTAAAATTAGAAGTTCAATTTCTAAAAGAGTATCTTGAGTCCATGATGTTGATGTTGATATTGATGAGGTGAGGTGATATTGATGTTGAGGTACCATGTCCTCACGGGACTGATGTTGATGTTGATATTGAGGTATTATATTATGTCTCTACGGGACTGATGTTGATGTTAGGGTATTATGTTATGTCCCTATGGGACTGATGATGAAGTATTATGTCCCTATAGGACTGAGGAGGTTGAGGTTTTAAGAGCATGTCGAGTTATGGGAGAAGTATTGAGCACCGAAATGGGTAAGAGTGAGTCCCACTTGAACCCATTGACTACGTGACCCGCGTAGGAAGAGAGGATTGAACTGCAATGCGGATGGCTCCTTTCTTGTCCCAATAGAGGACTGAGATTTTTCTTATGGATCCACTGAGGTTGATGTCCTTTACCCCGGGCAGGGTATTGGATAGATGTGGCAACGACATCGCTTCGTGTATCATCACTGGCTCATAGCTAATGGTTATCGGTTAGAGAAACTCCCAATTAGGTATTATTTTGATATAAATCTGATATTGATGTTGATGTGATGTTTTGAGTCGAGTCCCTTGAGTTGAGTTGATGTTGATGTTCCGTGAGCTGAGTTGATGTTGATGTTCCTTGAGTTGAGTTGAGTCGAGTTCCCTTAAGATGAGTCTGATGTGTTGATGATGTTGGGATGAGAGGTTGATGAGTCATTTGTCTATTCTAGTCTCTTGCCTTAGATAGACGCTTGACATTCTGACGGAGTATGATGTTGAGTTAAGGTCTTCCTATGTTGTGTACTTATATTATTATATTCAGCTATTTTACATACCAGTATATTCCACGTACTAACGCCACTCGGCGCTGCATCGTTTTATGATGCAGATACAGGAGTTAGAGGACTTCAGCAGACGCACCGTTAAGGGCAGAGGTTTCGAGTTCCGACATTGGTGAGCCTCCTTGCTATTCGGAGGAGACCCTTCTGTTTGTTACTTTCGTTATTTATTTAGTTAGGTAACCATGGCCTGTCATGGTACCATCTTAGACAGTTGAGTCAGGTTAAAGGCTTCATAGACATGAGTCAAGGTTTTGACGTTGATGTTTTCTTTATGAACTGAGTAGTACACTTACTTATTTAGCATGATGTTGAGACTGATGTTGGTCATTGACCTTTTATTGAGGTAGTTCACTACTTCACTTCCGCTATATTGATGTTGAGTGACTGTCCTGAGAACGAGTGGTTCGCTTAGGGACCAGCAATAGTCTCTGGGTGCCGGCCACGTCTAGGATACCCTCCCGGGGCGTGACAACTATGAAGGAAAAAATTATTATTATTTTTTTAATATTTAAAACTTTGAAATTAACTAAAATTTTGATTATCAAATATTTTGTTGATAAAAGTATGTAATATAACAAATTTAAAAAGAAAAAGAGTAACTAAAATTACGTTGAAATATTAAAGTACTCCTTTCATATTTAGGAATCTTTTTAAAAGTTAAATTTATAATCAATTAATTATTTAACTCCTAACTATTCAACTTCAAATTATTACTTTATGTATTCATAAACACTATTAACATATTTCTGTATTATAAGTTATAAAATTGATTTTCTCATCTTTGCTCGTTCATAATAAATTAAACTATTGTATCAAATCAATAGCATTTACTTAATTTTGTTTACATGGATGTTATATTTATTTTTATGCCAAATATTATTTATATATAATTTTTAATTTGACACGACAC
Source organism: Solanum rostratum (assembly GCA_029948455.1). Taxonomy (NCBI): domain Eukaryota; kingdom Viridiplantae; phylum Streptophyta; class Magnoliopsida; order Solanales; family Solanaceae; genus Solanum; species Solanum rostratum. The sequence goes on along the minus strand of CM057053.1, from coordinate 11,850,156 downwards.
ATAATTCTTAGCAAACTTTTAAAAAGAATTATCTAAAATAAACAATGGATCCATCTATATATCTATACTATATTAAAAACGTGAAGGCCCTTAGAAATATTGTTTGAACTTTTTGACTTCATTAAAATACTCTGCTTTAGACAAAATCATCCTTTCACCATTTTTCTTTTAAATTATGTTTATAATAGTGACTTTTAAAATATATGGAAAGAAGTAAACAAATAAGGACTTATAGTCATGGAAAGACTCCTAAATCTTCCTTATTTGATAGACTTCTATATCTTACTTTTTTGAATCAAGAAATTAGTTCCTAAGGAAAATCCTAATTTTCCTAATTTATCATGGGGTTCTAATTAGTGATAAAATAAATAATTTATCAAAATTGCTTTTGTAGCGAATGATTTACTTTTTTATAAGTTCATAATTAAATTTATATTTTCTTTGTAATATTTGTTATTAAATGAAGTATACACTTTGATAACACACAAAGCGCGTATAACAAGACTATTATGTAAAAATATGTAACAATAATCTAACTCCCCCTTATCCTAATTATGTCTTGTGCCCACATTGGAGCCTGACTATATTTGGGTTCATGCCGTGTAGGACCCTATTTGGGGGGAAGCACTCCCTACCAAGGATTTTTCCATTCCCAGGTTCGAACCCGAGACCTTTGATTAAGGAAGGAAAAGTCCTATCCGCTAAACCTAGGGCTGGGCATAATTTGGTTCAAACAAAAAAAATCGACCGAACTATTTTTTTTTAATTTCAATTTTGTTTTTTGATTAATTCGGTCGGTTTCGATTTGAAATTTTAAAAATTTAATAATTCAGTTCGATTTTCAATTTCAAAGTAAATCTCGGTTAATCAAAAAATCAAATTTATTTTATACCAATATAATCAATAGTCATAGACAATAATCCTAGCCAAATGGTACAAATATCCAATACAATAGCATACGACCCAAACCCAATTTCAAATACCCATAACCCAATCTCCCAATTAATTCTCAATAACATAGTTCAAATAACCCAAAATAATCAATAATGATAAATGTGGTCTTTTGCATGCTTGGTTTGCTGGACGCCTCATGCTAGGGTTGTGATAAGGTAATCTCTACTTTAAAATGTTTTTCCAAACATCATTTCAAAGAGAAAATGTTCTTATTCGTGGTAAATGTGTGTAATGACCCGTTAGGTTATTTTATAAATTAGTCCTCTTATTTTCTTGAAATATTCTTCTCGTGAATTTTAAATGGGTATGTTGGACTATTTGATACTACGATGGTTTAACTTATGGGTAAATTTAGACAATTAGATTAATTTGTGGACCAAAGGGTTAAGTTACTTAAGTACCATTTAATCTATTTATTAAAATATTAAGTTAGTGGGGTTTAATATTTTACTCCACAACCTAAGCAGCAGAGAAAAGAAAAGAGGAGAAAGTTGTCCGACAATAGGGGGAGCCGATCTCGAAATTCCTCTCCAGGTAAAAAAAAAAAGAATATTCAATTTAGTATAGATAGGCATAATGTTAAGGTAGTAACATTGCAATAAATAAATGGAATAAGTGACTGGAGCAAGAAATATATATATGTAAAAAGATAAAAATTTATATAGAGAGAGATATGCAATCTGTGCATCCCTTTTAAGGATGAAGGGGGGTCACATCTTGTCCCCCACCACTATATTCTAACTTTGTCCATTTCTTATAATATTCTAGGCATTATTATTGTATTAGTGAATAAGCCAAACCAGAGATTTTAGAGAAGTGCAAAATTGATGCCGCAGCACGTACTGTTTTTTTTTTCAAATCTTTTTATACACTGTGATATGAGTTTTTATAAAAAGTAGCTTACACAATTAAATAGTAGATACATTGAATTATAGAATATCATTAAATTCACGGTATGTAGAGGAATATGGACTACATCCTAGGTTTGAAATTTAGGAATTAAATTATCGAATTAGATGAAATTTTGAGGTTAGGATAGATATATAGTAATACGAGTGTCATTAAATTCCTTGTGACGTGTATGTTCCAGACTTGATAGAGAATTTTCATTGTGGGAGTTGAATTCAAGATTTGGTCCATTCGGTAGAAGTGTTCGGGTGCGGTTTCGATATTGAGGTAGGTTTGGCTATCCTTCTTTGAGATTGGGTTTGAGTTATTGAATATCCTTATGTTGTAATCTATGGGATGAGATCGGATCATGTGTTGGGTTGATAATTTTTATTGTGTTGCTTCGAGAGCACGTGGATCCTAAATTGAGAATAGTGCGAATATGACATGTTGAGAAGAGGAGAAAATTTAAATATACATACATTTATTGAGGATCATGGGTTGTTTGAGAAAATAAAGTTACTACGAAGAGGTGAGATATTTTTAAAAGAAAATTGTATCCAAATATATAAGAAAGAGGGTGAATAATATAATTACTAAATCCGAGAGCTTTGATATTTATTTATGCTTGTTGAGAGGAATGTTGTTTCCATAATTGTGTATTGATTGCATGCATCCTCATACTATATGTCATGACATTTTGGGAAGTCTTGAATGGTGATTCTTATCATGAGTCCTTGACCATGGGCACTTGGGTGGCAAGGTAGTTGATATATTGTGATTGAGGTATATGCCCTGCGAGGTCCCCATGGGTCTCCTTAGTCTGGGAGCCTTAGCTCGATGGGGGTGTATACGACAGGCTGTGCGACAGTCTTGATATCACCTTGCATTGCATTGTACTGCACGACATTGCATACCATTTTATTTTACTACTTATGGTTGTTTTGGGTTGGCTTATGTGAGATTATATGTTTACTTGCTTGCGCCATCCTATATAAATTGGCGGCACCGATGCCGGACTGATTTTTCTGTTACAGGTGGAAGCGTTCCTAGATTATTTCATGGTTTACTCAATTTCAAATTCCCAGTCGGTTAAACCTACTGGATACATATTATGTGTACTCACCCCTACTCCTTTCTCCCCCGCAGATTCTCGTCAGGGTTACCGACGCCACAGTTGATTTACTCGTGCACTTGGTTCATACCCGATCTAGTGGTGAGACTCAGGACTTAGAGTTTCCATTGGATTCTATCTTAGTTGTTTAGTCTTTATTTATATTTGAAGACTGAGATGTACTTATTTTGCTAGTTAAGTATTAGATGCTCTTTGTACTCGTGATACCAGGTTTTGGGATATTATTCTTATGTGGTGATTATTTAGTTATCAGATATTTCTCCTTCTAGGGTACATTTATTGTTGGGATTGAAATTAAGTGGTCTTCTAGTCATGACCCTATTTTGGGTCGTGACAATGTGTCCTATTCTCTATGTCTAGAGGTGAAATTAAGCAATCAGAACATAATAATTAAAAGTCAAAAATGATTTCCATCAAATTCATATGATAAACTTATATATTTTAGAAAAATTCTGAACTCTCAATTTATTCAATTAATCTCACAAATCGAAAACCAAATCGAAATAAATCGAACCGAAATTGTGAAAATCGAACTAAACAAAATTTATTTTAGTTTGGTTTGGATTGACATTTTCACTAAACAGAAAAATCAAACCGAAATTTATAAACCGAACAGACTGAACGACCATATATATAGGCTAAGGAAACCGAACTGGTTTATAAACCGAATTCAACATCTGTTTTACAAAGGAATAAATCCAATATATAGGCTACGGGAAGAGCTTCCTCTATAAGCTAGGGGAAGAGCTTCTTCTATAAGGAACTTCCTTTATAAGCTAAAGGAAAGAGCTTCCTCTATAGGATACATGGACTTCTAACATATATATTATTATTATTTACAACACTCCCCCTTTAGAAGTCCATATTATTCTTAATATGCATCATTTGCTCCCTCGTTAAAAATCTTACCAGAAAAACTCAGTGGGATAAAATATTGGTTAAGGAAAAAAGATTACAACGTGTATTCTTCTCCCCTTGATAAAGACTACGATCGAAGTGACGGGGTCTTTGCATTCCAGTCTTGTGTACCATCTTCTCAAGTGTTGACACTGGTAAAAATTTGGTGAATAAATCTGCTGGATTATCACTTGAACGTATTTGTTGTATGTCAATATCACCACTTTCTTTCTTCAATGAATTGTATCGTTGACCGCAATCACACGTATTCCCTACTTACTTCATGAATCGCGATTAACTCAGCATGATTTGAAGAAGTAGCAATAATGGACTGTTTCATAGATCGCCATGATATAGCAGTCTCTCCATAAGCGAATAGATAAACCATTTAAGATCGAACTTTATGTGGGTCTGATAAATAACCTACATCTACATAACCAACAAGATCTATACAATTTTGGTTAGTATAAAACAGACTCATATCAATAGTCCCCTTTAAATATCGCAGAATATGCTTGATACAATTTCAATGTTTTCGCGTTGGGGAAGAGCTATTACCTTGCTAGCAAATTAACAGAAAAATGTTATATTAGGTCAAGTTGTATAGCAAGATACATAAGTGCACCTATAGTACTGAGATATGACACTTCAGGGCCAAGAAGTTCCCCATTCTCTTCTGGAGGTCGAAACAGATCTTTATTAACTTAAAGTGATTAAACAATCATTAGAGTACTTGATGGATGTACTTTTTCCGTGTAAAATTGTTTTCGCACAAAAATTCATTTATAGTCAACTGATTTTACACTATTAGGGGTTTGGACCATAGGTCCAAAAACTTCACGTTTAGCAAGTGAATTCAATTCTGATTGAATTGTCTCTTGCCATTTTAACCAATCACATCTTTGTCGACATTATTTGATAAATTTAGGCTCAAGATCCTCACTATTTCGCATGAGGTTGAGCGCAATATTGCATACAAATATATCATCGACTTTGTCGATTTGTAATGCGACATAACTTGTTGAGATCTCATCACTTCATTATTTTCAGGTAGCTACCCCTCTCATAAGGTTTCATGAAGTGTTATATCGTAAGCTCTTCACGAGCATAAGGCCTCTTAATTATGACCGTTTTGACCATTTGCCCCTTTTTTTAAGAATTATTTTATGTCATAAACTCTATCCTTCAGGGATTCCAATAAGAGCATTTCTCTCTTATATTAGACAAACTAATATATATTTCAATTTATCTTTGGAAATTTTATTTATATGCAACATCATAATTTTTTAGACTGATGCATATCTTTTGTCCATAATTTATCGTATTTTAGAGCATGAAGCTTTGTTCTCATAAGCAATGATTGTCTATTTATCTAAGGCATTTAGTGTCAATCAGCTTAGATATTTATCAATATTATCAAGATGAATATATATTCTGAAAGTTGTGCACATAACTTAATTATCTGTCACAAACAATTTTATGAATATCAAACTTCAGGTCCCCACCTTTTAGCATTCTAGGGGGCCGCCTTGTGCAGCTTTAGAAAGGAGATAATAAATACACATGTGATTATCTTATAGATGCATCTATTTCTCATATCATGTGATCGTGAACGGGTCCATATTCACCTTTTTATACTTTCAGAACTTGGGGGATTAAGCCCCAACATTAGTTAATCCTATCAACTTATCACGAGAACAAGCAATATAAAGAATTCTTGAAGAATCTTTTATTTCTTAATAAGGTTCTTTTATAGTATCATCTTTACCATTTCTCATGCTTCTTTTTCTAGAATTTTTATCCTTTGAACCCAATGATCTACCATGCTTCAGGCATGTTTGGGATTCAGAAGCCATGACATTAGTAGATGGTCCTCTTAGGACATCAATCCGGATAGGCACATTCACTCCAGGAATATGTGATTTAGTTATTTATTTTAAATCAGTAAATGTGTCTAGCATTTGATTTGCTATTTTTTGTAAGTGGATGATCTTCTAGAACTCCTACTCTCATATACAGGTATGTGTATCAAAATGAGATAGTGATGAAACTTTCCATGCAATTTCCCTTGGGGTCCTTTTTCTCTCTCTTTAATTGTAAGAAAGTTATTTCATCAAATCGACAATCTTCATTGAAGGCCTATCTTATTACGTTGTGGTGGTGCTACAGGCACGCATATCACACAACCAAAAATTTGTGGATGATCTATATTTGGCTCATGGCCAAATACTAATTGTGACGAAGAGTATTTATTATAATTAGTCAATCTAATATGAACAACCGATGCCGCATGCAAGAGAGCATGACCCCAAACAATAGTGGGCATTTTTGTTTTCATAAGAAATAGTCTCACTATCAATTATAGGCGCTTAATAAATGACTCTACATGGCCATTTTGATTATGAACATGAGCAACAGAATGTTCAATTCTTATCCCAATTGATAAACAATAATCATTAAAAGCTTGGGATGTAAATTCTCTAGCACTATCGAGGCGAATAACCTTAATAGGATAATCTCGGAATTGCACCCTTAATCTTATTATTTGTGCCAATAACTTCGCAAACTTCAGATTGCGACATGATAAGAGACACACATGAGACCATCTTTAAGAAACATTTATTAGGACCATAAAATATCTGAACAATCCACTGGGTGGATGAATGAGCCCACATAAATCTCCGTGTATATGTTCTAAAAAGTTAGGGGATTCGGTGCCAACCTTCAGGGTTGATGGCCTAACAATTAATTTGCCTTGATAACAAGTAGCACATGAGAATTCATCATTAGTAAGAATCTTTAGGTTCTTTAATGGATGTCTATGAAAGGCCCCGGATTCTTGACGTCACTTTAAGGCCCACGAAACCTGCCCAGAAATTTTGCCAGGCATCACCTCACTGAGGGCTTACACGGTCCGTGTGAGCCCCCGTAGAGTGATGCCTGGGAAGAGTGAGGGTAGACGGGCCTCCCCATGGTCCGTGTAAGGCTACACGGTTCGTGTGGCCTCCTGTATGGTGAATTGCTAAGGGCCACCCCCACACGGACCAAGTCACGGCCCGTGTGACTTTGGACGATCCATGTGGCCCTCCGTCTAGCCTCAGGGTGGGGAGTACCTATATACGGGCGGGGTACGGTCCGCGTGACCCCAGGTGGTCATTTTAGCGGTCCGTGTTGTGATACGTAGTCCAGATAATCTTGCCTCAGAAATATTTAAGTCTAGGACCATGGTACAGTAAACGGTCTGTGTGACACTACACGAACCGTATGCCTCAGACGGACCAATTCCTGGTCCATTTCATTAATGACATTTTTGAAATATTGTCTTGTTCCAATGAAAATTTTGTCCTTTCCCACCCTTCCTAAGCTCCCTATATGAGGGAGACTTTACCATTTTCAACCATTCTCACTCTCACTCTCTCTCACTAAAATTCTCTCCTTCAAGACTCTCCCACATCTCTCTAGGATTCTTCAAGCTAAGGTTCACATTTGAGTCCACTTCCTCTTCAAGAGTTTTCTTCTACCAGGTATGTGGGTTTTGATTCTTGGTTCCTTTCTACCAAGAAGACCCAAGTCTCCTTTAAAACTATTTTATAAGCTTGTCTACTTGAAATGTGAATTCTACTACTTGTTCTTGGTAACTTGAACAATGCATATGCTATATTATGTTATGAAATTTGAAATTATGATAAGTTTGTGTATTATGAACTATTGGGATTATGAAAATATGAACATGCAAGTCCTTCTAAGATTTTACCATGCATGGGTGATCTATACTACATTTTATATGAATTTTTTATCATGGATTTGAGTCTTTACATTATATTGCTAATTTGGATATACTCTACATTACCCATGCCATTTCTACACCATCCATTGTATCACCTTCATGACATTGGTACATGAAAATTTTGGAAATGTGGGGTTAAGTCCAATTTTGTCCTAAAAAGGAATTATGATGTAATTTTTGGTAAGACATGGGACATGACAAGAAAGTGATCACTGGTATGTCTTTGATTATGGCTCCTTGAGCGTTATGGGTGCTTGCACCATTTTGGTATATGTGTAGAAGAGCTATTCCTTGCATGAGTGTAATGATCATAACTTTGTGATTTGGCATTTGAGCCTACTTGTACAATTACATTTTGAAATGGATATTTGACCCTATTGAAGCATATGTGCGTATATAAGTATTCTAGTGGGATGTGTACTTAGCACCGATGGATTGCGGGCGTTAGGGATATCCCCAAGGTCCCTCTCCCTTTCCTTGAACTATGTGCCAGCATAGGGGCCCTTCTGAAATGGGGTTGCCCGTAAGGAAGGAGGCTATTACCGAAATATGATTGCCCGTAAGGAATGGCTATTCGTTACTTATGTTATGATGTGAATGTGAAAACCCTTCCGAAATGGGGTTGCCTGTAAGGAAGGTGGCCATCCGCCGAAATAGGGTCGCCCTTAAGGTGTGATGTAGATTACCTTTGGCAAGTAATCTTCTCCCTACCAGTAGGAGGTCCAAATCAGTCCAATTCATATAATAGCTCGCACGAATTCGATTTGTCGGTTATAGTCCATCCCCGTTATATATATATAGGAGCATTGTCGCATTGCACGCATCACGCATCCCATGGCATCTTGTATATTAACTCCTACTGCTTATATGTTCTTGTATATTATGTGCCCTTGCAATCTAACATGGTTATGCAGGTTCGGTAAGTCACGTGGATTGCATACCCGCATACTTACTACATTCAAACGTACTAACGCATACTCTATGCCTGTATGATTTTGCCATGCAGGGACCGAGCAGTTTGAGTATCATCCGCAGGTTGAATAGTTCCCCCTTGAAGCTATTTTGTGGTGAGCCCCGTCTTTCGAGGGCAAGCTTTACTCCTTGTGTTCCTTATGTACATTTATTTTGATGAGGGCGAGCCTGGAACTTATCCTGGCCCCCATCCTCTCCTTAGAGGCATGTGTTGGGTGTTTGTAAAGATGTTGTCATTTTGATCTATCTATAAAATATGATTTTCCTTTAGATTTAGAATTTCCCTTTTTATTACTTGTCTTTAAATTCTGAACTTGTGAGGCTTATTTGGGGCTTTCGGGTCCCCATTCGCCGTGTCACATCTAGGCCCCGACCCCGGATCGTGACAGTCTAGTTGAATTTTCAAGAATTTGCCTCATCATTTTGATCCAGGATGACCTATTTAGTCATGCCATAGCACAAAAGTAGTTAAATCAGTAAACTTCCGATTTACAATTGAATGTGCTTCAATTGTACTAATTTCTAGATAATATAGGCCAGAAGATAAGTTTGGTAAGTTCTCCAAAATATATTTTAGGTCTGAGACACTCTTTGGTTATACCAAGGTATTCAATATTCATGTTTTTTAGTGTCTCGACATGGTATCCATTTTGGCGGATATTTTTTAAACTTAACAAGTTTCTTGGGGATTTAGAAGAGAAAAAGTACATCTTCTATAACAAGTTTTGTCCCCTTAGGCAGAAATATAGTAGCTCTTCTGGAGCCCTCAATTAATTTTGAGGTATATTCATATTTTCTTCAAAAACAAAATAAAGTAAATATTACTATTAAAACATGGCTATTATACAAACCTCATTTATTTACAGAAACTAGAAAAACATAAATATACCAACTAGCAAAAAAAACAAAAAGAAAATTTATCTAGATTATATAGAAGGCTCATCACTGATCATTTCTCCTTCTGGAAGATCGAAGAAATCCGCTGCATCTAGATGCATGGGCTTAATATTATCTTTAGAGATAAAGTTTGTCTCTCGATTATCATTGCCCCTTTCCTCAACATCTATGACATATACTTTTTGAATTTTTCTTTTGCACAGGTTCCTATTTTTCACCGTCCCTTTTTATATTGCTGGTCATTTTCGGTGCAAGACGACCATCATGATTATAAGTTTTCTTTCAACCATGGCCACAACTAGGGCCACGACCTTTTTCTCATTGGTGATAATTTTCCTAATTCACTTAAGGGAGTGACAAAGAACCAACAATTCGACTTTCATAATTTTTCATTAATAGGTCGTTATGTTGTTTAGAAATAAGAAGGTGCGAAAGTAATTCAAAATAATTTTTAGAGCCCATCTCCTTATATTTCTGCTGTAGGAGCATATTCATGGGAGAAAATGTGGAGTATGTTTTCTCAAGCTTATCATAAGAAATTTGAGTGTCGAATGGTTTCCTCAGATGGTCATATTATCATAGAAGACTCCAGCTTTCAGAGTAAGCTGCACAACCATGAGACACTATCAATTAAGTGAAGTATCTTCTAATATATTCTGTTTGCTGCATATAGGTATTTGCAAGTTTGTTTGTTAAAGGAAATCAAATAGTGATGATTCATGTTGCAACTCCATTTTTGGAGATCAATTATAGAAGTGCGGCAACATTTGTGATTATACTTAGTAACTGAAGGCGCATTAAAAGGATTTATCAAAAATAAGTTCTCTAGCTCACAAAGGTATTTCAAAGGCAAGGTTTAAATACAATCTATTGTCCCCATGACATTTTTATATAGTTGTTCTTAGTTTTTCATCAAGTATAAGCTTTTCATTTGTAACACCCATAGATAAGAAAAAAAGAAGCAAAAAAGAAAGAAGGCTCTTTTGATTTCACCATTTGAATCTCAAGAATCCATTGTAATTTGCTGTGTCTATTGGTCTAAAATGGTATAAAGCTCTCAATTTTATCTTTAAAAAGTCATTTTTTCATACCCAAGTTCTGGATTTTGCATTTTTTTTAATGTGTGTTATGTGCTTTTTGTGTTTATGTGTTTTTTTCACTTGTTTCTTGAATACCCTTTTGATCTTACCATTTGAAATTTCAAGAACCGCTGGTGTTTGCTCTGTTGATACTGTAAAGTTGTAAGCTTTATAATTAACAAGTCTTAGATTTTGATACCCCAAGTTTTTGTTTGTGTTTCTTGAATCCCAAAGTAGTTGAATGTTCTAGGGACTATAACAGATTTTGATGGAGAGGAGGAGGAGGAGAAAGGGGAAAGTTTCACCTGGTGTGAAAAATGGGAGTAGAAGGATCATTATTGCAAATTATTTACCAGTGTAGGCCTATGAAAAAAAGGGAAAAATGATGTTTTGAATGGGACAAATATGCTTTAGATACATTACTTTTGCAGCTGAAAGTTGTTTTGTCACCAGATTTGGAGATTATTTATGTAGGTTGTTTGGAAGCTGATCTTGAATTGAATGATCAAAAAGTTGCAAATTTCGTGTGGGAGAAGTTTAGGTGTGTGCCAACTTTCTTGTCATTAGACTTGATAAACAAGTATTACCATGGATTAAAAATGTTGTATGGATTTTCTCCCTTTTTACGTTTTGGGTATGATTTATTAACTATTACTGCCAAAGAATTTTTAAAACAAAATTTACTTGAATTGTTTATATAATTGTGAGGCTTTTTGATTTTTGCTTGATTTAGCTGGATGAAAATGATTTCGGACTTCACATTATTATCCCCAACAATTTTGTGTCTTGATGAGCGATTATGTGTCGTATGAAAGTTGTCTGGTTATTTGATACAATTTTTGCTGTTATTTTGTAGTTCAAGTTTAGCGCGACATCTTTATCAAGTTGCATGAAATAAAAATTATTAGAGGCTAAAAGGCCTTTGCAATTAATTGTACAAAGCTTTAGCTTAAGAGACATCTTAGGTATAAACCGAAGTTGGTATCTGTTAGATCTCCTATATGTAATCTAAATTCATTTAGTTTATCTTCTTTGGGCCACACCACTTTTCAATTTGAAGCTATTCTAAATAAATGCACCAACTCCTACAAAGATGTCAATGACACCTTCATTGTGCATATAATCTATATTTTAGAATATGATGCGTCTACATTCATCACTGTACTTTTTCATTTTAGTTGGGCCGTGCTTGGCACGGGCGTGACAAGCAAAGTTAGGGAGTAAAAATAATTTTGGCCTCATTTTTAATTGACTTATAATTTTGGCAACATCAAAGTTTAAAAATATTTCAGCATGAGATGAGGTCATATATTTGACTTAACTTTAAGCTTTTGAAGATAGTTTCGTGCACAACTTTTTTTTTCTAAATTTTAACAATCAAATACACAATTCGATCTCCAAATTTATCTCAAATAAATTTCATACATCATGATTAAGAACAAACATCAATAATTAAGTAGATTAACAACTTTTACTATTACTATTACATGTCGAAAAATGGTAAAAGCTAGTTGATTGTGAGAGACATAGCGTGGCCTAGTGGATTAAATTATGTGAAATTCAGTAAAAGTATTTTTTAATAGTTTAATTTTAGAATATTTTTACCATTAATATTTTAGTTTAAAAATGCATTTTCCTTATAAATATAGTACTATTACTTTTTAAATTATTACAATCCATTATATATAAATAAATAAACAATATTATTTACTTGTCTATTTCATATTAATTAATTTATAAAGTAATGTACATTTCTACTATTAATAAGTGTAACTTTGGTACTACCAAGGGTACTTCTGTCATTTAGAGTACCCAAAGTTACACGCTTCTTGGCTTTCCACGTGATTTAGCGTACAACTTTCCCTCTTGCCATTGCTACTGCAAGCTTCTGCAGAAAAAAACCCAACCTAAGCGGCTGCCACTTCAATTCTTTTCTTCTACACGTGTTCCTTCTGCATGTTTACCTTTGCTGTTGGTTTTAGGCAACTTGCTTCTCCATTGCAATCTGAATCTCAAGACATAAGGTGGAAGAAACAGCTACAATACTCGGTTTGTTTAGCGTAAAAGGTAAAATTGAACTACGCCGTTAGTTTCATTGTGTAGAATATCCCAATCTATCTCTATTATCATTCAGATTATTGCTGTGTAGAAATACTGGATCTTGGTCTCATGCCTCTTTTCCACCCAAACATCACATCTTTCTGATTTCACAAACTTGAACAAAGGGTAGATAGACAATTTTATAATGGATATTCTAAAGTGATAGTTCTGAATAGGTAATGTTAAATATTGGTTGAAAATTTCTTAAGGGTGCTTTCAAATAGTATTCCTTTAATTCCTTCCTCTCTTTTTGGGTTTTGCCTTGTTTTGGTGCTCACCTCATGTTTTGCTTCGTTTCTCTTCTTCTTTCCCAGCTCCCTGATTTACTTTGCTTTGACTGTTCCTGAGGAAAAATTGGGTTCAACGATTTCAGGCACTTCAAGTAAGTAGAAACTCTTCCTGCTTTTTTATTTCTTCTTCCAGCTTTGGTATTTTCTTCATGCTGAACGCCTGAAATCTTTAGAACTGAATTTCGCATGCAAGGTGTTTGATAATATTGAAATATGATTCTGTGGGTGTACAAGTGTGTTGTGTCATGATTGTGGTTAGTCCCTTTTATTTTCCGGGAAAAAGTGTTGGGATTGGGTTGAGTCATAAATAAGTTCTATGCTAATTTGACTTCTCTAGATAATTTTGACATTGATGTCCTCTGACAATCAGCTACTTTAGAACCAAAGTGATCAAACTGCTTCTGCCTACAAATTATCTACATACAACGCCTGACAAAACAAAAGAGTGAGACAGCAAGTTAGAGATTTGGTACTATCCTCATTACTGTTTTGCTCATTCATAGTAAGGAAGGACTAAAGGCACTTCTCTGTGTAATAACCTATAATAACCTAACACCCACCCACCCAAAAAAAAATCCAATAAAAGAGTAGACATGTTCATGAATCTCTTCCTTTGATTCTCAACTTTTCTTCTCCTAGATAAACATATTGAATGTAAGGACTCAAAACTTGTACAGAAGAAGAGAAAAACTGAAGTCAATGGTGATGATAATACTCTTTTTCAGATAGCAGCAGCAATTCTGAAAGCTAACTGAGATTGAGAGTTAAACTTTGGATTAAGAAAAACTGATCAACCTGTTATTCAATTCATGAAAAAAGTGAATTTGTGTATAAAGAAGATCATATCAGAATCTGATAGTAGTGTTTGGTCAATGTCCGATTATGTTCCTGCTTAGTTACCATAGACATGCTATATTAAATATCAGAAACATCCAAACTAACTCAGAAAGTGCAGCCGAGTCAAAAACCAAATGATGGAATTAAAGTGTTGCCAAAAAAGGGCAGAGATATTCTCTTTGATATGGAGTGAAAAGAAAAATAAAGCAAACAATCTGAACTGGAAAGACTAATATATAAAGCTGTATAAAGATATAGGTTTACTTGCTTAGATAGCTCTTTGTTAATAAGTAGCTGAGACCTAGAGGAATCAAGTCTTTATAGTACTTATCGCTGTAATCTTGAGGTCAGTTTATCATAATTTAACAAATGTATCTGAGCTCATGTGCAAATTGCTGCAATAAAATAATATTTGGTAGTCTTGATCATCAGTGTAAAAGCTACAAAACAAAAGCTAAATAATTTAAATTATCGAAAAAGAAAGCCATATAATCTGACAGTCTTAGATATCAAGTGAAAATACCATTAATAAGTGTAACTTTGGTACTACCAAGGGTACTTCTGTCATTTAGAGTACCCAAAGTTACACGCTTCTTGGCTTTCCACGTGATTTAGCGTACAACTTTCCCTCTTGCCATTGCTACTGCAAGCTTCTGCAGAAAAAAACCCAACCTAAGCGGCTGCCACTTCAATTCTTTTCTTCTACACGTGTTCCTTCTGCATGTTTACCTTTGCTGTTGGTTTTAGGCAACTTGCTTCTCCATTGCAATCTGAATCTCAAGACATAAGGTGGAAGAAACAGCTACAATACTCGGTTTGTTTAGCGTAAAAGGTAAAATTGAACTACGCCGTTAGTTTCATTGTGTAGAATATCCCAATCTATCTCTATTATCATTCAGATTATTGCTATGTAGAAATACTGGATCTTGGTCTCATGCCTCTTTTCCACCCAAACATCACATCTTTCTGATTTCACAAACTTGAACAAAGGGTAGATAGACAATTTTATAATGGATATTCTAAAGTGATAGTTCTGAATAGGTAATGTTAAATATTGGTTGAAAATTTCTTAAGGGTGCTTTCAAATAGTATTCCTTTAATTCCTTCCTCTCTTTTTGGATTTTGCCTTGTTTTGGTGCTCACCTCATGTTTTGCTTCGTTTCTCTTCTTCTTTCCCAGCTCCCTGATTTACTTTGCTTTGACTGTTCCTGAGGAAAAATTGGGTTCAACGATTTCAGGCACTTCAAGTAAGTAGAAACTCTTCCTGCTTTTTTATTTCTTCTTCCAGCTTTGGTATTTTCTTCATGCTGAACGCCTGAAATCTTTAGAACTGAATTTCGCATGCAAGGTGTTTGATAATATTGAAATATGATTCTGTGGGTGTACAAGTGTGTTGTGTCATGATTGTGGTTAGTCCCTTTTATTTTCCGGGAAAAAGTGTTGGGATTGGGTTGAGTCATAAATAAGTTCTATGCTAATTTGACTTCTCTAGATAATTTTGACATTGATGTCCTCTGACAATCAGCTACTTTAGAACCAAAGTGATCAAACTGCTTCTGCCTACAAATTATCTACATACAACGCCTGACAAAACAAAAGAGTGAGACAGCAAGTTAGAGATTTGGTACTATCCTCATTACTGTTTTGCTCATTCATAGTAAGGAAGGACTAAAGGCACTTCTCTGTGTAATAACCTATAATAACCTAACACCCACCCACCCAAAAAAAAAACCAATAAAAGAGTAGACATGTTCATGAATCTCTTCCTTTGATTCTCAACTTTTCTTCTCCTAGATAAACATATTGAATGTAAGGACTCAAAACTTGTACAGAAGAAGAGAAAAACTGAAGTTAATGGTGATGATAATACTCTTTTTCAGATAGCAGCAGCAATTCTGAAAGCTAACTGAGATTGAGAGTTAAACTTTGGATTAAGAAAAACTGATCAACCTGTTATTCAATTCATGAAAAAAGTGAATTTGTGTATAAAGAAGATCATATCAGAATCTGATAGTAGTGTTTGGTCAATGTCCGATTATGTTCCTGCTTAGTTACCATAGACATGCTATATTAAATATCAGAAACATCCAAACTAACTCAGAAAGTGCAGCCGAGTCAAAAACCAAATGATGGAATTAAAGTGTTGCCAAAAAAGGGCAGAGATATTCTCTTTGATATGGAGTGAAAAGAAAAATAAAGCAAACAATCTGAACTGGAAAGACTAATATATAAAGCTGTATAAAGATATAGGTTTACTTGCTTAGATAGCTCTTTGTTAATAAGTAGCTGAGACCTAGAGGAATCAAGTCTTTATAGTACTTATCGCTGTAATCTTGAGGTCAGTTTATCATAATTTAACAAATGTATCTGAGCTCATGTGCAAATTGCTGCAATAAAATAATATTTGGTAGTCTTGATCATCAGTGTAAAAGCTACAAAACAAAAGCTAAATAATTTAAATTATCGAAAAAGAAAGCCATATAATCTGACAGTCTTAGATATCAAGTGAAAATACCACATAGTTGCTTACATAAAACTTATACGCTGGTAGTAGTGAAAACATGTAGTCGTGAATATATAGGCAAGATTAAGTGATAGGGCAGAATAGTTGTTGAGATGCAAAACAAAGATCCCCACATGATGAAAACAGAGAAACATAGTCGGATACTTCTCCATTTATCCCAGGACGATGTAAGACAAGGGATTCTGGTTGCATAAACTCTTTGTTGGACAAAATGGTCATTATGGAATCAGGAAAAGTATGAAATGAATAAAAGAATAGCTTACAGTACAATTAGGTTCATCTTACCAGCAGTGAAAACCCAATACCTGAAGTAGAAACATCCAACTCATGCCTCCTTACGTTTTATGTCCGTTTCCGGACCAAATAACACACATCAAAAAAATAAAACGAGAAGGTGGATTGAATAACTTACCCAACTTCTAAGGATTGAGATGTTGATGATGATCAAGTCTTTGTAGTCCATCAAAATCAGGTTTTTTATTTTGCAAGCAACCAGCTAGGTTAGACCAAGCAGTGGAAGAACAACATTAGTTGATTAAGCATAAACATGATGAGAGAGTGTCTTTTCCCACAATTGCAGATGAACGTGCAAGTGGATAGG
The DNA here is from genome assembly GCA_029948455.1 of Solanum rostratum. Lineage (NCBI taxonomy): Eukaryota > Viridiplantae > Streptophyta > Magnoliopsida > Solanales > Solanaceae > Solanum > Solanum rostratum. Next base: position 11,833,195 of record CM057053.1, on the reverse strand, counting down.
CTGCAGACCGCTTCAACATCATTTGAGATAATGACCTTGCCATAATATAAGAGAGGATTTGCTCAAACTCTTTCGGCTGCAGCGATAATTACATAAGAAAAACATACAAATTAGTTCTTGGTGCTCACTCTAAAAAAGATAGTAAAAAACCTGAGCTACAAAGCATACTACCCCCTTATGGGACCAATGAAGCTAAACTATCAAAATTATGTTCAAACAGAGACTAATTTAAAATGTTTTAGTATTCAAATGAATAGGGAGCCAAATGGACTGTACTGGAGATAGTAGATTCATATAATTGACTGCCATTAGTACAGGACTGAGGCACTTTTGCCATTGTAAATAGTAAAAAATGGATTCAAGTTTATCACTACCATTGTTTTTAACCTTGGTCATACTTACAATTTTTTATGCAAACACTTTTATTTTCTTTGATTTTTTATCATAGCTTTTTTAATCTTGCATTTTCCAAACTCTGTTTTGAGAAACGCTTTTCCCAAGCCGAGGGTGTATCAGAAACCACCTCTCTACCCCTCACAAAGGTAGGGATGAGGTCCGTGTACACCTCACCATCCCCAGACCCACTTGTTGGATCACACGGGTACGTTATTGTTACTTGTTGGTATTATCACAGACATCCCATCATAGTACTGTAAAGTTTTTCCTTCTGAAAACCAAAGACTAGCTATAACATGAGCTTGAATTTCATGTAGTAATCAAATTCTTCTCTTTGCATGTCAATCTCATGTTTAAAACCACTGCCTATTGGTAGACGATAAGAAATCTGACCTGTGAAATCTTCCTATGCAAGTTTGGTTCATGTTGCTTTGTGCTCTTTTCGTTATTAATTTTTCCTCAACTAAACCAACTTCAGAAGCAGTCTTAAATGTTGTCCATAGATGTTGAGTAAAAAAGGGGGCAGTTGAAGTAAACAAATAACAGGACTATAGTTATATATACATGGCTTTCTAAGTGATGGAGGAGAAGTGAATACCGTCCAAGCACTTGATGAACCAAATAAGAGAAAATCATTTGAGCTAAACTTAATCCTGATTACTTCAGATAATGATCTATAAAAGTACCCGATTTCTCAGTTGTGCAATTCTGGAGTCAATATATTAGGCCAGCTTGAGGTACTAATGGCGTTAAAAGGTTGGGGATTAACTTATAGTTATAATTTCCTTCTGTTATAACTCTTCTTTCCAGGGGTATTAGCAGCGGTGGCATTTTCGTAATAGGAACCTCTTCCATGGGCATTAATCCACCCACGTGATGGCCAATCACCCCCTTCCCTTAACCACATGTGTCCCGTTCCAGTGTTATTTGCTTTACACATATATACGTTTGCTCTGTCTTCAAGGAGCCTTTTCCAGTAGCTGGACTACTTTGTATAGATCAAAGAATAAATGAGACAATTTTTATTCCCACTGCTTTTCTTCTCATTTCCTGTTCACTGCTTCTATTAATGGAGCTTCTCAACATGGTATCAGAGCAGATGGAATTCTCATTCAACTGATAGAGATCTGGGTTTAGGTGAAGCTGTAATTTTTTTTTTCAACTAAAGGTTACTAGCAATTCTCAACAAAATTGTTGGGTAGATCATTCATGGCTACTCCAGTAGAAGGTATTGATAGATTGATACAGAGGGCACTCAGCTTCCAAACATGAGTTCACATCAAATTAAACAGATCGATCATAATCATCCTTTATTCATTTACCCATCTAACATCAAGGTGTTTTTCTCATCTCAATCCAACTCTTAGGATCTGAAAATTACTCATTGTGGAGTAAACCCTTGAAACTTGTTTTAGTTGGCAAAAACAAGCTAGGATTTCTGTTAGGTACCTGTAGAAAGGACATGCATGTATCCTTCTTCCATGCATGATTTATGGGAAAGGTGTAATGCTATAGTTCTAGGTTGGATCATGAACACCATGTCTAAATGTCTGATTAGTAATGCCATTTATGGCTCTGATGCACACACAATCTGAGAAGACCTTCGTGAAAGATTTGATAAGGTAAATGCATCTAGAGAATTTTATCTTCATAAAGAGATAGTCACATTGTCACAAAGAACTATATTTCTGTTTACAATCATTTCTCTTGATTGAGAGAACTCTGCGATAAATTTGAAATCTTAATGCCTCCTTCATGTGCCTACACAGAATCAGAACAGTACGCAAAACACTTTCAATTTCAAAAGCTATGTCAATTTCTAATGGGCATGAACGAGTCTTATGCTCATGCTAAAAATCAAGTATTGATAACTATTCCTGTCCCAAATGTTAATCAAGCATATGCTATGATAGTCAATGCTGAGGGTCAAAGGATGAATAGAACTAGCAGTAGTTTTATTGAAGCACCCTCAGAAACTGCTCTTATGAGTAATAGAATGTCTAATGGTCAGTACTCTAGTAATGGAGTGTGAGGTGAGGTGGGGAAAGTGTTGAGTTATTTGGGGGAAGTTGGACAACTGGAAAGGAGAAATAAGAAGGTACCTGCTCATCTTGGAAGATCATACTCATATATTTTATCTTCCTTTCTCTACCTTCGCCTGGTTTGCCAATATCTACGACTTGCACCTTGCATGTCCAGTCTGATATTTCAGGCATAATAGCATGTATGTTGAGTCGTTGTTCCATCTGTTATATCCTGCAAAATAAATAAACAGTGTCAGAACCATGAATTTGCCAAAGGGAAGAGTATTATTGTATGAGTAGTAAAGGTGTGAGTAATAGTTGGTAAGATGATATGTGAGGCAGAAGTTGCTAATTAGTGGTTTAATCAGGGATTTGTGTGGAATGCCTTCGCGATAATTTCGTGGTATACTACGTTGTGAGTGGAATGATCGTCAGGATTATCTACTGTTGGTGGTCGTATGATTATTTTTACACACCGCGAAGTCTGTGCTCTGGATAAAGCGACGTAAAGTTGACCGTGTGAAAAAACGGGTTCACGCAGGTAAATTCCGACGAAATCTAACGTTTGACCTTGCGCTTTGTTGATAGTCATAGCAAAGCATAGTCGAATAGGAAATTGTATTCTTTTAAATGGAATGGGTAGCTTCTCATCTTATGGAGATAATAAAGGTATGCGGGGAATGAAGACATGTTTCCCCTTGAAATCGCCCGTAGCAATTGTGGCGCTGATAATGTGGTTTTTGACAGCGGAAAAAATTAAACGTGTACCATTACATAGACCTTCGGACGGGTTCAGGTTACGCAGTAATATGACAGGGCAATTTTCCGTGAGAACTAACCTATACGGTGGTAAACCTGCTGGATTTAATGTGTGCAAAAAATCTTCAAATTGGTGTTGATCTTTAGGTTCTATAGTTATGTCAATACCGATGAATGTTCTAGCTTCTGTGGGGAGTTGTTCTATGAACATTTCATTAATTTCGTTTACAAAATCATTTTTAGTTGTTAAGATAATAGGGGAGGTAAAGCTGGATGTGTCTGATTGAGGCATTTGTAAATTGGGATAAATGTGTTTGAATAAAGTATGTAGTGAATCTTTTTCATTTGTGTAAGGAATGAGAAGAGACTCTGGAATTTCGATTTTGTTTTGTTCATTAACGCTTTCTTTCCCATCTCCGATTCGTAATAAATACTCACAGAATGTGGTATCATTGCGTGCACGATATTTTGAGTCAGGTGAAATTTTTCAAGCTTATTCCAGATGTGCGAGTTTAATAAAGATTCATTAATGAAATCTTCTTTGGTTCCACCTTTGACTACCGGTAAGGTTTGGCGGAAGTCACCGCCAAAAACTAACACTTTTCCACCGAAAAGGGTCGTTATGCCTGTAAGATCTTGCAGTAGTAGGTCTAAAGTCTCCAGAAGTTTTTTCTTAGCCATAGACACCTCATCCCACACTATTAACTTTGCGTCTCGAATTAAAGAAGCGAGTGAACTTTGTTTACTTATGTTGCAGCTGTATTTTTCTGTTATATCGATAGGAAGTTTAAAGCGTGAGTGTGCAGTTCGGCTGCCAGGGAGTACAGAGGCTGCAACACCAGAGGTTGCAGTGGCCAAAGCGATAAGTCCTTTCGATCGTACATTTGCTAACAAAGCATGATACAAGAACGTTTTGCCTGTCCCCCCTGGTCCGTCAATGAAAAAAGCTCCTGATTCATGGGACAATATTCGACCAAGGATTGTGTTGTAAGCTTCTCTTTGTTCATCATTCAGCTTCGTATGTAGGAGTAATTCTTCCTTTGTTACAATGATATTTCTTTCTAAGTGGATATCTCTAGCTTCTTGTAAAATTCTAGAAGAAGTTGTAGAAGATGTAATCTGGTCTGGTACAAGTTTAAATTCATTTATATTTCGTCCCATTGAATGCAATATGTTATTGATGTCATTTATAACAAGTGAGCGAATATCGTTGTGTTGTATATTTGTTGTACATGCGAAATCTTCGGAGAAGGAATTTTCAAATTTATTCCATAAATCTCGAGGGTTAGAGGGATTGCAGTATACTAATAGTGTGGCGAATAAGTGCCGTAAGCTACGCGGCATCTGGTATTGAGTAGCTTCTACCAAGCATTCAATTAAGTTGTTATCAGAGGCTAGTAAGCCCCTTTTTTCAGCGGATTCTCTAAACGTGTTGTAAGTCTTGCCGCTTGTAGTAAGTAGATCTGTATATGATGTGGGGGCACGTATGTTCATGAGCAACAGTCTAAGGTAGTATCTTTCTCCTTCTGTTGGATGACAGTTGACAATACGACCAATTGCGTAATTTTGTTTTCTATATGTCCACATTTTATTGCTGACTGACCAGACAAAATGTTGGGGGAATTCTTTGTAATAGTAAATTCAAGTCTTTTGCTGCTTTATTTTGGAAATTCATGCGGAAGAATTCTGTTAACATTGTTCTTGTATTTCCGGGGTTCCTTAATATTGACGTCAGTGTTGATGATGTCTTGAAGGAAACGAATTGTTGATTTTCAAGATGTAGCTGGAGATGGTAAACTGTGGGGTGTATTTCATTAATGGGGAAAGCGAACAGACGCCACATAGCCTCTGGTGGGGAAACCCATCTGGCCGAGCGGTATTCATGTATTTCATCTACTTCTGTAACAGACTCGTCAGTCTGAATGTTGAAGCTTACTTTGTCATGCCCTTTACAGATGTATTTGTAGATGTATTTGACAACTCTAATATCTGCACAAATTTCAACATTTATGTGGCAGTTGAACTTACTTAGGAGATATGGGTTGTATGGAACGACCCTAGCGTTGTCAAGATATTGGTTCCTAACTTTTACAAGTTGTCTATTATTTCGTCTTCTATAAATGGGGTATGAATTTTCCCCCTTTAGAGTTTGTTCGGCATAATTTTTTGGATATTTGAATTTACAATGTCTTTTTTCCCGCATGCACGAATTAGTAGGATTTAAGTGTCATACAATATGTTTACATACAAGCAACCCATTTTCATGGTCTAATCTTTTCCAACAAATTTTTGCTTGGCTATTGTTGACTTCCTTTCAGTCAAATAGCAATCAAACTCTTAACTTTGCTTAAAACCTCTGCATTGCTACTGTTGCCTTCTTAAAGGTGCACTGTGCCTACGTACCTTGTTGAAAATGAGCACTATTCTAAATTAACAATTATAAATATCGCAGCATATGATATTGTTGAACCATTTTCCTATTCACTTCTGACAGTTGAATGTAATAATCAAACAGGTGGAGATGCAGCGGTAGTGATTTTGTTGCTGATTTCCTTTTGGGAGGCGCGATATTTGGAACACCTGGCTATATTTTCACTCCGCAGGTAATTATACTATCCTCTTGAATATATAGAACGATCCTGCAGTGGATACAAACTTTACTTTAAACCAAGTTATTCCCTGATCAAACTTAAAACTACTATTTTGTCATACAATATTAAGTATTGGAAATTTCCAACTTCACACTTTTCTAAATAGAGTATCGCAACTGAACTTACAAATATTTACAATTTTGTTTGGTAACATAATTTTCTGTTATCTTTTCATTCTTTCATCTTGATCAACATTTTGTTTTTCCTACCACAGGTACATATCCAGCTGCCACCATCAATCGTTTTATCAAATCATAACTGTAATAGTATAAGCTGTACCAAACAATCATATTCCAAAGAAGCCTTCACAATGTATATATAACTACAAGTTATTACCATGTGTGATTTATCAATTTTATCTTTTAAAGTCACATTCCGAATTTCAATCGCATTTACCTCCATCGTAATATTCCCCCGCCCGTGCTTTGCACGAGCACACCCCATCTAGTATATTTTATTAATAAGAAAAAGTTCAAACTTCAAAATAAAATGTGGCTGTAGTTTAGTGGTAAGAATTCCACGTTGTGGCCGTGGAGACCTGGGCTCGAATCCCAGCAGCCACATCATCCCCTTTTTCTACACCAAAACTCTTAAACGGCGCCGTATAGCCTCCTATATTAGAGAAACGACGCCGTTTGGTGACCCGGGGCCGCATTGCCAGCATTAAGTTAAATAGCTCCGATCTAAAAAGTCTTCACAGTTACTCTATAAGGAAGAAAAATCGCAGCTTTTGGGGTTCTTCGAATTCTACACCAATATCCCCTTTTTACGAATCACTGTAAGTTTCATCATCGCATAATTCAGTTTCATTTGTCGAATCTTGTTTTTTTTTTCAGAAAAAAAGAGTACTTTTTGATTGAGCTGATTTTGTGAGGCGATTTATATTTTTGGGGGATCAATTATTTTTCATGATTTATCGTTTTTTTCGTGAAATTGAATGTTTGATCTATTGGAATTTCGGTACATTGTATCAGAATGTGTAAAGGAAAAAGGAGTGTTGTTCATTCATATTTTTTGTTGTTTTGTTTTGCGGGTTTTAGGTAGGAAACGGAATTTGTTGTAATATGAAATGAGTTATGTAGAAGGATTGGGTAATGGATCAAGGATTTTGAAGGCTATGAAGATAAAGCAAAATGTATAGGGGAGTATAGATTTCATTTCTGTAGTGCTTAAGGAGTTCTGCAAACTTTAGGAAGGGGAATTAATGGGGTTGTGTTTCGTATGGTGTAAAGCAATGTGAAATGTTTGTAAGTGGAAAATGTTAATTCCTAAATCATTTCTTGGTGTTGGAATAAACTTTTTTGATAAGAAGGGAAGTAGGAGTCATTTGGTGGTGGATGATAATGATGTAGAGTTGGGAGAGGGGCTATGTTGGGGGTGTTCGAATGAATTTTTGTTGATAAGTAGAAGGGAATTGTGAGTAGTTTGGTGGAGTACAATAATAAATAGAGTTGGGAAGGGGGTATGTTGGTGGTGTTTGATGTTACCTTTGTGAGTTTGAAAGAGTGAAACTATTGTGTCAAAATTGGTGAAGTGAATGATATTTAGTTGGAATGAAGAAATCTATATAGTATACTGGCTTTATACACCTCAAAAGATGGAAGCTTCTTTTTCCAATTTGGGTTGATTGTTTAACATTTCTACTCATGAAAAAATATTTAAGAGCTAAAACAGTTTCCCCAAGAATGTGGTAATCATACCGAATCAATACATGGTGACGTGGAAAAGCTCGCTGCATTTTTCTTAATGTTTTAGCTCAAAGGATTGTACACCGTCAATTGTTGGTATAGCCTTAGCACGAACCAGATTTTTCTCAGCATGTGCTATTCCCTATGGCTCCAGGGGGATGGAGACAATTGGATCAAGATGGGATTTCAAACTTTTTGCATTTCAAGGGACAAACTTTCATGTGAATGATCTTAATTAACAACTAAAATTAACTGTATCCAAACAGGTGCATTGGATTCAATCTGAAGAATTGGAAATGCATAGGATTAATTCCTTCGTCCATATAGGCCCTGGAATTGTTCCAACCCAATAATATCTACACTAAAGATATAAAAATGGAGATCATATAGGATAAAAGAAAAGACAGAAGAGGAAGAGAGAATGGGGATGTTAAGTATTTGTTTTAGGATTGAATTGGAAAGGGAGGAAGAAGTCAAGTGTAATGTGACAAAGCTTGTTTTAATTTGTTCATTAGGTTAGAAATTACAAACAGTTTCATCAAAGGATTTTTTTGAAGGAAAGAGAAAACAAAGGAAGGAGAGGAGAAGAACTAGAAAAAAAATAGAAAGGAGAGGAGAACTAGCAAAAAAAAAATAATAAAAAAATAGAAAGGAGAGAAGAAGAGAGTATAGCTGAACCTTTTGATGTTGGATTGATGAAATTAACACAGAAGAAACAAAGTGCTTATTTTATATTTATTGCTGGACTAATATGGCTACTGTAATTAGCATTGATCAATTGTTGGATTTTGTTATTAGCTCCCTCGTCTTAGATTAATACTGAAAAAGGTTCATTAGTTTTTTTTGTTAATGCTTTTCCCTTTCTTTGTAACTATGCATCTACTTGATGGTATTTTGTGAATGAAGCATCTTACTTTATCCCCCTCAAAAAAAATTAAGGCAGAAGAAGAAGAAGAGATAGCGTCATGTACCCTAAAAGAAAGAGCTGGCATGTGTTCAGTGCCTCCAGCTTTGCAAGTCTCTTGCATTTGCTGGCATCTTGGTTCTTATAGGCACTCATTGACCAGTAGATGTACGGATATCTCTAGCTGCCTCTCTTTTTTTGGCTGTTCTTCATCTACATGAGTGCTTACTGTATTTGGTATTTTGATTCTGTTGTCTTTGTTTTTCCCCCTTCCTTTCTTATTTTGGCCTTTTCTGCTGCCTTTACTGTTTGGCAGTCTGTTGGAACTAAGAATTTCCAGTTGCCAGGTATTTCTCATTTTTGGTTACTTATTTGCTGCATAATTCTTGAGTAATTTCTGCAGGGGCTGCATAATTTCGCATTAAGAGCTCTGACTACGTCCGCTTGTCTCTTCTTCCGGCTTCTGCTCTTTTTTCCTCAAACGTTGCTCTGAAAAGGTTGCTCTCAAACAGGAAACACTGATCTCTTACTGTTAATCGGGTTCTTCCTGCTCGACGGAGGAGGAGGACTGCGACCGCTCTCAGGTAATGTCAAATTGAGCAACTTTGGATTTGCCTATTTACTTCTTACTTATTTCAACTGAGCAACTTTGGATTCTCCCATGTTCTTCTTGTTTATTTCTTCCGGTATTAAGCATAACAGACTTTTTGTTCTTGGAGATAATTGCATTTTGATTGAGTTATTTATATAAGGAAAAGGAAAGTAAGTAAGGTAAACAAAAAATCCTTCTTTTTCTTTGAACCCACCCAATCAAAAATCCTCCTTTGGGCAAGGGGGTTTTGGTAGCTGTGGAGGTGGAGCTATAGTGGTTGGAAATAGGGGCTTCTGGGTGGGAAGACAAAGGATGAAAAAGAAATGAAAATGTTTTTAGGTTTTGGTTATGGTTATGGTTTTTGGGTTGATGACGCGAAAGGGTGAGGAAGATATGGGCTCAAATCGTGGGCAATTAAACATACTCATATAATTATATTTGAACAAGAAAAAATAATTTATTACGCTGTGTTAAAAATATTAAAATGAATAAAACAAATATAATCAACGGTAGATAAATAAATAAAATATACAAAAACATGTAATTAAACACAAAAATAATGAATTTAACAAGAACAAAAAAATAATAATATAAAAGTATGAATCTTAAAAAAGTTGGGCCCAAATTAGGTGTCAACAGTTATATCAAAGATGAAACAAAGTTACAGACCAATGACTTTATGCAAAGGGATAATAAATAAATGAACCAAAATAACATGGTGCAACCAATAAAAAACCTAACCAAAACATCAATGTTTAAACCGATTCAAATACAAAATTTACACCTTATTGAATACCCATGAAATCAAGAAAACACACCAGTATTATTTCCAAGTCAAAAGACCAAGTAAACTAATTTAGATTTTCAATATGTGTTAAAAACATAAATATGCACCACAAAAAGAAAAAAACATATTGATTACCATGCCAAGTACCATTCTTTCTCGGACACAGCAACCAATGAACACCAAAAATACTACCATGACAACACACGACTTAGCACAACAACAAATTCATCATGCACCAACTCCAAAAAAATACATTAAATAGCCTAACTACCAACAGGGGACCTAACTAACACTCCAAAACTCTTTGCCAAACAAAAAATGCTGAGAATTTCAAGAACTAATAAAAACAGAAAAAACAATCATAACATTTATTGTCCTAAAAAACACAAATTAATTTCACTACGTAATGAGATAACAAGTGCATAATCTCAACTTCCACCATTGTACATACCAATAGAAACACCAAACTGCAAAGCAATAGTAACAACATTTTAAACCAATGGTCCAACCATACATATTAGCCTATTTTGCTATTAAAAACCAAATTAATAACAGATTGAACACAACCATCGTGCATACTAAAAAAATAGTGACATAGTTTCAACACCCACATACATAAATTTCTATGATACCTTCTCAGCACCAAGTCCTTCCTTCTTTAAACCTTCACTTTGTTACAACTTAATCTCATTAAGTAGATTCTTGAAACATTCTTCCATGTATGCTTTCATCTCTCCAATTTGCGCTTCAACCTTGACCTCTAAAGCTTTGAAGTCATTCTGCACAAAAAAAAAAAGAAAAGGTCCAAATTTTTTTTTACTTGAACTTATATTACCCATGCTCTTGCTAGAACTAACTTCTATGCATTGATCCTTGATAATTTTTTACACACAATCCTTCTGCCCTTTTTGTTGGTGATGGTGTGTATGCATGTAGATTAAACTTTGGTCTACATGTAGAAAAGGGAGTGCTATCAACGAAAATAACATTGATTTGAAACCTTGGACTTTTTCTAGTAGGTGTGCCTTCCATGATCAATCTTCCATTTTCTAATAAAAAAACACTACATATAAAAAAAAATCCAAAGCATAAAATCAAGCCGAAATATACTGGGTTGTTGGTATACCAGAGGTTATATTGAAGAAGATTTTTTTTTTTTAAAAACCATCAGACTTACCTTGAAATTTTGGCCGAAAATTACAAAGGTCTTCAACAATGCAATTTTTTTTGGTTGGAACCGTGTAAATGGAACACAAATTTGATTAAAAGATAATTAAGGGGTGGGAAGACGTGCCGGTTCTGTCAGCCGCGCGCGTCAATCGAGACTGACCCAAACCATCATTATTCTGTAAAAAAAAAGAGTTGTATTAAATTTCTATAGGGAAACGTAGTAAAAATAAAAAAAAGAAAAAAATGACTTGTATATTAATTGATTCGTCGAAAATAAAGAAATTAAAAAAATGGCATGCATTAAATGCATGTTAGAAAAAGTGTTCTAAAAAGAGTATAAGTCTAAGGTTGATTAAATATACAAGAAACAAAACCCAAAGAGCATTTATTGTTCCGTCAAAAAATTAAACAAAAAGAATCAAAGTCCAAATTTACATTAATTATTGTCAAAAAATTAATTAAAAAAAGGGAATAAAAATTTTCATGTATTAAATGATTTTGTAAGGAATGTATTATATAATTTTATTATTTTTTTGATAATTTTATAAATAAAATGAAAAGTGTAATTTCAAGTAAGAAATCGCACATTTATTTAGTATATAGAAAAGTCAATCAAAGAACGACCACCAACAATATTTTAAATATTTATTACATAGAAGAGCCAATGGAAGGACAAGCATGGCTATGAAGAGTTGTACAATGAGCATTATAAATTGTACTATATACTTGGCATTATGTTATTTCTCTACCAATAGCCTCTAAACACATGTAATAAAAAAAATTTCCTACTTAAGATATCAAAACTAAATATATTTTTTTCCAATATTTTTTCATTTGTGATATATAACAAAATTAAATGAAAATGTGGTGGTGTTGGATAAAAATATTATTTTGGTATTATTTTATAAAATGAATTTTTGTTTGGCTTAATATATTAATAGCACCATTAAAATTGTTAGTAAAATTTATTTTGACACTTGAGCTACATTTTTTTCCGAATGAGCACTTAAATATATGATATAATATTTATATGAGATATTTTCTGTTCAAATTTTGAAAAATTTAAAAAAAAATATATGCATATTTACAAACGTCTATTATATAGTTATGTTAACCACATAAAATATATCATTTCATTTGAAATACATATAATTAAAGAAAGGGTGATATTTTATATCAAATATATGTCTGTTCAATTCAGTGTTTGTATCTAACATAATACTAAAATGAATATTGGATTAGATAATCTTTTAATGTTGATTGTGGCAACTTAAACAAGTTATAAATTATTTAAGAATATGATTAATCACATACAAATACAAATACAATTTAAGATTGTAATATTAGGCCCGTTAACGAGCCTTTTCGTATCTAGTTTTCGTAAAAAAACCTTTAAAATAACAACTCAGCAACGATACACTCCTACAATGCATATATCCCTCAAGAACAACTCACACGCGCCCCTTTTTCCAAATTCATCTACCCACGCGACCTTTTCTTTTCTCCCACGCGCAAACCTTCATCTCCTTCGTCATTCTTAACGTTACAGCAATAACCAGTCAACCTGCAACGACCAGCGGCAAAACCGCACCAAACGCCAACATCAGCACGAAACCAGGCAAAAGGGCAACTCAACGTCTCTTCAACAGGGAGAATTCGAATTTGAAATCGAAATTGAACCCCAATTCTCACCAGATTTCCCCCCAAAGATGCCCTAAAATTTACCTATAAAATCCCCACTTTTGTTCACTGTAAGGGTCTCGGTTCTTTCACCTCCAACAATTTATGAAAGCTACCCATTAGAAGCATTTCTGGGAGATTTGGCCGATGTAAGAAATTCCGACTTCGGAAAATCTCGTCTCGCGGGTGAAGTTCGTTTTGGTGTTGAAGTTCCGCTCAAGGCTCGAGTCCTAGTCGCTGCGTCGGCAAAGGTAAAGTACTTTCTTTTCTTATTTATTGTCCCATAGGTGTGCTGCTATGTTTGATCAAGGAGTAGCCTCGTCGTGTTGCTTTATTTTAGTGATTTCCGTTATTCGATTTGTTTAGTTTGAATGGGTTTTGTTTGCTACGGTGGAATTTTTTTGGATGTTATTCGAGGTCGAATTTTCGATCGAGTTCAGGCCTTGGGTCACAGCGTTTTAAGCCTTTGTTTGAGCATCTATGTTTGTTGAAACTGGTTCGTCTCTGTACGACAGGATGTTTGTGTGCTTTACCCTTTTAAGATTATTTGATGGTATGCTAATAACACATCTTACCAGAAAGTTTGGCTTTGTTTGGTTTATCTGAAACTCAAAAGAAATTATCAGCTGGTTGCTCTAGCTTCACCTTTGTCGATTGATAGGATATAAACCATGTCTATCAGGTTGTTCGAATCTACCTAATGGGATGAAAACTTTTTCTATTCTGCTAACAAGACTATCATCTCAATGCGCTAGTCTGCATCGTATATGTGTAGTCCATATTTAAATCGATTTGTCTGTCTTAAGCTTACTTTAGTTCATAGTCATCTCTTTGCTTCCCTGTCTTGGTGTATCTTCATCCTGTTTGGCTTTGTTTGGTTTATCTGAAACTCAAAAGAAATTATCAGCTGGTTGCTCTAGCTTCACCTTTGTCGATTGATAGGATATAAACCATGTCTATCAGGTTGTTCGAATCTACCTAATGGGATGAAAACTTTTTCTATTCTGCTAACAAGACTATCATCTCAATGCGCTAGTCTGCATCGTATATGTATAGTCCATATTTAAATCGATTTGTCTGTCTTAAGTTTACTTTAGTTCATAATCATCTCTTTGCTTCCCTGTCTTGGTGTATCTTCATCCTGTTTGGCTTTGTTTGGTTTATCTGAAACTCAAAAGAAATTATCAGCTGGTTGCTCTAGCTTCACCTTTGTCGATTGATAGGATATAAACCATGTCTATCAGGTTGTTCGAATCTACCTAATGGGATGAAAACTTTTTCTATTCTGCTAACAAGACTATCATCTCAAGCGCTTCTACCAAAGCAACAACATATTAGTATAAGTTGTACAAGTTGTATTGTAAACAGGCCTTATCAATATATTCATATAATTTATTACCTTGCCTGATTTATTGCGGCTATCATCATCGGTCTTTTTGTCAAAGTATAAGTGTAATACTCCATCGTAATATTCCCTTCGCATGGGCACCCCCTATCTAGTATATTAAGAAAAAACAGTTAAGAATATAATTTAAATTATAAATTTTATTATTGTTTTTTGTGAAATTATAAGTATAATTTTATAAGTAATGTAATATATCTTTTAGAAAATATAAATATTCAATAAATAAAAGAGCAAATAGAAAAAAAACTTATTTTTTTTAATTATGAATAAATTAAGTATGTTTAATAATAAAAAACTCAAAAATCAATTAATATAAAATAGAAAAAATATTACTTAATTTAAGTACGTTTTTAACTTTTTTATTTGGAATCCTTAATTGAAAACCCAGTTCTGAAATTGCAAGCGTGGGCTGCTGCTGCTTCTTCTTCTTCTCTAGTTGGGTTCGTCAAGAATTGGTTCAAAGCACACCATTCCTGGAGTTCACTCGGATTCAATCAACCCCACCTCAATATCTCTCTCAAGTAATTTTGCTCTCTTCCCTTGTAGTTTCTTGGTCGTTAATTGCAATTGCCTCAATTTATTTTGTAATTGTTACACATTTTCTAGGCGTTTTTTGGACTTGAGAATGCTTGGGATGGTGAAAGTTTCGATTTTTTGTGCAGTAGCAGTAGAAGTTCCTTCTTTTTTGGGGAGGGGGAGAGGAGACGTTCGGGAATATTTCCCAATTTTATGAATGTTTGGAGTTTCTGAATTTAGTCTGTTAGTATCTTTTAACCTCTTTGTATTAGTCAGTTGAATTATTATTTATCTTGTCAAACTAAGACATAACTTTTGTTATAACCTTTAACTTCTATTTTATTAATCAGCTGGGTTTTATCTACATCTTTAGATTTTTCAAGTTTCTCAGTTCAAGTTGCAGGTGATCAAATTTACTGAAGTTAAAGGAGAAAATAAATAACTTAAATCTAATATATTCAATGTTTTTCATGCCAATCAAATTAATTAGTAGACTTCTGTTCAATAAGTCCAACTTAGAGAACATTTCCATGAGATTGCTACAACATTTCTTCGCTCTGTGTTTCCTCTCTTGGCATTTGAAAAATTACCTCATTCATCATAGTTATTCTGTGAATTGCAAGGATGGAATTTTATCTAAATGAGGTAACTAAGAGTGTTCGGCCAAATTTATCTTATTGTTAACATTTAACAGAACCCACTTTATGAGGCTAAACTAGGTATGTTGTTGTTAACTTTTAACAGACTCCTTTAGGTGGACCTAAAGGCTGTTGTTTGGAGTTTGTGAATCAGCTAAAAACACGGGTTCATCAAGAATTGGTGCAAGGCCCACCATTCCTGGACTTCATTCGGATTCACTCAACCCCACATCAATCTCTTTCTCTTCTAACCTCCGTGGTCTCTCTCTCAAGTAAGTTTCTCTCTGGCCTTGTTGTTTTTGGTTGTTAATTGCAATTACCTCAAAGAATTCTTAATTGTTAACAAATGTTGAAGTTAGTGAATCAGTTTTTGTTTAGTTGGAGGAACCATATTTTTATGTTTTTTGGACTTGAGAATGCTTGGGATGGTGAAAGTTTCGACTTTTGCAGTAGACGTTCCTTGGAGTAGGAAGGGGAAGATTATATACTTTGCTTATGTAGATAGCATACTGGGGTTGGTTCAAAAGTTTTAATGTTGTATATATCTCCTTTTTAAGAGAATGTTCAATCCCCAAAATGATTTAATTGCTTCGGAGTTGGAATAAATGTATTGTCTCTTTTTCTTTTCTTTTCTTTTCATAAATTTTTCAACTCAACAAAATCATGCTCATACATAGGTAAAGATTTAATCTCAATTTTAGGGAAGAAAGATTCAATCTTGCGAAAATGAATTTTGCGAACCTTGCCCAAGTTCATAGCTGTAAATATTAACACATCTTAATAAACTCAGTTGTTACAATGTATTGAAGGCTCCAGAAACCACTACTTTATCTTCGCAATTTGATTAGCTTTCTGTGTTTGCGCTTCCCTTAAGCATCCCCATTTAGATTACTCCTCTGTCTATCATTCTGTATGTAAATGTGGAAATTTTCTTCATTTTTTGCTTTGATGTCTTGGTTGAATCCTTTAAACTTTAAAAGCATGTTTCTTTCCCTCTCTGGTGATTTGTGGTTTTCGTTTCTGTGCTAAATCCCTGGGGGACATGTTTAATTGTATGAACTATATGTCTTCTCTTGATGGTCACAACATAGATTTTCCTGCTTCCTATGAATTAACCACCACATTTAAGGGTTGTTTAAACATAAGACATGGATTCGTGAACCATTTTATCCCAAGTTTCATTGTTTGGAATCTGTTCTTTGTATTTTGCACTTTGTCATGGCCTATCACTATCTGAAAGCATGCTACACTTTCTAAAAGCTGAATGCAATTCGAGGTGGAAGCGTTAGACGTCATGTCCTTGGGTTGATTTGTAGTTCTCCAACTTTCTGGTCAGATAAAGGAGTCTTGGCTATAAACCATCTTCCCTCCATGTTAATAGCATTTATTCTATTCCATAACTCCCATAATGTATTGCTGGGACAGCTTGGAAAATGTATCTAACATGAGGATCCACAGGAGCTTCCCACCACAGGTTAATACTTGAGTAATCTGTAATCCTTGTATATTTAATCCAATTGGTCCACTAAACTGCTTCCGTAGAAACAATGCTGGGGGAGACTGGAAAAACCTACCCTAGGTGACTGTCAGCAATTACATTTAGACAGAAATTGAAAAGTCCATCTCCTTACCACATCATCTAGAGGAAGTTTATACTTCCAAAATCTCCACCAAAGGAATGAGATTTTAATTGGCTGGCCCTTTATCCATATTCTCGTATATAGCATGTTTGACTCTTTTTCTCTTTACTACTTGAATGCAGATTTCGCTATAAATTTGCCTCTTGCCTCTAGCTTCCATTAAGATTTATCAATTGGTCCATGATCAATCGGAAGGGGGATCTTGCTTAGAATACAACAACAACATACCCAGTGGAATCCCACAAGTGGGGTCTGGGGAGGGTAGAATGTACGCATACTTTACCACTACCTCATAGAAGTAGAGAGGTTGTTTCCTGGGAACCCTCGTCTCAAAAACCTATAAGCAGAATAAACTAGATATGACAAAAAACACTTGTCAATATGTAAATACGATAGAATTAACACACATATGACGGATATAAAACATGTCTACTCTTGCTACCTAACTATACCTCTACCTAACCTACCAACCAATTAGCCTGCTACTCTAATTCGCAACCTCCACTCCTTTTTATCTAAGGTCATGTCCTCGGTGAGATCCAGTTTTGCTATATCTTGTCTGATCACCTCCCCCAAATACTTCTTCGGTCTACCTCTATCCCTCCGTGTAACTCCCAAAACCAACCTCTCGCACCTCCTAACAGGAGCATCGGTATTCCATTTCTGCACATGTCCAAAACCTTTGCAGTCTCGCTTCCCTCATCTTATCAGCCACCTGGGCCACCTCTAGCTTCTCCGAATGGTCTCATTAAGCAGCAGAACCCTCAACCTTGGCACATTCCATCTTCCTGAATCCACTGTCTCATGCACTTGTACTACTGTTCTATCACAATCAAAATTTGTACCAGTAGCATGATGCAATGCTCCCAGTCCAGTCCAATTATCTAAACCAAAAATGACATTGTCCTTGTTTCTGTTGCCACCATCTCCTCTGTTCTTCCTGATCTCTCACTTGTATCATCTTCTTCCACACATATGTTCCTCTTTTCCAACTGGTCAACACAGCATGCTCCTACTTTAAATGTTTATTGCTTAAGTACATTCTCCATAAAGGACTGCTTAGTCCTAAAATTCTACCAAAGTTCAGCAAATGAAGCTTTTGAAACATCCTGTTGACTTCTAAATCCCAGTCCACCTTCGTCATATGGATTACATAGACAATGATTACTATTCCTACCGAGTTACTCCAAAAAGCCTTAGCCGCTCTGCGAACATCCTATATAGCTTGTCTATAACCCTTGCTGGGGGATCACAGCTGATAACAATGTATGGGCATACTTTGCAAGACATATTTAATTAGTGTGATCCTTCCACTGATGGATAGTGATTTCCCTGTCCAGGAGAAAAGTCTGGTACTTACCTTATCCGCGATTTCCTTATAATGTGCATTCTTTCTCCTGTTATAGTAAATTGGTACATCTAGTAAATGAACGGAAAATCCTTCCTTGGTATCCTTGTAACTGCATTCACAAGTTACACTACCTCTGCTGTTGCATTTTCATGCTGATATGCTTCACTCTTTCCTTTGCTAATCAACTGTCCACCAACTTCCTCATATATAGCAAGAGTTTCCATCACCAGTTTTAAGGAATTCTCCTAGGGAGAGATGAAAATAATAGCATCATCTGCATATGCTAAGTGATTGATATATAAACTCCACTTTGGAATTCCAAATCCTATAAATTTTCTCATCTTTGTGCATTGCACACAAAGCTCTGGACATACGTTCAACTGCTAGGATGGAAAATGTTGGTGATAAAGGGTCTCTTTGCTTCACTCTGATGGATTTAAAAGAACCATGTGCTTGTGCATTAATTAAAATGGAATACGAATTATTGGAAAAAATTCTGTAGACCATATCAATGAATCAACATCTTACCAAAACCCATCTTCCTTAACAGTTGATTTAAAAATGACTATGAAACTCTGTCATATGCGTTTGTCGCATCCAGCTTTATTGCAGCATTAACTAGCTTAGTCCTTATTCTAAAATCATGTACAATTTCCTGCACTAACAATATATTTTTAACAATGCTCCTTCCCGTGGCAAATCCTGCTTGCTCTGTGTGTGTGGGGGGTAGTGGTGGTGGGATGATTGTTGACAGTAGGTGTGCTAGTCTATCTTGTAGGATTCTGGACAATATCTTACTGTTGAAGTTGCTCAAACTGATAGGCCTCATGTCAGAGGTCACGATCTCTTTCTATTTGGGCAATAACACTAGATTAGTACAAGTGATGTATCTAGCTATCTAGGTAGTTCATGCCCCCAGTAAAAAGGATTGCACCATAGTTTCCACATCTTCAATTATCTCCGAAACAGTGTTGGTAGCAGTTCCAGTGAAACTATCAGGGCCACCTGCGCTGTCTGCATTTAGACTAAACACTGCATTTAGGCATTAAAAATTCTGGCATTATGAAGCTGAAAGTATAATCTTTTAATTCATCTTATTGTAAATCTTCGCTTGCTGCACTTAGAGCTTACCCCCTCATGTGTAGAGGTGTCAACATTGTTAGTTGTATTCTTCACCAAAAATTGTAGGGTAAATTCATAAAATTCCCCCTAAACTTGTTCACAAAACTTAGTTACACCCTATAGTTGTCTAGAGTGAATTCACTACTCCCTTGACCTGGCAAAGAATGTGTAATCAATTGCCTAAAAGCGCGACAAGAAGAAAAAAAATACTAAAAGCAGTTAGAACTAAACACTTGTAATCTTCCTATTGGATGATACAAATTTTTTCTAATTTAATTAGTTTTTTAAAAAAAAAATGGTTTTAGATTTTCTTATTCATTTTTTTCATTTTCCCTTTATTTTTCCCCATTTCTTGGGTGTCTTCTTCCCAGAACCATTTTCTTCACTAAACAAAGAAGCATGCGTTTCTTCCCCAACAAATACAATTTTCATCACTAAACGAACAGCCACACGTTTCTTCCCCAACAGCTACAGGTCAAGATTCGGCAAAGTTCGTCAGATTTCTTTCTTGGAAACTGTATCTCCGATGTACTTCTTTGATTTTTATTTTTTTGACAAAGTTTTTCCGACGAATAAAATGAAGGGATGCTTCACTCTTCTTGCTTTTGTGCTGCTTCTACCATGGACTTAGTTATTAGTCATCGGCAAAAAAGCTTCGATTTGACAAGTCAAGGAAACTGCCATTGACATCAGAGATGGAGAAATTTGCTCCTGGATTGAGGTTCATCGAGACTTTGGATATGTTTCATAGGTGAAATTTATGTAATTGTAAGGTCGTTTAATAAGATTTGAGGAACCAGTAGCAGTGGCCCCATTTGTTTATCAATAGATATGGAAATGAACCTGGCATTTTTGTGTAGAAGCATTTGAATGAATAAGATGATGAAAATGCAAGAAAGTGAAAAGAAAGGAAAAAAATCCGAGTTGGCATATAATGTGGTGGTGTGTGTAATGCACTGCCTCTCATAAGATTGGTTCTGCAATTTAAAGAGGGTATTTAATTCACTCCGGACAATAATGGGCTGAATAAATACCCATAGAGTTATATAGGTGAAATTTATGTAATTGTAAGGTCGTTTAATAAGATTTGAGGAACCAGTAGCAGTGGCCCCATTTGTTTATCAATAGATATGGAAATGAACCTCGCATTTTTGTGTAGAAGCATTTGAATGAATAAGATGATGAAAATGCAAGAAAGTGAAAAGAAAGGAAAAAAATCCAAGTTGGCATATAATGTGGTGGTGTGTGTAATGCACTGCCTCTCATAAGATTGGTTCTGCAATTTAAAGGGGGTATTTAATTCACTCCGGACAATAATGGGCTGAATAAATACCCATAAAGTTATAGTGCTAAACTAAGTTTCGTGGACAAGTTTAGGAGGGATTTTAGGTATTTCTATTTGTTTCTATTTTGTATCTCGTCTTGAATACTTTAATTTTGGTGTGAAGCCAAAAGCTTCAAACTAAAGTTACCAATTCAAAAAGAAAGGCCTCAAACTAAATTTAGCCCTAAACATGTAATTATGTCTTTATCTTTATCACATTAATTTTTCATATTACACCCAATTGTGATAACATGTTACCTTGTTGTTCTCGATTCTCAAAGTGGACTTACTCTTAATTCCAAATTCATACGTTTTGTTACCATTGAGAAGAGAACTGTATTCAGCATTCATCTCTCTCCATTTCTCTTTTTTTGCTTACTATTTTAGACTAAACATTCATCTCCCTTGTGTTGATTTTTCTTTGTAACTCTTTTTTTTTACTTCTTGTTTTTGTCATTGTCAACAAAACTCTAATCTTTTTCTTTTGTATAGGTAGAACTTTATGTGTTGATTGTAATTTCTGTGCATGTGTTTATGTTCTTGTGTATGTGCTTTATGTTCTTGACTAGTTGAGTGTTGTCGAGTTTTCCTATCAGTATTATCATTAGTATGCTTCTATTACCTTATTTTTCGATTTTATTGTTACCTTTTGTTTCCTCTGCTTCAGCTAGCATACTACTACTTGTTGCTACTGTTCTTTTCTCCATTATTTTCTATTATGGTTTCTTCATTAATGTATTTCCTTTTCTTACTATTTTTGATATGCTTTACTTGAATCGGAAACAACCTCTCTACCTTCACAAGGTAGGGATAAAGCTAACACACTATCCTCCTCAGACCTTACTTGTGGAATACACTGGGCGTGTGGTGGTGGTGTTTGTAGCTAAGTGTTAATTTATTCTAGTTTTGTTATTTTTATTTTTTAATTCGTAGGGTTACCTGTGCAAAGATGATGTAGTCAAATTGCTTTTGTCAATGAAAACCCTAAGGTCTCTCAAGTTCAAATCCTAGCATAGACAAAAAAGCTAGGTGATTTTATCCCATTTGTTCTAGTCTTGGTGGATGTTACTTGATACCTCTTGCTAGTAAGAGGTGACAGCTATTCTGTGGAATTAGTCAGCCACCACAATTATCAAAAAAATACTTTAGGTGTCCTAACACACCTTAACCCATTAGGTGATGACTCTTTTCTTTTAGCCCATTAAAAGAGTTGTCACATGCTGAAACCCTCTTTTGTGAGAAAATGGAATGTGATACACTTAAGGGGGGAAAGTGAAGTGTAGAAATAGCAAAGGACTAGGTGCAAATTGGAAAATAATGCACACAATGAGGTGTAATGCAAAGATCTCAGAACACACATATACAGTTTCTTGTACTAATATTGAGTTTGTCAACTAGTTTCTCAAGTATCTGGGTCTTACTAAGAGTTGGGATTATATCTAACAGGGAAATGAACAATGAAGAAAAACGATTTAATCAAGAAGAGGAGGATGAGGAAGAAAATGGGAGAGGTCAAGAAGCATGGGAACGAACTTATGCAGATGAAAGATCATGGGAATCTTTGCAAGAGGATGAATCAGGACTCCTTCGTCCAATTGACAACAAAACTCTATCCCATGCTCAGTATCGACGACGTCTCCGCACTGCAACCGCTGCACGAATTCAGAAGGGTCTGATTCGGTACCTCTACATTATCATTGATTTCTCTAGGGTATGTAAAATCCTATATGGTTGCTCAATAGTTGCATTGCTGTAGTTGGTTACTGACATTTAAAGGTTTAATTTTTCATTGCAAGATATGAAGAAATTATTTAAGCATCTATAGTTATCTGTTTGTAAATGAGTCGTCTCTGGAAGAAGTTAATCGGGTCCAATTTACCAGACAATCTGCCATTCTCCTTTCTATGCTTAGCAAAATTGTTTCTTAAGAAGGAAAACAATATGGTCCTTTTAAGAACCAGCAACTCTTTGTTTTATGGATTTCTATTTGCATCTAGGGCTGAAGATTTAGTGATTGCAACTAGTTTATTATGCTATGAGATATTGATAAAGCTAAGTATATTTCTATTTCTTGTAATGGCTTTGAGAAACCAATACTCTGAATAACTTTTTCAGAAAATCTGCTGCTGTTTGCTATGCAATTGGGTCGTCTTTGATCAGTGAATCTAATGAATATTCAAGTGAATACCCACTTTCAGTTTTGATGTCACCATGTATGCTTGAACACCACCTCACATTGATTTCTCTAAATCACGTTTTGAAATTCTGAGATAAAATTGAGAATTGAGTGTGTCTAAGACAATTATTGCCTTTTGAAAATGTCCCTTAATTCGGTTATGCTAATCACTGCATTGGAAGTCGTCTTTTATAAGCGGCAAGGGGATGCGGTAAACAATCTTAAACATTCATGTAAACTTCTTGCTGATAGTTCTCCTTTCAAGATGTCAACATCCTTTTCTTTTGGGGATAGTTTCCTAGTTTTCTGTGTTTCGCGATGCTCAAAGTTTGTCTCAGAATTGGTTGCATCTACTTGATACTTTTCCGACATGCTTATAGTTCTGTAATGCCAATCCAACTTGGAAAGCTAGAAGAAAGATTGAAATGCTTCGAGTACTAGAAATCTAGACATTGTAAAAGAGACTTTTTAGTGTTCATTTCAATTAAGTCTGGATGATTTAAAAAATGACTTTTGAAAGTGAATGTATCATAATCTTGAACTTTATACAAGTTTTGAGTTAATAATTACTCACTTGAATTTTGAATTTCAGGCTGCTGCAGAAATGGATTATAAACCAAGCCGAATGGTTGTAGTTGCTAGACAGGTGGAAGCTTTTATAAGAGAATTTTTTGACCAGAATCCTCTGAGTCAAATTGGCTTGGTGATCTTGAAAGATGGAGTAGCTCATTGCTTAACAGATCTTGGTGGCAGTCCTGAGGCTCATATCAAAGCATTGATGGGTAAATTGGGGACCTCAGGTGATGCATCCCTTCAGAATGGCCTAGATCTTGTGTGTGATCTCCTAAATCAAATCCCATCTTATGGTCATCGTGAAGTACTTATCTTGTATTCAGCTCTTAGCACATGTGATCCAGGGGATATACTAGAAACCATCCAAAAATGCAAAGCATCTAAGATAAGGTGCTCAGTAATTGGTCTCTCTGCAGAACTCTACATATGCAAGCATCTCTGCCAAGAGACTGGTGGAATGTATTTTGTTGCATTGGATGAGGTAAGGAATATATAATTGGGCTCTGACCTAATGATAATATGAGAACTTGTGAAACAAAAAGTAATAGAATAGGAAATATTTTGCTGGATATTTAGGAGAAATTTGGTTCTGATTGCCTACTATGTAAAATGCCTCATTGAATAATGATTAACAATATGTGACAAGCATTATATTGTTAAAACTTTTTATAATTTGATTCTTTGCTATTGCTCTGTCAGCCTCATTTAAAAGAGTTGGTGTTGGAGCATGCTCCTCCTCCTCCAGCTATTGCAGAGTTTGCTGTTGCAAATTTGATCAAGATGGGGTTCCCCCAAAGAACAGCAGAGGGTGTCATTTCAATTTGTTCATGTCATAAAGAGGCTAAAGTTGGTGGAGGATATACTTGTCCGAGATGCAAAGCACGCATATGTGAGCTGCCTACAGAGTGTTGCATCTGTGGACTGACCCTTGTATCTTCTCCACATTTGGCAAGGTCATATCATCATCTCTTCCCAATAAGGCCATTTGATGACGTTTCACCCTCAGTTCTGAAAGATATTCACAAGTTACCAAAGAATTGCTATGGTTGCCAACTAAGTCTTCTAAATCCTGGTATGAGCATTCTTAAGCTTATTTTCAAAATTGAAATATCTAGAGATAAACAATTCATGCTGAAGAAAAAAGAAAATCTGTCTTATCTGTTAACTCTTAAGATTGCACTGTAAATAACCACTGAAGTGAATCTGCGACCCAATGAAGCGCCTGGTCACACAATATATTTGTAAAATGATTTGCATTTTTTGGTTCAGAATTGAAACTTCCAATGGTAAAGGGTTCATGCCAAAATGAGGAAAACATGTCTTTTCTTTTTGCTCCCAAGATTGCATTGTAACCTTTAAAGTGGATCTATGACCTGATGAAGCACTGAGCTGGTCTCCCTTATCAAAATAAATAAATAAAAATGAAACACCTGAATTTGCATTTTTTGGTAGTATCATTTTCCATGTATAAGTTAGGATGTTCGATGATTTAATGATTCTCAAATAGAGTAGTTTATCAGATTAACCCTGACCTGAAACATCTTGTGTTGCTGATGATGTCAGTGAAGTTCCTTTCTTTAAGTTCTTTGTGCATAGCTGCAGAGAATTGTAGAGAGCGTTTACATAATTGTTTGTCATCCGAGATATCTTGTATGTGCATTTCTCCGATAGAAAAAGAACGAAATGAAAAAAAATGCATCACAAAACTGAGCTTTGGTGCTGTAGCAAAAGTAACGTCTCCAGTGTTCTACGGATGAAACAAGATGTTTAGTTTCTAGAGCTTAAATGATTCACGACCAAGATGATAAGTTCTTTTATGTCACAAATTTTGTGCTTCTCGCTGATTTCCTGTAGTTATGTCCTTTGAGGACCATTTGAGGCAAAAGTTCAAGCAATACTGAAATTTGGTCTTTTAGGGAAGTAGCTTCTTGAACTAGTGTTTGTATTCAGCCAGATAGTTTTTTTGGGCGAATTTCTTGTAACTTGTGTGATGAATTAGGAGATTTGTCTGTAAAATGAGTTATGCTTGGACCAAACATGGCTTTGGATCATAAAACCTAGAGAGAAAGCAATCTGTCTCTTCTCAATGCAAGTCCAAATGCATAGATAACTCCTTAAAGTTCCCACGACTTTTTATATAGACACTTTAATTGAAGCTGTTACCCAGCAAAAACCTAAGGTGTGTTCAGTATGATAGAAAATGTGTTCTAGGAAATAAGTGGGTTTCTTACTTATTTTCTTGTGTTCAGTGTGCAAACAAAAAATATTATCCTAAAAGCATTTGTATAAATTTTTTTTCGATAAAGGTAACTTTGAAAAGCATTTGTATATAATTTAAACAAATACTATGAGAGGTGAAGGTGAGGGGATGGGGGGCTACAGGGGGTTTGGGAGGGTGCGGGGGGATGAGGTGTGCTTGGAAGGTAGTAAAAATAAAATGCGTGAGTTGACATGTGATGATGTGGTAAAACGGCAAATCGAACAAAGACACGTAGGTTTTGAATCCAACTAATGACTAAAGGAAAAAGAAATCACTATCTTTAGAAAAAAAAGGCCCACCTTGTCATCTTCCCCGGCCTCATTCTTTTCTTCTTTGATTGCTCCCTGGAAATTCATTCCTCCATTTTCTCCCTTACCCCATGAAAATCTCTCCTTAAATTTTCTCTCCAAATACCTAAAAAGTACAAGAAAAAATAGAAATATGTCACTCTATTCTAAACAACACCAAATCATGCCTATAAATACTCAAGTCATCCCTACCTTACTCAGCTGCCCAAAAATAAAACTACTACACCTCAGTCCCAAGCAAGTTGGGGTCGGTACAGGAATCCTCATTGACTATATCATCACTGACTATATTACTCCAGTCGAACCATCTCAGGACAACATTATATAAAATAGTAGGAATAAAAATATAGCAACATAAAAAAGTACTAGAATATCTTTTGCTGTTGTAGTATAAATTTTTGAAAGGATAAACAATAACGATAAAAGTATAGGATGTAAAGTGAAAGTGTTCTCATGGCTAAAATATATTCTTAATTAATAGGTATCTCCTACATAGATCTTTTTCATCCACTGTGTCCTATCTTTCACTAAGCCTTGCATGAACCTCAATCAATTGTAGGTCTTTCAAGACAACTTCCTTCCAAGTGATTTAGGTACCTCGTCCCTTTTTATTACTCTCTCACCACATATCTACAAACCGGTGGATTTGAAGTGTGATGCAAAACATTAACATACCATCTCGAGCGACCTCTTATTTTGTCTTCGATGTGTGCTACTTGGACTTTCTTATGAATGTAATCGTTTCTAATCTTGTCTAGTCTCGTATGGCTGCCTGTCCATCTTAGCGTCTTCATTTCCATGACTCATCTTGATGTTTACGTTAGAGTCCCAACAATAGAGTTGGCTTTTCTCAGGCAAGTTACGTAAACCACATTTCAAGGCACTACAAAATCACCAACTGTCAATGAATGCTTTGTTAGACTGAATAAATGAGGTTCTTCTTCTACTTGTTCAGCCATCCCATTAGTTTCGGTACATTTAAGTGTTGATACAAAGAGTTGTGAGGGGTTTCGCTTGAAATTAGAAGACCTCAATTTTTCTGGGTTGGAATGGTGTAGTGGATGGATGATGTGCTGTAGTAGTAAAAGCTGGATGTTATGTTCATTCATGGTGTTCTTTCCATTATCAGTCTTGGTTTCCAGTTGTATTTCTCTTATTGGAAAGGATCGCTAGTTGGTATTTTTCGCTGGTTGCATTCTACTTGGGAGGGAGAGACGAAGGTTGTGGTGGTTTCCGATGATTGGTAGTATGTCCAAACTGATGGTGGAGAGGTGTTCAAACTTCAAACGTCATATTTTAGAAATACCTTAAGTTTCCTGAAGGATAATAACCTCAATCAAGGTGTCTAAATGAAAAGTCATTGCAACATTAAGATTTAAGGGTGTTAGAATAGAAATAGGAATATATAGTTCTAATTAGAATTGGAATAGGAATAGTATGTTGTTTCCTAGTTGGACTTGTATTAGGTTGTATTTATAAATAACATTCAATAATATTTTTCTACAATATTTCTCACATGGTATTAGAGCTTCTATGGTCTTGGTAGAAATCAAAGAGCTTCTGCTGCCGGCGGGCGGTTATGACCCATATATGCCGCCCGTCTGCCTAATGATTATGTTAGCAAAAAAATTAGGTCACCGTGTATCTTTCTGGTGACTGTTTTCTCATATCTAATTTGCGTAGCACCATGCATCTCTTCGGTGACTGCTTTCTCATATCCGATTTGTGTAGCACTGTGCTATCTTTCCGGTGACTATTTTTTTCATATTCAATTTGTGTAGCACCATGCCATCTTTCCGGTGATTACTTTCTTATTTGTGTTGGGTCGTGCTATCATTCCGACCCTATCCATACAATCTCTTTTTCAGTAGGGTTGTGCCGTATCCTACCTAAATAATTTCTAATTTCCAGTAGGGTTGTGCATCATTCCGACCCTATCCATATAATTCTCTTTCTCAGTAGGGTCGTGTCGTCATTCCGACCCTACCCATATCATTTTATTTCTCAATTTGTGACCACCTTCAGCCATCAAAGCTAATAATTCTGCGCATGAGCAAGTTCCAACCAGTTTCAAAGCGACTTTCTTGGAGCAATTTCGAGATGATCCATGTCGTCATTCTCCATTGACCTTTTAATCCGTTAAACATTAAGAATGCTTTTCTCCGTGATGATCTCGAGGAAGAAATCTATATCGAGCAACCACCTAATTTGTTGCTCAGGGGGAGACTGGTAGCGGTGTATATCAATTGTGTAAGTCACCCTATGGTATGAAATAGTCTTCTAAGCTTGGTTTGGAAAGTTCAACACTGCAATTCAGGAATTTATTACTCCATCTTTATCAACATTATGCATCAAATTCAGTATTTTATGAGAAGACTAAACATTGAGATAGATTGTCAATTTTGTGAAGTCGAGTGATCAACTTACATATATCTTCACCAAGTCCCTCACTGGTCCTCGTACTAATTATATCTGTAACAAGCTAGGTGCTTATGATTTGTATGCACCAGCTTGAGGGGGAGTGTTAGAATAGAATTAGGAATATATAGTTCTATTTAGAATTGAAATAGGAATAGTATGTTGTTTCCTAGTTGGACTTGGATTAGGTCGTAGTATCTATGAATAAGAGTTCAATAATATTTTTCTCCAATATTTCTCACAAAGGGTATGTCAATGTGTTTGGCCTAATGCAAAACAGGAGTGTCACTTTTTGCTTGTTCCATTTTCTCTTCATTCATCAGGATATTCTCACTTTTTGCTTGTTTCACTTTTTCCTTTGTTTGATTTGATGCAGGAAATTTGCCGGGTCCACGGGTAGCTTGTCCAAACTGCAAACAACACTTCTGCCTTGATTGTGATATTTATATACATGAGAGCTTGCACAATTGTCCAGGTTGTGAGAGCTTAAGGAATTCCAAGACCATCAGTGATATGGAAGAATGATAAGGATGTCTGTTTCTGAAGTGGTTAATTCTTCAAATGGAACAAACTAAAATGCAGAATGTAATTGTGTTGGATGTCCTGTTAAAGTACCAAAATTCTTGTTTCACAGCATGTCCTGAGGAAAAGTCAAGCTGGCTGCTTTCGTTGGAATTTTATTGTTGGATGCAGTCAATTCTTATGGAACAACTATGGGAGACACAACTAGTAATCTGAAAAGGTAAAACTTCTATGGTCTAATTCGAAGTTTCAAAGCAATGCAGGAATATGACATAATGTGTATCATATATTACAATCAGATTGTTGCTTCTTGTACCCTCAAATTCTGACTTAAAAGAAGAGAAAAAGGAAGACAATGGTCAGATCTGTTTTACCTTTGAGCCTCAGGAATTTTGGCATTTAATTACTAGACATTCACTGGTGAAAAATCATTTTGGAGTGCTTCATTGTGACATTTCCAAGGGTAGAGGCCTTTGCTACTGGTAGATGAGCATAATTTACCAGCGACTGTTAAGCCAAGAGATTGTTCAGGAGGACAATTAACATAACAATAGCTCTTATAATATGTTATGACCATATTCAGCCTTTCTCACCATTGAAAATGACACTTTTAGTACCTGTGCCTGTGTGCGCATGCTATAAAGCTGATTTCTCAGTTACTCTATTATTCCCCAACCCCCCAATATTTATGTGTTTCTCGGATCAATAATCAAGCTAAGATTCATTTGTATGGCCTTTTTCGTTTTATTATGGTGTGCATTTGCTACTTGGTACTTTGGTTTTTGGATTGTATACATCAAATACAGAGCAGCAGTTTGGTTGGTTAGATTCAATTGTTGTTGTTCGGTCTGACTTCAATTATTTGGTATGGACTGGTATGCGTGGTTTCAAAATCAAGTTATATTATATGTACACTTTCATCTATTACTAGTAATAGTAATATCCAAGTTCATATCTATGATAACAATGGCTTGCTGGATTGCACAAAATGCCATTGAATTTGCTTGTGAAAATACATTTATGCTTTGAACCTGAACCTACTGTGTTAGTATTGGATTTCATTTTGTTTTTTTCCTTGGTCTATCTAGTTCCCGCTTTTTCCCGGTATTCCACTTCGATACCTGCCTTTCCGCCCAACTATTTCTGATTCGCACCACGTAGAACCTCGTTCTGGGGGAGCACTCTCCAATTCATTTATACGGTTAGGTCAAAGGGAAAAGGGTTGTATTTTTTTTTTTGGTAATTAGTTGACTTTATTGACCACCAAAATATCCATCACAAATCACAATCAAATTACAACACAATCTGTTGTCTAAGCTGCTTGGGTTTTGGGGGGTGGGGGTGGAGGGTGTAATTTGGAGTACTTAGTCATATTGACTATACCACTCCATGCCCCTACACGAGGATCAATCAGGCTATTGGGAAGGATTAGTGAATCATCTGAAGTCTATACTGTTGTAATAGGTGACTGATCATAGGTTGGGCACGAGCATTACAAGTGTGAATGTTATTGCAATCATCTCCGTATCTCTAGTTTCTTCTAAAACTGTCTTTGGTTCCTTTCCACCCATATTGCATGAATTGTTTCGTTGTAAACCATTCTGAAAATTTGAGCCTTCGATGTTCTACCCTTGGCATCTCTTTGGAGGCATCTATGTGATTTTCCCAATCTCATATGGTTAATGGAGCTTGTTTAACACACTAGTCTCCTAACTAGCATTGTAAAAAACACATTGGTCTTATAGTTATTCCCCAGTTCAAGAGCCTAGCCTTCGTGAGCAATCTATCTTGTAAATACAAGGAGACTTTAGTTCTCGGCCTGGCCTCATTTTTGTACATCATGACCTTCCATGGTACCTTTTGTGTAACTTCCAATAACTATAAATAAACTTGTCGAATGATACTTTGTCTTGCCTTTAGAGGTTGCTGAATATTTCTCCAAATTATGTATGTTGCCGTGATCTTTTTAATTATTCAACATGCTTGCTGTGATAAAGCAAGACTAGGATTGGTAGGCCTTTTATATAATAATTATGCACCCATTTTATCCACATTTTGTCTTGCTTATGTTCCAAGTCCTAAAATCTTTTAGCAAGTGCAACCTTGTTCTGTAGGAGGTTGATCAAGTTCATACCACCTACACATTTAGGAGTGCACAACCTCTCCCATGCTATTAAGGCCTTTTTAGTAATAAGCTTAGTCCCTGACCAAATGTAGCTTCTACAATGTGCCTCTATAGTCTTCAGAACCTTGGTATTTGAAATAACTAGGACCAGAAAGCTTGTAGACCAAATAAAACTGTTTGTACCAGCTGTATTCTACCTGCACACAAAAGTTACTTTCTGTCCAAGATGAGATCCTTGTTACTATCTTATCATTAAGTGGTTGCCATTGTATAAGAGGCATCTTTTTTGGTTAACAGAGGTACTCCTAGATAATTTAAAAGGCATTTCACCTTGAGTAAAATTCTAGCTGGGATAGAATTTGATATTTAACAACTTGTGTTACCCCTTCAAAATACACAAAACTCTTATCTAAGTTTGCTTGTAACACAACTTTTTGAAAGGCCAGATAAATTGGTAGAAATAGAATTCAAGTAAGTCTTAGCAAAAAGTAGTAGATCATCCACAAAGCTAAGATAGGTAATACCAAGTTTATCACATCTGGGATGGTGTGTAAATCTTGTGTTTGCTGTAAGAGAATTCAGTCCTCTGCTCAAATATTCCATAAAGATAGCAAATAGAAAGGGAGTCATAGGAGCCCATTGTCTAAGCCCTTTAGCAACATGAAAAGGACTATTGAGTTGCCCATTAACTGAGTAATTAACAGTCGTAACACATTCCATAATCCATTTTAGAAACCTGTTAGGAAACCCCATGTTTTCGATTACTTGCTCTAAATATATCCATTTAACCGAGTCATAGACTTTCCAAAGATCAATTTTAATCATGGTTCTTGGAGATATGTGTTGCTTAGTATAACCTTGACCAGCTCATGTACAAAGGTCACATTATCAGCAAGTTGTCTTCCTGGAATAAAGCCAGCTTGCGCATTGCAAATGATGGGACAGATCACTTTTTGCAGTCTAGTTTGCCAATATCTTTGAGATAATCTTATACAACACTGTACAACAAGCTATTGGTCTGAAATTTTTCACAGTAACAGGACAATCAATCTTAGGAATTAAAGTCAAGTAGTACAATTTATGGCTCTATGCAACTTTCCAGTGAGGAAAAGTCTTGGGACAACCTGTACTATATCATCTTTGATAATAGTCCTAGCCTTCTTGAAAAAGAAAGCATTATATCCCATCTACACCAGGTGCTTTGTCATCTCAAATGGACCACAGGTTTGCTTTGATTTCCACTTCTGTAACTTCATCACAGAGAGCAACTTGTTTGATCATGGGTCAATTGTGGTCCACTTCTCATGATGATTTCATCAATGCCTGGAAGTGTGTGAGCATATGTTCCCATTAAACCCTTGTAGAAGTTGACAATTTTAGACTTGATCCCTGAAAGCTTAGTAGCAGCCTAATAGCTTAGAAGATAGGAAAGAATGGAGGTCGCAACTAGAGTAGCAGACTAATAGGTTAGTAGGTTTAGGTTGATGTCTGGCCCTGGGGTATAGCAAGGTAGTGGATTTGTCGCGTCTTTTATTTGGTGTTGTCATTAATTATCTGTCTTATATATGTTGATTGTCTCGTATTTACATATTATCATGTGCTTTACGTTAGTAGTCGTTCTTTTTGTTTCCTTTTCTCTTCCTTCATGTTTTCCATATCTAGTTTATTCTGCTTATGGGTTTTTGTGACGAGGGTCCCCAGGAAACAGTCTCTCTACCTCTATGAGGTAGTGGTAAGGTTTGTGTACATTCTACTCTCCCCAGACCCTACTTGTGGGATTCCATTAGGTATGTTGCTGTTGTTATCTCTGAAAACTTAGTTATCTTCTGTGAGTTCTGCTCACACAGAGATTGTAATTCATATATTTGCTTCTTGTGCTCCCTCCTTAGCTACAGTTGCAAAATGTTCAGTATTATGATCTCCCAGTTTCATCAATTAAATTCCAGATTTCTGTTTCATTACATTCTCCTTAATTAGGCTCCACTTCTTTGGTTGCACTAGTAGCTCCCTCTTTCGATTCATTTGTTGATCAGAACATTGAGTTGCATTCTTCATTTGGAGTCCCTATAAATCAGCTCTAATCTTTTTTGTTTAATTTTTTGCCTCGTTCCTTTAAAACTCTTTATTATTAAGGTTTTTGTGACCCAATGTAAGCATTTTAAATTTCCACCAGATGTTCTTCATGGTATAGGCACTAGTATTATCAGCCCAACTCTCAGCAACAATGTCAGCAACATCAGTATGCATAACCCATACATAAAAATACCTAAAAGGAATTTTAAGCTCTCATATGTGGTTTTTTTTTTTTTAACTTGGTAACTTTGTATTATATCACAAAATAGTACATGGGTTGTACTGAAACCTCATGTACAAGAGCTCTTCTGAATCCACCTCTCTATATCTAAATTGAATCTAGCACATCAATAATAGAGACAATGTTTTTAGAGTATAATTGATTACACCGGAAAACTAAAAATAATATGCAGTTTAGCTTCACTTTCTGCACATTGTTCTCTATGCTCTCAAAACATCTTGAATTCCTTTCTTTCCAAACAACCCACCAGATAGGCTCCAGGATAATCCTCCATCTACCCCTGTCCTTAGCGTGTACCCTTGCTTCCTCCCGAATTCCGTGCAGAGACGGAACTAAAATTTTCCGTGATGGGTACAAGCAAGTTCAATCATATTTATCGAAAATTTAGTTTATGTATAGGTAGAGATAGAAGTTCAGTTCAGATACAGATACAAATTATCAGTTGAATTCAATAGTTTTTGTTCAGAACGATGTATTTATATTGGGAATTATTCATAAAACCTCCCTAATAAAAACATTGTTTTCACGTATATTTTGTTATTGTTGTATATAGCAAAAGGTACATATAGTAAAACATGACATGGAAAATTGACTTTACAGAAAACTTGATCTTTATAGTGAGTTGGTTGTTACAGCGGGGTGTAATTGTAGGAATATTAATTTTAGAGCTTGAATTCAAAGCTCATATAGTTAAAACTTTAAAGTAGTGGCGTAATCAGGAATTTCATGAAGAGTGTCCAAACTTTGGATAGTAATTTTTTTTAACAAAATTAAAGCTTAATTGAAGTAAAAATAGAAAAATCACCAAAAAAAAAAACCACTTGGTGGGATTCAAATTTGGATATTATGCGTTTTTTATTTACTTATCGGCTTCAAGCTAGACACAAATAATAAAATTAAAAATAGATCCGAAATATGATATATTGGTTTATTATTATTTATTACCTTATTATTATTATTATTTTGTGTATTTGGGGGACATTTATTTCCTTATTAATTATATCATTTTCTCCCCTTTATCAATAAATCATCAACTGACACATCATATGCTTGTGTTTTTTTATTAAATTAATTTTAATAATTTATAATCCAATTATTATTTATCTAAATGGTTTATGATGCATTATCTAAATGATGTTCACATTACTTTTTTGTTCAAAATAGCTTAACATTATTAAGTTCTACGTATTTCAAAAGTTTTATAATTAGACTTAAATTATGATATGTTTAAAATTATAAATTAATTATTATTGATATTTAAATCACAATCTTATTTCTCGATCAAGTTCAGCCTCAGCCACCTTTCTTTAAGAATATTTTCCACAGATGTTGGGTGTACCTGCAATGTAGAAACAAATGGATGTCAGTTTAAGATGTTTCCCCATATAGGAAACACCTAGAACATAAGGTCATCCCTTTCTTCATCATATTGTCTTGTGTAAGAACTACTTCCTTAGCCATTAGCCAAACAAAACATGAGACTTTGTGAGGGATTCTGCTTTTCCATATTTGCTTCTAAGGCATCTAGAGCAATGTTGGGTTGTTTGATCCATCAACTTATAAGCTTTGTTGACTTACACTCCTTTGTTATCTCCTGTTCACCATTGTATGTCCTCACTTATTTGTAATCTAGTGAAGGCGTTCACATTGTTTAAAAACTTAGCAACTCTCCCAATTTTTCAATCATTCAGCTGCCTTCTAAAAATGAAATTCCATCCTTGTGGTGACCACAAATCTGCTATATTGCTTTGTTGAAACATACTTAGGTCTAGGAAGAGATCTTCCATGTTACCTTTCTCATGCCAAAGGTCCTTCCAGAATCTAGTCTTGTTCCCGCCCATTACTTTTGCTTTTAGTTACTTTTTAACTTCATTCCACAAACTTTTGATGGACTTCCAGAGGCTAACCCCATAAGGAGTAGTTACCTCTTTGGTTATCCAGTTGTCCTCTACATCATACTTAGCTCCAATTATTTTCCTCCAAAAGCATCTGGCTGTTGTTTTCGTACTTCCATAGCCACTTCACACAAAGAGCCTTGCTTTGTAGTTTTAGATTCTTTATTCCCAATCCACCATTTTTCTTGCTTGTCATGACTTCCCTCCATTTAACCAGATGGAAGTTCTTCTTATCTTTGTTGCCCTGCCACAAAACATTCCTCCTGATATGATCTAACCTTTTAATGATCCCTGCTGGGATAGGGAATAAGGACATCATATAGGTTGGCAAAGTATCAAGTACCCCTCAATAAGTACTGAGACTTCCACTTGGCCAGTTTCTTCTCACACTTCTCTATCTCACTATTCCATATGTTTGTGGACTTGGATTTGGCTCCCAAAGGCATTCCCAAATATGTAGTAGACAAGACACCTATTTCACCACCCAGCAATGATGCTAAACTACTCATGTTGTTTACTTCATTATGCGATACATCAGACTCTTCCTCCAATTGATGTGCAAACCAGAAATACCTTCAAATAAAATCAGGATCACTCTTAGGTACTTCAGTTGTTCCTCCTCAGCATCACAGAAGATCAGGGTATCATCTGCTTAATCATATTATTTAAGCCCTCCATAGTGATCAAAAACAAGAAAGGTGACAAGGGATCACCTTGTCTGATACCTCTTTGGGTTTGAAAGAAACCTGCAAGATTGCCATTGATGAGAATTGAGAGTTTAACAGTTGAGATGCAAAACTTTACCCATTTCAACCACTTTTCCCCCAAACCCATCAAATTTAGCATCTTTATTAATCTATTCTGAGGATGCA
Organism: Solanum rostratum; assembly: GCA_029948455.1. NCBI lineage: Eukaryota > Viridiplantae > Streptophyta > Magnoliopsida > Solanales > Solanaceae > Solanum > Solanum rostratum. The sequence goes on along the minus strand of CM057053.1, from coordinate 11,797,085 downwards.
ACATTGCATTGAAATTACCGGCAATTAGTTAAGGCAACTGTATATTACAACTCAAATAAGTTAGGGTACTCCAAATCATTTTCCTTTGCTCCAAGATATTGAAGCCATACACCATAGTCAGTTCACATTCTAATCAAAACTCTCTTTTATTATAGCATGAATCATTTGAGCATCAACGTTAATGATCTGAATAGCATGTAGAGTATCACCCAAAGTTGGTCGTATTCTACCATTATAGGTATTGTTGACACCCAATTTTGACTCTCCACAGTATAAATTAATCATCGAGCTTTTAATTTTAACAATTTGAAATAATTAGCTTTAAAAATGCAAAAAAATATTTTTTTCATGTGATTTTTAGATTTAAAGCTTTTAATTTTAATTCTGCTTTCAAATATACTCAAGTATTTTCGTTAATTTTTCAAAGATTCTCAAATAGATGTTGTCTTTAATTACTTTACTTTAATCATTTGTAGGATTAATTACACCGTAGTAAATTTAATTATTTTAAGTTGTTAGTGTTTTAAAGCTCTTTAATTAATTTATATTAATTCATCTCGTGGTCAAATTAATCAATTAATTTCAAATTGGTCAAGTTTGTAATTTAATTGGCTAATTCTTAAATCAATCCTTAATTACCCTAAATCTAAAACCCATTTCTTTTTTTTAATTTCTAAACCCCAGGCCCAATTTTTAAATCACCCCAACCCAATATCCAATTTCTTGGCCCATTTCTTTGTTCTCTTCTGCCAGCCCAATTCCCCATTCCAGACCAGCCCAATACTTTTTAAAAATAAACCCCCATCCCCTTTCCCTTCTCCTTCCCCAACGCAGAATCAGAAAAGCAAAAGCCAGAAAACCAGGAGAAAAGAGAAGCAGCTACAGTAGCCATTTTTGTGCAAAACCGGTCAACTCGTACACCACCTGCTCCTCTCCTCTTTTCCTTGTCCTTGCACGCCCAAAGAAACTCCTCTTACGTGTCTCACATCTAAATCATCGATTCAAATCGATGGTTGAGATGTGAGACTTGTAAAAGTGGTTTCAAAATTTGAATTCGTTTTTGAAGGTATTTTCCCCTTTTTGCCCTTAGTTTCGGCCCCATCCCGTTGCCCATTTTGGGGCTATATAATCAGTGTGTAAACACTGATTTGGGGGGTTCTTTTTCGGGCCGAATTTCTCTCTTTCTCTTGAAAATTGTCTTACAACTCTCACCTCTCTAAAACTGTCTTTGGTTCCTTTCCACCCATATTGCATGAATTGTTTTGTTGTAAACCATTCTGAAAATTTGAACCTTCGATGTTCTACCCCTGGCATCTCTTTGGAGGCATCTATGTGATTTTCCCAATCTCATATGGTTAATGGAGCTTGTTTAACACACTAGTCTCCTAATTAGCATTGTGAAAAACACACTGGTTTTATAGTTATTCCCCAGTTCAAGAGCCTAGCCTTCGTGAGCAATCTATCTTGTAAATACAAGGAGACTTTACTTCTCGGCCTGGCCTCATTTTTGTACATCATGACCTTCCATGGTACCTTTTTTGTAACTTCCAATAACTATAAATAAACTTGTCGAATGATACTTTGTCTTGCCTTTAGAGGTTGCTGAATATTTCTCCAAATTATGTCAGTTGCCGTGATCTTTTTTAATTATCCAACATGCTTGCTGTGATAAAGCAGGACTAGGATTGGTAGGCCTTTTATATAATAATTATGCACCCATTTTATCCACATTTTGTCTTGCTTATGTTCCAAGTCCTAAAATCTTTTAGCAAGTGCAACCTTGTTCTGTAGGAGGTTGATCAAGTTCATACCACCTACACATTTAGGAGTGCACAACCTCTCCCACGCTTTTAAGGCCTTTTTAGTAATAAGCTTAGTCCCTGACCAAATGTAGCTTCTACAATGTGCCTCTATAGTCTTCAGAACCTTAGTTGGTATTTGAAATAACTAGGACCAGAAAGCTTGTAGACCAAAAAAAACTGTTTGTACCAGCTGTATTCTACCTGCATACGAAAGTTACTTTCTGTCCAAGATGAGATCCTTGTTACTATCTTATCATTAAATGGTTGCCATTGTATAAGAGGCATCTTTTTGGTTAACAGAGGTACTCCTAGATATTTAATAGGCATTTCACCTTGAGTAAATTCTAGCTGGGACAGAATTTGATATCTAACAACTTGTGTTACCCCTTCAAAATACAGAAAACTCTTATCTAAGTTTGGTTGTAACACAACTTTTTGAAAGGCCAGATAAATTGGTAGAAATAGAATTCAGGTCACTCTTAGCAAAAGTAGTAGATCATCCACAAAGCTAAGATAGGTAATACCAAGTTTATCACATCTGGGATGGTGTGTAAATCTTGTGTTTGCTGTAAGAGAGTTCAGTCCTCTGCTCAAATATTCCATAAAGATAGCAAATAGAAAGGGAGTCATAGGCGCCCCTTGTCTAAGCCCTATAGCAACATGAAAAGGACTAGTGAGTTCCCCATTAACTGAGTAATTAACAGTCGTAACACATTCCATAATCCATTTTAGAAACCTGTTGGGAAACCCCATGTTTTTGATTACTTGCTCTAAATATATCCATTTAACCGAGTCATAGACTTTCCAAAGATCAATTTTAATCATGGTTCTTGGAGATATGTGCTGCTTAGTATATCCTTGACCAGCTCATGTACAAAGATCACATTATCAGCAAGTTGTCTTCCTGAAATAAAGCGAGCTTGCGCATTACAAATGATGGAACAGATCACTTTTTGCAGTCTAGTTTGCCAATATCTTTGAGATAATCTTATGTAACACTGTACAACAAGCTATTGGTCTGAAATCTTTCACAGTAACAGGACAATCAATCTTAGGAATTAAAGTCAAGTAGTACAATTTATGGCTCTATGCAACTTTCCAGTGAGGAAGAAGTCTTGGGACAACCTGTACTATATCATATTCGATAATGGTCCTAGCCTTCTTGAAAAAGAAAACATTATATCCATCTACACCCGGTGCTTTGTCATCTCAAATGGACCACAGGTTTGCTTTGATTTCCACTTCTGTAACTTCATCACAGAGAGCAACTTCTTTGATCATTGGTCAATTGTGGTCCACTTCTCATGATGATTTTATCAATGGCTGGAAGTGTGTGAGGATATGTTCCCATTAGACCCTTGTAGAAGTTGACAATTTTAGACTTGATCCCTGAAAGCTTAGTAGCAGCCTAATAGCTTAGATAGGAAGGAGTGGAGGTCGCAACTAGAGTAGCAGACTAATAGGTTAGTAGGTTTAGGTTGATGTCTGGCCATGGGGTATAGCAACGTAGTGGGATTTGTCGCGTCTTTTATTCGGTGTTGTCATTATCTGTCTTATATACGTTGATTATCTCGTATTTGTATACTATCATGTGCTTTACGTTAGTAATCGTTCTTTTTGTTTCCTTTTCTCTTCCTTTCATGTTTTCCATATCTAGTTTATTCTGCTTATGAGTTTTTGTGATGAGGGTCCCCAGGAAACAATCTCTCTACCTCTATGAGGTAGTGGTAAGGTTTGTGTACATTCTATTCTCCCCAGACCCCACTTGTGGGATTCCACTGGGTATGTTGTTGTTGTTATCTCTGAAAGCTTAGTTATCTTCTGCCCAATGTTTTGGACGGCGAAAGGCGACAAGGCTGTGCCTCGCCTCGCCTCGCGACAAGGTGAGCGGCGAGACGCTCGCCTTTTTGAATTGAGGCGCTAATTTATACCAAAATCTTAAAATATTTAACTGCGGATATATAAATATCCAAAATCTCAATAGCAATAACATATATTAGCAAATATTTCAATCCAAAAATGCAAAAACTAATAATAGATAACAAGATCTATTTCAATCCAAAAAAGCAAAAAATAATAATAGATTAATATCAAGGCAAATAAAAGTCTAGATTGACAATCAATACTAGAAGTCTATTCTTCTTCAAGATTATCAACATCTTCAAGATCAACATTAATTTCATTTTGATTATGTTGCTCCTCATCTTCTTCCTCCTCGGATTCCTCATTAAATAGTATCTGTGTCCTACTTGAACTTGAAGCTGTAGCTTGTACTCCTTTGCCCTTATCAAGTGCCCTTAATCTTGAAGGAGCTCCCCTAAGACCATAGTTTCTCTCGTCAGCTCCAATAGCTGAAGCAATTGTACCCCAAGTAAGATCACCTTCCTCATATACTAGTTCATCTTCTTGGTCTTTAGGGCCTCCAACCAACCATTCATTTGACTCATCAATATAATCCAAGACAATTGCATATATGGTATCACGAGCATCATAATGATGTTTCAATGTTCTATTGTACTTAATGTACACTAGATCATTGAGACGTGATAGTGCACGCCTATTTCTCCTTTTAGAATGAATCTGCATATAAGTTGTAGATATTAACTAACTAGTATAATAATATAATATGGATATTAGGATATAAAATTTTCTTCTTCTTACGTGTTCAAATACCCTCCAATTTCGCTCACATCCGGATTAGCTACAAGTTAGACTTAACACTTTCATGACAAACTTTTGCAAGTTTGGAGTTTGACTACCAAATAGTGACTACCATTCAACTATAAAAAAATAAATTTAAAGGTTAATACTTAATAATAAGTAAAATAAGTCAAATAACTAAAGTAAAGCTATATTATAAATAACTAAATCAACTTACTTACCGGGTGACCTTTTGTCTTTAGCTCTTTGAGCCTGACCACAACCAAATATCCCCTCAACATTTATATACCTAGGAAGCTCAACAACTAGTAAATCTTGTGTTGCTATATCGTGGTTCATCTTCTCAACACATGCATGATAGCCCGACCACACATTTTGATGTATGGTGCCATTGTTATGAGCTTTATAAAACAATTCCGGGTTCAAAATAAAGCTTGCAGCATGGAAAGGCCGATGGAGTTGGTCAGTCCATCTTACATTAATGATTTCAAACACTTTCTCATATTGCTTACTAACTCCACTAAAGGCCCTGCAATCACTTCCCTTAGCTCTATCCATTGCTTAATAAATAAAGCTTATGGGGGGTTTTCTCTCCCTATCCACCAAACGAAGCACTATTGTTAAAGGACCACAAACTTTAAGGGCCCTAACAACATCATTCCAAAAGTGGGTTGAAATAAGAAGGTTGACAACATCTTTTCCCAAAGCTTCTTTCGCAAATCTACTTGAAGTCCATTCGGTTGAGAGGATTAGCATTCTCAAATTTTTCTTTTGATTGTACATAGCTCTCATAGTCATGTAGGCCGTTGGGAATCTTGTCTTGGCCGGTTTCACCAAATTTCTTTCATTGGTGAATTTTCTCATTAAATTCAACAACAATGGATGTTGACTAATGTAGGAATGAATCTTGATGACCTTCTTAAAAACTGTTAAAACAATATTATGCTAATTAGTAGCTAATAAATATTAAATATTAACTATAAAGAAAGTTAGTGGATAGGAAAGTGATATTACCCGAAACATATGGATTGTTATATCACCAAACATCAAATTAATACAGTGAGTGGCACATGGAGTCCAATAAATGTGTTTGTACACAACCATCATCATGCTTCCCGACTTAACATTCTCGCTAGCATTAGCGGTGATAACTTGTACAACATTTTCCGGCCCGATTTTTTTAATAGTGCTCTAAAATAAGTTGAACATTTTGATAGAATCGGTAGATTCATTGCTAGCATCAACAAAATTCAAGAATACACTACCAATTGGAGAATTTATTAAAATATTAATGATCATTTTGCCATTTTGTGCCGTCCATTTGCCCATCATAATGTAACACCCAAACTTTGTCCATTGCACTCTGTGATCATCAATAAGTTTGTCTATTTTGTTCACCTCCTTTTTAAGGTGAGTAACTCTTACTTCATGGAAAGTCAGAGGATTCATCCCAGGGCCATGTTGTCCTACCGCCTCAACACATTTGTCAAATGATTTGTGATTAACACAATTAAAAGGGAGCCTCGCATCATACATCCACAATGCAAAAACACATAACACACGCTCCCTTAGAATTTTCTTGGTTTCATCAAAAGCTGCTCCCTTTCAAAACCTCCCTTTTGTTGTGATTTTTGAGAAAAATAGAGATTAAGAGGGCCTTTTGTCACATTCCGCCCCGTGGATGATGCACTTCCACTAGAAGACATCTTTTGAGATTTTGAGGGAGGCATTATTTCATCAAATTCATCCCTACATCATCATAATCAACATTAATCATGGGTTCTTCTTGCTACCTCATTTGATATCTTGGATTGTTCGCCTTTTTATTTTCCACGTACGCCCTTACTTCTTCTCTAACTTCGGGTGGACAATTTGGACATTGTTTTACATTCCTATTTCCACCAATCAAGTGTTGCTTGTGTCGACTAATTTCACCATTAGATGTAACTTTACAGAACATACGAATAACGAAATCTCTTGTCGGTCCTTGCATGCCATAATTCCATCCAATGTCCTTTCTTTTGCTATTATCAGCCACTATTGAAATCAATCAATCACACTGGAGATTACAATTTAATATAAATTAGCATACAAAGATGGGCCATTGGGCACTGGGCAATATACAAAGATGATTACAATTTTTTTTAAATATGGGCACTGGCAGTATTCAATAGAAAAGAGAAGAAGAAATTAAGAAAACAGAGAAAGAGAATTGGAACAGGAACTGGACTGGAGAAAGAAATTAAGAAGTAAGAACTGAACCTGAAGAAGGAAAAAAAAGAAAGAAGAAAGAATAAAGAAGAGAAGAAGAAGAAAGAAGAAAGGAAGAGAAGAGACGCGAGCATCGAGCAACGAGCTTACCTGAAGAACTAGAGAATGAATTGAAGAACAGAGTCAGAGCTTGCTGGAGACTGGAGTTGTGTCGCCTGAACTGAAGAAGTGAGCCGTGTTGCTGAAGTCCGAGGAAGAGAGTCATGAATAGTTGATGAAGAAGAGAGTCGCTGAAGAACAGAGTTACGAGTGAATAGTTTCTAAATCCTAATTTTTTTAAAAAATCATTTAATCAAGTCCGTTTTTTTTTACAAAATCAATAGGCGAGGCTTCTGCACCTCGCCTCGCCTCGCCTCGCCTTCGCGCCTCGCCTCGCCTTCGCGCCTCTTGCCTTTGTATCGCCTTACGTCGCCTTTTGAACCTGCGCCTCGCCTCACTTGTAAATGGCGACAAGCTATCGCCTCGCCTCTCGCCTTAGGCGCAGAGGCGAGCGCCTTTTATAACACCGCAGTTCTGCCCACACAGAGATTGTAATTCATATATTTGCTTCTTGTGCTCCCTCCTTAGCTACAGTTGCAAAATGTTCAATATTATGATCTCCTAGTTTCATCAATTGAATTCCAAATTTCTATTTCATTACATTCTCCTTAATTAGGCTCCACTTCTTTGGTTGCACTAGTAGCTCCCTCTTTTGATTCATTTGTTGATCAGAACATTGAGCTGCATTCTTCATTTGGAGTCGCTATAAACCAGCTCTAATCTTTTTTGTTTAATTTTTTGCCTTGTTCCTTTAAAACTCTTTATTATTAAGGTTTCTGTGACCCACTCTAAGCATTTTAAGTTTCCACCAGATGTTCTTCATGGAATAGGCACTAGTATTATCAGTCCAACTCTCAGCAAGAATGTCAGCAACATCAGTATGCATAACCTATACATTAAAATACCTTAAAGGAATTTTAAGCTCTCATATGTGTTTTTTTTTTAACTTGGTAACTTTATATTATATCAAAAAACAACACATGGGTTCTACTGAAACCTCATGTACAAGAGCTCTTCTGAATCCACTTCTCTATATCTAAATTGAATCGAGCACATCAATAATAGAGACAATGTTTTTAGAGTATAACTGATTACACTGGAAAAGTAAAAGTAATTTGCAGTTTAGCTTCACTTTCCGCACCTTGTTCTCTGTGCTCTCAAAACATCTTGAATTCCTTTCTTTCCAAACAACCCACCAGATAGGCTCCATGATAATCCTCCATCTACCCCTGTCCTTAGCGTGTACCCTGCTTCCTCTCGAATTCCATGTAGAGTCAGAACTAGAATTTCTCGTGATGAGTACAAGCAAGTTCAATCATATTTATCGGAAATTTAGTTTATGTATAGGTAGAGATAGAAGTTCAATTCAGATACAAATACAAATTATCAGTTGAATTCAATAGTTTTTGTTCAGATGGATGTATTTATATTGGAAATTATTCATAAAACCTCTCTAATAACAACATCGTTTTCACGTATATTATTTTATTGTTATATATAGTGAAAGACTGTACATATAATACAACATGACATGGAAAATTGACTTTACAAAAAACTTGATGGTTATAGTGAGTTGGTTGTTACAACGGGGTGTAATTGTAGAAATATTAATTTTAGAGCTTGAATTCAAAACTCATGTAGTTAAAATTTGAAAGTAGTGGAGTAATCAGGAATTTCATGAAGAGTGTCCAAACTTTGGATAGTAATTTTTTTTAACAAAATTAATGCTTAATTGGAGTAAAAATAGAAAAATCACCAAAAAAAAAAAAACACTTGGTGGGATTCAAATTTGGATATTATGCGTTTTTTATTTACTTATCGGCTTCAAGCTAGACACAAATAATAAAATTAAAAATAGATCCAAAATATGATATATTGATTTATTATTATTTATTACCTTACTCTCTCTCTCTCTCTCTCTCTCTCTCTCTCTCTTATTTTTTATTTTTTTTATTTTTTTGTATTTGGGGGACATTTATTTCCTTATTAATTATATCCTTTTCTCCCCTTTATCAATAAATCATCAACCAACACATCATATGCTTGTGTTTTTTTATTAAATTAATTTTAATAATTTATAATCCAATTATTATTTATCTAAATGGTTTATGATGCATTATCTAAATGATGTTCACATTACTTTTTTGTTCAAAATAGCTTAACATTATTAAGTTCTACATATTTCAAAAGTTTTATAATTAGACTTAAATTATGATATGTTTAAAATTATAAATTAATTATTATTGATATTTAAATCACAATCTTATTTCTCGACCAAGTTCAGCCTCAACCACCTTTCTGGAAGTAGTCCATGAGATGCCTTTAAGACTTGAGAATATTTTCCACATATATTGGGTGTACCTGCAATGTAGAAACAAATGGTTGACAGTTTAAGATGTTTCCTCACATAGGAAACACCTGGAACATAAGGTCATCCCTTTCTTCATCATATTGTCTTGTGTAAGAACTGCTTCCTTAGCCATTAGCCAAACAAAACATGAGACTTTGTGAGGGATTCTGCTTTTCCATATTTGCTTCTAAGGCATCTAGAGCAATGTTGGGCTGTTTGATCCATCAACTTATAAGCTTTGTTGACTTTGAACACTCCTTTGTTATCTTTTGTCCACCATAGTATGTCCTCACTTATTTGTAATCTAGTGAAGGCGTTCACACTGTTTAAAAACTCAGCAACTCTCTCAATTTTCCAATCATTCAGCTGCCTTCTGAAAATGAAATTCCATCCTTGTGGTGACCACAAATCTGCTATATTGCTTTGTTGAAACATACTTAGGTCTAGGAAGAGATCTTCCATGTTACCTTTCTCATGCCAAAGGTCCTTCCAGAATCTAGTCTTGTTCCCGCCCATTACTTTTGCCTTTAGTTACTTTTAACTTCATTCCATGAACTTTTGATGAACTTCCAGAGGCTAACTCCATAAGGAGTAGTTACCTCTTTGGTTGTCCAGTTGTCCTTTGCATCATACTTAGCTCCAATTACTTTCCTCCAAAGCATCTGGCTGTTGTTTTCGTACTTCCATAGCCAGTTCATACAAAGAGCCTTGCTTTGTAGTTTTAGATTCTTTATTCCCAATCCACCATTTTTCTAACTTGTCATGACTTCCCTCCATTTAACCAGATGGAAGTTCTTCTTATCTTTGTTGCCCTGCCACAAAACATCCCTCCTGATACGATCTAAGCTTTTAATGATCCTTGTTGGGATAGGGAATAAGGACATCATATAGGCTGGCAAAGTATCAAGTACCCCTCGATAAGTACTGAGACTTCCACTTGGCCAATTTCTTCTCACAGTTCTCTATCTCACTATTCCATATGTCTGTGGACGTGGATTTGGCTCTCAAAGGCATTCCCAAATATGCAGTAGACAAGACACCTATTTCACCACCCAACACTAATGCTAAACCACTCATGTTGTTTACTTCATTATGGCATACATCAGACTCTTCCTCCAATTGATGTGCAAATCAGAAATACCTTCAAATAAAATCAGGATCACTCTTAGGTATTTCAGTTGTTCCTCCTGAGCATCACAAAAGATCAGGGTATCATCTGCTTAATCATATTGTTTAAGCCCTTCAGAGTGATAAAAAACAAGAAAGTTAACAAGGGATCACCTTGTCTGATACCTCTTTGGGTTTGAAAGAAATCCGCAGGACTACCATTGATGAGAACTGAGAATCTAACAGTTGAGATTCAAAACTTTACCCATTTCAACCACTTTTCCCAAAACCCATCAGATTCAACATCTTTATTAATCTATTCTGAGGATGCAACATTGCATTGAAATTACCAACAATTAGCTAAGGCAACTGTATATTACAGCTCAAATAAGTTAGGGTACTCCAAATCATTTTCCTTTGCTCCAAGATATTGAAGCCATACACCATAGTCAGTTCACATTCTAATCAAAACTCTCTCTTTTATTATAGCATGAATCAATTGAGCATCAACGTTAATGATCTGAATAGCATGTAGAGTATCACCCAAAGTTGGCCATATTCTAACATTATATGTATATTGATAGTTGCATTGCATGATCCACCCTCTATAGATATTATTACGTTCCTGATTTACTTTATTTTTTGGATGGTTCGAGGAGTCCAGTTAATTTAATTTGTTTCCTTTTCAGGTGACTTATTAAGCTCCTTTTGTTTATATCTCTTGGTAATCTTTCAAAGACATACCATCCAAACCTCTTAGCATGTTATAAGCATACCTTAGGTAATTAAGCAATACCATAAGTAAAGCAAGCGGAAACAAAACTTAAAGTCAAAGCTAAAAATAGAATTCAAGAGCTCTCTTACTAAAGGAATTACATCACTTTGTCCATACATGCCTCCACTTATCTTAATCTTAGCAGGGACTAGAACATACCACTAGCTCAGCCTCAACTAAAAGAAGTACAAAAGTATTCTCAACACAACAAGTAACATAAGCATTAATAAAAGGCTTATTCGCGAAGCATGGAAACTCACTAAAAGTCTTCAAATATGGTGTTCGGATCTAGCCACAATAATAAGGAGTAGAATTGTCGCCCCTCCCTACATTGTGATATAATATAGGCAATAAGTATGCGTTGGTACGTTAGAATGTACTAAGTATAAGGGATGCAATGTAACAAGAAATCATCATAGCTTAATAAGCAATATGCATAATTATATCAATGAAATAAAACACAAAAGATGATGAATGATCAATGCATCTTTAAATCATGAATTGGAACATTATCAAACATTTCAAAATCATCATATACATACTTAGGTGGGAATAGGACCATAATAAGGCCATGTGGGTTGTTACATGAAGTCCCGATGTTGTCTCTACATCGGAGAAAGAGGAATCAACTTGCCAAGGTAGAACTCTACCCCCACTAAGTGAATGTCATGAACATGATGCAATACGTGGATCCACTAGTTAAGCCATATGGGCGCATATTCCTATGGTGAAACATAATTATGAGACTTAAGGCTTTATATAAGGACCATTTGGGGTTGAGCCCCCACCTCAAGCCTCATTCGGTGCTAAATCAAACCCCACGAAATACATAAACATACAATATATATACAATTAACAACATAATTCATAACTCATAGTAGTCATAATTTCATAATGTGTAGGGTAGGTATAATAACCAAGATCAGTTCAAATCATAAAAATAACCCTTCTTCCTAACCTGCATGGAATATGGACACAATTTCTCAACTTGTCAACTTATATAAATGTAGGGTGTTGAGTGACCCTTCATGATCATGATTGCAATCATACTTGAATACTTGAAATCTCATGCCTAAATCATGGCTTGATATGAAAAATTAGGGCAAAACATGAATTCATGGTCAATTGAATCTATAATCATGAAATCAACCAAGGGCCATACTTGCCCATCTACTGTTGAAATTTTTAAATATTATCCTTCGTTATATTATCAGTATATATATATATATATATATATATATATATATATATATATATAATGACTCAAATTCCTAGGGAATATTGTTGAAAAATGTACCATAAAAAAGAGGATTGAACCACAAAACGCGTTGGAGCAATTATTTGCTATATATTCATGGGTAACAAATCTAAATCAAGATGTTTAGACAGTAAAAGAAAAGATAATTAGTTTTTGTATATAAAGCTTATTCATTCCCACAAGGCCACAACCATATATTAAATAAAAAAAAATCATATAATTAAATATAAATGATCCTATTATCAAATATAGGGGTGTGCAAAAATCGAGTCGATTGATAAATCGAATCGATAAAAACGTTATTGGTTTATTATTATTCGGTTATTAGGTTATTGGATTTTTAATGCTTTTTTTTTAATAAAAATTGTTGGATTATCGGTTCGATATTGATTTTTAGTATTGAGTTATTGGGTATATCGATAACCTAATAAGATTATAAAAGTATACTATTTTACCCCTTTGTAAATATTAATTATTAGTAATTTAATAGTAATGGGACACTGCAACAATACTTTATCTATTTTAATCTTTATAGTACTTGATTAGTCATCCTCTTTAATATTTTAGTTTGTAATTAAATAGGTATAGCTTTTGCAAGTTAAAATAGTCTTTGTACTCTATCTATATTTTTTTTTATTAATGCAAATTCTCATTATCATTCTTATCGAGTAAATGGAAAATTGAATTGTTAAGAACGTAAAATCGATAAATAAAAAATTGATAAAATTTATTTTATTGGTTTCTAAGGTTTAACATATTTAAAAATAAAAAATCGATAAACCAAATCGATAATATATGAAATCGAATCTAACCAATTGATACACACCATAATCAAATGCCCCTTCAGATCCATTCAATTATTTTCTATTTCTTCTTCCCCTTCAAATATCAACTTGCCCTATACAATTTTATATAGGTCCAATTTAAATTCTTTGACCCAGAACTTATTTAAATGCTCATGTACTTTGGCACTACTTGTATGTAGTTTTCTATATAACTTTACTTGAATTAGTAATTTGTTGAACCAGTCTTTGACTCATAATTGATTTTCTTTTAATATTAATGAACTAACATAATCCAAAAAGAAAAGGTCTGAGTGACATAGAGTTCAAATAATCTGTTTTTTTTTGTGTGTTTTATTATGCATTTATAGTATGATATAAACTTTTAAGTAACTCCTTTAACTATGTCCTTCAACCTTATCAAAGATGAAAAGTCCTAGTGAAAATTTCTAGTATGACTTTTTAGCTAGGTCTATAATACATAGAGACATTGACTTGGATTATAAGGACTAATGCAAATTGCAATACTTTTAAACAAGAATTGTATTGAAGCAATTTGGAATTGTAAATACATGTCACCACGCCTAATAACTTGACACTGACAAATTTTGTACATGAAAACTCCTGTAAATCAATTTAATTTGGAGTTATATAGGTTTCAATAGATATTATGATGATATTTAAACCAAATAAATATGAAGAATTATGAGAGAACTATGTGTTCATATTTTTTTGGCCAAATACATAAAGAGATACCTAAACTTGTTCTCATTTTTCACTTAGATACCTAAACTAAGACAAGTTCCTGATAGACACTTCAACTGCTCAGATTTGATCCCATTAAACACTTTTATCCTACTTGGTACTCTCCGATACTGTTTTTTTAATTTTTCAGCCAAAAATAAATATTTGTGGTCCAAAAATTTTTTTTTCATAAAAGTACGTTCTCAAAATTCTCAGTTAACCAAAAAAAATTTTTTTCCATAAAAATAGGTTCTCAAAATTCTCCGTTAACCATATGCGAAAAAAAATCATTACAATTTTAAATAATTTTTTTTTGCACATGGTTAACTGAGAATTTTGAGAATCTACTTTTATGAAAAAAATTTTTTTTTTGGACCGCAACTATTTATTTTTGGCTGAAAAATTAAAAAAACAGTACCGGAGAGTGCCAAGTAGGATAAAAGTGTTTAATGAGATCAAATTTGAGCAGTTGATGTGTCCTTAGTTTAGGTGTCTAAGTGAAAAATAAAAACAAATTTAAGTGTCTGTTTATGTATTTAGCCTATTTTTTTCTTTGGATCAAAAATAATATTATTTATTACGTACGTGTAAATAACTTAAATTCCTTTTTCCTGTAACTTTACACAGACAGAATAGTCTGGATAAAGACTTGCATTTGAATAGTATTGATTGCTTAGTTAAAAATCTGTATAAAGTCTTTGAATTTATCAAATTGTTTGCCAGCTGGCTAACACTTATCAGACTTCTTGATTGTTGAACAATAACTTGAATTAGATGTATAAGAATAAGATAAATTTATTTTATAAATTTGTTATTACGATTAGTTCTTGAAGTACTAAATTAATAATAATGGCCCTGGTTGGACATTCTTTCAGTTATATGATATTCAGATCCTGTGCATGGTACAAATTCAATAATTATAAATAAATTTATTTTTTAATGATATAATTTTAATTTTAAGTTTATTTATGAACTTTCTGTCTATTGTTCGTATCATTTATTTTATTTAAGTTTATGTTTATAATTTTCTTAAAATGCGCCAAAGTAGTAAATTATAATTTTATTAATTGATTTCCTTTTTAGTCCATTGACTTGGTCACTTACAACTTGGTTTGGATTGTGTTACGTTTTATAGTATATCATTTTATATTATATATATTATTTCGATAAATATAATATTTAAATATATTATATTATCTTTGATCCATCATTATATAAAATCACGCATCAATAATTTTAAGAACAAACTTATACAAAAAAGTAAGATATTGTTTAGAGCCATTATCTATACATAAGATGAATAATAAAATAGAATTATAAAATAATAAGCGAAATAAAAATTTAAAATAACGATGCGATTATGCCAATTAGTCATTACATAAAATAAGTATCTTTGTCATTATATAATAATTGATTTAATAATATAATATTATAAAGTTTAAATAACAATAAAAAAAAGTAAGTAATATGATATTTAAATCACAAAACGATACAATAGGTACTTGAACTTTTAAAGTTGATTTTGAACTCTCCCCAAATCATTGAGTCAACCTCTACTCTTGTATTCAGAGGATTCAGAGTTTTTATATATAAATAGAAATAAAAAAATTATCTTATATATGTAATGTAATTGTCTTTAAAAAGGTTCAGACGAACACCTAACAGAGCCTTAAATCTGCCCTTCCCTGCATTATAATCAATTTCAACGTCTTTCGTCTTTTATTTACTATTAAGGTTGTAATATATGCGATACTGCGAAATGTCAACTCTAAAACAATCCAGTTTTATTGATTAGTATTTATAATATGGGAAATACTTATGCATAATGCATTTATTTTTAAAAAAATAAAAAAGAACGAGACAAAATGTTTAGTTTCAATTAAAAAAAAAGAAGAAAAAAAGAACGACACAAAAGTAAATAGTAATATAATGCGAAACATCTTAGGCTTAGAAATTGATGTCAAAAGATTAAAGCATTAGCGTGTTGATTTAATTGAAATTAGAAAATGAAAAGTGGCCATGATACGAGCAAAACAAAAAAAAAAAAAAGAAAGTCTTTGTACATCATGAATTTATAATCATAATTTTATAATATTCACTTGGTCAATAAACCAATAATAGTCGTAACTAGCTATTCTTTAATACAATCTTTACAAATAATACGAATAAAACATATGATACGAGTTATCTTTTTACCTTGAGCATGATTCTTTTCAAAGGTAAAATTTATAATTAGGATATGTATTTGTAAAATATAAATTATGGGTTAAATTTTAAAAAAATCAAAATCACAATTATAAATTAAAATTCTATCATTAGATGAATTTGAGAATTTTTTTTAATGATCCATCTCTTTGATGGAGGATTATATTAGGCATAACTCCAACATGTATATTTACCAAATATCATAATTACATAAAGGACATAAACGTGGACCTTTAGAACATAGTGATTGTTGAATGTACACAACCAAATTCTAAGATACCATATTTTCTTAATTTTATCTTAGCTTATTCATCCATTTCTTGTTACCCCGGAAGGTTTATCCTATTTAAATTTTATCACATTTGTAATATAATGAAAAAAGTATTATCTTTGAATTAAATGTAGGAAACATACATGATAAATTTGTCCTATTTTTCAAATAATTCAAAAGCAAAATCCATCATATTCCATTTGAGTTGGACAAGTGTTAGTGGGGAAGTACATTTTTGAGTAGATTGGCAATTTGCAAGGGCATTATTGTGCCAAAAACAAAATGAAGAACAAAATCATCTTATTTTTAATAATGCAAATGCAAAGTTGATCTCTTTTTTTTTCTTTTTTTTTTTTAAAAAAGAGAAAGTTATTGGATATAACCAATGTCAATTAGGTTGTTACCTAATATCCCTAAATTGAATATTACATAATGCAGACAAGTAAAGTGCAATCACCTGTTTGAAATCCAATATCTAGGTGGGATAGTCAAACAAATCATTTCAACTCAACCACCTATTATTTTTTTTAAAAATCTTCATTTGATACTATTGTACTTAGTTTTAGTAGTGTTACTGACTCAACCATATTCAGTAAAATCTTATCGAATAGAGTTGGTAAAGGATAAAATATTTATGCGATTCTTATTAGTAACTCTTTATTTTGCGAATCGCTCTCAACTCAAGAAAGAGAGAATTGATTGAATAGTATATATGCATTAAGGGTGTATACGAATTAGGTTGATTTGAGTTTCTCAAATATGCAATCAAATCATTTGTATCGAATTTTTTAATTTATAAATCAAACCAAACAAATAAAATTCAATTTTGTCAACATTGGATTTTTTTTCGAATTTCTTAGATTTTTGTGTTTTCCCAGTAAAGTATTCGCCATGAGATAGTGGTAAGGTCTGTGTACACTTCACCCTTTCTAGACCCCACTTTGTGTTCATACAAACATATATGAGTAATTAACTTGCTCTTCAAAAATTTCGCCAGTCCTACCAAAATACAACTATATCTAAGGTTATGTCTAAATCATATTAATTTTAGAGTACTAAATCATGTTTAAATAAATCTAATAAGTATAAATTACATGATAAAGTATTTAATAAAAATGAAAGTTTAGGTTATGTCTTTTAATTTTCTAAAATTAATGTAGAGCTATAAAACAAAAATTCAACATTATTGTCATCCTTAGTGTTGAATTAATTTTTTTTTTGTTAGCATTACTACAAATTTGATTTTGATTTGAGTTTTATTAACATTACTAGTAATATCTATGGACTATAACCTTTATTGGACCATTCAAAATGTTAAGTCAAACTTGATTTTGATTTGAGTTTATAGTCTGTTTGTTTTTCAAATATCAAACCAAGTCAAACAAACCACTAATTGATTTTCTTTTCTCAGTTTGTCTCGATTTGTGCTTTGATACGACTTTCAATTCGATTTTATTCATTCCTAGGCTATACGCCTCCCACTATTTAATTTTCAAATTGTAACTTCTGATTATCAAGAGAGAGAGAGATATGACGGAGAGCTCATAAGGATGGGTAGGAATATATAAAAATCCTTAATTTGTGATGTTGCTTTTAAATTCGTCCAAGCCGTGAAGGTGGTGGGATTACGTTTTTCATGGAAAAATTAAGTAATTTACATATGATTTAGGGTAGGGTTGCGTATCGAGTGATTCAGTTCGGGTTTGAATATTATCGATTTTACTTATTGATTATCGATTTGTAGATATGCTAAACCATTAACGAATCGTTAAGATATCGATTTATTGATTATCGGTTTATCAGTTATTGACCTTTACCGGTTCAGTTATTGGGTAAATTGTTAACAATTAAAAGTTTAAGCCTTAAAACTCAATGAGTCAATTTATTCCCTAATCCCTCTACCTTTAAAAGTTCAACTTTCCATACGGCAAAATCAACTTAAAGTGTCTTTACTGGTGTCACGCCCCGGGAGGGTACCCTTGGCGTGGCCGACGCTCAGAGGCTATTGCTAGTTCCCAAGAAAACCACTTGGACTCATCGTCATATCATGCTCGACAGCGGAAGAAAAATGCTCAAGAAAAGACCATAAAGTAAGTAAATCAAGTCTTTAAATAAAAGGGAATTTCCAATAATCAAGAGTTTGGAAAAACAATACTCAACATCCTCTACTCAATGTCTATGAAGCCTCTACCTCTAGCATCTAGATGGTACCATGACATGCCATGGCTACCCAACTAAAAGAAAGTAGAAGTAACTAATCAAATAAAATAAAGGCTCCTCCGGATAGCAATGAGGGTTCACCAACTCTGGAACTCGGGAACTCTGAACTTCAACGGTGCGCCTGCTGAAGTCCTCTATCACCTGTATCTGCATCATGAAACGATGCAGCCCCGAGTGGCATCATTACGTGGAATGTACGGTATCTAAGATGGCTCAAGAAACAGGTAAGACTCAGATCAATCAATCGACCAGACTCAAGACTCAACTTCTCATCTCATGTATCATCTCAAATAAATAATGCAAGTTTAAAGTTTAAAATCATACTTTTCCTAATCTCATATCTTGTTAGAACTGCGCACCTTAGGAATGTGCCTACACATTGGAACAGGTTAGTTGACCTGTTTCAAGAACACAAAATTCAAACTTGAACACAGTGATTTTACGTGGAAAACACCTAGCTCACAATAGATGAAAAACCACGACCTGTACATCTACAGGAATTTCTCCCAATTTTACTAAAATCAACGTGAGCCTTCAACAGTTAATTACAACTTGTAAACTACGCTTCACCCCTACGTCCTCACCTATCTTCTACTCACAAACCTCCCAAGGCTTGTGTTCCCAAAGTCTTCTAGTTGCCCCCAACTTGAAGACTAGAAAACTAATCTCAATTATAGATCCTGAGAGATTACACAATAGCTCACAAATTTAAAGAGAAAACAAAACTCCTAAACCCTACGTTAAGTTGCCGACTTTCTCTTATGCTTCGTCTCTTTCTATTTTGCGCCAGCTTCTTCTGTGAACTCTTCTCTGGTTTTATAGTTACTGATTAGAGATAACTAGTGTTATCCTTTTTCTTTTAGGATTCCTTCTTTTAATTGAACTTTTCCTTCTTTTACGCATTCTGTTAGAGTTGGAGTAGTATTCCTTTTTAAATCCTTCTTCTTCTTGACAGTTGTTGTTTTTATACGTCTTATTTTCAGCACCATTTATTTCACTTTTCTTGTGTGCAATATGTGCATTTTATCATGGCTATCATCTGCTGAATGATCCTGGTGGTCCAACCTGTTTCATTATTTTTGTCAATCATCAAAAGCCATTGTTCCAACAAATTCCCCCTTTTTGATGATGACAAACTTCCTGAGTTGATACGTACGTACTGCAGCTATAGTAAGATCACAACTTCAAGAATGAACCAGGTTAAGCAAGGGTTATAAATATTGCACAACACAACTCATTAACTTCCCCCTTTTGACATAATCGAAAAACTAATAAGTACGTAATAAGCGAAGAATAATCATAGTAAGATATAAACGTATAACCAAAGACAGTAGAAAAACAGAAAATTGTATTTACAATAGCGAGATTACAGACTACCCAAAAAAACAAAGTAAAGCAGAACCACCAGCAGTCACAACAAAAGCAATGCAACTTAAAGAGAAACAAAAAAATTTAACAAGACACCCAAAAAAAACAGATAGGGTTGGGCAAAGAGGGAGTTGGATCAAGGAATGAGCTTGGTAAGGGTGTGCACAATGTCAACATGTTTAGCCCGTTCCTTCATGAGTGTATCCTCCAGTTCAGAAATCCTGAGAGTGAGGTCGCGCCTCTCCTGATCAAACTTCTCCCGTTCCTGAAGCAGCTCCGCATGCTTGGCATTCAGCTCCATCTGTAGTCGGTGAAGTGGAGTGCCTGGACGTTGCATTGAACCAGGTAGGTTTTGATGGTCCACCTGACCAAGAATATCTTTAGTAGTTTGCATGGTCCAAACCTGCACAGGTACTGAGTAGGCCTTAAAGATTGGGGCCAACCAAAACCCGTATGGGAGAGCATGTCCCTTCTTATCCTGTATGAGAACTGGCTGAATGTGTTTCAGCATAAGTCCCGGAAGGTTTATGAGAACACCTGAATCGAGCAGTTCCATCAGAGTGAGATCAAGATAGCTCGCCTCAGACCTTCGTTCCTGGCGAGGAATCAGGATCTTGTGGACCACATCAAAATATAGCTTATGCAGGGGAGATATTTCCCTCCTTTGGACGCGCCTATGCTGAGTCAAGGTGGGCTTCCCAGCAAACTTTTTGGTAATTTCCAGAGCAGAGGGTAAGTTGTCAAGGGGAGGCCACTCATGGCGAACATAATAGGCCCAACCTTCATCAGGAATCTGGAGAATACGACCAATGTCGGAGGGAGTGATGCAAAAGGAAACCCCTCGAACAGTAGTAGAAAAAACAGAGTCACGCATACTCCCTTGTGCGTAGAATTCGTACATTTCTGGTTTGGCCAATTTACGTTGGCTCGTGGTCTAGAGAAAAAGTGCAGACCATCCTTGTACCTCAAGCTTGGTAAGGAGGGTTTCCATTTCAGGGCCCCCCAACCCAGTAATGACGCGACCTCGGAGGAGAGAGCGCCGTTGGAAGTGAGAAAAGGCAGGAGAACTTGGTTCAGTAGGTGCGACAGGGGTGGGCTCAGACTCGCTGTCAGAAGAGGAGACGGTAGATGGAACAGGTGAAGGCGCCCGTTTCTTTCGAGTAGTGGTGCGGGGTTTTGAGGTAGTGGGTTTGGAGACGACTGGGGGTGTTCGTTGTGGGGAAGGAGTGGATTGTGATGAAGAGGAGGCTAGAGAGGCTGGAGGAGTCACGAAGGTAGATGGTGGTAGGCGAGACCTAGGAGGTTTGGAAAAAATGTGTTTGCGTCTGTTCCTGCAAACCTGACGCAGTAGGAGATCCCTAGGGGGAGAAGAAGCAGTGGCACCCTTTCGTTTCTTGCACTGTTGCAGAGCGTGCTGGAGGGCCTCTTCTGCCTGGCATTTTTGGTTTCTAGTATGAGGAGGCCTGATGGAGTCAGAGGAGGTGATTTTCTCCGGTGAGGGATCATCCTCAGACACATCAATAGTTTCCCGAAAGGCCTTTCTCAGGCGACGACGAGGTTGTGTAGGGTTTTGAGTGGGTTCTTGAGGGGTGGAAGGAGTCGAGTGAACTGGGTCCCTTGAAGGTGGGAATGCAGTTGAGGGTGATAGAGGATTGAAGAATTTGGCAAAGTGTTGGTCATATCCCCCCATTTGAGAAAGTCAGAGAAGTCTATTTTAAGAGGAGGAGGTATATTCGCAGTGGGATGTACGATCAGGGCCATGGAAGAGGAATCTTGGGGTTCTTGCATGGAGGTGTGCAGAGATTCTTGGGAGGAAGCCATTGTTGGGTAAGGAAGGATGAGGGAGATCAGAGAGAGTGGTTCAAATATGGGAGGAGAGAGAGAGAGATATGAAATGATGCAGGTCGGGAGGGGTGGTTCAAATATAGGATGAAAGAGAGATGTGAAAAGATGGAGGTTTTAATGGTGTTGGGAAGGGGAAGGGTTGGGGCGTCTGTTATTTCGTCAGAGATAGGAGCGAAAGGATGTTTTGGTGGTAAAGGTGTGAATGCACTGACAGGGTAATGATGGGGGAACATGTTTAGGGTGCCCGGTTTAATTATCTGAATCTAACAAAAAGTACACAACAATTGTTACCTGGTTGATTGTCTTGTTCCAATTGTTGATGAATTTTGGGAAAGTAATCCTGCACACAAAACCACATTCTCATGTTAATTTACAAGTTGGTAGGAGATACGTGATATGAAATATTGATTAGATCACCTTTTATATTTACGAGTAACATATTAGAACTTCTAGTCAGGCATTGAGGGGAGTTTATGCAATCTTAATCATCCCCAAGTCTAACCTAATTTGTTTAAATCGTTCTCTGCTTAATGCCTTAGTAAAAATGTCAGCAATTTGGTTCTCTGTAGGACAAAACATAATAGATACCAGACCTTTGTCTACACAGTCACGAAGAAAGTGATGCCTTATGTCTATATGCTTAGTCCGTTTGTACTGAACTGGATTTTTTGCAATGTTAATGGCACTCGTATTGTCACATAAGATTGGAACACACCCAACATCTATCCCAAAATCCACCAACTGTTGTTTGATCCAGAGCAATTGAGCACAACAAGATCCAGGTGCTACATATTCAGCTTCAACAGTGGACAGTGCTACGGAGTTTTGCTTCTTAGTGGACCATGAAATTAAACATGTTCCAATGAAATGAGCCATACCAGAAGTACTTTTTCGATCTACTAGATACCCTGCATAATCAACATCAGTGTATCCTATTAGGTTGAAATTACTACCTTTGGAGTACCATAGGCCCAGTTCAGAGGTGCCTTTGAGATATCTGAAGATTCTCTTCACAGCCTTGAGATGTGACTCCTTTGGATTGGCTTGAAAGCGAGCACAAAGTCCCACACTGAAAACAATGTCAGGTCTACTAGCAGTAAGATACAACAAGGACCCGATCATACCTCGATAGAGCTTTTGTTCTACAGACGAGCCTTTCTCATCCAATTCCAATTTTGTGGCAGTGGCAATTGGTGTATCTGTTTCTTTAGCGTCTTTCATTTTGAAACGTTTGAGGAGCTCCTTCACATATTTGCCTTGGTGGATCAGGGTTCCAGAGGGAGTTTGTTTGAATTGAAGGCCCAAGAAGAAATTTAGTTCTCCCATCATGCTCATTTCAAATTCTCCATTCATCAATTTGACAAACTCCTGTGTCATGACCTCATTTGTAGAACAAAAAATGATGTCATCCACATATACTTGTACAATCAGCAGGTCGGTGCCTTGAGTTTTTAGGAACAAGGTGTTGTCAATTTTTCCTCTTGTGTGACCATGGTGCAGGAGAAACTTTGACAGTCTTTTATACCATGCTCTAGGAGCCTGCTTTAGTCCATACAATGCTTTATCAAGCTTAAACACATAGTCAGGATACTCAGCACTTTCAAACCCCGGTGGTTGCTTCACATAGACTTCCTCTTTCAAGTAACTATTCAAAAATGCACTCTTCACATCCATTTGATATAGGGTGATCTCCTTGAAGACAACGAAGGTGAAAAGCAGTCTGATAGCTTCAAGTCTTGCCACAGGAGCAAACGTCTCATCATAGTCTATGCCTTCTTCCTGATTGTATCCTTGGACCACTAGTCTGGCCTTGTTCCTTGTAACTGTTCCATGTTTATCCAGTTTGTTACGAAATACCCACTTGGTGCTAATGATGGTTCTTCCTTCTGGTTTAGGTACTAAGTGCCATACTTTTTATCTTTCAAACTGACTCAGTTCTTCCTGCATGGCAAGAATCCACTCCTCATCTTGTAGTGCTTCTCCTATCCGTTTTGGTTCCATTAATGACACAAATGCCTGAAATGCACATAGGTTCCTCATCCCTGATCTGGTAGTGATTCCAGAGGTCAGGTCTGTGAGAGTATTGTCAAGAGGATATGAGTCCTGATACTTGTAATTCTTTATCACCAGCCCTTGGGATTTGTTCGTTTTGTGATGGGACTGTTTGATCAGATCCTGGATCTGCCTGTTGACCTTCAGATTCTACAGTTGTTCCCCCTGTCTGTATGCTCTCATCCTTTTCAGTAAATGAAACAGGTGAGTTGGCCTGTTCCATTGATCTGAATTCTAGTTCATTGACATCCTGCATATTATTCTCAGGGACACTGAAATTCTCATCAAATATAACATGAATGCTTTCTTCAACACATTGTTCTAGCCATGTCTTCTAAAGTCCTATTCTTCCTTTCTACCACTCCATTTTGTTGGGGGGTTCTTGGAGCAGAGAAGTTGTGATCAATACCATTTTTTGAACAGAATTCTAAGAATTTAGCATTCTCGAATTCAGTTCCATGATATGATCTTATGGAGATTAAGGAAGTCACCAACTTCTTCTCTATTTTCTTAATGAAAGTTGAGAAAACATCGAAGGACTCATCTTTAGAAGCCAAGAAAAAGGTCCAGGTAAATCTAGAATAGTTATCAACAATAACAAACATGTACCTTTTACCACCTCTGCTTTTTACTCTCATTGGTCCACACAGGTCCATGTGAACCAGTTCCAAGCACTTGGTGGTACTTACCTGATTCTTTGACTTAAATGACGCTCTGACCTGCTTCCCCTTTGCGCATGCGCTGCAAACCTTGTCGTCTTTGAACTTGGTTTTGGGTAAACCCACAACCATGTTCTTGGATGATAGTGTGTTTAGTTATTTCAAACTCGCATGCCCAAGTCGCTTGTGCCACAGTAATGGATCTTCTGTCATTGCACTTAGACATTTTAAATGTGCTCCAGCCATACCCATGATGTCGGCCTTGTACACATTCTTATATCTATTTGCCATCAGAATCACCTCTTTTGTCTTCAGATTCTTAACCTTGCCGCCTGCAGATGTGAAAGTGACCTTGTTGCCCCTGTCACATAATTGAGAGATTCTTAAGAGATTGTGCTTCAATCCATCTACATGATAGACTTCATCTACAGCTTTCGAATCTTCTCGTCCAACTTTTCCAACACCCACGACAGTCCCCTTCTTGCCATCCCCGAAGGAGACCTTTCCACCGTCAAGTGGTGCTAGTGAAAGGAATTTGTGTTTGTCACCAGTCATGTGCCTTGAGCAAGTACTATCCAGATACCAATGCTTGCTTCCTTTCACTACAACCTGCAAGACAATTTAAGGGTTAGTTTTAGGAACCCAGACTAGCTTGGGTCCTTTCTTGTTATAAAAGGGATGAATAAGATCTCTTCTTTCCCATAGAGGCAACACATTCCTTGACCTGTTTCTTTTGTTGTTCTCAGCCCTTTTCTTGTACACATGAACGGTGTTTATGTTTCTAGCATTGCTCGCAATTGGACATTCAGTAGTTGGGTGTCCAATTTTTCCACATAGATAGCACAGATCAGTGGAGGTGGTTTCTTTATGGAAGAACCCTATTCCAGCTTTCTTATTATGGTTTTGTTACCCAAGTGGTTGACTATCCTAGAGGATTTAGTCCAACGGTTTGCCTTTTCTAGTTCTAGTTTTAAGGTTGATATTTCTTGATTTAGTCTTTTCACCTTTTCTTTTTCCCATATCAGCTCGACATTGCTCCTTTTTAGCTCAGTTTCTACTTTCTTAAGTTCAAGATTAGTCTCACTTGTCCTTTTGTCCGCAATGGTCAATTTTAGAACTTCTGATTTTAAGTTTAGTACGAGTGAATCAAGTTGTTTGACCTGTTTCTTCAGCTGGTCATTTATCTTATTTGCTTCCTCCAGACAGCTCTTAATTTCAAGGTTTTCAAATTTTTGGTTTGAAAAATCTTTTATTAGGTGATCCTTTTCGTTTTTTACTTCTTGAAAATCTTCTATTAGCCCTTTCATGAGAATGATTAGCTTCTCTTTTGAGAAAATGTGCAATTTTTCTTTTAATTCAGAGCAACTTATCTCAGATCGATTTTCTTCTTCAAGGTCTGAGTCCTCAACAGCCATGAGAGCAGTCTCATCAGTGTCTTCCGTGTCAGATTCTTCCATTCCTGATCCCCACGTAGCCATCATTGCATAGTTTTCCCTTTCTTTTTGTTTAGCAGCCTTTTCTTTAAATTCTCTCTCAGCCCTTTCTTTCTTCCACTCAATTTCCCATAAAGGGCATTATTTGATGTGATGATCAGTCTTTCCACATTTATAACATCCGAAGTTATTCCTGTCAACGGACCACTTCTTGCTTCCAGTGTCATCGGACCACTTTCTGTTACCTGTTTCTTTCCTGTCCTTCCTTTTTCTGTTCCTTAGGAATTTTTTGAAGTTTTTTGCAAGGAAGGCAATTTGATCTTCTTCTAAGTCCGACCCTTCATCATCAGAAGCTTCTTTGAGAGCTAGCGACTTTTCATCCATGCTTGTCTGTTTCTTTTGATCTTCCATATTCATCTCATAGGTTCTAAGGTTTTCGACCAGTTCATTTAGAGTCATGGTTTCAATATCCTTTGCTTTCCTGATCGCAGTGACCTTGACATCCCACTTGGCCTTTGGAAGGATCCTCAGAACCTTGTCCACCTTTTCTTCAGATGTGAGAACCTTTCCCAGGGATGCTAGCTCGTTTATGAGCAAGGTTAGTTTGGCCATCATCTCGTGCAAAGTTTCATTCTCTTTCATCTTGAAGGTTTCATATTCAGTAAATAGCATAGTAACCCTGAATTTCCTGACCTGAGCAGTTCCCTCGTGAGCGATTGTGAGCGCATCCCAGATCTCTTTGGCTGATGTACAGTTTGATATTCTGTTGTACTCTTCAGGGCCTAGACCACAGACCAAAAGGTTTTTGGCTTTGGCATTTTTCCTCATGGCTGTCAGATCATCGGCATTGAACTTTCTTCTTTCTTTTGGAACTTGTCGTCCCTCTACAGTTCGCATGAGAATAGTTGGTCCCATGATGATTCGATCCCAGAGTTTGTAATCTTCTCCTTGGATAAAGTCCTCCATCCTGACCTTCCACCACGCAAAGTGTGTTCCATTGAAAAGAGGAGGTCTGACGGTAGACTGTCCCTCTCCGTGTCCAAGCGGTGGTGCAGTGTTCATGATGATCATTTCTTAGGTACTAGCCTTTAACAAGAAAACCTGCTCTGATACCACTTGTTAGAACTGCGCACCTTAGGAATTTGCCTACACGTTGGAACAGGTTAGTTGACCTGTTTCAAGAACGCAGAATTCAAACTTGAACACAGTGATTTTACGTGGAAAACACCTAGCTCACAATAAGTGAAAAACCACGACCTGTACCTCTACAGGAATTTCTCCCAATTTTACTAAAATCAACGTGAGCCTTCAACAGTTAATTACCACTTGTAAACTACGCTTCACCCCTAACGTCCTCACCTATGTTCTACTCACAAACCTCCCAAGGCTTGTGTTCCCAAATTCTAGTTGCTCCCAACTTGAAGACTAGAAAACTAATCTCAGTTATAGATCCTGAGAGATTACACAATAGCTCACAAATTTAAAGAGAAAACAAAACTCCTAAAACCTACGTTAAGTTGCCGGCTTTCTCTTATGCTTCGTCTCTGTCTGTTTTGCGCCAGCTTCTTCTGTGAACTTTTCTCTGGTTTTATAGTTGCTGATCTGAGATAACTAGTGTTATCCTTTTTCTTTTAGGATTCCTTATTTTAATCGAACTTCTCCTTCTTTTACGCATCCTGTTAGAGTTGGACTAGTATTCCTTTTTAAATCCTTCTTCTTCTTAACAGTTGTTGTTTTTATACGCCTTATTTTCAGCACCATTTATTCCACTTTTATTGTGTGCAATACGTGCATTTTATCATGGCTATCATCTGCTGAATAATCCTGGTGGTCCAACCTGTTTCATTATTTTTGTCAATCATCAAAACCCATTGTTCCAACATATCTCAACTCAAATAATTGATGCAAGCTTAAAGTTTAAAGTCATGCTTTAAAATTTGACTTGGTGTTTAATGCAACTCAGTTTAAAAATCACGATAGGCCCAACTCAAGTATTGCTTGGAAGTTTCTCTAACCGACTACTCCCCACCATCGAGGGCTTGAGTGGTGTACAACGAAAAGACGTCATTGCCATGCCCGCCCTAAACTTGCCAAGGAATAGGACGTCAACCTCTACCTCTCTCTCTTGGATCCAAAGAGAATATCCATCTATTGGGACATGGTCCACCAGAATTATCCTGCGTGACCACCCTATGCCGGCAACGTAGTTCTTGGGGTGCCCGTCAAACACCCGCTCGGTGCTCAATACTTCTTCCAAGACTAAAATGTGCTCATAGAAAATCAACTCAAACTCATCTCTTTGACTCATCTCAATCAAGTCTACTCAGTTCTCAATAATTCAACTCAATTTCTCAATAACTTAATAACTCAATAACTCAGGGCCATCATTTATGCAATGCAACTCATGACTCTAACTCATACTATACAAGACTCCCGATGATTTAGGTCAAGAACATCATATTATCCAGACTCAATTCATAGGATAAAATAAGTATTCTCTATATACATATATGACATAAGAAAATATTCTTTCCGGGTTCAATTCATGATAATAACAATGCAACTCATAAATTGACTCAAGTATATTCATGAAAAATTCCAACATGTACAAAACTTTGGGAACTCAAGGACCATAGGATTTAAAACATGCAATTTATACTCATGATCTTAACTCAAGAGGACGAAGAGGTGCGTGGATGAGCATAGTCCAACACTTTAAGTAGCATTATATACCCGGTATAATGCTAACAACAATCTCCCTCGAAAATCTTCTCTTGAACTCCTCAATCTCAAGCTCTCCTCTATCTTCCTCAAGCCCTAGTCTTGATGGTTTGTTAGAAAAGGACTTAGAATGGGGATTTAGACCCTTTTCGCGTTAAAACGACTTATATTGGTCGTGTACTGAGTTTAGAAGGTGTTAGGAATAGACCAGATTTAGAAATTTTTCAGACTCGAAGTGACTCAGTCTGCGACGCGGATTGATCGCGAACAATACATATTTTGCAAAAAAATTCTGAACGAGTTTTCCCAATCTCGTCGAAAAGTTTTGGAAGAACATAATTCCCTCTCCGCGGTAGGTCCGCGACGCGGCTCTGTTGCGAACCTTTACTGTATTTCATTTCGGAACAAAAATTATCTTTTGACTTGGTCGCTCAAAAAATCGAGCGAGACCCTTCCCCCACTCAATTTTTCGTGTTGATCACAAATCCGGCCTCGGATTTTCCATCCGAGCATCGGAAGACGTGTTATGTGCACATCTCTCCTCTAGGGGTATTTTGGTAATTTTACTGGGCGTTACAACTGGATATCAATAATTTTTGAAATTTCAAAATAGAACTCAAAATGTATAGTCCAAAAACTCAATTAAGTATCTGATTCCTGACGTGAACCCTAAAACCTAAATTCCTAATTGTTGAAAATTAAAAACTGAAAATAAAAGAGGAGTAATAAAAGTATAAAAATATAAAACTAATAGTAATACATGGGCCCTAAGAAATAACAATAATAAATGTGGGTCGTGGAAACTGGGAAGTGCCGAAGTGGGAATTGACTCAATTTACCAATTGGGTCTGGGAAATAACACTAATTTATATCGGTCTAGTATCAGGTTATCGAGTCCCCCGATATTAAAATTCTAAAACCCAAACCGATAATCGATAACTCGTTAATGTTTTTGAATAAACCGTTAACCGATCCAATAAGCCAATAATCCGACCCAATAGTCCAATAAACCGAAAAATTAGTTCGAATTAACGATTTAACCGGAAATTTGCACAACACTAATTTAGGTGAGAAAATTTGAGATTATTTTGAATTGAAGAGATTAATTTTGTATTGGTATGTTCCTATTTCTAAGTTTCGTAATGAGATCACTTTTGGAGAATATTTCCACCAAAATGTTGTCGGAGAATATTTCTCCACTGTTTAAAGCTTCAACGAGTTATCTGATCTTTTTTCCTTCTTTAGTCGTTAATTTTCAATTTGTTATGTACTAAACTTAAAGATCAAATTTTGTTTCGTTGTGCTACAAAGATATATCTATATTAAAAAAGGTAAAGATCAAGGACTAACGACCAAAAGAAATGGAGACACGTTACTTAGGTGGATTTTTTCTTTTTAGTTATATTGATGTTACTAATCCAGATTCGCATAGAAAAATTTCATATTGCGAGATAAAGTGCTTCCTAACAAAGACGATTCAGTACTTAGGAAAACTCTAACTTTAGATCTTTGATTAAAAATGAAGGAATACTTGCTATTATACCACAATCCTAAATCAGAATTCGTGAAAATGAAAAACATTTAGTTTTGAGGCCATCAATTATTGAGAATAGTTATAGAAAAATATATCCTTTACGTTCTGTATTTGACCATCAACGCGGTTTCACATGGAAATCTTCCTTTTTAAAGTTCCCATATGCTATTTCCTATGCTTCATTCAAAAGTTGCAAATAGGATAATATTAAGAATAATTACAGAAAGTTTACAAAGTCACGAAGGGACTTTTCCACATCAATTGTTTATGCAAAAAAAAATATTAAATTCCAATGTCTTTACCCATGTATTTTATTACCACTATGAACCAAATATATACATGTCATAATATAGTGCAATCATTTCTTGAAGTAACTACCATGACACTTCCATCCCAATGTAACATATGTTGAAATGAACACGTCCCAATGACATATTCGGTAACACGAGTATTTATTACTCTCTCTGTCCATCTTTACTTGTCCGCTATTGATTTAACACAGGGATTAAAACGTAATAACTAATGGGATAATTTTACCAAATTATCCTTTAAATATAATAAATATAATGTCTTGAAAAATATAATAAGGAAATGACGATAATTAATAAGGGTAAATTAGGAACTAAATGTAAAATTATCTTTTAATTTCATAAAGCAGACAAGTATTATTGAACATCTCAAAATAGTACAAAAGATAAGTAAAAATGGACGAAGGAAATATCGATTAGTTTTATGATTATTGCTAGTACACCACTCCCAACACTTGCCATTTATATGTGCTTAGGATGGACAACTTGCGCAAGCTTAGGCATGGGAAATTTCCATCATTTTATTTGTTAAAGAAATAATTACTTATATAATTACATATACAACCATGTTATATTTACTAATTTCACCAATTCTTTCTCCCTTCTCCCTCACATATCTTCTGAGTTTTCTTAATCTACTGTGATGGCTAAAGATTCTTCAATGAAGAGTATTATTAATAGGAGTGCCCTAATTCTATTGGGCGCCGTAAGATTCCTTTCTTTTAGATCTGAGTGTTTTTTTCAACTTCGAAAATGGTGTGTAAATTGCGTCTAAACAGTAAGCAACACACAAAGAAATGTGACCATTTCTTGCCAAAATCTAATTCGGCACAATAAGCACACGCCAACAGTGAAGCAGTGGTCAAAATATGGATCGGGTTAGGTGTAAATGTATTGGACAAAATATACATATGTATTCATGTATTTAATAAAATGTACATGTATCTAAACTAAGATTAAATGTATCTATGAAAAAAGATTCTGATGCTTGAAAAAAGGGGTTGAAATTTTTGAGAAGAAATTCAGGGAATAACGTGTGATTCGCTTCAACATTAACGTATTTTGGTTATATTTCATATTAAATACATATAATTAGATGTATGAATCCTAGATCTATATGTTTGAGACTAAAATATGATAATATCGAAGACTCACAAGAAGATAGTTAATTAATTTCTAAAATAATGAGATCAGTGTTGTTTGTTTTTTAATTAGAAATGAGGAATTTCCTAATGATTCATCATATAGGCCGGGGAAAGGATCTTCTCTACTTTCTCTCTTTATTTTTTCAAGTTCCTAAGTTTTCTCAAATTTATATGTTGTTGAATGATATATGATATAAATTAAATTTAATAATTAAAATTTAACCAAACTATGTATTTCATCAACTAAATCTTAATCATTTAATTTAATTTATATTATGTGTAGTTGAGAAAAATAGAGATAACGAAAATAGAAAGTAGCCTCTTCCGCGTAGGCCCCATGCATTTTTAGTCAAATTTCTTCAATAAAATGTCACAGTCCCACTAGCAACTTTTTTTTTTCTTTTCTAAATTACCTCTATATGAAACTTTCCTCTGCTCTTTCCTTGCAGAATCCGACAAACATTTTCAATTAGAATAGACCTTGGACAAAAATATCAACCCTTACCCCTATCCCCCCTTTTTATTAAAAAAAAAGAAAAACGTGTAAATATTACCAACTCCTTCGTTGTCGAAGTCAGAGATCAATAGCTGCCATTTTTGATTTACCAGGTCATTAAGAAACTATATATATATTAGATGTACAAACAAATCTTGTAGACCAAAAAAACAAATCTTAGCAAAATAACAAGCTCAGTTGAAACATGGTTGAGCATTTTCATCATCAAAGTCGTAAGTTTGTGGTATTTCTATGCTGCTTATTTTTGGCTGCTAGTAGTTCAGTTGAAGCTCGAGTTCGTCATCATAAATGGGAGGTTAAATATGAATATAAATCCCCAGATTGTTTCAAGAAACTTTCTATTAGCATCAATGGTAAAACTCCAGGACCTACTATTGTTGCTCAACAAGGTGACACTATTGTTGTTGAAGTCAAAAATAGCTTGGTAACTGAAAATCTTGCTATTCATTGGCATGGAATTAGACAGGTAAATATATATATATATATATCCAATCCAAAAAAAAAAAAAATCCATTAAATTACTTTTTTATCAATTTTATTAATAGCTTGGTAACTGATTTTATATATGTTGTTAATGTAGATTGGAACACCATGGGCTGATGGAACAGAAGGAGTGACACAATGTCCCGTTGTGCCAGGGGAATCTTTTGTGTACAAATTTGTTGTTGATAGGGTAAGTTTTTTTCCTTTCTCTATAGGTGAAATACGATATAGTTGAAGCGCGATGAAACAATAACGTTTGCAGTACCATAATTATGAGATAAGTTTCCTGAGTTTCTTAATTTTTTTGGGCAAATTTTGTGCAGCCTGGAACATATTTGTACCATGCTCATTATGGTATGCAAAGACAAGCAGGATTACAAGGAATGATCAGAGTATTAGTTCCTGATGGAGTTTTAGAACCATTTTCATATGACCATGATAGGAGTATTCTTCTCACTGATTGGTACCACAAAAGCACTTATGAACAAGCAACTGGTCTTGCTTCACTGCCTTTTGTTTGGGTTGGAGAACCTCAGGTAATTAAACTATACTAGATATTCCTTTCGTTTCAATTTGTTTGTTTGGTCTGGTGTTGACTCAACATGAAATGTTGCTAATATTTACTTTGGTTTTTTTCAGTCACTCTTGATTCATGGAAGAGGAAGGTTCAATTGTTCTACTCCAAACACAGATGCTACTCTTTGTAATGCTACAAATCCTCAATGTACACCTTATTCAATGACTGTTGTTCCTGGCAAGACTTACAGGCTTAGAATTGGCAGCTTGACTGCTCTTTCTGCTCTAAGTTTTGAAATTGAGGTATTTTTCACAATTCCCCTAAATCAACAACTTAAATAAATAAGTTTGTTTATTTGTTTATTGATGGAGTTTTATGATGCAGGGGCATAACATGACAGTTGTTGAGGCAGATGGTCACTATGTGGAGCCATTTGTGGTACAAAAACTTTTCATTTATTCTGGAGAAACATACTCAGTCTTAATTAAAGCTGATCAAGACCCTACAAGAAATTATTGGGCTAGTACTAAAGTTGTCAGCAGGAATAACACAACTCCAAATGGGTTGGGCATTTTCAATTATTACCCAAATCATCCTAGGAGGTATCCTCCTACTGTACCACCCCCGGGGCCTCGTTGGGATGACGTTGCCCCCAGGTTGGCTCAGAGTGTTGCGATCAAGTCCCACAAAGATTTCATCCATGCCCCTCCTCAGACATCCGACAGGGTCATTGTCATGCTCAACACACAAAACAGGGTGAATGGGTTTGTACGTTGGTCAGTGAACAATGTCTCGTTCAACATGCCCCATACGCCTTACTTGATTTCCCTTAAGCAAAACTTATTACATACTTTCGAGCAAACCCCTCCTCCGGACAACTATGACCATGAGAATTATGACATCTTCAATGTAGCGAAGAATGTGAATGCCACAACTAGCAACTCCATTTATCGGTTGAAGTTCAACACAACAGTGGATATCATATTGCAAAATGCCAACACAATGAATGTCAACAACAGTGAGACACATCCATGGCATTTACATGGACATGACTTTTGGGTCATGGGCTATGGTAATGGCAAGTTCAACCAATCCATTGACCCAAAGAATTACAACTTTGTGAACCCAATAATGAAAAACACACTCCCTGTCCATCCTTATGGATGGACTGCATTGCGATTTCGGGCCGATAATCCAGGAGTTTGGGCCTTCCATTGCCATATTGAGTCACATTTCTTCATGGGAATGGGAGTTGTCTTTGAAGAAGGAATTGAGAAAGTTGGCAAATTGCCTACTTCTATCATGGGCTGTGGGGAAAGCAAAAGGTTCCACAGGCCTTAAAATTCTTTTAATATTGTCCAAAACAGATTACATTAGATTGATATTGTTTGATTTCTTTGCCAAAAATCAAAGGTTATTTGTAACTTGTAAACAAATTCTGTCAAGAAGTAATACAATATACTCATGTGTCTAACACAATATCTTTGTCTTATCTGACTCTATTTTCTCAAAATTTACATATCTTTTTGTGAGATTCCCATAAGAAATTCATATTAAAAGCCAGAAAAAGTTCATCAAAAAAATATAATTTTACATTGCCAATGCTTTACTCACTCCTCATCCTACACTTGTTGTGAGGATTATATACTTGAAGAGGCATAATCAAAATTTGAAAATTACAGATTTTAACGACATATTAAGTTTAGACAAGAATTACCGGATTAGAACATACCGCAACTTATGTTTTACATGATCAATTAACTCTTTTGAGCTCAAGTATGATTAGTTGGTGGTGACTTTTTAACACTTCTCCTCTGTATCAACTT
Organism: Solanum rostratum; assembly: GCA_029948455.1. Taxonomy (NCBI): domain Eukaryota; kingdom Viridiplantae; phylum Streptophyta; class Magnoliopsida; order Solanales; family Solanaceae; genus Solanum; species Solanum rostratum. The sequence continues at coordinate 11,762,192 of CM057053.1, read as the reverse complement.
AATCCCTTAACACCAATTTAGTTCATTCTTTGCAACAATTTTGAGTCATGTTTTCCAAAACTTCACGAATTTCATGATGTCCAGGCACTTTGTAAAATTCTTCTTTTGTCCACTCACTATTTTTGGAGCTTCTTCAAACATAATAATCTGAAATCTCTATTATCTTTATCATCTCTGCTAATGATACATCTATATACTCACACTTCGTTTGGATGATTATTACATATCATTTCACAACATATTAGATGTTGTATTGTATTGTACTTAGTTGTTTTGATGAATACAAGGTTCGTATAGATTATATCATATTTCATAGTTACATAATGCCACACGTTAATAATTTGAAGGACAAACCTACAAGAAAAGCAAGATAAGAGATAAAGTTTATTATAAAAAGGTAGAGTAGTGAAAGCAAAGAAGAAAAAAAGATAACATTGCGATTACACCAAAGCGATGGTATCCAAATAAGCTGTTAGTAGTTGAATGTTTTTGACACGTAGACCTCCTTCGCTGATTTTGATGCTTCTTGAACCATTCTTCCATTGTTTTGAAGTATGGAAGACTCCATTTTTCCATGAATTCTTATTTTATTTTGTAGAGACATCATCAATTAGATTCAAGTTGTCCTCTTGCTTCCAGTTTGTTTCCTTTATGTAGTTATTTTTGCTTCAATTCTCTTGAATTTGATGATGTGACTTCTTCCGACCTACACTTAATGATCTCCGATAAAGGGATAATGAACAACTATTCTCCAAATTGAGTTCGAAAATGATTAATTATTATCTTCTTAGGTATCTCCAACACTAATTTTCTTGTTGTGATAGTCTGTTTGAGATGTGAACAACAATTTTCATTCATTCTTTCCAAAACTTTGTTGGTACATTCACAAACTATACATTTTTATTAATTTGGCTACTCAATTTTCTTTGGACATATCTGGAATAATCATTTTCACCCTCTTTTCTCAAGGCACTGAATATTGAACTCTCTGACATATATTATTTACTATTGTTTGTAAATGAGTGACATTGGGTTCTTTTCTAAACATCGTTCTCCACATTATATTGAAACTTCTGAAATAATTATTTTAGACTTTTCCTTTTAGAAGTAAATCCATGAATGTTATCATGTATCGGTAAGGATGTTTGACTAGCTAGATCAAACATGTTTGAGTATATCAACTTTAGCTACTCACTAAATTAAATATTTGATTCTTGATAGAATAATTGATGCACTTTCCCATAATTGACTTCCTATACAAATAATGCTAAGTTGGAGAAATCTTTTAATTTTGACTCTTTTTTATTTCGCTATATCCCATGTGTCTTGTTACTTTGAGTCACGTCCAAAAAGATTATTTCAGCTTATATGACATTTATTGACTCACCATGATATATCTGAAGAGTGTGTAACGTTCATGTTTCAGTGTATTTTTATATTTTTCATTTCAAACATGACATAACAGTTTGACGTTGTTAGTTCTGATACATATGATAAATGATTTCAGGTGTATTTATGCATCTAAGGGCCGCATTTTACTCATATTTTGACAAGTTAAACACACGAATATTCATGTATCTTTGTATGCTGCGATGAACTAATATATACTTGATTAGAACGATTTTAGGCTAAAACGCAACAAAAATGTTATGGAACCGAGAGCACAAAATGAAGCAAGTACAAGGCAGATTTGGTGGGTAAAGTACCCTGCGTTGGCCCCTACGCCGCACTTGTGAAACTTCAGAAGAAAGAGAAAGAGGCCCATCTCTGTGATGAGTCAGTGGTGCGGACCTCTGTCAGTTACTTCAATAATGAAGAATAAGGATGACCGTTTGGCAGTTTTGCTGCATTACTAATTGGAGTTACTCCTTGTCCATTCAGCATTGCACGTTGCGGGCAGTTGTTGCCTCACCATTATTTCTCTTATTACTCTACCATTACCCCTTTAACCTAGGTAACTTATAGGTTATTTATCTTCTCCATTGGTCTACTCTATTCACTTTTTATTCATTGTTTGGAAGACCTTCATAACTATAAATAGTAGTATTCTTCATTTGTTTTGAGACACAATATATGTGAAAAAGATAGAGTGCATAAAGTTTGTCAAAAAGAGAGCTCTTATTAGTTGAAGGGTAGGTGTTTTTCTTGTGGAGCTTGAGACTCAACTCTTGTCCAGAGTTTGTTGAGTTACACTTTTGTGAAAGGTTGTTTATATCCTGGAGGGGACAAGTCAAGGAGAATACTGTTGGACTGCTGAAAACATTCGCTGCATCCGTGCCTCAACCTGAAGATTTTGTTCTTCATTTTTATTCATCAATTGTAATTTTCTTGTAATTTCACCAACACGTGCTGCCACCAAAGAACAAGGGTCACTTCTCATTGTTACGAACTACTACGAATGATAACTATTTGGTGAAGACATTCTTAGCCTCATTTTAAGACTTCCTTAGCAATTAATTTTGCATGAACAAGAAATTGCTGCAAGAACTGCAATTTATTCACGATTTATTCTATTTATTTTTATCATAATATTATGCCTTACTATAATTACTTTATTTTTTTTCCAATTAGCTATACCCTCGGAGTTGAAAAGTCGAAAAATCAAAATAAAGAAAAAGTTTGTACAAAATTGATTTTTGGTGCAGGGTCTTTGAGGCCCATCTACAGCTTATAGATGAAACTACGGGTCATTAAAGGCCAATCATAGATGGCCTTGGACTTTGAAAATATTAAGGAAAACATGGGCATTGTACGAGTTGGACTTACGGGCTATAAAAGGAACTGCGGCCCATGAAAAGAAATTGTAAAAGGGACCTTTAGATTTTGGAAAAATTAAGCCTCACTACTTTTATTATGAGTTGACATGATGAACTGTAAAAGGTTTTATGATCCGTCGATCGTGCTCATAGAACCCACAAAAACTTAGAAAAAGTTTGAAACCCAAGGACAATTCCATGAGAGGGCCGTACGACCTATAAAAACTTTAGCGAGCCATAGTCCAAGCTCATAGATTGGGCCCCTGAGAAGTTGAAATTGTCCAAGTGTTGAAGGATCCTATGAAGGGGTTCTACTACTCGTAAAAGGAACCTTAACACAAAGATTAGGTTCGTGGAAGGCAGTCTGAAGTGGTTCAAGAATCAAGGTTGTAGGACGTTTTTATGGACCAATAGGACGGTTGGTAGAAGGTTGCACGACTCGTAAAAGGTTCCTGTAAAACTAACACTATTCCATTGATTTCTAACTTCTCCATGATAACGGATCCCGAGAGATTGAGGAGGAAGAAAGAGAGAGTGTTATTTTTAAGTAAAAGCTACTGTTACAAGTCCTTTATTGGCTATACATATATGCAGAATGATCAGCTGTATTCACTAGCATTTATCAATAATACTAACTGAGCACTAATTTGTTTAGCAGTTCTCACCTGATAGTTGTCAGCTAACTAACAAACTGATGGTTAGTAGTAACTAATTCAGTAACATCTGTATTGTATTTAAAAGTCTCCCATAGAAAAACTTATGAAATCCAAAAGTTAAGACTGACTTCTACGGACATGCATCTATGATGAGTATAAAAAATTACGGACTCGTAGATAGACTTCATGGTTTGATCCAATCAATTTTTAATGAACGGTATTTTAAACATTTTTTACCCTCCTAAACTCTAAAGTACATCATTTGAGCCTCCTTCTCCCCCTCCCCCCCCCCCGCAATTTTCCGAGCCTAAATACATGATATGATTTTAGCTGGATTACACTTGTACACCCTTTTTCATGCTAACCTTTCCCTACCCAAGATTTCTAGAGTTACAATTTTAGCATGACAATTAAGCAATGCATGATAATAGGACAACAATGTCATGCCTAAGATCACATCAAAATCATTCATGTCCAAAATCACCGGTCTAACCCAAGTTTGGAATCCCATAAATAAAATAGAGCAAGCACGATAAACATGGGTGACTATAATAGACTCTCTAATGGGGATGGAAACATGGATGGGGGTGTCAATCACAACACATATCACATCAAATCCCAAGGAAATATTGCACATAAGAATAAATAGATCTTGAGTCTAATAAAATAGTAGTCATCCAGACGCTGACAAGAATAGTACTTGTGATCACCTATCTGATGCCTTAGCCTTCATCTTGCTCATAAAAGAATAAACTGGGCGTATCATCCTAACGGGAAACCTTGTTGTCCGTTTGCACTGTTCCCCTGCTTGCATTACTATTCCCTTGTATGTCCACTACAAACTATATATCTGATTTCTTCTTCGCTACCTTAGGGATATCCTGAAAAACTATTACCTCTACCTACAAGCACCACGACTCTAGTATGCTACTACATAAAGTCATCCATACAGGAGGAGGGACAGTCCCTCCTAACATATTTTGGCTCACTATAATTATAGCAACTATGTTCAAGAGAAGATTGAGTACTTGATGTAGAAGGAGCTCCCTAATCGTCATGAGTAATAGCCTATTGTAAAGTTCCAAAAAAACTACCTCTAGAAGTAGGCATAGCTAATAACATTGACCAGGTTGTAATGGTTGGCTTACATGAACCTCGAGAATATGGAGTTTGAAAATACCTGTGTGCTCTTGGTCCCTTAGCAAAAGGTTTTGCCCCCCCAGCTTTCCTTACTCCTTTAACCTTTTTGACAAAACTAGTCATCTCATTAGAACCCTTACCTACAATAATTATATGAACAGATAAAATTTTCAACTTAGAATTCAAACCATTGATAAATAATTGGATTCTCTCTTTCTCTGTATAAACCAACTGAGTAGCATATCTGGACAAAGTATGAAACTTAGACTTGTACGCGGCTATAATCATGCTTCCCTACTCAAATATCATAAATTCGTCTTTTTTTACGATCCTGCGAAGTTCGGGACATATACTTCGCTAGAAATAATACAAGAAACTAAGCCCAAGTAAGTGGTGGCAAGAGTAGCAATTGACATTCCACAAAGTCTCTCTACCATTGCTTGACATCACCCTAAAGTTGGAAGATCACAAACTCAACTTCATGCTGGTGCACAATTCTTAGCTTGTGCAACCTATCATAATAATTCATAATGAAGTCATAAGCATCCTCACTCTCTAAACCTTAGAACTCTGGCGATTCTATCTTAAAAAAATTCATCAACATCTCATGCTTTGTATCAATCATCAATGGGCTTAAAAGAGGGCAAAAAAATGCATCATCCCAAAGGTTCATTGCACATTAGGGGTTGCAGCTGTGATGAAGTGGTGATAGGAGCTTGGGCGATGGGCATCATGGAAATGGTTCCAGAATCAACTAACCCACTCAAAAAATTAGTACCTATTGTACAATTAATGGGTCCAAAGAAAGTCCAACAATCTTAGCCTAAGCATTTTCTTCCACATATTTATTCTCTTTTGCCTCACTCTGCACATTCTCCTATATCTCTACTTGAGGTGTAGGTTGAGCCTCTCCTACTAGTACCTCCTCATCTTAGGCTACACCCCTAGTGGGCACTACCCCTCCTCTATCTCAGACTCTTCCTCTTCTTCTCTTGCAGCCCCTACCCCTTATTTTGAGCTCCTCTATGAGCTTATTGGTGCGAGCTACTGGTTTGGCACCATGTAACACATGTTAACTATATGTGGATACAAAAGTGAAAGAGATTAGATATCAATTTGAATTTCCAAATACCAACTAAAATCTAATCATAACATAAAAAATGAAAGAAAGAAATATATAGGAGGAATTTCCTCAAGTCCTGTAGCCTCATGAAGAAAGTATAAACGTCTTCATACCATTCCAGAAAACACTAACAAACTAGTTTTTATAAATTAATGAATCAAATCTCTGATATCAACTTTTGTCACAAACCTAAACGAACCGTGAGTGACACCCACACTAACTCTTTAGTGGAAGAACAATACTCTAATCCAACTAAATTGGCTAATATAATACACACATTAGAATTAAGGAAGCAAGTTTAAATAAGCAAAGCAGGTTGAATTCCCATAAACCAAAATAGAAATCTAAACAACCAACAAAACAATCCCTAAAAGTTGAAAGTCATTGCACCAAAACTCTAGCTATAAGTCTAACACAAGGAGATGCAACCTTAGAAAACTAAATAATTAAATAAATGAAAGTCTGGGTCCAGAATAAGTGGACTAAGATAGTGGAAGAATCCATATTAGCTCGAAAGATACTGACTTACCCTTGAATTCTAAAATCAACGATCATTAAGCTGAGGTTTTTTGCTAGCAACCTGAAGATGCTTTATATTCAATAGTAAAAGAGAAAGTGCAATATTAGTACAAATAAAAATAATTACTGATAGGATCACACGATTATTTCAATAGGTAAAATATATAACAAATGACTAACGGAGTAGATCATACACATGCAGAAGCAATAGTGTTCACAATTTAAGCTCAATGTATCAATTGCAAGTTTATCTCACTCAAGGCAATTTCAACAACAATCCTCTCAGGGGAACCATACCCAAATACATTATTTGTCAGAATATATGACACTCGATCCAATAATGTATTGAAAACTAACACTCAATCGAATAATGTGTTAGAACATGACATTCAATTCCATAATATGTCAGAATGTAACATCAGATCCACATCATAACCATAATGGATAATTAACAATTTTTCAATTTCAAGTAATAGGTTCATTGCATGCAATTTGATCATGAGGAATCATAAGTTACCTTTATATTATTACTCCTTTATATATATATATGCAAGAAATACCATGAAGTAGTTCATAAGCATATATCCCACAAATGAGAATATTAAGTCATCACCTACCTCGAATTAAGACTTGAACTCTATAAATCTAGAGTTTTTCCTTTTTTTCAAAGTCCTAACTCGTTCTTGGTTTAAAATAATCAAGAAAAACATGTAATCAACAGCAATGGTCTAATTTACCCAAATTATATCAAGATCCTAATCCTTAACTACTTTATCTCCCCCAACTAGAGCTTTTATCCGCCATTAATTGCAGGTCTAAATCCTTCCCTATAACAATTCTCCTCTAAAATCTAAGGTATAAGAATCAAGTTATAAGTTAGAGAAACGATTAACTTATATTTAACAATGAAACTTGTGAAAAACTGAAGGAATCAATTCCTAGGTCATTTATGGTCTCTCAAGGATGAACTGAGAAAAATAAAGATAAATTTGGTATTTTTCATACTTAAAACATGCGACTACCCCGCCATGGAGGCCATTTATCCTACCATGGTGGCACTGTCAAAGAGGAAATAATCTTGCCGGGGTAGATTGCACATAGACTAAAACTTTGTAACTTATGTCTCAATCTCTTTTTTACAACACACTCTCAAAACATACATTCTCAAATATACCCTTTGCGCCAAGATCAATTTTGGGATTTCTTCTCGACGGAATGTAGATCTGTAAAACTGTACATGCTCCTTATCATCTTGGCTATCAACTCAAATGATCAAACTCATAATTTAACCCTCACCTCATCACTAGATTGCTCTAGACCTTTTATGACTTAAATTTCATCCAAAACTGGTCTAGGCTCAAAATTTTCAACTACTGCTCGAATATTATTTGGCCCAATTTCCTTTCCCATTAACCTACCAATAATGACAGGGTCGGATCATTACAACATTCCTTAATTAACCTAGGAATTGGTCCCAGACATCCGGGAATTTGCAATATCAAAGTCCTATTTGAGATTCAATTTTATTATGAAAAAAATGTTGAAATAATTTGTTGTCTTCTATAAACCAAATGTCAAAGTGATATTCTCATGCTTTTAATTACGCTTAGCACTTCTTACTACTTCAGGAGCATGCCTAGAAAGAAATAACTTTTAATTCTTCTTAATAGAAATTGAAATATTTATTAGAGAACTCTTATAATGTAAAACATTTAAATGTATTTGAAGTATTTATTTGAAATTATTATAATGTAAAATATTTGAATTTATTAATGAATAAGGCTCAAGTTAATATCCCAATTGCCTTTAATATAAAATCAGAGTAAAAAACACTTAGGTCTCATTTGTTTTTATTAAGATTACAATATTTGAATCTGAATAAGCATCTAAATATTAAAATTTATACTAAAATTTAAATGTTTGAATTTGAATACACATTCGAATATCAGAATAAGGTCTTTAGATCTAATTAATGAAAGATTAAGACTGTGTGTTTTCTTTTTGAAATTAAAGGAGTCCTAAAACAGTGGTAAGCATTCAAATGTTTTATCTCATTGATGTGTATGCATTTTTTATATTATTAAATTATTTACTATTACAAAAGATTTAGAAAAATAATAATATCTTTATTTTATATTTTGTTATTTTTATTTTTAAATTATTATTAAAATATTATTCTTTACTAGCATTTTTATATGATATTATTATTTATGGAAGTCTAAGTTACTTGAATGAAAGAGCAAATCTAAGGTAAGTATATTAATTTATGTATATTATGTGTAGTGTAAAGTCTCTTAACTAATAAATTACTGCACTTTTTTCCCATTGCTACTTCAGGTTGTATTCTTCGATTTTACCATAATTTTATGTTATTGTTAAGTTTTTTAAATAGTTGTGTTATATTATTATATTTATTTATAATATCATAGTTACACATATTAATATATATACTTCAGCAACACTGTAAGTTACTGTTCCTTTCTAGGGAGAGAATAAACTTCCTTGAAAGATGCGTAAAAAAATCGAATAGAGAAAATAGAAGAGCCAAGAAAACGTCAAGTCACATTTTTTAAACCACGTAGTAGCTTACTAAAGAAGGTAGAAGAGATTGCAATTTGATGTGATGTGGATGTGTTGTTTGTCATGTTAGTCGTCTTCTGGTCGGTTTAACAAATTCTCTAGCAAAAAGAGGTATTATATTTAGCATTTCAATAAAATTTTTATGAATACTCCATTATGTCAGGCTAGTTATTAATCGACAAAATGAGTAGCTTTATTAATTATTTTATTTTATTATATTTATATTTTTGTAGAATGGAAGACATGATTCAATGCTACATAAAGCTTCCGGTTGAGAGGAGATTGACTTGCATGAACTTTTCCTAATTTTTTTAAATTAATTTTTTTTAATTTAGATATTAATAACTTATACTGTAGAACTAACCTAAGTTTTTTTTCTTCTTTTGTTGGGTTAGTCATGTCACGCCCCGGGAGGGTACCCTTGGCGTGGTCGACACTCAGAAACTATTGCTAGTCTCCAAGTGAACCACTTAGCCTCATCACATCATCCAATCAATAAACTCTACTGAACAACGAAAAGTATAAGTAAGTAAATGGGCACATCTCATCTGAAGTCTAAAGATAAATAGATAATAATAACGGCTAGTAGAAAGAACTAGCTCACAATCTCAACATCAATGCTCGACCATCGTCTATGAAGCCTTTATCACTATTCATGTGGTGCCAATGACAGACCCATGGCTACCCAAATCGAAATAAAAGAAATAATCCAAAAATCAAACTCTAAAGCAAGATGAAATAATCATAGTGAATCCTTCGGAGTAGGGGAGGCTCATCAAGTCCGCTGCGAGTCTCAGATCTTCAACAAAGCGCCTGTTGACGATCTCTAGTACCTGCCTCTGCATTATAAAACAATGCAGTCCAGAGGGGATACAATACTTGGAATGTACTGGTATGTAAAATAGCTGAGTGAAACAGAAACACGTAGAATAATATGGAAGCAACATCAACTCAAAGTAATCATCAAATAACATCGAATCGTCACATGTCTAACTATGCAAGAATAAAGAGTAGACAAGTGCTACATCAACAACTCAAAACTCATCAATCATCTCAGACTCATCTCAAAGGAGCTCACATCCTCTCATCTCATCTCATCTTAGAGGAGCTCACCTCCTCCCATCTCATCTCGACTCAGAGTACTCAAGGTAGGAAATTTATGGGAGTTTCTCTTATCCGACAACAATCACCTTATGAGTTAGTGAATGTACTACAATCACTCCGATGTTGCCACAACCGTTCCAAACTTGCCAGTTAGGGAACACTCAAAAACCATATCAGCTCACCCAATATGGAGTCAAACTCAATAAGTCCTTTATTGTTTCAAGGACTGTTACTCTCAAGGGAACCATAATATATGTGATGGTTCTATGCCTCACCTACATTTGGCGACGTAGTTTGATAAGTTCAAGTCAGACTAACACTTACTCTTCCGGTGCTCGATACTCCTCCCATGACTCAATGCTCATAAAACCTTCATCTCAACCAATCTCATAAGGACTCGAACCCCGTCAACGACCGGTATCTCATAGGGACATTAGCCCTTTCATCAATCATCTCATAGGAATCTTAACCCTCTAATCAATCATCTCATCAATGACTCAAGATTTAGAACAATCATTAGGAAGAAATTGAATAAACACATTGGTAGAGTTCATTTGTAGAGACTCACAAAACAATCAAATTCTATTAACTCATAATCATTCTCCCATCACACTCAACAATCTCAACTCAAGGCTCTAGACTCAATTCTCAAGGTCATTATGCATGCTTTTCAAATTAGTCATGTAGGGTAATGCAAGTTCTCATGAAAATGTTCAATTTAAGAAAACAAATAGTATGATGATCATCAACATAGAAAATATGTAATTTAAATTAGTTTTTCAAGAAACAACATTAAGAATTTATGCACGTAGACTCTTGAATCATCAACTCTATAACCTTTATGGGGCACATGAGAGAACAATCCCATGTTTTTAATTTAGCCTTACATACCTGAGATGTAGCTATCAAGCAAGCACATCAAGGAATTCTTCTCGAATCTCTCAACTCAAGCTCTTCCCCTCTTTTCTCAAGCCCTAGCTTTAGTAGAATATTGGAATAGGACTTAGAATGAGGATTTTAGACCAATTTTACGTCAAAATGACCTTTTTAGATCGTGTATAAAGTTTAGGTGGGGGTGAGGAATTGACCAGAATGCCCCTAAAAATAATTTAGAAATTTTCAACTCGGAAAAGACCTAGTCCGCGACGCGGACTGGTCCCATAATATGTATTTTCAGAAAATATTTTCTGGACAGGTTTTCCCAATCCTGTCAAAATTTTTAAAAAGAATACAAGTGTTGGTCCCCGATGGATGCGCGACGCGCTCCTGTCGCGTACTAATACTGTTTTGTGTTTCGTATAAAAACATTATCTTTGATGTGGTCGCTCTAAAAATCAACCAAGACTATTTTCCTACTCAATATTTCGTGCTGATCACAAATCTGGCCTCGAATTTCCCATACGAGCATCGGAGGATGTGTTACACACATACCCTCACTCTAGGGGTATTTTCATAATTTTATCGGGCGTTACATCATCTCCCCCTTGGGATCATTCGTCCTCGAATGATGAGTAAAGGTGGATATTAGGGCATGAATAGTCTCAAGACTCATCTCCACACTCAACTCAATTAATCAAACTCTCGATTTAAGAATAGAAAGTCAGATCAAGAATGAATTACATCAATATAGTGAAGGTAATAAATTTACCTTCAACAATCTCATCATTTGGCACGAATAGGTGCGGAGATTTGGCTTTCATCTCTTCCTCAGCTTCCCATGTTGCTTCCTCAACGAATTGAATCCTTCACTGGACTTTGACTGAGGCTATCTCTTTGTTCCTCAACTTAGGAATCTGACTGTCAAGGATTTGCACCAGAACTTCTTCATAAGAGTGACTATCTTTCACTCCAACGCTATCAATAAGGATCACTAAGGTAGAATTTCCCAAGCATTTCTTCAACATCAACACATGAAATACTGGATGGACTCCATCTAACTTGAAGGACAACTCCAACTCATAAGCAACCTTCCCAATCCTCTTCACAATTTGATATGGTCCAACATAGCGTGGACTCAACTTTCCTTTCTTCCCGAATCTCAACACACTTTTCATAGGCGACACTTTCAAATACACCTAATCATCTACCTCGAACTCTAAGTCTCTTCTCCTCATGTCGATATAAGATTTTTGGCAACTCTAGGTAGTCTTTAACCTCTCTCTAATGACCTTAACCTTCTCCATTGATTGGTGAACAAGATCATGCCCAATCAACTCCACTTCTCCAACCTCAAACTACCCAATTGGTGATCTACATCTCCTCCCATACAAGGCTTTGTAAGGAGCCATTTGAATCCTTGCATGATAACTATTGCTATATGCAAATTCAATCAATGATAAGTGATCATCCCAATTTCTCTTGAAGTCAAGAATACAAGCTCTTAACATGTCCTCAAGTGCTTGAATTGTACACTTCGCCTGACCATCTGTCTGTGGATGAAAGGCTGTGCTCAAGTTAACCTTAGTACCCAATCCCTTTTGGAATGATCTCCGAAAATTGGGAGGTAAATTGAGCTCCTCTACCTGAGATGATGGACAAGGGAACCCCATGCAACCTCACAATCTCCTGGATGTACAACTTGGCGTACTCTTCCGCAGTGTTTGTTGTCTTAACTGCCAAGAAGTAAGACGATTTAGTCATTCTATCCACGATCACCCATATCAAATCATGTTTCTTTCGGGACCTTGGTAGACTGGTAACAAAGTCCATATTAATCGTCTCCCACTTCCGTTCCAGAATCTCAAAGTTCTGAGCCAATCTACATTGCCTTGATGCTCAACCTTCACTTGTTAGCAATTTGGGCATTTCAAAACAAACTCAGCAATATCCCTCTTCATTCTGCTCCACCAATAGACCTCTCTCAAATCATGGTACATCTTGGTAGAGCCTGGATGAATGGAATATCTAGTGTTGTGGGATTCTGCCATAATTCTATCCTGAATGCCATCAACGTTTGGAACATACAATCTACTTTGATACCTTAACATTCCATCTCCCCCTTTGGAGAAAGACAACTCCTTCTGTTTGTGGATAGCCTCCTTTAGTTGGAGTATGAAAGGATCTTGGTCTTGCTTTTCTTTCACCTCTACAACTAAGGATGAAGTAGACCCATCCTGAACATTGACTCCTTCTTCATCATTCTCCTCAAGTTGGACTCCCAAACGAGCCAACCGATATACTTCTTTGGCTAGCTCCTTCCTTCCTTCCTCCATATGGGCTGTACTACCCATTGTAAACCTGCTAAGAGCGTCAGCAATAACATTAGCTTTACCTGGGTGGTAGTGAATGCTCATGTCATAATACTTGAGAAATTCCCACCATCTCCTCTGTTGCAGGTTGAGATCTTTTTGACTGAAAACATACTGCAAGCTCTTATGGTCAGTGAACACATCCACATGCACTCCATACAAGTAGTGGCGCCAGATTTTAAGTGCAAACACCACTGCTGCCAACTCGAGATCATGGGTTGGATAATTCCTTTCATGACCCTTATGTTGTCTGGAAGCATAGGATATCACCTTCCCTCTCTGCATCAGTACACATCCTAATCCAACCCTTGAAGCATCACCGTAAATCACAAAGTCCTCTATCTTCTCGGGCAAGGTAAGGACCGGCGCTGTAGTCAACCTTGTCTTCATAAACTCAAAGTAATCATCAAATAACATCAAATCATCACATGTCTATTTATGCAAGAATAAAGAGTAGATAAGTGATACATCAACAACTCAAAACTCATCAATCATCTCAGACTCCTCTCAAAGGAGCTCACATCCTCTCATCTCATCTCATCTTAGAGGAGCTCACATCCTCTCATCTCATCTTGACTCAAAGTACTCAAGATAGGAAATACATGGGAGTTTCTCTTATCTGACAACAATCACTTATGAGCCAGTGAATGTACAACAATCACGTTGATGTTGCTACTTGCCAGGTAGGGAACACTCAAAAACCATATCAGATCACCCAATATGGAGTCAAACTCAATAAGTCCTCTATTGTTTCAGGGAATGTTACTCTCGAGGGAACCATATTATATGTGATGGTTCTATGCCTCACTTACGTTTGGCGACGTAGTTTAACAAGTTCAAGTTGGACTAACTCTCACTCTTTCGGTGCTCGATACTCCTCCTATGACTGAATGCTCATAAAACCTCCATCTTAACCAATCTCATAGGGACTTGAACCTCGTCAACGACCAGTATCTCATAGGGACTTTAGCCCTTTCAGTAATCATCTTATAGGGACCTTAGCCCTCTCATCAATTATCTCATCAATGACTCAAGATTTAGAACAATCATTAGGAAGCAATTGAATGAAACTTGACCTTTTTCTAAGTCAATTTAGTCAATGGCACGGATAGGGAAGAAAATCCCTCAACAAATCTGCGGTAGTAGCCTGCCAACCCCAAGAAACTTCTTATGTCAATCGGAGTAGTCGGTCTAGGTTAGTTCTTAACCGCTTCAATCTTTTGGGCATCCAATCGAATACCATCATCGGAAACAACATGGCCTAGGAAAGCCGCAGACTTAAGCCAAAACTCACACTTTGAGAATTTTGCATACAACTCATGGTCCTCAAGGGGTTGGAGGACAACTCTGAGATGGTTATCATGCTCCTCCTCACTTCTCGAATACACCAAAATGTCTTCGATGAACACAATCACAAACAAATCCAGGTCTTGTCTGAATACTCTATTCATGAAGTCCATAAAGGCGGAGGTGAGTTCATCAACCAAAAGGACATGACCAAGAACTCAAAATGGCCATATCTAGTCCAAAAGACTATCTTTTGAATGTCACATTCCCTCACCTTAAATTGGTGGTAGCCAGATCTAAGGTCTATCTTAGATAAACAAGAGGTGCCCTAAAGTTGGTCAAACAAATCATCTATCCTTGAAAGAGGATATTTATTCTTTATCGTGACCTTGTTCAATTGCCTATAGTCAATACACATTCTGAGGGACCCATCTTTCTTTTGCACGAATAGGATAGGAGCACCCCAAGGTGAGGCACTTGGCCTAATAAAGCCCTTCTCTAGAAAATCTTTCAACTCAGGGGGAGCCATCCTATAAGGTGGAATTGAAATAGGCTGGGTATCAGGAAGAACATCAATCCCAAAGTCGATCTCCCTATCAGGAGGGACTCCAGGCAGATCATCACGAAACACTTTCGAAAACTCGTTAATGATCTGGAATGACTCAAGAGTTGGGAATTCAGCATCATCAGATTAAACTTGCACAAAGTGATAGATACAACCTTTGGAAAATAAACTTTCTGGCTCTAAGACATGAGATAAATTTCCCTCTAGGTGCAACAAAATCCCCCTTCTACTCTAGAACCAGTTCATTAGGAAATTGGAACTTAACGGTTTAGGATCTACAACCAACAGAGGCATAATAGGCGTGAACCCAATCCATGCCAAGAATCACATCAAAATCAACCATCTCCAACTCAATCAAATCAACAAGAGTATCCTTATGATGGATGGACACTCACAAGCTCTATAGGTTCCCTTAGCTCGAATAGACTCACCTACTGAAGTAGAAACTTCAAAGGGTTCAAGAAGACTCTCAAGAGTTCTATCAAATCTATTGGCCACATAAGGAGTTACAAACGACAATGTGTCACTCGGATCCATCAAAACATAACAATCAAAAGTAAGGACTTGAATCATACCCGTCACAACATTTGGGGAGTTCTCTTGATCTTGGCGACTACCCATGGCATACAAGTGGTTTGTTGCTTCGCCTGCACCAAACGTAGTGGCCCTCAGGTTTTCTTTAACTGGTGGGGCTGGTGTAGTAGACTGAGCCTGGTCAGCCCAGTTTGGACAATCCCTCTTGTAGTGACCTACTTGGCTACATCCATAGCACACATCATTCTTGTCACGACATCTCCTCAGGTGCAATTTGCCACACTTATCACACGGTGGCTTACCTTGCGAACCTTGAGCCACTCTAGCTTGTGACTGGGATCCATGGGTTCCAATATTTTGGAACCTTTGATCATACCTACCTCTTGTCACAGGTGCACTAGCAGATGATAATGTTGGAAATCGGTTGCCATTTCCCTTCCTCCCAACCTCATGGATGGACGTCTTCGCTTTCTTATGCTTGAACGCTTCCCTATCATGCTATCTCCTCTCATGAGCTTGTTGCACAAATGTCATTAGTCGTCCGATATCCATATCACTCACAAGCATAGCTCTTTTTCCATCTCTCTTGGGTCCTCTATTCAACCCATCAACATACATCCCCATCCTTCCCCTCATGTTATCAACCATGTCCTGAGCATAGCGATATAGTTGCTTGAACTTCAAACCATACTCTTCCACACTCATAGAGCCCTGTTTCAAATTAAAAAACTCTCACCTTATCTTCTTTTTTCTCTCTTAGGAAGAAGCATCCCAAGAAGGCTTTCTCGAACACTGCCCAAGTCAGACATGGAGCATCATCCCTTCTACTTTTCTTCCATTGGTCGAACCACAGTCTGGTGACACCCTTGAGCTGGTACACAACTAGTTCAACCCTATCAGCATCAGCCACATGCATCACTTGGAACACCTTCTCAAGTTCCTCCACATAGTTCTCAAGATCTTCGGTGGATGTAAACTCCATGGACGCAGGCGGATTCATCATAAAAAATTCTCAGACTCTAGAGGTGTCATAAGAATATGGTCTACCCGCTCCTTGTCTCACAGTAGGTGCTACGACAGCCTAGGCGAAAGCTTAAATAGCCTGGCGTAGCTTAGCATTGGAGACCTCAGCTTGAGGGGGTTGCTAAATAGGGACAAATTGATCCACAGGCTCCTTAGGCACTTGAGGCTTAGGTGGATTGACAATTTGCTTGGTGGGACATCCTCTTCCTCTGATTGCTCTTCTGGGAGACATGTTATCAATTCTGCACGTGTAGAGCACGAATTAGAATAGAGTTTTTATAAAATTTAACTCTACGCACGAATTAGAATAAGAGAGAAGTGTAACCATTCCTAATATCCTATAGCCTCATGCTTATGAAATGTGGTCGACAACATACCCATAAACAAGAGCCATCAAGAATTCATGCACGTAGACTCTTGAACCATCAACTCATCTATGACTAATGTTATGGTAAAATTGGACATAAACAAACATACCAATGTTGTGGTAAAATTGGACATGACTAAGGCCTATGACAGAGTCACATAATTCAATTTGACTAAGGTCTTAAAAGGAAATTTGATTTTTGTGAGGTCCTCATTAGTATGGCGTGGAGATTGCTTTCAAACAATTGATATTCTGTCTTTGTTAATGGGCAATCCCATGGACTTTTTTAGTATACTAGAGGATTAAACCAAGGGGAACCTTTATATCCTACCCTCTTCATTATAGCTGCAGAGGTTCTGTCAGGGGACTTAATAGTCTGCACAATGACAAGGATTTCAAAGGTTATAGTCCACCAAAGTGGAGTCCCCAAATTAATCACATTGCATATGCAGACGATACACTCCTTTTTTGTTTAGGTGATAGAGGTTCAGCTGTTAAGATGATGAATATTTTGAGGAGATATGAGGAAGTGTTAGAACAAATGATAAATAAGTCAAAGAGTTTTTTCTATTTACATGAAAAAACACCTTTGATCTTTCTGTCAGACTGAGGAAATTAACAAGAATCAGGCAAAGAGAGTTTCCATTTGTATACATGGCTATCCTATTTTTTATGGAAGGAAAAGAAATAAATATTTTGAAGACATAGTTCGGAAGATATCAAGAAAGATATTGGCATGGCAGAACAGATTTCTGTTTTTCTGTGGAAAGTTTATTCTAATCAATCTTGTTCTACAATCCATGCCCATTCATTTTCAATCGGTAATGACTCCTTACAAAGGTTTTATAAGGTGTATTTATTAGATTTTTGCTAAATTTTCCTAGAATAACCCACCATAAAAAAAGAAGGCATTGGTTTGCTTGGAATGATATGTGTTATCCTGGGGAAGAAAGGGGATTGGACTCAGGTCCCTGCTAGACATCAATAGAGCTCTAACAACTAAGCTATGGTGGAACTTTAGAATAACCATTGGGTCCCTATGTTGTAAATACATGTGGAATAAATATTGCAAAAAAAAAAAAAAAACTACATCCAATTCTAGTTTTGAATACTGGTGCATAAAATATATAGAGAAGTATGATCGCAGTTAGGGATGAGGTGGAGCCTTTCATGTGGTGGCAGATACAAGTGGGCAACTCAAGTTTCTGGTTTGACAATTAGACCAAGTTTGGTGCCTTGTTCTACAGTGAAGATAAAACAACACCGGAGGAGGATGTTGAGGTTAAATACTACATTGTAGATTTTTCTTGGAAGAGTGATATGATAAAGGACTCCTTATCAGTAGAAATGGCTGAGTATGTTATCAAAGATATAAACCCCAGTACTGAAGGCCTAAATGATCAGTCTTGGTGGATAGGCTGCTCATCAGCCTATCAGGTGTTGAGACAGAGGAGGATGCAATGTGAATGAGCAAAGAGGATCGAGGTGAAGAGCCTTCCTTACAAAATCTCCTTTTTCCTATGGAGAGTTTATAAAAGAAGGGTCCCAACTAATGATATTCTAAGAAGCATGAAGATTCCTGTTGTATCAAAGTGTTCCTGTTGTGACTATGGCACTGAGAAGAATCTAAACCATTTATTTTTAATAGCTCGTATATCCCAAACACTATGAAGACAATTGGTTTTAATCTGGAAGGGGAACATCTCTATTCAACTATTCTTGACTGGTGGAGTGTAAGGACTTGGACGTTGTACGACCTCATTGGAGCTTGAAATTTTGATTTTGGAAAGTTTTGGATCAAAGTGATGCTCCATGTGAGCAAACACGGTCCGTGCGAGGTCACATGACCCATGTGGAGCCTCCTTGGAGTGGCCCTTAGCCATTTGGAGGGTGTTTGTCCTTAAGCGTGGAATTTTAAACTAAGGCACACCACATATGGACCCCTCACACTCCATGTGGTGGCCTTAGCTTGAAATTTCATAATTTTGGGACCAAGTATGGTGGCACAGGCAAGTACACGACCCGTACAAAGTGGTGGGCCCATATGGCCTCCCATATGGCTTTTGGAATAAAAATTTTCTAAGTATTGGATCACCATCTCAAAACTTTGTCATGAAGAATTTTCTAGGTGAAGTAGGACGGTGGAGTCCACGGGCCGTTTGACTTGGTATGGCCCGTGAAGTCCTCCGTATGGGTGTTGGCGTCGAATTTTTCAAAGTATGAAATCTTTAAGCTCAAGCTATATTCACTTTCAAACCCTTGATTCAAGCTTATTTATGTTGTTTAAGACCATCATAGGGCTCCTCCATCAAGCCAAGTTCAAAGGAATTCCATTGGCTAAGCTTTGCACAAGTACCAATAAAAGGGTCAACTTTAAATGATATTATTTCGTAGCAAAAATATAGTTGAGTGGCCCACGAGCTATCAAATTGAAGCTCTTTAAATAATCTTTCCAACACATCTGGTTTTACCTCATTCCAAGTTTGGATCAAGAGGTTATTCCCATTTTTGTAAATCCTATCTGTGTAGTGTTTTCTGAGAATTGACTAAGTAAGGTATCACGGGAGGGTTTCACAGTTCGTGAAACCTTGTACGGATCGCGAGACCTCCTTATGGGACCCCTGACAAGACATGTTATTTTTCTTTAATGGTTTTTTTTGTAATTGTGGTTCTCCCAAGGGACTTATATGACTTCCTATGCTATCCTAAGACCTCTAAATGACCTAAACTCTATTCCTCTCATTCAAATTCATTCCCCACATATAAAATTCTCTTAATCCACTCTGAAGAAATCTCTCAAAGGACTTTTGTTAATATAATCTTGGGAATCAAGGGAAGGCTCATTCTTCTTTAAATTTCTTCTTGAAACTTCTTCATTAGCTAAGGTATGTGGGTTTAATAATTGGCCCCTTTCAACCAAGAAGACCCAAACTCTTTTCAAGTGATTTTCATGAATTTTAGCTTACTTTAAATATAAGTTTTTAAAGAATAGGGTTTATTAAATTCAATTTATGTATGGACTATATTTATTTATTGATTTTGAAGGAATATGATGAATTGCATTGAAGTTATGAAGTTATGAAAGCGTATGTCCCCTTTAAGCTTGATTTGTGCATGAGTAATCATTGTTATGATTTAGATGTGAATTTTACTTATGTTTCTACTTGAATTTCATAATGTATTGTTGATTTAAGTTTAATCTCTATTACCCATGCTATTCTCATCTCATTCATGGCATATGCATACATGACTATGATTTTATGAAGTTTATGAAGTGGGTCAAGACCCGATTATATTTATGTATATGATTTTTTAGAAGATTATGGTTATGACAAGAATGTGATCATATAAATGTCTAAGATTATGGCTCATTGAGAAATTATGGGTATTTACACCACTATGTCTAAGGGAGCATCGATTGAGGTTTGAGGCAGGGTGAGTTATCCCCAAGGGTCCATACTCATCTCTCAAGAAGGTGCTCCAGAGGAGCTATTCCTATACATGAAGAGTTTTACATGAAGAATGTTTTGGTTTTTTAGCCTATTATGCATGACTATGAAGAATGTGATTTGACCTTTAGGCCTAAGAATGCATGTAAACGATTTGAAAGTCTTATGCCTCTTTTACAAGCATGTATATATACACATATGTATTCTAGTGGGATGATGACCTAGCACCGAAAGGACCTTGAGATTGAGGCTCATCTCGTTAGTTAAGGCATGAACAGTTAGAAAAAAATCTCACTGTCCCATAACTATGTGCCTATCATAGGTATATGTTTATGCCCCAAGGGGAAAAAGAAGAAGAATATTAAGGATCTACCTTTGGCAAGTAGGTCATCTCTTTATCCATTCTAAGTTATAGCTCACTTGGTCTCATGTCGGTTATAGTGCCATCCTGACTGTATATGAAGCATTTTCACATTCATGCATCATGTATCTCATGGCATGTTATTATATTATTCTAGTGATATATGTTTCTTTCTATATATGTGCCCTTGTCATCTAATGTTGAATGCAGGTTTGATAAATCACATGCATTGCATTCCCACATACTTAGTACATTCGAATGTACTAACACATACGTTTTCCCTACATGGTCTAACCATGTAGGGACCGGAGATTACTTTCATCCACTGTACGACGACCAGATTATATCTTGAGGTAATTATTGTAGTGAGTCCTCCCTTTCAAGGACAAACTACCACTCCTCTACCTATGATGTTTTGTCTATATTATCTACCTTGAGGGTGAGTACGGGACATGTCTTGGCCCCCGTCCTATCCTATTATTAGAGATATTATTGGATATCTTGTAGGCTTTTGTCGGATCTATATGTTATGTGTTGTATTTGGAGCCTTTGATTATGATTATCTATTGGATATGGCTATTATGGATTGATTATAAGAATTATGATAAGTATGTATGTTATGATGTGGAAGATCCTAAGTCCCGTATTGCCCTATAGAGTGAGTCATACTTACTCGCCCCTTAGTCTTTATGTGCTATATATTATGTGAATCCATGTTAATCCTTACCCCTATGACATCCCCATAGCGTGAGTCCTACTTTCCCATCCCTTAGAACTATGTGTTTACTATTTATATATGCGTTTTCAAACCGATTATGTGTGAATGGATTCTATAAGGCTTATTTGCGGACTTTTGGGTTCTCATTCGTTATGTCACTCCTAGGCCCAAGGCTTGGGTCGTGACAAAGATGATATCAGAGCACTAGATTTATAAATGGTCATCGAAGTCCACCATAACGCGTCAAGTAGAGTCTTACTTATGAGTGTGAAGTGCGCCACATCTATGGGTAAGAGGCTATAAGGCTTTTTAGGAAATTTTCCATTTTTTCATGATTCATATCATGCCAAGGAGTGTGTCTTAAGATTTCATAGCTCCATCCCTCCCTACCAAATAGGGGGAGTTACTTTGAGCTCGTAATTCAAATCCAAGCAAGGAAGATATTTTAGTTGATCTTATAAATGAGGTCAAAAGGGAGTTAGTAAAGGATGTGCATTGTTTGACAAGCCTGCTCCTTCAGATATTTGAAGTTTCCTTGGGTTGGCAGATTATGATAAAAGGTTTCTTGAATGTTTCTCATCTATTGCATCTCCATTGACCAAGTTGACTCCAAAAGAAGGCCAAGTTTGTTTGGTCGGATGAGTATGAGAAGAGTTTTCAGACTTTAAAAGATCGGCTTACATCGGCTCCTGTTTTGACTTTATCGGATGGCTTAGATAGGTTGGTGGTGTATTATAATGCTTCTCGGATTGAGTTGGGTTGTGTACTTATGCAATATGGTAAGTTAATAGCTTTTACGTCAAGATAATTAAAGGTGCATAAGCTTAATTACCGACTCATAATCTTGAGTTAGCAGTGGTGGTGCTTGCCTCAAAACTTTGGATTTGTATTGGGTGCATGTTGGTGTTTTCACTGACCACAAGAGTTTAAGATATGTGTTCACTCAAAGGGATCTTAACTTGAGACAAGGGAGAGGGCTGGAACTTCTTAGTGACTATGACATGAGTGTACAATATCATTTCGATAATGCAAATATTGTAGCTGATGCTTTTAGTAGGCAATCTATGGGGAATGTGGCTCATGTTGATAAATGGAAGAAAGAGTTGGCAAGAGATGTTCACCGTTTGGCTAGATTGGGTGTTAGGTTGGCCGACTCTAATGATAGTGGTATTCATGTTCAGAATAGGACCGAATCTTCTGTGGTTATTGATATTAAGGCTAAGCAAGATCTAAATTTGTCAAAGGTTATGTTGAAGAGGTTGGTTGTCGAAAATGAGATAGAGGTTTTCTCCTGAGGGGGAGATTGTGTAATTCCATACTAAGACCGATTGTGTGTTCTGGACGTTGATGGTCTTAGGGAGATGATCATGAGCGAAGCCCATAACTCTCATTATTTTATTCACCTGAGATCTACTAAGATGTATCGGGATATGCGAGAAGTATATTGGTGGCATGGTATAAAGAGGGATAAAGCCAAGTTGTATCTGAATGCCCTAATTGTCAACAATTGAAGGTAGAGCACCAAAGGCCTGATGGTTTGACTCAAGATGTTAAAATTCCTACTTAGAAGTAGGAAGGTGTGAACATAGAGTTTGTGGTTGGTTTACCTCGGACCCGAAGGCAATTTGACTCAAGTTGGATTATTATTGACCAAATGACTCGACTCATTTTCCACAAGTCAATATTACCTTTAGTGTCAAAGGTTATGCAAGGTTTTACATCCAAGAGCTGGTAAGGTTGCATGGTGTACCTAGGTCTATCACATCGGATCATCGCACGTAATTTACTTCTCACTTTTGGAGGTTGTTTCAAAGAGGACTGGGTACTAAGGTGAAGTTTATTAGGGAGAGGATGAAGATGGCCAATAGTCGCCAAAAGTCCTATTCAGATGTTAAGAAAAAGGATCTTAAGTTTCACGTTGGCGATTGGGTATATGTGAAAGTCTCACCTATGAAGGGTGTAATGCATTTTGGAAAGAAGGGCAAGCTAAGTCCCTGGTATGTAGCTCCTTATGAGAATGTTGAGCAGCTTGGGTTTGTGGTTTACAAGTTAGAATTTCCTCTGGGTCAATTTTTAATCACTCGGTTTTCCATGTGTCTATGTTGAGGAAGTTGGATGGTGATCCTAGTACTATTATGCCTTTAGAAGGTGTTGAGGTTGAGGAGAACTTGTCTTATTAGGATGTTCCGGTTCAAATTTTGGATAGGCAAGTGAAGCGACTTCACAACAACAATGTGGCTTCAGTTAATGTACTTTGGAGAAATCAACACATGGAGAGTGCTACATGGGAGGCGGAGTTGGGCTTGATGAAACGATATCACCATCTTTTCCTATCTACTCAAGCTTATGGTATTAGGTTGTTCCTTCTCCGTGTGGTCCGAATTCTTTTACTCTTGAGTTTCATGACATGACATGCATACATGTGCACAAAAATGATTTAAAGATGTTTTGAATGATTTAAATACGTTTCGATATGAGTTTCAAAGACTTTATAATTTTTAAATGGTGAACTATGCATTGGACCTTGTATTTGGATGTTTTATGTAAGTCAAGCGTTGTTCTAGCAGAGTCGAGGACGAATATTCCCCAGTGGGAGATGATATAAGGACCCAGACGTTGTACGACCTTATTGGAGCTTGAAAATTTTGATTTTTGAAAGTCTTAGACCAAGGTGATGCTCCATGGGAGCCCACACGGCCTGTGTGGAGCCTCCATGGAGCTGTCCTTGGACATTTGGAGGGTGTTTAGATTTAAGCGTGGAATTTTAAATAAAGGCACACCACACATGGACCCCTCACGGTCCATGTGACACCTCACGGACCGTGTGATGGGCTGTGTGGTGGCCTTAGCTTGTAATCACACAATTTTGGGACCAAGTATGGTGGCACGACCAAGTACACGGCCGGAGTTGGGCTTGATGAAACGATATCACCATCTTTTCCTATCTACTCAAGCTTATGGTATTAGGTTGTTCCTTCTCCGTGTGGTTCGAATTCTTTTACTCTTGAGTTTCATGACATGACATGCATACATGTGCACAAAAATGATTTAAAGATGTTTTGAATGATTTAAATACGTTTTGATATGAGTTTCAAAGACTTTATGATTTTTAAATGGTGAACTATGCATTGGACCTTGTATTTGGATGTTTCATGTAAGTCAAGCCTTACAAGCCTTGTTCTAGCAGAGTCGAGGATGAATATTCCCCAGTGGGAGATGATATAAGGACCCAGACGTTGTACGACCTCATTGGAGCTTGAAAATTTTGATTTTTGAAAGTTTTGGACCAAGGTGATGCTCCATGGGAGCCCACACGGTCCGTTTGAGGTCACACGGCCTGTGTGGAGCCTCCATGGAGTTGTCCTTGGACATTTGGAGGGTTTTTGGATTTAAGCGTGGAATTTTAAATAAAGGCACACCACACATGGACCCCTCATGGTCCATGTGACACCTCACGGACCGTGTGGTGGGCCGTGTGGTGGCCTTAGCTTGTAATCACACAATTTTGGGACCAAGTATGGTGGCACGACCCAGTACACGGCCGGTACAAAGTGTACGGTCTGTATGGCCTCCAGTATGGCTTCTGGAATGAAAATTTTCTTAGTATTGGATCACCATCTAGAAACTTTGTTGTGAAGAATTTTCTAAGTGAAGTGGGATGGAGGAGTACACAGATCATTTGGCTTGGTACGGCTCGTAAAGCCCTCCGTATGCGTGTTGGCATCGAATTTTTCTAAGTTGGAATCTTCAAGCTCAAGCTAAGTTCACTTTCAGCCCTCGATTTAAGCTTATTTATGTTTTTTAAGGCCATTATGGTCTCCTACATCAAGCCAAGTTCAAAGAAATTTCATTGGCTAAGCTTTTCACAAGTATCAATAGCAGAGTCAACTTTAAATGGTCATATCTCTTACCTAAAAACGAACTAGGTGTCCCTTAACATATTAAATTGAAGCTCTTTTCATTAGCTTTCCAACACATCTGGTTTCACCTAATTCCAAACCCGGATCAAGAAGTTATGCCTATTTTTGTAAAGTCTATCTATGTAGTATTGTTTGAGAATCGACTAAGTAAGGTATTACGGGAGGGTTTCACGGTCCGTGAAACCTTGTACGGACCATGAGGCCTCCTCATGGACCCCTAGCAAGACATGTTATTTTGCTTTATTAATGGTTTTTTTTTGTAATTGTGGCTTCTCCTAAGGGTCTTTTATGACTTCCTATGCTATCCTAAGACCTCCAAATGACCTAAACTCTATCCTCTCATTCAAATTCATTCCTCTCATTTAAAATTCTCTCAAGTCACTCTTAAAAACTCTCTCAAAGGAATCTTGTGAATCTAAGCTTAGGAATCAAGGGAAGGCTCATTCTTCTTCAACTTTCTTCTTGAAACTTCTTCATTAGCTAAGGTATATGGGTTTGATTCTTGGTCCCTTTCAACCAAGAAGACCCAAACTCATTTCAAGTGATTTTCATGAATTTTAGCTTACTTTAAATATGGGGTTTGAAGAATATGGTTTATTAAATTTAATTGATGTATGAGCTAGGTTTATTTATTGATTTTAAAGTTATTTAAGCCCTAATATGATGAATTGCATTGAAGTTATGAAGTTATGAAAGTGTATGTCCCCTTTAAGCTTGATTAGTGCATGGATAATCATTGTTATGATTTAAATATGAAGTTTACCATGTTTCTACTTGAATTTAATAACGTATTGTTGATTTAAGTTGAATCTCTATTGCCCATGCTATTCTCATCTTATTCATGGCATATGCACACATGACTATGCTGAAGTTTATGAAGTGGGTCAAGACCCAATTATGTTTATGTATATGAGTTTTTAGAAGATTATAGTTATGACAAGAATGTGATCACATAAATGTCTAAGATTATGGCTCATTGAGCAATTATGAGTGTTTACACCACTATGTTTAAGGGAACATCGATTGAGGTTTGAGGCAAGGTGCGCTATCCCTAAGGGTCCATACTCATCTCTCAAGAAGGTACTCTAGAGGAGCTATTCCTATGTATTGAGTATTACATGAAGAATATTTTGGCCTTTTAGCCTATTATGCATGACTATGAAGAATGTGATTTGGCGTTTAGGCGTAAGAATGCATGTAAATGATTTGAAAGGCTTATACCTCTTTTACAAGCATGTATATATACATATGTATTCTAGTGGGATGATGACCTAGCATCGAGAGGACCTTGAGATTGAGGCTCATCCTGTTAGTTGTGGCATGATTCGTTTGAGAAGAATCTCATTATCCCATAACTATGTGCCTAACATTGGTATATGTTTTCGCCCCACGGGGGAAAAGAAGAAGAAGAATGTTAAGGATCCACCTTTGGCAAGTAGTTCACCTGTTTATCCGTTATGGGGGAGACACTAGAGTTCCAAGTTATAGCTCACTTGGTCTCATATTGGTTACGGTCCCATCCTCAATGTATATGAAGTATTTTCGCATTCATGCATCATGTATTTCATGGTATATTTTTATACTATTCTCTTGATATAGTTTCTTTCTATATATGTGCCCTTGTCATCGGAAGGTTTTCGGGTTGCTCCGCTGCAGGATTGGCAGCAGGTTGACCTCCTGCTGGATCCTGCAAGCAGGTTTGATAAATCACATGCATTGCATGCTCGTATACTTAGTACATTCAAATGTACTAACACATACTTTTTCCCTACATGATCTAATCATGTAGGGACCGGAGATTACCTTCATCCACCGTATGATGACTAGATTGGATTTTGAGATAATTACTATGGTGAGTCCTATCTTTCAAGGGCAAACCACCACTCCTCTACCTATGATGTTTTTTCTATATTATGTACCTTGAGGGTGAGCCGGAGACGTGTCTTGGCCCCTATCCTATCCTATCCTATCCTATGATTAGAGGTATTGTTGGACATCTTATAGACTCTTATCGGATCTATATGTTATGTGTTGTATTTTGAGCCTTTATTATGGTTATCTATTAGATATGGCTATTATGGATTGATTATGAGAATTATGATAAGTATGTTTGTTATAATGTGGAAGATCCTAAGTCCCGTATTGCCCCCATAGAGTGAGTCATACTTACCCACCCCTTAGTCTTTATGTGCTATGTGTTATGTTAATCCATATAAATCTCTTACCCCTATAAAGTCCCCATAGCGTGAGTCTTACTTTCCCGTCTCTTAGAACTATGTGTTTACTATTTATATATGCGCTTCAGATCCGATGATGTGTAAATGGATGCTATGAGGCTTGTTTGGGAACTTTCGGGGTTCCCATTCACCATGTCACTCCTAGGCCCTAGGCTCGGGTCGTGACATGGAGATTCTCAGAAAATTTGAGGATTAAAGCCATCTTGACTGCTATCCCAGCCATCCTTATTCAAGAGTTGTGGAAAAGGAGGAGTGCTATCAAACATGGCAAGGAGGTTATATATGGGAAACTCCAAAATAATTGTCAAAGGATAATTCACCATCTCATAATTAAAATTCTTCTTAGCTGGGGAAGTGTTCCGTTGAGTTGGATTGAAAGCTTTGACATGTTATAGGATTACAGACCCAGACTACATGCTACAATCATATCATAGAAGCTTCCCCAAGCTAGAGGGGTAAAGTGCAATATAAATGGAGCTTGTAAAGGGAATACAGGGAGGAGATCTTATGGTTTTTCCGCAAGGAATGAACATGGAGATCTTATTTATGCAGAGGCAGGTTACATAGGAGAAGCTACAAACAGAATTGCAGAAGCAGGAGCCATTAAAGCAACACTAACCTATTGTGGCTCAGATGGCTATGATAGAGTTATACTAGAGATGGATTCATTGATAATGAACAACATAATACAGAAAATGTGGAAGATACCTTGGGAGATTGCTAACCTAGTTGAGGATATACTTATGCTTATTGGGGATAATAACATTCAAATGACACATGTGTTTCGAGAAGCTAATCAATTGTCTAATTTCATAGCTAATACAACCATTGAGAGTGAAGATAAACATGGTTTTACTATATTTAGTCAACTCCCTAGTATGGCAAGGAGAATTTTAAACATTGATAAATAGCAAATACCAACAGTACAACTACGGAGAAGGAGCACAAGTAGCAACAAGGTAGTTCTAAAGTTAATTACAAGGCTATGAGTTTGCACAAAGCAGATATATACAACATAAATGGCCAGATTGGCACTGTATAAATCCTAGTTAGATCTAGGTTGAGCAACTCCCATGTATTTCAAAACCAGCAAAAGGTGAAGATAAATAACCAAATAGCATGCAGAGTTGCAGACCATGTCAAAAGCCTTATGATCTACTTGTATGTCTCCTTTGGGCTTTCTAACAACGAGGCTGTATCAGGAAAGGAAACATGTAGAAACAAGAGATAAAGAGGATGGATCTTACATGGTCAGACATGAAGAAGGGGCCTTGACTCTTCATAAAACTTGTTTCCACCGGAGACGACACCTACATATCACGATAGAAGTGAGGGTCGTTGTTGCGACGAAGCTAAAAGAGGTTAAAGGAGAGCACTCACCTTTGATAGCTGAAGAACTTGGTTTTCCAGAAACAAATATGCAAGAATTGAACATCCATAATTGGAAGAAAAGGAAGTGTTTGGTCGGAGTCCACTGGGTCATCGAAATTGGCAGAGTAAACGAAGATCAGGGGTCGAGGGTAGACCTTGGAAACTAATGGGATTTCCTTTTCACTTTTAAAGGTTGGTGTTAATACCGACCTTTCATTTTCCTGGTCTGAACTGGTTGGACTTTGGTTAATTTAAACCCACTTTTGTTGAAATGAATAAAACAGATTACTAACCCTAAATTTATTAAAAAAGAGATCAATGAATCAAGTCTCTCATATCAACTTTTGTCACAACCCTGAACGGGCCATCAATGGCACCAACACTAATCCTTTAGCAGAAGAACCAATACTCTAACCTAACTAAACTGATCTAGTATAATACATACATTAGAATTAAAGAAGCAAGTTTAAATAAGCAATATAGGTTGAGTTCCCATAAACTTAAATAAGAATCTAATCAAACAACAAAACAATCCCTGAAAATTGAAAATCATTGCACCAAAACTCTAACTATAAATCTAACACAAGGGGATGCAACATTGAAAAATTAAATAATTAAATAAATAAAACTTTGGTCTGGAATAAGTGGACTAAGATAGTGGAAAAATCCATAGTTAGCTCGAAAGATACTGACTCACTCTTGAATTCTGGAATCAACGGCTACCTACATAAGGTTTTTAGTAGCCACTTGAAAATGCGTTGTACTCAACAATAAAAGAGCAAGTGTAGTTTTAGTGCACATAACAATAGTGTACTAATAGGTTCACACGACTATTATAACAGGTGTAATATATAACAAAAAACTAAAACACAATGAATTATATGCATACAGAAACGACGGTGTTCAAAATTTAAGCTCAATGGATCAATTCCATATTTATCCTACTCAAGACAATTTCAACACCGGTCCTCTTAGGGGACCCACACCTAAATAAGTTGTCTCAGAATGTGATACTCAATCTAATAATGTGTTGAAAAGTGACATCGAATCGAATAATGCGCCAGAATATGACATTGAATTTATTAATGTGTCTGAATATGACATTCGATCCACAATCACAATCACAATCATAATGAATAATTCACAACTTCCCAATTTCAAATAATAGGTTCATTACACGCAATTTGATCATGTGGAATCATTAGTTAGCTTTATATCATTACTCCCTTTTTCATATACATGTGAGAAATACCATGAAGTAGTTCACAAGCATATATCACACAAATGAGAATATCACCTATCTCGAATTAAGACTTGAACTCTATAACTCTAGAGTTTTTTCCTTTTCCAATGTCCTAACTCGCTCTTGGTTTAAAAGAATTAAGGAAAACATATTATCAACAACAATTTCCTAATTTACCTAGATTATATCAAGATCCTAATCCGTGACCACTTTTATAATCATCTCCCCTAATTAGAGCTTTTACGCACCATTAATTGTAGGCCTAAATCTTTCCCTATAACAATTCCCTTCTAGAATCTAAGTTATAAGAATCAAGTTACAAGTTAGGGAAACGATTAACTTATCTTTAACAATGAACCTTGTGAAAAACTAAAAGAATTAATTCCTAGGTCATTTTTGGCCTCTCAAGGATGAACTGAGAAATAAATTTTTTTTAGGACTTTTCATACTTAAAACACGTGACTATCCCACCATGGAGGTCATTTATCCTGCCATGGCGGCACCGCCAAAGAGGGAATAATCCCACTGTGATTGGTTGTACATAGGCTAAAACTTCATAACTCACGTCCCAACCCTCTTTTTATAACACATTCTCAAAACATAACATTCTCGAATATACCCTTTGCGCCAAGTCCACTCAACCGAATGTAGTTTCATAAAACTGTACATGCTCCTTATCATCTTGGCTATCAACTCAAATGATCAAACTCATAATTTAACCTCAACCCATCACTAGATTGGTATAGACCTTTCATGACTCAATTTTCGTCCAAAACTGGCCTACGCTCAAAATTTTCTACGTAGTGCTTGAATTTTTCTGGCCCAATTATCTTTCCCATTAACCTACCCATAATGACAGGGTTAGATCTTTACAACATTTCTTGAACATCCTGGGAATTTCTCCCCGACATCCACAAATTTGTAATATCAAAATTCTATTTGAGATTCATTTTTTATTATGAAAAAAATAAAAAAATAATTTGTTGTCATCTATGTTCCAAATGTCAAAGTGATATTGTCATGGTTTTAATTACCCTTGGCACTTCTTACTTCTTTAGGAGTGTGCCTAGAAAGAAATAACTTTTAATTATTTAATAGAAATTGAAATATTTATGATATAGAAACTCTTGTAATGTCAAATACACGAAGAGACGACTAGATAACAACACAAAGAAAAAAAATCCCATAGCAGACTGCAGGATGGAACATATGCAGAGAAGGAATGGAATGGACGATATGCAAAATTCTGGGAGGACACATTGCTTATAAACCACCAACCATTAAGGAAATTAATACATGCCCTCCCCCCACACCCCCAAATCAAGGGGAGAAAAACTTCAAAATAAAAGACCTATATTAGCAAGGTGTATAGAATCTAGAAACCCTATCTACCACTTTACAACAAAATATCCTCAACCTACTAAACAGTACATACATTCCTCTCAACAACACCAAAGGGGACAAATCAATTTGGCCTTACCGCGCAAATGGTTATTTTACTATCAAATCAGCATACAATTTGTTGGCAAGACAATCTAGAGATTCTACACCAACAACCTCTAAATACCTCTGGGTTTGGAACCTCCAATGCCCAAATAAAATAAAATATTTCCGATTAAAATGTCTTCATAAAAAGCTACCTACAAAACACCACATCCACTCAATAGGTCTTGGCATAAATCCACAATGCAGCCATTACAAGGCCCCAGAAATATGTAAACACATCTTTTTGGAATACCCAAATACTAGGTCCCAGTGGAAAATGTTAGGAGTCATATGTAAGATTAACCAAATCCTAAACTCTGAAGAGCAAAATTGGTTATCACAACTACCAAACCTAGAATTCACACTAAACCAAAAACTTAAATGGAAAGAAGTTTTCCCCTTCTTTGTACAGAACATTTTGTTGTTAAGGAACGAAGACGCATTCCAAGGATCCCAATGGAAAATCACAATCCACACTCCATATACCCACGCCATGGAATACTTAGCCCTATTAGGAAAATAAACCACAAGGAAAAAACATTCATTGAATACGTAAAATGCAACCTTCCTACACGTGGTTATAAATTAAACATGAACGGATCGTACTTCGAAAACACTAGAAAGGGCGACTACGAGAAAATTATTAGGAATACATAAGGGGATTGGATAATAGGCTATTAGGAAATACCCTAGAAATAAACAATATCAAAGCTGGATTATTGGCTCTAGTGCATGGCCTTCAACTAACCAAAAGGAACCAACTAACACCACTAGAAATAAACATGGACTACAGTGATATTATAAACACTCATCAAAAGTGAGAAATCTAATACTCTAACATTGTATCTGATTGCAGGGATCTGCTTCACCAATTCCCCAATTAACCATGTCGATCGAGAAACAAATAGCATAGCGGATGCACTTGCCAAAGAGGGAACAAGAAAATACAACTTATGCCCGCTAATTATCCCAGAAGTTCCACCATCTTTTATCTAAAGGATTTTAGAAGCTGATAAAAAGGGAACTGTTTTTGTGAGGATACGACGAAGATCAACAAATATTATGCCGAACACAACAGATGCTTGTAATAATAGTATTAATGCTCCTTCCATAGACTGTACTAGCAGGACAAGCGCCCTGCTATTATCTAGTAATGACGCATATTAACTAGTAATATAATATCTTTTGATTTACACCCCCCCCCCTCTCCCCCCCCCCAAAAAAGCATTCAAAGGTTTCTCTCATCGATGTGTATGCATTTTTATATTATCAAATTATTTATTATTACAAAAAAATAAAAATAAAAATATTTTTATTTTATATGCTGTTATTTTTATTTTTAAATTATTATTAAAAATATTAATTTTTTACTAGCATTTTTATATGACACTATTATTTATGAAGTCAAATTAAATGAAAGAGTCAAAACAAAGGTAAGTATATTAATTTATATATATTATGTATAATATAAAGTGTCGTAATAGATCACTTTCACTTTGTTTTCCATTGCAACTTCTTATAATCTTCTATTTTACCATAATTCTTTAAGTTATTGTTAAGTTTTATAAATAGTTATGTTATATTATTATATTTATTTATAATATCATAGTTAGACACACAGAAATCTCCTAATACAATATACACGTGCAAAATATAAACACTTAACTAATACTTATCCAAATCTCAAATTCACTATGACAATTTCACATTTAATGACAAAGTCAAATGACTTGTTTAGATGAGGTTGACCAACTTTTTATTTAATTCATATTGGACCTTATAAATTAGCTCCTTAGAGCTTTTTTTCATTTTTTATTTTTAGTCAGTACATTGTAAGTTACTTTCCCTTTCTAGGGAGAGTGTAAATTCCCTTGAAAGATGCGTAGAAAAATGGAGATAAAGATAATAGAAGAGCCAAGAAAACGTCAAGTCACATTTTCTAAACGACGTAGTAGCTTACTAAAGAAGGCAGAAGAGATTGCGGTTTGTTGTGAGGTGGATGCGTTATTTGTCATGTTGTCTCCTTCTGGGCGGCTCACTAAATTTTCTAGCAAAAGAAGGTATTGTATTTATAATTTCGATAAAAATTATACGAATATTCTGTTATGTCAAGCTAATTATTAATTTATAAAACGAGTATCTTGATTAATAATTCTTTTTTACTAAATTTTGTATTTTTGTAGAATTGAAGACATGATTCAACGCTACATTAATCTTCCGGTTGAGAGGAGATTGACGTACATGAACTTTTCCTAATTTTTTTAATTATTTTTTTTGTTTAGTAAGTGATACTTTAGCACTAACCTATGAGTTTTTCTTCTTCTTTTGTTGGGTTAGTCACGTGGATAATGTTCAGGTACTTTACATTGTTTTTCTTAATTTTTTAGTTTGTTCGAAAAAAAAATGTATGAAGTTAGATCTTGAACTTAATTCATATTCAAAAAGTTAGTTCAAATTAATTCTTGAGCTTATAAGAATTATCATCCTGCCACCCCCTCCTTTTCCACACCACCATCCTCACGACCAAAGATTCAAATATTCTTTAATAAAGATTTCATGAATCATCCCCACACTCAGATCCGTGTATTATTTTTTTTATTCAGGATTCCATTCATCACCCTTACCCCAAGATCCAGACTGAGCGTATTTTTACCCTTGCAATTGTCCCATTTTCTTGGGTCTACATTAGGATTCACTCTGGTACCATGTCAAATTAGTTAGGTTTTAAGTCTAGTTCAAAGGAAGAAAAATTACTTAATTTTATAAGGAGATCAGGATTTCATTTATTTACTGACAGTGAACATTCAATTCCTTCATCAAAATATTTATTATCGTTTAATTTCAATTTTCAACTAACATATTTATTGGAATAAAATTGACTTACCCCTTATTAATATATAATTTTTGCTATACAAATGAAGGAAAAGGTGGAAAAATTGAGGCAGTTGAACCACATCAAGGGAGATGCTGAAAAACTACTCTTTCTTGATAAACAGTTTGGATCTCTTCTCTTTCTAACTTGTTTTTTGATTAATTTATTATCTCTTTCTAATTATATTTTTGTCATGTTATTTACAAAAGTTGTAAATTAAAAAGTATAAGTATAAGGAATTTAAGGAACAATGGAAACGGAATGAAGAGAGAATTATGAGCACTTTTTTGATAAGAATAATTTTAGGATTAGAAAAGATATTACATATAAATTAATAAAAGTTTCAATCAAATCAAAAGTGCTTAAAAATGAAAATCTATAAAATTTTAGGGGTCCCAATGCAACTTATTTCTGTTGATATATTTTAACTTTTCGTTGCTTAGCTAGTAAATATTTTGACTTATACAAATTATAGATAAATTAATTTGACGAACTTATAAATTTAAACAATCATAATCATATAATAATAATAATAATAATAATAATAATAATAATAATAATAATAATAATAATAATAATAATAATAATAATAGTATTTTATGTTTTACACTTACTAAAAAAAATTAATACTCTCCATATGGTATTTATTTATTATTAAAAATCTTTATTAGGATCAAAGAGATCTAAAATTCAGTCAAGACATAATTAACAAAATTATTTTGACCAGGGAATATCATAGATGTGCAACTTATACTTTATTATAGTGTCATATAAGTCCTTTCTCATCTTTTAAGTATTCTAATAACATTGAATTAGTTTTGACATATAAAATTTTTAGTACTTTAATTTCCAATTCCATTAGCTTTAACAATCAAAAAGAACTCTTACTTACAAGAGCATATATATGTGTGTGACACTACCATCACCATCAACAATAAGCTCAGTATAATCTCAAATGTGGAATCTAGGAACAGTAAAATATACAACCTTATATGTATCTTTATGAGGTGAAGCAATTATTTCTAATTGACCCTCTTCAACCTTCATTATATGATCTTGAGACCATTAATATGAGCTAACTCACACACACAATACTATTTTGATCTATTGAAATGTTAGATACTACCTAATACTTCATACTTGATTTCTTTTGTATTAAATAAAATTGACTCTTACTAATGAATCAAACTCTCTCATGATGGCTGCCTTTGGATGTTTGAATCTGTTGCTGATGTCTTAATTTCTACAGGATTGAGGTGAGCATAACTTAATTTGATATCTCTTATAAATTGTTTTTTTTTAAAAATCTATCCTTACTATTCTAATTAGTAGTATGTTAATTAAGACATTGAAATAAGAATTAGAGCCAATGAAGAAAGTTGATAAATTCATTTAAATCAGAAATCTTTTGATGCAGAATTTGGAGCTACAAACCAAGAAGAGCACATTGGAATTGCAAATTGTGGATGCTAACATAAGGTCATTTGATTTAGCACCACAAGTGTTTTTCTTTTTAGTTCTTCTCAATTATAACATCATGATTGAATACATCGACATCACCTTAAACTTTTTAATAATTAAATTCTAATCCATTTCAATTGTATAAAGGTAATATAGTTAGAAGTTGTCGATATATTCCGCCTAACAACATCATTGTATAGGGATTATGAACCAGGACCAGAACAGGAGCTTTCTCTTTATCAACTCTGTTGGTGTGAGAGGAACTTGCAACTATCTCTCCAAAAAGTCATGGCTAAAAAAGTTTGTTCTTCCACCAATTTATTTTGCTAAATGTCATTGAAAAATAATGCAAACTCATAATTTTTCATAGAAAAAATAATGTAAAATCCTAATTAATGTCAAATAAATCATGATCAGATGGAATTGGAGACACAAGGAAAGATGGATGGTCATTTTGCTGCACAGCAAATAGTTACTCAACGGTTTGATATTAATAATTGGATTGATCCATACAGGTC
Source organism: Solanum rostratum (assembly GCA_029948455.1). NCBI lineage: Eukaryota > Viridiplantae > Streptophyta > Magnoliopsida > Solanales > Solanaceae > Solanum > Solanum rostratum. Next base: position 11,725,655 of record CM057053.1, on the reverse strand, counting down.
ATTTATTTTTTCACATGATATTTTTTTTCAAAAAGAATCACTCTTTTTTTCTCTTTTAATTTCATTATTTTATTATTATTACAGTTCAAGTATTCAAGATAGCATATATCAAGATTGGATGGACAATGGAAAGAGAGTAGCAAACAATTCTTGCAATCAAGAAAAAATATTTGGACAATCAGAGGTACATTTATATTCTTGAAATTTTATGAATTCCTTGTTAAATTCTTACCCCTACCCACTCTTTGTACTAAAATAATTAAGTCCTATATTTTTGCAGGCACAAGTGACTTTTAATGAAAATAGTGATGATTCTATCGTGAACTTCTGGCAAAATATTTTTGCTTCTACAAGGTTTCTTTCAATAAACTTGGGATTCGACAATCTTTTACTATTCACAAGATAATATTTTATCTTTTTTTAAAAAGGAATGATGATATTAGAATCATGATAATCAATGCTTCTAAACCTATACGAGATCAAATTAATATCCTAAAGAAGACTACCTATTAAAGTAATAAGAATATCATATAAAATGAGTCAAAACGGAATTTATTTTATTTTTTATGTGGTATTGTTCTTGTACAACATGATATGATTTTTAAGCGCGCTCACTCTCTTTCTGTCTCTTCTATTTTAGGACTATGAGTCCACTCGTTACTACAGGTACACAATTGAATAATCCCTCTCAATTAAGGCTGGAGTACGCCCATTCAAATTTGAATAGCAACATGAACAATAACAACAACATCAATCTCATCATTCAACAGAGTGATCATTCTTCAGTTCAGAGTGATGCAATATTTCCTAGAGCTAATGGATCAACCTGTTCCATGGAGGTTAGTTCAAAGCTCTATTCTTGTCATTATCGAGTAATTAACTGGTAAAGCTTCTGTTATGTGACCAGGAGGTCAGGGGGCTCAAGCCTTGGAAACAGCCTCTGGCAGAAATGCAAAGTAGGGTTGCGTACAATAGACCCTTGTGGTCAGGTCCTTCCCCGACCCTGCACATAGTGGGAGCTTTAGTGCACCAGACTTGCCTTTTTATTTTTTAAATTTGTTATTCACATAAATACTCACTTTAAATGTTTTGTCACAATGATCAGGAGAATACCATGGGAAACAATGAATTCTTAGCTGAAACAACAAATGAGAATGACGCATGGGAATGTGATGATGTTTTCCTCAATGAAGCTTTGATTTCAATTGAGAAGAATTTAGAAATTTAGATTGAAAAATCAATGATAAATAGTCTTTTTTTTAAATCTAGTTCCTTTATCTTTGGTCAATTTAAAGATTACAGACTCCTGATGTTTTAACTTTTTGTTTACTTATTTCAGTATTTAAGGTATGATCTTATATGTTTGTAGGGTGGCCTATATATTGTAAATAGTGAATGACAATAAAGACCTATGAATGTGACAAATGAATTTTATATTGGCAACATCATATGTATTGTTACTTCTTATTATTAAGTTGTCCATTTAGATTGTATGGAACATAACATTCCGAAAATTTGTAAGCTAAAATTCGAATCTTTCTGCTTATGCGTAGAGGTCAAAACTTGATGGCTTCTAATTGTATATATATGATAGAATCAATTACTAAGTATTTAAAGTGTATGAGATGTGATCTTGGACAAGAGGGATCTCTAACTCCAAGCAAATTTCAAACAATTTTTATCAGCTTAGTTTTCACATGAGTTCATATAAGGGTCAAATTCAAATTATCATATATCACCAATATATGAAGAGTTAGGCGGCTCATGACATATCAAATTAAAGGTCAAAGAGTCTTCTTTCCAATTCTACCAAATTTGCATCAATTGAAATATAGAGTAAAATGTTATGACTGATTTACTGGAGACTTTTTAACCTGGCAACTGCTTCTCCATAGCTCCTTGACATGGACTGAATATGGACTTACTGTTCACTTGAATAAAATTTCTTCTTTTAGCTCTGATTATTTATTTTTTGAGGATATTTTTATCATAAAAACTTTTGATTGTCATCTAAATATCCCAAAATGCGGAAATACATTAGTTTTTCATAATTAAAACCCTCTCATTCACTCCTAAACTTGAATGATCAAGAATCACTAAGAATTCTTTTTTGAGGCTCTTCTTCATGGTAAATTCTTCTACGTAGATTTCAAGCTTTCCAACACATATTTCTTCGTACTCATGAATAACTGATAGAAATATTAACTCTTAACCATAGGGTTTCTAAGAAAATAAATCTAAAATTTTTAAGAAATTAAAGAATTTCTTGATTGTTTTTCGTCAAGTTAAGATTTTTCTTTAAGAATATCATTCTTCCAAACATGCAAGCTATCATAATGAGGAATTAAATTCTTCCTCATGCTCTACATCTACAATTTCAGTTAGTAACATCAAAGCTAGGATTTTTACACCAAAGTTCACGATTTTCGAATACTCTATATTATTTTATTGTTCATTCTTGATTTTATTATCAAAATTATAGTACTTCATATCATTAATAATCTTTTTTTCATGGTTTATTCTTATTATACCACTTGAATTGTAATGATTCGAAAGGTCATTTTTGGTATTCCTACTTAAATTATCATCTAGCCCTTCCTAAAAGTGGCTTTGAGTCATTTTTGGATGAGTTGAAAAGCCTGATTTCAAAAACCTTGTGAAAAGTCAGAATTTTTCTAAAGAAAGAGTTTTTAATGGCTTAAAGAGTGAAATTTTGAGTTTTAAGGTCATCTTGAGTTTCGAGTGTCAAAATGTAATTTTATCGATTCCATCAGCTCCGGACTGCAGAATCTGGTCTAGGAGTACTTACAGAATTAATTTGGACTTAAGACAGAGATTTTGACCCTAAAGTTGTGATTTTCACTTGAATTTGGATCAAAGTGTAACACCCGGTAAAATTACCAAATACCCCTAGATGAGAGATATGGGCATAACGTGTCTTCCCAAACTCCAATGGCAAATCCAAGGCCGGAATTGCGATCAGTACGAAAAATTTTATAGGAAAATGGTCTTGGTTGATTTTAAGAGCAACCAGATCAAGAGATCATTTTTCGATACGAAAATGATTTCCAAATAAGTGTGCGACAGGCCTGCGATGCATACATGCCGCGGACTTACACTTAGACTTGGTCCCAATATTTTTCTGTGGGATTAGAAAGCTCAATCGGAGAATTTTTGATGAAAAACCTCGAAAAATTAAAACACCCAGTCCGCGTCGCGGACTAGGTCTCCCCAAGGAAAAGTTTTTTTCTTATTTCGTGAGGGGCATTCTAGACTTTTTCCAACCCTTCCTTAAATTAAAACACGATCTAAATGGGTCATTTTAAGCGTAAAAAGGATTTTAATTCCCATTCCTAAGTTTTTTCTAAGTTTCTAACAAAAAGCTAGGGAACTTTTTCTAACCCTTCCTTAACTTAAAACACGATCTAAATGGGTCATTTTGAGTGTAAAAAGGATTTTAATCCCCATTCCTAAGTTTTTTCTAAGTTTCTAACAAAAAGCTAGGGTTAAGGAAAGAAGGAGAAGAGCGAGGATTTCGAGTTCAAATGCGAAGATCGATAGAGGATTGGTTGTTCTTCCAAATTCCAGGTATGTAAGGCTCCCTAAAACATTCAATTGAGTTCATCCACACGTCCCTTCGTCTACTTGAGTTGAGTTTGCGAGTAATAATCGAATAATGCAAATCCTGTGATTTTAAGTTCTAAGTTCTTACACTTGTTTGAGTTTTCATGAATATACTTGAGTAAATTGATGAGTTGCATAGTTATTACTATGAAATAGGAATACTAAACTTATGCTTGATATCCTAACATTATATCTCATTGTTTTCCTTGCATGCTGATTGAATTAAGATTATGAATCTAATTTTCTAAGCTGATTAAGTTGAGCCAGAGGAGTACATTTTCTTGTTTCATATATGCATGTGATGAGCACCTAATATGTCTTATGTGTTGAGCATGATTGATATGATATTAACTGGTTATATGAGTTGGAGTATTGCATGGAGTTAGTTAGAGTCTTGAGTTGCATTGCATGAATGATGGTCCTGAATATTGAGTAATTGAGTTGAACTATTGAGAACTGAGTTGGCTTGATTGAGACGACTCAAAGAGATGGGCTTGAGTTAATTTTCATAAGCACATTTTAGTCTTAGAAGGAGTATTGAGCACCAAATTGGGTAAGAGGAAACACCCCGAAACTACGTTGCCCGCATAGGATAGTCTTGCAGTTAACTCTGGTGGCTCATGTCCCAATAGATGGACATTCTCTGTCACGCACTGGGAGGGTACCCTTGGTATGACCAACATCTAAAGACTATTGCTAGTCTCCAAGAGAACCACTTAGCCTCATCACATTCATTCAATCAAATAACTCTACTGAACAACAGAAATAAAAGTAAATAAATATGCACATCTCATCTAATGCCTCAAAATGATAAAGATAATAATAAAGGCTAGTAGAAGGAACTAGCTCACAATCTCAACATCAACGTTCAACCATCGTCTATGAAGCCTCTATCACTAATCATGTGGTGCCAATGACAGACCCATAGCTACCCAAATCAAATAAAAGAAATGCTCCAATCTAACTCTAAAGCATGATGAAATAAAAGTAGTGGATCCTCTGGAATAGGGGAGGCTCACCAATTAGCTGCGAGTCTTAGATCTTCAACGGAGCACCTATTGACGATCTCTAGTACCTGCCTCGGCATCATAAAATGATGCAGTCCAAAAGGGACATCAGTACTTGGAATGTACTGGTGTGTGAAATAGTTGAGTGAAACGGGAACAAGTTGAATAATATGGAAACAACATCAACTCAAAACAATCATCAAATAATATTAAATCGTCAAATGTCTATCTATGCAAGAATAAAGAGTAGACAAGTGACCCGTCAACAACTCAAACTCATAAATCATCTCAGACTCGTCTCAAAGGAGCTCACCTCCTCTCATCTCATCTCATCTCATCTCAAAGGAGCTTACCTTCTCTCATCTCATCTCAGAGTACTCAAGGTAGGTAATTTATGGGAGTTTCTCTTATTTGACAACAATCACTTGTAAGCCTGTGAATATACAACAATCACGCTGATGTTGCCACAGCCGTTCCAAACTTGCCAGGTAGGGAACAAATCAAAACCATATTGGCTCACCTAATATGGAGTCAGTACTCAACAGGTCCGTTATTGCTTTCAAGAACTGTTACTCATGAGGGAACCATAATATATATGTGATGGTTCTAAGCCTCACCTATGTTTGGCGATGTAGTTTGATGAGTTCAAGTCAGAATAACTCTCGCTCTGTCGGTGCTCGATACTCCTCTGATGACTCAATTCTCATGAAACCTCCATCTTAACCAATCTCATAGGGACTCGAACCCTATTACCGACTGATATTTGATAGGGACTCGAACCCTGTCATCATTCAAGTCATACAGACTCTAACCCTTTCATCACTCAAGCTCATAGGGACTCTAACCCTCTCATCAATCAATCTCATCAATGACTTAAGATTAGGAACAAATCATTAGGAATCATTCGAACAGACACATCAATAGAGTTCATTTACAGAGACTCGTAAGGCAATCAAATTCTATCAGCTCATCATCGTTCACTCATCGCAATCAACAATCTCAATTAAAGGCTCTACACTCAATTATCAAGTTCACTATGCATGATTTTCAAATTAGTCATGTAGGGTTATGCAAATTCTCATGAAAAATATTCAATTCAAGAAAACAAATAGTATGATGATCATCAACATAGAAAAACATGAAATTTCAAATAAAATATTAAGAAAAACCATCAGGGGTTCATATATGTAGACTCATGAATCGTCAACTCATCTATGACCATCTATGGAGCACATGAGAGAACAATCTCATGCTTTTAGTTTAGCCTTACATACCTGAGATGAAGCTATCAACTAGTCACGTCAAGAATTTCTTCTCAAATCTCTCAAACTCAAGCTCTTCTCCTCTTTCCTCAAGCCCTAGCCTTGTTAGATTATGGAATAAGACTTAGAATGGGGTTTTCAGGCCCTTTTTTTACGTCAAAATGACCTTATTAGATCGTGTATAGAGTTTAGGAGTGGTTGGAAATAGATCGGAATACCCCTCATAAAATTTAAAAATTTTTAGCTCGGGAAAAACCCAGTCCGCGACGTGGACTGGTCACGCACTGTGTATTTTCAGAAAAAAGTTTCAAATGAGTTTTCCCAATCCCGTTGAAATATCTAAAAAAAATATAAGTGCTGGTCCGCAATAGAGGCGCAACATGCTCCTATCGTGCACCGACACTGCTTTACGCTTTGGATCGAAAAATTATCTTTTGATTAGATTGCTTTAAAAATCAACTAAGATCATTTTTCTACTCAATGTTTCGTGCTGATCATAAATTTGGCCTCGGAATTTTCATACGAGCATTGAAAGATGCGTTACGCGCATACCCTCACTCTAGGGGTATTTTGGTAATTTTACCAGGCATTACATCATCTCCCCCTTGGGATCATTCATCCTCGAATAATGAGTATAGGTGGATACCAAGGCACGAATAGACTCAAACTCATCTCAATACTCAACTTAATTGATACTACTCAAATGTAAGAATAGAAAGTCACAACAAGAATAGATCAATCAATTCAGTGAAGGGTAAGAAGTTTACCTTCAACACTCTCATCATTTGGCACAAATAGGTGCGGATATTTGGCATTCATCTCTTCCTCAACTTCCCATGTGTCTTCCTCAATGAATTGATTTCTCCACAAGACTTTGACTAAGGCTATCTCTTTGTTTCTCAACTTACGAATTTGACGATCAAGGATTTGAACTGGATTATCTTCGTAAGATAGGTTATTTCTTACTCCAATGCTATCAAAAGGGGTCACCATGACAGGATCTCCCAAGCATTTCTTTAACATCGACACATCGAATACCGGATGGACTCTATCTAACTCAGAAGGCAACTCTAACTTATAAGCAACCTTCCCAATCCTCTTTACAATTTGATATGGTCCAATATAGCGCGGACTCAACTTTTCCTTCTTCAAAAATCTTATGACACCCTTCATAGGTGACACTTTTAAATACATCCAATCATCTACCTCGAACTCTAAGTCTCTTCTTCTCACATCAGTGAAAATTTCTGGTGATTCTAAGCGATCTTCAATCTCTCTCTAATGACCTTGACCTTCTCCATCGATTGGTGGACAAGATCAGGCCCAATCAACTCTGCTTCTTCCACCTCAAACCACCCAATCGGTGATCTATATCTCCTCCCATACAAGGCTTCGTAGGGAGCCATTTGAATGCTTGCTTGATAACTATTGTTATATGAAAATTCAGTCAATGGTAGGTGAGCATCCCAGTTCCCCTTGAAATCAAGAACACAAGCTCTCAACATATCCTCTAATGTTTGAATTGTACGCTCTGCTTGACCATCTCTTTGTGAATGAAAGGCTGTGCTCAGGTTCACTTTAGTACCCAATCCTTTCTGGAATGATCTCCGAAATTGGGAGGTAAATTGAGCTCCTTTGTCTGAGATGATGGACAAGGGAACTCCATGCAATCTCACAATCTCCTAGATGTACAACTTGGCGTACTCCTCTGTAGTGTTGGTTGTCTTAGGTGCTAAGAAGTGAGCCTATTTAGTCATCATATATATAATCACCCATATGAAATCATGTTGCTTTCGAGACCTTGGTAGACTAGTAATGAAGTCTATATTGATCATCTCCCACTTCCATTCTGGAATTTTAAAGTTCTGAGCCAATCCCATGGCCTTTGATGCTCAACTTTCACTTGGTGGCAATTCGGGCACTTCGAAACAAACTCAGCAATATCTCTCTTCATTCCACTCCACCAATAGACTTCTCTCAAGTTGTGATACATCTTGATGGAGCCAGGATGAATGGAATATCTAGTGTTATGGGCCTGAATATCATCAACTTAGCTTTTCTTCTCTCCCTTTGGAAGAAGCGTCCCAAGAAGGCTTCGTGTTGAGTGTTGATGTTGAGACTTGTGAGCTAGTTCTCCTACTAGCTTTTGTTTTTATATACTTATTATGAGACTTTAGATGAGATGTGCCTATTTGCTTACTTATACTTTCCACTGTTCATTATAGATTATTGATTAAATGATGTAACGAGGCTAAGTGGTTCTCTTGGGGACTAGCAATAGTCTCTGAGTGTCGGCCACGCCAAGGGTACCCTCCCGGGGCGTGACAAACTTGGTATTAGAGCACAGAGTTCAAGTGTCTTAGGGAGTCTATAAAGTCGTGCCTAGAATAATCTTGTTTACAGGTGTGTTGTCGACCACATTTCATAAGCGGGAGGCTATAGGACATTAGGAATGATTAGACTTCTTTCTTATTCCAATTTGTGCGATAGAGTTAAACTCTATGAAAAATCTCTTCTAATTCGTGCTCTACACGCGTAGAATTGATAACATGCCTCCCAAAAGAGTTGTCAAAGGAAGGGGACGTCCTGCCAGGCAAGCTGTTAAACAACCTGAGCCTCAAGTACCTGAGGAGCTTGTGGATCAAGTTGTTCTTGCTGCACAACCCCCTCAAGACGAGGTCTCTAATATTGAGCTACGCCTTGCTATTCAAGCTTTTACCTAGGCTGTCGCAGCACCAACTGTGAGATAAGGAGTGGGCAGACCAGATTCTCATGACACATCTAGAGTCTGAGAATTTTTTAGGATGAATTCGCTTGAGTTCACATGGTCTGCATCTACTGAAGATCCCGAGGACTATGTGGAGGACCTTGAGAAGGTGTTCCAAGTAATGCATGTGGCTGATGCTGAAAGGGTTGAACTAGCTGCATACCAACTCAAGGGTGTGGCCAGACTATGGTTCGACCAATGGAAAAAAGGTAGAACAGATGATGCTCCGTGTTTGACTTGGGCAGTATTTGAGGAGGCCTTCTTAGGACGCTTCTTCCCAAGAGAGAAAAGAGAGGCTAAGGTGAGGGAGTTCCTGAATCTAAAACAGGGCTCTATGACTGTGCAAGAGTATGGTTTGAAGTTTACACAATTATATCGCTATGCTGTGGACATAGTTGCTGACATGAGGGGAAGGATAGGGATGTATGTTGATGGGTTGAATAGGGGACCCAAGAGAGATGGGAGATGAGTCATGCTTGTGACTGACATGGACATCAGGCAACTGATGACATTTGTGCAACAACCTGATGAGGAGAAACAACATAACAGGGAAGAATTCAAGCGCAAGAAAGCGAAGACATCTAACCATGAGGTTGGGAGAAAAGGAAATGACGATCGGTTTCCAGCACCATCATCTGCTAGTGCACCTGTGCCTAGAGGCGGGTATGATCAAAGATCTCAGAATATGGGGAGTCATAGACTTCATTCGCAAGCTAGTGTGGCTCAAGGTCCGCAGGGTAATCCATCATTTGATAAGTGTGGCAAACTACACTTGGGGAGATATCGTGACGAGGATGATGTGTGCTACAAGAGTGGCCAACCAGGTCACTACCAGAAAGACTATCCAAGGTGGGCTGACCGGGCTCAATCTTCCACAACTGCCCCGCCAGTTAGAGGAAACCAGAGGGCCACTACGTTAGGGGCAGGCAGAGCAATAAACTGCTTACATGCCATGGGTAGTCGCCAAGATCAGGAGAACTCCCCAGATATTGTGACAGTTATGATTCGAGTCTTTACTTTTGATTTCTATGTTTTGATGGATCCGGGTGCCATGTTGTTGTTTGTATCTCCTTATGTGGCCAGTAGATTTGATAGAACCCCTGAGAGTCTTCTTGAACCCTTATGTTTCTACTCTAATAGGTGAGTCTATTCGAGCTGAGAGAATCTATAGATCTTGTGTAGTGTCCATCAATCATAGGGATACTCTTGTTGATTTAGTTGAGTTGGAAATGCTTGATTTTGATGTGATCCTTGGCATAGATTGGCTTCACGTCTGTTATGCCTCAGTTGATTGTAGATCCCGAATCGTTAAGTTCTAATTTCCTAATGAATCGGTTCTAGAGTGGAAAGGTGATTCTGTTACACCTAGAGGAAAATTTATCTCATATTTTAGAGCCATAAAGTTGATTTCCAAAGGTTGTATCTATCACCTTGTGGGAGTAAAATCTGATAATGTTGAGTCCCCAACTCTTGAGTCAGTTCTGATTGTTAATGAGTTTCCGGAAGTATTTCCTGATGATCTGCTCGGAGTCCCTTGACTTTGGGATTGATATTCATCCTGATACCCAGCCTATTTCAACTCCACCTTATAGGATGGCCCCCGTTGAGTTAAAAGAGTTGAAAGAGCAACTGAAAGATTTGCTAGAGAAGGGCTTCATTAGGCCAAGTGTTTCACCTTAGGGTGCTCCTATCCTATTCGTGCGTAAGAAAGACGGGTCCCTCAAAATGTGTATTGATTATAGGCAACTGAACAAGGTCACGATAAAGAATAAGTATCCTCTACCAAGGAAAGATGATATGTTTGACCAACTTCAGGGCGCCTCTTGTTTCTCCAAGATAGACCTTAGAGCTGGCTACCACCAGCTTAAGGTGAGGGAATATGACATTCCAAAGACAACATTTAGCACTAGATATGGCCATTTTGAGTTTTTGGTCATGTCCTTCAGATTGACGAATGCGCCTGCCACCTTTATGGACTTGATAAATAGAGTATTCAGATAATATCTCGATATGTTTATGATTGGTCATACGAGATTTTGGTGCGAGAAGTGAGGAGGAGTATTCTAACAACCTCAGAGTTGTCCTCCGAACCCTTAAGGATCATGAGCTTTATGCAAAATTCTCAAAGTGTGAGTTATGGCTTATGTCAGCCGCTTTCCTAGGGTATGTTTTTTTCCAGTGATGGTATTCGAATGGATGCCCAAAAGATTGAAGCGGTAAAGAACTGGCCCAGACCGACCACTCCGACTGACACTAGGAGTTTCTTGGGGTTGGCAGGTTACTACCACAAATTTGTGGAGGGATTCTCTTCCCTATCTGCACCATTGAATAAATTGACTTAAAAAAAAGGTCTGTGGTCTGAGGAATGTGAGAAGAGTTTCCAAGAATTGAAAATGAAGTTGACTACTACGCCAGTCCTTACCTTGCCCGAGGGGGCAAAGGACATGTGGTTTATTGTGATGCTTCGAGGGTTGGATTGGGATGTCACCTGATGTAGAGAGGGAAGGTGATAGCCTATGCTTCAGACAACTCAAGGTTCATGAAAGAAACTATCTAACCCATGATCTCGAGCTGGCAGCAGTGGTGTTTGCGCTAAAAATCTAGCGCCGCTACTTGTATGGAGTGCATGTAGATGTATTCACTGACCACAAGATCTTGTAGTATGCTTTCAGTCAGAAAGAGCTCAACCTGCGACAGAGGAGATGGTTGGAGTTGCTCAAGGATTATGACATGAGCATCCACTACCACCAAGGTAAAGCTAACGTTGTTGCTGACACTCTTAGCAGGTTGTCAATGGGTAGCACAACTCATGTGGAGGAAGGAAGGAAGGAGCTAGCCAAGAAAGTGCATCAGTTGGCTCAACTAGGGGTTCAATTTGAGGAGAATGATGAAAGAGAAGTCAACATTCAAAATGGGTCTGCTTCATCCTTAGTGGCGGAGGTGAAGGAGAAGCAGGACCGAGATCTTGTCATATTCCAATTGAAGGAGGATGTCCGCAAACAAAAAGTGATGGTCTTCTCCAAAGAGGGAGATGGAGTGTTGAGGTATCAAAGTAGATTGTGTTTTCTAGACGTTGATGACATTCTAGACAAAATCATGGCGGAAGCCCACAATACTAGGTATTCCATTCATCCAAGCTCTACCAAGATGTACCATGACTTGAGAGAGGTCTATTGGTGGAGCAGAATGAAGAGGGATATTGCTGTGTTTGTTTCGAAATGCCCAAATTGCCAACAAGTGAAGGTTGAGCATCAAAGGCCATGTGGATTCACTCAGAACTTTGAGATTCCGAAATGGAAGTGGGAAATGATTAATATGGACTTTGTTACCAGTCTACCAAGGTCCCAAAAGCAACATGATTCAATATGGATAATCGTGGATAGAATGACTAAATCGGCTCACTTCTTGGCAGTTAAGACAACAAACACTATGGAAGAGTACGCCAAGTTGTACATCCAGGAGATTGTGAGGTTGCATGGGGTTCTCTTGTCCATCATCTCGGATAGAGGAGCTCAATTTACCTCTCAGTTTTAGAGTTTGTTCCAAAAATAATTGGGTACTAAGGTGAACTTGAGCATGACATTTCATCTACAAACAGATGGTCAGGCAGAGCGTACAATTCAAACACTTGAGGACATGTTGAAAACTTTTGTTCTTGATTTCAAGGGAAATTGGGATGATCACCTACCATTGATTGAATTTGCATACTACTTGGCTCCCTACGAAGCCTTATATGGGAGGAGATGTAGATCATCAATTGGGTGGTTTGAGGTTGGAGAAGCGGAGTTGATTGGGCTTTCTCTCATCCACCAATCGACGGAGAAGGTCAAAGGTCATTAGAGAATGGTCAAAGACTGCCCAGAGTCGCCAAAAATCTTATACTGACATGACGAGTAGAGACTTAGAATTCGAGGTAGATGATTAGGTGTATTTGAAAGTGTCTCCTATGAAGGGTTTCCTAAGATTTGGGAAGAAGGGAAAGTTGAGTCCATGCTATGTTAGACCATATCAGACTGTAAAGAGGATTGAGAAGGTTGCTTATGAGTTCGAGTTGCCTTCCGAGTTAGATGGGGTGCATCCGGTATTCCGTGTGTCGATGTTGAAGAAATGCTTGGGAGACCCTGCCTTGGTGGTCCCTGTTGATAGCATTGGAGTGAAAGATAGCCTATCTTATGAAGAGGTTTCGGTTCAAATCCTTGATCGTCAGATTCATAAATTGAGGAACAAAGAGATATGTTCAGTCAAAGTCCTATGGAGAAATCAATTCGTTGAGAAAGCCACATGGGAAGTTGAGGAAGAGGTGAAATCTAAATATCTGCACCTATTCATGCCAAACGATGAGAGTGTTGAAGGTAGATTTCTTACCCTTCATTAAATTGATGTATCTATTATTGATGTGACTTTTTATTAATAAGTCGAGAGTTTGATTCATTGAGTTGAGTATGGAGATGAGTCTTGAGTCTATTCGTTCCCTAATATCCACTTTTACTCATCATTTAAGGATGAATGATCCCAAGGGGGAGATGATGTGATGCCTGGTAAAATTACTAAAATATCCCTAGAGTGAGGGTATGTGCGTGACGCATCTTCTGATGCTCGTATGGAAAATCCAAGGCTGGATTTGTGATCAACATGAAAATTTGAGTGTGAAAATGGTCTCAGTCGATTTCTAGAGCTACCCAATCAAAAGATAATTTTTCGATCCGAAGCACAAAATAGTGTTAGTACGCGACAGGGCGTGTCACGCACCCATCGCGGATCAACACTTGTATTCTTTTGAAATTTTTCGATGAGATGGAGAAAACTAGTTTAAAAACTCTTTTTGCAAAATACATTGTTCGCGACCAGTTCGCATCGCGGACTGTGCCTTTTCCAAGTTGAAAATTTCTAAATTATTATAAGGGGCATTCCGGTCAATTTCTCACCCCTCCTAAACTCTATCCATGATTTGATAAGGTCATTTCGATGTGAAAAAGGTCTAAAACCCCCCACTCTAAGTCCTATTCCAATACACTACTAAGGCTAGGGCTTGAGGAGAGAAGAGAAGAGCTTGAATTGAGAGATTCGAGAAGAGATCCTTGACATGCTTGGTTGATAGCTGCATTGCAAGTATGTAAGGCTAAACTAAAAACATGGAATTGTTCTTCCATGTGCCCCATAGAGGTCATAGATGAGTTGATAATGTGGAGAGGTTACATGCATGAAATCTTTGATGGTTTTTCTTAAAATTATATTTTAAATTACATGTTTTCCTATGTTGATGATCGTCATGCTATTTGTTTTCTTGAATTAAACCTTTTCATGAGAATTTGCATAACCCTACATGACTATTTTGAAAAGCATGCATAATGAACTTGAGGATTGAGTCTAGAGCCTTGACTTGAGATTGTGGATTGTGATGGGAGGATGATGATGAATTGAGAGAAATCGATTGTGTTATGAGTCTCTATAAATGAACTCCACCGATTTGTCTGTTAGATTGTTTCCTAATGATTGTTCTAAATCTTGAGTCATTGATGAGATTGATTGATGAGAGGGCTAAAGTCTCTATGAGATGTTGATTGATGAGAGGGCTAAAACCCCTATGAGACGTTGATTGATGATAGGGCCAATGTCCCTATGAGTTGATTGGTTTGATTAGTTGATGGTTTTATGAGCATTGAGTCACGGGAGGAGTATCAAGTACCGACATAGGTAAGAGTGAGTCCCGCTCGAACTCATTAACTACGTCACCAAATGTAGGTGAGGCTTAGAGCCATCACATATATTGTGGTTCCCTCTTGATTAGAAGTCCCTGAAACAATAGCGGACTTATTGACGACTCCCTCCATATTGGGTGAGCTGATATGGTTTTGATTCGTTCCCTACCTGGCAAGTTTGGAACAGTTGTGGCAACATCAATGTGATTGTTGTACATTCACTGGCTCATAAATGATTGTTGTCAGATAAGAGAAACTCCTATAAATTTCCTACCTTGAGTACTCTGGGTCTGAGATGATTAATGAGTTTGAGTTATTGATGGGTCACTTGTCTACTCTTTATTCTTGCATAGATAGGCATTTGACTATTTGATGTGATTTGATGTTTATTTTGAGTCGGTGTTGTTTTCATATTATTCTACCTGTTTCGGTTTCACTTAGCTATTTTACATACCAGTACATTCCAAGTACAGATGTCCACTCTAGACTACATCGTTTTAAGATGCAGGGCCAGGTACTAGAGATCATCAACAGACGCTCCGTTGAAGATCTGAGATTTGAAGCTAACTTGGTGAGTCTCCCCTACTCCGGAGGACCTACTACATTTATTTCATCATGCTTTAGAGTTAGATTGGACTATCTCCTTTATTTTGATTTGGGTAGCCATGGGGTTTTCATTGGCACCACATGAGTAGTAATAGGGGCTTCATAGACGATGGTTGAACATTGATGTTTAGACTTGTGAGCTAGTTCTTCCTACTAGCCTTTATTTTTATATACTTATTTTGAGACTTTAGATGAGATGTGCCCATTTACTTACTTATACTTTCCATTTTTCATTAGAGTTTATTGATTGAATGATGTGATGAGGCGAAGTGGTTCTCTTACGGACTAACAATAGTGTATGAGTGCCAGCCATGCCAAGGATACCCTCCCGGGGCGTGACATCTATTACCATCAATGGGGCCACATGGAAGAACAATTACATGTTTTAGTTTAGCCTTACATGCCTTGATCGAATTGAAATCCTGGAACCTAGCCCTTTCGCCTTTTCTTCGCTCAAAGTCTCTATTTAAAATATGTATAGGCTTAAGAATGGTTTTAACAAACCCTTTTCATGTCGAAAATAACCTATATTGGTTGTGGTTTAAGTTTAGGAGAGTGAGAAAAAGTTTGAAATGTCCCTCATTAAAGCTGAAAATTTTGTACTATAATGGACTCCGTCTGCGATGCGGACCTGGTCCCTCACATTTTATTTTTTTACAAAAATTTTTCGATCGAATTTCTAACCTCCTAGAAAATATTAGAGTCAAAACTAAGTATAAGTCCGCAACAAGTCCGCGATGCAGAAGTATCACACATTCTACTGGAAATTGCAGTTTGCTCCGAAAAATTATTTTTTAATCCGATTCCTCTGAAATTCAACAAAGATTATTTTCATGCATAATTTTTTATGCTGATCGCGATTCCAGCCTCGGATTCCCTAAAAAGATTTAGGATTATGTGTTATACGGTAGATCTCTCATCTATGAGTATTTTAGTAATTTTACAGGGTGTAATAACTAAGTAATTAAGGGTTCTCCTATCTAAGTATTAAAGTAGGCACCATATGGCTTAGGGAGTTGAGTCGGGATTATTTTAGACCACATATTTTGGAAGAAAATTTCTCAAACACCGTATCACTACCACATAAAATAAGACGAAAAAAATTAATTAATGGGATACACGTGCAAAACGTGTACACTTAACTAATATCATATAAATTTATCATTTAATAGAAACATTACACGACTAGTTTGGATGAGGTTGGTCAATTTTTTATTTATTGTATATTTGACCCCCAATAGCTTTTCTGACGTTATAAATTAGCACCTTGGAACCTTCTTTTTCTGTCTTTGCATTATTCATATAATTCATACAACATTCTGAGCTAGTATTCCATCAGAGGGAGAAGAAACTCCCTTGAAAGGGGTTACTCACATGGCCGATCTTAAGGTACTTTATTTTTTAAAAATATTTATTATCGATATGTATTTGTAGGAATTTTCTATTTTCTAATCTATGCCTTGTTTCCATTAATGTCAATTAATTTATTCAATATTTAAATGAATATGAAATTAACTAAAGTTTGACTTGAAAATTAGTACTTTCCATTCAATTTAGCTATAAAACGTGTCAAGTTAAGTTGAGTATAATTCGTACTCCAAAAGTAATATAAAAAGGAAGGAGGATTGCTATTACCATATAAGGAAATTTCCACCCCCTCCCTCCATCGTCTCTGTGACCAGATCTAAACATTCTTTATATAGGATTTCATTTATCACCTCCCTACCACAAATGCCTAAATTCATACATTCTTTATTTGGAGTTTCACTGCTCAGCCTAGAGTGTGTCACCCTGCAACTATCCAATATCGGGACATGCCTGAA
Source organism: Solanum rostratum (assembly GCA_029948455.1). Classification (NCBI taxonomy): domain Eukaryota; kingdom Viridiplantae; phylum Streptophyta; class Magnoliopsida; order Solanales; family Solanaceae; genus Solanum; species Solanum rostratum. Next base: position 11,708,867 of record CM057053.1, on the reverse strand, counting down.
ATGGGCCATTAAGAGTTATTTTGCTTTCTGTAATGAGACTTGGATATTAGGCCCAAGTGAGTGGTTATTTCTTTTTCTTCATTATTAAATATTTGATTTATAAAAAAAAAACATTTCTTGGGGCCTACATTTGCTCTGGCTCTGATCATGTCTTGTTAAGTCTTTGACCGAACGTACACTCCAAAAGTTCTTTCAAAGGAAGAAATATTTTTTAAGTATCAAAAAAAAAAATTCCCTTTTTTGGTCATTTCTTATTTCAACTTTATGCGTAACATATTTTTTACCAATATTTTAATATATTCAGTCTATCTTTAGTTTAAGATCATAAAATTCATGTCTTTTTTTTACTTTGTTATATTTTATATCAAGATAAAATTGGACCAATAAATTAAAATAAAGGAAATAATAATTAAAATATTTTGAAGAAACAACCTCAAAATTAACGAAATATTAAATGATTTTTAATTAGTTTTATTTCATGAGAAACATCACTCTTGAGTCGCAAAGTTTATAATTGATAAGTTGTATTAAAATTTAATTATTGGACCCAATTTATTCACTACTTATATTAACATTCTTTTAGTATATAAATGAAGGATAAGACGGCAAAATCGAGGCAATTGGACCACATCGAGGGAGATGCTGACAAGCTACAATTTCTTGACAAGAAGTTTGGATCTCTTTTCTTTCTCTCACTCTTTCTTTTTATATTAATTTATTGTTTTCCTTTGATTATGTGTTGTTCAATCTTATTTATATATTGTAAAATTAAAAACTGTGTAATTATAACAAACAATAAAAATAGAATGAAAAGAGAACTAGGAGCTCTATTTTAAAAAGAATACTTTGAGAAATTAAAAAAATATCAAAGATGAATAAATAAAATATTCAATTAAATCGAATGCACCTATAAAATAAAAATCTATAAATTCATAGTTGACAATTTAGTACTTTTAAACGGATTTTAACTTATAAATACTTAGCTTATCAAGTGTTTTTGACTATGTAGACCGACATATAAACCGTCATACTCATATAATTATTATATATGTACTTTATGTTATATATATTAATAACTAAAGAAAAGTTGATACTCCCCGGTCTCCATATCGGGTTTATTTGTGATAGAAGAAATCTTTTATATCCAAAAGAAACTTCACTAGATTAACTATTAATGACCAAAGAAATTCGAAGTCACTCAAAGCATAATTAAAAAATATATTTTGACGAGGAAAAAATATTGAAGAGAAGCTTATACTTTAGTATTAGTGTAATATATGTGCATTGCACGTGTGCTTGAATAAATTACTAAAAGTATATATAAGAAGAGGAAATTATTAAAATATAACAATTAATGTTAGATAATTATTAACTCTATTTAAATAATATAGTTTAACACAGTAATTTACTTATTTTTACAACTATTACTATTGCAAATCATAAATATATTGGAATAAGTAAACAACTCTTATAAATTTTGATCGCAAAATAAGTTTTAGGTGTATGTATATTTTATATTAATAAAAAACTTATCTTCATGTGATAAGATTTTGAAATAAATGATTTACGTTATAAACAAAGTTATGGTACCTAACCTTTTCAAATACAAATATTACAAAAGAGATTACTAAAAATTTAGAACGTGGTATATATTTCCTTTCTGGCGTTGATTTTTATCAAGTCTAAAGTTAATTCATTTTTGAATGGACTTTATCAATAATAAATTAAAAATTCATATTAAATAATAAAATAGGATCTTTACAACTAAAATAAACAGTATAAATTTTGAAAAATGAAGAATATTGCTTCTATTTTTCTAACTTAATAAAGCTCGTACCATCGACAACTCTCCTACAACCGTTGGAGTTTAGATCGATTATATGAGCGAACTCAAATACATTAAGCATTAACCTATTTTGATTTGTCAAAGTGTGAGACACTACCTAGTATCTTATATTTGATTTCTTTTGTATAAACTTCATATGAAGTATAATTCATGAATTTTACTAATGAATTAAATATTTTCCTGATGGTTGCTTTTGGACATTTCAACCCATTGTTGGTTTCTTAATTTCCACAGAATTGAGATGAGCATAACTTAATTTGATGTCTTGTAAGTTTTTTTTTAAAAAAAATATGTATCCTTACGAATCTAATTGGTAGTGTTAGTTAAATGAGACATTGAAATAGAAATTAAGAATAGTCTTAATTAAAATTATAAATTTATTATTCTAGAGACAATGAGGAAAGTATGAAATTCTTTGACGCAGAATTTGGAGCTACAAATCAAGAAGAACTCATTGGAACGGGAGATTGTGGAAACTAACCTAAGGTCATTTGATTTAGTTTCACAAATATTTTTCTTTATATACAGTTCTTCTAAATCATAATACCGTGGTTGAATAAATTGATGTCTCCTTAAACATTTATTTAGACATTTAACTTATAGTAGTTTATTTCAATTGTCTAAATATAATATACTAACAATGTTAAAGAAGTTGTCGATATATTCCGCCTAACAATATGATTGTGTAAAAATTGTGAACCAGGACCCGAGAAAGAGCTTTCACTTCATTAACTCTATTGGTGTGAGAGGAACTTGCAATTATCTCTCCAAAAAGTCATGGCTAGAAAAGTTAATTCTTCCACCAATTATTTTTTTTTTATTTATTATTGAAAAATAATGCAAAATCGTAATTTTCATGATAATAATTATTTTTCTTAGAAATAATGTAAAATCCTGATTAATGTGAAATGAATTTTCATTAGATGGAATTGGAGAAACAAGAAAAGATGGATGTCCAGTTTGCTGCCCAACAAACAATTCCTAAGCAGGACACTAATAATTTGATTAATTCACAAAATATTTCTTTACAAAAAAATTTCTCTTCTTTATTTTGCTTTAGTTTCATTATTATTTCATTATTATTACAATTCTAGCATTCAGGGAACAAAGAAAAAGGAGTACCAAACAACTTTAACAATTACACCTATATTCCTTCCTCTGCAAGTTCTTTACAGTCTGAAAATACTTCATTTTTTCAAATTCAAAACTCATCATCTCAGGTAATACTTTTCTTATTAAAATGCAATAAATATTTTCTTAAAGAGAATGAGATACTTTTAAAAATTATTATTGTTTGCTAAATAGAGCCAGCAACAAAACATGGTTGTAGATGTCAAATATAATCCAATCAAATATTTGAATAATCACTTGTTTATCAATATTCTTGAAATCTTGGTAAATCCTAACCTCCCCCTTCCTCTTACTAAACTATTTTAAGTCATATGTTTATTCAAGAAAAAATGACTTTTGATGAAACTAATGATAACTCTCTCATGAACTTTTAGCAAAATATTTGTACTTCTACAAGGTTACATAACTTTCAATAGCTTTGATTCGACAATCTATTACTACTTGCAAGATAATATTTTTATCGATTTAAAGAAATATGATGAAATCAAAATTATAACTATCAATGTATTTAAACTTTATATAATGTCAAGTTTCTCTACATGACAGAGTTGAGGCTGAAGCAGGCAAGTCTTCGTCGCCAAGGCATTTTCGAAACAAGTAAAAAAAGATATTTTTATTTTTCTTTACTCTAATTAATGTACAATTTTTCTAAAATTTTAGGATCTCACTTTTGCTATGCCTTTTTAGTTTTAAATTCATAACATTTATGTAACGCCCCGAGAGGGTACCCTAGGCGTCGCCGACATTCAGAGACTATTACTAGTCTCCAAGCGAACCACTCGATCTCAGGATAGTCATTCAACATCAATAATAGCGGAAGTAATAGAATAAAGCAGTGAGCTCCATCAGTCATTCTACATTAATAAGGAGGGCCAATGGCCAATAAACTCAGTCTTAGCATCAATTATAAGTAAACGGTGTTACTAACTCAACTCAAAGAGGGAAAAGACCTCAACACCAAACCTCAACTCATATCTATGAAGTTTCTATCTTAACTCAACTAGACAGTCTAAGAAGGTACCATTACAGGCCATGACTACCCAACTCAATAAAATGAAATAACTGATAACGAAAAAGGCTCCTCCGGATAGCAAGGAGGGCTCACCAATAACTGAAATCGGAATCTCCAAACCTCAATGATGCGTCTACTGAAGTCCTCTACCTCCTGTATCTGCATCATGAAATAATGCAACGCCGAGTGGCATCAGTACGTGGAATGTACAGTATGTAAAATGGTTGAATATAACAGTACATATAGAACAATATAGAGATAACATCATACTCCGTTAGGATGTCAAATGTCTATCTAGAGCAAGAATAAAGAGTAGTCACTAACTATCAACATCTGATCAATACATTAGACTCATCTCAAGGAAACTCGACTCGACTTAAAGGACTCATGCCCGTTTAGGACAAGGATAAAGGGTAGGTACTGAAACATCAACATCCATCAAGACTCATACCATCACATCAACATTAGAGTACTATCAATGTAGGACCTAACTGGGAGTTTCTATAACCGACAACCACCATCTATGAGCCGGTGATGATACAACGAAGCGATGCCATTTCCATATCCATCAAGTACCCTGCCCAGGGTAAAGGACATCACAATTTGTGGATTCACAAGAAATAACATCAGTCCTCTTTTGGGACAAGAAAACATTTGTATTACGATTTGATCCTCTCTCCTACGCAGGCCACGTAGTTAATGAGTTTGAGTGGACCTCACTCTCACCCATTTTGGTGCTTAATACTCCTCCCAGAATTCGACATGTTTATAAAACATCATCATCAGAATTTCTCATCATCGGTCCCATTGGAACATAGTACATCAACATCAACATCAAACATCCAAGACTCAAAACATTCTTTTAGAATTTACTTTCAAGTTTGAAGACTCATGAACATCATTCTCATCAACATCATCATCAAGACTCTCAACAATTTGGACCACAATCACAACATTAGAAACATCATCATCATTAAGGCTCTACACTCTTTCCCCCTAAGTTCAATCTTGCATTCTTTAGTGAAATAAACATATGGTTTCGCAAAATCATTAATGAAAACAACTTATGCAGTAAACCAAGTTTATGATGATCATTAATCTAAGAAAAATATATGAATTAAGAAGAATCTCAGTAGAATACTCAAGGATTTTTACATATGACTCATCATCTTCAATCATAGACTCAATTTACTCAAAGGGGGCACATGGAAGAACAATCACATGCTTTAGATTAGCCTTACATGTCTGGGATGATTGTTAACAACACTTCCTGATAGAAATCTCCTCTTGACTCTTCAACCTCAATTTTCCTCAAGCCCTAACTTGGTGAATTTTGCAAGGAAAAGGATTTTAGAATGGGTTTTGAACCCTTTCTTCTTAAATATGACCTATATTAATCGTATGTAGATTTTTGAAGAGGTTAGGAATTGACTATAATGCCCCTCATAATTTTTAGAAATTTTTCAACCGTAAAATAACATAATCCGCGATGCGGACTCGTCGCAGACAGTTCATTTTTGGTAAATATTTTCCTAAATGAGTTTTCTCAACCCTGTCAAAAAATTTAGGAAAAACATAAGTAACCTCCGCGATGGGTCCGCAATGGGTCCGCGATGTGGCTCTGTCACAGACTCTCACTATTTCTCAGTTTGGAATAAAAAATTATCTTTTGACTCGGCCGCTATAAAAATCGACCAAGACCCTTCCCCCACTTAATATTTTGTGTTGATCATGAATCCCGCCTTGGATTTGCCATCTGGGCATCAAAAGACGCTTTATGTGCACATATCTCCTCTAGGGGTATTTTGTTAATTTTACCGAGCGTTACATCATCTCCGCCTTGGGATCATTTGTCCTTGAATAATGAGTGGGAGGGGTATTATGGCACGAATTAACTCAAAACTCGTCTCAATACTCCCTCAACAACTCAACTTCTCATCTCTTCATCGGCCTCAGTAGCACCTACTCAAAACATCAAAATATGCACATCGACTCAGGATAGAAACATTAATTTAAGTTAAGAATAGGAATATTACCTTCGATACTCTCTTCATAAGGCACAAATACGTGCGGGTATTTAGTTCTCATCTCTTCCCCAGCTTTCTTAGTGGCTTCCTCAACAAATTGGTTCCTCCACAAAATTTTAATGGAGGCTATCTCTTTGTTCATTAGTCTGCGAACTTGTCGATCCGGGATTTGGATGGGAATTTTCTCATTGGACAAGCTATCTTTGACTCCAGTGCTCTCAATAGGGATTACCAAGGCAGGAACCCCCAATCATTTCTTCAGCATAGAGATGTGGAACACCGGATGGGTTCTGTCTAACTCAGAAGGTATCTCTAGCACATAAGCAACCTTCCCAATTCTCCTCACAATCTGATAAGGGCCGATATAGAGAGGGCTTAATTTCCCCTTTTTCCCAAACCTCATGACACCCTTCATGAGAGATACTTTTAAGTAAACCCAATTACTCACCTCGAACTCTAGGTCTCTTCTCCTCACATCAGTGTAATATTTCTGAAGGCTTTGTGCAATCTTTAACCTCTCTCTAATAATCTTTACATCTATGGACTGGAGGACAAGGTCAGGCCCAATCAACTCAGCTTCTTCAACCTCAAACCACCTAATGGGTGATCTACACCTCCTCAGATACAAGGCCTCATAGGGGGCCATTTGAATGCTCGCATGATGACTATTGTTATATGCAAATTCAATCAGTGGTAAATGGTCATTCCAATTCCCTTTGAAGTCAAGGACGCGAGATCTCAACATATCCTCTACCGTCTGAATAGTGCGCTCCGCCTAATCATCCGTCTATGGATGAAAGACTGTACTCAGATTTACCTTGGTACCCAATCCCTTCTACAAAGACCTCCAGAAGTGGGAAGTAAACTGGGCTCCACTATTCGAATTGATGGACAAGGGAACTCCATGCAACCTCACAATCTCTTGGATGTATATCTTGGCATACTCCTCCGTAGTATTAGTTGTCTTAACTGCCAAGAAGTGCGCTGATTTAGTTATCCTGTTTACAATCACCCATATTAAATCATGTTGCCTACGTGATCTCGGTAGGCCGGTGATAAAGTCCATGTTAACCATTACCCACTTCCACTCCAAAATCTCAAAGTTTTGGGCCAAGCCGCTTGGCCTTTGATACTCAACCTTCACTTTCTGGCAATTCAGGCACTTTGAAATAAACTCAGCAATGTCCCTCTTCGTTCCACTCCACCATTAGACTTCTCTCAAGTCGTGGTATATCTTGGTGGAGCCAGGATGAATGGAGTATCTAGTGTTGTGGGCTTTAGCCATGATCCTCTCGCGGAACTATCAACATCAGGAACACATAGCCTATTCTAGCATCTCAACAACCCATCTTCCCCATTTGGAGAAGACCATCACTTTTTGTTTATGGAAAACCTCCTTCAATTAGAGTATGATAGGATCTAGGTCTTGCTTCTCTTTTACCTCTGCTACTAGGGATGATGCAGACCCATTCTGAACATTGACTCCTTCCTCATCATTCTCCTCTAGTTGGACTCCCAACTGAGCCAACCTATGCATTTCCTTCACTAGCTCTTTCTTCTCTTCCTCAACGTGGGTTGTACTACCCATTAACAACCTACTAAGGGCATCGACAACAGTGTTAGCTCCACCTGTGTGGTATAGGATGCTCTTGTCATAATCATTGAGCAACTCCAACAATCTCTTCTATCGCTGGTTGAGCTCTCTTTGATTGAAGACATATTGCAGGCTCTTGTGGTTAGTGAACACGTCCACATGCACTCCATACAATAGTGGCACCAGAGTTTAAGTGCGAACACTACCGCCGCCAACTCAAGATCATGGGTCGAATAGTTTCTCTCATGAACTTTAAGTTGCATGGAAGCATGGGCTATCACCTTCCCTCAATGTATTAATAAACATCCTAAACCAACTCTTGATGCATCACAATATATCACAAAATCTTCTATCCCATCGGACAATGTCAAAACAGGTGCAGTGGTCAATCTAGTATTCAACTCTTGGAAGCTCTTCTCACATTCCTCAGACCATTGAAATTTTACCTTTTTCTAGGTCAGCTTGGTCTATGATGCGGATAGGGAAGAATATCCCTCAACAAATCTACGGTAGTCGCTTGCCAACCCTAAAAAACTTCTTATATCAGTTGAAAAGGGTCTGCGTCAGTCAATGTTCAAAACGGGTCTGCTTCACCCTTAGAAGTGGAGGTGAAAGAAAAGAAAGACCAAGATCTTGTCTTACTTCAGTTGAAGGAAGCAGTCTAGAAAAAGAAGGTGATGATTTTCTCCAAAGGGGAAGATGAGGTGTTGAGATGCCAGAGTAGATTGTGTGTTCCAAATGTTGATGGTGTTCGAGATAAAATTATGGCTGAAGCCCATAATTCTAGATATTCCATTCATCCTGGCACTACCAAGATGTACCACGAGTTGAAGAAAGTCTATTGGTGGAGTTGAATGAAGAGGGATATTGTTGAGTTTTCTCTAAGTGTCTGAATTGTCAACAAGTCAAAGTTGAGCATGAAAGACTGTGTGGAATGGCTCAAAACTTTGAGATTCCTGAATAGAATAGGAAATGATAAATATGTATTTCATTACCGGTCTACCGATGTCTCGAAGGGAAAATGATTCAATATGAGTGATTGTGGATAGGATGACTAAATTAACTTACTTCTTTGTGGTCAAGACGACTAACACTCCAAAAGAGTATGCCAAGTTGTACATCTGTGAGATTGTAGGTTGCATGGAGTTCCCTAGTCCATCCTGTTGGATAGAGGAGCCCTATTCACCTCCCGATTTTGGATATCTTTTCAGAAAGGATTGGGTACTAAAGTCAACCTAAGTACTGCCTTTCATCCTTAGACAGACGACCAAGCAGAACGTATAACTCAGGCATTAGAGGACATGTTAAGAGCTTGTTTCCTTGACTTCAAAGGAAATTCAAATGACCACTTACCATTGATTGAGTTTGTGTATAATAATAGTTACCATGCAAGTATTCAGATGGATCCCTATGAGGCTTTATATGGGAGAAAATGTAGATCACCAATCAGGTGGTTTGAGGTTGGAGAAGCCGAGTTGATTGGACCTAATCTTGTCTATCAATCGATGGAAAAGGTAAAGGTTATTAAACAAAGGTTGAAGACTGCACAGAGGCACCAGAAATTCTATATCGATGTGAGAAGGAGAGACTTGGAATTTGAGGTGAATGATTGGGTATACTTGAAACTTTCACCCATGAAGGGTGTCATGAGATTTGGGAAGAAGGGGAAACTGAATCCATGCTATACTGGTCCCTATCAGATTGTGAAAAGGATTGGGAAGGTTTCTTATGTGTTAGAGTTACCTTCTAAGCTAGATGCGATTCATCTGATATTTTACGTCTCGATGTTGAAGAAATGCTTGGGAGTTCCTTCATTGGTCAAGTTCGCAAGTTTGCAAGTTGAGAACCAAAGAGAACTTTTTTTGTAAAAGTCTTGTGGAGAAATCAATTTGTTGAGGAAGCCACGTCAGAAGATGAAGAAGATATGAAAGTTAAATACCTGTATCTTTTCATGTCTAGTGATGATAAAGATGAAAGTAATGTCCTTACTTTTGATCTGAATTGATTTGTCCATTCCTAAGTCTAAATAAAGATTGTCTAGATTTTTAATGGGTCGATATTTTGATTGGTCTGATTGATTGTCAAGAGAGTGTTCATTGATATACGCACCTTGATGTCCACCTTTACTTTCATTCGAGGACGAATGATTCCAAGGGGAAATAATGTAACACTCAGTAAAACTACCAAAATGCCCGTACATGTGAGATACGCGCATAACACGTCTTCCCAAACTCTAATGGAAAATTCAAGGCCAAAATTGCCATAAACACGAAGAACTATGTAGGGAAGTGGTCTTGGTTGATTTTTAGAGCAATCAAACCAAAAGATAATTTTTTGATGCAAAAATGCAATTCTAGAAAGAGTGTGTGGCATGTCCACGTTGCGGACTTGTCGTGCATTTACACTTGGATGTGATCCCAATATTTTCTACGGGATTAGAAAACTCGATCAAAAATTTTTTGGCGAAAACCTCGAAAATCAACCAACGCGACTCGGACTTGGTACACCGAGGTGTAGTTTTTTTAGTTTTTTCATGAGGGGCACTCTAGACTTTTCTCAACCCCTCCCAAACTTAAAACGCGAACAAAATAGGTCATTTTGAGCATAAAAATGGTTATAACACCTATTCCTAAGTCATTCTAAGTTTCTAACAAAGACTAGGTCTAAAGAGAAAAGAGGAAGAGCGAGGATTCAAGAGAATTGAGACAAATTCCTGCAAGATTGATTGAAAAAACTCAGTACAAGGTATGTAAGGCTAAACTAAAGCGTGGAATTTTTCTTCCATGTGCCCCTTGATTGAGAGAGATTGAGAGATGTATGTATTGAGTCATTATGCATGTTTTTCCATGAATATTTCTTGTAATTTATACATTCTATGTACTTTCATGAGTTGATGGTCATCATAAACTTGATTTTACTGATTGGATTCCTTTCATGAGTTACTACATAAACCCTATATGATATTTTATAAAAGATGCATGAATGAACCTAGGGAATTGAGTCTATAGCCCCGATTTGAGAATATTGATTGTGATTGTGATGTGTACATGATGATGGGTTTATAGAACTTGATGGTCCTACGAGTATTCATAATTGAACTCAAGAGATTGGTCTAACTTACTATCCTCCTAATGATTGGTCTAAGCTCTTTGAGAGATCGAATGGGAATTGAGTTGATGAGATGATTAATATGATAGGCTGGAAGGCCTGATTTTGATAGAGCTGATGAAATGATGAGAGTCTTTATGGTTCAAATTGAATGACTGAGTTAGATGGATAGACTTATGAGCATTGAGTCTTGGAGGAGTATCGAGCACCGAAATGAGTAAGAGTAAGTCCAGCTCCCACTCATTAACTACGTCGCCAAGCGTAGGTGAGGATTGAACCATTACATCAGAGGTTCCCTCTTGAGTTAAAGTCCCTGAAACAATAGCAGACTTGAGAGACTAGATTCCTTATGGATTAGATTCGTTCTTTACCTGGAAAGTATGGAATGGCTATGGCAACATCAGCGGGATTGTTGTACAATCATTGGCTCATAAGTGATTACTTTCGGATAAGAGAAAATACCTGATAGGTTCTACACTGATAGTACTCTGATTTTTCTTCATTAGATTGGACGGATGGTATTTATGGGTCATTGTCTACTCTTTATTCTTGCAATAGATGGGCATTTAACATTCTGATTGAGTATCTTCTGAGTTGATATTTTCTGTATTATTCTTCCAATATCAATTTTATTTAGCCATTTTACATATTCGTACATTCTACGTATCGATTTTCATTTGGACTGCATCTGTTCATTGATGCAGAGACAGTTACTAGAGATCATCAACATGCGCACCCTTGAAGATTTATTTCACACATTAGCTAATTGGTGAGTCCTCCTTGACTTAATGCACATGATTTGTTCCATCTACCTTTCTAGAGTTAGACTTGATTTAGCTTTATTTTGATTTGTGGTAGCCATGGGTCTGTCCTTGGCACCATTTGATAGTGATAGAGGCTTCGTAGACTAGAGCTGAATTGTTGACTGGAGATTATGTTGAGCTAGTTTCCTTTCATACTAGCTTGTTTTATTAATATGATATTGGAAACACATATTGTCCACCTTTTATTTTCATAGTATTCTGCTGATATGTTAAATATGTTGAGGGAGTGACTGTGATGAGGCCAAGGGGTTCGCTTGGGGACTAAAAATAGTCTCTGAGCACCGACCGCGTCTAGGGTACCCTCCCGGGGCATGACACTTCTCTGAGTCATAACCTTTTCAAAAGATTGTGTATTTTCTAAATGATTATTATCCTTTCAAAAGATTGTAACTCTTTCGATAAGAGAAAGAAGCACCTTTTGTTGCCCTATAAATAGAGGTGTTTCTTTTCATTTTTGAGCATTGAGTTTCCTCCTTCTTTATAACAACCTTGCTGGTCATTTTTTAGTTTACCTATAACAATTACTATTTTATCCTTTCGTAAGTAGCTTTGGAACTATTATAAACTATATATGTTGCTGGAACTAAAATCTTGTGTTTTTAAAGTGGAAAATGTCAGTTTTGGCATTTTCAAAAGCTTAAGTTGTTGAAAAATGACTTTTTATACCATTTGGAGTTTCATGTATCGAAACTGAAATTTGTCAATTTCATTAGCTCTAGAACATTAAATTTGATCTAGTAGAAGTTATGGGACTGAATTTGCAGTTAAAATGGAGATTTTGGACTTAAAGTTGCATTTTCAGTTGTTTTCGAAGCCTAAGTTTGACTTTGGTCAACACTCGGTGTTCGGAAGCTCGAATCAAAATTCTAATAGTTCCAGTGGTTTTGGGTGGTGAAACTAATGCTAGACATAGTCTCGTTGTAATTTTTGGAGTTTCTAAGGGAATCTTTGATATTTTGAATTTTAACTAGTTTTAACAAGCTTTATTGATAACTGGGTTGAGGAGACCTTGGAATCAAATTCAGATAGATCTACTGAGTTTGAATTGCCGTTTCGGATAAAAATACATGTCTGATTTGAGAGTATCAGTTTCGAATAAACCCCGAGGATCAGTTTCGAGTCTTAAAATTAGCTGATTTGCTGAAATCAGGTGAAGCTCTCCTCCCTTCTCCGCATTCGCGGGATTGACCTCCGTGTTCATCGTGGTCTAGCTTTTTCTTTCTCCGCATATGCAGTCAGATCCTTCTTATTTTCAGAGCTATATTGTAGGGTACTCCACATTAGTTGGGCCGTGTTCCGTATTTGTGGAGCTTTGTTAGACTTTTCCATTCGTGTTCACGAGCCCCACCTCACGTTCGCGGAGTGTTAACTTCCATGAACATTTTTAAAATCGAGAAAACATCACTTTTACCCCATTTTTGATATTTCAAGTGTCACAATCCGGTCCCAATCATGATGGTGCCCGATAGATACCATCTACAGGCAAGCCAATTACCCAACCCAGAGTACCTATCCCAAATCACTAGTGACAAATATAATAGACACAACAATATAAATCAACACACCCTACCCAGAATCTGGAAGTCAATTGTACAAAGCTACGATATACTGATGAGTCCATATCTTGGACTCATTTTGGGCGTAGAATGTGAAGAAATATTATCCTTCGTATGTTATTATGCTTTAATTGCTAACTAATATGCATGTGTTATGACAAAAATGGTGCTAAAAGTGCATAAGTGGACAATGCTCAACAAAATATGAAAAGGGGGAAAAGGTGGAAAAGGTGGACAAAAGAGGCTTTACTGACATATTTGGTAGAATGCGAAACACTTAATGAGACCACCTAACGTTGCAGCATCCAAGCCTCTAAGTCCTTGCTAGAAAGGCGATCAGAGTCAACGTTGCCAACACATTCAGTGCATCATCGAATGGCAAAGGAGACCACCTTATGTTAGAGTACTCAGGACCCCCAAGTTAAGGACAGAAGGGCGAAGCAAAGAGAAGTTCGGCATATCATCGACCATAATGATCGGTGGAGTATAGAGATGTTACCCAATCTTGCAGAGATTCAAGCCTTCAAGAGATATAGAAGAAGGCAATCAAGTCCACATTCAGTGTATTGCCAGAGTGCTTGGCGATAGCCGACCTTGACTGCCGAATGGATACTCAGTGCACAAACTTTAATTTATTTTTCACGAACTATATAAACCTTTTTGAAAGGACATTGTACATAGCATTCTAATTCAAGTTTTACAGATAGAGAGAGAGAGAGTAAGAATAGAGTACATAGAACCTTTTATCACGACTCGGACCTAGCGTCTAGGAGTGACATGGCGAATGAGGACCCGAGAGTCCCCAAACAAGCCTCAAAGTATTCCAATTCACATCATCAGTTCGGAAGCCTACTCAAATGATAAACACATAATTCTAAGGGACAGGAAGGTAGGATTCATGCTATGGGGATAATTCGGGACTTAGGATCTTTCGCATCATATCATACCATCAAGTCATAAGACTCATAACAAAACCACATAACAATATTCAATGGGTAACCAAGCCATGACATAATCTCCAACATAGCACTTAGCATATAAATATAAAAGAGTTTACAAGATGTCCAATAATACCTCTAATCATAAGATAGTTCAGGGGCCAATAAATACCCCGAGCTCACCCTCAAAGTGAATAAAATTAGTAAAACACTATGGGTAAAATAATAGTGGCTTGTCCTTGGAAGATAGGACTCACCACATCAAGCAAAACGTAAGATCCGAGCTAAACGTCAAAAAGTAGATGTACGTAGTTCCCGGACCCTACATGGTGAGATCATGTAGGAAAAAGTATGTGTTAGTACATTTGAATATACTAGTATGCGGGCATGCAACATGAAAGAAAGTTGATGTTAACCTGCACAATATGTCACATGCAAAACCATAGAATAGCCATAACCCACATATACTAGCACTCAATGAGACACTCCTTGCTTGAATTGTGAAAAGGAAAGGTTGTACCCATCCTCATCAATATACATGTAGCTCATGATATGACTTTGTATAGGGAAGGTTGTACCTGTCTTCATCTATACATTCTATAAAGAAAGGATTGTGCCTATCCTAATTAATACACGCTTAGCTCATATAACCATGTGCATAGGAAAGGTTGTACCTATCCTCATCTATGCCTTGTGTAAAGGCAAGGTTGTGCCTATCCTCATCAATACACACTTAGGTCATACATACATGTGCGTAGGAAAGGTTGTACCTATCCTCATCTATGCCTTGTGTAAAGGAAGGATAGTGTCAATCCTCATCAATACACACTTAGCTCATACATACATGTACATAGGGAAGGTTGTACCTATCCTCATCTATGTGTTGCGTAAAGGGAGGGCTATGCCCGTTCTCATCAATACACCCATGTGATTACATACTCATGCAAGATGCCATATCATATGCACACCCATATAATTTGTATTCATGTAGAAGTCAAGTTCATATTACTTTCAATTCATATCATAATGGTGTTCAACTTATATCATGCTCATGTTCATAGATTCTTACTCAATTCTTGTTCATAACCATATTTTCGTCAAAATTATATACATATGCATTAACATATTTAGGTCCTAACCACTTCATAATTTTTCATAAAGTCCAATGCTCATGAACGCATATGCCATTAATGATGTGAGATTATCATGTGTAATTGATATTCAATCTAAAATAAACAATACAACCTAAAATTGAAGTAAATCCATGATTAAATCTACATTTAAATCATATTATAGATCACCCATGCTTAGTTCAAACTTTAAAGGGACAATTCATAATCAATTCTTCATAATAGTCATGTATCTCAACACTTTAGGGCTTAAATCAACTTAAAATCATCAAATAAGCATATTCCATACTTCAATTAAATTTGTTAAACAATAATATTCAAAACCCATATTTAAAATAAGCTAAAGTTCATGAAATTTCAAGTAAAAGAGTTTGGGTCTACTTGGTTGAAAGGGACCAAGAATCAATTCCACATACCTTAGCTAAATGAGAAGATTCAAGAAGAAATTTGGTGAAGAAAAAGTTCTTCGTTGATTCCCAAGCTTAATTCCCACTAGAGCTCTTTGAGAGAGACTTGAAAGAATTTTTAAATGTGAGAAATGAAATTTGAAAGAGAGGAATGAAGTTTAGGTCACTAGGAGGTCATTAGGTAGCATCGGAAATCACAAAAGACCCTTAGACTAAACCATAATTAGGAAAATGTCATTAATGAAACGAGTAAAAAAAATTGAAAATGCTGCTTCAAAGAGGACTATACGGTCCGTGACACACCACACAGACCGTATACTTGGCTGTGAACCAACACTTGGAATTTTCAGAAAAATTTCATGAAGCTAAGTGAGGTTCAACTGGAAGCCTCATGGACTGTGTGAAGTCACACGGACCGTATAGGTTCCCATGATACCACACTTAGAAAATTTTAGCAAGTTTTCTTCAAGACAAGGGTGCTTCCAACGAAGGTCGTACAGATTGTGTGAACCTTCATGGGCCATACAAGAGTCCGTATGAAGGTACCAAGTTACGAGACATGATTCCATACTTAGAATATAATTTTCCAAATAAATTTCATGATATCTCACCCCCACGGTTCGTGAGAAGCCACAAGCCCCGTATGGGTGCCCGTGTGGCTTGCCTTAGAAAAAAGGAGGGAACACATCACAGGAGGGCTTTACGAAAATAGGCATAAATTATTTATCCAAACATGGAATCAGGTGAAACTATGTGGGTTTGAAAGCTAATTCAAAGAGCTTGAATTTGGTAGGTCGTAGGCCACCCAGTTCATTTTATGCTAAGATATATGACCATTTAAAGTTGACCCTTCTACTGAATCATATGGAAAACTTAGCCAATGGAACAAATTTGAACTTGGCTCGATGTAGGAGACTCACGATGACCCTAAAACACAAAAATAAGTTTGGATTGAAGGCTTGAAAGTGAACATAGTTTGAGCTTGAAGGTGTTATTTTGAGCACACAACTCGCGGGTATTACACCTTCTTACTCAATAGTGCAAGGGTTTGGTGATTTCAAGCTTTAGGAATAAGAAATTGTAAACATTAGCTGCTGCAAAACAACTTTTCTCTTGCTATTCATCTGACCCATGTACTCAGTTGTTTAATTTGGTATTGATACTTCACTTTTGAGCATAAGAGGCTAAATCCTCCTTGTTGGGGGTGTGTAAATAATATGGGTCTTTGATTTCTATACTGGGTATATGATATTTTGACTATATTGTTGTTAATGTGAGTGAGTTTACATCTATTACTAAGTTTCATCTATAATCCTAAGGTCATAAATTTGAGTTTTACTTTAGATCTTTGATTATTGCTTTAATTTGAATAGTTAGAGTGTGGAATATACGTATTAGCTAGAAATATTTTGGAGTTTTAGTTGAATTCCACAACCAATTGTTCAGTGTCTAAGGTATTAGGTGGTTTACTATAATTTCTGAAGCTAGATGTGTCCTTGAGTTATTCATGCATGACGTCGTAATAGGTTCATATGAAACACCTTTGTTGTCGTAATTGAAGTGTTTGTTACCAGTAACCTAGCCTACTCACTCATCTTTAACTTGATTAGTCAAGTGTTTAAACCTATCTTAGTAGATTTAATCTCATATTTGCACATTTCCAAACCTCTCTCTTTATCTATTGTTAGTTTGCAATTTAGAAATTGTAGTTAGCAAAAACTTGATTTTATTTATAGTAACCCCCTCCCCCCCCCCCAAATTAGGCCCTACAATTGCCTAGTTCAATACATCACTCCGCCTATTGAACCACCATTCTCTGTGGGATTCCACACCGACTCTTTTGGTTGGTTAATATGCAATAATGACGTCCCTTCTTCCATTTGTGTAGTAGGTTTGAACGTCATAAAAAATGGTGTCATTGTCGAAAAATGGTGCTAATTCATTACTGAAGTTTTTGTAGTTGGAGTTGTTTTATTACATTTCTTGTTGTTTCTGCTATTGTTATCAGGTGTTAAGATGGAGGATGCTGGAAATGTCCATGGTTACAACGTGGGAGACGTGAATGACTTCCAAGATGTCAACGTGGATCTAATAGGGAGTACGAGAGCAACTTGATTGCCCTCAATAGCGGGACGTACTATCTTTTATGTCACAAGCACCATGTTATAGTTGCTTTAGCAAAAGGGGATATTCGGAGGGCAAGCCCAGGAGGATCCCATGAGCATATTCAGAATTTTGTAGATGTTTGTTTGCCTTTTAACTTCTGGGGTGTCACCCAAGACGCCATCAAATTGAGGCTCTTTTCATTCTCTATCTATGCGGAAGCTATGAGGTGGGGCCTGAGCTTCCTCGAGATTCAATTACTTCATGGGAGGAACTTCAAAATGTGTTCCTCAAAAGGTTCCCCCCCGAAGATAGTTAAGCTACAAACAAGTATTGAGAACTTCAAAACAATTGATAGTAAGCCATTGCATGAGATATAGGTACAATTTAAAAAAAAAAAATCTTCAATGCCTCAACCATGGAGTTTCGGGACACCTACTATTGTAATACTTCTATGTGAGCTTAGATGCAGTCAACAAAGGCGTGGCTAACTAGTTGGTATGAGGAGGAATCACGAAGCAAACTTTTGTTGCTACTTGTCAGCTATTGGAGAACATGGCCATGATTGATAGGGCTTGGTATACAAGAGATGACCTTGTATCTTCGACTCACAGGGGTCCATCCAAAGAACAAATTGCTAAATATCAAGAGAGGGACAAAAACATGGCTAAAATATTGACTCAGCTTGATCTCTTGAAAAAGCACGTAATGGGTGGAAATCAAAAGAAAGTTAAATTTATCGGTGCTTCTGGAGAAATGACTTATGATAATGTACCGTATAAAGGTGGATATAGAGAAGAGGTGCATTATATTGGGTAAGTAGATGATAGGTTCTCGGCTAGTTTTTCCAAAGCAACCTAGGTATCAAGGTTAGAAACGGAATGGATGACGATATAGAGCTTGGCCGGATCAACCTCAACTCGGAGGTTCAATTTTGAGGTCATCTTGAGTTTCAAGTTTTGAGGTCATCTTGAGTTTCAATTGTCAAAAATCAATTTTGTTTATTCTATTAGCTACAAAATGCACAATCTGGTCTAAGAGAACTTATAGAACTGAAATTTGGAGTTAAAATAAAGATTTTGGACCCAAAGTTCTATTTTCAGTTGATTTTTAGATCATAGTTTGACTTTCTCAACATTTGGAGTTCGGAAGCTCGAATCAACATTTTATCCATTTTGATGGTTATGAGTGGTTAAACCAATGCTAGAAATAGCTTCGTTGTAATCGGTTAAACCAATGCTAGAAATAGCTTCGTTGTAATTTTTATAGCTTCCGAGATTATTTTGAGTGTTTGAGTCCTAAACTAGTTTAAACAATCTTTCTCGAATTCTGAGCCAAGGAGGTCACGAATTCAAATTTTGATGGTTCCACTGAGTCTGCAACGTCGTTTCTATTCCTAATGAGGTGGTTGAGCTATTTCTTCAAAATTGAAACCTGTGGGATAGATCCTGATGTTATAACTTTTGCTAGCAATCTTTTCGCTTGTGGGGACCTTTCTGCTGCATCATTGGGAAGTGAGATTGAAGAATTTATTGAGAGAAAAGGTGTTCGGCCAAATTTATCTCTTGAGAACACATTAGTTTATATATGCTCCAAGTGTGGATGTTTGACAGAGACAAGAAACATGTTTGAGGGTATGAAGTTTCGAGATGTTGTGTCATGGAATTCCCTGATGTCTGCTTATAGTAAGAGCGGCAAAGGACGAGATGGAGTTGCTTTGTTTTCACAAATGTTGGAGTCTGGTCTTCAACATGATTCTATTGCTTTTTTGTCCATTCTTTCTTCTTGTAGCCATGCAGGATTACTACTTACAGGAAAACACTATTCCAAGCTAATGACAAACAAGTGCAAGATTGTTCCTAGGTTAGAACATTATGCTGCATGATTGATTGAATAGGACGAGTTGGACACATAAAAGAAGCCTTCAATTTCATCAAGCAGATGCCTGTAGAGGCTAGTGAGAGAATTAGGGGTGCTCTGTTGGGTGCCTGTCGAGTGTACAATAATATGGACATTGGGCTTGAAGCTGCAGACAATCTTTTTGAATTGGCCCCAAAGCAGTCTGGCTATTATGTCTTGCTATCAAACATTTATCCAAAAGCTAGAAGATGGAAAGATGTAATGACCGTTAGGTCAATCATGAAGGTATAAGTGATTAAGAAAATGCCTGGTGCCAGCAATGTTAAGCTCAATATCATGGTTCACACCTTCCTTGCTGGCGACACGTCTCACCTACAATCAAGATCTATTTAGGAGTTTCTCTTATCCGACAATAACCACTTTTTAGGCACAATCGTTCAATACTTTTCTAGGGCAAAGAACGAACCAATCCATAATGGATCCCAATCAATCGAGTTCTCCATTATTTCCCAAACCTATCAAGAGAAAACATGTGACTTAATTGTTACAATCATCTCTTACATTTGGAAACGTAATTATTAAATAACATATGACGTTTATGAACTAACTTATGTAAAAATATTTATTTAGTAAATCAAGTTCATAATGATCATCAAGCATATAAATATACATATAATACATGATTTACAAGAAAACCTTAAAAAAACATGCATGGAGACTCATTACATTCACAATATTTCTATTACAATCAATGGGGATACATGAAAGAACAATTACATTCTTTAGTTTAGCCTTACATGTCTAGATCGAAGATAGACAATCAAACTAGCAAGATTCTTGCTTCAAATCCTAAACCTAGCCCTTTCTCCTCTTCTTCTCTCAAAGTTTCTAGTTGAAATGTGTATAGACTTAAGAATAGGCTTAAAAAAACCTTTTTTCAGATCGAAAATGACCTATATTGGTTGTGGGTTAAGTTTAGGAGAGTGTGAGGAAATGTCTGGAATGACCCTCATTAAAACTGAAATATTTGTACTATAATGGAATCCATCGGCGACGCGGACCTGGTCTATCAGATTTCATTTGTTTACGAAAATTTTCAATCGAATTTCTAACCTCTTAGAATACTAGAGTCAAAATTAAGTACAAGTCCGCAATAGCTAAGCGAAGCAGAGGTGTCGCGCACTCTACTGAAAGTTGTACTTTGCTCCGAAAAAATATCTTGTGATCTGATTGCTCTTAAATTCAACCAAGAGCATTTTTCCACATAATTTTTCATGCTGATCACGATTCCGGCCTTAGATTACCAAAAGGATTTAGAATGGTGTGTTATGCGGTTGATCTCTCATCTAGGGGTATTTTCATAAATTTACAAGGTGTAACAACTAAATAATTAAGGGTTCTCCTATTTATATCACGCCCCGGGTAGATACCCTAGGCGTAGCTTGCACCCAGAGCTAGTCCCCGAGCAAACCACACAATCTCAAGGCAGTCATCCAATATCAAACATAGCGGAAGCAGTTAAAATAAGGTAGTGAGCTACATCAATAAAAAGGGCCAATGGCCACAAAACTCTGTCTTAACATCAATAATAAGTGAGTAGGATTATATTACTAGCTCAACTCGAAGGGGGGAAAGACCCCACATCAAATCTTGACTAATGTCTATGAAGCCTCTACATCAACTAGACAGTCTAAGAGGGTATCATGACAGGCCATGGCTACCCAACTCAATAAGCAAAATAATAGAATAAGAAAAAAAGGGATCCTCCCGATAGCAAGGAGGGTTCACCAATGACCGTACTCAAGATCTCCGAACCTCAACGATGCGTCTGTTAAAGTCCTCTAACTCCTATATTAACATCATGAAACAATGCAGCGCCGAGTGGCGTCGGCACGTGGAATGTATGGTATGTAAGATGGCTGAATGTAACAGTACAAGTATAACAGTATAGGGATAACATCAACTCAACATCATACTCCATCAGAATATCAAATGTCTATCTAAGGCAAGAAATTA
This sequence comes from Solanum rostratum, assembly GCA_029948455.1. Classification (NCBI taxonomy): domain Eukaryota; kingdom Viridiplantae; phylum Streptophyta; class Magnoliopsida; order Solanales; family Solanaceae; genus Solanum; species Solanum rostratum. The sequence goes on along the minus strand of CM057053.1, from coordinate 11,687,315 downwards.
GAGTAGGCAAATGACTCATCAACGCCTCATCTCAACATCATCAATACATCAGACTTATCTCAAGGAAACTTGACTCAACTCAAGGACTCGTGCCTGTTTAGGACAAATATAAAGAGTAGACAATGAAACATCAACATCCATTAAGACTCATACCATCACATCAACATCAGAGTTCTACCAAAAGCAACCTAACTGTGAGTTTCTCTAACCGATAACCATCACCTATGAGCCAGTGATGATACAACAAAGCGATGTACGTTGCCACATCCATCCAGTACCCTGCCTGGGGTAAAGGACATCAACCTCAGTGGATCCACAAGAAAAAACCATCAGTTGTCTTTTGAGTTAAGAAGCCATCCGCATTGTAGTTAAATCCTCTCACCTACGCGGGCCACATAGTTAATAAATTCGAGTGGGACTCACTCTCACCCATTTCGCTGCTCAATACTCTTCTGAGAACTCCACATGCTCATAAAACATCTTCATCCTCGGTCCCGTAGGGACATAGTACATCAACATCAACATCATCATCATCAGTCCCATAGGGACATAGTACATCAATATCAACATCATCATCATCAGTCCCATAGGGACATAGTACATCAACATCAATATCATTATATAGACTCTCATCATTTTGGACCACAATCATAACATCACAAACATCATCATGTTCAAGGCTCTAGACTCATCCCCTAAGTTCATTCTTTTATTCTTCAGTAAAATAGACATGGAATTTTGTGAAATCATTCATGAAAACACTGATGCAGTAAACCAAGTTCATGATGATCATCAATTTAAGAAAAATACATGAATTAAGAAGAATCTTAGTAAAATACTCAAGGATTTTCACATATAACTAATCATCTTTAATTTTAGACTCAATTGACTCAAAGAGGACACATGGAAGAATAATTTCATGCTTTAGGTAAGTTTTACATACCTGGGATGATTGTTATCAACACAATTTCCTTTGGACTTTCTCTTATTTCCTCAATCTCGATTCTCCTCTATTCTCTTCAAGCTCTAGTGTATAAGCGTTGTTTGGAAGAGGATTTAGAATGGGGATTTAGACCCTTTCTTCGTGAAAATATCCTATATTGGTCGTGTATGGGTTCTAGAAGATGATGGGAAGGGACTAGAATGCCCCTCGAATTTTTAAAAAAATTTCAGCCGCGAAATAACCCAGTTCACGATGCGGACTGGTCGCGTATAGGTCATTTTTGGAAAAATTTCCTGAACGAGTTTATTTATCCCCACCAAGAAATTTAAGAAAAACTTAAGTGACTCTTCGCGATAGGTCCGCGATGCGGCTTTGTCGCAAACTCTCACTGTGTTCTCGTTTTGGAATAAAAAAATTATCTTTTGACTCAGTCGCTCTAAAAATTGACCGAGACCTCTCCCCCACATAATTTTTTGTGCTGATCATGAGTCCGGCCTCAGACTTTCCGTCCGAGCATCAGAAGATGCACTAAGCGCACATCTCTCCTCTAGGGATATTTTGGTAATTTTTTCGGGCGTTACATCATCTCCCATATGGGATTTGTCGTCCTCGAATGATGAGTTGGAGCGGTATTATAGCATGCATAGACTCAATACCCATCTCGATGCTCACTCAACAACTCAACTTCTCAACTCTTCATCGACCTCAATCTATCTACTCTATACATCAAAATATACACATCAACTCAAGATAGAAACATCAAGTTAAGGTAAGAAGAGAAATATTACCTTCGATGTTCTCGTCATCAAGAATGAATAGGTGCAGGTACTTAGTTCTCATTTCTTCCTCAACTTCCTACGTGGCTTCCTCAACAAATTGGTTCCTCCACAGGACTTTATCGGAGGCTATCTCTTTGTTTCTCAGTCTACGAACCTGTCGATCAAGGATTTGGACTGAAATATTTTCATAGGACAAGCTATCTTTGACTCCACTGCTCTTGACAGGAATCGCCAAGACAGGATCCCCCAAGCACTTCTTCAACATAGAAACGTGGAACAACGAATGAATTCCGTCTAACTCAGAAGGTAACTCTAGCTCTTAAGCGACCTTCCCAATTCTCCTTACAATCTGATAAAGGCTAATATAGCGAGGACTTAATTTCTCTTTCTTCCCAAACCTCATCACACCTTTCATGGGTGATACCGTCAAGTATACCCAATCACTCACCTCGAACTCTAGATCTTTTCTCCCTACATCAGTGTAAGATATCTGACAGCTTTGTGTAGTCTTTAACCTCACTCTAATTATCTTCACCTTCTCCATGGCCTAGTGGAAAAGGTCAGGTCCAATTAACTCAGCTTCTCCAACCTCAAACCACCAAATAGGTGACCTACACCTCCTCCCATACAAGGCCTCACAGGGGGCCATTTGAATGCACAAATGATAATTATTGTTATTTGCAAATTCAACCAGTGGTAGTTGGTCATCTCGATTCCCTTGGAAGTCAAGGATGCAAGCTCTCAATATATCCTCTACCGTCTGAATAGTGCGCTCCACCTGACTATCCATCTGTGGATTAAAGGTTGTACTCTGATTTACCTTTGTACCCAATCCTTTCTGGAAAGACCTCCAGAAGTGGGAAGTAAACTGGGCTCCTCTGTCCGAAAATATAGACAAGGGAACTTCATGCAACCTCACAACCTCTTAGATGTACATCTTGGCATACTCTTCTATAGTATTAGTCGTCTTAACTGCCAAGAAGTGTGCTGATTTAGTCATCCTGTCTACAATCACCCATATGGAATCATGTTGCCTCCGGGATCTTGGTAGGCCGGGGATGAAATCCACATTAAGCATCTCCCACTTCCACTCCGGAATCTCAAAGTTTTGAGCCAAACCACTTAGCCTTTGATGATCAACCTTCACTTGCTGGCAATTTGGGCACTTGAGGAAAAACTCAACAATGTCCCTCTTCGTTCCACTCCACCAATAGACTTCTCCTATGTCATGGTATATCTTAGTGGAGCCTGGATGAATGGAGTATTTGGTGTTGTGGGCTTCAGCCATGATCCTCTCTCGGACACTGTTGACATCAGGAACACATATCCTACTCTAGTATCTCAAAACCCCATCTCCCCCTTTGGAGAAGACCATCACTTTTTGTTTGTGTACAACCTCCTTCAATTGGAGTATGATCAGATCTCGATCTTGCTTCTCTTTCACTTCTGCTACTAAGGATGATGCAGACTTACTCTGAACATTGATCCCTTCTTCGTCATTTTCCTTGAGTTGGACTCCCAATCGAGCCAACCTATGCACTTCCTTTTCTAGCTCTTTCTTCTCTTCCTCAACATGGGTTGTGTTACCCATTGAGAATCTGCTTAGAGCATCATCAACAATATTAGCTTTACCTGGGTGGTATAGGATGCTCATATCATAATCCTTGAGCAACTCTAACCATCTCCTCTATCGCAGGTTGAGCTCTCTCTGACTGAAGACATACTGCAGGCTCTTGTGGTCAATGAACATGTTCACATGCACTCCATATAAGTAGTGACACTAGATTTTTAGCGCAAACAGTACCGCCGCGAACTCAAGATCATGGGTCAGGTAGTTTCTCTCATGAACTTTAAGCTACCTAGAAGCATAGCATATCACTTTCCCTCTCTTCATTAATGCACAATGCAACCTGACTCTCTATGCATCACAATATATAACAAAATCCTCTATTCCATCGGGAAACGTCAAAACAGGTGCAGTGATCAATCTAGTCTTCAACTCTTGAAAACTCCTCTCACACTCATCAGCCCACTGAAACTTGACCTTTTTCTGAGTTAGCTTGGTCAATGGTGCAGATAGGGAAGAGAACCCATCAACAAATTTGTGGTAGTAGCCTGCCAACCCTAAGAAACTTTTTATGTCAGTTGGAGAGGTCTGTCTTGGACAATTCTTAACCGCTTCGATCTTCCATCACCCGAAACAACATGGCCTAGGAAAGCCACTAACTTGAGCCAAAACTCACACTTTGAGAACTTCACATACAATTTATGGTCCTTAAGAGTGTGAAGGAAAACTCTAAGGTGTTTGGAATGGTTCTCCTTGTCCTTCGAATACACAAAAATATCATTAATGAACACGATTACAAACATGTCAAGATAGGGTCTGAACACCTTATTCTTCAAGTCCATGTAAGCTGCAGGTGCATTCGTCAACCTAAAGGACATGACCAAGAAGTCAAAGTGGCCATATCTAGTCTTGAAGGTTGTCTTTGGAACATCACACTCCCTCATCTTCAACTAGTGGTAACCCGATCTAAGGTCGATCTTTGAAAAGCATGAGGCGCCACGAAGCTGGTCAAACAGATCATCTATCTTGGGAAGGGGATATTTATTCTTAATTGTGACCTTGTTCAGTTGTCTATAGTCTATGCACATTCTTAGAGACCCATCCTTCTTCCATACAAACAGAACGAGAGCACCCCAAAGAGAAACACTTGACCTAATGAAGCCATTTTCTAACAAATCCTTCAACTGCTCCTTCAACTCCTTCAACTCAGCGGGGGACACCCTATATGGGGGAATTGAAATAGGTTGTGTCTCGGGAAGAACATCAATACCAAAGTCGATCTCTATATCAGGAGGAACTCTAGGTAAATCCACAGGGAACACCTTAGGAAACTCATTCGCAATCGGAACTAACTCAAGAGTAGGGGGCTCAATATCATTGAATTTAACTCATACGAGGTGGTAAATACACCCTTAGAAATTAGCTTTCTTGCCCTCACGTAGGAAATAAACTTACCCTTGGGTGCAACAGAACTTCTCTTCCACTGTAGGACTGGTTCATTCGAAAATTGGAATTCGACAACTCGGGTCCTGCAATCTATGGAGGCATAGCACGCATGGAGCCAATCCATACCAAGGATTACATTAAAGTCAACTATCTCCCACTCTACCAAATCAGCTAAAGTATCCCTATGATGGATACTACACAATCTCTATAGACCCTCGCAGCTAGAATAGACTCACCAATAGGAGTAGAAATAGTGTAAAGCTCAATTAAACACTTAGGAAATATCTCAAACTTATTGGCCACATAGGGCGTCACAAAAGATAACATGGCACCCGAGTCAAGCGATGCATGACAATTATAAGAAAAGACTCGGAGCATACCCATAACAACATCTGGTGCAACCTCTTGATAATGTCAATGACCCATCGCATACAGACGGTTCCTCCCGCCTCCTGCACTCGCAGTAGTAGTCTTCTGATGACTGCCCTTAGGGGGCATTGTAGAAGACTGAGCTCTATTACTCTCATCACCCCATCTCCTTGTTGCCCACTCACTCTTTAAATGGCCATGTTGTCCGCACAAATAACAAGCATTTGAGCCCTCATGGCACGCAATAAGGTGATGTTTGCCACATCTGCCACAAGGTGGCTTTCCTCTAGTGCCTTGGGTCACACTAGCTTGGTACTGAGGACCCTGAGCTCTGAAATTATGGTGACCATAAGATTTTTGCTTATATTTGTTTTGCTGAACAGGTGCACTTGCCACCGACGGTGCATATCAAGAGGACCTATTCTGAAAATAAGTCCTATCACCCTTATGCTGCTTCTGTTGGCTAGGCTCATGCCCTGCCGATTTGGCCTTTTTACTCTCCTGCTCTTCCCTATCCTTCTTCTTATCCTCCTTAGATTGTTGGGTATATACCATAAGTCTAGAAATGTCCATGCCTGGAATCAACAATGCTACCTTACACTCCCTCTTTACCTGCCTTCCCAATCAAGACATGAACTTCCTCATTCTCGCTCTTATATCAAGAACCATCTCTGGGGTATATTAGGATAGATGAATAAACTTGAGGTTGTACTCTTTGATAGTCAACCCTTCTTGTTTCAGGTTCACAAACTCATCAACCTTCGTCTCCCTCAACTCTAAGGAAAAGAAGTGGTCGAGGAAAGCACTCTCAAACTCCTCCCACTCAGCAGGTTCAACATTCTCACCTCTACCATTTTCCGACTGGTTATACCAGACGTTAGCAACATCCTTAATCTGATAAGAGACCAACTCAACTCCCTCAACCTCATTACCGTACATAGCCCTCAAAATTTTACACATCTCATCAATAAAATTTTATGGGTCCTCCTTAACCTTGGACCCCGTATATATTGGCGGGTTCATCCTCAAGAAATCTCTGAGCCTGGTTGCAGCTGTAGGCTTTTGGGAGCCGGAGCTAGTGGCCTCGGGACCTCAGCTATTACTCATGGAGGCCACCAACTGAGTGAGCATAGCAATGGCTCCCCTGAAGTCTGCTTTCAAAGTGGATGCTGACTAAGCAGGTGGTGCCTGTGGGATCTCAGTAGCCCTGGCAGGTCGGCCCCGCCTCCTCGTCCCAGACTGGGTAGGGACCCCTGGTGGAGGGATCTCAGCATGTGTGGTTGAGGCATCTCTTTAGGCAGCAGTGCGCTTAGAAGGCATAATCAGCAAATGCGTAACGCATGAATTTGAAGGGGGTTTCATAGATTCAAACTCTATCGCACGAACTCAGAATATCAAAGAAGTGTAACCATTCCTAATGTCCAATAGCCTCCTGTTTATGAAGTGTGGTGCACAACCCATACATAAACAAGACTCTACTAGACAAGACTTCAAAGACTCCCTGGGACTCTTGAACCTGGCTCTGATACCAAGTTTGTCACGCCCCGGGTGGGTACCCCTAGGCGTGGCTGGCACCCAGAGACTATTGCTAGTCCCGGAGTGAACCACTCAATCTCAAGGTAGTCGTCCAATATCAAACACAGAGGAAGTAGTTAAAATAAGGCAGTGAGCTAGATCAATAAAAAGGCTAATGGCCACTAATCTCTGTCTCAACAACAATAATAAATGATTATGTATTATATTACTAGCTCAACTCTAAGAGGGAAAAACCTCACATAAAATCTCGACTCATGTCTATGAAGCCTCTACATCAACTAGACAGTCTAAAAGGGTACCATGACAGGCCATGGCTACCTAGCTCAATAAACAAAATAACAAAATAAGAAAAAAAAAGGGCTCCTCCGATAGCAAGGAGCGCTCACCAATGACTGAACTCAAGATCTCTGAACCACAACGATGCGTCTGCTGAAGTCCTCTAAATCCCTTATCTGCATCATAAAATGATGCAGCGCCGAGCGGCGTCAGTACGTGGAATGTACGGTATGTAAGATTGCTGAATGTAACAGTACAAGTATAAAAGTATAGGGATAACATCAACTCAACATCATACTCCATCAGAATGTCTAATGTCTATCTAAGGCCAGAAATATTAGTAGAAAAATGACTCATCAACATCTCATCTCAGCATCATCAATACATCAGACTCATTTCAAGGAAACTCGACTCAATTTAAGGACTCATGCCCGTTTAGGACAAAGATAAAGAGTAGACAATGAAACATCAATATCCATCAAGACTCATACCATCACATCAATATCAGAGTTCTATCAAAAGGAACCTAACTGAGAGTTTCTCTAACCGAAAACTATCACCTATGATCAGGTTATGATACAACAAAGCGATGTCGTTGCCACATCCATCCAGTACTATGCCGGGGTAAAGGACATCAACCTCATTGGATCCATAAGAAAAAAACATTAGTCCCCTTTTGGGGCAAGGAGCCATCCATATTGCGGTTCAATCCTCTCTCCTCTGCGGGCTACGTAATTGATGAGTTCGAGCACGACTCACTCTCACCATTTCGGTTCTCAATACTCTTCCTAGAATTTGACATGCTCATGAAACATCCTCATCCTTGGTCCCATAGGGACATAGTACATCAACATCAACATCATCATCATCAGTCCCATAGGGACATAGTATATCAACATCAACATCATCATCTTCAATCCCATAGGGACATAGTGCTTCAATATCAATATCAAAGACTCATCATTTTGGATCACAATCACAACATCACAAACATCATCATCGTCAAGGCTCGAAACTCATCCCCTACGTTCATTCTTTTATTCTTTAGTAAAATAGACATGGAATATTTTAAAATCATTCATGAAAACACTTATGCAGTAAACCAAGTTAATGATGATCATCAATTTAAGAAAAATACATGAATTAAGAAGAATCTCAGTAAAATACTCAAGGATTTTCACATATAACTCATCATCTTTAATTTTAGACTCAATTAACTCAAAGGAGACAAATGGAAGAACAATCTCATGCTTTAGGTTAGCCTTACGAACCTGCGTTGATTGTTATCAACACAATTCCCTTGGGACTTCCTCTTTATTCCTTAATCTCGACTGTCCTCTATTCTCTTCGAGTCCTAGCATATGAGCGTTGTTAGGAAGAGGATTTAGAATAGGGTTTTAGACTCTTTCTTCGTGAAAATGACCTATATTTGTCGTGTATGGATTTTAGAAGATTTTAGGAATAGACTAGAGAGCCCCTTAAATTTTTAGAAATTTTTCAGCCGCGAATAACCCAGTCTGCGACGTGGACTGGTCTCGTATACCTCATTTTTGGCAAAATCTTCCTGAATAAGTTTTCTCATCCACGTCAAAAAATTTAAGAAAAACATAAGTGACTCTTCGCAATGAGTCTGTGACGCCGCTTTGTCGCGAACTCTCACTATTTCTCGTTTTAGAATGATAAATTATCTTTTGACTCAGTCGTTCTAAAAATCGATCGAGACCTCTCCCCCGCTCAATATTCTATTCTGATCATGAGTCTAGCCTCGGATTTTCCATCCGAGCATCAGAAGACGCACTAAGCGCACATCTCTCCTCTAGGGGTATTTTGGTAATTTTATCGGGCATTACATCATCTCCCCCTGGGATCATTCATCCTCGAATGATGAGTAGGAGCGGTATTATAGCACGAATAGACTCAAGACCCATCTCGATAATCACTCAACAACTCGACTTCTCAACTCTTCATCGACCTCAATGCATCTGCTCAGTACATCAAAATATACAAATCAACTCAGGATAGATACATCAAGTTAAGGTAAGAATAGAAATGTTACCTTCGATGTTCTCGTCATCAGGCACGAATATGTGCGGGTACTTAGTTCTCATTTCTTCCTCAGCTTTCCACGTGGCTTCCTCAACAAATTAGTTCCTCCATAGGACTTTAATGAAGGCTATCTCTTTGTTTCTCAATCTATAAAACATTTGATCAAGGATTTGGATTGGAATTTCCTCATAGGACAAGCTATCTTTGATTCTAGTACTCTCGACAGGAATCGCCAAGGCAGGATACCCTAAGCACTTCTTCAACATAGAAACGTGGAACACCGGATGGATTTGGTATAACTCAGTGTCACGCCCCGGGAGGGTACCCTAGGCGTGGCCGGCACTCAGAGACTATTGCTAGCCCCCAAGCGAACCACTTAGCATTCATCACATCATTCATTATAAACATTGCGGAAGGAGATAGAAAATAATACTTAAACATAGTGGGCCAATGGCCAAACATCAAAACTGTTCATTACACCAAGCAAAGGAATATTGCTCAGGTATCATAACATTCACCTTGACTACACCATTATGTCTACAAAGCCTCTAACATTCCTTAAAACGTCTAGGAAGAGGACCATGACATACCATGGCTACTCGACTCAAAAGAACTGGATAACATTCATAAATAAAGGTTTCCTCCGGAAACAAGAAGGCTCACCACAGTCAGGACTTGGAAATACTTGACCTCAACGGGGCGGCTGCTGAAGTCCTCTAGCTCCTGTATCTGCATCATGAAACGATGCAGCGCCAAATGGCGTCAGTACGTGGAATGTACTGGCATATAAAATAGCTGAAACACATTGTTAGGAATATACGAACACAACGCACATCATCATGAGACCTTAACATTTATGTCGGGAAACATTAAGATTGACCTTTTCATTAGCATTGACCTTTACATTAACATTGACCATTGCATTGGAGTACCCTTAGGGAAACCTTTTCTAATAAGCCTAACTGGGAGTTTCTTTAACCGACAACCATCACTTATGAGCCAGTGATGATACAACGAAGCGATGCCGTTGCTACATCCGTCCAATACCCTGCCCGGGGCAAAGGACATTCATTAGAAAATATTAGTCCTCATTGGGACAAGAAAGGTGCCATCCGCGTTGCGGTTCAATCCTCTCTTCCTACGCGGGCCACGTAGTTAATGGATTCAGGTGGGACTCACCTTTATCCATTTCGGTGCTCAATACTCCTCCCAGGACTCGACATTGCTCATAAACATTAACATTCATTAGTCCCATAGGGACGCATTTCATCATCATTAGTCCCCACAGGGACATAATACATTATCATTGGCATCAACATTCATTTGTCCCATAGGGACACATTACATTGTCATTAGCATCTCCTTTTTGTATTAACATTAACCTCATTGTCATTCCATCTCATTAACATCAACATCATGGACTTTAGGGACACTAGTTTAGGAACTTTGACTCTCAACTTAGAGACAATCCCACATTCACATTCTCAACATTCATCATTCATTATTTTGTCATTACTCTAGACTCTACACACACACCCATGTTCATCATACATGCTTTTCTAGAATACATATGCAATAGATAAAAGGTTTTCAACTAAATGCTTTTCAAGAAAATAGTTTAAAAGGACGCATGAGGGTTTTTATGAGGGTCATCATCAATGCAGGAAAAATATGTAGGTTTATGCATAAAATAATGGCATTTATTCATTGCATTACATGAATTAACATGTTTCACTTCACTACCCTAACATCATTCACCATTAAACTTTAATACATTACTCAGGGGGCACATGGGAGGACATTCTCATGCTTTAAGTATAGCCTTACATACCTGGAAATTTGATATCACAATCAAAATTTGATGAATAATCATTTTCTTGGAGAAAATCCTCAACCTCGATAGTTCTTTTAGAATGGAAGAACTTGGAAAGACATTGTTGAAGAACTTCTTTTTGATTCTTGACTTCTTGACTCAAAATCTTTAGAGTTTCTTGGTAAAGAACCCTAATCCATGGAAAGAAGAATCAAGGAATCCTTTCTCGGGATTCTTGAATTCGCTTTTTTGAAACCCTAGGTTAGGATTTAAGATTCTATTAGGGATTTCATGAATAGATAGAGAAATTAGCTTAAATCTTATGAAGAATAACTCACCTTGATGAAGAATCTTGAATGTTAATCCTAACTTGATGACTTTCTTGATGATTCTTGAGCGTTTTATGTTTAGGAATGAAAGAGAGGGTTTTGACTTATGAAACTGACGTATTATACGTTTTGGGACCTTAAATAGACCCCCAAAGGCTTTAGGGTAAAAGTACCCTCAAAATAAAATAATGGAATGTCGGTTAGCTTATCCAGAAAGGGTCCGCGATAGGTCCGCGTCACGGAGCCGTCGCGGACCTTTAGACAGCTCTGCAGTTCTCCAGTAAAATGGTCATAACTCTCTACTCCGAACTCCGTTTAACGCGAAATAAGATGCGTTGGAAAGATAATTCAAAGATCTTTAATATGATTTATTATGGGTCACCTAACTCATTATACTTTAGGAGATATGGTCATTTGAAGTTGACCCTTCCATCAACTCATATGAAAACTTAGTCACTAGAAATTCTTTGGACTTGGCTTGATGTAAAAGATCAATCATAACTCTAAATCACATCTAATATACTTTAAATACTTATGAATTGATCCTATAATATGAAGGATGACTCAACCTTAGTAAAAAAAAAAGTTGGGGTGTTACATTATCTCCCCCTTGGGATCATTCGTCCTCGAATGATGAGTAAGGTAGACATCAAGGCACGAATAAGAATCATAACTCTTCTCAAAACTCACTCAATCAACCAAACTCTAACTCGTCATCAATCTCAAATCATCTGCATTCAGACTCAGGAATGGACACATTAACTCAAATAGACAACTCAATTTAAATCAAGAGTAAGGGAATTACATCTTACATTCTCTTCATCAGGCACGAATGGAACGTCGAAACTCAATCAATTTGAATCATTTAGACACCTCATAAATCAGTCCTTCGAACTCAGGAAGGAAGCCATCAACTCAAATTGAGAATAGGAACATCATATAAACAAGATTCTGAGGATACTCTCATGCTCAAGTCCCCACCATAATTTTTTTTTTGCTCCTTTTCATGGAACTTTACCCCATCAATGCAAACTTATAGCTCTTATTCAAACCTCTACCTAACCACCTCTTCTTCTTTCATTCGGGCCTAGTTCTAAGCCTTAAGGTGTTATTCTTAAGGTGATCATATTCATACAAAGCTAATCCTCAATACTCTACTCTATACTCGAAACATTTATTATAAAGTCTTCAATAGTCTATCATTCATACTCGCACAATAACAACCTCTTTAACTATGTCTTTAACCTTTTTTTCTTTAAACCTACTTGTCACTTCTACCTCCATCATTCAATGAACTCTCATTCAAAGTCACATCAACATACTCTTACCTACCTATTGCGCATCATATGATCCCATCTCTTTCCTCATCCCTATCTCTATCCCTTCATGACACAAGTTTAATACCAATATCACAATGAGGATACATTTACTCCTTCTCATTTACCCTCACTCTCAGTCTACTATTATCAACATCACTATTTGGACGTGGAGGAACTCGTCATCTCCCCCTTTGATGAAGCCCCCAAACTACTACCTCTCCATGCAAAATAAGCATGATTATACCTCTAAAGCTCGATACTCTACATCATATCGTCAACAATGGCATAACAAGACGAAGGTCAGTACACCTGTAAGATGACATCAGAATCAAGAACTCTCACTCCATAGTAACTTGTACTTAGAGAATACTTCTCGTCCTCATCACTCTATTACATTTTCATAATAACATCCACATATTGAAGCCTATCATAGCAACTTACACCCTCGATCGCATGAACTCTTACCTCGGGAGATACTAATATAGTTTTTTTTATACCTATCTATCAGACTCCTCACGACTTCATTAACTCCTCTTCCTCATCTGTAACCTTTAAAAGGAAATGACATCAAATCATCATCAGAATTACGAACTCTCATTCTTTCTTGAATTCTTCCACCTCAAGATTTTTAACATCTTCTCTCAAGCCCTAATCTTGTTTAATTGTTTGAAAAGGTCTTAGAAAGGGATTTTAGACCCTTTTCACGTTAAAACGACTTATATTAGTCGGATAGGGAGTTTATAAGGTGTTAGGGATGGACCAGAATGCCCTCAATAATTTTATAAATTTTCAGCCCCAAAGTGATTCAGTCCGCGATGCGGACTGGTCGCGAACAGTACATTTTCAGCAAAAATTTTCTGAACGAGTTTTCTCAATCCCGTCGAAAAGTTTGAAAAAAACATAAGTGTCACTCCGCTACAGGTGCGCGACGCGCCTCTATCGCGCACCGACACTGTTTTGGTGTTCGGATCGAAAAATTATCTTTTCACTCGGTCGTTCTAAAAATCGACTGAAGCCTTTCCCCCACTCAAATTTTTGTGCTGATCACAAATCTGGCCTCGGATTTGCCATCCGAGCATCAGAAGACGTGTTATGCGCACATCTCTCCTCTAGGGGTACTTTGGTAATTTCACTGGGCCTTACATCAACTCTTCCTTAGCTCTCAAGGTCCTCTCTTTAGATTCATAAATCAATTTCCTCTACTAGGTTATAAGTATATACCTCCACATGGTCAAGGAATCACTATCCACAAGAATATCTTAAACTCTTCTATTATGCTATAGTCGCATACATATAGCTAGCCACTCAGACTCTTTTCAACGATATTACTCTTAGCTCATTCCAGTCTCTATGTAAATCGTTATATTTGCTATTCTTATGGCATACATAACCACTTCCCGTAACTCTCACAATCTAACCCCTTCTTTTGCCTGCTGGCGCTCAACTTCTGTGCTCCCATAATTTAATTACATAAGAATTAGTCTATCATGGAAACTCGTCATCATCTATTGACAAGCCTCAAATCAACTTAGTTCTCATCATGATTAAGATTACTTACATTAGCCTACTCCACATCAAGAACTCAAATATACTATCTGGATTCTTATAGTAGTCATAAATTAGAGCTTCACACATCTTTACACAATCATGGATACATATCTCAAGCCTCTTCTTATCTGTCTAACCTCATAACTCGATGAGTCTCACGAACTCACAATTAAAAAAATCATAAGCCTAATTTAGATCTATCACATTGAAAGCACTCTTTTCCTCTATTCAACATCTACACTTCACCCTCAATAGTATGAATACTACAAGACATCTACATAACTTCTTTTCTAGTTTGAGCACACTCTTTCACATTCTAACAACTCTTCCTCTATACCCCATCATGAAAATCACTAGAGTACTTATGACTCTTTCATCAAACTTACGGCATTCAACTCAGCACATCATTACTTACCTAATAAATATGTAACTCGAACTACGAGCCTTAATTAGCCATCACTCTTGTCATCTCGTCCCTTTCTTTCCATCATCATCCTTCTAACTCTGGGATGATTCGATTCTACTCAGGATTTATAAGACCTCATATCTCACTCTTAGGTGGTAACATCAAACTCTTTAGAGACATAAGTTTCTCTCTCATGGGTCACCTCGGAAGATAATTTTGAAAAACAAATGGGTCTAGGTACATCTAGAGCTAACTTAAATGCACGATTCATATGATTAATAGTGCACCCTTCTTAGTCAATTGACTTTGCATCTCAGTCGGCTTCTCTTAAGCCTAGACAGTCTTTCGACCATTTCGATTACTTTATCTCAAAGGATCTCATCTGTAAGAGCATGAAAATTACTATCTCTATCACCTTGTGGACGAGGCATCGTCGAAAGTTTTAGAGCAACGCACGAATCATCGCAGATTTCTTAGGAAAGAGCTCTATCACACGATCAGAATCAGAAAGAAGGGAAAAATTTCCTAAATGTCCTATAGCCTCCCCATTATGGATGTGGCGCGCTTCACACCAATAATAAGGACTCTACTAGACACGGCTTCATAGACTCCCTAGGACACTTGAACTCTGTGCTCTGATACCAAGTTTGTCACGCCCCGGGAGGGTACCCTAGGCGTGGCCGGCACTCAGAGACTATTGCTAGCCCCCAAGCGAACCACTTAGCATTCATCACATCATTCATTATAAACATTGCGGAAGGAGATAGAAAATAATACTTAAACATAGTGGGCCAATGGCCAAACATCAAAACTATTCATTACACCAAGCAAAGGAATATTGCTCAGGTATCATAACATTCACCTTGACTACACCATTATGTCTACAAAGCCTCTAACATTCCTTAAAACGTCTAGGAAGAGGACCATGACATACCATGGCTACTCGACTCAAAAGAACTGGATAACATTCATAAATAAAGGTTTCCTCCGGAAACAAGAAGGCTCACCACAGTCAGAACTTGGAAATACTTGACCTCAACGGGGCGGCTGCTGAAGTCCTCTAGCTCCTGTATCTGCATCATGAAACGTTGCAGCGCCAAATGGCGTCAGTACGTGGAATGTACTGGCATGTAAAATAGCTGAAACACATTGTTAGGAATATACGAACACAACATACATCATCATGAGACCTTAACATTTACGTCGGGAAACATTAAGATTGACCTTTTCATTAGCATTGACCTTTACATTAACATTGACCATTGCATTGGAGTACCCTTAGGGAAACCTTTTCTAATAAGCCTAACTGGGAGTTTCTTTAACCGACAACCATCACTTATGAGCCAGTGATGATACAACGAAGCGATGCCGTTGCTACATCCGTCCAATACCCTGCCCTGGGCAAAGGACATTCATTAGAAAATATTAGTCCTCATTGGGACAAGAAAGGTGCCATCCGCGTTGCGGTTCAATCCTCTCTTCCTACGCGGGCCACGTAGTTAATGGATTCAGGTGGGACTCACCTTTATCCATTTCGGTGCTCAATACTCCTCCCAGGACTCGACATTGCTCATAAACATTAACATTCATTAGTCCCATAGGGACGCATTTCATCATCATTAGTCCCCACAGGGACATAATACATTATCATTGGCATCAACATTCATTTGTCCCATAGGGACACATTACATTGTCATTAGCATCTCCTTTTTGTATTAACATTAACCTCATTGTCATTCCATCTCATTAACATCAACATCATGGACTTTAGGGACACTAGTTTAGGAACTTTGACTCTCAACTTAGAGACAATCCCACATTCACATTCTCAACATTCATCATTCATTATTTTGTCATTACTCTAGACTCTACACACACACCCATGTTCATCATACATGCTTTTCTAGAATACATATGCAATAGATAAAAGGTTTTCAACTAAATGCTTTTCAAGAAAATAGTTTAAAAGGACGCATGAGGGTTTTTATGAGGGTCATCATCAATGCAGGAAAAATATGTAGGTTTATGCATAAAATAATGGCATTTATTCATTGCATTACATGAATTAACATGTTTCACTTCACTACCCTAACATCATTCACCATTAAACTTTAATACATTACTCAGGGGGCACATGGGAGGACATTCTCATGCTTTAAGTATAGCCTTACATACCTGGAAATTTGATATCACAATCAAAATTTGATGAATAATCATTTTCTTGGAGAAAATCCTCAACCTCGATAGTTCTTTTAGAATGGAAGAACTTGGAAAGACATTGTTGAAGAACTTCTTTTTGATTCTTGACTTCTTGACTCAAAATCTTTAGAGTTTCTTGGTAAAGAACCCTAATCCATGGAAAGAAGAATCAAGGAATCCTTTCTCGGGATTCTTGAATTCGCTTTTTTTGAAACCCTAGGTTAGGATTTAAGATTCTATTAGGGATTTCATGAATAGATAGAGAAATTAGCTTAAATCTTATGAAGAATAACTCACCTTGATGAAGAATCTTGAATGTTAATCCTAACTTGATGACTTTCTTGATGATTCTTGAGCGTTTTATGTTTAGGAATGAAAGAGAGGGTTTTGACTTATGAAACTGACCTATTATGCGTTTTGGGACCTTAAATAGACCCCCAAAGGCTTTAGGGTAAAATTACCCTCAAAATAAAATAAAGGAATGTCGGTTAGCTTATCCAGAAAGGGTCCGCGATAGGTCCGCGTCGCGGAGCCGTCGCGGACCTTTAGACAGCTCTGCAGTTCTCCAGTAAAATGGTCATAACTCTCTACTCCGAACTCCGTTTAACGCGAAATAAGATGCGTTGGAAAGATAATTCAAAGATATTTAATTTGATATATTATGGGTCACCTAACTCATTATACTTTAGGAGATATGGTCATTTGAAGTTGACCCTTCCATCAACTCATATGAAAACTTAGTCACTAGAAATTCTTTGGACTTGGCTTGATGTAAAAGATCAATCATAACTCTAAATCACATCTAATATACTTTAAATACTTATGAATTGATCCTATAATATGAAGGATGACTCAACCTTAGTAAAAAAAAAAGTTGGGGTGTTACACTCAGAAGGTAACTCTAGCTTATAAACGACCTTTCTAATTCTCCTCACAATCTGATAAGGGCTAATATAGCGAGGACATAATTTCCCTTTCTTCCCAAACCTCATCACACCTTTCATGAGTGATACCTTCAGGTATACCCAAGCACTCACCTCGAACTCTAGATCTCTTCTCCTTACATCAGTGTAAGATTCCGGACAGCTTTGTGTAGTCTTTAACCTCGCTATAATAATCTTCACCTTCTCCATGGCCTGATGGACAAGGTCAAGTCCGATTAACTCATCTTCTCCAACCTTAAATCACCCAACGGGCGACCTAAACCTCCTCTCATACAAGGCCTCATAGGGGGGCCATTTGAATGCTCGCATGATAACTATTATTATATGCAAATTCAATCAATGGTAGATGGTCATCCCAATTTCCTTTGAAGTCAAGGACGTAAGCTCTCAACATATCCTCTACCATCTGAATAGTGTGCTCTGCCTTACCATCCGTCTGTGGATGTAAGGTTGTACTCAGATTTACCTTGGTACCCAATCCATTCTGGAAATACCTGCAGAAGTGGGAAGTAATTGGGCTTCTCTGTCCGGAATGATAGACAAGGGAACTCCATGCAACCTCACAACCTTTTGGATGTACATATTGGCATACTCCTCCGCAGTATTACTCGTCTTAACTATCAAGAAGTGTGCTTATTTAGTCATCCTATCTACAATCACCCATATGGAATGATGTTGCCTCTGGGATCTCGGTAGGCCGGTGATGAAATCCATATTAATCATCTCCCACTTCCACTCTGGAATCTCAAAGTTTTAAGCCGAGCCACTAGGCCTTTGTTGATCAACCTTCACTTGATGGCAATTTGAGCACTTAGAGACAAACTCAACAATGTCCCCCTTCATTCCACTCTACCAATAGACTTCTCTTAAGTCATGGTACATCCTAGTGGAGCCTGGATGAATATAGTATCTGGTGTTGTGGGCCTCAGCCATGATCCTCTCTCGAACATCATCGACATCAGGAACACATAACCTACTCTGGTATCTCAATACCCCATCTCCCTCTTTGGAGAAGACCATCACTTTCTGTTTGTGGACAACCTCCTTCAATTGGAGTATGATCAGATCTCGATCTTGCTTCTCTTTCACTTCTGTTACTAAGGATGATGCATACTTACTCTGAACATTGACCCCTCCCTCGTCATTCTCCTCGAATTGGACTTCCAGTCGAGCCAACCCAGGCACTTCCTTCACTAGCTCTTTCTTCTCTTCCTCAACATGGGTATTGCTACCTATTAACAATCTGCTAATTACATCAACAACAATGTTAGCTTTACATGGCTGGTATAGGATGCTCATATCATAATTCTTGAGAACTTCCAACCATCTCCTCTTCGCAGATTGAGCTCTCTCTGATTGAAGACATATTGCAGGCTCTTGTGGTCAGTGAACACGTCCACATGCACTCCATATAAGTAATGACGCTAGATTTTTAGTGCAAACACTACCACCGCCAACTCAAGATCATGGGTTGGGTAGTTCTTCTCATGAAGTTTAAGCTACTTGGAAGCATAGGATATCACCTTACCTCTCTGCATCAATACACAACCAAGCCCAACTCTCGATGCATCACAATATATAACAAAATCCTCCATTTCATCGGGCAACGCCAAAACAGGTGTGGTGGTCAATCTAGTCTTCAACTCTTGGAAACTCTTCTCATACTCTTCAGACCACTGAAACTTGACCTTTTTCTGAGTCAGCTTGGTCAATGGTGCAGATAGGGAAGAGAACCCATAAACAAATCTGTGGTAGTAGCCTACCAACCCCAAGAAACTCCTTATGTTAGTCAGAGAGGTCGGACTTGGCCAATTTTTAACCGCTTCGATCTTCTGGGCATCTACTTAAATTCCATCACCCGAAACAACATGGCCTAGGAAAGCCACTGACTTTAGCCAAAACTCACACTTTGAGAACTTCATATACAATTCATGGTTCTTAAGAGTATGAAGGACAACTCTAAGGTTTTTGGCATGTTCCTCCTCATCCTTCGGATACCCCAAAATATCATCAATGAACACGATTACAAACATATCGAGATAGGGTCTGAACACTCTATTCATCAAGTCCATGAAAGTCGCAGGTGCATTCGTCAACCCAAAGGATATGACCAAGAACTCAAGGTGGCCATATCTTGTGTCTTGGAGGTTGTCTTTGGTACATCACACTCCCTCACCTTCAGCTGGTGGTAATCCGATCTGAGGTCTATCTTTGAAAAGCATGAGGCAACCTGAAGCTGGTCAAACATATCATCTATCCTGAAAGGGGATATTTATTCTTGATCGTGACCTTGTTCAGTTGTCTATAGTCTATTCACATTCTGAGAGACCCATCCTTCTTCTGTACAAACAGAACGAGAGCACCCCAAGGAGAAACACTTCTCCTAATGAAGCCCTTTTCTAACAAATCCTTTAACTGCTCCTTCAACTCAGCTGGGGCCATCGTATATGGGGGAATTGAAATAGGTTGCATCTCGGAAAGAACATCAATACTGAAGTCAATCTCCCTATCAGAAGGGACTCCAGGTAAATCCTTAGGGAACACCTCAGGAAACGCATTCGCAGTTGGAACTGACTCAAGAGATAGGGCTCAATATCATCAGCTTTAACTCACACGACTTGGTAAATACACCCTTTAGAAATTAGCTTTCTAGCCCTCAGGTAGGAAACAAACTTACCTTTGGGTGCAACAGAACTTCCCTCCCACTCTAGGACTGGTTTACCCGGAAATTGAAATTTGACAACTCGGGTCCTGCAATCTATGAAAGCATAGCAAGCATGGAGCCAATCCATACCAAGGATTACATGGAAGTCAACCATCTCTATCTCTACAAAATCAGCAAAAGTATCCCTATGATAGATGGATACTACATAATCTCTACTGACCCTCACAGCTAGAATAGACTCACCAATAGGAGTAGAAACAGTATAAGGCTCAATAAACACTCGGGAAAAATCTCAACCTTATTGGCCACATAAGGCGTCACAAAAGATAACGTGGCACCTGGGTTAAGCAATGCATAACAATTAATAGAAAAGACTCAAAGCATACCCGTAACAATATCTCGTGCAACTTTTTGATCATGTCGATGACCCATTGCATACAGACGGTTTGTCCCCACCTCCTATTTTTGCATTAGAAGTCTTTTGATGACTGCCCTTAGGGGGTGCTATAAAAGACTGAGCTTTGTTACTCTAATCACCCGATTTCCTCGTCGAACACTCACTGTTAAAATAGCTATGCTGTCCATATGAATAACAAGCATTTGAGTCTTCATGGCACGCACCAAGGTGATGTTTGCCACATCTGCCATAAGATGGCTTTCCACTCGGGCCTTGGGTCACACTAGCTAGGGACTGAGGACCCTGAGCTCAAAAATTCTGGTGACCATAAGATTTTTACTCATACCTGGTTTGCTGAACAGGTGCACTTGCCACTGATGGTGCATAGCTAGAGGACCTCTTAAGAAAATATGTTCTATCACCCTTATGTTGCTTCTATTGGCTAAGCTCATGCCCTGCCAATTTGGCCTTCTTATTCTGCTGCTCTTCCCTGTCCTTCTTCTTATCCTCCTCAGTTTGCTAGATATAGACCATAAGTCTAGTCCATGCCTAGAATCAGCAATGCTACCTTACACTCCCTCTTTACCTGCCTGTCCAATCTAGACACAAACTTCCTCATTCTCTCTCTTATATTAAGAACCATCTCTGGGCATATCGGACAACTGAATAAACTTGATGTTGTACTGTTTGACAGTCAACCCCTCTTGTTTCAGGTTCACGAACTCCTCAACCTTCGCCTCCCTTAACTCCTGGGGAAAGAAGTGGTCGAGGAAAGCACTCTCAAACTCCTCCAACTCAGTAGGTTCAATATTCTCACCTCTACCATCTTCCCACTGGTTATACCAAATATTAGCAACATCCTTAAGCTGATAAGAGACCAGTTCAACTCCCTCAACCTCATTAGCGTGCATTGCCCTCAAAATTTTGCACATCTCATCAATAAAAGTTTGTAAGTCCTCTTCAACCTAAGACCCCGTATATACTGGCGGGTTCATTTTCATGAAATCTCTAAGCCTGGTTGCAGTTGTAGGATCTTCGAAGCTGGAGCTAGGGGCCTGGGGACCTCGGCTATTACTCTGGAAGGCCACCAACTTAGTGAGCATAGCAATGGCTCCCCTGAAGTCTGCTTCCGAAGTGGATGCTGACTGAGCAGGTGGTGCCTATGGGATATCAGTAGCCCTGGCAGGTCGGCCCCGTCTCCTCATCCTAGGTTGGGTAGGGACCCTTGGTCGAGGGTTCTAAGCATGTCGAGCTGAGGTATCTCTCTGGGCAGCAGTGCGCTTAGGAGGCATGATCTGCAAACGCGTAAAGCACGAATTAGAAGGGGGTTTCATAGAGTCAAACTCTATCGCACGAACACAGAATATCAAAGAAGTGTAACCATTTCTAATATCCTATAGCCTCCTGTTTATGAAGGGTGGTGCACAACACAGACATAAACAAGACTCTACTAGACACAGCTTCATAGAATCCCTAGGACTCCCCGGGTAGGTACCCTACGCGTGGATGGCACCCAGAGACTATTGCTAGTCCATGAGCGAACCACTCAATCTCAAGGCAGTCGTCCAACATCAAACATAGCGGAAGCAGTTAAAATAAGGTAGTGAGCTACATCAATAAAAAGGCTAATGGCCACAAAACTTTGTTTCAACATCAATAATAAGTGATTATGTATTATATTACTAGCTCAACTCTAAGAGGGAAAGACCTCACATCAAATCTCGACTCATATCTATGAAGCCTCTACATCAACTAGATAGTCTAAGAGGGTACCATGACAGGCCATGGCTACCAAACTCAATAAACAAAATAACAGAATAAGAAAAAATAGGGCTCCTTCAGATAGCAAGGAGCGCTCACCAATGACTGAACTCAGGATCTCCGAACCTCAATGATGCGTCTGCTGAAGTCCTCTAACTCATGTATCTGCATCATGAAATGATGAGCGCCTAGTGGCGTCAGTATGTGGAATGTATGGTATGTAAGATGGGTGAATGTAACAGTACAAGCATAACAGTGTAATGATAATATCAACTCAACATCATACTCCATCATAATGTCAAATGTCTATCTACGGTAAGAAATTAGAGTGGAAAAATGACTCATCAACATCTCATCTAAATATCATCAATACATCATACTCATCTCAAGGAAACTCGACTCAATTCAAGGACTCATGCCTGTTTAGGACAAAGATAAAGAGTAGATAGTGAAACATCAATATCCATCAAGAATCATACCATCACATCAACATCAGAAATCTATCAAAAGGAACCTAACTGGGAGTTTTTCTAACCGATAACCATCACCTCTGAGCCGGTAATGAAACAACGAAATAATGTCACTGTCACATCCATCCAATACCCTGCTCGAGGTAAAGGATATCAACCTCAGTGGATCCACAAGAAAAAAACATCAGTCCTCTTTTGGGAAAAGGAGCCATCCACATTGCGGTTCAATCCTCTCTCCTACGCGGGCCACGTAGTTTATAAATTCGAGTGGGACTCACTCTCACCATTTCGGTTCTCAATAGTCCTCCCAGAACTCGACATGCTCATAAAACATCCTCATCCTCGGTCCAATAGGGACATAGTACATCAATATCAACATCATCATCATCATCAGTCCCATATGGACACAGTACATCAACATCATCATCATTATCATCAATCTCATAGGGACATAGTACATCAACATCAACATCATCATCAAGATTCATCATTTTGGACCACAACATCACAAACATCATCATCATCAAGGCTCTAAACTCATCCCCTAAGTTCATTCTTTTATTCTTTAGTAAATTAGACATGGAATTTTGTAAAATCGTGCATTAAAACACTTATGCAGTAAACCAAGTTCATGATGATCATCAATTTAAGAAAAATAAATGAATTAAGAAGAATCTCAGTAAAATACTCAAGGATTTTCACATATAACTCATCATCTTCAATTTTAGACTCAATTAATTCAAAGGGGACACATGGAAGAACAATCCCATGCTTTAGGTTACACTTACATACCTGGGATGATTGTTATCAACACAATTCCCTTGGTACTTCCTCTTGATTCCTCAATCTCGACTCTCCTCTATTTTCTTCAAGCCCTAGCGTATAAGTGTTGTTAGGAAGAGGATTTAGAATGAGTTTTAGACCCTTTCTTCGTGAAAATGACCTATATTGGTCGTGTATGGGTTTTAGAAGATGTTAGGAATGGATTAGAATGCCCCTCCAATTTTTAGAAATTTTTCAGCCGCGAAATAACCTAGTCTGCGTCGTGGACTGGTCGCGTATAGCTCATTTTTGGCAAAATCTTCCTAAATGAGTTTTCTGATCCCCGTGAAAAAATTTAAGAAAAACATAAGTGACTCTTCGCGCTGGGTCCGCGACGTGGCTCTATTATTAACTCTCACTGTTTCTCGTTTTGGAATGAAAAATTATCTTTTGACTCGGTCGCTCTAAAAATCGATCGAGACCTCTCCCCCACTCAATTTTTCGTGTTGATCACGAGTTCGGCCTTGAAATTTTAATCTAAGCATCAGAAGATGCACTAAGCGCACATCTCTCCTCTAGGGATATTTTTATAATTTTATCGGGTACAACAATTTAAGTGTTAAAGGAGGTACCATATGACCTGGTGGGTAGAGTCGGGATTATTTTAGACCACAAATTTTGAAAAAAAAATTTCTCAAATACCATATCGATACCACATAAAATGAGAGGGAAAAAATATTAATTAATGTGGTGCACGTGCAAAACCTGTGCACTTAACTAATATCATCTATATGTTGAATTCATGAGATAATTTGTCATTTAATAGAGACGTTACACAATTAGTTTGGATGAGGTTGGTCAATTTTTTATTTATTGTATATTTGACCGCTATCAGCTTTTCTGACGTTATAAATCAGCTTCTTGGAACCTTCTCTTTCTATCTTTGCATTATTCATACAATAAACATAACATTCTAAGCTAATATTCTTTCAGACGGAGAAGAAACTCCCTTGAAAGTGTTTATTCAAATGGCCAATCTTTAGGTAATTTTTGTTTTTAAATATTTATTACCGATATGTATTTGTAGGAATTTTCTATTTTCTAAAATCGTGCCTTGTTTCCATTAATGTCAATTAATTTATTCAATATTTAAATGAATATGAAATTAACTAAATTCTTAAATAAATTTTAGTACTCGCCATTCAATTTATCTATAGAATGTGTCAAGTTAAGTTTTGAGTATAATTCGTACTCCAAAAGCTAGATCAAAAGGATGGAGGATTTCTCATACCCTATAAGGAAATTTCCACCCCCTCCCTCTCCCGTCTCCGTGAACAAATCTAGACATTCTTTATCCAAGATTTCATTTATCACCTCCCCACCACCAATGCCCAAATCCATACATTCTTTATTTGGAGTTTCACGGCTAAGCCTAGAGTGTGTCACCCTGCAACGATCCAATGTCGGGACATGCCTGAAATGGGTCATTAAGATCGCTTTCTGTGATGAGACTTGGACATTAGGCCCAAGTGAATGTTTATTTCCTTTTCTTCATTATTAATAAAATCCCATATTTGATTAAAAAAAAAACTTATCATGTCTAGTTAAGTCTTTGACCAAACGTACACTCCAAAAGTTCATTCAAAGGAAGAAATATTGTTGAAGTATCAGAATTTTTTCCCTTTTTTTGGCCATTTCTTATTTCAACTTTATGCGTAATATATTTTGTACCAAGAATATTTTGATATATTCAATCTATCTTTAGTGTAACATCATAAAATTCATGTATTTTTTTAGTTTGTTATATTTTATGTCACGATAAAATTCGACCAATAAATTAAAATAAAGGAAATAATAATTAAAATATTTTGAAGAAACATCCTCAAAATTAACGAAATACTAAATGATTTTTAATTGGTTCTAATTCATAAAAAACGTCAAACTCTTCGGTCACAAAGTTTATAATTGATAAGAGTTGTACAAAATTTAATTATTGGCCTCAATTTTACTCACTACTTATTAACATTCTTTTTGTATATAAATGAAGGATAAGATGGCAAAACTGAGGCAATTGGACCACATCGAGGGAGATGCTAACAAGCTAGAATTTCTTGACAAGAAGTTTGGATCTCTTTTCTTTCTCTCGCTCTTTCTTTTTGGATTAGTTTATCGTTTTTCTTTGATTATATGTAGTCCAATCTTATTTACAAATTGTAAAATAAAAAACGTATATGTGTAATTATAAAGAACAATAAAAATAGAATGAAAAGAGAACTAGGAGCTCGATTTTAAAAAAGAATACTTTGAGAAATTAAAACAAAATATCAAAGATAAATAAATAAAATATTCAATCAAATCGAATGCACTTATAAAATAAAAATATACAAATTCGTAAGTGACAATTTAGTACTTTTAACGGATTTTAACTTACAGATGCTTAGCTTATAAGTGTTTTTGATTAATATAAAATAATATAAAAATGTTTGTAACTTTCACTTAATTATTATATGTGTTTTGCACATGTGTCTTGCATAAATTATTAAAAGTATATATAAGAAGAATAAATTATTAAAATATAGCAATTGATGTTAGATAATTATTAAATCTATTTAAATAATATAGTTTAACACTATAATCTACTTATTTTACAACTATTAGTGTCGCAAATCATAAATATATTGGAATAAGTAAACAACTCTTATAAATTATGATCGCAAAATAATTTTTGGATTTTGAAATAAATGCTTTATGTTACAAACAAAGTTATGGTACCTAACCTTTTCAAATACAATTATTACAAAGGAGATTAGTAAAAATTTAGAACATAGTGTGTATTTCTTTTCTAGCGTTGATATTTATCAAGTCTAAACTTACTTAATTTTTTAATGGACTTTATCAATAAAAATTAAAGATTCATATCAAATAATAAAATTAGACCTCTACAATTAAAATAAACAGTATAAATTTTGAAAAAGGAAGAATATTCCTTCTATTTTTCTAACTTAATAAAACTCATATATTAACCATCAGCAACTCTCCTACAACAGTTGTAGTTTAGATCGATAATGTGAGCGATCTCACATTTATGGAGTTATATAAGCATTAACGTATTTTGATTTATCAAAGTGTTAGACATTATCGAGTACCTTATACTTGGTTTCTTTTGTATGAAGTATAATTCATGAATTTTTCCTGATGGTTGGCTTTGGATGTTTCAACTTGTTGCTGATTTCTTAATCTCCATAGGATTGAGGTGAGCATAACTTAATTTGACGTTTTGTAAGTTATTTTTATGTATCTTTTCTATTCTAACTATAGTGTTACTTAAATGAGACATTGAAATAGAAATTAAGAATAGTCTTCATAAAAATTATTATTTTATTATTCTAGATACAATGATGAAAGTATGAAACTCTTTGATGCAGAATTTAGAGCTACAAATCAAGAAGAGCTCATTGGAACTTGAGATTGTGGAAGCGAACCTAAGGTCATTTGATTTAGTATCACAAATATCTTCCTTTATATATAGCTCTTCTAAATCATAATATCATGATTGAATATATCGACGTCACCTTAAACATTCATTTAGACATTGATCATAATAATATATTTCAATTGTCTAAATATAATATACTAACAAAGTTAAAGAAGTTGTCAATATATTCCGCCTAACAATATGATTGTGTAGAAATTTTGAACCAGGACCCAAGGAAGAGCTTTCGCTTAATCATCTCTATTGGTGTGAGAGAAACTTGCAACTATCTCTCCAAAAAGTCATGGCTAGAAAAGTTAGTTCTTCCACAAATTAGTTTTTCATGAGTTATCATTGAAGATTAATGCAAAATCGTAAATTTTATGATAATAAGTATTTTTCAGAGAAATAATGTAAAATACTAATTAATATGAAATGAATTTTGATTAGATGGAATTGGAGAAACAAGAAAAGATGGATGTTGACTTTGCTGCCCAACAAACAACTCCTCAGCATGACACTAATAATTGGATTAATTCATCCAGGTTATATTTTAATCTTTTCCCAAGAATTTTTTTTTTATAAAAAATTTTCTCTCCTTTATTTGCGTTAGTTTCATTATTATTTTGTTATTATTACAGTTCTACCATTTGGGGAACAAAGAAAAGGGAGTAACAAACAATTCTAATAATTACACCCATATCCCTTTCTCTGCAAGTTCTTCACAGTCTGAGAATACTCCATTTTCTCAAATCCAAAACTCCTCACCTCAGGTAATACTTTTTCAAGTCATATGTTTTTTCAAGAAAAAAATGACTTTCTCGTGAACTTCCAGCTAAATATTTGTACTTCTACAAGGTTTCTTTCAATATCTTTGATTCAACTATCTATTATTGCTCGCAAGATGATATTTTTATCGATTTAAAGAAATATGATGAAATCAAAATTATAACTATTAATGTATCTAAACTTTATATGATGTCAACTTTCTCTACATTATATAAGAAAGAGTTGAGGCTGAAGCAGGTAGGTCTCCATCGAGTACCTACTTCACCAAGGACCTTTTTCGAAACAAGTAAAAAAATATTTTATTTTTATTTTTAATTACTTTAGTTAGTATATAATTTTCTGAGATTTTAGGATCTCACTTTAGCTATGCCTTTTTCGTTTTAAATTCATAACCTTTAGTTATATGATATAACATTATTACTTTGAACGTTATTAATATTCATATGAATTTTGTAACTTCTAGTCAACGGTTGATTAAGAAATATACTTTAATTATGAACATTTCAGTGATCCTCTTCATATTAGATTTATGAGAAAAAAGAATGAGATGATTTACCATCACACACACGTACATGCATATATATATATATATATATATCATCTCAAATTGATGCAACAGCTCCTAATGTTCGTGAATCTAACTATTCCATGGATGTTTGTTCAAAGCTCTTTCTTATTATATAATTGATCAATACACTTTATTTGTTCTTTTATAAGTTCATTTGTATTATATTATTCACATAAATACTCACGTTAAATGTTTTATCATAATGATCAGGAGAATACCATTGGAACTGCTGAATACCTTATTGAAAACACAGATAAGAATGATGCACGGAAATTGAACGATGTTCACCTCAATGAAGCTTTCAATGAGGAAAATTCAAAAATTTAGATTGATCAACAAATGAAAAAAGCCATATGTTTATCTAGTTTGTTTATCTTTGATCCATTTGAATTATCACATACTCCTGTTGTTTAAGCTTTTTAATTTTTATTTACTTGCTTTTGTATGCAAGAGATCATCTTAAATGTATGAAGGGTGTCCTATATATGTTGAATTGAATAGCAATAAGGACCTACAAATGTTGAAAATAAATTGTATGTTGGAAACACCATATGCATTAATACTTCTTATTATTGTTGGGCTTTTAAAGGTTTGAATGGGAATTAAGGGTTGTGACTTTTTTAAAGGATTGTCTTTTTTGGAGGGACGTGATTTTTCTAAAGAGTCGTAACCTTTTCAAAATATTGTGTCTTCTCCAAACAATTGTTATCTTTTTGAATGATTGTAACTCTTTTGATAAGACGCAATAAGCACCCTTTGTTGGCTATAAATAGAGGAGTTTCATTTCATTTTTGAGGATTGAGTTTCCTCCTTCTTTGTAATAACCTTGCCAGTCATTTTTAAGTTTATCATTAAAAATTACTATTTTGTCATTTCATAAGTTGCTTTGGAACTATTTTGAACTATTTGTGTTGTTGGAACTGAGATCTTGTGTTTTAAAAGTTGAAAATGTGAGTTTTGGCATTGTTGGAAGCTTAAGTTATTGAAAAAGTGAGTTTTTGTACCATTTGGAGTTTCGGGTGTCGGAAGGAAAATTCATCAATTTCATTAGCTCTGGAACGTCGAATTTGATCTAGAAAAAGTGATAAAAATGAATTTGGAGTTAAAACGGAGATTTTGGACCCAAAGTTGCATCTTCAGATGATTTTAAAGCCTAAGTTTGACTTTGGTCAGCATTCAGAGTTCGTTAGCTCGAATCAAAAGTTCGACAGTTCCAGTGGTTCTTGATAGTGAAACTCACACTAGAAATGATCTCGTTGTAATTTTTGGAGTTTCTGAGGGCAATTTTTGTGTTTTGAGTTTTAACAGACTTTATCGACAATCGGGTCAAGGAGACCTTGAAATCGAATTCTAATAGTTTCATTGAGTCCAAATTGTCATTTCTAATAGAGATACATGTTTGGTTTGTGAGTATCGGATTTCGAACAAACCCTGAGGGTCCGTTTCAAATCTTAAAATTGGTTGATTTATTGAAATCTGGTGCAGCTCTGCTTACTTCTCCGCGTTCACAAGATTGACCTTTGTGTTTGTGGAGGTCTAGCTTTTTCTTTCTTCACATTTGCAGTCAGATCCCCTGTATTTACAGAAGTATATTGTGGGGTCCTTCGCTTTTAGGGGCCCTGTTACGTGTTTGTGGAGCTTCGTCAGAGTTGTCTCTCCGTGTTCGTGAGCCCCACCTTTCGTTTGCAGAGTGTTAACTTCCATGAACAGTTTTGAAACTGAGAAAAAATCATTTTACCCCATTTTTGATATTTCAAGTGTCATGATCTGGTCTCGGTCATAGCCTGTTAGATTACATCAACAGGCAAGCCAACTACCCAACCCAGGGTACCTGTCCCAAATAACTAGTCATAAATATAATAGATACAACAATATAAATCAACATAACCTATCCAGAACATGGAAGTCAACTGTATAGAGCTACGATATACGGATGAGTTTATATCTTGGACTCATTTTGGGCTTAGAATAAGAAGAAATATCATCTTTTGTGTGCTATTATGCTTCAATTGCTAACTAATATGCATTTGTTATGATAGGAATGGAGCTTAATGTGCATATGTGGACAATGCTCAACAAAATATTAAAAAGGGACAAAAGCATCAAAAGGTGGATAAAAGCGGCTTCGCTGACATATTTGGCGGAACGCTGATGACTCAGTGAGACCACCTAACGTTGCAGCAACAAAGCCCCTAAGTCCATGCCAGAAAGATGGTCAGAATTGACGTCGCCAACACATTCCGCATTTAGTTGAATGGCCAAGGAGACCGCCTAATGTCGCAGTCCCCAAGTTTAGGAAAAAAGGGCGACACAGAGGGAAGTTCGACGTATCGCGGAACTGTATTTGAATCATACTTGAATTTCACAAGTAGGTCTGAGGAGGATAAAATGTACGCTAATCTTATTACTATCTCATAGAGATAGAGAAACTGTTTTGGAAAAATCCTCATCTCAAATCATAAGAAAGTTAACAAATTAAAAAAAAGGTAAATCATAAAGTATACTAGTATTAGTACTAGTAAGAAGTAAAGATAAATATTTTGTGTTTTCTTTGAGACAAGGTTTGGCATCATTTATGTAGAGTCACTTTCATGCCAATAAGTAGACAAAGTCAGTAAGAAAGTAAAAGAAATCAGAAGAAAAGAGTAACATCATATGTATTCATAAATTCTCTTAACTAATTGCACATGGAAAGAAAGTACTTTTGAGTGTATATGTTACATATATAATGTTTTAGTTTATTCGTATGAGATGTTTACACCAGATCATATTAATTTACTAGAGCTAAAATATAATCTTAAAATCGACGATTTTAAATAAATTCTGAATTAAGGCTAGTGGTATTTTGGGGTGTTTTGGGGGGTTTAGGAGGTCATTTTGGTCATTTAGAGTCGTCGGCCAATCGCTAGTCGCGATCATATATTCATTGAATTTGAGTGTGTTAACATGAACTGATCATCAAAAAATTACTTAGTTGAGATGTGTTGGGCCATGATGGACTATATAATGCATCATAATGCCAATCTAACGAAGTTTTACTATTTTTTTCCCTTTGTTTTGTTATAATTAGTTTAATTACTTTAAGAAATACCTCAACAAGGACGGAGGTAATGTATTACTTATAGCTTCCAATGAATTCAGTAACTTTTACTTAGATTTTGTAATTATCAACAATAGCATACCTAGTAAAATCTCAGAAGTTGGGTTTGGGAGGGTAAAATGTACGTAGACCTTGCCACTATCTTATAGAGATAGAGAGCTTGTTTCTGGAAGACCCTCAAAGCAGACCTTGCCACTACCTGGATAGTTTTATTTCATGAAAAACGTCACCTTGAGTCACAAAGTTTATAATTGATGAGTTGTAATAAAATTTAATTATTGGCCTCAAATTTACTCACTACTTATATTAACATTCTTATAGTATATAACGAAATCTCCTTTATTTGTTTCAGTTTCATTATTATTTCGTTATTATTATAGTTCTACCATTTCGGGGAACAAAGAAAAGGGAGTACCAAACAACTCTAACAATTACTCCTATATCCCTTCCTCTGCAAGTTCTTCACAGTCTGAAAATCATTTTCTCAAATTCAATACTCATCATCTCATGTAATACTTTTCTTATTAAAATGCAATAAATATTTTCTTACAGAGAATGAGATATTTTTAGAAATTATTATTGTTTGCTAAATAGGGTCAGCAACAAAACATGGTGGTAGATGTCAAATATAATCCAATCAAATATTTGAATAATCACTTTTTCATCGATATTCTTGAAATCTTGGTAAATCCTAACCTCCCCCTTCCTCTTACTAAACTATTTTAAGTCATATGTTTATTCAAGAAAAAATGAATTTTGATGAAAGTAATAAAAGTCATGATAACTCTCTCATAAACTTTTAGCAAAATATTTGTACTTCTACAAGGTTACGTTACTTTCAATAGCTTTGATTCGACAATCTATTACTACTCGCAAGATAATATTTTTATCGATTAAAAGAAATATGATGGAATCAAAATTATAACTATCAATGTATTTAAACTTTATATAATGTCATGTTTCTCTACATTATATAAGACAGAGTTGAGGCTGAAGCAAGCAAGTCTTCGTCGCCAAGGCATTTTCGAAACAAGTAAAAAAAATTATTTTTTTATTTGCTTTATTTAGTGTATAATTTTTTTGAAATTTTAGGATCTCAATTTTGCTAGGCCTTTTTAGTTTTAAATTCATAACATTTATGTAACGCCCCGGAGGGTACTCTAGGCGTCGCTGGTGCTCAGAGACTATTACCAGTCTCCAAGTGAAGCCTCGATCTCAGGATAGTCATTCAACATCAAGCATAGCGGAAGTAATGGAATAAAGCAGTGAGCTACATCAGTCATTCTACATCAATATATAAGGAGGGCTAATGGCCAATAAACTCAGTCTTAGCATCAATGATAAGTCAACGGTGTTACTAACTCAACTCAAAGAGGGAAAAGACCTCAACTCATATCTATGAAGTTTCTATCTCAACTCAACTAGACAGTCTAAGAAGGTACCATGACAGGCCATGGCAACGCAACTCAATAAAATGAAATAACTGATAACGTAAAAGGTTCCTTCGGATAGCAAGGAGGCTCACCAATAATTGAAATCGGAATCTCCGAACCTCAACGATGCATCTACTGAAGTCCTATACCTCCTATATCGGCATCATGAAATAATGCAGCGCCGAGTGACATCAGTACATGGAATGTACGGTATGTAAAATGGTTGAATATAACAGTACATATAGAACAATATATGGATAATATCAACTCAACATCATACTCTGTCAGAATGTCAAATGTCTATCTAGAGCAAGAATAAAGAGTAGTCACTAACCATCAACATCTGATCAATACATCAGACTCAGCTCAAGGAAACTCGACTCAACTCAAAGGACGCATGCTTGTTTAGGACAAGGATAAAGGGTAGTTCCTGAAACATCAACATCTATCAAGACTCATACCATCACATCAACATCAGAGTACTATTAATGTAGGACCTAACTGGGAGTTTCTCTAACTGACAACCACCACCTATGAGCCAGTGATGATACAACGAAGCAATGCCATTGCCACATCCATCAAGTACCTTGTCCATGGTAAAGGACATCACCATCAGTAGATCCACAAGAAATAACATCAGTCCTTTTTTGGGAAAAGAAAACATTTGTATTACGGTTCGATCCTCTCTCCTACGCATGCCACGTAGTTAATGAGTTCGAGTGGGACTCACTCTCACCCATTTCGGTGCTTAATACTCCTCCTAGAACTCGACATGTTCATAAAATATCATCATCAAGATTTATCATCATCGGTCCGATTAGGAAATAGTACATCAACATCAACATTAACTCATCCCATCAACATCAACATCCAAGACTCGAAACATTCTTTTAGAATTTAGTTTTAAGTTTTAAGACTCATGAACATCATTCTCATCAACATCATTCTCATCAACATTATCATCAAGACTCTCAACAATTTGGACCACAATCACAACATTAAAAACATCATCATCGTTAAGGCTCTAGACTCTTCCCCCCTAAGTTCAATCTTGCATTCTTTAGTGAAATAGACATAGGGTTTTGCAAAATCATTCATGAAAACAACTTATACAGTAAACCAAGTTTATGATGATCATCAATTTAAGAAAAATACATGAATTAAGAAGAATCTCAATAAAATACTCAAGGATTTGTACATATAACTCATCATCTTCAATCATAGACTCAATTTACTCAAAGGGGGCACATGGAAGAATAATCCCATGCTTTAGATTAGCCTTACATTCCTGGGATGATTGCTAACAACACTTCCTCGTAGAATCTCCTCTTGACTCTTCAGCCTCAATTCTCCACAAGCCCTAACTTGGTGAATTTCACAAGGAAAAGGATTTTAGAATGGGTTTTGAACACTTTCTTCGTTAAAACGACCTATAATAATGGAATGCGGGTTTTTGAAGAGGTTAGGAATTGACTATAATGCCCCTCAAAATTTTTAGAAATTTTCCAACCGTAAAATAACACAGTCTGCGACGCGGCCTCATCGTAGACAGTTCATTTTTGGCAAAAACTTTTCTGGAAGAGTTTTCTCAACTCCGTCGAAAAAATTAGGAAAAACATAAGTGCGCCTCAGTGATGGGTCTGCGATGGGTATGCGACGCGGCTCTATCGCAGACTCTCACTGTCTCTGGTTTTGAAATACAAAATTATCTTTTGACTCGGTCGCTCTAAAAATTGACCGAGACACTTCCCCCACTCAATATCTTGTGTTGATCATGAATCCAGCCTTGGATTTCCCATCCGGGCATCAGAAGATGCTTTATGCGCACATGTCTCCTCTAGGGGTATTTTGGTAATTTTACCAAGCATTACATCATCTCCCCGTTGGGATCATTTGTCCTCGAATGATGAGTGGGAGGGGTATTATGGCACGAATTGACTCAAAACTCATCTCAATACTCCCTCAACAACTCAACTTTTCATCTCTTCATCGACCTCAGTAACACCTACTCAAAACATCAAAATATACACATCAACTCAGGATACAGACATGAATTTAATCTAAGTATAGGATATTACCTTCGATACTCTCGTCATTAGGCACGAATACGTGCGAGTATTTAGTTCTCATCTCTTTCTCAGCTTCCAAGTGGCTTCCTCAACAAATTGGTTCCTCCACAAAATTTTAATGGAGGCTATCTCTTTGTTCATCAGTCTGCGAACCTATCGATCCAAGATTTGGACAGGAATTTCCTCATTGGACAAGCTATCTTTGACTCCCGTGCTCCCAATAGGGATTACCAAGGCAGGATCTTCCAATCATTTCTTCAGCATAGAGATGTGGAACACCAGATGTGTTCTGCCTAACTCAAAAGGTAACTCTAGCACATAAGCAACCTTACCAATTTTCCTCACAATCTGATAAGGGCCGATATAGAGAGGGCTTAATTTTCCCTTTTTCCCAAACCGCATGACACCCTTCATGAGAGATACCTTTAAGTAAACCCAATTACTCACCTCGAACTCTAGGTCTCTTCTCCTCACATCAGTGTAATATTTCTGAAGGCTTTGTGCAGTCTTCAACCTCTCTCTAATAATATTTACCTCCATGGACTGGTGGACAAGGTCAGGCCCAATCAACTCAGCTTCTTCAATCTCAAACCACCCAATAAGTGATCTACACCTCCTCCATACAAGGCCTCATAGGGGGCCATTTGAATGCTCGCATGATGACTATTATTATATGCAAATTCAATCAATGGTAAATGGTCATCCCAATTCCCTTTGAAGTCAAGGACACGAGATCTCAACATATCCTCTACCGTCTAAGTAGTGCGCTCCGCCTGATCATCCGTTTGTGGATGAAAGATTCTACTCAGATTTACCTTGGTACCCAATCCCTTCTGGAAAGACCTCTAGAAGTGGGGAGTAAACTGGGATCCACTATTCGAATTAATGGAAAAGGGAACTCCATGCAACCTCACAATCTCTTTGATGTAAATCTTGGCATACTCCTCCGTAGTATTAGTTGTCTTAACTGACAAGAAGTGCGCCTGATTTAGTCATCCTGTCTATAATCACCCATATGAAATTATGTTGCGTATGGGATCTCGGTGGGCCGATGATAAAGTCCACGTTAACCATCACCCACTTCCACTCCAGAATCTCAAAGTTTTGTGCCAAGCCACTTGGCCTTTAATGCTCAACCTTTACTTGCTAGCAGTTCGGGCACTTTGAAATGAACTGAGCAATGTCCCTCTTCATTCCACTCCACCAATAGACTTTTCGTTGTGATACATCTTGGTGGAGCCTAGCTGAATGGAGTGTATAGTGTTGTAGGCTTCCGTCATAATCCTCTCTCGAACACCATCACCATCAGGAACACATAGCCTGCTCTAGTATCTCAATACCCCATCTCCCCCTTTGGAGAAGACGATCACTTTTTGTTTGTGGACAACCTCCTTCAATTGGAGTATAATAGGATCTCGGTCCTGCATCTCTTTTACCTCAATCACTAGGGACGATGAAGACCCACTCTTAACATTGATTCCTCCCTCATTATTCTCCTCAAGTTGGACTCCTAGTCGAGCCAACCTATGCATTTCCTTCACTAGCTCCTTTTTCTCTTTCTCAAGATGGGATGCACTACCCATTGACAACCTGCTAAGGGTATCAACAATAATGTTAGCTTTACCTGGGTGGTATAGGATGCTCATGTCATAATCCTTGAACAACTCTAACAATCTCTTCTGTCACAGGTTGAGCTCTCTCTGACTGAAGACATATTGCAGGCTCTTGTGGTCAGTGAACACGTCCACATGCACTCCATACAAATAGTGGCGCCAGAGTTTAAGTGTGAACACTACTGCCGCCAACTCAAGATCATAGGTCAGATAGTTCCTCTCATGAACTTTAAGTTGCATGGAAGCATAGGCGATCACCTTCCCTCTTTGTATTAATACACATCCCAATCCAACTCTTGATGCGTCACAATATATAACAAAATCTTCTGTCCCATCGGACAAAGTCAAAATAGGTGCAGTGGTCAATCGAGTATTCAACTCTTGGAAGCTCTTCTCACATTCCTTAGACCACTAACACTTGACCTTTTCTGGGTCAGCTTGGTCTATGGTGCGGATAGGGAAGAAAATCTCTCAATAAATTTGCCGTAGTCGCCTGC
This sequence comes from Solanum rostratum, assembly GCA_029948455.1. Taxonomy (NCBI): domain Eukaryota; kingdom Viridiplantae; phylum Streptophyta; class Magnoliopsida; order Solanales; family Solanaceae; genus Solanum; species Solanum rostratum. The sequence continues at coordinate 11,650,199 of CM057053.1, read as the reverse complement.
CAACCCCAAGAAACTTCTTATATCAGTTGAAAAGGGTCTGCGGTAGTCAATATTCAAAATGTCTGCTTCATCTTTAGTAGTGGAAGTGAAAGAAAAGCAAGACCAAGATCTTGTCTTACTTCAGTTGAAGGAAGCGGTCCAGAAACAGAAGGTGATGATTTTCTCCAAAGGGGGAGATGGGATGTTGAGATGCCAGAGTAGATTGTGTGTTCCAAATGTTGATGGTATCGTTGAAGCCCACAACTCTAGATAGTCCATTCATCCTTGCTCTACCAAGATGTACCACGAGTTGAGGGAAGCCTATTGGTGGAGTTGAATAATGAGGGATATTGTTGAGTTTTCTCTAAGTGTCCGAATTGTCAACAAGTCAAAGTTGAGCATGAAAGACCGTGTGGATTGGCTCAGAACTTTGAGATTCCTGAATGGAATAGGAAATGATCAATATGTATTTCATTACCAGTCTACCAATGTCTCGAAGGCAACATGATTCAATATGAGTGATTGTTGATAGCATGACTAAATTAGCTTACTTCTTGGTGGTCAAGACTACTAACACTCCAAAAGAGTATCCCAAGTTGTACATTCGTGAGATTGTAGGTTGCATGGAGTTCCCTAGTCCATCATGTTAGACAGAGGAGCTCAATTCACCTCCCAATTTTGGAGATCTTTTCAGAAAGGATTGGGTACTCAAGTCAACCTGAGTACTGCCTTTCATCCTCAGATGGACAACCAAGCAGAACGTATAATTCAAGCATTAGAGGACATGTTAAGAGCTTGTTTCCTTGACTTCAAAGGAAATTCAGATGACCACTTACCATTGATTGAGTTTTTGTATAACAATAGTTACCATACAAGTATTCAGATGGCTCCCTATGAGGCTTTATGTGGGAGTAAATGTAGATCATCAATCGGGTGGTTTGAGGATGGAGAAGACGAGTTGATTGGACCTGATCTTGTCTATCAATCGATGGAGAAGGTAAAGATTATTAAACAAAGGTTAAAACTACACAGAGGCGTCATAAAGGGTGTCAGAGACTTGGAGTTTAAGGTAAATGATTGGGTATACTTGAAATTGTCACCCATAAAGGGTTTCATGAGATTTGGGAAGAAGCAAAAACTGAGTCCATGCTATATTGGTCCCTATCAGATTGTGAAAAGGATTGGGAAGACTGCTTATGGGTTAGAGTTACCTTCTGAGCTAAACGCGATTCATCTGATATTTTATGTCTCGATGTTGAAGAAATGCTTGGGAGATCTTTCATTGGTAATCCTTGTTGAAAGTATTGGAGTGAAGGATAGCTTGTCTTGTGAAGAGATTCCAGTCAAAATCCTTGATCATCAAGTTCGCAAGTTGAGAACCAAAGAGATTGCATCAGTAAAAGTCCAGTGGAGAAATCAATTTGTTGAGGAAGCCACGTCAGAAGATGGAGAAGATATGAAAGCTAAATACCTGTATCTATTCATGCCTAATGATGATAACGATGAAAGTAATGTCCTTACTTTTGATCTGAATTGATTTGTCCATTCCTAAGTCTTAATAGAGATTCTCTAGATTGTTAATGGGTCGATATTTTGATTGGTCTGATTGATTGTCAAGAGAGTGTTCATTGATTATACGTACCTTGATGTCCACCTTCACCTTCATTCGAGGACAAATGATTCCAAGGGAGAGATAATGTAACACCCAATAAAATTACCAAAATGCCCGTAGATGTGACATGTGCGCATAATGGGTCTTCCTAAACTTTAATGGCAATCTGACGCAAAAATTGCGATAAACACGAAGAATTATGTGGGGAAGTGGTCTTGGTTGATTTTTAGAGCAATCGAACCAAAAGATAATATTTTGATGCAAAAACGCAATTCTAGAAAGAGCGTGTGGCATGTCCACATCGCGGACTTGTCGTGCATTTACACTTGGATGTGATCCCAATATTTTCTACGGGATTAGAAAACTCGATCGGAAAATTTTTGGCGAAAACCTCAAAAATCAACCAACGCGACACGAACTTGGTACACCGAGGTGTAGTTTTTTTAGTTTTTTCATGAGGGACACTCTAGACTTTTCTCAACCCCTCCTAAACTTAAAACACGAAAAAAATAGGTCATTTAGAGAGTAAAAACGGTTATAACACCCATTCCTAGGTCTTTCTAAGTTTCTAACAAATACTAGGTCTAAAGAGAAAAGAGGAAGAGCGAGGATTCAAGAGAATTAAGACAAATTCCTATAAGATTGATTGACAAAACTCCATACAAGGTATGTAAGGCTAAACTAAGGCGTGGAATTTTTCTTCCATGTGCCCCTTGATGGAGAGATTGATAGATGTATGTATTGAGTCACTATGCATATTTTTCCATGAATGTTTTCTTGTAATTTATACATTCTATGTACTTTCATGAGTTGATGATCATCATAAACTTGATTTTACTGATTGAATACTTTTCATGAGTTACTACATAAACCCTATATGATATTTTATAAAAGATGCATAAATGAACCTAGGGAATTGAGTCTAGAGCCTGGATTTGAGAATATTGATTGTGATTGTGACGTGAACATGATGATGGGTTTATAGAACTTGATGGTCCTACGAGTATTCATAATTGAACTCCAGAGATTGGTCAAATTGACTGTCCTGCTAATGATTGGTCTAAGCTCTTTGAGAGATTGAATGAGAATTGAGTTGATGAGATGATTAATATAATAGGCCGAAAGGCCTGATTTTGATAGAGCTGATGAAATGATGAGAGTCTTTATGAGTCAAATTGAAATGACTAAGTTAGATGGATAGACTTATGAGCATTGAGTCTTAGGAGAAGTATCGAGCACTGAAATAAGTAAGAGTAAGTTCAACTCGCACTCATTAACTACGTCGCCAAGCGTAGGTAGGATTGAACCATTACATCAGAGGTTCCCTCTTGAGTTGAAGTCCCTACAACAATAGCAGACTTGAGAGACTAGATCCCTTATGGATTAGAGTCGTTCTTTACCTGGAAAGTACGGAATGGTTGTGGAAACATCAATGGGATTGTTGTTCAATCATTGCCTCATAAGTGATTATTTTCGGATAAGAGAAAATCCCTGATAGGTTCTACACTGATAGTACTCTAATTTTTCTTGATTCGATTGGATTGGATGGTATTTATGGGTCATTGTCTACTCTTTATTCTTGCAATAGATGAGCATTTGACATTCTGATTGAGTATCTTCTGAGTTGATGTTTTCTGTATTATTCTACCAATATCTATTTCATTCGGCCATTTTACATATTCGTACACTCTACGTACTGACTTTCATTTGGACTGTATTAGTTCATTGATGTAGAGACAGTTACTAGAGATCATCAGCAGGCGCTCCCTTGAAGATTTATTTCACACATTAGCTTATTGGTGAATCCTCCTTGACTTCAGAGGATGCACATGATTTGTTCCATCTATCTTTCTAGAGTTAGACTTGATTTAGCTTTATTTTGATTTGTGGTAGCCATGGGTCTGTCCTTGGCATCAATTGATAGTGATAGAGGCTTCGTAGACTAGAGTCGAATTGTTGATTGGAGATTATGTTGAGCTAGTTTTCTTTCGTACTAACTTGTTTTATTAAAAATATGATATTTGAAACACATATTGTCCACATTTTATTTTCATAGTCTTCTGCTGATATGTTAAATATGTTGAGGGAGTGACTGTGATGAGGCCAAAGGGTTTTCTTGGGGACTAGAATTTAGTCTTTGAGTGCCGACCGCGTCTAGGCTACCCTCCCGTGGCGTGACACTTCTCTAAGTCATAACCTTTTCGAAAGATTGTGTATTTTCCAAATGATTATTATCCTTTCAAAAGATTGTAACTCTTTCGATAAGACATAAGAAGCACATTTTGTTTCCCTATAAAACGAGGAGTTTCCTTTCATTTTTGAGCATTGAGTTTCCTCCTTCTTTATAACAACCTTGCCGGTCATTTTTGAGTTTATCTATAAAAAATTACTATTTTACCCTTTTGTAAGTAGCTTTGGAACTATTATAAACTATATATGTTGTTGGTACTAAAATCTTGTGTTTTTAAAGTGGAAAATGTCCGTTTTGGCATTTTCAGAAGCTTAAGTTATTGAAAAAGGACTTTTTATACCATTTGGAGTTTCATGTGTCGAAATAGAAATTTGTTAATTTCATTAACTCTAGAACATTAAATTTGATCTAGGAGAAGTTATGGCACTGAATTTGCAGTTAAAATGGAGATTTTGGACTTAAAGTTGCATTTTCAGTTGTTTTCGAAGACTAAGTTTGACTTAGGTCAACACTCGGTGTTCGAAAGCTCAAATCAATATTCTAACAGTTCCAGCGATTTTGGGTGGTGAAACTAATTCTAGAAATAGTCTCGTTGTAATATTTGGAGTTTCTAAGGGCATCTTTGATATTTTGAGTTTTAACTAGTTTTAACAAGCTTTATCGATAACTGGGTTAAGGAGATCTTGGAATCGAATTAAGATAGATCTACTGCGTTTGAATTGCCGTTTTGGATAAAGATACATGTCTGATTTGAGAGTATCAATTCCGAATAAACCCCGAGGATCAATTTTGAGTCTTAAAATTAGCTGATTTGCTGAAATTTGGTGAAGCTCTCCTCCCTTCTCCGCAATCGCGGGATTGACCTCTGTGTTCATCGTGGTCTAGTTTTTTCTTTGTCCGCATATGCAGTCAGATCCTTCTTATTTTCAGAGCTATATTGTAGGGTACTCCGCATTAGCTGAGCTGTGTTCCACATTTGTGGAGCTTTGTTAGACTTTTCCCTTCCTGTTCGCGAGCCCCACCTCACGTTCGCGGAGTGTTAACTTCCATGAACATTTTTAAAATTGAGAAAACATCATTTTTACCCTATTTTTGATATTTTAAGTGTCACGATCTGGTCCCAATCATGATGGTGTCCGCTAGATCCCGTCTACAGGCAAGCCAATTACCCAACCCAGAGTACCTATCCTAAATCACTAGTGACAAATATAATAGATACAACAATATAAATCAACACAACCTACCCAGATGCTGGAAGTCAATGGTACAAAGCTACGATATACTGATGAGTCCATATCTTGGACTCATTTTGGGCTTAGAATAGGAAGAAATATTATCCTTCGTGTGTTATTATGCTTTAATTGCTAACTAATATGCATGTGTTATGACAAAAAATGGTGCTAAAAGTGCATAAGTGGACAATGCTCAACAAAATATGAAAAGGGGCAAAAATGTGAAAAAGGTGGACAAAAGAGGTTTTGCTGACATATTTGGTGGAATGCCAAACACTCAGTGAGACCACCTGACGTTGCAGCAACCAAGCCCCTAGGTCCTTGCTAGAAAGGTGATCAGAGTCAACATTGCCAACACATTCGGTGCATCATTGAATGGCAAAGGAGACCGCCTTATGTTAGAGTACTCAGGACCCCTAAGTTAAGGACAGAAGGGCGAAGCAGTGAGAAGTTCGGCGTATCACCAACCATGATCGGTGGAGTCTAGAGATGTTGCCCAATCTTCCAGAGATTCAAGCCTTCAAGAGATGTAGAAAAAGGCAGTCAAGTCCACATTCAGTGTATTGCCAAAGTGCTTGGCGAGGGCCGACCTTGACTGCCGAATGGCTACTCGGTGCACAAACGTTTATTTATTTTTCATGAACTATATAAACCTTTTTGAAAGGACATTGTACATAGCATTCTAATTCAAGTTTTACAGATAGAGAGAGAGTAAAAATAGAGTACATAGAACCTTCTGTCACGACTCGGACCTAGGATCTAGGAGTGACATGACGAATGAGGAACCGAGAGTCCCCAAACAAGCCTCAAAGTATCCCAATTCACATCATCGGTTCGGAAGCTTACTCAAATAATAAATACATAATTCTAAGGGATGGGAAGGTAGGACTCACATTATGGGGATAATTCGGGACTTAGGATCTTTTGCATCATATCATACCATCAAGTCATAAGACTCATAACCAAACCACATAACAATATTCAATAGGTAACCAAGCCATGACATAATCTCCAACATAGCATTTAGCATATAAATGTAAAGGAGTTTACAAGATGTCCAACAATACCTCTAATCATAAGATAGTTCGGGGGCTAAGACATACCCGAGCTCACCCTCAAAGTGAATAAGATTAGTAAAACACTATAGGTAAAGGAATAGTGGCTTGTCCTTGGAAGATAGGACTCACCACAACAAGCAAAACTTGAGATCCGAGCTAAATGTCGAACGGTGGATGTACGTAGTTCCCCGCCCCTACATGGTGAGATCATGTAGGAAAAAGTATGTGTTAGTACGTTTGAATGTACTAGTATGCGGGTATGCAACATGAAAGAAAGATGATGTTAACTTGCACAATATGTCACATGCAAAACCATAGAATAGCCATAACCCACATACATTAGCACTCAATGAGACACTCCTTGCTTGAATTGTGAAAAGGAAGGGTTGTACCCATCCTCATGAATACACATGTAGCTCATGATATGACTTTGTATAGGGAAGGTTGTACCTATCCTCATCTACACATTCTATAAAGAAAGGGTTGTACCTATCCTCATTAATACACATTCAGCTCATATAACCATGTGCATAGGGAAGGTTGTACCTATCCTCATCTATGCCTTGTGTAAAGGGAGGGTTGTGCCCATCCTCATCAATACACACTTAGGTCATACATACATGTGCGTAGGGAAGGTTGTACCTATCCTCATCTATGCCTTGTGTAAAGGGAGGGTAGTGTCAATCCTCATCAATACACACTTAGCTCATACATACATGTTCATAGGGAAGGTTGTACCTATCCTCGTCTATGTGTTGTTTAAAGGGAGGGTTGAGCCAATTCTCATCAATACACCCATGTGATTACATACTCTCGCAAGATGTCATATCATATGTGAAAGGCCCCGAACCCTTGACGTCACCTCAAGGTCCCTGACACTGCCCAAAAGTTGCCAGGCACCTCCTCACGGAAGGGCCTACACGGTTCGTGTGAAGCCACACGGTCCGTGTGGCCTTCCGTGAAGTGGCGCCTGGGAAAGTAAAGGCGGACGGGTGACCACACGGCCCGTGCGAAGCCACACGGTCCGTGTGGCCTCCCGTGTGGGGATGGTGCGTGGGAAAGGGGAGGAGCAGACGGGCCACCACACGGTCCGTGTGAAGCCACACGGTCCGTGTGGTCAGAAAAAAAGGACCAGGGGCACGGTTCGTGTGAGGCTAGACGGTCCGTCTACCGGACCGTCTCGTGGCAGTTTTCCGCCTGAAAATTTTCTAAGGGTAGGGCCACGGACCGGTAGACGGTCCGTGTGAGCCCAGACGGTCCGTTTACCGGACCGTATGCCCCAGACGGGCCAATTCTTGATCCGTTTCATTAATGGCAATTTCGTAATTTTGGTTTATTCCGGTGCAAATATGGTCTTTTCCACCCTTTCTTGAGCTTCCTATATATTCCATACTTCACCATTTTGAAGCATTTCTACACTTCAACTCTCTCTCTAAAAGTTCTTTCTCAAGACTCTCCACCATCTCTCTAGGATTCTTCAAGCTAAGGTTCACATTTGAGATCACTTCCTCCTCAAGTTTGTCTTCTACCGGGTATGTGGGGTTCGATTCTTGGTTTCCTTTCAACCAAGAAGACCCAAATCCTTACTAAAATTATTTTGTAACTTGTATACTTAAAATGTGAAATTTTAGTACTTGTTCTTAGTATTTTGAACCATGCATGTGTTAGTTTAGGATCCTTATCATGATTTATGTTAGTTTTATGGAAATGAACTATTTGGACTATGGAATTTTGAACTTGCATGTCCCTTTAAATGTGTTATTTTGCATGGGTGATATGTACTACCATTTCCTTGAATTTTTATTTGAATTTCTAGTCTTATATTGTATCTTGTTTTGGTACACTCTACATTACCCATGCTATTCCTACGCTATGTATTGCATTACATACATGACATTTTACATGGAAGTTTCCGGAATTGTGGGATTAAACCCAATTTTGCCCCAAAGGGGAACTATAATGTGAATTTTGGTAAGACATGGGATATGACAATAAGGTGATCACCGGTATGTCTATAATCTTGGCTCTTTGAGCATCTTGGGTGCTTGCACCATCTTGTACTTGTAGATGAGCTATTCCTTGCATTGACATCTTGAATATGATCTTGTAAATCGGCGTTGAGCCCAATTATGTCTTGAACATTATGAACTTGCACTTGACTCTCTTGAAAGCATAAGTATATATATATAAGTATTCTTGTGGGATGTGTAAGACTTAGCACCGATGGAATTGGGGGTCCTCCCCTTTTCCTCGAACTATGTGCCTACATAGGGACGGATGTAATTCGTCTATTTGTACATGACTATGATTTGTCTTGATCTTGTAAATCCTTCCGAAATGGTGATTTCCGTAAGGAAGGTGACCATCCCCGAAATGGTGTGTTCCGTAAGGTGTGATGTAGATTACCCTTGGCAAGTAATCTTCTCCCTACCGGTGGGAGGTCCCAATCGGTCCAATTCGTGTAATAGCTCGCATGGATTTGGTTTGTCGGTTATAGTCCATCCCCGTTATATAGGAGCACTATCGCATTGCACGCATCACGTGTTTCATGGCATCTTGTATATATAATTTCTATTGTATATGTATTCCTTGTATATTATGTGCCCTTGCCACTTAACATGGTTACGCAGGTTTGGTAAATCACGTGCATTGCATACCCTCATACTTAGTACATTCAACGTACTAACGCATACTCTATGCCTGCATGATTTTACCATGCAGGGACCGAGCAGTTTGAGCAGTATCAGCCGGACGCGTAGCTTATCCCTTTCTAGATATTTTGTGGTGAGCCCCGTCTTTCGAGGGCAGGCTTTTGATTTCTTTTGTACACCTCATCTATGTATGTATTTGACTGAGGGTGAGCCCGGAACCTGTCCCGGCCCCCGTTCCTTGATTAGAGGCACTTATTGGACAATTGTATAAACTTCTCATTTTGTTATCTATGGAATATGTCCTCCCTTTTGGTTTTAAGAATGTTCTCTTTAATCTTGTCTTTAAACTTCTGCAAATTTGAGGCTTGTTTGGGGGCTTTCGGGTCCCCATTCGCCGTGTCACATCTAGATCCCGACCCCGGGTCGTGACAATATGCGCACCCATATAATTCGTATTCATGTAGAAGTCAAGTTCATGTTACTTTCAATTCATATCATAATGGTGTTCAACTTATATCATGCTCATGTTCATAGATTCTTGCTCAATTCTTGTTCATAACCATATTTTCATCAAAATCATATACATATATATAAACATATTTGGGTCCTAACCCACTTCATAATTTTTCATAAAGTCCAATACTCATGAATGCATATGACATGAATGATGTGAGATTATCAATGTGTAATTGAGATTCAATCTCACATACCTTAGCTAAACGAGAAGATTCAAGAAGAAATTTGGTGAAGAAAAAGTTTTTCCTTGATTCTCAAGGTTAATTCCCACTAGAGCTCTTTGAGAGAGACTTGAGAGAATTTTTAAATGTGAGGAATGAATTTTGATTGAGAGGAATGAAGTTTAGGTCATTAGGAGGTCTTTAGGTAGCATAGGAAATCACAAAAGACCCTTAGACTAAACCATAATTAGGAAAATGTCATTAATGAAACGAGTAAAAAAATTGAAAACACTGCTTCAAGGAGGACTATATGGTCCGTGACACACCATACTGACCGTATACTTGGCTGTGAACCAACACTTGGAAATTTCATAAAACTTTCATGAAGCTAAGTGAGGTTCCACTGGAAGCCTCACGGACAGTGTGAAGTCACACGGACCGTATAGGTTCCCGTGAGACCACACTTAGAAAATTTCAGCAAATTTTCTTCAAGACAAGGGTGCTTCCGTATTAAGGTACCAAGTTATGAGACATGATTCCACACTTAGAATATAATTTTCCAAATAAATTTCATGATATCTCACCCCCATGATTCGTGAGAAGCCACAAGGCCCGTATGGGTGCCCATGTGGCTTGCCTTAGAAAAAAGGAGGGCACACAGCACAGGAGGGCTTTACGAAAATGGGCCTAAATTATTGATCCAAATTTGAAATTAGGTGAAACTACGTGCGTTGGAAAGCTAATTCAAAGAGCTTGAATTTTGTAGGTCGTAGGCCACCCAGTTTATTTTATGCTAAGATATATGACCATTTAAAGTTGACCCTTCTACTAAATCATATGGAAAGCTTAACCAATGGAACAAATCTGAACTTGGCTTGATGTAGGAGACTCATGAGGACCCTAAAACACAAAAATAAGTTTGGATTGAAGGCTTTAAAGTGCACTTAGCTTGAGCTTGAGGGTTTTATTTTGAGCGCACAACTTGCGAGGTATTACACCTTCTTGCTTAATAGTGCAAGGGTTTGGTGATTTCATGCTTTAGGAAGAAGAAATTGTAAACATTAGCTGCTACGAAACAACTTTTCTCTTGCTATTCATCTTACCCATGGACTCAATTGTTTAATTTGGTATTGATACTTCACTTTTGAGCATAAGAGGCTAAATCCACTTTGTTGGGGGTGTGTAAATAATATAGATCAAGTAGGGAGTACGGGAGCAATTTGATTGCCCTCATTAGCGGGAGGTACTGCGTTTCATGTCATAAGGACCATGTTATAGTTGCTTCAACAAAAGGGGATATTCGGAGGGCAAGCCCAGGAGGATCCCATGAGTATCTTCAGAATTTTGTAGACGTCTGTTTGCCATTCAACTTCTGGGGTGTCACCTAAGACGCCATCAGATTGAGGCTCTTTTCATTCTCTATCTGTGCGAAAGCTGTGAGGTGGGGCCTGAGCTTCCTCGAGATTCAATTACTTCATCAGAGGAACTCCAAAATGTGTTCCTCAGAATGTTTTTCCCCCTTTGAAGATTGTTAAGCTACAAACAAGTATTGAGAACTTCAAAACAATTGATAGTGAGCAACTACATGAGATATAGGTACGATTTCAAAAAACAATCTTCAATGCCTGAACCATGGAGTTTCGGAACACCTACTATTGTAATACTTCTGTGTGAGCTTAGATGCAGTCAACAAAGGTGTGGCTGACTAGTTGGTATGAGGAGGAATCACGAAGCAAAACTTTCATTGCTACATATCAGCTATTGGAGAACATGGCCATGATTGATAGGGCTTGGTATAGAAGAGATAACCTTGTATCTTCTACTCACAGGGGTCTATCCAAAGAACAAATTGCTAAAGATCAAGAGAGGGACAAAACATGGCTAAAATGTTGACTCAGTTTGATCTCTTGAATAAGCACATAATGGGTGGAAATCAAAAGAGAATTAAATTTATCGGTGCTTCTGGAGAAATGACGTATGATAATGTACCGTATAAAGGCGGATATAGAGAAGAGGTGCATTGTATGGGTAAGTAGATGATAGGTTGTCAGCTAGTTTTTCCAAAGAAACCTAGGAATCAAGATTAGAAACGGAATGGATGATGATATAGAGCTTCGCCGGATCAACCTCAACTCAGAGGTTCAATTTTAAGGTCATCTTGAGTTTCAAGTATTAAGGTCATCTTGAGTTTCGATTGTCAATAATCTATTTTGTTTATTCTATTATCTACAAAACGCACAATCTAGTCTAAGAGAACTTGCAGAACTGAAATTTGGAGTTAAAATAAAGATTTTGGACCCAAAGTTCTATTTTAGTTGATTTTTGGATCATAGTTTGACTTTCTCAACATTCGGAGTTCGGAAGCTCGAATCAACATTTTATCAATTTTGATGGTTTTGAGTGGTTAAACCAATGCTAGAAATAGCTTCATTGTAACTTTTAAAGCTTCCGAGATTATTTTGAATATTTGAGTCCTAAACTAGTTTAAACAATCTTTCTCAAATTCTGAGCCAAGGAGGTTTCGAATTCAAATTCTGATGGTTCCATTGAGTCTGCAATGTCGTTTCTATCCCTAATGAGGTAGTTGAGCTATTTCTCCAAAGTGGAAACCTGTGGGATAGATCCTGATGCTATAACTTTTGCTAGCAATCTTCCTGCTTGTGTGGACCTTTCTGATGCATCATTGGGAAGTAAGGTTCAAGAATCTATTGAGAGAAAAGGTCTTCGGCCAAATTTATCTCTTGAGAACACATTAGTTGATATTTGTTCCAAGTGTGGATGTTTGACAGAGGCAAGAAACATGTTTGAGGGTATTAAGTTTCGAGATGTTGTGTCATGGACTTCCCTGATATCTGCTAATGGTAAGAGTGGCAAAGGAAGAGATGGAGTTACTTTGTTTTCACAAATGTTGGAGTCTAGTCTTCAACCTGATTCTATTGCTTTTGTGTCCATTCTTTTTGCTTGTAGCCATGCAGGATTACTACTTAAAGGAGGACACTATTACAAGCTAATGACAAACAAGTACAAGATTGTTCCTAGGTTAGAACATTATGTTGCATGGTTTATTGAATAGGACGAGTTAGACACATAAAAAGAGGCCTTCAATTTCATCAAGTAGATACCTGTAGAGGCTAGTGAGAGAATTTGGGGTGCTCTGTTAGGTTCCTATCGAGTGTACAATAATATGGACATTAGGCTTGAAGTTGCAGACAATCTTTTTGAATTGGCCCCAAAGCGGTCTGGCTATTATGTCTTGCTATCAAACATTTATGCAAAAGCTAGAAGATGGAAAGATGTAACAATCGTTAGATCAATCATGAATGGAAAAAGGATTAAGAAAATGCCTGGTCTCAGCAATGTTAAGCTCAATAACATGGTTCACACCTTCCTTGCTGGCGACATGTCTCACCCATAGTCAAGATCTATTTAGGAGTTTCTCTTATCCGACAACAATCACTTCTTAGGCAGTGATGTACAACAATCCCCTTGATGTTGCCACAATTGTTCAATACTTTTCCCGGGCAAAGAACGAATCAATCCATAATGGATCCCAATCAATCAAGTGCTCTATTATCTCCCGAACCTATCAAGAGAAAACATGCAACTTAATTGTTACAATCATCTCCTACATTCGGCAACGTAATTATTAAATAACATATAGAGTTTATGAACTAACTTATGTAAAAATATTTATTTAGTAAATCAAATTCATGATGATCATCAAGCATATAAATATACATAGAATATATAGTTTACAAGAAAACCTTCAAAAAAACATGCATGGAGATTCAATACTTTCACAATATTTCTATTACAATCAATGGGGCTACATGAAAGAACAATTACATGCTTTAGTTTAGCTTTACATGTCTGGATCGAAGATAGACAATCAAACTAGAAAGATTCTTGCTTGAAATCCTAAACCTAGCCCTTTCTCCTCTTCATCTCTCAAAGTCTCTAGTTGAAATGTGTATAGACTTAAGAATAGGCTTAAAAACCCCTTTTTCAAGTCGAAAATGACCTATATTGGTTGTGGGTTAAGTTTAGGAGTGTGTGAGGAAATGTTTGGAATGACCCTCATTAAAACTAAAAACTTTGTACTATAATGGACCCATCGGCGATGCAGACCTTGTCCCTCATATTTCATTTGTTTACGAAAATTTTTCAATCGAATTTCTAACCTCGTAGAAAATATTAGATTCGAAATTAAATACAAGTCCGCAATGGGTTCGCGAAGCGGAGGTGTAGCGCACTCTACTGAAAATCGTACTTTTCTCCGAAGAATTATCTTGTGATCCGATTGCTCTTAAATTCAACCAAGAGAATTTTCCCACATAATTTTTCATGCTGATCGCGATTCCGGCCTTAGATTACCAAAAGGATTTAGGATGGTGTGTTATGCGGTCGATCTCTCATCTAGGGGTATTTCATAATTTTAGAAGGTGTAACAACTAAATAATTAAGGGTTCTCCTATTTATCTCACGCCCCGGGTGGATACCCTAGATGTAGCTGGCACCCAGAAACTATTCCTAGTCCCCGAGCGAACCACACAATCTCAGGTGTCCAACATCAAACATAGCGGAAGCAGTTAAAATAAGGTAGTGAGCTACATCAATAAAAAAGGCCAATGGCCACAAAACTCTGTCTTAACATCAATAATAAGTGATTAGTATTATATTTCTAGCTCAACTCTAAGGGGGAAAGACCTCACATCAAATCTCAACTCATGTCTACGAAGCCTCTACATCAACTAGACAGTCTAAGAGGGAACCATGACAGGCCATGGCTACCCAACTCAATAAGCAAAATAATAGAATAAGGAAAAAAGGGCTCCTTCTGATAGCAAGGAAGGCACACCAATGACTAAACTCAAGATCTCCGTACCTCAACGATGCATCTGTTGAAGTCATCTAACTTCTGTATCAGCATCATGAAATGATGCAGCGCCGAGTGGCGCCAGTATGTGGAATGTATGGTATGTAAGATGGATGAATGTAACAGCACAAGTATAACAATATAGGGATAACATCAACTCAACATCATACTCCATCAGAATGTCAAATGTCTATCGAAGGCAAGAAATTAGAATAGACAAATGACTCATCAACGTCTCATCTCCATATCATCAATAGATCAGACTCATCTCAATGAAACTCGACTCAACTCAAGGACTCATACCCGTTTAGAACAAAGCTAAAGAGTAGACAATGAAACATCAACATCCATTAAGAGTCATACCATCACATCAACATCAGATTTCTATCAAAAGCAACCTAACTAGGAGTTTCTCTAACCGAAAACCATCACCTATGAGGTGGTGATGATACAACGAAGCGATGTTGTTGCCACATCCATCCAATACCCTGCCCGGGGTAAAGGACATCAACCTCAGTGGATCCAAAAGAAAAAAACATCAGTCCTCTTTTGAATTAAGAAGCCATCCGCATTGCGGTTCAATCCTCTCTCCTACGTGAGCCACGTAGTTAATGAATTCTAGTGGGACTCACTCTCACACATTTCGATGCTCAATATTCCTCTCAGAACTCCACATGCTCATAAAACATCTTCATCCTCGGTCCCATAGGGACATAGTACATCAACATCAACATCATCATCATCTGTCCCATAGGGACATAGTACATCAATATCAACATCATCATCATCAGTCCCATAGGGACATAGTACATCAACATCAATATCATTATCAAGACTCTCATTATTTTGGACCACAATCACAACATCACAAACATCATCATCGTCAAGTCTCTAGACTTATCCCCTAAGTTCATTTTTTTATTCTTGAGTAAAATAGTCATGGAATTTTGTAAAATCGTTCATGAAAAAACTTATGCAGTAAACCAACTTCATGATGATCATCAATTTAAGAAAAATACATGAATTAAGAAGAATCTCAGTAAAATACTAAAGGATTTTCACATATAACTAATCACCTTCAATTTTAGACTCAATTGACTCAAAGGGAACACATGGAAGAACAATCCTATGCTTTAGGTTAGACTTACATACCTGGGATGATTTTTATCAACACAATTCCCTTGGGACTTCCTCTTGATTCCTCAATCTCAACTCTCCTCTATTGTCTTTAAGCCCTAGCGTATAAGTGTTGTTAAGAAGAGGATTTAGAATGGGGTTTTAGACCTTTTCTTCGTGAAAATGGCCTTTATTGGTCGTGTATGGGTTTTAGAAGATGTTAAGAATGGACTAGAATGCCCCTGAAATTTTTAGAAATTTTTCAGCCACGAAATAACCCAGTCCGCGATGCGGACTGGTCGCGTATAGCTCAGTTTTGGCAAAATCTTCCGAAATGAGTTTTCTTATCCCCGTCAAAAAATTTAAGAAAAACATAAGTGATTCTTTGCGATAGGTATGCGATGCGGCTTTGTCGCGAACTCTCACTGTTTCTCGTTTTGGAATGAAAAATCATCTTTTGACTAGGTCGCTCTTAAAATTGACCAAGACTTCTCCCCTACTTAACTTTTTGTGCTGATCATGAGTTTGGCCTAAGATTTTCCGTCTGAGCATCAGAAGATGCACTAAGCGCACATCTCTCCTCTAGGGGTATTTTGATAATTTTACCGAGTGTTACATAATCTCCCCCTTGGAATCTGTCGTCCTCGAATGATGAGTAGGAGCAGTATTATAGCATGAATAGACTCAAGACCCATCTCGATACTCACTCAACAACTCAACTTCTCAACTCTTCATTGACCTCAATCCATCTACTCAATAGATCAAAATATACACATCAACTCAAGATAGAAACATCAAGTTAAGGTGAGAATAGAAATATTACCTTCAATGTTCTCGTCATCAGACACGAATAGGTGCGGGTACTTAGTTCTCATTTCTTTCTCAGCTTCCCTGGTTCCTCAACAAATTGGTTCCTCCACAGGACTTTAACGGAGGATATCTCTTTGTTTCTCATTCTATGAACCTGATGGACAAGGGAACTCCTTGCAACCTCACAACCTCTTAGATGTACATCTTGGCATACTCCTCCACAGTATTAGTCTTTTTAACTGCCAAGAAGTGTGCTGATTTAGTCATCCTGTCTACAATCACCCATATGGAACACATATCCTACTTTGGTAACTCAATATCCCATCTCCCCCTTTGGAGAAGACCATCACTATCTATTTGTGGACAACCTCCTTCAATTGGAGTATGATCAGATCTCGATCTTGCTTCTCTTTCACTTCTGCAACTAAGGATGATGCAGACTTACCCTTAAAATTGATCCCTCCCTTGTCATTCTCCTCAAGTTGGACTCCCAATCGAGCCAACCTATGCACTTCCTTCACTAGCTCTTTCTTCTCTTCCTCAACATGGGTTGTGCTACCCATTGACAATCTGCTAAGAGCATCAGCAACAATATTAGCATTACCTGGGTGGTATAGGATGCTCATATCATAATCCTTGAGCAACTCCAACCATCTCCTCTGTCGCAGGTTGAGCTCTTTCTGATTTAAGACATACTGCAGGCTCTTGTGGTCAGTGAACACGTTCATATGCACTCCATATAAGTAGTGACGCTAGATTTTTAATGCAAACACTACCGCTGCCAACTCAAGATCATGGGTCAGGTAGTTCCTCTCATGAACTTTAAGCTGCCTGGAAGCATAGGATATCACCTTCCCTCTCTGCATCAATACACAACCCATTCCTCTCATGAACTTTAAACTGCCTGGAAGCATAGGATATCATCTTCCCTCTCTGCATCAATACACATCCCAGCCCAACACTCGATGCATCACAATATATAACAAAATCCTCCATTCCATCGGGCAACGTCAAAACAGGTGTAGTGGTCAATCTAGTCTTCAACTCTTGGAAACTCTTCTCACACTCTTCAGACCACTGAAACTTGACCTTTTTCTGATTCAACTTGGCCAATGGTGTAGATAGGGAAGAGAACGCATCAACAAATTTGTGGTAGTAGCCTGCCAACCCTCAAAAACTCCTTATGTCAGTTGGAGAGGTCGGTGTTGGCCAATTCTTAACCACTTCGATCATCTAGGCATCTACTCGAATTCCGTCAAATGACACAACATGGCCTAGGAAAGCCACTGACTTGAGCCATAACTCACACTTTGAGAATTTCGCATACAATTCATGGTCCTTAAGAGTCTGACGGACAACTCTAAGGCGCTTGGCATGTTCCTCCTCATCCTTCGAATACACCAAAATATCATGGCTGAACACGATTACAAACATGTCAAGATAGGGTCTGAACACCCTATTCATCAAGTCCACGAAAGCCGCAGGTGCATTCGTCAACCCAAAGGACATGGCCAAGAACTCAAAGTGGCCATATCTAGTCCTGAAGGTTGTCTTTGGAACATCACACTCCCTCACCTTCAACTGGTGGTAACCCAATCTGAGGTCTATCTTTGAAAAGCATGAGGTGCCCTGAAGCTGGTCAAATAGATCATCTATCCTAGGAAGGGGATATTTATTCTTAATCGTGACCTTGTTCAGTTGTCTATAGTCTATGCACATTCTGAGAGACCCATCCTTCTTCCATACAAACACAACGGGAGCACCCCCAAGGAGAAACACTTGGCCTAATGAAGCCCTTTTCTAAAAAATCCTTCAACTGCTCCTTTAACTCCTTCAACTCAGTAGAGGCCACCCTATATGGGGGAATTGAAATAGGTGGTGTCTCGGGAAGAACATCAATACCAAAGTCAATCTCTATATCAGGAGGAACTCTAGGTAAATCCTCAGGGAACACCTCAGGAAACTCATTCGCAATCGGGACTGACTCAAGAGTAGGGAGCTCAATATCATCAGATTCAACTCACACGAGGCGGTAAATACACCCTTTGGAAATTAGCTTTCTAGCCCTCATGTAGGAAATAAACTTACCCTTGGGTGAAACAGAATTTCCCTTCTACTCTAGCATTGGTTCACTCAGAAATTAGAATTTGACAACTCGGGTCCTGCAATCTATGGAGGCATAGCACGCATGGAGCCAATCCATACCAAGGATTACATCGAAGTCAACTATCTCCAACTCTACCCAATCAGCTAAAGTATCCCTATGATGGATGGATACTACACAATCTCTATAGACCCTCGTAGCTAGAATAGACTCACCAATAAGAGTGGAAACAGTATAAGGCTCAAGTAAACACTCGGGAAAAATCTCAAACTTATTGGTCGCATAGGGCATCACAAAAGATAACGTGGCACTCGAGTCAAGCAATGCATGACAATTATAAGAAAAGACTCGGAACATACCCGTAACAATATCTGGTGCAACCTCTTGATCATGTTGATAACCCATCGCATACAGAAGGTTCATCCCGCCTCCTGCACTCGCAGTAGTAGTCTTCTGATGACCGCCTGTAGGGAATGCTGTATAAAACTAAGCTCTGTTACCCCCATCACCCCATCTCCTCGTCGGACACTCACTCTTAAAATGGCCATGTTGTCCGCATGAATAACAAGCATTTGAGCCCTCATGGCACGCACCAAGGTGAAGTTTGCCACATCTTCCATAAGGTGGCTTTCCTCTCGGGCCTTGGGTCACACTAGCTTGGGAATGAGGACCCTGAGCTCTAAAATTATGGTGACCATAAGATTTTTACTGATACTTGTTTTGTTAAACAAGTGCACTTGCCACCGAGGGTGCATAGCTGCAGGACCTCTTCTGAAAATAAGTTTTATCGCCCTTATGTTGCTTCTATTCGCTAGGCTCATACCCTGCCGATTTGGCCTCCTTACTCTTCGGCTCTTCCCTGTCCTTCTTCTTATCCTCCTCAGTTAGCTGGGTATAGACCATAAATCTAGAAATGTCTATGCCTGGAATCAGCAATGCTGCCTTACACTCCCTCTTTACCTCCCTGTCCAATCAAGACATGAACTTCCTCATTCTCGCTCTTATATCAATCTCTGGTTTATATCGGGACAGCTGAATAAACTTGAGGTTGTACGCTTTGACAGTCAACCCTTCTTGTTTCAGGTTCACGAACTCCTCAACCTTCACCTCCCTCAACTCTCGGGAAAAGAAGTGGTCGAGTAAAGCACTCTTAACCTCCTCCCACTCAGCAGGTTCAACATTCTCACCTCTACCATCTTCCCACTGGTTATACCAGACATTAGCATCATCCTTAAGCTGATAAGAGACCAACTCAACTCCCTCAACCTCATTAGCATGCATAGACCTCAAAATTTTGCACATCTCATCAATAAAGCTTTGTGGGTCCTCCTCAACCTTAGACCCCATATATACTGGTGGGTTCATCCTCAGGAAATCTCTAAGCCTGGTTGTAGTTGTAGGCTCTTGGGAGCTGGAGCTAAGGGCCTGGGGACCTCCGCTATTACTCTCGGAGGCCACCAACTGAGTGAGCATAGCAATGGCTCCCCTGAAGTCTGCTTCTGAAGTGGATGCTGACTGAGCAGGTGGTGCTTGTGGGATCTCAGTAGCCCTGGCAGGTCGGCCTCGTCTCCTCGTCCCAGGCTGGGTAGGGACCCCTGATGGAAGGTTCTCAGCATGTGGGGCTGAGACATCTCTCTGGGCAGCAGTGCGCTTAGGAGGCATGATCTGCAAACGCCTAATGCACGAATTAGAAGGGGGTTTCATATAGTCAAACTCTATTGCACGAACTCAGAATATCAAAGAAGTGTAACCATTCCTAATGTCATATAGCCTCCTGTTTATGAAGTGTGGTGCACAACACACAAATAAACAAGACTCTACTAGACACAGCTTCATAGACTACCTAGGACTCTTGAACCTGGCTTTGATACTATGTTTTTCACGCCCCGGGCGGGTATCCTAGGCGTGGCTGGCACCTAGAGACTATTGCTAGTCCCCGAGCGAACCACTCAATCTCAAGGCAGTCGTCCAACATCAAACATGGCGGAAGTAGTTAAAATAAGGTATTGAGCTACATCAATAAAAAGGCTAATGGCCACTAAACTCTATCTCAACCTCAATAATAAGTGATTATGTATTATATTACTAGCTCAACTCTAAGAGGGAAAGACCTCACATCAAATCTCGAATCATGTCTATGAAGCCCCTACATCAACTAGACAGTCTAAGAGGGTACCATGACAGGCCATGGCTACCCAGCTCAATAAACAAAATAACATAATAAGAAAAAAAAAAGGGTTCCTCCGGATAGCAAGGAGTGCTCACCAATGACTGAACTCAGGATCTCCAAACCCCAACGATGCGTCTGCTGAAATCCTCTAACTCATATATCTGCATGATGAAATAATGCAGCGCCAAGTGCCATCAGTACGTAGAATGTATGGTATGTAAGATGGTTGAATGTAACAGTACAAGTATAACAGTATAGGGATATCATCAACTCAACATCATACTCCATCAGAATGTCAAATGTCTATCTAAGGCAAGAAACTAGAGTAGAAAAATAACTCATCAACATCTCATCTCAACATCATCAATACATCAGACTCATCTCAAGGAAACTCGACACAACTCAAGGACTCGTGCCCGTTTAGGACAAAGATAAAGAGTAGAAAGTGAAACATCAACATCCATCAAGAATCATACCATTACATCAACATCAAAGCTCTATCAAAAGGGACCTAACTAGGAGTTTCTCTAACTGACAACCATCACCTATGATCTGGTGATGATACAACAAAGCGATGTCGTTGCCACATTCATCCAGTACCATACCCAGGCTAAAGGACATCAACCTTAGTGGATCTATACGAGAAAGAACATCAGACCCGTTTTAGGACTAGGAGCCATCCGCATTGCGGTTCAATCCTCTCTCCTACGCGGGCCACATAGTTAATGAGTTTGAGTGGGACTCACTCTCACCATTTTGGTTCTAGAACTCTTCCAAGAACTCAACATGCTCATGAAACATCCTTATCCTCGGTCCCATAGGGACATAGTACATCAACATCAAAATCATCATCATCAGTGCCATAGGGACACTGTACATCAACATCAACATCATCATCATCAATACCATAGGGACATAGTACATCAACATCAACATCATCATCAAGACTCTCATCACTTTGGACCACTATCACAACATCACAAACATCATCATCGTCAAGGCTCTAAACTCATCCCCTAAGTAAAATAGACATGGAATTTTGTAAAATCGTTCATGAAAACACTTATGCAGTAAACCAAGTTCATGATAATCATCAATTTAAGAAAAATACATGAATTAAGAAGAATCTCAGTAAAATACTCAAGGATTTTCACATATAACTCATCATCTTCAATTTTAGACTCAATTGACTCAAAGAGGACACATGAAAGAACAATCCTATACTTTAGGTTAGCCTTACATACCTGGGATGATTATTATCAACACAATTTCCTTGGGACTTCCTCAATCTCGACACTCCTCTATTCTCTTCAAGCCCTAGCGTGTAAGCGTTGTTAGGAAGAGGATTTAGAATGGGATTTTAGACCCTTTCTTTGTGAAAATGACCTATATTGGTTGTGTATGGGCTTTAGAAGATGTTAGGAATGGATTAGAATGCTCCTCGAATTTTTAGAAATTTTTCAGCCGCGAAATAACCCGGTCTGCATCATGGACTTGTCGCGTATAGCTCATTTTTGGCAAAATCTTCCTAAATGAGTTTTCTGATCCCCGTGAAAAAATTTAAGAAAAACATAAGTGACTCTTCGTGATAGGTCCGTGATGTGGCTCTGTCATGAACTCTCACTGTTTCTCGTTTTGGAATGAAAAATTATATTTTGACTCGGTCGCTCTAAAAATCGATCGAGACCTCTACCGCACTCAATTTATCGTGTTGATCACGAGTTCAGCCTCGAATTTTCAATCTGAGCATCAGAAGATGTACTAAGCGCACATCTCTCCTCTAGGGGTATTTTGATAATTTTACCGGGCACAACAATTTAAGTGTTAAGGGAGGTACCATATGACCTAGTGGGTAGAGTCGGGATTATTTTAAATCACAAATTTTGATTAAAAAAATTCTCAAACACCGTATCGATACCACATAAAATGAGAGGGAGAAAATATTAATTAATGCGGTACACGTGCAAAACGTGTGCACTTAACTAATATCATCTATATGTTGAATTCATAAGATAATTTGTCATTTAATAGAGACGTTACACAATTAGTTTGGATGAAGTTGGTCAATTTTTTATTTATTGTATATTTGACCGCCAATAGCTTTTCTGACATTATAAATCAGCTTCTTGGAACCTTCTCTTTCTGTCTTTGCATTATTCATACAATAAACATAACATTCTAAGCTAATATTCTTTCAGACGGAGAAGAAACTCCCTTGAAAGGGGTTATTCAAATGGCCAATCTTCAGGTAATTTTTGTTTTTAAATATTTATTATCGATATATATTTGTAGGAATTTTCTATTTTTTAAAATCATGCCTTGTTTCCATTAATGTCAATTAATTTATTCAATATTTAAATGAATATGAAATTAACTAAATTCTTAAATAAATTTTAGTACTCGCCATTCAATTTATCTATAGAATGTGTCAAGTTAAGTTTTGAGTATAATTCGTACTCCAAAAGCTAGATCAAAAGGAAGGAGGATTTCTCATACCCTATAAGGAAATTTCCACCCCCTCCCTCTCCCGTCTCGGTGACCAGATCTAGACATTCTTTATCCAAGATTTTATTTATCACCTCCCCACCACCAATGCCCAAATCCATACATTCTTTATTTGGAGTTTCACGGCTAAGCCTAGAGTGTGTCACCCTGCAACTATCCAATGTCGGGACATGCCTGAAATAGGCCATTAAGATTGCTTTCTGTGATGAGACTTGGACATTAGGCCCAAGTGAATGTTTATTTCCTTTTCTTCATTATTAATAAAATCCCATATTTGATTAAAAAAAAAAATATTTTCTGGGGCCTAGATTTGCTCTGGCTCTGATCATGTCTAGTTAAGTCTTTGACCAAACGTACACTCCAAAAGTTCATTCAAAGAAAGAAATAATGTTGAAGTATCAGAATATTTTCTCTTTTTTGGCCATTTCTTATTTCAACGTTATGCGTAATATATTTTGTACCAAGAATATTTTAATATATTCAATCTATCTTTAGTGTAACATCATAAAATTCATGTATTTTTTTAGTTTGTTATATTTTATGTCAAGATAAAATTAGATCAATAAATTAAAATTAAGAAAATGACAATTAAAATATTTTGAAGAAACATCCTCAAAATTAATGAAATACTAAATGATTTTTAATTGGTTCTAATTTATGAAAAAGGTCAAACTCTTCGGTCAAAAAGTTTATAACTGATAAGAGTTGTACAAAATTTAATTATTGGCCTCAATTTTACTCACTACTTATTAACATTCTTTTTGTATATAAATGAAGGATAAGATGGCAAAACTGAGGCAATTGGACCACATCGAGGGAGATGCTAACAAGCTAGAATTTCTTGACAAGAAGTTTGGATCTCTTTTCTTTCTCTCGCTCTTTCTTTTTGGATTAGTTTATCGTTTTTCTTTGATTATATGTAGTCCAATCTTATTTACAAATTGTAAAATAAAAAACGTATATGTGTAATTATAAAGAACAATAAAAATAGAATGAAAAGCGAACTAGGAGCTCTATTTTAAAAAAGAATACTTTGAGAAATTAAAACAAAATATCAAAGATAAATAAATAAAATATTCAATCAAATCGAATGGACTTATAAAATAAAAATCTACAAATTCGTAAGTGACAATTTAGTACTTTTAATGGATTTTAACTTATAGATGCTTAGCTTATAAGTGTTTTTGACTAATATAAAAATGTTCGTAATTGTCACTAATATAATTATTATATGTGTTTTGCACATGTGTCTTGCATAAATTACTAAAAGTATATATAAGAAGAATAAATTATTAAAATATAGCAATTGATGTTAGATAATTATTAAATCTATTTAAATAATATAGTTTAACACTATAATCTACTTATTTTACAACTATTAGTGTCGCAAATCATAAATATATTGGAATAAGTAAACAACTCTTATAAATTATGATCGCAAAATAATTTTTGGATTTTGAAATAAATGCTTTATGTTAGAAACAAAGTTATGGTACCTAACCTTTTCAAATATAATTATTACAAAGGAGATTAGTAAAAATTTAGAACATAGTGTATATTTCTTTTCTAGCGTTGATATTTATCAAGTCTAAACTTACTTAATTTTTTAATGGACTTTATCAATAAAAATTAAAAATTCATATTAAATAATAAAATTGGACCTCTACAATTAAAATAAACAGTATAAATTTTGAAAAAGGAAGAATATTGCTTCTATTTTTCTAACTTAATAAAATTCATATATTAACCATTGGCAACTCTCCTACAACAGTTGTAGTTTAGATCGATAATGTGAACGATCTCACATTTATGGAGTTATATAAGCATTAACCTATTTTGATTTATCAAAGTGTTAGACATTATCGAGTACCTTGTACTTGGTTTCTTTTGTATGAAGTATAATTCATGAATTTTACTAATGAATTGATTACTCTCCTGATGGTTGGCTTTGGATGTTTCAACTTGTTGCTGATTTCTTAATCTCCATAGGATTGAGGTGAGAATAACTTAATTTGACGTTTTATAAGTTTTTTTTATGTATCCCTTCTATTCTAACTATAGTGTTACTTAAATGAGACATTGAAATAGAAATTAAGAATAATTTTAATAAAAATTATTATTTTATTATTCTAGATACAATGAGGAAAGTATGAAATTCTTTGATGCAGAATTTGGAGCTACAAATCAAGAAGAGCTCATTGGAACTGGAGATTGTGGAAGCTAACCTAAGGTCATTTGATTTAGTATCACAAATATCTTCCTTTATATGTAGCTCTTCTAAATCATAATATCATGATTGAATATATTGACGTCACCTTAAACATTCATTTAGACATTTAACTTATAATAATATATTTCTATTGTCTAAATATAATATACTAACAAAGTTAAAGAAGTTGTCAATATATTCCGCCTAATAATATGATTGTGTAGAAATTTTGAACCAGGACCCGAGGAAGAGCTTTCGCTTAATCATCTCTATTGGTGTGAGAGAAACTTGCAACTATCTCTCCAAAAAGTCAGGGGTAGAAAAGTTAGTTCTTCCACCAATTAATTTTTCATGATTTATCATTGAAGAATAATGCAAAATCGTAAATTTTATGATAATAATTAATTTTTCAGAGAAATAATGTAAAATACTAATTAATATGAAATGAATTTTGATTAGATGGAATTGGAGAAACAAGAAAAGATGGATATTCACTTTGCTGCCCAACAAACAACTCCTCAGCATGCCACTAATAATTGGATTAATTCATCCAGGTTATTTTAATCTTTTCCCAAGATTTTTTTTTACAAAAACTTTTCTCTCCTTTATTTGCTTTAGTTTCATTATTATTTCATTATTATTTCGTTATTATAACAGTTCTATCATTTCTGGGAACAAAGAAAAGGGAGTACCAAACAACTCTAACAATTACACCTATATTCCTTCCTCTGCAAGTTCTTCACAGTCTGAGAATACTCCATCTCAGGTAATGCTTTTCCAAGTCATATGTTTTTTCAAGAAAAAATGACTTTCTCGTGAACTTCTAGCAAACTATCTGTACTTCTACAAGGTTTCTTTCAATATCTTTGATTCAACTATCTATTATTGCTCGCAAGATGATATTTTTATCGATTTAAAGAAATATGATGAAATTAAAATTATAAGTTTTAATGTATCTAAACTTTATATGATGTCAACTTTCTCTACATTATATAAGACAGAGTTGAGGCTAAAGCTGGTAGGTCTCCATCGAGTACCTACTTCACCAAGGACCTTTTTCGAAACAAGTAAAAAAATATTTTTATTTTTATTTTTAATATCTTTAATTAGTGGATAATTTTTTTGAGATTTCAGGATCTCACTTTAGCATGCCTTTTTTGCTTTAAATTCATAATCTTTAGTTATATGATATAACATTATTACTTTGAACGTTATTAATATTTATATGAATTTTGTAACTTCTAGTCAACGGTTGATTAAGAAATGTACTTTAATTACGAACATTTCAGTGGTCCTCTTCGTGTTAGATTCGTGAATCTAACTATTCCATGGAGGTTTGTTCAAAGCTCTTTCTTATTATAATTGATCAATACACTTTATTTGTTCTTTTATAAGTTCATTTGTATTATATTATTCACATAAATACTCGCTTTAAATGTTTTATCATAATGATAGGAGAATACCATGGGAAGCGCTGAATACCTTGATGAAAACACAGATAATAATGATGCATGGGAATGGAATGATGCTCACCTCAATGAAGCTTTTAACGAGGAAAATTCAAAACTTTAGATTTGAAATCATATGTTTATCATTGATCTATTTGAAAGATCACAAACTCCTGATGTTTGAGCTTTTTATCTACTTATTTTTGTATGCAAGAGATCATCTTAAATGTATGAAGGGTGTCCTATATATGTTGAAGTGAATAATAATAAGGACCTATGAATGTTGCAAATAAATTGTATGTTGGCAACACCATATGCATTAATACTTCTTATTATTGTTGGGCTTTTAAAGGTTTGAATGGGAATTAAGGGTTGTGACTTTTTTAAAGGATTGTCTTTTTTGGAGGGACGTGATTTTTCTAAAGAGTCGTAACCTTTTCAAAATATTGTGTCTTCTCCAAACAATTGTTATCTTTTTGAATGATTGTAACTCTTTTGATAAGACGCAATAAGCACCCTTTGTTGGCTATAAATAGAGGAGTTTCATTTCATTTTTGAGGATTGAGTTTCCTCCTTCTTTGTAATAACCTTGCCAGTCATTTTTAAGTTTATCATTAAAAATTACTATTTTGTCATTTCATAAGTTGCTTTGGAACTATTTTGAACTATTTGTGTTGTTGGAACTGAGATCTTGTGTTTTAAAAGTTGAAAATGTGAGTTTTGGCATTGTTGGAAGCTTAAGTTATTGAAAACGTGCGTTTTTGTACCATTTGGAGTTTCGGGTATCGGAAGGAAAATTCGTCAATTCATTAGCTTTAGAACGTCGAATTTGATCTAGAAGAAGTGATAAAAATGAATTTGGAGTTAAAACGGAGATTTTAGACTCGAAGTTGCATTTCCAGATGATTTTAAAGCCTAAGTTTGACTTTAGTCAACATTCAAAGTTTGTTAGCTCGAATCAAAAGTTCGACAGTTCCAGTGGTTCTTGATGGTGAAATTCACACTAGAAATGGTCTCATTTTGAGGGCAATTTTTGTCTTTTGAGTTTTAACAGGCTTTACCGATAATCGGGTCGAGGAGACCTCGAAATCAAATTCTAATAGTTTCGTTGTGTCCAAATTGTCGTTTCCAATAGAGATACATGTTTGGTTTGTGAGTTTTGGGGTTCGAAGGAACCCTGAGGGTCCGTTTCGAATCTTAAAATTGGTTGATTTATTGAAATCTGGTGCAGCTCTGCTCACTTCTCCGCGTTCGCAGGATTGACCTTCGTGTTCGTGGAGGTCTAGCTTTTTCTTTCTCCACATTTGCAGTAAGATCCCCTGTATTTGTAGAAGTATATTGTGGGGTCCTTCGCTTTTAGGGGCCCTGTTACGCGTTTGTGGAGCTTCGTCAGAGTTGTCTCTCCGCGTCCGTGAGCCCCACCTCGCGTTTTCAGAGTGTTAACTTCCATGTTTTGAAACTGAGAAAACATCATTTTTACCCTATTTTTGATATTTCAAGTGTCATGATCTAGTCTCGATCATGAAGGTGCCTGTTAGATTACACCTACATGCAAGCCAATTACCCAACCCAGGGTACCTGTTCCAAATAACTAGTCACAAATATAATAGATATAACAATATAAATCAACACAACCTATCCAGAACATGGAAGTCAACTGTATAGAGCTATGATATACGGATGAGTCTATATCTTGTACGCATTTTCGGCTTAAAATAAGAAGAAATATTGTCTTCCGTGTGCTATTATGCTTCAATTGCTAACTAATATGCATTTGTTATGATAGGAATGAAGCTTAACGTGCATATGTGGACAATGCTCAACAAAATATTAAAAAGAGGCAAAAGCGTCAAAAGGTGGATAAAAACGGCTTCACTGACATATTTGGCGGAACGCTGATGACTCAGTGAGACCACCTAACGTTGCAGCAATCAAGCCCCTAAATCCATGCCAAAAAGACGGTTAGAATCGACGTCGCCAACACATTCCGTATATAGTCGAATGGCCAAGGAGACCGCCTAATGTCGCAGTCCCCAAGTTTAGGAAAACAGCGTGACACAGGGGGAAGTTCGGCGTATCGCGGAACATGATCTGAATCATACCTGAATTTCACAAGTGGGTCTGTGGAGGATAAAATGTACGCTAACCTTATCACTATCTCATAGAGATAGAGAAACTATTTTCGAAAAATCCTCATCTCAAATCATATGAAAGTAAACAAATTAAGAAAAAAAGTAAATCATAAAGTATACTAGTATTTGTACTAGTAAGAAGTAAAGATAAATATTTTGTCTTTTCTTTGAGACAAGGTTTGGCATCAATTATGTGGAGTCACTTTCATGCCAATAAGTAGACAAAGTCAGTAAGAAAGTAAAAGAAATCATAAGAAAAGAGTAACATCATATGTATTTATGAATTCTCTTAACTAATTGCACATGGAAAGAAAGTACTTTTGAGTGTATATGTTATATATATGATATTTTAGTTTATTCGTATCAGATGTTTACACCAGATCATATTAATTTACTAGAGCTAAAATATAATCTTAAAATCGACGATTACAAATAAATTCTGAATTAAGGGTAGGGGTGTTTTGGGGTGTTTTGGGGTGTTTTGGGGGGTTTAGGAGGTCATTTTGGTCATTTAGAGTCATTGGCCAATCGCTAGTTGCAATCATATATTTATTGAATTTGAGCGTGTTAACATGAATTGATCATCCAAAACTTACTTAGTTGAGATGTGTTGGGCCATGATGGACTAAATAATGCATCATAACGCCAATCTAACGAAGTTTTACTATTTCTTTTCCCCTTTTTTTGTAAGAAATACCTAAACAAGGGTGGAGGTAACGTATTACTTATAGCTTCCAATGAATTCAGTAACTTTTACTTAGATTTTGTAATTATCAACAATAAAATACCTAGTAAAATCTCAGAAGTTGGGTCTGGGAGGGTAAAATGTACGCAGACTTTGCCACTACCTTATAGAGATAGAGAGCCTGTTTCCGGATGACCCTCAACTCAGACCTTGCCACTACCTGGATAGTTTTATTTCATGAAAAACATCACCGTTGAGTCACAAAGTTTATAATTGATGAGTCGTAATAAAATTTAACTATTGGCCTCAAATTTACTCACTACTTATATTAACATTCTTTTAGTATATAGCGAAATCTCTTTTATTTTCTTTAGTTTCATTATTATTTCGTTATTATTACCGTTCTACCATTTCGGGGAACAAAGAAAAGGGAGTACCAAACAACTCTAACAATTACACCTATATCCCTTCCTCTACAAGTTCTTCACAATCTGAAATTCATTTTCTCAAATTCAAAACTCATCATCTCAGGTAATACTTTTCTTATTAAAATGCAATAAATATTTTCTTAAAGAGAATGAGATATTTTTAAAAATTATTATTGTTTGTTAAATAGAGCCAGCAACAAAACATGGTGGTAGATGTCAAATATAATCCAATCAAATATTTGAATAATCACTTGTTTATCAATATTCTTGAAATCTTAGTACATCCTAACCTCCCCCTTCCTCTTACTAAACTATTTTAAGTCATATGTTTATTCAAGAAAAAATGACTTTTGATGAAAGTAATGATAACTCTCTCATGAACTTTTAGCAAAATATTTGTACTTCTACAAGGTTACGTTACTTTCAATAGCTTCGATTCGACAATCTATTACTACTCGCAACATAATTTTTATATCGATTTAAAGAAATATGGTGTAATCAAAATTATAACTATCAATGTATTTAAACTTTATATAATGTCAAGTTTCTCTACATTATATAAGACAGAGTTGAGGCTGAAGCAGGCAAGTCTTCGTCGCCAAGGCATTTTCGAAACAAGTAAAAAAAATTAATTTTTTTATTTACTTTAGTTAGTGTATAATTTTTCTGAAATTTTAGGATCTCACTTTTGCTATGCCTTTTTAGTTTTAAATTCATAACGTTTATGTAACGCCCCGGGAGGGTACCCTAAGTGTCGCCGGCGCTCAGAGACTATTACTAGTCTCCAAGCGAACCGCTCGATCTCAGGATAATCATTCAATATCAAGCATAGCAGAAGTAACGGAATAAAGCAGTGAGTTGCATCAGTCATTCTACATCAATAAGGAGGGCCAATGGCCAATAAACTCAGTCTTAGCATCAATGATAAGTATACGGTGTTACTAACTCAACTCAAAGAGGGAAAAGACCTCAACATCAAACCTCAACTCATATCTATGAAGTTTCTATCTCAACTCAACTAGACAGTCTAAGAAGGTACCATGACAGGCCATGGCAACCCAACTCAATAAAATGAAATAACTGATAACGAAAAAGGCTCCTCTGGATAGCAAGGAGGGCTCACCGGATTTGAATGAAAATTAAGGGTTGTGACTTTTTCAAAGGATTGTGTCTTTTTCTGAGGGATGTGACTTTTCTAAAGAGTTGTAACCTTTTCAATATATTGTGTCTTCTCCAAACAATTGTCATCTTTTTGAATGATTGTAACTCTTTTGATAAGATGCAATAAGCACCCTTTGTTGGCTATAAATAGAGGAGTTTCATTTTATTTTTGAGGATTGAGTTTCCTCCTTTGTAATATCCTTGCCGGTCATTTTTGAGTTTATCTTTAAAAATTACTGTTTTGTCATTTCATAAGTTGCTTTGGAACTATTTTGAACTATCTGTGTTGTTGGAACTGAGATCTTGTGTTTTAAAAGTCGAAAATGTGAGTTTTGGCATTGTTGAAAGCTTAAGTTATTGAAAAATGAGTATTTGTACCATTTGGAGTTTCGGGTGTCGGAAGGAAAATTCGTCAATTCCATTAGCTCCGAAACGTCGAATTTGATCTAGAAGAAGTGATAAAAATGAATTTGGAGTTAAAACAGAGATTTTGGACCCAAATTTTCATTTTCAGATGATTTTGAAGCCTAAGTTTGACTTTGGTCAACATTCAGAGTTAGAAAACTCGAATCAGAAGTTCGACAGTTCAGTGGTTCTTGATGGTGAAACTAATGCTAGAAATAGTCTCGTTTTAATTTTTGGAGTTTCTAAGGGCAATTTTTGTATTTTGAGTTTTAATAGTCTTTATCGACAATCGGGTTGAGGAGACCTTGAAATTGAATTCTAATAGTTTTGTTGAGTCCAAATTGTCATTTCTAATAGACATACATGTTTGGTTTGTGAGTATCGGGTTTCGAACGAACCCCGAGGGTCCTTTCGAATCTTAAAATTGGTTGATTTATTGAAATCTAGTGCAGCTCTGCTGACTTCTCCGCGTTCGCAGGATTGACCTCCATGTTCGTGGAGGTCTAGCTTTTTCTTTCTCCACATTTGCAGTTAGATCCCCCGTATTTGCATAAGTATATTGTGGGGTCCTTCGCTTTTAGAGGCCCTGTTACGCATTTGTGGAGCTTCGTCAGAGCTGTCTCTCCGCGTTCATGAGCCCCATCTTGTGTTTGCAGAGTGTTAACTTCCATGAACAGTTTTGAAACTGAGAAAACATCACTTTTACCCCATTTTTTATATTTCAAGTTTCATGATCTCGTCTCGGTCATGAAGGTACCTATTAGATTACACCTACAAGCAAGCCAATTACCCAACCCACGGTACCTGTCCCAAATAACTAGACACAAATATAATAGATACAACAATATAAATCAACACAGCCTATCCAGAACATGAAAGTCAATTGTATAGAGCTACGGTATACGAATGAGTTTATATCTTGGACTCATTGTGGGCTTAGAATATGAAGAAATATTGTCTTTCATGTGCTATTATGCTTCAATTGCTAACTAATATGCATTTGTTATGACAGGAGCTGAGCTTAACGTGCATATGTGGGCAATGTTCAACAAAATATTAAAAAGGGGCTAAAGCGTCAAAAGGTGGATAAAAGCGGCTTCGCTGACATATTTGGCGGAACGCTTATGACTCAGTGAGACCATCTAATGTTGCAGCAACCAAACCCCTATGTCCATGCCAGAAAAACGATCAGAATCGATGTCGCCAACACATTCCGCATATAGTCGAATAGCCAAGGAGACCTCCTAATGTCGCAGTCCCCAAGTTTAGGAAAAAAGGGCGACACAAAGGGAAGTTCGGCGTATTACGGAACATGATCGTTGGAATATAGAGTTATCGCCCAATCTTACAAAGATTCAAGCCTTTAAGAGATATAGAAGAAGGCGGTCAAGTGCATATTCGGCATATCGCGAGAGTGCTCGGGGATGGCGGACCTTGACCTCGGAATGGTTACTCGGTGCACAAACTTCCATTTATTTTGCGCGAACTATATAAACCTTTTATAAAGGATATTGTACATAGCATTTTAATTCAGATTTTACAGATAGAGAAAAAATGAGAATAAAGTACATAGAACCTTTTTGTTCAATAGTACGAGGGTTTGGTGATTTTAAGCTTTAGGAAGAAGAAATTATAAAGATTAGCTGCTGCAAAACAACTTTTCTCTTGCGATTCATATTACCCTGCACTCAGTTGTTGAATTTGGTACCGATGCTTCACTCTGGAGCATGAGAGGCTAAATCCCTTTTGTTGGAAGTGTGTAAATTATATGGGTCATTGATTTCTATGTTGAGTCTATGATATCTTGATTATATTGTTGTTAATCTGAGTGAGTTTACATCTATTGCTAAGTTTCATCTATAATCCTAAGGTTGCAAACTTGGAATTTACTTTACATCTCTGATTATTGCTTTAATTTGAGTATTTAGAGTGTGGAATAGATGTTTTAGCTAGAAATATTTTGGAGTTTCAGTTGAATGCCACAACCATGGGCCATGGCTAAGGTATTAGGTGGTTTGCTGTAAATTCTCAGGCCAGGTGTGTCCTTGATTCATGCATAATGTCGTAATAGATTCTTGTGAAACACCTCTGCTACTGAGAAAGAGAATTATATGGTATAGTTAGAATGATGGCACAACCCTACTAAAATATTAAATTATATGGATAGGGTCAGAATGATGGCATGACCCTACGCAAATTAGATTTGATGAGTCACCGAAAAGACGATTGGAACTATGCAAATCAAACCGGAGTCACCAAAAAGACACAGTGCTATGCAACTCAGATATGAGAAAGTGGTTCGAAAAATTCACGGTACTACACAAATTGAATATGAGAAGTAGTTTGGAGAGATGCACAGTGCTACA
This sequence comes from Solanum rostratum, assembly GCA_029948455.1. Classification (NCBI taxonomy): domain Eukaryota; kingdom Viridiplantae; phylum Streptophyta; class Magnoliopsida; order Solanales; family Solanaceae; genus Solanum; species Solanum rostratum. The sequence goes on along the minus strand of CM057053.1, from coordinate 11,616,384 downwards.
CAAATCAAATATGAGAAAGTAGTCACTGGAAAGTTGGCACGGTGCTACACATAATAAATATGAAAAAGTAGTCATTGAAAAGATGATACGGTACTAAAAAAATTAGATATAAAAAAACAATCACCGAAATGATGGCACAGTGCTACACAAGCGCTGATAGATGTGGGGTTGACATAAAACCCTAGAAAGTCACCGAAAATTGACGCACAGTAACTTGTTTGACTAAGTTTTCTTCCTTTGAATATGAGAATCATACATATATCATTGACCCTACTTTTGTTAACATAACTATTGGCTAGACAGACAACATATATGGGTCATAGCCACCCGGTGGCAGCGGAAGCTCTTTGATTTTCTACTAGGACCGTAGAAGCTCTGATACCATGTGAGAAATATTAGAGAAGAATATTATTGAATTGTTTTCTACATTATTACATTAAGATCCTATTTATAGATACTATATTAGACTCCTTTTTCAACTAGGATACTATGATACAATCCTTTTCCAAGTAGGATTCTATGTACTATTGTTATTCCTATTATTATTCTAAGTAGGACTGTAGTTACCTTTCCCATGACTGTCTTTAGCCTCTCAACTATGGCTTTGGCTATAATCTTGTAGACATTGCCTATGAGGCTTATGGCTCTGAAGTCTTTGAGTTCTATTGCACCCTTCTTCTTTGGGATAAGGGCAATAAAAGAGGCATTGCAAGACTCAACCATGTGGCAGTGTTGATGAAAATGAGAGGTAGCCCCCATTAAGTCAGGTTTGATTATCACCCATGCTTTTTGGTAGAATGCCATAGTAAATCCATCAGGGCCAGGGCTTTTGTCTGGTGCACAAGACATCAAAGAAGCTAGCACCTCTTCCTCTTCAAATGGTCTTTCTAACCAAGCTTTTTCTATCAGTGATATGCTGGCTAAACCATCAAAAGATACTCTGGGCCTCCAGTTCTCATTGTCAGTGTACATGTCTAGGTAGAAACTGAGAATTTCAGATTTGATTGTTTCACTGTCATCACTAATTTCTCCATCAATCAGCAATTTATCGATACAGTTGTTTCTCCTATGGGAATATGCTATTGTGTAGAAAAATTTAGTATTCTGTCTCCTTCTTTGACCCATAAACACCTGGATTTTTGCCTCCAGGACACTTCTTCTGCCATTGCTAGCTTTTGAAGCTCATGTTTTAGTGTTACTGACTTCTCCTTCTCAGCTTGCAACATGAGTCTTTTTTCAGCTATAGTTTCCAGTAATGTTAGGTCCTCCAAAATTTGTGACTTTCGTGTTTCCATGCGTCCAAATGTAGCCTTGTTACAGTCAGTGATGTCTTTCTTGAGTTTCTTCAGTTTTTGTGTGAGAATAAAATCAGGACTCCCCTCAATAGTGTAGTTGTGCCACCATTCTTCAACTTAGTCCATAAATCCTTCAGCTTGGAGCCTCATATTCTAAAATCTAAAATAGGATGCTTTGGCTTCCCAGTCACCACATTCCAGTAGCAAAGGCCTATAGTCTGATATCACGCTTGGGAGAGCAACCTGTTTTACAACCTTGAAATTTTCATTCCATTCAGAGGATATCAAGAATCTATCTATTCTTGATGCTTGCATAGAATCTCCCCCTCTAGACCAAGTATAATGAGCCTCTCTAGATGAGTAAGTAGGCTAGGTTACAAACAACCTAGCCTACTTACTCATCTTTAACTGGATTAGTTGACTGTTTAGACCCAACTTAGTAGATCTAATCCCATATTTGCAGATCCCCAACATCTCTCTTAATTTGTTGTTAGTTTGCAATTTAGAAATTGTTGTTAGCTAAAATTTGATTTTATTTACTGTAACCCCCCAATTAGACCCTACAATTGCCTAGCTCAATGAATCACTTCGCCTCTTGAACAACCATTCCCTGTGGGATTCCACCTCGACTCTTTTGTTGGGTTAATATGTTGATAACGATCGTCTCTGCTTCCATTTGGGTAGTAGGTTTGAACGTCATCAAGAATGGCGCCGTTGTCGGAGAATGGTGCTAGTTCTTGACTGAAGTATTTTGTTGAACTTGATTTTTGTAGTTGGAGTTATGTTATTACTTTTCTTATTGCTTTTGCTACTGTTAATTAGGTGTTAAGATGGAGAATGCCAGAATTTTCCAGGGTGACAACGTGGGAGACGTGAATGACTTTCAAGATAGTTAACTTGGATCAAGTAGGGAGTAGGGGAGAAATTTGATTGCCTCCATTAGTTGGAGGTGTTGTGTTTCATGTCACAAGCACCATATTACAATTGCTTCAGCTACGAGGGCTATCCAGAGGGAAAGCCCATGAAAATCCTCATGAGCATCTTCAAAAATTTGCAGACGTCTGTTTACCATTCAAATTCTGGGGAGTCACCCAAAAAGCCATCAAATTGAGGCTCTTTTCATTCTCAATCCATGGGAAAATTGTGAGGTGAATGCCTGAGTTTCCTCGAGATTCAATTACTTCGTGGGAGGAACTTTAAGATGCATTCCTCAAAACGTTTTTTTCTCCCCTTGAAGATGGTTAAGCTGCGAAGCAGTATTGAGATCTCCAAAATAATTGATGGTGAGCCATTGCATGAGACATGGCTAAGATTTCAAAAACTTTTGCTCCAATTCCTGAACCATAGAATTTTGGACCACCTGTTATTGCAATACCTCTATGTGAGCTTAGATGCATCAACAAAGGTGTGGCTGACCAGTTGGTGTGAGGAGGAATCATATAGCAAACTTTTGCTTCTTCCTGTGAGCTATTGGACAACATGACCAAGATTGATCGGGCTTGGTATACAAGGGATGACCTTGTATCTTCTACTCAAAGGGGTCCGTCCAAAGAACAACTTGTTAAAGATCAAGAGAGGGACAAAAACATGGCTAAAATATTTACTCAACTTGGTCTCTTGACTAAGCACGTAATGGGTGGAAATCGGAAGAGTTTTAACGATGTCGGTGCTTTTGGAGAAATGACTTATGATAATGTATAGTATGAACGTGGATATAGCAAAGAGATGCATTATATGTAACCAGGTGATGGGTTCTCAGCAAGTTTTTTTTAAGACAACCTGGGAATCAAGGTTAGAATAATGGAGCTGGATGACGATATAGATCTTGGCCAGATCAACATCAACCCGTAGGTTCAATTCTTAGGTCATCTTGAGTTTCAAGTGTCAAAATTTAATTTTGTCAATTTCATTAGCTCCGAAATATAGAATCTGGTCTGGGAGAACGTGCAAAACTGAATTCGGAGTTAAATCAAAGATTTTGGACCGAAAGTTATATTTTCAGTTGATTTTTGGATCATAGTTTGACTTTGGTCAACATTCAGTGTTGGAAGCTCGAATCAAAATTTTATCAATTTTGGTGGTTCTAAGTGGTGAAACTAACATTAGAAATGACTTCATTGTAATTTTTTAGAGCTTCTGAGATTATTTTGAGTATTTGAGTCCTAAACTAGTTCAAATGATCTTTCTCGAGTTTTGACCCAAAGAAGTGTCGAATTCAAGTTCTGGCGGTTTTATTGAGTCCAAAACGTCGTTTTTAGTGAGGTTACATGTTTGGTTTGTGTTCCTGAGGTTCCGAACAAATATCGAGGGCCTATTTTGTATTTTGCCTGTGTTGTGTTCTAGTTGGTGTGAACTGAATCTGGTGCAGGTGCATTTGTTCTTCGCATTCATGGATGTGGGACAGCGTTAGCAGAGCGCACGCGCCTAGACCTCCATGTTCGCGGAGGCAAGGTCCACATTCATGGAGCATTGGTTGTTATCTCTCTGTGTTCGCGGATAAACACTCCGCGTTTGCGAAGTGTAATGCTAGCTTGGGTTTTGCGTTCGCGGAGCTTTGGTAGTTAGAAACAGGATTTTTATATTAAAGTGATGGGTTTAATTATTTTCCACTATTTTTACACTTCCAAGCTCAATTATAGGCAATTTCTTCAAGATTTTTTAAGTCAAGACTATCGGGTAATTAATTTCCACTGTATTTCTTCAATTTTCATTAAATAATTTATTATTTTAACTTGAAATTGAGGACTTTTGACGGGGGAATTTGGATTTTTCTGGATATGGAATTTTGATTCAAAAATTTGAGATTTTGAGTCCATTTCCACTCTGTTTTCGAATTGATTTTCACCGTTGAAATCCTTATAATGTGAAGAACATTTTCATATTTTAATTTTCAGATTTTGATTACTTTTTTCGACATGGAATTTTTGACCATTTTTCCCTTTTAAACCCAATTGATTGATTTTAGTGTCATTAGATTCGTTATGTCACTACAACATTTTTGGCTTTTAAGCACCCTGACTAAGTGTGGCCTAAACTATGAAAAAGTGTTGTCTTTGATCAAAGGCAACACTTTTTGGCTTTAGGCAACACTTTTGCAGGGGTGGCCTAAAGAAGCGTTACCTTTGACTTTAGGCAACACTTTGTAGGTGTCGCCTAAACAGCTACACTTTAAAAGCGTTGCCCATGGGTTGCAAAAAGCAACGCTTTGTAATAGCTATATAACAACACTTTGTTTTACATACTACTACATTTTTAAGCGTCGCCTCTTCAGACTTATTGGCAACGCTTTCGAAGTGTAGCCATTTATAACATCTCTAAAACAACACTTTTTAAAGTGTATCCTTTGCTATCCATGCCATTATTGATGTTCAATTTTGAAGTTTTGCAATATTGACTAAAATAAATTTATAAGCCAAAATTTTCTAATTGAATTTTATATATATATATATATATTTACTAATCACACTACACATAATTTTGCTTACAAATAATTAAATGTATAGATATGCAATAAACTTCAAATAATACTGTCTTACGAATTCTCATAAGTCTTTTAAAGATGTGCATACTCGGAATGAATTCCACAAAATCAAATGTATTTAAACTCTAAAAATAGTTCAAAAACTCTTCTTATTCATTTCAATAAATCAAATTGACTTGTGGCCGCCATTCAAATTTGATCTCTCGCATTTTCCTACACATTAAAAAAATAAAACAATTAGAGAGTTGAACAATTAGAGGGTAGAAATGTTTAGAGTTCATTGAAATAACCAAAGAAGCATTGCATTTTCAACAACAAAAGAAGCATTGCAGTTTCAGAAATATTGAAAAAAAAGATACAAATAGTATACAAAAAAGATGTTTTGGTGTTCATAGAATACTGATTTATTTTGGTATTGCACTAGAAAAAAGTCGTGTAGCTGAGTGTTTCTCTGTTGTAAGCCAAAGAAGTAATTGTCAGGGAAAGCAATAGAGTGTGAAATTTTTGTGTCCTGCAGGATGAGACAAGAATGATGATCACACTACAAGATCCAGTATCCTCTGAACCAGAGCTCTCTTGCAAGAGAGATTCCACAGATAGAATCCGACGATCCCAAACATGTGAAGCAATGACAAGGGAATGCCTCAAGGCGATTAAGTTCAAGAATGTCAACCGCTGTTTGCCCTCGTTCTGAAGTTTCTGCATAAGCGGTTTGAAGCAAGTCCTGCTGTAGAAACAAACAGAAGCAGTGGATATAAGGAAGAAGAGCATATTTATCCTACAAACTTGAATGCATATAATTTGCCATGAAAAGGAACATGGGGAAGTAATAGATATCAATCTCGAATTGGTGCTTACATTGTAATCGCTCTTTTCTTTCATAAGTAAGTCTTTTAACACTATGATGCAGTCATCCAGCACAGTTTTATTATATAGGTCATGTTCTAAAGAGGAACTTCTCTCTTCAATCCTGCGAAGAGCATTGGATATCTCTGCATACAAGGCTTTGGCTTTGCACAATAGCTACAGGAAGCATAATATAGTATTAATAAGAACTATTGGAAGCTAAAACTAAAAATAAAAAAGACAAGAAAGATCCCAAACATGCAGCATCATTGCAAGATAATGAAAAATATTTTTGGAACTTATAGCACCTCATCTGTTTCTTTCCGTAATCTCTCCTGCTCTTTGTAGCTACTGAACACAAGAGTTGATGGGGGTAGACGAACCGACAGAATATCAATAGGAGAATAGCGGAAGAATGCAATCATACTTCCCCACCTGTAAAGGCAAATGGGAAATTTTATTCCCTAAATAGCAGCAATGCAAATCAACAATTGAATGATCGGAGTGATTGCACATTACTGGCAGACGACCAACTACATTCTTAAGGTATAGTACGCACCCATAAAACCGGAGGCAGTCCCTTTGAAGAGAATGACCACAGCTGGCAACACGGTTGACAGCTGCATTGTTTGAAAAACTAAGTTCCAAGAACTTCCCAAATGAGAGCCCCTAAGCAGCATCTGACATTACTACTCTGTGAGTTGCTGGTGGGACTCCTCCTATATGCGCACACTTGAGGCATCGATGCCACATCCATATCTTGTTGTCCCACTCACCAGGCAGCTTCACCGAATAACTCCATTAATTTGTTTGAGCTGATGAATGCCGCCGTCCTGCTACTAAAGAAGTGATCGACAGGACAATTCATTCATTTTCTAAATGTCCTGCACCAGCCCCGACTCTACTATATCCTAATCCCATCAGGGAAATTAGTTTCTTTCGTGTGTGTTTACAGAATACTTGATATAAACTAAACACCTTTTCCTCCAAATTATAACTTAAAAAAAATACTCCACTTCGGAAATTGATATAGAATAGGTGCTCCAGTTAGGAAAAGGTGTACTTTGCTAAATACACCTTTTCCTGTTGTCAAACTGCACTAGTCTATTTTGGCACATAACAAGAGTTTCCTGTAACGCCAATCCAAATAATTTATTTGTGTAACAATCTTCACATTCATAGTAAATGATGGTATTTCAATACCAATAAAGAAAATAATCTTGAACAGAAGAATGTTAAAAAGCATCTACATTACTAAGATCTCTACATGTAACTATCTTACCTTCAACAGCTCAGGGCAGTCGACGCCTAAGTAAGTATCCAAAGTCACATCATGAATTTTCAGATCATCTCCACCAGTGAATACCACAATAATGTAGTCACTAACATTGTTACCTAAGAAATGTTGAAATTTCTGGATGGCTGCTTGTTGTTCTCTTGTAAAGCGATTTGTCACGGAAAGAACCAAAAGAAAAGCATGGATGCCATCTTTAGCTAAATCGATGCAGTTAACCAGTTCTTTTCCAATAGTTTCTGGATCAATGGAAAAATCAAACCACCCTGCCACACCCACAATGTTGATGCACCACTATTTTAGAGCACAATGTGTTATTAAATGTCATACAGAGTTGTTTAATAATCAAATCAGGCACATGTTTTAGCAAAGTAACAATTAACTACATAGGATAAAGCTTTCCATGATGAGTTGTTAATACAACCATTGGTACATATATAAGATCCTGCAGACGCGTAGATGTGCAAATCAAGCACATATTATAGTTACATACAACAAATTGCTATGCTATACATACCAGGCGTATCAATTACATCTAGTATTGGTCCATTTGGCAATTGTGTTCTTTGAAGCTCACAGGTAGATGTAGAGCGAGCAGATCGCGGAATCAAGCTAAACGCCTTTCTTCCAAGAATGCTATTCCCCGTAGAACTCTTACCATCACCGGTACGTCCAATCACAACTAGTGTCCGAGCTTCAGTAGGAGAAATTCCCCAACCATCACTTATTGCACTTCCACCCATCGTATGACTGGTTTAATCAAATTATTTAAATAAAGTGACCATATGAACAGCAAAATCAACTAGGCTAGCTGAACAAACAGAAATATAATAAAAGGCGCAAAATCGACTAAAAAATACAAAAGAACAACTTTCACTAGTGATCAGTTTTTAATGGCTGGGAACATCCTCTGTAAATCGCACGAAAACATATATAAATATGAAGCACCTCTACTAATTTGAACTAAATTATTATAGTAATAATACCTTTAGCTTCTCTACATTGAAGGCAGGGTTAAGTATCTTTCTGTGGGTATCCCATTTTTCAGCATCGTAACTGGCAAGTCCGGTAACAAACAAGTCGATGAAAGCATTGGCCTCAGGCTTGTGGAATTCATTAGATCTGTTAAGCACTTCTCTTATTAGCTTTGGATCTGTTACTGTCACGTGAGGTGTTGGTCCAGCCCACAGTACAAATATTTCTCTGCACATCAAAGGACACGAAATTGGAACAATTCAATATTTCTGGAGCTTTGCTGATGGAGAATTCCGGGGAATTCTGATGGAGCGATGGAGATGGAGCTTATTTTAGCGATGGAGCGATGGAGCAATGTTGAGGACGGACTGATTTTAGGGATGGAGCTGATTTTAGGGTTTATTTTTTTTACCAATTAAAAATTGGAGGGAGAGTTAAATTTTGAGGGGAGATAGAATATTTTGGTAATAATTTTTGGGGAATAGATTATTTTGGTAATAATATTATGAAAATTATAAGGCCACACCTCATAAAATGTTGTTCTTAAAATTATAAAATAGCACATTTTAAAAGTGTAGTCATATGTGTAAATAAGTGTTGCTAATAACATCATGATATAGCAATATTTGTCAAGTATAGCCTATATAACTAAAGAGAACACTTTACAAACGTTGCTAGTAATATTGTGGCCAAAAGCTAAAAACTAAGGCTACACTTTAAAAGCGTTCCCTAAAATATTTTAGGCAACACTTTGCAAGCGTTGTCTGGATTTAGTGTGGCCTTAGGCCTGAAATGTTGTAGTGTGTGATTGGGATGCAATATTTGAATAAATTATGGTGTGTCGGGTGCGAATTCAGGGGAAGGGGGGAGCTTTGAGTTATTGCTGAATTTGACTACTAATTGAGGCAAGTGGAATCCTAAACTTTGTTAATCTTACTTGAACATTATATATTTTTTTTATTTATGGCTTCAAATGATTAGATACTTATGGTTAATTGAGTTGTACTTGATAGATTGTGAATTTCATCTATGACTTGAAAGTAAAATAATTAGATTGATGCTTGTTGACTTGTGTTATGGTATTGAGAATCCTTTATGATATGATTATGTGGATTATGGATTGCGATATGTTGGCTTATTATTGGAATTGGAAGTATTTGGTTGAGTTTGGATTAGGAAAATTGATTATAGGCTTGAAATAGACTCGTCATTATGTGTTATTAATTGTAATATTTAACTTGAGATGATGTATTTATTATGAAGTGAACTCTTATTTGCGCACATCATCATTGCATCACTTATATATGTTCTTGATATGTATTGTGACTGAGTACCACTGATGAAATAATGATGAGAAATAAGGATCAGGCCACACGTCCATGGCAGGAATATTGAAAGAAAAATAGGGATTGAGTAACACGTCTGTGGTGGGAATACTGAAAGAGAAATAGGGATCAGGCCACATGTAACGCTCGGTAAAACTACCAAAATACCCCTAGAGGAGAGGTGTGCGCAAAATGCGTCTTCCGATGCTCGTATTGAAAATCCAAGAACGGATACGTGATCAGCACGAAAAATTGAGTGGGAAGAGGGTCTCGATCAATTTTTAGAGTGACCGAGTCAAAAGATAATTTTTCTTTCCAAAATGAAAAATAGTGTGAGTTCGCGACGGAGCCGCGTCGCGGACCTATCGCAAAGCCACACTTATTTTTTTTTGTGATTTTTTGACGGAGTGGAGTTTTTTCGAAATACACTGTCCGCGAGAGGTTCGCATCGCGGACTGTGTTATTTCAAGCCGGAAAATTTTCTTTAAAAATTCGAGGGGCATTATAGTCCATTCCTAATACTTTCTAAACTTCCCATACGACGAATATAGGTCATTTCTCTAAGAAAGGGTTCCAAAAAAACCTATCCAAAAACATTCTTTCTAGCAAAATCACTAAGCCAGGGCTTGAGGGGAGTCGAGATTGAGGAATTCAAGAGGAGATTGTTCAAGGAGTTGTTGTTAGCAATCATCCCAGGTGTAAGGCTAACGTAAAGCATGGGATTGTTCTCCCATGTTCCCTTTTGAGTAAATTGAGTCATGTATTGAATATAATGAGTTTGATGTGAAGATTGTTGAGCATGATACGGAGTTTTACTTTATTCATATATTTTACACGAATTGATGATCATCATAAACTTGATTTATTTTATAATTCATTTTCATGAGTGTTTTTCACAAAACCTTATGATTATTTTATTTAAAAGTGTAACCATGAACTAGGGGATGAGTCTAGAGACTTAATGATGATGATGGTTGTGATGTTGTGATTGTGTTTCACATTTGATGATAGTCTTGATGATGATATTAATGAAAATGATGTTTCATGATGTCTTAAAACCTAAAATTTAAATTCTAAAAGAGTATTTTGAGTCCATGATGTTGATGTTAAAGTACTATGTCCCTACAATACTGATGTTGATGTTGAGGAACTGTGTCCTCATGGGACTGATGATGATGTATTATGTCCCTATAGGATTGATGAGGTTGATGTTTTATGAGCATGTCGAGTTTTGGGAGGAGTATTGTTCACCGAAATGGGTGAGAGTGAGTCCCACTTGAACCCATTAGCTACGTGGCCCGCGTAAGAAGAGAAAATTGAACCGCAATGCGGATGGCTCCTTTCTTGTCCCAATAGAGGACTGAGGTTTTTTCTTGTGGATCCACTAAGGTTGATGTCCTTTACCCTGGGCGTGGTACTGGATGGATGTGCAATGGCATCGCTTCGTTGTATCATCACTGGCTCATACATGATGGTTGTCAGTTAGAGAAACTCCCAGTAAGGTCTTACTTGGATAGTACTCTGATGTTGATGTTGATGTGATGTTTTGCGTCGAGTTCCTTGAGTTGAGTTGAGTTAAGTCTGAGCTATTGATGAGGTGGAGATGAGATGTTGATGAGTCAATTGTCTACTCTAATTTTGCCTTAGATAGACATTTGATATTATGATGGAGTATGATGTTGAGTTGATGTTATCCCTATATTGTTGTACTTGTACTGTGATATTCAGCTATTTTATATACCAGTATATTCCACGTACTGACGCCACTCGGCGCTGCATCGTTTTATGATGCAGATACTGGAGTTAGAGGACTTCAGCAGACACATCGTTGAGGTCAGAGATTTCAAGTTCAGTCATTGGTGAGCCTCCTTGCTATCCAGAGGAGACCTTTTTATTGTTGTTTTTGTTACTTATTGAGTTGGGCAGCCATGGCCTGTCATGGTACCATCTTAAACAGTTGAGTCAAGTTAAAGACTTCATAGACATGAGTCGAGGTTTGATGTTGATGTTTTCCCTTATGAATTGACTAGCACTTACACCTACTTATAATGATGTTGAGACTGATATTGGTCATTGGCCCTTTTATTGAGGTAGCTCACTACATTACTTCCACTATTCCGCTATGTTGATGTTGAGTGACTGTCCTGAGAAAGAGTGGTCCACTTGGGGACTAGCAATAGTCTCTGGGTGTCAGCCACGCCTATGGTACCCTCCCGGGGCATAACACCACACATCCATGGCAGGGAAACACTGATTTGAGATATTGAAACACAGGAACGGGCCCCACAATCTGGGGCAGGTACATGGAAGATATGTCTCCCATGGGTTCTAGACTAATTATATCAACTGATGTTTCTTATAGGACAAACATGCATCACGAATACATGACAGTGCATTCACATCATTTTATTTCACATCATTTTCATGACACATCATACCATATTATCTTGTATTTATGACTTGATTCAATTACTGTGAATGAATTATGTGATGGTTATACTTGAATTACACTTGTTGAGTATCTGAAGATATCTATTGTGTGGCCGAGCTGTATATTGAAATATATTGTGGTATATTTGATCTATATCCTAAGGTATTTGTTGAAAGTAAATATTGTATAGGTTGATATATATATATATATATATATATTGTTACTGGGACTTTTCTAAGAGCAGGTGTGTAGTCCAGTGGTATGTGGTTTGTGTGGAAAGAGTATTTTGTTCTGTATGTTTTACTTGTTGTTTAGATCCTCTTTCTAAGTGCCTGTTGTTTTGGTACTCAACCTTTCTTTTACACATGTGTGTAGGTTGTGAGTCTGGTTCTACCTAAGTTAACTTCATCTTTTTGGACCGAGCTTCCTAGATATTTGTGTCACACCCCGGAAGGGTACCCTTGGCATGGCCGGCACACAGAGGCTATTTCTAGTACCCGAGCGAATTACTTGGCTTCATCGTCACATCATACTCGACGGCGGAAGAAAAATACTCAAAGAAAAGACTGTAAAGTAAGTAAACCAAGTCTTTAATAAAATAGAGAATTTCCAATAAACAAGAGTTTGGAAAACAATACCCAACATCCTCTAATCAATATCTATGAAGCCTCTACCTCTAACATCTAGATGGTATCATGACAGGCCATGGATAACTAACTCAAAGAAGATAGAAGTAATTAATCAAATAAAATAAAGGCTCCTCCAGATAGCAAGGAGGGCTCACCAACCCCAGAACTCTGAACTTCAACAGTATGCCTGCTGAAGTCCTCTATCACCTGTATCTGCATCATGTAACGATGTGGCGCCAAGTGGTGTCAGTACGTGGAATGTAGGTATGTAAGATGGCTCAAGAAATAAGTAAGGCTCAGACTCATCACCTGACTCGACTCAAGACTCAACTCCTCATCTCATGTCCCATATCAAATAAATGATGCAAGTTTAAAGTTTAAAATCATGTTTTTCTCATCTCATATCTCAACTCAAATAAACGATGTAAATTTAAAGTTTAAAATCATTCTTTAAAATTTAATTCAGTGTTTAATGTAACTCAGTTTGAAAATCATGATAGACCCAACTCAAGTGTTGCTTGGAAGTTTCTCTAACGGACAACTCCCCACCACCGAGGGCTTGGGTGGTGTACAACGAAAAGAGGTCATTGCCACGTCTGCTCTAAACTTGCCATGGAATAGGGCGTCAACTCAAACTCTTTGTCTCACTCTTGGATCCAAAGAGAATGTCCATCTATTAGGACATGGCTACCATAGTAAACTGCATGACTAACCTACGCTGGCAACGTAGTTCTTGGGGTGCCCCTCAATCACCTAATCGGTGCTCAATACTCCTTCCAAGACTAAAATGTGCTCTCATAGATATCAACTCAAACTCATCTCTTTGACTCATCTCAATGAGCCAACTCGTTTCTGAATAGCTCAACTCAGTGTCTCAATAACTCGGGGCTATCATTTATGCAATGCAACTCATTACTCTAACTCATACAATGCAAGACTTCCAATGATTTCAGTCATGAACATCATATTATCCAGACATAACTCATAAGATAAAATAGGTATTCTATATATTCCTATATGAAACAAGAAAATATACTTTCCGGGTTCAATTCATGGGTTTAGAAGATTTAAATTCATACTTCTCAATTCAATACATAAGTAAGAAAATACTAAATTTAGGGCTCCAGTATCAAACATTCGAATAACATTCATATTTCATGATAATAACGATGCAACTCATAAATTAACTCAAGTAAATTCATGAAAACTTTAACATGTACAAAAATTTAGAACTCACGAAACCACAGAATTTAAAACATGTGATTTATATTCATGATCTTGACTCAAGAAGACGAAGGGGCACGTGGATGAACATAGTCCAACGCTTTAGGTAGCCTTACATACCTAGGACGAAGTTATCAATCAATCACATCAAGGATCTTCTCTCGAATTGCTCAACCTCCAGTTCTTCTCCTCTTTTCTCAAGCCCCAGCCTTGTTAGATTATTGGAATAGGACTTAGAACGGGGGTTTTAGACTCATTTTACATCAAAACAACCTAATTAGATCGTGTATACAGTTTAGAAGGGGTTGGGAATAGACCGAAATACCCCTCGTAAAATTTAGAAATTTTCAGCTCGAAAAAGGCCCAATCCGCGACGCGAACTGGTCGTGTACTATGTATTTTCAGAAAATTTTTCTGAACAAGTTTTCTCAATCCTGTCAAAAAATTTCAAATAAAATAAAATATAAGTGCTGGTCTGCGACACAGGCGCGACACGCTCCTGTCGCGCACCAACACTGTTTTGCGCTTCAGATCGAAAAATTATCTTTTGATCGTGTCGCTCTAAAAATCAATCGAGACCATCTTCCCTCTCAATTTTTCGTGCTAATCACAAATCCCGCCTCGGATTTTCCATATGAGCATTGGAAGTTGTGCTACGCGCATACCCTCCCTTTACAAATATTTTGGTAATTTTGTCAAGCGTTACAGTTCGAAAGGTAGCAGCTTGTCTATTTTGGCAGACTCTCAGTGTCCCTTCCTGTTTATCTTATGTTCTATTTGAGGACTGAGACTAAGACTTGCATTTATTTTCTATTGTATTCGGTACTAGAGGCTTGTACATGTGACACCAGTCTTGGATAATTTTATAGACTTGATATTGTAGTGCTTGTCCTTATTTAGACTTTATAACTTCTGCTTTAAATTTTATTATTGAATTGAGTAAGTTTTGGCTTACTTGTCTTGGTGGGTTAGGCAAGTGTCATCACATTTTTGGTTCGTGACACTTGTGGTACCAGTTGTGGCTCTTGGCATTATTCCCTTATTGTATGATTGATATTTATAGGTATTCTTATTATAGTGTTGTCATATATTCTGATTTGTGGCATTTGCATGCATTCATCTCATATTATATTTGTGCCACCCCTCGACCACGCTGAGGTGTTATGGTTGAGATACTGTATCTTTTTTTTAATAATATCTCTTGATCGCACTGAGGTGGCAAGGGTTAAATGTATCTATTTTTGAGATATTGTACCACATTTTCTAAAATCCTTGACTATGCAGAGGTGCAAGGGAAGGATTGTACCATCTTTATAACCCCCTGACCACGCTAAGATGGAAAGGCTAAGGTATTGTGATACTTGAGAGATTCTAATATATGGTCTGATGAGAGCCCCATACGTTCTACTTGGTTGCCTTAGCTTGTTAGATGTATACACCGGCCCTGCGACAATCATGATTCCACCCCTACTATATTTTCTCCCTGCACATCAAGCACAGGGGACTACCACGTGAAAGTTGATCTTATTGTGCGACTATTCTTACCATTATCAGATTCAGCGATGAGGCTCAGACTTCGAGTCACCATTGTTTCTTTGAGACTTCATTTGTTGTTATTTATTTTGGATCTCGTATTTCCTTTAGAGACATGGTTGTATTTACTTATTCATATCACTTAAAACCTCTTGTACTCATGACTCTAGATTTTGGGATTTAAATTAAATGTTGTGTTTGATTTTACTTTTGTTTTACTTTCTTTGATCGCGATCCAATTTTCGGGTCGTGAGATTATATAAAGATTTGCATTATGATCTAGACTTGCATATCTGAGTACACATATGGATATTAAATTGTATACTCACTTAATGATTAAGATTATCTTTTTTAAAAATAAAAAAAGTTAAAGAGTCCTAAAATGTTTAGTAAGGATTCAGATGTTTTGTTTCATCAATGTGTAAGTATTTTTTATATTCTTACATTATTTGTTACTAGACAAGATATGAAAAGGGTAATGAAGTAGTAATAATTTTCAAATTATGCTGTTTTATTTTTTTTCACTATTGTATTTATTAGTGTTTTTATATGGCACTATTATTTATCAAAGTCAAACTGGATGAAAAAAATTAAATTGGATGAAAAGAATTAAATCAAATGTAAGTGTATCAATTTATACATATTACGTATAATGGATCACTTTAGTTTTCTTCCCATTGCAACTTTAGGTTGCCATCTTCTGCTTTACCATAATTATTTTTTTTATAGCTAACTTAGCAAGTGGCTGTGTTATAATATTATGCTCATTTATAATGTAATTGTTTTTCTTTGCCTTATTGTTTAGAGTGTGTTTTTGTGTATCAATACCAACATAATTTAGACATTGTGATATCAAAGACAAAATTTTGTTCACTATATTTAATTACGTTTCTTAATTGTTTGTTTGATTGTGAGTAATAATATTTCTTTTTAATTACACTTTTTATCTTACAAATTTTATGATATTCTTTTAAAAAAAATATAGTACTATTATGACAAGCACATAATAATTTAATCTTTATATATATATATATATATATATATATATATATATATATATATATATATATATATATATGACACCTGAAGTTGTTTCGAATTTTCATGTCACGACCCGGTCCCGATCATGATGGCGCCTGTCAGATCCCCTGCAGCCTCTAGTCAGGACCATGACAAGCATATCAATGTAATTACCACAACTACCCAAAACCTAAAAGTCAACTGTAGAGAACTACAATAGACGGAAAAGTACCTATGGATATACATATGACCAAAACATAATATAATGTACAAGCCGAAAGTGCTCCTACAAATACATAATATTACTGTACAAGGCCACAGTCTGAAAGCAAAAGATGGCCATAAAAAAAGGAGACTCTGACGAAGCCAGAGTTACCGGTGCTGACCTAAAAAGGTCTCTTATGCGCTCGGATCCCCTGGAATCAGTGGCCCTGAGTAGAACCTGGACCTGCATCATAGGAAGATGCAAAAATAGAGATGAGTACGATAATAAGACACCTAGTAAGCATCATCGGCCGATTGAGTGGAATAATATACATGATGAAGCTCAAATATAGATAAAAGTTGATGTCCTATAAATCAACCCCATAACCTCGAACTGAACCATAACCTCGTGTTGTACGTGGGTACAAGACCCTAATATCTTTGCCTATACACCACCCGAGCCCCCATAATCCTTGGAGGTACACCCCCGCACAATATAATTGCCAGATCATCACTGAAGCCCGCAGAACCATCATATAGCCTAACTCTGTACTCATCAGATCAAGGGTCAGTTGTACGTGGGTATAAGGCCCTAGTATCTATGCCTTGATATCCCTTGAGCCTCCATAAGCCCATAAGGTACACCTACACATAATCAGGGTGTGAATAGATAAGTAGATCTATGGGTAATCAATCACGGGCCTTGCCCCAACAATCATATATCAATTGGGTTCTCAAACCTATGTCGGCACGTTACACCCAATCTAGAATACAGATTCATAACAATGGGACGTATCCCCCATGGGAAGAGTCCCACTAGCATAATCAACAGTGTCTAAACCGAGAAGGTCACTCACTAGACCTTGCCTCGAAAATGTAATCAGTGGGGTCCTTGACCCAAAATAATGGCAAGTGATCCATCCTTTTTAAAATCAGCACCCCGGTCTCGGACACTCGTACATGACCACCAGAGAATGGGAGCACGGGGCGCATCACCTGGGGTCTCAGACACTCGTACATGCCCACCAGAGACTTAAACTATAGTGTGCGTCAACTAGGTCATGGAGCATAGCCTCAGATCGTACCTCCCCAACCTATCCAGATCCAAATCCCTTAATCGTATCATCTCTCGCGCGAATTAGACATAATGAATAGCCCATCCCCTGGGCACGTAAAGACCCAAATATAATAACTAATAGGAGTGTATCACAATGTATATCTCAATATTAGTGTAAAATCAGGTCTAATAGACCCACATGCTATATTCTAGTCCATCACAAGTAATGAGCGTAAGGTACAATAATAACACTGATATCATAAGTATCCACAATAGCTAGGCCCTACAGAATCATATTTATGCCAGAAATCAAATCATCATACGAAAAGAAATCAAAAAGTGGTCTCACAGTTACCGTAGCTCAACAACATCAGTCCACATACTCCGCAGACATGAGTTAGATCAGAACACGTATCTGTCCTACAACATCAACCCATACACGGCCTTTACCATCCCCTCTATAGTCACCATTATTGGAAAATATCAAATTTACAGTCAACAACACAGAGTACTATCTCACAGCAGCATATACTATTCATAACGGACACAACTAGCATCTCAAATACATCTCAGTCGAGTATGCATATAATTTCACCCAATCTAAGGTTCAGAAGAAGCCTAGCCTACACAAAAGGTGGTCCCTCGCACTCCTAATCAGTCTGCTCGAGCTTTCACCCTCTTGATAGTCTCTAGACACTACTCAGCTTTCAAAACATGAATCACACGGTCATTATGATAGATTTGACTATAAAACCTAAAGAAACAGGTGAAATTACATCAATTATGACTACAATAGAAAAAATTGGGCCTATGTTGTAACGATCTGGCCCAACACTATGAAGTATTTGTAATGACCTCGCCCAACATTGTGAAGTGTTGTCCTCTTTTAGGCTTAGTCCATCACGGATTTGTCCCTTTGGGTCTCCCCAAAAGGCGCCTCACAGTATATAGACCAGTCTTTTACTTATATACCCAACATCTCTCTTGTATTTTGCCAATGTGGGACTTCTCTTCTCAAGATGGGTAATTACATACACCTCCTGTAATGACCTGGCCCAACATTGTGAAGTATTTTCCATTCTTGGGCCTAGCCCATCATGGATTTGTCCCTTTGGGCTCACCCCAAAAGGCACCTCACTGTATATAGACCAGTCCTTTACTTATATACGCAACATTTCTCTTATATTTTGCCGATGTGAGACTTTTCATCTCAAGATGGGTTGTTACATACACCTCCTCCATAGACTCAGCATCTTTGCTGAGGTTTGCCCCATCGCATGGGATTCACCTAGATTCAGCACTGAGGTTTGCCCCGCCTTACACGGATTCGCCTAAACTCAGTTGAACTCTAACTCACATTGACAAGGCTAACACAAGAGTGACTCTAATACCGCCTGTAATGACCTGGCCTAACACTGTAAAGTATTGTCTGCTCTTGGGCCTAGCCCATCATGAATTTGACCCTTTGGGCTTACCCCAAAAGGTGCCTCATAGTATATAGACCAGTCCTTTACTTATATACCCAGCATCACTCCTTTTTTAACCAATGTGGGACATCTCGTGTCAAGATGGGTTGTTACATACACCCCTTCTATGGACTTAGCGTCCTCCCTGAGGCTTTCCCTAGTACATGGGATTCGCCTAGACTCAACACTAAGGTTTGCCCTACCTCCCTGGGATTCGCCTAAATTTAGTTGAACTCTAGCTTGACATTGACAAGGCTGACACAGGAGTGGCTTTAATACCACTTATAATGACCTGACCTAAAATTGTGAAGTATTGTCCGCTCTTGGGCCTAGCCCATCACGGATTTGTCCCTTTGGGCTCACCTCAAAAGGTGTCTCATAGTATATAGACCAGTCCTTTACTTATATACCTAGTATCTCTCCCGTGTTTTGCTGATGTGGGATATCTCATATCAAGATGGGTGGTTACACTATTGTCCGCTCTTGGGCCTAGCCCATCATAGATTTGTCCCTTTGGGCTCACCCCAAAAGGCGCCTCACAGTATATAGACTAGTCCTTTACTTATATACCCAACATCTGTCCTGTGCTTTGCCGATAAAAGACATTTTCATCTCAAGATGAGTTGTTACATAGACCCCCTCAATGGACTCAGCGTCCTCACTGAGGTTTGCCCCACCACATGGGATTTGCCTAGACTCAACACTGAGATTTCCCCGCCTCATCGGGATTCGCCTAAACTCAGTTGAACTCTAGCCCTATATCGAAAAGGTTGAGATGTCCCACATCAGCAAAGCACATGAGAGACACTGGGTATATAAGTAAAGGATTGGTCTATATACTGTGAGGCATCTTTTGAGATGAGCCAAAAGGGACGAATTCATGATGATCTAGGCCTAAGAGTGGACAATACTTCACAGTGTTGTGCCAGGTCGTTACACATGCCCAAAATACAAAACCAATCCCCTTAACATTACTTTTACGTCACCCTAAGTTAATAGCCAAAAATTAAGGTCAAAACGAGGCTCAGAATACCAGAAGAAAACCTAAAAATCGGATGACATTTCTTATCAGAAAAAGTACAACAACAGCTTCTTAGCCCAATTTCTAAAAAAATACAATCAAACTAACATAATCTCGAATATTAGTACAATTCAGACATAAATTTTACTTAATTTGGATAAGAAATGATCGAGATATCACAACACAAAGTTTCTGGAAAAAATCTCTACATAATAGAAACTAAAATTGGATTTTCACATCAAATGGAGATCTATCAATTAATCGGGCATTAAGACAGCATGACCTAGAAAAGAATACATAAAATCGACATAAATTTTACAAAAATTGAACTCAAAACGAATAAAAAATCGCATATCTAAATTTCAAAGTTATATCCAAACTACAGTCATAAAACGGTGAGTATTACCTAAAACGACATGCCAAAAGTAAATTCTGAAACTCCCAAGATGTTTCTCTTGGAAAAATACATAGGTTAAGGTTTTGAATCATTGAAATCGGCAATAAAATGAGAGAGAAATCGAGTTCGAAAGTTGTACATTGAACTGGATTTTTCACGTTTCATTTCTAGAAATTTTTATATATACATACATACATATATGTGTATATATATATATATTTAAACTGCCTCCACGTTGCAGGCCTCACATGGCCACATCAGTGCGCTCTTCTTATTTCCAACAACTGCTCAAACTTAATTTCAATGATCGAGCCTTATTCGAAGTCGGCAAATATTATTCATATATGAAATTTGATCAAAAATAGCATTCTGGACTCAATGGTGTAGATAGAATTCCTTGTATTGCCAAATGTGGGTCTCATTTCCCAATATTGAAATCTACTGAGGGCGCCAAAATGCATCGTGAAGCCCCGCTAACCGCACGTAAGGTCATCCTAGATCAAATTTGATGTTTCGAATCCAATGGTGCGGTAAGAATTTCCATTTGATCATGTTTACCAAGGACATTGACTAAAGTCAACTATTAACATATTCAGGAGGCAAAATTTGCAAAACTCAATAAACTTCCACCGAACTCGCTCCTAGCCTATTTGACCGTTCCGGAGTTGATGAAACCATCAGAATTCTACTCTAAGTTTGTTTACTAGGACTTTACCTAAAAATTCATTCAAGGTTATCATCTCCCTTTTAACTCGAAAATTGCATAAATATCGAACGATTCACCCAATGATCGAATAATCAGTGTCAATAAGTCACAAATAGCTTGTGCTCACTATGCGATACTCAGACTGATAAAATATTCTCGGAACCACATAAATAACCTAGAGGGTCATTACAAGATCCCCCACTGAAAGAACTTTTGTCAAGGGAAGTAGGAATCAAGGCATACCTTAATACTCTAGTTTAGACCACAAAGGGATCTCAAACCTAAACTTACAGTAAACAGTGAATATAATGGTTATAACAATGCTCACTAATAGCTATGGACTCCCTAGTTAATCAGAAATATAATAACTGATCACTATGCAATCGAGAATCGGTATAAGATTCTATAAGGGATTCTTTGAAGATCAACCCCTCAACCAATCAACTCAATCCGCTAACACATAACCGGACAGCAACAGGCTAAATATACCTTTGGCATACTAGCCGATACTCAACCAATCACAATTATCCCTTACTATAGCCATATTCCACATACACAGACCTTACCTTATTTTCCGTTTCGTTATGCAAGAAATCTTTCAAACCTGACCATAGGTGGCTTTCGGGCTAACTAATGCTAGCACAGTTACATGCAATAGCTAATGTAATCATATTCCGCCCCAGGGATCTAGATCCTTTTCCCTTGTTGTTCAGTAGTCAATCACAGTTACAATTGTAATGGTAAGTGTGATAAGTAGTCAACGCACCATCCCATTTTAACAGATTATTGATGTAATAATCATTAGTAGCTTCAAAATGATGACACATATCCAGAACACAACAAATGATCGACATACCAATCACCAGTACCCTCCCTACCAGCATATATTCATTCAGAAATACATTAAATACTCAATATATCAAACACCAGCAGACTGCTTATATATTCCTCTGTATATCGGCATACATCACATTTTCCATTTGATTAGCCTACCTTATTGTTCTCACTATTTTTCATTTAAGTCTTTCACTGAGTGATTGAATGAGTGATTAAGACAAGTGGTTCGCTTGGGCACCAAAGATGGTTTTAAAGTGTCGGTCATGCCTAGAATACTCTCTCGGGGCATGACATCTTCATCCATCACTTCCACTAGTTGAATTAGTTTACGTTGGTTTTGAGGTGCTCAGAAGGGTTGGAGTTTTGTTTAGTGATGCTTCTTACGGTTTATATGAGTTTAGTGGAACTTCTTGAGAAGGCTGGGATTAGGGTTATTGCATGATA
This sequence comes from Solanum rostratum, assembly GCA_029948455.1. Lineage (NCBI taxonomy): Eukaryota > Viridiplantae > Streptophyta > Magnoliopsida > Solanales > Solanaceae > Solanum > Solanum rostratum. The sequence continues at coordinate 11,594,199 of CM057053.1, read as the reverse complement.
CTTTTTCCGTTGGAGTTGGGATGGATTGGTTTTTGGTTGAATACTTGATAGAATGGTTGGGGTATGATAGTAGGAGAAGTAGTGTGATTGTGCTCACTTGTTGAAGCACCATAGTTAGTTTGTGAAGTGGTACATGTAGAGTTAAGGTGACCTATCACATTGATCATCCTAACATCCATAGCTAACACACTACTTTGAATGGTGAACATTTGTCCCTTCAAGGTTTCCATTCTCCGACTAATTCTAGTAATCATTTTCATTATAGAATCCAAAGTAACACCTCTAGTAGGTGTAGGAGTCTCCTTTTTTGTCTCCATAATATCTGATAATAAAAACACTTAACAAAGAAAATGAACAACATTAGCACTAGTAAAATGAACTCGCAATCACTTGTGTCTACACACTTTTGATTGCCACTCAAAATGGTTCTACTACGACTACAAATTACTTATATCTGGTTGCTCACAAGGTGTCAATTTTATTATTGGCTGCGATAGATTTTTGTTTTAAGAAGTTTGGATGACTCTATTAAACTAAGAAGCTTGAATAAAAAAGTTAACTATGAAACAAGATGAATAAAAGCATAAACGAAATGACACTAACAAACAAGAGACTTCAAGAACTAATAATTAACAAGTAGATTAATTAGGAGTTGAAAAATTAGTTTACGAATCATAAAAATGAACAAGAATCAAGAAAAATAAAACTAAGAATTTAGCACCTAATATAGGTGGCATAAAATGATTCACGGGTCTCCGAATTCAATCTTTCAAGAGTCAAAATTGAAGTTTAACTCGTGAACTTGAAGTTAGCTTACAAAATCATTTAGGCGGTGCACCGAATGTTCCCTCAGATCATCAATGTCTCAAGTGGATTAGGTGAACTTATCTACCATTTGGTAGATCGCAGAATGGTTTCGGAAGCGCGATTTAGCTCGCCCAATTCACCGTTTAGCACACTTCTTGAAGTCTTCGATACTAACATCCTTGTTAGTTTATTGTACTACCTTGACCTAGTACTTGCTCATTTTGGTAAATTATTTTCGTACCCACACAAGTACCCTTCCTTTTCTTTTGGATCAAACACCCTCTTTTAGAAGATTCTTCCTCTTAAAGATTTGAATATTCCCCAAGAACACTATGAGCAAGATGAAGACCAAAAATAAAACTTTTAATAATTTTGGCTTGGAATTTCACAAAATTTGAATTTAAGGTTCCCTGTGATATGTGAAACAATATCCAATACTTTCTACCTTCGAATTCCAAATCAATTTTTTTCAAATTCCAAAACCCATTTGCATCTGATATGATGCGTATTCCTACACCTAACTATCCAAATATACCCATAAATAAAGCTAAGTCAGAGGGTGAACTTATAAAGTACAGTTGTTTTTAGTGGGATTTTGATTATTTTGCTAATCTAGGGCCAAGTGCGCCGTTGGGTTGTATTTTGCAGATTTTGATCAGATGGTGCCATTCCAGTGTTAGACGCAAAGCAAGAGGACGAACACAGCCCAGGATTTAAGGAGGAAAAGAAGTAGTAACTCGGCAGAAGTATTCAAGTGCGCGTCGCAGACCTGGGAAAAGTGAGCGAGCTAAGAAGAAAAAGGCATGAAACGGGAAATACTACAAAGTACGCATCGCGGACTAGGGCAAAATATAGGGCAAATTGATCTAGTCAGCAAATAAGCGGAATCCTATTCTAATCATGTTGGTCCGCGTCGCGGACTTCTAAGACACGGGGAAAGAAAGCGAGTTATAGGATTTTTAAGTCCTATTTTCTTTTGGTTTTTAAGTTTTTTTAGGTTTGTTATCATTATTAGGTGACAAGAGGGGAGGAAGGTGGAGAACGTTTTCTAGGGCAAGTTTGGTTAGTTTTCATCTTTGTGTTCTTGAATGTTGATGATCATTAGTTTAATCTTGGTGTTGGAACCAACTATGAGTGGCTAATTCTCCCATATTCTGGGATTGTAGCCATAGACAATGTTTAGCTCTTGATTTTCTATACATATGATTGGGTTGCTGACTACTCCTATGATGCTTTTATCTATACTTCTTAGCCTGATCAACTAAGGGGTAAATGAGTTGTCTATTCTGGATTCGAGCGATGTTGGAATGGAGAGAACATAGCAGTATAGGGAGCTTGTTCGACTAGGAAACTAGATAGATTCGTGTAAGGGAGACTCGTGACAACTACCCCTATACCTCGCTTGGTTCATAATGCAGGAAGAGGACATTAAAGCACTTCTATTGGTCTGTTTATCCCCGCTCAATGATGTATTTAGGCAGTCAATAAAGGTAGGCCACTAGAGCCATACAGCCTTGTTTTGGTAATTTAAACCCTGTGAACTAGTAGTTACAAACCCAAACGTATGAGTGATTATTGAGATGTAACAGCATCATCAAGGCTACAATCCCGGAATCACTTTTAAATTGATATTTACAATAAACTAGCTCTGGATAGTGCATTAAGTGAGTAGGTTCAGTACTTTTTATAAACTTCTTCTCTATTTCTCTTTGACATCCTCTAAGCATAATAGCTTGGATAGTTGCCACCTTTCTTTAAATCCTTTGGGTTCAATATCCCGGTCCCTTTCTCAGGGCCACTATATTACTTGGGTTGACCACGTACACTTGCGTGTGCTAGGGAAACAACAAGTTTTTGGCGTCATTGTTGGGGATTTAATGTTTGAGCTGGTTAATTCTCTAAGTTGTTTTGTTTTGTGTGCTCACTATATTTGATCTTAGTTGTGCTTTGATCGCAGGTAGTTTGGCACTAAGCTGGAAGACCAAGACTCTTGCTTTCATCAATCGAAGAGGAGAGCACGCATCTTATTCCAAATTCCGCCACTTGAACTTATTGAATAGGAGGATCTAGAGAACAACAAAATCAAACTAGATCCAATCAGGGAAGTAATGGCCGACGCAAAGTCGCTCGCACAATTTGCACCCCACCAAGTGTGGGATGTGGAAATCCCCTGAACCACCAATGTCACCAGTTGCTTCATGAAACTAGAGCTCAGAAGCTGATGGGAGCTGAAACAAAATATGGTCCAGCTGCTATAGTCCATCGATAATTTATAGGGCTACCATACGAAGACCCACAGGTCCATCTTCAAAACTTCTTGGAGATTGCAGATACTTTCATTCCCACGAGGGTGAACAGAGATTACGTGAAAATGACCCTGTTTCCCTTCTCATTGTTGGGGGATGCCCAGAGGTGGTTGCAGATCGGACCACCCAACTCCATCACTTCATAGGATGATCTTGCTCGCAAGTTCTTCACCCGATTCTTCTCATCTGGCAAAATTGCCAAACTCAGGATTGAAATTCTAAGCTTCAAGAAAAATCTTGGAGAAAATTTATATCAAGCTTGGGACAGGTTTAAAACTCTTCGTATTAATTGTTCTCATCATTGTCAGGCTAATGAAGTGTTGGTACATACCTTTATAGAAGGATTGGAACCCAACACAAAGATTCTTCTTGATTCTGTTGTTGGTGGACAGGAATTGGAGAAGACGTGGGATGAGTAGTATGCCCTTCTTAATCGGATCGCACAAGGAAATCCTTAGTAGAATGGAGGATCAAGCCGACCGTTAGTCCAGAAGCAAGCCGATATGTTGGAGATAGATGCGATAACTGCCTTGCAAACTCAAATGTTAGCCATGCAAAATATGATGACTACTCACTTCAAAAACCTAGCATTAGACCAACAACAACAAGCGCCGGTAGGTGTAGGTCAATAGCCAGCCCTAGTAAATGTGGTACAACAACAGCAACTTGGCTGGTGTGATGTGTGTGGGGGAGGAGATCACACTGCTGAGTCCTGTAGAGCTAATCTAGAAGTATTCAACATTGTGGGAAATGCTAACAGAGGGAGCTATCAAGGATTTAGGAACTCACACTACCCAAATTGGAGGAATCACTCCAACTTCTCGTGGGGCGGTCAGCAGCAAAACCAGGGGGCATTTCAGCATAGACCATAGGGAGGCAATGCGTATTACAATCAGTAGATGCAACAGCCTGCAAACCAGGCTAACCCAAGCAATATGACTGACAGTAAGGCACTTAGACAAATTCTGGAAAACCAGAATAGCCAAGAGGAGGAGATTCAAAGAAACAAGCAAGGTCTTCAGAACATGGAGAGACAATTAGGGCAGTTGGCAAGGACCATGAATTCTAGACCCTAGGGGGGTTTGACAAGTAACAGTGACCCTAACCCAAGGTAGGTTAATGCAGTCATCACGAGGAGCGGAAGACCCCTACTTGAGGTAGTTCCAAAGAAGAGAGATGGGACTAAATCAGGCACTGCACAGAGCAATGTGGCTGACACCCCTAGCCCAGCCCCGGAAGAGACTACCCCAGTGTCTAAACCACCTCCTCCATTCCCACAGAAGTTAAAGAAAAAGAAGGAGGACAAGTGTTTCCAAAATTTCATCGAGCTTCTAAAACAAGTACATATTAACTTACCCCTTATTGATGTTTTGTAGGGAATCTCAAAATATTCCAAATACGTGAAGGCCGTTGTGACCAATAAGGGCAAGTTAGTAGAGTATGAAATCGTAGCACTCACGGAGACATGTAGCTCCAGGATCCTAAACAGGTCCCAATTGTCGACTAAGTTGAAAGATCCGGGGAGTTTCACTATACAAGTCACGACTGGGAGCCGCTTGAATGCAAGAGGCTTATATGGTCTGGGCCCAAGCATTAATCTCACGCCTAGCTCCATGTTCTGGAAGTTGGGGCTAGGAAGCCCAAAGCCAACCATTACTGTCTTGCAGTTGGCTGATCATTCCGTGGCGAGACTAGATGGGATGATTGAGGATGTCTTAGTCCAAATAGGATTGCTCATCTTCCCAATGGACTTTGTCATCTTGGATTTTGAATCGGACCCAAAGGTCCTATTCATTCTTGGCTACCCATTCCTAGCGACAAGTAAGGCATTGATTGATGTGGCAGCAGGAAAACTCTCCATGAGAGCTCATGATAAGGTGGAGGTTTTTGACATTTACAAAGCTATGAAGCTACTTGTAGCATATAAGGACTTGGCAGCTATCACCGTGTTAGATACAACAGCTGCAGTGAGCCAGGTAGAACTAGCAGACCCACTGACTAGAGTTCTATTGAACCAAGGGCTAGTGGATGATGCAGAAGCAACGGAAATAGAAAGTGTATTGAATAGTCACAATGTCAGCATGCTTAAAAAAGGAGTTGAGCCGTTGAACAGTCTTGGGACCTTCACTTAAATCCTCATTTGAAGAAGCACCTAAGCTGGAACTGAAGTCGTTGCCTTCGTATCTCAGGTATGTATTTCTTGGTCAAAATGAAACGCTACCTATAATCTTGCCTGTGTTGTTGACTACAGCTCAGGTGGAAGCCACCGTAGCGGTGCTAAGGAGAAGGAAGAAAGCAATAGGCTGGCAAATGTCAAACATCCATGGCATTATCCCAGCACTATGTTTACACAGGATATTCATAGAGGAGGGTCATAAGCCAGTGGCCTAATCACAAAGGAGGTTGAATCGACCATGAAGAAAGTAGTGAAGAAAGAAGTAACCAAGTGGTTGGATGCAGGGACCATTTTCCCTATATTCGACAGCAAATGGGTGAGTTTCGTGCAATGCGTACCAAAAAAAGGGGGAATGATAGTCGTCACCAATGAAAAAAATGAGCTAATTCCTACCAGAACGGTGACCGGATGGCATATCTGCATGGACTACAAGAAATTAAATGATGTCACCTAGAAGGACCACTATCCGATGCCTTTCATTGATCAGATATTGGATAGACTAGCTGAGCAAGAGTATTACTGCTTTTTGGATGGATACGAAGGTTATAACCAAATCACCATTGCCCCCAAGGACCAAGACAATACCACTTTCACCTATCCATATGGCACCTATTCTTATAAATGCACGCCCTTCGGATTCAGCAATGCTCCAGCCACATTCCAAAGGTGCATGATAGCCATATTTCATGACATGGTGGAAGACATCGTGAAGGTGTTTATGGTTGACTTCTCAGTTTTTGGGGAGTCTTTAGAAACATGTTTGCACAATCTGGATAGGGTGTTGGCGTGCTGTGAAGAGACTAACGTAGTCCTTAATTGGGAAAAATGTCACTTCCAGGTTAAAGAAGGGATATTCTTGGGGCACAAGGTGTCCAAACGTGGCTTGGAGGTGGACAAGGTGAAAATAGAGGTGATAGAGAAGTTGCCACCACCGTTTTCAATAAAGGGAGTCCGAAGCTTTCTTGGTCATGCGGGTTTCTACCGAAGATTCATTAAGGACTTTTCCAAAATTTCCAACCTGTTGTCTACCTTCCTGGAGAAAGAGGTACCTTTTAACTTTGATACTTCTTGTTTATAGGCCTATGAGTTATTGAAGAAGAAGCTAGTTGAGGCCCCAATATTAACAACACCTGATTGGGAGCTCTCATTTGAGCTCATGTGTGATGCTAGTGATAATGTGGTGGGTGCAGTGTTGGGGCACCGCAGAGACAAGGTGTTCTACGCCATTTACTATGCCAGCAAAACTCTAGATGCAACACATGAAAAAGAGATGCTGGCATTAATATATGCGTTTGACAAATTTAGGTCATATTTAGTGGGAACCAATAATAGTATTCACCGACCACGCTGGTGTGAGGTACTTATTCATCAAGAAGGAGGCAAAGCCAAGATTAATCCAATGGATCTTATTGCTCTAAGAGTTCGACATTGAGATAAAGGATCACAAGGGGTGTGAAAACCAGATTACATATCACCTGTCCCGCCTAGGGAATGATGCTCACATAAGTGAACAACTACAGATAAAAGAAGAGTTCCCGGATGGGCAGTTACTGGCGTTGGAAGTTGAGAAACTACCCTAGTATGTAGATATTGTGAATTACCTGGTAAGTGGGGTGTTTCCTCCTAGGGCGAATTGTCAACAAAGGAAGTGGATGGCTCATGACTCGAAAGCTTACATTTGGGATGAGCCTTATCTCTTCAAGCAAAGGTCTGGCAGAATGGTTTGAAGATGTGTGCCTAAAGTAGAAATACAGAAGATCTTAGAAAGGTGTCATGCGTCTCCCTATGGAGGCCATCACGGGGGTGAATGAATAGCTCACAAGGTTATACAATTAGGTTTCTTCTGCCCCACTTTATTTCGATATGCTACACATTTTGTAAGGACTTGTGATGCATGTCAGAAAACTGGCGCCATCTCCAAGAGACGTGAAATGCCCTGAACAACATCTTGGAGGTGGAGATCTTTAATGTGTGGAGGATGGACTTCATGGCTCCATTCCCACCCTCTTTCAGAAATCACTACATTTTGGTCGCAATAGACTATGTTTCTAAATTGGTGGAAGTGGTGGCACTACCCACCAATGACTCCAAGGTAGTGAGCAAGTTTTTGAACAAGTAGATTTTTACCAAATTTGGAACCCCAAGGGTCATCATCAGTGACGGGGCTGCTCATTTCATTAATCAGACAGTGAAGAATCTGCTAGAAAAGTACAGAGTGAGACACAAGGTAGCCACAACATACCACCCACAGACTAGCGGGCAGGTGGAGGTATCTAACAGAGAGGTAAAACAGATCTTACAGAAGATCGTAAATGCCAAAAGGAAGGATTGGTCGATCAAACTTGATGAGGCCTTGTGGGCATATTGGACGGCTTAGAAAACACCTATTGGCACGTGTCCATACCGGCTGGTGTATGGGAAGGCATGTCACTTGCCAGTGGAGCTTGAGCACTAAGCATATTCGGCCATAAAACGGCTAAATCTCGATCCCGAGCTCGCTAGAAAAAGGAGAATGGAACAACTGGTGGAGCTGGATAAATTCCTACTCCACGCTTATGAGAATGCTAAATTGTACAAGGAGAAGACGAAAAGATGGCATGACCGGCAAATCCTATCGTGAACCTTTGAATCAGGTCAATAGGGACTTCTCTTTAACTCTCGTTTAAAATTGTTCCGCGGCAAGCTTCGGTCAAAATGGAGTGATCATATATGGTGGTGGTTGTCACGCCATACAGAGTTGTGAAACTGAAAGATATGGCCACAAACCAAACTTTTTTAGTGAATTGTCAATGTGTCAAGCACTATTGCGGTGCCGACACGAACAGAGAAGAAGAGGTCATTAGCTTGGCCGATGAAGACTGCTGAGTCGTGCCGCGATGGTAAATCAAGCGTTGCATGAGAGGCAACCCATGATGAGGTAATAATTAAAAAATGATTTTCTCAGGATTTACTACAAGTGACAATTCGCGTTCGTAACGCGTCACGGTACTGTCGTGGAAATGCACATTGTGGTGCAGAAATGGTAATCGCCTATTTTCTAGTATCCCTTGGTCATTATTGAAGTTTCTTTGTTTGGATTAACTGGTTTTGGTGGTTTGCAGCATATTGAAGTGTTCGAGAAATTTTTCGGGGCCCATAGCTCAAAATTAAAAAAATTTTAGGCCCCAAAACAGTGGCTCTTCGCGATACATCCGCATCGCAAAAAAGCCTTTAGTTTCGTATCCTTTGGTTATTTTTGTAGTTTCTTTGGCTGAACTAATGTGTTTTGGTGTTTTGAAGCATTGTCAGGTGTTCGAAAAAATTTTCGGGGCCTGTAGCTAAAGATTCAAAAAACAATGGAGACCGAAACAGTGGTTGTCTGTGATGTTTCCGCGTCACGGCTGTATCCGCGTATCAGCTTTCCCCTACAGGACCCAGGTAAGTATACATTAAGGTATTCTCCATGCCCTATCTGCGTCACGCTTGTGTCGCGGATATTCGCTTTTTATTCCTCGATTTTCGTGTGACCCCACCCATATATAAATCCCAACTACTCTTTTTAGGGCTTTTACATCATTCCTCTTTCCAGATTCGTTTTTCCCCTATCCCTTTGCTTTTTGTTTCTTCCCAAACTCCTCAAAATTCAAACAACTACACGACGCCTTCCACATTTCATCATCAAATCTTGCAATTCTTCAAGTCACATAAGTATTCTCTACTCAAATTTTTCTTGTCTTGCTTAGAAATTTGCATATTTTGTGCTTCTTAGGATGAAATATAGTGTGTGATTAGTTTTGAAGTTTGCATAGTCTTGTGATTAATGAATGTTGTGAGTGGGGGTATTACTAGGTGTTAAGATTTTAGGTTTAATTTCTTGCTGCAAAGCAGTTTTTGTGCATGTTCTTGTTGGGTGTAAACCCTCACCGAAGATTTTGGGAAATTTTACCACAACCTTTGGGGAGTTTGGATTATGTTACTTCCTAGCTTTCATAATGAGACAAAATTGTGTTGGGTTGTGCAAATATTCCAAGTATGGGGTAGTGTGTTCACCCATGTTGCCTACATCCTTGCCCTATGGTTTGTATTATACTTTACATATCTTGCTAGGATGAATTATGTGCTTATTTGTGATGGGGAACATTGTCAAAATTGACGTGTGGGGTTGTATGCTTGACCTAAGTAAGGGGTTATGTCGTCATATCTTTCAGGAATAGCCTAGAAGAAGTTGGGAAGTCTGAGCACCTTCTTCACCCTGTGGTGTTCGGGGTCGGGCAAACATGGGTATCCAGGGGGCCTTCTTTACTGCAATTAAATTGATGAGTTTGTCTTTCTGCAGGTTTAAATGGCTTCCCGTGCACACTGAACTGGCCAATCTAGTGGGGTAGGCACCTCGAGCAATATAACAAAAACTAGGGATGTCCTCTTGTACCTAAAGTCCTGGAACACAGGGGTCAAAGACCTCGCTATGGAGTATGAGCGACTAAGAGGGAGGGGCAGCGGTGGTATCGGGCGCACAACGAGACCAAATACTTCCCCGATGTGCCGATTGATATTGATTCCTTGGTTCAAGAGCTCTCCCAAATATACCAGTGGTGCATTGACTACCGCCTGACATTTCTCTTCAATGATCCATTGCCCTGCAACCTAAGTGTGGTCCAGGAATTTTATGCGAATATGAAGAAGGAACCTCGCACGCAAGTGGTAATGATTAGGGTGGTGGAGGTCAACATCGCCCCACTCACCATTAATGGCATACTTGGCACCCTTGATGTTCCCTCCGGTGCCTTCACAGACCTACAGATACAGCCTCCATACCGACTCATCTGGCACACTCTTGTAGGAGTAAACTCCACGGCGAAATGGATTCGACATGCTGGCAGGGGCTATCATTAGTGCTTTCCATTTGCATATATGAACTGGGAAGGTCAAGTTTGGGTGAAAATTGTGATGCACTCGTTCTTTCTGGGGCAAAATTTCACTACTATTACGCGGGATAGAACCTGCCTGGTGTATGCACTCATAATGGGCATAAAGCTGAATTTTGGGGAGATTTTAAAGTCTGCGATGAGGAAAGCATGGGTGAACTAAAGACACAAGTATGCCTTTAGGGGACCTATAACTGAAATTATGTCATCTTGCAGGTGTCCCTGCAGAGGATTTGGATTACTGCCCCCACATTGAGGCCCCGCCCTATAATGTTACTAACATTAAGGGGCCCGAGGAGGCTATTAGGAAAATCCTTACCATAGCTGAGTGCAACCACCGGGATGAGTTAATCATGGCGCGCATATATGGCCTAGAGATGCTGAGGCACAGGACAGGGGATCGCCCATCTACACCGCAGGAGCTGGATGAAGTCGAACACTACTACAAAAGGATCTTTTAGCGATGATTATTTTGTGGCAATAAGCTAATTGCCACTAATGTATACACATGAGGCAAAATATTAACGACTAATTTGTAATAGCTAGTATTAAGTATATTTTTAGCAGCAATTCAAAAGAATAGCCAAAAAAAGCCTCTTTAATCTAAAAAAAAGTATGATAACCCTGGTTGTGAGGGTTCGAGCCTAGGGAACAACAATTCTTTTGGTTTTAAAAAAAATCTGAAAAATTAGGTTCCCACGTAAAAATTGCTACCGCCTCATAATTTTGGGTTTTCCCACTTTGATCAAATAAGGAAGTATTAACCTAAAATCTTTCATACCTTCACAAGGATAAATCTCTCACGCATATACAGAACGACGCTAACCAAGTTTGCTATAACAGCACGTCGACGTGCAAAACAGGTACAACAACGACGATCAGGAACAACAAAGTTTCCAGGTATGTACTTCACGCATCTTCACTGCTCTGTTGCTATGTTTTCCAGTAACTTCTTTGATTCATTGCTTTGTTGCTACGTTTCCAGTATCTTCTTCGATTCACTGATCTGTTGTTGGTGTTCTTGTTATCTATTTTGATTCACTGCTCTGTTGTTACATGTTCCAGCATCTTTTACTTTATAAATCTTCACTGAAAATTTACCCCTGTAATTTATTTTTCATCATGTTCATTGATCAGTTTTAGGCATTAATTACAAAGAAAACAGAAAATATCTGATGAACTAATCAGTATTTAGGCATCCATTGTAATTTTCAAGTGATTTCATATATGTAAAAGTGATGTTTTTTTTGTTTTTGATCTCTGACTAAAATATGTTTTATTGTACTTGATTGTATTGATTTCTTAATTAACATATAGTAAAGTGCGTGAACGTCCCTTTTATATTAAGACGCGTGATTATTAATACATTAAGACGTTCTATTAATATATCTATAACTTATGATTGTTTAGAAGTTCTAAATCAGTATTTAGGCATCAGTTGTGATTTTCAAGATGTTTTCTGTGTTTCCGATCTCTAACGGTTATATGTTTTATTGTACTTGTACTATTAGAAAATAGGCTTTTGGCAACACAAATAAAATCGATGCAATAGCCAGTCAAACCATCACGATAGAGCTATGGCAACACATTTCAATGTGTCACTCCAGATCGCATAACAATAGCTCTATGGGAATGGGTTATGTGACGATTTGTCAAACTGTTGCCATAGTAGGAGCTATAGCAACAGTTATTTAGTCTCGCTAATACAACACTTATTTTTTCAAATTAGAATGGTTTGGAGAACTGAATATGGAGTTAAAATAGAGATTTTAGGTACAAAGTTGTATTTTTCGTTCTTTAAAGTTGAAAATTTTGAGTTTTCTAACTGATTTGAGTTCTGAGCTTTGGAATTTGATTCTGTTGAATCCATCAGCTCCGAAATGCCGAATTTGGTCTAGGGACAATTGCAAAACTGAATATCGAGTTAAAATGGAGATTTTAGCTCCAAAGTTATTTTTTTTGTTCTTTAAAGTTGAAAATTTTGAGTTTTCTAGCCGTTTTGAGTTCTGAGTGTCGAAATTCAATTATGTTGAATCCATTAGCTCTGGCATGCTGAATCTGGTCTAGTAGAACTTGCAGAACTGAATATGGATTTAAATTGGAGATTTTAGGTCCATAGTTGCATTTTTAGTTCTTTAAAATTGAAAATTTTGACTTTTCTCGCCATTTTGAGTTCTGAGTGATGGAATTCGGTTCTGTTGATCCATCAACTCCAGAGTACCGAACCTGGTCTAGGATAACTTGCAGAACTAAATTTGGAGTTAAAATGGAAATTTTAATGTCCAAAGTTGTATTTTTTGTTCTTTAATACAGAAAATTTCGAGTTTTCTAGCTGTTTTGAGTTCTAAGCATCGGAATTCAATTCTGTCAAATCCTCGGAATGCCGAATTTGGTCTAGGACAACTTGCAGAACTGAATTTGGAGTTAAAACGGAGATTTTAGGTCCAAAGTTGCATTTTTAGTTCTTTAAAGTTGAAAATTTTGAGTTTTCTAGCCGTTTTGAGTTCTGAGCATCGGAATTAAGTTCTGTTGAGTCCATCAGCTTCGGAATGCCGAACCTAGTCTAGAATAACTTGCAGAACTGAATTTGGAGTTAAAATAGAGATTTTAGATCCAAAGTTACATTTTTACTTCTTTAAAGTTAAAAATTTTGAGCTTTCTAGCCGTTTTGAATTCTGAGTCGATTCTATCAAATCCATCAGCTCTGGAATGCCGAATTTGGACTAGGTGAACTTGCAGAGCTGAATTTATAGTTAAAATGGAGATTTTATGTCCTAAGTTGCATTTTTAGTTCTTTAAATTTGAAAATTTTGAGTTCTGAGCGTCGAAATTAGATTCTCTCGAATCCACTAGCTCCAAAATGTGAATTCAGTCTAGGAGAACTTGCAGAACTGAATATGGAGATAAATTGGAGATTTTAGGTCCATAGTTGCATTTTTAGTTCTTTAAAGTTGAAAATTTCGAGTTTCTTAGCTGTTTTTAGTTCTAAGCTTCGAAATTTGATTCTGTCAAATCCAACAACTCCGGAATATCGAATCTGGTCTAGAGACGATTGTAGAACTGAATATGGAGTTAAAATGCAGATTTTAGGTTGTCCAAAGTTGCATTTTTAGTTATTTAAAGTTGAACATTTCAAGTTTTCAAGCCGTTTTGAGTTCTGAGCGTCGAAATTCGATTATTTAGAATCCATCATCTCCGGAATGTTGAATCTTGTCTAGGATAACTTACAGAACTAAGTATGGAGTAAATTGGAGATTTTAGGTCCATAGTTGCATTTTTAGTTTTTTAAAGTTGATAATTTTGAGTTTTCTAGGCGTTTTGAGTTCTGAACATTGGAATTTGGTTTTGTCGAATCCATCAGCTTCGAATATAGAACCTGGTCTAGAATAATTTCAAGAACTGAATTTGGAGTTAAAATGGAGATTTTAGGTCCAAAGTTACATTTTTAGTTTTCTAAAGTTAAAAATTTTGAGTTTTCTAGCCGTTTAGAGTTTTGACCATCAGAATTCGATTATGTGGAATTCATTAGCTCCGGAATGCCGAATCTGGTCTAGGAGAACTTGCAGAACTGAATTTGGTGTTAAAATGAAGATTTTAGGTCCAAAGTTGCTTATTTGGTTCTTTGAAGTAAAAACTTTTGAGTTTTCTAGCCACTTTGAGTTCTAAGCATCGAAATTAGATTTTGTCAAATCCATTAGCTCTGGAATGCAGAATCTAGTCTAGGAGAACTTGCAGAACTGAATATGAAGTTAAAATGGAGATTTAATGTCCAAAGTTGCATTTTTTGTTATTTAAAGTTGAAACTTTCGAGTTTTCTAGCCATTTAGAGTTCTGAGTGTCGAAATTCGATTTTGTCGAATTCATCAGCTCAGAAATGCTGAATCTGGTATAGTAGAACTTGCATAACTGAATATGAGGTTAAATTGGAGATTTTAGGTCCATAGTTGCATTTTTAGTTCTTTAAAGTTTAAAATTTTAAGTTTTCTAGCCGTTTTGCGTTCTAAGTGTTGGAATTTGATTTTTTCAAATCCATCAGCTTCGGAATGTTGAATTATGTCTAGTAGAACTTGCACAGCTGAATATAGAGTTAAATTGGAGATTTTAGGTCCATAGTTGCATTTTTAGTTCTTTAAAGTTGAAAATTTTGAGTTTTCTAGCCGTTTTGAGTTCTGAGCATCAGAATTCGGTTTTGTTGAATTCATCAGCTTCGGAATGCCGAACCTGGTCTAGGATAACTTGCAGAACTCAATTTAGAGTTGAAATGGAGATTTTAGGTCCAAAGTTGCATTTTTAGTTCTTTAAAGTTGAAAATTTTGAGCTTTCTAGCCATTTTGAGTTCTGAGAGTTAGAATTCGATTATGTCGAATCCATCAGTTCCAAAATGCCGAATTTGATCTTGAAGAACTTGCAGAACTGAATTAGGAGTTAAAATGGAGATTTTAGATCCAAAGTTGCATTTTTAGTTCTTTATAGTTGAAAATTTTGGGTGTTCTCGCTGTTTTTGATTCTAAGCGTCGAAATTTGATTCTGTTGAATCCATTAGCTCTGAAATGCTGAATCTAGTCTAGGAGAACTTGCAGAACTGAATATAGAGTTAAATTGGAGATTTTAGGTCCATAGTTGCATTTTTAGTTCTTTAAAGTTGAAAATTTCAAGTTTTCAAGCCGTTTTGAGTTCTGAGCTTCGGAATTTGATTATATCGAGTCCATCAGCTCCAGAATACGGAATCTGGTCTAAGGACAATTGCAGAACTTAATATGGAGTTAAAATGAAGATTTTAGGTCCAAAGTTGCATTTTTAGTTCTTTAAAGTTGAAAATTTCGAGTTTTCCAGCCCTTTTTAGCTTTGAGCATCGGAATTCAATTCTTTCAAATCCAACAGCTCCGAAATGCTGAATCTGGTCTAGAAGAACTTGCAGAACTGAATATGGAGTTAAATTGGAGATTTTAGGTCCATAGTTGCATTTTTAGTACTTTAAAGTTAGAAATTTGGAGTTTTCTAGAAGTTTTGAGTTCTGAGCGTCAGAATTCGGTTCTGTCAAATCCATCAGCTCCCTCCCGAATGCTGAAGCTGGTCTTGGATAACTGGCAGAACTGAATATAGAGTTAAAATGGAGATTTTAGGTCCAAAGTTGCATTTTCAGTTCTTTAAAGTTGAAATTTTGAGTTTTCTAGCCGTTTTATGTTTGGAGCATTGGAATTTGATTTGGTGGAATCCATTAGCTACGAAAAGCTAAATCTGGTTTAGGAGAACTTGAAGAACTGACCTTGGAGTTAAAATGGAGATTTTAAATCCAAAGTTGCATTTTTATTTCTTTAAAGTTGAAAACTTTTAGTTTTCTAGCCGTTTTGAGTTCTGAGCGTCTAAATTTGATTTTCTCGAATCTATTAGCTCCAGAATGTCGAATCTAGTCTACAAGAACTTGCAGAACTTATTATGAAGTTAAAATGGAGATTTTAGGTTCAGAGTTGCATTTTTTGTTCTTTAAAGTTGAAAATTTTGAGTTTTCTAGCCATTTTGGGTTCTGAGCGTCGGAATTCGATTCTGTCGAATCCATCAGCTCTAGAATGTTGAATCTGGTCTAGGAGAACTTGCAGAACTGAATATGGAGTTAAATTGGAGATTTTAGGTCCATATATATTCCTTGTTCCTTCTTGTTCAATTTTTGCCATTTCTTGTTGCCTATTGTTCTTGATTGCACTATTTCATTTTTCTTCTGCACTATTTCATTATTCTTGACTGGTTGTGCCTAACTCTGTTCTCACTAATATTGTGTGTTAATATTGTGTACACAAGAAATTTCTGAAGTATTTCTTGATCAAATTACAGTACAGCATTTCTTGGTTTAGTATACTGTTTAGATTTTTTGCTCCTATTTTTGCTTGATCACTGTTATTGTTCTTTGACTCCAGTAGTATACTGTTATTTTTATCTGTTTGGTGCAGATTTTAGTGTTAGGGAGTTTTAAATTGATCACTGTTTATTATTTTCTGAATATATTTCTTGCTACATCTGATTATTTTCTATATATTGGGTTATTCGTTTAGTATACTTTATATTTTACTGTTTCCGAATTTATTGGGTTGTTTATATTGGGCTATTTCTTTTCGTGGCTGCATTGGCTACTGATAATATTTCTTTTCTTGCAATTTCTTGATTAGTTTGTTATTAGTGTATCTCATACTTGTTCAGTGCTGAAATTTATTGGAGTGTGATTATCTGACTGATTGTAAGTGGTTAGTGAGAGTAATTAGTAGTTGGTGGCGTACGGATCTGATGGTGGAGTAGGGTCATGTCGTTGGTTGGGGCCAGGGGTCATAGGTAGGGGTGGTAGGAAGGGCACAGACCTATCTAAATTAAGGGTAGGATCGTGGAATATAGGTACACTTACAGGGAAATCCATAGAACTAGTAAAGTGTCTTAAGAGGAGACAAATTAATATAGTGTGTGTTCAGGAGACGAGATGGGTAGGGACTAAAGCTCGGGATGTAGACGGGTTCAAGCTATGGTATTCGGGGGGTTCTAGGGGCAGAAATGGTGTAGGTATACTAGTAGATGAGGACCTTAGGGAATATGTGGTGGAGGTTAGGAGGTTTAACGATAGGATGATGTCTATTAAACTGGTGGTGGGTAAGCACGTAGTGACTGTAGTTAGTGCCTATGCGCCTCAAGCTGGTTTAGATGAGGAAGTCAAGAGGCTATTTTGGGAAGAATTGGATGAGGTGGTGAGGGGCATACCAGTGACAGAAAAGCTTTTCATTGGGGGAGACTTTAATGGACATATTGGGGCTACTGATTGTGGGTTTGAAGATGTCCATGGAGGCTTTGGTTTTGGGGAAAGGAATGGAGGGGGGACGTCTCTCTTGGATTTTGCTAAAGCATTTGAGTTGGTTATTGCTAACTCATGTTTCCAGAAGAGGGAAAGTCATTTGATAACCTTTCAGAGTGCGGTAGCTAAAACTCAAATTGATTACCTACTTCTACGAAAAGGTGATAGAAGCCTTTGTAAGAATTGCAAAGTTATTCCGAGTGAGAGTATTTCCCCTCAACATAGGCTTCTAGTGATGGACTTAGAGATTAAGAGAGAAAAGAAGAGGAAGATTGTTTATGCCCAACCGAGGATTAGATGGGGGGGCCTGACTCCTGCCCTCTCGCATGAGATGGAAGAAAAACTGAGAATCTTAGAGGCTTGGAGTAGTGGTGGAGATGTGAATAATATGTGGGACAATACTGCTGGGTGCATTAGAAAGGTGGCGTCTGAGGTTCTAGGGGTTTCAAGGGGAACCTGTGGGGGACGTCGAGGTGATTGGTGGTGGAATGAAGAAGTTCAAGACAAAGTAAAAGCTAAGAAGGTGGCCTATACAAAGTGGTTGGAGTGTAGGGAGGAGGATGAAAAACAGAGGCTTAAGGAGATTTATAAGACGGCTAAGTCAGAAGCAAAGAGGGCGGTGACAAGTGCTAAGACAGCAGCGTTTGAGCGTCTATATGAGGAGCTAAGTGATAAAGGCGCGGACAAGCGAATGTATAGGCTTGCTAAAGAGAGAGAAAAGAAAGCTCGTGATTTGGATCAAGTGAAGTGCATCAAGGATGAGAAGGGTGAGGTGTTAGTGGATGTGACTTCCATTAAACAAAGGTGGCAAGCTTACTTTCATAAACTCTTAAATGAAAAAGGAGATAGTAATATTGAGCTGGGCAAGTTGGCACATTCTGAAAGTCACCGAGACTTTGGTTATTGCAGGCGGTTCAGAGTTGAGGAGGTTAGAAGGGCTATTAGTAGGATGAAGAGAGGGAGGGCACTCGGACCGGATGAGATTCCGATAGATTTTTGGAAGAGTATGGTTAAGGATGGCATAGAGTGGCTGACTAGACTGTTTAATACTATCATGAAGACGGCCAAGATGCCGGATGAATGGAGGAGGAGCACGATGGTCCCACTGTATAAGAACAAAGGTGATATTCAAAACTGTAATAACTACAGGGGTATCAAGTTGTTGAGTCATACTATGAAGGCATGGGAGAGAGTGGTGGAGATGAGGGTGAGGAAAGTAGTTTCTATCTCAGAAAACCAGTTTGGATTCATGCCAGGACGGTCGACTACTGAAGCGATCCACCTTGTTCGGAGATTAGTGGAGAAATACAGGGAAAGTAAGAAGGACCTTCATATGGTGTTCATTGATCTTGAGAAGGCCTATGACAAAGTCCCAAGGGATGTCCTATGGAGGTGTTTGGAGATGAAAGACGTTCCAATGGCATATATTAGAGTGATAAAGGACATGTACGACGGGGCCATAACTCGGGTAAGAACGGTAGGAGGAGACTCTGAATATTTTCCTGTTTAGATGGGACTTCATCAAGGGTCTGTGTTGAGCCCTTTTTTATTTGCCTTGGTGATGGATGAGCTGACGCGATCTATCCAGGAGGAAGTCCCGTGGTGTATGTTGTTTGCAAATGACATAGTACTGATTGATGAGACCCGGACCAAAGTTAATGATAGGTTGGAGGTTTGGAGACACGCTTTGGAGACTAAAGGATTCAAACTGAGCAGGACCAAAACAGAATACTTGGAGTGCATATTCAGTGTTGCGAGGGATGAAGCAGACATTGATGTGAGACTGGCAGCTCACCTTATCCCCAAGAAGGAAAGCTTTAAGTATCTTGGGTCTATCATCCAGAGCAGTGGGGATATTGATGATGATGTCACTCATCGTATTGGGGCGGCTTGGACAAAGTGGAGGTTGGCCTCTGGAGTATTGTGTGATAAGAAGATACCACCTAAACTCAAAGGTAAGTTCTACAGAATGGTGGTTAGACCATCTTTGTTGTACGGGGTGGAGTGTTGGCCAATAAAAAATGTACATGTTCAGAAGATGCAGGTCGCAGAAATGAGGATGTTAAGATGGATGTGTGGTCACACCAGGAGTGATAAGATTAGGAACGAGGTCATTCGGGAGAAGCTAGAGGTGGCCCCTGTAGCTGACAAGATGAGGGAAGCGAGACTGCGATGGTTTGGACATGTACAGAGAAGGAGTACCGATGCTCCTGTTAGTAGGTGTGAGAGGCTAGATTTGGGAGCCACTAGGAGGGGTAGAGGTAGACCAAAAAAGTATTGGGGGGAGGTGATTAGATATGATATGGTGAAACTTGGTCTCACCAAGGACATGACCTTAGACAGGAAGGAGTGGAGGTCGAGAATTAGAGTAGCAGGATAATAGGGTAGATAGGAAGGAGTGGTAATTGTCTGCCTTTATATGTTATTTATCTGTCTTTATATGTTACTATCTTGTATCTACGTATTATCATGTGTTCTTCTCTTTCTTGCATGATTATCATATCTAGCTTATTCTGCTGATGGGTTTTTGTGATGAGGGTTTCAGGAAACAGCCTCTCTACCTGTGTGGTAGTGGTAAGGTCTGCGTACATCTTACCCTCCCCAGACCCCACTTGTGGGATTTCACTGTGTATGTTGTTGTTGTTGTTGTAGTTGCATTTTTAGTTCTTTAAACTTGAAAATTTCAAGTTTTCTAGTCGTTTTGAATTCGGAGCTTAGGAATTTGATTCGGTCGAATCCATAAGCTCAGGAATGCCGAATCTGGTCTAGGGATAATTGTAGAAATGAATATGGCGTTAAAATGGAGATTTTAGGTCCAAAGTTGCATTTTTAGTTCTTTAAAGTTGAAAATTTTGAGTTTTCTAGCCGTTTTGAGTGTCGAAATTCAATTATGTTGAATCCATTAGCTCTGACATGCTGAATCTGGTCTAGGAGAACTTGCAGAACTGAATATGGATTTAAATTGGAGATTTTAGGTCCGTAGTTGCATTTTTAATTCTTTAAAGTTGAAAATTTTGAGTTTTCTAGGCGTTTTGAGTTCAGATCGTTGGAATTCGGTTTTGTCAAGTCCATCATCTCTGGAATGCTGAACATGTTCTAGAATAATTTGCAGAACTGAATTTGGAGTTAAAATGGAGATTTTGCGACCAAAGTTGCATTTATAGTTTTTTAAAGTTAAAAAATTTGAGTTTTCAAGCCGTTTGGAATTTTGACCATCAAAATTCGATTCTGTGGAATCCATTAGCTCCAGAATACCGAATCTTGTCTAGGAGAACTTGCACAACTGAATTTGGAGCTAAAATGGAGATTTTAGGTCCAAAGTCGCTTTTTGGTTCTTTAAAGTAAAATATTTTGAGTTTTCTAGCCGTTTTGAGTTCTAAGCATCAAAATTCAATTCTGTCGAATCTATTAGCTCTGGAATGCTGAATCTACTCTAGAAGAACTTGCAGAACTAAATATGGAGTTGGAATGGAGATTTAATGTCCAAAGTTGCATTTTTTGTTATTTAAAGTTGAATCATTCGAGTTTTCTAGCCGTTTTGAGTTCTGAGTGTCGAAATTCGAATTTTTCGAATTCTTCAGCTCAGGAATGCTGAATCTGGTATAGCAGAACTTGCATAACTGAATATGAGGATAAATTAGAGATTTTAGGTCCATAGTTGCATTTTTAGTTCTTTAAAATTTAAAATTTCGAGTTTTCTAGTCATTTTGAGTTCTGAGCGTCGGAATTTGATTTTGTCAAATCCATCAGCTCCGGAATGCTGAATTATGTCTAGTAGAACTTGCATAACTGAATATAGAGTTAAATTGGAGATTTTAGGTCCATAGTTGCATTTTTAGTTTTTTAAAGTTTAAAATTTCGAGTTTTCGAGCCGTTTTGAGTTCTAAGCGTCGGAGTCGGAATTTGGTCTGATTGAATTCATCAGCTCTGGAATGCCGAACCTGGTCTAGGATATCTTGCCGAAATCAATTTAGAGTTAAAACGGTGATTTTGGGCCCAAAGTTGCATATGTAGTTCTTTAAAGTTGAAAATTTTGAGTTTTTTAGCCGTTTAGAGTTCTGAGAGTCAGAATTCAATTCTTTCAAATCCATCAGTTCCAAAATGCCGAATTTGATCTTGGAGAACTTGCAGAACTGAATTTGGAGTTAGATTGGAGATTTTAGATCCAAAGTTGCATTTTTAGTTCTTTAAAGTTGAAAATTTTGAGTTTTCTAGCCGTTTTGGATTCTAAGTGTCAAAATTTGATTCTGTCGAATCTATTAGCTCCGAAATGCCGAATCTAGTCTAGGAGAACTTGCAAAACTGAATATGGAGTCAAATTTGAGATTTTAGGTCTATAGTTGCATTTTTAGTTCTTTAAAGTTGAAAATTTCAAGTTTACAAGCCGTTTTGAGTTCTGAGCTTCGGAATTCAATTATGTCGAGTCCATCAGCTCCAGAATACGGAATCTGGTCTACGGACAATTGCAGAACTGAATATGGAGTTAAAATGGAGATTTTCGATCCAAAGTTGCATTTTTAGTTCTTTAAAGTTGAAAATCTCGAGTTTTCCAGCCGTTTTGAGTTTTGAGCGTTGGAATTTGATTTTGTCAAATTCAACAGCTCGGGAATGCTGAATCTGATCTAGAAGAACTTGCAGAACTGAATATGGACTTAAATTGGAGATTTTAGGTCCATAGTTGCATTTTTAGTTCTTTAAAGTTAAAAATTTTGGAGTTTTCTAGAAGTTTCAAGTTCTAAGCGTCAGAATTTGGTTCTGTCAAATCCATCAGCTCCCGAGTGCCGAAGCTGGTGTTGGATAACTAGAAGAACTGAATTTAGAGTTAAAATGGAGATTTTAGGTCCAAAGTTGCATTTTTAGTTCTTTAAAGTTGAAAATTTTGAGTTTTCTAGACGTTTTGAGTTCTGAGCATCGACATTTGATTATGTTGAATCCATTAGCTCTGGAATGTCGAATCTGGTCTAGGAGAACTTGTAGAACTAAACTTGAAGTTAAAATGCAGATTTTAGGTCCAAACTTGCATTTTTAGTTCTTTAAAGTTGAAAATTTTGAGTTTTCTAGCCGTTTTGAGCTCTGAGCGTCGAAATTTTATTCCGTCAAATCCATTAGCTCAAAAATATCGAATCTAGTCTAGGAGAACTTGCAGAACTGATTATGGAGTCAACTTGGAGATTTTAGGTCCATAGTTGCATTTCTAGATCTTTAAAGTTTAAAATTTTGAATTTTCTAGCCGTTTTGAGTTTTGAGCTTCAGAATTCTATTCAGTCAAATCCATCAGCTCCGGAATGCCGAATCTGGTTTAGGGATAATTGCAGAACTCAATATGAAGTTAAAATGGAGACTTTAGGTCCAAAGTTGCATTTTTACTTCTTCAAAATTTGAAAATTTCTAGTTTTCAAGTCGTTTGAGTTCTGAGCATCGTAATTTGATTCTGTCGAATTCATCAGCTCCGCAATGCTGAATTATGTCTAGGAGAACTTGCAGAACTGAATATGGAGATAAATTGGAGATCTTAGGTCCATAGTTGCATTTTTAGTTCTTTAAAGTTGAAAATTTTGAGTTTTCTAGCCGTTTTGAGTTCTGAGCATCGGAATTCGATTCTGTCGAATCCATCAGCTCCGGAATGTTGAACCAGGTCTAGGATAACTTGAAGAACTGAACATTGAGTTCAAGTGGAGATCTTTGGTCCGAAGTTGCATTTTTAGTTCTTTAAAGTTGAAAATTTTGAGTTTTTTAGCAGTTTTGAGTTTTGAGCATTGAAATTCGGTTCTGTTGAATCCATCAGCTCCGGAATGCCGAACCTGGTCTAGGATAACTTGAAGAACTTAACTTGGAGTTAAAATGGAGATGTTTGGTCCGAAGTTGCATTTTTAGTTCTTTAAAGTTTAAAATTTTGAGTTTTCTAGCAGTTTTGAGTTTTGAGCGTCGAAATTCGATTCTGTCAAATCCATTAACTCCGAAATGCTGAATCTAGTCTAGGAGAACTTGCAGAATTTAATATGGAGTTAAATTGGAGATTTTAGGTCCATAGTTGCATTTTTATTACTTAAAGTTGAAAATTTTGAGTTTTCTAGCCATTTTGAGTTCTGAGCATCTTAATTCGATTCTGTCGAATCTATCAGCTCTGGAATGTTGAATCTGGTCCAGGGACGATTGCAAAATTGAATATGGAGTTAAAATGGAGATTTTAGGTCAAAAGTTGCAATTTTTAGTTCTTTAAAGTTGAAAATTTTTGAGTTTTCAAGCCGTTTTGAGTTCTGAGTGTCGAAATTCAATTATGTCGAATCTATAGCTCCGGAATGCTGAATCTAGTCTAGAAGAACTTGCAGAACTAAATATGGAGTTTAATTGGAGATTTTAGATCTATAGTTGCATTTTTTGGTTCTTTAAAGTTAAAAATTTCGAGTTTTCTAGCCATTTTGAGTTCTGAACTTCGGAATTTGATTTTGTCGAATTCATGAGCTCCAGAATGCTAAATCTGGTCTAGGGACTATTGCAGAACTGAATATGGAGTTAAAAAGGAGATTTTAGGTCCAAAGTTGCATTTTTTGTTCTTTAAAGTTGAAAATTTCGAGTTTTGAGTTCTGAAAGTCGAATTTCGATTCTGTCGAATCCATCAGCTCCGGAATGCTTAATCTTGTCTAGGAGAACTTTCAGAACTGAATATGGATTTGAATTGGAGATTTTAGGTCCAAAGTGGGATTTTTTTAGTTTTTTAAAGTTGAAAATTTCGAGTTTTCTGGCCGTTTTGAGTTCTGAGCAACGGAATTCGAAACTGTCAAATCCATCAGCTCTAGAATGCTTAATTTGGTCTAGGAGAACTTGCAGAACTGAATATGGAGTTAAATTAGAGATTTTAGGAGTTGCATTTTTAGTCCTTTAAAGTTGAAAATTTTGAGTTTTCTTGCCGTTTTGAGTTCTGAGCGTCGAAATTCGGTTCCACCAAATTTATTAGCTGCGGAATTCGAACCTTGTCTAGGTTAACTTGCAGAACTGAACTTTGAGTTAAAAATGGAGATTTTATGTCCAAAGTTGCATTTTTAGTTCTTTAAAGTTGAAAATTTCGACTTTTCTAGCCATTTTGAGTTCTGAGCGTCAGAATTTGATTCTGTCAAATCCATTAGCTCTTGAATGCCGAATCTGATTTAGGAGAACTTGCAGAACTCAATTTAGAGTTAAAATGGAGATTTTAGGTCCAAAGTTGCATTTTTAGTTCTTTAAAGTTGAAAATTTTGAGTTTTCTCGCCGTTTTGAGTTCTGAGCATCGAAATACGATTCTATCGAATCCATTAGCTCCAAAATGCTGAATCTAGTCTGGGTGAACTTGCTGAATTGAATATGGAGTTAAATTAGAGTTTTTAGGTCCATAGTTGCATTTTTTGTTCTTTAAAGTGGAAAATTTCATGTTTTCTTGCCGTTTTGAGTTTGGAGCTTCGGGATTCGATTCTATCGAATCCATCAGCTCCGGAATGCCGAATCTGGTCTAGGGATGATTGCAGAACTGAATATGGAGTTAAAATGGAGATTTTAGGTCCAAAGTTACATTTTTAATTCATGAAAGTTGAAAATTTCGAGTTTTTCAGCCGTTTTGAGTTTTGAGCGTCGGAATGCTGAATTTGGTCTAGGAGAACTTGCAGAACTGAATATGGAGTTAAATTGGAGATTATAGGTCCATAGTTGCATTTTTTAGTTTTTTAAAGTTGAAAATTTTGAGTTTTCTAGCTGTTTTTATTTCTGAGCGTCGGAATTTGATTCTGTCAAATCCATCAGCTCCGAAATGCGGAATTTGGCCTAGAAGAACTTACAGTACTGAATATGGAGTTACATTGGAGATTTTAGGTCCATAGCTGCATTGTTAGTTCTTTAAAGTTTAAAATTTTGAGTTCTCTAGCTATTTTGAGTTCTGAGGGTCGAAATTCGATTCCAATTAGCTTCATTATGCCGAATCTAGTCTAGGAGAACTTGCAGAACTTAACTTGGAGTTAAAATGGAGATTTTTGGACTGAAGTTGCATTTTTAGTTCTTTAAAGTTGAAAATTTTGAGTTTTCTAGCCGTTTTGAGTCCTGAGCATTGGAATTTGATTCTGTCGAATCCATCAGCTCCGGAATGTCGAACCTGGTCTAGGATAACTTGAAGAACTGAACTTATAGTTAAAATGGAGATTGTTGGTTCGAAGTTGCATTTTTAGTTTTTAAAATTTGAAAATTTTGAGTTTTCTAGCCGTTTCGAGTTCTGAGTGTCGAAATTTGATTCTCTCGAATCTATTAGCTCCAAAATGTGAATTTAGTCTAGGAGAACTTGCAGAACTGAATATCGAGTTAAATTGGAGATTTTAGGTCCATAGTGGCATTTTTAGTTCTTTAAAGTTGAAAATTTCGAGTTTCTTAGCTGTTTTTAGTTCTGAGCTTCGGAATTCGATTTTGTCAAATCCATCAGCTCCGGAGTACCGAATCTGGTCTAGAAACGATTGCAGAACTGAATATGGAGTTAAAATGGAGATTTTAGGTCCAAAGTTGCATTTTTAGTTCTTTAAAGTTGAACATTTCAAGTTTTCAAGCCGTTTTTAGTTCTGAGCGTCGAAATTCGATTCTGTCAAATCCATCAGCTCCGGAATGTTGAATATGGTCTAGGATAATTTGCAGAACTAAGTATGGAGTTAAAATGGAGATTTAGGTCCAAAGTAGCTTTTTTGGTTCTTTAAAGTAAAAAATTTTGAGTTTTCTAGCTGTTTTGAGTTCTAAGCATCGAAATTCAATTCTGTCGAATCCATTAGCTCCAGAATGCCGAATCTAGTCTAGGAGAACTTGCAGAACTGAATATGGAGTTAAAATAGAGATTTAAAGTTGAAACTTTCGAGTTTTCTAGCCGTTTTGAGTTTTGAACGTCGAAATTCGATTTTATCGAATCCATCAGCTCAAGAATGCTGAATTTTGTATAGTAGAACTTGCATAACTAAATATGAAGTTAAAGTGGAGATTTTAGGTCCATAGTTGCATTTTTAATTCTTTAAAGTTTAAAATTTCGAGTTTTCTAGTCGTTTTGAGTTCTGAGAGTCGGAATTTGATTTTGTCTAATCTTCAGCTCCGGAATGCTGAATTATGTCTATTAGAACTTGCATAACTGAAAATAGAGTTAAATTGGAGATTTTAGGTCCATAGTTGCATTTTTAGTTATTTAAAGTTGAAAATTTCGAGTTTTATAGCCCTTTTGAGTTCTGAGAGTCGGAATTCGGTTCTGTTGAATTCATCAGCTCCGGAACGCCGAACCTGGTCTAAGATAACTTGCAGAACTCAATTTAGAGTCAAAATGGAGATTTTAGGTCCAAAGTTGTATTTTTAGTTCTTTAACGTTGAAAATTTTGAGTTTTCTAGCCGTTTTGAGTTTTGAGAGTCGGATTCGATTCTGTCAAATCCATTTGTTCCAAAATGCCGAATTTGATCTCGGAGAACTTGCAGAACTGAATTTGGAGTTAAAATGGAGATTTTAGATCCAAAGTTGCATTATTAGTTCTTTAAATTTGAAAATTTCGAGTTTTCTAGCCGTTTTGGATTCTAAGCGTCGAAATTTGATTTTGTCAAATCCATTAGCTCCGAAGTGCCGAATCTGATCTAGGAGAACTTGCAGAACTGAATATGGAGTCAAATTGGAGATTTTAGGTCCATAGTTGCATTTTTAGTTCTTTAAAGTTAAAAATTTCAAGTTTTCAAGCCGTTTTGAGCTCTCGAAATTCGATTATGTCGAGCCCATCAACTCCAAAATACGGAATCTGGTCAAGGACAATTGCAGAACAGAATATGGAGTTAAAATGGAGATTTCAGATCCAAAGTTGCATTTTAGTTCTTTCAAATTGAAAATTTTGAGTTTTCCAGCCGTTTTGTGTTTTGAGCGTCGAAATTCGATTCTGTCTAATCCAACAGCTCTGGAATGCTGAATCTAGTCTAGAAGAACTTGCAGAACTTAATATGGAGTTAAATTGGAGATTTTAGGTCCATAGTTGCATTTTTAGTTTTTTAAAGTTGAAAATTCAGAGTTTTTTTAAAAGTTGAGTTCTAAGCATCAGAATTCAGTTATGTCAAATCCACAGCTCCCGAATGCCGAAGCTGGTGTTTGATAACTGGGAGAACTGAATTTAGAGTTAAGATGGAGATTTTAGATCCAAAGTTGCATTTTTAGTTCTTTAAAGTTTAAAATTTTGAGTTTTCTAGCCGTTTTAAGTTTGGAGAATTGGAATTCGATTCGGTGGAATCCATTAGCTACGAAAAGCTAAATCTGGTCTAGAAGAACTTGCAGAACTGAGTTTGGAGTTAAAATGGAGATTTTAAATCCAAAATTGCATTTTCATTTCTTTAAAGTTGAAAACTTTGAGTTTTCTAGCCGTTTTGAGTTCTGAGCGTCGAAATTTGATTCTGTCAAATCCATTAGCTCCGGAATGTCGAATCTAGTCTACGAGAAGTTGCAGAACTTACTATGAAGTTAAAATGGAGATTTTAGGTCCAGAGTTGCATTTTTTGTTCTTTAAAGTTTAAAATTTCGAGTTTTCTAGCCGTTTTGGGTTCTGAGCGTCAGAATTCGATTCGGTCGAATCTATCAGCTCTAGAATGCTGAATCTGTTCTAGGAGAACTTGCAGAACTGAATATGGAGTTAGATTGGAGATTTTAGGTCCATAGTTGCATTTTTAGTTCTTTAAAGTTAAAAATTTTGAGTTTTCTAGCTGTTTTGAATTCTGAGCTTCGGAATTTGATTAGGTCGAATCCATCAGCTCCGGAATGCCGAATCTGGTCCAGGAATAATTGCAGAACTGAATATGGAGTTAAAATGGAGATTTTAGGTCCAAAGTTGCATTTTTAGTTCTTTAAAGTTGAAAATATCAAGTTTTCCAGCCGTTTTGAGTTCTGCGCATTGGAATTCAATTCTGGCAAATCCATCATCTCCGAAATGCTGAATCCGGTCTAGGTTGCATAACTGAATATGGAGTTAAATTGGATATTTTAGGTCCATAGTTGCATTTTTAATTCTTTAGAGTTTAAATTTTCTATTTTACTAGCCGTTTTAAGTTCTTAGTGACGAAATTCGGTTCTGTTTAGTCCATCAGCTCCGGAATGCCGAACCTGGTCTAGAATAACTTGCAGAACTAAATTTGGAGTTTAGATGGAAATTTTATGCCCAAAGTTCTATTTTTTGTTCTTTAATGTAGAAAATTTTGAGTTTTCTAGCCGTTTTGAGGTCTGAGCATCGACATTCGATAATGCTGAATCCATTAGCTCTGGAATGCCGAATCTGGTCTAGGAGAACTTGCAGAACTAAATTTGAAGTTAAAATGGAGATTTTAGGTTCAAACTTGAATTTTTATTTCTTTAAAGTTGAAAATTTAGAATTTTCTAGCTGTTTTGAGCTCAGAGCGTCGAAATTTTATTCTGTCGATCCATTAGCTCAAAAATACCGAATCTAGTCTAGGAGAACTTGCAGAATTGAATATGGAGTTAAATTGGAGATTTTAGGTCCATAGTTGCATTTTTAGTTCTTTAGAATTGAAAATTTTTATTTTCTAGCCGTTTTGAGTTCTGAGCTTTGGAATTCGATTCTGTCAAATCCATCAGCTCCAGAATGCTGAATCTGGTCGAGGGACGATTGCAGAACTCAATATGGAGTTAAAATGGAGATGTTAGGTCCATAGTTGCATTTTACTTTTTCAAAGTTGAAAATTTCAAGTTTTCAAGCTGTTTTGAGTTCTGAGCATCATAATTTGATTCTGTCGAATCCATTAGTTCTAGAATGTTGAATCTTCTCTAGGAGAACTTGCAGAACTGAATATGGAGATAAATTGGAGATCTTAGGTCCATAGTTGCATTTTTAGTTCTTTAAAGTTAAAAATTTTGAGTTTTCTAGCCGTTTTGAGTTTTGAGCGTCGGAATTCGATTCTGTCGATTCCATCAGCTCCGGATTGTCGAACCTGGTCTAGGATAACTTGAAGAACTGAACTTGGAGTTAAAATGGAGATTTTTGGTCTAAAGTTGCATTTTTAGTTCTTTAAAGTTGAAAATTTTGAGTTTTCTAGCCGTTTTGAGTTCTGAGCGTCGGAATTCGGTTCTGTCGAATCCATCAGCTCCAGAATGCCGAACCTAGTCTAGGATAACTTGAAGAACTAATCTTGGAGTTAAAATGGAGATTTTTGGTTCGAAGTTGCATTTTTAGTTCTTTAAAGTTGAAAATTCTGAGTTTTCTAGCAGTTTTGAGTTTTGAGCGTTGAAATTTTATTTTGTAATATCCATAAGCTCCGCAATGCCGAATCTGGTTTAGGAGAACTTGCAAAACTGAATTTGGAGTTAAAATGGAGATTTTTGGTCCCAAGTTGCATTTTCAGTTCTTTAAAGTTGAAAATTTAGAGTTTTCCTAGCCGTTTTGGGTTCTGAGCGTCGAAATTCGATTCTGTCAAATCCATTAGCTCTGAAATACCGAATCTAGTCTAGGAGAACTTGCAGAACTGAATATGGAGTTAAATTGGAGATTTTAGGTCCATAGTTGCATTTTTAGTTCTTAAAGTTAAAAATTTTGAGTTTTCTAACTATTTTGAATCCTGAGCTTCTTAATTCGATTATGTCGAATCCATTAACTCTGGAATGTCGAATCTGGTCTAGGGACAATTGCAAAACTGAATATGGAGTTAAAATGGGGATTTTAGGTCAAAAGTTACATTTTTAGTTCTTTAAAGTTGAAAATTTTTGAGTTTTCACGCTGTTTTGAGTTCTAAGTGTTGGAATTCGATTCTATCGAATCCATAGCTCCGGAATGCTGAATCAAGTCTAGAAGAACTTGCAGAACTGAATATGGAGTTTAATTGGAGATTTTAATATGGAGTTTAATTGGAGATTTTAGGTCCATAGTTGCATTTATAGTTCTTTAAAGTTGAAAATTTCGAGTTTTCTAGCCGATTTGAGTTCTGAGCTTTGGAATTTGATTTTGTCGAATCCATGAGCTCCGGAATGTTGAATCTGGTCTAGGGACTATTGCAGAACTGAATATGGAGTTACAATGGAGATTAGAGGTCTAAAGTTGCATTTTTTGTTCTTTAAAGTTCAAAATTTCGAGTTTTGAGTTCAGAGCATTGGATTTTGATTTTGTCGAATCCATCAGCTCTGGAATGTTGAATCTTGTCTAGGAGAACTTGCAGAATTGAATATGGATTTGAATTTGAGATTTTAGGTCCAAAGTGGAATTTTTAGTTTTTTAAAGTAGAAAATTTTGAGTTTTCTAGCCGTTTTGAGTTCTGAGCATCGAAATTCGATTCTGTCAAATCCATCAGCTTCGGAATGCTTAATCTGGTCTAGGAGAACTTGTAGAACTGAATATGGAGTTAAATTGGAGATTTTAGGTTCATAATTGTCTTTTTAGTTCTTTAAAGTTGAAAATTTCGAGTTTTCTAGCCGTTTTGAGTTCTGAGCATCGAAATTCAGTTCTGTCGAATCCATCAGCTTCGGAATGTCGAACCTGGTCTAGGATAACTTGCAGAACTGAACTTGGAGTTAAAATAGAGATTTTATGTTCGAAGTTGCATTTTTAGTTCTTTAAAGTTGAAAATTTCAACTTTTTTAGCCGTTTTGAGTTCTGAGAGTCGAAATTTTATTTTGTCAAATCCATTAGCTCCGGAATGCTGAATTTGGTCTAGGAGAACTTGCAGAACTCAATTTAGAGTTAAAATGGAGATTTTAGGTCCGAAGTAGCATTTTTAGTTCTTTAAAGTTGAAAATTTTGAGTTTTCTCGCCGTTTTGGGTTCTGAGCGTCGAAATATGATTATGTCGAATCCATTAGCTCCAAAATGCTGAATCTAGTCTGGGTGAACTTGCTGAACTGAATATGGAGTTAAATTGGAGTTTTTAGGTACATAGTTGCATTTTTAGTTCTTTAAAGTTGAAAATTTCGAGTTTTCTAGCCGTTTTGAGTTCTGAGCTTCGGAATTCAATTCTATCGAATCCATCAGCTCTGGAATGTCGAATCTGGTCTAGAGACAATTGCAGAACTAAATATGGAGTTAAAATGGAGATTTTAGGTCCAAAGTTGCATTTTTAATTCTTTAAAGTTTAAAATTTCGAGTTTTCTAGCCGTTTTGAGTTTTGAGCGTCGGAATTCAATTATGTCGAATCCATCAGCTCCGGAATGCTGAATCTAGTCTAGGAGAATTTGCAGAACTGAATATGTAGTTAAATTGGAGATTATAGGTCCATAGTTGCATTTTTAGTTCTTTAAAGTTGAAAATTTTGAGTTTTCTAGCTGTTTAAGTTCTGAGCATCGGAATTTGATTCTGTCAAATCCATCAGCTCCAAAATGCGGAATCTGGTCTAGAAGAACTTGCAAAACTTAATATGGAGTTACATTGGAGATTTTAGGTCCATAGTTGCATTGTTAGTTCTTTAAAGTTTAAAATTTTGAGTTCTCTAGCTGTTTTGAGTTCTGAGCGTCGAAATTCTATCTTGTTGAATCCATTAGCTCCATTATGCTGAATCTAGTCTAGGAGAACTCGCAGAACTTAATTTGGAGTTAAAATGGAGATTTTAGGTCCAAAGTTGCATTTTTTGTTCTTTAAAGTTAAAAATTTTGAGTTTTCTGGCCGTTTTGAGTTCTGAGAGTCAAAATTTGATTTTTTCGAATCCATCAGCTTTGGAATGCCGAATTTGGTCATGGAGAACTTGCAGAACTGATAGATAATTATACCAAGAGCTCCATGAACCTTATGGAACGCATAACCGTTGCTATATGTACTATATGGCAACAGTTTACCCACTGTTTCTATTGAAGTCATAGTCGTAACCGTAGCTATAGAAATAAAACCATGGCCATAGAGATTTATCACAACGGTTGTACAAAACCGTTGTAATAAGCTCTCTACGGCAACGATTATTTGAACAATTGCAATACTTGTTAGAACCGTTGCCATAGGCCTAATTTCTGGTAGTGTTGATTGTATCGATTACTTACATGAGCATGCATGAGCATAATTTGAGCCTAAAGAGTCTATGGAATCCACAATTGCTTTAATTCTACATTTTTTCTCCTAAGTGCTATGAGTTAGAATGATGCATGATTGAGTCCTTATGAGTCAAAAACTGAATCTTAAAATGATGTAACCAAAAGGTTGATAGTTGATGTGATGAGTTGAGTTGATGAATGCCTAATGAGACTAGATGAATGAGTTAACCATATGGTTGGTGTCTTATGAGCATATTGAGTCTTGGGAGGAGTATTGAGCACTAGATTGAGTAAGAGTAAGTCCAACTCAAACTCAATGACTATGTAGCCGACGTAGGAGAGGTTTGAACCGCAAAATCAGATGTTTCCTATTGTCCCAAAATAAGGAATTGATGTTACTAATTTTGGATCCATTCATGGGAT
Organism: Solanum rostratum; assembly: GCA_029948455.1. NCBI lineage: Eukaryota > Viridiplantae > Streptophyta > Magnoliopsida > Solanales > Solanaceae > Solanum > Solanum rostratum. Next base: position 11,561,790 of record CM057053.1, on the reverse strand, counting down.
GTCCTATACCCCCGGTAGGGTATTGATAGATGTGGCAATGACATCGCTTCGTTATATTATCACCGGCTCATAGGTGATGGTTGTCGATTAGAGAAACTCCCAAATAGGCCTTGATAGTACTCTGAGTGGATGGGAGGTAGATAATAGATGAGTAGTCATTATCTAAATTACATATTTACTTTAGACTCTTTACATGATGATTGAGTTTCCTATTTCTTGTGTTGAGCTATTTGAGTTGATGTTCTTCTTTCTTTACATGTTTCATTCTATCATTTTACATACTCGTACATTCCACGTACTAAGGTCCATTTGGACCTGCATCTTTTCATGATGTAGAGACAAATACTAGTCATCAACAGGCGCCCCGTTGAGGACCTATTTGCTTTCAGTTGATAGGTGATCCCTCCCCTACTCTTAGAGGAAATTATGTTTTCATTCTAGCTTTATTAGACTTATTTATTTCTATTTTTAAGGTAGTCATGGGTGTGCCATTGGCACCATTATTTAGATATTTTAGAGGCTTCATAGGCTAGACTGTTGATGTGATGATTAGATATTATTATTGACTAGTTTCTTTCACATTAGTCTTATTCAGTTGATGGATAGCTCGTTTGGCCTTTGGCCCTCTTATTATCGATTGTCATTGCTTTTCATTGAGTATTTTTATTGATTGATGTCTTCTGCTACTAGAATGTGATTAAAAAATTGTGATAAGGCCGAATGGTTCTCTTGGGGACTAGCGATAGTCTCTGAGTGCCGGCCATGCCAAGGGTACCCTCCTGGGACGTGACAATTTCCTCCTTCTTTGTAATGACCTTGTCGGTTATTTTTAGATTTATATGTGAAAATTACTCTTTTGCCTATTCGTAAGTTGCGTTGGACCTATTTTGAACTATCTACATTGTTGAAACTGAGATCTTGTGTTTTCAAAGAGGAAAATGTGAGTTTTGGCATTTTGGAAGCTTAAGTTGTTGAAAAAGTGAATTTTTGAACCATTTGGAGTTTCAGATGTCAAAATGGAAATTCATCAATTCTATTTAGCTCCGGAATATCAAATTTGATCTAGAAGAATTAACGGAACTGGATTTGGAGTTAAACAAGAAATTTTTGGATCCGAAGTTGCATTTTCGATTGATTTCAAAGCTTAACTTTGACTTTGGTCAACATTCGGAGTTCAAAAGCTCGAATCAAAATTTTGATAGTTCTAGTGGTTTTGGGTGGTGAAACTAACGCTAGAAATGGTCTTGTTGTAATCTTTGGAGTTTCGGAGGGAAGTTTTGGTACTTTGAATTCAAACTAGTTTTAACGAACTTTATCGGTAATTGGATCAAGGAGACCTTGGAATCGAATTTTAATGGTTCGTTTGAGTTCATACTGCCATTTTTTATAGAGATACATATTTGGTTAATGAGTAACGGATTTCGGACGAACCTCCGGGCTCTATTTTGAGTCTTAAAATTAGCTGATTTGCTGAAATCTAGTGCAACTCTCCTCCCTTCTCTGTGATCGCAGGATTGACCTCAGCATTCATTTGTTCCACATTTGCAGAGCTTCGTTAGACCTATCCCTTCGTGTTTGCGGGCCCCACCACGCGTTCGCAAAGTGTTAACTTCCATGAATAGTTTTTAAACCGAGAAAACATCATTTTTTAACCCCCCCCCCCCATTTTAAATATTTCAAGCTTGATTTTGAGCGATTTCTTCAAGGATTTTCGTGGGAGACTTTTTGTTTAGTGTTTCTAAGCTCAAATTAATTAATTTTCATTACTTTTCTCTTGATTTTGTCTTGAATTTCATGATTTTAAATGTTTAAAATTGGATATATTGAGCCATTGGTGAAAGTATGGTGATCTAAGACATGTTAATGACTTACGGTACCAGTTGTGACTCTTGGCGTTATTACCTAGATTCCCCAATGAATATCTATTGATGTTCTTATTATATTGTTGTCATATATCTTGATTTATGGCATTGGCATGCATTCATATGCTGAGGTGGAAAGGTTGAGATACTATACCATTTTTATATAAAACTCTTGACCATACTGAGGTGGCAAGGGTGAGATGTACCACTTGTAGAGATATTGTGCATCCTTTTCTAAAATCCCTTGACCATGCTGAGGTGGCAAGGGAGGGATTGTACCATCTTTAAAACCCCTTGACCACATATAGGTGGCAAGGCTGAGATATTGTGATACTTGAGAGATTCTGGTATATGATCTCATAAGACCATATGGGTTCTACCTGGTAACCTTAGCTTGGTAGATGCATACACTAGTCCTATGACAATTGTGATTCCATGCAATGTATTACATTCATACATTGCATTTGCACTGTGAAAGGCCCCGGATCATTGACGTCTTGAGGTCCACAAAACTTGCCCAGAAATCTGTCAGGCATCACCTCACGGAAGGGCCTACACGGCCCGTGTGGAGTCGCATGGTCCATGTGGCCTCCCGTGGAGTGATGCCTGGGAGATGTGGAGTAAATGGGCCTCCACACGGTCCGTGTAAAGCCACACGGTCCGTGTGGCCTTCCGTATGGTGTACTGCGTAGAGTCACCTTCACACAGATCAAGTCACGGCCCATGTGACCTTGGACGGTCTGTGTGGACTTCCGTTTAAATGTGCAGTGTGGAGGGTTACCTGTACACAGATAGGGTCACGGACCATGTGACCCTAGACGGTCCATGTACCGGTCCGTTAGGTGATACTTAGTCCGGAAAATCTTACCTCCGAGAATTTTAAGTCAAGGGCCATGGCACAGTAAACAGTCCGTGTGATACTACACGGACAGTGTATTGTACCGTATGCCTCAGACGGACCAATTTCAGGTCCGTTTCATTAATGGCATTTTTGAAATATTGGGTGTTCCAAACGAAAATTTTGTCATTTTCCACCCCTCCTAAGCTCCCTATATAAGCTGGACTTCACCATTTCAGCCATTTTCCCCTCATTTCACTCTCACTCTCTCTCAAAAGAATTGCTCCTTCAAGCTTTCCAATCCCTCTAGGATCCTCAAGTCAAGATCTTCAATTTGGGGTCCATTTTCTCCTCAAGTTCATCCTCAAGATATAGGTATGTGGGTTTTGATTCTTGGTTCCTTTTAACCAAGAAGACCCAAGTTCTTTTCAAACTACTTTATAAACTTGTCTACTTAAAAAGTGAAATTTTACTACTTGATCTTGGTAACTTGAACCATGCATGTGCTATATAATATTCTGAATTTTGAATTATGTTAAGGTTTATTATGATGAACTACTTAGATTATGGAACTATGAACATGCATGTCCCTTTAAAGATTTATTATGCATGGGTGATCTATACTACATTTTCATATGAATTTTTATTATGGATTATCTAGTCTTTACACTATATTACTATGTCTTAAATATACTCTACACTACCCATGTCATCCCTACAATGTGCATTGCATCACATTCATGACATTGGTACACAAAATTTGGAAATGTGGGATTAAGCTCAAATTTTGTCCTGAAAAGGGAATTATGATATGATTTTTGGTAAGACATGGGATGTGACAAGAAGGTGATCATCGATATGTCTATGGTTATGGCTCTTGGAGCATCTTGGGTGTTTACACCACCTTGTATCTTGGCTCCTAAAGCATCTTGGGTGCTTGCACTACCTTGTACATGTAGATGAGCTATTCCTTGCATGAATCATGTGATCTTGACCTTGTGATTTGGCATTTGAGCCTACTTGTGCATTTAACGTTTTGAAATGGATAATTGACTCTCTCTTGGAAAGCATATGTATATATAAGTATTCTTGTGGGATGTGTAAAACTTAGCACCGATGGATTGGGGGCGTTAGGGATATCCCCAAGGTCCCTCTCCCTTTCCTTGAACTATGTGCCAACATAGGAAAGGATGTTATTCGTCTACTTGTTTATGATATGACATGTCTTGATATGATTCTTGTAAATTCTTCCGAAATGGGGGTCCCGTAAGGAAGGTGACCTTTCCCGAAATGGGATTGCCCCTAAGGTGTGATGTAGATTACCCTTGGCAAGTAATCTTCTCCCTACTGGTGGGAGGTCCCAATCAGTCTAGTTCATGTAATAGCTCGCATGGATTTGGTTTGTCGATTATAGTCCATCCCTGCTATATAGGAGCATTATTGCATTGCACGCATCATGCATTCCTTGGCATCTTGTATACTAAATTCCTTTGCTTATATGATCCTTGTATATTATGTGCCCTTGTCATCTAACATCGATATGCAGGTTCGGTAAGTCATATGCATTGCATGCCCGCATACTTAGTACATTCAAACGTACTAATGCATACTCTATGCCTACATGATTTTACCATGTAGGAACCGAGCAGTTTGAGTACCAATCGCTGGACGAATGGTCCCCCTTGAAGATATTTTTGCGGTGAGCCCCATCTTCCGAGGGCGAGCTTTTGTTCTTGTGTCCCTTATGTATATATTCTTTTGATGAGGGTGAGCCCGGAACTTGTCCAGGCCCCCGTTCCTTAACTAGAGGCATATATTGGGCGTTTTGTAAAAACCTTGTTATTTTGCTTAGCTTATAAGAAATGCTCTTTTTGGGACTTGAATTTCCGTTATTTAAATTACTTTTCTTTAAAAGCTCTTGAATCAAGCTTCGTCGATTTTGAAAATTTTGAGGCTTGTTCGGGGACTCTCGGGTCCCCATTCGCCGTGTCACATCTAGGCCCCGACCCCGGGTCGTGACACATTGCATCTTTGAGTATTATTTCTATCTTATTCTTCTCTTACATATATATATATATATAGTGTACTAACCCCTTCATTGCAGGTGATAGGATTCTTCGTTATTACATGCTTATTCGATTTCCCCTACCCAGTCGGTTGAACCTACAAGATACATTTTGTTATACTCACCCCTACTATATTTTCTCCCTATAGATCGAGCACAGAGAATCCCACGTGGCAGTTGATCTTATTGTGTGGAGTATTTTTACCATTACCAGATTCAGCAGTGAGGCTCAGACTTCGAGTCGTCATTATTTCTTTGAGACTTCATTTGTTATTATTTATTTTGGATCATGTATTTGATTTCCTTTTGGGACTTGGTTATGTTTACTTATTTGTATCACTTAGAAGCTCTTGTACTCATGACTGCAGGTTTTGGGATTTAAATTAAGTGTTGTGTTAGCTTTTAGTTTGGTTTTACTTTATTTAGTCGGGATCCAATTTTTGGAGCGTGACATAATATAAAGATTTGCATTATAATCTAGAAGTGTATATCTGAGTACACATATGAATATTAATTGTAGTCTCTAGATATACACACTGAATGATAAGATTATTTTTTTAAAAAAAAGGTTAAAGAGTCTTAAAATATTTCGTAAGAATTCAAATGTTTTGTCTAATCAATGTGCATGTATTTTTTATATTCTTACATTATTTGTCATTAGACAAGATACGAAAAAAGGTAATGAAATGATAAATTTTTTTATATTATGCTGTTACATTTTTCCATTATTGTATTTATTAGTGTTTTTATATGGTATTATTATTTATCAAAGTCAAATTGAATGAAAAAGTTAAATCTAAGGTAAGTATATCAATTTATATATATTACGTATAATGGATCACTTTAGTTTTCTTCCCATTGCAACTTTAGGTTGTCATCTTCTATTTTATCATAATTATTTTTGTGATTGCTAACTTTTGCAATTGGCTATGTTATAATATTCTGCTCATTTATAAAGTGGTTTGCTTTTCCTTTGTCTTATTGTTTAGAGTGTGTTTTTGTGTATCAATACCAACATAATTTATATATTTTTTATATCAATGACAAAATTTTGTTCACTATATTTAGTTATGTTTCTTAATTGTTTGTTTGATTGTGGTAATAATATTTCTTTTTAATTAAACTTTTTATCTTACAAATTTTATGATATTTTTTTAAACAAAATATAGCAATAATATAACATGCACATAATAATTTAATCTTTTTATATGCATATGAGAAAAGACATAAAGTGATACCTGAAGTTGTTTTGAATTTTCAAAAAAAATTTACAAAGCAAGTGTTATCACACACCACTCAATACGTGACACGTGTAAATTAATTAAAATTATAATTTTCTTATTTTAAGTTTTTCTTTTTTTCTCTCTCTTACTTTTTGACTTGAATTTTTATTAACTTTAATTTTAAATTTTAGAAAAGACATAAAATAATACCTGAAATTGTTCCAAATTTTCAAAAAGACATTTTAACTATGCGAGCGTCCTATTACCCTCCTAAACAATTATGAACTGACATAATTACATCTTATTTTGACCAGTTCCACATTTACAAAGCAAGTGTATCCCACACCCACTCAATACGTGACACGTGGTAATTTAATTTAAATTGTAATTACTTTTTATTTTAAGTTTTTCTTTATTCTTTTTCTCTTTGTTTTTTTCTCTCTCATACTTTTTGACTCATTTCACCTCACCTCCCACCCCCCACCCCTTTCTTTTTTTCTTTCTTCTTCTTCACCTCCCATCCTCACCCGTGGCCCTCCAATCCCTCATTTTCTTTCTTTTTTTTTCCTTCTTTGTTAATCACATTCTTTTTATTTTCAAGGCTTTATTGAGTTATTGGTGATAAAATCAATTATTTTTTAAGCAATTTCAAAATTTTGAGGGTATCATCAATCAATTTATCCCCTTGTCACATAACTTCAAAATTAGAAAGGATAGTTTTGAAAGAAATCAATGAATTCCTCAAACATTGAAACAACTTACTTGAAATTCAGATTAAAAAACTAAATGATACAACTTAATCATCTTAAAACCTAATGGGTTTATTCAACTTGTTTGCAATGTAAAATATACTTCGATAAAATTTTAAATTGAAGAGAGTTAAAGTAATAGAAGTAAAAGAAGAAGGGTGGAGTTGTAATAAAAATAGTGATATTGAAAGTGAGGAGTTTCATGGAGATAGCAATGAATTTTTGAAGAAAACAGAAGGGAAAATAAAGAAAAATAAAGAAAAAAGTTAAGGTAATAAGTAAAACAAGAAAACACATTTTATCATAAAATACTTATAAAAATAAAATTATCCATTATTTGAGGTTTCTCACGCTCTTTAAGAGAGTGCATACACTCTTCATGTTGTGTGGGCAAAAAATGATGTAATAACAACCGTTTAAAATTGTTTAAGGGGGATAATAGGACGCTGACACATGGGTGATTTTTCTTCTCGTCACCTCTTGCTGGCAGTCTGCAACACTGACAAACTTCAACCACAACACACAGCGCAACACTATCTATCACTTAGATTGTTTTACGTTTTAGGCAGCAAAGAATTGTAAAGCCCAGTTAAATTACCAAAATACCCCTAGATGAAAGATGTGCGTGTAACGTGTCTTCGCAAACTCCAATGGAAAATCTGAGGCCGAAAATGTGATCAGCTGAAAATTTGTGCGGGAAAATGGTTTTGGTTGATTTTTAGAGCAATCGGATCAAAAAATAATTTTCTATGCGAAAACGCATTCCAGTAAGAGTGTGCGACAGGTGAGCAACGCGAACTTGCCGCGGGAGTTACACTTAGATGTGATCTCAATATTTTCTACGGGATTGAAAAACTCGATCAAAAAATTTTTGACGAAAAAACTCTCATAACTACCCTGTCCGCATCGCGTACTAGGCTTCCCGAGGCAGAGTCTATTTTTTTTATGTTTTGCCGAACTATTATACACATAGCTAGACTGTTGTTTGCCATATACATTTTATGCAACATGGATACTTTTGGTTGTGCTCATAATACAAAAAAAAGTAGGTTAAAGGGGATAAAAAAATATGAGTTGTTTTGTGCATTAGCTTCAAATATTGTTTTTTCCCTAATAAAGTAATTTCAAATAGTAATCATGTTAAATTGCCCTGGGGCTTTGATCTGTTGTAAGAGCTCAAGACATGATTTGTGGGTTAGGTGCATGTCATGTGGTTCGAACCTGATCAGAGCTAAAAACCTAGTAGTTAAGTGGAGAAGGGTAGATTGTGGGTGCATTATCTACCGAGTTTTAAACCATTCGCCAGAGACCCTTGGGGAATCAAATTTTTTTATTATGATAAATTACACATGTATCATCTAAGCATTCCAAACTGTTCCCAACCCACCGTAAACTTAAAATACGATCAAATAGGTCATTTTTAGTCGAAAAGGATTTCTAAAACCATTCTAAAGCCTCTTACGCACAATTTGAATTAGAGTTCTTGAGAGAAGAAGAGAAGAAAGCTAGGGTTCCTGAGGTCGGGGTCAAATCCTTGTGGAGATTAGTGTCATCCTTCATTCCAGGTATGTAAGTCTACCTAAAGCGTCAGATTGAGTTCATCCACGCGTTCCTTCGTCTACTTGAGTTGAGTTTGTGAGTAATAATCAAATAATGCAAATCCTGTGATTTTAAGTTCTAAGTTCTTATTGCTTCAGTCTTCATGAATATACTTGAGTAAATTGATGAGTTGTATTGTTATTACCATGAAATAGGAATACTAATCGTATGTTTGATATCCTAACCCTAAACCTCATTGTTTTCCTTGCATGCTGACTGAATTGGGATTATGAATCTAATTTTCTAAATTGAGTTAGTGTCCCGAGAGGATACCGTAGACGTGGCAGACACTCAGAGACTATTGCTAGTCCCCAAGCAAACCACTTGGCCTCATCACATCTATCCATTTAATGACTTTACAAATCAGCGGAAGACTAAAGAGTATAATGGGCACATCCAATCAAAAATAACATAATAAATAAAGAGGGCTAGTTAGAAAGATACAAGCTCAACAAGTCACAACATCAACATTCGGCTCTAGTGTATGAAGCTTCTATCACTATCAAGTGGTACGAATGACAAACCCATGGCTACCTCAACTCAAGAAATAGTAAAGCTCTAAAAGTCTAACTCTAATACTTAGATGAAAGTAAATAATGGTCCTCCGAAGTAAAGGAGGTTCACCAACTCTACTGATTGTGATAGATCTTTAATGATGTGTCTATTAACGATCTTTAAATTTTGTATTTGTATCATGAAATGATGCAGCACTGTCTGATGTCAGTACGTGGAATGTATGATATGTACAATAGTTGTGTATCAGAAACAGGTAGAATAATATGAAAATAACATCAATGCAAAATAATAACCATGAGAATGTCAAATGTCTATCTAAAGCAAGAATAAAGAGTAGACAAGAGACCCATCAACCAATCAAACTCATCAATCAAATCAGACTCAACTCAATGAAACTCAACTCAACTCATCTCATCTCATCTCAACTCAAAGTACTCAATACGGGAACTTTTGTGGAGTTTCTCTTATATGACAACAATCACTTATGAGCTAGTGATTCTACAATTCGGTGTTTCCATGGCCGTTCTGTACTTGCTAGGTAGAGAACGAATTGAAACCATAATAGATAATGCATAATGGATTCAACTATCAACAAGTCCTCTATTGTTTCAGGGACTTCTATCAAGAGAGAACCTCAATGTAATGTAGTGGTTCTAATCCTCACCTACGCTTGGCAACGTAGTTAATGGCAGCGAGTTGGGTTTACTCTTACCCTTTTAGGTGCTCGATACTCCTCTCAAGACTCAATGCTCATAAGACAATCCATCTCAATCAAATCATCTCAATCAGCCTCGTGGAGACATTCATTATCTCAACCAGTCTTATAGAGACTCTCATTATTTCATCAACTCAACCCTCAATCAATAGCTCAAGGCTAAGTTCAATCATTAGGGAATAATCAAGTAGACAAATCATTAGAGTTTATTTATGAATACTCAAGGACCATCAAGTTCTATCAACCTATCATCAGGCTCACATCACCATTACAATCCATATTCTCAATTCAAGGTTCTAGACTCAATCCCTAAGTTCATTCATTCATTCTTTCAAAAGTTAACATAGAGGGTTTATATAATATCCCATGAAAAGTATTCAATTCAAGAAAATGAGTTTATGATGATCATCAACATATGAAAATATATAGAAGCAATTCAAGAAAACATATATGGGGATTCATGGACTCTTAACTCCTCTATGACCATCTATGGACACATGGGAGAACAATCCCAAGCTTTTTAGTTTAGCCTTACATACCTGGTGTGAAGCATTCAACAATCAACTCTTAAGAATCCTCCTTGAACATCTCAATTTTACGCTCTTCTTCTTTTTTCTTTAGCCTTAGTCTCTTTTAAAAACTTATAAAGGACTTAGAATGGGATATAAAACCCTTTTTATACTTGAAATGACTTATTTTGATCGTACTTTGAATTTAGCAGGGGTCAAGAAAGCCAGTGCGCGATTCGGACTAGGCGCACACAAGGTGTTTTTCGCCGAAAATTCTTCGAACGAGTTTTTTGAATCCTGTAGAATTTTTTTAAAAGAAATAAGTGTTGGTCTGCAATGAGGGCGCAGTGTGACTCTATCGCGCACCAATACTGATTCACGCTTTCACATCGAAAAATTATCTTTTTATTCAGTTTCTCTAAAAGTCAACCGAGATCATTTTACCACTCAATTTTTCATGTTGATCGCATATCCGACCTTGAATTTTCCATCAGAGCATGGCAAGATGCATTATTCCCTTCTTGCTATTCAGAGGAGCTCTTTTCGTTATCAGTTATTTCATTTTATTGAGTTGGGTATCCATGGCCTGTCATGGTACGTTCTTAAACTATCTAGTTGCGTTGAGTTAGAAGCTTCACAGACATGAGTTGAGGTTTGATGTTGAGGTTTTTTCCCTCTTTGAGTTAAGTTAGTAACACTGTTACTTATCATTGATGTTGAGACTGGGTTTGTTGGTTGTTGCCCCTCCCCCCCAAGTAGAATTAATGTCTAATGTAGTTCACTACCTTATTCTATTACTTCCACTATGCTGATGTTGAATGATTGTCCTGAGATCGAGCGGTTCGCTTGGGACTAGCAATAGTCTCTGGGTGTTGGTACGCCTAGGGTACCCTCCCTAGGCATGATAGTATTTTATTTTGCAAACTTGGTTTTTGGAGATTATTTTATAATAGATTTATCACTTCTTTGATGCTTTTATTTGAGTATTCTTCTATTATTGAGTAAGATGTGATGATGAGGCCAGGTGGTTCTCTTGGGGAATTAGCTACGGTTGTTCAAGTGCCGGCCACACCGAAGGTATCTGCCCAAGGCGTGACAATAACTTAATGAACACTTAAAACAATTTACATGAACACTTTCCAATCTTTTTATTGATATCTCAACAACAAGGAAAAGGTCTCACGAAATTTTCTAAAGCATATTTTAATACACTCTTGTTACCTTCGACGTTTTCAACCCCTTAATATAAAATCTTCACATGGAAATTACAAGAGGATAAGGTAGTTACAATTTGCACATGTGCCTAGCATATTGTATGCCATATAAAAAATCCACTAACATTACAATAACTATATTCCAGCAGCTAGTGCCTAAATTTGAATTTAAACTAAGTCATACATGTGCTACGCACATGCCTTCATGCCTTGGGCGAATTTGCACCCTACCAACACTTAGAATTTTTTTGTTGCCTTCCAACACTTAGTTTTAGTTCTGACTTGTTGCCAGCACTTTGCCCACATATGAATCAGCATTGTCTTGCCATCGTCAAGTCCCATAATATTGCCTTGTCAAGCCAACACACTGCCCAGCTTGCTAATCTTTAGTCTTGTCAAGCAACACGTCGCCTTACCTTGCTGATTCCACTGCCTTGGCTGCCTTGTGCCTAAGTCTGCTTAGTCATCACTCTAGCATCCTTGGTCATTGCATTCAAGCTTCCTTGCCAACACTCAAGTAGCTTGAACACCTTGTTGCACTACCAACACTTATCCCCACAACCTACATTGCTTGCCCACATACATGCCAAGGCCAATGTAGAAGTCCTTGTTATGTCCGTTCCATGTCACTAAGTTAGACTAGGGGTCTAATAGATGCCCACATAATTAAGGTGTCTTTTTAAAAATTCTCTACAACTTCAAGTGTGACCTTGTGTCCTTTCTCTTTAAATTTCACTTTACCTCCCACTACACCCTTTTCTTTCTTTCTTTCTTTCTTTCTTCTTCTTCTTCTTCTTCTTCTTCTTCTTCTCCTACTCTCACCTCCATCCCCTGCGCCCCCCTCCCCCTCAATTTCATTCTTTTTTTTCTTCAGTCAATTTCTCTTTTCTAAATATTTTTTTTAATCATACTATTTTCAAGATGTTGTTGAGTTATTGATGACAAAACTAATTATTTTCTTAAGCAAATTCAAAATTTCAAAGGAATCATCAACCAATTTATCTCCTTCTCACATAACTTTAGAATTATAAAGATAATTTTAAAAGAATCAATAAATTCCTCAAACATTGGAAGAAGTCTACTTGAAATTCAGATAAAAAAGCAAATGATACAACCTAATCCTCTTAAAATCTAATGAGCTTATTCAAATTGTTCTAAATGTAAAAAAAAGTATTTAGATAAAGTTCTAAATTTTGGAGAGTTCAACTGATAGTAGTAAAAGAAGAAGGGTGGAGTTGTGATAAAAATGGTGACATTGAAAGTAAATGATGAGTAGTTTTAATGAAGATGACAATGAATTTTTGAAGAAAAAAGAAGAAAAAAAATGAAAAACAATAAAGAAAAAGAGTTAAAATAATAATTAGTAAAACAAGAAACATATTTTATACAAAATATTTATAAAAATAAAGTTATATTCATTATTTTAAATTTCTCGTGCTCTTTAAGAGAGTGCATACACTCTCTATGTCAGGTGAACAAAAAATGATATAATAACAACAGTTTAAAATTATTGGTTTGGGGGGGGGGGGGGGGGAGTAATAGGACACGCACATAGTTAATTTGTCTTTTTGAAAATTTGGATCAACTTCAAATTTGACTTTGTGTCTTCTCTCTCTATATATTTATTATTTATTAATGCTATACACGTGCAAAACGCGTATCCTTTGACTAATATTATCTAAATGTCAAACCCATGATGATAATTTAGCATTTAATAACAAAGTCACACGACCATATTTGGATGAGGTTGACCAACTTTTTATTTATTTCATATTTGACCCTAATAGCTTTTTTGACCTTATAAATTAGGTCCTTGGAACTTTGTCATTCAGTCATTGCCCATTGTTTGTACGCTACCTTCAAGCACACTCTAAACCATTGTTCCTTCCAAGAGAGAAAACAAACTCCCGTTAAAGATGGGTAGAAAAATTGAGATAAAGAAAATAGAAGAAATCACGAAACGTCAAGTCACATTTTCTAAGCGACGTAGTAGCTTACTAAAGAAGGCTGAAGAGATTGCCATTTGCTGTGACGTGGATGTGTTGTTTGTCGCGTTATCGCCTGCTGATCGTCTTAGTAAATTTTGTAGTCAAAAGAGGTATGTATTTAAATCTCTGTCCCTGATGTGAGTTATTAATCTAAACGATTAACAAGATTAATTTACTTACGAAGTTCTTACTTTTGTAGGATTGAAGATGTGCTTCAGCGCTACCTTAAGCTTCCCATTGAGAGGAGATTGATGTACATGAACTAATCCTAAATTTTCATGAATTGAATTTTTTTAAACTTATATTGTAGCACTAACTGATGATTTGTTTTTTCTTTTGTTGGGGTTATTAGTCATGTGAACGGTGTTCAGGTACTTTACTTTTGTACTTATTTTTTATTTGTATTTGTAGGAATTTTTTATGCATGTTTTGTTTTCGTTAACGTGAATCAATTCGTCCAATCTTTAAATGAATATGAAATTTCTTAAATTTTGAAATGAAAACTAGTACTCCACCAATTCAATTTGCTTTGTTTTTCTTCTTTCTAAAAAAAAAAATTTGTTTCAAATAAAAATGACAAGATAGGTTTTGAGTTTAATTCATTAACGAAAAGCTAATTTGGACTAATGGTTTTCTAGCAACTATGCCATTTTCAAGGGTTAACATCACGATTTATTGTGGTACCATGTCAAATTAATCAGATCTTGGATCTAAATCACATTCCGAAGATAGATCTAAGCAGTGGTGGATGTACACTATTATTTATGTACGAAATTTAATAATTTGTTAAAATATATTAACAGAGCACTCATTCTATGTAGCAAATTTCAAACTAAAAATATTTGAGCACCCATGATACAAAATTTTTGGATCCGTCCGGATCCAAGGGAGGAAGAATACCTAGTTAGGGTATCAAGATTTCATTTATATTCAGTTCCTTCACTAAAATATTTTTTAATTCTTTTTTTTTTTTTTTTTGCAAATTTTTAATTTTAATTTTCAATGTAACATATTTGTGATCATAAAATTTAATGGTTTTTTGATGCATTTTATGTATCATTAGTTTAAGATCGTAAAATACAAAAATCTTCATTATTTTATTAAACTGTGTTAGATGAACCTAAGATAAATAAATTAAAATGAATTGAGAAATAATTAAAAGATTCTGAAAATGACATCCTCAAAATAAACAAGATGCTAAATGATTTTTAACTAATATTAATTTGTTAAAGACAACAAGTTTGTATAATTGATAAAGAAATGTAATAAGATAGAATTATTGAGATGAATTATATTTACCAGTTACTAATATTTTTTATTTTTTGGTACATAAATGTAGGAAAAGGTGAACAAGATAAGGCAATTGAACCACATCAGAGGAGATGTCAGCAAGCTACACTTTCTTGATAAACAGTTTGATCTCTTTTTCTTTCTCTCATTCCTTTCTTTTAAGTTAATTTATGGTCTCTCTCTAATTATATTTTATTCACAAAAATTGTAAATTTAAAATTAAGAATTAGAAATAACAAACAACGGAATGAAGAAGAATTAGGAAATCTCTTTTGAAACGAATACTTTAAGAATTAGAAAAGATATGACAAACAAATGAATAAAATATTAAATCAAATCAAAAGTTCATATAAAATGAAAATCTATGAATTGATAGGGGTACGATTTATTATTTTTTGACTTAATTTGACTTATAGATGCTTAATTATAAGTTGTTTGACTAATAATTACTATTATATAGAGATATGTCAATTAACAAAATCTATTTTGACCAGACAAAAATATATTTTAAAAAAACTATAGTATCACATAAGTCCTTTCACAACTTTTAGGTATTGTGATAACATTTAATTTGCTTTGACTAATAAAGATTTAGTACCTTCCAAGGCCATTAGTTTTAACGTTTAAAAAGCATCAACTCTTATTTACAAGAGCGTAGATATAAGTGTTACACCGTCACACCACCATCAATAAGTTTAATGTAATTTCACATGTAGAATTTAAGAACATTATTTTGGATAGAGAAGTTGTTTTCAATTGATTCTTGGACCTTGGCAATCCTCCTCCATTATCTGATCTTGAGACTGGCTATATGAGCAAGTTCACATTGTATAATCTTTACACTATTTTATTTATTGAAATGTTTGATATCACTTAGTACATTATACTCAATTTATTTTGTATTAACTGAAATCGACTCTTACTAATGAATTACATTCTCTGATCTGGCTTTGAATGTTTCGACTTGTTGCTGCTGGGGTCTTAATTTATATAGGATTGAGGTAAGCACAACTTAATTTGATGTCTCTCTTATAATTTATTTTTTTTCAATCTATTCTTGCTATTCTAGTAAGTAGTTTTTTAACTACCACACTAGGATAGAAACTAAGAATAGTCTTCACAAATAAATACTAATTAATTATTCTAGAGCCAATGAGGAAAAATGAAAAAGCCATTTTAAATTGCAATCCATTGATGCAGAATT
The DNA here is from genome assembly GCA_029948455.1 of Solanum rostratum. NCBI lineage: Eukaryota > Viridiplantae > Streptophyta > Magnoliopsida > Solanales > Solanaceae > Solanum > Solanum rostratum. The sequence continues at coordinate 11,546,018 of CM057053.1, read as the reverse complement.
TGGAGCTACATATCAAGAAGAGCACATTGGAATTGCAAATTGTGAATGCTAACATCAGGTCATTTGATTTAGTATCACGAGTTTTTCCTTTATAGCTCTTCTTAATTAAGAAGTTATTGATATATTCCTTCTAACAATATGATTCTGCAGGGATTATGAACCAGGACAAGAACAAGAGCCTTCTCTTCATCAACTCAATTGGTGCGAGAGGAATTTGCAACTATCTCTCCAAAAAGTCATGACTAGAAAGGTTTGTTCTTTCACCAATTAATTTTTCTTAATTTATCACTAATAAGATCCTATTTAATGTCAAATTAATTCTTATTAGATGGAATTGGAGAAACAAGGAAAGATGGATGTTCACATTGCTGCACAACAAACAACTCCCCAACAGTTTGATACTAACAATTGGATTAATCCATACAGGTCATTAATCTTTTTTACAAAATATTTCTTTTAGAAAAAAAACTCCTGGCCTCTACTTCTTTTTTTTTTATCTTTTAGTTTCATTATTTCATTATTATCATTATAGTTCAAATGTCCAAGGAAGCTTATATCAAAATTGGATGGACAAAGGAAAGAGAGCAAAAAGTTCTGGCAATTACACATACACACCTTCCCTGGTAAGTTAACATTTTTAAAAATACAGTAACTAGAATATTCTTTAAATAAAAATATATCTTATTATGTTTTTTTAATTAATATCATTCTTATCCACATAATAGAGCCAGCAACAAAATATGATGGTAGATGTTCAGCAGAATCCAGCACAAATATTTAGACCATCACAGGTATATTAGTATTATTAGAATGTTATTTCTTGTTAAGATCTCCTAAAGAAGTGATATATATTAAAATTATTTTTCTTCTTGTAATAGAACCAGCAACAAAATATGATTGTGGATGTCCAGCAGAATCCAACACAACTATATGGACAATCACATGTAAATTAATATTCTTGAAATATTATTCCTTGTTAAATCCTAACCCCCTTACCCCCAACCACCCACACATCTAGTACTAAACTAATTAAGTCATATATTTTTGCAGGCACAAGTGAATTTTGGTGAAAATAATGACAACTCTCTCATGAGCTTCTGGCAAAATATTTGTGCTTCTACGAGGTTTCTTTCGATACTCATTCATATTTTTCGTGATAATATTTTATTTATTTAAAAAAATGATATAGTTATAAGGATTAATATAATGCATTTAAACTCTATACGAGATCAAAATATTATACTAAAGGAGATTGATATATAAGATAGTAATAGTATCATACGATTATACGATTGCTAAATGATCTCTCTCCCTCTCTCTTATTAGGCCTATCTCGAGTCCACTCGCGACTACGGTTACACAAGTGAATAATCCCTCCCAGTTAGGGTTGGAGTATGCCAATTCAACTGTGAATAACAACTTCAGTAATCCTTCCCTAGTAGGGCTGGAGAACATCCATTCAAACTGGAATGACAATTTTAATGGTAACAACAATAACAACAATCACATCATTCAACATAACGATCAGTTTTCAGTTCAAGCTGTTGCAATAGCTCCTAATGATAATGGAGTTAACTGTTCCACAGAGGTTAATTCAAAACTCTATTCTTATTATCATTATATTCACACAAATACTCACTTTGAATATTTTGTCACAATGATCAGAAGAATATGGTGGGAAGCAATGAACACTTGGTTGAAAACACAAAGGAGAATGATCCATGGGAATGGGATGATGCTTTCTTTGATGAAGCTTTCAATGGAGACTATTTTTGAAGTTTAGATTGATCAACAAGTTATGACAAGAAAAACTCTTTTTATCTAGTTCCTTTATATTAGTTCAATTTAAATTAGAACAAACTTTTGATGTTTTAGTTCTTTATTTACTTAGTTCAGTATGTCAGATGTCATCATAAATATATGTGGGGTAGCCTATATATGTTACAGTGAATAACAATAAGGACCTATATATGAATGTTAGAAATAAATTGCTTGTTGGAAGCATCATATGTATTACTAAATAAATTGCTTGTTGGAAGCATCATATGTATTACTACTTTTTTATTATTAAGTTGTCTATTTATACTATATGGAGGTAGTGCAAGTAGCTTGAAAATTAGTGGAGGAATCACCTCTATGGAGATTTCATTGAAATGGAAATATACTTATAGAAAGATATCTTATATGATTCATTTTTAAACTTCTTTAAAATATTTTAATATCTTGGCTTATTCCCTAAGGAAGGTATGAGGCACTGTCACATTCCTTTTTCGATAAGTTTTTTCAATTGAATCCATGATATTGAAAAGAGATGTTTTTATTTATTCAGATTTAAAATTATGTTTTGGTATTCCAAGATAATTTTTTTTTAAAAAAAAATCCTAATTAATTGAAAATGACTCTTTATTTTTGTATGAGAAATCAAAAAATCAAATGAAAAATTCTATTGACTGATGGGAAGGTGTTAGGAACCTCTCAAGTCTCATAGTTCTAACATACTCGCTTATATCAACTCGTACTTGACATAGATTATTTTTGGACATATTGTGTTATACACCATTATTTGCTTATATTTTTACTGTCAAAATTATACTGTCCTCAACCTAGATATGTAATCGCATTCTCAGTAGTCTTTATATACCACGACTAAGAAGCATAATTATGCTATTCGCTTGAGTACATCACGCCTAATAATATTTTCTATATCTCTTTGCTTGAATTAATGAAAATTAATTATTAAAAATAAATTGACTAATGTGCGTAACTGCATCCTTAAAATTTTTGAAGTATTTCGAAAAAGATGTGTAACCACACTTTTAATTGAAATCAATTTTTAAAACATGCGTACCTCATAAACGTTAAATAGATCCTAATATTTGCATACTAAAATTCATGAACTTAAACGTTTCAAGTAAATGGCAATAAATATAATTTTTCTTGTTTTTTTTAAAACAAATTTGGGTGGAGAATCCCTTTTTTTTACATCTAAATAAATGAGAATTGACTAGAATAGCGCAAGTACATCCCGGTCATAACAAAAATATATGCTGACTTAACTATATAATAATTGGGAAATAATTCATGTATTAAGTATGATATTAATTAATGCTATGTTTGGTGGTATTTTTGGACAATGTATAATTAATCCATAGTATTAGTTAATACTACATACATGGTATTAGCTAATACCTTCCAATGGGAGGTATTAGCAAATACCTTGGATTAATACCATGGGATTAAATACACAAAGACAAAAATATCCCTCAAATTCTTTTACATATTTTTGTTTTCTTTTTTTTTTATTTTATATTTGTAGTTTTGTACTTGTAAATTTATTTGAATAAATTAGCTTATAAATTTTATTTATTTGAAGGTTCATATTTTCATAATATAAAAATAAATAAATTTATCATGTCAAATTTTTAAATTTTATTTATTTGTTTCATATTTACGTAATACACAAAAAAATATTTTGACATGTCAATTTTTTTTATAACTAATTTTAATTAAGTAATTTTATTAATACAATATAAAGTCCAATATGTTAGATATATTCTCAAAATAGTTTTAACAATCTAACCAAACACTGGATAATGAGAATAATTTTAACAATCATTTACGGCATAAGAACATGATCAAACATCCACACCTCACAATAAGACGATGACAAAAATGAATAAAAGAAAGAATTGGACTTTTAAGGGCTCATGAAATATTTGTGTTGTATCTAATTCACTCAAAATTTAGTGACGATATAAAAATCTCAATATAATTCATATCATAAGATTAAAAAATATTAACTTATTGAACACGTGCAAAATTTGAATATTTTCAACATATCAAAATTAAGTCCAGCGCAATCATGACATAAAATTATATAAAAAAATTAAATATTACCTTTTGTGAAAATTAATTTAGAAAAAAAAAATAACAATAAAAAAGCACAAAGTCAAGCCACAAAAATAAACTTCGAACTCCGCCTACTTTTCTCCTTCCTGTTTTCTAGTTCTCTTTCTCTTTCTTTTTTCAAATTTTGGGCGCAGGCGTTGATTTCTTTCAACTTCTCATGGTTTTTCCTTTTTGCTGTGTGGATATGTATTATATATGTCAGATGTTGTCATGATCCAAAATAGATCATAGTGTTGACATGGTGAATATGACCTCAAAAAACTTTAAATAAGCCTCTTAACACAAGCACGATGTAAGGTAATAAGAAAATTAAACACATAAGAGAGATGCGGAACATAAGTTTTAAGGATAATTATTATCATAACAACCCAACTAAATAATTCAAGAGTAATACTTTTGAAAAGAGGAGTAAACTCATACTAGTCTGACATAGCCTTTAATGAAATAGACGGGGCATGAATAAGCCCTAGCTCACTGTCATGACCTTGACCCTTCCTTATTGACACCTACTCTAACCTTTTTTATGGGAGAACCATTACTATAGCCCAAGTAGACATACTAATTAATAAGAGAAAGACATTTAAAGATATAGAAACATGTTTAAATAAAATCAAGCGCTGAATTACCATAACCTCAAGCAAATAATCATACTAACAATGCAAAACAACCCCCCCCCCCTTCCTCCTCTCCCCCGAACCTGAAAGTCATTGTACTAAAACTCTACCAAAGGTATAGAGTAAGGGAATGCAACCACGAAAACAATAATATAAAACAAAGCTTGAAAATATTTAAGTGTAATGATTCTGAAGGTTTATTTTTGATATTTTTTGAAACAATAATCATTTTATCCTTCCCAATAGTTGTCGCAAGTCTTATTTGATTGATTTTGAATGTTGGTTTGTGAAAATCTGTGCAAAGTTGAATTTTTGCTAAAGGGTTAACTTTTGAAGGTTTAAATTGCTTAATTTTGAATATTCGAGTCATTTGGAGATTTGAGTCTCAAAATGGAATTTCATTGATTTCATCAATTTCGAAATGTGAAAGTTGGTCAAGGAGAGTTGTCAAAATCAGATTTGGAGTTTTTATGTACATTTGAGGTCTGAAGTTAAAAGTTTAGTAAAAATTTGACCAAGATTTTACTTTGGTCAACATTTTGATTCATGTGCTCACAATAAATTTTTTATGGTTTCGTTGGTTGAAAGAGGTGATTTTACCTCTAGAACAAGCTTTGGTATAATTTTTGGTGTTCCATTAGCATTTTTTTCTTTAAGTTGTCATAGTTGCACTAATTAAATTTCAGATCAGGGAGATCTTGGATTCAATTTTCAATAATTCTATTATGTCCGAAATATCAAAGTTAGTGAGAATGCATATATGATTCATGTGTATGGAGTTCCGTGCAAATTCCAATGGTCCATTTCGTAATTTGTGGCTTGTATGAATCGCTAGTTCTAGCGTAATTTGTGTTTCCTAATAATCTTCCAAGTGTTCCTCCAAGAGGGAAAAATTTGTTAGAGATCTTCTTCTCGATTGCCAACCAATTCCCATTCCTCCTTTCCAAATGGCCCTTATAGAAAGTTTAAGGACCATTTGAACAATTTGTAGGATGAGAGTTTCATAAGGCCAAGCATCTCACCATAGGGTGCTCCCGTGTTGTTTGTTTAGAGAAAGGATGGGGCACTTTACGCGTGTATAGATTATCAACAATTGAATAAAGTTACTATAAAAGAACAAGCAACCTATTTCGAGAATCGATTATTTGTTTGACCAACTTCAAGAGGCGTATTACTTTTCCAATATTGATCTCCGATCCAATTATCACTAATTAAGAGTAAAGGAGTGTAATATTTCAAAGATGGATTTAGGATAAGATATGGTCATTTTGAGTTTTTAATTATGTCATTGGGGTTAAATAGTACCCCGACGATCTTCATAGACTTGATAAATCGGGTATTCAAACCATACTTGGATATGTTTGTTGTGGTCTTTATTGATGACAAACTGGTTTGCTCCTGAAGTAAGGAATAGTATGTGGGTCACTTGACAATTCTATTACAAACTTTGAGGTTTGATTAATTATTTTCCAAGATAAGTAAATGCTAGTTTTGGCTGAGATCGGTGGCATATCTTGGCTATATTGTTGCCTGTGTAGGCATTATAGTTGATCCTAAAAGAATTGAGGTAGTGCAGAATTGACCTAGACCTTTGTCTCCTTCAAATATTCAAAGTTTCCTACGCTTGGTTGAACATTATAAAAGGTTTGTAGAAAGGTTTTCATCTGTTGCATTATGACACGACCAGAACCTAGGAACTATTGTATTGTGTCACGACCAGAACCTAGGATCTAGTGATGACATGGCGAATGTGACACCCGAAGGCGTCCCACTCAAGCCTTTTGTTCATATCATAAGTATACATAAGGTAAATAAAAAATTTAAAGAGTAAGCAAGTGGAACATAATCTAATACAAGCAACAACATAAGAGTCAAAGTTTCCTTTTAAGAGGATTCATAATCATAGGTCCCAAAAATAGCCCAAGTTTAAGCTAATTTTGAGCTTGTTGTTGCTTCACTTGGAAATACTGGGAAAGCTCGAATTTTAAAACTTCACTACCGCAAACTTCGTAAATTGTTTCAACTAAGTAATATATCAAAAGAATTTGAACATCCAGAAGAGTTCATATTGAAATTTTTGGACGAGTTTAGACAAGATATGAGCTAGATGTCCATTAAAATACACAATTGAAGAGCTTTAAAGCTCAAATTTGAAATTCAACTTTCCACAAACATGAATTATTTTAAATGGATAATATGTAATAAAAATATTGAGAAGAACTTATATCTAAAATTTAAGATGGTTTGATGGAGATTTGAATTTATCGGAATTGAAAAAGAATCTGGCCTGTGACGAAGATGACCAAACTTATGAGGCAAAAATATCATTACATAATGCTTTAGCTAATCCCAAATTACTGAAAAAATTTCTTTAGATATGTATGAACCAGTGTTTTATAAGGCGCGGCCATTAGAAAAGGCATTTTATGTAGTATGAGGCAAGGCTTAAGTCCCGAGACTAGGGGCATAAATTCTATGGATCTACGAGGTGTATAATATCTCATATATCATAAATTTTATAATTAAATTACTAAGAAAATAAAAAAAAGTAAAACTTTCAATTATTCTACTAATAAAATTAAATAAATCACCAACAACACATAAAAAGTATTGTATTGTTGTTTGAAAAAGGTAGCAACAGAAAAATAATAATGACCGAGGTAATTTTTTAAATAATACCATAATGTATCTCCACATTACTAATGTTTCCCGCCCTCAACTAATATTTACACTGGTTTTTGCTTACAAAACTGTTCATGATGACCTAGGGAAGAATACCAATAGTCTCGACCTGATTGGTAGGAGTTTTTTTTTTTTCATTCATATCTTCATAATCCTTTTGCAATGATTGGTAGGAGTTTTTTTTTTTTTCATTCATATCTTCATAATCCTTTGCGTTTGCAATAATTGTTTGCTTTAAAATACAACATAAAGCTTCTAACAATATATTTCTACATCAAAATTCTTGAGATATTGTAACCAAGCAAGAATGTCAAAGTGATAATTAAATACATCTTTAAGTAAAATTTTCTTAAAGACAGTATCAGACTTATACATATGATACACATAATCTTAAGCTCAAAGATGGCATTGGAAAGACTAGTGATCTGTAAGGTCTAATGTGTTAAAACAGAAATATTTTTGTTCAACAATTGAGGGGAAAGATAGTAAAAAAACGTCCTATAAAGAGACTCAAGAAAACAAATATAAGTTGATGCTAATGTGGAGTCAGAATTTTTAAAAAATATTGAATATTATAATAGCTTTTTATTATATCAATATTTTTATTAAAGATAAAAATGTAAAATATCAAACTCAATGACTATCAGCACAATTGGGAATTGGCTGATGAAGACAGCTCCATAAGCAATTAAAATTGAAATAAAGAAATGTGATATTTAGCTATGAAATTATTAGGTACAATAATAACTTTGTCACTAATTATTATTTTTTGTGTTAAAAAATATATTTCGTAACTAAAGGCATGGATCACATATTTTTAGCATGAAACATATATTTAGTAGCAAAGTTTCTTCCACTAAAATTTTTCACCAAAAATTAATTTGCAGCCATTTTTTAAGTAGCACTGGTGACAAAGTTTAAATTATTAGTGACACATTATTTTGTCACTAATAATGTATATATTTGTGATAAACTAACATCTGTCTTAATATTAGTTACATTTTGGAGATAAAAAAAATTGTCACTAAAAATAAGTTGTCATATTAGCAACAAATTAGTACTCGTAGTTAAATGTAGTAAGTTTTAGCCATATTTTTTTATATTTAATAGTGACTTTAATTTTTGTCACTAATAATACAAGCAATTAGTGACGCTCAATTTGTTGTCTTTAATCAACCTATGACTTAGTGACAGTATAGTTTTGTCACAAAATATGCAATGCTGAAACAGTGACGGTTTTAATTTTGTAATTGAACAATTTAACTATTTTCTACCTAAAAAACTCATAGTCAATATAAAATAATCTTTGGCGACACTTCTTCATGATTACAAGTGGAAACTAACAAATAGTTTTTCAAGCACTCTCGGTAGAAAACAACATAGACAAAATTTAACATGCCGCAAATATGCATCATTTTAAATGACTGATATATCCTAAGATTTGTAATATTGAGAGGAGCTCATGATATATAATTTGGAACTATTTAAAGAAGTTTTGAGTTGGTCAGATTTGAAAAAAAAAAATTGTCTACAATATATAAATATTGTGCAAGCAGTGTATATGAATGTATATACATCTCTCGTCTTTGATACATATATACATATTATATACTATTTATATAATATTGATACATTATATAACTTACGGTCATATTTATTGAACTTTTACTGTTCCATGTTCACTTACTTACGAAACTTACTCGAAAATCTTTGGAAAATAATCTCAAGCACCTTTGATCTTTTTTAAAAAAGAAATCTCATTATTTTATTTTCTTATTGTATTCAAATTCGTATCTGCTGATTTAAAAAGATTATTTCATATTTAATAATTTTTTTATTGATCCAACTTATCTGAAAATTTTACATTGTTCATTAGAAAAATTATTAAAATATTGTACAATTATGAAATTTAATTGAGATTTGAAATTGTATTTGAATAGAATGATTAACATTTTTTGAATTGAAACAAAAATAAATAAATTATTTGTTTGAATTTTATTTTGAAGTAAAGGATAAAAGAAGTCATACTTTGACAAAAATCACTCCGAAATATGCTATGAACTTGTTGAAACACTCAAAACACCAATTTAAGGTAGAAATAAAATTTTGAACTAATAGAAGAAGTGTTTTAACTAAAAATGATTTGAATTTAACGTTAGAAGAATATTTTTTTTATTAGTTAAACTGAATTTGAAATTTTGAATAATTAACGATCACTAATTGATTAATCGGCATCTGATAATAAATATTTTACTAATTAGTCATTAGTCAATGATTTAGGGGTTTAAAAATCAATAAATTGAATTGTTAAGGTACAAAATCAGATCAAGTTGATTGACAAATGGTACTAATTCAAGGTTGTCTCGACAAAAATCTATTTATGGTCAAATCTTAATTCTTAATTTAACTAGTATGCAACTCATGCATCTGAAAATACTATCAAGTCCTTCAACACTAGCCAAACCATCTGCATAACTTTTAAATCTCCCTTCGTAACAATAAAAATTGTCAAACGTCAAATACGAGCTCATTTATCCTAAATATTGACTTTGATCAATCCTTAAATTTTTAAATTTATACTTTTAAATTTGTCTTCTTTGATGAGCATCAGATTGCCTAAAAAAAATGTCATCCCGCACCCACAAATCATAAATTTTGTGATAAATTTAAAAAAAAAAAAGTAATTTAAAAGAAATGATCATAATATCTGAAATGACCGAATGAATTGCCATGTCCACCTAGGGGAAGGATCCATAATGTTCTATAGATTTATATAACTCTTTTACAATCTTAGATTTGATTAATGAAAGATTCAAGAAATTTTCACTGCAATTCAATTCATATAAAATTAAAATTACTTTTTTTCTAACGATGTTTTTTTTAATAATTTGTAAAAAAATTGATTTAATTATTGCTATATACTAAAACATTTAATCATGAGGTCTTATTTCTAAGTGTTCACATCTTGATGTCATATTTTTGGTGATATAATAAATTTAAAGGATAAATAAAAATTAACAACAATATTCTACTGTATATAAGCTTATAAATCAGATGTTGGACGACATGTTTGCTTCCTGGTCAAGAGTATTTTTGATATTTTATCATCTGCTTTATTTTATTTTATTTAAAAATAATGTGAAACATTATATATCACAATAATAAATAGTTTACAATACATATATAAACATATCAAAATTTTGAGCGACTCTTGAAATTCCACCTATACCGTATAAATTGAAATAAAGGAATAATATATACCATTATGTAAAAATTACGTAAAAAGTACTATAAATTACAATAATTAACATACTTTTAATATGAAATTTTATAAAAAAAATAAAAATTGGTTGATTCTCAAAATTTATTTATATGACATAACTTGGGACAAAGAAAATAACATATGTTATGTGAAATTACAAAAAAAAAAATGTGAGTTACGATAGTTAACAACCCAAAACATTTAAAAAGCAAAAACATAAAATTGATTGTCTTTCAAAATTCATCGGTGCCACATAAATTGGGACAAAAAGAGCAACATATAATACGTAAGAAATAATATGAGTTACAATAATTAATAATTTAAAATATTTAAAACATATATTAAAAAATTAGTTGATTCCAAATTAACTATTTCACATCAATTGAACGAAAAAAATATATTGATCCTGCGCAAACACGAACCTTGTACCTAGTATATACATTCATGTTAAAAATACTTTTATTATTATTAAAAATATATAATTTTCTCAACTTCTTTTTCTTGTATTTTTACTCTTCTTCAAATTTGTATTATTCCCCTATCTTTTTCCTATATCCCTCTTTTCCCCACGTTCAACCCCATTTTCCCAGTTCTGTTTCTTCACTATGATCACAATTTACACCCCTCATCAAATCTCTTCACATATTGAAGAGAAATTCTTAGGTAATTCATCTTTCTTGCATAACTATATATTTTTTAATTTTAGAATAGAGATCTATGTAAAGTAATTTTTCTTTGTTGTTTTTTTTTTCTTTTTGATTTTATCTTTCAATTTGGAGAAACATTTATGAGGATGATAACACTATATCAAAAGAAGATATTATCGAAATTGAGGAAAAAGATGAGGTATATAATATTTTTTTTAAAATATATTTTAGTGTTAAATTAGTACCCAATTTAAAATTTTGCTAATTCAGTTAACGTTGGAAAGTCCACTTTAGGTGTAAATAACTCTTTACTAAAGGAATTCTTTCAACTTTATTATCTTGGTGATGCATTTATTATACATAAACACTTTCTCCTTTTTTAATTGTAGCATGTTGGGCATTTCAAGGTTGGTTTCACCAAATATATTATTTATTACTAGTTAATTTTTATTATTTCAACTTAATCGTAAATATATGAAATTTGTTTATTCTTCACAAAATTTTAGAGGTTAATATACTGCTCCAAATTTTATTTTATTTTTCTAAAACTCTCTACCGCTCCAAATTCAATCATGTAACACTTCAAAAAAAAAAAAAAAATTAAAATATTGACATTGTAGCTTTGATTGAGTAGACAAGTATCCTCACTAGTACTTGTTATTTATTCTACTTTATCTGCTTCTGAAATTAATTTTAATTTTATGTTAAATTTAAAATATATATTTAAATTGAAATATAAAAAAACTTTATAGGTTTTTAATTATCAAAAAGCTTTATAGGTTTTTTAATTATTCTACTTTATCTGCTTCAGAAAAAAGTGACTACTTTTTATCTTTTTGATTTATCAATATTCTTGTATTGCAATTACATTTTATGCTTTATAGGTTTTTAATTATTTTTTTTAAAAAAAAACATTCAAGGATTTTGTAATGTGATATTATTGCAACATATATTAAGTCATATTTAATTAAAATTTTGTGAGTTACTTGTATGTTATTTTATTTCCATCTTATATAGTGCCAAAAATAAAGAATAAAATACAATCTTACTTTGGAGTTGAATTAATTTATATAATAAATTCTATTTTTAATCCTTAAATGATTAATTTTAACGATGACTATAATACACTTTTTAGAAGAATGACATTTTTGTCACCAACTAATTGTATTTGGTGATTATAATTTGTCCAACAATCACCTAATTGATTAAAAAATAATTTTATTTGGATGACAATTACAATTATCACTACTAATCACAATTGATAATGACAATTCCACTTTGTCAGTGAAAGAAATTTTATTAAGTCATGATATAATAATTTTCAACTACAAAATTATTCTGTCACTAATTTATTTATTTAATGATGAAATATTTTTCGTATCTAATAAATAGTTACTAAAGACAAAATTATATTTTTTTTCAACTATAAATTTATATGACTTTAATGACAATTGTGGTTGTCATTGATTAAAGTAATAATTAGTGATGAAATTGGATCGTCAGCATTAATTATCTTTTTAGTGACAAAAATATATTATCAACCACAAATTTTGTGTATTTTTTTTTTTGACAAACGAATTCGTCATAATATTCATGCGGGGACAAAAAAATAATTCGTAGACATATAACTTCATTTAGTGACAAAACATTAAATAATCCTTAAATACTTTTAGTGACCCACATTTAGGGACGAGTGGTTGACGATTTTTTTGTCAAAAAATATTTTTTATGACGAAATATCACTTTTAAGTGACAAAATAAATCGTCGCTGATAATCAAATTTGTTGTAGTAAATGCTCCTAACAACACTTTGTCATGTAACTCAGTCAAATCAGTTGTGCACAATTTGGGAGTTTCTCTAACTGACAACCATCACGTATGAGTTGATGATGATACAACATTTGCATTGTCATTGCCACATTCGTCTAATATTTGCCAAAGTAAGGGACGATCAAACCAATATGGATCCACAAGCAATGTCCATCTTTTTGTGATATAAAAGGCATAACCCTTATCCTATACTGGCAATGCAGTTTATGGGTTAGAGTTCTTACTTACTCGTGCCCGGCCATATCGGTGCTCAATACACCTCCCAACAACTATATATACTCATATCAATCATCTCAATAACATCTTCATATTAGCTCCAATCAGACTCCATCTAGTCACTCAACAAATCAATCAATCAAGACTATCAATTATTCATTCTATCAAAACTTATCAAATCATTCAAGACTCTAATTCAAACGATTATTTAGACTATAATAAATCATTATCATCACATAAAAATATGTAAAATACTTCTCATGTTCCAATCATGCTCAAATTTACTCAATTTGGACATTCACAAAATCGTTTCTCAATTTAATTGATGCATAAGGTGCTACATAGAAATATGCAACTAGGGTTCATGTCAACGAGTAAAACTAAATACTCAAATTGAATACAATCAGCATGTATACTATTAATACATTCATAAATATGTGTGAAGACTCAGAATAGAAGTAAGCAACCCAAAGATTAGAATTATAAAAATTCAATTCTTGTACACCAATTCAACTCATATAGATGAAAGGGCAAGTGTAGAATGAAGAATAATACCCTTAGGGTGCTGATAAGGGGTCCAAAATAACCCCAAACCGTCGAGGATTTAATTAAAAAAGAGGGAAAAGATGGAATTACCCTTCCTCAAAACTGCCAAAGAGAGCCACGAAACCCTGTCTATGGGTCGTGGTCCCATTTATGCGTCGACCTGCCAATTGTGGTTCAAGATTTAGAAATTGTGATTTTTGGAACTTGAAACTACGAAATCATTTCCACAGGTCGTATAATGAAGTACGGTCCATAAAAGGACTCATACAAGAGCCTCAAACTAAGAAATTTTTTTAAGTCACATGGGCAACTACGAGGTCTCATCTATGGGCCATAGATCACTCTACGAGTTGTAGATGGCCCTTGGTGATTTCTTCTAGTGACTCTTTCTAAGTCATTTTCTCACCTTTTCTTGAGCATTTAACTTAGACTAGGTGAGATAAAATAGGGGGTGTTATAATATCTCCCACTTGAGATCATTCGTCCTCAAATGAAGATCGATCTAAGAACCTAGTCAATGCACGAATTCTATCATGGACTCTGACAATCAAGATATTCACAAATCATTCATGCAATCAAGCAATTTAGCACGTAAACAATCAACAAATCAAATAATTCATCAAACGGACTCTAGGACACTATCACCATTCAAACTCGGAATAGAAGGAACTTAAAGGATATAAACGAATCATTACCGTCAATTCCTTCCTCATTAGTAGGCACGAACGAATGTGGGTATCTAACCTTCATATCCTCCTCGACTTCCCAAGTAACTTCTTCTACAAATTGGTTCCTCCACAAAACCTTCACACATGCTATCTCTTTGGTTCTCAACTTGCGAACCTGACGATCAACAATTTGAATGAGAACTTCCTTATAGCTCAAACTGTCTTTCACTCCTATACTTACAATAGGCACAACCAATTGCGGATCTCCCAAACACTTCTTAAGCATGAAAATATGGAAGACCAGATGGATGGCCACTAACTCTGGTGATAGCTGCAACTCATAAGCTACATTGCCTACCCTCCTCATAATCTGGTAAAGACCAATATACCTCGGACTCAACTTTCCCTTCTTCCCAAATAGTATTACACCCTTCATGGGTGACGCTTTCAAGTACACCCAATCATTTACTTCGAACTCCAAGTCCTTTCTCCTAACATCGGTGTAGGATTTTTGTCGTCATTGTGTATTCCAAAAATCATTAATATATCCATAAGCTAATATTTTTTTTCTATTCAAGTTTATATCTAAAAGTAGTTGAGGAAGCATTCAACATGTTATTTGTATTAAAAAACAGAAATGTATATAAATGTATCTAAACATATTGTTATTTTTAATAAACAAAAATGTATCTCAATCTCTTTGTATTCCATATCATTAATATAGAAACATTCAAAAGGATTCAACATTTGAATTGTATTCATAATTTATTTAGCACATGTGATTATTCATAAAGTTAAATATTACTTCTTATGTTCAGGCTTGTATTCAAAATCTAATAAGCATATAAATTTTTACCAAAAAATGCAATGAAAAGATACAACGAAAAATGTATCTCTAGCTAATTATATTCCAAAAATTATATTTTACAATTGATTTGAATTCCAAAAACGATTAATATATCCACAAGTTAAAATATATTTTCTAATTCAAATTTATATTTAAAAATAATTGAGGAAGCAAATTCTGTATCATTGAAGATTTAAACAAAACAAGCATACAAAATTCAATTTTAAATCAAAACATATCCAGAAAATAAACTTTCACTTAATGGTTTCACAACATATTGAATTCAAAGTAAAACATTCAAAATTTTGAGGTTAAAAACAATTTGAATTCAAAACTAAAATGGTTTGAATAATACTTCATTGATTTTTGCACAAATTCAAATTCTAAATATCGATCTCTTTTTTTCTTCAGCCACAGATTGATCAATCGTATTGCCTTCTACAATGGAGAATTAAAATTCGTTAATGGAAGAAGATGGGGATGGAAAAGATGAGAGAATAACTAAAAAAATATCCTCTTCTAATTTGTAACATAAGTAACTAAAATTTTTTACGAAAAAATTACCATATTTGAAAGATTCTCTCCCATGATTTTATTAGCATATTCAAAAGATTTTCTCCCATGATTTTTTCCAATTTGTTATGTATTAGTTGTGTTTAATTAGTTTTAATTAAAAAAAAAAAAAAACTCAAATCAAGTGAATAGCAACTCAAAAAATAACTATTTTTAATAAAGGGAAAAAGTTCAAATATGCCATCAAACTTTGAGAAAAGACTCATTTATGTCATCCGTTAAAAATTTAGCTCATTTATGCCATTATCATTTGAGAAAAAGCTCACCTATGACATTATTTTTAACTCCGATTTTGCAAAACCACTTAAACAACTTTTAATACTTTAAAATTAGAGTTTTGGATCAAAAGTGGTCTTTTTGGTCATTCTTCTTCAAATATACCAAGAACATACGAAGAACACCGAGAACTCCTAAATTTTTAACTTCTTCAAATATTTACGAAATCACCCCAAATTTCAAGAGTAGCGTTCTTCCGATTTAGATACCGAAACTCAATATCTTTTGAGCCCGGAGTCGACCTAACTCAACAAGACCCACTTGAAATGTTTGGGACTGATTTCTCTTTTTTTGGAATATTTTTTTCACCTAGTGTTGTAAAACTTTGGAGAAAAATTTCAAGTAGATCTTGTTAAGTTAGGTCGAATTTGAGCTCAAAAACATTGAATTTTGGTATCTAGCTCGGAGAAACGCTACTCTTGAAATTTGGGGTGATTTCGTGAATATTTAAACAAATTGAAAATTTAGGAGTTCTTAGTGTTCTTCATGTGTTCCTAGGATTTTTGAACAAGAATGACCAAAAAGACTACATTTGATCCAAAACTCTAATTAAAAGTGTTTGCAGTTGTTTAAGTGGTTTTGTAAAACAAGAGTTAAAAAATATAATGGCATAGATGAACTTTTTCTCAAACGGTAATAACGTAAATGAGCCAAACTTTTAACGGATCACATAAATGAACTTTTTCTCAAAGTTCAATGGCATATTTGAGCCTTTTTCCTTTGATAAATATTGAGAGTGTAACTAAAATACAGTTATTTTGAAAATTCCCTCTTTATTTTTCCTGTAATCTTTCTTGATAGATATTTTTAGCATGAAATTACATTTTTACCCTTGATTATTTTCTACATCATCTTTCTATGTGATTGAAAGATGCTTCTAGAACTATTTATTTTTCTTGGCATCTTTTTTGATAGGATTTTATTAGCATAAAATTACTTTTTTACCCTTGACGGTAGAATGACGATACATCCTTGGTTTTTCATGCTTCATCTTTTTATTTGAAAGATGCTTCTGAAACTATTTTTTTTTTCTTGTTATCTTTTTTGGTGGATCTTTATTGGCATGAAATTACACTTTTATTTTTGATCGTTATCCACTTCATCTTTCTATACATTATGATTTAAAAATGCCTCCTGAAGTATTTTTTTTCTTGATATTTTTTAGATAGATTTTTATTAGTATGTAATTACATTTAAACCCTTAGTCGTCCTCCGCTTCATCTTTTTCTATATAAAATAAATAATAATAAATAATAATTATAAATATATACAATTAATTGATATTATCTAAATGTCAAATTCTTTATAATATTTAGCATTTAATAGCAAAGCCACCAGATTATGTTTAGATGAGTTTTGGCCAACTCTTCATTTATTTCATATTTGACCAAATAGTTTTTTTGACCTTATATATAACCTCCTTGGAGCCTTCTCTTTTGCTCATTGCATTGTTCACACTCTTCACACAACACTCTTAACTACTCTTTCTCCCAAGGGAGAGAAGAGACTCCCTGTGCAAAATGGGTAGAAAAATTGAGATTAAGAAAATAGAGAACGTACCGAAACGTCAAATCACATTTTCTAAGCGATGTAATAATTTATATAGGAAAGCGAATGAAATCGCGATTTGTTGCGACACAAACGTGTTGTTTGTTGCATTGTCACCTGCTGGACGGCTCACTAAATTCTGTGGCCCAAAGAGGTATTTCTACCATCCCACCAAAAATTTGATGAATAATTATTTATCTATCAAATCATTGACTTGATTAATTTTTATTTTTGTAGTATTGAAGAAATGATTAAACACTATACCCGTCTTCCAGTTCACAGGAGATTGACGTACATGAACTTTTCTGAATTTTTTTTTTTTCAATTTAGCTAGTACTAATTTATATGGTAGAACTAACTTATGAGTTTTTTTTTTCTTTTGTTGGGGTTTAGTCACATCGATGATGTTCAGGTACGTTACTCTTTTACATATTTATTATCGATATGTATTTGCAGGAATTTTTCTATTTTTTAACTTGTGTTTTATATCCCTTAATGTTTAATCTTTGAATGAATAAAAGTCTGAAATGAAAATTAATACTTACTCCACTTAAGTTTGTTTGTGATCTTTCTTTTATTAAATCTATTGTTAAAAAAAAAATTGTGTCAAGTTTGATCTTGAGTTTAACTCATACATTAAAACTTAGCCCAAAAATAGAAAAGAATTAGTTAAGCGTTGTAAAGATTATCCCTCTCAACCCTAACGCCCAAATCTGAATGTTCTTTTGAAATTTCATTTATCACCTGCACCACCACCCTTATATCTGAAAAATCGTACATTCTTTAACCAAAATTCGATTTATCACCTTACCCCCACCCACAGAACTAGATCGAGGGTTTTTCCATTTCCACTCGTGCAACTATCCCCTTTACGTCGGCCCATATTAGGTTTGGCTTCGATATGATGCCAAATTAATTAGATCTTGAATTTAAATGACATTCCAAAGATAGTTCGATGAGAGAAAGATTACCTAGTCTTATGAGTAGATCAAGATTTTATTTATTCGCCGATGTTAGATGGTCAATTTCTTCATCAAAACATTTTTATTCTTTTTCGATAATTCTTTAATTTCAATTTTAAACTGATATACTTATGATCCCAAAATTAAATAACAGTTTAGTATATTTACCTAGCTTTAGTTCAATCATGAGATTCAGAAGATTTTTTTACTTTAATTATCAAACTTTATCAAGAAAAATCAAGACATTGAAATTAAAATTGAGTGAGTAATAACTAAAAGATTCTGAAAATGATATGTTCAAAATTAATTAAATACTAAATGATTTTTAACTTGTTTTAATTCGTTGAAGACAATAAGTATGACTTTAGTCAAAAAAAAGCATAATTGACTGAGTTTTAATAAAATTTAATTACTAGAATTAATTTTACTTGCTATTTATTAACTCTTTTTTTTTGATATATAAATAAAGGAAAAGGTCGCAAAGCTGAGACAATTGAACCACATCAAGGGAGATGTTAGCAAGCTACAATATCTTGATAAAAAGTATGGATATCTATCTCTTTCTCCCTGTCTTTGATTAATTTATTATCTCTCTTTAATTATATTTTGTTTAATATTATTTACTAAGATTGTCAATTTAAAAAGTAAATGTATTATGCCATTAACGAACCACGAAAATGGAATGAAGAGAGAATTAAGAGCTCTATTTTTAAAAAATATTTTGAGAATTAGAAATGATATTACGGCTATCTGGAAAAATATTCAATCAAATCTAAGTTGCTTATAAATTAAAAACAAAATCTATTTATTGATACAGGTGACAATTTATTACTTTTCATAGATTTTTATTTACATATGCTTAGCTTTGAATCAACTTATAATATTTAATAATCATATCTTATATTATAATAGTACTTTGTATTTTACACTTACTAAAGAAAAGTAATTAAATACTCTCCATATCGGTATTTTTGTTATAAAAAAATATCTTTTATATCCAAAGTGTAATTAACAAAATCTATTTTGACCAGAGAGAAAATATAGGAGAGTAACTTAGTACTTAAGTATAGTGTCACATAAGTCCTTTGGTAGATTTTAAGTATTCTGATATCACTGAATTAGCTTTGACTTGTAAAATTTAGTACCTTACTATTCCATTAGCTTTAAAAATCAAAATAAAATACTTACTTAGAAGAGCACAAATTTTTAAGTGTTACACTACCACTAGCGACAACAATAACAAGCTCAGTATAATTCTACAAGTAGTATCTGAAAGAATAAAATGTACAGAATCTTACTCCTATTATTATGAATTAAAAAGATATTTCTAATTGATCATCGACCATTCTCGTCCATTATCCAAGATTGAAATAGGCAATATGAGCAAGCTCACAGATGTGGCATTATATAAGCATTGCACTATTTTGATTTATCGAAATGTTATTTACTACCTAGTACTTTATACTTGATTTCTTCTGTTTTTATTAAGTGAAACTGACTCTCACTAATGAATTAAACTCTCTCATGATGGTTTTCTTTGGATGTTTCAACCTGTTGCTGGTGTATCAATTTCAACAGGATTGAGGTGAGCACAACTAAATTTAAAGTCTCTTTTATAAATTGTTTTTCTTTTTTCAATCTATCCTTTCTATTCTAACTAGTAGTGTGTTAATTAATTGTGACATGGAATTATAAATTAAGAATAATCTTAATAAATAAACATTAATTAATTATTCTAGAGCCAATGAGGAAAGTTAAAGTGATTTTAACTTGAAATGTTTTGATGCAGAATTTGGAGCTACAAATTAAGAAGAGCACATTGGAACTGCAGATTGTGAATGCTAATTTAAGGTCACTTGATTTAGTATTACAAGATTTTTTCTTTATTATTTTTCTTAATTATAACATGATTAAATAGATTGACGCCACCTAAATTTTTAATATTTAAATTATAGTTTATTTCAATTGTGTAAATATAATAACATAAGAAGTTATCGATATATTCTGCCTAACAACATGATTATGCAGGGACTATGAACCCGCACAAGATCAAGTGCCTTCTCTTCATCAACTCGCTTGGTGTGAAAGGAACTTAAAACTATCTCTCCAAAGAGTCTTGGCTAGAAAAGTTTGTTCTTCCACCAATTCATCTTCTTAGATTTTAACACAATGATTATTTTTCTTAGAAATAATGTAAGACCCTAATTAATGTCAAATGAATTATGTTAGATGGAATTGGAGAAACAGGAAAAGATGAATGCTCAATTTTCCGCACAACAGATAGCTCCTCAGCTGTTTGATACCAATAATTGGATTAATCCATACAGGTCATTAATTTTTTCACATGATATTTCTTTACGAATTTTTTTTTTCGTTTTTTTTAATTTTATTATTATTACAGTTCAAGTATCCAAGGGAGCTTATATCAAAATTGGATGGACAAAGGAAAGGGAGTAGCAAACAGTTCAAGCAATTATGCATATACTCCTTCCTTTGCAACTTCTTCACAGTTTGGGAATGCATCATATCCTCCAATCCAAAATCTATTGTCTTATACCCCATTGCAGGTAACATTTTTGAAAATGCAGTAACTAAGATTTTCTTAGGAAAAATATGATTTTTTTTTTAATTTTAATATCATTGTTTTTATCTGTGCAATAGAGTCAACAACAAAATATGGTAGTAGATGTCCAGCAGAATCAGGCACAAACATTTGGACAATCACAAAACATGATGGTGGATGTACAACAGAATCAAGCACAAACATTTGGACAAGCACAAACATTTGGACAATCACAAAACATGATGGTAGATGTACAACAGAATCAAGCACAAACATTTGGACAACCACAGGTACATTAATATTCTTGAAATTAAATATTATTCCTTGTTATATCCTATCCCCTTTGAGACGAGGGTTGTGAGGTAGTGGTAAGGTCTGCTACATTCTACCCTCTCCATATCTCACTTGTGGGATTCCACTGGATATATTGTTGTTCGTTATATCCTATCCCCACCTCAGGTACTAAACTAATTAAGTGATATATTTTGCAGGCACAATTTACTTTTGATGAAAGTAGTGACATCTCTATCAAGGACTTCTGGTACAATATGCACAATTCTACGAGGTTTGTTTCGATATTCATGCTTTTATTATTGTTTGCAAGATAATGTTTTATCCGTATAAAAAGAAATGATGACTATAGAATAATAATGATCAATGATTTTAAAACTATTATCATAAAGGAGGCTACTAAAAGGGCAATAGTATCATATACAGTGAGTATATTTTGTTATTTATGTTAGTATTATTCTTGTTTATGATATGATTTCTAAGCGCGCGCTCTCTCTCTTTTTTTTTGTCTTAGGCCTAACTCAAGTACTCCACTCACGATTATGGACACAGAATTGAACAATCCCTCCCAATTGGAGTTGGAGTATACTCCTTCAGCTTGGAATAATACCATCAATGATAACAACAACAATAGCAGCAGCAACAACAACCAGATCATTCAAAATAATGATCATTCTTCAGTTCCAAGTGATGCAATACCTCAGATCATTCAAATTAATGATCTTTCTTCAGTTTCAAGTGATGCAATACCTCAGATCATTCAAATTAATGATCTTTCTTCAGTTCCAGGTGATGCAATAGCTCAGATCATTCAAAATAATGATCATTCTTCAGTCCCAAGTGATGCAATAGCTCAGATCATTCAAAATAATGATCATTCTTCAGTTCCAAGTGATGCAATAGCTCCTACTGCTAGTGGATTTAACTATTCCATGGAGGTTAGTTCAAATCTTTATTATTCTTATATAATTGAGTAATCAACTTTATTTGTTTGCTTCTAGTTAAATTTGTTTTTCACTGTATTATTCACATAAATGCTCACTTAAAATATTTTGTCACAATGATCAGGAGGATCCCAACAGGGGAAACAATGATTACTTTGCTGAAAAAGCATATGACAATGATGCATGGCAATTGGATGATGATGTCCTCTATGAAATTTTCAATGGAGAAGAGCACAGAAGTTTGGACTGATCAACTAGTGACAAATAATCTCTTGCTTGTCTAGTTCCATTATCTTTGGTCTATTTGGAAGATTACAAACTTCTCATGTTGTAGCTTTTTATTTACTTATTTCAGTATGTGCAAGAGAACATAATGTATGTTGGGTAATCTATATATGTTAATGTGAACAACGATAAGAAGCTATGAGTATTAGAGATAATTTTATGTTGGTAATATTATATGTATTAATGCTTCTTACTATTAAGTCTTCCATTTAGGGCTTGCTTGGAAAGTCATCTTGGTAATTGAATTTGGTGTGATTGGGTATAATTACACTGTCTATTCTATTTGGTTAGACAGATAATTATTTAGTCAGCATGCAATTGGGTGTAATTAGCAAGGTGTAAGTAGAGGTGGCAAATAGGTGGATTGGACCAGATTTGGATGGATTGAGCCAAAATAGATTGGATCACAATCCATCCATATAAATTTTCGGTAAATATGGATTTGGTCAAATATGGTTTGAGTGAAAATGGTTCCAACACACTTTATTCTCTTGAAGCCAAAAAAATATTAAATCAAAGTTAGATTGTTAATGCTCTAACCCCTATCACCCCAACCCTATTACTCCCAAATAATTATTTTCGAAAAGATTATTTTTTTATAATTTTTTTTATTTTTTCTACTTCCATACCCTATTACCCACCCACTCCCACCCCACCCCCATCTCTCATCCCTACCCTACCCTACCCGCACCTCTATCACATCCAATTTTTAAATTAGAAAACTTCGCCCACTCTACCCGCCCCTCACCCATCCCCTACACCCCACCCTATCACTATTTTTTTTAAAAAAAAAAGAATCTCTAAGCCCCACCAAACCCCTTACCTCCAAATACTTTTTACAAATAATAAAAAAAAAAAAGTTGAATTTTTCACCACCCTATCCTAGCCGCGATTTTTTTAAAGAAAGATAAAAAGACGTTAAATTTTTTCACCCTCACCCTCCCCCACCCCACCCCCAAGTTTTTTCTAAAGAAATTTTTAAAAAATCCAGAAAAAGTTTTTTATTTTAACCCCCAATTCCCACTCCCTTTTTTTAAATGAAAGATTCAAAAAATAATTTTTTTCTCCCAAATCCCAACCTCAATTTTTTATAAAAAAAATTAATTAAAAAAATTCACCCCACCTCCCCACATCATTCCCCCCTCCCCCCTCCGAACTCGCTATCACTACCTAGGGTGAGTATTCGGTTCTTTGGTTCAGTTTTAACAAATTATATATATATATATATATATATATATATATATATATATATATATATATATATATATATATATATATATATATATATATATATATATATATATATATATATATATATATATATATATAAATTTTATTTATTGATCTAATATTATATATAATTTTTCAAATTTTTAATAAAGGTTTGGTTTATCGATGTACTGAAGTTTTGAGACCCCTACACCAAACCAAAGAACTAAACTTTTGAACAAAGAACACCGACTCTAAACCGAAAAATTGAAGAACCAAATTGGTTTGGTTCGGTTCGATTTTTTGATTTTTCGATATTTATGTCTACTCCAATAAAAAATAATAAAAAAATTTAAATTTTTTCGCTACCTCCCTTCCCCCTCTCCCACATTTTCACCCTACCCCCATCCCTTTATCCCTGCTCCTGCCTACAAATCTTTTTAAGAAAAATTAAAAAAACTCATGCACACAAAATTTTTTTAGTGCAATTAAATTTTTTTATTATGAGTCATGGATCTATGAATTTATATGAGTACTCATATTTTATCCATTTTGACCATATTTGTATGAACTCCCAAAATAGATCAACCCATATTTATCTATTTATAAAATATGAGTGATCCATTCAAATAAATATGGGTTTAATGGGTTTCCTTTACCTTATATGGATTGAAATTGACACTTCTATGTGTAAGTACACTCTCTAATTCACAGGAGGGGAGGAGGCGGGGGGGGGGGGGGGGGGGGGGAAGGGGAGAGGGACTTTATCTTTTTTATTTATTTATTTTACATTATTTTTGTTAGTATGATTGTATTCATATTGTTGAATAAAGTTATAGATTTATGTTTTTCTTTGAATCACATTTATGTACATTATTTTGAAATTTGACATAAGAGTATTAGGTTAAAATTTTTATTTAGAATTTATGTTATATTTTTAATTTCGTTTGTGTTAGTAGTATATGACTTGATATTTTACATTATAAGCCGTTTATTTTTTAGTTAGATTTGACAGATTATTCTTTTTGTCAAATATTTTAATTATTTTTTATGATATTATATTTATAATATTTAATACTTTTATCAAATATTGCATTTCATATGTTCGTATAAAATTTATATTTTTAGTTATTATGATTAATTTTTTTTTTTTGGTAATCTATGATTAATTTAATTAAAATTTAAAAATTTTAAAAATATAAATTAACTTTTTTACAATATCAGTTAAACCATGTTATACCCAAGAAATTATCAAAATACCCCTAGATGAGAAATTGCACACATATCGCATCATTCCAAACTTTTTTCGAAAAATCTGAGTCTGAAATCACGATCAATGCAAAAGATTGAGTGGAAAGTGGTTTTAACTGAATTTTAGACTATCCAGAGCGAAAGATAACGTTTCGACGCAAAATGCAATTTTCAGAAAGATGCACGACACCTTCGCATCGGGGAGGTGCCCCAAAATAGGTCATTCTCACACTTTACACATAACATGCATTCAATGGGTGTGACTTATGTGTTACATAAAAAAAATAAACTAGGGCGAAGCAAGTCCGCATCACGGACTTGCTTCATCACACGTCAAATTTTTCATGTCAACTTCAATTTTAATGAGGGGCATCTAAGTCCTCTCCCAGCCTTGCTAAACTTAAGCCGCGACTGATATAGGTTGTTTTTAACCTTAAAAGGATTCCTAAACTTATTCTTATTTTATGCACTCTGACAAAAGAATTAGGGCTAAAGAGAGGAGAGGAGACAAGGGTTCAAGAGATTGGAGCAAAATTCTTCCCAATATTGATTGTCATTCTTTATCCTAGGTATGTAAGGTAAACTAAAGCATGGATTATGTCCTTCCATGTGCCAAAAAATGTGGTAGGTTGATTTGTGATAGGATTGAGCCTTTTATGATTTGTTTCCTTGAGAATTTCTTAGACCCTAACATACTTATACATGATATTGCATTAGTAATGATTTTCATAACGTACTTGAATTCATCTTGAACAAATGAATTACATATCTTATTTCATAAAACCCTAGTTATATTTTGATCATAATTTCATATCTATTTGCCTTAAATGAAATTGAAAATTCTTTTGTATTTTCATGACTTGATCCGAAATGATTGAACTTTAACTCAATATTATCTCAAATGTATATCTAAACTACTCTTGAACATGTGATTGGAATTGATTGGATAATTTGATCAATTTATTATACTAGTATTTCGACATATGTGTTGCACATGTGTCCAGTAGTTAAAACAATATGAATGATACTAAAATGATAGTATAATGAGCAATCAAATGAAAAAAAGTACAAGTTGAAAAATACTTTGAATAAGTTATTTGTTGAGTACTTTTATGCTATAAAGACTTAAACCGCGGTCAAAATCCTAAAGGAAGATTTACGACCCAACATATATCACCCTAATTGCTATTTATTACCAATTACAACCATAACCACATGCACGGAAAGAACTGATCTTGCTATTAAATATGTCCCAAAATCAATTCAAAACATATACCACCTACCAAAACAAATCATTAAAAAAAAAATACTTTTGAACAAAAATATCTTTAGACAATCAATAATTTAATTTAGTATTCTCTGTAAGCAAACATGAGCTGAACTTTTCCTTGGAAAACTGTGAACAATATGAAGCATTTTTCGATTGATGTTGTAAGAAACTATTGAAATTAGATGAACTTACATGGTAATATTCATTTGAATCTCAATTGCAAATCTTAATATAAGTCACAGAAAAATGAAACCAATATAGCTACATAATAATAATGATAAAAGAGACCAGACAAGAAATAGGATAAATGAGAGTATTTTAAAGCGTTAAATAACAAAACAAATGAAAGTAGAAGAGTTATACCTCTTGAGTTTGTTTCATCCAATGGTGAGGGCTACACATATGCTTGATGTTGAATGACATTGTAAACATAAAATCACGGATTATTGAGAGTCTTGAATTAATGGAAAATAGAAGGTCAAAAACGACTATAATGTCATAAATTTTGATTATGTACAAATTTTAAAAGGTTGTAAATAATATTATCAAAATTAGATATAACATTAATCAAGGCAATCAAAAACATTGTAAAAGGTAAAAAAAACATTTTGCTTAACTATTAAGTAAGGCAACAATGTGTGGATCTTTCTTAGGATTTGAAGAGGTTGTAAAAGGTATTATTAGCATTTACCATTTAAAAAAAGGGAACATGTATTTATTACCTATAAATAAACTAGTTCTAATTAGCATATTTTATTATATAAGGTGTTTTCACTATTAGCATAGTATAAATAAATAAAAGATGTACTTGATCAATGTATCTTAGTTTTTGTCAATTATAAGCTACCAAAAGTATACTAGATCTTGTGGATTTAAATGTTTAGGAAATGAATTAGTTAATTGTTTAATTAACTACTAAGTAAAGGGCAAGCCCTGTGCATTAAAGCTCTTGCTATACGCAGGGTTCGGGGAAGGCTCGACCACAAGGATTTATTATATGCAGTCTTACCGTGCATTTCTGCCAGAGATTGTTTCCATGATTTCAATCCGTGACTTCTTGGTCACATGCATGGGAACAACTTTACCAGTTAAATTTTGGACCATTCATAAATGCATAATTCCAAATCACAATGTTAGCAATTGGCAAATCTCTATCCCTTTGTTTTTCTTTTTCATGGATGTAACGCTTTAAAGTATTCCAATTTAATTCCACAAACTCAATTTTTAAAAAGGTTAACTTTTCTTCTAATCATTTTTATTTTATTTCTTATTAAATGTTTGTTATTTGTATTAAGATCTTGATTAATTTGAATTCGTTTTGTAAAGAGTCATTTAAGAGAAAAACACTCCCTAAAAGGAATTGTTTCCCATACTCATGAGTTCAATTCCAAAAATACCTTCGATAAAGTGTGTAGAGATTCTATCCATACTATCACAATTCTTACAGATTGATTCAAGAGAAAGTAAGTAAAAATGCCAAAAAGTAAATAGTATCATTTTGTCGTTAAACATTATGTTTATCTTTTTTTAAAATGAGTAAAGCAAATTTTCATGTGATCGACAAATTTCAAAGAATAAACACCACTTGGTAAACTTCATGCAAGAAAGAACGAAAACTCACAACTGTAAATCCAATGTCACTACTCACTTCAATTTGGTGCCCAAATTTGCTGAAATAATAGAGGAAACAAACAAGGAATTTTTGGAATTTATATGAGAAAGAGAGATAGAGTTACTCTTAGCCACGTTATCGTCATGCGTGGTCACATGGTGGAACTAGGCACAGGGTCGAGGATTCATCCAAATCATCTTTGATGACATCTTTGATGAGTGGTTAAAATTATTTTTTATGTGCAAATAGTGGATGTTGAAGCTCTTTTGAGTTTTTCATGTGTTTATTATATTTTGAATCCCTTTGACAAAATACTAATAATCGTTATGACCAAATTGTAACACCCGGTAAAATTATCAAAATGCCCCTAGAAGAGAGATGTGCGCATAACGTATCTTCACATGCTCCGATGGCGAATCCGAGGCCAGATTTGCAATCAGTATGAAAAATTAAGCGGAAGAGTGGTCTTGGTTGATATTTAGGACAACCGGATCAAAAGATAAATTTTCGATGCGAAAACGCGAACTAGTGTAGGTGTGAGACAAGACCACGACGTGCCACCGTCGCGGACCAACACTTGGTTTTATCCTAAAAATTTTCTACGGGATTAGAGACCTCATTCGGAGAATTTTCAGCGAAAAATACCGAAATTAAACCCAATCAGCATCGCGGACCTCATGTCCCGAGACAAACTTTTGTTTCTATTCTTGAGGGGCTTTCTAGACCTTTTCGAACCCCTGCTGGACTTAATATATGATCAAAATAGGTCGTTTTAAGTATAAAAGGGGTTTTAAACCCTATTCTAAGTCCTTTCAAATCCTTTAACAAAAGGTCCTAGGGTTAAAGAGGAGAGAAGACCAAGGATTCGAGGAATTAAAGCAGGATTCGTCCCAAGTTGATCGTCTACCTTTATCCCAGGTATGTAAGGCTAACACAACGTTGGATTAAGTTCGTCCACATGCCCCTTCACATACCTTGATTCGAGTTGAGTTAAATTTGAGTTTTCTTGAGTTCCCGAATTGAATCCTTGAGTTAATTATCATTCTATTACATAAGAATATAGTGATGATAATATTGAGTTAAGTATTTGATTGAGTACATGTTCATGTATTCGTTCACATGAACTGAACCTTAATTGATGATTTTATTAAATATATTTTATGCATTTTTCGAATTGAGATTGATGGTTGTTTCGTATAGTGAGCAAGGATGATTTTTGAGCATATTTTACTGAGTTTGCATGAAAACAAGTTTTGAGCATGAATGCTGATTTGAGAAAGAGTCTTGATGACATGTAAAGATTTTTTAAGCATATGTTTTCAAAAGATAGCACTTGATGTTTGAGATGAGTTTTAAAGAGAACTTTTTGGGGAGTAGTATTGAGCACCGAGTTGGGTTGAGCACAAGTGAGTCAAAAACCCATAACTACGTGCCCGCATAGGACAGTTGTGCAACACGTTTTGCCAACTCATGTCCCAAAAGATGGACGGGGCAGATGGATCATGATTCATGATGTAGAGGTTGATGTCCTTACCTTCACAAGTAATGGACGGGCGAGAAATGACGTCTTGTTCGTTCTGCACCATCAAATAGGGTAGTGGAATGTCTGTCGGTTAGAGAAACTTCCCAATCTGCATAACATATTTGACTGAGTTTCATACTAGAGTATCTTTTGAGGTGCATTACTTTGTTATAAAATTTGAACGATTTGGTGTGAGTTGCATACTATTGAGTTATTTTCAAAGAATGACTTTATTCTTACACTTGCATGTTTTACTAGGTTGAGATGAGTTCATTTTGAGTTTAGTTACTTGATTTAATTATGTCCTTTCCCTTCCAGGTATTTCACATACCAATATATTTCATGTACTGACGTTCCTTTTAGACTGCATCGTTTCATGATGCAGAGGCAGGTATTAGAGGACTTTAGCAGATGCACCGTTGAAGTTTAGATTCGTGATTACAGAGATGGTGAGCCCTCCTTACCTTGGGAGGAACCTTTTTACTTTCACTAAGTATTTATTTTATCTTGTTTTGAGTTGGGTAGCCATGGTCTGTCATGGTACCATCTAGATGTTAGAGGTAGAGGCTTCATAGACATTGAGTAGAGGATGTAGAGTATTGTTTTTCCAACTCTCGTTTATTGAAAATTCTCTTTTTATTAAAGATTTGGTTTGCTTACTTTACAGTCTTTTCTTTGAGTATTTTCTTCCGCTATTGAGTATGAGGTGACGATGAGGCCAAGTGATTCGCTCGGGGACTAGCAATAGTCTCCGAGTGCCAGCCACACAAAGGGTACCCTTCTGGAGATGACATAAATATATTAGACCAAAAGAGAAAGACTCTAGTGTGATAATTTTGATGGCCGGGATTCCCTCAGACACAAATTAAATTTGGAAATGAATCATAAAACATGGTAAGAACCTTAGGAAATGCTAAAAATATTAATCCACAATTGTCTTGATTAAATATTGATTGTGGTCAACTCTAATTTCATATTTCAACTCAAAATTAACTCAATGGTCTGAATCATTCTCAAAACCTTGGGAGCCCATGCAAAAATGCATCCATCAAAGTATAAAAAAAACGCCTTTCATACCTAACAGAGCCGACAAAACTCGATTGTAATATCTTTTACCCATTTTACTGACTTTGATCGAATTTTTATATCTCAAAACCCAAAGAAGCGTATACTTTAAGTGTGGTCAACACTCAAAAATTATTATTGGTCCTAATTAAACCCTTGGTCTGGAACACTTACTCAACGAAAGATTCAAGCATTTTAAAAGGTTATTCAAGCCACTTCTTAATCATCAAAAGCAATATGAATGATAGATTGAGAACAATTAAGACATAATTAAATAACTCAATATTGTAAACTCAATGATAAAGTAATAGTTTTTCAAGAACAAACTCCACTTTAATTCTGTATAACTCATCCTATGAAACCTCTAAACTAAACAAACTCCACTTAACTTTTCTCATGTCATATTTAAAATCACAATATTAAAGGGTATTTCAATACATTTTATATATCTTTAGTTTAATATGACACATGATTCAATTATCTTTCTATTTTATAAAACATTGTGTTAAATCAAAATCAAGTAAAAAAATTAAAGAAAGAAATTACTTAATAAATAATTACTGATTTTAGCTATATTTTTTATTTATTACTATTTATGGCAATACTATGATAATAAATCTGCACTTGTATTAGAAGTAAATTATGCATGTAATATAAATGTATTATAAGTGTTTTAAAATATATTGTGCTTGTTTGGTAAGATATTGACACAATTTATTATACATGTACTAAAGTGTGTAATAAATGTATTATTCATCAATGAAACTTGTATTAGATATGTTTTATAAATAGTTTAATATAATATGAATTAAAACTGTATTATAAGTGTCTAGCGAAAATAAATTGTTATTGCTATAAATGGTAAATATTTTTTTAATCTAGTATAGCTATGTAAGTTTTTCAAAATTAAAACGAGAAAATATTGTCTTTGAAGAAACCAAAGTCATTTTTTAGCCCAAGCACAAAAAAGGTAAAAACTTATTAACACAATGTTTATGTCAAATTAGTTATTGAATATACGATTTCATCTCCTGATTGCAACCCATCATCGAAATGAAATCTAAATTCTTTGAAAAATTAATTTGAAAATTTTTCACATTTTTTAAACACAAAACTTGACCTAAAGTTTTTTTTTTCAAACAAAAAAATCACTATTTATTTTAATTTATTGAACATTTATTTTATATATAAACAAAATTTATAGCTGATATTATTACTAATAGTATTGAGCAGCAACAACTCAAAATAACAATGTTGATTCGTCTTCTTCATCATATAATTAATCAAGAAAATGTATGCTCAACATGAGGATTGTACTTGACATTATAACTGTATTAAAAGTAGTACATTATAACTGTTGTTCAATGTCACTTTTTTGTTGATCAAAAGTTTGATTAATAAATATTATATCTTTTTAGAATAGTTTTGTGATTGTGTATTATACTTTTATTATGAACTTTTGTTTGTTCGGTAAGATTGTATAAAGAATTGACGCAATTTTGATATTCACAAACTATAAGATTTTTATATTAATAAACAAACATACAATTTGATAATTCAAATTACATATCTAAACAAAAACATCAGCTTCATCATATAATTTTATATGATGATTTCACCTTACATTAGGCCTAGAGTTATAGCTCGGTTGTCAAAGTGTCTCCATATTTTAGTAGTTCAATTTTATACTTAAGGTGTTTTCACTATCAACATATTTGATCAATGTATCTTTCTTTTTGTCAATTATAAGCTACCAGAAGTATACTAGATCTTGTGGATTCAAATGTTTAGAAAATGAATTAGTTAATTGTTTAATTAACCACTAAGTAAAGGGCAAGCTCGTTCACTAAAGTTCTCTCTATGCGTAAGGTCCAGGAAAGACTTGACCATAAGAATCTATTATATGTAGTCTTGCCTTGCATTTCTGCAAGAGACTATTTCCAAGACTTGAAGCCGTGACCTCTTGATCACATGCATGGGAGCAATTTTACCGGTTATTTCAAGGTTCCCCTTCTTAATCACTAAGTAAACAAGTATCATATTGGACTTATCATTTTAATTTAACCACTACAAGGAATTGTTTCCCATACTCATGGGTTCAATTCTAAAAATACCTCCGATAAAGTGTTTAGAAATTCTATCCATACCATCACAACTCTTATTGATTCACACTACTTATCTCTTGTTGACGGTTACGATATTAAAGAGATAGAAAGAAAGAAAGTCAAAAAGTAAATAGTGTCATTTTGTCATCAAATATTATGTTTATCTTTTTTAAAATGAGTAAAGCAAGTTTTCATGTGATCGACAAATTTCAAAGAATAAACAACACCTGGTAAACTTCATGTAAGAAAGAATGAAAAGTCACAGTTGTAAATCCAATGTCACTACTCACTTCAATTTGGTGCCAAATTTGCTGAAATAATAGAGGAAAAGAACAAGGAATTTTTTTGGATTTTATATGAGAAAGAGAGATAGAGTTACTCTTAGTCATGTTATCGTCATGTGTGGTTCACTTAACTCTTCGCGATCACATGGTGGAACTAGACATAGGGTTGAGGATTCATCCAAATCATCTTAGATGAAAAATTATATTATGTATGTGTGGTTTAAATTATTCTTCACGCGTATATAGTAGACGTTAAATTTCAAGTAAATGTATATAAAACTGGAAAGATACCTTCGCAGGTAAGGAGCTCTCAACATTGTCTGGAATAAATAAATCTTCAATAAAACATCTGTTGAGAATCTTTAGCATTTGTATCTGCCTCATAAAATAATGCAACATCAAATGGCATCAATACTTGAAATATATGATATGTAAAATGACGGAAAGAGAATAACTCAAGACAAGCTCAATAATAGGAATGGTCACCTCAAGTTAAAGCATGCTAAAACAATGATTTAAAAAAAGCATACTCATATAAATGCAATCTCGGTAAAATAATATTATTTACTCTTGAAGAATTTATCTAATCAACAATCATCATCTATGAGCTAGTAATGATATAACATATACTATTGTCGTTGCCACTATTGTCTAATATCTTGCAAGAGAAAGGATAAAAACTCAATTCATGGATCCATATAAAAATCTCAATGAGGCTGAGGAGTTGCATGAATTAACAGTCAAGATCCTATCCTATGTTGGCTACGTAGTTCATGTGGTTTGAGTTGCCTCTACTCTTACCCAAATCGGTGCAAAATTCTATGACCAAAATAAATTTAATATGTTCATACCTCAAGTGAGTAATTTACTCAGAATTCATCTCATTTAGTCTCATTGGACTTTAACTTAAAACTCAAACTCATTCATTTCATAATGCTCTTTATGGAAAATATATTTGTAAAGTTAGTCATAATATTTCTTCCAAAACTCTTTCCTTAAAGCCTCATTTAAACTCAATGCTCATGCTCATTTAAAGTCAATAAAATGTGCAGGGATGCAGTTTAAAATCATATTGTAACACCCGATAAAATTATCAAAATACTTCTAGACGAGAAACGCTCGCATACCACGGCTTTCCAAACTCCGATCAACTTAAAAAATTGAGTGAAAAATGATCTTGGTTCAATTTTAGAGCAGCCGAATCGAAAGATAATTTTTCGATGCAAAAATACAATTCCAAAGAAGTGCATAATATGTCCGTGTCATGGACT
Organism: Solanum rostratum; assembly: GCA_029948455.1. Taxonomy (NCBI): domain Eukaryota; kingdom Viridiplantae; phylum Streptophyta; class Magnoliopsida; order Solanales; family Solanaceae; genus Solanum; species Solanum rostratum. Next base: position 11,511,766 of record CM057053.1, on the reverse strand, counting down.
TGTCGTCGATTTGCACTTAACAACGATTCTAATATTTTTTAACAGGGTTCGAAAATCGATCGAAAAACTTTTAAAAACAAATGTACATGTAGGCGACAAGTCCCAGTTGCGGACCTGGTCCACAGATCTATTCAACCAAAAGTTCAAAATTTTAAATCTTTTAAGGGGTATTCCATATATTTCTCCACCACTTCTAAACTTAATCCACGACCAATATAAGTTATATTTTTAATCTAAAAGGGTTCCTAAACCCATTCTAAAGTCCCCTACAAAAAATCTAATAAGCCGAGACCTTGAGCGAAGAAGAGGAGAAAGAGTTAGGGTTCAGAGGATTGAGGCTAACTTATTGCAAAGTGGATTGTCAAACTTCATACTAGATATGTAAAGCTATATTAAAACATTGGAATGTCCTTCCATGTGCCCCTTCATTGAGATAAATTGATAGATGAACCTATTGAGTCCTTATACATGTTTTCCTGAACGCTTTTCTTGCAAAATTATACATATCCTACGTATTTACACATGTTGAAGATCATCATAAACTTGATTTACTGAAATGGATGTTTTTACCTGAGTTGACAAACCTTATATGTTACTTTATAAAAGATTGCATGAGTGAACATGGGATTGAGTTTAGAGCCTTGACTTGAGAATATTGATTGTGATTAAGATGTGAGTATGATGATGGATTGATAGTTGATGGTCCTGTGAGTATTCATAATTGAACTCTAAAGATTGGTCTAATTGATTACCCTCTTAATTATTGGTCTAAGCTCTCTGAAGGACATGATTGAGAACTAATTAGATGATTGATAGGTCGAAAGGCCTGGTTGTGATAAAATTGATGGATTAATGAGAGTCTTTATGATACTAATTTCTCTAATTGATTGAGATGGATTGTCTTATGAGCATTGAGTCATGGGAGGAGTATCGAGTACCAAAATGAGTAAATGTAAGCCCAACTCGAACTCATTAACTATGTCGCCAGACGTAGGTGAGGATTGAACCATTAATTTGGATGTTCCCTCTTGATTGGTAAGTCTCTGAAATAATAGTGGACTTTATTGACCGGATCCATTGTGGATTCGGTTCATTCTTTACCTAAAAATACTGAACAGATGCGGCAATATCGACAATGTTGTACATAGTATTCTACCTTGATCCATGTTTCATTCAACCATTTTACATACTCGTATAGTCCACATACTGACGTCCATTTGGACTGCATCATTTCATAATGCAGAGACGAGTACTAGAGGTCATCAATAAGTGCTTCGTTGAAGATCTTTCCCACTTTTCAGCTGATTGGTGAGTCCTCCCTGATCTCTGAGGATGCACGTGTTATTTCCATCAAACTTTTAAAGTTAGACTTTAGACTTACTTTCAGTTTGATTTAATGTAGTCATGAACCTATCATTGACACCACTGAACAGTTAATAGAGGTTTCATAGACTAGAGTCGATAAGTTTGATTAGAGATTATTTTGAGCTAGTTTCTTTTATGCTAGCCTCATTGATTTGAATTGATTATATAAGACTTAGGTTGTCCACCTTTTATTATCATAGTTTTCCACTGATTTGTTAAAAATATTGACTAAATGAATGTGATGAGGCCAAGTGGTTTACTTGGGGACTAGAAATAGTCTCTGAGTGTCGGCCACGTCCAGGGTACCCTCCCAGGGCGTGACACATACTTCTTTTAATGCATGAAAATCATCCCCATTAACTCAAAATAAATGCATAATAAAACAATGGTCATCAATTCAACTAAGGTTCATATGAAAATAGCGTGAACATCAATTCAACAAAAATATTTTCATGAATAATCATAACTTCAATTGCTAAGGATGGAGCTCAAAAATAGGAATCATAACTCAATCAAAAGCTCAAAGGAATTAAAACTAAACGTAGTTTGAACTTTTTATGAAAAAATTTATATGAAAGGTGTGTGGATGGACTCAATCCAACACTACGAATATGTCATGACCCGAAATTTGAGTGTGATGGCAGTCATCTAACCTACCAAGGTGACTCAGCCAAACTCAAACAACTTTACAATAACAACATAAGCGGAAGATAGCAGTCTAATAATATATATAAGCAGAAGGAAACACACTAGAACCATCCTAGAACTGGTGTCACATGTATAAGCCTCTAAGCATAGAATGCTCAAATGAAATACATATCATCAGGTCTAGTACTCAAATAAAACAAGAACATAAAAATGGAATTCTCAAGTCCTTCTGAAGACATAAGCAGCTATCTCACAAGAAATCCTGAAGCTCGATCCAACAAGAAATGAGTCTAGCAGGATGGACCGGGCTCACAACCTACAAAAATGTAGCAAGGGGTGAGCACCAAACAACAGAGTACTCTACAAATGAAACTAACCTAAAGTAAAACAATAAAGAACACAAGTAACTCCTTAAAATTTAACAACAATCCGTCGAACTACAACCCTGCACTCAGAAAAGTCCCAGCACAATATTTTCCAAATACATATTATTGTACGTATGACAGTTGTTTATATCTTTCGAATGCATACTTATCACAGTAAAATGTATGTTCGTAAGGCACACACAAACATTTGTTGTATGCGACAAACTGAAGTAAACAAAAAAAAACAATAAAAGTTGAGCATTGTTCGCAAGTTGAATATAAATTTTAACTCTTTTCCTTTTTGTATACCCTAATGATTCACTTATAATAAATTAAGCATCTACTTAATACACGTGCGATTCATATATATTTCATAAAAAAATGAACATGCATTTTATTGGAATTTGTGTTTTGAACAAATAAAATAAAGATGAGAAAAAATTCATTTTTTTTTAAGATGATGAATGTAAATATCTATATTTCGCTAACTCAATGGAAAAATGTGACAAGAGAGGGTTGCTCAGATGGTAAACACCCCTCACTTCCAACTCAAAGGTTGTAAATTCGAGTAACCAAGGGAATAATAAAATAAAATATATCCAAGTGTCAAATTATTACCACTTCAGCTACAAGGTTCTTCCCATCCTAAGTAACCTCTTTTCTTGCAGGATTTACAAAGTGAGACTTTATAATTTCTTACTCAAATTAATAAAATACGCCAAAAAGCCAAACCCTTTGGTACTGGAGTTGATCTCCTCCATAGTCGTGGATTGAATTGTATTTATATAACACTTCTTTGTCACTAATGGAGACACTTTTGACAACGTCATTTATAATTGTAAAAATGTGGTGTCTAAAATCCAGAAATTTACCTGTATTCGAAGTATCTATTCTTAGAACACTACTTTGTTTTAACATTAAATTTGAGAAGTGTCTCCATATGGAGTAGATTTCCATTATTGGTTCTATAAATAGATGAATAAATAAATGTACCTGAATTTATGTTCCCTTTTCTGAATGAGAATAGTGAAAGTACTAGATCTTTGTGAAATTAAATTTTGGAATATGAATTAATTGTTCAATGGACCACTGAGTAGACGATATCATTGTAATTTAGTAACAGAAAAAATATGACTTTGGACCATATTTGATAAATGAATTATTCCAAATAAAAATAATAGCAGTTGGCGGACCTCTCCGCCATTTCTTTCTTTTTTGCATGAAATGAAACGCCTTAAATTGTTTGTATTCAATTCACAAATACTATCCCTAAGAAAGGTAAACTTTTCTCCCAACCACTTTTGTTTTTATTTTATTTCTATATGATAGATATTTATATCGGGATTCTGATCAATTTTGATTTACTTTTGTGTCAGACTCATTTATAGAGAAAAGCGCTTTCTAAGAGAATTTCTTTTTTATAATCAGGACTAAAGCGTGAAATCTCTCTGACACATTTCATCACACACAATATTAATATACACTACAAGAAAAAAGACTTTTAACGACCACTTCTTAACGATGAGAAATGAATCTGATCGTTATAAATACACTTATAGTGACCAAATTCTTTTTTGGTCGTTATAAATATACTTATAGTGACCAAATTTTTTTTTCGGTCGTTATAAATATACTTATAGTGAAAAAAAAATTTCCAGTCATTATAAATATATATTTATAGCGACCAAATTATTTTACGGTAGTTACAAATATACTTATAGCGACCAAATTATTTTACGGTCGTTAAAAATACACTTATAGCGACCAAATTTTTCCGATTGTTATAAATACACTTATAGCGACCAAATCTTTTTCCGGTCATTAAAGATAAAGGTTTAATCTAACATTAACGAGGGGACAAATTTGATTGTTAAAAAGCATCACATCACATCACTAAACCATATTAGTTAGTGTAAAATATGTTTAACTAATATGAGAGTAAAGAGATCAGACCAAATCATGTTATAAGTATAACAAATGGTGTTTTGTTAATCATTCTGATAAAAATCCTCCATCTTTTATAATTTTGCTTATTTTATTAAAAAAATAAAAAGAAAAAAATATTAATGTATTATTTTCTAATAACTCTATCCATCATTTTTATTATAGTCAATTATATAAAATTTTGAAATATTATAAAAGTATTTAGTTACAATCTTTTTGACATAAATTTTTTCAACTTAAATATTTTCTTGATATAGTTTCTATATATGTTTTTATTTTGAGAGACAATTTATTCATCTTTACTTGACATTTTTAAAGATGCAAGGTGAAGTAGGTCAAAACAAAAAATTGTAATGAAACAAAAAGCTAACAATAAAAGTAATAATATAAAATATATAATTATGAGCTTGTGAGATTCATTTAAGGTAGAAAAGTTATATAAATTTGGTCGTAAGTAATTTTTCTCAAGAGGAAAGATGTTTCTCCACTTGCAAATTACCTCAATCAATAGACTTAAGAATCAGTATCCAGTAATAATGTTTGTTGTAATATATATATATATATATATATATATTATGCCAATTTTTTTTTCATTATTGGTTGTGAAACCAACAGGTGTATACAAAGAAAAATCATTCGTTTGAGTTAGAAAAGTATAACGTGAAATTTTACAAAAAGAAAATTTAAAAGCTTTACATAACATATAATCAACAACTAATTAATTAAGAAATCCTGATTTTTTTATTATTTAAAATTTAAGATGATATAATTGATTTGTATCTCATAATTTTAATGATATTGAATTATTTATATTAGGTGAATATCATTAGTATAAAAAGTGAAACTAAAAGAAGCTGGGGGTTTTATCCATGAAGCAATGTGCAAAATGTCAATAACTTAAGGTGCAAAATACAAAAAAAATAATTTTATGTCTAGAACTAGGAAGCCCGACTTTCTTTTTATATGGTTGTGAGAATGGAAACAAATTTTATATTTCATTGTGGTTAATCTTTGATTTTGCGAAAAAGAAAAAAGAAAATAATAATTATTAGGAGTATTATTAATAACTTTACATGAAGTTTTTATACTTGTCTTTTGACAGGTCATGCAGTTTCAAGAACTCATCTTCAGAAAAAGTGTAAAGAAGTATAAGCGACAAAAAGTTTTGAAACACAAGAAGAATACATTTCATATTTCATAAATTGTTTAAAGATATTCTAGTTCTTATTTTATTAAAAGTTAAAAAATATAATATTATATAAATTTGTATGTCTATATTTTTGTAACTTTACGCAATATCATTCTTTGTAGTGAACTATGAAATTTTATATGAATATAATGAATTTGTATGTTTTCATATGTGCATGTATTTGTATGTTTGTGTGTGTAAATCTATATGCAGTTTGCACTTTTTCTGATTTGATTTGTGATTATAATTAAGGTTTTAATAACTAAAACTGAAGGGAGCCTTGGAATAATTGGTAAATATATTGTCATGTGACTATAAGGTCACGGGTTCAAACCTTGGTAACATCATCGCGCACTAGGCTTGCTTTTTTCTTTTCTTTAATAACTAGAATATCAATTAGTGAAGGAAAAATTTGGACCCTTCCCCTGAAGCGCACCGGGCTTGCTTTTTTTTTTTCTTTAATAACTAGAATATCAATTAGTGAAGGAAAAATTTGGTTGCTGAAAAAGGTATAACGACTGTATTTTTGTCGTCGTTAAAGCTTTTTTAACGACCAGATTTAATCCGGTCGTTAACTTTTAACGACGGAATTTAATTCGGTCATTAACTTTTAACGACGGCGCTACTAACGACCGGCGACGATGGGATTTTTATTGGTCGTTATTGACTAATAACGATCGGATTCATACTTTTAACAACCAAATTTTCCCTCGTTAAAGACCTATTTTCTTGTAGTGATACCATCAAACTACTTATCCTTGTTGAGAATTTTGATACTGACGAGGAAAACGTAACGCTCCTTAAAATGATTTTTCCCCTACTCTTACCTCTGATAGAAAATGAAGAGATTCTATTCATACCATCATAGAATTTACTTATGTGTTCATGCTACAAATTGTCCCTTTTTGAGAGTTAATGATACTAAAGACCAAGAAATATAGTGGCATTTTGTCCTCAAACACTCATTTTCTTTCTTTTTAAAAATGAAATAAGGGAAAATAGGAAAAGACAAACCAGTGAAATGTGTTTGTGATCATGCACGCAGCTCTTTGCACCTTGACAAGTTTCAAAGCGTTAATAACACTTGTTAGTGCCAAATTTGCAAACCCAAACGTCACCTCCTATATAAACCACCTCATTTCTATAACATTTCATCCATCAAAGAGGTGTTATACTTGTAGTTGTTTTTCATTTCTTTTAAGTTTTTCTTGTTTGTTCTTCTCCCTTTGGTGCAATGGCTGAGAATGGTGCTTTCTCTGATGGTGACTCCACCAACACTACCTCTGTTAAGTCAAGGTGAGCCATAACAATTGTTTTAATTTCTACATGTTTTTCTTTATGTCTTGTGTTGATTGAGTCAAGTGTGACAGTGTTTCTACCTTTATGGGTAGGGGTAAGATCTACACACATATGTCCTTTTTAGATTTCATTTATGGGATTTCAGTGGTTATGTTATTGTTGTTGTAAAATTCGAAAAAGAGTCTTCTACCTCCACAAGGTAGGGGTAAGATCTGTACACTCTACCATCAATAGAGTGCACCAACAAAATTTTGTTAGAGATGTTCTTGTAAATTTTTTAAAGGTCTTTTTCCCCTTTTAATATGTTCTTGTAATTATTTGTGTTTTTGATATTCTTCTTCTTCTTTTGTTAGATATGGGTGAGAGAATGGAAAAAATATAAGTTTCAAAAAACCATGCAAAAGGATTTACAAACCTTTCTGGATCTATAGAAAAATTATCATTTTCTTGTTCCAAAATATTTATCTGAATTTATTATATCTGAAAGTACAAAGTTTCTGATAAATTGAATTTATCCCACCAAAAAATAAAGTTTCTTACTGTTTCACTTAGTGAAGTGTTAGTTGAGAGGAGATATAAATGAAGTAATTTAGACAATGTTTCTGAAAATGAGTCACGTATATGTAAATAGGTGATGTCACAAATTTTATTTTATGGTTGAGTAATTAAGAGGATATGTACTTCTAATTTTATGGGTGTTAAGTCTTGAAGATCATGTTTTAAATATTTATACATAATTAATTAACTATTTTTCTATGTATGAGTGTGTAAAAGAGCTAAATTTTATTTGATTATTTGGATTAATAATTTATATTTGCTTTCATTCCTTGTTGTAGTATTAACAGGATCAATCTTCGGCACACCACTGAAATACGTCGCAGACAGGTTGAAATTTTATACTCGACTAATTAATTTCAATAAATTTTATTGTTTCATTGGAGAAAAAATGACACATTTTTTATAATGAAATTTAACATATCAAATTTAATATGCTGAAGTTTTTATTTTTTTTCTTAATTTTTCAAAAAATGACAATATTTAACTCGTAGATTCATTCAAATTCACCTACAAGGCAAGTTTATGATACTACTTTTGTCCATATAACGTTTTTTTCTAAAAACTAGTGAATTCTTTGCTTCCACTTAAAACAATTAAAAGTTTGGAAATGTTATCACTTAAAACCTAAAAGTTTGAAACCAAAAATGTATCTTAAAAGACTTGAAAAATCATTGTTTTAAACTTTTTTTAATCTTATAGACACGATTTACAAATAATAATTTTTACACGTGATCTTCTTAAAAAATCAGAATTTTCTCCTTTTTGACGTCAATGGTTTTATTTAGGAAAAAAATGGTAGGCAGATATCTCTTGTATATATTTGTATTTTTATATATATGCATTTTTTTGATTAATTTATTTATTGTATCCGATTTTTCTTATATATTATATAAATCATGAACAGGCAATTTTACGATTGATGTCAAACTATGCTCATATGTATCGAGTTGCGAAGCTCGCCTGGTTCATTCTCTTTCTGTCTCTTTTATTTGTTGATTTTTTGTAATAATATTAATTCAATTTTTTTATCATGTCATTTTAGTACTATTAAATCTTATACTAATAATTTATTTTTTTAATCATGTCCCAACCTATGTATGTCTCGATTCCGCTTCAGGATTGAGGTAATTATTGTATTTCAACAATTTTCACAATTAGTTACACAAGTAATTTATCAACTTTGCATTTTTCATCTTCACAGTCAATGCATCGTGAGACGGTTGAAATTAGGAGGGAGCTGTGTGTTGCTCAAAGGATGATAGAGTTCGAATTCAAATCTCTTTATTTTTTTAATTTTCATTTTATTAGCGATTTCTATTATTAAAAGTTTGATTTTTAATTATTTATACTTATATTTATATTTTATTTTATTTTCAGTACTGTTGATAGACATTGCAAATGCCGGTTCCACCGCAGGCATGCGGCCGCCAAGGCCAACACTAATGATAGTCCTAATGCCGCCAACAACAACAACACCGATACCAATGATAATGACAATGACAATGACAATAACAGTGCGAATGAGAGTGCAAAAGAAAACCCATAATGATGCAGGACAAGGAAAAGAATCCAATAAATATATAACCTTGATGTTTCAAGTGTTTATCTGTGTTTTTATTTTCAGAAAATAAATTTGGCTCTAAATCTGGTATCTATACCATTTGTATGCCAAGCAGTTCGTAGCAAATCGTACTTGTTAAGTTTGTGATATAGCTTGATGTGTAAAATATCTTTTTATGTATTCTGCCATAATTCAGCTCAGTCTAGAGGTACAAAAAGCGCAGCCTGCCTAAAGGCGACTCCACGCATTCCGGGTTAGTTTAGGTGAGCTTTATCTTTCCCCACCACTTTCAAATGTCGCTCAACTATCAAAACATGAATCACAATATCGTTATGGTCGTTTTGACCATAATATCTCAAGAAAAGGAAAGAGATATACCAGTTGCAACTAAAATGGGAAAAAATGGGGCCCACACTCGAAATACCAAACCAAACCCTATAAAATGACTGTTACATCACCCCGAGTCTATGGCCAAAAATTGAGCTCGAATTGAGGCCAGAACAATCAGAAACAACCTAAAACAATGACATTTCTTGTCGGAAACAATATTATGTACAATAACTTCTCAATTAAATTTCTCAAAGTATGATTAAACCAACAGAATTCTAGCATACCACGACATAAATTTCAAAATTCTCAATAAAAGGGTTTAATCGCATAGCATGGAATATAGCCAACAACCAGTTCCTCACAGTATACATATCGTTAGCATGATGCTACTCACATGGATAGACAAACATTAAGCTAAGTATACGTACCAGTTATGTGGCATAAGTTTACATTCAACTCTCAACAAGTGCATTTACAACTTAACAGTGCTAAAACCCAGCTAGTATGATAGATACAACTTATTACAATGCCCAAAACAGTGATCACAAGCTCAAATCATCAAGTATATCCTACACTAAAGAAGACCCAGGCATATACAGACATATATCACATTTTTCAACTTGGTCTAGGGGAAGGAGAGCCTTAAGCAGACATAATCATAACATGAGTAACAAGCAACCAGAATCATACCATATATATCGTAGGTATCAGTCTCAATAGGTCCAATAGGGAAATTTGGTATTTATACAAACAAACATATGACAAAGGTAGCATCAACGCTCAACTTACCTCAATCGCGCTCTATCTCACCTTTACAACTCTTACCGGACACATTTACAGACGCACAATATTAATGCTAGCTCACATAATAGATACGTGTAATACATAATACAAATGATAGTTCCAACCTCAACAAGATATATACTTATCTTACTCAAAATCCCCTACCACAACAGGCTCCGATTATGCATATATTTCAGCTCAGTCTAGAGGTACAAAAAGCCTAGCCTACCTAAAGACGACTCCATACATTCCGAGTTAGTTTATGTGAGCTTTATCCTACCCCACCACTTTTAAATGTCGCTCAACTAGCAAAACATGAATCACAATATCATTACGGTCGTTTTGACCACAATATCTCAAGAAACGGAAAGAGATACACTAGTTGCAACTAAAATGGGTAAAAAATGGGGCCCACACTTAAAATATTAAACCAACTCCTATAAAATGACTGTTAAGTCACCCCGAGTCTATGACAAAAAATAGAGCTTGAAACAAGGCCAGAACAATCAGAAACAACCTAAAAAATGACATTTCTCATCGGAAACAATATTATGTACAACAACTTCTCAATTAAATTTCTCAAAGTATGATCAAACCAACAGAATTCTCAATTAAATTTCTCAGAGTATGATCAAACAAACAGAATTCTATCATACCTCAACATAAATCTCGAAAAGTACTACAGCTTAGACTCAAATTTTATTTAATTTCGATAAGAAACAACTGAGATATCTCATTGCGAATTTCAAAAAATCACAGCATAACCTAAAGCAATAATACTATTTTTGCACCAAATAGGTTCTATCAATTATTCCGACATCATCACGGTGTTCGTCTCACAAAAACACACAAAACAAACTCAAATTTTACCAAAATTCGAGTCAAAATGGATAAAAAATCGCATGTCAAAATTTCGAAAGATATATTCAATATTACATCAAGAAATTAATAATTTTTACATCAAAATGCGTGCCAAAGCTAAAATACTAGGTCCCCACAATGTTCTTCACAGAATTTCGTATAATTTAGCCTTTTAAATCATTAAAATCGAATATATATGCACAAAGTTTATAGCTATTACATGCTCTTCAATTTCACGAAAATGAAGCTTTTAACGCATTGTCACCGCCTCTGGCTAGGCCACATCGGCGCCACCTTTTGATTTTAGCAACTCTTCAAACTTAAGTTAGATGTTCTAACCTCGTCCGGAGTCACAAAAATATAATTTATATATGAAATCTAATTGAAAATGATATTTTGCACTCAAAGGTGTAGTCAAAATTCCCATTGGAGATAATTTTGTTCCAATGTAGGTCTCACTTTCCAATATCAAAGTCTACCGAAGGGGCCAAAACACACCCAGAAGCCTCGGAAACTGAACGAAAGGTCCTTCTAGACCAAAATCGACGTTTTTAGATCCAACGATGCAGTCAGAATTTTTATTTGGGCACGTTTACTAAGTAAATTGACTAAAGTCAACTATTGACCTATTCCGGAGGCTAAATTTGCAAAACTCGATATAATTGCCCCTGACATTATAGCCTAATTTTGTCATTCTACAGTTGATGGAACCATCAGAATTCTGCTTCGACGCCATTTACTAGAATTTTACCTGAAAGTTCATTTTACAGTTATAATCTTTCGTTCAACCTGAAAAGCCGCATAAGGGTCACATGGTTCACCCAACAATCGAACAATTAGTGTCAATAATTCTAAATAGCCTGAGGTTACTGTGGTAATGGTCAAATTGATAATATATTTGCAGAACCATAGAAATAACCTAGAGAGTCATTACTGTATATATATATAATGAATATGATAAGTTTAAATTGTTGGAAGCTAAAAGTGAAGGAAAATAAATACATGACATAAAATAATCAACTTGTAAATAAAAAAGTTTATAGAATTTGTACAGGTCCAATGGTATATTAAAGGTCTTTCCAAATAATGAAGTAAATTTAATAGAGAATTAAGGGTTTTCTTTTTTCGCAAAAGAATAAAATAATCAATCCACTTTCGTAATTCAACTTTCATTTTGATATAGCCATTTTTAGTGATATATATTTTTTATTCCTTTTTTTAAGGTTTAACACATAAATAGCTAGCCTCTTAGATTTGTTAGATTATTTAATTTAGACACTCAAATTAAATTTTGTTTCAATTGAATTTCTCAATTCTTAATAAAATGTTCCAATTAGGTAGATTTAGTTCGAATTTTGATTATTCTTTTTTCTTTTGTTTGTATGTTGTCATTCTTTTTATTAGATTGTTAAATTAACCACATAAAATATGTTATCTCCTTAAATTATACAACTTTGTCTCAATAAGTCATAAAATTCTAAGCACTTTCTACTTGAGGTTGAAGCATATAATTTTAAAAAAGATATATTTTATGTATATAGCTTAACTACCTAACAAACAAGTTTTTCCGAAATCTGGATAGGAGTTGTCTATTGAAATATTTTATTAGGTGTTGAGCTATTCAATTGCTGGAACATAACTTAGTTTGATTATCTAAATAAAATATCTTAGCAAATTTAGGAAATTGACTATGTGTTAAGCCTTTTTTGGAGGCGTTAATATACGTCTTATAGTCATTTTGCGTTATTAGTAAGCACATTTTCAGTTTCTTTATCTTAGAAACATTTTAATTTCTTGTTCTATAAGTATTTGTATATACGCTGAAGAAGAAGAAACGCTTAGAGAATGTGTTATCCCAAACAATAGTGTCCTACCACATTCGAAGATGTTGATTACGTGTTCTGTTGAATTTAATAATTTTGATTCAAATCTTATATTTGCTTGTTAATCAATTGTATATGTATAAATATTAATTTAGAACTCAATAATTTTAAAGTTTAAAATCTTAAATTCTGACTCTATCACAGCATATACTAAAAATATAAAGATATTTTAAATTATACCGGAAAAACATTCCTGTATAACACATGGGAGCATTGACCACCTGCTTTTTAGGTATGAAATATCTGCTAAAGTATTAAGTAATTTGCTGCAAAGAATGTAATGAATTAGCAGTATGACAAGTGTAAAGTGGCAACTTGACAAATTAAAAAAGTAGGCACTGAACCAAATTTTAATTGGTTTTGAAGAGCAAATGAAATTCAATAAATGAAGAATTGAATTTCATTTGTAGTGAAATAAAATAGTCTACGAAGAAAATAAAGTATTATTGTAGTGAAATACCCTAAAATAAAGAGAATTGTTTTCTTTGGTGCGACATAGTCTTTTGAGACTATAAAATTGTGTTGAGTTTCTCAATATAGTGGTTGGGGGTGAATAAAATTAAAATGAAAGTCGCATCAAATCGTAAATTAAATCAATTCTAGAAAAAAAATTGACTAGTGTTTTGATTTGCTAATGGAGAAAAATTTGACTACATTTGGGTTGATTTGATTTTGAGATAAATATAAAAAGGGTGGATTTCAAAAATGCCATTTTTAGTTTATGAAATTACAAGCCTATACCAAGTTTATTTAAATTACCTAATTTATACCAACTTTTATTAAAAAGTAGGAAAGAGAGTATTTTTTTTTTATGATAAAGTTGATTAAAGTGTGATGTGATATGTGGTTAAGAGGAAGAATAAATTAATGATATTTAAAAGATTTAGAAATTGATGTTTGTGATGGGTTTCTTGTCTAATATTATTTTATTTTTTTATAGTTGACAAAGAAGTATTATGTCCTTCCCAATTGTAGAATACAATTTTCAATTTGTAAACGTAATGTGAACCGTAAAAATGATTGAACTATGAACCAAAATATTTTGTGTTCCCGGAAAAAATTAGTGTTACGTATAATTCATAATGTGAAGGTAGACAAAAATTTACAATATAATAAATTTAATTGTTATTTATTTTAAAAAAAAAATAAAAAGGGAATCGTAGTGAATTACATGGAATTAAATATTTATTAATATGTTCCTACATATTTGTCTTATTGTACACAATTAAAAAAGGTGATGTTTAAAATTGTGGTATTTTGAAATGTATTTATAGAAGATGTATTGAAAAGAATTTTTGGAAGAAGACCCATCAAATCCATTTAATTGATTTGATGGGATTATGACAACCTCAATCCCCCTATGAAGGGATTGCCCCAAAAATGCGTACGGTAGGGGCCTTTGTCCCCCATTTTTTCCATGATTTTTTTTTACCCAAAGGATAAAGTGGATGGAATGTAATTTTGTGTATTTAATAAGTTATTGACCATGTGCTTATTTCTTGGACACAAAATTTATACCAACTTTTATTAAAAAGTAGGAAAGAGAGTATTTTTTTTATGATAAAGTTGATTAAAGTGTGATGTGATAGGTGGTGAAAAGGAAGAATAAATTGATGATATTTAAAAGATTTAGAAGTTGGTGTAGGAAATGGGTTTCTTGTTTAATTTTTTAATTTTTTTTTAATAATTAACAAAGAAGTAGTATGTTCTTCCCAATTGGAGAATAAAATTTTCAATGTATAAACGTAAGGTAAAGCGTAAAATGATTGTACTATGAACAAAAAAATTTGGTGTTCACGAAAAAATTAGTCTTACGTATAATTGATATTGTCATAATAGAAAAAAATTTACAATATAAAAAAATAATGGATAATACAATTTTTTATTAAAAAAAAATAAGAAGGTAATTGTAGAAAATTTTGTGGAATTAAATATTTATTGAGATGTTCCTACATATTTGTCTTATTCTACACAACTAAAAAATGTTATGTATTAATTATGGTATTTTAAAAAATATTTATGGGAAATGTATTGAAAATATTTATTAGAAGTAGACCCATCAAATCAAATTAATTGATTTGATGGAATGATGGCAGCCTACCACACCCTATAAAGGGAGGGCACATCAATGCGGTACGGTTGAGGGCCTTTGTCCTCCATTTTTTTCATGCATAATCTTTACCCAAAAGATAAAATGGAGGGAATGTTTTTGGGGTATTTAATAAGGTGTTGACCAAAGGCTTTTTTATTGGATGGGGTTTGGTCAGCCTAGTGTTTGATACAATCCTTTGCAAGTATTAATAATATAACAATGATAAATATTTTCCATTAGTGAAGAGACCAATTCCAGTTGTTTGGTGTTGTTTGTGGTATACAACATGGGTTCCATATTGGTTTTGTGAAGGATTTGTAAAAATTGGTAAGGAGGTTAATTATTCATCCCATTGGACATATACGTGTGGGGTAATTATGCATAGTGCCTGCATAAACGTCACGAAATATCACAAACATTTATTTTATTTTTTTTGGGAGTGAAGATACTAATAGTATTTCTTTGGTATACTTGTGATATTACGAATGGTTTTCATTTAGGTGTAATGGGGATGTTGTGAAATAAATTTAAAATAAAAAACATGTCAGTACGCATAGCTTTAACCTGGGACAGTGAAACATGCAAATTTACACCAAATAACAATTGAAAAAAAAAACAACTAGAACGAAAAAATGGAAATTTAATATTAAAAATCAATCCACTGGGAAAAAAAAATATACAACATTGTTCACAAAATCTGCGGGGGGGGGGGGGGGGGGGGTATATTATGTCCAACAATACAATTAAAAACTACGATTTCCTCCTCGGAACATACTTGGATGCCGGTACTCTTTCACTTTGTCCAACATGCTCAACCTGCCTCCTCGGACCACCAAAGCGGCTGACCACCTTCCCCGTCACCTCACTTTCACTTATGGCACCATTCTCATTTTTTTTGGTGCCATAATCCCATAATAAAGTGCCATAATATAATCGACAGAAGGTTGGGTCAAAAGACTTTGATCCGATCTGAACATAATCATACCCATTAGCTATACCAAAATAGCTAACATACCAAAAACCATCCCGTTACCAAATTAGCATACAACCTTACCATCAGCAATACCATATAAAAATACCAAATCTGACAATAATGAATAATACCATAAACTACACCAGAAAAATTACATCTTTCATACCAAAAAACAGTAAAAATGAACAAAACCATACAAACTACCATCATGCATACCAAAACAGCAAACATAACAAAACCATCCAATTACCAAATTATCACACAAACTTACCATCAACAATACCATATAACATACCAAGTGTGACAATAATGAAGAATACCATAAAATGCACCAAAAAATTACATCTTTCATACCAAAAATCAGTAAACATGTACAAAACCATACAAACTACCATCATGCATACCAAAAATAGCAAATATACAAAAAACCATCTCATTACCAAATTAGCATACGACCTTACCATCAGCAATACCGTATAAAAATACCAATTCTGACAATAATGAATAATACCATAAACTACACCAAAAATTTACATCTTTCATACCAAAAATCAGTAAACAAAAACAAAACCATACAAATTACCATCATGCATACCAAAACAGCATACATAACAAAAAACATCCAATTACCAGATTAGCATACAAACTTACCATCAGCAATACCATTATCCCCAAACCGGCATCCATAGTTGGACACCATAAAAAATACCAACTCACAGCCATGCCTAAAACCAAAAAAAAATACACCAACATTTGCAATACAAACAAACATTTGCTGCCCAAAAAAAAACAAATTACATACAAACAAGAGGATATACAGCACATGCTAAAGTCAAAGACCCCCTAATTAGCAGTTGCAAACAAAAAAATAAAGGTCATCTAACAGTGAAGGAAAATAACAGTGAAAGAAGAACGACATGGGATGCAAAAAAATTCAAAAAAAAAAGGTTGAGATAAGCTTTACACAAAATGGGAGATGACCATTACTTGAATCTTAAGATTATTGAAAGCAACCCGCAATACAAAATACCAAGAACCCACTGAAAGAACAACAACAAATCCAAAAAATTTCATAACTTTCGAAAATAACGAAAAAAGAAGTTGGAAGGAAGAACAACGACATTGAGTGCAAAAAAAATTAAAAAAAAACGAGTTGAGATAACCTTTACAAAAAATGGGAGATTGACCATTACTAGAACCCGACTCAAAACGAAAACCAAAAAATAAAGTTCAATAAATACATACCTGAAGATGAAGGAACGTTGTGAAGAAGAAGGAGAGAAATTCTTGCTAAACAAATAATAATACAACAAAGAAGAAGATGAAAAATCAATTTTAACATAGTACATTTTGTTTATTAAAAAAAAAAAAATTGATGTGGTGCATTTAATAATCTCTGACCGCATTTAATGCTCCATTTAATGAAGTCTGACCCGCATTAAATGCGGGTCTACATCACCTTGTCAAAAATTAAAAAAAAAAGGAAAATTCATTATTTTAATTAAAAATTTAGAAATTTGGACTTGGTAAATATGTAAATTAGTTGGTAGAAAAGTAAATAAATTGGTAAACGTAATTTAAGGGGGCAAACTTGTATATTTTCTTAAAAGTTTACATATAAAAAACACACTTAAATTATCTTTTTTTTTTAGTTTCATACCTAAATTATTGAGAGTTTGAGTTTCATACCTAAATTATTGAGAGTTTGAGTTTCATACCTAAACTATCACATATTAGTTTGAGAAACACACCTTCAGTGGTGTGTGTAACACACTCTCTCTTTTATTGGAGAAAACCTTGACACATGGCATGCCACATTGACAAAAATTAAATAAACTATTTATATTAGTTAAAAGTAAACGATTAAAGTATAAATATTCTTCCAAAAAAATATTAATTATTAAATAATTATTTTTAATCCCACCTACTCCACTGCTCACAACCCCACGTACCCCCTACCCACCTCCAATAATCCCCACCCTTTTATTTTTTGAATATCTTTTATAAAATATTTTCTAAAAATTCAAACTTTAGCCCCCTACTCCACTCCTACCTAAAACAATTGACATTTTTTTAAATAAATAAAATTCTATTTGTCACACCCCGGGCGGGTACCCTTGGCGTGGCCAACACTTGAAGAACCATTGCTGATTCCTCAAGGGAATCACCTGGCCTCATCGTGACATCTTACTCAACAACGGAAGAAATACTCAACAAGCATTATGGGAAAGATAAAGATCTCATAAATAGTCTCCAAAATAGATAAGTCCTGAAAATGAAATACTCCACGATACTCTACTTAATTCAAAACATATCTTTAGACAAATCATTAAAAAAATACTTTTGAACAAAAATATCTTTAGACAATCAATAATTTAATTTAGTATTCTCTGTGAGCAAACATGAGGTGAACTTTTCCTTGGAAAACTGTGAACAAAGTGAAGCATTTTTCGATTGATGTTGTAAGAAACTATTGAAATTAGATGAACTTACACCGTAATATTCATTTGAATTGCAAATCTTAATATAAGTCACAAAAAAATCTTAATAATAGGATAAATGAGAGTATTTAAAGCGTTAAATAACAAAACAAATGAAAGTAGAAGAGTTATACCACTTGAGTTTGTTTCATCCAATGGTGAGGGCTACACATATGCTTGATGTCCATTTATATAAGATGTTGACTGACTTTGTAAATATAAAATCACAGATTATTGAGAGCCTTGAATTAATGGAAAATAGAAGGTCAATACAATGTCATAAATTTTAATTTGATTATGTACAAATTTTAAAAGGTTGTAAATAATATTATCAAAATTAGATATAACATTAATTAAGGCAATCAAAAACATTGTAAATACATCTACTAATCGTGAAGAGGTAGTAAAAAAAAACCTATTAACATTTTGCTTAACTATTAAGTAAGGCAACAATGTGTGGCTCTTTTTTAGGATTTGAGGAGGTTGTAAGAGGTGTTATTAGCATTTACCATTAAAAAAAAGGGAACATGTATTATTACCTATAAATAAACAATCGTGATTTTCTTTGTTATATTTTACTTTTTATAATTAATTTTAACTAATTAAATAATTAAAAAGCGCAAGAACATTGATCCTATCCAAACACCATCTTGTACATCATACACATGAACAGGATCAGTGTTTTGAATTTCTACTTTTGATTTTTTCTGAAAAATGGATCAACTAACTACCCCTGTCCATCGAATTTCTACCATAAAAAAAATATGCAAAAACCTATAATTTCTACGTCCCATCTATCAAAATAAATAGCAATTCAGTATGCAACTACAAGACAAAAAGAATGGCTGCCAAATCTATTCGAAAGGATACAACATTAACAACATACTAATTATCAATGAAAAAACATCAAACTCAAAAGTAATTAAAGATCCGTTAGAAGAACCTACAATGTTTATTAAAGTTCAAAACTTTAGATATATACAAAATTTCAACTTGTTTTCTATGCTCACAAATAACAAACCCAAACAACTTAAGGGTTCGTTCAATACAGTCTTCATCACTAAAGCTCTCTTCATCAACTGAGGTGCGAGAACAAGACATGCCACTTCTTACCAGGTGCGAGAACAAGACATGTTAGACATTTTGTATCCTCCATTTGCTATTGGTGAGCCTCATTGTCATTTGGGAAACTAAGATGATTATACCTTTTGTACAATTTGGGTATGGTTACATTTTTACTTATCAACTTTGTCCTCACATTTTACATTTTGTAGTTATTCTTTATATTGTCTTGCACAAAAATTCATGATCATGTTTACTTTTGAATTCAACTCTCCCACTTTATGGAATAAATTAATTAAATTATTTCAATATCATAGATTTTGTCTTCTTGATCGAGTAAAGTTACTGAGTGCCATTACATCTTATGCCAAAATTTAGGGTGTTTAAAGTTGCACATTAGATTTGGAGAAATTTCAGATGTTCGAGGTTGAACGAAAATTACTTGAGGAACAATATAATAATTCAAACACAGATTTTGAACATTTTGTATTTCATTTTTATTTTTTGATGTGTAGGATAGTTGTACATTATAATTTTTGGACTTAATTAGATGGTCCGGGTTAAAACTCAAAGGGTTCGGGAGGGTTCTGTGACATAATGTTATTTGGAAGAATTAAAAGCCAAATTTAAGAACTCAGTCGTATCGTTTTTGAGCTCCTATATATGCTTTAAACATGATTTGAGATCTTGTTTAAGTCACTAACTATTTGAAACTAATTTAGAGGGTTTAGACTCAGATCCAAGGGGCTTGGGTTGATTCAATATGATCAAAGTCATCGTGAAATTATATTTTTTTCTATTGTAATGTTGGGTAGTGCAATCGCGATTGCAACTAAGAAGAAGTCACTAATACATGTATAAACAAGCCATTTTATATATGTATCTTTTTTCTGCATATTTCCAAATCCAAACCCTAATTTCTAAAGTCTTTCTCACTGAACTGGAATCACTAAATATGACGATAGCATAGATATATGCATCACTTTAAGGATCATACGAACAAAATGTATATATTAGTTTTCCGCAAGCATGAAAAATAATTTTCATATGCGAAAAGTAGACTGAAATAAAAATTTGAAGATTTGCTTACTAAAAAAAAATATATTATTTTCTGTCGGGGTAAAATGGTCAAAAATCTCATGCCGAAAAATGTTACAAGTTACTTTTTTATTGATCAAAAGTTCGATTACTAAATATTATATCTTTAGAATAATTTTGTGATTGTATATTATACTTTTATTATGAACTGTTTTTTGTGTGGTAAAATTGTATACAGAATTGCCGCAATTTTCATATTTTCTCAAATTATGAGATTTTTATATTAATAAACAAAAATACAATTTAATAATTCAAATTACATATCCAAACAAAAACAACAACTACATCTCATATAATTTTATATCATAATTTCACCCTAGATTGGGCCTAGAGTAATCGCTCGGTTAGTCAAAGTATCTTCATATATTAATAGTTCAATTTTATACTTAAAGGTATTTTCACTATTAGCATAGTATAAATAAATAAAAGACGTACTTGATCAATGTATCTTAGTTTTTGTCAATTATAAGCTACCAAAAGTATACTAGATCTTGTGGATTTAAATATTTAGAAAATGAATTAGTTAATTGTTTAATTAACTACTAAGTAAAGGGCAAGTTCGGTGCATTAAAGCTCTTGCTATGCGCAGGGTTCGGGGAAGGCTCGACCACAAGGATCTATTATATACATACCTTGCATTTCTGCCAGATATTGTTTCCAAGATTTCAATCCGTGACTTCTTGGTCACATGCATGGGAGCAACTTTACCAGTTAAACACGACTTTGGACCATTCATAAATGAATAATTCCAAATCACAATGTTAGCAATTGGCAGACCTCTTCCCCTTTATTTTTCTTTTTCATGGATGTAACGCTTTAAAGTATTCGCATTCAATTCCACAAACTCAATCTTTAAAAAGGTTAACTTTTCTTCTAACCATTTTTATTTTATTTCTTATTAAGTGCTTGTTATTTGTATTAATATCTTGATTAATTTGAATTCATTTTGTAAAGAGTCATTTAAGAGAAAAACACTCCCTAAAAGGAATTGTTTCCCATACTCATGATTTCAATTCCAAAAATACCTCCAATAAAGTATATAGAGATTCTATCCATACTATCATAATTCTTACAGATTGATTCACACTACTTATCTCTTGTTGACGGTACGATATTAAAGAAAGAGAAAGTATGTAAAAATGCCAAAAAGTAAATAGTACCATTTTGTTGCTAAACATTATGTTTATATTTTTTTAAAATGAGTAAAGCAAGTTTTCATGTGATCGACAAATTTCAAAGAATAAACAACACTTGGTAAACTGCATGCAAGAAAGAACGAAAACTCACAACTATAAATCCTATATCACTACTCACTTCAATTGGGTGCCAAATTTGCTGAAATAATAGAGGAAACAAACAAGGAATTTTTGGATTTTATATGAGAAAGAGAGATAGAGTTACTCTTAGCCACGTTATCGACATGCGTGGTCACATGGTGGAATTAGGCATAGGGCCGAGGATTTATCCAAATCATCTTTGATAAAAAAAATTACATTAATTATATGTGGTTAAAATTATTTTTTATGTGCAAATAGTGGATGTTGAAGCTCTTTTGAGTTTTTCATGTGTTTATTATATTTTGAATCCCTTTGATAAAATACTAATGATCGTTATGACCAAATTGTAACACCCAAAAAAATTACCAAAATACCCCTAGAAGAAAGATGTGCGCATAACGTATCTTCACATGCTCTGATGGCGAATCTGAGGATAGATTTGTGATAAGTATGAAAAATTGAGTGGAAGAGTGGTCTTGGTTGGTTTTTAGGACAACCGGATCAAAAGATAAATTTTCAATGCAAAAATGCAAACCAAAGTAGGTGTGCGACAAGACCACGACGTGCCACCATCGCGGACCAACACTTGGTTTTATCCTAAAAATTTTCTACGGGATTAGAGACCTCATTCGGAGAATTTTCACCAAAAAATACCGAAAATAAACCCAGTTGGCATCGCGGACCCCATGTCCTGAGACAAACTTTTGTTAAATCTCCTGAGGGGCTTTCTAGACCTTTTCGAACCCTCCTGAACTTAATATATGATCAAAATAGGTCGCTTTAAGTATAAAAGTGGTTTTAAACCCTATTCTAAGTCCTTTCAAAACCTTTAACAAAATGACCTAGGGCTAAAGAGGAGAGAAGAGCGAGGATTCGAGGAATTAAAGACGGATTTGTCCCAACTTGATCATCTACCTTTATCCTAGGTATGTACGGCTAACACAACGTTGGATTGAATTCGTCCACGTGCACTTTCACATACTTTGGTTTGAGTTGAGTTCAATTTGAGATTTCTTGAGTTCCCGAATTGAATCCTTGAGTTAATTATCATTCTATTACATAAGGATATATTGATGATGATGTTGAGTTAAGTATTTGATTGAATACATGTTCATGTCTTCGTTCACATGAATTGAACCCTAATTGATGATTTCATCAAATATATTTTATGCATTTTTTTGAATTGAGATTGATGGTTGTTTCGTATAGTGCGCAAGGATAATTTTTTAGCATGTTTTACTGAGTTTGCATGAAAATGAGTTTTGAGCATGAATGCTAATTTGAGAAAGAGTCTTGATGACATGTAAAGATTTTTGAAGCATATGTTTTCAAAAGAAAGCACTTGATGTGTGAGATGAGTTTTAAAGAGAACTTTTTGGGGAGTAGTATTGAGCACCGAGTTGGGTTGAGCACAAGTGACTCAAAACCCCGTAACTACGTGCCCGTGTAGGATAGTTGTGTAGCACGTTTTGGAAACTCCTATCCCAAAAGAAGGACGGGGCAAATGGATCATGATTCATGATGTAAAGGTTGATGTCCTTACCTTCGCAAGTAATGAATGGACGAGAAATGATGTCGTGTTCGTTATGCACCATCAAATAGGGTGGTGGGATGTCTGTCGATTAGAGAAACTTCCTAATCTGCATAACATATTTGACTAAGTTTCATACTAGAGTATCTTTTGAGGTGCATTACATTGTTATAAAATTTGAACGGTTTGGTGTGAGTTGCATACTATTGAGTTATTTTCAAAGCATGACTTTATTCTTACACTTGCATGTTTTACTGGGTTGAGATGAGTTGATTTTGAGTTGAGTTACTTGATTTAATTATGTCCTTTCCCTTCCAGCTATTTTACATACCAATATATTCCATATACTGACGTTCCTTTTAGACTGCATCATTTCATGATGATGAGGTAGGTATTAGAGGACTTTAGCAGATGCACATTTGAAGTTTAGATTCGTGATTACAGAGATGGTAAGCGCTCCTTACCTTGGGAGGAGCCCTTTTACTTTCACTAAGTATTTATTTTATTTTGTTTTGAGTTGGGTAGTCATGGTTTGTCATGGAACCATCTAGATGTTAGAGGTAGAGGCTTCATAGACATGGAGTAGAGGATGTTGAGTATTATTTTTCCAACTCCCGTTTATTGGAAATTCTTTTTTTTATTAAAGATTTGGTTTGCTTACTTTATATTCTTTTCTTTTAGTATTTTCTTCCGCTAATGAGCATGAGGTGACGATGAGGCCAAGTGATTTGCGCGGGGAATAGCAATATTCTCCGAGTGCCAGCCACACCAAGAATACCCTTCCGGGGCTGACACAAATATATTGGACCAAAACAGAAAGACTCTAGTGTGATCATTTTGATGGCCGGGACTCCCTCAGACACAAATTAAATTTGAAAATCAATCATAAAACATGGTAAGAACCTTAGGAAATGCTAAAAATATTAATCCACAATTGTATTGATTAAATGTTGATTGTGGTCAACTCTAATTTCATATTTCAACTAAAAATTAACTCAATGGTCTAAATCATTCTCAAAACCCTTAGAGCCCATACAAAAATGAATCCATCAAAGTATAAAAAAAGTATTTCATACCTAACGGAGCCGACAAAACTCGATTGCAATATCTTTTACCCATTTTACTGACTTTGATCGAATTTTTATATCTCAAAACCCTAAGGAGCGTATACCTTAAGTGTGGTCAACACTCAAAAATCATTATTGGTCCTAATTAAACCCTTGGTTTGGAACACTTACTCAGCGAAAGATTCAAGCAATTTAAAAGGATATTCAAGCCACTTCTCAATCATCAAAAGCAATATGAATGATAGATTGAGAAACAATTAAGTCATAATTAAATAACTCAATATTGTAAACACAATGATAAAGTAATAGTTTTTCAAGAACAAACTTCACTTTAATACTGTTGAAACCTCTAAACTAAACAAACTCTACTTAACTTTTCTCATGTCATATTTAAAACCACAATATTAAAGGGTATTTCAATACATTTTATATATCTTTAGTTTAATATGCTACATGATTCAATTATCTTTTTATTTTATAAAACATTGTGTCAAATCAAAATCAAGTTAGAAAGAAATTACTTAGGCAGTTCTTTTTTTTAAAAATAATTATTGATTTTAGCGATATTTTTTATTTATTACCATTTATAGCAATACTATGATAATAAATCTGCACTTGTATTAAAAGTGAATTATGCATGCAATATAAATATATTATAAGTGTTTTAAAATATATTGTACTTGTTTGGTAAGAAATTGACACAATTTATTATACATGTATTAAAGTGTGTAATAAATGTATTATTCATCAATGAAACTTGTATTAGATATGTTTCATAAATAGTTCTCTATAATATGAATTAAAACTGTTTATAAATGTTTAGCGAAAATAAATTGTTATTGCTATAAATGGTAAATATTTTTTTAATCTAGTATAGCTATGTATGTTTTTCAAAATTAAAACGAGAAAATAGTCTTTGAAGAAACCAAAGTCATTTTTTAGCCCAAGCACAAAAAAGGTAAAAACTTATTAACACAGTGTTTATATCAAATTAATGATTGAATATACGATTTCATCTCGTGATTGCAAACCATCACCGGAATGAAATTTAAATTCTTTGAAAAAATTAATTTGAAAATTTCACATTTTTTAAACACAAAACTTGACCTATAGTTTTTTTTTTCAAAAAAAAAATCACTATTTATATTATCAAACATTTATTTTATATATAAACAAAATTTATAGCTGATATTATTATTAATAGTATTGAACAGCAACAACTCAGAATAACAATGTTGGTTCGTCTTCTTCATCATCTAATCAAGAAAATGTATGCTCAACATGAGGATTGTACTTGACATTATAACTATATTAAAAGTAGTACATTATAATTGTTGTTCAATGTCACTTTTTTATTGATCAAAAGTTCGATTAATAGATATTATATCTTTTTAGAATAGTTTTGTGATTGTGTATTATACTTTTATTATGAACTTTTATTTGTTCGGTAAGATTGTATAAAGAATTGGCGCAATTTTAATATTTTCAGAAACTATAAGATTTTTATATTAATAAGCAAAAATACAATTTGATATTCAAATTACATATCTAAGCAAAAACATTAGCTTCATCATATAATTTTATATGATGATTTCACCTTACATTAGGCCTAGAGTTATAGCTTGGTTGTCAAAGTGTCTCCATATTTTAGTAGTTCAATTTTATACTTAAGGTGTTTTCACTATCAGCATATTATGAATAAATAAAAAATGTACTTGATCAATGTATCTTTCTTTTTGTCAATTATAAGCTACCAGAAGTATACTAGATCTTGTGGATTCAAATGTTTAGAAAATGAATTAGTTAATTGTTTAATTAACCACTAAAGGGCAAGCCCGTACACTAAAGTTCTCGCTATGCGTAAGGACCGGGAAAGACTTGACCATAAGAATCTATCATATGCAGTCTTGCCTTGCATTTCTGCCTGAGACTTTTTCCAAGACTTGAATCCGTGACCTCTTGATCACATGCATGGGAGCAATTTTACCGGTTACTTCAAGGTTCCCCTTCTTAACCACTAAGGAAACAAGTACCATATTGGACTTATCATTTAAATTTAACCACTAAAAGGAATTGTTTCCCATACTCATGGGTTCAATTCTAAAAATACCTCCGATAAAGTGTGCAGAAATTCTATCCATACTATCACAATTCTTATTGATTCACACTACTTATCTCTTGTTGACGGTTACGATATTAAAGAGCGAGAAAGAAAGAAAGAAAGAAAGTCAAAAAGTAAATAGTGTCATTTTGTCATCAAATATTATATTTATCTTTTTTAAAATGAGTAAAGCAAGTTTTCATGTGATCGACAAATTTTAAAGAATAAACAACACTTTGTAAACTTCATGTAAGAAAAAACGAAAACTCCCAACTGTAAATCCAATGTCACTAATCACTTCAATTTGGTGCCATGTTTGTTGAAATAATAGAGGAAAAGAGCAAGGAATTTTTTGGATTTTATATGAGAAAGAGAGAGAGAGATCTCTTAGCCACATTATCGTCATGTGTGGTTCACTTAAGTCTTCGCGGTCACATGGTGGAACTAGGCATGGGGTCGAGGATTCATTCAAATCATATTTGATGAAAAGTTATATTATGTTTGTGTGGTTTAAATTATTCTTCACGCGTATATAGTAGATGATAAATTTCAAGTAAATGCATATAGAACTGGAAAGATACCTTCGCAGGTAAGGAGCTCTCAACATTGTCTGGAATAAATATATCTTCAACAAAACATCTGTTGAGAATCTTTAGCACTTTTATCTGCCTTATAAAATAATACAACATCAAATGACATCAATACGTGGAATATATGATATGTAAAATGACGGAAAGAGAATAACTCAAGACAAGCTCAATAATAGTAATGGTCACCTCAAGTTAAAGCATGCTAAAACAATGATTTAAAAAAAAACGTACTCATATAAATACAATCTCAGTAAAATAATATTATTTACTCTTGGAGAATTTATCTAATCAACAATCCTCATCTATGAGCTAGTAATGATACAATATACTATTGTCGTTGCCACAATTGTCTAATATCTTGCAAGAGAAAGTATGAAAACTTAATTCATGGATCCATATAAAAATCTCAATGAGGCTGAGGAGTTGCATGAATTAACAGTCAAGATCCTATCCTATGTTGGCTACGTAGTTCATGTGGTTTGAGTTACCTCTGCTCTTACCCCAAATCGGTGCTAAATTCTACTACCAAAATAAATTTATTATGTTCGTACTTCAAGTGAGTAATTTACTCAGAATTCATCTCATTTAGTCTCATTGGACTTTAACTCAAAACTCAAACTCATCTCATTTCATAATGCTCTTTAAGGAAAATATATTTTTAAGGTTATTCATAATATTTCTTCCAGAACTCTTTCCTTAAAGCCTCATTTAAAGTCAATAAAATGTGCAGGGATGCAGTTTAGAATCATACTGTAACACCCGATAAAATTACCAAAATACCTCTAGGCGAGAAACGCTCGCATACCACGTCTTTCCAAACTCCGATCAACACAAAACATTTAGTGAAAAAATTATCTTGGTTCAATCTTAAAGCAACCGAATCGAAAGATAATTTTTCGATGCAAAAACGCAATTCCAGGAAAGTGCATGACATGTCCATGTCGCAGACTTGTTGTCGATTTGCACTTACCGGTGATACAAATACTTTTACAGGGTGAGAAAATCGATCGGAGAATTATTGGAAACAAATGTACATGTACGCGACAGGTCCGCGTTGTGGACCTGGTCCATGGATCTATTCCACCGAAGTTCAAAATTTTAAATCTTATGAGGGACATTCCAGATATTTCCCCACCTCTTCTAAACTTAAACTACGACCAATATATGTTATATTTTTAATCTAAAAAGGATTCCTAAACCCATTCAAAAATCCCTTACTTACAACTTAAAGATTGTGAATTTGAATCACCAAGGGAATAAAAAAGGCGAAAGCTCCCAGAGAGGGATAAAATAAAATGTATCCAAGTGTAAAATTATTACCACTTCAGCTACAAGGTTCTTCCCATCCTAGGTAAGATTTCCATTATTAGTTCTATGAATAAATAAATGTACTTGAATTTATGTTCCCTTTTCTCAATCTGAATAGTGAAAGTACTAGATCTTTGTGAAATTAAATTTTGGAATGTGAATTTATTGTTTAATGGACCACTGAGCATATTGGACCTATCATTTTATATTAGTAACAGAAATAATATGACTTTGGACCATATTTGATAAATGAATTATTCCAAATAAAAATGCTAGTAGTTGGCAGACCACTCCGCCATTTCTTTCTTTTTTCATGAAATAAAACGCTTTAAATTGTTTGTATTCAATTCACAAACACTATCCCTAAAAAAGGTAAACTTTTCTCCCAATTACTTTTGTTTTTATTTTTTATCCGTTAGATATTCATATCGAGATTCTGATTAACTTTGATTTACTTTTGTGTCAGACTCATTTACATAGAAAAGCGCTCTCTAAGAGGATTTTTTTTTTATAATCAGGACTGAAACGTGAAATCTCTCTGACACATTTCATCACACAAAATATTAGTATACCGTCAAACTACTTATTCTTGTTGAGAATTGTGATACTAATGAGGAAAACGTAACGCTCCTTAAAATGATTTTTTTCCCTTACTCATTAACTCTGATAGAAAATGAAGAAATTCTATTCATACCATCATAGAATTTACTTATGTGTTCATACTACAAATTGTCCGTTTTTGAGAGCTAATGATACTAAAGACCAAGAAATATAGTGGCATTTTGTCCTCAAACACTCATTTTCTTTCTTTTTAAAAAATGAAACAAGGGAAAATAGGAAAAAACAAAACAGTGAAATGTGTTTGAGATCATGCACTCATTTTCTTTCTTTATGTCTTGTGTTGGTTGAGTCAAGTCTGTCTTGGTGACTATCTTTTTACCTTTATGGGTAGGGTAAAATCTACACATATCTGTCCTTTTCAGATATCATCTATGGGATTTCAATGGTTACGTTGTTGTTGTTGTAAATTTTGGAAAAGAGTCTTCTACCTCCACAAGGTAGGAGTAAGATCTGTGAACACTCTACCATCAATAGAGTGCACCAGTAAAATTTTATTAGATATGCTCTTGTAAATTTTTTAAAGGTTTTTTAATATTTTCTAATGCTTGTTTGCCAAAAAATGTTTTTTTTTTTAATGTAGATGTTTTCATTTATATCATTTTCCACTTGGTTTGTGTTTGGTACGGCAAAGAAAAAATAAAAATCAGAGGAATTTCTATCTCACATTAGCAGAAAGTTGTTTTTTTTCCCTCTTAATATTTTTATGTGATTGATTAATAAAAATGGAGTTTTTTCCTAGATTTTTTTTTCCTTTGTGTGAAACACCCCATTTGATGTTTCTTTTATTTGTGTTTTTGATATTCTTCTTCTTCTTTTGTTACATGGGGATGAGAGAATGGAAAAAATATAAGTTTCAAAAAACCATGCAAAAGGATTTACAAAACTTTCTGGATCTATAGAAAAATTATCATTTTCTTGTTCTAAAATCTTTATATGAATTTATTATTCTTTTGAAAGTACCAAGTTTCGGATAAATTGAATTTACTTTTAAATGTTTGTTGTCTTAAAAGAAATAAGAAGTCATTTATTGTTTTTATCCCTCCAAAAAATAAAGGTATGTATAAAGGTGATGTCACAAATTTTATTTTATGGTTGAGTAATTAAGAGGATATGTACTTCTAATTTTATGGGTGTTAAGTCTTGAAGATCATGCTTTCAATGTTTATATATGATTAATTAACTAATTTTCTATGTATGTGTGTGTAAAAGAGCAAAATTTTATTTGATTATTTGGATTAATAATTTATTTTTGCTTTTATTCCTTGTTGTACTATTGACAGGATCAACCTTCGGCACACCACTGAGATACGTCGCAGACAGGTTGAAATCTTATACTCGACTAATTAATTTTAATTAATTTTATTGTTTTCATTGGAGAAAAAATAGACACGTATGTTTTGTAATGAAATTTAACATATCGAATTTAGTATGCTGAAGTTTTTATTTTTTTTCTTAATTTTTCAAAACACGACAATATTTAACTCGCAAGTTTATGTTACTACTTTTATCCATATAATGTTTTTTTCTAAATAACATTCAAATACCATTTTTCAAAACTAGTGAATTCTTAGCTTAGCTTCCACTTAAAATAATTAAAAGTTTGGAAATATTATCACTTAAAACCTAAAAGTTTGAAACCAAAAATGTATCTTGAAAGACTTGAAAAATCATTATTTTAAACCTTGTTAATTTTAATCTTATAGACACGATTTACAAATAATAATTTTTACATGTAATCTTCTTAAAAAATCAGAATTTTCTTCTTTTTGTAACCAAAAATGTAACCAAAAATGGTTTTATTTAGGAAGAAAATGGTTGGCGGATATCTCTTGTATATATTTGTATTTTTATATATACATTTTTTAAATTAAATTAATTATTGTATCTGATTTTTCTTATATATTATATAAATCATGAACAGGCAATTTTACGATTGATGTCAAATTATGCTCATATGTATCGAGTTGCGAAGCTTGCCTGGTTCATTCTCTTTCTCTCTCTTTTATTTTTTGATTTTTGTAATAATATTAATTCAATTTTTTTATCATGTCATTTTAGTACTATTAAATCTTATACTAATAATTTATTTTTTAATCATGTCCCAACCTATGTATGTCTCGATTCCACTCCAGGATTGAGGTAATTATCGTATTTCAACAATTTTCACAATTAGTTACACAAATAATTTATCAACTTTATATTTTTCATCTTCACAGTCGATGCATCGTGAGACGGTTGAAATTAGGAGGGAGTTGCGTGCTGCTCAAAGGATGATAGAGTTCGAATTCAAATCTCTTTATTTTTTAATTTTCATTTTATTAGCGATTTCTATTATTAAAAGTTTGATTTTTAATTACTTATACTTATATTTATATTTTATTTTATTTTCAGTACTGTTGATAGACATTGCAAATGTCGGTTCCACCGCAGGCATTGCGGCCGCCAAGGCCAACGCTAATTATATTCCTAATGCCGCCGCCAACAACAACACCGATACCAATGATAATGACAATGCAAATGACAATAACAACGCGAATGAGAGTGCAACAGAAAACCCATAATGATGCAAGACAAGAAATAAATATATAACCTTGATGATTCAAGTGTTTATGTGTGTTTTTATTTTCAGAAAATAAATTTGGCTGTAAATCTGGTATGTATACCATTTGCATGCCAAGCAGTCCGTAGATAATCGTACTTGTTAAGTTTGTGATATATATTGATGTGTAAAACATCTTTTTATGTATATTATGTGTCTTTCATGTAGTTGTGTTCTTTATATGTATTGTATAATATATACTTTGTTGTGTTGTGCGTACTTCAATTTTTTCATATGCTTTTTTAGTTACTAGTTTCTAGGCACATGCCTTGCACGTGTACTCGATTTCAATTGAGTATATAATTTTTAGAAATTATATAACATTAGTATTAAGCAATATATTTGAGTTATAAATTATAAAATAAAGGAGAATGCAAGTTCCTGAAGTAGTATCTTAATCCTACTTGGTTAAGTTTGTAATATAGATTGATGTGTAAAACATCTTTGTATATGTGTTATGTGTCTTTCATGTATTTGTGTTCTTCGTATGCTTGTTGTATAGCAACTAGTAATCTTATTTGTGAAACCTTGTACGCCATATTTTCTATATGTTGTATAATATATATGTCGTTGTGTTGTGTGTACTTCAATTCTTTCATATGTCTTTTAATTACTAGTTTCAGGGCACGTGCCTTGCATACATATCCACAGAAGCAGTACAAGATCATATTTAGCCGCTAATCAGGCCATCACAGTCAAGAACAACCATAAGTATCTAGAATAATCATAGACAAACCTACTGCTAAGTACAACAAGTATCCAGAACAACAGGTATGAACATAATTCTTAATAATAGAGTTTAACCGCGTAGCATGGAATATAGCCAACAACCAGTCCCTCACAGTATACATATCGCCAGCACCGTGCTACTCACACGGATAGACAAGTATTAAGCTAAGTATACGTACTAGTCATGTGGCATAAGTTTACATTCAACTCTCAACAAGCGCATTTAAAACTTAACAGTGCTAAAACCCAGCTAGTATGATAGATACAACTTATTACAATGCCCAAAACAGTGATCACAAGCCCAAATCATCAAGTATATCCTACGCTAAAGAAGACCCAACCATATATCTCATTTTTCAACTCAGTCTAGGGGAAGGAGAGCCTTAAGCAGACATAATCATAACATGAGTAACAAGCAACTAGAATCATACCAAATATACCGCAGGTATCAGTATCAGTAGGCCCAACAGGGCAAATCGGCATTTATACAAACAAACATATGACAAAGGTAGCATCAACGCTCAACTTACCTCAGTCGCGCTCTATCTCACCTTTACTACTCTTATCGGACACATTTACAGACGCACAATATTAATGCTAGCTCACATAATAGATACGTGTAATACATAATACAAATGATAGTTCCAACCTCAACAAGATATATACTTATCTTACTCAAAATCTCCTACCATAACAGGCTCCGATTATACATATATTTCAACTCAGTCTAGAGGTACAAAAAGCCTAGCCTACCTGAAGGCGACTCCACGCATTCTGAGTTAGTTTATGTGAGCTTTACCCCCACCACTTTCAAATGTCGCTCAGCTATCAAAACATGAATCACAATATCATTACGGTCGTTTTGACCATAATATCTCAAGAAATGGAAAGAGATACACCAGTTGCAACTAAAATGGGAAAAAATGGGGCCCACACTCAAAATACCAAATCAACCCCTATAAAATGACATTTACGTCACTCCGAGTCTATGACCAAAAATTGAGCTTCAATATGAGGCCAGAACAATCAAAAACAACCTACAAAAATGACATTTCTCATCGAAACAATATTATGTACAACAACTTCTCAATTAAATTTCTCAAAGTATATATGATCAAACCAAAAGAATTCTAGCATACCACAACATAAATCTCGAAAAGTACTACAGTTTAGACCCAAATTTTATTTAATTCAATAAGAAACAACTGAGATATCTCATTTCAAAATTTTAAAAATCACAGCATAACATGAAGCAATAATACTATTTTTGCACCAAACAGACTCTATCGATTATTCCGACATCACCACGGTGTGCGTCTCACAAAAACGCACAAAATACACCCAAATTTTACCAAACTTCGACACAAAATGGATAAGAAATCACACATTAAAATTTTGAAAGATATATTCAATATTACAGCAAGAAATCAACAATTTGTAAATCAAAATGCGTGCCAAAGCCAAAATCCTAGATCCACACAATGTTCCTCACAATATTCCGTATAATTTAGCCTTTTTAATCGCTAAAATCGGATACATATTCGCAAAGCTATAGCTATTATAAGTTTTGCTCTTCAATTTCGCGAAAATAAAGCTTTTAACGCATCGTCACAGCCTCAGTGGCAACCCCTAGCTAGGCCACGTTGGTGCCACCTTTTAATTTTTCGCAATTCTTCAAACTTAACTTCGATGTTCTAATCTCGTCCAGAGTCATAAAAATATAATTTATATATGAAATCTAATCGAAAATGACATTTTGGACTCAAAGGTGTAGCCAAAATTCCCATTGGAGGTAATTTTGTTCCAATGTAAGTCCCACTTTCCAATATCAAAGTCTACCGAAGGGGCCAAAGCACACTCAAAAGCCTCTGAAACTGAACGAAAGGTCCTCCTAGATAAAATTCGACGTTTTAGATCCAACGATGCAATTAGTGTCAATAATTCTAAATAGCCCGAGGTCACTATGCTAATGCTCAAACTGATAAAATATTCGCGGAATCGTAGAAATGACCTAGAGGATCATTACAGTGTATTATATATATATAAGTTTAAGTTGTTGGAAGCTAAAAGTGAAAGAAAATAAATACATGACATAAAATAATGAACTTGTAAATAAAAAAGTTTATAGAATTTGTACAGGTCCAATGGTATATTTAAAGGTCTTTCCAAGTAATGAATTAAATTTAATAGAGAATTAAGGGTTTTTTTTAAAAAAAATAAAATAAAATAATCAATCTACTTTTGAAGAACATTTAGTAATTCAACTCTCATTTTGATATATATTTTTTTTGGTAATGCATTTTTAGTAATATATAATATAATATGATAAAATAATAAGTATATCATTTTATACATTTTTAAGGTTTAATACATAAATAGCTAGCCTCTTAGATTTGTTAGATCATTCCATTTAGACCCACAAATTAAGTTTTGTTTCAATTGAATTTCTCAAACTCTTAATAAAATGTTCCAATTAGGTAGATTTAGATAGAATTTTGATTATTATTTTTTCTTTTGTTTGTGTGTTGTCATTCTTTTAATTAGATCGTTAAATTAACCACATAAAATATGTTATCTCCTTAAATTATACAGCTTTGTCTCAATAAGTCATAAAAGTCTAGGCACTTTCTACTTGAGGTTGATGCATAAAATATATAAAAGAAATGATATATGTTATGTATATAACTTAACTACCTAACAAACAAATTAAAACATAAGCACAAGTGTTTCCGAAATTTGGATAGGAATTGTCTAGTGGAACATTTTATTAGGTGTTGAGCTATTCAATTGCTGGAACATAACTTAGTTTGATTATCTAAATAAAATATCTTAGCAAATTTAGGGAATTGACTATGTATATCTTTTAGAATAGTTTTGTGATTGTGTATTATACTTTTATTATGAATTGTTCTTTGTTCGGTAAGATTGTATAAACAATTGACGCAATTTTCATATTTTCTCAAATTATGAGGTTTTTTTATTAATAAATAAAAATACAATTTAATAATTCAAACTACATATCTAAACAAAAACATCAACTTCATAATTTCACCTTAGATTGGGCCTAGAGTTATCGCTCGGTTTGTCAAAGTGTCTCCATATTTTAGTAGTTCAATTTTATACTTAAGGTGTTTTCACTATTAACATAGTATAAATAAATAAAAAATGTACTTGATCAATGTATCTTACTTTTTGTCAATTATAAGTTACCAGAAGTGTACTAGATCTTATGGATTTAAATGTTTAGAAAATGAATTAGTTAATTGTTTAATTAACTACTAAGTAAAGGGCAAGCCCGGTGCACTAAAGCTCTTGCTATGCGCAGGGTTCGGGAAGGGCTCGACCAAAAGGATATATATACGCAATCTTACTTTGCATTTCTGCCAGAGACTATTTTCAAGGCTTCAATCTGTGACTTCTTGGTCACATGCATGGGACCAACTTTACCAGTTAAACACGACTTTGGACCATTCATAAATGAATAATTCCAAATCACAATGTTAGCAATTGGCAGACCTCTTCCCCTGTGTTTTTCTTTTTCATGGATGTAACGCTTTAAAATATTCGCATTCAATTCCACAAACTCAATCTTTAAAAAGGTTAACTTTTCTTCTAACCATTTTTATTTTATTTCTTCAGTGTTTGTTATTTGTATTAAGATCTTGATTAATTTGAATTCATTTTGTAAAGAGTCATTTAAGAGAAAAACACTCCCTAAAAGGAATTGTTTCCCATACTAATGAGTTCAATTCTAAAAATATATCCAATAAAATGTGTAAAGATTCTATCTATACTATCACAATTCTTACGGATTGATTCACACTACTCATCTCTTGTTGATGGTTACGATATTAAAGATAGAGAAAGTAAGAAAAAATGCCAAAAAGTAAATAGTGTCATTTTGTCGTTAAGCATTATGTTTATCTTTTTTTAAAATAAGTAAAGCAAGTTTTCATATGATCGACAAATTTCAAAGAATAAACAATACTTGGTAAACTTCATGCAAGAAAGAACGAAAACTCACAACTGTAAATCCAATGTCACTACTCACTTCAATTTGGTGCCAAATTTGTTGAAATAAGAGAGGAAATGAACAAGGAATTTTTGGATTTTATATGAGAAAGAGAGATAGAGTTACTTTTAGCCACATTATCTTCATGCGTGGTCATATGGTTGGACTAGGCATAGGGTCGAGGATTCATCCAAATCATCTTTGATGAAAAATTATATTAATTATATGTGGTTAAAATTAATTTTTATGTGCAAATAGTAGATGTTGAACCTCTTTTAAGTTTTTCATCTGTTTATTATATTTTGAATCCCTTTGATAAAATACTAATGATCGTTATGACCAAATTGTAATACGTGACCAAATTACCAAAATACCCCTAGAAGAGACATGTGCGGATAACGTGTCTTCCCATGCTCCGATGGCGAATCCGAGGCCGGATTTGCAATCAGCATGAAATATTGAGCAGAAAAGCAATCTCGATGATTTTTAGAGCAACCGAATCAAAAGATAAATTTTTAATGCGAAAACGCGAACTAGTGTAGGTGTGCGACCGGGCCGCGACACGCCACCATCACGGACCAACACTTTGTTTTATCCTAAAAATTTTCTATGGGATTCGAAACCTCATTCTTTAGTGAAAAATATCAAAAATAAACCCAGTCTGCGTCGCAAACCCATGTCCTAAGACAAACTTTTTTCGAATTTCGTGAGGGGCATTCCAGACCTTTCCAAACCCCTCTTGGACTTAATATATGATAAAAATAGGCCGTTTTAAGTATGAAAAGAGTTTTAAACCCTATTCTAAATCTTTTCAAAACCTTTTAACAAAAAGACCTAGGGCTAAAGAGAAGAGAGAAGAGCGAGGATTTGAGGAATTAAAGCCGGATTCGTCCTAAGTTGATCATCTACCTTCATCCCAGGTATGTAAGGCTAATACAACATTGGATTGAGTTCGTCCACATGCCACTTCACATACTCTGATTCGAGTTGAATTAAATTTGAGTTTTCTTGAGTTCCCGAATTGAATCCTTGAGTTAATTATCATTTTATTACATAAGAATATATTGATGATGATGTTGAGTTGAGTATTTGGTTGGATACATGTTCATGTCTTTGTTCACTTGAACTGAACCCTAATTGATGATTTCATTTAATATTTTTATGCATTTTTTCGAATTGAGATTGATGGTTGTTTCATATAGTGAGCAAGGAAGATTTTTGAGCATATTTTACTGAGTCTGCATGAAAACGAGTTTTGAGCATAAATACTAATTTGAAAAAGAGTCCTGATGACATGTAAAGATTTTTGAAGCATATGTTTTCAAAAAAAAGCACTTGATGTTTGAGATGAGTTTTAAAGAGATGTCTTGGGGAGTAATATTAAGCACCAAGTTGGGTTGAGCACTAGTGGCTCAAAACATCATAACTACGTTGCCTGCGTAGGACAATTGTGCAGCATGTTTTGGCAACTCCTTTCCCAAAAGATGGATGGGGAAGATGGATTATGATTCATGATGTAGAGGTTAACGTCCTTACCTTGGCAAGTAATGGATGGGCGAGCAACGACATCGTGTTTGTTGTGCACCATCAAATAGGGTGGTGGAATGTCTGTCGGTTAGAAAAATGTTTCAATCTGCATAACATATTTGACTAAGTTGCAAACTAGAGTATCTTTTGAAGTGCATTACTTTGTTATAAAATTTGGACGATTTGGTGTGAGTTGCATACTATTGAGTTATTTTCAAAGCATGACTTTATTCTTACACTTGCATGTTTTACTGGGTTGAGATGAGTTCACTTTGAGTTGAGTTACTTGATTTAATTATGTCCTTTTCCTTCCGGCTATTTTACATACTAGTATATTTCATGTACTGGTGTTCCTTTTAGACTGCATCATTTCATGATGATGAGGCGGGTATTAGAGGATTTCAACAGACGCACCTTAAAGTTTAGATTCGTGATTATAGAGATGGTGAGCCCTCCTTACCTTCGGAGGAGCCATTTTACTTTTACAAAATATTTATTTTATTTTGTTTTGAGTTGGGTAGCCATGGTTTGTCATGGTACTATCTAGATGTTAGAGGTAAAGGCTTCATAGACATTGAGTAGAGGATGTTGAGTATTGTTTTTCCAACTCTCGTTTATTAGAAATTCTCTTTTTATTAAAGACTTTGTTTGCTTATTTTACAGTCTTTTCTTTGAGTATTTTCTTCCACTATTGAGTATGAGGTGACGATGACGCCAAGTGGTTCGCTCGAGGACTAGCAATAGTCTTTGAGTGCTGGCCACACCAAGGGTATCCTTCCGGGACTGACAGAAATATATTGGACCAAAACAAAAAGACTAGTGTGATCATTTTGATGGCCAGGACTCCCTCAGACACAAATTAAATTTGGAAATCAATCATAAAACATGGTAAGAACCTCAGGAAATGGTAAAAATATTAGTCCACAATTGACTTGATTAAATGTTGATTGTGGTCAACTCTAATTTCATATTTCAACTAAAAACTAACTCAATGGTCTGAATCACTCTCAAAACCCTCGAAGCCCATGCAAAAATGCATCCATCAAAGTACAAAAAAAAGTCTTTCAAACCTAACGGAGCCGACAAAACTCAATTGCAATATCTTTTACCCATTTTATTGACTTTGATAAAAATTTTATATCTCAAAACCCTAAGGAGCATATACCTTAAGTGTGGTCAACACTCAAAAATCATTATTGGTCCTAATGAAACCCTTGGTCTGGAACACTTAATCTGCAAAAAGATTCAAACATTTTAAAAGGATATTCAAGCCACTACTCAATCATCAAAAGCAATATGAATGATAGATTGAGAAACAATTAAGTCATAATTAAATAATTCATTATTGTAAACTCAATGATAAAGTAATAATTTTTCAAGAACAAACTCCACTTTAATACTGTCTACCTCATCCTATGAAACCTCTAAACTAAACAAACTCTACTTAACTTTTCTCATGTCATATTTAAAACCACAATATTAAAGGGTATTTCAATACATTTTATATATCTTTAGTTTAATATGCCACATGATTCAATTATCTTTTAATTTTATAAAACATTGTGTCAAATCAAAATCAAGTAAAAAAATTACTTAGGCAGATCCTTTTTTAATAAATAACTACTGATTTTAGCGATACTTTTTATTTATTGCCATTTATAGCAACATTATGATAAATTTGCACTTGTATTAAAAGTGAATTATGCATGCAATATAAATTTATTATAAGTATTTTAAAATATAGTGTGCTTGTTTGGTAAGAAATTGACACAATTTATTATACATGTATTAGAATATGTGATAAATGTATTAATCATCAATGAAACTTGTATTAGATACTTCTCTGTAATATGAATTAAAATTGTATTATAAGTATTTAGCGAAAATAAATTGTTATTGCTATAAATTGTAAATATTTTTTTAATCTAGTATAGCTATGTAAGTTTTCCAAAATTAAAACTAGAAAATATTGTCTTTGAAGAAACCAAAGTAATGTTTTAGCCCAAGCACAAAAAAGGTAAAAACTTATTAACATAGCGTTTGTATCAAATTAATGTTTGAATGTATGATTTCGTCTCGTGATTGCAAACCATCATCGAAATGAAATCTAAATTCTTCAAAAAAATTAATTTGAAAATTTCACATCATAATTTCACATTTTTTAAACAAAAAACTTGACCTAAAGTTTTTTTTTTTTTTAAAAAAAATCACTATTTATATTATCAAACATTTATTTTATATACAACCAAAATTTATAGCTGATATTATTACTAATAATATTGACCACCAACAGCTCAAAATAACAATGTTGGTTCGTCTTCTTCATCATCTAATCAAGAAAATGTATGCTCAACATGAGGATTGTACTTTACATTATAACCGTATTAAAAGTAGTACATTATAATAGTTGTTCAATGTTACTTTTTTGTTGATCAAAAGGTCGATTAATAAATATTAAATCTTTTTAGAATAGTTTTGTGATTGTGTATTATACTTTTATTATGAACTTTTGTTTGTTCGGTAAGATTGTATAAAGAATTGGCGCAATTTTGATATTTTCACAAATTATAAGATTTTTATATTAATAAGCAAAAATACAATTTGATAATTCAAATTACATATCTAAACAAAAACATCAGCTTCATCATATAATTTTATATGATGATTTCACCTTAATTAGGCCTAGAGTTAAAGTTCGGTTATCAAAGTGTCTCCATATTTTAGTAGTTAAATTTTATACTTAAGGTGTTTTCACTATTAGCATAGTATGAATAAATAAATAATGTACTTGATCAATGTGTTTTTCTTTTGTCAATTATAATCTACCAGAAGTATACTAGATCTTGTGGATTCAAATGTTTAGAACATGAATTAGTTAATTATTTAATTAACCACTAAGTAAAGGGCAAGTTCGGTGCACTAGAATTCTCGCTATGCGTAGGGTCCAAAAGATACTTGACCATAAGAGTCTATTATTCGCAATCTTGCCTTGCATTTCTGCCAGAGACTATTTCCAAGGCTTAATCTGTGATCTCTTGATCACATGCATGGAATCAATTTTACTGATTACTTCAAGGCTCTCCTTCTTAACCACTAAGTAAACAAGTACCATATTGGACTTATCATTTAAATTTATCAACAGACTTATCATTTAAATTTATAAATGAATGGTTCCAAATCACAATGCTAGGAATTGGCAGACCTCTTCCCCTCTGTTTTCCCTTTTCATGAATGTTACGCCTTAAAATATTCGCATTCAATTCAACAAACTCTACCTTTAAAAAGGTTAACTTTTCTTCTAACCATTTTTATTTTATTTCCTTTTCAGTGTTGGACATTTGTATTAAAATGTTGATTAATTTGAATTCATTTTGTAAAAAGTCATTTAAGAGAAAGACGCCTAAAAAGAATTGTTTCCCATACTCATGAGTTCAATTCTAAAAATACCTCCTATAATGTGTAGAAATTCTATCCATACCATGACAATTCTTACGGATTGATTCACACTGCTTATCTCTTGTTGACAGTTACGATATTAAAGAAAGAGAAAGAAAGCAAAAAAGTCAAAAAGTAAATAGTGTCATTTTGTCATCAAACATTATGTTTATCCTTTTTAAAATGAGTAAAGCAAGTTTTCATGTGATTGAAAAATTTCAAAGAATAAAGAACACTTGGTAAACTTCATGCAAGAAAGAACAAAAACTCAAAACTGTAAATCCAATGTCACTACTCACTTCAAGTTGGTGCCAAATTTGCTGAATTAATAGAGAAAAAGAACGAGAAATTTTTGGATTTTATATGAGAAAGAGAGATATAGTTACTCTTAGCTACGTTATCGTCATGTGTGGTTCACTCAACTCTTTGCAATCACATGGTGGAGCCTAACGGAGCTGACAAAACTCGATTACAATATCTTTTACCCATTTTATTTACTTTGGTCAAATTTTTATATCTCAAAACCCTAAAATTTATGTCATGCTCAAAGTGTATGTCTTAGGCGTGGCCAGCACTCGAAAATCATTACTGGTTCCAAATGAAATCGTTGGGCTAGATCACTCACTCAGTAGAAGATTTAAGCAATTTAAAAGAATACTCAAGCGGCTACTCAATCATCAAAAGCAATATGAATAGTAGATTGAGAAACAATCAAGCCATAAATAACTCTATGTTGTAAGCTCAATGACAAAGTAATAGTGTTTTAAGAATAGACTCCACTTTAATACTGTGTTACTCAGTCTATTTAATCTCTAAACTAATCATAACAAGGTACCAAGAAATGCCCATGGCTACCTAAAAAGAACTATCAAGTAATTGCATATAGAATTGGAAGGATACCTTCGCAGGTAAGGAGCTCTCAACATTGTCTGGAATTAATAAATCTTCAACAAAACGTCTATTGAGAAT
Source organism: Solanum rostratum (assembly GCA_029948455.1). Classification (NCBI taxonomy): domain Eukaryota; kingdom Viridiplantae; phylum Streptophyta; class Magnoliopsida; order Solanales; family Solanaceae; genus Solanum; species Solanum rostratum. The sequence continues at coordinate 11,469,509 of CM057053.1, read as the reverse complement.
CTTTAGCATTTGTATCTGCCTCATAAAATAACACAACATCAAATGACATTAATACCTGGAATATACGATATGTAAAATGAAAGAAAGAGAATAACTCAAGACAAGCTCAATAATAGGAATGGTCACCTCAAGTTAAAGCATGCTAAAATAATGATTTAAAAAAAACATACTCATATAAATGCAATCTCAATAAAATAATATTATTTACTCTTGGAGAATTTATCTAATCAACAATCATTATCTATGAGCTAGTAATGATTGTAAGGACCCAGAACTATACGACCTCGATGAAGCATGAAATTTGATTTCGGAAGAGTTTTCGACCAAGGTGACACTTCATGGGAGCCATTACGGTCCGTGTGGAGCCTCCACGAAGTGGCCCCTGGCCCATGGAGGTTGTTTGGCCCTTAAACATGGTGTTTTAAACTAAGAAACACCACACTTGGACCCCTCACAGTCCATGTGGCACTTCACGGACCGTGTGGCGGGTCGTGTGATGGCCTTGGCTTGAAATCCCACAACTTTGGGACCAAGTATGGTTACACGGACAAGCACACGGCCGTGTGGGATGGCACGGCCCGTGAGGCCATCCGTAAAGCTTCCGGAGTAAAATGTTTTGAGGTATGGAATCATCGTCTCTTAACTTGATCGTGAAAATTTTCTAAGGAGAGGGGTACGGGCAGTGTCACGACCCGTGTGGCACTACACGGTCCGTATAACCTCCTTGAAGGTGACTTCTTTGAAAAATTCTAAGTATGGGATCTTCAAGCTCAAAATAAGTTCACTTTCAAGCCTTCAGTTCAAGCTTATTAATGTTGTTTAAGGACATCATGGGTCTCCTACATCAAGTCAAGTTCAAAGAAATTTCATTGACTAAGTTTTTCACAAGTATCGATAGAAGGGTCAACTTTAAATGGTCATATCTCTTAGAACAAAAGGAATTGGGTGGCCCACAACCTACAAAATTGAAGCTCTTTGAATTATCTTTCCAACGCATCTGGTCTCACCTCATTCCGAGTTCGGAGCAAGAAGTTATGCCCTTTTTCATAAAACTTGTCTGGGCTAGACGGGAGTCCTTCACGGACCGTGAAGAGCTTCATGGGTCGTGAAGCCAACCGTGTGAATTTCGGCTTAAAATTTAGAGGGGCGTTTTATTGAGTTATTTTTGATAGACCCATCCCCAAGGCTTCTAAGACCTTGTTAACCCCCTTTATATTCCTAAACTTCTCCTACACTAATTCTAAACCCTCATTCAAGACAATCACTTAGTTTCTAGAATTGAACTCTCAAAATTCTCTCCAAGTCTCATCTTCAAGATTCAAGCTAGGATTCAATTGGGGTTTCAAATTCAAGCTAAATTCTTCTCAAATTCATCTTCCTAATCAAGGTATGTGGGATTGATTCTTGGTCCCTTTCAACCAATTAGAAGACCCAAAATTCCTTTCAATCTATTTGATGAATTTTTAGTCACTTTAAATATGAAATTTCATTATTTAATTTTATTAAATCTAATTAGTGTATGGGATGCATTTTACCTATTAATTCAATTCATTTTGAATATTATTATGATGATTTACATTGAGTTATGAAATTATGAACATGCATGCCCCCCTTTAAAATTGATTTATGCATGGGTGACTATTACTATGTTTTGGATGTTGATTTAATTACGGATTTATTCAAGTTCATATTACGATGTTGATTTTAACTTGAATCTATGTTATCCATGCTATCCTCACATCATGGATTGCATTGCATTCATGAGCATTGGTTTATGGAAATTATGAAGTGGGTTAAACCCACTTATATTTTATGAATTGATTATGATATGATTTTGGTAAGATATTGGTTATGACTAAAAGGTCATCACCCGTATGTCTATGATTATGGCTCTTTGAGCATTATGGGTGCTTGCACCATCATATATATGTGTAGATGAGCTATTCCTCGCATGAGCATTATGATTATGATCCTATGATTTACATTGAGCCTAAATGTGCATTGAACGTTTTAAAATGGATATTGATCTTATGAAAGCACATATATATATAAGTATTCATGTGGGATGTTGTTGACTTAGCACTGATGGATTGGGGGTGTCAGGGATATCCCCAAGGTCCCTCTCCCTTTCCTTGAACTATGTGACAACGTAGGAACGATCTCCATTACCGAAAAAATCAGGTTGTAAGAAATGAATATCCGTCTATTATGTTTATATTATGATATGATTATGTAATCCTTCTGAAATGCGTGGTCGTAAGGAAGGTGGCCATCCATCGAAAAGTTTGATCGTAAGGTGTGATATAGATTACCTTTGGCAAGTAATCTTCTCCCTACCGCTGGGAGGTCCTAATCGGTCTAATTCATGTAATAGCTCACATGGATTTGGTTTGTCGGTTAAAGTCCATCCCCACTATATAGGAGCATTATTGCATTGCATGTTGATACGCCCAAATTTACACTCCAAAAGAAGAGTAAAGTGGTCGTTGGTCCAATATAGAACTCAACCAGAGTTGAGGTCGATCCCATAGGGAAAGCGTGAGAATGATTCTATTAGCACCCTCTTTCAGATATAAATTCTATTCCCAAAATAAAGTTGCATAAAGTAAATGGGGGTTGTGATGATTCAATTAAATTCCTATAGTAAGGTGTCTAAAGATGATGTTGATACTGGATTCCAAGCAGTTAATGAGAAGCTAGAGTTGTGTTCCTCATGACATCTAATACGATAAACAAACTGGTGCGGTAAACTCGTTCATGAGATAATACCTAGTTCACCTTCCGGTCTTTCCTAGGCATATTTCACTCATCACCTTACGGTCTCAGAATGTATGCAATTTCAACCTTTATTCTCGATCTCAAATTACTCTCACCTTTCGGTCTCAAGTACTTAGACTAGGTTAAAAACCTCGAATTTCTGTTGTAGGATTCTTTTCCTAATTACTACATTCCTCCCGGGTATGTAACAAATACGGACTTACCCTAACGCGTCGACTCATTAGGGAGAAGTTAAAGTGAAGGATGCTACGATAAATGCGATGATCAATTCACGAATTTACCCCAGCTTGTGTTATTTTATTGAATTATCATGGTTCCCACAACTCTAGTTGTGGGTTTAGCCTAGCATGTTCAATACAGTTTGTCCACAACAATACCAAGAATTCATAATAATAGACTTACGATTGAGATAATGATGAATTCACGTGTTACAATCTTCCCAGAGATGATCAGAATACAAGAATTTAATGTAAAGTAAAGTCACAATATTGCTTTCTGCTTGTTTTCTGCCTCCAGCGTTCAACAACCTTAAAAATGGAATAAAATATATATATATATATATATATATATATATATATATATATATATATATATATATATATATATATATATATATATATATATATATATATATATATACAAGGAAAAACTAATCCAACTAAAAATAGAAAAATAGACTTCGGCATGGTACGGGTCTTTACACGAGTTGTGTGGGTCCAAACGGACCATCACACGGTCCGTGAGTCTTCACTCTTTGCTTCTTATGCCTACCGGCATGGTCCGTGTGGAGGTTCATGGACCGTTAAACGGCCCGTGAACCTTTCTTTGTGCAAATTCTGAGCGGTGACTTGACATACCATCGGCACGGCCCATGCTATGGTCCGTGGTTGATCACACGGTTCATGACAGGCCCTGTCTTCCTTCACTTGCATGAACACTGTTATTTTCGACGTTGATCATTCCAATTCACGTCAACCCCACGACACGTGAGAGTTCTGACAGTCCGCGTGTGCCTCTCGTGAAGTTTACCCTAGCTCTATTCCAGCTCCATGTCTCCTCCACGCCAAGTGTAGAGTCACGGCAGGGTACACGGCCCGTGTACAGTGACACAATTCGTGAAGGCCCCCGTGGTCTCTCACTTGGTCTATTCCCAGCTTCTTTTGTTGGGAGCCCCTTCATCTACACTCCCACGGCTCGTGTGATGGTACAACTTCTTTTGTATGTGACTGCTTTAGCTATTTGTTCACTCTTTCTTCTCGCAATTCATCCATCATTCGATGCCTTCATCATTTTCCTGAAATGTACTAACACACACACATCAAACCACATATTTGCTTGAGAACGTACAAAAATTCTTCGTTCAAAGCATCATAAGAGTCGTATTTCTACGACTCATCGCATGCATCATGAATTTCATGGAATCTTGTATACTTCTCCATTGGATATATGATTCTTTCTATATTATATGCCCTTGTCATATAATATTGAAATGCAGGTTGAGTAAGTCATATGCATTGCATGCCCACATACTAAGTACATTCAAACATACTAACACACACTCTATGTCTACATAATTTCACCATGTGGGGAACGTGTGTTACGACCATCCACCATTTGACGGGTAGCTCGAATTCAGAGAGTTGATATTGTGGTGAGTCCTATCTTCCAAGGACAAGCCACCTTCCGTCTACCTATGTTGTTTTCTATTTATCTTCTTAATTTATGGTGAGCCTGGGACATGTCTTGACCCCATCCCATCTTATGACTAGAGGCATTATTGGACATCTTGTAGACTCTCGTAAATTCTATATGTTATGTATTGTATTTGAAGCATATGATTTCAGCTATCTATTGGATGGCTACCATGGATTGATTATGGGAATGTGATATGTATGTATAATTGATGTGGAAATGTGGAAGATCCTAAGTCCTGTATTGCCCCATAGAGTGTGTTATACTTACCCGCTCCTTAGTTCTAATGTGCTATGTGCTATGTGAATCCATATAAATCCCTTTCCCTTCGATATCCCCATAGCGTGAGTCCTACTTTCCCATCCCTTAGAACTATATGTTTGCTATTTGAATGTGCTTCCAAACCGATGATGTGGATTTGGATACTTTGAGGCTTGTTTATGGACTCTCGGGTTCCCATTCGCCGTGTCACATCTAGGCCCTAGGTTCGGGTAGTAACAATGATACAACATACTATTGTCATTTCCACAATCGTCTAATATCTTGCAAGAGAAAGGATGAAAACTCAATTCATGGATCTATATAAAAATCTCAGTGAGGCTGAGGAGTTGCATGAATTAACAGTCAAGATCCTATCCTATGTTGGCTACATAGTTCATGTGGTTTGAGTTGCCTCTACTCTTACCCAAATCGTTGCTTAATTCTACTACCAAAATAAATTTATTATGTTCATACCTCAAATGAGTAATTTACTCAGAATTCTTCTCAATTAGTCTCATTGGACTTTAACTCAAAACTCAAACTCATCTCATTTCATAATGCGCTTTATGGAAAATATATTTTTAAGGTTATTCATAATATTTCTTCCAAAACACTTTCCTTAAAGCCTCATTTAAAGTCAATGCTCATGCTCATTTAAAGTCAATAAAATGTGCAGGGATGCAGTTTAAAATCATACTGTAACATCCGATAAAATTACCAAAATACCTCTAGACGAGAAACGCTCGCATACCACGTCTTTCCAAACTCCGATCAACACAAAACATTTAGTGAAAAAATGATCTTGGTTCGATTTTAAAGCAACCGAATCGAAAGATATTTTTTTGATGCAAAAATACAATTCCAGAAAAGTGCATGACATGTCCGCGTCGCGGACTTGTTGTGGATTTGTACTTACCGGTGATTCAAATATTTTTTTACAGGGTGAGAAAATCGATCGGAAAATTATTGGAAACAAATGTACATGTACATGATAGGTCCGCGTTGTGGACCTGGTCCATGGATCTGTTCCATCGAAGTTCAAAATTTTAAATCTTTTGAGGGACATTCCAGATATTTCCCAACCCCTTCTAAACTTAATCGACGACCAATATATGTTATATTTTTAATCTAAAAAAGGTTCCTAAACCCATTCAAAAATCTCTTACTTACAACTTAAAGATTGTGAATTTGAATCACCAAAGGAATAAAAAAGGCGAGAGCTCCCAGAGAGAGATAAAATAAAATGTATCCAAGTGTCAAATTATTACCACTTCAGCTACAAGGTTCTTCCCATCCTAGGTAACCTCTTTTCTTGTAGGATTTACAAAGTGAGACTTTATAATTTCTTACTCAAAAATTAATAAAATACGCCAAAAGCCAAACCCTTTGGTACTGAAGTTGATCTCCTCCATAGTCGTGGATTGAATTGTATTTGTATAACACTTCTTTGTCACTAATGGAGACACTTTTGACAACGTCATTTACAATCGTAAAAATTTGGTGTCCAAAGTTAATTAAATTTGAGAAGTGTCATTATTAGTTCTATAAATAGATGAATAAATAAATGTACTTGAATTTATGTTCCCTTTTCTCAATCAGAATAGTGAAAGTACTAGATCTTTGTGAAATTAAATTTTGGAATATGAATTAATTGTTTAATGGACCACTGAGTAGACAATATATACCATGCATATTGGACCTATCATTTTAATTTAGTAACAGAAAAAATATGACGTTGGACCATATTTGATAAATGAATTATTCCAAATAAAAGTACTAGCAGTTGGCGGACCTCTCCGCCATTTCTTTCTTTTTTGCATGAAATGAAACGCCTTAAATTGTTTATATTCAATTCACAAACACTATCTCTAAGAAAGGTAAACTTTTCTCCCAACCACTTTTGTTTTTATTTTCTATCCATTAGATATTCATATCGGGATTCTGATTAACTTTGATTTATTTTTATGTCAGACTCATTTATAGAAAATTTTGATACTAATGAGGAAAACGTAATGCTCCTTAAAATGATTTTCCCCCCTACTCATTAACTCTGATATAAAATGAAGAGATTCTATTCATACCATCATAGAATATACTTATATGTTCATGCTACAAATTATCCGTTTCTGAGAGCTAATGATACTAAAGACCAAGAAATATAGTGGCATTTTGTCCTCAAACACTCATTTTCTTTCTTTTTAAAAATGAAACAAGGGAAAATAGGAAAAAACAAAACAGTGAAATGCGTTTGAGATCATGCACTCATTTTCTTTCTTTATGTCTTGTGTTGGTTGAGTCAAGTCTGTCTTGGTGACTATCTTACTACCTTTATGAGTAGGGTAAAATCACTGAAACACACATCTGTCCTTTTCAGATCTCATCTATGGGATTTGATAACTCCATTAATGGAGAGTTTAAGAAAGCTTGAGGAAGAAGAAATAGAGCAATGCAGAGAAGAAGAAAAGATAAGAAGGAGAAAGAACTCTTTTTATGGATTAGTCATGCCTTTGGTGTGAGCTCTATTTATAGACAATGAACTAACTAACTAACTAACTTTTCTAACAACTTTCTAACAAACTTCTTAACCACTTCATCCTACACTTAATCACATTTACCACACCATAAACTTGTTATTCACACGTACTAGTCTACACTCCCCCTCAAGCTTATGGCTGAAATACATTTTTGATTTCCAACTGATTGAGTAGTAGGCTGTGTTATGCTCTTTCCAAGCCTTTAGTGAGTAAGTCAGCTAGTTGATTCTTGGTGTTTGTGTGCTCAGTTTTCAGCATTCCTTGGCAGATTTTCTCCCTGACAAAATGACAGTCAATATCTATATGCTTTGTTCTTTCATGGAATATTGGGTTGGCTGCTATTTTGAATGGATGCTTTGCTGTCACATATCACACTCACTGGCAGCTCCACACTCACTCCTAGTTCCTTGTATAGCCTTATCAACCATGTTATTTCAGCTGCACAAGTAGCCATGCTCCTAAATTCAGCCTCAGCTGAACTCCTTGACACTGTCTCCTGCTTCTTAGATTTCCAGGAAATGAGTGCTCCTCCAAACTTGACTAGGTAGCCTGTGACAGACCTTCTGGTTTCTAGGCATGCTCCCTACTCTGAGTCACAGTATGCTGTTAGTTTTGTAGAGTCTTTTGCTGGCATGAACAGCCATAAACCAGGTGCTTCTTTGATGTATCTGATAACCCTTAGTGCTGCTTCCATGTGTTAGAGTTTGGGACAGTGCATAAACTGACTCTGAACATGTACTGAGAATGCAATATCAGGTCTTGTCATAGTGAGATACAATAGTCTTCCAACCAATCTCTGATATACTGTAGGATCCATCAGTAGTTTATCATCTTAAGTCTCCTTGATCAGTTCATCATACTTGACTGATGTGAGTTTCTTATTCATTTCAAGTGGAGTGTGTGCAGGTTTGGGTCCCCCTAGGCCAGATTCTGAAATCAACTCCAATGCATACTTCCTTTGTGACATGACTATCCCTTTTTTTGATCTTAAGAACTCAATACCTAGGAAGAATTTTAGTTCCCCCAGATCCTTCATTTTAAACCTCTTCTGTATCTCCTTTCTTGTGTCACACAGGAGCTGATGACTGCTTCCTGTTACTAAAAGGTTTTAGGTCATCCACATAGATCAACACTATCACAATATCATTTCCAACCATGTGTGTGAAAAGTGAGTAGTCATGATGATTTTGTTTGAACCCCATCTGAACTAGTGCTTCTGTCAACTTTAAATTCCACTGCCTTGGTGCTTGTTTGAGTCCATAGAGAGACTTGTGCAGTTTGCAGACCTTACGGCTCTCCCCCTGTCTGGCAAACCCACTAGGTATCTCCATATAGACCTCCTCTAGAAGACCACTATTGAGAAATGCATTGTGGATATCCATCTGATATATAAACCAATGCTTGGATGCTGCAAGAGAGACAATAGTCGTGACTGTGACCATCTTAGCCACAGGACTGAATGTTTCACCATAGTCTAGACCTTCTTTCTGACTGAACCCCTTGGCAACAAGTCTGGCTTTGAACCTTTCCACTTCTCCTGAGGCTAAGTACTTGACTTTGTATATCCATCTGCAGCCAATTGGTTTCTTTCCAGGTGGGAGGTCAACTATACTCCAAGTGTGGTTGTTTTCCAAGGCCTCTATTTCCAGTTGCATAGCTTTAACCCATTCTGGACCAGCAACAACAGCTTCTTTGTAGGACTTTGGTTCTGTTGTAACTGAATATACATGTAATGCCTGCTTACATGATGCAGAAAGATGTGTATAGGACATGTGATTTGCTAGGGGATACATGCATGAGTTATTTTTTTATTGGTGACAAAGTCTTTAAGCCACAGAGGTGGTTTGGTTGACCTATTTGATCTTCTACATGGTGCAGGCACACCAGTAGAGGGTGTGAGGTCAAGCATAATAGGTGCAGGAGAATCAGTGACATGCATATTTGGAGGATAGAGTACAGGAGATTCATGAGGTGGATTAGGAGTAGGAGTTGACTCAGAACTTGATGATATTGGTGACACATCTTGAGGGGGAAAAATTGTCTCAAGTATTGGAAAGACATGGCTAGGAGATGTTTTTATAGTCTTAAAAGGAAATATGTTTTCATGAAAAACAACATGTCTACTGACTAGGAATGAATGAGTGTGGAAATCAAGTAACAAGTAGCCCTTCTAAGAGTAGGAATAACCCATCAGTACAGCTGGAATAGCTCTTGATGCAAATTTATCTGAAACTTTTGGACATGTAGCATAACAAAGACAACAGTGGGGTAGTGACAGACTTGGGGGGTGTTGATATAACATTTCATAAGGGGTAGTGAACCTAAGTCTTTTAGAAGGTAGTCTTTTAAGAAGGTATACAACAGTGCACACACATTCACCCCAATACTTGAGAGGTACAGCATCCTGGAATCTGATGGACCTGGCAATTTCCAGAATGGTTCTGTGCTTTCTTTCAGCCACACCATTTTGTTGAGGTGTGTACACACAGGTGCTTTGATGAGTGATACCTAGATCACCTAATAACTCTTTGAAAGCTTGACTAAAGAACTCACAGCCATTGTTTGTTCTTAGAGTTTTTAACACTGGTAGAGAACACATTTGTTACTTGCTTGAGGAACTGTTTAATTACAACTAAAGTGTCAGCTTTAGAAGTAATGAGTAACACCCAAGTATACCTACTAAAATAATCAACAAGTGTTACAAAAAAATTTCTTCCCATTGTGTGTAGGCACTTTTTAGGGTCCCCAAATGTCACAATGTAATAGTTCAAAAGGACATTTGGATACATGAGAACTCACAGGAAAAGGAAGTTTAGTAAGTTTTGCTAGTGGACACACAGTACAATGAGAATGGTCCTTACTTGACAAAGAACTGAGACACTCATGTCTCTTTATTATTTCTATAGGAGCATGTCCTAGTCTTTGATGCCAGATATCTACAGATTCATCCACAATCTTGGTGTGCATGCTTTGAGCTTGATTTCCTCTACTGTTGTTGACTTGCTGTTTTGAAGCTTGACTTGTTGGTCCTTCTCTTAGTATGTAGAGTCCCAGTTCATCCTTACCAATCCCCCTCACCTGACCAGTGAACAGATCCTGAAAAACACAAAAGTCAGGAAAGAAACTGATCACATACTGCAACTTCTTGGTGATTTTTGATACTGACAACAAGTTACACTTAAAGTACAGTAAGTACAGGACATTTGAGATAGTGTTACTTGCAAGTATAGTTGTACTCCCTACATGAGACACTGCCACTATTTTGCCATTTGGTAGATGGATCCTATTCTTTGTATTGTTATTTACTTCCTTAGCCTTATCTAGTAGTTCCAGTTTAGATGTAGTGTAATGAGTAGCTCCTAAATCCACTATCCATTCTTGACCTTCACACTTACTGAAACACACTCTAACAGGACTACCTGCATCAGCTACAGCAACATGAGCTGATGAAGCTCCAATATTGCTACCACCAGTTTGAGAGAGTAGATTCAGGATCTGTTGGTACTATTCTTGAGTGAAAAAGGCACCTGGTTGTGAGGTAGATTCATTCTTCCCTTGGTTTACACTCTCCTTGTGGTCTTGACTTGCACACTGAGCAAGTTTCACCTGATTAGCATAGGCACCTGACTGTTGAGACTTCCTTTTGGACTTGAAGTCTGAAGGATATCCAACAATCTTGTAGCATTGATCTTTTGAGTGGCCTCTATAGCCACAGTGTTCACACTGCAGAAGATTCCTTCTAACTTTGTAGTTTCCTCCAGTAGTACTACCCTTGTGAATTCCTCCAGCTGGACTTACTGATGAGGGACCTGTGTAAGTGTTCTTAGATGAAGTAGGCCCGTTGTTGAAATAGGTACTTGTCTTACTATACATTGCAGCACCTTCGACCACTGAATTCACTAGATTTCTCTGACTTTCTTGATCTACTAGCAAGGCATAAGCCTTATTCAATGTAGGAAGGGGACTTATCAAAGAATCTGACTCCTAGGTTGAGAATAGGACTCATTTAGTCTCATTAGAAACAAAAGCAGCCTTTGATACTCACTGTGTTCATTGAACTTCTTGGACTCAGGATATGGACAGCTAGGACAAGGCATAATAGCATCATATTCATCCCAAAGGTCTCTCAATTTGGAGAAATAGTCAGCTACAGTCATTGTTCCTTGACTCAAGGTGTGAATCTCCCTATGAAGATGAAATACTCTTGATCCATTCACAGTGTCAAACCTTTCTTGCAAGTCCAGCCACACTTTGCGAGCATCAGATGCATAGACAACTGAGCTAAGTAGCCCAGGCCTTACTGCATTCATGATCTAAGACAACACTATAACATTACACTTTTCCCATTGATCATACAGTGCAGGTTCAAACCTAGACTTAGGAAACCTTCCATCAACAAATCCTAGTTTACTTCGACCAACTAATCCAATTCTAAATGCCCTACTCCACAGAGCATAGTTCTCGGAACTTGTCAATTGCAGGGAGATTAGTGAGCTACCTGGAGTGTCAGTAGGCTGTAGAAACAATGGATGATTGTACTCTATTGTAGGAATGCTTGGAGGCCTTGTCATTCCAGCATTAGTTCCCTCAGACACAACACAATTCTCTATCAGAACTTGAACTTTCCTTCTCTAATTTACTCGAATGAGTAGCCTATTTTCTTCCTCTTTGAGCAGAGTATTTGTCTCCTATGATCGACTGCTTTGATACCATGATAACTACATTAATGGAGAGTTTAAGAAAGCTTGAGGACGAAGAAATAGAGCAATGCAGAGAAGAAGAAAAGATAAGAAGGAGAAAAAACTCTTTTCATTGATTAGTCATGCCTTTGGTGTGAGCTCTATTTATAGACAATGAACTAACTAACTAACTAACTTTTCTAACAACTTTCTAACAAACTTCTTAACCACTTCATCCTACACTTAATTACATTTACCACACCATAAGCTTGTTATTCACACTTACTAGTCTACAGGATTTCAATGGTTACGTTGTTGTTGCTGTAAATTTTGGAAAAGAGTCTTCTACCTCCACGAGGTAGGGGTAAGATCTGTGAACACTCTACCATCAATAGAGTGCACCAGTAAAATTTTATTAGATATGCTTTAATTTTTTAAAAGGTTTTTAAATATTTTCTAATGCTTGTTCGCCAAAAAATGTTTTTTTTTAATGTAGATGTTTTCATTTATATCATTTTCCACTTGGTTTGTGTTTGGTACGGCAAAAAAAAAAAAATCAGAGGAATTTCTATCTCACAATATAGAAGAGTCCTTAGCGGAAAGTTGTTTTTTTTCCCTCATAATATTTTTATGTGATTGATTAATAAAAATTGAGGTTTTTTCTAGAGTTTTTTTCCTTTATGTGAAGCACCCCATTTGATGTTTCTTTTATTTGTGTTTTTGATATTCTTCTTCTTTTTTTGTTAGATGGGGATGAGAGAATGGAAAAAATATAAGTTTCAAAAAATCATGCAAAAGGATCTACAAAACTTTCTGGAACTATAAAAAATTATCATTTTCTTGTTCAAAAATCTTTATCTGAATTTATTATTCTTTTGAAAGTATAAAATTTCTGATAAATTGAATTTACTTTTAAATATTTGTTGTCTTAAAAGAAATAAGAAGTCATTTATTGTTTTTATCCCCCCAAAAATAAAGTTTCTTACTGTTTCACTTAGTGAAGTATTAGTTGAGAGGAGAAATAAATGGACAATGTTTAGACAATGTTTCTGAAAATTAGTCATGTGTATGTATATAGGTGATGCCACAAATTATAGTTTATGGTTGAGTAATTAAGAGGACATGTTGAAGATCATGTTTTAAATGTTTATATATAATTAATTCACGATTTTTCTATCTATGTGTGTGTAAAAGAGCTAAATTTTATTTAATTATTTGGATTAATAATTTATATTTGCTTTTATTCCTTGTTGTAGTATTAACAGGATTAACCTTCGGCACACCATCGAGATACGTTGCAGACAGGTTGAAATTTTATACTCGATTAATTAATTTCAATTAATTTTATTATTTTCATTGGAGAAAAAATATACACGTATTTTTGTAATGAAATTTAACATATCGAATTTAATATGCTGAAGTTTTTATCTTTTTCTTAATTTTTCAAAACATGACAATATTTAACTCGTAGATACATTCAAATTCACCTACGAGGCAAGTTTATGATACTACGTTTATCCATATAACAATGTTTAACAATGTTTTTTTTCTAACAATGTTAACAAGGCAAGTTTATGATACTACTTTTATCCATATGACAATATTTAACAATGTTTTTTTTTTCTAAAAACTAGTGAATTCTTAGCTTCCACTTAAAATAATTAAAAGTTTGGAAATGTTTTCACTTAAAACCTAAAAGTTTGAAATTAAAAATGTATCTAAAAAGACTTGAAAAATCATTATTTTAAATTTTGTTAATTTTAATCTTATAGACACGATTTACAAATAATAATTTTTACATGTAATCTTCTTTAAAAAATCAGAATTTTCTCCTTTTTGACGTCAATGGTTTTATTTAGGAAGATATTGGTCGGCGGATATCTCTCGTATATATCTGTATTTTTATACATTTTTTAATTAATTTATTTATTGTATCTGATTTTTCTTATATATTATACAAATCATGAACAAGCAATTTTACGATTGATGTCAAACTATGCTCATATGTATCGAGTTGCAAAGCTCGCCTGGTTCATTCTCTTTCTCTCTCTTTTATTTTTTGAGTTTTTGTAATAATATTAATTCAATTTTTTTATCATGTCATTTTAGTACTATTAAATCTTATACTAATAATTTATTTTTTTAATCATGTCCCAACCTATGTATGTCTCGATTCCACTCCCGGATTGAGGTAATTATCGTATTTCAACAATTTTCACAATTAGTTACACAAATAATTTATCAACTTTACATTTTTCATCTTCACAGTCGATGCATCGTGAGACAGTTGAAATTAGGAGGGAGTTGCGTGCTGCTCAAAGGATGATAGAGTTCGAATTCAAATCTCTTTATTTTTTAATTTTCATTTTATTAACGATTTATATTATTAAAAGTTTGATTTTTAATTACTTATACTTATACTTATATTTTATTTTATTTTCAGTACTGTTGATAGACATTGCTGAAAGTACCCGGAAATTTGTTTAACAACCTCAAGGGATTCCCTTGGCTAAACTCTTCTCAAGTATCGATAGGAGGGTCAACTTTGAGTGGGCATATCTCTTAGCTCAAAATGAACTGGGTGTCCCACGACATATCAAATTGAAGCTCTCTGAATTATCTTTCTAACGCATCTGGTCTCACCTCATTCCGAGCTTGTACCAAGGAGTTATGCTCGTTTTCGTTCAGCCTGTCCGTGCAGGCAAACCATACGGTCAGCTACACGGACCGCGTGGCATCAAACGGTCCGTGAGACTGCTTTGGCCTATGATTTTGTTTGCCAAATGTGTTCTAAGTGTGTCTCCTTCCTTGGTACCTTCATACTGACCCTTGCACGGTCCGTGTAACCTCAGACGGCCCGTTTACCGACCATGTGGTGGTACTTAGTCCGTTAAAAAAATCTTGCCTCTGAAAATTCTAAGTCTGGGGCCATGGTCCAATAAACGGTCCATGTGACCCAAACGGTCTGTTTACCCGACCGTGTGGTGACACTTAGTCCGAAAATATGTTGCCTCCGAAAAAGTTAAAGGGTAGGGCCACGGTACCGTAAACGGTCCGTGTGAGCCCAGACGGACCGTTTACCGGTCCGTATACCTCAGACGGACCATTTTCTGCTCCGTTTCATTAATGACATTTTTGAAATATTGGCTTGTTCCAACGAAAATTTGGTCATTTCCCACCCTTTCTAAGCTCCCTATATAAGAGGGACTTCACCATTTTCAGCTCATTTCCACTCTCACTCACTCTCTCACTAACATTCTCTCCCCCAAGCTCTCCAACATCTCTCTAAGATTATTCAAGCTTAGGGTCAAGATTTTGAGTCTATTTTCCTTCTCAACTTAGTCTACAATCAGGTATGTGGGTTTGATTCTTGGTTCCTTTCAACCAAGAAGGCCCAAGTCTCTTTAAAACTATTTTATAAGCTTGTCTACTTGAAATGTGAATTCTACTACTTGATCTTGGTTACTTGAACAATGCATATGATATATTATGTTCCAAAACTGGAGTTATGTTAAGTTTTATCATATTGAACTATTTGGACTATGGAACTATGAACATGCATGTCCCTTTAAAGATGTTATTATGCATGGGTGATATCTACTACCATTTTCTACTAATTTTAGTATGGATTTTCTAGTTTTACCTTATATTGTTATGTTTGGATATACTCTAAATTACCCATGCCATTCCTACATTGTGCATTGCATCAGATTCATGACATTGACACATGAAAATTTTGGAAATGTGGGGTTAAGCCCAATTTTGTCCTACAAAGGAATTATAATGTGAATTTTCGGTAAGACATGAGATATGACAAGAAGGTGACCGGTATGTCTATGATTATGGCTCTTTGAGCATTATGGGTGCTTGGCACCAATTTGGTATATGTGTAGATGAGCTATTCCTTGCATGAACCATGTGATTGGATCTTGTGATTTGGCATTTGAGCCTACTTATGCATTTAATATTTTGAAAAGGATTATTTGACTCCCTCTCTCTCGAGAAAGCATATGTGTGTGTGTGTGTATATATATATATATATATATAAGTATCCTTGTGGGATGTGTACTTAGCACCAATGGATTGGGGGCATTAGGGATATCCCCAAGGTCTCTCTCCCTTTCTTTGAACTATGTGCCAGCATAGGAATGATGCCATTACCAAAAGTAGGGGTCGCCTGTAAGGAATGGTCATTCATTATTATGTCATGATATGGTTATGAAAATCCTTCCGAAAGTAGGGAGTACCCGTAAGGAAGGTGGCCATCCACCGAAAGTAGGGGGTGCCCGTAAGGTGTGATGTAGATTACCTTTGGCAAGTAATCTTCTCCCTGCCGATGGGAGGTCCAAATCGGTCCAATTCATGTAATAGCTCGTATGGATTGGGTTTGTCGGTTATAGTCCATCCCCATTATATAGGAGCACTATTGCATTGCACGCATCACGCATTCCATGGCATCTTGTATATCAAATTCCTTTACTTATATGATTCTTGTATATTATATGCCCTTGCCATCTAACAGGATTATGCAGGTCCTGTAAGTCACGTGCATTGCATACCCGCATACTTAGTACATTCAAAAGTACTATCGCATACTCTATACCTGCATGATTTTACCATGCAAGGACCGAGCAGTTTGAGCATTATCCGCAGGACAAATAGTCCCTCTTTGCAGCCTTGTTGTGGTGAGCCCCGTCTTCCGAGAGCAAACTTTATTTCTTGTACCCCTTATGTTCATTTATTTCGCTGAGGGTGAGCTCGGAACTTGTCCTGGCCCCCGTCCCTTACTTAGAGGCATGTATTGGGTGTTTTGTGAAGACTTCGTCATTTTGATCCATCTATAAAATATGTTCTTCCTTTGGATTTTGAATGTTCCCTTTTATACTTTTATTCAAATTCCGAAATTTTGAGGCTTGTTTGGGGGTTTTCGGGTCCGCATTCGCCGTGTCACATTTAGGCCCCGACCTTGGGTCGTGACAATTGCAAATGCCGGTTCCACCGCAGGCATGCGGCCGCCAAGGCCAACGCTAATGATAG
The DNA here is from genome assembly GCA_029948455.1 of Solanum rostratum. NCBI lineage: Eukaryota > Viridiplantae > Streptophyta > Magnoliopsida > Solanales > Solanaceae > Solanum > Solanum rostratum. The sequence goes on along the minus strand of CM057053.1, from coordinate 11,452,528 downwards.
TCCTAATGCCGCCAACAACAACACCGATACCAATGATAATGACAATGCCAATGACAATAACAACGCGAATGAGAGTGCAAAAGAAAACCCATAATGATGCAGGACAAGGAAAAGAACCCAATAAATATATAACCTTGATATTTCAAGTGTTTATGTGTGTTTTTATTTTCAGAGAGTAAATTTGGTTGTAAATCTGGTATGTATACCATTTGCATGCCAAGCAGTTCGTAGATGTGAAACCCCGTGTTCCTCGTCTTCTATATATATATATAGGGTTGTGTGTCATATACGACATACATGAATTTGTATAGAACCTAAGGATAATAAGGTTGTCAATAAGTGGTAATTTCAAGGACCTAAAGTTTTAAGCCAAAGGAATACCCTAAATGCATATTCGGGATTAAAGAAATGACCCAAGTGGCACCTCGCCCTTTTCGGAAGGTCTAAATTAGGTTTCACTTTTCAGATGGAATTAAAAGTTTATAATTTGCTAATTATGGATTTCTTTAAGTTATTTTAATAGCACAAAGGTCATACATTAAGTTTTGGAATCAAGAAAGTTGCAAGATAAAGGTTGGCCAAAGTTACCGTAACTTTCTTTAAGAAATCCTTCTTAAATTTGGGTCAAATGTATTGGGTCATATCTCCCAAACTATAAAGAGTTAGAAGGTACATGACCTATCAAATTGAAGATCTATGAGTCTAGTTTGCAACGCACAAAACCGCGCATCAAACCGACCTCAGAATAAAGAGTTATGACCATTTTACCGAGACTGCCCGAGCTGGAAACCGGGTCATGTGTCGGGTCGGGTTGACCCGACTTAAATGTCGGCTATTTTGACTCTTTAAGGCTCAAAATTAAGCCATTTTCGTCCCAAACAAGTTCAAAACAGAAGATAAAGCTCCCAAGGGTTCTCTAAGCGATTGAGGTAGGTTTTTCACATTTTTACCGTTAAAATTCGTCTCCGTGCCTAGAAATGCGTGCCTTACGCTTTGGAATTGTTTTTCTCTCATATTAGCTGTGTTTTGGAGCTGTTCTTGGGCTGTAAAAAATGTGTTGTTCTTTCTGGTATTGTTGGTTTGCAGCTGGTGTGTTTAGGGTATAATTGTGGAGCTCTTTTCCGTTAATTTTACGAAGTTTTACGGACATTTCCTCGCGTAAATTCTCCTTGCCTCGTACCCACCCTGGAGCAACAAAAATGTATCGGGACCTTCGACAAATCTATTGGTGGAATGGCATGAAAAGAGATATTGCAGAGATGGTAGCCCAATGTCCCAATTGTCAGCAAGTTAAAGCAGAACATCAGAGACCTGGAGGCCTAGCTCAGTATATTGAGCTTCCGCTCTGGAAATGGGACATGGTAAATATGGACTTCATCACGGGTTTGCCTCGTACTCCACGCAGGTATGATTCTATTTGGGTAATCATTGATAGGTTGACAAAATCTGCTCATTTCTTGCCAGTAAGAACGACAAATTCAACGGAGGATTATGCTAAGCTTTACATTCAAGAGATTGTTCGCCTTCATGGAGTTCCATTGTCTATTATATCTGATCGAGGGGCTCAATTTACGGCTCATTTTTGGAAGTCTTTTCAGAAGGGTCTGGGCACTCAGGTGAATCTCAGCACCGCTTTTCATCCACAAACTGATGGGCAAGCAGAGCGTACCATCCAGACCGTCAAGGATATGTTACGTGCTTGTGTGCTGGACTTTAAAGGAAGCTGGGATGACCATCTACCTCTTATTGAATTTGCTTATAATAATAGCTTCCAAGCTAGTATTCAAATGGCGCCTTATGAAGCACTATATGGGAGAAGATGTAGGTCGCCGATCGGTTGGTTTGAGGTTGGGGAGGCAAAATTGCTAGGCCCTAATCTAGTTCAGCAAGCGATGGACAAAGTGAGACTTATTAGAGACCGATTGCAAACTGCCCAGAGTCGACAAAAGTCTTATACAGATGTTCGACGACGAGACTTAGAATTTGATGTAGAAGATTGGGTTTTCTTGAAGGTATCACCCATGAAGGGAATCATGCGGTTCGGGAAGACAGGAAAGCTCAGTCCTAGATATGTTGGACCATATAAGATTGGCAAGGTTGCATACGAGCTTGATTTGCCTTCAGAATTGGGGGCAGTCCATCCGGTGTTTCATGTATCGATGTTACGGAAGTGCATTGGAGATCCATCACGTATTACCAATATTGAAAATGTCCACATTAATGAAGACTTGTCTTATGATGAGGTGCCAGTGGCTATTTTAGACCGACAAGTAAGAAAGCTTCGGAATAAAGAAGTGGCCTCCGTGAAAGTATTGTGGCGGAACAACAATATTGAGGAAATGACTTGGGAAGCAGAAGAGGAAATGAAGAAGAGGCACCCCCAAATATTTACAAATTAAGGTAAGTCATATTTTAAAGTTTGCAGTCATCTTTCTACAGTAACTTAAGTTTTAAATGAGTTGGGGGCATACTTTATATGGATCGTCAAGAGATAGCTATACAAAGCTTATAATTAGAATTTTCTTTTTCTTTCAAAGTTGATTTATGGAATGGAAAAGAAAAAAAAAAGTATATCCTCAAGAGTCACATTTCAAGAGTTAATAGTGCAACCAAGCCGTTGTTTAGATACATTCGCGGTCGAATGTTCTTAAGGGGGGGAGACTGTGAAACCCCGTGTTCCTCGTCTTCTATATATATATATAGGGTGGTGTGTCATATACGACATACATGAATTTGTATAGAACCTAAGGATAATAAGGTTGTCAATAAGTGGTAATTTCAAGGACCTAAAGTTTTAAGCCAAAGGAATACCCTAAATGCATATTCAGGATTAAAGAAATGACCCAAGTGGCACCTCGCCCTTTTCGGAAGGTCTAAATTAGGTTTCACTTTTCAGATGGAATTAAAAGTTTATAATTTGCTAATTATGGATTTCTTTAAGTTATTTTAATAGCACAAAGGTCATACATTAAGTTTTGGAATCAAGAAAGTTGCAAGATAAAGGTTGGCCAAAGTTACCGTAACTTTCTTTAAGAAATCCTTCTTAAATTTGGGTCAAATGTATTGGGTCATATCTCCCAAACTATAAAGAGTTAGAAGGTCCATGACCTATTAAATTGAAGATCTATGAGTCTAGTTTGCAACGCACAAAACCACGCATCAAACCGACCTCAGAATAAAGAGTTATGACCATTTTACCAAGACTGCCCGAGCTGGAAACCGGGTCATGTGTCGGGTCGGGTTGACCCGACTTAAATGTCGGCTATTTTGACTCTTTAAGGCTCAAAATTGAGCCATTTTCGTCCCAAACAAGTTCAAAACAGAAGATAAAGCTCCCAAGGGTTCTCTAAGCGATTGAGGTAGGTTTTTCACATTTTTACCGTTAAAATTCGTCTCCGTGCCTAGAAATGCGTGCCTTACGCTTTGGAATTGTTTTTCTCTCATATTAGCTGTGTTTTGGAGCTGTTCTTGGGCTGTAAAAAATGTGTTGTTCTTTCTGGTATTGTTGGTTTGCAGCTGGTGTGTTTAGGGTATAATTGTGGAGCTCTTTTCCGTTAATTTTACGAAGTTTTACGGACATTTCCTCGCGTAAATGCTCCTTGCCGAATCTGGTCATTAATGCTGAAATTTTGACTGTTTATAGGTGTCTTTAAGCTGCGTATTTATAGTCGTTGCGAAGCTTAGGACGTAAGGAACAACTTTGGTGAAGGAACTTTTGGCAATCGAACGTTGGTTGGAGAGGTATGTTAAGGCTAAGCTTCGTCCCTCCTTTTAGCACGAAATCTGGGAAGTTTCCCAAAATGTCAAATGCGATATCTTACTATTCTGTTGTTAGGAAGACCTTCTGTGAAAGGCACTGGGATTACAGCTGAGTTATTTTCACGGTGGTATTAGGTTGAAATTCCATTCGTTCATTTAAACCGAACATTCAATTTCTATGTATCATTTTGTCGGTCTTCCGGCTACCTATTCATAGGTTAGAGGCGTTTCTCTTCTTGGTGTAGTGTCACTAAAATAAATGTAGAATGCAAGGGAAAACTTGTTAAAAAGGACTTGTATAATTCCACGAGCCATATGTATATGTTGTGACAACGATTATGATGTTATGAGAATAAATGTATCAATGAGCCAAGATTGGCTAAATGACAATGATTGTGATGCTATGAGAATAAGTGTACCAAAGAGCCAAGATTTTTTTTAAGTTCTTGCTATGGCTTACTATGTGCATTCAACATTCATATCATACATTGCACGTTATGCATGGACTTCGAGCTATAATCGAAGGTATGGGGCCTATTTGCCCAACTATATATGTATATGGTACAGATGGCCACAGGTTGGCAGATATGATGCCGGTTAGCTACCGGAAAGGACCACCAGTGCTAGCATTTGGTTGGGTATGTCATGCATTTGCATCTATATATATGTATTCACGACATACGATACTCGAGCATACCATGCATTTTTTTTATCATTAGGAAGTGGCTTATTGGAAATTGAGGCTACTTGAGTTTTAGTTACAGGTGGTATTTCTATTAACCTTCTTACTATGGTTATCCAAGATTTTACTTCCTGCCTTACATACCAGTACATGTTTATTCGTACTGACGTCCCTTTGCCTGGGGACGCTGCATTTTATTTCGTGCGTGCAGGTTCAGGTAAGGACTCTGATTGACCCCCTTCACTAGGAGCCCTGGTCAGCTGTGAGTTGGTAAGCTCCACCTCTTCCTGGAGCTTTCACAGGATACTTGCTTTTTGTTGTACAGCTGGGTATAGTCGGGGCCCTGTCCCGACAGTATTAGTAGTTCTCTTAGAGGCTATTGTGGACATGTTATTATGGGCTGGTCCTTTTGTACCCTTCAGTCTCCGGTCATCAGATTGGCATGTATATATAGTGTGTGTCTATACCTCTGTTGTGGCAGCCTTGCCGGCTAGCTAGTACTTTATTATTTTGGTTTACTTCTCTTAATGTACATAATCTGTTGTTGACCAGGTCATGACCTAAATGGTCCCGACTTAGTTTCTTGTTTTTCTAAACATTATACTGCCCGATTTTCTTCTGGTCCAAAGGTTAGTTAACTAGTATGTTTAGTGGCTTACCCCGCCAATAACGGTATCGGGTGCCAGTCGCGCCTCCCCTCTTTTTGGGGCGTGACAAACATGGTATCAGAGCAGGTCGTGTCCTAGGGAGTCCACAATGCCGTGTCGAGTAGAGTCTTGATTATGGGTGTGTTGTGCACCACACTTATAATCAGGAGGCTATAAGGCATTTAGGATTGGTTACCTTTCTTTCACTTAATAGATCGTGCTATAGAGCAAAGTTATAGGGACATATGAAATCTTAATCGTGCTTTGTGGTTTGTTTTATTTGTCAGGCTGTCTATATTCAAGGGATGGCACAACGTGGGGTAGATATGGATCCGAGAGAAGGTACCAGTTGTTCTTTACCGGGTCAGGCAGATACATTCCCTGTTGAGGCACGCAGAGAGCCTCCAGTATCTACAGTATCAGATTCACCAGCACCTATTGAGGGCCAAGGAGGTCCAGTACCCCCAATCCTACCAGAGACTGGGGAGCACGGTATGAGAGAGGCGGTTCAGCTACTGACTAGGATGGTTTCCATTCATGAGAGACAACTGGAGGCGAGATCAGACATCGGAAGAGATCAAACAGAAAGCTCAAAGGTGCGAGAGTTTCTTCACTTGGCTCCTCCAATGTTCACAGGGTCCAGCCCCACAGAGGATCCACAGGACTTTATAGACCATATTCACAGAATATTGAGGGTGATGCATGCCTCTGTCACTGAAGCCGTAGAGTTAGCTTCTTTTCGACTACGTGATGTTGCCATCTTGTGGTACGAAGCGTGGGAGAGATCCAGAGGTCCTAATGCTCCGCCAGCAGAATGGGAGGACTTCTCTGAGGCATTCTTAGCCCATTACTTACCACAGGAGGTGCGGGAGGCTCGTCTTGACCAGTTTATCAGCTTGAGGCAGGGGGATATGAGTGTAAGGGAGTATAGCCTTAGGTTTAATTCTTTGGCTAGGTATGCACCAGATATTGTACGTACCATGAGTGCCAGAGTTCATCGTTATGTGGGTGGTTTAGGGGATCATTTGATCAGAGACTGCAGGATAGCCTCTTTACAGGATGGTGTAGATATTTCCCGTATTCAGGCTTTTGCTCAGACTACAGAGGATCTTTCTCGTCGAATTCGGGATACCCGTAGAGATAGGGAGAAGAATAAGAGGGCTCGTACTATGGGGTCTTATAGGGAGCCACAAGGTGATTTTAGGCCTCCTTTTCACCGATATCCACCTCCGTCAGTGGGTAGTTCCCCGCCACAGATACAGGACCAGCGACTTGATCGTTATATTCAGTCAGGTCCGAGGCAGAGTTCACGCCAGCCTGAGAGCCATCGACAGGAACGATTTGCACCAATGAGACAGCCTACTCCTCCATGTGCAAAATGCGGTAAGCTTCATAGTGGGCAGTGTAAAAAGGGTTCAGGTGCATGTTACCATTGTGGACAGACAGGACATTATATTAGCCAGTGCCCGGGGTTAGGTAGAGGTACAACAACTCACCTTTCTAGATCCACTGCAGCCTCTTCATCCCCAGTACGTGCTCCCCGACCAGATCCACAGCTTACTCAGGGCCATGGTAGGGGGAGAGGTAGAGGAGACAGTTCAGATTCTACTAGTGGACAGAATCGCTTTTATGCATTCACAGGCCGACAGGATTCAGAGGCATCTCCAGATGTGATCACAGGTATATTGATGGTACATTCTCATGCTGTTTATGCACTGATAGATCCTGGCTCTACATTTTCATATATTACTCCATTCATTGCTGGTAAGCTTGATATGAGACCTGAATTATTGTCGGGGTCAGTTAGGGTATCTACGCCAATTGGTGACTCAATTACAGCTAGTCATGTCTATCGATGTTGTACAGTGTTAGTTAATGAGCGTCCAACCTCTGCTGATTTAATTGAATTGAATATGCTAGATTTTGATGTTGTTATGGGTATGGATTGGTTAGCAGCTTGTTATGCTAATATTGATTGTCGAGCAAAGCTAGTCCACTTCCATTTTCCAGGTGAGCCGGTCATTGAATGGAAAGGCAATGTTGCCTCGCCCAAAGGTAAGTTTATATCATACCTTAGGGCTCGAAAACTAATCTCTAAAGGTTGTATATACCATTTGATTCATACTAGGGATATGGATAAGGAGTCGATGACCCTTCAGTCAGTCCCTATTGTGAATGAATTTCCGATGGTATTCCCTGATGAGCTTCCAGGGATTCCCCCCGAAAGGGAAATTGATTTTGCTATAGATTTGCTCCCGAACACGCAGCCTATATCCATTCCTCCCTACAGAATGGCTCCTGCAGAGCTAAGGGAATTGAAGGAACAACTGAAGGATTTACTTGATAAAGGCTTTATTAGGCCAAGTACATCTCCATGGGGTGCTCCAGTGCTCTTTGTTCGAAAGAAAGATGGCTCCTTACGGATGTGTATTGATTACAGACAGCTAAATAAAGTCACCATCAAGAATAAGTATCCTCTCCCGCGGATTGATGACTTATTCGACCAGTTGCAGGGTGCCAAATGTTTTTCAAAAATTGACTTAAGATCCGGGTACCACCAGTTGCGAGTCAGGGATGTTGATATTCCAAAGACAGCATTTAGGACGAGGTATGGACATTTTGAGTTCCTTGTCATGTCTTTTGGGCTTACAAATGCCCCAGCAGCTTTTATGGACCTGATGAATCGAGTGTTTAAACCATTCTTGGATGAATTTGTGATCGTGTTCATTGACGACATCCTGATATATTCACGGTCAGAAGCTGAGCATGCAAATCACTTGCGAACCATATTACAGACTCTCCAAGACAATAGGTTATATGCTAAATTCTCTAAATGTGAGTTTTGGTTAAATTCTGTAGCTTTTCTTGGCCACGTTATTACAGGTGATGGTATCAAGGTCGATGGCCAGAAGATTGAAGCAGTAATGGCCTGGCCGAGACCATTGAATCCGACCGAGGTCCGTAGCTTTTTAGGCTTGGCAGGATATTATAGGAGGTTTGTTGAGGGATTCTCCTCTATCTCTGCACCGCTAACGAGATTGACACATAAAGCAGCTAAGTTTCAATGGACTGAAGCATGTGAGCAGAGTTTTCAAGAGTTAAAGAAAAGGCTTACCACCGCACCTATCTTAGCTCTTCCAGATGGAGCTGAAGGCTACGTTGTATATTGTGATGCCTCGAGAATTGGCCTAGGTTGTGTACTTATGCAGCATGGTAGAGTTATTGCATATGCTTCTAGACAGTTGCGAAAGCATGAACAAAACTATCCCACCCACGATCTTGAGCTCGCTGCGGTTATATTTGCTCTAAAGATTTGGCGACATTATCTATATGGAGTCCATGTTGATATTTTTACCGACCACCAGAGCCTTCAATATTTATTTAAGCAAAAGGAGTTGAACATACGACAAAGGAGATGGCTAGAATTACTAAAAGATTATGATGTGGACATTTTGTACCATCCTGGTAAAGCTAATGTTGTTGCTGATGCACTTAGCCGGAAGTCCATGCGAAGTCTAAGCCATGTTGAGGCTGATAAGGTTGAAATGACAAAAGACCTGTGCCAGCTAGCTAGTTTGCAGGTGCGATTGGTAGATACAGAGGAAGGAGGTGTAATTGTTCAAAATACAGCAGAATCTTCCATTGTTAATGAAGTAAAAGAGCGACAGCGCGAGGATCCTGAGTTTAGGACACTGAGGGAGAGCATTTCACAACAACAACATCCTCCATTTGAGCTGACCAGAGAGGGAGTCCTTACGTACCAAGGCCGCTTATGTGTGCCAGATATCGGAGGACTCCGTGCCAGGATTCTTTCTGAGGCCCATTATTCTAGATATTCAACCCACCCTGGAGCAACAAAAATGTATCGGGACCTTCGACAAATCTATTGGTGGAATGGCATGAAAAGAGATATTGCAGAGATGGTAGCCCAATGTCCCAATTGTCAGCAAGTTAAAGCAGAACATCAGAGACCTGGAGGCCTAGCTCAGTATATTGAGCTTCCGCTCTGGAAATGGGACATGGTAAATATGGACTTCATCACGGGTTTGCCTCGTACTCCACGCAGGTATGATTCTATTTGGGTAATCATTGATAGGTTGACAAAATCTGCTCATTTCTTGCCAGTAAGAACGACAAATTCAACGGAGGATTATGCTAAGCTTTACATTCAAGAGATTGTTCGCCTTCATGGAGTTCCATTGTCTATTATATCTGATCGAGGGGCTCAATTTACGGCTCATTTTTGGAAGTCTTTTCAGAAGGGTCTGGGCACTCAGGTGAATCTCAGCACCGCTTTTCATCCACAAACTGATGGGCAAGCAGAGCGTACCATCCAGACCGTCGAGGATATGTTACGTGCTTGTGTGCTGGACTTTAAAGGAAGCTGGGATGACCATCTACCTCTTATTGAATTTGCTTATAATAATAGCTTCCAAGCTAGTATTCAAATGGCGCCTTATGAAGCACTATATGGGAGAAGATGTAGGTCGCCGATCGGTTGGTTTGAGGTTGGGGAGGCAAAATTGCTAGGCCCTAATCTAGTTCAGCAAGCGATGGACAAAGTGAGACTTATTAGAGACCGATTGCAAACTGCCCAGAGTCGACAAAAGTCTTATACAGATGTTCGACGACGAGACTTAGAATTTGATGTAGAAGATTGGGTTTTCTTGAAGGTATCACCCATGAAGGGAATCATGCGGTTCGGGAAGACAGGAAAGCTCAGTCCTAGATATGTTGGACCATATAAGATTATTCGAAAGATTGGCAAGGTTGCATACGAGCTTGATTTGCCTTCAGAATTGGGGGCAGTCCATCCGGTGTTTCATGTATCGATGTTACGGAAGTGCATTGGAGATCCATCACGTATTACCAATATTGAAAATGTCCACATTAATGAAGACTTGTCTTATGATGAGGTGCCAGTGGCTATTTTAGACCGACAAGTAAGAAAGCTTCGGAATAAAGAAGTGGCCTCCGTGAAAGTATTGTGGCGGAACAACAATATTGAGGAAATGACTTGGGAAGCAGAAGAGGAAATGAAGAAGAGGCACCCCCAAATATTTACAAATTAAGGTAAGTCATATTTTAAAGTTTGCAGTCATCTTTCTACAGTAACTTAAGTTTTAAATGAGTTGGGGGCATACTTTATATGGATCGTCAAGAGATAGCTATACAAAGCTTATAATTAGAATTTTCTTTTTCTTTCAAAGTTGATTTATGGAATGGAAAAGAAAAAAAAAAGTATATCCTCAAGAGTCACATTTCAAGAGTTAATAGTGCAACCAAGCCGTTGTTTAGATACATTCGCGGTCGAATGTTCTTAAGGGGGGGAGACTGTGAAACCCCGTGTTCCTCGTCTTCTATATATATATATAGGGTGGTGTGTCATATACGACATACATGAATTTGTATAGAACCTAAGGATAATAAGGTTGTCAATAAGTGGTAATTTCAAGGACCTAAAGTTTTAAGCCAAAGGAATACCCTAAATGCATATTCAGGATTAAAGAAATGACCCAAGTGGCACCTCGCCCTTTTCGGAAGGTCTAAATTAGGTTTCACTTTTCAGATGGAATTAAAAGTTTATAATTTGCTAATTATGGATTTCTTTAAGTTATTTTAATAGCACAAAGGTCATACATTAAGTTTTGGAATCAAGAAAGTTGCAAGATAAAGGTTGGCCAAAGTTACCGTAACTTTCTTTAAGAAATCCTTCTTAAATTTGGGTCAAATGTATTGGGTCATATCTCCCAAACTATAAAGAGTTAGAAGGTCCATGACCTATTAAATTGAAGATCTATGAGTCTAGTTTGCAACGCACAAAACCACGCATCAAACTGACCTCAGAATAAAGAGTTATGACCATTTTACCGAGACTGCCCGAGCTGGAAACCGGGTCATGTGTCGGGTCGGGTTGACCCGACTTAAATGTCGGCTATTTTGACTCTTTAAGGCTCAAAATTGAGCCATTTTCGTCCCAAACAAGTTCAAAACAGAAGATAAAGCTCCCAAGGGTTCTCTAAGCGATTGAGGTAGGTTTTTCACATTTTTACCGTTAAAATTCGTCTCCGTGCCTAGAAATGCGTGCCTTACGCTTTGGAATTGTTTTTCTCTCATATTAGCTGTGTTTTGGAGCTGTTCTTGGGCTGTAAAAAATGTGTTGTTCTTTCTGGTATTGTTGGTTTGCAGCTGGTGTGTTTAGGGTATAATTGTGGAGCTCTTTTCCGTTAATTTTACGAAGTTTTACGGACATTTCCTCGCGTAAATGCTCCTTGCCGAATCTGGTCATTAATGCTGAAATTTTGACTGTTTATAGGTGTCTTTAAGCTGCGTATTTATAGTCGTTGCGAAGCTTAGGACGTAAGGAACAACTTTGGTGAAGGAACTTTTGGCAATCGAACGTTGGTTGGAGAGGTATGTTAAGGCTAAGCTTCGTCCCTCCTTTTAGCACGAAATCTGGGAAGTTTCCCAAAATGTCAAATGCGATATCTTACTATTCTGTTGTTAGGAAGACCTTCTGTGAAAGGCACTGGGATTACAGCTGAGTTATTTTCACGGTGGTATTAGGTTGAAATTCCATTCGTTCATTTAAACCGAACATTCAATTTCTATGTATCATTTTGTCGGTCTTCCGGCTACCTATTCATAGGTTAGAGGCGTTTCTCTTCTTGGTGTAGTGTCACTAAAATAAATGTAGAATGCAAGGGAAAACTTGTTAAAAAGGACTTGTATAATTCCACGAGCCATATGTATATGTTGTGACAACGATTATGATGTTATGAGAATAAATGTATCAATGAGCCAAGATTGGCTAAATGACAATGATTGTGATGCTATGAGAATAAGTGTACCAAAGAGCCAAGATTTTTTTTAAGTTCTTGCTATGGCTTACTATGTGCATTCAACATTCATATCATACATTGCACGTTATGCATGGACTTCGAGCTATAATCGAAGGTATGGGGCCTATTTGCCCAACTATATATGTATATGGTACAGATGGCCACAGGTTGGCAGATATGATGCCGGTTAGCTACCGGAAAGGACCACCAGTGCTAGCATTTGGTTGGGTATGTCATGCATTTGCATCTATATATATGTATTCACGACATACGATACTCGAGCATACCATGCATTTTTTTTTATCATTAGGAAGTGGCTTATTGGAAATTGAGGCTACTTGAGTTTTAGTTACAGGTGGTATTTCTATTAACCTTCTTACTATGGTTATCCAAGATTTTACTTCCTGCCTTACATACCAGTACATGTTTATTCGTACTGACGTCCCTTTGCCTGGGGACGCTGCATTTTATTTCGTGCGTGCAGGTTCAGGTAAGGACTCTGATTGACCCCCTTCACTAGGAGCCCTGGTCAGCTGTGAGTTGGTAAGCTCCACCTCTTCCTGGAGCTTTCACAGGATACTTGCTTTTTGTTGTACAGCTGGGTATAGTCGGGGCCCTGTCCCGACAGTATTAGTAGTTCTCTTAGAGGCTATTGTGGACATGTTATTATGGGCTGGTCCTTTTGTACCCTTCAGTCTCCGGTCATCAGATTGGCATGTATATATAGTGTGTTTCTATACCTCTGTTGTGGCAGCCTTGCCGGCTAGCTAGTACTTTATTATTTTGGTTTACTTCTCTTAATGTACATAATCTGTTGTTGACCAGGTCATGACCTAAATGGTCCCGACTTAGTTTCTTGTTTTTCTAAACATTATACTGCCCGATTTTCTTCTGGTCCAAAGGTTAGTTAACTAGTATGTTTAGTGGCTTACCCCGCCAATAACGGTATCGGGTGCCAGTCGCGCCTCCCCTCTTTTTGGGGCGTGACAGTAGAAAATCGTACTTGTTAAGTTTGTGATATAGATTGATGTGTAAAACATCTTTTTATGTATATTATGTGTCTTTCATGTAGTTGTGTTCTTCATATGTATTGTATAATATATACTTCGTTGTGCTGTGTGTACTTCAATTTTTTCATATGCTTTTTTAGTTACTAGTTTTTAGGCATATGCCTTGCACATGTACCTGATTTCAATTGAGTACATAATTTTTAGAAATTATATATCATTAGTATTAAGCAATATTTTTGAGTTATAAATTATAATATAAGCAATTTTTTCATATGCTTTTATATGTCTTTTAATTACTAGTTTCAGGACACGTGCCTTACATACATATCCACAGAAGCATTACAAGATCATATTTAGCCGCTAATCAGGCCATCACGATCCGAAACAACCATAAGTATCTAGAATAATCATAGACAAACCAACTGCTAAGTACAACAGGTACTAACAAAATTCTTAGTAATAGAGTTTAATCGCGTAGCATGGAATATAGCCTACAAACAATCCCTCACAGTATACATAACGTTAGCACGGTGCTACTCACATGGATAGACAAACATTAAGCTAAGTATATGTACCAGTCATGTGGTACAAGTTTACATTCAACTCTCAACAAGCGCATTTACAACTTAATAGTGCTAAAACCCAACTAGTATGATAGATATAACTTACAATGCCCAAAACAATTATCACAAGCCCAAATCATCAAGTATATCCTACACTAAAGAAGACCCAACCATATACAGACATATATCACATTTTTCAACTCAGTCTAGGGGAAGGAGAGCCTTAAGCAGACATAATCATAACATGAGTAACAAGCAACCAGAATCATACCAAATATATCGCAGGTATTAGTATCAGTAGGCCCAACAGGGCAAATCGGCATTTATACAAACAAACATATGACAAAGGTAGCATCAATGCTCAACTTACCTCAGCCGCGCTCTATCTCGCCTTTACAACTCTTACCGAACACATTTACAGACGCACAATATTAATGCTAGCTCACATAATAGACACGTGTAATACATAACACAAATGATAGTTCCAACCTCAACAAGATATATACTTATCTTACTCAAAATCTCCTACCACAATAGGCTCCTATTATACAATATATTTCAGCTCAATCTAGAGGTACAAAAAGCCTAGCCTGCTTGAAGGCGACTCCAGGCATTCCGGGTTAGTTTATGTGAGCTTTGTCCTACCCCACCACTTTCAAATGTCGCTGAGCTATCAAAACATGAATCACAATATCATTACGGTCATTTTGACCATAATATCTCAAGAAATGGAAAGAGATACACCAGTTGCAACTAAAATGGGAAAAAATGGGGTCCACACTCGAAATACCAAATCAACCCCTATAAAATGATTGTTACGTCACCCCGAATCTATGACCAAAAATTGAGCTTGAATATAAGGCCAGAACAATAAGAAACAACCTACAAAAATGACATTTTTCATCGGAAACAATATTATGTACAATAACTTCTCAATTAAATTTCTCAAATTATGACCAAACCAACAGAATTCTAGCATACCACAACATAAATCTCGAAAAGTACTACAGTTTAGATCCAAATTTTATTTAATTCAGTAAGAAACAACTGAGATATCTCATTTCGAATTTTTAAAAATCACAGCATAACCTGAAGCAATAATACTATTTTACCACCAAACAGACTCTATCAATTATTCCGACATCACCATGGTGTGCGTCTCACAAAAACACACAAAATAGACCCAAATTCTACCAAACTTCGATTCAAAAGGGATAAGAAATCACATGTCAAAATTTCGAAAGATATATTCAATATTACATCAAGAAATCAACAATTTGTACATCAAAATGCGTGCCAAAGCCAAAATCCTAGATCTCCAACAATGTTCCTCACAAAATTTCGTATAATTTAGCATTTTGAATCGGTAAAAGAGGATACATATTCACAAAGTTATAGCTATTACAAGTTTTGCTCTTCAATTTCGTGAAAATGAAGCTTTTAACGAATCGTCACCGCCTCTGTGGCAGCCCCTAGCTAGGCCACGTCGCGCCACCTTTTAATTTTCAGCAACTCTTCAAACTTAACTTCGATGTTCGAACCTCGTTCAGAGTCACAAAAATATAATTTATATATGAAATCTAATTGAAAATGACATTTTTGGACTCAAAGGTGTGGTCAAAATTCCCATTGGAGGTAATTTTATTCCAATGTAAGTCCCACTTTCCAATATCAAAGTCTACCAAAGGAGCCAAAGCACACCTAAAAGCCTCGAAAACTGAATGAAAGGTTCTCCTAGACCAAAATCGATTTTTTGGATCCAACGATGCAACCAGAATTTTTATTCTGGCATGTTTACCAATGAAATTGACTAAAGTCAACTATTGACCAATTCTGGAGGCTAAATTTGCAAAACTCGATATAATTGCACCTCACATGCTCCTAGCCTAATTTTGTCATTTTGCAATTAATGGAACCATCAAAATTCTGCTTCGACGCCATTTACTAGGATTTTACCTGAAAGTTCATTTTACAGTTATAATCTTCCGTTCAACCTGAAAAGCCGCATAAGGGTCACACGGTTCACCCAACAATCGAACAATTAGTGTCAATAATTCTAAATAGCCCAAGGTCACTATGCTAATACTCAAACTGATAAAATATTCGCGAAATCGTAGAAATGACCTAGAGGGTCATTACAGTGTTGGAAGCTAAAAGTGAAAGAAAATAAATACATGACATAAAATAATGAACTTGTAAATAAAAAAGTTTATAGAATTTGTACAGGTCCAATGGTATATTAAAGGTCTTTCCAAGTAATGAAGTAAATTTAATAGAGAATTAAGGGTTTTTAAAAAAAAAATTTTAAAAAAAATAATCAATCTACTTTTGAAGAACATTTAGTAATTCAACTCTCATTTTGATATATATATATATATATATATATTTGGTAATGCATTTTTAGTAATATATAATATAATATGATACAATAATAAGTATATCATTTTATACATTTTTAAGGTTTAATACATAAATAGCTTTAGATTTGTTAGATCATTCCATTTAGACCCTCAAATTAAGTTTTGTTTCAATTGAGTTTCTCAACTCTTGATAAAATGTTCCAATTAGGTAGATTTAGATCGAATTTTGATTATTATTTTTTCTTTTGTTTGTGTGTTGTCATTCTTTTAATTAGATCGTTAAATTAACCACATAAAATATGTTATCTCCTTAAATTATACAGCTTTGTCTCAATAAGTCATAAAAGTCTAGGCACTTTCTACTTGAGGTTGATGCATATAATTAAAAGAAATGATATATTTTATGTATATAACTTAACTACCTAACAAACAAATTAAAACATAAGCACAAGTTTTTCCAAAATTTGGATAGGAATTGTCTATTGGAACATTTTATTAGGTGTTGAGCTATTCAATTGCTGGAACATAACTTGGTTTGATTATCTAAATGAAATATCTTAGCAAATTTAGGGAATTGACTATGTATTAAGCCTTTTTTGGTGGCGTTAATGTATGTCTTATAGTCATTTTGCATCATTAGTAAGCACATTTTCAGTTTCTTTATCTTAGAAACATGATCTATAAGTATTTGTATATACATTGAAGAACAAAAAACGCTTAGAGAATGTTTTATCCCAAACAATAGTGTCATACTGTTAGAACTGCCCACCCTAGAATTTGCCTACTTGTTGGAACAGGTTAGATGACCTGTTTCAATAGCACAGAATTCAAATCTTGAACATAGTGATTTTACGTAGAAACACCTAGCTCACAATAGGTGTAAAAACCACGACCTGTACCTCTACAGGAATTTCTCCAAATTTATTAAAATCAACGTGAGCCTTCAAAAGTTAATTACAACTTGTAATAAACCTTTACTTCTACAACTCACCTACGATCTACTCACAACCCTCCCAAGGATTGTATCCCAACTATCTTCTCGTTAACCCTAACTTGAAGAAAAAAAGCTATTCTCAGTTATAGATTCTGAGAATTACAAAGTTCCTACGAAACAAAAAGAAAAACCCTACGCTCAATTTACAGTTCTTTCTTATGCTTCATTTTTCTCTATTTTGCACCACCCTTTTTGTGAATTTCTTTCTGGTTTTATAGCTGCAGACAAGTCTTTCTCCAACTTCTTTTCGAATTCCTTTTCTAATCAACGTCTCCCCTTTTTTCAAGCTTCTTGACAAATATTTCCTTCTTTGTAACCTTCTTCTTCTAGGAGTTTAATTTGAAATAATATTCCTTGTTATCCTCCTTATTTCCAACGCCAAGTATTGTATGTTTATGATATATAGTGGGTTGCACTTTTCGTGGCTATCACGTCTTTCCTCCTGTGGAATGAACCTGATAAATCTTTCTGTTTCATCTACCTGTTTCATTGACTTTGTCAATCATCAAAAGCCCTTGTCCCAACAAATTCCCCCTTTTTGATGATGACAAACTTCCTGAGTTGATACTACCATTTTGCAGCAAACAATGAAACAGGTTAAACAAGGAGCATAGCATAATAAATACATTTCAACTCATCTTCCCTCTTTTGACATCATCGAAAAAGAAACTGATAAGTATAAGCAATATGCAAGAGTACCAAACAACTAATCAACATACAGGAACCCAGAGCTACCACTAGACATAACAACCTGCCATGCAAAAGAAGAAAGAGACAAACAATTCAAACAAGGCACAAAAAAAACCACATAGGCTGGAAGGAGAGGACGGAATCAGGGGATGAGCTTGGTGAGGGCGTGAAAAATATCAGTGTGTTTAGCTCTTTCCTTCATGAGTGTCTGATGGAGAAGGGGGTAATGGTGCCCTAGGAGCCTTAGGAAAGATATGCTTACGCCTGTTCCTTCGAACCTGACGCAAAAGGAGATCCCTAGGGGTGGAGGAGGTGGAGGTACCCTTCTGTTTCTTGCTCTTGCGTAGAGCTTGTTGAAGGGAATCTTCGGCTTGACGCTTTTGGTTGCGTGTATGAGGAGGCCGAAGGGTTGCAGACGAAGTGACCTTTTCTGGGGAAGGGTCATCCTCAGAAATGGAAATTGGGTCAGGAAGGGATTTGCGAAGGCGACGGTGGGGTTGGGTAGGGTTTTGTGGAGGTGCCGGAGGGGAAGACGGAGCGGGGGTAGGAGTGGGTTGATCAGGGTCTGTGGATGGTGTGACGGGAGAAGTTGGTGGAGCAGGGTCTGAAGATGAGGAAGGATTGAAGAAATGGGCAAGGTCCTCTTCATAGCAACGGAAAATGTCGGAAAAATCTAGTCGGAGAAGAGGAGGTATATTGGCAGTAGGATGCAAAATTAGTGCCATACACGTAGATTCTTGAGGTTCTGGTGTGGGAGTGTTGGGTGATTTCTGAGAAGACGCCATTGTTGGGTATGAAAAGATGAGGAAGATCAGAGAAGGTGTTTCAAGGAAGAAGGATGAAGTGTGAGATGATGAAGGTTGAGAGAAGCGGTTCAAATATAGGAGGAGAGAGGGATGTGAAAAGATGGGGTGGTAATGGCATTGGGAAGGGAACGGGCGGTGGAAGTGAAGGAGACCGTCGTTTCGTCAGAGATGTAGGCGAAGAGACGGTTTGGCGGCAAAGATGGAACTGTGCTGACAGGGTAATGATGAAGGGAACAGGTTTAAGGTGCCTGGTTTAATTATTTGAATCAATAATAAGTAAAAATTTGCACAACAAGTGTTACCTGGTGGATTAACCTGTTCCAATTGTTGATGCATGTTGAGATAATAATCCTGCATATAAGCCACATCCTCATGTTAATTCTACAAGATGAAAGGATATACATGAGATAAAGTATTTATCTAAAGCACTCCAAAAATGTGAAACATATCAGGATATTTTGAGTAAGTCAAGGGGGAGAGTTTATGCAATTTTGACCATCCCCAAGTCTAACCTAATTTGTTCAAATAGTTCTCTGCTTAGAGCCTTGGTAAAAATATCAGCGATTTGATTTTCATTAGGAAAAAACATGATAGATACCAGCCCCTTATCTACACAATCACGAAGAAAGTGATGCCTTATGTCTATATGTTTAGTCTGTTTGTGTTGGACTGGATTTTTTGCAATGTTGATGGCGCTCGTGTTGTCACACAAGATTGGAACACTTCCAACATCTATCCCAAAATCTAGCAACTGTTGTTTGATCCAGAGTAATTGAGCACAACAAGATCCAGCAGCTACGTATTCAGCTTCAGCAGTGGACAGTGCTACAGAGTTCTGCTTCTTGGTGGACCATGAAATTAAACATGTTCCAATGAAGTGATCCATACCGGATGTGCTTTTGCGATCAACAAGGTGCCCTGCATAATCAGCATCAGTGTATCCTATGAGGTTGAAATTACTACCTTTAGAGTACCATAGCCCCAGGTCAGAAGTGCCTTTGAGATACCGAAAAATTCTCTTCACAGCCTTGAGATGTGACTCCTTTGGATTGGCTTGAAAACGAGCACAAAGTCCCACACTGAAAACAATGTCAGGTCTACTAGCAGTAAGATATAACAAGGAGCCGATCATACCTCGATAGAGCTTTTGTTCAACAGTCGAACCTTTTTCGTCCAGCTCCAATTTTGTGGCAGTGGCAATTGGTGTATCAGTTTCCTTGGCATCTTCCATTTTGAACCGTTTGAGAAGTTCCTTCACATATTTACCTTGGTGAATCAGGGTTCCAGAGGGAGTTTGCTTGAATTGAAGACCCAAGAAGAAATTTAGTTCTCCCATCATGCTCATTTCAAATTCTCCATTCATTAGTTTGACAAACTCTTGTGTCATGACCTCATTTGTAGAGCCAAAAATGATGTCATCCACATAGACTTGTACAATAAGAAGATCAGGGCCTTGAGTTTTTAGGAATAGGGTGTTATCAATTTTTCCTCTAGTGTGACCATGGTGTAGGAGAAATTTTGATAGTCTTTCATACCATGCTCGTGGAGCCTACTTTAGTCCATACAAGGCCTTATCAAGTTTAAATACGTAGTCAGGATGTTCCGCACTTTCAAACCCTGGTGGTTGTTTCACATAGACTTCCTCCTTTAAATATCCATTTAAAAATGCACTTTTTACATCCATTTGATATAGGGTAATCTCCTTGAAGACAACGAAGGCTACAAGCAGTCTGATGGCTTCAAGCGTTGCCACAGGTGCAAACATCTCATCGTAGTCTATTTTTTCTTTCTGATTGTATCCTTGGACCACTAGTCTCGCCTTGTTCCTTGTGACTGTTCCATGTTCATCTAGTTTGTTGCGAAAAACCCACTTAGTGTCAATGATAGTCCTTCCTTCTGGTTTAGGTACCAAGTGCCATACTTTGCATCTTTCAAACTGACTGAGTTCTTCTTGCATGGCAAGAATCCACTCCTCATCTTGTAGTGCTTCCCCTATCCGTTTTGGTTCCATTAGTGATACAAAAGCCTGAAAGGCACATAGGTTCCTCATTCCGGATCTTGTAGTGATTCCAGAAGTCAAGTCTGGGAGAAGGTTATCAAGAGGATGTGAGTCTTGATATTTGTAATTTCTTATCACCAACCCCTGGTTCTGTTCGTTTTGTGATTGGTCTGATTGATTAGATCTTGAATCTGCCTATTGACTTTCAAATTCTGCTGTTGTTCCACCTGTCTGTATGCTCTCATCTTTTTCAGTGAGTGAAACAGGTAAATTAACCTGTTCTTTTGAGCGGAGTTCACGTTCATTGACATCCTGCAGATTATTCTCAGGGACACAGATAGTTTCATCAAATATAACATGAATACTTTCCTCAACACAGTTGGTGCATTTATTTAGGATTCTATAGGCTTTACTGTGTAGAGAATATCCTAAGAAAATTCCCTCATCACTTCTAGCATCAAATTTTTCTAAATTATCTTTACCATTGTTATGAACATAGCATTTGCATCCAAATGTCCTTAAGTGGGAGATATTAGGTTTTCTGCCTTTGAGTAATTCATAGGGTGTTTTATTTAATAAAGGTCTAAGCATGCATCTATTAAGTATGTAGACAGCAGTGTTTACTGCTTCAGCCCAGAGATTTCTAGCTACATTACTAGCTATCATCATTGTTCTAGCCATATCTTCTATGGTTCTATTCTTCCTTTCTACCACTCCATTTTGTTGAGGGGTTCTTGGGGCAGAGAAGTTGTGATCAATACCATTTTTCGAACAAAATTCTAGGAATTTTATATTTTCAAATTCGGTTTCATGGTCTGATCTTATGGATATTAGGGAAGTCACCAACTTCTTCTCTATTTTCTTGATGAAAATGGAGAAGACATCAAAGGATTCGTCTTTAGAAGCTAAGAAAAAGGTCCAGGTATATCTAGAATAATCATGAACGATAACAAACATGTACCTTTTACCTCCTCTGCTTTTTACCCTCATAGGTACACATAAGTCCATATGAACCAGTTCCAAGCACTTAGTGGTACTTACCTGGTTCTTTGACTTGAAGGATGTTCTGACCTGCTTCCTTTTAGCACAAGCACTGCATACCTTATCTCCCTTGAATCTGGTTTTGGGTAGCCCTTCGACAATGTTCTTGGATGAGAGTGTATTTAGTTGTTTCAAACTAGCATGTCCAAGTCGCTTGTGCCATAGTAATGGATCTTCCGTTATTGCACTAAGACATTTCAAATGTACTCCAGCCATACCCATGATGTCGGCTTTATATACATTCTTGTATCTATTTGCTATTAGAACCACTTCTTTCATCTTTAGATTTTTGACCTTGCAACTCTCAGAAGTGAAAGTGACCTTGTTACCTTTGTCGCATAATTGAGAGATGCTCAAGAGATTGTGCTTTAGTCCGTCTACATGATAGACTTCTTCTACAGCTTTAAATTCTTCTCATCCAATTTTTCCAACACCCACGACCGTCCCCTTCTTGCCATCCCCGAAGAAGACCTTTCCACCATAAAGTGGTGCTAGTGAAAGGAATTTGTGTCTGTCTCCCGTCATGTGTCTTGAGCAAGCACTATCCATATACCAATGCTTGCTTCCTTTCACTGCAGCCTGTAAAACAATTTAAGGGTTAGTTTTAGGAACCCAGACTAGCTTGGGTCCTTTCCTGTTATAGAAGGGATGAATAAGATCTCTTTTTGCCCATTGAGGCAACACATTTTTTGATCTGTTTCTTCTATTGACCTCAGCCTTTTTCTTATGCATATGGGCGATGTTTCTGTTCCTAGCTTTACTTGCGATAGGACATTCAGTGGTTGGGTGCCCAGTCTTGCCACATAGATAGCACAAATCAGTGGAGGTGGTTTTTTCCTGAAAGAACCCTATTCCAGCTTTCTCATTATGATTTTGTTACCTAGGTGATTAACTATCCTAGACGATTTGGTCCAACGGTTTGCCTTTTCTAGGTTTAGTTTTATGGTTGATATTTCGAGATTTAGTCTTTTTACTTTCTCTTTTTTCTGTATTAACTCGACATTGCTGTTTTTAAGCTCAATTTGTAATTTCTTAAGTTCAAGATTAGTCTCACTTGTTTTTCTGTCAGCAATGGTAAGTTTTAAAACTTCTGATTTTAAGTTTAGTACAAGTGAATCAAGTTGTTTGACCTGTTTCTTTAAGTGGTCATTTATTTTATTTGCTTCATCCAGACAATTCTTATTTTCAAGGTTTTCAAATTTTTGGTCTGAAAAGTCTTTTATTAAGTGATCTTTTTCGTTTTCTATTTCTTGAAAATCGTCTATTAGTCCTTTCATGAGAATAATTAGCTTATCTTTTGAGAAAAGGTGTAGTTTTTCTTTTAGCTCAGAGAAACTTACCTCAGATTGAGTTTCTTCTTCTAGATCTGAGTCCTCTGCAGCCATGAGAGCAGTCTCATCAGCGTCTTCCGTGTCAGATTCTTCCATTTCTGATCCCCACGCAGCCATCATTGCATAGTTTTCCTTTTCCTTTTGCTTAGCAACTTTTTCTTTGATTTCTCTTTCAGCCCTTTCTTTTCTCCACTCAATCTCCCATAGAGGACACTGTTTGATGTGATGATCAATTTTTCCACATTTATAACATCCAGAGTTGCTTTTTTCATTGGACCACTTCCTGTTACCTGTGTCATCGGACCACTTCCTGTTACCTATTTCTTTCTTATCCTTCCCTTTCCTGTTCCTTAGGAATTTTTTGAAGTTTTTTGCGAGGAAGGCAATTTGATCTTCCTCTAAGTCCGATCCTTCATCATCAGAAGCAACCTTGAGAGCCAGTGTCCTTTCATCCACTTTCGTTTGTTTCTTTGAATCTTCCATATTCATCTCGTAGGTTCTGAGATTTCCAACCAGTTCATTTAGGGTCATGGTTTCAATATCCTTTGCTTCCCTGATTGCAGTGACCTTGACATCCCACTTGGCTTTTGGAACGATCCTTAGAACCTTGTCTACCTGTTCTTCAGATGTGAGAATCTTTCCCAGAGATGCTAACTCATTTATGAGCAAAGTTAGTTTGGCCATTATCTCGTGCAACATTTCATTCTCTTTCATCTTAAAGGTTTCGTATTCAGTAAATAGCATAGCGACTCTGAATTTCCTAACCTGAGCAGTTCCCTCATGAGCGATTGTGAGTGCATCCCAGATCTCTTTGGCAGATGTATAGTTCGATATTCTGTTGTATTCTTCAGGTCCTAGGCCACAGACTAATAGGTTTTTGGCTTTGGCATTCTTCCTCATGGTTGTCAGATCGTCGGCATTGAATTCTCTCCTTTCTTTTGGTACTTGTGTGCCTTCCACAATTCGCATAGGTATAGTTGGTCCCATGATGATTCTATCCCAGAGTTCATAATCTTCTCCTTGAATAAAGTCTTCCATTCTGGCCTTCCACCATGCGAAGTGTGTTCCATTAAAGAGAGGGGGTCTAACGGCAGATTGTCCTTCTCCGTGTCCAAGCGGTGGTGCGGTGTTCATGATGATCGTTTCTTAGGTATTAGCCTTTAACAAGAAAACCTGCTCTGATACCACTTGTTAGAACTGCGCACCCTAGAATTTGCCTACTTGTTGGAACAGGTTAGATGACCTGTTTCAATAGCACAAAATTCAAACCTTGAACACAGTGATTTTACGTGGAAACACCTAGCTCACAATAGGTGTAAAATCCACGACCTGTACCTCTACAGGAATTTCTCCAAATTTATTAAAATCAACGTGAGCCTTCAAAAGTTAATTACAACTTGTAATAAACCTTTACTTCTACAACCTCACCTACGATCTACTCACAACCCTCCCAAGGATTGTATCCCAACTATCTTCTCGTTTAACCCTAACTTGAAGACAAAAAGCTATTCTCAGTTATAGATTCTGAGAATTACAAAGTTCCTACGAAACAAAAAGAAAAACCCTACGCTCAATTTACAGTTCTTTCTTATGCTTCGTTTTTCTCTATTTTGCACCACCCTTTTAGTGAATTTCTTTCTGGTTTTATAGTTGCAGACAAGTCTTTCTCCAACTTCTTTTCGAATTTCTTTTCTAATCAACGTCTCCCCTTTTTTCAAGCTTCTTGACAAATATTTCCTTCTTTGTAACCTTCTTCTTCTAAGAGTTTAATTTGAAATAATATTCCTTGTTATCCTCCTTATTTCCAGCGCCAAGTATTGTATGTTTATGATATATAGTGGGTTGCACTTTTCGTGGCTATCACGTATTTCCTCCTGTGGAATGAACTTGATAAATCTTTCTGTTTCATCTACCTTTTTCATTTACTTTGTCAATCATCAAAAGCCCTTGTCCCAACACATACCATATAAATTTTAAAATTCAAGTTGCATACACTCAGACGTTTATTACGTGTTCTGCTGAATTCAATAATTTTGGTTCAAATTTTATATTTGCTTGTTAATTAATTTTATATGGATAAATATTAATTTAGAACTCAATAACTTTAAAGTCTAAAATCTTAAATTCTGTACTACAATACAGAAAAAACATTCCTGTATAACACATGGAAGTATTGACCACCTGCTTTTTTGGTATGAAATATCTACTAAAGTATTAAGTAATTTGCTGCAATGAAAGGGAACTTCAAAGAATACAATGAATTAGCAGTATAAGTGTAAATTGGCAACTTGACAAATTAAAAAGTAGGCACTGAACCAAAAAAAATGTATACATTAGTTTATCGCAAGCATGAATAATAATTTTCATATGCGAAAAGCAGACTTAAATAAGAAAAGTTGAACATTGTCACAAGTGAAATATATGTACAAGTAAAGATGTGTGGAAGTGAAAGCCCCTAAGATTATTGAACGTAAATTAGTGGAACTAAAACTGCGACAAAGGAAAGGCATCTTATTGTTTATTCAAGAATCAACAATTCCAAAATATGTCTTTCACTTTTAGAGATTTGCTTACAAAACACAATACATTATTTTCTGTTGGGGTAAAATGGTCAAAAATCTCATGTCGAAAAATGTTACACATTACTTTTTTATTTATCAAAAGTTCGATTAATGAATATTATATCTTTTAGAATAGTTTTGTGATGGTGTATTATACTTTTATTATGAATTGTTCTTTGTTCGGTAAGATTGTATAAAGAATTGACGCAATTTTCATATTTTCTCAAATTATGAGATTTTTATATTAATAAATAAAAATACAATTTAATAATTCAAATTACATATCTAAACAAAAACGTCAACTTCATCTCATATAATTTTATATCATAAATTCACCTTAGATTGGGCTGTCAAACTGTCTCCATATTTTAGTAATTTTATATCATGCGTTATCGCTCGGTTTGTCAAAGTGTCTCCATATTTTAGTAGTTCAATTTTATGCTTAAGGTGTTTTCACTATTAGCATAGTATAAATAAATAAAAATGTACTTGATCAATGTATCTTATTTTTTGTCAATTATAAGCTACCAAAAGTATACTAGACCTTGTGGATTTAAATGTTTAGAAAATGAATTAGTTAATTGTTTAATTAACTACTAAGTAAAGGGTAAAGCTCTTGCTATGCGCAGGGTTCAGGAAGGGCTCGACCAAAAGGATCTTCTATACGCAGTTTTACCTTGCATTTCTACCAGAGACTATTTCCAAGGCTTCAATCCGTGACTTCTTTGTCACATGCATGGGAGCAACTTTACCAGTTAAACACGATCTTGATTAATTTGAATTCATTTTGTAAAGAGTCATTTAAGAGAAAAATACTCCCTAAAAGGAATTAAAAATACCTCCGATAAAGTGTGTAAAGATTCTATCCATACTATCACAATTCTTACGGATTGATTCATACTACTCATCTTTTGTTGACGGTTACTATATTAAAGAGAGAGAAAGTAAGCAAAAATGCCAAAAAGTAAATAGTGTCATTTTATCGTTAAACATTATGTTTATCTTTTTTTTAAAATAAGTAAAGCAAGTTTTCATATGATCGATTAATTTCAAAGAATAAACAACACTTGGTAAACTTCATGCAAGAAAGAAAGAAACTCACAACTGTAAATCCAATGTCACTACTCACTTCAATTTGGTGCCAAATTTGTTGAAATAATAGAGAAAATGAACAAGGAATTTTTGGATTTTATATGACAAAGAGAGATAGAGTTACTCTTAGCCATATTATCGTCATGCGTGGTCACATGGTTGGACTAGGCATAGGGTCGAGGATTCATCTAAATCATCTCTGATGAAAAATTACATTAATTATATGTGATTAAAATTAATTTTTATGTGCAAATAGTAGATGTTGAACCTCTTTTGAGTTTTTCATGTGTTTATTATATTTTGAATCCCTTTGATAAAATACTAATGATCGTTATGACCAAATTGTAACACCAGACAAAATTACCAATACACCCCTAGAAGAGAGATATGCGCATAACGTGTCTTTCCATGCTCCGATGCCGAATCCGAGGCTGGATTTGCAATCAGCATGAAATATTGAGTGAAAAAGTGGTCTCGGTGATTTTTAGAGCAACCGGATCAAAAGGTAAATTTTTTTTGCGAAAATGTGAACTATTGTAGGTGTGCGACCGGGCCGCGACGCGCCACCATCATGGACCAACACTTGGTTTTATCCTAAAAATTTTCTATGGGATTTAAAACCTCGTTCTTTAGCAAAAAATATCAAAAATAAACCCAGTCTGCGTCGCGGATCCATGTCCTAAGACGGACTTTTTTCGAATTTCGTGAGGGGCATTCTAGACCTTTCCAAACCCCTCCTGGACTTAATATATGATCAAAATAGGTCGTTTTAAGTATGAAGAGAGTTTTAAACCCTATTTTAAGTCCTTTCAAAACCTTTAACAAAAAGACTTAGGGCTAAAGAGAAGAGAGAAGAGTGAGGATTCGAGGAATTAAAGCCAAATTCGTCCCAAGTTGATCGTCTACCTTCATTCCAGGTATGTAAGGCTAACACAATGTTGGATTGAGTTTGTCCACATGCCACTTCACATACTCTGATTCGAGTTGAGTTAAATTTGAGTTTTCTTGAGTTTCCAAATTGAATGCTTGAGTTAATTATCATTTTATTACATAAGAATATATTGATGATGATGTTGAGTTGAGTATTTGGTTGGATACATGCTCATGTCTTTGTTCACTTGAACTGAACCCTAATTGATGATTTCATTTAATATTTTTTATGCATTTTTCGAATTGAGATTGATGGTTGTTTTATATAGTGAGCAAGGAAGATTTTTGAGCATATTTTACTGAGTCTGCATAAGAACGAGTTTTGAGCATAAATGCTAACTTGAGAAAGAGTCTTGATGACATGTAAAATTTTTTGAAGCATATGTTTTCAAAAAAAAGCACTTGATGTTTGAGATGAGTTTTAAAGAGAATGGCTTGGGGAGCAATATTGACACCAAGTTGGGTTGAGCACTAGTGGCTCAAAACATCATAACTATGTTGCCCGCGTAGGACAGTTGTGTAGCAAGTTTTGGTAACTCCTGTCCCAAAAGACGGATGGAGCAGATGGATCATGATTCATGATGTAGAGGTCAATGTCCTTACCTTGGCAAGTAAGGATGGGCGAGCAACGACGTCATGTTTGTTGTGCACCATCAAATAGGGTGGTGGAATATCTGTTGGTTAGAGAAACTTTCCAATCTGCATAACATATTTGACTGAGTTGCATACTAGAATATCTTTTGAGGTGCATTACTTTGTTATAAAATTTGAACGATTTGGTGTGAGTTGCATACTATTGAGTTATTTTCAAAGCATGAATTTATTCTTACACTTGCATGTTTTACTGGGTTGAGATGAGTTCACTTTGAGTTGAGTTACTTGATTTAATTATGTCCTTTCCCTTCCATCTATTTTCCATGTACTGACATTCCTTTTAGACTGCATCATTTCATGATGATGAGGCAGGTATTAGAGGACTTCAACAGATGCACCATTAAAGTTTAGATTCGTGATTACAGAGATGGTGAGCCCTCCTTTCCTTCGGAGGAGCCTTTTAACTTTCACAAAGTATTTATTTTATTTTGTTTTGAGTTGGGTAGCCATGGTCTGTCATGGTACCATCTAGATGTTAGAGGTAAAGGCTTCATAGACATTGAGTAGAGGATGTTGAGTATTGTTTTTCCAACTCTCATTTATTGAAAATTCTCTTTTTATTAAAGACTTTGTTTGCTTACTTTACAGTATTTTGTTTGAGTATTTTTCTTCCGCTATTGAGTATGAGGTGACGTTGAGGCCAAGTGGTTCACTTGGGGACTAGCAATAGTCTCTGAGTGCCGGCCACACCAAGGGTACCCTTCCGAGGCTAACACAAATATATTGGACCAAAACAAAAAGACTCTAGTGTGATCATTTTGATGGCCGTGACTTCCTCAAACACAAATTAAATTTGGAAATCAATCATAAAACATGGTAAGAACCTCGGGAAATGCTAAAAATATTAATCCACGATTGACTTGATTAAATATTGATTGTGGTCAACTCTGATTTCATATTTCAACTAAAAATTAACTCAATGGTCTGAATCATTCTCAAAACCCTTGGAGCCCATGCAAAAATGCATACATCAAAGTACAAAAAAAGTCTTTCAGACCTAACGGAGCCGACAAAATCAATTGCAATATCTTTTACCCATTTTACTCACTTTGATCAAATTTTTATATCTCAAAACCCTAAGGAGCGTATACCTTAAGTGTGGTCAACACTCGAAAATCATTATTGGTCCTAATGAAACCCTTGATCTGGAACACTTACTCTGTAAAAAGATTCAAGCATTTTAAAAGGATATTCAAGCCACTACTCAATCATCAAAAGCAATATGAATGATAGATTGAGAAACAACTAAGTCATAATTAAATAACTCAATATTATAAACTCAATGTTAAAGTAATAGTTTTTCAAGAACAAACTCCACTTTAATACTGTCTAACTCATCCTATGAAACCTCTAAACTAAACAAACTCCACTTAACTTTTCTCATGTCATATTTAAAACCACAATATTAAAGGGTATTTCAATATATTTTATATATCTTTAGTTTAATATGCCACATGATTCAATTATCTTTTTATTTTATAAAAAATTGTGTCAAATCAAAATCAAGTAAAATATTAAAGAAAAAAATTACTTAGGCAGATCCTTTTTTATAAATAATTATTGATTTTAGCGATACTTTTTATTTATTACCATCTATAACAATACTATGATAAATCTGCACTTGTATTAAAAGTGAATTATGCATGCAATATAAATGTATTATAAGTGTTTTAAAATATATTGTGCTTGTTTCGTGAGAAATTGACACAATTTATTATACATGTATTAAAGTGTGTGATAAATATATTATTCATCAATGAAACTTGTATTAGATATGTTTTATAAATAGTTCTCTATAATATGAATTAAAACTGTATTATAAGTGTTTAGTGAAAATAAATTGTTATTGCTATAAATGGTAAATATTTTCTTAATCTAGTATAGCTATGTAAGTTTTCCAAAATTAAAATGAGAAAATATTGTCTTTGAAGAAACCAAAATAATTTTCTAGCCCAAGCACAAAAAAGGTAAAAACTTATTAACATAGTGTTTGTATCACATTATTGTTTGAATATACGATTTCATCTCGTGATTGCAAACCATCATCGAAATAAAATCTAAATTCTTCAAAAAAATTAATTTGAAAATTTCACATCATAATGTCACATTTTTTAAATACGAAACTTCACCTAAATTTTTCTTTCTAAAAACAAATCACTATTTATATTATCAAACATTTATTTTATACATAAACAAAATTTATAGCTGATATTATTACTAATAATATTGACCACCAACAACTCAAAATAACAATGTTGGTTCGTCTTCTTCATCATCTAATCAAGAAAATGTATGCTCAATATGAGGACTGTACTTTACATTATAACTGTATTAAAAGTAGTACATTATAACTGTTCAACGTTACTTTTTTGTTGATCAAAACTTCGATTAATAAATATTATATCTTTTTAGAATAGTTTCGTGATAGTGTATTAAACTTTTATTATGAACTTTTGTTTGTTCAGTAAGATTGTATAAAGAATTAGCGCAATTTTGATATTTTCACAAATTATAAGATTTTTATATTAATAAGTCAAAAATACAATTTAATAAGTTAAATTACATATCTAAACAAAAACATCAACTTCATATATAATTTTATATCATGATTTCACCTTACATTAGGCCTAGAGTTATAGCTCGGTTGTCAAAGTGTCTCCATATTTTTGTAGTTCAATTTTATACTTAAGGTGTTTTCACTAGCAGCATATTATAAATAAATAAATAATGTACTTGATCAATGTATCTTTCCTTTTGTCAATTATAAGCTACCAGAAGTATACTAGATCTTGTGAATTGAAATGTTTAGAAAATGAATTAGTTAATTGTTTAATTAACCACTAAGTAAAGGGAAAGCCCAGTGCACTAAAGTTTTCGCTATGCGTAGGGTCCGAAAGAGACTTGACCATAAGAGTCTATTACACACAATCTTGCCTTGCATTTCTGCCAGAGACTATTTCCAAGGCTTAATCCGTGACCTCTTGACCAGATGTATGGGAGCAATTTTACTGATTACTTCAAGATTCCCCTTCTTAACCACTAAGTAAACAAGTACCATATTGAACTTATCATTTAAATTTATCAACAGACTTATCATTTAAATTTATAAATGAATGATTCCAAATCAAAATGCTAGGAATTGGCAGACCTTTTCCCCTCTGTTTTTCCTTTTTCATGAATGTAAAGCCTTAAAATATTCGCATTCAATTCAACAAATTCTACCTTTAAAAAGGTTAACTTTTCTTCTAAGCATTTTTATTTTATTTCCTTTTCAGTGTTGGATATTTGTATTAAAATGTTGATTAATTTGAATTCATTTAGTAAAGAGTCATTTAAGAGAAAGACGCTCCCTAAAAGGAATTGTTTCCCATACTCATGAGTTCAATTCATAAAATACCTCCTATAAAATGTGTAGAAATTCTATCCATACCTTCACAATTCTTATGGATTGATTCACACTACTTATCTCTTGTTGACAGTTACGATATTAAAGAGAGAGAAAGAAAGCAAAAAAGTCAAAAAGTAAATAGTGTCATTTTGTCATCAAACATTATGTTTATCTTTTTTAAAATGAGTAAAGCAAGTTTTCATGTGATCGACAAATTTCAAAGAACAAAGAACACTTGGTAAACTTCGTGCAAGAAAGAACAAAAACTCAAAACTGTAAATCCAATGTCACTACTCACTTCAAGTTGGTGCTAAATTTGCTGAATTAATAGAGAAAAAGAACGAGGAATTTTTGTATTTTATATGAGAAAGAGAGATATAGTTACTCTTAGCCACGTCATCGTCATGTGTGGTTCACTCAACTCATCGCGATCACATGGTGGAACTAGGCATAGGGTTGAGGATTCATCTAAATCATCTTTGATGAAAAATATACTACGTATGTGTGGTTAAAATTATTCTTCACGCCTATATAGTAGATGTTAATTTTTTTTTTGAGTTCTTCAAGTGTTTGTTATATTTTGAATCCCTTTAATAAATACTAATGATCACTATGACCAAATATATTGCACTAAAATAGAAAGACTCTAGTGTGATCATTTTGATGGTCGGGACCCCTCAGACACAAATTAAATTTTGAAATCAATCATAAAACATGATCATGGTCAACTCTAATTTCATATTTCAATAAAAGATTACTCAATGGTCTGAATCTCTCTCAAAACATTCGGAGCGCATGCAAACAATATGCATCCATCAAAGTAGAAAAAAGTCTTACAAACGTAACGGAGCCGACAAAACTCGATTACAATACCTTTTACCCATTTTATTGACTTTGGTCAAATTTTTATATCTCAAAACCCTAAAATTTATGTCATGCTCAGAGTGTATATCTTAGGCATGGCCGGCACACGAAAATCATTACTGGTTTCAAATGAAATCGTTGGCCTAGATCACTCACTCAGCAGAACATTTAAGCAATTTAAAAGAATACTCAAGCGGTTACTCAATCATCAAAAGCAATATGAATAATAGATTGAGAAACAATCAAGCCATAAATAGCTCAATGTTGTAAGCTCAATGACAAAGTAATAGTGTTTCAAGAATAGACTCCACTTTAATATTGTGTTACTCAGTCTATTAAATCTCTAAACTAATCATAACAAGGTACCAAGAAATGCCCATGGCTACCTAAAAAGAACTATCAAGTAATTGCATATAGAATTGGAAGGATACCTTCGCAGGTAAGGAGCTCTCAACATTATTTGGAATAAATAAATCTTCAACAAAATGCCTGTCGAGAATCTTTAGCACTTGTATCTGACTCATAAAATAATACAACATCAAATGATATCAATACGTGAAATATACGATATGTAAAATGAAAGAAAGAGAATAACTCAAGAGAATCTCAATAATAGGAATGGTCACCTCAAGTTAAAGCATGCTAAAATAATGATTTAAAAACAACATACTCATATAAATGCAATCTCAGTAAAATAACATTATTTACTCTTGAAGAATTTATCTAATCAACAATCATCATCTATGAGCTAGTCGGAAAAGTTTTGGACCAAGGTGACACTTCATGGGAGCCATCACGGTCCGTGTGGAGCCTCCATGAAGTGTCCCCTGGCCCATGGAGGTTGTTTGGAACTTAAATGTGGTGTTTTAAACTAAGGCACACCACACTTGGACCCCTCACGGTCCGTGTGACACTTCATGGACCGT
The DNA here is from genome assembly GCA_029948455.1 of Solanum rostratum. NCBI lineage: Eukaryota > Viridiplantae > Streptophyta > Magnoliopsida > Solanales > Solanaceae > Solanum > Solanum rostratum. The sequence continues at coordinate 11,419,389 of CM057053.1, read as the reverse complement.
ATGGCGGGCCGTGTGATGACCTTGGATTGAAATCCCATAATTTTAGGATCAAGTATGGTTACACGGACAAGCACACGACCCATGTGGGGTGGCACGACCTGTGAGGCCATCCTTAAAGCTTTCGGAGTGAAATTTTTGTAAGTATGGAATCACCGTCTCTTAACTTGATCGTGAAAATTTTCTAAGGAGAGGGGTATGGGCAGTGTCACGGCCCGTGTGACACTACACGGTCCGTATAACCTCCTTGAAGGTGACTTCCTTGAAAAACTCCAAGTATGGGATCTTCAAGCTGAAGCTAAATTCACTTTCAAGCCTTCAATTCAAGCTTATTAATGTTGTTTAAGGACATCATGGGTCTCCTACATCAAGTCAAGTTCAAAAAAATTCCATTGTGTCACGACCCGGGTTCGAGGTCTAAATGTGGCACGGCGGATGGGGACTCGAGAGCCCCCAAACGAGCCTCAAAATTTTCAGAATTGAAAGACAAGCATCAAAGGAAAATTCTAAATCCAAAGGAAAAGCATGTTTTATAGATAGATCAAAGCGACAACGTTTTTACAAACACCTAACACGTGCCTGTAGTCAAGGAACGGGAGCCAGGACAAGTTCTGAGCTCACCCTCAACAAAATACATGTACACATAGAAACCCAAGAAACAAAAGCTCGCCCTCGAAGGACGGGGCTCACCACAGAAGTATCCTCAAGAAAGTCTAATCGTCCTGCGGCTGTTGCTCAAACTTCTCGGACCCTACATGGTAAAATCATGTAGGCATAGAGTATGCTTTAGTACGTTTGAATGTACTAAGTATGCAGGTATGCAATGTATATGGCTTACCGGGACCTGCATAACTATGTTAGATGACAAGGGCACATAATATACAAGAACATATAAGCAATAGAATTTAATATACAAGATGTCGTGGGATGCGTGATGTGTGCAATGTGATAATGCTCCTATATGTATATATCGGGGATGGACTATAATCGACAAACCGAATCCATGCGAGCTATTACATGAATTGGACTGATTTGGACCTCCCATCGGTAGGGAGAAGATTACTTGCCAAAGGTAATCCACATCACACCTTACGGGCAACCCCTATTTCGGTAGATGGCCACCTTCCTTACGGGCAACCCCTATTTCGGAAGGGTTTTCACATTCACATCATAACATAAGTAACGAATAGCCATTCCATACGGGCGACCCCATTTCGGTAATGACCTCCTTCCTTATGGGTAACCTCCTATGCTGGCACATAGTTCAAGGAAAGGGAGAGGGACCTTAGGGATATCTCTAACGCCCCCAATCCATCGGTGCTAAGTACACATCCCACTAGAATACTTGTATACACACATATGCTTTCAAGAGGGTCAAGTCTCCATTTCAAAACATAATTGTACAAGTAGGTTCAAATGCCAAATCACAAAATTATGATCATAATACTCATGCAAGGAATATCTCTTCTACACATATACCAAAATGGTGCAAGCAACCATAATGCTCAAGGAGCCATAATCATAGACATATCGGTGATCACCTTCTTGTCGTATCCCATATCTTACCAAAACTCACATCATAATTCCTTTTTAAGACAAAATTGGGCTTAACCCCACATTTCCAAAATTTCCATGTACCAATGTCATGAATGTGATGCAATACATGGTGTGGGAATAGCATGGTAATGTAGAGTATTTCCAAAATTAGCAATATAATATAAAGACTAAAATCCATAATAAAATTCATACAAAATGTAGTATAGCTCACCCATGCATGGTAGTATCTTAAAAAGGGCTTGCATGTTCATATTTTCATAGTCCAAATAGTTCATCATACTCAAAATTATCATATCTCAAATTTCGGAACATAATATAGCACATGCATGATTCAAGTTACCAAGAACAAGTAGTAGAAATCACAATCAAGTAGACAAGCTTATAAAAATAGTTTTAAAAGAGACTTGGGTCTTCTTGGTTGAAAGGAACCAAGAATCAAACCCACATACCTGATTTGTAGACAAACTAGAGAAGAAATGGACTCAAATGTGAAGGCCTAAGCTTGACAATCCTAGGGAGATGTTGGATAGCTTGGAGGAGTGAATTCTTGAGAGAGGAGTGAAATGAGAGGAAAAATGGGTTGAAATGGTGAAGTTAGCTTTATATAGTAGGCTTAGGAAGGGTGAAAAATGACATAATTCACGTTAGAAACACCCAATATTTCAAAAATGTCATTAATGAAATGGAGCAGAAATTGGCCCGTCTGAGGCATACAGACCGGTAAACGGTCCGTCTGGGGTCACACGGACCGTTTACTGTGTTGTAGCCCTACACTTAATTAATTTTTTTTGGAGGCAACATTTTTTGGACTGAGTAGCACTTCACGGACCGGTACACAGACCATCTCTGGTCGCACAGTCCGTGACCGTGTCCGTGCATAGGTTACACGGACCGTGTAGCGTCGTACAGACTGTGTGGTGGCCCGTTTATCCCCCACACCTCCCAAGTGTCACTCCACGGGAGGTCACACGGACGATGTGACTCCATACGGGCCGTGTAGGCCCTTCCGTGGGGTGATGCCTGGCAGGTTTCAGGGCAAGCCTGTGGGCTTTTAAGTGACGTCAAAATCCGGGGCCTTTCATCATCTCCCCCTTGGGAACATTCGTCCCCGAATGTGCAAGAACGAGACTTGAAAGCTAGAGTTAAGGCAAGATACATCTGACACAAGACACAATGCACGACTCAACTCAAAATAACAAGATTTGTACCAAAGTTTTTGATGCCACAAGTCAAATTATAGTTCAAGACCCAAATTCATCTCAAAATTGCATTCAACTTATTTGTAAAGAAAGGAAAGTCCTTTAGTGTACACATATGCATGTCATGTCATGAGACTCAAGAGGGCAAAAAAATGACACGATTTGACAAGGAGAGTCCCTAGTACCTTAGGATTGAGTAGATTGAAAAAGATGGGGGTATCGTTCCATCATGTCCAGCTCCGCCTCCCACGTAGCACTCTCCACTAGTTTATTTCTCCAAAGCACCTTTACCGAAGCAACATCCTTCTTGCGAAGCCGTTTTACTTGCCTATCCAAGATTGCCACCGGCACTTCCTTATATGTCAAGTTTTCCTCGACCTCAATCCCTTCCAAGGGCACGATGGTGCTAGGATCACCAATTAATTTCCTCAACATAGATACATGGAAGACCGGGTGAATGGAACCCAAATCCAGAGGTAACTCCAATTTGTAAGCCATACTTCCAACCCGCTCAACAATTTTATAAGGACCAATAAAGCGGGGGCTTAACTTGCCCTTTTTGCCGAAACGCATTACGCCCTTCATAGAAGAGACTTTCACGTACACCCAATCCCTGACATGAAATTTGAGGTCTCTTCTCCTACTATCCACATAGGACTTTTGACGACTTTGGGCCGCCTTTGATCTCTCCCTAATCACTTTCACCTTCTCCATGGTATCCAATACCAAATCTGGGCCAACTAAAGTCATCTCACCCACTTCAAACCACCCCACCGGGGATCTACACCTCCTCCCATACAAGGCTTCAAACGGTGCCATGTCAATACTAGCATTGAAGCTATTATTATAAGAAAACTCGATGAGCAGAAGATGATTATCTCAATTCCCTTTAAATTATAACACACATGCCCTCAACATGTCCTCCAAGGTTTGAATTGTCCTTTCCGCTTTACCATCGGTTTGTGGATGGAAAGCGAAATTCAACTTAATTTTGGTCCCAATGCCCTTCATAAAAGATTTTCAAAAATGGGAAGTGAATTGAGCACCATGATCCGATATGATGGATCTAGACACACCATGCAAACTCACCAACTCTTGGATATACAAACTTGCATAGTCCTCAGCACTGAAAGTAGTCTTGACTGGTAGAAAGTGAGCAGACTTCATCATTCAATCCACAATAACCCAAACAGAGTCGAATTGCCTTCGGGTCCGAGGCAATCCAACCACAAAGTCCATATTCACATCCTCCCACTTCCACGTGGGAATTTCAATGTCTTTGGCCAAACCACCGGGCCTTTGATGTTCTACCTTCACCTGCTGACAACTCGGGCATTTAGACACGAACTTGGCAATATCCCTTATCATACCTGCCACTAATATACCTCTCTCAAATCCCGGTACATCTTGGTAGAACCCGGGTGAACAAAGTAACGAGAGTTGTGGGCCTCACTTATAATCACCTTTCTTAGGTCATCCACATCAGGAATACAAAGCCGGTCTTGATAGCGGAGTACACCATCTCCCCCTTAGGAGAAAGCCTCAATCTCCCTTGCAGCGATTAACTTCTTCAACTCACACAATGATGGATCTAGATCTTGCTTAGCCTTAACCTGGTTCACCACAGAAGATTCTGACCCATTCTGAACCCGAATACCACCTTTGCTAGAATCAGTCAACCTGACACCCAACCTAGTCAATCGGTGAATATCCCTTGCCAACTCCTTTTTCTCATTCTCAACATGCGCCACACTCCCCATAGATAACCTGCTAAGAGCGTCGGCTACGACATTGGCCTTGCCCGGATAATACAACACACTCATGTCGTAATCTTTTAGAAACTCCAACCACCTCCTTTGTCTGAGATTAAGATCCCTCTGGGTGAAAACATATTGCAAACTCTTGTGATCGGTGAATACATTAACATGAACCCCGTACAAATAGTTCCTCCAAATTTTCAAAGCAAAAACCACCGCTGCCAATTCAAGGCATGCGTGGGATAGTTTTTCTCATGCACCTTCAACTGCCTTGATGCATACGCTATCACCTTACCATTTTGCATAAGCATACAACCCAATCCGATCTGTGAGGCATCGCAATACATTACGAACCCTTCCGAACCATTTGGCAAGGTCAAGACGGGGGCTGACGTAAGCTGATCTTTCAAGGTCTGGAAACTCCTCTCGCATTCATCTGACCATATAAATTTAGCATGCGTCTGGGACAACTTGGTCAATGGAGATGCAATAGATGAGAAACCCTCCACGAACCTTCTATAATACCCGGCCAACCCGAGAAAACTGCAGATATCCGAAGGAGTCAACGGTCTAGGCCAATTTTTCAAAGCCTCTGTTTTCCTCGGATCCACCTTGATACCATCTTTGGACACCACGTGCCTGAGGAAAGCCACCTCTCTCAACTAGAACTCACACTTGCTAAACTTGGCATACAATTTCTTTCCCCTTAAAGTTTGGAGAGCCATTCTCAAATGATTTTCGTGCTCCTGCACACTTCGGGAGTAAATGAGAATGTCATCAAGTAAATGAGAATGTCATCAATAAAGACCACCACGAAGTTGTCCAGGAATGGTCTGAACACCCTGTTCATTAGATCGATAAATACGGCCGAAGCATTAGTTAGACCAAACGACATCACCACAAATTCGAAATGCCTATACCTTGTCCGAAAAGCTGTTTTGGGGATATCACATTCCCTGACCTTCAACTACTGATATCCGGGACGGAGATCAATTTTTGAGAAGTGAGTGCCACCTTGAAGTTGGTCAAGCAAATCATCAATCCTTGGCAACGGGTACTTGTTCTTAACGATCACTTTATTCAGCTATCTGTATTCAATACACATATGGAGAGATCCGTCCTTTTTCCTCACAAACAACACGGGAGCACCCCAGGGTGATGTACTAGGCCGAATAAAACCCTTCTCTAATAGATCCTTTAACTGCTCCTTCAACTCTTTCAGTTCTACCGGGGCCATCTGATACGGAGGGATAGAGATAGGCTGAGTATCTGGAATAAGATCTATGTCGAAGTCTATCTCCCTATCCGGAGGAATGCTCGGTAATTCTTTGGGAAACACATCCGAAAATGCATGCACCACCGAGACTGACTCGAGGGTAGACACCTCAGAATCTACATTCATGACCCTCACCATATGGTAGATGCACCCCTTAGAAATCATTTTCCATGCCTTGAGGTAGGAAATAAACTTACCTTTAACACAGGAATCACTATCCTTCCATTCAAGAACTGGCTCACCGGGAGGTTGGAACTGGACTTTTCGGGTTCTACAATCTATGGAGGCATAAGATGCATGCAGCCAATCCATTCCAAGAACCACATCAAAATCAAACATTTCAAGTTCCACAAGATCACATGGAAAGATTTTATGCAGCACAGCAACAAGGCATCTGTGATAGACTCTGTGAGCAACAATAGATTTACTCACGGGGGTGTAGACCGAGAAAGGCTCTCTTAAAATCAGGGGTATCCACCCGAACTTGACAGCCAACAGTGGAGTCACAAAAGACAAGTTTGCACCTGGGTCAAGTAAAACATAAGTATCAAAATCAAAGACTTTTAACATACCAGTCATGACATTCGGAGCCTTCTCGACATCCTAGCGGGCATAGAGTGCATAAAACCTGTTGTTCCTTGGGGAAACACCTTGGGGACCCCTTTTCTAACCCTTAGGCTACCTGGCCTCGGCCTCCGGCCGTATTCCTAGGGCAATCAGCAATTTTGTGATCCTCACTTCCACATGCGAAGCAAAGTCCCATACGCCTCCAACAGGCACCTGTGTGGGGCTTCTCACACTTATCACACATAAGGTATCCTGGTCTGCCACCTGTCTGTACCCTGGGAGGGGGTGCCCAAGCATTAGCTGCTCGAGCATTAGCCACCCGAGCTCCCGAGCCTTGGCCCTGTTGGAAGCGACCAAAACCAACATTCCTAGCACCGGAGAACCTACCTTCAACGCGGGATCTTTTGGGATCGTGTGCCCTCTTCTCCTTGAGTTTCTCCCCCTCAATCTGCTCAACATACACCATGAGTCTGGCAATATCCATGTCCCCAATCAGCATAGCAGTCTGGCATTCTTTCACAGCAAGTCAGAAATACTTAAAAAAATTTGTGCATCCTTGCACGGGGATCGGCCACCAGGGATGGAGCATATTTGGATAGCTTGGTAAACTTAAGGGCATAATCCCTCACACTTATACTCCCCTACTTGATATTGATAAACTCGGTCATTTTGGCCTCCCTCAGCTCAAGTGGAAAGAAGCGGTCGAGAAAGGCAGATTTGAACTCTCCCCATTTAACCTCACCATCACAAACCCTCTCCATAGACTACTGTGTATACCACACCTGAGCTACATCTTTCAACTGGTAGGCAGCCAATCCAGCTTTTTCCTTAGAAGAGACGCCCATAATATTCAGTATGTTTGAGATCTCATCAATGAACTCCTGAGCATCCTCATTAGCCCTCGACCCATAGAACTTCGGAGGATTCATCCGGGTGAAATCCCTTACTATAGAAGCGGGTGTAGGGTCCCGTGGCAAATTGGCTTGCCTTGCCTGAGCAGTCACCACCTGCGCAAGCATGGCAAAAAGTAGTACAGAATTCACCATTCGAAATAGGCTCCTCTATAGGCTCATGAGGGGCCTGATCTTCGGCAACCAGGGCCGGTCTAAGTAGTGAAAGTCTTTCTCGAGGCCTTTTCTGAAAAGGGATCAACGACACCATTAAGTAAGGGAATTCATAAGCTGACCATAGCACGATGCAAGACACAAAGAAGGGAGAAATTTCCTAATACTTCTTCGTAGCCTCCCACTCATAGGTATGGTGCACTTCATTCTAATGAATAGGACTCTACTCAACGCGGCACGTTGGGCTCTGAGGACCATTATAAACCTATGCTCTGAACCACCTTTTATCATGACCCGGGGTTGGGGTCTAAATGTGACACGATGAATGGGGACCGAGAGCCCCCAAATGAGCCTCAAAATTTTCAGAATTGAAAAACAAGCATCAAAGGGAAATTCTTAATCCAAAGGAAAAGCATGTTTTATAGATAGATCAAAGCGAAAACGTCTTTACAAACACACAATGCGTGCCCCTAGTCAAGGAACGGAGGCTAGGACAAGTTCCGGGCTCCCCCTCAACAAAATACATGTACACATAGAAACAAAAGAAACAAAAGCTCGCCCTCGAAGGACGGGGCTCACCATAGAAGTATCCTCAAGAAAGTCTAATCGTCCTGCGGCTGTTGCTCAAACTGCTCGGACCCTACATGGTAAAATCATGTAGGCATAGAGTATGCGTTAGTATGTTTGAATGTACTAAGTATGCGGGTATGTAATGTATATGGCTTACCGGGACCTGCATAACTATGTTAGATGACAAGGGCACATAATATACAAGAACATATAAGCAATAGAATTAAATATACAAGATGTCGTGGGATGCATGATGAGTGCAATGCGATAATGATCCTATATGTATATATCGGGGATGGACTATAATTGACAAACCGAATCGATGCCAGCTATTACATGAATTGGACCGAATTGGACCTCCCATCGGTAGGGAGAAGATTACTTGCCAAAGGTAATCCATATCACACCTTATGGGCAACCACTATTGTTGGGATGTGGAGCCTGATTAATATGTAGATGTACTGTTTATATATTAACGATCTCACTGAATTTTAGGCTGTCCTATTTATTTATTATTCTCCGTGTATTTTATATAGTATTATTTTTATTAATATAAATACTGCATCACCGTGGAGGTTACCTTCACTAGGTGTTACCACGAAATTATTTTCTCTCTCTTAGGGTTATTAAAATTGTCTTGATTCTTGAATTGTTCTTCGAAATCGCAAAGTGTTGTTGCAATCGATCCTAACAACTGGTATCAGAGCGCAGGAGATTCAACACGATCACTGAAGATGGATAGTTCGAAGCTTGGAATCGAGAAGTTTGATGGATCTGATTTCAGTTTCTGGAAGATGCAGATCGAAGATTATCTCTATCAGAAGGATCTTCACGCACCCTTGACTGGGGAGAAGCCTGAAGCCATGGCAGACGACGTATGGAAACTCAAGGATCTCCAGGCGTTAGGGCTGATTCGGTTGACGTTGTCTAGGAACGTAGCGTTCAACATCGCGAAGGAGAAGACCACAACAGATCTGTTGAAGGCGCTATCAAATATGTATGAAAAACCATCGGCGATGAACAAGGTATATTTGATGCGTAGGTTATTCAATTTGCAGATGTCTGAGACTGGATCTGTAGCGGATCACATAAACGAGTTCAATATGATTGTAAGTCAACTGTGTTCTGTGGAGATTAATTTCGAGGATGAGATTAAGGCATTGATTTTGATGTCATCTTTGCCCGAGTCTTGGGATACTGTTGTTTCTGCAATTAGCAGTTCCCGTGGGTCTGAGAAACTGAAGTTTGATGAAATCCGTGATGTTGTTCTCAGCGAAAGTATTCGCAAATGAGAAGTGGGAGATTCATCGGGCAGTGTTCTCAGCGTTGACGGAAGGGGGAGAAGCAAATCGAAAGGCCAGAATCAACATGGTCGATCAAAATCAAAGAATCGTGGGAAGTCTCCGAACAGACCTAATGTGGTTTGTTGGAATTGTGGAGAGAGAGGACACTACCGGTCAAGTTGCCCGAAACCAAAGAAGAAGCAGAACAAGAAACCTGCAGATGATACTGATTCTGTAAATTCAGCGGAAGACATTGCGGATGCTCTTATTCTTAGCGTGGATAGCCCGGTTGAATCCTGGATTCTGGATTCTGGTGCATCTTTTCATTCTTGTCCGAGCAAGGAACTATTCCAAAATTTCAAATCTGCTTATTTTGGAAAAGTGTACCTTGCAGACAACAAGCCCTTGAGGGTTGAAGGAAAGGGGGATATTTGCATTAAGACCCCATCCGGAAACCAATGGAAATTGGAAGATGTCAGATATGTTCCCGAACATAAGAAAAATTTAATCTCTATTGGTCAGTTGGATAGCACGGGCTACACAATACAGTTTGGGAATGGTTCATGGAAGATTGTGGAGGGGGCTATGGTTGTTGCTCGTGGCACAAAAATTGGAACCTTGTACACCACTGCAGGGTGCATGAATATGGTCGTTGTTGCTGAGGGTGGTTCTGGTTCGTGTTTGTGGCACAATAGACTTGGACACATGAGTGCTAAGGGAATGAAGATGCTGGTTGCAAAAGGAGCATTGGAAGGTCTGAAGTCAGTTGATATGGGTCTTTGTGAGAGCTGCGTTATGGGCAAACAAAAATGAGTTAGTTTTACAAAGACTCCGAGACAACCAAAGGAGCTGCGGTTAGAGATGGTTCATACAGATGTTTGGGGGCTAGCTCCAGTTTCATCAGTAGGAGGATCCAGATTCTATGTAACCTTTATTGATGACTTTAGCAGAAAAGTTTGGGTCTACTTCTTGAAGCATAAGTCAGATGTGTTTGCGACTTTCAAGAAGTGGAAGGCTGAAGTTGAGAATCAGACTGGTTTGAAGATCAAATGCCTGAGATCTGACAATGGTGGAGAGTACGACAAGTCAGAGTTCAAAGAATTTTGTGGTGCTGAGGGTATCAGATTGATGAGAACAGTTCCGGGGAAGGCAAGACAAAATGGAGTTGCTGAAAGGATGAACAGAACATTGAATGAATGTGCAAGGAGCATGAGGATACACTGTGGGCTGCCTAAGATGTTTTGGGCGGATGCTGTCAACACAGCGGATTACTTGATTAATAGGGGACCATCAGTTCCCTTGGATTTCAAGATTCCAGAGGAGGTGTGGACTGGGAAAGAAGTCAAGTACTCACACTTGCGAACCTTTGGCTGCACATCTTATGTTCATGTTGATCCAGAGAAGAGGGACAAGCTTGATTCTAAGGCTGTGAAGTGTTATTTCATAGGCTATGGTGCTGATATGTTTGGCTACAGGTTTTGGGATGATGAAAATCGAAAAATCCCAAGGCACTGTGATGTCACATTTGATGAGTCTGTCCTATACAAACACAGAGAGCAGAAAGATTCAGAAACTACAAAGCGAGTGGGAGTTGACATTGAATTACCCAAAGATGTTGCTGCAGAAACTCAACCAACTCTAGACACTGTTGCTGAAGAGTCTGAGGGTGAGCAATTGACACCTGAGCAGGTGTTGAGGAGATCATCCAGAACCATCAGAGCACCTGACAGGTATTCACCTTCATTACACTATCTGTTGCTGATTGATGAAGGGGAACCAGAATCCTATGATGAGGCTGTACAAGTGGAGAATTCAACCAAGTGGGAGCAAGCCATGGATGATGAGATGAGTTCACTTGTGAAGAATAATACGTGGGTACTGACAGAGTTACCTACGGGGAAGAAGGCTTTGTCAAATAGGTGGGTGTTCAGAATCAAGGTTGAACCAGATGGCAAAAAAAGATTCAAGGCGAGGTTAGTAGTTAAGGGATACTCACAAAGGAAAGGTATTGACTATGCTGAAATTTTCTCTCCTGTTGTGAAGTTAACTACTATCCGGATTTTACTAAGTATTGTTGCTTCTGAGAATTTGCATCTTGAGCAAATGGATGTAAAAACTGCTTTCTTACATGGAGATATAGACAAGGAGATTTATATGCAGCAGCCAGAAGGTTTTGTTGTTCCGGGCAAGAAACACATGGTATGCAAGCTCAACAGGAGCTTGTATGGACTGAAGCAAGCACCAAGACAGTGGTACAAAAAGTTTGATTCCTTCATGATCAAGAGTGGATTTAGCAGGACTGAAACGGATCAGTGTTGTTACTTCAAGAAATACACTGAGTCCATTGTTTTCTTACTCTTGTATGTGGATGATATCTTGATTGCAGGATCCAACATGCAGGAAATAAATAGTCTGAAGGCAAGTTTATCTTCAGCCTTTGATATGAAAGATTTGGGTGCAGCAAAGCAGATTCTGGGGATGAAGATCTCTCGGGATAAATCTGCTGGCACTTTAAATCTATCCCAGGAGCAGTATATCGAGAAAGTGTTGGCCAGATTCAGGATGACTGATGCTAAGCCCAGAACTACTCCTTTGGCAAATCACAAAAAGTTGTCAAAGGAGCAGTCACCCAAGACAGCTGAGGAGCGAGAACATATGGCACTTGTTCCATATGCTTCAGCAGTTGGGAGTTTGATGTATGCTATGGTTTGCACCAGACCAGATATAGCACATGCAGTGGGAGTTGTTAGCAGATATATGGCGAATCCAGGTAAAGAGCATTGGGAAGCTGTGAAGTGGCTTCTAAGATATTTGAAAGGTACCTCTAATACTTCACTTTGTTTTGGCAAGAATAAAGTGGTTTTGAAGGGCTTTGTGGATGCTGATCTTGGTGGTGATGTGGATTCAAGCAAGAGCACATCTAGTTACATCTACACCATAGGTGGTACAGCTGTAAGTTGGATGTCTAGGCTTCAGAAGTGTGTTGCTCTTTCATCTACTGAGGCTGAGTATGTGGCAATGGCTGAAGCTGGAAAAGAGATGGTGTGGTTGGCTGATTATCTGGAAGAATTGGACAAGAAGCAAAGCGAGAAGATTCTTTATTCAGACAGTCAGAGCGCCATACAATTAGTGAAGAACCCAGTCTATCATTCGAAGACAAAGCACATCAGAAGAAGATACCATTTCACTCGTAGGGCAGTGGAGGATGGTGATATGTGTGTAAAGAAGATAGAGGGTGCAAAGAATCCTGCAGACATGTTGACCAAATGTGTTGATGTGGGGAAACTGGGGTTGTGCAAGACCTCAGTTGGACTTTTGTAGATGTGAGTTCTACAATGTTGTGATGCAGTAGGAAATATTGATGCTATGATCACACTGTTTGAGAGAATACTGTCTTGGTTACCTGATCAGTCTCCAAGTGGGAGAATTGTTGGGATGTGGAGCCTGATTAATATGTAAATGTACTGTTTATATATTAACGATCTCGCCGTTCAAACCGAATCGATGCCAGCTATTACATGAATTGGATCGAATTGGACCTCCCATCGGTAGGGAGAAGATTACTTGCCAAAGGTAATCCATATCACACCTTATGGGCAACCCCTATTGTTGGGATGTGGAGCCTGATTAATATGTAGATGTATTGTTTATATATTAACGATCTCGCCGAATTTTAGGCTGTCCTATTTATTTATTATTCTCCGTGTATTTTATATAGTGTTATTTTTATTAATATAAATACTGCATCACCATGGAGGTTACCTTCACTAGGTGTTACCACGAAATTATTTTCTCTCTCTTAGGGTTATTAAAACTGTCTTGATTCTTGAATTGTTCTTTGAAATCGCAAAGTGTTGTTGCAATCGATCCTAACACCTATTTCGATGGATGGCCACCTTCCTTACGGGAAACCCCTATTTCAGAAGGGTTTTCATATTTAAATCATAACATAAGTAACGAATAGTCATTCCTTACGGGCGACCCTATTTTGGTAATGACCTCCTTCCTTACGGGCAACCCCTATTTCGGAAGAGTTCCTATGCTGGCACATAGTTCAAGAAAAGGGAGAGGGACCTTGGGGATATCCCTAATGCCCCCAATCCATCGATGCTAAGTACACATCCCACTAGAATACTTGTATACACACATATGCTTTCAAGAGGGTCAAGTCTCTATTTCAAAACATAATTGTACAAGTAGGTTCAAATGCCAAATCACAAAATTATGATCATAATACTCATGCAAGGAATAACTCTTCTACACATATACCAAAATGGTGCAAGCAACCATAATACTCAAGGATCCATAATCATAGACATACCGGTGATCACCTTCTTGTCGTATCCCATGTCTTACCAAAAATCACATCATAATTCCTTTTTAGGACAAAATTGGTCTTAACTCCATATTTCCAAAATTTTCATGTACCAATGTCATGAATGTGATGCAATGCATGGTGTGGGAATGGCATGGGTAATGTAGAGTATTTCCAAAATTAGCAATATAATGTAAAGACTAAAATCCATAATAAAATTCATACAAAATGTAGCTCACCCATGAATGGTAGTATCTTAAAAACGCTTGCATGTTCATATTTTCATAGTCCAAATAGTTCATCATACTCAAACTTATCATATCTCAAATTTCGAAACATAATATAATACATGCATGTTTCAAGTTACCAAGAACAAGTAGTAGAAATCACATTCAAGTAGACAAGCTTATAAAAATAGTTTTAAAAGAGACTTGGGTCTTCTTGGTTGAAAGGAACCAAGAATCAAACCCACATACCTGATTTGTAGACAAACTAGAGAAGAAATGGACTCAAATGTGAAGGCCTAAGCTTGACAATCCTAGGGAGATGTTGGATAGCTTGGAGGAGTGAATTCTTGAGAGAGGAGTGAAATGAGAGGAAAAATGGGCTGAAATGGTGAAGTTAGCTTTATATAGGGGGTTAGGAAGGGTGAAAAATGACATAATTCACGTTGGAAACACCCAATATTTCAAAAATGCCATTAATAAAATGGAGCAGAAATTGGCCCGTCTAAGGCATACTGATCGGTAAACAGTCCATCTAGGGTCACACGGACCGTTTACTGTACCGTGGCCCTACACTTAATTAATTTTTTTTGGAGGCAACATTTTCCGGACTGAGTACCACTCCACGGACCGGTACACGGACCTTCTCTGGTCACACGGCCCGTGACCGTGTCCGTGCAGAGGCCACATGGACCATGTGGCGTCATACAGACCGTGTGGTGGCTCGTTTATCCCCCACACCTCCCAAGTGTCACTCCACGGGAGGTCACACGGGCCGTGTGACTCCACATGGGCCGTGTAGCCCCTTCCGTGGGGTGATGCCTGGCAGGTTTTAGGGCAAGCATGTGGGCCTTAAAGTGACGTCAAAATCCGGGGCCTTTTACATTGGCTAAGTTTTTCACAAGTACAGATAGAAGGGTCAACTTTAAATGGTCATATCTCTTAGAACAATAGGAATTAGGTGGCCCACGACCTACCAAATTGAAGATCTTTGAATTATATTTCCAACGCATCTGTTCTCACCTCATTTCGAGTTCCGGGCAAGAAGTTATGCCTTTTTTCATAAAATTTGTCCGGGTTAGACAGGAGGTCTTCACGGACCATGAAGAGCTTCACAGGTCGTGAAGCCAACCGTGTGAACTTTGACATAAAATTTAGAGGTGCATTTTATTGAGTTTTTTTTTATATCTTGACCCATCCCCAAGGCCTTTAAGACCTTTTTAACCCCCTTTATATTCCTTAACTTCTCCTACACTAATTCTAAACCCTCATTCAAGACAATCACTTAGTTACTAGAATTAGACTCTCAAAATTTTTTCCAAGTCTCATCTTCAAGATTCAAGCTAGGATTGAATTGGGGTTTCAAATTCAAGCTAAATTCTTCTCAAATTCATCTTCCTAATCAAGGTATATGGAATTGATTCTTGGTCCCTTTCAACCAATTAGAAGACCCAAAATTCCTTTCAATCTATTTCATGAATTTTTAGTTACTTTAAATATGAAACCTCATTATTTAATTTTATTAAATCTAATTAGTTTATGCGCTGCATTTTACCTATTAATTAATTCATTTTGAATATTATCATGACGATTTAAACTGAGTTATGAAATTATGAATATGCATGGCCCCTTTAAAATTGATTTATGCATGGGTGACTATTACTATGATTTAGATGTTGATTTAATTACAAATTTATTCAAGTTCATATCATGATGTTGATTTTAACTTGAATTTATGTTATCCATGCTATCCTCACATCATGCATTGTATTGCATTCATGAGCATTGGTTTATGGAAATTATGAAGTAGGTTAAGCCCAATTATGTTTTATGAATTGATTATGATATGATTTTGGTAAGGCATTGGTTATGACAAAAAGGTGATCATCGGTATGTCTATGATTATGGATCTTTGATCATTATGGGTGCTTGCACCATCATGTATATGTGTAGATGAGCTATTCCTTGCATGAGCATTATGATTATGATCCTATGATTTGGTATTGAGCCTAAATGCGCATTGAACGTTTTAAAATGGATATTGACTCTTTTGAAAGCGCGCACGCGCGCGCGCACACACACACACACATGGATTGGGGGCGTCAGGGATATCCCCAAGGTCCCTCTCCCTTTCCTTAAACTATGTGCCAACATAGGGATGATCTCTTTTACCGAAAAGACTGGGTTATAAGGAATGAATATTCGTCTATTATGTTTATGTTATGATATGATTATGTAAATCCTTCTGAAAAGCATGGTCGTAAGAAAGGTGACCATCCACCGATAAGTGTGATCGTAAAGTATGATGTAGATTACCTTTGGTAAGTAATTTTCTCCCTACCGGTGGGAGGTCCCAATCGGTCTAATTCATGTAATAGTCGGCATGGATTTGGTTTGTCGGTTATAGTTCATCCCCGTTATATAGGAGCATTATTGCATTGCATGCTGATACGCCCAAATTTACACTCCAAAAGAAGAGTAAAGCGGTCGTTGGTCAAATATAGAACTCAACCAGAGTTGAGGTTGATCCCATAGGGAAAACGTGAGAATGATTTTATTAGCACCCTCTTTCAAATGTAAATTCTATTCCCAAAATAAAATTGCATAAAGTAAATGGGGGGTTGCGATCTTTCAATTAAGTTCCTATAGTAAGGTGTCTAAAGATGATGTTGATACTAGATTCCAAGCAATTAATGAAAATCTAGGGTTGTGTTCCTCATAACATCTAATACAATAACGAAACTGGTGCAGTAAACTCATTCATGAATGCACATACAAGATCAAACACATTAGATAATACCTGGTTCACCTTCCGGTCTTTCCTAGGCATATTTCACTCATCACCTTACGGTCTCAGAATGTATGCAATTTCAACTTTTGTTCTCGATCTCAGAATACTCTCACCTTTTGGTCTCAAGTACTTAGACTAGGTTAAAAATTCCGAATTTTTGTTGTAGGATTCTTTTCCTAATTACTACATCCCTCTCGGGCATGTAACGTATACGGGCTTACCCTAACATGTCGACTCATTAGGGAGAAGTTAAAGTGAAGGATGCTACGATGCATGTGATGATCAATTCACGAATTTACCCCAGCTTGTGTTATCTTATTGAATTGTCATGGTTCCCACAACCCTAGTTGTGGGTTTAGCCTAACATGTTCAATACAATTTTCTCACAACAATACCAAGAATTCACAATAATAGACTTATGATTGAGATAATGATGAATCCAAGTGTTACAATCTTCCCAGAGATGATCAGAATACAAGAATTCAATGTAAATTAAAGTCACAATATTGTTCTCTACTTGTTTTCTGCCTCCAGCGTTCAACAACCTTAAAAATGGATATAAAATAAATATATATATACAAGGAAAAACTAATCCAACTAAAATAGAAAAATAGACTTCGGCATGGGTACAGGTCTTCACACGGGCCGTGTGGGTCCAAATGGACCGTCACACGGTCCGTGAGTCTTCACTCTTTGCTTCTTATACCTACCGGCACGGTCCGTTTGGAGGTTCATGGATCGTTAAACGGCCCGTGAACCTTTCTATGTGCAAATTTTGGGCAGTGACTTGACATACTATCGGCACGGCCCATGCCACGGTCTCGGTTGATCACACGGTCCGTGATGGGCTTCGTCTTCCTTTACTTGCACAATTTCTATTATTTTCGACGGTGATCATTCCACTTCATGTCAACCCCACGGCACGTGACACGGCCCGTGAGAGTTTCGACGGTCCGTGTGTGCCTCTCGTGAAGTTTACCTTAGCTCTATTCCAGCTCCATGTCTCCTCCGCGCCAAGTGTAGAGTCACAGCAGGATACACGGCCTGTGTATAGTAACACAGTCCGTGAAGGCCCCCGTGATCTCTCACTTGGTCAATTCCCAGCTTCTATCGTTTGGAGCCCCTTCACGTATACTCCCACGGCCCGTGTGATGGTACATGGCCCGTGAGGGTCTCCGTATGTGACTTCTTTAGTTATTTTTTTTACTCTTTCTTCTTGCAATTCATCCGTCATTCCATGCCTTCACTATTTTCCTGAAACGTACCAAAACACACACATCAAACTACATATTTGCTTGAGAACGTTCAAAAATTCTTCATTTAAAGCATCATAAGAGTCAATTTCTTCGACTCATCGACACGCTCAACTTAGAACGTGTGCTTGTCCTCAAGCAAAGATCACACAAATAACTCATAAATACAAGTTCCTCATTAAACTTATCGGTAACCTTTTAATTTTACAATGTATGCTAAAAATAACATGCTTTGAATATGCTTCCACCCCAAACCAACCCACACAGATTAAGGTAGGTAGCCTGCACATACAGTCAGCCTTCATATGATCATGAACAAAGATGAATAAGTTGTGTAAGTAGCCAATCAATGCAAAGATAGTGCCCTCACTACAACAAAGTCTTGCACACTCAACAAATCATATATGAACTCGAGACTGGAATGCTACGCTCACTCTCATAAATGATTCTCAGTAGGTACACAAGTCTCGACCATATGCTTGTCCTTATTTTTGCCACATCAACTCTCGAATGATCGTTCTAGGATTACATTAGGACTTTTGTGGCTTGTAGTGTAGGCTCGGATTAGGGTTGGATACATTTAGGATCAAGTGACTAATCGTCCCTTCCAAGACACTGCTTTGACTCAGACTCTACTTTTGGCCTCCAAACTCTTATTGCTCCTATCTTTCCAACTTTCTTTGCAGTTGGGAGTGATTTCCGTTTTCATTCATTCTTTTTCTTTCTTCTTTTTTTCTCTCTTTTTTTATTTGTGGTCATCCCCAAACTTTTCCTCTCCTCTCGTCACATGGATCTTTTCCATACTTACTTTTCCGTTTTTCTTTACAATAGCCACCCTCAACTTAGGCTTTTGGCCTGAGTTAAGGTTCACAATGTCTTTTTAAAGGACAAGGGCCAGTGTAAGCCACCCTCAACTTAGGCTTTTGGCCTAGGTTGAGGTTCACAATGTCTTTAGATAGACTAGGGCCAAAGTAAAGATCCGCGGATAGATTAGGAAGGTGGGTTGGGTGATTAGAAAGAAAAGGTCTATTAAGGCTCAACTTTTGGTTCAATGGGAACAATTTCATTTGGTTGGTTGATTTCAGGCTAAGTGACTTCACAACAAAAATGGCCTAAGATCCTATCCTAATCCAATCATTCAATTGTTTTAGTGGGACTAACCAGGCAAGTTCTAGCGTACAAGTGTGCTGCATGACTTTTTACCAAACATGCTCACACACACAAGACACCTCTCTTACACTAATTAGTTCTCATCAACCTAATAACACTTCATTCATCAATAAGCCAACCATACAATGCATACATGTTTTCTAAAATGCATAACGATTCGTCGGGATGGGATGCATGCACATGCAAGCTTTTTACAACCTTTTTTCAATGCTCAACTCAAAACATGGGTTACCCTAAACAAATAAAAGCACATGTATTTACGACAACATCAAACATCACG
Organism: Solanum rostratum; assembly: GCA_029948455.1. Lineage (NCBI taxonomy): Eukaryota > Viridiplantae > Streptophyta > Magnoliopsida > Solanales > Solanaceae > Solanum > Solanum rostratum. Next base: position 11,400,086 of record CM057053.1, on the reverse strand, counting down.
ACCTAAACATGCCAGTTCTACTAGATAATACCCCTTCAGAGGAAAAAAACATGGCAAGAAAAACTCCTCAGGGTTCAGGATGCTGCATCCCCTTCAAAAATACTGTGCAATGCCCTCATCACACCATAATTAAAAATAAAGCATAGAATGGGAGTAGAACATACCTGGGACGCCCTAGGCGTCAGTCGGGCCGTTGTGGTCAAGCCCACTAGCTAGGTCCCTGTCATCAAAAGTCGCATCCGACCCGACGGTGCTCCCAGAAGCTCCTTGCATAGCAGTCTCGTGTGCGAGCTGCTCTCTCTCCTCTTGCTCAGCAGCTTCTCGGCGCTGGGCTCTCATGGCCTTGCAAAACCTCTTCTCTTCTTCATGTTGAGGATCTCCCGGAGGACTGCCTCGATGGCTGCGTCTCTTATCTTTATCCTTCACTTTGGGTGCAACTATACGTTGCACCGAGGCAGCAATTGGTGCGGGAGGAATGCCTCATATATCATCTAAACTTGGCTCCACCGGGGTATTGAAAAGTGACATCAAAGAATCTGGAGGTGGAGTCGACGCTGGCACCGTGTTGTTATGCTGGGTTGTCAACTGGGCAATTTTAGCCTTCATATCATGCACAGTCTGCTCCAATATGGACATTTCATCGCTGGACATACTCCCAAACATGCTATGGAAGTATCCCTCCAAGGTGTTGACCTAATCTTGTAAGCTGCTGATTTGGCCTAGTAATTTTGCTCGGAGACGATCCTCCTCCTATTGGACGTGAGACTACAGTACCTGATGCAGCCGTGCCACTATTTCGTCAACAATTGCCTGTGTTTGCCGCTAGTCGGTCACCACTTGGGCTAAAAACTCGTAAGGGACATATGCATACCCTTGTTGCATCGGAGGAGCTGCACCACTACCCTCAGGCTGCTCAGAAGCCATACCTGACTGTGGGACAGTGGTGTGCTCCTCGAAGGACAAGGGTTGTTGTGGAGCTGCCCGTGGCAACGTTGCAGGCAATCCAAGCCTGCGAGCTCTACTGTGCAACAGCGAGTTCTGAATATCTTTAATAATGGCAACGTTGACCACACCTTTAGAAGCTATCTTCTGATCTAGGAAATGGGTGGTAGGGACATGGGCCCACTTGTAGAGTACTCAGATCAGGCCTGGAAAGGTCATACCTACTTTGTTTGATAAGGCCCAGTCCCGCATTTCAAGGGCAATGACCCGACCTTTTTAACCCCATATTACGTAATCAAGCACACTACCAGTGAAGCATGAGAAGGTTGGAGTGTGTTGTCATTAGCTGTGGGTCGTAGTCGGGTCCGCACCACCGACCACCAGAATTTTGCGACAAATGTAAGGGATGCCTTAGTAATAAAGATTTTGAGGTTTGAAACCCAGGCGGCCTCAGCTCCTTGAACAGTAATCCGCTCCGGAATCCATTTGAGTCGCGTGGCCTATGTAGTGGGATCAGACATTTGGGCCTCGTCAGTGATCCTCAGATGGCTGGTGACGAATAAGCCGTTTGACGGGGCTCGGTAGTCTGGTCCAAATAGAAACTTGTTGATAGTGGTTGCGAAAATATCTACCTATTTTCTATGCACCGTGACATGCTCCCGCGGGGACAAATTATAAGCCAGCTGCCTCTTCACTCTCCTGGACTGGTTATCTTGGATGGTGCTAGTAGGTTGGAAGCATAGGAGGAGTAGAATTCAGCAATCAGATCGGGCCTATAGTGGCCTGGTGGTTGCGCCATCCTCCCAAACTAGTACGCCTCAAATGCATCCCTGATCTCCAGGACCCCATCCAGTTGATCAGTAAGTACCCGCATCTTAGGGACAATGACCCGCCGCTGGTATACCCCGGAGCCATTAGTGAGTCCATTAACATATATCTCTTTTGCCCCAGGGACTGTCCATCGTCCGCGCAAAAGCACAAGAAGCCACCTAGCAATTTCAGGGTCTAATGCCCGTGCAACCGCATGGTGTGTGGCTTCATCGTCACTGTCTTGGAGGGCCAGGATGTTGTCCGCATCCTTGATGTTGTGCTCGGCTGTTTCAGGCGTAGGTGCATCATCCTCCTGCTCCGGGGCCTTATCTCCCCCCTCAACTTCAGCCTCAGAAACCCCCTGCTCAGACTGGAGGGCTATAGGTTGGCTCGCTGCGCGGACTCTTGTAGTGCGTGGGGAGTGAGGGGAGATGTTCCTAGTGAACCGAACCTTGGACCTTCCCGAGGAGTCATCACCTGAGTCACTTTTCTGATGCTGACTAGTTGATTCAGTGATAGAATCACGGAGACATGACTCATGTTCGTCCCTAGGCTGGCGTGATCTTAGATGGGGACCTATTTTGCTTGCAAATATCACAAAGAATAAAATAGTTAGTTATGTTGGAATAAGCGGGACGACACACTAACGGGTACTCAGACTTCCCTTGTGTTATAAAAGTGACAAAAACCCTTAAGAGTGGCGTCACCCGGTCTATCATAGGGAATTTTGCACTAGGATGCATATAGAAACTAATCAAGATCAATGAAGTAAAGTCTTAGGTACAAAGGCAACTTGGACGGAGGGCCTTACATGAGCCGTGTAGCATTACACGGTTCGTACGACGGCCCATGTGACACGGACTACTACATGGCCCGTGTAGAGTCACACGGTCCGTGAAGAGAGTCCATGAGAGGTACTCTATATGGGGGGTAAAAAATTAGAATTTTCAAAATTTAAATTTTTTTAAAAAATAATTTTTTTTTGTGAGTGGGGGTGAGGTGGAGAGAATTCTTGTTGTTGTGGAAGCCGAATATATAGAGAGTGATAATATCACAACTTTTATATCTAAAGATAGCAAATAAATAGTAAATGAGACAACAATAAAAAAGAACACCAGAAATTCACGAGGTTCGGCAAAGTTTTGTTTCTGTTTGCCTATTCCTCTGACACAATCGACCAATTTTTATTTCACTCCAAAGAATACAAGTGAAATACTACAAGAGAGAAAGAAGAACAAATGCCTTAGAATGTAAGAAGGCAAGTGAGAGGGGTATTACAAATGAACCAAGAGCTACCTATTTATAGGAGTGAATTCTTGCTCCTGATATTATCCATGATATCATTATGTAAAAAATGTCAAGGTATTTTGTGAGACCATATAATGGTGTGCCAAAATTTCAACTACAAATTTCCTACCTTGACTTTTAATACCAATGAAGAAAAAAAAATCTTCCTATCAAATCTTCACCTGAATCTTGTCACAATTTAACAAATAATCTCCACCTTGGCAAGATTCTCCATTTTCAACTATTTCTCAAAAGCAAATTTTTGATTGTGTCTTCGACATCAATCTTCAATGTTCAATTATGTTGATCAAGTTCAAACAATGTTGAAACTTGACAGCAGTCACTACCTTTGTCAGCATATCGGCAGGGTTATATGTTGTTCCAATTTTCTGCATTTTGAATCTACCTTCTTGTATAATGTCTCGTACAAAATGATACCGAACGTCAACGTGCTTCGTCCTTGCATGATAAACTTGGTTCCTTGCTAATTGGATTTCACTTTGACTATCACAAAATATTGTGATCCCTTCTTGTTCAATACCAAGCTCTCTAAGCAAATCTTGAAGCCAAATTGCCTCTTTTGCAGCTTTCGTAATTGCCATGTACTCTGCCTCAGTGGTACATGGAGAAGCAAATACGATCACTGCGTGTATTTGCACAAACTTGAAGACGGATCCTTTATATGTCTTCTCCTATATGTTAATAATATACTAATAGCTTCCAAAAGTCAAGTGGAAAAAGAGAAGCTGAAAACTCAACTGAGAAAGGAGTTTGAGATGAAGGATTTGAGTGAAGCACAGAAGATTCTTAGCATGGAGATAAAAAGAGATAGATCTTCAAGAAAACTCTATTTATCTCAAAAAGAATACTTGAAGAGGGTACTAAACCGATTCGGCATGAGTGAAAAAGAATATATGTCAGTTAGCACTCCTCTTGCTCCTCATTTTAAGCTTAGTGATGCTATGTCACCAAAAATTGAAGCTGAACAAGAATGTATGTCAAGAGTACTATATGCAAATGCAGTTGATAGCTTGATGTATGCAATGATTTGCACAAGATCAGACATTTCACATGTTGTAGGAGTTGTAAATAGGTACATGCATAATCCTGGAAAGGAGCATTGGCAAGCAGTGAAATGAATTCTAAGGTATATTCGTAATGCAGTAGATGTTGGTTCGGTTTTCGAGCTGGGAGATAGTCAGTATCTTGTTGAATATTGTTACTCAGAATTATAAAGGTGATTTGGACAAACGAAGATCAACTATTGGTTATGTTTTCACTATTGCAAACGTACCAGTAAGTTGGAAGTCTACTTTGTAGTCAAATGTTGCTTTGTCCACCACTGAGGCAAAGTACATGACAATCAAGGAAGCCACGAAAGAGGCAATTTGGCTTCAAGGTTTGTGTAGAGAGTTTGGTATTGAACAAGAAGGGATCACAATATTTTGTGATAGTCAAAGTGCAATTCAATTAGAAAAGAACCAAGTTTATCATGCAAGGACGAAGCACATTTACATCCGGTATCATTTTGTATGAGACATTATAGAAGAAGGTGGAGTCACGATGCAGAAAATTCGGACCACAGATAACCTTGTTGATATACTGACAAAGGTGGTGACTGCGGTCAAGTTTTAACATTGTTTGAACTTGATCAACATTATTGAACATTGAAGATTTGATGTTGAAGACACAATCAAAATTTGCTTTTGAGAGAAAGTTGAAAATAGAGAATCTTGCCAAGGTGGAGATTTGTTAAATTGTGACAAGATTCAAGTGAAGATTTGATAGAAAGATTTTTTTTCTGCATTGGTATTAAAAGTCAAGGTAGGAAATTTGTAGTTGAAATTTTGACACACCATTAAATGGTCTCATAAATTACCTTAACATTTTTTACATAGTGATATCATGGATGACATCAAGAGTTAAAATTCACTCCTATAAATAGGTAGCTCTTGGTTCATTTGTAATACACCTCTCACTTGTCTTCTCATCTTCTAAGGCATTTGTTCTTCTTTCTCTCTTGTAGTATTTCACTTGTATTCTTTGGAGTGAAATTAACATTGGTTGATTGTGTTCGAGAAGTAGGCAAAAGGAAACAAAACTTTGTTTAACCTCGTGAATTTCTAGTGTTCTTTTTATTGTTGTCTGATTTACTATTTATTAGCTATCTTTAGACATAGTAGTTGTGATATTATCACTCTATATATTCGGCTTCCGCAGTGCTTGTAAGAGGTTTGGAGTGAGGTGGGGCTAGTAGCACCGTAGAAGGTAGAGGTAAATAAATTATTTAGTTTAAGATAAATTTGAATTTTGAATTATAGCTAAGTTGTTGAGATATTTTTAATTTCAGGTTTTTATTTTATGTTGGCTATTTGAAGTCCCTCAATGCTTAATAAAATTATTGAAAGTTATTGAAACCATTTCAATCCATCATTCTTTAAAAAAAAAAATTTGTATTTTAGTGTCCTAGTTGGAAAAGTAGTATAATATAGTGTCTATAAATAAAGTCTCGATGCAATAATACAGATATACAATTTAATAATATTCTTCTCAAATTTTAAAAATGCAAGGAAGACTCATATGACTTCCTCGACCTGAAGACTGAGCATTTGAGCACGAATCACCACTCTGTACATCAATCACAACATTGTAAGCATTAGCAGCAAGAACTCCCCCCTATTTCTTGAAACTCGTCTGAGGGATAGCCTATGATCTTGAAACACTTCTCCTCAGGTGTTTCTCAGCTTACAGAACTCTCAGTACACATAACTGTTCTTGTTCAACCTTGTGATATTACTAGTGGCATTGCCAGCCCTGAAAATGTATAAGCAGGATTTTCATAAATTCCCCAATTAGACAGAGGAGGTGCCCTAAATACACTAGGTGAGGCAGAAGCAGTCGTTGGTTATTGTAAAGACATGACACCTTAGCCTAACTCAACCCGCTAGCTCATAAGGAGAGGATTGCTCAAGTCCATATAAGCATACCACAAGTCCATTCCCTACCAATGTGGGACTTTGATCCACTTCAACACCCTCCTTCACACACTGGCCCAAGCGGAGACAGGACGGGGAGCACAAATGGGGATGGACCTTGACTTTGACACTATGTAAAGATCTCACACCTTGGTTAACTCAACCCCAAAATCTAGCTCATGAGGGCAGGATATTCCAAGTCCATAACAGCATACCACCGGTTCATTTCCCAACCAATGTGGGACTTTGACTCACTCTAACAACTTTCATCACTCAGAAGCACGGCGTAGGCTTGACTCATAGTAGGTAATGCAATCATAAGAACGATTTGACTTCTTGCTTGCATGTAAGAATCATAAGCCCATGAGAAATTGATACAATTTCGGTCCTTGGTGCATCAGAAAATCTCACGATTTTTCATAGTTACAGCCAGGAAAGGGTTTTAAGGTTTCGGACTCATCCCACAACTCTTTCAATTTAGATAAAAAAAAGCAGAAATTGTAGAGTCACCTTGAACCAAGGTTGCAATTTCCTGATGAAGATTGAATGAGCGAAAGCCATCATTATCTTGAACAGACATATCTGATTTTTCATCAACTGCATAGGTTTGTCTCTAATTATAACTGTGTGTTTAAATTTCTTATCTACATCAGATCTGGAGAATTTCGAAAGGCATTCTACTGTCATGGAAAGAGACAAAGCAGAAGCAAGCAACTTAGAGGTATGTCACACAATACTTATATTATTTTTACTTGGATCATTAGCTTATTATAATGCATAATCAAAACTAACAGTTGTTCTTTTAGCATGTGTCATTTTCTGCTCTTCGCAAGGACTTTGCCTATGTTCTCGATTTCATGGAGAGATTAAAGAATGAGGAGGATCAAAAAACTGTTGATGTGGATCTAATTGAAAAGCTGAAATATAAGATGACATTTATTTGTACATATGTCCAGCTTTCTAATTCTGATTTGGAGCTTTTTGAAGAAACAATGGCTCGCAAAAGACAAGAGGTTGAGAATCTGCTTCGATCAATTTTGGACGATGTTGACAATGTCGTCAGGTGTAAATACAACATGCATCATGTCCTTCCTAGCCTTGCCAATAATATGGATGACTGTATCAGCTTGCATCATCGTTCTAAATCAAATGCCACCATGATGGATGAGCAATTGGACTTCCTCCTCTTGAATCTCTATCATCTATGCAAGTATCAGGCTGAAAAGATGTTTCCATTAGCAACTCAATATGAGATTCTTCGGAATGTATGTGGCAACGTGAAGGATTTCCATGGGTTGATAGTGAATGGTTGCATTAAGAATGACATGGTTTTGAATGTCTTACCTCTGTTTGAACTGATGGCTGAGAGAGTAGGACACTTCCTTTGGGAGGATCAGATTGATGAAGACGCTAAACACTCCAAGCTAGATGAGGATGATCAGACTGATGAGGACTCTCAACTCTCTGAGCTAGATGAGGATGATCAGAATGATGGCTCCCAACTCTTTGAGCTAGATGAGGATGATCAGACTGATGAGGACTCTCAACTCTCTGAGCTAGATGAGGATGATCAGACTGATGAGGACTCTCAACTCTCTGAGCTAGATGAGGATGATCAGACTGATGAGGACTCTCAACTCTCTGAGCTAGATGAGGAAGATCAGACTGATGAAGACTCACGACTCTTCAAACTAGCACATCTACTCTTGAAGATTGTTCCAATTCAACTGGAGGTTATGCACATATGTTATACAAATTCAAAAGCTTCAACTTCAGCCGAAGTTAGACTCTTCATTAAACAGCTTCTTGAAACCTCTCCAGATACTCTTAGGGAATGCCTAATTCATCTGCAAGAGCACATGGTAACTGTTATTACCCCTAGCATTCCAGGGGCTCGAAACATTCATGTCATGCTGGAATTCATGTTAATTATTCTTACTGATATGCCCGAGGACTTGATTCATCATGACAAATTATTTGATCTCCTGGAACGTGTTGGAGTACTTACCAGAGAGGTATTAACTCTTGTCCGTGGCTTAGAAGAGAAATCAATGAAGAAAGGGATTACCAATGAAACAACTCTTGTTAGCGACTTAGAAGAGAAATCAAGGGATAAAGAGAGTACGGATGAGACAAACTGTGCCACTTTAGACTTGCAGGTAAACATTGAACTCCTCAAGGAAGATTTAAAACATGTTTATCTGAAAGCCCCGAACTCATCTCAATGTTGCTACCCCATGAGTGATGGACCGCTCTTCATGGATCTGCTACACATACACTTAAATGATTTGTTAGATTCCAATGCTTATTCAGTTGCTTTGATCAAGGAAGAAATTGCGTTGGTGAAACAAGATCTAGAATTCATAAGATCCTTCTTCGTGAATGTTGAGCAAGAATTATATAAAGATCTTTGGGTACGTGTTTTAGATGTGGCATATGAGGCAAAAGATGCCATTGATTCGATTATTGCTCGAGATAATGGTCTCTTACATCTTATTTTCTCACTTCCCATTACCATAAAAAAGATCAAGCTTATCAAGGAAGACATCTCCAATTTACTTGACAAGATTCCCAAGAGCAAGAACCTCATTGTTGTAAACACTCCCAAGAAGACAGTTGAAAGCAATTCATTGGCAACTGGTAAAATAATTGTTGGGTTTGAGGAGGAGACAAACTGGATAATTAGAAAGCTCACCAGTGGACCGGCATATCTAGATGTCATTTCGATCACTGGTATGCCGGGTTCAGGTAAAACTACTTTGGCTTACAAAGTATACCATGACAAGAGAATTTCTAGTCATTTCGACCTTCGTGCATGGTGCACAGTCGACCAAGAATATGACGAGAAGAATTTGTTGAATAAAATTTTTAATCAAGTTAATGGTTCGTATTCAAGATTGAGTGAGAATATTGATGTTGCTGATGAGCTACGGAAACAACTGTATGGAAAGAGGTATCTTATTGTTTTAGATGATGTGTGGCATACTACTACATGGGATGAGTTAACTAGACCTTTTCCTCTAGTTGAGAAAGGAAGTAGGATCATTTTGACTACTCGAGAAAAGAAAGTGGCTTTGCATGGAAAGCTCTACACTGCTCCTCTTAACCTTCGATTGCTAAGACTAGAAGAAAGTTGGGAGTTATTAGAGAAAAGGGCATTTGGAAATGAGATTTGCCCCGATGACCTATTAGATGTTGGAAAAGAAATAGTCAAGAATTGCAAAGGGCTCCCTTTGGTGGCTGATCTGATTGCTGGGGTCATTGCAGGGAGGGAAAAGAAAAAGACTGTGTGGCTTGAAGTTCTAAATAATTTGAATTCCTTTATTTTGAACAGTGAAGTGGAAGTGATGAAGGTTATAGAATTAAGTTATGACCATTTACCAAATCAAGTAAAGCCATGCTTGCTTTACCTTGCAAGTTGGCCGAAGGATACTGCAAGGGTAACCTCTCGGTTGATGTATTATTTGCGTCCTGAAGGACTTGTGGAACAGACAGAGATGAAGAGTGTGGAAGAAGTGATGAAGGTTTATTTGGATAACTTAGTTTCCAGTAGCTTGGTAATTCTTTCCAATGAGATAGGTGATCACCCAACTTGCCAGATTCATGATCTTGTGCATGACTTTTGTTTGATAAAAGCAAGAAAGGAAAAGTTCTTTGCTCAGATAAGTTCAATTTCTCCACCTTCTTCTTCAGATTCGATGTCACGTAAGGTGAACATTCATTATAACAGTGAGTTCTTTGGGCTTAATGATTTTGTCCTGTTCGATTCATATAAGAAAAGGCATTCTGGTAAACACCTGTATTCTTTGAGGATAACTGGAGACAAGTTGTGTTCTGTTACATTTCACCTTAGACACTTGAGGCTTCTTAGAGTATTGGACCTTCATCCCTCTTTTATCAAGGTGAATGATTCTTTGCTGAATGAAATATGCATGTTGAATCATTTGAGGTTCTTACGCATTGAGACACAATTAAAATCTCTTCCTGCGTCTTTCTCAAACCTCTGGAATCTAGAAACTCTTTCGGTGGAAAACACCGGAACAACCTTGGTACTATTACCGAGAATTTGGGATCTTGTAAAGTTGCGAGTACTGCACGTGATTTCTTGTTCTTTCTTTGATTTGGATGTGGATGAATCAATACTGATAGCAGAGGATACAAAGTTAGAGAAGTTGAGATTTTTAGAGCCACTCGTGCTTTCCTATTCGAAAGGTATAGAGGATATTTTCAAAAGGTTTCCCAATCTTCAACACCTTGGATTTTTTCTCAAGGAATCATCAGATTATGCATCAGAGCAACATTGGTTCCCTAAATTGGATTTCCTAACTGAACTTAAACAACTCAATGTATATTTTGAAAGTTCAAACAGAGATAAGAGAAATTGGTCATGGGATTTTCACTTCCCTTTGAATTTGAAAATATTGCGGTTGGGTGACTTTGCTCTGACATGTGATGCACTATCGACAATAGCAAGACTGCCCAACCTTGAAGGGTTCTTCCTTTATGATACAGTCATTCAGGGGGGAGAATGGAACATGGGGAAGGAAGATACCTTTGAAAGTCTCAAATATTTGGGGTTGCATCGAGTGATTCTTTCCAAGTGGGAGGTCGGAGAGGAATCCTTTCCCGCGCTTGAGAAATTAAAACTGCAGGGATGTTGTAAGTTTGTGGAGATTCCACCTAGTTTTGGGGATATTAATTCATTAAAGGTTATCAAACTTGTAGAGAACCCTCAACTTGAAGATTCCGCTAAGAATATTAAGGAATATGTTGAAGATATGAGGGCAGGAGGGGACGAGCTTCAAGTCGTTGGCCGGAAGAATATCCCGTTATTTGATAAAAAAGAAGAGACTTGGCAAAATAGAGAGTAAGTTGTTCTTTGCTCAGTAGATTAACAAAATTGGCAAAATAGAGAGTAAGTTGTTCTTTGCTCAGTAGATTAACAAAATTATGCTATGAAACATTCTTTTGTGTTATCGTTATCATATTCGCTATAACTATATTTGACATCCATCTTATTTTATCATTTCATGTTGTACACTATGATGCTTAGAGATTTGCATATGGAAGACTTTATTGTTTCAAGAGTTAGAGAAATATTAGTAAGCTAATCATTATTTTATATAATGGATATTTGATGAAATTGATTGTTAACTCTAATGATGGTGGTGATGAATGACGGTGACCGGCAATATATAATGGCGGCCAATGATGGTGATTGTCGACAATGATTGGTGATTTTTATGTTAGTGGTTGTTGTGTTGATGATTGTAAATAGTGGTCAGACTAGTGGTGACTGATTGTAGTTATGATTCACAATGGTGATGGTTGAGGTTGAAAATGTTAAGTGGTGACGGTTGATAATGGTGGATGACAGTGACGCCAATGGTTGGCGGTGAAAGTTGATAGACTAGTGGTAGAATGTCTTATTTACAGATCTTAACCGTTGAAATTCATTTAGTATGTTTTGGATATGAATTTTATTTAAAAGGATAATAAAAATTCCAAAAGAAAATTAATCCTAACACCTTCAATGTTAACCAAATAGTTACAGAGTCGTGGTGAACCAAGTAACTTTTACTTATATCCTGTATTAGAAAATCCACCGCGATAGATATAAAGGCTGGAGGATTTGAATTACAGGTAAAGTTGCAGCAGCGCGCAATTGTTGATTCTGCAGTCAAAGATTCATTATGATCCAAGATAGCTTTTTCTTCTGTGATGTTACAAGGTAAATCCACATTGTCAAATTAATTTGTACTAAAGAGTTAACCATAGAGTATAAATGTTGTATATATGTATTCAACATCAAGACTCAACATGATTAGTCCACATTATGAAACTGAAGACACCCAAAAACATCACAACAAAGGACTTAACAGACCATCACCCAAAAACATCACAACAAAGTTACAAAGGACATATAGCATTTCTCGAAACATTAACCATATTCATCAGCGTTCTGAAGGAGATAGGCTTCTGCTATACTTTCTACGTTGAGCTTGAAATCACCCTCTGCATATATAGTACGTGCTTGTCACCTTACAGTTGGAACTACCATCTGATTACTATTCAAACTTCACCTCATTAAGTTATTTTATCGGACTACCAAAGCGCATCAATCCTATACTTAATGGAACCTGCAGAAAAGAAGCCATGGTTAGAAGTTTATTAGTGATTAAAATGAGGGTCTATCCAAAAATAACTAGGATGAAGAATGTTGATATTCATGACAAATTTAATGCTTCTGTAGCTTGTGGCTCTTATACATTTGCTTTCAAAATGTTATCCCACAATGTTAAAAGAAGAAGAAAACAGAAATATTCAAGAAAACAAAACCTATAACCATTTAGATCAGGTGCAGATGTATATTGATGAGACATTATATAATTAAGTAATTGAAAGTATGTTTTCTTTAACAACTTAAGTTTTTGGTTGAGATCATCATACACTTCAACAAGCTAAGGTATCAAAGCGCACGTAAGGGCGGCGTGTTGAGACGTTTTTGAAATTTAGAGCTAGATGAAATCTAGCAAATTTTTATACTAGTAAAATGTTGAAATGAGATGAAGAAACAACACAACAAATACTTGCCATTTGACTCGAAAGTGTTACTAATAGAAACAATTTACTATGTGAACAGGCTGGCTGATGTATTCAACCTTTTCTTTTTACAACAGGCAAGGTTATCTCTCTCTCTCTCTCTCTCTCTCTCTCTCTCTCTCTATATATATATATATATATATATATATATATATATATATATATATATATATATATCATATTATGCAATATTTTAATTAGCAAATGGATGCGTTGATTTGAATTTTGAAAGCTATCTATCGAGGGCCACCATAATTTAAAGATATGTCGACACTTTAGTTGGAAAATATTGGTATTGTTGAAGTCTTCAAATATATTTCTACTTAGTATTCACAAACAGACAGTTCAGTTAAGACTTTTCAATTTAGACTACAAGAATTAAAACAACAACATAATGGGGAAGTACCTGTTTCACATATAATCCTTAAGAGCTACTTAAATAATGGGATATTGTTTGGACCAAGGATTTGGAGTTCGTCCCCTCCCCTCATATCTTCAGCATATTCCTTAATATTCTTAGCGGAATCTTCAAGATGAGGACTCTCTACAAGTTTGATAACTTTTAATGAATTAATATCCCCAAAACTAGGCGGAATCTCCTCAAGCATTCGACATCTCCACAGTTCTAATTGCTCAAGCACGGGAAAGGATTCCTCTCCAACCTCCCACTTGGCAAGTGTCACTTCATCCAACTCCAAATATTTGAGATTCTCAAAGGTGTCTTTCTCCCCCATGTTCCATACTCCCCCCTGAATGATTGTATTATCAAGGGACAACTCTTCAAGGTTAGGAAGTCTCGCTATTGTTGATAGTGCATCAGATGTCAGAGGAAAGCCAAACAACTGCATTTCTTTCAAATTCAAAGGGAAGTGAAAATCCCATGACCAATTTGTCATTGTGGAGGACCCACTGTCATTTGGATTTGAACTTTCAAAACCGATTCTGAGGAATTCGAGTTCAGTTAGGAAATCCAATTTTGGGAACCAATGTTGCTCTGTTGAATAATCAGATGATTCTTTGACAGCAAATGCAAGTTTTTGAAGATTGGGAAACCTTTTGAAAATTTCCTCTGTGTCTTTCGAATAGGAAAGCACAAGTTGCTCTATATATCTCAACTTATCTAACTTTGTGTCCTCTTCTATCAGTATTGATTCATCGGCATCCAAATCAAAGAAACAACAATCATGTATGCTCAGTACTCGCAACTTCACAAGATCCCAAATTCTAGGTAATAGTGCCAAGGTTGATCCTTCGTTATCCATAATCAGGATTTCCAGATTCCAGAGGTTTGACAGAGAAGCAGGCAGAAATTTAATTTCTGTCCCAATACACAAGCACCTCAAATGATTCAAAGTGCAAATTTCATTCAGCAAAGAATCTTTCACCTTGATAAAAGTGGGATTCAAGATCAACACTCTAAGAAGCCTCAAGTGTCTTAGGTGAAATGTATCAGAAATACGGTAATCCAGCTTGTCTCCATGTATCCTCAAAGAATACAGGTGTTTACCAGAATGCTTTTTCTTATTTGAACCGAACAGGACGAAATTGTTAAGCTCAAAGAACTCGCTGTTATAATCAATAATAACTATACGTGACATCAAATCTGAAGAAGAAGATGGAGCACATGAACTTATCTGGTCAAACAACTTTTCCTTTCTTCCTTTTATCAAACAAAAGTCATGGACAAGATCATGAAGTTGGAGAGTCGGGTGTTCACCTTTCTCATTGAAAAATATTACCAAGCTACTGGAAATTAATTTATCCAAATAAATCATCATCACCTCTTCCACACTATTGATCTCTGTCTGTTCTACAAATCCTTCAGCAGCCCATGAAGATTTCAAGCCAAATATTGGAACTGCAATATCCTTCGAATAACTTGCAAGGCAAAGCAAGCCCAGCTTTACTTGGTCATAACTTAATTCTATAACCTTCATCACTTCCACTTCACTATTCAAAATAAAGGAATTCAAATTATTTTGAACTTCACGCCACACAGTCTTTTTCTTTTCCCTCCCTGCAATGACTCCAGCAATCAGATCAGCCACCAAAGGAAGCCCTTTACAATTTTGGGCTATTTCTTTTCCAACATCCAACAGTTCATCTGGGCAGTTCTCATTTCCAAATGCTCTTCTCTCTAATAACTCCCAACTTTCTTCTGATCTTAGCAATCGAAGGTTAAGAGGAGCAGTGTAGAGCTTCCCATGCAAAGCCACTTCCTTTTCTCGAGTTGTCAAAATAATTCTACTTCCTTTCATAACGTTAGGAAAAGGTCTTGTTAACTCATCCCATGTTGTGGTATCCCACAGGTCATCTAAGACAATAAGGTACCTCTTTCCATACAGTTGTTTCCGTAGCTTATCAGCAACATCAATATTCTCACTCAATTTTGAATCCGAGTCACTAACTTGATGAAAAATCTTATCCAACAACTTCTTCTCTTCGTTTTCTTGGTCCACTGTGCACCATGCACGAAGGTCGAAATGACTTGAAACTGATTTATCATTGTATACTTTGTATGCCAAGGTAGTTTTACCTGAACCAGGCATACCAGTGATCGAAATGACATCTAGATCTGCTGGTCCACTGGTGAGCTTTCTAAGTATCCAGTTTGTCTCTTCCTCAAAACCTACAGTTATTTTACCAGTTGTCAATGACTTGCTTTCAACTGCCTTCTTGGGAGAGTTCCTAACAATGAGGTTCCTGCTCTTGGGAATCTTGTCAAGTAAATTGGAGATGTCTTCTTTGATAAGCTTGATCTTTTTTATGCTGATGGGAAGTGAGAAAATAAGATGTAAGAGACCATTATCTCGAGCAATAATTGAATCAATGGCATCTTTTGCTTCATATGCGACATCTAAAACACGTGCCCAGAGATCTCTATACAATGCTTCCTCAATATTCATGAAGAAAGATCTGATGAATTTCAGGTCTTCATTCACCAACCCAATTTCTTCTTTTATCAAAGCAATTGAATAAGCATTGGAATCTAGCAAATCACTTAATTGTTTGTGTAGCAGATACAAGAAGAGTGGTCCATCACTCATAGGGAAGCAACATTGAGATGAGTCTGGGGCTTTCAGATAAACATGCTTGAGATCTTCCTTGAGGAGTTCAATATTCTCCAGCAAGTCCAGAGTTACTCGATTTATTTGGTCGGCACCTTCTTTATTCCTTAATTTCTCTTCTAAGCCATGGACAAGAGTTGATACCTCCCTAGTAAGTGCTCCAACGCGTACCAAGAGATCAAATAATTTGTCATGATGAATAAAGTCCCTGGGCATATCAGTAAGAATAAGTAATAAGAACTCCACCATGACATGAATGTTTCTAGCCCCAGAAGTGCTTGCAGTAATAACAGTTATGATGTGCTCTTGCAGATGAATTAGGCATTCCCTTAGAATATCTGGAGAGGTTTCTAGAAGCTGCTTAACGAAGTGTCCAACTTCTGCTGAAGCTGAAGCTTTCAAATTTGTATAACATATATTCATCACCTCCAGTTCAGTTGGAATAATCTTCATGAGTAGATGTGCTAGCTTGAAGAGATGAGAATTTCCATCAATTGGATCATCACAAAGGAAGCGTCCTATTCTCTCAGCCACGAGTTGAAACTGAGGTAAGACACATTGATAACTCCATAAATGGAGACATTGAGAAGCTGCGAGTGTGCTGCTAACAGTAGCTAAGAGGAAGAGAAACAATGAAGAAGATGAGAGGAATCACAGCAGCTCACATTAGCTTGAAGAAGAAGAAAGGAATTACATTGTATGTTCATGTGAAGGGTGTGAGATTCACCCTTTATTTATAGACAACATACAAGTCACATGCTACTAACTAACTCTTCTAACCACCTTCATAACAACTTCTTAACTAACTCAACAACCTCTTAACTAACTCAACAACTTCTTAACTAACTCATTAACAACCTATCACACACCATAAGCTTGTTATCATTCTCCACTAACCTACACTCCCCCTCAAGCTTATGGTTGGAATACATTCTTCATTCCAAGCTGATTGAGTAGCGCACTGTGTTGTGTCTTTCCCAAGCCTTTGGTGAGCAAGTCAGCAAGTTGGTCCTTGGTGCTTATGTGCTCAGTTTTCAGCATCCCTTGACATATCTTTTCCCTGACAAAGTGGCAATCAATGTCTATATGTTTTGTTCTTTTATGGAATATTGGATTTGCTGCTATTTGAATGGCTGCTTTACTGTCACAAATTACATTCACAGGAAGGTCCACATTCACTCCTAGTTCCTTGTACAACCCTATCAACCATGTTATTTCAGCTGCACATGTAGCCATGCTCCTGAATTCAGCTTCTGCTGAGCTTCTTGAGACTGTTTCTTGCTTCTTGGACTTCCAGGAAATAAGAGCTCCTCCAAACTTCACTAGATAACCTGTGACTGATCTTCTAGTCTCCAAACATGCTCCCCAATCTGAGTCACAGTAAGCTGTTAGCTTTGTGGAGTGTTCTGCTGGCATGAATAAGCCTAAACCAGGTGCTTCTTTAATGTATCTAACTACTCTCAGTGCTGCTTCCATGTGTGACTGCTTGGGACAGTGCATGAACTGGCTGAGAACTTGTACAGAGAATGCAATATCAGGTCTTGTCATAGTGAGATACAATAGTCTCCCAACCAGTCTTTGATATGTTGTAGGATCCACCAGTACCTTGTCATCTTCAGTTGCCTTGATCATTTCATCATACTTGACTGATGTGAGTCTCCTATTCATTTCAAGTGGTGTGTATGCAGGTTTGGCTCCCCCTAGACCAGATTCTGAAATCAGCTCTAATGCATATTTCCTTTGTGACATTACTATTCCCTTCTTTGATCTTAAGAACTCAATTCCTAGGAAAAATTTCAGTTCTCCCAGATCCTTCATCTTGAATTTCTTTTGTATCTGTTGTCTTGTGTCACATAGCAACTGGTGATTGCTTCCAGTTATTAGCAGATCATCAACATAAATCAGTACTACCACAATGTCACCTCCAACTACATTTGTGAACAATGAGTAGTCATGATGACTTTGTTTGAACCCCATCTGGATTAGAGCTTCTGTCAGCTTCAAGTTCCACTGCCTTGGTGCTTGTTTGAGCCCATAAAGAGACTTATGTAGTTTGCAGACCTTATGACTCTCCCCCTGTCTGGCAAACCCACTAGGTATCTCCATATAGACATCTTCTAGGAGATCACCATTGAGAAATGCATTGTGGACATTCATCTGATAGATAAACCATTGCTTGGAAGCTGCAAGAGAGACAACAGACCTGACTGTTACCATTTTTGCTACTGGACTAAAGGTTTCTCCATAGTCCAGACCTTCTTTCTGACTGAACCCCTTAGCCACCATTCTTGCTTTTAGTCTTTCAACCTGTCCTGATGCCAAGTACTTGACCTTGTAGATCCACCTGCACCCAATAGGTTTCTTGTTTGGTGGTAGGTCAACTATGCTCCAAGTATGATTGTTTTCTAAAGCCTCTATCTCCAGTTTCATGGCTTCAACCCAGGCTGGATCAGCAGCAGCTTCTTTGAAGGACTTGGGTTCTGTTACACTTGAGTATGCATGCAATGCTTGCTTGCATGAAGTAGATAGATGAGCATAGGATATATGATTAGCTAAGGGATACAAACATGTGTTAGTCTTTGGCTTAGTAACAAAGTCTTGAAGCCATAGAGGTGGTCTGCTTATCCTACTTGATCTTCTTGAGGGTACAGGAACATTAGTGGAGGATATGAGCTCAGGGATAGATGCTGGTGTAGGTTCAGGATGACTAGCTGTATGTGTATTTGGAGGATGTAACATTGGATATTCAGGAGTAAGACCAGTAGAGGGACTTGACTCAGGATTTGTTTTGTTTGGTAAAACATCTTGAGGAGGAATTACTATCTCAAGTATTGGAAATATAGGACTAGGAGATGCTTTCATGGTCTTAAAAGGGAATATATGTTCATGGAACACAACATGCCTACTTACTAGGAATGACTGAGTGTGAAAATCAAGTACCAAATAGCCCTTCTGACTGTATGAGTATCCCATAAGTACAGCTGGAATAGCTCTGGATGCAAACTTATCAGACACTTTTGGACATGAAACATAGCACAAACAACCAAACACCTTTAGATGTGATAGAGTTGGGGGGTGCTTATACAACTTTTCATAAGGTGTACTGAAACCAATCACTTTAGAGGGTAGTCTATTGAGTATATACACAGCAGTACATACACATTCACCCCAATACCTGATTGGCACAGCAGCCTGAAACCTGATTGCCCTAGCAACTTCCAGAATTGCTCTATGTTTCCTTTCAGCCACACCATTCTGTTGAGGTGTGTACACACATGTGCTTTGATGATTAATGCCTAGATCACACAGTAGTTCTTTGAAAGCATGACTTAAAAACTCACAACCATTGTCTGTTCTTAGTGTTTTGACAGTAGTGGAGAATACATTTTTTTACTTGGGTAAGGAACTGTTTCATTACCACCAAAGTATCAGCCTTAGAAGTGATAAGAAACACCCAAGTATATCTGCTGAAATCATCAACAATTGTTACAAAAAAACTTTTTTTATTGTGTGTAGACACTTTGTAGGGGCCCCAAATGTCACAATGTAATAGTTCAAAAGAACATTTGGATATATGAGAGCTTACAGAGAATGGAAGCTTAGTAAGCTTTGCTAGTGGACAAATAGTGCAATGAGAATGATCCTTACTTGACAGAGTACTAAGACAGTCATGCCTCTTTATTATATCTACAGGAGCATGTCCTAGTCTTTGATGCCAAGTATCTACAGAATCAGCTGCATTCTTGATGCTTTTGTCTTGATCTCCTCTACTGTTATGGACCTGCTGTTTTGGAGCTTGATTTGGTCCCTCTCTTACAATGTACAGTCCCATTTCATCCTTACCAATCCCCTTCACCTGACCAGTTAAGAGATCCTGAAAAATACAAAAATCAGGAAAGAAGCTGACTACACACTTCAGTTCCTTTGTGATTTTTGACACTGATAGCAGGTTGCACTTAAAATCAGGTAAGTACAATACATTGGAGATGGTATGACTCCCAAGGATAGTTGTATTTCCTATATGAGATACTGCAACAGTTTCACCATTAGGAAGATGTATCCTATTCTTTGTGTTGTTATTTACTTCCTTGCCCTTGTCTAGTACTTCCAGTTTAGAGGTAGTATGATGAGTAGCTCCTGAATCTACTATCCACTCCTGACCTTCACATTTACTTAAGCATATTCTAATAGGAATACCTGCATCTGCTACAGCAACATGAGCTGATGAAGATCCACCATTGCCACTTCCAGTTTGAGACAGAAGACTCAGGATTTGTTGATACTGCTCCTGAGTGAAGAATGCACTAGGATGTGATGTAGGCTCACTTTTCTCTTGATTCAAATTCACCTTGTGATCATAATTTGAACTTAGAGAAAGTTCAACCTGATTAGCATAGGCTCCTGATGATGTAGACTTCCTTTTGGACTTGAAGTCTGCAGGATATCCAACAATCTTGTAGCATTGTTCCTTGGAGTGACCTCTGCATCCACAGTGTTCACATTGTAGAATACTCTTTCTTGTTCTGTAGTTTCCACCTCCTGTAGTGCCTGAATTACTTTTGTGACTTCCACCACCTGAACTTCCTGTTAAAGACCCATTGTTGAAGTAAGAACCTGTTTTGTTATACATTGCAATACCTTCAACCCCAGATACAGCTGAACTAACTAGATTTCTCTGGCTTTCTTGGTCTACCAGTAAGGCATATGCCTTATTCACAGTAGGAATGGGACTCATCATCAGGATTTGGCTTCTAGGCTGGGAATAGGACTCATTCAGCCCCATTAGGAATTGAAGTAACCTTTGATACTCAGTGTGCTCACTAAACCTTTTGGACTCTGGACATGGACACCCAGGACATGGCATAATAGCATCATATTCATCCCAAAGATCCCTTAATCTGGAAAAGTAGTCTGCAACTGTCATTGTGCCTTGGTTTAGAGTGTGGATTTCTCTATGAAGATGGAACACTCTTGACCCATTCACAGTGTCAAACCTTTCCTTGAGATCCAACCATACCTTTCTAGCATCTGAGGCATACACCACTGAACTAAGTAGTCCAGGTCTCACAGCATTCATGATCCATGACAGCACCACAGCATTACATTTTTCCCACTGATCATACAACTCAGGCTCAAAATGAGACTTAGGAAACCTTCCATCTACAAATCCTAATTTGCTTCGACCAACTAATCCAATTCTAAATGATATACTCCACAGGGCATAGTTTTCTGATCCTGTGAGCTGCAGGGAGATTAAGGAGCTCCCTGGAGTATCAGTAGACTGTAGAAATAATGGATGGTTATGGTCGATTGTAGGAATACTTGAAGCTCTGGTAGAACCAGCATTTGTTTCTTCAGGAACTGTTCTATTCTCCATTGAAGACACTTGAAGTTTGCTTCTGATCAGTTACTTCCTTCTGATGTCTGATCTGATGAACTTCAGTGAATCGAGCTAGTAATTGTGCCTGGCTTTTCCTTCTCTTTGTCCCTTATGATCATATGCTTTGATACCATGATAACTCCATAAATGGAGACATTGAGAAGCTGCGAGTGTGCTGCTAACAGTAGCTAAGAGGAAGAGAAACAATGAAGAAGATGAGAGGAATCACAGCAGCTCACATTAGCTTGAAGAAGAAGAAAGGAATTACATTGTATGTTCATGTGAAGGGTGTGAGATTCACCCTTTATTTATAGACAACATACAAGTCACATGCTACTAACTAACTCTTCTAACCACCTTCATAACAACTTCTTAACTAACTCAACAACCTCTTAACTAACTCAACAACTTCTTAACTAACTCATTAACAACCTATCACACACCATAAGCTTGTTATCATTCTCCACTAACCTACACACATTCAACAATCTCGTGCTCAACGCAACCGTTCACCAACAACCCATGGAAATCCTTCATGTTGCTACACACATTGTGAAGAATCTCATACTGAGTCACTAATGGAAACTTCTGCTCAGCAAAATACTTGGAAAGATGATGGAGATTCAGGAGGAGGAAGCTCAACTCATCCTCAAGCATGGTGGCACTTGATCCAGAACGATGATGTGAGCTGATACAATGATTGATTTTGTCCCGGAGGCTAGCAAGAAGATGATGCATGTCGTATTTACACCCAACGTTGTTGTGAACATATAAAATTGATCGAAGCAGCTTCTCAACCTCTTGTCCTTTGACAGTCGTTACATCTTCAAACTGCTCCAAATTGGAATAAGAAAGCTGGAAGTATGTGCAAACAAATGCCAGCTCCGATTTCAGCTTTTCAACTTGATCCACGTCAAGATCTTCTTGATTTTCCTTATAATCTCTCTATGAAATCCAGAACATTGTGTCCTTGCGAAGAGCAGAAAATAACACCTGCCAAAAGATGAAATGTCACATTAAATTTTCAAAGCCACATATCTACATTTCAATACTATACTCTATCAATAATATACCGATGAAACATTTGCTTTCTCTTTGTCTCTTTCTTCTTGGTTTTCTTTTTCTCTTCCCATGATTGTAATTTTCACAATTTCACTGGTAAAAATGAAAAACTAAATTTTCCTTCCTTTCCTTTCAAATTCTCAAGATCTGATGTATAAAGAAGAGGAAAAGTGTCGAAAAATCATAGAAGGAACTGCATAAAAAGTCATAGCATGAAACAATTTTGCAGATTTAGAATTGGGTTCTGTCAAATTATTTGTAATTATTCACTTGTTGTCAATTTTTTTTCCACACAAACAGATTTTCATCTTGTAGTAGTTGTCAGTATTAATATTTTCAGAAAAGAAATGTACATACATTACTCAGATTAATTATTTTCAGAGATCGAAGTCACACATCAACTAGTAATTGTTGATGATTAGTCTCTAATACCAGAAATCTCAAATCTTAATCACCCATAATATATAATGACGTGAAAACATAGACATAATATACCAAAACAGTTTCCCCTTGAGACAAGGTGTTTATAAGATAATCGAAAATATGTTTACCTAATATTCATATTACAAGTTGACTTAGAGTTGCAGAGATTAATGTTAGCTTGTGAATGTAGATGAGAATTCAAACAGTGGCAAGTGCACTTTTGATTAAGAATGAAGGATTCTAAACACTCTAAATCTTTTTAGTCTACCATGGTTACATATTATGACCAACAACTATGGTGGAGATCATCTCAATACCCAAACTCCAAAGCTAAGACTAACACCTAGGAAAACCATTGCATTCAATCATCAAACTCAAATTAAAATCCAAATTCTCATTCATCCCATCACATTCCGAGACCTCTGATTAAGAGACCTTAAACATAATCTTATCTCAACCACCCCCATCATGTTCTTATGTTGTCAATAAATCAAAAGAAAAATCTTTCTGTTATATCTTCGCGTCATGATGAAAAAATGAAATCCCTGGTAGAAGATAGAGAAGACAAAATGTTACCTTTTCACCGCTGTTTGTGAAATAATGTCGAGCAGTGGCAAAAAGAATAAGCTAGCTATGAAATCAAAAAAGATTTTTTCAGAGTAGTTGAAGTAATTTGGTAAAAGAAAGAATGAAATAGCTAGATCTGGATTTATAATTCCAAGCTTATTAAAATACAACTCATTGACTTTAGAATTAATTTATCATCTTAATATATCAATTGTTAATTCTGCTGCTACTATATGATGTCTCAGTTGGTATTATGCATCCACATGGGCAGATGTCTAAGACAGATTGTTTATTCAACTTCTCATAATTATCTAAAGATGAACATGTAAAGGAAGGAATGGACTTAATCAATGTGACCTGTAAATTGTAATAGAAGCAGAGACAACTGTTGCCATTTTTTATAAGTTCATTGGAGACTTTCATCAGACACATCATAGACATTGGCAATTTCCACTAGATAATACAAACACAACAAATTTACTAAATTTCGACAAGAAGGATTGCTCAGATGGTAAACATCCTCCATGTTCAACCTTAAGGTTGCAGTTCAGAGTCATTAATGGTGCAAAAAAGGTGAAAGGTCATCAAGGGCGTTAAAAAGAAAATCTACCCATTTTTTTTTTACTTATAGCCTATTTGGTAACTTATAACTTATGGCTTTTGGCATATTTTTGTTATTTTGCCTTAAAAATAAGTACTTATAAATGTTTTATAACTTACTCAAGCGCTTTTAAACTACTTAAACTATTTTGACTTAAGCACCTAAAAGTAAGTCAATATAAATGAGCACTAATAAATTTTCCCACTACAGAAATTAATCGGAACAACAAGAATGGAGAAGAACCTGCTTCTGCTGTAGCAGTCAAAATTCAATTATTCCCCACAAAATCTCATAAATGTAATAAATAATTTATGGTCCTTCATACTATAATGAGGTAACTAATCTCTACTAACAAGCATGAAGAAAATAAGAGCTAGAGAATACTAGAATATTTTGTGAATATCACAGAGTTTGTAATACACTCTATGATGATACTACAAATGAGAATACTTAAATAATGCAAAAATATAACAACCAAGAAAAAAGTTGAGTTATCGACCTCAAACTTTCTTTTACAATTGCATGAACTACAATAAATAGAATGCCCATCAAAAGTAACTTGAAGTATTTTCTTCTTGTCTTCTTCTTCAAACATATCCAACAACACTTGATAATTCATCATTTCTTTATGAATTTCTTGGATCTTGTTGAGCCTATTATTACAGCCATATGATTTTGCTTTTTCAGTCGCATCGGTAGATGCCTTGGAACAAACTCCTCAAACAATTTACCATCCCAACTATGTGTTGGGATGTGGAGCTTGATTAATATGTAGATGTACTGTTCTCCGTGTATTTTGTAACAGTGTTATTTTATTAATATAAATACTGCATCACCGTGGAGGTTACCTTCACTAGGTGTTACCACGAAATTATTTTCTCTCTCTTAGGGTTATTAAAACTGTCTTGATTCTTGAATTGTTCTTCGAAATCACAAAGTGTTGTTGCAATCGATCCTAACAACTGGTATCAGAGCACAGGAGATTCAACACGATCACTGAAGATGGATAGTTCGAAGCTTGGAATCGAGAAGTTTGATGGATCTGATTTCAGTTTCTGGAAGATGCAGATCGAAGATTATCTCTATCAGAAGGATCTTCACGCACCCTTGACTGGGGAGAAGCCTGAAGCCATGGCAGACGATGTATGGAAACTCAAGGATCGCCAGGCGTTAGGGCTGATTCGGTTGACGTTGTCTAGGAATGTAGCGTTCAACATCGCGAAGGAGAAGACCACAGCAGATCTGTTGAAGGCGCTATCAAATATGTATGAAAAACCATCGGCGATGAACAAGGTATATTTGATACGTAGGTTATTCAATTTGCAGATGTCTGAGACTGGATCTGTAGCGGATCACATAAACGAGTTCAATATGATTGTAAGTCAACTGTGTTCTGTGGAGATTAATTTCGAGGATGAGATTAAGGCATTGATTTTGATGTCGTCTCTGCCCGAGTCTTGGGATACTGTTGTTTCCGCAATTAGCAGTTCCCGTGGGTCTGAGAAACTGAAGTTTGATGAAATCCGTGATGTTGTTCTCAGCGAAAGTATTCGCAAACGAGAAGTGGGAGATTCATCGGGCAGTGCTCTCAGCGTTGACGGAAGGGGGAGAAGCAAATTGAAAGGCCAGAATCAACATGGTCGATCAAAATCAAAGAATCGTGGGAAGTCTCCGAACAGACCTAATGTGGTTTGTTGGAATTGCGGAGAGAGAGGGCACTACCGGTCAAGTTGCCCGAAACCAAAGAAGAAGCAGAATAAGAAACCTGCAGATGATACTGATTCTGTAAATTCGGCGGAAGACATTGCGGATGCTCTGATTCTTAGCGTGGACAGCCCGGTTGAATCCTGGATTCTGGATTCTGGTGCATCTTTTCATTCTTGTCCGAGCAAGGAACTGTTCCAAAATTTCAAATCTGCTTATTTTGGAAAAGTGTACCTTGCAGACAACAAGCCCTTGAGGATTGAAGGAAAAGGGGATATTTGCATTAAGACCCCATCCGGAAACCAATGGAAATTGGAAGATGTCAGATATGTTCCCGAACTTAAGAAAAATTTACTCTCTATTGGTCAGTTGGATAGCACGGGCTACACAGTACAGTTTGGGAATGGTTCATGGAAGATTGTGAAGGGGGCTATGGTTGTTGCTCGTGGCACAAAAATTAGAACCTTGTACACCACTGCAGGGTGCATGAATATGGTCGCTGTTGCTGAGGGTGGTTCTGGTTCGTGTTTGTGGCACAATAGACTTGGACACATGAGTGCTAAGGGAATGAAGATGCTGGTTGCAAAAGGAGCATTGGAAGGTCTGAAGTCAGTTGATATGGGTCTGTGTGAGAGCTGCGTTATGGGCAAACAAAAACGAGTCAGCTTTACAAAGACTCCGAGACAACCAAAGGAGGTGCGGTTAGAGATGGTTCATACAGATGTTTGGGGGCCAGCTCCAGTTTCATCAGTAGGAGGATCCAGATTCTATGTAACCTTCATTGATGATTTTAGCAGAAAAGTTTGGGTCTACTTCTTGAAGCATAAGTCAGATGTGTTTGCGACTTTCAAGAAGTGGAAGGCTGAAGTTGAGAATCAGACTGGTTTGAAGATCAAATGCCTGAGATCTGACAATGGTGGAGAGTACGACAGGTCAGAGTTCAAAGCATTTTGTGGTGCTGAGGGTATCAGATTGATGAGAACAGTTCCGGGGAAGGCAAGATAGAATGGAGTTGCTGAAAGGATGAACAGAACATTGAACGAACGTGCAAGGAGCATGAGGATACACTGTGGGCTGCCTAAGATGTTTTGGGCGGATGCTGTCAACACAGCGGCTTACTTGATTAATAGGGGACCATCAGTTCCCTTGGATTTCAAGATTCCAGAGGAGGTGTGGACCGGAAAAGAAGTCAAGTACTCACACTTGCGAACCTTTGGCTGCACATCTTATGTTCATGTTGATCCAGAGAAGAGGGACAAGCTTGATGCTAAGGCTGTGAAGTGTTATTTCATAGGCTATGGTGCTGATATGTTTGGCTACAGGTTTTGGGATGATGAAAATCGAAAAATCCTAAGGCACTGTGATGTCACGTTTGATGAGTCTGTCCTATACAAACACAGAGAGCAGAAAGATTCAAAAACTACAAAGCGAGTGGGAGTTGACATTGAGTTACCAAAAGATGTTGCTGCAGAAACTCAACCAACTCCAGACACTGTTGCTGAAGAGTCTGAGGGTGAGCAATTGACACCTGAGCAGGTGTTGAGGAGATCATCCAGAACCATCAGAGCACCTGACAGGTATTCACCTTCATTACACTATCTGTTGCTGACTGATGAAGGGGAACCAGAATCCTATGATGAGGCTGTACAAGTGGAGAATTCAACCAAGTGGGAGCAAGCCATGGATGATGAGATGAGTTCACTTGAGAAGAATAATACGTGGGTACTGACAGAGTTACCTACGGGGAAGAAGGCTTTGTCAAATAGGTAGGTGTTCACAATCAAGGTTGAACCAGATGGCAAAAGAAGATTCAAGGCGAAGTTAGTAGTTAAGGGATACTCACAAAGGAAAGGTATTGACTATGCTGAAATTTTCTCTCCTGTTGTGAAGTTAACTACTATCCGGATTTTACTGAGTATTGTTGCTTCTGAGAATTTGCATCTTGAGCAAATGGATGTAAAAACTGCTTTCTTACATGGAGATATAGACAAGGAGATTTATATGCAGTAGCCAGAAGGTTTTGTTGTTCCGGGCAAGGAACACATGGTATGCAAGCTCAACAGGAGCTTGTATGGACTGAAGCAAGCACCAAGACAGTGGTACAAAAAGTTTGATTCCTTCATGATCAAGAGTGGATTTAGCAGGACTGAAACGGATCAGTGTTGTTACTTCAAGAAATACACTGAGTCCATTGTTTTCTTACTCTTGTATGTGGATGATATCTTGATTGCAGGATCCAGCATGAAGGAAATAAATAGTCTGAAGGCAAGTTTATCTTCAGCCTTTGATATGAAAGATTTGGGTGCAGCAAAGCAGATTCTGGGGATGAAGATCTCTAGGGATAAATCTGCTGGCACTTTAAATCTATCCCAGGAGCAGTATATCGAGAAAGTGTTGGCCAGATTCAGGATGACTGATGCTAAGCCCAGAACTACTCCTTTGGCAAATCACAAAAAGTTGTCAAAGGAGCTGTCACCCAAGACAGCTGAGGAGCGAGAACATATGGCACTTGTTCCATATGCTTCAGCAGTTGGGAGTTTGATGTATGCTATGGTTTGCACCAGACCAGATATAGCACATGCAGTGGGAGTTGTTAGCAGATATATGGCTAATCCAGGAAAAGAGCATTGGGAAGCTGTGAAGTGGCTTCTAAGATATTTGAAAGGTACCTCTAATACTTCACTTTGTTTTGGCAAGAATAAAGTGGTTTTGAAGGGCTTTGTGGATGCTGATCTTGGTGGTGATGTGGATTCAAGCAAGAGCACATCTGGGTACATCTACACCATAGGTGGTACAGCTGTAAGTTGGATGTCTAGGCTTCAGAAGTGTGTTGCTCTTTCATCTACTGAGGCTGAGTATGTGGCAATGGCTGAAGCTGGAAAAGAGATGGTGTGGTTGGCTGATTATCTGGAAGAATTGGGCAAGAAGCAAAGCGAGAAGATTTTTTATTCAGACAGTCAGAGCGCCATACAATTAGTGAAGAACCCAGTCTATCATTCGAAGACAAAGCACATCAGAAGAAGATATCATTTCACTCGTAGGGCAGTGGAGGATGGTGATATGTGTGTGGAGAAGATAGAGGGTGCAAAGAATCCTGCAGACATGTTGACCAAATGTGTTGATGTGGGGAAACTGGGGTTGTGCAAGACCTCAGTTGGACTTTTGTAGATGTGAGTTCTATAATGTTGTGATGCAGTAGGAAATATTGATGCTATGATCACACTGTTTGAGAGAATACTGTCTTGGTTACCTGATCAGTCTCCAAGTGGGAGAATTGTTGGGATGTGGAGCCTGATTAATATGTAGATGTACTGTTCTCCGTGTATTTTGTAACAGTGTTATTTTATTAATATAAATACTGCATCACCGTGGAGGTTACCTTCACTAGGTGTTACCACGAAATTATTTTCTCTCTCTTAGGGTTATTAAAACTGTCTTGATTCTTGAATTGTTCTTCGAAATCACAAAGTGTTGTTGCAATCGATCCTAACACTATGTTGCCTTTCATGTGTCTTCTTTTTGCTTTTGTTGCTTCCACTTCTTTGTTGCCTAGGTGATATATCCCTTCCCTAGCTACTCTATCAAAGCATATGTCCAACATATTATTTTCCTCATCTTCATCAAAACAATCCTCACCTGTAACAATCAATTGTTGCGTAGGATGAAAAGGTAATGAAACACGAGCAATGCTACTACCCTTAGGCACAAAGGCTAGTGCTTCAGGGCTCAATTTTCTATGAGGTGTGGCATGCTCATCCTCTTCTTCCACCATATTCGCTCAACTCTCACTTGTAACACGTCGTGTTTCCTCATGTTCAGCCTCAGAATGCTTATCTTGTCCAGCATCTCCATGTTGACAATGATTTTTATCTGATTCACGTGCACATACATTATCTAGTTGCTTCCGTGAATCACCTAGTGATGCATCAATTGTATTTTTTGGCCTTTGCAATTTACCATGATGTACAGTCAAAATAGCAGTTGTAGACGTTGAGGAACCAATTTTTGTCATATTTTGATTATCCTCAACGACCACCAATTGTGATGTCTCAAAAGTTTCCAAAGTTGAAACATGTCCCTTTTCATCAATAGCCTATCCAATGTGCCCTCTGATATTCTCCAAAACCTTACCAGATTCATTTTCTATAACTAAAGCAACTGACGCTTTCTCTTTGCCATTAGAAACAATTCCACCGGTAGCCATATCTATTTGAATGTCATCTGTGGAAAAAATTTGATCCTCAACAACACCTTGTGTATCTTTATCAGGTGTTTTTTCTGCCGAGAAATCACAATTCAAATCTGCTTGAGCTTGAGGATTCTTTTGGGTCAAAACAGGAGTGGAATTGTTGTGCATAACATCATCACATATTGACGATTCAATAATCATCAATGCATTATCTTTGGAGCACGTAATTGGATTTTTATCATTGGCTCTTCGACCAACTTTTGCTTATCTCCTCTTTCGTTCAAATTTTTCCATACATCGCCCTTATATTTCTCAATATCAGGTGCAGTTTCTTCTTCTTTTGTGCCCATCTCTTGATCATAGCCTACATTCTCTTTCAATATTAGACGACAATTTATTTTAGCATGACCTTGATGCTTGCAATTAGTACAATACAAAGGAAGATTATCATAAGTAATCTCCTGAAAGTGCTCCAATATCTTACTAGATTCTTCATCCAAATACTGGAGGATATAAAGACCCGACTAATCCTACTAACATATCCCTACTAGCCTATTAGCCTGCTACTCTAATACGCGACCTCCACTTATTCGGTTGAAAAAAATAAAGGATTTTTAATCTTGTCTGATCACCTCCTCTCAATACTTCTTCGGTCTATCTCTACTCCTCCGTGTAGCTCCTAAATCCAACCTCTTGCACCTCCTAACAGGAACATTGATACTTTTTCTCTGCACATGTCCAAATCATTGCAGTCAAACTTGAGTTGCTTTATCGATTACAATTGGACGACCAGCTGCTGATGCAATTGATAATAGAGATCTCTTTGCAAACAAACTGGTAGGTAAACCTAGCAGGGATAACGAAGCTACTGCTCTTGAAGTTTCTTCCTTTGGATTGAAAGAAATAGTCCATGGAAAAGTTTTGTATCCATAGTTCTCACCATTAATCTGAATATAACCTGATTGTTGTGATAAAACAAATACAAAATCCTCATATTGGTCGCAACAAATTAAAATATGTTTTGTAGCAAGTACCCCAATTAAATATTGACCTTTGATTGCAAATTGTTTTGGAAGAATCCGTCGTAACACTTGGATTTCTGGTGCTCCATACGAGAACATCATCACAATGGCTTGATGAAGTCCCTCTTCAGTAGCAAATTCGTCTAACTCCTTAAACGTGAATTGTGGGGTTGGCTCTCCATGTACATATTGGATCGCTTTCAATTGGTTTTTGGCATAGATTGTGTGGCTGTTTTAGATATGATTTGCGCAGCATATGTAGGTTTTGATATTGGCTCTCCCTCAGCCATAGGCTGGGGAGAGGACGACAAAGTCATGGAAGGCCTTAAGCCACCATTCAAGTCGCCTAGAGAGATTAGGGTTTAGCAGCAATAACAAATGGATTCACAATCACATATTTATAATTATTTAGTTGACACGTTAATACATACACAAGAGTTGGAGAAAAGCTATTGGATTTACGTGAATCTATAGATTACACTGTGGAATAGCCTTTGGCTGTTCAAACATCCTCTGCATCTGACTTGATCTGAAGTCCCACCTTATGTGGTCAAAGCACGATCGTTTAACCTCTATCGGGTTACTGATTCAAAACGACTCTAATGCCACCTGTCACAAACCCAACGAACTTTTATCACAAAAGCACTCTTCACTCTCTACCAACTTAGGCCAAACTGATAGTAGAACACAGAAATACCTTCTAAAAGTTCAACAAATTGGATTTCCAGTACTCAAATGAATGAAAGGATCACATTAATCTTCAAAGAGAATAACAACACATGACCAGAAGAACATGACAGCACCATTTCACCAGAAGAACAACTCACTAGAGAAAGTTAAACTGATACATAATGATACAAAATAGGATAAACAGTTGAACCCCCTCCCACCCAAACAAGAAGAGTTTGAACTCATTATTTGTAACTAATCGCTGCAAATAAAATCGATGGAAATGAGCTTCATTCTCACCATAGCCAGCACTGCAACTAAACAAGGCTCAAGGAAGTAAACGTGGGACAAATATTTAATGTTGAACTAATACCTGAGGTCTTCCTAAGCAGAAGCCAGAGAGCCATTCCCGCTTCTATATGGAGTCAATGCTGCATCTTCATCAATTATCCAAACAAAACAAGGAGTGTCGAACCTCCTTCCTGATACTGTCCCGTATATATAAAGTTTCTCAACGGGGCAACTTTCAAATCTCGTATCCGGATGACCCCTCTTGTCTATAACTTCAACATTAAGCCCTGGCATCTTCTGTGCTAGCAGCTTACATGCTTCAAAACTTACTGAACAACTAGACATCCAAAGGGATCGCATTGTCTCCAACTTTGCAGCATTGGCCAACAGAGCCTCATCACCAAAAATGCAGTCTCTACAAGACCGCTATCATCAATGTAGTGGAGGCCTAGATCACTATCCCCTGCAAAAGCTAAGGAAAGCATCTCTAACTTCTTAGCATGGACCCCAATGTACTCAAACATACGATCGGTAAGGAGGCCAGAAAGAGAAAGTCGCCGCAGTTCATTGCAGTGTTGCACAATGGCCCCAAAACCAGCATCAAGTGGTTCAAGGGTTAAGTAATCAGGAGTTTGAGGCTCGATAATACACAAAAAAAATTGGATCATATTAGGAAGGTTCCTTGCAATAGTAACTAATGCATCATTTGTCATTTGGCGGCAGAAGTATAAAACTGACTGAAGCTTAGGGCAGCCCACTGAGACACCAACAAGGCCTTGCTCTGTCAAGGATACATTTGGTCCTGAAGCAAATGAATCTAAAGGGAACACCTATGCCATTGAACTTCCTTACAAGAGTTGGCAAATTTTATCACAAACACAGTTCATGTATCCCTTCTTCAGAAGCCAAACAAGCAATGTTAAGTGACATAAGCTATCAGGAAAATGGGTGAGCCAATGGCCACTAAGGAAGTCCAGGAAAACATGCAATTTTAAAAGCATATGTACTGGCTGAGCCAAAACTATTGGGTTCGTGTGGATCCTAAGAAATGCTGATGAGTCAATGATCGGGTTATGCTACAGAACAAAAAATATAAATTAAGATTTTTGCCATTGATCACTTTCACAATCACATAAGCAAAAACTCTCTCAAGAAACATGGACAAAGAAACAACAATGGATCTCATGATCGTCATCGCTATTTTGTGTTATTTTTAGTCGTATTCCTCTGCTCTTATCTTGTGAATCTAGTCTTGATCTATAAAGGAACCATATGCTCTTTTTGGATTCTGCATAGCTAGAGTTAGCTAAGGTGAATCCTTGAAGTCTAAATTAATCTGAGGGGATTAATTTAGTAGACAACAGAGTTGTTGCTCAGTAGTTGAAGATTCCGAGTTAGCATAGGAAGGGGAAGGGGATTAAGAATTTAATTTTAGATTGCAAGAGTTTGTAATCATTGTTGATCCTTGATGATAACGAAGTCTCGTTGTGCCCTCATTTAATGGTCTTTACTGTTCTTGCTGTAGTAAGGAATCAGGTTGAGTGTTAGTTGTGAGAGCGTATGGGCCATGAGAAATGTTGATGAGTCAATGGCCAGGTATACATAATCAAAGAGATAAAAAAAATATATATAATGAAACCGTCGTTTGGGTGAGTCATTAGCAACTATGCAAGATATATAGGATATATATTAGTAAGCTAAAATTAAAAATCAAAATAAAATCATGCATGAATAGAGAATAATCTTGTTTCATTGATACGAAAAATTATTTGGGAGAACTCATACAACAAATAGAGAATAATCTTGTTTCATGTCGAAAAGATGTTCAACGTGTATTGAGAGTTTTAAAATTATTATAGGATCATCACGATTTTTAAGGAAAAAAAAAGTGTCACATGATATATTAACTTCATGTATTATAATGCACAACATGATAATTGAGAATAAGTGTGTTCTTACTGCACCAATTCAAGATGCGTTGGATGGTCCAGCATTGACTGTAGAAATGACAATAGATGAAAATTATCGATTTCAACAATTTCTAGCTCGAGATGAAGAAAATTAAGGACAAAAAAGCTCACTTTGAACTATGTAATACATTAATTGAGCAGTTATGGGAGTAATATAGTGATCTTGGAAATTGAGTATTTATGTAGAATTTAAAATAAACTTTTTAGTTACACAATATTTATTTAATTATATTTCATGAGCGATTTTATTTTTATTTTTATTATCCATTATTAATATAATACATAATATTTACTAGCAATTTATATTTTATTTAAAAAAAATCATGGTATAGAATAATTTTATATCAAATGATTATCAAAGAAAATAATATGAACTATATATGATGAATATTTTAAAAAGAATTTATTTTATGAAATAAGAACGACTATCGTTTTATGATGCAAAGACAGATGCTGGAGATCCTCAGCAGACGATCCGTCGAAGATCTATTCATTCCAAAGCAGTGATGAGACCTCCTTATATTTGGAGAGATCCTTTTTATTTCAGTTATTCCATTGTTTGAGTAGTTCTTTGAGATAGTCGTGAGATTGTCTCGACATCCTCTAATGAATTGATAGCGACTTCATAGAATGTGTTTATGTTAGATTCGAGTCTGTTTTTGAAAACTATTCTTATTGATATAGAGTTATGATTTGAGTTATTTTGCTAGCGATTGTATTATTTAGAAAATTATGGTATAAAATAATTTTTTATTAAACGACTACAAAAGATAAGAATGAATCATACATGGTGAATGTTTCAGAAAAAATTTACTTTATGAAACGAAAAATAAATGAACTAAAAAATGATTATATAATAATAAAGAGAAAGAAAATTCGATTAAAATTTTAGAATTGATTTACACTAAAATAGCACTGATTTGGTGTTTTGAGTGGGAGATGCCTTTAGGCAATTATGAAAAGTTGAATAAACAATGTCTTTTGGACATGTGCTCACATGAACACATACACCAACATCCACAAAACAATTAATAAAGAATATTACCAAAAGCAATGAATGGTATTTTGATAATGTTGGACCAGATCTACCTCTTCATTTAGCAAACAACTTACTCTGCCATTATTTCTCAAACAAAGGGCTTCTATTGCTAAAGGTAACATCATCTTCAAACTCTCTTCTTTTCTCTATCTACTACCATGGATTTTGTTAAAAGATTTTTCTTTTGATTTTATTGACAACATATAGTTAACATACGAGAAAAATGATCTCTTGTGTTTGGGGTAGGTTTGAAAATGCTAAATATTCCCAACTTGACAATGTCAAAGTTTTATCGCAAACACAGTTCATGTATCCCTAAACTAAAATTGAATCGAAATCCATAAAGAATTATTGGATTGCATTTAATCTTGTGTTATAATTTTTCATTATCTTAGAAAGAAGTTTCCAGTTCAGTTTTAAAGAAGCATAATATAGGCTCAAAGTATCACTTTATTCAGTTTTCCCTAGGGTTTTGTTTGGTAGAAAATATTTTTCCCGAAAATAAGTTGGTTTCTAACTTATTTTCTCATATATGGTTGGTGAATAGAAAATAATTTCCGAAAAATATTTTTCATTGTTTGGTTAGTGAATGAAAATATTTTTTTTTTAGGAAATATCCTTTATTTTTGGCTGGAGAGTAAAAAGTATGAAATTGGGTGCGGGGTGGGGGTGGGGGGTTAAAAATTGGAATTTACAAAATTTAAATTTTTTTAAAAAATAATTTTTTTTTTTGTGAGTTGGGGTGGGGTGAAGATAGTTCTTGTTGTTGCGGAAGCCAAATATATAGAGAGTGATAATATCATAACTTCTATATCTAAAAATAGCAAATAAATAGTAAATGAGACAACAATAAAAAAGAACACCAGAAATTTACGAAGTTCAGCAAAGTTTTATTTCTGTTTGCCTACTCCTCTGACACAATCGGCCAATTTTTATTTCACTCCAAAGAATACAAGTGAAATACTACAAGAGAGAAAGAAGAACAAATGCCTTAGAAGGTAAGAAGACAAGTGAGAGGTGTATTACAAATGAACCAAGAGTTACCTATTTATAGGAGTGAATTCTTGCTCATGATATTATCCATGACATCACTATGTAAAAAATGTCAAGGTAATTTGTGAGACCATTTAATAGTGTGCCAAAATTTCAACTACAAATTTCCTACCTTGCCTTGTAATACCAATGAAGAAAAAAAAATCTTCCGATCAAATCTTCACTTGAATCTTGTCATAATTTAACAAATCTCCACCTTGGCAAGATTCTCCGTTTTCAACTTTTTCTCAAAAGAAAATTTTTTATTGTGTCTTCGACATCAATCTTCAATGTTCAATAATGTTGATCAAGTTCAAACAATGTTGAAACTGACTAAAATCACCACCTTTGTCAGCATATCGACAGGATTATCTGTAGTTCGAATTTTCTGCATTGTGACCTCACCCCCACCACTGAGGCAGAGTACATGACAATTACGGAGGCTGCGAAAGAGGCAATTTGGCTTCAAGATTTGCTTACTGTGACAACGTTACATTAAGATAAAGCATTTGAAACATCAAATTCAACACGAATACTCCATTTTAAACTAAACAAAGACAAACAAAACAAAGCAATTTTATAAAATTGTGGCAATTATTTGTATTCCTCTTTCACAAATAATGTTCATGAACAAGCCTCAGTAAGGTCTTTTAGTGTAATGTCAAGACTATTTCCAGCATAAGTGAAAAAGACACTTGTTTGCGCATAAATTGGAAGACCACCATTAACGTCATAGATATCATCGTGGGAGTTGGAGATGATAGTAGTGTTGAGTTTAGTGACGGAATCAAAATTTGGAATGCTCAATTTGATTTGAAGTAAAGTACATGCACATGTGTTTGAGAGAGTTGCCTTCCATACTTGTTGTCCTTGATTAGATCCTAATTTTTCTTGGCTAATTTCAATGCCAGGATTGCATCTTGCACTCTCAATGCCTGAAAAAAAGGAAAGAAAACAAGATTTTATGTTAGTAATTCATTTCTTGTAAATAAATCTTGGAATTAAGGTGATTTGAAGTCAAAGTGTATGTATGTGTCCAATTGTTCAACACATCTCTATTTAATCGAGGAACAAAACAAGTTCATTTCAATAAAATAGTGAATGATATTCCATTAGTAACAAATAAAAAATAAAAGGATGGAGAGGATCTATATATTTTGTTCAGATTGATAAGAATGTGCAACAATAACTAAAACTGAATGTAGAAAGTATGACAAAATATATCATAATGTATTTAACCAGAAAATAGATTATGCTCCTGCAAAAGTATCAACTCATTATAGAGTCACAAAAGCCAAAAGTTTGAATTTCATATATCAAAAAAGAAAAAAGAAAAAGAGAGAGGATGTGTCATATTTGAAATACAAAATGTAGTAAATATCATAAAGAAAAATGTAGTAAATACTTCAAATCAAACAACGCACGACTTTATTTTGGAAGATATAACACTAAAAGTTGTAAAACTAGTCATCATATATATATATATAACCAAACATAATCTAATTAGTAAAACAAATACGGGGTAAAGAAATGAGAAAATTATTTATTCGCTTGAGTATTGGAGATACAAAAGAACCAAAATATTTTGTTCAGATTGATAAGTATATGCAAAAATAGCTAGAACTAAATGCAGTAAGTATGACAAAACATATCATAATGTATTTAATCAAAAAAAAAAAAGATTATTCTCCTACAAAAATATCAACTCGTTAAATTATTTCAAATGCCAAAAGTATATATTTCATATCGAAAAAAAGGGGAGAAAGAAGAGGAATGTGCCATATTTGAAATACAAAATATAGTAAATATGGTAAAGAAAGATAATAGGGGCTGCAAATCAAACAGTACACAACTTCATTTTGAAAAATATAAAAGTCGTAGAGCTGGTCATCATTTTATATATATACACCCAAACATATGTAATCTAATTAATCAAATAAATATGGGGTAAAGAAATGAGAAAATGAATCTTTTTTGGTTGAGGTTAATTAGTACCTTCATACATGAAAGCAAGAAAGAGAACTAAACAAAGAACTTTGATGAATGTTGTCATCAGCAATTTTGGTGTTACTAATTCTTAAGTAAAATATTGCTTTATGTTATTTTTTTCTTAGCAACTTTTTAATTTATAGATAGGATGCGGGAGGTCCTATTATAGGTAACTTTAGATTTAATTCCTAAAAACATGAATAATTCAATGAATAATTACTCTGCAAATTAATTAATAAAATATGAAACAAAAAAAAAATTAAATTGATGATTCTGCATTAATTAGCATATAATAAGGAGAATTAAATATTTATTTTTCTTAATTTACTGAAATTAGTACAAGTTGTTTCCTTAATTTACTCAAATTAGTTCAATCAATTTGTTATCTGCCTTCTTGAAACATTTATTTTAAAACTTTTGATATATCATCTTCTTTGTCTTCTGCTCAAACGATTTTCCAATCTTAGTTGTTCTCTTTTTTGAAAGAATCTTTCTTTACAATTCTCATGAAAGTGAAAGATTCTTATCAATGGGGATAGATGAGATTGTATAGGTCATGGTTCTTTTGAATCTTTTGTGGTTTAAAAAAAATAGATTTGAAATAAATAAATCAAGTTTTAAGTGTATTAATATTGAGAAATCTGATTATGTGTATGATAGTGTTTGATTTTATTGAATATAAAATATTGGTGTACATAATTCTTTTAAAAGAATAATTTTCTCGAAATATTGTTCATTCGAATGATATACGAATTCATATTATATAGCATGAATAAAATATGATTTTGTTGTCATGTTAAATCTAAATAATGTATATTTATAATATGAGTTTGTTGTCATTCAAAAGAGCAACATTGGTTCACAAAATTGGATTTCCTAACTTAACTAGAAGAAGAACTCAGAGTAAGTTGAAAATTCAAACACAAATGGGAGGTTGGAGAGGAATCCTTTCCCATGCTTGAGAAATTAGAACTGCATAGATGTTATATGATTGTGGAGATTCCTCCTAGTTTCGGGGATATTTGTTCATTGAAAATTATTGAACTTATAGAGAGCCCTCGCTATGAAGATTAAGGAATATCCTGACAATATGAGGGGAGGGGGACGAGCTTCAGATCCTTAGTCGAAATAATATCCCCTTATTTAAGTAGCTCTTAAGAATTATGTGTGTGCCAGTGCATACCTGGAGAGTTTTTATATTATAAATTCGTTAGGAATATATAGTATCTTGATTAATGAAACTAGGAGTCGATTATAGTATGAAGTACCATAAATCATTTATCACATTTATGAGATTTTGTGGGATAATAATTGAATTTTGACTGCTGCAGCAGAAGTAGGTTCTTCTCCATTCTTGCACCATTTTTGCTGTTCGGATTAATTTTTGTAGTGGGAAATTGCTAATATAAAAGATGTCTACAATTTTTTTGATAAAAATCTCAACCGAACTGTATGTTTGTGGATATTTATTAGTGTTCATTTGGATTTGCTTATTTTTAGGTGCTTTAAGTTAAAATAATTTAAATAGTTTTAAAGCGCTTGGATAAGTTATAAAGTATTTAGAAGTACTTAAAATAAGGTAAAATAATAAAAATATGCCAAAAGCCATAACTTAGAAATTTAACTTATGACTTATAAGTCACCAAATAGGTTATCAGTTAAAAAAAAAAAAATTGGGTAGATTTTCTTTTTAACGCCCTTGATGACCTTTCACCTTTTTTGCACCATTAATGACTCTGAACTGCAACCTTAAGGTTGAACATGGAGGATGTTTACCATCTGAGCAATTCTTTTTGTCGAAATTTAGTAAATTTGTTGTGTTTGTATTATCTAGTGGAAATTGCCAATGTCTATGATGTGTCTGATAAAAGTCTCCAATGAACTTATAAAAAATGGCAACAGTTGTCTCTGCTTCTATTACAATTTACAGGTCACATTTATTAAGTCCATTTCTTCCTTTACATGCTCATCTTTACATAATTATGAGAAGTTGAATAAACAATCTTTCTTAGACATATGCCCATATGGATACATAATGCCAACTTAGACATCATACAGTAGCAGCAGAACTAACAATTTGATATATTAAGATGATAAATTAATTCTAAAGTCAATGAGTTGTATTTTAATAAGCTTGGAATTATAAATCCAGATCTAGCTATTTCATTCTTTCTTTTACCAAATTACTTCAACTACTCTGAAAAAATCTTTTTTGATTTCATAGCTAGCTTATTCTTTTTGCCACTGCTCGACATTATTTCACAAACAGCGGTGAAAAGGTAACATTTTGTCTTCTCTATCTTCTACCAGGGATTTCATTTTTTCATCATGAAGCGAAGATATAACAGAAAGATTTTTCTTTTGATTTATTGACAACATAAGAACATGATGGGGGTGGTTGAGATAAGATTATGTTTAAGGTCTCTGAATCAGAGGTCTCGGAATGTGATGGGATGAATGAGAATTTGGATTTTAATTTGAGTTTGATGATTGAATGCAATGGTTTTCCTAGGTGTTAGTCTTAGCTTTGGAGTTTGGGTATTGAGATGATCTCCACCATAGTTGTTGGTCATAATATGTAACCATGGTAGACTAAAAAGATTTAGAGTGTTTAGAATCCTTCATTCTTAATCAAAAGTGCACTTGCCACTGTTTGAATTCTCATCTACATTCACAAGCTAACATTAATCTCTGCAACTCTAAGTCAACTAGGTAAACATATTTTCGTTTATCTTATAAACACCTTGTCTCAAGGGGAAACTGTTTTGGTATATTATGTCTATGTTTTCACGTCATTATATATTATGGGTGATTAAGATTTGAGATTTCTGGTATTAGAGACTAATCATCAACAATTACTAGTTGATGTGTGACTTCGATCTCTGAAAATAATTAATCTGAGTAATGTATGTACATTTCTTTTCTGAAAATATTAATACTGACAACTACTACAAGATGAAAATCTGTTTGTGTGGAAAAAAAATTGACAACAAGTGAATAATTATAAATAATTTGACAGAACCCAATTCTAAATCTGCAAAATTGTTTCATGCTATGACTTTTTATGCAGTTCCTTCTATGATTTTTCGACACTTTTCCTCTTTTTTATACATCAGA
The DNA here is from genome assembly GCA_029948455.1 of Solanum rostratum. Classification (NCBI taxonomy): domain Eukaryota; kingdom Viridiplantae; phylum Streptophyta; class Magnoliopsida; order Solanales; family Solanaceae; genus Solanum; species Solanum rostratum. The sequence continues at coordinate 11,359,346 of CM057053.1, read as the reverse complement.
TCTTGAGAATTTGAAAGGAAAGGAAGGAAAATTTAGTTTTTCATTTTTACCAGTGAAATTGTGAAAATTACAATCATGGGAAGAGAAAAAGAAAATCAAGAAGAAAGAGACAAAGAGAAAGCAAATGTTTCATCGGTATATTATTGATAGAGTATAGTATTGAAATGTAGATATGTGGCTTTGAAAATTTAATGTGACATTTCATCTTTTGGCAGGTGTTATTTTCTGCTCTTCGCAAGGACACAATGTTCTGGATTTCATAGAGAGATTATAAGGAAAATCAAGAAGATCTTGACGTGGATCAAGTTGAAAAGCTGAAATCGGAGCTGGCATTTGTTTGCACATACTTCCAGCTTTCTTATTCCAATTTGGAGCAGTTTGAAGATGTAGCGACTGTCAAAGGACAAGAGGTTGAGAAGCTGCTTCGATCAATTTTATATGTTCACAACAACGTTGGGTGTAAATACAACATGCATCATCTTCTTGCTAGCCTCCGGGACAAAATCAATCATTATATCAGCTCACATCATCGTTCTGGATCAAGTGCCTGTTGGGGAAATCGGGTAATTTTCCCACTAATACAACACGAATAGTGAAATGAACCAATTCAGAGCCATCGAACTGGACAAAACACTAACAGAGATACCCAACACTTTTGACAAACTATATTATATAATCATTATAGATTTATATAATTTTTGACTGATTTTTTTTAATATAAATAAACATGGCTATGTTTATCGTAAACTTATTAGTTTATTATATATACGCTATTTTTAGTTCGATTTTAACACATAATACAACCAAGCGTTTGGCCAATATTTGCTTGAAGGTAAAAGAAAAACAAAATATATGAAAATTTTAAGACGTAAAAAAGTAATTGTTTGCACTTATTTTATGATATCGTCAATTTCACTTAAAAAAATGTTGGTAACATTTTATGAGTTTCGCAGTAATTCAGTAGCCCTTGATATATCAAATTAAAGGTCTAGCCTTTTTTTCAACTTCATTAAGTTTTTGCAACAATCGAAATTTAGGGTAATAAGTTATGACCATTTTACAAGAGACTGTCAATATAGAGTTATCAAAGCCAACAAATTCTATTATGGGTTGTAAATTAAAGTGAGCATAAATGAAACTCATAAAATCAATGTTCAGAAACTCATATTTGATGACTCGAAAACATCCATTCACACTATCCGTTCAATGCATATCCATAATACAAATAAATATAGTATGGAGTATGTAGACAATTGCTGCAAGATATTATAAGTATAGATGATATTTCACAATTGTAGGCATCTCAATATTAGACTGTCACGTTGAGCGCACTCTAGTTCTCTTAAAACTCACTTTTGCTTTGTACAATCAATTAGGTGTATATAGTGCGTTTAGTGCTAATTAATAACTTAACTAATCTCTTTGTACAATCAGTAGTCTATTATGCATACAATACTGATAAAGCAGTCGACAAGCACATATGACATAAACTGAAAATAACAATTAGGGATGGCAATGGGATAGGGCGGGTTTAGAGCTATGTGGGGTGGGGCGGGGCGGGCGGGTTTAGAGCTATGTGGGTGCAGGGGGGTGCGAAGTGGGTTGAAGTAGCTATTTTTAAAATTAATGCGGGGCAGGTTGCGGGTTTAAAAACTCAAATAGGAATTCAAAGAAATTAAATTTTTGTAATAAGTAAAAATCAAAGATATAAAGTTTTTATATGAAATATTGACTTTAATTTTATTTTTTACTAAATTTTAAACTAGACATGTCCAGTAAATTATTACTTATTAAAATGTTAATTAGAAACCTTTAAGTAACGATTAAGAAACAATTGTTAAAATGTACGGTATGTAATATAGCTCAAGAAACAATTAAGACTCAGATTCAATCGAATGACTCGAATCGAGACTCAACTTCTCATCTCATAACTCAACTCAAGTAATTGATGCAAGTTAAAGTTTGAAATCATGCTTTAAAACTAGCCTTAATATATAATGCAACTTAGTTCGAAAATCATGATAGGTTAACTCAATGTTGCTTGGAAGTTTCTCTAACCGACATACTTTTCCACCCCACCATGAGCTTTGGTGATGTACAACGAAACAGCGTCGTTGTCACGCCCGTCCTAAGCTTGCCAAGGAATAGGACATCAACCTCTACCTCTCTCTCTTGGATCCAAAAAGAACGTCCATCTATTGGGACGTGAGCCGCCAAAGTTAACTGTACGACTATCCTAACGTAGTTCTGGGGTGCTCCTCAATCACCCAACTCGGTGCTCAGTACTCCTTCCAAGAATAAAACATTTCATGAAAATTAACTCAAGCTGAACTCAGTTTTCAGTAACTCAACTTAATTTTTTTAACAACTCAATAACTTAGGACCATCATTCATGCAATGCAACTCAAGATTCTGACTCACATCATACAAGACTCTCATGAATTATGGTCAAGGGACATCATCTCATCCATGTTTAACACATACAATATAATAGATATTCATTACATGCATATATGAACCAAGGAAACATACTTCTCAGGTTCAACTTACTTGGTTGAGAAGGTTAGGTTTATAATTTCAATTTAGTAAGCAAAGAAAATACTACGTTTAGGATTAGGGTATCAAGCATTCGAAATACATTCATACTTCATGGTAATAATGATGCAACTCATAGTTTTAACTCAAATATATTCATGAAACTCGGACATGTATAAGAATTTGGGCTCAAGATTCACAAGATTGACAAAATGCAATTAATACTCATAATCTTATCTCATGTAGAGGAAGGGGCACGTGGATGAACATAATTCAACGGTTTAGGTAGCTTTACATACCTAGGAGAAAAAGGGACAGTCAAACTCTAGTAGATCCTTGCGCTTGAATTAGAACTCACGCTCTTCTTTCTCCTCTAGTGCTCTCAAGAAGCCCTTGAATGTGAACAAAGATGAATAATACACCTGGAGTCTGTTTTAAGGCTTTATTCAAGCCTAAAATAACCAAGGATTTAATTAGATAGGGATTGGAGTGGACAAAAATACCCCTTTTAAAAATGGTCATCTAAGTCTATGAGACCCTGTTTACGGGTCGTAGACAGCCTCTCATAAATAAGGTATCTGAAAATCTGAGTTACTGAAAATTGGCACGAGACCTCTACGAGCCGTAAAATATTCTATGGGCCGTAAAATAACTCTCGTAAATAAGGGGTTCTGAATTTTGAGTTACTGAAATTTATCACAAAACTTTCTCTACGAGTCGTAGAATACTTTATGGATCGTATACCGTCTCGTATATAGACCTCAGACATATAAAATTTCATCAAGTCATTTGGGGGGGGTTTACGAGTCTCATTCTACGAGTTGTAGACCTGTCTATGAGTCATAAGTGACCCTCGTGGATCTTCTCCTGTAGTTTTTCTGAGTCTTTTCTCAGCATCTTCTGTGCATCCACTCCAGGTTAGGTTGAAGGAATTGGGGGGTATAACATTATCTCCTCCTTGGGATCATTCGTCCTCGAATGAAGAGAAAGATAGGGATTTAGGTCAAGGCACGAATCTCCCTATGGACTTCAACAATCAACCAGCCCTCATCTCACTCATGCAATCAATTAATCAAGAAATTCAACAAGTAAAACAACCAAATAGTCAATACATCACATCAATCCTTACTCGGACTCTAGAAGTCGTCTATCATACTGAGAATGGAAAGAGAACTCAAGGAATGGAAATTCAAGAATATAGAGGGAATTCATTATCATCAACTCTCTCACCATGAGTGGTAGGAATAAATGAGAGTATTTGACTTTCATATCCTCCTTCACCTCCCAAGTAGCTTTTTCCGCAAATCGGTTACTCCACCATACATTGACTGATGCATCTCTTTGGTTCTTAACTTGAGAACCTGACGGTCAAGGATTTGGACTGAAATGTCCTCATAAGACAAGCTATCCTTTACTCCAATGCTCTCAACGTGGATAACCACGGCAGGATCTCCCAAGCACTTCTTTAGCATCGAGAGGTGGACCATCGGATGAGTTGCATCTAACTCAGAAGACAACTCTAACTCATATACAACCTTTTCAATTCTCCTCACAATCTAATAGGGGACAATATAGCGAGGAATCAATTTCCCCTTCTTCCCAAACCTCATGACACCTTTCATGGGTGACACTTTCAAGTACACCCAACACTTACCTCAAACTCTAAGTCTCTTCTCCTCACATCGGTGTAAGACTTTTGGCGACTCTATGTAGTCTTTAACCTCTCTTTGATGACATTTACCTTTTCAATCAATTGGTAGACAAGATCAGGTCCAATCAACTCGGCTTCCCCAACCTCAAACCACCCAGTAGGTGATCTACATCTCCTCTCATACAAGTCCTCATAGGGGGCCATTTGAATGCTTGCATGATAACTATTATTATATGCAAATTCAATAAATGGTAGACGGTCATCCCAATTCCCTTTGAAGTCAAGGACACGGGCTTTCAACACATTTTCTAATGTCTGAATAGTACTCTCTGCCTGGACATCTGTCTACGGATGAAAGATTATATTCAAATTTACCTTTATACCCAATCCCTTTTAGAACGATCTCCAAAATTGGGAGGTGAATTGAGCTCCTCTATCTGAGATGATGGACAAGGGAACTCCAACGCAACCTCACAATCTCTTGGATGTAAAACTTAGCATACTCCTCTGCAGTATTAGTCATCTTGACTGCCAAGAAGTGAGCTGATTTAGTCATCCTGTCCATAATCACTCATATTGAATCATGCTGCCTTTGGGACCTCGATAGGCTGGTAATGAAGTCCATGTTGATTATCTCCCACTTTCATTTCGGAATCTCAAAGTTCTGTGCTAGTCCGCATGGCCTTTAATGCTCAACTTTGACTTGCTGATAATTCAGGAACTTAGAAACAAACTCAGCAATATCCCACTTCATTCCACTCCTCCAATAGACTTCCCACTCGTGGTACATCTTAATAGAGCCAGGATGAATGGAATACCTAGAGTTATAAGCTTCAGCCATGATTTTCTCTCGAATACCATCAACGTTTGGAACACATAACCTACTCTGGTATCTCAACACCTTATCTCCCTTTTTGGAGAAGACCATCACTTTCTGTATGTGGACAGCCTCCTTTAATTGGAGTATGATAGGATCTCGATCTTGCTTCTCCTTTACCTCTTCCACTAGAGATGATGCAGACCCGCTCTGAACATTGACTCCTCTCTCGTTATTCTCCTCGAGTTGAACTCTCAATTGAGCCAATCTATGCACTTCTTTCACTAACTATTTCTTTCCTTCCTTAATATGAGTCGTACTACCTATTGACAACCTGTTAAGAGCATCAACAGCAATGTTAGCTTTACCTAGGTAGTAGAGGATGCTCATGTCATAATCCTTGAGCAACTCCAACCATCTCCTTTGTTGCAAGTTGAGCTCTCTCTGACTGAAAAGATACTACAAGCTCTTGTGGTTAGTGAACACATCCATGTGCACTCCATATAAGTAGTGGCGCCAGATTTTAAGTGCAAACACCTCTGCCGCCAACTCAAGATCATGGGTCGAATAGTTTCTCTCATGAATCTTAAGTTGCCTGAAAGCATAGGCTATCACCTTCCCATCTTCATTAACACACAACTCAACCCAACTCTTGACGCATCATAATATATTACAAAATCCTCCGTCCCAACGAACAAAGTCAAACCAGACGCAATAGTCAATCTAGTCTTCAACTCTTGGAAGCTCTTCTCATATTCCTCAGACCACTGAAACTTGACCCTTTTTGAGTTAATTTTGACAATGGTGCGGATAGGGAAGAAAATTTGTCAACAAATCTACGATAGTATTCTACCAACCCCAAGAAACTTCTTATGTCAGTTGGAGAGGTCGGTCTAGGCCAGTTCTTAACCACTTCAATCGTCTGGGCATCTACTCGAGTACCATCACCCGAAACAACATGGCCTAGGAAGGCCATTGACTTGAGCCAAAACTCATATTTTGAGAACTTTGCATATAACTCATGGTCCTTAAGAGTTTGAAGGACCACTCTGAGGTGATTGGCATGCTCCTCCTCACCTTTCAAATGCACCAAAATGTAATCGATGAACACGATTACAAACATGTCAAAATATGGTTTAAACACTCTATTCATCAAGTTCATAAAGGTTGTAGGTGCGTTTGTCAATTCAAAGGACATGATCAAGAACTCAAAGTGTCCATATCTAGTCCCAAAGATTGTCTTTGTAATGTCACATTCCCTCACTCTCACCTAATGATAGCCAGATCTGAAGTCTATCTTTGAGAAACAAGAGGAGCCCTGAAGCTGGTCAAATAGATCGTCTATCCTTGGGAGAGGATATTTATTCTTGATCATGACCTTGTTCAGTTGTCTATAATCTATGCACATTCTAAGAGACCCATCTTTCTTTCGCACGAATAGGATGGGAGAACCCCAAGGAGAAACACTCAGCCCATAAAGCCCTTCCCTAACAAGTCCCTTAACAGATCTTTCAACTTTTTCAACTCAATGGGGGCCATTTTGTATGGTGGAATAGAAATAGGTTGGGTGTCAGGAAGAACATAAATTCCTAAGTCGATCTCTCTATCAGGAGGGACTCAAGGCAGATCCTCTGGAAATACATCAAAGAACTCACTCACGATCGTGATTGACTTAAGAGTAAGAGGTTGAACATCATCAGACTTGACTCGCATGAGATGGTAGATGCGTCCCTTAGAGATTAATTTTCTAACTCTAAGGTCTAAAATAAACTTGCCCTTAGGTGCGACAAAATCTCCCCTCCATTCTATACTAGGCTCATTTGGAAACTGAAACTTGACAATTCGGGTTCTACGTCAATAGAGGCATAGCAAGCGTAAAGCCAGTCATCAAGGATTACATCAAATTCAATCATCTCTAACTCAACCAAATCAAAAAGAGTATCCCTATGGTAGATAGAGACTACGCAATCCCTATAGACTCTCTTGGCGATGATAGACTCATTAACAGGAGTAGAAATGGGGAAAGGCTCAAGTAAACACTCAGGAGAATTCTCAAATTTTCTAGCCACATATGGCGTCACAAAGGACACTATTTCCCCTGGATCAAGCAAAGCATAACAATCAAAGGTAAAGACTCGAAACATACCTGTCACGACATCTAATGCAACTTCTTGGTCCTGTTAGTTCCCCATTGCATATAGACGGTTCATTCCTCTGCTTGTCCCCGATGTAGCATCTTTCTGGTTACCCTTGGGTGGTGACATTATAGTAGAAGACTACGCCTTATTACCCGAAAGTGGACATTCTCTCAGGAAGTGACCTGTCTAGCCACACTTATAGCAACCATTTCCTCTCTCCTTGCATTCTCCTAAATGCATCCTGCCACACTTTCCATAACGGGGTTTCTTTCTCAAGCCAAGGGTCACACTGGCCTGCAAACCCTATGCTCTAAAGTTCGACTACCTTTGAGATCTTTGATCATACCTGATATTTGGAGTTGGTGCACTGGATGATGACAGGTGCATACCCCGAATGCCTCTTCTGAAAGTAAGATCTATCTCTTTTATCCTACTTGTGCTGACTAGGCTCGTGCCTTGTAGACTTGTCTTTCTTCTTATCCTTCTCAGACTATTGGGCATATACCATGATTTTGGAGATATCCATGCTGGGATCATTAATATTGCCTTGCACTCCCTTTTCACCTATTTACCCAACCCAGACACGAACTTTCTCATCCTTTCCCTCACGTCCTAGATTATCTCTGGAGTGTACCTGGACAGCTTAATAAACTTGAGGTTGTACTCTTTGACGGTCATTCCCTCTTGCTTTAGGTTTATGAACTCTTCAACCTTTCCCTCCCTCAACTCTTGAGGAATGAAGTGGTCGAGGAAAGCACTCTCACACTCACTCCACTCACAAGCTCAGCATCCTCACCTCGATTATCTTCCCATTGGTTATACCAGATGTTCGCCACATCCTTGAGCTAATAGGAGGCAAGTTCAACTCCATCAACCTCAGTCCCATGCATAGCCCTCAAGACCTTGCACATCTCATCGATGAAGTTTTGTAGGTCCTGTTCAACCTTTGACCCTGTTTAGACTGGCGGGTTCATCCTCAAGAAGTCTCGGAGCCTAGTTGCAACAATGGGCTCTTAAAAGCTATATCTAGGAGTTTGGGGACCTCGGATGCTTTTCTGGGAGGACACTAGTTGGGTGAGCATCATAATGGCTCCTCTGAAGTCTGCCTCTGAGGTGGAAGCTGGCTAAGCAGGAGGTGACTGTAGGACTCCAGTAGTCCTAGCAAGTCGACCACGTCCTCTCATCTATGTCTGAGTAAGGACCTCTGGTGGAGGATTTTCAGTGTTTGGGGCTCGGGCATCTCGTTGGGCAGTTGTACACTTAGTAGGCATGATCTGCAAATGCATAATGCATGAATTAGAAAAGAGTTTTATAGAGTCAAACTCTATCGCACGAACTCATAATGCAAAAGAAGTGTAACCATTCGTAATGTCCTGTAGCCTCTTGCTTATGAAGTGTTATGCACAACACACCCATAAAGAAGACTATACTAGACACGGCTTCATAGACTCCCTAGCACACTTAAACTATGTGCTTTGATACCAAGTTTGTCACGCTCCGGGCGAGTACCCTTGGCATGGACGGCACTTGAAAAACCATTGTTGATTCCTCAAGAGAACCACCTAGCCTCATCGTCATATCTTACTCAACATCGCAAGAAATACTCAATACAAGCATTAAGGGAAAGATAAGATCTCATAAATAGTCTCCAAAATAGATCAAGTCTAGAAAATGAAATACTCAACAATACTCTGCTCAAAGTCTATGAAGCCTCTATCTAAACGTCTAGATGGTACCATGACAAGTCATGGCTACCCAACTTAAAGAAAATAGAAATACTAGTGAAATAAAGAAGGATCCTCCGAATGGCAAGGAGGGCTCACCAAATCTGGAACTCAAGAACTCTGAACATTAACGGTGTACTTGTTGAAGTCCTCTGTCACTAGTATCTAAATCATGAAATAATGCAGCGCCAAGTGGCGTCAATACATGGAATATACAATATGTAACATAGCTCAAGAAATAATTAAGGCTCAAACTCAATCAAACAACTCGACTCGACTCGGGACTCAACTCCTCATCTCATAACTCAACTCAAGTGATTGATGCAAGTTAAAGTTTGAAATCATGCTTTAAAACTATCATTAATATATAATGCAACTTAGTTCAAAAATCATGATAGGTTAACTCAGTGTTGCTTGGAAGTTTTTCTAACTGGCATACCTCTCCACCCCACCATGAGCTTTGGTGATGTACAATGAAACGACGTCGTTGCCACACCTGTCCTAAACTTGCCAAAGAATATGACGTCAACCTCTACCTCTCTGTCTTGGATCCAAAGATAACGTCTATCTATTGGGATGTGAGCCGCCAGAGTTAACTATTCTACTATCCTACGCGGGCAATGTAATTTTGGGGTGCTCCTTAATCATCCAACTTGGTGCTTAATATTCCTTCCAAGACTAAAATGTTCCATGAAAATTTACTCAAGCTCAACTCAGTTCTCAGTAACTCAACTCAATTTTTTTTAACAACTCAATAACTTAGGATCATCATTCATGCAATGCAACTCAAGACTCTGACTCACATCATGCAAGACTATCACGAATTACGGTCAAGGGACATCATATCATCCATGCTCAGCAAATAAGACATAATAGATATTCATTACATGCATATATGAACCAAGCAAACATACTTCTCAGGTTCAACTTACTTGGTTAGAAGGTTAGGTTCATAATTTCAATTTAGTAAGCAAAGAAAATACTAAGTTTAGGGTTAGGGTATCAAGCATTCGAAATACATTCATACTTCATGGTAATAATGACGCAACTCATATTTTAACTCAAATATATTAATGAAACTCAGACATGTACAAGAATTTGGGGCTTAAGATTCACAAGATTGAGAATACGCAATTAATACTCATAATCTTATCTCAAGTAGATGAACGGGCACGTGGATGAATATAATACAACGCCTTTAGGTAGCCTTACATATCTGGGAGGAAAAGGGACAATTAAACTCCAGTGGGTCCTTGCGCTTGAATTCGAACCCACACTCTTCTTTCTCCTCTAGTACTCTCAAAAAATCCTTGAATGTGAACAATGGTGAATAATACACCTAGAGTTCTGTTTTAAGGCTTTATTCAAGCCTAAAACATCCAAGGATTTAATTAAATAGGGATTGGAATAGACAAAAATATCCCTCTTAAAAACTGTCGTTTGAGTCTATGAGACCCTGTCTATGGGTCATAGAGCATTCTATGGGTCGCAGACAGCCTCTCGTGAATGAGATTTTTGAAAATTTGAGTTACTGAAAATTGGCACGAGACATCTTCTACGAGCCATAAAATATTGTACAGGCCGTAGACTAACTCTCATAAAGAAGGGGTTCTGAATTTTGAGTTACTGGAATTTATCACGAAACCTCCTCTACGAGTCATAGAATACTTTACGGGTCGTATACCATCTCGTATATAGACCTCGGACTTAGAAAATTTCACCAAGTCATATGGGGAGTTTTACGAGATCTATTCTATGATTCCTAGACCTGTCTACCAGTCGTAAGTGGCCCTCGTGAACCTTCTTCTGCAGTTTTTCTCAGTCTTTTCTCAGCATCCTCTGTACATCCACTCTAGGTTAGATAGAAGGAATTGGTGGGGGGGGGGGGTGGGGGGGGGGTGGTTAGAGCGCGGCCATAGAAGAAGACTTCCTACTATAGTGAGCTGATGTCATTCCAAATTTATTCAAATTTCTAAATTTCGTCGTGTACCCTAACCATTAAATTGGCGACGTATTTTCAAGAATTTTAGAAACTCTTCACGAGGTGCCTTTTGAGTAGTGATGGCTCAGATAGTTACAACATTTCATGTGCTAACCACATACTTCTTGCATGGTATTCTTTTATAATGTAAATTCAGGCGCTTATTTTCAGATTCGTGGCTAGTCAGGTCGCAGACTCATTCAAGGACTTTATGGAATAATTGGCAGTATTGCTTTAATTTTGTTGCTCATTATTTGTAGCTGAGGCCTTGTTCAACAAATTTATTTCCTTCATTCTAAATAGTGGCAATTTATTTCAGACATTACCATTTTATTCATGGATTGTCTTTTATTACTCCATTTGGACTAAATTTTAGTCAGTTACCTATTGTTTATGCTTCCGCTCGTGTTTTAGTTTCATATTACATGCTTAGATATGGTATGTCAAGAGTTAGCTTGGGATCACTTGTGGTCCCAAGCACCGTGTCTCATTTGAATATAGACGACTCGGGTCGTGATAGAGACCTTGCTTTTAAATCGAGATCCATTCTGACACTTGATAATCGATCTAAAATTGAAACTCGACTTTTGACATGGCACCTGACCTCAACCCAAAACTTGCCTCCAATACTCAACTTAGAACCCCACCGCAAAAACTGACTCAAGATCCGAACCTGACACTTGATTTAGAAAATCTGAACTCGAATTCTTACTCAAGACTTGATACCCAAGTCGAGATTAGACCCCAACTTAATTCGAAATTCGAGAGTTATCGAGTCTTGAATCGAGGCCGAGAGTGGGATTCCAAATCAAAATTTAGATGTTGGATTCCAAATTTCGTATCGAAAATCAACGCTCGAGATATGAGTTAGGATGGAAGATTAAGGTGTGAGATTGAAAAAGAGTTTTAGAAAGTATTTTTCTTACTCTTTGAAGATAAATTATCTTCATTTAATTTAAGAAAAGTAAATTAATTTAAAAAACATTTAAGTCAACCAAATAAGAAAAGGTTGGAAAATATTTTTCAAGAAATGTCTTCCTTTAGTAAATTAGTTTGACAATTTTATCTAATCTAGTTCAACTAAATCTCTCTCTTTGTGCATTTTTGGAAAAAACATTAATTTACAAAATTGGTATGGTCACCACTTATTAATCAACTCTTTCGAAAATCAATTTTACTTTTACCTAAATTAAAATAGAACAACCCCCCCTCAATAATTTACCTAAATCATCCTCCCATGAACCATCTATAAATTAAAACTTGCTTAAGAAAAAAATTACATAATTCACTAAAACAATATTTTACTTAAGAATTACTAACACAAAATTTCCAATGACAACATTCATCAAAGTTGTTTGTTTAGTTGTTTGTCTTGCTTCCATGTATGAAGGTACTAATCAACCCCAACCCCTTTTGCTTATTCTTCTGAAAGACGAGCAACTCTACAACTTTTTATTTTTATATCATCCAAAACTAAGTTATACATAGTCTAGTCTAATTTACAGCCCTTATATCTGTCTTTACGATATTTACTATACAAAGAAATGAATTACTAATATAAAATTTTGTTTTCTTCCTTATTCAGGCATTGAGAGTTCTTATCATCCAAGATGCAAACCTATTGAAATTAGACAAACAAAATTAGGATCCACTCATGGAGAACAAGTATGGAAGACAACTCTCACAAATACATGTCCATGTAATATACTTCAAGTGAAATTGAGCATTCCAAATTTTGACTCCATCACTAAAATCGACACTATTGTCATCTCCAAGACTGAGTACGATAATATCTACGACGTAAATGGTGGTCAGCCAATTTATTATCACAATAGTGTCTCTTTCACTTATGCTGGAAATCATCTTGATGTTACACTAAGTGACCAAACTGAGGCTTGTTCATGAACATTTATGAAGGAATAATACAAATAATTGCTACACTTTTATAAAAAAAATTTGCTTTGTTTGTCAAATGCTTCATTTTAACATAAAGTTGATAATTTTATAAATATTATATTTATAAAAAGGATTGAAAATAAAACAGACCAACACAAAATATTACACCTATGTAGTTATATTCTTAGTTTTACAGAAAAATGTACATGTATGTAACACTATTACAGAATGTATTTATTCATGGTGTAGCTATGCTTTAAAATGAGAAAAAATTACAGAGGTTTCATCTGATATGAGCCAGAGATAGCATCATTTAAATTTCATAGACGGCAAATATATAAAGCCTAATTATGCTCCATAATTATAGTTTGGATAATTATATTTAATAACTATAGTTATAGCAATATTTGTATAATTCACTTATATACGTCTGTAGCTGTAGAAGATAAAATTCGTATCACAAAAATAATAGTCAAGAACAAAAATATCGCAACAATCGTAATATTTAATTTCAATATGCGAGTGTTGCAATCTCTATGAATCCTCTGATTCGCTTTTTCAAGTATAAATTCAAGGGCTCTTGAGCTTGATCTTGAATTTGAAACTTGTTTGTTCTTCAACTTTGAATTTATTCTTGATCTTGATCTTGATATTTGGATGTGTTCTTGATCTCGATTTTGAATCTTGACTTTGTTCTTTTTCTTGATCTTGAGTTTGTTCTTGAGTTCAAGAGCTTTTAAGCTTGTTCTTGAACTTGGATGTTTGAATTCTTGAATTTGTAGAGAAATTTGTGGCTTTTGATCCACGAGCTCTCTCTAGCTTTTGTTAGAATTCTCTCTCTTTTTTGAATTATGAACACCTTTTTTTATAATTGTAGAATAGAGGAATTATAATAGGAAAGACTTCCCTTCACCCAATCAGATTTAAGCGACATGGCATATTGGGCTTTAATGAAATGGGCTTGTCATTTGACACATGGCATGATCTCATTGGATTCTTTGTTTGACTTGGCGTAACACATAACTTGACACGTGGCACCAAGATGGGCACTTCTTTGTTTGACTTGATGTGCCACGTCATTTGACACGTGGCAGCGCAACGGGCGCTTCTTTGTTTGATTTGGCGTGCCACGTCATTTGACACGTGGCACCAAGATGGGCCTCTTGGATGAAAGGATATTAGGCCTAATAAAGTGGGTCATCTGTTGTAGCCCAAATAATTGAATTTGGGTTTTTTATTAAATCCATACTTTATCGAACTTAATTAATTAACTCAATTATATTAATCCATAATATTTGCTTGGACTAATATATTTTTGGGGTTATCTTTTGTAGCCCAAATAATTTAATTTGGCCTTTTAATTAAATTCATACTTTATTGGACTTAATTAATTAACTCAATTATATTAATACATAATATTTGTTTGGACTAATATATTTTGAATTTAATATATTTGAATCATTTCATGAAATTTATATTTCGATAAATTTTATATGATTACAAATGTTCCCTACTTCAACTCTTGTCGGAATAATTTATTATCTGAAGACTAGACTTGAAGTATTAATTTAACATTTTAATAATAATTATTATAATATTATAAAAGAGTATTGACATAATATTATAACTTCATTATTATAATTTTATGTCGAAAAAAAACTATTCCTAACTTTATCTTATTTGAGAAAGAAGGAAATTTGACCTTTTTTTCTTTTCTTTCTTTATTTCCTTTTTATTTTCTTTCCTTCTTTCTTCTTTTCCTTTTTTTTTTTCTTCTTTCTTTCCTTTTTCTTTTTTTCCTTCTCCCCTTTTTTTCCTTTTCCATTCTTTCCTTCTTCTTTTTTTCTTTTTCTACTTGGACAGCACCCTTTAAATAGGGGTGTGCTTCTTCATATTTTTTCAATAAAAACTGAAGTCTAATCCCAGTTGTCCCTGTTGAGGTATGGCTCTCTCTTTTCTTTTACTTTTTCTTTTTTTTTTGTTTGGCCTCCTTTTTTGTAAGTCAAATGGAGCAACATTCGTGTTTTGCGGATTCTACAACACAAGAATTCGATAATTAAGGTGTGAAGGGACGTATTCCATGTCTCCGCCTTGAGATCACTAATTTGAGGCTTTTCGTTGTTCTAAATGTTTAAACATAGGGGACCAACAACACGAGGCTTTATGTTGTTCTAAATGTTTAAACATAGGGGACCAACAACACGAGGCTTTACGCTGTTCCAAATGTTTAAACATAGGGGACCAGCAATGCGAGGCTTTATGTTGTTCCAATGTTTAAACATAAGGGACCAACAACACGAGGCTTTAGTTGTTCTAAATGTTTAAACATAGGGGACTAACAACATGGAGCTTTACGTTGTTCCAATGTTTAAACATAGAGGACCAACAACACGAGGCTTTACGTTGTTCTATGTTTAAACACAGGGGACCAACAACACGAGGCTTTAAGTTGTTCTAAATGTTTAAACATAGGGGATCAACAATGCGAGGCTTTACGCTGTTCTAAATGTTTAAACATAGAGGATCAACAACACGAGGCTTTACGTTGTTCTAAATACTTAAACATAGGGAACCAACAACACGAGGCTTTACGCTGTTCCAATGTTTAAACATAGGGGACTACCAATTCGTTGCTTTACAATTTTTCAAATGTTTTTTAAGAGGCCTTCTTAAGGTGCAAAGGGACAATTTTTTGTCCACCTTAAGGCATGGAAATTCGGAGATCCTTTTAAGGATAAGCCCACGAAAAGGCCAGCTTAAGGTGCAAAGGGACAAATTTTGTCCACCTTAAGGCATGAAAATTTAGAGATCTTTTTAAGGATAAGCCCGCAAAAAAGCCAGCTTAAGGTATAAAGGAACAAATTTTGTCCACTTTAAGGCATCAAAATGTAGTGATCCTTTTAAGGATAAGCCCACGAAAAGGCCAGCTTAAGGTGCAAAGGGACAAATTTTGTCCACCTTAAGGCATGAAAATTTAGAGATCTTTTTAAAGATAAGCCCGCAAAAAAGCCAGCTTAAGGTATAAAGGAACAAATTTTGTCGACTTTAAGGCATCAAAATGTAGTGATCCTTTTAAGAATAAGCCCACGAAAAGGTCAACTTAAGGAGCAAAGGGATAATTTTTGTCCACCTTAAGGCATGAAAATTTCAGAGAGATTCGTGTAGCATAAAGGGATGGATACTCGTCTTTATCCCAAGAAAGGCAATTTGAGGGAGTCCATACGATCAAAGAGATAGTTACTCATTTTCGCCTTAAGAAAGGTGAATTTAAAGGTCAAGGCTTTGAAGGCTTTAACTTTCAGGCTCAACAACTTTAAAGAATTTCACTTATAAATATGGTGGACTTGAAACTTCAACTTTAAGAAGGAGAAAATTTGAATACTTCAAATTGCAGATTTCAAGAAGTTAAAGTCTTTAATATGCATACTTGATTGGTTTAAAACCTCAACTCATGTACTTGAAGAATTTGCATACTTTAACTTACAAACTTGAAAATTATAAGCGCTTTAACATGCATACTTGGAGGATTTGAATACTTCAACTTACAAACTCAAAGAATTCGACGACTTCAACTTGTAAAATCGAAGAGTTCGAAAGCTTCAACTTGTATACTTGAAGAAGTTGAAGACTTTGATTTTCTAACTTGACCAAATCTGTAAGTCTTAAGCATGCTATTGAAGGAGCTCACATTTCATAGGGCTTTGCCCCTATAAGGAATCAAGTAGGGACATATGAATTTTTAACACTCATGCAACTGAACTTGGAATGTAATTTCAAGCGCCTACGTACCTCAATGAAGAGGATCAAGTCACAACGTAGTTCTGGGGAGTGTTTCTTTTTTTAGGGTGCCATACATAGTTTATACTCTTGTAGGCCAGGAGTATAATGTATTTTTATGTCCAAATTTCAAGGAGCATAATTTTTCTCAAGGATAGTACCTCTTAAGGAGTTTTGCATTCATAGGACCGATCCATATGCCATCTGCATCGACAAGCTTGTAAGCATCATTTGAGTATACTTCTTGTACTACATATGGTTTATCCCACTTTGAGGTGGAATTGCCTCCAGACTTACGTGAAGTGATAATGGGTCTTCTTACTGTGAGAACTTGGTCTCCAACTTGAAAACACCTCAAGCGAACCTTTTTATTGAAAGCACGAGACAAACGAGCTTGATAATATTCAAGATTATGTCGGGCTTCTAACCTTTTTTCATCAAGGGCTTCTAACCTTTTTTCATCAAGTGCTTCTAACTCGGCAAGACATAGTCAAGCATTTCCTCAGTGAGCCCTTCTTGGATAGCCAGTCTCAAGGACGGTATTTGACGCATTAGTGGCATGACCACTTCAACTCCAAAAGCAAGCGAATATAGGGTTGCTTGAGTCGGTGTGCGATATGTCGTCCTATATGACCACAAGGCTTCTTCCATTCTTTCATGCCAGTCTCGTTTGGCCTTAGAGACCACTTTCTTCAAAAGATTACACAGAGTCTTATTAAATGCTTCGGCTAGACCATTGGTAGCGGCATGATACGCAGAAGATTTTTGCTGCTTGAAGCCAAAGAGATCGCATATTTTATTCATCAACTTGTCATCAAACGACTTGCCATTATCCGTTATTATGAATCATGGAATGCCAAATCGATAGACAATGTTCACTCGAATAAAATTGGCAATATTCTCCTTCTTGACTTCTTTAAGGGCTACAGCTTCAGCCCATTTTGAGAAGTAATCTATCGCAGCCAAGATGTACAAGTGTCCACCAGAAGATTTTGGCAATGGTCCAACAACATCTAGTCCCCAAGCATCGAATGGCCAAAATGCAATAGTAGGGTGTAAAACTTCAGGTGGTTGATGTATGAAGTTTGCATAAAATTGACAAGCTTTGCACCTTCGAGCATAATCCAAGAAATCTTTTACCATGGTCGGCCAATAATACCCCATCCTTTTTATGTGAAAGTGGAGCTTTGGCCCAGATTGATGTGATCCGCACACTCCTGAATGTACCTCTTGCAAGGCTTAAGTCGCTCCTTCCCACCCCAAACACTGCAAGAGCATTCCCTCAAATGATCTCATATACAATGTGTCCTTGTAGTAGAAAATGAGGTGCCCGATGACGAATGTCAGTTCTTCTTTTAGCATCTTTTGGAAGTATCCCATAACATAAGTAGTCGATGATAGCTTGTCGCCACTCCTCTTTATTGGCTTCAGAAACTGTGACAACATGTTCAAGCTTATTCTCTATATGCTCGTCTTCATCCAACGATGGTACTACCCATTTTTATCTGATTGGTTCTTCAAGTAATTTTTTGGTGGACTTTTCTTGTTGCGTCTCTGCCTAGTCACGAGAATCCAACCTTCATCATCATCCATACTAACTTGGGACTTTTCTTTCTCTAATGGCCCTTCTTCTTCAAGTGTACACACTTGGACTGGGTCAAGCAAGCCAAACATGATAGAGATTTGATTAGAGTTTGCCTTTCCATCATCAAGGACAATCTTCTTTTCATTAGCCAATTGCATGACTTTGTCTTTGAAGACAAAACACTTTTCAACAAGGTGACTTACGAGTCTATGATACTTGCAATAATTTGGTTCATCGGTTTTTCCAGCCTCATCGGGTTGTTTCATCTCTGGCAACTCAATGAGATTTAGCTCGACCAATTCCTCAAAAATTTCAGGAACATTAGAATCCAGAAAAGGGTATTCCTTTTCTTGCATCTCTCTCAGGGTTAGCTTTTGGTTTGAATGCAAGCTTTTGGTTTGAATGCTCTTGAAAAGTCATCTTTACACTTTGCTTCCTACTCTCCTTCTTAGTAAACTTCACAGGCGACATATTGACATTCATGGATTCTTTGTTGTCATTTTTGGGCACGAATTTGCTCCATTTCTTGGGTTCCTATTTGTCCTTTCCTTTGCGAGGATCGTGAACCAGCATTCCATCCTTTCCGGAAGAAGACATGCTCAACTCCATATCATGAGCACGAGTCGCTAGATCTTCAAAAGACTTAGGTTTGATCCCTTGTAGGATGTACAGAAGCCCCCAGTGCATCCCTTGGATACACATTTCTACAGCAAAAGCTTCGCTAAGTCTGTCTTTGCAATTAAGGCTTGCATTCCTCCATCGATTTATGAAGTCGATGACAGGTTCATCCTTCCTTTGGCGAGTATTTATGAGTTCTACCATGCTCACTGTGCGCCTTGTGCTATAGAAGCGATTAAGAAACTCATGCTCGAGTTGCTCCCAACTGTCAATGGAATGAGGCTCAAGGTCTGCGTACCAGTCAAAGGCATTTCCTTTCAAGGAGAGGACAAATTGTTTGATGAGATGATCTCCATAGGTTCCAGCATTATTACATGTCTCCACAAAGTGTGCAACATGTTGCTTTGGATTTTCTCTGCCTTCGAATTGCTGAAATGTAGGGGGTTGATAATTGGCAAGCATTTTGAGGCTATCAATCCTTGCAGTGTAAGGCTTAGCGTATGAATGAGACGACCTTGTGGAGACTTCATACTTGTCTTTAATGATCCCTTCGATGAACTCCTTTAACTGATCAAGTGGGATCATCCCCTCAGAGGAGACTGGTATCTCCTTGATACATGATGTTTGGTTTATAGGATTTTCAATCTCTTGAACTTCAACGCCTTTTCCAGGTGCATGGCTAGATTCTCCACCTAGTAAACCATCCATCCTATCCTTCAGCTTATCGATGCAAGATTCTTGACTTTGCACATGCCTGGTCAATCCTTCAATTATCTTTGACAGATTCATAAGTTGCTCCTCCATGGATGAAGCATAAGTTACCATTGCTTGAATGACCATTGGTGATGGACTTTCGTGCGAGTTAACATTCAAAAGGATCATATCACGTGAGCCTTTCTTCGTGATAAAGTTCTTAGAACGGGGAAGCTCAAGTGAAGCTAAAGTCTTTTTGATCTTCTCAGCAATACTGCTTTCTCCATTAGTAACATTTGTAGAGGATCTTACTCCTCTCGGAGTTAGAGACCCCAAGACAGGAATTGATGTGGACGACACATGTAGTGTTTATTGTCCTAGCATGGTAGCTTTGCTCCTCGTAACAATACCAAAACGCCCAAAGGTAACACCAAGAATTCCCTCCACTTCGGCAGAAAACTTGGAGTCAGTAGCGTTGGAGAAAGTTGATTGGGAATTAATCTTCTTGGAAGCCATTTGAATGTTCTTTGATGCTTGAAAAGTTGAGATGAGAGGTAGAGATTGTTCCACTGGGCGTGCCAGAATTTGTAGACGATAAAATTTGTATCACAAAAATAATAGTCAAGAACAAAAATATCCCAACAATCGTAATATTTGATTTCAATATGCGAGTATTACAATCTCTATGAATCCTCTGATTCGCTTTTTTAAGTATAAATTCAAGGGCTCTTGAGCTTGATCTTGAATTTGAAACTTGTTTGGACTTTGAATCTATTCTTGATCTTGATCTTGAAATTTGGATGTGTTCTTGATCTCGATCTTGAATCTTGACTTTGTTCTTTTTCTTGATCTTGAGCTTGTTCTTGAGTTCAAGAGCTTTTAAACTTGATCTTGAACTTGGATGTTTGAATTCTGGAATTTGTAAAGAAATTTGTGGCTTTTGATCCATGAGCTCTCTGTAGCTTTTGTTAAAATTCTCTCTCTTTTATGAATTATGAACACCTCTTTTTATAATTGTAGAATAGAGGAATTATAATAGGAAAGACTTTCCTTCAGCCAATCAGATTTAAGTGACATGGCATATTGGGCTTTAATGAAATGGGCTTGTCATTTTGACACATGGCATGATCTCATTGGATTCTTTGTTTGACTTGACGTGCCACGTCATTTGACACGTGGCACAACAATGGGCACTTCTTTGTTTGACTTGACGTATCACATCATTTGACATGTGGCACCAAGATGGGCCTCTTGGATGAAAGGATATTGGGCCTAATAAAGTGGGTCATCTTTTGTAGCCCAAATAATTGAATTTGGGCTTTTTATTAAATCCATACTTTATCGGACTTAATTAATTAACTCAATTATATTAATCCATAATATTTGTTTGGACTAATAAATTTTTTGGGTTATCTTTTGTAGCCCAAATAATTGAATTTGGTTTTTTAATTAAATCCATACTTTATTGGACTTAATTAATTAACTCAATTATATTAATCCATGATATTTGTTTGGGCTAATATATTTTGAATTTAATATATTTGAATCAATTTATAAAATTTATATTTCGATAAATTTTATATGATTACAGTAGCATTCGCTATATAATTCACAATTTTATTACAAAATAATCCTTAAGTGTATTTGAAAGCCACCAAATCATTGGAATCGGTGTAATTACTAGGGTAGTAATTACACACCCTATAATTACACTATCTTGTTTATTTGCCAGAGTGTAATTACAACAAGTTTGCAGTTTGGTTACACGAGTGTAATTACAAGGTTATATTAAATTTTAAAAATAAAATTAATTATCTAAAATTAAAAATTTATACTTAAAAAATAAGGGTGGTTATAAATAATATTAAATTAAGCATTTAAGATGTATGTTATCTTTTGAAAATATAGCAATTATAAATATATATTTTTAACTAATATTATTAAAAAAAATTATTTATAATTTTCAAATTAGTATATTTTACTTAAATTAATCATAAAAACTAAAAGTACAAAATTTTGATTAACATAAAAAAATAATGCATGTTTGACAAAAATGTTTATATTCTAAATATTAGTAATATTTAAAAAAAAAAAAGGAAAATGTAACATTATAACCTTATTCAACAACGAATTCTATTTTAGTTAAAAAAAAATAGAATATTAACAAAATTATGCTAATGAAAAATAAATTAGAATAAATAATATAAAAAAATTTATGAAATCATATGAGGAAGTAAAAATTGAGAATGAGAAGGAAATAAACTATAAATAATTAAAAAAAAATATTTTTAGAAAATATTAGAATAATTAAAAAATTAAAATAATAGAAATCAAAAATAAATTAAAACAAAAGGGTAAAAACAAAAATAAAAGAAAGAAAGGAATTTTAAACACTTTCATGTAATTACACCAATTCCTTACCCTCAATTACATTCATTTCTTGTATTGTCAAGTAATGACTTGCCCTACCAAGTATATCAAAGAGTTTAATTACACTCAATTACACCAATATTTAATTATATGGTGGCTTTCCAAATAAACTCTAAATATTTATGTGATTAAAAATAACTTCATCAGGGTAAAAAGAAATTTTAAGTGTTAATTATTTCTGATTGCGATCCACATTAGTTTTTCTATTGTGAATCCATGGTAGGATTAGATTTTGTGGTTATTTTTTATTGAGATCTAAATCAAATTTTTACTGGTAATTTTCATAGTTTTGACACATTTGTCTGTAAATATTTATCTGTTTAAGATTCAAATTAATTTTTCTATTGGGAATACACGGTGAAATTAGACTTCGAGTTTATTTTTTATTTATAACTAAATTAATTTTTATACTGTTAATTTTCATAGTTTGATACATTAATTCTGTAATTATTTATCTGTTTGAGATCTAAATCAATTTTTTCTACTGTGAGTGCACGACAGAATTAAATTTTGAGTTTATTTTGATCTAAATTAGTTTTTCTAATTGTTAATTTTCATATATCCTTGATGCATTAGTTTTTTAATTATTTTGAGGTCTAAATCAATTTTTTTTCTATCGTGATGAATCCATGGTGGAATTATATTTTGAGTTTATTTTAATCTAAATTAATTTTTCTATCGTTAATTTAATTATCTTTGATGCATTAGTTTTGTAATTATTTTGAGATTTCAATCAGTTTTTTCTATTGTGAATTTGTCAAGGAATTAGATATCGAGTTTATTTTTTATTGAGATCTAAAAAAAGTTTTTCTATTGTTAATTTTCATAGTTTTAATACATTAGTTCTGTAATTATTTATTTGTTTGAGCTCTAAATGAGTTTTTTCTACTCTGAATCCATGACGAAATTAGATTTCAAATTCTAATTGAAATCTAAATTAATTTTCTACTGTGACTTCTCGTAGTTTTAATCTATTTTTAAATCCATGGTGATGGAAAGTTTATTTTGAATCATATTTTCTCTATACTTTATCACAGGTCTTACCGAATTTATCCACAGCCTACGATGACTTCACATGTGATATGTGTCAAGTGATAGGTATAACGGAGCTTTAGGTCTTTAAAATTTTGAGGTTTCGAAAAATTTTAATAGTGAATTTTAATATTATAATTTCACTTGAAATAATATTGAACATAATAAAAAAATTTAAACATAAAGGGAAGAAAAAAAATTAGTCATCTTTTTTATCAAGAATATTTTATAATTTTAAATTAAACAAAACAAATCAAATCTTCATATTTATAAATAAGTTTCTTACATCAATATCTAACATGATGTATTGCAAACAAATGTCTATGGCCTCTTGATATAATTTGATTTTAGGCAAATAATTTTATTGAAACGTTTTTTATGATCGACAGTTGAATTTCAGTAACGTGTGTCTCTTCAATAGTCTCCATTTCAACTCCTTCTCAGATTCTTTCTCTTTCCCCTTGATTTGCCTCATTTGGACTTTTCTTCAATGACATCTTGTGATTCTTCTCCTGCTTTCTTTCTGCTTCTTGGTTTTGTTTACGTGAACCAATCTCCATTCCAATTCATTCTTCAGAACCTTGATTTCCATTTCAATTCGTTATTTAGAATCTTTTTCTTTTCCTTTCATTCACCTCAGTTGGACTTTGTTTTTTTAATTTTTTTTCATCAAATTTATCGATTCGTATTCTATCTGTTTATATGAACAAGCGATTAATTTACAAAGCAGATCACAAATGAAAAAAAGAGAAAATATTTCTTTATTTATTACCGAATACGTGACAGTTCTGACGGCAATATGCTTTAAATGATCGACAGTCAGATAAGTATGAATGTTCAGTCATTTCTCCTCCTTGTTTGGACTTTTCTGCACATGAAAATACGAGTTATAATTAATTCATATTAAATGTAACAGGGTAAAACTCTTATTAGAAGTAAATGATGTCTTAGGGGTGGGTTCGGTTTTTGCGGTTCGGTTTTTCCCTAAAACCAAAGACGGAACGAAAGGTCATTTGGCGGTTCGGTTCGGTTCGGTTTTTCCCCCAAAAAAAGTAAACCAATCGTTTTTCGGTTCGGTCTTTTTCGGTTCAATCTTCGGTTTTTTTCGGTTTTTCGGTTTTTAAAAATAATTTTTTAAAATAAAATAATATGTTGGGCAAAGACATCATTGTATAGATATGCTAAACAATTGGTAAAGAGTAAAGTTTGGATTAGTACAATTATCACAATATAAGAACTACAATTATCACCAAGAAAATTGCAAACATATGTTCTAGAAAAACAAATATCAAATACTCCTTGGAAGGTTCAAGTCAATTGATGTTGAAGTGTATAGTTAAAAGAAAAGACATAATTTATATAATTAACTTATCTACCTAATAAATATTTATGAGCATACACACATAATATGTTTTTTAAATATCAGTCAAAATATATAAAAAGATTAAAATAATATTTTATCATTTGTTCGGATGGTCTATTGGAGCAAATTATGATTCCACCATTATTTAAATAATATTCTTGCAAATTTTACAGAATGTTGATATATTCGTTTACCTATAAATCACATTCATATATTAATTTTACTAGAATGAAGAGGTAAATAAATACCATAAAATTACAGTGCTAAATTAAGTTACATCGAGAAATTTAAAGGCGATTTTATGCATTTTCCCTTGGTAGAATTCCATAGACATCAAAGTTTGTCTCTATTTTTTATTTTGATATTGCAGCTTATTCTTTGTTTGGATGATTGTTATTTTATAATGTAACATACTGCATTGTGTCATATCGTGTTGTATTATTTCAATGAATATAATATTTTGATGGATTATATCATTCGTTGTTGTTATATAATGTGGGCATATTCATAATTTGAATGATAAATATATAAGAAATTGTTGGATATGGGATGGAGCTATTATGAAAAGGTAGGATAAATAATAACACAAAATTATTAAATAGTAATAAGTAAAGACAAAATAAGAAAAAATATTAAAGCAACGATGCAATCACACCAATAGATTGTTGAACAAAATATATCTTTTCGTCTTACTTCATGATAACTTTAAATGATATGATGTAGTAGAATTTAAGTAAAGCAAAACAAATCGATTTTTTACGGTTCGGTTCGGTTTTAGAAGACCAAAACCGAAACCGAAACCGCACGAAATCGGTTCGGTTCGATTTTTTGTGTTCGATTTCGATTTTTTACGGTGCGGTTTTTTTTCGGGTATTTTTCGATCGGTTTCGGTTCGGTTTTCGGTTTTTAGTTTTACGGACCCACCCCTATGATGTCTTATTCATTTTGTTGAATGCTTGCTTGAGTTTGAGATGGATACTAACACCTTGTCTTAAACCTTTTTTACAAGTATTTGGCTGAATCACTGCATTATGCAATGAACTTGATGAAAACTTGAATCAAAAAGTAACCTGCGGAAAAATTGATGGTGTTTTTTTTTTCTTGTGAAATTACATATGAAATTCGGATATTTTTATTAGGGAATTTATATCTTGGTGTCAATTAAAAGGCATTAAAAAAAACATAATTATTTTTTTAAATAGATTTCATACTTTTTTTTCTTTTTTTTTTTTGTATTTTTTAACCAAGGATTGAAAATGTTCGAATTTTCCTCCAACTTGAATTTTAGCATGGCTATATCTCACAAGTTTAGATCATGACATAAAAGCATTTAAAATAAGTAAAGTAAAGCCTTTTTTATTTTTTAAAAAGTTTTATATCAAATTAAGCTAGTGTTTTTGTCTTTTGACAACAAATTCCTAAATATTCTTGGCAAGATGATGTTTTACTATGCATTTGGCGCCTAATTTTTTTGAGAATATTTTACAATTTCAAAAAAAATATGATTTATATACATAAGTTCTAAAAATTATTAAAAATATCAGAAATTCGTATTATCATTCAATAAAGAACTTGTTTTATTAAAAAGTAACCTTATAATATTGATAACAATCTACAACAACAAAATAATAATATGAGCAAGATTAATATATTAATTGTTTGCTCAAACTTGTCACCGATTTAATTGAAATTATAATTCATTAAAAAAAATATTATTTTTCTCAATCTTATATTATAATTCAAAAAGAAATATAAATTAAAATAAATAAATGATGGGTGTTTTTTATAAAACATAAAAGTTTGAGATAATTTTTAAATATTCTAAACTTCCAAAATACTTCTTAAATACTAGAAAAATTATAGTATTTAAAAATTTGAAATTCTTCAAATATATTTGCCAAGTTTTATTGCAAAACACTACTTCCCAAGTTTTCTCAAATTTCTCCCAAAATTTATCCTCTTAATATATTTTGGGTGTCCATCGCCATTCTACACCAAAATCTAGTGAAAAACAAGCACAAGCTAAAATACATACATATATATATATATATATATATATATATATATATATGAACATGGTGGGGATCATATCTACGTTCAGAATCACATCAAAGATTATGAAGAACCCACTGATTTTTCGTCTTCATTTGGTACTGTTAACAACCACAAGCCATGGGTCGGCAACTAGGCAAATTTCACCATGCAACTTGAGTCATCTGTGGGTGTCGCATTACTAACCCTTACCTTGTTCTAGTCTAACAAATAAGGCGAGTTTTTAACATTGGTCATCCGTTAAAAAGTATTCAAACCAAAGAAATAAATAATACATGCATGCACACTTTACAAGGTTACAAATTATTTGGTTTCTTATACTTTGTTAGTTCTTCATAGTTCCCACGACCCTAATTGTAGATTTAGCTACTCATATTTGTTATATATGGAAAATTCATGTTATGAATTTGCATAATTAAATACTTACAACGAAGAATTTAATAACAAAAAATTCAAAATCTTCACATAAATCACAATATATAAACTCAAAGATAAGATCACAAATTGCCTTCTCAAAATCTTCAAGAACACGATGATAATAATATCAAGTCTAGAGTTCAGTACGTCTAAAAATACCTAAAAACCCTGTTTATAATTAAAAAAAACTAAATCCTAAACTAGTTAGGAAAACTGGAATCGAGGCCTTCCACGAGTTGAGTTACGGACGGTAGATGCTTTTACAGCTCGTGGACTAGTTTTGTAGATTGCTTCCTCAAAAACTGTGTTTCATTACATGACTCGCCTCTTACGGATTTACGGACCGTAAGTGCTTTTGTCATTTTCAGCAACTATGCATATTCTCTAGGCCTCAAATCACGAACTGATGTACGAGTCATCAAACAAACCACGACCCATCCTAGTAACATGTAGTTTCAACTTCAAAAATTTGGCCCTCACTAGATCAGGATAACAAAACCTCATCTACGGCTCGTGGACTGAACCATGGACCTTAGATGGTCTTGTAAAACCTCAAAAAGCTACAATCTGTGCAAATCATCACAAAAAAACCCCTAACTTGTGTAATTTTGCAAAATTCACATAAAAACACATCAAACCTATACTAACATTACTTAGAAAACACATATAATTCTAAATTTAAAGCATTAAAAGTGTCATATTTTGACGGCACATCAAATACATGAGAAAAGGTTGAAGTATGTGCGCATTTTGTATGGCTAAGGAGTTAAAAACTAAAGTGCCAAGTATGTGACAACCTTATTATAAGGATCTTTCTAAAGCTTTTGTTGAATATTTAGCTATATTACTGGCCTCAAATCAAGAGTAATAATTACTAGTGTATAGAAGCAATAGTTTTAGATTAAACTTTTTCTGCATAAGTTTTAGTAGTCATAGTTCTTCAAGAAAGCATAATTAAAATATAGTAAGGAAATCACAAATTTCATAATGACATATATTAAAGGTTTCAAATGTAAAAAAAATCAAGACTCCCAATGAACTAGTATATGAGATCACTAGATCGCCTCAAAAGCTCAAGCTAGCTAAACTCATTGCAAAAAGTAAATATAACTTTTCAATCACTGATTAGATCATGCATTCTACATTGATTGAGCCAACTCGTCCCTCCAAATAGTCCACTCTTCAGAGGATTCAACAACATTAATATTTTCAAGTTGATTCTCCACTTGTTCTTCTATATCCATGTCTAAAGGGTCCATATTCATATCATTACGGATAAAATTGTGAATTAAACAATAAGCACTTATATTCCTGTTATGAGGTTTAACAAAGTACCACGAAAAGGTGCTATTCCCTTTCAAGATACATTGTCCTTTCAATAAAGTTACGAGCCCTAATATAATTCATATTAAAAAGTCTTTCTCGACATGAAGGTGGGGATTGTCACTTTGGCAATTCCTTAGCCAATATCATTACCCTCTGTAAGGTGAAAGAAATATTTTCCATTCGTATATCCTCCATCACATAAATAACAATTACCTATAATATAAACATAAAATTTAGTTATTTTTCTACCTTCTGAAAAAATAAAATACACCATTCTTCTTGTATTCTAATATGAATCTATAAGCATATATACATGGCATACCCTTAGAAATTTTTAAACCATTGTGTTGCACCACAACATCTCGTAATACACTCAATCAGCAGTTGATCCCTCCCAACCAGGCAACACATAAGTAAAATTGAGATTTCTACTGCAAACTCCAATACCTTAATAACTATATCTTTGTTCCTTGTCTTGTATTTTAATTTGTACTCAGATGGAACTCTAACGTGAATGTAAGTACCATCTAGTGCACTTAAACATCGATATAAAAGATATAGAGTTATTTTACACTAAAATAAATTATTGGTTAAATTATATTATTTAGTCATATACAGATGCTCAAATCAATCTCACCTACCTTTAACCATTTCCATCGATCTTTAAGCTCATCCTCAAGCACCGGTTTAAAATTGACAAGTAACAATGGAGTTAGTTTGAGAATAGATCTCAATCATTCATTGAAGCTTAGCATAGGAGTTAGTTTGAGTATAGATCTCAATCATTCACTAAAGCTTGACTTATGCTGCATCCAACTTTCATACAATCAATCTTGATAGATATATTTTTCTCATGATGATCCAAGATGTTCAAGAACACTGTTAGCTTTTCACTACTTGATATATATTTACCATCAGTGAAACCTCTGATATTCTTAGTCAATAGAACTAAATTATGAAAGGCATTTCTGTCCATTCTTAACTTATCAATACATACAATGTTACTATCATTTATTATACAATTTAAGTGAGAAGTAGTTTTTGGAATTCGGACACTCATATGATACCTAATTTCACACCCACTTTTGTATCGTCTTCTTATATTAGCGGATGACCGTGAATAGTCATAAAAAGGCAAATAAGGACTACAAAAAATTATTGGCACATTATCTCCTCAAGAATGATATATTTGGTACTCGAAAGATGTTGAAGGTCTATAATAACACCTATTTTTTCATAAAATAGACAAAATCAATACCACACAATATGAGCAGTAATTTATAAAATTTAAGAACACAGAGTTTTAACTAACAAAATACTAATTTAATTTTCAAGAACATTTCAATACACCTATTTAGAACCATTTTGGAACAATAATGAAAGAAAAGAAGAAAGAATAAAAGTTTAGACCTTGTTGGAAAAGCAAATAGTTGGAGGTTTATAATGAAGATGTTGTTCAATAATGAAGATGAGCAAATAGTTTGTTGCCTTATCCTAGTATTACTCCCTTGTATTGGTAATTTCTAGGTATGATAGGTATTACATAAGACCACATATGGTGTATTAAGTTATTCTTGTATTAAGGGTCGTTCTTGAGTGTATCGGCAGAAATAATGCATTCATTAACTCTTTGTATTAATAATACCTTGTTTGGTACACTTTTTCGTACTATATATAACTAATGCAAACATTATTTATACACTCTATTGTATATTAAGGTGTGCACTACTAACACCATAGATGTCTAGATATTAGTAATGTTAAGGGTGTTAATACATGCATTAGCATGGTTAAAGACTATATTACCCGTCAAAAAAATTTTTTTGCATTTTTTCCACCATAATTGTGAAGGGTATCTTTGTAAATAAATATTTTTATGCAATGCACGTTATTTTTAATACGTCAAACCAAACAATACATAATAAATAACATATGTATAATTAATGCAAGCATTATTAATGTAAGTATTACTAATACACTTTATTTGGCATTATTCTTGTACACTCTACCAAACAACCCGTAAATGTGTTTGAGTTGAATTGTGCAGCCAAACATTGAATTGGGTGGACTAAGTTTTAATGTAAGAACTCTTTTAATTAATACATCCTACAATCGACCCCTTAGTTCTCGAGCTAGCCGAAGTTTCATGCTAGCTGAAATCTTACTATTTTTGGATATTAATCTAGTATTTCCTCCGTTCATTTTTACTTGTTCATTGTACTATTTTTTTCACTCCACTTTTATCTTTATATTTTGTTGGGAAAAAACTTACACCGGTATACTTTAGTTATCAAATTTCATAAAAATCAATTTTTATACATATCGCCTAGCTTCATTTTGTGGGAATATTAAATAAACAAGTTATATTAAATTCAAGTGGATTATAATAGTCTAAGTGATAAGTCAGTGGCCACTCATCCATTCAAAATTTACTTGAGCTGAAATAAGCTAAAAATTAACTCATAAAATTAAATTTGATTAATTCTTACTAAGTTTTAAATTTCTCATTTGTTTCTCGTAATTAAATGTATAGCAAATATTTTTTTTATATTACAAGTAAAGATAACATATCAAATAAAAAAATTAACCTTTCTTTTAAAGATTCTTTTGGAAAAGAACACGTTTAGATTTATAATTTGACTTTTATTAGCTTAAAAATTGGTGCTTAAATTTTCTTTAATCAAACACTACAAAAATAGTTAAAAACTATTTTGACTTATAAATACTTAAAATGAGTCCATTCAAATAGCTTCAAAATTTTTCATGGATCAATGTGAATTATATATCAGCTAAATTTTAAATGAATTGAATCATACAATTCACAACAAATTAAATTAATAAAACAAGTGAGTGATTAATTTATCTAAATTTAAATAAATTCGATAGATCATGATTTTATGAACTGATTAAAATATAAAATTCAGAATTAGTTAAAAGTACCTAAAATATATTGATTCGTTGATTTGCTAACATGGGATTATTCTTGGATTTTTTTCTTAAAGTAGATCAATCTTTAACTTGAAAAACACATTGATTTCGAACTGAACAGATAGGAACATTTATCCTCTTCTTCTTTTTTCACAATTATTGAAATTGACCCATTTTATCTAGATTTGCTCTTTTTAAACGAGTTTGGTATTCAATCTATTTAAGATGGATAAAAAATGGCTAAAACTCATATTATTCATTTAAAAATAAATAATTTAATGAGTAATATGAATAAAAAAGACTCATTGATAAAGTAAATTATTTTTTTTATTGGGAGGGTGTGGGGTGGGTGGAGCTAAGCAAATTTTTTAAAATTTTTTAAAAAATAAATTAACTTTTTATTTGGAGTGGCCGGAACCAGGGGGAAAGGGGATTTAAAAAAAAAATTAATATTTGGGGGAGGGTGCGCCGTAAAAAAATTAAGATTTTTACATTCTTTTTGGGGTAGGGTGGGAGGTGGGGGTGCTCAGAGGGGTGGGGGCAGGCGCGGGGATAGGGGTAAAAAAAAGAAAAATATAATTTTTTTGTTTTTGAAAAAAATAACTTCTTTGTTACATTTTTTGGGGTCGGGCGGGGCTGGAAGCTTGGGGGTTAAAAAAAATGAATTTTATTTTACATTTTATTTTGAGGGCAGATGGGGGGTCCGAGGTGGAGGGGTATGGGGCAAGAATGGACTAAAAAGATTTATTTTTGAAACTTTTAACATGATTGCTACTATAACATGAGTATCCATACTTACTCATATTATACATTGGATAACTCGTTTTTAAACATTTAAAAAATGAGTCGAGTTGAACAGTTTTGCTTAACTCATATTTGATCGACTCAATCCGCTCGTATAAAGTTGCATTTATGAAACGTGGAAGTGGGAAAAAACTATTATGAATCTATGTATCCATCTGCTCTATTTCATATTGAGAATTATGTTGCAACGTATTGTGGGTCATGAGGCATATTGGCCATCTCCTGCAATATATGAACGATTATGTAGACAGATTGGTTATGATAGAGGTCCATGTCCAAATCGTAATCAAATTTAAGTTAATGTATCACTTATTTTCAGAGGATTTTAGTGGTATTAATTTCCTTCTAGTTGTGTTAGCTACTTGTCCTACGCAGGCATTTCTTTTATAATTAATAAATCAAAAAGATAAATTTTGAAATAGTAAAAATTTAACAGCATACGATATGTTAATTTGGCTTATTTAATTCATACTTGTTGAAGTTTTTTGAATAATATTTCAACAATGGGCCAAACAATTAAAAACTTTACCAAATATTATTGGAATATACATAACAATCCTTCCAACAAGATTCATTTTATAATCATATGTGATTATTTTGGAAAAATAGAAGAATATCACTTTAACAGAGTGTCGTAAGTAATAGTCGCATGTTTAAGCTAAAACGTTACTCTCATTAAAATTTTATAGCTAAAGATATCTACTTTGCAGGATTCGATGGTCCATGATTGAATTTTACTGTGAATAACATTTTAAGCATAAAACGTAACGGTGAGTGACATATTATAAAACGTTAGTCACAAATTCATTTTACGCTTAAAACATTACTATCAATAACGTTTATTCATTTAACACTATCACCTTCATCAATTTTTGCCCGTTAAAATTTTTAAAATAAAATATAGCTTAAAACGTTACTGAGAAATACATTTATACTAATTTTGTAAAAAAAAATTAAAAAAATATTATTTTGATGAATTGGTTTAGATAATGGCTTAGTTTGGTTAAAAATTCATTAATAAACCAAGAAAAGTGCATTCAAATTTCACTTAGTGACCTCAATTGGGAAATATGGAAATGCTTGTGGGGGGAGTTGACACTCTTATTTTATATGCCAAACACTTACATATTATACTCTATTCCTTTTTCTGCATACTAAATAGGAGTCATATGAATATTAGGAATCTTGATAAAAAAGAGAGAAAAGTCATTTTATATAAAAGAATAGCATCACTATGTAACAAAGCAGACAAAAAAGAGTGAGTTTAATATGAAACCTACCTTCATGGAAAAGATATATTAGCAAAATACAGCAACTGGCTGAGGAGAAGGAAATGGAAAACCTCTTGAACCAACTTGTTGAAGGAAAAAAGCTTCTATGATCTTGGAGCAGTGTGATGTCAGGGAGCACAAGTGCCCTATAGAATTAGTCAAGGTGCGTGCAAATTAATCATAGTGATGTACATTTTGGAATTTTACAAAATGTTAATCAATAACAACTGGTAAGACTAAGACACAACTTTAGTTTCACTTTTCAATCAGTGTCTCTGTAATTAGGACGAGGATACTAATAAAAATCTACTTTGGTATCTCTCATACTTTCTCGTTCCATTCTTTACCACCCATCCAGTTCTCTTTCTCCATCACCTCCACTATTGTCGCTGTACAGTACAAAGTTGGCAGCAACAACCATCTACTTCTCCAACATCATTGCCCATCAAACTGCTAGCTTAACTTAAACCGGAGATGTTTTGAAGATTGCATAATGTTAACTGTATAGAAATGGCACTCTGCCCCATTTTTCAATTGAATTTCTACATAGTTTTTATGCAATGACAATTCGAAATGAATTTCAAAACAAAGTTTCTTTCTGATAGAATTTAGCGGAAAGAATTCACTAATTAAGCTGAAAGAAGGATTTTAAGAAGAAAGGGAAAGGACAAACCAGAAAAAATGAAAAGAAATATGAGTAGGATGAGAGAAATTAAAAGGGCCAGAATCACCCCTAAAGTATATGGACACAACCTAAGTTGCTCGAACTCTTTACTTTTGGGGCCGCACCCTCATCGACACGACGTGAGTGTGGGTGCGAGGTCCGTACCAAATCTGGTCAATTGGGTTTGGATACTTTGACCAAATTCAAGGGAAAAATTTTGGACAGATTCAATGATCGAATCTTTATATTTTTTCTTAAGGTTCAATTAGCTGAAAGCAAAGATTTGCATACTACCAAAATACTATCAAAAGAAATGCTCATTTCTAAAAACAACCAGAAATAATTTTCCAACCAGAGAAGAAGCACTAATGAATTGCACTATTGTGGTGACAACAAAAACGAGGAGCAAATAAACAATGAAATTAGTTTTAAAAAATATAATCAAGGTAAAGATACAGAATTTACAGACCTTATTTCTTGTAGAACATAACGGACTTCTTGAGGGTTGAACAGTCTACTCCGTTTTACAATATCTAGGGGTGATTCCATACGAATGATTTCTCTTCCCATATCTTGCACTAGATTATGCATCAGCATAAAAGGTCTTGCACTTCGAAACAAGCACTTTTGGGACCAAAGTTGCGTTTGCACTTCCAGAATAACTTTTGTCCACATAAAACTCATGGAAGCACGCAATATCAAGGAAAACACTGAGTATCACCATCAAGTCCGTCAAAGCTCGTCTTCAGAATTTTTCGGATATCACTATGAAGAATTGCTCTTAGTTTTTGGACTTCCTATCTCCATTCTTTTACCAATCTTCCTTGCAAATGTGAGCCCAATGTCACTAGAGCTAATGATAGCCGACCTAATATTTGATTATGCCTTGTGCCAGCTCAACATATTCTTGTGGAAAACTGTTAAAAGCATGATAAACAAATTGTTGCATAGTCTCATGTAAGTCTTTATTTTTGAGAATTTGATGACGAAATTTCTCTTTTAACTTGACACTAAACCATTACATGTTTCAGCTTCTGATCCAACATTTGAAAGGAAGCAACTAGAGACCGAAATGCTGAAATATTCGGTCGTAGATACCTTTTGCTAAAGTTGTTTTTCCTATTCCACCAACGCCATATATACCAATCATGTGAACTTCATCTACGCGTTCATTTTCCAATAAGAACTCTATATTGATAAAGCTTCACCAAAGCATCCGGCTTGCACCATTCTCGTAGCTAAGAGAATTTTCAATGATGAACAAATCAAGCAACACTTTAAGAAAAGAGGTTTTTGTGTCTACCTGAAATGTCAGAGACTAACAACTTTGTTAAACTGATCCTCGAATCACTGACAGAGGAAATTGAGGTCCAAAGCCAAGATATGATAGTCAAGAAGCTCTGAGATGAACTGGGAGGAAAATATTTGCTCATTTTAGATGTTTCGTGGCAAGTTGATCATACATTGTGGCATGAGTTTACAGATAATAACACCACCAGAGGAAACTGCATTCTCGTGACAACTCGTATGAAATGGTTAACATCCATGTTAGCAACAGATCTATATATATTGGAAAAATTAGGAGAAGATCATTGTCGGTCCATTTTCAAACAAAAAGCATTTGTTGATGGGGAGGTTCCATTGTAATTAGTAACCATGGGAAACAGGATTGTTGAAATGTGTCACAGTCTACCATTGGCTACAAGTGTGTTCGGAGGCCTCACCAAAGCACCACTTTGCTTTCGCACTCGATCTTTACATCTGAAACTCAAATACATCATAAGAGAAGTAAGAAAATGTAGAAGATTCTCTTTGAATAAATAGTGTCACAGATTCAAGAATTAAAGTAGGAAGACTATTTTAAAATGCAGCAAGTATATCAATCAGAAACATGATTTATTTAAAAGGCGCTAACAGCATTTTCCACAACAAAAAAGTATTGTGATTTCAGTTGATATAACAATAGCAACTCGCTGGCGCCGTCTATATATGACATATTTTGCAGCTAGCTTAGCATTTTTGCAGGCATGGCCAGTTGAGCAGGACTTGTTTGACTTCTTTTTTCTCTTCCTCTATCTCGCTATCAATTGTGTCATTGATATCTTTATATCACTGAGGATCCAAATGCAAGATTACCATTGCTAGTGTAAGTTAGGTAATAAATTCAGATATTTTGAAATTTTTTGGATGTCAACCTATTGTTTTTTCAAAAGGGAAAACCTCAAAGGAATCAACAACAATAGAAGAAAGAAACATAAGGGGAATGATCCCACAACGGATAGAAGTTAGTGTAATGAATATAGCATCGCCATCATGAGCAAACAGATGCTCAAAACCCGCCCCAATCCTGCTCTATTAAATCTTTTAGAAAATAAACTGATATAAATGATCAATACCTAACAAAATTTCTTTGCCTCATACTTGCATGATTTAGCTCAAGAAGAAACAAGAGAACCTACCTTTTATAGCTACGGGAAGAAGTTTCAATCATGTCTTTGTTGTTGGAGTTTTCATTTTGCTTCATCACTATACTTCACAAGTTACTTCTCCCAATATCAGCTCTTCCTTCCTTAGAATATCTAGCAACCAACTGGTCTTTGCTCTAAGCCCACATATCAAATGCTTGTCTTAGATTACAATGATAACTAAATTATCCAAACCAAACCAATTTCTACTCTCGAAATTTCTTGAAGTCTTAGAAAGGAATCCATGGCTGCACTCCCTTTTTTCCCCGACTTCGTTGTTCCTCAACGTCTCCCTTTGACAAATAGAAAAAGAAGCTTCTATATATAGGCTTTGGAGGAATTGCTGTCCAAATCTTTGGTTGTAGATACCTCTGGGAAGATTTGTTTTTTCCTATTCCACCAATGCCAATCAATCAAGTGAACTTCATCAATTTCATTTCGCAATAACAACTCTGTATCTTTGACATGAGTATCTCCTCCAACAGAGTACCAAACAACATCTAGAGGTGTTTGGTTGACCTCTTGTAGAACTTGTTTCATATTTTTATGGACAAATTTAGATTCATGCCTACATTAACAAAAGAACAAACATTGTAACAAAAATAATACTAATTAATACCAGAAAGCAAACACAGAAAAAGAGAAAACAAAAACTTAACAATAAAAGCAACACTTATTTTTGTTTTCTTGAAAAAAAAAACACTTCTTTTAGATCTTTATTCATAACAGATAAGTTATCTAAGCATTAAAATAAATTAAATATGCAGAGAGTATTACCCTTCCATTTGGCTATAGATTTTGAAGCTAAAATTTGAGTTTCTTAAATTAATTTGGACATGTTAAAGTCTTGTGAGTAGAAGTTTCAAAAATCCAAAATAGAAATTTGAAATAAATTTGCAAAAACAAGATCCAATATGAGTTTGCTTCACAAAGGAGGACCAACAGATCATACCTATCAGCATCAATATTTGGAGACAAATTTGCAGGTGTCCAATTGTATGTTCTTTGAGCCCCAAATATTGTTCCTTGTGTATAAAGAGCCTTATGCATACTTGAAAGGATGTTGAATGAATATCTGGATGTAGATGATTATTCTTTTGTGGTGATATTTATTGGAAGAGGTCAACATTTTCCTTTTCCTTTTATTTATTTATTCATTTTATATCTTTTGGGGCTTGCTATATACTCTATAGACTTTTGGTTGTGTTTCATTTTGAGAATAGAAGAAAAATAATTTTTATTCCCTCCGTTTCAAAAAAAAAATATTCTACTTTTTTCGTGGTTTGTTTCAGAAAAAATGATTTTTTTTTATAAAATATTAATTTCAACTTTTCACGTGGCATGTTTAAGACTACAAGATTATAGGGCATTTTGAAACATTTGACATAACTTTAATTTAGAAATACAAGATTGAAAAATCTTCTTTGTTCTCTTAAACTCCGTGTCAAATCAAACTAGGTCAATCTTTTTAAAATGGAGAGAGTATTTGTAAGTTAAAAAATAATGTTTAAAAATTAAAGTTGTATTTGATCATAAAATAAAATAGGTTGGCAATCAGGTTCAATAGAAGGTGTCACCAATAAAAGTGTAACACTCATGTTTCTGGGCTTGGAAAACTGAAAGACTGAATTTTTGCTAATGGTCAAGTTTCACGAGACAATATACGGCTCGTAGAAGAATCCACAGGTCGTAGGTGGCCTCGTGGAAGGTGCCTAGTGAAAGTGCAAAATAAAAGAATTTCTGGAAGTTGGCTTACGAATTAGCAGACGAGCATATGTTTTCCTACGGCCCATAAGTAGGTCTTGTAGGTGGAGGCCCTAAAGAACCAAAATTCGTCCAAGCCTAGAGTCATTCTACTAAGGGCCCTATGTCCCATAAGTTTATCCACAGGTTGTACTGCATGTTCTTAGTCTAGGATGTGCAAATCCAATAACCCAGATTTTGTGACACCCAGTTTGAGGTACGGACCGTAGGTTCATCTACGGCCCGTAAGAGGGACTTCATGGACGGTTTCAGCGGTTTTTAAAGAAGTTATTTTCGTCCTTTCCCACACTTTTAAGCCTAAACTTGTCAATTTCCACTTAAGTAAACCCCTAAAATGTGATTCTTCGAATCATTAATGCTCAAAACACTCTTCAAACTTAGAATGTAGTTCAAGAGGACAAAAGCTAGGCCTTTCAAGCACTCTCTTCAAAATCCTTCAAGAACCTAATTCCCACTGGTATGTAAGGCCTACAAAAATCTTGCTACATCATTTCACCCTCATGTAATTACTAGTTTCTTCCAGTATCAAGTTACTAGTTGATAACAAGATTTCTTCATCATGAGTAATTGTGTTCTTTTTTATGCTATTTTTGAAGAAAAACATAAAATTTGCTAAATTTTTCTACTATTGAGATCTTAGGTTGAGACATTACTTTTAATTGTCAAAACTTTTAATTGTCAAACTAGTCTTATTACGAAAATCTATGAATTTCCAATTCTTGCTTCAAACTCAAGAAAAGTATTAGCATAAGAATTTTATGAATAGTGAAGCATGAAAACCTATGATTTTAGACAATTTTGAGAAAAGTTATGAGAATGCTAAGTTGGGCTAAGTCCCAAAGAGAAGAAAAGTAACACCTAGAGGAAATTACATTCTTTTAAGTATGAGCATTATAAAAGTTATTTTGGAGTAGTATTGAGCACCGATACGAGCGAGAGTAATAATAACTTGAACTCGTAAACTACATAGCCGCCATAGGATAGAATTGTACCAAGGATACAACTCCTCACTTGCCGCTGAGATGGCCCAGTTTTGGGATGGATCCACTTCCCTAGTTTTTATCTCTTATCCTAGCAAAGTATAGGATGGCTTTGGCAGCGTGGGCAAGACGATGTATCATCACGAGGCTCATAGTGATGGTTGTCGGTTAGATAAACTCCCCAAATTAAAGTAAACTAATTTTTGCATATAGAGTTTCAGCATATGTATTTACTTTCTGCATTTACCCTATCTATTGTTATTGTTATCCTATTTTGAAACATGTTTTACTACTTTTGAGTATAGTGCCCTATCCTAAGTCCCCCATTTTGGCCATTTTACATGCTCGTACATTCCACGTAATGAAGTCCTTTGACCTGTATCTTTTTATGATGTGGACGCAGGTGACAGAGTTTCTCAACAGACGCTCCATTGAGGACCAGCATTTCATTCAGCCATTGGTGAGGCCTCTTACCAGTCAGAGGCTTTGGAGTTATTTATGTTTTAGCATTTTTTTCAGTTGTGGTTACCGTGGGCCTGTCACGGTAGTTATTTTAGATCATTTTAGTAAGAGGTAGACTGGATAACATGAGTTTCTATTCTTATTTCCAGTTGTTGTTGGGGTATTTCCTTTGTTTAGTTGTTCAGACTATTGTATTCTCTTTAGCACATTATATCTAACACTATCATTTTTTATTTAAGTTTTCCACTGAATAAAGTAGCCAAGCTAAGTGATTCGTTTGGGACCAGCAA
The DNA here is from genome assembly GCA_029948455.1 of Solanum rostratum. Classification (NCBI taxonomy): domain Eukaryota; kingdom Viridiplantae; phylum Streptophyta; class Magnoliopsida; order Solanales; family Solanaceae; genus Solanum; species Solanum rostratum. Next base: position 11,319,683 of record CM057053.1, on the reverse strand, counting down.
TGGTATTGGGTCTCGGCTTACAAAAATTGAAAAGGACATGTGGAACAAGTACCTTCCCTTGTTTGAGGACTCAAGTGTGATCCATTTTCTTGATTTAGCTCTTTTTTTTTAATTTGATCATTCAAGGACGAACAATAGATAAAGTAGTATCAATTATAAAAATTCTTTTTGTCGTTATGGGTGAACTAACTTTAACAAAAATTGGGTAATAAATTTTTTAGATTGAGGTGTTGAAGATTTCATGTTAGACTAGACTCAAATGAAATCTAAGCCGGGTGAAATTTTAGGGGATAAAAAAAGGGTGATATATCTAAGTTTAAGCAAACATTACTTTTAGCTAAGAAGTCCATAGAATTTTTCAAAGTTGAATTAGAATGAATAAAACTCTCGATATTAAACTTATCGTGTGAAGTAGTTGGTTTGAAGGTGTATTGTGAAATAGACAATTTTGGATGAATTTTTGAGATTCTGTCTCACAGCAATTGATACACAGCTACAACTATCAAGAGAATTCCAAGCTGTCCTATTATGATGTCACTGCTATAATGGAGTTAGTCAGAATGAATGTAACAAAAAAAAATTCAAAATCTTTCAAGAACATTTTGGAGAAGTGCATAGGCAATCTAGGACTTATTTCATTAATTCTTTATTAGGAATTTTCATAAACGTAAATCATTTTTTTCTCAGCCAGATTCTTATGCCATATATAGACGATATTTGTGACCCCAAGAGAGAGTTAGGCTTTAACCTAAGGTGAAAAAACTCGATGTAATATTGTGGAGTGTGAAACTTTGGATTGATTATAAAATTATTTAATTTTTCCTTCATTTTATTATCGTAAATCACTAGCGTAGTCGTAATTTGGTAGTTCTAGGTGAATTATTGATGGAAAAGTTCATGAGTTTAGCCTAAAATCTTTATTTAAAATATAAATTAGGTTTATTTAAGCTAATTGAGGCTGATTTGGTGTTGTAATATTTATTTTTTGGATCAAGAGAAAGCTAAAGCTTTGCAAAAAGGGAAGGTTCAACTTCAATAAAGCACTCGGACTTGATTTGACAAAGGTGATGGTTGAATATTTTTCAATTGACATTATGTGTGCATGCTAATTGTTTCATTAGTATTGCTTAAATAATATGTGAATAGACAGTCTTGTCGACGGTCTCATGCAATGAACTTGTATTACTTGTTTGTGGTTTACAAATTCGGTAAAATTCATATGAAATGATATCTTGTCGACAGTCTCATGCAATGGACTTGTATTGGCTCAGGTGTCACGCCTAGTACAAATTCTCAATTGGCTCAGGTATTACATCTTGTACAAACTATTTATCGATTGGTTCTGACACCACGCTTAATATAGATTGCATAGTACAGGTTTATTTGTTTTTCTATGAGTTAGTTCCATAAGTGAATAGGGGATATACTTGTGTTAATGTTGGACATGCTTCATGTGACTGCTGATCGAAAAATTTATTATTTGACTTGATTATACATGTGTTGTCTTGTTTTACTATATTATAGTTGTGTATTCATATTTTATATTTTAGAGCTGATCGATGATCCTAACGATTAGTGTTGTACTTGTATACTAATAGTATACTTGCTCGTTCTTTATTGACTACTTGACATATTTCGGTGATTGCTCCACGACCTTAGTTGCAAATCCCTAGTTCTCTTAATCCAAGGATGAGATGTTTTATCTGAGATGCGATGTATTCATTTTCTTTCTAGTCCATTGTTCGGACTTAGATTCCTTTCATTTTGAGATTATATTCTCATATTCTAGACTACGTTAGATATTATGATACATGAATTTCACATATTTCCGCAAATGTTATCTTATAATGGTTTTTAGTTATGAGAATTGGTTTTATTACATAAATTGTTATTTCGCTTGGGTAAGTGGTTCTCCCACTTGAGTTTTAGCGTGGATATCTCTCACAACAGTTTAAATCATGATATAAAAATATTTAAAATAAATCAAATAAAATCTTTTAATTTTTTAAAAAATTTACATCAAATCAATCAGACAAATCAAAAAATATATATTCATGAATAAAGTAATCATTTAACACACTTTAACTCGAATTTAAGTATTTAAATAGATACATTTCCCTTGTTCACATGTAAAAAAGGGCCATAAATATGTAGCCAACCCTCAACACCCCACCCCCCACCCCCAAAAAAAAAGGAATTTAGCTAGTATTTGGCTACAAAATTCCTAAATATTCTTGAACATATTTTTGGCAAGCTTTGATAAGGTTTCACAATGCATTTGGCCCCCAATTTTTTTTGAGAATATTCGTAAATTTAAAAATTATTAAAAATATAATATATTTGTATTATCATTCAATAATGAAGATGTTGTGTTAAAAAATAATGTTATAACATAATTGATAACAATATACAAAAACAAAATCACAATATAAACAAGATTATACATTAATCGTTTGCTCAAACTTATCACTAATTCGGTTAAAATTATAATCCATGACAATCAAATTATTCTTTTTTCTCAATCTTATATTATCATTCAAGGTAGATAAATAGTTGAAATAAATAAATAGTGGATATTTTTATAAAATATGGAAGTTTGAGATAATTTTTAAATATTCAAAACTTCCAAAATACTTTCCCAACTTCTTAAATATTAGAAAAATTATACTCCCTTTTCTCTTTTTATGTTGCACTTGGTACGATATTTTAGGGAAAAAAATTAAAACTTATGATTTAAAATCGTTTGATGAGAATTATCATAATCGTTTGATGAGAATCATTTCGTTAAACTAAATGAGAAATTTTAAGTTTGAAGGGTATATAAAATAGGACAAAGGACTACTGTATAAAAACTTAGAATTCTTCAAATACATTTGAAGAGTCTTATGGTCAAACACCACTTCCCCCAGTTTTTCTCAAATTTCTCCAAAAAATTGTTAGGGCTAAATGGCAAATTTCTCAAATTACATTTCAAGTTGGTTTGGTTTAGCATGTTGCAAACTCAAACTTTTGTGTGTCCATCACCATTCTAGACCAAAATCTGGTGGGAAGCAAACACCAGAAGAAATACATATATATGAACATTGTGTCTATCATGTCTATACACATATGAACATGCTGTCCATCATATCTACCAGCAGAAGCACATCAAAGGTTATGAAGAACCACGGATCTGTCTTCTAAATTTGGTACTGTTAACGACCACAAACCTAAATCCATATACATGATTACCAGCAATCAACAAACAAAAAGAATGGGGTACATTTGTTGACTTGCAATCCTCACAATGTAATATTCAGAACTGGAAAGATTGAACTTCTCGTAAAACACTCAACAAATAATTAACTGCTAACCCTTCTGCATACTGCCAACAATCACAGAGAGAAAATCTGAACAAATTTGCATCGTTACAGTTCTTTTTCTCCACATTACAACAAATTGCCAGATAATATAACTTTCATTACATACACAACTGATAACCAGAAAGCTTTCCAAATTGAATAAGAATAGAATGTAGATGAAGGAGATAATCAGATGAATAAAGCAAATTTCTATTCCTTGAATTTGTAACAGAGAAATTACATCTTCAAGCTCGAAACAAAGCTTAACCTTCCTAAAACACAACAGACAAGCAAAAATCTACAAACATTACCATAATTTTACAAACCCTAACCCCCAAATCAAACTTAAGAACAAAATATTTTCTTCATAGCAGCAGCCAGGTTGGCTGGGAGAAAACATTTAATCACCAAAATACTTGAGAAATAAGATGAAGGTATCACATAACACCTCTGATGGCCACAGCAAAACAAAGGGCTATAATGAGCACAAAACTTGGACAAAGAATCGAACTAATCGCGCTGCATTAGGTTACACACATACATCTATACAGACCCTAAGATTAAACAATAAGGAAGCTTAAACTAAGCTTATACCAAACCGAAACAAGATCATTTTTGGTTATAAACATGAAGGTACTCGAATAGGCAGACCGAATGGTCAACACAGTCACTTAAACACTAAACGAGCATCCAACCTACATAACTGGACACTAAACAACCAATTGGAACTCCAGGCCTTGCATGGTATTTAAGGAAATGAACCAGTTTCATCAACCAGCATGAGCAAAGATCAAAAGACCCATTTAAGACCTCACACAGTGATTGAAACATCAACCCATATCATTTCAATCAGTTCAAATAACAAAATTACAGCAAGATGGCTTGTTTCAACATTTAAATATGTGAATCCATATGAACCTGATAACTACAACAGACTAAAAAGAGTGAAAACAAGCACAAATTCTGAGCTAATCACTGAATCAAATCAGCCCCATATACAGTCTATTTGCAATGACAATGTGTAACTGATTACTGGCTAACTTAGGCCAAATCTAGATTGGACAGAGAACAAGAGAAGCATAAGGAACCTCACTGAAACCTCTCAAGTAAATAGACAGAATAAGAACGAGACCAAATCGTTTCATTGTAATTAAACACGTTCAACTCGTCACATGGGGACTGAAACGACTTACAAAAATCTGGAAAGCTCATGTTTCTAAGCATAGTCACAGGACTTAAAAGGGCCAATGAACAAAGCTCAAACATATCCACCGACTTCGGACCAGCAACCAGAAAGAAAAACCCAGAAACCAACCATTTCAACAGAAAAAATCAGAACAATGACCAAATACACGGGTTCAGCACATGACATGTGAGTGAATGACAAATCCATATTTATTCACAAAATTCGATGATTTACCAGCATTCGAACACTAACCAACACTATAAATTGAATCCAAACATCTAATGGAAATACATCAAACGTGCAACACTAAAGTGTAAAGAACATGGAAAGGCAAAGTTTTTACCTTTTGGAGGGCAGCGAGCTGAGACGACGGCCTAGAAGCGAACTCTCACCACAAAACGGAAACCGTCGATAAGCTTCTTGACTTGAAAAATAGAAACTTTGGCTTCAAGAACTTTCAAAATACAGTTAGCTTTCTGGAAAATAGCTTTCTTTCAATGGAAATTGAGTCTGTGTTTTTGATGTCCCCAAGCAGATGAGCAGTGGAGTATTGTTATGAACTTGCAGAGACGATTAATTTACTTAAACCAACTACATAGTATTATGATAGCTATTGTGATAGCTGTAGAATTTCTCATTATTATGTATCCAAACAGCACGTTACCTTTACTAGGCTTGCTACCAGGGCAGAAAAGTTTTACACTAAACCAGATGTAAAGAAACATTCATGCACTAAACCAGATGCAAAGCAAAATTCACGGTACTCTAGACACAACGTCAGGAATACAGACACATGAGGACCAACAAAAGAAGCCCTTCAATATCAGGAACCACCTCGGAAACCAACAACATTTTGTCAATGCTTTCAAGCATTGGCTACCATCCCTTCATGGAAGTCAGCTGGTAAGCTTCCTTCTCCATCAGTTACTTCAGGATCTGCTTTTAGCTCGGATTTTGGTGACCAACCATACATCTTCCTTCTGGCTTCCCTACGGGCTGCTCGTTCCTCCAACTTTACTTCCTTAAATCGCTCTTCAAGTTTTGTTTCATCTTCAGGTGTAAAGAAAACTACCTCCATTTTCCCGAGCTCCTCGTACAACTTCTCAATCTTCGCTTTCCAGAAGAGGCCTAATTCCGTGTCCATCTCATGGTAAGGTGTCTTCAGCAGGTACTCATCAATACCACCTGCCTTGTCAATACATCGCAGGGCATGTGTTGTAACCTTCACACGTATCTGACGATCTAGTATATAGCTGAAAAGCCGCTTCTCTTGCACATTAGGCTTCCAAGTCCTCCTAGACCTGTTCATATAATATATCAGTATTTATTTTTTTGGGGAAAACAAAGAATGGCAGTTCATATGATTCACTACATATGATCAGAACTAAACTGCAGTTAAAATATGACCTTGCCTTTTCTATTTATAGGAACCAAAGGGTAGCCAGAAACAACTATAATCCAAAGGTAGCACACTACACATAACAGCATCTGCAAGCCAACTAAAAGTTTAAAGCAACTACAGGTAATTAAATTTGAATTAAGTGCTCACATACTACTTGTGTTGGAAAGTGGAGACTGGTTAACAAACCCTTCTTACTTTAAATTTGAAAACATGTGGTTGCAGCATGAAAGATTCAAGGAGAAGATTACAAGATGGTGGCAGAGCTACATGAATGGAAACCTGTCTTTTTCCTCTCCCCAAAAACTAAAACATCTGAAGTTGAAAACTTTCGGGATTAACTAACACACACAAAGAATTCCATTAAATCACTTAGAAAGAAGAAAGGTTGACAACTTTTTGGAACAAACTTGTGAACAAGACTGAAAATCTTGGTCAGATCAATTCTATTTTTACAGCGGGATATATTCACTAATTTTGCTGAAAGGAATGGCTACACCGTCAGCTTACCTGACACAAGATCAGAATGCAAGTATACACTATGACGTAGAGGCTTCTCTGGTGAGAAAGAATGGTATCTCTAATGCACAAAAGAAAGGATGAGGAGGGGAATTGGTGAAAGAAAAGCACTTATATCTCAAACTTGGCAAAGCCTTCTGCAATACAAGCATCAAAGAACATTTCTGTTAATCTGATTTCTATTGGAAAAGATCTTAATGCCTCTAGAAATAATTTTAGTGCAGAAAAGTTGACTGTTCTGAAGCTCTGGAGAAAAATGGTGGCAGGAAAGCACTAGCTGATCTTACAAACTCAAGCAAATCGTCGTCTGACGCAGAAGAGCAATTTCTCCATAATCATCAGAATTGCGTCAAAGCACAGAGAAAGGCCATGGACATAAGTTGTTTTCTCAAGGAAGTTGGATTAGATCATGATGATGTCCCCGTGCATGTTGGAGAATCTTCACAAGCACTCAAACATCAAATAAGTCGAAGTCATCAGCATATCATCCAGAAAGCCCAACGAAGCATTATGTTGAAGTGGAAAAGATGCCAGAACTGATTTTTTGTGATCAAGTTCATAGATATGAGGAAAATTGGGCTAGTGTATCTTTTTCCCCCTTGTGTTAAATTTTCTAAACCAGCAAAGCCACCAAATATCAGCTGGACAGTGTTCTGATTGTCCATTAATTAGAACACCTATCCAACCAAAGCATTGATGGACACTTCTTTTAGATTATGGATTACTTGCAGCACTTAGAATACTGTTAAATATATCCGTTGTTGTCATCAGTCAGTCAGCTGTTTGACTGTTGACATTGTTTAATCCTTCCTTCAGATTTTGTCACATACCTCTAATGCTTTTGTATTTAAAAAAAGCAGAAAAATTCTAAACATCTGAAGGAAGACATTTCCATATTAAATAGAAGTCTTGGTAAAAACAAGGAAATATAAAGCATTAGAGAGAGCTGCTGATTCTAGAGCAAACAACTGAGGATAGACTACTAAATTAGATTGAGAAAATTAACATGATGAACTTGAAAACTGAACTTCAACACTGGTAAAGGTAGAGGATGTTTCTTCAGGACAAAAATTTGGATGTTTGTGGTTTAAGGAGACGAAAATTCGGATGACTGAATCACTAATATACAATGTAAAATAACAAAATTGGAAGAACATCTAATCAAAAACTTATCAAAATCTCACATTTAGCCTAAATCAAAAAGAAGAAAGAACTCACGTATTTCCACCCTTCTCACTGACCCGATTGCCAAACTGAATGTGACGTCCCGCGAAGAGGCCACGGTGAGCACGACCCATGACGACTTTGGTATTTGGTACGCATTTCTCAAGCTGTTGTTTAAATCCAGATGCCAAGTTCTTCTCTCCACCTAGATTCTTCACTATCTTTTTCATCATTTCTCTCGATCTGAACGCCATTTCTTCGCGACAAATTTTTGAGGTCTAGGGATTTATGAAGAGCAGAAAACAAAGGATAGTTAAAAATACTATGCATCTCCATATCACTCTCCTCACGTGTAAATCTTTTGTTAATTTTATAAGTATGTAAGTTTTTTTAAAAGAGGAACTGTTAAAAATATCTAATTTGTTGGAAGTTATTAGTTTTATTTTGAACTATTAACAACAACAACAATAACATACCCAATGGAATCCCACAAGTGGGGTCTAGGGAGGATAGAATGTACGCAAACCTTACCACTACCTCATAGAAATAGAGAGGTTATTTCCTGGGAACCCTCCTTTCAACAACCCATAAGCGGAATAAACTAAATATGAAAAAAAGGCAAGGAAAAGAAAGGAATAGGAAGAACGACTACTAATAAAAAGCACATGATATTATGTAAATACGATAAATTTAACACATATAATACAGATAAAGACAACACATAATATACGTACTCGACAAAACCTACTACCCTACAATACCCCACAGCTAGACATCAACCTAACCCTGCTAACCTATTAACCTTCTACTCTAATTCGCGACCTCCACTCCTTCCTATCTAAGGTCATGTCCTCGGTGAGATCAAATTTCACCATATCCTGTCTAATCACCTCTCCCCAATACTTCTTCGGTCTACTTCTACTTCTCCTAGTGACTCCTAAATCTAACATCTCGCACCTCCTTACAGGAGCATTGGTACCTCTTCTCTGAACTATTAACTATTTTAAAAATACTCCTCCACTTAATTAATTAAATTATCAAAAGTGTTAAAGATACTCCTTCACTTGGCAAGAATTTAGGGGTGTATTTCCTTCTTGTTACAAAATCACGAATGGTTTTAAGTTCATTTAGTCAAATAAAGGGGTGTTTTTGAGTTAGATAGTCAAATAGAAATTTTTTAATTAACTTAGTTAAACAAATTTATCTCATTAAAATCAAACGCAATTTGACTAAGTTAACCAAGAATATTCAGCAGTGAAAAATTGAAAAAAAGAAAAGAAAAAAGCACTGACTCAGCCACCTCATCTCCACCCCTGCCTCCCCACAACCCCCTCATTCCCTCTCTTATAGTATTTATTTAAATGAAATGTAAATAATTTTCTGATAATATTTTTTTCATACATACCAAACACAAGAAATAAATAAGAAATCAACTTCTTCTTTTTTTTTTTTTTTTTTTGCTAACATATGTTGCTTCAGGGTAAACAAACCTTACACTTTTGACATCAAATATGAAGAAGGAAAAAAAGAAGGAAAACCAAACACTACTATTCCCTTGTGGTTTATCCTATTGTTCTTGAGAGAACAAATTAACAAATTTTTGAATTCTCTTATACTGCAAATAGTTTGTGGAGTGTTATTTACATAGCTATTCCAGTCAAATCATAGGATTGAATACCGATTGCTACTTTCTTGCCTTGGGGCATCGCATTCTAGATAACGTAATAAAAAGTCTTTCTCTACTGTCTTCAGTCTGGTTTGCTTTAGAAGTAAGCAAGCAAAGACAAGGGGTAGCTAAGCGAGAGTGTATAGTACCAAACAATCAGCGCCCTTCCAATTTTCTAGTTTTCCACTTCAATCTAGTTTCCTAACAGATACAGTACCACAAAAAACAAGGTCAAGAGATGAAAGTCCTCTAATACTCGCATCAAGGCATTTCATCAAATACGTTATAATCAGAAGCCAAACGATCCAAAATAAGTAGAAACCAAACAAAACGAACATAATATCAAACAAAACACGATTCAAGTAGCTACTAACAACAGAAACGAAATTAAGTAATTAGTTGAATTCCTACAAAAAAAAAAACTGCAATATCAAACAAAACATGATTGAAGTAGCTATTAAGAACAGCAAAAAATTCAACCAAAACGAAATCAAATAATTAGCCAAATTCAAACACAAACGAACTTAATATCAAACAAGAAAAGTGATTAAAGTAGCAATTAATAATGCAAACCTGATTCGAAAAGGAAGTTTCTGGAACTGAAAGACGCAGGGGTTAAGCTGAAACAGAATACGTCCATCACCTGAAACAGAATACGGAATTCAGCAGGCCCCACCTGCAATGTGAGATATGCTTCTCCAATGACACTTCTTTGTGCCCCATCAAAAGCTCTAACTTTCACACGACTCTCTCTTATCTCTCCCATGTTCACACCCAACTCCCTTAGCGTTTTGAAAGGGCAAATATTGCATCCAGAACCACCATCAATCAGAACTCGAGTCACAATCTTATCACAATATTTGACCGCGATGTGAAGCGCTTCGTTGTGTCCAACCCCTTCTGCCGGTAGCTCATCATCATAAAAAGAAATCTTGTTAGCTTCCACAACTCGTCCGATGGTCGCAGCTAGAGTTTCACTTGAGGTCTCTTTTGGGATGCAAATACCACTTAATACTTCCATTAAAGCATTCCTATGGGTTTCAGAACTCATAAGCAACGACAAAATGGATATGTGGGCTGGTGTTCTCTTTAACTGTTCTTCAACTGAATAGTCCTTAGGTTGCATCTTCTTCCAGAATTCAGCAGCTTCGGCATCGGTGATATTTCTCTTCAAATTATGTCCCTTCCCAATAATTCCTTGATTAAGATCTCCTGGAGCATAACATCTCCCAGACCTAGTCATTCCTTGAGCCACAGCGGTATCGACCATCTTACCCATAACTTTCGCTTGGTAATCCCATGGGACTGCTTTGGTGTCATACTCAGGCTTCTCGGTAATCAAAGTGGTTACCACAACTCTTGGCAAGTAGGTTTGGACAGTCAAAGGTTCCCTTAACTGAACTGTGATAACAGGCTGCACCGGAGACGCAGTAGCAACTCCTTCGATGTCCCAACCAGGCAAGATAGTATCTTCCAAACCATATTCCCCTTCTAGTGTGACCATGTTGACTTCCCGATTCTCGTGATTCGGCAAAGGGTTATTGTTCACATTCGGAGGTGCCGGAGTGCATTTTATAATACCCCTCTTGATCAGAGACTCTATCTGATTCTTCAACCCATAACAGTCCTCCGTGTCGTGCCCTTGGATCCCTGAATGGTAAGCGCATCGCTTGTTCCCATCAAAGTTGCGAGGAATAGGATCAGGGAGTTTTCCTTCAACTGGCTGCAACACCCCCTCTGCCCTCAGTCTTTCAAATAACGGGGCATAAGGTTCGGCAATGGGCGTGTAGGTGCGAGTGTTTCTGGCTTCGAGATTTGGACGTGGTCTTGGTGCATATGCTGGCCTATTTTGATGGATTGGCGCTTGGATAGGGACATATGGCCTTGGTGGATTTTGGTGTGCTGGTGCTCGAGGTGGATTGTAGTGGGGTTGGGTATTATATACTGGGTATGGGATGTACGGAGCATGTGCAGCAATTTGAGGATTGTTGGGGTATCGGTGAGATGAACCTCCATGATGGTAGGTGATAGTTGAGACATCCTCCTTTTTCTTCTTGACGCCACTGATGGATCCCAATTGTATGGCCTTACTTGCAGCTTGTAACGCAGCCATGGACTGAATCTTCCCAGATTTGATGCCTTCCTCTATAAAGTCTCCCATTTTGACCAATTCGGCAAACTTTTGGCCCATCATCGACATCATCTTATCAAAGTAGACACCTTCTTGAGCTCGAATAAAGTATTTGGAGAGCTCACTCTCATCCAGTGGCGGTTGGACCCTAGCAGCCTCAGTTCTCCGACGTCTTGCATACTCTTGGAAGTCCTCGGAGGGTTTCTTCTGTATGTTGGCTAGTGAGAACCTATCTGGAGTGATTTCAGTGTTGAATTTGAAACGAGTCATGAAATCCTCGGCCATTTCTTGCCAATCATGCCATTTATGAGGATCCTGACGAGTATACCAAGTCAAGGCTTCTCCAGACAAACTTCGAATGAATAACTTCATCCTTAACTTCTCATTTCTCCCAACACCGACTAACTTATCACAATATGCCCTCAAATGCGCGTGAGGGTCACCTTTCCCATCAAATAGTTCAAACTTTGGCGGCTTGTACCCTGTTGGCATATCAATATCCGGGTGAATGCATAAGTCATCATAATCCAAGCTCTCTGCTCCCCTAGTGACTTGCAAGCTTTTTAACGCCTTCCTTAGACCATGAAGTTGGGCGTTTATCGACTCATCTTCCTTCAAGCGAGCATCTTTCTCCATTTCTGCATATTGATCAACCTCGTACGGGACCTTAACCACGGCCGGGGTCGTGAAAGCAGGAGCTTCAACAGCACATATAGGTGGCACATATGGCTCATGAGGAGCGGCAACGTGTGCCCCGAATATCTGCTGCATCGCGGGATAGGCGGGTATCGTATGAGCTTGTGGTAGATGATCAGGAGTGGCCCCGACCATTGATGAGGAAACCAACGGCGCTTGGCCATGAATTGGAACATGTTGGGTATGCCCAGGCCGTTTTGGTGAGGCAGTGGAAGGCAGGTCAGTTTTTGGAAAGTAGACAGGTGTTTTAAAGGTTGGGAGAGTAGTAGCCGAAAGCTTGGCCAAGTCTCGTACTTGCCGCAATTCCTCCCTCAGGGCTTCCAACTCTTGTGCCATAAGAGCCATTCTTTCGTCATTTTGAGCAGTACTTTGAGAACCTTCAGGGTTTTCCATAGGTACTATTATATTTGCAGCAGCGTCAAATTCTTCTCCGCTAGTCATCTTTCTTTTGGATCGAAGGTTGTATCGTGAGTCAGCCAGTTTGCAAGTCGACACAAATTCACGTTCTTTTGGGATTAATAATAACCAACATAAAAAAAGGAAGAAAAGAAAAGGAAAACTATGTTAGTTTGGGAGATGTTGTAAGGAAAAGGAAATAATGTATATAGCAAATATGTAACACATATATACGCCAAATTGGCGACATTCAAGATACGTCCTAATATGGGGCCTCGATTTGGGATGTATCCAATATGCGTGGATACACGAGATGTTGAACATATTTTGAAATTCATGTGTGTGAGATATTAACATTTGAGGTATCACATAATGCAGTAGTCAAAAATGACAATAGCACCTTGTGCAAAGTATCTTAACAATATGGTCGAGTTAAAATAGTAGAATATACCAAACTGAGACATGTGCGATACACTTGTCTGATACCAACAAGTGTGAGATATCTGATACTTTTATCAGATACCAATATTGTAATACCCTTGTATGAAACCTTGTCTGATACCTATATGTGCAAGAAAAGTCTGATACCCTTGCCTGATACCCATATTTTGAAAATCATGTGTGGGAGATATTAACATTTGAGGTATCACATATTGCAGTAATCAAAAATGACAATAGCACCTTGTGCAAATAATCTTAACAATATGCTCTAGTTAAAACTATGATAATCATATTGTGATAGCATTATTTGATACACTTGTCGGATACCTATAAGTATGAGACATATCTGATACCCTTGTCTGATACACATATTGTGATATTCATGTGACTGAAAAAAACTTGAATAATAAACTAACAACGAAAGAATAACCTTTGTGAAATTATCTATTAGCATTCATTGGAATTATAATGCAGGGATGTAAATTGAATAACAATCATAAAGATGTATCCAAAAAATATTGTAAATAACTTTTAATTACACAAAAAGAAGAATGTTGTTTATGTGTCAAAAAGAAAAAAAAAACAGTTATATTAATAGGTTCTTCCGAAAGAATCACGACGTTGTCACTATCGGCTAGACGAGATGAATCTCTCGGCCTTGGAGGGTCGTCGTTTTCACTTTCAAAACCTTCATTTGCCTTGTATATTTCGTATTTCCATAGAATTGCAGCATATCTTCTCCAAAGATAAAGAGGATCGGGTGATTGGGATGGAACATGAATCCCGTCACTTAGATACTTAGCAAATTCGGAACACTGGTGTCTTCTTCAATTTCTTCATCAACCGCATTAACTTGTTCATTTGAAATCGGAGAAGACGATGGAAGATCTTGGTTATCACAAGGAGGTTGTGTTAAACCTAAACTAAATGAAGGAGATTCCATCGGAAAAAATGGCGGAAAAAAAATGGTGATGCTGCGTATGAAGGAAGAAGAAGAGAGATTGAGGGAAGGCGGAACAATAAAGAAAAAGTAAAAAAATAACTTTGAAAAGGGGACCTACGGTTTTGTGGGTTCCCAAAGTAAATTCAAAAAGGTAACTGCCAACAAATAAATCGGGAAAGGAAAAAAATAATTAACTGCTTGATTTTAATTGGACTGTTACCAAAAAAAAGCATAGAAAAAGGAAGTGGACTTCTTATTAGTTTAGGTATTAAAAAAAAATGAAAAATTTTTTAAAAAAAAAGAGAATTTTAGTAATTAAATTAAATGGTAGGTAAAATTGGAGATTATGATAAAATTAGTCGTGTATTTGTGTAAATTTCCCTAATATTTTATGTATAGTCAAACTATATTTAGTTTCAAGTGTATCGTAATATATATTCAGTGTATAGCCTATGTATAAATAATTTACATTGTATAGCCAATGAATACTTTTTATGACTTTTGGCAAATTATATTCTATCGTCGTGTATATTTTTCTATAATTTTGGACTATTTTTTATGTAAATAAAAGGAAAAAACTAAGTTTATAACGGTTGTACAAAGGAACAAAGGTGACATAATATTCGCCTAGTGAAAATTTCGTGTTAATTTCTTTATTCAAGAAAACATCTTACTATTTAATATTTGCCTTTGTGACTCATGTATATAATGTTATATATGTTGGGATGTGGAGCCTGATTAATATGTAAAGGTCTTTTTTATATATTAACGATCTCGTCGTTCAACCTGGGAATGAGATGATATGGATGGATGATTATTTGGAGGAATTGGGCAAGAAGCAAAGCGAGAAGATTCTTTACTCAAATAGTCAGAGTGTCATATCGTTAGTAAAGAACCCAGTCTATCATTCGAAGACAAAGCACATCAGAAGATGATATCATTTCACTCATAGGGCAGTGGAGGATGGTAATGTGTGTGGAGAAGATAGAGGGTGCAAAGAATCTAGCAGACATGTTGACAAAATGTGTCGATGTTAAGAAACTCGGGTTGGGCAAGACCATAGTTGGACTTTTGTAGATGCGAGTTCTGCAATGTTGTGGTGCGGTAGGAAATATTGATATTGTGATAACATTGTTTTTGAAAGAATACTGTTTTGGTTACTTGATCAGTCTCCAAGTGGGAGAATTGTTGGGATGTGGAGCCTAATTAATATGTAAAGGTCTTTTTTATATATTAACAATCTCGCCCAAATTTTAGGTTGTACAATTCAACTTATTTTTCTCCGTGTATTCTGTAACAGTGTTATAATTCATATATGTATATATAAATACTGTATCACAGTGGAGGTTACCACAAGGTGTTACCATGAATTGACTTTTCCCTCTCTCTCTAAGTTTACCAAAATCTTTTTCCTCTCTAAAATCTTTTTGATTCTTCGATTGTTCTTCGTAATTCACGAGGTGTTATTATAATCAATCCTAACAACTGGTATCATAGCAAAAGCGATTCAACACGATCACTAAAGATGGATAGTTCGAAACTTGGAATCGAGAAGTTTGATGGATTCGACTTTAGTTTTTAGAGGATGCATATCGAAGATTATCTTTACTAGAAAGATCTTCACACACCCTTGACTGGGGAGAAGCCTGAAGCCATGACACAAGATGTGTGGAACCTCAAGGATCGCAGGCGTTGGGGCTGATTCGGTTGACTTTATCTAGGAACGTGAGTTTAACATCGCAAAGGAGAAGACCACAACAGATCTGTTAAAGGCGCTATCAAATATGTATGAAAAGCCATCGGCAATTAACAAGGAATGATGCGTAGGTTATTCAATTTATAGATGTCTGAGACTGGATCTGTAGCTGATCACATAAATGAGTTCAATATGATTGTGAGTCAATTATGTTCTGTGGATACTAATGTTGATGATGAGATTAAGGCATTGATTTTGATGTCATCTCCGCCCAAGTCTTGGGATACTGTTGTTGCTGCGATTAGCAGTTCCCGTGGATATGAGAAACTGACGTTTGATGAAATCCGTGATGTTGTTCTCGATGAAAGTATTCGCAAATGAGAAGTGGGGGATTCATCGGGCAGTGCTCTTAGCGTTGACGGAAGGGGGAGAAACAAATCAAAAGGCCAACATCAACATGACCGATCAAAATCAAAGAATCAAGGAAAGTCTCTGAACAGACCCAATGTGATTTATTGGAATTATGGAGAGAAAGGGCACTATCGGTCAAGCTGCACAAAACCAAAGAAAAAGTAGAATAAAAAATATGCAATAATGATTCTGTAAATTCAGCGAAAGACATTGGAGTTGCTCTGATTCTGAGCGTGGACAACCCGGTTGAATCCTGGATTCTGGATTCTGGTGTATCTTTTCATTCTTGTACGAGCAAGGAATTGTTCCAAAATTTTAAATCCGGATATTTTGGAAAAATGTATCTTGCAGAACCCTTGAAGTTTGAAGGAAAAGGGGATATTTGCATTAAGATCCCATCAGAAAACCGATGGACATTGGAAGATGTTAGATATGTTCCCGAGCTTAAGAAAAATCTACTCTCTACTGGTCAGCTGGATAGCACGGGCTATACAATACAGTTTGGGAATGGTTCATGGAAGGTTATGAAGAAGGCTATGATTGTTGCTCGTTGCACGAAAATTGGAACCTTGTACACCACTGCAGGGTGTATTAACATGGTAGCTGTTTCTAAGGATGGTTCTGGTTCATGTTTGTGGCACAATAGACTTGGACACATGAGTGCCAAGGGAATGAAGATTCTGGTTGCAAAAGAAGCATTAGAAGGTCTGAAATTGATATGGGTCTTTGTGAGAGGTGTATTATGGGCAAACAAAAACGAGTTAGCTTTACAAAAACTCCGAGACAACCAAAGAAGGTGTGGTTAGAGATGGTTCATACAGACGTTTGGGGTCCATCTCTAGTTTCATCACTAGGAGGATCCAAGTTCTATGTTACCTTCATTGATGACTTCAGCAAAAATGTTTGGGTCTACTTTTTGAAGCATAAGTTAGATGTGTTTGCGACTTTCAAGAAGTGGGAGGCTGAAGTTGAGAATCAGACTGGTTTGAAGATCAAATGCCTGAGATCTAACAATGGTGGAGAGTATGACAAGTCAGAGTTCAAAGCATTTTGTGGTGCTGAGGGAATTAGAATGAAAATGCAAATGAGGTTTGGGCCTTCATGGTCCAATGAAAATGCAAATGAGGGAGAGGAGCCCATTTGAGAGACCAATACAATTTCACATGTAGAAAGGTACATATATGCTACTGTTTCATGTCTAAAAACGTTACAAAGGAAAGAAATAATTCTAAATTGGACACGGCAGATTACCACCCAAAAAAAATGAAAAGAACAAATAAAGCTTAACATCAAGCTCCAACTTTAACTAGCAAACAGAAGAGTGATAAAACATATTGATAAAAATTCTATGGAAACCAAGACACAAAAGAGGATAAGTATAAGAAAAGGACTATAATTCAATGGGATCAGCAAGCAATTGTCACTTCAATTTCCAATCAATATGAATAACGTACCATATGAACTCTCCTTTTCAACAAATATTTCAGCTGTAAATAATAATAACTAAAAGAAACTCTTATCTATTTCTAGACATCACAACCACATACTAACAATAAACTTTGTTTCAAGCAAACTTGGAACCACCTACTAACAGTAAACATTCCAGCACAATGAATCAAACTTGTAAAATCTCGTAACCCAACAAGTGAAAAACGAGAGGGAAGTTTGAGCTTTAGTGCAAGCTAAAGAAACTAACCTATACTTCTCTTAATAGTGAAAAAAGACGAGAAAGATTCATACTCTTTCAACTACAATATTAGATTAACAGTGAAGTAATTAGGTATATTTGTGAGATAAGCAACAAATAAAGGGAGAGTAAAACCGGAGGAGTTGAGACCATGCTTCAAATGGGTAAGTAAAAACTAATAAGGAACTCCAAACTTAAGAACAAAATATTTTCTTCATAGCAGCAGCCAGGTTGGCTGGGAGAAAACATTTAATCACCAAAATACTTGAGAAATAAGATGAAAGTATCACATAACACCTCTGATGGCCACAGCAAAACAAAGGGCTATAATGAGCACAAAACTTGGACAAAGAATCGAACTAATCGCGCTGCATTAGGTTACACACATACATCTATACAGACCCTAAGATTAAACAATAAGGAAGCTTAAACTAAGCTTATACCAAACCGAAACAAGATCATTTTTGGTTATAAACATGAAGGTACTCGAATAGGCAGACCGAATGGTCAACACAGTCACTTAAACACTAAACGAGCATCCAACCTACATAACTGGACACTAAACAACCAATTGGAACTCCAGGCCTTGCATGGTATTTAAGGAAATGAACCAGTTTCATCAACCAGCATGAGCAAAGATCAAAAGACCCAT
This sequence comes from Solanum rostratum, assembly GCA_029948455.1. Lineage (NCBI taxonomy): Eukaryota > Viridiplantae > Streptophyta > Magnoliopsida > Solanales > Solanaceae > Solanum > Solanum rostratum. Next base: position 11,301,355 of record CM057053.1, on the reverse strand, counting down.
TTAAGACCTCACACAGTGATTGAAACATCAACCCATATCATTACAATCAGTTCAAATAACAAAATTACAGCAAGATGGCTTGTTTCAACATTTAAATATGTGAATCCATATGAACCTGATAACTACAACGGACTAAAAAGAGTGAAAACAAGCACAAATTCTGAGCTAATCACTGAATCAAATCAGCCCCATATACAGTCTATTTGCAATGACAATGTGTAACTGATTACTGGCTAACTTAGGCCAAATCTAGATTGGACAGAGAACAAGAGAAGCATAAGGAACCTCACTGAAACCTCTCAAGTAAATAGACAGAATAAGAACGAGACCAAATCGTTTCATTGTAATTAAACACGTTCAACTCGTCACATGGGGACTGAAACGACTTACAAAAATCTGGAAAGCTCATGTTTCTAAGCATAGTCACAGGACTTAAAAGGGCCAATGAACAAAGCTCAAACATATCCACTGACTTCGGACCAGCAACCAGAAAGAAAAACCCAGAAACCAACCATTTCAACAGAAAAAATCAGAACAATGACCAAATACACGGGTTCAGCACATGACATGTGAGTGAATGACAAATCCATATTTATTCACAAAATTCGATGATTTACCAGCATTCGAACACTAACCAACACTATAAATTGAATCCAAACATCTAATAGAAATACATCAAACGTGCAACACTAAAGTGTAAAGAGCATGGAAAGGCAAAGTTTTTACCTTTTGCGCTGATTTTCTCTGGTTTGGCTGGTTTTTTACGTCAAAAATGGGGAAGGAGAAGAAGGGGATCGGGGGTTAGGGATTAAAAAAAAAAAGCGGGTCGGTTCGGGTTAAAAAAAAAGGCGGGTATTAATTAAAACAAAGAGTGGGCCGGTCTGGGGAAAGGGATTGGGTTTGGGGAAGTGTTGGGCTGGTGGGTTAAAAATTAAAATAAAAGAATGGGCTGGGATAAAAATGGAAGAGTGGGCTGTTTGGGAGAATAAATTGGGCCTGGAAAAAATTAGGTAAGGATTTTGGGCTTGGGAATAAAATAGGAATTGGGGTATTAGGAATAGTTTAGAATAAAAGAAAAAGAATTGGATTGGGTATTAAGAAAAAGGATTTAAAAATTAGCCACTTAAATTACAAACGTGACCAATTTCAAATTAATTGATTAATTCGACCACGAGATGAATTAATACAAATTGATCAAAGAGCTTTTAAATATTAACAACTTTAAAATAATTAAATTGACTAAGACGTAATTAATTCTAAAATAATTAAAATAAAGGTGATTAAAGATAAAATCTACTTGAGAATTTTTGAAACGATTAGTGAAAATATAACTCTTAACCATTGATACTTGAAAGAAATAAATATATATAACATGCAACAATAAACATAATTAAAATTAAAAGATTTAGACCCAAAATGCACTTAAATTTTTTTTTTTTTTTGCATTTTTGAAAGCTAATTATTTCAAATTGTGAAAATTAAAAGCTCGATGATTAATTTATACCGTGGAGGGTCAAAATTGGGTGTCAACAGCTGCCCCTTTCTTTGGGCAGGGTCGATGAAGGAGACCATGAACAAAGAAATTTGACAAATCCAATTTTGACAGACCACTATTCTATCTCCTTAAAAGAAAGGCATGGACTTTGGGAAATTGTGGCCGGACCCCGGTTTTGGGTTTCCTACATATCTCAGGTTACATGAGAACTCAGGCCATTTGTAGTTCAAAACGCTTGATTTTATGCCCGATTCTAAAAAAATTCAAAAGTCATTCCAACATCGAATTATGGAGAGATTGAAATGCTTGGGAATGAGATTTTAAGAGTAAATGTTAGAATACAGCCGAGTTTTCAAAGTTGAGCCCGCCTACATATCCTTGGACTTAGGAATCAGGTTGCTTGTAGTTCGACTCGATTGGTTGAAAAGGAAATCTTCTTATGCGAAGATAACCTTCGGTTGGGAGGAGTGACAAATGATTGAATATGAAAAGAGGCTTGTAACCTCTTATCCATGAATGTGGAGCTCTTCACATCCATAAATAAGAACTCACACGGACATAATTTCCAGAATCTTGGTGCATTTTCACTCAGATTAGAAAGATTGTCTCCAATGAGGGTTAAAATTTCATCGGATGCGAAACTGAAATTAGCAAACTCCAGAAAATACCCACATGCCTTCTGATAGGGGTGTGGTTGGACTGTGGTGGTAGTCGCTTCTCAGCTCGCGTCCAAAGAGTTTGACATTCCTCTCCGGACTATGTCCCAGTTCGCTGCTAAGATAGAGTTCCACGTCGCGATGTGTTTTCCTGTAGAACAGGTAAAAAGGTGAAAAGTACCTGTGGTAGTTCGAAATTACAAACGAAATTAATAATATAGAGAATAAAGTTTAGATATTCAAACGATCGTGGATGTCTTTGTCTTGTGTCGTGAATGCGATGTAGGTGAAGTAGCTTGTAATATAAAGCCTCCGCCAGGCGGGTCGACTGTAATGTAACGCCTGTATCTGGCGATGCAAAGCTTGTAATATAAAGTCTCCGACAGGCGGGGCGATTGTAATGTGACGCCTATATCTGGCGATGCAAAACTTGTAATATAAAGCCTCCGACAGGCGGGGCGATTGTGATGTGACGCCTATATCTGGCGATGCAAAACTTGTAATGTAAAGCCTCCAAAAGGCGGGGCGATTGTAATGTGACGCCTATATCTGGCGATGCAAAACTTGCAATGTAAAGCCTCCGACAGGCGGGGCGATTGTAATGTGACGCTTGTATCTGCATACGAAGTATGTAAATATTAAATTTAACTGTAGGTGTATGACGAGGTTGCTAGCATGCACGCCGCTGATCGATAGAGCTTTGATGGTGTTGCTATATCGTGGTCCTTGATCAGTAGAGTGCCGCTTCTCTTGCTTATATACATGCTCCGATTGGCGGAATCTTGACGATGTTGGATATGTGTAGCCTCCAAATTGTGGAGTTTGAACGATGCTTGCCATGTACAATTCTCGATTGGCAGAGATTGGGCGGTGCTTGCTATATACATATCCTCCAATTGGTGTAGTCTGAATGGCTTCTGCGATGTGTAGGCTTCGATCGGTATTGAAAATGTTTGCTATATACATCCTGCAGTTGGCGGAGTTTGGACTGTGTTTGCTATATACAACCTCCGATTGGCGGCGTTTGGACGACGTTTGCTATATACAACCTCCAAGCAGTGGAGTTTGACGCAGTTAGTTGTAGTTCTCTGATTAGCAGAATTTTCTTGACGTAGTTAGGTGGCGGTCTCCCTTCGGCGGAGCTTATTCGACGCAGTTAGATGGTGGTCACCAATTGGTGGAGTTATTCTTGAGACAAAACAAACTATCCTATTTATCCTACGGGGCCCCTTTGTATTTTGATCTGGATATCGAGTGTACCTGCAAAGATTTAAAATGGAACCGTGTTAGATAGAAAATATGAAGCATATCGAGAAAGTAAATAGGGAGAAGAATATTTTAGTTTATATTTGGAATAAGCTGAATGGTGTCTCCGGTCGTGCCCCAAGACTTGATGTCAGCTTCCTTGATTTCCCCTGTTCCTGCGCTCAAAGAAAATTTTAGTTTGGGAGAGGGATGTTGACTTGTGTCGACTCGCGGAATTTGGCTTCTTCATCGAAAACCTTCAATATTTCTCCAAACCGCCCTCGATCCCATGACCTGGAGACTCGGTAGGTGGATAATGAAGGAACATTTTGAAGAAAAGGAAAGGAAAAATAAAACAAACAAACAAATAAATAATAGTATGTTACTTTATAAGGGGGTATATTACTTATATATAGATATATAAGTATATGTGTATATAGATAGTAATCCTTAATTATTCTAAGGTTATGACACGTTTCGAGATCCACCGAGCTTCTCCATATCCAAGCAGCTCTTTTCATGATCTCATCTCCTTTTCATGCTCTCATCTCTTGATGACGCTTCTCTGACTCTCTTGGCAGATTTGTTGCCTTCCAATGATGCATAATTAAAGAAGGGTTTCCTATGGGTACGACCCAACCTTAGAGGTGGCCTACATATCTTCGATTGAGAATCAAGTCTATATGCAGTTTAGGGGTAACAGAATGAAAATTATGCAATGCAACGACCGAGCCTGACTCAGGCTGCCTACGTATCCAAGTGGAATCAGGTCAAAACGTAGTTCAAGTACAAAGGGAAACAAAGAAAATAACATGTAATGCAATGACCGGGCCTGACTCAGGCTGCCTACGTATCCAAGTGGAATCAGGTCAAAACGTAGTTCAAGTACAACAGAAAAATAAAATATTAAGAGACCGAATCCGACAGGGACTGCCTACGTATCCCACAAGGGAAGTCAGGTCAGCGTAGTTCTAAATACATAGAAATAATGCTTTCGGGTTTTCTAGGGAGACCGGACCCGATGTGGGCTGCTACGTACCCCACCCTGGGAAGTCAGGTCGAGACGTAGTTCTGTTACACAAAAATGCAAAATAAACTAGCCTTGGTATCTTCAGATGTAGTACTTCTTGATGGCATCTGAATTGATTGGCTTGGTGCTCACCGTGCCGTCCATTTCTGCTAAGATCAGCGCTCCTCCGGAGAGTACTCTATGAACCATATAGGGACCTTGCCAGTTTGGTGCAAATTTTCCTTTGGCTTCTTCTTGGTGAGGAAATATCTTCAATAATAATTCTCCTGGTTTGAACTGTCGAGGCCTAACCCTCTTGTTGAATGCCTTAGCCATTCTGTTTTGGTAAAGCTGACCGTGACAGACCGCATCCATCCTTTTCCCATCAATGAGCATCAACTGTTCGATCCTACTGCGAATCCATTCTGCATCATCCAAGCCAACTTCTTGGATAATCCTCAAAGATGGTATCTCCACCTCAGCAGGTATTACTGCTTCTGAACCATAAACCAGCATATAAGGAGTTGCCCCTGTGGATGTTCTAATCGTAGTGCGATAACCGAGCAAAGCATACGGTAGCTTCTCATGCCATTGCTTGTGACTATCTATAATCTTCCTCAAAATCTTCTTAATATTCTTGTTTGCGGCCTCAACCGCCCCATTCATCTGTGGCCGATAGGTTGTGGAGTTTCGATGAGCGATCTTGAACCTTTCACAGATCTCTTGCATAAGATCACTATTAAGATTTGCCGCATTATCTGTGATGATTGATTCTGGAATTCCGAATCGGCAAATTATGTTGCTGCGAATGAAATCTGCCACTACCTTCTTAGTCACTGCCTTGTATGTCGAAGCTTCAACCCATTTCGTGAAATAATCGATGGCTACCAGGATGAAACGATGTCCATTTGATGCGGCGGGCTCTATGGGTCCAATCACATCCATGCCCCAAGCGGCAAATGGCCAAGGAGAACCCATCACATTGAGCTCGTTTGGTGGGACTCGGATAAAATCTCCATGCACTTGGCATTGATGACACTTCTGCACATATCGAATGCTATCTCTCTCCATCGTCATCCAAAAGTATCTGGCTCTCAAAATCTTCTTTGCTAGGGTGAACCCATTCATGTGAGGCCCACATGTCCCTGCATGTATTTCTTCTAAAAGTCTTGTCGCTTCCTTGGCGTCGACGCATCTTAGCAATCCTAAATCTGGAGTCCTCCTATATAGGATTTCCCCGTTAAGAAAGAAATGATTGGCCATTCTCCTCAAAGTCCGTTTTTGCTTGTTTGTGGCGTTTTCAGGGTACTCTTGTGCTTCTATCAATCTTTTGATGTCATAGTACCATGGTCTTCCATCCAACTCCTCATCTACATGAAAGCAATATGCATGTTGTTCGTGTATCTCCACCCCAATAGGATCGATGTAATTCTTATCCGGATGCTGAATCATTGAGGACAATGTTGCCAAAGCATCGGCAAATACATTTTGAGTTCGAGGGACATGCTTGAATTCAATCTTCGTGAATCTCTGACTCAACTCCTTTATGTAATGCAAGTAAGGAAGGATCTTAACATCCTTAGTAACCCATTCTCCTTGGACTTGATGAATCAGCAAACTGGAATCCCCTATCACCAAGAGCTCTTTGATATTCATGTCTATAGCCATCCTGAGTCCCAAAATACAAGTTTCATACTCCGCCATGTTATTTGTACAATCAAATCTAATCTTGGCTGAAATTGGGTAATATTGGTCAGTCTCTGAAATTAAGACTGCTCCTATTCCGACTCCTTTGGAATTTGATGCTCCATCAAAGAACATCCTCCATCCATCAAATGGTTCTGATATGTCTTCTCCCACAAACAACACCTCTTCATCAGGGAAATAGGTTTTGAGCGGCTCGTAATCTTGATCCACTGGATTTTCTGCAAGGTGGTCAGCCAAGGCTTGTCCTTTGATGGCTTTCTGTGTCACATACACAATATCAAACTCACTCAACAAAATTTGCCATTTCGCCAATTTACCTGTAGGCATCGGCTTCTGAAAGATATACTTGAGTGGATCCATTCTTGAGATCAAGTATGTGGTGTATGCGGATAGGTAGTGCCTGAACTTTTGCGCGACCCAAGTCAAAGCGCAACACGTTCGTTCCAACAGGGTGTATCTTGCCTCGTATGGGGTGAACTTCTTGCTTAAGTAGTAAATGGCTTGTTCCTTTCTACCTGTCTCATCGTGTTGCCCCAGCACGCACCCAAATGCACCATCCATGACAGATAAGTACAATAGCAAAGGCCTCCCAGGCTCAGGTGGGACCAATACTGGCGGGTTGGACAAATATTCTTTGATCTTGTCAAAAGCCTCTTGACATTCCTCCATCCATTTTGTGGCAGCATCTTTCTTCAGCAACTTGAATATGGGTTCACATATTATTGTGGATTGAGCGATGAACCGGCTAATGTAGTTGAGCCTCCCTAAGAAACTCATCACGTCCTTCTTGGTCTTAGGAGGGGTAAATCGCGGATTGCTTTAACCTTTGACGGATCCAACTCTATGCCCTTTCGACTGACAATGAATCCTAGTAATCTTCCTGCAGGTACTCCAAATGCACACTTTGCTGGATTCAATTTTAAGTCGTACCTTCGCAATCTTTCAAAGAACTTTCGTAAATCACCCAAGTGGTCTAAACTCTTCTTGGACTTGATAATGACATCATCCACATACACTTCAATTTCCTTATGGATCATATCATGGAAAAGAGTGGTCATCGCCCTCATGTAAGTTGCTCCAGCATTTTTGAGACCAAATGGCATCACCCTATAGCAATACACGCCCCATGGTGTGACAAATGCCGTCTTCTCTGCGTCATCTTCATCCATCAAGATCTGGTGATATCCCGCAAAACAATCCACGAATGACTGCAACTCATGCTTCGCACAATTATCAATGAGTATGTGAATATTTGGAAGAGGAAAATCATCCTTAGGACTGGCTCGATTGAGATCTCGATAGTCCACGCATATTCTGATTTTCCCATCCTTTTTTGGCACTGGCACGATGTTGGCCAACCATGTGGGGTAATTCGTAACCCTTACGACATTGGCTTCAATTTGCTTAGTTACTTCCTCTTTAATCCTCAGACTCAAGTCGGGCTTGAATTTTCTTGTCTTTTGCTTGACGGGTGGACAAGTGGGATCAATTGGCAACTTGTGTGTGACAATGTCAATACTTAATCCTGGCATATCATCGTAAGACCAAGCAAATACATCAACATACTGCTTAAGCAAATCTATCAATTCTTGCTTCCTTTCGCTTTCTAAATGTATGCTGACCCGTGTTTCCTTTATGACTTCTTCATCTCCTAAGTTGACAACCTCTGTCTCTTCCATGTTGGGCTTCTCTTGACTTTCAAACTGCTCGATTTGGTGTGGCAAATTTTCTGGCAACATGCTTTCATCATATTCTTCGTGATCCCACTCGTTAATCCTGTTTTGCTCGATGAATTCGTGACATGTCATAACCGTTGAACTAGGATTTTTATTAATATGAGTGCTGAAAAATATAAACGGTAAGTAAAGATAAATAAATAAATAAAAAAAAGAAATAGATATTTTTTAAAGTAATGAGATGTTTTGGGAAAATAAGACTTTCATTCAAAAGCATTCTAGCTTTTCAAAAGAGGCAAGCCACAAAAAGGGTCAAACATGACTCAAGCCTCGATCATGATCAAGCAAATTTTAAAACTACTACTTTCCACACTACCAGGAGTCCTGTCGAAATAGAGATGGGCTGACGGTCCAGTTTTGCAACGCTTCTCCGGGCTCGGCATCACGGATGGTCAATTTGACGAGATCTATCTCTTTCTCTTCTCCGATCATGGCTACGAACAAATTTTCCATTCCTTCCATGATGTCATCTTCAACTGCTAGACCTAGGGTTGGAGCTTGTTCTGGCACAAATGTCATCTTGCTCGACCTCCCGCCGCAGACTCTTCCCGATATAGGCTGATATCCAAGCCCGGCAGTACCTTTCTGATGTTTCAGCTGGATTGGTTCGACTATGCCATCACGCTTGAGTCCAAGTCCCGTCCTAGGCTGATATCCATACTTCAACATCTCTGAAGCAACCATCTTTGCCGCGCTTGACAAATTTACTTCATTTGACTCTCCTTTCTCATCCACTTTCGCAGCTTGCATAATTTCCAGAGTATGGAAAGTGGCTCCATCTAACTCGCCAGTGACCGGAATAGAATCAATAGAACAGGTGGGGTGACTATGCTCCCCATGGATGGTAACTTCCGCGTGACCCCACTCAAACTTTACACACTGATGAAGGGTTGAAGGCACGGCTCTTGCCATGTGGATCCATGGTCTTCCCAGCAAAAGGTTGTAGTTAGACGACACGTCCATCACCTGAAACAGAATACGGAATTCAGCAGGCCCCACCTGCAATGTGAGATATGCTTCTCCAATGACACTTCTTTGTGCCCCATCAAAAGCTCTAACTTTCACACGACTCTCTCTTATCTCTCCCATGTTCACACCCAACTCCCTTAGCGTTTTGAAAGGGCAAATATTGCATCCAGAACCACCATCAATCAGAACTCGAGTCACAATCTTATCACAACATTTGACCGCGATGTGAAGCGCTTCGTTGTGTCCAACCCCTTCTGCCGGTAGCTCATCATCATAAAAAGAAATCTTGTTAGCTTCCACAACTCGTCCGATGGTCGCAGCTAGAGTTTCACTTGAGGTCTCTTTTGGGATGCAAATACCACTTAATACTTCCATTAAAGCATTCCTATGGGTTTCAGAACTCATAAGCAACGACAAAATGGATATGTGGGCTGGTGTTCTCTTTAACTGTTCTTCAACTGAATAGTCCTTAGGTTGCATCTTCTTCCAGAATTCAGCAGCTTCGGCATCGGTGATATTTCTCTTCAAATTATGTCCCTTCCCAATAATTCCTTGATTAAGATCTCCTGGAGCATAACATCTCCCAGACCTAGTCATTCCTTGAGCCACAGCGGTATCGACCATCTTACCCATAGCTTTCGCTTGGTAATCCCATGGGACTGCTTTGGTGTCATACTCAGGCTTCTCGGTGATCAAAGTGGTTACCACAACTCTTGGCAAGTAGGTTTGGACAGTCAAAGGTTCCCTTAACTGAACTGTGATAACAGGCTACACCGGAGACGCAGTAGCAACTCCTTCGATGTCCCAACCAGGAAAGATAGTATCTTCCAAACCATATTCCCTTTCTAGTGTGACCATGTTGACTTCCCGATTCTCGTGATTCGGCAAAGGGTTATTGTTCACATTCGGAGGTGCCGGAGTGCATTTTATAATACCCCTCTTGATCAGAGACTCTATCTGATTCTTCAACCCATAACAGTCCTCCGTGTCGTGCCCTTGGATCCCTGAATGGTAAGCGCATCGCTTGTTCCCATCAAAGTTGCGAGGAATAGGATCAGGGAGTTTTCCTTCAACTGGCTGCAACACCCCCTCTGCCCTCAGTCTTTCAAATAACGGGGCATAAGGTTCGGCAATGGGCGTGTAGGTGCGAGTGTTTCTGGCTTCGAGATTTGGACGTGGTCTTGGTGCATATGCTGGCCTATTTTGATGGATTGGCGCTTGGATAGGGACATATGGCCTTGGTGGATTTTGGTGTGCTGGTGCTCGAGGTGGATTGTAGTGGGGTTGGGTATTATATACTGGGTATGGGATGTACGGAGCATGTGCAGCAATTTGAGGATTGTTGGGGTATCGGTGAGATGAACCTCCATGATGGTAGGTGATAGTTAAGACATCCTCCTTTTTCTTCTTGACGCCACTGATGGATCCCAATTGTATGGCCTTACTTGCAGCTTGTAACGCAGCCATGGACTGAATCTTCCCAGATTTGATGCCTTCCTCTATAAAGTCTCCCATTTTGACCAATTCGGCAAACTTTTGGCCCATCATCGACATCATCTTATCAAAGTAGACACCTTCTTGAGCTCGAATAAAGTATTTGGAGAGCTCACTCTCATCCAGTGGTGGTTGGACCCTAGCAGCCTCAGTTCTCCGACGTCTTGCATACTCTTGGAAGTCCTCGGAGGGTTTCTTCTGTATGTTGGCTAGTGAGAACCTATCTGGAGTGATTTCAGTGTTGAATTTGAAACGAGTCATGAAATCCTCGGCCATTTCTTGCCAATCATGCCATTTATGAGGATCCTGACGAGTATACCAAGTCAAGGCTTCTCCAGACAAACTTCGAATGAATAACTTCATCCTTAACTTCTCATTTCTCCCAACACCGACTAACTTATCACAATATGCCCTCAAATGCGCGTGAGGGTCACCTTTCCCATCAAATAGTTCAAACTTTGGCGGCTTGTACCCTGTTGTCATATCGATATCCGGGTGAATGCATAAGTCATCATAATCCAAGCTCTCTGCTCCCCTAGTGACTTGCAAGCTTTTTAACGCCTTCCTTAGACCATGAAGTTGGGCGTTTATCGACTCATCTTCCTTCAAGCGAGCATCTTTCTCCATTTCTGCATATTGATCAACCTCGTACGGGACCTTAACCACGGCCGGGGTCGTGAAAGCAGGAGCTTCAACAGCACATATAGGTGGCACATATGGCTCATGAGGAGCGGCAACGTGTGCCCCGAATATCTGCTGCATCGCGGGATAGGCGGGTATCGTATGAGCTTGTGGTAGATGATCAGGAGTGGCCCCGACCATTGATGAGGAAACCAACGGCGCTTGGCCATGAATTGGAACATGTTGGGTATGCCCAGGCCGTTTTGGTGAGGCAGTGGAAGGCAGGTCAGTTTTTGGAAAGTAGACAGGTGTTTTAAAGGTTGGGAGAGTAGTAGCTGAAAGCTTGGCCAAGTCTCGTACTTGCCGCAATTCCTCCCTCAGGGCTTCCAACTCTTGTGCCATAAGAGCCATTCTTTCGTCATTTTGAGCAGTACTTTGAGAACCTTCAGGGTTTTCCATAGGTACTATTATATTTGCAGCAGCGTCAAATTCTTCTCCGCTAGTCATCTTTCTTTTGGATCGAAGGTTGTATCGTGAGTCAGCCAGTTTGCAAGTCGACACAAATCCACGTTCTTTTGGGATTAATAATAACCAACATAAAAAAAGGAAGAAAAGAAAAGGAAAACTATGTTAGTTTGGGAGATGTTGTAAGGAAAAGGAAATAATGTATATAGCAAATATGTAACACATATATACGCCAAATTGGCGACATTCAAGATACGTCCTAATATGGGGCCTCGATTTGGGATGTATCCAATATGCGTGGATACACGAGATGTTGAACATATTTTGAAATTCATGTGTGTGAGATATTAACATTTGAGGTATCACATAATGCAGTAGTCAAAAATGACAATAGCACCTTGTGCAAAGTATCTTAACAATATGGTCGAGTTAAAATAGTAGAATATACCAAACTGAGACATGTGCGATACACTTGTCTGATACCAACAAGTGTGAGATATCTGATACTTTTATCAGATACCAATATTGTAATACCCTTGTATGAAACCTTGTCTGATACCTATATGTGCAAGAAAAGTCTGATACCCTTGCCTGATACCCATATTTTGAAAATCATGTGTGGGAGATATTAACATTTGAGGTATCACATATTGCAGTAATCAAAAATGACAATAGCACCTTGTGCAAATAATCTTAACAATATGCTCTAGTTAAAACTATGATAATCATATTGTGATAGCATTATTTGATACACTTGTCGGATACCTATAAGTATGAGACATATCTGATACCCTTGTCTGATACACATATTGTGATATTCATGTGACTGAAAAAAACTTGAATAATAAACTAACAACGAAAGAATAACCTTTGTGAAATTATCTATTAGCATTCATTGGAATTATAATGCAGGGATGTAAATTGAATAACAATCATAAAGATGTATCCAAAAAATATTGTAAATAACTTTTAATTACACAAAAAGAAGAATGTTGTTTATGTGTCAAAAAGAAAAAAAAACAGTTATATTAATAGGTTCTTCCGAAAGAATCACGACGTTGTCACTATCGGCTAGACGAGATGAATCTCTCGGCCTTGGAGGGTCGTCGTTTTCACTTTCAAAACCTTCATTTGCCTTGTATATTTCGTATTTCCATAGAATTGCAGCATATCTTCTCCAAAGATAAAGAGGATCGGGTGATTGGGATGGAACATGAATCCCGTCACTTAGATACTTAGCAAATTCGGAACACTGGTGTCTTCTTCAATTTCTTCATCAACCGCATTAACTTGTTCATTTGAAATCGGAGAAGACGATGGAAGATCTTGGTTATCACAAGGAGGTTGTGTTAAACCTAAACTAAATGAAGGAGATTCCATCGGAAAAAATGGCGGAAAAAAAATGGTGATGCTGCGTATGAAGGAAGAAGAAGAGAGATTGAGGGAAGGCGGAACAATAAAGAAAAAGTAAAAAAATAACTTTGAAAAGGGGACCTACGGTTTTGTGGGTTCCCAAAGTAAATTCAAAAAGGTAACTGCCAACAAATAAATCGGGAAAGGAAAAAAATAATTAACTGCTTGATTTTAATTGGACTGTTACCAAAAAAAAGCATAGAAAAAGGAAGTGGACTTCTTATTAGTTTAGGTATTAAAAAAAAATGAAAAATTTTTTAAAAAAAAAGAGAATTTTAGTAATTAAATTAAATGGTAGGTAAAATTGGAGATTATGATAAAATTAGTCGTGTATTTGTGTAAATTTCCCTAATATTTTATGTATAGTCAAACTATATTTAGTTTCAAGTGTATCGTAATATATATTCAGTGTATAGCCTATGTATAAATAATTTACATTGTATAGCCAATGAATACTTTTTATGACTTTTGGCAAATTATATTCTATCGTCGTGTATATTTTTCTATAATTTTGGACTATTTTTTATGTAAATAAAAGGAAAAAACTAAGTTTATAACGGTTGTACAAAGGAACAAAGGTGACATAATATTCGCCTAGTGAAAATTTCGTGTTAATTTCTTTATTCAAGAAAACATCTTACTATTTAATATTTGCCTTTGTGACTCATGTATATAATGTTATATATGTTGGGATGTGGAGCCTGATTAATATGTAAAGGTCTTTTTTATATATTAACGATCTCGTCGTTCAACCTGGGAATGAGATGATATGGATGGATGATTATTTGGAGGAATTGGGCAAGAAGCAAAGCGAGAAGATTCTTTACTCAAATAGTCAGAGTGTCATATCGTTAGTAAAGAACCCAGTCTATCATTCGAAGACAAAGCACATCAGAAGATGATATCATTTCACTCATAGGGCAGTGGAGGATGGTAATGTGTGTGGAGAATATAGAGGGTGCAAAGAATCTAGCAGACATGTTGACAAAATGTGTCGATGTTAAGAAACTCGGGTTGGGCAAGACCATAGTTGGACTTTTGTAGATGCGAGTTCTGCAATGTTGTGGTGCGGTAGGAAATATTGATATTGTGATAACATTGTTTTTGAAAGAATACTGTTTTGGTTACTTGATCAGTCTCCAAGTGGGAGAATTGTTGGGATGTGGAGCCTAATTAATATGTAAAGGTCTTTTTTATATATTAACAATCTCGCCCAAATTTTAGGTTGTACAATTCAACTTATTTTTCTCCGTGTATTCTGTAACAGTGTTATAATTCATATATGTATATATAAATACTGTATCACAGTGGAGGTTACCACAAGGTGTTACCATGAATTGACTTTTCCCTCTCTCTCTAAGTTTACCAAAATCTTTTTCCTCTCTAAAATCTTTTTGATTCTTCGATTGTTCTTCGTAATTCACGAGGTGTTATTATAATCAATCCTAACAACTGGTATCATAGCAAAAGCGATTCAACACGATCACTAAAGATGGATAGTTCGAAACTTGGAATCGAGAAGTTTGATGGATTCGACTTTAGTTTTTAGAGGATGCATATCGAAGATTATCTTTACTAGAAAGATCTTCACACACCCTTGACTGGGGAGAAGCCTGAAGCCATGACACAAGATGTGTGGAACCTCAAGGATCGCAGGCGTTGGGGCTGATTCGGTTGACTTTATCTAGGAACGTGAGTTTAACATCGCAAAGGAGAAGACCACAACAGATCTGTTAAAGGCGCTATCAAATATGTATGAAAAGCCATCGGCAATTAACAAGGAATGATGCGTAGGTTATTCAATTTATAGATGTCTGAGACTGGATCTGTAGCTGATCACATAAATGAGTTCAATATGATTGTGAGTCAATTATGTTCTGTGGATACTAATGTTGATGATGAGATTAAGGCATTGATTTTGATGTCATCTCCGCCCAAGTCTTGGGATACTGTTGTTGCTGCGATTAGCAGTTCCCGTGGATATGAGAAACTGACGTTTGATGAAATCTGTGATGTTGTTCTCGATGAAAGTATTCGCAAATGAGAAGTGGGGGATTCATCGGGCAGTGCTCTTAGCGTTGACAGAAGGGGGAGAAACAAATCAAAAGGCCAACATCAACATGACCGATCAAAATCAAAGAATCAAGGAAAGTCTCTGAACAGACCCAATGTGATTTATTGGAATTATGGAGAGAAAGGGCACTATCGGTCAAGCTGCACAAAACCAAAGAAAAAGTAGAATAAAAAATATGCAATAATGATTCTGTAAATTCAGCGAAAGACATTGGAGTTGCTCTGATTCTGAGCGTGGACAACTCGGTTGAATCCTGGATTCTGGATTCTGGTGTATCTTTTCATTCTTGTACGAGCAAGGAATTGTTCCAAAATTTTAAATCCGGATATTTTGGAAAAATGTATCTTGCAGAACCCTTGAAGTTTGAAGGAAAAGGGGATATTTGCATTAAGATCCCATCAGAAAACCGATGGACATTGGAAGATGTTAGATATGTTCCCGAGCTTAAGAAAAATCTACTCTCTACTGGTCAGCTGGATAGCACGGGCTATACAATACAGTTTGGGAATGGTTCATGGAAGGTTATGAAGAAGGCTATGATTGTTGCTCGTTGCACGAAAATTGGAACCTTGTACACCACTGCAGGGTGTATTAACATGGTAGCTGTTTCTAAGGATGGTTCTGGTTCATGTTTGTGGCACAATAGACTTGGACACATGAGTGCCAAGGGAATGAAGTTTCTGGTTGCAAAAGAAGCATTAGAAGGTCTGAAATTGATATGGGTCTTTGTGAGAGGTGTATTATGGGCAAACAAAAACGAGTTAGCTTTACAAAAACTCCGAGACAACCAAAGAAGGTGTGGTTAGAGATGGTTCATACAAACGTTTGGGGTCCATCTCTAGTTTCATCACTAGGAGGATCCAGGTTCTATGTTACCTTCATTGATGACTTCAGCAAAAATGTTTGGGTCTACTTTTTGAAGCATAAGTTAGATGTGTTTGCGACTTTCAAGAAGTGGGAGGCTGAAGTTGAGAATTAGACTGGTTTGAAGATCAAATGCCTGAGATCTAACAATGGTGGAGAGTATGACAAGTCAGAGTTCAAAGCATTTTGTGGTGCTGAGGGAATTAGAATGAAAATGCAAATGAGGTTTGGGCCTTCATGGTCCAATGAAAATGCAAATGAGGGAGAGGAGCCCATTTGAGAGACCAATACAATTTCACATGTAGAAAGGTACATATATGCTACTGTTTCATGTCTAAAAACGTTACAAAGGAAAGAAATAATTCTAAATTGGACACGGCAGATTACCACCCAAAAAAAATGAAAAGAACAAATAAAGCTTAACATCAAGCTCCAACTTTAACTAGCAAACAGAAGAGTGATAAAACATATTGATAAAAATTCTATGGAAACCAAGACACAAAAGAGGATAAGTATAAGAAAAGGACTATAATTCAATGGGATCAGCAAGCAATTGTCACTTCAATTTCCAATCAATATGAATAACGTACCATATGAACTCTCCTTTTCAACAAATATTTCAGCTGTAAATAATAATAACTAAAAGAAACTCTTATCTATTTCTAGACATCACAACCACATACTAACAATAAACTTTGTTTCAAGCAAACTTGGAACCACCTACTAACAGTAAACATTCCAGCACAATGAATCAAACTTGTAAAATCTCGTAACCCAACAAGTGAAAAACGAGAGGGAAGTTTGAGCTTTAGTGCAAGCTAAAGAAACTAACCTATACTTCTCTTAATAATGAAAAAAGACGAGAAAGATTCATACTCTTTCAACTACAATATTAGATTAACAGTGAAGTAATTAGGTATATTTGTGAGATAAGCAACAAATAAAGGGAGAGTAAAACCGGAGGAGTTGAGACCATGCTTCAAATGGGTAAGTAAAAACTAATAAGGAACTCCAAACTTAAGAACAAAATATTTTCTTCATAGCAGCAGCCAGGTTGGCTGGGAGAAAACATTTAATCACCAAAATACTTGAGAAATAAGATGAAAGTATCACATAACACCTCTGATGGCCACAGCAAAACAAAGGGCTATAATGAGCACAAAACTTGGACAAAGAATCGAACTAATCGCGCTGCATTAGGTTACACACATACATCTATACAGACCCTAAGATTAAACAATAAGGAAGCTTAAACTAAGCTTATACCAAACCGAAACAAGATCATTTTTGGTTATAAACATGAAGGTACTCGAATAGGCAGACCGAATGGTCAACACAGTCACTTAAACACTAAACGAGCATCCAACCTACATAACTGGACACTAAACAACCAATTGGAACTCCAGGCCTTGCATGGTATTTAAGGAAATGAACCAGTTTCATCAACCAGCATGAGCAAAGATCAAAAGACCCATTTAAGACCTCACACAGTGATTGAAACATCAACCCATATCATTTCAATCAGTTCAAATAACAAAATTACAGCAAGATGGCTTGTTTCAACATTTAAATATGTGAATCCATATGAACCTGATAACTACAACAGACTAAAAAGAGTGAAAACAAGCACAAATTCTTATTGGGGCATGATTGATTCTGCAGAATATTGATTATTCTGCAGATCTTCTTGCCTTTATTTGTGCATAATTAGATGTATATTAGTTGTCAATTATAGCTGTATATTAGGTAAACATTTTACAGCTTTATAGTGAGATAATTTAGGAGTTAATGGTGGTGTAAAACTTGTATATATTACTCTGCACTGTATCAGTAAAAAGACAAGATTGAAATCCTTTTCCTTCTCCATCCATAGAGCCTTTATGGTATCAGCGCCTTTCTAAACTCCAACGAGTCTTCTCATCTCTTTCAATTCTTCTATCAGTCCTATGGCATCCATGGTGAATCCAAGTGATTCTATTGTTCCCGCTGATAACACCAGCCACCTGGTGCAGTTCAACCCCAGTTCCCAACTTCCGCTAAAACTCACTGGTCCAATGAACTTTGTCATCTGGAAAGCACAGGTCGAATCCCTCATGTTCGGTCATGATCTGTACTGCTATCTTGATGGAACCTTGGCAGCACCATCAAAAACAGTAACGCTCAACAACCAAGAGGTACCTAATCCCAAGTACAAACTCTGGTTTCGCCAAGACCAGTTGATCCGTAATGCCTTAATGGCATCTGTTGATTCTACAATTACCTCTGCTATCGCCAAAACTTCCACCTCAAAGCAAGCGTGGGACACACTGCATAACCAGTATGCCAACAAATCACATACGAGGGTTTTTAGTCTTCGAAACTCTCTGGCTACAATCACAAAAAACTCTCGCAGTATGACAGAGTATCTGCGTGAGATTAGGAATGTTGCCGATGAACTTGCAACAGCTGGAACTCCAATTCCAGATGATGAACTTGCTGTCAAAATTCTCAGTGGTTTAGGACCCGAGTATGATTCAATTTCAGCGGTTATCCAAGCTCGAGATACACCTATCTCATATGAGGAACTATACAATAAGCTCCTCAACAGAGAGCTTCTCCTCAAGCATAAAGAGCCTAATCAGGCCTCAATTACAGCTTCAGTGGCACAAAAACCATTGCCAAATAATTCTACACACCGCAATAATAAAAGAGGACAACCCTGGCGATCACAACATCCCAAGCAGCAAAATGCGCCAAACTCTTCATCACCAAATTGGCGTCCAGCGAATGCACCAGCCCCATCAGCAAATTGGCATCCAACAGCTTCCCAACAAAGTCGTCCAGTTTGTCAACTATGTGGTCGCATCGGCCATACAGCCAATGTGTGTCGTTCATGCTCCCACAATCACTTGGAAGCCAGAGCAAACTTTGCTTCTATGCCTTGGGTTGTTGATTCAGGAGCATCACATCATATAACTGCTGATTCCCAAAATCTCCAACGTTCGGATGACTACACTGGTACCGACGATATTTCCATGGGCAATGGTAATAAAATTCCTATAACTCACACTGGTCATGTTCAAATAAATGCTTCAAATAAAAAGTTTCATCTTTCAAATACCTTGTGTGCACCAGACATCAAACGTAACCTTATTTCTGTGTCTCAGTTTTGCAAAGATAATCTGACCTCCATAGAATTTTTTCCTTTTGATTTTCTTGTGAAGGATCTGAGTACGGGGGCACCATTGGCACGAGGCCAGAATAAAGAAGGACTTTATGAGTGGCCTGCAGGAGGATCCCAATGCAATCTGAGCTACCAATCCTATATGGCTGAATCTCAACAATCCTGGCATAGAAAATTAGGACACCCAAATAAAAGAGTGCTTAAAACACTCTTACAAAAGCTTTCCATTCCAGTTTCAAATTCCAAAATAGTTGATAATTGTAATTCCTGCTCTTCAAATAAAAGCCATCGGCAACCTTTTTTTGAGAATACTCTGGTGAGCAAAAAACCTTTACAAATAATTTTCAGCGATGTATGGGGCCCATCACCTATTTTGTCGATTGACAAAAAATTATATTATGTAATTTTTGTTGATCAATTTACAAAATACATTTGGCTGTACACGCTTAAAAATAAAAGTGAGGTTCAAACAATTTTCTCTAAATTTAAACCCCTTGTTGAAAATTACTTTCATACAAAAATACTCTCAGTCTACACTGATGGCGGTGGTGAGTTTGAAGGTCTCAAGTCATTTCTTCACACCAATGGCATCGAACACCTTGTATCACCACCTTACACACCACAACGAGTAGCTATGGCTGAACGTAGACATCGACACATCATTGAAACAGCAAAAACCATTTTACACCAAGCCTCTATGCCTCCAGTATTTTGGTCCTTTGCTTGTCAACAAGCCACCTACTTGATTAATAGGCTGCCTTCTCGCACACTTCATTATGATTCTCCGTACCAACGATTATTTGGAGAAATTCCAAATTATCAATCCATTCGTACTTTTGGTTGCCTATGTTATCCTTGGCTTAAACCATATGCCAAACACAAACTAGAACCCAAGTCCACCCCTTGTGTTTACTTGGGATATTCTAATACCCATCACAGCCATCAGTGTTATGATCCTAGTTCACAAAGGATATATATTTCACGAGATGTTATTTTTTATGAAAATAAATTTCCATTTTCTGATATATTTTCATCTTTAAAAGACAAAAGAATTTTAAAGTTAGAGTGGGATATCTTGTACAAAGAGTCACATGAACCCAATGTCAAATCTGTGCCTCCAGTGGATAATGAGATTCCCCAACCAATCAAGGTTGCTCCAGAATCATTGGCGACCCCTACTGCAGGTTCATCTTTAGGTCCTTCATCAGCAGCAGTGCCACCTACAACCACCGTCTCAGATTGCCCCACACCGTCTATTGCTGTCCCACCTGCCACACAACCACTAATACAGTACCAACGCCGAAACAGACACATCCAAACAACCCCTTGTTTATACCTACACCAAATCCCTCCCTGTCCAGTCCATCCCAATCAAAACCAATCATCTACCACTACTTCCGCACATACCCAACAACCACCCATTCACCGACCTGTTACTCGTTCACAAAACAATATCACCAAACCTAAGCAACCATTTGATTATCTTGCAGTTTCGTTAACCGAACCTCTTCCTACTACTTATAACCAAGCCCAAAAGAGTGTACACTGGAGAGAAGCGATGAAACTCGAGTTTGAAGCTTTGATGAACAATAAGACCTGGGAGCTTGTACCACCATCTTCATCTCAGAATGTTGTTGATTGCAAATGGCTCTATCGTATCAAAACAAAATCAGATGGAAGTGTTGATAGGTATAAAGCTCGGTTAGTTGCAAAGGGTTTCACACAACGACCGGGTGTCGATTATCACTCTACATTCAGTCCAGTGGTAAAACCTGCTACTGTCAGACTCATTTTGTCACTTGCAGTTCAACACAATTGGCATTTGCACCAGTTGGATGTGAATAACGCATTTCTTCAAGGACACCTTGAAGAAGATGTTTATATGCGCCAACCTCGTGGGTATGCTCATCCTGATTTTCCTCATTATGTGTGCAAATTGAAGAAATCAATTTATGGACTTAAGCAGGCCCCTCGAGCCTGGTACTCTGAGTTAAAGCAATTCTTGCTTCAGATTGGCTTTCAAAAGTCTAATTCTGACTCTTCTCTATTTATTCGGCATCAAAATGGAGCATTGGTCTACATTCTTGTATACGTGGATGACATAATTATCACTGGATCAAACTCTGAGATTATCAAGAAAACTATCCAGCTTCTTTCAGCCAGATTCTCTCTCAAAGATCTTGGAAATCTCCATTACTTTTTGGGTATTGAAGTTCTCCGCACCAAAGAAGGGATCGTTCTTTCTCAGGCCAAGTATATTTCAGATCTTCTTGCTGCCCATAAAATGTCTGAGTGTAAACCTGTTACAACTCCCATGAGTTCCACTGCCTCACTATCATTAAAGGATGACACACCTCCGGCGGATGCCACTTTGTATCGGCAAGTACTTGGTAAGCTCCAATATCTGTCATTCACCAGACCAGATATAAGCTTTGCAGTTAATAAATTATCTCAATTCATGCATGCTCCTACACAAACACACTGGTCTTTTGTTAAGAGACTCTTACGATACATCCAGCATACCAAAAATCATGGCTTACAGATAACGAGCAAGACACATCCTGGATTGTTCATGTATTCAGATGCCGATTGGGCTGGTGACATTAATGACAGGAGCTCAACGTCTGGGTATATCCTGTACCTTGGTGCAAATCCTATTAGCTGGTCATCCAAGAAGCAACGCACTGTTGCGCGATCCTCCACTGAAGCAGAGTATCGTGCAGTAGCGTCTGCACTTGCTGAGGTCAATTGGGTCCAAAAACTACTTGTAGAACTACATGTGCAGCTGCCTGATCCACCCATAATCTATTGTGATAATGTTGGTGCTACTTATCTTTGTCAAAATCCGGTGTTACACAGTAGGATGAAACACATTGAAGTAGATTTTCACTTTGTTAGAGATCAGGTGCAAAGAAAACAGGTGCTCGTTCAACATTTACATGCTGCTGATCAACTCGCAGACACGCTTACAAAGCCTTTGGCTCGTCTGCTTTTTCATCAACATTTGTCCAAGTTAAAGGTTATCGATCCCACCTTCAACTTGCGGGGGCGTATTGGGGCATGATTGATTCTGCAGAATATTGATTATTCTGCAGATCTTCTTGCCTTTATTTGTGCATAATTAGATGTATATTAGTTGTCAATTATAGTTGTATATTAGGTAAACATTTTACAGCTTTATAGTGAGATAATTTAGGAGTTAATGGTGGTGTAAAACTTGTATATATTACTCTGCACTGTATCAGTAAAAAGACAAGATTGAAATCCTTTTCCTTCTCCATCCATAGAGCCTTTAATTCTGAGCTAATCACTGAATCAAATCAGCCCCATATACAGTCTATTTGCAATGACAATGTGTAACTGATTACTGGCTAACTTAGGCCAAATCTAGATTGGACAGAGAACAAGAGAAGCATAAGGAACCTCACTGAAACCTCTCAAGTAAATAGACAGAATAAGAACGAGACCAAATCGTTTCATTGTAATTAAACACGTTCAACTCGTCACATGGGGACTGAAACGACTTACAAAAATCTGGAAAGCTCATGTTTCTAAGCATAGTCACAGGACTTAAAAGGGCCAATGAACAAAGCTCAAACATATCCACCGACTTCGGACCAGCAACCAGAAAGAAAAACCCAGAAACCAACCATTTCAACCTGTCAACAGAAAAAATCAGAACAATGACCAAATACACGGGTTCAGCACATGACATGTGAGTGAATGACAAATCCATATTTATTCACAAAATTCGATGATTTACCAGCATTCGAACACTAACCAACACTATAAATTGAATCCAAACATCTAATGGAAATACATCAAACGTGCAACACTAAAGTGTAAAGAACATGGAAAGGCAAAGTTTTTACCTTTTGGAGGGCAGCGAGCTGAGACGACGGCCTAGAAGCGAACTCTCACCACAAAACGGAAACCGTCGATAAGCTTCTTGACTTGAAAAATAGAAACTTTGGCTTCAAGAACTTTCAAAATACAGTTAGCTTTCTGGAAAATAGCTTTCTTTCAATGGAAATTGAGTCTGTGTTTTTGATGTCCCCAAGCAGATGAGCAGTGGAGTATTGTTATGAACTTGCAGAGACGATTAATTTACTTAAACCAACTACATAGTATTATGATAGCTATTGTGATAGCTGTAGAATTTCTCATTATTATGTATCCAAACAGCACGTTACCTTTACTAGGCTTGCTACCAGGGCAGAAAAGTTTTACACTAAACCAGATGTAAAGAAACATTCATGCACTAAACCAGATGCAAAGCAAAATTCACGGTACTCTAGACACAACGTCAGGAATACAGACACATGAGGACCAACAAAAGAAGCCCTTCAATATCAGGAACCACCTCGGAAACCAACAATATTTTGTCAATGCTTTCAAGCATTGGCTACCATCCCTTCATGGAAGTCAGCTGGTAAGCTTCCTTCTCCATCAGTTACTACAGGATCTGCTTTTAGCTCGGATTTTGGTGACCAACCATACATCTTCCTTCTGGCTTCCCTACGGGCTGCTCGTTCCTCCAACTTTACTTCCTTAAATCGCTCTTCAAGTTTTGTTTCATCTTCAGGTGTAAAGAAAACTACCTCCATTTTCCCGAGCTCCTCGTACAACTTCTCAATCTTCACTTTCCAGAAGAGGCCTAATTCCGTGTCCATCTCATGGTAAGGTGTCTTCAGCAGGTACTCATCAATACCACCTGCCTTGTCAATACATCGCAGGGCATGTGTTGTAACCTTCACACGTATCTGACGATCTAGTATATAGCTGAAAAGCCGCTTCTCTTGCACATTAGGCTTCCAAGTCCTCCTAGACCTGTTCATATAATATATCAGTATTTATTTTTTTGGGGAAAACAAAGAATGGCAGTTCATATGATTCACCACATATGATCAGAACTAAACTGCAGTTAAAATATGACCTTGCCTTTTCTATTTATAGGAACCAAAGGGTAGCCAGAAACAACTATAATCCAAAGGTAGCACACTACACATAACAGCATCTGCAAGCCAACTAAAAGTTTAAAGCAACTACAGGTAATTAAATTTGAATTAAGTGCTCACATACTACTTGTGTTGGAAAGTGGAGACTGGTTAACAAACCCTTCTTACTTTAAATTTGAAAACATGTGGTTGCAGCATGAAAGATTCAAGGAGAAGATTACAAGATGGTGGCAGAGCTACATGAATGGAAACCTGTCTTTTTCCTCTCCCCAAAAACTAAAACATCTGAAGTTGAAAACTTTCGGGATTAACTAACACACACAAAGAATTCCATTAAATCACTTAGAAAGAAGAAAGGTTGACAACTTTTTGGAACAAACTTGTGAACAAGACTGAAAATCTTGGTCAGATCAATTCTATTTTTATAGCGGGATATATTCACTAATTTTGCTGAAAGGAATGGCTACACCGTCAGCTTACCTGACACAAGATCAGAATGCAAGTATACACTATGACGTAGAGGCTTCTCTGGTGAGAAAGAATGGTATCTCTAATGCACAGAAGAAAGGATGAGGAGGGGGATTGGTGAAAGAAAAGCACTTATATCTCAAACTTGGCAAAGCCTTCTGCAATACAAGCATCAAAGAACATTTCTGTTAATCTGATTTCTATTGGAAAAGATCTTAATGCCTCTAGAAATAATTTTAGTGCAGAAAATTTGACTGTTCTGAAGCTCTGGAGAAAAATGGTGGCAGGAAAGCACTAGCTGATCTTACAAACTCAAGCAAATCGTCGTCTGACGCAGAAGAGCAATTTCTCCATAATCATCAGAATTGCGTCAAAGCACAGAGAAAGGCCATGGACATAAGTTGTTTTCTCAAGGAAGTTGGATTAGATCATGATGATGTCCCCGTGCATGTTGGAGAATCTTCACAAGCACTCAAACATCAAATAAGTCGAAGTCATCAGCATATCATCCAGAAAGCCCAACGAAGCATTATGTTGAAGTGGAAAAGATGCCAGAACTGATTTTTTGTGATCAAGTTCATAGATATGAGGAAAATTGGGCTAGTGTATCTTTTTCCCCCTTGTGTTAAATTTTCTAAACCAGCAAAGCCACCAAATATCAGCTGGACAGTGTTCTGATTGTCCATTAATTAGAACACCTATCCAACCAAAGCATTGATGGACACTTCTTTTAGATTATGGATTACTTGCAGCACTTAGAATACTGTTAAATATATCCGTTGTTGTCATCAGTCAGTCAGCTGTTTGACTGTTGACATTGTTTAATCCTTCCTTCAGATTTTGTCACATACCTCTAATGCTTTTGTATTTAAAAAAAGCAGAAAAATTCTAAACATCTGAAGGAAGACATTTCCATATTAAATAGAAGTCTTGGTAAAAACAAGGAAATATAAAGCATTAGAGAGAGCTGCTGATTCTAGAGCAAACAACTGAGGATAGACTACTAAATTAGATTGAGAAAATTAACATGATGAACTTGAAAACTGAACTTCAACACTGGTAAAGGTAGAGGATGTTTCTTCAGGACAAAAATTTGGATGTTTGTGGTTTAAGGAAGGAGACGAAAATTCGGATGACTGAATCACTAATATACAATGTAAAATAACAAAATTGGAAGAACATCTAATCAAAAACTTATCAAAATCTCACATTTAGCCTAAATCAAAAAGAAGAAAGAACTCACGTATTTCCACCCTTCTCACTGACCCGATTGCCAAACTGAATGTGACGTCCCGCGAAGAGGCCACGGTGAGCACGACCCATGACGACTTTGGTATTTGGTACGCATTTCTCAAGCTGTTGTTTAACTCCAGATGCCAAGTTCTTCTCTCCACCTAGATTCTTCACTATCTTTTTCATCATTTCTCTCGATCTGAACGCCATTTCTTCGCGATAAATTTTTGAGGTCTAGGGATTTATGAAGAGCAGAAAACAAAGGATAGTTAAAAATACTATGCATCTCCATATCACTCTCCTCACGTGTAAATCTTTTGTTAATTTTATAAGTATGTAAGTTTTTTTAAAAGAGGAACTGTTAAAAATATCTAATTTGTTGGAAGTTATAAGTTTTATTTTAAACTATTAACAACAACAACAATAACAACATACCCAATGGAATCCCACAAGTGGGGTCTAGGGAGGGTAGAATGTACGCAAACCGTACCACTACCTCATAGAAATAGAGAGGTTATTTCCTGGGAACCCTCCTTTCAACAACCCATAAGCGGAATAAACTAAATATGAAAAAAAGGCAAGGAAAAGAAAGGAATAGGAAGAACGACTACTAATAAAAAGCACATGATATTATGTAAATACGATAAATTTAACACATATAATACAGATAAAGACAACACATGATATACGTACTCGACAAAACCTACTACCCTACAATACCCCACGGCTAGACATCAACCTAACCCTGCTAACCTATTAACCTTCTACTCTAATTCGCGACCTCCACTCCTTCCTATCTAAGGTCATGTCCTCGGTGAGATCAAATTTCACCATATCCTGTCTAATCACTGTTATCGCGAAAAATGGCTTTGAGTTTCGAAAATTCGATTTGAGACTTAATTGATTTAAGTAAATCGAATCTTCAAAAATTAGAGTCGCCACTTGATTTTTAAGGGAAAATCAAGAAACCGTTTAAAATATTTTAAAAGACCTAACAGAAAAATCTTTTAAAAATTCAGAGAAAAGGTTCGGGTTCACATTTCCACTTTGAGAAGGTTTTACGCACTCGAAATGGCCGCTAACACGCGGTTATCCGACGATTAGGTAATTTTGACTAACTTTGAAAATATTAATTTAAATTAATAACTAGAATAAATCGAAGTGAAGTATTTTAAAAGGAATGATTATGAAAGTAGGACATTTAAAATTTATTCACATTTTTTATTTAACCCTAACACAATTGGCAAATAAGACTATGTTATTAGAGATTTTAAATTTATTAATGTGGCTAAGTGTTAAAGAATTCCATAAATTATTTTAAGAAAAATGCTTCAACTATTTTAATGAAAATTCATAAGTCCAATTTATAAAAAAAAGTTTTAACATTAATATATTCAAGGATATTTTAAAATAAAGAATAACATAAACGGTCGACCTTCGGGGAAATTTAATTAGATTAAAACATGTAAAATAATATTAGATAAAAGTTAGTGTTAAAACAAATAATAAGCACCTCAACATAATAAATAAAGCAAAGAACAAATTAAAAGGATTAGAAATCGGGCTTGGCAGGCCCAAATGTCACCTGTCCTAAATTCTAATTCTTGGGCCTGCCTGGCCCATTAAGAATCTGCTGCAGAGCTCAAGAAAATTGGGCTTTTGGCCCTTATTCTGCGATATACAATGGCTGTATATGCACTGTATATCAGTGTATATCAGCAGTCTCCAGCTTCCGAAAATCTGAGATCATCCTACTTAAGCTTTCATGACCCCGAGAAATGCAAGGTAGGTGTTCCGGAAGACTCGGACAGATGCATAAGAAATAAAATAAAAGAATTAGGAATCCAAAATTATTTAAACCCACAAACTCAATAATTTTGAAACCAAAATCAAGATATCCACCCATATAAAACAAAGCATATAAAACTAAGAATCAAACTAATCAATTTGAGATTAACTA
Organism: Solanum rostratum; assembly: GCA_029948455.1. Classification (NCBI taxonomy): domain Eukaryota; kingdom Viridiplantae; phylum Streptophyta; class Magnoliopsida; order Solanales; family Solanaceae; genus Solanum; species Solanum rostratum. The sequence continues at coordinate 11,273,825 of CM057053.1, read as the reverse complement.
AGCATATAAAACCTATTACTTAAGACTAAGCATCACATAACGCCAAAACCACATAGAGATACCATCATCACCTTTCTCAATCGTCACAAAACTAAAACTAAAATCAACCAACATATATACGTACATACATACACACAGGTTAATCAATTAACGGAAGTCGGAAGCATAGATGGAAAAATGATTAACAGGAACGGGAAGCGTAGATGGAGAAATTGGAAATAGAGCCAAGAAGCATGGATTAAAAAAAATTGGAAAAAACAGAGGCAGGAAGCATAGATGGAAAATGGAACACAGAAGTAAGAAGCATAAATGGGAAGTAAAACAAATGTCAACCCACATATATACATATACTCATGCTAATTAATATACATACACTCATGCTAATTATATACATATACATATATATGCATGTTTCCATGTTCAATAAACCAATAATTTCCGGAAATTAACATGAATCTAAGGGTTGTGAAAAAATCATTAGCTAAACAAGAGAAGGGTATTTTTCTCTTCTTTTTTTTTTTTTAATCAAAAACCGCCCCCTGTTCATCCCCAACAACTTATAATAGGAAATCAAACCCAAGGGTAAACAAATCAATCATAACATTCAAAAATTAGAAAGAGGCATTTCATCGAACACATGAAGGACGTGCAATTTAATCAATATTTTAACAAATACATGATATATATACACACATAGATGCTGCAATACAAACAATATAACCAAACCAACCTCAAGTCATGCATATATACATTTATATATATATATATAGATAAATACAGCAGCCCACAACAGACAAGGATTCCAAAATGTTATATGCTTTGAACAAAATTCAATATAGAATAAGCAGACGTTTAAAGAAAACGAGAGACGTGAATGAGTATGTTACCTTTTTTGGGGCAGCGAAACTGGGACAACGAGCTGAGCGGGATTTCAACACCAAGATGGAACTTCTTCCGACTCCAAAACTAGAAGTTCCTGACTAAGCTTTTCTAAAAAAAAAAATTTTTTTTTTATTCTTAGAATGGAAATTTTTCGTTTTTCTATCCGAAATCCCCCCTTTTACAGTGGAGAAGGAGGGGTATTTATAGGGTGAAATTTGGGTTGAAATTGAATTCAAAATTTGAAAATTGAAAAAGGTCTCGAAAAAGGAGACGCGTGGGTGAGAAATATGGTCGTTTTAGGCCTGAAAAGGCACTGGCCGGATTGCTTTTTTTTTTTTTTGGGTTTTGAGAGTGCTTTTCTGGTTGTCTCTGTTTTCCAAGAAAGGGGAAGAAGAAGAGGGTCGGGGAGAGAGAGAGAAGCGTGAGGGAGTAGGGAGGGATTTTAATTGAAGGGTTTTGGGCCGGGTCAAGGAATTTGGGTTGGGCTAGGTATTTAAAATAGGATTTGGGGTATTTAGAATTGGGTTGGGTAAATAAAAGAATTGGGTTTGGAAAAAGTTTTAAAATTAGCCACTTGCAAATATGACCAATTAAAATATGATCAATTTGAATTAATTGATTGATTCGATTACGAGATCAATTAAAATAAATTAATTAAGGAACTTTTAGATATTAGCAACTTAAAAATAATTAAATTAACTACTAGGTAATTAATTCAAAAAAGATTAAAGTAAACTATTTAAAGATAAAATCTATTTGAGAAACTTTGAAAAATCCACGAAATATAACACTTAACTATTTATACTTGAAACAAATATAACATGCAAATTAAAATATTTGAACCTAAAAAATCACTTGAAAAATCTTTTCGCATTTTTAAAGGCTAATTATTTCATATTGTTAAAATCAAAAGCTCGGTAATTAATTTGCACTGTGGAGGGTCAAAATTGGGTGTCAACAATCACCTCTCCCCAATACTTCTTCGGTCTACTTCTACTTCTCCTAGTGACTCCTAAATCTAACATCTCGCACCTCCTTACAGGAGCATTGGTACCTCTTCTCTGAACTATTAACTATTTTAAAAATACTCCTCCACTTAATTAATTAAATTATCAAAAGTGTTAAAGATACTCCTTCACTTGGCAAGAATTTAGGGGTGTATTTCCTTCTTGTTACAAAATCACGAATGGTTTTAAGTTCATTTAGTCAAATAAAGGGGTGTTTTTGAGTTAGATAGTCAAATAGAAAATTTTTAATTAACTTAGTTAAACAAATTTATCTCATTAAAATCAAACGCAATTTGACTAAGTTAACTAAGAATATTCAGCAGTGAAAAATTGAAAAAAAGAAAAGAAAAAAGCACTGACTCAGCCCACCTCATCTCCACCCCTGCCTCCCCACAACCCCCTCATTCCCTCTCTTATAGTATTTATTTAAATGAAATGTAAATAATTTTCTGATAATATTTTTTTCATACATACCAAACACAAGAAATAAATAAGAAATCAACTTCTTTTTTTTTTTGCTAACATATGTTGCTTCAGGGTAAACAAACCTTACACTTTTGACATCAAATATGAAGAAGGAAAAAAAGAAGGAAAACCAAACACTACTATTCCCTTGTGGTTTATCCTGTTGTTCTTGAGAGAACAAATTAACAAATTTTTGAATTCTCTTATACTGCAAATAGTTTGTGGAGTGTTATTTACATAGCTATTCCAGTCAAATCATAGGATTGAATACCGATTGCTACTTTCTTGCCTTGGGGCATCGCATTCTAGATAACGTAATAAAAAGTCTTTCTCTACTGTCTTCAGTCTGGTTTGCTTTAGAAGTAAGCAAGCAAAGACAAGGGGTAGCTAAGGGAGAGTGTATAGTACCAAACAATCATCGCCCTTCCAATTTTCTAGTTTTCCACTTCAATCTAGTTTTCTAAAAGATACAGTACTACAAAAAACAAGGTCAAAAATTGAAAGTCCTCTAATACTCGCATCAAAGGCATTTCATCAAATACGTTATAATCAGAAGCCAAACGATCCAAACTAAGTAGAAACCAAACAAAACGAACACAATATCAAACAAAACACGATTCAAGTAGCTACTAACAACAGAAACGAAATTAAGTAATTAGTTGAATTCCTACAAAGAAAAACTGCCATATCAAACAAAACATGATTGAAGTAGCTATTAAAAACAGCAAAAAATTCAACCAAAACGAAATCAAATAATTAGCCAAATTCAAACACAAACGTACTTAGTATCAAACAAGAAAAATGATTAAAGTAGCAATTAATAACAATGTAATGCAAACCTGATTCGAAGAAGGAAGTTTCTGGAACCGAAAGCCGCAAGGGTTGAGCTCCAGATAGATGAGGAACAAATTGGGCTGAGATGAGTATTGAAGATACCCGAAAAAATATTGAGGCTACGCACATTAACTCATGGGCCTTATTGGGCTGATTGGCCATGTCAGAGGTGCTTTACGTAAATTCAGAAGGGAAAATTATGGTGCATGGCCATTTGGCCAAAATAATTACCAAAAGAATAGTCATTTATCCTATAGATATTATAATATTTAAATTATATTTGGTTTTCGAGTGTATCGTAATATATATTCAGTGTATAGTCTATGTATAAATAATTTACATTGTATAGTCAATATATACTTTTTATAACTTTTGGCAAATTATATTCTATTGTCATGTATATTTTTCTATAATTTTGAGCTATTTTTTTATGTAAATAAAAGGAAAAAACTAAGTTTATAACTGTTGTACAAAGGAAAAAAGGTGACATAATATTTTCCTAGTGAACATTTCGTGTTAATTTCTTTATTCAAGAAAACATCTTACTATTTGATATGTGTCTTTGTGACTTATGTATAAAATGTTATATATGTTGGGATGTAGAGTCCGATTAATATGTAAAGGTCTTTTTTTAATATATTAACGATCTCGCCGTTCAACCTGGGAAGGAGATGATATGGCTGGATAATTATTTGGAAGAATTGGGCAAGAAGCAAAGCTAGAAGATTCTTTACTCAGATAGTCAGAGTGTCATACCGTTAGTAAAGAACCCAGTCTATCTTTCAAAGAAAAAGCACATTAGAAGAGGATACCATTTCACTCGTAGGGTAGTGGAGGATGGTGATATGTGTGTGGAGAAGATAGAGGGTGCAAAGAATCCAGCAAACATGTTGATGAAATGTGTCGATGTTTAGAAACAGGCGATTCAACAGGATCACTGAAGATGGACAATTCGAAGCTTGGAATCGGGAAGTTTGATGGATCTGACTTCAGTTTCTGGAAGATGCAGATCAAAGATTATCTTTACTAGAAAGATCTTCACGTACCCTTGACTGAGGAGAAGCCTGAAGCCATGACAAAGGATGTGTGGAAACTCAAGGATCGCCAGGTGTTGGGGCTGATCCAGTTGACTTTGTTTAGGAATGTGGCGTTCAACATCGCAAAGGAGAAGACTACAACAGATCTGTTGAAGGGGCTATCAAATATGTGTAAAAAGTCATCGGCGATGAACAAGCTATATTTGATGCGTAGGTTATTTAATTGACAAATGTCTGAGACGGGATCTGTAGCTGATCACATAAACGAGTCCAATATGATTGTGAGTCAACTGTGTTCTGTGGATATTAATTTTGAGGATGAGATTAAGGCATTGATTTTGATGTGATCTCTGCCCGAGTCTTGGGATACTGTTGTTGCTGCGATTAGCGGTTCCTGTGGATCTAAGAAATTGAAGTTTGATGAAATCCGTGATGTTGTTCTCAGTGAAAGTATTCGAAAATGAGAAGTGAGAGATTCATCAGAAAGTGCTCTCAGCGTTGACGGAAGGGGGAGAAACAAGTCGAAAGGCCAACATCAACATGGCCGATCAAAATCAAAGAATCAAGGAAAGTCTCCAAACAGACCCAACGTGGTTTATTGATATTGTGGAGAGAAAGGGCACTATCAGTCAAGCTGCACGAAACCAAAGAAAAAGCAGAATAAAAAAAACTGCAGATGATAATAATTCTGTAAATTCAGCGGAAGACATTGGGGATGCTCTGATTCTGAGCGTGGACATCCCGATTGAATCCTGGATTCTGGATTCTGGTGCATCTTTTCATTCTTGTCCGAGCAAGGAATTGTTCCAAAAGTTCAAATCTGGATATTTTGGAAAAGTGTATCTTGCAAACAACAAACCCTTGAAGGTTGAAGGAAAAAGGGATATTTGCATTAAAACCCTATCCGGAAACCAATGGACATTGGAAGATGTCAGATATGTTCCCGACTTAAGAAAAATCTACTCTCTATTGGTCAGCTGGATAGCACGGGCTATACAATACAGTTTGGGAATGGTTCATGGAAGGTTGTGAAGGGGGCTATGATTCTTGCTCATGGCACGAAAATTGGAACCTTGTACACCACCGCAAGGTGTATTAACATGGTAGTTGTTGCTGAGGATGGTTCTGGTTCATGTTTGTGGCACAACAGACTTGGACACATGAATGCCAAGGGAATGAAGATGTTGGTTGCAAAAGGAGCATTAGAAGGTCTAAAATCCGTTGATATGGGTCTTTGTGAGAGTTGTATTATGGGCAAACAAAAACGAGTTAGCTTTATAAAGACTCCGAGAAAACCAAAGAAGGTGCGGTTAGAGATGGTTCATACAAACGTTTGGGGGCCATCTCCAGTTTCATCACTAGGAGGATCCAGGTTATATGTCACCTTCATTGATGACTTCAGCAGAAAAGTTTGGGTCTACTTCTTGAAGCATAAGTGAGATGTGTTTGCGACTTTCAAGAAGTGAAAAGTTGAAGTTGAGAATCAGACTGGTTTGAAGATCAAATGCCTGAGATCTGACAATGGTAGAGAGTATGATAAGTCAGAGTTCAAAGCATTTTGTGGTGCTGAGGGAATTAGAATGATGAGGACAGTTCCCGGGAAGGTAAGGCAATATTGAGTTGCTAAAAAGGATGAATAGAACATTGAACGAACGTGCAAGAAGCATGAGGATACACTGTGGGTTGCCTAAGATGTTTTGGGTAGATGTTGTCAACACAGCTGCTCACTTAATCAACAGGGGACCATCAGTTCCCCTTGCCCCAGTAGTCCCAGCACCCTCATCATCATCATTTACTGCGTGGGGATACTGGGGCCCTTGAGGTCTCAAAGAGGGTTGGTGTTTCTATGGTGGTACAAGTGGCACCTGTCGAAGTGGTGCCGCTAGTGGTACCACATTACCGGCGAGGTCATCCTCACCCAACCCATCGTGTCCTCTGTCAGCAGGATTTACTGCTAACTCCCTCTACCTTGTTGTTTCACGGTCCTTGGCATTCATTCTGCGAATTGACTTAGTGAGTTCGGGGTCGTAGGGAATAAGTGCTTCACCCTTACTTCGGGTGCTTGGCATGCAATGCGAGTTCCCTCCAATAAACAAAAACAAGAAATAAAAGTAAAATTAGGGACTAGAATTACAAACTGAAAGTAGCAACTAATGGACTATTTCTTCGTCGCCTTCCCCGGCAACGGCGCCCAAATTTGATACGCCCAAATTTAGACTCCAAATGAAGAATAAAGCGGTTGTTGGTCAAACATAGAACTCAACCAAAGTTGAGGTCGATCCCATAGGAAAAGCGTGAGATGATTCTAGTAGCACCCTCTTTCAGATGTAAATTCTATTCCCAAAATAAACTTGCATAAAGTAAATGGGGGGTTGCGATGTTTCAATTAAGTTCCTATAGTAAGGTGTCTAAAGATGATGTTGATACTGGATTCCAAGCAATTAATGAGAAGCTAGGGTTGTATTCCTCATGACATCTAATACGATAACCAAACTGCTGCGGTAAACTCGCTCATGAATGCGCATACAAGATCAAACACATTAGATAATACCTAGTTCACCTTTAGGTATTTCCTAGGCATATTTCACTCATTACCTTACGGTCTCAGAATGTATGCAATTTCAACCTTTATTCTCGATCTCAAAATACTCTCACCTTTCAGTCTCAAGTACTTAGACTAGGTTAAAAATCCTAAATTTTTGTTGTAGGATTCTTTTCCTAATTACTACATCTCTCCCAGGCATGTAACAAATACGGGCTTACCCTAACGCGTCGACTCATTAGGGAGAAGTTAAAGTGAAGGATGCTATGATGCATGCGATGATCAATTCATGAATTTACCCCAGTTTGTGTTGTCTTATTGAATTGTCATGGTTCCCACAACCCTAGTTGTGGGTTTAGCCTAGCATGTTCAATACAATTTTCCCACAACAATACCAAGAATAGACTTACTATTGAGATAATGATGAATCCACGTGTTACAATCTTCCCAGAGATGATCAGAATACAAGAATTCAATGTAAAGTAAAGTCACAATATTGTTCTCTGTTTGTTTTCTGCCGCCAGCGTTCAACAACCTTAAAACGGAATATAATAAATATATATATACAAGGAAAAACTAATCCAACTAAAAATAGGAAAATAGACTTTGGTATGGATACGGGTCTTCACATGGGTCGTGTGGGTCCAAATGGACCATCACACGGTCTGTGAGTCTTCCCTCTTTGCTTCTTATGCCTACCGGCATGGTCCGTGTGGAGGTTCACAAACTGTTAAACGGCCCGTGAACCTTTCCTTGTGCAAATTTTGGGCGGCGACTTGACATACCATCGACACGGCCCATGCCACGGTCTGTGGTTGATCACACGGTCCGTGATGCCCCTATCTTCCTTCACTTGCATGATTCTTATTATTTTCGATGGTGATCATTCCAATTCACGTCAACCCCAAGGCACGTGACATGGTCGGTGAGAGTTCTGACGGTCCTGTGTGCCTCTCGTGAAGTTTACCTTAGCTCTATTCCATCTCCATGTCTCCTCCGCGCCAAGTGTAGAGCCACGACAAGGTACACAGCCCATGTACAGTGACACGGTCCGTGAAGGCCCCTGTGGTCTCTCACTTGGTCAATTCCCAGCTTCTTTCGTTGGGAGCCCCTTCACGTACACTCCCACGGCCTGTGTGATGGTACACGGACCATGAGGGTCTCCGTATGTGACTGCTTTAGTTGTTTTTTTACTCTTTCTTCTCGTAATTCATCTGTCCTTCCATGCCTTCATCATTTTCCTGAAATGTACCATAACACACACATCAAACCACATATTTTCTTGAGAACGTACAAAAATTCTTTGTTCAAAGCATCATAAGAGTCGTATTTCTACGACTCATCACATGCATCATGAATTTTATGGCATCTTGTATACTTCTCCATTGGATATATGATTCTTTCTATATTATGTACCCTTGTCATATAACATTGAAATGCAGGTTGAGTAAGTCATATGTATTGCATGCTCGCATACTTAGTACATTCAAACATACTAACGCACACTCTATGCGTACATGATTTTACTATGTAGGGAGCATGTGTTACGACCATCCACCATTTGACAGGTAGCTCGAATTCAAAGAGTTGATATTGTGGTGAGTCCTATTTTCTAAGGAAAAGCCACCTTCCGTCTACCTATGTTGTTTTCTATTTATCTTCTTAATTGAGGGTGAGCCCAGGACATGTCTTGGTCCCCATCCCATCTTATGACTAGAGGCATTGTTGGACATCTTGTAGACTCTCGTAAAGTCTATATGTTATGTGTTGTATTTGAAGCGTATGCCTTCATCTATCTATTGGATGGCTACCATGGATTGATTATGGGAATTATGATATGTATGTATAGTTGATGTGAATATGTGAAAGATCCTAAGTCTCGTATTGCCCCATAGAGTGAGTCATACTTACCCGCCCCTTAGTTCTTTTGTGCTATATGCTATGTGAATCCATGTAAATCCCTTTCCCTTCGATATCCCCATAATGTGAGTTCTACTTTCCCATCCCTTAGAACTATATGTTTACTATTTGAATGTGATTCTGAATCAATGATGTGGATTTGGATACTTTGAGGCTTGTTTGGGGACTCTCGGGTTCCCATTCGCCGTGTCACATCTAGGCCCTAGGTCCGGGTAGTAACAATGATAAAACATACTAGTGTCATTTCCACAATCGTCTAATATCTTGCAAGAGAAAGTATGAAAACTCAATTCATGGATCCATATAAAAATCTCAGTGAGGCTGAGGAGTTGCATGAATTAACAATCAAGATCCTATCCTATGTAGGCTACATAGTTCATATGGTTTGAATTGCCTCTACTCTTACCCAAATCGGTGCTCAATTCTACTACCAAAATAAATTTATTATGTTCATACCTGAAGTGAGTAATTTACTCGTAATTCATCTCATTTAGTCTCATTGGACTTTAACTCAAAACTCAAACTCATCTTATTTCATAATGCTCTTTATGAAAAATATATTTTTACGGTTACTCATAATATTTCTTCCAAAACTCTTTCCTTAAAGCCTCATTTAAACTCAATGCTCATGCTCATTTAAAGTCAGTAAAATGTGCAGGGACGCAGTTTAAAATCATACTGTAACACCCGATACAATTACCAAAATACCTCTAGATGAGAAATGCTCGCATAGCACGTTTTTCCAAACTCCATTAGCAAATCTGAGGCCGAAAATGCGATCAACACAAACAATTGAGTGGAAAATGATCTTGGTTCAATTTTAGAGCAGCCGAATCGAAAGTGTCACGACCCGGGATCGGGGCCTAGATGTGACACGGCGAACCCGAGAGTCCCTAAACAAGCCTCAAAGTATCCAAATCCACATCATCAGTTCGGAAGCACATTCAAATAGTAAATATATAGTTCTAAGGGATGGGAAAGTAGGACTCACGCTATGGGGATATCGAAGGGAAAGGGATTTGCATGAATTTACATAGCACATAGCACATAAGAACTAAGGGACGAGTAAGCATGACTCACTCTATGGGGGCAATACGGGGCTTAGGATCTTTCACATCTCCACCTCAAACATATATACATATCATAACTCCCATAATAAATCTATGATAGCTAAATCCAATAAATAACTAAGCCATAAGCTTCACATACAACACATAACATATAGAATCATCGAGAGTCTACAAGATGTCCAACGATGCCTCTAGTCATAAGATGGGACGGGGGCTAAGACATGTCTCAGGCTTACCCTCAACTAAGAAGATAAATAGAAAGCAACATAGGCAGAAGGAAGGTGGCTTGTCCTTGGAAGATAGGACTCACCACAATATCAACTCTCCATATTCGAGCTACCCGTCAAGTGGTGGATGATCATAACACACGGTCCCTACATGGTAAAATCATGTAGGCACAGAGTATGCGATAGTACGTTTGAATGTACTAAGTATGCGGGCATGCAATACATATGACTTACCAAACCTGCATATCAATGTTCGATGACAAGGATACATAATATTCAAAGATCATAAAGGCAATGGAATTTACTATACAAGATGCCATGGAATTCATGATGCATGCAATGCGATAATGCTCCTATATAACGGGGATGGACTATAACCGACAAACCAAATCCATGCGAGTTATTATATGAATTGGACCGATTGGGACCTCCCATCGGTAGGGAAAAGATTACTTGCCAAGGGTAATCTATATCAGACCTTACGACCATGTTTTTCAATGGATGGTCACCTTTCTTACGACCACGCTTTTCAGAAGGATTTACAGAATCATATCAAGACACATCATATCATAAACAGAATAAATGAATAACCTCCGTCCCTATGTTGGTACATAGTTCAAGGAAAGGTAGAGAGACCTTGGGGATATCCCTAACACCCCAAATCCATCGGTGCTAAGTCTTACACATCCCACAAGAATACTTATATATATATACATATGCTTTTTGAGAGAGAGTCAAATATCCATTTCAAAAGTCAAATGCACATTTAGGCTCAAATGCCAAATCATAAGGTCATAATCATAATGCTCATGCAAGGAATAGCTCATCTACACATATACAAAATGATGCAAGCACCCATAATGCTTAAAGAGCCATAATCATAGACATACCGGTGATCACCTTCTTGTCATATCCATGTCTTACCAAAAATCATATCATAATTCCCTTTTAGGACTAAATTGGGCTTAATCCCACATTTCCAAGATTTCCATGTACCAATGTCATGAATGTGATGCAATACATATGATGTAGGGATAGCATGGGTAATGTAGAGTATATCTAAAATTAGCAATATTATGTAAAAACTAGGAAATCCAAAATAAAATCACTGGAAAAATGGTAGTAGATATCACCCATGCATAATAACATCTTTAAAGGGACATGCATATTCATAGTTTCATAATCCAAGTAGTTCATCATGATAAAACTTAACATAACTCAAAATTCGGAATATTGTACAACACATGCATTGTTCAAAGGTACCAAGATCAAGTAGTAAAATTCACATTTTAAGTAGACTATTTCATAAATTAGTTTGAAAGGAACTTTGGGTATTCTTGGTTAAAAGAGACCAAGAATCAAAACCCACATACCTGGTTTGAAGAGGAACTTGAGGACAAAATGGACTCCAAATTGAAGGTCTTGACTTGAAGATCCTAGAGAGAAGTTGGAGAATCTTGTAGGAGGAATTTTAGAGAGAGTGAGAGGAAAATGAAGAAATGGCTGAAATATAGCGATGTTCAGCTGATTTATGGACTTAGGAGGGGTGGAAAATACCCAAAACATCCTCAAACCAATTTATATTTACGTAAAAACCAAAATCAAAATGGGTAAACATATTAAGTACTATTCACGGCACTGTTCACGGCCAGTGAACCGTGACATGGTCAGTGAACATTAACCGTGTGACTATACTTAGAATTTTCAGCGAATTGTTTCAAGCCAAGGGCTTCCAACGGAAGGTCGTACGGACCGTGTGATGCTTCACGGGCTGTACAAGGGTCCGTATGAAGGTATCAAGGAAGGAGACATACTTAGAACATAATTTTTCAAGAAAATCATATGTCACTTCAGCCTCATGGACCGTTTGCTTCCACACGGTCCGTGTAGGTGGCCATGTGGCTTGCCTGCATGAACAGACTTGATAAAAACGAGCATAACTCCTTGGTTCCAGCTCGAAATTAGGTGAAACTAGGTGCGTTGAAAAGCTAATTCAAAGATCTTTAATTTGATAGGTTGTGGGTCACCCAGTTCATTTTGTCACAAGAGATATGCCCACTCAAAGTTGACCCTCCTATTGGTACTTGAGAAGAGCTTAGCCAAGGGAATTCCCTTTAACTTGACTTGATGTAGGAGACCCATGATGATCTTAAACAAAATAGATAAGCTTGAATTGAAGGCTTGAAAGTGAACTTAGCTTGAGCATAAAGATCCCATACTTAGAAATATTTCACTCCGGAAGCTTTACGGATGACCTCATGAGCCGTGCCACCCCACACGGGCTGTGCACTTGGCCGTGTAACCATACTTGGTCCCAAAGCTATAGGATTTCAAGCCAAGGCCATCACACGGCTCACTACACGGTCTGTGAAGTGTCACACAGACCGTGAGGGGTCCAAGTGTGGTGTGCCTTAGTTTAAAACACCATGTTTAAGGGCCAAACATCCTCCATGGGCCAAAGGCCACTCCGTGGAGGCTCCACACGGGTCGTGTGACCTCACACAGACCATGATGGCTCTCATGAAATGTCACCTTGGTCCAAAACTTTTCCGACACCAATTTCATGCTTCCTTGAGGTCGTACAAAATTCCGGGTCCTTACAGAAATATAATTTTTTGATGCAAAACCACAATTCCAGAGAAGTGCATGATATGTTCGTGTCACGAACTTGTCGTCGATTTGCACTTAACAATAATTCTAATATTTTTAACAGGGTTAGAAAATCGATCGAAAAACTTTTGAAAACAAATGTACATGTACGCGACAGGTCCGTGTTACGGACCTGGTCCACGGATCTATTCCACCCGAAGTTCAAAACTTTAAATCTTTTGAGGGGTATTCCAGATATTTTCCCACCACTTCTAAACTTAATCCACGACCAATATAAGTTATATTTTTAATCTAAAAAGGGTTCCTAAATCCATTCTAAAGTCCCTTACAAAAAATCTAATAAGCCGAGACTTTGAGCGAAGAAAAGGAGAAAGAGTTAGGGTTCAGAGGATTGAGGCTAACTTATTGCGAAGTGGATTGTCAAACTTCATACTAGGTACGTAAAGCTATATTAAAACACCGGAATGTCCTTCCATGTGCCCCTTCATTGAGATAAATTGATAGATGAATGTATTGAGTCCTTATACATGTTTTCCTGAATGCTTTTCTTGCAAAATTATACATATCCTACGTATTTACACATGTTGATGATCATCATAAACTTTATTTACTGAATGGATGCTTTTACCTGAGTTGACAAACCTTATATGTTACTTTATAAAAGATTGCATGAGTGAACATGGGATTGAGTATTGAGTCTAGAGCCTTGACTTGAGAATATTGATTGTGATTGTGATGTGAGCATGATGATGGGTTGATAGAACTTGATGATCCTGTGAGTATTCATAATTGAACTCTAAAGATTGGTCTAATTGATTACCCTCTTAATTATTGGTCTAAGCTCTCCAAGGGACATGATTGAGAACTGATTAGATAATTGATAGGCCGAAAGGCTTGGTTGTGATAAAACTGATGGATTAATGAGATTGCTTATTATACTAATTTATCAAATTCATTAAGATGGATTGTCTTATGAGCATTGAGTCATGGGAGGAGTATCGAGCACCAAAATGAGTAAATGTAAGCCCAACTCGAACTCATTAACTACGTCGCTAGATGTAGGTGAGGATTGAACCATTGATTCAGATGTTCCCTCTTGATTGATAAATCTCTGAAATAATAGTGGACTTGATTGACTGGATCAATTGTTAATTCGATTCATTCTTTACCTGGCAAGTACTGAATAGATACAGCAATATCAACAATATTGTTTTACAATCACTGGCTCATAAGTGATTATCGTCGAATAAGAGAGACTTTTCGATAGTTTCTATACTGATAATACTCTGATTGAATTTGATTCAGATCGGATGGGATTGAATTGTATTGATGGGTCATTGTTTACTTTTTCTTCTTGCTTTAGATAGACATTTGACATTCTTATTGAGTTCCTTATCTCTTGAATTGAGATATCTGAGTTGATAGTATTCTACCTTGATCCATGATTTATTCAACCATTTTACCTACTCGTACATTCCATGTGCTGACGTCCATTTGGACTGCATCATTTCATAATACAGAGACGAGTACTAGAGGTCATCAATAAGCGCTTCGTTGAAGATCTTTGTCACTTTTCATCTTATTGGTGAGTCCTCCCTGATCTCCGAGGATGCACGTTTTATTTCATGCAACATTTAAAGTTAGACTTTAGACTTACTTTCAATTTGATTAAATATAGTCATGAACCTGTCATTGACACCACTAAACAGTTAATAGAGGTTTCATAGACTAGAGTCGATAAGTTTGATTGGATATTATTTTGAGCTAGTTTCTTTCATGCTAGCCTCATTGATTTGAATTGATTATATAAGACTTAGGTTGTCCACCTTTTATTATCATAGTCTTCCACTGATTTGTTAAAAATATTGACTGAATGAATGTGATGAGGCCAAGTGGTTTTCTTGGGACTAGAAATAGTCTCTGAGTGTCGGCCACGTCCAAGGTACTCTCCCAGAGCGTGACACAAACTTCATTTAATGCATGAAAATCATCCCCATTAACTCAAAATAAATGCATTTTAAAACAATGGTCATCAATTCAACTAAGGTTCATGTGAAACTAGTGTGAACATCAATTCAACAAAATATTTACATGAATAATCATAAATTCTATTACTAAGGATGGAGCTCGAAAATAGGAATCATAACTCAATCAAAAGCTCAAAGGAATTAAAACTAAACTTAGTTTGAACTTTTTATGATGAAATTTATATGAAAGGGGTGTGGATGGACTCAATCCAACACTATGAATATGTCACGACCCGAAATTTAGGTGTGATAGGACTCACCTAACCTACCAAGGCGAGTCAGCCCAAACCCAAACAACTTAACAATAACAACATAAGCGGAAGATAACAGTCTAATAATATATATAAGCAGAAGGAAACACACTAGAACCATCCTAGAACTGGTGTCACATGTATAAGCCTCTAAGTATAGAATGCTCAAATGAAATACATATCATCATGTCTAGTACTCAAATAGAACAAAAACATAAAAATGGAATTCACAAGTCCTACTGAAGATAAGTAGCTACCTCGCAAGAAATCCTGAAGCTTGATCCAACAAGAAAGGAGTCTAGCAGGATTGACCGGGCTCACAACCTACAAAAATGTAGCAAGTACTCAACAAATGGAAATAACCTAAAGTAAAGCAATGAAGAACACAAGTAACTCCTTAAATCCTAACAACAATCCGTCGAACTACAACCCTGCACTCAGAAAAGTCCCAGCACAATATATTATATAGATTACAGTAATATTTTCCAAATACATATTATTGTACGTATGACAGTTGTTTATATCTCTCGAATGCATACTTATCACAGTAAAATGCATGTTACATAAGGCACACGCAAACATTTGTTGTATGCGACAAACTGAAGTAAACAAAAAACAATAAAAGTTGAGCATTGTTCGCAAGTTGAATATAAATTTTAACTCTCTTCCTTTTTGTATACCCTAATGATTCACTTATAATAAATTAAGTATCTAGTTGATACACGTGCGATTCATATATATTTCATAAAAACATTAACATGCATTTTGTTGGAATTTGTGTTTTGAACAAATAAAATAAAGATGAGAAAAAATTTATTTTTGTAAGATGATGAATGTAAATACCTATATTTCGCTAACTCAATGGAAAAATGTGACCAGAGAGAGTTGCTCAGACGGTAAACACCCCTCACTTCCAACTTAAAGGTTGTGAATTCGAGTAACCAAGGAAATAATAAAATAAAATATATCCAAGTGTCAAATTATTACCACTTTAGCTACAAGGTTCTTCCCATCCTAGGTAACCTCTGTTCTTGTAGGATTTACAAAGTGAGACTTTATAATTTCTTATTCAAATTAATAAAATAGGCCCAAAGCCAAACCCTTTGGTACTGAAGTTGATCTCCTCCATAGTCGTGGATTGAATTGTATTTATATAACACTTCTTTGTCACTAATGGAGACACTTTTGACAACGTCATTTACAATTGTAATATAGTGTCTAAAATCCATTCAGAAATTTACCTGTATTTAAAGTATCTATTTTTACTACAATACTTTGTTTTAACATTAAATTTGAGTAGATTTCCATTATTAGTTCTATAAATAGATGAATAAATAAATGTACTTGAATTTATGTTCCCTTTTCTCAATCAGAATAGTGAAAGTACTAGATCTTTGTGAAATTAAATTTTGGAATATGAATTAATTGTTTAATGGACCACTGAATAGACAATACCATGCATATTGGACCTATCATTTTAATTTAGTAACAGAAAAAATATGACTTTGGACCATATTTTATAAAGGAATTATTCCAAATAAAAATGATAGCAGTTGGCGGACCTCTCCGCCATTTCTTTCTTTTTTGCATGAAATGAAACGCCTTAAATTGTTTGTATTCAATTCACAAACACTATCCCTAAGAAAGGTAAACTTTTCTCCCAACCACTTTTGTTTTTATTTTCTATCCGTTAGATATTCATATCGGGATTCTGATTAACTTTGATTTATTTTTGTGTCACACTCATTTATAGAGAATTGTGACACTAACGAGGAAAACGTAACGCTCCTTAAAATGATTTTTTCCCCTACTCATTAACTCTGATAGAAAATGAAGAGATTCTATTCATACCATCATAGAATTTACTTATGTGTTCATGCTACAAATTTTTCGTTTTTGAGAGCTAATGATACTAAAGACCAAGAAATATAGTGGCATTTTGTCCTCAAACACTCATTTTCTTTCTTTTTAAAAATGTGTTTGAGATCATGCACACAGCTCTTTGCACCTTGACAAGTTTCAAAGCGTTAATAACACTTGTTAGTGCCAAATTTGCAAACCCAAACGTCACCTCCTATATAAACCACCTCATTTCTATACCATTTCATCCATCAAAGAGGTGTTATACTTGTAGTTGTTTTTCATTTCTTTAAGTCTTTCTTGTTTGTTCTTCTCCCTTTGGTGCAATGGCTGAGAATGGTGCTTTCTCTGATGGTGACACCACCAACACTACCTCTGTTGAGTCAAGGTGAGCCACAATAAATTTTTTAATTTCTACATGTTTTTCTTTATGTCTTGTGTTGGTTGAGTCAAGTCTGTCTTGGTGACTATTTTTCTACCTTTATGAGTAGGGTAAAATCTACACACATCTGTCCTTTTCAGATCTCATCTATGGAATTTCAATGATTACGTTGTTGTTGTTATAAATTTTGAAAAAGAGTCTTCTACCTCGACGAGATAGGGGTAAGATCTGTGAACACTCTACCATCAATAGAGTGCATCCTAAGATCTGTGAACACTCTGCCATCAATAGAGAGCATCAGTAAAATTTTATTAGATATGTTCTTGTAAATTTTTTAAAGGTTTTTTTTTTCATTTTAATATTTTCTAATGCTTGTTCGCCAAAAAATGATTTTTTTTTTTAATGTAGATGTTTTCATTTATATCATTTTCCACTTGGTTTGTATTTGGTACGGCAAAAAAAAATAAAAATCAAAGGAATTTCTATCTCACTATATATAAGAGTCCTTAGCATAAAGTTGTTTTTTCCCCTCTTAATATTTTTATGTGATTGATTAATAAAAATTGAGTTTTTTCCTAGATTTTTTTTTCCTTTATGTGAAACACCCCATTTGATGTTTCTTTTATTTGTGTTTTTGATATTCTTCTTCTTTTTTTGTTAGATGGGGATGAGAGAATGGAAAAAATATAAGTTTTAATGAAATAAGTAGTTAATAAGTAGTTAGTTAGTTAATGAAGTAGTTAGTTAGTTAATGATTAGTTAGCAGTTAGTTAAGTTTGTTAATGATTGGTTAGGAAATTAATTAGTTAGTTACACGTGTATATATATATGCTGATACACACTTGTATGAAATCATAATGAATAATAGATGAAACTTTTCCCCAATTCTCCTTCTTCTCAATTCTTCTTCTTCTTCCTCAATTCCAGCTCAATATTTCTCTAATTTCTTCATGGTATCAGAGCCCATTGGATCAAGGAATTGATTCGATGAATCTGTAGCTGGAATCGATAACATCTGAAGCTAAGGTCGATAACAATGGTAAATCGCGGAGTGAGGGCGACGACGGAGAACTCCAGCGAAAATGCTACCAACAATCCGACGGAAACTCTAGATCTAGTTGAAAGGAAGAGGAATCATCCTCTGTATCTCCATAACTCGGACACTCCTGGGAGTGTTCTTACCGCTGTACAGCTCACTGGAACGGAGAACTATTCTCTGTGGAGCAGATCAATGTTGATCAATCTCCGAGCTAAAGGAAAGCTCGGATTCGTATTAGGAACATGCAAGAGAAGCGATTATGAAGGAGAGATGGAAGAGCAGTGGGAGAAGTGTAATGCCTTTGTATTGGCATGGATCATGAACACTGTTTTGAAGGAATTGCTGAGCAACATCGTCTATGCAACAGATGCAGCTACAGTGTGGTCAGATCTAAAGGAAAGGTTCGACAAGGTGGATGGTTCAAGAGGCTACCAGCTGCACAGAGAGATTTGCACAATCAATCAGGGTAATTTGAGTGTATCTGCTTATTTTTCAAAATTGAGACTGTTATGGGATGAGTTTGATGCTCTTGTGCCCCCTTCTTCATGCAATTGTGATAAATCTAAAACATATATGGATCATTTAGTATGTTTGAGACTGTTTGCTTTTCTGATGGGATTAAATGACACCTATAGTCATGCGCGTAGTCAGATTCTCATGATGAGTCCATTACCAAGTGTTGGAAAGGCATATGCTATGGTGATGGCTGATGAAGGACAAAGAATGACAGCAAACACACACGTTGAAACAAATATGTTAGAACCAACAGCACTCTATGCAGGAAAAGGAAGTGGAGGTGGTTTTCAGCAGAAGAGACCACAATTCAAGGAAAAAAACTGGAATCAGATATGTGATTTCTGCAAAATTCAAGGTCATATTAGGGAGGATTGTTACAAACTAAATGGTTATCCTCCTGACTGAAAGTTCAAGAAGAAATCTGGTACAACATCACACCAAGCAAATCAAGTGGAACATACTAAGACTGAGTCATTGGATGAGTTTGCACCTCAAATAGTCACACAGCCTACATTTACACCAGGACAGTATAACAAAATCATCCAGATGTTGAACAAAGAAGAAGCTGGTTCTAGCTCAGGAGGTGGACTAAATGATATGGCCAATATGGCAGGTATAATCACTAATCCTACCACCTTATCTGTAACAAATAAATTGGGAACTAAGGGTGAGAGATGGATTGTAGATTCAGGAGCCACTTGTCACATGACATCCAAGCTAAATAGGCTAAAACATGTGTCTAAGTGTACTGGTAGAAATGTACATCTACCAAATGGTGAAATTGCTTCAGTCACACACATTGGTCAGTACAATACAGAGCTTAATGATGTATTGGATAATGTATTGGTTGTCCCAGCTTTCAAGTATGATCTACTTTCAGTATCAAAGTTAACCAGACAATTGAATTGTTCAGTTAACTTTTTTCCTGAGTTTTTTTTCCTCCAGGACCTCTCCAATGGGAAGGTGAAGGGGATTGGTAGGGAGATTGATGGACTCTATTACTTTCCAGCATATACTACATGTAAGGATGGTCAGAATAATGATACAATGTTCATGACACAACACTCAAACACACACAATATGCTATGGCATAACAGGTTGGGACATCCCTCTACAAAGGTACTACAGCTACTAGTAGACAAGGAACACATTGATGAAACTGAGTGCAGGAAGTGTTCAATCTATCCTCTTGCAAAACAGACCAGATTACCTTTTAAATCTAGTATGTCTAGAGCAGCTGCTATATTTGATCTAATTCATGTAGATGTATGGGGACCATATAAAGTTGTTACTCATAATGGATGCATATTTTTTTTTACAATTGTTGATGATCATTCCAGAATGACTTGGGTATATTTGCTTAGATTGAAGAGTGATGTACATTCAGTGTTGAAATTGTTCATGACTCTAGTTAAGAGTCAATTCAATGTGCATGTAAAGAAAGTAAGATCTGATAATGGTGCAGAATTCTTTAATACTGAATGTGGAAGTCTTTTTAGATCACTTGGTATCATCCATGAAAGCAGTTGCCCCTATACTCCACAATAAAATGGAGTAGTTGAAAGAAAACATAGACATATACTTGAAGTAGCTAGGGCTCTTAGATTTCAAGGATGTATTCCTATAAAATTTTGGGGAGAATGTGTAGTAACTGTTGTTTACTTAATAAATAGACTTCCCACAGTTGCATTAAAGGGATAGACTCCTTATGAAAAGCTGCATGGAAAGAGGTCTAATATTGATCATCTCAGAACTATGGGTTGTCTATGTTATGCTACTAAGGTATTGAAACCTGATAAGTTCTCACCCAGAGCAGAAGCTTGTGTATTGATGGGTTATTCATCAACACAAAAGGGGTACTTGTTATATAGTCTATCACAGAAGAAGTTCCTGATCAACAGAGATGTTGTATTCAAGGAAAATATCTTTCCATTCCAACATACAGATAATATACACAGGCCATTATTCTTAGCTGAAAGTGATGTTTTACAGAATGATCAAGAAGAAAATACAAGTGAAGGGAATATATTTGCAGATATGGAAATATCATCCACTGGAACTAGCAGCAACAAGTTTATAGGGTCAAGAAAATCCACCAGGATCCCTCATCCTCCCATTTGGATGAAGGATTATGCCACTGACAACTCCAGCCCTTATTCACAAGGCAACTATGTTTCATATCACAATGTAACCAACAAGTACAAGGCATACTTGACAGAATTCTCTACAGATACTGAGCCAAAGAATTATGAAAAAGCAATAAAAGACAAGAGATGGATACAAGCTATGCAGGAAGAAATCCAAGCTTTAGAAGACAATGGCACTTGGGAGATAGTACAATTGCCAAGAACCAAGACAGCTATAGGATGCAAATGGGTGTTCAAAATTAAATATAAGGCTGATGGTCATATAGACAGATTCAAGGCTAGATTGGTGGCAAAAGGGTACAATCAGACTGAAGGGATTGATTACCAAGAAACCTTTTCACCTGTGGTGAAAATGGTCATAGTGAGGTCCATTATAGCTTTGGCTGCTGCTGAAAGATGGACCATCTATCAAATGGATGTGTTCAATGCTTTTTTGCAAGGAGACTTGGTTGAAGAAGTATACATGGAGTTACCCAAAGGCTTCAGTAGTCCAGGAAGGAACAAACATCTTGTCTGCAGGCTCAAAAAATCACTTTATGGACTTTAACAGGCCTCCAGACAATGGAATGCAAAACTGACAGAGGCATTGCTAAGTTCAGGATACATTCAAAGCCACCTAGATTACTCCTTATTCACAAAAAGAAAGGCTTCAAGTCTGGTAATAATCTTAGTATATGTAGATGACTTGCTGATTACAGGAAATGATTTGAAGCTGATGGAAGAAACCAAACAAGTTCTGCATAGCCACTTTAGAATCAAAGATCTGGGGGAGCTCAAATATTTTCTAGGGATTGAATTCTTGAGATCCAGTGAGGGTATTATGATGAATCAAAGGAAATACGCATTGGAATTGATTGCTGAAGCAGGACTGGGAAATGCCAGGCCAAATACAACACCACTAGAATGCAATGTAAGACTGACAAGTGCTGAATTTGATGAAGGTATTGAATCTAATGATGAATTATACAAAGACACATCCAGATATCAAAGGATGGTTGGTAAGCTACTTTACTTGACAATTACAAGACCAGATATTGCATTTGCAGTCCAAACATTGAGCCAATTTATGCAAAAACCCAAGGTATCCCACTGGAATGTTACATTGAGAGTGATCAGATACATCAAACTTGAACCAGGGAAAGGGCTGCTGATGAGTTCTAGTTGCAAACCTCATCTAACGGGGTACTGTGATGCAGATTGGGCTGCATGTCCAAATACTAGGAAGTCTATCACTGGTTTCTTGCTAAAGTTTGGAAATTCACTTATTTCCTGGAAGTCAAAGAAACAAAACACAGTGTCCAGAAGTTCTGCAGAAGCAGAATATAGAAGCTTGGCCACTCTAACATCTGAAATAGTATAGGTTACAAGCTTGTTTAAGGAGCTGGGAGTGAAGGTAACAGAACCAACTTCTATATACTGTGATAACAAAGCAGCTATACAGATTACTGCAAATCCAGTATTTCATGAGCGCATCAAACATATTGAAATCGATTGTCATTTCATCAGAGAAAAGATCCAGAAAGGCCTAATCAAGACTAACTACATCAACACAAAGAATCAGCAAGCTGATTTACTTACTAAAGCTCTTGGTCGAACACAACACGAATTTTTGCTGAGCAAACTTGGAGTACTGAACATT
This sequence comes from Solanum rostratum, assembly GCA_029948455.1. Taxonomy (NCBI): domain Eukaryota; kingdom Viridiplantae; phylum Streptophyta; class Magnoliopsida; order Solanales; family Solanaceae; genus Solanum; species Solanum rostratum. Next base: position 11,251,370 of record CM057053.1, on the reverse strand, counting down.
TTCAGCACATCCAGTTTGAGGGGGAGTAATGAAATAAGTAGTTAATAAGTAGTTAGTTAGTTAATGAAGTAGTTAGTTAGTTAATGATTAGTTAGCAGTTAGTTAAGTTTGTTAATGATTGGTTAGGAAATTAATTAGTCAGTTACATGTGTATATATATATGCTGATACACACTTGTATGAAATCATAATGAATAATAGATGAAACTTTCCCCCAATTCTCCTTCTTCTCAATTCTTCTTCTTCTTCCTCAATTCCAGCTCAATATTTCTCTAATTTCTTCAAGTTTCAAAAAACCATGCAAAAGGATCTACAAAACTTTCTTGATCGATAGAAAAATTATCATTTTCTTGTTCAAAAACTTTTATTTGAATTTATTATTCTTTTGAAAGAACAAAATTTCTGATAAATTGAATTTACTTTTAAATGTTTGTTGTCTTAAAAGAAATAAGAAGTCATTTCTTGTTTTTATCCCCCAAAAAATAAAGTTTCTTACTGTTTCACTTAGTGAAGTATTAGTTGAGAGGAGATACAAATAGAGTAGTTTAGACAATATTTCTGAAAATGAGTCACGTGTATGTATATAGGTGATGTCACAAATTTTAGTTTATGGTTGAGTAATTAAGAGGATATGTTGAAGATCATGTTTTAAATGTTTATATATAATTAATTAACTTTTTTTCTATGTATGTGTGTAAAAGAGCTAAATTTTATTTGATTGTTTGGATTGATAATTTATATTTGCTTTTATTCCTTGTTGTAGTATTAATAGGATCAACCTTTGGCACACCACTGAGACACGTCGCAGACAGGTTGAAAAATCTTATACTCGACTAGTTAATTTCAATTAATTTTATTGTTTTCATTGGAGAAAAAATAGATACGTATTTTTTGTAATGAAATTTAACATTTTTTTTTTCAGACAACATTTGTAACAAATTAATATATGGTCAAGTCATAAAAGTTACAAATCGTATATATGAGCAAAATTATCCCATAATAATCCAGTCGGAAAACCACCAAACAAAACTTACTACCTTACATCTGCTTTCATTCTTTCTACAATCCTTGTAAGAGGGTTCCGTGGCTACAGCCATCACATGGTGCACACTACTACTTAAAAGATAAGTTGCACAAAAATACTGGCAGGGGATCAATTACTTAGCTGGCCATGCCAGTTAACCTAGAAACTTTCTGAGGTAAAAAATATTCCAATTCGCCAATTTGTTTAAGTATACTACTTGCAAAACATTTGGGACATGGACTTGGTGATGGCACCTGACCTTTTGACATAATTTAGATTGTAGGTTGATCACGAAAAGCCTTCATCTTACAAATCTGGTATCATGATGCTTGAAAAGTAATAATTCACACAATCATATGTCCAAATCATCATCTGAATCTGGCATCTCATCATCTGAATCCCGAAAATATAATATTTCACCCCTCCCAGAATCCTCCATTGTTTGTGGTTTATCAACTGAAGCTTGTTTCTCCTCGGTGTCGTTCTCATTAAGGGATTTGCGACCATCATAGATTTGAATGGGTTTTCCAGTTCCTTGGTGTTCAAATGGGAGTACGACTTTCGCCCGGTCCAATCTCTCCTTCTCTGAAAGATCTAAATTGGATTGCACCTTGGGAACAAGACTTTGGGCAATGATTCCATCTTCAGATGAAACTTCTGCAAATTTGATCCCTCAACATAAAGCTCTTCCCTCATCACTCGGACACTTCCATTTCTGCGTTTCAACCGTACATGAAACTTTCCTCTTTTAAAGCATTGTTCCACCATTGGGAGGTCATCTGAGGCGTTTCTCTGTCCATTTTGTTCTTTGAACTATTGGTTCCACATCCACATGCATAGGACAAATGTTCAAGAGTGGCAGCTACCTTGGCCTCATGAAGGTCCACATGTAACAAGCAAAACATGCATGAGACCTGGTCATGACTGCGAAGATGACTTAAGATTTTTGCAACGGAAGGTAGAGATAAATGTCTTAAGATCTCACCGACCGAGTCCATAGCAACTGCATATCTCCCTTTTCCCTCTTCAACAATTTCTTTTCCAAGTTCAACAATAGAAGACAAAACCTTGTCCAATTCTTTCAAGTTCTCACATAAACTAGTTTTCAGTAAGCTCTCTTCGTAGGGATTTCTTACACTTCTCCTCTCCATTAACTTGTTTTTCCATCCAAGAGGATCCGAATAGCAATCTAGAACTCTTAGCCATTTACTGGATGAAGAAACATCAAAACCTTTACTCTTCAACAGTTCAGCATAGAATGATGGAGGCCGAGATAAAGCGACCAGCACAACACCACGAGCTTGCGATTTACCAGCTAGAATGTTGGAAATGAGTTGCGTAAGAATATGGTTGAAGACGAAGGAACCGAGGGGTGTGTCGATAGTATCCTTTATAATTAGAGCAGGAGCATGTTCTCCTTCGAATGCTCCATCACGGAGAGCTCTGCAAATCGTTTCGGCCATTATTGAACACCGACAACTGCGAATTTCTGAAAGGGAAATTTAACCTTTCAAATTTAATTTGCTGAAATTTTTATTTTTTTCTTAATTTTTCAAAACATGACAATATTTAACTCGTAGATACATTCAAATTCACCTACAAGGCAAGTTTATGGTGAAAATTGAAGGAGAGGTATCGCTTAAGTTTCAAAATTAAAAAAAGGTGACAAGTTTGATCTTGACCAATCAAACTTGTCATTAATTAATAATTAAGTGGGATTAAGTTAATGATGGGTTAAAGTGTATATTTTAAAAACTTTTGGAACCCATTTGTGATAAAAAAACTTATAATTTTTTTTTTAAAAAAAAAATTCCAGTCGCGACATTTCGGACCGTCCGCGACTTGTCCGCGTCGCAGACATGTCGTGCGGAAACACTTAATGGATTGTTTTGGATCGAAAAATGCATTATCGTTTTTTTTCCAAATCCGTGATTTGTTTTTGTCATTTGTTTGGTTGAACTAACATATACTACTGTTTTAAAGCGTAGTGCATTCTTCGGTGAATTTTTCGGGGCCCGTAGCTCAAAATTTTTAAAAATAACAGTGACCCTCCGCGACATGTCCGCATCACGGAGGAGTCGCGTACCAGCACGTTTTCAGCGGAGAAAATGTTGCGTCGTTTTTGTTCGACCAGGGAGTTTTTTTGAGAGTTTTTTTTTGATGAACCAACATGTCTTAATGTTTTGAAGGATGTGTAGGCGTTCGGTGAATTTTTCGGGGCCCGTAGCGAAAAATTTCAAAAAATTTGGGCACGAAAAAAGTGACCATCCGCAAGGTGTCCGCATCGCGGAGGCGTCGCGTACCAGCACTTTTTCAGTGGAGAAAATATTGCGTCATTTTCGTTCGACTCGGGAGTTTTTTGAGAGTTATTTTTGGTGAACCAACATGTCTTAATGTTTTGAAGGATGTGTAGGTTGTTCGGTGAATTTTTCGGGGCCCGTAGCGAAAAATCTCAAAAAATTTGGGCACGAAAACAGTGACCCTCTGCGACATGTCCGCATCGCGGAGGAGTCGCGTACCAGTATGTTTTCAGTTGAGTAAATATTTCGTCGTTTTCGTTCGACCCGAGAGTTTTTTTTATAGTCTTTTTTGGTGAACCAACATATCTTAATGTTTTGAAGGATGTGTAGATGTTCGGTGAATTTTTCGGGGCTCGTACGTAAAATCCCAAAAATTTTGGGCACGAAAACAGTGACCACGTCGCGGAGGCGTCGCGTACCAGCACATGTTCAGCATTAGCTATGCGTTTTACAGCAAATGCTGGGATTTGTCCCAGCAATTGCTGTGAATAATCCAACAACTTAATAACTTGCTGTGATATTTTACAGCAATTACGACAACTAGTCCAGCAAGTAGCCAACTTGCTATAACAAATTCAAACAAAATCACTAAATCACCGAACAATGCCAATAGCTTAAAAACATCAACACCACTTAGTCCAAACAAAAAAAATTCAATATTGAACGACGGATTACTGGGAATCGGTGATTGCTGGGGAATGTACAGCAGCTGCTGGAAAATGTACAACATTTGCTGGGAAATGTACAACAGCTGCTGGGAAATTCCCAGTAGTTGCTAGACCCGACCTTTGATTTTTTGTTACTACCTATAGTAAGATGACTATAGGGTGATGATATCAGCCATATGTATTGATAAGTTGAGTTTTGTTACTCCGACTTCAAATAAAATGCTAAATTCATGAGTGATCTTATACATTGACTTCGCTTACTCACAAGTAATAAACAATCTATTGAGCAATTGCATATGTAAGTGATGGTGACTAAGTAAATTGACTATTACTTGGTTGTGTCGATACGTTTTGTAATATATTATTAGTTATCTTATTTGTTGAGGTGGAATCAGTAGAGATCTTAGACATTGAAATAGTACTTACACAAACAATACGATGGCAGATCTAAATCACACTTATTTCGGTGGCTTTTTCATTAATTAGTCCATGTGTTCGTCATTACAGATGAATATAAGGAATTTAGTCCAATTCAACACTAGAAATAACTCGATGGAAAATATTTTGCTAGAGTTTGTTGTAGCAAGTTAGCAAGTTGCTGGGAAATTCTCAGCATTTGCTGGGAAATTTACAGCAGCAGCTGGGAAATTTCCAGCAGTTGCTGGACCCAACCTTTGATTTTTCGTTAGTACCTATAGTAAGATGACTATAAGGGGATGGTATCAGCCATATGTATTGATAAGTTGAGTTTTGTTACTCCGACTTAAAATAAAATGTTAAATTCATGAGTGATCTTATACATTGACTTCGCTTACTCACAAGTAATAAACAATCTATTGAACAATTGCATATGTAAGTGATGGTGACTAAGTAAATTGACTATTACTTGGTTGCGTCGATATGTTTTGTAATATATTACTAGTTATCTTATGCGTTGAGGTGGAATCAGTAGAGATCTTAGACATTGAGATAGTACTTACACAAGTAATACGATCGCAGTTTTAAATCACACTTATTTCAGTGGCTTTTTCCATTAATTAGTCCATTTGATCATGGTTATGGATGAATATAGCGATTTTAGTCCAATTCAACACTAGAAATAACTCGGTGGAAAATATTTTGCTAGAACTTATTGTAGCAAGTTGGCAAGTTGCTGGGAAATTCTCAGCAGCTACTGGGAAATTCTCAGCATTTGCTGGGAAATGTACAGCAGCTGCTGGGAAATTCCCAGCAGTTGATGGACCCGACCTTTGTTTATTCGTTAGTAACTATAGTAAGATGACTATAAAGGGGATGGTATCAGCCATATGTATTGATAAGTGGAGTTTTGTTACTCCGACTTCAAATAAAATGCTAAATTCATGAGTAATCTTATACATTGACTTTGCTTACTCACAAGTAATAAACAATCTATTGAGTAATTGCATATGTAAGTGATGGTGACTAAGTAAATTGACTATTACTTGGTTGCGTCGATACGTTTTGTAATATATTACTAGTTATCTTATGCGTTGAGGTGGAATCAGTAGAGATCTTAGACATTGAGATAGTACTTGTTGTAGCAAGTTGGCAAGTTGCTGGGAAATGTACAGCAGCTGCTGGGAAATTCTCAGCATTTGCTGGGAAATGTACAACAGCTGCTGGAAAATTCCCAGGACATTCATCATTCACAATTTCTAGATTTTGATGTGCATTTTGGTTCTCCACCGCTCTTTCAACCATGTATACCCGTAGAATGGGTCTTCCTTCATCTTCCAAATAAATCCGTAAACTCACTTGATTTTTTATTCTAAAAGTAGTCACTCTCTGTTTTTCACCATAAGAATGCATGTAAGTGATGACGATATCTTCCGGCTCACAATTTAATTCACAGCTAGAAATAATTTGATTTACAAAATTCTCATATGAGATATCTCGATTCACAATCATCGCTATCGTCTCGATCATTTCTTTGCCTTTCCAACGCCAAATAAAATGATTGTTCGACTCAACCCATTCACTACGACAATTAACTCCTAATACTATTTTGTCTCCCATGGATGATTTTGAAGGTACCTATATAAGTAATAGTTAAAAGCGCAACATGAGAAAACTGTACAGAAATACAACAATTGTTGTATTCAATTCAGCAGCTACTTCATCATATGAAACATCACGTGCAGTAAATACACACTAATTTAAGACTGCTGCAAAAAGTGGAGAACCAGTTTGTTAGTTCAGCAGCTGCTGCACTAAGTCCAGCGACTGCTGCGTCTTCCCCAAAATGGCTCAACAGTGAAGAAATGACAACAATGGCAGAAACATCAACAAAAACACAAAAATCCAAATAAATAGCACCACATACACTTTTATCAGTCATAATAACGATTAAAACTTACCTTTCAAGTAATTTCGAAGGCTACCCGAACAAATGCCCCAAAAAAATTGATTTCTTTTCACCCAAATTTGAAGCTCAAATCTTGAGTTGGGAAAATAGTAACAACAAGAAGAAGAAGAAGAAGAAGAAGGAGGAGGAGAACAAGAAGAAGAAGAAGAACAACAACTACTACTACAACAACAACAAGAAGCAACCAAGAACCGATGAAAATGGGGGAAACAAGTGTGGGAAACGTGAGGGTCACGGATGGGGTCGTTGGGGATTTTTTTTTGGGGGGGGGGGGGGGGGTCGTTGGGGATTTGGTGGGTTAAAGTGTATAAAAATAAACTTGGGGACCTTTTTGAAAATAGTCCAACATCATTAACTCTTAATTATAATTTTGTCACCTACACTTAATAATTAAAACTTGTGTCACTTTTTTTTAATTTTGAAACTTGTTTGTCACCCTTAATTAAATGGCCCAAGTTTATGATACTACTTCTATCCATATAATGTTTTTTCTAAAAGAACTAGTGAATTCTTAGCTTCCACTTAAAAGAATTAAAAGTTCGTTTATGTTATCACTTAAAACCTAAAAGTTTGAAACTATCTTAAAAGACTTGAAAAATCATTATTTTAAACTTTGTTAATTTTAATCTTATAGACACGATTTACAAATAATAATTTTTACATGGAATAATCTTCTTAAAAAATCAGGATTTTCTCCTTTTTGAAGTCAATGGTTTTATTTAGGAAGAAAATGGTTGGCGGATATCTCTTGTATATATTTATATTGTAATATATACATTTTTTAATTTATTTATTTACTGTATCTGATTTCTGTTATATATTATATAAATCATGAACAAGCAATTTTACGATTGATGTCAAATTACGCTCATATGTATCGAGTTGCAAAGCTCGCTTGGTTCATTCTCTTTCGCTCTCTTTTATTTTTTGATTTTTGTAATAATATTAATTCAATTTTTTTATCATGTCATTTTAGTACTATTAAATCTTATACTAATAATTTTTTTTAATCATGTCCCAACCTATATATGTCTTGATTCCACTCCACGATTGAGGTAATTATCATATTTCAACAATTTTCACAATTAATTACACAAATAATTTATCAACTTTACATTTTTCATTTTTACAGTCGATGCATCGTGTGACGGTTGAAATTAGGAGGGAGCCGCGTGTAGCTCAAAGGATGATAGAGTTCGAATTCAAATCCCTTTATTTTTTAATTTTCATTTTATTAATGGTTTCTATTATTAAAAGTCTGATTTTTAATTACTTATATTTATATTTATATATTTTCAATACTGTTGACAGACATGGCAAATGCAGGTGCCACCATAGGCATGTGGCCGCCAAGGCCTACGCTAATGATAGTCCTAATGCCGCCAACGCTAATGATACCACTGATAGTGACAATGCCAATGACAATAACAGCGCGAATTAGAGTGCAAAAGAAAACCCATAATGATGCAGGACAAGGAAAAGAACCCAATAAATATATAACCTTGATATTTCAAGTGTTTATGTGTGTTTTTATTTTCAGAAAATAAATTTGGCTGTAAATCTGGTCTGTATACTTGCATGCCAAACAGTTCGTAGCAAATCATACTTGTTAAGTTTGTGATATAGATTGATGTGTAAAATATCTTTTTATGTATATTATGTGTCTTTCATGTAGTTGTGTTCTTCATATGTATTGTATAATATATACTTCGTTGTGTTGTGTGTACTTCAATTTTTTCATATGTTATCTTAGTTACTAGTTTCTAGGCACATACCTTGCACGTGTACTCGATTTCAATGGAGTACATAATTTTTAGAAATTATATATCATTCGTATTAAGCAATATTTTTTAGTTATAAATTATAAAATGAGCAATTTTTTCATATGCTTTTATGTCTTTTAATTACTAGTTTCAGGGCACGTGCCTTGCATACATATCCACAGAAGCATTACAAGATCATATTTAGCCGCTAATCAGGCCATCACGATCCGAAACAACCATAAGTATCTAGAATAATCATAGACAAACCAACTGCTAAGTACAACAGGTATCCAGAACAACAGGTATCAACAAAATTCTTAATAATAGAATATAACCGCGTAGCATGGAATATAGCCAACAACTAGTTCCTCCCAGTATACATATCACTAGCACCGTGCTATTCACACGGATAGACAAATATTAAGCTAAGTATATGTACCAGTCATGTGGTATAAGTTTACATTCCACTCTCAACAAGAACATTTACAACTTAACAGTGCTAAAACTTAGCTAGTATAATTTATACAACTTATTACAATGCCCAAAACAGTGATCACAAGCCCAAATCATCAAGTATAGCCTACACTAAAGAAGACCCAACCATATACAACCATATATCACATATTTCAACTCAGACTAGGGGAAGGAGAGCCTTAAGCAGACATAATCATAACATGAGTAACAAGCAACCAGAATCATACCAAATATACCGCAGGTATCATATCAGTAGGCCCAACAGGGCAAATAGGCATTTATACAGACAAACATATGACAAAGGTAGCATCAACGCTCCTTACCTTAGTCACGCTCTATCTCACCTTTACAACTCTTACCGAACACATTTACAGCTGTACAATATTAATGCCGGCTCACATAATAGATACGGGTAATACATAATCCAAATGATAGTTCCAACCTCAAAAAGATATATACTTATCTTACTTAAAACCTCCTACCACAACAGGCTCCGATTATACATATATTTCAGCTCAGTCTAGAGGTACAAAAATCCTAGCCTACCTGAAGGCAACTCCACGCTTTCCGGGTTAGTTTATGTGAGCTTTATCCTGCCCACCACTTTCAAATGTTGCTCAGCTATCAAAACATGAATCACAATATCATTACGGTCGTTTTGACCATAATATCTCAAGAAACGGAAAGAGATACACTTGTTGCAACTAAAATGGGAAAAAATGGGGCCCACACTCGAAAAATCAAACCAACTCCTATAAAATGACTGTTACGTCGCCCTGAGTCTATGGCCAAAAATTGAGCTCGAAATGAGTCCAGAACAATCAGAAACAACCTAAAAAAATGACATTTCTCATTGGAAACAATATTATGTACGACAACTTCTCAATTAAATTTCTCAAAGTATGATAAAACCAACAGAATTCTAACATACCACGACATAAATCTCGAAAAGTACTACAGTTTAGACCCAAATTTTATTTAATTTCGATAAATAACAACTGAGATATCTCATTTTGAATTTCGAAAAATCATAGCATAACCTGAAGCAATAATACTATTTTTCCACCAAACAGACTTTATCAATTATCCCGACATCACCGTGGGGTGCGTCTCACAAAAACACACAAAATAGACCCAAATTTTACTAAAGTTCGACTCAAAATGGATAAGAAATCACATGTCAAAATTTCGAAAGATATATTCAATATTACAACAAGAAATCAACAATTTGTACATCAAAATGTGTGCCAAAGCCAAAATCCTAGGTCCCATACAATGTTCCTCACAAAATTCGGTATAATTTAGCCTTTTTAATCGCTAAAATCAGATACATATTCACAAAGTTATAGCTATTACAAGTTTTGCTCTTCAATTTCGCGAAAACGAAGCTTTTAACGCATTGTCACAGCCTTTGCCATGTGGCAGCCCCTAGCTAGGCCATGTCGGCGCCACCTTTTTTCAGCAACTCTTCAAACATAACTTTGATGTTCTAACCTCGTCCGGAGTCACAAAAATATAATTTATATATAAAATCCAAGAGAAAATGACATTTTGGACTCACAGGTTGTAGTCAAAATTCCGATTGGAGGTAATTTTGTTCCAATGTAGGTCCCACTTTCCAATATCAAAGTCTAGCGAAGGGGCCAAAACACACCCAAGTCTCGAAAACTGAACGAAAGGTCCTCCTAGACTAAAATCAACATTTTGGATCCAACGATGCAGTCAGAATTTTTATTTGGGCACGTTTACCAAGGAAATTGACTAAGTTAACTATTGACCAATTCTGGAGGCTAAATTTGCAAAACTCGATATAATTGTACCTCACATGCTCTTAGCCTAATTTTTTCATTTCGCAGTTGATGGAACCATCAGAATTCTGTTTCGACGCCATTTACTAGGATTTTACCTGAAAGTTCATTTTTACAGTTATAATCTTCCGTTCAACCTGAAAAGCTACATAAGGGTCACATGGTTCACTCAACAATCGAACAATTAGTGTCAATAATTCTAAATAGCCCGAGGTCACTATGCTAATGCACAATCTGATAAAAAAATTTCGGAACCATAGAAATAACGTAGAGGGTCATTACAGTGTATTATATATATATATAAAATGAATATGATAAGTTTAAATAAAGAAAATAAATACATGACATAAAATAATGAACTTGTAAGTAAAAAAGTTTATAGAATTTGTACAGGTCCAATGGTATATTAAAGGTCTCTCCATATAATGAATTAAATTTAATAGAAAATTAAGGGGGGGTGGGGTGGGGTGGGGAGTTTAAAAAAAAGAATAAAATAATCAATCCACTTTTGAAGAACATTTAGTAATTCAACTTTCATTTTGATATAGTTTTTTGCAACAAATTTTAAAGTGATAGAAAATAAATTAGAATCACAAATAAAATATGAAGAAACAAGAGTATTATTGATAAACAATGTGGGTACAAATCTGTTTCTCCCTTGATTCTTCTCTCATTAGATTTCTCGAATCTCCATGATTCAAGGGCCGTTAGTGGCGTATTTCTCGAATGGAGGATGATTTTGACCTCTTTAAGCCATATTTTGATCTCTTGATAAATATCTCCAGGGTTTGTGGGATATTTGAGATGATTTTAAAGGAAATATAATACCCTTTTTATAGGCATAAATTAGGGTTTAGGGTAGAGTAGCCTCCAAGAAACCTAACTAAAATAGAACTCATCTTGTAGAGTCCTACAAAATTTCAATGTCTACAAATGCCCCCTACTTCAAGACTTGTTGAATGTCTACAATAGTCTCTTCCCATTTTTAGTAATATTTTTTTTTTGGTAACACATTTTTAGTAATATATAATATAATATGATACAATAATAAGTATATCATTTTATACACTTTTAAGGTTTGATACATAAATAGCTAGCCTCTTAGATTTATTAGATTACTCCATTGTTTCATTTGAATTTCTCAACTCTTCATAAAATGTTCCAATTAGGTAGATTTAGTTTGAATTTTGATTATTAGTTTTTCTTTTGTTTGTGTGTTGTCATTCTTTTAATTAGATTGTTAAATTAACCACATAAAATATGTTATCTCCTTAAATTATACAACTTTGTCTCAATAAGTCATAAAAGTCTAGGCACTTTCTACTTGAGGTTGATGCATATAAATAAAAGAAATGATATATTTTTATGTATATAACTTAACTACCTAACAAACAAATTAAAACATAAGCACAAGTTTTTTCGAAATTTGGATAGGAATTGTCTATTGAAACATTTTATGAGGTGTTGAGCTATTCAATTGCTGGAACATAACTTAGTTTGATTATCTACATGAAATATCTTATCAAATTTATGGAATTGACTATGTATTAAGCTTTTTTTGGAGGCGTTAATATACGTCTTATAGTCATTTTGCGTCATTAGTAAGCACATTTTCAGTTGCTTTATCTTAGAAACATGATACTTAACATTTTAATTGCTTGTTCTATATGTATTTTTATATATGTTGAAGAAGAAAAAACACTCAGAGAATGTTTTATCCCAAACAATAGCGTCCTACCACATAAATTTTAAAATTTAAATTGCATACACTCGGAGGCTCTGATTACACATTCTGCTAAATTCAATAATTTTAGTTCAAATTTTATATTTGCTTGTTAATTAATTATATATGTATAATATTAATTTAGAACTCAATAACTTTAAAGTCTAAAATCTTAAATTTCGACTTTATTACAGCATATACTAAAGGAAACTTCAAAGAATGCAATGAGTTAGCAGTATGACAAGTGTAAATTGGCAACTTGACAAATTAAAAAGTAGGCACTGAACCAAATTTTAATTGGTTTTGAAGAGCAAATGAATTCAGTAAATGAAGAATTGAGAACAGTTAACAAGTAGTGATATAAATAAAATAGTCCGGAAAGAAAATAAAGTATTGTTGTAGTGAAATACCCTAAATAAAGAGAATTGTTTTCTTTGGTGCGACATAGTCTTTTGAGACTATAAAGTTGTGTTGAGTTTCTCATTGTTAGGGGGTGAATAAAATCAAAGTGAAAGTCGTATCAAATCATAAATTAAATCAATTCGAAAAGAAAAAAAATTGACTAGTGTTTTGATTTGCTAATGGAGAAAAAATTCAACTATATTTAGGTTGATTTGATTTTGAGATAAGTATAAAAAACACACCTAAGCTATCCTTTTTTTTAGTTTCATACCTAAACTATTGAGACTTTGAGTTTCATACATAAACTATCGCTTATTAGTTTGAGAAACGCACCTCAGTGGTGTGTGTAACACACTCTCTCTTTTATTGGAGAAAACCTTGCCACATGACATGTCACATTGACAAAAATTAAATAAACAATTTATATTAGTTAAAAGTAAACGATTAACGTATAAATATTATTCCAAAAAAAATATTATTTTTTTAAATAATTATTTTTTAATCCCACCTACTCCACCGCCCACACCCCCACGTACCCCCTACCTACCCCCCAATAATCCCCACCCTTTTAATTTTTTGAATATCTTTTATAAAATATTTTTAAAAAATTCAAACATCAGCCCCCTACTCCACTCCTACCTAAAACAATTGATATTTTTTTTAAATAAATAAAATTCTATCTGTCACACCCCGGGCGGGTACCCTTGGCGTGTCCGACACTTGAAGAACCATTGTTGATTCCTCAAGAGAACCACCTGGCCTCATCGTCACATCTTACTCAACAATTGAAGAAATACTCAATACAAGTATTAAGGGAAAGATAAAGATCTCATAAATAGTCTCCAAAATAGATCAAGTCTAGAAAATGAAATACTCAATAATACTCTGCTCAAGGTCTATGAAGCCTCTACTCTAAATGTCTAGATGGTACTATGACTCCAGAACTTGAAGAGAATAGAAATACTAGTGAAATAAAGAAGGCTCCTCCAAATGGCAAGGAGGGCTCATCAAATCTGGAACTTAAGAACTCTGAACCTCAACGGTGCACCTGCTGAAGTCCTTTGTCACCAGTATCTGCATCATGAAAAGATGCAGCGCCGAGAGGCGTCAATACGTGGAATGTACGGTATGTAAAATAGCTCAAGAAACAATTAAGGCTTTGACTCAATGAAACGACTTGACTCGAGACTCAACTCTTCATCTCATAACTCAACTCAAGTAATTGATGCAAGTTAAAGTTTGAAATAATGCTTTAGAACTAGACTAAATATGTCATGCATGCAACTTAGTTCAGCATTTATGATAGGTTAACTCAAGTGTTGCTTGAAAGTTTCGCTAACCGACATGAGCTTTGGTGATGGACAACGAAACGACGTCGTTGTCACGCCCATCCTAAACTTGCCAAGGAATAGGACGTTAACCTTTATCTCTCTCTCTTGGATTCAATGAGAATGTCCATTTATTGGGACGTGAGCCACCTAAGTTAACTGTATGATTATCCTAGCGGGTAACCTAGTTCTAGGGTGCTGCTCAATCACCCAACTCGATGCTCAATACTCCTTCCAAGACTAAAATGTTTCATAAAAATTTACTCAAGGACAACTCAGTTATCAGTAACTCAACTCAATTTTTTTAACAACTCAATAACTTAGGACCATTATTCAGGCAATGCAACTCAAGATCTGACTCATATCACGCAAGACTCTCATGAATTATGGTCAAGGGACATCATATCATCTATGTTTAGCACATAAGACATAACAAATATTCATTATATGCATATGTGAAAAGAGGAAACATACTTCTCAGGTTCAACTTACTTGGTTGAGAAGGTTAGGTTCATAATTTCAATTTAGTAAGCAAAGAAAATACTAAGTTTAGGGTAGAATGTATTTGAATACATTCATACTTCATGGTAATAATGATGCAACTCATAGTTTAACTCAAATATATTCATGAAACTTAGACATGTACAAGAATTTGGAGCTCAAGATTCACAGGATTGAGATTACGTAATTAATACTCATAATCTTATCTCACGGAGATGAAAGACGCGTGCATGAACATAATCCGATGCTTTAGGTAGCCTTACATACTTGGAAGAAAAGGAACAATCAAACTCCAGTAGATCCTTGCGCTTGAATTAGAACCCATGCTCTTCTTTCTCCTCTAGTGCTCTCAAGAAACCCTTAAATGTGAATAATGGTGAATAATACACCTAGGGTTCTGTTTCAAGGCTTTATTCAAGCCTAAAATGACCAAGGATTTAATTAAATAGGGATTGGAATGGACAAATATACCCATCTTAAAAACTATCGTCTAAGTCTACGAGACCCGGTCTACGGGTCATAGAGCATTCTACGGGCTGTAGACAGCCTCTCATGAATGAGGGGTCTGAAAATATGAGTTACTAGAAATTGCCACGACACCTCTTCTACGAGCCATAAAATTTTTTTGTAACGCCTGGTAAAATTATCAAATACCCCTAGAGGGAGGGTATGCACGTAATGCATCTTTCAATGCTCGTATGACAAATCTGAGGCCAGATTTGCGATCAGTAGGAAAAATTGAGTGAGAAAATGGTCTCGATCGATTTTAGAGCGACCCGATCAAAAGATAATTTTTCGATCTGAAATACAAAACAGTGTTAGTACTCAACAAGGGAGCGTCGTGCACCCATCGCGGACCAGGACTTATATTTTTCTAAAATTTTTCGACGAGATTGAGAAAACTCATTCAGAAACTTTTTCTGAAAATACACAGTATGCGACCAGTCCACGTCGCGGAGTGGGTCTTCTCCGAGTTGAAAATTTCTAAATTATTACGAGGGGCATCCCAGTCAAGTCTCCACCCCTCCTAAACTCTATACACGATCTAATAAGGTCGTTTCGACGTAGAAAGGGTCTAAAACCCCCATTCTAAGTCCTATTTCAATATTCTATCAAGGCTAGGGCTTGAGGAGAGAAGAGAAGAGCTTGAGTTTGAAAGAATTGAGGAGAAATCCTTGACGTGCTTGATTGATAGTTGCACCATTTCTGTCCTTTATTTGAATACTCTGCTTTAGACAAAATTGTCTTTTCACTATTTTTTTAAATTTATTATTTTATATTTTATTTATTTAATTTTAAGATTCACAGTTGAATTAGAATTTCATTATATTTAGAATTCACTCTTGATTTAGGACTATTATATATAAATGATTTTCTAGGCTATGAAGAAAAAAGAAAAAAATATTATTATGTTTCATATATTTAAGATTTTGATATTAATTTTTTGATTATCAATATTTTACTAATAAAAGTATGTAATATAGAAAATTTAAAAAGAAAAAGAGTAATTAAAATTACATTGGAAACATTAAATTACTTCTTTTATATTCACAAGTCCTTCTTAACTTTAATTTTAATCAATTAATTATTTAACTCCTAACTATTCAACTTCAAATTATTACTTTATGTATTCATAACTATTAATATATCTATACTATAAGTAATTGGATTGATTTTCTCATCTTTATCCGTTCATGATAGATTAAACTATTGCATCAACTTAATAGTATATACTCCCTCCTTCCATTTTATGTGACACCTTTTCCTTTTTGATCCCCAAAAAGAATATCACCTTACTCAAATTGGAAACAATTTACCTTTAAAATTTCCTTTTTACCCTTAATGAAATAATTCTCAGTCACACAAATATCTAATAATGATTTTAGACCACAAGTTTTAAAAATATGACGGAGGGAATAGTTAATTTTCTTTATATAAATATTATATTTATTTTAATGACAAATATTATTTGTATATAATTTTTAGATATCTTTTGTCACATTAAATTTTAGTCTATTAATTATTCAACTCTTAATATTACTTTATCTATTAAAAACTATTAACATATTTATATTATAAGCAATTGAATTGATTTTCTCATCTTTGTCATTTCACAATAGACTAAACTATTGCATCAAACCAATAACATTTATTTAATTTTGTTAACATGAATATTGTATTTATTTTGACAAGTAATTTTTATTCATAATTTTAAAATTGACGCCACATATACGTGCAAAACACGTACACTAAACTAGTTCCAAATAAAAATGCTAGCACTTGGCGGACCTCCTCACCATTTCTTTCTTTTTCATGAAATGAAACACCTTAAATTGTTTGTATTGAATAGATTCACAAATTCTATCCCTAAGAAAGGCAAACTTTTCTCCCAACCACTTTTGTTTTTATCTTCTATTCGTTTGATATTTGTATCGGGATTCTGATTAATATTGATTTACTTTTTTGTCAGACTCATTTATAGAGAAAATCGTTCTCTAAGAGGATTTTTTTAATAAGCAGGATCTCTTTGATACATTTCATCACACAGAGTATTGGTATACCATCAAACTACTTATCCTTGTTGAGAATTGTGAGACTAATGAGGAAAATGTAAAGCTCCTTCAAATGATTTTTTCCCCTTCTCATTACCTCTGATAAAAAATGAAAAGATTCTATTCATGCCACCACAAGTTTTATTTGTGTGTTCACGCTACTAATTTTCCGTTTTTGAGAGTTAATGATACTAAAGACCAAGAAATATAGTGGCATTTTGTCCTCAAACACTTATTTTCTGTCTTTTTAAAAATGAAACAAGGGAAAATAGGAAAAAAGAAAACAGTGAGAGGAGTTTGATATCATGCACACAGCTCTTTGCACCTTGACAAGTTTTAAAGAGTTAACAACACTTGTTAAAATCATGCAAGAAAGAAAGAAAAAACTCAAACAGCAAACCCAAACGTCACTCACTTTAAGTTAGTGCCAAATTTGCTGAAATTAATTAAAAAAAAAAGTTTAAAAAAATTAACATAGCATCAGTACAAAAAAAAAATCCTCCTATATAAACCCCCTCATTTTCTACCATTTCATACCATCAAAGAGAGTGTTATACTTGTAGTTGTTTTTCATCTTTTCAAGTCTTTCTTGTTTGCTCTTCTCTTTGGTGCAATGGCTGAGAATGGTGCTTTCTCTAATGGTGACTCCACCAACACTACCTCTGTTGAGTCATGGTGAGCCACAAGAATTTTTTTTTACATGTTTTTCTTTATATCTTGTGTTATTTGAGTCGAGCGTCTCTTGGTGACAATCTGTCTACCTTCACGGATAGAGGCAAGATCTACACACACTTTGTCCTTTTCAGATCTGATCTATGGGATTTAAGTGGTTTCGTTGTTGTTGTTGTTGTAAAATTTGGGAAAGAGTCTTCCTACCTCCACGAGGTAGAGATAAAATCTGGTGCACTCTATATATGTTTTTGTAAAATTCTTAAAGGGTTTTTTCCCCTTTTAATATTTTCTAATGCTTGTTCGCCCAAAAAAATGATTTTTTTTTTCATGTAGATGTTTTCATTTATATCATTTTCCACTTGGTTAGTGTTTGGTACGACAAAAAAATATCAGAGGTTTTATTTGAGAATAAAATGGTTGGTGGATATCTATTGTATATATTTGTATTTTTATATATATACATTTTTAAATTTATTTAATCATAGTATCTGATTTCTCTTATATATTATACAAAACATGAACATGCAATTTTATGATTGATGTCACACTATGCTCATATGTATCGAGCTGCAAAGCTCGTCGGGTTAATTTTCTTTCCCTCTCTTTTATTTTTAGAATTTTGTAATAATGTTAATTCAATTTCTTTGTTTATGTCATTTTAGTCGTATTAAATCTTATACTAATAATTTGTTTTTTTAATCATGTCCCAACCTATATATACGTCTCGATTCCGCTCCACGGTTGAGGTAATTATCATATTTCAACAATTTTGACAATTAGTTACTCAAATAATTCATCAGCTTTACATTTTTTATCTTCACAGTCAATGCGTCGTGAGACGGTTAAAATTATGATGAAGCTGTGTGTTGCTCAAAGGATGATAGGATTCGAATTCGAATCTCAGTATTTGTTTATTTGCATTTTCTTAATAGTTTTCTATTATCAAAAGTTTGATTTAATTACTTATGCTTATTGTAGACATTGAAATTTTGTAGGACTCTACAAGATGAGTCATATTTCAATCGGAGTTTCTTGGAGGCTACTCTATGCTAAACACTAATTCATGCCTATATAAAGAGTATTATGTTCTCTTAAAGAGTATGTTCGAGAAATATGTCATTAACGGCCTTCAAATCACAGAGAAATCTAATGAGAGAAGAATCAAGGGAAAAACAGATTTGTACCTACATTGTTTATCCATAAATTTATGTTTCTTCATATTTTATTTGTGATTGTAATTTATATTAGAATTTGTTGCAACCACTTATATTTATATATTTTTTGTTTCCAATACTGTTGACAGATGTAGCAAACACAAGTGTCACCATAAGCGCACTGTCGCTAGGGCCAATGCCAATGTTAATTCCAACGATAATATCAACACCGACACAACTTCCAACGCGGTCGCCGATGACAGCCCCAACAACACCAATGACAACACAAAAGAAAACTCATAATGATGCAGGGCGAGGAAAAGAAACCAATAAATATGTAACCTTGATGGTTTGAGGGTTTGTGTATTTTTATTTTCAGAAAATAAATTTGGTAGTTATACCATTTGCATGTCAAGCAGTTTGTAGCAACTCTTAGTTATTAAGTTTGTAATATAGATAGATGGGTAAAATATCTTTTGATGTATGTCATGTGTCTTTCATATATTTATGTTCTTCGAATGTGTTGTATAATATATATTTTATTGTGTTGTGTGTACTTCAATTCTTTCATATGCTTTTTTAATTACTAATTCTAGGCACATGTCTTGCACGTGTACCTGATTTCAATTGAGCATATAATTTTTAAAAATTACATTAGTATTAAGAAACATTTTAATTTTGAGTTATAAATTATAAAATAAAGGAGAACACAAGCTCCTAAAGTTACATCTTAATCATACTTGGTTAAGTTAATTTGTAATATAGATTGATGTGTAAAATATCTTTCTATGTGTGTTATGTGTCTTTTATGTATTTGTGTTTTTCGTATGCTTGTCGTATAGCAAGTAGTAATCTTGCTTGTGAAACCTTGTAAGTCAGATCGATGAGTTTCTATGTGTTGTATGATATATATGTAGTTATGTTGTGTGTACTTCAATTCTTTCGTATGCTTTTTTAATTATTAGTTTTTGGGCGCACATGTATCCGATTTTAATTGAGCACATAATTTTTAAGAATTACATAACATTAGTATTAAGCAACATTTTTTATTTATAAATTATAAGATAAATGAGAATGCAAATTCCTGAAATTATATCTTAATCCTACTTGGTTACATTTGCAATATAGATTAATGTGTAAAACATTTTTCAATGTGTGTTATGTGTCTTTCATGCATTTGTGTTCCTCGTATGCTTGTTGTATAGCAAGTAGTAATCTTGCTTGTGAAACTTTTTAAGTCAGATTGATGGTTGAGTAATTAAGAGGATATGAACTTCCAATTTTATAGGTGTTAAGTCTTAAAGATCATGTTTTAAATGTTTATATATAATTAATGAACTATTATCCTATGTATGTGTGTATAGATGTGTGTGTAACAGAGCTAAATTTCATTTGATTTTTTAGATTAATAATTTATATCTGCTTTTATTCTTTGTTGTAGCATCAACAGGATCAACCTTGAGCACATTTTCCCTCTATCCATAGCCTGTCTCTACACTTTGTTATCTTGCTCAGCCCACCAGCTATTTGATATTTACATTCTTCTAGGACTTAATTGTTGATTATCTTAGGACTTGTCACCTTGTGTTGCCACAGTCCTTCATTATTTCTCACTTGCCATATGCCATATATTGTTGCTGCTAGTATTGACCATAAGAATGCTCTGCTCATTTTTCCTTTAGCACTTGTAGCCAGTTTTTCCCATAATTTCTTCACCTCAGTATTTTGATATTTTAGTCCCACCCAATCCAATATTCCTTGAAGAGACTTCTTTGAGTAGATGCATTCAAAGAATAGGTGATTCGTGGTCTCTTTACTTTCACAACTCGAATCTTGTATTATGTTCATTTTCACAAGTCGATCTCTTGTCAGTAATATTCCTTGCATTGTTAACCAGCCGAAGAAACTGTGCTTAGGAATACTAATCTTATTCCATACACCTCTCCACCAGGGCCATTCTTCTCTGTATCCACTTTTTATTGAATATTTGCAGCCAGTCATTTCCAGCCTTAAATTTCTCTTTAATACTGCAGATTTTCTTCCAATACCAGTAGGCATCTTGCCGAGGTTGATACTGCCACCAATCTTCACTCGTTAGGTACATTTGATCTACCCATTTCACCCATAAATTATCAACCTTTTCAGCTACATTCCACACATATTTTGCTATTGCCGCTTCATTCCATTTCACACAATCGTGTATTCCCAGCCCCCCGTCTTTTTTATCTGTAAACATCTTTTCCCACGCTATTAAGGGTGCCCTCTGTGTATATGTCTGTCCACTCCAAATAAAATTCCTACATATTGTTGTTTTCTCCTTCAACACTCTATTTGGTAGCAGAAAAATTGATGCCCAGTAGGAATGCATGTGCAATAGTACTGAGTTGACTAGCATCACTCTTCCAGCGTATGATAGGTTCCTTGTTCCCATTTTTTCAGCAGTGACGTCCTGACCAGCACACCATCTCAGTCGCAAATTTATGCCCGTCCGGAGTCGGTTTGCTGTGCTGCATACCTAATGCCCAGGCATATTCTCGTGCAATCGGTCGCATTTCGCCCCTCACACACCATGCGCGGAGTGAACCCAAAAGTCGCCCTCGCATCCCGTGTCCACCTCGCACTGCAGTGCAAGGGCGCGGTCCACGAGCGGCGGCTCTAATTCTCAGTTCGGTAGATGCAGCGGGCACAGGGCCTTCCCTATCTGCCCAGAAACACGCTCTTTGCGAATGACGGCTGTGCTTGCCTTGGACCCGGCCGTGCCCCTCCGGGCGGGGATGGACTCATGCGACACCGGCGTCATTGAGGAATGCTACCTGGTTGATCCTGCCAGTAGTCATATGCTTGTCTCAAAGATTAAGCCATGCATGTGTAAGTATGAACAAATTCAGACTGTGAAACTGCGAATAACTCATTAATTTTTTTGTTTTCTCATTCAAGAAAAAAATACACATACTTTTCAATGAAATTTAATATGTTGAATTTAATGTGCTACAGTTTTTTTTTTCTTTCTAATTTTAAAAAACATGACAATATTTAACTCGTACATACATTCAAATTCACCTATAAGACAAGTTTATGTTACTACTTTTATGCATTTGTGCACCATTTTTTGAATAGCTACACCCAACAACAACAAAAAGAAGTCGGGAATTCGATGGAAATGCAAATGAGAAAAGGGGCAACATACCTTCTTACAAGTGAGGGGCGACGCTAAAAAAATACACACAATCAGTGAAGCTCTTTCACCATTCATCCTCCATTGTTTTTCTCCCACCAAAAAAAGATCAAAAACTCAATTCTCAGAGCATCGAGCTTGATCAAATAGAAAAACCCTCAATTAATGTGTATCTCTCTCTCTATATACACAATCATATATACATACAAAAATTTTAGGGGGTGCGGGTGGGGTGGAGGGTGTGTGATGATGGTGCTTAAAGGTTTTATAGAAGCTAACACTTTTGGAGGTTTTATAAGTTTTGGATTTTTTGCTTCGTGGGTCCTTGTATCTTTGGACACGGTACATTAGTTCCCTAATTTTTTTTTTTGTTGATTTAACCTATTCTAAACTTGTAAGTGAATAAACTTAATTAAGTTTGACCATAAATTATAAAAATTTATCTTTAAATATATTTTGGAATTAATTATATTTTAAAATTTTATCTATATTTTTCAATCTGATTATGAAAATCTAATTTTGGATCGTACTTTAAATTTTATTTTTAAAACTAATTTAAAGTATGTGTGATGCACGGGTGATGCACGCATGTGACACGATGAAAATTTATATCATGAAGGAAAAGAAAAGTTCATACATGTGTAATGCACACATGTGTCATGATAAAAATTTATATCATATTTTTTAAACTCCTTAAAATTTTAAAATATATTTTGTCTTGCTATATATTTATGGCTCCTTAATTATTAATTATTAAAATATATTTCATGTGATCATGCGTTATACCGACAAGTTTCAAAGAGTTAACAGCACTTGTTAAAATCATGCAAGAAAGAAAGAAAAAACTCAAACAGCAAAACCAAACGTCATTCACTTATTTGATAGGCTTCTACCTCCTCTTTATTTGAATCAAAAAAATACCCTAAAGTCACTATAGGAAATTCTAATTTATCATGAGTTCTAATTAGTGATAGAATCTCTATATATAGGATCTTGATAAATATATAATTTTCAAAATTATTTTTGTAGTGATTTTTTTTTTATAAGTTCATAATTAAATTAAAATTTTCTCACTTTGATCACGTGCAAAATGCGTACAACAAGAGAAGTACTATATTAAAAGCATAAAGGCCCTTAGAAATGTTGTTTGAACTTTTTGCCCTTCATTAGAATATTCTGCGTTAGACAAAATCATCTTTTCTCTATTTTTTTTTTAATTTCAACATTCACATTGGAATTATAATTTCTTTTTATTTAGAATTCACTCTTGATTTAAGACTATTATATATAAATGATTTTCTATGCTATGAAGAAAAAAGGAAAAAATATTATTATGTTTCATATATTTAAGACATTGAAATTAATTTTTTGATTATCAAATATTCCTTTAATAAAAGCATGTAATATAGCAAATTTACAAAGAATAGAGTAATTGAAATAACATTGGAAACATTAAATTACTCCTTTTATATTCACAAGTCTTTCTTAAATTTAATTTTAATCAATTAATTATTTAACTCTTAAGTATTCAACTTCAAATTATTACTTTATGTATTCATAAACTATTAACATATCTATATTATAAGTAATTGAATTGATTTTCTCATCTTTATCCGTTCATGAATGCATCAAATTAACAGTATATACTCCCTCCTTCCATTTATGTGGCACCTTTTCCTTTCTGGTCCGTCCCAAAAAAAAAATCACCTTACTCAAATTGGAAACAATTTACCTTTAAAATTTTCTTTTTACCCTTAATAAAATGATTCTCAGCCACACAAATATCTAAAAATGACTTTAGATCACAAGTTTTAAAAGCATTTCTTTTTCTCTTAAACACCGTGCCAAGTCAAAGGTTGCCACATAAAATGGGACAGAGGGAATAGTTAATTTTATTTATATGAATATTATATTTATTTTAATGACAAATACTATTTATTGTATATAATTTTTTGATATCTTTTGTTACATTAAATTTTAGTATGTTAATTATTCAACTCTTGATTATTATTTTATGTATTAAAAACTATTAACATATTTATATTATAAGCAATTGAATTGATATTCTTATTTTTGCCATTTCACAATAGAATAGACTATTGCATCAAACCAATAACTTTTATTTAATTTTGTTTACATGAAAATTGTATTTATTTTGACAAATAATTTTTATCCATAATTTTTAAATTAACGCCGCACATATGTGCAAAACACGTACACTAAACTATTTCCAAATAAAAATGCTAGTAGTTGGCGGACCTCTCCACCATTTCTTTCTTTTTCATGAAATGAAACACCTTAAATTGTTTGTATTCAATATATCTACAAACTCTATCCCTAAGAAAGACAAACTTTTCTCCCAACCACTTTTGTTTTTATCTTCTATCCGTTTGATATTTGTAGATTCTAATTAACTTTGATTTACTTTTGTATCAAACTCATTTATAGAGAAAAGCGCTCTCTAAGAGGATTTTATTTATAATCAAGATCTCTGACACATTTCGACACACACAGTATTGATATACCATCAAACTGCTTATCCTTGTTGAGAATTGTGAGACTAATTAAGAAAATGTAAAGCTCCTTCAAATGATTTTTTTCCCTACTCATTACCTCAAATAAAAAATAAAGAGATTCTATTCATACCATTACAAGCTTTATTTGTATGTTCACGCTACTAATTGTCCGCTTTTGACAGTTAATGATACTGAAGACCAAGAAATATAGTGACATTTTGTCCTCAAACACTTATTCTTTCTTTTTAAAAAATGAAACAAGGGAAAATAGGAAAAAAGAAAACAGTGAGAGGAGTTTGATATCATGCACACAGCTCTTTGCACCTTGACAAGTTTCAAAGAGTTAACAACACTTGTTAAAATCATGCAAGAAAGAAAGAAAAAACTCAAACAGCAAACCCAAACGTCACTCACTTTAAGTTAGTGCCAAATTTGCTGAAATTAATTGAAAAAAAAAAAATTAACATAGCATCACTAAAAAAAAATCCTCCTATATAAACCACCTAATTTCTACACCATTTCATCCATCAAAGAGAGTGTTATACTTTACTTGTAGTTGTTTTTCATCTTTCCAAGTCTTTCTTGTTTGTTCTTCTCTTTGGTGCAATGGCTGAGAATGGTGCTTTCTCTGATGGTGACTCCAGCAACGCCTGTTGAGTTATGGTGCGACACAACAAATTTTTTCTACATGTTTTGCTTTCATGTATTTATGTTCTTATGTGTTGTATAATATATATTTCGTTGTGTTGTGTGTACTTCAATTTTTTCATATGTTTTTTTAAATTTTAGTTTCTAAGCACATGTCTTACACGTGTACCTAATTTCAATTGAGCACATAACTTTTAAAATTACATTAGTAACATTTTTGAGTTATATATATTATATATTATATATATATATATATCTTCATGGGTCCTTGTATTTTTGGACATGGTACATTAGTTCCCTAAATAAACTTAATTAGGTTTGACCGTAAATTATAAAAAATTATCTTTGAATATATTTTTGACTATATATTTTGGAATTATATTTTAAAATTTTATCTTTAAATATATTTTTGAATCTGATTATGAAAATCTAATTTAGGATTGTACTTCAAATTTTATTTCTAAAACTACTTAAAAGTACGTGCAATGCACGTGTGGTGTACGCATGTCGCACGATGAAAATTTATATCATCAAAAATTTTGAAAAATTAATTCAAAGTTACAATAAAGCTGATGAAGAAGTATTATTTTGATAATTATTGCTTATGCAATATCAAGGAAAAGAGAAGTTCATACATTTGTAATGCAAGTATATGTCACGATGAAAAATTATATCATATCTTTTGGGTTA
This sequence comes from Solanum rostratum, assembly GCA_029948455.1. Taxonomy (NCBI): domain Eukaryota; kingdom Viridiplantae; phylum Streptophyta; class Magnoliopsida; order Solanales; family Solanaceae; genus Solanum; species Solanum rostratum. Next base: position 11,225,587 of record CM057053.1, on the reverse strand, counting down.
CTTAAATTTAAAAATATATTTTTTCTTGCCATATATTTATGACTCCTTAATTATTAATACTTAACATAGCATCGGTAAAAAAAATCCTCCTATATAAACTACCTCATTTTCTATACCATTTCATCCATAGAAGCAATTCTATGAGAAAAAGAGAGTGTTATACTTGTAGTAGTTTTTCATCTCTTTAAGTCTTTCTTGTTTGTTCTTCTCTTTGGTGCAATGACTGAGAATGGTACTTTCTGTAATACCCCGCAAATTGTGCGCTCAGAATATAACTTTCAAGCTCAAGCTAAATTCACTTTCAAGCCTTCAATCCAAACTTATTTATGTGTTTTGGGGTCATCATGAGTCTCCTACATCAAGCCAACTTCAAATTTGTTCCATTTCTAAAATTTTTCATATGATTCGGTGGAAGGGTCAACTTTAAATTGTCATATATCTTAGCACAAGACTAACTAGGTGGCCTAATACCTACCAAATTGAAGCTCTTTGAATTATCTTTCCAACGCACCTGATTTCACCCAATTCCGAGTTCGGATCAAGAAGTTATGCCCGTTTTTGTAAAGTCCTCCCGTGTTGTGTTCCTTCCTTTTGTCTAAGGCAAGCCACACGGGCACCCATACGGGGCGTGTGACTTCTCATGAACTGTGTGGGTAGTGTGTCACAAAATTTCTTTGGAAAATTATATTCTAAGTGTGAAATCATGTCTCGTAGCTTAGTACCTTCATACGGACTCTTGTACGGCCCGTGAAGCTTCACACGGTCCATACAACCTTTATTGGAAACACCCTTGCCTTACAGAATTTTGCTGAAATTTGTCTACGTATGGCTTCATGGACACTTACACGGCCAGTGAAGTGCTTCACGGGCCGTGTAAGGGCCAGTGAAGTTGTGACGAGTCAATTTTTCACTCATTTCATTAATGACATTTTGCGTAATTATGGTTTATTCTAAGGGTCTTTTATGACTTTCTATGCTACCTAAAGACCTCCTAATGACCTAAATTTTATTCCTCTCGTTCAAAATTCATTCCTCACATTTTAAAATTTTCTCAAGTCTCTCTCAAAGAACTCTAGTGGGAACTAAGTTTGAGGATTAAGGAAGAACTCTTTCTTCACCAAATTTCTTCTCGAATATTCTCTATTAGCTAAGGTATGTGGGATTGATTCTTGGCCCCTTTCAACGAAGAAGACCTAAAAATCTTTTCAATTGATTTCATGAATCTTAGCTTACTTTAAATGTGGGATTTCATTATTTGATTTTTATTAAATCCAATTGATGTATGGGCTGTAATTTACCTATGATTTTTGAAAGGACCCGGATCCTTGACGTCACCTTAAGGTCCACAAAACCTGCCCAGAAATTTTGCCAGGCATCACCTCACGGAGGGCCTACACGGCCCGTGTGACGTCACACGATCCGTGTGACCTCCCATGGAGTGACGCCTTGGAGAGTGGAGGGTAGACGGGCCTCCATATGGTCCGTGTAAGGCTACATGGTCCGTGTGACCTCCCGTATGGTGAACTGCTAATGGCCACCTCTACACGGACCAAGTCACAGCCCGTGTGACTTTAGGCGGTCCATATGGCCCTCCGTCTAACCTCGGTGTGGGGAGTTACCTATATACGGACGAGGTCACGGTCCGTGTGACCCCAGGTGGTCCGTTTACTGGTCCGTGTTGTGATACTTAGTCCGGAGAATCTTGCCTCTGAAAAATTTAAGTCTGGGACCACGACATAGTAAACGGTCCATGTGACACTTCACGGACCGTGTACTGGACCGTATGCCTCAAACAGACCAATTTCTGGTCCGTTTCATTAATGGCATTTTTGAAATATTGGCTTATTCCAATGAAACTTTTGTCATTTCCCACCCTTCCTAAGCTCCCTATATAAGTGGGACTTCACCATTTTCAGCCATTTTTCACTCACTCTCTCTCTCTCTCTAAAACTCACTCCTTCAAGACTCTCCATCATCTCTCTAAGATCATTCAACCTAGGACTCACAATTCCAAATGCATTTCACCTCAAGGTTGTCTCCAAATCAGGTATGTGGGGTTTGATTCTTGGTTCCTTTCAACCAAGAAGACCCAAGTTCTTATCAAACTATTTTATACACTTATCTACTTAAAATATGAGATTTTACTACTTTATCTTGATATCTCGGACAATGGATGTGCTGTTAAATCTTCCGAATTGTGAGTTATGTTGAGAATTATTATGATGAACTACTTGGATTATGAAATTTGAACATGCATGTCCCTTTAAAAATGTTTTATGCATGGGTGATAATACTACTTTTTCTATTAATTTTTTTATTATGGATTTTCTAGTTCTTACCTTGTATTTCTATGCTTGAATATGCTCTACATTACCCATGCCATCCTTACATATTTGCACTTGCATCACATTCATGAATTTGGTGCATGGAAATCTTGGTAATATGGAATTGTGATACGATTCTTGGTAAGACATGGGATATGACAAGAAGGTGATCACCGGTATGTCTATAATCATGGCTCTTGGAGCATCTTGGGTGTTTACACCATCTTATATCTTGGCTGTTGGAGCATCTTGGATGCTTGCACCATCTTGTACTTGTAGATGAGTTATTCCTTGCATTGACATCTTGCATATGATCTTGAAACTTTACGTTGAGCCTTAATGTGCCTTGAACATTTTGAAACTTGCACTTGACTCTCTTAAAAGCATATGTATACATATATGAGTATTCTTGTGGGATGTGTAAGACTTAGCACCGATAGATTAGGGGTCCTCCCCTTTTCCTTGAACTATGTGCCAGCATAGGGACATATATTATTCGTCTACTTGTTTATGATATGACATGTCTTGATATGATTCTTATAAATCCTTCCGAAATGGGGGTCCTGTAAGGAAGGTGACCATCCATCGAAATGGGGGTCCCGTAAGGTGTGATGTAGATTACCCTTGGCAAGTAATCTTCTCCCTACTGGTGGGAGGTCCCAATCAGTCCAATTCATATAATAGCTCGCATGGATTTGGTTTGTCGGTTATAGTCCATCCTCGTTATATATATATATATATATATAGGAACATTATCGCATTGCGTGCATCATGCATCCCATGGTATCTTGTATATTAAATAATATTTCTTATATGTTCTTGTATATTATGTGCCCTTGCCATCTAACATGGTTATCCAGGTTCGGTAAGTCACGTGCATTGCATACCCGCATACTTAGTACATTCAAACATACTAATGCATACTCTATGCCTGCATGATTTTACTATAAAGGGACCGAGCAGTTTGAGTGTCATCCGCAGGACGAATAGTCCCCTTAAAGCTATTTTGTGGTGAGCCCCGTCTTCCAAGGGCAAGCTTTATTCCTTGTGTTCCTTATGTACATTTATTTTTGCTGAGGGTAAGCCCAAAACTTTTCCTGGCCCCCGTCCCTTACCTAGAGGCATGTGTTGGGTATCTTGTAAAGACTTTGTCATTTTGATCCATCTATAAAATATGCTTTTCCTTTGGATTTAGAATTTCCCTTTTTCACACTTATCTTTAAATTCTAAAATTTGAGGCTTGTTTGGGGGCTTTCAGGTCCCCATTCGCCGTGTCACATCTAGGCCTCGACCCCGGATCGTGACAATTTTAATCTACTTTGATCACTATTATGATGCTTTACATTGAGATATGAAGTTATGAACATGCATGTCCCCTTTTAGAGTTGATTTATGCATGGGTGATTTATATTATGAATTAGATGATGATTTAATTATGGATTTATTCAATTTCATATTATGATGTTGATTTTAACTTGAATCTATGTTACCCATGCAATCCTCACATCATGCATTGCGTTTGCATTCATGAACATCGATTTATATGAAAATTATGAAGTGGGTTAAAACCCAAACATGTTTATGTATGGGATTTGGAATAAAATTATGGTTATGAACAAGAAATGAGTGAGAATCTATGAACATGAGCATGATATAAGTTGAACACCATTATAATATGAATTGATAGTAATATGAACTTGACTTCTACTTGAATACGAATTATATGAGTGTGCATATGATATGACATCTTGTATGAGTATGTAATCACATGGGTATATTGATGAGGACGGGCACAATGCATAGATGAGGATAGGTACAACCTTCCCTATGCACATGTATGTATGAGCTAAGTGTGTATTGATGAGGATGGGCACTACCCTCTCTTTACACAATGTATAGATGAGGATAGATACAACCTTCCCTATGCACATGTATGTATGAGCTAAGTGTGTATTGATGAGGATGGGAACAACCCTCCTTTTACATAAGGCATAGATGAGGATAGGTACAACCTTCTCTATGCACATGGTTATATGAGTTAAGCATGTATTGATGAGGATGGGTACAACCCTCCCTTTACACAATGTATAGATGAGGACAGGTACAACCTTCCTTATACAAAGTTATGTCATGAGCTACATGTGTATTGATGAGGATGAGTATAACCCTCCCTTTACACAATTTAAGCAAGGAGTGACTCTTTAAGTGCTAGTATAAGTGGGTTATGGCTACTCTATGGTTTTCATATGGCATATTGTGCAGGTTAAAATCATCTTTCTTTCATGTTGCATGCCTACATACTAGTACATTCAAACGTACTAACACATACTCTATGCCTACATGATTTTACCATGTAGGGACCGTGTGTTATGATCATCCACCGCTGGACGGGTAGCTCGAATTCAGAGAGTTGATATTGTGGTGAGTCCTATCTTCTAAGGACAAACCACCTTCCTTCTACTTATGTTGTTTTTTGTCTATCTTTTTGATTGAGGGTGAGACCGAGACATGTCTTGACCCCCGTCCCATCTTATGAGTAGAGGCATTGTTGGACATCTTGTAGACTCTTGTCGGATCTATAGGTTATATGTTGTATTTGGAGCTTATGTTTATGGTTATCTATTTGATATGGCTATCATGGATTGACTATGGGAATTATGATATGTATGTATGTTTGAGGTGGAAATGTGGAAGATCTTAAGCCCTGTATTGCCCCTATAGAGTGAGTCATACTTACCCGCCCCTTAGTTCTTATATTCTATGTGCTATGTGAATCCATGTAAATCCCTTTACTTCGATATCCCCATAGCCTGAGTCCTACTTTCCCATCCCTTAGAACTATGTGTTACTATTTGAATGCGCTTCCGAACCGATGATGTGGATTTGGATACTTTGAGGCTTGTTTGGGGACTCTCAAATTCCCATTCGCCGTGTCACTTCTAGGCCCTAGGTTCGGGTCGTGACACTTTCCCTCTTGGTGACTCCACCAACACTACCTCTATTGAGTCATGGTGAGCCATAAGAAATATTTTTTACATGTTTTTCTTTATGTCTCGTGTTACTTGAGTCGAGTGTGTCTTGGTGACAATCTTTCTACCTTCATGGACAGGGATAAGATCTACACAAACTCTAACATTTTCCAATCTCATCTATGGGATTTCACTGGTACGTTGTTGTCATGACCCGGACCTAGGGTCTATGAGTACATAGCGAGTGGGAACCCGGGAGTCCCTGAATGAGCCTCGTAGCATCCATTTACTCATCATCGATTTGGAAGCACATATGAATGGTAAACAAATAATTCTAAGGGACGGAAAAGTAGAACTTACGCTATGGGGATATCATGGAGAATAGGGATTAACATGGATTCACATAGCACATAGCATATAGGACTAAGGGGCGGGTATGTATAACTCACTCAATGGGGACAATACGGGACTTAGGATCTTTCACAACATAACATTAATCCATAATGTAAGCTCATAATCAAACCATAATGACATAGCAATATCCATAACATAATTCTCCAGATACAACACTTAGCATATAAGTGTAAAGAGGTCTATAAGATGTCCAACAATGCCTCTATTCATAAGATAGGACGGGGGCCAAGACATGTCCCGGGCTCACCCTCAAAGTAAATAATATGGAATAGGTAGAGGAAAGGTGGGTTGTCCTTGAAAGATAGGACTCACCACAACAAGTGTAACGCCCCGTAAAATTATCAAAATACCCCTAGAGGAGAGATGTGCGCATAACGTGTCTTCTGATGCTCAGATAGAAAATCCAAGGCCGGATTCATGATTAGCACAAAAAAATGAGTGGGGGAAGGGTCTCGGTCAATTTTTAGAGTGACCGAGTCAAAAGATAATTTTTCATTCCAAAATAAGAAATAGTGAGAGTCTGCGACAGAGCCGCATCGCGGACCCTTCGCGGAGGCGCACTTATGTTTTTTCTTAATTTTCTGATGGGGTTGAGAAAACTTATTCAGAAATTTTTTTGCCAAAAATGAACTGTCTACGACCAGTCCGCATCGTGGATTGTATATTTTACGGCTAGAAAATTTCTAAAAATTTCGAGGGGCATTCTAGTCCATTCCTAACATCTGCAAAAACCCATATACAATTAATATAGTCCGTATTCATGAAGAAAGGATTCAAAACTCATTCTAAAATCCTCTTCCTAGAAAAATTCACCAAATTAGGCTTGAAGAGAGTTGAGGTTGAAGAGTCAAGAGGAGATTCTACGAAGAATTGTTGTTAGCAATCATCCCAGGTATGTAAGGCTAACCTAAAACATGAGATTGTTCTCTCATATGTCCCCTTTGAGTAAATTGAGTCTATGATTGAAGATAATGAGTTTGGCGTGAGGATCCTTGAGTATTCCACTGAGTTTTTACTTAATTCATATATTTTACATGAATTGATGATCCTCACAAACTATTTTAATGCTTAACTTGCTTTCATGAATGACTTTTTACAAAATTCTATGGTTATTTTACTAAAGAATGTAAGAATGAACTTAAGGGATGAGTCTAGAGCCTTGACGATGATGATGTTTATGATGTTGTAATTGTGGTCCAAATTGTTGAGAGTCTTGATGATGATGTTGATGAGAATCATGTTCATGAGTCTTAAAACTTGAAACTAAATTCTAAAAGAATGTTTCAAGTCCATGATGTTGATGTTGATGAGATGACATTGATGTTCATAAGATGAGTTGATGTTGATGTACTATGTCCCCATGGGACCGATGATGAGAAATCTTGATGATGATGCTTTATGAGCATGTCGAGTTTGGGGAGGAGTATTGAGCACCGAAATGGGTGAGAGTGAGTCCCACTCGAACTCATTAATTATGTGGCCCACGTAGGAGAGAGGATTGAACTGTAATGTGGATGTTTCCTTTGTCTCAAAAGAGAACTGATGTTATTTTTTGTGGATCCACTAATGGTGATGTCCTTTACCCCGGGCAGGGTACTGGATGGATGCGGCAACGACATCGCTTTATTGTATCATCACCGACTCATAGCTGATGGTTGTCGGTTAGAGAAACTCTCAATTAGGTCCTACATAGATAGTACTCCGATGTTGATGTGATGATATGAGTCTTGATGGATGTTAATTCTTTAGTTCCTACTCTTTATCCTTGTCCTAAATGGGCATGAGTCCTTTGAGTTGAGTTGAGTTTACTTGAGATGAGTCTAATATATTGATGAGATGTTGATGGTCATTGTCTACTTTTTATTCTTTCTCTAAGATAGACATTTGACATTCTGAAAAAGTATGATATTGAGTTGATGTTATCCCTATATTATTCTATATGTACTATTATATTCAGCCATCCTACATACCGTATATTCTATGTACTGACGTCACTCAGCTCTGCATAGTTTCATGATGTAGATACAGGAGGTAAAGGACTTCGGCAGACACATTGTTGAGGTTCGAAGATTCTGAGTTCAGTAATTGATGAGCCTTCCTTGCTATCTAGAGGAGCCTTTTTCTCGTTATCAGTTATTTTATTTTATTGAGTTGGGTAGCCATGGCCTATCATGGCACCTTCTTAGACTATCTAGTTGAGTTGAGTTCGAGGCTTCATAGACATGAGTTGAGGTATTTTCCCTCTTTGAGTTGAGTTAGTAACACTGTTTACTTATCATATATGTTGAGACTAAGTTTATTGGCCATTGGCCCCCCTCTTATTGATGTAGAATGATTGATGTAGCTCATTGCCTTATTCTATTACTTTCGTTATGCTTGATGTTGAGTGACTGTCCTGAGATCGAGCGGTTCACTTGGGGACTAGCAATAGTCTTTGGGTGCCGGCCACGCCTAGAGTACCCTCCCGGGGTGGGGACAACAAGCCAATCTCAAGATCCAAGATAGATGTCGTACGGAGGATGAACGTACTCTTTGGTCCCTACATGGTTAGATCATGTAGGTAAAAGTATGCATTATTACGTTTGAAGTACTAAGTATGAGGGCATGCAATGCATATGACTTAACAAACCTGCATTCAATGTTAAATGACAAGGGCACATATATAGAAAAAAATCATATATCAAGAGAACAATGTATCAATATGCCATGAGATACGTGATGTATGAATGTGAAAGTACTTCGTACACATAATGAGGATGGGGCCATAACCGAAATGAGACCAAGTGATTTATGCCTTGGAACCCCATTTTCTCTGCCACAGCAGGTAAGAGGTGACCTACTTGCCAAAGGTAGATCCTTAACATTTTCCCCTTGGGGCATAAACATATACCTATATTAGGCACATAGTTCCAGGAAAGGAGTATGGACCCTTGGGGATAGCCCACCCTGCCTCCAGTCCATCGGTGCTAGATCGTCATCCCACTAGAATACACATACACACTTATAAAAGAGAGATAGGACTTTCAAATTGCTTACATGCATTCTAGGCTCAAAGGCCAAATCACATCCTTCGTAATCATGCATAATAAGCTAAATAGCCAAAATATTCTTCATGTAATACTTCCTCATGCATAGGATTAGCTCCTCTGGAGCACCTTCTTGAGAGATGAGTATACACCCTTGGGGATAGCCCACCATGCCTCAAATCTTAATTGATGCTCCCTTAAACATAGTGATATAAACACCCATAATTTCTCCTTGAGCCACAATCTTAGACATATATGTGATCACATTCTTTTCATAGCCATAATTTTCTCAAAATCATATACATAAACATCATTAGGTCTTGACCCACTTCATATACTTCATAAAAACCAGAGTCATGTATGCATATGTCATGAATGAGATGAGAGCATAGGTAATAGAGATTCAAACTTAAATTAACAATACATTATGAAATTAAAGTAAAGAATAAGTCAATTCACATTTAAATCATAATATAGATTACCCATGAATAAATCAAGCTTCAAGGGGACATGCACTTTCATAACTTCAATTCAATTCATCATATATGGGCTTAAATCAACTTACAATCATCAAATAAGCATAGCTCATACTTCAATTGAATTTATTAAATCATAATTCTCAAAACCCATATTTAAAGTAAGCAAAATTTCATGAAATTCAAGTGAAAAGAGTTTGGGTCTTCTTGGTTGAAAAAGACCAAAAATCAATCCCACATACCTTAGCTAATAAAGAAGATTCAAGAAGAAATTTGGTGAAGAAAGAGCCCTTCCTTGATCCCCAAGTTTAAGACCCACAAAAGTTTTTTGAGAGAATTAAGAGTGACTTGAGAGAATTTCAAATGTGACGAACAAATTTGAATGTTAGGGAGTTTAGGTCATTAAGAAGTGTTGGGATAAATAGAGTTTTGATGATGGACAAAGGATAATGAAACATGCTGACTTATCAGGTTCTTCGATGCACTATCTAGATAGGAGAAGACATGATACCACAAGAAGTGGAATGGATAAAGCTCCTGGAAATAATGTTGAAAGCACAAAAATAGTAAGATGGTTCAGCAATCACAGGTGATCAAAAGAGTTTGTGTGAAGAAGAAGTTCTATGAGGTGAAGAACTCTAATAGAGCAAGAAACAAGAAAAGAGGAGTTTGAGCTGATGAAGAAGTCTTTTGCATTGTGATATCTAAGGAGACTAATGGCAAGTAAAACTCTGGGAGATAACAACAAAATAGAGCTCAGAAGACCTAGAACATTATGAAGACGCAAAACAAAAGAGTCAGTGAAGTTAAGAATCAGAAGGAAATAGTTTGGTTGTTTGGTTCTTTATTGAAGTCAACATTTAGGAAATTGTTTATCTCTTTCGTGTTGATTCTAAATGTTTTTCTTATCTCAATAAACTATGAACTAAGAGTAAGTGTAGTCTTCATGTTGGGAGTAGCTCGCAGATGTGGGGAACATAAGCCTCGGGAGGTTTTTGTGGTGTTAGGAAGTCCTTGAAGTTTTGTTGTGTCTTAGATTACTAGGATCTTGTAATCTTTTGTTGAGGCTCATACTGATTTATTGATGTTAGAAAAAAATTCTGTAGAGGTACAGGTCGTGATTTTGCACCTTTTGTGAGTCGGGTGGTTCCACGTAAAAATTTTGTGTTCTCGTTTATTTCTACTTTACAGAAACATGTTTGCGAACTTGGTTCTTCGATTAGAGAAATCCATAGGTTGTGCAAATCCAACAATTGGTATCAAAGAAGGTTCTCTTATTAAAGGCTAATACCTAAAAATTGATTAAGATGAACACTGCACCACCTGTTGGATATGTAGAAGGACAATCATCTGAGAGGCCACCACTTTTCAATGGAACTCATTTCGGCTGGTGGAAGGCTAGGATGGAAGATTTCATTCAAGGAGTGGATTACGAACTCTAGGATAGGATTATTGTGGGACCTACCATTCCAATGAAAGCGTGGAAGGTCAACAAGTGCCAAAATAAAGAAGGGAGCTCAATGATGATGATCTCGTAGCATTGAGGAAAAATGCTAAAGCTAAAAACATTATGGTCTGTGGTCTGGGACCAAATGAATATAACAGGATCTCAAACTGCACTACTGCTAATCAAATCTGGGATGCCTTGACTAATTCATATGAAGGAACTACAAAGATTAAGAAGTTCAGGGTCGCTATGTTGTTCACTAAATATGAAACTTTCAAGATGAAGGAAGATGAGTCTCTGCAGGACATGATGGCGAGGCTTACACTTCTCATCAATGAACTTGCATCTCTGGGCAAGGTTCTCACTACTAAGGAACAAGTGGACAAGGTCCTGGGAATTTTACCCAAAGCCAAGGGGGATGTGAAAGTCACTGCCATCAGGGAAGCTAAGGACGTTGAAACCATGGCACTAAATGAGTTGGTTGGAAATCTCAGGACTTATGAGATAAACATGGAAGATCAAAAGAAAGAAGCAGTAGCGGATGATAAATCACTAGCTTTAAAGGTAGCTTCTAAAGATGAGGGATCAGATCTAGATGAGGATCAGATACCCTTTCTAGCAAAGAATTTAAAAAAAATCCTCAAAAGAAGGAAAGGAGGAGACAAAAAAGAAACAGGTAGCAAAAAGTTGTCTGATGACTCAGGAAATAAAAAATGGTCTGATGACAAGAATCAATCAAGGTATTACAAGTACGGAAAAATGGATCATCATATCAAACAGTGTCCACTATGGGAAATCGAGTGGAAAAAGGAAAGAGCTGAGAAAGAGATGAAGGAAAAAGTTGCTAAGCAAATGGAAAAAGAAGATTATGTTATGATGGCTGCTTGGGGGCCAGGAATGGAAGATTCAAACACTGAAAATGTAGATAAAATTGCTTTCATGGCAGCTGCGGATTTAGATCTAGAAGATGATGATAAATCTGAGGTAAGTATTCTTGAACTAAAGAAAAGTTGCATCTCTTTTCAAAAAGAAAGCTAATCTTCCTAATGAATGGGTTGATAGATGATTTTCAAGAGATAGCTAATGAAAAGGATCAACTAATTAAAGATTTTTCAGATAAAAATTTTGAAAGTCTTGAGGTAAAAAATTGTCTGAATGAAGCTAATGAAGAGAATCAAAAGTTGAAGAAACAAGTTGAACAACTTGATATACTTGTGTTGAGCTTAAAATCTGAGATTCTGAAACTAACTGTTGCTGAAAAAGGTAAGAGTAAATGAGTGAAGAACAACAAAAGGTTGAAATTAAATTGAAAGAATGTAAAATTGAGTTCTTTGGTGAGAAAGAAAAGGTTAGAAAATTGACTTAGGAAATTTCCACCATAAAATTGGATCTAGAAAGGGCAAATAGGTGGTCTCAGTCATCAAGAATAGTGAACCATCTAGGAAGTAGGAGTCACAATGAAAAAACTAGAGTAAATTTCAATCAGGAGAATGTCACCACTACTGACTTGTGCTACTTCTATGGAAAAATTGGTCATCCAACTACCGAGTGTCCAATTGCAAACAATGTTAGGATTAGGAACACAAATCAACTGTACAAAAAGAGGCATGAAAATGAAAAAAGAAACAGGTCAAGTAAGGTGTTACCAAGTTGGGCAAGAAGGGATCTCATTCATCCTTTTTACAACAGGAAAGGGCCCAAAGTATCCAAATCCACATCATCGGTTCAAAAGCGCATTCAAATAGTAAACATATAATTCTAAGGGATGGGATTGTAGGACTCACTCTATGGTGATATCGAAGGGAAAGGGATTTATAGGGATTCACATAGCACATAGGAGATAAGAACTAAGGGACGTGTAAGTAATGACTCACTCTATGGGGCAATACGGGGCTTAGGATCTTCCACATTTCCACATCAAACATACATATATATTATAATTCCCATAATCAATCCATGATAGCCATATCCAATAGATAACAGAAATCATAATCTTCAAATACAACACATAACGAATGGAATATACAAGATGTCTAACAATGCATCTAGTCATAAGATAGGACGGGGCCAAGACATGTCCTGGGCTCACCCTCAATTAAGAAAATAAGCATAAGGTAGAATAAGTAGAAGGAAGGAGGGGGGGGGAGAAAGGTTTCCTGGGAAGACAGGGCTCACCACAATATCAACTCTCAGAACTCAACTAACAGTTGAACGGTGGATGATCGTAAGACTCGGCCCCTACATGGTAAAATCATATAGGCATAAAGTATGCGTTAGTATGTTTGAATGTACTAAGTATGCGGGCATGCAATGCATATGACTTATCAAACCTGCATTTCAATCTTCGATGGCAAGGGCACATAAAATTGAAAGAATCATATATCCAAAGAAGTAGTATACAATATTTCATGAAATTCATGATGCATGAAATGCCATGATGCTCATACATATATTAGGGATTCCATGATGCTCATACATACCAAACTCATGTGAGCTATTACATGAATTATTCTGAGAGAGACCTCCCATCTGTAGGAGAAGATATCTACATCACAACTTACGACCGCGCTTTTCGGTGGATGGTCACCTTTCTTACGATCATACTTTTCGAAAGGATTTCTAAAATGATATCATATCAAAAAATGAATAACCATTCCTTACAACCCAATCTTTTCAGTAATGGCTTCCATTCCTATGTTAGCACATAGTTCGAGGAAAGGGAGAGGACCCCCAATCCATCGGTGCTAAGTCAAAACATCCCACGAGAATACTTATACGTTTACGTGCTTTCAAGAGATACGATATTCATTTCAAATCCATTCACTGCACATTTAGGCTCAAAAGCCAAACCATAAATCATAATCATGATACTCATGCAAGGAATATCTCATGCTCATGCTAAAATGGTGCAAACACCAAAAATGCTCAAAAAGCCATAGTCATTAATATATATGTGATCACATTCTTGTCAGAACCAATACCTTATCAAAATCATATAGAAATCATTTCATAAATCACAATTGGGCTTAACCCACTTCATAATTTCCATAAAAACCAATGTCTATGAATGCACGTACCGTGAGTGATGTGAGAATAGCATGGGTAATATAAATTCAAGCTAAAATCAATATTATAATATGAAACTGAAGTAAATCCATAATTAAATCCACATTTAAATCATAATATAAATCACCCATTTATAAATCAAGCTTTAAGGGGGACATGTATCTTCATAACTTCATAACCTCAATGTAAATCATCATAATAGGGCTTAAAATAACTTAAAATCATAAATAAAGTACAACCCCCACATCAATTGAATTTAATAGAATCGAATAATGAAAACCCACAATTAAAGTAAGCTTAATTTCATGAAAATCAATTGAAAAGAGTTTGGGTCTTCTTGGTTGAAAGGGACCAAGAATCAATCCCACATACCTTGATTAGGAAGATGAACTTGAGGAGAATTTAGCTTGAAGTTGAAACCCTAATTGAATTCTAGCTCGGGTCTTGAGAGAAGAGCTTAGAGAGGATTCTTAGGAATTGATTTTAGAGTATGAGTGTTTCTAGTGAGAATAAATTAAAATGAAGTAGTATCAGCTGATTTAGATTCTTAGGATAGGTAAAAAATTCATAAAACACATTTAAAATAAATCCTATTTACCTAAAAGTCATTAATGAAATGGATGAAAATTGGGCCGTCATGGCTTCATTGGCGCTGAAATGGTCTGTGAGGCACTTCACGGGCCGTGAACAATGCCCGTGAGATGACACATAGACAAATCTTCCGCAACTTCAACACTTAGAATTTTCTAAAGCGAAGGGGTGCCACACGGACGGCCACACGACCCATGTGACACTACACGGGTCGTGTCAAGGGCCATCAAACATTACTTAGAAAAATCTTGCAAGAAAAAGTCATGAGACAGTAATTTCATACTTAGAAAAATTTTGCATCGTGAGCTACACGGTGGGCCACCAAACCCGTGACACACCACACTGACCGTGTGGGTGGTCATGTGACCACACTTGGCCTAGCTTCTTGGTTTTCCAGGTACAAGGCCATCACATGGCCCACAACGGTCCGTGAAGCACCACACGACCCATGTGGGGTTTTGATGTGATGTGCCTTAGCCCGAAACTCCTTGTCGAATCCCCGTAATCGAAATTATGGCCAAGTAACCCTTCATTGGGGGCCACACATTCCGTGTGACCTCACACTGGTCGTGTGAGCCTCCCATGAAGTGACGCTTGGTCAAACTTCTCACAGGGTGACATTATGAGGTCTGATAAAGTCGTTCGAAGATCTGGGTCCATACATCATCTCCCCCTTGGGAATATTCGTCCCCGAATGTGCAACAACAAGGCTTGAAAGGCTTGACTTAGAACATGAAATGTCTGAACACAAGGTACAATGCATAGTTCATCATTTGAAATTATGAAGACTTTAAAACCCATATCAAAACGTATTCAAATCATTCAAAACATCATAAAAAATATTTTCATGCACATTTATGCATGTCATGTCATGAACTCAAGAGTGAAAGAATATGGTTCATTAGAAAGGGAAGAACCTAATACCTTAGGCTTGAGTAGATTAGAAAAGATGGGGATATCGCTCCATCTTGTCCAACTCCGCCTCCCATGTAGCACTCTTCATGTGTTGATTTCTCCAAAGTACCTTCACCGAAGCTACATCCTTGTTATGAAGCTGTTTCCCTTGTCTATCCAAAATCTCCATCGGGACTTCCTCATAAGATAAGTTCTCCCTAACCTCAACACCTTCCAAGGGCACAATAGTGCTAGGATCACCAACTAACTTTCTCAACTTAGATACATGGAAAACCGGGTGGATGGAACTCAAATCAGGAGGCAGCTCCAACCTATAAGCCATGTTCCCAATACGCTAAACAATTTCATAAGGGAAAATGTACCGAGGACTTAGCTTGCCCCGCTTACCAAAATGCATCACACCCTTCATTGGTGAAACCTTCACATACACCCAATCACCTACATGATATTCAAGATCCCTCCTCCTAACATCCGAATGGGACTTTTGGTGACTTTGGGACGCCTTCAATCTCTCCCTAATCAACTTCACCTTCTCCATGGCTTCCAACACAAAATCTAGGCCAATCAACGCCATTTCCCCCAACTCAAACCACCCCATCGGTGATCTACACCTCCTTCTATACAATGCCTCAAATGGTGCCATAGCAATTCTAGCATGAAAACTATTGTTATAGGCAAACTCAATGAGTGGCAGGTGGTCATCCCAATTACCTTTGAACTCCGACACACACGCCCTCAACATGTCCTCTAAGGTTTGAATCGTTCTCTCGACTTGCCCATCGGTTTGAGGATGAAAGGTGGTGCTCAATTTAACCTTAGTACTAAGTCCCTTTTGGAACGATCTCCAAATGTGGGAAGTGAATTGGGTACCGTGATCCGATATGATAGACCTAGGCACACCATGCAATCTCACCAATTCTTGGATGTAAAACCTTTCATAATCCTTGGAACTGTAGATAGTCTTGACCGGTAAAAAGTGAGATGACTTAGTCATCCGATCAATAATAGCCCAAATAGAGTGAAATTGTCTTCGAGTCCGAGGTAAACCAACCACAAAGTCTATGTTCACATCTTCCCACTTCCAAGTAGGAATCTCAATGTCTTGAGCTAGGCTATCGGGCCTTTGGTGCTCCACTTTCACTTGTTGACAACTCGGGCATTCGGACACGAATTTAGCTATATCCTTCTTCATCCCATGCCACCAATATACCTCTTTCAAATCCCAATACATCTAGTGGACTTTGGGTGTATAGAATAATGGGAGTTGTGACCTTCACTCATGATCACCCCTCTAAGATCATCCACATCTGGAACACAAAGGTGGTCTTGGTACCAAAACACACCATCTCTCCCTTGAGAGAATATCTCAATCTCCTTCTCGACAAACAACTTCTTCAATTCAACTAACGATGGATCTAAATCTTGCTTAGCTTTCACGTCAACCACCACAGAAGATTCAACCCTATTTCGAATTCGAATACCACCATCATTAGAGTCAGCCAACCTAACGCCCAACCTAACCAACCAGTGAACATCTTTAGCCAACTCCCTCTTCTCCTCTCCAACATGAGCCACACTACCCATAAATAGCCTATTAAGAGCATCGGCTACCACATTAGCCTTGTCAAGATGATATTGAACACTCATGACGTAGTCCTTTAGGAGCTCCAACCACCTCCTTTGCCTCAAGTTGAGATCCCTTTGAGTGAACACATATTGTAAACTCTTGTGATCAGTGAATACATCAATATGAACCCCATACAAATGATGTCTCCAAATCTTCAAGGTAAAAACTACCGCCGCCAACTCAAGATCATGTGTTGGGTAATTACGCTCGTGCACCGTCAATTGCCTTGATGCATATGCTATTACCTTATCATGTTGCATAAGTACACAACCCAACCCGATCCGTGAGGCATCACAATACACTATAAACCCTTCCAAGCCATTAGGTAACGTCAAGACAGGAGCCGATGTAAGCCGATCCTTCAAGGATTGAAAACTCCTTTCGCATTCATTAGACCACACAATTTTAACTTTATTTTGGGTCAATTTAGTCAATGGAGGCGCAATAGATGAGAACCCTTCCACGAACCTCCTATAATAGCCAACAAATCCCAGAAAACATCGAATGTCCAAAAGGGTCAATGGTCTAGGCCAATTCTTTACAACCTCAATCTTCTTCGGATCAACCATACTACTATCATCGGACACCACATGACCAAGTAAAGCTACTTTACCAACCAAAACTCACATTTGTTGAACTTGGCATACAACTTTTTCTCTCTTAAGGTTTGTAAAACCAACCTCAAATGAGTCATATGCTCCCGCTCACTACGAGAATAAATGAGAACATCATCGATAAAGAAAACCACAAAATTGTTGAGGAATAGCTTGAACACCCAATTCATGAGATCCATGAACACGGCCGGAGCATTAGTCAAGCCAAATGACATCACAACAAACTTATAGTGCCCATACCTCATTTGAAAGGCCGTCTTGGGAATATCACATTCTCTAACCTTCAACTGATGGTACCCAGAATAGAGATCAATCTTTCAGAAGGAGTGGCCCCTTGAATCTGGTTGAACAAGTCATCGATCCTAGGCAATGGGTATTTACTCTTAACAACCACCTTATTTAATTTCCTATTATCGATACACATCTGAAGGGATCTACTTTCTTCCTTAGAAATAACATCGGAGCACCCCATGGAGATATACTCGGCCTAATAAAGCCCTTCTCCAACAAATCTTTCAACTGATCCTTCAACTTCCTCAACTCAGCTGATGCCATGCGATTGAAAGGAATAGAGATACATTGGGTATTCTAGAGAAGATTTATACCAATGTCTATTTCCCTTTTTTGAGGAATACTGGGCTAGTCCTCGGGAAACACATCCAGAAACTCATTCACTATGGGAACCAACTCAAGAGTGGGTGATTCAGACTCTATATCCTTGACCCTCACGATATGATAAATGCACCCCTTGGAGATCATCTTCTAGGCCTTAAGGTAGGAAATAAACCGACCCTTAATAGCGGAGTCATTACCCTTCCGTTCAAGAATGGGCTCACCGGGAGGTTGGAACTTGACCTTTTGGGTCCAACAGTCTATAGAGGCATATGATGCACGCAACCAATTCATCCCAAGAATCATGCCAAAATCGAACATCTCAAGTTCCATGAGATCACATGGGAAGACTTTCTACAACAGAGAAATAGGACTACCACGAGAGACCATATGTGCAACAACAGATTCACCCACGGGAGTATAAATTGAGAAAGGATCCTTCAAAATGTTAGGACTCAAATCAAACTTAACAACCAGCAGAGAAGTCACAAAAGACAAGTTTTCACCCCGGTCAAGCAAAGTATAAGCATCAAAACCAAACACTTTTAACATACTAGTCACGACATTTGGAGCTCCCTCAATCGCTTGACAAGCATGAAGTGCATAAAACTTGTTGTTCCTCAGGGCAACACCTTGGGGGCTCTTTGTTGGTCCTGACCACCTAGAGCCGCCGGACCTTGACCTTTGTGGAGATTCTTAGGACAATCGACAACCTTGTGGTTCTTGTCACCACACCCATAACACAGACTCAAATCTTTCCTACAGGTACCGGTGTGATTCCTCCCACACTTGTCAGACCGAGGGTACCCTTTTCCACCACCAACCGTTGTCCTGGGAGGAGGCACTCTAGCACTAGTTACCCGAGCACCCGAACCTTGGCCTTGTTCGAGGCGACCAAAATCACCACTAACTCGAGAACTGGAGAACCCACCATCTAAATGGGCCCTCTTCAAACCATGCATTCTTCTTTCTTTGAGTTTCTCCCATTTGATCTGTTCAGCATATACCATGAGCTTAGAGATATGTATATCCCATATAAGTATAGCTGTTTGACATTCTTTCACGAGCAAATCAGAGTTACCAGAAATAAACTTATGCATCCTTGCACGAGTATCAGCCACGAGTGTCGGAGCATACTTGGAGAGCATAGTGAATTGGAAGGCATAGTCCTTCACGCTCATATCTCCCTACTTGAGGTTGATGAATTCAGTCATCTTAGCTTCCCTAAGCTTAAGTGGGAAGAGACGATCCAGGAAAGCAAAATTGGACTCCTCCCAATTAACAACATCAGCACAAACCCTCTCCATAGACCACTGGGTATACCACACCTGAGTCACATCCTTCAACTGATAAACAACAAATTCAGCCTTCTTCTCAGAAGTGACACCCATAACATTCAGCACTTTGGTGAGCTCATCAATGAACACATGAGCATCTTCATCAGCCTTAGACCCATAAAACTCAGGGGGATTCATATAGGTGAAATCTCTTACTCTGGAAGCCGGAGTAGGCAACCGTGGAAGGTTAGCCTGCTTAGCCTGAGTTGTCACCACTTGGACAATCATAACAAAGGTAGTACGGAATTCACCATTGGAGATTGGTTCATCCATAGGCCCTTGAGGTGCTTGGTCCTTATGAGCTAGAATTGGCCTTGGAAGATGGGGTCTCCCTCAAGGCATAGTTTGAAATAAAGCAGTGCACCATCACGATAAGGGGAAAACCAATTATACAACTATAGCACGACACATGTCATGAAAAAGTGAGACAATTCCTAGGATGTCTGCATAGCCTTCCACTCATAGGTATGCTGCACTTCACACCAATGAATATGATTCTACTAGACAAGGCATGTTAGACTCCGAGGATCATTACAAACCTAGGGCTCTAATACCATCTTTGTCACGACCTGGATCTAGGGCCTAGAAGTGACACGGCGAATGGAAACCCGAGAGTCCCCAAATAGGCCTCAAAGTATCCAAATCCACATCATCAGTTTGGAAGCGCAATCAAATATAAACACATAGTTCTAAGGGATGGGATAGTAGGACTCACGCTATGGGGATATCGAAGGGAAAGGGATTTACAGGGATTCACATATCACATAGCATATAAGAACTAAGGGACAGGTGAGTAATTACTCACTCTATGGGGGCAATACGGGGTTTAGGATCTTCCACATTTCCACATCATACATACATACATATTATTAATTCCTATAATCAATCCATGATAGCTATATCCAATAGATAACCGAAATCATAAGCTTAAAATACAACACATAATGTATGGAATCTACAAGAGTCTACAAGATGTTCAACAATACCTCTAGTTATAAGATGGGACGGGGCCAAGTCATATCCCGGGCTCGCCCTCAATAAAGAAAATAAGCACAAGGTAGCATAAATAGAAGGAATGGGGGGTTTGTCCTTGAAAGACAGGACTCACCATAATATCAACTATCCAAACATAACTTACCGTCGAACGGTGGATAATCGTAAGACTCGACCCCTACATGGTAAAATCATGTAGACATAAAGTATGTGTTAGTAAATTTGAATGTACTAAGTATACGGGCATGCAATGCATATGACTTATCAAACCTGCATTTCAATGTTAGATGACAAGGGCACATAAAATGGGAAGTTATCATATATCCAAAGAAGAGTAGTATACAATATTCCATGAAAATGCGTGAACTGCCATGATGCTCATATATATATTGGGGATGGACTATAACCGACACATCAAGATCATGTGAGATATTACATGAATTAGTTCGATAGAGACCTCCCATCGGTAGGAGAATATTACTTTCTAAACGTAATCTACATCACACCTTACGACCAAGCTTTTCGGTGTATGGTCATCTTCCTTATGACCACGCTTTTCAAAAGGAATTTCAAAATGATATCATATCAAATAAAATGAATAATCATTCCTTACGACTCGATCGTTTTGGTAATGGCCTCCATTCCTATGGTGGCACATAGTTCAAGGAAAGGGAGAGGACCCCCAATCCATCAGTGCTAAGTCAAAAGATCCCATGGGAATACTTATACGTATACCTGCTTTCAAGAGATACGATATTCATTTCAAATTCGTTTAATGCATATTTAGGCTCAGAAGCCAAACCATAAATCATAATCATGATACTCATGCAAGGAATAGCTCATGCTCATGACAAAATGGTGCAAGCACCCAAAATGCTCAAAAAGCCATAATCATTTACATATATGTGATCACATTCTTTTCATAACCAATACCTTATGAAATCATTTCATAAATCATAAGTGGGCTTAACACACTTCATAATTTCCATAAAAACCAATGTCCATGAATGCACATGTCATGAGTGATGTGAGAATAGCATGGGTAATATAGATTCAAGCTAAAATCAACATTATAATATGAAATTGAAGTAAATCCATGGTTAAATCCACATTTAAATCATAATATAAATCACCCACGCATAAATCAAGCTTTAAAGGGGACATGCATCTTCATAACTTCATAACCTCAATGTAAATCATCATAATAGGGCTCAAAATAACTTAAAATTATAAATAAAGTTTAACCCACACATCAATTGAATTTAATAAAATCAAATAATGAAAACCCACACTTAAAGTAAGCTTAATTTCATGAAAATTAATTGAAAAGAGTTTGGGTCTTCTTGGTTGAAAGGGACCAAGAATCAATCCCATATAACTTGATTAGGAAGATAAACTCGAGGAGAATTTAGCTTAGAGTAAAAACCCTAATTGAATCCTAACTTGGGTCTTGAGAGAAGAGCTTAGAGAGGATTTTTCAGAATTGATTTTAGAGTATGAGCATTTCTAATAAGAATATATTAAAATGAAGTAGTATCAGTTGATTTAGATGCTTAGGATAGGTAAAATGGTCATAAAACACATTTAAAATAAATCTTATTTACATAAAAGCCATAAATGAAACAGATGAAAATTGGTTCGTCATGGCTTCACTGGCGCTGACATGGTCCGTGTGGCATTTCACGGGTTGTGAATAGTGACCATGAGACGAAACTTACACAAATCTTCTCCAATGTCAACACTTGGAATTTTCTGAAGTGAAGGGGTGCCACACGGATGGCCACACGACCCGTGTGACACTACACGGGTCGTGTCAAGGGCCATCAAACATTACTTTGAAAAATCTTGCATGAAAAAGTTACAAGACGGTGATTTTGTACTTAGAAAAATTTTGCATTGTGAGCTATATGGTGGGCCACACGGCCCATGACATACCACACTGGCCGTGTGGGTGGCCGTGTGACCACACTTGGCCTTGCTTCTTAGTTTTCCAGGTGCAAGGAAATCACATGGCCCAATACATGATCCGTGAAGCACCACATGGTCCGTGTGGGGTTCCGGTGTGACGTGCCTTAGGCGGAAACTCCCTGTCGAATCCCCGTAGCTAAAATTATGGCCAAGTAACCCTTCACTGGGGGCTATACAGTCCGTATGACCTCACACTGGCCGTGTGGGCTTCCCATGAAGTGACATTTGGTCAAATTTCTCATGGGCCGATATTATAAGGTCAGATAAAATCGTTCAAAAATTTGGGTCCTTACGAAAATTAACCCTTGATTTGTCTTCCAGGCTGCAGTGAAAGGAAGCAAGTAAGCATTAATACATAGATAGTTCTTGCTCAAGGCATATGACTGGAGATAAATATAAATTCCTTTCACTTGCAACTTTTAAAGGAGGAAAGGTTTCCTTCGGAGATGGAAAAAAGGGCATTGTTGTTGGAGTTGGAAAGATTGGAAGAATTGAATCAAGGGCCTTGGAGGAAGTCTATCATGTGAATGGATTGAAGCATAACTTGTTGAACATCTCTCAATTGTGTGATGAAGGATGACTATGAGCTAGAGCTCAGATCAGAGGAACAAGCCATGCTACCTGGTCCATCTACTAGACAACCAGAGGGCACCTGCTCAATCTGACTCTGTACAAGATGAACAACCTCAAGGGTTTATAGTAAAAATCTACAAGTACCAAGACTCACACCCCTTAGGAAATGTCCTCACTGATCTGATTTTTGGAATTACTACCATATTATGGCTGAAGAATTTGTGTGCATTCCAAGCCTTTCTACCCATAATGGAACCAGAAAGGGTAGGAGAAGCACTGTAGGATAAGGATTGGATAATAGCTATGTAGAAAGAGCTAAATCAGTTTGAGAGATGTAGAGATGGCATCTTCTACCCAAACCAGAGAGAAGAACCATTATTGGCACGAAGTGCGTGTTCAGAAACAAGCTTGATGAGCATGGAACAGTTACAAGAAATAAGGCAAGACTGGTGGTCCAAGGGTACAATCAAGAAGAAGGAATACACTATGAGAAGACTTTCTCTCCAGTAGCCAGACTCGAATCTATCAGGCTACTCATAGCATTTGCAGCCTATAAGGAGTCCACTCTGTATCAAATGGATGTTAAGAGTGTCTTCTTAAATGGTTATTTAAAGGAAGAGGTATTTGTGAAACAGCCACCTGGATTTGAGAACTCTGAATTTCCAGATTATGTGTACAAGTTGGACAAGGCATTGTATGGATTAAAAAAAAGCTTCATGAGCTTGGTATGAAAGATTTTCAATTTACTCTTATATCATGGACACACAAGAGGTAAAATTGACAATACTCTAATTTTAAAAACAAAAGGAAAGGATTTTTTGATTGTGCAGGTATATGTGGATGATATCACATTTTGAATAACAAATGTGCTCATGACTCAAGAGTTTGCCAAGCAGATGAATAGAGAATTTGAAATGAGCATAATGGGGGAACTTAATTTCTTCTTAGGGTTACAAATTAAGCAGACTTTTTCTAGAACTTGGATTCATCAACAAAAGTACGTAAAGGAGCTTCTCAAAAGATTCAAAATAGAGGATGCCAAAGATATTGATACTCCTATTGCCACTGCCACTAAACTGGATTTGGATGAGAAAGGGTTATTAGTGGAACAAAAGCTCTATAGAGGAATGATTGGATCTTTCTTGTATCTCACTGCCAGTAGACCTTACATTGTCTTTAGTGTGGAACTTTATGCTAGATTTCAATCTAATCCCAAGGAGTCACACCTTAAAGCAGTCAAGAGGATCCCCAGGTATCTCAAGGGAACTTCATATTTGGGACTCTGGTACTCTAAAGGTAGTAATTTCAATCTTGTAGGGTATACTGATGCTAACTATGTTGGTTATTTAGTGGATAGAAAAAGTACTTTAGGTATGGCTCACTTCATTAGAACATGTTTGATTTCCTGGTCCACTAGGAAACAAAATTTTATAGCCTTATCAACTGCTAAGGCAGAATATATAAAATTTGGGTCATGTTGTGCTCAGTTGCTTTGGATTAAACAAAAGCTATTGGATTTTGGTATGGATGTAGGTTGTGTCCCTATTTTGTGTTATAACAGCAGTACTATTAATATTGCAAAGAATCTTGTTGAGCATAAAAAAATTAAACATATCAACATAAGGCACCATTTTCTTCGTGACAATGTAGAAAAGTGCAATGCCCGATAAAATTATCAAAATACCCCTGGAGGAGGTAAGTGTGCATAATGTGTTTTCTGATGCTCGTATGGCAAATCTGAGGCTGAATTTGTAATCAACACAAAAAATTGAGTGGGGGAAGGCTCTCGGTCGACTTTTAGAGCGACCAAGTCAAAAGATAATTTTTCGTTCCAAAACGAAAAATAGTTGTGGTGCACAATAGAGACGCGTTGCACACCTATCGTAGAGAGGGACTTATGTTTTTTTTCAAAAGAATTTGATGGGATTGAGAAAACTCATTCAGAAAATTTTTGTAGAAAATATATTGGTACGCGAGCAGTTCGCATCGCGGACTAAGTCATTCCAAGTCTGGAAAGTTTCTAAAAATTTTCGAGGGGAATTCTGGTCCATTTCTAACACTTTCTAAACACCATATACGACTAATATAAGTCATTTTCATGAAGAAAGGGTTCAAAACCCCATCCTAAATCATCTTCCTAACAATGTTAACAAGCTAGGGCTTGAGGAGAGTAGAGGAGAATTGAGATTGAAGAGTTCAAGAGGAGATCCCAAGAGAGAGTTTTGTTAGAAATCATCCCAGGTATGTAAGGCTAACCTAAAGGCATAGAATTGTTCTTCCATGTGCCCCCTTTTGATTGAATTGAGTCCATAATCGAAGACAATGAATCTATAAGTGAAAATTCTTGAGTATTCCACTAAGATTTTACTTATTCCATGTATTTTTTTAAATTAATGATCATCACAAACTTGATTTACTGCATAAATGGTTTTCATGAATGATTTCACAAAACTATATGTGTATTTTATCAAACATTGCAAGAATGAACTTAGGGGATGGGTCTAGAGCCTTGACAATAATGATGTACTTGATGTTTGTGATTGTGGTCTGAATGTTGAGAGTGTTAACTATGATATTGATAAGAGTGATGTTCTTGAGTCTTAAAAAGCTTGAGACTTAATTCTAAAAGAATGTTTTGAGTCCAAGAGTTAATGTTGATGAGATGAATTGACGTACTATGTCCCTATTAGCCTGCTAATGTGAAATCTTGATGTTGATCTTTTATGAGCATGTCAAGTTCTAGGAGGAGTATTGAGCACCGAAATGGGTAAGAGTGAGTCCCACTCAAACTCATTAACTATGTGGCCAGCGTAAGAGAGGATTGAACCGTAAAACAGATGCTTTCTTTTTCCCAAAAGAAGACTGGTGTTATTTTCTATGGATCCACTGATGGTGATGTCGTTTATCCTGGCAAGGTACTAGATGGATGTGGCAATGACATCGCTTCATTGTATCATCACCGGCTCATAGGTGATGATGTCGGTTAGAGAAACTCCCAGTTAGGTTCCTCACTGATAGAACTCTGATGTTGATGTGATGGTATGAGTCTTGATGGATCCTGATGATTTATTGTCTCCTCTTTATCCTTTTCCTAGACGGGCATTGGTCCTTCGAGTTGAGTTGAGATGAGTTTCCTTGAGACGAGTCTGACGTATTGATGATATTGAGATGAGATGTTGATGAGTCATTTGTCTACTCTTTATTCTTGCTTTAGGTAGACAATTGACATTCTGATAGAGCATGATGTTCAGTTGATGTTATGCCTATATTATTCTACCTGTGTTGTTATATTTAGCCATCTTACATACAGTACATTCCACGTACTGATGCCACTCGACGCTGCATCATTTTATGATACAGATACATAAGGTAGAGGACTTCAGCAGATGCAGAGTTGAGGTTCTGAGGTTTCTAATTCAAGCCATTGGTGAGCCCTCTTTTCTATCCGAAGGAGCCTTTTTCTTTATCAATTATTTGATTTTATTGAGTTGGGTAGCCATGGCCTTTCATGGTACCATCTTAGACTGTTGAGTCGAGATAGAGGCTTCATAGACTAGAGTTAAGGATTTGATATTGGGGTTTTTCCCCTTCTTGAGTTGAGTTAGTAATAATATTTACTTATCTTAGATGTTGAGGCTGAGATTGTTGGCCTATGGCCCCTTTTTATTAATGTAGAATTGGCCGAGAGGATCACTACCTTTATTTTTTATCCTACTACTTTCCACTATGTTTAATGTTGAATGACTGGCTTGAGATCGAGTGGTTTGCTTGGGGACTAGCAATAGTCTCGGGTTGTCGGGCACGCCTAAGGTACTCTCCCGGGGCGTGACAAAAAGGGTCTTGTTTTACTAATGTTTTATCCCACTGAGAATCAAATTGCTGATATTTTAACTAAAGCACTAAGTAGAGAACACTTTGAAAAATCAGGTTAGACCTGGGGATGATCAAGATTGCATAAACTCCCCTCAATGATTGACTAGAAATTCTGGTTTTTATACTGACAATTAAATAACTTCTCAATTCAACTTCTCACATTATGTGCATTCCCAAAAATCAGAAAAATGAACTAGGATGACATTAATGTGTATTACTATGTGCAGGATTACTAGCTCAGATGCAGAGGCTGATGAAACTTGAAGATAAATCAAGTAATAATTGTTGTGCACTTTTTCTTGGAAATTGATAATTGGACCGCGTACCTTGACCTGTTCTCACCCTTCCCTAAGTTGTCAATATTTTTTTCCATAAGAAATACACTGGTCTTTTCACCTAACAGCCCTCTAAAGAAGTCCAATCACCTGACTCTTCTATTTCCACTCAAATTCAGTCCCCAGTGCCATCAAAACTCTTCAATATCTATCTTTTGCACTTCCTCATCCCAATAGATATGAAACGCATCAAATCTTCCATCAAGAAAATACTCCTCCATCAATGGCATCTTCTCAAAACCCCAAAATGAAACCACGCAAGAACTAGTAAATACATATTCACTTGCCTTGGTGGTTCATAAAACAACAAATTTGCCTCCTCGATTATCGATTGATTTTTCCGATTTTTCCAAATGAGGAGGGTTTCAAAGTAGTTTCTTTCAATTGTCAACTAATACATCAACCCCTTGGGATTCTTTTTCTCAAGGATTGAATATCAGTCCTATTCAATAAATTCATGGTGATGCTCCCCCACGCGAGGATCGTATTTCTAAACTGATGAGACGTCATCTGAGAAATGCTATGGGTGAACCCATCGAAGTCTCAAATGATTTCCCCTCTCCAAAATGGGCAACTCCTCCAGTTTCTTCACGAACAGCGCAAACTCGAAATCGCAAGCGTCAAGAAGAGGTGACTCTTCAACATGCTCTGCACCAGAGTAAGAAACAAAAATATACTCCTGGTTCTTCCTCCTCTAGGGATCTTTTGGTGAGTCACGTTTGAAGGAACGTGCGTAAGCATATGATCCCTAAACCTCCTCAAACTCATTCTGCTTCTTCACCTAAGAAAACCCCTGCCTCTTCCTCCACCGAGTCTTCATCTAAGTCTAGGGTTTCTTCCAGCAAGAAACAAGTTCCTCCTCCTGGTCTCTCAGATTATTCTGAAATTGAGAGTGACCCTGATCAACCCACTGTTGATAGCACCGGCCCAAATTTTCCTTCCCTCATTCACTTCCAAAAGAACTCCCTCATTCGGGGACGTGTTATTACTAGTTTGGGGGTTCTGATATGGAAACACTTCTCTCCAAGTTAGAATTTTAGGGTTGGTCTGACTTGTTCCTTCAATGTGATACTCAGAGAAAGTTTGCAAAACCTAAAACGTATGAATTTTACGAATGGGGGCTAGTTCGTGAATCTGTCTTTATTACGTCTGTTATAGGGAAATCAATTTATCTTGTTGCTCAAGATAGTGCACAGATTTTAGGGGTCCCTAATGAGGGTTAGGATCATTATGTTCGCCATGAATGTACTCCTCTTGATCATCTTCCCTCTGCCCTTGACATTTCAAGAAAATTCTTAGATTGCCCTGCCCTAGCACAACACAAGCGTGTCCACCGCAGGGAAATGTCCTCTCTTCATCGTCTGTACTTTGATATGGTCCATAAAGTTCTCATCCCTCGCCAAGATAGACGGTCTGAGGCCAATTACTTCGACCTGACCTTGATGGAA
Source organism: Solanum rostratum (assembly GCA_029948455.1). NCBI lineage: Eukaryota > Viridiplantae > Streptophyta > Magnoliopsida > Solanales > Solanaceae > Solanum > Solanum rostratum. Next base: position 11,196,979 of record CM057053.1, on the reverse strand, counting down.
CTGGTTGCTGCGAATGTTCCTATCAATCTGCCTAGCCTAATTTTGAAACATATGCAGCATGTCCTTATCCAGGATACAAATGGGCATGCTCTCCCATACGACTTTTGGATCTCTCAGATCTTTGAGGCCTACTCAGTTCCTGTCCAAGTTTGGACCATGCAGACCACTAAGGATGTTCTTGGTTAAGTGAACCACACAACTCTACCTGTTTCTATGTAGCATGATGGCACCCCTCTTCATCGCCTTTAAACTGCGTTGGATGCCAATACTACATATTTGGCCTTAGCCCATCAAGAGTTTTCTTAGGAACGAAGTGCATTGCTTTCTCGGATTTCAAACTTAGAGGACACCCTACACAAGGAAGTGTTGCTCATGTTGACATTGTTCACAAGTTGTCCTTGTTGATTCCCTCCTCTGCCCCGCTACCTAACCTTTTTCGTTGTTATTCCTGTTGGGTACCCCCTCATGTTATCAGTTGCTTTGTTAAAGGATGCGTGACTTTTATTTTCTTAGTTTAATTTTTCTTTCTTGACTATCTATGTATGCTAGATTCGCTGTAATTTTGTCACCTTAATACTTACTACTGTTCCTTTGTTCTACTTTGTGTTGTTGGGGATAGCCTTTATCGTCTTGAATTGAGTTTCCTTATCTCTTACTTTGTCGCTTATAAGAGTTATTTTTTCGATGGTGCCAAAAGGAAGAAGTCATATTTGAGTTATGCAATGTTCATAACCCTTGTTTGACCTATTTCATTCTTGAGGTTCCTTCTTAGTAACTGCTGAAAAGATGGATGGATCTGATACTTAGAAAGTTTTTTATCATAAAAAAGGGGGAATATGTTGGGTTAAATAGAGTTTTGATGATGGACAAAGGACAATGAAACATGCTGACTTATCAGGTTCTTCAGTGCACTATTTCAAAGAGGAGAAGACACTGTACCACAATAAGCGGAATGGATAAAGCTCCTGGAGATAAGGTCAAAAGCACAAAAATAGAAAGATGGTTCAGCAATCACAAGTGAATAAAAGAGTAGGTGTGAAGAAGGAGTTCCATGAGGTCGAGAACTTTAATAGAGCAAGAAGCAGGAAAAGAGGAGTTTGAGCTGATGAAGAAGTCTTCTACAATGTGATATCTACAGAGTCTAACAGCAAGTAGAACTCTAGGAGATAACAATAAAAAGAGCTCAGAAGACTCAGAACATTATCAAGACGAAAAGCAAAAAGAGTTAGTAAAGTTAAAAGTCTTAATGACAGTTAGGTTGTTTGGTTCTTTATTGAAGTCAACATTTAGGAAATTATTTATCTCTTTCGTGTTGAGTCTAAATCTTTTTCTTATCTTAGTAAACTATAAATTGAGAGTAAATGTAGACTTCAAGTTGGGGGCAACTCGAAGATGTGAGGAACATAAGCCTAAGGAGGTTTATGTGTTATTAGGAAGTCCTTGAAGTTTTGTTGTGTCTTAGATTACTTGGATCTTGTAATGGTTTGTTGAGGCTCATATTGATTTAGTGAAGTTGGGAAAAATTCCTGTAAAGGTACAGGTCGTGGGTTTTCACCTTTTATGAGCCGGGTGTTTTCACGTAAAAAATCTGTGTTTTCGTTAATTTCTACGTTATGGAAACACATCTATGAACTTGGTTCTTCGATTAGACAAATCCATAGGTTGTGAAAATCCAACAGGAAGTCTTTAGGTAGCATAGAAAGTCACAAGAGACCTTTAAAATAAATCAAAATTACAAAAATGCCATTAATGAAACGAGTTGAAAAATTTGATGTCACCCCTTCAAAGGAGGGTTTATAGTCCATGTGGCACTATACAGACTGTGTACTTGCCCGTGAACCCACACTTAGCAAAATTTTCACTTGACGAAGATCTGGAACAGTAATCCCATACTTAGAAATATTTGACGAATCATCTATACGAGGAGTCACACGAGCCATGTGAAGCCATATGGGTCATGAACACATCCATGTCCCCCTCCTTAGAAAAATTGTCACGATAAAGTTCCGAGATGGTGATTTAACACTTAAAATAATTTTACTCCGGAAGCCATACGAACAGCCTCACGGGTCGTGTCACGCTACATATGCCATGTGACCACACTTGTTCCAAAATTGGGGGAATTCAAGCCAAGGCCACCACATGGTCTGTGAAGTGTCACACGGACCGTGAAGGGTCCAAGTGTGGTGTGCCTTAGTTTTAATCACCACATCAAAGGCCAACACCAATTTTTGAGGCCAAGGGTCACTTCACTAGAGGCCACACGGGCCGTAGCGTGTGACCTCACACGGATCGTGAGGTCTCCCTTGAAGTGTCACCTTGGTCGAAAAATTTTTGAAATCAAAATTTTCAAGCTACAACAAAGTCTTACATCGGGTCATTACAATTGTTGTTGTTGTTTATTCCCTTTTAATATTTTCTAATGCTTGTTCGCCAAAAAATAGTTTTTTTATGTAGATTTTTTCATTTATATTATTATCAACTTGGTTTGTGTTTGGTACAGAAAAAAATAGAGGAATTTATATCTCATTACCAAGTTCTTAGCAGAAGTTTTATATTTTTCATTTATATCATTGTCCTACTTATATTTCCCTTTTTAATATTTTTATATCTCATAGAATGTTTTTATACATTCAAATGTGTTTGATAACATTTCCAAACTTTTGACATCAATGATTTTATTTTGGAAGAAAATGGTCGGTGGATATCTCTTGTATATATTTGTATTTTTATTTTAAATTTATTTATTTATTGTATCTGATTTCTGCTATATATTATATATTATACAAAACATGAACATACAATTTTATGATTGATGTCACACTATGCTCATATGTATCGAGTTGCAAAGCTCACCTGGTTCATTCTCTTTCCCTCTTTTATTTTTAGATTTCTTTAATAATCTTAATTCAATTTCTTTTATCATGTAAATTTAGTCATATCAAATCTTATACTAATAAATTTTTTTTAATCATTTCTCAACCTATATAATGTCTCGATTCCGCTCCAGGGTTGAGGTAATTATCGTATTTCAACAATTTTGACAATTAGTTACTCAAATAATTTATCAACTTTTCATTTTTCATTTTCACAGTCAATGCATCGTGAGATGGTTAAAATTAGAAGGGAGTTGTGTGCTGCTAAAAGGATGATAGGGTTTGAATTCGAATCTCAGTACTTGTTTATTTTCATTTTTTTAATGGTTTTCTATTATTAAAAGTTTTATTTAATTACTTATGCTTATATTTATATTTTTTTGCTACCAGTACTGTTGATAGACATTGCAAATGCAAGTGCCAATGCAGGCGCACGATCGATAGGGGGAAATGCCAATGCTGATTCCAATGACAATGCCTCTGTAGTTCTACGAATATTTTATCAGTTTGAGAATTTGCATAGTGACCCTGGGCTATCTACAATTTATTGACACTGATTGTGTGGTCGTTGGAAGAATCGTTTGACAATTATAGAACTTTTCGAGTTAAACGAGAGATTATAATCGAAAAAGAAATTTTCGGGTAAAGTTCTAGTAAATGGCCTCAGAGCAGAATTCAGATGGTTCCATCAGCTTCGGAACGACCAAATTAGGCCAGGGGCATGTTCGGTGCAATTATATCAATTTTAAAAATTTAGTCGTCGAAATAGGTCAATGGTTAGATTTAACCAACATCCTTGAGAAACATGCCCCAAATAGAAATTCTGACCACACTGGTTGATCCAAAACGTCAATTTTGGTCTAGGAGGACCTTTCGTTTGATTTTCGAGGCTTCCGAGTGTATTTTGATCCCTTTGGTAGATTTTGATATATGAAAATACCCATATTGGAATAAAACGATATCCGATGGAAATTTTGACTACACCGTTGAGTTCGGAATGCCTTTTCTGATCAAATTTCATATATGGGTTATATTTTTACCAACTCAGAATGAGGTCGGATCAATGAAATTAAATTTGCGAAGTTGTTTGAAAATAAAAAGGGCATGCTGACGTGGCCAAGTGAGGGCCTTCCATGTGGAGACAGTTTAAATAATTAAAGAAATATATAAATGTGGAAATCTAAAACAATATTTCCAGAAATGAAACATGAAAAACCCAGTTCAACGTACAACTTTCGAACTCGATTTCTCCCCCGTTTTTTAGCCAATTTTGGTGATTCAAAAGGCTAACTTGTGTATTATTTTTGAGAGGACATTGTTGAAGTATCAGAAACTGATTTTGGCATGCCATTTGAGGTAAAAATTTCTATTTTTACGGATGTATTTTGAGTATGTTTTCCGAAATTTGATATGCGATTTCTTGTCCGTTTTGAGTTGGATTTTAGTGAAATTTGGGTCTACTCTATGTGTTTTTGTGAGATGCACGCCCTAGTAATGTCAGAATTAATTGATAGCGCTCCGTTTGGTGCAAAAATCAGATTTAACTGTTGTTATGATGCAGTTTTTTTAGAAAATTCATGTTGTAATATCTTGGCCATTTCTTATTGAAATTAAGTAAATTTTTTGTCTAAATTGTACTAAATTTCGAGACCTATATCGTAGTCTATTTAGATTTTTTTTAATTTGATCAGATTTTTGAGTAAGTTGGCAAAGGATCTGCTGTAAATAAGTATTTCTTTTTTCCATAAGAAATGCAACTTCATTTTTGAGTCATTTCAACATCTTCTGGAATCTGTTTTGAGATCAATTTCTGGCTATGGACTCAGGATAATGTAGGGATCATTTTACGAGGGTTTTTTTGGTGTTTCAGACATAGGCCCCATTTTTCTCCATTTTAGTCAAAATTGACCTATTCTTCCCATTTCTTGAGATATTACAACCAAAATGATTGTATTGATATTGTGACTCATATATTGATAGTTGAGCGACATTTGAAGGTCATCAAAGAGGAAAACCTCGCATGAACTGATCCATGGCACGTGGGTTCGCCTTTCAAGTAGGCTAGGCTTCCTCAAACCTTAGACTGAGCTAAAATATGTGGATGTGTTGTATATAGACTGGTTTTACTGAGTATATGATATGTATAATGGTGTGAAATACTGGTAGCCGTGTAAGGTACTATATTACCTTTAGCTATTGTATTAGCTGTGTTCTGGTTCTGTTAAACTACAAAAGGATTTGGTAAAGGTTGGATATGGGTTGATGCCATGTAACAGGTATGTGCTCTGGCTTGACTTTTGTGTGTATGTGGGTGTAGCCTGGTGCTACAAAGATATGATAGTTATGAGGTTGGTTACTAACTATACTTTGTGTTGGGGTTCTGCTTTGGTATATGTTTAGTTCTGATAACCCTGTTTGTTCTGGATACCTGTGATACAACTGTGATCGCTATTCTGTATACATGTGACTGTCTAGTTGTGATATACTTGTCTCTGGTTAAACATGATTCCGTACTATTTCTTTGACATATATGCCTAGATATATAGTTGTTAGCCATTATACATTTGCTAACTTTACTTGATACTAGGTAATATGCTATATTCTGAGAAACATTATTGTTTTTGCCTTTGAATGGGCATTGTGACTTTTGACATGAGATATGATGTTGATAAACCTCTGGTGGATGTGATTCTATTAAAGAGATGTATGCCTTTTCCTATGGGATTTATTGGGTCATCTGTGGTCTAGCCCTGGGTACTGAGGGTATCGCCTATAATCCAACACAGGGTATAGTCTTTCGTGTTGCACACTTATTATTTGCTGAGGGGATTACTTATTGCAACATCCGGTAAAATTACCAAAATACCCTTAGAGGAGAGAGGTACGCATAATGTCAAATCTGAGGCCGGATTTGTGATCAACACGAAAAATTGAGTGGAGAAAAGGTCTCGGTCGATTTTTAGAGGGTCCAAGTCAAAAGATATTTTTTTATTTCGAGACACAGTAGTGAGGTTCCGCAACAGAGCTGCGTCCGAACCCATTGCGAAGGGTAACTGATGATGAGAAATCTTGTACAAGCATAAATATATCTTAATGGTTGAACCTCCTTTTTATAAAAACTAACCTCAATAAAGAACTTTTTCCTTCCGGAAAATCAAGAATTGAAAGCTGTGAATTCTTAAAACTGTAAAATTAGAGATGATATAAAGATTAAACTTCCAATGGTGTCACATGAATTTCAAGAGTGAACAGGAACGTTTACTCCAGCAAAGAAATCTTTGAAAGAAAAATAAAAGAAGATTAAACCTTCCAATGGTGTCACATGAATTTCAAGAGTGAACAGGTGTGTTTACTCCAGCAAAGGAATCTTTAGAAAAAAACAAGAGAAAAACACGTTTTCTTTGTTCCTTTTTGTTTTAATTCCAAATTGTGGGACCCATTTTAGTTTGAAATACATATGTAATTATAGCTTTATTTAGGACTAGGAATAAAATACTAAAAAAATCAAATTATCAAACCAAATAAATTTTTTTCGATAATTCCGTATTCGGTTATTTACTCGTTGGTACTCAATATTCGGTATGATTTCTTAAAACGCAAAAAATTTATTTGGTTTGATAATTTGATTTTTTTAGTATTTTATTCCTAGTCCTAAATAAAGCTATAATTACATATATATTTCAAACTAAAATGGGTCCCACAATTTGGAATTAAAACAAAAAGGAACAAAGAAAACGTGTTTTTCTCTTGTTTTTTTCTAAAGATTCCTTTGCTGGAGTAAACACACCTGTTCACTCTTGAAATTCATGTGACACCATTGGAAGGTTTAATCTTCTTTTATTTTTCTTTTAAAGATTTATTTGCTGGAGTAAACGTTCCTGTTCACTCTTGAAATTCATGTGACACCATTGGAAGTTTAATCTTTATATTATCTCTAATTTTACAATTTTAAGAATTCACAGCTTTCAATTCTTGATTTTCCAGAAGGAAAAAGTTCTTTGTTGAGGTTAGTTTTTATAAAAAGGAGGTTCTGCCATTAAGATATATTTATGCTTGTACAAGATTTCTCATCATCAGCCCCATGTCGAGTTATGGAGGAGTATTGAGCACTAAAATGGGTGAGAGTGAGTCCCACTCGAACTCATTAACTACGTGGCCTCCTTAGGAGAGGATCGAACCATAATACGGATATTTTCTTTCTTCCAAAAGAGAACTGATGTTATTTCTTACGGATCCACTGATGGTGATGTCCTTAACCCTGGGTAGGGTACTGGATGAATGTGGCGATAATATCGCTTTGTTGCATCATCACCGGCTCATAGATGATGGTTGTCGGTTAGAAAAACTCCAAGCTAGGTTTCATACTGATAGAACTCTGATATTGATGTGATGATATTAGTCTTGATGGATGTTGATGTTTTATTATCTACAATTTATCTTTGTCCTAGATGGGCATGAGTCCTTCGAGTTGAGTTGAGTTGAGTCGAGTTTCCTTGAGATGAGTCTGATGTATTGATGAGATGTTGATAGGTCATTTCTCTAATCTTTATTCTTGCTTTAGATAGACATTTGACATTTTGATGGAGAGTGATGTTGAGTTGATGTTATCCATATACTGTTCTATTTGTACTGTTATATTCAACCATCTTACATACCGTACATTCCACGTATAGATGCCACTTGGCGCTGCATCATGAAACGATGCAGATACAGGAGGTAGAGCACATCAGCAGACGTATCGTTGAGGTTCGTAGATTATGATTTCAGTCATTGGTGAGCCATCCTTGCTATCTGGAGGAGCCCTCTTTCCTTTACCTGTTATTTTATTTATTAAGTTGGGTAGCCATGACCTGTCATGGTACCTTCTTAGACTGTCTAGTTGAGTTAGAGGCTTCATAGACATGAGTTGAGGTTTGATGTTGAGGTCTTTTCCCCTTTTGAAAAACTTTAACGGAGGCTATCTCTTTGTTTATCAGTCTACGAACCTGTCGATCAAGGATCTAGATTTGAATTTCCTCAAAGGAAAAGCTATCTTTGACTCCAGTACTCTCAACATAGAAATATGGAAAACCGGATGGATTCTGTCTAACTCAGAAGGTAACTCTAGCTCATAAGCAACCTTTCCAATTCTCCTCACAATCTGATAAGGTCCAATATAGGGAGGACTTAATTTCCCTTTCTTCCCAAACCTCATGACACCGTTCATGGGCGATACCTTCAGGAATACCAATCTCTCACCTTGAACTCTAGATCTCTTCTCCTTACATAGATGTAAGATTTCTGACGGCTTTGGACAGTCTTTAATCTCTCTCTAAGAATCTTTACCTTCTCCATGGTTTGGTGGACAAGGTCAGGCCCAATAAACTCAGCTTCTTCTACTTCGAACCACCAAATGGGTGATCTACACCTCCTCCTATACAAGGCTTCATAGGGGACCACTTGAATGCTCGCATGATAACTATTGTTATATGCAAATTCAATCAGTGGTAGATGAAAATCCCAATTCCTTTTGAAGTCAAGGACGCAAGCTCTCAACATATTCTCTACCATCTGAATAGTGTGCTTCACCTGACCATCCGTCTGTGGATGAGAGGTTATACTCAGATTTACCTTGGTATCCAATCCTTTCTGGAAAGACCTCCAGAAGTGAGAAGTAAACTGGGTTCCTCTGTCCGAAATAGTGGACAATGGAACTCCATGCAACCTCATAATCTCTTAGATGTACATCTTGGCATACTCCTCTGCAGTATTAGTTGTCTTAACTGTCAAAAAGTTTTGCTGCTTTAGTCATCCTGTCCACAAATACCCACACGGAGTCATGCTGTCTCCAGGATCTCGGTAAGCCAGTGATGAAGTCCATATTAACCATCTCCCACTTCCACTCTGGGATCTCAAAGTTTTGAGCCAAGCCATTTGGCCTTTGATGCTCAACATTCACTTGTTGGCAATTCAGGCACTTTGAAACAAACTAAGCAATGTCCCTCTTCATTCTACTCCACCAATAGACTTCTCTCAAGTCATGGTACATCTTGGTGGAGCCTCGATGAATCGAGTATCTAGTGTTGTGGGCTTCAGCCATGATCCTCTCTCAAACACCATCAACATCAGGAACACATAGCCTACTTTGGTATCTCAACACCCCATCTCCCCCTTTTGGAGAAGACCATCACTTTTTGTTTGTGGACAGTCTCCTTCAGTTAAAGTATAATGGAATCTCGATCTTGCTTCTCTTTTACTTTTGCTACTAGGGATGATGCAGACCTACTTTAAACATTGATCCCTCCCATATCATTCTCCTCGAGTTGGACCCTTAATCGAGCCAACCTATGCACTTCCTTCACTGGCTCTCTCTTCTTTTCCTCAACATGGGTTGTGCTACCCATTGACAACCTACTAAGAGCATCAGCAACAATGTTAGCTTTACCTGGCTGGTATAGGATGCTTATATCATAATCCTTGAGCAACTCCAACCATCTTCTCTGTCGCAGGTTGAGCTCTCTCTGATTGAAGATATACTGTTGGCTCTTGTGGTCAATGAACACGTCCACATGCACTCCATACAAGTAATGGCACCAAATTATAAGTGCAAACACTATCGCCGCCAACTCAATATTATGGGTCGGGTAGTTTCCCTCATGAACTTTAAGCTACTTGGAAGCATAGGCTATCCCCTTCCCTCTCTACATCAATACACAACCCAGCCCAACTTTGAATGCGTCACAATATATCACAAAATCCTTCATCCTATCGGGCATCGTCAAAATAGGTGTGGTGGTCAATCTAGTCTTCAACTCTTGGAAGCTTTTCTCACACTTCTCAGACCACTAAAACTTGACCTTTTTCTGAGTTAGCTTGGTCAATGATACAGACAGGGATGAGAACCCATCAACAAAATTTGCGGCAGTAGCCTGCCAACCCCAAGAACTCCTTATGTATGTTGGAGAGATCGATCTTGGCAAATTCTTAATCGCTTTGATCTTCTGGGAAACTACTCGAATTCCATCACCCAAAAAATCATTGCCTAGAAAAGCCACTGAATTGAGCCAAAACTCACACTTTGATAACTTCGCATACAATTCATGGTCCTTAATAGTCTAAAGAACAATTCTAAGGTGTTTGGCATGCTCCTCTTCATCCTTTGAATACACCAAAATATCATCAATGAACACAATTACAAACATGTCGAGGTAGGGTCTGAACACCCTATCTATCAAGTCCATGAAAGCTGCAGGGGCATTCGTCAACCCAAAGGACATGACCAAGAACTCAAAGTGGTCGTATCTAATCCTGAAAGTTGTCTTTGGAACGTCACATTCTCTCACTTTCAACTGGTGGTAACCCGATCTAAGGTCCATCTTTGAAAAGCAGGAGGCACTCTGAAGTCTGTCAAACAGATCATCTATCCTGGGAAAGGGATATTTATTCTTGACTATGACCTTGTTCAGCTGTCTATAGTCTATGCACATTCTGAGAGACCCATCCTTCTTCCGTACGAACAGAACGAGAGCACCCCAATGAGAAACACTTGGCCTAATAAAGCCCTTTTCTACAAATCCTTCAGCTGCCCTTTCAACTCCTTCAACTCAGTGGGGAAGAACATCAATCCCGAAGTCGATCTCCCTATTAGGAGTGACTCCAGGTAAATCCTCAGGGAATACCTCAGGGAACTCATTCACAATCAAAACTATCTCAAGAGTCGGGGACTCAATATCATCAGATTTAACTCGCACGAGGTGGTAAATACACCCCTTAGAAACTAGCTTTCTAGCCCTTAGGTACGAAATAAACTTACCCTTGGGTACAACAGAACTTCCCTTCCACTCTAGGACTGGTTCATTCAGAAATTAGAATTTGACAACTCGGGTATCTATGGAGTCATAGCAGGCATGAAGCCAATCCATACCAAGGATTACATCAAAGTCAACCATCTCCAATTCTATCAAATCAGCTAAAGTATCCCTATGATAGATGGATGCTACACAATCTCTATAGACCCTCTCAGCTAGGATAGACTCACTAGTGGGAGTAGAAACAGTATAAGGCTCAAGCAAGCACTCTGGAAAAACCTCAAACTTATTGGCCACATAGGGCGTCACAAAAGACAACGTGGCACCCGGATTAAGCAATACATAACAATTAAAAGAAAAGACTCAGAGCATACCTGTAACAACATCTGGTGCAACCTCTTGGTCCTGTCGATTACCCATCGCATACAGGTGGTTCGTCTCGCCTCTTGCACTCGCAGTAGTAGCCTTCTGATGACTACCCGTAGGGGGCATTGTAGAAGATTGAGCCTCGTTACTCCCATCACCTCGTCTCCTTGTCAAACACTCACCCTAAATATGGTCATGTTGTCCGCATGAATAACAAGCATTTGTGCCTCCACGGCATGCACCATGGTGAAGTTTGCCACATCTGCCACAAGGTGGCTTTCCTCTCGGGCCTTGGGTCATACTAGCTTGGAACTGAAGACCCTAAGCTCTGAAATTCTGGTGACCATAAGATTTTTGCTCATACCTGTTTTGCTGAACATGTGCACTTGCCACCGAGGGTCCATAGTTAGAAGATCTCTTCGGAAAATAGGTTCTATCACCCTTATTTTGTTTCTGTTGGCTAGGCTTATGCCCTACCAATTTGGCCTTCTTACTTGTTTGCTTTTCCCTGTCCTTCTTCTTATCCTCCTCAGTTTTCTTGGCACAGACCATAAGTCTAGAAATAACGATGCCTGGAATCAGAAGCGTTGCCTTACACTCCCACTTTACCTGTCTGCCCAATCCAAACACGAACTTCCTCATTCTTGCTCTCATATCAAGAACCATCTCTGGGGCATAGCGGGACAGCTGAATGAACTTGAGGTTATACTCTTTGACAGTGAACCCCTCTTGTTTCAAGTTCACGAACTCCTCAACCTTCGCCTCCCTCAACACTTGGGGAAAGAAGTGGTCGAGGAAAGCACTCTCAAATTCCTCCCACTCAGGAGGTTCAGCATCCTCACCTATACCATCTTCCCACTGGTTATACTAGACATTAGCAATATCTTTAAGCTAATAAGAAACCAGCTCAACTTCCACAACCTCATTGGCGTGCATAGCCCTCAAAATTTGGCACATCTCATCAATATAATTTTGTGGGTCCTCCTCAACCTTCGACCCTGTATAGACTAGCGGGTTCATCCTCAGGAAATCTTTGAGCCTAGTTGCAGTTGTAGGCTCTTGGGAACTCGAGTAGGGGCCTAGGGACCTCGGCTATTGCTCTGGGAGGCTACCAATTGAGTGAGCATAGCAATGGCTCCCCTGAATTTTGCTTTCAAAATGGAGGCTGACTGAGCAGGTGGTGCTTGCGGAACCTCAATATTTCTAGCAGGTCGACCCCGTCTCCTTGCCTCAGTTTGGGTAGGGACCTCTGGTGGGGCGTTCTCAGCATTTGGGGCTGAAGCATCTCTTTGGGAAGTAGTGTGTTTAGGAGGCATGATCTGCAAACACGTAACATACGAATTAGAAGGGAGTTTCATAGAGTCAAACTCTATCGCACGAACTCAGAATATCAAAGAAGTGTAACCATTCCTAATGTCCTATAGCCTCCTGTTTATGAAGTGTGGTGAATAACACACACATAAACAAGACTTTACTAGACACGACTTCCTAGACTCCCTAGGACTCTTTAACTCTATGCTCTGATACCAACTTTGTCACGCACCGGGAGGGTAGACTAGGCGTGGCTGGCACCTAGAGACTATTGCTAGTCCCCAAGAGAACCACTCAATCTCAAGGCAGTCGTCCAACATCAAGCATAATGGAAGCAAATAAAATAAAGTAGTGAGCTACATCAATAAAGAGGGCCAATGGCCAGCAAACTCTGTCTCAACATCGATGATAAGTAAATAATATTACTAACTCAACTCTAAGAGGGAAAGACCTTACATCAAATATCAACTCATGTCTATGAAGCTTCTAACTCAACTAGACAGTCTAAGAGGGTACCATGACAGGCCATGGCTACCAAACTCAATAAAATGAAATAGCTGATAACAAGAAGGCTCCTCCGGATAGCAAGGAGGGCTCACCAATCACTGAACCCAGAATCCCTGAACCTCAACGATACGTATGCTAAAGTCTTTTAACTCCTCTATCTGAAATGAGGCAGCGTCGAGTGGTGTCAGTACGTGGAATGTAGAGTATGTAAGATGGATGAATGTAACAGTATAGGGATAAAGTCAACTCAACATCATAAATGTCAAATGTCTATCTAAAGAAAGAATATAGAGTAGACAAATGACTCATCAACATCTCATCTCAACATCATCAATACATCAGACTCATCTCAAGGAAACTCGACTCAACACAAAGGACTCATGCCCATTTAGGACAAGGATAAAGAGTATACAGCAAATCATCAACATCCATCAAGACTCATACTATCACATCAACATTAGAGTTCTATCAATGAGGAACCTAACTGGAAGTTTCTCTAACCAACAAGCATCACCTATGAGCCGGTGATGATACAATGAAGCGATGTCATTGTCACATCCATCCAATACCCTGCCCAGGGTAAAGGACATCACCATCAATGGATCTACAAGAAAAAAACATCAGTCCTCTATTGGGACAAGGAAACTTCCACATGGAGGTTCGATCCTCTCTCCTACGCGGGCCATATAGTTAATAAGTTTGAGTGAGACTCACTCTCACCCATTTCGATGCTCAATACTCCTTGCAGAACTCAACATGCTCATAAAACATCATCATCATCGATCCCATTGGGACATAGTACATTAACATCATCGCATCGGTCCCATAGGGACATAGTACATCAATATCAACATCATCATCAACACCAACTCATCTTATCAACATCAACATCGTGAACTCGAAACATCATTTTAGAATTAAGTTTCAAGTTTTAAGACTCATGAACATCACTCTCATCAACATAATCATCAAGACTCTCATCAATTTGGACCACAATCACAATGTCACAAATATTATCGTCGTTAAGGCTCTAGAATCTTTCCTCCTAAGCTCATTCTTGCCTTCTTTAGTAAAATAGAAATAGAATTTTGTAAAATCATTCATGAAAACAAGTTATACAGTAAAATAGTTTATGATGATCATCAACTTAAGGAAAATTACATGAATTAAGAAGAATCTCAATAGAAAACTCAAGGATTTTCACATATAACTCATCATCTTCAATCATAAACTCAATTGACTCAAAGAGGGTGTAACGCCCGGTAAAATTATCAAAATACCCCTAGAGGAGAGGTGTGCACAAAACACGTCTTCTAATGCTCGGGTTGAAAATCTAAGAACGAATTCGTGATCAGCACGGAAAATTGAGTGGGAGAAGGGTCTCGATCGATTTTTAGAGCGACCAAGTCAAAAGATAATTTTTCGTTCAAAAATAAAAAACAGTGTGAGCCCATGATAGAGCTGCGTCGCGGACCTATCACGGGGACACACTTATCTTTTTTTGTGATTTTTCGACGGAGTTGGATTTTGCCGAAATGCGCTATCCGCGATAGGTCCGCGTCGCGAACTGTGTTATTTCAAGTCTGGAAATGTTTTTTAAAATTTCAAGAGGCATTCTAGTCTATTCCTAATACCTTCTAAACCTCCAATACGATGAATATATGTCGTTTTCCCAGAGAAAGGGTTCCAAAATCCATCCAAAACCCTCTTCCTAGCAAACTTACAAAGTTAGGGCTTGAAGAGAGTTGAGATTGAAGAATTCAAGAGGAGATCTTTCAAAGAATTGTTGTTAGTAATCATCCCAGGTATGTAAGGCTAACTTAAAGCATGGGATTGTTCTCCCATATGCCCTTTGAGTAAATTGAGTCATTGATTGAAGATAATGAGATTGACGTGAAGATTTTTGAGTATTATACTTAGTTTTACTTAATTCATATATTTTACATATATTGATGATCATCATAAACTTGATTTATTGCATAATTTATTTTCATGAGTTTTTTTCACAAGACCCTATGATTATTTTATTAAAGAATGCAAGAATGAACTTCGGGGATGAGTATAGAGCCTTAACGATAATGATGTCTGGGATGATGTGATTGTGTTTCAAATTTGATGAGAGTCTTGATGATGATGTTGATGAGAATGATGTTTCATGAGTCTTAAAACTTGAAACTTAATTCTAAAAAGAATGTTTTGAGTCCATGATATTGATAATAATGAGTTAATGTTGATGAGACAAATTGATGTTGAGGTACTATGTCCCTATGAGACAGATGATGATGTATTATGTCCCTATGGGACTGATGATGATGATGTTTTATGATCATGTCGAGTTCTGGGAGGAGTATTGAGCACCGAAATAGGTGAGAGTGAGTCCCACTTGAATCCATTACCTATATGGCCCGTGTAGGATGAGAGGATTGAACCGCAATGCAGATGGCTCCTTTCTTGTCCCAAAAGAGGACTGAGGTTCTTCTATTGTGGATCTACTGAGGTTGATGTCCTTTACCCTGTGCAGGGTACTGGATAGATGTGGTAATGATATCGCTTCGTTGTATCATCACTGGCTCATATGTGATGGTTGTCGGTTAGAGAAACTCTTAGTGAGGTCTTACTTTGATAGTACTCTGATGTTGATTTTGATGTGATGGTATGAGTCGAGTTTCCTTGAGTTGAGTTGAGTCGAGGTTCCTTGAGATGAGTTTGATGTATTGATGATGTGGAGATGAGATGTTCATGAGTCATTTGTCTACTCTAATTTCTTGCCTTAGATAGACATTTGATATTCTGATGGAGTATGATGTTATCCCTATATTGTTGTACTTGTACTGTTACGTTCAGCCATTTTTCATACCATATATTCCACGTACTGACAGAACTCGGCCCTGAATCATTTTATGATGCAGATACAGGAGTTAGAGGACTTCAGCAAACGCATCGTTGAGTTTAGAGATTCCGATTTCAGTCCTTGGTGAGGCTTCTTGCTATCCGGAGGAGACCTTTTTTTTTTTTTGCTTTCTTTATTTATTGAGTTGGGTAGCCATGGCCTATCATGGTTCCATCTTAAACAGTTGAGTGAAGTTAGAGGCTTCATGGACATGAGTCGAGGTTTGGTGTCGAGGTGTTTCCCTTATGAGTTGAGTTAACATTTGTATTTGCTTATTCTGATGTTGAGATTGATGTTGGCCATTGGCCCTTCTTATTTAGATAGCTCACTGCCTTACTTCTATTATTCCATTATACTGATGTTGAGTGACTGTCCTGAGAACGAGTGGTTCGCTTGGGGACTAGCAATAGTCTCTAGGTGTCGGCCACGCCTAGGGTACCCTCCCGGGGCGTGACTGGGGGCACATGGAAAAATAATTTCATGCTTTAGGTTAGCCTTACATACCTGGGATGATTGCTATCAACACAATTCCTTTGGAACTCCCTCTTGACTCCTCAATCTCGACTCTCCTCTATTCTCCTCAAGCTCTAGTGTATTAATTGTTAGGAAGAGGATTTAGAATGGGCTTGTAGACTCTTTCTTCGTGAAAATGACTTATATTGGTCATGTATGGGTTTTAGAAGATGTTAGGAATGGACTAGAATACCCCTCGAAATTTTAGAAATTTCTCAGCCGCGAAATAACCCAGTCCGCGACGCAGCCTGGTCGCGTACAGCTCATTTTTGGCAAAAATCATCCTGAACGAGTTTCCTCAACCCCGTCAAAAAATTTAGGAAAAACATAAGTCACCCTTCGTGATGGGTCCGCGACGCGGCTCTATCGCGAACTCTCGTTGTTTCTCGTTTTGAAATGAAAAATTATCTTTTGACTCAGTCGCTCTAAAAATCGATCGAGAACTCCCCCCCCCCCTCAATTTTTCGTGTTGATCACGAATCCGGCCTCAGATTTTCCATTTGAGCATCAAAAGACGTACTAAGCGCACATCTCTCCTCTAGGAGTATTTTGGTAATTTTACCAGGCGTTATAACATCAGACTCATCTCAAGGAAACTCGACTCAACACAAAGGACTTATGCCCGTTTAGGACAAGGATAAAGAGTAGACAGTAAATCATCAACATCCATCAAGACTCATACCATCACATCAACATCAGAGTTCTATCAGTTAGGAACCTAACAGGGAGTTTCTCTAATCGACAACCACCACCTATGAGCCGATGATGATACAACGAAGCGATGTTATTTCCACATCCATCCAATACCCTGCCCGGGATAAAAGACATCACCATCAGTGGATGCACATGAAAAAACATCAGTCCTTTTTTGGGACAAGGAAACATCCACATGGCGGTTCAATCCTCTCTCCTACGCGGGCCACGTTATTAATGAGTTCGAGTGAGACTCACTCTTACCCATTTCGGTGCTCAATACTCCTCTCAGAACTCGAAATACTCATAAAAGATCATCATCATCGGTCCCATAGGGACATAGTACATCAAAATCATCGTCATCGGTCCCATAGGGACATAGTACATCAACATCAACATCATCATCAACATCAACTCATCTCATCAACATCAATATCAACATCGTGGACTCGAAACATCCTTTTAGAATTTAGTTTCAAGTTATAAAACTCATGAACATCACTATCATCAACATCATTATCAATACTCTCATCAATTTGGACCACAATCACAACATCACAAACATCATCATCGTTAAGGCTCTAGATTCTCTCCCCCTAAGCTCATTCTTGCATTCTTTAGTAAAATAGACATAGAATTTTGTAAAATCATTCATGAAAACAAGTTATACAGTAAAATAGTTTATGATGATCATCAACTTAAGGAAAATTAAATGAATTAAGAAGAATCTCAATAGAATAACTCAAGGATTTTCACACATAACTCATCATCTTCAATCATAGACTCAATTGGCTCAAAGGGGTCACATGGAAGAAAAATTCCATGCTTTAGGTTAGCCTTACATACCTGGGATGATTGCTATCAACACAATTCCCTTAGAACTCCCTCTTGACTTCTCAATCTCAACTCTTCTCTATTCTCCTCAAGCCCTAGTGTATTAGTGTTGTTAGGAAGAGGATTTAGAATGGGGTTTTAGACCCTATCTTCGTGAAAATGACTTATATTGATCATGTATGAATTTTAGAAGATGTTAGGAATGGACTAGAATGCCCTCAAAATTTTAGAAATTTCCCAGCCGCGAAATAACCTAGTTCGCGACCCAGGCTAGTCGCGTACAGCTCATTTTTGGCAAAACTCTTCCTGAATGAGTTTCCTCAACCCTGTCAAGAAATTTAGGAAAGATATAAGTCACCCTTAGAAATGGGTCCGCGACGCGGCTCTGTCGCGAACTCTCACTATTTCTCGTTTTGCAACGAAAAATTATTTTTTGACTCGGTCGCTCTAAAAATCAACCGAGACCTTTCCCCCACTCAATTTATCGTTTTGATCACGAATCTGGCCTCAGATTTTTCATCCGAACATCAGAATATGCATTATGCGCACATCTCTCCTCTAGGGGTATTTTGATAATTTTATCGAACGTTACAATGAACCATGGCTCGTAACATGTACCACAGGATGTCTGGTAACACATCATTTCAAGGTTCAAAAATTTTGGTTTCTAGAACTTCAATCTACGAAACCTATTTTACGGGTCGTAATTAAGATGACGGGCTGTCTGGTAACTCGTCATTCAATATCCAGAAAAAATGATTTTTGAATCATTAAGCTATGAAACATGATCTACGGGTCATGAAATGGTGTGCGGTCCGTACACTATCTCGTACACGGGCCTCAAACTTCAAAAAATTTCACTAAGTTACATTGGCACCTATGAGGAATCATGTACGGGCCATAGATCACTCTACAGACCGTAGATAGCCTTCGTGATTTTCTTCTAGTGACTTTTCTGAATCATTTTTCTCAGTTTTCTCTGGCATCTACTCAGATTAGGTAAAACGAATTAGGGGGTGTTACAAATTAGGGCACACATGTATAACTATTGGTGTACGCATGACAGTTGTTTATATCTCTCTTATGCATACCTATTACAACAAAATGCATGTTAGTTAAGGCACACGCGAACAATCATTGTACGCGACACACTGAAGTTAACAAAAAAACAATGAAATTTGTCATTGTCCGCAAGTTTAATATAAATTTTTAACTCTTTACTTTTTTATACCCTAATTATTCACTAATAATAAATTAAATATCTACTTGATACACATGCGATGCATATATATTTTATAATAAAAATAAAATAAAATTTTACTAGAAGAAACACATAAATTATTGGAATATATGTTTTGAACAATAAAATAAAGATGAGAAAAAATTCCTGTAGCTGAAATTGATGAATGTAAAATTCTATATTTTCCTAACTAAAAAAAAATATGGCAAGAGAGAGTTGCTCGGATGGTAAACACCCCTCACTTCCAACTTGAAGATTGTGAATTCGAGTCACCAAGGAAGTAAAAAGGGTGAGAGTTCCTGGAGATGGGTAAAATAAAATGGAATAAAGGGAAAAGGCTCGAATATGTTATCGAACTTTGAAAAAAGACCCATTTATAAAAAGTTTGGCTGATTTATGCCATTACTGCTTGAGAACAGGCTCATCTACGTCATTAATTGTTAACTCTGATTTTGCAAATCAACTTTAAACACTTTTAAATTAGAGTTTTGGATCAAAAGTAGTCTTTTTTGTCATTCTTCTTCAAGAATGCCAAGAACACATGAAGAACACCAAGAACTCCCGAATTTTTAACTTCTTCAAAGATTCACGAAATTATCCCAAATTTCAAGAGTAGCGTTCCTCCTAGTTAGATACCAAAACTCAATATCTTTTGAGCTCGGAGTCAATGTAACTCAACAAGACCCTCTTGAAATTTTTCTTCAAAGTTTTAGAACTTCAAACCTTCTTTAATGGTAAAATTTTCTCCTCAGCTCTAAATTAATTGAAATTTTGAACATAGACTCAAAAATACTAAGGAATAAATGGTATAAAAACAACAATAAAAACACAAATCAAAGTAAATTTTAAAATTTTGGGTTTGATTTCTCTTCTTCTTTTTTTGGAATTACTTTTCACCTAGTATTGTGAAACTTTGAAGAAAAATTTCAAGTAGGTCTTATTGAGTTAGGTTGAATTCGAGCTAAAAAAATATTGAATTTTGTTATTTAACTCGGAAGAATGCTACTCTTGAAATTTGGGGTGATTTCTTGAATATTTGAAGAAATTGAAAATTTGGGAGTTCTTGGTGTTCTTCATGTGTTCTTGGCTTTCTTGAAGAAGAATGACCAAAAAGACTACACTTGATGTAAAACTCTAATTTAAAAGTGTTTAAAGTTATTTAAGTGGTTTTGCAAAATCGGAGGTAAAAAATAATGACATAGATGAGCTTTTTCTCAAACGGTTATGTCATAAATGAGCCAAATTTTTAACAAATGGTATAAATGAGTCTTTTCTCAAAGTTCGACGGCATATTTGGGGCTTTTCCCTTAAATAAATTGCATGCAAGTGTCAAATTATTACCACTTAACTTCAGCTAGAAGGTTCTCCCCATCCTAGGTAACCTCTTTTGTTGTAGGATTTTCAAAGTGAGACTATAATTTCTTACTCATCTATATTATATTAAAAGCGTGAAGACCCTTAAAAATATTGTTGGAACTTTTTGCCCTTCACTAAAATACCCTACTTTTGAGAAGTCGTCTCTTCACTATTTTTCTTAATTTATTATTTTATCTATTATTTATTTAGTTTGAAGATTCAGTTTGTATTAAAATTTGTTTATATTTTGAATTCACTTTTGATTTAGGAATATTCATGTAAATAATTAACTAAGATATTGACTATAAATTTTTTTTTTAAAAATAAAAGTATGTAATGTAACAAATTTAAAAGGAACAAAATCAATAAAATCATGTATCTTGAAAACATCAAATTACTCCTTTTATATTTAGGAATCTTTTGTTACATTAAATTTTAGTCAGTTAATTATTTTACTTCTAATTATCCAACTCTAACTTATTACTTTATGTATTAAAAAACTGTTAACATATCTATACTATAAACAATTGAATTGATTTTCTAATCTTTGCTCTTTCACTATAGACAAAACTATTACATCAAATTAAAAGTATTTATTTAATTTTATTTACATGAATATTGTGTTTATTTTGACAAGTACTATTTATTTATAATTTTAAAATTGACGATATAGCACATACGTGCAAAACACGAACACTGAACTAGTATTAATAAAATACACCAAAACCCAAACCTTTTGTTACTGAAGTTGATATCCTCCATAGTCGTGGATTGAGTTGTATTTATATAACACTTGTTTGTTATAAGTAGAATACATGGAACACTGATGATAATATCTCAACAAATGGTTACACTGTAATTAAATAAATGGTCTACATTATGAGTCTATTTGCAGGGATTTATTGCTTTCGACTTATAATTTAGAATTTCTAACTTTTTTAAAATTACTCAAACACTTTAATTGATAAATGAATTATTCCAAATTTGATAAATGAATTATTCCAAATAAAAATGCCAGCAGTTGGCAGACCTCTCCACCATTTTTTTCTTTCATGAAATGAAACGCCTTTAATTGTTTGTATTCAATCCACAAACTCTATCCCTAAGAAAGGCAAACTATTCTCCCAACCACTTATGTTTTTATTCTCTGTTAGTTTGATATTTGTATTGAGATTCTGATTAGTTTTGATTTACTTTTATGTGAGACTCATTTATAGAGAAAAGCGCTCTTTAAGAAAATTTATTTTTAGGGAAAAGGCTCAAATATGCAATCAAACTTTGAGAAGAGGCTAATCTATGTCATCCGTTAAAAGTTTGTCTCATTTATGCCATAATTGTTTAAGAAAAGGCTCATCTATGTCATTATTTTTTAACTCTAATTTTGCAGAACAACTTTAAACACTTTTAAATTAGAGTTTTGGATCAAATGTAGTCTTTTTGGTCATTCTTCAAGAATGCCAAGAACATGTGAAGAACACCAAGAACTCCCAAATTTTTAACTTCTTCAAATATTCACGAAATTACCCCAAATTTCAAAAGTAGTGTTCCTCCTAGTTAGATACCAAAACTCAATATCTTTTGAGCTCGGAGTCAACCTAATTCAACAAGACCCTCTTGAAATTTTTCTTCAAAGTTTTTGAACTTTAACCTTCTTTAATGGTAAATTTTTCTCCTCAACTCTAAATTAATTGAAATTTTGAACATAGACTTGAAAAATACTAAGGAATAAGGATCTAGTATAAAAACAAAACAAACACCATCAAAGCAAATTTTTAAAATTTTGGGACTGATTTCTCCTCTTCTTTTTTTTTTTTTTTTGAAATATTTTTTTCACCTAGTGTTGTGAAAATTTGGAGAAAAATTTCAAGGGCTTGTTGAGTTAGGTTGAATTCGAGCTAAAAAAATATTGAGTTTTGGTATCTAGCTCGGAGGAACGTTACTCCTAAAAACAAAGTTTTGGTATCAAGCTCGGAGGAACGTTACTCTTGAAATTTGGGGTGATTTCGTGAATATTTGAAGAAGTTGAAAATTTGAGAGTTCTTAGTGTTCTTCATTTGTTCTTGGCATTCTTGAAAAAGAATGACCAAAAAGACTATATTTGATCCAAAACTTTAATTTAAAACTGTTTAAAGTTGTTTAAGTGGTTTTGTAAAATTGGAGTTAAAAAATAATGGCATAGATGAGCCTTTTTCCAAATGGTGATGGTATAAATGAACCAAACTTTTAACGAGTGTCATAAATGAGCCTTTTCTCAAAGTTCAATGACATATTTGAGCCTATTTCTTTTTTTTATTAATTAGGACGTACTTAGGCGTGAAACCTCTCTGACACATTTCATCACACATGTCACGCCCCAAAAAGAGGGGAGGCGCGACTGGCACCCGATACAGTTATTGGCCGGGTAAGCCACTAAACATACTAATTAACCAAACTTTGGACCAAAAGAAAATTGGGCAGCATAATGCTTAGAAAAACAAGAAACTAAGTCGGGACCATTTAGGTCATGACCTGGTCAGCGACAGATTAGGTACATTAAGAGAAGTAAGCCAAAATAATAAAGGACTAGCTAGCCTACAAGGCTGCCACAACAGAGGTACAGACACACACTATATAAACATGTCAATCTTATGACCAGAGACTGAAGGGCACAAAAGAACCAACCCACAATAACATGTCCACAATAGCCTCTATGAGAATCACTAACACTATCGGGACAGGGCCCCGACATACCCAACTATACAAAAAAAGTAAACATCCTGTGAAAGCTCCAGGAAGAGGTGGAGCTTACCAACTCATAGGTGAATGGGGCTCCTAGTGGAGGGGTAAATCAGAACCCCTACCTGAACCTGCACGCACGAAATAAAATGCAGCGTCCCCAGGCAAAGGGACGTCAGTACGAATAAACATGTCCTGGTATATAAGGCAGGAACTAAAATCATAGATAACCATAGTAAAAAGGTTAATAGAAACATTACCTGTAACCAAAACTCAAGTAGTCTTAATGGCCAACAAGCCACCTCCTAGTGATTAAAAAAATGCATGGTATGCTCGAGTGTCGCATGTTGTGAATATATATATATAGATGCAAATGCATGACATACCCAACCAAATGCTAGCACTGGTGGTCCTTTCCGGTAGCTAACCGGCATCATATCTGCCAACCTATGGCCATCTGTACCATATACATATATAGTTGGGCAAATAGTCCCCATACCTTCGATTATAGCTCGAAATCCATGCATAACGTGCAATGTATGATATGAATGTTTAATGCACATAGTAAGCCATAGCAAGAACTTAGCCAATCTTGGCTCATTGGTACACTTATTCTCATAGCATCATAGTCATTGTCATTTAGCCAATCTTGGCTCATTGGTACATTTATTCTCATAACATCATAATCGTTGTCACAACATATACATATGGCTCGTGGAATCAGACATGTCCTTTTTAACAAGTTTGGGAACTTAACCCAACATTTAGAGTGAAGCCTTAACTTTGAAAATGTTCATAAAGGTGATTTACATAATGATTATATTTGGTCCCATGTCAATTAGTTAAAAAAAAATTATTTAAACAGGATCAAGTTCTTTAGTAGTTTAAATAGGAACATTTTACGGGAGAATATTGGAAACGAACGCGTTAATTGTTAAATTCTTTAATTATATTTTTGTATGGAAGAAGAACTGATTTTGAATACTACATTCCCTTGCATTCTACATTTATTTTTAGTGGCACTACACCAAGAAGAGAAACGCCTCAAACCTATGAATAGGTAGCCGGATGATCGACAAAATGATATATAGAAATTGAATGTTCGGTTTAAATGAACGAATGGAATTTCAACCTAATACCACCGTGAAAATAACTCAGTTGTAATCCCAGTGCCTTTCACAGAAGGTCTTTCTAGCAACAGAATAGTAAGATATCGCATTTGACGTTTAGGGAAACTTCCCAGATTTCGTGCTAAAAGGAGGGACGGAGCTTAGCCTTAACATACCTCTCCAACGAACGTTCGATTGCCAAAAGTTCCTTCACCAAAGTTGTTCCTTATATCCTAAGCTTCACAATGACTATATATACACAGCTTAAAGACACTTATAAACAGTCAAAAATTCAGCATTAATGACCAGATTCGGCAAGGAGCATTTACGCGAGGAAATGTCCGTAAAACTTCGTAAAATTAACGGAAAAGAGCTCCACAATTATAACCTAAACACACCAGCTGCAAACCAACAATACCAGCAAAAACACCACTTTTTTTACAGCCCAAGAACAGCTCCAAACACAGCTAATATGAGGGAAAAACAATTCCAAACCGTAAGGCACACATTTCTAGGCACAGAGATGAATTTTAATAGTAAAAATACGAAAAACTTACTTAAATCGCTTAGAGAACCCTTGGGAGCTTTCTCTTAAGTTGTAAACTTGTTTGGGACGAAAATGGCTCAATTTTGAGCCTTAAAGTGTCAAAATAGCCGACATTTAAGTCGGGTCAACCCGACCCGACACATGACCCGGTTTCCAGCTCGGACAGTCTCGGTAAGACAGTCATAACTCTTTATTCTGAGGTCGGTTGGATGCGCGGTTTTGTGCGTTGCAAACTAGACTCATAGATCTTCAATTTGATAGGTCATGGACCTTCTAAGTCCTTATAGTTTGGGAGATATGACCCAATACATTTGACCCAAATTTAAGAAGGATTTCTTAAGGAAAGTTACGGTAACTTTGGCCAACCTTTATCTTGCAACTTTCTTGATTCCAAAACTTAATGTATGACCTTTGTTCTATTAAAATAACTTAAAGAAATACATTATTAGCAAATTATAAACTTTTAACTCCATCTGAAAAGTGAAACCTAATTTAGATCTTCCGAAAAGGACGAGGTGCCACTTGGGTCATTTCTTTAATCTCGAAAGTGCATTTAGGGTATTCCTTTGGCTTAAAACTTTAGGTCCTTGAAATTACCACTTATTGAAAGCCTTATTATCCTTAGGTTCTATCCAAATTCATGGATGTCTTATATGACACACCACCCTATGTATATATAGAAGATGAGGAACACGGGGTTTCACAGTCTCCCCCCCTTAAGAACATTTGGCCGCGAATGTATCTAGACAGCCATTTGGTTGCATTACCATCTACCAAAATATTCTTTTGATACATCTATTACCCTTTCAAACCATAAATCAACTTCCAAAAACTCCAACTACTAAGCTTTGTAAAGCTATCTCACGACAAAACATACAAGTTTCACCTCCAAATCCTTTAAAAATTACGTTACTAAATAAATGATAATTGCCAGTTTTGGAACACCACCCACCTTAGGTTATAAATAGCTAGGGTGATTCCTCATCATTCTTTCTTTGGCTTCCCAAGTTATTTTCTCAATATATTTTTGCACGACGCTATCACGAAGGCCACTTTTTTTATTTCGAAGCTTTCTTTGTCAATCTAAAATAGCCACTGGTACCTCATCATAAGTTAAGCCTTGAGCAAAGGGGGGTTTCCTTAATGCGAGTAATACACGAAGGATCTCTGATGTACTTTCGCAACATAGATACATGAGGCACCGGATGGATTGCTCTCACTTCTAAAGGAAAATTAAGCTCATATGTTACCTTGCTAATTTCTCTAATAATCTTATACGGTCCAACATATCTAGGATTAAGCTTTCCCGTATTTCTAAACCGCATGATTCCCTTCATAGGTGAGACCTTTAAAAAGACCCAATATTCTACATCCAACTCTAAGTCTAGTCGCCGAACATCTGCGTAAGACTTCTGCTGATTCTGAGCCCTTTGCAGTAATCTCTAATAAGTTTTTTTTTTTTTTGTTGCTTGTTGAACTAGATTAGGGTCTAGCAACTCCTTCTCCCCAACTGTAAACTAATCAACCGGTGACCTACATCTTCACCCATATAGTGCTCCCTAAGGATCCATTCAAATACTAATATAGAAGCTATTATTATAAGCAAACCCAATAAGAGGTAGATGCTCATCCCGATTTTCTTTAAAATCCAGTATATAGGTGCATAACATATCCTCAACGGTATGGATGGTACACCCTGCTTGCCCATTAGTTTTTGGATGAAAAGCGGTTTTGAGATTCACCTGAGTGCCCAAACCCTTCTGAAAAGACTTCCAAAAACATTGTATAGTAAATTGAGCCCCTTTATCAGAGATAATAGATAATGGAACTCTTTGAAGACAAATAATCTCTTAAATATAAAGCTTAGCACAATCCCCCGCTGAAAATGTCATTCTTACTGGCAAGAAATGAGCAGATTTTGTCAACCTATCAATGATTACCCAAATAGAATCATACCTGCGTGGAGTACGAGGCAAACCCGTGATGAAGTCGATATTTACCATGTCCCATTTCCATAGCGGAAGCTCAATATACTGAGCTAGGCCTCCAGGTCTCTGATGTTCTGCTTTAACTTACTGACAATTGGGACATTGGGCTACCATCTCTGCAATATCCCTTTTCATGCCATTCCACCAATAGATTTGTCGAAGGTCCCGATACATTTTTATTGCTCCAGGGTGGGTTGAATATCTAGAATAATGGGCCTCACAAAGAATCCTGGCATGGAGTCCTCCGATATCTGACACACATAATCGACCTTGGTACCTAAGGACTCCCTCTCTGGTCAGCTCAAATGGAGGATATTGTTGTTGTGAAATGCTCTCCCTCAGTGTCCTAATCTCAGGATCCTCGCGCTGTCGCTCTTTTACTTCATTAACAATGGAAGATTCTGTTGTATTTTGAACAATTACTCCTCCTTCCTCTGTATCTACCAATCGCACATGCAAACTAGCTGGCTGGCATAGGTCTTTTGTCATTTAGACCTTATCAGCCTCAACATGGCTTAGACTTCCCATGGACTTCCGGCTAAGTGCATCAGCAACAACATTAGCTTTACCAGGATGGTACAAAATGTCCACATCATAATCTTTTAGTAATTCTAGCCATCTCCTTTGTCGTAAGTTCAACTCCTTTTGCTTAAATAAATATTGAAGGCTCTGGTGGTCGGTAAAAATATCAACATGGACTCCGTATAGATAATGTCGCCAAATATTTAGAGCAAATACAACCGCAGCGAGCTCAAGATCATGGGTGGGATAGTTTTGTTCATGCTTTCGCAACTATGTAGAAGCATATGCAATAATCTACCATGCTTCATAAGAATACAACCCAGGCCAATTCTCGAGGCATCACAATATACAACGTAGCCTTCAGTTCCATCTGGAAGAGCCAAGATAGGTGCGGTGGTAAGCCTTTTCTTTAACTCGTGAAAACTCTGCTCACATGCTTCAGTCCATTGAAACTTAGCTGTTTTATGTGTCAATCTCGTTAGCGGTGCAGAGATAGAGGAGAATCCCTCAACAAACCTCCTATAATATCCTGCCAAGCCCAAATAACTATGGACCTTTGTCGGATTCAATGGTCTCGGCCAGGCCATTACGGCTTCAATCCTCTGGCCATTGACTTTGATATTATCGCTAGTAATAACATGTCCACGAAAAGCTATAGAAGTTAACCAAAATTCACATTTGGAGACTTCAGCATATAACTTGTTGTCCTGGAAAGTCTATAATATAACTCACAAGTGGTCTACATGCTCAACTCTTGATTCATCCTAAATATTACCTTTGGAATATCAACATCCCTGACTCGTAGCTGGTAGTACCTGGGTCACAAGTCAATCTTTGAAAAACCATCAATCCATATAAAAAGATACTTATTCCTGATAGTGAATTTATTTAGCTACCTGTAACCGATACACATTCATAAGGAGCCATCTTTCTTTCAAGCAAAGAGCACGGGACAACCCCATGGAGATGTTCTTGGCCTAATAAGGTCTTTATAAAACAAGCCCTTCAGTTATTCCTTCAAGTCTCTTAGCTCTACAGGAGCCATTTTCTTTTTAGAGAGAAATGGGTATACGTTGCATATCAGGGAGAAAATCTAAAGAAAAATTGATATCCCTTTCGGGGGATCCCGGGAAGCTCATCGGGGAATATTATCATGAATTCATTCACAGTAGGGACTGACTAAAGGGCCAGTTGTTAATAAAATATCCTATCTTTCCGTAATGGTAACATGCACCTTAACTCTTTCTACACTGCTTAGTATGAAGCTTATCGCATTGTGTACATGGGGGAGTAAGTTGTCTCATTTGTGCATAACGCTCCTGTCGACGATTCTTAGGCTGGTGTAAACTCCGCCCCGGCCCTGATTGAATATAATGATCAATTTGCTGGCCCTGTATTTATAGCGGGGAACTACCCTCTGATGGAGGTGGATATCGATAAAAAGGAGGCCTAAAATCACCCTCAATACTCTATACATATGACTAATAAATTTCTGTGGATCCTTAGTGGGATTGGACCTTGTAAATACTAGTGGGGCCAAGTGAAGAAACACTCGTACGTTCGAGCTTCCTGTTTGATCCCTTCTGATGTCTGCTCTTGCCTCTAGTTGTCTCTCATGAATGGAAGCCATCCTAGTTAGTAGTTGAATAGCCTCCTTCATCCCCTGCTCCCTAGTCTCTAATAAGGCTTGGGGTACTAGATCTCCTTGGGCCCCAACAGGTACTAGTGAATCTGGAACTGTGGGCATTGGAGGCTCCCTATGTGACTCAATAGGGAATATATCTACCTCACCAGGCAAGACATGATTGGTACCTTCTCTCGGATCCATACTTATCTCATGTTGTGCAATCTCCTGAGCATAGGTAAACCATTAAATAAGAACAACATAACACGATAGAGATTTCATATGTTCCTATAGCTTTTCTCTATAGCACGATCTATTAAGTGAAAGATATGTAACCAACCCTAAATGCCTCGTAGCCTCCTGATTATAAGTGTGGTGCACAACACACCCATAAGCAAGACTCTACTAGACACGGCATTGTGGACTCCCTAGGACACGACCTGCTCTGATACCATGTTTGTCACGCCCCAAAAAGAGGGGAGGCGCGACTGGCACCCGATACCGTTATTGGCCGGGTAAGCCACTAAACATACTAGTTAACCAAACTTTGGACCAAAAGAAAATTGGGCAGCATAATGCTTAGAAAAATAAGAAACTAAGTCGGGACCATTTCGGTCATGACCTGGTCAGCGACAGATTAGGTACATTAAGAGAAGTAAGCCAAAATAATAAAGGACTAGCTAGCCGACAAGGCTGCCACAACAGAGGTACAGACACACACTATATAAACATGCCAATCTTATGACCGGAGACTGAAGGGCACAAAAGAACCAACCCACAATAACATGTCCACAATAGCCTCTATGAGAATCACTAACACTATCGGGACAGGGCCCCGACATACCCAACTATACAAAAAAAGTAAACATCCTATGAAAGCTCCAGGAAGAGGTGGAGCTTACCAACTCATAGCTGAATGGGGATCCTAGTGGAGAGGTAAATCAGAACCCCTACCTGAACCTGCACGCACGAAATAAAATGCAGCGTCCCCAGGCAAAGGGACGTCAGTACGAATAAACATGTACTGGTATGTAAGGCAGGAAGTAAAATCATAGATAACCATAGTAAAAAGGTTAATAGAAACATTACCTGTAACAAAAACTCAAGTAGTCTTAATGGCCAACAAGCCACCTCCTAGTGATTAAAAAAAATGCATGGTATGCTCGAGTGTCGCATGTCGTGAATACATATATATAGATGCAAATGCATGACATACCCAACCAAATGCTAGCACTGGTGGTCCTTTCCGGTAGCTAACCGGCATCATATCTGCCAACCTGTGGCCATCTGTACCATATACATATATAGTTGGGCAAATAGGCCCCATACCTTCGATTATAGCTCGAAGTCCATGCATAACGTGCAATGTATGATATGAATGTTTAATGCACATAGTAAGCCATAGCAAGAACTTAGCCAATCTTGGCTCATTGGTACACTTATTCTCATAGCATCATAGTCATTGTCATTTAGCCAATCTTGGCTCATTGGTACATTTATTCTCATAACATCATAATCGTTGTCACAACATATACATATGGCTCGTGGAATCAGACATGTCCTTTTTAACAAGTTTGGGAACTTAACCCAACATTTAGAGTAAAGCCTTAACTTTGAAAATGTTCATAAAGGTGATTTACATAATGATTATATTTGGTCCCATGTTAATTAGTTAAAAAAAATTATTTAAACAGGATCAAGTTCTTTAGTAGTTTAAATAGGAACATTTCACGGGAGAATATTGGAAACCAATGCGTTAATTGTTAAATTCTTCAATTATATTTTTGTATGGAAGAAGAACTGATTTTGAATACTACATTCCCTTGCATTCTACATTTATTTTTAGTGGCACTACACCAAGAAGAGAAACGCCTCAAACCTATGAATAGGTAGCCGGAAGACCGACAAAATGATATATAGAAATTGAATGTTCGGTTTAAATGAACGAATGGAATTTCAACCTAATACCACCGTGAAAATAACTCAGCTGTAATCCCAGTGCCTTTCACATAAGGTCTTTCTAGCAACAGAATAGTAAGATATCGCATTTGACGTTTTGGGAAACTTCCCAGATTTTGTGCTAAAAGGAGGGACGGAGCTTAGCCTTAACATACCTCTCCAACGAACGTTCGATTGCCAAAAGTTCCTTCACCAAAGTTGTTCCTTACGTCCTAAGCTTCGCAACGACTATATATACACGGCTTAAAGACACCTATAAACAGTCAAAAATTCAGCATTAATGACCAAATTCGGCAAGGAGCATTTACGCGAGGAAATGTCCGTAAAACTTCGTAAAATTAACGGAAAAAAGCTCCACAATTATAACCTAAACACACCAGCTTCAAACCAACAATACCAGCAAAAACACCACTTTTTTTACAGCCCAAGAACAGCTCCAAACGCAGCTAATATGAGGGAAAAACAATTCCAAACCGTAAGGCACGCATTTCTAGGCATAGAGACGAATTTTAACGGTAAAAATGCGGAAAACTTACCTAAATCGCTTAGAGAACCCTTGGGAGTTTTATCTTAAGTTGTAAACTTGTTTGGGACGAAAATGGCTCAATTTTGAGCCTTAAAGTGTCAAAATAGCCGACATTTAAGTCGGGTCAACCCGACCCGACACATGACCCGGTTTCCAGCTCGGACAGTCTCGGTAAAACGGTCATAACTCTTTATTCTGAGGTCGGTTGGATGCGCGGTTTTGTGAGTTGCAAACTAGACTCATAGATCTTCAATTTGATAGGTCATGGACCTTCTAACTCCTTATAGTTTGGGAGATATGACCCAAATTTAAGAAGGATTTCTTAAAGAAAGTTACGGTAACTTTGGCCAACCTTTATCTTGCAACTTTCTTGATTCCAAAACTTAATGTATGACCTTTGTTCTATTAAAATAACTTAAAGAAATCCATTATTAGCAAATTATAAACTTTTAACTCCATCTGAAAAGTGAAACTTAATTTAGATCTTCCGAAAAGGACGAGGTGCCACTTGGGTCATTTCTTTAATCTCGAAAGTGCATTTAGGGTATTCCTTTGGCTTAAAACTTTAGGTCCTTGAAATTACCACTTATTGAAAGCCTTATTATCCTTAGGTTCTATCCAAATTCATGGATGTCTTATATGACACACCACCCTATGTATATATAGAAGACGAGGAACACGGGGTTTCACAACACACAATATTGGTATACAATCAAACTACTTATCCTTGTTGAGAAGTGTGAACTAATGAGGAAAACGTAACGCTCCTTAAAAAGATTCTTTTCCCCTACTCATTACCTCTGATAAAAAGTGAAGAGATTTTACCCACACCATCACAGATTTTACTTGTGTGTTCACGCTACTAATAGTCGGTTTTTGAGAGTTAGTGATACTAGAGACCTAAAAATGTAGTGGCATTTTGTCTTCAAACACTTATTTTCTTTCTTTTTACAAATGAAACAAGGGCAAAAAGGATTAAAGAAAATAGTTAGAGGAGTTTTCATATGATCATGCATTATACCGACAATTTTCAAAGAGCTAACAACACTTGTTAAAATCATGCAAGAAAGAAAGAAAAAACTCAAACAGCAAGCTCAAACGTCACTTTAAGTTAGTGACAAATTTGCTGAAATTCGTAGGCAAAAAAAAAAAAATTAACATAGCATCAGTACAAACAAATCCTCCTATATAAACCACAATTAACATAGCATCAGTACAAACAAATCCTCCTATATAAACCACCTCATTTTCTATACCATCAAAGCAATTCTACAATTATACTTCAGTCGTAGTTGTTTTTCATCTTTTCAAGTCTTTCTTATTTGTTCTTCTCTTTGGTGCAATGGCTGAGAATGGTGCTTTCTCTGATGGTGACTCCATCAACACTACCTCTATTGAGTCATGGTGAGCCACAACAAATATTTTTTCTACATGTTTTTCTTTATGTCTTGTGTTACTTGAGTCCAGTGTGTCTTGGTGACAACTATTCTACCTTGACGGGTAGGGTAAGATCTATATATCCTCTGTCCTTTTTAGATCTCACCTATGGAATTTTACTGGTTATGTTGTTGTTTTAAACTTTGAAAAATATTTGTGTAAGATCTGCGTACACTCTACCTTCAATAGAGTGCACCAGAAAAATTCATTAGATATGTTGTAAAATTTTAACAGTTTTTTCCCTTTTAACATTTTCTGGCGCTTGGTCGCCAAAAAGTGTTTTTCTTTTTTTTTTTTATGTAGATGTTTTCATTTAATTTTCCGCTTGGTTTGTGTTTGGTACAGCAAAAAAAAAAAACAACAGAGGGATTTATATCTCACTATATAAAAGAGTTCTTAATTAGCAGAAAGTTGTTTTTCCCCTTCTAATACTTTTGTGTGTTTGATTACTAAAAATTGAGTTTTTTCTAGATTTTTTTTCTTTATTGTCAAACACACTTTAATTTGTGTTTTTGATGTTCTTCTTCATTTTTTGTTAGATGGCGGTGAGAGGACGAAAAAAGTATAAGTTTTAAAGAGCGATGCAAAAGGATCTATAGAATTTCATGGATCTATAGAAAAATTATCTTTTTCTTGTTTAAATATCTTTATCTGAATATATTATTCTTTTAAAAGTACAAAGCTTTTGACAAATTGAATTTACTTTTAAATGTTTGTTGTCTTAAAAGAAATAAGAAATCATTTATTATTTTTAACCCCAAAAAAAATTCTTACTGTTTCATTTAGTGAAGTGTTAGTTGAGAGGAGATATAAATGGAGTAGTTTAGACAATGTTTTCGTAATTTTTATATATCTTTTTTTTTTAAATGAGTCATGTGTATGCATATATGTGATGTAATAAATTTTCCTATGTATGTGTGTATAGATGTGTCTGTAAAAGAACTAAATTTTCTTTATTTTTTTGGATTAATAATTTATATTTGCCTTTATTCCTTGTTGTAGCATCAACAGGATCAACCTTGAGCACATCAGTGAGACACGTCGCAGACAGGTTGAAATCTTATACTTTACTAGTTAATTTCAATTAATTTTTTTTCATTGAAGAAAAAAATAGATACATTTTTTCAATGAAATTTAACATGTCGAATTTAATTTGCTAAGGATTTTTTAAAAATTTTCAAAGTATGACAATATTGAACTCAGAGATACATTCAAATTCACCTACAAGGCAAGTTTATGTTACTACTTTTATGCATATAATGTTTTTTTTATAAAAACTAGTGAATTCTTAGCTTTCACTTAAAAGACTTAAGGTTTGGAAATGTTATCACTTAAAACCTAAGAATTTGAAACCAAAAATGTATCTTAAAAGACTTGAAAAATCAATGTTTTAAACTTTGTTAATTTTAATCTTATAGACACGAGTTACAAATAATATTTTTCCATGAAAAGTCTTTTTAGAAAATCAGAATTTTCTTTTTTTGATGTCAATGATTTTATTTGGGAAGAAAATGGTCGACAAATATCTCTTGTATATATTTGTAATTTTATATTTTTTTTTTAATTTTTTAATTTTTTGTATCTGATTTCTATTATATATTATATAAAACATGAACAGGCAATTTTACGATTGATGTCACACTATGCTCATATGTATCGAGTTGCAAAGCTCATCTGGTTCATTCCCTTTCTCTCTCTTTTGTTTTTAGATTTTTATAATAATATTAGTTCAATTTCCTTTATCATGTCATTTTAGTCGTATTAAATCTTATACTAATAAATTTGTTTTTTTAATCATGTCCCAACTTATATATGTCTCGATTCCGCTCCAGGGTTGAGGTAATTATGTTATTTCAATAATTTTTACAATTAGTTACACAAATAATTCCTCAACTTTTAATTTTTCATTTTTACAGTCAATGCGTCGTGAGACGGTTGAAATTAGGATGGAGCTACGTGCTGCTCAAAGGATGGCAAGGTTCGAATTCGAATCTCAGTATTTGCTTATTTTCATTTTCTTAATAGTTTTTTATTATCAAAAGTTTGATTTAATTACTTATGCTTATATTTATATTTTTTTTTTGTTTTCAGTACTGTTGACAGACGTTGCAAATGCAAGTGTCACCGTAGGCGTGCGGCCGCCAGGGCCAATGACAATACCAACACCATTGACAATGCCAATGCAACCGTGGACACCAATGACAATCCCAACAATCCCAATGACGATGCAAAAGAAAACCCATAATGATGCAGGGCGAGGAAAAGAAACCAATAAATAATAACTTTGATTTTTCGAGTATGTATGTATGTTTTTATTTTCAAAAAATAAATTTGGCTGTAAAATTTGGTAGCTATACCATTTGCATGGGAAGTAGTTTGTAGCAACTCATATTTATTAAGTTTATAATATATATATATTTATGTGTAAAACATCTTTCTAGGTATGTTATGTGTCTTTTATGTATTTATATTTTTCGTATGTATTGTATAATATATATATCGTTGTGTTGTGTGTATTTATATTTTTGAAACATATGCTTATATTCCCTTCAACCAACTAAAAATATCTTTGGTTAAATTATATTTTTAATGTCACGTTTATTTTTTTTTATTTTTTAATTTCATCAAGACCTATAAAAGGAGAATTATAATGTGTAACTTTACCATAGGCATTTTATACATATTAAGATGCATCTAAAATGTGACCAATTCGAATGTCATCCTAACTTTCATCTCTTAAGAATTAAATTATGTGAACAAACTCTATATTCCTATTTATGATATTATATCAAATGAAAATGATAAATGTTATTTATATTATACAATAGTTTTTTCATGTGCTTTCAGTACTAAATTAGTTGAATTTAATCAGTCAAATGATAAGTATATGAATTTCAAATAGAGTATTCAATGAAAAATAATGACAAAGAATTCTTAAAGTAATCATTATTTATTTATAATAATTTTACTTACGTTTTTGTAGAATTAGCAAGATGAACTTGGTGTATATATGCTTACAAACTCGATTAATATGACATCTCAAATTTTCTAACTCTTTGATAATAAGGAAAACTTTAATGTGTATCAATTATATATATAATGAATATGATAAAATAATGAACTTGTAAATAAAAAGGTTTAAAATATCATACAGGTCCAGTAGTAGATGGAAGGTTTTTTCAATTAATGAATTAAATTTAATAGGGAATTATGATTTTATTTTTAAGAAAATAATAAAATAATCAATTTATTTTTGAAGA
Source organism: Solanum rostratum (assembly GCA_029948455.1). Lineage (NCBI taxonomy): Eukaryota > Viridiplantae > Streptophyta > Magnoliopsida > Solanales > Solanaceae > Solanum > Solanum rostratum. The sequence goes on along the minus strand of CM057053.1, from coordinate 11,160,919 downwards.
ACATTATATTTTAGTAATCAACTTTTGATTCAGTCTCTTCCCACTTTTAATAATATACAATATAATATAATAATAACTATATTGTTTTATATATTTTATAACGAGACCATTTATAGCATTAGTTTCACCTCCGGAACCGCCGAAACTGTCGAAATTTTGATTAGAGCTTCTAAGCTCCAAATGTTGACTAAAGTCAAATGATGATCCGAATTCAATTGAAAATGCAACTTTGGGTCCAAAATCTCTGTTTCAACTCCAAATTCAGTTCTTTCTATTCTTCTAAAGCAAATTTCAAATTTCGAAGCTAATGGAATCGACGGAATTGCATACCGACACCCGAAACTCAAGATGACCTCAAAGCTCAAAATTTCAAACTTTAAGCCTTTAAAAACTCTTTATTTAGCAAAATTCCAACTTTTCACAAGGTTTTCAAAATTTGACTTTTACACTCAATCAGAAATGACTCAAGATAACTTTCGAAAACAAAAAAAAATGATGATTTATCAAAAATATTATAATGACCTTCAGGGTCACTACAGTACTCTATCTACAACATTTTGAATATACCCAAGTTAAAGAGAGAGAGAGTAAAACAAAATTGCTTTCATAAGAAAAGAAGAACAAATCTTTCTTAATTTTAGAAAAGAAGAAAAACTATGACTTACTCGGATATGTTATTCTTGAGTATACTGCAGTTGTAGATTTGATATGAAAATTAGATAGGTCCTAAATCTTGATTACATGTTGATCAGATTTCATTTCAGATTATTTACGTTTTACGGTCTAAATTTTTATAAGTTCTCACAAATATTACATTATTAGAAATATAACCCCCCCCCCCCCAAACAATTCAGTAGGAAATAAATTTTTACAGAAAATCATAGAAAGCTTTGTAATTTTTTGCATGAAAATAAATCATGTTTTTTTTTATGACTGATTCAATCAAAATATCTATAGGAATATTTTACTGAAAAATTTTAGTGAGAAAATAATGATATATATACACCTCTTGTTTTTTATTTTATTTTCATTTAAAGGAGGCTTTAGGTGATGACAGTGTGGGGGGTAGGGGTGGGGTATATAGGGTACGGGGGCAAAGGAAAAATTAAAACCACGAGAGCATTATTAAATGATGGAGCTATTATCTTCAACCAAAAAGTTGGTAGGATTTGTCCTAACCGGAAACAATGAAGAAAACTTAAACTAAAAAACTAAAGGTGTTAGCTAAAGAAACAAAACTCCTAAGCTAAATACTTCCAAAATGAGTAGGTAGACACTTTGTTAATTCTTTGTTTTGGGTTCCATCTCAGCCTTAGAGCTAGCTAGTTCCTGAGCTACAAACTCTGACTTCATAGTTGATCTAGTAATGATCGCCCGTTTAGCTGATTTCTATAATATCGCACCACCACCTAAGGTGAACACATATCCACTTGTGGATTTTGTCTCATCTGAATGAGAGATCTAGTTTGCATCACAATTGTTATGCCCCGGGAGGGTACACTAGATGTGGCCGGCACTTAGAGACTATTGCTAGTCCCCAAACAAATCACTTAGTCTCATCACATTCATTCAATCAACATTTATGTTATAAGCGAAAGACTAAAGATAGTAAAAGGTGGACAATCTCAATTAAAGGTAATCAAAACAAAGCAATAGGACTAGTATGAAAGAAAACGAGTCAGATAATATCCAAGTCATGAATCTCAAATCTAATCTATGAAGTCTCTATCTAAGTTGTCTAGATGGTGCCATGATAGACCCATGCTACTTCGAATCAAAATAAAGAAGTCTAAAGGTCTGACTTTAAAGCTAGATGAAATAATATGCATCCCCCGAACTCAAGGAGGACACACCAATCAGCTGGAATAAGGAGAAGATCTTCAACGGAGCGCCTGTTAATGATCTCTAGTACCTGTCTCTACATCATGAAAAGATGCAAGCCCAAATGGACGTCAATAAATTAATCCGGTCCAATCAAGTCAAAGTACTATCAGTATGGAACCTATCTGGGAGTTTCTCTTATCCGACAACAATCACTTATGAGTTAGTGATTGTACAACAATCTCGTTATTGTTGCCACAACCGTTTAGTACTTTCCAGGGTAAAGAACGAGTCGATCTATAATGGATCCTAATCAACTAAGTCTTCTATTGTTTCAGGGACCTATCAGGAGGAACATCCGACTTAACGGTTTCAATCTTCTCCTACGTTTGGCGATATAGTTAATGAGTTTGATTTGAGATTACTCTTACTCATTTCAGTGCTTGATACTCCTCCTAAAACTTAATGATCATAAGACAATCATTCTCAATCAACTAGTCTCATTGGATATTTGTCAACTCAAATCATCACATCAACTATCAACCCTTTGGTTACATTCTTTTGAGATTCAGCTCTTGACTCATAGAGACTCTATCATGCATCATTCTAACTCATAGCATTCAGGAAGCAAAAGTGGAGTTGAAGCATTTAGGGATTTCATAGGTTCTTTACACCCAAATCATACTCATGCATGTTCAATTTAAATGAAATTTATAAAAATAATAAGAATTCATGCTAAGGTTCATATAGTATGGAAAAATCATCTATTTCAAGTATATAATTTATAAAATTAGTACTTCATGCAAGATTATGTCGAAGTACATTAGAATTTAAGAAAAACCTTGAAGAAATATTCATTGGAGACTCAAATCACTCACAACTCCATCAATTTGGGGTATGGGCACATGGAAGAACATAATCCATGTTTTGGGTAGCCTTACATACCTGGAAGTTTTGAATCTTGAACTAGCTTGGAAGAATTCTCAAGTTTTTGCTTCAAACCCCAGCCTTTTTCTCCTTTTAACGCTTGCTCTAAGTTTGAGAGAGTGTTTTAGAGTAAAAAGGATGTACTGACATGTTTAGGGCTTTATTTAGGTGTAAAAACGTCAGTTTTAGGCTTTGAAAGGGTGAGAAAAGACCAAAACAACCTTTCTTAAAAAACTGTACAAAGTCATCTATAGGACCATCTACAGCCCTTAGAAACCTCCATAGCCTGTAGGGACCCTTCAGTAAACTTTTGGACAAATTTCGAGGTCTCTGGATCAATTCCACAAGCCCAATCTACGGCCTGTAGAGGTTTCTATAACTCGTAGATTGATCCGTAAAGTCTGGGACCAAAAATGTGAATTTTCAGAACTTTTTCCACGAGTTAGCAGACAAGCCGTACTTTTCTCCACGGCCCGTAAATAGGTTTCGCATCTTCTCTCTGCTCTGGCAATCTTCTGTAAAACGGTTATAACTTTTGACTCTGAACTCCAAATGAGGTGAAACCAGTTGCGTTGGAAAGCTAATTCAAAGAGCTTTTATTTGGTAGATCATGAGCTACCTAATTTTTTGTGTGATAAGAGTTATGATCATTTAAAGTTGACCCTTGTATAATCTAACACTAGAAACTCAATTTAAGGAAAGTTTTGAACTTGTCTAAGTACTAGAATTCTCTTATGACCCTAATCCACTTCTCACGTGTAAGAATGAGTCTTGAGACATAGGTGCATGTAAGAATAGAGTTACGGGGTGTCACAACAACACCCTTCTAATGTTAAAGGAAATCCACTATACAGGATACCATAATTGATGGTTCCTCTCAAATATTTCATTAGTCTCATTAATGCAGACCAATATCTTTATTGGGACTATGAGTACATCTACTCAATCTATACACAATATAGGCTATATTAGGCGTAATAAAATTCATCAAATGCATCAAACTCCCAATAATCTGAGCATACTTAGACTGAGCAACTGGGTCACCACTCTAATATGCATGATATGGAAATTGAAGACAATGGGCAGCTGTAAGATCATGAAACAAGCGAAATGAATACCATATTACCTTGACAGTAGAAGACAGAAAGAGAATCTATACACCATGGAACTTCTCTATGATAATTAAAATTTTCGGCAAAAAAATGAATCACATATATCTCAAAAGGAAATTGTCCATGATGTGGAGACTCACAGAGGAAATCACTCTAGTTGATTTAGGATACGACTATTTTATAGTCAAATTACTCAAAGAGAAAAATGCCCAAAAATACTACAACAAGGCCCGTGGTTTGTTAATGGCCTTTTCTTATTAGTTAAAGGCTAGCAACCCAATTTTGTGGCATCGGAAGCAACTGAGACAAGCTCCGCCATTTGGGTAAGACTACCAGAACTATCCACCAAATTTTACGACCATCAAATCCTCGCGAAAGTGGGAAAAACTGGGAAAACTAGTCAAAACAGATGCATGTACCTCTGCAACACTATGAGGAAGATATGTACGAATTTGTGTTGAAGTTCCAATAGGAATTCCAATCAAAAGATATATCACAATTGGGAATCACAAGTAACAAATAATATATGAAGGAGAAAATATCTTATGTTCTACATGTGGTGTGTTAGGACACACTACTACAACGTGCCACATCAAAGCATTCGCAACAAAACACATAGGGGCGCAAGTCCAAACAAAACCAGAATAAAAGACAAAAATAACAAGCGCAGTAGGAAGAAAAATGACAGATCGTGGAATTCACAAAGAAGAAAAACTCACAAAAAAGGCATATATATGGCAGCCATAGCGAGGAACCAGGTATTAGTGTCAAATTGTACCATGCCAAAACAGGTAAGTACCTTGAATCCCAAACTTTTAGATACTGCCAGAGTTCTCAACAAACGGAGACTCGGCACACTATCAAATCATCTAGAATTAAAACTTCGATGAAAGTTTGGCCGTCACAGATATTCTCCTTCAACACTCAAAGAAGGAACATCAAGAAACACAATCAATGATTTCACTGGAGCTGACTTAATTAAAACAGGATTAAATAAAAATATTATAAAAAAGAAAATTAATTAATTAATAAATAAAAGCACTATTAATTACCCTACACCTAGTACCACAAAACCGCCAAAATCAACCATTGATAATAATTCCACGTCTGCCATAATTGCCTTGGAAAATGAATGCAATGATGTGGCCCCATTAACAAGGGCAACCCCTAGGCTAACGTCTACTCGACTTCCCAAGAAGCAACTTCACAACAAACGTGTAGAGTTAGAAAAATAAACGATAAGCAAAAGGGAGAGCAAACTTCCAAACTGCCCCTACTACCCTAAATCTGATACATGTGGAAGGACTCGAGGTCACTGGACTCACCTATCATTCAATAAATGACACACACGACCCACGCGCCTTAGTTCCCATCACAAATGGCAAATCTTCCCTGTAAAAAGAAGATAATGCATCCACTATAAATGACCCCACCATTTTAACGAAAACAACGCCCATCTTAAATATAACTAATAATAGAGATAGTACAAAGTTACTTAAATTTGAAAATACATCAGGGAAAGAGACTGTTATTTCTATAGATTCGATAGTAATTGACTTACCCATAGTAGCAATAAATGCCAAGAGTTTCCTTTTCCACCCATCAAAGAAGAATATATTTGAGGCACACCTTTCACCTCAGTTGATCAGACCCCAAATGTTCCCCCCCACCATCACACTCTCCCTCCAAATCCTCCCCCTCTCTAAGCTTTTTCGGTGACACTAGGGGACAATACCCTCTATGCAACACCGACGGCAAACCTGAATACCAACCCACACTCGTGGATAGAAATGAGCATGTGAGGGCAAGCTCTATCATTCAACGTGGAGATGGAAGGGAGAGAAGTTATGATAATAGTTCAAAATCTGACACTCATAGCCTAGGTAGTATCGGAAGGCATGAGGATGGCCATGGACACCTACAACCATTGCCTTTGGATGACCTTTGTCCTACAACTACCACTGACTCTCCTATTTCCCCAACTCCTATTTTATCATATGCCAACATGGGAGCTTCCACTGTTCAACCCACTAGCTCAACGTCAAAGTCTAGACATTCCCATAAATCCACCCTTCTTATACCAGCAGCAAGTTCCGGAGGACTCACCAATCTAGAACATTTCGGATCTCAAGTTGAGCGTTCCACACAACCCTTATATAGATCAGGAGAATATGGGGTCCAATTTGGTACAAGTGGTATCGAGCAGCGTAGCCTCGACATCCCATGTAAGGTATCGACAATGATTTCCTCTCCCCCACCCCTTTGTAGGTCAGAGCTAGGAACAAACAATAGATGTAGGAAAAATAGAGGACGCAATAAGTCTAATAAGGGAGACGAGGACTGAAATAGGAGTGCTAAAAGACATAAAAATAATGATATTCAAGGAAAGATACGTAAAAAAAACACATGCTCATTTTTCCGCCCCCACTCTTAAAAATCTCCATAGATATAAGACCCCCCCAGCAACACGAAAATAGGAAACTCTGCATTAGTTTTGAACCCGACCATATTGAATGTAATCAGGACCAATCAGGAGAGATCAATTCTAGCTTCCACGACACCCACATTAGGATCAATGAATCTCATTATATGGAAATGTAAAGGATGTAATGGTTCCAATTTAGGAGGAACTTTAGGGCTCTTATTGATTGGCACAAATCACCACTGGTGGCATTGATCGAAATAAAAATGCAAAGTCATCAAGTGGTGTTGGATGAATTCCCATTCACCAATATGATCGAAGTCTCTTCAGTTGGAAATTAAACTCGGGTGGATTGATCATCTTATAGGATGACAATCTACTGGATCTTGACGACATAACTACTACTAATCAAGAAATTCGTGCCATGATTAAGGTATGTCTTACGCAAGATACTTGGATTTTCAGTTGTATATATGCTAGTAATTTTCAAAACTAGAGGTACATTCTATGGGAAAGTCTAAAAATGATTAAAGATAACTATAATGGAAAATGACTAATTGGCGGGGACTTCAATGAAATATTAAAATGCTCAGAAAAGAAAGGGGGCAGACCTATTAATACGGCTAGATCAAATGATATGTGGGAAATGGTAAATTACTGTGAACTTTTAGACCTAGGCTTTAAAGGTAGCCGATATACGTGGCTAAACAAGCGCTTCAAAAAAAGAAATTCTCTTATCTTTGAACGCCTAGACCGCTTCTTAGAAAATGAGGAATGGGTCCCCTACTCCTGACACTCCATCATTACAAAATTAAAAATTCTGAAAAAAAATATTCAGATTCCAGACCATGTGAATGTCACATCCAGATCTGAAAAATATTATATTCAACACTTGGTCCACGACCAATAATATCCTAACAAATATAACTTCCTTCACATCAAGAGTCAACCAATGGAACCTATCCACCTTTAGGAATATATTCTGTAGGAAAAAAGAATTCTACGTCTCCTGAAAGGCATCCAAAATTCTCCTAATGTTGACTTAAATACGTTCCTATTAAATTTAGAACAAGATCACATTAAAGAATGTAACTCTATACTTAGATCAGAAGAGGAATTCTGGAAACTCAAATTAAGAGGAACTAGCTTAGTGATAGTGGTCAGAACACAAAAAATTTTCACACCACTACTCTAAACAGGTGAAGACGTAATAAAATCCTAGCACTAAGAGACAACCAAGGAACCCGGACTTACGACCAACAGGAAATTCTCTAATAAATTTATACATATCTCCAAGATGTGTTCAAAACTGATAAAAGACTTGCTCCAATAGGTTACCAAATGCTACCTTGAACCAAAACCAAAGGAATTAGCCTTCCCGGAGGAAATACCAAATCTAGAGGAAGTTCGTGGAGTTGTAGAATCCTTCAAACCTCTAAAGGCACTGGGGCCAGATGGATTACATCTGATATTCTACCAAAAATATTGAGATATGGTGGGAGGCTGCATCATAAACATGTACAGAGAGGCTTTCATAAAAGGTAAAATCCTAAAGAAAATAAACTGCACGCACGTATGTTTAATATCAAAAAAATCAAATGATGCCACTCTGAAAAATATTCAGCCCATAAGCCTTTATAATACCACCTACAAAATAATAACCAAAATTATAGCTTGCAGAATTAGAACTCTTTTGGATCGATTCATTGGCCCATTCCAATCAAGTTTTCTGAGAAATACGCAAACCAGTGATAATATCATCATAGTCTAAGAAATGGTGACATCCCTTATGAAAAAAAAAGGAAAGAAAGCCTACATGTTCCTAAAAATAGACCTGGAAAAGGCTTTTAATTGATTAGAGTGGTCCTTCATATGCGAAACTCTTACCCATTTTAATTTTTCACCCAGGATTACCAACTTAATTATATCTTGCATCACGTCAAATAAAGTAGCCATATTGGTCAATAGAACGAGAACACCTTTTTTTCACCTTCAAGAGGTATAAGACAAGGAGACCCAATGTCTCCATACATATCCATTTTATGTATGAAGATGTTATCAAGGAAATTGGACAAGAAGTATCGATTAAGCAATGGAACCCTATTAAATTCAACCATAAAGGACCATCCTTATCGCATTTATTGTTTGCAGACAATATTACTCTAATGGCAGCAGCTGACTTGGCAAGTTGTGAAACAACAACTAACACACTTAGCTCCTTCTGTATAAGTTCTGGACAAAGAGTAAATAAATCTAAGTCAAGAATCCAATTCTCAAACAATTGCCCCCAGGACACTAAGAACAAATCACAAAAAATTTAAATATTAAAATAACAAAAAACTTAAGAAGATACCTTTGGTTCCCAATAGTAAATAGTTGTACCTCTGTCAAAGACTTTCATTTCATTATAGATAATCTACACACCAAAAATTTCTGAATATAACCGGAAGAACCAACACTAGCAAAATCATCCCTAAGTAGTATTCCTACTCAAGTGATGCAATAGACAAAACTCCCAACTAGCATAACAAAAAAAACAAATTCAAAGAAACTTCAAAACTCCACTTAATAAATTAGGAGGAAATAATAAAGAGAAAATTGGAGGGAGGCCTGGGGATACAACAAGAGCAATACAAAAACCTGGCACTTCTATCAAAGCTTGAATGGAGAGCTTTTAACAACCCTAATGTCTCTAGGCATCAGTCCTATTAACAAAATATTCTAAGGAACAATTACACAGGAACTTGACTGCGAAGAAAACTCACAGTCGAATATGGAAACACCTGATTGAAGGTTGGTCCATCTGCAATAGTTCAATGGGATAGGTTGTAAGGAATGGAAAATCCATAAACCTATGGGCCGATAAGTGGATAATCAATAATAAATCTTTACGAGAACAAATCTCAGGTCCTCTTAATCAGGGAGAGAAAAATCTAACATTTCAAATCCTACACTAAGATAATACATGAAATTTGTCCATACTATCATTTCCCTTGCCAAATAAGCTAAAAGAATTCCTGAATAGTATTTAAATAACCTGTTGCAGCCTTGTCGGCTAGTTAGTACTCTATCATTTTTTATTTACCTATCTTGATGTACATGATTTACTGTTGACCAGGTCATGACCTAAAATGTCCAGGCTTAGTCTTTCAGAAGTCATGCTGCCCTATTTTCTTTTGGTCCCTAGTTTAGTTAACTAGCATGTTTAGCGGCTTACCCAACCAATACGGTATCGGGTGCAAGTCACGCCCCCCCTCTCTTTGGGGCGTGACAAACAATAGAGGTACAGGCACATACAATATATACATGTCAATCTAATGATTGGAGACGAAAAGGCACAAAAGAACCAAACCACAATAACATGTCCACAATAGCCTCTAAGAGAATCACTAACACTGTCGGGATAGGGCCCCGACTATACCCAACTATACAACAAAAAGTAAGCATCCTATGAAAACTCTAGGAAGATGTGGAGCTTACCAACTCAAAGCTGAACGGGGCTCCTAGTGGAGGGGTAAATTAGAACCCCTACTTGAACCTGCACGCACGAAATAAAATGCAACATCCTCAGGCAAAGGGATGTTAGTACGAATAAACATGCACTGGTATGTAAGGCAGGAAGTAAAATCATAGATAACCGTAATAAAAAGGTTAATAGAAATACCACCTGTAACCAAAACTCAAGTAGCCTTAATGGCCAACAAGCAACCTCCTAGTGATCAAATATGCATGGTATGCTCGAGTATCGCATATCGTGAATATATATATATATATATAGATGTAAATGCATGACATACCCAACTAAATGCTAGCAATAGTGGTTCTTTCCGGTAGCTAACCGGCAGCATATCTACCAACCTGTGGCCATCTGTACCATACACACACACACACACACACACACATATATATATATATATATATATATATATAATCATTGGGAAAATAGGCCTCATATCTTCGATTATAACTCGAAGTCCATGCACATGTGCAGTGTATGATATGAATATTAAATGCACATAGTAGGCCATAGCTAGAACTTAGCCAATCTTGGCTCAGTGGTACACTTATTCTCATAACATCATAATCATTGTCATTTAGCCAATCTTGGCTCATTATAATTGTTGTCATAGCATATACACATGACTCGTGGGATCTTATATGTCTTTTTAATAAGTTTGGGAACTTAACACATTTAGAGTGTAGCCTTAACTTTGAAAATGTTAATAAAGGTGCTTTACATAATGCTTATACTTGATCCCATGTCAATTAGTAAAGGAAAGTATTTAAATAGGATCGAGCGCTTTAGTAGTTTAAATAGGTACATTTCACTGGAGAATATTGGAACCCAACGTTTTACTTGTTAAATGCTTCAATTATATCTTTGTATGGAGGAAGGTGTAATTATGAATACTACATTCCCTTTGCATTCTATATTTATTTTAATGGCACTACACCAAGAAGAGAAACACCTCGAACATATGAATAGGTAGCCGAGAAAACTGACAAAATGATATAAAGATATTGAATGTCCAGTTTAAGTGAACGAATGAAATTTCAAACCTAATACCATCATGAAAATAACTCAACTGTAATCCCAGTTCCTTTCACAGAAGGCCTTTCTAGCAACAAAATAGTAAGATATCACATTTGACATTTTGGGAAACTTCCCGGATTTCCTACTAAAAGGAGAGACGGAGAATAGCCTTAACATACCTCTCCAATGATCGACCAATATCCGTAAAATAGTCCATAAATTAACATTAATTGGAAGATTTTCCATATAGCATTTACGCGAGGTAATGTCCGTAAAACTTCGTAAAAATGACTGTAAAAGATCCCCAAAATTATTACCTGAACACACAAGCTGCAGACCTAGAATAAGAAGCAAGAACACCATTTTTTCCAGCCCAAAAACATCTCCAAACACAACTAATAGGAGGGGAAAACAATTGCAAAGCATAAGGCACATATTTCTAGGCACACAGACAAATTTTAATGGTAAAAATGTGAAAAACTTACTCAAATTCCTTTGGTACCTTGAGGGAACTTTTCCTTTAGTTTATACACTGTTTGGGGTCGAAATGGAACCCATTTGAGCTTTAAAAAGCTCAAATTGCCGACATTGAGGTGGGCCAACCCGACCCGGCTCATGACTCGATTTCTTGCTCGGGCAGTCTCTGTAAAACTGTCATAACTTGTTATTCTGAGGTCGGTTTGATGCATGGTTCGTGCGTTGCAAACTAGACTCCTAGATCTTCAATTTGATAGGTCATGGACCTTCTAATTCCTTATATTTTGGGAGATATAGCCTGATACATTGACCCAAATTTAAGAATGATTTCTTAAAGAAACTTACGGTAACTTTGGCCAACCTTTATCTTGCAACTTTCTTGATTCCAAAACCTAATGTATGACCTTTGTGCTATTAAAATAACTTTTAAAATCTATTATTAGAAAAATATACACTTTTATTCCCATCTGAAATGTGAAACATAATTTAAACCTTCCAAAAAGGGCGAGGTGCCACTCGAGCCATTTCTTTAACCCTGAACGTGTATTTAGGGGATTCCATTGACTTGAAACATTAAGTCCTTGATATTACCTCTTATTGTCAGCCTTATTATCCTTAGGTGCTAGAAAAAAATCACATATGCCTTATATAATGCCACACTATTTATATAATGAAAGACGAGAAACACAGGGTCTCACAGATCTATAAACCTGGACACTACCGATAAACCATTTTGGATCCATAGCCCAATTGGAGATTTCTAAGTGAAATCAACTTACAGACTCCTATCCACATAAAGGAGAATTGAAGAACACTGTCAAACATAATACTCATGGATGTGGAAACTTCATTGCCCTAATAAGATTAAGCTTTTCCTTTGGCTTTGTAAATACAATAAATTCCGTACTAAATTTTACCTACAATCAATAGGAATAGACATAAACCCTCTATGTCTTAAATGTAACGCACCTGAAATGTGCAGTCATATCTTCCTAGAGTGTTGTAATGGTACAAGAACACTGGAATTTTTTTTTTAGAGTATTACACAAAATCAACCGAATAATAACCTCTGACACAAGAGATTGACTAGAACAAACCTAGAAATTCGACTTCACCATCAAAGAAAATCTGCGGTGGTGCGATGTCTTTCCCTTTTATGTATGGAATATATGGTTGATAAGAAATTAGCGGACCTTCAATGACATGGAAAGAAAGACTTACAACCTTACACCCTACAATCGTGAAAAGGAATACTTACCGCTAGTTGGGAGAAGGAGGGAAAAAAGGACTACATACAGAGTATCTAAAATGGTCACCTTTCCCCCAAGGTTTCTGTCACGACCCAAGGTCGGGGCCTATATGTGACACGGCGAATGGGAATCAAAAATCCCCAGACAAGCCTCAAAATTTCAAAAATACCTACGAAGCTTGGATCAAGAGCTTTTAAAGACAGGTAATTAAATAACAGAAATTCAAGCCCAAGAAAAAAAGCATTTCTTTAGTTTAACAAAATAACAAGGTTTATACACAACGCCCAACGTATGCCTCTGAGTAAGGGATGGGGGCCAGGACAAGTTCCGAGCTCACCCTCAGCAAGACAAATGTACATAAGGAGCACAAGAAGAAAAGTTTTCCGTCGGAAGACGGGGCTCACCACAACAAAAGCTACAAGGAGGGACTATTCGTCCTACGGATAATGCTCAAACTGATCGGTCCCTGCATGGTAAAATCATGCAGGCATAGAGTATGCTTTAGTACTTTTAAATGTACTAAGTATGCGGGTATGCAATGCACATGACTTACTGGACCTGCATAATCCTGTTAGATGGCAAGGGCACATAATATACAAGAATCACATACTCAAAGGAATTTAACATACAAAATGCCATGGAATGTGTGATGCGTGCAATGTGATAATGCTTCTATATAACGGGGATGGACTACAACCGACAAACCAAATTCACGCGAACTATTACATGAATTGAACCGATTTGGACCTCCCACCGGTAGGGAGAAGATTACTTGCCAATGGTAATCTACACCACACCTTACGACCTGCTTTTCGGTGGATGGTCACCTTCCTTACGACTCGCTTTTCGGAAGGATTTACAGAATCAAGGCAAGACATTTCATAACCATATACAGATAGACAAATTACATCCGTCCCTATGTAGGCACATAGTTCAAGGAAAGGGAAAGGGACCTTGGGGATATCCCTAACGCCCCCAATCCATCGGTGCTAAGTCTTACACATCCCACAAGAATACTTATATATATACATATGCTTTCAAGAGAGTCAAATATCCATTTCAAAATGTTAGATGCACAAGTAGGCTCAAATGTCAAATCACAAGATCAAAAATCACATGGTTCATGCAAGGAATAGCTCATCTACATATATCAAAATGGTGCAAGCACCCATAATGCTGAAAGAGCCACAATCATAGACATACCGGTGATCACCTTTTTGTCATATCTCATGTCTTACCAAAAATCACATTATAATTCCTTTTTAGGACAAAATTGGGCTTAACCCCACATTTCCAAAATTTTCATGTATCAATGTCATGAATGTGATGCAATGCATGATGTAGGGATGTCATGGGTAATGTAGAGTATATCCAAATTAGTAATGTAATGTAAAGACTAAGAAATCCATAATAAATTCATATGAAAATGTAGTAGATATCACTCATGCAAAATAACATCTTCAAAGGGGCATGCATGTTCATAGTTCCATAATCCAAGTAGTTCCTCATAGTAAAACTTAACATATCTCAAAATTCAAAATATTAAATAGCACATGCATGGTTTAAGATATCAAGATCAAGTAGTAGAATCTTCACATTTTTAAGTAGACAAGTGTATAAAATAGTTTTAAAAGAGACTTGGGCCTTCTTGGTTGAAAGGAACCAAGAATAAAAACCCACATACCTGATTGTAGACAAAGTTGAGAAGGAGATAGACTCAAAAATCTTGACCCTAAGCTTGAATGATCTTAGAGAGATGTTGGAGAGCTTGGAGGAGAGAATGTTAGTGAGAGAGTGAGTGAGAGTGGGAAATGGGCTGAAAAATGGTGAAGTATAACTTATATAGGAGCTTAGGAAGGGTGGGAAAAGACCAAATTTTCATTGGAATTACCCAATATTGCAAAAATGTCATTAATGAAACGGAGCTGAAATTGGTCCGTCTGAGGCATACCGACCGGTAAACGGTCCATCTGGGGCCACACGGACCGTTTACCATGTCGTGGTCCCGGACTTAAATTTTTCTTTGGAAATTTTTTCCAGACCAAGTCCCACCACACGGTCTGGTAAACGGACCGTGCCCCCGATCCATTTACATGCCACACGAATCGTGTGGCTTCACACGGGCCATATGGTGGTCCGTTTGCCCCCACACCTGCCAAGTGTCACCCCACGGGAGGCCACACGGACCGTGTAGGCCCTTCCATAGGATAGTACCTGGCAGATTTCCGGGCAAACCTGTGGGCCTCAAGGCGACATCATGATCCGGGGTCTTTCAGTTTCAAACTAAACACGAGTGGTTCTTTCAAAAACAATATGGGCAGGGGAGGCATAGGAGGAGTATTCAGGAATGGAAATGGGGATTAGGTACTAGGGTATATGGGGAATATAGTGTGCACAAACATCATCCAATCTGAATTAATGGCATTGGTATAGGGACTCCAAATAACAACATAATATAAATTAATTCCTTTAGAAATAAATGTGGATAGTAGTGTTGTTATCCCCAATATCAATAACCCATATACTAAATATTGGAATATTGCATCAGATTGCAGGGATCTTTCTATAAGCCGAGGAACCCCCCCTCCCCCCCCAATTAGCTATAGCCACCGTGAAGTTAATAGTGTTGTAGACGTTATTGCTATGTACAATATTAATCCTCTTACCATTCTAGAAGTTCCACAGTTGTTTGCTCGAACGAAGATCGATGCAGACAAAAATAGAACTCTTTTTGCAAGGCAAAAAAAGAAGTAGGGCAAGCATTAGCATGCCAGGACCTCATTAAAACTTTTTGTAATCTTAATGATAACCCAACTTCCTTGCGTTGTACTAGCGGGATAATAACTCCGCAATGATTTGGTACTGATGCATATTATTAAGTAATACAATATCTCCTGGTGTGATGACCCCTCCTCGGGGGTTCATATACTTCGGTATTGTCTCTGCCTGGGCCAGCCGATTTGCACCTTCATCCCTCTTCACGCTGCGGCAATACGGGGTATCGAACTCGGTACCTTAGGCTCCTTTACACCCTCTAAGAGAAGTCATCTATCACCCCTCCCATACAATTTTACAAAAAAGTCATAATGAAATGACACTATGCATGTTATGTGGACAAAAAGCACCAGGTGATTAGTCCACGTGAAGCCCCATTTAGGGATCCAAGAGGTTTTCTTCTCGAATATTAGGTACGAGATTAGTTTTTTCATGTCAAAAGGGACTGTTATTTCACTTGCAAATATCTCAAAAAGTTAATCTTTGAATGATAATATTTATTCTTGATTCTTTATTTCAATAGGTAAGCAAGATATAAATACAATACATTAGGTGCTAATTTAGGAAAGAAAATAAAGAGAGATTCCTAAAGATCTGCTAGTAATTACAAGGGACTCCTAAAGATTTGCTAGCTTATGACTATGTATATGACTAAGAATGATGTCTATATACATTTTGTAACACTCCCCCTCAAGTTGGAGCATAGATATTGATCATGCTCAACTTGTTACAAAGGTGATCAACCCGAGTTCCATTCACTACCTTTGTAAGCAAATCAGCTACCTACTCTACTGTCTTCACATAACTAGTAGAAATCAAGTTTTCTTGAATCTTCTCATGAATAAAGTGGCAGTACTTCAATATGTTTAGTTCTTTCATGATACACTGGGTTTGAGGCAATATAAATAGTAGCTTGATTATCACACCAAAGTTTTGCCGGCATATGATGCTTCAACCCAGTTTTAGTTAAAAGATGACGTACCCACATGATTTCACTCGTAGACTGTGACATAGCTCTATACTCAGATTCTGCACTGGATCGAGATACAACACTTTGCTTCTTACTCCTCCATGATACTAAGTTTCCTTCAACAAAGACACAATAGCCTATAGTAGATCTTCTATCAATTCTGGAACCAGCCTAATCGGCATCAGCAAAACACTCAATACGAGTATGGTTGTGATTGTTATACAGTATGCCAATTCCAGGAGCTCCTTTCAAGCAACATAGAATCTGTTCCAAAGCTGTCTAATGCTTCACCGTAGGTGTAGACATGAATTGACTAATGACACTTACCGCAAAAGCAATATCTGAACGAGTCACTGTGAGGTAGTTTAACTTCCCAACTATCCTCTTATATCTCTCTGGGTTATTAAAAGGCTCACTATCATCTTTCATAAGATGTACACCGGGAACCATTAGAGTACTGCAAGGTTTGGCTGCCAATTTTCCAGTTTCTGCAAGTAGGTCAAGAATATACTTTATTTGAGATAGAAAAATTCCCCTCTTGCTTCTATTTACTTCTACTCCCAAAAAGTATTGCAACTGGCCTAAGTCCTTTGTATGGAACCTAGTATGCGAGAAAGACTTAAGGGAAGATATCCCCTCATAATCACCTCCTGCGATGACAATGTCATCAACATATACAACAAGAAGAATACTGCCAGTTGCAGATAGTCGGTAGAATACCAAGTGATCACATTTGCTCATTTTCAGCCCAAACTCCTAAACTACCCAACTGAACTTGCCAAACCAAGCCCGTGGACTCTGCTTCAATCCATACAAGGATTTCTTCAAATGAAAAACTTTTCTATACCCCCCATGAGCAATAAAACCGGGTGGTTGCTCTATATATACTTCCTCTTGAAGATCACCATGAAGAAATGCATTCTTGATATCTAGTTGATGTAAAGGCCAATTCTCAGAAGCAGCTAAAGAAATGAACAAGCGTACAGAAGTGAGTTTGGCAACCAGAGAAAAGGTGTTTGAATAGTCCACTCCATAAGTCTGAGCATATCCTTTAGCCACAAGCCTGGCCTTAAGTCTTGCCACGGAACCATCTGAATTAACTTTCACTGTAAACACCCGCTTACATCCTACTGGTTTCTTCCCGTATGATAAATTCACCAAATCCCATGTGTGATTTTTCTCCAATACATATATTTCCTCAAGCAGCGCATTTGACCATCCGGGATGATGCAAGGACTCGTTCACACTTTTGGGCGTAGAAACAGAGTCTAAAGAAGCAATCAAGGATCTAGATGCAGGAGACAAGAGATCATAGGAAACAAAGTTAGCAATAGAATATGTGGATTTGCAAGTCGTGTACCTTTATGGAGAGCAATAGGAAGGTCAAGATTTTCTAGAGGGTCTGATGGAGGAGGATCAAATAAAGGAGGCGCAATAGTTGAGTGGTGCTCAACAGAGTAACTAGGAGATGGAAGAGTGACATCACTTGATTGCTCAACACGAGTAACCTGATAAACTAACCACTCATCTTCCTCCCCCTGACTTGTAGAACTAGGAGGGTTATAAAAAAATGGTGTAGTCTTTGAAAATATCACATTATTTGACACTAGATATTTGCCAAGTTCAGTAGAATAACATTGATACCCCCTTTGAAGACGAGAATAACCCAAGAAAACACATTTCAAGGCCTTAGGGTCCAACTTAGTAACAGATGGTCGTACATCTCGAACGTAATGAGTGCTTCCGAGTACTTTTGGTTCCACAAGGAATAATGTCTTGTTTGGAAAAAGAACATTATAAGGTGTATTACTATTGAAGCACTACCGATGGCATGCGAGTAATCAGAAAACAAGCGGTAGAGACTGCATAAGCCCAAAATTGTTTAGGGACTTTCATTTGGAACAAAAGTGCTCGAACTGTCTCAAGTAGATGCCTATTTTTCCTCTCAGCAACTCTATTTTGAGATGGCATATCAACACATGATGACTGATGAAGAATACCATGTTGTCTTATGTAGAATTGAAACAACTCTGACATGTATTCTTTTGCATTATCACTCCTTAAAATACGCACTGAAGCATTGAATTGAGTTTTGACTTCAGCACAAAAGGCACAAAAGTGAGTAAACACTTCAGAGCGACTTTTCATAAAATAAATCCAAGTCATCCGAGAGAAATCATCCACAAAAGTGACAAAATACTTATATCCAATTTTAGAAACTACAGGACGTGGTCCCCAAACATCAGAATGAATTAACTCAAAAGCTAACCCAACTCGCTTATTAACCCTTGGAGCTAATGTGATGCAGTGATGTTTTGCAAATCGGCATGATTCACACTCTAAAGAAGGAACATTTTGAAAATGGGGACAAAGCTTCTTTAACAAAGGTAAAGAAAGATGTCCCAATCGACAATGTGCTTCAAATAGAGAGATGACACTTGAGCAGGCAACAAATCGAGGCTCATATTCATCAAGGATATATAGATCATCAATTACATGTCCTTTTCCAATAACCTTATGCGTCGCAAGATCACGAAACAAGCAATGATCAGGAAAAAAAAGGAAATATAACAGTTAAGATCTTTGGTAAGTTTACTCACAAGAATCAAATTGAAGGCCAACTTCGGTAAATTTAATACAGATGACAGGGTAATAGAGGAGGTTGCTTTGACTGTCCCAGATCTCACAATGTTAGAGAGGGTGCTTTGTGTGATCGAAAGGTAGAAAATATATTAGGATTACCTGTCATATGATCTGTAGCACCTGAATCAATCACCCAGTTGTTCGGAGAGGAGACCAAACATGTTTTTCTTGAATCAACAAGGGTAGCAACTGAAGTGAATTCTTTAATGGATTCCTGATACTGAGAGAATTGTGCGAACTCATCCGCCGAAACCAAAATTTTCTCACCCTTCTGATTTGTAGCCATACTTCCTTCCTAATGAAGAACTTAAGAATAACCAAGCTTCAAAAGGTCCCCAAAAATATTAGATTCCAAGAAAAAGTAGAAGCCACTTCAACCAGCAAAATAAATTGTAGCCGATGCTCAAAATCAAGAACATTCACAAAACACTAATATTGGACTGAGGGGTATTTTTGAGCCAAAATATATAACGGAAATGTATTTTTAACCAAAATATAACGGAGGGATATTTCTGCTCCATTTCAAATAATTCAGGAGTATTTTTGACCCCTTTCCCTTTTAACTTATCATTTCATTTCAATTATATATTTGTTATTTCCTTTTTCTTGTTCATACTAACTAAGAGAGCTACATTAGAGAAATCACATATTTTAATCATCCTAGTCTGTGTTTTCTTGAGCCACATTTATTAATTTGATGGTATCAAATTAAGGATAAACAATAAGGTAGCTTCGAAAATTCAAAATAAACAAAATAAAATGCCTCAGGACCTAAACAGGGGTCATGCACTGCGTAACTCTTGTTTTTTTTTATCGAATAAATTCATCACTAATTTTATTTTTTATATCGAAATCGATTATTTTCGATGTAGTGAAGGTATAGTACTACATCGCTCATGACTTGCAAAAAAGTTCAGTTTGGTCTGGTGCTACGGTTGTTAAGGGAGAATTGCACAAGAAACATTATTATGAGTCACACAAGCATCATACTAGTAAGAAAGGAGAAGCAGCATAATGTTTTTTGAAAAACAAAATATTTAGTTATGGAGTCCATATTTATATGATACACCCACAAATAACCTTATTTTGTCAATGTTAAATTTATTATAATGATAAATCTAGTTGAATGATTTGTAAAGACGATAATCTTAAGTTAAATGATTTTATTGATACAAAACAAAATTTAATGATTTTGCTAAATAAATTCTTATAGTTCAATAAATTTATAAACTATTAGTTCCCAAAAACTGCATCGCACACTGTAAGTTAATAGCAAAAGTTAATTATATATTTGTATTTTAATAGAACTAAGGAAATATTCAAAGTACTAATGAATTATATTTTTATATGAATACTTTATTAAAAAAAATAAAGAAACTGGGAAACCTAAAAATATTTGAAAAAATCTCGAGTTTTATTAATTTGATTTGCTTTATAGATTTAAAACTCTGACATAAATAACTTGACATGGTATTTGGAAAATCAAGACCATCTTGGTCTATGTACACCTCTATCCCACGTTATAAAAGTGGTTCACATATATCCCTTTTATTATACAAATGATCTAAATATATGAGTATGTCTAGACCATCTTTATAATGTTAAACATATATGAGTCACTTTTACAATGCGAAGGTAATCAACTATAAATTGAAAAGTTAAAGATATATCAAAGCCTTTTTCTCAATTAAGAAAAAAGAAAAAAAAATACTTGTGACCCGAAAGGAAAACTATTTATAAGCGACTATCTACTTATTTTCATACCCCATATTTTTAACTATTCTCATGTGTTTAATAGCATGCGAATATATATACACTCTGATAATATTAAAGAGGAAGAAATTGTTTGATACCATTAGTGTATATGGATACAACCAAAGTTTAGAGTTTAATAAATAAGATTGTGATTATAATAAATAAGATTGCAATTTTAATAATTTTTTCTTAATTGTTTCTTTTTCTTTTTTTTAAAAGAGACTAATCCTAAATGGTATACTGATAAGGTATCAATATACTAACAGAGTATCACATGAGATTAAACTCAGTCTTATATGATACCACTATGATATCATATACCGACGGAATCTTAATTATTTTGTCAAAAAAAGACCTCAATCCTATATGATACAATAGGGTATCAATATAATAATGGAATTTCACAAAGGATTAAACTCAATTCTATATGATACAAGTTACAACCGTGGTATCATATACTAACAGAGTATCATAGAATAGTGATGTTAACGTTGTGCACGAAATAAGAAAAGAGAAAATGAGGTAAGTGGATAAATAGTTTGAGTTAAGTCCATTTTTAATTAATAATTTTATAATTAGATCTATTTTATATATACATATTTTTTCTTTTAAAAAAGAAAAACGCATGTTAGCCAAAATGGGCCCCAAATATGTTCACCTCTTCTAGAAAAAAGCCATTGCCTATAGGCCATATATCCAAATACAGCCCACAAGTTATCAGATAGCAAATCAAAAATACCAAAAACAAGAAATGGCAGTCTCTTCACTATCCTTTACATCACCCAAGCTTCAAACTTTCGCTCCAAAACCCACCATTGCAGCCACTCTTAAGGTTTCCTCTTCCCATCAATCAATTCCTTGTAGCAACAAGAAGCAAATTTTCCAAGTGGGTGTTGGAATTTTGGCTGCTTCAATAGTGGCTTCAGCACCTTTAAATGCTGAGGCTACAAGAATTGAATACTATGCCACTACTGCTGAGCCCACTTGTGAGTTCAATTTTGTTCGCTCTGGACTTGGGTATTGTGACATTGATGTTGGGTCGGGTCAAGAGGCTCCATATAATAAGCTCATTGATGTAAGTTTGTATGTCTGCTCTTTTCATTTATTGAGCCTTAAACAAGAACATTTTCGAGTGTTTGCATTGATGAGAACGATCGAACTTCTAACTTTTAGGGTGTGAATCAGGCCTAATTTGAAAATATTATTGGAATTCTTGTACAATTTTCTCCTAAAGTTCATTTATTTAAAAAAGAAAAAGAAATAATAAGCAGAACCCCACAGTAAGAGGTACAATGTTGTAGTTTCTACTATTTTTAATTCATTTCTAGAGTGTGGTGTAACTTTTTGAGGTGTAATTTATGCTTCTTTTTAAAAAAATTTAGCGCCCAATGTAGTTTTTGCGTTGCATATATATGATTTAAGGAGGCTTCTTGTAGTTTATAGTTAAAACTTTTTTTCCCATTATTCTCGTCAAATCTAACGGACAGAGTTTGGTAAAATTTTATGGAGACTACAAGTGTTAACTTTTTTGATTAATTTATTGGACCAAAATTGTTATTAGAGTGTTGCATCTTTAGTATTTTGTGCTTAAAGACAATATTGAGTCATTGTTTGTTTTTTATTTTTCCTCATGAAGACATACAAGGAAAAGAAAATTCAGAGTCATGAGTATCTAGATATGTCCTTTAACTTTTCTTGATCTTGAGGTTTGTTACATATACTGTTCTCATCCAGGTTCACTATACTGCAAGGTTTGCGGATGGTATAGTTTTTGACAGCAGCTATAAACGTGGTCGAGCCCTGACCATGCGTCTCGGCATGGGCAAGGTATGTTTATTCATTTCAGGGTCAAATGCAAGTTATTGTAACTGGTGGTATAAAGTGTGATCTGTATTATCTTCTGCATTATTTACCTGTTCCAGATTATAAAATTAGGACCAGTTAGAAAAAGGTTTTCATTTATCTACAGTTCAATACAATGTATACATCAAAAGATCATAAAAAATGTATCAGGCTGGGGGAATATCTATGTACTTACAAAACTAGACATGCTAACAATTTGAAGAGAACAATGTAAAAGACACTGTCATTGGATTTAGCAACTCTTAGGGGTTTATCGTCGAGGGATTATTTTCATTTTCGCTGTTTTCTTGACTTCCTTAAATGCTGTAAGTTGAAAGTAGTTATAATTTTGATACAATATCTTACTTTACAAAATTGAGTCTCTGGAAAACACTACCATTGTCCAACTTCGCTGGACTTCTAGGCTTTATTAGGTAAGTCTTACACTCTATTAACATCTTTCCTATTCCTGTGCGCTCTCCATTCACAATTTTTGCTACCAATATCCTTTGTCCGTACTTATTGTTGGAACAGGAATAGGAACAAGAATGGTGTATACAATCCTATTTATAATATGAATAGGAATAGGAATAGAAATAATATATAAAATCTTAGTTGGAAAAGGAGTCTAATGCAGAGTTTATAAATAGGATCTCTATATTACATACACAACTCAATAATATTCTTGTCCAATATTTCTCACCTGGTATCAAAACTTCTATGATCTTAGTTGAAAATCAAAGAGTTTCTATTGCTGGCTGGCGACAATTACCTATATATGTCATCCGTTTGGCCAATGATTATGTTAGCAATAGTTGGGTCACCATGTCTCTTTTCAGTGATGGCTTTCTTATATTTTATTTGTGTAGCATCCTATCATCTTTCCGGCGACTACTTTCTCATAACCGATTTGTGTAGCATCCTATCATCTTTCCGATGGCTACTTTTTCATATCCAATTTGCGTAGCACTGTGCCATCTTTCCAATGAATACTTTCTTATTTGTGTAGGTTCGTGTCATTATTCTGACCCTACCATATAATTTTCTCTCTCAAAATTGTGACCATTTTCAACAATTAAATCGAATACTCCAATGTATGAGCATGTTCTAGCCAATTTTTCGGTGAATTTCTTGTTTAATATTGACTCGTCTATTGATTCCAAACGATGCACATATTTTATACCCCCTCCGTCCTATTTTATATGACATCCTTTCCTTTTTAGTCTGTCCAAAAAAGAATGTCACCTTACTATAATTAGAAACAATTTAATTTTAGATTCTCCTTTTACCCTTAATGAAATGATTTACCACCACACAAATATCTAAGGATTATTTTGGAGCACAAGTTTTAAAAGTCTTCCTTTTTTTCTTAAGCACCGTGTCAAGTTAAAGGGTGCCACATAAAATGTACGGAGGGAGTACCAGATTTTGAGTACTTTTTGGCTACTACTGTGTGAAAAGTTTATATGGAGCAATCACCTAGTTTTGTTTCTCAGAGGGAGTTTAGTAGCCTGATATGTCGATTACACAGGTCACACTATGGACTGAAACAATAATTTAGGAGTTTGGCATCTACGGTAACCCAGAAGCCTCTCGCCTATGCTATTTGGCCCTCCATGCCCTTCAACACCATCGTCAAGAAGGCGTTGGTATGGTTACCATTCACAATGAAGTTGTCAAATCAGTTGCAAGTATCGGGTTGACCTCTGATGTGTTCAACGAGTTGAAACTAGATCAACTCACAATGGAGCTGATAATTATATTTTTTATATCACATTCTGCATCAAATCCAGTATTTCGTGAGAACATTAAGCACATTGAGATTAATTGTCAATTTTGTGAAGTCAAGTGATCAACTTGCAAATATTTTCACCAAGCCTCTCATCGGATCTCTTATTAGTTACATCCACAACAAACTAGGTGTATATGACTTATATGCACCAGCTTGAGGGGGAGTAGAAAGGGAATAAGAACAATAATAGTATCTGAAATCCTACTTAGAATTGAAAGAATATGAATAGGAATAATAAATAGAATCCTAGTTAGAAAAGGAGTCTAATGTGAGATGTATTTGGTATGAAGGAAAACATTTTCTGGATAATGCTTTTCAATTTTTTCATGTTTGATTGGCTTAAATATTTTGGAAAATATTTTCCAAATCAACTTATTTTCCTCAAATTTAAGGAAAATGACTTCCTTTCGAAAACTAAGAGAACATTTTTCAAAACTCTCTTCCAACCTCAACTTACAATTTTCTTTTTTCTTACCCTACCCCTACCACAACCCCCCTCCTCCCAAAAAATTAAAAATTAAAAATTTCTTTTTTTTTAAAAAAAGAAGTTAAAAGTTTATTTTTAAAAAAATTCACATTTTTGAAAATTTCATTTTTTACCCCCATCGCTTCCCCAGCTCAAAGCTTCCTTTGTAACTCCTGGAACTTCACCTAACCACCCCTGTTATGCCCCGGGAGGGGAACCCTAGACGTGGTCGGCACTCAGAGACCATTGCTAGTCCCCCAAGTGAACTTCTTGGCCTCACCACATTCATTCATTCAATAAACTCTATCAATCAGCGGAAGACTAAAGATATTAATGGGCAAATTTGATGTCTCAAATAACATATTAAATAGATAGACTAGTATGAAAGAAACTAGCTCAACAAATCTCAAGATCAATACTCAACTCTAGTCTATGAAGCCTCTATCATTATCAAATGGTGCCAATGACAGACCCATGACTACCTTAACTCAAAAGTAAAGTTAACTCAAGTCTAGCTCTAATAAGCTAAATGAAAATAAAGCAGGATCCTCCGAAGTAAGGGAGGCTCATCAACTCAGCTAAATGTAAAGATCCTCAACGGTGCGCCTGTTGACGATCCCTAGTACCGTCCTCTGCATCATAAAATGATGCAATCCAAAGGGGACGTCAGTACGTGGAATGTACGAGTATGTACAATGGTTGAAAATGCAGGCAGAACAATATAATACTTAGTCAAAATATCGAATGTCTATATAAAGCAAGAATAAAAAGTAGATAAGTGACCATCAACCAACCAAACCTTATCAATCAACTTAATGGAGCTCAACTCGACTCAGAGTACTTAGTGTGGGATCCTATTCGGGAGTTTCTCTTACCCGACAACAATCAAATATGAGCCAGTGATTGCACAACAATCCCGCTGATGTTGCCACAGCCGTTCCGTGTTGCCAGGTTAAGAACGCTTCGGATCCACTAGGGATCTAGCCTCAACAAATCCTTATTGCTTTCAGGGACTTTAACTCAAGATGGAACCTCAATGTAATAGTTCTAATCCTCAGCTACGCCTGGTGACGTAGTTAATAAGTGCGAGTGGGACTTACTCTTACTCATTTTGGTGCTCGATACTCCTCCCAAGACTCAATGCTCATAAGAATCCTTAACTCAACCAAATCATCTCAATAAGCCTTGTGAAGGCACTCATCATCTTAATTAGTCTCATAGAGACTCTCATCAACTCATTAACTCAACTCGATTGGGCCTTTCGGCCTAACATCTCATTTATCAACTTAGTGCTCATTTAAGAACTCAAGGACTCAAAAGATCATCGTTAAGAAGAAGCCGATTAGACAAAACTCTAGAACTCAATTATGAATACTCATGGGATCATCAAGCTCAATTAATTCAACCTCATACTCACATCAAGATTATAATCAACATGCTCAAGTTAATACTCTAGACTCCATCCCTAGGTTCATTTAGGCATGCTTTCACAAAATAACATATAGGGTTATACAATAACTCATGCAAAGTATGTAATTCAAGAAATCAAGTTTATGATGATCATTAACATATGAAAATACATGCAATGTGTATATAATTTTCAAGGAAATAATCAAGAATCATGTATGTAGACTCATTAGACTCTTGACTCCTCTATTACCATCAATGAGGGCACATGGGAGAACAATCACATGCTTTAGTTTAGCCTTAAATATCTGGTGTGAAGCTTTTGACAATCAATCCTCGAAGAACTCTCCTCCAACTCCTTGAATTTACGCTCCTCTTCTCTTTCCTTTAGCCCTGGTCTTTTTTAAGAACCTAGAATGGCTCAGGAATGGGGATTAAAACTCTTTTTATGCTCAAAACAATCCATTTAGATCGTATTTTAAGTTTAGGAGGGGTTGGGAAAGGTCTGTAATGCCCCTCACGAAATTGAAAAAAAAAAGTTCACCTCGGGACATGGGGTCCGCAACTCGGACATGACCCATTTTCGTGTTTTTCGTCGAAAATTCGCCGATCGAGTTTTCTAATCTCGTAGAAAATATTTGGACCAAATCTAAGTGTTAGTCCGTGGTAGGTGCGCGTTGCACACTTGTCGCGCACTCACTGGAATTCGTTTTCGCATGGAAAAATTATCTTTTGATCCGGTTGCTCTAAAAATTAACCAAGACCACTTTCCCACTCAATTTTTCATGTTGATCACATGTCCGGCCTCGGATTTGCCATCGGAGCATGGAAAGACGCATTATGCGCACATCTCTCCTATAGGAGTATTTTGGTAATTTTACCGGGTGTTACAACCCCTCCGCCTCACCCCCACCCCCACCCCCCAAAAAAGTAAAAAATAATTTTTTTGTAAAATATTTCAAAAATTTATTTCTTTTACCACACCCACAAAAAGAATTTAAAAGTTTATTTTGGAAAACAACAACAACAACATACCCAGTGGAATCCCACAAGTGGGGTTTGGGTAGAGTAGAATGTACGCATACATTACCACTACCTTATAGAGGTAGAGAGGTTGTTTCCTGGGAACCCTCGTCACAAAAACCCATAAGCAGAATAAGCTAGATATGGAAAACAAGAAATGAAGAGAAAGAGAAAGTTTATTTTGGGAAAATGTTTCAAATTTTGAAAGTTTCATCTTTTTTTTACCTCACCCCCTACCCATCTACCAGCCCTCCACCCCACACCCCATAAAAAAATTTAAAATTTATTATTTTAAAAATATATTTCCAATTTTAAAATTTTCATTTTTTTACCCCTAACCTCCTTACCAGCCAGCGCACAAAAAAAAATTAAAAATTTATTTTTGAAAAATATTTCAAATTTTAAAATTTTATTTTTTTACCCCCACCCCATCCCAACCCACCCACCCCCTAAAAAATTAAAGAAAATTATTTTTAAAAAAAATTAAATTATTAGAAAGTTAGGTTTGGAGTCGGGTGTGGTTGGATTTCGATTCGAAAGTTGAGGTCAAGTCTAAATTTAAAAACCCCACCCGTGCCTTAAAAAAATTTTAAGAAATATTTTTTAAGATAATCAAATTATATGAAAGTTAGGTCCAAAGTCGGGAGTGGTTGGATTCGATTCGCAAGTCGGGGTCGAGTCTAAATTTCAAAGTTGAATCTTGAGTTGAAAATCGAGTTGGGTCCTGCATTAGATTTCGGGGTCCAGTCCTGAATCTGTTACTGGGGTCGATTTTCATGTCTTAAACTATTTTTCTAAAAAGTACTTTCCATTCTCTTAGCAAAAAAAGGAGTGGATATTTTCTAAAATTTTTCATTCACTGACCAAACAATACAAATATTTTCTGGAAAATATACTTCACTCACCAGCCAAACATGAGAAAATAAGTTAGAAGCTAACTTGTTTTCCAAGAAAACATTTTCCTTCATTCCAAACACACTCGTGTTGTCTATAAATAGGATCTTAATGAAATATACTAATATTGTAGATACAGAATTCAATAATATTCTTCTTCAATATTTCTCACACTTATCAAAAGATAGAAAAAAAATTGTTTTACGATACAAAAGAGAAGGAAAAGCGATGAAGAACGAGAGAAGCGTGCAGAACGGAAACAATCATGTTTTGGGATATGAATAGGGTAGAATGCTATAAGTTTATTTCCATGTAATGTCAACAACTTCATTTGATGATTGACTAAAGGAAGACAGAAATAAGGTGCTGATAACCAATTCTTTTTATTAAGGCATCATTTCTTTAACTTTTGGAATCTCTTGCTATACACACACACACATTTACTATAAGGTTATTTACACCTCAAATTGCAATTAGGATAACATCCAAGAGTTTTAATTTTTGTCCCATATAGAAGGAATACATGAATAAGAAACATAAACGAGAAACTAACTTAAGAATATAGTTCAATTTTTGCAATATCTCATCCACAATTATGGACGCCAATGTGTGTTGTTGACAGGTGATCAAGGGATTAGATCAAGGAATCTTGGGAGGTGAAGGGGTACCACCAATGCTAGTTGGTAAGATTTCACAGCTAATTAGAGCCTCCTGTGGATCTTTTGCTTGTTTCTTATTGATATTTCCAGTATAGTTCACTGTAGAAGTTTTAATACATAGGTGGAAAACGTAAGCTTCAGATTCCTCCACATTTAGCATATGGACCTGAACCAGCTGGCTGCTTTTCAGGTGTGTTTGTGATATGTTCTAAATGCATTATATTGTTTGGTTTCTTAAGACAAATATCAGCTCGCGACATCAGATGAGAAGGCCTATTCTTTATCTTCTAGCTCTTGAAACAAGCTAGCAGAAATGTGTTGTAATTTTTTTCCTCCCTTGATTTACTGATGATATCAGAATATATCAAAACTATTGGAGAAGAAAAGTTGCATTTTTTGTTGGAAAAAAACACTTAAATTGCATGTAGCATCTTAAACAACTCTGTTTACATGCTCTAAGGATGGACATGAATAGGTATGCTATTTCTCTTAGTAATCTTAGTCAATACATATTCCTCTTCCACATGGTCCAAGCTACTATTGGCCTTGGGAGGTTGTGAAGGACTCACCTGCCCAGTTTCATTGTGTTACTCATCTACCTTTTTCATCTGTGAATATAAAAATCAGATATTCAGTTTGTCGTGGTAGCACTTGTTTACACATTAATAAAGTTAATGTTTTTTATTTGTGTAGGAGACTGCAATATTCCTGGAAATGCAACACTTATATATGACATAAAGTTTGTTGACATATACTCGGGAAACAGGAAACTGTGATTGATGAGAATTTGAAGCTCAAGCACAACTAGTGAGTTCCTAAGCCACCTTGTGATTAAGGTTTTCTTCATTACTTGTCTTGTTATATCACGGTGTCGCACTTGCTTTTGTACTTCCACCGTTCTAATTTGGATGACCCTATTACGTGTTACCATATGAGACTTACCTATATGAGATTCACGGGGGACAGAAAAGTAGCACTCAAATTTTTTTTCTTTTTTTTGGGGGCTGGGGTGGTGGGGTGGGGTGAGGGCTTCATGAGACTGATATTTTTTTTTTCCATCTACCAACATGACATTGTTAAATGATTCCTACATGGAAAAGAGAAGAAACTGTTTTGATATCTAGCCTACCCGTAGCTCTCTTAATTACTGTGCCTAGAGACGGTTTCCGACAAAACTAGATATTCAACATAGTTATTTACCCAGGAGAGTAATGCCCACAACTTTCGGAACAAAGCTCCTACATCATCATACAAACGGAGTGTATTCATTTTCTAAGCAGGAAATGTCATACAGCCAGAGATCAGGAAAGTCAAAGAAAGACTGATGAGTGATTTCCAGGTTTCAAATAACCTTGTAAAACACATCTCCTTAATATTGGTTTATGCAGGTTTTAAGGTAAAAGATTTTCAGGTTTACCCTGTGTCACTACCCAAGTCTACACCATAGCCAAGACACGGTGCTTGGAACCACGTCTGATCCCAAGCTAACCCTTGGTGTAGCATGTCTAAGCATATCATATAAAATTAAAGCAGAAGTTTAAACCAAAACCATCATTGAAATAGCTTTCTAGAGTAAGTCTATTATAATTGAATACTAATATCTAAAAGCCTCTAAACTGAATAAGACAAATTGCTGGAACAAGGGCCCCAGCTAGCCATAAAACAAGTCTAAAAGAAGGATAGAAACAACTAAATCATGTCCTCGAATGAGAAGGACTCACCAACTGTTGAACTATGAACTGTTAATCTCTATCCACGAGTGTATTCATTTTCTAAGCAGGAAATGTCATACAGCCAGAGATCAGGAAAGTCAAAGAAAGACTGATGAGTGATTTCCAGGTTTCAAATAACCTTGTAAAACACATCTCCTCAATATTTGTTTATGCAGGTTTTAAGGTAAAAGATTTTCAGGTTTACCCTGTGTCACTACCCAAGTCTACACCATAGCCAAGACACGGTGCTTGGAACCACATCTGATCCCAAGCTAATCCTTGGTGTAGCATGTCTAAGCATATCATATAAAATTAAAGCAGAAGTTTAAACCAAAACCATCATTGAAATAGCTTTCTAGAGTAAGTCTGTTATAATTGAATACTAATATCTAAAAGCCTCTAAACTGAATAAGACAAATTGCTGGAACAAGGGCCCCAGCTAGCCATAAAACAAGTCTGAAAGAAGGATAGAAACAACTAAATCATGCCCTCGAATGAGGAGGAATCACCAACTGTTGAACTATGAACTGTTAATCTCTATCCATGAGTTTGAGAATGATCACTCGTATCTACATCACATGAAAAATACAACACAGAAGAGGTATGCAATCAGTATAGTGAAGGTATTGAGTATGTAGGAAGAAAACTACATAGTTGAAATCAATTTATTTCATTATTTGTGAGAGGGACCACAAAGAGTCTTTCTAGTATATTTATTTATATCATTAATTGCGAGAGGGACCAAAAAGAGTTTTTCTTATATATGTAAATATCAATTAAAAAAGAAGCAGTGAAATAAATATTTTCAAAAGAAAATGTATGTTTGAGAACATACTTTTAAAATCATGTATGAAAGGGTGCGTATATGAAAATCATGCTATCTGACATCATATCTATGACTATATATGTAATCATAACTGTAAATATATATAAGAACATAATGACCAAGTGGGGGATTTGTATAAGCGACATTCACCATGTGAGCTCATGATGCACCAACGTTACAATCCCAATTAAGGAGGGGTTTCCTATACGTTTTCAGGGTATAGAACCTATCTATCTAATGTGGATCTACTAAGCCTCAAAGGGATAATGGAGTTGATTGACAAAGCGACATACTCAAATCTTATGGTGGTACGTAGTTATGGGACTGGGACTTTCTAAACCCCCTTTCTTCGTGCTAAATAATCCTCCCAAAATAGTCTATGTATGCTTATAATAGATCAAATCATATTGTGAGACTTTGCTTAAATTTGTAAAATGGTACTGTCGGTGAGACTGAATTCACAACTAACTAAAGCATACCGAAATCTGATCATTGATGGCAAATTGGAAAGTCATACTGCATAAACTTTGATGGCATATCTAGATGTCATAGCGCTTAAGTATTGATGGCATATCCAATTGTTATACTGATCATAAATCGTATACGAAATAGACTAATTATAAAAATAATAATATACTCATAATAGATAAACTATCTTTATGTCTGATTAAAGTGTAAGAATAAGCTCTTATCTTTCTTTCCAAAATCATATTCTGAAATCTCTTTCTAAAGCATATCTTCTAAATCATGTTCATTGTTTAAATCATGATAAATTTCTAGAACATGCATATCTTGTGATTTCTCAAAAGAGCTTTCGTAATAACATAAAGACTCTAAAATCATGCTTTGAAATATAAGGTTCATGAATCATAAACAATAACATGTCAAGAACTAATAAGGATGACAATGAAAAATCTTACTAAGTATTCCCTTCGTCCCATTTTATGTGGCATCATTTGACTTGGCACGGTGTTTAAGGAAAAAGAGAAGACTTTTGTAACTCATGGTCTAAAATCATCCATAGATATTTCTGTGGTTTAAAATTATTTCATTAATGGTGAAAGGAGAATTTTAACTTTAAATTGTTTCTAATTAAAGTATAGTGACATTCTTTTTGGGACGGACTAAAAAAGAAAGGTCACATAAAATGGGATGAAGGGAGCATAAAAGGGACTTGCAGTACTCAAGAATCCATAATCATGAATAAATAGTTCAAGAAATCATGCAATTTGGGTGATAAATATGGTGAATTTCAAAGTGGGTTTGATAACCCTAACTATGGAATTAGATTCATGAAAATTGAAAAGTTGTGGACATGAGGGTGAAGAGGATTCCTCATTAGAGTCTTACATACAACAACAGAGCTAGGATTTTCACTTAAGGGGTTCAAAATATATGAACTAAAGGTGAAATTTACAGAATAACTAAAGAGAGCAGGGCGGTGAAGGACAACACTAATCTTAACCGACTAAATTTTAACTGACCTTATAATGTCCCGTTTAACATTTTTTACTACTTTTGTCCCGCTACATCAAGCCCTTTCAAAAATCTATTGTGCTTTTTTTACTTTCACTTTGCGATGTTCTATGTTTTTGAATTAATGTCCTTTCAATCATATATTATTTTTGAAATCATAACTTTCTTCAAAAACAATTTTAAAATCTTTGTCAAACACAAATAAAACTCTAATATGACAGCAAAAGAAAATAAATCAAATTGATTTGTCAAACACAACTCGTTAATGTACAAAAATACTTCGATAAAGAGTAATTTTTATAATAACAAATTTTAGAAATTTAGTCAATCACATTTTTTATTTTGTTAATTTTGCTTTTAAACATATTTATTTGTAGTACATTATTCTTATTCCATATTATATCCTTCATACAATGATATAAATTTTTTTATATAATTTATGCAAATTTTATTTATGGAAAAAATTAAAAGAAACAATCAAATGTTATGTTAATTAATTATTAATTCTCATCAAATTCCAATCCAATTTCGTAGAAGTTTCTGGTGATATGGGTATTAACTATTAACCATGTACATACTTCTGAACACCCTATCACTGACCTAAGCTTCTCAGTTGTGCTAAGTGGGTTCATTTTGTTATATATGAACAAAAAAATTGACTTTGATCTTATAAGTACAGTGTAATTTTTTTGATGAGTGAGTTTGAATGAACTCCCTTTTGCCTACCTAGATCTGCCCCTGCCTACATACCTTAATTGCTCCAATACCTAAGAAAAATATGATTTTGAAAGAAGAAGAACCATAATAGTTTCTTCAATCTTGGAGATGAGTTGGTGAGAAGTTTTCTTGAAAATCTATGAATTTAATGGGTAGGGGATATTAATTGGTGTTAATATGAATGATGAAATTCGTTGGTCAAAAATCTTAACTTGGATGATGGAGGATCCTTGGGGGAAGTTAGTTTCTTGATAACTTCTCTTTCTAGGTAAATTTTTGAACTAGGGAGGTGAAGCACGACTTTGGGTTCTTTTATTAGCAGGACGCAGCAAGTCAGCAGCAGCCGCCTCAGTGTGGGCGCACGACCCTCACTCAGCCAGACAGTGTCTAGTAAAATACTGGATCTACTACTACCTCGTCCATCGAGTATAACAAAGCAAATGATAGGTTTGGGTAAAAACCTTTTGGTTTCTGCTAATTCTCTTCTTGTTGTACCATGTACATGATGATAGCAGTGGAGTGGTTGATCTACCTACACATCTTGCTTTTACTGTCATTCGGACTTTTCAATTCATAGATGTAGATCTTGGACCTATGAATGGGGATATTTCCGAAACTAGGAACTATTCCGATTTCGGTGAAGTTACAAATTAGAAGAACTCAAGAAATTTTGATTGAATTATGATACAAATTACAAAGAAGAAAAAAGATCGAATAAATAACATTGTCTACAAATATCGGATTGATTTGATGCAATGGAAACTAAGCTCAAATACCTTTAATTTAATAAGTCATATGTCATTTAATTCTTCATATCCTGAGAGATATGATCGTTGAAGTGGACCCTTGCATAAACGTTTGTGAAAAACTTAGCTGGTAGAAAAAAATCTTATCCAATACATTTCCCTCACTTAGAATAGACCTTAACACACATATACAAATTAGAAATCATCGAGTTAGGTCTATATGCAAATGGAGAATGATTTGGATCTTTGCTTAGAAGTTGGGGGGGGGGGGGGGGTAACCATTGTTTCATTCAAATACGTTAACTCAGCATGACCCGATATAAATATTCTTTCTCCTGAACTCTAGCTGGATTTGATGATGTTTGGACAAGAAAGACGCCAAATTAAAATCCCACTCCAGCTGGGTCTGTTACACTTGTTAAAGAAATAGAATAAAGTACAACTTTCTAAATAAGTCATCTGTAATAAGCGCAGTAAAAAAGTAGAATAACGTGTTAATTTCCCGTTTACCATATCCTTTTTTATCAGTTAAAGGTAAAGTTTTTGAATATACTTAGTTCCAAGCTAGTACTGAGCTAAGTAAAAAATATTTCTAAGGAACGCCCCAGAAGTTGAAAGCATTCCAAGAAATCCAGCATTACAATAATATCAGCAGCAAAATCAGCACTATACCATATTTCTTAACTCTGGATACGTCTTTTTTTTCAATAGATAAGAATTCGTCTCCTTCCCCTTTAGGCATGTGCAGTTTATCTCAAGCCAACTACCTGTTAAGAAAATTGGCATTCGGCGGAACTCAACCTTTACAAGTGAAGGAAGGGGCACATATTCATAGTTTAATTAGTAAATAATGTATGGTTGTTTAAGTCGTTACATAATTGTTACAACATCATACATAGTGACAAAATTAGAATTTTAATTAAGAGAGTTTAAAATCTGAAAAAGCAAGAATGGGTCTAGTTCTGACACCATACTTCTAAAATGGGCTTTGTCCTAAATCAACGCTAAAATCTAGCTCATGAAGTGGCAATTGTCCAATTGCCCATCCCATAAATGATGTGGGACTACTAACAATACTCCACATCATGCAAAACGGAATGGTCTTCCAGTTTTCTTTATCTCTTTCCTTATTTTCTGGCTTTGCCAACTGTGTAAGGCTTGCTTCACATTCATTGGCATAACCATTGGACTCCATATAGGTTGAGAAACATGCACCAATGTTAGTGCCCAAAGGTCATGCCACACCTATGGAAATGTTAATATGGAGATGTTTGGACATACAATCTGTCTTGACTCTGTTGCACTTTGGTCTAGCTAGTAGCTAGCGCCTCTAGTTGAAATGCTGAGCTATCCACAATATCCATTATAGTTAACGATAGAAGAGAAAACCATTGTTAGTAAATATCAGTTGTCGCTTCCAAGTATTCATCAGTTTAGTCTTGTGTTGAATTTCTTTGAGAAGTGGACTCTGCTATGCTGAAATGTTTTGTATGTTGTGGCGTCTCTAATGGAAAATTGGAAATTCATGCTGACTGGTTGTCTACAATGATAGTAGCGATCAAAATGTAGAGTGATTTTTGTTGGCATTCTGAGGTGAAGTACTGCCAAATTTTCTGTGACATTGTGACATCCCAATTACTCCATTTCAGATGCTGTTTCTAGACAAGATGAATCCATGCAATGACTTTTATATCTGTTCTGTTAATGTTTCGAGATTTTTTCATCTCTAATATGGTCATTAATTTTTAGTGAGATAAGAATGAATTCAGATTAAAAACTTATGAAAAAAGTAACTATAACGATGAATTCAGATATAGAATTACAAAGTGTTTGTCAAGAACTGTTCCACAGTGTCTTTTGCCCCATTATGCATGTAGGGCTTTGTGCTGTAGTGCTGAAAGTTCCTTTTTGGATAGAGATATTTAATTTCCTAACATTTGGCACCATAATTGGTTAGATCAAGGAAGCATGAGAGGAAATTATATCCCGGTAAAGCAACCATATTCATATTGTACCTACTGTTAGGAACGTTAATTTTCATTTGAATGGCATAGGAAGCACTCATTCTTCTGTGTTCCCTTTCATTTGGCATGACGTATTTGTTTTGAGCTACTTGAAATCTGTGGCGTTACAGGATAAGAAGTTTCAATATCCTTTAGGTTGCATAGCTAACACTTGAAGATCTTATGCAGAAAATATTGACTTCTCATTTCTTCAATATTTTTGGGGCTTGTTTGATATACTGACATATGGTTGATTCTTGACATAGGATCCATCCAGAATTAGTTTGAATGAAGATATACAGCTAAAGGTGAAAGAGTATTTCTCTAGAGGGAATAAAAGTAAGTGAAGAAACAGATGGCTTTTGTCGATACAAGATGCAACTTACATAATGGTGAGAAGTGCTTGCAGGTGCCAACTTTCTGGGGTCATTTTTGAGCTGGTAATCTAAGTTCCTAACATTGTGTATAATTGACTGTTATACTTGATTTAAGTATATGCAAACTAGAGTTTTATGTTCAAAATACTTAAAAATCTTGTAAAATTATTTTATGTATATTTTGTGACATATACCATTGAAATTAAATATAAGCTCATCGTTGACCTATACAACATGAAGTCAGAAAGAGTTTTATTTGACCTCCTTTCCTTTCCTTTTCAATAATCATGGTGTTCGAGCCAGTTTCTGCACCATCTCGGCTCTTTAACTGGTTACATTCTACCTCCCATCAAAGCAAGCAGTAATAGGCAATTGGCCAAATACATAAATAAACACCTAAACTTGTCCTCATTTTTCACTTAGACACCTAAACTAAGACAAGTTCCTAATAGACACCTTATCTCCTCATATTTGATCCCATTAAACACTTTTATCCTACTTGGCACTTTCCGCTACTTTTTTTTAATTTTTCAGCCAAAAGAAAATAGTTGCGGTCCAAGAAATTTTTTTTTCTTCATAAAAGTAGATTCTCAAAATTCTCAGTTATCCTAAAAAAAAAAAAAAAATTCCATAAAAGTAGGTTTTCAAAATTCTCCGTTAACCATATGCGGAAAAAAATATTACAATTTTAAATAAAAATTTTTTGCACATGGTTAACTGAGAATTTTGGGAATCTACTTTTATGAAAAAAAAAATTTTATGGACCGCAACTATTTTCTTTTGGCTGAAAAATTAAAAAAAAGTAGCGGAAAGTGCCAAGTAGGATAAAAGTGTTTAATGGGATCAAATATGAGGAGTTGAGGTGTCTATTAGGAACTTGTCTTAGTTTAGGTGTCTAAGTGAAAAATGAGGACAAGTTTAAGTGTTTATTTATGTATTTGGCCTAGGCAATTCTTCCCTTCAAGGCTTAGAATTTCGATAGATGGTAAGAAGTCACCTAGCAATTTTTGTTTCTATAACAGAAGTAATTGAACTCTGGTCTCTTGGATTTTCACCAATCCTTGATCATCAAGCCATCCCCTTGCATGTATCCGTTTTGGTTTCTTATCCGCTGTTGCTATCTAGCAATGCTCATGTATCTGAATCTTGAGATAGGTCTGCTCATGTAATTTTTGTGAATTGACTTCATGTGACTTGGTCAAGTAGTAACCAATTGCATCAATATGGCATCACTTTATGTGCTTGTTTTGATGTTCTATATCCTCTTACATCTTCGAATTGGAAAGATATCATTTTACTTGAATATGGCTAGTGATAAAATGGAGGTAAAAAATGTATGTGATAATAGTTGAAACAAGAACATATCTATTGGGTAGTAATTGGCCACTCTTACATAATTAAAGCAGCGTACTGAATCAAAATATGGAAAAGAGAGACAAAAGGAGCAAGTGTAGTGTTAAGAGTACTATCTTTCCCTTTATTTGAAATGCATTCTTCATAAAAGTATATAATTATATATGTGTCTTTAAAGTGGTAAAGTATGAGATGAGGGTTCTCAGAAAACAAACTCTCTACCTTGTGATGTTCCCACTTGTCCAACTGTTGCTGAGCAGTTTTTATAGTGGTAAGGTGCGTACTTTCTACCCTCCCAAGATCCCACTTGTGGTATTCCACTGGGTATGTTATTGTTGTAAAGCGGTAAAGTACTTGAAGAATTTAAATTGCTACACTATTGAGAGTAACTTGGAGAACTCTTATAAGAAGTCATTTAGTATAAAAAAAAAAATACATGTGCTAGAATTTAAGTTTCACCTAGTTCAACATCAAATTTAACCAAGGACCACATGTGTTTAGTAGCATTTTATCTTGAATTATTAAGTTTGCATCGACTCTTCCATCATAAGATATTGAAGATTAATTCTAAAAATAAAATTAAAAAAAATAAGAAGAAGAAGAGGAGCCATGGAAGGAGATAATGAAACATTCTGCCACTTGAGACTTGAACATGCTTCAATAAAATATTATGTTGTATATATGTCAATTCAATAATCCGTTTCCTTTTTATAAGGGTTAAAATTACTTATTTTATCTTTTTTACCCTATATTGTAGGATGAATCTCAAAAGATATGAAACATCTCCCTCCAAAGCATACATAGAACTTTCATCGAATACTACTAATCAAGTCATCCAATGAATGAAAAATGAAAAATCTATAGATAAATCCTTTACACAAATGAAGATAGAAAATAAAGTAAAACTATATTTACATTAAAGATATATGTCTTATGAAAAGACAAAGTAAATTATAATTTTTTAATAATAGTAGTGTAAAGACCTATTAAAAATTTTGAGCCTAAGTCAGATTTAAACGATATTTGAGCCAGGTAATGTAACAATCTAGCTTAAGGTAAGAAGTCTCGCATTGACAAAACATAGGAGAGATGTTGATTACATAAGTAAGCATGCTTTACCTACTAGTGATGCATTTTAAAGTCGTGCGAGCCCAGGATTAAAGAGAATAATATTACAAGTGGGTTGGACTGTTATAAATGGTATCAGAGTTACTCTTGTGTCAACTTTGTTGATGTGGACTAGAGTTCAATTGAAATTTGACAAATTTCAATAAGGCGAGGCAATCACAATACTAAGTTTAGACAAAGTTCATATGGTAAGGCAAATCTCACTAAGGATGTCGAGTCCATAGAAGAGGTTTATGTAATAATCTAGCTTAAGATAAGAAGTCTCACATCGACAAATTAAACACAAGAGAGATGTTAGCCCAAAGTGGATAATATCAGTAGCGGACTAGGCCATTACATAAGGCCTGCTTACTTATATATCCAATATTTCTCCTGCGTTTTGCTGATGTGAGACTTCTTACCTTAAGATAGTATAGGTGAGGTTTGGGGTAATCTGGTAAGAGGTTAGGGTCTGATTTATGAGTTTGATCATTTAATGATAGTCAAGACAATAAGAAGCCTGTACGACTATGTGTAATCAAATTTGGGCGAGTAGAATTCCCAAAATTGATCTTGGCATGAAGGATTGATTTTAGAACGTCAAGGTTTGAGGGTCTGTTGCGAAATGGAGGTTTGACACATGAATTATGAATTTCTATCTTCATGCAACCACCACAGCAGGATTATTTTCTCTATGGTGGATTGGTTGTCATTATGACAGGACAATTGCAGATTTAAATTAGAAAGTCCCAAAACCATTTTACTTTTCTACTATTTCATTTTCTGAGAAATTCGACCAAGGTAAGTAATCACCGCTCTAACTTATAATTTGATTTGTAGACATTTTGATCTAGGAGAAATCTCGTAGGGGAAGGTTTGGCTTGAAAGTGTTGGTGGAGAAAGTCATAATTGAAATGATCATGGAAGTGGCCAAGGATTGATATTTTAATATAATCCATGTATTATAGGCCATTGTTCGTTGATTTATTATATTTATTATTTCTTTAGACAAAGAATGAGTCAAGATACTAAAAAAAAGCTCTAGTTCTTTAGAGATTCCCAAAGCTTGTTTTGAGGTAAGTGATAGTTTACTTTTTTGCTTGTGTTATATGTGCTTGTTAACTGTATTGTTAGTATCACTTGCATGTAATTGAGAGGAAAGTCAGCATTGGACTAATGAAATGACTATCTATGTCAAATTGCTTACATGAATTTGTCACTTAATTTTACAAGTGTGTGAACATTCATTATAATTGTGATTGTAGAATTGAGTACCATACCGGTGCATATTGAATTGGGTATTATGCAAGTACATATTAGATTGAGTATTATGCAGATACATATTAAATCAAGCACCACGTTGATACATATTGGATCGAGTGTTATGCCGGCATATTAATAATTTAGGCATGAATTCCATGAGAGGACCATCTTTGATTGTTATATTGAGATTGATGTGATGAAGTATATTTTAATTCTAAATATAATATGATAATGTAAGCTTAATGTGATGAAATATATGTTTATTCTAAATATAACATGATAATGTAGTTTTTATATGTATTTGGATTACTATATTGTGGTTACTTTCATATATTGCATTTATTACAATAATGGATTCTACTAGTACATTGTTCTTGTGTATATTGAAATTGCACTTGCTCTTTATTCGTTGAGTACACAATATCTTCAAGCGGCTATTTACCGACCAAATTCAAGGGTAAGCCAACTCTTTCACGCTATAATTGTAAGGACCCTCAAGTTAGGAGATTAAGAAATACAGAAAAAGTATAATTGGAAAAGTTTGGAGGTAATTCATGAGCCTAATTCACAGCCCATGGTTCAATCCACGAGTCGTAGACTAGGCTGGTGGATAAGAGCTTTAGGGTTTAAAACTTCGCTAGGTGTCAAGGGGTTTACGAGGATCATTTACGACCTATGAGATGGACATGAATCATGGAAAGGAGTCGTAGATTGAAGCCTTGAGTTGATAGAAAATTTGAATTTCTAGAAGTGAAATCATGACTAACAGGACGGTCGTGGTCCTGTTTACGAGTCATGGTTTGTCTCTATGGATGAGGTCCTGAGGAATGGGAAATTGGCTAACTTGGGGAGGATACCACGAGTTGATCTATGATCTATAGATTAATCCACGAGCCGTAAAACCCACCAGACTCTAAGGTCAGAAAAGGAGAACAGGACAACTCAACCCACGACTCGTGGTTGAGTCCATGGCCTGTAGTCAGGAGTTCGTGGATTTGATCCAGTAGTTTTAATGAAGGGTATTTTTATCCTTTTTGTGTATCCTAGGCCTAAAACTATGTTATTTTGAGGTTTCAGAAGCCCTATATCAAACCTAAAACCCTCTAAGGATCTCTCTTTCCCTTCATTCTCCCAAAAATTCTCTAAGTCGCTCACCTTTTTAAGACATAAGGAAGAAGAGCAAGGCAAAAGTTAAGGTTTCCAATGTTAATCCCCAAACTTCAAGTTTCTCTTTTTAGGCTCCCGATCAAGGTATGTGAGTTGATTTGTGGGTTCCTTTCACCCACGGAATCCTTCCTTAAATTTTTTTATCTTTTCTTTAAGTTCTTTAAGTGTATCATTATGCATGTCTATGACTTAAATGATGATTTTATGATACATTATCATGTATTTCGTCTCTAATGATTTCATGTAATATTTTACCCTATTTTTTCCCATGAGGATTGAGTTGATGACTATGACCCCAATATTTAGGGTTTAATTAATGATATGGGTCAGCTTCGCGAACAACCATTTTGGTAATCTTCCCAAGGTTGTATCTTGAGCTCTACAACTCCGATTTTGGCGATTCAAAGATCCATGTAACTCAGTTTTTCCAAGAAACATCATAGTGAAGTCAGATTCAGGATTTGGGAAGTTGTAAATGCAACACCCTCACTTTTTTTAAACTAAGATTGAGTCATCCTTCATATGAAATATGATTTTAATTGATAATTCTTAATTGAGCATAGATGTTAAAATTAATTTCTTAGTGTGGGAATAGAATTGAAGATGATAAAAGGTTGCAGTGCTAAGATTTTATAAAAGTTAGATGGACCAATGATTTTTAGGTTGTATATACATGCTAGGATCAATTCCTAAGTATTTAAAGTATATTAGGTGTAGCTTAGAGTTATAAAGGATCGTTTACATCAAGTCAAGTCCA
Source organism: Solanum rostratum (assembly GCA_029948455.1). NCBI lineage: Eukaryota > Viridiplantae > Streptophyta > Magnoliopsida > Solanales > Solanaceae > Solanum > Solanum rostratum. The sequence continues at coordinate 11,118,646 of CM057053.1, read as the reverse complement.
AAGAATTCTACCGACTAAGTTTTCATATGAGTTGATAGAAGGGAAATTCAAATGACTATATCTCATAAAGTATAACCAGTTAGGTGACCCAAAATATATCAAATTAAAAATCTTTGAATTATTTTTCCAACACATCTTATTTTGCTTTAATCAGAGTTAGGAATAGAAAGTTATGACTATTTTATTGAAGACCTGCAGAGCTATCTGCTGATCCGCGACAGCTCCGCATCGTAGACCTATCCCGAACCCTTTTTGGATAAGCTAAATGACGTCCTTTTATTTATTTTGAGGGTACTATTATCCTAAAACCTTTGGGGTCTATTTTAAGGTCCCAAAATGCATAAAACGTCAGTTTTCATAATTAAAACCCTCTTCTTCACTCCTAAACATAAACGCTCAAGAATCATCAAGATCATCAAGTTTAGGAATAACTTTCAAGATTCATCATCAAGATGAGTTATTCTTTATAAATTTTAAGCTACCCAACCTAAATTTCTTTATCAATTAATGAATCCCTAATAGAATCTTAAATCATAACCTAGAGTTTCAAGAAAATGAATTCAAGAATCCCGAGAAAGGATTTCTTGACTCTTCTTTTCATGACTTAGGGTTCTTCATCAAGAACTCTAAAGATTCTAAGTCAAGAATTCAAGAATCAAAGAGAATCCCTTCAAAGAAAATCTTTCAAAGTTCTTCCACTTTAAAAGAACTACCGAGATCGAAGATTTTCTCCAAAAAAGCTAGTATTTATCAAATTTCGATTGTAATATCAACTTTTCAGGTATGTAAGGCTAACCTAAAGCATGAGATTGTTCTTCCATGTGCCTTTTTAGTAAATTGAGTCTATGATTGAAGATGATGAGTTATATGTGAAAATCCCTGAGCATTTTACTCAAATTCTTCTTAATGCATGTATTTTTTTTTTAAATTGATGATCATCATAAACTTGATTTATTGTATAAGTTGTTTTCATGAATGATTTTACAAAATTCTATGTCTGTTTTACTAAAGAATGCAAGAATGAACTTAGGGGATGGGTCTAGAGCCTTGACAATGATGTTGTTTGTGATGTTGTGATTGTAGTCCAAATTGGTGAGAGTCTTGATGATGATGTTGATGAAAATAATTTTCATGAGTCTTAAAAACTTGAAACTAAATTCTAAAAGAATGCTTCGAATCCACGATGTTGATGTTGATGAGTTGATGTTGATGATACGAGTTGATGTTGATGATACGAGTTGATGTTGATGTACTATGTCCCCATGGGACCGATGATGAGAGATCTTGATGATGATATTTTATGAGCATGTCGAGTTCTGAGAGGAGCATTGAGCACTGAAATGGGTGAGAGTGAGTCCCACTCAAACTCATTAACTACGTGGCCCACATAAGAGAGGATCAAACCGTAATACGGATGTTTCCTTTGTCCTAAAAAAGGACTGATGTTATTACTGATGGTGATGTCCTTTACCCCAGGCAGGGTACTGGATGGATGTGACAACAACATCATTGGCTCATAGGTGGTAGTTGTCAGTTAGAGAAACTCCTAGTTAGGTTCCTCACTGATAAAACTCTGATGTTGATGTGATGGTATGAGTCTTGATGGATGTTGATGATTTATTGTCTACTCTTGTCCTTGTCCTAGACGGACATTGATCCTTCGAGTTGAGTTGAGTCGAGTTTCCTTGAGATGAGTCTGATGTATTGATGATGTTGAAATGAGATATTGATGAGTCATTTGTCTACTCTTTATTCTTGTTTTAGATAGACATTTGACATTCTGATAGAGTATGATGTTGAGTTGATATTATTCCTATATTATTCTACCTATTTCTGTTTCATTCAATTATTTTACATACCAGTATATTTCACGTACTGATGTCCCCTTCTGGGACTACATCGTTTTATGATGCAGAGGCAGGTATTACAAACTATTGACATACGTTTTGTTGAGGATCTATTTGCATTCAGCTGATCGGTGAGACCTTATTTTCAGAGGATTTCTATATTATTATCATCTAGCTTGAGTTAGTACTTTATTTTCCTTGAGTTGGGTAACCATGACCTGTCGTGGTACCATTTAGATGTTAGAGGTAGAGGCTTCATAGACATTGAGTATGAGATGTTGAGTATTGTTTCTTTTCCAACTCTTCTTTATTGGAAATTAACTTTTTATATAAAGACTTGATTACTTAAATTACATTACAGTCTTTTCTTTGAGAATGTTCCTTTCACTGTTGAGTATGAGGTGACGATGAGGCCAAGTGGTTCGCTCAGGGACTAGAAATAGTCTCTGAGTGCCGGCCTCGCCAAGGGTACCCTCCCGGGGCGTGACAAACTTGGTATCAGAGCACAGAGTTCAAGTGTCCTAGGGAGTCTATGAAGCTGTGTCCAGTAGAGTCCTTATTATTGGTGTGAAGCGCGCCACATCCATAATAGGGAGGCTATAGGACATTAGGAAAAGTTTCCCTTCTTTCAGATTCTGAATCGTGTGATAGAGCTACTTCCTAAGAAATTTATGATGATTCATGCATTGATCTAAACCTTCCGACTATGCCTCATTCACGAGGCGATAGAGGCAGTAATTTTTAAACTCTTACAGATAAGATCTTCTATGATAAAGTAATCAGAGTGGTAGAGAGACTCCACCAAGCTTGAGAGAAGCCAACTAGTGTGCGAAGTTGATTGACTAGAAAGAGTACATTATTACTCACATGAATCATGCATTTGAGTTAGGTCTAGATGTACACAGACTCTTTTTTTTCAAAACTTGCTTCCGACATGACCCATGAGAGAGGAACTTATGTCTCTAAAGAGTTTAATGTTACCACCTAAGAGTGAGATATGAGGTCTTATAAACCCTTGAGTAGAATCAAATCATCCAGAGCTAGAAGGATAATGATGGAAAGAAAGGGATGAGATAGCAAGAGTGATGGCTGATTAAGGCTTGTAGTTAGAGTTTACATAATTATTAGGTAAGTCATGAGGTGGTGAGTCGATTGCCATAAGCTTGATGAAAGAGTCGTAAGTACCCTATGATTTTCATGATGAGGTATAGAGGAAGAGTTGTTGTTAGAATGTGGTAGAGTGTGCTCAAATTAGAAGGGAGTTATGTTGATGTGTTATAGTATTCATACTATTGAGGGTGAAGTGTAGATGTTGAATAGGGGAAAAGAGTGCTTTCAATGTGATAGATCTAAATTAAGCTTATGATTTTTAATTGTGAGTTCATGAGACTCATCGAGTTATGAGCTTAGTAAGATAAGGAGATATGATTGAATAGGTGAGTGGTACTGAGTTATGAGGAAGGGATGTGTGTTGATTGAATACTCGCTATGAGATATTAGTGGGCTTATGTTCTCTAAATTTTACCTAGTAGTTGTAGTTTGGTATTAAAGAGGTGTGTGATAGATGCACATATTAGTATTAAACCCTAAGCTTGAATTTTGAGGAGTAGGGTTACAGAGGAGACAACATCGTGCGAATGATAGTCTTAGTTGGAGATTTTCTCTAAGAGGCTTTCCATAGTGTATGTTCGAGAAGAAGGTATTGATTTGTGAGGAAGTGATGCTATGGGCAAGGTATAAATGCCCCTTAGGTAAGACGAGTAAGACGAGGATAACTCAATAGATACGAAGAGGCTTGAGATATGTATCCATGATTGTGTAAAAATGTATTACTCTAAGTTATTACTGCTATAAGAATCTAGATAGTATATTTATGTTGTCGATGTGGAGTAGGCTGATGTAAGTAGTCTTAATCATAATGAGTAGATAAATTGATTTGGGGCTTTTCGATAGATGATGACAAGTTTTCCATGATAGACTAATTCTTATGCAATTGAATTTATGGGAGCACAAAAGTTAAGCGCTAGCAGGCAAAAGAAGAGGTTAGATTGTGAGAATTGTGGGAAGTGGTTATGTACGCCACAAGAATAGCAAATATAGAGAGATCTCCATAGAGACTGGAAGGAGCTAAGAGTGATAGCGTTGAAAAGAGTCTGAGTGCCTAGTGATATATATGCGACTATAGCATAACAGAAGAGTTTAAGATATTCTTGTGGATGGTGATTCCTTGACCGTGTGAGGTATATGCTTATAGCCTAGTAGAGAAAATCGATTTACAAACTTAGAGTAATGGCCTTGAGAGATAAGGGAGAGATGATGTAACGCCCAGTAAAATTACCAAAATATCCCCTAGAGGAGGGCTTTACGTGTAACACATCTTCCAATACTCATATGGAAAATCCGAGGTCGGATTTGTGATCAGCACAAAAAATTGAGTGGGAAAAATAGTCTCGGTCGATTTTTAGAGCGAGAGGATCAAAAGATAATTTTTTTATCCGAACACCAAAATAGTGCCGGTGCACGATAGAGGCGCGTCGCACACCTGTAGCGGAGTAACACTTATGGTTTTTTTTCAAATTTTTCAATGGGATTGGAAATACCCGTTCAAAAAATTTTCAAAGAAAAATACACTAGTACACGATCAATCCACATCACGGACTGGGTTATTCCGAACTTAAAAATTTTCTAAACTTTGTGAGGAGCATTCCGAACAATTCTAAACCGCTTCTAAACTCAATACACGATCAAATTGGGTCGTTTGAATGTAAAAAAAAGGTCTAAAACCCCATTCTAAGTCCTTTTCTAACAACTAAACAAGACTAGGGCTTGAGAGAAAAGGAAAAGAGCTTGAGATGGAAGAATTCAAGAGAGAGTGTGAGTTCTTAATTTTGATGATGATGTGATGCCATTTCATTTTAAGGTTACAAATGAGGAGGAGGAGTTAGAGAAATCATAAGGAGTCTAATAGATAGGTAAAAGCATATTAGTATCTCCCATGGTAAGAGTTCATGCAATAGAGGGTGTAAGCTGCTATGGTAGGCTTAAATGTGTGGTTGCTATTATGTGAGTGTATTAGAGTGATGAGGACGAGCAATATTCTCTAAGTACAGGTTACTACGGAGTGAGAGTTCTTGATTTTGAAGTCATCTTACGCATGCACTGACCTTCAGCTTGTTATGTCATTATTGATGGTAGGATATAGAGTTTCAAGGTTTAGAGGTATAATCGTGCTTATTTTGCATGGAGAGGTAGTACTTTGGGGGTTTCTTCAAAAGGGGGAGATAATGAGTTCATCCACGTCCAAATAGTGATGCTAATAATAGTAAACTGAGAGTGAAGGTAGATGAGAAGGAGTGAATGTATCCTCATTGTGATATCGGTGTTAAACTTGTTTCATATAGGGATAGAGATAGGGAGGAGGAAAGAGATGAGATTGTATGATGCACAATAGATAGGTAAGAGTATGTTGGTGTGACTTTGAGTGAGAGTTCATTGAATGGTGGAGATTGAAGTGACAAGTAGGCTTGAAAAATTCTAAGACCCTAAAGTGGTTAGGGTGATAGGCTTGACTGCATGGTTGTTATTGTGCGAGTATGGATGATAGGCTATTGAAGACTTCACAATAAGGGTTTTGAACATAGGGCTGAGTATTGAGGATTCATCTGAGGAATAACACCTTGAGGCTTAGAACTAGGCTTGAATGGAAGAAAAAGAAGTGGTTAGGTGGAGGTTTGAATAAGAGCTATGAGCTTGCATTGATGGAGTAAAGTGTCATGAGAAGGAGCATAATTGAGGTGGGGACTTGAGCATGAGAGTTTCCTCAGAGTCTTGTTTATACGATGGTCCTATTCTCAATTAGAGTTGATGGCTTCCTTCTTGAGTTCGAAAGACTGATTGTCGAGGTGTTCAAATGATTCAAATAGATTGAGTCCCGATGTTTCATTCGTGCCAGATGGTGAGCATGTCTAAGATAATATCTCTACTCTTGATCTGAACTGATTTGTCTATTTGAGTTGATGTGTCAATTCCTGAGTCTAAATAGAGATGGTTTAAGATTGATGAGAAGTCGAGAGTTTGATTGATTGAGTGAGTTTTGAGAAGAGTTCTGATTTTTATTCGTGCCTTGATGTCTACCTTTACTCATCATTCGAGGACGAATGATCCCAAGGGGAGATAATGTAACACCCCAATTTTTTTTAACTAAGATTGAGACATCCTTCATATGATATACAATTTTAATTGATAATTCTTAATTGAGCATAGATGTTAAAATTAATTTCTTAGTGTGGCAATAGAACTGGAGAGTATAAAAGGTTGTAGTGCTAATGTAAGATTTTATAAACGTTAGATGAACCAATGACTTTTATGTTGTATATACATGCTAGGATCAATTCCTAAGTATTTGAAGTATATTAGATGTGATTTAGAGTTATAAAGGATCTTTTACATCAAGTCAAGTCCAAAGAATTTCTATCGACTTAGTTTTCATATGAGTTGATAGATGGGTTAAATTCAAATGACCATATCTCATAAAGTATAATCAGTTAGGTGACCCATACTATATCAAATTAAAGATCTTTGAATTAGTTTTCCAATGCATCTTATTTCACCTTAATCAGAGTTCGGAATAGAAAGTAATGACTATTTTACGGAAGACTTGCAGATCTGTCCGAAGATCCGCGATAGCTCCGCGTCGTGGACCTATTGCGAACCCTTTTTGGATAAGCTAAATGACGTCCTTTTATTTTATTTTTGAGGGTACTTTTATCCTAAAACCTTTGGGGGTCTATTTAAGGTCCGAAAACGCATAAAACGTCAGTTTTCATAATTAAAACCCTCTCCTTCACTCCTAAACATAGATGCTCAAGAATCATCAAGAAAGTCATCAAGTTAGGATAAACTTTCAAGATTCATCATCAAGGTGATTTATTCTTCATAAAATTTAAGTTACCCAACCTAAATTTCTTTATTTATTCATGAATCCCTAATAGAATCTTAACTCATAACCTAGGGTTTCAAGAAAACGAATTCAAGAATCTCAAGAAAGGATTTCTTGACTCTTCTTTTCACGAATTAGGGTTCTTCATCAAGAACTCTAAAGATTCTAATTCAAAAATCAAAGAGAAGCCCTTCAAACAAAATCTTTCCAAGTTTTTCCACTCTGAAAGAACTATCGAAATCAAAGATTTCATCCAAGAAAGCTAGTATTCATCAAATTTCGATTGTAATATCAACTTTTAAGGTATGTAAGGAAAACTTAAAGCATAATATTGTTCTTCTTAATGCATGTATTTTTCTTAAATTGATGATCATGATAAACTTGATTTACTGTATAAGTTGTTTTCATGAATGATTTTACAGAATTCTATGTCTATTTTACTAAAGAATGCAAGAATGAACATAGGGGATGAGTCTAGAGCCTTGACAATGATGATGTTTGTGATGTTGTGATTGTGGTACAAATTGTTGAGTCTTGATGATGATGTTGATGTGAATGATGTTCATGAGTCTTAAAAACTTGAAACTAAATTCTAAAAGAATGTTTTGAGTCCATGTTGTTGATGTTGATAAGATCAGTTGATGTTGATGATACGAGTTGATATTGATGTACTATGTCCCTATGGAACCGATGATGAGAGATCTTGATGATGATATTTTATGAGCATATCGAGTTTTGGGAGGAGTATTGAGCACCGAAATGGGTGACAGTGAGTCCCATTCAATTCATTAACTACATGGCCCGTGTAGGAGAGGATCGAACCGTAATACGGATGTTTCCTTTGTCCCAAAAGAGGATTGATATTATTACTGATAGTGATGTCCTTTACCCCAGGCAGGGTACTGGATGGATGTGACAACAACATCACTTTGTTGTATGTATCATCACCGGCTCATAGGTGATGATTGTCGGTTAGAGAAACTCCTAGTTAGGTTCCTCACTCATAGAACTCTGATGTTGATGTGATGGTATGAGTCTTGATGGATGTTGATGATTTACTGTCTACTCTTTATCCTTGTCCTATATGGGCATTGTTCCTTCGAGTTGAGTTGAGTCGAGTTTTCTTGAGATGAGTCTGATGTATTGATGATGTTGAAATGAGATATTGATGAGTCATTTGTCTACTCTTTATTCTTGTTTTAGATAGACATTTGACATTCTGATAGAGTATGATGTTGAGTTGATGTTATTCCTATATTATTCTACCTATTTCTGTTTCATTCAATTATTTTACATACCAGTATATTCCACGTACTGATTTCTCCTTCTGGGACTACATCGTTTTATGATGCAGAGGCAGGTATTACAAACCATTGACATACGTTTTGTTGAGGATCTATTTGCATTCAGCTGATCGGTAAGACCTCCTTATTTTCAGAGGATTTCTATACTATTATCATCTAGCTTGAGTTAGTACTTTATTTTCCTTGAGTTGGGTAACCATGATCTGTCGTGGTACCATTTAGATGTTAGAGGTAGAGGCTTCATAGATAATGAGTAGAGGATGTTTAGTATAGCTTCTTTTCCAACTCTTCTTTATTGGAAATCAACTTTTTATATAAAGACTTGTTTACTTTAATTACATTACAATCTTTTCCTTGAGAATGTTCCTTTCGCTGTTGAATATGAGGTGACAATGAGGCCAAGTGGTTCGCTCAAGGACTAGCAATAGTCTCTAAGTGTCGGCCACGCCAAGAGTACCCTCCCGGGGCATGACAGTAAATTCATTGTTTTAGCTGATTACTTTCTCAAAATTGGTAAAAACTTTACGTGTTTATTTCGTAATCGATTCTTGATGGAATGGAATGAAATTTGAACCTAAACTATTATATATTCTGATGAGAACGTTGTGGTATGCTGGGTGTTAGTTCAAATTGTCCGTTGTTTGAGAATTTTGACCGAGAAAGTTTTGAAAAGAATGTTTTCTTGGTAAATTTTTTAATTCCATTATGGGGCTTTTTCTCGGTCTTCTAGGGCCCGTTTTAGGCTGAATTTTCGATTGTAGACTCAGTGTGCTGTGGGGAACATCTTCTGGGGATTTGTTCAGGATTTCAGATGTGGGCTCCATTTCCCTGTTTTAGGACAAATAATATCATTTCACCCATTTTCAAGATGTTACAACCAATGTTGGTGTGTCAACCCTGTGACCAGTGTTTCTGGCGGTTGAGCTACGTCAGGAAGAGTTTTGGAAGGGAAGAGCTCAGGCAGATCGACTCAGGATGCGAGGGATTGTTTTCCAGGTAGGCTAGGCTTTCTCTAAACCTTATATTGAGCTGAAATGGTTGAATATTTGAGTTGAAATGTGTAGAATTGTACTATGAATGGGTGGAGCTATGGAATATATGTTGCATACAGCTGGTTGTGTATCCGTATGTGTTATATATGGTGATATGGAACTACATTTGTTGTATTGAGGGGTGTTTTAGCTGTAGCTGCTACATTAGCTGAGTTTTAACACATTTTGACTACGAAAGGGCCTGGAAGGGGCTGGTTTTGGACAAGATGTGTGACAGGTATGTACACTAAGATTGACTCTTACATCTATGTGTGTGTGGCCTGAGATTTCAGAAAATGACTCACTTTTGAGAATGGCAAGTGATTATACGTTACCTTGTATGTTGATTCTAGTATCTATATCTGTTCTGAGTACTTGTGGTTGCTGGATTATGGTAGATTATCTATTTAAACTTGATTATGTTTTGCCCTGTGACTTATATGATCATGTATACCATTGTTATCTGTTACGCACTTATGCTACTGATTAGTGACCGGAGAAAGACGTCATGTTCTTGGAACGGCTATAGTTGCACTCCTAAGGGAGCCTTGCGTTCTGTGATACGAGAGGTGTTGCTATGAAGCTACTGGCAGGTTAGAGATGGGAGTATGACCCTATTAGCGAGGTATAGGTTATAACGTATAAGCTTCTTGAGCTATCTGTGATGAAACACTAGCTACATGGGTTGTCCGGGGAGGGGGGAACCAAGCACTCGGTTTAAGAAGGGCATATTTTTGGTAGGTCGACACATAATTGCCTTAGGCGGTATCCTTTGTAGCAGGTGGGCTGTAATATGATTCTGGGTAGATGACATCCTTCTGATTATCTAGCCTTTTGGGCCTTACCTTAGGTTATACCAACACTGCCTGATGAGTTGCTTTACACTGAGAAAAGGCCTGGTAAGGACCGGATATTAGCTAGTGCCTAGGACAGGCATGTGTGCTTACTTGACTTATACCTATATGAGTGTGTGCAACATGTTGCTACAGGGAGATGTTGATCAGGAGACTATGTATTGATTATATACTACATTGTGGCCTAATCCTGGTATAGATATGACTCTGCTGCGAGGTTTGATTGTCCTGGATACTTGTGATATACTATAATTTCTTATGTTTTCTATGGGGACCGGTGATTGGCAAGGCCATAGTATACTCTTCCTTTGTTGGGCATGACTCTACGATGATTGTAATATATATATATATATATATATATATATATATATATATATATATATATATATATATATATATATATATATATATATATGTGTGTGTGTGTGTGTGTGTGTGTGTGTGTGTGAATGTATGTATACACACACATCCCGAGGTGTTATCGGTAGTTGTTTTGCCCTGGTTCTTTCCATTTGATGTTGAGGTACCCATTGTATCTGTGAGAAGTGGTGGTTACAGTTGTGTGGGTTAGATCGAGATTGTGGGATATCTAGGTTGAGAGTGTCGTCGCCTATCTTCACTCTAGGCATGATATGATTATCTTCGCCTACGTTGACTCTGGGAATGCTAAGATTTGGAGTTTCGTATCCAGATATACTGGTTGAGTGAGTGACTGTTTGACATCTCAAGTCCCAGATAACGCTTCGCATTACCGTTTGAGCATCGGTGTCCATGTCTGAGAGTCTGGTCCAGTGTGATGCTCCCTGTTGTCCATGTCTCGATGGCCACGACTATGATGCCAAGTGGCAGATGCAAATTCTGAGGATCGAGCACCAATTGAGATTTGGGTCGAGGACCCCTCTGATGCTATTTTGAGGGACAGGCCGCGTGATTGATATTCTGAGTTGGTAGTATTGATTATAATTAGGGGGGTTCTTTTTCTTGCAAGGGATACGTCCCACCGTTATGTATATTGTCAGACCATCTAGCCCTAGCTGACTACCCTAACCAGAGGCCAGGCCAGGAGGACTATGGATCGGGTGTCACGTGCCAATACAGGACGAGGACCCAATTGATTTTTATGGATTCACACACCTATATACACTCTTATTGTACGTGGGTGTACCCTCTGAGCTTATAAGGGGCGGGGGGTTCAGGCTTAGACACTAGGGCCTTACACCCACGTACAACTGACCAGTGCTCATGTGATTTTGAGAGTTGGTTCCGTGGTGATTCTATTGAGTTCTGGGTGGTTCCAACATTTAGAGAGTGTGTGGGAGTACCTTCTGGGCTTATGGGGGCCCAGTGGGCATACATGCATAGATATTAGGGCCATGCACTCGTGAAACAACAACATGCCTCAATTGGGGCAGTTGTGGTTCAGGCCTATGCAGTATTCGTCAGTTGGTATCGATGTTCGTCCGTTGGGTTATTTTAGTGTATCATGATTCCTCACTTCGATTGGTTCAGTTATGGTTTGAGAGTTTCTAGACATGCCTACGCCTTGATCTGAGTTTATTTTGCTGCACATATGTAGTCTATATATTTGGGATTTATTTATGTTCGCTATTTCACTCGGTCGGCCGACGATGCCTACTGGGTGCCTTTTTTTGGTGCTCACCCTTACATTTCTGCATCTTCCCATAGTGCAGGTCTAGGTACTGGCCATAATTGTTGAATTGTGGATTTAAGAGAGCTCAGGAGACTTTTGATGAGCATCGACAGCTCTAGTTACTTCGCAGTTTCCTTCCTTTTGATGGCCGTCTATTATTTTTCAAACATTTGGTCGTACTTGTAGAATGAGTTGTATTTGTAAGAGCACTTCCGATTTGTATATTATTATGGTTATAAGTATATGTATATAATATGTCCTTGTGTCTATTGTAGCTCTACACAGTTGACTTTCAGGTTCTAGGTAGGTTTCGGTTAATTATGTTGCTATATTGGTTATGACTGTGACTAGAAAGCTAGGACAGGTACCCTGGGGTAGGGTAATTGGCTTGCCTGTAGGTGGGATCTAATAGACGCCATCTGACCAGGACCGGATCAAAGTCCTGACATCTACCTTCTTCCTCCTTTACAAGATTTAATAAAGGAATGCTCCAATTTTATATGTCATCAATGGAAGGTTCTTTTCCATGTTTGGCCAAATCTAAAGAGAAATACAATAACAAGTCAAGGCCCAAGCAATAAAAATATTAAATAAACTATTCACAATTTTATATCAATGAAAGTTTCTTTTCTAACCTTTTTTAAGTTGTTCTAGAAAATCTAAATCTTCTTCAATACTTATAGGTTTGATTCACTTCGAAGCTAATCTTGAAGGCACACTAGAGATTGTACCAATTTAGGAGTTAATGAACTCCTAAATGAATCAAGAATATGTCCTCCCATACAAAAAGCATATTTGGATTCCACACTTGAAATAGGAATGCCTAGAACATCTCAGAAAGATAAGGAAATCTAGATGAGTTAACTTTCCACCAAAGCAATACATCAAAGTCTGCTTTTCCAATTTCAATATCTTCTTGAAGATATTTGTCCAATTCTGACTTGGAATTTGCACTTCCACTCCCAGATGTATGTCTATGTAATTCCTCAAAGAAATTTTCAAAATCTCCTATAGATACAGAACTTGAATCAAAATCTTTCACCTTTATGGAAGAAAGTTGGCCTTCTTTATCATTTAAAGCAGGCTTATACTTATTAAACAAAGATTTCATATGTGTTTGCACATCACTTTCTATAATTGCCCCTTTGTCTCCAAACATCTTCTTAAGTGAAAAGCTAATAGTGCCAAATTTATGATGAAGATCTAAACACATTATATGAAAAGCATTTTGTTCATTTTTTCTGGACCATCCCAATACTTCTCAAATTTATCCTACATCTTTGTTACCATTTTGGCCAAAGCATAACCTTTATTTGATATCAACTGTCTCAAGTAAACTCCAACTTGACAAATTTCAAGAAAATGAAGATTTGATGTAACATACCTTGACCCAAATACCTTCGAAGTAAGCTTAAAAAACATTTCAAGGAACTTTGCAATTCTCTTTACACTCTCCCAATCACTACTCAAAAGTGTACCTGTAGAGTTTCCATCACAATATCAACAAACTCAAGATGATGTGTCATGCCAATATCACGATCGACATAATCTAAAATTGCACTCTCATATTCAGTAGCCTTGTTCCACATTTTGTTGGGACATCCAAGCATAGAGACGTTTTAGCTAGATTTTCATCTTCACAACACTCTTGAAACTTTAGCTACCTAGCAGGAGATTGTCTAATGTATTTCACTGTTTACCTAACTCGTTCAATAGACACATTTGCTTCTTTTATATCATCTTGAACAATAAGATTTGTAATATGAGCCATACACCTGATATGAAGATGACTACCACTCAAAAGATTGGTCCCCCATTTTGTTAATTGCTTAGATAACTCGGACAATGCCACATTATTTGAACTAGCATTATCAACTATAATCGTAAAAATTCGATGCAATCCCCACTCATTCAAGCACTTAACTACTAATCACTTTTGCTAAATTGTCACCCGTATGACTTGAAATTGGACAAAAATTGATAATTCTTTTATGAAAAGTCCATTTTATATCAATCCAATGAGCGATAATGACCATATAATTGATTCTTTGCACCGAAGTCCAAGTATCAATAGTTAAACACACTCTTTGTCGTGTTTCTTTGAAAAAAATATTATTTTATGTGTTTCTTCATCAAAAAGATCAAAGCAATCACAAGTCACAGCGGTACGAGAAGGAATGTGGAAACAAAGTTTGCTACTTTCATAAATTGTTTAAAACCTTCTGTTTCAACAAATCTGAAAGGAAGTTCATCAATAATTATCATACGACACAAAACCTTTCTACACTCTTCTTGACCAAATTTCCATGAAACAATAGCTGCATCACCCTTGTTATCCCCAATAACCGATTGAAATGCTAATTTTGCTTATCTAGTATTCATATTATAAGGCATTATTTTGCAACTGGACAGATGGCCAAGCATTGACGTCATACCATGTTCTTTTGTATCAGCAAGATACCCTTTCTTACAATAGTTACAAACACTCTTAGCATTTCCATCAGAATCGGTGTTAGGAGTAAAATGATGCCATGCACAAGATCATTTTTTACTCTTTTTTTTACTTTGGACTTAATAGTTTGACTTTAATCTATTACAATTGAATTAGAAGCTCCACTTTCACCAATAACTTTATCAATCATGATATTTCAGTCATAATACTTTCACCAACAACTGCAAAAAGATATATAATATTTATTGCTTAAACTATTTCACATAAGACATTGATGAACTGTTGAAGAAATTATATGAAAGTCAAACAAAAATAATAACTATACAAAATTACAAAAACAGAACAGGGATGCACCAATCCATAACAGGTTCATAAGACTAATAAACTTTATAAATTCAAGGGACCAATATAAATTATAAAATTAACCATTCAACACTCCGAATCTCCAATAAACAAGCATTATCTTAGCATGTCTTGTTTTCCCTTTTTAGGATGTCATGATGATCTCAGCATTTTCCAAACTAAATTGAGAAAGTCAAAATTAAATGCAGCCAATCCAAGACCAAATAAACAAACATTATCTTAGCATGTCTTGTTTGGTTTTATTACACAATTATACAACTTTTTGAGAGAAACTATACTTTGCAATATATTTACAAAACTATCACAAAATTTACAAAACTATACCATACATTCCTTACAAAATCATTTAATACATGTCATTTTTTATTCCCTTTTTCCCTTTTTTTAATTAATTTTCTGACAAATAATTAATGTGAACTTGGATTTTGGTCCTTTTTGTTTTAACTTTTTCTGACATGCATTTAATACAAGTCTTCCCGCCCTTTAATTACATTTTAATCATATTTTTGTTCCATTTACAAGGTTCCAGCCAAAAAAATTCCATTGTTGAAGACCTTTGTAATTTCCAGCCAAAATTTTAAGGTAAGTCCGATGGTTTTTTTAAAAAAAATCTTCTTCAATATAACCTTTGATATACCAACAACCCAGTATATTTCGGCTTGATTTTTGTGTTCTTGAATTTTTTTTAATTTTATATGTAGTGTTTTTTTATTAGAAAAGGGAAGATTGATCATGGAAGGCACACCTACAAGAAAAAGCTCAAGGTTTCAAATCAATGTTATTTCCGTTGATAGCACTCCCCGTTCTACATCTAGACCAAAGTTTGATCTAAATGCATACACACCATCATCAACAAAAAAGAATGGTACTCGTCATGGTAATCAATATGTTTTTTTCTTCAGTCTGGTGCATTTCGTGGTGTATATTTATGTTTTTAACACATATTGAAAATTTGAATTAGTTTACTTGGTCTTTTTCCTTGGAAACAATACTGGTGTGTTTTCTTGATTTCATGGGTATTCAATAAGGTGTAAATTTTGTATTTGAATCGGTTTAAATATTGATGTTTTGGTTAGGTTTTTTATTGGTTGCACCATGTTATTTTGGTTTATTTATTTATAATCTCTTTGCATAAAGTCATTGGTCTGTTACTTTGTTTCATCTTTGGTATAACTGATGGTATTGTACATGGTAATTAATATGAATCCTATATTGGTGTTCAGATTATGTTTTTTAATATGGTGAATAATGTTTATTGTAATTTAAGTTGGTGTTCAGTTTGACACTTTTTCTTGTTCATATTTTGTTAAGCATAAAATATTCCGCATTCAACGTTAGGGGAATGATTTCATTTTTATACCCAAAAAATGCACCATAAATTTTGTTAGGGGAATGATTTCTACCAGTTTGCATACCAACTCAGGATCACGAATGTGGAGCTTATTTAGGGGAATGATTTTATTTTTATACCCAAAAAATGCACCATAAATTTTTTCCACCAGATTGCACACCAGCTCATGCACCATAAATTTTTTCCACCATAGATTTGATGGCTTGTGTTGAAGAGAAAAACTAAAGCACCTTTAGTTTAAAAAAAAAATTGCAGACCAATTACATTGGCCACACCAACAATTTTTCTTCTTTATACCAAACGCTTAATTCCTTAAGCTCACCAATAAAAAGTTTTAGATGCCTCAAAAACTTCTTACATACACAAACCCTTTCTCTCCAATTGGTACAATATGACTATATTTGTGAATGACATTTTTTCATATGTGGATCAAGTACAATAAATTGGTGGATAACCTAAGATAAGTAGGTTCTTGAAATAGGATGTTATCAAATCACATTAAATTGATTTGATGTGTGACCTCAAGAAAAAACAATAAAATAACTCTATGCTAAAATGAAAACAAAATAATGGACACCAATTAAATCATTTTGACACAATACCAAACACCAATTTATACTTTCATAAGATTTTTTTGGGGTCTTCTTGTGTGTATAATATCGAATTGTCTCGAATTATTTGTGAACCATTTTTTTTTTTTTTGGAAACAAAATTATCTTACACACTTGAATCCAATTAAATGGATATTCACGAATAATCTATAACATATGAAAAAAAAATTAATTTTTTCACTCCTTTGTGTTTCGTGTATATATATATATATATATATATATATATATATATATATATATATATATATATATATATATATATATGCACACGTGGGAGCAAAACCACAGGTTATATGGTGTTTCAGATGGTTCTTCATTGGGGGTTATCCATTACACAATGGATATTATTTTGTTGACTGATTGGGTGTTGTCCTTTATTGTATTTTCTTTTTTTCTCTCATTTCTCAACATAATCATATCGCATCATTACTACACCAATCAATGTAAAAATACTCTCTTTCCTTCTTTTGTAATTAACATTGCTAGTTTAATAGTAATTATAAAAAGTTTGCTAGTGCCTTATAAATACCATTATTTTTTGATATATTTGTGTGAAATCCCCTCTTGTTTTCCACTTTTAGGATGTCATGATGATCTCAACATTTTCCAAACCAAATTGTGAAAGTCAAAATTAAATGCAGCCAATCAAAAACCAAATTAAAGGAAAATATTTGGAAAATTGAATTTCAAAACCAGAACTAGAAACTCACCTTCGTGGCTTCGTCGTTGCCGTTGCCGGAGTTAAGTGAGAGTGAGAAATGATAGTTGAGTTATTTGGGTATCAAGATTTACTTATTTTAAATGGGTTGGGTACATGAATAAAAAATGGGTAAAGCTCATATTTTTTCATTTAAAAATAAGTAATTTAATATGTAATATGGTAAAAGAGATTTATTTATAATGTAAATTATTTTTTTATTGGAAGGAGCTGGGGTAGGTGAGGGTAAGTTAATTTTTTAAAATTTTCGATAAAGTAAATTAACTTTTTATTGGGATGAGAAAAAATTATTCTTTTTTAAACATTTGGGGGTTAGGGGTGGGGTTGTGAAAAAAATTCTCCCTCTGTCTCATTTTATGTGGCACTCTCTCCTTTTTGTGTCTGTTCCAAAAAGAATATCACATTTCTCTAATTGGAAATAATTTACATTTAAAATTTCATTTTTACCCTTAGAATGATTTTCAGCTACAAAAATATCTAAAAATATTTTTAGACCACAAGATTTAAAAGTCTTTCTTTTTTCCTTAAACACCGTGTCAAGTCAAAAGGTGTCATAAAATGGGACGAAGTACATCTTTTTTGGGTAGAGTGGGGGTGAGGAGACGCTCGGGGGTTGGGGAGCGGGGGTTAGAGGCAAAAAAAAATTAAGATGTTCTTTTTTTACTTTTTGGGAGGGTCGGGGGGGGGGGGGGGGGGGGGACACTAGAGCTTGGGTCAGGAGTAATGAATTAACTTTTTTAAGAAAAACTTGAATTTTCTTTTACATTTTATTTTATGTAGGGGGCCCTTGAGGGTGGGGGAAGGGCTGGGGGGTAAGGGGTGAAGGGGTAAGGGGTGAAAAATGGCTAAAAGAATTTATTTTTTAAACTTTTAAAATGGTTCCTACTATAATATGGGTATCCACATTTACTCATACTAGTCTTGTTCTATGCGCTTTGTGCGTGATCAAAACGTTTACTTCATATGGTAAAATTTAATTCAATTTGAACTTATAAAAAGATAAATAATTCACTACAAAAATAATTTTGATAAATTATTTATTTATAAAGGTCTATATATCATGGTAAATTAGATAGTGGTTGTAGAGTATTTTAATATTTTCTTGTTTTAAATAAAGAAAAAGTAGAAGTCTATTAAAAAGGGAAGATTTAGGAGTTTTTTTTATGGCTAAAAGTCCGTATTTTATTATTTATTTTCATATATTATAAATATAATTAAATAAGAATTTAAAGAAAAATAATGAAAAAGAAAATTTTGTCTAGAGAGGAGTGGGGCAAAAAATTCAAACAACATTTCAGGCCTTCACGCTTTTAATATAGTATAGATTATCCATTGGGTAACTCGTTTTTACCCATTTAAAATATGAGTCAAATTGGGTATTTTATCCTTTTTTATTTAACTCATATTTGATTGACTCATATCCGACTCGACCCACTCATTTGCCACTCCTAAAATTCAAATAAACTGCTAACTCATAAACCGCTAAAATATGAGTCGGATCCCCCAATTTTTAAATTGTAAAATTCGAATCAATAATCGATAACCCGTTATATTTCTTAAATAAACTGCTAACCGACTCAATAAGCCAATAAATCAACCCAATAGTCCAATAAACAGAAAATCGATTTGAATTAACGATTTGACTCGAATTTTGCACCATCCTAAAAGGAGGCACTAATAAATTAAGTTGTGCTAAATGAATGAGTTGTCCTAAATGTCCCTTGTTAGTTGTCGCAGGAAGTGGTGAGGACTCCCACTATCTCCGCCAACGCAAAGGTCAAGAGAATCCAGTTACTAAATGAAGAAATCAATTAATTTGTCAACTCTTCTTCTTTGGCCCTTTTCCAAAGTCAACTATTGTCTTGCGATAAAGAAATTTGTTTGGATTATTTTTATTGTTGAAGACTGAGCAATATTATGCTGAAGTAGAAATTAAGAATCCTTACAGAAATTTCCTACCTATTACTTCTAAATATTCAATGAAAATGTATAGAAGTTCATAGAACCTTTCATGTTTCAAGTGCTGCTTGTTTATTTCTTCTTTCCTCTATATTAACTTTGTCCAAAATATCATCAATTGTCCTCATACACTTCTTTTTTCTTTTTCAGACAATTAATCGAATAGATGGCATCATCTTCTTCTTGTGCGAGTAATTCAAAGTATTGTCCTCAACGGAAGTATGATGTCTTTCTAAGTTTTAGTGGCAAAGATACCCGGAGAAATTTTACGAGTCACTTGTACCAAGGATTGAACAACAGAGGAATATTCACTTTTCTAGACGATAACAGACTAGAGGATGGTGATTCCATCTCCAAAGAACTCATGAAAGCTATAGAAGAGTCTCAAGTTGTTGTAATCATTTTCTCAAAGAATTATGCTACGTCAACGTGGTGTTTAAATGAACTAGATAAGATCATGGAATGCAAGGAACAAGAAAATGGACCAACAGTCATACCGGTCTTCTATGATGTGGATCCATCACATGTTCGACACCAAAGTGAGAGTTTTAAACATGCATTAACCAAACACGAAGTGAGGTATGGGATGCAAAAGGTGCAAGCATGGAGGAAAGCCTTAACTGCTGCCGCAGATCTAAAAGGATATGATATCCGTGACGGGTAAGTTAAAACACATGTTTGCTTCTAATGAAAAGGGAATTGGACTAATTTCCATTTGAATTTGGATGTTTCTGTGAACCTAGACATATTCTACTATAGAGCAAGAATCTGTGCCTCCAAATTAAATGAGTTTAATTTAGTTAAAGAGAATACATAATAATCCTTCTAAACTATTTCAAGTTTTACAACTTTCATACTTCAATTATAGAGTGTTGCTATTACCCTGAACTACAATGTTACCTATTTGATTAACGATGTGAAATACTTGCTAATACTTGATTTTCTCACATTTTCCGCGATCAATCTTCTTACTAATGTAGGATCGAAGCAGAGTATATTCAACAGATTGTCAATTACATCTCTTTCAGATTATGCAAAAGTGCTTGTTCTTTATATTCGTTGCAAGATATTGTGGGAATAAATGCTCATTTAGAGAAAATAGAATCCCTACTTCAGATAGAAATCAATGATGTTCGGATTGTAGGGATTTGGGGAATAGGCGGAGTTGGTAAAACGACAATAGCAAAAGCCATATTTGATACTCTGTCTTGTCAATTTAAAGCTTCTTGTTTTCTTGCGGATGTTAAAGAAAATTCAAAGAATAATCAACTGCATTCTTTACAAAATACCCTTCTCTCTGAACTTTTAAGGAAAAAAGATGAGTACGTCAATAATAAGTATGATGGGAAGTGCATGATTCGGAGTAGACTTTGTTCTAAGAAGGTGCTAATTGTGCTTGATGACATAGATCATGGTGATCATTTGGAGTATTTAGCAGGTGATGTTGGTTGGTTTGGTAATGGCAGCAGAATTATTGTAACAACTAGATATCGACATTTGATTAAGAAAGATGATGCAATATACGAAGTTCCTACACTTCCAGATCATGAAGCTATGCAATTGTTCAATAAGCATGCTTTCCAAAAAGAAGTTCCAGATGAGTGTCTTAAAGAATTGTCGTTGGAGGTAGTAGATCATGCTAAAGGCCTTCCTTTAGCCCTGAAGGTGTGGGGCTCTTTGTTCCATAAGAAGGACCCAGCTCGGTGGAGAAGAACGGTAGACCAAATAAAGAAAAACTCTAATTCAGAAATTGTTGAAAAACTCAAAATAAGTTATGATGGTTTGGAACCCGAAGAGCAAGAGATATTTTTAGATATCGCATGTTTCTTCCGAGGATATCAAAGAAAAGAAGTCATGCAAATCCTTGAGAGCTGTGATTTTGGAGCTGAATACGGATTGGATGTCCTAATTGATAAATCCCTTGTGTTCATCTCTGAAAAAGATAAGATTGAAATGCATGACTTGATTCAAGATATGGGTAGATATGTGGTGAAAATGCAAAAGCATCCCGGAGAACGAAGCAGAATATGGAATGCTGAAGATTTCAAAGAAGCGATTATACACAATACGGTAAGTAGGCTAAACAATGCAATAATATTCAAGATACAATTAATTGCACGATGTATATATAAAAAATATCTGATTAATATTGTACCTTAAATCTTTTAATGGTGTTCTTCAAGAACTTTCAAGTGCAATTATAAATAATACAAAACATGACAAATATTTGCATGTGAGGAGAAAGAAAAGTTATTATTTTTACTACATGGCATGTGACCCACGTGTTGCGTATCGGATGCTCGAGCAACCATCAACCCTGACGAAAACTTTGTATATGCATATAAAAAATATTGAAAAATTGATATAATCTTTTCGTGAGCACCCATTTACCAAAAGCTCTCGTAGTTATTTTGGTTCTCAACCTAAAGTTAAAGTATATGATGCGGCTGTGTTGTGAGGTCAAAACTTGGTAGAAACGACTCATTTTTACTCTTCCTTCTTGTACTTTTTCACTTACTAGAAGTATTTGTTTTCTTTGTTTTTTTCAATTTATTATTTCTCCACTTTTTTATTTTAAGTATTTTGTTAATTCACTTACTAATTAACCTCTAAAAATATTAAGCTTTTAGAAAAAAACTTTTCTTGAAAAGTAATTTTATATTAAAGAAAGTAAGCACTCATGACCTTCTAATCTTGGATCCGCCACTGGCATGTGATGATGTGAAGTGTTAATCCTTTTATCAGGGGAACATGGCAGTGGAAGCAATCTGGTTTGCTTGTTTTGAAGAACTATGCTTTAATAATGAGGCAATGAACAAAATGAAAAGGCTTAGGATATTACACATATTTGATGGTTTCGTCAAATTCTTCTCTTCACCTCCCTCTTCCTCTTCGAGTGATTCGGAAGACGACTTAGATTGCCGTGATGACTCTATTCAGTACCTGCCCGATAACTTGCGTTGGTTAGTCTGGAATCACTATCCTTGGAAGTCATTGCCAGAAAATTTTAAACCAAGAAAGCTTGTTCATCTTGATCTCCGATGGAGTTCCCTGCATTATTTCTGGACGGAAACACAGGTACCATTTTATTTAAGATACTTTCTAACAAAAATGGCTAAATACACTCAACTCAACTTTGCGATTTAGAGTGGATCCCTTATTAAAACAGTAATACTTTTATACTCTGTCGTCTAACAAATTATGCATATGTACCATTTTCGCTAGCAAATCTACATTTATTGAGTTCTAAAATTGGCTTTTTAAATTTTAAAATGTTACGTGACTTTAAAAAACTACCTTATTCATTTTTTACCCCTCTAGACCCGACTCAAATGAAAAAAAAATCTCTTTCTATTTCGTCATAAGTTGGGTTGAGTCTGGTCTGAATAAAAGAGGGATTAGGTTCTTCAGTTGGATCGGGGTCTAGAAGGGTAAACCAATGGGTGAGGTAGCTTTCTAAAAAGCCATGTGGCAGTTTAAAATACTCTAATACCCTTTATTTTGTAGGGCCAATAAAAAATATTTTATTGACGTGTCTACTTTAACTTGCTTCATAATATTTCTTTTGTTGCTTCAATTACAATTTTAAAATATTTTTAAACATATATAAAAAAAATCTATCGATATCACATAAATCGAGACTAAAAAATAATTTACTTCATAACTAATATTATCACAAAAAGGACTAAAATTGATCTTAACTTATCAATAGTAGCTCAATTTTACCCTTCATTTATTTTTGGAACCCAAAATATCCTTGCCATCTATTTTCTGAGGTGGGTTCAATTAATGAAATTATTTTGTGTTGATGCCAATGCTAGAATTGTTTTTCAAAACTATAGGTTAGTTTAACTATATTTTTCGAATTTAAATGGGTTTAAGTATTGACAAATCATAAGAAAGTATTATTTAAAATTAAGATACATTTTCGAACCATCAAATTAAGTTCAAGTTCAAAATTATCCCAATTTTGTGAAATAACTTTAGCATGCAAAAAAAAAAAAAATGTAAGAAAAATTAAAAATTGTTAAACAACGGGCCTCTAAGTTAAGTTACTACTTGAAGACAACACTTAAAGTCATTACTAAGTCAAATTCTGTCATAGAAATTAAAATAGAGTGGGTATTAGTAATACAAAGAAAAATTAATAGAAGGAAAAAAAAAACATTTCTATACATTTTAAGAAGCTACATTATATAAATGTATCATCAAAAATTATTTTTTATCGAATGTTAACTTTTTTTTACCAAAATGTACATCTACAAAGGAAAAAATATAAAAATAAAAATAAAAGAAAAGGAAATGTGTGACATTAAATAGGTCCAATAAATGCATGTCAACTTTTTTGAATAAAAATGTACATTTACGAAGAAAAAATTAAAAAAGGAAAGAAAAAGAAAAACTTTTTTGAACAAATAGGTACATCTACGAAGAAAAAATTAAAAAAAGGAAAAAAGGCAAATGTGTGGCTTTAAATAGGTGCAATAAATGCATTGTGTGCACAAAGTGTAAATTAGTTATGTTTTTTGTCTCTCTTCATTTACTGCATGTAATGATTTTGGAAAAAAATTTGGAATACTTTATTTTTCACAAAGTGTAATGACCAATGTCTCATAAAAAACCTCCGTGTACAATCCGAAAGTGGACTAATTTGCACCTCTTTTTATGTCTTTTGGTATTTAATGTTTATCATTGGCACCAAAAATCAACCCCATAAAAATATTTTTTTTTTCAACAATTTGAATTTTACCATCACTATTGTTTGGTGTTTTTTGGGGTATAATGATTGTGCAGTTGTTTTGAGTTTTTCTGTACAGTTGATTTTTTTTTTTTTGATACAACACTTCTCAACATGTTGATATAGATCACATTGGTTCAAAGTTGGCTATTTAGTATAGATTTGTTGTTTTGAGTAAGTTTTATGTTGCAACTATTTATTTATTTATTTGGTGTTTTTTGGGTACTAGATTGGTATTACATTTAGGTATTTTTTGGATATAGTGCTTGGTGTTTTTTTGGGTACAATGATTGTCCAGTTGTGACTTTGGCTTATTGCTTAAATTAGTTTTCACACTGGTGAAATTGTTGATATACTGTGCTTTTTGTACATTATTGATTATGTTTTTTGGTATTATTTAGTGTTTAAATATACCAAAGTTAGCATGACCTCTAATGTATTTTATTGGTGAAAATGAAAACCAAAGTTGACACCAAATTATTATCAAGATTACGTATACCAACTTTACCAAATAGTCATAAAAGCAGTCCACCGATTTCTATACCAAACTCTCACTAAAAATATGACAATATATATATATTGTTACCAACAATTTTTTCCCAACATTGCTACTAATTACCAAAAAAAAAAATCAACATTGCCACCAAAATTCATAAAACTAATAATATATATATATATATATATATATATATATATATATATATTAGTAATAAGTCTGTTTGAGTACAAATTGTCAAGGTCATTTGAAAAATAAATCACCTAAATCATTGTGTTATCATAAAATTCAACAATATAATAAAAAATACAATTAACATTAAACCAAATGTCTATAAATTGTTGGACAAATATGTAAAGTGAAGTCTACAAGTCAGACTTTGTTTTGTTTTGATATAATTTTAGTCAATAATTATGTTTGATTTCACATTGTAAACGGTGAAATTTGATGGACAATTAATTTTGTATGAGTTTTATTGTCTCTCTTTAAAATTCAAAAGTATAACAAAAAAAAATACATTATAAATTAATCGTCTTAAACCCATGTGATATCCACGTGACTTGTAAAGTATAAAACCCATCCAATAAACTCATTCCCCTTTTAATAGTTGTCCAGAAGCCATATTCTTAATATTTTATCTCAACGGTAACTGAACATTCCAAAAAAAAAAAAAAAAACAAAAATAAATAGCAATTACAGCTAAAGAATAAATTTAAAAAATAAATAAATGAATTTTGGGTTAATATGTATTGTATACCCTCTATTTTTCTTTACACTCACGCGCGTAGAATTCAAGTATTTTTAGATACTCCACCTTTTATTTATAATAATAATAATAAAAAAAAATTCTATTTAGTTTCTGAACATGTAATTTCCATATAAAAATAAACTAAAACAATGTCTAAGATTAAACACAAAGATCATTCTTTCTCTATTCTGAATAGCAGGATTTGCCGTATCTACGGAAGCTAGATCTCAGCGTGTCTAAAAGCTTGGTTCGAACACCAGATTTCACGAAAATGCCAAATTTGGAGTATTTGAGTCTGGAGTACTGTACTAATCTTGAAGAAATTCACTATTCCTTGGGATTTTGCGAAAAACTCGTTGAGTTAAATTTGAATTGGTGTCCGAGGCTAAGGAGTTTTCCATGGGTTAACGGGGAATCTCTTGAATCTATGGATCTACAATATTGCTATAGATTAGGGAAACTTCCAGAAATCTTCGGAAGAATGAAGCCGGAGTTAGTGATTCACTCGACAAGTTGTGGGATAAGGGCATTACCATCATCTCTTCAATACCCAACTCATCTGACAGAGCTAGATTTGAGTGGCATGGAAAACATTGAAGTTCTTCCAAGCAGCATTTGTAAGTTGAAAGGTTTGGTGAAGCTAGATGTGTCATACTGCTTTACACTTGAAAGCTTGCCCGAAGAGATAGGTGATTTAGAAAACTTGGAGAAGCTTGACGCCACAGCTACTCTAATTTCACGACCTCCGCCTTCCATTGTCCACTTGAACAAGCTTAAATCCTTGAAGTTTGTAAAAGAAAAAACAGAAGATGAAGTGTACTTCGTGTTTCCTCCAGTGAATGATGGGTTACGCTCATTGGAAGTTCTGGAGCTCGGTTCCTCCAAGTTCATTGGTGGAAGAATTCCAGAAGATATTGGATGCTTAACCTCTTTGAAAGAGTTGCATCTCAAGGGAGATAATTTTGAGCATTTGCCTCGAAGCATAGCCCAACTTGGTGCACTTCGATTCTTACACTTATCGGATTGCAGGAGGCTTACACAGCTGCCAGAATTTCCACCACAATTAGACACAATATGTGCAGATTGGAGCAATGATTGGATCTGTAATTCATTGTTTGAGAATATCTCATCATTGCAGCATGACATCTCTTCTTCAGATTCCTTGTCACTAAGAGTGTTTACAAGTTGGGGGGGGTAATATCCCAAGTTGGTTCCACCACCAGGGAATGGGTGCGAGTGTTTCATTCAATTTAAGTGAGAATTGGTATGTATCAGATAACTTCTTGGGATTTGCTGTATGTTACTCTAGCAAATTAAGAAACAGCACAGTTGACTTGATTCTCTCCTGTAATGATGGGATGTCGTTGATGACCCAGAAACTCTCCTTATCTAGCCATTCAGAAGAATTTAAAGAATATGCTATTCATTTTTTCTTGGTACCTTTTGCTGGCTTATGGAATAAATATAAGGCAAATGGTAAAACACCAAATGACTGCAAGTGTGTTAACATTATATTATCTTCTTCTGAAGAATTGAAGGAGTGTGGAGTTCGTTTGTTGTATAAAGATGAAGCTGAGCTTCAGATTGGGATGAGGAGGAGCAGAGATGAAGAGTCCAGTTGCTCCTCTTCTAAGAAACAAAAGTCACAGTTTCCCTGATGGCAACGATTATAGGTATATACCTCATGATTGGATGTTGTGATGATATATATGCAAGTATCCTACTCTCTGTTGCTTTATTGATCTTGATAAAGGAATATACTTTTGTTCTGATTTTGGATTAGCTTGGCAGAATAAACTGGGAGCATGTTCCTTTTCTGAGAAGATAATACTTTGGGTATGTAAAAGTTCGTTCTTTATAAACACATTTTCCATTTCCTAAAAAACAAATTGCAGAGGAATGGAAAGATAACTTTGCCATAACAGGTGGATGAAAGAAGCCTCGGGATCCAATAACTTTGCTCAAATAATTTCTCCCCCACCATCAAGTTCTACCTAAGAAGCATAGTCTCTGATGACATCTACTGTAAAATATTACATGGTGGATGGAGGAATTAAGTTAGTTTAGAGCAACTCCAGTTTTAAGGGAACAAAAGAGGGAGTTCTTTTTTTTTTTGTTTGTTTGTAATATTAGAAGAAGAATTGGCATTGAGCTTAAGTATCATATGTTCCTTTCCTTTTTTAAAATGTTTAATTTATGTTAGCAGTCAACTATTTCTTGGTTAGGAAATCTTAGTAATGCCTAATATACATATTAATTGTTGTTCAGCCATCAGCCAAATTCTGGAGTATATTGACTTTTGGCCCATTTCAGAACTTTGTTTCCGTGGTGCTAGGTGCAATAACCGGTAATTAGAGTGTTCACATATCGACTATTGGTAATAATTTAATTATTTTTTTAAATAATGAAAAATAAATTACTACACATAATATACATTTATCGATATGATTGTTATAGATTTCCATTCAATAGCATATAAGTGTGTTTTAATATAAATGGATCGAAAATTAAAAATGTTCGATCAGACTCTTCCTCACATGGACCGCGTAGGGATGGTCATACTGCCCTTTTCGTTAATAAACTCATATTTGTTAAATTTAAAAAAAAAATCATAAAATTAAATTAATTTTTAAAGTACAAAAATATCATGTGATTTTAAAAATGGCACGTGAATGTGTTTTACTCAAATACACATAAATCGAATTTAGTAAATGTGCTTTATTTATATACATGTAATTTGTGTTCATTGAAAATGTTGTACTCCAAAATAGAATCTTATAAATGAAATATTGTCATCAACAAAAATCATAAACCAAAAAAATCAAATTATAGCTAAATTCAAGGAAATCCAAATATGATTGTGAACTTTGTTTTCATGGGTCTGGATGTAGTAGCTGGTAATTAGAGTGTTCACTAGTCAATTATTGGTCAATCATCAAAAATCAAATAAATTTAATTATTTTTTAAATGATTAAATTTGATGTTGCAATTTCTTCTTGTGGATTAGAAATATGTCGTCTTGCTGACATTAGATTGACAAATTTAGGACTAAAAAGAAAAGAGTTATCATATTAAAGAGTTCCCAAATAGAAAAATATCGTAAATCCAACAAGTGTTTTGCAAAACATTGAATGCTACATCGCAGACGAAACAATGAACCAAGAAAAAAATTAGTGATTCTGCTGGTGTAGGGTACATGTTTTCTCTGTTTGTAGCAGAACAACTCAACTTTTGAGATTCATGAAACAACTTAAGTATGCAATAATTTATTCTATTTATGAAATATAATCATATCTTTCTTCTGTTGAAAAATATTAGCCCAAAAATCAATTGCAGACTTATGTATGTACGTAATAGTTCATCAATCAATTTTTTAACTATAAAATATCAGGTGACTTTGAAAATGACAAGTGAATGTGTTTTATTCATATACACATAAATCACATTCTCATAATGCGTCTTATTCATAATTGTATTGCTTTTATGTACATATAAAACACACTTGTAATGTACGATTTTTGAATTTTCTATTTGAATCATCACTAACTATTTATTAAAACACACATTAACTATCAATCTTTTTTCCTACCTAACATCTTTCAATTAAAAAATTCGAACACTATATAATTCAATTATGAAACTCAAAAAATGGAATTACTAGACGCCGGAATAAGTGAAAAAATAGAGATCCAAGGAGTCCCAATTTTGGTAAACATCTTCCGATTTTCTTTTTCACTTTTCATCAGCGCCCACGGTCTTGTACTACTTCAGGCCTTTTTTTTTTATGATTAATATAAAAAAAAAGTTGAATGATTTTTTATGAAAAAATTATAATTTTAGTAACTTTAAAGTAGTAATTTCTTTTAAGCTAATACCACCCAACTACATAAACTCAATAACCTTTTGTTGATAAAAATTCTCGAATGGAAAATATACAAGCTCTAAGGAGGGCATAAACTTAACCTTTGTCCACAATGAAGCTTTGGCGTTGTATTCATTTATTGAGTGTGTTTATACACATACAACCTAAGACTAACTTATACCAGATTTACACATTCATATTAACTCTACAATGCTTATCCTAACTAATCTTGTCGTGATAATCGTCAAAACATGTGTCATTAAAAAATAGAATCAATTACACAAAGCATTTCTTTTAAGCCATATATATTTCCTAAGAAAGCATTCCATTGAGTACCTTGCATTGATTTGTCTGGTGACGCTATATATCCTTGGATGTTATTGCCACAAAATTTTAATACCACAAGGATTGTTCATATTGATCTCCAGTAGAGTTTGTTGCATCATTTATAGAATCAAACAAAGGTGCCCTTTTGTTCAACATACTTCTAATTTGTCTTATGGTTATTGTGTTCAAATTTCATAAGTTAATAATTACGTAAACTCAAATTAATGTATTTGAAATTATTTTGATTAATATATTATTTTTAAATTTATATGATGATGTATATATTTTATTGCTTTCACATAAATTGGGTTAATGTTACAAATATCTTATATACACGAGTTAGGTCTATATAAATTTTATATAGTAATAGAGGTCTAATGTGCAATGCACGTTGCCAAAACTAGTTTTACTAAAAGCAAAATTAAGGAGCTTTATATACATATTTTGTCAAAATACAATAGAGAAGGTACACACTTAAAATGACTAGTCATCGCATTGAAAGAAGAAACAAAACGAGATATGTTGTTGGAACTCTATTATTTTATCACAACTTTTTTATTCAGGCATTGTTTTCTAGCCAATTTTTTTTGCTATAAATTTGATCCCGAAATTAAAAGAAAAATAAATGTGCGCCAAATATTCCTTTTTAGATATTTTACCTTTTATTAATAATAAAACATTTTTATGAGTTTATGAGCATGTAATTTCCATATAAAGTAAAATAAATAATTGTTGGTTTCACATAATCTAAAAATATCATGTACTATCTTACTCATTTTTCATCATTCTTTCTGTGTTTTGAGTAGCAACAATTTTCATCTCTACAGAGGCTAGATTTGCGTTGGTCCAAACGCCTAAAGAGAACACCAGATTTACGGGGATGCCAAAAACTGGAGTATCTAAATCTACGCATATGTAAGAGTCTTGAAGAGGTTCACCATTCTCTAAGATGTTCCAGAAAACTCATTGAGTTAAATTTGTACTGGTGTAAAAGCATTAAGAAGTTTCTGTATGTTAATATGGAATTTCTGAATCTAGAATACTGCTCTAGTTTGAAGAAACTACTAGAAATCCTTGGAATAATGAAGCCGGAGTTGGTGATTAAGATGTCATACCCTGGGATAAGGGAACTACCATCATCTATCATTCTTCTTCAATGGGTTCATCTTATAGAGCTAGATTTGAATGGCATGAATAACCTTGTATCTCTTCCAAGTAGCATTTGTTAGTTGAAAGATTTGGTGAAGCTACATGTGTCAATATGCTCAAAACTTGAAAGCCTTCTAGAAGGGATAGGGGATTTAGAAAAATTAGAGAAGCTTCATGCCTCATGGACTCTAATTTCACGAACTCCATCTTCTATTATCCGCTTGAACAAGCTTAACTTTTTGAATTTTGAAAAAGGAAAAACAAAAGATAGAGTGTACTTTGTGTTCTCTCGGGTGAATGAAGGGTTACGTTCCTTGGAAGAACTGAATCTCAGTTACTGCAACTCAATAGATAGAGGAATTCTGGAAGACATTGGATGCTTATCCTCTCTAAAAAAGTTGTATCTTGGTGGAAATAATTTCGAGCATTTGCCTCGAAGCATAGCCCCACTTGGTTCTCTTTAATCCTTGGACTTATCATATTGCAACAAGCTGAAAGAGTTGCCATGTTTCGTGGGGATGCCAAACTTGGATATTTTGAATCTCAATTGTTGCAACTTAATATATGAAGGACTTCCAGAAGACATTGGATCCTTGTCCTCTTTAGAAGAGTTGAATCTCAGTGAAAATAATTTTGAGCATTCTCCAGCTTGGTGCTCTTCAATCCTTGAAGTTATTAAACTGCAAAATGCTTGCACAGCTACCATGTTTCACAGGGATGTCAAACTTGGATACTTTGGACCTCGGTTACTGCAATTTAATAGATGGAGGGCTTACAGAAGACATTGGATCCTTATCCTCTTTGGGAATGTTGTGTCTCAATGGAAATAATTTCAAGTATTTGCCTCCAAGCATAATCCAGCATAGTGCTCTTCGATTCTTGGACATATTTTCTTGCAACAAGCTTACACAACTGCCAGAATTTCTACAAAAGATTGGAGCAATGGTTGGATCTATAATTGGTTGTTTTTGAGAATATATCATCATTGCAGCATGACATCTCTGCTTCAGATTCCTTGTCACTAAGAGTGTTTACGAGTGGGGGAGGAATATCCCAAGTTGGTTCCACCATTAGGGAATAGGTACAACTGTATCAGTCAATTTGCCTGAGAATTAGTATGTATTGGAGAACTTCTTGGTCTATGTTACATTGGCGAATTAAATGATATCACAGCTTACTTGATTCCCTTATGTCGTGATAGGATGTTGTTGATGACCCAGAAATTCGACTTATTCGATCATTCCAGCCATTCATAATATGATCTTCATTTTTTATTAGTACCTCTTGCTAGCTTATGTGATGCATCTAATGCAAATGGAAAAACACCAAACGACTATGGGTATATCAAGTTATCTTTTTCCGAAGAACTGGAGTGTGGAGTTCGTTTGTTGTATAAAGATGAAGCTGAGCTTCAGATTGGGATGAGGAGGAGCAGAGATGAAGAGGCCAATTGCTCCTCTTCTAAGAAACAAAGGTCACAGTTTCCTGAAGGCAAAAATTATAGATATATACCTCATGATTGGATATTGTGATCGTATGCGACTATCCCTTTTAACATGTTTTTATTTTGATTTTGGCACAACAAACTAGGAACATGAGAAGATGATGCTTTGCAAAAGTTCATTCTTTTTAAATTTCACTTTTAAATATAATCACATTTTACATTTCTTGAAAGTAGTTGGCCAAAAAAAAAAATTGCAGAGGAAGCCTCGGAATCCAATTTAGCTCCAACGCTAGAGCTCAAACAATATAATTTCTCCCACACCATCAAGTTCTAATGTAAAAATGTTACATGAATTAAGTGTTGAAAATGGTCAGATAGTTTAGAGGAGTGAGTTTAAGGGAACAAAAAAGGTAGAGTTATTTTTTGTTGGATATGCAATTCCAAGCCTAGTGCAAGAATCATTTTGTGTCCCGTGGAATGTTCGAGGAGGATGGGGTGCAATTGTAACAACTCATCTTGAGATGAGATGTCTCACATCGGCAAAACATAGGAGAGATGTTGGGTATATAAGTAAAGGATGGGTCTATATACTGTGAGACGCCTTTTGAGGTGAGCCCAAAGGGACAAATCCGTGATGGGCTAGGCCCAAGAACGGACAATATTTCACAGTGTTAGATCAGGTCGTTATAGCAACTTAGGCGGCCTACTCTGAACATAGATGCAAGCGTAAAAGGGTTTAGTGGGTTTGAGGTATTTTTACTCTATTTCTAATAGTTTGGATATTTTGGCTCTTTTTCGTTTCTGTTAGAGAGGGATATTTTAGAGTCAAAAATTTAACCAAGAAACATTTTTGAGCAGAATCTAATAGAGGGATATTTTTGCCTTATTTCAAATAATTCAAGAATATTTAGCCTTTTTCTGGAAAAAAAAAATTATGTTACCAATGGGCGATATGTTTAAGGATCATATGTTCCTTTTCTTTTCTTATAATTAATGTTCATGTTTGCAGCCTATTATTTCTTGGTCTAGAACATGAAAATGGGGATATCGTGGTTAGTCTTTTCATTTACTAATCTTTTGTGGATTTGACTATAATTATGTATACTTAGAAAAATACTCTTTGATTTTGTATACAATAATTATCTTGCTAAAGGAATTAAATTAATCTTTTCAGGGAAAAGTGTAAGTAAATACACCTTCAACTTTACGATTTAATATGGATATACCTTATAAAAAAGTAGTAACCCCCCCCCCCCCCCCCAAAAAAAAAAAAAAAACGAATTCTTGGGTGTTCTTCAATTAGGTCCGGTTTTGGATCGGATCTGGTGAGATAATTTTTTTTTAAAATCACATGATATTTTTAGAATAAAGAATTATTTTTTTTAGAATTTTTTTAAATTCAGGCCTTCAAAATAAAAAATGAATATGCACTATTTATACGTTTATGCTAGAACACAAATAATCATGCTAGAACACATAAACTTTAGGATTTTAATTAGATAAATACCTCTTGAAGCGTGAGCATATACCTTCAAGCGAATCCACAAGTCAGACTGCAATTATGTAGTCTTCTATGTGGTCTTCTACAGTGATCCCAAGTTCACATCCGAACTCTTTCAATACTTGGGTGGGCAAACATTGTATAGAAAACTTAATTCTCTTTCATCCAAATCCCCTTTTTTTCTAGATTAAGAAAACCCCTATTTATAGAGGATCTTTTCAAATCTAAAAAGAAAAAGGAAACCCACTTTTCTTGAAAAACAAGAAACTAATATGTATTCTTCTTTTATTAGAAATAAGATTCTGAGTTCTAGTTAAATTTGGACACTGTAGGGACCACAGAATTAATTGCTGAGGCTTCCTATTATGGAAATAATTCAAATAATTAATTTGAAATTATTTTTACCATAATAAATTACAAATCATTCCACTAAAGATTCATAATTGCACTCCTCTATTTATATTTCAAAATTTTCCATTAAACACTTATATAATTCCCCATGTTAAGATTACAGATTCTAATCAATAAATTAAATTACTGACAAATTTAATTTAAAGATTAATTTTCTTTAGAGCATTGCTTAACTTATTTCATGTGTCAGATTCATAAATTCACTTGCAAGGTTTGACACGATGAAAAGTTATAAGATTCTCCAAAGGCATATCATCGATCTCTATATTGAGACATGGATTCTGTCAACTAACTTATTATTTCACCAATATATATTATTATCATTCAATCTACCAGACATATTGACCCATCTCAGAATCTCACCTTTTAATAAATCAAAACGATAAATAATATATACAGATCATAATAGTTATATCGGGATTGAGAATATAAGTATATTTAACAATTTGGAGAATATATTTTAATTAGTCAGTCTAAAACAACTATCTCTACTCGGTCCTATTCAATACATACAATATGTACTAGCACAAGAAGTTGGAACTGCACTGTTCCTATAATCAAGATAAATTATATATAATCTTGTGCTACGATCATACTGATGGCTTGTCCAATTTACATCTTAGATTGTGAACGAAAACTTTATACTTATAAGAACCGATAATTTAATCCTCTGTGTATAAGCTTAAACTCTATACACTAAATCATCTACTATATAAGTAAATGGACACATAAATGATTATGTGATCAATTAAAACTTTTATTAAAATTGGATGAATAATTGTTCTATAATAAATACTAAATCTAAACTCATGGTTAATAGTATATATTCCATGGTTAATAGTATATATCCCAACAATCTCCCACTTAGACTTTTAACCATCACAATTATTATAATATATTATATCTAAATGCATGATTAATAGTATATACCCTAACAATCTCCCACTTAGATATACAATCTTGGAAATTGTTAGAATACTATGTCTAGATCCATGATTAATAGTATATGCCCTAACAATCTTCCACTTAGACTTTTAACTATGCATTTACAACTTTCGCAGGCTGTCCTTTTATATGACTTATCAAAAGAATCTTACCAAATTATTTTCTAATGCAACTCTGTCTAGTAGTGCTTAGTCGTAACTAATCAATTTTGTACAAGATTTCATGAGACCTTATCATGAAATTCTCCGAGAGTGTACTTCTTTTCAGGAGTTCTATCATGAAACTGTCTCAAGAATATACAACAAATCAATCTTCATTACGATTCTCCCACTACGACTAAGTACTACTACTATAGTCACACTTTCATGTTCTTAAGTCTTAATATTTTCCTCATAACCTTTTGGTATTGAAATATTAACAACTTATTCATGTAGTGCTATTTTATTTGCTCAACATCACTCCCACTACGTAAGGTAGTATATTTCTTATGTCAAGTAACGTTTCTCCCACTATTTAAATATAATGGAACATCAGTTTTGACATACCGATTAGATGTTCTTGAGCATCTGAATTTACGACTGACTCATTTGTTATTTCTGTATTCAGTTTCTGTAAAACTAGTTTACTTCTAGAAACATGGTTTACTAAATAGTCCTTTTCTAGAAATCTGGCAATTGTGTTAACAAGCCATATTTTCTTTAGGATAATAAGATAAACCTTCTTTTATTCTTTTTGAGTATCCAGTTAACACACACACATTCATAATTAATTCCAACTTGTTTGTTTTCGCTTTCATCATATATGCTAGACAATTCTATATCTGAACATGACACAGACTAGACTTACGTCAAGTCCTTACTAGTTCTATAGTTGTCAAAATTACAAACATGCAAGGACTAAATTCCGAATGTGACATATAGTTTTTAGGATATATTCCAAAAAAAGTAAAAACAACTTCAAATAAGTCAATCATTAATCTTACCATTTCTATAATAGTCTATTTTTCTTTCTTCTTTTACACCAATCTATTATAAAGTGTTTGGTGTAAATAATTGAAATGCAATTACTCTATCAAATAAGTGACTAATGAACTCTGCAAAGAGGTATACCCCACTACAATTAGATTGAAAGGACTTTATATATTTTTCGTGACGCTATCTTTATTTTTGTCTTAAATATCCCGAGTTTATAAAAAAAATTAGGCCCACATAGCATCAAAAATATATATTCATATCATGAGTAATCTTTTATGAATATTCCACAATACTCAAAATCACCTCTTGCTTGAATGTTCATTTACCACACAAATTAAAATAGATTAATTCTAACTTATCATTACCTCCATTTTTTTTCTAAGAGGAAAGATCTCTAAGTCATTTTTCTTTCTAAATAGGACTCTTACATTGGTAGTGACTTCACTTTCAATGAACCATTATGTCCATCCTTTAACCAATGTTGAAGTTCTATTCAGAATAAATAACTTTAGACACTAGTGAACAGATAATTTATATTCAATTTGAAAGATGTTTTCTCTTGTAAGATAGATTAATATTATTCAATTCATAAGAGATAATACTAATAGAAAGTTCATGCACCAATGTACTATAAGCGATAAAATATTTATCAAACTCAATAATAGGAGAGTTACAAAAAAATATATTAAGCATTTATCTCTTATTTAGTTAGAAATTGAAAATCAATTCTTTCTAACATAAATACATGCATAATGCATTCTTTAATATTAGTATCTTATCTAAAAAAATCCTTGAGTAGTACTAAGTGGGTCTGTGAAGTCTTTTGAGAGTTTGAGATATAATAGATCATAATATATCGAAAAATTCTGAATAATAAAATTCAGAGCTCATTTATACATATATATCCATGCATCTTGAATAGCCAATCGTTTGGATTGGAGAACTATTCATGCAATACACATGTACAATGACCGACTATTCACTCTATAAACTTAAAGAAACCCGACTCAGTTGGAGAGTCTACTGTTAGTCTAAGTCAAGTGAAAATCACTCTAGTTCCATTTATCCAATCTTATATTACTCAGTTTAGGAGAGTTAATATAGATTATCAAAACTAGTGATTAAATACACAGTGACTTGCATTAAATTCATCCGTTATGGAGGAAGGTCTAAGCCAACACATGAAATTAATACTTCACTATTATTTAATCTAGTAATCATGGGAAGGATCCGTATATATCAAACAATTCTAAATAATAAAATTCAGAGCTCATTTATACATATATATATATCCATGCATCTCGAATAGTCAATCATTGGGATTGGAGAACTACTCATGCAATACACATGTATGATGACCGATTATTCACTCCATAAACTTATACAAGCCCAACTCAGTTAGAGAGTCTACTGTTAGTTTAAGCCAAGCGAACTTAGTTCCATGATCCAATCATATATTACTCAGTTTAGGAGAGTTAATACAGATTATCAAAACTAGCAATTAAATACATAGTGACTTGTATCAAATTCATCCGTTATGGAGGAAGGTCTAAGCCAGCACATGAAATTAATACTTCACTACTATTTAATCTTGGTAATCATGGGAAGGATCCGTATCACCAAATATGACCAAAACTCATATAACAATATGAATAGAAAAGAAATATTATTATCAAGTCTTTCTTACGAACCTACAGAATTCAGATCAATTAGAGTCCATTTTTTGTAACACCCGGTAAATTACAAAAATACCCCTAGGGAAGAGGTGTGCGGAAAATGCGTCTTCCGATGCCCGGATTGAAAATCCAAGAGTGGATTCGTGATCAACACTGAAAATAGAGTGGGAAGAGGGTCTCGGTCAATTTTTAGAGCGATCGAGTCGAAAAGATAATTTTTCGTTCCAAAATAAAAAACAGTGTGCTTGCGCGACAGGACCGCGTCGCGGACCGGTCGCGGAGCCACACTTATCTTTTCTGTAATTTTTTTGACGGAGTTGAATTTCTGAAAATACACTGTCCGCGATAGGTCCGCGTCGCGGACTGTGTTATTTCAGGATGGGGATAAATTCTTTTAAATTACAAAGGGTAATTTGGTCCATTCCTAACTATCCTAAACGTTTCCCTACGACTAATAGATGTCGGTTTCTAAGGGGTTTCAAAAACCCAATTTCTAAAGCGTATTCTCTCTAAAGGTCACAAAAGTTAGGGCTTGAAGGGAGTTGAGGTTGAAGAGATCAAGAGGAGGTATTGCATAATTTTGTTAGCAAAACATTCCAGGTATGTAAGGCTAACCTAAAGAATGGGAATGTCCTCCCATGTGCCCTCCTAAATGTTAAATATCATATCTTGATGTGACAAAGTTAATATGAAGAGTTGATGCATGACAAAAATCTACTTTATCTTATGTATAAGAAATTTCTCTACATAAACTGATGATCATCACTATTTTGCCTTATATTATAATCCATTTTATGAGTGCATTTTTAAAACCCTATAACTATTGTGTTCGAAAAGAGCATGCATAATGAAGTTAGGGAATATGTCTAGAGCCTTGACGATGATGATGTTATGATGAGGTATTGATGATGATATGATGATGTTGATGATCATGATGTTTTATGATGTCTTAGCATTAGAATATAATTGCTAAATGATGTCCCTTGAGTTTTGAAGTTGATGTTGATGTTATGAGTTGAGGTATTATGTCCCTCTAGGACCGATGTTGATGTTGAGGTTTTATAATATGTCCCCATGGGACTGATGTTGATGTTGAGGTTTTATACTATGTCCCTCTGGGACCGATGTTGATGTTGAGGTATTATATCATGTCCTTATGTGACTGATGATGATGTACTATGTCCCTATGGGACTGATGATGTTGATGTTTTATGAGCATGTCGAGTTCTGGGAGGAGTATTGAGCACCGAAATGGGTAGAGAGTGAGTTCCACTCAAACTCATTAACTACGTGGCCCGCGTAGGAAGAGAGGATTGAACCACAATGTGGATGGCTCCTATCTTGTCCCAAAAGAGGACTGATGTTTGATGTTTTCTTGTGGATCCACTGATGTGATGTCCTTTACCCCGGGCAGGGTATTGGATGGATGTGGCAACGGCATCGCTTCGTTGTATCATCACTGGCTCATAAGTGATGGTTGTCGGTTAGAGAAACTCCTAGTTAGGTTTCATTTGATAGAATTCTGATGTTGATGTTGATGTGATGTTGAGTCGAGCCCTTGAGTCGATGTGATGTTTCCTTGAGCCGGTGTGATGTTCCCTTGAGCCGATGTGATGTTCCCTTTTATGTGAGTCGATGTCAAAGTTACTTGAGATGAGCTTGATGTGATGTTGA
The DNA here is from genome assembly GCA_029948455.1 of Solanum rostratum. Classification (NCBI taxonomy): domain Eukaryota; kingdom Viridiplantae; phylum Streptophyta; class Magnoliopsida; order Solanales; family Solanaceae; genus Solanum; species Solanum rostratum. Next base: position 11,079,621 of record CM057053.1, on the reverse strand, counting down.
TGTCTGATGAGAGATTGATGAGTCGATTGTCTATTCTAATTTCTTGCCTTAGATAGACTTTTGACATTACGACGGAGTATGATGTTGAGTTGATGTTTCTTTATGTTGTGTACTTACCCTGTTATTCAGCTATTTTACATGCCAGTACATTCCAAGTACTGACGCCATTTGGCGCTGCATCGTTTCATGACGCAGATACATGAGTTCGAGGATTTCAGCAGGCACACTATTGAAGTCCAAGGTTTCGAGTTCAGATTTCGGTGAGCCTCCTTGCTATCCGGAGGAGACCCTTCTATGTTATTTTCCTTTATTTCATTGAGTCGGTAGCCATGGCATGTCATGGCACCATTCTTAGACTGTTGAGTCAGGTTAGAGGCTTCGTCGACACGATGTTGAAGTTGATGTGGATGTTTTCCTTATAAACTAAGGAGTATTTTACTTACTCATTTGACGTTAAGATTGATGATTGGCCATTTGGCCCTTTCCTGAGTTTCTCTTTTTATGATGTTTTTCGCTATGTTGATGTTGAGTGATGTGATGAGGCTAAGTGGTTCGCTCAGGGGCTAGAAATAGTCTCGGGGTGCCGGCCACGCCCAGGGTACCCTCCCGGGGCGTGAAAAACTTGGTATCAGAGCACAGAGCTCAAGAGTCCTAGGGAGTCTATGAAGCCGTGTCTAGTAGACTCTTGGTTATGCGTGTTTGTGCACCACTCTTCATAAACAGAATGCTATAGGGCATTTAGGAAATGGTCACCCTTCTTTGATGTTCTGAGTTCGTGCGATAGAGCTTGGCTCTATGAGAGCCTCCTTTTCTAATTCGTGTGTTACGCGTTTGCAGATAATGCCTCCAAAACGCACATCTGCCCAAAGAGATGCCTCAGTCCCCGATACTGAGAATCCCTTACCAGAGGCCCCTCATCAGCATGGGACAAGGAGACAGGGACGACCTGCTAGAGCTGCTGAGGCTCCACCAGCACCTCCTGTTCAGTCAGCCTCCACTTCGGAAGAAGACGTCAGGGGAGCCATTGCTATGCTCACCCAGTTAGTGGCCTCTCAGAGTAGCAGTCGTGGCCCCCAGGCCCCTAGCTCCAGTTCCCAAGAGCCTACAGCTGCAACTAGGCTCAGAGATTTCCTGAGGATGAACCCGCCAGTTTATACGGGGTCAAAGGTTGAGGAGGACCCACGAAACTTCATTGATGAGATGCGTAAAATCTTGAGAGCTATGTATGCGAATGAGGTGGAGGGAGTCGAGCTGGTCTCTTATCAGCTTAAGGATGTTGCCAATGTCTGGTATAACCAGTGGGAGGATGGTAGAGGTGAGGATGTTGAACTGGCTGAGTGGGAGGAGTTCGAGAGTGCCTTTCTCGATCACTTCTTCCCCCAAGAGTTGAGGGAGGCAAAAGTCGAGGAGTTCGTGAATCTGAAATAAGAGGAGCTGACAGTCAAAGAGTACAGCTTGAAGTTCATCCAGCTGTCCAGATACGCTCTAGAGGCAAGAATGAGGAAGTATGTGTCTGGGTTGGGCAGGCATGTGAAGAGGGAGTGCAAGGCAGCATTGCTGATTCCAGACATGGATATTGCTAGACTTATGGTCTATGCTCAACAGACTGAGGAGGACAAAAAGAGGGACAAAGAAGAGCAGCAGAAGAAGAAAGCTAAATCGGCAGGGCATGAGCCTAATCTGCAGAAGCAGAATAAAGGTGATAGGACCTTCTTTCAAAAGAAGTCTTCTAGCCATGCACCTTCAATTGGGAGTGCACCTGTTCAGCAAAACAGGTATGATCAGAGATCCTATGGTCATCAGAACTTCAGAGCACAGGGATCTCAGTCCCAAGCCAGTGTTGCTCAAGGTCCGAGGGGAAAGCCCCCTTGTAGCAGATGTGGTAGGCTGCATCTTGGCGCGTGCCGTGATGGCACTAGTATTTGCTTTACCTGTGGAAAGCCTGGTCACTTCCAGAATGAGTGCCCTATGGGAAATCAGAGGTGGAGTGATAGAGGTAATCGAGCTCAGTCTTCTACAGCGCCCCCTGAGGGTAATCATCAGAAGGCAACTACTACAAATGCAGGAGGCGGGACGAACCGTCTGTATGCGATGGGAAATCAACGGGATCAAGAGGTTACTCCAGATGTTGTTCGGGTATGCTCCGAATCTTTTCTTATGATTGTTATGCATTACTTGACCCCGGTGCCACCTTATCTTTTGTGACACCCTATGTGGCCAATAAGTTTGAGATTCTTCCTGAGTGTTTGCTTGAGCCTTACACTGTTTTGACTCCTACTGGTGAGTCAATTCTGGCTAAGAGGATCTATAGAGACTGTATAGTGTCTATCTATCATAGGGACACTTTGGCCAATTTGGTAGAGTTGGAGATGGTTGACTTTGATGTGATCCTTGGTATGGATTGGCTCCATGCTTGTCATGCTTCCATAGACTGTAGGACCCGAGTTGTTACATTTCATTTTCCTAATGAACCGGTCCTAGAGTGGAAGGGAGGTTATGTTGCACCCAAGGGTAAATTTATTTCTTACCTGAGGGAGAGGAGGTTGATCTCTAAGGGGTGTATCTATCACCTTGTACGAGTTAAATCTGATGATGTTGAGTCCCCTACTCTTGAGTCGGTCCCGTTTGTAAATGAGTTCCCTGAGGTGTTCCCTGAGGATTTACCTGGAGTCCCTCCTGATAGGGAGATCGACTTCGGTATTGATGTACTTCCTGAGACACAGCCTATTTTGATTCCACCATATAGGATGGCCCCTGCTGAGTTGAAAGAGTTGAAGGAGCAGTTGAAGGATCTGTTAGAAAAAGGTTTTATTAGACCTAGTGTTTCTCCTTGGGGTGCTCCCGTTCTGTTTGTAGGAAAGAAGGATGGGTCACTGAGAATGTGCATAGATTATAGGCAATTGAACAAGGTCACAGTCAAGAATAAATATCCTCTTCCCAGGATAGATGACTTGTTTGACCAACTTCAAGGTGCCTCATGCTTTTCAAAGATAGACCTCAGATCGGGTTATCACCAATTGAAGGTGAGAGAATGTGACATTCCAAAGACAGCTTTCAGGACAAGATATGGACACTTTCAGTTTTTGGTCATGTCCTTTGGGTTGACGAATGCACCTGCAGCTTTCATGGATTTGATGAATAGGGTGTTCAGGCCCTACCTTGATATGTTCGTGATTGTGTTCATTGATGATATTCTGGTATATTCGAGGAGTGAGGAAGAGCATGCTAAACATCTTAGAGTTGTCCTTCAAACTCTTAAGGACCAGGAGTTGTATGCGAAGTTCTCCAAATGTGAATTTTGGCTCAAATCAGTGGCCTTTCTAGGTCATATGGTTTCAGGTGATGGGATCCGAGTAGATGGTCAAAAGATTGAAGCGGTTGATAGTTGGCCAAGACCGAACTCTCCAACTGACATAAGGAGTTTTCTGGGGTTGGCAGGCTACTACCGCAGATTTGATGAGGGATTTTCTTCTCTATCCGCCCCATTGACCAAACTGACCCAGAAAAAGGTCAAGTTTGAGTGGTCTGAAGAATGTGAGAAGAGTTTCCAGGAGCTAAAGACTAGGTTGACTACTGCACCTGTCTTGACCTTGCCTGACGGGACGGAAGGTTTTGTAATATACTGTGATGCGTCAAGAGTTGGATTGGGATGTGTGTTAATGCAAAGAGGTAAAGTGGTGGCTTATGCTTCCAGGCAGCTTAAAGTTCATGAGAAGAACTATCCGACCCATGATCTTGAGTTGGCGGCAGTGGTGTTCGCACTTAAAATCTGGCGCCACTACTTGTATGGAGTGCATGTGGACGTGTTTACGGATCACAAGAGTTTGCAGTATGTCTTCAGTCAGAGAGAGCTCAACCTGCGACAGAGGAGGTGGTTGGAATTGCTCAAGGAATACGACATGAGCATCATGTACCACCCAGGTAAAGCTAATGTTGTTGCTGATGCTCTTAGCAGGTTGTCTATGGGTAGCACAGCCCATATTGAGGAAGAGAAGAAGGAGTTAGTAAAGGAAGTGCAAAGGTTGGCTCGATTGGGAGTCCAGCTTGAGGAGAACGACGAGGGAGGAATTAGTATTCAGAATGGGTCTGCATCGTCCCTAGTGACAGAGGTAAAAGAGAAGCAGGACCGAGATCCTGTTATACTCCAATTGAAGGAGGATGTTCAGAAGCAAAAAGTGATGATCTTCTCCAAAGGGGGAGATGGGGTATTGAGATACCAGAGTAGGCTATGTGTCCCTGATGTTAATGGTGTCCCAGAGAGGATTCTGGCTGAGGCCCATAATACTAGATACTCCATTCATCCGGGCTCCACCAAGATGTATCACGACCTGAGAGAGGTCTATTGGTGGAGTGGAATGAAGCGGGATATCGCGGAGTTTGTTTCAAGGTGCCCAGATTGCCAACAAGTAAAAGTTGAGCATCAAAGGCCAATTGGCTTGGCCCAAAACTTTGAGATTCCAGAATGGAAGTGGGAGATGATTAACATGGATTTCATCACTGGACTACCGAGATCCCGGAGACAGCACGATTCCATATGGGTGATTATGGAAAGGATGACGAAGTCAGCGCATTTCCTGGCAGTCAGGACGACTAACACTGCATAGGATTATGCCAAGATGTATATCCAGGAGATTGTGAGGTTGCATGGAGCTCCATTGTCCATTATCTTGGACCGAGGAGCCCAATTATTTCTCAGGTCTAGAAGTCCTTCCAAAAAGGATTGGGTACCAAAGTGAGTTTGAGCACATCCTTTCATCCACAGACGGATGGTTAGGCAGAGCGCACTATTCAGACGGTGGAGGACATGTTGAGAGCCTGCGTCCTTGATTTCAAAGGAAATTGGGATGATCATTTACCGTTGATTGAATTCGCATATAACAACAGTTATCATGCGAGCATCCAAATGACCCCTTATGAGGCATTGTATGGGAGGAGATGTAGATCACCTATTGGGTGGTTTGAAGTTGGAGAGGCAGAGTTGATCGGTCCTGATCTTGTTCACCAGTCCATGGAGAAGGTGAAAATTATTTGGGAAAGATTGAAGACTGCCCAAAGCCGTTAGAAATCTTACACAGATGTGAGGAGAAGAGACTTAGAGTTTGAGGTAAGCGATTGGGTTTACTTGAAGGTATCACCCATAAAGGGTGTCATGAGATTTGGGAAAAGGGAAAATTAAGCCCTCGCTATATTGGCCCCTATCAGATCGTACGAAGAATTGGGAAGGTTGCCTATGAGCTAGATTTACCTTCCGAACTAGATGGAATCCATCCGGTGTTCCATATTTCGATGTTGAAGAAATGTTTGGGGGATCCTGCCTTGGTAATTCCTGTGGAAAGCACGGGAGTCAGAGGCAGTTTGTCTTATGAGAAAATTCCAGTCCAGATCCTTGATCGGCAGGTTCACAAATTGAGAAACAAAGAGATAGCCTCTGTCAAAGTCTTGTGGAGGAATCAATTTGTTGAGGAAGTCACATGGGAAGCTGAGGAAGAGATGAAAGCTAAATACCCGCACCTGTTCGTTCTTGAGGGTGATGAAAGTGTGGAAGGTAACATTCCTACCTTTATGTAAATTGATGTTCTCACCATGATGTGATGTTTGTTTATGGCATTGGTGTCTGTGTACATTTACATGATAATGAGGTCGATGAGAAATTGAGGTGATGATGTCAATGAGCAAGTATCGAGGTGAGCCTGGAGTCTATTCGTGCCATGTATCATTCCTACACATCATTCGAGGATGAATGATCCTAAGGGGGAGATAATGTAACACCCGATAAATTACAAAAATACCCCTAGGGAAGAGGTGTGCAGAAAATGCATCTTTCCATGCTCGAATTAAAAATCCGAGAGTGGATTCGTGATCGGCACTGAAAATGGAGTGGGAAGAGGGTCTCGGTCGATTTTTAGAGCGATCGAGTCGAAAGATAATTTTTCGTTCCAAAATAAAAAGCAGTGTGCCTACGCGACAGGACCGCGTCGCGGATCGGTCGCAGAGCCACACTTATGTTTTCTGTAAATTTTTCGACGGAGTTGAATTTTCGAAAATACACTGTCCGCGATAGGTCCGCGTCGCGGACTGTGTTATTTCAGGATGGGGATAAATTCTTTTAAATTATGAAGGACAATTTGGTCCATTCCTAACTACCCTAAATGTTTCCCTACGACTAATAGATGTCGGTTTCTAAGAAGGGGTTTCAAAAATCCAATTTCTAAAGCGTATTCTCTCTAAAGGTCACCAAAGTTAGGGCTTGAAGGAAGTTGAGGTTGAAGAGATCTTGTTAGCAAAACATTCCAGGTATGTAAGGCTAACTAAAGCATGGGAATATCCTCCCATGTGCCCCCCTAAATGTTAGATATCATATCTTGATGTGACAAAGTTAATATGAAGAGTTGATGCATGACAAAAATCTACTTTATCTTATGTATAAGAAATTTCTCTACATAAAACTGATGATCATCACTATTTTGCCTTATATTATAATCCATTTTATGAGTACATTTTTAAAATCCTATAATTATTGTGTTCGAAAAGAGCATGCATAATGAAGTTAGGGAATATGTCCAGAGCCTTGACGATGATGATGTTATGATGAGGTATTGATGATGATATGATGATGTTGATGAGCATGATGTTTTATGATGTCTTAGCATTAGAATATAATTGCTAAATGATGTCCCTTGAGTTTTGAAGTTGATGTCGATGTTATGAGTTGAGGTATTATATCCCTCTGGGACCGATATTGATGTTGAGGTTTTATAATATGTCCCCATGGGACTGATGTTGATGTTGAGGTTTTATACTATGTCCCTCTGGGACCGATGTTGATGGTGAGGTATTATATCATGTCCTTATGTGACTGATGATGATGTACTATGTCCCTATGGGACTGATGATGTTGATGTTTTATGAGCATGTCGAGTTCTGGGAGGAGTATTGAGCACCGAAATGGGTAGAGAGTGAGTCCCACTCAAACCCATTAACTACGTGGCCCGCGTAGGAAGAGAGGATTGAACCGCAATGCGGATGGCTCCTATCTTGTCCCAAAAGAGGACTGATTTTTGATGTTTTCTTGTGGATCCACTGATGTGATGTCCTTTACCCCGGGCAGGGTATTGGATGGATATGGCAACGGCATCGCTTCGTTGTATCATCACTGGCTCATAAGTGATGGTTGTCGGTTAGAGAAACTCCCAGTTAGGTTTCATTTGATAGAATTCTGATGTTGATGTTGATGTGATGTTGAGTCAAGCCCTTGAGTCGATGTGATGTTTCCTTGAGCCGGTGTGATGTTCCCTTGAGCCGATGTGATGTTCCCTTTTATGTGAGTCGATGTCAAAGTTCCTTGAGATGAGCTTGATGTGATGTTGATGTCTGATGAGAGATTGATGAGTCGATTGTCTATTCTAATCTCTTGCCTTAGATAGACTTTTGACATTACGACGGAGTATGATGTTGAGTTGATGTTTCTTTATGCTGTGTACTTACCCTGTTATTCAGCTATTTTACATGTCTGTACATTCCAAGTACTGGCGCCATTTGGTGCTGCATCGTTTCATGATGCAGATACAGGAGTTCGAGGATTTCAGCAGGCACACCGTTGAAGTCCAAGGTTTCGAGTTCAGATTTCGGTGAGCCTCCTTGCTATCCGGAGGAGACCCTTCTATGTTATTTTCCTTTATTTCATTGAGTCGGTAGCCATGGCATGTCATGGCACCATTCTTAGACTGTTGAGTCAGGTTAGAGGCTTCGTAGACACGATGTTGAAGTTGATGTGGATGTTTTCCTTATAAACTAAGGAGTATTTTACTTACTCATTTGACGTTAAAATTGATGATTGGCCATTTGGCCCTTTCCTGAGTTTCTCTTTTTATGATGTTTTCCGCTATGTTGATGTTGAGTGATGTGATGAGGCTAAGTGGTTTGCTCATGTCACGACCCGGGGTCGGGGTCTAGATGTGACACGGCGAATGGGGACCCGAAAGCCCCCAAACAAGCCTCAAATTCGCAGAAAGTTAAAGGCAAGATTAAAGAGAACATTCTTAAAACCAAAAGGGAGGACATATTCCATAGATAACAAAATGAGAAGTTTATACAATTGTCCAATAAGTGCCTCTAATCAAGGAACGGGGGCCGGGACAGGTTCCGGGCTCACCCTCAGTCAAAATACATACATAGAGGAGGTGTACAAAAGAAATCAAAAGTATGCCCTCGAATGACGGGGCTCACCACAAAATATCTAGGAAGGGATAAGCTACGCGTCCGGCTGATATTGCTCAAACTGCTCGGTCCCTGCATGGTAAAATCATGCAGGCATAGAGTATGCGTTAGTACATTGAATGTACTAAGTATGTGGGTATGCAATGCACGTGACTTACTGAACCTGCGTAACCATGTTAAGTGGCAAGGGCACATAATATACAAGGAATACATATACAATAGAAATTATATATACAAGATGCCATGAAACACGTGATGCGTGCAATGCGATAGTGCTCCTATATAACGGGGATGGACTATAACCGACAAACCAAATCCATGCGAGCTATTACACGAATTGGACCGATTGGGACCTCCCATCGGTAGGGAGAAGATTACTTGCCAAGGGTAATCTACATCACACCTTACGACCCGCTTTTCGGTGGATGGACACCTTCCTTACGACCCGCTTTTCGGAAGGATTTACAAGATCAAGACAAATCATAGTCATGTACAAATAGACGAATTACATCCGTCCCTATGTAGGCACATAGTTCGAGAAAAAGGGGGAAGACCCCCAATTCCATCGGTGCTAAGTCTTACACATCCCACAAGAATACTTATATATATATAACTATGCTTTCAAGAGAGTCAAGTGCAAGTTCATAACGTTCCAGACATAATTGGGCTCAACGCCGATTTACAAGATCATATTCAAGATGCCAATGCAAGGAATAGCTCATCTACAAGTACAAGATGGTGCAAGCATCCAAGATGCTCAAAGAGCCAAGATTGTAGACATACTGGTGATCACCTTATTGTCATATCCCATGTCTTACCAAAATTCACATTATAGTTCCCTTTCCGGACAAATTTCGGGCTTAACCCACATTTCCAAACTTTTCATATACCAATGCCGTGAGTATGATGCAAATGTAAAAATGTAGGAATGGCATGAGTGATGTAGAGTATATTCAAATGTAGCAACAAGAGGTAAAAACTAGAAAATCCATAATAAAATTAGTAAAAATGGTAGTAACATCACCCATACATAAAACATAGTTAGGGGGACATGCAAGTTCATAATTCCATAATCCAAATAGTTCATTTCCATAAAACTAACATAAATCATGGTAGGGAGCCTAAACTAACACATGCATGGTTCAAAGTACCAAGAACAAGTAGTAATACTAACATTTTAAGTAGACAAGTGTATGAAAAAATTTAAGAAGAACTTAGGTCTTCTTGGTTGAAAGGAACCAAGAATCAAACCCCACATACCCGGTAGAAGACAAACTTGAGGTGAAATTGACTCACAACCTTGGCCCCTAGCTTGAACAAATTCTTAGAGAGATGTAGGAGAGCCTTGAGAAAGAACTTTTAGAGAGAGAGTTGAAGTGTAGAAATGCTTCAAAATGGTGAAGTATGGAATATATATGAAGCTCAAGAAAGGGTGGAAAAGACCATATTTGCACCGGAATAAACCAAAATTACGAAATTGCCATTAATGAAACGGATCAAGAATTGGCCTGTCTGGGGCATACGGTCCGGTAAACGGACCGTCTGGGCTCACACGGACCGTCTACCGGTCCGTGGCCCTACCCTTAGAAAATTTTCAGGCGGAAAACTGCCACGAGACGGTCCGGTAGACGGACCGTCTGGCCTCACAGGAACCGTGCCCCTGGTCCCTTTTTTTTCTGACCACACGGACCGTGAGGCTTCACACGGACCGTGTGGTGGCCCGTCTGCTCCTCCCCTTTCCCACGCACCATCCCCACACGGGAGGCCACACGGACCGTGTGGCTTCGCACGGGCCGTGTGGTCACCCGTCCGCCTTTACTTTCCCAGGCGCCACTTCACGGAAGGCCACACGGACCGTGTGGCTTCACACGAACCGTGTAGGCCCTTCCGTGAGGCGGTGCCTGGCAACTTTTGGGCAGTTTCAGGGACCTTGAGGTGACGTCAAGGGTTCGGGGCCTTTCATCATCTCCCCCTTGGGAACATTCGTCCTCGAATGTGCAAGAACAAGGCTAGAAAAGATATAGTTAAGGCAAGATAGATCCGATTCAAGAAACAATGCACAACTTAACTCAAAATGCAAGATTGTACACAAAAGCTTTTTATCATAAATCAAATTATAGCTCAAAACCAATTCATGTCAAAATTATATGCAACACAATTGCCAAGGAAAGAAAATCCTTTAATGTACACATATGCATGTCATGCCATGAGACTCAAGAGGGCAAGAAAACGACATAGTTGATAGGGAAGGATTCCTAGTACCTTAAGCTTGAGTAGATTGGAAAAGATGGGGGTATCGCTTCATCATGTCCAACTCCGCCTCCCAAGTAGCACTCTCTACTAGTTGATTCCTCCAAAGTACCTTTACCGAAGCCACATCCTTGTTGCGAAGTCGCTTAACTTGCCTATCCAAAATTGCCACCGGCACCTCCTCATAAGTCAAATTTTCCTCAACCTCAATCCCTTCCAAAGGCACAATGGAGCTAGGATCACCAACAAACTTTCTCAACATAGATACATGAAAGACCGGGTGGATTGAACCCAAATCCGGAGGTAACTCTAACTTATAAGCCACATCTCCAATCCGCTCAACAACTTCATAAGGGCCAACATACCGGGGGCTCAACTTGCCCTTTTTGCCAAAACGCATAACGCCCTTCATAGGAGAGACTTTCACATAAACCCAATCCCCTACATGAAATTCGAGGTCTCTTCTCCTACTATCCGCATAGGACTTTTGGCGACTTTGGGCCACTTTCAATCTCTCCCTAATCACCTTTACCTTCTCCATAGCGTCCATAACCAAATCCGGGCCAACCAAGGCCATTTCCCCCACTTCAAACCATCCCACCGGGGATCTACACCGTCTCCCATACAAGGCTTCAAACGGAGCCATGCCAATACTAGCATGGAAGCTATTATTATAGGCAAACTCGATGAGTGGAAGATGATCATCCCAATTTCCCTTAAACTCCAACACACATGCTCTCAACATGTCCTCCAAGGTTTGAATAGTCCGCTCCGCTTGGCCATCGGTTTGAGGATGAAAAGCGGAACTCAACTTAATTTTGGTCCCAAGGCCCTTCATAAAAGATTTCCAAAAGTGGGAAGTGAATTGAGTACCACGGTCCGATATGATGGACCTAGGTACACCATGCAACCTCACCATCTCTTGGATATACAACCTCGCATAATCCTCGGCACTGAAAGTAGCTTTGACCGGTAAAAAGTGGGCTGATTTCGTCATCCGATCCACAATAACCCAAATGGAGTCGAATTGCCTTCGGGTCCGAGGCAATCCAACCACAAAGTCCATATTCACATCCTCCCACTTCCAGGTGGGAATTTCGATGTCTTGGGCCAAACCACCGGGCCTCTGGTGCTCAACTTTCACCTGTTGACAACTCGGACATTCCGACACAAACTTGGCAACATCCCTCTTCATACCATGCCACCAATAAATCTCTCTCAGGTCCCGGTACATCTTGGTAGACCCCGGGTGAATAGAGTAGTGAGAGTTGTGAGCCTCACTCATAATCACCTTCCTGAGGTCATCCACGTCGGGAACACAAAGCCGGTTTTGGTACCGGAGTACCCCATCTCCCCCTTGGGAGAAAGCCTCGATTTCTTTTGCAGCAACCAACTTCTTCAACTCACACAACGATGGATCTAGATCTTGTTTAGCTTTCACTTCATTCACCACAGAAGATTCTGACCCGTTCTGAACCCGAATACCACCTGTGCTAGAATCAGTCAACCTGACACCCAACCTAGCCAACCGGTGGATATCCCTTGCCAACTCCTTTTTCTCATTTTCAACATGTGCCACACTTCCCATAGACAACCTGCTAAGGGCGTCGGCTACGACATTGGCCTTGCCCGGATGATACAACACACTCATGTCGTAATCTTTCAGAAATTCCAACCACCTCCTTTGCCTGAGATTAAGATCCCTCTGAGTGAACACATACTGCAAACTTTTGTGATCGGTAAATACATCAACATAGACCCCGTACAAATAGTGCCTCCAAATTTTCAAAGCAAACACCACCGCTGCTAATTCAAGGTCGTGAGTGGGATAATTTCGTTCATGCACTTTCAACTGTCTTGATGCATACGCTATCACCTTACCATTCTGCATAAGCACACAACCCAATCCGACCCTCGAGGCATCACAATACACCACGAACCCTTCTGAACCACTTGGCAAGGTCAAAACAGGAGCTGATGTAAGTCGATCCTTCAAAGTTTGGAAACTCCTCTCACATTCATCCGACCATACAAACTTAGCCTGCTTCTGAGTCAACTTGGTCAACGGAGATGCAATAGAGGAGAAACCTTCTACAAACCTTCTATAGTACCCGGCCAACCCAAGAAAACTGCGAATATCCGAAGGGGTCAACGGTCTAGGCCAATTTTTCACAGCCTCCGTCTTCCTGGGTCTACCTTGATACCATCCCCGGATACCACATGCCCGAGGAAAGCCACTTCGCCCAACCAAAACTCGCACTTGCTGAATTTGGCATATAATTTCTTTTCCCTCAGAGTTTGGAGGGCCATCCTTAAATGATTCCCGTGCTCTTGCTCACTTCGGGAGTAAACGAGGATATCATCAATAAATACCACCACAAAGCTATCCAAGAACGGCTTAAACACCCTGTTCATTAAATCCATAAATGCGGCCGGAGCGTTAGTTAGACCAAATGACATCACCACAAATTCAAAGTGCCCGTACCTTGTTCGAAAAGCTGTTTTGGGGATATCACACTCTCTAACCTTCAACTGATGGTATCCGGAACGGAGATCAATTTTTGAGAAGTGAGTGGCACCTTGTAGCTGATCAAACAAATCATCAATCCTCGGCAACGGGTACTTGTTCTTAACTGTCATCTTATTCAACTGCCTGTAATCAATACACATACGGAGAGACCCATCCTTCTTCCTCACGAACAACACGGGAGCACCCCACGGTGATGTACTAGGCCGAATGAAGCCCTTCTCTAATAAGTCCTTCAACTGCTCCTTTAACTCTTTCAATTCCGCCGGGGCCATCCGATATGGAGGGATAGAAATAGGTTGAGTATCCGGAAGTAGATCTATGCCGAAATCTATCTCTCTATCCAGAGGAATGCCCGGTAAGTCCTCGGGGAACACATCTGAAAATTCATTTACCACAGGGACGGACTCGAGAGTAGGCACCTCAGAATCTGCATCTCGGACCCTTACCATATGGTAGATACACCCCTTAGAAATCATTTTCTGTGCCTTGAGGTAGGAAATAAACCTACCTTTAATAGAGGAATCACTACCCTTCCATTCAAGAACTGGCTCACCGGGAGGTTGGAACTGGACTTTCCGGGTTCTACAATCTATGGAAGCATAAGATGCATGCAGCCAATCCATTCCGAGAATCACATCAAAATCAAACATTTCAAGTTCCACTAGATCACAGGGAAAGATTTTGTGCAACACAGCAACAGGACACCCATAATAAACCCTATGAGCAACAATAGATTCACCCACGGGGGTGTAGACCGAGAAAGGCTCTCTTAGAATCTGGGGTTTCAAACCGAACTTAACAGCCAATAACGGAGTCACAAAAGACAAGTTTGCCCCTGGGTCAAGCAAAACGTAAGCATCAAAATCAAAAACTTTTAACATACCCGTCACAACATCTGGAGCCTCCTCGACATCCTGGCGAGCATGGAGTGCGTAGAACCTGTTATTTCTCGGGGCAGCACCTGGAGGACCCCTCTGTTGACCCTGCCTGCCTCGGGCTACCTGACCTCGGTCTCCGCGCGCATTCCTTGGACAGTCAGCAACTTTATGGTCCTTGCTTCCACATCCGAAACAAAGTCCCAAATCCCTCCGGCAGGCACCTGTGTGAGGCCTCCCACACTTGTCACATATCAAGTATCCCGGTCCACCACCTACCTGAACTCCGGGAGGGGGTGCCCGAGCATTAGCCACCCTAGCTCCCGAGCCTTGGCCCTGCTGGAAGCGTCCAAAACCAACATTCTTAGCCCCGGAGAACTTACCATCAACACGGGCTCTCTTGGGATCATATGCTCTCTTCTCCTTGAGTTTCTCTCCCTCAATCTGCTCAGTGTACACCATGAGCCGGGCAATATCCATGTCCCCAATCAGCATAGCAGTTCGGCATTCTTTCACCAGCAAGTCAGAAATACCTGAAACAAATTTGTGCATTCTGGCACGGGGATCAGCCACCAGGGACGGAGCATATTTAGACAATTTGGTGAATTTGAGGGCATAATCCCTCACACTCATACTTCCCTGCTTAAGATTAATAAACTCGGTCATTTTGGCCTCCCTCAGCTCAAGTGGGAAGAAGCGGTCCAGGAAGGCAGTTCTGAACTCTCCCCATGTAACATCACTATCATCAACCCGCTCCATAGCCCACTGCGTATACCATACCTGGGCCACATCTTTCAACTGATAAGCAGCCAACCCAGCTTTCTCTTCAGACGAGACGCCCATAATATTCAATATTTTTGAGAGCTCATCAATGAACTCCTGAGCATCTTCATCAGCCCGAGACCCGTAGAACTCCGGGGGATTCATCCGGATAAAATCCCTCACGATAGAAGCGGGTGCAGGGTCCCGTGGCAAGTTGGCCTGCCTTGCCTGAGCTGTCACGGCCTGTGCGAGCATGGCGAAAGCAGCACGAAATTTGCCATTTGATATAGGCTCCTCCATAGGCTCGGGAGGGGCCTGATCCTCGGCAGCAGGAGCCGGCCTAGGGAGTGGAGGTCTTCCTCGAGGCATTTCTGAAAAAAAAAATTAACGACACCAATAAGCAAGGAAATTCATAAGCTAGCTATAACACGATATAAGACACAAAGAAGGGAGAATTTCCTAAAACGTCTTCGCAGCCTCCCATTCATAGGTATGGTGCACTTCACACCCATGAATAGGACTCTACTCAACGCGGCACGTTGGACTCCGAGGACCATTGAAAACCCAAGGCTCTGATACCACCATTTGTCACGACCCGGGGTCGGGGTCTAGATGTGACATGGCGAATGGGGACCCGAAAGCCCCCAAACAAGCCTCAAATTCGCAGAAAGTTAAAGGCAAGATTAAAGAGAACATTCTTAAAACCAAAAGGGAGGACATATTCCATAGATAAGAAAATGAGAAGTTTATACAATTGTCCAATAAGTGCCTCTAATCAAGGAACGGGGGCCGGGACAGGTTCCGGGCTCACCCTTAGTCAAAATACATACATAGAGGAGGTGTACAAAAGAAATCAAAAGCATGCCCTCGAAAGACGGGGCTCACCACAAAATATCTAGGAAGGGATAAGCTACGCGTCCGGCTGATATTGCTCAAACTGCTCGGTCCCTGCATGGTAAAATCATGCAGGCATAGAGTATGCGTTAGTATGTTGAATGTACTAAGTATGTGGGTATGCAATGCACGTGACTTACCGAACCTGCGTAACCATGTTAAGTGGCAAGGGCACATAATATACAAGGAATACATATACAATAGAAATTATATATACAAGATGCCATGAAACACGTGATGCGTGCAATGCGATAGTGCTCCTATATAACGGGGATGGACTATAACCGACAAACCAAATCCATGCGAGCTATTACACGAATTGGACCGATTGGGACCTCCCATCGGTAGGGAGAAGATTACTTGCCAAGGGTAATCTACATCACACCTTACGACCTGCTTTTCGGTGGATGGATACCTTCCTTACGACCCGCTTTTCGGAAGGATTTACAAGATCAAGACAAATCATAGTCATGTACAAATAGACGAATTACATCCGTCCCTATGTAGGCATATAGTTCGAGGAAAAGGGGGAGGACCCCCAATTCCATCGGTGCTAAGTCTTACACATCCCACAAGAATATTTATATATATATAACTATGCTTTCAAGAGAGTCAAGTGCAAGTTCATAACGTTCCAGACATAATTGGGCTCAACGCCGATTTACAAGATCATATTCAAGATGCCAATGCAAGGAATAGCTCATCTACAAGTACAAGATGGTGCAAGCACCCAAGATGCTCAAAGAGCCAAGATTGTAGACATACCGGTGATCACCTTATTGTCATATCCCATGTCTTACCAAAATTCACATTATAGTTCCCTTTCCGGACAAATTTCGGGCTTAACCCACATTTCCAAACTTTTCATATACCAATGCCGTGAGTATGATGCAAATGTAAAAATGTAGGAATG
Organism: Solanum rostratum; assembly: GCA_029948455.1. Taxonomy (NCBI): domain Eukaryota; kingdom Viridiplantae; phylum Streptophyta; class Magnoliopsida; order Solanales; family Solanaceae; genus Solanum; species Solanum rostratum. The sequence goes on along the minus strand of CM057053.1, from coordinate 11,063,180 downwards.
GCATGGGTGATGTAGAGTATATTCAAATGTAGCAACAAGAGGTAAAAACTAGAAAATCCATAATAAAATTAGTAAAAATGGTAGTAACATCACCCATACATAAAACATAGTTAGGGGGACATGCAAGTTCATAATTCCATAATCCAAATAGTTCATTTCCATAAAACTAACATAAATCATGGTAGGGAGCCTAAACTAACACATGCATGGTTCAAAGTACCAAGAACAAGTAGTAATACTAACATTTTAAGTAGACAAGTGTATGAAAAAATTTAAGAAGAACTTAGGTCTTCTTGGTTGAAAGGAACCAAGAATCAAACCCCACATACCCGGTAGAAGACAAACTTGAGGTGAAATTGACTCACAACCTTGGCCCCTAGCTTGAACAAATTCTTAGAGAGATGTAGGAGAGCCTTGAGAAAGAACTTTTAGAGAGAGAGTTGAAGTGTAGAAATGCTTCAAAATGGTGAAGTATGGAATATATATGAAGCTCAAGAAAGGGTGGAAAAGACCATATTTGCACCGGAATAAACCAAAATTACGAAATTGCCATTAATGAAACGGATCAAGAATTGGCCCGTCTGGGGCATACGGTCCGGTAAACGGACCGTCTGGGCTCACACGGACCGTCTACCGGTCCGTGGCCCTACCCTTAGAAAATTTTCAGGCGGAAAACTGCCACGAGACGGTCCGGTAGACGGACCGTCTGGCCTCACACGAACCGTGCCCCTGGTCCCTTTTTTTTCTGACCACACGGACCGTGTGGCTTCACACGGACCGTGTGGTGGCCCGTCTGCTCCTCCCCTTTCCCACGCACCATCCCCACACGGGAGGCCACACAGACCGTGTGGCTTCGCACGGGCCGTGTGGTCACCCGTCCGCCTTTACTTTCCCAGGCGCCACTTCACGGAAGGCCACACGGACCGTGTGGCTTCACACGAACCGTGTAGGCCCTTCCGTGAGGCGGTGCCTGGCAACTTTTGGGCAGTTTCAGGGACCTTGAGGTGACGTCAAGGGTTCGGGGCCTTTCAGCTCAGGGGCTAGAAATAGTCTCGGGGTGCCGGCCACGCCCAGGGTACCCTCCTAGGGCGTGACCTTTTTTTTGTACTAAAACTATGATCAATTCGATTGAAAGTATTGTTTGGTCAAAATAGAATTTAAAACTTTCCATTCAATAATTCCTATCACATGTCATCATTTGTATAACAGATACACGGATCAAGAATAACGAACACAATCTTAAAATTATTTTCATTGTCTGAGCATTATTTTTTTTAAAAAAAAAATCAACATGTTTATGTGTTCATTGAATATTAAAATTCAAAAACACATCACATAAGTGTTCATGAATCTTGAACAATAAATTTCCTGAAAAATAACTACTATCCAACATACATATGTAGTGTCAGATATTCACTCCATAAATTTAGAACAAAAGCTAACTCATATGAAGAGTATACTAGTAATTTAAGTCAAGTGAATATCATTATCCCTAGATTCATTGATCCAATCATATATTACTCAATTTAGGAGAGCTAATACAAGTTATTAAAACTAGAGATCCGATTAAATCTAGTGACTTGTATTAATTTTATCAGTTATGGAGGAAGGTCTAATGCCAACACATGAACTTAATACTTCACTAAAATTTAGTCGTGAGAGTCATAGAGAACAATCTCTATCACCACTATATCATAATTGAGTTATTTTTCATTAAATTTAATTTTCAAGACATAACAAAACACCTAAAACTATCATTTAAAATGATCTGAAGTTGTCAAATCATTGCATAGCAGTGATTATTTTTATTTGATAGTTTCTTATGAACCTCTTGAATATCAAATCAATTGGAGTTCAAAATTAACATTTATCTCCAAATCTATGATCAAATTTAGATTCAAATGATTTAAGAAAAAATATCAGATCTATATCCTTATCATATATCAATTCATGTTAAATAATCATATGTAATCATTACAATATCTAACATAAATAAAATCGATATAAAGGATTGTACTGCTTACATGAATAATAGATAACACATACGTTTATGCTAGAACAAAAATAATCATGCTAGAACACATAAACTTTAGGAATTTTAATTAGATAAATACCTCTTGAAGCGTGAGCATATACCTTCAAGCAAATCCACGAGTCAGACTGCAGTTATGTGGTCTTCTACAGTGATCCCAAGTTCACATCCGAACTCTCTCAATACTTGGGTGGGCAAGCATTATATAGAAAACTTAATTCTCTTTCATTCAAATCCCCTTTTTTTCTAGATTAAGAAAACCCCTATTTATAGAGGATCTTTTCAAAATCCAAAAAGAAGAAGGAAACCCACTTTTCTTGAAAAACAAGAAACTAATGTGTCCTTCTTTTATTAGAAATAGGATTCTGAGTTCTAATTAAATTTGGGCACTGTAGGGATCACAGAATTAATTGCTGAGACTTCCTATTATGGAAATAATTCAAATAATTAATTTGAAATTATTCTTACCATAATAAATTACAAATCATTCCACTAAAGATTCATAATTGCACTCCTCTATTTATATTTCGAAATTCCCCATTAAACACTTATATAATTCCCCATGTTAAGATTACAGATATTAATCAATAAATTAAATTACTGACAAATTTAATTTAAAGATTAATTTCCTTTAGAACACTGCTTAACTTATTTCATGTGTCGGATTCATAAATTCACTTGCAAGGTTTGACACGATGAAAACTTATAAGTTTCTCCAAAGGCATATCATCGATCTCTATATTGAGACATGGATTCCGTCAACTAACTTATTATTTCACCAATATATATTATTATGGCGGAATGACTTAGTAGACCCTTATACTTGATCCCGTTTGTCACCTAGGACCTTATACTTAGAATTTTTCCAACTAAACCCTTGTACCCATTCAAAATCTACATTTTAAACCCCTCCAACTCATCGTGTCTCTCAATCGCGCCGATGTCACATTCCATGTCAGATCAGATTTGCCACATCATTTTTTATTTTTTACAATAATTTTTTTTTGGTCAAAAAGTCAAAATCCTCATAATTTTCAATATTTTTCCCTTCAAACACAAGTACACCAACCCCTTCTTCTTCAACCCCACCTCCAATTCACCTCAAGAAACAAAACCCACCAAAAATCCAACTCCAAATTACCAAAAAAGTTGTCTTTTCCAGTTTTTTTTTTTTTAAAAAAAATACAGCTTTCAGATTATACAATAAAATACAACCACCCAAGTGAGGAAAAGAAAATGCAGAGTTACAATCTTTCTCAAAGCCAACTGCAATACTAAAAGATGAATCCTCCTAGAATTCCTCTACCTCCAGTATCTGAAATGTAACAAAAGATGTTTCTCTTCCCAAAACAACACTGAAGAAATCAAATAGTAGGGGTACAAAAGAATGGCTATGGCCGCAGAGTTATGATACTGTTGCAGGAATATTAGGCAACACAGATTAAATTTGGCACTCAATCGAATAATTGCTACATCCACCTCTTTGCTCCGTCTCTGAAACTGCCTCAGGATTGCCCTGGAAGTATACATCCTGCTCGTTCTCATTGGCCAAAGACCATTTATGTAAAACTCTAGGAATGAGCTTAAGTAGAATGGATGAAATTTTTTTGATATGGATAAGAGAGAAAAAGAGAAATTGAACTTGAAATCAAGAGGATGAGAAGAAAAATAGGGAAAAAAGAATTGTAAATGGAGTGGCTACTAATATATGGTATGGGTTCTTTGAAAAAATGAGAATCAAAACAAGAGCAAGAGCAAAATCCACTTTAGCAGAAAAATAATTTTCCAAGAAAAAATTATGGCTAACAAGAAGAAATTTCATTTGGAGAGACAAAAACAAGAAGAAAATTGAAGAATTTTTGAGAAGAAGATTGGAGATTTATATATTTGGGCATTTGGAGAAGAAGATGACTGTTAAAGGGATTTTTACAAACATTTCACGCTCCAAAATGGAGTGAAACTCACGCACCAGGCCTCGTATACCACGTAGGATGCCAGGTCAGAAAAAAGTGTTTAAAATGTAGGTTTTGAGTGGATACAAGAGTTTAGTTGGCAAAGTTATAAGTATAAGGTCCTAGGTGACAAACGGGACCAAGTACAGGGGCCTATTAGGCCATTCCGCCTATTATTATCATTCAATCTACCAGGCATATTGACCCATCTCAGAATCTCACCTTTTAATAAATCAAAACGATAAATAATATATACAAATCATAATAGTTATATCGGGATTGAGAATATAAGTACATTTAACAATTTAGAGAATATGTTTTACTTAGTCAGTCTAAAACTATCTCTACTCGGTCACGTTCAATACATACAATATGCACTAGCACAAGAAGTTGGAACTGCACCGTCTCCATAATCAAGATAAATTATATATAATCTTGTGCTACGATCATACTGATGGCTTGTCCAATTTCCATCTTAGATTGTGAACGAAAACTTTATACTTATAAGAACCGATGATTTAATCCTCTGTGTATATGCTCAAACTCTATATACTAAATCATCTACTATATAAGTAAATGGACACATAAACGATTATATAATCTATCAAAACTTTTATTAAAATTGGATGAATAATTGTTCTATAATAAATACTATATCTAAACTCATGATTAATAATATATATTCCATGGTTAATAGTATATATCCCAACAATCTCCCACTTAGACTTTTAACCATCACAATTATTATAATATATTTTATCTAAATGCATGGTTAATAGTATATACCCTAGCAATCTCCCACTTAGATATACAATCTTGAAAATTGTTAGAATACTATGTCTAAATCCATGATTAATAGTATATGCCCTAACAAGAGTTAGACATCAGGATGAGGGAAATACCATCATCTATTATAGGAGATTAGATCGAACCCTTTGGAAGAAATTTAACAATTAGTAATAATGATTGTGATAATTGAATTTAAGAAAATGAACATATAGATTAAGAGCTTATGCGGGAACCTTTTTTATTAGATCAAGAAAAATTGAATTCTAATGTATTTGGCATCTAAATTTCATCTTCTGTGTTGCATTCATATATTATCGTGAGAAGGAGCGTAAACCTAACATCACAAAAGGATAAAATAGAAAGAACATATAAAAATTATAGTTTAAATAAATTTTGTTACAGAAATTTTTATACAAGAGAAGTTAGTGTAATATTTCAAATTACAAGGGAGGTCAATGTAATATTAAGACAAATTTGAAAGGAAGTCTCTATTATTCCTAATAATTAATAGGAAAAATTATGTGAATAGTCAAGATTTTTAATTTTTTTATTAAAAATAGCTATTCTTTCAAAAATTATCAATTATAACCATATTTTAATTAACTGTCAAATCAAAAGTATCCTTATATTACTCTTTTTTTTTCTCAACTTATTTTTAACTTTTTGTTTAAAATAATTTAATATTTAAAATTGAATCTTTCTCTCTCCTTTTTAACCTAATTTACGCACCCCTTTCATTTATTAAAAATATGACTTTATATTCATTTCGTCAGTTAAGAATTCCTCTTTGTTTGCTTGCTTCCCTTTTATTTGGTTCCTATAAATAGTGCTACTTGAGCTCCAAGTATGTAGCCATGACTAATATGAGAAATGGAAATTTAAAACTTCAATTCTTAATTATTTGATCTTTTTACTTTCAAAAAGATACAATTTTTTCCATCCAAATAACAAGTTATCACAAAGACTGAAATATTAAAAGATAATGGTTAAATTTCTCCAAATAAAAAGTTATTGCACTACATGGATATTCCAGATTCAATTTTTGATATCGAATTTCTCCGTTCGAGATATGTTGCGCTGCTTTGGAGTTATGGGCAACAATAGATTGAAGTAGGAGCTACAAGTGATAGTGAGGCACCACCGAAATCGAATAGGGTACATTTTGTTTGTGACAGTAGTAAAAGTATTGAAATACATTAGCTTGGCAGTGTGTTATAGTTGGTTAAATTATTTTTGTTGTACATACTATATGGTAATCAATAACTTATTTTTTGTATGATAAAAAGTTTATTTAAAAGTAATTATCATTATATTCGCGTTCAACGTTTGATTGTTGAGTTATGTATTTTTTAATAAGAATGAATTTGATCAAAAGGATATAAATTCCTTATTCATATTAATATGGATATCCTCCGCAAAATTAAACTCATGATACTTATCAAAAGTGTCAGTAATGGTTGAGTTTTATTGTTACTTAAAGATATATTTTGATATTTTTAATGTATTCCCAAAGTAAAATATATTTTTAATTTATTTCGTGTATCCGATTTTGAATTTCAAAAAGATACAAATTCCTTATTCCATATTAAAATGGATATCCTCCCCAAAATAAAATCACGATACCTTTTAAAAAGTCTAGTAATTTTTGAGTTTTGTTAAGACTTAAGGATACATTTGATAATTTTTTAATGTATTCACTACTAGTAAACCATATTTTTTGTCATTTATTTCTTGCATTCCTTTTCGAATATCTAAAGGAAACAAATTCCTCATTCTATATTAAAATGGGTAATCTTCCCAAAATTAAATCATGATACCTTTGCAAAAGCCTAATAACTTATTAGTTTTGTTAAGACTTAAGGATACATTTGATATTTTAATAAACTCAAAAAGTAAAATATATTTTTTAATTTATTTCATGTATCCGATTTTGAATATCAAAATGATAAAGATTCTTTATTCCATATTAAAATCGGTATCCTTCCCAAAATTATTTCTTGTATCCATTTTTGAATATCAAAAGCATAAAAATTACTTATTCGATATTAAAATTAGGTAACCTTCCCAAAAATATATCATGATGCATTTTCAAAAGATTTATCACTTGTTTAGTTTTCTTTTGGCTAAAGGATATATTTGATATTTTAATTGTATTCTCAAAGTAAAATGTATGTTTAATTTATTGCATGTATCCTATTTTGAGTATCAAAAGGATACAGATTCCTTATTCCATATTAAAATGAGTATCCTTCCAAAAATATTTTCACCACTAGTAAAACGTAATTTAAATTTATTTCTTGTATCTATTTTTGAATATTAAAAGATACAAATTACTTTTTCGATATTAAAATGGGTAACCTTCTCAAAAATATATCATGATGCCTTTTCAAAAAGTTTATCAGTTGTTGAGTTTTCTTTTGGCTAAAAGATACATTTGATATTTTAATGTATTTCCAAAGTAAAATGTATTTTTAATTTTTTTCATTGAATTATATTTCAATCTTATACTTCAACTTCATTGAATTGTATCTCAAATCAACATCAATTTGTTTAGCAACTTCTTTCATCAATTCTCTAAATGTTGCATATTCTTTCATCGTTATAGCCTCTATCGTGCAGTCAACATAACGATTATCATCATTCCATCTTCCCGAATACATTATCATAAACTAATGCTCCCCATAGCTTATTGTTTTCCATCAGAAAAAAAATATATTATAAACATGCTCAAATTGTATTTTAATCATACATGAAGAAATTGTATTCCCAAATATAACTTAAACAAATGTATCCAGAAAAGAAACAACCTTAAAATGTGTAAAAACACTCCAAGTTATTTCTGTATTTCCACGATTATTTTATCAGTTTGAGTATGTGCATAGTAATCTCAGGCCGTTTTGACTCTTGTTGGTACTGTTAGTAGGGTTGTTGAACGAACTATCTTACAATTCTATAATTTTTTGAGTCAAATGGAAGATTATGACTATAAAATGAGGTTTCTGGATAAAGTCCTAGTAAATGATCCCGGGGTGGAATTCTGATGGTTCCATCAGCTCCAGAACAGCCAAATTAGGCTAGGGGCTTGTTCGGTGCAATTATATCGAGTTTTACAAAATTAGCAGTCAGAGTAGATCAATAGTTGACTTTAGTCAACGTCTTTGGTAAACGTACCCAAATGAAAATTATGACCGCACCGTTGGATCTGAAACGTAGATTCTGGTCTAGGAGGACCTTTCATTCAATTTCTGGGGCTTCCGGGTGTGTTTTGATCTTTTTGGTAGATTTTGATATTAGGAAGTGGGACCCACATTGAAATACTCCGATGAGAATTGCGACTACATCATTGAGTCCGAAATGTTGGATCCTATCAGATTAATAAATAGATTATATTTTTTCAACTTCGAATGAGGTCGGAGCGTCAAAATTAAGTTTAAGCAGTTGTTGATAATCAAAAGGGTGACACTGACGTGGCCAAATAAGGAGTTGCCACGGGGAAGAGGTTAAGAATTAAAACATGAAAAGATCTGGAAAAAATTTTCAGAAACAAAACGTGAAACCTAGTGTATACATACAACTTTCAAATTCGACTTCTCTTGGTTTTTTAGCCAATTTTGGTGATCCGAAAGCCTAACTTGTATATTTTTCGAGAGGAACATCGTGGAAGCTTCAGGAACTATATTTGGCACGCCATTTGAGGTAAAAATGGGTCTTTTTGTTGTTACATATTGCGGTTTTGAAATTTTGAAATGTGATTTATGGCTGTCGCCGCCTGATAGAGGCAGAAGCGGGGGCCACCGGAGCTATCTGCGTCGAGTGTTTCGTTATCCGTTTTGAGTGCAATTTTGGTAAAGTTTGGGTCTACTCTGTGTATTTTTGTGAGGCCCACACCGTGGTAATGTTAGAATTAATTGATAGAGATCCGTTTGGCACGAAAATCCAATTTTAGCTGTTGTCATGTTGTGTTTCTTTTTGGAAAGTTTGTGTTATAATATCTCGGTCGTTTCTTATTGGAATTAAGTAAAATTTGGGTCTAAAATATACTACTTTTTTGAGACCTACACCGTGGTATATCGATTCTATTAATTTGACCATATTTTTACGTAATCTGGGGAGAAAGCTATTGTATAATCTGTATAATTCAATAAGAAATGTCACTCCATTTATGGGTTGTTTCTTATTGAACTGGGCCTCGTTTAGAGCTCAATTTGTGGCTATAGACTCGGGATGGTGTAAGGATCATTTTACAAGGGATGATTCAGTATTTTGGGCATGGGCCCAATTTCTCTCCATTTTAGTCGCAATTATCATACCCTCTCCTATTTCTTGAAATATTATAGGCAAAATAATTGTATTGATGTTGTGGCACATGTTTTGACAGCTAAGCGACATTTGGAGGCCATCAAGAAGGGAAAAGCTCACGTGTATTTGCCTTCCAGGTAGGCTAGGCTTCTCATTCCCCTAGATTGAGCCGAAACTTGTATTGTATATCTGTATATATTTAGGAATCATGGAATTAAAGGATATACATGCTAATTGAGAGTGTGATCATCATTTAGATATGGTAGAAGAATCATCTGTTGTAATAACTGGTTTTTGTACTATTTGGGACTATGAATGAATCTATTAAAGGTTGAATATAAGTTTATACTACGTGATTGGCACATTTTCCTATCTAGTCACTTGTTGCCGATATGGACTGTCAGATGCTGGATACACGTTGTAATTTTGAGGGGTTGGTTGCTTGTTATATTCCTGATTACATGTTGAGGCTCTGTATTGTGATTCTGTCGACATATTGTGTTCCTGGATACCTGTGTAGTGGATTGTGGTTCTATTCGTGAGGTGTGTGTTGCACCACTGGGAGCTAACTAAATTACGTGTTATTGATTTGGATACTTGTTGTTTTATCAGCTGGGCTGCCCATTGTTGTTCTGGATAGTTGTTATACTTATCAATGGTTCGTCTAGCATTGTACTGAGTACTTATGATACTTCTGGTTATCTGCTTTCTTTTGGGTCTTAGCCTATGCTTAAGACAATGTTGTCCAAGACTTGTATTATTCAGAGCTTATATTGTTATATATACACACGGGGTTGATTATTCTTGGGTTTGATGCCCAATTGATTATTCTTGGGCTCGACGCTCAGTTAATTGTTCTTGGGTTCGAGGCCCAACTGGTTTTCCTAGGTTCGAGGCTCAATTGATTGTTCTTGGGTTCGAGGCCTAACTAATTTTCCTGGGTTTGAGGCCCAATTGATTGTTAGACCATTTGGCCCTAGTTGACTTCCTTCGGCCGGAGGCCAGGTCAAGAAGGGTGTTCGAGGCCCTGTTGATATTATAGGGGTTCAAGGCCCCAAGTGACAGTTAGGAATTCGAGGCCTCGGGTGACTATTAGGGGTTTGAGGTTGTAACGCCTAGTAAAATTACCAAATTACCCCAAGAGGGAGGGTATGCACCTAACACATCTTCTAATGCCCGTATGGAAAATCTGAAGTCGGATTTGTGATTGACACAAAAAATTGAGTGGAAAAATGGTCTCGGTCGATTTTTAGAATGACCTGATCAAAAGATAATTTTTCGATCCGAAGCGCAAAACAGTGTTGGTGCGCGACAGGAGCGCATCACGCCTTTATCGCGGACCTGAACTTATATTCTTTTTGAAAATTTTTGACGAGATTATGCAAACTCGTTCAGAAACTTTTTCTAAAAATACGCAGTACGCAACCAGTCCGCGTCGCGGACTAGGTCTTTTCTGAACTGAAAAATTTCTAGATTTTACAAGGGGCATTCCGATCTATTCCCAACCCCTCCTAAACTATATACACGATCTAAATAAGTCGTTTTGATGTAAAGAGGGTCTAAAACCCCCATTCTAAGTCCTATTCGAATAATCTAACAAGGCGAGAGCTTGAGGAAAGAGGAGAAGAATTTGAGGTTGAGCAATTCGAGAGGAGATCCTTGACGTGATTGATTGATAACTTCATCCCAGGTATGTAAGGCTAAACTAAAAACATGGGGTTGTTCTCTTGTGTGCCCCATAGATAGTCATAGATGAGTTGATGATTTGGAGAGTCTACATATATGAATCCTTGATGGTTTTTCTTGAAAATCTATTTAAATTCATATATTTTCTTATGTTTATGATCTCATAAGTTTTTTTTCTTGAATTGAACATTTTCATGAAGAATTGCATAACCCTACATGACTATTTTTGAAAGTATGCATAATGAACTTAAGAATTGAGCCTAGAGCCTTGAGTTGAGATTGTCGATTGTGATTGTGATTGTGATGAGAAAATGACAATGAGTTGATAGAATTTGATAGTCCTATGAGTCTCTATAAATGAACTCTAATGATGTGTCTATTCAATTGTTCCCTAATGATTGTTCGAAATCTTGAGTCATTGATGAGATTGATTGATGAGAGGGCTAAAGTCCCTATGAGATGTTGATTGATGAGAGGGTAAAACCCCTATGAGACTGATTGATGCTAGGGGCAAAGTCCCTATGAATTGATTAGATTGATAATTTTATGAGCATTAAGTCATGGGAGGAGTATCGAGCACCGAAAGAGTGAGAGTTAGTCCAACTTGAACTCTTCAAACTACGTCGCCAAACGTAGGTGAGGCTTAGAACCATCACATATATTGTGGTTCCCTCTTGATTAGAAGTCCCTGAAAGCAATAGCGGACATATTGATGGTTGAATCCATATTGAGTGAGCTAATTTGGTTTCCATTCGTACCTTACCTGGCAAGTTTGGAACGACGTGGCAACATCAGCGTAATTGTTGTACATTCACTAGTTTATAAGTGATTGTTGTCGGCTAAGAGACATAAATTTCCTACCTTGAGTACTCTGAGTCGAGATGAGATGATATGAGATGAGATGTAAGGAGGTGAGCTCCTTTGAGATGAGTTTGATTTGATTGATGAGGTTGATTGGTTGATGAGTCACCAGTCTACTCTTTATTCTTGCATAGATAGACATTTAACGATTTGATTTGATTTGATGATTGTTTGAGTCGATGTTGTTTCATATTATTCTACCTGTTTATGTTTCACTCAGCTATTTTACATACCAGTACATTCCACGTACTGATGTCCCCTTTGGACTGCATCATTTTATGATGTAGAGGCAGGTACTAGAGATCGTCAACAGGCACTCCGTTAAAGATCCAAGATTCTCAGCTGATTGGTGAGCCTCCCATACTCCGGAGGATCCAATATTATTATTTTATCTTGCTTTAGAGTTAGATTTGAATATTTTTATATTTTGATTTGGTTAGCCATGGGTCTGTCATTGGCACCACATGATTAGTGATAGAGGCTTCATAGACGATGGTTGAACCTTGATGTTGAGATTGTGAGCTAGTTCTTTCTACTAGCCCTTATTATTATCTTTATTATTTGAGATATTAGATGAGATGAGCCCATTTACTTGCTTTTACTTCCATTGATTTGTAGAGTTATTGAATTGAATAGATGTGATGAGGCCAAGTGGTGTGCTTGGGGACTAGCAATAGTCTCTAGGTGTCAGCCACATCTTGGGACCCTCTTGGGGCGTGACAGAGGCCCCATGTGATACTGTATCCTGAACTAGTTATGGTCTCATACCATACACTACCGACCCCTATACCCTTCCACCTATATATACACCCTGATTGTGTGTGGGTGTACCTTCTGGGCTTAAAGGGGTCCAGTTGGCGTACATGCATAGACACTAGGGCCTTACACCCCACGTACAACATTATACCTAGACCATGTGACAGTGTGACATGGTTTTGGTTCGGGTTCTGTCAACTAGTATCATTGTGTGTTGTTGGGTTTCATTTCATTGGGGTTCCATGGTTCTATAGACATGCTTATTATTTGACTTGGGTTCAGATAGTTAGCGCTGCATTATTTTATCATATTTATTCTTACTGTAGTTACTATATTTCACTCAGTCGGCTAATGATATCTACTAGGTATCTCCACTGGTACTCCTCTTTTCTGCATTTGCTCGTGGTGCAGGTCTAGGTATGAGCTGTGATCACTGATCTAGGGACATCGTAGACACTTCAGGAGACTTTTGTAAGCACGAGAAGCTTTTGGGATCATCTACAATCTCCTTCTAATTTGACCATCTTTTGTAGTCAGATATCGGCCTTGTCCATGTTTAGTTTGGCTTGTGTTGTATAGTTCTATTCTTGCTATGTATATATTTTTATTCTGAGTCTATAGTAGCTCTGTACAAATGACTTCCAAGTCCTGGGATGGGTTGTTGCTAGTTTGGTTTGTATGCTGGTTGCTATTATTATGCTTAGCTAGTAAGACACGTACGTGAGTTTTGGGTTGCTTACCTGTAGGTAGGATCTAACAGGCGTCATCATGACCTGAAAAGTCGGATCGTGGCAAAATGTTAATTTTAAAATAAAAACATACATCTTTCAAATAACAAATTTTTGGTATGTTTTTTTTCAAAGAAACATACACTCGTACCCCCATATGATTGTGTATTTCCAATGGTGAAGTTGTACCTTCAATCTTATACTTCAACTTCATTGAATTGTATCTCAAATCAACACTAATTTGTTTAGCAACTTCTTCCACCAATTCTCTAGATGTTGCATATTCTTTCATTATTATAGCCTCTATCGTGTAGTCAACATAACAATTATCGTTCTTCCGTCTTCACGAATGCATTATCATGAAACTAATGCTCCCCATAGCTTATTGTTTTCCATTAGGAAAAAAATTATAAACATACTAAAATTGTATTTCAACCATACATGAGGTAATTGTATTTACAAATATAACTTAAACAAATGTATCCAGAAAAGCAACAACCTTAAATGTTAATTTAAAATAAAAACATACATCTTTCACATAATTAAGATACAATAACAATACACATTACCAAATGCGTATCCATTTCATTATATTCACAATCATTCTACCGCGACACGACTTCTCAGGTCATGATGGTGCTTGTTAGATCCCTCCTACATGCAAGCCAACCCAATGCCCACGTCACCTGCCTTGAGCCACTAATGATAAATATACTAGCAACATATAAGTACATCGAACACAATCTACTCAAGACTTGGAAGTCACCTGTACAGACCTACTATAGACTCAAATTAAAATATACATATCTATATACATAACTGGAGTATCCATTTACATGTACAAATCCAAACTGCATATACAAGGTCAGTGTCTGAATAAAAAAGACGACCGTTAAAATAGAAGTAGACTGCAGAATTTCTAGAGTTATTGATGCTCCTTACTAATGTCTCCTGAATCACCTGCGAACTTCTAACTCAGCGACTACGGCTAGTACGTGGATCTGCACTATGGGAAGATGCAGAAATATAGGGGTGACTACCGGTAACAGGCACTCAGTAGGCATCATCGGCCGATTGAGTGAAATACTATAAATATGTATAATAATACTCCAATATAGAGAGTTGCAGTAAGCCCCGCAATAAGGATTCGTCTAACAGCAAGTATCAGTAACATCCTCATATCCCAACCCTCAGAACTTGGTAACATATCGCAACCCACTGACAGAACACGCAACCAGAATCTAGTAATGTATCATAACCCAACTAACATAATACAACGAAAGCCCACTCTCAGTATTACATAGGTCAGTATTTTAGACTGTACATGGGTGTAAGGTCCTAATATCTACGCATGTATGCCCCCTGAGCCCTTATAAGCCCATAGAGTGCACCCATGCACAATCAGGGTGTATATAGGTGTTGGGTCCAAGAATCCAGATCACATGGGGCCTTAAACCCCTGACAGACAACTAGGGCCTCGAACCCCTAATAGACAACTGGGCCTTAACCCCTAACAATAGAATGGGGCCTCTAACCCCAAGTCCTCCCGACCTAGCCTCCGGTCGGGGGAAAGTCAGCCAGGGCCAGATCGTTTGACAATCAATTAGGGCATCGAACCCCTAATAGTAAAATCGGGCCTCGAATCCCTAATAGTCACACGAGGTCTAAAACCCCTCAATACAGGTAGTGATGGTCAAATGAGGCCTCAAAACCTTCAACGTACTAGTAATGATGGGCAAATGGTGCCTCGAACCCCTTAACATATCTAAGTAACATTAGGCTAAACGTTTATACAGATAAGGGTTAAGTCAGAATACATACCTGCCATAGGGCATTAGCCCATATCCAAACTTTATCAGGCCTTTTCATAGTTCAACAGTGCCAGAACCCAACTACTATAGTGATTACCGCTAGTACAGTACAGAATAACCACAAGTATTCTAAAATAACTATAGTTACCCCATATACTAAGTACAACAAGTATCCAGGGAAACACGTATTAACAAATCATGACAAACACTGTTTAAATGCATAACAGGAAATATAATTAACAATCAACCTCACGACATATATACATATCTTACTCGAGACTTCCAACCACAAATAGGCTTCTAACATACATGTATTTCAGCTTAGTCTCGAGGTAAGGAAAGCCTAGCCTACCTAAAAGGTGAATCCACGTGCTCCAAATCAGTCTACGTGAGTTTTCCCCTGTCTGACAACATCCAAATACCGCACAACTATCGAGATATTCATGGAACCACAGAAACGCCTTAAAGGGTCATTACACAATCCCCATAGATTACTATTTTCAATGAGATACGAAAATTATTAAAAAGCACACTATAATTTGTATTCCAGTCATACATAAATAAATTGCATTCCCAAATAAAATTTAAATATATGCATCCATACAACAAATAACCATTACATGTTAAATAAAAGAAATGCATCTATTCAATAAAAAAGATATAGAAACAACACACATTACCAAATATGTATCCAGTTCATTGTATTCGCAGTACTTCATAACCCTTATTGGTATTCCAGTTTGAACTTCTCAATCACTAAGATAAGTGGTATTCATTTTTATTCGACGTAATATCCGAAAAAAGGTTACAAGTTGTATCCAAAAATTTTGTATATTTCACCAGTTGTATCTTTGAATTTTACATTTTTAAATAATGCATGATATCTCAACATAAGAATACAAGTTTTTGATAACAAGTTTCCCAAATCTATTATATCCAAATACAGGGGCAATAAAAATTAGTATTCCAATTCCACACATACACATACTACATAAAAGACATACAAAAAATAAACTTATTTTACATAGATGAAGATTTTAGTATTCCAATCCCACACACAAACTTACTACTCGAAACACATACAAAAAATTCAACTATTTTCTATAGAGAATAGTCACGCCCTGGGAGAGTACCCTTGGCATGGCTGGCACTTGAAGAACCATTCTGATTCCCCAAGAGAACCACCTAGCCTCAGCATCACATCACACTCGACAGGAAGAATACATCAAGATAAGGCAATCAATAAATAAGTAAAACTCTTAAAAGAATAGTTTTCCATATCAAGTTTGGAAAATAAACATCAATCAACTCTTTCTACTCAGTGTCTATGAAGCCTCCACTCATCTAGAAGGTTCCAAGACAAGCCTCGGGCTACCTCAAATAAAATAAAATACTACTCAAATAGGGAAAGAAAGAAAAGCTCCCCCGAGAAGCAAGGAGGGCTCACCAACTCTGGACGCAAGGGAACTGAACCTCAACGGTGCGTTTGCTGAAATTCTCTATCACTTGTATTTGCATCATTAACAATGCAGGCCCAAATGGGCGTTAGTACATAGAATATACTGATGTGTAAAATGGCTCAAAGAAACGGATAAGGCTCAAACTCAATCAATCGACTCGACTCAACTCAGGACTCAACTCATCGACTCATAACTCAACTCAATAAATAAAGCAAGCTTAAAGCTTAAAATCATGCTTTGAAAAAAGACTTAGCTTTCATGCAGCTCAGTTTAAAATATAATATGTTCAGTCAAGTGTTGCTTGGAAGTTTTTCTAACTGACATAACTCCCACCACCATGAGTTCGGTAATGCATAATGATGCCAATGTCGTTGCCACGCCCAACCTAACTTGCCAAGGTAAAGGACGTCAACCTCTCTCTCTCAGATCCAAAGAGAATGACCATCTTTTGGGACATGAGTTGCCAGAGTTAACTACACGACTATCCTACGGCGGCCACGTAGTTCTTGGGTGTTGTCTTCTCACCCGCTCGGTGCTCAATACTCCTTCCAAGACTAAACTATGCTCATGAAATTCAACTCAAGCTCTTCTCATTGACTCATCTCGAATAGGTCAATGCAATTTCTCAATAACTCAACAATTTAGAATCATCATTTATGTTATGCAAAGCAAAACTCTTACTCACACCATGCAAGACTCAAACTCATATGGTTATTCAATCTCATGCCAGTCGTGCTCAACTCATAACCATTTAAGAGGCTCATCCCGTGCACATGCAAGAAACAAGAATATGCATATACTACCCATGTTCAACATGCTCCGGATGCTTAACTCAGATAATAGACTAATATTCTCAATTCAGACAATATGTAAAACACCATCAACATTGAAAATAGGGTTTATGCAATCACGAAAAACTTCTACTACTATCTCAATATCATTATAATGACAATGCACTGCGTCAACTCATTCACATAAGATCACGGGAACTCAAAGTAATGCAAGAAACTCAAAGTTAAAATTTACAAGATTTACGCTACTCATTCTCGTGCACGACTCAACCCAAGACTACGAAGGGGTGCGTGGACAGACTCAGTCTTACGCTTTAGGAAGCCTTATATACCTGAAAATTGGAAGCACAATCAATCCTCTGTCGATCCTCACGTTTGAACTTGAAACCCTCATTTTTCTCCCTTTTCTGGTGCTCTGAAGAATTCCTAAGTGTGTATTAAAGAATAACACACTTAGGGTTATGATATAGGACTTATTAAGTCCAAAGCATCATGGGATTTGATTAGAAGGGCTAAGAATAGACAAAAATACTCATCTTAAAAACTGCCGGCAGGAAACATGCAACCCCATCTACGGGTCGTGGTTCTTTCTACAGGCCATAAGTGACCTTTCATAGGTGAGGTGTCCAAATTTTTGAGTTACTGGAAATTGGACAGGGAATTTACGGGACCTCTTTCATGGGCCATACTTCATTTTACGGGCTGTCTGACATCTCGTAACTCAAGATCCTGAAAAGTTAATTTTTGAACCAACAAGCTACGAAACCTAATCTAAGGGTCGTGGATTAAAATACAGGCTATATGTTGTCTTTTGAATGGGCCTCAGACTTAGTAAATTTTGACCAAGTTAGATGGGTGACCTACTAGACCTCATCTACGGGTCGTAGATGACACTATGGGCCATAGGTGGCTTTCGAGGTTTTTCTCCCAGTGACTTTCTTGCATCATTTATCTCAGTTTCCTCAGGATGTGCACAGACTAGGTGGAATGAATTTGGGGGTATTATAAGAATACACAAATTCGAATAATCAGTTAATAGATGGAGATTCAACATTTTAATTTGAATTACAATATAAGTTAAAATCTTACACATTTGAATCAGAACCTGGTTCAATATTACAGACGAATTTTCAATTATATGCCTTGATCTCCTTTTTCCAGCAAAAACTTAATTAATCATCTGCCTTCGTTAATGGTGTCTTCAAGCATGGTAATGGAATAGTTGCAGGACATAACAATAACCGAAAAAAATCGCTAAGAATTTTGTAACAGTGATTACATTATTTTAGGAAACAAGCCACTGCCTATGAGTCGCCGGCTCATTCTTCAACAGGCACGCGGTTAGAGCTCTGGCTCCTCCCACTGCTTGGGAGCTTACGATTTCACCATATATGGAATATATTTTAACCACGATTCCTCTAACTAATTAATTATTAATTGTATTCTAATAATTATTTTACAAAAAAGAAATACAAAATCAAATTGGTAGCAAATAAAATGTAACTATTTTTAATAAATACCCAAATTGTAGCTAAAAGGTCCTCTTAAATGCCTAAATATGGTTATTTTGATAAATTTCTCTAATTAATAGTACGTTATCATTAAGTAGTTTGCGTTTCATTTTCTAATTTTAAAGTTTGAATAATACACATTTCAAGAATGTTTACCCTCTTTTTAATCAAAGGTGCCAATAAAAACTTTAACAAAACTATTTATCTTTTCTAATTTCAAATTAAATACATATTTATTGTTTAGACAATTATTATTATGATAAGTTTTATTAGGATATACCATTAGGAGTCAAATGTTTGATTTTAAATATAAAGAGTATATTCAAAATTGAACCATATTATAGACGCATGTAGCATAACTAATTTAGCTTTTGCTATGTAGTCATTTTCCACTTAAAAATTTTGAAAGACGCATATAGCCAAAAAAATTTATTTAACTTTATAATCAAAAGATGTGAATAAAAATTTTCAACATAAATGTTTGTCCACTTAAATTCATAAGAAATAAGTATATATGAACATTTAACATGTAAGTTTAATTTCTTTTCTAGTGGTCATATATTTAATATACTTAATTATGAATATACCAAATGCTTTTTAAACTAAACACTTAATATTCTACATTGGAAAGGAAACATTATCCAAGCTAATATTTGTGTAAACTTTTCATGATACAACAAAGTTTGACTAAATTTATAAGGTCATCAAACTGATGTATAAACACTTTTTGATTTATATATATAGTTTTATTCGAGTCCATAACTGTGTATTATTTAACTAGTTTTAACACTTAATTATTTTAATATTTAAAAATGATGAGTTGTTTACAATAAGCCCTAATTGGGTCCTTATATGTAATTGAATTATAATAATGTAACTTACCAAAAGTCGCATGAGATTTTTTTTTTCATTTATTCAGTAGCCGTGTAAAGATATTTCATACTTTGTGAAGTTTGAATTAAGAAATTTTCGTTTTTAAAGTGAAAATTGAAATTGTGTTTGACTGTGAATACAAATTGAAGTTGTTTTTGACTTTTTATAAAGAAAAAATAACATTTGTAACTCAAAAAGGAAAATTGCTTATAAATGGCTACCTTTTTACTTTCATACCTCATGTATTTAATTATTCTCGCGCGTTTGATACTATGAGAGTGTATATATACTTTGATGGTATCAACAAGAAGATAGAGTGTTTTAGTAAAAGTGTTTGATACCATCAAGGTATATTATACCTTAATGATATCAAAGAGGAAGAAACTACATGATACCACCAGGTATAGATTTTTTTTTTCTTGGGTTAAATATGGCCATTGGGCCTTTTATTCATGAAAAAGAGTATATAAAAAGTAGGAGGAACTCAGGCAGAGGCCCAAACCCATGAGCCCAAAACCCTTAATAAAACTCTGCCTCCGTGTGCCCCTTCTGTTTTTAAATTGAGACTTCTCAAGTACACCAGATGTATCTAGAGACTCTGAACAATCTGAGCTTCAAACTTTTGCACTTCTGAGTGATAAATGCTTAGATCATTGCAGCAATGAAGATCGTCTTGTTCGTTCTTTTGAACAGGTAAAAGTAGGCTTGATATCTTGTATGCCATCACAGGCATGGTTCTCATCGTCCATCTTCTTAGGTTCATGGAAGGAGCTCTTTTGTGGTGTGAGGTTTTGGAACTGGAAGAACACTTTACAGGTAAGTTTTCCACTTAGATTGTTACTGTCACGACCCGAAAATGGACGTGATGGCACTCGTCTTAACCCACCAAGACAAGTCAGCCTAAACCCAACAAGAATCGAAATGACGTGCGGAAGTACTAAATAAAATAGATAACTAAAAACAGAAATCTTCATAAACTTAAATACCACCCAAGGATTGGTTGTCACGTGTACAAGCTACTAATCATACAGAAGTCCAAAGAATTATAAGTTTGAAACTGTATTTTTTCTCAAATAGAACAAAGCAGAAAGGAAACAGGACAAGAGAGTCATTCAAATGACAACAACTGCCTCCCTAAATCAGCTGAGAAGCCTCGGATGATCAAGAAAAATACTACTCACGGTCCGGGCTCAAAACCTACACAAGTGTAGAAGCAAGATGAGTACCAAAACAACGCGGTATCCAACAAGTCAACTAACAAAACAGAATAAGTCCAATAGAATACACAAACTCCTTTCATCCCAACCGACCTCCACAACTACAACCTGTACGAAAAATCAGCCCAGCCCAGCAAAACATAATACATACTAGAGATAGTTTTCCAGTATATCACAATATCAAATCACAAATAACAACACAATCAATCACAAGAATAACATCATGCCACATAGGAATGCAAGGATGAGATGCAATACTTATGCAATAATTTTCGGTAATGACCTCGGCATCATAGCATCACTGAAAAATACTTCAACATCACAACATCGCCGGTAAAGACCTCGGCATATTATCATTGCCGGCAAAGACCTCAGCATCATAAAATCACTAAAAATACCTCAACATAATAACAACGCCGGTAAAGACCTCGGCATATTATTATCGCCGGCAAAGACTTCGGCATACTATCATCGCCGACAAAGACCTCGGCATATTATCATCGTCAGCAAAGGCCGCGGCATCATATCTCGACCGGTAAAGACCTCGACCCCAATTTTTACTATCTCACTGATATCAATATCCATGACCAATGCAAAAATGTGTGAGGTAGAATGAATGAACATAAGATGAATTCCACAAACGAAATCCACTCATAATCACCAACCACAACAATATATCTCAATAATAGAATTCACATCACTTAACCACATTTTCAATTCAGGTGTTACAACACCACACATCACCAACCACAACAATATAACTCAATAATAGAATACACACCACTTAACCACATTTTCAATTCAAGTGTTACAACATCCCACCAATTCACATTTAAATCTAATCACCCAATGTTTATAACATTAAAAATATTTCATGAATCACACATAGGAGAAAGGAAAATTTGTGAATTCTACGAGAATTACAAAGTTTTGAAAGTTCACTTGCCTCAATTAATAGAATAACACTCCGAATCTTGAGTCTTTCGTAACGCTTTCAGATGATCAAAATCTGTTCAAATACATAATCTACATAAGAATACGAATCTGATGACACCCATATTGCTATATTTATTTTTGGCTCAAAAATCGGGTCAAAAAGTCACCCCGAGCCCTTAAATTCGAATCTGAAAATTTCTTTCAGATTATGTTTACCCGTAATAAACTAAACGTATCCGTCAAATTTCAGCTAAAATGGATCATTATTCGACCCCCAAATCAAAATTTTATTCTAAGAATCCTAGGGCTATATTTTCTTAATTTAACATAAATTATACACGTTTCTACCCTAAAAATTTATTCATAATCTCATGAAAACTTAATAGAAAGGATGAGAATAATTACCTTGATATTTCGGGATGAAAATCACAATTTTTCTCTATCTTTCCCCTTTCTTTTTTCTTCCCGTAATTTTTTTTCTGTGCGTGGCTTTTTTTTTCATTCAACTGCGTTCTGTTTTTTTTTTGTGTGTGTTTCAGGGCTGCGCAGCAGCCTTTACTTAACCCCTTATTATTATTATTATTATTATTATTATTATTATTATTATTTTTAATTTTTTTCTTTCTTATTTACTTATTTTAATATACTAAAAGTGATAAATTATATTAACCTATTTTTGATAAATATGGCGTAAATAGTATAAGGTATTATTCAAAATATTATTTTAATCCACCGACTACATTAATAATCTAAAATTATCCGTTAACTAAATGACCATAATTATCGAATAGTTCCAAAATTTTCAATTTAAATTTACGAGAAGGATCTTTTACGAAAGAGAGAGGATTTATTTTTAAAATAACTTAACGGGTCATTACATTATCCACCACTAAAAATCATGTTCGTCCTCGAACATAAGAAGGAGAAGGAAGAATAATCGATATTACTAAAATCTTAAATTATGATCTTTCAAAGTCAGTACTTCATCTCTCCAAGTAAGCTCCTCCTTAAGACCATTCCACCAAAATTCACTATTAAAAACTGAACTTTCGAATCAAACCTTGAAAGATTTTCAAATCGATAGTGGTTTTCAAGACACAAGCTAACCCCATGAACTTGATTTAAATAACAACCCACTAGTCCATAACTCAATAATTAGGACGAATCTTTTCTCATATCACCACGATAAAATTTTTAAATCAATACCGATCATAATCAAAAGCGAACCTAAAGAAATCATCCCGTACTCCTAATGCACAAACCATCATGGATCTTATTAAAATTTCATTCTTACAATCAAATCTTTCCACGATAGTAAGTTATATAATGTGATTTTTAGACATTGAACACTTATCATAGAAAATCAAATTCTTCTCTGACCCAACGAAGGAAAGGATCAAGTAACCTCTTAGCGAATGATTCATTCAAACATACAGAATCTCTAACAACACTATCAGGAACATTAGACCAATAACAGTGATTATAAATAACCCTTAAGAGTGGTAGAGCTAGACCCAATACGCCTCACATTCATTCATACATTGCCAGAACATAACCTCCACGGCAAGATGAATCTTAAAACTGTTGGACAACTATAAATATTTATGGTAGCTCTTTTATAATTTACATAAACAAAGTTGTGTGTGTAGAATCACTTGTATACTTCAACTGTCCCAAATAATACTATGTCAAAATTGAAAAAAATCAAGTTTGCATAAGCATCCTATCTTACTAAGAGAAAATTGCAGGATCGGTTCACCCGATCCACCACTAAGGATCCATTTACAAAAGTGAAGACACGAGTGGAAATATGCAGGTGTTCCTATAATAAAGTAGGTATCCACACCAGAATGCACGAATTCAAGGTCGAATAATACAAGATACTCCTTTCATATTGCCCCTATCAAACATTTTCATTCATCTGACCCTATCTTTTTTTTTTTGAATTTCCTTTTTAGTTGCACATAATCAACCTGTCTGGTCCCAATACAATCATACACATACTCAATTTATCAAACTTCATATACTCTTCACAGCACTGCCTCAAAGACAATGCTCTTAATACTAACAGAATATCATAGTCATACTTGTCATTTACCATTCTCTCAAATTGTTACTAGTATTAAAGTCTTCTTAGCTACACGTTATCACCTTCAAATATTTCAAACTATAGTTTCCTCTCTTTTTATTTAAGCACTTCTTATAGATATGAGTCACACCCAAAGCTAATAGCATTGATTTCAAATTTTATAATAGTTTTCTCATCGAAGTAAAGTTATTTAATTATACCTAAAGTCAATTCATGCAACCTTTCACCTACCAAAATTCAACTACCATCTAAATCATCATATACCTCATGCCAAAACTTAGAGAGATTATTCTGCATATCATAAGCACATAACCTCTAGTCATCACGATAATCGATGTAATTCCATTAACAGAGTAATTTCAACTCCCTCAAAATCCTCGATAATTATGTAAAGCTCTAGATCTATATCGCAGTACTCTCATAAGTCATCTATCATAGTTGGACAATCTAGACCAATATAAAAATGTAGCATATTTCAAACATCATTATTTGTCACTCGAATTAAAACTCAGTCTTTATAAAAGTCACGAGTACATCCTAGAAAATCTGTGCTAAACAAGTACGCATTGCATTATCATGTTTGAGCTCAAAGGCAAAATAAATAAAACCTTTAATTCCGAACCAAGGGTTCATACAAGAGGTATTATTCCTTCACTTTCTTAAATTCTTCCTATGACACAAATTTCAGATACCCTAAACTCTTCAATATATTAGATTCTCATTCCTTCACTAACTCACTTATCAACTTTATTCTCTGACCAACAACACATGACATTTTACCTCATGTTCTAAGCTAAACTTAAAGTGGAGCACTTCTTTAGGTCCTTCAACAATAAAAAAAAATAACTAAATTTATGACCCAAACCACATGCAGGTTCTTCCAAATGTTGAATACTCATTGTTATCCATTATTTCTTATCTTATCAATAAATATCTTGGTAAAATATATATACTACCAAAAATATAGACTAACAATGAAAATTCGAATTTTTATTTTAACTTGTACCCCAATTTCATTACCTATTGGCATTAGCTCATACCTTGAGATCTTTATGAATTCATGTATCTTAACTTAATATTGATCACTTCTTTATCGACTTTACCATATCCTTTATAAAAATTTCAATGTACTAATTACCATACTCAAAATCACAAAAGGGATTATCACCATATTCAAGCCCAACATTGTAGATTTTTTTCCCTCAAATATTATCCAACAGTTTTCTAGCCAAGGCCAATGATACTTAATACTATCATCATAACCAAAGCAAAATAAATAAAACTGGGTGACTTTAAATTTAATTCTCTACTCTTTCGAAAGATATATCTTGATCTTTACCATCAGAATGAATGTCTTTGTTCTTGTCTCTTTCTAAAAGCAAACCTACATCTCATTAATTTTATTTATTTGTGTCTCTAACTCTTTTCAATTCTATTCGATCCGTGTCTCAATACATTTTATATCTTTTCATATGATCACGTTGCTCATCAAATTATCCCAAACATAACTTTTGATACTTGCGAATTGTGTTTAGCATACTGAATCCATTCAATAAAAAAATCATTATCATATAATTGCATCTTGATCATAACCCATCACGAACCCTTATTAATATTATGCTCTGTAGCCATTGCCATCATCTCAAGGTTACCCTCATTATTGATATGACGCCAAAACTATATCGGTTTAATATAAAGAACTAACTCCCTTGGATCTTATTATGGAGTAATAGTCCTCATTTAGAATCCCCCGAATACACCTCACAACTTAAATACATTATTTGTACCAAGGATCCACCACTAAAATTTCCTTATAAATAATACTTAACCCAAGCATCCAGAGTAGCAAACTAGTTGATTTCTCGAATATGGATACAACATTAAAACTTATTAAATGAGCCCACGATTCACTACTAATTTCTAAAATAGTTTGTATTCACGCTTGACAATTGACATATCTGTTTTCATATGCCACTAGTACTATATCGTGAAAGTCCATTAGATCCACCACTAGAACACCTCATATCTATCAAGAAAGTAGTACCAAACTCGCCCGCATACTTCTATCCATCAAGTAGCTGCAAAATATTATCCAATCCATCATGACTCTATCCTAAGTAATGCACATTCTTTTCATAAATTCAGTCGCTAGCAAAAGTAACATACTCCATAACTTTAATCAAGTAAGCATTGGTATCGTGGTGATAGTCGTATCATGACCCTCTTTGATATCCACTCGATCTATATCATAATAGAGATACTGACCTTAATTGGCACAAGATTATTCTTATCATTATCTAAGCAAACCATACATGTAATGAAAACTTTAGAAATATTGGTTTACAGAACAAAATTTGTGATCCACCTATCCTTTTAACATTCCACCTTAAATTGTTGAACCATTTTCGATATCATATATACCACGTTACTAAAGTTTGTGTTGCTGGATAACTAACCCCAAAAGGATAACACATTCATAAGATCCCTCAATCCATTGTCTGACCTTACCACTCAAATATCCTTAAACTGCATCATCGAGTCATCACCTTACTTCATATTTTCTAATCGTTGAATATTTTAATTCTTATAAGTATACCACTCACCCTTTAGTACCAGATCTAACATTCAAGGCATATACAACCCACTAACCACTCATTTAAAGAACCAAGCACGAATCATCTCTATAAATGAGAGAGGATGAATAAAATGATAAGAATCATATTGAATCAGGGACGCACGATGGAGAAAGAATAAACAAAAGGAAGTTTTCTAATAGTCTTCATAGCCTCTCGAAGATAAATATAGACGTTTCCATACCGATCCTCGACACTCTACTAGACTCGGCTTGTACACACATGAGACCTATGAACCTAGGGCTCTGATACCATTTGTCACGACCCAAAAATGGACATGATGGCAGTCGTCTTAACCCACCAAGAAAAGTTAGCCTAAACCCAACAAGAACCGAAATGACGTGCGGAAGTACTAAATAAAATAGATAACTAAAAAGAGAAATCTTCACAAATTTAAATACCACCCAAGGATTGGTTGTCACGTGTACAAGCTACTAATCATACAGAAGTCCAAAGAATTACAAGTTTAAAACTGTCTTTCTTCTCAAATAGAACAAAGCAGAAAGGAAACAGGACAAGAGAGTCAGTCAAATGACAACAACTGCCTCCCTAAATCACCTGAGAAGCCTCGGATGATCAAGAAAAATACTACTCACGGTCCGGGCTCAAAACATACACAAGTGTAGAAGCAAGGGTGAGTACAAAAATAACGCGGTACCCAACAAGTCAACTAACAAAACAGAATAAGTCCAATAGAATACACAAACTCTTTTCATCCTAACTGACCTCCACAACTACAACCTGCACGGAAAATCAGCCCAGCCCAGCAACACATAATACATACTAGAGATAGTTTTCTAGTATATCACAATATCAAATCACAAGTAACAACACAATCAATCACAAGAATAGCATCATGCCACACAGGAATGCAAGGATGAGATGCAATACTTATGCAATAATTGCCGGTAATGACCTCGGCATCATAGCATCACTGAAAAATACCTCAACATCACAACATCGCCGATAAAGACCTCGACATATTATCATCACCGGCAAAGACCTCGGCATCACAAAATCACTAAAAATACCTCAAAATCACAACATCATCGGTAAAGACCTCGTCATATTATTATCGCCGGCAAAGACTTCAACATACTATCATCGCCGGCAAAGACCTTGGCATATTATCATCGCCGGGAAAGACCTCGGCATCATATCTCGACTGATAAAGACCTCGGCCCTAATATTTACCATCTCACTCATATCAATATCCATGACCAATGCAAAAATATGTGACGTAGAATGAATGAACATAAGATGAATTCCACAAACGAAATCCACTCATAATCACCAACCACAACAATATATCTCAATAATAGAATTCACACCACTTAACTACATTTTTAATTCAGGTGTTACAACACCTGTAATGCCCGGTAAAATCACCAAAATATCCCTAGAGTGAGGGTATGCGCGTAACGCATCTTCCGATGCTCGTATGGCGAATTCGAGACCGGATTTGAAATCAGCATGAAAAATTGAGTGGGAAAGTAGTCTCGGTTGATTTTTAGAGCGACCCAATCGAAAGATAAATTTTTGATCCAAATCAGAAAACAGTGACGGTCCACCACAGAGGCGCGTCGCGGACCTTTCGCGGAGAAGCACTTGTGTGATTTTTAAATTACGGGATGGAGAAAACTCGTTCAAAAATATTCTTCCAAAAATACCCTGTTCGCGATAGGTCCGTGTCGCGGACCGTGTATTCTTCGGGTTGGAAATTTCCAAATAATTATGAGGGGCATTTCGATCAATTCCCCACCCCTCCTAAATTCTAATCAGCTAATAATGATATTTCTACGTGAAAAGGGTCTAAAACCCTCATTCTAAGTCTTATTCCCTAATCTAACAAGGCTAGGGCTTGAGGAGAAGAGAGAAGAGCTTGTGTGAGGAATTCTAGAGGAGATCTTGGACGTACTCGGTTGTTAGCTGCATCACAAGTATGTAAGGCTAAACTAAAATATGAGATTGTTCTCTCATGTGCTGCATAGAGGTCATAGATGAGTTGATGGTTGAAGAGTCGAAATGCATGATTTCTTTGATGGGTTTTCTTGAAAAATTATATTTGAAATTACATGTTTTCTATGTTGATGATCATCATACAAATTATCTTCTTAAATTGAGTATTTTCATGAGAATTTGCATAACCGTACATGACTATTTTAAAAAGCATGCATAATGAACTTGAGGATTGAGTCTAGAGCCTTGAGTTAAGATTGTGATTGTTGATTGTGATTGTGATTGTGATGAGAGAATGATGATGAGTTTATAGAGTTTGACTGCCTTATGAGTCCCTATAAATGAACTCTATCGATGTGTCTTTTCACTTGATTCTTAATAATTGTTCTAAAATTTGAGTCATTGATGAGATTGATTGATGAGAGGGCCAAAGTCCCTATGAGATGATTGATGATAAGGTGAAAGTCCCTATGAGACTGGCAGTCATTGACGGGGAGTGAGTCCCTATGAGAATGGTTGAGGTTGAGGTTTATGAGCATTGAGTCGGGAGGAGTATCGAGCACCGAAATGGGTAAGAGTGAGTCCCACTTGAACCCATTAAACTACGTCGCCAAGCGTAGAAGAGGTTTTCCTCTTGAGTTTATGTCCCTGAAAGCAATAGCGTACTTGTTGAGTTTTCTGTCTCCATCTTGGATTTATCCATTATGGTTTTGATTCATTCTCTACCTGGCAAGTACAGAATGGCCGTGGAAACACTGGCGGGATGTTGTACAATCCCTGGCTCATAAGTGGTTGTTGTCGGTTAAGAGAAACTCCCACAAATCTCCTACCTTGAGTACTCCGAGTCTGAGATGAGTTTTGAGATGAGCTTTGACATGAGCTTGAGACTAGTGATGAGTCTGAGGTAATGATTTGTCAGTTGTCTACTCTTTATTCTTTTGCAAGTAGACAATTGACTGTTTTGATGTGATTATGATGTTTATTTTGAGTTAATGTTGTTTTCCATGCTATTCTATCGGATTCTGTTTCACTCAGCTATATTACATACCAGTACATTCCAAGTACTGATGTACCCTCTGGACTGCATCGTTTTATGATGCAGAGGCAGATACTAGGGATCGTCGACAGGCGCTTCGTTGAGGATTCGAGATTGCAGCTGATTGGTGAGTCTCCCCTACTTCGAAGGATTCACTCTTTTATTTCATCATGCTTTAGAGTTAGATTGGACTATTTCTTTTGTTTGATTTGGGTAGCTATGGATTTGTCATTGGCACCACATGATTATTGATAGAGGCTTCATAGACGATGGTCGAGCATTGATGTTGAGATTGTGAGCTAGTTCTTTCTACTGGCCTTTATTTTATGCATATATTCCTTTGAGACTTTAGATGAGAACTGTCCACTAGACTTATATCTTCCTGCTATTCAGTAGAGTTATTTGATTGAACGATGTGATGGAGCTAAGTGATTTTCTTGGGGACTAGCAATAGTCTTCGAGTGCCGGCCACGCCTAGGGTACCCTCCCGGAGCGTGACAAACTTGGTATCAGAGCACAGAGTTCAAGTGTCCTAGGGAGTCTATGAAGCCGTGTCTAGTAGAGTCCTGTTTATGGGTGTGTTGTCGACCACATTTCATAAGCAAGAGGCTATGGGACATTAGGAATGGTTACACTTCTTTCTTATTCCAATTCGTACGATAGAGTTAAACTCTATGAAAACTATCTTCTAATTCGTGCTCTACACGTGCAGAATCGACAATATGCCTCCCAGAAGAGCTGTTAGAGGAAGGGGATGTCCTGCCAGGCGAGCTGTTAATCCACCTGAACCCCAAGTACCCGAGGGGCCCGTGGATCCAGCTATCCCTGTTTAACAGCCCCTCAAGATGAGGTCTCCAATGCCGAGTTACGCCAGGTTATTCGAGCTCTAGCCCAGGCTGTTGCAGCACCTCCGGTGAGATAAGGAGCGGGCAGACTGGACACTCATGACAACTCTAGAGTCCGAGAATTTCTACAGATGAATCTGCCTAAGTTCATGGGGTCAGCATCTAACGAAGACCCCGAGAACTATGTAGAGGAACTTGAGAAGGTGTTCCAAATGATGCACGTGGCTGATGCTGATAGGGTTGAACTGTCCGCCTACCAACTCAAGGGTGTGGCCAGGCTGTGGTTCGACAAATGGAAGAAAGGTAGGGGAAACGATGCTCCGCATGTGACTTGGGCAGTGTTTGAGGAGGCCTTCTTGGGACGCTTCTTCCCAAGGGAGAACTGAGAAGCTAAGGTGAGGGAGTTTCTGAATCTAAAACAGGGCTCTATGACCGTGCAGGAGTATGGTTTGAAATTTACACAATTATCTCGCTATGCTCCGGGCATGATTGCAGACATGAGGGGAAGGATGGGAATGTATGTCGATGGGTTGAATAGAGGACCCAAGAGGGATGGTAGGGGAGCGATGCTTGTGAGTGATATGGACATCGGGCGACTGATGACATTTGTGCAACAAGCTGATGAGGAGAGGCAGCAGGACAAGGAGGAGTTCAGGCGCAAGAAAGCCAAAACATCTAGCTATGAGGTTGGAAGGAAGGGCAATGGTAACCGATTTCCAGCACCATCATCTGCTAGTGCACCCACGCCTAGAATCAGGGATGATCAAAGGTTCCAGAATGCTAGAGCCCATGGGTCCTAGTTGCAAGCTAGTGTAGCCCAAGGATCGCAGGGTAAACCGCCGTGTAGTAGGTGTGGCAAGTTGCACCTGGGAAGATGTCGTGAAGGGGATAATGGGTGCTACAAATATGGCCAAGTGGGTCACTATTAGAGAGACTGTCCGCAATGGGCTGACCGAGCTCAATCCACTACATCGGCCCCACCAGTTAGAGGGAACCTGAGGGCCACTATGTCAGGTACGGGCGGAGCAACAAACCGCTTGTATGCCATGGGTAGTCGCCAAAATCAAGAGAACTCCTTAGATGTGGTGACGGGTATGATTTGAGTCTTTACTTTTGATTGTTATGTTTTGATGGACCCTGGTGCCACACTGTCATTTGTATCTCCTTATGTGGCCAGTAAATTTGGTGGGACCCCTGAGAGTCTTCTTGAACCCTTTGATGTTTCTACTCTAGTGGGTGAGTCTATTCGAGCTGAGAGAGTCTATAGAACTTGTGTAGTATCCATCCATCATAGGGACACTCTTGTTGATTTGATCGAGTTGGAGATGGTTGATTTTGATTTGATCCTTGGCATGGATTGGCTCCACGCCTGTTATACCTCTGTTGATTGTAGATCCTGAACTGTTAGGTTCCAATTCCCAAATGAACCGGCTCTAGAGTGGAAGGGTGACTCTGTTACCCCTAGAGGAAAGTTTATCTCATATCTTAGAGCCAGGAAATTGATTTCTAAAGGTTGTATCTATCATCTTGTGTGAGTGAGATCAGACGATGTTGAGTTCCCAACTCTTGAGTCAGTTCCGATTGTTAATGAATTCCCGAAAGTGTTTCCTGACGATTTGCTCGGAGTCCCTCCTGATAGGGAGATTGACTTTGGGATTGACGTTCTTCCTGATACTCAACCTATTTCGATCCCACCTTATAGGATGGCCCCCGAAAGAGCAACTAAAAGATTTGCTAGAAAAGGGCTTCATTAGGCCAAGTGCTTCGCCTTGAGGTGCTCCTGTCCTATTCGTGTGAAAGAAAGATAGGTCCCTCAGAATGTGTATTGATCATAGGCAACTGAACAAGGTCACAGTAAAGAACAAGTATCCCCTTTCGAGGATAGATGATTTATTTGACCAACTTCAGGAAGCCTCCTGTTCTCTAAGGTAGACCTCAGATCTGGCTACCATCAGCTGAAGGTGAGAGAGTGTGACATTCCAAAGACAACCTTTAGGACTAGATATGGCCATTTTGAGTTCTTGGTCATGTCCTTTGGGTTGACGAATGAACCTTCCGCCTTTATGGACTTGATGAATAGGGTATTCAAACCATATCTTGACTTGTTTGTGATTGTATTCATCGACGATATTCTGATTTATTCAAGGAGTGGGGAGGAGTATGCTAATCACCTCAGAGTTGTCCTCCAAACTCTTAGGGACCATGAGTTGTATGCAAAATTCTCAAAGTGTGAGTTCTGGCTTAAGTCAGCAGCCTTCCTAGGCCATGTTGTTTTCGGTGAGGGTATTCGAGTGGATGCCCAAAAGATTGAAGCGGTTAAGAGCTGGCCTTGACCGACTACTCCGACTGACATTCGAAGTTTCTTGGGGTTGGCAGGCTACTACGCAGGTTTGTTGAGGGATTTTCTTCCCTATCCGCGCCATTGACCAAATTGACTCAGAAGAAGGTCAAGTTTTAGTGGTCCGAAAAATGTGAGAAGAGTTTCCAGGAATTGAAAACAAGGTTGACTACTGCGCCAATCCTAACCTTACCCGATGGAACCGAAGACTTTGTAATTTATTGTGATGCCTCAAGGGTTAGATTTGGATGCGCACTAATGCAAAAGGGGAAAGTGATAGCCTATGCTTCCGGGCAACTCAAGGTTCATGAAAGGAACTACCTAACCCATGACCTCGAGTTGGCAGCAATAGTGTTTGCACTTAAAATCTGGCGTCACTACTTGTATGGAGTGCATGTGGATGTGTTCACTAACCACAAGAGCTTGCAGTATGTTTTTAGTCAGAAAGAGCTCAACTTGCGATAGAGGAGATGGTTGGAATTGCTCAAGGATTATGACATGAGTATTCACTACCACCCAAGTAAAGCTAATGTTGTTGCCGACACTCTTAGCAGGTTATCAATGGGTAGCACAACCCACGTGGAGGAAGGAAAGAAGGAATAAGCCAAGGACATGCACCGGTTGGCTCGATTAGGAGTTCAGCTTGAAGAGAACAATGAAGGAAGAGTTAATGTGGAGAACGGGTTTGCTTCCTCGTTAGTGGTGGAAGTGAAGGAAAAGCAAGACCAAGACCCAGTCATACTCCAATTGAAGGAGGACATCCATAAACAGAAGGTGATGGTCTTCTCCCAAGGGGGAGATGGAGTGTTGAGATATCAAAGTAGATTGTGTGTTCCAAATATTGACGGTATTCGGGACAGGATCATGGCAAAAGCCCATAACACTAGATATTCCATTCATCCTGGCTCCACCAAAATGTACCACGACTTAAGGGAAGTCTATTGGTGGAATGGGATGAAGAGGGACATTGCGGAATTCGTTTCAAAATGCCCAAACTGCCAACAAGTGAAGGTTGAACATCAAAGGCCATGTGGATTGGCTCAGAACTTTGAGATTCCGGAGTGGAAGTGGGAGATGATTAACATGGACTTTATCACTGGTCTTCCAAGGTCTCGAAAGAAATATGATTCGATATGGGTGATCGTGGACAGAATGACTAAATCAGCTCACGTCCTGGCAGTTAAGACAACCAACACCGCGGAAGAGTATGCCAAGTTGTACATCCAGGAGATTGTAAAGTTGCATGGAGTTCCCTTGTCCATCATCTCGGAAAGAAGAGCCTAATTTACCTCCCAATTCTGGAGATCGTTCCAGAAAGGCTTAGGTACTAAGGTGAACCTGAGTACAACCTTTTATCCCCAGACGGATGGTCAGGCAGAGCGTACAATTCAAACGCTTGAGGACATGTTGAGGGCTTGTGTCCTTGACTTCAAGGGAAATTGGGATGATCACCTACCACTGATTGAATTTGCATACAACAATAGTTATCATGTGAGCATTCAGATGGCTCCGTATGAAGCCTTGTATGGGAGGAGATGTAGATCACCAATTGGGTGGTTTGAGGTTGGAGAAGCTGAACTGATTGGGCCTGATCTTGTTCACCAGTCGATGGAGAAGGTCAAGGTCATTAGAAAAAGGTTAACGACTGCCCAGAGTCGCCAAAAATCTTACATTGACGTGAGGAGAAGAGATTTGGAGTTCGAAGTAGATGATTGGGTGTACCTGAAAGTATCACCTATGAAGGGTGTCCTAAGGTTCGGGAAGAAAGGAAATCTAAGTCCACGTTATGTTGGACCCTATCAGATTGTGAAGAGGATTGGGAAGGTAGCTTATGAGTTGGAGTTGCCTTCCGAGCTAGATGGAGTCCATCCAGTATTCCATATGTCGATGCTGAAGAAATACTCTGGAGATCCCGCCTTGGTGGTCCCTGTTGATAGCATTGGAGTAAAGGATAACCTATCTTACGAAGAGGTCCCGGTTCAAATCCTTGATCGTCAGATTCGCAAGTTGAGGAACAAAGAGATAGCCTCAGTCAAAGTCCTGTGGAGGAATTAGTTCGTTGAAGAAGCCACATAGGAAGCTGAGGAGGAGATGAAGGCAAAATATCCGCACCTATTTGTGCCAACTGATAATGAAGATATTGAAGGTAAAAAAAAAATCCTTACTCTTCACTAAGCTGATTGTTCTATTATTATGTGACTTACTATTATTAAGTCGAGAATTGATTGATTGAATTGAGTGTGGAAATGAGCCTTGAGTCTATTCATGCCTTAATCCCCATCTCTACTCATCATTCGAGGACAAATGATCCCAAGGAGGAGATGATGTAATGCCCGATAAAATTATCAAAATACCCCTAGAGTGAGGGTATGCGCATAACGCATCTTCCGATGCTCGTATGGCAAATCTGAGACCGAATTTGAAATCATCATGAAAAAATTGAGTGGGAAAGTAGTCTCGATCAATTTTTAGAGCGACCCGATCGAAAGATAAATTTTTGATCCAAATCAAAAAATAGTGATGGTCCGAGACAGAGGCGCGTCGCAGAGAAGCACTTGTGTGATTTTTAAATTTTTCGACGGGATAGAGAAAACTCGTTCAAAAATATTCTTCCAAAAATACCCTGTTCGCGATAGGTCCGCATCGCGGACCATGTATTCTTCGGGCTGGAAATTTCCAAATAATTATGAGGGGCATTCCGGTCAATCCTCCACCCTCCTAAACTCTAATACACGGCTAATAATAACATTTTTACGTGAAAAGGGTCTAAAACCCTCATTCTAAGTCCTATTCCCTAATCTAACAAGGCTAAGGCTTGAGGAGAAGAGAGAAGAGTTTGTGTGAGAAATTCGAGAGGAGATCCTAGACGTACTCGGTTGTTAGCCGCATCACAGGTATGTAAGGCTAAACTATAACATGAGATTGTTCTCTCATGTGCTCCATAGAGGTCATAGATGAGTTGATGGTTGAAGAGTCGAAATGCATGATTTCTTTGATGGGTTTTCTTGAAAAATTATATTTGAAATTACAAGTTTTCTATGTTGATGATCATCATACAAATTGTCTTCTTAAATTGAGTATTTTCATGAGAATTTGCATAACCCTACATGACTATTTTGAAAAGCATGCATAATGAACTTGAGGATTGAGTCTAGAGCCTTGAGTTAAGATTGTGATTGTTGATTGTGATTGTGATTGTGATGAGAGAATGATGATGAGTTTATAGAGTTTGACTGCCTTATGAGTCCCTATAAATGAACTCTATCGATGTGTCTTTTCACTTGATTCTTAATGATTGTTCTAAAATTTGAGTCATTGATGAGATTGATTGATGAGAGGGCCAAAGTTCCTATGAGATGATTGATGATAAGGTGAAAGTCCCTATGAGACTAGTAGTCGTTGATGGGGAGTGAGTCCCTATGAGACTGGTTAAAGTTGAGGTTTATGATCATTGAGTCGGGAGGAGTATCGAGCGCCGAAATGGGTAAGCTTGCGTCCCACTTGAACCCATTAAACTACGTCGCCAAGCGTAGAAGAGGTTTTCCTCTTGAGTTTATGTCCCTGAAAGCAATAGCGGACTTGTTGAGTTTTCTGTCTCCATCTTGGATTTATCCATTATGGTTTTGATTCGTTCTCTACCTGGCAAGTACAGAATGATCGTGGCAACACTGGTGGGATGTTGTACAATCACTGGCTCATAAGTAGTTGTTGTCGGTTAAGAGAAACTCCAACAAATCTCCTACCTTGAGTACTCCGAGTCTGAGATGAGTTTTGAGATGAGCTTTGATATGAGCTTGAGACTAGTGATGAGTCTGAGGTAATGATGTGTCATTTGTCTACTCTTTATTCTTTCGCAGGTAGACAATTGACTGTTTTGATGTGATTATGATGTTTATTTTGAGTTAATGTTGTTTTTCATCCTATTTTATCGGTTTCTGTTTCACTCAGCTATATTACATACCGATACATTCCAAGTACTGATGTTCCCTCTAGACTGTATCGTTTTATGATGCAGAGGCAGGTACTAGGGATCGTCGACAGGCGCTTCGTTGAGGATTCGAGATTACAGCTAATTGGTGAGTCTCCCCTACTCCGGAGGATTCACTCTTTTATTTCATCATGCTTTAGAGTTAGATTGGACTATTTCTTTTGTTTTGATTTGGGTAGCCATGGATTTGTCATTGGCACCACATGATTAGTGATAGAGGCTTCATAGACAATGGTCGAGCATTGATGTTGAGATTGTGAGCTAGTTCTTTCTACTATCCTTTATTTTATGCATATATTTCTTTGAGACTTTAGATGAGATCTGTCCACTATCCTTATATCTTCCTGCTATTCAGTAGAGTTATTTGATTGAACGATGTGATGGAGCTAAGTGGTTTGCTTGGGGACTAGCAATAGTCTTCGAGTATCGGCCACGCCTAGGGTACCCTCCCGGGGCGTGACAACACCACACATCACCAACCACAACAATATAACTCAATAATAGAATTCACACCACTTTTTCAATTCAAGTGTTACAACATCCCACCAATTCACATTTACATCTAATCACCCCATGTTTATAACATTAAAAACATTTCATAAATCACACATAGGAGAAAGGAAAATTTGAGAATTCTACGAGAATTACAAAGTTTTGAAAGTCCACTTGCCTCAATTAATAGAATAACACTCTGAATTTTGAGTCTTTCGTAACGCTTTCAAATGATCAAAATCTGTTCAAATACATAATCTACATAAGAATACGAATCTAATAACACCCATATTGCTATATTTATTTTTGGCTAAAAAATCGGGTCAAAAAGTCACCCCGAGCCCTTAAATTTGAATCTGAAAATTTCTTTCATATTATATTTACCCATAATAAACTAAACGTATACGTCAAATTTCAGCTAAAACGGATCGTTATTCGACCCCCAAATCAAAATTTTATTCTAAGAACCCTAGGGCTATATTTTCTTAATTTAACATAAATTATACACGTTTCTACCCTAAAAATTTATTCATAATCTCATAAAAACTTAATAGAAAGGATGAGAATAATTACCTTGATATTTCGGGATGAAAATCACAATTTTTCTCTATCTTTTCCCCTTTCTTTTTTCTTCCCGTAATTTTTTCTTCTTCAGTGCGTGGCTTTTTTTCCATTCAACTGCGTTCTGTTTTTTTTTGTGTGTGTTTCAGGGCTGCGCAGCAGCCTTTACTTAACCCCTTATTATTATTATTATTATTATTTAATTTTTTTCTTTCTTATTTACTTATTTTAATATACTAAAAGTGATAAATTCTATTAACCTATTTTTGATAAATATGGGGTAAATAGTATAAGGTATTAATTAAAAAATTATTTTAATCCACCGACTACATTAATAATCTAAAATTATCCGTCAACTAAATGACCATAATTATCGAATAGTTCTAAAATTTTCAATTTAAATTTACGGGAAGGATCTTTTACGAAAGAGAGAGGATTTATTTTTAAAATAACTTAACGGGTCATTACAGTTACACAGACCTATACCTAGAAGGTTAAGCACTTTCATGTTCTTCGTCCAGATATGGCAGAGCTAGATACTCCAATGGTCGTTTCTTTATTTTTCTAGATGGCTGTGAAGTATATCTGCAATGAAGTCCTCTTTTTTGATGAGGATACTTTTGAGAACTAACCTGGTACATATGTAGAACTAACTTTTGCATATATGTAAATAGGATGCTAGGATGTACATGCACGCTCCTACCCCCTGTTTTTGCCCACTGTGATTAATCTCCATAGGATTTGATAGGTGAAGTTTTGAAGCTTAAGGTGTAAATCTAAGCCTTATCACAGTTGATAATCTTTTTGCACGGTATAGGGAGATCTTGGAAATTGTAAAAGCTTAAACTCCCTCTTTAATCTGGGGCTTGGTTTGCTAATTTTTCAGCCAGTTGATGACTCTATTGCTGATCATATCATTGATATCAACCCCATACTACAAGAAAGAGTAGATGCTGCTTGGTGGATGCCTCATTCTGATGGACATTTCTCAACCACATCTGCCATCCAGTCTCTAAGGAGGAAAAAAGATGAAATCTGGTAGATGGACAACATATGGATTAAGGGGGCCCCCCTTAAATTGTGTTTCTTCCAATAGAGAGTATAGAAGAAGTGAGTGTCTATTGAGGACAATCTTAAGAGGATGAGGGTTTGCTTGGCCTCAAGTGCTACTGTTGTGAAAGGGGTGGAAAAAAGACCATATCTCACTTATTTCTAACAGCCTCCATAACTCTTAAGCTATGGAGACAGTTTACTTCTTGTTGAGGGATTGTCATGGAGGAGACTCATCTTTAGCAACTAATGACTAAATGGTGGACCACTGGTAACTCATGCAGATTGCAACCAATCCTGAAAGTCTTATTTGTTTCTTATTTATCTCTTAAAAAAAGATCCCAATCTTATATAGGCATTAATATACTAGCCGAATACCACTGAGGATTAAGCTCAAACCTATATGATACCACTATGGTATCATATTCTGATGGAGTATCACATACTACCTTCGTCCCATATTATATAGACATTCTATAAATATTTTGTGAAACCCCGTGTTCATCGTCTTCTATATATATATATATATAGGATGGTATGCCATATAAGACATATATGACTTTCAATAGAACCTAAGGATAATAAGGCTTCCAATAAGTGGTAATGTCAAGGACCTAAAGTTTTAAGCCAAAGGAATACCCTAAATACACATTCCGGATTAAAGAAATGACCCGAGTGGCACCTCGCCCTTTTCAGAAGGTTTAAATTAGGTTTCACATTTTAGATGGGACTAAAAGTATATAATTTGCTAATAATGGATTTTTAAAATCTATTTTAATAGCACAAAGGTCATACATTAAGTTTTGAAAAAAAGAAAGTTGCAAGATAAAGGTTGGCCAAAGTTACCGTAAGTTTCTTTAAGAAATCCTTCTTAAATTTGGGTCAAATGTATCAGGCCATATCTCCCAAAATATAAGAATTTAAAAGGTCAATGACCTATCAAATTGAGGATCTATGAGTCTAGTTTGCAACGCACAAAACCGCACATCAAACTGACATCAGAATAAAAAGTTATGACAGTTTTACCGAGACTGCTCGAACAGGAAATCGAGTCATAGGTTGGGTCAGGTCGGCCCTCCTTAATGTTGGCTAATTTGAGCTTTTTAAAGCTCAAATCAGTATCATTTCGTCCCCAAATAATTTATAAACTAAAGGAAAAGTTCCCTCAAGGTACCAAAGGGATTTGAGTAAGTTTTTTGCATTTTTACTGTCAAAATTCGTCCCCATGCCTAGAAATATGTCTTACGCTTTGCAATTGTTTCCCCCTTTTATTAGCTGAGTTTGGGGTTGTTTTTGGACTTAAAAAAATGGTGTTATTGCTGGTTATTGTTAGTTTGTAGCTGGTGTGTTCAGGTAATAATTTTGGGGCTCTTTTACGTTCATTTTTACTAAGTTTTATGAACATTTCCTCGCGTAAATGCTCTTTGTCGAATCTTGTTATTAATGCTAAATTTTGGACTGTTTATAGGTGTCTTTAAGCTGCGTATATATAGTTGTTGCCAATCTTAGTACGTAAGGAACAACTCTCATGAAGAAACTTTGGGCAATAGGACGCCCGTTGGAAGGT
Organism: Solanum rostratum; assembly: GCA_029948455.1. NCBI lineage: Eukaryota > Viridiplantae > Streptophyta > Magnoliopsida > Solanales > Solanaceae > Solanum > Solanum rostratum. Next base: position 11,022,920 of record CM057053.1, on the reverse strand, counting down.
ATGTTAAGGCTAAACTCTGTCCCTCCTTTTAGCACGAAATCCGAGAAGTTTCCCAGAACGTCAAATGCGATATCTTACTATTCTGTTGCTAGAAAGTCCTTCTGTGAAAGGCATTGGGATTGCAGTTGAGTTATTTTCATGATGGCATTAGGTTGAATTCCATTTGTTTGCTTAAAGTGGACATTCGATATCTATATATCATTTTGTCTGTTTTCCCGTCTATCTATTCATATGTTCGAGGTGTTTCTCTTCTTGGTGTAGTGCCATAAAAATAAATGTAGAATGCGAAGGGAATGTAGTATTCATAATCAGTCCTTCTTCCATACAAAAATATAATTGAAGCATTTAACAAGTAATGCGTTGGTTACCAATATTCTCCAGTGAAATGCTCCTATTTAAACTACTAAGGCACTTGATCCTGTTTAAATACTTTCTTTTACTAATTGACAGGGGACTAAGTATAAGCATTATGTAAAACTCCTTTATGAGCACTTTCAAAGTTAAGGCTTCATTCTAAATGTTGAGTTAAGTTGTCAAACTTATTCATAAGACATGTGAGATTTTAAAAATCTGGTATATATGTTACAATAATCATTATGATGCTATGAGAATAAGTGTACCGATGATCCAAGATTGGCTAAATTTATGCCATGGCATACTATGTGCATTTAATATTCATATCATACATTGCACGTTATGCATGAACTTCGAGCTATAATCGGAGGTATGGGGCCTATTTGCCCAAATAATTATATATATATACGGTAGAGATGGCCACAGGTTGGCAAATATGATGCTGGTTAGCTACTGGAAAGGACCACCATTGCTAGCATTTGGTTGGGTATGTCATGCATTTGCATCTATATATATGTATTCACGACATGCGATACTCAAGCATACCATGCGTATATCATTAGGGGGTTGATTATTGGCCATTAAGGTCACTTAAGTTTTGGTTACAGGTGGTATTTCTATTACCTTTTTCACTATTGTAATCTATGGTTTCACATTTTGCCTTACATACTGGTACATGTTTATTTGTACTGACGTCTCGTTGCCTAGGGATGCTACATTTTATTTCGTGCGTGCAGGTTCAGGTAAGGGCTCTGATCGACCCCTCCACTAGGAGTCCCATTCAGCTATGAGTTGGTAAGCTCCACCTCTTCCTGGAGCTTTCACAAGATGCTTACTTTTGTTGTACAGTTGAGTATAGTCGGGGCCTTGTCCCGACAGTGTTAGTGATTCTCTTAGAGGCTATTGTGTACATGTTATTGTGGGTTGGTTCTTTTGTGTCTTTCAGTCTCCAGTCATCAGATTGACATGTATATATAGTGTGTGCCTGTACCTCTATTGTTGCAGCCTTGTCGGCTAACTAGTAATCTATCGTTTTAGTTTACCTATCTTGATGTACATGTTTTACTGTTGACCAGGTCACGACCTAAAATGTCCAAACTTACTCTTTCAGATGTTATGCTGCCCGATTTTCTTCTGGTCCCTAGTTTAATTAACTAGCACGTTTAGTGGCTTACCCGGCCAATAACGGTATCGGGTGCTAGTCACGCCTCCCCTCTCTTTGGGGCGGGACATATCTGTCCCATATTATATGGGCACTTACTAAATTAGGATAGAACTAATTATTTTTTTTTCATTTTACCCCGCCATTAATTAGTGTATTAATGATTTTTCTAACTTAATTTACTGTACATTGATAAAAATAAAGGGTAAACTGGTAAAGTTCACTAGTGCATTAATAATTTCTTAATAATCGTGCAAAATGAAAAGTACCCATATAATATGGGACAGAGGGAGTAGTAGTGATGTCAACATTATGCACGAAATAAAAAAAATGAAAAAGTAAGGTGAATGGGTAAATAGTTTAGGCTGAGTCCGTTTTTAGTAAATCATTTTACAATTAGGTTTATTTTGTATAATGTTTTTTAAAAATAAATAATTTAAAGAAAATATTTTTTTGTTATTTTTCAAATTCTAAAATTCAAACTCAAATTAAATTTTAAAATTTTGTGACCAAATGTATTTTTCAAACAACTCCCCCCCTCAAAAAAAATAAAAATAAATAAATAAATAAAAAAATAAATAAAAAATAAATTAAAAATCATGATCAAACATTTTCTTGATATAATAAAATATTTGTATTATATTGAAGATGAAAGAAAGGAACAGGGGAAAAGAAAACATATACATATAATGAGATAAACCCTAAACCCTGGAGACGCCTCGGCTGAACTGACTGAATTGTTCATCCGGTTGTTGAAAATCCGTAAAGATATAAATGGCATACTGTCGACAACGTGATTTTATGTTCTGTGAAATGTGTGGATCAATGCTTACTTTTGATTCACCCAAGTATGCTCGATGTCCCTTGTGCAAATTCAAGAAACGCGTCAAAGGTTTAATCTTTTTTCCTTAAACTTGATGTGTCTCTCTAATTGAAGCACTTCTGGAGCGTTTTACTGGGAATTCTAATTGACTAAGCATATTTTTTGCTTTAGCTTTCTTGCCCATGTTTTATTTGGTTAGTTAGTCCATGTTTGAGGAGGCATGGCACTGTCAGACATTGATTTTATAGTAAAGGTGTGTTCGCTGTGTGGAAAATAAGTTGGGTTTTCTTACTTATATTCTTGTGTTATGTAGGTAAGCAAAACATGTTATTCTAAACACATTTGTATATAATATGGACAAATATTATGAGAGGCGAGGGTGGACATGAGGTGTGTTGGAGGGTGAGGAGGACACAATCAATGTGGAATGCTATTTGTGAAACTTGTTTTCCTTGTTTCCATTATGGAAGTCATTTCCCGTATTTTTGAGGAGATTGTTTTCCTAGAGAAAATGTTTTCAAATTTTTTTGACTAACCCGAACACACCCCAAATTCTTTGTCCTTCACAATGAGGAAAGGGAGCATTGTATATCAAACCGGAGAAATTGTTAATATCATCTTTTGAATGACACTGGAAGGGGCTGCCCCAGTTGTGAAGGGGACTTATATAGAAGCAAAGAAGCAGCACTAATCCCCTTAAACATCGCTCTAGAGATATTCGTGTTAGATAACATATATACACCCAGACACACACATATTTTTTAATCATGTACTTTACTTCTGTAAATGCTGAAAATTTTCCACGAAGGGAATCCAATTGAACTCCCTTCTTATCATGTAACCATCAAATGGGCGGTGGTGTGCAGGTCAGGTTATACCACACCTTGTCTATTTCCATTGAATAGCTTGTAGCCCACAAGAAATAGGTGCCAAGTAAACCTGTCCAACATGGATGGAATAGATGTGCTCATACAGAGTGTTGTAGCGTAGATCAGAACCTGAGAGCTCCATTTTGTTTCTCTTAGACCTCAGCCATTCATGAATCTCTTTGGTACTAGTCAAAATCATGTTATTTCTCTGTGATTTGAGGGTGTATTTAGAGAGGCCAGTACAATGAAGTTGATACTTAGGGTAAAATTGATTTGTCCAAGGTTCTTTTTATTTTTTATTCCAGCTGGTACTGGTACCTACAAGTTGTTACCTGTTAATATAATGAATCAAATGGTAAAATTTAAGGTAGTTTGCCAGAATCAATTGAAAGACACAATAGTGCTTTTATAATGATGAAGAATCGTCTGGCTATTTCTTCGAAATGATGAAGTTGTGAGATTTACTCATTGTATTTTTTTTCATTCAAATAACTGACTATCTTATGCCTTCTGTTTTTTTTTTCTGGAATGTAATATTCTATTATTGACAACAGTTGTTTCTTTTGTTTGATTTTCTAGAGATTGCTGAAAACGAGATACGTTATACCATTTCTGCTGAGGTATGGTTTAATTAATGCATGTATTGAGCTTTAATTAACGCACGTGATAAGATGGGGATGAGAAAGCTAAATGTTATACATATGTTGCTAAAGAAGCTGTTTCAAAAGTTTTTAATGTAATGATATTCTGGTAATAAGAGTTCAGGAAATGTTTGTCCTATCTTTTTCTTTTCTTCAGAAATTAGTTCTACGCAACTAAAAAGGTGTAGTGGATAGTCCATATCATACTCACATAGCAATGTAGTAGTTCAAGCATTTCATTTGATGTTAAGAGGTGAAGGAGTATGATATGGAATTGATTGGCTGATCCTCTTTCACCAAAGGTAATTTAAGTTATAGTCTTGGCAAGAATTTTGCTTGTCTGTTTGAGGATAAGGACAACTCTCTTAAAGTATAACTTACAATATGTTCCATTGAAAGAAGTCACTAGCTAGACACAGTTCCCAATAACCCTCTCTCTCCTACTTACCAGGAGAGAGAAACCCCTCTTTCTAGTGGGTTGGCGGGAAATCTGCTCCCCTTCCCACCACCTTCATCACTCCCCCCTCACTTAGCTTCTTATGAGGTAGCTTTCTTTCTTCCCCCTTTGTCATCACTACAAATGGACAACATTACGCATTTTGCAGTTGGATTCAAATCTTTTGATATAGAAAGAATCTCAAGTACAACCGGCATTTGGTACGAATGAACAGAGAGAAGCAGGAACGCAATCACAAGGGTAAGGTTCAATAAGGAATCTATGGAGTAGGTAGTAAGAGTTCTAAAGGAGACTTCCTAAACTAAAGGCAACTCAGTGCGCAGGTGGAGAAGGTTAGATAATATAGGTGAAATCTTTTGTGCTCAGAATTATAATAAGTAGGGAAGATACATCAGCCTGATAAGCGTAAGGGGAAGAAGAAGGGCAGTTCTCATAATCCCATAGTTGACCTTCAACTCTGGCCAGATAGATATTGTAGAGAAGGTAGCAAGGTTTATAAGCTCTCACAAGGCAGTCAATAATTTAGAAAACCTCAGAACTATTGATGAAAACATATCCTAGCTGAGATGGTCAAAGCAGGGAAGGAAATCAAAACTGATGTGATGATACAAAGTGAAGGTATCATCAACATCAAAGACCTGTTATGTAAACACAATGAAGTCCTTAAGAGAAGCCTGGTGGGGGAATTTAGAGCAGAGGCGACGTTGTCAGAAATTAGGAATCGGTCTAAAAACACCTGGAAACAATCTTATGGTTTGAGTGCGTTTGAAATGGGCAACAACCTATTTTTTTGCCTAGGAGTCTGTGGACATCCATTTACATCATTTCTTTGAAAAGCTCCCGACTTTATTTCCCACTTCACGGGAGAACCGGGAAAAGGTTTTTAGTGTAACTCCATGTACCAAGCTGAACAAATCATGGAGGAGAGTTAGGAATGGGAAAAGACTCTAGTCAAGCTAATTTGGTGGAATCCGCTAGTCAATACCGTAGAGAAGACAGAGAAAATTGATTCAATTTGGGTCAGAATACTAGGGCTTCCTCTTCACCTCTGGTCTCAAACCACCTCTAAAGCCATTGGAGATTGTTGTGGCAGGTGGCTCGAAACAGAGGAGGAAACCATTCTCGGAATTATAATAAGTACGGAAGATACATCAGCCTGATAAGCGTAGGGGGAAGAAGAAGGGCAGTTCTCATAATCCCAGAGTTGACCTTCAACTCTGGCTGGATAGATATTACAGAGAAGGTAGCAAGGTTTATAAGCTCTCACAAGGCTGTCAACTATTTAGAAAACCTCAGAACCTAGATGAAAACATATCCTAGCTGATGAGAGATGTATTAGCAATCACCAATGAGCTTAATAAATGCTTTCAAAAACAACAACAACATACCTAGTGGAATCCCACAAGTGGGGAAATGCTTACAAAAAAAAAAGCAAGATATTGCAAATGTCATGCTACTTGTTGAAGTAGCAAAGAGAAGATTGCAAGTTTTAAGGGATGATGAATGAGCTTCTTTTATTGCTAAGATATCTATATTTTGTATCAAACATGATATTTTGATACCTAACTTTGAGGAGCCATATATTAACTCTTTAAGATCCTGGCGAAGACTTGCCAACTATACAATCTTACATTATTATTGTGTTGAAGTCTTTTGCAATATTACTGATTGGCAACTTCAAGAACTTAATGGTCGTTTTAATGAGGTGACGAGTGATTTGCTCCATGGAATTGCTTGTTTAAATCCAATAGACTCATTTTCAAGTTTTGACATAAAAAAAGGTTATGAGGATGGCAGAATTGTATATGGATGACTTTAATGAATTTAATATGACTACTCTTGAGAATCAACTTGCAAGCTATATTGTTGTGTTTGTGGTGTTGATGGAAGATTCTCCAATCTAGATGGGCTTTGTGATCTTTGCAAAAGAGTAGTCCAGACAAAGAAGCATTTAAATTATCAACTTGCTCTACTTCTACCAGTTGCTATTGCATTTGTTGAAAGAGCTTGGGGTTTGCTTCCTTTCAAGGTCTCAAGTTCGAAACCCACTGGGTGCAAACAATTTTTGAGGGTCGTCAGACCGGGTGCAAATAAAAAATAAAGAATGCTTGCAGAGTCAAATGAGTGATGATTTTTTTAGTGGTTGTTTGGTGCCTTATTTAGAAAAGATGTATTTTGATACTATTTCTAATGATGCTAGTATTAAGACATTTCAAGATATGAAACCTCGTAGAGTACAATTATAATAATGTATGTAGTTGCATTTTTCAATTGTAAAACTATGTTTTGATAGGCTTCTTAGCATGGTTGTACTTTAATTCTCCTTCAAAGTGGTGTAATTATCACTGTGTTTTGTAATACATGCAAGAGGATGCGATGATTTTTGTTGTTCATTGTGTTTCATATTATTTTGAAGTCATTTGATGTTAAAAATCCCTTTTTTTACCTTGATTTAGGTCTTTATTGTTAATTCTTTTTAATCTAAAAGTTATTACTTGCTCTTGTTTGCACTTTCATGTGTGATTCGATTCGTTTGTAAAGACGCTTTGCTTCTTGCAAATCAGGTATATCTGAATATGACTTGCATTGCCTAATATCTTTTTAAATATGTCCTTCAAGCTTGTTCCCTTAAGAGTTTTCTCCCATGTTTGCATTTTATGTTTGATCTATTTAAGTTTTTAGATATATATATTTTAAATTAAATATTTTTTATTTGACCTGTTCATATATGATTCAATACGTTTGTAAAAAGACGCTTTGCTTCTTGCAAATCAGGTATACTTTGAATATGACTTGTGTTGCTTAATATCTTTCTAAATATGTCCTTCAAGCTTGTTCGTTAAGAGTTTTTCTCCCTATGTTTGCATTTTATGTTTGATCTATATAAGTTTTTAGATATGTATACTTTAAATTAAATATTTTTATCCGACCCATTCATATAGGATTCAATTCGTTTGTCTACGGATATTATTAGTGTGTTTAATTTTTTTTTTTGTGAACCCTCTTGATGGAATTCTTGCCTCCGCCACTGGACTTAGGTTTAGTTGTGTTTGAGGTGTCATATGTGGGAGTATTAACTGATGTTGAGGATTTACATGACTGACTGCAACTAGTTTGGGATTGAGGCGTGGTTATTATTGGTGTGGGTTGGGTTTGTGCACCCTGTCTCTTATTTTAAGAATTCACCCTGTTATAAAAAGAACAACAAACAACAACAACATACCCAGTGAAATCCCACAAGTGGGGTCTGGGGAGGGTAAGATGTACGCAGACCTTACCACTACCACATAGGTAGAGAGGCTGTTTCCTGTTATAAAAAGAACAACATTGAATGTATTTGTAGCCTATTTCAGTTTGGGTGCTGTTAAGGAGTGACTGGGCTAATCTTAAACGAATGGTTACTTGACATAAAAAGAATTAGGAGTACTCCAACATGCTTGTTGTGCTTGCATCCAGAACTTTCATGGGGATATTTTACATATGCCATCACCTCTGGATCTCTTCTCACTCAAATGAGGTGATCTCTTCTTACTCAAATAAGCTCATTTTTCTACGGATTGTGTTGTATTTTCCAATGGTTTAATATAGTAAATTTATGCTCTTGTCAACAAAATTGTGTGCATACTCTAATTAGCCTCTGAAAATGCAAGTCAACTCCCTCTACCATTGCCTGGATGAAGACTAAAATCTGATATAGGAGAACGAAAAATGGGAAATGGGAATCATTAGATGGGAAGATATAGAACGCAAAATACATAGAGCAAAACTATATATATATATTTTGATCACAAGGGGAATCCGCAACCGTTACCCTTTGGGTGCGCTCAAGGTAAACCCCCGGTCTATGCAATAACTTGCAAACCACATAGGAGAGGTAACCTGCACTAGGCAAGCCCTGTGCGACAAGCTTGACCCAAAAAACTATATTAGACTTTAGTATTTTTAACTAATGCCTTGGGAATTAATCTGGATGGCAGGAAGCTTGTCTATGTTCTCTGTCACTGTTGTGCGCTTGTGCTGACGTGCCTTTGCTGAGCATATAGTAATCATTTTTGTAGGCTATTAGAAGGGAACTGGGCATATCTTCATTTGATGATCTTGAAGAAGAGAAGGAACTAAAGCAAATGGTTAGTGCAGTTTACAGTATCCAATAATATGCCTTGTGTATCCACGTTCTTTTGTTAAAATAGCTGTTCTTATGGTTTACAGGATTACAATGCAAAATGTAAAGCTTGTCAGCATTTAGGCATGTCATATGTAGCGAGACAGGTAAATCTTTCTTTGCGTTTGTTCATATTCTTCCCGGATCTTTGCCTTTTGCTGCGTAGTTTTTCATGTTATCCCATTCTAACACTTGTTGGCTTCTTTGAACAGATTAGATCTGCTGATGAAGGGCAAACTATCTTCTATACATGCCTTGTTTGTGGAAATAAACAAACTGAGAACTCATGAAAACACAGTTCATCAGGTTTCCATGGTGAACGGGAGCTGTTTTTAGTGTATGCCGGTCCTTCAAATTCTGCTAGAGTTCTTACAATATTATTGTTTACAATACGATTGCCTGGTCCAGTATGCATGGAAACACACGTAAAACTCCTACATTGTCTGAGTTCTGGAAATAGGATGTTAGTTTTCCCAGCTCTAACCAAAGTGTAAAATACATGCATAGAATTCTTTTTTGAACTGCTCTTGCCAAAGCTTCAAAAATGTCCCATCCTTACATGTCTTGCATTTATTGTACACCCCTAAACCTGATTGTTTGCTGCATCCTGTAGTTGGTGTTGGGGCCTTATTGCATTGGTAATATGTATGGATAGAATGAAAATGTTACCCCTACTATCAGGTTCTATTTAAATGATTGTCATATTAATCTAGTGTTCACTTGTAGATTGTGCATAATTACCTGTCTGACTTGTTTGGATTTATAGTTACAAACTCATATTTTATGGAGGTCATATTACCCCCTAGAATGATTCTGAATACCCCCCAACGTATTTTTGTGTTGAATGATGCAATGCACGCGTTTGACACTTGTATTTACCACTCAACCTACTTTCTTTCTTATACTTTCCTTCATCCACCATCAGCAATGAACAACACAACCGTACAACTACCATTGCTGCTTCTACACTCTCTCCCTTCATCTATGGCATACGAATTGTTTGTAACATTCTTGAGATTGTGAAAAAAACAAATGCTGGCTGGATTGGATAGTTGTGTTTTGGCGCGTGGTGGTTCCCTGGCGGAAGAGGGTGGTATATACTTCTTTTGGAGTGTTGTTTTTAGGTACTTTCAAGTCAAAATAGAACTTAAGTAGTTTTGAAGTGTTTGAGTAAAGTTAATAATTATTTTTTAGGCAAAACAACAAAAATAATTCAAAAGTCATAAGTTAAAAACCTCAACTTATGACTTTTGGCTTATAAGTCATAAGCGAAAAACCAATTCATACAAGCCCTAATCTTTTTTAGTTGCCATTTCTGAAGCTAAGTGCGTGACATTCAAAAGACTCCCCTTCATATGTTGTCTCTAGAGAAGATAATTCCATGCAATGATTTTATATAAGTTGATGTTTCAAGAGTTCTCCAACTCAACAATTTGGTCATTAACATTTAATGAGGTAAGAATTCATTCAGACTATTAGATAGTAGTATTTATAAATTTATATTAGAATTATTCAAACTACCACAAAAGAGGCATTTACAGGAACTCAATGCATCAATTATTGGGTTTGGGTACTTGTTTTGATGTTTTAATCTATATGGAAAATATTACTCCAGCCCAGCCTAGTGGTTATGCGAAATTACGTTACTTAACTGCGGTTGGTCTTAAGGTGAAATTTGTTTTATCCTAAAAAATTATATGAGGTTGAGAGCATACGTCTTGTTTACCCATGATTTGAATATTGATTGAGTGATGAATTAAGTAACACAATGTAAAGGATAACAAGTATAAATTTGAATATTCTAAGTAATAAGCTTGAATAAATAAAACAAGATAATGAGTGAGAGTATGAATCTGAGTATAAAGCAAAAGGAAACTTAATGCTCAATAAAATATAGAGTTAGTATATAGCTAAAATTTGGAAGGTCTTGAAGTAAACTATTCATAGGAGTCCGTGGTGAATAGAAAAACTCCAAAGACGCCCTTCTGCATTGAGACCAATGATAAAGGACACCGTGGAGAGGTAGTTAATAATGCCAGCTGATGGACCATCTCTGGGGCATATCGGGACAGCTGAATGAACTTGAGGCTATATTCTTTGACAGTCAACCCCTCTTGCTTCAGGTTCACGAACTCATCAACCTTTGCCTTCCTCAACTCTTGGGGAAAGAAGTGATTGAGGAAAGTACTCTCAAACTCATCCCACTCAGTAGGCTCAGCATCCTCACCTCGACTATCTTCCCATTGGTTATACCAGACGTTCACAACATCCTTAAGCTGACAGGAGACAAGTTCCACTCCCTCAACCTCATTCGCATGCATAGCCCTCAAGACCTTGCACATCTCATCAATAAAGTTCTGTGGGTCCTCTTCAACCTTTAACCCGTATAGACTGGCGGGTTTATCCTCAAGAAATGTCTAAGCCTGGTTGCAGCCGTGGCTCTTAGGAGCTGGAGCTAGGGGCCTGGGGACCTCGGCTATTACTCTAAGAGGCCATTAGTTGGGTGAGCATAGCAATGGCTCCCCTAAAGTCTGCCTCTCAGGTGGAGGTTGACTGAGCAGGAGGTGCCTGTGGAATCTCAGCAGCTCTAACAGGTTGACCCCGTCTCCTCGTCCCTGTCTGAGTAGGGACCTTTGGTGGGGGATTCACAATGTTTGGGGCTGAGGCATCTCTTTGGGAAGCAGGACGTTTAGGAGGCATGATCTGCAAACGCGTTACATACGAATTACAAAAGAGTTTTATAGAGTTAAACTCTATCGCACGAACTCAGGATACAGAAGAAGTGTAACCATTCCTAATGTCCTATAGCCTTTTGTTTATGAAGTGTGGTGCACAACACACACATAAACAAGACTCTACGAGACACGACTTCATAGACTCCCTAGGACACTTGAACTCTGTGCTCTGATACCAAGTTTGTCACACCCCGGGAGGGTACACTTAGTTGTGGCCGACATTCAGAGACTATTGCTAGTCCCCAAGCGAACCACTCGGTCTCAAGACAGTCATTCAATCATCAGGTACAACGGAAAATATTAGAATAAGGAAAATAAGACGATGGGCATCTCAGTTACTTTTACATCAATAAATAAGGGCCATAGGCCTATAAGAAGCAATCTCGACATCTATGATATAATGACAATTTTAAGAAACTCAATTCAAAGAGGAAAGGACCTCAACATCAAAACATCATCTTCTAGTCTATGGAGCCTCTACCTCTATAGTCTAGAATGGTACCATGACAAGCGATGGTTACCCAACTCAAAGAAAATAACAATGATAGGGAAATAAAAATAAGGCTCCTCCGAATAGCAAGGAGGGCTCACTAAGTCTAGAAACTCAAGAACTTTGAACCTCAACGGTGCGCCTGCTGAAGTCCTCTATCTCCTGTATCTGCATCATGAAATGATACATCGCCGAGTGTCGTCAGTACGTGGAATGTATGGTATGTAAAATGGCTGAATGAAACAATACATGCAAAATAATATATTATAACATCAACTCATAAGATACTCCGAATGTGAAATGTCCATCTAAAGCAAAGATAAAGAGTAGACAATGACTCATCAATATCAATAAAGACTCATACCATTAACTCAATATCAAAGTTTTATCATGTGGTACCTATCTGGGAGTTTCTCTAACCGAAAATCATCACCAATGAGCCCGTGATGATACAATGAAGCGATGTCGTTGCCGCATCTATCCAGTACCTTGTTCGGGTAAAGGAAATGGCATCAATGGTCCACAAATAAAGAACATCAAGCCCTCTTTTGGGACTAAGGAAGCACTCGATTTTACGGTTCAATCCTCCCCTACGTTGGCCATGCAGTTAATGAGTGCGAGTTAGACTTACTCTTACTCATTTTGGTGCTCAATAATCCTCCCAGGACTCAACATGCTCATAAGACATGAAACATCAGGATTTCTCTTCATTTAGTCTCATTTGGACATAGTACATCAACTCATTTCATCAACCATCAACTCTTAGATTAGGAACAACTCTTTTAGAATTAATTCATGCTCTTTAAGACTCCATAAATATCAATTTTACTCAACATCATCATCAACATTCTCAGAATCATGACCACAATCATAAATCACAAGCACATTCATACCATCAAGGCTCTAGACCCATCCCCCAAGTTTATTCATGCAATCTTTAGTAAAATAACATATAGAGTTTTGTGAAATAATTCATGAAAAACCATTTATGTAGTAAATCAAGTTTGTGATGGCCATTAACATAAGAAATTCAGAATATAAGTATAAATTTCAAGAAAGTATTCAAGAATTACACACATAAAACTCAATACCTACATCTATCAATCTACTTCAATTATGGGGTACATAAAAGAACAATTCCATGTTTTAAATTAGTCTTACATACATGGGATGAAGAGTAACACGAATCTTTACAAGGAATTGACCCCAACTTGAAGATCTCTAACCCTTCTCCTCTTCTTCTCTAAAAACTTTCACCTCAAGAAGCCAAAAAATGGGTTTAGGAAGCCTTATTCTGAGAAAAACAACCCTTATATTCATTTATGGAACTTGGGAGGGGTTAGGAAAGGTCCAAAATGCCCCCACGAAATAAAAGAAAAATTCCCACTTTGAAATACCACGGATTGGGCGCTGTTATGACCCGGGGCTAGGGCCTAGATGTGACACGACGAATGAGAATCCAAGAGTCCCCAAACAAGCCTCAAGTATCTATATCCACATCATCGGTTCAAGAATAAAATTCAAATAGTAACACATAGTTCTAAGGGATGGGGAAAATAAGACTCACACTATAGGGCAAAATGAGGGATAGGGACTTTCCACACTACTACCCATAAACATATAATCAAAATACGAGATTTCCATAAATCAACTCATAGGGATACGTAGCCCAAATATTTTGCATATCATAAAGACTTTAAGGAGTCTACATGATGTCTAGCAAATGCCTCCAGTCAAACGGAACGTGGGTCGGGACAAGTTCTGGGCTCACCCTCAAATAAGGAAGAACATTCCGAAATAACATAAAGGAAAGGTAGTTGGCTCGTCCTTGGAAGATGGGACTCACCACAATATACTTCTGGATTAGACTATTCGTCAAACAGTTGGTAATCAAAGTGCTCGACCCCTACATGGTAAAATCATGTAGGCATAGAGTATGCATTAGTATGTTTGAATTTACTAAGTATGCGGCATGCAATGCATATGACTTACCAAACATGCATTTCAATATTAGATGACAAGGGCACATAATATAGAAAGAACCATATAACCAATGGAAGTGTATACGAGATGCTATGAAATTTATGATGCATGAAATGCAACAATGCTCATATATAGTGGGGATGGACTATAACTGACAAATCAAATTCATGCGAGCTATTACGTGACTTAGTCCGATAAAGACCTCCCATCGGTAGGAGAAGATTACTTGCCAAAGATAATCTATATCACACCTTACGGAACACACCATTTCGGTGGATGGTCACCTACCTTACAGAACTCACCATTTCGGTGGATGGTCACCTTTCTTACGAAATTTCCCATTTCGGAAGGATTTTCCATAATCATACATAACATATCATAATCATAAACGAATAACCATTCCTTACGATCCGGTCATTTCGGTAATGGTTAACCTTTCTATATTGGCACATAGTTGAAGGAAAGGGAGAGGGCCCTTTGGGATAGCCCTAACGTCCCCAATCCATCGGTGCTAAGTCAACAACATCCCACATGAATACTTATACATATACGTGCTTTCAAAAGATACAATGTTTACAAAGGCTCAAATGCCAAAGCATAAATCATAATCATGATGTTCATGCAAGGAGTAGCTCATTCACATATACGAGATGGTGCAAGCACAGATGCTCAAAGAGCCATAATCGTAAGACATGTATGTGATCACATTCTTGTCATAACCAACGCCTTACCAAAATCATATCATAATAGTTTCATAAAACATAATTGGGTCTAACCCACTTCATAATTTTCATATAAACCAATGTGCATGAATGCAAATGCAATGCATGATATAAGGTTGGCATGGGCGATATAGATTCAAGTTAGAATCAATATCATAGTGTTAAATTGAGTAAATCCATAATTGAATGGACATCTAAAGCATAGTATGAATCGCCCATGCATAAATCAACTTTAAAAGGGGACATGCATGTTCATAACTTCATAACCCAATGTAAATCATCATAATAGTGATCAAAGTGAATTGAAATCATAGGTAGAATACAACCCATACATCAATTGGATTTAAATAAATCAAGTAATAAAATCTCATATTTAAAGTAAACTAAATTCATGAAATCAATTGAAAGATCTTTGGGTCTTCTTGGTTAAAAGAGATTAAGAATCAATCTCACATACCTTGATTGAGAAGCTGAATTTGAGGAAGGACTTAGCTTGAATTGGACTTCAATTAAATCCTTGCCTTGAACCTTGAGAGGGGAGAGTAGGGAGGAATTGGGAGGTGATCTTATGAGGGGTAGAAGGTTTTAGGAGAATGAATTAAGAGGGGAGGGGTATCAGCTGAATCAGGGGTTTAGGATAGGTAAAAGGTCATAATTAAAATAAACAGAAATTACATAAACGCCATTAATGAAATGGGCAAAAATTGGAACCGTCAGGCCCATACGGTCGCCTACATGGTTCTTGAACAATGATCGTAAATCGTCATTTAGAAATTTCGTAGAGGGATTTTATTCGAAACTAAGGGGTACCACACGGACGACTTCATGGTCCGTGTGATTCCACATCGGCCATGACATCGACCGTGTGATAGTACTTGAAATAATTCCACACGACAAAGTTACGAGACGGTACTTCCATACTTAGAAAAATTTTACGTAGTAAGCTACACAGAGGGCCACATCGCCCGTGACACATCACACGAACCGTGTGAGTGGCCGTGTGCCCTCACTTGGTCCAAAATCTCCTCCGTCTCAGATTTCCCTTGCTGTGAACTGGACCAAGTATCCCTCCACGGGAGGCCACACGGTCCGTGTGGCTTAACACGGCTCGTGTGGGCCTTCCGTGGAGCGATGCCTGACAATTCGCTCGGTACAGTACCAAAAGGTCTGGTAAAGCCGCTCGAAAAATTTGGATCCTTACATCATCTCCCCCTTGGGAACATTCATTCCCGAATGTGCAAGAACAAGGCTTGAAAGGCTTGACTTAGTGCATGAAACACCCAACATATGATACAATGCATAGTTCATTATTTGAAAAAAAAAACATGAAGTCTTTAAACTCATATCAAAATCGTATTCAAGTCATTCAAATCATTATAAAAATCCTTTTTCATGCATATGTATGCATGTCATGTCATGAGACTCAAGAGGGCAAGAAATGGAACCATTAGAAAAGGGAGAATCCTAGTACCTTAGGCTTGAGTAGATTGGAAAAGATGAGGGTATCGCTTCACCATGTCCAGCTCCGTCTCCCAAGTAGCACTCTCCACCGAAGCCACGTCCTTGTTACGAAGCCGCTTTACTTGCCTATCCAAGATCTCCACCAAAATTTCCTCATAAGACAAGTTTTCTTCAACCTCAATCCATTCCAAGGGCACAATGGTGCTAGGATACCCAATTAGCTTCCTCAACATAGACACATGAAAGACCGGGTGAATGGAACTCAAGTCCGGAGGCAACTCCAACCTATAAGCCACACCTCCAACCCGCTCAACGATCTCATAAGGGCCAACATACCGGGGGCTTAGCTTGCCTTTTTTACCAAAACGCATCACACCCTTCATAACATATACCCAATCATCGACATGAAACTCATGATCCCTCCTCCTATCAGCCGAATAAGACTTTGACGACTTTGGGCTGCTTTCAACCTTTCCCTAATCACTTTCACCTTTTCCATGGCCTCCATCACTAGATCCGGGCCAACTAGTGCCATTTCTCCCAACTCAAACCACCCTACCAGTGACCTACACCTTCTCCCATATAAGGCCTCAAACGGCGCCATGTCGATGCTAGCATGGAAGCTATTATTATAAGGAAACTCAATGAGTGGAAGGTGGTCATCCCAGTTGCCCTTAAACTCCAACACACAAGCCCTCAATATATCCTCCAAGGTTTGAATAATCTTCTCAGCTTGCCCATCGGTTTGAGGATGAAAAGCAGTGCTCAACTTAATCTTAGTTCCAAGTCCCTTATGAAATGACCTCCAAAAGTGGGAAGTGAATTGGGTACACGATTCGATATAATGGACCTAGGCACACCATGCAACCTCACCAACTCTTGGATATACAACCTTGTGTAATCCTTGGCGCCGAAGGTAGTCTTGACCGTTAGGAAATGAGCCGACTTCGTCATCCAATCAACAACAACTCAAATGGAATCAAATTGCCTTTGGGTCCGAGGCAAACCAACCACAAAATCCATGTTCACATCTTCCCATTTCCATGTGGGAATTTCAATGTCTTGGGCCAAGCCACCGGGCCTTTGGTGTTCTTCCTTTACTTGTTGACAACTCGGACATTCAGATACGAATTTAGAGATATCCTTCTTCATACCATGCCACCAATACACTTCTTTCAAATCCCGATACATTTTGGTAGACCCCGGGTGAATAGAATAATGAGAGTTGTGAGCCCCACTCATAATCACCCTTCTAAGATCATCCACATCTGGAACACAAAGTCGGTCTTGGTACCGGAGCACACTATCTCCCCCTTGGGAGAACACCTTGATCCCCTTTTCGGCAACCAACTTCTTCAATTTAAGTAACGATTGGTCTAAATCTTGCTTAGCTTTTACATCACTCTCCACGGAAGATTCTGCCCCGCTTTGAAAACAGATACCATTATCGCTCGAATTGGCCAACTTGATACCCAACCTAGCTAACCGGTGAACATCCCTTGCTAACTCCTTTTCTTCCCCAACACGTGCCACACTTCCCATAAATAGCCTGCTGAGAGCATCGGCCACAACATTGGCCTTGACAGGATGATACAGAACACTTATGTCGTAATCCTTTAGGAGCTCCAATCACCTCCTTTGTCTTAGATTGAGGTCCATTTGAGTGAACACATATTGCAAACTCTTGTGATTGGTGAACACATCGACATGAACCCCATACAAATAGTGTCTCCAAATTTTCAAGGAAAAAACTACCGCCACCAACTCAATGTCGTGCGTTGGGTAATTACGTTCATGCACCTTCAACAGCCTTGATGCATATGCTATTACCTTACCATGTTGCATAAGCACACAACCCAACCCAATCCGCGAGGCATCACAATACATCATGAATCCCTCCAAGCCGTTTGGTAAGGTCAAGACGGGAGCCGATGTAAGTCGATCCTTTAAAGTCTGGAAACTCCGCTCGCATTCGTCCGACCATACAAACTTACCCTTCCTTTGGGTTAATTTAGTCAATGGAAAGACGATAGATGAGAACCTCTCAATAAACCTTCTGTAAGACCCGACCAACCCAAGGAAACTTCAAATATCTGAAGGAGTTAATGGTCTGAGCCAATTCTTAATGACCTCGGTCTTCTTCGGATCCACCTTGATACCGTCACCGGACACCACATGACCAAGGAAAGGCACTTCTCCCAACCAAAATTCACATTTTTTAAACTTGGCATACAACTTCTTCTCTCTAAAAGTTTGGAGGACCATCCTCAAGTGATCCCCGTGCTCTTGCTCACTTTGAGAGTAAATGAGAATGTCGTCAATGAAGACCACTACAAAACTGTGAATGAATGGCTTAAACACCCGATTCATTAGATCCATGAGCACGACCGGAGCATTGGTTAGGCCAAACGACATCACCACAAACTCAAAGTGCCCATACCTTGTCCGAAAAGCTGTTTTGGGAATGTCACGCTCCCTAACCTTCAACTAATAATACCCGGAATGAAGATCAATCTTTGAGAAATGAGTAACCCCTTGAAGCTGGTCAAACAAGTCGTCAATCCTGGGCAACGGGTATTTATTCTTAATGGTCACCTTATTCAGTTGCCTATAATCAATATACATCTGAAGAGTCCCGTCCTTCTTCCTTACAAACAACACTAAAGCACCCCATGAAGATATACTGGGCCGAATGAAACCCTTCTCCAGCAAATCCTTTAACTGCTCTTTTAATTCTTTCAATCCCGCCGGCGCCATACGATAAGGAGGAATAGAGACAGGTTGAGTATCTGGAAGATCTATGCCGAAGTCTACCTCTCTTTCAGGAGGAATGCCTGGCAAGTCTTCGGGGAACACATCCAAAAACTCATTCACCACAGGGACCGGCTCAAGAGTTGGCACTTCGGACTCCATATCCTTGACCCTTACAACATGATAAATGCACCCCTTAGAAATCATTCTCCACGCCTTGAGGTAGAAAATAAAACGACCTTTAAAAAAGGAGTTACCACCCTTCCATTCAAGAATGGGCTCACCGGGAGGTTGGAACTTGACCTTCCGGGTCATACAATCTATAAAGGCATATGATGCATGCAACCAATCCATTTGAATAATCACGTCAAAGTCGCACATCTCAAGTTCCACAAGATCACACAAAAAAAGTTTTGTGCAACACAAACAGGGCAACCATGATAGACTTTATGTGCAACAACAGATTCACCCATGGGAGTATTAACTGAGAAAGGGTCCCTCAAAACCTTGGGACTCAAACCAAATTTAACAGCTAACAGAGGAAGTCACAAAAGACAAATTTCCACCCGGATCAAGCAAAACATAAGCACCAAAATCAAAGACTTTTAACATACCAGTCACGATATCCGGAGCTTCCTCAACATCTTGGCGGGCGTGGAGTGCATAGAACCAATTGTTCCTTGGGGTAACACCTTGGGGAGCTCTTTTTTGGCCTGCCCGCCTTGGGCCACCTAACCTTAGCCTCTACGGGCATTCATAGGACAATCAGCAACCTTGTGATTTTTATCACCGCACCCGAAGCAAATACCCAAATCCCTCCAACAAACTCCCGTGTGGGGCTTTTCGCACTTGTCACACATAAGATACATCTGAGCGCCACCAACCGGTGCCCTGGGAGGAGGTACCCGATCATTGGTGACCCGAGTACCAGAACCTTGGCCATGTTGGAAGCGACCGAAACCACCACTTCGAGAACCAGAGAATCCAATCAAAACGGGTCCTCTTGGACTCGTGAATCCTCCTCTCCTTGAGTTTCTCTCCTTCGATCTGTTCTGCATACACCATGAGTCTGGAAATATCCATATCCCGTATGAGCATAGCAGTATAACATTTCTTTACAAGCAACTCAGAGATTTCCGAAACAAACTTGTGCATCCTTGCACGGGGGTCAACCACAAGTGACGGAGCATACTTAGAAAGCTTTGTGAACTTGAGGGCATAGTCCCTCACACTCATACCTCCTTGCTTGAGGTTGATAAACTTAGTCATCCTGGCCTCTCTAAGCCCAAGGGGAAAGAAGCGATCAAGGAGAGCAAATATGAACTCTTCCCAATTAACATCACCACCGCAAACTCTCTCCATAGCCCATTGAGTATACCACACCTAAGCCACATCTTTCAGTTGGTAGGCAACCAATTCAACCTTCTCTTTAGAAATGACACCCATGATGTTCAGTATCTTGGTAAGCTTATCAATGAACTCCTGAGCATCCTCATCAGCCTTTGACCCATGGAACTGCGTGGTATTCATCTAGGTGAAATCCCTCACCCTAGAAGTAGGCGTAGGATCCCGTGGCAAGTTAACCTGCCTTGTTTGAGAAGTCACCACCTGAGCGAGCATGACAAAGGCTGTGCGAAACTCATCGTTTGAGATGGGTTCAATTATAGGCTCGTGGGGAGCCTAATCCTCATTAGCCGGAGCCGGCCTTGGTGGGAGGGGTCTTCCTCGAGGCATCTTCTGAAATGGATCAACAACACCATCAAGATAAGGGAATCAAGTATCCTATCCATAGCACGACATAAAACATGAGGAAGTGAGGCAATTCCTAGAACGTCTCCATCGCCTCCCACTCATAGGCATGCTGCATTTCACACCCATGAATAGGACTCTACTTGACGCAACATCTTGGGCTCCGATGACCATTTATAAACCTAGGGCTTTGATACTATCTTTTGTCATGAGCCGGGGCTAAGGCCTAGATGTGACACGGTGAATGAGAACTCGAGAGTCCCCAAACAAGTCTCAAGTATCTATATCTACGTCATTGGTTCAAGAATAACATTCAAATAGTAACACATAATTCTAAGGGACGGGGAAAATAAGACTCACACTATAGGGCAAAATGGGGGATAGGGACTTTCCATACCACTACCCATAAACATATGATCAAAATACGAGATTTCCATAAATCAACTCATAGGGATACGTAACGCAAATATTTCACATAACATAAAGACTTTAAGGAGTCTACATGATGTCTAGCAAATGCCTCCAGTCAAACGGAACGAGGGCCGGGACAAGTTCTGGGCTCACCCTCAAATAAGGAAGAACATTCCGAAATAACATAATGTAAAAGCAGTTGGCTCGTCCTTGGAAGATGGGACTCACCACAATATACTTCTGGATCGGACTATTCGTCAAACAGTTGGTAATCAAAGTGCTCGACCCCTACATGGTAAAATCATGTAGGCATAGAGTATGCATTATTACGTTTGAATTTATTAAGTATGCGACATGCAATGCATATGACTTACCAAATATGCATTTCAATATTAGATGACAAGGGCACATAATATAGAAAGAATAATATAACCAATGGAAGTGTATACAAGATGCTATGAAATTTATGATGCATGAAATGCAACAATGCTCATATATAGTGGGGATGGACTATAACTGACAAACCAAATTCATGCGAGCTATTACATGACTTAGTCCGATAAAGACCTCCTATCGGTAGGAGAAGATTACTTGCCAAAGATAATCTATATCACACATTACGGAAACACCATTTTGGTGGATAGTCACCTTCCTTACGGAACTCACCATTTCGGAAGGATTTTCCATAATCATACATAACATATCATAATCATAAACGAATAACCATTCCTTATGACCCGGTCATTTCGGTAATGCTTAACGTTCCGATATTGGCACATAGTTGAAGGAAAGGGAGAGGGCGCTTGGGGATAACCCTAACGTCCCAAATCCATCGATGTTAAGTCAACAACATCCCACACGATTACTTATACATATACGTGCTTTCAAGAGATACATTGTTCATTACAAAACCATTTAATGCACATTTAGGTTCAACTGCCAAATCATAAATCATAATCATGATGCTCATGCAAGGAATATCTCATTCACATATACGAGATGGTGCAAGCACCTGAGACGCTCAAAGAGCCATAATCATAAGACATGTATGTGATCACATTCATGTTATAACCAATGCCTCCCAAAATCATATCATAATAGTTTCATAAAATATAATTGGGCTTAACCCACTTCATAATTTTCATGTAACCAATGTGCATGAATGCAAATGCAATGCATGATGTGAGGTTGGCATGGGTGACACAAATTCAAGTTAAAATCAATATCATAGTGTTAAATTGAGTAAATCTATAATTGAATCAACATCTAAAACATAGTATGAATCACCCATGCATAAATCAACTTTAAAAGGAGACATGCATGTTCATAACTTCATAACCCAATGTAAATCATCATTATAGTGATCTGAGTGAATTGAAATCATAGGTAGAATGCAACCCATACATCAATTGGATTTAAATAAATCAAGTAATGAAATCTCATATTTAAAGTAAACTGATTTCATGAAATCAATTGAAAAATCTTTGGGTCTTCTTGGTTGAAAGGGACCAAGAATCAATCCTACATACCTTGATTAAGGAGTTGAATTTGAGGAAGGACTTAGCTTGAATTGGACTTCAATCAAACCCTAGTCTTGAACCTTGAGAGGGGAGAGTAGGGAGGAATTGGGAGGTGATCTTATAAGGGGTAGAAGGTTTTAGGAGAATGAATTAAGAGGGGAGCAGTATCAGCTGAATTAGGGTTTTGGATAGGTAAAAGGTCATAATTCATAATTAAAATTAGCAGAAATTACATAAACGTCATTAATGCAACGGGCAAAAATTGGAACCGTCAGGCCCATACGTCGCCTACACGGTCCGTGAACAGTGACCGTGAACTGTCATTAGAAATTTCGCAGAGGGATTTCATTCGAAACTAAGGGGTACCACACGGACGACTTCACGGTCCGTGTGACTCCATACGGGTCGTGACATCAACCGTGTGATAGTACCTGAAATAATTTCGCATGATAAAGTTACGAGACGGTTCTTCCTTACTTAGAAAAATTTTACGTAATGAGTTACACGGAGGGCCACACTGCCCGTGACACATCACACGAACCGTGTGAGTGGCCGTGTGCCCTCACTTGGTCCAAAATCTCCTCCGTCTCAGATTGCCCCTGCCGTGAACTAGACCAAGTGTCCCTCCACGAGAGGCCACACGATCTATTTGGCTTTACACGGCCTGTGTGGTCCTTTCATTGAGCGATGCCTGGCAGTTCGCTCGGTACAGTACCAAAAGGTCCGGTAAAGCCGCTCAAAAAATCCGAGTCCTTGTAGGCGCGGATTAGTGTGATTTTTTTTCTGAAAATTCTCCAAATGAGTTTTTCCAATCTCCATAAAAAACTTTAAAAAAAGAAGTCTAGGTCCGCATCCAAGGTGCGACGCGGTCGAAACCCGCACTGAAACTGTTTCGGGTTTTGCATTAAAAAAATTATCTTTTGATTTGATCGCTCTAAAAATCGACCGAGATCATTTTTTCACTCAATATTTCATGATGATCGCAAATCACATCTCGAATTTGCCATCTGAGCATGGAAAGACGCGTTATACACATATTTCTTCTCTAGGGTTATTTCTGTAATTTCACCGGGCGTTCACACTTCTTTATCGAATTCCGACCATGCTAAGTTACTATCCTCTGGTAAGAAAGAAAATGCATATATAGTTCAAAATTATTACTC
Organism: Solanum rostratum; assembly: GCA_029948455.1. Classification (NCBI taxonomy): domain Eukaryota; kingdom Viridiplantae; phylum Streptophyta; class Magnoliopsida; order Solanales; family Solanaceae; genus Solanum; species Solanum rostratum. The sequence continues at coordinate 10,999,467 of CM057053.1, read as the reverse complement.
CTTTTATTTATCAAGTTCAAAATACCTACTTATAACTAATCTTTCAAAATAAAAATGCGGGATTTCCTGTAACACATTTGGTCGTTGATCTACCCAAATATAGGCCTATCGATGATCAAGCACCAAGGGTGAGCAAGAGAAGGTTTTGGAGGACAAGAAAAAAAAGAGGCAACACAAAGAAGAGAGGCGGTTGTTGCAAAATCATAAGAGAAAGCACAAGTACATGAGAACATCCAGGTCATGGCTATGTGGTTGCATGCTGTGTTTGGTGATGGATCACGTCCACATAAATCATGTAAGCAGTTGTGTGATGTATTTGGTGATGTGCCTGGTTATGTACCTGATGAAGAATCACGCGTATCATCAGGTGAAGGATTCATTTCATCAGATGAATGCACTTCACAATCCACCAAAGGACCAACCCTGAAGAGAGCTGCTGTTGGAGTATCGTACTGTGCTCAGATCTCAACCTTCCTTCATTGGAGGAAGATGATGAAGTTTATTAATTAAATTTGGAAAATTATAATTTGATGTTCTGTTGTTCTTTTTTAATGTATTGAACTATCGAACAATTATCGTACTTTTGAAGTTTTTGTTATATTTTGTTTTATGAATATATTTTGCAGTGTTATGTAGTTATTTGCAATGTTAAAAATTTCCCTTATTTGCAAGAAAAATGAAGCCTCTCAAGCTCTGAATTATGATCTATAACTTAGTCATGATGACGTTATTCACTGCCATATTTAGTCATGATGATGTTTGTCAAGTTCCAGTTATAGACGATGATTCAGAGCTTGAGAGGCTTCATTTTTTTGGAAAATAACAAAAATTTATAATGCTGCAAATAACTACATAACACTGCAAATATATATTCATAAAACAAAACAAAACAAAAACTTCAAAAGTATGACAATTGTTCAATAGTTCAACAAAATAGAAACAACAAAGCATAAAACTAAAATTGTCCAAGTTTTGATTGGTAAATAAACTTCATCAATCATCTTCCTCCATTGAAGAAAGGTTGTGATATGAGTATAGTACTATACTACAATAACAACTCTCTTCAGGGCTGGTCCTTTGGTAGATGTGAAGTGCTTTCATCTGAATAAATGAATCCTTCATTTGATGAAAAACGTTATTCTTCTTCAAGCACATAACCAGGCATATCACCAAACATATCACATAGCCGCTTACGTGGTTTATATGGACAGATCCATCTCCAAACACAGCACGCAACCGCTTAGCCATGACTTGGATGTTTGCTTGTACTTGTGCTTCCTCTTGTGATTTTCCAGCAACCACCTCTTTTTCTTGTGTTGCCTCTTCTTTTCCTTTGTCCTCCAACCTTCTCTTTCTCACCCTTTGGTGCTTGATCATTGATGAGTCTATATATGGGCAGATCAACGACTAAATGTATTTCGGGAAATCTTGTATTTTTATTTTGAAAGCTCAGTTGTAAATAGGTATGTTAAACCCTATAAATAGAAAAACTAATAATTTTAAACTATATATGCACTTTCTTACTAAAGGATATGGCTCAACATGGTCGGAATTCGGTGAAGAAGTGTGTTGTTCATCAACGCCAGTCTTGTCCTTCATATATGCAAGGAAAGAAAAACAACAGTCACATCACTAGTATAGAAGAAAGCACCTCCGAGATGGATAAATCCTATATATATATATATATATATATATATATATATATATATATATATATATATATATATATATATATATATATATGTATGTATGTATGTATGTATGTATGTATATTTATGTTGTATCGGTAGATGATCAAAATAGGAAAGCTTACATTTTTGTTATCTGCAGAGGAACCTTTCTCAGTTGAAGCACTGTTGAGGAAGCCAGTTGGTGAAGCCATGGCTGCTTAATTAATTTGATAGAAAAGTGGTGGGTTGAAAAAAATGAGTTATGCAGGACTCCTATTTGTAGCTCTCACCATTAATTTTATTTGACATATACATTTAATAAAATTTATAGTTTGTTAAAACTGATAAGAATATTTGAAATAAAAGTTATTTGACTATTATTTTGTCATTATCTATACGGTCAACGTCAATATTATTATATATTTTTGTTCATTTATGGCCAGGAAAAGAAATGAAAATAGAATGAGTTGAGAATGATTATTCCACTTTTGTTTAACAATAACAATTAGTATTCCATTTGTTTCATATTAGTTTGTCACCTAAATAAAATAAGAAAACATTAATTGATTTTTTCCTATATAATCCTTGCAATTAATTGCTTCTAAAAGTGTTCGCGCTTGTTTGTAAAATTTCAAAGAAGTTCTTAAGGGGTAAATTGATAAAACTATCCTCTTATTTATGATTTCTTAACTAGTTTAGTGCACGTGCTTTGCACGTATGTACCGCGTCAATTTAAAAATTATATATAAATAGTACTTGTCATTAAATAAGTACAATATTAATGTAAATAAAATTAAACAAATACTATTAGTTTGATGCAATAATTTAGTCTGTTGAAATGACAAGGACGAGAAAATTAATTCAATTGCTTATAATATAGATATGTTAATAGTATTTTAATACAAAAATAATAATTTAGAATTGAATAATTAACTGATTAAAATTTAATGTAACAAAAAATTCCTAAATATGAAAGGAGTAGTTTAATGTTTCAAACATAATTTTACTAAATTTTTTATATTACATACTTTTATTAACCAAATATTTAATAGTCAAAATTTTAGTTAATTATTTAGATAGAATAGTTCTAAATCAAAAGTGAATTCTAAATATAAAGAAATTGTAATCCAAAGTGAACCTTGAAACTAAATAAATAAAACATTAACTAATAAATTAAGAAAAATAGTGAAAAGACAATTTTGTCTGAAGCTGAGTATTTTATTGAAGGACAAAAAGTTTAAACAACATTTTTAAGCGCCTTCACGCTTTTAATATAGTATAGATAGATATATATACATATGCGTGTAAAAAACGTGGTCAACTAATGTCGAACGACTGAAGTATAAACCAATTCAAAAATATTATTAGGGTTAATTATATATGTTGGTTATCATTTCTATCAACTTCGATACATACTTCGGCTCATTCCTACTTAAGTTTGTTTATATATATATATATATATATGCTCTCATGTACATGATAAGAATATGTAGTTTTTTTTTAAAAAACACATTATTATTTTGTTAAATAATACGTTTGAGTAATACAATATAATTAGCTAAAGGAGAAATTGTATTGTAAGGACCCAAATTTCGTGAGACTTTATCGATGCTTAAATCAAGTTTTCGGAGGTACGTGCTCCATGGGAAATACTTGTGTATGGCTTTGGATGGCTTAAGAAAGGATTTGAGGCTTGGTGGCCCTCTAAAGAACCTCCCACGAGTCGTGGTCCTCACCACTGGCCGTGGAAGGGGCCCTTGGAAGATGCCCCGGCCTTCCAGCTAAGAAATTGGCTAAGGCAGGTAGCACATGGCCTTTGCACGAGCTATGCAAGGTTCCACGAACTGTGCTGGGGTCGTGGAACTCACCACGAGCCGTGGTGAGGTGTTTCATGAAGCCCTCGTCCTAAAATATGGTTCTAAGTATGAAATCACCATCTCAAAACTTGAGTCACTTGCACGGACCGTACACCTTTTCAAGGACCGTATGCCTTCCTTGGAGACGACTTGTCTGGATTTTTGGCCAAGATCAGTACCACAGACCACTGCACGGTTTGTGGATCTCTTCACGAGCCGTGTAGCTCTTTCACGGGCCACCCGGACTCTTTTTGAAGTTTATTTCATTAATGACTTTCTCGTAATTTTGATGATTCCTAAGGGTTGTTTGTGACTTTCTAACCTATTATAGACCTCTGAAAAAACCTATACTCCTTTATTCTCATTCAAACTCATTCAATACACTTAGAATATTCAAAATATCTCTTCTAAAGGACTCTCCTCAAGTGTACCATTGGAGATTCAACTTGAAGCTCAAGGAAGGGTCTTCTTCTCCAATTGATTTCTTTTTATTCTTTTATAAATCTAAGGTATGTGGTATTGATTCATGGTCCCTTTCAACCATAAAGACCCCAAAGCTTTCTTACTTCTTAAATTTTGAAATTCAAGCTTACTTTGAATATGTGTCTTTTAAATTAATGTTGATTTGATTTAATTGAGATGTTGGCTTTATTTAATTGATGATTTCAAAGTGATTTAAGCCCTAATATGATAAATTGCATTGGTATTATTGTAATGCCCGGTAAAATTACCAAAATACCTTTAGAGGAGAGGTATGCGCGTAAGCATCTTTCAATGTTCGTATGGCAAATCAGAGACCGCATTTGTGATCAGCACGAAAAATTAAGTGAAAAAATGGTCTCGGTCGATTTTTAAAGCGACCGGATCAAAAGATAATTTGTCGACCCGAAAATGGAAAATAGTGACGGTGCGTGATGGAGGTGCGTCGCGCCTCTGTAGCGGATCCACACTTATATTTTTTTTAAAATTTTTCAATGGGATTGGGAAGACTCGTTTAGAAACTTTTCGGAGAAAAATACACTGTACGCGACCAGTCCGCGTCGCGGACTGAGTCATTCCGAAGCTGAAAAATTTCTAAATTTTGTGAGGGGAATTACGGTCAATTCCCAACCCCTCCTAAACTCAATACATGATCTAATTAGGTCATTTTGACATAAAAAGGGTCTAAAATCCCATTCTAAGTCCTTTTCTAACAATCCAAAAAGACTAGGGCTTGAGGGGAGAGGAGAAGAGCTTGAGATTGAGGAATTCAAGAGGAAATCCTTGAAGAGATTGTTGAGAGCTTCATCCCAGGTATGTAAGGCTAAACTAAAAGCATGAGATTGTTCTCTCATGTGTCACATAGATGGTCATAGAAGAGTTGAAAATCTAAAAAGTCTACATACATGATTCTTGATGGTTTTTCTTGAAACTTATATTAATTACATGTATTTTCCTACGTCGATGATCATCATAAACATTTTTTCTTGAATTGAATATTTTCATGAGATATTGTGTAACCCTACTTGACTATTTTCGAAAAGCATGCATAAATGAACTTAGGGATTGAGTCTAGAGCCTTAATTGGAGGATGTCGATAGTGACTGTGATTATTATGAGAGAATGATGATGAATTGATAGAACTTGATAGTCCTCTGAGTCTCCATAAATGAACTATAATGATGGTCTATTAGATTTTTCCCTAATGATTGTTCTAAGCCTTGAGCTATTGATTGAGATATTAATTAGTGAGAGGGTTAAAGTCCCTATGAGATGTTGATTGATGAGAGGGATAAAGTCCTTATGAGAACTGATAGATGAGAGGGTTAAATTCCCTATGAGACTGATCGATGAGAGGGTTAAAGTCCCCATGATTTGATTAGTTTGATTGGATTGGTTGTCTTCTGAACATTGAGTCATGGGAGGAGTATCGAGCACCAAAAGAGTAAGAGTTAGTCTAACTCGCACTGATCAAACTACGTAGCCAAACGTAGGTGAGGATTAGAACCATCACATTACATTGGGGTTCCCTCTTGAGAGAGTCCCTGAAATAATAGAGGACTAGTTGATTGCAGTTTCCCTTAGTGGATTCAATTCGTTCCCTACCTGGCAAGTATGGAATAGCCATGGAAACACCGGCATGATGTTGTATAATCACTAGCTCATAAGTGATTGTTGTCGGATAAGAAAAACTCCCAGAAAGTTCCTACCTTGATGAGGTTGACTGGTTGATGGGTCACTTGTATACTCTTTATTATTGATTTTGATAGACATTTGACATGTTGATTATTTACTAATTTTGAGTTGATGTTGTTCCATATTATTCTACCTGTTTTTGTTTCATTCAGCTATTTTATATACCATACATTCCACGTACTGATGCCACTCGGTGCTGTATTATTTTATGATACAGATATAGGCATTAGGGATCATCAATAGGCGCATCATTGAAAATCTAGGACATTCAGCTGATTGGTGAGCCTCCCTACTCCAGAGGGTTCACTACTTTTATTTCAATATGCTTTTGAGTTAGACTAGACTAGTCTTATATTTCGATTTCGGTAGCTATGAGTCTGTCATTGGCACTACTTGATTAGTGATAGGGGCTTCATAGATGATATTCGGACGTCGATGTTGAGACTGTGAGCTAGTTCTTCCTACTAGCCTTTATTATTAATCTATTATTATGTGAGACATTAGATGAGATGAGCCTATTTACTTTCATTTACTTCCGTTGATCTGTACAATTGTTAGATTGAGTGGATGTGATGAGGCCAAATGGTTCGTTTGCGGACTAGCAATAGTCTCTAGGTGCCGGCCACGTCTTGGGTACCCTGCCGGGGTGTGACAAACTTGATATTAGAGCACAGAGTTCAAGTGTCCTAGGGACTCTATGAAGCCGTATCTAGTAGAGTTCTTATTCTTGGTGTGAAGAGCTCCACAACCATAATTTGGAGGCCATAGGATATATAGGAATTGTTTCACTTCTTTCATGTTCTAAGTCGTGCGATAGAGTTATACTCTATGAAAGGTTCTTCTCTAATTCGTGCTCTACGCGTTGCAGAGTTGTGATTATGCCTCCTAGAAGAGTCATCAAAGGTAGGGGACGTCTTGCCAGACAATATGTTAACCCACTTGATCCTCAAGGACGCGAGGAGCCTGTGGACCAAGTTGTCCTTGTTGAGCAACCCTCGCAAGATGAGGTCTCCAATGCTGAACTTCACCAGGCTATTCAAACTCTAGCTCAAGTTGTCACATCACCTTCTGTGAGACAAAGAGTGGGTAGACAGGATTACCATGACACGTCTAGAGTCCGGGAATTCTTGAAGATGAATCTGCCTGAGTTCACAGGGTCTGCATCCACTGAAGATCCTGAGAACAACATGGAGGAACTTCAGAAGCTCTTCCAAGTGATGCATGTGGCTGATGCTGACAGGGATGAACTAGCTGCTTACCAACTCAAGGGTGTGGCCAGACTATGGTTCTACCAATGGAAGAAAGGTAGAGGAGATGATGCTCCATTGTTGACTTGGACAATGTTCGAGGAAGCCTTCTTGGGGAGTTTCTTCCCAAGAGAACGAAGAGAGGCCAAGGTAAGAGAGTTCTTGAATCTGAAACAGGGCTCTATGACTGTGCTGGAGTATGGGTTGAAGTTCCCGCAACTATCTCGCTATGCTCCGACATGGTTGCTAACCTGAGGGGAAAAATGGGGATGTATGTTGATGGGTTAAATAAAGGACCAAAGAGAGATGGGAGGGGAACAGTCCTTGAGAGTAATATGTATATTGGGCGATTGATGACATTTGTGCAACAGGCTGATGAGGAGAGGCAACATGATACAAATGAGTTCAAAAATAAGAAAGCTAAGACATCCAACCATGAGGTTGGAAAGAAGGGGATTGGAAATAGATTTCAGATGGGGGCAACACCATCATCTGCTAGTGCACCTGTGCCAAGAATCAGGAATGATCAGAGGTCCCAAATTGTTGGAGCCCATGGATCTCAGTCACAAGCTAGTGTGGCTCAAGGTTCACAGGGTAAACCACCGTATGGTAAGTGTGGAAAATTAAACTTGGGGATATGTCGTGAAGGCGATAATGTATGCTACAAATGTGGCCAAACGGGTCACTACCAAAGAGAGTGTCCAAAGTGGGCTAACTGGGCTCAATCTTCTACACCAACCCCGCCAGCTAGAGGGAACCAGAGGGGTGCTACATCAGGTGCAAACAGAGCTACAAACCATTTGTATGCCATGGGTAGTTGCCAAGATCTGGAGAACTCCCCAAATATTGTGACGGGTATGATTCGAGTCTTTAATTTTGATTGTTATGTTTTGATGGATCCTGGTGCCACATTGTCATTTCTAACTCCTTATATGGCCAGTAGATTTGATAGAACCCTTGAGAGTCTTCCTGAACCCTTTGATGTTTCTACTCCAGTGGGTGAGTCTATTCTAGCTGAGAGAATCTATAGAGCTTGTGTAGTGTCCATCCATTATAGGGATACTCTTGTTGATTTAGTTGAGTTGGAGATGGTTGATTTTGATTTGATCCTTGGCATGGATTGGATTCACGCCTGTTGTGCCTCCGTTGATTGTACAACTCGAACCGTTAAGTTTCAATTCCCGAATGAACCGGTTCTTGAATGGAAGGGTGATTATGTTGCACCTAGGGGAAAATTTATCTCATATCTTAGAGCCAGAAAGATGATTTCCAAAGGTTGTATCTATCACCTCGTACGAGTTAAATCTGATGATGTTGAGTCTCCTACTCTTGAGTCAGTCCTGATTATGAATGAGTTTCTTGAAATATTTTCTAAGGATTTGCCCGGAGTCCCTCTTGATAGGGAGATTGACTTTGGGATTGATGTTCTTCCCAATACCCAGCCTATCTCAATTCCACCTTATAGGATGGCCATCCCAGAGTTGAAAGAACAATTAAAAGATCTTTTAGAGAAGGGCTTTATAAGGCCGAGTGTTTCTCCTTGGGGTGCCCCCTTCCTGTTCGTGCGAAAGAAAGATGGGTCCCTCGGAATATGTATTGACTACAAACAACTGAATAAGGTTACCATAAAGAATAAGTATCCCTTTCCAAGGATAGATGATTTATTTGATCAACTTCAGGATTGCCTCTTAATTCTCAAAAATAGACCTCAGATCTGGCTACCATCAGTTGAAAGTGAGGGAATGTGATATTCCAAAAACAAACTTTAGGACTAGATATGACCATTTTGAGTTATTGGTCATGTACTTTGGGTTGACGAATACACTTGCAACTTTCATGGACTTGATGAATAGAGTATTCAGACAATACCTTGATATGTTTGTAATTGTATTCATCGATGATATTTTGGTGTATTCGAGAGATGAGGAGGAGCATGCTAATCACCTCAGAGTTGTCCTCCAAACACTTAATGACCATGGGTTGTATGCAAAATTCTCAAAGTGTGAATTTTTGGCTTAAGTCAACGGCTTTTCTAGGCCACATGGTTTCCGATGATGGTATTCGAGTAGATGCTCAAAAGATTGAGGCGGTTAAGAACTGAACCAGACCGACCTTTTCGACTGACATAAGAAGTTTCTTGGGGTTGGCAGGCTACTACCGCAAATTTATTGATGGATTTTCTTCCCTATCCGCACCATTGAGTAAACTGACTCAGAAGAAAGTCATGTTTCAGTGGTTCGATGAATGTGAGAAGAGTTGAAGATGAGACCGACTACTGCAATGGTTCTAACCTTGCCCAGTGGGATAGTGGACTTTGTAATTTATTGTGATGCTTCGAGAGTTGGATTGGGATATGTGCTGATGCAAAGGGGTAAAGTGATAGCCTATGCTTCCAGGAAGCTCAAGGTTCATGAGAGGAACTATCCAACCCATGATCTTGAGTTGGTGGCAGTAGTGTTTGCTCTTAAAATCTGGCGCCACTACTTATATGGAGTGCATGTGGATGTGTTCACTGACCACAAGAGCTTGCAGTATGTCTTCAGTCAGAAAGAGCTCAACCTGCGATAGAGGAGATGGTTAGAGTTGCTCAAGGATTATGACATGAGCATTCTCTACCACCCAGGTAAAGTTAACATTGTTGTTGACGCTCTTAGCAGGTTGTCAATGGGTAGTACAACCCATGTTGAGGTGGGAAAGAAGGACCTATCTAAAGAAATGCATTGATTGGCTCGATTAGGAGTTCAACTAGAGGAGAACACTGAGGGAGGAGTTAATGCTCATAATGGGTCTTCTTCATCCTTAGTTGCAGAGGCGAAAGAAAAGCAAGACCAAGATCCTATCATACTCCAATTGAAGGAGGCTGTCCACAAACAAAAAGTGATGGTTTCTCCAAAGGGGCGATGGAGTGTTGAGATACTAGAGTAGATTATATGTTTCGGATGTGGATGGTATTCGAGACAGAATCATGGCTGAAGCCCATAGCACTAGATATTCCATTCATTCTGGCTCTACCAAGATATATCACGACTTGAGGGAAGTCTATTGGTAGAGCGGAATGAAAATGGATATTGTTGAATTCGTTTCAAAGTGTTCGAATTTCCAGCAAGTGAAAGTTGAGCATCAAAGTCTATGTGGATTAGCTCAGAACTTTGTGATTCCTAAATGGAAGTGGAGATGATCAATATGGACTTCCTAGTCTACTGAGGTCTCTAAAGCAACATGAATTGATATGGGTGATTGTGGACCGGATGACTAAATAGGCTCAATTCTTAGCAGTCAAGACAACCAACACTGCGGAGGAGTACGCCAAGTTGTACATCCAGGAGATTGTGAGGTTGTATGGAGTTCCCTTGTCCATCATCTCGGACAGAGGAGCTCAATTCATTTCCCAATTTTGAAGATCATTCTACAAAGGATTGGGTACTAAAGTGAACCTGAGTACAACCCTTCATCCACAGACAGATGGTGAGGCAGAGGGCACAATTCAGACATAATAGGTTATGTTGGGAGCCCATGTTCTTGATTTCAAGGAAAATTGGGATGATCACCTACCATTGATTGAATTTGTATATAACAATAGTTATCATGCAAGCATTCAAATGGCTCCCTATGAAGCCTTGTATGGAAGGAGATGTAATCATTAATTGGGTGGTTTGAGGTTGGAGAAGCAGAATTGATCTGATCTTGTCTATCAATCAATGGAGAAGGTTAAGGTCATTAGAGAGAGATTGAAGACTATTTAAAGTCGCCAAAAATCTTCTATCGATGTGAGGAGAAGAGACTTAGAGTTCATGGTGAATGATTGGGTGTACATGAAAGTGTCACCTATGAAGGGTGTCATGAGATTTGGGAAGAAGGGAAAGTTGAGTTCACACTATGTGGGACCATATTAGATTGTGAAGAGGATTGTGAAGGTTGCTTATTAGTTAGAGGTGCCTTTCGAGTTAGATAGAATTCATCCGGTATTTGATGTGTCGATGTTGAAGAAGTGCTTGGGAGATCCTACCTTGGTTATCCCTGTTAATAGTATTGGAGTGAAGGATAGCTTGTCTTATGAGGAGGTTCCAGTCCAAATCCTTGATCGTCAGATTTGTACGTTGAGAAACAAAGAGATAGCCTTAGTCAAAGTCCTGAGGAGAAATCGATTTATTGATGAAGCCACATGAGAAGCTGAGGAGGAGATGAAGGCCAAATATCCGCACCTATTCGTGCCAAATAATGAGAAGTCGAAGGTAAATTTCTTGCCCTTGACTAAATTGATTGATCTATTCTTGAGTTGATTGTCTATTCTTAAGTCTGAATAGAATTAATTGAGATTTATGAGAAGTCGAGAGTTTGGTTGGTTGAGTTGAATGTAGAGATGAGTCTTGAGTCTATTCGTGCCTTAATACGTACCTTTACTCATCATTCGAGGACGAATGATCCCAAGGGGGAGATGATAGAACGCTAGATAAAATTACCAAAATACCCCTAGAGGAGAGGTATGCGCATAACGCATTTTCCAATGCTCGTATGAAAAATTCGAGACTGGCTTTGTGATCAGCATAAAAATTGAGTGGGAAAATGATCTTGATTGATTTTTAGAGCGACCGGATCAAAAGATAATTTTTCAACTAGAAAATGAAAAAAGGTGACGGTGCGTGATAGAGGCGTGTCGCGCCTTTGTAGCGGATCTACACTTATATTTTTTCAAAATTTTTCGATGGGATTAGGAAGAATCATTTAGAAACATTTCGGAGAAAAATACACTGTACGCGATCAGTCCGCGTGAGTTATTCTTAAGCTGAAAAATTTCTAAATTTTGTGAGGGGAATTCTAGTCAATTTCCACCCCCTCCTAAACTCATTACACGATCTAATTAGGCCGTTTTGATATAAAAAGGGTCTAAACCCCAATTCTAAGTCCTTTTCTAACAATCTAAAAAGACTAGGGCTCGAGGAGAGAGGAGAAGAGCTTGAGATTGAGGAATTCAAGAGGAAATCCTTCAAGGGATTGTTGAGCGCTTCATCCCAGGTATGTAAAGCTAAACTAAAAGCATGAGATTGTTCTCTCATGTGTCCCATAAATTGTCATAGAAGAGTTGAAAGTCTAAAAAGTCTACATATATGATTCTTGATGATTTTTTCTTGAAAATTATATTAATTGCATGTATTTTCCTACATTGATGATCATCATAAACTTGTTTTCTGGAATTGAATATTTTCATGAGATATTGTGTAACCCTACTTGACTATTTTTGAAAAGCATGCATGAATGAACTTAGGGATTGAGTCAAGAGTCTTGATTGGAGGATGATAGTGATTATGATTGTGATTGTGATGAGAGAATGATGATGAATTGATAGAAGTTGATAGTCCTCTGAGTCTCCATAAATGAACTCTAATGATGGTCTATTCGATTATTCCTTAATGATTGTTCTAAGCCTTGAGCTATTGATTGAGATGTTAATTAATGAGATGGTCAAAGTCCCTATGAGATATTGATTGATCAGAAGGTTAAAGTCCTTATGAGAACTGATAGATGAGAGGATTAAAGTCCCTATGAGACTGATCGATGAGAGGGTTAAAGTCCCCATAATTTGATTGGTTTGATTGAATTGATTTTCTTTTGAGCATTGAGTCATGGGAGGAGTATTGAGCATCGAAAGAGTAAGAGTTAGTCCAACTTGCACTCATCAAACTACGTAGCCAAATGTAGGTGAGGATTAGAACCATCACATTACATTATGGTTCCCTCTTGAGAGCGTCCCTAAAATAATAGGGGACTAGTTGATTGCAGTTTCCCTTGGTGGATTCGATTCGTTCCCTACCTGGCAAGTATGGCATGACTGTGGCAACACCGATGGGATGTTGTGGATGTTGTACAATCACTGGCTCATAAGTTATCATTGTCGGATAAGCATGTCACATTTTTCGTTATCATAATTTAGAACTATGGAAGAGATGGGTTAACAGAAATTTTCAATTATGATAGTTTGGCAGAATAAAAAATTTGTAGTCTAATAGAAATAATTCATAGGTAATTTGACTACTATCAATATAATTACATAAGACAAAATTTATTTATACTTTATTTATATCTGAAAACTTTAGTTTAAAAAGATCATTTCTCAACTTTGATAAAAAATTATTCTTCCTCCTTTTAGGGTGTTAGTGTTTGCAAACCATACGTTTTCCCAATATGTAAAGGATTAACAGTTTCAAAATCTTACTCATAATTTCTCCCCCTATGAGAACTTTCATGTTCTATTTCTATATATACATATAATTTTTTAATTGCAAGGCAATAGAAAGGGCTAACACATGTAACAATAGTCTTTTAATTTCTCTTTAACTTTAGATTATCAAATTCTCTTGGTCAAGTAAATAAAAGAAGTGTAAATGAGATAAATAAATTGACAATACATCTATGTCACGTAAGATCTTCCAGTGCTAAAATATTTAGGTTTGTTTTCTTGATTATATATTATTGTGGTTGGAGAATTAATGGCCCATATATGTAATGAACTTTGTATTAGATCATTCATCTCAAATTATTTCCCCTCCATATCCTTCCCTCCGTAAGTCCAGTGGAATACTCTTTTGGCTTCAAATTTATCTGGATATGATATTGTCTTTGTTAGGGAGCACTTTAACTTCAATGTGAACTAGACAGGCTCTTCCTACTTACACTCTTACAGCCATAAATCCTTCTAAAGGTACTATAAATCTCATCAAAAAAACATTTTGTCAGATTCTTTTGGTGTAGCAATGGTGATAGATCCAAATAGTATTTGAGATCTTGGGATAAACTCTGTTACCCTAAAGAAGAGGAAGGAATTGGTATTAGGAATATGCATGACATATCCAATACTCTAACTATTAAAAGATGGTGGAGATATGGAACTCAACCTTCCCTTTGGGCAGATTTTATGAACTCTAAATATTGTACTAGAACCTATATTGCTAAAAAATGGTGTTCTGGGAATTCTCAAGCTTGAAAATTTCTTGTGAATGCAAGAGAGAAAGCAGAACCCAACATCATTTGGAGAATCAATGAGGGTGATTGCAGTATTTGGTGGGATAATTGGAGTGAAAAGGGGCCGTTGGCCACCATGTTCCCAGATAACATCATAAATCCAAGAGCTAAGGTAAAAGAGTACTATATTGTGGATGGCATGTGGGATCTGCAAAGACTTAGAAATTTGTTTCCTAAACATATGGTGCAACACGTTCAGGGACTACATATTGGGCAACCTGATGAAAAGGATTATGCTTTCTAAAAACTCACAGAAGATGACAATTTCGACTACTACACAGCTTGGAACCTAGTTAGACAAACCAAAGCCAAGAACATGGGAGTTAATCAGGTATGGCACCAATGTATCCCTTTCAAAATATCATTTCTAACTTGGAGAATTCTTTTCAGGAAGCTTCCATTCAATGAAATAGTGAGAACATTTGAAAGACAACAAGGACAAATAACATCAACATGCTACTGTTGCTCCAATTCAATGGATGAAACTATGCAATATGTCTTTATTGAAGGAAATGAAGCAAACTTCATATGGAGATTGTTTGGAGATCCTTTGGGAATCAGACATGAACATAGGCCCCCAAAGATAATTATGAAAAAATGGAGAGACAGAAATCATCAAAACAATGTTCATAAGCTTCTAATCTAAATTGTTCCTGTTTGCATACTTTGGGAGATTTGGAAAAGTTGAACATCATGTAAATTTTCAGACAAAAAGAAGCTCGATACTAGAAGAATTAAAAATTCAAATTCCGTGGAATATTAAAACTGCCATTGGTATAGCTTTTCCTAACAGCAAACTGCTTGAAGACAACGACACATGGCTACATATTTGTCAAATTGTGGAGAGAATGAATCCAGTGGTGAAATTATAAGGTTAATTCTTGGAAAAAACCTATTGAGGGAAGATTCAAACTCTATAGTGATGGCAATTCTCTAAACAGCAACAACAGAGTTAGAATTGGGAGAATCATTAGAAATGCAGTTAGTGATCTAGTCATGGTTTATTCAATTTCAATTTTTTTTTGTGAAAGTAACAACCATGCAGAAGTCCAAGTTGTTAGATATGGGGTTTAATGGTGTAATCGGAATAATATCAACAGACTGGACTTAGAGATGGACTATATGGTTATTGCTCACATGATCAAAAAAGAGGAAATTTCTAACCTTAAGCTCAAAGACATTATCATGGAAATAAAGCTCAACATGGACAAGGATGAAACACAAGTACTCCACTGTTTCAGAAAGGGCAACAAAATGGCTGATTTGCCGGCAATGATCCTCAAGTGGAATAGGTACCCTTTACTATTGTCACGCCCCGGGAGGGTCCCCTAGGCATGGCCGACACCCAAAGACTATCGCTAGTCCCAAGCGAATCACTCGTTCTCAGGACAGTCACTCAACGTCAACATAGCGAAAATAGCGGAAGTAAAGTAGTGAACTACCTCAATAAAAGCGCCAATGGCCAACATCAGTCTCAATCATCATAATGAGTAAGTGTTAAGTACTACTCAATTCATAAGGAAAAACATCAACGTTAAACCTTGACTCATGTCTACGAAGCCTCTAACTAGACTCAACTGTCTAAGATGGTACCATGACAGGCTATGGATACCAAACTCAATAAATAACGAAAACAACAAATAGAAGGGGGTCTCCTCCGGATAGCAAGAAGGCTCACCAATGACTGAACTCGAAACCTCTGACCTCAACGGTGCGTCTGCTGAAGTCCTCTAACTCTTGTATCTGCATCATGAAACGATGTAACACTGAGTGGCGTCCGTACGTGGAATCTACTGGTATGTAAAATAGCCGAATATAACAATATAAGTACAACAACATAGGGAAAACATCAACCCAAGACCATACTCCATCAGAATGTCAAGCGTCTATCTAAGGCAAGAGATTAGAGTAGAAAAATGACTCCTCAACCTTCCATCTCAACATCACCAGACTCACCTTAAGGAAACTCGACTCAACTCAACTCAGGGAACTCGACATCAACTCAATTCAACTCAACTCAGGGAACTCGACTCAAAACATCACATCAACATCAAAGTATTATCGTAGTAAGACCTCACTGGGAGTTTCTCTAACTGACAACCATCACCTATTAGCCGGTGATGATACAACAAAGCGATGTCGTTACCACATTCATCAAATACCCTGCCCGGGGTATAGGACATCAACCTTAGTGGATCCACAGAAAAACTTCAGTCCTCTATTGGGACAAGAAAGGATCCGTCCGCATTACGGTTCAATCCTCTCTTCCAACACGGGCCACGTAGTTAATGGGTTCAAGTGGGACTCACTCTCACCCATTTCGGTGCCCAATACGCCTCCGAGAGCTCGACATGCTCATAAAACATCAACCTCATCAGTCCTAAAGGGACACAATACATCATCATCAATCCCATAGGGATAACATATAATACCTCAACATCAACATCAGCCCCTTAGCGACATAATACCTCAACATCAACATCACCTCACCCCATCAACATCAACATCAACATCATGGACTCAAGATACTCTTTTAGAAATTTAAACTTTTGATTTTTTAAGACATCATGAAACATCATTCTCATCAACATTATCATCAAGACTCTCATCAAATGTGAAACACAATCACAACATCATCCTTATTAAGGCTCTAGAGTCATCCCCTAGTTCATTCTTACACTTTTAAATAAATTAATCATAGGGTTTTGTGAAAAATACTCATGAAAATGAATTATTCAATAAATCAAGTTTATGATGATCATCAATGCGTGTAAATATATGCATTAAGTAAAACTCATTGTAATGCTCTACAATCTTCACATCAACCTCATTATATTCAATACACAACTCAATTTACTCAAAAGGGCACATGGGAGAACAATCACATGCTTTAAGTTAGCCTTACATACCTGGGATGATTGCTATCAACAATCCCTTGAACAATCTCCTCTTGAATTCCTCAATCTCCACTCCCCTCAAGTCCTGGCTTAGTGACTTTTCTAGGAAGAATGCTCTTGGATGGGTTTTTGGAACCTTTTTCTCAGAGAAACGACCTTTATTCATTGTATGGGAAGTTTAGAAAGTATAGGAATGGACTAGAATGCCCCTCGAAATTTTAAAGAAATATTTCCCGGACTTGAAATAACACAGTCCGCAATGCGGACCTGTCGCAGACAGTGCAATTTCAAAAAATCCAACTCTGTTGAAAAATCACAGAAAAACATAAGTGTGCCTCTGCGATAGGTCCGCGATGCGGCTCTGTTGCAAAGGCACACTATTTTTTGTTTTGGAACGAAAAATTATCTTTTGACTTGGTCGCTCTAAAAATCGACCGAGACCCTTCTCCCACTCAATTTTCCGTGCTAATCACGGATCCACTCTCGGATTTTTAATCCGAGCATTGAAAGACACGTTTTGTGCACACCTCTTCCCTAGGGGTATTTTGGTAATTTATCGGGCATTACATTATCTCCCTCTTGGGATCATTCGTCCTCGAATGATGAGTAGGAACGGTATTTTGGTACGAATAGACTCAAGACTCACCTCGATACTCACTCAACAACTCAACTCCTCAACTCTTCATCGACCTCAATAACATCTACTCAGACATTAGGAATATATACATCAAGTCCTGGTAGGAACATCAATTTACATACAAGTAAGAATATTACCTCCAATACTTTCATCAACATCAGACATGAACAGGTACGGGTATTTTGTTCTCATCTCTTCCTCAACTTCCCATGTGGCTTCCTCAATGAATTGGTTTCTCCACAGAACTTTGACGGAGGCTATCTCTTTGTTTCTCAGTCTGCGAACCTGTCGATCAAGGATTTGGACTGGAATTTCCTCATAGGACAAACTGTCTCTGACTCCTGTGCTCTCCACAGGCATTACCAAGGCAAGATCCCCCAAACACTTCTTCAATATCGAAATATGGAACACCAGATGAATTCCATCTAACTCAGAAGGTAACTCTAGCTCATAAGCAACCTTCCCAATTCTTCGAAAAATCTTATAGGGGCCAATAAAATGAGGGCTTAGTTTCCCCTTCTTCGCAAACCTCATGACACCCTTCATGGGGGATACCCTCAGGTATACTCAATCGCTCACCTCGAACTCTAGGTCTCTTAACCTCACATCTGTGTAAGATTTCTAACGGCTTTGGGCAGTCTTCAATCTTTCTCTAATAATCTTCACCTTCTCCAAGGACTAGTGGACAAGGTCAGGCCCAATCAACTCAGCCTCTCCAACTTCAAACCACCCAATGGGTGATCTACATCTCCTCCCAGACAAGGCCTCATAGGGGGCCATTTAAATGCTTGCATGATAACTATTGTTATATGCGAATTCAATCAATGGTAAATGGTCACCCCAATTTCCTTTAAAGGCAAGGACGCATGCTCTCAACATATCTTCTACCATCTGAATGGTGCACTCTGCCTGACCATCCGTCTTTGGAAGAAAGGTCGTGCTCAAGTTCACTTTGGTACCCAATCCTTTCTGGAAAGACTTCTAGAAGTGAGAGGTAAATTGGGCTCCTCTGTCCGAGATGATGGACAAGGAAACTCCATGCAACCTCACAATCTCTTGGATATACATCTAGGCATACTCCTCTGCAGTGTTACTCATCTTGACTGCCAGGAAATGCGATGACTTCGTCATCCTATCCACAATCACCTATATGGAATCATGCTGCCTCCGGGATCTTGGTAGTCTAGTGATGAAATCCATATTAACCATCTCCCACTTCCATTCTGGAATCTCAAAGTTTTGAGCCAAGCCACTTGGCCTTTGATGCTCGACCTTCACCTGCTGGCAATTTGGGCATCTTGAAACAAACTCAGCGATGTCCCTCTTTATTCCACTCCACTAGACTTCTCTCAAGTCATGATACATCTTGGTAGAGCCCGGATGAATGGAGTACCCAGTGTTGTGGGCCTCAGCCATAATCCTCTCTCGAACACCATCAACATCGGGAACACATAGCCTACTCTGGTATCTCAATACCCTATCTCCTCCTTTGGAGAAGACCATCACTTTTTGCTTGTGGACATAGTCCTTCAATTGGAGTATAATAGGATCTCGATCTCGCTTCTCTTTTACCTCAGTCACTAGGGACGATGAAGGCCCACTTTGAACATTAATTCCTCCCTCATCATTCTCTTCAAGTTGGACTCTCAGTCGAGCTAACCTATGTACTTCCTTCACTAGCTCTTTATTTTCTTCCTCAACATGGGTTGTGCTACCCATAGACAACCTGCTAAGAGCATCAGCAACAACGTTAGCTTTGCCTGGGTGGTACATGATGCTCATGTCATAATCTTTGAGCAGTTCCAACCATCTCCTCTATCGCAGGTTAAGTTCTCTCTGGCTGAAGACATACTATAAACTCTTGTGGTCGGTGAACACATCCACATGCACTCCATACAAGTAGTGGCGCTAGA
Organism: Solanum rostratum; assembly: GCA_029948455.1. Taxonomy (NCBI): domain Eukaryota; kingdom Viridiplantae; phylum Streptophyta; class Magnoliopsida; order Solanales; family Solanaceae; genus Solanum; species Solanum rostratum. The sequence continues at coordinate 10,980,055 of CM057053.1, read as the reverse complement.
TTTTGAGTGCTAACACTACTACCGCCAACTCAAGATCATGGGTCGAATAGTTCCTCTCATGAACTTTAAGCTGCCTGGAAGCATAAGCTATCACTTTTCCTCTCTACATTATTACACATCCGCACCCAACTCTTGATGCATCACAGTATATTACAAAGTCTTCCGCCCCGTGGGCAAAGTCAAGACTGGTGCGGTGGTCAATCTAGTCTTTAACTCTTAGAAACTCTTCTCACATTCCTCAGACCACTGAAACCTGACCTTTTTTGTGTCAGTTTGGTCAATGGCGCGGATAGGGAAGAAAATCCCTCAACAAATCTGTCGTAGTAGCCAGCCAACCCCAAGAAACTCCTTATGTCAGTTGGAGAGGTCGTTTTTGGCCAGTTTGTGACCGCTTCAATCTTCTGGCCATCTACTCGAATTCCATCAACCGAAACAACATGCCCTAGGAAAGCCACTGACTTAAGCCAAAACTCACAGTTGGAGAACTTCACATACAATTCATGGTCCTTAAGAGTCTGAAGGACAACTCTAAGATGTTTAGCATGCTCCTCCTCATTCCTCGAATACAACAATATATCATCAATCAATACGATTACAAACATGTTAAGGTAGGGCTTGAACACCCTATTCATCAAATCCATGAAAGCTGCCGGTGCGTTCGTCAACCCAAAGGACATAACCAAGAACTCAAAGTGGCCATATCTTGTCCTGAAGGCTGTCTTTGGAACATCACATTCTCTCACTTTCAACTGGTGGTAGCCCGATCTGAGGTCTATCTTTGAAAAGCGTGAGGCACCCTGAAGTTGGTCAAACAAGTCATCTATCCTGGGAAGAGGATATTTATTTTTAATCGTGACCTTATTCAGTTTCCTTTAGTCTATGTACATTCTGAGAGATCCATCTTTTTTTTTTGTACAAACAGAACGGGAGAACCCCAAGGAGAAACACTGGGTCTAATAAAACCCTTCTCTAAAAGATCCTTCAACTGCTCCTTCAACTCTTTCAACTCAGCGGGGGCCATCCTATATGGTGGAATTGAAATAGGCTGTGTGTTAGGAACTACATCAATACCAAAGTCGATCTCCCTATCAGGAGGGACTCCAGGTAAATCCTCAAGGAATACCTCAGGGAACTCATTTACAATCGAGACCAACTCAAGAGTAGGGGACTCAATATCATCAGATTTAACTCATACAAGGTGATAAATACAACCCTTAGAAATCAACTTTCTCGCCCTCAAGTAGGAAATAAATCTACCCTTGGGTGCAACATAACTTCCCTTCCACTCTAGGATCGATTCATTCAGAAATTGGAATTTAACAACTCGGGTCCTACAATCTATGGATGCATGGAAGGCATAGAGCCAATCCATACCAAGAATTACATCAAAATCGACCATCTCCAACTCTACCAAATTGGGCAAAGTATCCCTATGATAGATGGACACTACATAGTCTCTATAGACCTTCTTAGCCATGATAGACTCACCAGTAGGAGTCGAAACAGTATAAGGCTCAAGTAAACATTCTGGAAGAATCTCAAACTTATTGGCCACATAGGGCGTCATAAAGGATAAAGTGGCACACGGGTCAAGCAATACATAACAATTATAAGAAAAGATTTGGAGCATACCCGTAAAAACATCTGGAGCAACCTCTTGGTCTTATCGATTACCCATCGCATACAGAAGATTCGTCCCACCTCCTGCGTTCGCAGTAGTAGCCTTCTGATGACTGCCCGCAGGGGGCGCTGTAGAAGACTGAGCTCTATTACCTTTATCACCCTATCTCCTCGAAAGGATCTCACCCTGAAAATGGCCAGGCTGTCCGCATGAAAAATATGTATTTGTGCCCTCACGGAACGCACCAAGATGCAGCCAGCCACATCTGCCACAAGGTGGCTTTCCTCTCGGACCTTGGGCAACATTAGCTTGGGACTGAGGTCCCTGCGCTCTGAAATTTTGGTGACCATAGGATTTCTGATCATACCTGTTTTGCTGAACAGGCGCACTTGCCATAGGGGGTGCATAGCCAGAAGACTTCTTCTGAAAGAAAGTTCTATCACCCTTATTCTGCTTCTGTTGGTTAGGCTCATGCCCTGTCGATTTGGACTTCTTACTCTGCTGCTCCTCCCTGTCCTTCCTCTTGTCCTCCTCAGTCTGTTGGGCATAGACCATAAGTCTAGAGATATCCATACCTAGAACAACAATGTTGCCTTACACTCCCTTTTTACATGGCTGCCCAATCCAGACACGAACTTCCTCATCCTCACCCTCATATCAAGGACCATCTCGGGTGCATATCAGGACAGCTGGATGAACTTCAGGCTGTACTCTTTGATAGTCAACTCCTCTTGCCTCAGGTTCACAAACTCCTCAACCTTCGCCTCCCTCAACTCTTGGGGAAAGAAGTGATCGAGAAAAACGCTCTCAAACTCCTCCCACTCAGCAGACTCAGCATTCTCACCTCTACTGTCTTCCTACTGGTTCTACTAGATGTTGGCAACATCTTTAAGCTGATATGAGACCAGCTCAGCTCCCTCAACCCCATTTGCATGCATAGCCCTCAAGATCTTGCGCATCTCATCAATAAAGTTTCACGGATCTTCCTCGACCTTGGACCCTATATAGACTGGCGGGTTCATCCTCAGGAAATCCCCGAGCCTAGCTGCAGCTGTAGGCTCTTGAGAGCTGGAGCTAGGGGCCTGGGGACTGCTCTGTGAGGCCACCAATTGAGTGAGCATAGTGATGGCTCCCCTGAAGTCTGCTTCCGAAGTGGAGGCTGACTGAGCAGGAGGTGCCAGTGGAATCTCAGTAGCTCTGGCAGGTCGACCCCGTCTCCTTGTCTCATTCTGGGTAGGGGCCTATGGTATGGGATTCTCAGTGCTAGGGATTGAGGCATCTCTTTGGGCAGCAATGCATTTTGGAGGCATGATCTGCAAATGTGTAACACACGAATTAGAAGGGGGTTTCATAGAGTCAAACTCTATCGCACGAACTCAGAACATCAAAGAAGTGTTATTATTCCTAATGTCCTATATCCTCCTGTTTATGAAGTATGGTGCACAACACACACATAAACAAGACTCTACTAGACACGATTTCATAGACTCCCTAGGACTCTTGAACTCTGTGCTCTGATACCAAGTTTGTCACGCCCCAGGAGGGTCACCTAGGCGTGGCCGACACCTAGAGACTATCGCTAGTCCCCAAGTGAACCACTCATTCTCAGGACAGTCACTCAACATCAACATAGCGAAAATAACGGAAGTAAAGTAGTGAACTACCTCAATAAAAGGGCCAATGGCCAACATTAGTCTCAATCATCATAATGAGTAAGTGTTAAGTACTACTCAATTCATAAGGGAAAACATCAACGTCAAACCTCGACTCATGTCTATGAAGCCTCTAACTTGACTCAACTGTCTAAGATGGTACCATAGCAGGCCATGGCTACCAAACTTAATAAATAATGAAAAAAACAAATAGAAGGGGGTCTCCTCCAGATAGCAAGGATGCTCACCAATGACTGAACTCGAAACCTCTGACCTCTACGGTGCGTCTGCTGAACTCTTCTAACTCTTGTATCTGCATCATGAAACGATGCAGCGCTGAGTGGCGTCAATATGTGGAATGGTATGTAAAATAGCCGAATATAACAATATAAGTACAATAACATAGGGAAAACATCAACCCAACATCATACTCCGTCAGAATGTCAAGCGTCTATCTAAGGCAAGAGATTAGAATAGACAAATGACTCCTCAACCTCCCATCTCAACATCATCAACACATCAGACTCACCTCAAGGAAACTCGACTCAACTCAACTCAAGGAACTCGACATCAACTCAACTCAACTCAGAGAACTCGACATCAACTCAACTCAACTCAGGGAACTTGACTCAAAACATCATATCAACATCGGAGTACTATCGTAGTAAGACCTCACTGGGAGTTTCTCTAACTGACAACCATCACCTATAAGACGGTGATGATATAACGAAGCGATGTCATTGCCACATTCATCCAATACCCTGCCCGGGGTATAGGACATCAACTTTAGTGGATCCACAAGCAAAACCTCAATCCTCTATTGGGACAAGAAAGGAGCCGTCCGCATTGCGGTTCAATCCTCTCTTCCTACGGGAGCCACGTAGGTAATGGGTTCAAGTGGGACTCACTCTCACCAATTTCGGTGCTCAATACTCCTCCCAAAACTCGACATGCTCATAAAACATCAACCTCATCAGTCCTAAAGGGACATGATACATCATCATCAGTCCCATAGGGACAAAATATAATACCTCAACATCAACATCAGTCCCGTAGGGACATAATACCTCAACATCAACATCACCTCACCCCATCAACATCAACATCAACATCATGGACTCAAGATACTCTTTTAGAAATTTAAACTTCTGTTTTTTTAAGACATCATGAAACATCATTCTCATCAACATCATCATCAAAACTCTCATCAAATGTGAAACACAATCACAACATCATCCTCATTAAGGCTCTAGACTCATCCTCTAGTCCATTCTTACACTTTTAAATAAATTAATCATAGGGTTTTGTGAAAAATACTCATGAAAATGAATTATTCAATAAATCAAGTTTATGATTATCATCAATGCTTGTAAAATATATGCATTAAGTAAAACTCATTGTAATGCTCTACAATCTTCACATCAACATCATTATATTCAACACACAACTCAATTTACTCAAAAGGGCACATGGGGGAGAACAATCCCATGCTTTAAGTTAGCCTTACAGACCTGGGATGATTGCTATCAATAATCCCTTGAACAATCTCCTCTTGAATTTCTCAATCTCCAATCCCTTAGTGACCTTTCTAGGAAGAATGCTCTTGGATGGGTTTTGGAACCCTTTTGTCATAGAAACGACCTTTATTCGTCATATAGAAAGTTTAGAAAGTACAGGAATGGACTAGAATGCCCCTCGAAATTTTAAAGAAATATTTTCCGGACTTGAAATAACACAGTTCGCAACGTGGACTTGTCGCAGACAGTGCAATTTTGGGAAACCCAACTCCGTCGAAAAATCACAGAAAAGCACAAGTATGCCTCTGCGATAGGTCCGCGACGCGGCCCTATCGCAAAGGCACACTGTATTTCGTTTTGGAACGAAAAATTATCTTTTGACTCGATCGCTCTAAAAATCGACCGAGACCCTTCCCCCGCTCAATTTTCTGTGCTGATCACGAATCCACTCTCGGATTTTCAATTTGAGCATCGAAAGACATGTTTTGTGCACACCTCTTTCCTAGGGGTATTTTGATAATTTACTAGGCGTTACAACTATTCTTTTCAACAACTTCCAAAAGAATTAAAATTAGGATCTCTTCAAGTGGACAAAGGTCAACTTCCTAGTATTAGAAGAAGGTTTGATAAGGACAATTTTTTTGTAAGATGAAACTATTGTTAATTTCAAGGAAGAGACTTTGTATAGGCTAAACTCTTCTTGAAGATTGTTATCTTATTAACACTCTTTCTTTTGTTACAAGGATGTAAGGTCCATGTCCCCCTCCTTTTGGATGTTCTTTAATCAAATAGATATGGAATTGTTTTTTAAAAAAACTACATAACACTGCAAAATGTATTCATAAAATAAAATATACCAAAATTTTCACTAGTATAGCAATTATTTGATAGTTCAAGGCATAAAAAACCAACAAGAAGATCAAATTAAAATTGTTCAGGTTTTGGTTGATAAATAAATTTCAGCATCTTCTTCCAATGAAAGGAGGTTGAGATCTGAGCACATTACAATACTCGAATAACAACTTATGGTGGATATGAAATACATTCATCCGATGTAACGTCTCCTTCATATTATGATACGTGTGATTCTTCATCATGCACATCACTAACTATGCTTGATTCTTCATCAGGCACATCACTAGGCGCATCACCAATTATGTGTGATTCTACATCAGGAACATCACCAAACATATCACACATCTGCTTACGTGATTTACATGGATGTGATCCATCACCAAACACAACATGTAACTGTTTAGCCATGACCCGAATGTTCTCTTGTATTTGTTCTTTCTCTCTTTCTTGTGTTGCCTCTTCTTTTCCGTTGTCCTCCAAAATCTTCTCTTGCTCACCCTTTGGTGCTTGATCATTGCTAGGTCCATATATCTACAGATCAACGACCAAATGTATTCCGGAAAATTCAGAATTTTTTATTTTGAAAGCTCAGTTGTAAATAGGTATTTTGAACCCAATAAATAAAAGGAGTTATGATTTTAAACTATATATGCATTTTCTTTCTTACTAGAGGATAATGTCTCAGCATGGTTGGGATTTGGTGAAGATGTGTGTTCTTCATCAACGTCAGTCTTGTTCATCATATTCAAGGAAAGAAAAACAACAATCATATCATCAGTATAGCAGAAAGAACCTTCTAGATAGATATATTCAAATTAGAAAAATTTACATTATTTTTATCTTTAGAGGAACTTTTCTTAGTTGAAGCACTCTTGATGGAGCCAGTTGGTGAAGCCATGGCTGCTTAATTAATTTGAACGAAGAAGCAAGATTGTTAATATTGCTGATGAGTGGTGGGATGGAAAAAATGAGTTATGCAGGAGTCTTATTTATAGCTCCCACCATTACTTTTTATTTGACATATACATTTAATAAAATTTATGGTTCGTTAAAACTGCTTTTCAACTATAATTAGTTAAGGATTGAAACATTAATGAATTGAATTATATGCAAACTGATAACAATATTTAAAATTAAAAGTTATTTGTTTTTTTTTGTCATATCTATATGGTCCATGTCAATGTTATATATATTTTTGTTCATTTATAGTCAAGAAAAGAAATGAAAACAAAATGAGTTGAGAATGATTGTTCAATTTTTTCTTTAACAATAACAATTAGTACTCTGATCCCTATGTTCCATGTTCCATATTAATTAATTGATCACTATACTAAAAATAGTTGTCCCATATTGGTTGATTACTTTACTAAATTAAGAAAGAATTAATTGATTTTTTTCTACATCATTTGGCAATTAATTCTTTTTGAAAGTGTTCACGCCCGTTTGTTAAACTCCAAAAAAGTCCTTAAGGGGTGAATTAATAAAATTATCCTCTTATTTATGATTTCATAATATGCGTGTAAAAATAGTGATGACCTAATATCGGACAGAGGAAGTATATCATAATTCAAATATATTATTAGGAATAATTATACATATAAGTCATAATTTCATATCAAATTCCATCCATATTTAAGCTTGTTCAGTTTTCCTACTTAAGTTTGTTTGTTTGTGTAATGCTTGGTAAAATTACAAAAATACCCTTAGAGGAGGGAGATGCGCATAAAGAGTCTTTCGATGCTCGTATGGTAAATCCGAAACTGGATTTGTGATCAGCACAAAACATTTGAGTGGGAAAAGAGTCTCGGTCGATTTTTAGAGCGACCGAGTCAAAAGATAATTTTTTGTTCCAAAACGAAAAACAGTCTGTCGCGCACCTATCGCGAAGAGGCACTTACGTTTTTTCAAAATTTTTGACGGTATTGGGAAAACTCATTTAGAAAATTTTTGCAGAAAATGTACTATTCGCGATCAGTCGACATGGACTGAGTCACTTCGAGGCTGGAAAATTTTAAAATATTTGAGGGACATTCTGGTCTATTTCTAAACCTTTTAAAACCCCATATACAACTAATATATGTCATTTTCATGAAGAAAGTTCCAAAACCCATCTTACGTTCTCTTCCGAGCAAAATCATCAAGTTAGGGCTTGAGGAGAGTAGAGGAGAGTTGAAATTGAAGAGTTTAAGAGGAGATCTCAAGAGAGGTTGTCGTAGCAATCATCCTAGGTATGTAAGGCTACCAAAAGTGTTAGACTATGTCCATCTATGCGGCCCTTTCGTCTTCTTGAGTCATGATCATGAGTATAAATCACATGTTTTAAATCCTGTGATTTCTTGAGTTTTAAATTCTTGTATATGTTGGAGGTTTCATGGATGTACTTGAGTCAATTTATGAGTTACATCATTATTATCATGAAGTATGAATGTTATTCGAATGTTTAATACTCTAGCCCTAAATTTAGTATTTTCTTACTTATGTACTGAATTGAGAAGTATGAATTTAAATCTTCTAAACCCATGAATTGAATCCGAAAAGTATATTTTCTTGTTTCATATATGTATATAGAGAATACCTATTTTATCTTATGAGTTGAGTCTAGATAATATGATGTTCTTAACCAAAATCATTAGAAGTCTTGCATGGTATGAGTTAGAGTCATGAGTTGCATTGCATAAATGATGGTCCCGAGTTATTGAGTTGTTGAGAAATTGAGTTGAGTTATTGAGAATTTAGTTGACTTGATTGAGATGAGTCAAAGAGATGAGTCCGAGTTAATTTCCATGAGCACATTTTTGTCTTGGAAGGAGTATTGAGCACCGAGTTGGGTGATTGAGGAGCACCCCAAAATTACATTGCCAGCGTAGGATGGTCGCACGAGATAATTCTGGTGGCCCATGTCCCAATAGATGGACATTCTCTTTGGATCCAAGAGAGAGAGTTAGAGGTTGACGTCCTATACCTTGTCAAGTTTAGGGAGGATGTGGCAACAACATCTTTTTGTTGTACATCACCAAATTTATGGTGGGGTGGAGAGTTGTTGGTTAGAGAAACTTCCAAGCAAACACTTGAGTTGAGCATATCATGAGTCTTTCGAATTGAGTCACATCAAATACTGAGTCAAATTTTAAAAGCATGATTTTAAACATTAAACTTGCATGGTTTACTTGAGTTGAGATATGAGATGAGGGAGAGCATGATTTTAAACTTTAAACTTGCATCGTTATTTAATTGAGATGAGACATGAGATAAAGATTTGAGTCCTGAGTCGAGTCAGTTGATTGAGCATGAGCCTTACTTGTTGCTTGAGCCATCTTACATACCGTACATTTCACGTACTGATGCTACTCAGTGCTGCATCATTTTATGATGCAGATACAGGTGATAGAGGACTTCAACAGGCGCACTGATGAAGTTCAAAGTTCCAAAGTTTGTGAGCCTTCCTTGCTATCTGAAGGAGCCTTTATTTTATTTGATTAGTACTTCTGTTTTCTTTGAGTTGGGTAGCCATGGCTTGTCATGGTACCATCTAGATGTTAGAAGTACAGGCTTCATAGACATTTAGTAGAGATGTTGATTATTGTTTTTCCAAACTCTTGTTTATTGGAAATTTCCTTTTTATTAAAGACTTGGTTTACTCATTTTACAGTCTTTTCTTGAGTATGTTTCTTTCGTTGTTGAGTATGATGTGACGATGAGTCCAAGTGGTTCTCTTGGAGACTAGCGATAGTCCCTAAGTGATGTCCACGCCAAGGGTACCCTCCTGGGGCATGACAAACTTGGCATAACACAGAGTTCAAGTGTCCTAGGGAGTCTATGAAGCCATGTCTAGTAGAGTCTTATTTATGGGTGTGTTGTGCACCACACTACATAAGCAGGAGGCTATAGGACATTAGGAATGATTACACCTCTTTGATATTCTGAGTTCATGCGATAGAGTTTAACTGTATAAATCCCTGTCTAATTCGTGTGTTGCACGTTTGCTGAATATGCCTCCTAAGCGTACAATAGGCCAACGAGATGCTTAAGCCCCAAAGTCTAAGAATCCTCCACCAGAGGTCCCTACTCAGGCAGAAACAAGGAGACAGGGTCGACCTGCCAGGACTTCTAAAGTTTCGCAGGAACTTCTTGTTCAGTCGGCCTCCACCTTAGAGGCGGACTTCAGAGAGGCCATTGATATGCTCACCTAACTAGTGGCCTCCTAGAGAAATAGCCGAGGTTCTCAGTCCCCTAGCTCCAACTCTTAGGAGCCCACTACTGCAACGAGGCTCTGAGACTTTTTGAGAATAAACCTGCCAATCTACACAGTGTTGAAAGTTGAGGAGGACCCACAAAATTTCATTGATGAGATGTGCAAGGTGTTGAGGGTTATGCACGCGATGGAGATTGAAGGAGTTGAGCTTGCCTTCTACTAGCTTAAGGATGTGGAAAATGTTTGGTATAACCAATATGAAGATGGTCGGGATGAGGATGCTGAGCCTGCAAAGTGGAGTGAGTTTTAGAGTGCCTTCCTCGACCACTTTTTTCCGCAAGAGTTGAGGGAGGCAGAGGTTGAGGAGTTTTGAACCTAAAGCAAGAGGGAATGACCATCAAAGAGTACGACCTTAAGTTTACCAAGTTGTCTAGGTACGCTCCATACATGGTACAATACATGAGGGCGAGGATGAGAAAGTGTGTGTCTGGGTTGGGTAAACAGGTGAAGAGGGAGTGCAAGGCAGCATTACTGATCCCGGGCATGGATATCTCTAGAATCATAGTATATGCCCAGCAAACTGAGGAGGAAAAGAAGAAAGACAGAGAAGAGCATTTGAGTAAGAAAGCCAAGTCCACCGGACCTGATCCTAGCCAGCACAAACAAGATAAGAGATATAGGTCTTACTTTCAGAAGAGGCATTCGGGGTATGCACCATCATTAACCAATGCACCAACTCCAAGCGTCAAGTATGATTAAAGGTCCCAAGGTCAATCAAACTTTAGAGCACAGGGTTCGCAAACCAGTGTGACCCTTGGCTCAAGAAGGAAACCACCTTGTGGGAAGTGTGGCAGGATGCATTTGGGAGAGTGTAGGGACGGAGAAAATGCTTGCTACAAGTATGGCCAGACAAGTCACTTTCTGAAGGAATGCCCACTTTGGGGTAATAAGGCGCAGTCTTCTACTACGATGCCACCACCCAAGGGCAGCCAGAGAGGTGCTACACTAGGTATAGGTGGAGGGATGATGCGTCTTTGTGCAATAGGGAACCGACAAGACCAAGAGGTTGCACCAGATGTTGTGACGGGTATGCTTCGAGTCTTTACTTTTGATTGTTATGCTTTGCTTGATCCAGGGGCAACGGTGGCCTTTGTGATGCCATATTTGGCTAGAAAATTTGAGACTCCCCCTGAGTATTTACTTGAGCCTTTCCCTGTTTCTACTCCTGTTAATGAGTCTATCATAGCTAAGAGAGTCTATAGAGATTACATAGTGTCTGTCTATCATAGGGATACCCTCTCTAATTTGATTGAATTAGAGATGATTGACTTTGATGTAATCCTTGGAATGGATTGGCTCTATGCATGTTATGCCTTTGTTAAGTGTAGAACCCGAAATGTCAAGTTCCAGCTTCCAAATGAGCCTATTATAAAATAGAGGGGAGATTCTGTTTCACCTAAGGATAAGTTTATTTCTTACCTTAGAGATAGAAGGTTAATCTCAAAAGGGTGCATCTATCATCTAGTGCGAGTCAAATATGACAATATTGAGCCTCGTACTCTTGAGTCAGTCTCGATTGTGAGTGAGTTTCCAGAAGTGTTTTCCGAGAATCTACCAGGTGTCCCTCATGATAGGGAGATTGAATTCAGGATTGATGTTCTTCCTGATACCCAACCCATTTCAATTACACTCTATAGGATGGCTCCCGCGGAGTTGAAAGAGTTAAAAGAACAGCTGGATGATTTATTAGAGAAGGGATTTACTAGGCCAAGTGTTTCTTATTGGGGTGCTCCCGTCTTGTTCATGCGAAAGAAAGATGGATCTCTCAGAATGTGCATAGACTATAAGCAACTGAACAAGGTCACAATCAAGAATAAATATCCTCTCCCCAAGATAGATGATCTGTTTAACCAACTTCAGGGTGCCTCATACTTTCCAAATATAGATCTTAGATCGGGATACCACCAGTTGGAAGTGAGGGAGTGTGACCTTTCGAAGACAACCTTCAGGACTAGATATGACCACTTTGAGTTCTTTTTCATGTCCTTAGGGTTGAGGAACGCACCTGTAGCCTTCATGGACTTGATGAATAGGGCGTTCAGACCCTACCTTGACATGTTTGTAATCATGTTCATTGATGACATTTTAGTGTATTCGAAGGATGAGGAGGAGCATGCCAATAACCTTAGAGTTGTCCTTCAGACTCTTAAGGACAATGAGTTGTTTGCAAAGTTCTCGAAATGTGAGTTTTGGCTCAAGTCATTGGCTTTCCTAGGCCATGTTATTTCGAGTGATGGTATTCAAGTAGATGCTCAAAAGATTGAAGCGGTTAAGAACTGGCCAAGACCGACCTCTCCAATTGACATGAGAAGTTTCTTGGGGTTGGCGGGCTACTATCGTAGAGTCGTTGACAAATTTTCTTTCCTATCCGCACCATTGACCAAGCTGACTCAAAAAAGGGTCAAGTTGCAGTGGTCTGAGGAATGTGAGAAGTACTTCCAAGAGTTGAAGACTAGATTGACCATCACTCCTATTTTGACTTTGCCCGACAGGACGGAAGATTTTTTTGATATATTGTGATGCATCTAGAGTTAGGTTGGGTTGTGTACTGATGCAGAGAGGGAAGGTGATAGCCTATAATTCCAGGCATCTTAAAGTTCATGAGAGGAACTATCCAACCTATGACCTTGAGCTGGCAGTAGTGGTGTTTGCACTTAAAATCTGATGCCACTACTTGTATGGAGTGCATGTGGATGTGTTCACTGACCACAAGAGCCTGCATTATGTATTCAGTCAGAGAGAGCTCAACCTGCGACAAAAGAGATGGATAGAGTTGCTTAAGGATTATGACATAAGTATCCTATACCACCCAGGTAAAGCTAACGTTATTGCTGATGCTCATAGCAGGTTGTCAATGGGTAGCACAACCCATGTTGAGGAAGAGAAGAAAGAGCTAGTAAATGAAGTGCATAGGTTGGCTCGATTAGGAGTTTAACTTGACGAGAATTACGAGAGAGGAATCAATGTTTAGAGTGGGTCTACATCATCTCTAGTAACAGAGGTAAAAGAGAAGCAAGATCGAGATCCTATCATACTCCAATTGAAAGAGGCCGTCCATAAACAAAAAGTGATGGTCTTCTCCAAAGGGGGAGATGCGGTGTTTAGATACCAGAGTAGTCTATGTGTTCCTGATGTTGATGGTGTCCAAGAGAGGATTATGGTTGAAACCCAAAACACTAGATACTCCATTCATCCGGGCTCTACCAAGATGTACCACAACTTAAAAGAAGTCTATTGGTGGAGTGGAATGAAGAGATACATTGTTGAGTTTGTTTCAAAGTGTCCGAATCGCCAGCAAGTGAAGGTTGAGCATCAAAGGCCAAGTGGCTTGGCTCAAAACTTTGAGATTCTAGAGAGGAAGTACGAAATGGTTAACAAGAACTTCATCACCAGCCTACCGAGATCCCGGAGACATCATGATTCCATATGGGTGATTGTAGACAGGATGACTAAATCAGCACACTTCTTGGCAGTCAAGACAACTAATACTCTAGAGGAGTATGACAGAATGTATATCCAAGATATGTAAAGTTGCATAGAGTTCCCTTGTCCATAAATTTGGACAGAGGAGCCCAATTTACTTCTCACTTTTTAAGGTCTTTCCAGAAGGGATTGGGTACCAAGGTAAATTTGAGTACAACCTTTCATCCACAGACGGATGGTCAGGTGGAGCGCACTATTCAGACGATAGAAGATATGTTGAGATCCTACGTCCTTGACTTCAAAGGGAATTTGGATGACCATCTACCAATAATTGAAATTGCATATAACAATAGTTATCATATGAGCATTCAAATGGCCCCCTATGAGGCCTTGTATAGAAGGAGGTATAGATCACCATTGGGTGGTTTGAGGTTAGAGAAGCCGAGTTGATTGGGCCTGACCTTGTGCACTTGTCCATGGAGAAGGCGAAGATTATTAGAGAGAGGTTAAAGATTACACAAAGCCGTCTGAAATCTTACGCCGATGTGAAAAGAAGGGACTTAGAGTTCGAGGTGAGCGATTGGGTATACTTGAAGGTGTCACCCATGAAGGGTGTCATGAGGTTTGGGAAGAAATGAAAGAATTAAGTCCTTTCTATATTGGCCCTTATTAGATTGTGAGGAGGATCGGGATTGTTGCCTATGAGTTAGACTTTTCTATGAGTTAGATGGAATCCATCTGGTATTCCATATGTCTATGCTGAAAAAGTGTTTGGGAGATCCTGCCTTGGTGATCCCTGTTGAAAGTAGTGGAGTCAAAGATAGTTTGTCCTATGAGAAAATTCCAGTCCAAATCCTTGATCGACAGGTTCGCAGACTGAGAAACAAAGAGATAGCCTCCATTAAAGTTTTGTAGAGGAATCAATTTGTTGAGGAAGCGACGTGGGAAGCTGAGGAAGAGATGAGAGCCAAGTATCCGCACCTATTCATGCCCGATGATGAGAATATTGAAGGTAATGTTCCTATACTTAACTTAATTGATGTTTCCATCTTGAGTTGATGTGTCCATTCTTGATGATCTAAGTAGAGTTATCGAGGTCGATGGAGAGTTGAGAGTTTGAGTCATTGAGTGAGTGTTGAGATGAGTCTTGAGTCTATTCGTGTCATATTACCACTCCTACTCATTATTCGAGAATGAATGATCCCAAGGGGGAGATGATGTAACGCCCGGTAAAATTATCAAAATACCCCTAGAGGAGGGAGGTGCGCATAATTCATCTTCCGATGATCATATGGCAAATCCAAGGTTGAATTTGTGATCAGCATAAAAAATTGAGTAGGGAAAGGGTCTCAGTTGATTTTTAGAACGACCGAGTCAAAAGATAATTTTTGTTCTGAAACGAAAAACGGTGGAGATGCGCAACAGAGCCACGTCGTGCACCTATCTTGATAAGGAACTTATGTTTTTTCAAAACTTTTTGACGGGATTGGGAAAACTCATTCATAAATGTTTTGCAGAAAATGTATTGTTTGCGACCAATCCGCGTCGCGGACTGAGTCACTTCGAGGCTGGAAAATTCTAAAATGGTCGAGAGGCATTCTGGTCCATTCCTAACACCTTCTACAACCCCATATATGACTAAGTATATGTCATTTTCACGAAGAAAGGGTTCCAAAACCTATCTTACATTCTCTTCCTAGCATAATCATCAAGTTAGGGCTTGAGGAGAGTAGAGGAGAGTTGAAATTGAAGAGTTCAAGAGGATATCTCAAGAGAGGTTGTCGTAGGAATCATCCCAGGTATGTAAAGCTACCTAAAGTATTACACTATGCTCATCCATACGCCCTTTCATCTTCTTAAGTCATGATCATGAGTATAAATCACATGTTTTAAATCCTGTGATTTCTTGAGTTTTAAATTCTTGTACATGTTGGAGTTTTCATGGATTTACTTAAGTCAATTTATGAGTTGCATCGTTATTATCATGAAATATGAATGTTATTCGAATGTTTGATACTCTAGCCCTAAATTTATTATTTTCTTACTTATGTATTGGATTGAAAAGTATGAATTTAAATTTCTAAACCCATGAATTGAACCCGAAAAGTATATTTTCTTATTTCATATATGTATATAGAGAATACCTATTTTATCTTATGAGTTGAGTCTAGATAATATGATGTATGACCAAAATTATTGGGAGTCTTGCATGGTATGAGTTAGAGTCATGAGTTGCACTGCATAAATGATGCCCCCGAGTTATTGAGTTGTTGAGAAATTAAGTTGAGTTATTGAGAATTGAGTTGACTTGATTGAGATGAGTCAAAGAGACAAGCCTGAATTAATTTCCATGAGTACATTTTAGTCTTGGAAGGAGTATTGAGCACCGAGTTGGGTGATTATGGAGCACTCCGGAACTACATTGCTAGCATAGGATGGTGGCACAGGATAATTCTGGTGGCCCGTGTCCCAATAGATGGACATTCTCTTTGGATCCAAGAGATAGAGTTATAGGTTGACGTCCTATACCTTGGTAAGTTTCGGGAGGACGTGGCAACGACGTCTTTTCGTTGTACATCACTAAATTTATGGTGTGGTGAAGAGTTGTCAGTTGGAGAAACTTCCAAGGAAACACTTGAATTGAGCATATCATGAGTCTTTCGAATTGAGTCGCATCAAATACTGAGTCGAATTTCAAAAGCATGATTTTAAAAATTAAAATTGCATCGTTTACTTTAGTTGAGATGTGAGATGAGGGAGAGCATGATTTTAAAACTTTAAACTTGCATCATTATTTTATTGTGATGAGACATGAGATTAAGAGTAGAGTCCTGCTCGAGTTAGTTGATTGAGTATGAGCCTTACTTGTTGTTTGAGACATCTTACATACCGTACATTCCACGTACTAATGCCACTCGGCACTGCATCGTTTCATGATGTAGATAGAGGTGATAGAGGACTTCAACACGTGCACCGTTGAAGTTCGGAGTTCTAGAGTTGGTGAGCCCTCCTTGCTATCTGGAAGAGCCTTTATTTTGTTTGATTAGTACTTCTGTTTTCTTTGAGTTGGCTAGCCATGGCTTGTCATGGTACCATCTAGATGTTAGAGGTAGAGGCTTCATAGAGATTGAGTAGAGAATGTTGAGTATTGTTTTTCCAAACTCTTGTTTATTGGAAATTCCCTTTTTATTAAAGACTTGGTTTACTCATTTTACAGTCTTTTCTTGAGCATTTTTCTTCCGTTGTTGAGTATGATGTGACGATGAGTCCAAGTGGTTCGCTTGGAGACTAGCGATAGTCTCAGAGTGCAGGACTCACCAAGGGTACCCTCCCGGGGCGTGACAGTTTGCTTCTTGGTAGCCGTGGGTGACTGAGGATATAAATGCAATTCAGTCCTTTAATTATCATGGCTTTCATTTCCCACAAAAAGTTGTTACTCTTTTATTTGATGCATTTCTTTAGGCACCATTTCAATAGAATTATATATCTAATTACTATAAGAAATTATAGAATTAGTGACACACAAAATTTCATACACAGTAAGAAATTTAATGTTAATGTAGTTCAGTTACGAATTAGTAATAAATTTTATAAAAATCTAATAAGTAAATTGCTATTTAGCGACTTATTACCTAGGGGTTATTGATAAATTTCCTAGATAATTTAGTCCAATGTTTTGGTTCATGATTAAGGGAAAAAAGAATGAAAAACACATTAAGCTAAGAATAGTTTATTCAGTTGTTTCTAATATATTATTAGAATTAACTATATGAATCATTAGTATCAACTTCGATATCCACATATGAGCTATTTATAAGATAATAATTATTTATCTTATAAATATTTAACTTACAAAGACTTGATTTTACTTTCTGGTAACCTTGAGTGACTTCACTGTTGGGTTGATCATATGGGTAAGCTTGAGGTAGTCACGTGTGCCCATTCTTGAAGCCCTTTCGAAAACACCAATTAATGCATGCATAGCGCGCATTGCCTTGTGGGCTACTAATTATAAACAAGGAATATATATTGAAAAAGAAAAAAGAAAATAACACTGCAAAATATCCATGAAATGAAATACAACACTTCGAAAGTATTGTTTGATAGTTCAACACATAAATAAAAACAAACTATCAAATCAAAATTGTTCAAGTTTTGATTGATAAATAAACTTCATCATCTTCCAGTTGAGATCTGAGCACGATATGGGTACTCCAATAACAACTTCTGTTCATGGTTGGTCCTTTAATTTGGTGGATGACTGTCTGTTTCATGCACCTGATCAGTCTCGTTACACGTACTTTCATCCGATGAAATGAGTCCTCCAACTGATAATACGCGTGATCCTTCATCAGGCAAATCACACCTCTGTCATGCCTCGGGAGAGTACCGTAGACGTGGCCGGCATCTAGAGACTATCACTAGTCCCCAAGCGAACCACTTGGCCTCGTCACATTCATTCAATCAACATTTTTTTTTAACAAATTAGCAGAAGACTATGATAACAAAAGGTGGACAATCTGAGTGTTATGTAATCATATCAAATCGATCAGGCTATTATGAAAAAAACCAGCTCAAAATAAGATCCAATCAACAAATCTACTCTAGTATATGAAGCTTCTATCAACTACTAGTTAGTGTCAATGATAGACCTATGGCTACTTCAAATCAAAATAAAACAAGTCTAAAGTCTGACTCTAAAAGCTAGATGAAAATGTAATTGAGAATCCTACTGAGTAGGGGAGGGCTCACCAACTCAGCTGACTGTAATAGATCCTCAACGGTGCACCCGTTGATGATCTCTAGTACCTGCCTCTGTATTATGAAACGATGCAGTCCAAATGGACGTTAGTATGTGGAATGTACGAGTATGTAAATTGGCTGAATGAAACATGCATCAAGGTAGAATATTAGCAACTCAAATAACTCAAATCAAGATATAAGGAACTCAATCAGGATGTCAAATTTCTATATAAAGCAAGTATAAAAAGTAGACAATGACCCATCAATACAATCCAATACAATCTGAATCAAATCTGATCCAATTAGAGTACTACCAGTATATAACCTATCCGGGAGTTTCTCTTATCCGACAACAATCACTTATAAGTCAGTGATTATATAACAATCTAGCTAATATTGCTACAGCCGATGATTGTACAATAATCCCGCTAATGTTCTCACAGCCGTTTAATACTTGACAGGTAAAAAACGAATTAAATCCTAATGAATCTGGTCAATCAAGTCCATTATTATTTCAGGGACTTCCAATCAAGAGGGAACATCAAATTTAACGATTCAATCCTCACCTACGCTTGGTAATATAGTTAATGAGTTCGAGTTGGACTTACTCTTACTCATTTCGGTGCTCGATACTCCTCCCATGACTCAATGAACATAAGGCAATCCATCTCAATCAATCAAATCAATTAGTCTCATAAGGACCCTTATCAATCCATCAATTCTATCACAATAGGGCCTTTCGGCCTATCAATCATCTAATCAACTAAATTCTCAATCATATATTTTAAAGGAGCTTAGACCAATCATTAAGAGGACCATCAATTAGACAAATCTCCAAATTCCAATTATGGGGACTCTTAGGACCATCAAGTTCTATCAACCTATCATCATGCTAACATCATAATCACAATCAACATTCTCAAGTCAAGACTCTAGACTCAATTCCTAGGTTCATTCATGCAATATTTTTACAAAGTAACGTATAGGGTTGATAAAATAACTCATGTAAAAGCCTTTGTTTAGTAAATTAAATTTATGAGGATCATCAACATGAAAATACGTAGGATATGTATAATTTATAAGAAAACATTCAAGAAAACGTGCATAAAGACTCAATGGTTTACAATCTTTCTATTACCATTAATAGGGGTACATGGAAGGATAATTCCATATTTTAGTTTAGCCTTACACACCTGGTATGGAGTTTGACAATCAACTTCTCAAGAAGTTAGCCTCAATCCTCTGAACCCTCGCTCTTTCTCCTCTTCTTCGTTCAAAGCCTCTACGTAGTTTTTGCATAAGGCACTTTAGAATGGATTTAGGAACCCTTTTTAGATAAAAAAAACAACCTATATTGGTCGTGAATTAGGTTTAGAAGGGGTGGAAAAATGTTGGGAATGCCCCTCAAAAGATTTAAAATTTTGAACTTCGTTGGTACAGGTTAGGGGACCAGGTCCATGATGTGGACCTGTCGCGTACTAGTTTATTTTTTTCCAAAACTTTTCTGATCAATTTTCTAATCTTGTAGAAAATATTAGAATTCCAGTTAAGTGCAAATCTGCGACAAGTCTGTGACGCGGTCATGTTGCACACTTTTCTCGAATTGTATTTTTGCATTAAAAATTATTTCTTGATTCGGTTAATCTAAAAATCAACCAGGATCAATTTTCCACACAATTTTTCATGTTGATCGCATTTCTGGCCTCAGATATACCAACTGATTTTAGGAAGACGAGTTATGCGAGTGCCTCTCATGTAGGGGTATTTTGGTGATTTTACCAGGTGTTATATTAAGAACTGGCCTAGACCCACCTCTCCAACTGACATAAGAAGTTTTTTTACTTTGGCTGGTCACTACTGCAGATGTGTTGAGGGATTCTCTTCTATATACTTTCCATTGACTAAGATGACTCAAAAGAAAGCTAAGTTTCAGTGGTCCAACGAGTATAAAAAGAGTTTTCAAGAGTTGAAAACCAGATTAATGACTGCACCAGTATTGACTCTACCTGAGGGGATTGATGATTTTGTGATCTATTGTAATGCTTTTAGAGTGGGATTGGGATGTGTTTCGGTGCAACGAGGTAAGGTCTATGAAGGAAGATGTACATAAGCAGAAAGTAATGGTATTCGTCAAAGGGGGAGATAAGGTATTGAAATACCAAAGTAGATTGTGTGTTCCAAATGTTGACGGTATTCGAGAAAAGATCATGTCAGAAGCCCATAACTCTAGATATTCTATCAATCTAGGAAAATGTACTACAACTTCAGTGAGGTTTATTGGTGGATTGGGATAAAGAGACACATTGCATACTTTATTTCTAAGTTCCCAAACTGCCAACAAGTAAAAGTTGAGCACCAAAGGCCATGTGGAGTAGCCTACAATTTTGAAATTCTAGAATGGAAGGGGGAGATAATCAATATGGATTTTATCACAAGTTTACCAAGGTCTCGCATATAGCACGATTTGATCTGAGTGATTGTTGATAAGATGACTAAATCAACCCACTCCTTGGCGATAAAGACTACTAATATGGCAAAAGACTATGCCTCATAGTATATTTTAGAGATTTTCAGATTGCATGGAGTTTCTTTGTCCATTATGTTAGATAGAGGATCTCAATTCACTGCCTAATTCTAGAAGTCCTTTCAAAAAGGCCTAGGTTCAAAGGTGAACCTTAGTACTACTTTCTACCCTCAGATCGATGGCCAGGCAAAGCTTATGATACAAACCTTAGAGGACATGTTGAAAGAATGTAGCATTGACTTCAAAGGCGATTGGGATGACCACTTGCCTCTAATTGAGTTTGCCTATAACAACAGCTTTCATTCGAGCATCCAAATGGCTCCTTATGAGGCCCTCTATGGAAGAAGATATAGATCACCGATTGGATGGTTCGAGGCAGGTAAAGCAGGGTTGGTTGGGCCAGACTTGGTACACAAGGCTATAGAGAAGGACAAGATTATCCAAGAGAGATTAAGAACTGCACAGAGTCGCCAGAAGTCTTATACTTATGTTAGGAGAAGGGCCCTAGAGTTCGAAGTAAACAATTGGGTATACTTGAAATTGTTACTCATGAAGGGTGTAATAAGATTCCGGAAGAAGGGAAAGTTGATTCCTCGATACACTAGTCCCTACCAAATTGTGAAGAGAGTGGCGGACGTAGCTTATGAGTTGGAGCTACCACGAGAGTTGTCAACCATCCATCCGGTCTTTCACATTTTTATGCTTAAGAAGTGTTTGGGGTTCCGTCCTTGGTTGTGCCTGTTGTAATCCTTGGAGTAAAGAATAGTTTCAATTATGAAGAGATCCCAGTCCAAATCCTTGATCGTCAAGTTCGTAAGTTAAAAACTAAAGAGGTTGCATCTGTAAAGTGTTGTGGGGAAGTCAACCTATTGTAGAGGCTACATGGGAAGCTGAAGAGGAAATAAAAGCTAGATACCACACTTACTTGTGCCTTATAATAACAAAATTGATGGCAATGCTTCATTTATATTCACAGAGTTACTTTCCCATTATTTAGTTGATTCGTTATCTATGATTTGATAGACCCATCTACAGATCATAGAAACTTTCACAGACCGTAGATTGAGCTTGTGGAATCGATTTAGAGACCTCAAAATTTTCCCAAAGGTTTACGAAATGGTTCCTACAGGCGGTAGGTGGGCCCGTGGATGACTTTGACAGCTTTTTAAGAAAGGGTATTGGTCTTTTCCCACCCTTTCAAAGCCTAAATCTGACTTTTTACACCTAAATAAATTTCTAAACATATCTGTTCAACCTTTTCACGCTAAAATCACCTTCTCTAACTTAGAGCGAGGTTTCAAGGGAGAAAAAAGTTAGGTTTTGAAGATAATTTTGTGAGTTATTCCAAGACTCAAAATTTTCAGGTATGTAAAGCTAACCAAAATATGGATTATGTTCTTCCATGTGCCCTATAACCCGAAATGATGGAGTTGTGAGTGAATTGAGTCTCCCGTGAATATTTCTTGAAAGTTTCTCTAAAATCCTAATGTATTCCTATATGATCTTGCATGAATTACTATTTTATGGATTAAATACTTGAAATAGATAATTTTGCCTTACTATATGAGCCCTAGCATCAATTCTTGTTATTTTTACATATTTCACTTAAATGGGTATACATGAGTATAATTTGAACCTAAAGAGTATATGGAGTCCCTAAATGCTTTAACTCTACTTTTGTTTTCCTGCATGATATGAGTTAGGATGATGCATGAAACAGTCTTTATGAGTCAAGAGCTGAACTTTAGAAGAATGTGACCAAAGAGTTGATAGTTGATGTGATGAATTAAGTTGACAAATATCCAATGAGATTAGATGAATGAGTTAACCATAGGATTGATGTCTTATGAGCATATTGAGTCTTGGAGGGAGTATTAAGCACTAAATTGAGTAAGAGTAAGTCTAACTTGAACTCAATAACTACGTAGCGGGCGTAGGAGATGATTGAATCATAAAATTAGATGTTTCCTATTGTCCCAAATACTGGAGTTGATGTTATTGATTTTGGATCCACTAAAGGGATGTCCCTTACCCTAGCAAGGTATAGGATGGATGTTGCAACTCCACCATTTCATTGTATCATCACTAGTTCAAAGGTGATGGTTATCGGTTAGAGAAACTCCCATATAGGCCTTGATAGTACTCTGAATGGATTGTACTAGATGGTATATGAGTGGTCATTGTCTAAACTGTATTCTTACTTTAGATTGTTGACTTGTTGATAAAGTTCCCTACTTCTTGAGTTGAGCTATTTGAGTTGACGTTATTCTTTCTTTACATGTTTCCTTCTGTCATTTTACGTACTCGTACATTCTACATATTGACGTCCATTTTGGCCTGCATCTTTTCATGACGCAGAGACAGGTACTAGCGGTCATCAACAGGTGCCCCATGTAGGACCTGTTTGCTTTCAGCTGATTGGTGAGCCCTCCCCATCTTTTGGAGGACATCATGTTTCTGTTCTAGCTTTGAGTTAGACTTATTTTATTCTATATAGAGGTAGTCATAGGTATGTCATTGGCACCATTTAGTCAGATGTTTTAGAGGCTTCATAGACTAGACTGTTGAGTTATGACTGGATTATACGTTTGACTAGTTTCTTTCACACTAGTTTTACTCAGTTGATGGATAGATTGTTTGGCCTTTGGCCTTTATTTATCATTTGTCATTTCTTTTCTTTAAGTATTCTTATTCACTGATGTCTTCTGCTATTAGAATGTGATTGAACGAATGTGGTGAGGCTGAGTGGAACGCTTGGGCGCTAGCAATAGTCTCTAAGTGTCGGTCATGCCAAGGGTACCCTCCCTGGACGTGACAATCTGGGACTGTAATTCCTACCGGTTCTAGTTCTCAATTCCCTGTTTCTGTCCAATTCTGATATAAGTAGAGTAACTATAATCGCATTCCAACTAAAAGGAATTGAGAACTATGTAGTTTTGAGCAAATCAATGCGAATGGCATTACTAGGAAGAAATAAATTAGGATTTGTGGATGTTAATTGGAAGAAAGAATCATTTCCTGTTGAATTATGGAATCAATGGGAAAGGGTAAATGGCATTGTGCTATCTTGGTTAATGAATTTCTTTGCAAGTAATCTCATTGGTGGTGTGGTTTATGCCTCAAATGCAAGAGATTTATGGGAAGATTTGAAAGAGAGGTTTCATAAGATTGATGGTTCAAGAACATTTAATCTTCAACAAGAAATAGCTTCAGTCACTCAAGGAGTTCAATCAGTTTCTGTTGATTATTTTAAGTTGAAAGCACTGTGGGATGAGTTTGAGTCTGTTGTTCCACCCCCTACATGTGGATGTGAGAAATTGAAGGAGTTTGTAGCATATCTGCAACGACTGAAGCTGTATCAGTTCTTGATGGGTCTTAATGAAACTTATGCACAAGCAAGAAGTGAAATCTTGCTAATGACTCATCTATCTATGTTGAATCAAGCTTATTCAATGATTTTCAATAATGAAATCAAAAAGAAATATCCCAATAGGGGAGTTCTACAAGTTTATTGGGAATGGCTCCTGGTATTACAGATGCAGTTGCAATGTACACAAGAACCAACGCTCAAAGAGGAAAAGGTCCATATAATCCCAACTTTAATCCTAATGCAATTTATGACCATTGCAAGCTGAAAGGACATTGCAAAAAGGAGTGCTACAGGCTGGTGGGATATTCACTAGATCATCCTAAATATGGAGAAGAAAAAGGGGTTGATAACAAAGGTTTTGACAAGATTTATGAGTATCATAAGGGATTTGATCATAGAAACAAGCAAAGAAAACTAGGTCCTAGTGCATATAATGCTACAATAGAAGAATGGAATGTTCCATCTCAAGTGGTAGGTCAACCACATAGTCAGACTTGGATGCCCGCAATAGTTACTGCTCAAGAGGTTAGACAGTCAAGTGGTGATGCTACTTTAGTTGCTTGTGGAAATGGAAACAACACGATGCCTCCTACATTCACTCCACAACAATATGAACAGATATGCAAGATGCTGGAGCAAAATCAATCTGGCATCTCATCAGCTAGCTCAGTCAGCATGACAGGTAAAAGTGGTGCTCTGATGTTAATCAATAATCCACAATAATGGATCATTAACACAAGGGTCACTAACCACATGGCCACAAACATTGAACTCTTAAATAAACAATTAGTAACTGAAGTTAGTGTCTAAGAAAGAAGGTTTTACCTGATGATGATGTTTCACATGCGACACATGTTGGTAAGAGTAATATTTCACATAGAAGTATTTTACTGAATGTGCTTCATATTCCACAATTTAAGTACATTTTATTATTCGTATCTTAAGCAAGTAGACAATTACAATGTTTAGCAATATTGTTTCCTGACTTTTGTTTCTTTCAGAATCTTTACAATGGGAAGATGAAGGATTTTTTATCCTTAAATGTTCAGGACAATGTGCCTTATGAACTATCCAAATATATCTCATATGATAATATATCTACTAAGTATCAGGTATATTTAGTTGTCTTCTCTAACATTGTTGAACCTTCTTCATATGCAGAATCCATCAAGGATCCCAGATGGGTTGAAGCAATGCAAGCAGAAATAAAAGATTGGAAAATAATCATACATGGACAGTGGTGCCTCTACCAAAATGAAAGAAGCCAATTGGGTGTAAATTGATCTATAAAGTGAAATACAAGGCCTCTAGAGAAATAGAAAGATTCAAAGCGAGACTTGTCACAAAAGGTTATAGTCAAACTGAAGGCATTGACTACCAAGAAACATTCAGTGTAGTTGTTAAAATGGTAACACTTAGAACCATCCTGGCAATTGCAGCAGCTAGAAAGTGGCACATACACCAAATTGATGTGAACAATGCATTTTTGCAAGGAAACATATTTTTTATATAAAATTTATATGGATTTATCACAAGGATTAAAGAGTCAGGGGGAGTGTAGAAAAGTGTATAGGCTCTTTAGGTAACGCCCGGTAAAATCACCAAAATAACCCTAGAGTGAGGGTATATGCGTAACGCATCTTCCGATCCTCAGATGGAAAATTCGAGGCCGGATTTGTGATCAGCATGAAAAATTGAGCGGGAAAATGGTCTCTGTCGATTTTTGGAGCGACCCGATCAAAAGATAATTTTTTGACATGAAATATAAAACAGTGTTCGTACGCGACAGGGCGCATCGCGCACCCATCGCAGACCAGCACTTATATTCTTTTTAAAATTTTCGACGGGATTGAGAAAACTCGTTCAAAAATTTTTTTCTGAAAAATACACGGTGCGCGACTGGTCAGCATCGCAGACTAGGTCTTTTTCGAGTTGAAAATTTTTAAATTATTAAGAGGGGCATTCTGGTAGATTCCCCACCCCTCCTAAACTCTATACACGATCTAACAAGGTCGTTTTGACGTGAAAAGGGTCTAAAACCCCCATTCTAAGTCCTATTCCATAATCTAACAAGGCTAGGGCTTGAGGAGAGAAGAGAAGAGCTTGAGTTGAGATATTCGAGAAGAGATCCATGACATACTTGGTTGATAGCTGCATCCCAAGAATGTAAGGCTAAACTAAAACATGGGATTGATCTCTCATATGCCCCATAGAGGTCATAGATGAGTTGATGCTCGAAGACTCTACACGCATGAATTTTGATGGTGTTTCTTGAAAAATTGTTTTGAAATTGCATGTTTTTTATGTTGATGATCATCATTCTATTTGTTTTCTTAAACTGGATATTTTCATGAGAATTTGCATAACCCTTCATGACTAATTTGAAAAGCATGCATAATGCACTTGAGAATTGAGTCTAGAGCCTTGAGTTGAGATTGTTGATTGTGATAATGAGTTGATGAAATTTTGATTATTTTATGAGTCCTTATAAATGAACTCTACCGATGTGTCTATTCACTTGTTTCCTGATGATTCTTACACAATCTTGAGTCATCGATGAGATTGATTGATTAGAGGATTAAATCCCATTTGAGATAACGGTTGTTGACGCGAAGTGAGTACCTATGAGATTGGTTGAGATGGAGGTTTTATGACCATTAAGTCATGGGATCGAGCACCAAAAGAGTGAGAGTTTTTCCAACTCAAACTACGGCAAACTATGTCACAAAACATAGGAGAGGCATAAAACCATCACATATATTATGGTTCCCCTCGAGGATAACGGTCCCTGAAAGCAATAGAGGACCTATTGAGTTTTGACTCCATATTGGGTGGGCTGATATGATTTTTGAGCGTTCCCTACTTGGCAAGTTTGGAACCATTGTGGCAATATCAGGGTGATTGTTGTACATTCATTGGCTCATAAGTGAGTGTTGTTGGATAAGAGAAACTCCCATAAATTTCCTACATTACTCCGAGTCTAGATGAGATGAGAGGGAGTGAGCTCCTCTGAGATGCGTTTTGAGATGAGATGAGAGATGGTGAGCTCCTCTGAGATGAGTTTTGAGATGAGATGAGAGGAGGTGAGATCCTCTGAGATGAGAGGAGGCGAGCTCCTCTGAGATGAGTTTTGAGATGAGATGAGAGGAAGTGAGCTCCTCTGAGATGAGCTTTGAGACTATTGATGAGTTTGAGTTATTGATGTGTCATTTGTCTATTCTTTATTCTTTCATAGATGGACATCTGACTATTTGATGTGATTTAATGTTTATTTGAGTTGATGTTGTTTCCATACTTTTCTATCAGTTTTTGTTTTACTCAGCTATTTTACATTATAGTACATTCCAAGTACTGATGTCCACTCTGGACTATATCGTTTTATGATGGAGAGGAAGGTACTAGAGATTGTCAACAGGCGCTCCGTTGAAGATCCGAGATTGCAGCTGATTTGGTGAGTCTTCCCTATTTCGGAGGATCCACCATGATATATTCTTCTTGCTTTAGAGTTAGAGATTGGACTATTTCTTTTATTTTGATTTGGGTAGCCTCGAATCTGTCATTGGCACCACATGATTAGTGATAGAGGCTTCATAGACGATGGTCAAGCATTGATGTTGAGATTGTGAGCTAGTTCTTTCTACTAGCCTTCATTATTATATATATACTCTTTTGAGACTTTATATGAGATGTGCTCATTTACTTACTTATTTTCTCCGTTGATTAGTAGAGTTATTGATTGAATGATGTGATGAGGCTAAGTGGTTTGTTTAGGGACTAGCAATAGTCTCTTAGTGCCGGTCACGCTAAGGGTACCCTCCCGGGGCATGACAAACTTGGTATCAGAGCACAGAGTTCAAGTGTCTTAGGGAGTCTATGAAGCCATGTCTAGTAGAGTCTTGTTTATGGGTGTGTTGTCGACCACATTTCATAAGCAGGAGGCTATAGGACATTAGGAAATTGTACAAAACTCCAAATGGTACAAAAACTCACTTTTTCAATAACTTAAGCTTCCAACAATGCCAAAACTCACATTTTCAACTTTTAAAACACAAGATCTCTGTTCCAATAACACAGATAGTTCAAAATAATTCCAAAGCAACTTATGAAATGACAAAGTAGTAATTTTTAAAGATAAACTCAAAAATGACCGACAAGGTTATTACAAAGAAGGAGGACACTCAATCCTCAAAATGAAATGAAACTCCTCTATTTATAGCCAACAAAGGGTGCTTATTGCGTCTTATCAAAAGAGTTACAATCATTCAAAAAGATAACAATTGTTTGGAAAAGACACAATATTTTGAAAAGGTTACGACTCTTTAGAAAAGCCACATCCCTCCAAAAAAGACACAATCCTTTGAAAAAGTCACAACCCTTAATTTCCATTTAAAAGCCCAAGAATAATAAGAAGTATTAATGCATATGGTGTTGCCAACATACAATTTATTTGCAACATTCATAGGTCCTTATTGCTATTCACTTCAACATATATAGGACACCCTTCATACATTTAAGATGATCTCTTGCATACGGAAACAAGTGAATAAAAATTTAAAAGCTTAAACATCAGGAGTATGTGATCATTCAAATGGATCAAAGATAAACAAACTAGAATAAACATATGACTTTTTTCATTGGTTGATCAATCTAAATTTTTGAATTTTCCTCATTGAAAGCTTCATTGAGGTGAACATCATTCAATTTCCATGCATCATTCGTATCTGAGTTTTCAACAAGGTATTCATCTCATTCTTTTTTCTCATAAATCTAATATGAAGAGGACCACTGAAATGTTCGTGATTAAAGTATCTTTCTTAATCAACCGTTGACTAGAAGTTAAAAAATTCATATAAATATTAATAACGTTCAAAGTAATAATGTTATATCATATAACTAAGGGTTGTGAATTTAAAACGAAAAAGGCATAGCTAAAGTGAGATCCTAAAATCTCAGAAAAATTATACACTAATTAAAGTAATTAAACATAAAAATAAAAAAAAATTACTTGTTTCGAAAAAGGTCCTTGGTGAAGTAGGTACTTGATAGAGACCTACCTGCTTCAGCCTCAACTCTGTCTTATATAATGTAGAGAAAGTTGACATCATATAAAGTTTAGATACATTAATAGTTATAATTTTGATTTCATCATATGTTTTTAAATCGATAAAAATATCATCTTGCGAGCAATAATAGATAGTTGAATCAAAGAGATTGAAAGAAACCTTGTAGAAGTACAGATATTTTGCTAGAAGTTCACGAGAAAGTCATTATTTTTCTTGAAAAAACATATCAATTGGAAAAGTATTACCTGAGGTGAGGAGTTTTGGATTTGAGAAATGAAGTATTCTCAGACTGTGAAGAACTTGCAGAGGAAGGGATGTAGGTGTAATTGTTAGAATTATTTGGTACTCCCTTTTCTTTGTTCCCCGAAATGATAGAACTGTAATAATAACGAAATAATAATGAAACTAAAGCAAATAATGGAGAGAAAATTTTTTGTAAAAAACAATCTTGGGAAAAGATTAAAATAACCTGGATGAATTAATCCAATTATTAGTGTCATGCTGAGGAGTTGTTTGTTGGGCAGCAAAGTGAACATCCATCTTTTCTTGTTTCTCCAATTCCATCTAATCAAAATTCATTTCATATTAATTAGTATTTTACATTTTATTTCTCTGAAAAGTAATTATTGTCATAAAATTTACTATTTTGCATTATTCTTCAATGATAAATCATGAAAAACTAATTGGTGGAAGAACTAACTTTTCTAGCCATAACTTTTTGGAGAGATAGTTGCAAGTTTCTCTCACACCAATAGAGTTGATTAAGCGAAAGATCTTCCTCGGGTCCTGGTTCAAAATTTCTACACAATCATATTGTTAGGTGGAATATATTGACAACTTCTTTAACTTTGTTAGTATATTATATTTAGACAATTGAAATATATTATTATGAGTTCAATGTCTAAATGAATATTTAAGGTGACGTCGATATATTCAATCATGATATTATGATTTAGAAGAGCTATATATAAAGGAAGATATTTGTGATACTAAATCAAATGACCTTAGGTTCGCTTCCACAATCTCCAGTTCCAGTGAGCTCTTCTTGATTTGTAGCTCCAAATTCTGCATCAAAGAATTTCATACTTTTCTCATTGTATCTAGAATAATAAAATAATAATTTTTATTAAGACTATTCTTAATTTCTATTTCAATGTCTCATTTAAGTAACGCTATAGTTAGAATAGAAAGGATACATAAAAAAAAACTTACAAAACGTCAAATTAAGTTATGCTCACCTCAATCCTATGGATATTAAGAAATCAGCAACAAGTTGAAACACCCAAAGCCAACCATCAAGAGAGTAATTAATTCATTAGTAAAATTCATGAATTATACTTCATACAAAAGAAATCAAGTATAAGGTACTCGATAATGTCTAACACTTTGAAAAATCAAAATAGGTTAATGCTTATATAACTCCATAAATGTGAGTTCGCTCACATTATCGATCTAAACTACAACTGTTGTAGGAGAGTTGCCGATTGTTAATATACGAGTTTTATTAAGTTAGAAAAATAGAAGCAATATTCTTCTTTTTTCAAAATTTATACTTTTATTTTAATTGTAGAGGTCCAATTTTATTATTTAATATGAATTTTTAATTTTTATTGATAAAGTCCATTAAAAAATGAAGTAAGTTTAGAATTGATAAATATTAACGCCAGAAAAGAAATATACATCATGTTCTAAATTTTACTAATCTCCTTTGTAATATTTGTATTTGAAAAGGTTAGGTACCATAACTTTGTTTGTAACATAAAGCATTTATTTCAAAATCTAAAAATTATTTTGCGATCATAATTTATAAGAGTTGTTTACTTATTCCAATATATTTATGATTTGCAATACTAATAGTTGTAAAAATAAGTAAATTATAGTGTTAAACTATATTATTTAAATAGATTTAATAATTATCTAACATCAATTGCTATATTTTAATAATTTATTCTTCTTATATATACTTTTAATAATTTATGCAAGACACATGTGCAAAACACATATACTAATTATATGAGTGACAGTTACAAACATTTTTTATATTATTTTATATTAGTCAAAAACACTTATAAGCTAAGCATCTATAAGTTAAAATCCATTAAAAGTACTAATTTTTTATGAATTTGTAGATTTTTATTTTATAAGTGCATTCGATTTGATTGAATATTTTATTTATTTATCTTTGATATTTTGTTTTAATTTTTCAAGTATTCTTTTTAAAATAGAGCTCCTAGTTCTCTTTTCATTCTCTTTTTATTGTTCTTATAATTACACATATACGTTTTTAATTTTACAATTTGTAAATAAGATTGAACTACACATAATCAAAGAAAAACGATAAATTAATCGAAAAAGAAAGAGTGAGAGAAAGAAAAGAGATCCAAACTTCTTGTCAAGAAATTCTAGCTTGTTAGCATCTCCCTCGATGTGGTCCAATTGCCTCAGTTTTGCCACCTTATCCTTCATTTATATACAAAAAGAATATTAATAAGTAGTGAGTAAAATTGAGGCAAATAATTAAATTCTATACAACTCTTATCAACTATAAACTTTGTGACTGAAGAGTTTGACGTTTTTCATGAATTATAACCAATTAAAAATTATTTAGTATTTCGTTAATTTTGAGGATGTTTCTTCAAAATATTTTAATTATTATTTCCTTTATTTTAATTTATTGGTCTAATTTTATCTTGACATAAAATATAATAAACTAAAATAATACATAAATTTTATGATGTTACACTAAAGATAGATTGAATATATCAAAATATTCTAGGTACAAAATATATAACGCATAAAGTTGAAATAAGAAATGGCCAAAAAAAGGGAAAAAATTCTGATACTTCAACAATATTTCTTTCTTTGAATGAACTTTTGGAGTGTACATTTGGTCAAAGACTTAACTTGACATGATCAGAGCCAGAGCAAATCTAGACCCCAGGAAATCTTTTTTTTTTTAATCAAATATGGGATTTTATTTATAATGAAGAAAAGGAAATAAACATTCACTTGGGCCTAATGTCCAAGTCTCATCACAGAAAGCAAAATAACTCTTAATGGCCCATTTCAGGCATGTCCCGACATTGGATAGTTGCAGGATGACACACTCTAGGCTTAGCCGTGAAACTCCAAATAAAGAATGTATGGATTTGGGCATTGGTGGTGGGAAGGTGATAAATGAAATCTTGGATAAAGAATGTCTAGATTTGGTCACGGAGACGGGAGAAGGAGGGGGTGGAAATTTCCTTAAAGGGTATGAGAAATCCTCCTTCCTATTAATCTAGCTTATGGAGTATGAATTATACTCAAAACTTAACTTGACACATTCTATAGATAAATTGAATAGCGAGTACTAAAATTCATTTAAGAATTTAGTTAATTTCATATTCATTTAAATATTGAATAAATTAATTGACATTAACAGAAATAAGGCATAATTTTAGAAAATAGGAAATTCCTACAAATACATATTGATAATAAATATTTTTTAAAAACATTACCTGAAGATTGGCCATTTGAACAACCCCTTTCAAGGGAGTTTCTTCTCTGCCTGAAAGATATTAGCTTAGAATGTTATGTTTATTGTACGAAATGCAAAGACAGAAAGAGAAGGTTCCAAGAAGCTGATTTATAACGTCAGAAAAGCTATTGGCGGTCAAATATACAATAAATAAAAAATTGACCAACCTCTTCCAAACTAGTTGTGTAACGTTTCTATTAAATGACAAATTATCATCATGAATTCAACATATAGATGATATTAGTTAAGTGCACACGTTTTGCACGTGTACCGCATTAATAAATATTTTTTCCATCTCATTTTATGTGGTATCGATACGGTGTTTGAGAATTTATTTTCAAAATTTGTGGTCTAAAATAATCCTGACTCAACCCACCAGGTCATATGGTACCTCCTTTAACACTTAAATAGGAGAACCCTTAATTATTTAGTTGTTACACCCTGTAAAATTATCAAAATACCCCTAGATGAGAGATCGACCGCATAA
Organism: Solanum rostratum; assembly: GCA_029948455.1. Taxonomy (NCBI): domain Eukaryota; kingdom Viridiplantae; phylum Streptophyta; class Magnoliopsida; order Solanales; family Solanaceae; genus Solanum; species Solanum rostratum. The sequence goes on along the minus strand of CM057053.1, from coordinate 10,947,028 downwards.
CACATCATCCTATATCTTTTTGCTAATCTAAAGCCGGAATCGCGATCAGCATGAAAAATTATGTGGGAAAATGCTTTTGGTTGAATTTTAGAGCACTCGGATCACAAGATAATTTTTTGGAGCAAAGTACAATTTTCAGTAGAGTGCACGACACCTACGCTTCGCGGACCTATTGCTGACTTATACTTAATTTTGACTCTAGTATTTTCTACGAGGTTAGAAATTTGATTGAAAAATTTTCGTAAACAAATGAAATGTGAGGGACCAGGTCCGCGTCACCGATGGGGTCCATTATAGTACAATTTTTTTCAGTTTTAATGAGGGTCGTTCCAGACTTTTCCTCACACTCTCCTAAACTTAACCCACAACTAATATAGGTCATTTTTTTACTTGAAAAGGGTTTTCAAGCCTATTCTTAAGTTTATACACATTTCGACTAGAGACTTTGAGCGAAGAAGAGGAGAAAGGACTAGGTCTAGGATTTCAAGCTAGAATCTTGCTAGTTTGATTGTGTAATGCCCGGTAAAATCACCAAAATACCCCTAGAGTGAGGGTATGCGCATAACGCATCTTTCGATGCTCAGATGGCAAATCCGAGGCCGGATTTGTGCTCAGCATGAAAAATTGAGTGGGAAAATGATCTCGGTCGATTTTTTGAGCGACCCGATCAAAAGATAATTTTTTGATATGAAGCATAAAACAGTGTTAGTACGCGACAGAGGCGTATCGCGCACCCATCGCGGACCAGCACTTATATTCTTTTTAAAATTTTCGACGGGATTGAGGAAACTCGTTCAGAAAATGTTTTCTGAAAATACACGATGCGCGACCAGTCTGCGTCGGGGACTGGGTCTTTTTTGAGTTGAAATTTTTTAAATTATTAAGAGGGGCAATCCGGTTAATTCCCCACCCCTCCTAAACTCTATACACGATCTAACAAGGTCGTGTTGACGTGAAAAGGGTCTAAAACCCCAAGTCTTAGACAGTGCAGTGTTGCATAAGTGAGGCTGAAGTTTACTGTGTGTAGGCTGACCAAGTTCTGTTGAAGCTTACTCCACAAATCTGGAAGCAGATTTCAAGCAAGACAAGGCATAGGGGACTGATCCCTAAGTATGATGGTCCATTTGAAGTCATGAAGAAAGTGGGGGAAGTAGCTTACAGATTGAAGCTGCCAGAAAGGTTAAAAATTCATCCAACCTTCCATGTTAGCTTTCTTAACCTTATTTTGCAGATGAGAATCCGGAAAGGAACAGGAACAAGAGGGCTCCTCCTTCCATTCCAACACAGTTTGATGCAGACATTGAAGAAATTCTGGATCACAGGATTGTGGGGCATGGAAAGAAGAATACCAAGACGGAGTTCCTGATTCACTGGAAGGGGCAGGCTGTTGAAGATGCTGTTTGGGTGAAGGCAAAGGACTTGTGGCAGTTCGATGCAAAGATCGAGGACTATCTCAAAAGAGTCTCGATGAGGGCATCGAGTTCAGGAGGTACGGGTGGTCTGTCAGACCCCTGATCTGCCTACATGCCATGGCACGGGCGTGGCATGGGGCGTGGCACAGACGTTGGCAAGGACTTCTACATTGGCCTTGACATGGGTGTTGGCAAAGCAATATAGCATGTGGATTTGTGGCTAAGTGTTGGTAGTGCAGCAAGGTGTTAAGCTACTTGAGTATGTGCAAGTAAGCTTAGACACAACCACCAAGTATGCTGGGGTGATGGCCAAGCAGACTTGGGCACAAGGCAGGCAAGGCATAAGACAAGGCAGTGGCATCGGTAAGGCAAGGCAAGGCAGTATGCAGCTTGACAAGGCTAAGGCTTGGCGCGGCTAGGCAATGTGTTGGCTTGACAAGGCAAGGCTGTGGGACTTGACGATGGCAAGGCAAAGCTGATGGCATGTTGACATGGTGCTGGCAAGAAGTCAGAAATAATTCTTAGTGTTGAAGAAGGCAGAAAATATTCTAAGTATGGGCAGTGGCCAAAATTCGCCTAAGGCATGGGGCATGTGCAAGGCACATGCCAGACTTAGTTTAAATTCGAATTTAGGCCAAATCTGTTAAGAATATGACTGTTGTAACAACTTAGTGGATTTCTGATGTGGCTTCTATGTAGGCTTGACAGTTTGTAACTGTCTTATCTTGTTGTAACTGCCATGTGCAGAAAATTATAAATAGGGTGGAAAATCTGGCTAAGGCAGAAGAGTGTGTTCTTTGCCTTAGACAGATTTCGTGAAGCCTTTCCTTGTAATGAGTTATTAATAATGGTTGGGAAATTGTTTCCTGTAAATTTGGCTAAGTGTTCAAATACGTGATTCTGTCCAAAACGTGCAAACAGTCTAAGTCTTAGACAGTGCAGTGTTGCATAAGTGAGTCTAAAGTTTACTGTGTGTAGGCTGCCTAACAGCGGTGAAATTGCATAATCTAACAAGGCTATGGCTTGAGAAGCGAAGAGAAGAGCTTGAGTTGAGATATTCGAGAAGAGATCCTTGACGTACTCGATTGATAGCTGCATCCCAGGTATGTAAGGCTAAACTAAAACAAGGGAATGTTCTCTCATGTGCCCCATAGAGGTCATAGAAGAGTTGATGGTTGAAGAGTCTACATGCATAATTTCTTGATGGTATTTCTTGAAAATTATTTTGAAAATTACATGTTTTCTCTGTTGATGATCATCATACTATTTGTTTTCTTAAATTGGATATTTTCATGAGAATTTGCATAACCTTTCATGACTAATTTCAAAAGCATGCATAATGCACTTGAGAATTGAGTCTAGAGCCTTGAGTTGAGATTGTTGATTGTGATGATGAATTGATGGAATTTTGACGACTAATTTGAAAAGCATGCATAATGCACTTGAGAATTGAGTCTAGATCCTTGAGTTGAGATTGTTGATTCTGATGATGAGTTGATGAAATTTTGATTATTTTATGAGTCCCTATAAATGAACTCTACCAATGTTTCTATTCACTTGTTTCCTAATGATTCTTATACAATCTTGAGTCATCGATGAGATTGATTGATGAGAGGGTTAAAGCCCATTTGAGATACCGGTCGTTGACAGGGAGTGAGGCCCTATGAGATTGGCTGAGATGGAGGTTTTATGAACATTGAGTCATGGGAGGAGTATAGAGCACCAAAAGAGTGAGAGTTTGTTCAACTCGAACTCGGCAAACTACGTCGCCAAACGTAGGAGAGGAATAGAACCATCACATATATTATGGTTCCCCTCGATAGTAATGGTCCTTGAAAGCAATAGAGGACCTATTGAGTTTTAACTCCATATTGGGTAAGCTGATATGGTTTTTGAGTGTTCCCTACCTGGCAAGTTTGGAATAACTGTGGCAACATCAGGGTGATTGTTGTACATTCACTGGCTCATAAGTGAGTGTTGCTGGATAAGAGAAACTCCCATAAATTTCTTACCATACTCCGAGTCTAGATGAGATGAGAGGGGGTGATCTCCTCTAAGATGAGTTTTGCTCTGAGATGAGAGGAGGTGAGCTCCTCTGAGATGAGTTTTGAGATGAGATGAGAGGAGGTGAGCTCCTTTGAGATGAGTTTGAGACTATTGATGAGTTTGAGTTATTGATGTGTCATTTGTCTACTCTTTATTCTTTCATAGATGGACATCTGATTATTTGATGTGATTTGATGTTTATTTGAGTAGTTGTTTCCATACGTTTCTAACGTTTTCTGTTTCACTCAGCTATTTTACATACCAGTACATTCCAAGTACTGATGTCCACTCTGGACTGCATCATTTTATGATGTAGAGGCAGGTACTAGAGATCGTCAACAGGCGCTCAGTTGAAGATCCGAGATTGCAACTGATTTGGCGAGCCTTCCCTATTTTAGAGGATCCACCATGATATATTCATCTTGCTTTAGAGTCAGAGATTGGACTATTTCTTTTATTTTGATTTGGGTAGCCATGGATCTGTCATTGGCACCACATGATTAGTGATAGAGGCTTCATAGACGATAGTTGAGCATTGATGTTGAGATTATGAGTTAGTTCTTTCTACTAGCCTTCATTATTATATATATACACTCTTTTGAGACTTTAGATTAGATGTGCCCATTTACTTACTTATTCTCTCCGTTGATCAGTAGAGTTATTGATTGAAAGATGTGATGAGGCTAAGTGGTTTACTTAGGGACTAGCAATAGTCTCTGAATGCCGGCCACGCCAAGGGTACCCTCCCGGGGTGTGACAAACTTGGTACCAGATCACATAGTTCAAGTGTCTTAGAGAGTCTGTGAAGACGTGTCTAGTAGAGTCTTGTTTATGGGTGTGTTGTCGACCACATTTCATAAGCAGGAGGCTATAGGACATTAGGAAATTGTTACCCTTTTTCTTCTCATTCCAACTTGTGCGATAGAGTTGAGCTCTATGAAATCTCTCTTCTAATTCGTGTTCTACGCGTGCAAAAGTGACAACATGCCTCCCAGAAGAGCTATCAGATGAATAGGACATCCTGCCAGGCAAGCGGTTTATCCACCTGAGCCTCAAGTACCCGGGGAGCCCGTGGATCAAGCTATCCCTGTTGAGCAACCCCCTCAGGATGAGGTCTCTAATGCTGAGCTACGCCAAGCTATTTGAGCTTTAGCCCAGTCTATCGCAGCATCTGCTGTGAGACAAGAAGCAGGCAGACAGGACACTCATGTCAGCTCTAGAGTTCGAGAATTTCTGAGGATTAATCCATCTAAGTTCACGGGGTCTGCGTCCAATGAAGATCCTGAGAACTATGTGGAGGAACTTGAGAAGGTGTTCCAAGTGATGCATGTAGTTAATGTTGTAGAAGGGATGATGCCCCCTATTTGACTTGGGCAATGTTTGAGGAAGCCTTCTTGGGACGCTTTTTCCCAAGGGAGAAAAGAGAAACTAAGGTGAGAGAGTTCCTAAATCTAAACTAGGGCTCTATGACCATGCAAGAGTATGGTTTGAAGTTCACGCAACTATCTCGCTATGCTCCGGACATGGTTGCAGATATGATGGAAAGGATGGAAATGTATGTCGATGGGTTAGATATAGGACCCAAGAGGGATGGTTGGGGAGCAATGCTTGTGAGTTATATGAACATCGGGAGACTGATGACATTTGTGCATCAAGATGATGAGGAGATACAGCATGACAAGGAGGAGTTCAAGCGCAAGAGAGCCAAAACATCTAGCCATGAGGTTGGAAGGAAAGGCAATGGTAACCGGTTTCCAGCACCATCATCTGCTAATGCACCTATGCCTAGAGGCAGGTATGATCAAAGGTTTCAGAGTGCTGGAACCTATGGATCCCAGTTGCAAGCTAGTGTGGCTCAAGGTTCGCAGGGTAAGCCACCATGTGATAAGTGTGGAAAAATGCACTTAGGGAGATATCGTGAAGGGAATGATGTGTGTTATGGGTGTGGCCAAGTGGGCCACTACAAGAAGGATTGTCCAAAGCGGGCTAGCTAGGCTCAGTCTACTAAACCGGCCCCACCAGCTAGAGGAAACCAAAGAGGCACTACGTCAGGCGCAGGCGGAGCAACAAACCGCTTGTATGCCATGGGTAGTCACCAAGATCAGGAAACCTCCCCAGACTTTGTGACAGGTATGATTCGAATCTTTACTTTTGATTGTTATGTTTGATGGATCCAGGTGCCACACTGTCATTCGTATCTCCTTATGTGGCCAGTAAATTTGATAGAACCCGTGAGTCTTCTTGAACCCTTTGATGTTTCTACTCCAGTGGGTGAGTCTATTCGAGCTGAGAGAGTCTATAGGACTTGTGCAGTGTCCATCCATCATAGGGATACTCTTGTTGATTTGATTGAGTTAGGGATGATTGATTTCAATTTGATCCTTGGCATGGATTGGCTTTACGCTTGTTATGCCTCTATTAATTGTAGATTCCAAACTGTTAAGTTCCAATTCCCAAATAAATCGGATCTAGAATAGAAGGGTGATTCTATTACACCTAGAGGGAAGTTTATCTCATATCTCAGAGCCAGAAAGTTGATTTCCAAAGGTTGTATCTATCACCTTGTGCGAGTGAAATCTGATGATGTCGAGTCCCCAACTCTTGAGTCAGTTTCGATTGTTAACACGTCTCCGGAAGTGTTTCCTGACGATCTCCCTGCAGTCCCTCCTGATAGGAATATTAACTTTGGGATTGATGTTCTTCTGATACCCAGCCTATTTCGATTCCACCTTATATGATGGCCCCCGCTGAGTTGAAAGAGTTGAAAGAGCAACTAAAAGATTTGCTAGAAAAGGGCTTCATTAGGCCAAGTGTTTCACCTTGGGGTGCTCCTGTCATATTCGTGCGAAAGAAAGATGAGTCGCTCAGAATGTGTATTGATTATAGGCAGCTGCACAAGAACAAGTATCCTTTCCCAAGGATAGATGATTTGTTTGACCAACTTCAAGGCGCCTCTTGTTTCTCCAAGATAGACCTTAGATATGGCTACCACCAGTTGAAGGTAAGGGAATGTGACATTCCTAAAATAGCCTTTAGGACTAGATATGGCCATTTTGAGTTCTTGGTCATTTCCTTTGGGCTGATGAATGCACCTGCCGCCTTTATTGACTTGATGAATAAAGTATTTAGGCAATATCTTGATATGTTTGTGATTGTTTTCATCGATGACATTTTGGTGTATTTGAGAAGTGAAGAGGAGCATGCTAACCACCTTAGAGTCGTCCTCCAAACTCTTAAGGACCATGAGTTGTATGCAAAATTCTCAAAGTGTGAGTTTCTGGCTTAAGTCTGCGGCCTTCCTAGTCCATGTTGTTTTTGGCGATGGTATTCGAGTAGATGCCCAGAAGATTGAAACGGTTAAGAACTGGCCCAGGCAAACCACTCCGACTGACATAAGAAGTTTCTTGGGGTTGGCAAGTTACTATCGTAGGTTCGTTGAGGGATTTTTTTCCCTATCCGCACCATTGACTAAGTTGACTCAAAAAAAGGTCAAGTTTTAGTGGTCTGATGAGTGCGAGAAGAATTTCCAAGAGTTGAAGACGAGGTTGACTAACGCACCGATCCTAACCTTACCCGATGGAACAGAGGACTTTGTAATTTATTATGATGCCTCAATGGTTGGATTGGGATGCGTACTAATGCAGAGAGGGAAGGTGATAGCCTATGCTTCCAGGAAACTCAAGGTTCATGAGAAGAACTATCCAACCCATGATCTCGAGTTGGCAGAAGTGGTGTTTGCACTTAAAATCTGGTGCCACTACTTGTATGGAGTACATGTGGATGTGTTCACTGATCACAACAGCTTGTAGTATGTTTTTAGTCAGAAAGAGTTCAACCTACGACAGAGGAGATGGTTGGAATTGCTCAAAAATTATGACATGAACATTTGCTACCACCCAGGTAAAGCTAACGTTGTTTCTGACGCTCTTAGCAGGTTATCAATGGGTAGCACAACCCACGTGGAGGAAGGAACTAGCCAAAGACGTGCATCAATTGGCTCGGTTGGGAGTTCAACTTGAGGAGAATAATGAAGGAGGAGTTAATGTTCAGAATGGGTCTACTTCATCTTTAGTGGTGGAGGTGAAGGAAAAGCAAGACCAAAACGCTATCACACTCCAATTGAATGAGGTTGTCCACAAATAGAGAGTGATGGTCTTCTCCAAAGGCGGAGATGGAGTGTTGAGATATCAAAGTATATTGTGTTTCCCAAATGTTGATGACATTCGAGACAGAATTATGGCAGAAGCCCATAACACTAGATACTCCATTATCCTGGCTCCACCAAAATGTATCACGACTTGAGAGAAGTCTATTGGTGGAATGGAATGAAGAGGAATATTGTTGAGTTCATTTCAAAATGCCCAAATTGCCAACAAGTGAAGGTTGAGCATCAAAGGCCTTGTGGATTGGCTCAGAATTTTGAGATTCTGGAATGGAAGTGGAGATGATTAACATGGACTTTATTATTGGTCTGCCAAAGTCTCGAAAGCAACATGATTTGATATGGGTGATCGTGGATAGAATGACTAAATCGGCTCACTTCTTGGAAGTTAAGACAACAAACACTACAGAGGAGTATGCCAAGTTATACATCCAGGAGATTGTGAGGTTGCATGGGGTTCCCTTGTCCATCATCTCGGACAGAGGAGCTCAATTTACCTCCCAGTTCTGGAGATTGTTCCAAAAAGGATTGGATACTAAGGTGAACCTGAGTACAGCCTTTCATCCACAGACGGATGGTCAGGCAGAGCGTACAATTCAAACACTTGAGGACATGTTGAGAGCTTGTGTTCTTGACTTCAAGGGAAATTGGAATGACCACCTACCATTGATTGAATTTGCATATAACAATAGTTATCATGCAAGCATTCAAATGGCTCCTTATGAAGCCTTATACGGGAGGAGATGTAGATCACCAATTGGGTGGTTTGAGGTTAGAGAAGCGGAGTTGATTGGGCCTGATCTTGTTCACCAATTGATGGAGAAGGTCAAGGTCATTAGAGAGAGGTTAAAGACTTCCCAGAGTCGCCAAAAATCTTATACCGACATGAGGAGAAGAGACTTAGAGTTCAAGGTAGATGATTGGGTATATTTAAAAGTGTCACCTATGAAGGGTGTCCTAAGGTTTGGGAAGAAGGGGAAGTTAAGTTCACGTTATGTTGGACCATATCAGATCGTAAAGAGGATTGGGAAGGTTGCTTATGAGTTAGAGTTGTCTTCCGAGTTAGATGGAGTCCATCCAGTATTCCATGTGTCGATGTTTAAGAAATGTTTGGGAGATCCTTCCTTGGTGATCCCAACTGATAGCATTAGAATGGAAGATAGCTTATCTTACGAAGAGGTCCTAGTTCAAATCCTTGATCATCAGATTCGTAAGTTGAGGAATAAAGAGATAGCCTCAGTCAAAGTCCTGTAGAGGAATCAATTCATTGAGGAGGCCACATGGGAAGCTGAGGAAGAGATGAAGGCAAAATATCCGCACCTATTCGTACTAAATGATGAGAGTGGTAAAGGTAAATTTCTTACCCTTCACTAAATTGATATATTTATTCTTGATGTGACTTTCTATTCGTAAGTCTGAGTAGTATTGATGGAGGTCGAGAGTTCGACTAATTGAGATGAGTATGAGTCTATTTGTGCCATGATATACACCTTTACTCGTCATTAGAGGACGAATGATCACAAGGGGGAGATGATGTAACGCCCGGTAAAATCACTAAAATACCCCTAGAGTGAGGGTATGCGCGTAACGCATCTTCCGATGCTCAGATGGAAAACCTGAGGCCGGATTTGTGATCAGCATAAAAAATTGAGTGGAAAAATGGTTTCGGTCGATTTTTAGAGCGATCCGATCAAAAGATAATTTTTCGACATGAAGCATAAAACAGTGTTAGTACGCGACAGGGGCGCGTCGCGCACCCATCGCGGACTAGTACTTATATTCTTTTTAAAAATTTTGACGGGATTGAGGAAACTCGTTCAGAAGCCTTTTCTGAACATACACGGTGCGCAATCGGTTCGCGTCGCGAACTGGGTCATTTTCGAGTTGAAAATTTCTAAATTATTAAGAGGGGCATTCTGGTCAATTCCCCACCCCTCCTAAACTCTATACCCAATCTAACAAGGTCATTTTGATGTGAAAAGGGTCTAAAACGCCCATTCTAAGTCCTATTCCATAATCTAACAAGGCTAGGGCTTGAGGAGATAAGAGAAGAGCTTAGGTTGAGATATTCCAGAAGAGATCCTTGACGTACTTGGATGATAGCTGCATCCCAGGTATGTAAGGCTAAACTAAAATATGGGATTGTTCTCTCATGTGCCCCATAGAGGTCATAGATGATTTGACGATTTAAGAGTCTACATGTATGAATTTTGATGGTGTTTTTTGAAAAATTGTTTTGAAATTACATGTTTTCTATGTTGATCGTCATACCATTTGTTTTCTTAAATTGGATATTTTCATGATAATTTGGATAACCCTTCATGACTAATTTGAAAAGCGTGCATAATGCACTTGAGAATTGAGTCTAGAGCCTTGAGTTGAGATTGTTGATTGTGATGATGAGTTGATGGAATTTTGATGACTAATTTGAAAAGTATGCATAATGCACTTGAGAATTGAGTCTAGAGCCTTGAGTTGAGATTATCGATTGTGATGATGAGTTGATGAAATTTTGATTGTTTTATGAGTCCCTATAAATGAACTCTACCGATGTTTCTTGATTTTTGAGCGTTCCCTACCTGGCAAGTTTTGAACCACTGTGGCAACATCAAGGTGATTATTGTACATTCACTAGCTCATAAGTGAGTGTTGTCGGATAAGAGAAACTCCCATAAATTTCCTATCTTACTCCGAGTCTAGATGAGATGAGAGGGGGTGAGCTCCTCTGAGATGAGTTTTGACATGAGATGAGAGTAGGTGAGCTCCTCTGAGATGAGTTTTGAGATGAGATGAAAGGAGGTGAGCTCCTCTGAGATGAGTTTTGAGATGAGATGAGAGGAGGTGAGCTCCTTTGAGATGAGCTTTGAGATGAGTTTGAGACTATTGATGAGTTTGAGTTATTGATGTGTCATTTGTCTACTCTTTATTCTTTCATAGATGGACATCTGATTATTTGATGTGATTTGATGTTTATTTGAGTTGTTGTTTCCATACTTTTCTACCGTTTTCTGTTTCACTCAGCTATTTTACATACCAATACATTCCAAGTACCGATGTCCACTCTGGACTGCATCGTTTTATGATGCAGAGGCAGATACTAGAGATCGTCAACAGGCGCTCAGTTGAAGATCCGAGATTGCAGCTGATTTGGCGAGCCTTCCCTATTTTAGAGGATCCACCATGATATATTCATCTTGCTTTAGAGTTAGAGATTGGACTATTTCTTTTATTTTGATTTGGGTAGCCATGGATCTGTCATTGGCACCACATGATTAGTGATAGAGGCTTCATAGACGATGGTCGAGCATTGATGTTGAGATTATGAGTTAGTTCTTTCTACTAGCCTTCATTATTATATATATACTCTTTTGAGACTTTAGATCAGATGTGCCCATTTACTTACTTATTCTCTCCGTTGATCAGAAGAGTTATTGATTGAAAGATGTGATGAGGCTAAGTGGTTCGCTTAGGAACTAGCAATAGTCTCTGAATGCCGGCCACGCCAAGGGTATCCTCCCGGGGCGTGACACTTTAAATCCTTGTATGGTCTTAAACAAGAACCTAGAAAGTGAAATGCTAAGTTAAGCTCTTATTGGATGCAAGTTTACACAGTTCGTATGATTATTCCTTGTTCACAAAAATGACAGAGACTGGAATCATTTTGGTACTAGTATACGTGGATGATATATTAATCAGAGGTGACAACCTAAGTGAGATTATAGAAACTAAAACTTCCCTTCAGAAAGCTTTCAAAATGAAAGACTTAGGAGAAGTAAAGTATCTTTTAGGGATTGAATTTGCAAGATCAAAGTAAGGCATTGTGATGCACCAAATAAAGCATGTCCTTAAATTGATCTATGAGACTAGACTTAGTGCAGCCAAACCAGCAAACACACCTCTGGATACAAGTATCATATTAACAACCAAGGACTATGATCAGCATATAAAGGAAATAGATGATACAAGGGATGAACTCCTAACAGATCAAGGTTCATATCAAAAGATTATAGGAAAATTATTACACCTCACTGTAACATGACCTGGTATAGCCTACAATGTTCAAACCTTAAGACAATTCATGCATCAACTAAAACAATCACATATGGATGTTGCTCTAAGGGTTATTAGATACATCAAGAACAAACTAGGTCAAGGATTATTACTATTAAGTACTCAAAAGGATAGCCTAACTTGTTACTGTGATATAGACTGAGCATCTTGTGCTACGGCAAGAAAATCAATTACAGGATTTGCCATCAAACCAGGAGACTCTTTGATCTCCTGGAAATCTAAGAAACAAGCTACTATTTCCAGGAGCTCAGCAGAAGTAGATATAAAAGCTTAGCCGCAAGTGTGGCTGAGTTAACATGGTTAATTAGACTAATCGAGGACATAAACATTCAATTGCAACTACCAGTCAAGATATACAATGACAGTAAAGCATCCTTACAAATATTTGTCAACCTTGTATATCATGAAATAACCAAGCATATTGAAATAGATTGCCATTTTATCAGAGAGGAGATTCAACAGGTCTAATAAGGACTGAATATATCTGTACACATGATCAACCAGCTGATGCTCTAACCAAAAGATTGACCAGAGTTCAGCATGAATACCATACTTCCAAACTTGGTTTATAACATCTTTTGACACCAAGTTTGAGGGGGGGGGGAGTGTTGGAAGTAGTTAGACAGTTACAAAGTCTGTTAGAGAGTTAGTTATAAGACCTAGTTGATTAGTTAGTCAAGTCAAGTATTAAACTAACTAGTTGACTATATAAACTGATGTATACAATACTCAAAAGAGTTAGATAACTTGAGAATACTACTATTGATCATCATCTACATTCTTCCTTCTTCTTCGTTCCTAGTACTAATATGGCAGAATATGCCTATATCCTACAATATCTAATTATTATATGAAATTATAGAATTAGTGACAAAATATTTCATAAACAGTAAGAAGTTTAATGTTACTTTTGTTCAGTTACAAACTAGTAATAAATTATATAAAAATCTAATAAGCAAAGAGATATTTAGCGACTTATTGCTTTGGGATTATTGAGAAATTTCCTGGCTAATTTATTCCTATGGTTTGGTTCATGATTAAGGAAAAAAAATGAAAAACACACTAAGCTGAGAATCATTGTTCAATTTTTTCTAATATATTATCAGGATTATCTATATGAATCATTAGTATCAACTTTGATTTTCAAATTTGAGCTATTTATAAGATAATAATTATTTATCTTATAAATATTTACCTTATAAAGAATTGATTTTACTTTCTGGTAACCTTAGGGTGACTTCACAATTGAGTTAATCATATGAGTGAGCTTGAGGTTGTCCTGGTGCCCACTCTTGAAGCCCTTTCAAATACATCAATCAATTCATGCATAGAGCACATTGCCTTGTGGACTAGTAATTATAAACGAAGAATATATATTGAAACAAAAATAGAAAAATAAAAATAACTACGTAACACTGCAAAATATCCATAAAATAAAATATAACAAAACTTCAAAAGTATTGTTTGATAGTTCAACACATAACTAACAAACAAAATATCAAATTAAAATTGTTCAAGTTTTGATTGTTTAATAAACTTCATCATCTTCAGGTTGAGATCTGAGCACGATACGATACTCCAAGAACAACTTCTCTTCATGACTGGTCCTTCAATTTGGTGGATGAGTGTTTGTTTGATCAGGCACCTTATTTGTCTCCTTACACGTTCTTTCATACGATGAAATAAGTCCTCCAACTGATGATAAACATGATCCTTCACCATGCACATTACGTCGTTGTATTGTTATGGCCCGGAGGCCAGCAGGTGTTTTAATAGCTTCACTGAAAGTGAACTTGGATGTAACGCCCAGTAAAATTATCAAAATACCCCTAGAGCGAGGGTATGCGTGTAACGCATCTTTCGAAGCTCGTATGGAAAATCCGAGATCGGATTTGGATTCAGCATGAAACATTGAGTGGGAAAATGGTCTCGATCGATTTTTAGAGCGACCCGATCGAAAGATAAATTTTCGATCTAAATCAAAAAACAATGACGGTCCGCGACAGAGGCGCGTCGTCGACCTGTCGCGGAGAAGCACTTGTGTGTTTTTCAAAATTTTTGATAGAATGGAGAAAACTCGTTCAAAAATACTTTTTCAAAAATGCACAGTTCACGATAGGTCTGCGTCGCGGACCGTGTATTTTCCGAACTGGAAATTTCTAACTTATTTCGAGGGGCATTCTGGTCAATCCCTAACCCCTCCTAAACACTGATACACGGCTAGTAAGGTCGTTTCAACATGAAAAGAACCTAAAACCTATATTCTAAGTCCTATTCTAAAAATCTAACAAGGCTAGGGCTTGAGAAGGGGAGAGAAGGGCTTGGGGAGAGACATTCGAGAAGAGATCCTCGACATCACCCAGTTGAACAGCTGCATCACAAGTATGTAAGGCTAAACTAAAACATGAGATTGTTCTCTCATGTGCCCCATAGAGGTCATAGACGAGTTGATGGCTGAAGATTCTACATGCATGATTTCTTTGATGATTTTTCTTGAAAATTATATTTGAAATTACGTGTTTTCCATGTTGATGATCATCATATAAATTGTTTCCTTAAATCGAATATTTTCATGAGAATTTGCATAACCCTATATGACTATTTTGAAAAGCATGCACAATGAACTTGAGAGAATGATGATTTAAGAACCTTGAGTTAGGATTGTGATCGTTGATTGTGATTACTGATTGTGATTGTGGTTGTGATGAGATAATGATGATGGGTTGATAGAGTTCGATTGTCTTATGAGTCCCTATAAATAAACTCTACCGATGTGTCTATTCATTCGATACCTAATGATTGTTCTAAATCTCATATCATTGATGAGATTGATTGACGACAGGATTAAAGTCCCTACGAGATTGATTAATGAGAGGGTTAAAGTCCCTATGAGCTTGATTGATGATAGGGATAGATTCCCTATGAGATACCGATCATTGACGGGGTTGAAGTCCCTATGAGATTGGGTTGAGATGGAGGTTTTTATGAGCATTGAGTCGGGAGAAGTATCGAGCACCGAAGTGAGTAAAGAGTGAGTCCCACTTGAACTCATTAACTACGTCGCCATACGCAGATGAGGCGTGGAACCGTCATATATATTATGGTTCCCTCTTGATTAGAAGTCCCTGAAACAATAGAGGACTTATTGACGATTGACTCCATATTGGGTGAGCCAATATGGTTTCAATTCGTTCCCTACCTGGCAAGTTTGGAATGGCTGTGGCAACATTAGCGCGACTGTTGTGCATTCACTGGCTCTTAAGTGATTGTTGTTGGTTAAGAGAAACTCCCATAAATTTCTTTCCTTACTCCGAGTCTAGATGAGATGAGATGAGATGTGATGAGATGAGAGGAGGTGAGCTCCTTTAAGAAGAGTCTTAGACGATTGATGAGTTCTGAGTTATCGATAGGTCACTTGTCTACTCCTTATTCCTGCATAGGCAGACACTTGACTAATGATGTGATTTGATGTATATTTTTGAGCTAATGTTGTTTCTATATAATTCTACCGGTTTCTGTTTCACTCAGCTATTTTACATACCAGTACATTCCAAGTACTGATGTCCATCTTGGATTACATTATTTTATAATGTAGAGGCAGGTAGTAGGGGTCGTCGACAGGCGCTTCGTTGAGGATTCGAGATTTCAGCTGATTGGTGAGCCTCCCCTACTCCGGATGATTCACTCTTTTATTTCACCATGCTTTAGAGTTAGACTGGATTATTTCTTTTGTTTTGATTTGGGTAGCTATGGATTTGTCATTGGCACCACATGATTAGTGATAGAAGCTATATAGACGATGGTCGAGCATTTGGTGTTGAGATTGTGAGCTAGTTCTTTCCACTAGCCTTTATTTTATATATGTATTTCCTTTGAGACTTATATATGTTCCTGTTATTCAGTAGAGTATTTGATTGAATAATGTGATGAACATAGGTGGTTCGTTTGGGGACTAGCAATAGTCTTCGAGTGCCGGCCATGCCTAGGGTACCCTCCCCGGGCGTGACAAACTTGGTATCAAAGCACAAAGTTCAAGTGTCCTAGGGAGTCTATGAAGCCGTGTCTTGTAGAGCCGTTTATGGGTGTGTTGTCGACCACATTTCATAAGCAGGGGGCTATGGGACATTAGGAATGGTTACACTTCTTTCTTATTCCAATTTGTGCGATAGAGTTAAACTCTATGAAAAATATCTTCTAATTCATGCTCTACATGTGCAGAATCGACGATATGCCTCCCAGAAGAGCTGTCAGCGGAAGGGGACGTCCTGCCAAGCGAGCTGTTAACCCACCTGAACCCCAAGTACCTGAGGGGCCCGTGGATCCGGCTGCCCCTATTGGACAACCCCCCTCAAGATGAGGTCTCCAATGCCGAACTGCGTCAGGATATTCAAACTTTATCCCAGGCTGTCGCAGCACCCGCGGTGAGGCAAGGCGCAGATGGAACAGGTCCTCATGACACCTCTAGGGTCCGGGAGTTTTTGAGGATGAAACCGCCTGAGTTTACGGGGTCTGCATCCATTGAAGATCCTGAAGAATATGTGGAGGAACTTGAGAAGGTGCTCCAAGTAATGCATTTAGCTGAAGCTGATAGGGTGGAATTGGCTGCCTACCAACTTAAGGGGGTGGCCAGGCTGTGGTTCGACCAATGGAAGAAAGGCAAGGAGGATGATGTTTCGTATGTGACTTGGGCAGTGTTTGAGGAGGCCTTCTTGGGACGCTTCTTCCCAAGAGTGAAAAGAGAAGCTAAGGTGAAGGAGTTTCTGAACCTTAAACGGGGCTCTATGACCATGCAAGAGTATGGCCTGAAGTTCACTCAATTATCTCGCTATGCTCCAGACATGGTTGTCGATATGAGGGGAAAGATGGAAATGTATGTAGATGCGTTGAACAGAGGACCCAAGAGAGATAGAAGAGGAGCCATGCTGGTGAGTGACATGGACATTAGGTGACTGATGACGTTTGTGCAACAAGCCGATGAGGAAAGACAGCACGATCGAGAAGAATTCAAGCGCAAAAAAGCGAAGACGACCAGCCATGAAGTTGGGAGGAAAGGAAATGGCAACCGCTTTCCAGCACCATCATCTACTAGAGCCCCGGTACCTAGGGGCGGGTACGATCAAATATCTAAGAATGTGGGAAGCCATGGGCCTCGTTCGCAAGCTAGTGTGGCCCAAGGTCCCTAGGGTAAACCACCATGTGGTACCTGTGGCAAGCTGCACTTGGGAAGATGTTATGACTGGAAATGACGTGTGCTACAAGTGTGGCCAAGCTGGCCACTACCAGAGAAATTGCCCAAAGTGGGTTGACCGGGCTCAATCTTCCACCCCAGCCCCACCAGTCAGAGAGAACCAGAGGGCAACTATGTCAGGTACAAGCGGGGCCACAAATCGCCTATATGCTATGGGGAGTCGCCAAGATCAGGAAAATTCCCCAGACGTTGTGACGGGTATGATCAGAGTCTTTACTTTTGATTGTTATGTTTTGATAGATCCTGGTGCCACATTGTCGTTTGTGACTCCTTACATGGCCTGTATATTTGATAAAACTCCCGAGAGTCTTCTTGAACCCTTTGATGTTTCTACTCCAGTGAGTGAGCCTATTCGAGCTGAGAGAGTCTATAGAGCTTGTGTGGTGTCCATCCATCATGGGGACACCATTGTTGATTTGATCAAGTTAAGGATGGTTGACTTTGATTTGATCCTTGGCATGGATTGGCTTTACGCCTGTTATGCCTCTGTTGATTGTAGATCCCAAATGGTTAGGTTTCAATTTCCAAATAAACCAGTTCTAGAGTGGAAGGGTGACTCAGTGACACCTAGAGGGAGGTTTATCTCATATCTTAAGGCCCGGAAGTTGATTTCCAAACGCTGTATTTATCACTTGGTGAGGGTGAAATCTGATGATGCTGGGTCCCCAACTCTTGAGTCAGTCCCGATTGTCAACGAGTTTCCAGAAGTCTTTCTTGACGACTTGCCCGGAATCCCTCCTGATAGAGAGATTGACTTTGGGATTGACGTTCTTCCAGATACCCAGCCTATTTCGATTCCACCCTACAGGATAGCCCCCGCTGAGTTGAAAGAATTGAAGGAGCAACTAAAAGATTTGCTAGAAAAGGGCTTCATTAGGCCAAGTGTTTCACCATGGGGTGCCCCTGTTTTATTCGTGCGGAAGAAAGATGGATCCCTCAGGATGTGTATTGATTATAGGAAACTGAACAAGGTTACAATAATGAATAAATATCCTCTCCCAAGGATAGATGATTTGTTTGACCAACTTCAGGGAGCCTCCTGTTTCTCTAAGATCTCAGATCTGGCTACCATCAGCTGAAGGTGAGAGAGTGTGACATTCCGAAGACAGCCTTTAGGAGTAGATATGGCCATTTTGAGTTCTTGGTCATGTCCTTCGGGTTGACGAATGCACCTGCCGCCTTTATGGATTTGATGAATAAAGTGTTCAAACCATATCTTGACTTTTTTGTGATAGTATTCATGGACGACATTCTGATATATTCAAGGAGTGAGGAGGAGCATGCTAATCACCTCAGAGTTGTCCTCCAAACTCTTAAGGACCATGAGCTGCATGCAAAATTCTCCAAATGTGAGTTCTGGCTTAACTTAGCAGCCTTCTTAGGCCATGTTGTTTCCGGTGAGGGTATTCGTGTGGATGCTCAAAAGATTGAAGCGGTTAAGAACTAGCCCCGACCGACCACTCCGATCGACATCAGGA
Organism: Solanum rostratum; assembly: GCA_029948455.1. Classification (NCBI taxonomy): domain Eukaryota; kingdom Viridiplantae; phylum Streptophyta; class Magnoliopsida; order Solanales; family Solanaceae; genus Solanum; species Solanum rostratum. Next base: position 10,928,611 of record CM057053.1, on the reverse strand, counting down.
GCTTCTTAGGGTTGGCAGGCTACTACCACAGGTTTGTTGAGGGTTTTTCTTCCCTATCTGCGCCATTGACCAATTAACTCAGAAGAAGGTCAAGTTCCAATGGTCCGAAAAATGTGAAAAGAGTTTTCAAGAATTGAAAACGAGGTTAACTACGGCACTAGTCCTATCCTTACCCAGCGGGACCGAGGACTTTGTAATTTATTGTGATGCCTCAAGGGTTGGATTGGGATACGTGCTAATGCAAAGGGGGAAGGTGATAGCCTATGTTTCCAGGCAACTCAAGGTTCATGAGAGAAACTACCCAACCCATGACCTCGAGTTGGCGGCAGTAGTGTTCGCACTTAAAATCTGGTGCCACTACTTGTATGGAGTGCATGTGGATGTGTTCACTGACCATAAGAGCTTGCAGTACGTTTTTAGTCAGAAGGAGCTCAACTTGCGACAGAGGAGATAGCTGGAATTGCTCAAAGATTATGACATGAGTATTCACTACCACCCAGGTAAAGTTATGTTGTTGCTGACGCTCTTAGCAGGTTATCAATGGGTAGCACAGCCCACGTGGAGGAAGGAAAGAAGGAGTTAGCCAAGGACGTGCACTGGTTGGCTCGATTAGGAGTTCGACTCGAAGAAAACAATGAAGGAGGAGTCAATGTGGAGAATGGGTTTGCTTCCTCGTTAGTAGTGGAAGTGAAGGAAAAGCAAGACCAAGACCCAGTCATACTCCAATTGAAGGAGGACGTCCATAGACAGAAGGTGACGGTCTTCTCCAAAGGGGGAGATGGAGTGTTGAGATATCAAAGTAGATTGTGTGTTCCAAATGTTGATGGTGTTCGGGACAGGATCATGGCAGAAGCCCATAACACTAGATATTCCATTCATCCTGGCTCCACCAAAATGTACCATGACTTAAGGGAAGTCTATTGGTGGAATAGGATGAAGAGGGACATTGCGGAATTCGTTTCAAAATACCCAAACTGCCAACAAGTGAAGGTTGAACATCAAAGGCCATGTGGATTGGCTTAGAACTTTGAGATTCCGGAGTGGAAGTGGGAGATGATTAATATGGACTTTATCACTGGTCTGCCAAGGTCTCGAAAGCAACATGATTCGATATGGGTGATCGTGGACATAATGACTAAATCGGCTCACTTTCTGGCAGTTGAGAAAACCAACACTGCGGAAGAGTATGCCAAGTTGTACATTCATGAGATTGTGAGGTTGCATGGAGTTCCCTTGTCTATCATCTCAGACAGAGGAGACCAATTTACCTCCCAGTTCTGGAGATCGTTCCAGAAAGGCTTGGGTACTAAGGTGAACCTAAGCACAGCCTTTCATCCCCAGGCGGATGGTCAGGCAGAGCGTACAATTCAAACGCTTGAGGACATGTTGAGGGCTTGTTCCCTTGACTTCAAGGGGTATTGGGATGATCACCTACCACTGATTGAATTTGCATAAAACAATAGTTATCATGCGAGCATTCAGATGGCTCCGTATAAAGCCTTGTGTGAGAGGAGATGTAGATCACCAATTGGATGGTTTGAGGTTGGAGAAGTTGAACTGATTGGGCCTGATCTTGTTCACCAGTTGATGGAGAAGGTCAAGATCATTAGAGAAAGGTTAAAGACTGCCCAGAGTCACAAAAAGTCTTACACCGACGTAAGGAGAAGAGACTTAGAGTTTGAAATAGATGATTGGGTGTATTTGAAAGTATCACCTATGAAGGGTGTCCTAAGGTTCGGGAAGAAAGGAAAGCTAAGTCCGTCTTATGTTGGACCCTATCAGATCGTAAGGAGGATTAGGAAGGTTGCTTACGAGTTGGAGTTGTCTTCCGAGCTAGATGGAGTTCATCCAGTATTCCATGTATCGATGCTAAGGTTGCATAGAGTTCCCTTGACCATCATCCTCAGACAGAGGAGCCCAATTTACCTCCCAGATCTGGAGATCGTTCCAGAAAGGCTTGGATACTAAGTGAAGCTGAGCACAGCCTTTCATCCCCAGACGGATGGTCAAGCAGATCGTACAATACAAATGATTGAGGACATGTTGAGGGCTTGTGCCCTTGACTTCAAGGGGAAATGGTATGATCACCTACCACTGATTGAATTTTCATACAACAATAGTTATCATGCGAGCATTCAGATGGCTCCGTATGAAGCCTTGTATGGGAGGAGATGTAGATCACCAATTGGGTGGTTTGAGGTTGGAGAAGCTGAACTGATTGGGCCTGATCTTGTTCACCATTCGATGGAGAAGGTCAAGATCATTAGAGAAAGGTTAAAGACTGCCCAGAGTCGCCAAAAGTCTTACACCGACGTAAGGAGAAGAGACTTAGAGTTTGAAATAGATGATTGGGTGTATTTGAAAGTATCGCCTACGAAGGGTGTCCTAAGGTTCGGGAAGAAAGGAAAGCTAAGTCCGCGTTATGTTGGACCCTATCAGATCGTACGGAGGATTGGGAAGGTTGCTTACGAGTTGGAGTTGCCTTCCGAGCTAGATGGAGTTCATCCAGTATTCCATGTATCGATGCTGAAGAAATGCTTGGGAGATCCCGCCTTGGTGATCCCTGTTGATAGCATTGTAGTAAAGGATAACCTATCTTACGAAGAGGTCCCGGTTCAAATCCTTGATCGTCAGATTCGCAAGTTTAGGAACAAAGAGATAGCCCCAGTCAAAGTCCTGTGGAGGAATCAATTCGTTGAACAAGCCACATGGGAAGCTGAGGAGGAGATGAAAGCAAAATATCCACACCTGTTCGTGTCAACTGATGATGAAGATATTGAAGGTAAAAATCCTTACTCTTCACTAAGCTAATTGTTCTATTTTTAGTGACTACTATTATTAAGTCGAGAATTGATTGATTGAATTGAGTGTGAAAATGAGCTTTGAGTCTATTCATGCCTTAACCCCCCCTCTCTACTCATCATTCGAGGACGAAAGATCCCAAGAGGTAGATGATGTAATGCTCGGTAAGATTACCAAAATACCCCTAGAGCGAGGGTATGCGTGTAACACATCTTCTGAAGCTCGCATGGCAAATCCGAGACCGGATTTGGAATCAGCATGAAAAATTGAGTAGGAAAGTGGTCTCGGTCGATTTTTAGAGCGACCCGATCGAAAGATAAATTTTTGATCCAAATCAGAAAACAGTGACGGTCCGCGACAGAGGCGCGTCGCGGACCTGTTGCGGAGAAGCACTTGTGTGTTTTCAAAAATTTTCGACGGGATAGAGAAAACTCGTTCAAATATACTTTTCCAAAAATGCACAGTTCGCGATAGGTCCACGTCGCGGACCGTGTATTTTCCGAACTGGAAATTTCTAACTTATTTTGAGGGGCATTCTGGTCAATCCCTAACCCCTCCTAAACACTGATACACGGCTAGTAAGGTCGTTTCAACACAAAAAGAACCTAAAACCTCTATTCTAAGTCCTATTCTAAAAATGTAACAAGGCTAGGGCATGAGAAGGGGAGAGAAGGGCTTGGGGTGAGACATTCGAGAAGAGATCCTCAACATCACCCTGTTGAATAGCTATATCACAGGTATGTAAAGCTAAACTAAAACATGAGATTGTTCTCTCATGTGCCCTATAGAGGTCATAGACGAATTGATGGATGAAGAGTCTACATGCATGATTTCTTTGATGATTTTTCTTGAAAATTATATTTAAAATTACGTGTTTTCCATGTTGATGATCATCATATAAATTGTTTCCTTAAATCGAATATTTTCATGAGAATTTGCATAACCCTATATGACTATTTTGAAAAGCATGCATAATGAACTTGAGAGAATGATGATTTTAGAGCCTTGAGTTAGGATTGTGATCATTGATTGTGATTGCTGATTGTGATTGTGGTTGTGATGAGAGAATGATGGTGGGTTGATAGAGTTCGATTGTCTTATGAGTCCCTATAAATAAACTCTACCGATGTGTCTATTCATTTGATACCTAATGATTGTTCTAAATCCCATATCATTGATGAGATTGATTGACGAGGGGGTTAAAGTCCCTATGAGATTGATTGATGAGAGGGTTAAAGTCCCTATGAGCTTGATTGATGATAGGGTTAGATTCCCTATTCGATACCGATCATTGACGGGGTTGAAGTCCCTATGAGATTGGGTTGAGATGGAGGTTTTTATGAGCATTGAGTCGGGAGGAGTATCGAGCACCGAAATGAGTAAAGAGTGAGTCCCACTTGAACTCATTAACTACATCGCCATACGTAGATGAGGCGCTGAACCATCATATATATTGTGGTTCCCTCTTGATTAGAAGTCCCTAAAACAATATAGGACTTATTGATGACTGACTCCATATTGGGTAAGCCGATATGGTTTCGATTCGTTCCCTACCTGGCAAGTTTGGAACGGCTGTGGCAACATCAGCGTGACTGTTGTACATTCACTGGCTCATAAGTGATTGTTGTCGGTTAAGAGAAACTCCCATAAATTTCTTGCCTTACTCCGAGTCTAGATGAGATGTGATGAGATGAGAAGAGGTGAGCTCCTTTAAGATGAATCTGAGATGATCGATGAGTTCTGAGTTATCGATAGGTCATTTGTCTACTCCTTATTCCTGCATAGGCAGACACTTGACTAATGATGTGATTTGATGTATATTTTTGAGCTAATGTTATTTCTATATAATTCTACTGGTTTCTGTTTCACTCAGCTATTTTACATACCAATACATTCCAAGTACTGATATTCATTTTGGACTGCATCATTTTATGATGCAGAGGTAGGTAGTAGGGATCGTCGACAGGCGCTTCATTGAGGATTCGAGATTTCAGCTAATTGGTGAGCCTCCCCTACTCCGGAGGATTCACTCTTTTATTTCATCATGCTTTAGAGTTAGACTGAATTATTTCTTTTGTTTTGATTTGGGTAGCCATGGATTTGTCATTGGCACCACATGATTAGTGATAGAGGCTTCATAGACGATGGTCGAGCATTTGGTGTTGAGATTGTGAGCTAGTTCATTCCACTAGCCTTTATTTTATATATGTATTTCCTTTGAGACTTATATATGTTCCTGCTATTCAGTAGAGTATTTGATTGAATGATGTGATGAAGCTAGGTGGTTCGCTTGGGGACTAACAATAGTCTTCAAGTGCCGGCCACGCCTAGGGTACCCTCCCGGGGCGTGACAAAGGAGGGATCTGTGCCACCTGTGATCAATCTTCCACTCACAAGAGGAAAAGTCGGATCACTTAGAAAAGTTGGCGGCGGAGTAACATCATTCTCACTGCTATTCATGAGATTTAGTGTAGAAGTATATTCTTCATCATCGCTAATATTATTCTTCGTATATTTAAAAATAAAAAAGCAATCATATCATCCATTACATAAGAAAATACAAACAGTTGAGCCATTGAATCTTCAAGGGAACCATTGCAAATTTATTTTTTTTCTATATTATATATCAAAATATTCTTGAATCTTGTGATGATTATTAAATGTGCCATGTAAAATATTATAATTAACTAGTATTATAGTTTAAACATCAAACACATAAATTGAAAACAAAAACAATACTCATTACTACGCAAATAATTTTAGTTTACTTTCTTAATAAAGTAAAAATTTATTTATTTTTATTTTTGATAACGAAAATAAATATGTAGTACTATCATTAGATAATCTAATCAGAAAAACTTACATTGATTTTCCTAATTGCAGCACTATTGCTAAATCTATCCTTGTCAGACACCAGAGAAGCATGCAATTGAGGTCCATGTACGGGTAGACCAGCAATCAATCATATTTTAGAAAATCCTGTATTTATTTTTAAAAAATATTATATATATATATACACACACAACTTGTTTCTTATTGGTGGGCTATAGTGAATTTGGACAGATGTGCATCCTATTCCGAATTAAGGGTTGACATGGATGAGTGTATGTCTCCTCTTTCGAGTATCTCATTTTTCTCGTTGTAAGTAGCATTCATCATTCTAGTTCGCCATTTCTCAAGAATGACTCTAATTGATAATATGTGTGGTCCATCACCAAACACAACACGCAACCGCTTAATTCTCAATAACATATTCTCTCCTACTTGTGCTTTTGTGATTTTGCAGCAACAGACTCTCTTCCTTATGTTGCCTTTTTTTTTTTTGGTTTTGCCTCCGAAATCTTCTCGGGCTCACCTTTTGGTGCTTGATCATCGGGATGAGTGGGATCACTTGGAAAATCCGGCGGAAGAGTAACATCATTTTCAGCGCTATTCATGATATGTGGTGAAGAAGTGTATTCTTCATCATCATCGATCTTGTTCTTCATATATCAAAAAAAATCATATCATCAATTTATAGAAGAAAATATAAACAGTTGAGTGATTGAATCATCGAGGGAATCATCACTCATTTTATTTTTAGATGCATTAATTTGACTGGACATAAAATTTGAAAATGTAAGAGAGATCTTAATTAAGGATTAAAAATATATATATAATATACCAGATACTATTGAATCTTGTATTATTTAAACATGAAATGTAAGATATTAGAATTAAATGGTATCAAAGTTTAAAAGTCCGACATGTATATTGAAATAAAAAAGTACTCACTGAAGTTTACTTTCTTAATAAAGTGCTAAATTTAATTTTTTTATATATTTTAAAGCAAAAGAACTTTCCATCTAAATAGATTCTTTCTATGGGTAGTACTTTCATTAGATAATTAAGAAAACTTACCATGTTTTTATCCTAAGAAGACCTTTTCCTAATTGCACCACTATTGCTAGATCCTGCTGATGAAACCATGGATGGAAAAAATCAGTAATGGAGGAGTCCTATTTATAATTGTCGCTAGCCATTTAAGCTGCTATTATATCTAGTAAAAAGTTGGCTCTCTTGTCAAATATTCATAAGATTTACTTCCCATTAAATTTGATTCGATATATACATTTACTAGATGCAGCTGACAAGAGTAAAATGAGTGATGGTTCTCTTGAAGATTCAACAGCTCAACAATCTCTACTATTATATTTTCTTATGTAAATCAAGGATATGATTGTCTTTTTTTAATATATGAAGAACAAGATTGGGGATGATGAATAATATACTTCAGCTCTAAATCTCATGAACAGTGGTAAGAATGATATTTCTCCTCCGCCGACTTTTCCAAGTGATCCCGGTCCTCCTCTTGTGAGTGGAAGAGTGATCACAGGTGACACTGACATTAATTTTAAAGCGAATAGGTTTTTTAATTATGGTGAACATGTGATGTTACAAAGGGGTCAGAGTCTCCGCTTGTTCATTTTTAGTGAAGCAATATGGAGACATGATGTGCCTGATGAAGGATCACACATATTATCAAATGGAGGACACATTTCATTGGATAATAGTATGTGTAATGATAAAGATTAGGAGCCTGATCGAAACAGACACTCGTCCACTAGAGGACCTGCCATGAAGAGAAGTTGCTACTGGAGTACTGTATCATGCTCAGATCTCAACTTGAAGATGATGACGTATATTTATCAATCAAAACTTGAACAATTTTAATTTGATATTTTGTTTGTTTGCTATATGGGTGGAGTATTGACCAATTAAAAATTCACATGTTCAGAAGATGCAGGTTGCGGAGATAAGGATATTGAAATGGATGTATATATATACCAGGAGTGATAGGATTACGAATGCGATCATCAGAGAGAGTTAGAGGTAGCTCCTATGCCTGACAAGATGAGAGAAGAGAGACTGCATTAATTTGGACATGTGCAGGGAAGGAGTGCGATGTCCTGTTAGGAGGTGTGAGAAGTTGGATTTAGGGGTTATACGGAGGGGTAGAGGTAGACGGAAGAAGTATTGAGGGAAGGTGACCAGACAAGATATGGCGAAACTTCATCTCACCAAGGACATGAACTTAGATAGAAAAAAGTGAAGGTCGCATATTAGAGTAGAGGGCTAATAGGCTAGTAGGGGTAGTGTCACGCCTCGGAAGGGTACCCTTGGCGTGGCCGGCACTCAGAGACTATTTCTAGTCCCTGAGCGAACCACTTGGCCTCATAGTTACATCATACTCGAAAACGGAAGGAAAATACTCAAAGAAAAAATTATAAAGTAACCCAAATCTTTAATAAAAAAAGGAATTTTCAATAAACAAGAGTTTGAAAAACAATACTCAACATCCTCTACTCAATGTCTATGAAGCCTCTACCTCTAACATTTAGATGGTACCATGGTAGGACATGGCTACCCAACTCAAAGAAAATAGAAGTACCTTATCAAATAAAATAAAGGCTCCTCCGGATAGCAAGGAGGGTTCACCAACTCTGGAACTTGGAAACTTTGAACTTCAACGGTGCGCCTGCTGAAGTCCTCTATCACCTGTATCTACATTATGAAATGATGCAGCTCGTCAAGTGGCATCAGTAAGTGGAATGTATGGTATGTAAGATGGCTCAAGAAACAAGTAAGGATCAGACTCAATCAACTGACTCAACTCCTCATCTTATGTCTCATCTCAAATAAATATTGCAAGTTTAAAGTTTAAAATCATACTTTTCCTCATCTCATATCTCAACTCAAATAAATGATGTAAGTTTAAAATTTAAAATCATGCTTTAAAATTTAACTCAATGTTTAATGCATCTCAGTTTGAAAATCATGATAGGCCCAACTCAAGTGTTGCTTGGAAGTTTCTCTAACCGATAACTTCACACCACCGAGGGCTTGGGTGGTATACAACGAAAAGACGTCATTGCCACGGAATAGGGAGTCAACCTCAAACTCTCTCTTTCTCTCGTTCTTGGATCCAAAGAGAATGTCCATCTATTGGGACATGGCCGCCAGAGTTAACTACATGACTAACCTATGCTGGTAACGTAATTTTTGGGGTGCCCCTCAATCACACACTCGTTGCTTAATACTCTTTCCAAGACTAAAATGCGTTCATAGAAATCAACTCAAACTCATCTCTTTGACTCATCTCAATGAGCCAACTCGTTTCTCAATAACTCAACTCAGTTTCTCAATAACTCAATAACTCGGGGTCATCATTTATGCAATGCAACTTATGACTCTAACTCATACCATGCAAGATTCCCAATGATTTCGGTCATGAACATCATATTATCCAGAGTCAACTCAAAAGAAAAAAATATGTATTCTCTATATACATATATGAAACAAGAAAATATACTTTTCGAGTTCAATTCATGGGTTTAGAAGATTTAAGTTCATACTTCTCAATTCAGTGCATAAGTAAGAAAATACTAAATTTAGGGCTAGAGTATCAAACATACAAATAACATTCATATTTCATGATAATTACGATGCAACACATAAATTGACTCAAGTAAATTCATGAAAACTCCAACATGTACAATAATTTAGAACTCAAGAAATCACAGGATTTAAAACATGCGATTTATACTCATAATCTTGACTCAAGAAGACAAAGTGGCGCGTACATGAACATAGTCTAACTCTTTAGGTAGACTTACATACCTGAGATGAAATTATCAATCAATCACGTCAAGGATCTCCTCTCTAATTGCTCAACCTCCAGTTCTTTTCCTCTTTCCTCAAGCCCTAGCCTTGTTAGATTATTGGAATAGGACTTATAATGGAGGTTTTAGACCCTTTTCATGTCAAAACGACCTAATTAGATCATGTATAGAGTTTAGGAGGGGTTGGGAATAGATCGGAATGCCCCTCATAAAATTTAGAAATTTTTAGCTCGGAAAAGGCCTTGTCCGCGACACAGAATGGTCAGGCACTGTGTATTTTCATAAAAGGTTTTTGAATGTGTTTTCTCAATCTCGTCAAAAATTTTGAAAAGAAATATAAGTGCTAGTCCGCGACACAGGGATGACGCGCTCCTGTGGCGCACCAACACTGTTTTGCGCTTCAGATCGAAAAATTATCTTTTGATTAGGTCGCTCTAAAAATTGACCGAGACCATCATCCCACTTGATTTTTCATGTTGATCACAAATTCGGCCTCAGATTTGCCATAGGAGCATTTAAAGATGAGTTACACACATACCTCCCTCTAGGGGTATTTTGGTAATTTACTGGTATTACATCATCTCCTCCTAGGAAATATTTATCATCGAATGATGAGTAAAGGTGGATATCAAGGCATGAATAGACTCAAGACTTATCTCAAAATTCAACTCATTTAATCAAACTCTCGACTCTTCCCCAAATTTAATCGACGCTACTCAGACTCAAGAATAGCAAATCACATCAAGAATAGATCAATAAATTTAGTTAAGGGTAAGGAATTTACCTTCAACACTCTCATCATTTGGCATGAATAGGTGTGGATATTTGGCCTTCATCTCTTCCTTAGTTTCCCATGTGGCTTCCTCAACGAATTGATTTCTCTACAAGACTTTGACTGAGGCTATCTCTATGTTCCTCAACTTACGAATCTGACGATCAAGGATTTGAACCGGAACCTCTTTGTAAGATAGTCTATCCTTCGCTCCAATGTTATTATCAGGGATCACCAAGGCAGGATCTCCCAAGCATTTCTTCAACATCGACACATAGAATACCGGATGGACTTCATCTAACTCGAAAGGCACCTCTAACTCATAAGCAACCTTCTCAATCCTCTTTACAATCTGATACGGTCCAACATAGCGTGGACTCAACTTTCCCTTCTTCCAAAATCTTATGACACCCTTCATAGGTGACACTTTCAAATACACTCAATCATTTACCTCGAGCTCTATGTCTCTTTTTCTCACATCGGTCTAAGATTATTGGCGACTCTGGGCGGTCTTCAATCTCTGTATAATGACCTTGACCTTCTCCATCGATTGGTGGACAAGATCAGGCCCAATCAACTCTATTTCTTCTACCTCAAACCACCTAATCGGTGATCTACATCTCCTCCCATATAAGGCTTCGTAGAGAGTCATTTGAATGCTTGCATGATAACTATTATTATATGCAAATTCAATCAATGATAGGTGATCATCCTTCTTCCCCTTGAAATCAAGAACACAAGCTCTCAAAATATCCTTTAATGTTTGAATTGTACGCTCTACCTGACCATTTGTTTGTGGATGAAAAGTTGTGCTCAAATTCACTTTAGTATCCAATCCTTTCTGGAACGATCTCCAAAATTGCAAGGTAAATTAAGCTCATCTATCTAAGATGATGGACAAGGGAATTCCATGCAACCTCACAATCTCCTAAATGTACAACTTGGCGTACTCCTCCGCAATAATGGTTGTCTTAACTGCCAAGAAGTGAGCCGATTTAGTCATCCTATCTACAATTATCCATATCGAATCGTGTTGCTTTAGAGACCTTGGTAGACCAGTGATTAAGTCTATATTGATCATCTCCCACTTCCATTCTGAAATTTCAAAGTTTTGAGCCAGTCCACATGGCCTTTGATGCTCAACTTTCACTTGCTGGCAATTTGGGCACTTCGAAACAAACTCAGCAATATCCCTCTTCATTCCACTCCACCAATAGACTTCTCTCAAGTCTTGGTACATCTTGGTAGAGCCAAGATGAATGGAATATCTATTGTTATGGGCCTCAGTCATGATTCTGTCTCGAATACCACCAACATTGGGAACACACAATCTATTCTGATATCTCAACACTCCATCTCCCCCTTTGGAGAAAACCATCACTTTCTATTTGTGGACAGCCTTCTTTAATTGGAGTATGACAGGATTTTGGTCTTGCTTTTCTTTCACGTCCACCACTAAGGATGAAGCAGACTCGTTCAGAACATTAAATCCTCCTTCATTATTCTCCTCAAGTTGAACTCTCAATCGAGCCAATCAATGCACTTCCTTGGCTAACTCCTTCTTTCCTTCCTCCACATGGGCTGTGCTACCCATTGAAAACCTGTTAAGAGAGTCAGCAACAACGTTAGCTTTACCTAGGTGGTAGAGAATACTCATGTCATAATCCTTGAGCAACTCCAACCATCTATTATGTCGCAGGTTGAGCTCTTTCCGACTGAAAATATACTGCAAGCTCTTGTGGTCAGTGAACACATCCACATGCACTCTATAAAAGTAGTAGCGCCATATTTTAAGTGCAAACACCACTGATACCAACTCGAGATCATAGGTTGGATATTTCCTCTCATGAACCTTGAGTTGCCTGGAAGGATAGGCTATCACCTTCACTGTCTACATCAACAAAGTCCTCTGTCCCATCGGGCAATGTCAAAACAAATGCAGTTGTTAATCTAATCTTCAACTCTTGGCAGCTCTTCTCACATTCCTCAGACCACTGAAACTTGACCTTCTTCTAAGTTAGTTTGGTCAATGGTGTAGACAGGGAAGAAAACCCATCAACGAACCTGCAGTAGTAGCCTGCCAACCCCAAGAAACTTATGTCAACTGGAGAGGTCGGTCTTGGCCAGTTCTTAACCGCTTCAATCTTCTGGGCATCTACTAGAATACCATCACCCGAAACAACATGGCCTAGGGAAGCCACTGACTTGAGCCAAAACTCACATTTCGAGAACTTTGCATACAACTCATGGTCCTTAAGAGTCTGAAGGAAAACTCTTAGGTGATTGGCATGCTCCTCCTCATCCTTTGGATATACCAAAATGTCATCGATGAACACGATTACAAACAGGTCGAGATAGGGTCTGAACACTTTATTCATCAAGTCCATAAAGGCTGCGGGTGCATTCGTCAACCCAAAGGACATGACCAAGAATTCAAAGTGGCCATATCTAGTTCTAAAGGCTGTCTTTGGAATGTCACACTCCCTTACTTTCAACTGATGGTAGCCCGATTTGAGGTCTATCTTCGAGAAGCATGAGGCACCCTGAAGTTGGTCAAACAAGTCATCTATCCAGGGAAGAGGATATTTATTCTTAATCAAGACCTTCTTCAGTTGCATATAATCTATATACATTCTGAGAGACCTATCTTTCTTCCACACAAACAGGAAGGGAGCACCCCAAGCACTCGGCCTGATAAAGCCCTTCTCTAACAAGTCCCTCGACTGCTCTTTTAACTCTTTCAACTCAGCGGGGGTCATCCTATATGGTGGAATTGAGATGGCTGAGTATCCGAAAGAACATCAATCTCGAATTCGATCTTCCTATAAGGAGGGACTCCAGGTAGATCCTCAAGAAACACTTTCAGAAACTCGCTCACAATTGGGACTGACTCGAGAATAAGAGGCTCAACATCATTAGACTTGACTCACAAGAGATGGTAGATACACCCCTTAGAGATTAACCTTCTATCTCTAAGGTAAGAAATAAATTTTTCCTTAGGTGCAACGGAATCTCCCTTCCATTTTATGACAGGCTCATTTGGGAATTAAAACTTGACGGTTTAGGTTCTACAGTCAATAGAGGTATAGCAGACGTGGAGCTAATCCATGCCAAGGATTACATAAAAGTCAATCATCTCTAACTCAACCAAATCAGCAAGAGTATCCCTATGTTGGATAGATACTACGCAATCCCTATATACTCTCTTAGCTATGATAGACTCATCAACAAGATTAGAAATATGGAAAGGCTCAAGTAAACACTCGGGGGAAATCCCAAACTTTTTAGCGACATATGGCATCATAAAGGACACTGTTGCCCCTAGATCAAGCAAAGCATAACAATCGAAAGTAAAGACTCGAAGCATACCCGTCATGACATCGGGTGCGACATCTTGGTCTTGTCGGTTCCTAATTGCATAAAGACGGCTCGTCCCTCTGCCTGTCCCAGTGTAGTACCTCTCTGATTACCCTTGGGTGATGGCATCGTAGTAGAAGACTGCGCCTTATTACCCAAAAGTGAACATTCCTTCAGGACGTGACCTGTCTGGCCACACTTGTAGCAAGCACTCCCTCCGTCCCTGCACTCTCCCAAATGCATCCTGCTACACGTCCCACAAGGTGGTTTCCCTTTCGAGCTAAGGTCACACTGGCTTGCGAACCCTGTACTCTAAAGTTGGACTGACCTTGGGATCTTTGATAAATCCTGACACTTGGAGTTGGTCACTGGTTGATGATGGTGCATACCCTGAATGCCTTTCTGAAAGTAGGACCTATCTCTCTTATCCTGTTTGTGTTAGCTAGGATTATGCCAGTGGACTTGGCCTTCTTACTCAAGTGCTATTCTCTGTCTTTCTTCTTGTCCTCCTCAGTTTGTTGGGCATATACTATGATTCTGGAAATATCCATGCCCGGGATCAGTAATGCTGCCTTGCACTCCCTCTTCACATGTTTACCCAACCCATACACGAACTTCCTCATCCTTGCCCTCATGTCCTGGACCATCTCCGGAGCGTACCTGGACACCTTCATAAACTTGAGGTTGTACTCTTTCACAGTCATTCCCCCTTGCTTTAGGTTCACGAACTCTTCAATCTTTGCCTCCCTCAACTCTTGGGGAAAGAAGTGGTCAAGGAAGGCACTCTCAAACTCACTCCACTCAGCAGGCTTAGCATCCTCACGCCAACCATCTTCCCACTAGTTTACCAGACATTCGCCATATCCTTAAGCTGGTAGAAGGCAAGCTCAACTCCCTCAATCTCCATCGCGTGCATAGCCCTCAACACCTTGCACATCTCGTCAATGAAATTCTGTGGGTCTTCCTCAACTTTTGACCCTGTGTAGACTGGCGGGTTAATTCTCAAGTAGTCTTGGAGCCTAGTTATAGCAGTGGGCTCTTGAGAGTTGGAGCTAGGGGCCTGAGAACCTCGGGTATTACTCTAGGAGGCCACTAGTTGGGTGAGCATAACAATGGATCCTCTGAAGTCCGCTCTGAGGTGGAGGCTGGCTGACCAGGACATGCCTGCGGGACTTCAGCAGTCCTGGCAGGTCGACCCCGTCTCCTCGTTTTTGCTAGAGTAGGGACCTCTGGGGAGGATTCTTAGTGTTTGGGGCTTGAGCATCTCGTTGGGTTGAGGTACGCTTAGGAGGCATGTTCTGCAAACGTGCGACGCACGAATTAGACAGGAATTTATAGAGTCAAACTCTATCACACGATCTCATAATATCAAAGAAATATAACCATTCCTAATGTACTATAGCCTTCTGCTCATGTAGTGTGGTGCACAACCCACCCATAAACAAGACTCTGCTAGACACGGCTTCATAGACCCCCTTACGACACTTGAACTATGTGCTCTGATACCAAGTTTGTTACGCCCGGGGAGCGCACCTTTGGTGTGGCCGGCACTCAGAGAGTATTGCTAATCCCTGAGCGAATCACTTGGCCTCATTGTCACATCATACTCGACAACGGAAGGAAAATACTCAAAGAAAAGACCGTAAAGTAAGTAAACCAAGTCTTTAATAAAAAGGGGAATTTCTAATAAACAAGAGTTTGGAAAACAATACTTAACATCCTCCTATGTCTATGAAGCCTCTACCTCTAACATCTAGATGGTACCATGACAGGTCATGGCTACCCAACTCAAAGAAAATAGAAGTAACTAATCAAATAAAATAAAGGCTCTACCGATAGCAAGGAGGACTCACCAACTCTGGAACTCGGGAATTCTGAACTTCAATGGTACGCCTGCTGAAGTTCTCTATCACCTGTATCTACATCATGAAATGATACAGCGCCAAGTGGCATCAATACGTGGAATGTATGGTATGTAAGATGGCTTAAGAAACAAATAAGGATCAGACACAATCAACTGACTCGACTTAAGACTCAACTCCTCATCTCATATCTTATCTCAAATAAATAATGCAACTTTAAAGTTTAAAAGCATGCTTTTTCTCATCTCATACCTCAACTCAAATAAACAATGTAAGTTGAAAGTTTAAAATCATGCTTTAAAATTTAACTCAGTATTTAACGCAACTCAGTTTGAAAATCACGATAGAACAACTCAAGTGTTGCTTGGAAGTTTCTTTAACCGACAACTCTCCCACCACCGAGGGCCTAAGTTGTGTACAAGGAAAAGATGTCATTGCCACGTCCGCCCTAAACTTGCCACGGAATAGGGCATCAACATCAAACTCTCTCTCATGCTCATGGATCCAAAGAGAATGTCCATCTATTGGGACATGGCCGCCAGAGGTAACTGAACGACTAACTATGCTGGCAACGTAATTCTGGGGTGCCCCTCAATCACCCACTCGGTGCTCAATACTCCTTCCAAGACTAAAATGTGCTCATAGAAATGAACTCAAACTCATCTCTTTGACTCATCTCAATGACCCAACTCATTTCTCAATAACTCAACTCAATGTCTCAATAACTCAATAACTGGGGGCCATCATTTATACAATGCAACTCATGACTCTAACTCATACCATGCAAGACTCTCAATGATTTCGGTCATGAACATCATATTATCCAGTCAACTCATAAGATAAAATAGGTATTCTCTATATACATATATGAAACAAGAAAATATATTTTCCGGGATCAATTCATGGGTTTAGAAGATTTAAATTCATAGTTCTTAGTTCAATACATAAGTAAGAAACTACTAAATTTAGGGATAGAGTATCAAACATTCGAATAACATTCATATTTTATGATAATAACAATGCAACTCATAAATTGACTCAAGTAAATTCATGAAAACTCCAACATGTACAATAATTTATAACTCAAGAAATCACAAGATCTTAAACATGTGATTTATACTCATGATCTTGAATCAAGAAGACAAAGGAGCGCGTGGATCAACATAATCCAACGCTTTAGGTAGCCTTACATACCTGGGATGAAGTTATTAATCAATCACGTCAAGGATCTCCTCTCGAATTTCTTAACCTCCAGTTCTTCTCCTCTTTCCTCAAGCCCTAGCCTTGTTAAATTATTAGAATAGGACTTAGAATGGGAATTTTAGACCCTTTTTACGTCAAAACGACCTAATTAGATCTTGTATAATATTTAGGAGAGGTTGAGAATAGAATGGAATGCCTGTTGACACCCAATCTTGGCCAAGTTTTTTTTAAAATTCATACTTTTATATTGTTAGTTTTTAGTTCTTGCTAAATTCATTATTGTGTTAAATTACATGTTTTTGTGTATTTTATTTATCTACCGTTGATTATATTTGTTCTATTCTTTTTAATATTTTTAATGCAGTGTAATAAATTATTTTTTCTTGTCTAGATATAATTATACGTGTATGTTCAATTGACCCATAATTTGGGACCATATTATTTTTAGTCCGTTAGGTTTTAAAATGACACGTGTATATAAAAAAATAGTTTTTAGGGTTGAGAATAAAAATTTCATATTTTTAATAGTCTAATTTGCCCACTCATTTTCAGCCCCCAACACCTCCCTGTCCAGCCTCCAAAACCCCATTTTTGACACCAAAACCAGCCCCCAACACCACCCAAACCAGCCCCCAAAATCGTCCAAAATCCCACCACAAAACCGGATCAAAACCCACCGGAAAAGACCCCATAAACGACCCTCTTTCCTCAGCCAAAACCCAACCAAAAACAACCTAAAAATCAGCAACGCAAACCCTCCAAGTCGCGAGCAAATCAGCCCCAAACTTTACCAAAGAACCTCCATTTTCAGCCCCTCAAATCAGTCTGAAACCGCCACCCAAACAGCCTCTGAAACGCACCTCCGTCAGCTCCATTTTTCTGGCAGAAACACTACCAAAAGCCAGTCCCAAAACCCCTATGAAGACAACCACCAAAAAATCACCAACGAAGCCCCTGCTTCAGCCAAGAAAACCACCATAAAATCGTTCCAAAACGACGTCAAATCAGATTTGGCCTCCCCATTTAAAAAGATGAAAAAAAGTTAGTTTATGTTCATATTTGTTACACGTTAAAATCAAATTTATTAATTCAAGTTTATTACTTGTTAAATTTGGCCAATGACAAAACTTCTCCGTCGGTTTTCGAGGCCTTCCCATTAAAAGAGATGGAATAATTTTAGTTTATTATTTATTTATTCATTATTGTGTATATTATTGTCGTTACGCAAATGTTAAGATGTTCATCACATCATTATGTATTTCATTGTTTGTGTATATTTCATGATTATTATACTTATCTTATATTGTGTATCTGTTGACACCCGATTTTTACCGACCCTTAACTTATTTTACGTTTTTATTTAAAATTGGTATTCTAATAATTTACGAAATAAACGAGGTTATTTCACTTCCAAAATATGTTCTTGATATCTTTTATCTACTAAAAATAATAATAATAATAATAATAATAATAATAATAATAATAATAATAATAATAATAAATGAGCAAAATATATTATTCTAGTAAGTAAGTGGTAGTAACGTTTTAATTTTATTGTTCATATTATCCATTAATATCATTATTACCTACGTTATCTTAATATTAGTAATACGCATATCAAATTATTTTTAACGTCCTTTGAGTCGTTTCATTTCAAAGAGATAATTTTCAATACATTTTTATAATAATTTCGGCATGAATTGCGTCAAAGTGTTGTATTTGTTCCATTCGTAACCCTTTAAGTAAAAATTATTTCGATTTTCCTTGTGATGTCGTTTTAATTTTGGTCAATCTCCTTGAAGTTATTTCAATTATAGCTTTTTTTACCAAGTTTTGCATTTTTGCCCAAATTAAATTAATTTATGGCCAATTTTTAAATTTTTACAACTTTGTGGCTAGTTTTAAAATTCGGGTTACCCATTTTCAACCCGGATCTGATCCGAACATGTTTTTCATTTTTAAACCTCTAATACCCAACCCTAACTTTCATTTCATTTTTCCCCTCCTCCAAATCGCCCAGCCGCCGCCAGCAGCCCCCCAGCGGCAGCCCCTCACCAAACCACCCCACTGCCAGCCCCTCTCCCTCACCATCTTCTCTCCCGCTCTCTCTCCCTCTTTTCCAGCCCCTTTCTCCTCCCTCTCCAGTCGACTCGCGACCTCGCCGCCACTGTCCAGCGGCTGCCGCCGGCACACCTCTCCTCCACCCTCTCCCCTGTCGCAGCCCCCTTTCCGCTGGCAGCCACGACAACAAC
Source organism: Solanum rostratum (assembly GCA_029948455.1). Lineage (NCBI taxonomy): Eukaryota > Viridiplantae > Streptophyta > Magnoliopsida > Solanales > Solanaceae > Solanum > Solanum rostratum. The sequence continues at coordinate 10,909,701 of CM057053.1, read as the reverse complement.
CATGCAACGCCACTACCACCTCCTCTTTTCTCCCCGTCTCTCTTCCCTTTTCTCCTCCCACCAGTCGTCACTCTCCTCTCTCCTCTCCCTGTCCCAACAACCCCTTATTGTTTCTTCATTGTCACCTCCCCCCGACCAGTCGACCCCACTCCTCAACCCCAGCAAAGAATCGGAAGCAAGGAGGACAAGTCAGAAATTCGAGAACGGGAGGAATCCGGTTTGATTTCATTATGATTTACTGTTCTTAAAGTTCTTTAGCAACGTGATTATTGTATGATTTGTTGATGCATTGCGAATTTGTGAGTGTGACTGCTTTTTTTTAGTTTGTCATCCTAAATAAATTAGATTTGAAAGTATTAATGCATAATTCTAAAATCTGTGTTTGTCTAATTTAGTGCCTATCTTAATTTTAGTAAGACCATATCAATGGCCTGATTGTGCTTGGCAGACTTTGGCTGATTGATTTAGCTTCTAGTCTAATTTTGTTTTTCTCTTTAAAAAAAAAGAAAAAAAACATTGATTCTTATGATTTATTTATTTACTGATTATGGTTGGACTGATTTACTTGCTTTATTTAAGCCATGAAATATTCTTACTTGTTTGGATATAGAAAATTTGCCTAATTTGATTCCAATCAGACCCTAGTTATTGTAATTAGACAGATTCTCTGCAGTAGGTATGGAAACAATTTTTCGGATTGATTTTCTTTTGACCATATCTACTTAAATTACTGTAGCGCCCGCGAAATTACCAAAATACCCCTAAAGGAGAGGTGTGCGAGAAACGTGTCTTCCGATGCTCGGATCTAAAATCCGAGAGCAGATTCATGATTAGCACTAAAAATTGAGTGGGGAAAAGATCTCGGTCGATTTTTAGAGCAACCGAGTCGAAAATAATTTTTTCGTTCCAAAATAAAAAAATAGTGAGCCTCTGCGATGGAACCGCGATGCGAACCTGTCGCGGAGACACACTTACATTTTTCTGAAAAATTTCGACGGAGTTGAATTTCCGAAAACACACTGTCCGCGACCAGCCCGCGTCGCGGACTGTGTTATTTCAGGTCGGAATTTAATTTCTTAAAATTTTTAAAGGCATTATGGTCCATCCCCACCTATCCCACACGTGCCCCTATGATTAATAATAGGTCGGTTTACATGAAAAAGGGTTCAAAAACCCCCCATTGAAGTGTTCTCCTAAGGATCTCTAAGGCTAGGGCTTGAAGAAGGTTGAGGTGATCAAGAAGGGATTGTAGTGCTTCATGTGACTACTCTTTCCAGGTATGTAAGGCTACTCTGAAAGCATGGGAATGTCCTCCCACGTGCCCTTATGATGTAGGTATGGATGTCCTAATGTGATGATGATAGGATAATAAATTGAAGTATGAATTAGTTAATGCGATGTAGAGAGTAATTGGCATTGTTGTATGCATATACATACATATTTCATGCATTGATGATGATCATCATAAAAACCCTCATGTGTTTTTAAACTATTTTCATGAAAAGCATTTAGTTGAAAACCTTATATCTATTGTATTCTAGAAAAAGCATGCATGATGAACATGGGTGTGTGTGTAGAGCCTAGAGTAATGATAAGATAATGAATGATGAATGATGAGCATGAGAATGTGTAATTTTCTCTAGGTTGAGAATTAAAGCTCCTAATCTAGTGTTCCTAGAGTCTATGATGATGATGATGCTAAGGTTATGAATGAGAGGATGTTGATGTTAATGTTAATAAGGTGAGATGATGACGATGTTAATGTTAATGGCGATGTAATGTGTCCCTATGGGACAAGTGGATGTTGATGCCACTGATAATGTATTATGCCCCTATGGTGACTAATGATGATGTAACATGTCCCTACGGGACTAATGATATTGATGTTTTATGAGCATGTCGAGTCCTGGGAGGAGTATTGAGCACCGAAATAGATAAAGTGAGTCCCACTTGAGTCCATTAACTACGTGGCCCGCGTAGGAAGAGAAGATTGAACCACAATGTGGATGGCTCCTATCTTGTCCCAAATGAGGACTAATGTTATGTTTTGTGGATCCCCTAATGTTATGTCCCTTACCCTGGGCAGGCTAATGGATGGATGTGGCAACGACATCGCTTCGTTGTATCATCACTGGCTCATAAGTGATGGTTTTCGGTTAAAGAAACTCCCAGTTAGGTCCCTCAGAAAAGGTTTCCCCAATAGTACTCTAATGTCAATGTTAATGTAAAGGTCAATATTAATGTAAAGGCCAATGTTAATGTAAGGGTCGATATTAATGTAAAGGTCAATGTTATTGTTTCCCTGATATAAATGTTAAAGTCTCATGATGATGTACGTTATGTTCGGATGATTCTATTGATGTGATTCAGCTATTTTACATGCCAATACATTCCACGTACGGATGCCATTTGGCGCTGCATCATTTTATGATGCAGATACAGGAGCTTGAGGACTTCAGCAGCCGCCCCGTTGAAGCCAAGCGTTTGAAAGTTCTGACTGTGGTGAGCTTCCCTGTTTTTGGAAGAAACCTTTATTTGGTGCTATCCTATTATTTCATTGAGTCGGGTAGCCATGGCATGTCATGGTCCCCTTCTTAAACAGTTTAGAAAATGTTAGAGGCTTCGTAGACATAATGATGTAGTCAAGGTGAATGTGTTGATAACTGAGCAATATTTCTTTGTTTGGTTTTGACGATCAGCTTGAGGTTTGGCCATTGGCCCACTACTTTAAAAGTGTTGTTTACTAATTTCCTTCCGCTATGTTTAAGATGAATGATGTGATGAGGCTAAGTGGTTCGCTTGGGGGCTAGCAATAGTCTCTGAGTGCCGGCCATGCCTAGGGTACCCTCCCGGGGCGTGACAAACTTGGTATCAGAGCAGCAGAGTTCAAGAGTCCTAGGGAGACTACGAAGCCGTGTCTAGTAGAGTCTCGTTTATGCGTATGCTGTGCACCACACTTCATAAACAGGATGCTACAGGGCATTAGGAAATGGTTCCACTTCTTTGATGTTCTGAGTCGTGCGTTAGAGCTTGACTTTAAGTAAACCCCTTTAATTCGTGCGTTATGCGTTTGCAGATAATGCCTCCAAAATGCACTGCTGCCCAAAGAGATGGTCCCGTCCCAAGTACTGAGAATCCCTTGCCAGAACGTGAGGCAAGGAGACGGGAACGACCTGTTAGAGCTACTGAGGCTCCACCAGCACCTCCAGCACAGTCAGCCCCCACTTCAGAGGCAGACTTTAGGGGAGCCATTGTCATGCTCACCCAGTCGGTGGCCTCGCAAAGTAGCAGTCGCGGTCCCCAGGCCCCAAGCTCCAGTTCCCAAGAGCCAACTGCTGCGTCTAGGCTCAGGGATTTCTTGAGGATGAACCCGCCAGTCTACACGGGTTCTAAGGTTGAGGAGGATCCGCAGAACTTTATTGATGAGATGTGCAAGATCCTAAGGGTGATGCATGCAAGTGAGGTTGAAGGAGTTGAGCTGGTCTCATATCAGCTTAAGGATGTTGCCAACATTTGGTACAACCAATGGGAGGATGGCAGAGGTGAGAGTGTTGAACCAGCTGAGTGGGAAGAGTTCGAGAGTGCTTTTCTCGATCATTTATTTCCCCAGGAGTTAAGGGAAGCCAAGGTTGAAGAGTTTGTGAACTTAAAACAGGAGGGTATGACTGCTAAGGAGTACAGCCTAAAGTTCACCCAACTATCAAGATATGCTCCTGAGATGGTCCTTGATATGAGGGCCAGAATGAGGAAATTTGTGTCTGGGCTGGGCAGACATATGAAAAGAGAGTGCAAGGCAGCACTGCTGATCCCAGACATGGATATTTCCAGGCTGATGGACTACGCTCAACAGACTGAAGAGGACAAGAAGAGGGACAGGGAGGAGCAGCAGAGCAAGAAAGCCAAAGCTGCGGGCCATGAGCAAAACCAGCAGAAGAAGGACAAGGGTAACAGGAACTTCTTTCAGAGGAAGCCTCCTCGCCATGCAACACCGATGGCGAATGCACCTGTTCCGCAGCACAGGCATGATCAGAAGACCCAGGGTCACCAGGACTTCAGAGCACAGGGATCTCAGTCCCAGGCTAGTGTCGCCCAGGGTCCAAGGGGAAGAGTAACTTGTGGCAGATGTGGCAAACAACATATTGGTGCATGCCGGGAAGGCACCAATCTATGCTATTCTTATGGACAGCCTGGCCATTTCCAGGGCGAGTGTCCTATGAGGAGCACGAGGGGTAATGATAGAGGAAATCGAGCCCAATCATCTACAGCCCCCTGTGGGCAGTCATCAAAGGGCTACTGTTGCAAATGCCGGAGGCGGAGCGAACCGCCTGTATGCTATGGGAAATCGGCAGGATCAAGAGGCTGCCCCAGATGTTGTTACGAGTATGCTTCAAATCTTCTCTTATAACTGTTATGCATTACAGGATCTGGGTGCCACTTTATCCTTTGTGACGCCCTATGTGGCTAATAAGTTTGAGATCATCCCAGAATGTCTATATGAGCCTTACTCTGTTTCGACTCCTACTGGAGAGTCTATTGTGGCTAAGAGGGTCTATAAAAACTGTGTGGTATCCATTTATCATAAGGATACATTGGCTGATTTGGTAGAATTAGAGATGGTGGATTTTGATGTGATCCTTGGGATGGATTGGCTTCACGCTTGCCATGCATCCATAGATTGTAGAACCTGAGTTGTTAAGTTTTAGTTCCCGAATGAACCGGTTTTAGAATGGAAAGGAGGTTATGTTGCACCCAAAGGTATATTTATATCCTACCTGAGGGCAAGGAGGTTGATCTCTAAGGGGTGTATCTATCACCTAGTAAGAGTTAAAGCTGATAATGTCGAGACCCCTACTCTTGAGTCGGTCTCAGTTGTTAATGAGTTCCCTGAGGTGTTCCCTGAGGATTTACCGGGAGTCCCTCCTGATAGGGAGATCGACTTCGGTATTGATGTACTCCCTGATACGCAGCCTATTTCAATTCCACCATACAGGATGGCTCCCGCTGAGTTGAAAGAGTTGAAGGGACAGTTGAAGGATCTGTTGGAGAAAGGTTTTATTAGACCTAGTGTTTCACCATGGGGTGCTCCCGTTCTGTTTGTGCAAAAGAAGGATGGGTCGCTCCGAATGTGCATAGATTATAGGCAACTGAACAAGGTCACAGTTAAGAACAAATATCCTCTTCCTAGGATTGACAACTTGTTCGACCAACTTCAGGGTGCCTCATATTTTTCAAAGATAGACCTCAGATCGGGTTACCACCAGTTAAAGGTGAGGGAGTGTGATATCCCAAAGACAGCTTTCAGGACAAGATATGTTCACTTTGAATTTTTAGTGATGTCCTTTGGGTTGACAAATGCACCAGCAGCCTTTATGGACTTGATAAATAGGGTGTTCAGACCCTACTTGGATATGTTTGTAATCGTCTTCATTGATGATATTTTGGTATATTCGAGGGATGAGGAAGAGCATGCTAAGCATCTCAGAGTTGTCCTTCAAACTCTTAAGGACCATGAGTTGTATGCAAAGTTCTCCAAATGTGAGTTTTGTCTTAAGTCAGTGGCTTTTCTAGGCCATGTGGTTTCGGGTGATGGTATTCGAGTTGATAGTCAGAAGATTGAGGTGGTGGCAAGCTGGCCAAGGCCAACCTCTCCGACTGACATAAGAAGCTTCTTGGGGTTGGCAGGCTACTACCGAAGGTTTGTGGAGGGGTTTTCTTCCCTATCTGCACCATTGACCAAACTGACCCAGAAAAGGGCTAAGTTCCAGTGGTCTGACGAATGTGAGAAAAACTTCCAGGAGTTAAAGACCAGGTTGACCACTGCACCTGTCTTGACCTTGCCTGACGGGACGGACGACTTTGTGATATACTGTGACGCATCTAGAGTTGGGTTGGGATGCGTGTTAATGCAAAGAGGAAAGGTGATAGCCTACGCTTCCAGACAGCTTAAGGTTCATGAAGGGAACTATCCGACCCATGATCTTGAGTTGGCAGCCGTTGTGTTCGCACTTAAAATCTGGCACCACTACTTGTATGGAGTGCATGTGGATGTGTTCACAGACCACAAGAGCTTGCAGTATGTATTCAGCCAAAGGGAGCTCAATCTGCGACAGAGGAGATGGTTAGAGTTTCTCAAGGACTATGACATGAGCGTCGTGTACCACCCAGGTAAAGCTAACGTTGTTACTGATGCTCTTAGTAGGTTGTCTATGGGTAGCACGGCCCATGTTGAGGAAGAAAAGAGAGAACTGATGAAAGATGTGCACACGTTGGCCCGATTGGGGTCCAACTTGAAGAGAATGACGAAGAAGGAGTTAGTGTTCAAAATGGGTCTTCATCACCCCTAGTGACTGAAGTTAAAGAGAAGCAGGATCGAGATCCCATTATACTCCAACTAAAAGAGGATGTTCAGAAGCAAAAAGTGATGGTCTTCTCCAAAGGGGGAGATGGGGTACTGAGGTACCAGAACAGACTATGTGTTCCTGATGTTAATGGTGTCCGAGAAAGGATTTTAGTTGAGGCCCATAATGCTAAATACTCCATCCATCCGGGTTCCACCAAGATGTATCATAACTTGAGAGAGGTCTATTGGTGGAGTGGAATGAAGAGGGATATCGCAAAATTCGTTTCCAGATGCCCCAACTGCCAGCAAGTCAAGGTTGAGCACCAAAGGCCAAGTGGTCTGGCCCAGAATTTTGAAAATCCTGAATGGAAGTGGGAGATGGTGAATATGGACTTCGTCACGGGCGGAAATCCCGGAGACAACATGATTCCATATGGGTGATTGTAGACAGAATGATGAAATCAGCGCATTTCTTAGCAGTCAAGACGACTAACACTACCGAGGATTATGCCAAAATGTATATTCAGGAGATTGTGAGGTTGCACGGAGTTCCCTTGTCCATCATTTCAGACAGAGGAGCCCAATTTACCTCTCACTTCTGGAAGTCTTTTCAAAAAGGGCTGGGTACCAAGGTGAACTTGAGCACAGCATTCCATCCACAGACGAATGGTCAGGCAGGGCGCACTATTCAGACGTTAGAAGACATGTTGAGAGCATGCGTTCTTGATTTCAAAGGAAACTGGGACGACCACTTACCCCTGATTGAATTCGCATACAACAATAGTTATCATGCGAGTATTTAGATGGCCCCTTATGAGGCCTTGTATGGGAGAAGATGTAGATCGCCCATTGGGTGGTTCGAGGTTGGAGAGGCCGAGCTGATTGGGCCGGACCTTGTCCACCAGTCCATGGAAAAGGTGAAGACTATACGAGAGAGATTAAAGACTGCCCAGAGCCGCCAGAAGTCGTACACAGATGTAAGGAGAAGGGATTTAGAGTTTGAGGTGAATGACTGGGTTTATCTAGAGGTATCACCTATGAAAGGTGTCATGAGGTTTGGGAAGAAGGGGAAGTTGAGTCCTCGCTATATTGGTCCCTACCAAATTTTGCGAAGGATTGGAAAGGTTGCTTATGAGCTAGAGTTACCATCTGAGTTAGATGGAATTCATCCGGTGTTCCACGTCTCAATGATGAAGAAATGTTTGGGGGATCCTGCCTTGGTGGTGCCTGTAGAGAGCACAGGAATCAAGGACAGCCTGTCCTATGAGGAAACCCCAGTCCAAATCCTTGATCGACAGGTTCGCAGACTAAGGAACAGGGAGATAGCTTCTGTCAAGGTTCTGTGGAGAAATCAATTCGTTGAGGAAGCCACATGGGAAGCTGAGGAAGAGATGAAAGCAAAGTACCCGCACCTGTAGGCTATGTTGTTTCGGGTGACGGAATTTGAGTAGATGCCTAGAAGATTGAAGCGATTAAGAATTGGCCAAGACCGACCTATCCAACTGACATAAGAAGTTTCTCAAGGTTGGCAGGCTACTACCGCAGATTTGTTGATGGATTTTCTTCTCTATCCGCACCATTGACCAAACTTACTCAAAAAAAGGTCAAGTTTCAGTAGTGTAAGGAATGTGAGAAGAGCTTCCAAGAGTTGAAGACTAGATTGACCACCACACTTGTTTTGATGTTGCCCGATGGGATGAAAGATTTTGTTATATATTGTGACGTATCAAGAGTTGGGTTGGGTTGTGTATTGATGCAGAGAGTGAAGGTGATAGCCTATGCTTCCAGGCAGCTTAAAGTTCATGAGAGGAACTATCTGACCCATGATCTTGAGTTGGTGGCCGTAGTGTTTGCACTTAAAATATGGCGCCACTACTTGTATGGAGTGCATGTGGATGTGTTCACTGACCACAAGAGCCTGCAGTATGTCTTCAGTAAGAGAGAGCTCAACCTGCGACAAAGGAGATGGTTGGAGTTGCTCAAGGATTAGGACATGAGCATCCTATAGCACCCAGGTAAAACTAACATTGTTGTTGATGCTCTTAGCAGGTTGCCAATGGGTAGCACAACCCATGTTGAGGAAGAAAAGAAAGAGCTACTGAAGGTAGGGCATAGGTTGGCTCGATTGGGAGTCCAACTTAAGGAGAATGATGAGGGAGGAATCAACATTCAGAGTAGGTCTGCATCATCCTGAGTAGTAGAAGTAAAAGAGAAGCAAGATCGAGATCCTATCATACTCTAATCGAAAGAGGTTGTCCACAAACAAAAAGTGATGGTCTTCTCCAAAGGAGAAGATGGGGTGTTGAGATACTAGAGTAGGCTATGTGTTCTTGATGTTGATATGTCCGAGAGGATCATGGCTGAAGCCCACAACACTAAATACTCCATGGAGCCCGTGCTCCACCAAGATATACCATGACTTAAGAAAAGTCTATTGGTGGAGCGGAATAAAAGAGGGACATTGCTGAATTTTTTCAAAGTTCCCGAATTATCAGCAAGTGAAGGTTGAGCATCAAAGGCCAAGTGGCTTGGTTCAAAACTTTGAGATTCCATAGTGGAAGTGGGAGATAGTTAACATGGACTTTATCACCGACCTACCGAGATCCCCGAGACAACATGATTCCATATGAGTGATTGTAGACAGGATGACTAAATTAGCACACTTCTTGGCAGTCAAGACAACTAATACTACGGAGGAGTATGCCAAGATGTACATCCAAGAGATTGTGAGGTTATATAGAGTTCCCTTGTCCATCATTTCGAACAAAGGAGCCCAATTTACTTCTCACTTCTGGAGGTCTTTCCAGAAGGGAGTGGGTACCAAGGTAAATCTGAGTACAACCTTTCATCCACAAATAGATGGTCTGGCGGAGCGCACTATTCAAATAGTAGAAGATATGTTGAGAGCCTGCGTCCTTGACTTCAAAGGGAATTGGGATTACCATCTACCATTGATTGAATTTGCATATAACAATAGTTATCATGCGAGCATTCAAACGGCCCCCTATGAGACCTTGTATGGGAGGAGGTGTAGATCACCCACTGGGTGATTTAAGTTTGGAGAAGCCGAGTTGATTGGGCCTAACTTTGTCCACCAGTCCATGGAGAAGGTGAAGATTATTATAGAGAGGTTAACGACTTCACAAAACCGTCAGAAGTCTTACACCGATGTGAGGAGAAGGGACTTAGAGTTCGAGGTGAGCGATTGGGTATACATAAAGGTATCACCCATGAAGAGTATCATGAGGTTTTAAGAGAAGGGAAAATTAAGTCCTCTCTATATTGGCCCTTATCAGATTGTGAGGAGAAATGGGAAGGTTGCTTATGAGCTAGAGTTACCTTCTGAGTTAGACGGAATCCATATGGTGTTCCACATTTCTATGTTGAAGAAGTGTTTGGGAGATCCTGCCTTCGTGATCCCTGTTGAGAGCACTAGAGTCAAAGATAGCTTGTCTTCTGAGGAAATTCCAGTTAAAATCCTTGATCGACAGGTTCACAGACTGAGAAACAAAGAGACCAGTCTCTATTAAAGTTTCGTGGAGGAATCAATTGTTGAAGAAGCCACGTGGGAGGTTGAGGAAGAGATGAGAGCCAAATACCCGCACCTATTTGTGCCTGATGATGAGAATATCAAAGGTAATATTCCTATTCTTAACTTAAATTGATATTTCTATCCTGAGTTGATGTGTCTATTCTTGATGTTTCTCAGTTGAGTTATTGAGGTCGATGAAGAGTTGAGAAGTTGAGTTGTTGAGTGAGTATTGAGATGAGTTTTGAGTCTATTCGTGCCATAATATCGCTCCTACTCATCATTCGAGGACAAATGATCCTAAAGGGGAGATGATGTTATATCTAGTAAAATTATCAAAATACCTCTAGAGGAGAGAGGTGCGCATAGCGCATCTTCCAATGCTCGGATGGAAAATCTGAGGCCGAATTTGTGATTAGCGTGAAATATTGAGTGGGGGAAAGGTCTTGGTCGATTTTTAGAGCAACTGAGTCAAAAGATAATTTTTTGTTCCAGAATTGAGAAAACTCATTTAGAAATTGTTTTGCCAAAAATGAACTGTTCGCGACCAGTCTGCATAGCGGACTACGTTATTTCGCGGCCAAAAAATTTCTAAAAATTTGAGGGGCATTCTGGTCCATTCCTAACACCTTCTAAAACCCATATATGACTAATATATGTCGTTTTCATGAAGAAAGGGTTCCAGAACACATCTTACAATCCCCTTCCGAACAAATCATCAAGTTAGGGCTTGAGAAGAGTTGAGATTGAAGAGTCAAGAGGAAGTTCCAAGGGATTTGGGTTGTTAGAAATCATCCCAGGTATGTAAGGCTAACCTAAAACATATGATTGCTCTTTCATGTGCCCCCTTTGAGTAAATTGAGTCTATGATTGAAGATGATGAGTTATATGTGAAAATCCTTGAGAATTCTATTAAGATTCTTCTTAATTCATATATTTTTCTTAAATTGATGATCATCGTAAACTTGATTTAATGCATAAGTTGTTTTCATGAATGATTTTACAGAATTCTATGTATATTTTACTAAAGAATGCAAGAATAAACTTAGGGGATGAGTCTAGAGCCTTGACGATGATGATGTTATGATTGTGGTCCAAATTGTTGAGAGTCTTGATGATGATGTTGATGAGAATAATGTTCACGAGTCTTAAATACATGAAACTAAATTCTAAAAGAATGTTCGAGTCTATGATGTTGATGTTGACGAGATGAGTTAATGTTGATGTAGATGATAAAAAATCTTGATGATGATATTTTATGAGCATGTCGAGTTTTGGAAGGAGTATTGAGTACCAAAATGAGTGAGAGTGAGTCCTACTCGAACTCATTAACTACGTGGACCGCGTAGGAGAAGATCGAATTGTAATATGGATGTTTCCTTTTTCTCAAAAGAGGACTAATATTTTTTCTTGTGGATCCATTTCTACGTGGACCGCGTAGGAGAAGATCGAATTGTAATATGGATGTTTCCTTTTTCTCAAAAGAGGACTAATATTTTTTCTTGTGGATCCATTGATGGTGATATCCTTTACCCCGGGTAGGGTACTAGATGGATGTGGCAATGACATCACTTCGTAGTATCATCACTGGCTCATAGGTAATGATTGTCAGTTAGAGAAACTCCCAGCTAGGTTGCATATTGGTAAAACTCCGATGTTGATGTGATGGTATGAGTCTGGATGGATATTGATATTTTATTATCTAGCCTTTATCCTTGTCCTAGACGGGCATGAGTCATTCGAGTTGAGTTGAGTTGAGTTGTGTCAAGTTTCCTTGAGATGAGTATGATGTATTTATGATGTATTGATGAGATGTTGATGGGTCATTTGTCTATTCTTTATTCTTCCTTTAGATAGATATTTGATATTTTGACGCAGTATGATGTTGCATTGATGTTATCCCTATACCATTCTATCTGTACTGTTATATTTAACCATCTTATATACTGTACATTTCACGTACTGACATCACTCGGTGCTGCATCATTTCATGATGCAGATACATGAGGTAGAGGACTTCAACAGATGCATCGTTGAGGTTCAGAGATTCTAATTTCAGTCATTGGTGAGCCCTCTTTGCTATTTGGAGGAGCCCTTTTTCCTTTTCTTGTTAATTTATTTATTGAGTCGGGTATCCATGACCTGTCATGGTACCCTCTAAGACTGTCTAGTTGAGTTAGAGGCTTCATAGACATGATTTGAGGTCTTTTCCCTATTAAGTTGAGTTAGCATTTGCATTTGCTTACTATTGATGTTGAGACTGAATGTTGGCCATTGACCCTCCTTATTGATGTCGACTGATTGATGTAGCCCACTTCTTTTATCTTGTTATTCCACTATGCTTGATGTTGAGTGACTGTTCTGATATGGAGCGGTTCTCTTGGGGACTAGCAATAGTCTCTGAACGCTGACCACGCCTAAGGTACCCTCCCCGGGCGTGAAAGTATGTACCTTTGAGTGATAGTTTATTTCTTCCTTATAGGAATATTATAAGAATTTTATGTAGTTGGTTGATCGTTGCTGGGGAGAAGGAAAAAAGTATAACATAAGCAAGAGAATAAACTTTATTTTCTGTTGATTTGAAATCCTTTACCTAAATGATGTGCTTATGTCAAAGTATATGTTTTTTTTTTCATTTTCCTTATTAATTGTCTTCACTAGGTAGATGCAAGATTCAAGTACACGCTATTGTTCCCCCAAATTTCATTTTTTTTAAGTTGGGAGTAGGGAAAGGAGAAATAGAGGAGGAGATTGCAAGATACATGAATCGAATCCTCACCAACAAAGTGCAAGTTCACATAACTAACCCATTGAACTACAAACATTCCCCTTCAAGTCTCACTTGTGGGATTATGCTGAATATGTTACTCCGTTTATCCTAATTTATTTGTCCTGTTTTTTTTAATCAGTTCAAAAGAAGAATATTTTTTTTCTTTTTTCAACAATTTTTAGTTTCAATGTTTCAAATGGTATATTCAAAGTTACAAGATCTCATAGACCACACATTATCACTCCATAACCTTCATATTCATCTTGTCAACCTGTTAGTCTTGATATTAGTTATTGGGCTAAAATAATTTAAAATTATTCTTAACAAAATACAATATTATTATATTATTTTTATGGGTCAAATTAAACCAATACGGTTCTTCAATAAGCCTTACACCATTATAGTTTTTCATACATTTTATATGTAGAACTTCTTTATATTTTTTCAACTATAAGACTTTAATTTATTCTCACGTCTAATACTTAGTGAAATAAAATATACCTAGATCTTTAATATTTATAATATACTATTTCTTTTATCTCAATATATACGGTACTTTTAGCTTTTTGCTATTTAAACTATGTGACTTTTGATCAATATTTTAACATACATTTTTTTATCATATTAATTCTGCAACTTACAAAATTTTCTTGTTTAACTTTAATTTAAAAATTAGCCAAATGAACTGTGGAGAAACAAAAAAGTGCTACATATAATTTGTTTGATACAAGCAAATTAAAGTAGGTCAAAAAATAGAAATACATACAACGGAAATGGAAATTATAAAAAAGACAACTACCATAATTCTTCTTCAAATTAAATTAAAATCAAAGACAAATATTTTGTTAAGGTCTTATTAGAGAAAAACAATAATTAAAGTACCTAACAGGCTTCAGTACAATAACACTGAAAGCCAACATAGCAAAATTTACCCACTAAATTAACGTGAACAAATCTAAAAAGTGATCTCAAAAAAACCTACACTGAAAATAATCCCTTAATGATGGATTCTACATACACACACACATATATCTAACAAAAGGTAATGAATTTTCACTTATTAAAAAAAAAATTAGATTTTTGTTCATTTCCTTTATAAATAAGGATAATTTTAACAATCTTTTCTCAAGTTTAACTTCGTAACACTAATCTTTCTTCAAACTTAAGATATTATATCTATCTGTTTTTTAAAACAATTCTTGCAACCTTTGTTAATTATTTTTAATGTAAAATAAGTGATTCACCTTTAGTGAAGTATATTACAAAAGAAAAGTTAAATATTATTTGTTATATTAATAAGAAATAAGCAAAAAAGAATTGTTACGAAGTAAATTGAAAGAAAAATAAGTGTAATGTGAAAGACCCCGGATCATGACATTGGCTTGAGGCCCACAGGTTTGCCCGGAAATCTGCCAGTACCCTTCCACGGAAGGACCTACACGGTCCGTGTGGCCTTCCCGTGGGGTGGCACTTGGGAAGTGTGGGGGCAAACGGGCCACCATACGACCCGTGTGAAACCACACGGTCCGTGTAGCGTGTAAACGGACCAGGGGGCACGGTCCGTGTGACACCGGATGGTCCGTTTTTCGGACCGTGTGGTGGGACTTGGTCCAGAAAATTTTTTCGGAGAAAATTTAAGTCCAGGGCCGCGGCACGGTAAACGGTCCGTGTGGCCCCAGTGTAAGGACCCGGAAATTTGTTTAACGACCTCAAAGGAATTCCCTTGGCTAAACTCTTCTCAAGTACCTATGAGAGGGTCAACTTTGAGTGAACATATCTCTTAGCTCAAATTGAACTGGGTGGCCTATGACATACCAAATTAAAGCTCTTTGAATTAGCTTTCCAACGCACCTGGTTTCACCTAATTCCGAGCTCGGACCAAGGAGTTACGCTTGTTTTCGTTCAGACTGTTCGTGCAGGAAATCCACACGGCCAGCCACACGGACCGTGTGGCATCAGACGGTCCGTGAGGCTACTTTGACCCACGAATTTCTTGCCAAAACTTTGTTCTAAGTGTGTGTACTTTCTTGGTACCTTCATACGGACCGTTGCACGGTCCGTGTGACCTTAAACGGTCCGTTTAACGGACCGTTTGGTGACACTTAGTCCGAAGGAAAATTTTCTGAAAAAAAATTCTAAGTCTGGTGAGATGGTCCATCACACGGTCCGTGTGAAGTGAGATGGTCCGTTTACCGACAGTGTGGAATGACTTAGTCAAAAAAAAATATTGCCTCCGAAAAATCCGAAAATTCTAAGTCCGGTGCCACGGACCAGTAGACGGTCCGTGTGAGCCCAGACGGTCCGTTTAGCAGACCGTATGCCCCAGACGGGCCAATTCTTGATCCGTTTCATTAATGGCAATTTCGTAATTTTGGTTTATTCCGGTGCAAATATGGTCTTTTCCACCCTTTCTTGAGCTTCCTATATATTCCATACTTCACCATTTTGAAGCATTTCTACACTTCAACTCTCTCTCTAAAAGTTCTTTCTCAAGACTCTCCTACATCTCTCTAGGATTCTTCAAGCTAAGGTTCACATTTGAGATCACTTCCTCCTCAAGTTTGTCTTCTACCGGGTATGTGGGGTTTGATTCTTGGTTTCCTTTCAACCAAGAAGACCCAAATCCTTACTAAAATTATTTTGTAACTTGTATACTTAAAATGTGAAATTTTAGTACTTGTTCTTAGTATTTTGAACCATGCATGTGTTAGTTTAGGATCCTCATCATGATTTATGTTAGTTTTATGGAAATGAACTATTTGGACTATGGAATTTTGAACTTGCATGTCCCTTTAAATGTGTTATTTTGCATGGGTGATATGTACTACCATTTCCTTGAATTTTTATTTGAATTTCTAGTCTTATATTGTATCTTGTTTTGGTACACTCTACATTACCCATGCTATTCCTACACTATGTATTGCATTACATACATGGCATTTTACATGGAACCGGAATTGTGGGGTTAAACCCAATTTTGCCCCAAAGGGGAACTATAATGTGAATTTTGGTAAGACATGGGATATGACAATAAGGTGATCACCGGTATGTCTATAATCTTGGCTCTTTGAGCATCTTGGGTGCTTGCACCATCTTGTATTTGTAGATGAGCTATTCCTTGCATTGGCATCTTGAATATGATCTTGTAAATTGGCGTTAAGCTCAATTATGTCTTGAACGTTATGAACTTGCACTTGACTCTCTTGAAAGCATAAGTATATATATATAAGTATTCTTGTGGGATGTGTAAGACTTAGCACCGATGGAATTGGGGGTCCTCCCCTTTTCCTCGAACTATGTGCCTACATAGGGACGGATGTAATTCGTCTATTTGTACATGACTATGATTTGTCTTGATTCTGTAAATCCTTCCGAAATGGTGATTTCCGTAAGGAAGGTGACCATCCCCGAAATGGTGTGTTCCGTAAGGTGTGATGTAGATTACCCTTGGCAAGTAATCTTCTCCCTACCGGTGGGAGGTCCCAATTGGTCCAATTCGTATAATAGCTCGCATGGATTTGGTTTGTCGGTTATAGTCCATCCCCGTTATATAGGAGCACTATCGCATTGCACGCATCACGTGTTTCATGGCATCTTGTATATATATAATTTCTATTGTATATGTATTCCTTGTATATTATGTGCCCTTGCCACTTAACATGGTTACGCAGGTTTGGTAAATCACGTGTATTGCATACCCTCATACTTAGTACATTCAAAAGTACTAACGCATACTCTATGCCTGCATGATTTTACCATGCAGGGACCGAGCAGTTTGAGCAGTATCCGCCGGACGCGTAGCTTATCCCTTCCTAGATATTTTGTGGTGAGCCCCGTCTTTCGAGGGCATGCTTTTGATTTCTTTTGTACACCTCATCTATGTATGTATTTTTTTGACTGAGGGTGAGCCCGGAACTTGTCCCGGCCCCCGTTCCTTGATTAGAGGCATTATTGGACAATTGTATAAACTTCTCATTCTGTTGTCTATGGAATATGTCCTCCCTTTTGGTTTTAAAAGGTTCTCTTTAATCTTGTCTTTAATTTTCTGCAAATTTGAGGCTTGTTCGGGGGCTTTCGGGTCCCCATTCGCCGTGCCACATCTAGACCCCGACCCCGGGTCGTGACAAATGGTGGTATCAGAGCCTTGGGTTTTCAATAATCCTCGGAGTCCAACGTGCCGCGTTGAGTAGAGTCCTATTCATGGGTGTGAAGTGCACCATACCTATGAATGGGAGGCTGCGAAGACGTTTTAGGAAATTCTCCCTTCTTTGTGTCTTATATCGTGCTATAGCTAGCTTATGAATTTCCTTGCTTATTGGTGTCGTTAATCTTTTTTCAGAAATGCCTTGAGGAAGACCTCCACTCCCTAGGCCGGCTCCTGCTGCCGAGGATCAGGCCCCTCCCGAGCCTATGGAGGAGCCTATATCAAATGGCGAATTTCGTGCTGTTTTCGCCATGCTCGCACAGGCCGTGAAAGCTCAGGCAAGGCAGGCCAACTTGCCACGGGACCCTGCACCCGCTTCTATCGTGAGGGATTTTATCCGGATGAATCCCCCGGAGTTCTACGGGTCTCGGGCTGATGAAGATGCTCAGGAGTTCATTGATGAGCTCTCAAAAATACTGAATATTATGGGCGTCTCTTCTGAGGAGAAAGCTGGGTTGGCTGCTTACCAGTTGAAAGATGTGGCCCAGGTATAGTGTACACAGTGGGCTATGGAGCGGGGTGATGTTGGTGATGTGACGTGGGGAGAATTCAAAGTTGCCTTCCTTGACCGCTTTTTCCCACTTGAGCTGAGGGAGGCTAAATTGGCTGAGTTTATTAATCTTAAGCAGGGAAGTATGAGTGTGAGGGATTATGCCCTCAAATTCACCAAATTGTCTAAATATGCTCCGTCCCTGGTGGCTGATCCCCGTGCTAGAATGCACAAATTTGTTTCAGGTATTTCTGACTTGCTAGTGAAAGAATGCAGGACTGCTATGCTGATTGGGGACATGGATATTGCCCGGCTCATGGTGTATGCTGAACAGATTGAGGGAGAGAAACTCAAGGAGAAAAGAGCATATGATCCCAAGAGAGCCCGTGTTGATGGTAAGTTCTCCGGGGCTAAGAATGTTGGTTTTGGTCGCTTCCAGCAGGTCCAAGGCTCAGGAGCTCGTGTGGCTAATGCTCGGGCACCCCCTCCCGGGGTTCAGGTAGGTGGTGGACCGGGATACTTGATATGTGACAAGTGTGGGAAGCCTCACACAGGTGCCTGCCGGAGGGATTTGGGACTTTGCTTCGGATGTGGAAGCAAGGACCATAAAGTTGCTGACTGTCCAAGGAATGCGCGCGGAGACCGAGGTCAGGTAGCCCGAGGCGGGCAGGGTCAACAGAGAGGTCCTCCGGGTGCTGCCCCGAGAAATAACAGGTTCTATGCACTCCATGCTCGCCAGGATGTCGAGGAGGCTCCAGATGTTGTGACGGGTATGTTAAAAGTTTTTGATTTTGATGCTTACGTTTTGCTTGACCCAGGGGCAAACTTGTCTTTTGTGACTCCGTTATTGGCTGTTAAGTTCGGTTTGAAACCCCAGATTCTAAGAGAGCCTTTCTCGGTCTACACCCCCGTGGGTGAATCTATTGTTGCTCATAGGGTTTATTATGGGTGTCCTGTTGCTGTGTTGCATAAAATCTTTCCATGTGATCTAGTGGAACTTGAAATGTTTGATTTTGATGTGATTCTCAGAATGGATTGGCTGCATGCATCTTATGCTTCCATAGATTGTAGAACCCGGAAAGTCCAGTTCCAACCTCCCGGTGAGCTAGTTCTTGAATGGAAGGGTAGTGATTCCTCTATTAAAGGTAGGTTTATTTCCTACCTCAAGGCGCAGAAAATGATTTCTAAGGGGTGTATCTACCATATGGTAAGGGTCCGTGATGCAGATTCTGAGGTGCCTACTCTCGAGTCCGTCCCTGTGGTGAATGAATTTTCAGATGTGTTCCCCGAGGACTTACCGGGCATTCCTCCGGATAGAGAGATAGATTTCGGCATAGATCTACTTCCGGATACTCAGCCTATTTCTATCCCTCCATATCGGATGGCCCCGGCGGAATTGAAAGAGTTAAAGGAGCAGTTGAAGGACTTATTAGAGAAGGGCTTCATTCGGCCTAGTACATCACCGTGGGGTGCTCCCGTGTTGTTCGTGAGGAAGAAGGATGGGTCTCTCCGTATGTGTATTGATTACAGGCAGTTGAATAAAATGACAGTTAAGAACAAGTACCCGTTACCGAGGATTGATGATTTGTTTGATCAGCTACAAGGTGCCACTCACTTCTCAAAAATTGATCTCCGTTCCGGATACCATCAGTTGAAGATTAGAGAGTGTGATATCCCCAAAACAGCTTTTCGAACAAGGTACGGGCACTTTGAATTTGTGGTGATGTCGTTTGGTCTAACTAATGCTCCGGCCGCATTTATGGATTTAATGAACAGGGTGTTTAAGCCGTTCTTGGACAGCTTTGTGGTGGTATTTATTGATGATATCCTCGTTTACTCCCAAAGTGAGCAAGAGCACGGGAATCATTTAAGGATGGCCCTCCAAACTCTGAGGGAAAAGAAATTATATGCCAAATTCAGCAAGTGCGAGTTTTGGTTGGGCGAAGTGGCTTTCCTCGGGCATGTGGTATCCGGGGATGGTATCAAGGTAGATCCAAGGAAGACGGAGGCTGTGAAAAATTGGCCTAGACCGTTGACTCCTTCGGATATCCGCAGTTTTCTTGGGTTGGCCGGGTACTATAGAAGGTTTGTAGAAGGTTTCTCCTCTATTGCGTCTCCGTTGACCAAGTTGACTCAGAAGCAGGCTAAGTTTGTATGGTCGGATGAATGTGAGAGGAGTTTCCAAACGTTGAAGGATCGGCTTACATCAGCTTCTGTTTTGACCTTGCCAAGTGGTTCAGAAGGGTTCGTGGTGTATTGTGATGCCTCGAGGGTCGGTCTGGGTTGTGTGCTTATGCAAAATGGTAAGGTGATAGCGTATGCATCAAGACAGTTGAAGGTGCACCAACGCAACTATCCCACTCACGACCTTGAATTAGCGGCGGTGGTGTTTGCTTTGAAAATTTGGAGGCACTATTTGTACGGGGTCCATGTTGATGTATTTACCGACCACAAAAGTTTGCAGTATGTATTCACTTAGAGGGATCTTAATCTCAGGCAAAGGAGGTGGTTGGAATTTCTGAAAGATTACGACATGAGTGTGTTGTATCATCCGGGCAAGGCCAATGTCGTAGCCGACGCCCTTAGCAGGTTGTCTATGGGAAGTGTGGCACATGTTGAAAATGAGAAAAAGGAGTTGGCAAGGGATATTCACCGGTTGGCTAGGTTGGGTGTCAGGTTGACTGATTCTAGCACAGGTGGTATTCGGGTTCAGAACGGGTCAGAATCTTCTGTGGTGAATGAAGTGAAAGCTAAACAAGATCTAGATCCATCATTGTGTGAGTTGAAGAAGTTGGTTGCTGCAAAAGAGATCGAGGCTTTCTCCCAAGGGGGAGATGGGGTACTCCGGTACCAAAACCGGCTTTGTGTTCCCGACGTGGATGACCTCAAGAAGGTGATTATGAGTGAGGCTCACAACTCTCGCTACTCTATTCACCCAGGGTCTACCAAGATGTACCGGGACCTGGGAGAGATTTATTGGTGGCATGGTATGAAGAGGGATATTGCCAAGTTTGTGTCGGAATGTCCGAGTTGTCAACAGGTAAAAGTTGAGCACCAGAGGCCCGGTGGTTTGGCCCAAGACATCGAAATTCCCACCTGGAAGTGGGAGGATGTGAATATGGACTTTGTGGTTGGATTGCCTCGGACCCGAAGGCAATTCGACTCCATCTGGGTTATTGTGGATCGGATGACGAAATCAACCCACTTTTTACCGGTCAAAGCTACTTTCAGTGCCGAGTATTATGCGAGGTTGTATATCCAAGAGATGGTGAGGTTGCATGGTGTACCTAGGTCCATCATATCGGACCGTGGTACTCAATTCACTTCCCACTTTTGGAAATCTTTTATGAAAGGCCTTGGGACCAAAATTAAGTTGAGTTCCGCTTTTCATCCTCAAACCGATGGCCAAGCGGAGCGGACTATTCAAACCTTGGAGGACATGTTGAGAGCATGTGTGTTGGAGTTTAGGGGAAATTGGGATGATCATCTTCCACTCATCGAGTTTGCCTATAATAATAGCTTCCATGCTAGTATTGGCATGGCTCCGTTTGAAGCCTTGTATGGGAGACGGTGTAGATCCCCGGTGGGATGGTTTGAAGTGGGGGAAATGGCCTTGGTTGGCCCGGATTTGGTGATGGACGCTATGGAGAAGGTAAAGGTGATTAGGGAGAGATTGAAAGTGGCCCAAAGTCGCCAAAAGTCCTATGCGGATAGTAGGAGAAGGGACCTCGAATTTCATGTAGGGGATTGGGTTTATGTGAAAGTCTCTCCTATGAAGGGCGTTATGCGTTTTGGCAAAAAGGGCAAGTTGAGCCCCCGGTATGTTGGCCCTTATGAAGTTGTTGAGCGGATTGGAGATGTGGCTTATAAGTTAGAGTTACCTCCGGATTTGGGTTCAATCCACCCGGTCTTTCATGTATCTATGTTGAGAAAGTATGTTGGCGATCCTAGCTCCATTGTGCCTTTGGAAGGGATTGAGGTTGAGGAAAATTTGACTTATGAGGAGGTGCCGGTGGCAATTTTAGATAGGCAAGTTAAGCGACTTCGCAACAAGGATGTGGCTTCGGTAAAGGTACTTTGGAGGAATCAACTAGTAGAGAGTGCTACTTGGGAGGCGGAGTTGGACATGATGAAGCGATACCCCCACCTTTTCCAATCTACTCAAGCTTAAGGTACTAGGAATCTTTCCCTATCAACTGTGTCGTTTTCTTGCCCTCTTGAGTCTCATGGCATGACATGAATTGGTTCTGAGCTATAATTTGATTTATGATAAAAAGCTTTTGTGTACAATCTTGCATTTTGAGTTAAGTTGTGCATTGTTTCTTGAATCGGATCTATCTTGCCTTAACAATGTCTTTTCTAGCCTTGTTCTTGCACATTCGAGGACAAATGTTCCCAAGGGGGAGATGGTGTAAGGACCCGGAAATTTGTTTAACGACCTCAAAGGAATTCCCTTGGCTAAACTCTTCTCAAGTACCAATGAGAGGGTCAACTTTGAGTGAGCGTATCTCTTAGCTCAAATTGAACTGGGTGGCCTATGACATACCAAATTAAATCTCTTTGAATTAGCTTTCCAACGCACCTGGTTTCACCTAATTCCGAGCTCGGACCAAGGAGTTACGCTTGTTTTCGTTCAGACTGTTCGTGCAGGAAATCCACACGGCCAGCCACACGGACCGTGTGGCATCAGACGGTCCGTGAGGCTACTTTGACCCACGAATTTCTTGCCAAAACTTTGTTCTAAGTGTGTGTACTTTCTTGGTACCTTCATACGGACCGTTGCACGGTCCGTGTGACCTTAAACGGTCCGTTTAACGGACCGTTTGGTGAGACTTAGTCCGAAAGAAAATTTTCTGAAAAAAAATTCTAAGTCTGGTGAGATGGTCCATCACACGGTCCGTGTGAAGTGAGATGGTCCGTTTACCGGACAGTGTGGAATGACTTAGTCAAAAAAAATATTGCCTCCGAAAAATCCGAAAATTCTAAGTCCGGTGCCACGGACCAGTAGACGGTCCGTGTGAGCCCAGACGGTCCGTTTAGCGGACCGTATGCCCCAGACGGGCCAATTCTTGATCCGTTTCATTAATGGCAATTTCGTAATTTTGGTTTATTCCGGTGCAAATATGGTCTTTTCCACCCTTTCTTGAGCTTCCTATATATTCCATACTTCACCATTTTGAAGCATTTCTACACTTCAACTCTCTCTCTAAAAGTTCTTTCTCAAGACTCTCCTACATCTCTCTAGGATTCTTCAAGCTAAGGTTCACATTTGAGATCACTTCCTCCTCAAGTTTGTCTTCTACCGGGTATGTGGGGTTTGATTCTTGGTTTCCTTTCAACCAAGAAGACCCAAATCCTTACTAAAATTATTTTGTAACTTGTATACTTAAAATGTGAAATTTTAGTACTTGTTCTTAGTATTTTGAACCATGCATGTGTTAGTTTAGGATCCTCATCATGATTTATGTTAGTTTTATGGAAATGAACTATTTGGACTATGGAATTTTGAACTTGCATGTCCCTTTAAATGTGTTATTTTGCATGGGTGATATGTACTACCATTTCCTTGAATTTTTATTTGAATTTCTAGTCTTATATTGTATCTTGTTTTGGTACATTCTACATTGCCCATGCTATTCCTACACTATGTATTGCATTACATACATGGCATTTTACATGGAAATTTCCGGAATTGTGGGGTTAAACCCAATTTTGCCCCAAAGGGGAACTATAATGTGAATTTTGGTAAGACATGGGATATGACAATAAGGTGATCACCGGTATGTCTATAATCTTGGCTCTTTGAGCATCTTGGGTGCTTGCACCATCTTGTATTTGTAGATGAGCTATTCCTTGCATTGGCATCTTGAATATGATCTTGTAAATTGGCGTTAAGCTCAATTATGTCTTGAACGTTATGAACTTGCACTTGACTCTCTTGAAAGCATAAGTATATATATATAAGTATTCTTGTGGGATGTGTAAGACTTAGCACCGATGGAATTGGGGGTCCTCCCCCTTTCCTCGAACTATGTGCCTACATAGGGACGGATGTAATTCGTCTATTTGTACATGACTATGATTTGTCTTGATTCTGTAAGTCCTTCCGAAATGGTGATTTCCGTAAGGAAGGTGACCATCCCCGAAATGGTGTGTTCCGTAAGGTGTGATGTAGATTACCCTTGGCAAGTAATCTTCTCCCTACCGGTGGGAGGTCCCAATCGGTCCAATTCGTGTAATAGCTCGCATGGATTTGGTTTGTCGGTTATAGTCCATCCCCGTTATATAGGAGCACTATCGCATTGCACGCATCACGTGTTTCATGGCATCTTATATATATATAATTTCTATTGTATATGTATTCCTTGTATATTATGTGCCCTTGCCATTTAACATGGTTACGCAGGTTTGGTAAATCACGTGTATTGCATACCCTCATACTTAGTACATTCAAAAGTACTAACGCATACTCTATGCCTGCATGATTTTACCATGCAGGGACCGAGCAGTTTGAGCAGTATCCGCCGGACGCGTAGCTTATCCCTTCCTAGATATTTTGTGGTGAGCCCCGTCTTTCGAGGGCATGCTTTTGATTTCTTTTGTACACCTCATCTATGTATGTATTTTTTTGACTGAGGGTGAGCCCGGAACTTGTCCCGGCCCCCGTTCCTTGATTAGAGGCATTATTGGACAATTGTATAAACTTCTCATTCTGTTGTCTATGGAATATGTCCTCCCTTTTGGTTTTAAAAGGTTCTCTTTAATCTTGTCTTTAATTTTCTGCAAATTTGAGGCTTGTTCGGGGGCTTTCGGGTCCCCATTCGCCGTGTCACATCTAGACCCCGACCCCGGGTCGTGACACCCAGATGGACCGTTACCGGTCCGTATGCCTTAGACGGATCATTTTCTGCTCCGTTTCGTTAATGACATTTTTGTAATATTAGCTCATTCCAATGGAAATTTAGTCTTTTCCCACCCTTCTCAGGCCCCCTATATAAGTAAACATTCTCACTTTTTCAACAATTTACACTCTCACTCTGTCTCTAAAGTATATCTCTCAAGGCTCTCCATCCTCTCTCTAAGATTATTCAAGCTAGGGGCCAAGGTTATGAGTCAATTTCCTTCTCAAATTTGTCTACAACCAGGTATGTGGGGTTTGATTCTTGGTTCCTTTCAACCAAGAAGACCCGAATTCCCTTTTAAACTATTTTATGAACTTGACTCCTTAAAATGTAGATTTTACTACTTGTTCTTGGTATTTTGAACCATGCATGTGTTAGTTAAGACTCCTTATCATAATTTATTTTGGTTTTATGGAAGCGAACTATTTGGACTATGAAACTATGAACTTACATGTCCCTTTAATTATGTTATTATGCATGGGTGATATTTACTACCATTTCTATAAATTTTATTTGAATTTCCTAGTTTTACATTATATCATGTTTTAATATACTCTACATTACCCATGCAATTCCTACATTGTGCATTGCATCCTATTTGGTGACACTAGTGCATGAAAATCTTGGAATTTTGGTATTAAGCTCAATGTTTTCCTAAAAAGGAATTGCGGTATGAATTTCGGAAAGACATGGGATATGATAAGAAGGTGATCACCGGTATGTCTAGAATTTTGGCTCTTAGAGCATTATGGGTGCTTGCACCATTTTGATATATGTAGATGAGCTATTCCTTGCATTGGCATCTTGAATATTATCTTGTAAATTGGCGTTAAGCCCAAATATGTCTTGAACGTTATGAACTTGCACTTGACTCTCTTGAAATCATAAGTGTATAAATATAAGTATTTTTGTGAGATGTTTAAGACTTAGCACAGATGGATTGGGGGTCCTCCCCCTTTCCTTGAACCATATGCCTACATAGGGACCGATGTAATTCGTCTATCTTTATATGATTATGATTTGACTTGCTTTGATTCTGCAAATTCTTCCGAAAAGAGGGTCGTAAGGAAGGTGTCCATCCACCGAAAAGCGGGTCGTAAGGTGTGAAGTAGATTACCCTTGGCAAGTAATCTTCTCCCTACCGATGGGGGGTCCAAATCGATCCAGTTCATGTAATAGCTCGCATGGATTTGGTTTGTCGGTTATATTCCATCCCCGTTATATAGGAGCATTACCGTATTTCACGCATCACACATCCCATGGCATCTTGTATATTAAATTCTTTTGATTATATGATTCTTGTATATTATGTGCCCTTGCCATCGAACATGATTATATAAGTCCAGTAAGCCATATACATTTCATACCCGCATACTTAGTACATTCAAAAGTACTAACGCATACTATATGCCTGCATAATTTTACCATGCAGGGACCGAGCAGTTTGAGCATTATCCATAGGACGAATAATCCTTCCTTGCAGCCTTGTTGTGGTGAGCTCCGTCTTTCGAGGGAAAACTTTATTTTTTGTACCCCTTATATACATATATTTTGCTGAGGGTGAGCCTGGAACTTGTCTTGGCCCCCATCCCTTACTTAGAGGCATGTATTGGGTTTTTGTAAAGACTACGTCATTTTGATCTGTCTATAAAAAAATATGTTCTTCCTTTGGATTAGGAATGTTTCCTTTTATGTTTGTATTTAAGTTTCGAAATCTTGAGGCTTGTGTGGGGGCTTTCGGGTCCTCACTCGCCGTGTCACATCTAGGCCCCGACCCCGGGTCATGACATATGTCACTAATTACAAGGAATATGTTATACCTTGAAAATTATGAAATTACAACTAGACAAAAGATTGCTCGTAATGCATCCATCATCTCAAACGTTTTTGTCAAATTTGAGGCCGAAATATTGATAAGGATAAAAAATTATGCGAAAAAGTGGTCTTAGTTAAATTTTAGGCCAACCGAATCAAAAGATGACTTTTTTGGAGCAAATTTGCACAATCAAAAGGTTACGCGACATGTCCGCATCGTGAACTTGCCCTTCTAGTTTATTTTTGCATTTTATTCATAAAACGCATTGGACAAGTGTGATTTACATAAATATGCATAAAATACACTCAATGAGTGCAATTTATGCCTTATTTTATAAGAATGCATATTTTGAATGCATTTTATGCCGTAAAAAAATGAACTACAATCGAACAAATTTGCATTGCGGACTTGCTCTATCATAGTACTCGACATTTAGTTTTAAAGACAAAGATATTCTAATCTTTTTCCCGTACATCCTAGACTAGAACCCCGCCAATGTTAATGTAAAATATTCGAATTAATCATCAATATAAAGTTGTTGCTAGGGAAACAATAATTTCGCTTATATGTATATTTTTTTATCATGGGTAATTTTTATTTTATCTAATTACATGTTACAACAACAATAACATACACTACAAGAAAATAGGTCTTTAACGAGGGAAAATTCGGTCGGTAAAAGTATAAATCCGGTCGTTATTAGTCAATAACGACCAATAAAAATTCCGTCGTCAGCGGTCGTTAGTAGCTCCGACGTTAAAAGTTAATGACCGGATTAAATTCCGTCGTTAAAAGTTAACGACCGAATTAAATTTGGTCGTTAAAAAAGCTTTAACAACGACAAAAATCCGGTTGTTATACCTTTTTTGTAGCAACCAAATTTTTCCTTCACTAATTGATTTTCTAGTTATTAAAAAAAAAAGGCAAGCCCGGTACACTTCCGAGGAGGGGTCTAACCACTAGAAGCAATTGTAGAGTAGTTCCTACCTTGCAATTCTACCAAATGTTGTTACCAAGGTTTGAACCCGTGACCTTATGACCACATTACAACATCTTTACCAGTTACTCCAAGGCTCTCTTCAGTTCTAGTTATTAAAACCTTAATTATAACCATAAATCAAATCAGCAAAAGTACAAACTACGTATGGATTTACACACAGAAACATACAAAAACATGCACATATGAAAACAAACAAATTTATTATATTCATATAAAATTTCATTGTTCACTACAAAGAATGATATTGTGTAAAGTTACAAAAATGTAGATATACAAATTTATATAATATTATATTTGTTAACTCTTAATAAAATAAAAACTAGAATATTTTAAAACAATTTTTGAAATATGAAATGCATTCTTCCTGTGCTTCAAAATTTTCTATTGCTTATACTTCTTTACACTTTTCCTGAGGATGAGTTCTTCAAAATGCATGACCTTTCAAAAAACAAGTATAAAAGCTTCATGTAAAATTATTAATGATACTCCTAATAACCACAATAAAATATAAAATTTGTTTCTGTTCTCACAACCATATAAAAAGAAAGTTTGGCTTCCTAGTTCTAGACTTAAAATTGTTTGTTTTGTATTTTGCACCTTAAGATATTGACTTTTTGCACATTGCTTCATGGATAAAACTCCCAACTTCTTTTAGTTTCACTTTTTATACTAATGGTATTCACCTAATATAAATAATTCAACATCATTAAAATTATTATGAAGATACAAATCAATTATATCATTTTAAATTTTAAATAATAAAAAAAATCACGATTTCTTAATTAATTAGTTGTTGATTATATATCATGTAAAGTTTTTAAATTTTCTATTTGTAAAATTTCACGTTATACTTTTCTAACTTAAACAAATGATTTTTCTTTGTATACCCTTGTTGGTTTCACAACCAATAATGAAAAAACAAATCAGCACAATATATAATTTTTTTATTAGAAGAAACATTATTACTCGATACTGATTCTTAAGTCTATTGATCGAGGTAATTTGCAAGTGGAGAAACATCTTTCCTCTTGAGAAAATTACTTACGACCAAATTTATTTAATTTTTCTACCTTAAATTAATCTCATAAGCTCATAATTATATATTTAATATTATTACTTTTATTATTAATTTTTTGTTTCATTACAATTTTTTGTTTTGACCTACTTCATCTTGCATCTTTAAAAATGTCAAATAAAGATGAATAAATTGTCTCTCAAAATAAAAACATATATAAAAACTATATCAAGAAAATATTTAAGTTAAAAAAATTATGTCAAAAAGATTGTAACTAAATATTGTTATAATATTTCAAAATTTTATATAATTGAATATAATACAAATGATGGATAGAGTTATTAGGAAATAATAAATTAATATTTTTTTCTTTTTATTAAATTTTTTTTATGAAATAAACAAAATTATAAAAGATGGAGGATTTTTATCAGAATGATTAACAAAACACCACTTGTTATACTTATAACATGATTTGGTCTGATCTCTTTATTCTCATATTAGCTAAACATATTTTTACACTAAAGAATATGTTTTAACAATGGCATTTTGTATGCTTTTTAAAAATCAAATTTGTCCCCTCGTTAATGTTAGATTAAAATTTATTTTTAATGACCGAAAAAAGATTTGGTCGCTATAAGTGTATTTATAATAATCGGAAAACAAATTGGTCACTATAAATGTATTTGTAACGACCGTAAAATAATTTGGTCGCTATAAGTATTTTTATAACGACCGGAAAAGAATTTGGTCACTATAGGTATATTTATAACGACCGGAAAAACATTTGGTCACTATAAGTAAATTTATAACGACCGGAAAAAAATTTGGTCATTATAAGTGTATTTATAACGACCGGATTCATTTCTCATCGTTAAGAAATGGTCGTTAAAAGTCTCTTTTCTTGTAGTGATACTCAATATAGAATCATAAAGTAGGGGTTTGAAACTTCTGATAGATCCTCAACATTTTTATATCTAAGAATATGTAAATATTACATAGATTTATCACATCAAAATGAAGACATATATATTCATATTAGTGAAAGGTCAAACATACATTTAAAGTATTTCGACCCTTTGAGTTTACTATGTAAACTATGAGTTGTATGAGATTCCTACATGAACTATCACCAATTATCAAAACATATCTCAACTATCAAATGTTTCCTCTTTTTATTTGAACTATGGTGAGTTTAAGAGAACAACTCATGATTCAGGTGTGTAATTTAATAAATAATTAGTAATAGTTCAGGTTGAAAATTTCCGTATAATAGTTCAAGTGTAGAAATAAAAAATATGAATATTTTAAATATATATTATCGTATTTTAATAAATAGTTGGTGATACATCTTACACTAAACTCACACGTATAAAACTTGAAAATCAAAATACATTAAATATATTTTTTTGACCATTTACTCTTCCAATTACATATAATGACTGCAAATTTAATGAAAGTGCTAATACATAAGTTAGTTGTACAATTAGTGCAAAAAAATGATAATATCTAAATTGGTGTTTTTCTTGTGTTTATGCTGAGTAATAATAGCCTGAAATAGATTCACTTAATATATGATCATAAAAACTAAAAATAATCACAACATACCCAGTGGAATTCCACAAGTGGAGTCTTGGGAGAGGGTAGAATGTACGCAGGCCTTACCACTACCTCATAGAGATAGAGAGGTTATTTCCGAAAAATCCTCGTCACAAAAATCAATCCCATAAGCAAACCATACTAGATATGGAAAAAAGAGAAAAAAAAAAGAGGATCATAAAAACTAAATAGTCAAGAAAAATTCATTGAATTTCGACCAAGTAAAAAAATTAAATTTTTAATCACATCCTTAATAAATACGGACCATTTATAAATCAATTCTTAGATTTAATGAAATATAATTGACCTTTCTCATGATTTATTATATCAAGACCGTCACCTCTTATAAATACCTAAGACGTTATATTTTTGTTTCATCATATTTATGTATAATTGAACATCACCTCACTGAGGTTTGTTTTTCCTATTTCTTATCATTTTTTTTATGTTTGTTGTTTCTATACAGGTCAAACTTCTTTATATCGTTTCTAAGAATTGTTCTTTTGTTTGTTATATAAAATGAAAAATTAATTCCAATTTTTTTTAATTTACTGTTTTTATGAATTATTGTTACAAAGAGGTCGTTTGACTATAATCTCTAATCTTTTTTTTTGGG
Source organism: Solanum rostratum (assembly GCA_029948455.1). NCBI lineage: Eukaryota > Viridiplantae > Streptophyta > Magnoliopsida > Solanales > Solanaceae > Solanum > Solanum rostratum. The sequence goes on along the minus strand of CM057053.1, from coordinate 10,879,423 downwards.
TGTTCAGTGATTAATTTATGTGAAAATGACATCATCATCTAATGGTAACGGTGACCGGAGGCGTGAGATGTGTACAGAGTTGGACAATTTGAGACAACATTTGAGAGACATTGATATTTTGATAGAAGATGCTAGAGCACAAGGCATGAATGGAGTGTTGGCTGTGATACTAAAAATACGTGATTCTTATTTTATGAGAGAGAGTGAGCTTGAAAATGTACTTGAGACTAATTATAACACCTTTTATCGTAGATATCTTTGAGTGATATCTTTCTTATAGGAAGATTATAAGAATTGTTATGGTGTTGGTTGATTGTTTTCTAGAAAAAAAATATAAGATAAGCAAGAGGATAAACTTTATTTTCTCCTGATTTGAAATCCTTTATCTAAATGATTTGTTTATATTAAGGTGTATGTATTTTTTACATTTTCTTGATTAAATGTCTTAAGAAGGTAGATGTAAGATTTGAATACACACTATCATGCCCCCTTTTTTTTTTTTAAGTCGGTAGAGGAAGGAGAAATGGAAGAGGAGTACAATTAAGGTAGGGAATCGAATCCTCACCAATAGAGTGAAAATTTACATAACTAACCAACTGAACCACTAATATCTCCCTCCAGATCTCGCTTGTGGGATTACATCGAATATGTTACCCCCTTTATTTTAATATGTTTTCCCAACTTTTATTTTAAATTTGTTTAAAAGATGAATGCATTTTTTTTTAACAATTTTTAGTTTCAATTTTTTAGATGACATATTTAAGGCTGTTAGCTCTCATGATTTAAGACACTAAGATAGGCTCCACATTATCACTCCGCAATCTTCATTTTCATCTTGTTGACTCATTAATCGCATTGATGATAAAAATTAACAAGTCTACAATTTACAATATTTTTCATATAATTTCTTAATATCAAAATTATAACTTAAAATTATTAATCAGTTGATCTAATTCAATTTAATTTAAAATGAAAGATTAATCAAATGTACTTTCGACAAACAACAAAAGTGCAACATATATATAATTTGTTTGATACAAGCAAAATAAATTATAGTCTATGAAAAAATATAAATACATATAATGGAAATGGAAACTAAAAAAGACAACATATTTCTTCTTCAAATTAAATTAAAATGAAAGACAAACGTTTTGTTAATTAATGTCTTATTTAGAGACAGGAATCTGGACACAGGCCAACAAGTTGACCAGGAACTTGCGAGCAATTTATTGCCTTCACCCTAATCTCTGCTCGTCGTAATTTAAAAAAATAACACAACTTAAAATAAACATATAACTAATGATGAAAAGGTTCATGAAAATACATTAAATCTGAAAAGTTAAATGTTTATATATTGATAAGAAAATACAAAGGTTATATGTATTGATGAATGAAATGAATTCGATGTATCTGTGAAGAATGAGAATTATGGATTCTTTATGAGATTTGGATGATTCTTTTCTTTAAGAGCTAGTTTTTGAGATGCGAATTAAGATCATATCTTGATTTAACATGCTATTAGAGCCGATCATGATTCGATGTTGGTCCTAAGATCCCATGTGAATGTTATTGTATTTTGGGGTGATGTGTGACTAATAATTTTGATATCACAATAAAAGAAATTATATTTTGGACTTAACCTCAAATCTTATGGGACTCTATAAAAATATAAAGTACCAATGTGGGATCAAATTCAACATCTATATTAGCAGCTCAAATAGTTGGATGAACATTTTTTTAAAAAAAAAAAATTTCCACCGGGCGTCTGCCCCTATTAGAGTTCCGACTAAATTTGACTTATTTATAGCAGGGCCCATTCTAGGGGTAGCACTCCCAGTATGATTTTAGCACTCCCAATATGATTTTTTTTCATACTCAGAGCTCAACCTCGAGATTATTAGTTAAGAATGGAGCAGTGCCACCACTGAAGCACAATTTATACCGAAAGAGTAATATGTATATATATATGTGTATGTGAAAATTGTTAATATGATTTCGACAAATATATTAATATCAAATCATGTATTCATAATTCCAAAAGCATAACAAACTTAATACAATAAGTGTTTTGTACTATTCCTACTATCATTTCTTTACGTTCCTTTCCTATTTTGAGTTTTTATTTGTTTATTTATTCATTTTTCATTAGGAGTTAGGAAGTCCAAATAAACATCATAAACACATCAACCGCCAGCTTGCCCATCTACGAAAGAGTACAGAGTGGACAAGTGTCACAGCATTACCTCAGACTCATCAAGAGTCTCAACTCATCACATGGATCATCTCAGGGGTGTCCACCCACGTTCATCTCATCTCATCTAGACTCGGAGTAAGGTGCGAATTTTCCCGGGAGTTTCTCTTATTCGACAACACTCACTTATGAGCAAGTGAATGTACAACAATCACCCTGATGTTGCCACAGTGGTTCCAAACTTACCAGGTAAGGAACACTGGATTCCATATCAATATATCCGACATGGAATCAAACTGAACCGATCCTCTATTGCTTTCAGGGACGGTTAAACCTCGAGGGAAATCATATATATATGTGATGGTTTAATCCTCTCCTACGTTTGGCGACGTAGTTAATGAGTTCGAGTGGGACTCACTCATACTCATTTTGGTGCTCGATACTCCTCCCGACTCAACGCTCATAAAATCAACCTCAACCAGTCTTATAGGGATCCACTCCCCGTCAACGACTGCCAGTTTCATAGGGACTCACTCCCCGTCCACGATTGATATTCCTCAGGGACCTTGGCCCTTTCATCAATTATCTCGTAGGGACTTCCACCCTATCATTAACACCTCATAGAGATTTCAACCCTATCATCAACATCTCCTCAATGACTCAAGATTTTATAACCGCCATCAGGAAACAAGTGAATAACACATCGGTAGAGTTCATTTATAGAGACTCATAAATCAATCAAGATTTCATCAACTCATCATCAGAATCAACAATCTCAACTTAAGGCTCTAGACTCAAGTCTCAAGTTCAATATGCATGCTTTTCAAATTAATCATGTAGGGTTATGCAAATTCCATGAAGGTATTCAATTTAAGAAAACAAATAGTATGATGATCATCAATAGAGAAAACATGGAGTTTCAAATATAATTTTCAAGAAAATCCATCAAAGAAATCATGCATGTAGACTCTTCAATCATCAACTCATCTATGACCTCTATGGGGCACATGAGAGAAGAATCTCATGTTTTCGTTTATCCTTACATACCTGTAATGTAGCTGTTCAACCGGGTGATGTCGAGGATATCTTCTCGAAGGTCTCACCCCAAGCCCTTCTCTCCTCTTCTCAAGCCCTAGTCTTGTTAGAGTTTTAGAATAGGACTTTGTACGGGGTTTTTAGGTTCTTTTCGTGTAGAAACGACCCTACTAGCCGTTTATTAGTCTTTAGGAGGGGTTAGGGATTGACCAGAATGCCCCTTGAAATAAATTAGAAATTTCCAGTTCAGAAAATGTATGGTCCGTGATGCGGACCCATCACGATTAGTGTATTTTTGGAAAAGTGTTTTTGAACGAGTTTTCTTCATCCCGTCGAAAATCTGGAAAAACATACAAGTGTCCCTCCACGACAGGTGCACATCGCGCCTCTGTCGCGGACAATCACTATTTTGTGACTTGGATCGAAAATTTATCTTTCGATCGGGTCGTCCTAAAATTCGACCAAGACCATTTCCCCACTCTATTTTTCATGCTGATCACGAATCCGGTCTCGGATTTGCCATACGAGCCCCGAAAGATGGGTTACGCGCATACCCCCGCTCTAGGGGCATTTTGATAATTTTACCGGGCGTCATGAAGTGGGACTCACTCTTACCCATTTCGGTGCTCAATATGTCACGCCCCGGGAGGGTACCCTTGGCGTGGCCGGCACTCAGAGACTATTGTTAGTCCCCAAGCGAACCACTTAGCCTCCTCACATCATTCAATCGAATAAACTCTACTGAACAGTGGAAAATATAATTAAGTAATGGATACATCTCATCTAAAATCTCAAAAGAATATATAAAATAATAAAGGCTAGTAGAAAGAACTAGCTCACAATCTCAACATCAACACTCGACCATCGTCTACGAAGCCTCTATCACTAATCATGTGGTGCCAATGACAAATCCATGGCTACCCAAATCAAAATAAAAGAAATAGTCCAATCTAACTCTAAAGCATGATGAAATAAAAGTAGTGGATCCTCCGGAGTAGGGGAGGCTCACCAAATCAACTTCGAATCTCAGATCTTCAACGGAGCGCCTGTCGATGATCTCTAGTACCTGCCTCTACATCATAAAATGATGCAGTCCAGAGTGGACGTCAGTACTTGGAATGTACTGGTATGTAAAATAGCTGAATGAAACAGAAACCGGTAGAATAATACGGAAACAATAGCAACTCAAAATACATATCAAATCACATCATTAGTCAAATGTCCATCTATGCAAGAATAAAGAGTAGACAAGTGACCTATCAACAACTCAAACCTCATCAATTATCTCAGACTCATCTCAAAGGAGTTCACCTCCTCTTATCTCATCACATTTCATTTCATCTCATCTCATCTCAGTGGAGCTCACCTCCTCTCATCTCTTCTAGACTCGGAGTAAGGTACGAAATTTATGGGAGTTTCTCTTAACCGACAACAATCACTTATGAGCCAGTGATTGTACAACAATCCCGCCGGTGTTGCCACGGCCGTCCCGTACTTGCCAGGTAGAGACGAATCGAAACCATAATGGATAAATCCAAGATGGAGACAGAACAATCAACAAAGTCCGCTATTGATTTCAGGGACATCAACTCAAGAGGAAAACCTCTTCTATGCTTGGCGACATAGTTTAATGAGTTCGAGTGGGACTCACTCTTACCCATTTCGGTGCTCGATACTCCTCCCGACTCAATGCTCATAAGACCATCAATCAAATCAAACCAATCTCGTAGGGACTTTAACCCCGTCAACGATCGGTATCTCATAGGGACTTTAACCCTATCATCAATCAAGCTCATAGGGACTTTACCCCTCTCATCAATCAATCTCATAGGGACTTTAACCCTCTCATCATTCGTTCTTATCAATGACTCAAGATTAGAACAATCATTAGGAATCAAGTGAATAGACACACCGGTAGAGTTTATTTGTAGAGACTCATAAGACAATCAAACTCTATCAATTCATCATCATCCTCTCATCACAATCACAATCACCATCAACAATCTTAACTCAAGGCTCTAGACTCATCATTCTCTCATCACAATCACAATCTTAATTCAAGGCTCTAGACTCATCATTCTCAAGTTCATTATGCATGCTATTCAAATTAATCATGTAGGGTTATGCAAATTCTCATGAAAATATCTAACTTAAGAAAACCAATAGTATGATGATCATCAACATAGAAAACATATAGTTTCAAATATAATTTCCAAGAAAATCCATCAAAGAAATCATGCATGCAGACTCTTCAATCATCAACTCATCTATGACCTCTATGGGGCACATGAGAGAACAATCTCATGTTTTAGTTTAGCCTTACATACCTGTGATACCGTCAACAATCGAGTACTTTCGGGGGTCTCCGCTCGAATTCCTCCCACAAGCTCTTCTCTCTTCTCCTCAAGCCCTAGCCTTGTTAGTTTCTAAGGGATAGGACTTAGAATGAGGTTTTAGACCCCTTTTTGGTTGAAAACGACTTAATTAGTCGTGTACCAGTGTTTAGGAGGGACTAGGGATTGACTAGAATGCCCCTAGAATTAAATTAGGAACTTGCAGTTCGGAAAAACACACGGTCCGCGACGCGGACCTATCGCGTACTGCGTAATTTTGGAAAAAGTGCTTTTGTACGAGTTCTCTTCATCCCGTCGAAAATTTTGGAAAACACACAAGTGCGACTCCGCGTCAGGTCCGCGACGCGCCTCCGTCGCGGACAGCCACTGTTTTGTGACTTGATTCGAAAATTTATCTTTCGATCGGGTCGCTCTAAAATTCGACCGAGACCATTTTCCCACTCCATTTTCCATGCTGATCACAAATCCGGTCTCGGATTCGCCATACGAGCATCGGAAGATGCGTTACGCGCATACCCTCACTCCGGGGGTATTTTGGTAATTTTACCGGGCGTTACATCATCTCCCCCTTGGGATCATTCGTCCTCGAATGATGAGTAGAGGTGGGGACTAAAGCACAAATAGACTCGAGACTCATCTTCTACTCAGTTCAAGCAATCCATCCTCGACCAGGCAATAGTAAGTCTCATCAAAATAAAACAACCAGTTTAGTGAAGAGCAAGGATTTTTACCTTAATTGTTTCCATCATCCGTTGTCACGAATAGGTGCGGGTATTTGGCCCTCATCTCCTCCTCAGCTTCCCATGTGGCTTCTTCAACGAATTGATTCCTCCACAGGACTTTGACTGAGGCTATCTCTTTGTTCCTCAACCTGCGAACCTGACGATCAAGGATCTGAACCGGGACCTCTTCATAGGATAGGCTATCTTTCACTCCAAGGCCATCGATAGGAATCACCACGGCGGGATCTCCCAAGCATTTCTTTAGCATTGACACATGGAATACCGGATGAACTCCCTCTAACTCGGAAGGTAACCCCAACTCGTAAGCCACCTTCCCAATCCTTTTTACGATCTGATATGGCCCAACATATCGTGGGCTTAACTTTCCCTTCTTTCCAAACCTTAGGACACCTTTCATGGGTGATACTTTCAAATACACCCAATCATCTATCTCAAACTCTAAGTCTCTTCTCCTTACGTCGGTGTAGGATTTTTGGCGACTCTGGGCAGTTTTTAGCCTCTCTCTAATGATCTTGACTTTTTCCATCGACTGGTGAACAAGATCAGGCCCAATCAGCCCTGCTTCTCCAACCTTAAACCACCCAATCGGCGACCTACATCTTCTCCCGTACAGGGCCTCATAAGGAGCCATCCGAATGCTTGCATGATAACTATTGTTATATGCGAATTCGATCAAGGGTAGATGGTCATCCCAATTTCCTTTGAAGTCAAGTACACAAGCTCTCAACATATCCTCGAGTGTTTGAATCGTACGCTCTGCCTGACCATCCGTCTGCGGGTGAAAAGTTGTACTCAGATTCACCTTAGTACCCAAACCTTTCTGAAACGATCTCCAGAACTGGGAGGTAAATTGAGCCCCTCTGTCCGAGATGATAGACAAAGGAACCCCATGCAACCTCACGATCTCCTGGACGTACAATCTGGCATATTCTTCCGCAGTGTTTGTTGTCTTTACTGCCAAGAAGTGAGCCGACTTTGTCATCCTATCCACGATCACCCATATCGAATCATGTTGCTTTCGAGATTTCGGCAGGCCAGTGATAAAGTCCATGTTGATCATCTCCCATTTCCACTCCGGAATTTCAAAGTTCTGAGCCAATCCACATGGCCTTTGATGTTCAACCTTCACTTGTTGGCAATTTGGGCATTTCGAGACAAACTCTGCAACATCCCTCTTCATCCCATTCCACCAATAGACCTCCCTTAAGTCGTGGTACATTTTGGTGGAGCCAGGGTGAATGGAATATTTAGTGTTATGAGCTTCTGCCATGATTCTGTCCCGTATGCCATCAACATTTGGAACACACAATCGACCTTGATATCTCAGTACATCATCTCCCCCTTTGGAGAAGACCGTCACCTTCTGATTGTGGACATCCTCCTTCAATTGGAGTATAACTGGGTCTTGGTCTTGCTTTTCTTTCACTTCTATCACTAGCGAGGAAGCAGACCCGTTCTCCACATTAACTCCTCCTTCGTTGTTCTCCTCAAGTCGGACCCCTAATCGAGCCAACCGGTGTACGTCCTTGGCTAATTCCCTCTTTCCTTCCTCCACATGGGCTGTGCTACCCATTGATAACCTGCTAAGATCATCAGCAACAACGTTAGCTTTACCTGGATGATAGTGAATGCTCATGTCGTAATCCTTGAGCAACTCCAACCATCTCCTCTGTCGCAAGTTAAGCTCCTTCTGACTGAAAACATACTGCAAGCTCTTGTGGTCTGTGAACACATCCACGTGTACCCCATACAAGTAGTGACGCCAGATCTTAAGGGCGAACACTACCGCTGCCAACTCGAGGTCATGGGTTGGGTAATTCCTTTCATGGACCTTGAGTTGCCTGGAGGCATAGGCTATCACCTTCCCCCTTTGCATTAGTACACATCCCAGTCCGACCCTTGAGGCATCACAATAAATCACAAAGCCCTCATTTCCCTCGGGTAAAGTTAAGACTGGTGCAGTAGTCAATCTCGTTTTCAATTCCTGGAAACTCTTCTCACATTCCTCGGACCACTGAAACTTGACCTTTTTCTGGGTCAACTTGGTCAATGGTGCGGATAAGGAAGAAAATCCTTCTACAAACCTGCGGTAGTAGCCCGCCAACCCCAAGAAACTTCTAATGTCGGTCGGAGTGGTTGGTCGGGGCCAGTTCTTAACCGCTTCAATCTTCTGGGCGTCCACCTGAATACCATCACTGGAAACAACGTGGCCCAGGAAGGCTGCTGACTTAAGCCAGAACTCACACTTTGAAAATTTTGCATACAACTCATGGTCCCTAAGAGTTTGGAGGACAACTCTGAGGTGATTGGCATGCTCCTCCTCACTCCTTGAATATATCAGAATATCATCGATGAATACAATCACAAACAAGTCAAGATACGGTTTGAACACCCTGTTCATCAAGTCCATAAAGGCGGCAGGTGCATTCGTCAACCCAAAGGACATGACCAGGAATTCAAAATGGCCATATCTAGTCCTAAAGGCTATCTTTGGAATGTCGCACTCTCTCACCTTCAGCTGCTGGTAGCCAGATCTGAGGTCTATCTTAGAGAAACAAGAGGCGCCCTGAAGTTGGTCAAACAAATCATCTATCCTTGGGAGAGGATATTTGTTCTTCACCGTGACCTTGTTCAGTTGCCTATAATCAACACACATTCTGAGAGACCCATCTTTCTTTCGCACGAATAGGACAGGAGCACCCCATGGTGAAACACTTGGCCTAATGAAGCCCTTCTCTAGCAAATCTTTTAGTTGCTCTTTCAATTCTTTCAGCTCAGCGGGGGCCATCCTGTAAGGTGGAATCGAAATGGGTTGGGTATCAGGAAGAATGTCAATCCCGAAGTCAATCTCCCTATCAGGAGGAACTCCGGGCAGATCATCAGGAAATACTTCCGGATACTCACTAACAATCGGAACTGACTCAAGAGTTGGGGACTCAACCTCGTCTGATTTCACTCGTACTAGGTGATAGATACAACCTTTGGAAATTAACTTCCGGGCTTTAAGATATGAGATAAACCTCCCCCTCGGTGTCACTGAGTCACCCTTCCACTCTAGAACTGGTTCATTTGGAAATTGGAACTTAACAATTCGGGATCTACAATCAACAGAGGCATAACAGGCGTGGAGCCAATCCATGCCAAGGATCAAGTCAAAATCAATCATCTCCAGCTCAATCAAGTCGACAAGAGTGTCCCTATGATAGATAGACACTACGCAAGTCCTATAAATTCTCTCAGCTCGAATAGACTCACCCACTGGAGTAGAAACATCAAAAGGTTCAAGGAGACTCTCAGGGGTCATATCAAATTTACTGGCCACATAAGGAGATACAAATGACAGTGTGGCACCAGGGTCCATCAAGACATAACAATCAAAAGTAAAGACACGAATCATACCCGTCACCACATCTGGGGAGTTCTCCTGATCTTGGCGACTACCCATGGCGTACAAGCGGTTTGTCGCTCCGCCTGTTCCTGACATAGTGGCCCTCTGGTTCCCTCCTACAAGTGGGGCCGATGCAGTGGATTGAGCTCGGCTAGCCCATCGAGGACAGTCTCTCTGATAGTGACCCACTTGGCCACATTTGTAGCACCCATCTTTTCCCTCACGACAGCTCCCCAGGTGCAACTTGCCACACTTTTTACATGGCGGTTGACCCCGCGATCCTTGAGCCACACTAGCTTGTGACTGGGACCCATGGGCTCTAGTATTCTGGGACCTTTGATCATCCCTGATCCTAGGCATGGGCGCACTAGCAGATGATGGTGTTGGAAATCGATGACCATTGTCTCTCCTTCCCGTCTCATAGCTAGACGTTTTGGCTTTCTTGCGCCTGAATTCCTCCTTGTCATGCTGCCTCTCCTCATCAGCTTGTTGTACAAATGTCATCAATCGCCCAATGTCCATATCACTCACCAGCATTGCCCCTCTGCCATCCCTTTTGGGCCCTCTATTCAACCCATCGACATACATTCCCATTCTCCCCCTCATGTCGGCAATCATATCCGGAGCATAGCGAGATAGCTGTGTGAACTTCAGGCCATACTCCTGCACGGTCATGGAGCCCTGTTTTAGATTCAGAAACTCCCTCACCTTAGCCTCTCTTTTCTCCCTTGGGAAGAAGCGTCCCAAGAAGGCATCCTCAAACACTGCCCAGGTCACACATGAATCATCATCCACTCGGCCCCTCTTCCATTGGTCGAACCACAGCCTGGCCACCCCTTTGAGTTGATAGGCAGCCAACTCAACTTTATCAACATCAGCCACGTGCATCACTTGGAACACCTTCTCAAGTTCCTCTATATAGTTCTCGGGGTCTTCAGTAGATGCCGACCCCGTGAACTCGGGCGGGTTCATCCTCAGAAATTCTCGGACTCTAGAGGTGCCATGAGAGTCTGTCCCACCCGCACCTTGCCTCACAGCAGGTGCTGCGACAGCCTGGGCCAAAGTTTGAATGGCTTGGCGTAGCTCAGCATTCGAGATCTCAGCTTGAGGAGGTTGCCCAACAGGGACAGCTGGGTCCACGGGCCCCTCGGGTACTTGAGGTTCAGGTGGGTTAACAGCTCGCCTGGCAGGACGTCCCCTTCCTCTAACAGCTCTTCTGGGAGGCATGTTATCGATTCTGCACGTGTAACGCACGAGTTAGAGGATAGTTTTCATAGAGTTCAACTCCATCGCACGATTTAGAGTAAGAAAGAAGTGTAACCATTCCTAATGTCCCATAGCCTCCTGCTTATGAAGTGTGGTCGACAACACACCCATAAACAAGACTCTACTAGACACGGCCTCATAGACTCCCTAGGACACTTGAACTCTGTGCTCTGATACCAAGTTTGTCACGCCCCGGGAGGGTACCCTTGGCGTGGCCGGCACTCAGAGACTATTGTTAGTCCCCAAGCGAACCACTTAGCCTCCTCACATCATTCAATCGAATAAACTCTACTGAACAGTGAAAAATATAATTAAGTAATGGATACATCTCATCTAAAATCTCAAAAGAATATATAAAATAATAAAGGCTAGTAGAAAGAACTAGCTCACAATCTCAACATCAACACTCGACCATCGTCTACGAAGCCTCTATCACTAATCATGTGGTGCCAATGACAAATCCATGGCTACCCAAATCAAAATAAAAGAAATAGTCCAATCTAACTCTAAAGCATGATGAAATAAAAGTAGTGGATCCTCCGGAGTAGGGGAGGCTCACCAAATCAACTTCGAATCTCAGATCTTCAACGGAGCGCCTGTCGATGATCTCTAGTACCTGCCTCTACATCATAAAATGATGCAGTCCAGAGTGGACGTCAGTACTTGGAATGTACTGGTATGTAAAATAGCTGAATGAAACAGAAACCGGTAGAATAATACGGAAACAATAGCAACTCAAAATACATATCAAATCACATCATTAGTCAAATGTCCATCTATGCAAGAATAAAGAGTAGACAAGTGACCTATCAACAACTCAAACCTCATCAATTATCTCAGACTCATCTCAAAGGAGTTCACCTCCTCTTATCTCATCACATTTCATTTCATCTCATCTCATCTCAGTGGAGCTCACCTCCTCTCATCTCTTCTAGACTCGGAGTAAGGTACGAAATTTATGGGAGTTTCTCTTAACCGACAACAATCACTTATGAGCCAGTGATTGTACAACAATCCCGCCGGTGTTGCCACGGCCGTCCCGTACTTGCCAGGTAGAGACGAATCGAAACCATAATGGATAAATCCAAGATGGAGACAGAACAATCAACAAAGTCCGCTATTGATTTCAGGGACATCAACTCAAGAGGAAAACCTCTTCTATGCTTGGCGACATAGTTTAATGAGTTCGAGTGGGACTCACTCTTACCCATTTCGGTGCTCGATACTCCTCCCGACTCAATGCTCATAAGACCATCAATCAAATCAAACCAATCTCGTAGGGACTTTAACCCCGTCAACGATCGGTATCTCATAGGGACTTTAACCCTATCATCAATCAAGCTCATAGGGACTTTACCCCTCTCATCAATCAATCTCATAGGGACTTTAACCCTCTCATCATTCGTTCTCATCAATGACTCAAGATTAGAACAATCATTAGGAATCAAGTGAATAGACACATCGGTAGAGTTTATTTGTAGAGACTCATAAGACAATCAAACTCTATCAATTCATCATCATCCTCTCATCACAATCACAATCACCATCAACAATCTTAACTCAAGGCTCTAGACTCATCATTCTCTCATCACAATCACAATCTTAATTCAAGGCTCTAGACTCATCATTCTCAAGTTCATTATGCATGCTATTCAAATTAATCATGTAGGGTTATGCAAATTCTCATGAAAATATCTAACTTAAGAAAACCAATAGTATGATGATCATCAACATAGAAAACATATAGTTTCAAATATAATTTCCAAGAAAATCCATCAAAGAAATCATGCATGCAGACTCTTCAATCATCAACTCATCTATGACCTCTATGGGGCACATGAGAGAACAATCTCATGTTTTAGTTTAGCCTTACATACCTGTGATACCGTCAACAATCGAGTACTTTCGGGGTCTCCGCTCGAATTCCTCCCACAAGCTCTTCTCTCTTCTCCTCAAGCCCTAGCCTTGTTAGTTTCTAAGGGATAGGACTTAGAATGAGGTTTTAGACCCCTTTTTAGTTGAAAACGACTTAATTAGTCGTGTACCAGTGTTTAGGAGGGACTAGGGATTGACTAGAATGCCCCTAGAATTAAATTAGGAACTTGCAGTTCGGAAAAACACACGGTCCGCGACGCGGACCTATCGCGTACTGCGTAATTTTGGAAAAAGTGCTTTTGTACGAGTTCTCTTCATCCCGTCGAAAATTTTGGAAAACACACAAGTGCGACTCCGCGTCAGGTCCGCGACGCGCCTCCGTCGCGGACAGCCACTGTTTTGTGACTTGATTCGAAAATTTATCTTTCGATCGGGTCGCTCTAAAATTCGACCGAGACCATTTTCCCACTCCATTTTCCATGCTGATCACAAATCCGGTCTCGGATTCGCCATACGAGCATCGGAAGATGCGTTACGCGCATACCCTCACTCCGGGGGTATTTTGGTAATTTTACCGGGCGTTACACAATACTCCTCCCAAAACTCGACATGTTCATAAAACATCAACCTCATTAGTCCCATAGGGACATAATGCCTCAACATCAGTCCCATAGGGACATGATACCTCAACATCAGTCCCGTAAGGACTTAATATAATACCTTAACATCAATATCACCTCACCTCACTAATATCAACATCAACATCATGGACTCAAGATACTATTTTAGAAATTAATCTTCCAGTTTTAAGGCATCATAAACATCATTCTCATCAATATCATCATCAAGACTCTCATCAAATGTGAAACACAATCACAACATCAAAAATATCATCATCGTCAAGGCTCTAGACTCATCCCCTAAGTTCATCATGTATGCTTTTCAAATAAACATGTAGGGTTATGCAAAATCTCATGAAAAATGTTAACTTCAAAAAAACAATTAGTATGATGATCATCAACATAGAAAACATGTAATTTCAAATTAATTTTTTTCAATGAAAAACTCTAGAGTACTCATGCACATATACTCTTCAACCATCAACTCATCTTTGGCCTCTATGGGGCACATGAGAGAACAATCTTATGCTTTTAGTTTAGCCTTACATACCTGAAAATTTGATATTATAATAAAAATTTGATGAATACTCGTTTCTTGGAGAAAATCCTCGATCTCGGTAGTTCTTTTATAGTGGAAGAACTTGGAAAGACATTGTTTGAAGAGCTTTTTTTTTATTCTTGAATTCTTGACTTAGAATCTTTAGAGTTCTTGATGAAGAACCCTAATTCATGAAAAGAAGAATCAAGAAATCCTTTCTTGGGATTCTTGAATTCGCTCTCTTGAAACCCTAGGTTATAATTTAAGATTCTATTAGGGATTCATGAATAGATAGAGAAATTAGCTTAAAGCATATAAAGAATAACTCACCTTGATGATGAATCTTGAAAGTTAATCCTAACTTGATGACTTTCTCGATGATTCTTGAGCGTTTTATGTTTAGGAGCGGAGGAGAAGGTTTTGACTCATGAAACTGACGTTTTATGCGTTTTGGGACCTTAAATAGACCCCCAAAGGTTTTAGGATAAAAGTACCCTCAAAATAAAATAAAGGAAAGTCTCTTAGCTTATCCGGAAAGGGTTCGTGTGCCACGCCTCGGGAGGGTACCCTAGGTGTGGCCAGCACTCGAGGACTATCGCTAGTCCCCAAGCGAACCACTTAGCTCCATCACATCGTTCAATCAAATAACTTTACTGGATAGTAGGAAAATAAAAGTCTAGTGGACACATCATATCTAAAGCCTCAAAGGAGTATATATATATAATAAAGGCTAGTAAAAAGAACTAGCTCACAATCTCAACATCAAATGCTTGAACATCGTCTATGAAGCCTTTATCACTAATCATGTGGTGCTAATGACAAATCCATGGCTACTCCAATCAAAACAAAAGAAATAGTCCCGTCTAACTCTAAAGCATGATGAAATAAAAGAGTGAATCCTCCGGAGTAGGTGAGGCTCACCAAGAAGCTGCAATCTCGAATCCTCAATGAAGCGCCTGTCGACGATCCCTAGTACCTGCCTTTGTATTATAAAACGATGCAGTCCAAGGGGACATCAGTACTTGGAATGTACTAGTATGTAATATAGCTGAGTGAAATAGAAACCGATAGATAATATGGAAACAATAATAACTCAAAATAAACACCAAATCACATCTTTCGTCAAATGTCTATCTATGCAAGAATAAAGAGTAGACAAATGACACATCATTAACTCAGACTCATCAATAGTCTTAACCCATCTTAAACTCAACTCAGAGGAGCTCACCCCCTCTCATCTCATCTAGACTCGGAGTAAGGTACGAAATTTATAGTAGTTTCTCTTAACCGACAACAACCACTTATGAGACAGCCATTGCACAACATCCCGCCGGTGTTGCCACGACCGTGCTATACTTGCCAGGTAGAGAACGAATCAAAAACCATATCAGCTCACCCAATATGGAGTCAGAAAACTCAACAAGTCCGCTATTGCTTTCAGGGACATAAACTCAAGAGGAAAACCTCTTCTACGCTTGGCGACGTAGTTTAATGGGTTCAAGTGGGAGTCATTCTTACCCATTTCGGTGCTCGATACTCCTTCCGACTCAATGCTCATAAAACCTCCATAGCAATTCTCAACCAATCTAATAGGGACTCACTCCCCGTCAATGATCGGTATCTCATAGGGGCTTTAACCTTTTCATCAATCTATCTCATCAATAGCTCAAAATTTAGAACAATCATGAAGGATTAAATGAATAGACACATCGGTAAAGTTCATTTGTAGGGACTCATAACACAATCAAACTCTATCAATCCATCATCATTCTCTCATCACAATCACAATCACAATCAACAATCACGAACTCAACTCAAGGCTCTAGACTCAATTTTCAAATTTAATATGCATGCTTTTCGAATCGGTCGTGTGGGGTTTATGCAAATTCTCATGAAAGTATTCAATTTAAGAAAGCAATTCGTATGATGATCATCAACGTAGAAAACATGTAATTTCAAATACAATTTTCAAGAAAAACCATCAAAGACATCATTCATGTAGACTCTTCAATCATCAACTCATCTATGACCTCCATGGGGCACATGAGAGAATAATCTCATATTATAGTTTAGCCTTACATAACTGTGATGTGGCTAATAACTGAGTATGTCTAGGATCTCTTCTCGAATTTCTCACACAAGCTCTTCTCTCTTCTCCTCAAGCCCTAGCCTTGTTAGATTAGAGAATAGGACTTCGAATGAGGGTTTTAGACCCTTTTTACGTAGAAACGTCATTATTAGCCGTGTATTAGAGTTTAGGAGGGGTGGAGGATTGACTGGAATGCCCCTCATAATTATTTGGAAATTTTCAGTCCGAAAAATACGCGGTTCGCGACGCAGACCTATCGCGAACAGGGTATTTTTGGAAAAACATTTTTGAACGAGGTTTCTCCATCCCGTCGAAAAATTGGAAAATCGCACAAGTGCTTCTCTGCGACAGGTCCGCGACGCGCCTCTGTTGCAGACCGCCACTGTTTTCTGATTTGAATCGAAAATTTATCTTTCCATCGGGTCGCTCTAAAAATCGACTGAGACCACCTTCCCACTCAATTTTTCATGCTAATTCCAAATCCGGTCTCGGATTTGCCATACGAGCTTCGAAAGATGCGTTATGCGCCTATCCTCACTCTAGAGGTATTTTGGTAATTTTACCGGGCGTTACATCGCGATAGGTCCGCGTCGCGGAGCCGTCGCGGACCTTTAGATAGCTCTGTAGGTCTCCAGTAAAATAGTCATAAATTTCTACTCCGAACTTTGTTTAACGCGAAATAAAATGCGTTAGAAAGCTAACTCAAAGATCTTTAATTTGATATATTATGGATCACCTAACTCATTATACTTTAGGAGATATGGTCATTTGAAGTTGACCCTTCCATCAACTCATATGAAAACTTAGTCGCTAGAAATTCTTTGGATTTGACTTGATGTAAAAGATCTTTTATAACTCTAAATCACATCTAATATACTTTAAATGCTTATGAATTGATCCTATCATATGAAGGATGGCTCAATCTTAGTTTAAAAAAAGTTGGGGTGTTAAAGGTTATTTCCGAAAAATCCTCGTCACAAAAATTAAGTCTCATAAGCAGAAGATACTAGATAAGGAAAAAAGAGGGAAAAAATAGAGGATCATAAAAACTAAACAGTCAAGAAAAATTCAATGAATTTTGACCAACTAAAAAAGTGAAATTTTAATCACATCCTTAATAAATATGGATCATTTATAAATCTATTCTTAGATTTAATGCAATATAATTGATCTTTCTCTTGAGTTATTACATCAAGATCGTCACCTCTTATAAATACCTAAGATGTTATTTTTTTGTTTCAATATGTTTACGTATAATTGGACATCACCTCACTAAGGTTTGTTTTTCCTATTTCTTATTATATTTTTTTCATGTTTATTGTTTCTATACAAGTCAAACCTCTATATATCGTTTCTTAGAGTTGTTCTTTTGTTTGTTATATAAAATGAAAAATTAATTCCAATTTTTTTAATTTACTGTTTTTATGAATTGTTGTTACAGAGAGGTCGTTTGAGTATAATGTCTAATCTTGTTTTTGGGTATTCA
The DNA here is from genome assembly GCA_029948455.1 of Solanum rostratum. Taxonomy (NCBI): domain Eukaryota; kingdom Viridiplantae; phylum Streptophyta; class Magnoliopsida; order Solanales; family Solanaceae; genus Solanum; species Solanum rostratum. The sequence continues at coordinate 10,861,838 of CM057053.1, read as the reverse complement.
GTGATTAATTTATGTGAAAATGACATCATCATCTAATGGTAACGGTGACTGGAGGCGTGAGATGTGCACAGAGTTGGACAATTTGAGACAACATTTGAGAGACATTGATATTTTGATAGAAGATGCCAGAGCACAAGGCCTGAATGGAGTGTTGGCTGTGATGCTAAAAATACGTGATTCTTATTTGATGAGAGAGAGTGAGCTTGAAAATGTACTTGAGACTAACTATAACACCTTTTATCGTAGATATCTTTGAGTGATATCTTCCTTATAGGAAGATTATAAGAATTGTTATGGTGTTGGTTGATTGTTGTCCAGAAAAAAAAATAAGATAAGCAAGAGGATAAACTTTATTTTCTCCCGCTTTGAAATTCTTTATCTAAATGATTTGTTTATATTAAATTGTATGTATTCTTTTCATTTTCTTGATTAAATGTCTTCAGAAGATAGATGTAAGATTTGAATACACACTATCATGCCCTCATTTCTTTTCAGTCGGGGTAGAGGAAGGAGAAATAGAAGAGGAGTACAATTAAGGTAGGGGATCGAATCCTCACTAATAAAGTGAAAATTTACATAACTAACCAACTGAACCACTAATATCTCCCTTCAGATCTCGCTTGTGGGATTACATCGAATATGTTACCCCCTTTATTTTAATATATTTTCCCAACTTTTATTCTAAATTTGTTTAAAAGACGAATGCATTTTTTTAAAACAATTTTTAGTTTCAATTTTTTAGATGACATATTAAAGGCTGTTAGTTCTCATGATTTCAGACACTAAGATAGGCTCCACATTATCACTCCACAATACTCATTTTCATCTTGTTGACTCATTAGTCGCATTGACGATAAAAATTAACAAGTCTACAATTTATAATATTTTTCATATAATTTTTTAATATCAAAATTATAACTTAAAATTACTAATCAGTTGATCTAATTCATTTTAATTTCAAATGAAAGATTAATCAAATGTATTTTCGACAAACAACAAAAGTGCAACATATATATAATTTGTTTGATACTAGCAAAATAAAGTATAGTCTATGAAAAAATTAAAATACATAGTATGGAAATGGAAATAAAAAAAAAACACAACATATTTCTTCTTCAAATTAAATTAAAATGAAAGACAAACATTTTTTTAATTAATGTATTACTTAGAAACAGGAATCTGGACACAGGCCAACAAGTTGACAAGGAAGTTGCAAGCAATTTATTGCCTTCACCCTAATCTCTGATCGTCGTAATTTAAAAAAAAGACACAAATTCAAATGAACATATAACAAATAATTAACCTGTTTTTTGATGAAAAGGTTCATGAAAATACATTAAATCTGAAAACTTAAATGTTTTTATATTGATAAGAAAATACAAAGGCTATATATATTGAAATATGATTTTTTAGCACTTCCAATATGATTTATTTCATACTCCGAGCTCATGCTCGAGATTGTTAGTTAAGAATGGAGCAGTGTCGCCACTGAAACACAATTTATATCTAAAGAGTAATATGTATATATATGTGTATGTCAAAATTGTTAATATGATTTCAACAAATATATTAATATAAAATCATGTATTCATAATTCCAAAAGCATAACAAACTTAATACAACAAGTGTTTTGTACTATTCCTACTATCATTTCTTTACTTTCCTTTCCTATTTTGAGTTTTTATTTGTTTATTTATTCATTTTTCATTAGGAGTTAGGAAGACATTTTTCGTTAAATATTAAACATTTTAATTTTTAATTAACACTTAATGAAGCTCCAATCAAAATTTTCATACCATCGAGAAATAATTTATGAATGCCCTTAACCTGTTGAAGAAGTATGTTTGTTTGAAAAATTCATGACTATATATATATTGTTTAGATCTCATTTAATTATTATTAAGAAAAAGTAAAATTAGAAAGCATATAAATATAAAAAAGATAAATATTAGTAATTGTTTCTTGCGAGTTATTTTCATATTTGATGGGCAATATTTAGATACATTTGTTTTTTAGATATATATCCACACTTAAAACTTTACAATGTACATGAGGATGATTCACATAAATATTTTAGTACATTATTTTATACATAATATTCAATATTATTATATAATATTTGAATATGTTGGTTATAGAGGATAATTCAGTAAACATTGTACTACTAAAAAATGGCATTAAAAAAATTGACTCTGAAATATCGTTGTAATGAATAATCATTATAACAAAATTTAACTATAATTGGGGTGGGGTGGGGAGGGGGGCAACAAAATTATATAGTTTTCCTTTTATGAAATCCATCAAGTTAACCCTTCATTGGCTTAGTGGATCGAATTATTTTGTAAAATAATAACAATAAAATAATTATTCATTTTGAGGCAAACTTTACCCACTAAATTAACGTGAACAAAACTAAAAAGTGATCTAAAGAAAATCTATACCAGAAATAATCTTTTTTTATGATGGATTTTATGTATATATAATTCTAATATTTTTATCGGGTTCGTGCTTAGTACGATTTGTTTTAATTAGTGGATAAACATACAATTATTAAATAAAAGGTATTGAATTTTCACTTACTAGAAAAATTAGATTTTTTTGGATTCGAATATCTAGTATGGATATAGTTTGAATATTTCTTTAGATTTGATATTAATATGAAATATTCAAATTAATCATCAATATAAAGCTGTTGCAAAGAAAACAATAATCTCTCTTATATACAATTTCTAATCATGAGTTATTTCTCTTATATCTAATTATAACAACAATAACACATTCAATATAGTATTATAAAATGAGGCTTGAAACTTCTGATAGACCCTTTAACTTTCTTTTATATCCAAGAATATGTAAATATTATATAGATTTAGCACATAAAAATGATGATATCTATAATCATATTTGTGAAGGGTAAAAAATATAGTTAATCCTTCGAGTTTCCTATCTGAATTATCAGGTGTATGAGTTTTCTATATGAACTATCACCCATTATCAAAACACATCTCAACTATCAATTGTGTCCCCTTTCTATTTGAACAATGGTGATTTTTAAGGTACCAAAAGAGAGCAACTATTGATTCAGGTGTGTAATTTGATAAATAGTTAGTAATAATCCAGGTTGAAAATTCACCCATATGATAGTTCAGGTATGGAACATGAAAAATATGGATATTTTAAATGTGTTTTTCATCATATTTTAATGAATGATTGATGATACATCAGATCGAAAACTCACACATATAAAACTCGAAAATCAAAGTACATAAAGTACATTTTTGACCATTTATGCTTTGCGCATTATGATTCTTCACTACTGAGTTAATGAAAGTACTAATAACAAATAAAGTTTGTTGTATAATTAATGCAAAAAAGTGATCTAAATTGGTGATTTTTATGTGTTTGTTCTGGCTAATATAGCATGCAATAGATTCATTTAATATAGGATTATAAAGACTAATAGTCAACAAAATTTACTGAATTTTAACTAAGACTAAATAGTCATCAAAATTTACTGAATTTTAACTAACTTAAAATTTTTAATTTTTAATCATATCCTTAATAAATAGGGATAAATTATAGATATTCTTATATTTATTTAATGTGATATAACTGATCTATCCGTGATTTATGATATCAGGACTACAACCCTTTATAAATACCTAAAGCGTTAATATTTTAACTTGATTTACTGCATAAGTTGTTTTCGTGAATGATTTTACTGAATTCTATGTATATTTTACTAATGAATGCAAGAATGAACTTAGGGGATGAGTCTAGAGCCTTGACGATGATGATGTTGTAATTGTGGTCCAAATTTTTGAGAGTCTTGATGATGATGTTGATGAGAATAATGTAAACGAGTCTTAAAAACTAGAAACTATATTCTAAAAGAATGTTTCGAGTCTATGATGTTGATGTTGATGAGATGAGTTGATGTTAATGTATACGATGAAAAATCTTGATGATGATATTTTATGAGCATATCGAGTTTTGGGAGGAGTATTGAGCTCCAAAATGGGTGAGAGTGAGTCCCACTCGAACTCATTAACTACGTGGACCGCGTAGGAGAGGATCGAATTGTAATATGGATGTTTCCTTTGTCCCAAAAGAGGACTGATATTTTTCTTGTGGATCCACTGATGGTGATATCCTTTACCCCGGGTAGGGTACTGGATGGATGTGGAAACGATGTTGCTTCATGGTATCATCATCGACTCATAGGTAATGATTGTCGGTTAGAGAAACTCCCAGCTAGATGCATATTGATAGAACTCTGATGTTGATGTGATGGTATGAGTCTTAATGGATATTGATATTTTATTATCTACCCTTTATCCTTATCCTAGACGGGCATGAGTCCTTCGAGTTGAGTTGAGTTGAGTCGAGTTTCCTTGAGATGCGTCTGATGTATTTATAATGTATTGATGATATGTTGATGGATCATTTGTCTACTCTTTATTCTTGCTTTAGATGGACATTTGATATTCTGACGGAGTATGATATTAAGTTGATGTTATCCCTATACTATTCTATTTGTACTGTTATATTCAACTATCTTATATACCGTACATTACATGTACTGACGCCATTCGGTGCCGCATCATTTCATGAGGCAGATACAGTAGGTAGAGGACTTCAGCAGACGCATCGTTGAGGTTCAGAGATTCTAATTTCAGTCATTGGTGAGCCCTCTTTGCTATTCGGAGGAGCCCTTTTTCCTTTACTTGTTATTTTATTTATTGAGTCGGGTATCCATGACCTGTCATGGTACCCTCTTAGACTGTCTAGTTGAGTTAGAGGCTTCATTGACATGAGTTGAGGCCTTTTCCCTATTAAGTTGAGTTAGCATTTATATTTGCTTACCATTGATGTTGAGACTGAATGTTGGTCATTGACCCTCCTTATTGGTGTAGACTGATTGATGTAGCCCACTTCTTTTACATTATTATTCCACTATGCTTGATGTTCAGTGACTGTTCTGAGATGGAGTGGTTCGCTTGGGGACTAGCAATAGTCTCTGAGCGTCGGCCACGCCTAAGGTACCCTCCCCGGGCATGAAAGTAGGTACCTTTGAGTGATAGTTTATTTCTTCCTTATAGGAATGTTATAAGAATTTTATATAGTTGGTTGATTGTTGTTCTGGAGAAAGAAAAAAGTATAATATAAGCAAGAGAATAAACTTTATTTTTTCTTGACTTGAAATCCTTTACCTAAATGATGTGCTTATGTCAACGTATAGGTATTTTTTTCATTTTCCTTATTAATTGTCTTCACTAGGTAGATGCAGGATTCAAGTACATGCCATTGTGCCCCCAAATTTTATTTTTTTTTAGTTGGGGGTAGGGAAAAGAGAAATGGAGGAGGAGATTGCAAGGTGCATGAATCAAATCCTCACTAACAAAGTGCAAGTTCACATAACTAACTCGTTGAACTACAAACATTCCCCTTCAAGTCTCACTTGTGGGATTACGCTGAATATGTTACTCCATTTATCTTAAGTTGTTTATCCTGTTTTTCTTTTTAATTAGTTCAAAAGAAAAATATTTTTTCCTTCTTTTAACAATTTTTAGTTTCATTTTTTCAAATGACTTATTCAAAGTTACAAGATCTAATGATTAAGATAATAAGATAGATCGCACATTATCACTCCATAATCTTCATATTCATCTTGTCAACCTGTTAGTCGTGATATTAGTTATTGGGCTAAAATAATTTAAAATTATTCTTAACAAAATACAATATTGTTATATTATTTTTATGGGTCAAATTAAACCCATACGATTCTTTAATAAGCCTTACACCGTTAAAGTTTTTCATACATTTTATATGTAGAACTTCTTTATATTTTTTCAACTATAAGACTTTAATTTATTCCCACGTCTAGTACTTAGTCAAATAAAATATACCTAGATCTTTAATATTTATAAAATACTATTTCTTTTATCTCAATATATACGGTACTTTTAGCTTTTTGCTATTTAAACTACGTGACTTTTGATAAATATTTTAACATACATTTTTTTTATTATATTAATTCTGCAACAGACAAAATTTTCTTGTTTAACTTTAATTTAAAAATTAGCTGAATGAACTGTCGAGAAACAACAAAAGTGCTACATATAAATTGTTTGATACAAGCAAATTAAAGTAGGTCAAGAAATAAAAAAAAACATACAACGGAAATGAAAATTATAAAAAAGGCAACTATCATATTTCTTCTTCAAATTAAATTAAAATCAAGACAAATATTTTGTTAAGGTCTTATTAGAGATTTTTTTTAAAATTAAAGTACCTAACAGGCTTTGGTACAATAACACTGAAAGCTAACATAGCAAAATTTACCCACTCAATTAACGTGAACAAAACTAAAAAGTGATATCAAGAAAACCTACATAAAAAAAAATCCCTTTTTATGATGGATTATACATACATACATATATACATATATGTATATATCTAACAAAAGGTAATGAATTTTTCACTTATTAAAAAAAATTAGATTTTTGTTCATTCCCTTTATAAATAGGGATAATTTTAACAATCTTTTCACAAGTTTAACTTCGTAACACTAATCTTTCTTCTGGCATATGACATTAAACAATTCTTGCAACCTTTGTTAATTATTTTTAATGTAAAATAAGCGATTCACCTTTAGTGAAGTATACTACAAAAAGAAAGTTAAATATTATTCGTTATATTGATAAGTAATAAGCTAAAAAGAATTGTTATGAAGTAAATTGAAAGAAAATTAAGTGTAATGTCACTAATTACAAGGAATATGTTATACCTTGAAAATTATGAAAATAGCACTAGACAAAAGATTGCTCGTATAATGCATCCATCATCTCATATTTTTATTTTTGGGCAAATTTGAGGCTGAAATATTGATCAGGACAAAAAATTATGTGAAAAAGTGGTCTTTCTTGAATTTTAGACCAACCGGATCAAAAGATGACTTTTTTGGAGCAAATTTGCATATCAAAAGGTTACGTGACATGTCCGCATCGTGAACTTGCCCCTTTATAGTTTATTTTTGCATTTTATTCATAAAATGCATTGGACAAGTGTGATTTACATAAATATGCATAAAATACATTCAATGAGTGAAATTTATGCCTTATTTTATAAGAATGCATATTCTGAATGCATTTTATGCCGTCAAAAAATGAACTACAATGGAACAAGTTCGCATTGCGGACTTACTCTATTATAGTACTCGACATTTAATTTTAAAAACAAAGGTATTCTGTTCTTTTTCCCATACATCCTAGACTAGAACCCCATCAATGTGAATGTAAAATATTCGAATTAATCATCAATATTAAGTTGTTGCCAAGAAAACAATAATTTCTCTTATATGTATATTTTTTATCATGGCTAATTTTTATTTTATCTAATTACAAGTTACTACAACAATAACATACTCAATATAGAATCATAAAGTAGGGGTTGAAACTTTTGATAGATCCTCAACTATTACATAGATGTATCACATCAAAATGAAGACATATATATTCATATTAGTGAAAGGTCAAACATACATTTAAAGTATTTCGATCTTTTGAGTTTACTATGTAAACTATGAGTTATATGAGTTTCCTACATGAACTATCACCAATTATCAAAACATATCTCAACTATCAATTGTTTCCTCTTTTTATTTGAACTCTGGTGAGTTTAAGAGAACAACTCATAATTCAGGTGTGTAATTTGATAAATAATTAGTAATAGTTCAGGTTGAAAATTTTCGTATAATAGTTCAAGTGTAGAAATAAAAAAATATGAATATTTTAAATATATATTTACCGTATTTTAATAAATAGTTGGTGATACAACATACACAAAACTCACACTTATAAAACTTGAAAATCAAAATACATTAAATATATTGTTTTGACCATTTACTCTTCCAATTACATATGTTGACCGCAAAGTTAATGAAAGTGCTAATAGATAAAGTTAGTTGTACAATTAGTGCAAAAAAAAAAAAAACAATGATAATATCTAAATTGGTGTTTTTCTTGTATTTATGCTGAGTAATAATAGCCTGAAATAGATTCACTTAATATATGATCATAAAAACTAACAACAACAACAACATACCCAATGGAATCCCACAAGTGGAGTATTGGGAGAGGGTAGAATGTACACAGGTCTTACTCCTACCTCACAGAGATAGATAGATTATTTCCGAAAAACCTTTGTCACAAAAATCAAGCCTCATAAGCAGAAGATACTAGATATATAAAAAAGAAAAAAAAGGAGGATCATAAAAACTAACAGTCAAGAAAAATTTATTGAATTTTGACCAACTAAAAAAATTAAATTTTTAATCACATCCTTAATAATTACGGATCATTTATAAATCTATTCTTAAATTTAATGCAATATAATTGATCTTTCTTATGATTTATTGTATCAAGATCGTCACCTCTTATAAATATCTAAGACGTTATATTTTTGTTTCGTCACATTTACGTATAATTGAACATCACCTCACTGAGGTTTGTTTTTCCTATTTCTTATTATATTTTTTCATGTTTTTTGTTTCTATACAGGTCAAACCTCTATATATCATTTTTGATAATTGTTCTTTTGTTTGTTATAAAAAATGAATACTTAATTCCAATTATTTTTAATTTACTGTTTTATGAATTGTTGTTATAGAGAGGTCGTTTGACTATAATCTCTAATCTTTTTTTTGGTGTTCAGTGATTAATTTATGTGAAAATGACATCATCATCTAATGGTAACGGTGACCAGAGGCGTGAGATGTGCACAGCGTTGGATAATTTGAGACAACATTTGAGAGACATTGATGTGACGCCCGGTAAAATTACCAAAATACCCCTGGAGTGCGGGTATGCGCGTAACGCATCTTCCGATGCTCGTATGGCGAATCCGAGGCCGGATTCGTGATCAGCATGGAAAATGGAGTGAGGAAATGGTCTCGGTCGAATTTTAGAGCGACCCGATCGAAAGATAAATTTTCGGATCAAGTCACAAAACAGTGGCTGTCCGCGACGGAGGCGCGTCGCGGACCTGACGCGGAGTGACACTTGGATGTTTTCCAAAATTTTCGACGGGATGGAGAGAACTCGTACAAAAGCACTTTTTCCAAAAATTACACAGTACGCGATAGGTCCGCGTCGCGGACCGTGTGTTTTCCGAACTGGAAATTTCTAATTTATTTTGAGGGGCATTCCGGTAAATCCCTAACCCCTCCTAAATACTAATACACGGCTAGTGAGGTCGTTCCTATACGAAAAGAGCCTAACAAAACCTATTCTAAGTCCTATTCTAAATTCTAACAAGGCTAGGGCTTGAGGAGAGGAGAGAAAGGCTTGGGGTGAGGAATACGAGAAGAGAATCCTCGACATCACCCGGTTGAACAGTGCATCACAGGTATGTAAGGCTAAACTAAAACATGGGATTGTTCTCTCATGTGCCCCATAGAGGTCATAGTTGAATTGATGATTGAAGAATCTACATGCATGAATTCTTTGATGGATTTTCTTGAAAATTATATTTGAAACTACATGTTCTCTATGTTGATGATCATCATACTATTTGTTTTCTTAAATTGAATACTTTCATGGAATTTGCATAACCCTTCATGACTAATTTCCAAAGCATGTACATTGCACTTGAGACTTGAGTCTAGAGCCTTGAATCTTGATTGTTGTATGAGTCTCTATAAATGAACTCTACCGGTGTGTTTATTCACTTGCTTCCTAATGACTGTTATATACTTTTGGGTCATTGAGAAGGTGTTAATGATAGGGTTAAGGTCCCTATGAGATATTGATGATAGGGTGAAAGTCCCTATGAGATAATTGATGAAAAGGGGCCAAGGTCCCGGTGAATTATCAGTCGTGGACGGGGAGTGGGTCCCTATGAGACTGGCAGTCGTGGACGGGGAGAGAATCCCTATGAGACTGGTTGAGGTTGATTTTATGAGCACTGAGTCGGGAGGAGTATCGAGCACCGAAATGAGCAGGAGTGAGTCCCACTCGAACTCATTAACTACGTCGCCAAACGTAGGAGAGGCTTAAACCATCACATACATACATATGGTTTCCCTCGAGGTTTAACAGTCCCTGAAAGCAATAGAGGACCTGTTCAGTTTGATTCCATGTCGGGTATATTGATATGGGATCCAGTGTTCCTTACCTGGCAAGTTTGGGACCACTGTGGCAACATCAGGGTGATTGTTGTACATTCACTGGCTCATAAGTGAGTGTTGTCGGTTAAGAGAAACTCCCGGGAATATTCGTACTTTACTCTGAGTCTAGATGAGATGTGATGAGAGGGGGTGAACTCCTCTGAGATGATCCCTGAGATGAGCTGAGACTAATGATGAGTCTGAGATATTGATGTGTCACTTGTCTACGCTTTACTCTTTCATAGATAGACAAGCTGACGGTTTGATGTGATTATGATGTTTACCTTGACTTGATGTTGTTTTCCATATTTTCTACCGGTTTCTGCTTCATTCAGCTATTTTACATACCAGTACATTCCAAGTACTGACGTCCACTCTGGACTGCATCGTTTTATGATGTAGAGGCAGGTACTAGAGATCATCAACAGGCGCTCCGTTGAAGATCAGAGAATCCGAAGTTGATTTGGTGAGCCTCCCGTACTCCGGAGGAACCATTATATTATTTCATCATGCTTTAGAGTTAGGATTGGAATATTATCTTATTTTGTTTTTGGGTAGCCATGGGTCTGTCATTGGCACCACATGATTTAGTGATAGAGGCTTCATAGATTGGTGTCGAGCATTGTTATTGAATTTGTGAGCTAGTTCTTTCTACTAGCCTTCGTTATTTTACTTTAGATGAACTGCGTCCACTGCTTGCATATACTTTCCGCTGATCCATAGAGTTTATTTGATTGAATGATGTGATGAGGTTAAGTGGTTCGCTTGGGGACTAGCAATAGTCTCTGAGTGCCGGCCACGCCAAGGGTACCCTCCCGGGGCGTGACAAACTTGGTATCAGAGCACAGAGTTCAAGTGTCCTAGGGAGTCTATGAAGCCGTGTCTAGTAGAGTCTTGTTTATGGGTGTGTTGTCGACCACACTTCATAAACAGGAGGCTATGGGACATTAGGAATGGTTACACTTCTTTCTTACTCTAAATCGTGCGATGGAGTTGAACTCTATGAAAACTATCCTCTAACTCGTGCGTTACACGTGCAGAATCGATAACATGCCTCCCAGAAGAGCTGTCAGAGGAAGGGGACGTCCTGCCAGGCGAGCTGTTAACCCACCTGAGCCTCAAGTACCCGAGGGGCCCGTGGATCCAGCTGTCCCTGTTGGGCAACCTCCTCAAGCTGAGATCTCGAATGCTGAGCTACGCCAAGCTATTCAAACTTTGGCCCAGGCTGTTGCAGCACCTGCTGTGAGGCAAGGTGCGGGTGGGACAGACTCTCATGGCACCTCTAGAGTCCGAGAATTTCTGAGGATGAACCCGCCCGAGTTCACGGGGTCGACATCTACTGAAGACCCCGAGAACTATATAGAGGAACTTGGGAAGGTGTTCCAAGTGATGCACGTGGCTGATGTTGATAAAGTTGAGTTGGCTGCCTATCAACTCAAAGGGGTGGCCAGGCTGTGGTTCGACCAATGGAAGAGGGGCCGAGTGGGTGATGATTCATGTGTGACCTGGGCAGTGTTTGAGGATGCCTTCTTGGGACGCTTCTTCCCAAGGGAGAAAAGAGAGGCCAAGGTGAGGGAGTTTCTGAATCTAAAACAGGGCTCCATGACCGTGCAGGAGTATGGCCTGAAGTTCACACAGCTATCTCGCTATGCTCCAGATATGATTGCCGACATGAGGGGGAGAATGGGAATGTATGTCGATGGGTTGAATAGAGGGCCCAAAAGGGATGGCAGAGGGGCAATGCTGGTGAGTGATATGGACATTGGGCGATTGATGACATTTGTGCAGCAAGCTGACGAAGAAAGACAACAGGACAGGGAAGAGTTCAAGCGCAAGAGAGCTAAGACATCCAGCCACGAAGGTGGAAGGAGGGGTAATGGGAATCGATTTCCAGCACCCTCAGCTGCTAGCGCACCTGTGCCTAAAGGCACGTATGATCAGAGGTTCCGGAATACGGGGAACCATGGACCTCAGTCCCAAGCTAGTGTGGCTCAAGGTTCCCAGAGTAGACCACAGTGTGATAACTGTGGGAAGGCGCATTGGGGGAGATGTCGTGATAAGAATGACGCATGCTTCGGGTGTGGCCAAGTAGGCCACTACAAGAAGGATTGTCCAAAACGGGCTAGCCAGGCTCAGTCCGCGGCGTCGGCCCCACCGGTTAGAGGGAACCCAAGGGCCACTACGTCAGGTGCAGGCGGGGCCACAAACCGCTTGTATAATATGGGGAGTCGCCAAGATCAGGAGAATTCTCCAGATGTCGTGACGGGTATGATCCGAGTCTGTACTCTTGATTGTTATGTTTTGATGGACCCTGGTGCCACACTGTCATTTGTAACTCCTTATGTGGCCAGTAAATTTGATAAAACCCCCGAGAGTCTTCTCGAACCCTTTGATGTTTCTACCCCAGTGGGTGAGTCGATTCGAGCTGAAAGAGTCTATAGAGCTTGTGTAGTGTCTATCCATCATAGGGACACCATTGTTGATTTGATCGAGTTAAAAATGGTTGACTTTGATTTGATCCTCGGCATGGATTGGCTTCACGCCTGTTATGCCTCTGTGGATTGTAGATCCCGAACGGTTCAGTTCCAATTTCCAAATGAACCAGTTCTAGAGTGGAAGGGTGACTCAGTGACACCTAGGGGGAGGTTTATCTCATATCTTAAAGCTCGGAAGTTAATTTCCAAAGGCTGTATCTATCACTTGGTGAGAGTGAAATCTGATGATGTTGAGTCCCCAACTCTTGAGTCAGTTCCGATTGTCAACGAGTTTCCAGAAGTCTTTCCTGATGATCTGCCCGGAGTCCCTCCTGATAGGGAGATTGACTTCGGGATTGACATTCTTCCTGATACCCACCCCATTTCGATTCCACCTTACAGGATGGCCCCCGCTGAGTTGAAAGAATTGAAAGAGCAACTAAAAGATTTGCTAGAGAAGGGCTTCATTAGGCCAAGTGTTTCACCATGGGGTGCTCCTGTCCTATTCGTGCGAAAGAAAGATGGGTCTCTCAGAATGTGTGTTGATTACAGGCAACTGAACAAGGTCACGGTGAAGAACAAATATCCTCTCCCAAGGATAGATGATTTGTTTGACCAACTTCAGGGCGCCTCTTGTTTCTCTAAGATAGACCTAAGATCTGGCTACCATCAGCTGAAGGTGAGAGAGTGCGACATTCCAAAGACAGCCTTTAGGACTAGATATGGCCATTTTGAATTCCTGGTCATGTCCTTTGGGTTGACGAATGCACCTGCCGCCTTTATGGACTTGATGAATAGGGTGTTTAAACCGTATCTTGACTTATTTGTGATTGTATTCATCGATGATATTCTGATATATTCAAGGAGTGAGGAGGAGCATGCCAATCACCTCAGAGTTGTCCTCCAAACTCTTAGGGACCATGAATTGTATGCAAAATTTTCAAAGTGTGAGTTCTGGCTTAAGTCAGCAGCCTTTCTGGGCCATGTTGTTTCCGGTGATGGTATTCAGGTGGACGCCCAGAAGATTGAAGCGGTTAAGAACTGGCCACGACCGACCACTCCGATCGATATTAGAAGTTTCTTGGGGTTGGCGGGCTACTACCGCAGGTTTGTAGAAGGATTTTCTTCCTTATCCGCACCATTGACCAAGTTGACCCAGAAAAAGGTCAAGTTTCAGTGGTCCGAGGAATGTGAGAAGAGTTTCCAGGAATTGAAAACGAGATTGACTACTGCACCAGTCTTAACTTTACCCGAGGGAAACGAGGACTTTGTGATTTATTGTGATGCCTCAAGGGTCGGACTGGGATGTGTACTAATGCAAAGAGGGAAGGTGATAGCCTATGCCTCCAGGCAACTCAAGGTCCATGAAAGGAATTACCCAACCCATGACCTCGAGTTGGCAGCGGTAGTGTTCGCACTTAAGATCTGGCGTCACTACTTGTATGGGGTGCACGTGGATGTATTCACAGACCACAAGAGCTTGCAGTATGTTTTCAGTCAGAAGGAGCTTAACTTGCGACAGAGGAGATGGTTGGAATTGCTTAAGGATTACGACATGAGCATTCACTATCATCCAGGTAAAGCTAACGTTGTTGCTGATGCTCTTAGCAGGTTATCAATGGGTAGCACAGCCCATGTGGAGGAAGGAAAGAGGGAATTAGCCAAGGACATACACCGGTTGGCTCGATTAGGGGTTCGACTTGGGGAGAATAATGAAGGAGGAGTTAATGTGGAGAACGGGTCTGCTTCCTCGCTAGTGATAGAAGTGAAAGAAAAGCAAGACCAAGACCCAGTTATACTCCAATTGAAGGAGGATGTCCACAATCAGAAGGTGACGGTCTTCTCCAAAGGGGGAGATGGTGTACTGAGATATCAAAGTCGATTGTGTGTTCCAAATGTTGATGGCATACGGGACAGAATTATGGCAGAAGCTCATAACACTAAATATTCCATTCACCCTGGCTCCACCAAAATGTACCACGACTTAAGGGAAATCTATTGGTGGAATGGGATGAAGAGGGATGTTGCAGAGTTTGTCTCAAAATGCCCAAATTGCCAACAAGTGAAGGTTGAGCATCAAAGGCCATGTGGATTGGCTCAGAACTTTGAAATTCCGGAGTGGAAATGGGAGATGATCAACATGGACTTTATCACTGGCCTGCCGAAATCTCGAAAGCAACATGATTCGATATGGGTGATCGTGGATAGGATGACAAAGTCGGCTCACTTCTTGGCAGTAAAGACAACAAATACTGCGGAAGAGTATGCCAGATTGTACGTCCAGGAGATTGTAAGGTTGCATGGGGTTCCTTTGGCTATTATATCAGACAGAGGGGCTCAATTTACCTCCCAGTTCTGGAGATCGTTTCAGAAAGGTTTGGGTACTAAGGTGAATCTGAGTACAGCTTTTCACCCGCAGACGGATGGTCAGGCAGAGCGTACGATTCAAACACTCGAGGATATGTTGAGAGCTTGTGTACTTGACTTCAAAGGAAATTGGGATGATCATCTACCCTTGATCGAATTCGCATATAACAATAGTTATCATGCGAGCATTCAGATGGCTCCTTATGAGGCCCTGTACGGAAGAAGATGTAGATCGCCGATTGGGTGGTTTGAGGTTGGAGAAGCAGGGCTGATTGGACCTGACCTTGTTCACCAGTCGATGGAAAAAGTCAAGATCATTAGAGAGAGGCTAAAGACTGCCCAGAGTCGCCAAAAATCCTACACCGACGTAAGGAGAAGGGACTTAGAGTTTGAGATAGATGATTGGGTGTATTTGAAGGTATCACCTATGAAGGGTGTCCTAAGGTTTGGGAAGAAGGGAAAGTTGAGTCCACGTTATGTTGGACCCTATCAAATCGTAAGGAGAATTGGGAAGGTGGCCTACGAGCTAGAGTTGCCTTCCGAGCTAGATGGGGTACACCCGGTGTTCCATGTGTCTATGCTAAAGAAATGCTTGGGAAACCCGGCATTGGTGATCCCTGTTGATAGAATTGAGGGGAAGGATAACCTATCTTACGAAGAGGTTCCGGTTCAAATTCTTGATCGTCAGATTCGTAAACTAAGGAACAAAGAAATAGCCTCAGTCAAAGTCCTGTGGAGGAATCAATTCGTTGAAGAAGCCACATGGGAAGCTGAGGAGGAGATGAAAGCAAAGTATCCGCACCTATTCGTGCCAATTGATGGTGAAAGCACTGAAGGTAACTCCTTGCTCTTCACTAAGCTAAGTGTCCTATTCTTGTATCTGACTTGCTATTATTGAATTGAGTGTGGGAATGAGTCGTAAGTCTATTCGTGCCTTAAAGCCCACCTCCACTCCTCATTCGGGGACGAATGATCCCAAGGGGGAGATGATGTGACGCCCGGTAAAATTACCAAAATACCCCTGGAGTGCGGGTATGCGCGTAACGCATCTTCCGATGCTCGTATGGCGAATCCGAGGCCGGATTCGTGATCAGCATGGAAAATGGAGTGAGGAAATGGTCTCGGTCGAATTTTAGAGCGACCCGATCGAAAGATAAATTTTCGGATCAAGTCACAAAACAGTGGCTGTCCGCGACGGAGGCGCGTCGCGGACCTGACGCGGAGTGACACTTGGATGTTTTCCAAAATTTTCGACGGGATGGAGAGAACTCGTACAAAAGCACTTTTTCCAAAAATTACACAGTACGCGATAGGTCCGCGTCGCGGACCGTGTGTTTTCCGAACTGGAAATTTCTAATTTATTTTGAGGGGCATTCCGGTAAATCCCTAACCCCTCCTAAACACTAATACACGGCTAGTGAGGTCGTTCCTATACGAAAAGAGCCTAACAAAACCTATTCTAAGTCCTATTCTAAATTCTAACAAGGCTAGGGCTTGAGGAGAGGAGAGAAAGGCTTGGGGTGAGGAATACGAGAAGAGAATCCTCGACATCACCCGGTTGAACAGTGCATCACAGGTATGTAAGGCTAAACTAAAACATGGGATTGTTCTCTCATGTGCCCCATAGAGGTCATAGTTGAATTGATGATTGAAGAATCTACATGCATGAATTCTTTGATGGATTTTCTTGAAAATTATATTTGAAACTACATGTTCTCTATGTTGATGATCATCATACTATTTGTTTTCTTAAATTGAATACTTTCATGGAATTTGCATAACCCTTCATGACTAATTTCCAAAGCATGTACATTGCACTTGAGACTTGAGTCTAGAGCCTTGAATCTTGATTGTTGTATGAGTCTCTATAAATGAACTCTACCGGTGTGTTTATTCACTTGCTTCCTAATGACTGTTATATACTTTTGGGTCATTGAGAAGGTGTTAATGATAGGGTTAAGGTCCCTATGAGATATTGATGATAGGGTGAAAGTCCCTATGAGATAATTGATGAAAAGGGGCCAAGGTCCCGGTGAATTATCAGTCGTGGACGGGGAGTGGGTCCCTATGAGACTGGCAGTCGTGGACGGGGAGAGAATCCCTATGAGACTGGTTGAGGTTGATTTTATGAGCACTGAGTCGGGAGGAGTATCGAGCACCGAAATGAGCAGGAGTGAGTCCCACTCGAACTCATTAACTACGTCGCCAAACGTAGGAGAGGCTTAAACCATCACATACATACATATGGTTTCCCTCGAGGTTTAACAGTCCCTGAAAGCAATAGAGGACCTGTTCAGTTTGATTCCATGTCGGGTATATTGATATGGGATCCAGTGTTCCTTACCTGGCAAGTTTGGGACCACTGTGGCAACATCAGGGTGATTGTTGTACATTCACTGGCTCATAAGTGAGTGTTGTCGGTTAAGAGAAACTCCCGGGAATATTCGTACTTTACTCTGAGTCTAGATGAGATGTGATGAGAGGGGGTGAACTCCTCTGAGATGATCCCTGAGATGAGCTGAGACTAATGATGAGTCTGAGATATTGATGTGTCACTTGTCTACGCTTTACTCTTTCATAGATAGACAAGCTGACGGTTTGATGTGATTATGATGTTTACCTTGACTTGATGTTGTTTTCCATATTTTCTACCGGTTTCTGCTTCATTCAGCTATTTTACATACCAGTACATTCCAAGTACTGACGTCCACTCTGGACTGCATCGTTTTATGATGTAGAGGCAGGTACTAGAGATCATCAACAGGCGCTCCGTTGAAGATCAGAGAATCCGAAGTTGATTTGGTGAGCCTCCCGTACTCCGGAGGAACCATTATATTATTTCATCATGCTTTAGAGTTAGGATTGGAATATTATCTTATTTTGTTTTTGGGTAGCCATGGGTCTGTCATTGGCACCACATGATTTAGTGATAGAGGCTTCATAGATTGGTGTCGAGCATTGTTATTGAATTTGTGAGCTAGTTCTTTCTACTAGCCTTCGTTATTTTACTTTAGATGAACTGCGTCCACTGCTTGCATATACTTTCCGCTGATCCGTAGAGTTTATTTGATTGAATGATGTGATGAGGTTAAGTGGTTCGCTTGGGGACTAGCAATAGTCTCTGAGTGCCGGCCACGCCAAGGGTACCCTCCCGGGGCGTGACAATTGATATTTTGATAGAAGATGCTGGAGCACAAGGCCTGAATGGAGTGTTAGTTGTGATGCTAAAAATACGTGATTCTTATTTTATGAAAGTTAGTGAGCTTGAAAATGTACTTGAGACTAATTAAAACAACTTTTATCGTAGATATCTTTGAGTGATATCTTCTTTAGAGGAAGATTATAAGAATTATTATGATGTTGGTTGATTGTTATCTAGAAAACAAATATAAGATAAGCAAGAGGATAAACTTTATTTTCTCCTGATTTGAAATCTTTAAAATTATTACTTAAAATTATTGATCAGCTGATCTAATTCAATTTAATATCAAAATTATAACTTAAAATTATTAATCAGTTGATCTAATTCAATTTAATTTCAAATGAAAGATTAATCAAATGTACTTTCGACAAACAACAAAAGTGCAACATATATATAATTTGTTTGATACAAGCAAAATATATTATAGTCTATGAAAAAATAAAAATACATATAATATATGGAAATGGAACTAAAAAAAAGACAACATATTTCTTACTCAAATTAAATTGAATATGTTGGTTATACAGGACAATCCAATAAATGAAATATCATTGTAATGAATAATCATTATAACAAAATTTAACTATAATTGAGGTGGTTGGGGGGGGGGGGGGAACAAAATTATATAGTTTTCCTTTTATGAAATCCATTAACTTCACCCTTCATTGGCTCAGTGGATCAAATTATTTTGTAAAATAACAACTATAAAAAAATTATTCATTTTGACGCAAAAAATTTACCCACTAAATTAACATAAACAAAACTAAAAAGTGATCTAAAGAAAATCTATACCAGAAATAATCCTTTTTTATGATGGATTTTATGTATTTATAATTCTACATTTTTATTGGGTTCGTGCTTAGTACGATTTGTTCTAATTAGTGGATAAACATACAATTATTAAATAAAAGGTATTGAATTTTCACTTACTAGAAAAATTAGATTTTTTTGGATTCGAATATCTAGTACGGATATAGTTAGAATATTTCTTTAGATTTGATACTAATATGAAATATTCAAATTAATCATCAATATAAAACTGTTGCAAAGAAAACAATAATCTCTCTTATATACATATTTCTAATCATGAGTTATTTCTCTTGTATCTAATTATAACAATGAAAACACACTCAATATAGTATTATAAAATGGGGCTTGAAACTTCTGATAGACCCTTTAACTTTCTTTTATATCCAAGAATATGTAAATATTATGTAGATTTAGCACATAAAAATGATGATATCTATAATCATATTTGTGATGTGTCAAAAATATAGTTAATCTTTCGAGTTTCCTATCTGAGTTATGAGGTGATTGAGTTTTCTATATGAACTATCACCCATTATCAAAACACATCTCAACTATCAATTGTGTCCCCTTTCTATTTGAACAATGGTGATTTTTAAGGTACCAAAAGAGTACAGCTACTGATTCAAGTATGTAATTTGATAAATAGTTAGTAATAATTCAGGTTGAAAATCCACCCATATGATAGTGCAAGTATGGAACACGAAAAATATGGATATTTTAAATATGTTTTTCATCATATTTTAATGAATAATTGATGATACATCAGATCAAAGACTCACACGTATAAAACTCGAAAATCAAAGTACATAAAATACATTTTTGACCATTTATGCTTTGCGCATTATGATTCTTCACTACTGAGTTAATGAAAGCACTAATAATAGATAAAGTTTGTTGTATAATTAATGCAAAAACGTGATCTAAATTGGTGATTTTTATGTGTTTGTTCTGGCTAATATAGCATGCAATAGATTCACTTAATATAGGATCATAAAGACTAAATAGTCAGCAAAATTAACTGAATTTTAACTAACTTAAAATTTTAAATTTTTAATCATATCCTTAATAAATAGGGATAAATTATAGATATTCTTATATTTAATGTGATATAACTGATTTTTCCGTGATTTATGATATCAGGACTGCAAACCTTTGTAAATACCTAAAGCGTTAATATTTTAACTTGATTTACTGCATAAGTTGTTTTCATGAATGATTTTACAGAACTCTATGTATATTTTACTAAAGAATGCAAGAATGAACTAAGGGGATGAGTATAGAGCCTTGACGATGATGATGTTGTGATTGTGGTCGAAATTGTTAAGAGTCTTGTTGATGATGTTGATGAGAATAATGTTCACGAGTCTTAAAGACTTGAAACTAAATTCTAAAAGAATGTTTCGAGTCTATGATGTTGATGTTAATGTAGATGATGAAAAATCTTGATGATGATATTTTATGAGCATGTCGAGTTTTGAGAGGAGTATTGAGCACCAAAATTGGTGAGAGTGAGTCCCACTCAAACTCATTAACTGCGTGGACTGCGTAGGAGAGAATCGAAGTGTAATATGGATGTTTCCTTTGTCCAAAAAGAGGACTGATATATTTTTGGTGGATCCACTGATGGTGATGTCCTTTACCTCGGGTAGGGTACTAGATGGATGTGGCAACGACATCGCTTCGTTGTATCATTATCGGCTTATAGGTAATGATTGTCGGTTAGAGAAACTCCCAGCTAGGTTGCATATTGATAGAACTCTGATGTTGATGTGATGGTATGAGTCTTGCTGGATATTGATATTTTATTATCTACCCTTTATCCTTGTCCTAGACGAGCATGAGTCCTTCGAGTTGAAATGAGTTGAGTTAAGTCGAGTTTCCTTGAGATGTGTGACGCCCGGTAAAATTACCAAAATGCCCCTAGAATGAGGGTATGCGCGTAACGCATCTTTCGGGGTTCGTATGGCAAATCCGAGACCGGATTCGTGATCAGCATGAAAAATGGAGTGGGAAAATGGTCCGGGTCGAATTTTAGGACGACCCGATCGAAAGATAAATTTTTGATCCAAGTCACAAAATAGTGACTGTCCGCGACAGAGGCGCGACGCGCACCTGCCGCGGAGGGACACTTATATATTTTTCCAGATTTCAGACGGGATGGAGAAAACTCGTTTAAAAATACTTTTTCCAAAAATACACAGTGCGCGATAGGTCCGCGTCGCAGACCGTATAAATTCCGAACTGAAAATTTCTAATTTATTTCGAGGGGCATTCCGGTCAATCTCTAACCCCTCCTAAACACTAATACACGGCTAGTAAGGTCGTTTCTACACTGCATCGTTTTATGATGTAGAGGCAGGTACTAGAGATCATCAACAGGCGCTCCGTTGAAGATCAGAGATCCGAAGTTGATTTGGTGAGCCTCCCGTACTCCGGAGGAACCATTATTTTATTTCATCATGCTTTAGAGTTAGGATTGGACTATTATTTTATTTTGTTTTTGGGTAGCCATGGGTCTGTCATTGGCACCACATGATTTAGTGATAGAGGCTTCATAGATCGGTGTCGAGCATTGATGTTGATATTGTGAGCTAGTTCTTTCTACTAGCCTTCGTTATTTTGCTTATATTATATTGAGAACTTTAGATGAGCTGCGTCCACTGCTTCCACATACTTTCCGCTGATCAGTAGAAGTATGATTGAATGATGTGATGAGACTAGGTGGTTCGCTTGGGGGCTAGCAATAGTCTTCGAGTGCCGGCCACGCCAAGGGTACCGTCCCGGGGCATGACAAACTTGGTATCAGAGCACAGAGTTCAAGTGTCCTAGGGAATCTATGAAGCTGTGTCTAGTAGAGTCTTGTTTATAGGTGTGTTGTCGACCACACTTCATAAGCAGGAGGCTATGGGACATTAGGAATGGTTACACTTCTTTCTTATTCTAAATCGTGCGATAGAGTTGAACTCTATGAAAACTATCCTCTAATTCGTGCAGAATCGATAACATGCCTCCCAGAAGAGCTGCCAAAGGAAGGGGACGTCCTGCTAGGCGAGCTGTTAACCCACCTGAGCCTCAAGTACCCGAGGGGCCCGTGGATCCAGCTGTCCCTGTTGGGCAACCTCCTCAAGCTGAGATCTCGAATGCTGAGCTACGCCAAGCCATTCAAACTTTGGCCCAGGCTGTCGCAGCACCTGCTGTAAGGCAAGGTGCGGGTGGGACAGACTCTCATGGCACCTCTAGAGTCCGAGAATTTCTGAGGATGAACCCGCCCGAGTTCACGGGGTCGGCATCTACTGAAGACCCCGAGAACTATATAGAGGAACTTGAGAAGGTGTTCCAAGTGATGCACGTGGCTGATGTTGATAGGGTTGAATTGGCTGCCTATCAACTCAAAGGGGTGGCCAGGCTGTGGTTCGACCAATGGAAGAAGGGCCAAGGGGACGATGCTTCATATGTAACTTGGGCAGTGTTTGAGGAGGCTTTCTTGGGACGCTTTTTCCCAAGGGAGAAAAGAGAGGCTAAGGTGAGGGAGTTCCTGAATTTGAAACAGGGCTCCATGACCGTGCAGGAGTATGGATTGAAATTTACGTAACTATCCCGCTATGCCCCAGACATGGTTGCTAACATGCGGGGAAGGATGGGAATGTATGTAGATGGGTTGAACAGAGGACCCAAGAGAGATGGAAGAGGAGCTATGCTTGTGAGTGACATGGACATCGGGCGACTGATGACATTCGTGCAGCAAGCTGACGAAGAAAGACAACAGGACAGGGAAGAGTTCAAGCGCAAAAGAGCTAAGACATCCAGCCACGAAGGTGGAAGGAGGGGTAATGGGAATCGATTTCCAGTACCCTCAGCTGCTAGCGCACCTATGCCTAAAGGCACGTATGATCATAGGTTCCGGAATACAGGGAACCACGGACCTCAGTCCCAAGCTAGTGTGGCTCAAGGTTCTCAGAGTAGACCACAGTGTGATAACTGTGGGAAGGCGCATTGGGGGAGATGTCGTGATAAGAATGACGCATGCTTCGGGTGTGGCCAAGTAGGCCACTACAAGAAGGATTGTCCAAAACGGGCTAGCCAGGCTCAGTCTGCAGCATCGGCCCCACCGGTTAGAGGGAACCCAAGGGCCACTACGTCAGGTGCAGGCGGGGCCACAAACCGCTTGTATAATATGGGGAGTCGCCAAGATCAGGAAAATTCTCCAGATGTCGTGACGGGTATGATCCGAGTCTTTACTCTTGATTGTTATGTTTTGATGGATCCTGGTGCCACATTGTCATTTGTAACTCCTTATGTGGCCAGTAAATTTGATAAAACCCCCGAGAGCTTCTCGAACCCTTTGATGTTTCTACTCCGGTGGGTGAGTCGATTCGAGCTGAAAGAGTCTATAGAGCTTGTGTAGTGTCCATCCATCATAGGGACACCATTATTGATTTGATCGAGTTAAAAATGGTTGACTTTGATTTGATCCTCGACATGGATTGGCTTCACGCCTGTTATGCCTCTGTGGATTGTAGATCCCGAACGGTTCAGTTCCAATTTTCAAATGAACCAGTTCTAGAGTGGAAGGGTGACTCAGTGACACCTAGGGGGAGGTTTATCTCATATCTTAAATCCCGGAAGTTAATTTCCAAAGGCTGTATCTATCACTTGGTGAGAGTGAAATCTGATGATGTTGAGTCCCCAACTCTTGAGTCAGTTCCGATTGTCAACGAGTTTCCAAAAGTCTTTCCTGATGATCCGCCCGGAGTCCCTCCTGATAGGGAGATTGACTTTGGGATTGATGTTCTTCCAGATACCCAGCCTATTTCGATCCCACCTTACAGAATGGCCCCCGCTGAGTTAAAAGAATTGAAAGAGCAATTAAAAGATTTGTTGGAAAAGGGCTTCATTAGGCCAAGTGTTTCACCATGGGGTGCCCCTGTTTTATTCGTGCGGAAGAAAGATGGGTCTCTCAGAATGTGTATCGATTATAGGCAACTGAACAAGGTCACGATAAAGAACAAATATCCCCTCCCAAGGATAGATGATTTGTTTGACCAACTTCAGGGCGCCTCTTGCTTCTCTAAGATAGACCTTAGATCTGGCTACCATCAGTTGAAGGTGAGGGAGCGTGACGTTCCAAAGACAGCCTTCAGGACTAGATATGGCCATTTTGAGTTCTTGGTCATGTCCTTCGGACTGACGAATGCACCTGCCGCCTTTATGGACTTGATGAATAGAGTGTTCAAGCCATATCTTGATTTGTTTGTGATTGTGTTCATCGATGACATTCTGGTGTATTCAAGGAGTGAGGAGGAGCATGCTAACCACCTCAGAGTGGTCCTCCAAACTCTTAAGGACCATGAGTTGTATGCAAAGTTCTCCAAATGTGAATTCTGGCGTGAGTCAGCGGCCTTCCTAGGCCACGTGGTTTCCAGTGACGGTATTCGAGTGGATGCCCAAAAGATTGAGGCGGTTAAGAACTGGCCCCGACCGACCACTCCAACTGATATCAGAAGTTTCTTGGGGCTGGCAGGCTACTACCGCAGGTTCGTGGAGGGATTTTCTTCCCTATCCGCGCCACTGACCAAATTGACTCAGAAAAAGGTCAAATTCCAGTGGTCCGAAAAATGTGAAAGGAGTTTCCAGGAATTGAAAACAAGGTTAACTACTGCACCGGTCCTAACTCTACCCGACGGGACCGAAGACTTTGTAATCTATTGTGATGCCTCGATGGTTGGATTGGGATGTGTATTAATGCAAAGGGGGAAAGTGATAGCTTATGCTTCCAGGCAGCTCAAGGTTCATGAGAGAAACTACCTAACCCACGACCTCGAGTTGGCAGCAGTGGTGTTTGCACTTAAAATTTGGCGCCACTACTTGTATGGAGTGCATGTGGACGTGTTCACTGACCACAAGAGCTTACAGTATGTTTTTAGCCAAAAAGAACTCAACTTGCGACAGAGGAGGTGGTTAGAATTGCTCAAGGATTACGACATGAGCATACATTACCACCCAGGTAAAGCTAACGT
The DNA here is from genome assembly GCA_029948455.1 of Solanum rostratum. Taxonomy (NCBI): domain Eukaryota; kingdom Viridiplantae; phylum Streptophyta; class Magnoliopsida; order Solanales; family Solanaceae; genus Solanum; species Solanum rostratum. Next base: position 10,836,800 of record CM057053.1, on the reverse strand, counting down.
CGTGGCTGATGCTCTTAGCAGGTTATCAATGGGTAGCACAGCCCATGTGGAGGAAGGAAAGAAGGAGTTAGCTAAGGACGTGCACCGGTTGGCTCGATTAGGAGTCCGACTCGAGGAGAACAATGAAGGAGGAATTAATGTCCAGGACGGGTCTGCTTCCTCGTTAGTGGTGGAGGTGAAGGAAAAGCAACACCAAGACCCTGTCCTACTCCAATTGAAGGAGAATGTCCAAAATCAGAGGGTGATGGTCTTCTCCAAAGGGGGAGATGGAGTGTTGAGATATCAGAGTCGATTATGTGTCTCAGATGTTGATGGCATACGAGATAGAATCATGGAAGAAGCTCATAACACTAGATATTCCATTCATCCTGGCTCCACCAAAATGTACCATGACTTAAGGGAGGTCTATTAGTGGAATGGAATGAAGAGAGACATCGGGGAGTTCGTTTTGAAATGCCCGAATTGCCAACAAGTGAAGGTTTAACATCAAAGGCCATGTGGATTGGCTCAGAACTTTGAAATTCTGGAGTGGAAATGGGAGATGATTAATATGGACTTTATCACTGGGCTGCCAAAGTCTCGAAAGCAACATGATTCGATATGGGTGATAGTGGACAGAATGACTAAATCAGCTCACTTCCTGGTAGTCAAGACAACGAACACTGCCGAAGAGTATGCCAAGTTGTACATCCAGGAGATTGTGAGGTTGCATGGAGTCCCCTTGTCCATCATCTCGGACAGAGGAGCTCAATTTACCTCCCAATTCTGGAGATCATTTCAGAAAAGCTTGGGTACTAAGGTGAACCTGAGTACGGCTTTTCACCCACAGACGGATGGTCAGGCGGAGCGTACAATTCAAACACTGAAGGATATGTTGAGAGTTTGCGTCCTTGATTTCAAAGGGAATTGGGATGATCATTTGCCTCTGGCTGAATTTGCATATAACAATAGTTATCATGCGAGCATCCAAATGGCTCCTTATGAAGCCTTGTATGGAAGGAGGTGTAGATCGCCCATTGGGTGGTTTGAGGTTGGAGAAGCGGAGCTCATTGGACCTGATCTTGTTCACCAGTCGATGGAGAAGGTCAAGGTCATTAGAGAGAGGTTAAAGACTGCCCAGAGTCGCCAAAAATCTTACACTGACATGAGGAGAAGAGATCTGGAGTTCGAAGTAGATGATTGGGTGTACTTGAAGGTGTCACCTATGAAGGGTGTCCTAAGGTTTGGGAAGAAGGGAAAGTTGAGTCCACGTTATGTTGGACCCTATCAAATCGTAAGGAGAATTAGGAAGGTGGCCTACGAGCTAGAGTTGCCTTCCGAGCTAGATGGGGTACACCCGGTGTTCCATGTGTCTATGCTAAAGAAATGCTTGGGAAACCCGGCCTTGGTGATCCCTGTTGATAGAATTGGGGTGAAGGATAACCTATCTTACGAAGAGGTTCCGGTTCAAATTCTTGATCGTCAGATTCGTAAACTAAGGAACAAAGAAATAGCCTCAGTCAAAGTCCTGTGGAGGAATCAATTCGTTGAAGAAGCCACATGGGAAGCTGAGGAGTAGATGAAGGCAAAGTATCCGCACCTGTTCGTGCCAACAGATGGTGAAAGCACTGAAGGTAAAAAATATATATAAAAAAAATAATCCTTGCTCTTCACTAAGCTAAGTGTCCTATTCTTGTATCTGACTTACTATTATTGAATTGAGTGTGGGAATGAGTCGTAAGTCTATTCGTGCCTTAATGCCCACCTCCACTCCTCATTCGAGGATGAATGATCCCAAGGGGGAGATGATGTAACGCCCGGTAAAATTACCGAAATGCCCCTAGAGTTAGGGTACGCGCGTAACGCATCTTCCGGGGTTCGTATGGCAAATCCGAGACTGGATTCGTGATCAGCATGAAAAATGGAGTGGGAAAATGGTCCGGGTCGAATTTTAGGATGACCCGATCGAAAGATAAATTTTCGATCCAAGTCACAAAACAGTGACTGTCCGCGACAGAGGCGCGACGCACACCTGCCACGGAGGGACACTTATATATTTGTCCAGATTTTCGACGGGATGGAGAAAACTCGTTTAAAAATACTTTTTCCAAAAATACACAGTGCGCGATAGGTCCGCGTCGCGAACCGTGTAAATTTCGAACAGAAAATTTCTAATTTATTTCGAGGGGCATTCCGGTCAATCCCTAACCCCTCCTAAACACTAATACACGGCTAATAAGGTCGTTCCTACACGAAAAGAGCCTAACAAAACCTATTCTAAGTCCTATTCTAAAATCTAACAAGGCTAGGGCTTGAGGAGAGGAGAGAAAGGCTTGGGGTGAGGAATACGAGAAGAGAATCCTCGACATCACCCGGTTGAACAGTGCATCACAGGTATGTAAGGCTAAACTAAAACATGAGATTGTTCTCTCATGTGCCCCATAGAGGTCATAGTTGAATTGATGATTGAAGGGTCTACATGCATGATTTCGTTGATGGATTTTCTTGAAAATTATATTTGAAATTACATGTTTTTTATGTTGATGATCATCATACTATTTGTTCTCTTAAATTGAACACTTTCATGGAATTTGCATAACCCTACATGACTATTTTGAAGAGCATGCATAATGAACTTGAGACTTGAACCTAGAGCCTTGCATTGGGATTGTTGACTGTGATGATGAGTTGATGAAATCTTGATTGTTGTATGAGTCTCTATAAATGAACTCTACCGGTGTGTTTATTCACTTGTTTCCTAATGACTGTTATATAATCTTGGGTCATTGAGAAGGTGTTGATGATAGGGTTAAAGTCCCTATGAGATGTTGATGATAGGGTTAAAATCCCTATGAGGTGATTGATGATAGGGTGAAAGTCCCTATGAGATAATTGATGAAAGGGGCCAAGGTCCCGGTGAATTATCAGTCGTGGACGGGGAGTGGGTCCCTATGAGACTGGCAGTCGTTGACGGGGAGTGAATCCCTATGAGACTGGTTGAGGTTGATTTTATGAGCATTGAGTCGGGAGGAGTATCGAGCACCGAAATGAGCAGGAGTGAGTCCCACTCGAACTCATTAACTACGTCACCAAACGTAGGAGAGGCTTAAACCATCACATACATACATATGGTTTCCCTCGAGGTTTAACAGTCCCTGAAAGCAATAGAGGATCTGTTCAGTTTGATTCCATGTCGGGTATATTGACATGGGATCCAGTGTTCCTTACCTGGCAAGTTTGGGACCACTGTGGCAACATCAGGGTGATTGTTGTACATTCACTGGCTCATAAGTGGGTGTTGTCGGTTAAGAGAAACTCCCGGGAAAATTCGTACTTTACTCTGTGTCTAGATGAGATGTGATGAGAGGGGGTGAACTCCTCTGAGATGATCCATGTGATGAGTTGAGACTTTGATGAGTCTGAGATAATGATGTGTCACTTGCCCACTCTGTACTCTTTCGCAGACAGGCAAGCTAGCGGTTAATGTGATTATGATGTTTATTTTGACTTGATATTATTTTCCATATTTTCTACCGGTTTCTGTTTCATTCAGCTATTTTACATACCAGTACATTCCAAGTACTGACGTCCACTATGGACTGCATCGTTTTATGATGTAGAGGCAGGTACTAGAGATCATCAACAGGCGCTCCGTTGAAGATCAGAGATCCGAAGTTGATTTGGTGAGCCTCCCGTACTCCGGAGGAACCATTATTTTATTTCATCATGCTTTAGAGTTAGGATTGGACTATTATCTTATTTTGTTTTTGGGTAGCCATGGGTCTGTCATTGGCACCACATGATTTAGTGATAGAGGCTTCATAGATCGGTGTCGAGCATTGATGTTGATATTGTGAGCTAGTTCTTTCTACTAACCTTCGTTATTTTGCTTATATTATATTGAGAACTTTAGATGAACTGCGTCCACTGCTTGCATATACTTTCCGCTGATCAGTAGAAGTATGATTGAATGATGTGATGAGACTAGGTAGTTCGCTTGGGGGCTAGCAATAGTCTTCGAGTGCCGGCCACGCCAAGGGTAACCTCCTGGGGGCGTGACAAAAATGCACTTATAAAATGAATTATAGTATAAAGCAAAATAGTGATAATCATCAGTTCCTGTAGAAAAGTTACTTATACATAAGGTAAAGTATATTTTTACATGCATCAACTCTTCATATTAACTTCATCACATCAACTCTTCATACTAACTTTATCACATCAAGATATGATACTCATCACTCAGGAGGGCACATGGGAAGACATTCGCATGCTTTAGGTTAGCCTTACATACCTGAAATATTTTGCTAACGAACTTATGCAACACCTCCTCTTGATCTCTTCAACTTTAACTCCCTTCAAGCCCTAACTTTGGTGACCTTTAGAGAGGGTACACTTCACAATTTGGGTGTTTGAAACTCTTTTTCTCAGAAACCAACATTTATTAGTCGTAGGGGGATATTTAGGAATTCTAGGAATGGACCAAATTGCCCTTCGTAGTTTAAAAGAATTTTCCCCCGAACTGAAATAACACAGTCCGCGACGCGGACCTGTCGCAAACAGTGTATTTTCGGAAAGTTCAACTCCATCAAAAAATCTCAGAAAAAGATAAGTGTGGCTCCGCGATAGGTCCGCATCATGGCTCCATCGCGCAGGCACACTGTAATTCGTTTTGGAACGAAAAATTATCTTTTGACTCGGTCGCTCTAAAAATCGACCGAGATCCTCTTCCCACTCCATTTTCAATGCTGATCACAAATCCACTCTCAAATTTTCAATCTGAGCATCAGAAGACGCGTTTTTCGCACCCCTCTTCCCTAGGGGTATTTTTGTAATTTATCGGGTGTTACATAACGTAAACAAGAGAATAAACTTTATTTTCTCTTGATTTGAAATCCTTTACCTAAAAGATGTGCTTATGTCAACATATAGGTATTTTTTTCATTTTTCTTATTAATTATCTTCAGTAGGTAGATGCAGGATTCAAGTACACGCCATTGTGCCCCCAAATTTCATTTTTTTTTAAGTTGGGGTAGGGAAAGGAGAAATGGAGGAGGAGATTGCTAGGTGCATGAATCGCATCCTCACCAACAAAGTGCAAGTTCACATAACTAACCCATTGAGCTACCAACATTCCCCTTCAAGTCTCACTTGTGGGATTACGCTGAATATGTTACTCCGTTTATCTTAATTTGTTTATCCTATTTTTCTTTTTAATTAGTTCAAAAGAAAAATATTTTTTCCTTCTTTTAACAACTTTTAGTTTCAATTTTTCAAATGTCATATTCAAAGTTACAAGATCTCATTATTAAGATAATAAGATAAACCGCACATTATCACTCCATAACCTTTATATTCATCTTGTCAACCTGTTAGTCGTGATATTAGTTATTGGGCTAAAATAATTTAAAATTATTCTTAACAAAATATAATATTATTATATTATTTTTATGGGTCAAATTAAACCCATACGATTCTTTAATAAGCCTTACACCGTTAAAGTTTTTCATACATTTTATATTTAGAACTTCTTTATATTTTTTCAACTATAAGACTTTAATTTATTCCCACGTCTAATACTTAGTCAAATAAAATATACCTAGATCTTTAATATTTATAAAAATACTATCTCTTTTATCTCAATATATACTGTACTTTTGGCTTTTTGCTATTTAAACTATGTGACTTTTGATCAATATTTTAACATACATTTTTTTTATTATATTAATTCTGCAACTTACAAAATTTTCTTGTTTAACTTTAATTTAAAAATTAACCGAATGAACTGTCGAGAAACAACAAAAGTGCTACATATAATCAAGGCCTCATAAGGGGCCATCTGAACACTCGCATGATAACTATTGTTATATGCGAATTCAATCAGGGGTAAATGATCGTCCCAGTTTCCTTTGAAATCAAGAACGCATGCTCTCAACATGTCTACCAATGTCTGGATAGTGCGCTCTGCCTGACCATCCATTTGTGGATGAAATGTTGTGCTCAGATTCACCTTGGTACCTAGCCCTTTCTGGAAAGACTTCCAGAAGTGAGAGGTAAATTGGGCTCCTCTATCTGAAATGATGGACAAGGGAACTCCGTGCAACCTCACAATCTCCTTAATATACATTTTGGCATAATCCTCGGCAGTTTTAGTCGTCTTGACTGCTAAGAAATGCGCTGACTTTGTCATTCTGTGTACAATCACCTATATGGAATCATGTTGTCTTCGGGATTTCGGTAAGCCCGTGACGAAGTCCATATTCACCATTTCCCACTTCCATTGAGGAATTTCAAAATTCTGGGCCAGACCACTTGGCCTTTGGTGTTCAACCTTGACTTGCTGGCAGTTGGGGCATCTGGAAACGAATTCTGCGATATCCCTCTTCATTCCACTCCACCAGTAGACCTCTCTCAAGTCATGATACATCTAGGTGGAACCTGGATGAATGGAGTATTTAGCATTATGGGCCTCAGCTAAAATCCTTTCTCGGACACCATCCACATCAGGGACACATAGTCTGTTCTAGTACCTCAGTACCCCATCTCCCCCTTTGGAGAAGACCATCACTTTTTGCTTTTGAACATCTTCTTTTAGTTGGAGTATAATGGGATCTCGATTCTGCTTCTCTTTAACTTCAGTCACCAGGGATGATGAAGACCCATTTTGAACACTAACTCCTCCTTCGTCATTCTCTTCAAGTTGGACCCCCAATCGGGCCAACTCGTGCACATCTTTCATTAGTTCTCTCTTTTCTTCCTCAACATGGGCCGTGCTACCCATAGACAACCTGCTAAGAGCATCAGCAACAACGTTAGCTTTACCTGGGTGGTACATGACGCTCATGTCATAGTCCTTGAGCAACTCTAACCATCTCCTCTGTCGCAAATTGAGCTCCCTTTGGCTAAATACATACTGTAAGCTCTTGTGGTCTGTGAACACATCCACATGCACTCCATACAAGTAGTGGCGCCAGATTTTAAGTGCGAACACAATGACTGCCAACTCAAGATCATGGGTCGGATAGTTCCTTTCATGGACCTTAAGCTGCCTGGAAGCATAGGCTATCACCTTTCCTCTTTGCATTAACACGCATCCCAATCCAACTCTAGATGCATCACAGTATATCACGAAGTCGTCTGTCCCGTCCGGCAAGGTCAAGACAGGTGCAGTGGTTAACCTGGTCTTTAACTCTTGGAAGCTTTTCTCACATTCGTCAGACCACTGGAACTTAGTCCTTTTCTGGGTCAGTTTGGTCAATGGTGCAGATAGGGAAGAAACCCCTCCACAAAACTTCGGTAGTAGCCTGCCAACCCCAAGAAGCTCCTTATGTCAGTCGGAGAGGTTTGTCTTAGCTAGCTTGCCACCGCCTCAATCTTCTGGTTATCAACTCGAATACCATCACCCGAAACCACATGGCCTAGGAAAGCCACTAACTTAAGCCAAAACTCACATTTGGAGAACTTTGCATACAACTCATGGTCTTTAAGAGTTTGGAGGACAACTCTGAGATGTTCAGCATGCTCTTCCTCATCCGTCGAATATACCAGAATATCATCAATGAAGACGATTACAAACATATCCAAGTAGGGTCTAAACACCCTATTCATCAAGTCCATAAAGGCTGCTGGCGCATTTGTCAACCCAAAGGACATCACTAAAAATTCAAAGTGACCATATCTTGTCCTGAAGGCTGTCTTTGAGATATCACACTCCCTCACCTTCAACTGATGGTAACCCAATCTGAGGTCTATCTTTGAAAAACATGAGGCACCCTGAAGTTGGTCAAACAAGTCATCTATCTTGGGAAGATGATATTTGTTCTTGACTATGACCTTGTTCAGTTGCCTATAGTCTGTGCACATTCTTAGTGACCCATCTTTCTTTCGTACAAACAAAATGGGAGCATCCCACGGAGAAACACTGGGTCTAATAAAACCCTTCTCTAACAGGTCTTTCAACTGTTCTTTCAATTCTCTCAATTCAGCAGGGGCCATCCTATATGGTGGAATTGAAATAGGCTACGTGTCAGGGAGTACATCAATACCGAAGTCGATCTCCCCATCAGGAGGGACTCTAGGTAAATCCTCAAGAAACACCTCAGGGAACTCATTAACAACTGAGACCGACTCAAGAGTAGGGGTCTCGACATTATCAGCTTTAACTCTTACTAGGTGATAGATACACCCCTTAAAGATCAACTTCCTTGCCCTCAGGTAAGAAATAATTATACCCTTGGGTGAAACATAACCTCCCTTCTATTCTAAGACCAGTTCATTTGGGAATTGAAACTTAACCACTCGGGTTCTACAATCTATGGATGCATGGCAAGCGTGAAGCCAATCCATCCCAAGGATCACATCGAATTCCACCATCTCTAATTCTACCAAATCAGCCAATGTATCCCTATGATAAATGGACACCACACATTTTCTATAGACCCTTTTTGCCACAATAGACTCTCCAGTAGGAGTCGAAACCGAGTAAGGCTCATATAGACGTTCTGGGATGACCTCAAACTTATTAGCCACATAGGGCGTCACAAAAGATAATGTGGCACCTGGATCAAGTAATACATAAAAGTTATAAGAGAAAACTCGAAGCATACCCGTGACAACATCTAAGGCAGCCTCTTGATCCTGCCGATTTCCCATAGCATACAGGCGGTTCGCTCCGCCTCCGGCATTTGTAGCAGTAGCCCTCTGTTGACTGCCCGTAGGGGGCGCTGTAGATAATTGAGCTCTATTACCTCTATCGTTTCCCCTCTAGCTCCTCATAGGACACTCGCCCTGGAAATGGCCAGGCTGTCCACACGTATAACATAGGTTGGTGCCTTCCTTGCATGCACCAAGATGCTGTTTACCACATCTGCCACAAGTTACTTTTTCTCTTGGACCCTAGGCAACACTAGCCTAGGACTGAGATATCTGTGCCCTGAAGTTCTGGTGACCCTGGGTCCTCTGATCATACCTATTACCCTTATCCTGCTTCTGCTGGTTCTGTTCCTGGCCCGCAGCTTTGGCTTTCTTGCTTTGCTGCTCCTCCCTGTCCCTTTTCTTGTCATCTTCGGTCTGTTGAGCATAGACCATCAGCCTGGAAATATCCATGTCTGGAATCAGTAGTGCTGCCTTGCATTCTCTCTTCACATGTCTGCCTAGCCCAGACACAAATTTTCTCATCCTGGCCCTCATATCAAGGACCATCTCCGGAGCATACCTCAACAGTTGGGTGAACTTCAGGCTATACTCCTTGGCAGTCGTACCCTCCTATATTATGTCCACAAACTCCTCAACCTTAGCTTCCCTTAACTCCTGGGGAAAAAATGATCAAGAAAGGCACTCTCGAACTCTCCCCACTCAGCTGGTTCAGCACTTTCACCTCTGACATCCTCCCATTGGTTGTACCAAATGTTGGCAACATCCTTAAGCTGATATGAGACCAGCTCAACTCCTTCAACTTCACTTGCATGCATCGCCCTTAGGATCTTGCGCATCTCATTGATAAAGTTCTGCGGATCCTCCTCAACCTTAGAACCCATGTAGACTGGTGGGTTCATCCTCAAGAAATCCCGGAGCCTGGACGCAGTAGTTGGCTCTTGGGAACTGGAGCTTGGGGCTTGGGGACCACGACTGCTACTTTGCGAGGCCACCAACTGGGTGAGCATGGCAATGGCTCCCCTGAAGTCTGCCTCTGAAGTGGGGGCTGACTGTGTTAGAGGTGCTGGTGGAGCCTCAGTAGCTCTAGCTGGTCGTCCCCGTCTCCTTGCCTCACGTTCTGGCAAGGGGTTCTCAGTACTTAGGACAGAACCATCTCTTTGGGCAGCAGTGCGTTTTGGAGGCATTATCTGCAAACGCGTAATGCACGAATTAAAGGGGTTTACTTAAAGTCAAGCTCTAACGCATGACTCAAAACATCAAAGAAGTGGAACCATTTTCTAATGCCCTGTAGCATCCTGTTTATGAAGTGTGGTGCACAACACACGCATAAACGAGACTCTACTAGACACGGCTTCGTAGACTCCCTAGGACTCTTGAACTCTGTGCTCTGATACCAAGTTTGTCACGCCTCGGGAGGGTACACTAGGCGTGGCCGACACTCAGAGACTATTGCTAGCCCCAAGTGAACCACTTAGCTTCATCACATCATTCATTACAGACATTGCGGAAGGAAATAGTTAAATAATACTTAAGATAGTGGGCTAATGGCCAAACATAAATCAAATCATTAAACCAAGCAAGGAAATATTGTTCAGGTATCATAACATTCACTTTGACTACATCATTATGTCTACAAAGCCTCTAACATTACTTAAAACATCTAGGAAGGGGACCATGACATACCATGGCTACCCGACTCAAAAGAAACAGGATAGCATTAAATAAAGGTTATCCTCCGGAGACAAGGAGGCTCACCACAGTCTGAACTCGAAAACACTTGACCTCAATGGGGCGGCTGCTGAAGTCCTCTAGCTCCTGTATCTGCATCATGAAACGATGCAGCGCCAAATGGCATCAGTACGTGGAATGTACTGGCATGTAAAATAGCTGAAACACATCGTTAGAAATATACGAACATAACATACACCATCATGAGACCTTAACGTTTACATCAGGGAAACATTAACATTTACCTTTGCCTTAACATTTACCCTTACATTGACATTGACCTTTACATCAACATTGACCTTTACATTAACATTTACCTTTACATTAACATTGACCTTTGAGTACTATTAGGGAGACCTTTTCCTAGAGGCCTAACTGGGAGTTTCTTTAACCGACAACCATCACTTATGAGCCAGTGATGATACAACGAAATGATGTCGTTGCCACATCCATCCCTTACCCTGCCCGGGGTAAGAGACGTAACATTAGTGGATCCATAGAACATAACATTAGTCCTCATTGGGACAAGATAGGAGCCCTCCACATTGCGGTTCAATCCTCTCTTCCTACGTGGTCCACGTAGTTAGTGGACTCAAGTGGGACTCACCTTTATCCATTTCGGTGCTCAATACTCCTCCCAGGACTCAACATTTGCTCATAAAACATTAACATCATTAGTCCCATAGGGACACATTACATTATCGTTAGTCCCCATGGGGGCATAATGCGCTATCATTGGCATCAACATTCATTTGTCCCACATGGACACATTATATCATCATTAGAATCTCATTTACATTGACATTAACATCACCATCATCTCATTTCATTAACATTACCTCAACATCTTAGATTTTAAGGAACACTAGTTTAGGAACTTTGACTCTCAACTTAGAGACAATCCCACATGCTCATGTTCAACATTCATTATTCATTATTTTATCATTACTCTACTCTACACACACACCCATGTTGCTCATGCCTGCTTTTCTAGAATACATATACAATAGATATAAGGTTTTCAACTAAATATTTTTCAAGAAAATAGTTTAAAAAGGATGCATGAGGGTTTTTATGAGGGTCATCATCAATGCAGGGAAATATGTAGGTTTATGCATGAAATGATGGCATTTATTCATTACATTACATGAATTAACAGGTTTCACTTCATTACCCTAGCATCATTACCATTAAACTTTAATACATTACTCATGGGGCACATGGGAGGACATTCCCATGCTTTAAGTATAGCCTTACATACCTGGAAAAAGGTAGTCATACGAAAACCAATTGCTTTCCTCCTGATCTCCTCAACCTTCTTCAAGCCCTAGCCTTAGGAACCTTAGGAAAACTTCTTCAATGGGGTTTTTCAACCCTTTTTCGTGAAAACCGACCTATATAGGTCATAGGGGTACGTTTAGGATAGGTGGGAATGGACCATAATGCCCTTGGAATTTTTAAGAAATTAAATCCCGACCTGAAGTAACACAGTCCGCAACGCGGACTGGTCGCGGACAGTGTATTTTCGAAAATTCAACTCCATCGAAATTTTTCAGAAAAACATAAGTGTGTCTCCGCGACAGGTCCGCGTCGCGGTTCCATCGCGGAGGCTCACTGTTTTTCGTTTTGGAACGAAAAATTATTTTTCGACTCGGTTGCTCTAAAATTCGACCGAGACCTTTCCCCCACTCAATTTTCAGTGCTGATCATGTACCCTCTCTCAAATTTTCGATCCGAGCATCGGAAGGCACATTTCTCGCACACCTCTCCTTTAGGGGTATTTCGGTAATTTCACGGGCGTTACAAGTGGAGTCTTGGGAGAGGGTAGAATGTAAGCTGGCCTTACCACTACCTCATATAGATAGAGAGGTTATTTCCGAAAAATCCTTGTCACAAAAATCAAGTCCCATAAGCAGAAGATACTAAATATGGAAAAAAAAAGAGGATCATAAAAACTAAACAGTCATGAAAAATTTATTGAATTTTGGCCAACTAAAAAAATTAAATTTTCAAACACATCCTTAATAATTACGGATCATTTATAAATCTTTTCTTAGATTTAATGCAATATAATTGATCTTTCTTATGATTTATTATATCAAGATCGTCACCTCTTCTAAATACCTAAGCCGTTATATTTTTGTTTCATCATATTTACGTATAATTGAACATCACCTCACTGAGGTTTGTTTTTCCTATTTCTTATTATATTTTTTCATGTTTATTGTTTCTATACGGGTCAAACCTCTATATATCGTTTCTGAGAATCGTTCTTTTGTTTGTTATATAAAATGAATAATTAATTTCAATTATTTTTAATTTACTGTTTTTATGAATTGTTGTTACAGAGAGGTTGTTTGACTATAATCTCTAATATTTTTTTTTTGGGTATTCAGTGATTAATTTAAGTGAAAATGACATCATCATCATCTAATGGTAACGGTGACCGGAGGAGTGAGATGTGCACAGAGTTGGACAATTTGAGACAACATTTGAGAGACATTGATATTTTGATAGAAGATGCTAGAGCACAAGGCCTAAATGGAGTGTTGGCTGTGATGCTAAAAATACGTTATTCTTATTTTCTGAGAGAGAGTGAGCTTGAAAATGTAATTGAGACTAATTATAACACCTTTTATCGTAGATATCTTTGAGTGATATCTTCCTTATAGGAAGATTATAAGAATTATTATGATGTTGGTTGATTGTTGTCTAGAAAACAAATATAAGATAAGCAAGAGGATAAACTTTATTTTCTCCGGATTTGAAATCTTTTACCTAAATGATTTGTTTATATTAAAGTATATGTATTTTTTTTTTCATTTTCTTGATTTCTTGATTAAATGTCTTCAGAAGGTAGATGTAAGATTTGAATACACACTATCATGCCCCCATTTTTTTTTAAGTCGGGGGTAGAGGAAGGAGAAATGTAAGAGGAGTACAATTAAGGTAGGGAATCGAATCCTCACCAATAAAGTGAAAATTTACTTAACTAACCAACTGAACCACTAATATCTCCCTTCAGATCTCGCTTGTGGGATTACATCGAATATGTTACCCCCTTTATTTTAATATATTTGCCCAACTTTTATTTTAAATTTGCTTAAAAGATGAATGCATTTTTTTTTAACAATTTTTAGTTTCAATTTTTTAGATGACATATTTAAGGCTGTTAGCTCTCATGATTTAAGACAGTAAGATAGGCTCCACATTATCACTCCACAACCTTCATTTTCATCTTGTTGACTCATTAGTCGCATTGATGATAAAAATTAACAAGTCTACAATTTACAATATTTTTCATATAATTTTTTAGTATCACAATTATAACTTAAAATTATTAATCGGTTGATCTAATTCAATTTAATTTCAAATGAAAGATTAATCAAATGTACTTTCGACAAACAACAAAAGTAAAACATATATAAAATTTGTTTGTTACAAGAAAAATAAATTATAGTCTATGAAAAAATAAAAATACATATAATGGAAATGGAAATTAAAAAAAAAAAGACAACATATTTCTTATTCAAATTAAATTGAATATGTTGGTTATAGAGGATAATCCTATAAACATTGTACTACTAAAAAATGGCATTAAAAAAATTGACTCTATAAAAATTTATATTATTATATGAAATATCGTTGTAATGAATAATCATTATAACAAAATTTAACTATAATTGGGATGGGGAGGGGGGGGGGGGACAAAATTATATAGTTTTCCTTTTATGAAATCCATTAAGTTCACCCTTCATTGGCTTAGTGGATCTAATTATTTTGTAAAATAATAACAATAAAATAATTATTCATTTTGAGGAAAAAATTTACCCACTAAATTAACATGAACAGAGCTAAAAAGTGATCTAAAGAAAATCTATACAAGAAATAATCCTATTTTATGATGGATTTTACGTATATATAATTCTAATATTTTTATTGGGTTCGTGCTTAGTACGATTTGTTCTAACTAGTGGACAAACATACAATTATTAAATAAAAGGTATTGAATTTTCACTTACTAGAAAAATTAGATTTTTTTGGATTCGAATATCTAGTATGGATATAGTTTGAATATTTCTTTAGATTTGATATTAACATGAAATATTCAAATTAATCATCAATATAAAGCTGTTGCAAAGAAAACAATAATCTCTCTTATATACATATTTCTAATCATGAGTTATTTCTCTTATATTAATTATAACAACGACAACACACTCAATATAGTATTATAAAATGGGGCTTGAAACTTCTGATAGACCCTAACTTTCTTTTATACCCAAGAATATGTAAATATTATGTAGATTTAGCACATAAAAATGATGATATCTATAATCATATTTGTGAAGGATCAAAAATATAGTTAATCCTTCGAGTTTCCTATCTGAATTATGAGGTGTACGAGTTTCCTATATGAACTATCACCCATTATCAAAACACATCTCAACTATCAATTGTGTCCCCTTTATTTTTGAACAATGGTGATTTTTAAGGTACCAAAAGAGAACAACTACTGATTCAGGTGTGTAATTTGATAAATAGTTAGTAATAATGCAGGTTGAAAATTCACCCATATGATAGTTCTGATATGGAACACGAAAAATATGGATATTTTAAATGTGTTTTTCATCATATTTTAATGAATAATTGATGATACATCAGATCGAAAACTCACGTATAAAACTCGAAAATCAAAGTACATAAAATACATTTTTGACCATTTATTCTTTGCGCATTATGATTCTTCACTAGTGACTTAATGAAAGTACTAATAATAGCTAAAGTTTGTTGTATAATTAATGCAAAAAAGTGATGTAAATTGGTGATTTTTATGTGTTTGTTCTGGCTAATATAGCATGCAATAGATTCACTTAATATAGGAACATAAAGACTAAATAGTCAACAAAATTTACTGAATTTTAACTAATTTTATATTTTAAATTTTTAATCATATCCTTAATAAATAGGGATAAATTATAGATATTCTTATATTTAATGTGATATAACTGATCTTTCCATGATTTATGATATCAGGACTGCAACCCTTTATAAATGCCTAAAACGTTAATATTTTAACTTGATTTACTGCATAAGTTGTTTTCATGAATGATTTTACAGAATTCTATGTATATTTTACTAAAGAATGCAAGAATGAACTTAAGGGATGAGTCTAGAGCCTTGACGATGATGATGTTTTGATTGTGGTCCAAATTGTTGAGAGTCTTGATGATGATGTTGATGAGAATAATGTTCACGAGTCTTAAAAGCTTGAAACTAAATTCTAAAAGAATATTTTGAGTCTATGATGTTGATGTTGATGAGATGAGTTGATGTTAATGTAGATGATGAAAAATATTTATCATAATATTTTATGAGCATGTCAAGTTTTGAAAGGAGTATTGAGCACCAAAATGGGTGAGAGTGAGTCCCACTCGAACTCATTAACTACGTGGACCGCGTAGGAGAGGATCGAATTATAATATGGATGTTTCCTTTGTCCCAAAAGAGAACTGATATTTTTCTTGTGGATCCACTGATGGTGATGTCCTTTACCCCGGGTAGGGTACTGGATGGATGTGGCAACGACATCTCTCTGTTGTATCATCACCGGCTCATAGGTAATGATTGTCGGTTAGAGAAACTCCCAGCTAGGTTGCATATTGATAGAACTCTGATGTTGATGTGATGGTATAAGTCTTTATGGATATTGATATTTTATTATCTACCCTTTATCCTTATCCTAGAGGGGCATGATTCCTTCGAGTTGAGTTGAGTTGAGTCGAGTTTCCTTGAGATGTGTCTAATGTATTTATAACGGATTGATGAGATATTGATGGATCATTTATCTACTCTTTATTCTTGCTTTAGATAGACATTTGATATTCTGATGGAGTATGATGTTGAGTTGATGTTATCCCTATACCATTCTATCTGTACTGTTATATTTAGCCATCTCACATACCGTACATTCCATGTACTGACGCCACTCGGTGCTGCATCATTTTATGATGCAGATACAGGAGGTAGAGGACTTCGGCAGATGCATCGTTGAGGTTCAGAGATTCTGATTTCAGTCATTAGTGAGCCCTCTTTGCTATTCGGAGGACCCCTTTTTCCTTTACTTGTTATTTTATTTATTGAGTCGGGTATCCACAACCTGTCATGGTACCCTCTTAGACTGTCTAATTGAGTTAGAGGCTTCATTGACATGAGTTGAGGCCTTCTCCCTATTAAGTTGAGTTAGCATTTATATTTGCTTACCATTAATGTTGAGATTGAGTGTTGGCCGTTGACCCTCCTTATTGATGTAGACTGATTGATGTAGCCCACTTCTTCTATCTTGTTATTCCACCATGCTTGATGTTGAGTAACTGTTCTGAGATGGAGTGGTTCGCTCGGGGACTAGCAATAGTCTCTGAGCATCGGCCACGCCTCGGGTACCCTCCCCGGGCGTGACAGTAGGTACCTTTGAGTGATAATTTGTTACTTCCTTATAGGAATATTATAAGAATGTTATGTAGTTGGTTGATCGTTGTTCTGGAGAAGGAAAAAAGTATAACATAAGCAAGAGAATAAACTTTATTTTCTCTTGATTTGAAATCGTTTACTTAAATGACGTGCTTATGTCAACATACAAATATTTTTTTCATTTTACTTATTGTCTTCACTAGGTGGATGCAGGTTTCAAGTACACCCCATTGTGCCCCCAAATTTCATTTTTTTAAGTTGGGGGTAGGGAAAGGATGAATGGAGGAGGAGATTTCAAGGTGCATGAATCGAATCCTCACCAACAAAGTGCAAGTTCACATAACTAACCCATTTAGCTGCAATCATTCCCCTTCAAGTCTCACTTGTGGGATTACACTGAATATGTTACTCCGTTTATCTTAATTTGTTTATCCTATTTTTCTTTTTAATTAGTTCAAAAGAAAAATATTTTTTCCTTCTTTTAACAATTTTTAGTTTCAATTTTTCAAATGGCATATTCAAAGTTACAAGATCTCATGATTAAGATAATAAGATAGACCGCATATTATCACCCCATAACCTTCATATTCATCTTGTCAACCTGTTAGTCATGATATTAGTTATTGGGCTAAAATAATTTAAAATTATTCTTAACACAATACAATATTATTATATTATTTTTATGGGTCAAATTAAACCCATACGATTCTTCACCGTTAAAGTTTTTCATACATTTTATATGTAGAACTTCTTTATATTCTTTCAACTATAAGACTTTAATTTATTCCCAAGTCTAATACTTAGTCAAATAAATAATACCTAGATATTTAATATTTATAAAATACTATCTCTTTTATCTCAATATATACGGTACTTTTGGCTTTTTGCTATTTAAACTATGTGACTTTTGATCAATATTTTAACATACATTTTTTTATTATATTAATTCTGCAACTTACAAAATTTTCTTGTTTAACTTTAATTTAAAAATTAGCCGAATGAACTGTCGAGAAACAATAAAAATGCTACATGTAATTTGTTTGATACAAGAAAATTAAAGTAGATCAAAAAATAGAAAAACATACAATGGAAATGGAAATTATAAAAAGACAACTACCATATTTCTTCTTCAAATTAAATTAAAATCAAAGACAAATATTTTGTTAAGGTCTTATTAGAGAATTTTTTCTTAATTAAAGTACTTCACAGGGTTTGGTATAATAACAGTGAAAGCCAACATAGCAAAATTTACCACTAAATTATAGTGAACAAAACTAAAATGTGATCTCAAGAAAACTACACTGAAAATAATCCTTTTGTCATGACCCGAGGTGGGGGCCTAAATGTGACACGACGAATGGGGACCCGAAAGCCCCCAAAGAAGCCTCAAAATTTTGGAACTTAAATACAAGTATAAAAAGGGAACATTCTAAATCAAAGGAAAAACATATTATATAGATGGATCAAAATGACGTAGTCTTTACAAAACACCCAATACATGCCTCTAAGTAAGGGACGGGGGCCAGGACAAGTTCCAGGCTCACCCTCAGCAAGATAAATGTACATAAGGGGTACAAGAAATAAAGTTTGCCCTCGGAAGACGGGCTCACCATAACAAGGCTGCAAAGAGGGACTATTCGTCCCGCGGATAATGCTCAAATTGCTCGGTCCTTGCCTAGTAAAATCATGCAGGCATAGAGTATGCGTTAGTACCTTTGAATGTACTAAGTATGCGGGTATGTAATGCACGTGACTTATCGGACCTGCATAATCCTGTTAGATGGCGAGGGCACGTAATATACAAGAATCATATAATTAAAGGAATTTGATATACAAGATGCCATAGAATGCGTGATGCATGCAATGCGATAGTGCTCCTATATAACGGGGATGGACTATAATCGACAAACCCAATCCATGCGAGCTATTACATGAATTGGACCGATTTGGACCTCCCATTGGCATGGAGAAGATTACTTGCCAAAGGTAATCTACATCATACCTTATGGGCACCCCCTACTTTCGGTGGTTGGTCACCTTCCTTATGCGCACCCCCTACTTTCGAAAGGATTTTCATAACCATATCATGACATAATAACGAATGACCATTCCTTACGGGCGACCCCTACTTTCGGTAATGGCATCATTCCTATGCTGACATATGGTTCAAGGAAAGGGAGAGGGACCTTGGGGATATCCCTGACGCCCCCAATCCATCGGTGCTAAGTACACATCCCACAAGAATACATATGCTTTCGAGAGAGAGAGGGAGTCAAATAATCCTTTTCAAAATGTTAAATGCATAAGTAGGCTCAAATGCCAAATCACAAGATCCAATCATATGGTTCATGGAAGGAATAACTCATCTACACGTATACCAAATTGGTGCCAAGCACCCATAATGCTCAAGGAACCATAATCATAGACATACCGGTGATCACCTTCTTGTCATATCCCATGTCTTACCCAAAATTCACATTATAATCCCCTTTTTAGATAAAATTGGGCTTAACCCCACATTTTCGGAATTTCCGTGTAAAAATGTCATGAATGTGATGCAATGTATGGTGTGGGAATGACATGGGTGATGTAGAGTATATCCAAATAGCAATATAATGAAAAGATTAAAAATCCATAATAAAATCCATGTAAAATGTAGTGTAGATCACCATGCACAGTAGAATCAAAAAGGGACTTGCATGTTCTCATTTTCATAATCCACATAGTTCATCATACATAAACTTATCATAGCTCAAGTTTCAGAACATAATATAGCACATGCTTGATTCAAAATACCAAAACAATTAGTAAAATCTCACATTTTAAGTAGATAAGTGTCACGCCCCGGGAGGGTACCCTTGGCGTGGCCAGCGCTTAGAGACTATTGCTAGTCACCAAGCGAACCACTTAGCCTCATCAGATCATTAAATCACATAATTCTAATGAACAACGGAATACATGTAAATAAAGGGCATATCTCATCTAAAGTCTCACAGAAATATAGATAAAATCAAGAAGGCTAGTAGAAAGAACTAGCTCACAATCTCAACATCAATACTCGATCCTTGTCTATGAAGCCTCTCTAATCATATGGTGCCAATGACAGACCCATGGCTACCCAAATCAAAATAAGAAAATAGTCCCATCCTAACTCTAAAGCATGATGAAATAAAGTAATGGTTCCTCCGGAGTAGGGGAGGCTCACCAAATCAGCTTCGAATTTTTGATCTTCAACGGAGCGCTTGTTGAGGATCTCTAGTACCTGCCTCTGCATCATAAAAGGATGCAGTCCAGAGTGGACGCCAGTATTTGGAATGTACTGGTATGCAAAATAGCTAAATGAAACACAAATCGGTAGAAAATACGAAAGGTAACATCAAGTCAAAATAAACATAACAATCACATCAACCGCCAGCTTGCCCATCTACGAAAGAGTACAGAGTGGACAAGTGACACATCATTATCTTAGACTCATCAATAGTCTCAACTCATCTCATGGATCATCTCAGAGGAGTTCACTTCCTCCCTTCTCAGCTCATCTCATCTAGACTCGAGTAAGGTAAGAATTTTCCTGGGAGTTTCTCTTATCCGACAACACTCACTTATGAGCCAGTGAATGTATAACAATCACCCTGATGTTGCCACAGTGGTTCCAAACTTGCCAGGTAAGGAACACTAGATTCCATATCAATATACCAGACATGGAATCAAACCGAACAGATCCTCTATTACTTTCAGGGACTGTTAAACCTCGAGGGAAACCATATATATATGTGATGGTTTAAGCCTCTCCTACATTTGGCGACGTAGTTAATGAGTTCGAGTGGAACTCACTCATACTCATTTCGGTGCTCGATACTCCTACCAACTCAATACTCATAAAATCAACCTCAACCAGTCTCCTAAGGACTCACTCCCCATCAACGACTGCCAGTCTCATAGGGATTCACTCCCCCTCCACGACTAATATTTCACAGGGACTTTGGTCCTTTCATCAATTATCTCATAGGGACTTTCACCGTATCATCAAACATCTCATAGGGATTTTAACCCTATCATCAACATCTCATCAATGACTCAAGATTGTATAACCGTTATTAGGAAACAAGTGTATAAACACATCAGTAGAGTTCATTTGTAGAGACTGATAAAACAATCAGAGTTTCATCAACTCATCATCACAATCAACAATCTCAACTCAAGGCTCTAGACTCAAGTCTCAAGTCTCAAATTCAATATGCATGCTTTTCAAATTAGTCATGAAGGATTATGCAAATTCTCATGAAAATATCCAATTTAAGAAAACAATTAGTATGATGATCATCAACATAGAGAACATGTAATTTCAAATAAGATTTTCAAGAAAAGTCCATCAAAGAAATCATGCATGTGGACACTTCAATCATCAACTCATCTATGACCTCTATGGGGCACATGAGAGAACAATCTCATGTTTTCGTTTAGCCATACATACCTGTGATGCAGCTGTTCAACCGGGTGATGTCGAGGATCTCTTCTCGAAGGTCTCAACCCAAGCCCTTCTCTCCTCTTCTCAAGCCCTAGCCTTGTTAGATTTTTAGAATAGGAGCTAGAATTGGGGTTTTTTTTGGTTCTTTTCGAGTAGAAATGACCTTACTAGCCGTGTATTAATGTTTAGGAGGAGTTAGGGATTGACCAAAATGCCCCTCGAAATAAATTAGAAATTTCCAGTTCGAAAAATACACAGTCTGCGACGCGGACCTATCGCGAACTGTGCATTTTTGGAAAAGTGCTTTTAAACGAGTTTTCTCCATCTCGTAGAAAATTTGGAAAAACATACAAGTGTCCCTCCGCGACAGGTGCGCGTGGTGCCTCTGTCGTGGACAATCACTATTTTGTGACTTGGATCAAAAATTTATCTTTCGATCGGGTCGTCCTAAAATTCGACCCCGACCATTTCCCCACTCCTTTTTTCATGCTGATCATAAATCCGGTCTCGGATTTGCCATACGAGCCCTGGAAGATGCCTTACGTGCATACCCCTGCTCTAGGGGCATTTTAATTATTTTATTGGGCGTCACATCATCTCCCCCTTATGATCATTCATCCTCGAATGAGGAGTAAGGATGGGGTTTAAGGAACGAATAGATTCAACACTCATTTCCTCACTTAATTCAATAAATCAATCCTCGACTTAACAATAGTAAGTCACATAGAAAGAGTACAACACTTAGCTTAGTGAAGAGTAAGGATTACCTTCATCACTTTTACCATCAGTTGGCACGAACAGGTGCGGATACTTTGCCTTCATCTCCTCCTCAGCGTCCCATGTGGCTTCTTCAACGAATTGATTCCTCCACAGGACTTTGACTGAGGCTATCTCTTTGTTCCTTAGTTTACGAATCTGACGATCAAGAATTTGGACCGGGACCTCTTCGTAAGATAGGTTATCTTTCACCCCAATGCTATCAACAGGGATCACCAAGGCCAGATTTCCCAAGCATTTCTTTAGCATTGACACATGGAACACCGGGTGCACCCTATCTAACTTAGAAGACAACTCTAACTCGTAAGCTACCTTCCCAATTCTCCTTACGATTTGATAGGGTCCAACATAACGTGGATTCAACTTTACCTTCTTCGCAAATCTTAGGACACCCTTCATAGGTGACACTTTCAAGTACGCCCAATCGTCCACTTCGAACTCTAAATCCCTCCGTCTGACATTGGTGTAAGACTTTTGGCAACTTTGGGCAGTCTTTAACCTTTCTCTAATGATCTTGACCTTCTCCATTGACTGGTGAACAAGATCAGGCCCAATCAGTTCTGCTTCTCCAACCTCAAACCACCCAATTGGTGATCTACATCTCCTACAATACAAGGCTTCATACGGAGCCATCTGAATGCTCGCATGATAACTATTATTGTATGCAAACTCAATCAGTGGTAGGTGATCATCCCAATTTCCCTTGAGGTCAAGTACACAAGCCCTCAACATGTCATCAAGCGTTTGAATTGTATGCTCTGCCTGACCATCCGTCTGGGGATGAAAGGTTGTGCTCAGGTTCACCTTAGTACCTAAGCCTTTCAAGAATGATCTCCAGAATTAGGAGGTAAATTGGGCCCCTCTGTCCGAGATGATGGACAAGGGAACTCCATGCAACCTCACAATCTCCTAGCATATTCTTCCACAGTGTTCGTTATTTTCACTGCCAAGAAGTGGGTCGACTTAGTCATTCTATACACGATCACCCATATCGAATCATGTTGCTTTCAAGATCTCGGCAGGCCAATGATAAAGTCCATGTTAATCATCTCCCAATTCCATTTCGGAATTTCAAAGTTCTGAGCCAATCCACATGGCCTTTGATGCTCAACCTTCACTTGTTGGCAATTTGGGCATTTTGAACCGAACTACATGATGTCCCTCTTCATCCCATTCTACCAATAAACTTCCCTCAAGTCATGGTATATTTTGGCGGAGCCAGGATGAATGGAATATCTAGTGTTATGAGCTTCTGTCATTATTTTGTCTCGTATGCTATCAACATTTGGGACACACAATCGACTTTGATATCTTAACACTCCATCTCCCCCTTTGGAGAAGACCATCACCCTCTGATTATGGACATCCTCCTTCAGTTGGAGTATGACAGGGTCTTGATCTTGTTTTTCTTTCACCTCCACCACTAACGAGGAAGCAGACCCGTCTGGAACATTAACTCCTCCTTGGTTGTTCTCCTCAAGTCGGACTCCTAATCGAGCCAACCAGTGCACGTCCTTGGCTAACTCCCTCTTCCCTTCCTCTACATGGGCTGTGCTACCCATTGATAATATGCTAAGAGCGTTAGCAATAACGTTAGCTTTACCTTGTTGGTAGTGAATGCTCATGTCATAATTCTTGAGCAATTCCAACCACCACCTCTGTCGCAAGTTGAGCTCCTTTTGACTAAAAACGTACTGCAAGCTCTTGTGATCAGTTAACATATCCATATGCACTCCTTACAAGTAGTGATGCCAAATTTTAAGTGCGAACACTACTACTGCCAACTCAAGGTCATGGTCGGGTAAGTCCTTTCATGAGCCTTGAGTTGCCTGTAAGCATAAGCTATCACCTTCCCCCTCTGCATTAATATGCATCCCAATCCAACCATTGAGGCATCACAATATATTACAAAATCTTCAGTCCGGTCGGGTAAGGTTAGGACTGGTGCAGTAGTTAACCTTGTTTACAATTCCTGGAAGCTCTTCTCACATTTTTTGGACCACTGAAACTTGACCTTCTTTTGAGTCAATTTGGTCAGTGGCGCTGATAGGGAAGAAAATCCCTCGACAAACCTGCGGTAGTAGCCCGCCAACCCCAAGAAGCTCCTGATGTCAGTTGGAGTGGTCGGTCGGGGCCAGTTCTTAACTTCTTCAATCTTTTGGACATCCACTCGAATACCATCATTGGAAACAACGTGGCCTAGGAAGGCCGCTGACTTAAGCCAAAATTCACATTTAGAGAACTTTGCATACAACTCCTGGTCCTTAAGGGTTTGGAGGACCACTCCGAGGTGGTTAGAATGCTCCTCCTCACTCCTTGAATATACCAGGATGTCGTCAATGAACACAATCACAAACAAATCAAGATATGGCTTGAACACTCTGTTCATCAAGTCCATAAAGGCGGCCAGTGCATTCGTAAGTCCAAAGGACATGACCAAGAACTCAAAGTGGCCATATCTAGTCCGGAAGGCTGTCTTTGGAACGTCACACTCCCTCACCTTCAGCTGATGGTAGCCAGATCTAAGGTCTATCTTAGAGAAGCAAGAGGCGCCCTGAAGTTGGTCAAACAAATTATCTATCCTTGGGAGAGGATATTTGTTCTTTATCGTGATCTTGTTCAGTTGCCTGTATTCGATACACATCCTGAGGGATCCATCTTTCTTCCGCACGAATAGAACAGGGGCACCCCATGGTGAAACACTTGGCCTAATGAAGCCTTTTTCTAGCAAATCTTTTAGTTGCTCTTTCAATTCTTTCAACTCAACGGGGGCCATCCTGTAAGGTGGGATCGAAATAGGCTGGGTATTTGGAAGAACATCAATCCCAAAGTTAATCTGCCTATCAGGAGGGACTCTGGGCAAGTCATCAGGAAAGATTTCTGGAAACTCGCTGACAATCGGAACTGACTCAAGAGTTGGGGACTTAACATCATCAGATTTCACTCTCACCAAGTGATAAATACAACCTTTGGAAATTAACTTCCAGGCCTTAAGATATGAGATAAACCTCCCTCTAGGTGTAACTGAGTCACCCTTCCACTCTAGAACTGGCTCATTTGGAAACTGGAACTTAATCGTTCGGAATCTACAATCAACAGAGGCATAACAGGCATGAAGCCAATCCATGCCGAGGATCAGAGCAAAGTCAACCATCTTTAACTCGAAAATCAACAATGGTGTCCCTATGATGGATGGACACTACACAAGCTCTATAGATTCTTTCAGCTCGAATAGACTCACCCACCGGAGTAGAAATATCAAAGGGTTCAAGGGGACTCTCGGAGGTTTTATCAAATTTGCTGGCAACGTAAGGAGTCACAAACGACAATGTAGCACGTGGATCCGTCAAAACATAACAATCAAAAGTAAAGACTCGGATCATACCCGTCACAACATCTGGGGAATTTTTCTGATCTTGGCGACTCCCCATAACATATAAGCAGTTTGTGGCCCCGCCTGTACCTGATGTAGTGACCTTCTAGTTCCCTCTAACTGGTGGAGCCGATTCGGCAGACTGAGCCTGGCCAACCCGCTTTGGACAATCCTTCTTGTAGTGACCTACTTGGCCACACCCGAAACACGCATCATTTTTGTCGCGACATCTCCCCCAGTGCGTCTTTCCATAGTTATCACACGATGGCCTACTCTGAGAATCTTGAGCCACACTAGCTTGGGACTGGGGTCCGTGCGTCCCTATATTTTGGAATCTTTGATCATATGTGCCTCTAGGAATGGGTGCGCTGGCAGCTGAGGGTGCTGGAAATCAATTCCCGTTACCTCTCCTTCCACCCTCGTGGGTGGATCTTTTAGCCCTCTTGCGCTTGAACTCTTCCCTATCATGTTGCCTTTCTTCGTCAGCTTGGTGCACGAATGTCATCAGTCGCCCGATGTCTATGTCACTCACAAGCATAACTCCTCTCCCATCTCTCTTGGGTCTTCTGTTCAACCCATCTACATACATTCCCATCCTTCCCCTCATATTAGCAACCATATCTGGAGCATAGCGGGATAGTTGCGTGAATTTCAACCCATACTCCTGCACAGTCTTTGAACCCTGCTTTAGATTCAGGAACTCTCTCACCTTGGCCTCTCTTTTCTCTCTTGGCAAGAAGCGTCCCAAGAAGGCCTCTTCAAACATTTCCCAAGTCAAAAGGGGGCATCCTCCCTTCTGCCTTTCTTCCACTGGTCGAACCACAGTCTCGCCACTCCCTTCAGTTGGTAAGCGGCTAATTCCACCCAATCAGCATCAGCTAAATGCATTACTTAGAACACCTTCTCAAGTTCCTCCACATATTCCTCAGGATCTTTAGTGGATGCAGACCCCGCAAATTCAGGTGGATTCATCCTCAAAAATTCTCGAACTTTAGAGGTTCCATGAGAGTCCGTCCCACCTGCACCTTGCCTCACAGCAGGTGCTGCAACAGCCTGGGCCAAAGTTTAAATAGCTTGGTGTAGCTCAGCATTCGAGACCTCATCTTGAGGGGGTTGCTCAATCGGGATAGCTGGATCCACGGGCCCCTCGGGTACTTGAGGCTTAGGTGGGTTTATAGGTCGCTTGGCAAGATGTCCCTTTCTTTTGACAGCTCTTCTGGGAGGCATATTATCGATTCTGCACGTGTAGCGCACGAATTAGAAGATGGGTTGTTTCAGTTCAACTCTATCGCACGAATCGGAATAAGAAAGAAGCGTAACCATTCCTAATGTCCCATAGCCTCCTGCTTATGAAGTGTGGTCGAAAACACACCCATAAAAAAGACTCTAATAGACACGGCTTCATAGACTCCCTAGGACACTTGAACTCTGTGCTCTGATACCAAGTTTGTCACGTGCGGGGAGGGTACCCTTGGCGTGACTGGCACTTAGAGACTATTGCTAGTCCCCAAGCGAACCACTTAGCCTCATCACATCATTCAATCACATAATTCTAATGAACAACGGAAAATACATGTAAATAAAGGACATATCTCATCTAAAGTCTCAAAGAAATATAGATAGAATCAAGAAGGCTAGTAGAAAGAACAAGCTAACAATCTCAACATCAATACTCGACCCTTGTCTATGAAGCCTCTATCACTAATCATGTGGTGCCAATGACAGACCCATGGCTACCCAAATCAAAACAAAGAAATAGTCCTATCCTAACTCTAAAGCATGATGAAATAAAATAATGATTCCTCCGGAGTAGGGGAGGCTCACCAAATTAGATTCGAATTTCTGATCTTCAACGGAGCGCCTGTTGAAGATCACTTGTACCTGCCTCTGCATCATAAAAGGATGCAGTCCAGAGTGGACGTCAGTACATGGAATGTACTGGTATGTAAAATGGCTGAATGAAACAGAAACTGGTAGAAAATACGAATGGTAACATCTCAAAATAAACGTAACAATCACAATAACCGCCAGCTTGCCCATCTACGAAAGAGTACAAAGTGGACAAGTGACATATCATTATCTCAAACTCATCAATAGTCTCAACTCATCTCATGGATCATCTCAAAGGAGTTCACCCCTCCCATCTCAGCTCATCTCATCTAGACTCGGAGTAAGGTAAAAATTTTCCAAGGTGTTTCTCATATCTGACAACACTCACTTATGAGCCAGTGAATGTACAACAATTACCCTGATGTTGCCACAGTGGTTCCAAACTTGCAAAGTAAGGAACACTAGATTCCATATCAATATACCCGATATGGAATCAAACCGAACAGATCCTCTATTACTTTTAGGGACTGTTAAACCTCGAGGGAAACCATATATATATGTGATGGTTTAAGCCTCTCCTACGTTTGGCGACGTAGTTAATAAGTTTGAGTGGGACTCACTCTTACTCATTTCGGTGCTCGATACTCCTCCCGACTCAATGCTCATAAAATCAACCTCAACTAGTCTCATAGGGACTTACTCCTCGTCAAGGACTGCCAGTCTTATAGGGATTCACTCCCCGTCCACGACTGATATTTCACAGGGACTTTGGTCCTTTTATCAATTATCTCATAGGGACTTTCACCCTATTATCAAACATCTCATAGGGATTTTAACCCTATCATCAACATCTCATCAATGACTCAAGATTGTATAACCGTCATTAGGAAACAAGTATATAAACACATCGGTAGAGTTCATTTATAGAGACTCATAAAACAATCAACGTTTCATCAACTTATCATCACAATCAACAATCTCAACTCAAGGCTCTAGACTCAAGTCTCAAGTTCAATATGCATGCTTTTCAAATTAGTCATGAAGGGTTATGCAAATTCTCATGAAAATATCCAATTTAAGAAAACAATAGTATAATGATCATCAACATAGAAAACATGTAATTTCAAATAAGATTTTCAAGAAAAGTCCATCAAAGAAATCATGCATGTAGACCCTTCAATCATCAACTCATCTATGACCTTTATGGAGCACATGAGAGAACAATCTCATGTTTTCGTTTAGCCTTACATACCTGTGATGCAGCTGTTCAACCAGGTGATGTCGAGGATCTCTTCTCGAAAGTCTCACCCCAAGCCCTTTTCTCCTCTTCTCAAGCCCTAGCCTTGTTAGAATTTTAGAATAGACTTAGAATTAGGGTTTTTTTGTTCTTTTCGAGTAGAAACGACCTTACTAGCCGTGTATTAATGTTTAGGAGGGGTTAGGGATTGACCAGAATGCCCATCGAAATAAATTAGAAATTTCCAGTTCAAAAAGTACACGGTCCGCGATGTGGACCTATCGCAAACTGTGCATTTTCGGAAAAGTGCTTTTACACGAGTTCTTTCCATCCCGTCAAAAATCTGGAAAAAATATACAAGTGTCCCTCCGCGACAGGTGCGCGTTGTGCCTCTCGCGGACAGTCACTGTTTTGTGACTTGGATCGAAAATTTATCTTTCGATCGGGTCATCCTAAAATTCGACCCGGACCATTTCCCCACTTTATTTTTCATACTGATCATAAATCCAGTCTCGGATTTGCCATACGAGCCCTGGAAGATGCGTTACGCGCATACCCCCGCTCTAGGGGTATTTTTGTAATTTTACCGGGCATCACAAAAAGTTGATAGAATTAGTTTAAAAGAGACTTGGGTCTTCTTAGTTGAAAGGAACCAAGAATCAAACCCAAATACCTAATTGTAGACAAAGTTTAGAAGGAAAATAACTCAAAATTTTGACCCTAAGCATGAATAATCTTAGAGAAATGTTGGAGAGCTTGGAGGAGAGAATGTTAGTGAAAGAGTGAGTGAGAGTGGAATTGGGCTGAAAATGGTAAAGCCCCTCTTATATAGGGAGCTTAGAAAGGGTGGGAAATGACCAAATTTTCGTTGGAACAAGCCAATATTTCAAAAATGTCATTAATGAAATGGAGCAGAAAATGGTCCATCTGAGGCATACGGACCGGTAAACGGTCTGTCTGGGCTCACACGGACTGTTTAAGGTACCGTGGCCCTACCTTATAACTTTTTAGGAGGCAACATTTTTCCAGACTAAGTACCACCACATGGTCCGGTAAACGGACCATGGGGGATCACACGAACCGTTTACTGGACCATGGCTTCATACTTAGAATTTTTAGAGGCAAGATTTTACCACACGATCCGTGTAGCTGGCTGTATGCTTGCCTCCACGGACAGGCTGAACGAAAACGAGCATAACTCCTTGGTCCGAGCTCGAAATGAGGTGAGACCAGATGCGTTGGAAAGATAATTTAGAGAACTTCAATTTGATATGTCGTGGGCTACCCAGTTCAATTTGTGCTAAGAGATATGCCCACTCAAAGTTGACCCTCCTATCGGTACTTGAGAAGAGTTTAGCCAAGGGAATCCCTTGAGGTCTTTAAACAAATTTCCGGGTCCTTACACCTTTATATGATGTCATTAAAAAAAATTAGATTTTTGTTCATTCCCTTTATAAATAGGGAAAATTTTAACAATCTTTTCTCAAGTTTAACTTCGTAACACTAATCTTTCTTCTGGCTTATGATATTAAACAATTCTTGCAACCTTTGTTAATTATTTTTAATATGAAATAAGTGATTCACCTTTAGTGAAGTATATTACAAAAGGAAAGTTAAATATTATTTGTTATATTTATAAGTAATAAGCAAAAAAGAATTGTTACGAAGTAAATTGAAAGAAAAATACATGTAATGTCACTAATTACAAGGAATATGTTATACCTTGAAAATTATGAAAATAGCACTAGACAAAAGATTGCTCGTATAATGCATCCATCATCTCAAAAAAAAATTTGGCAAATTTGAGGTCGAAATATTGATCAGGACAAAAAATTATGTGAAAAAATGGCCTGAGTTGAATTTTAGGCCAACCGGATCAAAAGATGGCTTTTTTGGAGCAAATTTGTGTATCAAAAGGTTACGCGACATGTCCGCATTGTGAAGTTGCCCCTTCATAGTTTATTTTTGCATTTTATTCATAAAACACATTGGACAAGTGTGATTTAAATAAATATGCATAAAATACACTCAATGAGTGCAATTTATGCCTTATTTTATAAGAATGCATATTCTGAATGCATTTTATGCCATCAAAAAATGAACTACAATGGAACAAGTTCGCATTGTGTATTTGCTCTATCATAGTACTCGACATTTAGTTTCAAAAACAAAGGTATTTTGTTCTTTTTCCCATACATCCTAGACTAGAAATGTCACGCCCTGAGAGGGTACCCTTGGTGTGGCTGGCACTCAGAGACTATTGCTAGTCCCCAAGCAAACCACCTAGCCTCATCACATCATTTAATCAAATAATTCTACTAGATAGCACGAAAATATAAATCGAGTGGACACATCTCATCTAAGTCTCAAAGGAGTATATATATAAAATAAAGGCTAGTAGAAAGAACTAGCTCACAATCTCAATATAAAATGCTCGACCATTGTCTATGAAGCCTCTATCACTAATCATGTGGTGCCAATGACAAATCCATGGCTATCCAAATCAAAACAAAAGAAATAGTCCAGACTAGCTTCTAAAGCATGATGAAATAAAAGGGTGAATCCTCCAGAGTAGGGGAGGCTCACCAATCCACTGCAATCTCGAATCCTCAACGAAGCGCCTGTCGACGATCCCTAGTACCCGCCTCTGCATCATAAAACGACGCAGTCCAGAGAGGACATCAGTATTTGGAATATACTGGTATGTAATATAGCTGAGTGAAACAGAAAATGGTAGATAATATGGAAAAAATAACAACTCAAAATAAACATCACATCGTATCGTTAGTCAAATGTCTATCTATGCAAGAATAAAGAGTAGGCAAATGACATATCATTAACTCAGACTCATCAATAGTCTCAAATCATCTAAAACTCAACTCAGAGGAGCTCACCCCCCTCTCACCTCATCTAGACGTGGAGTAAGGTACGAAATTTGTGGGAGTTTCTATTAACCAACAGCAACCACTTATGAGCCAGTGATTGTACAACACCCGCCGGTGTTGCCACGACCATTCTGTACTTGCAAGGTAGAGAACAAATCAAAACCCATATCATCTCACCCAATATGGAGTCAGAAAACTCAACAAGTCTGCTATTGCTTTTAGGGACATAACTCAAGAGGAAACCTCTTCTACTCTTGGCGACGTAGTTTAATGGGTTCGGGTGGGATTCACTCTTACCCATTTTGGTGCTCGATACTGCTCTCGACTTAATGCTCATAAAACCTCCATGTCAATTCTCAACCAATCTCATAGGGACACTCCCCGTCAACGATTGGTATCTCACAGAGGCTTTAACACTTTCATCAATCCATCTCATCAATAACTCAAAATTTAGGACAATAATTAAGGATCAAATGAATAGACACAATGGTAGAGTTCATTTATAGGGACTCATAACACAATCAAACTGTATCAACTCATCATCATTCTCTCATCACAATCATAATCATAATCACAATCACGAACTCAACTCAAGGCTCTAGACTCAATTTTCAAATTTAATATGTATGTTTTTCGAATTAGTCGTGTGGGGTTTATGCAAATTCTCATGAAAGTATTCAATTTAAGAAGACAATTCGTATGATGATCATCAACATAGAAAACATGCAATTTCAAATAAAATTTTCAAGAAAACCCATCAAAGACATCATACATGTATACCCTTCAACCATCAACTCATCTATGACCTCTATGGGGCACATAAGAGAACAATCTCATATTATAGTTTAGCCTTACATACCTGTGATGTGGGTAACTCCCGAGTATGTCTAGGATCTCCTCTCGAATTTCTCACACAAGCTCTTCTCTCTTCTCCTCAAGCCCTAGCCTTGTTAGATTCGAGAATAGGACTTAGAATGAGGGTTTTAGACCCTTTTCACGTAGAAACATCATTATTAGTTGTGTATTAGAGTTTAGGAGGAGTAGGGGATTTACCAAAATGCCCCTCATAATTATTTGGAAATTTCCAGTTCGAAAAATACACGGTCCGCGATGCGGACCTATTGCGAACAGGGTATTTTTGGAAAAACATTTTTGAATGAGTTTTCTCCATCCCGTCGAAAAATTCGATACGCACAAGTGCTTCTCCGCGACGCGCTTCTGTTGCGGACCGTCACTATTTTTTTATTTGGATCGAAAATTTATTTTTTGATCGGGTCGCTCTAAAAATTGACCGAGACCATTTTCTCACTTAATCTTTCATGGTGATTCCAAATCCGGTCTCGGATTTGCCATACGAGCTTCGGAAGATGCGTTACGCGCCTTCCCTCACTCTTGGGGTATTTTGGTAATTTTACTGGACGTTACATGATCTCCCCCTTGGGATCATTCGTCCTCGGATGATGAGTAGAGATAGGGTTTAAAGCACGAATAAACTCAAGGCTCATTTCCACACTCAATTCAACAAATCAACTCTCGACTTAATAATAGTAAATCACATAAAAATAGAACAATCAGCTTAGTTTCATCATCAATTGGCACAGATAAGTGCGGATATTTTGCTTTCATCTCCTCCTCAGCTTCCCATGTGGCTTCTTCAACGAACTGATTTCTCCACAAGATTTTGACTGAGGCAATCTCTTTGTTCCTCAACTTGCGAATATGATGATCAAGGATTTGAACCAGGACCTCTTCATAAGATAGGTTATCCTTTACTCCAATGCTATCAATAGGGATCACCAAGGCGGGATCTCCCAAGTATTTCTTCAGCATTGATACATGGAATTCTAGATGGACTCCATCTAGCTCGGAAGGCAACTCCAACTCGTGAGCAACTTTCCCAATCATCTTTACGATCTGATAGGGTCCAACATAACGCGGACTTAGCTTTACTTTCTACCCGACCTTAGGACACCCTTCATAGGTGATACTTTCAGGTACACCCAATCACCTACTTCGAACTCCAAATCTCTTCTCCTCACATCAGTGTAAGATTTTTGGCGACTCTGGGCAGTCTTTAACCTTTATCTAATGACCTTGACCTTCTCCATCGACTGGTGAACAAGATCAGGCCCAATCAGTTCAGCTTCTCCAACCTCATACCACCCAATTGGTGATCTACATCTCCTCCCATACAAGGCTTCATACGGGGCCATCTGAATACTCCTATGATAACTATTATTGTATGCGAATTCGATCGGTGGTAGGTGATCATCCCAATTCCCCTTGAAGTCAAGGACATAAGCCCTCAACATGTCCTGGAGCGTTTGAATTGGACGCTCTGCCTGACCATCCGTCTAGTGATGAAAGGTTGTGCTCAGGTTCACCTTAGTACCCAAGCCCTTCTGGAACGATCTCCGAAACTGGGAGGTAAATTGGGCTCCTCGGTCCGAGATGATGGACAAAGGAACTCCATGCAACCTCACAATCTCCTAGATGTACAACTTGGCATACTCCTCCGTAGTGTTGGTTCTCTTAACTGCCAGGAAGTGAGCTGATTTAGTCATTTTGTCCACGATCACCCATATCGAATCATGTTGCTTTCGAGACCTTGACAGACCAGTGATAAAGTCCATGTTAATCATCTCCCACTTCCACTCCGAAATCTCAAAGTTCTGAGCCAATCCACGTGGCCTTTGATGTTCAACCTTCACTTGTTGGCAGTTTAGGCATTTTGAAACGAATTCCGCAATGTCCCTCTTCATCCCATTCCACCAATAGACTTCCCTTAAATCATGGTACATTTTGGTGGAGCCAGGATGAATAGAATACCTAGAGTTTTGAGCTTTTTCCATGATCCTATCCCGAATACCATCAACATTTGGAACACACAATCTACTTTGATATCTCAACACTCCATCTCCCCCTTTGGAGAAGATTATCACCTTCTGACTATGGACGTCCTCCTTCAGTTGCAGTATGACTGGGTCTTGGTTTTGCTTTTCCTTCACTTCCACCACTAATGAGGAAGCAGACCCATTCTCCACATTAACTCCTCTTTCATTGTTTTAAGTCGAACTCCTAATCGAGCCAACTGGTGCACGTCCTTGGCTAACTCCTTCTTTCCTTCCTCCACATGGGCTGTGCTACCCATTGATAACCTGCTAAGAGCATCAGCAACAACATTAGCTTTACTTAGTTGGTAGTGAATACTCATGTCATAATCCTTGAACAATTCTAACTATCTCCTCTATCTCAAGTTGAGCTCTTTCTGACTAAAAACATACTGCAAGCTCTTGTGGTCAGTGAACACATCTACATGCACTCCATACAAGTAGTAATGCCATATTTTAAGTGCAAACACTACTGCCAACTCGAGGTCATGGGTTGGGTAGTTCCTTTAATGAACCTTGAGTTGCCTAGAAGCATAGGCTCTAACTTTCCCTCTTTGCATTAGTACGCATCCCAATCCAACCCTTGAGGCATCACAATAAATTACAAAGTCTTCGGTTCCATCAAGTAAGGTAAGGACTGGCGCAGTAGTCAACCTTGTTTTCAATTCTTGGAAACTCTTCTCATATTTTCCAGAACACTGAAACTTGACCTTCTTCTGAGTCAGTTTGGTCAATGGCGTGGATAGGGAAGAAAATCCCTCGACAAATCTGCGGTAGTAGCCTGCCAACCCTAAGAAACATCGAATGTCAGTCGGAGTAGTCGGTCGGGGCCAGTTCTTAACCGCTTCAATCTTTTGGGCATCCACTCGAATACCCTTACCGGAAACAACATGGCCTAGGAAGGCTGCTGACTTTAACCAGAACTCACACTTTAAGAATTTTGCATACAACTCTTGGTCCCTAAGTGTTTGGAGGACAACTCTGAGGTGGTTAGCATGCTCTTCTTCACTCCTTGAATAAATCAGAATGTTGTCGATGAATACAATCACAAACAAGTCAAGATATGGTTTGAACCTCCTATTCATTAAGTCCATAAAGGTGGCAGGTGCATTCGTCAACCCAAAGGACATGACCAAGTACTCAAAATGGTTGTATCTAGTCCTACAGGCTGTCTTTGGAATGTCACACTCTCTCACCTTCAGCTGATGGTTGCCAGATCTGAGGTCTATCTTAGAGAAATAGGAGGCCCCCTGAAGTTGGTCAAACAAATCATCTATTACTGGAAGGGGATACTTGTTCTTTACTGTGACTTTGTTCAGTTGCCTATAATCAATACACATTCGGAGGGATTCATCTTCTTTTCGCACGAATAGGACAGGAGCACCCCAAGGTGAAACACTTGGCCTAATGAAGCCCTTTTCTAGCAAATCTTTTAGTTGCTCCTTCAACTCTTTTAACTTGGGGGTTATCCTATAAAGTGGAATCGAAATAGGTTGGGTATCATGAAGAACGTCAATCCCAAAGTCAATCTCCCTATCAGGAGGGACTCCGGGAAAATCGTCAGGAAACACTTCTGGGAATTCATTAACAATCGGAAATGACTCAAGAGTTGGGATCTCAACATCATCTAATCTCACTCGCACAAGATGATAGATACAACCTTTAGAAATCAATTTCCTGGCTCTAAGATATGAGATAAACTTTCCTCTAGGGGTAACAGAGTCACCCTTTCACTCTAGAGCCGGTTCATTTGGGAATTGGAACCTAACAGTTCGGGATCTACAATCAACAGAAGCATAATAGGTTTGGAGCCAATCCATGCCAAGGATCAAATCAAAATCAACCATCTCCAATTCAATCAAATCAACAAGAGTGTCCCTATGATTGATGGACACTACACAAGTGCTATAGACTCTCTCAGCTCGAATAGACTCACCCACTGGAGTAGAAACATCAAAGAGTTCAAGAAGACTCTCAGGGGTCCTACCAAATTTACTGGCCACATAAGGAGAAACAAATGACAGTGTGGCACCAGGGTCCATCAAAACATAACAATCAAAAGTAAAGACTCGAATCATACCCGTCACCACATCTGGGGAGTTCTCCTGATCTTGGCAACTACCCATGGCATACTAGCAGTTTGTCGCCCCTCCCGTACCTGACGTAGTGGCCCTCTGGTTCCCTCTAACTGGTGGGGCCGATGCAGTGGATTGAGCTTGGCCAACCTATTGAAGACAATCTCTCTAATAGTGACCCACTTGGCCACATTTGTAGCACCCATTATCCCCTTCACGACATCTTCCGAGGTGCAACTTGCCACAATTACTACATAGTAGTTTACCCTGCGATCCTTGGGCAACACTAGCTTGAGACTAGGACCCATGGGCTCTAGCATTCTGGAACGTCTGTTCATCCCTGATTCTAGGAGTGGGTGCACTAGCAGATGATGGTGCTGGAAACCGATTACCATTGCCCTTCCTTCCAACCTTACAGCTAAATGTTTTGGCTTTCTTGCACTTGAACTCCTCCTTGTCCTGCTGCCTTTCCTTATCATCTTGTTGCACAAATGTCATCAGTCGCCCGATGTCTATATCGCTTACAAGCATCGCTCCCCTACCATCCCTCTTGGGTGATCTATTCAACCTATCGACATACATTCCCATCCTTCCCCTCATGTCTGCAATCATGTCCGGAGCATAGCGAGATAATTGTGTGAATTTCAAGCCATACTCCTACACAGTCATAGAACCCTGTTTTAAATTCAGAAATTCCCTCACCTTAGCTTCTTTTTTCTCCCTTGGGAAGAAACATCCCAAGAGGGCCTCCTCAAACACTGCCAAAGTCACATGCGTGGCATCATTTCACCTACCTTTCTTCCATTGGTCGAACCATAGCCTGGCCAAACCCTTAAGTTGGTAAGCAGCCAGTTCAACCCTATTAGCATCAGCCACGTGCATCACTTGAAACACCTTCTCAAGTTCCTCTACGTAGTTCTCGAGGTCTTCGGTAGATGCCGACCCCGTGAATTCAGGTGGATTAATCCATAGAAATTCTCGGACTCTAGAGGTGTCATGAGTGTCCAGTCTGCCCGCTCCTTGTCTCACCGGAGGTGCCGCAACATCCTGGGCTAGAGCTCGAATAGCCTGGCGTAACTCAGCATTGGAAACCTCATCTTGAGGGGGTTGTTCAACAGGGATAGCTGGATCCATGGGCCCCTCGGGTGCTTGGGGTTCAGGTGGATTAACAGCTCACCTGGCAGGACGCCCCCTTCCTCTGACAGCTCTTCTGGGAGGCATATTGTCGATTTCTGCACGTGTAGAGCACGAATTACAAGATAATTTTCATAGCGTTTAACTCTATCGCACGAATTGGATTAAGAAAGAACTGTAACCATTCCTAATGTCCCATAGCCTCATGCTTATGAAATGAGGTCGACAACACACGCATAAAAAAGACTCTACTAGACACGGCTTCATGGACTCCCTAGGACATTTGAACTCTGTGCTCTCATACCAAGTTTGTCACGCCCCGGGAGGGTACCCTTGGTGTGGCCGACACTCAGAGACTATTGCTAGTCCCCAAGCGAACCACTTAGCCTCATCACATCATTCAATCAAATAACTCTACTAGATAGCAGGAAAATATAAATCTAGTGGACACATCGCATCTAAGTCTCAAAGGAGTATATATATAAAATAAAGGCTAGTAGAAAGAACTAGCTCACAATCTCAACATAAAATGCTCGACCATCGTCTATGAAGCCTCTATCACTAATCATGTGGTGCCAATGACAAATTCATGGCTACCCAAATCAAAACAAAAAAAATAGGCCAAACTAGCTTCTAAAGCATGATGAAATAAAAGGGTGAATCCTCCAAAGTAGGGGAGGCTCACCAATCCGCTGCAATCTCGAATCCTCAATGAAGCGCCTGTTGTCGATCCCTAGTAGTTGCCTCTGCATCATAAAACGATGCAGTCCAGAGAGGACATCAGTACTTGGAATGTACTGGTATGTAATATAGCTGAGTGAAACAGAAACCGGAAGATAATATGGAAACAATAACAACCAAAATAAACATCATATCATATCATTAGTCAAATGTCTATCTATGCAAGAATAAAGAGTAGGCAAATGACATATCATTAACTCAGACTCATCAACAATCTCAACTCATCTCAAACTCAACTCAGAGGAGCTCACCCCCCCTCTCACCTCATCTACACTCGGAGTAAGGTATAAAATTTGTAGGAGTTTCTCTTAACCGACAACAACCACTTATGAGCTAGTGATTGTACAACATCCCGCCGGTGTTGCCACGACCGTTCTGTACTTGCCAGGTAGAGAACGAATCAAAAACCATATTAGCTCATCCAATATGGAGTCAGAAAACTCAACAAGTCCGTTATTACTTTTAGGGACATAACTCAAGAGGAAACCTTTTCTACTCTTGGGGACGTAGTTTAATGGGTTCGGGTGGGACTCACTCTTACCCATTTTGGTGCTCGATACTCCTCCCGACTCAATGCTCATAAAACCTCCATGTCAATTCTCAACCAATCTCATAGGGACTCACTCCCCATCAACGATCGGTACCTCATAGGGGCTTTAACCCTTTCATCAATCCATCTCATCAATAACTCAAAATTTAGGACAATCATTAAAGATCAAATGAATAGACACATCGGTAGAGTTCATTTATAGGGATTCATAACACAATCAAACTCTATCAACTCATCATCATTCTCTCATCACAATCTTAATCACAACCAACAATCACGAACTCAACTCAAGGCTCTAGACTCAATTTTCAAATTTAATATGCATGCTTTTCGAATTAGTCGTGTGGGGTTTATGCAAATTCTCATGAAAGTATTCAATTTAAGAAGGCAATTCGTATGATGATCATCAACATAGAAAACATGCAATTTCAAATAAAATTTTCAAGAAAACCCATCAAAGACATCATGCATGTATACTCTTTAATCATCAACTCATCTTGACCTTTATGGGGCACATGAGAGAACAGTCTCATATTATAGTTTAGCCTTACATACCTGTGATGCGGCTAACACCCGAGTACGTCTAGGATCTCCTCTCGAATTTCTCATACAAGCTCTTCTCTCTTCTCCTCAAGCCCTAGCCTTGTTAGATTAGAGAATAGGACTTAGAATAAGGGTTTTAGACCCTTTTCAAGCAGAAACATCATTATTAGCCATGTATTAGAGTTTAGGAGGGGTGGGGGATTGACCGGAATGCCCATTATAATTATTTAGAAATTTCAAGTCCAAAAAATACACAGTCCGCGACGTAGACCTATCGTGAACAGGGTATTTTTGGAAAAACACTTTTGAACGACTTTTCTCCATCCCGTCAAAAAATTTGAAAATCGCACAAGTGCTTCTCCGCGATAGGTCCACGACACGCCTCTGTCGCGGACCATCACTATTTTCTGATTTGGATAAAAAATTTATCTTTCAAACGGGTCGCTCTAAAAATCGACCGAGACCACTTTCCCACTCAATCTTTCATGCTGATTCCAAATCCATCCGGTCTCCGATTTGCCATACGAACTTCAGAAGATGCGTTACGCGCCTACCCTCACTCTTCGGGTATTTTGGTAATTTTATTGGGCGTTACAAGAACCCCACCAACGTTAATGTAAAATATTCGAATGAATCATCAATATAAAGTTGTTGCCAAGGAAACAATAATTTCTCTTATATGTATACTTTTTATCATGGCTAATTTTAATTTTATCTAATTACAAGTTACAACAACAATAA
The DNA here is from genome assembly GCA_029948455.1 of Solanum rostratum. Classification (NCBI taxonomy): domain Eukaryota; kingdom Viridiplantae; phylum Streptophyta; class Magnoliopsida; order Solanales; family Solanaceae; genus Solanum; species Solanum rostratum. Next base: position 10,796,722 of record CM057053.1, on the reverse strand, counting down.
CATACTCAATATAGAATCATAAAGTAGGGGTTGACACTTCAGATAGATCCTCAACTTTTTAATATCTAAGAATATGTAAATATTATATAGATTTATCACATCAAAATGAAGACATATATATTCGTATTAGTGAAAGGTCAAACATACATTTAAAATATTTTGATCTTTTGAGTTTACTATGTAAACTATGAGTTGTATGAGTTTCCTATATGAACTATCACCAATTATCAAAATATATCTCAACTATCAATTGTTTTCTCTTTTTATTTGAACTATGGTGAGTTTAAGAGAACAACTCATGATTCAGGTGTGTAATTTGATAAATAATTAGTAATAGTTCAGGTTGAAAATTTCCGTATAATAGTTCAAGTGTAGAAATAAAAATATATGAATATTTTAAATATATATTTACCGTATTTTAATAAATACATTGTGATACAACATAAACGAAACTCACATCTATAAAACTTGAAAATCAAAACATATTAAATATATTTTTTTGACCATTTACTCTTCCAATTACATATGTTGACTGCGAATGTCACGCCCCAGGAGAGTACCCTAGGCGTGGCCGGCACTCAGAGACTATTGCTAGCCCCCAAGCGAACCACTTAGATTCATCACATCATTCATTACAGACATTGCGAAGGAAATAGTAAATAATACTTAAGATAGTGGGCCAATGGCCAAACATTACTCAAATCATTAAACCAAGCAAGGAAATATTGCTCAGGTATCATAACATTCACCTTGACTACATCATTATGTCTACATAGCCTCTAACATTACTTAAAATATCTAGGAAGGGGACCATGACATACCATGGCTACCCGACTCAAAAGAAACAGGATAGCATTAAATAAAGGTTATCCTCCGGAAACAAGGAGGCTCACCACAGTCTGAACTCGAAAACACTTGACCTCAACGGGGCAGCTGCTGAAGTCCTCTAGCTCCTGTATCATGAATCCGCTGACGAATTTTAAATCCGAGCATCGGGAGACAAGGTTCTCGCACACCTCTCCTTTAGGGGTATTTTGGTAATTTCGCGGGTGTTACATCATCTACCCCTTGGGATCATTCGTCCTCGAATGATGAGTAGGAAAGAAATTTAGCACGAATAGGTTCATGACTCACCTCGACATTACTTTGATAACTTACTACCTTCACCTTTTATTGGCTTTTAAACCCATTCATTCGAACACTAACATTTTCACATGGAGTTCATGGAATATACATTAATTTGCATTAAGTAAGAACGTTACCTTCGATGCTTTCATCAACCTCGGGCACGAACAGGTGCGGATACTTTGCTTTCATCTCTTCCTCAGCTTCCCATGTGGCTTCCTCAACGAACTGATTCCTCCACAGAACCTTGACAGAATTTATCTCTCTGTTCCTTAGTTTGCGAACTTGTCGATCAAGGATTTGGACTGGGGTTTCCTCATAGGACAAGCCGTCCTTGATTCCCGTGCTCTCCACAGGCACCACTAAGGCAGGATCCCCCAAACATTTCTTCAACATTGAGACGTGGAATACCTGAATACTCGCATGGTAACTGTTGTTATATGCGAATTTAATCAGGGGTAAATGGTCGTCCCAGCTTCCTTTGGAATCAAGAACGCATGCTCTCAACATGTCTTCTAATGTATGGATAGTGCGCTCTGCCTAACCATCCGTCTGTGGATGAAAAGCTGTGCTTAGGTTCACCTTGGTACCAAGCCCTTTCTGGAAAGACTTCCAGAAGTGAGAGGTAAATTGGGCTCCTCTGTCTGAAATGATGGACAAGGGAACTCCGTGCAACCTCATAATCTCCTTAATATACATTTTGGCATAATCTTCGGCAATGTTTGTCGTCTTGACCGCTAAGAAATGCACTGATTTTGTCATTCTGTCTACAATCACCCATATGGAATCATATTGTCTCCGGGATTTCGGTAAGCCCGTAACGAAGTCCATATTCACCATTTCCCACTTCCATTCAGGAATTTCAAAATTTTGAGCCAGAACACTTGGCCTTTGGTGTTCAACCTTGACTTGTTGGCAGTTTGGGCATCTGGAAATGAATTCTGCGATGTCCCTCTTCATTCCACTCCACCAATAGACTTCTCTCAAGTCATGATACATCTTGGTGGAGCCCGGATGAATAGAGTATTTAGAATTATGGGCCTCAGCTAAAATCCTTTGTCGGACACCATCAACATCAGGGACACATAGTCGATCTTGGTACCTCAGTACCCCATCTCCACCTTTGGAGAAGACCATCACTTTTTTCTTCTGAACATCCTCTTTTAGTTGGAGTATAATGGGATCTCGATCCTGCTTCTCCTTGACTTCAGTCACCAGGGATGATGAAGACCCATTTTGAACACTAACTCCTCCTTCGTCATTCTCTTCAAGTTGGACCCCCAATCGGGCCAACCTGTGCACATCTTTCATCAGTTCTCTCTTTTCTTCCTCAACATGGGCCGTGCTACCCATAGACAACCTGCTAAGAGCATCAGCAACAACGTTAGCTTTACCTGGGTGGTACATGACGCTCATGTCATAGTCCTTGAGCAACTCTAACCATCTCCTCTGCCGAAGATTGAGCTCCCTTTGGCTGAATACATACTGCAAGCTCTTGGGGTCTGTGAACACATCCACATGCACTCCATACAAGTACTGGCGCTAGATTTTAAGTGCGAACACAACGACTGCCAACTCAAGATCATGGGTCGGATAGTTCCTTTCATGGACCTTAAGCCTTCTAGAAGCATAGGCTATCACCTTTCCTCTTTGCATTAACACGCATCCCAATCCAACTCTAGATACGTCACAGTATATCACGAAGTCATCTGTCCCGTCCGGCAAGGTCAAGACAGGTGCAGTGGTCAACCTGGTCTTTAACTCCTGGAAGCTTTTCTCATATTCATCAGACCACTGGAACTTAGCCCTTTTCTGGGTCTGTTTGGTCAATGGTGCAGATAGGGAAGAAAAACCCTCCACAAACCTTCGGTAGTAGCCTGCCAACCCCAAGAAGCTCCTTATATCAGTCGGAGAGGTTGGTCTTGGCCAGCTTGCCACCACCTCAATCTTCTGGCTATCAACTCGAATACCATCACCCGAAACCACATTGCCTAGGAAAGCCACTAACTTAAGCCAAAACTCACATTTGGAGAACTTTGCATACAACTCATGGTCTTTAAGAGTTTGGAGGACAACTCTGAGATGTTCAGCATGCTCTTCCTCATCCCTAGAATATACCAGAATATCATCAATGAAGATGATTACAAACATATCCAAGTAGGGTCTGAACACCCTATTCATCAAGTCCATAAAGGCTGCTGGCGCATTTGTCAACCCAAAGGATATCACTAAAAATTCAAAGTGACCATATCTTATCCTGAAGGCTGTCTTTGGGATATCACACTCTCTCACCTTCAACTGATGGTAACCCGATCTGAGGTCTACCTTTGAAAAACATGAGGCACCCTGAAGTTGGTCAAACAAGTCATCTATCCTGGGAAGAGGATATTTGTTCTTGACTGTGACCTTGTTCAGTTGCCTATAGTCTATGCACATTCTTAGTGACCCATCCTTCTTTCGTACAAACAAAACGGGAGCACCCCACGGAGAAACATTGGGTCTAATAAAACCCTTCTCTAACAGGTCTTTCAACTGTTCTTTCAATTCTCTCAATTCAGCAGGGGACATCCTATATGGTGGAATTAAAATAGGCTGCGTGTCGGGGAGTACATCAATACCGAAGTCGATCTCCCTATCAGGAGGGACTCCAGGTAAATCCTCAGGAAACACCTCAGGGAACTCATTAACAACTGATACCGACTCAAGAGTAGGGGTCTCGACATTATCAGCTTTAACTCTTACTAGGTGATAGATACACCCCTTAGAGATCAACTTCCTTGCCCTCAGGTAAGAAATAATTATACCCTTGGGTGCAACATAACCTCCCTTCCATTCTAAGACCGGTTCATTTGGGAATTGAAACTTAACCACTCAGGTTCTACAATCTATGGATGCATGGCAAGCGTGAAGCCAATCCATCCCAAGGATCACATAGAAATCCACCATCTCTAATTCTACCAAATCAGCCAATGTATCTCTATGATAAATGGATACCACACATTTTCTATAGACCCTTTTTGCCATAATAGACTCTCCAGTAGGAGTCGAAACCGAGTAAGGCTCATATAGACGTTCTGGGATGACCTCAAACTTATTAGCTACATAGGGCGTCACAAAAGATAATGTGGCACCTGGATCAAGTAATACATAACAGTTATAAGAGAAAACTCGAAGCATACCCATGACAACATCTGGGGCAGCCTCTTGATCCTGCCGATTTCCCATAGCATACAGGCGGTTCGCTCCGCCTCCGGCATTTGCAGCAGTAGCCCTCTGGTTACTGCCCGCAGGGGGCGCTGTAGATGATTGAGCTCTATTACCTCTGTCGTTTCCCCTCTGGCTCCTCATAGGACAATCCTTTTACCTGGACCAGGAAAAAGAATATAAATCAAAGTCGCCCTGGAAATGGCTAGGCTGTCCACACGTATAGCATATGTTGGTGCCTTCCTTGCATGCACCAAGATGTTGTTTACCACATATGCCACAAGTTACTTTTTCTCTTAGACCCTGGGCAACACTAGCTTGGGACTGAGATATCTGTGCCCTGAAGTTCTGGTGACCCTGGGTCCTCTGATCATACCTGTGCTGCTGAACAGGTGCATTCGTCATTGGCGTTGCATGGCGAGGAGGCTTCCTCTGAAAGAAATTCTTGTTACCCTTATCCTGCTTCTTCTAGTTCTGTTCCTGGCCCGCAGCTTTGGCTTTCTTGCTCTGCTGCTCCACCCTATCCCTCTTCTTGTCCTCTTTGGTCTGTTGAGCATAGACCATCAGCCTAGAAATATCCATGTCTGGAATCAGCAGTGCTGCCTTGCACTCTCTCCTCACATGTCTGCCTAGCCTAGACACAAATTTTCTCATCCTGGCCCTCATATCAAGGACCATCTCCGAAGCATACCTTGACAGTTGGGTGAACTTTAGGCTATACTCCTTGGCAGTCATACCCTCCTGTTTTAAGTTCACAAACTCCTCAACCTTGGCTTCCCTTAACTCCGGGGGAAAGAAATGATCGAGAAAAGCACTCTCGAACTCTTCCCACTTAGCTGGTTCAGCATTTTCACCTCTGACATCCTCCCATTGGTTGTACCAAATGTTGGCAACATCCTTAAGCTGATATGAGACCAGCTCAACTCCATCAACTTCACTTGCATGCATCGCCCTTAGGATCTTGCGCATCTCATCGATAAAGTTCTGCTGGTTCTCCTCAACCTTAGAACCCGTGTAGACTGGTGGGTTCATCCTCAAGAAATCCCGAAGCCTGGACGCAGCAGTTGGCTCTTGGGAACTAGAGCTTGGGGCTTGGGGACCACGACTGCTAGTTTGCGAGGCCACCAACTGGGTGAGCATGGCAATGGCTCCCCTGAAGTCTGCCTCTAAAGTGGGGGCTGACTATGCTGGAGGTGCTGGTGGAGCCTCAGTAGCTCTAGCTGGTCGTCCCCGTCTCCTTGCCTCACGTTCTGGCAAGGGGTTCTCAGTACTTGGGACAGAACCATCTCTTTGGACAGCAGTGCGTTTTGGAGGCATTATCTGCAAACGCGTAACGCACGAATTAAAGGGGTTTACTTAAAGTCAAGCTCTAACACATGACTCAGAACATCAAAGAAGTGGAACCATTTCCTAATGCCCTGTAGCATCCTGTTTATGAAGTGTGGTGCACAACACACGCATAAACGAGACTCTACTAGACACGGCTTCGTAGACTCCCTAGGACTCTTGAACCTTGTGCTCTGATACCAAGTTTGTCACGCCCCGAGAGAGTACCCTAGGCGTGGCCGGCACTCAGAGACTATTGCTAGCCCCCAAGTGAACCACTTAGCTTCATCACATCATTCATTACAGATATTGCGGAAGGAAATAGTAAATAATACTTAAGATAGTGGCCAATGGCCAAACATTACTCAAATCATTAAACCAAGCAAGGAAATATTGCTCAGGTATCATAACATTCACCTTGACTACATCATTATGTCTACAAAGCCTCTAACATTACTTAAAGCATCTAGGAAGGGGACCATGACATACCATGGCTACCCGACTCAAAAGAAACAGGATAGCATTAAATAAAGGTTATCCTCCGAAAATAAGGAGGCTCACCACAGTCTGAACTCGAAAACACTTGACCTCAACGGGGAAGCTGCTGAAGTCCTCTAGCTCCTGTATCTACATCATGAAATGATGCAGCGCCAAATGGCGTCAGTACGTCGAATGTACCGGCATGTAAAATAGCTGAATCACATCATTAGAATCATTCGAGCATAACTTATGTCATCAAGAGACTTTAACATTCATACCAGGGAGACATTAACATTTACCTTTACATTAAGATTGACCTTTACATTAACATTGACCTTTGAGTACTATTAGGGAGACCTTTTCCTAGAGGCCTAGCTGGGAGTTTCTTTAACCGACAACCATCACTTATGAGCCAGTGATGATACAACGAAATGATGTCGTTGCCACATCCATCCCTTACCCTGCCCGGGGTAAGAGACATAACATTAGTGGATCCTTAAAAACATAACATTAGTCCTCATTTGGGAGAAGATTGGAGCCATCCACATTGCGGTTCAATCCTCTCTTCCTACGCGGGCCACGTAGTTAATGGACTCAAGTGGGACTCACCTTTATCTATTTCGGTGCTGAATACTCCTCCCAGGACTCAACATTGCTCATAAAACATTAACATCATTAGTCCCATGGGGACACATTACATTATCGTTAGTCCCCATAGGGGCATAATGCACTATCATTGGTATCAACATTCATTTGTCCAATAGGGACACATTACATCATCATTAGTATCTCATTTACATTAACATCATTGTCATCTCATTGCATTAACATTAACATCATCATCATCACCCCATTAGCAGTTACTTCAACATCATAGATTTTAGGGACACTAGTTTAGGAACTTTGACTCTCAACTTAAAGACAATCACACATTCTCATGCTCAACATTCATCATTCATTACTTTATCATCACTCTAGGCTCTACACACACACCCATGTTCATCATGCATGCTTTTCTAGAATACATATGCAATAGATATAAGGTTTCAACTAAATGCTTTTCAAGAAAATAGTTTAAAAGGATGCATGAGGGTTTTTATGAGGGTTATCATCAATGCAGGAAAATATGTAGGTTTTATGCATAAAATAATGGCATTTCTTCATTTCATTACATGAATTAACAGGTTTCACTTCATTACCCTAGCATCATCACCATTAAGCTTTAATACATTACTCATGATGCACATGGGAGGACATTCCCACGCTTTAAGTGTAGCCTTACATACCTGGAAAAAGGTAGTCACACGAAACCAATTGCTTTCCTCTTTATCTCCTCAACCTTCTTCAAGCCCTAGCCTTGGGAACCTTAGGAAAACTTCTTCAATGGGGTTTTTGAACCCTTTTTCGTGAAAATCGACCTATATAGGTCGTAAGGGTACGTTTACGATAGGTGGGAATGGACCATAATGCCCTTGGAAATTTTAAGAAATTAAATCCCGTCCTGAAATAACACAGTCCGCAACGCGGACTGGTCGCAGACAGTGTATTTTCGGAAATTCAACTCTGTCGAAATTTTTCAGAAAAACATAAGTGTGTCTCCGCGATAGGTCTGCGTCGCGTTCCATCGCGGAGGCTCACTGTTTTTCGTTTTGGAACGAAAAATTATTTTTCGACTCGGTTGCTCTAAAATTCGATCGAGACCTTTCCCCCACTCAATTTTCAGTGCTGATCATGAATCCGCTCTCGAATTTTAAATCTGAGCATCGGGAGACACGGTTCTCGCACACCTCTCCTTTAGGGGTATTTTGGAAATTTCGCGAGCGTTACAACAAAGTTAATGAAAGTGCTAATAGATAAAGTTATTTGTACAAATAGTGCAAAAAAAAAAAAGATAATATCTAAATTTGTGTTTTTCTTGTGTTTATGCTGAGTAATAATAGCCTGAAATAGATTCACTTAATATATGATCATAAAAACTAACAACAACAACAACATACCCAGTGGTATCCCACAAGTGGAGTCTTGGGAGAGGGTAGAATGTACGCAGGCCTTACCACTACCTCATAGAGATAGAGAGGTTATTTCCGAAAAACTCTTGTCACAAAAATCAAGTCCCATAAGTAGAAGATACTAGATATGGAAAAAAGAAAAAAAGAATCATAAAAACTAAACAGTCAAGAAAAATTTATTGAATTTTGAACAACTAAGAAAATTAAATTTTTAATTTTTAATCACATCCTTAATAATTACGGATCATTTATAAATCTATTCTTAGATTTAATGCAATATAATTGGTCTTTCTTATGATTTATTATATCAAGATTGTCACCTCTTATAAATACCTAAACGTTAATTTTTGTTTCATCATATTTACGTATATGTGAACATCACCTCACTGAGGTTTGTTTTTCCTATTTCTTATTATATTTTTTCATGTTTATTGTTTCTATACAGGTCAAACCTCTATATATCGTTTCTGAGAATTGTTCTTTTGTTTGTTATAAAAAATGAATAATTAATTCCAATTATTTTTAATTTACTGTTTTTATGAATTGTTGTTACAGAGAGGTCGTTTGACTATAATCTTTAATCTTTTTTCTTTTGGGTGTTCAGTGATTAATTTATGTGAACATGACATCGTCATCTAATGGTAACGGTGACCGGAGGCGTGAGATGTGCACAGAGTTGGACAATTTGAGACAACATTTGAGAGACATTGATATTTTGATAGAAGATGCTAGAGCGCAAGGCCTGAATGGAGTGTTGGTTGTGATGCTAAAAATACGTGATTCTTATTTTATGAAAGAGAGTCAGCTTGAAAATGTACTTGAGACTAATTATAACACCTTTTATCATAGATATCTTTGAGTGATATCTTCCTTATAGGGAGAGTATAAGAATTGTTATGATGTTGGTTGATTATTGTCTAGAAAAAAAATATAAGATAAGCAAGAGGATAAACTTTATTTTCTCCCAATTTGAAATTCTTTATTTAAATGATTCGTTTATATTAAAGTCTATGTATTTTTTTTTCTTGATTAAATGTCTTCAGAAGGTAGATGTAAGATTTGTATACACACTATCATGCCCCCCCCCCCCTTTTTTTTTTGAAGTCGGGGGTAGAGGAAGGAGAATTGGAAAAGGAGTACAATTAAGGTAGGGAATCGAATCCTCACCAATAAAGTGAAAATTGACATATCTAACCAACTGAACCACTAATATCTCCCTTCAGATCTTTCTTGTGGGGTTACATCGAATATGTTACCCCCTTTATTAATATATTTGCCAACTTTTATTTTAAATTTGTTTAAAAGATGAATGCATTTTTTTAACAATTTTTAGTTTCAATTTTTTAGATGACATATTTAAGGTTGTTAGCTCTCATGATTTAAGACACTAAGATAGGCTCCACATTATCACTCCGCAATCTTCATTTTCATCTTGTTGACTCATTAGTCGCATTGATGATAAAAATTAACAAGTCTACAATTTACAAAATTTTTCATAATTTTTTAATAGCAAACTTTTGACTTAAAATTATTAATCAGTTGATCTAATTCAATTTAATTTCAAATGAAAGATTAATCAAATGTACTTTCGACAAACAACAAAAGTAAAACATATATATAATTTGTTTGATACAAGCAAAATAAATTATAGTCTATGAAAAAATAAAAATACATATAATGGAAATGGAAATAAATAAAAAGACAACATATTTCTTATTCAAATTAAATTGAATATGTTGGTTATAGAGGATAATCCAATAAACATTGTACTAGTTAAAAATGGCATTAAAAAAATTGACTCTATAAAAATTTATATTATTATATGAAATATCGTTGTAATGAATAATCATTATAACAAATTTTAACTATAATTGGGGTGGGGAGGGGGGTGGGGCAACAAAATTATATAGTTTTCCTTTTATGAAATCCATTAAGTTCACCCTTCATTTGCCTAGTGGATCAAATTATTTTATAAAATAATAACAATAAAATAATTATTCATTTTGAGGCAAAAATTAAGCCACTAAATTAACGTGAACAAAACTAAAAAGTGATCTAAAGAAAATCTATACCAGAAATAATACTTTTTTATGATGGATTTTATGTAGATATAATTCTAACATTTTTATTGGGTTCGTGCTTAGTACGATTTGTTCTAATTAGTGGATAATCATACAATTATTAAATAAAAGGTATTGAATTTTCACTTACTAGAAAAATTAGATTTTTTTGGATTCGAATATCTAGTATGGATATAGTTTGAATATTTCTTTAGATTTGATATTAACATGAAATATTCAAATTAATTGATGATACATCAGATCAAAGACTCACACGTATAAAACTCGAAAATCAAAGTACATAAAATACATTTTTGACAATTTATTCTTTGTGCATTATGATTCTTCACTAGTTACTTAATGAAAGTACTAATAATAGAGAAAGTTTGTTGTATAATTAATGCAAAAAAGTGATCTAAATTGGTGATTACTATGTGTTTGTTCTGGCTAATATAGCATGCAATAGATTCACTTAATATAGGATCATAAAGACTAAATAGTCAACAAAATTTACTGAATTTTAATTAATTTTAAATTTTAAATTTTTAATCATATCCTTAATAAATAGGGATAAATTATAGATATTCTTATATTTAATGTGATATAACTGATCTTTCCGTGATTTATGATATCAGGACTACAACCCAGTATAAATACCTAAAGCGTTAATATTTTAACTTGATTTACTGCATAAGTTGTTTTCATGAATTATTTTACAGAATTCTATGTATATTTTACTAAAGAATGCAAGAATGAACTTAGGGGATGAGTCTAAAGCCTTGATGATGATGATGTTGTGATTGTGGTCTAAATTATTGAGAGTCTTGATGATGATGTTGATCAGAATAATGTTCACGAGTCTTAAAAACTTGAAACTAAATTCTAAAAGAATGTTTCGAGTCTATGATATTGATGTTGATGAGATGAGTTGATGTTAATGTAGATGATGAAAAATCTTTATGATGATATTTTATGAGCATGTCGAGTTTTGGGAGGAGTATTGAGCATGGGTGAGAGTGAGTCCCACTCGAACTCATTAACTATGTGGACCGCATAGGAGAGGATCGAATTGTAATATGGATGTTTCCTTTGCCCCAAAAGAGGACTGATATTTTTCTTGTGGATCCACTGACGGTGATTTACTTTACCCCGGGTAGGGTACTGGATGGATGTGGGAACGACATCGCTTCGTTGTATCATCATTGGCTCATAGGTAATGATTGTCGGTTAGAGAGACTCCTAGCTAGGTTGCATATTGATAGAACTCTAATGTTGATGTGATGGTATGAGTCTTGATGGATATTGATAATTTATATCTACCCTTTATCCTTGTCTTAGACGGGCATGAGTCCTTCGAGTTGAGTTGAGTTGAGTAGAGTTGAGTTGAGATGAGTCTGATGTATTTATAATGTATTGATGAGATGTTAATGGATCATTTGTCTGCTTTTTATTCTTGCTTTAGATAGACATTTGATATGCTGACAGAGTATGATGTTGAGATGATGTTATCCCTATACCATTCTATCTGTATTGTTATATTCAACCATCTTACATACCGTACGTTCCATGTACTGATGCCACTCGGTGGTTCATCATTTCATGATGCAGATATAGGAGGTAGAAGACTTCAGCAGACGTATCTTTGAGGTTCAGAGATTCTGATTTCAGTCATTGGTGAGCCCTCTTTGCTATTCGGAGGAGCCCTTTTTCCTTTACTTGTTATTTTATTTATTGAGTCGAGTATCCATGACCTGTCATGGTACCCTCTTAGACTGTATAGTTGAGTTAGAGGCTTCATTGACATGAGTTGAGGCTTTTTCCTTATTAAGTTGAGTTAGCATTTACATTTTCTTACCATTGATGTTGAGACTGAGTGTTGGCCATTGACCCTCCTTATTGATGTTGACTGATTGATGTAGCCCACTTCTTCTATCTTGTTATTCCACTATGCTTGATGTTGAGTGACTATTCTGAGATGAAGTGGTTCACTTGGGGACTAGCAATAGTCTCTGAGCGTCGGCCACGCTTAGGGTACCCTCCCCGGGTGTAACACCCGATAAATTACCAAAATATCCTTAGGAAAGAGGTGTGTGTAAAACGTGTCTTTCGATGCTCAGATTGAAAATCCGAGAGCGGATTCGTGATCAGCACTGAAAATGGAGTGGGTAGAGGGTCTCGGTCGATTTTTAGAGCGATCTAGTCGAAAGATAATTTTTCGTTCCAAAATGAAAAACAGTTAGCCTGCGCGACAGAACCGCGTCGCGGAGCCACACTTATGTTTTTCTGTGATTTTTTGACGGAGTTGAATTTTTCGAAAATACATTGTTCGCGACAGGTCCGCATCGTAGACTGTGTTATTTTAGGTCGGGAAAAAAATTCTCTTAAATTACGGAGGGCATTTTAGTCCTTTCCTATTTATTCTAAACGTACCCCTACGACTAATTAAAGTCGGTTTCTAAGAGAAGGGTTTCAAAAAATCCAAATTCTAAGCGTTCTTCCTAAAGGTCACTAATTTAGGGCTTGAAGGGAGTTGAGGTTGAAGAGATCGAGAGGAGGTATTGCATAATTGTGTTAGCAAAACATTCCAGGTATGTAAGGCTAACCTAAAGCATGGGAATGTCCTCCCATGTGCCCTCCTGTGTATTGAGTATTGTACTTTGATGTGATGAAGTTAATGTGAAGAGTTTGATGCATGTAAAAATCTACTTTATTTTATGTATAAATAATTTCCTACAGGAATTGATGATCATCACTATTTTGTTTCACATTATAGTTCATTTTTATGAGTGCATTTTAAAACCCTATAATTATTGTGTTATGAAAAGAGCATGTATAATGAAATCAGGGATTATGTCTAGAGTCTTGACGATGATGATGTTATGATGATGTTGATGAGAATGATGTGTTATGATGTCTTAGCATTGAGATTTAATTTGCTAAATGATGTCTCTTGAGTTCTGATGTCGATGCTGATGTTGAGGTTTTATACTATGTCCCTCTGGGACCGATGTTGATGTTGAGGTTTTATACTATGTTCCTCTAGGACCGATGTTGATGTTGAGATTTTATACTATGTCCCTCTGGGATCGATGTTGATGTTGAGGTTTTATATTGTGTCCCTCTGGGACCAATGTTGATGTTGAGGTATTATATCATGTCCTTATGTGACTGATGATGAGGTATTATGTCCCTATGGGACTGATTGATGTTTTATGAGCATGTCAAGTTCTGGGAGGAGTATTGAGCATCGAAATGGGTAGAGAGTGAGTCACACTCGAACCGATTAACTACGTGGCCCACGTAGGAAGAGAGGATTGAACCGCAATGTGGATGACTCCTATCTTGTCCAAAATGAGGACTGAGATGTTTCTTGTGGATCCACTGAGGTTATGTCCTTTACTCCGGGCAGGGTATTGGATGGATGTGGCAATGGCATCGCTTCGTTGTATCATCACCGGCTCATAGTTGATGATTGTCGGTTAGAGAAAATCCCAGTTAAGTTCCTTTGATAGAACTCTGATGTTGATGTTGTAGTGATGTTTGAGTTGAGTCCCTTTAGTCGATATGATGTTCCCTTGAGTCGATGTGATGTTCCCTTGAGTCGATGTGATGTTTCCTTGAGACGATGTGATGTTCCCTTGATGTGAGTTGATGTTGAGGTTCCTTGAGATGAGCTTGATGTGATGTCGATGATTGATGAGAGTTTGATGAGTCAATTGTCTAATCTAATCTCTTGCCTTGGATAGACTTTTAATATCTTGATGGAGTATGATGTAGAGTTGATGTTTCTTTATTGTTGTGTACTTACCCTGTTATTCAGCTATTTTACATGCCGGTACATTCCACGTACTGACGCGATTTGGCGCTGCATCGTTTCATGATGCAGATACAGGAGTTCGAAGACTTCAGCAGGCGTACCATTGAGGTCAAAGATTTCAAGTTCAGACTTTGGTGAGCCTCCTTGCTATCCGGAGGAGACCCTTCTACTTTATGTTTCCTTTATTTCATTGAGTCCGATAGCCATGGCATGTCATGGTACCATTCTTAGACAGTTGAGTCAGGTTAGAGGCTTCATAGACATGATGTCGAGATTGATATGAATGTTTCCTTATGAACTGAGTAGTATTTTACTTACTTAGTTGATGTTGAAACTGATGTTTGGCCATTTGGCCCTTACCTGAGGTTTTCTATTGATAATGTTTCTGCTGCATTGATGTTGACTGACGTGATGAGGCTAAGTGGTTCGCTCAAGGACTAGCAATAGTCTTTGGGTGCCGGCCACGCCTAGGGTACCCTCCCGGGGCGTGACAGTAGGTACCTTTGAGTGATAGTTTATTTCTTCCTTATAGGAATATAATAAGAATTTTATATAGTTGGTTGATCGTTGTTCTGGAGAAGGAAAAAAGTATAACATAAGCAAGAGAATAAACTTTATTTTCTCCTAATTTGAAATCCTTTACCTAAATGATGTGCTTATGTTAACGTATAGGTACTTTTTTTCATTTTATGCAGGATTCAAGTACACGCCATTGTGCCCCTAAATTTCATTTTTTTTAAGTTGGGGGTAGGGAAAGGAGAAATGGAGGAGGAGATTGCAAGGTGCATGAATCGAATCCTCACCAACAAAGTGCAAGTTCACATAACTAATCCATTGAGCTACAAACATTCCCCTTCAAGTCTCACTTGTGGAATTATGCTGCATATGTTACTCCGTTTATCTTAATTTGTTTATCATATTTTTCTTTTTAATTAGTTCAAAAGAAAAATATTTTTTTCCTTCTTTTAACAATTTTTAGTTTCAATTTTTCAAATGGCATATTCAAAGTTACAAGATCCATGATTAAGATAATAAGATAGACCACACATTATCACTCCATAACCTCCATATTCATCTTATCAACCTATTAGTCGAGATATTAGTTATTGGGCTAAAATAATTTAAAATTATTCTTAACAAAATACAATATTATTATATTATTTTTATGAATCAAATTAAACCCATACGATTCTCTAATAAGCCTTACACCATTAAAGTTTTTCATACATTTTATATGTAGAACTTCTTTATATTTTTTCAACTATAAGATTTTAATTTATTCCCACGTCTAATACTTAGTCAAATAAAATATACCTAGGTCTTTGATATTTATAAAATACTATCTCTTTTATCTCAATATATACGGTACTTTTGGCTTTTTGCTATTTAAATTATGTGACTTTTGATCAATATTTTAACATACATTTTTTTATTATATTAATTCTGAACTTACAAAATTTTTGTCACGACCCAAAAATGGACGGATGGCACTCACCTAACCCACCAAGGCGAGTCAGCCTAATACCTACTAATCCGAACATAACAATAATAGCGGAAGAGAAAACAGACTAATATGACAAATAATCATAGGAACACCAAACTATAACCATCCCAGAACTGGTGTCACATGTACAAGCCTCTAAATACATAGTACTCGAATAAAATAAATGTCTCAAATGTCTAGTCCTCAAATAGAACGTAACATAATAATGGATTCCTTGAAGGTCCACCGGTGATATAAGCAGCTACCATAAGGATAATCCGGAAGCTCGGTCCTGAAATGAGAAAATTCTAACTAAAGGGACTGGGCTCGCAACCTACAAAAATGTAGCAAGGGGTGAGTACCAAAAACAACACGGTACTCAGCAAATGGAACTAATCTAGAGTAAAACAATGAAGAACCAAGTAACTCCTTCACACCCAACCACATACCGCCAAACTACAAACCTGCACTCAGAAAAGTCCCAGCCCAGCAACACATAATACACAGTAAAGATAGTTTTTCAGTATATCACAATTATCAAATCACAAGCCATAACTCACAAGTGATAACATAATCCATCACATGAATAACATCGTGCCACATAATAATATGCAAGGATGAGATGCAATGTCGTGCAATGCAAGGTGGTATCAAGACCGTCGCACAGCCTTTCGTATATACCCCCGTCGAGCTAAGGCTCCAAGACTAAGGGGACCCATGGGGACCTCGCAGGCCATATACCTCAATCACAATATATATCAACTACCTTGCCACCCAGGTGCTCGTGGTCAAGGACTCATGATAAGAATCTCGATGTATCAACTACCTTGCCACCCAGGTGCTCGTGGTCAAGGACTCATGATACGAATCTCGATGTATCAACTACCTTGCCACCCAAGTGCTCGTGGTCAAGGAATCATGATACGAATCACCATTCACAACTTCTCAAAATGTCATGAGTATGAGGATGCATGCAATCAAGACACAATTATAGAAGCAATATTCCTCTCAATAAGTACAATAAATATCAATGTTCTCAATGTTTAGCAATTATAATATTCACCCTCTTTTACACATATTTGGGTACAATTCTCTTTTAAGATATTTCGCCCCATTTTAGTAACTTGATTTCCTCAAACAACCCATGATCCTCAGTATGTATCATGATTATCTCCCTTTCTCAACACGTCATATTCACACTATTCTCAATTTAGGATTCACATGCTCTCGAAGCAACACATAGACAATTAAAGCCCTCACACTGGCATCACAATAAGAATTATCAAGCCAACACATGATACGATCTCATCCCATAGATTACAACATAAGGAAGCATACGAGGTTCAACATATTTAACAAAAGTTTAGAAATCCACTTGCCTTAGTTAAATCACGATCAATCAAATACTTGAGCCTTGCCCTTTCGAATAGAATTCGCAGCACCATGATCTAGTCAAATAATTTATCACAATAAGATTTTGAACTAACAACACCTAAATCTATAGTCAATTCTTAAATATGAAATCTAGGGTTAAGTCTTTACTCCTACAAATAATATAAATTCTAATGGTTATTCGTATAATACAAGGCCCCAATAGTAATATAAAACTATATATATGCGTATATGCACATTCCAACCCCTCCAAGAATAATAAATTTTGCTGAAAGTAAAGAACCAAAAGCACTGGCAGTGTGCAAAACTCCAATCTCCATCCAATTGCCTTAATCTGTAGCACATTTAATTTATATATATGCATATATCTTATAACTTAATTAGTAAACCCAACACCATTATCCCTTAAACGTATTAAATTGTTACCTCGTTTGCCCGCCGCCGTCGTCCTCGAAGGTACGCTTCAATCCTTTCTACTTCTTATTGTTTTTTTTCCCCTAATTAAGTATTAAAAGTTTTGTAATTTATTTTAAAATATAAGCACCAAGTGGTATAAAATTTCCACTACATTAACATTTAACCCACCACTTATATTAATTATTCAAACTCACCCACAAATTAAATTGTCTTGGTTATCGAATAGTCCAAAATTCTCATTTAAAATTTTTACGAGATAAATCTTTTAGGAAATCAAGAGGACTAATTCCATAACGATATTATGGGTCATTACATTATCCACCACTAAAAATCATGTTCGTCCTCGAACATAAAAAGGAGAAGGAAGAATAATCGATATTACTGAAATCCTAAGTTATGATCTTCCAAAGTCAGTATTTCATCTATCCAAGTAAGCTCCCCTTTTAAGACCATTCCATCAAAATCTTCTAATGCACAAACCCTCATAGATTTTGTTAAGAATTACATTCTCACAATCAAATCTTCCCATGATCTTAAGTTATAAGATGCGATCTTTAGATATTGAACACTTATCATAGAGAATCAAATTCTTTTCTGACCCAACGAAGGAAAGGATCAAGTAACAAATTTAGCGAATGATTCATTCAAACATACAAAATCTCTAACAACACTATCAGGAATACTATATCAATAGCAGTGATTATAAACAACCCTTAGGAGTGGTAGAGCTAGGCCCAATATGCCTCACATTCATTCATACATAGCCAGAACATAACCTCAACGACAAGATGAGCCTTAAAACTGCTGGACAACTATAAATATTCATGGTAGCTCTTTTATAAATTCACATAAACAAAGTTGTGTGTGTAGAACCACTTGTATACCTCAACTGTCCCAAATAATACTAAATATATCAACATTGAAATAATCAAGTCTGCATAAGCATCCTATCTTACTAAGAGAAAAATGCAGGATCGGTTCACCCGATCCACCACTAAGGATCCGTCTATAAAAATGAAGACATGAGTGGAAATACGCAGGTATTCCCATAATAAAGTAGGCAGTCACACCAAAATGCACGGAGTCAAGGTCGAATAATAAAGATACTCCTTTCATAGTGTCCCTAACAAACATTTTCATTCGTCTGACCCTATTTTTTTTAGCAGCACATAATCAACCTGTCTAGTACCAATACAATCGTATACATACTTAATTTTTCAAACTTCATATACTCTTCACGGTACTGCATCAAGGACAACGCTCTTAATACTAACAGAATATCATAATCATACTTGTCATTTACCATTCTCTCTTTTTATTTAAGTATATTTTTTTATAGACATAAATCACATACAAAGCTGATAGCGTTAATTTTACATTTGATAGTACTTTTCTCATCGAGGTAAGGTTATTTAATTATACCTAAAGTCAATTTCATACAATCTTTCACATACTGAATTTCAGCTACCATCCAAAACATCATATACCTCACGCCAAAACTTAGAGAGATTCAATCACCTTAATAATTTTGCATACCATAAGCACATAACCTCTAGTCATCACAATAATCTGTGTAATCCCATTAATAGAGTAATTTCAACCCCCTCAATATCCTCAATAAGCATGTAGAGCTATAGGTCTATCTCGTCGTGCCCTCATCTACCATAATTCGAACCATCTAAACCAACATAAAAATGTAGGATCTTTCACACATCATTGTTTGTCACTCGAATTCAAAACTCAATCTTCATAAAAGTCACGAGTACATCCTAGAAAATCTGTGCTAAACAAGTACGCATTGCATTATCATGTTTGAGCTCAAAGGCAAAATAAGTAAAACCTTTAATTTCGAACCAAGGGTCTATACATGAGATCTTATTTCTTCACTTTCTTAAATTCTTCTTATGACACAAATTCCAGATATCCTAAACTCTTCAATATATTAGATTCTCATTCCTTCACTAACTCACTTATCAACTTTATTCTCTGACCAATAACACATGACATTTTATCTCATGTTCTAAGCTAAAATTTTAAGTGGAGCACTTCTTTAGGTCCTTCAATAATAAAAGAAAATAACTAAACTTATAACCCAAACCACATGCAGGTTCTTCCAAATGTTGAATACTCATTGCTATCCATTATTTCTTATCTTATCAATAAATATCTTGGCAAAATATATATACTACCAAAAACATAGACTAACAATGAAAGACTCGAATCTTTATTTTAACTAGTACCCCAATTTCTTTATCTATTGACATTAGCTCATATCCTTTATAAAAATTTCAATGTACTAATTACCATACTCAAAATCACAAAAGAGATTATCACCATATTCCAGCCCAACATTGTAGATTTTTTTCCCTCAAATATTATCCAATAGTTTTCTAGCCAAGACCAATGATACTTAATACTATCACCATAGTCAAAACAAAACAAATGAAATCACATGGCTTTAAATTCAATTTCTTACTCTCTCGAAAGTTTTTTTTTTACCTTTACCATCAAAGTGAATATCTCTACATCTCACTAATTTATTCATTTATGACTCTAGCTCATTTCAATTTTACCAAAGCAGTATCTCAACATATTTTACATCTTTCTTATGATCACGTTACTCATCAAATAGTAGCAAACGTAACTTTTGATATCCGCGGATTGTGTTTACCATATTGAATTCACTCAAAAAAAATTCTTATCATGTGATTGCATCTTGATCATAATCCCTCACAAACTTTTATTACCATTATGCTCTATAGCCATTGCCATCATCTCAAGGTTACCCTCGTCATTGATATGACATCAAACTATATCGGTCAAATATAAAGAACTAACTCCCTTGGATCTTATTATGGAATAATAGTCCTCATTTAGAATTCCCCGAACATACCTCACAACTTAAAAACATTAATGGTACCAAAGATCCACCACTAAAATTTTCCTTATATAATAAATAATACTTAGCCCAAGCATCCAGAGTAGCAAATTAGTTGAGTTCTTGAATATGAATACGACATTAAAACTTATTAAATGAGCCTATGATACACTAATAATTTCTAAAATACTTTGTATTCACGCTTGACAATGGACATATCCATTTTCATTTGTCACTAGTACTATATCGTGAAAGTCCATTAGATCCACCACTAGAACACATCATACCTATCAAGAAGGTAGCACCAAACTAGCCCGCATGCTTCTACCTATCCTTTTAACATTCCACCTTAAATGGTTAAACCATTTTCGATATCATATATACCACATTAATAATGTTTGTGTTGCTGCATAACTAACCCCAAAAAGAATAACACATTCATAAAATCTCTCAGTTCATTGTTTGACCTCATCACTCAAATATCCTCAAGGTGTATCGTCAAGTCATCACCTTACTCAACCTGTTTTAATCATTGAATCTTTTAAATATAACCACACATCTTTTTTTTTCAAGTATGTCACTTACACTGTAGTATTAGTTCTAACATTCAAGTCTATATACAACCCACTAACTACTCAGATAACGAATCACGCACGAATCATCTCTATAAGTAAGAGGGAATGGAATAAAGCGGTAAGAATCACACCGAACCACGGACGCACGATAGAGAAAGAATAAACAAAAGGAAGTTTCCTAACAGTCTTCATAGCCTCTCGAAGATAAGTATGGACGTCTCCATACCGATCCTCGAGACTCTACTAGACTCGGCTTGTACACACGCGAGACCTATGAACCTAGTGCTCTGATACCAACTGTCACGACCCAAAAATGGACGTGATGGCACTCACCTAACCCACCAAGGCGAGTCATCCTAATACCTACTGATCCGAACATAACAATAATAGCGGAAGAGAAAATAGACTAATATGACAAATAATCATAGGAACACCAAACTATAACCATCCCAGAACTGGTGTCACGTGTACAAGCCTCTAAATACATAGTACTCGAATAAAATAAATGTCTCAAATGTCTAGTCCTCAAATAGAACGTAACATAATAATGGATTCCTTGAAGGTCCACCGATGATATAAACAGCTACCTTAAGGATAATCCGGAAGCTCGGTCCTGAAATGAGAAAATTCTAACTAAAGGGACTGGGCTCGCAACCTACAAAAATGTAGCAAGGGGTGAGTACCAAAAATAACACGGTACTCAGCAAATGGAATTAATCTAGAGTAAAACAATGAAGAACTAAGTAACTCCTTCACACCCAACCACATACCGCCAAACTACAAACCTGCACTCAGAAAAGTCCCAGCCCAGCAACACATAATACACAGTAAAGATAGTTTTTCAGTATATCACAATTATCAAATCACAAGCCATAACTCACAAGTGATAACATAATCCATCACATGAATAACATCGTGCCACATAATAATATGCAAGGATGAGATGCAATGTCGTGCAATGCAAGGTGGTATCAAGACCGTTGCACAACCTTTCGTATATACCCCCGTCGAGCTAAGGCTCCAAGACTAAGGGGACCCATGGGGACCTCGCAGGCTATATACCTCAATCACAATATATATCAACTACCTTGCCACCCAGGTGCTCGTGGTCAAGGACTCATGATAAGAATCTCGATGTATCAACTACCTTGCCACCCAGGTGCTCGTGGTCAAGGACTCATGATACGAATCTCGATGTATCAACTACCTTGCCACCCAAGTGCTCGTGGTCAAGGACTCATGATACGAATCACCATTCACAACTTCTCAAAATGTCATGAGTATGAGGATGCATGCAATCAAGACAAAATTATAGAAGCAATATTCCTCTCAATAAGTACAATAAATATCAAAGTTCTCAATGTTTAGCAATTATAATATTCACCTTCTTTTACACATATTTGGGTACAATTCTCTTTTAAGATATTTCGCCCCATTTTAGTAACTTGATTTCCTCAAACAACCCATGATCCTCAGTATGTATCATGATTATCTCCCTTTCTCAACACGTCATATTCACACTATTCTCAATTTAGGATTCACATGCTCTCGAAGCAACACATAGACAATTAAAGCCCTCACACTGGCATCACAATAAGAATTATCAAGCCAACACATGATACGATCTCATCCCATAGATTACAACATAAGGAAGCATACAAGGTTCAACATATTTAACAAAAGTTTAGAAATCCACTTGCCTTAGTTAAATCACGATCAATCAAATACTTGAGCCTTGCCCTTTCGAATAGAATTCGCAGCACCACGATCTAGTCAAATAATTTATCACAATAAGATTTTGAACTAACAACACCCAAATCTATAGTCAATTCTTAAATATGAAATCTAGGGTTAAGTCTTTACTCCTGCAACTAATATAAATTCTAATGGTTATTCGTATAATACAAGGCCCCAATAGTAATATAAAACTATATATATGTGTATATGCACATTCCAACCCCTCCAAGAATAATAAATTTTGCTGAAAGTAAAGAACCAAAAGCACTGGCAGTGTGCAAAACTCCAATCCCCATCCAATTGCCTTAATCTGTAGCACATTTAATTTATATATATGCATATATCTTATAACTTAATTAGTAAACCCAACACCATTATCCCTTAAACGTATTAAATTGTTACCTCGTTTGCCCGCCGCCGTCGTCCTCGAAGGTACACTTCAATCCTTTCTTCTTCTTATTGTTTTTTTCCCCTAATTAAGTATTAAAAGTTTTGTCATTTATTTTAAAATATAAGCACCAAGTGGTATAAAATTTCCACTACATTAACATTTAACCCACCACTTATATTAATTATTCAAACTCACCCACAAATTAAATTGTCTTGGTTATCGAATAGTCCAAAATTCCCATTTAAAATTTTTACGAGATAAATCTTTTAGGAAATCAAGAGGACTAATTCCATAACGATATTATGGGTCATTACAATTTTATTGTTTAACTTTAATTTAAAAATTAGCCGAATAAACTGTCGAGAAACAACAAAAGTGCTACATATAATTTGTTTGATACAAGCAAATTAAAGTAGGTGAAAAAATAGAAAAACATACCACGGAAATGGAAATTATAAAAAAGAAAACTACCATATTTCTTCTTCAAATTAAATTAAAATCAAAGACAAATATTTTGTTAAGGTCTTATTAGAGAAAAAAATTAATTAAAGTACCTAAGAGGGTTTGGTACAATAACACTGAAAGCCAACATAGCAAAATTTACCCACTAAATTAACGTGAACAAAACTAAAAAGCGATCTCAAGAAAACCTACACTGAAAATAATCCCTTTATGTGATTGATTATACATACATACATACATACATACATACATACATACATATATACATATATATATATATATATATATATATATATATATATATATATATATATATATATATAAGGTAATGAATTTTCACTTATTAAAAAAAATTAGATTTTTGTTCATTCCCTTTATAAATAGGGATAATTTTAACAATCTTTTCTCAAGTTTAACTTCGTAACACTAATTAATCTTTCTTCTGGCTTATGATATTAAACAATTCTAGCAACCTTTGTTAATTATTTTTAATGTGAAATAAGTGTTTAGTGAGGTATATTACAAAAGGAAAGTTAAATATTATTAATAAGCTAAAAAGAATTGTTACGAAGTAAATTGAAAGAAAAATACGTGTAATGTCACTAATTACAAGGAATATGTTATACCTTGAAAATTATAAAAATAGCACTAGACAAAAGATTGCTCGTATAATGCATCCATCATCTCAAATTTTTTTGGGCAAATTTGAGGCTGAAATATTGATCATGACAAAAGATTGTGCGAAAAAGTGGCCGCAGTTGAATTTTAGGCAAATCGGATCAAAAAATGACTTTTTTGGAGCAAATTTGCGTATCAAAAGGTTACGCGACATATCCACATTGTGAAGTTGCCCCTTCATAGTTTATTTTTGCATTTTATTCATAAAACACATTGGACAAGTGTGATTTACATAAATATGCATAAAATACACTCAATGATTGCAATTTATGCCTTATTTTATAAGAATGCATATTCTGAATGCATTTTATGCCGTCAAAAAATGAACTACAATGGAAGAAGTTCGCATTGCGGACTTGCTCTATCAAAGTACTCAACATTTAATTTTAAAAACAAAGGTATTCTGTTCTTTTTCCCATACATCCTAGACTAGAACCCCATCAACGTTAATGTAAACTATTCGAATTAATCATCAATATAAATTAAGTTGTTGCCAAGGAAACAATAATTTTTCTTATATGTATATTTTTTATCATGGCTAATTTTAAGTTTATCTAATTACATGTTACAACAACAATAACATGCTCAATATAAAATCATAAAGTAGGGGTTGAAACTTCTGATAGATCCTCAACTTTTTAATATCTAAGAATATGCAAATATTACATAGATTTATCACATCAAAATGAAGACATATATATTCATATTAGTGAAAGGTCAAACATACATTTAAAGTATTTCGATATTTTGAGTTTACTATATAAACTATGAGTTGTATGAGTTTCCTACTTGAACTATCACCAATTATCAAAACATATCTCAACTATCAATTGTTTCCTCTTTTTATTTGAACTATGGTGAGTTTAAGAGAACA
Organism: Solanum rostratum; assembly: GCA_029948455.1. Taxonomy (NCBI): domain Eukaryota; kingdom Viridiplantae; phylum Streptophyta; class Magnoliopsida; order Solanales; family Solanaceae; genus Solanum; species Solanum rostratum. Next base: position 10,771,814 of record CM057053.1, on the reverse strand, counting down.
ACTCATGATTCAGGTATGTAATTTGATAAATAATTAGTAATAGTTCAGGTTGAAAATTCTCGTATAATAGTTCAAGTGTAGAAATAAAAAAAGATGAATACTTTAAATATATATTTACAGTATTTTAATAAATAGTTGGTGATACAACATACACGAAACTCACACGAATAAAACATGAAAATCAAAATACATTACATATATTTTTTTGACCATTTATTCTGCCAATTACATATGTTGACTGCAAAGTTAATGAAAATGCTAATAGATAAAGTTAGTTGTACAATTGGTGCAACAAAAAAAAATGATAACATTTAAATTGGTGTTTTTCTTGTGTTTATGCTTAGTAATAATAGCCTGAAATAGATTCACTTAATATATGATCATAAAAACTAACAACAACAACAACATACCCAGTGAAATCTCACAAGTGGAGTCTTGGGAGAGGGTAGAATATACGCGGGCCTTACCACTACCTCATAGAGATAGAGAGGTTATTTCCGAAAAATCCTTTTCACAAAAATCAAGTCCCATAAACAGAAGATACTAGATATGAAAAAAAGAAAAAAAAAGGAGGATAATAAAAACTAAACAGTCAAGAAGAATTTATTGAATTTTGACCAACTAAAAAAATTAAATTTTTAATCACATCCTTAATAATTACGGATCATTTATAAATATGTTCTTCAATTTAATGCAATATAATTGATCTTATGATTTATTATATCAAGATCCTCACCTCTTATAAATAACTAAGACGTTATATTTTTTTTCATCATATTTTATAAGAATGCATATTCTGAATGCATTTTATGCCGTCAAAAAATGAACTACAATGGAACAAGTTCGCATTGTGGACTTGTTCTATCATAGTACTCGGCATTTAATTTTAAAAACAAAGGTATTCTGTTCTTTTTCCCATACATCCTAGACTAGAACCTTATCAACGTTAATGTCAACTATTCGAATTAATCATCAATATAAAGTTGTTGCCAAGGAAACAAGAGTTTCTCTTATATGTATATTTTTTTATCATGGCTAATTTTAATTTTATCTAATTACAAGTTACAACAACAATAACATACTCAATATAAAATCATAAAGTAGGGGTTGAAACTTCTGATAGATCCTCAACTTTTTAATATCTAAGAATATGCAAATATTATATAGATTTATCACATCAAAATGAAGACATATATATTCATATTAGTGAAAGGTCAAACATACATTTAAAGTATTTCGATCTTTTGAGTTTACTATGTAAACTATGAGTTGTATGAGTTTCCCACATGAACTATCACCAGTTATCAAAACATATCTCAACTATCAATTGTTTCCTCTTTTTATTTGAACTATGGTGAGTTTAAGTGAACAACTCATGATTCAGGTATGTAATTTGATAAATAATTAGTAATAGTTCAGGTTGAAAATTCTCGTATAATAGTTCAAGTGTAGAAATAAAAAAATATGAATACCTTAAATATATATTTACTGTATTTTAATAAATAGTTGGTGATACAACATACACGAAACTCACACGTATAAAACTTGAAAATCAAAATACATTAAATATATTTTTTTTGACCATTTATTCTTCCAATTACATATGTTGACTGCAAAGTTAATGAATGTGCTAATAGATAAAGTTAGTTGTACAATTGGTGCAACAAAAAAAAATGATAACATTTAAATTGGTGTTTTTCTTGTGTTTATGCTTAGTAATAATAGCTTGAAATAGATTCACTTAATATATTATCATAAAAACTAACAACAACAACAACATACCCAGTGGAATCTCACAAGTGGAGTCTTGGGAGAGGGTAGAATATACGCAGGCCTTACCACTACCTCATAGAGATAGAGAGGTTATTTCCGAAAAACCCTTGTCACAAAAATCAAGTCCCATAAACAGAAGATACTAGATATGAAAAAAAGAAAAAAAAAAGGAGGATAATAAAAACTAAACAGTCAAGAAGAATTTATTGAATTTTGACCAACTAAAAAAATTAAATTTTTAATCACATCCTTAATAATTACGGATCATTTATAAATCTGTTCTTCAATTTAATGCAATATACTTGATCTTATAATTTATTATATCAAGATCGTCACCTCTTATAAATAACTAAGACGTTATATTTTTTTTTCATCAGATTTCATAAGAATGCATATTCTGAATGCATTTTATGCCGTCAAAAAATGAACTACAATGGAACAAGTTCGCATTGTGGACTTGCTCTATCATAGTACTCGGCATTTAATTTTAAAAACAAAGGTATTATGTTCTTTTTCCCATACATCCTAGACTAGAACCCTATCAACGTTAATGTCAACTATTCGAATTAATCATCAATATAAAGTTGTTGCCAAGGAAACAATAGTTTCTCTTATATGTATATTTTTTATCATGGCTAATTTTAATTTTATCTAATTACAAGTTACAACAACAATAACATACTTAATATAAAATCATAAAGTAGGGGTTGAAACTTCTAATAGATCCTCAACTTTTTAATATCTAAGAATATGCAAATATTACATAGATTTATCATATCAAAATGAAGACATATATATTCATATTAGTGAAAGGTCAAACATACATTTAAAGTATTTCGATCTTTTGAGTTTACTATGTAAACTATGAGTTGTATGAGTTTCCCACATGAACTATCACCAATTATCAAAATATATCTCAACTATCAATTGTTTCCTCTTTTTACTTGAACTGTGGTGAGTTTAAGAGAACAACTCATGATTCAGGTATATAATTTGATAAATAATTAGTAATAGTTCAGGTTGAAAATTCTCGTATAATAGTTCAAGTGTAGAAATAAAAAAATATGAATACTTTAAATATATATTTACTGTATTTTAATAAATAGTTGGTGATACAACATACACGAAACTCACACGTGTAAAACTTGAAAATCAAAATACATTAAATATATTTTTTTTGACCATTTATTCTTCCAATTACATATGTTGACTGCAAAGTTAATGAAAGTGCTAATAGATAAAGTTAGTTGTACAATTGGTGCAACAAAAAAAAAATGATAACATTTAAATTGGTGTTTTTCTTGTGTTTATGCTTAGTAATAATAGCCTGAAATAGATTCACTTAATGTATGATCATAAAAACTAACAACAACAACAACATACCCAGTGGAATCTCACAAGTGGAGTCTTGCGAGAGGGTAGAATATACGCAGGCCTTACCACTACCTCATAGAGATAGAGAGGTTATTTCCGAAAAACCTTTCTCACAAAAATCAAGTCCCATAAACAGAAGATACTAGATATGGAAAAAAGAAAAAAAAGGAGGATAATAAAAACTAAACAGTCAAGAAGAATTTATTGAATTTTGACCAACTAAAAAAATTAAATTTTTAATCACATTCTTAATAATTACGGATCATTTATAAATCTGTTCTTCAATTTAATGCAATATAATTGATCTTATGATTTATTATATCAAGATCGTCACCTCTTATAAATAACTAAGACGTTATATTTTTTTTTCATCATATTTTATAAGAATGCATATTCTGAATGCATTTTATGCCGTCAAAAAATGAACTACAATGGAACAAGTTTGCATTGTGGACTTGCTCTATCATAGTACTCGGTATTTAATTTTAAAAACAAAGGTATTCTGTTCTTTTTCCCATACATCCTAGACTAGAACCCTATCAAAGTTAATGTCAACTATTCGAATTAATCATCAATATAAAGTTGTTGCCAAGGAAACAATAGTTTCTCTTATATTTATATTTTTTTATCATGGCTGATTTTAATTTTATCCAATTACAAGTTACAACAACAATAACATACTCAATATAAAATCATAAAGTAGGGGTTGAAACTTCTGATAGATCCTCAACTTTTTAATATCTAAGAATATGCAAATATTACATAGATTTATCACATCAAAATGAAGACATATATATTCATATTAGTGAAAGGTCAAACATACATTTAAAGTATTTCAATCTTTTGAGTTTACTATGTAAACTATGAGTTGTATAAGTTTCCCACATGAACTATCACCAATTATCAAAACATATCTCAACTATCAATTGTTTCCTCTTTTTATTTTAATTATGGTGAGTTTAAGAGAACAACTCATGATTCAGGTGTGTAATTTGATAAATAATTAGTAATAGTTCAGGTTGAAAATTTCCGTATAATAGTTCAAGTGTAGAAATAAAAAAAATGAATACTTTAAATATATATTTACCGTATTTTAATAAATAGTTGGTGATACTGTTGGGATGTGGAGCCTGATTAATATGTAGATGTACTGTTTATATATTAACTATTTTTATTATTCTCCGTGTATTTTGTAACAGTGTTATTCTATTAATATAAATACTGCATCACCGTGGAGGTTACCTTCACTGGTGTTACCACGAAATTATCTCTCTCTCTCTCTTAGGTTTACCAAAAACTGTCTTGATTCTTGAATTATTCTTCGAAATTCCTAAGTGTTGTTGTAATCGATCCTAACAACTGGTATCAGAGCACAGGCGATTCAACATGATCACTGAAGATGGATAGTTCGAAGCTTGGAATTGAGAAGTTTGATGGATCTGATTTCAGTTTCTGGAAGATGCAGATCGAAGATTATCTCTATCAGAAGGATCTTCACGCACCCTTGACTGGGGAGAAGCCTGAAGCCATGGCAGACGACGTATGGAAACTCAAGGATCGGCAGGCGTTAGGGCTGATTCGGTTGACGTTGTCTAGGAACGTAGCATTCAACATCGCAAAGGAGAAGACCACAACAAATCTGTTGAAGGCGCTATCAAATATGTATGAAAAACCATCCGCGATGAACAAGGTATATTTGATGCGTAGGTTATTCAATTTGCAGATGTCTGAGACTGGATCTGTAGCGGATCACATAAACGAGTTCAATATGATTGTGAGTCAACTGTGTTCTGTGGAGATTAACTTCGAGGATGAGATTAAGGCGTTAATTTTGATGTCATCTCTGCCCGAGTCTTGGGATACTATTGTTTCTGCGATTAGTAGTTCCCGTGGGTCTGAGAAACTGAAGTTTGATGAAATCCGTGATGTTGTTCTCAGCGAAAGTATTCGCAAACGTGAAGTGGGAGATTCATCGGGCAGTGCTCTCAGCATTGACGGAAGGGGGAGAAGCAAATCGAAAGGCCAGCATCAACATGGTCGATCGAAATCAAAGAATCATGGGAAATCTCCGAACAGACCCAACGTGGTTTGTTGGAATTGTGGAGAGAGAGGGCACTACCGGTCAAGTTGTACGAAACCAAAGAAGAAGCAGAATAAGAAATCTGCAGATGATACTGATTCTGTAAATTCGGCAGAAGACGTTGTGGATGCTCTGATTCTGAGCGTGGACAGCCCGGTTGAATCTTGGATTCTGGATTTTGGTGCATCTTTTCATTCTTGTCCGAACAAGGAACTGTTCCAAAATTTCAAATCCGCTTATTTCGGAAAAGTGTATCTTGCAGACAACAAGCCCTTAAAGGTTGAAGGAAAAGGGGATATTTGCATTAAGACCCCATCCGGAAACCAATGGACATTGAAAGATGTCAGATATGTTCCCGAACTTAAGAAACTTTACTCTCTATTGGTCAGTTGGATAGCACGGGCTACACAATACAGTTCGGGAATGGTTCATGGAAGATTGTGAAGGGGGCTATGGTTGTTGCTCGTGGCACAAAAATTGGAACCTTGTACACCACTGCAGGGTGCATGAATATGGCCGCTGTTGCTGAGGGTGGTTCTAGTTCGTGTTTGTGGCACAATAGACTTGGACACATGAGTGCTAAGGGAATGAAGATGCTGGTTGCAAAAGGAGCATTGGAAGGTCTGAAATTAGTTGATGTGGGTCTTTGTGAGAGCTGTGTTATGGGCAAACAAAAACGAGTTAGCTTTACAAAGACTCCGAGACAACTAAAGAAGGTGCGGTTAGAGATGGTTCATACAGATGTTTGGGGGCCAGTTCCAGTTTCATCAGTAGGAGGATCCAGATTCTATGTAACCTTCATTGATGACTTTAGCAGGAAAGTTTGGGTCTACTTCTTGAAGCATAAGTCAGATGTGTTTGCAACTTTCAAGAAGTGGAAGGCTGAAGTTGAGAATCAGACTGGTTTGAAGATCAAATGCTTGAGATCTGACAATGGTGGAGAGTACGATAGGTCAGAGTTCAAAGCATTTTGTGGTGCTGAGGGTATCAGATTGATGAGGACAGTTCCGGGGAAGGCAAGACAGAATGGAGTTGCTGAAAGGATGAACAGAACATTGAACGAACGTGCAAGAAGCATGAGGATACACTGTGGGCTGCCTAAGATGTTTTGGGCAGATGCTGTCAACACAGCTGCTTACTTGATAAACAGGGGACCATCAGTTCCCTTGGATTTCAAGATTCCAGAGGAGGTGTGGACCGGGAAAGAAGTCAAGTACTCACACTTGAGAACCTTTGGCTGCACATCTTATGTTCATGTTGATCCAGAGAAGAGGGACAAGCTTGATGCTAAGGCTGTGAAGTGTTATTTCATAGGCTATAGTACTGACATGTTTGGCTACAGGTTTTGGGATGATGAAAATCGAAAAATCCTAAGGCACTGTGATGTCACGTTTGATGAGTCTGTCCTATACAAATACAGAGAGCAGAAAGATTCAGAAGCTACAAAGCGAGTGGGAGTTGACATTGAGTTACCCAAAGATGTTGCTGCAGAAACTCAACCAACTCCAGACACTGTTGCTGAAGAGTCCGAGGGTGAGCAATTGACACCTGAGCAGGGGTTGAGGAGATCATCCAGAACCATCAGAGCACCTGACAGGTATTCACCTTCATTACACTATCTGTTGCTGACTGATGAAGGGGAACCTGAGTCATATGATGAGGCTGTACAAGTGAAGAATTCAACCAAGTGGGAGCAAGCCATGGATGATGAGATGAGTTCACTTGAGAAGAACAATACGTGGGTACTGACAGAGTTACCTACGGGGAAGAAGGCTTTGTCAAACAGGTGGGTGTTCAGAATCAAGGTTGAACCAGATGGCAAAAGAAGATTCAAGGCGAGGCTAGTAGTTAAGGGATACTCACAAAGGAAAGGTATTGATTATGCTGAAATATTCTCTCCTGTTGTGAAGTTAACTACTATCCGGATTTTACTAAGTATTGTTACTTCTGAGAATTTGCATCTTAAGCAAATGGATGTAAAAACTGCTTTCTTACACGGAGATATAGACAAGGAGATTTATATGCAGCAGCCAGAAGGTTTTGTTGTTCCGGGCAAGGAACACATGGTATGCAAGCTCAACAGGAGCTTGTATGGACTGAAGATAGCACCAAGACAGTGGTACAAAAAGTTTGATTCCTTCATGATCAAGAGTGGATTTAGCAAGACTGAAACGGATCAGTGTTGTTACTTCAAGAAATACACTGAGTCCAATGTTTTCTTACTCTTGTATGTGGATGATATCTTGATTGCAGGATCCAGCATGCAGGAAATAAATAGTCTGAAGACAAGTTTATCTTCAGCATTTGATATGAAAGATTTGGGTGCAAAGCAGATTCTGGGGATGAAGATTTCTCGGGATAAATCTGCTGGCACTTTAAATCTATCCCAGGAGCAGTATATCGAGAAAGTGTTGGCCAGATTCAGGATGACTGATGCTAAGCCCAGAACTACTCCTTTGGCAAATCACAAAAAGTTGTCAAAGGAGCAGTCACCCAGGACAGCTGAGGAGCGAGAACATATGGCACTTGTTCCATATGCTTCAGCAGTTGGGAGTTTGATGTATGCTATGGTTTGCACCAGACCAGATATAGCACATGCAGTGGGAGTTGTTAGTAGGTATATGGCAAACCCAGGAAAAGAGCATTGGGAAGCTGTGAAGTGGCTTCTAAGATATTTGAAAGGTACCTCAAATACTTCACTTTGTTTTGGCAAGAATAAAGTGGTTTTGAAGGGTTTTGTGGATGCTGATCTTGGTGGTGATGTGGACTCAAGCAAGAGCACATCTGGGTACATCTACACCATAGGTGGTACAGCTGTAAGTTGGATGTCTACGCTTCAGAAGTGTGTTGCTCTTTCATCTACTGAGGCTGAGTATGTGGCAATGGCTGAAGCTGAGAAGGAGATGGTGTGGTTGGCTGATTATCTGGAAGAATTGGGCAAGAAGCAAAGCGAGAAGATTCTTTATTCAGACAGTCAGAGTGCCATACAGTTAGTGAAGAACCCAGTCTATCATTCGAAGACAAAGCACATCAGAAGAAGATACTATTTCACTCGTAGGGCAGTGGAGGATGGTGATATGTGTGTGGAGAAGATAGAGGGTGCAAAGAATCCTGCAGACATGTTGACCAAATGTGTTGATGTGGGGAAACTGGGGTTGTGCAAGACCTCATTTGGACTTTTGTAGATGTGAGTTCTACAATGTTGTGATGCAGTAGGAAATATTGATGCTATGATCACACTGTTTGAGAGAATACTGTCTTGGTTACCTGATCAGTCTCCAAGTGGGAGAATTGTTGGGATGTGGAGCCTGATTAATATGTAGATGTACTGTTTATATATTAACGATCTCGCCTGATCAGTCTCCACCCGAAGGCGGGTATTTTTATTATTCTCCGTGTATTTTGTAACAGTGTTATTCTATTAATATAAATATTGCATCACCGTGGAGGTTACCTTCACTGGTGTTACCACGAAATTATATCTCTCTCTCTTAGGTTTACCAAAAACTGTCTTGATTCTTGAATTATTCTTAGAAATTCCTAAGTGTTGTTGTAATCGATCCTAACAGATACAACATACACGAAACTCACACCTATAAAACTTGAAAATCAAAATACATTAAATATATTTTTTTGACCATTTACTCTTCCAATTACATATGTTGACTGCAAAGTTAATGAAGTGCTAATAGATAAAGTTAGTTATACAATTGGTGCAAAAAGAATGATAACATCTAAATTGGTGTTTTTCTTGTGTTTATGCGGAGTAATAATAGCCTGAAATAGATTCACTTAATATATGATCATAAAAACTAACAACAACAACAACATACCCAGTGGAATCCACAAGTGGAGTCTTGAGAGAGGGTAGAATGTACGCAGACCTTACCACTACCTCATAGAGATAGAGAGGTTATTTCTGAAAAAATCTTGTCACAAAAATCAAGTCCCATAAGTAGAAGATACTACATATGGAAAAAAGAAAAAAAAAGGATCATAAAAACTAAACTATAACACCCCAATTGTTTTTCTAAGCTAAGATCGAGTCATCCTTCATATGATATAGGATTTAATTGATGATTCTTAATTGAGCATAGGTGTTAAAGTTAATTTCTTAGAGTGGGAATAAAATTGGAGTTGATAAATGATCTTTTACATCAAGTCGAGTCGAAAGAATTTCTACCGACTAAGTTTTTGTGTGAGTTGATAGAAGGGTCAACTTCAAATGGCCATATCTCCTAATGTATAATGAGTTAGGTAACCTATAATATATCAAATTAAAGATAATTGAATTGGCTTTCCAACGCATCTTATTTCGCCTTAATCAGAGTTCGGAGTAGAGAGTTATGACCATTTTACTGAATACCTGCAGAGCTGTCCCAGATCCACGACCACACCGCGTCGCGGACAAATCACGGATCCTCTCTGGATAAGCTAAACGATGTCCTTTTTTGTATTTCGAGGGTATTTTTATCCTAAAACCTTTGGGGGTCTATTTAAGGTCTAAAAACGTATAAAACGTCAGTTTTCATAATTAAAAACCCTCTCTTTTACTCCTAAACATAAATGCTCAAGAATCACCAAGAAAATCATCAAGTTAAAGATAGCTTCCAAGATTCATCATCAAGGTAAGCTATTCCTCATGAATTTCAATCTACCTAACCGGAATTTCGTTATCTATTCATGAATCACTAATAGAATCTTAAATCATAACCTAAGGTTTCAAGAATAAGAATTCAAGAATTCTAAAAGAGGATTCCTTGATTCTTCTTTTTCAAGAATTAGGGTTCTTCATCAAGAACTCTAAAGATTCTAAGTCAAGAATCCAAGAATCAAAGATGAGCCCTTCAAGCAATGTCTTTCCAAGTTCTTCCACTCTAAAAGAACCACCTAAATCGAGGATTTTCTCCAAGAAGGCTAGTAATTCATCAAATTGCGATTGTAATATCAACTTTCTAGGTATGTAAGGCTAAACGAAAACATGAAATTGTTTTCTCTCATGTGCCCCATAGAGGTCATAGATGAGTTGATGATTGAAGAGTCTACATGTATGATTTCTTTGATGGATTTTCTTGAAAATTATATTTGAAACTACATGTTTTCTATGATGATGATCATCATACTATTTGTTTTCTTAAATTGAATACCTTCATGGAATTTGCATAACCCTAAATGACTAATTTGAAAAGCATGCATATTGAACTTGAGAATTGAGTCTAGAGCCTTGAGTTGAGATTGTTGATTGTGATGATGAGTTGATGGAATCTTGATGACTAATTTGAAAAGCCTGCATATTTAACTTGAGACTTGAGTCTAGAGCCTTGAGTTGAGATTTTTGATTGTGATGATGAGTTGATGAAACTTTGATTATTTTATGAGTCTCTATAAATGAACTCTACCGATGTGTTTATTCACTTGTTTCCTAATGATGGTTATACAATCTTGAGTCATTGATTAGATTTTGATGATAGGGTTAAAATCCCTATGAGATATTTGATGATAGGGTGAAAGTCCCCATGAGATAATTGATGAAAGGACCAAAGGCCTTGTGAAATATCAGTCGTGGACGGGGAGTGAATCCCTTTGAGACTGGCAGTCGTTGATGGGGAGTGAGTCCCTATGAGACTGGTTGAGGTTGATTTTATGAGCATTGAGTCGGGAGGAGTATCGAGCACCGAAATGAGTAGGAGTGAGTCTACTCGAACTCATTAACTACGTAGCCAAACATAGGGGAGGCTTAAACCATCACATATATATATGGTTTCCCTCGAGGTTTAACAGTCCCTGAAAGCAATAGAGGATCTGTTCGGTTTGATTCCATATTGGGTATATTGATATGGTATCCTGTGTTCCTTACCTGGCAAGTTTGGAACCACTGTGGCAACATTAGGGTGATTGTTGTTCATTCACTGGCTCATAAGTGAGTGTTGTCGGATAAGAGAAACTCCCGGGAAAATTCTTACCTTACTCCGAGTCTAGATGAGATGAGATGAGATGAGAGGGGGTGAACTCCTCTGAGATGATCCATGAGATGAGTTGAGACTAATGATGAGTCTGAGTTAATGATGTGTCACTTATGTACTCTTTATTCTTTCATAGATAGACAATTGACTATTTTAATGTGATTATGATGTTTATTTTGAGTTGATGTTGTTTTCCATATTATTCTACCTGTTTCGGTTTAATTCAGCTATTTTACATACCAGTACATTCCAAGTACAGACGTCCACTCTGGACTGCATCATTTCATGATATAGAGGCAGGTACTAGAGATCATTAATTGGCGCTCCGTTGAAGATCAGAGATTCGAAGCTGATTTGGTAAGCCTTCCCTACTCCGGAGGATCCACTACTTTTATTTCATCATGCTTTAGAGTTAGATTTGACTATTCTTTTATTTTGATTTGGATAGCCATGGATCTGTCATTGGCACCACATGATTAGTGATAGAGGCTTCATAGACAAGGGTCTAGCATTGATGTTGAGATTGTGATCTAGTTCTTTCTACTAGCCTTCATTATTTTATATATTCTTTTGACACTTTAAATGAGATGTATCCATTACTTATTTATATTTTCCGCTTTTCATTAGAGTTTATTTGATTGAATGATGTGATGAGGCTAAGTGGTTCGCTTAGGGACTAGCAATAGTCTCTAAGTGCCGGCCACGCCAAGGGTACCCTCCCGGGGTATGACAAACTTGGTATCAGAGCACAAAGTTCAAGTGTACTAGGGAGTCTATGAAGCCGTGTCTAGTAGAGTCTTGTTTATGGGTGTGTTGTGCACCACACTACATATGCAGGAGGCTATAAGACATTTAGGAAAGTTTCCCTTCTTTCAGATTCTGAATCGTGCGATAGAACTATTTCCTAAGAAATCTGCTTGATTCGTGCTTTGCTCTAAACCTTTCGACTATTCCTTGTCCACGAGGCGACAGAGATGGTAATGTTCAAACTCGTAGAGAACGAGATCCTATGAGATGAAGTAATCAGAATGATAGAGAGACCGCACCAAGCTTAGAGGGAAGCCGATTAGTGTGGGGAGTTGGTTGACGAGAAAGAGTGCACTATTACTCATATAAATCGTGCATTTGAGTTAGCTCTAGATGTATCTAGACCATCTTTTTTCAAAACTTTCTTACGACGTGACCCATGAGAGAGGAAACTTATATTTCTAAAAAGTTAGTTTGTACCACATGAGAGTGAGACGTGAGGTCTTTTAAACCCTATGTAGAATTGAATCATCCCAGAGTTAGAAGGATGATAATGGAAAGAAAGGGACGAGATAGAAAGAGAGATGGCTGAGTTGAGGCTTGTAGTTATAGTTATGTATTTATTAGATAAGTAATAAGGTGGTGAGTCGATTGCCAAAAGTTTAATGAAAGAGTCATGAATATCCTGTGATTTTCATGATGAGGTGTAGGGGAAGAGTCATTTTTAGAATATGGTAGAGCGCACCCAAACTAGGAGGAAATTATGATTTTCGTGATGAGGTGTAGGGGAAGAGTCGTTTTTAGAACATGGTAGAGCGCACCCAAACTAGGAGGAAATTATGTTGATGTTGTATAGTATTCATACTACTAAGGGTGAAGTGTAGATGTTGAATAGGTTATAAGAGTGTTTTCATTGTGGTAGATCTAAATTAGGCTTATGATTTTTAATTGAGAGTTCATGACACTTATCGAGTTATGAGCTTAGTCAGATAAGAAGATATGATTGAATAGGTGAGTGGTACTGAGTTTTGAGGAAGGGATGTCTGATTGAATTCTCGCTATGAGATCTTAGTTGGCTTATGTTCCCTAAATATTTACCTAGTAGTTGTAAGTTGGTATTAGAGAGGTGTGTGATGCACATGTTAGTGCTTGACCCTAAGCTTGAATTTTTAGGGGTAGTGTTCAAGAGGAGACAACATCATGAGAGTGATAGTCTTAGTTGGAGATTTGCTCAAAGAGGCTTGCCATAGTGTATGTTCGAGAAGAAGGCGTTAATTTGTGAGAAAGTGATGTTATGGGCAGGGTACAAGTGCCCTTAGGTAATACGAGTGAGACGAGGATAGCTCAATAGATAAGAAGAGGTTTGAGATATGTATCTATGATTGAGTAAAGATGTGTGAAGCTCTAAGTTATGACTTCTATAAGAATCTAGATAGTATATTTGAGTTGTTGATGTGGAGTAGGCTAATGTAAGTAATCTTAATCATGCGAGTAGCTGAATTGATTTGGGGATTATCGATAGATGATGACTTTTCCATGATAGACTAATTCTTATGTGACTAAATTTATTGGAGCACAGAAGTTGAATGTTAACAAGCAAAAGAAGAGGTCAGATTGTAAAAGTTGTGGGAAGGGGTTATGTACGCCATAAAGATAACAAATATAGAGAGATTTCCATAGAATTGGAAAGAGCTAAGGGTGATAGTATAAAAAAAAAAGTCTGAGTGGCTAGTTATATGTGTGCGACTATAGCATAACAGAAGAGTTTAAGATATTCTTGTGGATAGTGATTCCTTGATCGTGTGGAGGTATATGCTTATAGCCTAGTAGAGGAAATTGATTTAAAAATTTAGAGAGAGGACCTTGAGAGCTAAGGGGGAGATGATGTAACACCCGGTGAAATTACCAAAAATACCCCTAGAGGGAGGGTATGTGCGTAACGCATCTTCCAAGGCTCGTATGGTAAATTCGAGGTCAGATTTGTGATCAGTATAATAAATTGAGTGGGAAAGTGGTCTCGATCGATTTATAGAGTGACCGAGTCAAAAGATAAATTTTCAATCCAAAATGAAAAACAGTGGCGGTGCGAGACAGAGGCGCGTCGCGCACCTGTCGCGGAGAGACACTGACATTTTTCCAAAACTTTTCGCCGGGATTGGGAAAAACTCATTCAGAAATTTTTGCAGAAAATGTGTTGTTCGCGACTAGTCTACGTCGCGGACTGGGTCATTTCGAGGCTGGAAATTCTAAAATTTTCGAGGGGCATTTTGATCCATTCCTAACACCTAACCTCAGTACACGACCAATACAAGTCGTTTGAATGTAAAAAGGGTCTAAGATCCCATTCTAAGTTCTTTTCTATCAATTAAACAAGAGCTCTGAGGTTGAATTGTGGAGTAGAGTTCCATGAAAAGGAGCAAAATTGAGGTGGAGACTTGAGCATGAGAGTGTCCTCTGAGTCTTGTTTATACGATAGTCCTATTCTCGATTTGAGGTGATGGCTTCTTTCCTGAGTTCGAAAGACTGATTGTCGAAGTGTTCAAATGATTGAAATTGATTGAGTTCCAACGTTCCATTCGTGCTTGGTGGTGAGAATGTCTAAGATAATATCTTTACTCTTGGTCTGAACCGATTTGTCTATTTGAGTTGATATGTCCATTCCTGAGTCTGAATGGAGATGGTTAAAGATTGATGAGGAGTCAATAGTTTGATTGATTGACTAAGTTTTGAGAAGAGTTCTGATTCTTATTCGTGCCGTGATATCTATCTTTGCTCACCATTTGAAGACGAATGATCCCAAGGGAGGGATAATGTAATACCCCAATATTTTTCTAAGCTAAGACCGAGTCATCCTTCATATGATATAGGATTTAATTGATGATTCTTAATTGAGCATAGGTGTTAAAGTTAATTTCTTAGAGTGGGAATAAAATTGGAGTTCATAAATGATCTTTTACATCAAGTCGAGTCCAAAGAATTTTTACCGACTAAGTTTTTGTGTGAGTTGATAGAAGGGTCAACTTTAAATGCCCATATCTCCTAAAGTATAATGCGTTAGGTGACCCATAATATATCAAATTAAAGATCTTTGAATTAGCTTTCCAAAGCATCTTATTTCGCCTTAATCAGAGTTCGGAGTAGAGAGTTATGACCATTTTACTGAAGACCTGCAGAGCTGTCCGAGATTCGCGACCGCTCTGCGTCGCGGACATATCGGGGACCCTCTCTGGATAAGCTAAACGATGTCCTTTTATTTTATTTTGAGGGTACTTTTATCCTAAACCCTTTGGGGGTCTATTTAAGGTCTAAAAACACATAAAACGTCAGTTTTCATAATTAAAACCCCTCTCCTTTACTCCTAAACATAAATGCTCAATAATCATCAAAAAAATCATCAAGTTAAAGATAGCTTCTAAGATTCATCATCAAGGTAGGCTATTCCTCATGAATTTCAATCTACCTAATCGGAATTTCTTCATCTATTCATGAATCACTAATAGAATCTTAAATCAAAACCTAGGGTTTCAAGAACACGAATTCAAGAATTCTAAGAGAGGATTCCTTGATTCTTCTTTTTCAAGAATTAGGGTTCTTCATCAAGAACTCTAAAGATTCTAAGTCAAGAATCCAAGAATCAAAGATGAGCCCTTCAAGCAATGTCTTTCCAAGTTCTTCCACTCTAAAAGAACTACCGAAATCGAGGATTTTCTCCAAGAAGGCTAGTAATTCATCAAATTGCGATTGTAATATCAACTTTCCAGGTATGTAAGGCTAAACGAAAGCATGAGATTGTTCTCTCATGTGCCCCATGGAGGTCATAGATGAGTTGATAATTGAAGAGTTTACATGCATGATTTCTTTGATGGATTTTTTTGAAAATTATATTTGAAACTACATGTTTTCTATGTTGATGATCATCATACTATTTGTTTTCTTAAATTGAATACCTTCATGGAATTTTCATAACCCTACATGACTATGTTTGAAAAGCATGCATATTGAACTTGAGAATTGAGTCTAGAGCCTTGAGTTGAGATTGTTGATTGTGATGATGAGTTGATGGAATCTTGATGACTAATTTGAAAGGCATGCATATTGAACTTGAGACTTGAGTCTACAGCCTTGAGTTGAGATTGTTGATTTTGATGATGAGTTGATGAAACTTTGATTGTTTTATGAGTCTCTATAAATGAACTCTACCGATGTGTTTATTCACTTGTTTCCTAACGACGGTTATACAATCTTGAGTCATTGATGAGATGTTGAGGATAGGGTTAAAATCCCTATGAGATGTTTGATGATTGGGTGAAAGTCCCCATGAGATAATTGATGAAAGGACCAAAGTCCCTGTGAAATATCAGTTGTGGGCGGGGAGTGAATCCCTTTGAGACTGGCAGTCGTTGACGGGGAGTGAGTCCCTATGAGACTGGTTGAGGTTGATTTTATGAGCATTGAGTCGGGAGGAGTATCGAGCACGGAAATGAGTAGGAGTGAGTACCACTCGAACTCATTAACTACGCCACCAAACGTAGGAGAGGCTAAAACCATCACATATATATATGGTTTCCCTCGAGGTTTAACAGTCTCTGAAAACAATAGAGGATCTGTTCGGTTTGATTCCATATCGGGTATATTGATATGGTATCCAGTGTTCCTTACCTGGCAAGTTTGGAACTATTGTGGCAACGTCAGGGTGATTATTATACATTCACTGGCTCATAAGTGAGTGTTGTCGGATAAGAGAAACTCTTGGGAAAATTCTTACCCTACTCCGAGTCTATATGAGATGAGATGAGATGAGATGAGAGGGGGTGAACTCCTCTAAGATGATCCATGAGATGAGTTGAGACTAATGATGAGTCTGAGTTAATGATGTGTCACTTGTATACTCTTTATTCTTTCATAGATAGACAATTGACTGTTTTGATGTGATTATGATATTTATTTTGAGTTGATGTTTTTTTCCATATTATTCTACGTGTTGCGGTTTCATTCAGCTATTTTACATACCAGTACATTTCAAGTACTGACATCCACTTTGGACTGCATCATTTTATGACGGAGATCATCAATAGGCGCTCCGTTGAAGATCTGAGATTCGAAGCTGATTTGGTGAGCCTTCCCTACTCCGGAGGATCCACTACTTTTATTTCATCATGCTTTAGAGTTAGATTTGACTATTCTTTTATTTTGATTTAGGTAGCCATGGATCTGTCATTGGCACCACATGATTAGTGATAGAGGCTTCATAGACAAGGGTCGAGCATTGATGTTGAGATTGTGAGCTAGTTCTTTCTACTAGCCTTCATTATTTTATATATTCTTTTGAGACTTTAAATGAGATGTATCCATTACTTAATTATATTTTCCGCTGTTCATTAGAGTTTATTTGATTGAATGATGTGATGAGGCTAAGTGGTTTGGTTGGGACTAGCAATAGTTTCTGAGTGCCGGCCATACCAAGGGTATGCTCCCGGGGCGTGACATAAACAGTCAAGAAAAATTTATTGAATTTTGACCAACTAAAAAAATTAAATTTTTAATCGCATCCTTAATAATTACGGATCATTTATAAATCTATTCTTAGATTTAATGCAATATAATTGATCTTTCTTATGATTTATTATATCAAGATCGTCACCTCTTATAAATACCTAAGACGTTATATTTTTGTTTCATCATATTTACGTATAATTGAACATCACCTCACTGGGGTTTGTTTTTCCTATTTCTTAAATATATTTTTTCATGTTTATTGTTTCTATACAGGTCAAACCTCTATATATCATTTCTGAGAATTGTTCTTTTGTTTGTTATAAAAAATGAATAATTAATTCCAATTATTTTAAATTTACTGTTTTTATGAATTGTTGTTACAGAGACGTCGTTTGACTATAATCTTTAATCTTTTTTTTGGGTGTTTAGTGATTAATTTATGTGAAAATGACATCATCATCTAATGGTAACGGTGACCTAAGGCATGAGATGTGCACAGAGTTGGGCAATTTGAGACAACATTTGAGAGACATTAATATTTTGATAGAAGATGCTAGAGCACAAGGCCTGAATGGAGTGTTGGCTGTGATGCTAAAAATACGTGATTCTTATTTTATGAGAGAGAGTGAGCTTGAAAATGTACTTGAGACTAATTATAACACCTTTTATCATAGATATCTTTGAGTGATATCTTCCTTATAGGAAGATTATAAGAATTATTATGATGTTGATTGATTGTTGTCTAGAAAAAACATATAAGATAAGCAAGAGGATAAAAACTTTATTTTCTCCTGATTTGAAATCCTTTATCCAAATGATTTGTTTATATTAAAGTGTATGTATTTTTTGTTCATTTTCTTGATTAAATGTCTTCAGAAGGTAGATTAAGATTTGAATACACACTATCATGCTCCCATTTTTTTTAAGTCGGGGGTAGAGGAAGGAGAAATGGAAGAGGAGTACAATTAAGGTAGGGAATCGAATCCTCACCAATAAAGTGAAAATTTACTTAACTAACCAACTGAACCACTAATATCTCCCTCCAGATCTCACTTGTGGGATTACATCGAATATGTTACCCCCTTTATTTTAATATATTTTCCCAACTTTTATTTTAAATTTGTTTAAAAGATGAATGCAGTTTTTTTAACAATTTTTAGTTTCAATTTTTTAGATGACATATTTAAAGTTATTAGCTCTCATGATTTAAGACACTAAGCTAGGCTCCACATTATCACTCCAAAATCTTCATTTTCAGCTTGTTGACTCATTAATCGCATTGATGATAAAAATTAACAAGTCTACAATTTACAAAATTTTTCATGTAATTTTTTAATATCAAAATTATAACTTAAAATTATTAATCAGTTGATTTAATTCAATTTAATTTCAAATGAAAGGTTAATCAAATGTACTTTCGACAAACAACAAAAGTAAAACATATATATAATTTGTTTGATACAAGCAAAATAAGTTATAGTCTATGAAAAAATAAAAATACACATAATAGAAATGGAAATAAAAACAAAGACAACATATTTCTTATTCAAATTAAATATAATATGTTGGTTATAGAGGATAATCCAATAAACATTGTACTACTAAAAAATGGCATTAAAAAATTGACTCTATAAAAATTTATATTATTATATGAAATATCGTTGTAATGAATAATCATTATAACAAAATTTAACTATAATTGGGGTGGGGGGTGGGGGCAACAAAATTATATAGTTTTCCTTTTATAAAATCCATTAAGTTCAACCTTCACTGGCTTAGTGGATCAAATTATTTTGTAAAATAATAACAATAAAATAATTATTCATTTTGAGGCAAAAATTTACCCACTAAATTAATGTGAACAAAATTAAAAAGTGATCTAAAGAAAATCTATACCAGAAATAATCCTTTTTTATGATGGATTTTATGTAAATATAATTCTAACATTTTTATTGGGTTCGTGCTTAGTACGATTTGTTCTAATTAGTGGATAAACATACAATTATTAAATAAAAGGTATTGAATTTTCACTTACTAGAAAAATTAGATTTTTTTGGATTCGAATATCTAGTATGGATATAGTTTGAATATTTTCTTAGATTTGATATTAACATGAAATATTCAAATTAATGATCAATATAAAGCTGTTGCAAAAAAAAAAAAAAAACAATAATCTCTCTTATATACATATTTTTAATCATGAGTTATTTCTCTTATATCTAATTATAACAATGATAACACACTCAATATAGTATTATAAAATGGGGCTTGAAACTTCTGATAGGCCCTTTAACTTTCTTTTATATCCAAGAATATGTAAATATTATGTAGATTTTGCACATAAAAATGATGATATCTATAATCATATTTGTGAAGGGTAAAAAATATAGTTAATCCTTCGAGTTTCCTATCTGAATTATGAGGTGTATGAGTTTTCTATATGAACTATCACCCATTATCAAAATACATCACAACTATCAATTGTGTCCCCTTTCTATTTGAACAATAGTGATTTTTAAGGTACCAAAAGAGAACCACTACAGATTCAGGTGTGTAATTTGATAAATAGTTAGTAATGATTCAGGTTGAAAATTCACCCATATGATAGTTCAGGTATGGAACACGAAAAATATGGATATTTTAGATGTGTTTTTCATCATATTTTAATGAATAATTGATGATACATCAGATCGAAAACTCATACGTATAAAACTCAAAAATCAAAGTAAATAAAATACATTTTTGACCATTTATTCTTTGCGCATTATGATTCTTCACTAGTGAGTTAATGAAAGTACTAATAATAGATAAAGTTTGTTGTATAATTAACGCAAAAAAGTGATCTAAATTGGTGATTTTTATGTGTTTTTTCCCGGCTAATATAGCATGCAATAGATTCACTTAATATAGGATCACAAAGACTAAATAGTCAACAAAATTTACTGAATTTTAACTAATTTAAAATTATAAATTTTTAATCATATCATTAATAAATAGGGATAAAATATAGATATTCTTATATTTAATGTGATATAACTGATCTTTCCGTGATTTATGATAACAGGACTACAACCCCTTATAAATACCTAAAGTGTTAATATTTTAACTTGATTTACTACATAAGTTGTTTTCATGAATGATTTTACAGAAATTCTATGTATATTTTACTAAAGAATGCAAGAATGAACTTAGGGGATGAGTCTAGTGCCTTAACGATAATGATGTTTTGATTGTGGTCCAAATTATTGAGAGTCTTGATGATGATGTTGATGAGAATAATGTTCACGAGTCTTAAAAACTTGAAACTAAATTCTAAAAGAATGTTTCGAGTCTATGATATTGATGTTGATGAGATTAGTTGATGTTAATGTAGATGATAAAAAATCTTTATGATGATATTTTATGAGCATGTCGAGTTTTGGGAGGAGTATTGAGCACCAAAATGGGCGAGAGTGAGTCTCACTCGAACTCATTAACTACGTGGACCGCGTAGGAGAGGATCGAATTGTAATATGGATGTTTCCTTTGCCCCAAAAGAGGACTGATATTTTTCTTGTGGATCCACTGATAGTGATGTCCTTTACCTCGGGTAGGGTACTGGATGGATGTGGGAACGACATCGCTTTGTTGTATCATCATTGGCTCATAGGTAATGATTGTCGGTTAGAGAAACTCCCAGTTAAGTTGCATATTGATAGAACTCTGATGTTGATGTGATGGTATGAGTCTTGATGAATATTGATATTTTATTATCTACCCTTTATTCTTGTCCTAGACGGGCATGAGTCCTTCGAGTTGAGTTGAGTTGAGTCGAGTTGAGTTGAGATGAGTCTGATGTATTTATAATGTATTGATGAGATGTTGATGGATCATTTGTCTACATTTTGTTCTTTCTTTAGATAGACATTTGATATTCTGACGAGTACGATGTTGAGTTGATATTATCCCTATACCATTCTATCTGTATTGTTATATTTAACCATCTTATATACCGTACATTCCATGTACAGACGCCACTTGGTGGTGCATCATTTCATGATGCAGATACAGGAGATAGAGGACTTCAACAGACGCATCGTTGAGGTTCAGAGATTCTGATTTCAGTCATTGGTGAGCCTTTTTTGCTATTCGGAGGAGCCCTTTTTCCTTTACTTGTTATTTTATTTATTGAGTCAGGTATCCATGACCTTTCATGGTACCCTCTTAGACTGTCTAGTTGAGTTAGAGGCTTCATTGACATGAGTTGATGCCTTTTCCCTATTAAGTTGAGTTAGCATTTACATTTGCTTACCATTGATGTTGAGACTGGGTGTTGGCCATTGACCGTCCTTATTGATGTAGACTGATTGATGTTGTAACGACCGGTAAAAATTACTAAAATACCCCTAGAGTGAGGGTATGCGCATAACGCATCTTTCGAAGCTCGTATGGCAAATCCGAGACCGGATCTGAAATTAGCGTGAAAAATTGAGTGGGGAAGTGGTCTCGGTCGATTTTTAGAACGACCCGATGGCAAGATAAATTTTCGATCCAAATCAGAAAATAGTGACGGTCCGCGATAGAGGCGCGTCGCGGACCTGTCATGGAGAAGCACTTGTGCGATTTTCAAAATTTTCGACGGGATGGAGAGAACTCGTTTAAAAATGTTTTTCTAAAAATACCCTGTTCGTTATGGGTCCACGTCGCGGACCGTGTATTTTTTGGACTAGAAATTTCTAAATAATTACGAGGGGCATTCCGATCAATCCCCCACCCCTCCTAAACTCTAATACACGACTAATAACGACGTTTCTATGTGAAAAGGTCTAAAATCCTCATTCTAGTCCTATTCCCTAAAACTAACAAGGTTAGGGCTTGAGGAGAAGAGAGAAGAGCTTGTGTGGAAAATTCGAGAGAAGATGCTAGACGTATTCAATTGTTAGCCGCACCATAGGTATGTAAGGCTAAACTATAATATGAGATTGT
This sequence comes from Solanum rostratum, assembly GCA_029948455.1. Taxonomy (NCBI): domain Eukaryota; kingdom Viridiplantae; phylum Streptophyta; class Magnoliopsida; order Solanales; family Solanaceae; genus Solanum; species Solanum rostratum. Next base: position 10,749,416 of record CM057053.1, on the reverse strand, counting down.
TCTCTCATATGCCCCATAGAGGTCATAGATGAGTTGATGATTGAAGAGTCTACATGCATGATGTCTTTGATGGTTTTCTTGAAAATTTTATCTGAAATTACATGTTTTCTATGTTGATGATCATCATACGAAATTCTTTCTTAAATTGAATACTTTCATGAGAATTTGCATAAACCCTACCTGACCAATTCGAAAAGCATGCATATTAAATTTGAAAATTGAGTCTAGAGCCTTGAGTTGAGTTCGTGATTGTTGATTGTGAGGAGAGAATGATGATGAGTTGATAGAGTTTGATTGTGTTATGAGTCCCTATAAATAAACTCTACCGATGTGTCTATTCGTTTGATCCTTAATGATTGTTCTAAATTTTGAGTTATTGATGAGATGGATTGATGAAAGGGTTAAAGCCCCTATGAGGTACCGATCGTTGACGGGGAGTGAGTCCCTATGAGATTGGGTGAGAATTGACATAGAAGTTTTATGAGCATTGAATCGAGAGGAGTATCGAGCACCGAAATGGGTAAGAGTGAGTCCCATCCGAACCCATTAAACTACGTCGCCAAGCGTAGAAGAGGTTTTCTCTTGAGTTTATGTCCCTGAAAGCAATAGCGGACTTGATGTGTTTTCTAACTCCATATTGGGTGAGCTGATATGGCTTTTTATTCGTTCTCTACCTGGCAAGTACAGAACGGTCGTGGCAACACCGGCGGGATGTTGTACAATTACTGGCTCATAAGTGGTTGTTGTAGGTTAAGAGAAACTCCCATAAGTTTCGTACCTTACTCCGAGTCTTGATGAGATGAGATGGGGTGAGCTCCTCTGAGTTGAGTTGAGATGAGTTGAGATTATTGGAAGTCTGAGTTAAAGATGTGTCACTTGTCTACTCTTTATTCTTTCATAGGTAGACTATTGACCGTTTGATGTGATTATGATGTTTATTTTGAGTTGATGTTGTTTCTATATTATCTACCAGTTTCTATTTCACTCAGCTATATTACATACCAGTACATTCCAAGTACTGATGTCACCTCTGAACTGCATTATTTTATGATGCAGAGGTAGAAACCAGGGATCGTCGACAGGCGTTTCGTTGAGGATTCGAGATTGCAGCTGATTGGTGAGCTTCCCCTACTCCGGAGGATTCACTCTTTTATTTCATCATGCTTTAGAGTTAGACTGGACTGTTTCTTTATTTTGATTTGGGTAGCCATGGAGTTGTCATTGGCACCACATGATTAGTGATAGAGGCTTCATAGGCTATGGTTGAGCATTTGATGTTGAGATTGTGAGCTAATTCTTTCTACTAGCCTTATTTTATATATATACTCCTGTGAGACTTTAGATTAATTGTGTCCACTAGACTTATATTTTCCTGCTATCCAATAGAGTTACTTGATTGAACGACGTGATGCAGCTAAGTGGTTCGCTTGGGGACTAGTAATAATCTTTGAGTGCCGGCCACGCCTAGGGTACCCTCCCGGGGCGTGACAGATGTAGCCCACTTCTTCTATCTTGTTATTCCACTATGCTTGATGTTGAGTGACTGTTCTGAGATAGAGTGGTTTGCTTGGGGACTAGCAATAGTCTCTGAGCGTCGGCCACGCCTAGGGTACCCTCCCCGGGCGCGACAGTAGGTACCTTTGAGTGATAGTTTATTTATTCCTTATAGGAATACATAAGAATTTTATGTAGTTGGTTGATCGTTGTTCTGGAGAAGGAAAAAGTATAACAAAAGCAAGAGAATAAACTTTATTTTCTCCTGATTTGAAATCCTTTACCTAAATGACGTGCTTATGTCAACGTATAGGTATTTTTTTTCATTTTCCTTATTAATTGTCTTCATTAGGTAGATGCAGGATTCAAGTACACGCCATTGTGCCCCTAAAAATTTCATTTTTTTAAGTTAGGGGTAGGGAAAGGAGAAATGGAGGAGGAGATTGCAAGGTGCATGAATCGAATCCTCACCAACAAAGTGCAAGTTCACATAACTAACCCATTGAGCTACAAACATTCCCCTTCAAGTCTCACTTGTGTGATTACGCTGAATATGTTACTCCGTTTATCTTAATTTGTTTATCCTATTTTTCTTTTCAATTAGTTCAAAAGAAAAATAATTTTTCCTTCTTTTAACAATTTTTAGTTTCAATTTTTCAAATGACATATTCAAAGTTACAAGATCTCATGATTAAGATAATAAGATAGACCGCACATTGTCACTCCATAACCTTCATATTCATCTTGTCAACCTATTAGTCGTGATATTAATTATTTGGCTAAAATAATTTAAAATTATTCTTAACAAAATACAATATTATTATATTATTTTTATGGGTCAAATTAAACCCATACGATTCTTAATAAGCCTTACACCTTTAAAGTTTTTCATACATTTTATATGTAGAACTTCTTTATAATTTTTCAACAATAAGATTTTAATTTATTCCCATGTCTAATACTTAGTCAAATAAAATATACCTAGATCTTTAATATTTATAAAATACTATCTCTTTTATCTCAATATATATGGTACTTTTGGATTTTTGCTATTTAAACTATGTGACTTTTGATCAATATTTTAACATACCTTTTTTTTATTATATTAATTTTGAACTTACAAAATTTTCTTGTTTAACTTTAATTTAAAAATTAGCCGCATGAACTGTCGGAAACAACAAAAGTGCTACATATAATTTGTTTGATACAAGCAAATTAAAGTAGGTCAAAAAATAGAAAAACATACAACGGAAATGGAAATTATAAAAAAAGACAACTATCATATTTCTTCTTTAAATTAAATTAAAATCAAAGACAAATATTTTGTTAAGGTCTTATTAGAGAAAAAGAAATGAATTAAAGTACCTAACAGGGTTTGGCACAATAACACTGAAAGCCAACATAGCAAAATTTACCCACTAAATTAACGTGAACAAAACTAAAAAGTGATCTCAAGAAAACCTACACTGAAATAATCCCTTTATTTGATGGATTATACATACATACATACATACATACATATATATATATATATATATATATATATATATATATATATATATATATATATATCTAACAAAAGGTAATGAATTTTCACTTATTAAGAAAAATTTGGATTTTTGTTCATTCCCTTTATAAATAGGGATAATTTTGACAATCTTTTCTCAAGTTTAACTTCGTAACACTAATCTTTCTTCTGGCTTATGATATTAAACAATTCTTGCAATTTTATTAATTATTTCTAATGTGAAATAAGTGATTCACCTTTAGTGAGGTATATTACAAAAGGAAAGTTAAATATTATTTGTTATATTGATAAGTAATAAGCGAAAAAGAAATGTTACGAAGTAAATTGAAAGATAAATACGTGTGATGTCACTAATTACAAGGAATATGTTATACCTTGAAAATTATGAAAATAGCACTAGACAAAAGATTGCTCGTATAATGCATCTATCATCTCAATTTTTTTTTGTCAAATTTGAGGCCGAAATATTGATCAGGACAAACAATTGTGTGAAAAAGTGGTCTCAGTTGAATTTTAGGCCAACTGGATCAAAAGATAACTTTTTTGGAGCAAATTTGCGTATCAAAAGGTTACATGACATGTCCGCATTGTGAAGATGCCCCTTCATAGTTTATTTTTGCATCTTATTCATAAAACACATTGGACAAGTGTGATTTACATAAATATGCATAAAATACACTCAATGAGTGCAATTTATGCCTTATTTTATAAGAATGCATATTCTGAATGCATTTTATGCCGTCAAAAAATGAACTACAATGGAACAAGTTCGCATTGCGGACTTGCTCTATCATAGTACTCGACATTTAATTTTAAAAACAAAGGTATTCTGTTCTTTTTCCCATACATCCTAGACTAGAACCCCATCAACGTTAATGTAAACTATTTAAATTAATCATCAATATAAAGTTGTTGCCAAGGAAACAATATGTCACGGCCCGGGAGGGTACCCTAGGCGTGGCCGGCACCCAGAGACTATTGCTAGTCCCCGAGCGAACTACTTAGCCTCATCACATCAATCAACATCAACATAGCGGAAACATTATCAATAGAAAACCTCAGGTAAGGACCAAATGGCCAAACGCCAGTCTCAACATCATCTAAGTAAGTAAAATACTACTCAGTTCATAAGGAAACATTCACATCAATCTCGACATCATGTCTACGAAGCCTCTAACCTGACTCAACTGTCTAAGAATGGTACCATGACATGCCATGTCTACCGGACTCAATGAGATAAAGGAAACATAAAGTAGAAGGGTCTCCTCCGGATAGCAAGGAGGCTCACCAAAGTCTGAACTCGAAATCTTTGACCTCAACGGTGCGCCTACTGAAGTCCTCGAACTCCTGTATCTGCATCATGAAACGATGCAGTGCCAAATGGCGTCAGTACGTGGAATGTACTAGCATGTAAAATAGTTGAATAACAGGGTAAGTACACAGCAATAAAGAAACATCAACTCTACATCATACTCCATCAAGATATCAAAAGTCTATCTAAGACAAGAGATTAGATTAGATAATTGACTTATCAACCTCTCAGCAATCATCGACATCACATCAAGCTCATCTCAAGGAACCTCAACATCAAATAACATCAAAGGAACATCAAATCGACTCAAGGGAACATCACATCGACTCAAGGACTCAACTCAAACATCACATCAACACCTACATCAGATTTCTATCAAAGGAACCTAACTGGGAGTTTCTCTAACCGACAACCATCACCTATGAGCTGGTGATGATACAATGAAGCGATGTTGTTGCCACATCCATCCAATACCCTGCCCGGGGTAAAGGACATAAACTTAGTGGATCCACAAGAAAAACCTCAGTCCTCATTTGGGACAAGATAGGAGCCATCCGCATTGTGGTTCAATACTCTCTTCCTACGCGGGCCACGTAGTTAGTGGGTTCAAGTGGGACTCACTCTCTACCCATTTCGGTGCTCAATACTCCTCCCAAAACTCGACATGCTGATAAAACATCAATCAGTCCCATAGGGACATAATACCTCATCATCAGTCATATAAGGACATGATATAATACCTCAACATCAACATCGGTCCCAAAGGGATATAGTATAAAACCTCAACATCAACATCTGTCCCAGAGGGACATAGAATAAAACCTCAACATCAACATCTGTCCCAGAGGGACATAGTATAAAACCTCAACATCAACATCTGTCCCAGAAGGACATAGTATAAAACCTCAACATCAATACTTGTCCCAGAAGGACATAGTATAAAACCACAACATCAACATGTAAGGACCCGGAAATTTGTTTAACGACCTCAAAGGAATTCCCTTTGCTAAATTTTTCTCAAGCTCCAATAAGAGGGTCAACTTTGAGTGAGTATATCTCTTAGCTCAAATTGAACTGGGTGGCCTATGACTTACCAAATTAAAGCTCCTTGCATTAGCTTTCCAACGCACCTGGTTTCACCTAATTCCGAGCTTGGACCAAGGAGTTATGCTCATTTTCATTTAGGCTGTTCGTGCAGGAAATCCACACGGCCAGCCACACGGACCGTGTGGCATCAAACGGTCCGTGAGGCTACTTTGACCCACGAATTTCTTGCCAAAACCTTGTTCTAAGTGTGTGTACTTTCTTGGTACCTTCATACGGACCCTTGCACGGTCCGTGTGACCTTAAACGGTCCGTTTAATGGACCGTTTAGTGACACTTGGTGTTAAGGAAAATTTTTCTGAAAAGAATTCCAAGTCTGGTGAGATGGTCCATCACACGGGCCGTGTGACATGAGATGGTCTGTCTACTGGACAGTGTGGATTGACTTAGTCAAAAAAATATTGCCTCCGAAAAATCTAAGTCTAGTGCCACGGACCAGTAGACGGTCCGTGTGGAGTCAGATGGTCCGTTTACTGGACCGTGTGACCCAGACTGACCATTTTTCTGGTCCGTTTCATTAATGGCAATTTCGTAATTTTGGTTTATTCCGGTGCAAATATGGTCTTTTCCACCTTTTCATGAGCTTCCTATATATTCCATACTTCACCATTTTGAAGCATTTCCACACTTCAACTCTCTCTCTAAAATTCTTTCTCAAGACTCTCCTACATCTCTCTAGGATTCTTCAAGCTAAGGTTCACATTTGAGATCACTTCCTCCTCAAGTTTGTCTTCTACCGGGTATGTGGGGTTTGATTCTTGGTTTCCTTTTAACCAAGAAGATCCAAATCCTTATTAAAACTAATTTGTAACTTGTATACTTAAAATGTGAATTTTTAGTACTTGTTCTTAGTATTTTGAACCATGCATGTGTTAGTTTAGGCTCCTTATCATGATTTATGTTAGTTTTATGGAAATGAACTATTTGGACTATGGAATTATGAACTTGCATGTCCCTTTAAATGTGTTATTATGCATGGGTGATATGTACTACCATTTCCATGAATTTTAATTGAATTTTCTAGTCTTACATTATATCTTGTTCTAATATACTCTACATTACCCATGCCATTCCTACACTATGTATTACATTACATTCATGACATTTTACATGGAAATCTCCGGAAATGTGGGTTAAACCCAATTTTGCCCAAAAGGGGAATTATAATGTGAATTTTGGTAAGACATGGGATATGACAAGAAGGTGATCACCGGTATGTCTATAATCTTGGCTCTTTGAGCATTTTGGGTGCTTGCACCATCTTGTACTTGTAGATGAGCTATTCCTTGCATTGGCATCTTGAATATGATTTTGGTAAATTTGGCGTTAAGTCTAATTATGTCTTGAACGTTATGAACTTGCACTTGACTCTCTTGAAAGCATAAGTATATATATATATATAAGTATTCTTGTGGGATGTGTAAGACTTAGCACCGATGGATTGGGGGTCCTCCCCCTTTCCTCGAACTATGTGCCTACATAGGGACGGATGTAATTCGTCTATTTGTATATGACTATGATTTGTCTTGATTCTGTAAATCCTTTCGAAAAGCGGGTCGTAAGGAAGGTGTCCATCCACCGAAAAGCGGGTCATAAGGTGCGATGTAGATTACCCTTGGCAAGTAATCTTCTCCTTACCGATGGGAGGTCCCAATCGGTCCAATTCGTGTAGTAGCTCGCATGAATTTGGTTTGTCGGTTATAGTCCATCCCCGTTATATAAGAGCACTACCGCATTGCACGCATAACCCATTTCATGGCATCTTGTATATTAAATTTCCATTGTTTATAGATTCCTTGTATATTATGTGCCCTTGTCACTTAACATGATTATGCAGGTCCGGTAAGTTACGTGCATTACATACCCTCATACTTAGTACATTCAAAAGTACTAACGCATACTCTATGCCTGCATGATTTTACCATGCAGGGACCGAGCAGTTTGAGCAGTATCCGCCGGACGCGTAGCTTATCCCTTCCTAGATATTTTGTGGTGAGCCCCGTCTTTCGAGGGCAGGCTTTTTGTACACCTCATCTATGTATGTATTATGACTGAGGGTGAGCCCGGAACTTGTCCTGGCCCCCGTTCCCTGATTAGAGGCACTTATTGGACAATTGTATAAACTTCTCATTCGTTATCTATGGAATATGTCCTCCCTTTTGGTTTTAAGAATGTTCTTTTTAATCTTGTCTTTAATTTTCTGCAAATTTGAGGCTTGTTTGGGGGCTTTCGGGTCCCCATTCGCCGTGTCACATCTAGACCCCGACCCTGGGTCATGACAAATGGTGGTATCAGAGCCTTAGGTTTTCAATGGTCCTCGGAGTCCAACGTTCCGCGTTGAGTAGAGTCCTATTCATGGGTGTGAAGTGCACCATACCTATGAATGGGAGGCTATGAAGACGTATTAGGAAATTCTCCCTTCTTTGTGTCTTATATCGTGCTATGGCTAGCTTGTGAATTCCCTGACTTTTGGTGTCGTTAATCTATTTCAGAAAATGCCTCGAGGAAGACCTCCACTCCCTAGGCCGGCTCCTGTTGCCGAGGATCAGGCCCCTCCCGAGCCTATGGAGGAGCCTATATCAAATGGCGAATTTCGTGCTGCTTTTGCCATGCTTGCGCAGGCGGTGACGGCTCAGGCAAGGCAGGCCAACTTGCCATGGGACCCTGCACCCGCTTCTATTGTGAGGGATTTTATTCGGATGAATCCTCCGGAATTTTACGGGTCTAGGGCTGACGAAGATGCTCAGGAGTTCATTGATGAGCTCTCAAAAATTCTGAATATTATGGGCGTCTCTTCTGAAGAGAAAGCTGGGTTGGCTGCTTACCAATTGAAAGATGTGGCCCAGGTATGGTATGCACAGTGGGCTATAGAGCGGGGTGATGCTGGTGATGTGACCTGGGGAGAATTCAAAGCTGCCTTCCTTGACCGCTTTTTCCCACTTGAGCTGAGGGAGGCCAAATTGACTGAGTTTATTAATCTTAAGCAGGGGAGTATGAGTGTGAGGGATTACGCCCTCAAATTCACTAAGTTGTCTAAATATGCTCCGTCCCTAGTGGCTGATCCCCGTGCCAGAATGCACAAATTTGTTTCAGGTATTTCTAACTTGCTGGTGAAAGAATGCCGGACTGCTATGTTGATTGGGGACATGGATATTGCCTGACTTATGGTGTATGCTGAGCAGATTGAGGGAGAGAAACTCAAGGAGAAGAGGGCATATGATCCCAAGAGGGCCCGTGTTGATGGTAGGTTCTCCGGAGCTAAGAATATTGGTTTTGGTCGTTTCCAGCAAGGCCAAGGCTCGGGTGCTCGGGTGGCTAATGCTCGGGCACCCCCTCCCGGAGTTCAGGCAGGTGGTGGATTGGGATATTTGATATGTGACAAGTGTGGGAGGCCTCACACAGGTGCCTGCCGGAGGGATTTGGGACTTTGCTTCGGATGTGGAAGCAAGGACCAAAAAGTTGCTGACTGTCCAAGGAATGCGCGCGGAGACCGAGGTCAGGTAGCCCGAGGCGGGCAGGGTCAACAAAAGGATCCTCCAGGTGCTGCCCCGAGAAATAACAGTTTCTATGCACTCCATGCTCGCTAGGATGTCAAGGAGGCTCCAGATGTGGTGACGGGTATGTTAAAAGTTTTTGACTTTGATGCTTATGTTTTGCTTGACCTAGGGGCAAATTTGTCTTTTGTGACTCCATTATTGGCTGTTAAGTTCGGTTTGAAATCCCAGATTCTAAGAGAGCCTTTCTCGGTCTATACCCTCGTGGGTGAATCTATTGTTGCTCATAGGGTTTATTACGGGTGTCCTGTTGCCGTGTTGCATAAAATCTTTCCATGTGATCTTGTGGAACTTGAAATGTTTGAGTTTGATGTGATTCTTGGAATGGATTGGCTGCATGCATCTTATGCTTCCATAGATTGTAGAACCCGGAAAGTCCAGTTTCAACCTCCCGGTGAGCCAGTTCTTGAATGGAAGGGTAGTGATTCCTCTATTAAAGGTAGGTTTATTTCCTACCTCAAGGCGCAGAAAATGATTTCCAAGGGGTGTATCTACCATATGGTAAGGGTCCAAGATGCAAATTCTGAGGTGCCTACTCTCGAGTCAGTCCCTGTGGTGAATGAATTTGCGGATGTGTTCCCCCAGGACTTACCGGGCATTCCTCCGGATAGAGAGATAGATTTCGGCATAGATCTACTTTCAGATACTCGGCCTATTTCTATCCCTCCGTATCGGATGGCCCCGGCAGAATTGAAAGAGTTGAAGGAGCAGTTAAGGGACTTATTAGAGAAGGGCTTCATTCGGCCTAGTACATCACCGTGGGGTGCTCCTGTGTTGTTTGTAAGGAAGAAGGACGGGTCTCTCCGTATGTGTATTGACTACAGGCAGCTGAACAAAGTGACAGTTAAGAACAAGTACCCGTTGCCAAGGATTGATGATTTGTTTGACCAACTGCAAGGTGCCACTCACTTCTCAAAAATTGATCTCCGCTCCGGGTACCATAAGTTGAAGGTTAGAGAGTGTGATATCCCCAAAACAGCTTTCCGGACGAGGTATGGGCACTTCGAATTTGTAGTAATGTCGTTTGGTCTAACTAATGCTCCGGCCGCATTTATGGATTTAATGAACAGGGTGTTTAAGCCATTTCTGGACAGCTTTGTGGTAGTGTTTATTGATGATATCCTCGTTTACTCCCGAAGTGAGCAAGAGCACGGGAACCATTTGAGGATGGCCCTCCAAACTCTTAAGGGAAAAGAAATTGTATGCCAAATTTAGCAAGTGTGAGTTTTGGTTGGGCGAAGTGGCTTTCCTCGGGCATGTGGTATCCGGGGATGGTATCAAGGTAGATCCAAGGAAGACGGAGGCTGTGAAAAATTGGCCTAGACCGTTGACTCCTTCGGATATCCGCAGTTTTCTTGGGTTGGCCGGGTACTATAGAAGGTTTGTAGAAGGTTTCTCCTCTATTGCATCTCCGTTGACCAAGTTGACTAAGAAGCATGCTAAGTTTGTATGGTCAGATGAATGTGAGAGGAGTTTCCAGACTTTGAAGGATCGACTTACATCAGCTCCTGTTTTGACCTTGCCAAGTGGTTCAGAAGGGTTCGTGGTGTATTGTGATGCCTCGAGGGTCGGATTGGGTTGTGTGCTTATGCAGAATGGTAAGGTGATAGCGTACACATCAAGACAGTTGAAGGTGCATGAACGAAACTATCCCACTCACGACCTTGAATTAGGAGCGGTGGTGTTTGCTTTGAAAATTTGGAGGCACTATTTGTACGGGGTTCATGTTGATGTATTTACTGATCACAAAAGTTTGCAGTATGTGTTCACTCAGAAGGATCTTAATCTCAGGCAAAGGAGGTGGTTGGAATTTCTGAAAGATTACGACATGAGTGTGCTGTATCATCCAGGCAAGGCCAATGTCGTAGCCGACGCCCTTAGCAGGTTGTCTATGGGGAGTGTGGCACATGTTGAAAACGAGAAAAAGGAGTTGGCAGGGGATATTCACCGGTTGGCTAGGTTGGGTGTCAGGTTGACTGATTCTAGCACAGGTGGTATTCGGGTTCAGAACGGGTCAGAATCTTCTGTGGTGAATGAAGTGAAAGCTAAACAAGATCTAGATCCATCATTATGTGAGTTGAAGAAGTTGGTTGCTGCAAAAGCGGTCGAGGCTTTCTCCCAAAGGGGAGATGGTGTACTCCGGTACCAAAATCGGCTTTGTGTTCCCAACGTGAATGACCTTAGAAAGGTGATTATGAGTGAGGCTCACAACTCTCGCTACTCTATTCACCTGGGGTCTAGTAAGATGTACCGGGACCTGAGAGAGTTGTATTGGTGACATGGTATGAAGCGGGATATTGCCAAGTTCGTGTTTGAATGCCCGAGTTGTCAGCAGGTAAAGGTCGAACACCAAAGGCCCGGTGGTTTGGCCCAAGACATTGAAATTCCCACTTGGAAGTGGGAGGATGTGAATATGGACTTTGTGGTTGGATTGCCTCGGACCCGAAGGCAATTTGATCCATTTGGGTTGTTGTGGATCGGATGACGAAATCAGCCCACTTTTTACCGGTCAAAGCTACCTTCAGTGCGGAGGATTATGCGAGGTTGTATATCCAAGAGATGGTGAGGTTGCATGGTGTACCTAGGTCCATCATATCGGATCGTGGTACTCAATTCACTTCCCACTTTTGGAAATCATTTATGAAGGGCCTTGGGACCAAAATTAAGTTAACTTCCGCCTTCCATCCTCAAACCGATGGCCAAGCGGAGCGGACTATTCAAACATTGGAGGACATGTTGAGAGCATGAGTGTTGGAGTTTAAAGGGAATTGGGATGATCATCTTCCACTCATCGAGTTTGCCTATAATAATAGCTTCATGCTAGTATTGGCATGGCTCCGTTTGAAGCGTTATATGGGAGGCGGTGTAGATCCCCGGTGGGATGGTTTGAAGTGGGGGAAATGGCCTTGGTTGGTCCGGATTTGTTGATGGATGCTATGGAGAAGGTAAAGGTGATTAGGGAAAGATTGAAAGCGGCCCAAAGTCGCCAAAAGTCCTATGCGGATAGTAGGAGGAGGGACCTCGAATTTCATGTAGGGGATTGGGTTTATGTAAAAGTCTCTCCTATGAAGGGCATTATGCGTTTTGGCAAAAAGGGCAAGTTGAGCCCCCGGTATGTTGGCCCTTATGAAGTGGTGGAGCGGATTGGAGATGTGGCTTATAAGTTAGAGTTACCTCCGGACTTGGGTTCAATCCATCCGGTCTTTCATGTATCTATGTTGAGAAAGTTTGTTGGCGATCCTAGCTCCATTGTGCCTTTGGAAGGGATTGAGGTTGAGGAAAATTTGACTTATAAGGAGGTGCCGGTGGCAATTTTGGATAGGCAAGTTAAGCGACTTCGCAACAAGGATGTGGTTTCGGTAAAGGTATTGTGGAGAAATCAACTAGTGGAGAGTGCTACTTGGGAGGCGGAGCTGGACATGATGAAACGATACCCCCATCTTTTCCAATCTACTCAAGCCTAAGGTACTAGGAATCTTTCCTTATCAACTATGTCGTTTTCTTGCCCTCTTGAGTCTCATGGCATGACATGCATATGTGTACATTAAAGGATTTTCTTTTCTTGGAAAATGTGTTGAATACAATTTTGACATAAATTGGTTTTGGAGCTATAATTTGATTTATGATAAAAAGCTTTTATGTACAACCTTGTAATTTGCATTGAATCGTACATTGTGTCCTGTCTCGGATGAACCTTGTCTTGACTCTAGCTTTCTAAGCCTTGTTCCTGCACATTCGAGGACGAATGTTTCCAAGGGGGAGATGATGTAAGGACCCGGAAATTTGTTAAACGACCTCAAAGGAATTCCCTTGGCTAAATTTTTCTCAAGTTCCAATAAGAGGGTCAACTTTGAGTGAGTATATCTCTTAGCTCAAATTGAACTGGGTGGCCTATGACATACCAAATTAAATCTCTTTGAATTAGCTTTTCAACGCACCTGGTTTCACCTAATTCCGAGCGTGGACCAAGGAGTTATGCTCACTTTCGTTTAGACTGTTCGTGCAGGAAATCCACACGGCCAGCCACACGGACCGTGTGGCATCAAACGGTCCGTGAGGCTACTTTGACCCACGAATTTCTTGCCAAAACCTTGTTCTAAGTGTGTGTACTTTCTTGGTACCTTCATACGGACCCTTGCACGGTCCGTGTGACCTTAAACGGTCCGTTTAATGGACCGTTTGGTGACACTTGGTGTTAAGGAAAATTTTTCTGAAAAAAATTCTAAGTCTGGTGAGATGGTCCATCACACGGGCCGTGTGACATGAGATGGTCCGTTTACTGGACAGTGTGGATTGACTTAGTCAAAAAAATATTGCCTCCGAAAAATCTAAGTCTAGTGCCACGGACTAGTAGACGGTCTGTGTGGAGTCAGATGGTCCGTTTACTGGACCGTATGACCCAGACGGACCATTTTTCTGGTCCGTTTCATTAATGGCAATTTCGTAATTTTGGTTTATTCCGGTGCAAATATGGTCTTTTCCACCTTTTCCTGAGCTTCCTATATATTCCATACTTCACCATTTTGAAGCATTTCCACACTTCAACTCTCTCTCTAAAATTCTTTCTCAAGACTCTCTTACATCTCTCTAGGATTCTTCAAGCTAAGGTTCACATTTGAGATCACTTCCTCCTCAAGTTTGTCTTCTACCGGGTATTTGGGGTTTGATTCTTGGTTTCCTTTCAACCAAGAAGACCCAAATCCTTATTAAAACTAATTTGTAACTTGTATACTGAAAATGTGAATTTTTAGTACTTGTTCTTAGTATTTTGAACCATGCATGTGTTAGTTTAGGCTCCTTATCATGATTTATGTTAGTTTTATGGAAATAAACTATTTAGACTATGGAATTATGAACTTGCATGTCCCTTTAAATGTGTTATTATGCATGGGTGATATGTACTACCATTTCCATGAATTTTAATTGAATTTTCTAGTCAAACATTATATCTTGTTCTAATATACTCTACATTACCCATGCCATTCCTACACTATGCATTGCATTACATTCATGACATTTTACATGGAAATCTCCGGAAATGTGGGGTTAAACCCAATTTTGCCCAAAAGGGGAATTATAATGTGAATTTTGGTAAGACATGGGATATGACAAGAAGGTGATCACCGGTATGTCTATAATCTTGGCTCTTTGAGCATTTTGGGTGCTTGCACCATCTTGTACTTGTAGATGAGCTATTCCTTGCATTCGCATCTTGAATATGATTTTGGTAAATTTGTCGTTAAGTCTAATTATGTCTTGAACGTTATGAACTTGCACTTGACTCTCTTGAAAGCATAAGTATATATATATAAGTATTCTTGTGGGATGTGTAAGACTTAGCACCGATGGATTGGGGGTCCTCCCCCTTTCCTCAAACTATGTGCCTACATAGGGACGGATGTAATTCGTCTATTTTTATATGACTATGATTTGTCTTGATTCTGTAAATCCTTCCGAAAAGCGGGTCATAAGGAAGGTGTCCATCCACCGAAAAGCGGGTCGTAAGGTGCGATGTAGATTACCCTTGGCAAGTAATCTTCTCCCTATCGATGGGAGGTCCCAATCGGTCCAATTCGTGTAATAGCTCGCATGAATTTGGTTTGTTGGTTATAGTACATCCCCGTTATGTAAGAGCACTACCGCATTGCACGCATCACGTATTTCATGGCATCTTGTATATTAAATTTCCATTGTTTATAGATTCCTTGTATATTATGTGCCCTTGCCACTTAACATGATTATGCAGGTCCGGTATGTTACGTGCATTACATACCCTCATACTTAGTACATTCAAAAGTACTAACGCATACTCTATGCCTACATGATTTTACCATGCAGGGACCGAGCAGTTTGAGCAGTATCCGCCGGACGCGTAGCTTATCCCTTCCTAGATATTTTGTGGTGAGCCCCGTCTTTCGAGGGCAGGCTTTTTGTACACCTCATCTATGTATGTATTATGACTGAGGGTGAGCCCAGAACTTGTCCCGGCCCCCGTTCCCTGATTAGAGGCACTTATTGGACAATTGTATAAACTTCTCATTCGTTATCTATGGAATATGTCCTCCCTTTTGGTTTTAAGAATGTTCTTTTTAATCTTGTCTTTAATTTTCTGCAAATTTGAGGCTTGTTTGGGGGCTTTCGGGTCCCCATTCGCCGTGTCACATCTAGACCCCGACCCCGGGTCGTGACACAACATCTGTCCCAGAAGGACATAGTATAAAACCTCAACATCAACATCGACATCAGAACTCAAGAGACATCATTTAGCAATTTAAATCTCAATGCCAAGACATCATAACACATCATTCTCATCAACATAATCATAACATCATCATCGTCAAGGCTCTATACATATTCCCTAATTTCATTATGCATGCTCTTTTCAAAACACAATAATTATAGGGTTTTAAAATGCACTCCTAAAAATGTTTTATAATGTGAAACAAAATAGTGATGATCATCAATTCCTGTAAGAAAATTATTTATACATAAAATAAAGTAGATTTTTACATGCATCAAACTCTTCACATTGACTTTATCACATCAAGATACAATACTCAACACTCAGGAGGGCACATGGGAGGACATTCCTATGCTTTAGGTTAGCCTTACATACCTAGAATGTTTTGCTAACACAATTATGCAATACCTCCTCTTGATCTCTTCAACCTCAACCCCCTTCAAGCCCTAGATTAGTGACCTTTAGGAAGAACGCTTAGAATTTGGATTTTTGAAACCCTTCTCTTAGAAACCGACTTTAATTAGTCATAGGGGTACGTTTAGGATAAATAGGAATGGACTAAAATGCCCTCCGTGATTTAAAATAATTTTTCCAGATCTAAAATTACACAGTCCGCGACGCGGACCTATCGCGAACAGTGTATTTTCGAAAAATTCAACTCCGTTGATAAATCACAGGAAAATATAAGTGTGGCTCCGCGACAGGTCCGCGATGCAGTTCTGTTGTGCAGGCTCACTGTTTTTCATTTTAGAACGAAAAATTATCTTTCGACTCGATCGCTCTAAAAATCAACCGAGACCCTCTTCCCATCATTTTCAATGCTAATCATGAATCCGCTCTTGGATTTTCAATTCGAGCATCGGAAGACGTGTTTTTACGCACACCTCTTCCCTAGGGGTATTTTGGTAATTTACCGGGTGTTACATTATCTCCCCCTTGGGATCATTCGTCCTTGAATGATGAGTAGGAACGGTACATGGCATGAATAGACTCAAGACTCACCTCGATACTGACTCAGTAACATCATCACACGACTTCTCATCGACCTCATTAACATGTACACAGACATCAATATCATAAACATCACATCATGGTAGGAACATCAATTTACACAAAAGTAAGAATGTTACCTCCCACACTTTCATCAACCTCGAGCACGAACAAGTGCGGGTATTTATCTTTCATCTCTTCCTCAGCTTCCCATGTGGCTTCCTCAAAAAATTGATTTCTCCACAGTACTTTGTAGAGGCCATCTCTTTGTTTCTCAGTCTGCGAACCTGTCGATCAAGGATCTGGACTGGAATTTCCTCATAATACAAACTATCTCTGACTCCCGTGCTCTCCACAGGAACTACCAAATCAGGATCTCCCAAACATTTCTTCAACATCGAAATATGGAACACCGGATGGATTCCATCTAACTCGGAAGGTAACTCTAGCTCATAAGCAACCTTTCAAATTCTTCGTACGATCTGATAGGGGCCGATATAGCGAGGGCTTAATTTTCCCTATTTCCCAAATCTCATGACACCCTTCATGGGTGATACCTTCAAGTAAATCCAATCGCTTACCTCAAACTCTAGGTCTTTTCTCCTTACATCTGTGTAAGATTTCTGACGGCTTTAGGCAGTCTTCAATCTTTCCTGAATAATTTTCACCTTCTCCATGGACTGGTGAACAAGGTCAGGACCAATCAACTCAGCCTCTCCAACCTCAAACCACCCAATGGGTGATCTACATCTCCTCCCATACAAGGCCTCATAAGGGGCCATTTGGATGCTCGCATGATAACTGTTGTTATATGCGAATCCAACCAATGGTAAATGATCATCCCAATTTCATTTGAAATCAAGGACGCATGCTCTCAACATATCCTCTACCGTCTGAATAGTGCGCTTTGCCTGACCATTCGTCTGTGGATGAAAAGCTGTGCTCAAACTCACGTTGGTACCCAATCCTCTCTGGAAAGACTTCCAGAACTGAGAAGTAAATTGGGCTCCTCTGTCTGAGATTATGGACAAGGGAACTCCATGTAGTCTCACAATCTCTTTGACATACATCTTGGCATAGTCCTCTACCGTGTTGGTCGTCTTGACCGCCAGGAAATGCGCTGACTTCGTCATCCTGTCCAAAATTACCCATATGGAATCATGCTGTCTCCTCGATCTTGGTAGGCCAGTGATGAAATCCATGTTAATCATCTCCCACTTCCATTCTTGAATCTCAAAGTTTTGGGCCAAGCCAATTGGCCTTTGATGCTCAACTTTTACTTGTTGGCAATTTGGGCATCTCGAAACAAACTCCGCGATATCCCGCTTCATTCCACTACACCAATAGACCTCTCTCAGGTCGTGATACATTTTGGTGGAGCCCGGATGAATAGAGTATCTAGTGTTATGGGCCTCAGCCAAAATCCTCTCTCGGACACCATCAATATCAGGGACACATAGCCTACTCTGGTACCTCAATACCTCATCTTTCCCTTTGGAGAAGACCATCACGTTTTGCTTCTAAACATCCTCCTTCAATTAGAGTATAATAGGATCTCAATCCTGCTTCTCCTTTACCTTAGTCACCAGGGACAATGCAGACCTACTCTGAACATTAATTCCTCCCTCGACGTTCTCCTCAAGCTGGACTCCCAATCGAGCCAACCTATGCACCTCCTTCACTAACTCCGTCTCTTCCTCAACATGGATTGTGCTACCCATAGACAACCTGCTAAGAACATCAGCAACAGCATTAACTTTACCTGGGTGGTACATGATGCTCATGTTATAGTCCTTGAGCAACTCCAACCACCTACTCTGTCGCATATTGAGCTCTCTCTGACAAAAGACATACTGTAAGCTCTTGTGATGCGTAAACACGTCCACATGCACTCCATACAAGTAGTGACACCAGATTTTAAGTGCGAACACCACTGCCGCCAACTCAAGATAATGGGTCGGATAGTTCTTCTCATGAACTTTAAGCTGCCTGGAAGCATAAGCCACCACTTTACCTCTTTGCATTAACACACATCCCAGCCCAACTCTTGACGCATCACAGTATATTACAAAACCTTTCGTCCCGTCAGGCAAGGTCAATACAGGTGCAGTAGTCAACCTAGTCTTTAGCTCTTGGAAGCTCTTCTCACATTCTTCAGACTACTCAAACTTGACCTTTTTCTGTGTCAGTTTGGTCAATGGGGCGGATAGAGAAGAAAATCCCTCAACAAATTTGCGGTAGTAGCCTGCCAATCCTAAGAAACTCCTTATGTCAGTTGGAGAGGTCGGTCTTGGCCAACTGGCAACCGCTTCAATCTTCTGACCATCTACTCTGATCCCATCACCTGAAACTACAAGGCCTAGGAAGGCCACTGATTTGAACCAAAACTCACATTTGGAGAACTTCGCATACAACTCATGGTCCTTAAGAGTTTGAAGGACAACTCTAAGATGCTTAGCATGCTCTTCTTCATTCCTCGAATATACCAAGATATCATCAATGAACACGATCATGAACATATCAAGGTAGTGCCTGAACACCCTATTCATCAAATCCATAAAAGCTGCACGTGCATTCATCAACCCAAAGGACATGACCAAGAACTCAAAGTGGCCATATCTTATCTTGAAAGCTGTCTTTGGAATATCACATTCTCTCACCTTCAACTGGTGGTAACCCGATCTGAGGTCTATCTTTGAAAAGCATGAGGCACCTTGAAGTTGGTCAAACAAGTCATCTATCCTGGGAAGAGGATATTTATTCTTGACTGTGACCTTGTTCAGTTGCCTATAATCTATGCATATTCTCAGAAACCCATCTTTCTTCTATACAAACAGAACAGGAGCACCCCAATGAGAGACACTGGGTCTAATAAAACCCTTCTCTAAAAGATCCTTCAACTGCTTCTTCAACTCTTTCAACTTAGCAGGGGCCATCCTATATGGTGGAATCGAAATGGGCTGCGTCTCAGGAAGTACATCAATACTGAAGTCGATCTTCCTATCGGGAGGGACTCCGGGTAAATCCTCAGGGAATACCTAGGGGAACTCATTCACAATTGGGACTGACTCGAGAGTAGGGGACTCAACATCATCAGATTTAACTCGTACAAGGTAATAGATACACCCCTTAGAGATTAACCTCCTCGCCCTCAGGTAAGAAATAAATTTACCCTTGGGTGCAACATAACCTCCCTTCCACTCTAAGACCGGTTCATCAGGAAATTGAAATTTAACAACTCGGGTCCTACAGTCTATGGATGCATGGCAAGCATGAAGCTAATCCATATCAAGAATCACATCAAAGTCAACCATCTCCAACTTTACCAAATTGGCCAACATATCCCTATGATAGATGGACACTATACAGTCTCTATAGACTCTCTTACCCAGAATCGACTCACCAGTAGGAGTCAAAATAGTGTAAGGCTCAAGCAAACACTCAGGAAGAATCTCAAACATATTGGCCACATAGGGCATCACAAAAGATAAGGTGGCACCCAGGTCAAGCAATGCAAAACAATCATAAGAAAAGATTCGGAGCATACCCGTAACAACATTTGGGGCAACCTTTTGTTCCTGTCGATTACCCATCGCATACAGACAGTTCGTCCCGCCTCCTGCATTTGCAGTAGTCGCCTTCTGATGACTACCCTCGGGGGGTGCTGTAGAAGACTGAGCTTTATTACCTCTATTGCTTCACCTCTGATTCCTCATAGGGTACTCACCCTGGAAATGGCCAGGCTGTCCAAAGGTAAAGCAATTATTGGTGCCCTCATGGCACGCGCCAAGATGCAGCCTGCCACATATGCCACAAGATGGCCTTCCCCTCAAACCTTGAGCAACACTGTCTTGGGATGAGGTCCCTGCGATCTGAAGTTCTGATGACCATAGGATCTCTGATCATACCAATCACGCCCCAGGAGGGTACCCTAGGTGTGGCCGGCACTCGAAGTCTATTGCTAGTCCTCAAGCAAACCACTTAGCTCAATCACATCATTCAATCAAATAACTCTACTGAATAACTAACAAAAATATAAGTCTAGTAGATACATCTCATCTAAAGTCTCAAAAGAATATATATTTGTAAAATAAAGGCTAGTAAAAAGAACTAGCTCAAAATCTCAACATCAAATGCTCGACCATAGTCTATGAAGCCTCTATTACAATCATGTGGTGCCAATAACAAATCTATGGCTACCCAAATCATGGCAAAGAAAATAGTCCAGTCTAACTCTAAAGCATGATGAAATAAAAGAGTGAATCCTCCGTAGTAGGGTAGGCTCACCAATCAGCTGCAATCTCGAATCCTCAATGAAGCGCCTGCCGACGATCCCAGGTACCTGCCTCTGCATCATAAAATGATGCAGTCCAGAGTGGGCGTTAGTACTTGGAATATGCTGGTATGTAAAATAGCTGAGTGAAACAAAAACCGGTAGAAAGTATGGAAACAACATCAACTTAAAATAAACATCACATCACATCAAGCTGTCAAATGTCCATCTCTGAAAAAACTAAAGAGTAGACAATGACATATTCAATAACTCAAACTCATCAATAGTCTCGACTCACTTCAAAGCTCTCCTCAGGGGAGCTCACCTATTCTCATCTCATCTCAAAGCTTGCCTCAGGGGAGCTCACCTCTTCTTATCTCATCTCAAAACTCGAATTACGGTAGGAAATTTCATGGGAGTTTCTCTTATCCGACAATAATCACTTATGAGCCAGTGGATGTACAACAGTTACACTGATGTTGCCACAGCCGTTCCAAACTTGCCAGGTAGGGAATGAATCGAAACCATATTAGTTCACCCAATAAGTAGTCAGTCGTCAATAAGTCCTCTATTGTTTTAGGGGCTTCTAATCGAGGGGGAACCACAATGTATGTGATGGTTCCAAGCCTCCTCTATATATGGCGACATAGATAATGAGTTCAAGTGGGACTTACTCTTACTCATTTCGGTGCTCGATACTCCTCCCGTGACTCAATGCTCATAAAACCATCAATCCAATCAAACCAATTAACTCATAGGGATATTGGCCCTTTCATCAATCAACATCTCATAAGGGTTTTAGACCTCTCATCAATCAATCTCAACCGAAGACTCGAGATTTAGTATAATCATTAGGAATCAAGTGAATAGACACATCGAAGAATTCATTTATAGAGACTCATAATATAATCAAACTCTATCAACTCGTCATCATCACAATCATAATCACAATCACAATTCGACAATCACAATCTTAACTCAAGGCTCTAGACTCATCATTCCCAAGTTCATTATGCATGCTTTTCAAAGTAGTCATGTAGAGTTATGCAAATTTCCATGAAAATATTCAATTTAAGAAGACAAATAGTATGATGATCATCAACATAGGAAACTTGTAATTTCAAATATAATTTTCAAGAAAAACTATCAAAGAAATCATGCATGTAGACTTCTCAACCATCAACTCATTTATGATCTTTGTGGGGCACATGAGAGAACAATCCCATGTTTTAGTTTAGCCTTACATACCTGTGATGCAGATAACGACTGAGTACGTCTAGGATCTCCTCTCAAATTCCTCGCATAACCTCTTCTCCTTTCTCCTCAAGCCCTAGTCTTGTTAGATCAAGGAATAGGACTTAGAATGAGGGTTTTAGACCCTTTTCACGTAGAAACGTCATTATTAGCCGTATATTAGTGCATGGGAGGGGTTAGGGATTGACCAGAATGCCCCTCAAAATACATTAGAAATTTCCAGTTCGTAAAATTACACGGTCCACGACGCGGACCTATCGCAAACTGTACATTTTTGGGAAAAGTATTTTTGAATGAGTTTTCTCCATCCCGTCGAAACTTTTGGAAAATAGACAAGTGCTCCTCCGCGACAGGTCCGCGACGCGCCTCTGTCGCGGACTGTCATTATTTTGTGACTTGGATCAAAATTTTATCTTTCGATAGGGTCGCTCTAAAATTCGACCGCGACCATTTTTCCACTTATTTTTCATGCTGATCACGAATCTGGTCTCGAATTTTCCGTACGAGCATCAAAAGATGCATTACGCGGATACCTTCACTCTAGGGGTATTTTGGTAATTTTACCGGGCGTTACATCATCTCCCCCTTGGGATCACTCATCCTTGAATGATGAAAAGAGATGGGGGTTAAGGCACGAGTAGACTCAAGGCTCATTTCCACACTCAATTCAATTAATCAATTCTCGACTTAATAATAGTCACTTAGAAAAATAGAACAATTAGCTTAGTGAAGATTAAGGATTTTTACCTTTAATATCTTCCTCATCAGTTGGCACGAATAGGTGCGGATATTTTGCTTTCATCTCTTCCTCAGCCTCCCATGTGGCTTCTTCAACGAACTGATTCCTCCACAGGACTTTGACTGAGGCTATCTCCTTGTTCCCCAACTTGCGAATCTGACGATCAAGGACTTCAACCGGGACCTCTTCGCAAGATAGGTTATCCTTTACTCCAATACTATCAACAGGGATCACCAATGCAGGATCTCCCAAGTATTTTCTTAGCATCGACACATGGAATACTGGGTGGACTCCATCTAGCTCAGAAGGCAACTCCAACTCGTAAGCAACCTTCCCAATCCGCTTTATGATCTGGTAGGGTCCAACATAACGTGGACTTAGCTTTCCTTTCTTCACGAACCTTAGGACACCCTTCATAGGGGATACTTTCAAGTACACCCAATCATACACTTCGAACTCCAAATCTCTTCTCCTCACGTTAGTGTACGATTTTTGGCAACTCTGGGCAGTCTTTAACCTTTCTCTAATGACCTTGACCTTCTCCATCGACTGATGAACAAGATCAGGCCCAATCAGTTCAGCTTCTCCGACCTCAAACAACCCAATTGGTGATCTACATCTCCTCCCATACAAGGCTTCATACGGAGCCATCTGAATACTCGCATGATAGCTATTTTCGTATGCAAACTCTATCAGGGGTAAGTGACCATCCCAATTCCCTTTGGAGTCTAGGACACAGGCCCTCAACATGTCCTCAAGCGTTCGCTCTGCCTGACCATCCGTCTGCGGGTGAAAGGCTGTACTCATGTTCACCTTAGTACCCAAGCCTTTCTGGAACGATCTCCAAAACTGGGAGGTAAATTGGGCTCCTCTGTCCGAGATGATGGATAAGGGTACTCCATGCAACCTCACGATCTCCTGGATGTACAATTTGGCGTACTCTTCCGCAGTGTTGATTGTCTTAACTGCCAGGAAGTGAGTTGATTTAGTCATTCTGTCCACGATCACCAATATCGAATCATGTTGCTTTCAAGACTTTGGCAGACCAGTGATAAAGTCCATATTAATTATCTCCCACTTCCATTCTGGAATCTCAAAGTTTTGAGCCAACCCACATGGCCTTTGATGCTCAATCTTCACTTGTTGGCAGTTTGGGCACCTTGACACGAACTCTGCGATGTCCCGCTTCATCCTACTCCACCAATAGACTTCCCTTAAGTCGTGATACATTTTCGTGGAGCTAGGGTGAATGGAATACCTGGTGTTATGGGCTTCTGCCATTATTCTGTCTCGTATGCCATCAACATTTGGGACACACAATCGACTTTGATATCTTAACACTCCATCTCCCCCTTTGGAGAAGACCATCACTCACTGATTGTGGGCATTCTCCTTCAATTGGAGTATGACGGGGTCTTGGTCTTGCTTTTCCTTCACCTCCACCACTAACGAGGAAGTAGACCCGTCCTGAACATTAACTCCTCCCTCGTTGTTTTCCTCAAGTCGAACTCCTAATAGGGCCAACCGGTGCACGTCCTTGGCTAACTCCCTCTTTCCTTCCTCCACATGGGCTGTGCTACCCATTGATAACCTGCTAAGTGCGTCAGCAACAACGTTAGCTTTACCTGGGTGGTCGTGAATGCTCATATCATAATCCTTGAGCAATTCCAACCATCTCTTCTGTCGCAAATTGAGCTTGTTCTAACTGATAACATACTGTAAGCTTTTATGGTCAGTGAATACATCCACATGCACCCCGTACAAGTAGTGACGCCAGATTTTAAGTGCAAATACTACTGCTGCTAACTCGAGGTCATGGGTTGGGTAATTCCTTTCATGAACCTTTAGTTGCCTGGAAGCATAGGCTATCACCTTCCCCCTTTGCATTAGAACACATCCCAATCCAACCATTGAGGCATCACAATAGATTACAAAGTCCTCGGTTCCCTCGAGTAATGTTAGGACTGTGCAGTAGTCAGCCTCGTTTTCAATTCCTGGAAACTCTTCTCACATTTTTTGGACCACTGAAACTTGACCTTCTTCTGGGTCAATTTGGTTAATGGCGCGGATAGGGAAGAAAATCCCTCAACAAACTTGCGGTAGTAACCTGCTAACCCAAAGAAGCTTCAAATGTCAACCGGAGTGGTCAGTCGGGGCCAGTTCTTAACCACTTCAATCTTTTGAGAATCCACATGAATACCATCACCGGAAACAACATGGCCTAATAAGGCTGCTGATTTAAGCCAGAACTCACATTTGGAGAATTTTGCATACAACTCATGGTCCTTAAGAGTTTGGAGGACAACTCTGAGGTGATTAGCATGCTCCTCCTCACTCCTCGAATATATCAGAATGTCGTCGATGAATATAATCACAAACAAGTCGAGATATTGTTTGAACACTCTATTCATCAAATCGATAAAGGTGGCAGGTGCATTCATCAACCCAAAGGACATAACCAGGAACTCAAAATGGCCATATCTAGTCCTAAAGGCTATTGGAATGTCGCACTCTCTCACCTTCAACTGATGGTAGCCAGATCTAAGGTCTATCTTAGAGAAACAGGAGGCTCCCTGAAGTTGGTCAAACAAATCATCTATCCTTGGGAGAGGATATCTATTCTTTACTGTGACCTTGTTCAGTTGCCATTTATCAATACACATTCTGAGGGACCCATCTTTCTTTTGCACGAATAGGACAGGAGCACCCCAAGGCGAAACACTTGGCCTATTGAACCCCTTCTCTAGCAAATCTTTTAGTTGCTCTTTCCATTCTTTCAACTCGGCGGGGGCCATCCTATAAGGTGGGATTGAAATGGGTTGGGTATCAGGAAGAACGTCAATCCCAAAGTCAATCTCCCTATCAGGAGGGACTCCGGGAAAATCATTCAGAAACACTTCCGAAAACTCATTAACAATCGGGACTGACTCATGAGTTGGGGACTCAACATCATCAGATTTCACCCTCACCAAGTGATAAATACAACCTTTGGAAATTAACTTCCGGGCTTTAAGATATGAGATAAACCTCCCTCTAAGTGTCACTGAGTCACCCTTCCATTCCAGAACTGGTTCATTTGAAAATTGGAACTTAACCGTTCAGGATCTACAATCAATAGAGGCATAAAAGGCGTGAAGCCAATCCATGCCAAGGATTAAATCAAAGTCAACCATCTCCAATTCAATCAAATCAACAAGAGTGTCCCTATGATTGATGGACACTACACAAGTTCTATAAACTCTCTCAACTCGAATAGACTCACCCACTGGAGTAGAAACATCAAAGGGTTCAAGAAGACTCTCAGGGGTCCTACCAAATTTACTGGCCACATAAGGAGATACAAATTACAGTGTGGCACCATGGTCCATCAAAACATTACAGTCAAAAGTAAAGACTCGAATCATACCCATCACAACGTCTGGGGAGTTCTCCTAATCTTGGCGACTACCCATGGCATACAAGCAGTTTGTCGCTCCGCCTGTACCTGACGTAGTGGTCCTCTGGTTCCCTCTAATCGGTGGGGCTGGGGTAGAAGACTGAGCCCGATCAGCCCACTTTGGGCAATTTCTTTGGTAGTGACCTGCTTGGTCACACTTGTAGCACACGTCATTTCCGTCACGACATCTTCCCAAGTGCATCTTCCCACATGTACCACATGGTGGCCTGCCCTGTGGACCTTGGGCCACACTAGCTATCGAACGAGGCCCATGACTTCCCATATTTTGAGATCTCTGATCATACCCGCCTCTGGGCACCGATGCACTAGCAGATGATGGTGGGGGAATTCGGTTGCCACTTCCTTTCCTTCCAACCTCATGGCTGGACGTCTTCGCTTTCTTGCGCTTGAATTCTTCCCGATCACTCTATCTCTCCTCATCAGCTTGTTGCACAAATGTCATCAGTCGCCCGATGTCCATGTCGCTCACCAGCATGGATCCCCTCCCATCTCTCTTAGGTCCTCTATTCAATCCATCAACATACATCCCCATCCGCCCTCTCATGTCAACAACCATGTCCGGAGCATAGCGAGATAATTGAGTGAACTTCAGGCCATACTCTTGCACAGTCATAGGGCCCTGTTTTAGGTTCAGAAACTCCCTCACCTTTGCTTCTCTTTTCTCCCTTGGGAAGAAGCGTCCCAAGAAGGCCTCCTCAAAGGCTGCCCAAGTCACAGGCGGGGCATTGTCCCCCTTACCTTTCTTCCATTGGTCGAACCACAGCCTGGCCACACCTTTGAGTTGATAGGCGGCCAATTCAACCCTATCAGCATCTGCCACGTGCATCACTTGGAACACCTTCTCAAGTTACTCTACATGGTTCTCGGGGTCTTCAGTAGATGCCGACCCCGTGAACTCAGGCGGGTTCATCCTCAGAAATTCTCGGACCCTAGAAGTGTCATGAGTGTCCAGTCTTCCCGCCCCTTGTCTTATAGGAGGTGCCGCAACAGTCTGGGCTAGAGCTCGAATAGCCTGGCATAACTCGGCATTGGATATCTCATCTTGAGGGGGTTGTTCAACCGAGACAGCTGGATCCATGGGCCCCTCGGGTACTTGGGGTTCAGGCAGGTTAATATCTCACCCGGCTGGGCGTCCCCTTCCTCTAAAAGCTTTTCTGGGAGGCATATTGTCGATTTCTGCACGTGTAGAGCACGAATCAAAAGGTAGTTTTCATAGAGCTTAACTCTATTGCACGAATTGGAATAAGAAAGAAGTGTAACCATTCCTAATGTCCTATAGCCTCCTACTTATGAAATGTGGTCGACAACACATCCATAAACAAGACTCTACTAGACACGGCTTCATAGACCCCCTTGGACAATTCAACTCTATGCTTTGATACCAAGTTTGTCATGCCCCAGGAGGGTACCCTAGGCGTGGCCGGCACTCGAAGACTATTGCTAGTCCCCAAGCAAATCACTTAGCACAATCACATCATTCAATCAAATAACTCTACTGAATAATAGGAAAAATATAAGTCTAGTGGACACATCTCATCTAAAGTCTCAAAAAAATATATATTTGTAAAATAAAGGCTAGTAGAAAGAACTAGCTCAAAATCTCAACATCAAATGCTCGACCATAGTCTATGAAGCCTCTATTACAATCATGTGGTGTCAGTGACAAATCCATGGCTACCAAAATCAAGGCAAAGGAAATAGTCCAGTCTAACTCTAAAGCATGATGAAATAAAAGAGTGAATCCTCCGGAGTAGGGGAGGCTCACCAATCAGCTGCAATCTCGAATCCTCAATGAAGCGCCTGTCGACGATCCCTGGTACCTGCCTCTGCATCATAAAATGATGCAGTCCAGAGTGGACGTCAGTACTTGGAATGTATTGGTATGTAAAATAGCTGAGTGAAACAGAAACTGGTAGAAAGTATGGAAACAACATCAACTTAAAATAAACATCGCATCACATCAAGCAGTCAAATGTCCATCTCTGAAAGAATAAATAGTAGACAATGACACATTCAATAACTCAAACTCATCAATAGTCTTGACTCACTTCAAAGCTCACCTCAGGGGAGCTCACCTATTCTCATCTTATCTCAAAGCTCGCCTCAGGGGAGCTCACCTCTTCTCATCTCATCTCAAAACTCGAATAAGATAGGAAATTTCATGGGAGTTTCTCTTATCCGACAACAATCACTTATGAGCCAGTGAATGTACAACAATCACGCTAATGTTACCACAACCGTTCCAAACTTGCCAGGTAGGGAACGAATCAAAACCATATTAGTTCACCCAATATGGAGTCAGTAGTCAATAAGTCCTCTACTATTTCAGGGACTTTTAATCGAGGGGGAACCACAATGTATGTGATGGTTTCAAGCCTCCTCTACGTATGGCAACCTAGTTAATGAGTTCAAGTGGGACTTACTCTTACTCATTTCGGTGCTCGATACTCCTCCTGTGACTCAATGCTCATAAAACCATCAATCCAATCAAACCAATCAACTCATAGGGACATTGGCCCTATCATCCATCAACGTCTCATAACGGTTTTAGACCTCTCATCAATTAATCTCAACCGAAGACTTAGTATAATCATTAGGAATCAAGTGAATAGACACATCGTAGAATTCATTTATAGAGACTCATAAGACAATCAAACTCTATCAACTCATCATCATCACAATCACAATCACAATCATAATTCGACAATCACAATCTTAACTCAAGGCTCTAGACTCATCATTCTCAAGTTCATTATGCATGCTTTTCAAAGTAGTCATGTAGAGTTATGCAAATTTCCATGAAAATATTCAATTTAAGAAGACAAATAGTATGATGATCATCAATATAGGAAACATGTAATTTCAAATATAATTTTGAAGAAAAACCATCAATGAAATCATACATGTAGACTCCTGAACCATCAACTCATCTATGACCTCTGTGGGTCACATGAGAGAACAATCCCATGTTTTAGTTTAGCCTTACATACCTGTGATGCGGATAACGATCGAGTACGTCTAGGATCTCCTCTCGAACTTTTCACACAAGCTCTTCTCTCTTCTCCTCAAGCCCTAGCCTTGTTAGATTTGGGAAATAGGACTTAGAATGATGGTTTTTAGACCCTTTTCACATAGAAACATCATTATTAGCCGTGTATTAGTGCTTAGGAGGGGTTAGGTATTGACCAGAATGCCCCTCAAAATAAATTAGAAATTTTCAGTTCGAAAAATTACATAGTTCGCGACGCGGACCTATCGCGAACTGTGCATTTTTTGGAAAAGTATTTTTGAACGAGTTTTCTCCATCATGTCGAAAGTTTTGGAAAATAGACAAGTACTCCTCTGCGACAGGTCTGCGACGCGCCTCTGTCGCGGACTGTCACTATTTTTTTACTTGGATCAAAATTTTATCTTTCAATCGGGTTGCTCTAAAATTCGACCGAGACCATTTTTCCAATCAATTTTTCATGCTGATCACGAATCCGATCTCACATTTGCCATACGAGCATCGAAAGATACGTTACGCGCATACCTTTACTCTAGGAGTATTTTGGTAATTTTACCGGGCGTTATAATACCTGTTTTGTTAAATAGGTGCACTTGCCATCGAAGGTGCATGGCTCGAAGACTTCTTTTGAAAGAAAATTTTGTTACCTTTATTCTATTTTTGCTGATTAGGCTCATGCCCTGCCGATTTGCTTTCTTCTTCTGCTGCTCTTCTTTGTCCTCTTCTTGTCCTCCTCAGTCTGCTGGGCATAGACCATAAGTCTAGCAATATCCATGTCTGGAATCAATAATGCTGCCTTACACTCTCTCTTCACATGCCTGCCCAATCCAGACACATACTTCCTCATTTTTGCCCTCATATCAAGAACCATCTCTAGAGCATATCTGGACAGCTGGATGAACTTCAAGCTGTACTCTTTGACCGTCAACCCCTCTTGTCTCAAATTCACGAACTCCTCGACTTTTGCCTCCCTCAACTCTTGGGGAAAGAAGTGATTGAGAAAAGCACTCTCGAACTCCTCCCACTCAGCCGCTTCAGCATCATCACCTCTACCATCCTCCCACTGGTTATACCAGACATTGGCAACATCCTTAAGCTAGTAAGAGACCAGCTAGACTCCCTCTACCTTATTTGCATGCATAGCCCTCAAGATCTTACGCATCTCATCAATGAAGTTTCGTGGGTCCTTCTCTACCTTTGACCGCGTATAGACTGGCGGGTTCATCCTCAAGAAATCTCTGAGCCTGGTTCCAACTGCAGGCTCGTGGGAACTAGAGCTAGGGTCTTGGGGACCGCGATTGCTACTCTGAGAGGCCACTAACTGGGTAAGCATAGCAATAGCTCCCCTGAAGTTTGATTCCGAAGTGGAGGCTGACTGAATAGGAGGTGCTAGCGGAGCCTCAGCAACTCTAGCAGGTCGTCCCCGTCTCCTTGTCCCATGCTGATTAGGAACCTCTGGTATGGGATTCTCAGTGACAGAGACTGAGGCATCTCTTTGGGCAGCAGTGCATTTAGGAGGCATTATCTGCAAATGCGTAACACACGAATCAGAAAGGGGCTTCAAAGAGCCAAGCTCTATCGCACGAACTCAGAACATCAAAGAAGGGTAACCACTTCCTAAATGCCCTGTAGCATCCTGTTTATGAAGTGTCGTGCACAACATACGCATAAACAAGACACTACTAGGCACGGCTTCATAGACTCCCTAGGACTCTTGAACTCTGTGCTCTGATACCAAGTTTGTCACACCCTGGGAGGGTACCCTAGGCGTGGCCGGCACCCAGAGACTATTGTCATTCCCCGAGCGAGCCACTTAGCCTCATCACATCAATCAACATCAACATAGCGGAAACATTATCAATAGAAAACCTCAGGTAAAAGCCAAATGGCCAAACGTCAGTCTCAATATCAACTAAGTAAAATACTACTCAGTTCATAAGGAAACATTCACATCAATCTCGACACCATGTCTACGAAGTCTCTAACCTGAATCAATTGTCTAAGAATGGTACCATGATATGTCATGGCTATCGGACTCAATGAAATAAAGGAAACATAAAGTAGAAGGGTCTCCTCCGGATAGCAAGGAGGCTCACCAAAGTCTGAATTCGAAATCTTTGACCTCAATGGTGCACCTGTTGAAGTCCTCGAACTCCTATATCTGCATCATGAAATGATGCAGCGCCAAATGGCGTCAGTACGTGGAATGTACTGGCATGTAAAATAGCTGAATAACAAGGTAAGTACATGTAACACCCCAACTTTTTTTAACTAAGATTGAGTCATCCTTCATATTATAGGATCAATGCATAAATATTTAAAGTATATTAGATGTGATTAGAGTTATAAATGATCTTTTACATCACGTCAAGTCCAAAGAATTTCTAGCGACTAAGTTTTCATATGAGTTGATGGAAGGGTCAACTTCAAATGACCATATCTCCTAAAGTATAATGAGTTCGGTGACCCATAATATATCAAATTAAATATCTTTGCTTTAGCTTTCCAACGCATCTTATTTCGTGTTAAACAGAGTTCGGAGTAGAGAGTTATGACCATTTTACTGGAGACCTACAGAGCTGTCTTAAGGTCCGCGTCGCTCGCGAACCCTTTCTGGATATGCTAACCGAAGTTCCTTTATTTTATTTTTAGGGTACTTTTACCTTAAAGCCTTTGAGTGTCTATTTAAGGTTCCAAAATGCATAATACGTCAGTTTCATTGGTTAAAACCCTCTCTTTCACTCCTAAACATAAAACACTCAAGAATCATCAAGAAAGTCATCAAGTTAGGATTAACTTTCAAAATTCTTCATCAAGGTGAGTTATTCTTTATAAGCTTTAAGCTAATTTGTCTATGTATTCGTGAAATCCCTAATAGAATCTTAAATTATAACCTAGGGTTTCAAGAAAGCGAATTCAAGAATCCCAAGAAAGAATTCCTTGATTCTTCTTTCCATGAATTAGGGTTCTTCATCAAGAACTCTTTCTAAGACAAGAATTCAAGAATCAAAAAGAGGTCCTTCAAACAATGCCTTTCCAAGTTCTTCAACTCTAAAAGAACTACCGAGATCAAGGATTTTCTCCAAGAAAGAGCATTCATCAAATTTTGATTGTAATATCAAATTTTTAGGTATGTAAGGCTAAATTAAAAGCATGGGATTGTTCTCTCATGTGCTCCATAGAGGTCAAAGATGAGTTGATGGTTGAAGAGTATATGTGCATGAATAATTGAGAGTTTTTCATTGAAAAATTGATTTAAAATTACATGTTTTCTATGTTGATGATCATCATACTAATTGTTTTCTTGAAGTTAACATTTTTCATGAGATTTTGCATGACCTTACAGGATTATTTGAAAAGCATGCATAATGAACTTAGGGGATGAGTCTAGAGCCTTGACGATGATGATGTTGTGATATTGTGATGGTGTTTCACATTTGACGAGAGTCTTGATGATGATATTGATGAGAATGATATTTTATAATGTCTTAAAATTGGAAGTTTAATTTCTAAAAGATTATCTTGAGTCCATGATGTTGATGTTGATGTTATGAGATGATGTACTATGTCCCTTTGGGACCGATGTTGATGTTGAGGTATTATACCATGTCCTTATGTGACTGATGATGATGTACTATGTCCCTCTGGGACCGATGTTGATGTTGAGGTATTATACCATATCCTTATGTGACTGATGATAAGGTATTATGTCCCTATGGGACTGATGATGATGATGTTTTATGAGCATGTCGAGTTCTGGGAGGAGTATTGAGCACCGAAATGGGTAGAGAGTGAGTCCCACTCGAACCCATTAACTACGTGGCCCGTGTAGGAAGAGAGGATTAAACCGCAGTGCGGATGGCTCCTATCTTGTCCCAAAAGAGGACTGATATTTTTTTTCTTTTGGATCCACTGATGTGATGTCCTTTACCCCGGGAAGCGTATTGGATGGATGTGGAAATGAGATCGCTTCATTGTATCATCACTGGCTCATAAGTGATGGTTGTCGGTTAGAGAAACTCCCAGTTAGGTTCCATTTTTATAGAACTCTGATATTGATGTTGATGTTGATGTTGATGTGATGTTTTGAGTCGAGTTCCCTGAGTTGAGTTGAGGTCGATGTTCGTTGAGTTGAGTTGAGTCGAGTCGAGTTGAGTCGAGTCGAGTCGAGTTGAGTCTCCTTGAAGTGAGTATGATGTATTGATCATGCATTGATGAGGTATTGATGAGATGTTGATGGGTCATTTGTCTACTCTTTATTCTTTCTTTAGATAGACATTTGACATTCTGATGGAGTATGATATTGAGTTGATGTTATTCCTATATTATTCTACTTGTTTTTGTTTCACTCAGCTATTTTACATACCATTACATTCCAAGTACTGATGTCCCCTTCTGGGACTGCATCGTTTTATGTTGTAGAGGCAGGTATTAGAGATCATTGACATGCGCTTCATTGAGGATCTATTCGCATTCAGCTGATCGGTGAGACCTCCTTGTTTTCGGAGGATTTCCATATTATTATCATCTAGCTTGAGTAGTACTTTATTTTTCTTGAGTTGGATAGCCATGGCCTGTCATGGTACCATCTAGGTGTTTGAGTTAGAGGCTTCATAGACACTGAGTAGAGGATGGGATGTATTGTTTTTTTCAACTATTCTTTGTTGGAAATTAACATTCTGTACAAAGACTTAATTATTTTAATTATATTAAAGTCTTTTCCTTGAGGATGTTTCTTCCACTGTTGAGTATGATGTGACGATGAGTCCAAGTGGTTCGCTTGGGGACTAGCAATACTCTCTGAGTGTCGGCCACACCTAGGGTACCCTCCCGGGACGTGACAAACTTGGTATCAGAGCACATAGTTCAAGTGTCCTAGGGAGTCTATGAAGCCGTGTCTAGTAGAGTCCTTATTATTGGTGTGAAGCGCGCCACATCCATAATGGGGAGGCTATAGGTCATTTAGGAAAAGTTTCCCTTCTTTCAGATTCTGATCGTGCGATAGAGCTATTTCCTAAGAAATCTACGATGATTCGTGCGTTGCTCTAGATCTTTCGACTATACCTCGTCCACGAGGTGATAGAGACAATAATGTTCAAACTCTTACAGATGAGATCCTCTGAGAGAAAGTAATCAGAATGGTAGAGAGACTGCACCAGGCTTGAGGGAAGCCAACTAGTGTGCGAAGTTGATTGACGAGGAAGAGTGCACCATTAATCATATGAATCGTGCATTTGAGTTATCTCTAGGTGTACCTAGACCCGTTTGTTTTTTTTTCAAAACTATTTTCCGAGGTGACCCATGAGAGAGAAACTTATCTCTCTAAAGAGTTTGATGTTACCACTTAAGAGTGAGATGTGAAGTCTTATAAATCCTGAGTAGAATCTAATCATCCTAGAGTTAGAAGGATGATGATGGAAAGGAAGGGACGAGATGCCAAGAGTGATGGCTGATTGAGGCTCGTAGTTCGAGTTACATATTTATTAGGTAAATAATGAGGCGGTGAGTCAATTAAATAAGTTTTATAAAAGAGTCGTGAGTACCCTATGATTTTTATGATATGGTGTAGAGGAAGAGTTATTGTCAGAATGTGAAAGAGTGTGTTCAAACTAGAAGGAAGTTATGTTAATGTATTGTAGTATTCATACTATTGAGGGTGAAGTGTAGATTTTGAATAGAGGAAAAGAGTGCTTTCAATGTGATAGATCTAAATTAGGCTTATGATTTTTAATTGTGAGTTCATGAGACTCATCTAGTTATGAAGTTAGACAGATAAGAAAAGGCTTGAGATATGTATCCATGATTGTGTAA
The DNA here is from genome assembly GCA_029948455.1 of Solanum rostratum. Classification (NCBI taxonomy): domain Eukaryota; kingdom Viridiplantae; phylum Streptophyta; class Magnoliopsida; order Solanales; family Solanaceae; genus Solanum; species Solanum rostratum. The sequence goes on along the minus strand of CM057053.1, from coordinate 10,714,652 downwards.
AGATGTGTCAAGCTCTAAGTTATGACTGCTATAAGAATCTAGATAGTATATTTGAGTTATCGATATGGAGTAGGCTGATGTAAGTAATCTTAATCATCATTTGTAATTAAGTTGATTTGGGGCTTATCAATAGATGATGATGAGTTTCTATGATACACTAATTTCTTATGCGATTAAATTTATGGGAGCACAGAAGTTGAGTGTTAGCAAGAAAAAAAAGAGGTTAGAATGTGAGAGTGGTGGGAAGTGGTTATGTATGCCATAAGAATAGCAAATATAGAGATTTACATAGAGACTAGAAGGAGCTAAGAGTGATAGAGTTGAAAGGAGTCCGAGTGGCTAGTTATATGTATGCAACTATAGCATAACGGAAGAGTTTAAGATATTCTTGTGGATAGTGATTCCTTGACCGTGTGGAGGTATATGCTTATAGCCTAGTAGAGGAAATTGATTTACAAAATTAGAGAGAGGACCTTGAGAGCTAAGGGAGAGTTGATGTAAAGCCTGGTAAAATTATCAAAGTACCCCTATAGGAGAGATGTGCGCATAACACGTCTTTCGATGCTCGGATGGCAAATTTGAGGCCGGATTTGTGATCAGCACAAAAATTTGAGTGGGGGAAAGGCTTCGATCGATTTTTAGAGCGACCGAGTGTAAAGATAATTTTTCATTCTGAAACGAAAATAGTGAAGGTTCGCGATAGAGCCGCGTCGCGGACCTATTATGGAGAGGGACTTGTATTTTTTTTCAAAACTTTTCGACAGGATAGAGAAAACTCGTTCAGAAATTTTTGCTGAAAATGTATTGTTCGCAACTAGTCTGCATCGCCGACAGAGTCACTTCGAGGCTGGAAATTTCAAAAAGAGCATGCATAATGAAATTAGGGATTATGTCTAGAGCCTTGACGATGATGATGTTATGATGATGTTGATGAGAATGATGTGTTATGATGTCCTAGCATTGAGATTTAATTTGCTAAATGATGTCTCTTGAGTTCTGATGTCGATGCTGATATTGAGGTTTTATACTATGTCCCTCTAGGACCGATGTTGATGTTGAAGTTTTATACTATGTTCCTCTAGAACCGATGTTGATGTTGAGATTTTATACTATGTCCCTCTGGGACCGATGTTGATGTTGACTTTTTATACTGTGTCCATCTGGGACCAATGTTGATGTTGAGGTATTATATCATGTCCTTATGTGACTGATGATGAGGTATTATGTCCCTATGGCCGATTGATGTTTTATGAGCATGTCGAGTTCTGGGAGGAGTATTGAGCACCGAAATGGGTAGAGAGTGAGTCCCACTGAAACCTATTAACTACGTAGCCCGCGTAGGAAGAGAGGATTGAACAGCAATGCGGATGGCTCCTATCTTGTCCCAAAAGAGGACTGATGTTTTTTTTCTTTTGGATCCACTGATGTGATGTCCTTTACCCCAGGCAGCGTATTGGATGGATGTGGCAACGGCATCGCTTCGTTGTATCATCACTGGCTCATAAGTGATGGTTGTCGGTTAGAGAAACTCCCAGTTAGGTTCCATTTTTATAGAACTCTGATATTGATGTTGATGTTGATGTTGATGTGATGTTTTGAGTCGAGTTCCCTAAGTTGAGTTGAGGTCGATGTTCCTTGAGTTGAGTTGAGTCGAGTCGAGTTGAGTCTCCTTGAGGTGAGTATGATGTATTGATCATGCATTGATGAGGTATTGATGAGATGTTGATGGGTCATTTGTCTACTCGTTATTCTTTCTTTAGATAGACATTTGACATTCGGATGGAGTATAATGTTGAGTTGATGTTATTCCTATATTATTCTACTTGTTTCTGTTTCACTCAGCTATTTTACATACCAGTACATTCCAAGTACTGATGTCCCCTTCTAGGACTGCATCATTTTATGATGTAGAGGCAGATTAGAGATCATTGACAGGCGCTTCGTTGAGGATCTATTCGCATTCAGCTGATCAGTGAGACCTCCTTGTTTTCGGAGGATTTCCATATTATTATCATCTAGCTTGAGTAGTACTTTATTTTCCTTGAGTTGGATAGTCATGGCCTGTCATGGTACCATCTCGATGATTGAGTTAGAGGCTTCATAGACACTGAGTAGAGGATAGGATGTATTGTTTTTTTTCAACTATTCTTTGTTGGAAATTAACATTTTGTATAAAGACTTGATTATTTTAATTATATTAAAGTCTTTTCCTTGAGGATGTTTCTTCCGCTGTTGAGTATGATGTGACGATGAGTCCAAGCGGTTCGCTTGGGGACTAGCAATAGTCTCTGAGTGCCGGCCACGCCTAGGGTGTCCTCCCGGGGCGTGACAGTACACAGCGATAAAGAAACATCAACTCTACATCATACTCCATTAGAATATCAAAAGTCTATCTAAGGCGAGAGATTAGATTAAACAATTGACTCATCAACCTCTCATCAATCATCGACATCACATCAAGCTTATCTCAGGGAACCTCAACATCAACTCACATCAAGGAACATCAAATCGACTCAAGGGAACATCACATCGACTCAAGGACGCAACTCAAACATCACATCAATATCAAAATCAAAGTTCTATCAAAGGAACCTAACTGGGAGTTTCTCTAACCGACAACCATCACCTATGAGTCGGTGATGATACAATGAATCCAATACCCTGCCCGGGGTAAAGGACATAACCTCAGTGGATCTACAAGAAAAACCTCAGTCCTCATTTGGGACAAGATAGGAGCCATCCGCATTGCAGTTCAATCCTCTCTTCCTACGCGGGCCACGTAATTAATGGGTTCGAGTAGGACTCACTCTCTACCCATTTCGGTGTTCAATACTCTTCCCAGAACTCGACATGCTCATAAAACATCAAACTCATCAGTCTCATAGGGACATAATACCTCATCATCAGTCACATAAGGACATGATATAATACCTCAACATCAACATTGGTCCCAGAGGGACATAGTATAAAACATCAACATCAACATCTGTCCCAGAGGGACATAGTATAAAACCTAAACATCAACATCAGTCCCAGAGGGACATAGTATAAAACCTCAACATCAAAATCTGTCCTAGAGGGACATAGTATAAAACCTCAACATCAACATCTGTCCCAGAAGGACATAGCATAAAACCTCAACATCAACATCGACATCAGAACTCAAGAGGCATCATTTAGCAAATTAAATCTCAATGCTAAGACATCATAACACATCATTCTCATCAACATCATCATAAAATCATAATCGTCAAGGCTCTAGACATATTTCATAATTTCATTATGCATGTTCTTTTCAAAACAAAATAATTATAGGGTTTTAAAATGTACTCATAAAAATGAATTATAATGTGAAACAAAATAGTGATGATCATCAATTCCTGTAAGAAAATTATTTATACATAAAATAAAGTAGATTTTTACATGCATTAAACTCTTCACATTAACTTTATCACATCAAGATACAATACTCAATACTCAGGAGGGCACATGGGAGAACATTCCCATGATTTATGTTAGCCTTACATACCTGGAATGTTTTGCTAACACAATTATGCAATACCTCCTCTTGATCTCTTCAACCTCAACTCCCTTCAAGCCCTAGATTAGTGACCTTTAGGAAGAACACTTAGAATTTGGGTTTTTGAAACCCTTCTCTTAGAAACCGACTTTAATTAGTCGTAGACGTATGTTTAGGATAAATAGGAATGGAATAAAATGACTTCTGTAATTTAAAAGAATTTTTCCCAACCTGAAATAACACAGTCCGCAACGTGGACCTATCGCAGATAGTGTATTTTCGGAAAATTTAACTCAGTCGAAAAATCACAGGAAAACATAAGTGTGGCTCCGCGACAGGTCCGCGACGCGGTTCTGTCACGCAGGCTCACTATTTTTCGTTTTGGAACAAAAAATTATCTTTCGACTCGATCGCTCTAAAAATCGACCGAGACCCTCTCCCCACTCCATTTTCAATGCTGATCATGAATCCGCTCTTGGATTTTCAATTCGAGCATTGGAAGATGCGTTTTTACGTACACCTCTTCCCTAGGATATTTTGGTAATTTACCGGGTGTTGCACAATAATTTCTCTTATATGTATATTTTTTATCATGGCTAATTTTAATTTTATCTAATTACAAGTTACAACAACAATAACATACTCAATATAAAATCATAAAGTAGGGGTTGAAACTTCTGATAGATCCTCAACTTCTTAATATCCAAGAATATGTAAATATTACATAGATTTATCACATCAAAATGAAGACATATATATTCATATTAGTGAAAGGTCAAACATACATTTAAAGTATTTCGATCTTTTGAGTTTACTATGTAAAATATGAGTTGTATGAGTTTCCTACATGAACTATCACCAATTATCAAAACATATCTCAATTATCAATTGTTTCCTCTTTTTATTTGAACTATGGTGAGTTTAAGAGAACAACTCATGATTCAGGTGTGTAATTTGATAAATAATTATTTGTAATATTTCAGGTTGAAAGTTTTCGTATAATAGTTCAAGTGTAGAAATAAAAAAATATGAATACTATAAATATATATTTACCGTATTTTAATAAATAGTTGGTGATACAACATACACGAAACTCACACGTATAAAACTTGAAAAACAAAGTACATTAAATATATTTTTTTGACCATTTACTCTTCCAATTACATATGTTGACTGCAAAGTTAATGAATGTGCTAATAGATAACGTTAGTTGTATAATTGGTGCAAAAAAAATAAAATGATAACATCTAAAATTGGTCTTTTTCTTGTGTTTATGTTGAGTAATAATAGCCTAAAATAGATTCACTTAATATATGATATAAAAACTAACAACAACAACAACATACCCAGTGGAATCCCACAAGTGGAGTCTTGGGAGAGGGTAGAATGTACGCAGGCTTACCACTACCTCATAGAGATAGAGAGGTTATTTCCGAAAAACTCTTGTCACAAAAATCAAGTCCCATAAGCAAAAGATACTAGATATGAAAAAAAAAAGAGGATCATAAAAACTAAACAGTCAAGAAAAATTTATTGAACTTTGACCAACTAAAAAAATTAAATTTTTAATCACATCCTTAATAATTACGGATCATTTATAAATCTATACTTAGGTTTAATGCAATATAATTGATCTTTCTTATGATTTATTATATCAAGATCGTCACCTCTTATAAATACATAAGACGTTATATTTTTGTTTCATCATATTTTATAAGAATGCATATTCTGAATGCATTTTATGCCGTCAAAAAATGAACTACAATGGAACAAGTTAGCATTGCGGACTTGCTCTATCATAGTATTCGACATTTTAATTTTAAAAACAAAAATATTCTGTTCTTTTTCCCATACATCCTAGACTAGAACCCCATCAACGTTAATGTAAACTATTTGAATTATTCATCAATATAAAGTTTTTGCCAAGGAAACAATAATTTCTCTTATATGTATATTCTTTATCATGGCTAATTTTAATTTTATCTAATTACAAGTTACAACAAAAATAACATACTCAATATAAAATCATAAAGTAGGGGTTGAAACTTCTAATAGATCCTCAACTTTTCAATATCTAAGAATATGTATTACATAGATTTATCACATCAAAATGAAGACATATATATAGGTCAAACATACATTTAAAGTATTTCGATCTTTTGAGTTTACTATGTAAACTATGAGTTGTATGAGTTTCCTACATGAACTATCACCAATTATCAAAACATATCTCAACTATCAATTGTTTCCTCTTTTTATTTGAACTATGGTGAGTTTAAGAGAACAGCTCATGATTCAGGTGTGTAATTTCAAAAATAATTAGTAATAGTTCAGGTTGAAAATTTCCGTATAATAGTTCAAGTGTAGAAATAAAAAAATATGAATACTTTAAATATATATTTACCGTATTTTAATAAAAAGTTGGTGATACAACATACACGAAACTCACACGTATAAAACTTGAAAATCAAAATACATTAAATATATTTTTTTGGCCATTTACTCTTCCAATTACATATGTTGACTGCAAAGTTAATGAAAGTGCTAATAGATAAAGCTAGTTGTACAATTAGTGCAAAAAAAAATGATAAAATCTAAATTGGTGTTTTTCTTGTGTTTATGCTGAGTAATAATAGCATGAAATAGATTCACTTAATATATGATCATAAAAACTAACAACAACAACAACAACATACCCAGTGGAATCCCACAAGTGGAGTCTTGGGAGAGGGTAGAATGTACGCAGGCTTACCACTACCTCATAGAGATAGAGAGGTTATTTCCGAAAAACTCTTGTCACAAAAATCAAGTCCCATAAGTAGAAGATACTAGATATGAAAAAAAAAAGAGGATCATAAAAACTAAACAGTCAAGAAAAATTTATTGAATTTTGACCAACTAAACAAATTAAATTTTTAATCACATCCTTAATAATTACGGATCATTTATAAATCGATTCTTAGATTTAATGCAATATAATTGATCTTTCTTAGGATTAATTATATTAAGATAGTCACCTCTTATAAACACATAAGACGTTATATTTATGGTTCATCATATTTAAAAAGAATGCATATTCTGAATGCATTTTATGCCGTCAAAAAATGAAGTACAATGGAACAAGTTTACATTGCGGACTTGCTCTATCATAGTACTCGACATTTAATTTTAAAAACAAAGGTATTCTGTTCTTTTTCCCATACATCCTAGACTAGAACCCCATTAATGTTAATGTAAACTATTCGAATTAATCATCAATATAAAGTTGTTGCCAAGGAAACAATAATTTCTCTGTTATGTATATTTTTTATCATGGCTAATTTTAATTTTATCTAATTACAAGTTACAACAACAATAACATACTCAATATAAAATTATAAACTAGGGGTTGAAACTTCTGATAGATCCTCAACTTTTCAATATCTAAGAATATGTAAATATTACATAGATTTATCACATCAAAATGAAGATATATATATTCATATTAGTGAAAGGTCAAACATACATTTAAAGTATTTCGATCTTTTGAGTTTACTATGTAAACTATGAGTTGTATGAGTTTCCTACATGAACTATCACCAATTATCAAAACATATCTCAACTATCAATTGTTCCCTTTTTTATTTTGAACTATGGTGAGTTTAAGAGAATAACTCATGATTCAGGTGTGTAATTTAATAAATAATTAGTAATAGTTCAGGTTTAAAATGTTCGTATAATAGTTCAAGTGTAGAAATAAAAAAATATGAATACTTTAAATATATATTTACCGTATTTTAATAAATAGTTGGTGATACAACATGCACGAAACTCACACGTATAAAACTTGAAAATCAAAATACGTTAAATATTTCTTTTGACCATTTACTCTTCCAATTACATATGTTGACGGCAAAGTTAATGAAAGTGCTAAGAGATAAAGTTAGTTATACAATTGGTGCAACAAAAAAAAAGATAACATCTAAATTGGTGTTTTTCTTGTGTTTATGTTGAGTAATAAATGCCTGAAATAGATTCACTTAATATATGATCATAAAAACTAACAACAACAACAACATACCCGGTGGAATCCAACAAGTGGAGTCTTGGGAGAGGGTAGAATGTACACAGGCCTTACAACTACCTCATAGAGATAGAGAGGTTATTTTCGAAAAATACTTGTCACAAAAATCAAGTCCCATAAGCAGAATATACTAGATATGGGAAAAAAGAAAAAAAAAGAGGATCATAATAACTAAACAGTCAAGAAAAATTTATTGAATTTTGACCAACTAAAAAAATTAAATTTTTAATCACATCCTTAATAATTACGGATCATTTATAAATCTATTCTTAGATTTAATGCAATACAATTGATCTTTCTTATGATTTATTATATCAAGATCGTCACCTCTTATAAGTACCTAAGACATTATATTTTTGTTTCATCATATTTACGTATAATTGAATATCACCTCACTGAGGTTTGTTTTTCCTATTTCTTATTATATTTTTTTCATGTTTATTGTTTCTATACAGGTCAAACCTCTATATATCGTTTCTGAGAATTGTTCTTTTGTTTGTTATAAAAAATGAATAATTAATTTCAATTATTTTTAATTTACTATTTTTATGAATTGTTGTTACAGAGAGGTCGTTTGACTATAATCTTTAATCTTTTTTTTGGGTGTTCAGTGATTAATTTATGTGAAAATGACATCACCATCTAATGGTAACGGTGACCAGAGGCGTGAGATGTGCACAGAGTTGGACAATTTGAGACAATATTTGAGAGACATTGATATTTTGATAGAAGATGCTAGAGCACAAGGCCTGAATGGAGTGTTGGTTGTGATGCTAAAAATACGTGATTCTTATTTTATGAGAGAGAGTGAGCTTGAAAATGTACTTCATACTAATTATAACACCTTTTATCGTAGATATCTTTGAGTGATATCTTCCTTATAGGAAGATTATAAGAATTATTATGATGTTGGTGGATTGTTGTCTAGAAAGAAAATATAAGATAAGCAAGAGGATAAACTTTATTTTCTCCCGATTTGAAATCCTTTATCTAAATGATTTGTTTATATTAAAGTGTATGTATTTTTTTCATTTTCTTGATTAAATGTCTTCAGAAGGTTGATGTAAGATTTGAATACACACTATCATGCCCCCATTTTTTTTTTAAGTCGGGGGTAGAGGAAGGAGAAATGGAAGAGGAGTACAATTAAGGTAGGGAATCAAATCCTCACCAATAAAGTGAAAATTTACATAACTAACCAACTGAACCACTAATATCTCCCTCCAGATCTCGCTTGTGAGATTACATCGAATACGTTACCCCCTTTATTTTAATATATTTGCCCAACTTTAATTTTAAATTTGTTTAAAAGATGAATGCAATTTTTTTTTAACAATTTTTAGTTTCAATTTTTTAGATGACATATTTAAAGTTATTAGCTCTCATGATTTAAGACACTAAGATAGGCTCCACATTATCACTCGACAATCTTCATTTTCATCTTGTTGACTCATTAGTCGCATTGGATAAAAATTAACAAGTCTATAATTTACAATATTTTTCATATAATTTTTTAATAACAAAATTATAACTTAAAATTATTAATCAGTTGATCTAATTCAATTTAATTTCAAATGAAAGATTAATCAAATGAACTTTCGACAAACAACAAAAGTAAAACATATATATAATTTTTTTGATACAAGCAAAATAAATTATAGTGTCGCGCCCTATTTTTCCTCGCGGTGAAATAGGAACCTGGACGACGTCGTGGCAACGACTCTTTTGGGATTTTCATTTTTTAGAGTCGCCACCTAATGATTGAGTGCATTAGACACTATCCTATCCTAGGGTCAAGGGTTAAACCAGAGAAAAGGGTTCGGGCTCAAGTTACCTCGAAGGGAAGGTGTTAAGCACCCTTCGAGGTCCGCAAGGGCGGGTCCCGACCGTGTCTCGTGTTTATTAAGTGGGGGTGAAAAGCAAATAAAGGTCTCGTATATCTTTTAACATTTCTAAATTAATTCTAAGTGACAAAACACACATAATAAATGTTTAAACATGTTGGATTATTTAATTTCTCAGATCAGACGCACTTGGTTTATTACCAAGCCCCAGGACGAAAACCAAGGGTTCCATCCTATTGGGGTTAAGCGTATATCATCCTTTCCGAGTCCTATCTACCCCTACCCCCCTCCTAAGTTCATTTTATTAATTAACTTATAGGCACACTAGAGAAATAAAAATATACTAACGTGTCCTAAAGATGCCTGGCGTCCCTCCTATTGTCCAAAAGGCAATGGACTACTATTTGGGTAGGGTTCTAGAATAAAACAAACCTAAGGTTACCTATAGGACAATCACATCAAATAGACATTTGTCAACCTGTAACGCCCGGCAAAATTACCAAAATACCCCTGGAGTGAGGGTATGCGCGTAACGCATCTTCCGATGCTCGTATGGCGAATCCGAGACCGGATTTGTGATCAGCATGGAAAATGGAGTGGGAAAATGGTCTCGGTCGAATTTTAGAGCGACCCGATCGAAAGATAAATTTTCGGATCAAGTCACAAAACAGTGGTTGTCCGCGACGGAGGCGCGTCGCGGACCTGACGCGGAGTGGCACTTGTGTGTTTTCCAAAATTTTCGACGGGATGGAGGGAACTCGTACAAAAGCACTTTTTTCAAAATTACGCAGTACGCGATAGGTCCGCGTCGCGGACCGTGTGTTTTTCCGAACTGCAAATTCCTAATTTAATTCTAGGGGCATTCTAGTCAATCCCTAGTCCCTCTTAAACACTGGTACACGACTAATTAAGTCGTTTTCAACCAGAAAAGGGTCTAAAACCTCATTCTAAGTCCTATCCCTTAGAAACTAACAAGGCTAGGGCTTGAGGAGAAAAGAGAAGAGCTTGTGGGAAGAATTCGAGCGGAGACCCCGAAAGTACTCGATTGCTAACGGCATCACAGGTATGTAAGGCTAAACTAAAACATGAGATTGTTCTCTCATGTGCCCCATAGAGGTCATAGATGAGTTGATGATTGAAGAGTCTACATGCATGATTTCTTTGATGGCTTATCTTGAAAATTATATTTGAATTTACGTGTTTTCTATGTTGATGATCATCACACTATTGGTTTTCTTAAGTTGGATATTTTCATGAGAAATTGCATAACCCTACATGATTAATTTGAAATAGCATGCATAATGAACTTGAGAATGATGAGTTTAGAGCCTTGAATTAAGATTGTGATTGTGATTGTGATGAGAGAATGATGCGTCTAGAGCCTTGAGTTAAGATTGTTGATTGTGATTGTGATTGTGATGAGAGGATGATGATGAATTGATAGAGTTTGATTGTCTTATGAGTCTCTACAAATAAACTCTACCGATGTGTCTATTCACTTGATTCCTAATGATTGTTCTAATCTTGAGTCATTGATGAGAATGAATGATGAGAGGGTTAAAGTCCCTATGAGATTGATTGATGAGAGGGTTAAAGTCCCTATGAGCTTGATTGATGATAGGGTTAAAGTCCCTATGAGATACCGATCGTTGACGGGGTTAAAGTCCCTACGAGATTGGTTTGATTGGATTGATGATTTTATGAGCATTGAGTCGGGAGGAGTATCGAGCACCGAAATGGAAAAGAGTGAGTCCCACTCGAACCCATTAAACTATGTCGCCAAGCATAGAAGAGGTTTTCCTCTTGAGTTTATGTCCCTGAAATCAATAGCGGACTTTGTTGATTGTTCTGTCTCCATCTTGGATTTATCCATTATGGTTTCGATTCGTCTCTACCTGGCAAGTACGGGACGGCCGTGGAAACACCGGCGGGATTGTTGTACAATCACTGGCTCATAAGTGATTGTTGTCGGTTAAGAAAAACTCCCATAAACTTCTTACCCTATTCTGAGTCGGATAGAGATGAGAGGAGGTGAGCTCCACTGAGATGAGATGAGAGGAAATGAAATGTGATGAGATAAGAGGAGGTGAGCTCCTTCGAGATGAGTCTGAGATGATTGATGAGGTTTGAGTTGATGATAGGTCACTTGTCTACTCTTTATTCTTGCATAGACAGACATTTGACTAATGATGTGATTTGATATGTATTTTGAACTGTTATTGTTTCCATATTATTCTACCGGTTTCTGTTTCATTCAGCTATTTTACATACCAATACATTCCAAGTACTGACGTCCACTCTGGACTGCATCATTTTATGATGTAGAGGCAGGTACTAAAGATCATCGACAGGCGCTCCGTTGAAGATCTGAGATTCGAAGTTGATTTGGTGAGCCTCCCCTACTCCGGAGGATCCACTACTTTTATTTCATCATGCTTTAGAGTTAGATTGGACTATTTCTTTTATTTTGATTTGGGTAGCCATGGATTTGTCATTGGCACCACATGATTAGTGATAGAGGCTTCATAGACGATGGTCGAGTGTTGATGTTGAGATTGTGAGCTAGTTCTTTCTACTAGCCTTTATTATTTTATATATTCTTTTGAGACTTTAGATGAGATGTATCCATTACTTAATTATATTTTCCGCTGTTCAGTAGAGTTTATTCGATTGAATGATGTGATGAGGCTAAGTGGTTCGCTTGGGGACTAGCAATAGTCTCTGAGTGCCGGCCACGCCAAGGGTACCCTCCCGGGGCGTGACACAACCATTATCACATAGGTCCTCAAATAGCCTCTTAACAAACCAACTTAAAGAAACAACGGAAGATACGTGGAGTTTTAAACTCAAATTTAAGATATGAATTCTAAGGAAAATAAGTAAGTCCATTCAAGTCATTATGTTCGGGTCCTAAGCATGTTTTCTAGGAATAATACATATTTTAATATTAAACATAATTTAAGACAAAAATCCTAATAGCATGATCTCTAATATTAGACATGTTGAAAATAAATTTTTGCACACAGAAAAATGACATATAACTTAAGATAACACATTAACACCCTAAACATGATTTCTAACAAGTATCACACGTTAAAGCATAATACTAGTAAAACGTGACATGTAATTTAAAAAATGAACATCCTAATAACATGATTTCTACTAATAGCACACGTTGCAAAAATATACTTTTAAGGCCATACCTTAACATCCTAGACATGATTTCTAATGATAACACATGTTAAAACGAAACTTTAGATATAATACTAGTAAAACATGACATGTAAGTTAAAACAAACTTAACACCTTAATAGCATGATTTCTAGGAATAATACATATTTTAATATTAAACATAATTTAAGACAAAAATCCTAGTAGCATGATCTCTAATATTAGACATGTTGAAAATAAATTTTTGAACACAAAAAAATGACATATAACTTAAGGTAACACATTAACACCCTAAACATGATTTCTAACAAGTAACACACGTTAAAGCATAATACTAGTAAAACGTGACATGTAATTTAAAAAATGAACATCCTAATAACATGATTTCTACTAATAGCACACGTTGCAAAAAATATAATTTTAAGGCCATACCTTAACATCCTATACATGACTTCTAATGGTAACACATGTTAAAACGAAACTTTAGATATAATACTAGCAAAACATGACATGTAAGTTAAAACAAACTTAACACCCTAATAGCATGATTTCTACACACGTTAAAACTTTATTCTCTAGCAGGAAAACAATATGAAAATAACGTCTTAAAGTATGCCTACTCCAAATTTTATAGTTTGTTGCTTTGTTTTTTTTTTTTTTTTTTTTTATTCATCAAAGGGAAAAGATTTGCTTTTCTTTAGAATCCTATGTTAAGTTTGCCTAGGCGAATAATAAAAAAAAAGCGGTCCCCCCCTTTCCCTTTTCACTAGATCCCCGGTTTACAACAAGGTAGTAATTACAATGAATATAGAAAAAACGGAAATAGTAATAAAACAAAACTTCAGCGGCCTTCGGATTCCAAATCCCTCCCCTGGCGACTCCTCATGCCTTGTATTGAAATCCGGAACCTATCGAACGAAGAAGAAAAGAAGTAATATGCGTTTGATATATATAAAATATATACTCACCGATTGAGAAGAAGTAATGGCAGCAAACTAAAACTTCCAAGCGGGTCCTTAATAGTTTGGAATTCAGAAAAGTAAGAAAGAGGAATAATGAGTGTTTTCTTGGCAGTGTATATGAAGTGTATTCAGTTTTCTTTTTTTTTTCTTCTTCCCCCAGGATTTCATGAGCAAGAATTATTTATAGTGAAAATAAAGGATTTAAAATAAGTAGGAGAATCAATTAAAAAATTGCCTTAAATAAAATTAAACCCAAAATAATTTGGGTTAACCAAAAATAACTCAATCAAATCCCCCCAAATCATCCTAAATCAATAGCATTAGAATATTCTAGTGATTTCTTTTTCCAAAACTGACTATTCCCAAAAATCTTTTCCCTAATTACCAAACAGAATGACGGAAATAAGATTTAGCATGATTAAAGTAAACATAACAATGGTAACATCCTGCAATGCTAAAGTTTTCTCAGAATTCAATGCCAAAATTACCAAACTTAAGTACATTCCTACATCACAGAAAAAGAAAAACCCCAATATACATTACCTCAAATAACTCGATTCTAATATAGTAAAAATTATTCTTGACAGTAAGGAAAGCAAATCAAGAAATCAGACTCATTACTTGCCAATCTCACCAGTAAATCAAAAACCCATCATCAGTCAATCGAGAAATCAAACCCATTATACCAATTTGCATACTAGTTTAGAGGAATTAGTGTTTAATTAAAAAAAATAAGAGTAAAATAATCAACGTTACTGGTAATTGGCCGGATTCCCGAAGTCCATCGACAATCCTCGTAATTAATCCAAAGTCCCGATTTCTCCAACGCCTCCTTCTTCCAAAGAAGGACTGGAGGAAATATGGTGGTTGGGGGCTATCGGGGTGTTTCTGGTGGCTGTGGGTCGCTGGAGGTGACGGGGAGAGGGGAGACTGTTTGGTGGTGGAGACGCGGTGTGTGAGGGAGAGAGAGGGTCGCGGCGAGGGCGCTGCTGCTGCGGGTTTTTGCTGCGTGGTTTGGTGGTGGCGGTGAAGAGATGGTGAAGGAGAGAGAGAGACGGAAAGGAGAAGAGAGGAGAGGGGCTTGGGGAAGATGAGGAGGTCGCGAGAGGGGGGTTGCCGGCGCTGTGATTGTTGGCAGCGGGGGGCGATGAGGGAGCAGCGGGGTGGAGAGGTGCGGCTGAGGGAGAGGCGCCGCTGCTTTGGTGGGCTGCGCCGCTGGAGAGGGGGAGAAGACGGAATGGAGGGAGAGAGGTGAGGCGGCTGCCATGGCCGCCGGTGGAGAAGGGGGCGGCTGTGAGGGTTTTAAAAAAGGAAAGAAAAATTAGGGTTTGCTTTGGGGGGTTTAAATAGAGGGACAATGGGTCTCGGGTCGGATCCGGGTTGAAAGTGGGTAACCCGGATTTAAATAATAGCCACAGTTTGTAGGAAATTTGGAATTAAGCCACAAATTCGTAATCTGACTTTAAATACTAGCCAAACATCGCAGAGATTTTAAAATTAGGCCATACACTAATAAATTGAGTTTAAAAGTTAGTCAAAAAATGTAGGAACTTAAAAAAATTGAGCCACAAATTAGTAAATTACAATTAAATACTAGTCAAAAATTGTAAAACTTTAAAAAAATGAGGTGCTAAAAGTGTAAAATTTTGCAAATGAGTGGCTAGAATCGAAATAAGTTCAAGTAAGTTAGTCAAAATTGAAATAGGATTTCAAAGTTTTTGGTCAAAATTGACATGGTCTTTATTTAAAATGTCACGACTCGAACCCACTATGGGTAAAACACGTATTCGCCAAAAATGTATTGAAATAATATTTTGGATGACGCGATTCGAAAAAGAAACAATGTCTAATAACGACTATGCCTTGTTTATTATTATTATTATTTATTTATTTATTTTTTTAGATAGTGACAAATATAGGCTGACAATCATTTTTTTTTAATACCAATTTAGGAATAAATAAAACGTAAAATACGTCAAGAGTCGGTCAAAATCGGGTGTCAACATATAGTCTATGAAAAAATAAAAATACATATAATGGGAATAGAAATAAGAAAAAGACAACATATTTCTTATTCAAATTAAATTGAATATGTTGGTTATAGAGGATAATCCAATAAACATTGTACTACTAAAAAATGGCATAAAAAATTGAATCTATAAAAATTTATATTATTATATGAAATATCGTTGTAATGAATAATCATTATAACAAAATTTAACTATAATTGGGGTGGGGTGGGGGGGCAACAAAATTATATAGTTCTCCTTTTATGAAATCCATTAAGTTCATCCTTCATTGGCTTAGTGGATCAAATTATTTTGTAAAATAATAACAATAAAATAATTATTCATTTTGAGGCAAAACTTTACCCACTAAATTAATGTGAACAAAACTAAAAAGTGATCTAAAGAAAATCTATACCAGAAATAATCCTTTTTTATGATGGATTTTATGTAAATATAATTCTAACATTTTTATTGGGTTCGTGCTTAGTACGATTTGTTCTAATTAGTGGATAAACATACAATTATTAAATAAAAGGTATTGAATTTTCACTTACTAGAAAAATTAGATTTTTTGGATTCGAATATCTAGTATGGATATTGTTTGAATATTTCTTTAGATTTTATATTAACATGAAATATTCAAATTAATCATCAATATACAGCTGTTGCAAAGAAAACAATAATCTCTCTTATATACATATTTCTAAGCATGAGTTATTTCTCTTATATCTAATTATAACAACGATAACACACTCAATATAGTATTATAAAATGGGGCTTGAAACTTCTGATACACCCTTTAACTTTCTTTTATATCCAAGAATATGTAAATATTATGTAGATTTAGCATATAAAAATGATGATATCTATAATCATATTTGTGAAGGGTAAAAGATATAGTTAATCCTTCGAGTTTCCTATCTGAATTATGAGGTGTATGAGTTTTCGATATGAACTATCACTCATTATCAAACACAACTCAACTATCAATTGTGTCCCCTTTCTATTTGAACAATGGTGATTTTTAAGGTACCGAAAGAGAACAACTACTGATTCAGGTGTGTAATTTGATAAATAGTTAGTAATAATTCAAGTTGAAAATTCACCCATATGATAGTTCAGGTATGGAACACGAAAAATATGGATATTTTAAATGTGTTTTTTCATCATATTTTAATGAATAATTGATGATACATCAGATCGAAAACTCACACGTGTAAAACTCGAAAATCAAAGTACATAAAATACATTTTTGACCATTTATTCTTTGCGCATTATGATTCTTCACTAGTGAGTTAATGAAAGTACGAATAATAGATAAAGTTTGTTCTATAATTAATGCAAAAAAGTGATCAAAATTGGTGATTTCTATGTGTTTGTTCTAGCTAATGTAGCATGCAGTAAATTCACTTAATATAGGATCATAAAGACTAAATAGTCAACAAAATTTACTGAATTTTAACTAATTTAAAATTTTAAATTTTTAATCATATCCTTAATAAATAGGGATAAATTATAGATATTCTTATATTTAATGTGATATAACTGATCTTTATGTGATTTATGATATCAGGACTGCAACCCCTTAAAAATACCTAAAGCGTTAATATTTTAACTTGATTTACTACATAAGTTATTTTCATGAATGATTTTACATAATTCTATGTATATTTTACTAAAGAATGCAAGAATGAACTTAAGGAATGAGTCTAGAGCCTTGACGATGATGATGCTGTGATTGTGGTCCAAATTATTGAGAGGCTTGATGATGATGTTGATGAGAATAATGTTCACGAGTCTTAAAAACTTGAAACTAAATTCTAAAAGAATGTTTCGAGTCTATGATGTTGATGTTGATGAGATGAGTTTATGTTAATGTAGATGATGAAAAATCTTTATGATGATATTTTATGAGCATGTCGAGTTTTGGGAGGAGTATTGAGCACCAAAATGGGTGAGAGTGAGTCCCACTCGAACTCATTAACTACGTGGACCGCGTAGGAGAGGATCAAATTGTAATATGGATGTTTCTTTTGCCCCCAACGAGGACTGATATTTTTCTTGTGGACCCACTGATGGTGATGTCCTTTACCCCGGGTAGGGTACTGGATAGATGTGGCAACGACATCGCTTTGTTGTATCATCATCGGCTCATAGGTAATGATTGTCGGTTAGAGAAACTTCCAGCTAGGTTGCATATTAATAGAACTCTGATGTTGATGTGATGGTATGAGTCTTGATGGATATTGATATTTTATTATCTACCCTTTATCCTTGTCCTAGACGGGCATGAGTGTCACGACCAAAAAATGGACGTGATGGCACTTGCTCAAACCCACCAGAACAAGTCAGCCTAAACCCAACAAAAAATCGAAATGACATGCGGAAGTACTAAATATAATAGATAACTAAAAAGAGAAATCTGCACAAACTTAAATACATCCCAAGGATTCGGTTGTCACGTGTACAAGCCACTAGTCATAAAGAAATCCAAAGAATTACAAGTTTGAAACTGTCTTTCTTCTCAAATAGAACAAAGCAGAAAGGAAACAGGACAAGAGAGTCAGCCAAATGCCAACAACTACCTCTCTAAATCTCTTGAGAAGCCTTGGATGATCAAGAAAAATACTACTCACGGTCCGAGCAACACCTCGATCCCACCACGTGGAACTAAGGCACCACTATCTGAAGTCCTGCCACCTCTAGTAGTTTGACCCCTGCCTCGACACCTGGTTGGTGGAGCCGAGTCCCTAACTGGAGCTGCCGAATAAGTACGATGAGGTCCCAAATGAATCTGAAAGGGACACTGTCGAATCAAGTGGCCTGGATCCGCACATCCAAAGCAAGACCTCGGTGTAGAAGGCTGTTGTCCACCAAATGAATTGCTATGGCTACGACGGGTGGAACTGTGGGACCCTCGAGACATCTATCTACCCTCAACTGCTGGCATAGATGCATGCATGGGATCCTGATGCCTGAAAGATCCACCACTCCTATGTGAACCTTTACCTCCTAATGAAGTTCTAGAAAACTGACCTGTAGTACGAGCCCTCTTAGGGTCCCCAAACTCCTCCCGAACCAGTAACTCTGCCTCCTTGACGGTGCTCACAATAGACTGAAAGGAATCCCCCTCACGAGCTGCTCTGAATACATAAGATCTAATAGAGAAATTCAAGCCCCTCACGAACCTGCGGACTCTCTCCACCTCATCTGGAATCATAGCTAAGGCATGTCGAGATAACTGACAAAAACGAACCTCATACTCAGTAACAGTCATACCACCTTGTTTCAAATTCTCAAACCTCAATCGGCTCTCCTCCCGTACAAACCAAGGAATGAAACGATCCTGAAAAGTACTGGAGAACACAATCCAATCCACTGGAGGGGATCCAGCTGGTCTGGATTTCACATAAGTCCTCCACCACTCCCTGGCTGGCCCACGGAGATAGAGTGCAGCAAAGCGGACACCACGCTGATCAACCAAACCCACTGCCTCTAGCATCTCATGGCACAAGGTCATAAACTCATGAGCGTCTTCGCTCCTACCACACTGATCAGAACTCACACTTGGAGAATTTTGCAAATACCTTTTCCTCCCTCAACTTCTGTAGCACTATTCTTAAGTGACGAGCATGATCAGCCTCAGTCTTGGAATATATCAAAATTTCATCAATGAATACTATCACAAAAAAATCTAAATAAGGACGAAACACCCTATTCATCAACTCCATGAATGCTGCCGGGGCGTTAGTCAACCCGAAGGACATCACCAAAAATTCATAGTGGCCATAATGCGTTCAAAAAGCTGTCTTAGGAATATCTGATGCTCTAATCCTCAACTGATGATAACCAGACCTTAAGTCAATCTTAGAGAACAAAGACATTGCTTCCGTGAAGGTGCAATGGAAGAATTGCCCAGTTAGAGAGGCGACTTGGGAGATGGAGTCTGACTTGCATGCTAAATATCCTCATCTTTTCGAAGCTTCAGGTACTTTCTTTTACCTTATGTTCGAGGACGAACATGATTTTTAGTGGTGGATAATGTAATGGCCCATAATATTATTTTTAGAATTACTCCACTTGTGTAAGGACCTGGAATTTTGTACGACCTCAAGGAAGCATGAAAATTGGTTTGTGAAAAGTTTTGGACCAAGGTGGTACTTCATGGGAGCCATCACGGCCCATGAGGTCATCCGTAAAGCTTCCGGAGTGAAATATTTCTAAGTACGGGACCTTCATGCCCAAGCTAAGTTCTCTCTCAAGACTTCAATTCTAGCTTATCTATGTCATTTAAGATCATCATGGGTCTCCTATATCAAGTTAAGTTCAAAGGAATTCCCTTGGCAATATTATTCTCAAGTGCCGATAGATGGGACAACTTTAAATAGGAATATCTCTTAGCTCAAAATAAACTGGGTGGCCCATACATATAAAATCGAAGATCTTTGAATTATCTTTCCAACTCATCCGGTCTCACCTTATTCCGAGTTCGGAGCGAGACGTTATGCCCGTTTTCGTAAAACCTGTCTGGGCTAGACGGGAGCCTTCACGGGCCGTGAAAAGCTTCACGGACCATGAAGCTAACCGTGTCAAGGCCCTTGTGAAATTTAAGGATCCATTTTATTAAGGTGTTTTTGATATTTTGGTTCATCCCCAAGGCTTTTTATGACCTTTAAAACCCTTTTTACATTCCTAAACTTCTCACACACTAAACCAAAAGGTTCTTCATATGATTCGGTAAAAGGGACAAATTTAAATGGTCATATCTCTTAGCACAAAATTAATTAGGTGTCCTACAATATATAAAATTAAAGCTCTTTGAGTTAGCTTTCTAACGCACCTAGTTTCACCTAATTCCGAGCTCGGACCAAGGAGTTATGCCTATTTTCATTCAGCTTGTCCGTGCAGGCAAGCCATACGGCCAGCCACACGGACCGTGTGGCATCAAACGGTCCATGAGGCTGAAGTTAGTCACTATTTTCTTGCCAAATTGTGTTCTAAGTGTGTCTCTTGCCTTGGTACCTTCGTACGGACTATTGTACAGTCCGTGTGACCCTAGACGGTCCGTTTACCGGACCGTGTGGTGATACTTGGTCCTGAAAATCTCGCCTCCGAAAAAATTGAAGTCCAGGACCACGGTACAGTAAACGGTCCGTGTGACTCTACACAGACCGTGTACCAGCCCCGTAAGCCCCAGATGGACAAATATTTTGTCCGTATCATTAATGGCATTTTCGAAATATTGTTTATTCCCAATGAAAATTTGGTCATTTCCCACCCCTCCTAAGCTCCCTATATAAACCATTCACCCTCATATTTCAGCACTTTTCTCTCATTTTCATTTCTCTCTCTCTCTCTCTAAGCGTTCACTCCACCAAGACTCTCCAACCTCTCTCTAGGAAATTCAAGTCAAGGCTCTAAATTGAAGCCCACTTCTCCTCAAGTTTGTCTTCAAGTCAGGTATGTGGGTTTGATACTTGGTTCCTTTCAACCAAGAAGACCCAAGTTCTTCTTAAACTATTTTATACACTTGTCTACTTTAAGTGTGAGATTTTACTACTTGAACTTGATATTTTGAACCATGCATGTGCTAGTTAATATTCCGAAATTTTGAGTTATGTTAAGCTTGAACTATGGTGAGTTACTTGAGCTATGAAATTATGAAGCTTGCATGTCCCTTTAAAGATGTTATTTTGCATGGGTGATTTATACTACATTTTCATATGAATTTTATTATGGATTTCCTAGTCTTTACATTATATTTCTAACTTTAGATATATTCTATATCACCCGTGTCATTCCTACATTATGTATTACATCATACTCATGACATTGATATATGGAAATTCGGAAATATGGGATTAAGCCCAATTTTGTTTGAAAAGGGGATTAAGATATGATTTTGGTAAGACAAGGGATATGACAATAAGGTGATCACCGGTATGTCTATGATTATGGCTCCTTGAGCAATATGGGTGCTTGCACCATTTTGGTATATGTGTAGATAAGCTATTCCTTGTATACGCACTATGGTCATAGTCTGGGATTTGGTAATTGAGCCTATTTGTATAATTACATTTTGAAATGGATGTTAGCTCTCTCAAGATAAGCATATGTATATATTTATAAGTATTCTTGTGGGATGTGTACTTAGCACCGATGGATTGGGAGTGTTGGGACAGCTCCAAGGTCCCTCTCCCTTTCCTTGAACTATATGCCAGCATAGGAGCCATTACCGAAAGTAGGGTTTGCCCGTAAGGAATGGCTAGATGTTATGAAAATCCTTCTGAAATTAGGGGTTGCCTGTAAGGAAGGTGGCCATCCACTGAAAGACGGGGTTTCCCGTAAGGTGTGATGTAGATTACCTTTGGTAAGTAATCTTCTCCCCGCCGATGGGAGGTCTCAATTCGGTCCGGTTCATGTAATAACTCACACGGACTTGGGTGTGTCGGTTATAGTCCATCCCTGTTGTATATATGTAGGAGCACTATCGCATTGCACGCATCACGCATCTCATAGCATCTTGTATATTAAATTCCCTTGATTATATGATTCTTGTATATTATGTGCCCTTGCCATCTAATATGATTATGTAGGTCCGGTAAGCCATATATATCGCATACCCGCATACTTAGTACATTCAAATGTACTAACACATACTCTATGCCTACATGATTTTACCATGTAGGGACCGTGTGTTATGATCATCCACCACTTGGCGGGTAGCTCGGATTCGGAAAGTTGATATTATGATGAGTCCTATCTTCCAAGGACAAACCACCTTCCTTCTACCTATGTCATTATCTATTTATCTTCTTAGTTGAGGGTGAGCCCGGGACATGTCTTGGCCCCCGTCCCATCTTATGACTAGAGGCAAATGTTGGGCACTTGTAAAACTTTCTCATTCTGTTTAACTATAAATGAATGGATTCTTGAGATTTGATCTCCGTCATTTAGTTATATATGCTTAAACGATATTTTTTTTGAACCAATGATGTGGAGAATTTGATACTTTGAGGCTTGTTTGGGGACTCTCGGGTCCCCATTCGCCGTGTCACATCTAGGCCTCGACCCCAGGTCGTGACAAAAGATGGTATCAGAGCATTAGGTTTATAAATGGTCCTTGAAGTCCAATATGTCGCGTCAAGTAGAGTCTTATTCATGGGTGTGAAGCGCGCCACATCTATGGGTAAAAGGCTACAAGGCATTTTAGGAAATGTTTCACTTATCTTGTATCTAATCGTGCCATGGTGCGTGTCTTAAAATCCTTTGTCTTCACCCCTCCCCATCGAATAGGGAGAGTTACCTTGAGCTTGTAATGAAAATCCAGGAGAGGAAGGCGTTGTAGCGATCTTATGGATAGGTCCAAAAGGGAGTTAGTAAAGGATATGCATTGTTTGACATGCTTACTCCTTTGGATATTCAAAGCTTTCTTTGGTTGACTGGTTATGATGGAAGTTTGTTGGAGACTTCTCATCTATTGCATCTCCTTTGATCAAGTTGGCTAGAAGAAGGCCAAGTTGTATGGTCGGATTAATGTAAGGTGAGTTCTCATGCCTCGAAAGGTCGGCGTACATCAGATTCGATTTTGGGATTACCGGATGGCTTAAATAGGTTGATGGTGTATTGTGGTGCTCCTCGGTTTGGTTTGGGGTTGTGTTCTTATGAAACATGTTAGGGTGGTAGCTTGGGCTTCAAGGCAATTGGAGGTGCAAGAGCACAATTACCCGGCTCCTAATCATGAGTTAGCGGATGTGGTGTTCGCCTTGATGATTAGGAGTGTTGACACCCGATTTTGACCGACCCTTAACGTATTTTACGTTTTATTTATTTTTAAAATTACTATTGGCGAAAAAAATGATTGTCATTCTATATTTATTATTGTCTACAAAAATAGTCGTTAGTTTAATATTAAACGTGTGTCGTATTTCGAATCGCATCATTCAAATATTATTTTAATACATTTCTCACGGTTTGGTGTGAGTTACGCAAGCCTACGATTCAACGTATTATATTTTACCCATATTTTGTTCAAGACACGACCTTTTAAATAAAGTCTATGTCAATCTTGGCCAAATCTTTGAAATCCCACTTCAATTTTGATCAAATTACTTGAATCTATTTCAATTCCGACCACTTATTTGTAAGTTTTTGCATTTTTAATCCAAACTCGAGCCAATAAGCGCCTCAATTTTTAAACTTTTAAATTTTTTTGACTAGTATTTAAATTTAATTTACTAATTTGAGGCTCAATTTTTAAATTCCTACACTTTTGACTAATATTTAAACCCAAATTATCAATTTGTGGCTCAATTTTTAAATTTTTACAATTTTTGACTAGTATTTAAATTCAATTTGCTAATTTGTGACTCAATTTCTAAATTTCTACACTTTTTGACTAAAATTTAAACTCAATCTACCAATTTATGGCTTAATTTTTAATTCTTGGCTAGTATTTAAATACGAATTATGAATTTGTGGCTTAATTTTAAAATTCCTACAATCAGTGGCTAATTTTTAAATTCGGATACCCGTTTTTAATCTGAATCTGTCCCAAACCCATCAATCTTTTTGATCTCAACCGTCCATTATTTTTATCTAACGGTCCTAATTTATTAGATTTTATTTATTTTTAATTCATTTTAATTAATTTATCCCCTTTAATACCCCAAACCCTAAAATCACTCCCACTTTCTCCCTCTCTAGCCGCCACACTCTCTCTCCCTCTCATCTCTCTCTCTCTTCCAGCGGCTCCCTCTCCCGCCTCTGTCTCTCTCCCAGCGCCGACCACCACTGCCGGCAGCCTCTCCCTGGCGCCGGCAGCCGCTCTCTCCAGCCACTCTCTCTCCCGTTCACCTCCCTCTCCATTCTCTCCCTCTCTCCCGCTCAACTCCCCCTCCCCAAAACTGTCAGAGCCGCCGCGGCTGCACCCAACAGCCGGCGGCCTCTCTCTCTTCCCCCTCTCGCTTCTCTCCTCCTTCTCTCCTTTCCCCGCTCTCTCCCCAAAACAGCCCCCGAAACACCACCAAACGGTCCCTAAACCCCCAAACCGCCATTGCCTCCCGCCGTTCTCCCCTCATCGGAAAACAACCCGACTCCGGCAGCCACCAAACAACACCACCAACAAAAGCCAGCGGCCATTTCAAGAAAAACAACAGTGAAATCGAGAAAATAAGTACAATACGAAATCGGTTTGTCTAGTTTATATTTTCTCTTCTTTCTTTTTTTCTAAGAATAATATTGCTTGAACTACTGTGATTTACTGAGTACATTTTTTTATTTTATTTCAAAACTAATCTGTGTATCAGAATAATAGTTGTGATAATACGGATTTTTATTTATGATACTTGATTTTGTGCATAATTTAAATTATTGACTGATTTTGTGTGATTAAAGTAGTAGATAATGTTGATTAGCTGGGATTTGGTTGTTATTGGATAGGATTTTTTTTTTCAGTTTTCCATTTTTAAAAAGAATGCTGTTAACAGCAAAGTAAATGTGGAAGGAGTATTTTCATTAATTTTAATTTGATTTAATCTGATTTGGCTTACCTTAACTGTGTGTTATTTTTTGGGGAAAGAATATCAATCAGGCTTGATTTGGGTAATTTTTAAATTAATATGATTAATTTCTTTCCTTATAGCTCCCTAACCCCTTTACTATATAAAGAAGATTTCTGGAACCAACATAGACATTCTTCTCTGCATACAAAAAAAAAAAAGAAGAGAAAAAAAGAACAATACTATATTCTGAAATAATCCTCATCCCTTTCCCTTGAAGAAGTTGGTCTGGCTTTGATCTCGGATTTCTCCAGAATTTATGTATTTATTTGCAACTCGTAAGTTCTCTCTTTTAATTATTCTTTTTTCTGTGTTGTTTAGCAGGTTCTGTGAGAGTAAAAGATAGAAGCTGAAGATCTATTTTTTTTTCTTTATTCTTCTGTTGTTTTTTTCTCTTCTGTTCATTTGCTTGTAAATCTCAACTTGTAATGACATAGTAAAATGGGTATCTAGTCAAAAGGGGGGAGGGAAATAATATATCAATTCTTTTACTGTGATAAGTTCACCTAGTCAAAAATCTTTAGGCTAAAAAAAAAAATAAATAAATAATAATAACAAAATAAAATAAATAAATAAATAGATAAAACGTGAACTAGTTGCGATTTTTCGATCATCTCACATCAAAGAATTTATGTCATGCATGTGGACTTTTAAATACTATAAATCATTTGTTTGAGATTACATGATTTTGAAAATATTCTTAGGTTTTTTTTTATTTGAGAAAACACTTTAGGTGCTTAATGTAACCCACTAATTAGAAATTATGTTTTGAATATGTTTTAAATCTGGTAGTATCTTTAATTATATATTGGAGCCTAATTAATTTTACATAAGTACACTTAAATAGTATAGAAACTATGCTTATAGGTTTTAACTTATTCAAATAATTTTTCGCAACATTGCAAACTACTTGTTAGTATTACGTATTCTCAAGTCATGCTTTAAGTTTTTTTGCTTATAGGATTCCTTTTAAAATAGGCTTAAATAATATTTTCGCACTAGAACCCATGCATAATAGGATGTTTAAAATAAGTTAAACAATATTCTTGCAATAGAAACCATGTTTGTAGGATTTTAAAATAACTTTTTTTTTAGAGACTATGCCTATAGAATTTTGTTTTAACATGTGTATTTTTTTAATAGAGATCATGCCTATAGGACTCAATTTAATTTTAACATACAACCATGTCTTAGAAATCATATAACTTATTTCTTAAATAAATAAATAAATAAATAAAAATACTAAGGTTATTCCATAAGAATTAAATTTTTTTACCTGTTTAATTAACTTGGAAATGTTTTTATCTACTGTCAATTTATGACATTTACACTTAGCATGTTACTTCGCATTATTTTGTTTCCAAGTATGTTAGATAATTGGTTTGGAGGCTATTTGAGACTTTATGTGTTAATGTTGTCTTTAAATGTTTTGTTGTGACACGTGTCTATTAAGTAACCTAGATCCTCTTCTAGTCTAGAACCAACCCAACTTAGAAGTCCGACGCCTCACGGACATTAAGGGGGACGTTAGACGCTCTAGGGCTCGTTAGATTTCTCATTTTATTTCTAGTTCGCTTTTAAGTTAAATCAATAAAATTAATCTAGGAGGGGTAGGGGTAAATAGGGCCCTTGGAAAGGATGATTAAACTCGTGATAAATAAGACAAACTCTGGTTTTGTCTTTTGGCTCAACTAAGCCATATGAAGCCTTCTCCGAATAAAAGCCGAGTAACTGATCCGAGAATTTAAATAGCTCAATCTGTTTAATTACTGTTCATTTATTATTTGTTTACTTGATCACTTAGAATCGATTCCGAGTACTAAAAAATATAATTTATTTAACTTGGTTTTCTTTCTTATATTTCTTTTGTTTTTATTTGAAATAGATTAATTTAACTTATTTTACCGCCTAGAATCAAATTTAGGAATTATAAATAAATAATGGACCTTTATTTGTAACCCCGCATAAAATACGAGACACGGTCGGGACCCGCCTTTGCGGACCTCGAAGGGTGCTTAACACCTTCCCTTCGAGGTAACTTGAGCCCGAACCCTCTTCTCTGGTTGACCTTTGACCCTTAGATTAGATTCTTAGGCTAGAATGGTGTCCTAATGCACCCCAAATCATTAGGTGGCGACTCTCTTCTCTTAATGAAAATTCCAAAAGAGTCATTGCCACGACGTCGTCCAGGTTCCCGTTTCTCCGCGAGGAAAAATAGGGCGCGATAGGGAGGTACTATTTGTAGGGGATATATGTCGATGTTTTCACCTACCACAAGAGTTCGCAATATGTGTTCACTCAAAGGGATCTTAACTTGGGACTAAGAAGAGGGTTGGAACTCCTTAGGGGCTATGAGATGAGTGTACAATGTAATTTTGGCAAGGCAAGTATTATAGTTGCTGCTCGGAGTAGGCTATCTATAGGAAATATGGTTTCTGTTGGTGAAAGGAAGAGAGAGCTGGCAAAGGATGCTTACCGATAGACGAGATTAGTTGTTAGGTTGACCGACTCTAATAATATTGGTGTTCATGTTTAGAATAGGGCAGAGTCTTGAGTGGTTGTTGATGTTAAGGCTAAGCAAGATTTAGATCTGTCATGGGTTGTGTTGAAGAGATAGTGGTTTTCTCCCAAGGGGGAGATGGTGTGTTTTGTATCAAAGTCAGTTATATGTTCCAGATGTGGGTGGTCTTAGGGGAGAAATGATCGATCCCAACCATGCTCAGGAAATCCTTTTCAAGTCTTCTCCAAGAAGATTGTGAGTGGAGCCCATAACTCTTTGCATTTGATTCACTCGGAACCCACTAAGATGTGTTGGGATTTGAAAGAGGTGTATTAGTGGGATGGTGTAATGACCCGTTAGGTCATTTTAAAAATAAATACTCTCTCTTTCATAAAAGATTCTTTTCGTAAGTTTAAATCGAAAATTTGGAACTATTCGATAATTATGGTCATTTAGTTGACGGATAATTTTATATTGGTGGATTAAAATAATTTTTTTTATTTAATATTCTATACTATTTCTCTCTTATTTATCAAAAAATAGGTTAATAGAATTTATCACTTTTAGTATATTAAAATAAGTAAATAAGAAAGAAAAAAATTAAAATATATATATATATATATATATATATATATATATATATATATATATTATATATATATATATATATATATTATATATATATATACATAAGAGAAAAGGGCTGCGCAGCAGCAGCCCTATGGAAATCATGCAAGCAGAAAGCAAAACCAAATTACGCACGCAGAAACACTGAAAAAAAAAGGTGCGGAAAGGAAAAGAAAGAAAAAGAAGAGAAGAAAAATTATGAATTTCATCCCAAAACATCAAGGTAATTATTCTTATCCTTTCTAGTAAGTTTTCATGAGATTATAAATAAGTTTTTAAGGTAGAAACGTGTATAATTAAGAAAATATAGCCCTAGGTTCTTAGAATAAAATTTTGATTTGGGGGTCAAATAACGATTCGTTTTAGATGAAATTTAACATATGAGTTTAGTTTATTATGGGTAAACATAATCTTAAAGAAATTTCCAGATTCGAATTTAAGGGCTCGGGGTGACCTTTTGACCCGATTTTTTGAGCCAAAAAAAATAAATATAGCAATATGGGTGTCATTAGATTCGTATTCTTATGTAGATTATGTATGTGGACAGATTTTGATCATCTGAAAATGGTACAAAAGACTTAAGATTCGGAGTGTGATCCTATTAATTGAGGCAACTGGATATCTAAACTTTTGTTAAATATGTTGAACCTCGTATGCTTCCTTCTGTTGTAATCTATGGGATGAGATCATATCATGTGTTGGGTTGATAATTCTTATTGTGATGCCAGTGTGAGGGCTTTAATTGTCTATGTATTGCTTTGAGAGCATGTGATCCTAAATTGAAAATAATGTGAATATGACGTGTTGAGAAAGGAAGATAATTGTGATATATACTGAGGATCATGGGTTGTTTGAGGAAATAAAGTTACTAAAATGGGGTGAAATATCTTAAGAGAAAATTTTACCCAAATATGTATAAAAGAGGGTGAATATTATAATTGCTAAACATTGAGAACTTTGATATTTATTGTACTTATTGAGAGGAATATTGCTTCTATAATTGTGTCTTGATTGCATGCATCCTCATACTCATGACATTTTGAGAAGTTGTTAATGGTGATTTGTATCATGAGTCCTTGACCACGAGCACTTGGGTGGCAAGGTAGTTGATACATTGAGATTCGTATCATGAGTCCTTGACCACGAGCACTTGGGTGGCAAGGTAGTTGATACATTGAGATTCTTATCATGAATCCTTGACCACGAGCATTTGGGTGGCAAGGTAGTTTATATATTGTGATTGAGGTATATGGCCTGCGAGGTCCCCATGGGTCCCCTTAGTCTGGGAGCGTTAGCTCGACGGGGGTATATACGACAGGCTGTGCGACGGTCTTGATACCACCTTGCATTGCACGACATTGCATCTCATCCTTGCATATTATTATGTGACATGATGTTATTCATGTGATTGATTATGTTATCACTTGTGAGTTATGACTTGTGATTTTACGATTGTGATATACTGAAAAACTATCCTTATTGTGTATTATGTGTTGCTGGGTTGGGACTTTTCCGAGTGCAGGTTTGTAGTTTGGCAGTATGTGGTTGGGTGTGAAGGAGTTACTTGGTCCTTTATTATTTTACTCTAGGTTAGTTCCATTTGCTGAGTATCGTGCTGTTTTGGTACTCATTCCTTGCTACATTTTTATAGGTTGCGAGCCCGGTCTCTCTAGTTAGAATTTTCTTATTGCAAGACCGAGCTTCCGAAAGCTGCTTATGTCACCGGTGGACCTTCAAGGAATCCATTATTATGTTACGTTCTATTTGAGGACTAGACTATTTTCTTTTCCGCTATTATTGTTATGTTTGGATCAGTAGGTATTGGGATGACTCACCTTGGTGGGTTAGGTGAGTGCCATCACGCCCGAATTTCGGGTCGTGACAGTTGGTATCAGAGCTCTAGGTTCATAGGTCTCACGTGTGTCCAAGTCGAGTCTAGTAGAGTCTCGAGGATCAGTATGGAGACGTCTATATTTATCTTCGAGAGGCTATGAAGACTGTTAGGAAACTTCCTTTTGTTTATTCTTTTTCCATCGTGCGTCCCTGATTCAATGTGATTCTCATCATTTTATTCATTCTCTCTCATTTATAGAGATGATTCGTGCTTGGTTATTTAAATGAGCAGTTAGTGGGTTATATATGCCTTGGATGTTAGATCCAGCACTAAAGTGTAAGTGACATACTTGTAAAAAGGATGTATGGTTATATTTAAAAGATTCAATGATTAAAACAGGTTGAGTAAGGTGATAACTTGACGATATACTTTGAGGATGATGGAGTGATAAGGTCAAATAGTGGATTGGGGGATTTTATGAATGTGTTATCCTTTTTGGGGTTGGTTATCCAGCAACACAAACATTATTAATGTGGTATATATATGATATCGAAAATGGTTTAACAATTTAAGGTGGAATGTTAAAAGGATAGGTAGAAGCATGCGGGCTAATTTGGTGCTACCTTCTTGATAGGTATGATGTGTTCTAGTGGTGGATCTAATGGACCTTCACGATACAGTACTAGTGACATATGAAAATGGATGTGTCCATTGTCAAGCGTGAATACAAACTATTTGAGAAATTTTTAGTGTATCATGGGCTCATTTAATAATATTTAATGATGTACTCATATTCGAGAAATCAACTAGTTTGCTACTCTAGATGCTCGAGTTAAGTATTATTTATAAGAAAAAATTTTGTGGTGGATCTTTGGTACAATTATGTATTTAAGTTGTGAGATGTATTCGGGGGATTCTAAATGAGGACTATTACCCCATAATAAGATCCAAGGAAGTTAGTTCTTTATATTTGACCGATATAGTTTTGGTGTCATAACAATGATGAGGGTAACCTTGAGATGATAGCAATGGCTATAGAGCATAATAGTAATAAAAGTTTGTGATGGATTATGATCAAGATGTAATCATCTGATGAGTATTTTTGATTGAGTGAATTCAGTATAGTAAACACAATCTTTTCTACAGGTATCAAAAGTTACGTTTGCTACTATTTGATGAGTAATGTGATCATAAGAAAGATGTAAAATGTGTTGAGATACTGTTTCAATAGAATTGAAATGACCTAGAGTCATAAATGAATAAATTAGTGAGATGTAGGGATATTCACTCTCTGATGGTATAGATCAAAGATATATCTTTCGAGAGAGTAGAGAATTGGATTTAAAGACACCAGTTTTATTTATTTTGCTTTGGTTATGGTGATAGTATTACGTATCATTGATCTGGGTTAGAAAACTATTGGGTAATATGTGAAAAAAAACTATATATGTGCGTCTTGAATATAATAATAAGCTCTTTTTGTGATTTTGAATATGGTACTTAGTACATTAGAATTTTATAAAGGATATAGTAAAGTCAAAAAGGAGGTGATCAATATTAAGTTAAGATATAAGAATTCATAAAGATCTCAAGTAGGAGCTAATGCCAATAGATAAAGGAATTGGGGTACAAGTTAAAATAAAGATTCGAGCTTTTCATTGTTAGTGTATATTTTTGATAGTATATATACTTTGCTAAGATATTTATTGATAAGATAAGAAATAATGGATAGCAATGAGTATTCAACATTTGGAAGAACCTGCGTGTGATTTGGGTCATAAATTTAGTTTGTTTTTTTTTTATTGTTGAAGGACCTAAAGAAGTGCTCCACTTAAAGTTTTAGCTTAGAGCATGAGGTAAAATGTCATGTGTTGTTGGTCAGAGAGTACAGTTGATAAGTGAGTTAGTGAAAGAACGAGAATCTAATATATTGAAGAGTTCAGGGTATCTGAAATTTGTGTCATGGGAGGAATTTAAGAAAGTGAGGGAATAAGACCTCCAATGTAGATCCTTGGTTAGGAAATAAAGGTTTTACTTATTTTCGTCCTTGAGCTCGAATATGACCATGCAATGCGTACTTGTTTAGCACAAATTTACTAGGATTGTATTAGTGACTTTTATGAAGACTGGGTTTTGACTCAAGTGACAAACAATGATATGTGAAAGATTCTACATTTTTATGTTGGTTTAGATTGGTCGAATTATAGTAGATGGGGGCGCTACGATATGGATCTATAGTTCTACATGATTATTGAGGATTTTGTGGGGGTTGAAACTACTTTGTTAATGGAACTACATAGGTTATTGTAATGCATTACATAGACACTTGATGATGACTAGAGGTTATGTGCTTATGGTAAGAAGAATTATTAAGGTGATTGAATCTCTCTAAGTTTTGGCATGAGGTATATGAGGATTTGAATGGTAGTTGAAATTTGGTATGTGAAAGGTTGCATGAAATTGACTTTAGGTATAATTAAGTAACTTTACCTCGATAAGAAAAGTACTATCAATTTGAAATTAACGCTATCAGCTTTGTGTGTGATTTATGTCTATAAAAAAAATACTTAAATAAAATTAGAGGAAACCATAGTGCGAAATATTTGAAGGTGATAATGTGTAACTAAGAAGACTTTAATATTAGTAAAAATTTGAGAGAATGGTAAATGACAAGTATGACTATGATATTCTGTTAGTATTAAGAGCGTTGCTTTTGATGCAGTATTGTGAAGCGTATATGAAGTTTGAAAAATTCAGTATGTGTACGATTGTATTGGGACTAGACAGGTTGATTATGTGCAGCTAAAAAGGGAATAAAAAAAAAGATAGGGTCAGATGAACGAAAATGTTTGATAGGGGCACTATGAAAGGAGCATCTTGTATTATTCGACCTTGATTCCGTGCATTCTGGTGTGGCTACCTACTCTATTATGGGAATACCTGCCTATTTTCACTCATGTCTTCACTTTTGTAGACGGATCCTTAGTGGTGGATTGGGTGAACCGATCCTGCAATTTTCTCTTAGTAAGATAGGATGCTTATGAAGACTTGATTATTTCAATGTTGACATATTTATTATTATTTGGGATAGTTGAAGTATACCAGTGGTTCTACACACAATTTTGCTTATGTGAATTTATAGAAGAGCTACCATGAATACTTATACTTGTCCAACAGTTTTAAGGCTCATCTTGTCGTTGAGGTTATGTTCTGGCTATGCATGAATGAATGTGAGGCATATTGGGTCTAGTTCTACCACTCTAAAGGGTTGTTTATAATCATTGCTATCGATATAGTATTCCTGATAGTGTTGTTAGAGATTCTGTATGTTTGAATGAATCATTCGCTAAGTGGTTACTTAAATTATTTTTTCCATTGGGTCAGAAAAGAATTTGATTCTCTATGATGAGTGTTCAATGAATAAAGATCGCATTTTATAACTTAAGATCATGGGAAGATTTGATTGTGAGAATGTATTGTTAACAAAATCTATAAGGGTTTGTGCATTGGAAGATTTTAACGGAATGGTCTTAAAGGAGAAGCTTACTTGGAAAGATGAAATACTGACTTTGGAAGATCATAACTTAGGATTTTAGTAATATCGATTATTCTTCCTTCTCCTTCTTACTCTCTTTCATAAAAGATTCTTTTCGTAAATTTAAATCGAAAATTTGGAACTATTCGATAATTACGGTCATTTAATTGACGGATAATTTTATATTGGTGGATTAAAATAATTTTTTTTATTTAATATTCTATACTATTTCTCTCTTATTTATCAAAAAATAGGTTAATAGAATTTATCACTTTTAGTATATTAAAATAAGTAAATAAGAAAGAAAAAAAATTAATAATATATATATATATATATATATATATATATATATATATATATATATATATATATATATATATATATATATATATATATATATATATATTAGGGAAAAGGGCTGCGCAGCAGCAGCCCTATGGAAATCATGCAAGCAGAAAGCAAAACCAATTTACACATGCAGAAACGCTGAAAAAAAAGGTGCGGGAAGGAAAAGAAAGAAAAAGAAGAGAAGAAAAATTATGATTTTCATCCCAAAACATCAAGGTAATTATTTTTATCCTTTCTAGTAAGTTTTCATGAGATTATGAATAAGTTTTTAGGGTAGAAACGTGTATAATTAAGAAAATATAGCCCTAGGTTCTTAGAATAAAATTTTGATTTGGGGGTCGAATAACGATTCGTTTTAGCTGAAATTTAACATATGAGTTTAGTTTATTATGGGTAAACATAATCTGAAAGAAATTTCCAGATTCGAATTTAAGGGCTCGGGTTGACTTTTTGACCCGATATTTTGAGCCAAAAAAAATAAATATAGCAATATGGGTGTCATTAGATTCGTATTCTTATGTAGATTATGTATGTGGACAGATTTTGATCATCTGAAAGCGTTACAAAAGACTCAAGATTCGGAGTGTGATCCTATTAATTGGGGCAAGTGGATTTCTAAACTTTTGTTAAATATGTTGAACCTCGTATGCTTTCTTATGTTGTAATCTATGGGATGAGATCGTATCATGTGTTGGGTTGATAATTCTTATTGTGATGCCAATGTGAGGGCTTTAATTGTCTATGTATTGCTTTGAGAGCATGTGATCCTAAATTGAGAATAGTGTGAATATGACGTGTTGAGAAAGGAAGATAATTGTGATATATACTGAGGATCATGGGTTGTTTGAGGAAATAAAGTTACTAAAATAGGGTGAAATATCTGAAGAGAAAATTGTACCCAAATATGTATAAAAGAGGGTGAATATTATAATTGCTAAACATTGAGAACTTTGATATTTATTGTACTTATTGAGAGGAATATTGCTTCTATAATTGTGTCTTGATTGCATGCATCCTCATACTCATGACATTTTGAGAAGTTGTTAATGGTGATTTGTATCATGAGTCCTTGACCACGAGCACTTGGGTGGCAAGGTAGTTGATACATTGAGATTCGTATCATGAGTCCTTGACCACGAGCACTTGGGTAGCAAGGTAGTTGATACATTGAGATTCTTATCATGAGTCCTTGACCACGAGCACTTGGGTGGCAAGGTAGTTGATATATTGTGATTGAGGTATATGGCCTGCGAGGTCCCCATGGGTCCCCTTAGTCTGGGAGCCTTAGCTCGACGGGGGTATATACGACAGGCTGTGCGACGGTCTTGATACCACCTTGCATTGCACGACATTGCATCTCATCCTTGCATATTATTATGTGGCATGATGTTATTCATGTGATTGATTATGTTATCACTTGTGAGTTATGACTTGTGATTTGACAATTGTGATATACTGAAAAACTATCCTTATTGTGTATTATGTGTTGCTGGGTTGGGACTTTTC
This sequence comes from Solanum rostratum, assembly GCA_029948455.1. Classification (NCBI taxonomy): domain Eukaryota; kingdom Viridiplantae; phylum Streptophyta; class Magnoliopsida; order Solanales; family Solanaceae; genus Solanum; species Solanum rostratum. The sequence continues at coordinate 10,679,173 of CM057053.1, read as the reverse complement.
TGAGTGCAGGTTTGTAGTTCGGCGGTATGTGGTTGGGTGTGAAGGAGTTACTTGGTTCTTCATAGTTTTACTCTAGGTTAGTTCCATTTGCTGAGTACTGCGTTGTTTTGGTACTCATCCCTTGCTACATTTTTGTAGGTTGCGAGCCCGGTCCCTCTAAGTAGAATTTTCTTATTGCAAGACCGAGCTTCCGGATTATCCTTAAGGTAGCTGCTTATGTCACCGGTGGACCTTCAAGGAATCCATTATTATGTTACGTTCTATTTGAGGACTAGACTATTTTCTCTTCCGCTATTATTGTTATGTTTGGATCAGTAGGTATTGGGCTGACTCGCCTTGGTGGGTTAGGTGAGTGCCATCACGCCCGAATTTCGGGTCGTGACACATGGGATGAGGAAGGACATAGCCGAGCTGGTAGCCAAGTGCCCAAGTATCAACAAGTGAAGATAGGGCACCGAAGGCCTGGTGGTGCGGCTCAAGATATTGAGATCCCTACATGGAAGTGGGAGAATGTAAATATGGATTTTGTGGTTGGGTTGCCCTAGACTGAAGGTAATTCGACTCTATTTGGGTTATTATTGATCGGATGACTAAGTTAGCTCATTTCTTACCAATCAAGGCTACTTTTAGCGCCTAAGAGTATGCAATGTTGTATACCCAGAATTTGGTGAGGTTGCACGGTGTGTCTAGGTCTATCATATCTGATCGCGGTACCTAATTTGCTTTTTACTTTTGGAGGTCATCTCAAGGATGACTTGGTACTAAGGTAAAGTTGAGCACCGCCATTCATCCTCAAACTGAGGGATAAACGGAGAGGATAATTCAAACGTCGGAGGATGTGTTGAGGGCTTGTGTTTTGCAAATTCGAAGGTAATTAGGGTGATCATCTACCACTTCTTGAGGTTGCTTACTACCATTTCCTTCAAGCTAGCATTGGCATAACTCCCTTTGGGGTTTTATGGAGTAATATGTGTAGGTCTCCAGTGGGGTGGTTTTAGCAAGGGGGAAATGGCATTGATTGGATCGGATTGTGACGATCCTCCTCCCGCTGGTCTTGGGGCCCATCCCCTCACGACGTTACTCAACATCAATCACTTACTCAAGTATTGTCTAGCCAGGGTACAGCCAGTTCAATCCACCATCCACGATGCAGTGCTTCGTGGGATTCGAACCCGGAACCTCTGGCCCTTTACATTCTCTCAAGGAGAATCGCCTATCACCAATTGAGCTGATGTAACAACCCATCTTGAGATGAGATGTCCCACATCGGCAAAACACAGGAGAGATGTTGAGTGTATAAGTAAAAGACTGGTCTATATACTGTGAGGCGCCTTTTGGGGTGAGCCCAAAGGAACAAATCCATGATGGGCTAGGCCCAAGAGCGGACAATACTTCACAGTGGTGGGCCAGGTCATTACAGATGGTATCAGAGCCACTCCTGTGTCAGCCTTGTCGATGTGGGGCTAGAGTTCAACTGAGTTTAGGCGAATCCCAGTAAGGCGGGGCAAACCTCAGTGCTGACTCTAGGCGAATCCCATGCGGTGGGACCTCAGTGAGGATGTTAAGTCCATAGAGGGGGTGTATGTAACAACCCATCTTGAGATGAGATGTATTACATCGGCAAAACACAGGAGAGATGCTGGGTATATAAGTAAAGGACTGGTCTATATACTGTGAGGCACCTTTTGGGGTGAGCCCAAAGGGACAAATACGTGATAAGCTAGGCCCAAGAGTGGACAGTACTTCACAGTGTTGGGTCAGGTCGCTACAAAGTGTCCTAGGGAGTCTATGAAGCTGTGTCTAGTAGAGTCCTTATTATTGGTGTGAAGCGCAACACATCCATAATAGGGAGGCTATAGGACATTAGGAAAAGGAAAAAGTTTCCTTTCTTTTAGATTCTAAATCGTGAGATAGACCTATTTCCTAAGTAATTTATGATGATTTGTGTGTTTCTCTAAACCTTTCAACTATGCCTCGTCCACGAGGCAATAAAGACAGTAATGTTCAAACTCTTACAGATGAGATCCTTTGAGATAAAGTAACCAAAATAGTAGTGAGATTGCACCAGGCTTAAGAGAAGCTGACTAGTGTGTGAAGTTGATTGACTAGAAAGAGTGCACTATTGCTCATATGAATCATGCATTTGAGTTAGCTCTAGATGTACCCAGATCGTTTTTTTCAAAACTTGCTTCCGACGTAACTCATGAGAGAGGAACTTATGTCTCTAAATAGTTTAATATTACCACCTAAGAGTGAGATGTGAGGTCTTATAAACCTTGAGTAAAATCGAATCATCCAGAGTTAGAAGGATGATGATGGAAAGAAAGGGACGAGATAGAAAAAGTGATGGCTGATTGAGGCCTACAGTTAGAGTTATATATTTATTAGGTAAGTAATGAGGTGGTGAGTTGATTTCTATAAGTTTGATGAAATAGTCGTAAGTACCCTATGATTTTCATGATGAGGTATAGAGGAAGAGCTATTGTCAGAATATGGTAGAGCGTGCTCAAACTAGAAGGAAGTTATGTTAATGTGTTGTAGTATTCACACTATTGAGGGTGAAGTGTAGATGTTGAGTATGGGAAAAGAGTGCTTTCAATGTGATAGATCCAAATTAGGCTTATGATTTTTAATTGTGAGTTCATGACACTCATCGAGTTATGAGGCTAGTCAGATAAGGAGATATGATTGAATAGAAGAGTGGTATTGAGTTAAAAGGAAGGGATGTGTTGATTGAATACTCGCTATGAGATATTAATGGGCTTTTGTTCTCTAAATGTTTACTAGTAGTTGTATGTTGGTATTAGAGAGGTGTGTCATAGATGCATATGTTAGTACTAGACCCTAAGCTTGAATTTTGAGGAGTAGGGTTAAAGAGGAGACAACATCGTGAGAATGATAGTCTTAGTTGGAGATTTGCTCTAAGAGGCTTGCCATAGTGTATGTTCGAAGATGAAGACATTGATTTGTGAGGAAGTGATGCTATGGGAAGGGTACAGGTGCCCCTTAGGTAAGACGAGTGAGACGATGATAGCTCAATAGATAAGAAGAGGCTTGTGATATGTATCCATGATTGTTTAAAAATGTGTGAAACTCTAAGTTATGACTGTTATAAGAATCTAGATAGTATATTTGAGTTGTCGATATGGAGTAGGATGATGTAAGTAAGCTTAATCATCATGAGTAGCTGAATTGATTTGGGACTTATCGATAGATATGACACATTTTTCATGTTAGCCTAATTCTTATGCAATTAAATTTAAAAGGAGCACAGAAGTTGAGCGTTAGCAAGCAAAAGAAGAGGTTAGATCATAAGAGTTGTGGGAAGTCGTTATGTACGCCATGGGAATAGAAAATATAGAGAGATTTCCATAGAGACTGGAAGGAGCTAAGAGTGATAGCATTGACAAAAGTTTGAGTGGCTAGTTATATGTATGTGACTATAGCATAACTGAAAAGTTAAAGATATTCTTGTGGATAGTGATTCCTTCACCATGTGAAGGTATATGCTTATAGTCTAGTAGAGAAAATCGATTTACAAACTTAGAGTAATGGCCTTGAGAGCTAAGGAAGAGATGATGTAACGCCCGGTAAAATAATCAAAATACCCCTAGAGGAGGGGTATGCACATAACGCATCTTTTAATGCTAGTATGGAAAATTTGAGGCCGGATTTGTGATCAGCATGAAAAATTGAGTGGGAAAATGGTCTCAGTCGATTTTTAGAGTGATCAGATCAAATGATAATTTTTCAATCCGAACACCAAATAGTGTCGGTGCACGATAGAGGCGTGTGTGCACTTGTACTCAACCCACGCAGGCAACACAACGTTCAGAACTGTCGCGCACCGACACTATTTTGGTGTTCGGATCGAAAAATTATCTTTTGATCGGGTCGCTCTAAAAATCGACCGAGACCATTTTCCCACTCAATTTTTCATGCTGATCACAAATCGGGCCTTGGATTTGCCATATGAGTATCAGAAGATGCGTTAAATACCCTCACTCTAGGGGTATTTTGGTAATTTTACCGGGCATTACAATTTGAGAATGAATTTCACGCAAATGGTGCTTCACAATCTCCAGCTCCACGAAAATCTCATGAATACTATCTATGTTATTATCATTAGATGCCGCCATTAATTTTTATGGTTAATTAATCACTGGACAAAAATTAGAAAATTCAAGGCCGAATTTGTGATCAACACAAAAAATTGAGTGGGGAAGAGGTCTCTGTCGATTTTTAGAGGGACCGAGTCAAAAGATAATTTTTCGTTCCAAAACGAGAAATAGTGAGAGTTTGCGACAAAGCCGCATTGCGGACCCATCGCAAAAGATGACTTATGTTCTTCCTAAATTTTTCGACGGGATGAGAAAACTCATTCAGGAAGATTTTGACAAAAATGAGCTATACACAACCAGTCCACATCGCGGACTAGGTTATTTCGCGACTGAGAAATTTCTAAAATTTCGAGGGGCATTCTAGTCCATTCCTAGTATCTTCTAAAACCCATTTACGACTGATATAAGTTATTTTCACAAAGAAAGAGTCTAAAATCCCATTCTAAATCCTCTTCCTAACAATGCTTATACGCGAGAGCTTGAGGAGAGTAGAGGAAAGGTGAGATTGAGGAATCAAGGGGAAGTCCCAAGGGAATTGTGTTGATAGCAATCATCCCAGGTATGTAAGGCTAACCTAAAGCATGGGATTGTTCTTCCATGTATCCCCTTTGAGTCAATTGAGTCTATAATTGAAGATGATGAGTCATACGTAAAAATCCTTAAGTATATTTTACTGAGATTTTCTTAATCCATGTATTTTCTTAAATTGATGATCATCACAAACTTGATTTACTGCATAAATTGTTTTCATGAATGACTTTACAAAGTTCCATTCCTATTTTACTAAAGAATGCAAAAATGAGCTTAGGAGGAAGAGTCTAGAGCCTTAATGATGATGGTGTTTGTGATGTTGTGATTATGGTCCAAATTGTTGAGAGTCTTGATGATGATATTGATGAGAGTGATGTTCGTGAGTCTTAAAAACTTGAAACTAAATTCTAAAAAGAATGTCTCGAGTTTGCGATGTTGATGTTGATGATGTTGATGTTGATATACTATGTCCCTATGGGTCCGATGATGATGATGTTGATGTACTATGTCCCTTTGGGACTGATAAGTATGAGGTTTTATGAGCATGTCAAGTTCTGGAAGAGGTATTGAGCACCGAAGTAGGTGAGAGTGAATCCCACTCGAACTCATTAACTACGTGGCCCGCGTAGGAGAGATGATTGAACCCCAATGCAGATGGCTCCTTGTCCCAAAAGAGGACTGATGTTTTTTTCTTGTGGATCCACTGAGGTTGATTTCCTTTACCCCTGGTAGGGTACTGAATGGATGTGGTAATAGCATCGCTTCGTTGTATCATCACCGGCTCATAGGTGATGGTTGTTGGTTAGAGAAACTCCCAGTTAGGTTCCTCACTGATAGAACTCTGATGTTGATGTAATGGTATGAGCCTTGATGGATGTTGATGTTTCACTGTCTACTTTTTATCCTTGTCCTATACAGGCACGAGTCCTTTGAATTGAGTCGAGTTTCCTTTAGATGAGTCTGATGTATTGATGATGTTGAGATGAGACGTTGATGAGTCATTTGTCTAATCTAATTTCTTGCCTTAGATAGACATTTGACATTTTGATAGAGTATGATGTTGAGTTGATGTTATCCCTATACTGTTATACTTGTACTGTTACATTCATCCATCTTATATACCGTGCATTCCACGCACTGACGTCACTCGATGCTGCATCGTTTCATGATGCGGATACAGGAGTTTGAGGGCTTCAGCAGACACATTGTTGAGGTTCAAAGATCCTGAGTTCAGTCATTGGTGAGCCCTCCTTGCTATCCGGAGGAGCCCTTTTTTCTTATTCTGTTATTTTGTTTGTTGAGCTGGGTAGCCATGGCCTGTCACGGTACCCTCTTAGACTGCCTAGTTGATGTCGAGGCTTTATAGACATGAGTCGAGATTTGATGTGAGATCTTTCCCTCTTAGAGTTGAGCTAGTAATATATTACTAATTACTTATCACTGATGTTGAGATAGAGTTTAATGGCCACTGGCCCTTTTTGTTGATGTAGCTCACTACCTTATTTTAATTGCTTCCACTATGCTTGATGTTGGACGACTGCCTTGAGATTGAGTGGTTCGCTCGGGGACTAGCAATAGTCTCTGGATGTCAGCCACGCCTAGGGTACCCTCCCGGGGCGTAACATATATATATATATATAATAAATTAATGAGGAAACTTTTGCAATTACTTAAGCATTAGAAAATGAGGAAAAAATATTTATTACAGTCAAACCTCTAAGTAACAATATCATTTCATGACAATGACCAATTTTATTTTTTTAAATTGATTTTTTTAATGTTTTCTTTAATAATGATAAAAAAAACTTTAAAAAAATCATACAATTATAAAGTGATTTGACCATATTATATCTAAAAAAAAAATACAATAACCAAAAGAAAATATAGAGGGTTTATGGTCCTAATGTTAATATAAACTTGGATTTTAATAATAAATTTGGATTTTTAGAATATTGAAGAATTAAAGAGAAGGAACATAATTATTTATTAATTTTTGTTAGTTTAATATAACCATGGCCGCTCAAACTTATCCATACTCAAATTACAATTTGTTTCACTTGAGAAGTCGAACATATAAACAATATTTTTATTGGATATTTGAGATCAAATTATGAATTTTTCTCGCGCGTTATTAAATATCTATTACATATATAAATTAACCATTTAAAACACATAATCTCATTTAATTATACGAACAAGCTAGTCTCAATGACCCGTAAAACATCATATGTATTGTAATTAAATTTACCGCAACAAATATTTGAAGTTTTTATTTTTAACATATAAAAATAATATGTGATGACATACTCTTTCAAAAAAACTTAAGTTTTCTATTTTTCTTCTTCTTAACACAACCAATTTAATACTTCTTCTATTTCAATCAATAATGTAATTCATAGTTTGACATTTACGTGCAACTCACGTGCATCGCATGTGCATCAAAACTAGTTAAAATTAAAAGAGAAAATCAAATAACTTACAAGAGTTGCTAAAGAAAAATCAAAATACAACAATAAATGTAATATTATATTATAAACCACAAATGGTGTCTCTTAATGTAACATCCTGCATTTGAAAATGAATATCACGTAAATGGTGCCTCATAGTCTCCAGCTCCGCGCAAATCTCACAGAGTCGATCTTTTTTATTATCATTAGGTGCCGCCATTAATTTTTATGGTTGGTTAATCACTAAACGAAAAATGAGAAATGAAATTAATTGCTACAATCAAATCTCTGTATAATCAACATCTCTATGACAACAACTATAGATGATGAGCTATAAAAAGGTTTGATTGTATATACATGATAAATGAACGAGGGAAATTTTTGCAATTAATTATGCACTAGACTATGAGGAAAAAATATTTATTACAGTCAAACCTGTATGTAACAACATGATTTCAAATGGCCAAATTATATTTTAAATTGATTATCTTATATTGTCGTTAATAATAATTTAAAAGAAACTTTGAATAAATCATACAGTTATAGAGAGATTTGACTATATTATATGTAAAATAAAAACTATAATAACCAAAAGAAAATAATTAAACCAACCTCAATGAGGTGATGCTCAACTATATGTAAAACTACAAGGAGCGTGGCTCGTGCCAAGCACAGGCCGAACATTTTGAATTGTAATGTGTTTTATTTTTGTCAAATCCTACAAACACTACATCTATCACATCAAAACTTCTGAATAAACTATATACATAATAGGATAGTGTAAGGAATGAACCAGAAGTTATGTTAAATTGATTTTCATAATAATTTTGGATTTTCAAGCTATGGAAGAATTAAATAGAAGGAACATAATTACCTACTGAAAACTGCCAAAATCACATGTTTTTTGTTCCTTCGCCCATAAAATCCTATCAGGCATCCTCCGGTCCCGCGGGGCCACCTAGGGCTCTTGCCGGGCTCATTACAGACCCACTCATATGATTTTTTGATAAAGTTGCACCGGAGTCCCCGGAAGCGCCAGATTCCGTGGTTAACACCCAGAAAACTGCAGAAATAGCTTGTTTCCTATTCTTTGGCCCATAAAATTCTACGAAGCATCTCTAGCCCCATCAGGTCACCTAGGGCTCTTGCCGGACTCGTTAAGGATCTACTCATATGATTTTTCGAGAAAGTTGTGTCGGAGCCCCGCGTAGCCCGAATTTCGTGGGCTAACACCCACAGGAAACTATTGAAATTGCATGTTTCCTATTTCTTGGCACATAAAATCCTACAAAGTGTCTTCTAGCCCCACCGGTCCACCTGAGGATCTTGTCGATTTGTTATGGACCCACTCGTATGATTTTTTAGGAAATTTGAGCTGGAGACCTCGGCAATGTCAGATTGCATGGCTAACACCAACAGAAAATTGTTGATATTGTCTGTATCCTGTTCCTTGACCATAAAATCTTACTAGGCGTCCTTCCATCTTGCCGGGCCACTTGGGACTCTTTCCGAGCTCGTTACGGACCAAATTTTATTATTTTTTGGAAAAGTTGCACCAAAGCCCCCAACAACGCTAGATTTCGTGGGCTAGCACCCACAAAAAATTGGCAAAATTCCCTATTTTCTGTTCCTTGACCCTTAAAATCATACCACAATTCCTCCGGCCTGCTGGGCCACCTGGTGCTCTTGCCATGTTCATTACGGATCTACTCTTATGAATTTTTGAGAAAGATGCATTGGAGCCCTCGGCAATCCTAGATTTCATGGGCTAACACCCACAGAAAACTGCCGAATTCACCTATTTGTTGTTCCTTGCCTATAAAATCCTACTAAGAGTTCTCCGGCCTAGTCGGGCCACTTGGAACTCTTGTCAGGGTTGTTATGGACCCACTCGTCTAATTTTTTGGGGAATTTGTACTAAATCCCCCTACAACGCCAAATTCTATGTGCTAAAACCCACATAAAACTATCGAAATGTTGCTTGTTACTTGGCCCATAAAATCCTACTAGGCATCTCTGCCCCTGTCAAGCTACCTGGGCTCTTTCCGTACTCGTTATAGATGGGTCAATGTAATATTTCAAGAAACATGGCCTGGAACCCCGAGCAGAGATGGAAATTGTGGCTTAACACTCAAAGAAAACTATCGGAAACGCATGTTTCATGTTCCTGGGCCCATAATTTCCTACTAGGCATCTTGCGGTCCTGCTACGCCAACGGGAGATCTTGTCAGGCTCGTTATAGACCCACTCGAATAATTTATCAAGAAATTTGCATTGGATCCTCTGGCAGCGCCAGGTTCCCTGGGTTAACACCCACAAAAATTGCCGAAATCGCTTGTCTCCTATTCCTTCATCCATAAAATCCTACCAGGCGTCCCACGGCCCCCCGCCGAGCCACTTGGGGCTCTTGCCGAGCTCTTTATGGACCCATTACTATGATTTTTCAAGAAAGTTGCACCGAAGCCCCCAAAACGCTAGATTCAGTGGGCTAACACCCACAGAAAACTACCAAAATCATCTATTTCCGGTATCTTGGCCCATAAAATCCTACCAGGTTTCCTATGGCCCCCGTCGGGCCACCTGGGGCTCTTGTTGGGCTCATTACAGACCCACGCGTATGATTATCTGGAAAAGTTTCACCAGAACCCCCTACAGCGCCAGATTCTGTGGGCTAACACCTATAAAAAAATTTCAAAATTGACTGTTTCTTGTTCCTTGGACAAGAAAATCATATCAGGCGTCCTCTAGCCTCACTGGACCACCTGGGGCTCTTTCCGGGCTCGTTAAGGACCTACACATATGATTTTTTAGGAAAGTTTCACCGAAGTCCCTGACAACACAAGAATTTCGTGGGCTAACACCCGCAGGGAATTGAAAAAATCGTATGTTTCCTGTTCCTTGGTCCATAAAATCCTACCAGGCATCCTCTGGCTTCGATGGGCAACCTTGGGATCTTGTGGGGCTCAATAAAGATCCACTCATATGATTTTTAGAGAAATTTGTGCCGTAGCCCTTGGCAGCGCCAAATTTCTTGGGGTAACACACATAGAAAACTACTAAAATTATCTGTTTCTTGATCCTTCGGCCTTTAAATCCTACCAGGTGTCCTCTGGGCCCAACTAGGCCACCAGAGGCTCTTGTCTGGCTCTTATAGGACCCACTCTATGATTTTTCAAGAAAGTAGCACTGGAGGCCCCGGCAGTGCCAGATTCCATGGGTTAACACCCACAGAAAACCGTCGACATCACGTGTTTCTTTTTTCTTGGCCCATAAAATCCTACCAGGCATTCTCCGGACCCGCCGAGCCACTTTGGGATCTTGTCGAGCTTGCTACAGACCCACTAGTATGACTTTTCAAGGAACTTGCGTCGGATCCCCTGCAGTGCCAGGTTTCGTGGCTAATACCCACAGAAAATTGTTGAAGTCATACGTTTCCTATTCCATGGCCCAAAAAGTCCTACTAGGCATCCTCTAACCCTGCCGAGCCACTTAGGCTCTTGCTGGACTCATTACGGATGGGCCGGTGAAATTTTCGAGAAAGTTGGCCCCAAGCCCTAGACGGTGCCAACACCCATAAAAACTGTCGAAATGACTTGTTTCCTATTCCTTCACCTATAAAGTCCTACCGGACGTCCTTCGGCCCATCGAGCTAACTAGAGATCCTATCGAGCCTGTTATGGGCCCACTTATATGATTTTCCATGTAAGTTTTGTGGACTAATAGCCACAAAAACTGCCAAAATCTCCTTCTTCTAATTTCTCGGCCCATAAAATCCTACCAGGCGTCCTACGATCTCACCAAGCAACCTGGGGCTCTTGTTGGGCTCGTTACGGACCCACTCATGTGATTTTTTAGAAAAGGATGCTCTGAGCCCGGGGTAGTGCCATAAATCGTGGGCTAACACTCTCAGAAAACTGCAAAAATCGTTTATTTTTTATTCCTTGGCCCATAAAATTCCACTAGGCGTCCTTCGGCCCCCGCCTGGCCAACTAGGCTCTAGCAGGACTCGTTATGAACCCACACAAATGATTTTTTTGGGAATGTTGCACTGGAGCCCCTGGCAGGGCTAGATTCTATGGGCTAACATCCAAAGAAAACTTCCAAAATCGTCTGTTTCTTATCCCTCGGCCCATAAAATCCTATCAAGCGTTCTCCGGCCCCACTGGACCACTTGAGGCTCTTTCCAGGCTCATCACGGACACACTCATATGATATTTTGAGAGAGTTGCAAAGGAGCCCCCTGCAGCGCCAGATTCCGTGGGCTAACACCGATAGAAAATTGCCGAAAATTGCTTGTTTCCCGTTCATTGGCGCAAAAAATCCTACCAGGCATCTTCCAGACCTATTGGGCCACTTGAGGCTCTTGCAAGGCTTGCTACAGAAACATACGTATGGTTTTTTTTGGAAAGTTGAATCAGATCCCCTGACTACACCAGATTCTGTGGGCTAAAACCCATAGAAAACTGTCGAAATCACCTATTTCTTCTTCCTTGGCCTATAAAATCCTGCATGGCGCCCTTTGACCCTGTCGAGCCATCTTGGGCTCTTGAAGAGCTTGTTACGGACCCACTCGTATAATATTTCATGAAATTTGCACTAAAGCCCTCCATAGCGCTGGATTTCATAGGCTAACACCCACGAAAAATTATTGAAATCATTTGTTTCCTTTTTCTTGGCCCATAAATCCTACCAGGTGTCCTCCGACCCTGTCAGGCCACTTGGGGCCCTTTTTCAAGCTCGTTACAGACCATCTTGTATAATTGTTTGGGAAAGTTTTGTCAGAGCCCCAGGCAGCGCCAAATTTCGTGGACTAACGCCCATTGAAAACTGCTGAAATTGCCTATTTCCTGTTTTTTTGCCCATAAAATTCTACCAGGCTTCCTTCGACCCCACTGGGCCACCTGCACCTCTTGTCATGCTCGATACAGACACACTCACATGTTTTTTTTTCAAAGTTACACTGGTTCCCCCGGCAACGACAGAGTTTGTAGGCTAAAACTCATAGAAAACTATCGAAATCTCTTGTTTCCCATTCCTTGGGCCATAACATCCTACCAGGTGTCCTCTGGCCCTGTCGGGATATCTAGGCTCTTTTCGGGCTCGTTACAGACCGACTCGCATTATTTTTCATGAAAGTTGCATCGGAGCCCCCAACAACACTAGATTTTAGGGTCTAATACCAACAGAAAATTACCAAAATTGCGTATTTCCTGTTCCTTGGCAATTAAAATCCTACATGGCATCCTACATCCTCGTTGGGCCACCTAGGGCTCTTGGTGGGCTCTTTACAGATGGGTTGGTGTAATGTTTCAAGAAAGTTGGCCTCGAACCCCAGGCAACGCTAGAGACCGTGGGCTAACACCCATAGAAAACCATCAAAATCACCCATTTCCTGTTTCTCTAACCATAAAATCCTATCAAGCATCCTCCGGCTCCATCGAGCCACCTAGCCTCTTGCCGGGTTCCTTACAGACCCACTCGTATGATTATTTTAGAAAGTTGCGCTGAATCCCTCAGCAGCGCCTGATTTTATTGGCTAACACTCACAAAAAACTCCTAAAATCGCCTATTTCCTGTTCTTTAGCACATGAAATCCAACTAGGCATCCTCCGTCCTCGTCAAGCCAAAAGGGATCTTACCAGGATCTTTACAAATATGAGAGTGTAATTATTTGAGAAAGTTGGCCCCAAGCCTCGGACAGCGTAGAAACCATGGCTTAACATCCACAGAAAATTACCTAAATTGCATGTTTCCTTGTTTTTGGCCCATAAAATCCTACCAGGTATCCTCTGGCCCTGTCGGGCCACTTGGAGCTCTTGCCGGGCTCGTTACGAACCCACGCGTATGATTTTCAGGAAAGTCGCGTCAGAGACCCTAACAACGCTAGATTTTGTGGGCTAACACCCACAGAAAATTGTCAAAATCGCTTGTTTTCTATTCCTTAGGCCACAAAATCCTACATGGCATCCTCCGCTCTATCGAACCACTTGGGGCTCTCGCCAGGCTCTATATAGATGGGGCGGTGTAATTTTTCATGAAAGTTGGCCTCGATCCACGGGCAGCACCAGAAGCTGTGGGCAAATACCCATAGAAAACTATGAAAATCGTCTGTTTCCTATTCCTCTGCCCAAATAATCCTACAAGGCGTCCTCCGGCCTCTCTAGGCCACCTATGGCTCTTGTCAGGCTCATTACATACCTACTCACATGTTTTTATAGGAAAGTCTTGCCGGAGCCCCCGACAGTGCCAAATTCAGTGGGCTAACACCCACAGAGAATTATCGAAATCACAAATTTTCAGTTCCTTGACCCATAAAATCCTACCAGGCATCCTACGGCCCCGCGGGCTATATGGGGCTGTTTTTGGGGCTCGTTATGATCACACTCGTATGTTTTTTTGGGAAAGTTGTCCCAGAGAATCCTATGCACTAAATTTCGTGTGCTATCCTACAGAAAACTACCGAAATCACTTATTTCCTATTCCTTGGCCCATAAAATCATACTGAGCATCCTATGGCCCCGGTAGGCCACCTTGGGATATTTCTGGGCTCGTTACAGACCAACTCGTATGATTTTCTAGGAATGTTGCACCGGAGCCCCCGGAAGCGCCAGAAACCGTGGGCTAACACTCATAAAAATTGCAAAAATCACATGTTTTTTGTTCCTTGGCCTATAAAATCCTACCAGGCGTCCACCTACTGATTACAAACCCACTTGTATGATTATTTCGAAATGTTGCACCGGAGCCCCTAGCAGCATCAAATTCGGTGGGCTAACTCCCACAGGAAATTACTGAATCTTCTATTTTCTATTCCTTAGCCCATAAAATCCTACAATGCATCCTTCGGCCTCGCCAGACCGCTTGTGTATCTTGCCGATCTTGTTATAGACTGACTCATATGATTTTTTGAAAATATTGCACTGGAGCCCTTGATAGTGCCAGATTTTGTGAACTAATAACCACAGAAAACTATCGAAATCACTTTTTTCCTGTTTCTTGGCCCATAAAATCCTACTGAGTGTTTTCCAGCACCGCTGGGCCACCTAGGGCTCTTGTCAGGCTCGTTACGAACCAACACATATGATATTCTCGGAAAGTTACATCGGAGCCTTTGACAATGCCAGATTCTGTGGGCTAACACCCACTAAGAACTACTGAAATTGCCTTTTTCCTATTCCTTGGACAATCAAATCCTACAAGGCACTCTTCGGCCTAGCTGGGCCATCTAGGGCTCTTATCGGGATCATTATGGATGAGTCGTTGTAATGTTTTGGGAAAATTAGTCCCGAGCATCAGGTAGCGCCAGAAACTGTGGTCTAACACCCATAGAAAACTATCCAAATCGTTTGTTTCTTGTTCCTTGGCTCATAAAAATCTTCCAGGCGTCTTACGGCCCTCTCGGGCCACCTAAGCCACTTTCCAGGCTCATTATGGATAGGTCAATATAATTCTGTAGGAAAGTTGCTTCGGAACCCCTAGCAGTGCCAGATTTTATGGGCTAACACCCATAGAAAACGGCCGAAATTGCCTATTTCCTGTTTTTTTGCCCATAAAATTCTACCAGGCTTCCTTCGACCCCACTGGGCCACCTGCACCTCTTGTCATCCTCGATACAGACACACTTACATGTTTTTTTTTCAAAGTTACACTGGATCCCCGGCAACGACAGAGTTTGTAGGCTAAAACTCATAGAAAACTATCGAAATCTCTTGTTTCCCATTCCTTGGGCCATAACATCCTACCAGGTGTCCTCTGGCCTTGTCAGGATATCTAGGCTCTTTTCGGGCTCGTTACAGACCGAATCGCATTATTTTTCATGAAAGTTGCATCGGAGCCCCCAACAACACCAGATTTTAGGGTCTAATACCAGCAGAAAATTACCAAAATTGCGTATTTCCTGTTCCTTGGCAATTAAAATCCTACATGGCATCCTACATCCTCGTTGGGCCACCTAGGGCTCTTGGTGGGCTCTTTACGGATGGGTTGGTGTAATGTTTCAAGAAAGTTGGCCTCGAACCCCAGGCAACGCTAGAGACCGTGGGCTAACACCCATAGAAAACCATCAAAATCACCCATTTCCTGTTTCTCTAACCATAAAATCCTATCAAGCATCCTCCGGCTCCATCGAGCCACCTAGCCTCTTGTCGGGTTCCTTACAGACCCACTTGTATGATTATTTTAGAAAGTTGCGCTGAATCCCTCAGCAGCGCCTAATTTTATTGGCTAACACTCACAAAAAACTTCTAAAATCGCCTATTTCCTGTTCTCAGCACATGAAATCCAACCAGGCATCCTCCGTCCTCGTCAAGCCAAATGGGATCTTACCAGGATCTTTACAAATATGAGAGTGTAATTATTTGAGAAAGTTGGCCCCAAGCCTCGGACAGCGGTAGAAACCATGGCTTAACATCCACAGAAAATTACCTAAATTGCATGTTTCCTTGTTTTTGGCCCATAAAATCCTACCAGGCATCCTCTGGCCCTGTCGGGCCACTTGGAGCTCTTACCGGGCTCGTTACGAACCCACTCGTATGATTTTCAGGAAAGTCGCGTCAGAGACCCTAACAACGCTAGATTTTGTGGGCTAACACCCACAGAAAATTGTCGAGATCGCTTGTTTTCTATTCCTTAGGCCACAAAATCCTACATGGCATCCTCCGCTCTATCGAACCACTTGGGGCTCTCGCCAGGCTCTATATAGATGGGGCAGTGTAATTTTTCATGAAAGTTGGCCTCGATCCACGGGCAGCACCAGAAGCTGTGGGCAAATACCCATAGAAAACTATGAAAATCGTCTGTTTCCTATTCCTCTGCCCAAATAATCCTACAAGGCGTCCTCCGGCCTCTCCGGGCCACCTATGGCTCTTGTCGGGCTCATTATATACCTACTCACATGTTTTTAGAGGAAAGTCTTGCCGGAGCCCCCGACAGTGCCAAATTCAGTGGGCTAACACCCACAGAAAATTATCGAAATCACATATTTTCAGTTCCTTGACCAATAAAATCCTACCAGGCATCCTACGGCCCCGCGGGCTATATGGGGCTATTTTTGGGGCTCGTTATGATCACACTCGTATGGTTTTTTGGGAAAGTTGTGCCAGAGAATCCTACGCACTAAATTTCGTGTGCTATCCTACAGAAAACTACCGAAATCGCTTATTTCCTATTCCTTGACCCATAAAATCATACTGAGCATCCTATGGCCCCGTTAGGCCACCTTGGGATAATTCGGGGCTCGTTAGGGACCAACTCGTATGATTTTCTAGGAATATTGCACCGGAGCCCCCGGAAGCGCCAGAAACCGTGGGCTAACACTCATAAAAAATTGCAAAAATCACATGTTTTTTGTTACTTGGCCTATAAAATCCTACCAGGCGTCCACCTACTGATTACAAACCCACTTGTATGATTATTTTGAAATGTTGCGCCGGAGCCCCCAGCAGCATCAAATTCGGTGGGCTAACTCCCACAGAAAATTACTGAATCTCCTATTGTTTATTCCTTGGCCCATAAAATCCTACAAGGCATCCTTCGGCCTCGCCAGACCGCTTGCGTATCTTGCCGATCTTGTTATAGACTGACTCATATGATTTTTTGAAAATATTGCACTGGAGCCCTTGATAGTGCCAGATTTTGTGGGCTAATAACCACAGAAAACTATCGAAATCACTTTTTTCCTGTTTCTTGGCCCATAAAATCCTACCGAGTGTTTTCCAGCACCGCTGGGCCACCTAGGGCTCTTGTCAGGCTCGTTACAGACTAACACATATGATATTCTCGGAAAGTTACATCAGAGCCTTTGACAATGCCAGATTCTGTGGGCTAACACCCACTAAGAACTACTGAAATTGCCTTTTTCCTATTCCTTGGACAATCAAATCCTACAAGGCACTCTTCGGCCTAGCTGGGCCATCTAGGGCTCTTATCGGGATCATTATGAATGAGTCGTTGTAATGTTTTGGGAAAATTAGTCCCGAGCCTCAGGTAGCACCAGAAACTGTGGTCTAACACCCATAGAAAACTGTCCAAATCGTTTGTTTCTTGTTCCTTGGCTCATAAAAATCTTCCAGGCATATTACGGCCCTCTCGGGCCACCTAAGCCACTTTCCAGTCTCATTATGGATAGGTCAATATAATTCTGTAGGAAAGTTGCTTCGGAACCCCTAGCAGTGCCAGATTTTATGGGCTAACACCCATAGAAAATGGCCGAAATTGCCTATTTCTTGTTCATTGACATATAAATTCTTACCAGGCGTCCTTCGGCCACATCGAGCCACTGGGGCTCTCACTGAGCTAGTTACAAACCAACTCATATGATATTTTGGGAAAGTTGAACCAGAGTCCCCGGAAGAACTAGATTTCATGGGCTAAAACCCATAGAAAACTATAGAAATTGCCTGTTTCTTTTTCCTTAGCTTATAAAATCCCCAGGCATCCTTCGTCTCCCTTGAGCCATTTGGGGCTCTTACTAGGGTCGTTACAGACCCGCTTGTATGATTTTTAGGAAACTTTGCTACGAGCCCCAAGCAGTGACACAAATCGTGGGCTAACACCCACAGAACACTGCCTAAATCGCCTGTTTCCTATTCCTTGGCCCATAAAATCCTACCAATATCCTATGGCCTTGCCAGGCCACTTGGGGCTTTTGTTGGGCTTATTACGAACCCATGTGTATGATTGTTTTAGAAATTT
Source organism: Solanum rostratum (assembly GCA_029948455.1). NCBI lineage: Eukaryota > Viridiplantae > Streptophyta > Magnoliopsida > Solanales > Solanaceae > Solanum > Solanum rostratum. The sequence continues at coordinate 10,661,382 of CM057053.1, read as the reverse complement.
ATGTTGGAGCCCATAGCAGCGCCAGAATTAGTGGCCTAACACTCATAGAAAATTGCCAAATTGCTTTTTTCATGTTCTTTGGCCCATAAAATCCTACCAAGCGTCCTCTGGCCGCATCGGGCCTTCTGAGGCTCTTGTCGAGCTCGTTATGGATGGGCAGGTGTAATATTTCAAGAAAGTTGGCCCCAAGCCTAGGGCAACGCCAGAAACTGTGGGCTAACACCCATAAAAAATTGCTTAAATAGCTTATTTCCTATTTCTTAGCCCATAAAATCCTACCAAGTGTTCTCCAGCCCCGCAGGGCCACCTGGGGCTCTTACCGAGCTCATGATGAACCCACTCTTATGATATTTTTGGAGCGTTGTGCCGAAGCCCTCAGCAGCACTAGATTCCATAGGCTAACACCCATAAAAAACCATCAAAATCACCTATTTCCTATTCCTTGTCCCATAATATCCTACCAAGCGTCCTTTGCCCACGTTAGGCCACCCAAGGATCTTTACGGACCCATTCATATGAATTTTTGAAAAATTTGTGCCAAAGCCCTGGCAACGCAAGATTTCGTAGGCTAACACCCACAAAAAACTGCAGAAATCGCCTATTTCCTGTTCATTGGCCCATAAATTCCTACCAGGAATCCTCCAGCCTCACCGAGGCACCTGGGGTGCTTTTTGTTCTCGTTAGAGACCAACTCATATAACCTTTTGGGTAGGTTTTGCAAGAGCCTCCGGTGTTGCCAAATTCTGTGGGCTAAAAACCATAGAAAACTATCGAAATTGCTTATTTCCTATTCCTTGGCCCATAAAATCCTACCAGGTGTCCTTCGGCTGAACTGGGCTGCCTAAGGCTCTTGCTGGGCTTGATACGAACCAACTAGTTTGAGTTTTAGAGAAAGTTGTGTTGGAGCCCCCGACAGCACCAGATTTTGTGGGCTAATCTCGCAGTTACTCTTGGCCCAACTCTGCTTGGCGGTTGGCCTTTTAAGGCTTATTTCACTTCACTTATTCTTTTTCTCTTATTGCTAATTGGAACTCCGGCTCCGGTAACCTCCTTAACCTTATCCATTACGTCAACCCTTCTTCAACAAGGGGAAGATAGGAGGTAATTCCCTTTTTCAAGGTCCTTAACCTAGTCCTGGTTTAGTTTTCCAATGGAAAGATTTGAGATACCTTCTCCTACCCTATAAAAGTAAGGGAGACTGACACTATGCTTTATAAAAAGCAAAATAGTGATAAGGAGTTGCGGGAAAGTCCCTGAAAAAAGGAAGCGACTTTTCATGAAAGAGAAGAGGGCACAGTCTCAAGCTGAGTCCAATACTTGTAGTGCCTTGCTTAACTGAAAGCGGGAAGCACCACATTCTTCTTATTATATGAATACAAGTTGCTTGCTTAAGAACTATTGTCACAATTGAATCATAATTAGCTCTATCAATTAAAATAGAGTATTGTAGTCACATACAACATAACATAGTAGTTGTGACGTGCGAGAAAAAAAACCCATTTCTTTGTTTTGTTGGAAAAAAGCCAACAACTTTTTGTATTTTGTGTATTTCGCTCCCAAAAGTCTCTCTTCAAGTTTAAGAGAGCAGACAACCAAGAATAACCAAGGATAAAATGTTTTTTTAAGAATCTATGTAAAAAAAATGCTCCATTTTATTTTCCTTCATCGTAATGTAGAAGAAAACAAGTCGACTTATGAGGATGAAATTCTTTCTCAACTATCTAAAAAGAAGATGGTGGAACGAATAACAGAAATTGATTAACCCACAGAAATTGCTAAAATCACCTGTTTTGTTGTTTCTTAGCCCATAAAATCCTGGCAGGCGTCCTCCAGCCCTGACGGTCCACCTGGGGCTCTTGTTGGGCTCGTTATGGACCCGCTCGTATGATATTTTGAGAAATTTATCCCCGAGCCTCGGGCAGTGCCACAAATCCTGGGCTAACACACATAGAAAACTACGGAAATCACCTCCTATCTGTTTCTTGGCCCATAAAATAGTACTGGCATTCTCAAGCCTTTTTGAGCCACTTGGAGCTCTTGCCAAGCTTGTTATAGACCCACTCATATGTGTTTTTTAGAAAGTTGGTTTGGAGCCCACGATAGTGACAGATTCCTTGCACTAACACCCACAAAAATTACCAAAATTATCTGTTTCCACATGCAAGGACTGCGTAAATCTTTGGTCTTTGGCTGATAACTACCGGGCTCATTACAAACTAACTTATATGATTTTTTGAGAAAGTTATGTTGGAGCCCTCGACTGCACCAGATTTCGTGGGCTAACACCCATAGAAAACTGTTGAAATTGCCGATTTCCAATTTCTTGGCCCATAAATCCTACCAGGTATCCTCCGGTCCAGCTGGGAAACTTGGGGCTCTTGCCAGGCCCATTATAGATCCACTCGTATGATTTTTAAGGAAAGTTGCGCCGAAATCCCTGACAGCCCCGATTTCATGGGCTAACACCCACAAAAACTATCGAAACTACTTGTTTCTTGTTCGTGGGACCATAAAATCCTACCAAGCGTCCTTTGTCCCTGCTGGACCACTTGAGGCTCTTGCTAGGCTCATTACGGACCCATTCATATGATTTTTTGGGAAAGTTGCACCAGAGCCCCCGACAACGCCAAATTTTGTGGGCTAACACCCATAGAAAACTGTCGAAATCACTTGTTTCTTGTTCCTTGGCCCATAAATTTTAACCAAGTGTCCTCCGACCCTTCCTGGCCATATGAGGCACTTGTCGGGCTCATTATGGACCCACTCGTATAAGTTTTTGGAAAAGTTGCATCGTAGCCCTGACAAGGCAAGTTTCCATGGGTTAACACCCACAAAATACTGCTGAAATTATTAATTTCCTGTTCCTTTGGCCCATAAAATCCTACCAGGCATCCTTTGGTCCCACTAGGCCACCTAAGGCTCTTACTAGGCATGTTATGGACCCACTCGTATCATTTTTTGGGAAAGTTGGGCTATAGCCCCTGGTTGCGCCAGATTCCATGGGCTAACACCCAGAGAAAACTGCTTAAATTGCTTGTTTCCTGTTCCTTGGCCCATAAAATCCTACCAAGCTTCCTCTGGCCCTGCGGGGCCATATAAGGCAGTTCTCGGGCTCGTTATGGACCCACTCGTATGATTTTTTTGATAAAGTTATGCTAGAGCCCCCTACAGGTCTAGATTTCATGGGCTGATATCCATAGAAAACTGCCAAAATCGCTTATTACCTATTCCTTGGCCCATCAAATCCTACAAGCGTCCTCTGGTCCCACTGGGCCACTTGGGGCTCTTATCGGGTTTGTTTTGGAAAGTCTGCTTGTGTCATCATTTTTACATGAAGTAGATGATACGATTGACCAACTCAGTATAGAAAAAGACCATGTAAGCAACAACCCACTTTTCAATGGCCAACAAAACCCATCACAAGAGGGTGATCATCCACCTACACAGAAAGCCAAGGTGAGTGCATTGGGCTTAATCTGAATGTTGTAGATGTCACAGGTGCCATCATGATACCACCATTGCCACTAAATTCAAAGTTCGCTATTTCAAGTGGGTTATTGTAGATACTACATAATAGAGGGTTCTTTTCGAGATTACCATCAGATGATCTATATACTCATTTACATAATGTTGTGTTCATTTTAGGAGTATGATGGGAAACGAAAACTTTTCAATTGATTTCATAGGGATAAATGTTTTCCCATTATTTCTTACTCGTGAGGCAATTATATGGTTGTCTGTGCTCTCTTACAACTCTACTTTAACTTGGGTAGAGGTGCAAGAAGTGTTCCTCCAGAGAGACTCCCACAATCAAAGAAGCTGAAGCTCAAAGACAAGATCATCAACTTCTAATAGACACAGGGAGAGTCAATCAATATGGCTTGGAAAAGGTTCATAAAGTACTTGAGGAGTGCACCATATCATATAATCACAGAGGATTCCTTGCTTGAGGTCTTCTACAAAGCTTTAGATGATAATGACAAGGCAGTGGCGAACATCATCACTGGAGGATCATTTATGGATTGCACTTTGACAGAGGCTGCCTAAAGACTCGAAAAGTGGCAAAAACAAATAGAGAAAAGGTACTAGAAAAATAAAACGACAAAGAGTTCCTTCTCAGTTGGGACAAATCTAGAGCAAGTAAAGTTCAATTAGGAAGTACTCCAAAAGCTAGCAAGGGTGAATACAAATGTTGATCTGTTGATGAAACAAAACCAATCACAAATCAATACGGCAAACTATAAAGGGAGAGCACCGAGATATGATAACTATAGCTATGAGGAAGATGTTTGTTATCTCAATGATCAGATGGGAGTTCTTGAACCAACGCCCATGGATTTAATCAAGATACTTGGTGTCAAGGTCAAGGAAATTATCGAAACTATAACAGAGATAACAACTACAACCATGACAACAGTGATAACAAGAATGGGTACTATGATAGGAACAGAGCTCAAGATAGTGATGGTGAGAGGATGTGAAAGGATAACTTCAATTACGAGAGGAGTGATGTCTATATTCCACCTAGAAATTATGATGGAGAAGAAAGAAGTTTAAGGATGGAAGATATGTTGGGTAAATTATTGAAGAAGGATGATGTACATGATAAGATTCTCAAGGAGATGTAAGCAAGACATGTTTGGGATTCATAAAAAAATAGAGTTACATATGTTGCCGTCGAGTAATTAGAGCAATATTTCAGCTAGGTGTCGACAACCTTGAACCACAAAAGGGTACACTGCCTTTCAATACAACTCAAAATCTAAAGAATGATGGGCATTACATGGAAGTGACTACCCATGGTGAAAAGCAGACTATAGATCCACCAATACCGATTATAGTGGAATATGATGCCAACGAGATGACAATATGACATTGGCAATAATGCAGCCAAAAGGTGGAGATGATGAGCCCATCCATAAAGAGGAGAGGGAGAAGGCAGCCCCAAAAACTCCAACTCCCATGAAAAGGTGATACGCTATCAAAATATAACACTTTTGATCCTTAAAATTTGGAATTTTGTGTATTCTCAATGCAATGTTAGTTGATTTTATGTGGTTTTGTATTTTATTTGCAGGATTCTAGGGTTGGCCTTAATTCTGGGAAGAAAATGCAGAAGTTGTTGTTTTGATGAAGAGACCCTTTACAGGCCGTAAAGTAGGTGTCATGGACAATTTAGTGAGGGGCTGAGTTTCTGAGTTTATTCCACAAACATGCAGATGGGTTATGTGTTACTTTATAAGTCGTAGATCATGTTTCGTGTCCTGAGGATCGGAGAAGAAGGACATTCTGAAGTTCCATTAGACAAAACCCCCTTATGGTTCATAGATCACTTTAAGAGACATAGAGGCGTATCATTAATATCAAGTCCAATTTTGCAGCAACATAGTATGAGAGCCCAATTATGGGATGGAATGCAACACGACTCGTAAAGTTGTTCGTGAGACGTGCCAACACAACTATCCTAGTTTATTTAGGATTTGTATTTTAAATATTATAAATATATTTTTAGGTTATTATTCAAAAAGTTTACACAGAGTATTCGACCAGTTGAGAGAAAAAATAGTGAGATTGAGTAGAGAAAGCATAGGAGAGTTTTGAGAAACACTTGTACTTTGATTTGACCCTATTATCTTGTGATTCTCATTGAAGCTTGGATTTATTTATTCTTCATTCAATTATGTAAGTGCTCTATTATGTTATTCCAATTCATAAGTCTTACATCCACATGAATCATAAGTAGCTAAATCTACAACTAGAGTTGTGGGAATCATGAAGAACTAACAAAGTAAAACAGGATAAATCATAATTCTTGGAAAGTGTGTATGCATGTATTAACTAAATATCTTTGTTTTGCATGTTTTTAGATGGTGGACAACATTAGAACCTAGTGTTATTGACATGACTAAGTTAGTAATGAATAGGAAAAGAGATTAATTAACATGATTCGATTGATATGTTCTCATCCAATCAACCGAACTGGGCCAAGGGGAGGTTGTTAGGGACTAATAGGCAAGGGTTAGTAATGCACGTTGTGGAGATGGGCCAATTCATGCAGTGAAATTCGCATCTCGCCTGGGCCAAAGGGTTTGGTGAATTTAACTTATCGTCCTGCATGCTACACACTAGAAAAGAATTAGGTTACTCGGTGATACTAAGTTAGGGAATCATGGGGAACACAACACCCTAGTTTCTCTCCATACTAGTTAAACTCCCATGTTAGTTAGGTTTAATTTATCACTTGTTAATACAACCCTCCCCTATTCTGGGGAAGTAAGTGGTTAATCACTCGAATTGCATTACTTGAATTCTCCCAAGTCTATGTATTCTCTGTGGGTTCGACTCTAACCTGGGTTAGATTCTATTTCTTGACAACAACCGCGTTATCTTGAAAAAGGAGGTATAACTTGGGCGACATCAAGATTTTAGTGCCTTTGCTAGGGAATACAGACAGACTTGGTTTATTCAAAAGTGATTTGGGTGTTAACACTTATTTCCTTCATTTTACATTTTGTTGTTTTTGTTCTTTTTCAGGATATAAGTGTATTGTATGCCCAACATGTGAAGTCGAAAAAATCCCTTGACTTTGTTTGGCCTAGAGATCTAAAGAATGTTTAGAAGAATGGCCCAAGATAACACCAACAACGCAACGAATGCAGCTCTAAACAGGAACGAGAATGAGAATGTTGATCATGAGAACCCACCTCTACTTAAGTACATTGCTCCAAAACCTCAGGTTTTTAATACCAATGTTTATCCGTGGAATCAATACAAACTGAATCCTATGGCTATGAAGGTGACTAGAGCTATTGTGTTGCCACCACTACCTGCTAACATAAAGTTCGTAGTCTCGAGTGGTTACTTCAGATGGTGCAAAATCATAAGCTATTATGGGCTTACCATCGGCGGATCCTTATAGCTATCTACACAACGTTGCATTTGTCTGCAAGAGTGTAATGGGGACACAACACCTGTCTATGGATGCTGCGGAACTTCGTGTCTTCCTAATGTCTCTTACAGGCAATGTAACAATATGACTATCTGAGCTCCCGCAGAGTTCGATCACTAGTTTGGCTGAATTGCAGAAGGCCTTTTTGGGGAGGTACTTATCGAGGTCAAAGAAGCTCAAGTTGAAAGATTAGATCAACAACTTCGAGCAACTTCCTGGTTCTTCGATCAGTACTAGGAGTGTTCCAGACTAAAAGATTATTGATGATGCCTTAGTGGAGATCTTCTATCGTGCCCTTGATGAAAACAATTAGGCTTGTGCTGATACCGTTATTGGGGGCATATTCTTATTTTAGCCATTCGCAAGGATTGTAGAGAGGATGGAGAGAGTGGTCGAAACAATCGTGCATGGGGGCAAAGAGAAAGAGCTTCTACCGAAAATCCTTGCACTGTCAACACTAGTTCGAAGCAAGTTAATATCAATAAAAAGATTATGCAAGAGCTTTCCCGAATCCGTACAGGCATGGAGGCGATGATGAAGCAGAATCAGGAGCGAGTTAATGCATCTGTTCATCAGCCTCCACTGTAACCATGTATGATGATCCCTACTATAAAGAGGACACATGTTTCATTGTTAATCATATGGGGGGTTTTCGGCGACGCTCAAGGGTCCAATTAGGACTATTGGTGCCAAGGTCAAGGAAACCAAGGTCGGAACTTCAATCAGGATGGATGCTTCAGAGATAACCACGGAGGATATTATGATCATAATCTGGGCCAAGATAGAGATGCAGATTGGGGCCACAGAGATGGTTACAGAAATTGTCCTTATATGCCACCACATAACCACAATAGAGGTGCAAGTAGTTCTAGAGTCGAGGAGATGTTTGATCATTTTTTTAAGAAAGCTGAGACACAAGAAAAGACTCTAAGGGGGATGAAATCTGAAATCTCCCGTATTAATCAGAAAATCAAGTCTCATTTTGTTGCCATCAAACAGCTTGAGCAATAACTCGGTCAAGTGTTAACTCAACTAAATCATCATCGAAGGGGTACACTGCCTAGCAACATAGTCTGGAATCCTAAGAATGAAGGGCAGTGCATGGTGGTCACTACTCGTGGTGGAAAAAGCACTATTGATCCTCTCATTCCAATTGATGAGGATGATGTTTGAGAGGAGACAATTGTGGTGCAGAATGCGGATACAGGAGATGATTGTGGAAAGGTTGGGGTGAGTGACCACAGAAGTTGAAGCCCATTCCTAGGCTTCCTCCTCCCTTCCCTCAAAGAATCAAAAAAAGAGGGAGGAGGACAGAAAGTTCAAGCACTTCCTCCCTATGCTTAAACAACTCTCCATCAATATCTCTCTCATTGAAACGTTGGAGAAGATTCTTGGATGCGCCAAGTACATGAAGGACATAGTTACGAAGAAGCACACCGTGAGTCAGGAGTTATCCCAAGAGCTTCAACATTGCAGTGCAATTGCTATGAGGTCCTTAGTCCAAAAGTGAGAAGATCCTGATGCTTTCACAATACCCTGCACTGTTGGAGAAGTGGAGTTTGCAAGGGCATTATGTGATCTAGGTGCTAGTATTAACCTAATGCCCCTTGCGGTCTTCAAGAAGCTAGGATTGGGAGCCCCTACTCCGATGAGCATGCAGTTGTAAATGGCTGACCGCATGGTGAAGAAGCCTGTGGGGATACTGTATGATGTGTTGGTAAAGGTTGAAAAGTTCACATTCCCCCAAGACTTTGTGATCCTAGATTGCAAAGTCGTCTTTGATGTCCCAATCATCTTGGGTAGACCATTCTTAGCTACTGGTTGAGCATCGGAGGATATGAAAGTTGGTCAACTCAGGTTTAGATTGAACGATGAAGAAGTTTTCTTCAATATTTGTCAGTCCATGAAGAGGCCAGATGATTTGAAGAATGAAGTCTGGGCACTTGGTAAAGTTTGAGTAACCAAGTTGTCCAAGTCATGCCGCGACAATAAATTAACAACTGCTTGGGAGGCAACCCAAGGTGTAAATCGGTGCTTAGGTGCCCAATTTTTTACCCCTATACTTTATTTTTATTTGATTGTGTGCATTGGGGACAATGCACCACTTTTTTCATAGGGTGTGGGTAGTTATGGGCTTTAGTGAAGTCTGAGTAGCTTGGGTCCATGACTACCCTAACTTTTGATCCTGGAGTTTTCTTGCTTGTGTTCTTTTTCTTCATGGATATTTATTTTCTATTAAACTAGTATGTTTAGGATGTTTAGGTAGTATTTGTAGCATATAGTACTAATTCCTGCGACATATAGCATATTTTTGTGTTTTTTGAGAAAAATGAGAACCACCAAATTTTGATTAGCTAGTATACATAGTAACGATGCATGTTTAGGTGTGTTGAAAATGGTTGTTTGATAAGTGAGGTTAAATTGGGATAAAAAAGATGATCTAAGAGTCTTTTGTTGATGATGTAAGCAGTGCCATGTGAGTGTGAACTTAATTTGCTAAATATATGTGTTATGTGCTAATTCAGAACTTGTCATGTTACTCTAAGTTAGAATGTAAAATTAATTGGATTAGGAAAGGATTTTAGGCTATTGTTCTTAAAAGTCCACTTAGCCTAAATGACCAACCAAATTTGCAGAATATCCCTTGACCCTAATGTTTGAGCCTAACATGTACCTATTCTTTGAAAACAGCTAATTAACATAGTCTTGTTAGTTGTAAAATCTTGAAGCTGGCATTGGTCCTTCCTTGAACATTGTGCACCTTGACTGAGGCAAAAAGCCTAAGTTGAGGGTGGCTACCAAAAGTGGCCCTAGTTCTTAGGATGGATAATGTGCACCTTAACTCATGCCAAAAGCCGAAGTTGAGGATGGCTGGTGCAAGGGTGAAACACAAAAATAAGGAGGGAAGTTAGTGATCCAGAGAAAAGGAGAAAAATCATGTACTGGGTGCAAGAAAAATAAAGTGAAGCCTTAGTTGTGAGCTAAAAAGAAAAATGAAGTATAAGAACAAGCCAAAAAGCTAAAAAACAAAAAAGCACACAGAGTATCTTAAAATGGGAGAAAAAGGGAGAATGGAGTGGAATGTAAAGTAAAAGTGTGGGTAGGGCAAAAGTGTAGGAAAATGAAATGCAATGTCAAGGAGGGTAGTTAGTCACTATGTCCCAAAATATCATACCAAAGCCCTCTGAGCCTACAATCCAAGCCCATAAAGTCCTAAAGTGATCCTAGTCCAAGTAGTCGAAGGTCTTAATCATGAGTATAAGGGCAAGCCTATTGTATTGGGCATGATACATGAATATCTTTTGTGAGAGAGAGTGATTTTGCATACTCCCAAGATTATACATAAAAACATCATTGAGAGTGAAATACGAGACTTCTTTCTGTGAGGGCACTTGCACTGCATTGTAAGCACTAGACTTATTTAGTGATTATAGCTTGTTGGTATTATCTCTCTTGTCATAGTTGTGTTATTACATGCATTAGTCTTTACTGGTTTGCTAGATGGCTATCTGATTCTGTTTTGAAAAAGTGGTCTGGGTATCTGAGTTAAGTTTGATATGATGTATGACATTGAGCTGAGGTTTGTGTGTTACTGTATTACTTATATAGATTGAGCAACAATTTTAAGTTGAGGGTGTTGATGTGCTATAAAAATACAACACTTTTGATGCTTAAAACTTGAAATTTTGTGTGTTCTCAATGCGATGTTAGTTGATTCTATCTCTTTTTGTCTTTCATTTACGGGATTCCAAGGTTGGCCATGATTTTGGGAAGAAAATGCATATTGCAGTTTTGATGAAGTATAAGACTCTTTACGGGCCATAGTGCATTCTACGGGCCGTGAAGTAGGTTTCATGAACAAATCCAGTGAAGGGTTGAGTTTCTGAAGTTTGTTCTATGAATATGCAGATGGCTCATGGATAACTTTACGAGTTATAAATCATGTTTCGTGCCCTGAGGATCAGAGAAGAAAGACGTTCTGAAGTTTCATCAGACGAAACACCCTTACGAGTCGTAGAACACTTTACAAGCCATAGAGGGGCATCTTAGATCTCAAGTCCAATTTTACAGCAACATAGTACGAGAGTCCGATTACGGGCCGTGGATTGCAATACGACCCATAAAGTTGTTCGTGAGGCATGTTGGCCCAGCTATCCTATTTTGTTTAGGATTTATATTTTTAATATTATAAATACATTTTTAGGTTATTTTTCAAAAAGTTTACACAGAGAGTTCAACCAGTTGAGAGAATAAATAGTGAGATTGAGTAGAGTAAACATTGGAGAGTTTTGAGAAACACATGTACTTTGATTTGATCTTATAATCTTGTGATTCTCACTGAAGCTTAAATTTGTTTGTTCTTAATTCAATTGTGCAAGCGGTCTATTATGTTATTCCAATTCATAAGTCTTTCATCTACACAAATTATGAGTAGCTAAATTCACAACTAGGGTTATGGGAACCATGAACAACTAACAAAGTAAAATCGGATAAACCATAATTCTTGGAAGGTGTACATGCTTATATTAATTAACTCTCTTCATTTTACATATTTTCTAATGGTGGACAACATTAGAATCTGTCTAGTGTTACTGACTAGACCAAGATAGTAATGAATAAGAAAAGAGATTAATTAACAAGATTCGATTGATGTGTTCTCGTTTAATCAACCAAACTGGGTTAAAGAGAGGTTGTACAGGGATTAATAGGTAAGGGTTAGTAATGAACACTGTGGAGATGGGCCAATTCACGCAGTGAAATTCGCCTCTCGCCTGGGCCAAAAAGTTTGGTGAACTTAACTTACCATCCTGCATGGTACATATTAGAAAAGAATTAGATTATTCGGAGATACTAAGTTAAGGAATCATGGGGAACACAATACCCTAGTATCTCTCCATATTAGTTAAATGTCGTGATAGTTAGGTTTACTTTATTACTTGTTATTGCAACTCTCCCCTTTTTTGGGGAAGTAAGTTAGGTAATCACTCGAATTGCATTACTTGAATTCTCCTAAGTCTATATATTCTCTGTGGGTTCGACACTAACCTTGGTTAGATTCTATTTCTTGACAATGACTGTTTTATCCTCAAAATGGAGATGTAACTTGGGCAACATCAAAAGGCTACCACCACATTTTTCCCAAAAGGTTGAAAAAAGGTTGAAGAGGATAAATTTAAAAATTTCATCTCTATGTGGAAGCAATTGTCTATCGACCTCCCTCTTATTAATGAATAAGAGAAAATGCCCGCGTACACAAATTTATGAAGGATTTAGTCATGGAGAAGAGGATTGTAAGCTTAGAACATACAAACGACATCCATCATTATAGTGTCATTGCCACTAGATCTCTTGTATAAGAAGGAAAATCCCAGAGCGTTCACCATTCCTTTCATTATTGAACTGTTCAACTTTGCAAAGGCATTATGTGGTTTGGGTGCTAGTATTAACTTGATGCCTCTTGTGGTGTACAAACAGTTTGGCTTAAGATCCCCCACTATGACTACAATGCGATTGCTCATGGTCGATCGAATAGTCAAGAAGCCTGTGGTATTATATATGATGTTCTAGTTCGAGTTGAGAGCTTCATATTCCCAACAATTGTTTTTATACTTGACTATGAGCTTGATTTTGATGTCCTTATCATTTTTTAAAGACCTTTTCTAGCTACTAGGCAGACTCTAGTGACATGAAATTAGGACAAGTTAACTTCAGGTTAAATGATGAAGAGGTTGTCTTCAATGTATGTTAATCTATGAAGTAACAAGATGATTGATGAGTTATCTCTGTTATTGACAACATTGATGAAGTGAGGCCAGTTGTCCCCACTGAATAGAGATGGGTGTCAAAGCACTAGCAATAGTGATCATAAACATTGGTAGCGACGACATTTCATATTACGATGAAATGGTCAATCCACATCAAGGCCAAGGTTTTATGAGGCATCCTGCTAAGTTGGAGTTGGACTTAAAAAATAAAAAGACTCTACCCACTAGATCATCCATTGAGGAACCACCAATTTTGAAGTTAAAATCTCTTTCACCCCATCTTTGATATGTGTTATTAGGGCCTAGCAACACTCTAACAATTATCATAACAACTAATCTTAATGAAAAACATGCAGAGGCATAAATATCAGTCCTAAAATGTTTTAAAAGGGTCCCTGATGAACAATTACAGACATAATTGGCATTCCTTAAGGCATATGCACCCATAAGATTAACCTTGTCCCTAACTACAAGCCTAGTATTGAACATCAATGGCATCTCCATACTCCCATGCAAGAAGTTGTTCGTAAAAAATCATATAGTGGTTGGATACAAAAGTGATCTATCCTATTTTAGACAGTGAGCGAGTGAGTCCTGTTCAATATGTGATAGAGAAGGGAGATATCATTATGGTCCTTAATGCAAATAATGATCTTATCCTAATAAGCAAGTCATAGGCTGGAGAGTTTATATGGACTACAAAAAGTTAAATACATTTAGAGAGAAAGATTACTTCCTAATGCAATTCATGGATCAAATATTAGATTGACTTGTAGGAACGAGTGGCATTGTTTTTTGATGGCTACTTAGGTTATAATCAGATCTCCACTGCTACCAAACATCAAGAGAAAACCATATTTACATATCCATATGGGACATTCACTTTTAAAAGAATGCCCTTCAAATTATGTGATGTGTTTGCAATATTTCGAAGATACACGATGTCCATTTTCTCTTGTATGGTGGAGGACACAATTGAAGTATTCAAAGATGATTTCTCTATGGTGAGCAACTCTTTTGATCATTGTGTGAAACATTTACATGATATGCTAAAATGGTGTGAAAGTGTCATCTTATGCACAATTGGGAAAAGTGACACTTCATGGTGAAAGAAGGTATAGTTTTGGGCCATCAAATCTCCATCCAAGGCATTGAGGTTGACAAAGCTAAAGTCGAGGTGATTTAAAAACTTCCTCGACCTATCTTTGTCAAGGATGTGATAGTTTTCTTAGGACATACAGGGTTTTATATAAGGTTCATCAATGATTTCCTTAAAATTGCACATCCATTGTGAAAGTTACTTAAGAAGGAGGCGAAGTTCATATTCAATGCGGCATGTCTTAAAGAATTTACAAGGTTGAATTAGAATTAGATTTTGGCACCTATCATCATTGCACCTGATTGGAATAAGCCAATTGAGATAATGTATGATGCAAGTGAGATTGTACTCGATGTAGTATTGGAGCAAAGAAGGGAGAAGATTCTAAATCCCATATACTATGCCAGTTTAGCTCTGAATACATTCCAAAGAAACTATATAGTGACAGAACAAGAGTTGCGTGCAGTGGTCTTTACATTCGAGAAATTCAAGTCTTGGACTCCAAAGTCATTGTTCATACTGATCATTTAGCACTCAGATATTTGATGGAAAAGAAAAATACTAAACCAAGGTTGATTCGATGGGTGTTGCTCTTACAAGAATTCAACTTTGTGGTAATAGATAGAAAAAAATAGAGAACCAGGTTGCAAACCATTTTTATAGACTTGAAGATGAAGCTATGGCGAAGCTCGAAGATGGTGTAGAAATAAATGACTCATTCCTAGATGAGAAAGTGTAGGTTGCATCACATAACTTGATTTCGCGGTTTGTGTACTATGCTAATTATTTAGTCGGTGATGTGGTACCTCCTAATATGACTTCCAACTAACGTCAAAACTTTATGTCTAATATGCAGAAGCTCTTTTGGAATGAGACTTATTTATTTTGTGTTTGTGCTAATGGGATTACTCATCACTGTGTACTTGAGGTAGAGATGATGGGCATACTTGAAACATGTCATACGTCACTTGTTGGAGGGCATCATAGTGGCATTTGGACAGCCCAAAAATCTTACAATATGGCTATTATTGTCCTAGAAACCACCAAGATGCCCATGACTATATTTAACAACCCATCATAAGATGAGAAGTTTCACATCAGCAAAACACAGGAGAGAAGTTGAGTATACAAGTAAATAGGTCTTACCTACTAGTGACGCGTTTTAAAGTCGTGTGGGCCTAGGTCCAAAGTAGACAATATCACTGGAAGGTTGGGTTGTTATAGATGGTATCAGAGCTACTCTTGTGTTAGCCTTGTCAATGTGGGTTAGAGTTCAACTGAATTTAGACAAATCTCGATGAGGTGGTGCCCAGCATCTCTCATGTGTTTTGCTGATATAAGACTTCACATCTTAATATGGATTTTTACATACACCCCTTATATGGACTAAGATCCTTGAAGAGGTATTCCTCACCGCATAAAATTTACCTAGGCTTAGTACTGAGGTTTTGTCTGCCTCATCGGGATGTTTTTAAACTCAGTTAAACTCTAAACCATATCGACAAGGCTGACACGGGAGTAGCTCTGATATCATCTGTAATAGTCCAACCCGCTAGTGATATTTTTCACTTTGGGCCTAGGCCCACACTATTTTAAAATGTGTCACTAGTAGGTAAGACATGTTTACTTATGAATCCAACATCTTTCCTATGTTTTATCAACATGGGACTTCTCATCTTATTATGAGTTGTTACGCTATCCGAAGTCTTGTTATAAGTCACAAAGAGAAGGTGGAATTTTATGGAAACATGAGCTCTCTCTTAACCCAATCCTAGTGATCCGTTATTTAACGTATGCGGTATTGACTTTATGGGACCTTTTGTGAGCTCCAATGGGAACCAATACATCCTAATTATTGATGACTATGTATCTATATGAGTGGAAGCAATCTCACTTCCCAACAACAAAGGCCAAAGTATCACAACATTCCTAAAGAAAAACATCTTCTTCGGATTTGGTACCCCTCAAGCGGTTATAAGCGAGGAGGTTCCCATTTACAATAGGTTATTTTATGATATACTCGAGAAATATAGGGTAAGACACAGTGTTTTGATGCCATACCATCTCCAGACAAGTAGAAGTGTTAAATCATGAAATCAAGAAAATACTTGCGAAGACTGTGAATGTAAACCGAACAGATTAGGCAAGAAAGCTTGATGATGCATTATGGGCATACTGGACTTCATTCAAGACTACTATAAGCATGTCTATGTATCAACTTGTGTTTGGAAAGTCTTGTCATTTGCTGATGGAACTTGAGTACAAATCAATGTAGGTACTAACGAAGCTAAACTTGGATTGGAGTGATGCATCAGAGTTAAGGTTAAACCAACGGAACGAGTTTGATGAATGTCGCTTAAAGGACTATGAAAGTTTAGCATTATAAAAGGAGATGTATCATGACCAAAAGATTGAGAATTGCAAGTTTGCATCGGGTGACTTGGTCCTTATTCAACTTAAGGATACACTTATTTACTAAGAAGCTAAAGTTACAATGGGTAGGTCTATTCAAGGTTCCTTATGTATATCCCATGGAGTAGTGGACTTGGAAAACTATGATGGTATGAGATACAAAGTCAATGTCAAAGTATCAAACTGTAACTAGACAATGATAAAGACATGAAGATCGTAGAAGTTTGAGAACTTGCTGAAGTCTGAGTAGCAAGTAGCCTACTTTGTGTTGCGATGTTAAATCAAGCGCAACTTTGGAGCCAACCCAAGAAAAAATTATTCTTTATATTTTTTCCTTTCATTTTGACTCATAATATAGTTAGATTAACTTGAGTTTGTAATAGTTCTTTAGTATAGTGTCAACTTAAAGTGTAGGAAAAATGCAAGGTGGCCATTTATTTTTGTGAATTATGTAGAATTACATTGCAAAAGTTAGAAAGATCAAAGGGGAAAATTAGGGTTTTACGAAGGGTATATAAGAGTCACAGAAATGACTACGACTCATAGGTGCCACTCTTGGAATCCATGACCATATGAATTGCAAATATTTTAGGTCTATGAACTATATTTATGATCCATGAAATAAATAACTACTCATGTACCTAGTTTGTATATCTTAGGTGAGATATCAAATTTTCTAAGTGTCAAAGGAATCTACGAACCTTCCTACAGGCCGTAGTTATAATTACGACTCACAGATGAACTCTCGTGAATGACAGTTCTTAAAAGTGTAAAATCATCCAAGAATCCCCTTATTACGAGTTATAGTCAATACTACAACCCGTGATCGAGCCTTCGTGGATGCCAAGTAGTCAAAATAAATCATGACCCAATCTAGTTTCTTCCATATATTTAAATGGTGAAATTAAAATTTTTTCTTACATTTTCTATCGAGGCCCAAACCTAAGGCCCAGTTGTAATACGAGGAATAAGGGACCCATATGCACCTCACCCAAGCCATCTTATCATACATCAAGCATTCATAGCTAAACATCACATAAAGTGGAATTTAAAATGGGAAAGAGATTAAATGAAGACATTCAAGTTTCAAGAGAACATTTCAAAATAACATCATAGTCTAAATATACCATCTAAACTTTACTTAACAACAAGTGGTGAATAGTTTCGGTTTCCCTTAAATAGAAAAGACATGAAAATAAGATAGAAAGTACAAGCCTTTAAACATAAAGTCTAAAATGTACAACCATCCGAAAAGTAAGCATGAAGAAAATAGGTGAAGACCCGAACTAAAGGCTCACGACTACTACTAGTCTTGAATGCCAACAAGCTAGCCACATGCTAGTGAAATAGGAAGAGTGTTTCTCCATACATGGTGAGATGTTGTAGGCAAAATATGTGTAGTACATCGGGAATGTACTAAATATGTGGATGGAATGTAAACATCAAATTATTAAATGATAAGGTCTCCATGCATGAAATGATAAGGTCATCATTTAATGTGCTTAAGCATGCATAAGGAATAAAGCTCATATGGAGTAAAAGCAATGCATTATATGAAATAGATGTGATGGAACAAAAACATCAAATCTCACACTTTGTGGGAATGGATCATAACTAGCATATAAGACCATGTAAGCTACTACATGGAATCCAACATAACTCCCTATATTGGCACAAAGAGACAACTTGTCGGGTGAAACTCCATCACTTAAGCATGCATAATCAATTAACATAAATCGCTTACGTAGACCCACTAGCCTAGCCTACAAGGGCTCCAATGGTGGCACATAGTTAAAAAGGCAAAAGGTTACTACTAGAGTTCCCTTACTGAACCCTACCTCAATGACTCATTCGGTGCTAAGTCATCTCACAAAATACTTTAAAGCATATACTTAGTCAAGTAATGAAACTTAGAATCATAAATGACAATTTCATAAGAGTAGCTCGAAACCTTAGGAACCATCAAATGAGAATTGTCCTTTTACTTTGGAGACCATCAGAAACATCTTTTAAGGGCAACATTAACATGCTTCTATATTTGACTAAATTATTAACTTAAAACCTTTCTTTTAAGCCCTTATCATTATCATCATATCATGTGAAAATCATCTTTGAAGTTAGTGCGCTTGTACATTAACTTGAAAGCTAATGAATCAAAGGAAACATGCATGAACAAAAACAAAATATACAACATTAAATCAAGTACTGAGCAAACCACACATCATCAATAAAACCTTATATATTAGGATCATGGTCATTAACTCATTTTTAATGGAAAAAACATGGTAAAACATTTCATGATACCATTGGAGACAAAATACATGGTAATGCATCATAAAATCATCATTTAAGTCATAGGCATGCATAATGGTATTCTCAAAGAACTTAAAGAAAAGTTAAAAAGATTTTAAGAAGGGTCTTTGTGGGTGGAAGTTACCCATAAATCAACTCACATACCTTGATTAGGAGCTTAGAAAAAGGAACTTGAAGTTTGGGGAAGAACCTTGGAAACCCTATCTTGCCTTGCTCTTCTTGAGAGTACTCTTGACTTAGGAGATTTTGAGAGATTGAGAAAATGAAGGGGATGTGAAGTCCAAAGAGGGTTTTAGGTCTGATATGGGGCTTATGGAACCTCAAAATGACAGGTTTAAGCCTAAGGAACGTGGAAAGAATAAAAATGTCCTTCATTAAAACTGTCAAATCTTAATTAACGACTCTCGATTATGGGTCGTAGAGTCAACCACGAGTCGTGGTTTGAGTCATCCTATTCTTCTTTTCCAATCTTTAGTGACTGTTTCCAATTGACCATTTCCATGAAACCTATTTACGGCTTGTGGATCAGTCTACACTTAAGGCTCGTAGAAGCCCTCGTGGATCCCTCCTACACATAGCCAATTTTCTCATTCTCTAGGGCTCCATCCATGAAACCTAACCATGGTCTGTTAATAGGACCACGAGTCATCCTATTGTCTATTATTTCAATTCCAAAAACCTTAATTTTCTATCAATCCTGGGCTTCAATCCATGAACCTTTTCTACTGTCTGTATTTTACTCATGCGCCATAAATGGCCCTCGTAAGCCCCCTTGACACTAAGACAAATTTTAAATCCTAGAGCCCCTATCCACGAATCTAGTCTATGACTCATGGATTGAGCCACGATCGTGAACTAGGCTTGTGAATTATTTTTCAATTAACCTCCTAACTTGTGGGTCCTTACATTTTCCCTCAAATTTCATCAAGTTCCAACCAATTCACTCACTCTCCAATATAGTTTTGATCACCCCATGCCCACCACTTCTTCACCTCCTACTTGAGTCCAGATAATAGGATTTCTATCATCAGGGTCACCAGTCGTCGTCATCTCATTTCTGTATTGTATGGCCTTTGTAAGTGTCTACTAAAACACCCAATGAGATGTATTTAATAGACATGAACTTACTATTTTAAATTAGATTGGTATGCTTATAGTCATTATCATAGTGAGGAATTAGGATTATACAGTTCCATTTTTCTGTCTTTAATTGATAAATCAACATAAGGAATTATCTACAATTGATGATTAAAATTGTAATTGGACTTAATAAAGGTTTACAAGGGTTTGAGGATGATGGTACTGTGTTTAAATAATTGTAACATATTGGTATGGACATGAACTGGGAAGTCAGGATTTAACCTGTGGAAATTGATTTGGGGTAGGGGAAGTTAGTGAAATATTTGCCCTAAGTTATGCTCAAAATGGGACTTTAAAGATTTAAAATGGACTAAATACCTGAATTTTTAGTAAGTCCTAAATTTACAAATTACGAAGGCCTTTTAGGGATCGTGATTTCATACATGGCTCGTAATTGTCCTTTGTATTAGGACTTTATAGACCTTAAAATATGGTCCAACAAGACGAACCCTATGTATGACTCGTTGTTTGTTCTACAGGTTGTAGATGTGGTTCGTACCAAGGACCCTGCAACTATGAATCCTATTATGAGTTGTAGTTTGATCAACGACTCGTGAAAGGCATCCGTAGTTCAGACTCAAGAAACCAGAAAAATTGTACCTTGTATCTACGAGTGGTTTTTAGGTTCGTAGTTCCATCTACAACTCGTAAATAACCATTGTAGTCCCTAAATTAGAAAATCAAAAAAAAATTGTACTTCTACTTTTCATTTTGGGTTCATATTCTATACGAACACTTTTTTTTTCTAGTTTGATGTCTCCAAAATGCACTGTCACAAATAGGCCAAGGCTCAAGCCCTTTGCCAATAAATTATCGATGAAGCTATAGAGGAAGAGTGAAAAGGGTCTTAGAGACAGCCCATATGAGAACATTGAGTCTCGACAGATGTCACGACCCAAGCTTAAGGCCTAGCTAGGGCATAGTGAATGAGATCCCCAAAGGAACCTCAAACTAACCCCTTAGCATTCAATCAAGCATTCAAGGTAATTATAAAAGAATACATAAGCAGAATCATAAACTTATCATATATCATAACGTAATGAAGATCAAGCATAAGAGTATACAAGTCTGAAACTAAAACAGTACATAGGTCACATACATGCCCTAACCCATGACATAAGATAGGGGCTCAGACAGGTCCCAGCTCACCCTAAACATAAAGAAAGTTGTTTCTAGAACATAAGCAACGACATGAAAGTAAGATAGAAGTCCTTGTCCTAAAATCATGAGGATTCACCCAATCTAGATTGTCAAAGTATCTAGATCAAGCCACATGAATGGATAATAGGATCACTTGCAACTGCATTATGATATGATCCAAGCGTAGAGCATGCATTAGTACTTTTGAATGTACTAAACATGCGGGAATGCAATGTAAAATGGGCATGATAAAACCTGCATTGAAGTGTTAGATTAAAAGGGCATATATATATATAGAAGAGAATATTGTATCAAGATGCCATGAAATACCATGATGCATGAATCATATAATACATAAACGTATGTGGGGCCCTCACTGGCATGTAAGACCATGTGAGCAATTACAATGAATCTCGATATTGCCTCTATACTAGAGAGAGAGTAGCCTACTTTCTAAAGGTAGACTATACCCAACATAGTAGGTGGTAGTACATACAGAATCATCCATATTGGGCTTAAACATGAACCCATAGTGGCACATAGTTATGAGATAGGTAAGCTTTATATAAGGTCCCTTAGGAATAGTCCCCCACCTCCAATCTCATTTGGTGCTAAGTCATCATCCCACGGAATACATATATATACATGAACATGCTTGTCATAGGATCATAAATCATTTCAAAGTCATCATGCATACTTAGGCTTCAAGGCCAAATCATACTTCAAATCATACTTACATCCATTGGAATAGCTCATTCATAACTTTTACATGATAGTTTGTACACACCCTTAAGCACTTAAAGCCATTTCATACTCATCATAGTAATCATAATCATGTCATAATCATACTTACCTTGAAACCATGTTCATAATGATAATTGGTAATCAAAACCTCATGAAAAGCCTTGTTCATGCTTGCTCACTACATGAAAAGTAAGAGTAAAGCATGGGTACATGAAATTCATACTTAAAACGTGATAATAAGATAGAAACATGCATAATCCATGAAGAAATAAACATTTGAATCATAATTAAGGTTTCTCATGCATGAAATCATAGTTAAAAGGGATATGCGAGTTCAAATATCATGAAATCCATGTAATCCAATAGAATAAGACGTGATTCATGCTTAAATCATCATTTAAATGCAGCTCATATAATAATTTCACCAATTTTAAGTCAAAACATAAAAACCATGCTTAGATCATACTTTAAAATTATGAAAATAGATAAAGAGATCTTTGGGCTCTAAGGTTGGAATGAAACGAAGGATGAATCCACATACACCTTTCTTAGGAAGAAGAATTTGAGAAGAAATCAACTTAGTCTTGAAACCACAATTGAATTCCTAGCTTGAATCCTTGAATGATAGGCTTGAGAGTGTTTTGAGACTTAGAATTTGAACTAAGTATTAGGCTTGCATGAAAGTTTATGAAATACACTAGGGACTGATTTAGGACTGTAAGGAGTAAATAAAAGTCCCAAAAGGCCTTGTGTTTGAAGCAAATGACCAAAAAGACCCAATTGAAATGAGGCCTAAAAGTGTCCAAGGTACACTGAGTG
Source organism: Solanum rostratum (assembly GCA_029948455.1). Classification (NCBI taxonomy): domain Eukaryota; kingdom Viridiplantae; phylum Streptophyta; class Magnoliopsida; order Solanales; family Solanaceae; genus Solanum; species Solanum rostratum. Next base: position 10,639,001 of record CM057053.1, on the reverse strand, counting down.
GCACCCTCTTCGAGCCGTGGTGTGCACCACAGTCCGTGAAGGGGTCTGTAGTCGTGCACTTGAGCCAAAATCTAGAGGGCCTTGTGAAGGAGTCCTTTCCTGAGACAGACCACTGGTCATGGTGTCAACCACAACTCGTGGTGTGCACCACTTTCCATGATGTGCTCCGTGGTGGGCACACCCTCAAGGGATTAATGAACCAAGGCATTCAAGGCCAAGACCACCTCCATGGTACACTTCACGACCAGTGAAGTGCTTCACAGGCCATGGAGAGTACCTGGTAGGGTTACTTTGGCCAAAATTCTTTTGAATTAATTTTTCAAGAAACGTTAAGACTTTACAAAGTTTGGGTCCTTATATCATCCCCCTTTTGGAATCATTCATCGTCGAATGAGATAGAACATGTCTTGAGTGGGTCAAAACGAACATGAAATTGTCCAACGTGGATGAAAATTGCAAATTTTAACATTTAAAACCTTTGAAATCATCAAATTCATGCTAAAACATCATTCAAATCAATTTTGTGTACATGTATGCATATCATGGCATAAAGATATAGAATTGAAGGAATTCAGACCATTTAAGCATGAAGAACCTAGTACCTTAGGCTTGAGTAGATTGGAATAGATAAAGGTATCATCTCATCATATATGATTCTATTTCCCATATAGCACTCTCAACATATTGGTTCCTCCAAAGGACTTTAACCGATGCAATTTCCTTGTTATGAAGCCTCTTCACTTTCTATCCAAGATCTTAATAGGCACCTTTTGATAAGTCATGTTCTCCTCTACATCAACATCTTCCATAGGTACAATCAAGCTTGGATCACCAACCAATTTCCTAAATATGGACATATGGAACACTGGACGAATGGAACTCATATCCGAAGGTAACTCTAATCTGTGAGCCATATTGACAATCCATTCAACAATCTCACATGGGCCTATATACCATGAACTTAACTTGTCTTTTTTACCAAAATGCATCACACCCTTCATAGGTGAAACCTTCACATATACCCAATCACCAACATGGATTTCAAGATCTCTTCTCCGAACATCCGAATAATCTTTTGACGACTTTGAGCCATTTTAAACTTCTCCAAAATCAAATTCACATTCTCTATGGAATCCAACACCAAATCAAGGCCAATCAATGCCACCTCACTTATCTCAAATCAAACTACCAAGGATTAGATCTCCTCCGATATAAAAACCTCAAATAGTGTTATCCTAATACTAGTATGATAACTTTTGTTGTAGGCAAACTCAATAAGCATTAGATGATCATTCCAATTACCTTGAACTCCAACACACAAGCCCTCAACATGTCATCCAAAGTCTGAATTGTCCTCTCGACTTTCCCATCAGTTTGAGGATGAAATGTGGTGTTCGAATTCACCTTAGTACCAATCCCCTTCTAAAATGACCTCCAAAAGAGAGAGGTCAATTGAACACCACGGTCCAATATAATAGGCAAAACCACACTATGTACTCTAAGCAACTCCTAGATATAAATTGGCACAATCCTTGGCATTGAAAGTAGTCTTGATCGGTAGAAAATAAGCCAACTTGGTCATCCAATCCACAATTACCCAAATAGAGTCAGTCATATTGCTCCCGGGTATGAGGCAAACCTGTCACAAAGTCCATATTCACAACTTCCCACTTCCAAGTAGGGATATGAATATCTTGGGTCAAACTGTCAGGCCTTTGGTGTTCTACTTTCACTTATTGACAATTAGCATATTCAGATATGAACTTGGCTATGTATCTCTTCATGTCACTCCATTAATAAACTTCTTTCAACTCCTGATACATCTTGGTGGATCCCGAATGTATAGAATAGGGAGAGTTATGGGCTTCTCTCAAGATACCTCCCTTAGGCCATCAACGTTCGAAACACACAATCGATCATGATACCAAAGTACACTATCTCCTCCTTGGGAGAAAACGTCTATCTTCTTTTCGGCAACCAACTTTTCAAATAAAAAAATGATGGGTCCAAATCTTGTTTTTCTTTAATATCAACAACCACAGAAGATTAGTCTCATTTTGAACATGAATACCACCATCATTAGAATCTACCAACCTGACACCTAATCTAGCCAAATGGTACACATCCTTCACCAACTCCTTCTTGGCCTCATCAACATAAACCATACTACTCATATATAGTCCAGTAAGGGTATCAGCTACAACATTTGCCTTGCCTAGATGGTATTTCATACTCATGTCATAATCTTTAAGAAGTTCCAACTATCTCATTTGTCTCAAGTTAAGGTCTCTTTCAATGAACACATGTTGCAAACTTTTGTGATCGATGAACACATCAACATGAACCTCGTAAAAATAATGTCGCCAAATCTTCAAAGAAAATACCACAACCTCTAACTCAAGATCATGATTTGAATAATTCCATTCATGAACCTTCAACTGTCAAGATGCATATGCTATAACCTTGCCATGTTGCATAAGCACACAACCCAAACCAATTCGGGAAGCATCACAATATCGCACAAATCCATCTAAGCCATCCAATAGTGTAAAAACAAGAGTTAATGTAGGTCAATTCTTTAGAGTCTGAAAGCTTTTCTCACCTCATCTATCCATTGGAACTTGGCCTTCTTCTGAGTCATCTTAGTTAGTGATAAAGAAATAAATAAAAAAACCTCAAAAAACCTCCTATAATAACTAGCCAACCCAAGAAAACGTTGAATATCTAAAGGAGACAACAGTCTAGGCCAATTCTTCAATGCCTCAGTCTTTTTTTTTTTAGCAACCTTAATACCATCACTGATACTACATGACCAAGAAAGACTACCTCATATAACCAAAACTCACATTTATTAAACTTGGCAAATAATTGTTTATCCCTTAAGGTCTGAAGAAGTAACGTCAAGTGATCCATATGTTCTTGCTCACCCTATGAATAAATCAGAATATCATAAATGAAAACAATCACAAAAGTATGAAAGAATGGCTTGAACACCCGATTAATGAGATTCATAAACACCGTCGGAGCATTAGTAAACCCAAAAGACATCACCACAAACTCAAAGTGCCCATACCTAGTCTAAAAAGCCATCTTAAGAATATCACATTCCCATACTCTCAACCGATGATAGTCGAAATAAAGGTCAATCTTGGAAAAGTGAGTAGCACCTTGTAATTGATTAAACAAGTTATCAATCCTCTGTAATGGATACTTATTCCTTATAGTCACCTTGTTCAATTATCGATACTCAACACACATCCAAAGTGGCCCATCCTTCTTCCTCACAAATAAAATAGGAGAATCCCGTGGTGAAATACTAGGCCTAATAAAGCCCTTCTCCAGCAAATCCTTCAACTCCTCTAGTTCTACCGGTGCCATATGGTAAGGAGGAATGAAAATAGATTGAGTATCAGGAAGAAGATCTATGCCAAAGTCTATTTTCCATTCGAAAGGAAAACTAGGCAGATCTCCAAAAAGACATTCGAAAACTCATTAACCACAAGAACCGACTCAAGAGTAGGAGACTTAAACTCAACATTTCTAACCCTTCCTATATGATAGATGCACCTCTTAGAAATCATTTTCTAGGCTTTGAGGTAAGATATAAACCCATCTTTAAAAGCAGAGTCACTACCCACTCACTCAAGAATAGGCTTATTTGGGAATTGAAACTTGACCATTCGGGTCCTACAATCTATAGAGACATAAGAAGCATGTAACCAATCCATCCCAAGAAAGACATAAAAATCAATCATTTCAAGTTCAACAAGTCACAAGGAAAACCTTTATGCAAAGCAAAAATAGGATAACCCTGATAAACTCTATGGGCAAGCAAAAATAGGATAACCCTGATAAACTCTATGGACTACAATAGATTCACCCATGGGAGTATAACCTGAGAATGGCTCCCTTAAGATTTCAGGATTTATATCAAACTTAACAACTAATAAAAGAGTGAAAAAAGATAAATTTGCACATGGATCAAGTAAAGCATATACATAAAAATTAAAGACTTTCAACATACTAGTCACCACATCTGGAGTCTCCTCTACCTTCTGCCTAGCATGTACCATAGAACTTGTGGTTGTAAGGACCATCACCTTGTTGAGCCTTTGGTTGGCCTTGACCACCCAGTACCATTTGGGCTTGAGAATGGCCACCTTGAACTTTCTTTAGATCACTAGGACAATCGGCAAGCTTATGGCCCATCTTGCCACACCCATAACAAGCACCAGAATCCCTCAAGCATCTACCAGGGTGATTCCTTCCATACCTTTCACACTTAGGATGTAATGGCCCATCTTCACCTTGTGCCTTAATATATGGAACTCTATCATTAGCAACCCCTGATTTAAACCTTGGCCTTGTTGAAAGCCGCCACTCCTAAAGTTAGAGAACCCACCATCAAAACAAGGTCTCTCGGAAACCCTCATTCTCTTTTCAATAAGGTTCTCCCCTTTAATTTGTTCGACATATATCATAAGCCTAGGAATGTCTATCTCCTTGATGAGCATAGTTGTGCAGCATTCTTTAACAACCAAGTCAGAAATCCCTGAGATAAACTTGTACATTCTAGCACAGGGGTCAGCCACTAGTGTAGGACAATACTTTAAGAGTTTAGTAAACTTGAGGGAAAAATCCCTCACACTCGTACCTTCCTGTTTAAGGTTGATGAAGTTGGTCAATTTAGTTTCCCTAAGTTAAAGAGGAAAGAAACAATCTAGAAAAGAAGATTTGAACTCCTCCCAGCTAACTCTATCATCACCCACTCTCTTACTTAACCATTGAGTGTACCACACTTGGGCCACTCCCTTTAATTGATAGGCAGCCAACTCGGCCTTCTCTTCTAAAGAAACCCCCATGATATCCAAAACTTTGTGGATCTCATTAATGAATTCTAAGGCATCTTCATCAAGTTTGAAACCATAAAACTTTGAAGGATTTATGTGGGCAAAGTCTCTAACCCTAGTAGTTGGGGTGGGTACATGAGTAGAAGGAACAACCTGACCATCTTGGGTAGCCATACCTCGGTCCACCATAGTAATCGCAGTCCAAAACTCAGCACTAGTAACTGGCTCTCCCATAGGCTCTTGGGGAGCTTGGTCCTCATGAATGGGAGCTATCTAAGTTAAGGTGCTCTTCTTTGAGGCATCATTTGAAAAGGAAATAAAGAACATTCGTTAGATTTAGGAAACCTTAGGATATGTTCTATGGCATGACATGAATCATGAAAAAGTGAGACATTTCTTAAAATGCCTTGTAGCCTCCTACTCATAGATATGGTGCACTTCATACCCATAAGTAAGACTATACTTGACGCAATATGTTAGACTCTGAGGACCATTTCAAGGCCTTAGTGCTCTAATACTAAGTTTTTCACAACCCAAGCCTAGACCTATTCATAACATGGTGAATGAGATCCTCAAAGGAACCTCAAACTAACCATGTAGCATTCAATCAAGCATTCAAGGCCACTATAGAAGAATACATAAGTGGAAGAATAAACTTATCATATCTCATAATGTAAGAAAGATTAAGAATAAGAGTATACAAGTCTGAAACTGAAATATTACATAGGTTCCATACATGCCTCTAACTCATGACATAGGATGGGGGTTGACAGTTCTTGGCTCACTCTGAACATAAATAAAAGTTATCTCTAGAACATAAGCAATAAGATAAAAGTAAGATAGACAGCCTTGTCCTGAAAGCATGAGGACTCACCAAATCAGATCATCATAGTATCTAGATCTAGCCATGAGGATGGATATCGGATCACCTACGAGGATGGATATCGGATCACCTACACCTACATTGTGATATAATGCATGCATAGAGTATGCATGAGTATTTTTGAATGCACTAAGTATGTGGGGCATGCAGTGTAAAATAGTTATGAGAAAGCCTGCATTTAAGTGTTAGATGACAAGGGCATATATTTATACACACACACGTAGGGCTTATCATTTAACAGGTACATAGCCTCTTTCGAGAGGCAAAGAATAGCTATCTTTCATAAAGAAGAAAAGAAGCAAACCTTTTTAGTACTACCAAACTCGAGGCGAAGAGGGATTCACCGAAACAAATCAATAGGAGGGTTAAAGCACTTGTTTTCAGGTATGTTGGACCTTCATTGCCTGCTGATCTATCTAATGATTTTCTGATGGGATAGTTCTATCATTGTGACCACAATATCACATTACCATGGCACTGCCTTGTTGGGAAAGTGGTTGATAGGAACTTAAGACTTTTTGGGACACTCAGAGTTGTTGATGGTTCAACATATTATATATGCATATATACACACTGTCACGACCCGAAATTCGATCGTGATGGCACTCACCTAACCCACCAAGGCGAGTCAGCCCAATACCTACTAATCCAACCATAACAATAATAGTGGAAGAGAAAATAGTCTAATATGACAAATAATCATAGGAAGACCAACTACAACCATCCCAGAACTGGTGTCACGTGTACAAGCCTCTAAATACATAGTACTCGAACAAAATAAGTGTCTCAAATGTCCAGTCCTCAAATAGAACATAACATAATAATGGATTCTTTGAAGGTCCACCGGTGACATAAGCAGCTACCTTAAGGATAATCCGGAAGCTCGGTCTTGCAAATGAGAAAATTCTAACTAGAGGGACCGGGCTCGCAACCTACAAAAATGTAGCAAGGGGTGAGTACCAAAACAACACGATACTCAGCAAATGGAACTAACCTAGAGTAAAACAATGAAGAACCAAGTAACTCCTTCACACCCAACCACATACTGCCGAACTACAAACCTGCACTCACAAAAGTCCCAGCCCAGCAACACATAATACACAATAAAGATAGTTTTTCAGTATATCACAATTATCAAATCACAAGCCATAACTCACACATGATAACATAATCAATCCTATGAAAAACATCATGCCACATAATAATATGCAAGGATGAGATGCAATGTCATGCAATGCAAGGTGGTATCAAGACCGTCGCACAGCCTGTCGTATATACCCCCGTCGAGCTAAGGCTCCAAGACTAAGGGGACCCATGGGGACCTCGCAGGCCATATACCTCAATCACAATATATATCAACTACCTTGCCACCCAAGTGCTCGTGGTCAAGGACTCATGATAAGAATCTCGATGTATCAACTACCTTGCCACCCAAGTGCTCGTGGTCAAGGACTCATGATAAGAATCTCGATGTATCAACTACCTTGCCACCCAAGTGCTTGTGGTCAAGGACTCATGATACGAATCCCAGTGTATCAACTACCTTGCCACCCAAGTCCTCGTGGTCAAGGACTCATGATACGAATCACCATTAACAACTTCTCAAAATGTCATGAGTATGATGATGCATGCAATCAAGTCACAATTATAAAAGCAATATTCCTCTCAATAAGTACAATAGATATCAAAGTTCTCAATGTTTAGCAATTATAATATTCACCCTCTTTTTTACATATTTGGGTACAATTCTCTTTTAAGATATTTTACCCCATTTTAGTAACTTTATTTCCTCAAACAACACATGATCCTCAGTATATATCATGATTATCTCCCTTTCTCAACACGTTATGTTCACACTATTCTCAATTTAGGATTTACATGCTCTCGAAGCAACACATAGACAATTAAAGCCCTCACACTGGCATCACAATAAGAATTATCAACCCAACACATGATACGATCACATCCCATATATTACAACATAAGGAAGCATACGAAGTTCAACATATTTAACAAAAGTTTAGAAATTCACTTGCCTTAATTAATAGAATGACAGTCCAAATCTTGAGTCTTTCGTAACGCTTTCAGATGATCAAAATCTGTTCAAATACATAATCTACATAAGAATACGAATCCAATGACACTCATATTGCTACATTTATTTTTGGCTCAAAAATCGGGTCAAAAAGTCACCCCGAGCCCTTAAATTCGAATCTGGAAAATTCTTTCAGATTATGTTTACCCATAATAAACTAAACGTATACGTCAAATTTCAGCTAAAACGGATCGTTATTCGACCCCCAAATCAATATTTTATTCTAAGAACCCTAGGCTATATTTTCTTAATTTAACATAAATTATACACGTTTCTACCCTAAAAATTTATTCATAATCTCATGAAAACCTAATAGAAAGGATTAGATAATTACCTTGATATTTTTAGATGAAAATCATAATTTTTCTCCTCTTCTTTTTCTTTCTTTTCCTTCCCGCATTTTTTCTTCTGCGTTTCTGCGTGCTTTTTCCATGTTTCGCTGCTTCTGATTTGTTTTTGGGGACTTTGGGCATTCAGCCCTTTGTCCCCTATTATATATATATGTATATATTTTTTTTTCTTATTTATTTATTTTAATATATTAAAAGTGATAAATTTTATTAGCTTATTTTTTTATAAATATGGAATAAATAGTATATGATCTGAATTAAAATATTATTTCAATTCACCAACTAAATTAGTTTTCTAAAATTATCCATCAACTAAATGACCGTAATTATCGAATAGTCCAAAATTTTCAATTTAAATTCACGAAAAAAAATCTTTTATGAAAGAAAGAGTATTTATTTTTAAAATGACCTAACGGGTCATTACACACACACACACACATGAATTCCATAATACATAAATATATGTGGGATGTAACCTCAACCGACATGTAAGACCATGTGATCGATTATATGGAATCCTGATGTTGCCTCTACACTAAAGAAAGAATAGCCTACTTGCCAAAGGTACACTATACCCTATATAATAGGTGGCGGTTCATACATAATCATCCATATTTTCCATAAACATGAACCTATGTTGGCACTTAGGTATGAGATAGATAGGCTTTATAAAAGGACCCTTAGGGAAAGTCCCCCACCTCCAATCTCATTCGGTGCTAAGTCATTATCAGAATAAATAAATAAATAAATAAATAAATAAATATATCACGTCAAACTTACTGGGTTAGTTGATACAAAGTCTAGAAAAGTAAAGCTAGAAGCTTGTATATGTCAAAGTATTGCTCCAAATTAGAAAATGGAAGGTCACTATCAAAAGGATATCAATGGTAGGATCTGATCATCTAAGAATCCCCAGATGCATGAAGTAGAATGCATTAGTGTAATACTCCTTAAGTTGGAACAAAAAAGATAATGCAGGAACCCAGTGCTGGTGCAGTGACCATGAGCCCAAATTATGAGCTGTAGATAGTTCTTTGAGTTGCATGTTGATGACACCTGGACTTAGACAAATTTTTTTTTTTTTTTGGGGGGGGGGGAGGATAGGCTCTAGAATGAGGATTACGGACTGTAGAAGGAAATATGATTTGTAGGAGAGGATCGTAAATGGGACCCTGAACTTGAAAAAATGATAGGTTTGCAAAACTTTTTGTATGACTCAACAAGACGAGCCGTACATGATTTATGGGCCATACCCCAGCAGTTAGGTAAATTTTAGTATTTCTGGACAATTCCACAAGGGAGCTTTTATGGGTCATCGAATAGTTTACAGACTGTGGTCCTTGGTCATTATTTTTTCTAGATTGTGAGGGTGTTAGTACCTCAATTACGAAGGATTTGTACGATCTATAGAAGATAGGATGGCCTATGGAAGTTTCTGTAGTCGAGATTCAAAGAGGTCCTTTTTGGCCCAATTTCTACAAAGGGCTTTCCATGGACCATAGCTGGGTCTACAACCTATAGATTTTGTCTGTAGTCCTTGTCCGATAAAATTTAGTTGAGGATATTTTGTCATTCCTACCCTCTGAACTCCTAAACTACGTTGTTCGAACCCTATAAATCTACCAAAAATCATTTATACTCAGTTATGTCACCCTATTCCTATCTAATCCCTTAATTCACCAAAATTCTCTATAACCACTTTTTCCTACAAGACTCCATTGAAGTTCAAGTCAAGGGTTTCAAGTTGTACCATTAATTCTCAAGCTTTTCTCTACTAGTTCACTTAAGGTATGTGGGTATTCATCCATGGGTCTCTTTTATCCATAGAGCTCAAAGGATTCTCTACTTTTCCAATGAAATTCCAAGTATGAAATTTATGGGTTTTAATTATTTTGGTTCAATTGCTTGAACTTTATTTTATATTGTGATTGTTGATCCATCAACACATAAATTGATGTCAATTGCATGAATTTGATGATGTACAAATAAACTCTCTACAATGTTATCTAGCATTCATGAATTTTACTATGGGTTCCTTTAATTTTGATTTCAATTGAGATTATTTTTCATGACTATGCATGATTCCACTGAATTACATGTTTTAAAGATGATTTGAGATGAACCCATCCAAGCTGTCTTAGTTTTACTATGAACTATGATCGTGAATGATAAAAGACTTCACCTGACTTCCATGAAATGACTTAATTATGATTTATAAAAGTCCTTAAAGAATGAATGAAAGACGGTGAAAGAATTTTCTCACCTATTCATGGATTCAAATTGTAATAAGGACAATGCTCATATTCTTTGAATCACCAAGATTTTAATGAGCTATTCTATTTATGATGGCGACTTAATGATTTCAAGTTATGATATGCTCCATTGATTTATAATTTTCTATCCTATTGGAATTTGAGAAGAACCAAAAGAGCTTGAGGTGGAGTTCATCCATAAGTCAAAAGTTGCTTCCCGAGGAAATCCTAGAAGCAACCTCTTGTCTAAAACTATGTACCCCTGTAGCTTGCCTTATTGGTTTAGCTAGTGGATCCACATATAGTTCATGATGTTAAAGGTTCTCATGGAGTCTACCTTGACAAAGTAGCCTCTGTCTTCTTGATGTGGGAGTTACATCGGATTGGTTTTGATGTTATAGCTCGCATGATTTTACTGTCGACTAAGGTTGATATCCCACAAAGTGATCAACTTTACTATCAAATTTCACTATGATTTGATACATTGAACATGCATTTTACTTATGTTTACTTCTCATATTTTACTTAATTACTAGTCTTATAACTGATGACTCATGCACTATATTATCTTATGTCTATTTATGCATATTGCTCACATACGTAGTACATTCAAAGTACTAACACATATTTCTTTGCCTACATTGTGTTACAATCTAGGGTCGGATGTTCCTTCGCACTCTACTCGTGGTTAGCTTGGAATTCCACTTGAAGATTGATTGGTGAGTCCTCTTGTTCAGAGGGCAAGCCTATCAGGTTGTTTGCTATCTTTTAATCTATGTTGTCACTTTGAGACTAGTTCCTTTTCTTATGTTGAGGGTGAGCTAGGAACTCGTCTTAAGCTCCCGTCTAAGACTAATAGAGGCATGTTGGATTTATTGGAGACTATATTATTTTTCTACTTTGAAGCAAAGTTGTTTCTTCTTGTTGTCAAATTGAGACTTTATTTTCGCTTCATGTTAGTTTATTTGTCTTACTTACCTTATGTATGATCATGTATGATATGTTAAGATGATTTGGTTGAGGCCTTTTGAAATTTCGATCATTGTGTCATGCCTAGAACCTAGGTCTTTGTTTCATTATTTTGAGCCTCAATTATAGCTATTATCTATCATGTGAATAGCTTAAAGTTTGTGCAAAGTTGACCTCCCAGTTTCCTAATCCAAATCATACAAAGTGTTTTGTACTTAAAATGAGATTACGTCAAAATAAGAATTAAAATTAAAAATTTGGCATTATATATAGACGTTAAATTGAAAAACAAAATTCCACTTAGTCAGTGACAGTTATAAAGATGCATGCACATTATTTTCCTACGAAACCATCATAATAAACTTCAATCTCAATGTTATCAAAATGTCATAAACTATATTAGGACCTAGAGTCCAACTTTTATTTCCAAATCTACCCACCATACAAAACCAAAAACAAAACAAAACATCTTATTGATGTAAAATTTATTAACAAAATCATTTTTTTATGAGTTACTTTCATATATATTCCGATGAGAAGGCATTAACTCGTGACATAATATGAATGGTAAGTGACGTATTATTACAGGTTAATTTATATTGTTACAATGTATTTATGTACTCAATTTAGGTAAGAAATCATAGGTGAATTCCTTTTGACTCTATATAAAAAAAAAATACATTATTTATGTCATTTTATATTTTCATCTCCATTCTATCTTTTTCTCTCCTTCTTCCTGATATATTATATTGTTTTTAATCAAAACTCCGATGAACGAAGTTGTCTTTCTGATTAGAAATCTCCGTTGTGAAAATCATCGCGGCAAACACTTTATCAGTAAGCATAAATATTTAATTTTCTTCTTTTCTCTTTTTATTATTGACTCTCTCTCTCTTTAGACTCAAATTGTTGGACCTGTTTATTCTCTTTATTGTGTTCTTTTCATTTTTTTATTGCTCCATTTTATTCTTGTAATATTTTTCAAAAAATTAACGTGTTATGAGAATATCAAAATGATGTTCACTGATAAATTTAACTATTCTTTATTTTTCTCCTCATCAACTTTCTATTTTTCGAACCCACCCTACTGATCTTAAAGCTCTGTGGACTTTTTTACGTTCATCCAATATAGATTGATTCAAATCCAATGTAGTATTTATGAATACATAATGAACATATAGAATTAACTCTTTTTAATGAATAGATCCTATTGTTTGCTTCGACTTAAAGCAAATAGGTTGACATTCTTGAATCGTAGGAGAATAGCTTTAACTGTTTGATGTTTGCATTTTTTTAAATCTCTAATTGGTCTCCTAATGGAGCGACGTAAACCTTTCCTCATAGATTTTCTTCAACAAGGCATCACTAACAATCAAGTTTTATTAATTCTCTCTAATTGTTGGTATTTTGTATAAATAAGAGCCCATAGTAATTATTTGAGTATGATAATAAATTTATATTGAAACCTTCGATTTTTATTTATAAAAACACTAAATATTGATTCGATATTAAATGACTAATGTGTTGCTATAGTTTAGTACACATGGCACATGTATTTTTATCCTTTTTTTTTTCAGTTTACATGTGACACTCATGACTTATAATAATATTTTCATTTGGGCAATGAGTTTTGAAAACATAGAAAATGGAGAAAGAAAAATCTATTCATTAAATAAAATAAAATAAAATGCAGATGCATGCATAGCTTAGATTTATGCATGCACACAACCTAAATCGTAGATAGATACATTATACAGCCAGGTGCAATTAATATTGGGTTCTTTGAATTTAGTATTCTATGATGCAGTTTGATTTGACACAAAATTTAAGAAAGAAACAAAGATTTTTTAACTTTGTAGTCTAAATAAATGATAGATATTTGTGTGACTATAAATCATTTCGTCAATGACAACATGGGCATTTCAAATGAAATTGTCATTAAATATAAAAATGTGTCATTTTTTATTAACTAAAAAGAAAAATATGTCATATAAATTGGGACAAATGAAGTATTTTTGTCATGGCCCAAACTCAGATATAATGATACTTTGCTTAATTCATCAAGATAAATCAGCCTAAGACTCAATCACACAGGTAAAAATGAGAATTAAAGTGGAAATAATAACTCAAATAAACTAAATATGTGGATTTATAGCTAAATCAAAACTCTTAACATCCCAAAACCTAGTGTCATGTGTACAATCATCTAAGTTTACATCAAAGTTGAAAGAAATATATAGGCCTCAATGTCGTTGTTTCTCAAATAGAACAAGAACATAATAAAAGAACATTATAATCCACTGAAAAGACAAGCAGAGACTTCTCAGATCTCCTCATAATAATCTCAAACTAAAAATGGAAGAAGATCATAATCAACAGGGTCCAAGCCCATAACCTACACAAGTGAAGAAGCAAAGGGGGAGTACCAAACAACATTATATCCAGTAAGCAGTCCTATTCACTCTAATTAAAGTTACACAAAACTCATATAGCATCCAAACTTCCATAACTACAACCTACATGAGATAATCAGCCCAACCTAATAGATAGTAATACAGAGAAGGTAAGAATCAACAAAAAAAAACTCAACGATCAGATTCATCCAGATATATAGACATGCAAAAGGAAGAGAATCCAAATATACACTTAACAAGAATTAATCATGGATGATAAAGTGTAATGTGATGCAAATGTTACATAAAAAGTGATGCATGACTGTCCAAAAAGTACACACCCACTGAATCTCACGTCGGGACCCATAAGAGATAAATTTGTCCATGTAATTAACCTGCCATGGAGTGTGTGGTCTAACCCTTCATATAGTATCTGTCATGGAGCATATGCCCCAAACCCTTATGTAGAACTTGCCACAGAGCATGTAGCCCAAACCCTCATATGGTATCTGCCACGAAGAATGTGGTTCAACCCCTATTTCTTATCATTTCTCATAATGTGTTTCATCATATCAATATCACAAAATCGATGTAAATATAGCATGTTAATAGGTATGAATGAGAAGATGAGAATTAACAATATCAAATTACAATCCATATCATATAGTCACGTTTGTCATTAATAAAAAAATCAAATAAGTATCTTAGATCATCCACAAAACAGCACACATATTTATATTTTCGTGTTGCCTTTTTAGTCCATTTTTTATTCATCATTAGAATTATTAATATGGGTGTAGATATATATTATATCAATCCTTCATCAAGTCTCATTACTCTTCAACACATAATAAGAAAATACAAGATTCTATATACTTAACAAATGATAAAGAAGTCCACTTGCCTCAATTTAATTAAATAAATACACTTGAAACCTGAGCCCTCCCTTTTTGGTCGGCCTCCGAATCAATAAACTACTGAGGAAGAAATCCGATTTTAGAAAGTAAAAAGACTACCAAGAATTTTCTTTTCCGCGAAGCGATTCATTCTTGTAGAGATGTGGAAGCAAAACTACTAGACCCTATGCGAACACAGCCAAGAACCCGCGGCTTAGCAGCCCACTTCTCACAAACGCGACCCCATCGCTACTTACATGGTTACATGGACTATTAGATGCACACATATATTTGAGCACTTTATGCATTCTCATTTTGAATAATATGGTATGTTAAATATAGATAAAAATGAGAGTTAATGCTCAAACAGTCAAATATTATTTCAAGATGTATCTTAATTATATACTAGATAAAACTAGCCAAGCCCACATGTCATGCACAAGATTTTATTAAGCCTACTCATGTGAGTTTAGATAGACAATATGAAAAGGATTTTATATGTATTTTGAGCAATTTGTTTGTCACGACTCACGTCCAAAAATTATAGGGTTACATGATTGACATTCTATGTCAATGTCATATATTTGCATTGGGGGAACCAATTTTATACATCTTTATTAGGTACATAAGACATTATAAAATATAATATTAAAGGAAATCATTAATTTTGGCACACAGGGCTTACCATAAAGTAGACACATAGTAAGACTATCCAACTTGTTCCCAATAAGTTAGTCTACATTATTTAGAAGTCTAATGTATAATTTTTAATGTAATGCATCCCTCACAAGTCTAAAGTATTGGCCTTTGACAATTGACATTTCCCAAATTTTGCATATAAGGTGAAGTCTTGATCCACACATATCATTTGCATAATTCTATGACTTAGAAATGTTGATTAGAGTCTACAGAACTCATTTGATACCTCAAATTACTATTCATTGTCCTCTCCAACCATCTAATTATCACCATTAATAATCATCACCTCATGTCTTTCCAATCCTCAATCCAATCATAAATAAGATTCATACACGATAAATATGTTATGAGTTGTAGGATACTTTTTTGAAGCTTAGTTCTAACAGCTTAGCTCCCCGGATCATGCGCATAGTGAGAGCTTTACTGCAGTGTACGATTTTGATAGATTCTCGTGAATTCTAAGAAAATGCAGAAACTGTAGGATTAGGCTAGCATAAATGAATTATAATTACTCCTGATTATCATAAACATCATACCTCAATTAGTAGGGTTGATTCTTGCCATCTTCATTTCACATTTTATTCCTATTTTGTCATTTAAGTACCCTTTTGAATTATACCAACCTTCCATTATCATGTCGCAACACATGACCTACATCACCCTCATAGCTTCTGATCGTGAATTCGGACCTAGAAACTTTATTATTTTTCAAATAAAACATGAAAGGATAGGAGATTCAAGCATTCACACCTGATATCATCCTAGTTGGTTTGAAGCTAAACACATTTTGATGTATCACAAAATGCACACATTGTCTTGCTATAATAGTGAACGCATGCATTCAAAATTTTCAAAGCCCTCAGCCCTTTTTTTACAGTTTCAAGAAGTTATTATGCATGTAACTGTCTTGTTTTGGATGAATCAAATTGTGCATTTTGACTCAGGTGGAAGATGGATTCAGGGGATGGCTCTGTTTCAAAGAGGAGGACTAGACAACAATCTTTAAAAAATACTGTCGAGTGCAATGAGAAGAGGAACAGGTTGAGCCAAAATGGTAATCGTATGGCTTGTTCTGTGAATGTGAATATTAGAGAGGATGTAAGTCGTGGGAGGAAGAGAAAACTGGTGGAGTGTTCTGGAGGTGACACGAAAAAAGCAGAAGATGGAAGGGTGGTAAGAAATATGGAAAACAATGGGAGTAGGAAGTCTAGCCCAGGAACTTGTGAGTCCATTACAAAACAGCCTCTCGTCGAGGAAATATCTGATGATGATTCTGAGGAGAGTGATCCTGATTTTGTTATCATTGAGGAGGAGGAGGAGGAGGAAGCTGTAAATACTTCAGGATCTTGTTCCAATGTTGGATTAAGCAGTCCTGCATTGTATGCAACAGACGAGGTTGTTTCATCTTCCTCAAGTAAGTGTAGAACAACTGATGAATCCGAAGTGTTAACTGATACAACCTCATCTTCTGAGTCAGAATTCGAAGCTTCAAGTGATGACGATAGCGATGATCCCAATGACAAGAATTACCAGGTGATTGAATCATCAAGTTCTGATGATATAAGAAGTGATCTTGATGATGAGGAATCAGAACATGATGATCTGAGCTGTCCTAAAAATAATAAAGAAGGAAAAAAGGAGTCAAATTGTGGACTAGTACCTCAGGTTGTTGTTGGGGGTGAAAAACACAAGAAAGGCCAAGCATATCTTCTTCGACCGCGCTCTCTTTCCAAGTCAAAAAAGAAGAAGTTAAACCATGGAAATTCTAGCAGCCCGATTCTTCTTAGTGATGACGAGGAGTCTAAATCCTCATCTGAAGAGGACTGCAAGGTCGATGACTCGGCAAAAAATGTTGTTCAGAAGGATGCTGTTTGCAAGACTCAAAAGAAGATTCTTGAAGAATCTGAATTTCTGAAGTTTGTTCTTGATTCTATTATAAATGTTGATGATCACGATAAAGTCAATGCTCCTGAAGAGAAGGAACAGGTTCTTGTCAATGAAACACTTCCTTTAGTATTCCGGTTTGAAGACGAGGAACCTCTATCCCCAGAGAAAGAAGAATGGGAAAAGGAGATTGAAAATCTTTTTATTGAAATGGATATGTGTTTATTAGAATCACATATTGGCTTTACAAATCCATCTCTTTCACTGATGCAGAGTGGAAACATAAGTGACTGTGAGATGGGGAACCACCATCTTGTGCTAGATGAAGAAATTGGACTCATCTGTAAAGTTTGTTCCCACGTGCATTTGGAGATCAAGTACATCTTCCCTCCTTTTGTAAGTATACGAGTTTTGTCATGTCAAACACTTTTGTTTTCAATTAGGAACACAACTTCAAGATCTGTTGTTATTACTTTAATATATCCCATATTTTATCTTAATGACTATGCATAGTAATTTTTGCTAAACTTTTTGTTTTGTTCTGCTGCATATATGTTCTACTAAATCTATGTTTATATGACAGTTTCTTCTATAGCTTGAGGTACTTATGTAATCTGCAGGCTGAGAGAACTCAAGGGAGGTATGGAAGAAAATACTGTAGAGAGTCATCATCACTCTTGAATGTTGACGGCTTAAGATTTTCTGATTCTTCTGCAGTCCATGATTCTCCTATTTATGAAGAAGGGACTGTATGGGATTTAGTTCCATCAAATACCAAAGCAACAATGTTTCCTCATCAACGTGGAGGATTTGAGTTCATGTGGAAAAACATTGCTGGAGATTTAACTCTTGAGAGGCTGAGAGAGCCCCTATCTGATAGTAAGGGAGGATGCATAATCTCACATCCACCTGGCACCGGAAAAACCCGACTCACTATAGTATTTCTTCAGTCATTTCTGAAGTTGTTTCCAAAGTGTCGGCCTGTAATCATAGCTCCTTCCAATTTGCTTCTTAACTGGGAAACCGAGTTTGAGAAATGGGAGGTGGACATTCCCTTCCACAACCTGAACAACAAAGATTTCTCTTTCCAGGAAGATGAAGCTACTGCTAGTGTCTTCCACTGTTTATCCCATGCCGGAAGAAAAAATCCACAGCTTATACGTATGGTGAAGCTGAGATCCTGGGCCAAAAGCAAGAGTGTTCTGGGAATCAGCTATGACTTGTTCAGGAATCTCACAGGAGATGATGGACACGGTTATGCCAAAGAGATTAGAGAAGTCCTTCTAAAATTACCTGGTCTCCTTGTCCTTGAAGAAGGGCACACTGCTCGGAATGAGCAAACCCTTGTGTGGAAAGCATTGAAAAAGGTTGAAACAGAGAAGCGCATACTTTTATCTGGAACTCCGTTCCAGAATAACATCAAAGAGTTGTACAACACTCTCTGTGTAGTTAGTCCAAAGTTTGCTGCAGATTTGGAGCAGAAATGGGCCTCTCTTAGCAGTTCCATCGACAAGAATGCCCGAGCATTGGAAGAGCTTAGGGATATTATTTCACCATTTGTCCATAAATGTAGTGAAAATGTAAAGAAGGTAAGTCTTCCAGGTATAAGGGATACAGTGATACACTTAAAGCCTACGGATATGCAGAAGGAGTTGCTTAAAAGAATTCCAGAGAATCCAAGCTCTTTTTACGAACAAAATATGGTGTCTCTGATCTCTGTACATCCTTCATTAGTAACAAAGAGGAAGGAGTTCTCTGAGTTAGAAAGTCAACTAAAAGAAAAAAGATGTCGGTTGGATCCAGATATTGGAGTAAAAATGAAATTTGTTATTGAACTAATCAAACTCTGTGGTGGGCCGAAGGAGAGGGTTATAATATTTAGCCAGTTACTTGATCCTTTAAACCTCATCAAGGAGCAACTCAATTTTCTCTTTGGCTGGACTTTAGGCCGGGAGATTCTCTATATGGACGGGAAACTTGATGTAAAGCAGCGGCAGATATCAATAAATTCTCTTAATGACCCTAACAGTGATGTAAAAGTACTTCTTGCATCCATAAAAGCTTGTTCAGAAGGAATAAGTCTTATAGGGGCCTCAAGAGTGGTTTTGCTCGACGTTCTCTGGAATCCCTCAGTACAACAGCAAGCCATCAGCCGAGCCTACAGGAATGGTCAGACTAAATTTGTGCATGTATACAATCCAGTGATATCAAAATGGGAGGTTGAAAAGATTGAGCAGCAGACGAGAAAAAAATATCATTCAGATGTACTTTTGTCTAGGAATGAAGTCAAGAAGGATTCTTCATGTTCTGAGTCGGAGGATAACATACTAGAATCTATGGTTAAGCATGAGGGCCTCCGTCATATTTTTGAAAAACTATCTCATGCACCACATAATACATGCTTTAATTCTTGTAACCAACCGAGCAGTTAGGTTAGTATATATGTGCTTTAATTCCCTTTGCTTTGCACCAACATGACGCAATCTGACTTGTTTAGTGTATTTTTGTCTTTGGGAAATGGCTCAAAAGCTTTATCTCTTTCTTATCAGATCAGTTGGAGTATTTTTGGGTTGCCAACGACACTTGTTAGATGAATTTTTGAAGTCATCCTTCTCATAGGTACATTAGCATTCCACCAGTGAGCATTTTCCTGTATTTATTTCCTCATTATCGATATCGATGAATGATCCAAGGACAACAAAAAACTTCACATCAGTAACTAGTGCCTTGCATTTATTGATAAGCAAACTAGTTAATTCATAGGCATAATACATAAATATGACCTTTAACTTGACTTCAGCTGATATTTACGCCACTAACTTTGGGGTGAGCATAAGTATGCACTTAAACTTGTATAAAATTGAACAAGTATACACGTTCTACGTGGCATGATACATGTAGGACTCCAAATCCAAAACTGACACTAGGATGTCACGCAGGACGAATATATCTATTTGTTCAATTTCATACAAGTTAAAGTGTCTACTTGTGCACCCCAAATTAGAGGGCATGGATGTCAATTGAAGTCAAATTAAAGGTCATGTTCATGTATTATGCCTAATTCATATTACTATCACTAACTGCAGACTATGAAAACAGCTTCTCGCAAAATTACAAGATAAGTCTACTCACAATAGACTATTGTAGTACGGTCCTTCAGTTGGACCTTACACATCATGTGGAAGCTTAATGCACCAGACTATTTTTTATCATTAACCAGAGAGAATACTTAACCAAATTATTACTGCTATAAGCTAAGTTTCAAAAAAATCACGAATGCTACTTTTTAGACATGATATATTTTTTAGAAAAATCTACTTATTATTCCTTTCCTTTGGGTTTCAGGTACTTTGATGCAATTTTATGCTCGGTAAGAAAAAACGGTACAAGAATGTGCAGAGTCACACCTAGTTTATGAAGAATGCAAATAGGAATTTTCATCATCCACGGGATGTTTTTGTGTGTCTGCAAAACCATTGCTTCATACCTATTTATATACACTTCCCATCATATTTTTTGGTTTTTATGATACTAGTTATAATGCACGAGCAGTGCATGTGAACGTCAAATTATGTCGTACATTATTTTTTAAAATGATGTCAATATTGTTAAACCAAAAATTTTAGTAAGCCTTTATTTAATTTATTCGCTTGGTGTAGATACTGAGTGTGGACAATTTTGCTACTTATATATATGTAGGATACAATATTATTATTATGAATAAAAACCATAGAAGAATTGGATATTTGGATACACGAAAGATAACAGAAGGAATGGAAATAAGGAATTTGAATGTTATGCCAACATAATTTCAATAACAACAACAATAATGACATGTTTAATGTAATTTC
Organism: Solanum rostratum; assembly: GCA_029948455.1. Taxonomy (NCBI): domain Eukaryota; kingdom Viridiplantae; phylum Streptophyta; class Magnoliopsida; order Solanales; family Solanaceae; genus Solanum; species Solanum rostratum. The sequence continues at coordinate 10,617,879 of CM057053.1, read as the reverse complement.
GTAAATAAAATCCGAAGAGGATAATGTGTACACATATATTTTCTTTATCTTAAAAGATAAGTTGTTCCACATACACCCTCTGCTCAAATAAAAACAATTTGAACATAAAAAATAACGAGAGAGAAGAAGCTAAAACACAATGCTAAAGCAAGTATCTATGGCATCAAAGAATTGGCTTGGACTTCCTTTGGCATAATAAAATGAATTGAGATAATGTATAGTAATAATATTGAGTTTTTTTTTCTAACTAACTAGTTACAAAAGGACATTATTTTGCCACTTGTGAAAAAAAATGTTAAAACCAAGCATTTACCCATAAACCATGATACACACATTTTTCAAGGTATGTATTAAGTAGCACGATTTAATTTAAAATTTTCACCCAATTAAGTATGTCTAACATATTTTTTCGTAGTAACAGGATCACTATAACAAACACCATTGAGTACAACACCAATTCGTAGTAGATTAACTATAAAAACAGTGATAACAAATGCAGTTAGGCTGCAGCAAACAAGAATCAATACCCAATCTTGGCTCGTCGCAAATGTTGTTTGAAATCTATGTGAAACTAACTTCAGAATTGCAATATATGCAAAGGATAAGCTGATTGAGAATACATCTAACTCTTTCTTTGCCAAACTCCTGTGGTTGGTCATTCACAACCTTTCGATGCCTAATCTGCGAAAGAAGTTCAAAACAGAGAAGAGGAAAAAGAAATCAGTTCAAACTCAAGAATTGAAAGACAATTCACCATGATCACAATCTTCCAAATATGAAACAAAAGCCCACACTATATATACACTAGGATTTTTCTATCATCCATGTGAATTTTCTATACAGCTTTACAAACTAATCCAATGTCCTTCGTTCCATCGCTAGATCAGAATCTTATTCCATGCTTTACATAAAAAACGGCTCATTCCTCAATAGTTTCTCAAAATCATTAATGAGAACATGTAAGAGAAAACAACACCAAGAATGGAAAATGGAAACAAAGCTAAGTACATAACCCCTCGCTAAATTCAGAAGCCCCAGCTCTTTATTATTTGTCTGCGATACATACAACTTAAAAAGAATCATTTAGTGAAAGTAATTAAGCACCAAATTTTCTCACTGCTTGAAAAGTAAATCACTAAAATACCTACCTCTTTCTGGAGGCTTTGGTTAATTAACTTGAAACTGTATCTTCAAACTCCCTGATTCAGAACAAATCTATATATACAGGGGCGAATTTATTCATAATTTTTGAATCACGGGAACCCATGGTCATCCGACTAAATTCAGTATATTACCTATATAATTCTTAAAGAATATATTAAATATTAACTAAAAGAACCCATTCTCAAAATGACAAGTTGGTTCATTGGTCCAAGTGCTCTTTTCTAGCACAAAAGTTGGGGGTTCGATCTCAGTCTACAACTATATATGTCGAAATATGGTTTTCTTTGATAAGGTAAGTTATTCTATTAATGTTGGGGAAATCTCCATAAGTATACCAAACGGTAGACAAATGTAGCCACATATGGTTCCCTATAATGCGAGAATATAGTTATGGAAAGCTAATAGAAGAACAGTGACCTGTACATGTTGCTCGTGGGTGACAGGTATTCTGCAGAATTAGTTGAGGCATGTGAAAGTTGGCCTAGAAACCACGATCACTCCAAAAACAAACAAATTATATACACAAGAAAATAAACATCTAGTGATTAGCAGCAAGGAGAACACCAAAACTAATCCAAAAGAAAAAGAGTTTATGGATACTTTTTACATGCACGTCTTGTTCTATATTTGAAATAACAAGTATATAAGTACTCTTACAAATTATTTGTTACTCGATTGTTTTAACCAGCACTTTTTTCCGCCTTTGTTTTGTTGTGTCCTCTGTCACTCAATTGAAAAAGGACAAACTAAACTTTCAACGTACATTCCCGCGCCTTGAAAGTCATTACAGTTAATGACATGTGGATATCCGAATGTGTCATCTTTTGAATTGTATACTACAGAAGTTGATTGAAACACCATCAACATTTCACCTTTATTTGACCTTAAAAAGGGTGGATATAAATTTGATTAATTGGATATCTGATGGTAAATTTCTTTATCCAAGACTCCTTAACCCCGTACTCATTCATGACCCAAGCACCTAATTGAGTTCTCTTATAATCGCTAAAGACACAAAGATCACTTTCCAAGGTTCCCACACACAAATCAGTCTCATACTTCATAGGAGGGCTTCTCCATCTTTTCCCATTTCTCAGTAGCTAAATCGAAAGAAATAATGTTCTTGCACTTACGCACATCACTGAAATTGGGACCAATAACAAGCGTATCTCAATGGAGCTTCCCATTCACAAAGATACCTGAACCAGTTAACCTAATATTTTCATAGAGCTGAAGAATGTCTCCTCATCACAATAATCAATACTACTCCAAGAATCACTTTTTAGACTATATATTGACCTCAACGCCATCTAAACCACCATAATTATAAAAAACACCGACAACCTTATAATCGTCATAGAGTTCATCATATCCAGAATCGTATATGTTAAAGTTGTCCTTCCATCAAGGTCTAAAATCAGGCATATTCTTGTGTATTCTAGTTGTTGGATTCCAGGGAACATCCTAAATAATCGGCAAGGTAAATCAATCCATTGCAACAACGCACAATCCTGACAAATGTATCATCATTTCCAAAGGGATGATTCTAGTCAAAAGTCTCACTAACAGAGTCATAAAATAAAGACTTAATGGGACACTCTTTGAAATTCCACTTAGTTCCACTGCGACCCACAATAAGCATATGGTATGTGTCGTCCTTTTTATTAGCTGATAAACGGAGATGGTTTTTGATAAATTCTGGACTAGAGATAAAAAATAGGACCAGAGCATCCCATGGAGAGACACTCGGCCTTATAAAGCCCTTCTCTAGCAAATCTTTCAACTGCTCTTACAACTCAGCAGGGGCAATTCTATAAGGCGGAATAGAGATAGGTTAGGTGTCCAGAAGAGCATCAATCCCGAAGTTGATCTCTCTATCGGGAAGAACTCCAGGCAGATCCTCAGGAAACTCATATATAATCGGGACGTACTCGAGGGTAGAAGGCTCAACATCATCAGACTTAACTCGCACAAGGTGATAGATACATTCCTTAGAAATTAGCTTTCTGGCCTTAAGGTAAGAAATGAACTTACCCTTAGGTGTAATAGAATCCCCCTTCCACTCAATGATAGGCTCATTCGAAAATTAAAATTTGACAGTCCGGGTTCTGCAGTCGACAAAGCATACCAGGCGTGAAGCCAGTCCATGCCAAAAATCACATTGAAATCGACCATCTCCAACTCTATCAGGTCAGCTAAGGTATCCCTATGATAGACGGACACCACATAATCCCAATATTCAGCCAGGATAGACTCACCAACAGGTGTAGAAATAGAAAATGGCTCAAGCAAGCACTCAGGAAGAATCTCAAATATACTAGTCACATATGGCGTCACAAATACACCTGGATCAAGCAATGCATAACAACCAAAAATAATACTCGAAGCATACCCGTCACAAAATCTGGTGCAGTCTCTTGGTCCTGGCGATTCCCCATCGCATACAGATGGTTTGTCCCACAGATTGCCCCTAGTGCATCACCTCTCTGATTCCTTTGGCTAGTGGTGTTGTAGCAGAAGACTGGGCTTTATTGCTCCATAACGGACATTCTCTCTGAAAATGACCCATCTGGCCACACTAGTAGCAAGCGTTCCCTCCTTCTTTGCACTCTCCCTAATGCATCCTGCCATATTTCCCACAAGGTGGCTTCCCTTTTGAGCCAAGGGTCACACTGGCCTGAGAACCCTGTGCTCTAAAGTTCTGCTGACCTTGGGAATTTTGATCATACATGTTATTCGGAGTTGGTGCACTCGCTGAAGATGGTGCATAACCCGAAGGTCTCTTCTTAAAGTAAGACTTATCTCCCTTACTTTGCTTAAATTGATTTGGCTTAGGCCTTGCTGACTTGGCCTTCTTGCTCAAATGCTCCTCTCCATCTTTCTTCTTATCCTTCCCAAGTTGTTGTGCATAGACCATGACCATAGAAATATCCATACCTGGGACCAGCAATGTTGCCTTGTACTCCTTCTTCACATGTTTACCCAGGTAAGATATGAACTTCCTCATTCTCTCCCTCATGTCCTAAACCATCTCTGGAGCATATCTGGATAGCTGGATAAACTTGAGGTTGTATTCTTTGAAGATCAACCCTTCTTGCTTCAGGTTTATGAACTCCTCACATTTCGCCTCCCTCAACTCCCGAGGAAAGAAGTGATCGAGGAAGGCACTCTCAAACTCACTCCACTTAGCAGACTTAGCATCCTCACCTCGACCCTCTTCCCATTGATTATACCAAATGTTCGCCACATCCTTCAGCTGATAAGCAGCAAGCTTAACTCCCTCAGTCTCAGTACATGGCCTTCAAGACTTTCCACATCTCATCAATGAAATTCTTAGGGCCTTCCTCAACCTTTGACTATGTGAAGATTGGTGGGTTCATCCTCAGAAAATCCCTAAGTCAGTTTGTAGCAATTGGCTCTTGAAGGCTAAAACTAGGAGCCTGTTAACTCCGATTCCTACTCTGAGCAGCTACCAATGGGGTGAGCATAGTGATAGCTCCTCTGAAGTCAACCAATGTAGCAGGAGCAGAGGTAGCAGTGGGTGTTTGTGGGACTCCAGTAACTCGAGTTGGTCGACCCCAACCCCTCGTCTCCATCTAAGCAGGCACCTCTGGCAGGGGATTCTCAGTATTAGAAGCTGAAGCATCTGTTTAGGTGGTTGTACGCTTAGGAGGTATGATCTGCAAACATATAACGCACGAATTAGAAAGGAGATTTATAGAGTTGAACTCCATCACACGAGCTCAGAATACAAAAGAAGTATAACAATTTCTAATATCCTACAGCCTCCTGCTTATAAAGCGTGGTGCACAACACACTCATAAACAAGACTCTACTAGACACGGCTTCATAGACTCCTTAGGACTCTTGAACTATGTGATCTGATACCAAGTTTTTCACACCTCGGGAGGGTACCCTTATCGCGGCCGACACTTGAAAAAATATTGTTGATTCCTCAAGAGAACCACCTGGCCTCATTCTCACATCTTACTCGATAGCGGAAGAAATACTCAAATAAAAGATATCAATGAAGTCATAAAGCTCTTATAAAATAATATAATCTTTAATGACTAAGTTTGGAAAATAAAAGTACTCAACAATCCTCTACTCGAAGATCTATGAAGACTCTACCTCTGAACATCTAGTTTGTATCATGACAAGCCATGACTACCCAACTCAATGAAAAATAAGATACTCAGTAGAAGAATAAAAAAGGGTCCTCCGAGAAGCAAGGAGCGCTCACCAACTCTGGGAGTATGGAAACTGAACCTCAACGGTGCACCTGTTAAAGTCCTCTATCACCTGTATTTGCATCATTAACGATGCAGGACCAAACGAACGTCGGTACATGGAATATAATAGTATGTAAAATTGCTCAAGAAAATAGATAAGGCTTAGACTCAAAACAACCGGCTTGACTTAGGACTCCACTCATCAACTCATAACTCAACTCAACAAACAATGCAAGTTTAAATTTTAAAAAACATGTTTTGAAAAAAGACTTATTTTCCATGCAGCTCAGTTTAAAATATAATATGCTCAATCAAATATTGCTTAGAAGTTTCTCTAACCAACATAACTCCCACCACCATGAGTTTGGTGATGCACAATAATGTCGACGTCATTGCCACGTCTATCCTAAACTTGCCAAGGTAAAGGACATCAACCTCTCTCTCAGATCCAAAGAGAATGTCCATCTTTTGGGACATGACCCGCCAGAGTTAACTACATGACTATCTTATGATGGCAACGTAGTTTTTGGGTATTATCCTCTCACCTAATTTGGTGCTCAATACTCCTTCCAATTCTAAAACGTGCTCATGCAACTCAACTCAAACACATCTTTTTTATTCAACTCAAACGACTCGACTCAATCAATCAGCAAATCAGGAAGATAAATCATGACTCAAATTCGACTCAAATGGTCATTTAGACTCCACTCAATCATGCTCCTTAAATACGACAAGTAAGATGCTCCTTAAATGGGCACATATACAAATAATATGATCTTCATACTCAAGCATGCTCAATATATTCAACTGGGACAATCATAGTTGTGGTCTCAATACGATAAAAGCAATAAAAGTTATATAGAACAGTGCAACTCAGGGCTCGTAGTAATGAATGTAAATTTTTTTATATTTCGAATCTCATGTAACAAGCAAGTAACTTAGTGACTCATTCATAAATATGCATGAAGACTCAAAAGAAGTGCAAACACCATAGATTTGGATCATAAAGTTTTCCCTTCTCAATTCTTAAGTGTTACTTGACTCAAGTAGATGAAAGGACGCGCGGACAACTCAGTCCTACACTTTAGGAAGCCTTACGTACCTGAAATTGGAAGAACAGTCGATCCTTGACGATCCTTGCGTTTGAACTTGAAACCCTCGCACGTTTTCCTTCTCTGATGCTCTCAAGAATTTCTAAGTGTATATTAAGGGATAATACACTTAGGGTTATGATATAGGACTTAAATTAAGTCAATACGTCGTGAGATTTGATTAAAGGGGGATAGGAACAGACAAAAATACCCTTCTTAAAAACTGCCGACAGGAACCACGAAACTGCGCCTACGGGTCGTGGATCTTCTTACGGGCCGTAGGTGACGTTTCGTAGGTAAGGTGTCCAAAAGTTTGAGTTACTGAAATTTGACATGGGACCTATGAAACCTCTTTTTACAGGCCGTAAATACTTCTACGGGCCGTCTGATAACTCGTAACTCAATATTCTGAAAAATTGATTTTTGAACCAATAAGCTATGAAACCTAATCTACAGGTCGTGGATTAATATATGGGTCGTATGTTGTCTCGCACATGGGCCTAAAACTTAAAAAATTTCACCAAGGTAGTTGGATGACCTATGAGACCTCTTCTATGGGCCATAAATGACACTACGAGCCGTAGGTGGCCTTCATAGTTTTTCTTCCAGTGACTTTCCTGCATCATTTTTCTCAGAGCATATACTCAGACTAAGTGGATGAATTGGGTTGGGGGGTTGGGGGGGGGGGGGGGGGGGGGGGGGGGGGGCAACAAATGTTCCCTTATGTTTGATGGATGAAGACTTATTCAACCTGTTACAGTACTTATTACTTGGATATTATCTCTTCATATTATAATTTAACAGATTTTCTTTGCAACTTCATCCACTTGTATTTTGTATTACTGTGGGGTCCATTGTGTAGGTGATCTTTGAAGGAATTTTTTAGCATATATACTGTTGTGTTTTTAGCTTTTGTCCTCTATAGTCTTTTTTTATAGTTGTTGATTCTTCTTTTCCATTCAAGTAGGGCCATGTAATTTCACTTTTTCTTTCTCACCAACTTTCTTCTTCTTTTTTAAAAGGAATTTCCAAATATCAGCTCGTTCAAAAAGTGTTGTTTAGTTTCTAGAAGTTTCCATTGTTTTTATTTAATTTCTTGGTAGCTCGAACTCACAAAATCTTAAGATTGAAAACTAGGATGCTTAAGATCAAAGCAACTCACTTTGATCTCTTCTTTAATAAATTAGAGTGATTGAATTAGCATATTTTATAATTTCAATTTTTATCAATTCCATTTTCTAACTAAGAAAAACAGTCTACTCATATACTCTAGCTTCGCTAAAAATACTTTTCCAAAAAAAAAAGATTCATGTAGCGCGGATAAAGCTTTTGAAGTCAAGTCGTCTTAAAGAAAATGGCCATGTGATTGATTCACTTTTTTCATTTCCCCCCAATAATTCTAGTAACAAGTGGAGTTGAGCATTAGTAATTCACTGAAACAGGTCTCTTTCATTTTCTTTCTGTTTCTTCATCTTATTGTTATCATACAACTTGTGTTTTCTTTTTCCAGATCAACATATATCCATTGCATCTTCTTCTTCTGCAAGTGATTCACAAAATTTTCGTCGATGGAAGTATGATGTTTTTCTTAGTTTTAGAGGTACCGACACTCGAAGAACATTTACCAAACACTTGTATGAAGGTTTGAAAAACACGAGAATACACACCTTTCAAGATGATAAAAGGCTAGAGCAAGGCGATTCCATCTCAGAAGAACTCATGAAAGCTAAAGAAGAGTCTCAAGTTGCCCTTATCATCTTCTCATAGAATTATGCTACATCGTGTTGGTGCTTGAATGAACTAGTGAAGATCATGCAATGCAAGGAGAAAAATGGAGAAACAGTCATACCGATCTTCTACGACGTGGATCCATCACATGTTCGATACTAAAGTAAGAGCTTTGCAGAAGCATTTGCCAAACACGAATTAAGGTTCAAGGATGATGTTGAGGGGATAAAGAATGTGCAAGCATGGAGAACTGCCCTAACTGCTGCCGCAAATCTAAACAGAAATGATATCCGTGACGGATGAGTTTGAAATACATAATACTTTTGATGAAAAAGAAATTAACAATATGTTGCTATTACCTTGAACAATAATTTTTCCGATTTAATATGATCCTGAACATTAAAAACAAAAAAAAAAAACTTACTAATACAGTAATACTTGACTTTCTCATATTATCCACAATCAATTTTCTTATTTATATAGCATTGAATCAGAGAAAATTCACTGGATCGTCGACCACATCTTTTCCAAATTTTGCAAGAGTGTTCGTTCTTTATCTTTTTTGCAAATGTTGTGGGAATAAATGCTCATTTAGAGAAATTAAAACCCCTACTTCAAATAGAAATCAATGATGTTCGGATTTTAGGGATCCGGGGAATAGGCAGAATTGGTAAAACAACAATAGCGAAAGCCCTCTTGATATTCTATCTTATCAATTCAAAGGTGCTTGTTTTCTAGCTGATGTTAAAGAAAATGCAAGAAAGAATGGACTGCATTCTTTACAAACACCCTTCTCTCTGAACTGCTAAGAAAAAAAGATGATTATGTCAATGATAAGTATAATGGGAAGTCCATGATTCCGAGCAGACTCTGTTCTATGAAGGTGCTGATTGTGCTTGATGACATAGATCAAGGTGATCACTTGGAATATTTAGCAGGTGATGTTGGTTGGTTTGGTAATGGCAGCAGAGTTATTGTAACAACTAGAAATCGACATTTGATCGAGAAGGATGATGCAATATGCGAAGTGCCTGCCCTGCTGGATCATGAAGCTATGCAATTGTTCAATCCGCATGCTTTCAAAAAAGAAGTTCCAGATGATCGTTGTAAGGAATGGTCGTTGGAGGTAGTAGATCATGCTAAAGGCCTTCCTTTAGCCCTAAAGGTTTGGGGTTCTTTGCTGCATAAGAAAGGCCTACCTCGATGGAGAAGAACAGTAGACCACATAAAGAGAAACTCTAATTCAGAAATTGTTGAAAAAACTCAAAATAAGATATGATGGTTTGGAGCCTGAAGAGCAAAGCATATTTCTGGATATAGCATGTTTCTTCAGTGGATATGAAATAGTAGAAGTCATGCAAATCCTTGAAAGTTGTGGTTTTGAAGCTGAATACGAATTGGATGTCCTAATTGACAAATCCCTTATGTTCATCTTTGAAGATGGTAGGATCGAAATGCATGACTTGAGTGAAGATATGGGTAAATACATATATTCTGAAAAACCTAGCAGAACATGGAATATTGAAGATTTTAAAAAAGTGATGGCGGACAATACGGTAAGTAGGCTACACAATGCAATAGTATATTCCTCACGCACGAATCATTTAGGTTGTTTACTTGAGTAGGTGAATCTAAAATAGCTTTAATTGGTCAAGTAGCCATTTCAAATCAACACTACCTAGTATGTTTATCTAATGTTAATAAGTAATGAATTAATCCAATATCATTTTTTTGGATTAACATGATATGTGAAGTTATGATTTGTTGACTCATGATCATTTTGTAGGGGACCATGGCAGTGGAAGCAATCTGGTTTCCTCATTATTCTGAAACCCAATGGTTTAGCAAAGAGGCAATGAAAAATATGCAAAGGCTTAGGATATTACGCATATTGTATCATCAATGGCTTTCTCAAAGTGATTCGGATGGTTCCATTGAGTACTTGCCAACAACTTGCGTGATCAAATATCAAAAGGTAAAATGCCCTTTAATAAAACTAATTTTGAATAGAAAAGGGCTCAAATCGATAAATTAGACTTTTTGATTTCGAGTCTTAACAAATTAAGTCATCTTTTGTAAAATATTTTAACTTCAAATATAAATTTACAAAAAGAAATAATATATTCTAAACATAATATTCTCTCTGTCCCATTTTGTGTGACACTTTTTAGATTTAGAGATTCAAACAAGTCTATTTTTTACCGCAAATTTTTAATATATCTTTTAAATGTTGTTTGACTCCTGAAAAACGAAAAGTGTCACATAAATTGAGACAAAGGGAGTAGTTAACTAAATAGAGATATTATAAAATTACATATTTGATTTTATTATTAATCACAAATATTATTCTCTTTGTTCTTTATTAGTTGTCATTAATTTGTATTTTAAAATAAAATTTATATATTCAAAATGTATACGTAATGTAATATAATTTAATTTAATTAAATTAGCTTTAAAATAGCGAACGTAAAAACTAATTTAATCAATACTAATCATATGGAACCGATTTAGGTCCCACAATTGACTATATTTATCAATGCGAAGACCTACAAGCATGATCGGCAAATTGGCAATATGATGTGAATAATAAAAACAATGATTGAAAGGTTGGTGAAGCTATTTGTGTCTTGCTCAAAACTTGAAAGCCTTCCAGAAGAGATAGGTGATTTAGAAAACTTTGAGGAGCTTGATGTCAGATATACTCTAAACTCATGACCTCCGTCTTCCATCGTTCGCTTGAACAAGCTTAAATTATTGACTTTTGCAAAAAAAAAAAATCAGAAGATAGAGCGAACTTCGTATTCCCTCGGGTGAATGAAGGGTTCGCTCATTGGAAGAACTGGATCTGAGTTACTGCAATTTAATAGATGGAGGACTTCCAGAAGACATTGGATCCTTATCCTCTTTAAATGTTCTATCTTAGTGGAAAATAATTTTGAGCATCTACCTCAAAGCATAGCCCAACTTGGTTCTCTTCTATTCTTGGACTTATCACATTTCAAGAGGCTTACACAGCTGCTAGAATTTCCACAGCAATTAGACATAATATATGCAGATTGGAGCAGTGATTCGATATGTAATTCGTTGTTTCAGAATATCCCATCATTGCAGCATGATATCTCTGTTTCAGATTCCTTGTCACTAAGAGAGTTTATGAGTTGGTCGTGGGATATGAATATCCCAAGATGGTTCCACCATCAGGGAATGGATACAGTCAATTTGCCTGAGAATTGGTGTATCAGATAACTTCTTGGGGTTTGTTGTATGTCATTACTGGCAAATCATTTGATGACATCACAGCTCATTTGATTCCCTTATGTGATGATGGGATGCCGTCAATGCCCCAGAAATTTGAGTTATCCAACCATTCAGAATATGGTATGTATTTTTTCTTGGTACCTCTTGCTGGCTTATGGGATGCATCTAATGCAAATGGAAAAACACCAAATGACTATGGGTACTTTAGGCTATTTTTTCCACCAGAGTAAAGAAGAAGTTTGGAGTTCATTTGTTGTATAAAGATGAAGCTGAGCTTCACATTGGGATAAGGAGGAGCAGATATGAAGAGGGCAGTTGCTCCTCTTCTAAGAAACAAAGGTCATAGTTTCCCTGAAGGCAACGATTATAGGTATATACTGGTTCTCTATTGCTTTATCGACATTGCTCTTGAGAAAGGAATATGTTCAAACATGTTCCTATTCTGAGAAGATGATATTTAGGGTATGCAAAAAATCATTCTTTTTAAACTTTATTTTGAAATATAATCATATTTTCTATTTAGGGGGTAATAGGACCTTAGTTAAGTTAAGGTGTATAACTAAGATTTCGATCATAGTTTGGAGGTACTTATGCATTATCTCAACTTGAAATTTAATCTTTAAACCCGGTTATATTGAGATCAAAAGGTTTCCACAACAAGTTCAGGGGTACTTTTATCTAAATTTTATTTAAGGGGTGTTTGGATTTTTTATTTTTTTTATCATACTTTTTCAATTTAGAAATTTACTTATAAACATTTTTTTATGTTACCAAAACACTTTCGAAATTTAAAAGTGGTTAAAAACCAAAAGCAAAAAGAAATAAGTCAATCCAAAACTTGAATTTAAAGGATGTCAATCACACATGCAAACTTGACCCAATTTTGCAGTAGATTTAGCCTTTTGGCCCATTTCAGAACTTTGTTTTCATGTGGCAGTGAGTGTGGTAGCTGGTAATTAGGGCGTTCACGGATTGGTTTTCTCACGCTCTAAAGAGAGAAGAGGCACAACTGACACCTGATATCGTTATTGGCCGGATAAGTCACTAAACATGCTAATTAACTAAACTAGGGACCAAAAGAAAATCGGGCTGCATAACGTCTGAAAGACTAAGCCTGGACATTTTAGGTCATGACCTGGTCAAAAGTAAATCACGTACATCAAAATAGGTAAACCAAAATGATAGAGTGGTAGTTAGCCGACAAGGCTACAACAGTAAAGGTACAGGCACACACTATATATATACATGTCAATCTGATGACTGGAGACTAAGGGTGGCAGCGGAACCGGTAAGTACCGGTTCCGGCCCGGTTCCGGTGCCGGTTCGGTGCCGGTCCGGTCCGGTTCCGGTACTTACCGGTAGGGTCCGGTAGTGGGGGGATCCGGTAGGGGAACCGGGACGGGACCCGTTAATTTTACCGGTTCCGGTTTACCGGTTCCGGTCCGGTACCGAACCGGTAATTCCGGTCAAAAATTTTTTTTTTTAAAATTTTTTAATTTATTACCGTTGGTGTGGGGCCCACCAACGGTAATAAAAAATTTTTGCCCGTTTTTGGTCCGTTTTTGACCGTTAGAAATTGTTTTTTTTTATTTTTTTTTTCCAAAATTCAATATTTTCTCAACTATAAATACCCCTAAATATTTCATAATTTTTCACTTCAATTCTCTCAATCCAATTCTCTCAATTCAATCCAATTCTCTCAATCAAATTCTCTCCACTTACTAATATTACAAATTTATAATTATATACATATTACATATTTACATACTACTCTTAAATATTATATATTATATATATTCATTATCTACTCTCTCAATCATTATTCCAAAATATTATTTAGTTTTGGTAATTGCATTTTGGAGCAAAATTTGGTGGATCAATTTGGAGCATATTCAAGCTTCAACTTTCATCAATTTCGGCTTCTACGTCTGTTTTTACACAGACGTTTGGTACCTTCGTTCCTAAATTCTACTTATTTGTTCTTCCAAATTTACTTATTTGATTACTTTTACTTGTTGAGTTGTTGTCTCCTTGAATTATTTTTTTTTACATTCATAAACTTGAATTTTTGCATATAATCGTTATTTATTTAATTAAACTTTAATTAAATTTAAAATGGATTCCGGTGGAAAAGGAAAGGGAAAAAGTACATTTTTTGGTGGAATTAAAAAGGCTTTAACCGGTAAAAAATCAGGTGGTAGTTCGTCTACAAGACAAGCACCACTTAGATTAAATATCGAAGATTCTACTTACGTAGACAACACTTATATTAATATTGACTCTAACACGGGATTAGACAATGATTTTCTTGAACAACATTTTGGGAATTTTAACGAAGATTTACCAGAAGATGATTTTGAAATAAATGAAAATGAAGATAATTTTGATGACGATGAAACTCAACCCCCATATAGTGCTACTACCCCACCCCCTCCCGCTCCCGCTCCCACTCCCGCTCCCGCTCCCGCTCCCCCCGTGTCACCTACGTCATCTAATAGGCCTAAGACGGAACGTGCAAAAAAATCCGTTGTTTGGCAATTTTTAACGCAAAATGAAGATAAAACAAAAGCTATTTGTAACAAATGTAAACATGTTTTAAACCATAAAACTTCGGGAAAGGGGGGCGGGACGGGTCATTTGAAAAATCACCTTATGCATTGTTGTAAAATAGAATTTTTGCATGCACAGGCAGTTGCGGACGCCAAAAAATTTGGAACTCCCATTCCCGATGAATCGACGGGAGGTTCAAATATGGTGCAATCGCAACTAAATCCTAGTAATATTTCCGGTCCTAGTACACATAGAGCTTATAGTAGACAACGTGACCTTGATGAACTTTCTAAAATGATTGTTGTTACTGGTTTGCCTTTCAGTTTTGCAGAAAATCCCGGTTTTGTGCATTATATTCAAATTGTGTATAACCCGTCTTTTAATGGATTTTCTAGAAATACTATAAAAAAAGCGGTTTTTGACTTTCAAGCACGCCATGTACAATATCTTAGGTGTTTATTTGCTTATAATAATTGTAGGATAGCAATAACTTCTGATATGGGACGTAGTGTAACCGGTATCGATTACTTTACAATTACGGCCCACTGGATAGATGATAACTGGAATTTGCAAAAAAGAATTTTAGGATATAAAATTTGTGAATTTCGAAAAACAGGTTCTTATATTGCCCAAACTATTCTTAATGTTTTACAATTTTTTGGTATAGGTAGAAAAATATTTAGTGTAACTTTAGATAACGCTAGTAATAATAAATGTGCTGTAGATTTTTTAAAACCTATTATTTGTCCAACTTATGAAGATGGTTTTCATATTAAATGTGCTGCACATATTTATAATTTAATTGTTAAAGATGGTATTTCTTTATTTGAACATGGATGTGCTAAAGTGGAAGCCGCATGCCACTTTATTTTTACATGTCAAGTAATGGCTAGGCTAGGGAATTTAACCAGCGTTGCATTGAATGTAATTTACCTGTTAGAAAAATTCCTAAATCAGTAGCAACTAGGTGGAATTCATTTTATGAAATGTTAAAAGTTGCTTACGACTATAGGAGACCGCTTACAATGGTCTGGAATGCACATAATGCAGATCCCAACTTCCGTCTAGATGAAAATGATTGGATTAATATTAAAGATTTAGTTGATTTTTTAAAAGTTTTTTATTTAGCAACAAAACAAATTTCCGGCCTTTACTATCCTACTATTTCTTCTGTGTTGCCTAATATTTGTACTATTTGTAATAAATTAGCTTCGTTTAAATATAATCCAAGATTTAGTGAACCTGTTAGAAAAATGATTGAAAAATTTAGGAAATACTTTTTTCCAATCCCTCAAATTTATTTAACTGCTGCTTTATTTAATCCCGCCTATAAAGAATTTGGTGTATCTAAAATGGTAACTAGTATATATACAGACTTAGAAATAGTATACGACGGAGAAAATCAATCACTTCATTTAGAAACAGTTCTAAGTAGCGTTAGACCTGAAGCTAGGAAATTATATGATTTAGAACAATATAATTCAATACAAAATGTACAACACCAACCACAACCTACTAGGGCTAGATGGGATGATGACATGGACGCAATGTTAGAATTACAACTTGGGTTAGAATCTAACACAAACAACGACTTTGATGAATATCTTAACCAGGCACCAGAAAGCATCAAGGACTCAGAGGGGAAGCCGCAGCTGTTGGTGTGGTGGAACACTCGTGGAAAAAATTTTCCAAGACTTCAACGGGTGGCTCGTGATGTGCTGGCAATTCAAGCTTCTTCAGTTGCTTCGGAAGGCGCTTTTAGCGCTGCTAGGTTCCAAGTAGGAGACCATAGGCATTCACTAGCTGGCGATAGCTTAGAAGTTTCAGTCTTATTTCGAGACTGGATAAATGCGGAGCGGAGGAATTTAGGGCGTCCGACATTGCCTTCTCAGTTTGAAGCCGATATCGATAATGTTATATCGGAATCAAGCGAAGACGGCATGGAATTTCTGGAAGAACAAGCTCAAGAGCCGATTCCAGAAAATGTGACAGCTGAAATGTTAGAAACTCTTAGACAAGAGTTTCAAAGTAGTTTAAGATATTAGTGATTAAATATATTTGTATTACAAATTTACAATAAATTATACCTAGTTGAAACAGAACCCTTCCTAGAAGGTGGCTGCGTAGATTGGGTTGATTTCTAATATCTTACCTTTCTACATTGTACAATTTAAATTTTAAAATTACATAATAAAATTAGAGGCTATTCGCCTTATTTCTTTTTTTATTTTTATTATTCTTTTTACTTAATCTTAATTTAAGTTTTGAGTTTTGACTACTAACTTCTTTTTAATATATTTGCCCCTTTATTTCTCAAATCTTTATTAACTTTAAAGTTTAAAATACAAGAAGAAACATTCAAACTTTAATCATTTAAAATTAAACTTTATAACAAGTTAACAACTTTAAGTTTGAATTATAAATTATATAACTTATAGTGTTATACACTTATACTTATAAATAACTTATAACAATTTTGAATTCAAAATTTCAAACTTTCAAACTTCATTTTAAATTTTAACAATTTATATAATAATTTATGAATAATAATACTACCATTTTAACATTTTATTTTAACCTTTAATATTTTAAACTTGAATTTAAATTTTTAATTTTTTTTTTTTTTAATATCCGGATTTCCGGTGGACCGGTCCGGTCCGGTCCGGTACCGGTTGGTACCGGGACTGGTAAGGTATGGGTAATGTTTCCCGGTAATACCGGTCCCGGTTCCGGTCCGGTACCGGGAAATTATACCCTTGGCCTTACCGGTCCCGGTCCCGGTACCGGTCAATGCCGGTCCGGTGGGACCGGTTCCGGTCCCGTCGCCAGTCTTGCTGGAGACTGAAAGACACAAAAGAACCAACCCACCATAACATGTCCACAATAGTCTCTAAGAGAATCACTAACACTGTCGGGATAGGGCCCCGACCCCGACTATACCCAACTGTACAACAAAAAGTAAGCATCCTGTGAAAGCTCCAGAAAGAGGTGGAGCTTACCAACTCACAGCTGAAGGGGGCTCCTAGTGGAGGGTGAATCGGAACCCCCACTTGAACCTGCAAGCAAAAATAAAATGCAGCGTCCCCAAGTAAAGGGACGTCAGTACGAATGAACATGTAATGGTATGTAAGGCAGGAAGTAAAATCATAGATAACCGTAATAAAAAGGTTAATAGAAATACCATTTGTAACCAAAATTCAAGTAGCCTTAATGACCAATAAGCAACCTCCTAGTGATCAAATATGCATAGTATGCTTGAGTATTGCATGTCGTGAATACATATATATATATATATATATATATATATATATATATATATATATATATATATATATATATATATATATATATATATATGTGTGTGTGTGTGTGTGTGTGTGTGTGTGTGCGCGCAAATGCATGACATACCCAACCAAATGCTAGCAATGATGGTCCTTTCCGGTAGCTAACTAGCATCATATCTGTCAACCTGTGGTCATTTGTACCATATATATATATAATATATATATAATCATTTGGGAAAATAGGCCACATACCTCCGATTATAGCTCGGAGTCCATGCATAACGTGCAATGTATGATATGAATATTGAATGCACATAGTAGGCCATAGCAAAAACTTAGCCAATCTTGGCTCATTGGTACACTTATTCTCATAGCGTCATAAGCATCGTCATTTAGCCAATCTTGGCTCATTGGTACACTTATTCTCATAACATCATAATCGTTGTCATCGCATATACACATGACTCGTGGGATCTTATGTGTCTTTTTAACAATTTTGGAAACTTAACCCAACATTTGGAGTGAAGCTTTAACTTTGAAAATGTTCATAAATGTGTTTTACATAATGCTTATACTTGGTCCCACGTCAATTAGTAAAGGAAAGTATTTATTCAGGATCAAGTGCCTTAGTTGTTGAAATAGGGGCATTACGTTAGACATTATTGGAAATCAACGCATTACTTGTTAAGTGATTCAATTATAGTTTTGTATGGAAGAAGGACTGATTGTGAATATTATATTTCCTTCGCATTCTATATTTATTTTAATGGCACTACACCAAGAAGCGAAACACCTCAAACATATGAATAGGTAGCCAGGAAAACTGACAAAATGATATATAGATATTGAATGTCCAGTTTAAGCGAACGAATGGAATTTCAACCTAATACCATCATGAAAGTAACTCAGTTGTAATCCCAGTGCCTTTCACAGAAGGTCTTTCTAGCAACAGAATAGTAAGATATCGCATTTGACGTTTTGGGAAACTTCCCGGATTTCATGCTAAAAGGAGGGACGGAGCTTAGCCTTAACATAACTCTCCAACGATCGCTCAATTGCTCAAAGTTCCTTCACGAAAGTTGTTCCTTACATCCTAAGATCTGCAACCACTATATATACATAACTTATAACCACCTATAAACATTTCATAAATTAACATTAATCGGCAGATTTTCCATATAGCATTTACGCGAGTGGACGTTCATAAAACTTCATAAAAATGATCGTAAAAGAGCCCCAAGATTATTATCTGAACATACCAGCTGCAAACGTAGAATAACCAGCAAGAACACCATTTTTTACAGTCCAAAAACGGCTCCAAACAAAGGTAATCAGAGGGGGAAACAACTGCAAAGCGTAAGACACGCATTTCTAGGCACACAAACAAATTTTAACGGTAAAAATGAGAAAAACTTACTCAAATTCCTTTGGTACCTTGAGGGAACTTTTTCTTCAGTCTATAAACTGTTTGAGGACGAAATGACACTGATTTGAGCTTTAAAAAACTCAAATTAGCTGACATTAAGATGGGTCGGGTCAGTTCCGACCCATGACCCGATTTCCTACTCGGGCAGTCTCGATAAAAACTGTCATAACTTGTTACTTTGTGGTCCATTTGATGCGTGGTTTTGTGCGTTGCAAACTAGACTCATAGATCTTCAATGTGATAGGTCATGGACCTTCTAACTCCTTATATTTTGGGAGATATGGCTTGTTACATTTGACTCAAATTTAAGAAGGATATCTTAAAGAAACTTATAGTAACTTTGGCCAACCTTTATCTTGCAACTTTCTTGATTCCAAAACATAATGTATGACCTTTGTGCTAATAATATAATTTTTAAAAACTCATTATTAGCAAATTCTACACTTTTAGTCCCATATGAAATGTAAAACCTAATTTAAACCTTCCAAAAAAGGCGAGGTGTCACTCGGGCCATTTCTGTAACCCCGAATGTGTATTTAGGGGATTCTTTTGACTTGAAACATTAAGTCCTTGATATTACTTATTATAACGCCACACTATTTATATAATAGAAGACGAGAAACACCGAGTCTCACGGGTTTGGGTCAATTATTGGTCAAAATTAAAATTAAATTAGTTTTATTAATTTTTAAATTATTAAATTAAATCAAACCAAACACAATATACATTTATGAACTTGATTGTTATCGATTTTGGTTCAGTAGCATTGAAGTGTGTTAATATAAATGTATTGATAGTTAAAATATGAAATTCGCAAAAAGTTGATACTTTAAGTTGGTAATTTAATAAAATAATAGATAGTTGAGGTATAAAACTTGTGACAAAAAGTGATAGTTTAAATAGTTAATTGAAACAAGGGATAGTTAAAGTATATGAAACTCCTTTAAAAAAAAAGTGATATTTTAGAGATGTAAATAAAACAATGGATAGTTGCTCTTCTCATCAATTTCTTAACTTTCATGAGAAGAATACGTGGAAGAAATGGTAAAGGCAATCACTTACCCTCATGTATAGAATTTTTTTGTCTTATCTATTCCTTTTTTCTTTTAAAATTTTACCTTTTAAATAAATTCTCTCATTGTCATATATATATTATTATTGTAATTGATTTTCTTTTACCTTTTAAATAAAGAAAGAGATTTATTTTGTATTTACATTTTTCATTGAAAAGGAAATTTCCAAGTGAAGAAGAGCTTTAGGGATGTGTAATATCAAAAAAATAAAAAGCATTGAAAAAAGAAAAAGAAAAGCCTAAGATTCCACTCTTCACAAACATTTGCTTTTGCTTTTGCTTTTGTGAGTGTTGTACTAATTGGATACTTTCATATGTGAATGTTGGATTTTGTTCCATTTTAACTGTGCTATTAAAATTATTTTAATAATTCAAGATTAAAATTGATAACCAATCAAATATTTCTTCACAGTGACTCCTTACCCATAAATGAAAACTTTTCATATTTGTTGTTCTGTGTATAATAACTTTGTCCCAAATATCGTAAATTCTATCTTTCTTCTCAAGTTTCAACAAAAACAAACCAAATCCATGGCATCATCTTCTTCTTTTGTGAGTATTCACAATACTGTCTTTGATGGGAGTACAATGTCTTTCTAAGTTTTAGAGGTAAAGATACTCATAAAGCATTTACGGGTAGCAGATTTGAAAAAGACGGAAATATTTACCTTTCAAGATGATAAAAAGCTCAAACAAGGCGGTTCAAGATGAAATATTTACCTTGCTCTCGTCATTTTCTCAAGGAATTATGATACATCAAGGTGCTGCTTGAATGAAGTAGTGAAGATCATGGAAACAGACATACTGATCTTCTATGATGTGATGTGGATCTATCACATGGTTGATACCAAAACTAGAATTTTCTTCTATTGTACATTTGTTCTTTAATTCTTGTAAGGACAAACGAATAGCCCTTTCTTGTGTCATATATATTTAGTGTGAGACAGTGAAGGAAGCTGGTTAGTTGAGCTAAAACAGTTACCTTGCAGCTCCGTAGTCTCAAGACTGTTTGCACTGATTAATGATTAAATCTGATGTTGCGATCGCTCCTTGTGGATTAGGAATATGTTGTCTTGCTGACATCAGATAGATAAATCTTCTATATATTATTAAAAGGAGAGGATAGAGCCATCATATTCAGCCACTTGGCAGCCTATATATATATGTGCCATTTGTCAACATAGGACAATTAGTTTAATTAGTTATTAGTTAATTAAAATAACATATTTTATTATAAAAACAAAATATAGTCATAAAACGAAAAAAATAATTAAATATAAAAGGTTATAATAATAAAAACTTTAAGTAAAAGTTTTATTATATAAAGTTATTCTCTGTATTTTTTTCAAAATATATAAAAAAGATTACCATCTAAATATTTTCATATATTTTCTTATAAAAATATAAATAAATATTTAAATTTACATTGGTTGCTTTAAAACTTGCGAAAGAAAGATTTATAAACTAAAACATATAATAATATTGCCACGCCTCGGGAGGGTACCCTCGGCGTGGCCGGCACCCAGAGACTATTGCTAGTCCCTAAGCAAACCACTTGTTCTCACGACAGTCACTTAACATCAACATAGCGGAAGTAAAGTAGTGAACTACCTCAATAAAAGGCCAATGGCCAACGTCAGTCTCAAAATCATACTAAGTAAGTAAAAGTACTACTCAGCTCATAAAGAAAACATCAACGTCAAACCTTGACTCATGTCTAACCTAACTCAACTGTGTAAGATGGTACTATGACAGGCCATGGTTACCTGACTCAATAAATAAAGGAAGCATCAAATAGAAGGGTCTCCTCCGGATAGCAAGAAGGCTTACCAATGTCGGAATTCGTTATCTCTGACCTCAACGGTGCGTCTGTTGAAGTCCTCTAACTCCTGTATCTACATCATGAAACGATGCAGCACCAAATGGCGTTAGTACGTGGAATGTACTGATATGTAAAATAGCCGAATAACAATATAGGTACAACACCATAGGGAAAAATATTAACTCAACATCATACTCCATCAGAATGTCAAATGTTTATCTAAAGAAAGAGATAAAAGTAGACAAATGACCCATAAACATCCCATCAATACCTCATCACTACATCAGACTCACCTCAAGGAACCTCGACTCAACTCAACTCAACTCAGGGAACATCAACATCAACTCAGCTCAGGAAACATCGACATCAACTCAACTCAAAGGACTCGACTCAAAACATCACATCAACGTCAACATCGAAGTTCTATTAAAGTGGAACCAAACTGGGAGTTTCTCTAACCGACAACCATCACTTATGAGCCAGTGATGATACAACGAAGCGATGTCGTTGCCACATCCATCCAATACCCTGCCCGGGGTAAAGGACATCAACCTCAGTGGACCCACAAGAAAAACCTCAATCCTCATTTGGGACAAGAAAGGAGCCATCTGCATTGCGATTCAATCCCCTCTTCCTACGTGGGCCACGTAGTTAATGCGTTCAAGTGGGACTCACTCTTACCTATTTCGGTGCTCAATACTCCTCCCAGAACTCGACATGCTCATAAAACCTCAACCTCATCAGTCTCATAGGGACATAATATCTCATCATCAGTCCCATAGGGACATAACATAATACTTCAACCTCAACATCAGTCCCGTAGGGACATAATATAATACCTCAACATCATCATCAGTCCCGTAGGGACATAGTACCTCAACATCAACATCACCTCACCTCATAAACATCAAGATCAACATCATGGACTCAAGATACTCTTTTAGAAATTTAACTTCTTATTTAAGACATCATGAAACACCATTCTCATCAACATCATCATCAAGACTCACATCAAATGTGAAATACAATCACAACATCATAACATTAAACTCATTACGGCTCTAGACTCATCTCTCAGTTTATTCTCATATCTTTTAAAAAAATAATTATAGGGTTTTAAAGAAAACACATTCATGAAAATGAATTATGACATATGATAAATTGGTGATGATCATCAATTCATGTAAAAATATTTGCATAAAGTAAAAGTAAATATACATACTCAAACTCTTCACATTAACCTCATTATGTTTCAAGACACAATTCACTTTACTCAGAAGGGCACATGGGAGAACATTCCTATGCTTTAGGTTAGCCTTACATACCTGGGATGATTTGCTAACACCGTGCTTGCACAAACTTCTCTTGATCTCCTCAACCTCAACTCCCCTCAAGCCCTGACTTAGTGACTTCTAGGAAGAATACTTTTGAATGGGGTTTTTGAAATCCTTTTCTTAGAAACCGACCTTTATTAGTTGTAGAAAAATGTTTAAGAAATATAGGAATGGACTAGAATGTAATTCAAAATTTAAAAGAACTTTTCCCCGACTTGGAATAACACAGTCCGCGACGCGGACCTGTCGCGGACAGTGTATTTTCGAAAAACTCAACACCATCAAAAAATCACAGAAAAACATAAGTGTGGCTCCGCGACAGGTCCACGACGCGGTTCCATCGCGAAGTCACACTGTTTTTCATTTTGGAACAAAAATTATCTTTCGACTCATTCGCTCTAAAAATCAACCGAGACCCTTCTCCCACTCAATTTTCAATGTTGATCACGAATCCGCTCTCAGATTTTTAATTCGAGCATCGAAAAACGCGTTTTACGCATATTTCTTTCCTAGGGGTATTTTGGTAATTTATTGGGTGTTACATTATCTTCTCCTTGGGATCATTCGTCCTCGAATGATGAGTAGAAACGGTACTTTGGCACGAATAGACTCAAGACTCACCTCGATACTTATTCAGCAAGTCAACTCCTTATCAACCTCAATAACATCTACTCAGACATCAGTAATTATACACATCAACTCATGGTAGAAACATCAATTTACATAAAAGTAAGAATGTTACCTCCAACACTTTCATCAACCTCGGGCACAAACAGGTGCAGGTATTTTGTTCTCATCTTTTCCTCAGCTTCCCATTTGGCTTCCTCAACAAATTGGTTCCTCCACAGAACTTTGACGGAGGCTATCTCTTTGTTTCTCAGTCTGCGAACCTGTCGATCCAGGATTTGGACTGGAATTTCCTCATACGACAAACTATCTCTGACTCCTGTGCTCTCCACAGGAATTACCAAGGCAAGATCCCCAAACATTTCTTCAACATCGAAATATGGAACATCGGATGGATTCCATCTAACTCAGAAGGTAATTCTAGTTCATTAGCAACCTTCCCAATTTCTCGCAAAATCTGATAAGGACCAATGTAACGAGGACATAATTTCCCCTTTTTCTCAAACCTCATGACACCCTTCATGGGTGATACCTTCAAGTAGACCCAATCGCTCACCTCAAACTCTAGGTCTCTCCTCCTCACATCCGTGTAAGACTTCTGATGACTTTGGGCAGTCTTCAATCCTTCTAGAATAATCTTCACCTTCTCCATGGACCGATGGACAAGGTCAGGCCCAATTAACTCAGCCTCTCCAACTTCAAACCACCCAATGGGTGATTTACATCTCCTCTCATACAAGGCCTCATAAGAAGCTATTTGAATGCTTGCATGATAACTATTGTTATATGCGACTTCAATCAATAGTAAATAATCGTCCCAATTTCCTTTGAAGTCAAGGACGCATGCTCTTAACATATTTTCTACCGTCTGAATAGTGTGCTCTGCTTGTCCATCCGTTTGTGGATGAAAGGCTGTGCTCAATTTCACTTTGGTACCTAACCATTTCTGGAAAGACTTCCAGAAGTGAGAAGTAAATTGGGCTCCTCTGTCCGAGATGATGGACAAGGAACTCCATGCAACCTCATAATCTCTTGGAAATACAACTTGGCATAATCCTCTGCAGTGTTGGTCGTCTTGACTTCCAGGAAATGTGCTGACTTCGTCATCCTGTCTACAATCACCTATATGGAATCATGTTGTCTCCAGGATCTCGGTAGGCCAGTGACGAAATCCATATTAACCATCTCCCACTTCTACTCTGGAATCTCAAAGTTTTGAGCCAAACCACTTAGCCTCTAATGCTCAACCTTCACCTGCTGGCAATTTGGGCATCTTGAAACAAACTCCGCGATATCCCTCTTTATTCCATTCCACTTATAGACCTCTCTCAAGCGTGATACATCTTGGTGGAGCCCGGATGAATGGAGTATCTAGTGTTGTGGGCCTCAGCCAGAATCCTCTCTCGAACACCATCGACATTAGGGACACATAACCTACTCTGGTACCTTAATACCCCTCTCCCCCTTTGGAGAAGACCATCACTTTTTGTTTCTGAACATCCTCCTTCAATTGGAGTATAATAGGATCTTGATCCTGCTTTTCTTTTACCTCAGTTACTAGGGACGATGAAGACCCACTCTGAACATTAATTCCTCCCTCGTCATTCTCCTCAAGTTGGAGCCAACCTATGCACCTCCTTCACTAGCTCTTTCTTTTCTTCCTCAACATGGGTTGTGCTACCCATAGACAACCTGCTAAGAGCATCAACAACAACATTAGCTTTACCTGGGTGGTACATGATGCTCATGTCATAATCTTTGAGCAGTTCCAACCATCTCCTCTGTCGCAGGTTGAGCTCTCTCTGACTGAAGACATACTACAAGCTCTTGTGATCCGTGAACACGTCCACATGCACTCCAAACAAGTAGTGGCGCCAGATTTTAAGTGCGAACACGACTGCCGCCAACTCAAGATCATGGGTCGGATAGTTCCTCTCATGAACTTTAAGCTACCTGGAAGCATAGGCTATCACTTTTCCCCTCTGCATTAATATGCATCCCAACCCCACTTTTGATGCATCACAGTATATTACAAAATCTTCCGTCCCGTCAGGCAAGGTCAAGACAGGTGCGGTGGTCAACCTAGTCTTTAACTCTTGGAAACTCTTCTCACATTCCTCAGACCACTGAAACTTGACCTTTTTCTGGGTCAGTTTGGTCAATGGCACGGATAGGGAAGAAAATCCCTCAACAAATTTGCGGTAGTAGCTTGCCAACCCCAAGAAACTCATTATGTTAGTTGGAGAGGTCGGTCTTGGCCAGCTTGCAACAGCTTCAATCTTTAGGCTATCTACTCGAATTCCATCACCCGAAACAACATGGCCTAGAAAAGCTACTGACTTAAGCCAAAACTCACATTTAGAGAACTTTGCATACAATTCATGGTCCTTTAAAGTTTGAAGGACAACTCTAAGATGTTTAGCATGCTCCTCCTCATTCCTCAAATATACCAAGATATCATCAATGAACACGATCATAAACATGTTAAGATAGGGCCTGAACACCCTATTCATCAAATCCATGAAAGCTACCGGTGCGTTTGTCAACCCAAAGGACATGACCAAGAACTCAAAGTGACCATATCTTGTCCTGAAGGCTGTCTTTGGAACATCACATTCTCTCACCTTTAACTGGTGGTAACCCGATCTGAGGTCTATCTCTGAAAAGCATGAAGCACCCTGAAGTTGGTCTAACAAGTCATCTATCCTGGGAAGAGGATATTTATTCTTGACCGTGACCTTGTTCAGTTTCCTATAGTCGATGCACATTCTGAGAGACCCATCCTTCTTTCGTACAAACAGAAGGAAAGCACCCCAAGAAAAAACACTGGGTCTAATAAAATCCTTCTCTAACAGATCCTTCAACTGCTCCTTCAACTCTTTCAACTAAGCGGGGGCCATCCTATATAGTGGAATCGAAATAGGCTGCATGTCAGGAAGTACATCAATACCAAAGTCGATCTCCCTATCAGGAGGGACTCCAGGTAAATCCTCGGGGAACTCATTCACAATCGGGACCGACTCAGGAGCAGGGGACTCAATATTATCAGATTTAACTCGTACAAGGTGATAAATACACCCCTTAGAGATTAACCTCATCGCTCTTAGGTAGGAAATAAATCTACCCTTGGGTGCGACATAACCTCCCTTCCACTCTAGGACCGGTTCATTTGGAAATTGGAATTTAATAACTCGGGTCCTACAATCTATGGATGCATGGAAAACATGGAGCCAATCCATACCAAGAATCACATCAAAGTCAACCATCTCCAACTCTACCAAATTGGCCAAAGTATCCCTATGATAGATGGACACTACACAATTTCTATAGACCCTCTTAGCTAGGATAGACTCACCAGTAGGAGTCGAAATCGTGTAAGGCTCAAGTAAACTCTCTGGAAGGACCTCAAACTGATTGGCCACATAGGGCGTCACAAAAGATAAGTGGCACCCGGGTCAAGCAATGCATAACAATTATAAGAAAAGATTCGGAGCATACCCGTAACAACATTTGGAGCAACCTCTTGATCCCGTCATTACCCATCACATACAGACAGTTCGTCCCACCTCTTGCATTTGCAGTAGTAGCCTTCTGATGATTGCCCGCAGGGGGCACTGTAGAAGACTGAGCTCTATTACCTCTATCATTCCACCTCCTCATAGGGCACTCACCTTGGAAATGGCCAGGCTATCCACATGAAAAACAAGTATTGGTGTCCTCATGGCATGCACCAAGATGCGGCCTGCCACAAGGTGGCTTTCCTCTCGAACCTTGAGCAACACTAGATTGGGACTGAGGTCCCTGTGCTCTAAAATTTTGGTGACTATAGGATTTCTGATCATCCCTGTTTTGCTGAACATGTGCACTTGCCATCGGAGGTGCATGGCTAGAAGACTTCTTCTGAAAGAAAGTTTTGTCACCCTTATTCTGCTTCTATTGATTAGGCTCATGCCCTGCCGATTTGGCTTTTTTACTCTGTTGTTCTTCCCTATCCCTTTTCTTGTCCTCCTCAGTCTGTTGGGCATAGACCATAAGTCTAGAGATATCCATATCTGGAATCAACAATGCGGCCTTACACTCCCTCTTTACATGCCTGCCCAACCCAGACACGAACTTCTTTATCCTTGCCCTCATATCTTGGACCATCTCCGGAGCATATCTGGACAGCTGGATGAACTTCAGGTTGTACTCTTTGACAGTTGATCCCTCTTGTTTCAGATTCACGAACTTTTCGACCTTTGCCTCTCTCAACCCCTAGGGAAAGAAGTGATTGAGAAAAGCATTCTCAAACTCTTCCCACTCGGCATACTCAGCATTCTCACCTCTACCATCTTCCCACTGATTATACCAGACATTTGCAACATCTTTAAGTTGATACGAGGCTAGCTCGACTCCCTCAACCTCACTCGCGTGCATAGTGCTCAGGATCTTGCGCATCTCATCAATAAAATTTTGCGGGTCCTCCTTAACCTTGGACTCTGTATAGACTAGCGAGTTCATCCTCAGGAAATCTCTGAGCCTGGATGCAGCTGCAAGCTCTTGGGAGCTAGAGCGAGGGGCCTGGAGACCTCGGATGTTACTCTGTGAAGCCACAAACTGGGTGAGCATAGTAATGGCTCTCCTAAAATATGCTTCCGAAGTGGAGGCTGATTGAGCAAGAGGTGCCGGTGGAGCCTCAGTAGATCTAGCAGGTCGACCCCTTCTCCTTGTCCCATGCTTGTTAGGAGCCTCTGGTAAGGGATTCTCAGTGTTAGGGACTGAGACATCTCTTTGGGCAGCAGTGCATTTTGGAGGCATTATCTGCAAACGCGTAATGCACGAATTAGAAAGGGGGGTTTCATAGAGTCAAGCTCTATCTCATGAACTCAAAACATCAAAGAAGTGTTACCATTCCTAATGTCCTAGAGCTTCCTGTTTATGAAGTATGGTGCACAACACATATATAAACACGACTCTACCAGACACGGCTTCATAGACTCCCTAGGACTCTTGAACTATGTGCTCTGATACCAAGTTTGTCACGCCCTGGGAGGGTACCCTCGGCGTGGCCGGCACCCAGAGACTATTGTTATTCCCTAAGCGAACCACTTGTTCTCAGGATAGTCACTCAGCATCAACATAGCAGAAGTAAAATAGTGAACTACCTCAATAAAAGGCACATGGCCAACGTCAGTCTCAACATCATACTAAGTAAGTAAAAGTACTACTCAGTTCATAAAGAAAATATCAACGTCAAACCTTGACTCAAGTCTATGAAGCCTCTAACCTGACTCAACTGTGTAAGATGGTACCTTGACAGGTCATGGTTACATGACTCAATAAATAAAGGAAGCATCAAATAGAAGGGTCTCCTCCGGATAGCAAGGAGGCTCACCAATGTCAGAACTCGTAATCTCTGACCTCAACAGTGAGTCTGCTGAAGTCTTCTAACTCCTATATCTACATCATGAAACGATGCAACGCCAAATGGCATCAGTATGTGGAATGTACTAATATGTAAAATAGCTGAAGAACAATATAGGTACAATATTATAGGGAAAAACGTTAACCCAACATCATACTCCATCAGAATGTCAAATATCTATCTAAAGAAAGAGATTAAAGTAGACAAATGACCCATCAGCATCCCATCAATACCTCATCAATACATCAGACTCACCTCAAGGAACCTCGACTCAACTCAACTCAACTCAGGGAACATCAACATCAACTCAGCTCAGGGAACATCGACATCAACTCAACTCAAAGGACTCGACTCAAAACATCACATCAACGTCAACATCGGAGTTCTATCAAAATGGAACCTAACTGGGAGTTTCTCTAACCGACAACTATCACCTATAAGCCAGTGATGATACAATAAAGCGATGTCGTTGCCACATCCATCCAATACCCTGCCCGGGGTAAAGGGCATCAACCTCAGTAGATCCACAAGAAAAATCTCAATCCTCATTTGGGACACGAAAGGAGCCATCCGCATTGCGGTTCAATCCCCTCTTCCTACGTAGGCCACGTAGTTAATGGGTTCAAGTGAGACTCACTCTTACCCATTTCAATGCTCAATACTCCTTCTAGAACTTGACATGCTCATAAAACCTCAACCTCATCAGTCCCATAGGGACATAATATCTCATAATAAGTCCCATAGGGACATAACATAATACCTCAACCTCAACATTAGTCCCGTAGGGACATAATGTAATACCTTAATATCAACATCAGTCCCGTAGGGATATAGTACCTCAACATCAACATCACCTCACCTCATAAATCTCAAGATCAACATCATGGACTCAAGATACTCTTTTAGAAATTTAAATTCTCATTTAAGACATCATGAAACATCATTTTCATCAACATCATCATCAAGACTCACATCAAATGTGAAACACAATCACAACATCATAACATCAAACTTATTATGGCTCTAGACTCATCTCTCAGTTTATTCTCATATCTTTTAAAAAAATAATGATAGGGTTTTAAAAAACAAAACATTCATGAAAATGAATTATGACATATGATAAATTGGTGATGATCATCAATTCATGTAAAAATATATGCATAAAGTAAAATTAAATATACATACTCAAACTCTTCACATTAACCTCATTATGTTTCAAGACATAATTCACTTTACTTGGAAGGGCACATGGGAGAATATTCTCATGCTTTAGGTTAGCCTTACATACCTGGGATAATTTGCTAACACCGTTCTTGCACAAACTTCTCTTAATCTCCTCAACCTCAACTCCCTTCAAGTCCTGACTTAGTGACTTCTAGGAAGAATGCTTTTGAATAGGGTTTTTGAAACCTTTTTCTTAGAAATCGACCTTTATTAGTCATTGGGGAATGTTTAAGAAATATGGGAATGGACTAGAATGCCCTTCAAAATTTAAAAGAACTTTTCCCCCGACCTGGAATAACACAGTTCGCGACGCGGACCTATTGCGGACAGTGTATTCTCGGAAAACTCAACTCCGTCGAAAAATCACAAAAAAAACATAAGTGTGGCTCCACGAGAGGTTCGTGACGCGGTTCCATCGCGAAGTCACACTGTTTTTTGTTTTGAAACAAAAAATTATCTTTCAACTCGGTTGCTCTAAAAATCAAACCAAGACCCTTCTCCCACTCTATTTTCAATGCTGATCACGAATCTGCTCTCGAATTTTCAATCTGAGCATCGGAAGACGCGTTTTATGCACACCTCTTCCTTAGGGGTATTTTGGAATAACCTCAACTGGAGCGTTTGCTGACTGACCCTGGAATTTCGGACGATTGGCATGTCGCCAAGAAGTTCATTACATGTTGATTTGTGTCCTCAGTTGATGGTTCGCTAAACAACCCTTTCAGCTGTAGCATTTGCAACTTAGTGCTAGTAATGGTGAACTTGACACCTGCAGGTACTGGGGGAAGCACTATTGTTCCAGTGGTCCCAACACCTTCATCATCATTATTTGTTGCTTGGGGGTGCTGGGGACCTTGGGGTCTCAAAATAGGTTGTTGTTGCAAGGGTGGCGCAAGTGGCACCTGTCAAAGTGGTGCCACATGTCTTGCTGCTTCGCGGTCCTGGGCGTTCATTTTGCGGATCGACTTAGTGAGCTCAGGGTCATAGGGAATAAGTGCTTTACCCTTACTTCGGATGTTTGGCATGCAATGTTGGTTCCCTACAGAGAGAAAAAACAAGAAATAAAAGTAAAATAAGGGACTAGTATTACGCATTGAAAGTGGAAACTAATAGATTATGACTTCGTTGTATTCCTCGGCAACGGCGCCAAAATTTGATACGTCCAAATTTACAATCCAAAAGGAATAGTAAAGTGGTCGTTGATCAAATATAAAACTCAATAAGAGTTGAGGTCGATCCCTCAAGAAATTCGTGAGAATAAATCTATTAGCACCCGTTTTCAGATGTAATATCTATTCCCAAAAATAAAAGTGCATAAAGTAAATGGGGAGTTTTGATGTTCAAACTTAGTTACTAAAGTAAAGTAATGAACGAGTGCAGTGACTACTGGAATTCCAACTATTAATGAGAAGCTAGGATTGTGTTCCCCGTGACACCAATACGATAGCCACATTTATGTGGTAAACCCGTTTGATGATTACGTATACAAGATCAAACAAGTTATATAACACCTAATTCAACTTCTTGTCCTTCTTAGATGCATTTCATTCACCACCTTCTGGTCTCAGAATGTATACAATTTTAACCCTTGTTATAGATTCCAGAATATTCTCACCTTTCGGTCTCAAGTACTTTGACTGGGTTAAAAAAAACCCATTTCTATCGTAGAATTCTTTTCCTAACCACTACATCCCTTCCGGGCATGTAACAAATACAGACTTACCCTAATGTGTCGACTTATTAAGGAAGAAATTAAATCAAAGAATATTATGATATATACGATAATCAATCCCAAGATTCACCTCCAAATTCATTATCTTATTGATTTGTCATTGTTCCGACAATCCTAGTTATGGGTTTAGCCTAGCATATTCAAGATAAATAGCCTACAACAATATAAAGAAATCATGGTAGAGAACTTACTATTGAAATAGTGGCAAAAGCACGGATTACAATCTCTAAAGAGATGATTAAGATCCAAGGGTTCAATGTAAATTAATAAAATAGTGTTTTTCTTAGTTCCCTATCTTTAGCCGTCACAGCCCCCTTAAAATGGAATAAAAATAATATATATATATATATATATATATATATATATATATATATATATATATTAATCCAAAATAAAATAAGAAAATAGGTGTCGGCATGGGTACGAGCAACTACACATGGCCCGTAAGGGTCCAAACGGACTGTGAAGCGATCTGTGCATCAATACTTGGCCTTCACTTCATGTCACTGCCTCACGTGCATTGGCACGGCTCATGTGAGGGTTCAGGGACCATGAAACGGCTCGTGACCCTTGCCTTCATGGTTTTCCACGTTGTCAGCTTCTCCTTCAATGACACGACCCTTCTCACGATCCGTGATGTGTCACACGACCCGTGAGACGGTCCCGTCAACTTTGACTTGTGCGATTTCTCTTCTTTTTCGATGGTAATGACCCAACTTCATAGCATGTGACATGGTTTGTGTTAGTTTCCACGGTCCGTGAAAGGCACCGTGGGACATGCCTTGATTTCTTTCGTGCCAGTTCTTTGCCAATATACCACGTGTGAGGCCACGGTGGGCCTCATTGTCCTTATAGTGACACACGAGCTGTGAAGACACCCGTGGTCCTTCACTTGGTTCTATTTTTTGCTTCATTCCCCAGGGCTAGGTCCACATGGCCTCTCACGGTTCGTGTTATGCTACACGGACCGTGGAGACCTCCATCTACCAACACTTGAGCTCTTTTTCGTTCATTTTCTTGTACTTCACCCATTGCTCCATGCCTTAACCAGTTTCCTGAAAAAAACAAAAACACACATCAAACCGACAAATTTGCTTGAGA
This sequence comes from Solanum rostratum, assembly GCA_029948455.1. Lineage (NCBI taxonomy): Eukaryota > Viridiplantae > Streptophyta > Magnoliopsida > Solanales > Solanaceae > Solanum > Solanum rostratum. The sequence goes on along the minus strand of CM057053.1, from coordinate 10,584,830 downwards.
ACCCGCAAAAATTCTATGTTTAAAGTGTTACAAGAGTCGTATTTCAACGATTCATCAGTCATCATCCCACAAGAATACATATACGTATACATGTTTTGAAAAGAGGCATAAGTCCTTTCAAATCATTTCAATGCATACTTAGGCTTGAAAGCCAAACTTACTTCATAATCATACGTACTTGGGCTAAAGAGTCAAATCATACCTCATGTCATACTTTCATGCGTAGGAATAGCTCATTCATACTTGTACATGTTGGTGTAAACATCCATAATTGCTCAAGAGCCAAATCATAGACATTATGTGATCACTTGTCATGTCATAACCATAGTTTCATCATAATCATATTCATAAACATAATTGGGTCTTAACCCACTTTATAATCTTCATGAAAATCAATGTTCATGTATGCATATGTCATGAATGATGAGAGAATAGCATGGAACATAGAGATTCATACTTAAATCAACAATATAATATGGAATCTAAGTAAATCCATGAAGAAATTCACATTTAAAGCATGCTTGAGATCACCCATGCTTAAATCCAATATTTAAGGGGACATGCATATTCAAACCTTCATAATATCAATGCAATTCAACATATTATGGCTTAAATCACTTTAAAAACATCAATTAAATACAGCTCACATCTCAATGAAATCAAATCAATATTAATTTAAAGACTCAAAGAAAGCTTGAAATTCATAAATCAAGGAGTAAAAAGTGTTTGGGTCTTCATGGCTGAAAGGGACCATGAATCAATCCCACATACCTTAGATAATTAAGATGAATCAAGAAGAAATTGATTTGAGAAGAAGGCCCTCCTTGAATTCCCAAGTTGAATCTTTAATCACAAGACTTGTAGAAAGTGTTTTTAAGATTTGAATTCTAGTGTTCTAAGTATAATGAATGAAATTGAATAAGAATGAAGATGTATAGGTCTTTTCAGGGGTTTAGGATATATAGATTATAAGTCACAAACGACCCTTAGAAACAACTAAAATTACAGGAAATCGAAAACTAAAACAAGTACTAAAAGTTGCCAGAGGTCCCGTCAAGAGGCACACGAGTCGTGGTGAAGCCACACGGACTGTATGAGTGCCTGTAAGACAACACTTGGAAAATTTTAGACGATACTCAGCAAAATTTCTTCAGACCAAGTGTGTTTCCACTGAAGGCTTCACGAACAATGTGAAGTTTCATGGGCCATCCAAGCGTTCGTATGAAGATACCAAGTTTCGAGATGGTGATTTCATACTTTGAAAAATTCTAGAACAACACCCTCATGGGACTTCCACGGCTCGTGTAGTGATACACGACCCGTATAAGGGTTCGTGTGTGAGGTGTCTTAGCCAAAAAGTGGTTTTCAAGCCTAAGGCTCCTACCACGAGCTACTTCGCGGCCAGTGGTGAGCCCCACGAGCCGTGACGGGCTAAGTGGAGGGTCACTTAGTCTTGAACTCCACCATAAGCCCCAAAACACCACACACAAGGCCAGGGGCCACCTCAAGGAACCCTCGCACAACTCATGGACTACTCTACAGCTCATAAAGGTGCCCGTATGGTGACACTTTGGTCAAAAACTTTCGGGAACCAAATTTCCACGCATCGTGAAGGCCTTACAAGGTCTGAGTCCTTACAGGGACCCATATTCAGTTGTAACGGCATTGTTTAGAAATTTTGACTGCGTCATTGAGTCAGAAACATCGAATTTGATGGGGTAGCATAGTTTATTTGTGCATTCAATGTTTTGAACGAATCTCGAGCACCCCGTTGAAGTAGTTTTCCAACTCTAAGTTCAGTTGGTGCAGCCCTTGCTAGTGCCTCCCACATTACTCTTTGCAATCGCGAACCTGGTCCCTACAATCGCGATGAAAGGTGGAAGTTATCCTTTGCGATCGCAGACCTGGTCCTTGAGATTGGAATGATGGGTAAGAGTTACCCTTCACGATCATGGACTTAGTCCATGCGATCATGATTAGGGGTAAGGGTTCCTCTTTGTGATCACGGACTTGGTCCTCACGTTCGCGAGGAAGACCCATAGCTGTTATTTAACTTGGTTCAGCCTGATTTTCAACTTCATTTCCTGAATTTCAACTTCCATATCTTGAGTTTTAGGAGGCCAAATTGGAGGATTCAAAGGTCCATCTTAAAGCTTTTTTCGCGAAGAACGCGTCGGCGAGATCAGAAGTTGATTTTGAAGTTCTGTTTGAGGTAAAAATTCAAATTTAGTTGTTGTATTGGGCATTTTTGGAATAAATTTTGGGAGAATTTGGAAGGTCACAACTTGTTTTCAGTGATTCTTGAGGCTATCTTGTGTGGATTTTCGAGGAGAACATCGTGGTCTAGTCATAAACTATATTGGAGACTTTGTCCCTAGTAAATTTCTTAATTCTAGCTGCTTTCCTTTTCTTGTTCTTGGAAATAAATTGAGTTTTCGTCATTTATCATTGTTGTGACAATTTTTAGCCTTGAAATGTGCTTCATTTTCGAGTACAAGTTTCTAGTTATGTTTTTAACCCTTTTATGTAGTTATTTTTTAGATTCTCATCGTGGGTCCCACAATCACCTTTCTGATCTAATTTTGGGTTTGACTCTGGAAAATCATGTTCTTGATATCAAAATGTTCATTTTATCGTGTAGATTGATAATTTGATAGCGTGGCAGCAATGGGAGGTGTTTTAAGTGCGGAAAGCTACTGTGGAGTGGATTTGAAGCGCATGTTATCGACTTCGAGGTAGGCAGCGACTCCCCTCTTTGACTAAGCTCTTCCTAATAATGATTAGTATGCATCTCATGTTAATTTGGTTTGTAATTGTCTCGTATCCCTTCACGTTCCTTTCTTTCTCATTCTCGTGATTGTTGATCGAGCCTTAATTAAGGATAGGATTTATGGGACCTGAGTTAGAGCAGGTGGCTATGTTATGCATTGATGTGGGGTGTTTAGTCCTATGTAGAGATTATGTAGTCTAGCTTAGAGTAAGTCAAGCCTTAGGCTAGTAAAGTTTATTTTAAGTCCTTGGTTCAGGGTAGGAGTTGTGTTATGTCTTGATTGGCGTATATCACCCTTTTTGGGAAGATTGTGGGTTTCTTTGAATGGAATTGCGCCTTAATACGTGGTTGTAGACCATTATAGTGGTTATCATTAGACTTGGTTTCCAGTGGAGTTTATTAGTGGTGATATGTTTGAGCTAGTGACCGAGAGGTGGATTACCACAGCTAGAGATTGACTTATTGGCACTTCATTCTGGATCGGAAATCATGATTTTAGGGTGAGGCTTACTGTGGAGTAGAGTATCCAGTATAGATTCTGGATTTGAGAGCCTTAGTGCGGCTATGGACTAGTTCGGCTAGCTTTATTTTGGACTTGTTATAGACGATGGTTTTTATGGAAAACTCCGCCTCCTAGCTTGCCTTTGGTCGTTTAGGGCTCGATGGTTGTAACCCTATTGGTGGCTTGTGATTGTTTCCATAATTTTTATATAAGTATTCTTATTGATATTTGTTGTCGGGCCCGAGGCCTTGAATTTGGAGCATCTAGACCCCAGGTTAGTCCTCTCAGCCCTCGCCTTTATAATGGTCCAGGTTCGTTTCTTAGATCATGTGTGACTTGTTTGGATGCTGGAATGGCATGCATTACATTAGTTGTTCATGCATGTTGTTTTGTGGTACGATACACAGGAGTGAGAGTGGTGAAATAGTTTTCTGTATTACGAATATGGTATTGTTTCAAACTGGCTTTATGAGACGGATATCTGTCGGGTTTTTAACTAGTTTTATCGAGATTTGTACAACCTGGACCTCATGTTCTTCGAATTTGGATGCGTTGAGGCGTCAAGGACATATTCCTTTCTACTAAAGATTATGAGGGGCATCCGGAATGACCTCAGCTTTTATGTTTGACTAGCTAGCACGTCGGCGCCCTTTCTGCATTTGGCTACTATTATTCCTCCAGCATCACCAACGGAGATGATCATTTTGATAAAACCCAGTGCGGGCCTAGGCAGTGTGTATGGGTTCCCAAGCCCCCGTGGGACTCCTAGCCGATGACTCGCTTAATCGGATGGACGGTGCCACGGGTCCTACCTTGCTAACTGGGCTGGGATAGGTAGTGCGACACTTGGTTATACATGGCGAGAGATATCATGCATTGCATGCACATGCATCGTCACCCCCAATATATTATTTATTGATGGTTTCTCGATAGTATGGGATGTCGGTCAAGGTTCTATTTGTTACTTGTACAGCTGATGTTATGGAATGTCGGTTGGTTTTGTTTGCTTATACTTATACTGCCTATGTTGTTCTGTTTTGCAAGGACTTGATAATTATGGTAGGTGTGATTGTTCTCTTCGAGTTTGAGTGTGTGCTCGACTAGGTTAGTCAAACTAGTTCCTAGGTTGTTGGATTAGCCCAGACATTGTAGTTATTTTCGTTGTTATTGCCCCCTCAACTTTGTAACCTATCTTCCATGCTAGCAGACGATAGACTTGATCCTCCCAGGTACGCTTCCTATCTTCTTCGTATCATTTTGTATATTTAATTGCTCGTTTTTGGCTATTAATATGTACTTGCACTTTACTTACCTGATTTTCATGATATTTATATTTGTTTTATCTGTGAAGCTTAATCAGCCTATGTCTGTTGAGTACCATTTGTATGATACACATATTACACTTCTGCTCCCTGCGATCATGGTGCGAGTCCTCGCTATTGATTTCCTTTCGTGCAGGGCAAGCTGAGGATTTTAGAGATCTTGGTAAGCTCCTGCGTCCGGAGTTGCCAATTTCCATCCTATTGCTTTTCTACTTATCTTTATTTTTATTCAGAGATAATATATACGGATGTTGTATTTGAAAAGTCTTACATTATGTATTATGAGCTCAAATACTGACTGCTGCAAGATTTTGGGGTAGGTTTGGTATGTAGTTTTCTTCGACATTTGTATCTATTACCTTTATTGTGGCAACTTTTACTTAGTAAATGTCTTCCATTGGTAGCCCGTTGCCTATGGTTTCTGATTGCGGGTACCTATCAATGGATTGGAGTAAGTGTCATCACGACCTAAGAAATCGAGTCATAACATCTACTATGTAAGTATGATACTTTTTAGAATACTCCTCCCTTTCACAAATCCTGCTTGGTGATATGCAGTAATGTAGTAAACCAACTAACTAGCATAAGCCTTCAACAAACTTGTGTAATTCTGTTGAGAAGGCCTCCAGAATTGGTTCTCCTTGTTTACAAACCTAACAGACACTCGCGATTGCATCATTTTGACAACTTGGTCCCTCTTACTTCGCGATTTCCATTCAAATTTCTAAACTTGTTCAAAGATAGTAGTATGATAATCACCTTTAGAATCACGTAGGTGAAATCAATATATACTTAAGACTTTCGATGACAAATAATAATTTGTTTTTCACTTTGCCATCTAATCAAATTCTTGCTCTTGGAAAAATGTCATTTAATGTACATAATCACGAATCACCTTCCTCCACCATAACATGACAAACAAATATCATTTCAAACATTATCGCGATTCATCATCCAAATGCAGAATATTTCCCCTTCAAATACCTCACAGGAATTACGAAAAGCTGAAATAAATGTTTTTTTTTTCTGTTCATTCATTCTCTTACTCAAACAGGCAGTAAGAACTGTATAAGCAAGTACAAATTCGACAGCACAGAGAAAAAGGTTGAAAAGGCTACCTATCAATAATAAGAATTGGGATCAGAATCGAACTGTCCGAACATGCGCCTATACTTTGTGGGGCTGTCATACCAAGTAGTGGTTCTAAGAATCTCCTTTTCCAACCAATATGGATCTACTTCTTTTTTCTGAGTCAGGCTTTTGAAAAATCTTTCCCACTTTGCTATTGTGCGCCGGAGACGAATACTCTTTTGCCTTAGAAAGATAAACTTGAGAATATCCTTTGTGAACACTGTAATCTCCTCGCTATCAATTATGTATTTATACTGAAATCAAGGAAATGCAGAGATTTTTCAATTTAGTACGCAGTTAAAGAGTAAGAAATTACAATTAATGGTTACCAACTTGTTTCATGTGCTAATTACTACATCAAGCAGGCACTTGTGGTTGGTTTGAAAACCTCTCAAGACAATTTCTTTATTTGAAGTCGACCACTCCCATCAGAAGAGAGTTGAGGAGAAAGATCTAACAAAGGCTAAACATAGAATACATAATTATCATAATCGGCTTCTCTTAATTCAGCCGGTCACTCCATAACTCTAATAGGTCCATGACTTACCAGAAATGGTATAGACAAAAGGTATTTAGTTTAAGTTAGAAACAAATTTTGGATAAGCCGGCAGCATAACAAATCACCAGTTAAGTAAACCTGCAATCTGAATATCAGCCAGCTGAAAGGATTGCCATTTAGGGTTAACCAAACCTTAAGGGATATAAACAGTGAGCTTCAGAAAGTACACACGTATCTACGGACAAAATTTAGAGAGAGAAAGGAGAAAGTACCAAAAATATGAAGCCCAAAGTTGCCAAGATTACTTGTCCTAGCTCATCCAAGATCCCCGGAATGCCTTCATCTTCTGCTCCACCAAAAGGATCACTGCCACCTCCACCGCCACCACCTGGAGGATCTCCACCACCATCTCCTCCATCATAGTATTCTTGTTTTTCAATCTGTTGCTTCAATAAATCCTCAACTGACGTTTCCTTCTTCAGATTTCCCATGGCTTTCTCAAGAGCTTTCCATGGAGAAGCCTAGTCAGATAGTAGTGCCAGGTGAGGTGTTATCTTCTCATGTAATAAACACTCCATAAGCTTATTTTTCTCAACTCATGATTTTCAACAGAATGTTGGAGCTACCTTATACTCAATTCAAGCACAGTTTCATGAAAAAGTAGCCCATATTACGATGCACATGCAGAGTGTTTATGGAGAAAAGGTTAATCTGTTATTAGCTTTAAAATACAGCACAATATATCTGTTTTGCATGGGTAAGATTTAAGCTGTAATCTTAACTTTAATATAATTCTCTCTTTCCTCTCTCCTAGAGTTACTGCCTGGGAATGGCACGAGCGAGACCCAAGAAGGAGATGGTTTCGCTGGAGCAGGCAACACAGAGGCAAAATGATGTCGAGCTGGTGGCAACAAAGGAGATGGAGGAGAAACAACAATAGAAGAGTCGCCGCCTCTTCCTACAAAGGAAGTGACACCCAAAACCAATGGAACAGTGAAGATTGCACCCAACGCAGGGATGATGCAATCCAGGCCGAATCTGAGCAATCAACAAGTATCTAGGGAGGCAGAATCCTCAACTCGAGCCAATGCACAAAGCAAGCTAGATCTGGCTGCGGAATCAACTACGAAATGGTCTAATTTCTTCAATACTAACCGAATGACAGCACAAGGAATAAATCTCAGCTATGTGGCTCTAATCATGAAAAATGGGGAAAAGGTCATAGAACTGAATAAGGAGGATCTACCCTTTTGTAACTACTTTGCATCCTCTTGATGCCAGATATGAAATCCTTTACTTCGTCAAAACAGTAAGGAAGAAATTGACAAAGCGTAGAGGAATGGAAGCAGGCCCTAATCCTGTATGTTGTAGGAGAATCTTCCACTATTGCTGCAGTTGAGAGGTAGATTGCTACACAGGTGATCACTGCTAGTAAGCCCAAGGTAACGACAGCTAGGTTTTAGTTCGCTTTAATAGCATGGGTGATGGAAATGAATGACTATTCTAAAACCATATGATGCATACTAAGACAATAACTGTCAAGGTCCGGTCTGCGGAGAGGTGTTACAGACGGTGCCAATATGGGTAAAATATCCCAATCTCCCTTTGAATTGTTGGAGCATGGACTCACTTAGCAGAATAAGTAGTAGCCTGTGGATTCCACTATATGCAGACGATTGCACTACGAAGGTGGATAGAATTTCTTTTGCGTGAGTTCTAGTTGAAATAGATGTGGCTAGGGAGTTTCCTAAGAAGATCAAGGTGGAGGATCCCAATGGCAGAATATTTGAACAGGTTGTGCAATATGAGTGGGTTCCTGAATACTGTCTCAAATGTATGCAAATTGGCCACAAATGCCAGGAAAAGGAGGGGCCAGGACCAAAATTGTCCCCTAAATTGGTTCCCACATGGCTCCAAAACCTGGTGGTGAACAACCAGATAAAGGGGTCACACGGTAGGATTCAGCAGGGAGACACTACCACAGGGGTACAAACCAGTGAGGGATTAGAACCCTGGTTACAGGTTAATACCAAAGCAGCAGCTAAGAATGCCTCGGACTCAGACCACAAAACTCAAACTATGAATATAACAAATGGTTTTGAATCATTAGCAAATACAGAACAAAAAGAGATTATGCACACAGGAGATCAAACTACAAAAGGAGAGGGCCCTGAAGGTAATATCGCAAACCCATTATCATGCAGTTAGCCATTTGGAATACAAGGGGAGTGAATAAACTTCACAAACAGAAAGAACTGAAAGTGTTTGTGAAGGAGAATAAAGTTAGTATTATAGTTGTTATAGAACAAAAAGTAAAGGAGGATATAGCTAGCAAGATTATAAGGAAAATAGTGCCAGGATGGAATCATGAAGCAAACTATGAATAGTCCAATAACGGGTGAATTTGTATGTTATGGGATTCTCAGCTTATAGAATGTGTGATACTGAACAAATCTGACCAATACATACAGGGGAGAATCAATTGAGAAGAAGGAACCTATCATTTATCTTTTATAGCCATATATGGTCAATACATACTATTCATAACAGAAGGAATCTGTGGGAGGACTTGAGATTCGTTTATCTTCATAATCATATATGGTCAATACATACCATTCATGACAGAAGGAATGTGCGGGAAGACTTGAGATTGCTGACTACAGGAGTTCAGAAGCCTATGATATGTATGGGAGGTTATAATGCTATCTTAAAAGGAGATGATAGACCCCACAGTAGTCAGGTGCAAGAGGTAAAGATAAGAGACTTCAGTGACTCATCTGGAGGTTGTTGTAATGGAGCCTGCATTCTCTGATCATTCCCCCTTGAGTATTGCTCTAGAAAGGAACGCAAGTCACACTCACAGGGCTTTTAAGCCTTCATTTGAATAGCTGACCATTCAGAATTTCTCCAGACTCAGGGTAGCATGGAGAGGTGAGCAGAGCAATGACATGAAGGAAGTATGGCAAAAACTCAATGGTTAAAAACAGAACTCAAACAACTGAATAATACTGAGTTCGAAGGGGTAACCGACAAAGTGAAGGATATTAGGGCCAAGTTACAGAATATACGGGAGATTATGACAGATCTAACAAGAGTTGCACCCAATACACAGAGTGAAAAGGAGCTGCAAGTACAGTTGGAAAAATGGAGTATGACTGAAGAGAGTGCAATACGACAAAGTCTAGACTCTAGAGTACAATGGTTGAAGCTGGGAGATACTAACACTGTAAAAAATTCACGCAACATTGTAACAAGACAGAGATTTATTTTGAATAAAAGGAGCGGGTAAATGTGAGACGATCAAATGGAAAACAGATTAAATATGCTCTCAGAAAACTAAAACACCCAAAATTAACCAAAATAAAAGGAAAAAATAGACTTAGAAGATATCTTTACTAAAAATGTTAAGGTTTTCTTAAAGCAATTAAAGTTAAACGGGCACGTGATAACCTAAACAATGTTGGGTGCCAACTACCATAGTGTACATGAAAGGACAACCCAAAATTAATCAAAATAAGAGGAAAAAAATAGACTTAGAAGATATCTTTATCAAAAATGTTAAAATTTCTTAAAGAAATTAAAGTTAAACTGGCACGTGATAACCTAAACACCGTTGGGTGCCAACTAGCATAGTGTACATAAAAGTACAATAAGTAAATTGTTGGCCACTTCTCAACGGCTTGACCTACCTAATTTAGTGAAAGTACAGATACTTGCAAGCTGATATCAACTAGTTGTGGCTTAAAGAAACAGTGTTACTAGGTCGTATGATCAATCCAATCAGTTTGGTATTTAGGCATTGTCTTCATTATCGTAGTTGTATTAAGTCACATCGTCGGAATTAGATACCACACTATGACATTACTGAGGAATAAGGAGAAAAAGGATAAGGCAATTAGAAGGATTGAAAGAGATATTCTCTTCTTTCACCATTCTACTAGATTATTTGCAACTCTCTTAATTTGTTTTTAGATTTCATGTTAGGGAAAACAGAAGCAATAAAGATAAGAAATTAAATATAAATGATACAGAAAACGACCGTAACCAAATATTAAGAGGATTATGTCTAACCAATGATGAGTTAAAGCACTTGTAACAAATAAATGGTGCTTTAGTTATATCTGGAGTCACAACTGGCTAGTTGATGTTTCTAAGGCCTGTCAATGGAACATGTTATATAGTGGAATATAAAGGATGTCTCTGCCTTCCTGAAGAGTTCACACCTTATTTCACATCCAAGACTCAAGATTACAAAGAGCATAACTGAGGCCTATACTAAGATGCATGTAACAATGGCCTTGCACTTGTCTAACTAGATAATATTAGACCCACAGTTCTAGAGTTCCCCCTCATTTCACAGGCAAGGGCCATATTACGATAAGCGCCCATCAGGGGTTCACACTACAAATGCATGTAAAAATATACAAGAAATCCTCGCACGTATCTTAATTAACTAGACAGCTTTCACACCCAAATGATCCAAAAAGTGCAAAAAAATCAAGGGGAGTGAATATAGAGAAGGGAACCTACTTTCCATCTCTTTCTTCTTGGGTGGTATCTAGAGGTACATGTGGCTTTGAGACATCTTCTTCTTCTTTTTTCGGTGATGAGCAAATAAGATGGCTTGGAGTTTTTCAAAGTTATACAAAAACCACACCACATATAACCGTTTCTCAAAGAAAATAATCAAAACCACCTGCATAGTGGGGAAACTTTTCTGGTTGGATTAGTTTGTGGACGGTTTGGATTATCTAACATAAAGTAGAATATTTTTAATAAACTAGACGAGTTCCTCTTGTCCTTATCAGTTCTTAGTTTGTTCGAAGCCTGGAGAGGGTCCATGAAAGAAATGTCCCCATCTGTCTCACAGTTGGCATGTGGCAACCATCCTTGCCAATCGCTAAGGAGGCAATTCTTGCTCCATTTTTTTCAGACCTATGTGTTTAAAAAAGAAAAAACTGGAAACTCTTTTTTGGGGGATTTTACAAATAAAAACAAACTTCACTAGATCATGTCACCAAGCTCGCATTACTGACCCTATGTCCTGATAAAGGAGGAGGTTTATGACAGGTAGACAGTTAAAGTAAAACTAGGTAATTTATGACAAACCATCACAATCAACTGAAGAAACAGATTCATATAGGTAATACCAACCACTAGGTACTTTTGAAAAGGATACCAACTACTTGGTATTGTCCATAAGGTTATATTAGGTCAAATATTTGTTTGGAGTTGTTTCCTCTTGTCAGAGATTTGCTTTCCGAATTCCAACAATTCATATTTATTGATATTGCAATGAAAGGAGTTCAAATGGAGGGAGGAGGGAAATGGATAGTGAGGATTCATATAGCTTACCCTAACTAGCTTAAAATGAGCCATAGTGGTTCTCTTTTACAAATAAAACAAAAGAGGTTCAGCTAGGTCCATAGCTCCGGAATTTATATGCGAATCAAGATCGATAAAAGGAAGTTTATCGACTTAAAGCATTTCATAAGTTTCAAAATCAAAAAAAAATTTATCAATATATAAGAGAATCCGTGGGCAAGTTGATTGGGTCATTTCATGAGTTTTTTTTCACCACTCCGACTAAATATAGAAAAACTGTTTGAAACACATACCGGATGAAGAATGAATGATACTGCAAATGATTGTTACCTCATTGCCATTGTTTGCTTTCCCCTTTCCACCACCAAATAAGCATATAGTTGTGCACAGCTGCTGCCGTCTAAAAACACCTACTTTTGCATTTTGCGGGAGTTTTGTGCCCACAAAGGTTGAAGATAATGTGTTCAGTTTTGAAGTCCTTTTGGGAGCAGTGAGTGATGGAAAGGAAGCATTGAAATTGCAGGCGTTTATGGGAGCGGAATTCATCTCCTTAAACACCGACGGTAGTTTCAGCATCCAATCGGAAAAATGAGGACGGCTCAACCCTAAAGTCGCCGGCGGTGGAGGAACTGATCGGAAAAAAGAAGACGGATTTAGCCGTAAGATAAAATGCCAGTGGCGTTGCTTTAGGGCCCGGAAATATAACAACTCAAAACTATTGGTAAAATTTTATTTAAATATATCATATTTTAAAAAATTATTTATTATTTATAACTATATTAATTTATATTTATATTCTATGCATAACGCATTTTTAATACATAATAAAAAAAAATTATACAAATAGATTGCAGGCAAAGTTATCTTTATACATAATATAATACATCTAGATTACATGTATAATTCATATTTGATACATCACTAATAAAAAAAAAAAAATTCAAACACAAGTATGATAAATTTTAATACATTTATTTAAATATATCATATTTAAAAAAGATATTTATTACTTATAACTATATAATTTTTATATTTATATAATATGCATAATTATTTTTTAATACATAATATAATTTTTTTTATTAAAACAAGTTTGCTATATTTATATTGTATGTAAAGTTATTTTTATACATAATATAATACATTTATATTACATGTAATCTTCACATTTGATATATCATGTAAAAAAAATTTTCTTTTTTTTTTCAAACAAAAGTATGATTAATCTTAATACATTTACGATATATATTGTATAATTCGCTTTTAATATATAATACAATTGCTATAAATGGTAATTATTTTTCAAATATAATATATCTAGATAATAAATAAAAATATATTAAAAATACTAAATATTTTATAAAAAGATCTCAAAAAGGTTCAATGGTATTTTATAAATATAAATAGAAAATAATTATGTATTTATTGTTAATATTAATTAACTTTTTTCATAATTTGTTGTGGAAACTTTTAATCAGTTATTTTACACATATTTTAAATTTTTATCATTTTCTAAAAATACATTAAATGAGTACCTTTTTTCTATGATTAATTTGATGAAAAGAATTAATATTGTTTTTATATGGAAAGAATTAATATTGTTTTTATTTTTATTAATTCAATAATTTTCTATAAATCTCTGTATAGATTGGTTCAATTCAAATTTTTAAATCACTTCGAATTTAATTAAAAATAATATTATGATTTTTATTTGAACATAATTAAATGTGTTTTTGTGACGAGGGTTCCTCGGAAACAGTTTCTCTATCTCTATGAGGTAGTCATAAGGTCTGTGTACATTCTGTCATCCCCAGACCCCACTTGTGGAATTCCTGTGGGTATGTTATTGTTGTTGTATTTGATCCAAATATCAAACTGTATATATATCTGTAAATGTAAATAATAAATATTAGTGATGTGTTGTTGGCCGTTGACTGTTGGATTTGTATGCTTGTACATGTTGTCAAGTTCTTATCTTGCTATTTATATTTTATCACACTTGAAAGTTTATGATTAATTTATGTTACCAAAAAAAATGAATTGAACATGAAATGGATCAAAGTTGAATAAGAATTTTAGAAAATCAAAATTTTATATTTAAATTGACGATTATCGAAATCAAGCCAACACTACTAAAAAATAGCATTTAGCGACGGATAATATTTCGTCACTAAATAACGACAGATTCCCAACGGAACAACCATTTTGTTGCAAAAATAACGAATAATTTTTTTAAGTTATAACATAGTGACAGATGAATGGCGGAATATTTATTTCGTCGCTAAATATTAGCGTGAAATTTAGGCGCTTAATTTTTCTCACGAATTTAGCAACAAAGTAGGAGGGACAAATTTAATTATAATTCTATGACGAAATCAGTGATGAAAAAATGATTGCTAGACTTTCAAATATAATTTTATAAAATCTATCTTATATAGTGACAAAAAAATTCGTTGGTGGAACTTATTATTAATAAAAATATCTATTTGTTAGCGACGAATACTTTAATCTGTTATTAAGTCCGTTGCAAAATTTTTATTTAGTCATATATTCTAGGGCACAAATTCATTCTAAACTTTGTCTCCAGAACGTTCCCTCTCTGCTCCAACTCTCCATCTCTATCTCTGCTGGAACTCTCCATCTTCATCTCCATTGAAACTTTCAAATCGTTCCACCTCCATCTCAAAAGTAAGGTTTCATCTTCTCCATTGAGCTCTCAAACTCTCATCTCTTTCAATTTCATTTAGTTCTCCATCTCCAGTGAAGTAAGATTGGGCATTATGAAAACAGGAGTTTTAACTCTTTCTATTTTATTTAGCTTGAAAATTGGTGCTATGAAAATAGAATTTTAGTAACTCTGATGTTCTGAAAAGAGGGGTTCTTTTTACACTTTCAACTCTTTCCATTTTATTTAGCTCGAAAATAGGTACTCTGAAAATAGGATTTTAGTAGTTTTGGTATTCTAACAGTAAGAATTTTAGCAGTTTGAGTGTTTTGAAAATAAAGTTTTTAGCAGTTTAGGTGTTCTTAAAATAGGAATTTTTTAGAACTACGATACTCTGAAAATAAGGGTTAGGGTTCAAGCAAGCTCTATCTCTAATAAATAAGTATCTTCTATATGTATTTACACATACACAACTCAGGGACCTGATTTCTATTTGAGATTGTAACTTTGAACCTTTTGGTGTGATTGAGTTATCCATTTTCTTCAACAGATGTTCGCTATACTTTTTTCTCAAGTTGATTATTCTTCATGAAGTGTTTAATGATTTGTATCTTGAGGATAACTAAGTCAAATATATCTAAGTATGGCTTGAAGGAGATGTGCAGAAATATAAAAACATGTTTTGGTTATGCATTTCATTTGTTTTCATGTCTTTTTTAAGTCATGTGTCTTAATAAATGAATTATGTTGAAATATGCTTATGTAGAAAAACTTTAAGTAAATCTAAAAGGTGATATGGTACAAACTGGATGTGTTACTCATGCGATGGTATGAGTTGTTAAATTAAGGAAACTATCTTAATTTCATGAAGTGTTTAATGATTTGTATCTTAGCTTAAGGATAACTAAGTCAAATATATCTAATGTTATGGCTTGAAGGAGATGTGTAGAAATATGAAAACATGTTTTGGTTATGCATCTCGTTTGTTTTCATGTCTATTTAAGTCATGTGTCTTAATATGTGAATTATGTTGAAATATACTTATGTAGAAAATTTTTAAATAAATCTAAAAGGTGATATGGTACAAACTGGATATGTTACTCATCCGATAGTATGAGTTGTTAAATTAAGGAAACTATCTTAATAACTCCATAGAGGACCATTTGCCTAGGGATGCTTATGTGCACATTGTCTCTCTTATCTTTGTTATTAAGTGATATCTCTTATTATGATAATAAATAGTGTTCAAGTCAGCATAGACCAACTTATATCTCATTGTAGATGTTTTTCTTTTAAGATAAATATAGCGAACATCTGTTGAAGAATAACTCAATCACACCAGAAGGTTCAAAGTAACAATCTCAAATAGAAATCAGGTCCTCTGAGCTATGTAAGTGTAAATACACATAGAAGATACTTATTTATTACACATAGCTTGCTTGAACCCTAACCCTTATTTTTCAGAGTATCGTAGTTCTAAAAAATCCCTATTTTCAGAATGCCTAAACGCTAAAAACCTTATTTCAGAACACTTAAACTACTAAAATTCTTACTTTTAGAATACCAAAACTACTAAAACCTATTTTCGAGCTAAATAAAATGGAAAGAGTTGAAAGTGTAAAAAGAAAACCCTCTTTTCAGAACATCAGAACTACTAAAATTCTATTTTTATAGCACCAATTTTCGAGTTAAATAAAATCGGAAGAGTTAAAACTCCTATTTTCATAATACCCAATCTTACTTCACTGGAGATGGAGAACTAAATGAAATTGAAAGAGATGAGAGTTTGAGAGCTCAATGGAGAAGATGAAACCTTACTTTTGAGATTGAGGTGGAATGATTTGAAAGTTTCAACGGAGATAAAGATGGAAAGTTCCAGCAGAGATAGAGATGGAGAGTTGGAGTAGAGAGGGAACGTTGGAGACAAAGTTTAGAATGAATTTGTGCCCTAGAACATATGACTAAATAAAAATTTTGCAATGGACTTAATAACAGATTAAAGTATTCGTCGCTAACAAATAGATATTTTTATTAATAATAAATTCCACCAACGGATTTTTTTGTCACTATATAATATAGATTTTATAAAATTATATTTGAAAGTCTAGCAACCATTTTTTTATCACTGATTTCGTCATAGAATTATAATTAAATTTGTCCCTCCTACTTTGTTGCTAAATTCGTGAGAAAAATTAAGCTCCTAAATTTCACGCTAATATTTAGCGACGAAATAAATATTCCGTCATTCATCTGTCCCTATGTGTTATAACTTAAAAAAATTATTTGTTATTTTTGCAACAAAATGGTTGTTCCGTTGCGAATCTGTCGATATTAGTGACGAAATATTATTCGTCGCTAGTATATATCGTTAAACGTTGTTTTTTAGTAGTGCATGATTTCTGCACGTGATAAACTCAAAGAAAACAACGTTGAGAAGCTCAAATGGAGATAACAAATAAATTGAAATGGAATAAGAATTCGTGGGGTATAATAGTACAATGATGATTTACAACTAAGGAAAATGTGATACCTATTGTGTCACACCACGGAAGGGTACCTTAGACGTGGCCGGCACTCAGAGACTATTTCTAGCCTCCAAGCGAACCATTTGGCCTCGTCACATTCATTCAATCAACAATTATCATGTCAGCGAAAGAACAATAATGAATAAAGGTGGACAATCTCAAATAAAAATAATAATGGTAATTCAATAAGACTAGTGTGAAAGAAACTAGTCAGACAATATCCAAATCATCAATCCCAAACATGAAGCCTCTAACTAAACTGTCTAGATGGTACCATGATAGGTTGTGGCTACCCAAATCAAAGGAAATAAAGTACTAACTCAAGCTAGATGAAATCTAAATGAGCATCCTCCAAAAGTAGGGGAGGCCTCACCAGTCGATTGGGTGCGATTAGATCCTCAACGATGCGCCTACTAACGATCTCTAACGCCTGTCTCTGCATCATGAAAAGATGCAGGCCCAAATGGATATCAGTACGTGGAATATACGAGCATGTAAAATAGCTAAGTGAAACATATACAGATAGAATAACAAATCTCAAAGATGCTCAATCAAAATGAAAATTGTCTATCTAAAGTAAGAATAAAGAATAGATAATAACCCATCAATACCAATCCAAATCAATTTGATCCAATCAAGTTAGAATACTATCAGTTTGGAACCTATCTGAGAGTTTCTCTCATATGACAATAATCACTTATGAGCCAGTGATCGTACAACAATCTCGTTAATGTTGCCGCAGTCGTCCAATACCTTGCCAGGGTATGAATAAATCGAACCCATAATAGATCTGGCAATCACGTCCTCTATTCTTTTAGGGACACCTGATCATGAGGAGCCATCCGCCTTAATGGTTCAAACCTCTCCTACATTTGGCGACGTAGTTAGTGAGTTCGAGTTGGACTTACTCTCACTCAATTCGGTGCTCGATACTTCTCCCAAGACTCAATGCTCATAAACAATCAATCCCAATCAACTAGTCTCATCTGGATATTTGTCAACTCAAATCATCACATCAACTATCAACTCTTTGGTTACATTCTTTTAAGATTCAGCTTTTGACTCATGGAGATTTTATCATGCATCATACCAACTCATAGAATTCAGGAAGCAAAAGTGGATTTAAAGCATTTAGGGATTTCATAGGCTCAAATTGCACTCATGCATGCTCAATTAAATGTAATTCGTAAAAATAATAAGAATTCATGCTAGGGTTCATGCAATATGGCAAAATCATCTATGTCGAGTATTTAATTTGTAATATAGTAATTCATGCAAAACAAGGTGAAAGTACATTAGAATTTAAGAAAATCCTTAAGAAACATGCATTGGAAACTCAACTCACTCACAACTCTATCAATTCGGGGTATAGGGCGCATGAAAGAACATAGTTCATATTTTGGTTAGCCTTCCATACACGAGAGACTTAGATTTTTGAAGATTTCTGAAGAATGGTTGAATTCTCTTGAAACCCTAATTTTCTTTTCTTGGAACCTTGTTCAAGGCGTTGGGATATGCTTTGAACGTAAATAGACTGAATAGTTATGTTTATGGGCTTATATAGGCGTAAAAACATCAAGTTTAGGCTTTAAAGGGGTGGGAAAAGACCAAAATAACTTTTTTAAAAGGGTGGGAAAAAATCAAAATAACTTTTCCTAAAAAGCTGTCAAAAGTCATCTACGGGTCCATTTACGGCTCGTAGTGACCCTTCTGTAAACTTTTGGCCCAATTTTGGAGTTTTTGGAATATTTCACGAGCCCATTTTACGACTCATGTACGATCCGTAGATGGGTTTGTAAAGTTTGGGGCCAAAAATTGAAGTTTCAGGACTTTTCTCCACGATTTAGCAGACGAGTCATAATCCATTTTACGGCCCAAAAAGGGGTTTCGTAGAATGACTCTACATAACTTTTGAATCTGAACTTCAAATGAGGTGAAACCAGTTACGTTGAAAATCTAATTAAAAGGGATTTCATTTGGTATGCATAGGACCTCGAATTCTTTGTGTGCTAAGAGTTATGATCATTTAAAGTTGACCCTTGCATAATCCAACACTCAAAACCCAATTTATAGGAAAGATTTGAACTTGACTAAGTACTAGAGGTCTCTTATGACCCTAATTCAGTTCATACATATAAAAATGAGACTTGAAACATAGGTATATGTGAGGATAGAATTATGGGGTGTCACAATATGTAACGCCCGCAAAATTACCGAAATACCCCTCAAGGAGAGGTGTGCGAGAAACGTGCCTTCCGATGCTCGGACCGGAAATCCGAGAGCGGATTCATGATCAGCACTGAAAATGGAGTGGGGGAAAGGTCTCGGTCAAATTTTAGAGCAACCGAGTCAAAAGATAATTTTTCATTCCAAAACGAAAAACAGTGAACCTCCGGACGGAACCGCGACGCGGACTGGTCACAGAGACACACTTATCTTTTCCTGAAAAATTTCGACGGAGTTGAATTTTCGAAAATACACTGTCCGCGACCAGTCCGCGTCGCGGACTGTGTTATTTCAGGACGGGATTTAATTTCTTAAAATTTCCAAGGGCATTATGGTCCAATCCCACCTATCCTAAACGTACCCCTATGACCTATATAGGTTGGTTTTCACGAAAAAGGGTTGAAAAAAAAACCCATTGAAGAAGTCTTCCTAAGGTTCTTAAGGCTAGGGCTTGAAGGAGGTTGAAGAGAGCAAGAGGAAAGAAGGTGCTTTAGCGTGACTATCTTCTTCCAGGTATGTAAGGCTATACTTAAAGCATGGGAATGTCCTCCCATGTGTCCCATGAGTAATGTATTAAAGTCTAAAGGTGAATGATGTTAGCGTAATGAAGTGAAACATGTTAACTCATGTAATGTAATGAATACACGCCATTATTTTATGCGTAAACCTACATATTTTCCTGCATTGATGATGACCCTCATAAAAACCCTCATGCATCCTTTTTAAACTATTTTCTTGAAAAGCATTTAGTTAAAAACCCTATACCTATTGTATATATATCCTAGAAAAGCATGCATGATGAACATGGGTGTGTGTGTAGAGTCTAGAGTAATGATAAAATAATGAATGATGAACATTGAGAATGTGAATATGGGATTGTCTCTAAGTTGAGAGTCAAAGTTCCTAAACTAGTGTGTCTAAAGTCCATGATGTTGATGTTAATGAGATGGAATGACAATGAGGTTAATGTTAATGCAAAAGGAGATGCTAATGACAATGTAATGTGTCCCTATGGGACAAATGAATGTTGATGCCAATGATAATGTATTATGCCCCTATGGGGACTAATGATGATGAACTGTGTCCCTATGGGACTAATGAATGTTAATGTTTATGAGCAATGTCAAGTCCTGGGAGGAGTATTGAGCACCGAAATGGATAAAGGTGAGTCCCACCTGAATCCATTAACTACGTGGCCTGCGTAGGAAGAGAGGATTGAACCGCAACGCGGATGGCACCTTTCTTGTCCCAATGAGGACTAATATTTTCTAATGAATGTCCTTTGCCCCGGGCAGGGTGTTGGATGGATGTAGCAATGGCATCGCTTCGTTGTATCATCACTGGCTCATAAGTGATGGTTGTCGGTTAAAGAAACTCCCAGTTAGGCTTATTAGAAAAGGTTTCCCTAAGGGTACTCCAATGCAATGGTCAATGTTAATGTAAAGGTCAATGCTAATGAAAAGGTCAATCTCAATATTTCCCGATGTAAATGTTAAGGTCTCATGATGATGTGCGTTGTGTTCGTATATTCCTAACGATGTGTTTCAGCTATTTTACATGCCAGTACATTCCACGTACTGACGCCATTTGGCGCTGCATCGTTTCATGATGCAGATACAGGAGCTAGAGGACTTCAGCAGCCGCCCCGTTGAGGTCAAGTGTTTCCAAGTTCTGACTGTGGTGAGCCTCCTTGTTTCCGGAGGAAACCTTTATTTATGAATGTTATCCTGTTCTTTTGAGTCGAGTAGCCATGGTATGTCATGGTCCTCTTCCTAGACGTTTTAAGGAATGGTAGAGGCTTTGTAGACATAATGGTGTAGTCAAGGTGAATGTTATGATACCTGAGCAATATTCCTTTGCTTGGTGTAATGAACAGTTTTGATGTTTGGCCATTGGCCCACTATGTTTAAGTATTATTTTCAATCTCCTTCCGCAATGTTTATAATGAATGATGTGATGAATGCTAAGTGGTTCGCTTGGGGGCTAGCAATAGTGTCTGAGTGCCGGCCACGCCTAGGGTACCCTCCCCGGGCGTGACAAACTTGGTATCAAAGCACAGAGTTCAAGAGTCCTAGGGAGTCTACGAAGCCGTGTCTAGTAGAGTCTCGTTTATGCGTATGTTGTGCACCACATTTCATAAACAGGATGCTACAGGGCATTAGGAAATGGTTCCACTTCTTTGATGTTCTGAGTCGTGCGTTAGAGCTTGACCTTAAGTAAACCACCTTAATTCGTGCGCTACACGTTTGCAGATAATGCCTCCAAAACGCACTGCTACCCAACGAGATGGTTCTGTCCCTAGTACAGAGAATCCCTTGCCAGAACGTGAGGCAAGGAGACGGGGACGACCTGCTAGAGCTACTGAGGCTCCACCAGCACCTCCAGTTCAGTCAGCCCCTACTTCAGAGGCAGACTTTAGGGGAGCCATTCCCATGCTCACCCAGTTGGTGGCTTCGCAAAGTAGCAGTCGTGGTCCCCAGGCCCCAAGCTCCAGTTCCCAAGAGCCAACTGCTGCGTCCAGGCTCAGGGATTTCTTGGGGATGAACCCGCCAGTCTACACGGGTTCTAAGGTTGAGGAGGATCCGCAGAACTTTATTGATGAGATGCGCAAGATCCTAAGGGAGATGCATGCAAGTGAGGTTGAAGGAGTTGAGCTGGTCTCATATCAGCTTAAAGATGTTGCCAACATTTGGTACAACCAATGGGAGGATGTCAAAGGTGAGAGTGCTGAACCAGCTGAGTGGGAAGAGTTCGAGAGTGCTTTTCTCGATCATTTCTTTCCCCAGGAGTTAAGGGAAGCTAAGGTTGAGGAGTTTGTGAACTTGAACCAGGAGGGTATGACTGCCAAAGAGTATAGCCTAAAGTTCACCCAGCTGTCGAGGTATGCTCCGGAGATGGTTCTTGATATGAGGGCCAGGATGAGAAAATTTGTGTCTGGACTAGGCAAACATGTGAAGAGAGAGTGCAAGGCAGCACTGCTGATTCCAGACATGGATATTTCCAGGCTGATGGTCTATGCTCAACAAACCGAAGAGGACAAGAAGAGGGATAGGGAGGAGCAGCAAAGCAAGAAAGCCAAAGCTGCGGGCCAGGAACAAAACCAGCAAAAGGGGGATAAGGGCAGCAAGAACTTCTTTCAGAGGAAGCCTCCTCGCCATGCAACACCGATGGTGAATGCACCTGTTCAGCAGCACAGGTATGACCAAAGGACCCAGGGCCATCAGAATTTCAGAGCACAGGTATCTCTGTCCCAGGCTAGTGTCGCCCAGGGCCCCAGAGAAAAAGCAACTTGTGGCAGATGTGGCAAACAACATCTTGGTGTGTGCCGGGAAGGCACCAATTTATGCTATACGTGTGGACAGCCTGGCCATATCCAGATTGAATGTCCTATAAGGAGCCAGAGGGGAAATGAAAGAGGTAATAGAGCCCAGTCATCTACAGCGCCCCCTACGGGCAGTCAACAGAGGGCTACTGCTACGAATGCTGGAGGCGGAGCGAACCGCCTGTATGCTATGGGAAATCGGCAGGACCGAGAGGCTGCCCCAGATGTTGTAACGGGTATGCTTCAAATCTTCTCTTATAACTGTTATGCATTACTTGATCCGGGTGCCACCTTATCCTTTGTGACGCCCTATGTGGCTAATAAGTTCGAAGTTGCCCCAGAATGTTTACGTGAGCCATATTCCGTTTCGACTCCTACTGGAGAGTCTATTCTGGCTAAAAGGGTCTATAGAAACTGTGTAGTATCCATTTATTATAGGGATACATTGGCTGATTTGGTAGAATTAGAGATGGTGGATTTTGATGTGATCCTTGGGATGGATTGGCTTCACGCTTGCCATGCATCCATAGACTGTAGAACCCGAGTGGTTAAGTTTCAATTCCCAAATGAACCGGTCTTAGAATGGAAGGGAGGTTATGTTTCACCCAAAGGTATAATTATTTCTTACCTGAGGGCAAGGAAGTTGATCTCTAAGGGGTGTATCTACCACCTAGTAAGAGTTAAAGCTGATAATGTTGAGACCCCTACTCTTGAGTCGGTCTCAGTTGTTAATGAGTTTCCTGAGGTATTCCCGGAGGATTTACCTGGAGTCCCTCCTGATAGGGAGATTGACTTCGGTATTGATGTACTCCCTGTTACGCAGCCTATTTCAATTCCACCATATAGGATGGCCCCCGCTGAACTGAAGGAGCTGAAAGAACAGTTGAAAGACCTGTTAGAGAAGGGTTTTATTAGACCCAGTGTTTCTCCGTGGGGTGCTCCAGTTTTGTTTGTGCGAAAGAAAGATGGGTCGTTTCGAATGTGTATAGATTATAGGCAACTGAACAAGGTCATAGTCAAGAACAAATATCCTCTTCCTAGGATTGACGACTTGTTCGACCAACTTCAGGGTGCCTCATGTTTTTCAAAAATAGACCTCAGATCGGGTTACCATCAGTTAAAGGTGAGGGAGTGTGATATCCCAAAGACAGCTTTCAGGACAAGATATGGTCATTTTGAATTTTTAGTGATGTCCTTTGGGTTGACCAATGCACCAGCAGCCTTTATGGACTTGATGAACAGGGTATTTAGACCCTACTTGGATATGTTTGTAATCGTCTTCATTGATGATATTTTGATATATTCGAAGGATAAGGAAGAGCATACTTGTCACGCCCTAAGCCCCATTAAGGCGGACTGGCACCCGTTGCCGACAAGGCTCGGGAGAACCAACATATAACTATACACCTGCTATGAACATTTAAGAGGTTTCCATACTCAATAGGCTGTCAAATGAAAGTAAACTGTACAAACAAACCAAAAGTAAATGCATACGACTAGGCCGTTGGAGCCACGATGTCTATAATATGCTATTTGACCACACTTTAATTTACATAGTCTACAAAGCCTCTAAATAAGGAGCAATATCCATATGGGTCGGGACAGGCCCCGCCTCATGGCCAACTATACAATACAAAATGCAAGTTCTAAACACATAAGCCCCGAAGCAACCTGGAGCTTTGTATAACAGCTGGAAGTCCTGTACTCTTACTGGGGAGATCTAGTAACTCTTGTACCTGCAGCATGAAATGCAGGTCCCCCGTAAGGGACGTCAGTACGAGATAATGTACTTAATATGTAAGGCAGGAAATACTGTATATGCAATCTGAACTCAAATGAAATCACATGCTGGTGTGTAAGTATGATAAGACCACCTTTATTCATACTGTGGAATCATGTACTTTATGTCTTTTTTTATTACTGTATCTTTTACTGTATAATCTGTGCACAATATCATGTAAATGACCAGCTGATCAGTGGTAAATCTGTAATGGGATCGACCCTGGCTAGGTGCTTCCTTCACCCCTCGGGCTACCACCCAAATGAGATCGTCCCTGGCTAGGTGATTCTTCCACCCCTCGGGCTACCACTCATTTATAAGCAACTGTAACTTATCTTTGGTTTACTTTGAGATGGTTCTTTTGGTGGTCATAATCTTTAGAACTGTGGGAGTATGCACATATGACATATGAACAACCATACAAGATAATACTACAATGAAAAGAGAGATACACAACTCATGAATCATATGAAAGATTAAACAACACATAGACTTTGTTTGATAAAAGGAATTCATGTGTCTTCGGTATTCAAATACATATGCAGGTTTGAAAAGGACTATGTATGGAGGCATATGGACATGATAAAGAGTGGAGACACGGTTAGTAGCCATGTCGGAGTTTGTACGTGCCTTTATGTGCTAAGGAAGACTATAGATTTCATGCCAAGTAATAGGAAATCAAGTTGCCTTACATACCTCGCGGTGCTATGTCGTTATTACCTCGGAATAGTATCCTTTTCCTCCAAACAATTATCTAAAACATATTATGTGATAAAACTAGTGTTAGTAGCTAATAAACACGTCTTAGTAATCCAATTTCACCCAAAAACAACATCCGGGCAGCAAGCTCGGAATTAGCAACCAAGGAGTATTCTTTCAATATTTCCTCTCCTAATCGTATTTTCTAACATACATTCCCATATACATGTCATATCCAGCTATGTTTAGTCCCATAACAGCATTATAACAGCTCATACAATACAGCATACCATAACTTTACACAACACGTAAGTAGACAACGCAATATTGCGTCCTTCCGCTACATTTCGACGTTAACCATTCCAAATGCGTTCCAAACTTACCCAAACTGTTCTCAACATATTTACACATAATTACAGTCCTAAACCAGTCCAAGAACAGTCCCTAAGTATATGAAAAACGTGGGACAACAATTCCCAAAAACAGTCCACAAATTCTTACAAATGACCGGAATTAAGACATCATTTAAGAACTTGTTTTTGCGGAAGGTACAAGTGGTTCAGCAGCCTTCTTACATCATTATGGACCCAAGAATTCTCAAAAACATACATATTACTTCATAAATCAGCCAACCAACAAGGTAAAAGTCTCATATTTAACAAGAAAAGTGAACCACAAAATTGGAACACATGCTGTCCCAAAATTCCTGCACAATACAACCAACATACTCTTCATGTTTTTCATGGAAAAATTACACCAAACCATGGGTATTTTTACTTACCTTAACTCTCAAGTATTAGGTCCTCCTCAAGAACCCTAGAAGTAAGTCTTGGCTGCTTTAGAAAATGGAGAGAGAGCAAAAAGGAAACTTAAGAGAAATCTGAAAATTAGGCTTAAGAAAATGGCTGAAAGTTGCTGCTGGTTGCTCCCTTTTATAGGCCACTTTTGGCCGACTTTCTTTTGGGCTTTTAGCCTTATTTTAGTAAGGTTATGGGGCAGCAGCTTGGCCCTTTCATTTGGGCCTTATTGGGCTTCAAATGGGATGGGCTTTGTTGCAAACATTTACTCCCTAAGCCCACTTAGTTTGGGCTTTAATTTTGAATTGGATTGTAGTTGTAATTTGGCCCTTTTTCTTATCTATATTAGGCTGCAAATGTTGTCCTTTAATGATGCTAAACCATAGGTCCAAATGACATCCTTAACTCGGGGTTTATTCTTTATCGGACTTGAACAAATTCGGTGTTGGGCCTTGTCTCCGTTTACCGAGCTCGTTAAGCACGTAGGTGACTCACCTACTAGCTTGCTAAGTCTCTCAAGCACCTCAATTATTTTACTTCATTTAAGGTCACACTCTCCTTAACTCGACTTAAAAATTATATACGCTCGGTTATCTTAAGTATTAGACGTACATATAGCCCTTTAATCTAAAAGTCACGCACTTTTAAAAATATGTGCGGATTTGACCTTGCCATATCATGTTTCATTTGTGTTGGACTAGTACATGTATGATGTGGGGTGTTACATCCTCCCCCCCTTAGGAACATTCGTCCCCGAATGTAAGCATAATTGAATAGGTTAAACAAGTTCGAACTTCCGTGTAAACAGACTTTTGAAAACATAATAAGAATTCATATTCACGTACCTACTACTCCTTCAACTCTGTATCTTGGACTTCCTCTTTAGCATCAAATAAATAAGGATATTTAGACCTCATTGCTTCCTCAGCCTCCCATGTTATCTCTTCTACCTGTTGGTTCCTCCAAAGCACTTTTACTGAAGGTATTTCTTTATTCCTTAGCTTTCTAACTTGTCGATCTAGGATAGCAATAGGTAGCTCTTCATAGGTGAGATCTTCCGTAACCTGCATATCTTCAATAGGAGTAATACGAGATGGGTCACCTATACATTTTCGGAGCATTGAGACATGAAAAACTGGATGAACCATTGAAAGCTCCTGGGGTAGTTCCAATTCATATGCAACCTGTCCAAACCTTTTAATAATCTTATATGGCCCTATGTAACGTGGGCTTAGTTTCCCTTTCTTACCAAATCTCATAACACCTTTCATTGGGGATACTTTTAAGAATACCCAATCTCCTACTGAGAACTCCAGTCCTCTTCTTCTAGCATCTGCATATGATTTGTGACGGCTTTGGGCTGTTTCTAGTCGTTGTCGTATTACCTTGACTTTTTCCATGGCCTGTTGGACTAGATCTGGACCAAGCAAGGTGGTTTCACCCACTTCAAACCATCCTATTGGTGATCTACATTTCCTTCCATACAAAGCTTCATACGGTGCCATTTTGATGCTTGAATGGTAGCTATTATTATAGGCAAATTCAATAAGTGGCAAATGGTCCACCCAACTACCTTTGAAGTCTAATGCACAAGCCCGCAACATATCTTCAAGTGTTTGAATGGTGCGTTCTGCTTGACCATCAGTCTGCGGGTGGAAAGCTGTACTTAAATTCACTTGTGTCCCTAAGCTCCTCTGGAAGGATTTCCAAAACTTTGCGGTGAACTGAGCTCCCCGATCAGATATAATGGATATTGGAACCCCATGTAGCCTAACTATTTCTTTGAGATATAGCTTTGCGTACTCTTCAGCCGTATAATCACTTCTAACTGGCAAGAAGTGTGCTGACTTTGTAAGTCTATCAACTATTACCCATATGGAGTCAAACTTCTGAAATGAGCGAGGCAACCCAGTAACAAAATCCATATTAATCATATCCCACTTCCATGTGGGAAGCTCTATACATTGCATATAACCTCCCGGCTTTTGGTGCTCTACCTTAACTTGTTGGCAATTTGGACATTGAGCCACAAATTCTGCAAGGTCCTTTTTCATGCCTTCCCACCAAAACATTTCCTTCAGGTCATGATACATCTTAGTTGATCCTGGATGGATAGTATATCTTGAATGATGGGCTTCTTCCATTATTCTCCTTCTTAGTCCATTTATATTAGGAACACACAATCTGTTTTGACAGTAAAGTACTCCATTGTGGGCAAGTTCAAAGCCCTTCATTATGCCTTGACTTACCTTCTCCTTAAGTCGCCGTAGAATAGGATCTTTGAACTGTTTTTCCCTTACCTCTGTTATCAATGAAGACTCTGTAGCATTATGCACAACAACCCCTTCCTTTGGAGTTTCAATGAGGCGCACTCCCAAATTGGCTAGTTGACGTAGATCCTTAGCGACTCCTTGCCTTACCACGGTCTGATCATCAATATTCACAATTGCCTTGCGGCTCAAAGCATCGGCTACCACATTTGCTTTCCCTGGATGGTATAGTATATCAGCATTGTAATCCTTTATTAGCTCCAGCCACCTCCGCTGCCTTAAATTTAGGTCTTTCTGTTTAAATATGTACTGTAAGCTCTTATGATCAGTATATATGTCAACATGAACCCCATACAAATAATGGCGCCATATTTTTAAGGCAAACACAACAGCTGCTAGTTCAAGGTCATGTGTCGGGTAGTTTTTCTCATGTGGCCGCAGTTGTCTTGAGGCATAAGCAATTACCCTACCATGTTGTGTCAATACACACCCTAAGCCAACCCCCGAAGCATCACAATACACCGCATACCCCTCTGTGCCTTCTGGAAGCACTAATACAGGTGCAGAAGTTAGCCTGCATTTCAACTCTTGAAAGCTCCTTTCACATGCATCATTCCATTGAAATTTGGTCGCCTTATGTGTCAACTTTGTTAGAGGTGCAGAAATAGAAGAAAACCCTTCAACAAATCTTCTGTAATAACCTGTCAACCCTAAGAAGCTTCGAACTTCTGTGAGTGTTGTTGGCCTTGGCCAATCTTTCACGGCCTCGATCTTTTGTGAATCAACCATTATTCCTTCATCAGATACAATATGACCCAAGAATGCTACTGATTTCAACCAAAATTCACATTTGGAAAACGTGGCATACAATTGTCGATCACGAAGAACTTGCAATACCTGCCGTAAGTGATTTGCATGGTCCTCCTCTGATCTTGAATACACCAGAATGTCATCTATAAATACTATCACAAAGACATCCAAAAACGGCTTGAATACCCTGTTCATTAAGTCCATAAAAACTGCTGGTGCATTTGTCAGCCCAAATGACATAACAAGAAATTCAAAGTGGCCATAGCGTGTCCTAAAGGCTGTCTTGGGTATATCTTTTTCCCTCACCCTCACTTGGTGATAACCTGACCTCAAATCAATCTTTGAAAAACATTTGGCACCCTGTAACTGATCAAATAAATCATCAATCCTGGGGAGGGGGTATTTGTTTTTAATTGTCACCCTATTCAGTTGCCGGTAATCAATGCACATTCTCAAGGTGCCATCCTTTTTACGTACAAATAACACTGGTGCACCCCAAGGGGACACACTAGGTCTTATAAAGCCCTTTTCTAACAAATCTTTTAATTGCTCCTTTAACTCACGTCACTCTGCCGGGGCCATTCTATATGGAGGGATAGAAATGGGTTGAGTGCCTGGAAGTAAGTCAATGCCAAAATCTATTTCTCGTTCTGGAGGCAAACCTGGAAGCTCTTCGGGAAACACATCAACAAATTCATTCACTACTGGAACAGATTGAGGAGTTGGTGCCTCAGCCTCCATATCCCTTACTCTAACTAGATGACAAATATACCCCTTTGACATCATCTTCCTTGCCTTAAAATAGGAAATAAACTTCCCCTTTGGTGCCCCAACATTACCTTCCCATTCAAGGACTGCCTCATTTGGAAAGTGGAAATACACTCTCTTAGTTCGGCAATCCACAGTAGCATAACAAGAGGCTAACCAATCCATGCCCATTATAACATCAAATTCCACCATTTCTAACTCCACAAGGTCCGCCCACGTATCACGGTTACAAACAGTTACAACACAGTCACAATAGACCCTTCTAACTATAATAGATTCACCGGTAGGCGTAGATACTTCGAATGGCTCATTCAATAATTTAGGTATTCTTTTTAGCTTCCCAGCCACTAGTGGTGTAATATATGATAATGTAGAACCAGGGTCAATTAATGCATACACATTACGTGAAAAGATGGACAATGTACCTGTGACCACATCGGGTGAAGCTTCTAAATTTTGCCGACTTCCCAGAGCATAAGTGCGATTCTGGGCTCCGCTGGGGCTAGCTGCTCCTCTACCACCTCTACCACGGCCTGTAGGCATTTGCTGACCCCCACTAAAGGGAGGAACTGACGATGATGATGCAACAGCTGACCCAGCAGGTTGTGCCATATCACCCATACGCCTTCTTGGGCAATCTCTTATCATATGCCCTGGTACACCACACCAATAACAGACATCTGTGCCAACACGGCATATACCTGAATGACCTCTCCCACATTGTTTACAAAGCTGCCTAGGAGGAATCTGCTGGCTGGCCGAATATCCTGTAGTCCGTGCACCTTGTCCCTCACTTCTTTGATTAAACTGATTACCTCTAGGCCCTTGAAGTTGCGGTGGGGCACTGACTGCAGAATAGGAGGATGATGGTCTAGGTGGTCTACTAGAAAATCGGGGCCTGACATCACCTTGGGACGGTACAAACTGCCCTGTAGATCTGGCCCTCTTGGACTGGCCCCTTTCTATGTCTTGTGTCCTTCTCCTTTGCCTCTGGTCCTCTAGTTTCTGGGCAAATGCTTGCATCCTTGCTATATCCATATCTTTATTCAGTGAAGCAATAGTACAGTCTCTTACCAGATATGTATCCAACCTGTCCACATACCGATGAACTCTATCTGCCATAGTAGCAACCACATTAGGAGCATACCTGGCCAAGGAGTTAAACTGGAGGCTATACTCCCTCACGCTCATACCCCCTTGATGGAGATTCAGAAATTGATCTGCACGGGCCTCTCGGATCTCATATGGCAAGTAGTGGTCAAGAAAGGCCTCTTTGAACTCCTTCCAGGTAGTTGGAGGTGCATCTATACCCTTGGATTGCTTCCAAGATTCATACCACAATATAGCCACACCTTTCAATCTATATGTTGCCAGTTCTACAGCTTCTGTACCACTCACATGCATAACATCTAAAGTGCGCTGGATCTGGTCGACGAAGTCCTGCGGATCCTCATTAGAATCTGACCCGGTGAAGGTTGGAGGGTCCAAATTAAGGAAGTCACGTATTCTCGTGCTGGCTGCCCTATCCACACCACGTGCACCTACAATTGGGCCCTCTTGCCTTTGGCTTTGGCTAGCAACTATGCGGGTCAATAGTTGGACCGCATTTCTCAGATCCTGCACACCAGCATCGGCAGGTGGTTCTGAGGGAGTTTCACTACGACCTGGTTCATCAGGAGCTGGAGGAGTTGGAGATGTTTGGGACAGAGACTCATCTTGGGCCTCATCGCGTCGTCTCACCCGACTGGGCATACCAATTACCACTTCCACCTCCTTCCCCTTGCCTTTGCTTTTCCTTGTTTCAGGCATGCTTACTGTACAAAATAATTTAGAGGTCAGAAAATAATCAACCTACACACTTGGCTCTATGGCACGATCTAAAGAATGAAAAGAAAGTGAACACTCCTAAATGCCACGTAGCCTCCTGCTTATAAATGTGGTGCACAACACATCCATAAACAAGACTCTACATAGACACGGCTTTGTAGACTCCCTAGGACGACCCGCTCTGATACCACTTCTGTCACGCCCTAAGCCCCATTAAGGCGGACTGGCACCCGTTGCCGACAAGGCTCGGGAGAACCAACATATAACTATACACCTGCTATGAACATTTAAGAGGTTTCCATACTCAATAGGCTGTCAAATGAAAGTAAACTGTACAAACAAACCAAAAGTAAATGCATACGACTAGGCCGTTGGAGCCACGATGTCTATAATATGCTATTTGACCACACTTTAATTTACATAGTCTACAAAGCCTCTAAATAAGGAGCAATATCCATATGGGTCGGGACAGGCCCCGCCTCATGGCCAACTATACAATACAAAATGCAAGTTCTAAACACATAAGCCCCGAAGCAACCTGGAGCTTTGTATAACAGCTGGAAGTCCTGTACTCTTACTGGGGAGATCTAGTAACTCTTGTACCTGCAGCATGAAATGCAGGTCCCCCGTAAGGGACGTCAGTACGAGATAATGTACTTAATATGTAAGGCAGGAAATACTGTATATGCAATCTGAACTCAAATGAAATCACATGCTGGTGTGTAAGTATGATAAGACCACCTTTATTCATACTGTGGAATCATGTACTTTATGTCTTTTTTTATTACTGTATCTTTTACTGTATAATCTGTGCACAATATCATGTAAATGACCAGCTGATCAGTGGTAAATCTGTAATGGGATCGACCCTGGCTAGGTGCTTCCTTCACCCCTCGGGCTACCACCCAAATGAGATCGTCCCTGGCTAGGTGATTCTTCCACCCCTCGGGCTACCACTCATTTATAAGCAACTGTAACTTATCTTTGGTTTACTTTGAGATGGTTCTTTTGGTGGTCATAATCTTTAGAACTGTGGGAGTATGCACATATGACATATGAACAACCATACAAGATAATACTACAATGAAAAGAGAGATACACAACTCATGAATCATATGAAAGATTAAACAACACATAGACTTTGTTTGATAAAAGGAATTCATGTGTCTTCGGTATTCAAATACATATGCAGGTTTGAAAAGGACTATGTATGGAGGCATATGGACATGATAAAGAGTGGAGACACGGTTAGTAGCCATGTCGGAGTTTGTACGTGCCTTTATGTGCTAAGGAAGACTATAGATTTCATGCCAAGTAATAGGAAATCAAGTTGCCTTACATACCTCGCGGTGCTATGTCGTTATTACCTCGGAATAGTATCCTTTTCCTCCAAACAATTATCTAAAACATATTATGTGATAAAACTAGTGTTAGTAGCTAATAAACACGTCTTAGTAATCCAATTTCACCCAAAAACAACATCCGGGCAGCAAGCTCGGAATTAGCAACCAAGGAGTATTCTTTCAATATTTCCTCTCCTAATCGTATTTTCTAACATACATTCCCATATACATGTCATATCCAGCTATGTTTAGTCCCATAACAGCATTATAACAGCTCATACAATACAGCATACCATAACTTTACACAACACGTAAGTAGACAACGCAATATTGCGTCCTTCCGCTACATTTCGACGTTAACCATTCCAAATGCGTTCCAAACTTACCCAAACTGTTCTCAACATATTTACACATAATTACAGTCCTAAACCAGTCCAAGAACAGTCCCTAAGTATATGAAAAACGTGGGACAACAATTCCCAAAAACAGTCCACAAATTCTTACAAATGACCGGAATTAAGACATCATTTAAGAACTTGTTTTTGCGGAAGGTACAAGTGGTTCAGCAGCCTTCTTACATCATTATGGACCCAAGAATTCTCAAAAACATACATATTACTTCATAAATCAGCCAACCAACAAGGTAAAAGTCTCATATTTAACAAGAAAAGTGAACCACAAAATTGGAACACATGCTGTCCCAAAATTCCTGCACAATACAACCAACATACTCTTCATGTTTTTCATGGAAAAATTACACCAAACCATGGGTATTTTTACTTACCTTAACTCTCAAGTATTAGGTCCTCCTCAAGAACCCTAGAAGTAAGTCTTGGCTGCTTTAGAAAATGGAGAGAGAGCAAAAAGGAAACTTAAGAGAAATCTGAAAATTAGGCTTAAGAAAATGGCTGAAAGTTGCTGCTGGTTGCTCCCTTTTATAGGCCACTTTTGGCCGACTTTCTTTTGGGCTTTTAGCCTTATTTTAGTAAGGTTATGGGGCAGCAGCTTGGCCCTTTCATTTGGGCCTTATTGGGCTTCAAATGGGATGGGCTTTGTTGCAAACATTTACTCCCTAAGCCCACTTAGTTTGGGCTTTAATTTTGAATTGGATTGTAGTTGTAATTTGGCCCTTTTTCTTATCTATATTAGGCTGCAAATGTTGTCCTTTAATGATGCTAAACCATAGGTCCAAATGACATCCTTAACTCGGGGTTTATTCTTTATCGGACTTGAACAAATTCGGTGTTGGGCCTTGTCTCCGTTTACCGAGCTCGTTAAGCACGTAGGTGACTCACCTACTAGCTTGCTAAGTCTCTCAAGCACCTCAATTATTTTACTTCATTTAAGGTCACACTCTCCTTAACTCGACTTAAAAATTATATACGCTCGGTTATCTTAAGTATTAGACGTACATATAGCCCTTTAATCTAAAAGTCACGCACTTTTAAAAATATGTGCGGATTTGACCTTGCCATATCATGTTTCATTTGTGTTGGACTAGTACATGTATGATGTGGGGTGTTACAATACTAAACATCTCAGAGTTGTCCTTCAAACTCTTAAGGACCACGAGTTATATGCTAAGTTCTCCAAGTGTGAATTCTGGCTTAAGTCAGTGGCTTTCCTAGGCCATGTGGTTTCGGGTGATGGTATTCGAGTGGACAACCAGAAGATTGAGGCGGTGGCAAGCTGGCCAAGGCCAACCTCTCCAACTGACATAAGAAGCTTCTTGGGGTTGGCAAGCTACTACCGGAGGTTTGTGGAGGGGTTTTCTTCCCTATTTGCACCATTGACCAAACTGACCCAAAAAAGGGCTAAGTTCCAATGGTCTGACAAATGTGAGAAAAGTTTCCAAGAGCTGAAGACCAGGTTAACCACTGCACCTGTTTTGACGTTGCCTGACGGAACAGATGACTTCGTGGTATACTGTGACGCATCTAGAGTTGGGTTGGGGTGCGTGTTAATGCAAAGAGGAAAGGTGGTAGCCTATGCTTCCAGACAGCTTAAGGTTCATGAACGAAACTATCCTACCCATGATCTTGAGTTGGCAGCCGTTGTGTTCGCACTTAAAATCTGGCGCCACTACTTGTATGGAGTGCATGTGGATGTGTTCACAGACCATAAGAGCTTGCAGTATGTATTCAGCCAGAGGGAGCTCAATCTGCGACAGAGAAGATGGTTAGAGTTGCTCAAGGACTATGACATGAGCGTCATGTACCACCCAGGTAAAGTTAACGTTGTTGTTGATGCTCTTAGCAGGTTGTCTATGGGTAGCACGGCCCATGTTGAGGAAGAAAAGAAAGAACTGATGAAAGATGTGCACAGGTTGGCCCGATGGGGGGTCCAACTTGAAGAGAATGACGAAGGAGGAGTTAGTGTTCAAAATGGGTCTTCATCGTCCCTGGTGACTGAAGTTAAAGAGAAGCAGGATCGAGATCCCATTATACTCCAACTAAAAGAAGATGTTCAGAAGCAAAAAGTGATGGTCTTCTCCAAAGGGGGAGATGGGGTACTGAGGTACCAGAACAGATTATGTGTCCCTAATGTTGATGGTGTTCGAGAAAGGATTTTAGCTGAGGCCCATAATGCTAAGTACTCCATCCATCTAGGTTCCACCAAGATGTATCATGACTTGAGGGAGGTCTATTGGTGGAGTGGAATGAAGAGGGACATTGCAGAATTTGTTTCCAGATGCCCCAACTGCCAGCAAGTCAAGGTTGAGCACCAAAGGCCAAGTGGTCTGGCTCAGAATTTTGAAATTCTAGAATGGAAGTGGGAGATTGTGAACATGGACTTTGTCACGGGCTTACCGAAATCCCGGAGACAACATGACTCCATATGGGTGATTGTAGACAGAATGACGAAATCAGTGCATTTCTTAGCAGTCAAGACGACTAACACTACCGAAGATTATGCCAAAATATATATTCAGGAGATAGTAAGATTGCACGGGTTTCCCTTGTCTATTATTTCAGACAGAGGAGCCCAATTTACCTCTCACTTCTGGAAGTCGTTCCAGAAAGGGCTAGGTATTAAGGTGAACTTGAGCACGGCCTTTCATCCACAGACGGATGGCCAGGCAGAATGCACTATCCAGACGTTGGAAGACATGTTGAGAGCATGCGTTCTTGACTTCAAAGGAAATTGGGACGACCATTTACCATTGATTGAATTCGCATACAACAACAGTTATCATGCGAGTATCCAAATGGCCCCTTATGAGGCCTTGTATGGGAGAAGATGTAGATCGCCCATTGGGTGGTTCGAGGTTGGAGAGGCCGAGCTGATTGGGCCAGACCTTGTCCACCAGTCCATGGAAAAGGTGAAGACTATACGAGAAAGGTTAAAGGCAGCCCAGAGCCGCCAAAAGTCGTACACAGATGTAAGGAGAAGGGATTTAGAGTTTGAGGTGAATGACTGGGTTTATCTGAAGGTATCACCTATGAAAGGTGTCACGAGGTTTGGGAAGAAAGGGAAGTTGGGTCCTCGCTATATTGGTCCCTACCAAATTGTGCGAAGGATTGGAAAGGTTGCTTATGAGCTGGAACTACCCTCTGAATTAGATGGGATTCATCCCAGTGTTCCACGTCTCAATGTTGAAGAAATGTTTGGGGGATCCTGCCTTGGTAGTGCCTGTAGAGAGCACAGGAATCAAGGACAACCTGTCCTATGAGGAAACCCCAGTCCAAATCCTTGATCGACAGGTTCGCAGACTAAGGAACAAGGAGATAGCTTCTGTTAAGGTTCTGTGGAGAAATCAATTCATTGAGGAAGCCACATGGGAAGCTGAGGAGGAGATGAAAGCAAAGTACCCGCACTTGTTCGTGCCCGAGGTCGATGGAAGCATCGAAGGTAATGTCCTTACTTAATGTAAATTAATGTATATTTCATGAATTCCATGTGAAATTGTTAATGTTGAATAAATGAGCTTAAAGACCAATGAAAGATGAAGGTAGTAGGTTATCAAAGTAATGTGGAGGTGAGTCGTGAGCCTATTCGTGCTAAACTACTTCCCTACTCATCATTCGAGGACGAATGATCCCAAGGGGGAGATAATGTAATGCCAGCGAAATTATCGAAATACCCCTCAAGGAGAGGTGTGCAAGAAACGTGCCTTTCGATGCTCGGATCGGAAATCCGAGAGCGGATTTATGATCAGCACTGAAAATGGAGTGGGGGAAAGGTCTCGGTCGAATTTTAGAGCAACCGAGTCAAAAGATAATTTTTCGTTCCAAAACGAAAAACAGTGAGCCTTCGCGAGGGAACCGCGACGCGGACTGGTCGCGGAGACACACTTATCTTTTCCTGAAAAATTTTGACGGAGTTGAATTTTCGAAAATACACTATCCGCGACCAGTCCGCGTCGCGGACTGTGTTATTTCAGGACGGGATTTAATTTCTTAAAATTTCCAAGGGCATTATGGTCCAATCCCACCTATCCTAAACGTACCCCTATGACCTATATAGGTCGGTTTTCACGAAAAAGGGGTTTGAAAAAAAAAACCCATTGAAGAAGTCTTCCTAAGGTTCTTAAGGCTAGGGCTTGAAGGAGGTTGAAGAGAGCAAGAGGAAAGAAGGTGCTTTAGTGTGACTATCTTCTTCCAGGTATGTAAGGCTATACTTAAAGCATGGGAATGTCCTCCCATGTGTCCCATGAGTAATGTATTAAAGTCTAAAGGTGAATGATGTTAGGGTAATGAAGTGAAACATGTTAATTCATGTAATGTAATGAATACACGCCATTATTTTATGCGTAAACCTACATATTTTCCTGCATTGATGATGACCCTCATAAAAACCCTCATGCATCCTTTTTAAACTATTTTCTTGAAAAGCATTTAGTTAAAAACCCTATACCTATTGTATATGTATCCTAGAAAAGCATGCATGATGAACATGGGTGTGTGTGTAGAGTCTAGAGTAATGATAAAATAATGAATGATGAACATTGAGAATGTGAATATGGGATTGTCTCTAAGTTGAGAGTCAAAGTTCCTAAACTAGTGTCCCTAAAGTCCATGATGTTGATGTTAATGAGATGGAATGACAATGAGGTTAATGTTAATGCAAAAGGAGATGCTAAGATGGAATGACAATGAGGTTAATGTTAATGCAAAAGGAGATGCTAATGACAATGTAATGTGTCCCTATGGGACAAATGAATGTTGATGCCAATGATAATGTATTATGCCCCTATGGGGACTAATGATGATGAACTGCGTCCCTATGGGACTAATGAATGTTAATGTTTATGAGCAATGTCAAGTCCTGGGAGGAGTATTGAGCACCGAAATGGATAAAGGTGAGTCCCACCTGAATCCATTAACTACGTGGCCCGCGTAGGAAGAGAGGATTGAACCGCAACGCGGATGGCACCTTTCTTGTCCCAATGAGGACTAATATTTTCTAATGAATGTCCTTTGCCCTGGGCAGGGTGTTGGACGGATGTAGCAACGGCATCGCTTCGT
This sequence comes from Solanum rostratum, assembly GCA_029948455.1. NCBI lineage: Eukaryota > Viridiplantae > Streptophyta > Magnoliopsida > Solanales > Solanaceae > Solanum > Solanum rostratum. The sequence goes on along the minus strand of CM057053.1, from coordinate 10,546,781 downwards.
TGTATCATCACTGGCTCATAAGTGATGGTTGTCGGTTAAAGAAACTCCCAGTTAGGCTTATTAGAAAAGGTTTCCCTAAGGGTACTCCAATGCAATGGTCAATGTTAATGTAAAGGTCAATGCTAATGAAAAGGTCAATCTCAATGTTTCCCGATGTAAATGTTAAGGTCCTATGATGATGTGCGTTGTGTTCGTATATTCCTAACAATGTGTTTCAGCTATTTTACATGCCAGTACATTCCACGTACTGACGCCATTTGGCGCTGCATCGTTTCATGATGCAGATACAGGAGCTAGAGGACTTCAGCAGCCGCCCCGTTGAGGTCAAGTGTTTCCAAGTTCTGACTGTGGTGAGCCTCCTTGTTTCCGGAGGAAACCTTTATTTATGAATGTTATCCTGTTCTTTTGAGTCGAGTAGCCATGGTATGTCATGGTCCTCTTCCTAGACGTTTTAAGGAATGTTAGAGGCTTTGTAGACATAATGGTGTAGTCAAGGTGAATGTTATGATACCTGAGCAATATTCCTTTGCTTGGTGTAATGAACAGTTTTGATGTTTGGCCATTGGCCCACTATGTTTAAGTATTATTTTCTATCTCCTTCCGCAATGTTTATAATGAATGATGTGATGAATGCTAAGTGGTTCGCTTGGGGGCTAGCAATAGTGCCTGAGTGTCGGCCACGCCTAGGGTACCCTCCTGGGGCGTGACACAATATCTCCCCCTTAGGATCATTCGTCCTTGAATGATGAATGAAACAAGGATGAACTAAAGGCACGAATAATAGTCAAGACTCCATTAGATCAATAAATCACACTCAACCAATCTGGACAGTTATCAAACTCACAATAGACAAATCTGATCAGATTATGAGTAGGGATATTACCTCAGAAATTCTCACCATTAGGCACAAATGGAACATCGGATCTCAATTAGTTCAAATCATTCAAACACCTCGGTGATCAATTATTAGAACTCAAGAAGGAAGTCATCAACTCCAATTCGAGAAACGGACCATCGTGATATAAGACTCTGTGGATGACTCTCAAGCTTAGCACATCATCTCAACTATGCTCTTTTTCATGGCACTACACTCTATCACTTGAAGCTTGTAGCTCCTATTCAAACCTCCTCCTAACTACATCCTCTTATTCTGATCAAGCCTAATTTTAAGCCCCAAAGTGTTATTCCTAAGATGATCATATTCACACAAAGCTGATCCTCAAAACTCAAGCTCTATACCTCCACATATACTTTCATTGAAAGAAAACTACTTCGTCTCACTACTCTAACACACCTACCTGGAACACTCATTTGAAAATTGTCAATAGCCTTCTCTGTTTACTCCACACATTCAAGCATACCACCCTAACCACTTCAACTATATCAAAGAATTATCAAGTCTAGTTTGCATTTCTACCTTTATCGATGAATGAGATCTCACTCAAAAAAACACACCAACATACTTTTACCTAGAGACATCTCATAAGGTCTCATCTCGCTCTTCCTCCTCATCTCTAATCTAAATGGAAGGAAGACATCATAGTTATCACATTAAAGAACATCCACCCTCACTTATCAGAAATAACTCATCTACTATCATCAATATCGCTATCAAGAATGGAACGAAGGATCACTAGAAAGGCGTAGAGTGAAAGATCATAAGCACAATACATTCGAGAAATTTGATATGAATGCATTCATAATGTGATACAATCTCATTAGCCTTTTAGTTACTATCATCCATTTATGGAACCGAACATATTGTGAAGCTCCAGTTGTATCTTGTGTGATATAAGGTTGGGAACTATGCGATTTACGAGATAAAAGTACCACAATCACTCCTCATCCTCAGATCTCAATATAAATGTGAATCAACATCGAGTGCATGGGTCTAGGTCATAGGTATGACGCTCATACACGGAACATAATGGAGTATCACCTTAACCGAGCTATAAGGAATATAAAAGATAGGGAAGCATCAATGCCTCATCACTATTAAAAGCTCAGAATCACTTTATTCTATTAACTCCTTATCTCCCCCTTAGCTCGATGGTCCACTCCTTATGTCTGCGAGCCAATTCTCTTTACTAAGCTATGAGTATAGCTTTCATGTTATACTATGCACAAGAACACTTTAAACTCCCTCATTATACTGTGCTCAAGGATATAAAATAGCTATTAGAACTTTTTGTTGACTACTCTTAGCTTCCTTCTAGCCCTATGGGCATTTTTCTATACTTATTGTTGCTTGACATACATAATCACTTCCTATAACTCCTATACTCTAACCTCTTTGTTTAATCTTCTACTATTCAACTTCTAAGTTCCAACGTATTTGACTAAAGAAGTCTTGGATTGTAAGGCGAAACATAAATCCCTCTCATCCTAATTACTAAGGGTGACAAGAATGCTTACACCAACTTACTCTACATTGACAACTCGAATATCACTCACTCGTTCACTATCCCTCCTTATTTGGCTAAGCTCATAACTCTTTGAATCTCATTGGAATCTCACTCCGGAATCATATAAGCCTAGTTTAGATCTATCACCTTGAAAGCATTTCATACCCTTCATTAAAACTGATAGTCATCCATGAGACTCAGTCTACAGGTCGTGGTTCAACCTACGTATCGTGATCTGGCTCGTAGAAATATGTGTTACAAAATTCAAGCTATTGGAATCACTGCTTTTAATCTACGAACACTCAGGATGACTCGTAGTTACTCATACGGACCGTAAGTCCTCTAGTGAAAATGTTCCAGACTTAGAAAAATTTTAGGTCCCTCAGGGCTCCTTTCTAGGACCTATTGAAGAGTCGTGGTTTCTTATACGGTCCATCCTAGTACCTCGTAAGTCATTCAGAAGTCCCTCAACTTTCATTTTCATGGTTTCAATCCCCGAAGCTTTCGTACGACCTGTAGTATTACCTACGGTCCGTAGACTAGCTCGTAGAATCCAACTAGTATTAGAATCATTAACTTTTAGTCCTCCCAAGCTATCAACATGCAGGTTCTTAACACACTAACATAAACCTCTTTCTAGTTTGAGCCACTCTAACTCATCCTAACAATAACTCTTTCTCTATACACCCCTAGGGGAAAAAATCAACTAGTAATTACTATTCTTTCATCGAAACTTATGGCAATCGACTCACCGGCACATTACTTACCACACATAACTCTAGTTATAGGCCTCAATCAACCACTCTTACTATCTGGTCTCTTCATCTTTCTAACTCTATGATGACAATTCTCTTTATAGTATCCCAGACCTCAAATCACACTTTTAGGTTCTAACATTACATTTCTCAAAGACATATTGAAGGCAAGTTTCAGGTAGGAGAACTTGGGATGCCTTATTAGTTAGCTCAACTAAGTCAGTCATGACATCTCTATGATAAATTAACTTAAAACACTCTCTATACACCCTTTCAACTAGAATAGTGGCACAAGTAGGAGTAGATACATTGAAAGGCTCTGGAAGACACTATCAAATCTACAAACCACATAAGGAAACACAATCGATGGGGTCGCACCAGGATCTATCAACACATAATAATCAAGAGTAAGAACTAGAATCATATCCATCACAACATCCTGGAGTGTTTTTCTGATCTAGGCGACTACCATGGCACAATACTGGTCTATGGCCTCGCTCGTGCCAGAAGTAGCACCTCTGTGATTTTCTCTAACTGGTAGTGTTGGTGTAGAGGGTTGAGATTTGTTGGTACACTTTGGACAATCCCTTTGGAAGTGACCCTCTTGGCTACACTTATAGCACTCGTTAGTACCCTTTCAGCAATTTCCCAAGTGAAGTTTGCCGCATTTTCCACATGGTAGCTTTCCTTTAGGACCTTGAGCCACACTTCCTCGATACAGAGGGTTTCGGACCTTGAAAGGTTGATTCTTCCTTGTGCTCAAATTATATCTTTTATTACATATGGGTGCATTACTAGTGGCAGCGCATAACTTGAAGGTCTTTGTAAAAAATGGGACATGTTCCCATTTTCTTACTTGTGTACTTTTAAGTTAGCCTTTTTACTCCAAGGTTCATCCCTCTCATCCTCTTTGTTCTTTTCTACCCATCGAGCATGAACAACAAGCTGAGTAGTAGGCTTAAGCTCGTCTGTCTGTATCATAGTCCTTTTCCCAAACTGCGAGGGCATCTCTGGTGAGGAAACTTTGGTGCCAACATCATTTCTCAGCTCACAATGCATTTCGAAGGCATGGTCTACAAACGTGTAACGTGCGAGTTAGAAGAGATATTTTCTAAAGTTTAACTCTATGGCACGAATTGGAATAAGAAAGAAGTGTAACAATTCCTAATGTCCTATAGCCTTTTGCTTATAAAGTGTGGTGCACAACACACCTATAAATAAGACTCTGCTAGACATGGCTTCATAATCTCCCTAGGACACTTAAACTCTGTGATATGATACCAAGTTTGTTACGCCTTGGGAGGGTATCCTAGACGTGACCGGCACTCAGAGACTATTTTTAGCCCCCAAGCAAACCACTTGGCCTTATCATATTCATTCAATCAACAATTATCATGTCAACGAAAGACTAATGATGAATAAAGGTGGATAATCTCAAGTAAAGACAATAATGGTAACTCAACAAGACTAGTGTGAAAAAAGCTAGTCAGACAATATCCAAACCATCAATCCCAAATCTATTATATGAAGCCTCTAACTAAATAGTTTAGATGGTACCATGACAGGCCATTTCTACCCAAATAAAAGAAAATAAAGTACTAACGCAAGCTAGATAAAATCTAAATGAGCATCCTCCGAAAGTAAGGAAGGACTCACCAGTCGCCTGGGTGCGATTAGATCCTCAACAATGTGCCTATAGATGATCTCTAATACCTGTTTTTGCATTATGAAAAGATGCAGGTCCAAATGGATGTCAGTACGTGGAATGTACAAGCATGTAAAATAGTTGAGTGGAACATATATAGATAGAATAATAAATCTCAAAGATGCTCAATCAAAATGTCAAATGTCTATCTAAAGTAAGAATAAAGAATAGATAATGACCCATCAATACCAATTTAAATCAATCTGATCCAATCAAGTTAGAATACTATCAGTTTGGAACCTATCTGGAGTTTCTCATATCCAACAATAATCACTTATGAGCCAGTGATCGTACAACAATCCCGCTGATGTTGCCACAGTCGTCCAATACCTTGTTGGGGTAAGAAAAAATCGAACCTATAATGGATCTGGCAATCGTGTCCTCTATTCTTTCAGGGACACCTGATCATGAGGAACTATTCGCCTTAACAGTTCAATCCTTTCCTACATCTGGCGACGTAGTTAGTGAGTTCAAGTTGGACTTACTCTCACTCAATTCGATGCTCGATACTTCTCTCAAGAATAAATGCTCATAAATAATCAATGCCAATCAACTATTCTCATTTGGACATTTGTCAACTCAAATCACATCAACTATCGACTCTTTGGTTACATTCTTTTAAGATTCAACTCTTGACTCATAGAGACTCTATCATGCATCATACTAACTCATAGCATTTGGGAAGCAAAAGTGGAGTTAAAGAATTTAGTGATTTCATACACTCTCTAGGCTCAAATCGTACTCATTCATGCTCAATTAAATGTAATTTGTAAAAATAATTCATGCTAGGGTTCATTCAATATGGCAAAATCATCTATTTCCGTATTTAATTCGTAAAATAGTCATTCATGCAAAACAAGGTGAAAATACATTAGAATTTAAGAAAATCCTTAAGAAACATGCATTGGAGACTCAACTCACTCACAACTCTATCAATTCGGGGTATGGGGCACATGGAAGAACATAATCCATGTTTTGGTTAGCCTTACATACCTGGGAGATTTAGATTTTTGAAAAGTTTTGAAGAATGGTTGAATTCTCTTGAGACCCTAGTTTTTCTCCTCTTGAAACCTTGTTCAAGGTGTTGGGATATGTTTTGAACGTAAATAGACTGAATAGTTACGTTTAGGGGCTTATATAGGTATAAAAACATCAAGTTTAAGCTTTAAAAGGGTGGGAAAAGACCAAAATAACTTTTCCTAAAAAGCTGTCAAAAGTCATCTACGGTCCATTTATGGCCCCTAAAACGTTCTACGACTCGTATGGACCCTTCTGTAAACTTTTGGCCCAGTTTTGGAGTTTCTGGAATATTTTACGAGCCCATTTTATGTCCCGTAGAAGGGTTCGTAAAGTTTGGGGCCGAAAATTGAAGTTTCAGTACTTTTCTCCATGATTTTAGCAAATGGGTCGTAATCTATTTTACGGCCGTAAAGGGGATTTCGTACAATGACTCTACACTTGACAGTATCTAGTAAAACGACCATAACTTTTGACTCCGAACTCCAAATGAGGTGAAATCAGTTGCGTTGGAAAACTAATTCAGAGGGATTTCATTTGGTATGCATATGACCTCTAATTCTTTGTGTGCTAAGAGTTATAATCATTTAAAGTTGACCCTTGCATAATATAATACTCAAAACTCAATTTGTAGGGAAGTTTTGAAGTCGACTAAGTACTAGAGGTCTCTTATGACCTTAATTCACTTCCCACATATAAGAATGAGGTTTGAAACATAAGTATATGCGAAGACACAATTATGGGGTGTCACATATTGTTAGAAGTGAAATAATTGGATACAAGCACTTTTACCTGGTGGAAATTTGGGGTGTTAATGGTATAAGAATCCACACGAAGGGGCCATCAGATTTGAAAAGTAGCTTCAATCTCGGACGGGAGTATCTTATTACCAGCAAAGTTTGATGACACTATTGTTCTAAGTTAATCCTTTCGATTTGATGGTTGTATCAACTTCTATGAAGCTTAACCGATTAATTTAAAGGAGAGATGAAGAACAACAAAATAAATTGCAATCGATAATTAGATTTTGATCTAAATTATCAATAAGGAGTATGAATTTTGCTAGGTTAAAGAATCATAAAATCAAGTCCAGGGATTCTGAATTGAAATGATGAGAGGTGTCTTTACATTTACTTTCTTAAACGAGTTGAAGATTTTAATATTGATAATCGGTTTTACCATTTAAAGTATATTTCATATTTGATTAAATTACACATTAAATGTTATTTTAATATTTAAAATTCCTAATTCTTATTAAAATATTGACTACTAATCTTTCTTTCTTTTTTTGCTTGTATAGTTATATTGTGCAATACATATGCATTATGCTAATTATAATTAAATGTCGTAGATAATTAAATTTTTCTATTACTTTTTAACTTTTTATTTTTAAATATGTCTAATTCACTTCAATATATTTCAATCATATTTTAATATTAATTTTACCTTCAATTCTCTTAGGTGCCTCTTTAGACATTGCAAGCTCAAATTATCTGGAATATCAAATAATTATATTTAAAAACATGTTATCTTAATTTTGAATGTCTTCTAAAATATAACAATCACTAAAATAATGATAAGTTACATTTGTTATTATAATTAATAAAATATCATACAAATACAAAAATTCATAATAATAAATTGACACGATACTATTAACCGAACATAACATAAAAGATTATTTTAAGAGAGAATTGATTATACATGTTATCATAATTTTCCGTTCTAATTTTATGATCTTATTATGATAAATTATTTTCTTCGATTTAAAAGTCTTATTCTTCTCAATTTTTTTACGCTTTGTTTGGATGGTTGTTATGTATTATTTCATAATATATCGTACCGTATAGTATTGAGTTTTGTTGTACTGCATTATATTGTATTGTTTTAATAAAGATAATATCTAAATAGATTGTATTGTTCTTCGTCGTTACATAATATCACACAAATACATATATAAAATTCACTTTTAATACAAAATACAATTGCTATAAATAGTAAACATTTTTTGAATATGTTATATCTAGATAATAGATAAGAATATATTTTAAAACACTAGATATTTTATAAAAGGAACTCAAAAAAGATTCCATGTTATTATACATATAAATAGAAATAATGATGTATTTATTGTTAATATAAATTAACTTTCTTAATAACTTCTTGTGAAAACTTTTAATCAGTTATTGTATACATATTTTTAAATTTGGAAAAAGTACACAAAATAAATCTAATTTGAAATTACTTACTCTTAATAGACCAAATTCAAACTATTTATCCTTAATGGACCATGACCCAAACTATTTACCCTTTTACCCACTTACCCCTTTTTATTTTGCGCCTGACGTCATGTTGTTATCAGCATAAATATAATGAAATATACTCTGGCAGTATATATATATATATTCTATACCAGTATCATATAGAATGAGCTCAATCCTCTGTGATACTCTGGGGTATATTGATACCCAATTGGTATCATATAGGATTATGTTTTTATTTTAAGAAATAAATAAGAACTAAATAGAATTATTAAACTCTAAATTAGTAGAAATATATACATTATGATACTCCACCGGTATATTTATACCATGTCGGTATCGTATAGAACTAGAAAATTATTAAAGTTACAAAATTATTTATTAAATTTTAAATTAGTAGAAAATATATTCTTGTGATACTCCATCGGCATATTGATATCCTATCGATATCATATAATTTTGAACTCTTTTTTAATAAATAAAATAATTAATAGAAAATTATTAACGTTATAAACTTATTTATTAAATTTTAAATTAGTAGAAAAATATAATCTTTGTGATACTCTATCAGTATATTGATACCATATCGGTATCATATAGGACTGAGCTTAATCCTCTATGATACCCTGTTGGTATATGTATATTCTATTGATATATCATACAAGGTAGGTGTTGACGTTAGCAATGACGTGAGCGTGCGAATTTTAATAGTATGGGAGTATAAAATATAAAAGGGTATATGGATGTAAATAGTTTACATTAAAGGGTCACAAGCTTAGTTTTCCCTTTAAATTTGTATTATGTCACGACCCATAAATAGGTGTAATGGCACTTGTCTAACCCACCAAAACAAGTAAGCCTAAACCTGCTCAATTCAATACCTAATACTAAAAGCGGAAGAAATAAAGTCTAACAGATAGGACAAGCACTAGAATGTCAAGTCTATAAACCATCCCAAGACTGGTGTCACATGTACAAGCCTCTAATATAAAGAGTGCAAAATAGAAAATACAAGTTTGGATCTCTGTTCTCAAATAGAACACAAGATAGGATAAAAGACTTCGAAAGCCTGCCAGATGGACAAAATGTTACCTCTCGAATGTCCAGAATTAGGTCCGTCAAAGAAGGATGATAACTCAAGTAGAACCAGGCTCACAACTTATACACATGTGTAGACGCAAGGGTGAGTACCAAAACGATAGGCACCCAGCTTTAGCTTTTCTCAACTCTTCTCAAACTTGTTTCTTCTCTTTAACCGAAGAAGATATCAATACAATGAGTCTTAGAAATATGGGTTTACTGCTCAACTAACTTGTAAACGTAGATGTTCTCAATACTTCTTAAACTAACTCAATGTTTTAGACTTGATAGCTTTTCATAAAATATCCAGGATTCTTACAAATGCAATGATAAATGCATACATCTTAACTTAACAACTTAACTCGGTAGTGAAATCATTGAAAGCTATGACTTTTTTCAAGAAAAGTAATATAAACAAGTATTGCAATAAAATTTACTCACAATGAGGAAAACTTGATCTCAAATTATAAGCTTGATCTTGGGTGAAATTTAGTACTTAAAAGATACTAAAACAAATGTAGGATAACTTTTGGAGGGCCTTACATATCTGGAAGAATTATATTCTTGAAGAACTTTGAAGAACTTATGAATACTCTTGAAACCCTCGTTTTTGTTCTCTTGAATTTTTCTCTCAAAGATTTTAAGAGTTAATGAGATAAAATGACTTATTAGGTATTTATAAAGGCCTTATTTTAATCCTAAATTGTTAAGAAATTGGAACAAAATTGGAAAAGATAGAATTGTCCATCATTTAAATGGAGAGACTGACCTGCGAAACTTTGTTTACGAGTCGTAAATCAGTCTATGGCTCATGGACTAGAGGTCTTATGCTTTTATAGGAAATCTAGCCTGGGTCGTAGACCTATTGATGAATTGTATAGGGATTTCATTATGTTTAATTGGTTGGGATTCAGAGACTTGAAATTTGAACTTAAACTACGAATTGTGACTTATGGCTCATCGGTGAAAGGACAGGTCATGGAGACCCTCTCATAGAATCCCTTGATTAGATACTAAGACAAACTACGAGGCCATCTATGGTTCATAGAAGCTTCTACATCCCATAGAAGTCAATTTATATGAATGGGTATAAGATTCGGGGTCCTAAAGTATCTTCAATGGGTCCATACCATGACCTTGAGGGCTCCCACGACCCATAGTTGAGTCTGTAGGGATTCAGAATAAAAAAATAGCTTGAAAAACATTTTTCATGAGCTGGGAGTGAGGGCTCATGGTTTGAACTATGACAAGCAGTTCAAGGGGCATAGATGCTGACCCTGAGAACACTTGTTCGATAGTCTTCACTTAAACGGTTATAACTTCTTATTCTGAACTCCAAATGAGGCAATCTTGGTGATGTTGGAAAGAGAATTTAGAGACATTTAATTTGATAGGTTTTTGGCTACCTAACTCTTTATATTCTAGGAGATATGGTCATTTGAAGTTGACCCTTCTATGTACTCATACGAAAATTTAGCCGATAGAAATTCTTTGAACTTGACTTAATATAAATGATCCGTTATGACCCTAAACCACATCAAATATACTTTAAATACTTTGGAATTGTTACTAACATACTATATATAATTATGAGGCATTGGATCACCTAATGTTTATAAAATCTTATATTGAAACTCAATCAGTAAGGGAGCTTTTAACTCAACTTTGTATTAGGGATTCCTTATGACCTTAGTTATCTTTGAATATGTTCTGACAATTGACCTTAATACATGTGCTCAATCAAGAATTATCAGGTACAATGTATATGCATAGGAAGAATGACTTATCTTAGCAAAAAAAAAAAAATCGGAGTGTTACAAAAAGGTGATCTTTTGTTTGGAGGTAGTTACTGCCCTTGTTTTTATTTATCTAACCTTTTGTGCAGGGATTAAGTTGATACGGTCCTTCAGACCTTTATGTGATGTTTGTGTTATTTCTAATAGTAGGGTTTTATTTAGTTGTCCCTCCTTTCATAGGGTGTTATCGTGTCTAGGTACTGGATTGGCTACCAAGTATGTTCCCTTGCTTCTTGTTTGTTCCTCTGTTTCCCCTCACCTTATACTTGTCTCTTATGGTAGATTTTCCCCTATCATCCTCATTAGTTACTTATAATATATATTCTTTACTTACATGCTCTTTATACTTGCTTTATCTTTGGAGCTCAGTCAGCCGATGCCTTTTAAGTGCCACTTATTGGTATTCATACTACACTTCTACACCATGTAGATCATAGTACGGGTTTCCTTATTGATTTGGATCGTGCGGAGCAGCTCTTGGATTTTGGAGGCTCGGATGAGCTCTTGGTGTTCAGAGTTGCCTACCTCCCTCTATTTTAGCTTAGAGTAGTCTTTATTTTGCTTTCGAAGACTGTTATACTATTATTGTATTTAAAAGCCTTGTATTATTTTACTTTGGTATAGTGGCTCGACTACCGACTAATACTAGGTCTTGGCGTTATATTACTGTATTGTTCATATTCTCTCTTAATATTGTTATTAATTGCTTCTTTTCTTCTGCTTGTGACAGTCCACAGCCTATAGTTTTGGACTATGGGGTTAGGCTTATCTACTGATGGGCTGATAGTAGATGCCATCATGGCCTGAGAAATCTGATCATGATAAAATAGATTGATTTGATCATATTTTGAAAAGCTAGATTTTTATTATTTGATGGTTGTATCTTCATAAATTAATAGATGGTAATTTGACAAATAAATGGTGGTGCTACCATGAAATTGGTAGCACTACAACAATATTGATGACTATTATAGTGAGGATGGAGGGGGTAGCTATTTGAGGAACAAAAGGTCAGGGAAGAAGAAAGGAAGAGAGAAAAAAAGAAAAAGAAAAGGAAATGAGTCAAATAAAAACAATTGAAAATTACTTTAACACGTATCAAATGATTATTAGTGCATGATTTATAAATATTTCCATGATAAGACAACTTGTGTGATAATGGATTAAAGGTGTGTATTTATTTTAATTTAAATAGTTTTGTGCGGTAGTAGGACGTCCAAAAAGTTAAGTCTTTTTGAAAAATTAAAATAACTCCAATGGTGACTTTATGTCTTTTCTCTAATAAATAAAAATAAAATGAGAAGAAAATATTAAACTAACAGTATAATTACCCCCTTGTCTGGATGGTTGTTACATGTTGTATTGTATTATTAGTTTAAATACAATGTTTGTTTTGATTGTTACTTAAATTCCATTGTATCGTATTGTTTAAATCCATCGTTAGGTAACGATGAAAAGATTCAATTTATGTAACGTCGGATTTGGTGTGGTTGCATCGTTACTTTAATATATCTCATTTTTGACTTTATTTATTATTTAATAATTTGATTTTATCATTTGTGCTGTCTCTTTGTGGTAGTTATACCATATACCCTACAACTTCTTGTAGGTTTATTATTCAAATTATGAATGAATGACATTATGTAATAACGAATAACAATACAATCTATCCAAACATTATATTCATTGAAACAATACATTGCGATACAATACAATACAACACAATAAAATACTTTATGAAACAATACATAACAACCATCCAAACAAAGTGCAAATCATCGGTCTTTACACAAAATAGGTTTTTCTTATCGTTACATAACAATGAATCTAAATGATAAGATAAAATAAAATTTAAATAACGATAAAAAAAAATATTGCATTTGAACTAATAGTACAATACAATATAATACAAAAATAAATTTAATATAAGAGAAATAAAAAGGAAAAAATAGTTTGGGATGCAGAAATAAAGAAAATCGGAGTGTAATAGAGAAGCAAATGAAATCGCTTTGCTGAAGCATCAAACTCTCCGCCATTGGCGTGAGCTTCAACTCAGACAAGCTACAAATCAACTCAATATCAGCTTATTTGGCGCCAGCCAATCTTCTCACCATGCTGCGAAGGTAACCCTAGACCAAAGTCTCAATTTTGTACGGTTATCAGTATATACTCTCTGATAATCCGTAGCTTTTGTTCATTCATTAGGTTTTTAATATTCTAAACATTAAGCTTGTGATTCATCGGATAGGTAGTTTGTCAATGTCGATTTTTACTCTCAAGTATTAGTTTTCCAGAAGTATTTGAATGAGAAGAGTTAGGGTTGAAATGAATTTTGTTGCATGAAAATTGAGTGGTTGAACTAATTTGAGGTCTTCTTCTTTTTCTGTTTCTTTGCAGGTCCATCCTGCGACTTTCGGCTGGTCAATCAGTAAAAAGAATTCCAGTAGAGGTCACAACACAGGTACTTTTTAGAATATCGTCCTATTTACACGTTAATATAGATAAACAAAAAACATTAGGTGATTCTTTCCATATATCCTGGCCTTGGTGGACAGAGTTACTTGCTACGTGATAGTTGCTACTGGTGGGAGGTGTAGTTGCTATTGGTGGGAGGTATCATGTGTAATTAGTTGAGGTGTACGAAAGCTTGTCTAGGTACCACAGTCATCAAAAAATTAAATAAATAAAATAAATAAACAATTTTTTTTTTTTTGAGAAAAAGATCTGTTGTGGGTGCTGTAGAGCCAAGCAAAATTTCATGAATGGTGATCAAGACACTACCAAAATATTGTGAATGGTGAACTGTGGTGTATCACATCATGCAACAGCTTTATCTGGTTTTTGTTCATTTCCTGATTCACATTATGGAAATAAATATTTAGGTCTTGTTAATGAAATGAATTAGTTATCTTCTATCACCTGTTGTAGTACTTTTCTTAGTTTATTAGGATATTTGATTTGCATAATGAAATAAACAAGTCAGTGGTGGCTATACATAGATGCCAAGTATTTGCCTTTCGGATAAAGGCATGAGCAAATGCTTTTGTTTATTAGAAGTTCAATATATCTCTAGAGTCAATAATTTGATATGAGGAACTACTGGACTCAATCACTTGCTCCCGTTACTCTTGAGTTTTCTGTTGAGGTCTATCCTGTAGAGGTACTCAAATTGGATCAGTTATCGATTTCTAGGTTTCATCGTAAACCTTGTGAGAAATATTGGAGAAGAATATTATTGAATTGTTTCCTACATTATTACATTGAGACCCTATTTATAGATACTATATTAGACTCCTTTTCCAACTAGGATACTATAATACAATCCTTTTCCAAATAGGATTCTATATACTATTGTAATTCCTAATCCTATTCTAAGTAGGATTGTATATACCTATTCCTATTCTAATACTCCCCCTCAAGCTAGTGCATACATGTCATATGTACCTAGCTTGTTACAAATATAATTAATACGAGAATCGATGATGGGCGTGTTGAGATATCAACAAGTTGATCTTCCGGCTTCACAAAATTAACCGTCAACCTCAATGTCTTAGTCTTCTCATGCAATTCTGGGATTGCATTGTTAAACTTCCCAAGCCGGGCTTGAGAAGAATGTTTTAGACCATAGAATGATTTACACAACTGACATACAAGGTTACCAGACTCCCCCTGAGCAACAAAATCAGGTGGATGCTCCATATAGATTTCTTCCTCGAGATCATCATAGAGAAAAGCACTCTTAATGTTCAACTGAGTAAAAGGTCAATGGAGAATGACAATATGGATCATCTCAAAATTACTCTAAGAAAGTCACTTTAAAACTTCTCGAGACTTGCTTATGCACCAAATTATTAGATTTGATGGCTGAAAATGGTCACAAATTAAGAAATAAAATTATATGAGAAGGGTTGGAATGATGACACGACCCTACAGAGAAGAGAATTATATGGGTAGGGTCGGAATGATGGCACAACCCTACTGAAAAATAGAAATTATATAGGTAGGATCATATTGACGACATGACCCTACTGCAAAAGAAAAATTGTATGGGTAGGGTCGGAATGATGGCACGACCCTATGCAAACTAGATTTGATGAGTCACCGGAAAGACAAATAGAACTACGCAAATCAAATCTGAGTCACCAAAAAAGACACAGTGCTATGCAACTCAAATATGAGAAAGTAGTTCGAAAAATTCACGGTACTACACAAATTGAATATGAGTAGTCCGGAGAGATGCACGGTGCTACACAAATCGAATATGAGAAAGTAGTTGCCGGAAAGATGGTACGGTGCTACACATGATAAATATGAATAAACAGTCACCGAAAAGATGATACGGTGCTGCCCAAAGTAGATATAAAAAAAAATAGTCACCGGAATGATGGCGGTGCTACACAAACACTGAAAGATGTGGGGTTGCCACAAAACAACCCTAGAAAGATACCGAAAATTGCCGACTTGTTTGATTGAATTTTCTTCCCTTGAATATGAGAATCATATATATCACTAACCCTACTTTGTTAACATAACTACTCGCCAGACGGGCAGCATATGTAGGTCATAGCCGCCCGCCGGCAGCGAAAGCTCTTTGATTTTCTACCAGGACCGTAGAAGCTCTGATACCATGTGAGAAATATTGGGGGAGAATATTATTGAATTGTTTCCTACATTATTACATTGAGACCCTATTTATAGATACTATATTAGACTCCTTTTCCAACTAGGATACTATAATACAATCCTTTTCCAAATAGGATTCTATATACTATTGTAATTCCTAATCCTATTCTAAGTAGGATTGTATATACCTATTCCTATTCTAACAAACCTAATTGGTTATTTCCAATTACATAAATCAACAGTTCAAACCGCACTCAAAGGTAGGGCATTTCTCATTTTTGTAGGAACTTCTGTGCCAGAAACAATGGTATCTCTAATTATAGCCCCTCTGGGATGTAAAATATATCTCTTCTCACTATCCCCATAGTGTATGAGACTATGTGGCCATGAAAGAGGGATTAAGTGGAACAGAATTGACTGGGTGGTAGAGTTGTGAAAACGCTTGTTTATTCCATATTTTGGACATGTTGTGCTTCTAAACGGCAACAAACCCTTCTCACCTTTTGATGCGAATTGATCCCATCTTGATTTTGAGTAAAGAAAAAAACGGCTCGAATGGTACGATCCCTCCGTCACCTCAGAATGAAAAGGGTGATCTCGTAGTTCTTTGCCCTAGCGTCGTGTTAAGGGCACAACTTAAAGAACAACTTATTCTATTGACGTAATATTCATTCATAGTGGCCAGGCGGACAATCCGATCCGTTCATCGATGGTCGATAAGTATAATGGTCCTAATGATGATCCTGCATGTACTTCGTGTGTATCTCACCGGTGGTGGATCATAGGTGATGATTATTAATAGTTGGAAGTATGGTCTGGGGTGAGAGGAGTTGTTCCACAGAGAGCCTTGTCCTGAAAAGTTTCTTGTTAAGTGAATATGTGAAAGTATCATTGATTCTCTAATGGTGGAATTTTGAGAAAATTAACTGGTTTTATAGACATAGAAGTACACCAATAGTGAACAATAGTAGTTACATCAAAAGTATAAACGGTTTGTCAAAAAGAAACTAAACATCTATTTCTCTCATAATCTATTTAAGAAAAGGGTAATATCCTTGGATCCTTAGGTACAGAATGGTTACACCAAAAGTAAAAGGTCACTAAACAGTTCATTTTAAAGCTTTGGAAAGGGATGCTCTTGTTCTCAAAACATCTCTATTTCTCTCCTTCCATATTGTCGACCAGATGCAGGCAGGGACAGTCTTCCATCTATCCTTGTGTCCTGACTGATTTCCATCTCTATTCTAACATGCTAGTACTTCTGCAGTATTTTGAGTCGTGGTACATGTAATACCTCTTAGGTTGATGAAATACATCCATAGTTTCTCAGTCACTTTATAATGCAGAAAGAGATGGTTTATTGTCTGTCTCAGATTCACAAAAATAAAAAATAAAAATCTGGAGCATAGCTGTCTTTCTCTTTTCATTAAGTTGTCTTGAGTCAAAACATAGTCTTGCAACAAGCCATGTGAAACAAGCAAACCTATGTGGTATCTTCGCTTTCCAGATCATCTTCTAGGCCCCCAACTCCTTGATTTTGGTCGAAATGTTCATTAACTTGTAGGCTGATTTCATCTTGAACTTGCCATCTTTATCTAGCTTCTACACCAATTTATCTTCCTCACAGGTGGGCTTCTTGGTTTGTTCCAATGTGTTTTAGAATTGAATCATTTTCTCCACTATCAGTCATTGAGGAACCTTCAGAAGTTTAGATTCCATCCTTGTTCATTTTTGACTTCTAGAATTGTAGCCATTTTCTGATGATTGAGAATATAAATGTCTGGGAACTGTTGTCTCAAAGGTGTTTATCCCACCTATATATCATTCCAAAACAAAGTTTTTCTCCCCTTCCCCACATTAATAACACAATTACTCCACATTATTGGCCACTGATTTCTCATAGTTTCTCCATAGACCCACACCATAAGAGGTATTAACTTCCTCAATAGTCCAAGGTCCTTCCTTGCCATATCTTGCAATGATAATGTCCTTCCACAAGCTTTGTCAATTATTGCTAGCCTCCAAAGCCATTTTAACGAAAGGTTCTTATAGTGTGCTCTCAAGTTCTTAATTCCCAAACCTCCCCTTTCTTGTCGGTTATAACAACATCCCACTTAACCAAATGAAATTTCTTTTCCCCTTCTCTATTATCTTGCAATAGAAAATTCCTTCTCATGGTGTCCAACCTTTGGATGATCTTCTCAGGCATAGGAAAGAGGGACATCATATTGGTTGGCAAGGCATCAAGAACATTATTGATCAGGGACTCTATCACTCATTGATAAGTATTGACTTCTCCAATTAATCAACTTCTTTTCACACTTCTCCACCACGAAGTTCTAGATGCTTAGAGATTTACTCTTAGCTCCCAAAAGCATGCCAAGATAAGTGACGGGAAGTTCCCTTATCTTGCCACTTAAATGTTTTCTAGGGGACTGATCTCTGGTACATCATTCCCAGGGCAGATAAAACTCTTTCCTCGGTTGATACGAAGTTCAGATATCACTTCAAACGAAATGAATAACCCTCAAGTGTTTTAGTTGTTCACTCTCTGCATCACAAAACAGTGATGTGTCATCAACATATTGTAAGTGGGAGATAGGAACTTCCGGTAAATGCCCCTCACTCACCTTAAAAATAACAATGACATACCAGTGGAATCCCACAAATGAGGTCTGGGGAGGGTAAAATGTACGTAGACCTTACTACTATCTCATAGAGATAGAGAGACCCTCCTCACTCACCTTGAAGCCCCTAATTTTGTTGTTAACCTAAGCAAGCTTCAGCATATCACTTAGACCTCCCATAGCTAGGATACATAAAAAAAGGAGAAAGGGGGTCTCCTTGTCTCAATCCTTTCTCAGAGGGGGAAAAAGCTAGATGGTGGATCATTAATCAGAATAGAGAACTTCGATGTGGTCTTACAAAACCTTATCCATTTTATCCTAGTGTTGCCCAACCCCATCCTCCTGAGTGTACTTCACAGATTTCCTAATTCAAGTGGTCATAAGCTTTCTCTATGTCTAGCTTGTGGAGAATTCCTGGGTCTTTGGATCTGCTTCTCACATCTACCCATTCACTGGCCACCAAATGGTATCCATATTTGCCCACCTTTTATAAAGGCCATTTGTTGGTCATCTACTAACTTTGGCATAATCCTCTTAAGTCTTTCTGTTAGGATCTTTGAGATGATTTTGTAGAAGCTCCCATTCACAATTGGCCTGAAATCTTTCAATTTTGATGCTTCCACTTTCATAGGAATTAAGACTATCAAAGTGGCATTAAAGCTTTTTTTAAAATGTACCTGATCAGGGAAATTTTGGATGGAAGCTACCACTTCCTCCTTAATCACTTCCCAACACTGTATGTAGAAGGCCATTGAGAACCCATCAGAGCCTGGTGCTTAATCCCTTGCACATGAGAACACATTGTTTTGAATTTCCCGCTCGTCAAATTGGCCCGGCAATGCAATGTTATCCTCTTCACTTAAACTGAGGTCTCCATACTTCTTACTTGGTGTATAGTTTTTGATAGAATCTAATTATTTCATCTTTGATCCCATCTAGTTCAATAACATTGGTTCCATTTATGATCAATTTGTCAATGTTGTAGTGTCTATTGTGACAGCTAGCAGTCCTGTGGAAATATTTCAAATTGTTGTCCCCTTCCTTGAGCCAAAGGGCCCTAGATTTTTGCCTCCAAGCCACTTCCTCTCTCTTGGCAATTTCCTCCAACTCCACTATTAGTACTGCTCTCAAGTAGGACTCATCTTCAGAATGAGTTCTCAAGGAAATATTTTTCTTCTGTTTTGTTTGTTGTTGGTCTCTTTTTTTTTCTTTCTATTTTCCCTTTCCTCGTCGTTCCGAAACAATCTCCCTATCTCTATGAGGTAGTGATAAGGTCTAAGTACAATTTACTCCCTAGACCCGGGCTTGTGGGATTTCACTGGGTATATTATTGTTGTTGTTTTCGTTAGGACAAGCAATGAGGGATTTGGGAATTGCATAAATAAAATTAGAAAGAACATAACCGAATACTATGTTAGCATTTTGTACTAGATTGTGTTTGTTTTATTCCCAGTACATTGTGGCATAGAGAAGTATTTCTAAAGTATTGCACAAAAGGAAAACATATTTCTTGGATTAACAAAATCACACTATGCTTTCAGAGAGACAAACAAAACAAAAATCCCTTTTTTTTTTAAAAAAAAGGCTGTCAACCAAGAAAAGTTACGCAATAATCCATATAATTTTGGATGCTATCGCTACGACTATTTTTATGAGCTTTACGTTTTTCGTTCACCTATTTTTCCATCTATCACATTAAGCTATATTTTTAAGAATAATTCATTTTGTTTTATGATAAAGTAAATAAGTTTATTAAGTTGAAAAAGATTATTTTATTCAAGCATACAAAAAAAATGAGAGCACGTACCAAAATATAGTCATCTACAATGATAAGTTCTTTATAAACAGGAACATCATAGTTGCATTAAAGGCTAACTAAATGTTAAGGCTATCTAAATATAATAGACTATTCTTTTAATTTAGAAATTCATCGTATATCCCCTCAAAAGTTTTCCTATTTTTCGCTTTCCACGTTACCCACGTGGTAGTTAGAGCACACTTCCCAGGGTTTCCATGTTCTCATCCTTCCACTAATGGCCGAGTTGGGTAGCACATGCTTTACTGATCATAACATCATTTGCTGTTGTCACGTTCAAACTAGGGGAGGTGTGAATGGCACTTGATACCTTATTCAACCGAGTTAGCCACTGAAACATACTAATTGTCTCAATTGTAGGCCCAAAAGGTTGAGCAACATAACATCTAAAATACTAAACTTAGACCACTAAGGTCATAACCTGAATAACAAGTCACATAGAGGAAAGTAGACAAGCCAAAAAAATAATGAAGTACTAGTTAGTTAATGAGGCCGCAACCAAAGACGCACATTCATAAGTACATATTCACATGTCCAGACTTTGGGGCTGGAGACTAGAAGTTGCATAAAGAAACCCATAATATTGTGTCTACAATACCCTCTAAGAGTGTCATAAAAACTGGTCGAGACAAGGCCCCGACTATATTCAAACTGTACAACAAAAGTAAACATCCTATGAAAGCTCCAGGAAGAGGTGAAACATACCACAACTCAAAGCTGAACCTCGAATCTTAGCGAAAGGGACTATCAAAATCCCTACCAAGACCTGCACGCGCCAAAAATATGCAGCATCCTCAGGCAACAGGACGTTAGTACAAATAAGAATGTACTGGTATGTAAGGTAGAAAGTAGAATCATAGATAGATGTTGTAAAGAGGGTAATAGAGATACCACCTAAAATATAAACTCTAATAGCCTCCATGGCTGACATCCAACCTTTTATGAATTAAATATGCATGGTATATTCGCATAATTGGATGTCGTGAATACACACACATATATGCAAATGCATGACATACCCAACCAAATGCTAGCAACGACGATCTCTCCCGGTAGCTAACCACCATCATATTTGTCAACCTGTGGCTATCTGAACAATACATATATATAGTCTTCTGCACAAATAAGCCCCCTTCCCTCTGATTTTATATATATATATATATATATATATATATATATATATATATATATATATATATATATATATATATATATTTATATATATATATATATGTAAATACAAATGCATGACATGCCCAACCAAATGCTAGCAACGACGGTCTCTCCCGATAGCTAACTGCCATCATATTTGTCAACCGGTGGCCATCTATACAATATATATATAGTCTTCTGCGCAAATAGGCTCCCTTTCCTCCGATTATAGCTCGGAGTCAATACATAACATGCCATGTATGATATAAACTTTGAATGCACATAGTAAGCT
The DNA here is from genome assembly GCA_029948455.1 of Solanum rostratum. Classification (NCBI taxonomy): domain Eukaryota; kingdom Viridiplantae; phylum Streptophyta; class Magnoliopsida; order Solanales; family Solanaceae; genus Solanum; species Solanum rostratum. The sequence continues at coordinate 10,525,252 of CM057053.1, read as the reverse complement.
ATAATAAGAGATTAGCCAATCTTGGCTTATTGGTACTCTTATTCTCATAATTCCATAATTGCTTTTGTAGAAAAGGTAAATGTCTCATAGGACCTCATATGCTTGTGGAATAAACTAAAACACTTAAGTCGACTTTAGAAAGATAATTTAAACTTGAGGATGTTCATAAAGAGCTTAAGGTGTTTCACTTAATTTCTATCTATGTTTCATCTGTAGTTTGTAAAAGAATGTGTTTCAAATGAAGAATAAGAATTTATAAAGATGGATCTATAGCCAAGTGAATCAACAAATGACATGTAACACTGAATACACTATAGCCAAACGACTGGAATAGCAATATATTAGAGACACAAAATTACTTTAGCTGCAATCCCAATGCCTTTCACAGAAGATCTTTCTAGTGATAGAATAGTAAAATATTGAATTTGACGATACAGGGGTTCTCTGCAATTCATGCTCAAAGGAAGGTCATCGTTTAACGTTAACATATTTTTCAATCGAAGCCTCAAAGGTGTCTATATGAAACTCGACAGCCTGTCATAACGCAATAACGGGAGGAATCAACAAGGCCGCGAGACGAGAACGAGCCATAGACAATTAGTAAGGTATTAATGTTATGCTCGTGACCAGCAAACCCCAAAACATAAAATGAGGCCAACAACAATAAACAAATGGCAGCTAAATCCCTCAACAATATGCTAACCACATCTCAAAACAGTGACGAGCTCTGTAGGCACTATTTCTAGGTGTACTTTATGTTATTTGATCAAACAATCTTCTTACACGAATCCGATAAGAACCAAACAAATATCCAGTTCCTCAAACACCTTAACACCATTAATATACAACAATAATAACCAAACACAATAAGCCAAAAGGGCTGCCGGTAGAAACAATATCCAAAACAACACGCCGTGGCACAAAAATCTATAAAATGATTCAAGAACATAGGAACATGAAGGAGGATCGTAAGGGAATGATTTTCTTGACAAAAATCTTGAAATATCAAGCTAAACAATCTGCCTCTTTGAAGTAACAACAGCCGAAGTCAAAATCAGCAAGAAACCACTAAAATCATTGGCAACTACTACTTTTTTTCTTTTTCTGGAGAAAGGTAACAGTTACTTTATGAAATGTGACATTCTATTTGTAGAGCTTATTGATCAACCGTTTGAAATTTATCACCTTGTTGGCCACCTAAAAAGTTCTTATCCCTCAAGTCCTTCCTGTTTTTTTATAGTCATTACCAGCTCAAATTGACAAAATGATGCTTTCTAGTTTTGTCTCTTGAATGTCACAGTGCATTCTTTGGGGCTTTTTCAACTTTTCCGTCATACTAGATGGAGCCTGCAAGAGGTACTTGTAATATTTGGGGTTGCTTGATCATTTTCTCTTGATGAATATTTTTTCTCCCTTTTTTCAAATAGTTTTTCTGCCACTCTGCCAGTCTTTTCAATTCTCTGGATTATTGGGACCCAGACAACTTGGTCCTTGTGTGAAGCACCTAAAAAGAAGAATTTAAAGAACAAATTTACTTCATGCTACTGCTTTGTTCAGCATTTTGCTCAAAGGTTTTGTCAATAAGACGAGCAACATAAGGGGCAACAGTTCCCCCTACCTCAAGTCCCTTGAGTTGCCAAAGAACACATATGGACTTCCATTTACTAAGACGAAGTATATGTTTGTTTGTTGAGATACCAGACTTGTTCCATCTATCCATATGAGCAGCATCTTTATCACAACAGAATACCAGAACTGCCAATTCACATGAAGGCCTTCTCAAGGTCAATTTTGCACAAGATCATGAGCTTTCCTTTCGTACTCCTTGACCTACCACTTCATTTGTCATCAAAGTCACATCTTCAATCTCTTTCCCTTTTACAAATGCCAGATTTCTGAACTCTTCATAACTCTCCTGAACTCCACTGCCCATGAGATCAAAGCTTCTGAGGAGCTGACCCATCACGAAGTGTCAGCTCTTAAATTTCTCAAGAAACCAAGAAACAACCTTTTGCTCTTTTTTTGTATGTTTGTAAAATAGATGGAAGATGGGTTGTTTTCCGGCATCCAATCTTTTATTTTTTTCCAAGTCTAGCACTAGTCAATACTACAGCTGTCTTTAGCAGGCTGAGTGGTTGGTAGTAGGGGTAGGCGTGATTGATGTCTCTAGCTGTCATATTGATATGTGCTTTTTGTAAAGAGTTGCTCTTTTATTTCGATTTCTAGTTCTATTTCTCCCTTTGTTCCCTTTCCTTCCCTTTGCTACATCTAGTTTATTCTGCTTATGGGTTGTTGAGTGGAGGGTCCCCAGGAAACAACCTCTCTACTTCTTACGAGGTAGTGGGAAGGTCTGCGTACATTTCTATCTTCCCCAGACCCCACTTGTGAGATTTAACTGGGGATGTTGTTGTTAATGTTGTAGCACTAGTCAAGCAGTCATGTCAAATAATCTTTGCCTTTTGAGCCTGTAGCGAGAGAAACAACTAAACAAGCCAGCCTCTTTGGCCATTTCGGTACTTTCTGAATCTACTCTGTTTAGAATTGTTGGACATGAGTGTTGTTTAGATGGGTGAGATATGGATAAGGAGTCGAGTAGTCGACCCATATTCTATCTGCCTAGCTAGAAAGTGGCCGGAATCTGATGCATGCACTGGTCGGTGAAGCCCTTGCTGAAAACCTGCTATGTCTGAGTTTAGGTTCTTTTACTGTAATGAAAATATCATATGGGAGGAGAACCAGTTGGCAATAAGACCTGGGAAGGGAGATCACATGGCTATGTGCGAAGAACAAGCAAAGGAGTTTTCACTTCCTCAATTAAGAGCATTCTAGTTTGACATGCTACCTTCTCGATGTATCGATTCTTGGTGGACAAGGCTGGTTTTCGTAGCCTGAGGCAACTATATACCTTCTGACTTCTTTCTTTTTAGTCGAAAGCCCTAACCAGAAAGGCGCTTCCTAAAGTTTCTGTAAGAACAGGATCGGAAATTCCTTTCTCTTCTTTAATCTATTTTATCGTTATTCATAGTGTTATACGGTACAAACTTACGGTTTCCTTGTGCATATTGCTCTAGCAATATTGTTATAATTTTTCATATTGTATCTGGGGTTAACAATGTAGAGTTTGATTATTAGATTTCACAAAGTAAAGACTTCCCAACTATTGTTTTATGCTTTGTAAAACGCCCACTCCAAATACTAAATTTTCTAGTACTTTTATTCAAAAAATGAGACACCTAAATACAATTGTATCTCATAATTTTTATGTAAATATCTAGGAACCTGTTCAAATGCTTCCCAGAAGTTGGTGTTGCTTTGTTTCTCAAGTTCTTGACCTTCAAAGGAGGTCTGGCGAAGTTTGCTCCTTGTTGTGAATTTCTTCTTGTTTATTGTGCCTCTTATGACTAGAAGAAGAAAGAACCATTTTTATTAGCTATGAAATGGACAAACTTGAATTTCTTGGGGGCCTCATGGTGGAGAGGTAGACACTGGACCTTTCCAAATGTTTGGATGCTGTACGTGGTTTTTGTGCTACTGTGACATCAGCATCTTCATAAATAAAGAGTAAATATGATATTGGAGAGAGTAAAACAAGATCATCTAACCTTGAGGTTATGGGTTTGAGCCTCTAAGGGAGCAAAAGTGGGGAGGACAGCTGCTTATGAAGAAGGGGATTGTTGTTGCTGCAAGTTTCGACAATCTGGGTCGCTTGTGGGAAGGGGTTGTAGGGTAAAGTCAGTTTAGGTTAATCAAAAAGGAAAAGAAAGAAAGAGCAAGGACTGGAGAAACTCTTCTGATCAGGGAGACCAAAGTGAGTTGGTGCATCGTCGTAAATTATGATACAACGATGGAGGTAGAACAAATCTAATGCCATTGGACTGGAGAGAAATGTGATGACTAAAATTTTTATTTTAATTTTTGATTATCATCTGCTTGTTTTTTCCCTTTTCCTTTTATCACAAGAAAAATAAAGAAAAAAATTCATCTCTGCATTTTCTTTGAGTACTAGTCTTACGTTAACTAGATCACAGTGGATTCTCGTTCACCCATTTGTTTTTCTGTATATGGGTTCAGGTACCTTCCTATCTTTTTTCGAGAAGAGAGTTCTCAGTCTCACCCAAACAAAATGGACCACCACGGGGGCCAGATTCAATTGGGAAACCCGCAGAAACAGTGAGTCTCTTGCCGAGATTCATTATTGGATCTGTTGCTTTAAGTGCTGGGTTCTTTGCTGCTTATCAAACTGGATATTTGGATAAGTATCTGATTAAAGAGCCTCATTCTACCCCTGAATTAGCCAGGGAAAGAGGTGGCATTCAGGGTGTGAAGGAACTAAAGGAAAGTAGTGAAGTTTCACAAGATAGTGAAACTTTAGGACGACCAGATGCTGAGTCTAAGTTTGTAGAGTCTGATAGTCTAAAGCAAAATGATGAGAACATTGGGATTCGACAAGATCTCTCTGGTTCAGAAGAGCCAAGAGTAACGGGATCAGAAAGTCAATTTCAAGTAAAAGATTCATCAGAGATTACTGGTGGAGAGGCCAAATATACTGAAGTAAAAGAATTATCACCCAGCTTCCACCAGGAAAGTGTTTCACCTGATGAAACAAGACTTACTTCTACTCAATCACCTTCGGACACTTTGGAGATGAAGAGCCCAGAGGTAACTACTGATTTACTCAGCTCCCACCAGGATAGTGTTTCACCTGTTGAAACAAGACTTACTTCTACTCAATCACCTGAGGACACTTTGGACATGAAGAACCCAGAGGTAACTACTGATGCAGTGCAGTCTAAGGCAATTGAAGTCACTCCAAACCTTATGCAGGCTGATACACTTCAGAAGGAAAATGAGGCTAGTGCCATGTCTCCAGAGCATATAATCAGTCAAGCCAAGATGGAGGTATAAACTAATTTGTGCTGACAACTTTATCTTGCAAGTTACAAATTTTGTCATGGTTCTCTGAACAGCTACTTTTTGAAGGATGCTCCTCATCATGATGAAAAACCTGATTCCCTCCTTGATGAATACTATTTAAGAAATGGGGGTGGAGCTGCCCCTACAACATCTTCTGACAAGCATATGGTATATTCTCCTTCCTCTTACCCCCCCCCCCCCCCCCCCCCCCCCCCCCCAAAATTTAAAAAAAAGAAAAAGAAAGAAGGATGTGAGAGAGAATCTCCTATTTGGTTTTCCTTAATCTTTGCATTATGAAACTGTAGGGTGTTGAAGGTCTGGGTGATGCCTACATATCAAAGGATGGAAAATTGGTGGTTGATGTCTTAGAAGTTATTCATGAAGCTGAGAGGAGACAAGAAGAGAGAGATGCTCGCTTATTTGCTGAAGAAAAGAAACATATGAAGGTGCGAGACTTTAAGAATTCTTCTCAATCTTGAAAAGAGGATATTATAACATCATTATGATACTTCACTCTGAAGATTTGTGGTATTTCCTTCGCATGGTTTATTTTTAGTTGTGTTGCTGCTTGCTGTCGTCGTCTTCGTGGTGTTATTATTATTATTATTTTAAACTTTTTCTGCTCACATGATTTAGGAGAAATACGAAAAGGAGCTTAAGGATGCCAGGGCCAGGGAACTTATGTATGCTGAACGAGAGGACTTACTGGATAAGGTTGTAGCACGTCTGTTATTGGTTTCCTATTTTACCCTTATATAGCCTGCTGCAGTATATCATAACTTCAGTTCTTAAACTATTCATTGCCACATTTCACTTCTTATGATTACCTGAGTGGATGGTCATCTTAGCTGATGATTTATCATTGTCTTTCATGATCCTAATCTCTTTGTTGGACTGACTAATGATGGACACTTCATTAGGAACTGAAAAAAGAAAGAGCAAAAGCTATTGCAGCTTTGAAATCACTTAAAGAAAAACTAGAAGAACAACACAAGATGGAGCTTGAGGAAAAGGTGCTATACTCTCTTATGACTATATGAAAATAATACTATATTTTCTGTCCAGCAGACTTATGCATATTTCTAATTGCAGGAAGCTGAAGCAGAACTGAAGTTGAAGAAAGCCCAGGAGTTAGGTAAAGCACAATTGGATGCAGCTATCGCAAGTGAGAAAGCATCTCAAATTGAAAAAATGGCTGAAGCCAATCTCCATGTAAAGCTTCCCAGCTATTAGTTTTCCACATATAGAAGTTCCTTTTTCATTTGACTTACTAATCTTTTGAATTATTATGCACATTCCTATTCAACTGTGGATTACAAACTGCCTCTGCCTTGAAACATCTCTAGGAGGAGATTTTGGAATCACAGATAAGGGAATCAGATAATTTGCTATCCTAGATTCTGTTTAGACAACAGTTACCTTTCTCAAAAAAAAAAAAAAGATTCTGTTTAGACCAACACCTTCATCCTATTCTTTGCTAAATGGAAAAACTTACTCCAGCAAAGTAGTGTTAGCAAGCGAAGGTCTTGTTTTGATTCTTCCTTTGTTTGTAGGATGCAAGTACAGTGTTCGTCTGACATGCATTGGCTGATTTAATTGACTGCAGTTATTTCTTTATTTTTTCATGAGTTTATATTGCTGTATGTATGGCTTCAGTTTTCTAAGTTTTGGCTATGGCCTATGGCATTAGAGTTCAAATAACTGTAAGTATAATAATGTTCAAGGAAACAGAAGATGCTTTGTGTGATTGGTGGGAGAACAAATTATATTCTCTGTCATGTACTTTAGCATTCGATGCTTATGGATTGCTCAACCGTATGTTCTTCTCTCTTTTGTCCCGATGGGAATCTTACTACTTGCCAAGAAGGTATATGGCAGAATTGTCCTAATGCTGAATGTCTGCTGAAAATTCTACATCTTAATCTTTTTTTTTTTAGAACAACAATAACTAATACAGCTATAATATCTCTCTCTTCTCTCTCTCCTCTCTCTCCCAGGCACACATCCCTAGGTTTCTTTCTTAGGGGTCCCTTCTGAGCCTTTAATACCATTTTCTGGCGATATTCAATCACCGGAGCTCACTTTTCCTACCTTTTTAAATTCTCTTGTGCCGCTCCAGTTACTCTCTCTCTCTCAATGGATAACAGACTTTATTTTAGATCTGAGGGAAATCTTATGACATATCTATATATTGATCAGATTTAGAGCCAGTACTTTGGTTTGATTGGGTGGAAAATGCCAGGAATTCTATAAGAAGGTCAACTCCGGGTAAAGAAGGTTAATTCTGTGTAAAGGAGCCTTCCTCTGGCTATGCTGAAGAATGAGGGATGCATCAGAAAACAGAGAACTTTAAATCATGGAGATGCAGAGAACTCTCCCCTTATATTTATTATTCTCTAAAGTTCAGCCAGTATGGGAGGTCCCTTTCCATTATTACAATTAAGGGACAGAATAGAGTTGTGATAATTCCAGAACGTTCTTTTAATGAGGAATTTATTACAATGAAAACTAGCACTCCTGGTGCATTTATTATGAATGGAGGTGCAACAGAACAACTGTTAAAAGAGAAGGGCAGTTTCAAAGATGCTCTCTAGAAGAGCAACTTGACTATAAAGGAAGCTGAGGTTGCAGTTGTGAAGAACCGACTTTCTTTGAAAACTCAAGAGGGTGATAAAGGTTATGTCTAGTTGGTCAATTCAATGGTGGGGATGAAATTCTGATTGACAATGATGTGAGAAGATGGGCTCAGCAAACCTGACAAGAGACTCAGAATATTCAAATGTATGACATGAATGGTTTTCAGTTTCTCTTCGAGTTCCAATAGAGGAAAGCAGTTGAGCACATACTTATGGACGACTGGAGGAGATAGGGTGTCAACTTAACACTCGATTGGTGGTCTGACAAGGGTTCCTTTCGGATCCAAATCAAGTTAAAGCAGGGGGGCTGGTTCTATTCCATCTAGCTCCGGAGTCATCGACCTCCATTTTCCACCTGATGGGAGATTGGATCAGAGTACATGGTCTTCCTCTACACCTCTAGTCCATGAGAGTCATGAAAGAGAGAGGTGATAAATGTGGAGGTTGGTTGGAAACTGAAGAAGAAACAGAACTTAAGAACCACCTGTGATAGGGTCGTGTCTGGGTTAAGAGTTCAATGGAGATAATACCGCTGTCCATTGATGTCGATGATGGATATATGATCTTCTCACTATCGATATGGGTAGACTTGCCAGCGACTTACAGAAACAGGAGATAGTTACTAACCCTAGACAAGTGATTGTAGCTGGTAAAGGAGAGACAGATGGGTTGTGGAAAGTATAAGACTTTTCATGAAAAAGGTAAAGAGGTTGTAGGTCTTTACCCAACAGATTTTGTGGGGCCTGACACACAGCAGGTGGCGTCAATGTTAGAAGTTTGGAGCAGCTATCAGGGGTTGTGGAAAGGAGGCCTTCCTTTCCCCGAAGGTAGATTAGAATAGAGCGGAAGGAGCAAGAATTTTAGAGAGTTCAAACAAATGTACCAACACAGTTCACACATATTGATATGAAGTTCAAAGAAGATGCACCTGGGAGAAGTGGCAGGACTTTGCCTTTGAATATCCATGGAATGCAAGATTGTAGCCTGGAATGCTAAGGGGCTTAATAAAATCAGCAAAAGGGGGGGGGGGGGGGGTTTTAAAAATTTGATTCAACATTAGGATGCTGACATTTATGTTCTGGTGGAAATTAAATTAGAAGGGGAGGCAAGGCCAATTCTTCATCAACTACGGGAATAGGTGGGTGGGAGAAATGCATTTGAAGGCCACTGGTAGGAATATTAATCTTATGGGACAAAAGGGATTGGATAGATGAAGTAGTGGAATGTGACTTCAGTGGACCAAACTAAGAACTAAACTAGACTCTGTGTAGTTTAGTGCAGTTTACACTAGCTGTAACAGAGTAGAAAGGAGAGAGCTCCGGTGGGATTTGGCATTCTTTTTGGTAGACGATTGTGCGGAGGACCATGGGTCGTATGTGGTGACTTCAATGTCACTAGATACCCTACAGAAAGATCAGAGAGCAACAGAATCACTGGTGCTATGGCTGAATTTTCCTCTTCTATTAATGATTTGGAATTTGTAGACCCTCCTTTATTTGGAGGGGCTTTTACCTGAAGAAAGGGGGACAAACACAATAGTGCATCTAGAATAGACAGATTCCTGATTTTGCTCAGAACGAGATGAAACTTTATTACAAACTAAGTAGAACTTACTGCCAAAGGTGACATCAGATCACAATTCAATTATGTTAACTTGTGGCAGTTGGGAGTTCAAGAAAACTTATTTCAAGTTTGAAAGTTGGTGGTTGTGGTGGAAGAATTTAAAGATAGTAGTGGAACTCATTCTCAGTGATGGGCAGACCATGTTTTGTGTTAAGCTTCAAAGCTAAGACTTCTCAAGGAACAGAATGGAGCAAGGAAAACAAAGGGAATTAGAAGCAAATGAAAGGGAATATCCTTAATCAACTCAGTAATTTGGAGTCTATTCAAGAACAAAGATCTTTAACTGATGATGAACTTCACCAGAAGACTCAATTGGCTATGGAGTTTGAAGAAGAATGCAAAAGGGAAGAAGTAGCATGGTGACAAAGATCCATGGTCCAATGGCTGAAGGAGGGGGGTAAAAACAGAGGTTTTCAAGAATTGCCACTGCATACAGGAGACATGATTCAATAGAATCCTTTGTGGTGAACGGTAACACTATTTCAGACCCATCAGAGATAAAAGTTGCAATCCAGAACTTTTATCAACAGTTATACCAGGAGACTGAAGCATGGATCCCAGATTTCCAAATCCAAGGTAATGCTAGAATTTCCAATGAGGAAATGGAGAGACAATTTGAAGAAGAAATTCTGGAATGTACTAGACTTTGTGCATTAGATAAAGCAGTAGGTCCAGATGGATTTCCGATGAGTTTCTCTCAAAGTACCATCCAGTATTTCCATGCACTACAGGTATGTGAGAGGTGTTTTAATGCAATCTTTATGGTCCTCATTCATAAATAGAGAACCTACTGTTTTTCCAAGTCAGCAAGGGACTAAGACTTTCTAAGACAGGGATATCTTTTATCTCCCTTCTTGTTTATCCTAGTAATGGAGGGCTTTGATAATATCCACCAAAGGTATTCCCAAGTAGGTTGTTGGTAATTCACCCACTTTCCCTCCTACCGTGTCAGCTCAGTCTTCAATATTCATCATTGTGTTGAATAGATATATGCAAACCTGAAACAACTTCGAAAATATTAAAAATGACTCAAAATCAACATATGCTCCTCTATTGCATCCCAAAATATTAGTGTGTCATCTGCATACTGTAGATGAGTAATCTCTAGATAGTTTCTTGTATTATCCCTCACTTGGAAACCTTTGATCCAGACCTTGACTTTTGCAGTCTGAAATAGGTTGCTCAACCCTACCAATAGCCATGATAAAGAGAAAGGGGGATGGAGGGTCCCGTTGTCGCAGGCCTCTGTATGATGAGAAGAAGCCACATGGGCTTCTGTTGATCAAAATAGAGAATTCCACTGAGCTTATGCACTGTCTAATCCCTTTTGCCATTTTGGTCCAAACCCCATCCTTTGCAATTTGTTCATCAGAAAGTTCAATTCAAAAGATCATCTGCCGTCTGGATATCCAGTTTACATAAGATTACTGGTTGGTTATCTCTTTGTCTGAAATCAACACTTCCATTGGCTATTAATACTGCATCCATGATCTGTCTGTTCTTGATAAAAGCCATTTGTTGTTTGTCCACTAACTTATGTATCACTCCCTTCAGTCTTTCAGCCAGCAGTTTTGCTATTATCTTGTACACTCCTACTAGACTTATTGGTCTGAAGCCATTTAGTTCCACTGCCCCTGTCTTCTTGGGTATCGAGGCCACAAAATTGGCATTTATACTCTCCTCAAATACCCCTTCCTCGTAGAAGTTTCGAACTCTGATAGTTCTGTCATTGACCTGCTGATTCTGCTGCAGTTGAACTTATCAGAAGGATACCTCGCAATGTTGAAATCCCCAGATAAGACCCAAGGGCCCATGAATAGATCTCTGGCTTCTCCCAGTTCCCAACCCTTTCTGCTCTATCATTTGGGGCGTAGACACCTGTTAGGTGCCATCTAAGATCCAGATTCTTCCCAGAGAAACAACAAGAAACTGAATATGCTGCCAAACAACTCACTTGTTTGGCAGCATATTCAGTTGAGCCTTGGGGTTTGCGGACTGGGTAAAATCTGAATTTACCGTGGTGCACTTGCGGGAACTCCTTGCCGAGGGCCTGTGCACCCCCGGGATTAGTCGGGGCGCTAAGAGACTCGGACACCCGGTGCAAATCAAAAAAAAAAAAAAAACTCACTTCCCCATCCGATATTCTTTTATCCCACATAATTACTATGCCTCCCCTTGTCCCAGTGGCTTCTAGTTGACGTAATCTGGCCCACGACCCAAATCAGTTATATCAGAATGATTCTGGTAGGCTTTGAAGCTTGTTCTGGATTAAGAGTGAACAGGAGAAAGATCAGCCTTTTTCCCATTAAGGAGGTTCCTAATATTCAAAGCTTGGTTAGCATTTTCGGGTGTACGGTGGAAAATCTACCATTTGTTTTTCTTGTTACGCCTTTGGGACACCGATACAAGGCATTAGAAATCTGGGGTGGAATCATAGAGATGACAGAGTACAAATTGGCATGATGGAAGGCCCCGTATCTCTTTTTAGGGGGGAGACTCGCACTGATCAACTCTGTTCCAGACCCTTTGTCTGCTTGTGTGATGTCACTGTTTCCAATTCGTACCATGGTGATGAAGAGACTAGACAAGTTAAGAAGAGATTTTCTCTGGCAATGCAACAAAGATGACAAAGGATATAATCTAGCAAACTGGATAATAATCCATCTTAGCAAGAAACAAGGTGGGATGGGCATTAGAAACGTGAGAAGTCATAACAAAGGCTTGCTGATGAAGTAGTTATGGAGGTATAATGAAGCAGATCCATCTCTTTTGAAGGAAGCAGTACAAAATGCTTGGTGCAGAGATTAGGTCTCTAGTACCTCTGGAGTGGGAGTCTGGAAATCCATCAGAAGTTTATAGAATAAGCTGAAAGTAGTCATTTGTTACAAAATAGGAAATGGCAACACAATACTGTTCTGGAAGGAGGTATGGTTTGGTCAAGTTTCTTTGAAGGACTCTTAGCCTGATTTGTTTTCCTTTGGATCTAACCAGAATGAAACAGTAAATGATTGCTGGTCTCGAGGTTGAACCTACATTTTAGGATAAATCTAAATGATAGGGAGGTGAAAAGGGTGGCCAGGTGACTGGCAGATATTGAGGCTTCCACAGGACTTACTAATGTCGCTGATACTATTAGATGGAGAAAAAACAATGATGGTCTTTTATCTGTTAACAAGGCTTACCATAGAGGTATCAGGAATGGTGCTGAAGGTAATTCAGTTCTTTGGAGGAATATATGGGAAAACATAGCACCTACCAAGGTTAGGTGTTTTTCTTGGCTAGTTGTTAGAAGGGCATGCCTTACTCAGGAGGTACTGCAGAAAAAAGGTCTACTGGTTCCCAGATTCTTCCTCTGTAAGGAAACAAATGATCTTCTGCTTTTACATTGCAGATTCACTTCTCAAATCTGGGAAATCTTCTTCAACCTTACTAAAGTGAATTGGACAATGGCATAACACACTGCTAATTTGTTGAGCTGCTGTTATTGAAGAGGGGAAGCAAGAGCCAAAAGAAATGGTGGAGGATAATTCCTTTATGTGTATGGTGGATAGTGTGGAAAGAAAGGAATGGTAGATGTTTTGAAGACATCCAATTTCATTCAAATAGTTAAGTGGAATTGTATATCATCTTTAAACTTTCGGTGTAAAGAACAATATATAGAAGATATAGATGAGATTATAGATAGTCGTTGTTCTCTTCTGTAATTTTTTTGTGTACTTTTTGATGGTCTTCAGCATTCCTTTTTTTTTTTTTTGATGGAAGTAATTGATTCCATTCATGGCATCAGGAAAATGCAAAGTAGTTACAAAAGAGAGCACTAGTATGTTATCTCTAGTACACTGTGATAGAGCAAACAAAATCTAAAAAGCTATCAGGGGAATCCATTGGGGACAAAAAAACCCTACTATATAAATACAAAAGACATTTAGCTTTCAGCATAGATTGGCTAGTCGAGAGGCCATCAAAACATCCTCTTTTCTTTCATTCCAGATAGTCCAAAAGATGGCAGCTGGTGTAATCTTCCAAATCTTTTTGATGGTATTGTCGACTTTTGAGTGGCTCCAGCACTCAAAACCTTCCCTGATAGTGTTAGGCATTACCCATCTGAGACTAAAAAGGTTGAGGAACATGTGCCATAAGTCTGCAGCAGCTGGACACTGCAGAAAAAGATGGCTGGGAGTTTTCTGCTTCCTTGTTGCACATGTGGCATCTATTCACAATCTGAAGCTTCCTCCTTTTAAGGTTGTCCTGTGTTAGAATGGCTTCATGCATTGCTGAGGAATAAACAGTACCAATTTCAAAAATAAAAATAACAATTATGCCTCGAACTCAAACTCAAACTCATTGGGTTAGCTATATGAATCTTCTGGCCATTTTACTCTGTTCATATCTGTTCCTATCAATACTCAATAGTTTGGCTCTAGACTCTACATTTTCTACCTGACACAAAACTTACTAAAATAGCTCCTACGCAACTTTAAACCTGATGCAAGTGAACCAACACTGCAAGCTTTAATTATTACTTCTTGGTACCGCTTACATTGACTTTTGCTTCCATCTAATTCATGCTAAGTTTGTGTGGATTCTGAGAACTTGTATGCCTCCTTTTATATGACTTCATGTGTCCCCCGTCCTCCTTTTTACACCTTAAATCATCAGTCATTCAGAAAAGGATCATTATGATGTCATACCTACGAATTGGTACATTTGGAGAAGATCACATTTTTTTTACTTCCTTTTTCTTCTGTGTTACTTGCACTTTGTAAGATGTTGGGATTTTCATTGTCTAACACGTTATGATTGCATATTCATTTTAGCATATGGATCTATATCATGCTCATCTTGTGAGTATGTGTCTGTTAGATACCCACCATTTCACCCTGAGAAAGCCTATCATTCACTCCCACATACCATTGCAAGTCTTAGAATCTCTCTATAGGACTTGCCTTTCACTTTGGTAGGTATCCTCCTACAGCGCAACCCTCCAGCCGCATTCTCCTTTTTCAAACATCTATTTTCAATTCTGTGTTATTCTTCATATATACCCTTTTTTAGAGCATTAGCCTAAATATCTTTTTATGATAGTCTAAATTTGCAGTTCATATATTCTTCTACTTATCTTAAAACACTAGAGTGTTTTTCCATAGCTCAGTTGATTAAGTGTTTGGCATTTTCCATGGTTGATGATTTGATTTGAGGTTTTACTGTTTTGCAGATAAATGCTCTGTGCATGGCATTTTATGCACGGTCTGAAGAGGCTCGCCAGAGTCATTCTGTTCACAAGCTTGCTCTGGTAACTTATCTGTTTCTGCTGTACTTCACTTTTTATTTTTCTATTTCCCTTCATTTTTGAAAAAACTTATTTATCCTACGGATGGGTGTGAGACAGTATATACATAAATTCTTTCATTCTGAAGAGTCTCCATCAGGGATAATACTAATTTTTAGTCCAGAATATTGTTAAGCTACTAACAGAATATTATCACATATAGTTGCTATATTGTCCTCTGCACATTGTTAATGAATATGCTTACCATATTTGCCTCTCCAGATGCAACTGCAAAACTATGTATATATAGTCCTTTCTTTATGTATATGACTGCCGTGCTAGAATGTGGAAACATCTGGTATCATGTCCAAAAGGTCTAAACCAAACTTTTAAATTCAATTGGAATCGAGACAATCAATTTCAGCTCAACTACGAACACCTTGAAGAGTTGAAAACCATAAGTCAACCATTCTAATTCTTAATAACATCCATTCCATCTTTTTCTCAGCTGATGTTCAGTTCACTTCTGTTTACTAACCATTGCATGATGGAAGTGGTTGCTACTGGACTCGCCTTAGACATGCCCTAGTAAAAGGAGATTTATTAAATGCGCTAATATCCATCAAATGACACCTTCTAGCATGACAACCACTGCTTTTTAACATTTTATCTTCAGTCTCGGATTTCTATAAATTGGTGGTGTTCTGATCATTTTTGTTTTCAATCTTTTGTCTTTTAATGTTTAAAGAATGCGAAATTGAGGACCAGATGTGTTTGTGTGTGTGTGAGAGAGAGAGGATCTCCTGAATGTATGTGATGAGTTGTAACTGTAAACATTTTTTCCCCTCCTAACACACAAAAGAAAAAAGACACAATCAGGTAACGTGTCTAAACAGATCCCTTTTTCCAACCAAAAATGGTGTTGACTATCAATTGGAAAATTGTAGCTTCCGCGAGCTCTGCCAAAATTTTTTTCATCAGTAACCATCTTCCCTTTCCAATAATCAACTGATGGCTACATTATCTGGTAAAACCAATATCCAATTAACATTGCCATTTTTCTGTTTTCCTTAAATACCATTAAAACATGTAAAAGCTCAGAATAACTTGGCTAACAGCTCCCATTTCTCTGTGAAATATGATTTTGAATTCCGTTTGGAACAAGTGCAGCTTTCCTAAATCTATGCTAAACAATTTCTTATGTAACCATCTCACTTATTCCTGGTAATCACCATTCCAGTAACATCATATGCTATTGCTAAATAACTTCTGAAGTTCAAGGTTGGGACTCTTCATCCTCCTATTGCTCAAGTCGATTAGCTCACTCATGTACTAATTAAAAAACAATGGTCGCTGTCTTTCATGCTTCATGAAGTCTACATCTTCCTAAATTATATTAAGCGAAAAAACTATAAAAAAACTGTATAATTAGAGAAAGAAATTCATACTGTAATTTAACAAGGTGATGTCTTACTCATTCTGAAGATGAAAGTAAAAAATCGTATTGTCAATAAAAGCAAATAAATTTTGGAACATAAACAATTATCCATTTAAAATAGAAGTAATGTAATTCATCGAATCAAAAGAATAGCACAGTGGTTGCCTTGGTCAATTAAAAAAAAAAAGACTGTCGTTGCTGAGGAAGAAGAGCGATGGTCTGATACTGATTTGTTCTTTGATTGTTGAGCTGTAAAACCAGTTATTTTCCACAACTGTATTCTGAGGCCAATTACTTAAGTATCCTTAGGTGTTGACAAGGATATTCGAAGGGAAAAATTGGGTTCAAACAATGGTAACCAACCACGCATATATTAGCTAAGACCTGTGTAAGTCTTTAAGCTATGCACGGATCCTTTGATTGTTCATTGTTGCAGGGAGTGCTTGCTCTGGAAGATGCACTGTCCAGAGGGTTACCAATTCAAAAAGAAATAGAAGTTCTTCACACTTCTCTTGAAGGGATAGAAAACAACGGACTGCTGGAATTGGTTCTATCTTCTCTTCCAGAAGAAACACAAAGATATGGTTCAGATACTGTGTTACAACTAAATCATAAGGCAAGCATCTGAAACACTAATATTTTGCATTGCACTGTGATTTAGGGCTGAATATTTCCTGTGCTTATAAATCGGTTTCTTGCTAGCTGCTTGTGACCTATGTTATGCCACAATTGTAAAGCCTAAATGTGATATCCACTTAGTAACTTCTCTCCTTTACAAAAGAAAACGAAAAGGAATATTTTTCTCCTTTTCTTTAGCATAGAATTCTTTCCATGTGATGCATTGCTGTTTCCTTTTCACTACGTTCTTACTACTATAGCTGGAGAAATCTTCTTTTCCTGCTGCATTCATTTGTCTTCTGGAGAATTTCACGCTAAATCTGAAAAAAGGAACCTTATAGAATAACTGTCTCCATGTTGGTGAAGAAGAAATTGTAAGAAAAGGAATGGTGGAGGAGGTGATACATTGGTAAAGCAAGGATCCTGATTGCAAAGGAATGGGATAATTTAGTTCACAGTTTAGTAGTGATGTTTTTTCTTCATTTATCTTTATTTATGTGTTTGAAGAGCTGTAACTCTGGTTCTTTTTGTTGTCCATCCAAAGTTTGTTGTTGTCCTGAGAACAGCTGTCAGGAAGACCTAATCTAATTTGGGACTTAGAAATTATACTTGTCTTAATTTACTTCATTTTCCAAGATTTAAAACTCCATGTAGGACCTGCACTAGTATGAACCTCGAGGAAGTTCCAAAATGGAATTCCATGGATGTGGCTGTATTAACTTTTTGTCAACTTCAATTCCTTTCTAAAATATTCCAAGTATAGGATATTAGATACCGATTTTTTTCCATACCAAATATGGTTGATAGAAGTGTGATAAAAACTTGCAACCTGATCTGATAATATTCGTGAAGGTGCAATGATAATGCAAAAAGAACGAGTAAGGGCTAGAGAAAGACAGCATTCTGTATAGGGGCCAAATTTGATTTTACACTGTCCTCGGGGTGCAAGACTGACGAGACAGTGTGATGTTTCATAGAGTTGAATCATTTGAGAGGTAAATGCGTTGTACGAAGTGCTGGTTGGGTGTATTATTTTGGTTTATTTTTGTGGTGACCTCAAAAAGTGTGGGTTGGTAACATGGTGTAGGTTTTCCAATGCTTAAGCTCTAAGTTTTGGCTTGATCCTTCATTGCCATCTGCAATACACATGCACTTCCTTGAGATTGCAGAAAGGTTAATGCTACTCTGCTAAGGGATCTTTGCTAGGTCCTGTTATATTTCGTAGTCCGAACAAAAATAGAGCGCTAAGCAATGTCCACCTGGGCTCGAAAGCCTTTAAGCAACCTTGTTGGAGCTGATTCCATAAATGTTTTAGGTGAAGATTCCTCTAGTTTCCCATGTGATTATCCAGTCTTCAATTTCCTTGGCAACATAGAGTGGAAGGCCTTCTCATTGTCAGTACTTGGAAATGTTGAAAGTCCGCCAACTTGCACATCAATTATGCATTGAGTGTCTATAAAGGCCAAGTTAACCTTCTGAGGGTCAAATGCTTGATGTAGACGTAATGATGTGCTCAGTCCAGAAGGTACTTCATATCTGGCTTTAGATACACTTGGTTGAAAATTCCTGCTATGGAATTATCAGTTATGGCATTTTTGTTAGAATAGGAATAGGTAAATACAATCCTACTTAGAATAGGAATAGGAATAACAATTGTATACAAAATTCTACTTGGAAAGGATTGTATTATAGTATCCTAGTTGGAAAAGAAGTCTAATATAGTATGTATAAGTAGGGTCTCAATGTAATAATGTAGACAACAATTCAATAATATTTTTCTCCAATATTTCTCAGAGCATTGTTATGGTCATGAATCCTGCTTTCTACTTCCCTGGACACTCTGAGGTGGCAATAGGTTCAAGCTTGTCTATAAACTATAGTAACTTCTTTGGATAGATTACTCATGGTACTCTTGCATGGACTTTCTTGACTCAGATGTTTTGACTGCTTCACTACAGTATACTTATTGTTGTTGTTCATGGTATATCAGAGTTTGAATCAGTTTATGCTTCAAGAATTCAAATCCTTACACTAGAATCATTGGACCATCGTGTAAGATCCATTTCTACGGAAGAAAGACCATTGTCACAAAGCAGGATTCCCTTGTTATCAAATTTAAATCTAAATATTTTCCCCAACGTTTGAGAAAGCAGATGCTCTGCTATGGAAAAAAAATCTAGTAATTTGAACTTTTAATTTCAAATTTGTTACTAACCTCTAATACATGTAATATTTTTGGGCAAGCACAATGGCTCTTTCTCTGGTTTCTTCTCTCCTGCCCTGGTTAATCATCACTCTTAAACAATATGTAAAACTGTGACAGAGGAGTTTGTTCACTGTTTAAATTATCCCAGTTTTCAAATTTGCTTCTCTTGCGATCTTTTAATATCCAACTGTACTGATTTTTAAAGTTTTCTGCTGTTAGGTATCTGAATTTGGTTTTCTTTTGCTCCTTCTGCCTAAAGTCTTTTACTCGGGGGTGTGGATGAGTGGGTGGGGTGGGGTGGGGTGGGGTGCGCTTGGCTGGGGGATAACTAGAATAGGATTCATTTGCAGCTCTTACATTGAAGTCTGCATATCTGATGCTTGTACCTGAGAAAAATCTGGATGATTTTGTTCCTAATTACTTCTCATTTTAACAGTTCGATACATTAAAGGGCACACTTCGGCACTTCAGCCTGATTCCTCCAGGTGGTGGTGGGATATTGACACATTCTTTGGCTAGTGTGGCCTCATGGTTAAAGGTTCCTTTGCATTTACCCTTCTTTGAGTTAAACTACTCTGATTATTGAAGTAAAGCTTCATGAATTTGTATATTTATCCCCATAAGATAATTTTTGTGTGCTGATATCAGGTTAGGGAGGCTGGCCAGTCTGGTGATGGAATTGAATCCCTCATAAATAAAGTTGAGTGTTTCTTGGCTCAGGGAAAACTATTAGAAGCTGCTGATGCCCTTGAGAATGGTTTAAAGGACACTCACGCAGCAGCAGTTGTTGATGATTGGGTTAAGCGTGCTAGGAACAGAGCTATAACCGAGCAAGCACTAACTTTGCTGCAATCTTATGCCACCACTATTAGCGTAACTTGATCCATTATAGCAATCAAATGTCCAGTTTATCTGCTGCCTACAAAAACTGCTCAAAAATGGTTTTTTGGTGATTAACATGTTGCAACCCTTTTTTCATCTTGTTGCAATCCAAGTAGTTACGCCTTTCTTGAACCAGGAATAATTTTCGTTGACAGATACATCACTATCGAGCTGTATTGTTGCACAACGGGTTATTATTTCTTTGAGGTCAACCATGAAAAGGATGTCCAGGTTGAGTATGCATTGCATTTTCTTTACTATTGTTACCCTGTTTAGCATGTATAATAAAGGCAGCTCCGACCACTGGATAACTTGTTAGGTCGTTTCCAAACAAATTAAATTTGAAAGAGCTTAGCCAAGCATTGATAGATATAAGTAGAGACATGATTCACCTTGCAATAGTCGAGGTTTGATTTTTGTGTATCTTTAACAATTATAGTTGAATTCATTACTTGGTATGATGAGGCTTGTGCAAGAGTAAGTTCTTATGTCTTCTTTTACTCCCTCTGTTTCAATTTATGAGTTACTTTGATTCGGAAAGAAAGACAAACTAAGTTATAAATATTTGTATAGCTAGAAATCATTTCATTAAGGGTAGAACAAATATTTTAAAGTTAAATTGTTACTTGATATAAAAATGTGTCATTCTTTTTCCAACCGACCCAAAAGAAAAACAAGTCAAGAAAAGGGTCATTTATATCATTTGTTAAAAATTTGGTTCATATAAGTCATTGCTGTTCTAAAAATAGTTCATTCATGCCACTATTTTTGTATAATGATTTTGCAAAATCATTTTTTGCATGTGACCAGATTCGGCCATGTTATTTATTTTGTTTTAGAAAAAGCCGAAAATCTATATGCAATTTTAAAAAAGAATTGAATAAAGACTCACCCAAATTATAAAGCTGTAATAACCCATTAGTATCACAATTTTTCATTCACCCCTCTTTACATCTTTAAAGACGATGAGGAGTTCAATTATTCCACCTTTAACTGCAGTTCCTTCAAGTCCGTTTGTGAAGATTAAAAAGGTAAGTTCACATATTGCTACTGAGTATTTGTTTAATGTGATGGGTAGAAAATTGTCACATGTGGATTTTTAAGTCAGCTAAAATATTGTTTAATAGGTAATGTTACTGAAGAATGAATCATTATGATAACATGTGAATCAAGAATCATGTTACTAATGGGTTATAGGAGCTTTATAATTTGATTGGATCTTTATTCGGGACGGTTTTTTAAATTTTATTTAGAATTTTGACTTTAAAGAAAATCAATGATGTGGCTGAATTAAAATTGGCCACATATAAAAAATAATTTTGCAAAATTACTGTTAAAAGATAATGACATGGATGAGCTTTTTCTCAAATGACAATGACCTAAACGAGGTTTTTCTAGATTTCAATGGCATATTTGAGGATTTTCCCTATGAGATGGAACAGAGAAACATTATTGTTTGAGGGTGTAGTGTAGCAATAGCAACTTTTAAGACTGTCGATATACAAATTCAGTTTTTATTTTTACTTATATTTCAAATAATTCGTTATATAGTTTAGCCAAAATTTAGAAAAAAGACAAAATATTCTTCTTCTCCGCTTTCCTGTCTTCTACTTCTTTACGCACATAAAAAAGGAGGAGAATTATCTATATTTATACTATATTACAAGTGTGAAGACCCTTAGAAATGTTGTTTGAACCTTTTGCGCTTCATTAAAATACTCATCTCTAGACAAAATCATATTTTCACTCTTTTTCTTAATTTATCATTTAATATTTTATTTGTGTAGTTTCAAGATTCACTTTTGGATTGAAATTTTTTTATATTTAGAATTCACTTTTAATTTAGGATTATTCTATATAAATAATTAAAAAAAATCGACTATCAAATAATTTGTTAATAAAAGCATGTAATATAACAAATTTAAAAAGAAAAAAATTAATAAAATTATGTTGGAAACATTAAACTATTCCGTTTATATTTAGAAATCTTTTGTTACATTAAATTTAGATAATTAATTATTTAACTTCTAACTATTCAACTCTAAATTTTGTTTGTTTATTTAAAAACTATTAACATATCTATATTATAAGCAATTGAATTGATTTTCTCATCTTTGCTGTATTGTGATAGATTAAACTATTATATCAAACTAATAATATTAACTTAATTTTATTTACATGAATATTATATTTATTTAATGACAAGTACTATTTATATTTGAATTTTTAAATTGATGTGACTCATACGTGCAAAACACGTACACTAAACTCGTTCACAAAAATGCTTCTGTAGCACCCCAACTTTTATTTTTACTAAGATTGAGTCATCCTTCATATGACACACGATCTTAATTGATAATTCTTAATTGAGCACAGATGTTAAAGTTAATTCCTTAGAGTGGTAATAGAATTGGAGATGATAAAAGGATCTTCTACATCAAGTCAAGTCCAAAGAATTTCTACCAACTAAGTTTTCGTATGAGTTGATAGAAGGATCAACTTCAAATGACCACATCTCCTAAAGTATAATGAGTTAGGTGACCCATAATATATCAAATTAAAGATCTTTGAGTTAGCTTTCCAACGCATCTTATTTTGCATTAAATAGAGTTCGAAGTAGAAAGTTATGACTATTTTATTAGAAACCTATAGAGCTGTCTAAAGGTCCGCGACGACTCTGTGACGCGGACCTATCGCGAACCCTTTCTGGATAAGCTAAGCGACGTCCCTTTATTTTATTTTGAGGGAACTTTTATTCTAAAGCCTTTGGGGGTCTATTTAAGGTCCCAAAAAGCATAAAACGTCAATTTCATTAGTCAAAATCCTCTCCTTCACTCCTAACATAAAACGCTCAAGAATGATCAAGAAAGTCATCAAGTTAGGATTAACTTTCAAGATTCATCATCAAGATGAGTTATTCTTCATAAGCTTTAAGCTAATTTCTCTATCTATTCATGAAATCCCTAATAGAATCTTAAATTTTAATCTAGGGTTTCAAGAAAGCGAATTCAAGAATCCCAAGAAAGGATTTCTTGATTCTTCTTTCCATGAATTAGGGTTCTTCATAAAGAACTCTAAAGACTCTAAGTCAAGAATTCAAGAATCAAAGAGAAGCCTTCAAATGATGTCTTTCCAAGTTCTTCCATTCTACAAAAAACTACCGAGATCAAGGATTTTCTCCAAGAAACGAGTATTCATCAAATTTTGATTGTAATATCAAATTTCCAGGTATGTAAGACTAAACTAAAAGCATGAGATTGTTCTCTCATGTGACCCATTTAGGTCAAAGATGACTTGATGGTTGAAGAGTATATGTGCATGAATCCTTAAGAGTTTTTCATTAAAAAGTTGATTTGACATTACATGTTTTCTATGTTGATGATCATCATACTAATTGTTTTCTTGAAGTTAACATTTTTCATGAGATTTTGCATAATCCTACATGATTATTTGAAAAGCATGCATAATGAACTTAGGGGATGAGTCTAGAGCCTTGGCAATGATGATGTTTGTGATGTTGTGATTGTGTTTCACAATTGATGAGAGTCTTAATGATGATGTTGATGAGAATGATGGTTATGAATCTTAAAACTTGAAACTAAATTCTAAAAAGAGTGTTTCGAGTCCATGATGGTGATTTTGATGTTGATGAGACGAGTTGATGTTGAGGTACTATGTTCCTTTGGGACTGATGATGATGTATAATGTCCCTATGAGATTGATGATGAGGTATTATGTCCCTATGCGACTGATGAGGTTGATGTTTTATGAGCATGTCGAGTTCTGGGAGGAATATTGAGCATCGAAATGGGTGAGAGTGAGTCCCACTTGAACCCATTAACTACGTGGCCCGCGTAGAAAGAGAGGATTGAACCGCAATGCGGATGACTCCTTTCTTGTCCCAATAGAGGATTGAGGTTTTTCTTATGGATCCACTGAGATTGATGTCCTTTACCCCGGGCAAGGTATTGGATAAATGTGGCAACGATATTGCTTCGTTGTATCATCACTGGCTCATAGGTGATAGTTATCGGTTAGAGAAACTCCTAGTTAGGTTCCATTTTAATAGAACTCTGATGTTGATGTGATGGTATGAGTCTTGATGGATGTTGATGTTTTATCGTCTACTCTTTATCCTTGTCCTATACGGGCATGAGTCCTTTGAGTTGAGTTGAGTTGAGTCGAGTTGAGTTGAGTTGAGTCGAGTTTCCTTGAGTTGAGTTGAGTCGAGTTGAGTTGAGTTGAGTTGACTTGAGTTGACTTGAGTTGAGTTGAGTTGAGTTGAGTCGAGTCGAGTCGAGTTGAGTAGAGTTGAGTTGAGTTGAGTTAAGTTTCCTTGAGGTGAGTCTGATGTATTGATGAGATGTTGATGGGTCATTTGTCTACTCTTTATTCTTTCTTTAGATAGACATTTGACATTCTGATGGAGTATGATGTTGAATTGATGTTATTCCTATATTATTCTACTTTTTTCTGTTTCACTCACCTATTTTACATACCAGTACATTCCAAGTACTGATGTCCCCTTTTGGGACTGCATCATTTTATGATACAGAGGCAGGTATTAGATATCATCGACATGCGCTTTCTTGAGGATCTATTAGCATTCAGCTGATCAGTGAGACCTCCTTATTTTCAAAGGATTTTCATATTATTATCATCTAGCTTGAGTAGTACTTTATTTTCCTTGAGTTGGGTAACCATCTGTCATGGTACTATCTAGATGTTTGAGTTAGAGGCTTCATAGATACTGAGTAGAGGATGTTATGTATTGTTTTTTTTTTCAACTCTTCTTTGTTGGAAATTAACATTTTGTATAAAGACTTGACTACTTTAATTATATTAAAGTCTTTTCCTTGAGGATGTTTCTTCCCCTGTTGAGTATGAGATGACGATGAGGCCAAGTGGTTCGCTCGGAGACTAGCAATAGCCTCTGAGTGCCGGCCACGCCAAGGGTACCCTCCCGAAGCGTGACAGCTTCTACTCAATTTAAGTATTTCTATTTCTAATTCTGGGACAGTTCAATTAAGAACAATTAATTAAACTTCCCAATGAACTTCGAAATTTTGATTGGAAATTTCATTTATATAAAAATAAATAAATAAAAGGTTTATCAAAAAAGTTGCCCCTTTTTTAGGAAAAATTATTTAAGCGGGTACTTTTTCATAAATAATTATTGATTCTAGTGATATTTTTTATTTATAGCGATACATAATAATACTATGATAAATCTACATTTATATTAAAAGTGAATTACACATACAACTACTCTCAAGAAACTGTATGTGTGGGTTTTTAAGTCATGTGGGTTTATTATTTTTGTCTGTATAAAAACATTGTTTAATAGGTAATTAGTATACGTATCCACGCAGATGCGAGGATAATAGTAACTATTAATTTTAATTATTTTAAATTGTTTGTGTTATCTTATTTAAACATGTTAAATCATATTATTATTTCTCATTGAAATGTAATCACCTTCCTCCTTGCACTCTTCCCTCCCCACCACCGTCTCCTCTCCTTCTTCCTTATAACCAACTCTATATGTTAATAGAGACAACAATCATGTGATTATCAAGTAACTCGTTAGCTATATGATATAAATTTTTATTTTATTATTTTTGTCTCTTCAATTTAAATATTATGTACAATCATGTACATTATATCATCTAACTACTTCATTATATCCTCAAAACTTGTTCAAAATATCCCCAGCCTCCTCTTTATTCTTTTTTTTTTAAAACTTTATTTTAATTATGTTATGCTAGAGTCTGATTTAAACTTGAGTTTTTTTTTTTATTCTAATATATAAAATGTTGAAATTTATATTTATGTTACTTAGTTTTTACATTTTAATGTGTTATTATTTGTTGAGAACTTAGTCATGTAGGTGTACGCAATTTAAGACTTTACTTGTTATAATTAAAAATACTTTATCTATTTAATTTTTCTTTATATTAAAGCGCTACTCAAAAAGAAATGCAAAAATACTATTTGGATACCACTAAAGTGCAAAATATTACTTATAAATCACTTTAGAATTATATATAATAGAGGCTCTGTTACAATTAAAAATTTATTTAAATTTGACTTCAAATTTCAATCCCCCCCCCCCCCCCCCCCCCATATTTCTCTTCTTTACTTTTTTTTTCTTTTATTTGTTGTTTTTTCTATATTTTTTCTTACTACTACTAGAATAGTACTTCTATTTTTTATTATTTAATTTAATATTTAAATCAAATATATTTAAATTTATTTTAAAATATCTGAATATGATAAGTTTATGAAATAGTACGGATTTGTTTAGCACTCTTCAACCAATGAGTCTCTACTTTTAAGCTGATTTTAAAATCTTATGTATTCTTACATTCAAATACATTATATTCTTTAATTTAAATATTGTATACAATATTTATTAACTTTGTTTTAAAATTATCAAGTGGCTTTTCAATAGTTTGTCACTTGGCTTATCCACATTGCAAACTACTCTCCTTTATTATATATATAGATACTGAAAAATGAAAGATTGTGATGAGATGTGATTGAAGAATTGTATTACTAATGGGTTATAGGGACTCTATAATTTGATTGGATATTTATTCGGGCATGTTTTTAAAATTTCATTTAAAATTATTTTAGATTAAAGTGCAATAGTAGCAACTTGTTATTTTTGTTCCAAAGGATCAAAACGGCCGGTTATTAATGAAATTTCTTGTCGGCTCTTTGTAAAATACTCGTTTGATTTTTCATGCATTTCAAATATTTCATTATATAGTGTAGCCAATATTTAGAAAAGATATCAATTACTCTTTTTCTCCTCTTTTCTTCTTCTATTTCTTTGCACCAAAAAAAAGAAAAAAAAGAATTATTCACAAAAATACTTCCACTCAACCTTAACTCTTTTAAGTATTTCTATTTTTAATTTCGAGGCAGTTCAATTAAGAATAATTAATTAAACTTCAATTAAGAATAATTAATTAAACTTCGGAATGCACTTCCAAATTTTGATAGAACAATTTCATTTGTATATATAAAAAAAGTTTACAAAAAGTGTAGCCCCCTTTTTCTAGGAAAAATTATTTGAGCAGATACTTTTTAATAAATAATTATCAATTTTAGCGATTTTCTTATTTATTACTATTTATAGAAATTTATAATAATACTCTGATAAATTTATACTTACATTAAAAGTGAATCATGTATACATTGGTCTCAAGAAACTGTAAGTGTTGATTTTTAGGTCATGTGAATTTATTATTTTTATCTGTGTAAAAACATCGTTTTATAGGTAATATTATTGAAAATTGATTTTTAGGTCATGTGAATTTATTATTTTTATCTGTGTAAAAACATCGTTTTATAGGTAATATTATTGAAAATGAAAAATTATAATGAGACATGAATGAAGAATTGTTATTAATGGGTTATATGGGCTTTATAATTTGATTAAGTCTTTATTCGAGTAGATTTTTAAGTTTCATTTAGGATTTTGGCTTTTTAGAAAAAAAAATTAATGTTGTGACTGAATTAAAACTGTCCACAAATAAAAAAAATAATTTTGTAAATTCACCGTACAAAAATAATGATATGGATGAGCCTTTTCTCAAATGAAAATGATGTAAATGAGTCAAACTTTTTTTAAAGCATAATATAAATGAAATTTTTCTTAGAGTTCAATGACATATTTAAGGATTTTTTATATAAAATGAAACAAAAGGGATAATTGTTTTAGGGTGAAGTGGGACAATAACAACTTTTAAAGCCGTCGATATACAAATTCAACTTTTTTTTTTTTATTCCAAATGTTATTCTTCTTCTCCAATTTCCTATCTTCACTTCTTTGCACAAAAAAGAAAGAGAATTATTCACAAAAACTACTCAAGCTTAACTCTTTAAAGTATTTCTATTTCTATTTCTAATTTTGAGACAATTTAATTAAGAATAGTTAATTAAACTTCCCAATGAACCTCGAAATTTTGATGGAAAAATTTTATTTATATACAAAAAATAAAATAAAATAAAAGGTTTATCTAAAAAGTAGCCCCGGTTTTTAGGAAAAATTATTTGAGCGGATACTTTTTAATAAACTAGTCTTGTTGTAAGCGCTTTGCGCGTAATCAAAGCATGTATCTCATCTGATAACAAATATTACACTAAAAATTAAATTTAATTATGAACTTTTGAAAAGATATAGAATTAGAATTTTCCTTGGCGGGTATAGAGTATTTTTTTATCATTCAAATAAACAAGAAGTAGAAGTCTATTAAATAAGAAAGATTCAGGAGTTTTTTCACGGCTAGAAGTCCTTATTTTATCATTTATTTTCATATATTTAAAAAGTCAATATTATAAATATAATTAAATAAGAATTTAAAGAAAAATGGTGAAAAGACGATTTTGTCTAAAGATGAGTCGTTTAATGAAGGGCAAAAAATTCAAACAACATTTCTAAAGGCCTTCACGCTTTTATTATAGTATAGATAATTACTGATTTTAGCGATATTTTTCATTTATGGTCATTTATAGCAATACATAATAATACTATGATAAATCTTTGTAAGTGTTTAAAAATATATTTGTACTTGTTTGGTAAGAAATTGACACAATGTATATTAAAGTGTGATCAATGTATTATCCATCAATAAAATTTGTGTTATATATGTGTGTGTGTGTGTGTGTTTTAAATAATTTTATCTGTATTAAAATTGTATTATAAGTGTCTAACGAAAAAAAATTTATTATTGCTATATATAGTTAAAATATTCTTAATATAATATGCCTATGTAAGTTTTCTTTTTTTGGAAAACTAAGTTTATGCCCCTTTGAAACAAACAATTTACATTCATATACCTCCTTACATTTATGCCCCTCTACTATTAAAATTGGCGCGCTAACGTCAGTGTCCACCTTATATGATATACCAATAAAGTATCAATATACCGACAAGGTATCACAGAGGATTAAACTCAGTCTTATATGATACCGATATGATATCAGTATACTGATAGAGTATCACAAAGTATATATTTTTCACAAATTTAGAATTTAACAAATAAGTTTGTAGGTTTAATAATTTCTCTTAATTATTTTATTTATTAAAAAAAGTCTATCATTATATGATACCGATAGGGTATCAATATACCAATGGATTATCACAGAGAATTAAGCTCCAGTCCTATATGATACAGATATGGTATCAATATACCGATGAAGTATCACAAAGAATATATTTTCTACTATTTTAGAGTTTAATAATATTGATTAATTATTTATTAAAAAAAATAACATAATCTTATATGATACCAATAGGGTATCAATGTATCGCCAGGGTATCATAGAGGATTGAACTCATCCTATATGATACCTATGTGGTGTGTATATACCATCGAAATATCATAGAGGATTATTTCATAGCAGTCATGCTAGCACCATGCTGATATCATGAGCGAAATGAAAAAGGAAAAAGTGGAGTAAGAAGGTAAATAGTTTGGGTTATAAGTCCTTTAAGGGTAAATAGTTGGAAAAAGTACACAAAATAGACCTACCGTGAAATTATTTATCCTTAATGGACTTAATCCAAATTATTTACCTTTAATGGACCCATAGCCCAAACTACTTACCTTCTTTCCCAATTTCCCCTTTTTATTTAGCCCTAGTGTCGTTCTGACATCATGCTGACGTCAACATGAATACTATGAAATAATCTTTTGTGATACTCCGGTGGTATATATATACCATACTGGTATCATATAGAATGAGTTTAATCCTCTGTGATACTCTGGTAGTATATTGATACCCACTTGGTATCATATACGATTATGTTTTTCTTAAGAAATAAATAAGAAACAAATAAAAAAATATTAAACTCTAAATTAGTAGAAAATATATTCGTTGTGATACTCCTCGGTATATTTATAGTATATCGTTATCGTGTAGGACTAGAAAATTGTTAAAGTGACAAAATTATTTATTAAATTCTAAATTCGTAGAAAATATATTCTTGTAATACTCTGTCAGTATATTGATACCATATCGATATTATATAATTTTGAGCTCTTTTTTTAATAAATAAAATAATTAAGAGAAAATTATTAAAGTTACAAACTTATGTATTAAATTTTAAATTAGTAGAAACTATATTTGTTGTAATACTCTATCGGTATATTGATATCATATCAGTACCATATAGAACTGAACTTAATTCGTTGTGATACCCTATCAGTATATGTATACCCTATTAGTATATCATACATGGTAGGTGTTGAAGTCAGCATAACGTCAGCGCGCGAATTTTAATAGTAGAGAGACAAATTTTAATAGTAGAGGGGCATAAAATGTAAAGGGGTGAATGGATGTAACTACTTTGCTTCAAAAGGGCATAAACTTAGTTTTTCCTAAATAATTTAGGTTGGGTCTAATTTGAATAAATAATTTCACATTTAATTTATTTTGTGTAGTTTTCCTTTTTTTTTTTAATTTTACATAGAAAAAATAGTCCAAGAAGATAATGGCTCAACAAAGCTAGCCCAATGTTATTAATCCATTTCTGTTTCCTCAGTTTTTTTCAGTTTTAATTTTTTTTTCTTTTGTTGAATATTTTAAATTAAAAAAACTCAATATTGTATAAACAATGTTTTAACACCTATTGATATTGTATAAATAGTGTATAAAAATGTGTATATAATATACAAATAATTATATAGTGTATATGCAATTAAAAATATTATATAGTGTATATACAATATATTGATATTATATAAATGTGTCTAATCATATATTGATATTATATAAATAATTATGTAATGTGCTTATATTTATTTGATTATTATTCATTCCACTTTAATAAATAAAAAATAATAAAATGTAATGACCCGTAATATTATTTTTGAAATTAGTCCGCTTGATTTCATAAAAATATCTCCCTCGAAAAATTTTAGTGGGTACTTTGGACTATTCGATAACTAAGACTATTTAATTTATGGGTAAGTTTGAAAAATTCATAAGTGGTGGGCTAAATGTTAATATTTTTTTTTTCAAGAGCCTATACCACATTTATTAATTATTAGGTTAATATAATTCAGCACTTTTAGTACTTAATCAGTTTTAAAAAAAAAAAAATAAACAGAGAGAGAAAAGAGAATTTGAAGAGGAAGTTATCGGCGCTGTCGTTGCATCCCTGCACTTCACTTTTAGGGTAAGCGTTTCAAGTACTGCTTTAGTAATTGAATTTCTTTTCTATGTGCAAGTTAAAACATATGATAGTAATATCTTATAAGAGATATATATATATATATATATATAAAGTAAAGGTGTGTGATTTGGGTACTTCTACTTACCCTTTTTAAACCTTTTGTTTTGTCACGTGAAGGGCATTAATTAATTGCCTAGTAGTGATATATATAGTTTAATTTCTTACTATTCTTAGCATTCTTTTATAGTGGCAATTGGTTTTCTTTATGGGCATAAAAAGGAGTGAGTGGCAGAAGTAAGAAGGAACAATCTTGGGTTCCTAACTTGGTCAGATAATATAGTCTTTGGTTGTTTTTTTTTCTTTTAATATGATATTGCAGTAAAATAAAATTGTAGCAGTATGTATAAGGTTACTAGGATATACATAGATGTCTTCCAGCATCTTCCCGTACTGACAGTGCTTTTGGTTCTTCGCCATTACGCACTCAATACCGTATGGTGCGTATTCGAATGTGTATATATAGATACATATATGTATATGTTTTCGTATTGAAATTTTGAGAGTTAACTATGAAATTGATTAGTTTTTGGGTCTAGACTAGACGTATAGCAATATGTGTATTGTTAGTTTTGAAATCTTATGGTGATAATTTATTTGACTAGATCGTGGTGCTACGGATTCTATTCGAAAGGGAAAAGCCCAAGTGTTTGACTGATCGTGATTTGTCTAAGGCAAGTGAACTTTTAAAACTTTATAATTCTTGTAGAATTCTCGAATTATCCTTTCTCCTATGTGTGAATCGTGAAGTATTTTTACTATTTTAATGAGGTGCTTAAAAATAAATGGGAGTTGGTGTGTTGTTGTGACACTTGAAGTAAACATGTGGCTAAGTGATGAGAATTTATGTTTGAGTTATATGGTTGTGGTTGGTGATTATGAGTGGATTGGTTGTAGATTTCATCTCATATGCATTCATTTTTTGTCATACACATTGCATTGGTTCTGGATATTGGTATGAGTAAGATGGTAAAAGTTGGGACCGAGGTCTTTACCGGTCGAGATATTGTGATGCCGAGGTCTTTGCCGGCGATATTGTGATGCCGAGGTCTTTGCCGGCGATATTGTGATGCCGAGGTCTTTGCCGGCGATATTGTGATGCCGAGGTCTTTGCCGGCGATGATATTGTGATGCCGAGGTCTTTGCCGGCAATTTTTGCATACGCATTGCATCTCATCCTTGCATATTCCTGTGTGGCATGATGTTATCCCTGTGTTTGATTCTGTTGCTTCTTTTGAGTTACGACTTGTGATTTGATATCGGTGACATAGAAGGAACTATCTCTAGAATGTATTATGTGTTGCTGGACTAGAACTTTTCTGAGTGCAGGTGTGTAGTTCGGCGGTATGTGGTTGGGTGTGAAAGGAGTTTGTGTATTCTATCGGAATTATTCTGTTTTGCTAGTTGACTTGTTGGGTACCGCGTTGTTTTTGGTACTCACCCTTGCTTCTACACTTGTGTAGGTTCTGAGCCCGGACTGTGAGTAGTAATTTCCTTGATCATCCGAGGCTTCTCAAGAGATTTAGAGAGGTAGCTGCTGTCATCTAGCTGACTCTCTTATCCTGTTTCCTTTCTGCTTTGTTCTATTTGAGAAGAAAGACAGTTTCAGACTTTGTAATTCTTTGGATTTCTGTATAACTAGTGGCTTGTACACGTGACAACCAATCCTTGGGTGGTATTTAAGTTTTGTGAAGATTTCTCTTTTTAAGTGATCTATTTTATTTAGTGCTTCCGTACGTTATTTCGATATTCTTGTTGGGTTTAGGCTGACTTGTTCTGGCGGGTTGAGCAAGTGCCATCACGTCCATTTTTGGGTCGTGACAGTTGGTATCAGAGCCCCAGGTTCATAGGTCTCACGTGCATACAAGCCGAGTCTAAGTAGAGTCTCAAGGATCGGTACGGAGACGTCTGTACTTATCTTTGAGAGGCTATAAAGACTGTTAGGAAACTTCTTTTTTATTCACTCTCTCTTATCGTGCTTAAATTGTTCTTTAGTATTGAGTTGTGCCCGTGTTCATTTGACAGATGGCAAGGACTAGGGCTACTGTTGCCGGTGGTAGAGGTGGGGCAGCTCCCGAGAGAGTTGTTGAGGGCCCAGTTAGAGGTAGGGGAAGGGGCCGAACTAGAGGATGTGCCCGAGGAGCGACACGAGTTAGAGGCCAGGCTAGAGGGGCTCCTCTAGAGCCACAGATAGAGGTTGGTGAGGAGCAGGTTCCTTCAGAGCACGTAGCCTCACCTTTGCTGCAGGATACCTTACTGAGGGTGCTGAATGTCCTTGAGAGTTTTGCTCCGAATGGTAACTCGACAGGCATGCCCGGCGGTTCTCAGACCGGAGGAGGGGCTCAGACTCCAGATCAGCATCAGGCTCCTATGGTTCGCGGTCCAGTAGAGCAGCCACCACTGGATCCTAGAGTTGAGATTGATCTTGCACCAGCTGTTGAGGTTCGGGGTGCACCTATGGCCACATTGACTGAGAATGAGCAGCGTTGCTATGAGATGTTTAGGAAGATGAACCAACCTCAATTTCAGGGTGGGAGGACAGAGGATGCTCATGAGTTTCTGACTACTTGTAGAGAGCTGCTGGATACTGTCGGCTTAGCCGAGTCACACGGGGTTCGATATGTTACTCTTCAGCTTCGTGGGCCTGCCATAGAATGGTGGAGGACATATTCAGGATCCTTGCCAGTGGGATCTCCCACAGTGTCTTGGGAGGTGTTCTCTAGTGCTTTCTGTGATCGATTTGTCCCTTGGAGCGTGAGGGAGGAGAGCCGCTTGAGGTTTGAGAGCCTAAGGCAGGGAGGCTTATCAGTCACCGAGTATGAGACCCGTTTCTGCCAGTTATCTAGACATGCGGCAGCCATTATTCCAGATGAGACAGAGAAAGTTCGTAGGTTTGTGAGAGGACTGACCTATTCTATCCGACAGGCAGTGTTTAGAGTATCTAGGGATGGAGCCTCTTTTCAGTCTGTTGTGAGTGCGGCCAAGGAGGCAGAGCTGATGGAGAGAGAAGAGTTCGGGGACCCCAAGAGGGCCCGTGGGTCCGGTCAGTTTTCTGGTACCTCATCTGGAGGTAGAGGGCCCTATAGAGGAAGTGACTCATCCCAGCGTCGAGGACCAGTTCATGCATCATTACCTACTCCTAGGGGTGGTCAGGCACATCATGGATCTCATAGTACGGGTCATGACTTGTATGGTTCTCAGCAACGATCAACAGGGCGAGACATCTATAGTAGCTCTTCAGGATCAGCACATCCGTCCCAGAGTCAGAGATGTTGTTTTAGTTGTGGAGATCCTGATCACTTGATACGACAGTGTCCCTTGTTAAGAGGACACAGAGGGACCCATCCTAGATCTTCAGTTCAGACTAGACCACCTACCCCACCACCATACGGGGGGCGAGACAGAGATCAGACAGCTAGAGGTGGTCACACTTCAGGCAGAGGGGCGAGTGGTGCCCTAGTTCCGCAGGGTAGGGGTAGAGGCGTTGCTCAGACAGGTGGTGGTAGGGGATCACAGTGTTATGCATTTCCGGGGAGGCCTGAGGCAGAGGCTTCTGATGCAGTTATCACAGGTATTATCCCGGTTTGTCATCGATCCGCGTCTGTATTGTTTGATCCTGGATCAACCTATTCTTATGTATCTTCCTACTTTTCATCTGGATTTGATTTGCTATGTGATCGTATGCCTGTTCCCATCCATGTTTCCACACCAGTAGGTGAGCCTTTAGTGGTGGATCGAGTGTATCGATCCTGTCTTGTTTCTCTAGTTGGGTATGATACTTGGGTAGATATGATTATTCTAGAGATGGTAGACTTCGATGTTATCTTGGGGATGGATTGGCTTTCTCCTTATCATGCTATTCTTGATTGCTATGCAAAAACTGTGACCTTAGCCATGCCCGGTGTACCAAGGATTGAGTGGAAGGGTGACTGTGGTTCTTATCCTAGCAAAGTTATCTCCTACATCCATGCTCAGAAATTGATTGATAGAGGGTGTCTGTCTTACTTGGCTTTCATTCGAGATACCAGTGTTGAAACAACTTCTATGGAGTCTATTCCTGTGGTTCAGGAGTTTGTCGATGTGTTTCCTACTGACCTTCCAGGTGTTCCTCCCGATAGGGATATTGACTTCCCTATTGATCTAGAGCCAGGCACTAAGCCCATATCTATTCCTCCATATAGAATGGCTCCAGCTGAACTGAAAGAATTAAAGGAGCAACTTCAAGATTTGTTGAGCAAAGGGTTTATTCGTCCTAGTGTGTCACCATGGGGTGCCCCCGTCTTGTTTGTGAAAAAGAAAGATGGGTCTATGAGGATGTGTATTGATTACAGACAGTTGAACAAGGTGACTGTCAAGAACAAGTACCCTCTTCCCCGTATTGATGACTTGTTTGATCAGCTTCAGGGAGCGGCTCTGTTTTCTAAGATTGACTTAAGGTCTGGTTATCATCAGCTGAGGATTAGAGCATCAGATATTCCTAAGACAGCTTTCCGAACTCGTTATGGCCACTATGAATTTTTGGTGATGTCCTTCGGGTTGACTAACGCCCCTGCAGCATTCATGGAGTTGATGAATAGGGTGTTTCGTCCATACTTAGATTCTTTTGTGATAATATTCATTGATGATATTTTGATATATTCCAAGACTGAGGCTGATCATGTTCGTCACTTGAGAATAGTGCTACAGAGGTTGAGGGAGGAAAAGTTATTTGCAAAATTCTCCAAGTGTGAGTTCTGGCTTGATTCGGTGGTATTCTTAGGGCATGTGGTGTCCAAAGAGGGGATTAGAGTGGATCCGGCTAAGGTTGAGGCAGTTAGAGGTTGGACACGGCCTACTTCAGCTACCGAGATTCGCAGTTTTGTGGGGTTAGCTGGGTATTATCGGCGGTTTATTCAGGGTTTTTCTTCTATTGCAGCTCCATTGACTAGATTAACTCAGAAAAATGTAGCCTTTCATTGGTCCGATGAGTGTGAGGCGAGCTTTCAAAAGCTCAAGACTTTGCTGACTTTAGCTCCCATTTTGACACTACCGGAGACAGGTGTGGACTTTACGGTGTATTGTGATGCTTCAGGAGTTGGTTTAGGTGGTGTGTTGATGCAAAAGGGGAAAGTGATTGCCTATGCTTCTAGACAGTTGAAGGTTCATGAGAAGAATTATCCTACCCATGACTTGGAGCTAGCGGCTGTGGTTTTCGTGCTTAAGTTGTGGCGTCATTACTTATATGGTGTACATTGTGAGGTCTTCACTGATCATAGGAGTCTTCAATATATTTTCAGTCAAAAGGATCTGAACTTGAGGCAGCGTAGGTGGATTGAGTTGCTAAAAGACTATGATTTGACCATTTTATATCATCCGGGGAAAGCTAATGTGGTGGCTGATGCCTTGAGTAGAAAGACTTCTAGCATGGGGAGTCTAGCTTCCATTAGAGTTGAGGAGCGACCTTTGGCCAGGGATGTTCAACGTCTAGCTAATGGCCTAGTCAGGTTACAACTTTTTGATGAGGGTGGTGTACTTGCTTTCATTGAGGCTCGTTGTTCTTTGATGGACCAGATTCGAGAGCGCCAGTTTGAGGATGAAAAGTTGTGTCTCATTAGAGACAAGGTGATTAAAGGAGAGGCTAAGGAAGCGACGCTTGATCCTGATGGTGTTTTGAGGATTGGAGTTCGAATTTGTGTGCCTAAGGTGGGTGACTTGATTAGATTGATTCTGGAGGAGGCTCATTGTACTCGTTATTCCATTCATCCAGGAGCAGCGAAGATGTATCATGACCTGAGTCAGCATTATTGGTGGTGTGGTATGAAAAAGGACATCACAGACTTTGTGTCCAGGTGTTTAACTTGTCAGCAGGTTAAGTGTGAGCACCAGCGGCCTGGAGGTGAGTTACAGAGGATGCCCATTCCTACATGGAAGTGGGAGCGTATCACCATGGATTTCGTGGTGGGTTTGCCTACTACCGTGGGTGGTTATGACTCTATCTGGGTAGTTGTGGATCGATTGACTAAGTCTGCCCATTTCATTCCTGTCAAGGTTAAGTATACAGCGGAGAAGTTGGCTGAGCTTTACATCAGTCAGATAGTTAGATTGCATGGTGTGCCTGTTTCTATCATTTCGGATCGGGGTTCACTCTTCACTTCACATTTTTGGAGGGCCTTGCAGCACGGTCTAGGCACTCAGTTGGATATGAGCTCAGCATTTCACCCTCAGACAGATGGACAGTCTGAGCGGACGATTCAGGTGTTGGAGGACATGCTTCGAGCGTGTGTGATCGATTTTGGTTCCCGTTGGGACCAACATTTGCCCTTGGCAGAGTTCGCCTATAATAATAGTTACCACTCCAGTATACAGATGGCTCCATTCGAAGCTTTGTATGGTAGACGGTGTAGATCTCCGATTGGTTGGTTTGATTCTGCTGAGATGGACTCATTAGATACGGACTTCCTTAGGGATGCTATGGAGCAGGTCCGTATGATTCAGGGTAGGTTGTTGACCGCTCAGAGTCGACAGAAGAGTTATGCAGATAGGAGGGTTCGAGCACTAGAGTTTATGGTGGGCGATCATGTTTGGCTTAGAGTGTCACCTATGAAGGGTGTTATGCGGTTCGGTAAGAAGGGAAAGCTTAGCCCCCGATTTATTGGTCCATTTGAGATTTTAGAGCGAGTTGGAGAAGTGGCGTATAGACTAGCTTTGCCACCTAGCTTGTCATCCGTGCATCCTGTATTTCATGTCTCTATGCTCCGAAAATATGTGCCTGATGAGTCCCATATACTTTCATTCGATTCGGTGGTGCTGAGTCCAGACTTGTCGTTTGAGGAGGAGCCTATAGCTATTTTGGACAGACAGGTCCGTAAGCTAAGGAACAAAGAGATTGCTTCCGTGAAGGTGCAATGGAAGCATCGTCCAGTTAGAGAGGCGACGTGGGAGACAGAGTCTGATATGCGTGCTAAATATCCTTATCTTTTCGAAGCTTCAGGTACTTTCTTTTACCCTATGTTCGAGGACGAACATGATTTTTAGTGGTGGATAATGTAATGACCCGTAATATTATTTTTGAAATTAGTCCGCTTGATTTCATAAAAATATCTCCCTCGAAAAATTTTAGTGGGTACTTTGGACTATTCGATAACTAAGACTATTTAATTTATGGGTAAGTTTGAAAAATTCATAAGTGGTGGGCTAAATGTTAATATTTTTTTTTTCAAGAGCCTATACCACATTTATTAATTATTAGGTTAATATAATTCAGCACTTTTAGTACTTAATCAGTTTTAAAAAAAAAATAAATAAACAGAGAGAGAAAAGAGAATTTGAAGAGGAAGTTACCGGCGCTGTCGTTGCATCCCTGCACTTTACTTTTAGGGTAAGCGTTTCAAGTACTGCTTTAGTAATTGAATTTCTTTTCTATGTGCAAGTTAAAACATATGATAGTAATATCTTATAGGAGATATATATATATATATAAAGTAAAGGTGTGTGATTTGGGTACTTCTACTTACCCTTTTTAAACCTTTTGTTTTGTCACGTGAAGGGCATTAATTAATTGCCTAGTAGTGATATATATAGTTTAATTTCTTACTATTCTTAGCATTCTTTTATAGTGGCAATTGGTTTTCTTTATGGGCATAAAATACTCGTTTGATTTTTCATGCATTTCAAATATTTCATTATATAGTGTAGCCAATATTTAGAAAAGATATCAATTACTCTTTTTCTCCTCTTTTCTTCTTCTATTTCTTTGCACCAAAAAAAAGAAAAAAAAGAATTATTCACAAAAATACTTCCACTCAACCTTAACTCTTTTAAGTATTTCTATTTTTAATTTCGAGGCAGTTCAATTAAGAATAATTAATTAAACTTCAATTAAGAATAATTAATTAAACTTCGGAATGCACTTCCAAATTTTGATAGAACAATTTCATTTGTATATATAAAAAAAGTTTACAAAAAGTGTAGCCCCCTTTTTCTAGGAAAAATTATTTGAGCAGATACTTTTTAATAAATAATTATCAATTTTAGCGATTTTCTTATTTATTACTATTTATAGAAATTTATAATAATACTCTGATAAATTTATACTTACATTAAAAGTGAATCATGTATACATTGGTCTCAAGAAACTGTAAGTGTTGATTTTTAGGTCATGTGAATTTATTATTTTTATCTGTGTAAAAACATCGTTTTATAGGTAATATTATTGAAAATTGATTTTTAGGTCATGTGAATTTATTATTTTTATCTGTGTAAAAACATCGTTTTATAGGTAATATTATTGAAAATGAAAAATTATAATGAGACATGAATGAAGAATTGTTATTAATGGGTTATATGGGCTTTATAATTTGATTAAGTCTTTATTCGAGTAGATTTTTAAGTTTCATTTAGGATTTTGGCTTTTTAGAAAAAAAAATTAATGTTGTGACTGAATTAAAACTGTCCACAAATAAAAAAAATAATTTTGTAAATTCACCGTACAAAAATAATGATATGGATGAGCCTTTTCTCAAATGAAAATGATGTAAATGAGTCAAACTTTTTTTAAAGCATAATATAAATGAAATTTTTCTTAGAGTTCAATGACATATTTAAGGATTTTTTATATAAAATGAAACAAAAGGGATAATTGTTTTAGGGTGAAGTGGGACAATAACAACTTTTAAAGCCGTCGATATACAAATTCAACTTTTTTTTTTTATTCCAAATGTTATTCTTCTTCTCCAATTTCCTATCTTCACTTCTTTGCACAAAAAAGAAAGAGAATTATTCACAAAAACTACTCAAGCTTAACTCTTTAAAGTATTTCTATTTCTATTTCTAATTTTGAGACAATTTAATTAAGAATAGTTAATTAAACTTCCCAATGAACCTCGAAATTTTGATGGAAAAATTTTATTTATATACAAAAAAATAAAATAAAATAAAAGGTTTATCTAAAAAGTAGCCCCGGTTTTTAGGAAAAATTATTTGAGCGGATACTTTTTAATAAACTAGTCTTGTTGTAAGCGCTTTGCGCGTAATCAAAGCATGTATCTCATCTGATAACAAATATTACACTAAAAATTAAATTTAATTATGAACTTTTGAAAAGATATAGAATTAGAATTTTCCTTGGCGGGTATAGAGTATTTTTTTATCATTCAAATAAACAAGAAGTAGAAGTCTATTAAATAAGAAAGATTCAGGAGTTTTTTCACGGCTAGAAGTCCTTATTTTATCATTTATTTTCATATATTTAAAAAGTCAATATTATAAATATAATTAAATAAGAATTTAAAGAAAAATGGTGAAAAGACGATTTTGTCTAAAGATGAGTCGTTTAATGAAGGGCAAAAAATTCAAACAACATTTCTAAAGGCCTTCACGCTTTTATTATAGTATAGATAATTACTGATTTTAGCGATATTTTTCATTTATGGTCATTTATAGCAATACATAATAATACTATGATAAATCTTTGTAAGTGTTTAAAAATATATTTGTACTTGTTTGGTAAGAAATTGACACAATGTATATTAAAGTGTGATCAATGTATTATCCATCAATAAAACTTGTGTTATATGTGTGTGTGTGTGTGTGTGTGTTTTAAATAATTTTATCTGTATTAAAATTGTATTATAAGTGTCTAACGAAAAAAAATTTATTATTGCTATATATAGTTAAAATATTCTTAATATAATATGCCTATGTAAGTTTTCTTTTTTTGGAAAACTAAGTTTATGCCCCTTTGAAACAAACAATTTACATTCATATACCTCCTTACATTTATGCCCCTCTACTATTAAAATTGGCGCGCTAACGTCAGTGTCCACCTTATATGATATACCAATAAAGTATCAATATACCGACAAGGTATCACAGAGGATTAAACTCAGTCTTATATGATACCGATATGATATCAGTATACTGATAGAGTATCACAAAGTATATATTTTTCACAAATTTAGAATTTAACAAATAAGTTTGTAGGTTTAATAATTTCTCTTAATTATTTTATTTATTAAAAAAAGTCTATCATTATATGATACCGATAGGGTATCAATATACCAATGGATTATCACAGAGAATTAAGCTCCAGTCCTATATGATACAGATATGGTATCAATATACCGATGAAGTATCACAAAGAATATATTTTCTACTATTTTAGAGTTTAATAATATTGATTAATTATTTATTAAAAAAAATAACATAATCTTATATGATACCAATAGGGTATCAATGTATCGCCAGGGTATCATAGAGGATTGAACTCATCCTATATGATACCTATGTGGTGTGTATATACCATCGAAATATCATAGAGGATTATTTCATAGCAGTCATGCTAGCACCATGCTGATATCATGAGCGAAATGAAAAAGGAAAAAGTGGAGTAAGAAGGTAAATAGTTTGGGTTATAAGTCCTTTAAGGGTAAATAGTTGGAAAAAGTACACAAAATAGACCTACCGTGAAATTATTTATCCTTAATGGACTTAATCCAAATTATTTACCTTTAATGGACCCATAGCCCAAACTACTTACCTTCTTTCCCAATTTCCCCTTTTTATTTAGCCCTAGTGTCGTTCTGACATCATGCTGACGTCAACATGAATACTATGAAATAATCTTTTGTGATACTCCGGTGGTATATATATACCATACTGGTATCATATAGAATGAGTTTAATCCTCTGTGATACTCTGGTAGTATATTGATACCCACTTGGTATCATATACGATTATGTTTTTCTTAAGAAATAAATAAGAAACAAATAAAAAAATATTAAACTCTAAATTAGTAGAAAATATATTCGTTGTGATACTCCTCGGTATATTTATAGTATATCGTTATCGTGTAGGACTAGAAAATTGTTAAAGTGACAAAATTATTTATTAAATTCTAAATTCGTAGAAAATATATTCTTGTAATACTCTGTCAGTATATTGATACCATATCGATATTATATAATTTTGAGCTCTTTTTTTAATAAATAAAATAATTAAGAGAAAATTATTAAAGTTACAAACTTATGTATTAAATTTTAAATTAGTAGAAACTATATTTGTTGTAATACTCTATCGGTATATTGATATCATATCAGTACCATATAGAACTGAACTTAATTCGTTGTAATACCCTATCAGTATATGTATACCCTATTAGTATATCATACATGGTAGGTGTTGAAGTCAGCATAACGTCAGCGCGCGAATTTTAATAGTAGAGAGACAAATTTTAATAGTAGAGGGGCATAAAATGTAAAGGGGTGAATGGATGTAACTACTTTGCTTCAAAAGGGCATAAACTTAGTTTTCCCTAAATAATTTAGGTTGGGTCTAATTTGAATAAATAATTTCACATTTAATTTATTTTGTGTAGTTTTCCTTTTTTTTTTTTAATTTTACATAGAAAAAATAGTCCAAGAAGATAATGGCTCAACAAAGCTAGCCCAATGTTATTAATCCATTTCTGTTTCCTCAGTTTTTTTCAGTTTTAATTTTTTTTTCTTTTGTTGAATATTTTAAATTAAAAAAACTCAATATTGTATAAACAATGTTTTAACACCTATTGATATTGTATAAATAGTGTATAAAAATGTGTATATAATATACAAATAATTATATAGTGTATATGCAATTAAAAATATTATATAGTGTATATACAATATATTGATATTATATAAATGTGTCTAATCATATATTGATATTATATAAATAATTATGTAATGTGCTTATATTTATTTGATTATTATTCATTCCACTTTAATAAATAAAAAATAATAAAATGTAATGACCCGTAATATTATTTTTGAAATTAGTCCGCTTGATTTCATAAAAATATCTCCCTCGAAAAATTTTAGTGGGTACTTTGGACTATTCGATAACTAAGACTATTTAATTTATGGGTAAGTTTGAAAAATTCATAAGTGGTGGGCTAAATGTTAATATTTTTTTTTTCAAGAGCCTATACCACATTTATTAATTATTAGGTTAATATAATTCAGCACTTTTAGTACTTAATCAGTTTAAAAAAAAAAAATAAACAGAGAGAGAAAAGAGAATTTGAAGAGGAAGTTATCGGCGCTGTCGTTGCATCCCTGCACTTCACTTTTAGGGTAAGCGTTTCAAGTACTGCTTTAGTAATTGAATTTCTTTTCTATGTGCAAGTTAAAACATATGATAGTAATATCTTATAAGAGATATATATATATATATATATATAAAGTAAAGGTGTGTGATTTGGGTACTTCTACTTACCCTTTTTAAACCTTTTGTTTTGTCACGTGAAGGGCATTAATTAATTGCCTAGTAGTGATATATATAGTTTAATTTCTTACTATTCTTAGCATTCTTTTATAGTGGCAATTGGTTTTCTTTATGGGCATAAAAAGGAGTGAGTGGCAGAAGTAAGAAGGAACAATCTTGGGTTCCTAACTTGGTCAGATAATATAGTCTTTGGTTGTTTTTTTTTCTTTTAATATGATATTGCAGTAAAATAAAATTGTAGCAGTATGTATAAGGTTACTAGGATATACATAGATGTCTTCCAGCATCTTCCCGTACTGACAGTGCTTTTGGTTCTTCGCCATTACGCACTCAATACCGTATGGTGCGTATTCGAATGTGTATATATAGATACATATATGTATATGTTTTCGTATTGAAATTTTGAGAGTTAACTATGAAATTGATTAGTTTTTGGGTCTAGACTAGACGTATAGCAATATGTGTATTGTTAGTTTTGAAATCTTATGGTGATAATTTATTTGACTAGATCGTGGTGCTACGGA
Source organism: Solanum rostratum (assembly GCA_029948455.1). Taxonomy (NCBI): domain Eukaryota; kingdom Viridiplantae; phylum Streptophyta; class Magnoliopsida; order Solanales; family Solanaceae; genus Solanum; species Solanum rostratum. The sequence continues at coordinate 10,481,654 of CM057053.1, read as the reverse complement.
TTCTATTCGAAAGGGAAAAGCCCAAGTGTTTGACTGATCGTGATTTGTCTAAGGCAAGTGAACTTTTAAAACTTTATAATTCTTGTAGAATTCTCGAATTATCCTTTCTCCTATGTGTGAATCGTGAAGTATTTTTACTATTTTAATGAGGTGCTTAAAAATAAATGGGAGTTGGTGTGTTGTTGTGACACTTGAAGTAAACATGTGGCTAAGTGATGAGAATTTATGTTTGAGTTATATGGTTGTGGTTGGTGATTATGAGTGGATTGGTTGTAGATTTCATCTCATATGCATTCATTTTTTGTCATACACATTGCATTGGTTCTGGATATTGGTATGAGTAAGATGGTAAAAGTTGGGACCGAGGTCTTTACCGGTCGAGATATTGTGATGCCGAGGTCTTTGCCGGCGATATTGTGATGCCGAGGTCTTTGCCGGCGATATTGTGATGCCGAGGTCTTTGCCGGCGATATTGTGATGCCGAGGTCTTTGCCGGCGATGATATTGTGATGCCGAGGTCTTTGCCGGCAATTTTTGCATACGCATTGCATCTCATCCTTGCATATTCCTGTGTGGCATGATGTTATCCCTGTGTTTGATTCTGTTGCTTCTTTTGAGTTACGACTTGTGATTTGATATCGGTGACATAGAAGGAACTATCTCTAGAATGTATTATGTGTTGCTGGACTAGAACTTTTCTGAGTGCAGGTGTGTAGTTCGGCGGTATGTGGTTGGGTGTGAAAGGAGTTTGTGTATTCTATCGGAATTATTCTGTTTTGCTAGTTGACTTGTTGGGTACCGCGTTGTTTTTGGTACTCACCCTTGCTTCTACACTTGTGTAGGTTCTGAGCCCGGACTGTGAGTAGTAATTTCCTTGATCATCCGAGGCTTCTCAAGAGATTTAGAGAGGTAGCTGCTGTCATCTAGCTGACTCTCTTATCCTGTTTCCTTTCTGCTTTGTTCTATTTGAGAAGAAAGACAGTTTCAGACTTTGTAATTCTTTGGATTTCTGTATAACTAGTGGCTTGTACACGTGACAACCAATCCTTGGGTGGTATTTAAGTTTTGTGAAGATTTCTCTTTTTAAGTGATCTATTTTATTTAGTGCTTCTGTACGTTATTTCGATATTCTTGTTGGGTTTAGGCTGACTTGTTCTGGCGGGTTGAGCAAGTGCCATCACGTCCATTTTTGGGTCGTGACAGTTGGTATCAGAGCCCCAGGTTCATAGGTCTCACGTGCATACAAGCCGAGTCTAAGTAGAGTCTCAAGGATCGGTACGGAGACGTCTGTACTTATCTTTGAGAGGCTATAAAGACTGTTAGGAAACTTCTTTTTTATTCACTCTCTCTTATCGTGCTTAAATTGTTCTTTAGTATTGAGTTGTGCCCGTGTTCATTTGACAGATGGCAAGGACTAGGGCTACTGTTGCCGGTGGTAGAGGTGGGGCAGCTCCCGAGAGAGTTGTTGAGGGCCCAGTTAGAGGTAGGGGAAGGGGCCGAACTAGAGGATGTGCCCGAGGAGCGACACGAGTTAGAGGCCAGGCTAGAGGGGCTCCTCTAGAGCCACAGATAGAGGTTGGTGAGGAGCAGGTTCCTTCAGAGCACGTAGCCTCACCTTTGCTGCAGGATACCTTACTGAGGGTGCTGAATGTCCTTGAGAGTTTTGCTCCGAATGGTAACTCGACAGGCATGCCCGGCGGTTCTCAGACCGGAGGAGGGGCTCAGACTCCAGATCAGCATCAGGCTCCTATGGTTCGCGGTCCAGTAGAGCAGCCACCACTGGATCCTAGAGTTGAGATTGATCTTGCACCAGCTGTTGAGGTTCGGGGTGCACCTATGGCCACATTGACTGAGAATGAGCAGCGTTGCTATGAGATGTTTAGGAAGATGAACCAACCTCAATTTCAGGGTGGGAGGACAGAGGATGCTCATGAGTTTCTGACTACTTGTAGAGAGCTGCTGGATACTGTCGGCTTAGCCGAGTCACACGGGGTTCGATATGTTACTCTTCAGCTTCGTGGGCCTGCCATAGAATGGTGGAGGACATATTCAGGATCCTTGCCAGTGGGATCTCCCACAGTGTCTTGGGAGGTGTTCTCTAGTGCTTTCTGTGATCGATTTGTCCCTTGGAGCGTGAGGGAGGAGAGCCGCTTGAGGTTTGAGAGCCTAAGGCAGGGAGGCTTATCAGTCACCGAGTATGAGACCCGTTTCTGCCAGTTATCTAGACATGCGGCAGCCATTATTCCAGATGAGACAGAGAAAGTTCGTAGGTTTGTGAGAGGACTGACCTATTCTATCCGACAGGCAGTGTTTAGAGTATCTAGGGATGGAGCCTCTTTTCAGTCTGTTGTGAGTGCGGCCAAGGAGGCAGAGCTGATGGAGAGAGAAGAGTTCGGGGACCCCAAGAGGGCCCGTGGGTCCGGTCAGTTTTCTGGTACCTCATCTGGAGGTAGAGGGCCCTATAGAGGAAGTGACTCATCCCAGCGTCGAGGACCAGTTCATGCATCATTACCTACTCCTAGGGGTGGTCAGGCACATCATGGATCTCATAGTACGGGTCATGACTTGTATGGTTCTCAGCAACGATCAACAGGGCGAGACATCTATAGTAGCTCTTCAGGATCAGCACATCCGTCCCAGAGTCAGAGATGTTGTTTTAGTTGTGGAGATCCTGATCACTTGATACGACAGTGTCCCTTGTTAAGAGGACACAGAGGGACCCATCCTAGATCTTCAGTTCAGACTAGACCACCTACCCCACCACCATACGGGGGGCGAGACAGAGATCAGACAGCTAGAGGTGGTCACACTTCAGGCAGAGGGGCGAGTGGTGCCCTAGTTCCGCAGGGTAGGGGTAGAGGCGTTGCTCAGACAGGTGGTGGTAGGGGATCACAGTGTTATGCATTTCCGGGGAGGCCTGAGGCAGAGGCTTCTGATGCAGTTATCACAGGTATTATCCCGGTTTGTCATCGATCCGCGTCTGTATTGTTTGATCCTGGATCAACCTATTCTTATGTATCTTCCTACTTTTCATCTGGATTTGATTTGCTATGTGATCGTATGCCTGTTCCCATCCATGTTTCCACACCAGTAGGTGAGCCTTTAGTGGTGGATCGAGTGTATCGATCCTGTCTTGTTTCTCTAGTTGGGTATGATACTTGGGTAGATATGATTATTCTAGAGATGGTAGACTTCGATGTTATCTTGGGGATGGATTGGCTTTCTCCTTATCATGCTATTCTTGATTGCTATGCAAAAACTGTGACCTTAGCCATGCCCGGTGTACCAAGGATTGAGTGGAAGGGTGACTGTGGTTCTTATCCTAGCAAAGTTATCTCCTACATCCATGCTCAGAAATTGATTGATAGAGGGTGTCTGTCTTACTTGGCTTTCATTCGAGATACCAGTGTTGAAACAACTTCTATGGAGTCTATTCCTGTGGTTCAGGAGTTTGTCGATGTGTTTCCTACTGACCTTCCAGGTGTTCCTCCCGATAGGGATATTGACTTCCCTATTGATCTAGAGCCAGGCACTAAGCCCATATCTATTCCTCCATATAGAATGGCTCCAGCTGAACTGAAAGAATTAAAGGAGCAACTTCAAGATTTGTTGAGCAAAGGGTTTATTCGTCCTAGTGTGTCACCATGGGGTGCCCCCGTCTTGTTTGTGAAAAAGAAAGATGGGTCTATGAGGATGTGTATTGATTACAGACAGTTGAACAAGGTGACTGTCAAGAACAAGTACCCTCTTCCCCGTATTGATGACTTGTTTGATCAGCTTCAGGGAGCGGCTCTGTTTTCTAAGATTGACTTAAGGTCTGGTTATCATCAGCTGAGGATTAGAGCATCAGATATTCCTAAGACAGCTTTCCGAACTCGTTATGGCCACTATGAATTTTTGGTGATGTCCTTCGGGTTGACTAACGCCCCTGCAGCATTCATGGAGTTGATGAATAGGGTGTTTCGTCCATACTTAGATTCTTTTGTGATAATATTCATTGATGATATTTTGATATATTCCAAGACTGAGGCTGATCATGTTCGTCACTTGAGAATAGTGCTACAGAGGTTGAGGGAGGAAAAGTTATTTGCAAAATTCTCCAAGTGTGAGTTCTGGCTTGATTCGGTGGTATTCTTAGGGCATGTGGTGTCCAAAGAGGGGATTAGAGTGGATCCGGCTAAGGTTGAGGCAGTTAGAGGTTGGACACGGCCTACTTCAGCTACCGAGATTCGCAGTTTTGTGGGGTTAGCTGGGTATTATCGGCGGTTTATTCAGGGTTTTTCTTCTATTGCAGCTCCATTGACTAGATTAACTCAGAAAAATGTAGCCTTTCATTGGTCCGATGAGTGTGAGGCGAGCTTTCAAAAGCTCAAGACTTTGCTGACTTTAGCTCCCATTTTGACACTACCGGAGACAGGTGTGGACTTTACGGTGTATTGTGATGCTTCAGGAGTTGGTTTAGGTGGTGTGTTGATGCAAAAGGGGAAAGTGATTGCCTATGCTTCTAGACAGTTGAAGGTTCATGAGAAGAATTATCCTACCCATGACTTGGAGCTAGCGGCTGTGGTTTTCGTGCTTAAGTTGTGGCGTCATTACTTATATGGTGTACATTGTGAGGTCTTCACTGATCATAGGAGTCTTCAATATATTTTCAGTCAAAAGGATCTGAACTTGAGGCAGCGTAGGTGGATTGAGTTGCTAAAAGACTATGATTTGACCATTTTATATCATCCGGGGAAAGCTAATGTGGTGGCTGATGCCTTGAGTAGAAAGACTTCTAGCATGGGGAGTCTAGCTTCCATTAGAGTTGAGGAGCGACCTTTGGCCAGGGATGTTCAACGTCTAGCTAATGGCCTAGTCAGGTTACAACTTTTTGATGAGGGTGGTGTACTTGCTTTCATTGAGGCTCGTTGTTCTTTGATGGACCAGATTCGAGAGCGCCAGTTTGAGGATGAAAAGTTGTGTCTCATTAGAGACAAGGTGATTAAAGGAGAGGCTAAGGAAGCGACGCTTGATCCTGATGGTGTTTTGAGGATTGGAGTTCGAATTTGTGTGCCTAAGGTGGGTGACTTGATTAGATTGATTCTGGAGGAGGCTCATTGTACTCGTTATTCCATTCATCCAGGAGCAGCGAAGATGTATCATGACCTGAGTCAGCATTATTGGTGGTGTGGTATGAAAAAGGACATCACAGACTTTGTGTCCAGGTGTTTAACTTGTCAGCAGGTTAAGTGTGAGCACCAGCGGCCTGGAGGTGAGTTACAGAGGATGCCCATTCCTACATGGAAGTGGGAGCGTATCACCATGGATTTCGTGGTGGGTTTGCCTACTACCGTGGGTGGTTATGACTCTATCTGGGTAGTTGTGGATCGATTGACTAAGTCTGCCCATTTCATTCCTGTCAAGGTTAAGTATACAGCGGAGAAGTTGGCTGAGCTTTACATCAGTCAGATAGTTAGATTGCATGGTGTGCCTGTTTCTATCATTTCGGATCGGGGTTCACTCTTCACTTCACATTTTTGGAGGGCCTTGCAGCACGGTCTAGGCACTCAGTTGGATATGAGCTCAGCATTTCACCCTCAGACAGATGGACAGTCTGAGCGGACGATTCAGGTGTTGGAGGACATGCTTCGAGCGTGTGTGATCGATTTTGGTTCCCGTTGGGACCAACATTTGCCCTTGGCAGAGTTCGCCTATAATAATAGTTACCACTCCAGTATACAGATGGCTCCATTCGAAGCTTTGTATGGTAGACGGTGTAGATCTCCGATTGGTTGGTTTGATTCTGCTGAGATGGACTCATTAGATACGGACTTCCTTAGGGATGCTATGGAGCAGGTCCGTATGATTCAGGGTAGGTTGTTGACCGCTCAGAGTCGACAGAAGAGTTATGCAGATAGGAGGGTTCGAGCACTAGAGTTTATGGTGGGCGATCATGTTTGGCTTAGAGTGTCACCTATGAAGGGTGTTATGCGGTTCGGTAAGAAGGGAAAGCTTAGCCCCCGATTTATTGGTCCATTTGAGATTTTAGAGCGAGTTGGAGAAGTGGCGTATAGACTAGCTTTGCCACCTAGCTTGTCATCCGTGCATCCTGTATTTCATGTCTCTATGCTCCGAAAATATGTGCCTGATGAGTCCCATATACTTTCATTCGATTCGGTGGTGCTGAGTCCAAACTTGTCGTTTGAGGAGGAGCCTATAGCTATTTTGGACAGACAGGTCCGTAAGCTAAGGAACAAAGAGATTGCTTCCGTGAAGGTGCAATGGAAGCATCGTCCAGTTAGAGAGGCGACGTGGGAGACAGAGTCTGATATGCGTGCTAAATATCCTTATCTTTTCGAAGCTTCAGGTACTTTCTTTTACCCTATGTTCGAGGACGAACATGATTTTTAGTGGTGGATAATGTAATGACCCGTAATATTATTTTTGAAATTAGTCTGCTTGATTTCATAAAAATATCTCCCTCGAAAAATTTTAGTGGGTACTTTGGACTATTCGATAACTAAGACTATTTAATTTATGGGTAAGTTTGAAAAATTCATAAGTGGTGGGCTAAATGTTAATATTTTTTTTTTCAAGAGCCTATACCACATTTATTAATTATTAGGTTAATATAATTCAGCACTTTTAGTACTTAATCAGTTTTAAAAAAAAAAAAATAAACAGAGAGAGAAAAGAGAATTTGAAGAGGAAGTTACCGGCGCTGTCGTTGCATCCCTGCACTTCACTTTTAGGGTAAGCGTTTCAAGTACTGCTTTAGTAATTGAATTTCTTTTCTATGTGCAAGTTAAAACATATGATAGTAATATCTTATAGGAGATATATATATATATATATAAAGTAAAGGTGTGTGATTTGGGTACTTCTACTTACCCTTTTTAAACCTTTTGTTTTGTCACGTGAAGGGCATTAATTAATTGCCTAGTAGTGATATATATAGTTTAATTTCTTACTATTCTTAGCATTCTTTTATAGTGGCAATTGGTTTTCTTTATGGGCATAAAAAGGAGTGAGTGGCAGAAGTAAGAAGGAACAATCTTGGGTTCCTAACTTGGTCAGATAATATAGTCTTTGGTTGTTTTTTTTTCTTTTAATATGATATTGCAGTAAAATAAAATTGTAGCAGTATGTATAAGGTTACTAGGATATACATAGATGTCTTCCAGCATCTTCCCGTACTGACAGTGCTTTTGGTTCTTCGCCATTACGCACTCAATACTGTATGGTGCGTATTCGAATGTGTATATATAGATACATATATGTATATGTTTTCGTATTGAAATTTTGAGAGTTAACTATGAAATTGATTAGTTTTTGGGTCTAGACTAGACGTATAGCAATATGTGTATTGTTAGTTTTGAAATCTTATGGTGATAATTTATTTGACTAGATCGTGGTGCTACGGATTCTATTCGAAAGGGAAAAGCCCAAGTGTTTGACTGATCGTGATTTGTCTAAGGCAAGTGAACTTTTAAAACTTTATAATTCTTGTAGAATTCTCGAATTATCCTTTCTCCTATGTGTGAATCGTGAAGTATTTTTACTATTTTAATGAGGTGCTTAAAAATAAATGGGAGTTGGTGTGTTGTTGTGACACTTGAAGTAAACATGTGGCTAAGTGATGAGAATTTATGTTTGAGTTATATGGTTGTGGTTGGTGATTATGAGTGGATTGGTTGTAGATTTCATCTCATATGCATTCATTTTTTGTCATACACATTGCATTGGTTCTGGATATTGGTATGAGTAAGATGGTAAAAGTTGGGACCGAGGTCTTTACCGGTCGAGATATTGTGATGCCGAGGTCTTTGCCGGCGATATTGTGATGCCGAGGTCTTTGCCGGCGATATTGTGATGCCGAGGTCTTTGCCGGCGATATTGTGATGCCGAGGTCTTTGCCGGCGATGATATTGTGATGCCGAGGTCTTTGCCGGCAATTTTTGCATACGCATTGCATCTCATCCTTGCATATTCCTGTGTGGCATGATGTTATCCCTGTGTTTGATTGTGTTGCTTCTTTTGAGTTACGACTTGTGATTTGATATTGGTGACATAGAAGGAACTATCTCTAGAATGTATTATGTGTTGCTGGACTGGAACTTTTCTGAGTGCAGGTGTGTAGTTCGGCGGTATGTGGTTGGGTGTGAAAGGAGTTTGTGTATTCTATCGGAATTATTCTGTTTTGCTAGTTGACTTGTTGGGTACCGCGTTGTTTTTGGTACTCACCCTTGCTTCTACACTTGTGTAGGTTCTGAGCCCGGACTGTGAGTAGTAATTTCCTTGATCATCCGAGGCTTCTCAAGAGATTTAGAGAGGTAGCTGCTGTCATCTAGCTGACTCTCTTATCCTGTTTCCTTTCTGCTTTGTTCTATTTGAGAAGAAAGACAGTTTCAGACTTTGTAATTCTTTGGATTTCTGTATAACTAGTGGCTTGTACACGTGTCAACCAATCCTTGGGTGGTATTTAAGTTTTGTGAAGATTTCTCTTTTTAAGTGATCTATTTTATTTAGTGCTTCCGTACGTTATTTCGATATTCTTGTTGGGTTTAGGCTGACTTGTTCTGGCGGGTTGAGCAAGTGCCATCACGTCCATTTTTGGGTCGTGACATAAAATGACATAAATATTTATTTTTTTCAAAAAAGCGAAACAATTATAAAAGGAAAAAAATTAAAAAGGAGCAAAAAACAAATTAAAACAACGAATACTTTTTAATAGCACAAAATAATAATAATGAATTTTTTTTAAAAATAAAATGAGAAAGAAAAATGGCCAAAGTAACATATAAGCCTTCAAATGACAACCTGACACTTTGATAATAGCCAAACCAATGTCCAATTGACCATTTTATATTTTAAATTAAATAATTATTTTTTTTATAAATAATTTTTTTCAATGAACATTTTGCATAATTATCCCAATTTTTGAATTAGGAGAGTGTCCTGAAGCTTGTTAATAGTACCAAACGTGATATATATAATTTCCAACTTACATAAATAATAATGTAACTTACCAAAAAAAAATGTTCTTCTAACTGACAACTCCATTCTAATTATTCAAGTGTGATACCATATGATTTGTGATCAAGACACATTACTAATATATATATATAACAAGTGATATGTACAATATGAATGCATAATTGATAAAAATAAAATAAAGACATGATATGTATGGTGTTAGTTTGTGTATCGTGATCATAAAAACAGAAATTGTAAAAATTATCTATTTATAGCTGATTGAAAAATATGTGTTATAAAATATTACAGTTAGTATGGATGTTCACTACTCTAGTAATTAATTCTTACACTTGTATAAACTTTCTCATAGTCTTTTTCCATAATTCAATTAGTGGACTATTTGAACGTTCACCTTATTGATGAGAGTTTGATTATCTGACTGCTCTACCATCTCGATCTTTCCCTACCCTTATTTTTGTAAGAAAAATAATATTAAAAATTTGATGTATTTATCGAGAGAAATGATCCATGTGGATTTTCCAATGAATTTCTTCCTAGCTCAATTTCGTGCACCCAAAAACAAAATAACCTTTCATTAACTTGTTATCTGTTCCTCTTTAAGATTATCATACTAAGTAATTGATTTTTGTCCCCTTTTTTTCAAACTTATTTCCTAATATTAAATACAATTTGGCTAAGACCTTTACAAACCAACCACTTTTAACCTCCCCCCACCTCCACCCAACCCCTACTTTTTTTTCCACTCGATATCAGACATCTATCTATATTGAGGTCCCCTATTAGACGTGAATTCTATATCATAAGAGATTTTTTTAGAGGCGATTCATTCATATGGGATTTTTATTCAGTTTCAGAAGCGAGAATCCAAGACCTCTTATTAAAGGTGAAAGAATTTCAATCATCCCATTATAACCTACATTGGTGACTTTTTAACTTTGTGGATATCTTAGTTCCTCTATATCATATTAATTTTTGCATATATTAATATATATATTCTTTAAGTCCTTGGGTAGTTAGCTTTGATTATCGATTAGGTTAAGTTGGATGGTCCTTTCAAGCCACAAAGACAATCTAACTAATTTTCTTATATATATAATTAAGTTGGTTTGATGTCTTTATTATTTCTCTAAATACCTGAAATATTTAAAAGAATGAAAATAGATTAAGTTTGTTTTTATCACTTTGTTTAGTAATCCAAAATGATGGCTAGTTGGTTAACTCATAAACTTTCCCTTCTAAAGTTCTAAACTAACAAATCTATTTATAAGGAAAGAGTTATCTTTCTTTGTATATGTCATTGAGGAGGATTTACCATTTTGCACCCCAATACATGTTTTCATTCTTTTCAGTCTGCACCATATTTTGTATTTTTAAGAGAAAAAAAAAAAGAAGATTTGCTCCCTATGTTGTAATAATTTGGTTTGAAGAAAAGCTATAATGAAATTAGTTATGTTGAGATTAATTATGTTGGAATATTCGTTATCATGGTATTATTTTTTAGTGAATATTTGGTTTGTTGAAAATAATATCCATCACATAATTTCTAAGAATAAGTTGTTTCTTTATGAAAATATCATATATAAGTGTAAATGATATAAAAAGTGATATATAAAATGGGTTTGAGGAGATATGTTTGTCTGTTTAACCATTTTATCCCAGTATAAGTTATTCCAAGATTATTATTCCACCCAAAAATAGAAAGAACTTATCCCAATAACAACTATTAATCGGGGATAAGTTACCAAAAACTTTATAACTAATCAAAGATTAAGGGGTAGTGAAAATTTATTCTAAGATTATTATTCTCTATTTATCACACCAAACTCGCAAAAAACGTTCATTTCAATTTATGAGGATAAAACTAAAATTTAGGCTAAAGTTATCAATAAACATCTCAACTTGTACCATTTTTCACTTAGACACCTAAACTAAGATAAGTTCCTAATAGACACCTCAACTGGCCAAGATTTAAACCCATAAAATATTTTTATCCTACTTTGAGAAATGATATCCTTGTGTGAGCCTCACGAGGTTGAGTTGGACTTCCACGTCAATGTTCAAAAGGGGAAAAACCCCTAATTCCCACTTTTTGCTTTCATCGTCGTCCTTGTTCATTTTCTCTCTCCCCGACTTTTTGCCCTAATTTAGTTTACTGGTTTGTTTAGTTTCTTGGTTGTTGTTGTATAGTTTTACTATTGTATTAATATCTCTTTACTGGCTTGCTGGTTTGTGAGTTTCATGAATCGAGTTTAGTTTACTGATTTGTGAATTGAATTTCTTGGTTGTTGTCTTTTTAGTTAGTTAGTTGTTGTGTTTAGTTCATGAATTGAGTTTAGTTTACTGGTTTGTGAGTTTTGTTTACTAGTTAGTTGATGTATTTAGTTCTTGAATTGAGCTTAGTTTACTGGTTTGTGAGTTTTGTTTACTAGTTAGTTGTTGTGTTTAGCTCTTGAATCAGTTTGAATTGAGTTTAGTTGTTATTGCATCAGTTTGTTTACTAGTTTCTTGGCTTGCTATTGGAGTTTAATTTCTAAGTTTGCTGCTGCATCAATTCTTCTCTTTGGTGTTGAGTCTCTTTAGTTGTTGCATCAGTTTCTTTTGAGTAGTTGTTGTAGTTTAGCTCAAATTCAAGTGTATAAATCTACAAATTATGCAAAACTAATGAGGTCATGTATTCAAAGATGATACTCACATTTAAAAGATATGGAAACTGAAGCCTAGCAAGGAACCATAACATCCCATGTGAGGAAAGGTAGATTGGTTGAATCCCATGTCATTATTATCTACCATTATATATGTATGTATCTACCTGATCTTCAACAATCAGCAAATATTTCTCCTCCACAATTGGGGATAAGTAGTTAAGGTGTTATAAAATTCCTTCTATTAATTTTCATTAAGAATAATCAGGTAATTTTTTTTAAAAGAAATAGAATATCAGTAGAAAATGACATAATTAATTATGTGATTTATGTTAGAACTTTCAATAAAGGCATCCCAATGCACAAAGCATCTTGCGTTCACGTAAAATTCAGGAAAGAGCCCATACTAATGCAAGCGTAGGTGATTGCTACCATGACTCGAACCTGTAACCTATATGTCACATGGAAACAACTCGACCGTTGTTCCAAGACTTCCCTACATTTTTAACATAATTGGTGTCTTTTGATAAGATTGTGTTCTTCTCTCCCCAGTCCCTCTCTTGTTTCTAATTTAAGTTAAAGCTCCAAGTACAGATTTTTCCAAGCATCACAAACAAACAAATTTTACATAACAAAGAAGAGAGTGTTGTCAAATGATACTACATATGTTTCCAAGTGATAACTAAATGGAACTGGTGGTACAACTTTGACAAATTTAGAAGTGAGACAATCAGTGCAGCAACAGGAATGTGTGTATTTACTGAGACGCATGCGCTTTTCGAGTGCTTTTGGCTAGATCTTTTGAATCTTTTTCTTCACTATGCTCCTTATTGATAAATCTACAAATTATGAAGAATTAATGAGGTCGTGTATTCAAATATAATATTCACATTTCAAAGAGATGGAAACTGAAACCTAGCAAGGAACCTTAAAAGGACTCATCTATTCTTCTGAGAAAGTAAACTTGGCAGTACACTTTGCATTACTAAAATAACATCTTATTTTTAATACAAAATTCTGCATCAGTCATTAGTTTTTCTAGTACAAACTCCATATATCTGATACTTGGAATACCAAAACGAGACAGTTCTCAACTTTGATAACCATTTTTTGAGGAGTTCTTGACTTTGATACCAAAACCCTACATTATCCATAACAAAAATTCATGTAACCTACAAAAAAAGTTCTAACTTTCTTCTGTTTTGAGTTTGCCTTGGCTGAGTTTTGACTTTTCTTGATAGATTGTTTAACTTTGATGCAACATCAGGTGTATAAAAACTATAATTTTGTTTGTAGTGACATCATATCTGTACGAAGACCTCCTCAAGAAAAGGGGCATGCTGGGTTAGGAAGAGGATTGGGGAGGAAAAATGCTAATGCAAGAGGAACTCCATTATTAGTAAGACATGTGATTCTTTTAGTCAAGTGCCACCTAAATCAAGGCACAAGAGACCATCCAATTTTTCCTTATTTATTGCTGCTTCTGGAACAAACAAAAGGCCTACTTATGGTTTTGGTATATACTCTGATCCTACTACTGGAATCCAAGTGTTTGATGTAGGTTCATTTATTTTTATCCTATTTACTGATCATAATTGTTTCTTTACTGATTTTAGTCTTTCTTTTATTACAACCTGGTACATAGAAGGTTCTACATAGGCCAACTAATTTAAAAAGTGCTTCACCAACCAATGTAGATATTGGATTTAAACCCTGTGGCCTAAGATGAATTGGAAAAGATGCAATCAGCACCTCAGGGTTGCAACAAATGAGAGAAAATAAGAAAAACAAAGCGGCAACAACTTGTGAAACCTCCAAGAAGTAGTTTACCTGGAAAGCTATTAGGATTTTGGCTATGTTAAAAGGGTTTTTGAACAATGTAATATTAATACTTTCGTTTACTTTTGAAATCAAGATGTTATTTTTGTTCACTTTTGAACTTGTATAATTTGTTTTGACCAACTTGTATTAATGCTACTGCATCTTTGTGATATACAATATGACTAAATAACTTAGTACGACTTTTCACATAGTTGATGGACATGAATTCGACAACATTGTGTTATGACTAAATAAGGAGAACTGCATTACTTATAACATTGCTAACCAAATACATTGAGAAATCTTAATACCAATATATTACTGGACAAAAAGTTGGTTCCTTTATTTGACAGCACAATTTGATAATTGTGATCATTTCGCGTTGTATGGTCCTTATGCAAGATATGTCATTAACAACTCGCCCCCGTGTGACTGTCTGAGTGGTTTGAGCCAAAACATCCACAGGAATGGGATGCAACAGATGGATCTAGTAGTTATGTTAGGAGGACTCTGTTGGCATGTCATCAAGATGGATTTAGGAAATTTACTCGGATTAAAGTGCCTAACACGCGAGAATTATTGTTTGATGAGAGCATTGGACTAGAGGGATGTGAGAAATTGTGCCCGTCCGATTGTAATTGTACAACTTACTCAAATCTTGATGTTTAAGATGGTGGAAGTGGATGCTTGCTTTGGTTTGGAGACCTCATCGATATCAGAGAACTTAGTCCGAATCAGCAGGACCTGTTTCCGCAGTCTTCCATCCCAGATAGTATGGTGAACTCCATACTTGTAAACCCCTGGACAACTAACTGGCGGTAACCAAGCAGGACAAAATTGACCACCTGGGGTGACATGATTAGAATGATATGGTGAGAACGTTATGATAGGTTTATGAGGATAGTAACTCCTTTGTACAGAATCTCTAGGTTGTGGATGAGGTCATTTCCTTTCCACTTCCTTTGGCAAAAGTTGTGGCCGATGTATTCTGTATTTCTGCTTGGAAATTGAAAGGCAATGCTATTGTTAAGTGGAAAGATATGTCAACATACAACTTCATTGTAGCACAACAGTAATACTACACCCCCTCGTAGAACATGGAAATATCATATGAACATTTATCTAACTTGCGGTGCCGACCGACTGAAAATGGTCAAGATTTAGTACTATCTTGTTTCCCAAATGTTAGAAGATTTATATCAAAACATATTTCAGCCATGCTTGTGATGTTGCTGTGTAACATAGCCAAACATATTCATTCAGATATGAAAGAGCAGAACCTACAAACCTAGAGATGGCTAACTATATTATGTCTTGTTAAACCCTCTACTTTCATTAGGTCCTGTATAGGAAAAGGAATGGCTTGATCTATACCAAGTTGCTTTACTACTTTAACAAACTTCTTGTGTAGTTCAGGTGTCCAATCTACCCGAATTCAAAGGAAATACCAACTTATTCCCCCGAAACAAGTGATTCAAGATTTCAAGAACAGTTGTTTAACCTCAGCCAAGTCAACTATATTTAAGGTTGAACTCCTGAAGATAATTCTAGCTAAAGTCCTATACTGGTTAGCATATGTCAAAATTCATACACTGTTTGAGAAGTTCAAACTTCGACATAACAAAATGAGCTCCATATTCATCTTATAGGTGCTATTAGCAAAATCCTGAAAGCTCCGGTACAATTGATAATCATAGACTAAATGAAACTTGAAGGGGATGTTTGGCTATATCCATGAACTTCCCTAAGAACTTAATAGTTCATTAGGCTAATTAAATTCATATGAAGTCACGCGATGCATCATTCTCTGTCGCTCAAACGATCACAGTTAAGAATTCGCGTTAATGATTTCTCCAATCCGCGCTAAAGAATTCATAATTACTGGGTACTTTCGAACATTCGTGTTAAAGAAATATGGTGTCGCTGGCGTTAAAGAAGAGTGGGAACTCGAAATTAAGAATTCACGTTCATCTCT
This sequence comes from Solanum rostratum, assembly GCA_029948455.1. Classification (NCBI taxonomy): domain Eukaryota; kingdom Viridiplantae; phylum Streptophyta; class Magnoliopsida; order Solanales; family Solanaceae; genus Solanum; species Solanum rostratum. The sequence continues at coordinate 10,466,237 of CM057053.1, read as the reverse complement.
TTCACTTTACTAGCGGTGACAACAAATTCCAAATTGATATATATACTTCACTGGCGCTGGCAACAAGCGCCAACTTTCGATTGTCGACATGAACATTAGGAATCAACAATGTTGTCGACAAATACAGTGACCACACCTGAGAAAAAGAGACCACAAAAAAAATTGGATGAAGAGTACAGTGAACACGCTGCAAAAATAAAGTGAAGAAGGAGACCACACTGTAATATAGTGAACACGCTGCAAAAATACAGTGACAAAGGAGACCAAGAATTGGGATTAAGAGTGGAGACTTTGGAGAAACTTGGAGAAATTGGGATTAATAGTGGAGACCTCCGTTCTTAAGGTTGTTGTTCTTAAAATTGGAGAGCTCTCACGCAATGGCAAGGGCAACAATGGTAACAATGGCGAGATAGAGGCTCACGCACAGTGCTATGTAGAATGAAAATATTTATGGGGTTAAATCTTGGTCAATTGAGGTGTTTATTAGGAACTTATCTTAATTTAGATGTCTAAGTGAAAAATGGGTACAAATTGAAATATCTGATGATGACTTTTAGCCTAAAATTTATGACAATTTTTTATGTTTCTTATTTACCATTTCTAGTGCTTTCCTTCAACGAGGAGACTATCATGAGTTAGACACGACAACACACGAGTCAACTTTTTTTAAAGGATCAAATATATCCTTAAATTATTCAAAATAAATTATATTCATATTCTGTTATGGTTTTGACTAAAACATACCTTTATAATTACGTTTTTCCTTAAAATTACTCTTCAATTAGCAAAATAATTCAAAAATATCCTAGGAGAATCAATTCTCATAAATTATCACTCAACTAATATTTTTTTCGTAGAAAAAATTCAGCTTTTCTTTTATAACCATAAAATCACTCAACTAAGAATTTCAACTATTGATATTTTATTTAAAAAGTCACTCGACCAATTTAAATAATTTTTTATTAAATTTTATTAAAATATGATATTTATTTCAAACTAATTTTTTCAAAAAGTAACAAGATATTCATTTGAAGTATTTTATTAATTTTTTTTGAAATACTATTTTATTTGAACAAAATATAATACTCATTAACCACAAACAAAATACTTATTTGAGCAGTGCACAAGATATGGGCATTACAGAATTTGATGATTATAATATCTTTATTTGTTATTCTATAATAGGTGATTACAGATATAGCCATTAAAATGATTGCAAAATATGGGCATTAAAATTATTTAATAATTTTTTAAAATCATTAAATGATTTTTTTTTATTTTTTTAAATTTTAGTTTTATATAAAGATTTTATGTCAACAATTTTTTCGAAAAGAATAATTAAAATGGTTGAATGACTTTGTAAGTAAAACATCTAGAGTTAAGTGGTTTTAAGTGGACAAAAAAAAATCATAGTTGAATGGATGTTGAATTAAAAATCAAATTTGAGTGATTTTCTGTGAAAAAAGTCTATAATTGAGTAATTTTAAAGTCAAGAATCAAAATTAAATGGCTTTCAATGAAAAACGTTCATAGTTGAATGATGATCTATAATATTAAGTCCTCCCTTTGGTCATGATTCTCACGTGTAATGAAGTCCATCTTGAGCTTGATTTTCAACCCTTTTAAGTCATGCAAATCAACCACTTCTCACATGCAAATTACTTCTTGGGGCTTCAAATGGACCTCAATTTTTCTCCTATTCAATTTCAACACTAAAATATGCGTAAGATTTGGTTCATTGGTCGATAGAATTTTCGAGCTATTATTCTTTAAAAAAAAATTACAATAAATATCTTTTTAATGTCTCATTGACGTTCAACAACTTTTGAAAGAGATATGCCACCATGAACGCTATCAATATTTGTAGGCCAAAAGTTTAATGACAAATATACTAGTGAATTAAATTTTAAACATAGAACATACATAAATCTTTTCGCAAAGTTCAGGAGTAAATATGAGTCTCGTTATTTTATTATAAGCTGAGACGATAATTCCTTTTACTACTTTATTAATTATTATCTGAAATTCAAAATGCAAAAGTTGAAGAATTAATTAGGAGCAATAGATTATGTTAAATTTTAAGATTATTGAGAAGTGATCTAAGTGATATTTTCGTAGAGTAGAAACATATATATACGCTAGACACTCCTGCCCGTGTTAGCACAGGCCCAATATTTATTATTTTTGTTTCGCATTTATATTGTACAGATAGAATTTAAAAAGTTCATTAAATTTGAACATGTTATTTAAATATTTTAAATTATTGAGTATTGTGAATGATAGTATTTTTTAAATAATTTTTAAATAATATATGTTACCTTCTTGTCCCAGTTATGTGGCACTGATAAAATTTTAAAGGTAAGAAATTAATATGTCTTTTAATTTTTAATTTTTAATTATTGTGATCTATATTATGTTTATGTCATTTTTTAAACAATATATGTTATTCATCTATCTCTATTTATGCGACACTCGAGTGTTAATTGAACTTTTTATATGTCTTTTTAAATATTTTAAGTTGTTAATTCTAGTGATTTATAGTAATTTTTAGGTAATTTTCATATGTAGATGTATTACTATTGTTAATTATCTCGATTTACAAGTCCTTTTACGTAATTTTCTAATTTTTAAATAATACATGTTACTTTTTCTATCTCATTTTATGTGACGGCGCTAGATTCAAATCAATAATCAATCGAATTTTTTATTTACTTTTAAAATATTTTAAATTGCCAATTATTATGGTTTATAGTATTTGTTTTATACCTCCACGTAACATGTTTTTAAAACTATTTTATGTTGTCAATTATCATGAATAATTGTTGAAAAATATTTTTAGAAAAAAATTAAAACATTATAGTGAAACTTTATGTCATTATTTTTAAAAATCACAAACAAATGAGCAAATGAATCTAAATGATATCATACAAAAACTTTTAAAAAAATTGTCAAAATTTTTTTTGTCTAGCAAGCAGGCAGGTTTGAGAAAAATTTAAGACAAAAAATTTAGATTGTTCATACCATAATTAGAACTTCAACCATTAGGCTAGCAAGCAGCGTACTTAAGAAGTGGACAAAATTTGTACGATGAAACAGGACACTTGATTCAGTCAAAGTGTGGCTTCTTAAATAAGAAAATATATATATAAATATAATAAATAAATAGGATTGAAAGTAAATTGTCCCCTGAACTTTCAAATGTCACGTATTACCTCTTCAGATGTTGAAATATTTAGGTGGCCTTTAGACATTAATCCTTTGGAAGAAAAAATATACTATCATTTGTAGTAACATTCTCTGATACAATTGACATATGGATAATAATTTTCTTTTACTTTTCAGTAAAATAAATAATAAAAGATTGTATTATTTTTTATTAATAAGGATGATTCAAAATTGTAACAATTATAAGGTATCAAGGTGTATGAAAGAGGATAGTGGAAATAGAATGAGAACGAATGTGTCTATTTTCAAGAATCAGTTCATAGTCATACCAAGCGCAATCTACTAGAAAAGACATCCGTTTTGTGAGGAAACTGATGAAAAACTATAAAAAGAGGAAGAGGGATTTATATATGTTCGTAATCGATCTAAAGAAGAGTTATGACAAAGTCCGAGTGAAGGTTCATTGGAGATAATGAAGGCTAGAGATGTGCCTATGACTTACATTAGGGCATGAGGATATGTATACTATTGGAGCTAAGACCACAGTGAGGATAATAGGAAGAGACTTGACGCACTTTCCAGTTATGATGGGGCTGCATCAAGGATCAACTCTTAGTCCGTTTCTTTTTTCATTGATTATAGATGAATTGTCGTGACATATAAAGTGAGGTCTGATAGTGTATATTATTTGCACATGACATAGTACTTAGTGACGAGACTCATGACATGTATAGTTAACATTAGGATGGAGGTTTAAAGCTAAACTCTGAAGTACAAAGAATTTTGGATGAGAAAAACAAAGACTAAATTACTTAAAGTGTAAGTTTGGTAATGCTACACATAATGATTGTGTGGAAATGAAGCTTGATACTCTAGTCATTCCCAAGAGAATGTTTCAAGTATTAGGGGTCTTTAATTCAATGTAATAGGGAAATTGACTATGAAGTCATACGTTGTATTAATAAGGAATAGGTGAAATGGAGGTTTGTGTAACACCCCAACTTTTTTTTTTCTTCTAAAATTGAGTCATCCTTCATATTATATGTGATCTTAATTGATAATTCTTAATTGAGAATAGATGTTAAAGTTAAATTCTTAGAGTGGGAATAGAATTGGAGATGATAAAAGGATCTTTTACATCAAGTCAAGTCCAAAGGATTTCTACCGACTAAGTTTTCGTATGAGTGGATAGAAGGGTCAACTTCAAATGACTATATATCCTAAAGTATAATGAGTTAGGTGACCCATAATATATTAATTAAAGTTTAAATTAGCTTTCCAACGCATCTTATTTCTCCTTAATCAGAATTCTGAGTAGAAAGTTACGACCATTTTACTGGAGACCTGCAGAGCTGTGTGAAGAGCCGCGATAGCTCCGCGTTGCGGACATATCGCGAACCCTTTTTGGATAAGCTAAGCGGCGTCCCTTTATTTTATTATTAAGGTACTTTTATCCTAAAACCTTTGGGAGTCTATTTAAGGTCCCAAAACGCATAAAACATCAGTTTTCATAAGTAAAACCCTCTCCTTCACTCATAAAGATAAACGCTCAAGAATCATCAAGAAAATCCTCAAGTTGGGATTAGCTTTCAAGATTCATCATCAAGGTGAGTTATTTTTCATAAGCTTTAAGCTACTCAACCTAAATTTCTTTATCTATTTATGAATCCCTAATAGAATTTTAAATCATAACCTAGGGTTTCAAGAAACGAATTCAAGAATCCCGAGGAAGGATTTATTGATTCTTTTTTTCATGAATTAGGGTTCTTCATCAAGAACTCTAAAGATTCTAAGTCAAGAATTCAAGAATAAAAAAGAATCCCTTCAAACAATGTCTTCCCAAGTTTTTTCACTCTAAAAGAACAACCGAGATCGAGGATTTTCTCCAAGAAAATGAGTATTCATCAAATATTGATTGTAAGATCAACTTTTCAGGTATGTAAGGCTAAACTAAAATCATGGGATTGTTGTCTCATGTGCCCCATAGAGGTCATAGACGAGTTGATGGTTAAGAGTCTATATGCATGAATACTTGAGGGTTTTCATTGAAAAATTGATTTGAAATTACATGTTTTCTACGTTGATGATCATCATGCTATTTGTTTTCTTGAAGTTAGCATTTTACATGAGATTTTGCATAACCCTACATGATTATTTGAAAAGCATACATAATGAACTTAGGGGGATGAGTCTAGAGCCTTAACAATGATGATGTCTGTGACGTTGTAATTGTGTTTCAATTAATGAGAGTCTTGATGATGATATTGATGAGAATGATGTTCATGAGTCTTAAAACTTGAAACTAAATTCTAAAAAGAGTGTTTCGAGTCCATGATGTTGATGTTGATGAGACGAGTTGATGTTGATGTTGAGGTACTATGTCCCTATGGGACTGATAATGATGTATTATGTCCCTATAGGCTGATGATGATGATGTTTTATGAGCATGTCGAGTTTTGGGAGGAGTATTGAACACCATAATGGGTGAGAGTGAGTCTTACTTGAACCCATTAACTACGTGGCCCGCATAGGAAGAGAGGATTGAACCGCAATGCGGATGGCTCATTTCTTGTCCCAAAAGAGGACTGTGGTTTTCTTCTTGTGGATCCACTGAGGTTGATGTCCTTTACCCCGGGCAGGGTACTGGATGGATGTGGCAACGACATCGCTTCATTGTATCGTCACTGGCTCATAGGTGATGGTTGTCGGTTAGAGAAACTCCCAGTGAGGTCTTACTTGTTAGTACTCTAATGTTGAGTTGAGTCGAGTTTCCTTGAGTTGAGTTGAGTCGAGTCGAGTTTCCTTCAGTTGAATTGAGTTTAGTTTCCTTGAGGTGAGTCTGATGTATTTGATGATATATTAATGAGATGTTGATGGGTCATTTGTCTCTTTTTAATCTTTCTTTAGATAGACAGTTGACATTCTGATGGAGTATGATGTTGAGTTGATGTTATGCCTATGTTATTCTACATGTTTCTGTTTCACTCAGCTATTTTACATACCAGTATATTCCATGTACTGATGTCCCCATCTGGGACTGCATCGTTTTATGATGCAGAGGCAGGTATTAGAGATCATCGACAGGCGCTTCCTTGAGGATCTATTCGCATTCAGCTGACTGGTGAGACCTCCTCATTTTTGAAGGATTTCCATATTGTTATCATCTGGCTTGAGTTAGTACTTTATTTTCCTTGAGTTGGGTAACTATGGCTTGTCGTGGTACCATCTAGATGTTTGAGTTAGAGGCTTCATAGACACTAAGTAGAGAATGTTATGTATTGTTTTTTCCAACTATTCTTTGTTGTAAATTAACATTTTATATAAAGACTTGATTATTTTAATTACATTAAGTTTTTTCCTTGAGGATGTTTCTTTCGTTGTTGAGTATAAGGTGACGATAAGGCCAAGTGGTTCACTCGGGGACTAGCAATAGCCTCTGAGTGTCGGCCACACCAAGGATACCCTTCCGGGGCGTGATAAACTTGGTATTAAAGCACAGAGTTCAAGTGTCCTAGGGAGTCTATGAAGCCGTGTCTAGTAGAGTTCTTATTATTGGTGTGAAGCGCGCCACTTCCATAATAGGGAGGCTATAGGACATTAGGAAAGGTTTTCCTTCTTTCAGATTCTGAATCGTACGATAGAGCTATTTCCTAAGAAATCTATGATGATTCACGCGTTGCTCTAAACCTTTCGGCTATGCCTCACCCACAAGGCAATAGAGTAATCAGAATGGTAAAGAGACTGCACCAGGCCTGAGAGAAGCCGACTAGTGTGCGAAGTTGATTGACTAGAAAGAGTGCACGATTACTCATATGAATCGTGCATTTGAGTTAGCTCTAGATGTGCCTAGACCCTCTTTTTTTCAAATCTTACTTCTGATATGACCCATGAGAGAGGAACTTATGTCTCTAAAGAGTTTAATGTTACCATCTAAGAGTGAGATGTGAGTTCTTATGAACCCTGAGTAGAATATCATCCCAGAGCTAGAAGGATGATGATGGAAAGAAAGGGACGAGATAGCAAGAGTGACGACTGATTGAGGCTTGTAATTAGAGTTATGTATTTATTAGGTAAGTAATGAGGTGGTGAGTCGATTTTCATAACTTTGATGAAAGAGTCATAAGTACCCTATGATTTTCATGATGAGGTATAGAGGAAGAGTTGTTGTTAGAATGTGGTAGAGCGTGCTCGAATTAGAAGGAAGTTATATTGATGTGTTGTAGTATTCATACTATTGAGGGTGAAGTGTAGATGTTAAATAGAGGAAATGAGTGCTTTCAATGTGATAGATCTAAAGTAGGCTTATGATTTTTAATTGAGAGCTTATGAGACTCATCGAGTTATGAGCTTAGTCAGATAAGAAGATATGATTGAATAGGTGAGTGGTACTGAGTTATGAGGAAGGGATGTGTTGATTGAATACTTGTTATGAGATTTTAGTGGGCTTATGTTCTCTAAATTTTAACCTAGTAGTTGTAAGTTAGCATTAGAGAGGTTATGCTAGACCCTAAGCTTGAATTTTAAGAAGTAGTGTTAAAGAGGAGACAACATCGTGAGAATGATAGTCTTAGTTGGAGATTTTCTCTAAGAGGCTTTCCATAGTGTATGTTCGAGAAGAAGGTGTTGATTTGTGAGGAAGTGATGCTATGGGCAGGGTATAAGTGCCCCTTAGGTAAAACGAGTAAGACGAGGATAGCTCAATGGATAAGAAGAGGCTTGAGATATGTATCCATGATTATGTAAAGATGTGTGAAGCTCTAAGTTATGACTGCTATAAGAACCTAGATAGTATATTTGAGTTGTCGATGTGGAGTAGGTTGATGTGAGTAATCTTAATCATAATGAGTATCTAAATTGATTTGGGGGCTTATCGATAGATGATGACAAGTTTTCTATGATGTGAGAGGCGATCCTCCTTAAGGGGATGTAAAGGGACAGAGGTTCCGGGTTCGAATCCCACGAAGCGCTGCAGCGTGAAGGGTGGATTGAATTGTCTGTACCCTGGATACACAATACTTGAGTATGTGATTGAAGTTGAGTGATGCCATGGGGGGGGGGGGGGGGGGGAGGGGGTGAGCTCCAAGACCGGTGTCGTGAGGGGGTGAGCCCCAAGACCGGGAGAGGGAGGATCGCCACAATTTGCCTTCGAAGTCCTTTTTGATAAGAAAGTACCACCAATACTTAAAGGTAAGTTCTCCATAGTACTTGTTAGATCCTCTATATTGTATGAAATGGAGTGTTGGCTAATAAAAACTCACATTCTTAGAAAATAAAAGTTGTAGAGATATGAATGTTGAGGTAGAAGTGTAAGCATACTAGGAGAGATAAGATTAGAAATAAAGATATTTGTGACAAGGTAAGAGAGACTTTTATGGTGGACACAATTATGAAAAAGAGACTGAAATTGTTTGAACATGTGAAAAAAATATAGATGTTTCGATGATGAGGTGTGAGAGGTTGACAATGAGGGGCATCAAAAGAGGTATAACCAAGCCAAAGAAGTATTATGAGGAGGTGATTAGACATAACATGATATATACTGAACTTATGGAGAGCATGACCTTAAATAAGAAGATTTTTGGATATTGCGAATTAGGGTAGAAAACTAGTTGGTAGTTAAGCATTTTCTTGTTTTTCCATGGAATAGGCATGGTGGCCGTCTTTAGATCATTTTTATTACAAGTGTTATTAGATCTATTCTCGTAGTTTTTTATTCTTCAATTTTGATTATCATGTGTATTTTTTGAGCTTTAGTTCTCACATTATTTTATTGTCATTATTGTTCTTTCCTTCATATGTGTGTATTGCTCCTCATTTCACATTATTTTGTTATTTTTCTTCTCATTTTTGTATTTTCTTTTTCAGGGTACTTGAAAATACTAATACAATCTCTATCTTTACGAATTAAGAATAAGATCTGCATATACCTTCTGCATATTCTATTTGTGAAATTACACTGAATATGTTATTGTTATTGTTATTGTTGTATTTTTTAATCTAATCTAATATCTAAAAGATTGTTCAACTTTCCAAAAACAAAACAACAACAATAACATACCTAGTGAAATCCACAATTGGGGTCTTCAAAGGGTAAAATGAACGCAGACCTTATCACTACCTCATAGAAATTGAGAGGTTATTTTTAAAAGATCCTATCTCGAATATATCAGTACCAAAAGCAGAAAATACTAGATATGGAAAAACTGACTAGAGTGAAAAGCAATTGATAATTTATAAATACAATAAAGGTAGAAAAATAAATGACGGATAATAACAATACAATATATAAAGACATGACTAATCCTACTAACTTACTATATCACAAGGCAAGATATCATCCTACCTATACGAGCCTACTAACCTTCTACTCTATACGTGACATCCAATCCTTTTGATCTAAGGTCATGTCCTCGATGATATGAAATTGTGCTAATATCCTATCTAATCACCTTCCCCCAATACTTTTTCATCTACCTCTACCCCTCAGTGTAACCCCTATATCCAACCTCTCGTACCTGCTAACGGGATGTGAGCACTTCTTCTCTATACATGCTCAAATCATCGTAGTCTCAATTCTTTCATCTTGTCTGCCATAGAGGTCATCCCCAACTTCTCCTAAATGATCTCATTCCTAATCTTATCACCATAGTATGTCCAAACATCTATCTCAATATCTTCATCTTCGCAATATACATCTTCTGAGCATATGAGTTTTTGACTGGCCACCATTTCACCCCATATAGCAAAGATGGTCTTACCACCATTCTATAAAACTTATCTTTAAGTGTAGGTGGTATCCTATTATCACACGATACTCTAGAGGCAAGCCTCCATTTCATCTATGTTGTCCCAACACAATGTGTGACATTGTAATCGATATTACCACTACTCTAGATGATGGACCCAAGATATTTAAAGCTTTCTCTCTGGGGAATAGATTGAGTGGCAACCCTCATTCCAATTTTCTCTTCATCCCTCGTAACACTGAATTTGTACTCCAAGTATTCTATTTTGGTCCTGCTCAATTTGAACCCTTTGGACTCCAAAGTATGTCTTCGAACCTCCAAACTGTCGTTACCTTTATTGTAAGTCTCATCAATCAATATAATATCATTCACAAATAGCATACACCATGAAACCTTCTCCTGAATAGATTGTGTCAACTCATCCAGCACTAAGGCAAAAAGAAAAGGGATCAACACAGATTCTTGATGAAGTCTCATCTCAACAAAAAAATACTTTGAGTCTCTTTCCATCGTCCTTACCGAGTTTTGACTCTGTCATACGTGTTCTCTAAAACGCCTACGGTAACTAAACTCTCAATGACTATCAAAGCGCGCCAAATCACCCGACATCTTTGTCCCATTTTCATTTAAGAGTTTGTGAAAGTAAGCTTGTCGCATTTGCTTAATGGAAGTCTCATCTACCGACATCTCACCATCCTCATCCTTGATACACTTTACTTGGTCCAAGTCGCGAGCTTTTCTATCTCTCTTTGGCAAGTCTATACAATCTCTTGTCCCCATCTTTTTCTCCTAGCTTAATATACAAACATTGTTGTCCTAGCACTTGTCATCGGTATCTTGGCTTCTATCTTTGCCATCTTATAGATATTCTTAAGCCTTTATTTTTCATCCTCATCCATACACTTCAACCACTTTGTATTTTGCCTTGAACTTTTCCATTCCACTATCAATAACCTTGATATCTACCAAAGGTCCATCTCGATACCCCTAGTACCTCGAAAACTACTTTTTCAATGCAAGCAACAGTAGTGTCTAACATGTTGTTCACATCCCCGCTACTACTCCAAGTCCCAAAACTACTCAACTTTTCTCCCATCTCTCGAGAAAGGGTGGAAGTCAAGCTTCCCCATTTAATCCTCGAGTGGACATAAATATATTTCTTCATTTTATCCCTCTTAATCTCTAAATCCATCACCAAAAACTTATATTGTATAAAAATATTTTCACTCGGAATAACCTTGCAATTCTTACAAAGACTTCTATCACCCTTCTAGAGGAGTAAGTAATCAATTTGAGTCTAAGATAACGTATTATGAAAGGTAATCAAATGATTTTCCCTCTTCAAGAAACATAAGTTAGCAATAACCAACTCAAAGGCTTTAGCAAAATCCAAGAGAGGTGTCCCACCTCCATTCCTCTCCTCAAAACCAAAGCCTTCATGATCATCATTAAAATCACTGGAAGTTGAACTGATATGCTCATTAAAGTCCCCCCAATGAAGATTTTTTTTGTGTCGGGTATACTTCTCACAACCTCATCTAAATTCCAAAAGGGCTTTTTAACTTCTTCTAGGCCCACTTGCGACGCATAGACACTAACTATATTCACTATATGTCAATTGATAACAAGTTTAATAGACATCATCCTATCATTTATCTTTTTGACCTCAACCACATACTCCCTAAAGTCCTCATCTACTAGGATATCTACTTCATTTCCATCCCTAGAGCCACCAAAGTACCATAATTTAAACTCATCCACGTCTCATGCTTTGGTACTACCCATCTAGTCTCCTGAATACACTCTATATTAATTTGTCTCCTCTTAAGACTCTTCACTAGCTCTATGGACTTCCCTGTAAGTGATCTTATATTCCACAATCCTACTCTCAACTTAGGTAAGTCTATCCCCCTCTTTCACTACTACGCCTCGCCTCCGACCACAAACGAAGACATGACATTAATCTACCATCAATTCCCATCCTCCATTACAATAAGAAGTAATAACTCAATAATTTACAGAAGATCAAGAAAATACAATCGCTCGAAATCAACAGCCCAACAATACAATAGTACAAAAAATAATAAAATATACAACAGGAACAATGCACAATAATCAATTTAACAATGAGAACTCAGAAACAATAATAGTGAGAAATTTAATAAACTCCCTAAAAATAAATTTTCACAACAAACAAGTAAAAGAAGAGAAATCCAATTCAAATTTCATAAGAAAAAGTTGCATACAACACTTAATTCAAAGAATTTGATCAATTTTTTCAACAAACAAGTCGAAAAGGAAAAATTAATTTAATTTCACAATAAGCAAGTTGTAACGCTTGGTAAAATTACCAAAATACCCATACAAGAGAGATGTGCGCTTAGTGCGTCTTCTGATGTTCGGATGGAATATCTGAGGTCGTATTCATGATCAACACAAAAAATTGAGTGGGTGAGAGGTCTCGATCGATTTTTAAAGCGACCGAGTCAAAAGATAATTTTTTGTTCCAAAACGAGAAATAGTGAGAGTTCACGACAGAGCCGCATCGTGAACCTGTAACACCCGGTAAATTACTAAAATGCCCCTAAGGAAAAGGTATGCGCAAAACGCATCTTCCGATGCTCGAATTAAAAATCCGAGAGTGGATTCGTGATCAGCACTAAAAATGGAGTGGGAAGAGGGTCTCGGTCGATTTTTAGAGTGACCGAGTCGAAAGATAATTTTTTGTTCCAAAATGAAAAATAGTGTGCCTGCGCGATAGGATCGCGACGCGGACCGGTCGCGGAGCCACACTTATGTTTTCGGTGATTTTTTTTCGACGGAGTTGAATTTCCAAAAATACACTGTCCGCGACAGGTCCGCGTCGCGGACTGTGTTATTTCAGGATGGGGATAAATCCTTTTAAATTACGGAGGGCAATTTGGTCCATTCTTAATTATCCTAAACGTTCCCCTACGCCTAATTAAGGTCGGTTTTCAAGAAAAAGGGTTTCAAAACCCAAAATTCTAAGCGTTCTTCCTAAAGGTCACCAAAGTTAGGGCTCGAAGGAAGGTGAGGATTGAGGAGACCAAGAGGAGGTTGTGCAACTTCGTGTTAGCAAAACTTTCCAGGTATGTAAGGCTAACCTAAAGCATAGGAATGTTCTCTCATGTGCCCTTTTGAGTATTAAGTTTAGAATCTTGATGATGAGGTTAATGTAAAGAGTTGATGCATGTAAAAATCTATGTATTTTATGTATAAATGATTTTCTTACAGGAATTGATGATCATCACTATTTTGTTTTACATTTAATTCATTTTCATGAGTGCATTTAAAACCCTATAATTATTGAGTCTTGGAAAGAGCATGCATAATGAAAGTAGAGGTATGTCTAGAGCCCTGATGACGATGATGTTGTGATGTTGTGATTGTGTTTCACATTTGACAAGAGTCTTCATGATGATGTTGATGAGAATGATGTTTTATGATGTCTTAAAGTTGGAAGTTTAATTTCTAAAAACGTATCTTGAGTCCATGATGTTGATGTTGATGTTATGAGGTGAGGTGATGTTGATGTTGAAGTATTATATTGTGCCCCTATGGGACTAATGTTGATATTGAGGTTTATACTATGTCCCCTCGGGACTAATATTGATGTTGAGGTATTGATTATTATACCATGTCCTTATGTGACTGATGATGACGTATTATGTCCCTATGGGACTGATGAGGATGATGTTTATGAGCAGGTCGAGTTCTGGGAGGAGTATTGAGCACCGAAATGGGTAGAGAGTGAGTCCCACTCAAACCCATTAACTACGTGGCCCGCGTAGGAAGAGAGGATTGAACCGCAATGCGGATGGCTCCTATCTTGTCCCAAAAGAGGACTGATGTTTGATGTTTTCTTGTGGACCCACTGATGTTGATGTCCTTTACCCCGGGCAGGGTATTGGATGGATGTGGCAACGACATCGCTTCGTTGTATCATCACTGGCTCATAAGTGATGGTTGTCGGTTAGAGAAACTCCAGTTAGGTTCCATTTGATAGAACTCTGATGTTGATGTTGGGGTGATGTTGAGTCGAGTCCTTGAGTCGATGTGACGTTCCCTTGAGCCGATGTGATGTCCTTTTGATGTGAGTCGATATTGAGGGTCCTTGAGATGAATTGATGTGATGTTGATGACTGATGAGAGGTTGATGAGTCGATTGTCTAATCTAATCTCTTGCCTTAGATAGACTTTTGACATCCTGATGGAGTATGATGTTGAGTTAATATTCTTTATACTGTGTAATTATCATGATTTCAGCTATTTTACATGCCAGTACATTCCACGTACTGACGCCATTTGGCGCTGCATCATTTCATGATGCACATACAGGAGTTCGAGGACTTCAGCAGGTGCACCATTGAGGTCAAAGAGTTCGAGTTCATACTTTGGTGAGCCTCCTTGCTATCCGGAGGAGACCCCTTCTATTTGATGTTTCCTTTATTTCATTGAGTCGGTAGCCATGGCACCATTCTTAGACAGTTGTGTCAGGTTAGAGGCTTCGTAGACATGATGTCGAGGTTGATGTGGATGTTTTCCTTATGAACTGAGTACTATTTTACTTACTTAGTTGATGTGAGATTGATGATTGGCCATTTGGCCCTTATCTAAGATATTCCATTGATGTATTTCCGCTGTGTTGATGTTGAATGATGTGATAAGGCTAAGTGGTTCGCTTGGGGACTAGCAATAGTCTCTGAGTGCCGGCCACGCCCAGGGTACCCTCTCGGGGCGTGACAAACTTGGTATCAGAGCACAGAGTTCAAGGGTCCTAGGGAGTCTACGAAGCCGTGTCTAGTAGAGTCTCGTTTATGCGTGTGTTGTGCACCACACTTCATAAACAGGATGATACAGGGCATTTAGGAAATGGTTACCCTTCTTTGATGTTCTGAGTTCATGCGATAGAGCTTGGCTCTATGAAAACCCCTTTCTAATTCGTGCGTTATGCATTTGCAGATAATACCTCCAAAACGCACAGCTGCCCAAAGAGATGCTTCAGTCCCTAATGCTGAGGATCCCTTACCAGAGGCCCCTCATCAGCATGGGACAAGGAGACGGGGATGACCTACTAGAGCTGCTGAGGCTCCACCAGCACCTCCTGTTCATTCAGCCTCCACTTCGGAAGCGGACTTCAGGGGAGCTATTGCTATGCTCACCCAATTAGTGGCCTCTCAGAGTAGCAGTCGTGGTCCCCAGGCCCTTAGCTCCAGCTCCCAAGAGCCTACAACTGCAACTAGGCTCAGAGATTTCCTGAGGATGAACCCGCCAGTTTATACGGGGTCAAAGGTTGAGGAGGACCTACGAAAATTCATTGATGAGATGCATAAGATCTTGAGGGCTATGCATGCAAATGAGGTGGAGGGAGTCGAGCTGGTCTCTTATCAGCTTAAGGATGTTGCCAATGTCTGGTATAACCAGTGTGAGGATGCAGAGCCTGCTGAGTGGGAGGAGTTTGAAAGTGCCTTTCTCGATCACTTCTTTCCCCAAGAGTTGAGGGAGGCAAAGGTCGAGGAGTTCGTGAATCTGAAGCAAGAGGAGTTGACGGTCAAAGAGTACAGCTT
Organism: Solanum rostratum; assembly: GCA_029948455.1. Lineage (NCBI taxonomy): Eukaryota > Viridiplantae > Streptophyta > Magnoliopsida > Solanales > Solanaceae > Solanum > Solanum rostratum. Next base: position 10,450,738 of record CM057053.1, on the reverse strand, counting down.
GAAGTTCATCCAGCTGTCCAGATATGCTCCAGAGATGGTCCTTGATATGAGGGCAAGAATGAGGAAGTATGTGTCTGGGTTGGGCAGGCATGTGAAGAGGGAATGTAAAGCAGCATTGCTGATCCCAGAATTGGATATTGCTAGACTTATGGTCTATGCCCAACAGACTGAGGAGGACAAAAAGAGGGACAGAGAAGAGCAGCAGAAGAAGAAAGCCAAATCGGCAGGGCATGAGCCCAATCAGCAGAAGCAGGGACCTCAGTCCCAAGCCAGCATTGCTCAAAGTCCGAGGGGAATGCCACCTTGTGGCAGGTGTGGCAAACTGCATCTTGGCGCGTGCCGTGAGGGCACCAATAACTGCTTTACATGCGGACGGCCTGGTCATTTCCAGAGTGAGTGCCCTATGAGGAATCAGAGGTGGAGTGATAGAGGTAATAGAGCTCAGTCTTCTACAGCGCCCCCCGAGGGTAGTCGGCAGAAGACAACTACTGCTAATACAAGAGGCGAGACAAATCGCCTATATGCGATGGGCAATCGACAGGATCAAGAGGTTGCTCCAGATGTTGTTACGGGTATGCTCCGAATCTTTTCTTATGATTGTTATGCATTACTTGACCCAGGTGCCACCTTATCTTTTGTGACGCCCTATGTGGCCAATAAGTTTGAGATTCTTCCTGAGTGTTTGCTTGAGCCTTTCACTGTTTCGATTCCTACTGGTTAGTCGATCCTGGCTAAGAGGATCTATAGAGACTGTATAGTGTCCATCTGTCATAGGGATACTTTGGCCAATTTGGTAGAGTTGGAGATGGTTGACTTTGATGTGATTCTTGGTATGGATTGGCTTCATGCGTGCCATGCATCCATAGATTGTAGGACCCGAGTTGTTAAGTTTCGATTTCCTAATGAACCGGTCCTAGAGTGGAAGGCAGGTTATGTTGCACCCAAGGGTAAGTTTATTTCTTACCTGAGGGCGAGGAGGTTGATCTCTAAGGGGTGTATCTATCACCTTGTACGAGTTAAATCTGATGATGTTGAGTCCCCTACTCTTGAGTCAGTCCCGATTGTAAATGAGTTCCCTGAGGTGTTTCCTGAGGATTTACCTAGAGTCCCTCCTGATAGAGAGATGACTTCGGTATTGATGTGCTTCCTGAGACGCAGCCTATTTCGATCCCACCATATAGGATGGCCCCTGCTAAGTTGAAAGAGTTGAAGGAGCAGTTGAAGGATCTGTTAGAAAAGGATTTTATTAGACCCAGTGTTTCTCCTTGGGGTGCTCCCGTTCTGTTTGTACGGAAGAAAGATGGGTCTCTGAGAATGTGCATAGACTATAGGCAACTGAACAAGGTCACTGTCAAGAATAAATATCCTCTTCCCAGGATAGATGACTTATTTGACCAACTTCAGGGCGCCTCATGTTTTTCAAAGATAGGCCTCAGATCGGGTTATCACCAATTGAAGGTGAGAGAATGTGATATTCCAAAGACAGCTTTTAGGACAAGGTATGGCCACTTTGAGTTTTTGGTCATGTCCTTTGGATTGACGAATGCACCTGCAGCTTTCATGGATTTAATGAATAGGGTGTTCAGGCCCTACCTTGATATGTTTGTGATCGTGTTCATTGATGATATCTTGGTATATTCGAGGAATGAGGAAGAGCATGCTAAGCATCTTAGAGTTGTCCTTCAAACTCTTAAGTACCAGGAGTTGTATGCGAAGTTCTCCAAATGTGAGTTCTGGCTCAAATCAGTGGCTTTCCTAGGCCATGTGGTTTCAGGTGATGGGATTCGAGTAGATGGTCAGAAGATTGAAGCGGTTGCCAGCTGGCCAAGACCGACCTCTCCAACTGACATAAGGAGTTTCTTGGGATTGGCAGGCTACTACCGCAGATTTGTTGAGGGATTGTCTTCCCTATCCGCCCCCATTGACCAAACTGACCCAGAAAAAAAGTAGTCTGAAGAATGTGAGAAGAGCTTCCAAGAGCTAAAGGCTAGGTTGACTACTGCACTTGTATTGACCTTGCCTGACGGGACGGAAGGTTTTGTAGTATACTGTGATGCGTCAAGAGTTGGATTGGGATGTGTGTTAATGCAAAGAGGTAAAGTGGTGGCATATGCTTCCAGGCAACTTAAAGTTCATGAGAAGAACTATCCTACCCATGATCTTGAATTGGCAGCAATGGTGTTTGCACTTAAAATCTGGCGCCACTACTTGTATGGAGTGCATGTGGACGTGTCCACGGACCACAAAAGCTTACAGTATGTTTTCAGTCAGAGAGAGCTCAACCTGCGACAGAGGAGGTGGTTGGAATTGCTCAAGGACTATGACATGAGCATCATGTACCACCCAGGTAAAGCTAACGTTGTTGTTGATGCTCTTAGCAGGTTGTCTATGGGTAGCACAACCCATGTTGAAGGAGAGAAGAAGGAGTTAGTGAAGGAAGTGCATAGGTTGGCTCGATTGGGAGTCCAGCTTGAGGAGAACGACGAGGGAGGAATTAATGTTCAGAATGGGTCTGCATCGTCCCTAGTGACAGAGATAAAAGAGAAGCAGGACCAAGATCCTGTTATACTCCAATTGAAGGAGGATGTTCAGAAGCAAAAAGTGATGGTCTTCTCCAAAGGGGGAGATGGGGTATTGAGGTACCAGAGTAGGCTATGTGTCCGTGATGTTGATGGTGTCAGAGAAAGGATTCTGGCTGAGGCCCATAATACTAGATACTCCATCCATCCGGGCTCCACCAAGATGTATCACGACCTGAGAGAGGTCTATTGGTGGAGTGGAATGAAGCGAGATATCGCGGAGTTTGTTTCAAGGTGTCCAAATTGCCAACAAGTAAAAGTTGAGCATCAAAGGCCAATTGGCTTGGCCCAAAACTTTGAGATTCCAGAATGGAATGGGAGATGATTAACATGGATTTCATCACTGGCCTACCGAGATCCTGGAGGCAGCATGATTCCATATGGGTGATTGTGGACAGAATGACGAAGTCAGCGCATTTCCTGGCAGTCAAGACGACCAACACTGCAGAGGACTATGCCAAGATGTATACCAAGAGATTGTGAAATTGCATGGAGTTCCCTTGTCCATTATCTCGGACAGAGGAACCCAATTTACTTCTCATTTCTGGAAGTCTTTCTAGAAAGGATTGGGTACCAAAGTGAATTTGAGCACAGCTTTTCATCCACAGACAGATGGTCAGGCAGAGCGCACTATTCAGACAGTAGAGGACATGTTGAGAGCATGTGTCCTGGATTTCAAAGGCAATTGGGATGATCACTTACCATTAATTGAATTCGCATATAATAATAGTTATCACGCGAGCATTCAAATGGCCCCTTATGAGGCCTTGTATGGAAGGAGATGTAGATCACCCATAGGGTGGTTTGAAGCTGGAGAGGTTGAGTTGATTGGTCTTGACCTTGTCCACCAGTCCATGGAGAAGGTGAAGATTATTCGAGAAAGATTGAAGACCGCCCAAAGCCGTCAGAAATCTTACACAGATGTGAGGAGAAGAGATCTGGAGTTTGAGGTGAGCGATTGGGTTTACCTAAAGGTATCACCTATGAAGAGTGTCATGAGGTTTGGGAAAAAGGGGAAATTAAGTCCTCGTTACATCGGCCCGTACCAGATTATGCGAAGAATTGGGAAGGTCACCTAAGAGCTAGAATTACCTTCCGAGTTAGATGGAATCCATCCGGTGTTCCATATTTTGATGTTGAAGAAGTGTTTGGGAGATCCTGCCTTGGTAGTTCCTATGGAGAGCACAGGAGTCAGAGATAGTTTGTCCTATGAGGAAATCCCAGTCCAGATCCTTGATCGACAGGTTCGCAGATTGAGGAACAAGGAGATAGCCTCTGTCAAAGTCCTGTGGAGGAATCAATTCATTGAGGAAGCCACATGGGAAGCTGAGGAAAAGATGAAGGCAAAATACCCGCACCTGTTCGTGCTCGAGGTTGATGAAAGTGTTGAAGGTAACATTCTTACCTTTATGTAAATTGATGTTACTACCATGATGTGATGTTTATACTATTGATGTCTGAGTATATGTTAATGAGGTTGATGAGAAGTCGAGGTAATGATGTTATTGAATGAGTATCGAGGTGAGTCTTGAGTCTATTCGTGCTTAATATCGTTCCTACTCATCATTCGAGGACGAATGATCCCAAGGGGGAGATAATGTAACACCCGGTAAATTACTAAAATGCCCCTAGGGAAGAGGTGTGCGCAAAACGCGTCTTCCGATGCTCGGATTGAAAATCCGAGAGTGGATTCGTGATCAGCACTGAAAATGGAGTGGGACGAGAGTCTCGGTCGATTTTTAGAGCGATCGAGTCGAAAGATAATTTTTCGTTCCAAAACAAAAAATAGTGTGCCTGCACGACAGGACCACGACGCGGACCGGTCGCGGAGTCACACTTATGTTTTCGGTGATTTTTTTTCGACGGAGTTGAATTTCTGAAAATACACTGTCCGCGACAGGTCCGCGTCGCGGACTGTGTTATTTGAGGACGGGATAAATCCTTTTAAATTACGGAGGGCAATTTGGTCCATTCTTAATTATCCTAAACGTTCCCCTGCGCCTAATTAAGGTCGGTTTTCAAGAAAAAGGGCTTCAAAACCCAAAATTTTGAGCGTTCTTCCTAAAGGTCACCAAAGCTAGGGCTTGAAGGAAGGTGAGGATTGAGGAGACCAAGAGGAGGTTGTGCAACTTCGTGTTAGCAAATCTTTCCAGGTATGTAAGGCTAACCTAAAGCATGGGAATGTTCTCCCATGTGCCCTTCTGAGTATTGAGTTTAGAATCTTGATAATGAGGTTAATGTAAAGAGTTGATGCATGTAAAAATCTACGTATTTTATGTATAAATGATTTTCTTACAGGAATTTATGATCATCACTATTTTGTTTTACATTTAATTCATTTTCATGAGTGCATTTAAAAACCCTATAATTATTGAGTCTTGGAAAGAGCATGCATAATGAAAGTAGGGGTATGTCTAGAGCCCTGATGACGATGATGTTATGATGTTGTGATTGTGTTTCATATTTGACAAGAGTCTTGATGATGATGTTGATGAGAATGATGTTTTATGATGTCTTAAAGTTGGAAGTTTAATTTCTAAAAGGGTATCTTGAGTCCACGATGTTGATGTTGAAGTATTATATTGTGTCCCTATGGGACTAATGTTGATATTGATGTTTATACTATGTCCCCTCGGGACTGATGTTGATGTTGAGGTATTGATTATTATACCATGTCCTTATGTGACTAATGATGACATATTATGTCCCTATGGGACTGATGAGGATGATGTTTATGAGCAGGTCGAGTTCTGGGAGGAGTATTGAGCACCAAAATGGGTAGGGAGTGAGTCCCACTCAAACCCATTAACTACGTGGCCGGCGTAGGAAGAGAGGATTGAACCGCAATGCGGATGGCTCCTATCTTGTCCCAAAAGAGGACTGATGTTTGATGTTTTCTTGTGGATCCACTGATGTTGATGTCCTTTACCCCGGGCAGGGTATTGGATGGATGTGGCAACGACATCGCTTCGTTGTATCATCACTGGCTCATAAGTGATGGTTGTCGGTTAGAGAAACTCCAGTTAGGTTCCATTTGATAGAACTCTGATGTTGATGTTGGGGTGATGTTGAGTTGAGTCCTTGAGTCGATGTGACGTTCCCTTGAGCCGATGTGATGTCCTTTTGATGTGAATCGATGTTGAGGGTCCTTGAGATGAATTGATGTGATGTTGATGACTGATGAGAGGTTAATGAATCGATTGTCTAATCTAATCTAATCTCTTGCCTTAGATAGACTTTTGACATCCTGATGGAGTATGATGTTGAGTTAATATTCTTTATACTGTGTAATTATCATGTTATTTCAGCTATTTTACATGCCAGTACACTCCACGTACTTACGCTATTTGGCGCTGCATCATTTCATGATTTCGAGGACTTCAACAGGCGCACCGTTGAGGTCAAAGAGTTCGAGTTCAGACTTTGGTGAGCCTCCTTGCTATCCGGAGAAGACCCCTTCTATTTGATGTTTCCTTTATTTCATTGAGTCGGTAGCCATGGCATGTCATGACACCATTCTTAGACAGTTGAGTCAGGTTAGAGGCTTCGTAGACATGATGTCGAGGTTGATGTGGATGTTTTCCTTATGAACTGAGTACTATTTTACTTATTTAGATGATGTGAGATTGATGATTGGCCATTTTGCCCTTATCTAAGATATTCCATTGATGTATTTCCGTTGTGTTGATGTTGAATGATGTGATAAGGTTAAGTGGTTCGCTTGGGGACTAGCAATAGTCTCTGAGTGCCGGCCACGCCTAGGGTACCCTCTCGGGGCGTGATAGGACCCATCGCGAAGGGTGACTTATATTTTTTCTAAATTTTTCGACGGGGTTGAGAAAACTCGATCGGGAGGATTTTTGCCAAAAATGAGCTATACGCGACCAGTCCACATCGCGGACTGAGTTTTTTCGCGGCTGGAAAATTTCTATAATTTTGAGGGGCATTTTGGTCCATTCCTAGCATCTTCTATAAACCCATGTACGACCAATATAAGTTGTTTCCACGAAGAAAGGGTCTAAAACCCCATTCTAAATCCTCTTCCTAACAACGTTAATATGCTAGGGCCTGAGGAGAGTAGAGAAGAGACGAGATTGAAGAAAACAGAGGAAGTTCCAAGGGAGTTGTATTAATAGCAATCATTCCAGGTATGTAAGGCTAATTTAAAGCATGGGATTGTTCTTCCATGTGCCCCTTTGAGTAAATTGAGTCCATGATTGAAGATGATGAGTTATATGTGACAATCCTTGAGTATTTTACTGAGATTTTTTTTAATCCATGTATTTTCTTAAATTGATGATCATCACAAATTTGATTTACTGCATAAGTTGTTTTCATGAATGATTTTACAAAGTTCCACGCCTATTTTACTAAAGAATGCAAGAATGAACTTAGGGGATGAGTCTAGAGCCTTGGCGATGATGATGTTTGTGATGTTGTGATTGTGATCCAAAATGATGAGAGTCTTGACGATGATGTTGATGAGAGTGATGTTCATGAGTCTTAAAACTTGAAACTAAAATTCTAAAAGAATGTTTCGAGTCCATGATATTGATGATGATGTTGATGTGTTGTGTCCCTTTGAGACTGATGATGATGATGATGATGTTGATGTTGATGTACTATGTCCCTATGAGACCAATGATGATGATGTTTTATGAGCATATCGAGTTCTGGGAGGAGTATTGAGCATCGAAATGGGTGAGAGTGAGTCCCACTCAAACTCATTAACTACGTGGCCCGCGTAGGAGAAAGGATTGAACTACAATACGGATGGCTCCTTGTCCCAAAAGAGGACTGATATTTTTTTTCTTATGGATCCACTGATGGTGATGTCCTTTACCTCGGGCAGGGTACTGGATGGATGTGGCAGCGACATCGTTTCGTTGTATCATTACCAGCTCATAGGTGATGGTTGTCAGTTAGAGAAACTCCCAGTTAGGTTCCACTGATAGAACTCTGATGTTGATGTGATGCTATGATGTCCTGATGGATGTTGATGTTCTACTGTCTACTCTTTATCCCATGCTATGATGTCCTGATGGATGTTGATGTTCTACTGTCTACTCTTTATCCCTTGTCTTAAACGGGCATGAGTCCTTTGAGTTGAGTCGAGTTTCCTTGAGATGAGTCTGATGTATTGATGATGTTGAGATGAGACGTTGATGAGTCATTTGTCTACCCTATATTCTTGCTTTAGATAGACATTTGACATTCTGATAGAGTATGATGTAGAGTTGATGTTATCCCTATATTGTTATACTTGTACTGTTACATTCAGCCATCTTACATACCGTACATTCCACATACGGACACCACTCGGTGTTGCATCATTTCATGATGCAGATACAAGAGTTAGAGGACTTCGGCAGACGCATCGTTGAGGTTCAGAGATTCTGAGTTCAGTCATTAGTGAGCCTCCTTGCTATCGGAGGAGCCCTTTTTCTTTATCTGTTATTTTATTTATTGAGTTGGGTAGCCATGGCCTGTCATGGTACCTTCTTAGACTGTCTAGTTGATGTAGAGGCTTCATAGACATGAGTAGAGATTTGATGTGAGGTCTTTCCCTCTTAGAATTGAGCTAGTAATATTATTTACTTATCATCGATGTTGAGATCGAGTTTATTGGCCATTGACCTTTTTTATTGATGTAGCTCACTGCCTTATTTTAATTGCTTCCCCTATTCTAGATGTTGGACGACTGCCTTGAGATTGAGTGGTTCACTCAGGGACTAGCAATAGTCTCTGGGTGTCAGCCACGCCTATGGTACTCTCCCGGGGGGTAACACAAGTTAAATTACAACAAAGCAATTTAAGAAGATTCATATATGTTCACAATAAACAATTCAAAGAAGAAAATCCAAATCAATTTCACGCTAAACAAATACAATAACAGCAAGTCAATTCAAGAAATTCGATATATTTCCACAAATATATATTAATTTTCGAACCTTGAACAATAAATAAAGAGAAGAGGGGAATGATAGATTCTGGTCTATATTTCACTAAATAGCAATTTCGTGAATAATTTGTTTCAATCCCTTGTATTTCGATAAAATTTGGTGTAGAAATTGATCGCTGAAATTTTCTTTCTTGATCGGAACACCCAGCTATGACATCTCCAATTAAAGATACTACTGACTATTGTGTTGCTCTAACTGCAAAGTCGGAACTGTTGTCCGTTGATTCCTTGAATGCGCACAAATTCTTGAAAATGGCGAATCCACAATAAGAATCGAGTCGCAACTCCTTTAGTTTCAACAAAAGAATCAGTTCAGCCGAAAGAAATTAATGTACGTACCACTGAAATTAAAGTAAAGAGAGCGAACTTTGAGGCGATTATTTTACTGAAAGTCCCATCAAATATGGCTTTAAAACTTAAAACTTCGTCCAGTCTTGAAAGTTCATGTAATTTCTGTTTAAAGAAATGAAGAACAAGCAGAAATTCCAATACCCAGCAAAGAAATTGATGATGATAGAGGTGTTAGGTTTCTTGAATTTGAAGTAGCGATGTTCAAACTCCGAAGACAAAATCGTTTAATTCGGAGGAAACGAAATGTCGTCGTCTGTAGTTACAGGAGGGAACGAAATTGTCGCCGTTTGCAGTTATCGGAGGGAATGAATTGCTGTCATAATAATTGGAAGAAATGAAACGCCATCATTTATTTGCATTCCAGAAGAAACAAAATTATCCACTGACAGTTTGAGACAGTCAACAAAATTCTGAAAGTAGTTTTTTGAATCCACAAACAAATTTGCAATTTTCAAGAATGACTTATTGAAAAAATGTTTTCAAGTTTTATTTTATTTAACTATAATTGCACTGAATCATTTTATATGATTTGAAAATTAAATGTAACGCAAACATAACCTAACAAATAAAATTGTTGTTATGTGACTTTTAATAATGCGCAATTTTAGTTTTCTTCTCTCCATCAAAATTGTTGTGGCTAAAGGAATTAAAGATACTTGTGAATTTTAAATGGATGAAATTCATGAAAATTTTCAAATTAAGCAGGAAAAATATTGATTAATTATCCAAATCATTATTCTTTTAATTTAGTGTTTGATATCCGCATTAGAATCTAGCTATATTTGGATTTATGACACCCCATTCAAGAAGAAACGCTCTCGATCAAAAAACATTTCATACTTAAAACTCAATTTGAAATCTTTAATTAAAAAATAATAACTTTATTCATTACACCAACAATAGTACTCAGTTGAATCTCACAAGTAAGATTTGAGAAGAATAGAAATGTACGTAGACCTTCCCACTATCTCGTAACTTTATTCATTACACCACGGTACCCAAATAACTATTAATATATTCCAATGGACCAGAAAGTGATGTGGTGATTGAAATCTCAAACTACATGTGACATATGACAAATCATCTTTCTTTCTTTCATTTCTTTTGGAAGAAATGAATTTTCATATCTACTAATGGACAAAAAAGGACAAATAAGACCCCACCAGAAGTGAGGATCCACAGAAATTGTGCTTTCACATTACTACTAAGCTAATGATTTCAATAGCTTATTATTTGGTATAGACTTTTAGACATTCAAATTAGAGGTGTTAATGACATTGTTTTATTGGTTATTTTATAAAATTGAGATTGTATTGATTTTTAATTATATTGTTTTATATAAGTAAAATTAAACTTTTTAAAATTGTCTGATCATCTTAGTTTCTCTTTAGTATCGATGTTGTTTAGTTAATTTTTAGTATTATTTTAAAATATTATGTAAATTTCATAATTAAAAGTTAGAATAATACCATGCGTACTTCATCAAAACTTCAACTCCTAGATATTTTTACTATTTAAAAGATGATGAATTAAAAAATAATCCAAAGATGGCAAGAATAGAAATTTATCCCACTACTTTAGAGTTGTGTAAAACAAGTTAAGACAAGACAAAATTTTAGATCATATGAGTGAAAAAAAATTCATCAAAATGGAATTTAAGAACTGAATTTACGGAGAGTAATTAAGTATTTAATAAGAAAATTTTAAATCATACAAATAAACAATATTTAATATATAAAATATATCTAACTAATATAAATTTCTTTCATACAACTCAATATTTTTTGAGTTATTTTTATAAAATTTTGAACCTGCCTAATTAGTCAATATAGTTTTAAGTTTATATAAGAACTTAATAAATCTAATAATTTGTCACGACCCAAAATGGGGTCATGACTAAAAGACCACTTAACTCCATTCCCAACAATAAATGTACCCTAGAAGGCGAAAAATCCAATAAATAAACAACAAACCACATAAAATAATATAATGTCCCAAAACCTGGTGTCACAAGTATAAAGAGCATCTAATACTTAACTAGTAAAATAAATGTATTTCAGTCTTCGAATATAAATAAAGACTACACAACTAAGATAGAATCCAATGGAAGCTCGAAGCCCTGAGTCTCACCACTAGATCTGGTATGAACCAAGTGCACGAGCAATTCAACTACCACGTGGATAATCCTGACGAGAATCTGCGGGGGAGAGAGGAGTAGGGGTGAGTACACATAATATGTACCCAGCAGGTTTAACCGACTGGGAGTTGGAAATTGAATAAACTATGAAATAATCTAGGAACGCTTCCACCTGCAACAGAAAAATCAGTCCGGCATCGGTGCCGCCAATTTATATAGGATCACGCAAGCAAAGTAAACATATAATCTCATATACGCCAACCCAAAACAATCACAAGTAGTAAAATTAAATGGTATGCAATGTCGTGCAGTGTAATGCAATGCAAGGTGGTATCAAGACCGTCGCACAGCCTGTCGTATACACCCCCGTCGAGCTAAGGCTCCCAGACTAAGGGGACCCATGGGGACCTCGCAGGTCATATACCTCAATCACAATATATCAACTACCTTGCCACCCAAGTGCCCGTGGTCAAGGACTCATGATAAAAATCACCATTCACAACTTTCCAAAATGTCATTGACATGTAGTATGAGGATGTATGCAAGCAAGACACAATTATGGAAACAACATTCCTCTCAATAAGCACAAATTTTCTCCCTTTCTCAACATGTCATATTCACAATATTCTCAATTTAGGATTCACATGCTCTCGAAGCCATACAACAATTATTATCAACCCAACACATGACATGATCTCATCCCATAGATTAAAACATAAGGATACTCAATAACTCAATCCCAATCTCAACGAAGGATAGCCAAACCTACCTCGATGTCGAAACCGCACTCGAACAACTCTACCGAATGGACCAAACCTTGAATTCAACTCCCACAATGAAAATTCTCTATCAAGAACAAAATGTACATGTCACAAGGAGTCCAATGACACCCATATTACTATATGTCTAACCCAGACCCACAACTCGTTCAATTATATAGTAAATTCTCAAATTTTCAAGCTTAGGGTTAAGTATTAAATCCTCCAAATAATATAATTCTAATGATTTTTTTTTCTTTATATAGAATAAGATACATCTAATACCAAATATCCTGTTATTATTATTATTAATTGACCAAAAAAAAAAAAGAGAGAATAATATATATATATATATATATATATGTATATATATATTCTTAATAAAATAAAATGAAACAGTAAGTGAATAAAAAGGGTATAGTTCATAGAGTAAAGGTGTGAATAGAAAAATTCAACACCTTATTTTAAAATTAAAGTAATGAAATTTTAATTAGAAAAAGAAATCCAATATGCTCCTATTGTTTATCTCCTTGGAAATCACATACATCATTAACCCACGCCTCCATGTAATTAATTAAAATTGTAAGCAGCGCCTCAACTCAGTCAAATTGCTGGCAACTTTCTTGTTAACTTTTTTTTTTGTGCTACTAACTTATGAAACCAAAGTGAAAGTAATCACTTACCTGCAGAGCAACGTTGTTGTCCCCTGCAGCACGACGGCTCCCTTTTTTTTCCAACCCTTTTTCCTCTTCTCTTACTTTCTTTTAATTAGGTATTAAAAGTGATAATACTACTATTTATTTTAATAGTCATAAGACAAGTATTATGGGATAAGTTGCCACTTTAGTCCATTAACTAAATTAAATGTCTAACTTTCCCCTGTGAATTCAGTAGCTATAATTAGCCGAATAGTCCAAGATACCCATTTAAAATTTACGAGCAGGATATTTTAAGAACATAAGAGGACTAATTTTTAAAATAATCTAACGGGTCATTACATCATCCACCACTAAAAATCATGTTCGTCCTCGAACATAAGGTAGAAGAAAGTACCTGAATCTTCAAAAAGCTGAGGGTAACAAGCACGCATATCCGACTCTGTCTCCCAAGTAGCCTCCTCAACAGGCCGATGTCTCCACTGAACCTTAACTGAAGCGTTTTCCTTAGTCCTGAGCCTATGAACCTGTCTATCTAGAATGGCTACGGGCTCCTCCTCATAAGTCAAATCCGGACCCAACTCTAGGGTATCGTAAGAGATAATGTGAGACTCATCTGGTATGTATTTTCGGAGCATAGAGACGTGAAATACTGGATGAACAGCTGACCATCTAGGTGGCAAAGCCAACTCATAAGCCACCTCACCTACTCTTCTAAGAATCTCAAACGGGCCAATAAACCTCGGGCTTAGCTTGCCCTTCTTCCCGAACCTCATCACACCCTTCATAGGTGATATCCTCAACCACACATGCTCGCCCACCATAAACTCCAAAGGACGAACTCTCCTATCAGCGTAGCTCTTCTGCCGACTCTAGGTTGTCAATAGTCGACTCTGGATCAAGCGCACCCGCTCCATGGCATCCCTGAGCAAATCAGTGTCTAATGCCTCGACGGTGACTGAGTCTGTAATGACCCGTTAGGTCATTTTGAAAATAAATACTCTCTCTTTCATAAAAGATTCTTTTCGTAAATTTAAATTGAAAATTTGGAACTATTCGATAAGTACGATCATTTAGTTAGCGGATAATTTTAGATAATTAATTCAGTTGGTGGATTAAAATAATATTTTTAATTAATATCCTATACTATCTATCTCATATTTATAAAAAAATAAGTTAATAGAATTTATCACTTTTAATATATTAAAATAAGTAAATAAATAAATAAAGAAAAAGAAATTTTTTAAAATAATAATAATAATAATAAATAGGTTGAAAGGCCTGCGCAGCACGGCAGCAGCCCTGTGAAATCCCCTATACACAAAAGAAGTAGAAAGCAAACGGATGGAACTACGCACAGAGAAGAAAAAAATTTCGGGAAGGAAAAAGAAAGGGAAAAAGATAGAGAAAAATTGCGATTTTCATCTCGAAATATCAAGGTAATTATTCTCATCCTTTCTATTAAGTTTTCATGAGATTATGAAGAAATTTTTAGAGTAGAACGTGTATAATTTATATTAAATTAAGAAAACATAGTCCTAGGGTTTTTAGAATAAAATTTTGATTTGGGGGTCGAATAACGATCCGTTTTAGCTGAAATTTAACATATGAATTTAGTTTATTATGGGTAAATATAATTTGAAAGAAATTTCCAGATTCGGATTTAAGGGCTCGGGGTGACTTTTTGACCCGATTTTTGAGCCAAAAAAATAAATGTAGCAATATGGGTGTCATTGGATTCGTATTCTTATGTAGATTGTGTATTTGAACAGATTTTGATCATCTGAAAGTGTTACGAAAGACTCAAGATTTGGAGTGTTATTCCATTAACCGAGGCAAGTGGATTTCTAAACTTTTGTCAAATATGTTGAACCTCGTATGCTTCTTTATGCTATAATCTATTGGATGAGATCGTATCATGTGTTGGGTTGGTAATTCTTATTGTGATGCCAGTGTAAGGGCTTTAATTGTCTATGTGTGGCTTCGAGAGCATGTGAATCCTAAATTGAGAATAGTGTGAATATGACGTGTTGAGAAAGGGAGATAATCGTGATATATACTAAGGATCATAGGTTGTTTGAGAAAATAAAGTTACTAAAATGGGGTGAAATATCTTAAAAGAGAATTGTACCCAAATATGTATAAAAGAGGGTGAATATTGTAATTGTTAAACATTGAGAACTTTGAGATTTATTGTACTTATTGAGAGGAATATTGCTTCTACAATTGTGTCTTGATTGCATGCATCCTCATACTCATGACATTTTGAGAAGTTGTTAATGATGATTCGTATCATGAGTCCTTGACCACGAGTACTTGGGTGGCAAGGTAGTTGATACATTGAGGTTCGTATCATGAGTCCTTGACCACGAGCACTTGGGTGGCAAGGTAGTTGATACATTGAGATTCGTATCATGAGTCCTTGACCATGAGCACCTGGGTGGCAAGGTAGTTGATACATGGTGATTCTTATCATGAGTCCTTGACCACGAGCACTTGGGTGGCAAGGTAGTTGATATATTGTGATTGAGGTATATGGCCTGCGAGGTCCCCATGGGTCCCCTTAGTCTTGGAGCCTTAGCTCGACGGGGGTATATACGAAAGGCTGTGTGACGGTCTTGATACCACCTTGCATTGCACGACATTGCATCTCATCCTTGCATATTATTATGTGGCATGGTGTTATTCATGTGATTGATTATGTTATCACTGGTGAGTTATGGCTTGTGATTTGATAATTGTGATAAACTGAAAAACTATCTTTATGGTGTATTATGTGTTGCTGGGCTGAGACTTTTCAGAGTGCAGGTTTGTAGTTCGGCGGTATGTGGTTGGGTGTGAAGGAGTTACTTGGTTCTTCATTGTTTTACTCTAGATTAGTTCCATTTGCTGAGTACCGCGTTGTTTTGGTACTCACCCCTTGCTACATTTTTGTAGGTTGCGAGCCCGGTCCCTCTAGTTAGAATTTTCTCATTGCCAGACCGAGCTTCCGGATTATCCTTAAGGTAGCTGCTTATGTCACCGGTGGACCTTCAAGGAATCCATTATTATGTTACGTTCTATTTGAGGACTAGACATTTGAGACATTTATTTTATTCGAGTACTATGTATTTAGAGGCTTGTACACATGACACCAGTTCTGGGATGGTTGTAGTGGTCTTCTTATGATTACTTGTCATATTAGACTATTTTCTCTTCCGCTATTATTGTTATGTTTGGATTAGTAGGTATTGGGCTGACTCGCCTTGGTGGATTAGGTGAGTGCCATCACGCCCGAATTTCGGGTCGTGACAGAGTCGAACCACCCAATAGGTGATCGACATCTACGCCCATACAATGCCTCAAATGGTGCCATCTGAATACTGGAGTGATAACTGTTATTATAAGCAAACTCCGCTAAGGGCAAGTGCTGGTCCCATTGTGAACCAAAGTCAATCACACATGCCCTAAGCATGTCCTCCAACACCTGAATGGTCCGCTCGGACTGACCGTCTGTCTGAGGATGAAATGCCGAACTCATGTCTAATCGTGTACCTAACCCATGCTGCAATGCCTTCCAAAATCGGGAGGTGAACACCGAACCTCGATCTGACACAATAGAGATAGGCACCCCATGCAATCTAACCACCTCACGTATATAGATCCTAGCTAGCTGCTCCGCACTGTGGCTAGTCTTTACTGGAATAAAGTGAGATGATTTGGTCAACCTGTCCACAATCACCCAAATAGAGTCAAACTTACCCAATGTCACGGGTAATCCAGTCACAAAATCCATGGTAATACGCTCCCACTTCCACTCGGGAATGGGCATCCGCTGCATCGGACCTCCTGGCTTTTGATGCTCATGCTTAACCTGCTGACAATTCAAACACCTAGCCACAAACTCCACGATGTCCCTCTTCATCCCACACCACCAATATTGTTGCTTCAAATCATGAAACATTTTTGCTACACCAGGGTGAATGGAATACTTAGCACAATGAGCCTCCTCCAATATCAAGCGAACCCAATCACCTACCTTAGGCACACAAATGCGCCCATTAATTCTCAAAACCCCCTCAGAATAAAGAAAAGCTGACTTAGCTTCGCCCCTCAACACTTCGTCCCGAATCACACATAATTTATCATCATCAAACTGGTGAGCACGAATCTGATCCATCAATGTAGATCTAGCCTCAATGAAGGCCAACACACTATGAGATGGAGAGATGTCAAGTCTAACCAATTGTCTAGCCAAAGACTGAACCTCCAAAGCTAAAGGCCTCTCCTCCATTCTAAGATATGCCAAGCTACCCATACTAGAAGGATTCCGGCTCAAGGCATCCGCCACCACATTAGCCTTGCCAGGGTGATAGAGAATAGAGATATCGTAATCCTTCAACAACTCCAACCACCTGCGCTGCCTCATGTTCAAATTAGGCTGAGAGAAAATATACTTGAGGCTATGATGGTCCGTAAAGATCTCGCAATGCACCCCATAGAGATAATGCCTCCACAACTTCAAGACAAATACCACCGCGGCTAACTCCAAATCATGAGTAGGGTAGTTCCGCTCATGGACCTTCAGTTGTCGCGAAGCATAAGCTATAACTCTTCCCTTCTGCATCAACACTCCACCTAAACCGACACCCGAAGCATCACAATAAACAACAAAGGCTACACCTTCCTCGGGCAATGCTAAAATAGGTGCTGAAGTCAATAACTCCTTGAGCCTCTGGAAGCTCGCCTCACATTCAGCGGTCCATAGAAATGCAACTTCCTTCTGAGTTAGTCTAGTCAAAGGAGCTGCGATAGAGGAGAATCCCTGCACAAATCGACGATAATAACCTGTCAGCCCAATAAAACTTCGAATCTCAGTCACTGAAGTGGGTCTCACCCAATCACGAACTGCTGCAACCTTGGCTGGATCAACCATAATACCATCCTTAGTCACCACATGACCCAAGAAAGTCACAGACTCAAGCCAAAACTCGCATTTGGAGAATTTAGCATACAGTTTCTCCTCACGCAATCTCTGGAGCACAGCCCTCAAGTGACGAACATGGTCCGCCTCACACTTAGAATACACCAATATGTCGTCAATAAATACAATCACAAAGGAATCTAGGTAAGGTCTGAACACCCGGTTCATCAGCTCCATAAAAGCGGCAGGGGCATTAGTCAGCCCAAATGACATAACCACAAACTCATAGTGCCCATATCGAGTCCTGAAAGCAGTCTTAGGGATGTCTGGCTCCCGAACCTTCAACTGATGATACCCTGACCTCAAATCAATTTTTGAGAACACTGAGGCACCCTGAAGTTGATCAAATAAGTCATCAATACGAGGCAAGGGATACTTGTTCTTGATGGTCACTTTGTTCAACTGACGATAGTCAATGCACATTCTCATAGTACCATCCTTTTTCTTTACGAACAACACTGGTGCGCCCCAAGGCGACACACTAGGCCGAATAAACCCCTTCTTCAACAAATCTTCTAATTGCTCCTTCAATTCCTTTAACTCTGCAGGATCCATTCGATAAGGAGAAATGGATTTGGGCTTAGTGCCCGGCTCCAAATCAATGGCAAAGTCAATATCACGATCTTGAGGAACACCTGGTAAATCTGTAGGAAACACATCCATGAACTCCCTCACCACCCTCATGGTCTCTAAAGAAGATGACTCCTTAGAAATATCACGTACATGAGCCAAACAAGATAAACACCCATGCTCTATCATATGCCGAGCACGAACATAAGAAATAACCCCCTTAGGGTAAGAGTTAAGAGCACCTGCCCACATCAACTGGGGTAAACCCGGACACGCTAAAGTCACAGTCTTAGCATAACAATCAAGGATCGCATGATAAGGGGACAACCAATCCATACCCAAGATAACATCAAAGTCAAGCATGTCTAGAAGGATCAAATCAGCCTGGGTCTCCCTACCTGAGAACACCACAATACAACCCCGATAGACCCGATCCACCACTAAAGATTCACCCACGGGTGTAGAAACATAAATAGGCACATCAAGAGGCTCACACACACCATCAATATCAAGAGCAAAATAAGTGGATACATATGAATAGGTGGACCCAGGGTCAAATAATACTGAAGCTGAACGATGGCAAACTGGAATAATACCTGTAATCACAGCGTCAGATGTCTCTGCCTCCGTACGGCCTGGAATGGCGTAACACACTCGGCGCTCTCCACTAATCTGCGATCCACCACGAGCACCAGCTCGAGCTCCACCCCTAGCACCTCTAGTGCTGCCCCTCGCACTCTGTGAAGCGCCTCTAGCTGCTGGAGCTGGTGTAGACCGTGCCATCTGTGTCCCCGATGGAAAAGAAGCAGGAGCACGCTTAGGACAATCCTTGGCATGGTGGCTGAACTCATCACACATATAACAACCTCTAGGTCCGGACCAGCCTGTACTACCTGCACTAGGAATGGCAGCATGAACTGGTCTCCCTTGATAACCCTGAGCACCCTGCCTCTGAGAATCTCTGTCTCTGGGTGCTTAATTGCCAAACTGACCGTAATGGCGGGACCTCTTACCACCACCCTAACGGGCCTGTCTGATGCCCTCTATCATTCTAGCATGATCAACAATACTCTGAAAGGAACCACCAGATAACACAAGAGAGGCTGTGGCCTCCTGAAGATAACTTGTGAACCCCTTCACAAATCGGCGGATCCACTCAAACTCTGTGGGAATGCTAGACATGGCATAACGAGATAACTCATGGAATCGTGCCTCGTACTCGGTCACAGTCATGGAATCTTGCTCCAATCTATCGAACTCATCACGACGTCTATCACGAAGGCTGTATGGTACAAACTTCTCAAGAAAGATCTCAGTAAACTGCCCCCAATCCATCGCTGCAGCATCAACTGGCCTTCGGGCCATAACCGACCGCCACCACTCTCTGGCCATGCCTGTGAACTAATAAGAGGTGTAAGCTACTCCGTGGACCTCCAGAACACCTAAATTAAACAATCGATCCTGGCACTCTATCAGAAAGTCATATGCCCTATCCCCAGCAGTACCATCAAATTTGGGAGGAGTCAATCTCACAAATCTCTCGAAGCTCTTCTGCTCAGACAAGGACATAGCAGCACTTGCAGAAACTGGAGGAGCTGAAAACCTCGGGGGTGCAATAGAAGGCATTGAAAATGGACTCGGGGTCTGAAATCCCATATTAGGTCCCTGAGCTGGCTGTGAAGGACCAACCGGTATAGCAGGAACTGAGGTACCTGGAACATCACTAGAGGCAGGGATATCCTCCAACCTTGCCAACAATCGAATCAATAGCTCCTGTAATATTGGTGTACCCTCTAAGGATGCCGGAGGCTGAACTGGGTCCTCAGTGTTCTCCTCGTGCTCATAAACTGGGTCAGCAATAGGCTCTGAAGCTCCTCTAGTCTGACCTCGGACTGGTGCTGCTCCTCTAGCTTGACCTCGACCTCTAGCTCTGCCCCGAGCTCTACCTCGCCCTCTCGCGGTAGCTTGGACAGCAGGGTACCGACTCATCTTCGGTATTTCTAGCTCTAGTTCTCGCCATCTGTGCAGGAAGAATAAATTAGAAGCGTACATAACTTGAATATGAACAAATCGCACGAAATGAATCAATGGAAAGAGGATTTCTCCTAACAAGCATCCTGTAGCCTCTCGAAGATAGATACGGACGTCTACGTACCGATCTGCGAGACTCTACTAGACACCCTGCTCTTTAACTCATGAGACCGGTGAACCTAGAGCTCTGATACCAAACTTGTCACGACCCAAAATGGGGTCATGACTAAAACACCACTTAACTCCATTCCCAACAATAAATGTACCCTAGAAGGCGAAAAATCCAATAAATAAACAACAAACCACATAAAATAATATAATGTCCCAAAACCTGGTGTCACAAGTATAAAGAGCATCTAATACTTAACTAGTAAAATAAATGTTTTTCAGTCTTCGAATAGAAATAAAGACTACACAACTAAGATAGAATCCAATGGAAGCTCGAAGCCCTGAGTCTCACCACTAGATCTGGTATGAACCAAGTGCACGAGCAATTCAACTACCACGTGGATAATCCTGACGAGAATCTGCGGGGGAGAGAGGAGTAGGGGTGAGTACACATAATATGTACCCAGCAGGTTTAACCGACTGGGAGTTAGAAATTGAATAAACTATGAAATAATCTAGGAACGCTTCCACCTGCAACAGAAAAACCAGTCCGGCATCGGTGCCGCCAATTTATATAGGATCACGCAAGCAAAGTAAACATATAATCTCATATACGCCAACCCAAAACAACCACAAGTAGTAAAATTAAATGATATGCAATGTCGTGCAGTGCAATGCAATGCAAGGTGGTATCAAGACCGTCGCACAGCCTGTCGTATACACCCCCGTCGAGCTAAGGCTCCCAGACTAAGGGGACCCATGGGGACCTCGCAGGTCATATACCTCAATCACAATATATCAACTACCTTGCCACCCAAGTGCCCGTGGTCAAGGACTCATGATAAAAATCATCATTCACAACTTTCCAAAATGTCATTGACATGTAGTATGAGGATGTATGCAAGCAAGACACAATTATGGAAACAACATTCCTCTCAATAAGCACAAATTTTCTCCCTTTCTCAACATGTCATATTCACAATATTCTCAATTTAGGATTCACATGCTCTCAAAGCCATACAACAATAATTATCAACCCAACACATGACATGATCTCATCCCATAGATTAAAACATAAGGATACTCAATAACTCAATCCCAATCTCAAAGAAGGATAGCCAAACCTACCTCGATGTCCAAACCGCACTCGAACACTTCTACCGAATTGACCAAACCTTGAATTCAACTCCCACAATAAAAATTCTCTATCAAAAACAAAACGTACATGTCACAAGGAGTCCAATGACACCCATATTACTATATGTCTAACCCAGCCCCACAACTCATTCAATTATATAGTAAATTCCCAAATTTTCAAGCTTAGGGTTAAGTCTTAAATCCTCCAAATAATATAATTCTAATGATTTTTTTTTCTTTATATAGAATAAGATACATCTAATACCAAATATCCTGTTATTATTATTATTAATTGACAAAAAAAATGAGAGAATAATATATATATATATATATATATATATATATATATATATTCTTAATAAAATAAAATGAAACAGTAAGTGAATAAAAAGGGTATAGTCCATAGAGTAAAGGTGTGAATAGAAAAATTCAACACCTTATTTTAAAATTAAAGTAATGAAATTTTAATTAGAAAAAGAAATCCAATATGCTCCTATTGTTTATCTCCTTGGAAATCACATACATCATTAACCCACGCCTCCATGTAATTAATTAGAATTGTAAGCAGCGCCTCAACTCAGTCAAATTGCTGGCAACTTTCTTGTTAACTTTTTTTTTTGTGCTACTAACTTATGAAACCAAAGTGAAAGTAATCACTTACCTGCAGAGCAACGTTGCTGTCCCTGCGGCACGACGGCTCCCTTTTTTTGCCAACCCTTTTTCCTCTTCTCTTACTTTCTTTTAATTAGGTATTAAAAGTGATAATACTACTATTTATTTTAATAGTCATAAGACAAGTATTATGGGATAAGTTGCCACTTTAGTCCATTAACTAAATTAAATGTCTAACTTTCCCCTGTGAATTCAGTAGCTATAATTAGCTGAATAGTCCAAAATACCCATTTAAAATTTACGAGCAGGATATTTTAAGAACATAAGAGGACTAATTTTTAAAATAATCTAACGGGTCATTACATAATTAGTCCAATACGATTCGAATCAATCGATTTCTGAAAAATTATTGACACACCTAACTTGAATCACAATCTATTTCGATTGAGCACTTGAAAACATAATAAAATATTCTTATTAGATAATCTCAACTAATTTTTTTTTTGAAAATTGTATGAATTTTTCAAGCGTCTATTACTTAGATAAATTAATTTACTTAAAATATCAACCTTACTATACCAGACTCTTTGATTCATTAATCTAAAATTAATGTAATCACTGAAAAACATTTATCCTAATAGAAGTTATGTACAAAATTATTCCCCAAATTGCATGTGGAGTGTTTTATTTATTAAGTTGCTATTCTAATTATTATATATAATCATGTGGGCATTGTAGAGTACAGTGTAAACAGTTAGATGCATGAGAGAACATGCAATTTTCAATTAAATATGTTAAACAGACAAGTATCCTTATTAGGTGTATCTTTCTGTCTTTTTTTTTTTTTATGAGAATTAAAAAACATAAAAAAAATGTAGTGTATAATATTATTTTGTGCCAACCCATAGAAATCAGAAAGTAACCAAATAATAATAATAATAATTAAAAAAAAAAAAGAGGCTTGAGCCAGCTTGTAAATCAGCTGCCTTTGGCTGAAGCTGTATAGTGGTAAAATTATTGTACTCATCATTTTTCGTCTCATTAAAAATTACACCCTAAATTACTTCTATCTTTTGTGAAATTCAAAAGTATGAACAAATTTTATCTTATGTTATTTTATTATAAAATATTAATGCAGATCGGACTTGTTGATATACAGCGTCAAGTAGTTCCGCTTTCCCCTATTGATGATGTGCCAAGAAGTGTATTGATCTAGTAATTAAAGAAGTGAGTAAGCATCACAAAATTTCAAGTTTAATTTTTAGCAAAAGAAAATAAACTAAGTATTTTTTTTTTCATTTGTTCCAACGGCTCTCAGTTCGTCATTTAAGTGAGAATCTGTATATTATATTAAAGTTAGACATATACAAAGTTAAGTGGTACATTTTCATGGCAAAAAAATATTTATTTTTTCTCTCTCTCTCTTTTAATTTTTCCTCTAATTTTAAAAATATTTTATTATTATAAAATTATCTCCTTTATTCATATTTCATACATCTTCAACTGCATAAATTCTACTCTTAATTTAGTAGTGTTCATAACTTTCAAGCCTTTCATGTCATAACCCTCGATAGTTTAATGTACACGTTTATGACACATAAAAAAATCAAACTAATAAAAATATATTTATTTTTAACTTATATATGATGGTTATTCTGTTTTTATTTTTCTTTATTTTTATTTTTTATTTCTTTGGTCAAATTTTTCTTTGATTTTGATGATTAGGGGAGAGATATTTATAGTGAAAATTGTTAATATTCTTGCATAGTATGAATTTACGAGGTAAAATAATTTAATATGCCTAATAAGATTATAACTTTTTTTTTTTAAGTTGCAACTATATATTTAGTAATAGTTGTTTGGTTTCTTGTTGATATGAATAAAAAAAGAATTTTTGAATATAGCCACTTAAAGATACCATAACTATAATTTGAATAATTACATTTCGTACAATTATAGCTACAATAACGTTTGTATAATTTGCGCAATATTTGTATATGTCTGTATAATTCACTATACAATTCGCAGTTTTTGTATAGTTTTTGAATATTTTCCTATATAATTCGTGCACAGTGTTTGTATAATTCGCTATACAATTCATAGTGTTTTAATATTTAGCTATATAATTTGATTTCACGCACAACATTTCTATAAATCGCGCGAATCATACAAAATTCAAACTGTAATTACAGCTAAATGTTTGCTGCGAGCGATAGTTACTTCAGACTATAGTTATATTAGTTAATTAACTAGTATATGTTGCTTATCTGCGTAATTTTTTCTAAAATAAATTAAACACAATTTATTTTTCCTCTTTATAGGTTTTAAAAGAATTTGATTAATAGCATGATTACTATTTCCTCTTTGATTTGTACTTAAGTGTTCGTTAAAAATTTTATTTTTCAATTTTTATACATATATATATATATATATATTTATAAGATTAATTAATTGTGATTTTAGATAAGTCTTTTCAAAAATCGAAACTAACGTATATAAGCATGCTTCTCAATAAAGTAGATATTTATATTCATTTATAATTATGTGAATCAACTTTTTATAAGCATAATGATAAAATATGAGAATGTGAAACTTTTTGTAATTTTCAAAATAGTTTAATTCATAGAAAATTATTTATTGATTAATATATATAACTTTACCGTCTTCAAGTTTTTAATTTTTTATTATTGTTGGTAGTTTTTAAGTTTTTTCAAATTTTATTATTACTATGATTTATTTATTCTGAACCTCTTCGAGCTTAATATTTGAAAAAAATGCAAAAATATTCGCTTTCATTAAAAATAATTTAATAAAATTGTTTATCTTTCTCAATCTATTTAATTTACCAACAAATAAGTTGATGTTCTTTTTTGGATCTTGATTCATTTAGTGTTGTATTGAATTTTTTTTCCTGGTAAAAATCATGTTCAAAAACGTTAACAAAAATATAAATCTTGATCTATAACATGACAGTTGTGGAAATTTTACATGTATATAAAATTAAAATGATATTTTTTAACTCTCTTAATTATCGCGAATAATTTCAAAAGTCTATCATTTATTTTTCTTAATAAAAAATTTATGTTATGAGTGTTGGAAAGATATCATCTACATGAACTATTTTTCTTTTTTAACAATGTAATTAAGGTGTAAATTATAAGAATAATAAAAAATTATATATGTATTTTCTCTTTCTTCCATGATGAATGTTGAATATATATTAACATGTTTAAATTTATTATTACTGTAAGTAAAAAAAAACATTTCCTTTTCTCATATTAAAGGGCATTTATTTTTTGAAGAGTTATGACTCCAATTTATTTTTAGTATAATTGCCATAATAATAATTGTATTAATGTTGTCAAATTCTTTTACTATCCTAATATTGAATATTAATACTTTATTTAAGGAAAAAAAGTTATCTTATTGTTGGTACCTTTTCTATATTTTCAACATTACATGCACATATTCTTTTCAAAACTTCAATTCTTTGTCACTTTCTAATAATTTCAATAGGTGGGAGTAGGTAAATATCACACCAATTCTAAATAATCATAACTTTAAATATCACACTAATTTTAAATAATCATAACTTTTCTTTTACACTTTATTTTATATCATGCGTTTTAATTTTTTTTCTTCTGATATTCCATAGTAACTCTCTCCTCTCATAATGCCCAATGAGAATTTAAACATGAAATTCTTACTATTAATGGATCTTATCCGGCACAAATACAAATTAGATTAGTATAGTATGAGTACTGAATATTAAAAAAAAAAAAACTCCAACTTTTGAATTTCGTGCATAATTATATTAATGTTTAAATAATATAGGTTACTCTTTCTTATTTCAATTGTCACGTTCCGGGAGGGTACCCTAGACGTGGCCGGCATTTAGAGACTATTGCTAGCCCCTAAGCGAACCACTTGTTCTCAGGACAGTCAGATTAACATCATAATAGCGGAAGTAAATAGGGAACTAACTCAATAAAAGGCCAAAGGCTAACATCAGTCTCAACATCAAACTAAGTGAGTAAAAATACCACTCAGTTCATAACGACAACATCAACATCAACCTCGACATCATGTCTACGAAGCCTTCAACCTGACTCAACTGTCTAAGATGGTACATTAAATAAAAAAAGGGGTCTCCGCTGGATAGCAAGGAGGCTCACCAATGTTGGAACTCGTAATCTCTGACCTCAACGGTGCGTCTGCTGAAGTCCTCTAACTCCTGTATCTGCATCATGAAACGATGCAGTGCCAAATGGCGTCAGTACGTGGAATGTACTGGCATGTAAAATAGCTGAATAACAATATAAGTACAACAGCATAAGAAAACATCAACTCAAACATCATACTTCATCATAACGTCAAGCGTCTATCTAAGGCAAGAGATTAGAATAGACAATTGACCCATCAACCTCTCATCTTAACATCATCGTCACATCAACTCATCTCAAGAAAACTCAACGTCAACTCAACTCAGGGAACATCAACTCAACTCAAGGGATTCGACTCAAACATCACATCAACATCAACCTCAGAGTCCTATCAACTGGAACTTAACTGGGAGTTTCTCTAACCGACAACCATCACTTATGAGCCAGTGATGATACAACGAAGCGATGTCGTTGCCACATCCATCCAATACCCTGCCCGAGGTAAAGGACATCAACCTCAGTGGATCCACAAGAAAAACCCCAGTCCTCATTTGGGACAAGAAAGGAGCCATCCGCATTGCAATTCAATCCCCTCTTCCTGCGGGCCATGTAGTTAATGGGTTCAAGTGGGACTCACTCTTACCCATTTCGGTACTCAATACTCCTCCTAGAACTCGACATGCTTATAAAACCTCAACCTCATCAGTCCCATAGGGACATAATACCTCGTCATCAGTCCCATAGGGACATAACATAATACCTCAACATCAACCTCAGTCCTGTAGGGACATAATATAATACCTTAACATCAACATCAGTCCCGTAGGGACATAGTACCTCAACATCAACATCACCTCACCTCATCAACATCAACATCATGAACTCAAGATACTCTTTTAGAAATTAAACTTCCAATTTTTAAGACATCATAAAACATCATTCTCATCAACATCATCATCAAGACTCTCATCAAATGTGAAACACAATCACAACATCACAACATCATCATCGTCAAGGCTCTAGACTCATCCCCTAAGTTCATTATGCATGTTGTTCAAATAAAATAATCATAGGATTTTAAATATACTCATGAAAATGAATTATGACATAAAATAGGTTAGTGATGATCATCAATTCATGTAAGAAAATATTTATGCATAAAATAACATCAATTATACATGCATCAAACTCTCCACATTAACTTCATCATGTCAAGACACAATACTCTACACTTAGAAGGGCACATGGGAGAACATTCTCATGCTTTAGGTTAGCCTTACATATCTAGAATAATGTGCTAACAATTAGCCTCCTCTCGATCTCCTCAACCTCAACTCCCTTCAAGCCCTAACTTAATGACTTTTAAGAAAAATACCTCTTGAATGGGGTTTTTGAAACCCTTTCTTAGAAACCGACCTTTATTGGTCGTAGGGGAACGTTTAGGATTGATAGGAATGGACTAAAATGCCCTCCATAATTTAAAAGAATTTTTTCCCGACCTGAAATGACACAGTCCGCGATGCGGACCTGTCGCGGACCTGTCGTGGACAGTGTATTTTCGAAAATTCAACTCCGTCGAAAAATCACAGAAAAATATAAGTGTGGCTCCGCGACAGATCCGCGACGCGGATCCATCGCGCAGTTACACTGTTTTTCGTTTTGGAATGAAAAATTATCTTTTGACTCGGTCGCTCTAAAAATCGACCGAGACTTTTCTCCCACTCAATTTTCAGTGCTGATCACGAATCCGCTCTCGAATTTTCAATCCGAGCATCGAAAAACGCATTTTACGCACACCTCTTCCTTAGGGATATTTTGGTAATTTACCGGGCGTTACATTATGTGGCACTGCTAAAATTTCAAAAATCAAAATTTTTTATATGTTTTTTAATTTTTGATTTTTTAGTTATTGTGATCTATGTCACGTACTCATGTTTATGTCATTTTTAAATAATATACGTTATCCATCTATACGTATTTATACGACACTGATTCGAGTGTTGATTGATCTTTTTATATATCTTTCTAATATTTTAAGTTGTTAATTCGTATGACTTATACTTTTTAAATTTAATTTTCATATGTCGATATATTACTATTGTTAATTATCTAAATTTAGTTTCCTAATTAAATAATACATGCTACTTCTTTTGTCCTATTTTATATGACGTCGATGGATTAATTTCAATAATCAATCAAATTTTTTAATTTATTTTAAAAATATTTCAAGTTGTCAAATATCACAATTTATGGTATTTTCTATGCTTTTCCACAACATATTTTTATAATTATTTGATATTGTCAATTATCATGATTAGTAATATGTGTTATACGATTTTTAAATGTATAAAACACTAAAAATACGGTAAATAAATTAAAACAGAAGAACCATAACAAAATTACAGGTATACCCTCAAGCTGCTCAACATGTCGACCTGCTGCCTGCTTGAGCAGGTGAAACTCACTCATGTATAGTAAAAATATAAAATGTATTTGATTACCTATCAACTAGCATATATTGATGATTAAAAAGGATGTGTGTGTGTATATATATACACATACGTACTTTCTTTATAACCACATGAAGTACAAACAACTACACTGATTAAATAGAAAACTTATATTTATGGGTCGTTTAGTGTGATGGATAGGAGAAGCTAATTCCGAGATAATTTTTTAGTGACCTTCAATTCTTTGTTTGGTTGCACAGACTGGGATAACTTATCCCAGTATTAACAATTAGTCCTGGTATTGTCCCTTCCTGGGGTGGAACAATAATCCCAGGATAACTTATCCTAAGATAAAGTATGTCCTTAAACTCTATTTTATACACCACTTTTACATATTTATATATTTTTTTTAATAATATTCACAACCTTAATTAATCCTTATTTTTATATATTTTTCATTAAAAAAATATATTTTATAAATATAATTTCTATTTATGAATACATTATAAGTTGAATTTATTTGTCTAATATTCATGTTTATTTATATTTTGATTTCTCTTAAAATATCTACTCGCTATTAAATTATATATTTTAAATTAAAATTTTTATCACCCACTTAAAAATTATATTTTATATATCAATTAAAATGTGAATTATTTTAATAATTTTTTCACTTTTAGTAAACTTAAATGGAAGTTTTATTTTTAAGCTAAATAAGATGAGAATTTTAGAAGTTTTATTTTTTTAGCTAAGTAAGATGGAAGTTTTATTTTTAAGTTGAATAAGATTAAAAACTTATATAAAGCTAAATAAGATGGAATTTTATTTTTAAGTTAAATAAGATGAAAGTTTAATTTTAAAAATAAATGACACAATCATGAAAATGCATATGTTAAACAAGATGAAAAGTTATTTTTAACAACCTAAAACTAAAAGTTGCAAAAAGAATGAAAATAGATGATATTTTTGTAAATAAATATTTTATTATTAAAAATTATATTATAATAGTATCTTGAATATACCAAATTAAATAAAAAATAAAAATTACTGTTAATATAACTAATCTCATCACCAAGGTAAAATGCTTGAGTCTCATCCATTTATGCATTTCATTCTATCACATAACATAAAAAAGAAAAAGGTTTTAAATGATTTTATAAAATTAAAAAGAAAGTTTACTTACTTGAAAGAAAAACAAACATAATGAAGGTAAGTTACTAAAAGTTTCACCCAAAATAAAGAAAGTGAGAAAATGGAGTGGAAGAGAAAAATCAAGAAAGCCAGCTATAGCTATAGCTCCATCACTCACACTCCCATTCTCAGCTGTCTGTCGGTGACACCCCTTCATCTTCTTCTTGCTAGCTCAAACTCACTCTCTCTCTCTCTACATTTTGCTATACATATTGCTGTATTTCTCTTTCTCTCTCTAATTCACTTTTTTGTATCTTCTTTCCTCTCTTTCTCTTGGCTTCTCTACTACGAAACCTCTTTAACCAAATGCAATAACAAAGAGAACCCAAGCATCTTCTCTCTTTCCAGGTTTATCTCCTCTCTCTTTCAAGATTTTGCTGGTTTCTCTATTGTCTTAAAGGTTTAATTGCACCCCATTTATTAGATCTTTTAGTTAATTTTAAGTGGAAGACTATGATCTGGGTGAAATGTGTGTGTGGGGTTTGGTTAAAATGGGAAGATATTGTCTGGGGTTTTGTTTTTTGAGGTAAAGATGTGAGCTTTGATGGTGGGTGGTCTGGATCTTGTGTTATCTTGGATTGGAGTTGTGGGGTTTATGGTGAATTTTGATCTGGATTGTGGGAATCTAAACTGGGAAATGATGTTTGAATTTGTATTTTGACTTCCATTTATTGCTGAAACTGGTCTTAGATTTATGTGATTTCTATATGTGAATTTTGGTTAGTGTAGCTTGGACTAGTCAAGTAATACACTGCTGACTTCAATTAATTCTAGTCGTACTAACATTCTTGGAATCTATGCTATTAGAATATAATTTGTATCTTTTGTTAATGTATGACAAAGGTACTTCATTTGTTAGTTTTGTGTTTTTTCTACAAGTTCTGTAATAAGTGTCTCTTTACTGCTGCTTTGCAGGAGGCTGTGAGCTTTCTTCTGTGTCTTGGGAGGTAGATCTGCTCTGAAGATCTCGAGATCACAGCAAAGCTGGCGGCCACACTGGCTTGGAGGTTCCCTGCTGCCAATGGCAGCAGTCTTGCCGCTAGTGATATGGTAAAGTTCTTTTTTTTTTTTTAAAAAAAAGAAACTGATTTGTTAAGTTTTATCATGATTTATTCAATATGTGAGCTGTTGATCTATTTAATGCAAAGATCTGGAGATGCCCTTGGTGCATTTCACTCTACCTGGGTGTGTCTAAACTAGTAGTTCCATGTGCCATCTCAGTATTGGTGTACTTTGTCTATGTAACAGTTCATTCTTGAGTCTACGTGTTGTAAGTATTACTGTGTTGCTAAACGCAGGTGATTGTCATTTTCCCAATTCTATTTTCCTTTGATTATTGTAAACGTTGTGGAATGGGAGGGGAATAAGTTATTTTGCAATGCTTTTTGTTGGAGAAGCTGTCTGTATCATGTAAGCATTTTAAATTAAAAGGGGTTGCGTCACTCACTCAATGCTGCATCTCGAATGTATATTTCTGTGCTTCCATGACTGAGAAAAAAAAAATAGATTTGTACAATTTTGCATACTTTGTGGAGTCATAAAGTCAAAACTGGCTCATGCTGTTGATGGTTGATTTCGACATCATCTTCATGCTATTTTCCTCCTTGAATTAGATCCATGGATGCTGTGATTTTCTAGACTTCGGGTCATTCCTCACCAATATCTTTCAATTCTTTTCTTTTTACAGGATAGAAATGGGGATGCTAAACTGCATGATATGGAGCCTCCAACTCCTCATTCAATCATGAAAACATCTTCGAGGTTAGTCTAAACATTAACTGTTTTCAGTTTAGGATCTCAAAGGGATCTGGTTTATGGTTTATGTTTTACTCAATGAGAGGCATTTAGTCATATAATCCGGCGATGCGGTTTGTTTTTGTTGGGCTATAGACATGAGTGCATGAGGAAAAACAAACTTTTCCTTCCCATTGTTTGTCTCTTCTCAGAGAATCTGTGTCTGCAAATGTTGATACAGTTTCTTATGCTTCACGAGCTCTCAATTGAACTCATCTTAGAGACTTTCTTTTTGTTTGAAAGAGTCCAATATTATCTCACTCTGTTATCCAATTTTCATAACTCCTACATACATCGGTTGCATAAAAATTATATCATGCATAAGCTTCCATGTTATTCGCCT
This sequence comes from Solanum rostratum, assembly GCA_029948455.1. Lineage (NCBI taxonomy): Eukaryota > Viridiplantae > Streptophyta > Magnoliopsida > Solanales > Solanaceae > Solanum > Solanum rostratum. Next base: position 10,418,933 of record CM057053.1, on the reverse strand, counting down.
TTCCTCCACAGATAGCGCAGATTCTTCAAGATGCAAACTACATTCACATAACAATCAGTTTGAGGAATGTGGATTCCGTTCTGCTTTGAACATTGCTGGTCTGTGCTGCTATGTTTTAATGAAAATATTCAAACTAAAGTTGACCATATACTGTGCTTTGTTTTCTGTTGTAAGATACGAATTTGATGGAGGTTGTTACCAGTAAGAAAAGCAGCAATTGAACGAAATTTGTAATGCTCCCCCCATCCTAAAATAAGTCTCACTTTAGCAAAAATATTTTGTTCCAAAATAAGTGTCGCCTTAAGAATTCAAGGCAAAAAATAATATGTTTTTCCTGTTACACCCTTATACTTCATCTTCTTAGTAGTGTTCAATTTTCAAGAGACATTTATTTAATGGGGGTGATTTGGTAAGCTACAGATTGTATTTATTGATTTCTCAATGAGCGTGGTTTTTGCTAAGGTTACACTTATTTTGGGCTAAGTTGCTCGGACTCTCCAAAAATGTTACTGCACCCCTGTCGGATCCTTCAAAAATACACTATTTTGGTAGGATCCGACACGCACCTGTTGACATTTTTGAAGAGTCCGAGCAACATAGATTTGGGACAGAGAGTATCATTTAAAATGATGCAGCTTTTCTGACTTCATGTGGCCTGAATTAGCATTTTACGCCATGATATTCATGGCTGGTTTAGACCACAAACAAATTCTGAAACGACATTTTACTATTAAATTGTGCAGAGATCGTAGTAGCATGGAGGATCCAGATGGGACATTAGCAAGTGTTGCTCAATGCATTGAGCAGTTACGGCAGAATTCCTCATCCATGCAAGAGAAAGAACATTCACTTAAGCAATTGTTGGAGCTTATTGATACACGAGAAAATGCATTTAGTGCTGTTGGCTCACATTCACAAGCTGTTCCAGTACTTGTTTCTTTACTTCGTTCTGGATCACTTGGGGTAAAGATGCAGGCTGCTACAGTTTTGGGTTCTCTGTGTAAAGAGAATGAACTGCGAGTGAAAGTCCTACTAGGAGGCTGCATACCGCCTCTTCTTGGTCTTCTCAAGTCAAGCTCAACCGAAAGTCAGATTGCAGCAGCAAAAACTATATATGCGGTGTCTCAAGGTGGTGCAAAGGATCATGTTGGCTCAAAAATATTTTCAACTGAAGGAGTTGTGCCAGTATTATGGGAGCAATTAAAAAAGGGACTAAAAGCTGGAAATATAGTTGATGACTTGCTAACAGGATCTTTAAAAAACCTCTCAACCAGCACTGAGGGATTCTGGTCTGCTACAGTACAAGCTGGGGGAGTGGATATACTTGTTAAACTTCTGAATAATGGACAGCCAAGTACTCAGGCAAATGTCTGCTTTCTCCTTGCTTGTATGATGATGGATGATTCTTCTGTTTGTTCAAGAGTCTTAGCAGCAGAGGCCACCAAGCAACTTCTTAAACTACTTGGACCTGGCAATGAAGCCTCAGTTAGAGCAGAAGCTGCAGGCGCTCTTAAATCTCTTTCTGCCCAAAGTAAAGAATCCAGGAAGGAAATAGCAAATTCTAATGGTATTCCTGCTTTGATAAATGCTACCATAGCTCCTTCAAAAGAATTCATGCAGGGTGAGTACGCCCAAGCTTTGCAGGAGCATGCAATGTGTGCGCTTGCAAATATTTCTGGTGGTTTGTCATATGTCATTTCAAGTCTTGGTCAAAGCCTTGAATCTTGCACCTCACCTGCACAGGTAGCTGATACATTGGGGGCTTTAGCTTCAGCTCTCATGATATATGATAGCAAAGCAGAAAATTCAAGAGCATCAGATCCTTTGGAGGTGGAAAACACACTGGTTAAGCAGTTTAAGGCCCGCTTACCCTTTCTAGTGCAGGAGCGTACTATTGAAGCACTTGCCAGTTTGTATGGGAATTCTATACTGTCGAGCAAACTTGTGAATTCTGATGCAAAACGCCTATTGGTTGGTTTGATCACAATGGCCACAAATGAAGTTCAGGATGAGTTGATAAGATCACTTCTCTTTCTATGCAAAAATGAAGGTAGCTTATGGCATGCACTACAAGGTCGTGAGGGAATTCAGCTATTAATCTCTCTTCTTGGACTCTCATCAGAGCAGCAACAGGAGTGTGCTGTTGCTCTTCTTTGTCTTCTATCTAATGAAAATGATGAAAGTAAGTGGGCCATTACAGCAGCTGGTGGCATACCTCCACTTGTTCAAATTCTGGAAACTGGGTCTGCCAAAGCTAAGGAAGATGCAGCAACTATCCTTGGAAACCTCTGTAATCACAGTGAAGATATCCGTGCTTGTGTTGAAAGTGCTGATGCTGTTCCCGCTTTATTGTGGCTTCTAAAGAATGGTAGCTCCAACGGGAAGGAAATTGCTGCAAAGACACTGAACCATTTGATTCACAAATCAGATACTGCAACTATTAGTCAACTCACTGCACTATTAACTAGTGATCTTCCGGAGTCCAAAATTTATGTCCTAGATGCATTAAAAAGTTTGCTCTCTGTGGCCTCTCTGAGCGATATGTTGCGTGAAGGCAGTGCAGCAAATGATGCAGTTGAGACGATGATAAAGATATTAAGCTCTACCAAGGAAGAGACTCAGGCTAAGTCTGCTTCAGCTCTTGCTGGAATTTTCCATATCAGGAAGGATCTGCGAGAAAGTACCCTTGGTGTGAAGACTTTGTATTCACTTGTGAAGCTTCTGAATGTTGAACCTGAATCCATCTTAGTGAATACATCGCGCTGTCTTGCTGCAATATTTCTCTCTATTAGAGAAAGCCGTGACATTGCAGCAATTGCTAGAGATGCATTGCCTTCGTTAATGGTGCTTGCAAAGTCTTCCGTTTTACAAGTTGCAGAACAAGCAGTATGTGCTTTGGCCAATCTTCTTTTGGATCCCGAGGTGTCTGAGAAAGCAGTTCCTGAAGAAATTATCTTGCCTGCTACGAGAATTCTTCGTGAAGGCACAACTGGTGGAAGGACCCATGCCGCAGCAGCTATTGCTCGTCTTCTTCAATTTAGTGAGGTTAATCCTGCCTTAACTGAATGCGTCAACCGTTGTGGAACAGTTCTTGCATTAATTTCTTTCCTAGAATCAACTGGCAGCGACTCTGTTGCTATATCAGAAGCTTTGGATGCACTTTGCTTCCTCTCAAGGCTGGAAGGAGCTAGTGGTATCAAACCTGCATGGGCTGTTCTAGCTGAATATCCAAATAGCGTAATTCCTGTGGTTTCATGCATTGCTGATGCCTCATCGGTGGTGCAAGACAAAGCTATTGAAATATTGTCTAGACTCTGCCAAGCTCAGCCCACTGTTCTTGGCGATGCTATTGCTTGTGCCTATGGATGTATTTCTTCAGTTGCAAGAAGGGTAATATGTTCCTCCAATGCTATGGTTAAAATAGGAGGAAGTGCACTTCTTGTTTGCGCTGCAAAAGTGAATCATCAGAGAGTGGTGGAAGATCTAAATGAATCAAAGTCCCGTGTTACACTCATTCAATCGTTTGTTGGGATGCTAAATGCTTCAGAGTCTTTACATTTGGAAGACCAGGGGGATAAGATTGCAATAAGCATCTCCAGGAATGCGGAAGAAGAATCAAGAAAGGATGATTTGGAGAAAAGTACTTTAGTTGTTTCGGGGGTCAATATAGCTATATGGCTACTTTCTGTTCTTGCCAGTCATGATGACACAAGTAAAGCTGAGATTATGGAGGCTGGTGCAATTGAAGTTCTTACAGAGAGAATCTCTCAATCTTTTACACAGTTTACACAGGTAGCACTTTTAAATGTTTCCTTTCTGTGATAGAATTACATCTAACCCAAGACTCTTTGATTTCGTTCTATTATATCTCTTGTGCGGAAGTACTATATGACCTTTGATATAACTTTTACAGATTGATTTCAAGGAGGATAGCAGCATATGGATTTGTGCATTGCTTCTTGCTATCTTATTTCAAGATAGAGATATCATACGCGCAAATGGAACAATGAAAGCAATACCCGTGCTAGCCAATCTGCTGAAGTCAGAAGAGCCGGCAAACAGGTATTTTGCTGCACAAGCCGTAGCAAGCCTTGTCTGTAATGGTAGCAGGGGAACTCTGCTGTCTGTTGCAAATTCAGGAGCACCATCCGGACTCATAACATTGCTTGGTTGTGCCGATGAGGATATAAAGGACCTTGTTGCACTATCAGAGGCATTTGTGTTGGTCCGTAACCCAGATGAAGTTGCACTTGAGAGGTTGTTTAGGGTCGATGATATTAGGGTTGGTGCAACTTCTAGAAAAGCTATACCAGCGCTTGTTGACTTGCTAAAACCTATACCTGATCGTCCTGGTGCACCTTTTCTAGCTCTTGGACTTCTGATTCAGCTTGCCAGAGATTGTCCTTCAAATAAAATTGTTATGGTGGAATCTGGGGCTCTGGAAGCACTGACTAAATACCTTTCACTTGGCCCACAAGATGCAACTGAGGAAGCTGCCACTGATTTGTTAGGCATCCTGTTTACTACTGCTGAAATATGCAGACACGAATCTGCTTTTGGTGCTGTTGGTCAGCTAATTGCAGTTTTACGTCTTGGTGGAAGAGGGGCAAGGTATAGTGCTGCCAAAGCCTTGGAAAACCTGTTCTCAGCAGATCACATCAGGAATGCAGAATCAGCTAGACAGTCTGTTCAGCCTTTGGTTGAGATTCTGAATACTGGTCTGGAGAGGGAGCAGCATGCAGCCATTGCTGCATTAGTTAGGCTTCTCAGTGAGAATCCTTCAAAAGCTCTTGCAGTTGCAGATGTCGAGATGAATGCAGTGGAAGTTCTTTGCCGTATTCTTGCATCAAGCTGCTCAATGGAGCTGAAAGGTGATGCAGCCGAGTTGTGTTCAGTTTTGTTTGGAAATACAAGAATAAGGTCTACAATGGCTGCAGCTAGATGTGTGGAGCCTTTGGTTTCTCTTCTTGTTAGTGAATTTAGTCCTGCTCATCATTCTGTTGTTCGTGCATTAGATAAACTAGTGGATGACGAACAGCTGGCGGAACTAGTTGCAGCACACGGTGCAGTCATTCCCCTTGTTGGCCTTCTTTATGGACGAAACTATTTACTTCATGAAGCTATTTCTAGAGCTCTTGTGAAGTTGGGGAAAGACAGGCCTTCCTGTAAGATGGAAATGGTAAAGGCTGGGGTTATTGAGAGTGTGCTTGACATTCTGCATGAAGCACCAGATTTCCTCTGTGCTGCATTTGCTGAGTTGCTCAGAATACTGACGAATAATGCTACTATTGCTAAGGGACCATCTGCTGCAAAGGTGGTAGAGCCACTTTTTGTATTGCTGATGAGACCAGAGTTTGGACCTGATGGGCAACACAGCACACTTCAGGTCCTTGTGAATATCCTAGAGCATCCGCAGTGTCGGTCTGATTATAACTTGACATCTCACCAAGCTATAGAACCTCTTATTCCCTTACTTGATTCTCCCGCTCCTGCCGTGCAACAACTGGCTGCTGAGCTTCTGTCTCACTTGCTTTTGGAAGAGCACCTGCAGAAGGACCCGATTATTCAGCAACTGATTGGTCCCCTGGTACGGGTCCTTGGTTCTGGTATATCCATTTTGCAGCAGAGAGCTGTGAAGGCCTTGGTCTGCGTTGCACTTACTTGGCCGAATGAAATTGCAAAAGAAGGCGGCGTTAATGAACTGTCTAAAGTAATAATGAATGCTGACCCTTCACTCCCTCATGCCTTGTGGGAGTCAGCTGCTGTAGTATTATCCAGTATTCTACAATTCAGCTCTGAGTTTTTTCTTGAAGTACCTGTTGCAGTGTTGGTAAGATTGCTTCGCTCTGGCTCCGAGAGCACAGTTCTTGGTGCACTAAATGCTCTTCTTGTGTTGGAGACTGATGACTCCACCAGTGCTGGAGCTATGGCTGAAAGTGGGGCGATCGAGGCTCTCTTGGAACTTCTCAGATGCCACCTTTGTGAGGAAACTGCTGCAAGACTCCTTGAGGTTTTGCTGAACAATGTGAAGATCAGAGAAACAAAAGCCACCAAGTCAGCAATTGTGCCGTTATCACAGTATCTTTTGGATCCGCAGACACAAGGTCAGCAAGCAAGATTACTGGCAACTCTTGCTCTTGGTGACCTTTTCCAGAATGAGGCTCTTGCTCGAAGCAGTGATGCTGTTTCAGCTTGCCGGGCGTTAGTGAATCTGCTTGAAGATCAGCCTACTGAAGAAATGAAAGTTGTTGCTATATGTGCCTTACAGAACCTTGTCATGTATAGCAGATCAAATAAGAGAGCAGTTGCAGAAGCTGGTGGTGTCCAGGTTGTGTTAGATCTGATTGGTACAAGTGATCCAGAAACATCAGTACAGGCAGCAATGTTCGTGAAGCTTCTCTTTTCCAACAATACCATTCAAGAGTATGCTTCAAGTGAAACTGTCAGGGCTATCACTGGTAAACTTTCTTTTGCCCATACTTCATTGTTACAGAGTTATCTGCACTGCAACTACAGAAGAAAAATGAGATAAAAATTGACTGGAAAAAGACAAATTGCCTAGTTCTCATTATTTAATTAAGAAATTCAATTGTCAATCTCAAAAAAAAAAAAAAAAAAAAAAAGAATCCAATTGTTGGATTAAATAATAATTTTTAATTTACAAGATCCAATCTGCCTGGAACTTGTACAAATGTAATAAACATGGCTAAAAGTATTTTCTTTTACATTTCATATATTGAAATTAGTATCTTAAAAATAGTTCTCCTATAATGATGGTGGATTCTCATTATTCTTGATCCAGGTTGTTTAATTAATCTTACTGTTGGAAGTATATGGGCAAAATGGAGTCATTTCTTGTTAGTGTGAATAGCTTGTACATTTAATTGATTTCTTTGCTTTGTAGCTGCAATTGAGAAAGATCTATGGGCCTCGGGAACTGTAAATGAGGAGTACCTCAAGGCTCTGAATGCACTATTTGGAAACTTTCCCCGTCTAAGGGCTACTGAACCAGCAACCTTGAGTATTCCACATCTAGTGACATCCCTGAAGACTGGTTCAGAGGCAACTCAAGAAGCTGCTTTGGATGCTCTGTTTCTTCTCCGACAAGCTTGGTCAGCATGTCCTGCTGAAGTGTCTCGAGCACAATCGATTGCTGCTGCTGATGCCATTCCATTGTTGCAGTATCTGATACAATCAGGCCCTCCTCGGTTTCAGGAGAAGTCAGAATTTTTATTGCAATGTTTGCCTGGGACTCTGGTGGTAATAATAAAGCGAGGGAACAACATGAGACAATCGGTTGGAAACCCAAGCGTTTATTGCAAGCTTACCCTTGGAAATCATCCACCTCGCCAAACGAAGGTACCATCTATTTATGAATACCTTTTCATTTAAAGTACAGTATCATTTGTCATTGCTATGTGAGGTTAGAACCCGTTTTATGCAGCGTCGACCAAACTCTTAACTTTATAAAGAACTTCTACTTTGTGTGTTTGGGAGGGGTGATAGTGGATGAGAGGGGGGATGGAGGGAGTAAAGTATCATAAATTTCAAACTTGTAAATTAAGTAGAACAAGAGGGCCCTAGAAAATAAAGTAGGGATGTGCTTGCTTAAGGAACCTCCACATCCAACCTTGAGGTTGGGGTTGAAGTCAGTAAGAGAGCACAGTGTGAAAGGCCCATTCTTGGTGCCTGGAAGTGGGTTAGGTGGGTGGGGTGAGTTTACCTTGTCTACTTCAATTAATGCATTGGAAATTATGGTGATGTTTGATTCAACATAATTGGTCACCAGCACTTGCACTTCTCCAATGACAAAATAATTAAGTTGAACTTCTTTGAGTGTATAGATCTTTTCTTGCTGTTTCCTTCCCACCATCGTATGGTTTACGATATCTTGCTTTTGTCCTGTCAGGTTGTTTCAACTGGTCCTAATCCAGAGTTCGAGGAGAGCTTTTCATGGTCCTTTGAAAGTCCTCCTAAAGGCCAGAAGCTCCATATTTCATGCAAGAATAAGAGCAAAATGGGGAAGGTAAGAGGATATAAGCTATTGTCCTGTTACTATTACAAGTAATGGGACACACTGAACATTTTGCTGAAGCATGCTTCTTGATTTCTCACTTCTTGACATGTGCTAAATTTGTTCCAATTTTGATGACAGAGTTCATTCGGAAAGGTCACGATCCAGATTGATCGTGTAGTTATGCTGGGTGCAGTCGCTGGGGAGTACACCTTGTTGCCCGAGAGCAAAAGTGGACCCTCAAGGAATTTGGAAATAGAATTTCAATGGTCCAATAAGCAGCAGCAATTGGAATAAGGTTGTTACTCAAACTGCATTTTAGGGGTATAGGAACCAATATTTGGTACTTTTTTTCATATCTGTTTTCTGTGTCCTGTTTAGTCACAAGGGAATGTATATAGTGTATGGTACAGGTTTTACTCTACTCTTAATCATATTTAGTTGTTGTAACGGCTGTTGTCGATGTAATCTTTTGTAACCTGAGTCAGTATCTTTAAGGAAGGGACATGGATTCATGGTTTGCTTCCTTTGTATTTTTTGTATTCTTATGTTGTTTGATGAAAGAAAAGAGTGTTTTGGTTTGGACTGCCTTAGTAGAGGATGTGTATTACATTCATAACTAACCATTACACTTGATTGTTATGTGTGAATTCAGTATGTTGTATGCACTTTCACTTTGTTTGAACATCCATCATTTCTTTTTCCTTAAAAAAAAACTCTATAGAGATGTTTATTGAACTAATTTTTAAAATGAAATTAGAAGGGCTATAGTTGTTTGAAATGTCTCTTAGAAAAGATGTAGTAAGTGCATAAAGCATATTACAAGGTCAAATTAATCTGATCAAGAGTCAGCACATGTTAAAAAATAAAGTACACTAATTTAGACTTCAAAGTATGAGATAAATAAGTGAGCTGCATTTAATTGTCCTTTCAACTAGTAAATTAAATTAAATTAAATTAGAGAGTTAACTCCTCTACATGTGAAAATGTTCTTTTGATGCGTGGTGAGGGAGAAGAGTATCAGAAATTCAATGAGTTTATCACAGAATTTGAGAGAAGCCAACATAAGATTTGACACTGATTTTTGCTTGTTATATTAGAGGAGTAAATTCCCTCAATGGTCATCCATATTTGGGAAATTGCCTACTAATATTATTTTGGGAAAAGTACGTAAAATATATCCAATTTGAAATTATTTACTCTTAATAGATTCAGTCCAAACTATTTACTTTCAATAGACCCGCAACCTAAATTATTTACCTTCTTACCTCCTTTACCCCTTTTTATTTCGCCTTGACATCATGCTGGCTTTACAGTGTATATATATACCATATCAGTGTCATATAGAATATGCTCAATCCTCTCTGATACTCTGGCATATATTGATACTCAATTGGTATCATATCGGATTATGTTTTTCTTAAGAAATAAATAAGAAACAAATAATTTTTTTATTAAATTCTAAATTAGTAGAACATATATTCGTTGTGATACTCTATCAGTATATTTATACCATATCGGTATCGTATAGGAATAGAGATTATTAAAGTTACAAAATTATTTATTCAACTCTAAATTAGTAGAAAATATATTCTTGTGATACTCCATTAGTATATTGATACCTTGTGGGTATCATATAATTCTGAGCTCTTCTTTTAATAAATAAAATAATTAAGAGAAAATTATTAAAGTTACAAACTTATTTATTAAATTCTAAATTAGTAGAAAATATATTTTTTGTGATCCTCTATCGGTATATTGATACCATAGCGATATCATATGTGCATGGGCGGAGCTATTGGTATCATCATACAAGGTGGATGCTGACACCAGCACGCAAATTTTAACAGTAGAGAGGTATAAACTTAATTTTTTCTTTTTTTTAATAATACATTTATTAACCCTTTAAACCAATAAAATTTTATCCGACAAAAAGCGATGCAAAGAAGTCTGCCATATGCTACTCTAGGATTTATTACGTCAAAGTATATTTTGAGGAAAATAGGGATATCTGCACTTTACATACAAGATATATACATTGTATACATTTTATCAGTATCCATTGTAGTTCTTCATACACATTTATATTTATATAATCTGTGTATCTATCCCAAAGTATATGTAACGCCCGGTAAAATTACCAAAATATCCCTGGAGTGAGGGTATGCGCGTAACGCATCTTCCGATGCTCGTATGGCGAATCCGAGACCGGATTTGTGATCAGCATGGAAAATGGAGTGGGAAAATGGTCTCGGTCGAATTTTAGAGCGACCCGATCGAAAGATAAATTTTCGGATCAAGTCACAAAACAGTGGCTGTCCGCGACGGAGGCGCGTTGCAAACCTGACGCGGAGTGGCACTTGTGTGTTTTCCAAAATTTTCGACGGGATGGAGAGAACTCGTACAAAAGCACTTTTTCCAAAATTACACAGTACGCGATAGGTCTGCGTCGCGGACCGTGTGTTTTCCCGAACTGCAAATTCCTAATTTAATTCTAGGGGCATTCTAGTCAATCCCTAGTCCCTCTTAAACACTGGTACACGACTAATTAAGTCGTTTTCAACCAGAAAAGGGTCTAAAACCTCATTCTAAGTCCTATCCCTTAGAAACTAACAAGGCTAGGGCTTGAGGAGAAGAGAGAAGAGCTTGTGGGAAGAATTCGAGCGGAGACCCCGAAAGTACTCGATTGCTAACGGCATCACAGGTATGTAAGGCTAAACTAAAACATGGGATTGTCCTCTCATGTGCCCCATAGAGGTCATAGATGAGTTGATGATTGAAGAGTCTACATGCATGAGTTCTTTGATGGCTTTTCTTGAAAATTATATTTGAAATTTCATGTTTTCCATGTTGATGATCATCATACTATTTGTTTTCTTAAATTGAATATTTTTCATGAGAATTTGCATAACCCTACATGACTATTTTGAAAAGCATGCATAATGAACTTGAGGATTGAGTCTAGAGCCTTGGATTGTGATTGTGATTGTGATGAGAGAATGATGAGTCTAGAGCCTTGAGTTAAGATTGTGATTGTTGATTGTGATTGTGATTGTGATGAGAGAATGATGATTCTAGAGCCTTGAGATAAGATTGTGATTGTTGATTGTGATTGTGATTGTGATGAGAGAATGATGATGAGTTGGTAGAGTTTGATTGTCTTATGAGTCTCTAAAAATTAACTCTACCGATGTGTCTATTCACTTGATTCCTAATGATTGATCTGAACCTTGAGTCATTGATGAGATTGATTGATGAGAGGGTTAAAGTCCCTATGAGATTGATTGATGAGAGGGTTAAAGTCCCTATGAGCTTGATTGATGATAGGGATAAAGTCCCTATGAGATATCGATCGTTGACGGGGTTAAAGTCCCTACGAGATTGGTTTGATTGGATTGATGGTTTTATAAGCATTGAGTCGGGAGGAGTATCGAGCACCGAAATGGGTAAGAGTGAGTCCCACTCGAACCCATTAAACTATGTCGCCAAGCATAGAAGAGGTTTTCCTCTTGAGTTTATGTCCCTGAAATCAATAGCGGACTTTGTTGATTGTTCTGTCTCCATCTTGGATTTATCCATTATGGTTTCGATTCGTCTCTACCTGGCAAGTACGGGACAGCCGTGGCAACACCGGCGGAATTGTTGTACAATCACTGGCTCATAAGTGATTGTTGTCGGTTAAGAGAAACTCCCATAAACTTCCTACCCTACATTGAGTCGGAAAGAGATGAGAGGAGGTGAGCTCCACTGAGATGAGATGAGATGAAATGAAAGGTGATGAGATAAGAGGAGGTGAGCTCCTTTGAGATGAGTCTGAGATGATTGCTGAGGTTTGAGTTGATGATAGGTCACTTGTCTACTCTTTATTCTTGCATAGACAGACATTTGACTACTGATGTGATTTGATATGTATTTTAAGTTGTTGTTTCCATATTATTCTACCGGTTTCTGTTTCATTCAGCTATTTTACATACCAGTACATCCCAAGTACTGACGTCCACTCTGGACTGCATCATTTTATGATGTAGAGGCAGGTACTAGAGATCATCAACAGGCGCTCCGTTGAAGGTCTGAGATTCGAAGCTGATTTGGTGAGCCTCCCCTACTCCGGAGGATCCACTACTTTTATTTCATCATGCTTTAGAGTTAAATTGGACTATTGATTTTGTTTTGATTTGGGTAGCCATGGATTTGTCATTGGCACCACATGATTAATGATAGAGGCTTCATAGACGAGGGTCGAGTATTGATGTTGAGATTGTGAGCTAGTTCTTTCTACTAGCCTTCATTATTTTATATACTCTTTGAGACTTTAGATGAGATGTGTCCATTACCTAATTATATTTTTCGCTGTTCAGTAAAGTTTATTTGATTGAATGATGTGATGAGGCTAAGTGGTTCGCTTGGAGACTAGCAATAGTCTTTGAGTGCCGGCCACGCCAAGGGTACCCTCCCGGGGCGTGACAGTATATCTTTCCACGCAGTGAAGGAAAAAAGACAGTTCGATTGAATATTTATTTTTAGATTCTTTTATCTGTTAGAAAAATTGATAATCTACTATTTTTCCTTTTTTAAAATCTCAAATTTATATAATAACTGTATGAGCAATATATACTTTAGTGTATAATGTATACACAATAATTACATAAGTGTATAATGACATATATCTTTTTTGACAATGGCCATTGTTTTTTACATCTTTCATTTTCTCTTAAAATTCTTTCCAAAATAAAATAAAATAATTAAATGAGATTTTAGATTTGAGTATAAATTGTTAATACTTTGGAGGTAAAGTATATCTTGGAGTCAAATGTTATAAAATTGAGTCATTGAAATTCAGAGGCAATGTTATTTTCCTAGATAAAATTGTATAAATTTGATAAATACCAAACTGATTGAAGGAAATATCCAAAATTACTGACTTTTATCAAAATTACTAATAATACCAACTTTTTTGTGAACTTTGATACACAAGCGTAGAACGACGATACCTAGAAAATTTCGGCTGATACCTAACAAAATATAGGCGAATATGGAAACAGTTACGTATTTTTAGTAATTGTAACAGCTACTATAATCTGGTTCCTTAATCGACGGAAAATTGGTAATTTGAATAAGATTCAATCCCAAAAAAATCTGAAACAGATTCGCTAATCATAAACATTTTTTTTAGAAAAAAAATTCCTTTATGCTGTAATAATAATACAATTAATTGCATAATTAAAAAAATTTAATATGTATTAGGTATCGAAATTGTTATTTTCAGTTTATTTGTATGTCAGTTTGTTAGTTTGGTCTGATACCTACAAGTATGAGATGTTTGATACTCTTATCAGATACCCATATTGTGATACCCTTGTATGAAACCTTTTCTGATACCTATATGTGCAAGAAAAGTCTGATACCCTTGCCTGATACCTATATTTTGAAAATCATGTGTATGAGATATTAACATTTGAGGTATCACATATTGCAGTAATCAAAAATGACAATAGCACCTTTTGCAAATAATTTTAATAATAGGCTCTAGTTAAAACTATAATAATCATATTGTGATAGCATTGTCTGATACCCTTGTCAGATACCTATAAGTATGAGACATATCTGATACCCTTGTTTGATACACACATTGTGATATTCATGTGAGTGAAAAAAACTTGAATAATAAACTAACAACGAAAGAATAACCTTTGTGAAATTATCTATTAACATTCACTGGAATTATAATGTAGGGATGTAAATTGAATAACAATCATAAAGATGTATCCAAAAAATATTGTAAATAACTTTTAATTACACAAAAAGAAGAATGCTATTTATGTGTCAAAAAGAAAAAAAAATGCAGTTATATTTATAGGTTCTTCCTAATCTGATTCTGCTACGAAAGAATCACGACGTTGTCGCTATCTGCTGGACGAGATGAATCTCTCGGCCTTGGAGGGTCGTCGTTTTCACTTTCAAAGGAAGGAGATTCCATCGGAAAAAATGGCAGAAAAAAAAATGGTGATGCTGTGTATGAAGGAAGAAGAAGAGAGATTGAGGGAAGGCGGAACAATAAAGAAAAAGTAAAAAAAGTAACTTTGAAAAGGTAACTGCCAACAAATAAACCGGGAAAGGAAAAAAAATAATTAACTGCTTAATTTTAATTGGACTGTTACCAAAAAAAAATAGAAAAAGGAAGTGGACTTCTTATTAGTTTAGGTATAAAAAAAAAGATGGAAAATTTTAAAAAAAGGGAATTTCAGTAATTAAATTAAATGGTAGGTAAAACTAAAGATTATGATAAAATTAGTCGTGTATTTCTGTAAATTTCCCATAAAAAATCCCCCAAAACATGTTCATAGAACCAAATTCACATTGTCATGGGCCTTGTGAAAAAGGAGACAAAAGTGAGTCCCTCTAACATGGCTCACTTTTGTTCAAACATGACAAAGCAAACCAAAACAAAGTGCAAAATGCCCAACATCACAAAAATTTCCAAAATTGTCAATTCATTAATACAATGTATAAGAAACAATATATGGTACTGTTCCATCACTCACATAAATTATTACTACCATTTTGGCCCAACTGAAGTTTTCCTTTCATACAATAGAACAAAAAGATTTATATAATGTACTTCAAATACAGGTTTATTATTGTTACTACTTTTGCTTTAGATGAATATTTGATGAGCACATAGGGGTAGATTGCTGGGTGGTTAGAGTTATGCAAACTGCTAGTCATGTCGGGATTAATTAGTTATAAGGGAATCTATATATTGTTTTATGTCAGTATTAGTTGTGTTGAGATTAACTACTTATGTATTAGTTATTCTATCTTCAGTTCTGTAAAAAAAATACATAGATTTCCTCATAACTTATCATATTATATTAGTTATTATGCGAGTTTTCAAACTGCAAACCAAACACTGTACTAATTTTATACCTCAATAACTTACTTTTTAATTAGTAGCTATCAGACATAATTTTACTTATGCAAAGATTTAATAAATCAGCTACCAAACAACCCTATAGTGCTGAAAATATAATACTCCCTTTATTCCCTTTTCTATGTCACCTTTTGTGATTTCAGTTGCATTAAGGAAAAAAATGACTTTACTATTTTGCCCTTATCTAGTGTACATTACTTGCTTTTTTAGTTCTTCTAGTTGGCCAAATATATCTTTTCAAAGCTCATTAATTATCAAGGATAAGACGGAAGAACAGTGTTATTTATGCATTGATTTTGTGAAATGACATATATTAAGGACCCTATATTTATAGTAAGGACGACATATAAAAGAGATCGAAGGAAGTATTAAATTGAAGAAAGATATTTTCTTCTTTCATTTTTTAGTGGGTAAGTGGGGACCCCCAAAATAGCAATTTTCTTGGAGGTTTTAAGTAGCCACATGGAAAAAATGTGTCACAATTATTTCCAAAAAAGATTGGTGTCACATCCTCCAGCTATTGAACCAACAGAAGTGATTTAGGACACTTGAGCTACCAAAGGCCTTAAAATGTTCAAACTTTTATCCTTTCATTATTGTTTTTGCTCATTCATCTTTTTTTGCTTTCACTTTTCTCTATCATTCATTCATTCTACTTGTCACTTAAGCAAAGTTTGATGTGTTCTTGGCCATTATTACTCCAAATGGGAAGTGAAAGACCTATTATGTTAGAGCATATTTTAAGCTCCTTAGTTTATGATAGTTGCAATAAATAAATTTAACCACACAAACTCTAATTCTCATTCAAGTTACTATGAGTAGGTATTATATTGCATTATTTACATTGATACTTTCTTCTTGCCTTTTTAATCAAGACAAAAGAAAAAATATACTCCCTCTTATCATTATTTCGCTTTACGAGGTTAACTTGACTAAACTTCAAAGCTAAATTTAAAATTTGAATCTAAAATTTAGATGGTTAAAAACTATACGAAAAATGCTATAAGTTGAAATAATGACAAGTGGACGAAGGGAGTAATAGAAATGGTGCTATATATCATATATTATTATCTATCTATATTGTATTAAAAATGTGAAGACCCTTAGAAATGTTGTTTGAACTTTTTGCACTAGAAGACTTCTCTTTATATAAAAATGTCTTTTCACTATTTTTTTTTTTAATTTATCAAGTATTTACTCTTTTATTTATTTAATTTCAAGATTTACTTTTGAATTAGAATTTCTTTATATTTAGAATTCTCTCTTGATTTAGGACTATTCTATATAAATGATTGTCCAGATTGCGAAAAGAAAAAATATTCCCATATTTTTTTTAATATTTAAAACTTTGAAATTAATTAAAATCTAGATCATCAAATATTTTGTTAATAAAAGTATGTAAAAAGAAAAAGAGTAATTAAAATTACGTTGGATACATTAAACAACTCTTTTTATATTTAGGAGTCTTTTTTAAAATTAAATTTTAATCAATCAATTATTTAGCTCCTAACTATTCAACTCCAAATTATTACTTATTATATTCATAAAATATTATCATATCTATATTATAAATAATTGTATTGATTTTCTCATCTTTGCCTGCACATAATAGATTAAACTATTGCACCAAATTAATAGTATTTATTTAATTTTATTTATATGAATATTGTATTTATTTTAATGACAAGTACTATTTATATATAATTTTTAAATTGACACGACACATACGTGCAAAACACGTACACTAAACTAGATTTTTATAGTGGAAAGCTTCAAAATGCAAAATCGAATTATCATTTTATTTTTACCCCTAAACTAAATTAAAATATTATAAACATCTAATAAATTTAATATTAAATAGTAATAATATCATATTATTATAAAAATACTAAAAAGTGGGAAGGTAATTTATCCCCAATAGTCATAACAAATAAATAATCAAAGAAATGTGAAAATGTAACAACACATCTTGAGATGAGAAGTCCCACGTCGACCAAACACAAGAGAAATGCTGGGTATATAAGTAAATGACTGGTTTATATACTGTGAGACACCTTTTAGGGTGAGCCCAAAGGGACAAATCCGTGATGGGCTAGACCCAAGAGCGGACGATACTTCACTGTGTTAGGTCAGGTCGTTATAGGTGGTATCAGAGTCACTCTTGTGTCAGCCCTGTCGATGTGGGTCAGAGTTCAACTGAGTTTAGGCGAATCCCGATGAGGCAGTGCAAACCTAAGTACTGAATCTAGGTGAACCCCATGCGATGGGGCAAATCTTAACGAGGACGCTGAGTCCATAGAGGGGGTGTATGTAACAACCTATCTTAAGATAAGAAGTCTCACATCGGCAAAATACAAGAGAGATGCTGGGTATATAAGTAAAATACTGGTCTATATACTGTGAGACGTCTTTTGAGGTGAGCCCAAAGGAACAAATCCGTGATGGACTAGGCCCAAAAATGGACTAAACTTTAGAGTGTTGGGCTAGGTCGTTAAAGAAAAGTTACCCTTGAAACTCTAAGAATCAATGAACTTTGATATGCATTTAAAAAGATGATTATATCATAATATTTATTATAAGCGTTCTTCACATTTTGTACGTTTAATTTAATTTCTTCTGGAACTCTAAACATGAACAAATTAACTTTTAGCTATAATTTGAAATTAACTTTTAGATACAATTTGTGATAATGAAGTAATTTAGTGTATTTAATATTTTTATTCACAAGATAAACATATCTCGATAGCTGTTAATATTATTCATTATAAATAATACAATTTGATAAATTAAATTAACAGGCTGAGCATAGTAGTCTTCCATGTTCTCCTGTCAAAGGAAAAACAGGTGAATCATATTTTTGAAGTTGTTGAGCTTCTTTTTTAATAATACATAGTTGTTTCTTCCATATATTTTCATATGGACCAAAGATTATGATCTTTTTTGAATTCTTTGTTTGGTGAACTTTCATATTATGCTTCAAGTTGATTCACTTTCTTCGTACGAAGTAGGGATGGTAACGGGTAGGGCGGAGCAGAACGATTTTAGAGCTATGCATTTGTGGAGCAGGGTGAATATGAAGAGATCTATGATTAATATGTTATGATAAAAATTTGATTCCTCATCATATATTTTTGAAAAGTACTTAGCTTCTACTTTTAATTGTTAACTATTCAATAAATTAATTATAAGGTACCATATATCAAGACGTTTTACTAGCGAAACTTTGAAGATGATTCCTAGGAGGTCAAATTTCTATTAAAATTTGTGTCATCCTCTAGCCATTATTAGTTTTGTACATGCCCTTCTTTCATTTATATCTTTGATTCATTTGAATGATTTTGCTTATGCATATGAATGGATAAATGAAATAAGAATTATTACAATCAAACAAAGATAATTGTATTGGTATTTTTAATGATGAAAAATAACACTGCAAATATTTTTCAGCCTTATGTCACAGACTTAGATTTTGACTAAAACTTTCGTGCAGCACTCGACAACTCACTCACGATTATTTCACGATCTTGTTAGCTTAGGTAAGCATTTTCAACTAGATTGCTAAGGAAACACTAGACTGGAGAAGACAAGAAAACTTTTTAAGAGAAAACTTGTTTATAATTTGAAAGATTGCTTACACTTTTCTTGATGGCCTACAAATAAATGGCTCGCCTATTTATACTACTCACTAGGGGTTAAAATATAAGTAATAGTTACTTTATAAGTCTTCCAATATTTATAAATTAATCCCTACTCTAGAAGGCTCTACATATTTAGAGTTTTCTAAGGGTGTTCAAGAATTATCTACAATATTCTAGAGTCTTTCGAAAACCTCCTTATGATTCTAGATTATTCCCCTTTTTATGATGATCAACAGGCGGGTTGTGACATTCTCCCCCACCTGTTGTGGCAACAATCGTGGCGCACTATTGTTGCGAAGAACTTTCAGACCTTTTCTTTAAACTTTCACAAATCCTCATACCGCTCCCATTTGGCCTCCTCCAGAGATTGTCCCTTCCAGTGAACGAGGAACATAGTCGTGGATGGTTGTCCTTGTTTCTGCTTGGCTTGATAGTCGATGATGGCCTCGATGTCTTGGTCATGAGAGGCACTAATTGTGGTAAGCACCTGATTTGTATGCCCTTGACTAGGATCGTCCTTTTCCTCATGGTATTGCTTGAGGACGCTGGCATAGAAGACGGGATGAACCTTGAGTGTAGTGGTAACCCTAACTTATATGAGATCTTGCCCACCTTGGCAACGATCTTGAACGGCCCCGCATACTGTCGTACCAAATTTGATGCACACCTCGCAATGCCATGAACTACCTAGGGTTGAACTTAACCAAGACCAAGTGTCCAATTTGGTCGTCCGTGGGACGACACTTGAGGTCGGCAAATTTCTTCATCTTTTTTGCTACCTTATCTAAGTAGGATGTAGCAATGTCAAGCTTCTCCTCAAATCCTTTGGCCATATGATAAGCCTCCAAACTCTTTCCCTCAAATGAGGTCGATAGTGAATGTGGAGTTTGTGGTTGTTAGCCTGTGGCTAACTCAAATAGTATCCTCCCGATGGCCACGCTCTGTTATAAGTCATATGAGAATTGGGTTATATGCAGAAGTCTCGTCCAATCCTTTTGATGAGAGCTCACAAAGTGCCTTAGGTAGCATTCTAACAAGGCATTAGCTCGCTCGGTTTGGCCATCGATCTACAAGTGGAAACTAGTGGAGAAGTACAACTCCGTGCCAAGAATTTTGAACAACTCTCTCCAAAAATTTTAACTGAAGTCAATTTTTCAAGATTTAAAAAAATTTCAAAACATAAAAAAACTGCACAAAATCTGAATGAACGATCAGACAATTGAGCTGTCAATGTCAGCAAGTCACAAATAACTTGGGTCACTATGAAAAAGCTCTAAATGATGAAAAGAATGTATTAACATGAAAAAAACCCGAAGGATCAATACAAAAAGAGGCTTAATTACGTTAACAATGATTTTTGTAAATACTTAGTAAGACGTATCGTAAAATCTAATAAGTCTAAATTGTTTCAAGATTTCTGCATTTTGACATTATGGGATTAGACATATGTAGGTGTTATTCATTTTTTCTATTATTTTTTTTATTAGACACTTATTTAATATTTTTGAGAGAAAAAAAAGTGTAGTCCCATCTGAACCTAGTGCTTTAAAAGGCTTAAAATAGAATATAAAATCCTTTTTTGAGGATTCTTTATATAGATCACTATGATTCTCTATAAGCCATATATCTTTCCTTGGCATAAGATATTAGTGTATAACTTAGAATAGTATTTGTTAATCATGCCCTTAATATGTTTTTATTGTAAAACTAATTTCCTACATCATCTTTTAGACTAAAGATTCCTTGAAGCAGACATGTTAATATACAGATGCCTTGAAAAAATTAAATTAAAAAGTCTGCAAAATATTTTTTATTAGCCTCACATAATAAAAGAGAAGAAGCAGATAGGACAATCGAGAACCGCTCCCCAACTGATTGTTTATATATAAGCAGTAAAATAGCCTCGTTTTGAATTCCAAAATTCTTAAGTATTGCGTGGGTTTCCTGATTTGTAGAATCAATTTGATCCACTCTTTCTTACCACATATCTAGAAAACAAATCCAACTTTAAACTTTATTAAACCAATTTTTTCTATCTTTTTGTCACATAAAAGACAACCAATTTTGATCAAGTTAATTAAAATGTTACTTTCACCTAATTTTTGTACATTTCAGAACGAAAATACGTCATTACACTTCAAAATAAAATTAATTACATAATTTGAGATAATTTTATAAACCCCTCTCAATATTTTGCTTCATAATAATAATCTTCCTTTTTTTAGTTTACTTATTACACTTACTTTTCCTTTGTTAATTTTTCATAACATTTTTAACTCATTACCATTAATTTAAAAATATGATTTGACTAGTTAGCTCTTACTAATATATCCATTTGTTTAGTGAATTTCACAAAAACACTAAAATGGTAGAGATTTTTAATCACTAAAAAAAAGTATTACTTATTTATATTTTGTGCATAAATTTTTTTTTGAAAAAAAAGGTGGACCTAGGCCATCTAGAGTGGTACAATTGGAGTAATTTTCTATTGAATATGATAAAAAGATGGTAAAACAAGAAATCATGTAAAACCTCACCCTTAAATCAATTTGTTATCCACTAATATTCTTCTTTAAGTGATGCTAACATTAACCTCTAGTCAATGTTAAATAGAGTACATCAAAGAATATAATGTCAAATCTCTTAAGCTTTTTAAGACTAATTATCATGTTTAGGGGAACACACCACATGATTTTGCTTAAAGTAAAGTTAATTCTTCAAAGAACAATGAAAACAACTTATCTTTCTCTTCTTTTCTTGTTGATTGTAATTTAATCCTCTTTTGATTGCTATATTTAGGTGAGCTATCTCCATGTACATTGTGTGAGAACTTGTTGTTTTGATTGTGTTCATTAGTTCTAACTCAAATTATAACCATTTGTTTATAAAGTAAGATTTTATCATATGCATGATTCCATCTTTAAAAAGGAAAAAGATAATCAAAATTGCTATAATAAAAAAAAATGAGGGAATTACAATTCAATTTTCAACTCTAAAAATTAGAGGAATTGACACAATGCCCACCAACCAAAATAACAGCCAGGAAATATGTATTTTTTGTATATTAATGTATAATATACATGAAATATACATTTGTATATTAGTATATATTTGGTTATTAGAAATAACCTTTCTACCTTCAAAATAGAGTTAAAGTCTAGGTATATTCTACTCTTCTCAAACTTTACTTTGTGGAACTACACTGATTATATTGTTGTTGGCTAGAGAATATAATTATATTTGATCGACTAGCCCGTGACAAAGCCAATATTTCGTTAAGATTGTTAAAGATTTTTGACATTTATATTTTATATATAATATAACTTTATTGACAAGAGTGTTCAACCGATCATCCTTCATTACGTGGCAAGCCACTACGACTAGCTAAATTTGTAACTTGCCAGATAAAATAAAGTTTTGAACAATAAAGTCGTATTATATGCACTAGAATATTGAGCTACTTATAATTCAATCCAAAATTTAAGTGCTACTTACTAAGCTCCCAAATTTTGTTATTTCTTTAGTAATTACTATTAAGAATAATCAGTTGGAAGATCTGATAACAAGATCATCAATAAAATATTCATTCACACCAGAAACGAAACATATAGAAAGAAATAAAAACAACAGTGAGATGGCAAAAAAATTTTAAACCTATTTTTTTCGTCTCAAAATATTTATCATTTTTATTTAAAATATTTATCTCATGAAAATACTAGTCATTTAAAAGATCAAAATGAAATTAATTATTTTTTCTCATTTTTATCCCTAAGAAGTAGATATTAAAAAAAACAGAGATTATATTTTAAGACATAAATAAAAGTAAAATACTTAAACAACTCTCTTAATTAAAATTTTCTCAAGAGTTGTGCAAATGAAAAAAATATGTATTTTGAGAAAGAGAATAACAACAACAATATACCTAGTGAAATCCCACAAGTGGAGTCTGGGGATGGTAGAGTGTACGCAGATCTTATCACTATCTCATAGAGATAGAGAGACTGTTTTTGAAAGACCTTCGGCTCAAATATAACAATTCCAGAAGAAGAAAATAATAGATATAGAATAACGACTAAAATGAAAAGTAATGATGATTCCCCAAATAAAAAAAAGTAGCAAACTATATGACGGGCAATAACAATACAATATATAAAGACGTAACTAATCCTACTAACATATTACCTCACAAAGGCAAGACGACATCCTACTCATACTAGTCTATTAATCGTCTACCCTAATCCGCAACCTATATTCCTTTATATCTAAGGTCATGTCCTCAGTGATATGAAATTGCGTCATACCCTGTCTAATCATCTCTTTCAAATACTTTTTCAGTCTACCTCTATCCCTCTGCGTAACTCATAAATCCAATCTTCTACACCTCCTAATTGGTGCATTGACACACTTCTTCTGCATATACCTAAACCATCTCAGTCTCGCTTTTCTCATTTTGTATGCCACAAAAGCCACCGCTACCTTCTCCCGAATAACCTCATTCCTAATCTTATCATACCTAGTATGTTCATGTATCTTCTGAACATGAGATTTTTTAACTAGCTAGCACTTCATCCCATATAAAAAAGACGGTCAAACCATCATTCTGTAAAACTTACTTTTAAGTTTAGGTGGTATCGTCTTATCACATAGTCCTCCAGATGCAAGCCTCAATTTCATCCATGTTGTCCCAATGCGATGCGTGACATCATCATAGATATCACCACTAACTATGGATGGCGAATTTAAGATATTTAAAGCTTTCTCTCTTGGGAATAGATTGAGTAGCAATCCTCTCTTCCATGTCTACTCCATCCCTCTTAACATAAAATTTGCACTCCAAGTATTATGTTTTGGTCATGCTCAATTTGAGCACTTAGGACTACAGAGTATGTCTCCAAACCTCCAACCTATCATTAACTATATTTCGAGTCATCCGCAAATAGCATAAACCATAGAACCTCCTCCTGAATAGATTGTGTCAGCTCATCCATCACTAAGGCAAAAAGAAAAGGGCTCAACGCAGATCCTTAATGAAGTCCGATCTCAACATACAGGAAAACACTCTGAGTCTCCTCCCACCATTTTTATAGAATTTTTGGCTCCATCATATATATTTATTTTATCATCCTAATATACATCATTGGAAAATCTTTCACCTCCAAACAACTCCATAGGACATTTCTCAAAACTTTATCATAGACCTTCTCAAGATTAATTAATACTATATGAATGTTCATCTTTCTTTCCCTATATTTCTCTATCAATCTCTGAATAAGATGAATTACTTTGGTAGTCAATCACTCTAGCCTGAATCCGAACTAATTCTTTGAAATAGACACTCCTCTCCTGACCATCATCTCCACCACTTGATACCCCTGTAATTGTTACAGGTTATGATATCACCTCTGTTTTTGTACATTGAACCATTGTACTCCTCCACCATTCATTCAACATTTTTAAAATCTTCAAAATAACATTAAATAACCTAGTCAACCACTTCATACCATCCTTAATAGCGTCCTTTCAAAACTCTACCGAGATCACATTGGGCCCGGTCGCTCTTTCTCTGCTCATCCTACTAAAAGCAAGTCTAAGATCCTCAATCATAAAATGCGTGCAATAACTAAGATTTCGATGACTATCAAAATATGCAACTCACCCAATTCAATATCTCTATCCCCTTTTTTATTCAAGAGTTTTTGGATGTAAGTTTGTCACCTTTTCTTAATAGAAGTCTTGTCTACCAACACCTCACCATCCTCATCCTTGATGCACTTCAATTGATTGATCCAAGTATTTTTTTTCTCTCTCTTTCGCGAGCCTATATAATCTGTTGTCTCTATTTTTTCTCCTAGCTTGACATACAAATGTTAAAATGCTATGGTCTTAGCACTCGTGACCGTCAACTTACTTTTGTCTTTGATGTCTTATAGGTATCCTTAAGCCTCCATGTTTCATCCTCATCATACACTTCAACTATTTTGTATATGAAACCTTCTTAACTGTCACTTTGCCTTGAATCTCTCCATTCCACCACCAATCACTTTGATGTCCACCAAATGTCTCTCTCAATACCCTTAGTACCTAGGTAGCTACTTTCCTAATGCAATCAACAATCATGTCCTACATGTTGTTTGCGTCTTCGCTGCTAATCTAAGCTCCCTCTCCCCCATCTCTTGAGAAAGGACAGGAGTCAACCACTCCCCCCATTTAATCCTTGATTGGTCATATAGGGCCTTCTTCTTCCGGTCCTTCTTAATTTCTAAATCCATCACCAAAAACCTATATTGGGTAGAAATATTTTCACCCAAAATAATGTTGTAATCCTTACAAAGGCTTCTATCACCTTTGCGAAGGAGTAAGTAATCACTCTGAGTCTTAGCTACCGTACTACGGAAGGTAACACAGTGTAACACCCCTGAAATTTTGGAAGTGAAACATGTTTGTCAGACCTGGTTCTACGGGAGGCAGTTACGGATTGTAGTTTGGATGATGGGTCATCATTGGTGATTGTGGTTGGAGATAGAATAATGAGTCTGTAATTTTGAATAGGACAAAAGGGATTATGAGTCGTGATTTGGGTTACGGCCCGTGGACCAGGTTGTAAGAGGTGTTCCAGAGTTGAAAATTTTGGCTAAGATGGAAGGGAGTCCATGAGCGAGAACCATGACCCATAACCTATTCCACGAACCATCTGTCAATTCATAGACTAAGATCCAGAAACTCATAATTTTAGTCTGTTTCCAGCGAGAGAACCACGACCTGTAACCTGTTCTACGGACCATCTGTCAATCAGTAGAATCAAATCCAGAAATCTATAATTTTGATCTGTTTTTCCACGAGAGAGGACCATAACCCGTAACCCATTTCACGGGTCGTAAATAGAGTTTCGTGGTCCATTTTTGACAGTCTTCTTGAAGGATAATTCTATCTTTTTCCATCATTCTTAATTAAAACCTATGAAATTTTGGTTTTGTTTTGAACCCCTTATCAGTACCCTAAGGGTAATACTGTTCATTCTACACTTAAAGATCTTGAGAGCATCGAGGAGAGGAGAAAGCTAGGGTACTAAGCATGTGAGTGGAGATTTTCTGAGAATTGTCTGTTTTTTGAATTTTTTTTAGGTATGTAAGGCTAACTAGGACATGGATTTTGTCCTTCCATGTGCCTCATAAGCCGAATTGATGGAGTTGTAAATGAATTGAGTTTTCCATGGATGTTTCTTAAAGGTTTTTCTTAAATCTTAATGTATTCTTATCTAATCTTGCATGAAATATAGTTTTTATGTATTCAACACTTGAAATAGATGATTTTTCCTTTCTACATGAACCCTAGAATAAATTCTTGTTGTTTTTACATATTGCACTTAATAAATATGCATGAGTATAATTTGAGCCAAAAAAGTCTATAGAGTTTCTAAACGTCTTAACACTACTTTTGTTTCCTGAATATCATGAGTTGGAATGATGCATGATAGAGAGTCTTGATGAGTCATGAGCTAATCCTAAAAGAATGCTCATAAATCAAAGAGTTGATAGTTGATGTGATGAATCGAGTTGACAAATGTCCTATGAGACTAGTTGATTGATCGAGTGATTGTCTTATGAGCATTGAGTCTTGGGAGGAGTGTCGAGCACTGAATCAAATAAGAGTAAGTCTAACTCGAATTCAATAACTACGTCGCCAAATGTAGGAGAGGATTATAACCGTTAAGTCAGATATTCCTTTTGATAGGTCCCTGAAACAATAGAGGACTTGGTTGATTGGATCCATTATGGATCGATTCGCTTTTTACCCTGGCAAGTATTGAGCGGTTGTGGCAACATCAACGAGGTTATTGTACGATCACTGACTCAGAAGTGATTGTTGTCGAATAAGATAAACTCCTAGATAGGTTCCATACTGATAGTACTTTGATTGATTTGGATTGTATTGATTGGTCATTGTCTACTCTTTGTTCTTGCTTTAGATAGACATTTGACATCGTGATTGAGTTTATTATCTCTTGATTTGTGTTATCTGAGTTGATACTATTCTACGTTGATGCATGTTTCATTAAGCTCTTTGATAAACTCGTACATTCCACTTACTAACGTCTATTTGGGTTGCATCATTTTATGATGCAGAGACAGGTACTAAAGATCATCAATAGGTACTTAGTTGAGGATCTTCCCCATTATTCAACTGATTGGTGAGTCCTTCCTGATGTCGAAGGATGTACATTATTTATTTCATCTAGCTTTTATAGTTAGACTTACTTTTCTTTTGATTTGAGGTAGTCATGGACCTGTCATTGATACCATTGAATAGTTGATAGAGGCTTCATTAACTAGTATCAATTTGTTTGATTGTATATTGATTTTGAGCTAGTTCTTTTTATACTAGCCTTATTGACTTGATTTGATCATTCATATATTGAGATCGTCCACCTTTTGTTTTCTTTAGTCTTTCACTGATATAACAAATATTGATTGAATCAATGTGCTGAGGCCAAGTTGTTCACTTGGGGACTAGCAATAGTCTCTGAGTGCCGTCCACGTCTAGAGTACTCTCCCGGGGCATGACCCCCAGTGATTTTTCCTATTAGAAAAATATGAGTTAACCATAAACCAACTCAAAGACCTTATTAAAATCCAAGAAAGATGCCCTACCTTTGTTTCTCTCCCCAAAACCAAAGCCTCTATGAACATCATAAAAAATATTAGAAGTTTCACCAATATGCCCATTAAAATCTCCCTCAATAACAATCTTTTTGGTGTTTGACATACCTCTCACAACCTTATTCAGGCCCTTCCAAAAGATCTTTTTAACTTACTTATCCAGGCTCACTTGAGGCGTACAGGCAATAACAACATTCAGATCTAATCGACATCATCCTATCATAAATCCTCCTAACCTCAACCACATACTCCCTAAGGTCCTTGTCTACTAGGATATCTACTCCATTTCTATTCCTAGAGCCTTTGGAGTATTAATTTAAATTTGTTCACGTCCCAAACCTTGATACCTACCCATCTGATCTTCTGAGCACATGCTATATTAATCTGTCTCCTTTTAAAACTATTCACCAGTTCTATAGACTCCTCTGTAAGAAACCCTATATTCCAGAGAGGAATATATATTTTACTTGGGACTTTTCTCTATATCTCATAATGATTGATATACTTTTTACTTTCTCTATCTTTTTCAAGGCAATTTTTGTTTTGTAGTTTGGAGTTATTTTGGGTAAAATGTTGGAGTTCAGATAGTCAATCGAAATCAAATTTTGAGCTTAAATATCACAAATTATAAATGTAATGCACATAATTTTATGTCGTGGAATAATTGAATGACATTATTTTCATGCTTATACATGATTTAAAAAATATTTTTTAAATATTTAAAATTTAATTGAATTAAAAAAATAAAGTGACGCGAAAAGTAGTACTACATACTAAGAAAAGACAGAAATATCTTATACAAAACAATTCAAAGCTATAAGAAAAACATACGTAGACTCTAATATAATTTTATAAATAGGGTCTGAAAAAGATGATATATACACAATTTTACTCCTATTCTTATAAAGATAAAAATGTTATTTTCATAAATTTGAAATGAAATGGTTCTAAATGTGCAAAAAAAAAAAAAAAAACCAATTATTTTGATTATATTTCTTCATCGGTATAAAAAGTTTTGATGCTCGATGTTTGTATGTATTCACTTTTCACTATTATCTCTTACTTCTATATATTTGTAATTATATTCATCAAAGCTTTGCAAACCACTGCACTTTATTATTGGATTTAGAATATAATGTTGAATGTAATAAAATGGAGGACTTAGTCCTAAATACTCATTTCAAAATATTTGAATCTCTTAAATAAAAACATAACATGTATACCATTTTTGTCATTCTCTATAAACTTCAATTTTTTCTAAAAATAGAAAATTGCATATAAGTGCTACTTGCACATTCTTGTTCCTATTTTGGAAATTTCTTAATTTTTGGAGTATTAGCCTTATTAGTAAAGAGTCAGAGAAATTTTCTGTTTATGAGTGGGGTATAAAATTTATGGATGATGTTTGGTTATAATTTTGAATCCGTTGTTATATATTTGCTCTAATTTTGTTGTTTTTGTGTTGAAACAATTTTTTCTAATTCGTTAGCAATGGTTCTCGACATTTTAGGTGCATCTATATCTATAGAATCTTTCATTCTCGTGCTTATTTTTATTATTGATATAGTTAGTTTATGCATGGCAAAAAGGAGGCATTGGAAGGATGCTTCATGAAGTGCTTTTTTTCAGAATTAAACTTTTGTTTGTCCATGATTTATTTATAATTTTGCAAATCCATAGCCCTAAAATAATACGCCTAATTCTTAAGATTAGAATTTGTCAAATTTTTAGTACCTTATTTTTTTTTAGATTTTTGAGCGTTAAAATTGAGTAATTTTTCATTCTTCTCCTCCTCCAACTCGTATACATTTTTATTTCAGCTACCAAAAAATATATATGCAAATTCAAACTTAATGCAACTCGAAAATTCTAATTTGTCTTCTTCCTCAAGTTTCAAATAGCAAAGATAAATAAATTTGAAAAAAAAATCGATGCAGAATTGTGATTTTCCAGAGAAATCAATAAATTTTCCACAAAAAATACTAATAATTTAACTAAACCTGTGCAATGCATGTATAATAACAGTTAAACTTTGTCTAAATTTGTATATGAAATGTGTAATAATATATATGTAATAATGTATACCTAAAAAAAAAAAAGAAGAAGAAGAAGTGAAACAAAAGCAATGTTATATAACAATTACAATGTTTATTTACACACTTAATATAACCATTATACATTTATTATAATTTATATAATTTATTATGCTACATAAAAATGTTGAACTTCATCTTCAACTTACTTTTCAAATGGTATGACTTCAACAACTAATATTATCAAATTTAAAGTAAAGGATTCTACTTACACTAAGTTTTCTCTAATTAAATAATAATTAACAGAAATGATACAGTAAAATTAAGCAGGCATTTGAATAGCCACCATAACACTAACCAGACACTAACCACCATAAAAATATTGGCATTGTTGAGAATCGATCTCAAAACGTTGGATTTAAGTTGTCAAGCTTGAACCATCAAGCCAAGCAACTCAATGGTCACTTACCTACTGCAGCTGCCTCTTGAAGCAGTCGAAGCAGACACAATAATCCTAAACTGCTCAACTTAACGACTTATTATATTAGAGGATTTGCGAAAGATTGAAAAATTATTGAGGGATAATTTGATAAAAACATAATTCTACTTAGAAAAATATTTGTTGCAGTAAAAATTAATAAATACTCGGGTTTTATATTCTTGTTGAAGCAAAAACTTCTTTCTAATAGTGGCATTATTATTGTTTCTGCCGCCCCACAAAAATATTTTTTCTTCTCGCCAAATAACTCAACTTATTTTTAACCAAAAAAAAAGAAGAAGAAAATGGTCAATGAAAAGTTGGCTATAAGTTTCCCAAAAGCTGGGCACGCATAGTAGTACTAGTAATTAGTAGTAGTAGTTTGGCGTGATATGTGGAATATAATAATTTCAAAATAAAATCATAAGTATTTTTCGTTTTAATAAGAGGTATTAGATGTCATGAAATTATTTATTTTAATATTTATATTTTAGTGGTAAAATAAATTATTTTAAGTAAAATATTTATTATAAAAATAAATTATTTTAAAATAATTTACTCTCAATTAAATGACCAGAGTTGGGATTATTCCTCTGCATTTCAAATATTTGTCCTATTTTTTCTTTTTTCTTTTTCAATTTCATCAACCCCCCCTCCCTTTTTTTTTAAAAAATGTAACTATTTCATTCATTTCATCATTTTACTTAACATTATTATAATTATAGTTATTATAATTATAGTTAAGAAATAAAATAAAATTTATTGTGTAAAATAATTTAGATATTCGTGTCGTCCTAAATCATTTCATTAAGATTAACGAGAAATTTTGAAGTTATATTCATTTAATTATAGCAAAATAAGATTCTTTTTGGATAATATAAAAAGAAATGAATTTACATGAAATGAGACGAAGAGATGTATTTAAAAAGTTTTAAAATCATTTTATTTTTATTATCTATTTGATAAAATAAAAAATAATTATTTATTTTAAATTTTAAAAATCACCCTACGTAATTTAAAACGAGGAGTGAGATTGATTAGGAATACCAATATTCAATATAAGGGAAGAGCAATATTGATGGTGGATAAAATGAGAAAAGCGAGATTATGATATTTTGAACATGTAAAGAAGAGATACACAAATATCTCAATTAAAAGGTGAAGGTGTTAGTTATAGCAAATACAAAGTGAGGTAGAATAAGCCAATAAAATATTAGAAAAATGTGTTAAAAAAAGGACATGACGTAACTTCGTATAATGAAAAACATAATCATAAATAGAACGATTGAAGTATGAGTGTTAGAATAGAAAGTTAGCCGATAATAAAGTTATTATCTCGCTTTGAGAAAGTTTAAACATGTTAATATTTTGTGATTATACTAGTTATATTACTATAACATTTTATTGTGATATTATGCATAAATCGAATCTTCACCTTTATATTTGAATGGATAATCTTTCAAAAACACATTTTCATATATCTATAAGATATTAATAAGATTTGCGTAGACTCCATGCCCGCAAACAAACAGGAGATGTGCATTATACAGATTCCCACCACAATGCTCAGTGACACGCGTGATCTCCATCTTCGTCTTCTTTCTTACTCCTCACCCTCTCTACTTTCCTCTCTTCACTTCTCCCAAAAATCTTCTTCTTCTTTCACATATAAGCCTATACATATACACTGTATATATACACACACAATCTTCCACCTACCCTATACCCATTAATTTCCTCTCATCTTACAATTATCCCTTCACTCTGTGACTATAGCACGCACAGAGAAGGAGAGACTTATCTATCTATATACACATTTATTTATCTTCTGATGAGGAGCACTTGTCTAAACTAGATCTTGGGTAATTGGGTGTGTTTTTAGTGGAGTTATTCAGGTTCAAAAATGGAGATTTGGAAAGTGGGTTTTGCAGCGATGGTGTTGGGTTTATCTATACTGGTTGTTGAATGTGGGGTTACCGATGTATATTCGTCAAGATTAGTCCATAGATTCGCCGATGAGGTGAGAAAACTTAGGGTTTCAAGGAATGGGGAGGTGGGTTTTGCCTGGCCTCAACATAGGAGCGTCGAGTATTATGGGAAGTTGATGAACAGTGATTTGCAACGGCAGAAAATGAAGCTAGGTCCTCAATTTCAGCTACTTTTTCCTTCACAGGGTAGCAAAACGATGCCCCTGGGAAATGACTTTGGATGGTTCGTTACGCTCTTTGTCATTTGTTTATTCTTCTAAATCAAATATTCTTTTTGAGCAAAGTTTGATGAATCCAACTTTCTGTGAAGAAGTTGTGATTGTTGTTAAGATTCACTTTTAATCGGTGTGTGGATAGTTAAGGCTTGCTTCTTTATCTATACAACATGTTTATTTATAATAAATTTGCTAATTGGAAATTTTAAAATTTTGGTTTTGGAAGCATCAAAGAAAAGTGAGTGGGTCATTAAAGAGAATGAGGACAATTTATCTTCTAATATATATGGTCTAGATTTGGTTTTTTTGTCATAATATCTATTTTTGGGATGATGATGTGACATTTTTCTTGTTTGGAAGCTTTGGCATATTTTTTAAATTCAAGTGGATGTATGTGCAATTAGGACTTGATTAATTTTGGCTTGTGTCTGCCTAAGCAATCTATACTTTGTTGTTGAATAGAAACAAATATTTGAGTTGTGAAAGCGATTATGAAAAGTCAATGGCTTTTTTAAAGAACATCAAATGTAGGTGGTGGTTAATTACTAAGACAATGGCATGTTATAAATGATCTTGTAATTATCATAAGTACAAGTTACTCCGTGATCAAGTTTGCCTCGTAATCTATCTATTGAAATCACTATATTAGCATATGCTAAAAATGGGACATAGTGGAATAATAAGGGTGGAATTATATGGATGACTGATGCATGTTACACTGAACAGAAGGATTCTGGGATCTGAGTAATGTATTATTGTTCTCCTTGGGGATGAAATGTAGGATGTTACTGAAAACCTTTCTGAAATTAGCAGTTTTCAGCTTGAATTAAATTTTAAAAACATGATTAAGGGTTTATCAAATGAACGTTAATGTTGTATGTGGATTACATTTTTATGATCTGTAAGATTTGATGCGAGTTCTAAATTGGGGCTTAATTTTTTTATTCTTTTTCGTGTTTTAGATTGTAAGAGTTGGCGTTCCGGGTTATAGGATGATCCTAATCCAATATTATGCACTTCTCAGGTTACATTACATGTGGGTTGATATAGGAACGCCAAATGTTTCCTTTCTCGTCGCACTGGATGCTGGAAGTGACTTGCTTTGGGTTCCATGTGAATGTCAGCAATGCGCTCCTCTTTCAGCCAGTTATTACAGCAGCCTGGTATGCAAAGAATATTAAATCACTATTCTAAATGTTTGTTGCTAGCTTCTTGCTTTTGTGACCGCAAATAGGTTAGGCTCATAGATGACATCTGCCTTTGCTCGTTTCAGTTCGGCAGTTTGACATTCAAATCACGCTGTGAACTTGTTCATCAAATAATTATAGCACACAATCTTTATGTTTACCTTTATAGGAAAAAATGCTTATTACTATAGAAGGATAGATATGGTAGTTAGTACGTAATAGTGAGTTCTGATCCAACTTTGGAGCCAATCAGCCAAATACCATACCTTTCTATTCTCCCATTTAAAATTTAACACAGGTGAATTTGCAAGGTTAAAGTATTTCCCTTGTAACATATAAAAGGCCAATTCTTTATCTTCAGTTGTGAGATATCATGTCCACGAGGTGCTTTCTTGACTTCTGATTGTTTGAGGAATTATATTAGTTACATACTTCTAACGAGTAATTAGAGTTTTGTTTGTCTTAGTGTCAATTACATGAAAAGGAAAAAAGAAACTTTAATGTCAATTATGTTAATGTTTAGAAGAGTTGCAAGAACTTGTAACACTTCAATTATCAGGCAGACAAGGTCCTGCACTGCATTCAGAATGTTTCATGTTTATTCAGAATTTCTAACTTTATGGTGAAGTTTGGGATTCCACTGGGTATGTTATTGTTATAGTGGAGTTAGGGTAACTGAAAATTTTGGGCCTTTACTGGTTAAGTACCCCTGTATATAATCATTGCTTTGTGAACTTGTTTAAGTCTTGTCCTATTCTTTATTTGATTTCTGTTTCTACCATTTGTCTTTTAGTATCTTTCTTTTAGTTTTAGTTGATAACTGATCGTGATTCTGATGACCATTTTATGCCACTAAACAAGTAGTGTGATACAACTTTGAGCCATCTAAAAAAATAAGTTCGTTAACAAAACTAAAGTTTTACTTTTTGAGTATAGAATACAGAAGGGTCCAAGGCCATTTCAGATACATTCAGTATCACCAATTCCATCGGATATAATCCTTATGTTAGTTATAATTTATGCCTACAGTAGACGGAGACCATCGGGAAGCTGATTATACTAAGATTGTTAACTGGGAGGTTTGGGCAACTTGGAGGGGGTTGAATTGGGGTGAGTGAACCAACGGGCCATGACCCAACCCATCCTATGATTGTTTTGGTCAAAGATAGTTTGGATCAGTTTGGGTGAAACAATTGGTCAGGACCTCACCTGTCTAGATTGACCTATCAATAGTTTATTCTCAATTGGCCAGGTTACGTTAATATTGGTCTATTTTGACACCCCTATAATACATTAAGGCACCAGAGAAACAAGTTAATCTAAAAACTGAAAGATAAAAAGGAAAAAGGTTCCAACAGAATAAGCATCAAGTAAACGAACCTGTGACTATTTATGTCTCTATGGATTTTTACGTCATCTCATCTTTCTACATAACGTAGTTCATAAATTCCATTGGAAACTTCAGAAAGTTCTACATTTTATTCAATATCATTTGTGAGCTGTCTTGTCACATCATGGTGAGTGAGACTATTTTTCTTGGAGTTGCTAGCTCTCCTAATAAAATTATCGTCCTCATTTCCTTTATATAAATATTAGTACTCGATATAGTTGCGGAGTCTTTGCTAATACTGCCTACAGGTTTAGCACTTATATCAGATGATTGATTGGCAGGTGCTCCCTGGTATTTGGGGCATCTATTATGCAGGATAAAGATCTAAATGAGTACAATCCATCTGGCTCAAGCACAAGTAAGTTCCTGTCGTGCAGCCATCAGTTATGTGAACTGAGTTCAAATTGCAATAACCCTAAGGAGCCCTGTCCATACACTGTGAATTATGTATCAGAAGATACATCCACATCCGGAGTGCTCGTGGAAGATATCTTGCACCTTGCATCAGGCAGCCACATGGCAGCCAACGGCACTGCCAGGGCTCTAGTCACTTTTGGGTGTGTGTCATTGGATTGCTGCTTGTATCTCAAGTTCAAATAAGAATTCATGCATTGGGCCATTTTCACATGGTTCTGTTTGCGAAGACTATATTAAACAGGTCTTAATTCTTTTTCATGGCAGATGTGGTAGTAAGCAGACTGGTGGTTACCTTAATGGAGTTGCACCTGATGGCCTGATGGGCTTGGGACCTGGAGAGATCTCAGTTCCCAGTCGTCTTGCCAAAGCTGGATTGGTCCGCAACTCCTTCTCTCTTTGTTTCAAGGAAGACGATTCAGGAAGAATTTTCTTTGGAGACCAAGGGCCTGCAGGCCAGCAGACAACTTCTTTTCTGCCTTCAGAAGGACAATTGTAAGTCAACATATGAATTTTAGAGACTTTCATCTCTCCTTATAAAAAAACCATTTATGAATTTTAGAGAATTCATTAGTTTGAGTGCTGTGTTTGTCTGTTTATCTCTGCTTTTGTCTTGCATGTATGGGTTGTTAAACTCTCTGTTGACTCACATTATGCGTGATTCATGGTCCAGTGTTACTTATGTTGTTGGCGTGGAATCATGTTGTTTTGGGAGCTCCTGTATTGAGCAGACAAACTTCAAAGCCATTGTGGATAGTGGGACATCATTTACATTTCTCCCAGATCAAATTTACGATAGAGTTGTTAAAGAGGTAAGCTTACACCTACTTGCTGTTTATTGTCTTTAAAGTGCAGTATTTTAATGTTCTTTCCCTGTTACAGTTTGACATAAAAGTGAATGCTACCAAAGCTAGCTTTGAAGGATATCCTTGGCAATATTGCTACAAATCAAGGTAATGCATATAAGATAAAGAGATATCTACTTTTTTTCTCTGCCTCATCATATGTACTGAATGAGTATTTGAACCTAGACAGTTCTGAAGGTTTACCGAAGATTCCTTCATTTACTCTGAAGTTCAAGATGAACAGCAGCTTTATAGTCCAGGATCCTATATTTGTAATTTATGGCAGTCAAGTAAGTGCTTGAATATACGCCACCTGTTTTGCATCTCAGAGATGAACATTCTGGTTCTTTTGATTACAAAATCTGTGATGCATCCTAAGTTTCCTTCTCTTGGCTATTTTATCATGCCAACTTTTGGTCCTTCACTTCTAATCATTTCAACTCATTCACCAGTACTGTATTAAATGCCTGTCGGGTATTTTTATGTTGGACATGTGAATATATTCGATATCATGATGTAGGGTGCTGTTGGATTTTGTTTAGCTGTGGAGCCTTCAGGCATAGATATTGGAACGATTGGACGTAAGCCTGATCCTCTTCTCCTTATGGTTTCATATCTCTACCCACTGTAAATAACCTCCACCTGCTAAATTAGGTGGTAAAACTGCAAAAAGTTTCTGAATGCAAAAGTGTGTTGCAATTTCCTCTCTCAATTTTTGGAAGTTCTAATAATCATTTTCCTGTACAGAGAACTTCATGACGGGATATCGCATGGTGTTTGACAGAGAGAACCTGAAACTGGGCTGGTCGCGCTCTGACTGTGAGTACCAATTTCTGATTACTAATGTCTTGGTCTTATCTGGAATTAGCTATTCTCTCTATGTCGTTTTTAGTCATGGGTGATTAACTTAAAAGGAGCTTATTTTCATACTTTACTACTTACAACCTATTCGTGTGAATCGAGAAGTTGAATTGGATTGTTACACCCAACAAGAGTTAATGTGGTACATGAAAGCTTCTATCTCAAAAAAAAAAAAGTGATACACAAAATCTTATTTCACAGTTCCAACAAAAGATTGTGATATATTTGCATGGCCAAAAAACACAAGGGGGTGGGGGGTGGATTGGGTTATACCTAAGTGACAGACCAAGTTGTTTTATGTGTTTCTTATTTGCAGTTTATGGAATGAAGAAAGTTGAACAGTGATGACACATTTTTTTACATGGAAACACCCAAATCACAAGGGTGAAAAAGCCACGACCTACACCCCTACTGGAGTTAACCCAAACTTCACTACAACCATGAGCCTCAATAGAATTCAGATTACAAACACTTGCAACCTAAGAGACTGCTTCCAATCCCTTGCCCTTGCCATCATTAATTATAGCTAAATTCATAATGCATAACAATTGCAACATAGGAACTAACTTTAATCCTCTTACAACAATCAAGAAGAAAGTTGCGACTCCAAGTTAACGCTAACTTGAAGCTTATCTTTTCTCAGAAAAAACACCTAAAACAATGTTTCCAAGAAAGCTGAAAATAGGAACAACTCAATAACAATCCTACTACAATAAACTTGAATTGAACACACTGTGACACACATGCATGAAACGTGTTCCTTTGTATCAACCATGCACCTTGAATGGTTGGACAGAAATTTATGAATGATCTTCATTTTATGCTTTGATTTCTAATATCTCTCAGTACAGGGGAATGGGTCTCTTCAATAAAGAAG
Source organism: Solanum rostratum (assembly GCA_029948455.1). Lineage (NCBI taxonomy): Eukaryota > Viridiplantae > Streptophyta > Magnoliopsida > Solanales > Solanaceae > Solanum > Solanum rostratum. The sequence goes on along the minus strand of CM057053.1, from coordinate 10,381,405 downwards.
CTACATATTTATACCAAAAAGTGAAAGCACGCTAGTTAAATAGAGATACTTTTAGGATTAGTGTTACTTAAGAAAGAAGTGTTTGCGTTGGAGCAACGGGCTTGCTTTACGGTTTACGCAGCTAGACTTGTGCTAACAGCTAGAGGTTTCTATTTTGTGCAAAGATTATTCAAGATCTTCCCAAAGACACACATATTCTTCTTATCTTTTATTCCTATCAGACACTCATTCAAATAGTTTTACTAACAGTCAAACTCTTGAATGGAACCTGAAACTGTTGTACCTGGTTCATTCAGTTTAACAACTATTCATTGTTATTTATTTGGTTCAGCGCGCAACTCCTTCGTCCCAAACCATTTGTAATCATCAAATCATTATAAGTTTCTTGAATGGAACATGAAGCTGCTATACCTGGTGTATTTAGTTTAGCACCTTTTCCATGTTATTTATTTGGTCTTGTCCAACTCGTTCAACCCAAATCATTTGTCAATCATCAAAAACATTCCAAGTCCAACAGATTATCTAATTATGTTATTAGATGAACATATGAGAGGAAGTTCTCTCTCTTGTCATGTTAGCCTCTACTTTGTCACTTTCTCCTTCAGTTGCTTCTTGGTCTCATCTTAAATCACTTTTCTATCCTTCCATCTCTTTTTGTAGTCTGTTAGTGGTTCTCTTGTTGTGTTAGCCCACATAGTAATTAAAGAAAGTGTTTGCAAGATCTTACTGATTGTCATCCCCTAGTTTAAAGAAACTTTGTTAACTATAAGGAACTACTATTAAGAACTCTTTATCTGTCCTCTAGAGTTGGATGACAACGGCTTGCAACTAATTTTCTAACAAAACTTGCTTTTTCCCTTTAGCTTATTTCCGTTGTTTATTACTTTATCTTGCTCCATTATTTGTCTGACAAGTGAAAGAGGGGAAGATATTTGGGTAGCAGAGGCAAGGGGAAGCTTATCTACTTGTGAAATTCTCTTTTTACAATCCTTTTCTCATGTACTTTCCGGCATGACAGATGCTCCTTGGCAACAAATGATTTACCCTGGCCTACTTTGTTTTATAATAAGAGTGTCTGATGAGAGTTTCTGATTGTCAGGTGAAGACCTTACTGATAATAATAGACTGCCATTGGCTCCAGGAGATGGTAGCTCATCAAACTCACTGCCAACAGAACAGCAGAATGCCCCTAATAGCTCCGGAGTTGCCCCTGCTGTTGCCGGAAGGACACCCTCAAATTCTGCAAGACCAACTAGTCAGGGTCTGCCACTCAAGTTCTGGTTAACAAAGTTGCTGTTTCAGTTGCTGCTTGTATCAAGTAACTTCCGACGGTCCTTGTATACATTTACTTTATAAGCCTGGCCTTATAGGTTCATAGTATTATAGATGTGTAGTTTTCCTTGTATATCATGTCTCCGTCTTTTGGAGCCATTTTTGTTTTTTTTATTCCCATATCCCCGCCTTTTTCGGGTTTATTGTGTTGAGATTCGAGATATTAGCCATTAGATAGGATGGGCCTGCTAGATGAAGAGCTTGTCTTCTAACTCTGGATCTTCAATTTCGTGTTACCTTATCAGATACTGTTATACATACATAATGCTCACTCTTGAATTCCATTTATATGGTGCTACTGTATTAAATTTGTCTATTTGGCCCGAAAATGGAACATTTTTCAATTTTCTCGTTTTTGGTTGGTCAAATATTTTAGAACACGCTTTTTCCAAGGAAAATGAGCCTAAAAAACGAGGAAAATGACTTTTCTAAGCCCCTGCCTTCCCTCTAATACATGCAAATAAGAACTCATTTATTTTCATTGAAAGGAAATGTCTTTCTTTGTACCAAACACACTTTCAGAACTCATAAATTTTCCACGCAACATGAAATATAGGGATCCTAGATGTTTTGGAGTCGGGGACATCTACGATTCAAAACTTTAGAAATTATTTTTTTGAGCTTGAAGTATGCACTTCAAATTTCAAAAAGAAAAAAAAAAGAAAATGAAATTTGGACTTATAAAAGTTGAAACTTCATGATATAATCCTTGGATTTCAAAAGAGGTAACACAAGAGGTACCATAGATAAAATAATATATATATATATATATATATATATATATATATATATATATATATATATATATATATATATATATATATATATATATATATATATATATATATATATATATATATATATATATATTTATTTTAGGTAAACCTACGAAAATTTCACTAGTTTAGGAACTAATTATTTAGATACACTCAAGTTTGCAATCGTACGAATCTTATCAGATTTTTCCTGTGTTATAATATATTCGAATACATGTATTCCGCGATATATCAGATCAAAATTAGATATAATTTATTTTAGATACATTATTTTCAAGTGAATTCGCATGTATCTTAGATATATAAACAAATCTCACTCACTCCCTTCTATCTCGTTTGCCATTCTCCTACGTATTTGGTATTCCCGACACATGCAAATCACATTAGATACATATGATACATGTGTCTAGTGTGATTTTGGGATACATAATTATTTCGCTTGCGTCTCTTCTTATTTTTAGTCTACTAGTGTCTATACATATGCATTGTACGTGTGTCCTGTGAAAGTAGTTCAAACAATATAAATCATATTAAAATGATAGTATAATGAGTAATTAACTAAAAAAAAGTACTAGCTGAAAATACCTTAAATAAGTTGTTAGTTGAGAACCTAGATGCTACAAAGATTTGAACTATGCTCCAAATCCTAAAGGAAGATTTAGGACCCAACATATATCACCCTAATTACTATTTATTACAAATTATAACCATAAGCACATGCATGAAAAAATACAACCTCACTTTTAAATAAGTTTCAAAACATATACCACCTACCAAAATAAACCATTAAAAAGATACTTCCAAACAAAAATATCTTCAGACAATCAATACTTTAGTTTAATATTCTTTGTAAGAAAACATGAGCTGAACTTTTCCTTGGAAAACTTTGGATAATGTGAAGCAATTTTCGATTGATGTTGTAAGAAACTACTGGAATTAAATGAACTTATGTGGTAATATTCATTTGAATTAACAGCAATTGCAATATGAATCTCAATTGCAAATCTTAATAAGTCACAGAAAAATAAAACCAAATACTACATAATATTGATGATGAAAAGAGAAAGAGTTATACCTCTTGAGTTTGTTTCATCCAATGGTGAGGGTTACATATATGCTTGATGTCCATTTTATATAAGATGTTGAATGAGTTCTGTAAATATAAAATCATGGATTATTGAGGGTCTTGGATTAATGAAGTAAAATAGAAGACCAAAAAGGCTACAATACCATAAATCTTGACCATGTACGAATTTTAAAATGATATTATTAGTATTAGATATAAGATTAATTAAGGCAACCAAAAACATTGTGAGTACATCTACCAATCGTGAAGAGGTTGTAAAAGAAACTATTAACATTTTGCATCGTTATAAATAAGGCAACAATGTGTGGATCTTTTCTTAGGAATTTGAAGTGGTTGCAAAAGGGATTAAGGAGTAAGTAATTAAAAAGCAGGAAAAGAAATTACAACTCATAATTTTAAAAATGCAACTTCTTATAATGGTATTATTGAAGTAACTCAAATTATTTTGGTATTTCAATTTTTAACTTTTTTTGTTTTCACTTTTAATAATATATTAGTTCAGTGTACGTGCTTTGCATGTATGAGTCGTATCAATTTAAAAATTATATATAAATAGTATTTGCTAAAATAAATATAATATTTATGTAAACAAAATTAAATAAATATAATTAGTTTGATGCAATAGTTTAATATATTGTGAACCGGCAAGGATGAGAAAATCAATTCAATTACTTATAATATAGATATGTTAATATCTATGAATATATAAAGTAATATTTTGGAGTTGAATAGTAAGAAGTTAAATAAGTAATTGATTAAAAATTAATGTGTAAAAAAGACTCCTAAATATAAAAAGAGTAGCTTAATGTTTCCAACATAATTTTACTATAGTCTTTTCTTTTTAAATTTGTTATATTACATACTTTTATCAACAAAATATTTGATAAAATCAAAATTTTAATTAATTCTAACGTATTAAATATTAGAATAATAATAATAATATTTTTCCTTTCCTTTCTTTCATAGCCTAGACAATTATTTATATAGAATAGTCCTAAATAAAGTAAACTCTAAATATAAAGAAATTCTAATCCAAAAATAAATTTTGAATTAACAAAGTAAATCAAAAAAAATATAATAATAAATTAAAAAAAATGGTGAAAAGATAATTTTATCTAAAACAGAGTATTTTAATGAAGGGCAAAAAATTCAAACAATATTTTTATTGGCCTTCACGCTTTTAATATAGTATAGATAGATGATATGATAGCAAAAATACGTGTATGTAAATGTATCTTCTTTAATATATGATAGAAAACTCTTAATTAGTGATAAAATATATGCCAATTACATTAGATACATAATTAGTCATATATTTGACTCTTATTTTTAGTGAAATATTTCAAAACAATACTAAAAAGAGATTTATGCCCTGAATATATACTGCGGTATCTTACAAATTCCATTTAGCAAATCCAAGAAGATTCCATAACCAAACCACCTTAATTGATTGCTAGTATTTATTTACAAGAGAAGTATTAAAAACGCTCTCAAACTTGACACGAATTATTGATTTCGTCCCTAAACTATTGACAAGCCTAAAAACACCCTCAAACTTGACGAACTAGGCATAATTATACCCCTTCCATGCCACATGGCATAACAAGTCACTACAAATCATTTAGGGAGCGTGAATGGCTGAAAAATGGGCCACATCAGCCTTAATTTTCTTTTTTTAAGAAAACTTTTCCCTTTAGGATGTGTTTGGTATGGAGGAAAATATTTATCGGAAAATGTTTGTCACACCCGGGATGGTACCCTAGGCGTGGTCGACACCCAGAGACTATTGCTAGTCCCCAAGCGAATCACTCGATCTCAAGACAGTCACTCACATCAAACATAGCGAAATAACAAGATAAAGGAAGTGAGCTACATCAATAATGTCACGCCCTGGGAGGGTACCTTAGGCATGGCCGGCACCCAGAGACTATTGCTGGTCCCCAAGCGAACCACTCGTTCTCAGGACAGTCATTCAATATCAACATAGCGGGATAGCGGAAGTAGAGTAGTGAGCTACCTCAAACAAAGGGTCAATGGCCAACATCAGTCTCAACATCATAATAAGTATAAGTACTACTCAATTCATAAGGGAAAAACATCAACATCAAACTTCTACTCATGTCTACAAAGCTTCTAACCTGACTCGACTGTCTAAGATGGTACCATGATAGGCCATGACTACCCAAATAAATAACGAAAGCAACAAAAAAAAAAGGGTCTCCTCCGGATAGCAAGGAGGCTCACCAATGACCGAACTCGAAATCTCTGACCTCAACGATGTGTCTGCTGAAGTCCTCTAACTCCTGTATCTGCATCATGAAATGATGCAATGCCGAATGGCGTCAGTACTTGGAATGTACCGGTATGTAAAAGAGCTGAATTTAGCAATACAAGTACAACAACATAGTGAAACATCAACTCAACATCATACTCCATCAGAATAATGTCAAGCGTCTATCTAAGGCAAGAGAATAGAGTAGACAAATGACTCCTTAACCTCTCATCTCAATCTCATCAATATATCAGATTCATCTCAAGGAGACTCAACTCAACTCAGCGAACTCGACTCAGCTCAACTCAACTCAAGGAACTCGACTCAACTCGACTCAAGGAACTCGACTCCAAACATCACATCAACATCAACATCAGAGTACTATCAAAGTAAGACCTCACTGGGAGTTTCTCTAACCAACAACCATCACCTATGAGCCAGTGATGATACAATGAAGCGATGTCATTGCCACATTGATCCAGTTTCATGCCCGGAGTAAAGGACATCAACCTCAGTGGATCCACAAGAAAAACCTCAGTCCTCTATTGGGACAAGAAAGGAGCCATCCGCAATGCGGTTCAATCCTCTCTTCCTACGCGGGCCATGTAGTTAATGGATTCGAGTGGGACTCACTCTCACCCATTTCGGTGCTCAATACTCCTCCCAAAACTCAACATGCTCATAAAACATCAACCTCAACAGTCCTACAGGGACATAATACATCATCATCAGTCCCATAGGGACATAATATAATACCTCAACATCAACATTAGTCCCGTAGGGACATAATACCTCAACATCAACATCACCTCACCCTATCAACATCAACATCAACATCATGGACTCAAAATCCTCTCTTAGAAACTAAATTTACGGTTTTAAGACTCATGAACATCATTCTCATCAACATCATCATCACGACTCTCATCAAATGTGAAACACAATCACAACATCACAGACATCATCATCATTAAGGCTCTAGACTCATTCCCTAGTTCATTCTTAACTTATTTAATAAAATGATCATAGGGTTTTGTGAAAAACACTCATGAAAATGTATTATGCAATAATTTAAGTTTATAATGATCATCAATTCATGTAAAATATATGAATAAGTGAAACTCAGTATAATACTCAACAACCTTCACATCAATTTCATTACATTCCATAAATGATTCAATTTATTCAAAAAATGGCACATGGGAGAATAATCCCATGCTTTAGGTTAGCCTTACATACCTGGGACGATTACTAACACAATTTCTTGAACAAACTCCTCTTGAATTCCTCAATCTCAACTCCCCTCAAGTCCTGGCTTAGTGACTCTTCTAGAGAGAACGTTTTTGGGTGGATTTTTGGAACCCTTTTCTCAGAGAAACGACCTATATTCGTAGTATGGGAAGTTTAGAAAGTATAGGAATGGACTAGAATGCCCCTCGAAATTTTGAAGAAAGATTTTTTGACTTGAAATAACACAGTCCGCGACGCGGACCTGTCGCGGACAGTGCAATTTCGAAAAACTCAACTCCGTCGAAAACTCACAGAAAAAACATAAGTGTGGCTCTGCAATAGGTCCGTGACGCGGCCCTGTCGCGAAGACACACTGTTTTTCGTTTTGGAACGAAAAATTATCTTTTGACTCGGTCGCTTTAAAAATCGACCGAGACCATTCTTTCACTCAATTTTCTATGCTGATCACGTATCCACTCTCCACTACAAGAAAAGAGACTTTTATTGACCATTTCATAACTACGAGAAATGAATTCGATCGTTATAAATACACTTATAGTGACCAAATTCTTTTTCGATCGTTATAAATATATTATAGTGACCAAATGTTTTTCCGGTCGTTATAAATATACCTATAGTGACCAAATTTTTTTCGGTCGTTATAAATATACTTATAGCAGCCAAATTATTTTACGATCGTTAAAAGTACACTTATAGTGACCAATATTTTTTCCGATTATTATAAATACACTTATAGCGACCAAATCTTTTTTCGGTCATTAAAAATAGATTTTAATCTAACATTAACGAGGGGACAAATTTGATTTTTAAAAAGCATAACATGCCATCGTTAAAACATATTAGTTAGTGTAAAAATATGTTTAACTAATATGAGAATAAGGAGATCAGACCAATTCATGTTATAAGTATAACCAGTGGTGTTTTGTTAATCATTCCGATAAAAATCCTCCATCTTTTATAATTTTGCTTATTCCATAAAAAAAAGTTTAATAAAAAGAAAAAAAATATTAATTTATTATTTTCTAATAACTCTATCCATCATTTGTATTATAGTCAATTATATAAAATTTTGAAATATTATAAAAGTATTTAGTTACAATCTTTTTGACATACTTTTTTTTAACTTAAATATTTTCTTGATATAGTTTTTATATATATTTTTATTTTGAGAAACAATTTATTCATCTTTACTTGACATTTTTAAAGATGCAAGATGAAGTAGGTCAAAACAAAAAATTGTAATGAAACAAAAAATTAACAATAAAAGTAATAATATCAAATATATAATTATAAGTTTATGAGATTGATTTAAGGTAGAAAAGTTAAATAAATTTGGTTGTAAGTAAGTTTCTCAAGAGGAAAGATGTTTATCCACTTGCAAATTACCTCGATCAATAGACTTAAGAATCACTAATAAAAATATATATATTGTGCTGATTTTTCTTTCCATTATTGATTGTGAAACCAACAGGTGTATACAAAGAAAAATCATTTGTATAAGTTAGAAAAGTATAACGTGAAATTTTACAAACAGAAAATTCAAAAACTTTACATGACATATAATCAACAACTAATTAATTAAGAAATCGTGATTTTTTTATTATTTAAAATTTAAGATGATATAATTGATTTGTATCTCATAATAATTTTAATGATATTGAATTATTTATATTAGGTGAATACCATTAGTATAAAAAGTGAAACTAAACGAAGTTGGGGGTTTTATCCATGAAGCAATGTGCAAAAAGTCAATATCTTAAGGTGCAAAATACAAAACAAACAATTTTAAGTCTAGAACTAGGAAGCCCAACTTTCTTTTTATATGGTTGTGAGAACAGAAATAAATTTTATATTTCATTGTGGTTAATCTTTGATTTTGCGAAAAAGAAAAAGGAAAATAATAGTTATTAGGAGTATTATTAATAACTTTACATGAAGTTTTTATACCTGTTTTTTAAAAGGTCATGCAGTTTGAAGAACTCATCCTCAGAAAAAGTGTAAAGAAGTATAAGCAATAGAAAATTTTGAAGCACAGGAAGAATGCATTTCATATTTCAGAAATTGTATAAAAATATTCTAGTTTTTATTTTATTAAGAGTTAAAAAATATAATATTATATAAAATTGTATGTCTATATTTTTGTAACTTTACGCAATATCATTCTTTGTAGTGAACTATGAAATTTTATATGAATATAATAAATTTGTATGTTTTTATATGTGCATGTATTTGTATATTTTTGTATGTAAATCCTACGAAGTTTGCACTTTTGCTATTTTGATTTGTGGTTATAATTAAGGTTTTAATAACTAAAACTGAAGAGAGCCTTGGAGTAACTGGTAAAGATGTTGTCATGTGACCAGAAGGTCACGGGTTCAAACCTTGGTAACATCATCTGGAAGAATTGCAAGGTAAGACTACTCTACAATAATTTCTTCTAGTTAGACCCCTCCTCGGAAGGGCACCGGGCTTGCCTTTTTTTTTTAATAACTAAAAAATCAATCAGTGAAGGAAAAATGTGGTTGCTATAAAAAAGGTATAACGATCGGATTTTTGTCGTCGTTAAAGCTTTTTTAACGATCAAATTTAATTCGGTCATTAACTTTTGACGACGGGATTTAATCTGGTCATTAACTTTTAACGTCGGAGCTACTAACGGCCGGTGACGACGAGATTTTTATCGGTCGTTATTGACTAATAACGACCGGATTTATACTTTTAACGATCGAATTTCCCCTCGTTAAAGGCCTATTTTCTTGTAGTGCTCAGATTTTTGATCCAAGCATCAGAAGATGCATTTTGCGCACACCTCTCCCCTAGGGGTACTTTGGTAATTTTACCGGGCGTTACAAATAAGGAGCGCCAATGGCCAACACTCAGTCTCAACATTAATGGTAAACATAGGGCTAGGCATAATTTGGTTCAAACCTAAAAAGTCGACTGAAGTAATTTTTTTTTAATTTCAGTTTCGGTTATTTCGGTCGGTTTCAGTTTGAAATTTTAAAAATTTAATAATTCGATTCAGTTTTTGATTTTAAATATATTTTTTCGGTTAACCGAAAAAACTGAATTAATTTATTCCATTATAATATAAATTATAATTTATATCAAATTATTTTTTATGGCCCAAAGTCCCAAACCCAAATTTAAATACCATGGCCCAATCTCAAACCCAAAATTAAATGTCCAATTTCTCAATGCCCAAATTCAAAATCAAATTTTAGATGTGAGATAAATCACTAAAATCAGATAATCAATTTCCATTTGAGTTTTATCACTTTTGAGTCTATTTTGACCGACCATTTTCATTTTCATTTTTCCCAACTTGAAAAAGAAAAACACGGCTAGGGTTCTGCACTTCTGCTGCTGCTATTGCCTGTTGCCTGTTGCCTGCTGCCGCTGCTGCTGTGCAGCGCGCTGCTGCCGCTGTGTGGTGGTCGATTCACTAGTTTGCTGGTCGATTAACTGGTAAGGTTTTATTTTTTACTCTTTCAGTCTTTTGTATATTTTGTATGGATAATGAAAATAATAGAAGGATTTGAGGATGGAGAATTGGAGATTACAATTTTCTAATTTTAAATTTATATTCAGTTTTACAAATCACAGATGACTAAATTTGAAAGTAGGGTAAGTAAAGATGGGGCTTCAAATGAAATGTCTAATATTTCTTCTCCAAATGAGGTTGAAGCTCCAAAGAAAAGAAAAGTCATGGAACCTAGGGCTTCTTGTTGGAAGCATTTTGAGAAGTTCATCGATGAAAATGGAATTCCTAAAACAAGGTGTAACTACTTTGGAAAAAGTTATGCGGCTGCTACGAAGAATATGTTGGAAAATATTACACAGCGGAAGCATTCCCAAGATCTTATTGCTTACATGAATAATAGATAACAATCACAAATACATATCACACACAAAGTATACAGAAAATAAATTCAAGAAATACCTCTTGAAGTGTGTGCAGTTGTCTTGAAGCAAACCAAACTTGAGATCCACGGTCTTCTACAGTGATCCCAAATTAACACTCGAACTCTCTCAATACTTGGGTGGGCAAGTATTGTGTAGAACCCTAATTCTTTTCTTTTTCTCTTTCTTGTGTCCTTCTTCTAGATTAGGAGAAAACCTATTTATAGAGGACTTTTCCAAATCCAAAAAGAATAAGGATTCCTCCTTTTCTTGAAATACAAGAAACTTTCTCTTATTAGAATTAGGACTCTGAGTTCTAGTTAAATATGGGCACTGTAGGAACCACATAATTTATTATTGAGACTTTCTATTATGGAAATAATTCTTTTTAATCTGAATTATTCTTACCATAATAAATTACAAATTATTCCACTAAAAATTCGTAATTGCACTCCTCCGTTTATATTTCAAAATTCCCCATTAAACACTTATGTAATTCCCCATGTTATGACTACCGATACTAATCAATAAATTAAATTACAGACGTATTTAATTTAATGATTAATTTCCTTTAGAGCAATACTTAACTTATTTCATGCGCCAGATTTATAAATCTACCGGCCGGATTTGCACATGAAAACTTATAAGCTTCTCATAAAAAGGTGTATCATCAATCTCTATATTGAGATATGGATTCCATCAACTAACTAATTATTTCACCAATATATATTATTATCATCCAACTTACCAGGCATATTGACCCATCTCAGAATCTCACCTTTTAGTAAATCAAATAAGTAATATATATAGCTCATAATCGTTATATCAAGATTAAGAATATAAGTACATTTAATAGTTTAGAGAACATATTTTTATTAGTCAGTCCAAAACATCTATCTCTACTTGGTCCCGTTCAATACATATAAAATGTACTAACACGAGAAGTTAGAATTATACCATTCTCGTAATCAAGATAAATTACATATAATCTCGTGCTACAATCTACCCGATGGTTTGTCCAAATTTCCATCTAGATTGTGAACTATAATTTCAACTTATAAGAACCGACAATTTGATCCTCTGTGTATAAGCTCAAACTCTATACACCAAATCATCTACTATATAAGTTGAGGACACATATATGACAAATTGATCTATTTAAAGTAAGACTTTATTGAATTGAATAAATAAATAAACAATTGTTCAATAAATAATAACATATCTAAATGCATGGTTAATAGTATATCCTAACAATCTCCCACTTAGACTCATAACCATGCACCCACAACTCTAACACCCATTCCTTCAACATGTCTATCAAAAGACTTTTGTGGTAAAGCTTTTGTGAAAGGGTCTGCCAGGTTGTTTTCTGGTGCAATCTTCGCAACCACCACATCTCCTCTTTGCACTATGTCTCGAATCAAATGATATTTACGCTCAATGTGTATTTCTTTCTTATGACTTCGTGGTTCTTTTGAATTTGCAACCGCACCACTATTATCACAAAATATTGTGAGTGGAACTTTCATCGCAGGAACTACACCTAAGTCTTTTAGAAAGTTTCTGAGCCATACTTCCTCCTTAGCTGCCTCAGAGGCTGCTACATATTTGGCTTCCATGGTGGAATCAACAACACAAGTTTGCTTAATGCTCTTCCAAATAACAGCTCCACCTCCCAAAGCAAAAACATTTCTCGAGGTCGACTTTCTAGAGTCCTTATCAGATTGGAAATCTGAGTCTGTGTACCCTGTGGGCACCAACTCACTCGAATGATAGACCAACATATAATCCCTAGTCCTTTTCAGGTACTTGATTATATGCTTAACTGCTGTCAGTGTTCTCGTCCAGGGTTAGACTGAAATCTGCTAACCATGCCTACAGCAAAGCAGATGTCAGGTCTAGTACACAACATCGCATACATGAGGCTTCCTACAGCTGATGCATAAGGAACTGCCTTCATGCTTTCTATTTCCTCATCTGTCTTAGGACTGATCCTTAGATAAAGAAATTCCATTTCTGAAAGGGAGAAAACCTTTCTTGGACTCATGCATGCTGAACCTGGTGAGAATTGTATCAATAGAGCTTGAGATAAGCCTAACATCCTTTTATTGCGATTACGTAGGACCTTGATCCCAAGAATGTGAGCAGCTTCTCCTAAATCTTTTATATCAAAATTAGTGGACAACCATTCCTTAACTGAATTCATCATGCCCACATTGTTTCCTATGAGCAAGATATCATCTACATACAATACCAAAAATACCATTTTGTCCCCATTCCACTTTTTGTACACACAAGACTCGTCAAGACATTGCTCAAAACCAAAAGTCTTGATCGCATTGTCAAAACAAGTATTCCATGCCCTAGAAGCTTGCTTTAATCCATAAATGGACCTTTTAAGCTTGCAAAACATGTGTTCTTTTCCTTTTTCTATGAAACCATCTGGTTGTCGCATAAAGATGCTCTCATCAAGACTTCCATTAAGGAAAGCTGTCTTGACGTCCATCCACCAAATCTCATAATCATAATGAGCAACAATGGATAAGAGAATTCTTATAGACTTAAGCATGACTACTGGCGAAAAGGTTTCCTCATAATCGATCCCTTCTTTCTGAGTAAACCCTTTTGCAACAAGTCTAGCTTTATAAGTTTGTACTTTTCCGTCTATTCCTCTCTTTTTATTATAGATCCACTTGCATCCAATGGGTTTGACTCTATCTAAAGGTAGTTCTACAAGATCCCAGACTTTATTAGAGTACATGGACTCCATCTCTGATTTCATAGCAATGATCCATTATTCTGCATCTTTATCTTGTAGTGCTTCATCGTAATTCAAGGGCTCGGTATTCAACTCTTCGGGGATTCTATCAAAAGACTCTCCCAGGAGTGCATACTGAAGTGGTTTTCTTATCACTCTCCCACTACGACTAGTCACTACAGGTGCAGGCGCAGATGCAGAGATAGTTGCATTATTATGATCTTGTGGTTGAACCACATCATTTGTAGGATCTTGAGTCTCTATGTTATCTTCATCACCTTGCGGTGTGGAGATATTAACAACTTTTTCCTCTAATGCAATCTGCTTAGTGCTACTCCCACTGCCTTGATGTAATGGATTTTCAGGAATCTTTACTTGTGGAATTGGTGTGTCTATTAACATCACTCCCACTACTAGAATGTAATGGTATGTTAAGTCTAACATCTGGGGTTTTAATTTGGCTTTCCTTATATTCAGTAGATTGATTTGTTATCTCTTTTCTTAATTCTCGTAAAACTAGTTTACTTCTAGGAACATGGTTTGTTAAAAAATCCCTTTCAAGAAACTTAGCATTGGTACTTACAATGACTTTCTTTTCCTTAGGATTATAAAATAGACCACCTTTTGTTCCTATGGGGTACCCAATAAAAACACATACTTCTGTTCTAGGCTCCAATTTATCTGTCTTCCCTTTCAGCACATGTGCTGGACATTCCCAAATCCAAATGTGTTTCAAACTAGGTTTGCGCCCAGTCCACAATTCAATGGGTGTCATAGGTACAGACTTAGAAGGAATTAAGTTTAGAATATAATTTGCAGTTTCTAATTGATATCCCCAAAATGAAAAAGGCAAATCAGAGTAACTCATCATAGATCTGACCATTTCTAAAAGAGTTCTGTTTCTTCTTTCTGCTACACCATTTTGTTGTGGCGTTCTTGGCGCAGACATTTGAGATGTAATTCCTTGTTCTGATAAGTAACTAATGAACTCATGGGAGAGGTATTCGCCACCATGATCAGATCGCAGTGACTTGATATATTTTCAATGTCGCTTCTCCGTTTCTGCCTTAAATTCTTTGAATTTCTCAAAGCATTCAGACTTACGACGCAACAAATATATATATCCATATTTTGAGTAGTCATCAATGAAAGTCACGAAATACTCATGTCCACCTCTCGCTTGTATGTTCATTGGGCCACACAAATCAGAATGAATTAACTCTAATTTATTATTGGCTCTATTTCCTTTTGAGGGGAAAGATCTCTTAGTCATTTTTCCTTCTAAATAAGATTCACATGTTGATAGTGCCTCCACTTTTAATGAACCTAAAGGTCCATCCTGAACCAACCTTGAAATCCTCTCTAGATTTATATGACATAGACGCAAGTGCCATAAATAAGTCTCATTAAATTCAGAAGAACGTTTTCTTTTACATGAAATGTTCACATTATTCAGTTCTTTAGTTTGTTGCACTTCTAGAGAGACATTAATAATATAAAGACCATCAATTAATGAACCCGCAGAGATAAAATGTTTATTATAACTAATAAAACAACCGTTATTAGAAAAATTAACATCATAACCATCTCTCAAAGCTTTAGAAACTGAAATCAAATTTCTTCTAACAGCAGGTGCATATAAAACGTCTTTTAAAATTAAAACTCTACCACTACCAAACGAAATTCTAAGATTCCCTAATGCTAATGCTGGAGCCGTTGAGCCATCTGCTTGAAAAACACTAACTTCACCTCTAATTAGCTTGCGCGTTTCTTGAAACCCCTGCAAAGTAGTGTAGATATGGTCAGTGACTCCTGAATCTATACACCATGAAGTGATAAAAACAGCCGCTAAACATGTTTGAACGAAAAGTGAAAGTGAGTTACCTGAGTTTTTCTTGGCTAAGAGAACTGGACACTCCTTCCAATGACCTGGCATCTTGCAATGAAAACACTTGCCCTTAGGCTTTTTCACGCCTCTAGTTGAAGGTGCAACTGCCTTACCTTTTTGAGCTTTTTTCTTCTTCTGTCCACCTTTCGGTTTAGAAGTGGAACCTTTCTCAACATGTAGTGCCATCGATGGTACTTGTTTTCTGATAATCGTCTCTGTTGCTTGTAGCTCATTCAACAATTGCGCCAAAGACAAACTCATCTTACTCATATTATAGTTCAGGCGAAATTGTTGAAAACTATCTGGCAGAGATTGCAATATCATCTCAACTTGAGATTCATTATCAATTTCAGCCCCTAGGACCTCTAGTTCATTCAGAAGACTTATCATCTTCAGAACACGATCCCTAACAGGAGTACTTTCAGTCATCTTAGTATTCATGAGGTCTCTCATGGCATTCTGCTGAGCTGCGCAATTCTGGTCCCAAACATTTGTTTGAGATTCTCCAGGATCTCAAGAGCAGAGGCTGTAGCTTGATTCTGATGTTGCAGTACATTTGACATTGAAGCCAGAATGTAACACCGCGCCATCTCATCAGCCTTTTGCCATTTTTGATAGGCGAGTTTTTCCTCATCACTAGACTGTTCATCAGGTTTTAATGGACACTCTTCATGGAGTACAAATTTGTACCCTTCAGCAGTTAACACAATGTCAAGATTTCTTCTCCAGTCAACATAATTAGGACCCTCAAGTTTATTTTGACTCAAAATAGTGGCAATGGGGTTAAAAGGAGACATTTTGGATATGAGAATGAAAAAGTTACAATAGATCAACATGCAGTCATATAAACATTGAATAATTAAATTCAAACTCATCACATATATATATATTCATGCATCTTGAATAACCAATCGTTGGGATTGGAGAACTACTCATACAATACACATCTGTAATGACTGATTATTCACTCCATAAACTTGTATAGACCTAACTCAGTTGGAGAGTTTACTATTAGTTTAAGTCAAGTGAAAATCATAAACCCTAGTTACATTGATCCAATTATATATTGCTCAGTTTAGGAGAGTTAATACAGATTATCAAATTAGAAATTAAAATACGTAATGACTTGTATTAAATTCATTCGTTAGGGAGGAAGGTCTAAGCCAGCATATAAATTTAAAACTTCATTACTATTTAATTTTTGGTAATTATAGAGAAGGAAATAAAATCACAAACTCTAGTTACATTGATCCAATCATATATTACTCAGTTTAGGAGAGTTAATACAGATTATCAAAACTAGAAATTAAATACGTAATGACTTGTATTAAATTCATCAGTTAGGGAGGAAGGTCTAAATAAATTTAATACTTCATTACTATTTAATTCTTTGGTAATTATGGGGATAATCCTTTTTCTCTTGACCATGAATTTTTTTTTATTATTCATAATCTTAAAGAAAAAATTTTCAATAATAATAATAAAGACTTTGTTTCATGCCATGCGCCAAACCACACATATAGTAGCAGTTACATGCATATTTGAAATTTTCAGTTTACAATAATTTTACCTTTTTTCTTGAATTGTAGCATTTAAACAAAAGTTCAAGAATTTAGCACCTTTTATTTCACATAAACTGAAAATTATTTGTACCAAATATTAATATGAAAATCCACCAACATGAATTATTTTATAGTATATTAATATAAGGAACACTACTGGCATATATTATTGAAAAGCCGTCGCCATTAAAACTGTGAACAAGAAACTAGAACATATTTTTATTACTTTAAAAAATTCGTTGCATAAGTTCACAACTTTATTTTTTTATCTATTCTTGTGGGCTCGTGCAGCAACTAAATGCTCTTATCTCCCTTTCTATATTTTATTTTATTTAGAAAGGGTAGTTACCAATTACTTTAAATGCCAGCAATTTAAAATTTTCGTTCAGTTCCTCATAAAATAGCAACCACGAAACGTACATACAATTGCACTGTGTATTTATTTGTTTATCTATAAAGATGTAAGCAAGGCTCTTGATGCCAATTGTTGGAAAATATTACACAGCGGAAGCATTCCCAAGATCTTATTGCTTACATAAATAATAGATAACAATCACAAATACGTATCACACACAAAGTATACAGAAAATAAATTCAAGAAATACCTCTTGAAGCGTGTGCAGTTGTCTTGAAGCAAACCAAACTCGAGATCCACGGTCTTCTACAGTGATCCCAAATTAACACCCGAACTCTCTCAATACTTGGGTGGACAAGTATTGTGTAGAACCCTAATTCTTTTCTTTTTCTCTTTCTTGTGTCCTTCTTCTAGATTAGGAGAAAACCTATTTATAGAGGACTTTTCCAAATCCAAAAAGAATAAGGATTCCTCCTTTTCTTGAAATACAAGAAACTTTCTCTTATTAGAATTAGGACTCTGAGTTCTAGTTAAATATGGGCACTGTAGGGACCACATAATTTATTATTGAGGCTTCCTATTATGGAAATAATTCTTTTTAATCTGAATTATTCTTACCATAATAAATTATAAATTATTCCACTAAAAATTCGTAATTGCACTCCTCCTTTTATATTTCAAAATTCTCCATTAAACACTTATATAATTCCCCATGTTAAGACTACCGATACTAATCAATAAATTAAATTACTGACGTATTTAATTTAATGATTAATTTTCTTTAGAGCAATACTTAACTTATTTCATGCGCCAGATTTATAAATCTACCGACCAGGTTTGCACATGAAAACTTATAAGCTTCTCATAAAAAGGTGTATCATCAATCTCTATATTGAGACATGGATTCCATCAACTAACTAATTATTTCACCAATATATATTATTATCATCCAACTTACCAGACATATTGACCCATCTCAGAATCTCACCTTTTAGTAAATCAAATAAGTAATATATACAGTTCATAATCGTTATATCAAGATTAAGAATATAAGTACATTTAATAGTTTAGAGAACATGTTTTTATTAGTCAGTCCAAAATATCTATCTCTACTTGGTCCCGTTCAATACATATAAAATGTACTAACGCGAGAAGTTAGAATTATACCATTCTCGTAATCAAGATAAATTACATATAATCTCGTGCTACAATCTACCCGATGGTTTGTCCAAATTTCCATCTAGATTGTGAACTATAATTTCAACTTATAAGAACCGACAATTTGATCCTCTGTGTATAAGCTCAAACTCTATACACCAAATCATCTACTATATAAGTTGAGGACACATATATGATAAATTGATCTATTTAAAGTAAGACTTTATTGAATTGAATAAATAAATAAACAATTGTTCAATAAATAATAACATATCTAAACGCATGGTTAATAGTATATCCTAACAGAATAATGGTACGTCATCTATGAATAACCATTTGAATAATAAGTGTCCCAATTTTCCTCGTACGGATGGTAAAAAACTAATAAATTTTCTACCATCTTCAACCGGAGAAAAGGAAAGAGTGATTAGCACTTGAAAATTTGAACAAGAATAAAGTAGAAGAGGTTTAGCTCAAATAGTAATTGTTGACGAGTTGCCGTTTAGTTTTGTTGAGAAGGAAGGTTTTAAAAATTTCATGAAAATCATGATGCCACAATTTCAGATTCCTTCTTGTAGAACTTTGACAAGAGATTGTTATCAACTTTATAGTGAACATAGACAACTCTTGAAGAAGACTTTCAAAGAAACACGTCCAAAAATTTGTCTTACGACAAATACTTGGACATCTATTCAAAGAATCAACTATATGTGTCTAACAACCCACTTTATAGATAGAAATTGAATTTTGCATAAAAGAATTATAAATTTTTGTTCTATTTCTAGTCATAGAGGTGATGATATGGCTGCTTCCACTACTAGTTGTTTGCTTGATTGGGGCTTAGACAATGTGTTTTCTATCACAGTTGATAATGCTAGTTCCAACAGTGTTACTGTGAAAGAAATATCTAAACAGTTGAGTAATTGGGGAACTAACATATTGGAGGGTCAACACCTTCATCATGTGAGGTGTATGACACATATTCTTAATCTTATTGTGCAAGATGGATTAAAAGAAATTGGTCAATTAGTCAAGCGAGTAAGACAATCCATGAAATACATCAAACGATCTCCCGCAAGACTTAAAAAGTTTAAAGAATATTATGAATCTCAATTGATAACTTGTAAGAAATCATTGTGTTTAGATGTTCCTACTCAGTGGAACTCTACATACTTGATGCTTGATACGGCATAACACTTTGAACTTGCATTTGAAAGATATAGTTTTTATGATACTGGATTCCTTGATTATCTCTGTACCCATCCTTGTGAAGATGGAACTAGTGTAGGAGTCCTCACTAGTGATGATTGGGAAAAAGTGAGGCCAATGGTTATGTTTCTTGAAACCTTTTATATACTTACTTTAAAGGTCTCTGGTTCAAAATATGTCACAAATAATGTGCACTTTGTGAAAATTACTGAGCTTGATCTTATTTTGAAAGAAATGATGGAAAATGAAGATCCTTGTCTGAAAAAAATGGCAGAAAGTATGAGAGAAAAGTTCAGAAAATATTGGGGTGATCCACATTAAATGAACAAGATGATCTTTATATCATTTGTGTTGGATCCTCGTAACAAGCTTGAATATGTTCCATTTGCAATTGTGGATATGTTTGGGAAAGAAATTGGGGACTCTCTTATTGATGTCGTGGATGAATATATGAAAGATTTATTTGATCATTATGTTAAGAGATCATCGAAAGTCCCTTCATCATCTTCGCCTACTTTATCTGGGAACTCATCGAGTGCATCTACTATGAGTAGTGATGGCAACTTTCAAAAAAGAGGATAAATGAGAACGAAACAACAATTTGTGAGGCATAAAGAAGAAAGTGGAAGTTCAGGCAGTAAATCAGAGTTGGGTAGATATCTTGCTGAAGATATTGAGCCAGAATTAGATGATTTTGATATATTGAAATGGTGGAAACTTAATGAGTCAAGATTTCCTATTCTTGCGGAGATAGCTCGTGATGTGTTAGCCATTCCCATTTCAAGTGTTGCATCTGAATGCGTATTTAGCACAGGAGGTCGTATTCTTGATCCCTTTAGGAGCTCATTGACTCCTAAATTAGTGCAACCACTTATTTGTCTTCAAGATTGGCTTAGAAGTGAATCTATCCCAAATAATGTTGAAGAAGATTTACAGTATCTTGAGCAACTTGAACTTGGTAAATATTTTACATTTTGTATTCATTATATCAAAGATAATCTCTTATTTATATTGCTTATAAGTTATATTTAACAAGTTCTTTTAAATTCTTTTGAGATATGACTCATAGTGGAAGTGAATCTAGAATTGTGGATGTATAGTTGCATGATGCATAGATGTGGTAACTGGTAAGTAAAAACTTCTATCTTTTCACAATAAGTTGTAATATCTATGTTGTTGTTAATTGTTACTTTTCTTCTTAATGCAACTATGGTAAGCTCAGAGGTCCAACAAGAAATTGACAGAGAAAAGTCAAGTAACAAATTTCTCTTTTTTCTATTAATCTCAGCATCTACTCTCCAAATGCCAGTTTTTTTGGTCAAAACTAGAAGCTTGAATTGTTGATTCTTAGGACTATTGCTTTTCATTCTAACTGTCGATGCTTGTTCTTATTTTGTATTGTTGGATGTTGGTTCTTGTTTTGAATTGTTGCTGCCTGCTGATGAGAAAGTGAATTTAAGCCTTGTTTTGGCTAACATCAAATGTTGCTGCCTTCTCAAAAATGTAATTGGTTGGGCTAACATCAAATGTTAAGACTTGAGGTTCACATTTTTAAATAATGGCCTCATTAATTGGTTACTAATATAGAGTAGCTTGTTTTTATAGAGTTATAGTAGTATTTTCTTGTATGTAATCAATTATTTTTCAGCGAAAAAAAAGAGTCAGAAATAATATTCAAACCAAAAAATTAAATCAAAATAGACCAAACCAAAACTACAAAGATCGAACTGAACCGAATTTATTTCTTAAACCAAAAGACCAAACCGAATTAACCAAACTAAACCGAACTGACCGAATTCCCAGCCCTAGGTAAGTAGATGGAAATGCTAACTCAACTCAAAAGGGGAAAAGACCTCAACATCAAACCTCAACTCATGTCTATGAAGCCTCTAACTCAACTAGACAGTCTAAGAGAGTACCATGACAGGCCATGACTACCTAACTCAATAAATAAAATAACAGGTAAAGGAAAAAAGTGTTCCTTCGGATAGCAAGGAGGGCTCACCAATGACTGAAATCAGAATCTTCGAACCTCGACGATGCGTCTGCTGAAGTCCTCTACCTCCTGTATCTGCATCATGAAACGATGCAGCACCGAGTGACGTCAGTACGTGAAATGTACGGTATGTAAGATGGCTAGATATATCAGTACAAATAGAGCAATATAGGGATAACATCAACTCAACATCATACTCCGCCAGAATGTCAAATGTCTATCTAAAGCAGGAATAAAGAGTAGACAAATGACCCATCAACATCTCACCAATAACATCATCAATACCTCAGACTCATCTCAAGAAAACTCGACTCAACTCAACTCAAAGGGCTCATGCCCGTATAGGACAAGGATAAAGGGTAGATAATAAAACATCAACATCCATCAAGACTCATACAATCACATCAACATCAGAGTACTATCTGTGTGGAACCTAACTAGGAGTTTCTCTAACCGAACCATCACCTATGAGCCGGTGATGATACAAAGAAGCGATGTTGTTGCGGCATCCGTCCAGTACCTTACCAGGGTAAAGGACATGACATCAGCGGATCCAAAATAAATAACATCAAGTCCTCTTTTGGGACAAAGGAAACATCTATCTTGCGGTTCAATCCTTTTCCTACACTGATCACGTAGTTAATGAGTTCGAGTAGGACTCACTCTTACCCATTTAAGTGCTCAATACTCCTCCCAGAACTCGACATGCTCATAAAACATCAAAATCAAGATTTCTCATCATCACTCCCATAGGGACATAGTACATCAACATCAAGATTTCTCATCATCGATCCTATAGGGACATAGTACATCAACATCAACTCGTCTCATCAACATCAATTCATGGACTCGAAACATTCTTTTAGCATTAAGTTTCAAGCTTTTTAAGACTCAAAGAACATCGTTCTCATCAGCACTCTCAACAATTAGACCACAATCACAACATCAAGCACATCATCATTGTCAAGGCTCTAGACTCATCCCCTAAGTTTATTCTTCCATTCCTTAGTAAATTAAACATAGTGTTTCGTGAAATCATTCATGAAAATCATTTATGCAGTAAATCAAGTTTGTGAAGATCATCAATTTAAGAAAGATACATGAAATAAGTAAAATCTCAGTAGAATACTCAAGGATTTTCACATATACACTCATTATCTTTGAGTATGGCCGGACTCAATTCAATCAGAAAGGAGACACATGGAAGAACAATCCCATGGTTTAGGTTAGCCTTACATACCCGGGATGATTGCTAACAATAATTTCTCGTGGGATCTCCTCTTGAACTCCTCAATCTCAACTCTCCTCTACTCCTCTACTCTCTTCAAGCCCTAATTTGATAACTTGATAATTGCGAACCCTCACTGTTTTGCGTCTCGAAACGAAAAATTGTCGTTTGACTCAGTCGCTCTATAAATCGACCAAGACCCTTCCCCCACTCAATTGTTTGTGCTAATCACAAATTCGATTTCGGATTTGCCATACGAGCATCGGAAGATGCTTTACACGCACATCTCTCCTCTAGAGGTATTTTGGTAATTTTACCGGGCGTTACAATGTTTTTCAATTTTCTTATGTTTGGTTGGCTTAAATGTTTTGAAAAATGTGTTCCAAATCAATTCATTTTTCTGAAATTTAAGGAAAATGACCTCCTTTCAAAAATTAAGAAAAACATTTTCCAAAACTCTTATTCAATTTCAAATTGAATTGTTTTATCCCATCCATACCATGCTCCCGCTCCCCCTCCATAAAAAAATATTATTACTTTAAAAATAAAATGAGATTAAAAGTTTATTTTTGAAAGAAATTTAACATTTTTGGAAATTTTATTTTTCCTCCATTTCTATTCCAACCCACCCAATTCCCTCCGCCAGCACCCAAAAAAATTATTTTGAAATTCTTTATTCCACCCAGCGCCCCCAGCCCCTCCACACCGTCCACTGTACAAAGAATTAAAAATTTATTTTTACAAAATTTTTAAAAATTTTAATTTTTTAACTCCACCCCATGCCCCCATCCACCCCCACTCTCCAACCTAAACGCCCCCACCTCATAAAAAAAATTAAAATTTTATTTTTTTTCTCGACCCCATGGCCCCCATCCCCTCAGCCCCTAGCCCCCCCCCCCCCCACTCACCCCTATACGGGAAAAGTTAATTTTTTTTAAAAAAAAAAATTTAAATTTTTTACTCCATCCCAACCGCCCCCCTCCCCCGGAAAAAATTTAAATATTTATTTTTAAAAAATATTTCAAATTATGAAAATATTTTCATGTAAGAAATTATTTTTCTAAAAGATATTTTGCATTCTCTAGCTAAAAATAGATTTTTTTTTCCAAAAAAATAGTTTCGTTCATTAATCAAACAATAGAAAATATTTTCAACTTACCAATCAAACATGAGAAAATGAGTTAGAAATCAACTCATTTTTCAGAAAAATATTTTTCTTGAAAACATTTTCCTCCCTAAGTATGCCACATCAGTAAAATAAAAGGTCCACATGTATTGTTTTTACTAAAAAAGTTCACGTGTATTGTTTTTGCCAATCAAGCTTGTGTTGATTAAAGAAAGAGAAAAAAATAATAATTGTTTTTACTTTAGCATTTGTTGAAGAAATATACATGTATGTGTATGTCATATCAGTCAAAAAAGTCAAAATGCAGCGCGTGAACAACACACCAAATGGGAGGGGTATAATTAAGCCTAATTTGTCAAGTTGGAGGGTGTTTTTAAGCTTGTCAATAATTTAAGGACGAAATCAATAATTCGTATCAAGTTTGGGAGCATTTTTAATATTTCTCTCTTTATTTTTTCTTTCTATTATATACTTCTTCCATGCATTTTACTTATCCACTATATTATTTTGAAATATCTAATAACACTTCTTCAGTTTATAAAATTAATAAATAATTTATCATTTTGTGTTTATTTTACTCTTGTTATTAGTAAATAATATTTATTTTTCAATGTTTAGATGTCTTATATTTTGTAAGAATTTTGGGATCATGGGTCACCCATGTGTACCGAACCAATCCAATCTTAACTCGACCCGACAATCTGATTTAAAAATAAAATGGTACAGTTAGATAATAACTATCCAACCTTATCCTAAAAGGATGAAAATGGACAATTATTGGCTAATTAGGATGGACAGTTATTGTCCAATTAGGAGAGAGTAGTTGTAATTGCTTAACTACTAGGGTGGAAGAGTAGGAAGTTATGTGTCTATCTTTGGAAAATTACCGTATCAATGAAAATAAAAATCGTGAGAAAATCAAAAAGAGGATTTCGGATCCTGTATTTCCATCACTTCACACAAAATATTTAGTTTATGGATAATGATCCGTATTTCTAGTGAAATGGAAACAGATCTAAGGCTAATTTCGTTGGTAACAACAACGATTGCAGCTTTAACAAAAAGGTATGACATGTTGTTCTTGCCCCGTTAATTTTCCTTAAAAATGGTATAAGAGCATGGTTGAATTGGTTATAGATTCCATGTTAAAATGCCTTGATATTTATTAAGTTATGATTTTAAGATGAATTTTTGATATGATTGGTGATTTTTGACAATTTTTTCAAAAAAATAGATTTTGTTTAGGTCCGTTTTGACTCTCGTTTGATAAATTTTTGGGCCTAATTTTATTGAATCATATTCTACTCGTTTTAAGCTTTTCGAAACATATTGTAATGAAATATCGGATTAAAAACGAGTGAGATATGGATTTTTCAAGTTTGCTATTTTTTACTGTGTTTTTTTTATGAAAAACCACTACCCATTTTGACATTTTTGAATTTCTAATGTCAAAATTTTAACCCTAAATTTTTATAATCATAATATAATCATTTATGACTTTCAGAAAACATATTCTAATAGAAAATCAGATGAAAATCGACTGAGATATGATTTTTGAGA
Organism: Solanum rostratum; assembly: GCA_029948455.1. Lineage (NCBI taxonomy): Eukaryota > Viridiplantae > Streptophyta > Magnoliopsida > Solanales > Solanaceae > Solanum > Solanum rostratum. Next base: position 10,355,944 of record CM057053.1, on the reverse strand, counting down.
AAAACGACAATCTTTTTATATTTAAAAATCAGTTTATGTTGTTATTAAATTTGGATTGTGTTGGTTGATTTTATTGAGTGGAAATAGAGCAATATTCCATCTTTATAGTCCCGAGTGTGATCTTTTGTTCTCTACAGAAATTTATGACATTCCTTGTCACTTTTTGAATGGTATATGCCATTGAATTTCTGGTTCCTATTTCAGATATATGACTGAACGGGAATATGCTCCTGTTAATAATTTTCTTCCTTCTCTTGTTTCTGCCCTCATATTTCTATTTCAATTCTGTTCCATAATGAAATCACTTCTTATGACTTCCGATTCTGAATCGGAATCAACAAGTAATCTTATCTTCTTGCGTCGTGTCCTTTTTCTTTTTGCTCCTTCATTAAGATTAATCCCTCTTAGAGTAACATGAACATATTCCCGTTCAACCAAATCTGAAATAGGAACAAGAAATTCAGTGTTATGGCATATACCATTCAAAAAATGATAACAAACGTCATAAATTTTTGACAAAGAACAAAAGATAACACTCAGGGATTTAAAGATGGAATATTGCTCTATTTTCATTCAAGAAAATCAACCAACACAACCCAAATTTAATAAAAACAACTGATTTTTTTAAAAAAGATATAAAAAGAATTGTCATTTTTATCAAAAATCATATCTCACTCGATTTTTGTTCAATTTCCTATTAAAATATGTTTTCACAAAGCCTTAAACGAGTAGATTATGATTACACAAATGTAGGGATAAAATTTTGACATTAGAATTTTAAAACGTCAAAATCAGTAGCAGTTTTTCGTAAAAAACGCAGTCAAAAATTGCCAAACTTCAAAAATTCATATCTCGCTCATTTTTAATCTCATTTTCTATTATAATTTGTTTTCGAAAAGCTTAAAATGAGTAGAATATAATTATATAAAATTAGGCCCAAAATTTTATCAAACAGGAGTCAAAAAGGACCTAAACAGAGTCTGCCTTTTCGAAAAAATAATCAAAAATCACCAATCATAAAAAATTCATCTTAAAATCATAACTCAATGAATATCAAGACATTTTAACATGGAATCTACAACCAATCCAACCATGTTTTGATACCATTTTTAAGGAAAATTAACGGGCCAAGAACAACAGGTCGTACCCTTTTTGTAAAGTCGTAGTCATTGTTGCCACCAACGAAATTTGCCACAGATCTACTTCCGTTTCACTAGAAATATGGATCATTGTCCGCAAACTAAATGACTTGTGTGGATTGATGAATATAGGATCTGGAATCATCTTTTTGATTTTCTCACAATTTTTATTTTCACTGATACGGTAGTTTTCAGAAGATGGACAGATAGCTTCCCGCTCTTTCACCCTCAACGGGAGTTAACCACTCACCTTTAAAACAGGGAAGCAGTTACAACTGCTTCCTCCTAGTTGGACAGTTCTCATTTAATTGTACCACCTTATTTTTAAATCAGATTCACGGGTCGGGTAAGATTGGATCTGGTCGGTACGGCGACCCATAATTCCAAAATTCTTACATCTAATAAGGGTAATTTGACACAGTTACATCAATCATTTACTATTTTTTAATCTTCATATCAGTCAATAGTAGACAAGTATTGTTTAATAGAAATTGTAATAAGGTCATTAGTACATTCCGGTCATTATAAACATTATAAGCCCAAGAAGACAGCTTTTGTGCTTCTTAGGATTATTTTGCAATTAGGTAGACACTTGTATAATGTTTTTTTAATCTAATAATCCTTAATTTTGGAGCTGGTACAAGACATAATTATTAACTAATGCAATCAGTGTTGTCAATCAACAAACAAATTTAGTATGTATTAAGCAGTATATTATGTGTACAAACAGGTTGTACTATAATATTATTTCTCATCCACAACTTTCTTTGACAAAACAACACATAAGGTCTTCTTGGATCATCGATATTCATATTAGATTCTAAATAAATTGAATTCGTGTTAGAAAGTAGGACTCCTATTGAACCTAGAGTATTCTCTAATAAAAACAATTTCCTATCTGATGTCTAAAACCTATATGATGTCTAATGTGCAAAAATAAAGTTGATAAAAATTACGTATATCGCATTTACTTAGTGTTCTATATGAGATCCAATAATGTACTAGCCTAAACGTCCGTTATGGTCCATAAATCTCATATAACACTTAACAATTTTTTTTCAGTTTTAGATTTATAAACTCATATTTAGGTTAGGTTCAATGTGTTATAGGGTTAAATTATTATTTCATAATTATTTATTATTCTGTTAATTATTTATTATTTGTTAGTTGTGTTAATTGTTTAGTTATTAATATGTCAAATAGTTAGCTAATTTCAAATTTTAACGTGTTATTCAGCTATTTATTAGATTATCATTTAACTTATTAAATTATTATTAATTTTGTAATTGTTATTAGGATTTAGGTTGAAATGTCTACACTTATAACAATTCTACTGCCAATAATTGGCTTTCTTGACCAAAAATCTTATATCGAAAGATAAAAACTAATGACAGAAAATTCTTTTAATTAATTTTATGTTATACAAATTTAAATTAGTTGCGATATATATTGGTAAAAGATAAACCAAAAAAAAAAAAGTCCAACCAAACATTGTTTCCAGAAACTCTTGATGAGCTGTCAACCACATTATTTATTACTTTCTATTTGTAACCTTGTCACTCTATGATTGAAATATTTGTTCTGTTGTAGCAAAAAACAGTCCTAAAATAGACTGCCCTTCCAAATAATTGCTCTCTATTTTTCTCTCCTACTTCATTTTCTAAATATGTTGTAATTTACATAATGTTTGTTTTGGAGTTCATCACAGCAAAAACATATTAGAATTGTATTGCTTACATAAATAATAGATAACATACACATTTATGTTAGAACATAATGCTAGAACACATAAACTTTATGAAATTTAATTTGATAAATACCTCTTGAAGTGTGAGTATATTAGAATGCATCAAGCATTGTGTAGAAACTCTAATTCTTTTTCATTCTATTCCCCTTTTTCTCTAGGTTAGGAAAACCCATATTTATAGAGGACTTTTTCAAATCCAAAAGAAAGAAGGAAACCCAATTTTCTTGAAAAATAAGAAATTAATATGTGTCTTCCTTTTATTAGAAATAAGATTATGAGTTCTAGTTAAATGGATACGGTAGGGACTACAAAATTAATTTAATTATTGAGGCTCCCTATTCTGGAAATAATTCAAATAATTAATTTGAAACTATTCTTACCATAACAAATAACAAATCATTCCATTAAAAATTCATAATTGCACTCTTCTACCAAACATTTATGTAATTCCTCATGTTAAGATTACAGATACTAATCAATAAATTAAAGTACTGACAAATTTAATTTAAAGATTAATTTCTTTTAGAGATTATTTAACTTATTTCATGTGTCGGATTCATAAATCTACTTGCAATGTTTGACACAATGAAAACTTATAAGCTTCTCAAAAGGCATATCATCGATCTCTATATCAAACCATGAATTCCATCAATTAACTTATTATCTCACCAATATATATTATCATCATCCAATCTACCAGACATATTGACCCATCTTAGAATCTCACCTTCTAATAAATCAAAATGATAAATAATATACAGATCATAATAGTTATATCAGGATTGAGAATATAAGTACATTTAACAGTTTAAAGAATATATTTTTATCAGTCAGTCTAAAACAACTATCTCTACTCGGTCCCGTTCAATACATACAATATGCACTAGCACAAAGGTCAGAACTATAACATTTCCATAATCAAAATAAATTATATATAATTTTGTGCTATAATCATACCGATGGCTTATCCAATTTACATCTTGGATTGTGAACGAAAAACTTTATACTTATAAGAACCGATGATTTAATCCTCTGTGCATAAGCTAAAACTCTATACACTAAATCATCTACTATATAAATAAATGGACACAAACGATTTTATGATCTATTAAAACTTTTTTCAAAATTGAATAAACAATTGTTCTATAATATATACTATATCTAAACTAATGATTTATAATATATATTTCATAGTTAATAGTATATATCCCAACAACATTGACACTAGTAATTAAACTATTTTGCCATCATCATTCATAAAGAGTAGTATTAGATTATCAAGACAAGAAAGTACTTGGAATTTTCCTTCTTTAGAATAAAAATTATAATTAAATGTTGTTAAGTATGAATTTTGTTATAGAATATATTTTTTTCTTTACTTATTTTTTTTTTCAAATCAGTTCACTTGAAAAATATATGGTGGGAATAGATTTGTATTGATATAGATAAACTTCCTAATTTTTTCATATGTGACACGGCAAATGGGGACCCGAAAGTCTCCAAACAAGCCTCGAAATTTCAGAATTTCGCATAGCAGGTTCAAGGCATATAAGATGGATAATTAAATAGCGGAATCTAAAGTAAAAAGGGAAGACCATTCATTTATGGATAACAAAATAAGAAAAGTTTATACAGTGCCCAACATATGCCTCTAGTCAAGAAACGGGGGCCGGGACAAGTTCCGGGCTCACCCTCAACAAAATATAAATACATAGAAACACTAGAAGCAAAAGCTTGCCCTTGGAAGACAGGGCTCACCATGGAAATATCTTCAAGAGGGACTATTCATCCTGGGGCTGATACTCAAACTGCTCGGTCCCTACATGGTAAAATCATGTAGGCATAGAGTATGCGTTAGTACGTTTGAATGTACTAAGTATGCGGGTATGCAATGCACGTGACTTACCGGACCTGCATAACCATGTTAGATGGCAAGGGCACATAATATACAAGAACATATAAGCAATGAGATTTAATATACAAGATGCCATGGGATGCGTGAGGCGTGCAATGCGATAATGCTCCTAAATAACGGGGATGGAGTATAACTGACAAACCAAATCCATGCGAGTTATTATATGAATTGGACCGATTTGGACCTCCCACCGGTAGGGAGAAGATTACTTGCCAAGGGCAATCTACATCATACCTTACAACTCCGCTTTTAAGTGGATGGTCACTGTCACGCCCCGGGAGGGTACCCTAGGCGTGGCCGGCACTCAGAGGCTATTGCTAGCCCCAAGCGAACCACTTAGCATTCATCACATCATTCATTATAAACATTGCGGAAGGAGATAGAAAATAATACCTAAACAAAGTGGGCCAATGGCCAAAACATCAAAACTGTTCATTTCACCAAGCAGAGGAATATTGCTCAGGTATCATAACATTCACCTTGATTTCACCATTATGTCTACAAAGCCTCTAACATTCCTTAAAACGTCTAGGAAGAGGACCATGACATACCATGGCTACTCGACTCAAGGAACAGGATAACATTCATAAATAAAGGTTTCCTCCGGAATCAAGGAGGCTCACCACAGTCAGAACTTGGAAACACTTGACCTCAACGGGGCGGCTGCTGAAGTCCTTTAGCTCCTGTATCTGCATCATGAAACGATGCAGCGCCAAATGGCGTCAGTACGTGGAATGTACTGGCATGTAAAATAGCTGAAACACATTGTTAGGAATATACGAACATAACGCACATCATCATGAGACCTTAACATTACATCAGGGAAACCTTAACATTGACCTTTACATTAACATTTACCATTGCATTGGAGTACCCTTAGAGAACCCTTTTCAAGAAGGCCTAACTCGGAGTTTCTTTAACCGACAACCATCACTTATGAGCCAGTGATGATACAACGAAGCGATGCCGTTGCTACATCCGTCCAATACCCTGCCCGGGGCAAAGGACATTCATTAGAAAAATATTAGTCCTCATTGGGACAAGAAAGGTGCCATTCGCGTTGCGGTTCAATCCTCTCTTCCTACGCGGGCCACGTAGTTAATGGATTCAGGTGGGACTCACCTTTCTATCCATTTCGGTGCTCAATACTCCTCCCAGGACTCGACATTGCTCATAAAACATTAACATTCATTAGTCCCCATAGGGACGCATTTCATCATCATTAGTCCTCATAGGGGCCTAACACATTATCATTGGCATCAACATTCATTTGTCCCATAGGGACACATTACATTATCATTAGCATCTCCTTTACATCAACATTAACATCATTGTCATTCCATCTCATTAACATCAACATCATTGACTTTAGGGACACTAGTTTGGGAACTTCGACTCTCAACTTAGAGACAATCCCACATTCACATTCTCGACATTCATCATTCATTATTTTGTCATTACTCTAGACTCTACACACACACCCATGTTCATCATGCATGCTTCTGTAGAATACATATGCGATAGATATATAAGGTTTTCAACTAAATGCTTTTCAAGAAAATAGTTTAAAAGGATTCATGAGGGTTTTTATGGGGGTCATCATCAATGCAGGAAAATATGCAGGTTTATGCATAAAATAATGGCATTTGTTCATTACATTACATGAGTTAACATGTTTCACTTCATTACCCTAACATCATTCACCATTAGACTTTAATACCTTACTCATGGGGCACATGGGAGGACATTCCCATATTTTAAGTTTAGCCTTACATACCTGAAAGAAGATAGTCACACTAAAGCACCTTCTTTCCTCTTGCTCTCTTCAACCTCCTTCAAGCCCTAGCCTTAAGAACCTTAGGAAGACTTCTTCAATGGGGTTTTTCAATCCTTTTTCGTGAAAACCGACCTATATAGGTCATAGGGGTACGTTTAGGATAGGTGGGATTGGACCATACTGCCCTTGGAAATTTTAAGAAATTAAATCCCGTCCTGAAATAACACAGTCCGCGACGCGGACTGGTCGCGGACAGTGTATTTTCGGAAATTTCAACTCCGTCGAAATTTTCAGGAAAAGATAAGTGTGTCTCCGCGACCAGTCCGCGTCGCGGTTCCGTCGCGGAGGCTCACTGTTTTTCGTTTTGGAACGAAAAATTATCTTTTGACTCGGTTGCTCTAAAATTCGACCGAGACCTTTCCCCCACTCCATTTTCAGTGCTGATCATGAATCCGCTCTCGAATTTCCGATCCGAGCATCGGAAGGCACGTTTCTTGCACACCTCTCCTTGAGGGGTATTTCGGTAATTTCGCGGGCGTTACATTATCTCCCTCTTGGGATCATTCGTCCTCGAATGATAAGTAGGGAAGTATTTTAGCACGAATAGGCTCACGACTCACCTCAATATTACTTTGATAACCTACTACCTTCATCTTTCATTGGTCTTTAAGCTCATTTATTCAACATTAACAATTTCACATGGAATTCATGTAATATACATTAATTTACATTAAGTAGGGTCATTACCTTTGATGCTTCCATCGACCTCGGGCACGAACAAGTGCGGGTACTTTGCTTTCATCTCCTCCTCAGCTTCCCATGTGGATCCTTCAACGAATTGATTTCTCCACAGTACCTTAACAGAAGCTATCTCCTTGTTCCTTAGTCTGCGAACCTGCCGATCAAGGATTTGGACTGGGGTTTCCTCATAGGACAAGCTGTCCTTGATTCCTGTGCTCTCTACCGGCACTACCAAGGCAGGATCCCCTAAACATTTCTTCAACATTGAGACGTGGAACACTGAATGAATCCCATCTAATTCAGAGGGTAGTTCCAGCTCATAAGCAACCTTTCCAATCCTTCGCACAATTTGGTAGGGACCAATATAGCGAGGACCCAACTTCCCTTTCTTCCCAAACCTCGTGACGCCTTTCATAGGTGATACTTTCAGATAAACCCAGTCATTCACCTCAAACTCTAAATCCCTTCTCCTTACATCTGTGTACGACTTTTGGCGGCTCTGGGCTGCCTTTAACCTTTCTCGTATAGTCTTCACCTTTTCCATGGACTGGTGGACAAGGTCTGGCCCAATCAGCTCGGCCTCTCCCACCTCGAACCACCCAATGGGCGATCTACATCTTCTCCCATACAAGGCTTCATAAGGGGCCATTTGGATACTCGCATGATAAATGTTGTTGTATGCGAATTCAATCAAGGGTAAATGGTCGTCCCAATTTCCTTTGAAGTCGAGAACGCATGCTCTCAACATGTCTTCCAACGTCTGGATAGTGCGTTCTGCCTGGCCATCCGTCTGTGGATGAAAGGCCGTGCTCAAGTTCACCTTAGTACCCAGCCCTTTCTGGAACGACTTCCAGAAGTGAGAGGTAAATTGGGCTCCTCTGTCTGAAATGATAGACAAGGGAACTCCGTGCGATCTCACTATCTCCTGAATATATATTTTGGTATAATCTTCGGCAGTGTTAGTCGTCTTGACTGCTAAGAAATGTGCTGATTTCGTCATTCTGTCTACAATCACCCATATGGAGTCATGTTGCCTCCGGGATTTCGGTAAGCCCGTGACAAAGTCCATGTTCACCATCTCCCACTTCCATTCTGGAATTTCAAAATTCTGAGCCAGACCACTTGGCCTTTGGTGCTCAACCTTGACTTGCTGGCAGTTGGGGCATCTGGAAACGAATTATGCGATGTCCCTCTTCATTCCACTCCACCAATAGACTTCTCTCAAGTCGTGGTACATCTTGGTGGAATCTGGATGGATGGAGTACTTAGCATTATGGGCCTCAGCTAAAATCCTTTCTCGAACACCATCAACATTAGGGACACATAATCTGTTCTGGTACCTCAGTACCCCATCTCCCCCTTTGGAGAAGGCCATCACTTTTTGCTTCTGAACATCTTCTTTTAGTTGGAGTATAATGGGATCTCGATCCTGCTTCTCTTTAACTTCAGTCACCAGGGATGATGAAGACCCATTTTGAACACTAACTCCTCCTTCATCATTCTCTTCAAGTTGGACCCCCAATCGGGCCAACCTGTGCACCTCTCTCACCAGTTCTTGCTTTTCTTCATCAACATGGGCCGTGCTACCCATAGACAACCTGCTAAGAGCATCAGCAACAACGTTAGCTTTACCTGGGTGGTACATGACGCTCATATCATAGTCCTTGAGCAACTCTAACCATCTCCTCTGTCGCAGATTGAGCTCCCTTTGGCTGAATACATACTGTAAGCTCTTATGGTCTGTGAACACATCCACATGCACTCCATACAAGTAGTGGCGCCAGATTTTAAGTTCGAACACAACGGCTGCCAACTCAAGATCATGGGTAGGATAGTTTCGTTCATGAACCTTAAGCTGTCTGGAAGCATAGGCTACCACCTTTCCTCTTTGCATTAACATGCACCCCAACCCAACTCTAGATGCGTCACAGTATACCACGAAGTCATCTGTTCCGTCAGGCAATGTCAAAACAGGTGCAGTGGTTAACCTGGTCTTCAGCTCTTGGAAACTTTTCTCACATTCGTCAGACCATTGGAACTTAGCCCTTTTCTGGGTCAGTTTGGTCAATGGTGCAGAAAGGGAAGAAAACCCCTCCACAAACCTCCGGTAGTAGCCTGCCAACCCCAAGAAGCTTCTTATGTCAGTCGGAGAGGTTGGCCTTGGCCAGCTTTCCACCGCCTCAATCTTCTGGTTATCCACTCGAATACCATCACCCGAAACCATATGGCCTAGGAAAGCCACTGACTTAAGCCAGAATTCACACTTGGAGAACTTAGCATATAACTCGTGGTCCTTAAGAGTTTGAAGGACAACTCTGAGATGTTTAGTATGCTCTTCCTCATCCTTCGAATATATCAAAATATCATCAATGAAGACGATTACAAACATATCCAAGTAGGGTCTAAATACCCTGTTCATCAAGTCCATAAAGGCTGCTGGTGCATTGGTCAACCCAAAGGACATCACTAAAAATTCAAAATGACCATATCTTGTCCTGAAAGCTGTCTTTAGGATATCACACTCCCTCACCTTCAACTGATGGTAACCCGATCTGAGGTCTATTTTTGAAAAACATGAGGCACCCTGAAGTTGGTCGAACAAGTCGTCAATCCTAGGAAGAGGATATTTGTTCTTGACTGTGACCTTGTTCAGTTGCCTATAATCTATACACATTCGAAGCGTCCCATTTTTCTTTCGCACAAAAAACACTGGAGCACCCTACGGAGAAACACTGGGTCTAATAAAACCCTTCTCTAACAGGTCTTTCAACTGTTCTTTCAGCTCCTTCAGTTCAACGGGGGCCATCCTATATGGCGGAATTGAAATAGGCTGCGTATCGGGGAGTACATCAATACCGAAGTCAATCTCCCTATCAGGAGGGACTCCAGGTAAATCCTCCGGGAACACCTCAGGAAACTCATTAACAACTGAGACCGACTCAAGAGTAGGGGTCTCAACATTATCAGCTTTAACTCTTACTAGGTGATAGATATACCCCTTAGAGATCAACTTCCTTGCCCTCAGGTAAGAAATAATTATACCCTTGGGTGCAACATAACCTCCCTTCCATTCTAAGACCGGTTCAAGTGGGAATTGAAACTTAACCACTCGGGTTCTACAGTCTATGGATGCATGGCAAGCGTGAAGCCAATCTATCCCAAGGATCACATCAAAATCCACCATCTCTAATTCTACCAAATCAGCCAATGTATCCCTATAATAAATGGATACTACACAGTTCCTATAGACCCTTTTAGCTAGAATAGACTCTCCAGTAGGAGTTGAAACGGAATATGGCTCACGTAGACATTCTGGGGCAACTTCGAACTTATTAGCCACATAGGGTGTCACAAAGGATAAGGTGGCACCCGGATCAAGTAATGCGTAACAGTTATAAGAGAAGATTTGAAGCATACCCGTTACAACATCTGGGGTAGCCTCTCGGTCCTGCCGATTTCCCATAGCATACAGGCGGTTCGCTCCGCCTCCAGCATTCATAGCAGTAGCCCTCTGTTGACTGCCCGCAGGGGGCGCTGTAGATGACTGGGCTCTATTACCTCTGTCATTTCCCCTCTGGCTCCTCATAGGACATTCAATCTGGATATGGCCAGGCTGTCCACATGTATAGCATAAATTGGTGCCTTCCCGGCACGCACCACGATGTTGTTTGCCACATCTGCCACAAGTTGCTTTTTCTCTGGGGCCCTGGGCGACACTGGCCTGGGACTGAGATACCTGTGCTTTGAAATTCTGATGGCCCTGGGTCCTTTGGTCATACCTTTGCTGCTGAACAGGTGCATTCACCATCGGTGTTGCATGGCGAGGAGGTTTCCTCTGAAAGAAGTTCTTGCTGCCCTTGTCCCCCTTTTGCTGGTTTTGTTCCTGGCCCGCAGCCTTGGCTTTCTTGCTCTGTTGTTCCTCCCTGTCCCTCTTCTTGTCCTCTTCGGTCTGTTGAGCGTAAACCATCAGCCTGGAAATATCCATGTCTGGGATCAGCAATGCTGCCTTGCACTCCCTCTTCACATGTCTGCCCAGTCCAGACACAAATTTTCTCATCCTGGCCCTCATATCAAGAACCATCTCCGGAGCATACCTCGACAGCTGGGTGAACTTTAGGCTATACTCTTTGGCGGTCATACCCTCCTGTTTTAAGTTCACAAACTCTTCAACCTTGGCTTCCCTTAACTCTTGGGGAAAGAAATGATCGAGAAAAGCACTCTCAAACTCTTCCCACTCGGCTGGTTCAGCACTTTCATCTCTGACATCCTCCCATTGGTTGTACCAAATGTTGGCCACATCCTTAAGTTGATATGAGACCAACTCCACTCCTTCAATCTCACTTGCATGCATTGCCCTTAGGATCTTACGCATTTCATCAATAAAGTTTTGCGGATCCTCCTCAACCTTAGAACCCGTATAGACTGGCGGATTCATCCTCAAAAAATCTCTGAGCCTGGAAGCAGCAGTTGGCTCTTGGGAACTGGAGCTTGGGGCCTGGGGACCACGACTGCCACTTTGCGAGGCCACCAACTGGGTGAGCATGGCAATGGCTCCCCTGAAGTCTGCCTCTGAAGTGGGGGCTGACTGTGCTGGGGGTGCTGGTGGAGCCTCAGCAGCTCTAGCTGGTCGTCCCCGTCTCCTTACCTCACGTTCTGGCAAGGGGTTCTCAGTACTTGGGACAGAACCATCTCTTTGGGCAGCAGTACGTTTTGGAGGCATTATCTGCAAACGCGTAACGCACGAGTTAAAGAGGTTTGCTTAAAGTCAAGCTCTAGCGCACGACTCAGAACATCAAAGAAGTGGAACCATTTCCTAATGCCCTGTAGCATCCTGTTTATGAAGTGTGGTGCACAACACACGCATAAACGAGACTCTACTAGACACGGCTTCGTAGACTCCCTAGGACTCTTGAACTCTGTGCTCTGATACCAAGTTTGTCACGCCCCGGGAGGGTACCCTAGGCGTGGCCGGCACTCAGAGGCTATTGCTAGCCCCCAAGCGAACCACTTAGCATTCATCACATCATTCATTATAAACATTGCGGAAGGAGATAGAAAATAATACCTAAACAAAGTGGGCCAATGGCCAAAATATCAAAACTGTTCATTTCACCAAGCAGAGGAATATTGCTCAGGTATCATAACATTCACCTTGATTTCACCATTATGTCTACAAAGCCTCTAACATTCCTTAAAACGTCTAGGAAGAGGACCATGACATACCATGGCTACTCGAATCAAGGAACAAGATAACATTCATAAATAAAGGTTTCCTCCGGAATCAAGGAGGCTCACCACAGTCAGAACTTGGAAACACTTGACCTCAACGGGGCGGCTGCTGAAGTCCTTTAGCTCCTGTATCTGCATCATGAAACGATGCAGCGCCAAATGGCGTCAGTACGTGGAATGTACTGGCATGTAAAATAGCTGAAACACATTGTTAGGAATATACGAACATAACGCACATCATCATGAGACCTTAACATTACATCAGGGAAACCTTAACATTGACCTTTACATTAACATTTACCATTGCATTGGAGTACCCTTAGAGAACCCTTTTCAAGAAGGCCTAACTCGGAGTTTCTTTAACCGACAACCATCACTTATGAGCCAGTGATGATACAACGAAGCGATGCCGTTGCTACATCCGTCCAATACCCTGCCCGGGGCAAAGGACATTCATTAGAAAAATATTAGTCCTCATTGGGACAAGAAAGGTGCCATCCGCGTTGCGGTTCAATCCTCTCTTCCTACGCGGGCCACGTAGTTAATGGATTCAGGTGGGACTCACCTTTCTATCCATTTCGGTGCTCAATACTCCTCCCAGGACTCGACATTGCTCATAAAACATTAACATTCATTAGTCCCCATAGGGACGCATTTCATCATCATTAGTCCCCATAGGGGCCTAATACATTATCATTGGCATCAACATTCATTTGTCCCATAGGGACACATTACATTATCATTAGCATCTCCTTTACATCAACATTAACATCATTGTCATTCCATCTCATTAACATCAACATCATTGACTTTAGGGACACTAGTTTGGGAACTTCGACTCTCAACTTAGAGACAATCCCACATTCACATTCTCGGCATTCATCATTCATTATTTTGTCATTACTCTAGACTCTACACACACACCCATGTTCATCATGCATGCTTCTCTAGAATACATATGCGATAGATATATAAGGTTTTCAACTAAATGCTTTTCAAGAAAATAATTTAAAAGGATGCATGAGGGTTTTTATGGGGGTCATCATCAATGCAGGAAAATATGCAGGTTTATGCATAAAATAATGGCATTTGTTCATTACATTACATGAGTTAACATGTTTCACTTCATTACCCTAACATCATTCACCATTAGACTTTAATACCTTACTCGTGGGGCACATGGGAGGACATTCCCATATTTTAAGTTTAGCCTTACATACCTGAAAGAAGATAGTCACACTAAAGCACCTTCTTTCCTCTTGCTCTCTTCAACCTCCTTCAAGCCCTAGCCTTAAGAACCTTAGAAAGACTTCTTCAATGGGGTTTTTCAACCCTTTTTCGTGAAAACCGACCTATATAGGTCATAGGGCTACGTTTAGGATAGGTGGGATTGGACCATACTGCCCTTGGAAATTTTAAGAAATTAAATCCCGTCCTGAAATAACACAGTCCGCGACGCGGACTGGTCGCGGACAGTGTATTTTCGAAAATTTCAACTCCGTCGAAATTTTCAGGAAAAGATAAGTGTGTCTCCGCGACCAGTCCGCGTCGCGGTTCCGTCGCGGAGGCTCACTGTTTTTCGTTTTGGAACGAAAAATTATCTTTTGACTCGGTTGCTCTAAAATTCGACCGAGACCTTTCCCCCACTCCATTTTCAGTGCTGATCATGAATCCGCTCTCGGATTTCCGATCCGAGCATCGGAAGGCACGTTTCTCGCACACCTCTCCTTGAGGGGTATTTCAGTAATTTCGCGGGCATTACAGTCACCTTCCTTACGACCCGCTTTTCGAAAGGATTTACAAAAATCATATCAAGACATGTCATATCATAACCTAGTAGACGAATAATATCCGTCCCTATGTTGACACATAGTTCAAGGAAAGGGAGAGGACCCCCAATCCATCGATGCTAAGTCTTACACATCCCACATGAATATACTTATATATATACATATGCTTTCAAGAGAGTCAAATGTCCAATTTAAAATATTAAATGCACAATTAGGCTCAAATACCAAATCACAAGATCAAGATCACATGGTTCATGCAAGGAATAGCTCATCTACATATACAAGATGGTGCAAGCACCCAAGATACTCCAAGAGCCAAATCATAGACATACCAGTGATCACCTTCTTCTCAAATTCCATGTCTTATAAAAAATCATATCATAATTCCCTTTTAGGACAAAATTGGGCTTAATCCCACATTTCTAAAATTCCCATGCACTAATGTCAGGAATGTGATGCAATGCATAATGTAGGGATGGCATGGGTAATGTAGAGTATATCCCAAAATTAGCAATATAGTGTAAAGACTAGGAAAAATCCATAATAAAATTCATATGAAAATGTAGTATAAATCACACATGCAAAACAACATCTTTAAAGGGACATGCATGCTTCATAGTTTCATAGTCCAAGTAACTCACCATATTCAAGCTTAACATAACTCAAAATTTGGAATATTATCTAGCACATGCATTGTTCAAACTATCAAGACCAAGTAGTAAGGTTTCACATTTTAAGTAGACAAGTGTATAAAATAGTTTGAGAAAAACTTGGGCCTTCTTGGTTGAAAGGAACCAAGAATCAAAATCCACATACCTGATTTGGAGACAAACTTGAAGAGAAATGGGCTTAAAAAATGAGGGTCTTGACTTCACAAATCCTAGAGAGATGTTGGAGACCTTGAGAGAGCAAATTCTAGTGAGAGGAGTGAAATGAGGGAAAAGTGGCTGAATTTGGTGAAGTCCAACTTATATAGGGAGCTTAGGAAGCATGAGAAATGACAAAATTTTCGTTGGAATAGGCCAATATTTTAAAAATACCATTAATGAAATGGACCAGATATTGGTCCGTCTGAGGCATACGGCCCAGCACACGGTCCGTGTAGTGTCACATGGACCATTTACTGTGTCGTGGTCCCGGACTTAAAATTTTCAGAGTCAAGATTTTCTGGACTAAGTATCACAACACGGACCGATAAACGGACCACCTGGGGTCACACGGACCGTGACCCCATCCGTATATAGGTGACTCCCCCATACCGAGGTTAGACGGAGGGCCACATGGACTGTCTAAAGTCACATGGGCCGTTACTTGGTCCGTGTGGAGGTTCCCTGTGCAGTTCACCATACGAAAGGCCACACAGACCGTGTAGCTCTACACGGATCGTGTGGAGGCCCGTCTACCCTCCACTCTCCCAGGCGTCACTCCACGGGAGGCCACACGGACCGTGTGACATCACACGGGCCGTGTAGGCCCTCCATGAGGTGATGCCTGGCAAAATTTCTGGGCAGGTTTCGTGGACCTCAAAGTGACGTCAAGGATCCGGGGCCTTTCAGCAAAGGCGTGCCCTGACCGTATCTCTCCTTTATGTGGGGGTTGCAAATAAGGGTCTCAATTTTAAGAAAATTATCCTAATTAATTCTAAGTGAGAAAATAAGAAAGTAAATTAAACAGATAAAAACAAGTAACTAACTAACTACCCCAAACTATTAAAAACAAACAAAAGAGAGAAAATTAAACTAAGCATACTTAATTCCTCTCGCACCAGTTTACTCGACTTTTATTTCGGAAAACAAAATTAGATTTTGTCATTTAGCTCGCATGGCTTATTTAGGCCTAAGGATGGAAACCAAGGTTCCTTCCCATTAAAGCTCGATTTTGAGTCATCATTTCTGATGGTCCTATATACCTCTACTCCTTCTAAGTTGATTTTTATTAACCTAAAAAGCATATTAAAAGAAAATTAAAAAGTCTAACGTCTTCCTAAAGTGCCTAACATCCCTTTCTATGGTTAAAGAGGCATTGAACTTCTAATTTTGGTGGTTTTAGACTTAAGGGGAATATAGGTTTCCTAGTTAGACTCGTGTCACAACAAAACAAATACGACGTCAATTAGCACTTAAAATCTCACGTATGCCTTTAAACACAAAAATACAAGTAAAAGTGCAAAGTGTTTGACATGCTAAGTGTATGCATCAACATAAAAGGAAAAATAGTCATAACTTTCTACTATGAACTCTGATTAAAACGAAATAAGATGCGTTGGAAAGCTAATTGAAGGATCTTTAATTTGATATATTAAGGGTCACCTAACTCATTATACTTTAGGAGATATGAATAATTGAATCTGACCCTTCTATCAACTCATACGGAAACTTAGTTGGTAGAAATTCTTTGGACTTGACTTGACGTAATAGATTCTTTATAACTCTAAATCACATCCAATATACTTTAAATACTTAGGAATTGATCCTAACATGTATATAAAACCTAAAAGTCATTGGTCCATCTAACTTTTATAAAGTCTTACAATAGAGCTATGACTTTTTATCATCTCCAATTCTATTCCCACAGTAAGAAATTAATTTTAACATCTATGCTCAATTAAGAATTATCAATTAAAATCGTATATCATATGAAGGATGACTCAATCTTAGAAAAAAAAGTTGGGGTGTTACAGGGTGCCGGGGTGGTTTCGGCGGTTGCACGCCGGAAAATGGATGGTGGAAGAGAAGAGTTGAGGGCGGCAGATATGGTGAAGGGGAGAGTTTGGAAAATGACAAGAGATTTGGAGTATTGTTTGATTAAAAGGGAAATAAAATTTGGGCTTGATCTGGACCATTGAATTTTAAAATGAATGGATGAGATTAAAATTTTAAGGATTTTGGTTGGATCCTGGTCAAAAAATTGGGTACTCTAGATTTAAATTGGATTGACGCAATTAGGCTACAATTAAAAAAAATTGTATAAAAATTGAATAAAATTGAAATAAATTGGATTAAAAGGGCTAAGAATTAAATAAATTGGGGTGAAATTGAATAGATTGTCATCTAATTAATTATAATACAAAGACAATATTTTTAAAAATAATAATTTTTTAGGTGAGGAAAATATATACTAAGAATGTAAAAAATATTTGAATATCTTAAAATATTTTAAATTAAAAATTGATAGAATAAAGTAGTAAAAATATATAATGCCTTTAAAATATGGTAATAATAATAATAATTAAAATACTTTACAATAAAATAGTTTATTAAAAATGATAACATAACGAACAACTTTTGAAAGTTAAAAATATTTTAAAAAATAATAAGTAATTATTGGATAAAATTTGAAAGTAAACTCATTTATTTTAAAAAGTTTTAAAAATACCTATTTAATCAAATGACAATCTAAAAATAGGTATAGGTCGATCAAAATTAGGTGTCAACATTTTTCCTCATCAATTTAATCAAAATATCTGTAGGAATAATCATTGAATGTTTTTCAAGGAGGAAAAAATAGCATTTTTTTTAATAGAGCTAGTGTTTAGATAATGTTTGTTTTGGGGGTCTTATATAAATACCTACTTGCTCAAATTGTTTAAGAATTAAACTATTTTGCCATGATCATCACTCATAGAGTGATAGTATTAGATTATCAACACAAGAAAGTACTTTGGCATTTTCCTTCTTTAGAAAAATAAAATAATTGTAAGTTGTTTTTTCTTTATTATTTTTTTAATATTAGTTAAATATTACAAGTGCTAAAGGGCTTCATAAATTATACCCAGGTCGTACTGTCCAGACTTATTTTATAAAATATAAAATTCTGGCTCACACGTATTTTATAGGTACGTGTGCATGAACTTTTTAGAAAGGTAATACAATGACAAAATCTATCAACACTTCATTTGATATTATTTCAAACCAATTAAATGGGTGGGTTTGGTAGTTTTTTAAAATATGGAAGAAGACAGTGAAGAAAAAAGGGGATGTTTTGTAAAAAATGGAATTATTGGGAGCCATGATTGGCTTTAATTTTCCCTTTATAAATTAATATAATGACCTAAACCTATAATTGCTTTTGGTCCTTTGGCTAGTTTGTCCTTTTTGATCTTCCTTTCCTTTTATGTTCCTAGTACCTGCCAAGTATGTAGGAAACTAAATTGTGTTTAGTTTAGAGTTCCCATCTGCCTAATAAAATAATAAAAGTCGGTGAATACTTTAATTTTGTTCATATTTATGTTGGTAAAGTCTATTATACTAAATTGTTTCCAAGACTTTAGTATTAGTAAAGATGCTATAATTCAAATGGTAGGGTCATGAGTTCAATTCTCAACTTTTCGGGCCGTACTTTGTAATGTATTGTTCGAGTTTACGTGAATTTAATAATTTTTATAAATCTATATTCGTTGTAGTAATCTGAGTTAGGGTCGGGCGAGGTGACTCTTAAGACTTTTCGATTGTGATGGGATTGCACCAGGGGTTAATCCTTAGCTAAAATCGATTTACCTTAGTAATGAACGAATTGACACAATATATTCAAGTCAAGGAGAGGTGTCGTGAGGTATATTATTCACAGATGATATAGTATTGATTGATAAGATGTGAGAAAGATCAGTTAACGATATATAAGCTCGAATTTTGGAAATAAGGCACTAGAGTCTAAAGGTTTTCAGATTAAGTAGGACAAAAACAAAGTACCCGAAGTGCAAATTTCAAGGCATAGTGCACGAGCTGGAGATGAAAATGAAGATTGATGCATAAGTCATACACATGAAAGGAAGTTTGAAGCATCTTGGGTTCATAATTTAAGGAGACTATAAGGTTGATGATGATGTCACGCATCATATTGGAAGGAGGGTTGAGTGAAATAGAGGCTCGCATCTGGAGTGCTTTAAAATAAAAATGTATCCCATCGCTTAAAGGCAATTTAAAGTTCTATAAAATGATAATTAGATCTGTTGACATACTAAAAGCTCTTAATTGTTTTGATAATGTCTAAGTGAATCAGGTTCAGAAGCCTGAATGAGAAAATGATGAGTGATATGAAGACATTCCAAATAAGAATGAGTATCATACATTGAACCAAGTTTACTAGGCAAAAGCAAATAAAAGAAAAATAAGCATAGAAAAAGAAGAAAATCTTATTTTATGTCAAATAGACTCCTAAATAAGATAAACAAGGATACAGACAACAATATATATTCTAATACAACTTTGCTAGGTAAAACTGCATAAGGAACATTAAAACCTTACAATAATAACTTTTGCATCTATCAAACATTGGCAATCCAGAAGCAAAGGCAAGAAACAATCATTGAACAACACATTTGAAGAAAGAAGATCTAGAGTTAGGATTCAAGATTTCTCTTTGAAGAAGAGTTTTTATTTTGTTGCTTCTACTTAGAATTATTGTTTAGGGACAATTATTATAAGTGTGAATGTGTCTTTGAGAGGGTTATAATAAGAAGTTGGTTTGGCTTCTTGAAGAGTAAAGCAAGTGATTATAGTTAATCATTAAATTTGTGTTGAGAGAAGAGGGTGAGTGATTACTGTGATGTAATCTGAATATTGCTCTTTGAAGTTAATGAAAGTGGTTGAACTCCTACACGCGATAGGTAGTGATTATTTCTCCCTTGAGCACGGAGTTCTTCCATTATAACTCTTGATGTCGAATTAGCTTAGTATATTTTGCAGCCTGTCAAACAATAACTCGTTTCTTGTTCGTGTTGAGTGACTAACGTCTTTACAAGATCGATATTGTTGTATGTGTAGAGTGTTGTCCAGTCACAAACACGATATATAGAAGATGAATAATGTAGCGACGATGAGGATGCTCAAGTGGATTGGATGTATTGTAGGCATACTTGGAAAAATATGATTCAGAACGAAGTTAATTATACAGAATAAAGTGGGAGCAGCGATTGTGGCGGACAAGATAAAATTAAGCGACGCTGAGATGATTTTGTCATATGAAGAGGAGGTGCATAAATGCGCCAGTATGGATGTGTGAGTGGTTGGCTATCACATGAGTTAGGAGAGTTAGAGATAGGTCGAATAAGAATTAGGGAAAAGTGATTAGATAAGATATGACACAACTTCAATTTTTTGAGAACATGATTTTAGATCAGAAGGTATGAAGGTCGAGGACGATTAGGACAGAAGGTATATTTATGCAAACATGAAATCTTGAAAAAAAAAAAATCTCGAAACTTATTGTGAGTTCTACGTAATTATTACAAGCCAAGGGAAGGTAAGTGTAATTAAAGTACTTTGGTTTTCTTAAAAATAGTGCACATCATTGTCAATCTATTTCCTATCCGCTCCTCCAAATAATTGGTGACGAAATTATGAGTCTGTTTAGTCAAATTTTTGAAAATTGTTTATTTCAAATAAAATTTTTGCTAAAATCATTTTCAAAAAAGTGTCTTTTATAGAAAAAATAATTTTTATTTGACCAAATTATTTGAGAAATAATTTATCTGCATTTAATAAGCATATGATAGTTTATTATTTTTTTTTAAAAAAAAAAATCCAATGGGCTCCTTCAAGTGATTTGTGAAGAAAGTGCTGTACTATACCTTTTTGAGGTGTTGACCAATTAGCTTAGTTCATTTCTAGTTTGATCATTTAAAGTTTTAAATTTAATAATTAAAATTAGTTTTTAATGGAAGTTTTTCCATCAGTGAAACATCATGAAATATTTTTTTTTTCATAAACTATTCCTTATAACAGGAAAGTAGATAAAGATGAGTTAAATATGATATATGACTACTTTGGATTTAATTGACCACTATGTTTAATTATCATATAAAATATCTTATATACTTAAATTAATTAAAAGGTCTTTGTTAAAAGATAACTACTCAAGTCGACAACCAATTAACAAATTCAAAATGTGTTTATAAATTACAAAGTAGACTTATGTTCAATATAAAGAGATTGGAGAAAAAATAAATGATTACTTGTTTTGTTATTGTTATTTATTGGATCCGTAGATATTTGTAAAATTATGTGTTTGAAAGTTTGTAATAATATGTACCGCAAAATATTTACTTAGAAAATAATCATAGGGATACGTGATTTATTAATTTTTGCATCATAGGATATTTTGATATTTTATTTATGAACTATGATTTGCTCATTTGATAAGATTTTACAAGAATTGATTTTTATTTTGATATTTTCATTAATTATAGAACTTTCATATTTAGGAAAAAAATATACAACTTAAAAAAATAAAAATTATATGATTTATAATCATGATTTGAAATTATGTGGAAATGGCCCTAATTAAGGAGATGAGGGAAGTGATTAGAAAGTTTTGAAAAATAATATGATTGCAGTAAGCTATACTCGCAGCAGCTAAACGTGTCCCTTAATTTTCAACATTATTGACTTTAGAAATGGCGGAGCCAAATTTTTTTCTTAAGAATGTTCAAAATTTTAAGAAACAAATATATGAACTTAACTAATCAAAATGAGTACGATATTTATTAGCTATATTTATAAAATTATTTTTTCAATATATAAATAATATAATTTTTTGTCGGAATGACCCCTGCGCTCCGCCACTATTAGAAGTAGGTAGTCGTATTTTCTACCCTAGAAAATGTATGATATTATGAACCACGTAGCAGCTACCCTCTCTATTATTGGCGTTGTAACGTGGCCCACACTTTCTTCTACCTTCCATACAACCTCTAATAATTGTTGATATTTTGAGAAAAATAGTATGATATAATTTAATTTGATACGGTGTTTAATAGAAAAGAAATATTTTTAAAGTAATAATTTAAGAATAATTTTTAAATATTTATATGATTATAGATTATTTTACTAATGTTATAAAGAATTTTAAAGTTAAAATTATTTTTAATTATAGTAAAGTGATATTATTTTTAAAATAGACTTAAAAAAAGGATTGTCAGACAAATAAAGGTAATTTTATGTAAAGGTCCAAATATGCCCTCCTATGTGATTCTTCCAATGAATTTTACTTATGAAATTGATTAATTAATAATTAGCACTAAATATCCATATTTTTTTCAAAATAAATTGGTTGGACATAAAGTTTTTAGAACTTGGAAAAACTCCAAAAATTCGTTTTCACGATTTTTACTTTAAACACAACTCTAATTTTCAACTTGAACACAAGAATTGTACTTTCTTTAATTTTCAAATTTTACAATTTTTTGACAACCCCGCTTATTATTTAACTAATAACCCTCAACTATTTACTGACCTTGTTTAAGTAAAATGAAGCTCATATAATATAATGTGTTGTCCAATAGGGGGTCATCCTTGTCTTTTTGTACCTGTTTAATCAGAGAAAGGTTATGAAAAAAAATGCCTATAAAAGAAGGCAGGCAGGCCTTTTGCTTTATAAATAAATCCCTTTTGTGCTTGATTAATTAAGCCTTGTCTTGTGTGTTGAGAAAGAATTTAATTTCTTACAAACTCCCCACATTTCAAAATTAATTTCATTAGCTACACTATAAATTAACTCATAATATCTTACACCACTTTCTTAATTTGGTGTAAATTAAAGAATAATGGGTGTTGGAGGAAGTTTGGAGTACATATCAGACATGATGAGTCTTGATAAACCAAAGAAGAGGAAGCAATTTAACACAGTGGAACTCAAAGTTAGAATGGATTGTGAGGGATGTGAACGTAAAGTAAAAAATGCACTCTCTTCCATGAGTGGTATGTATCTTAATTTTCATTCAAATTCTCCTTTTTGCATTGTAAAATAATACTTACCTCGATTTATGTTAAGCTAGTCTAAACATACTCTTAATATGGATATTCTATCCTTAAGTTCTCACACACTTTTAAATTTTTCAAAAGAATTCATGCTGTTGATTTCTTTTTTTTGCACATGAGACATTGACAACTTCGTCCCGTTCAATATATGTGATTTTTTTTAAAATATTTAGGTGTGAAATCAGTGGAGATAAACAGGAAACAACAGAAGGTGACAGTAACAGGCTATGTGGAACAAAACAAGGTGTTGAAGAAGGCAAAGTCAACTGGAAAGAAGGCAGAGATATGGCCTTATGTCCCCTACAATTTGGTATCCCAACCATATGCTCCTCAAGCATATGACAAAAAGGCGCCTCCTGGCTATGTCAGGAGGGTCGATCAGTACCCAACTACGAGTACTGTTACGAGATTTGAGGACCCTTCTTATGACACAATGTTTAGCGATGATAACCCTAATGCATGTTTCATCATGTAATTATCGATAATATTCCGAAGAGAAAGTAATGAAAGTTGGCATGAGAAAATTTAAGTATAGAAATTTGGAACATTTCTCTTATTTTGGTGTGGTACTCGAGCCGAGGATCTATTGGAAATAACTTATATACCTCGTATAAGGTGAGAATAAAATTTCTATATATTCTATTATATTCTTTTCAAATTCCACTTATGAGATCACGCCTGGATATGTTATTATTGTTAAAGTCGTCCCTGGTGGGGGGTGGGGTTGAAGAGTTAATCATACTATATTGTAAATTTTGCATGTTTTTTTTTCTTTTGTTTTGATGTAAGTAGTATTTAGAGTTTGCTTCAATTCATGTCCAGAATTTTGAAAAGGTTGGTTGTAATATAGACCTCCTGGTACTTGTAGTAATTGATGAATACTATTGAGTGTTCTCTCTCTCTTTCTTTTAGATTTATAGCTTAATTTCTTTATATAAATTTGTGTTCGATTGATTAAATTATTCAAAAAATAATTATATGTGATCGTCCATATAATTGAAATTTATAACTTGAATTTAAAAAAAGCTACAACATCAAATTAAAATAATACATCAATAATGTAAATTATGTTTAGATGATAGCATGTACAAATTAGACTTTTGGGTCGTACATGATGTTACTACGCTTTTATGGTTTTCATTCTTTTTAATCAATCAATTAATGTATATCAATGATTATGAGCTATAAGACACTAACGGTCATATAAATTAAAAGAAACTAATGATCATATATGTTACAAGAACTAATAAACATTTCTATCACTAACATATGCACTTAATATTCTATTTTAATAATAAAATACATATTCACTAACAATAATTAATAACTTAGAATCGAAAAAAGGCTGTTAGAACACTAAACTAAAATTATACATCAATAATGTGAATTAATTTTACATGATAGTGTGTACAAATTAGACTTTTGGGTGGTACACAGGATGTTAGTAGCTGGGGTATTATGGTTTTCATTCTTTTTAATGAATTAATGTATCCTAGGTGGAATGATGAATATTTTCTTCTAGTGGTTGTACACAGCTGTAACATTGATATCACAGCAAAGCTAGTTGTTAGCGTTCACCATCTCCTTATTTCTTGGAGTACAAAATAATATAATTAGGGATAATAGACAGCTATATATTAGACCGTTATTTTGAGCAGTTTAGGGTTGTCGTACCCAATTCAGCGGTCTTCTTTAGTTACTTGAAGCAGGCATATGACTATAATGTGTCTGTTTAATTTTATGGTAGCTATTAAACTGTTTACTTAATTTTACTGTGTTATTTTTATTATTTATTGTTTAATCATTTCTTCATCTACTTCAATTATGAAATTACAATAACATGTTTGTTTAATTCTATGGTGGCTATTAAAGTGTCTACTTAATTATACTATGTCATTTTTATTTATTATTATTTAATTATTTTATCCGTAATAAATGATTTTCTCATGTAGGAGTAATGTGTATTATTTAAAAACTATTTAAAAATATTATAAATTCAAATAATTTTAAAAATATATTAAAATTATTGACTCTCCAAATTAATCTAGATCACAAAAATTAAGAAAAAAAAATAATATATATTGAATCCATGCAACGCACAGTCTTGACTACTAGTGTGTGTATATATATAAAAGTAACAAAAACACTTGGGACAGATGGTTTTAATACCCCATACAAATTTACTTTTAATTTTATGTTCTTTTTATTAAAATTTTTCCTTTTCACACGAAGAGATATGAGAAGGTAATTTTCTTCTATTCAATTTATAAGTGTACATATAATCATAATAGATCATTTCCTTCATTTTTAACTATGTAAGTTTCACACTTCAGGGAAAGTTTTACGAATTAATCCAAAATGAAATGGTGAAAAAGAATTAAGAAAATAAAAATGAAGAAAAGAAATAAAAAGCGATCATAATATTTTTAGTATATTTTCATTGGTAGAGGTTTGTGTAGGGTGATGTGTTGTGTGTATATAATCTTATTCCTATCTTATGAAGATATATAAAAATTATTTTTGTTAAACTATCGACTCAAATAAAATATATCAAATACATTGACGAAAATTAGAATTATGAAATTCTGTTTGATATCCTAATTTGCAAGGGAGGTATCATATGTTGGATAAATGAGATATATAAACAATATTTTAAAATCACACCTTAGTGCAACAACAATTTATGTCCCAAAAATCAAGACAACCAAGCTTCATGGATTCCTGTCATTAGCTTAAAGTAAAGCACAAGAATAGAAGTATTCAAACAAATGATTTTTTCATCATTTCAAATTCAAAATTTATTGATTCGATTAATCTTGATTCACACAGTATTGAAATAGTGATTTATTTAATTAAATTAACCTTATTAATAAACTTTAGAACTTTAATTTTAACTATTATTGTTAAAATTATACATCGATTCGATTCAATTCAATTTTACATATTATCTATTTAATTTATTGGTCTTTGATTTATGAACGCGCTATTGCTTCACTAATGTAATTCTATTACTCAACAAAATGAAAAATCCATCTGTTTCGGAGTTATTGAAAAAAATATGGTTTTTTTTATTTCTTGCAAATTGGTTGTACCTTTTTGTGCATTAAAGAAGAAGTTTGACTTTTCAAGGGTGGTAAAATATTATCAAAAAGTTAGATAAAAAAGATTCATATAATTGACTCTAATTATACTTTTGAATTAAACATATTTGAAAAAATTAATTTAGAATTGAAGAATTATTCTCATTTTCATGTGTTTTTATTTTTTTCTTCGACTATAAGTGAACGAAAACACATCTTAATATTGACGTGAATTTTATATATGATAACAAGAACATATTATTATGAATTTTTTTTTATATTCGAATACTCTTTATCAGTTTGCAAATAGTTCAGTTATCACTGAAATAATCCTTAATCAATTACTTGCTTTTTTTTTTAGGCTAAAAAATTAATTAATTAATTTAGGATAATTACATTGTTGAATTGTATTACATGCATATACTCCCTTCGTCTCATTTTAACTTAATTTGTGAGACAATGCACACATATTAAGAAAAATATCCAGCGACAATTTAAATCATATTAAGAAAAATAGTCAAAGACAAAATTCAAATCGTACTTTCCACTATTAAGTCATAAATATGTAGTGTAATTTATCTCCTAGAAAATAATAAAATTCAATAAAAAAAAAGGCAAATCTGATTTTTTTTTTTTGAACAATTCAACTATTTTAAAATTGTAAAAAAAAGTCAATATTAAGTTAATTTGGTGCAGAGGAAGTAGTTCTCATTTGCAATCTAAGCACTGTTATATCTAGTAAAAGCTTAACTTTTTTACCAAATACTCATAAGATTTACTCAGAGGGACATTCATCCATATATATATATAAACATATGCATTTTCTTTCTTATTAGAGTGCAATGTACTCTCTTTGTTTACTTTTACTTGTCACTATTTTGCTTTTCAAGGTCAATTTGATTAAATTTCAAAGCTAAATTGAAGTAGTTAAATTTAATATTTAAAATTTAAATGATTAAAAACTATATGAGAAATGCTATAAATTGCAATCTTTCTCATATTAATATAATGAAAAAATATATCTTAAATTGTTGATCAAAGTTAATGTAATTTTAACCTCGATAGGTGAAATAACGACAGGTAAGAACATATGAAGTATTTAGATTGGAGTGTGTCGTACCTAAACAAGGGTTGGTGTGGATCATTGTCTTTTATGTAGGCACCTAATATTTCTCACTAAAAGCAACATTATTTTTGATGATGAAGTTTATATATCAATCAAAACTTGAGTAATTTTAATTTAATGTTTTCTTTGTTTTTAATGTATTAAACTTTGAATAATTAGCGTACTTTTGAAGTTTTTATTTTTGTGAATATTCTGCAAATAATAACAGACTCAATAAAATTTTATAAGTGGGGTCTGGTAAAAGAACATATTTTATTTTAATTATTTTAAAAAACCATGAAATAAAATACAATAAAACTTCAAAAGTACTGCTCGATGGTTCAATACATAACAACAACAACATACCTAGTGGAATCCCACAAGTGGGGTTTGGGGAGGGTAGAATGTACGCAAACCTTACCACTACCTCATAGAGGTAGAAAAACTGTTTCCTGGGAACCCTCGTCTCAAAAATCCATAAGCAGAATAAAATAGATATGGGAAAAAAGGAAACGAAAAGA
The DNA here is from genome assembly GCA_029948455.1 of Solanum rostratum. Lineage (NCBI taxonomy): Eukaryota > Viridiplantae > Streptophyta > Magnoliopsida > Solanales > Solanaceae > Solanum > Solanum rostratum. Next base: position 10,328,144 of record CM057053.1, on the reverse strand, counting down.
AAGGGAATAGAAAGAGAGACTAATGACAACACAAGATATAAAAACAGTGTAAATAAGCTAAAAGTAAATAAATATGGGACTAATAATAACATAAAATGTAAAGACATCACTACTCCTACTAACCTACTAAATCGCAAAGTCATATATCAACCTACCTGGAACGTCGGGTAAAATTACCAAAATACCCCTAGAGGGAAGGTATGCACGTAACGCATCTTCCAATGCTCGTATGACAAATCCGAGGCCGGATTTGTGATTAGCACAAAAAATCAAGTGGGAAGATGGCCTCAGTTGATTTTTAGAGTGACCTGATCAAAAGATAATTTTTTGATCTAAAGCGCAAAACAATGTTGGTGTGCCATAGGAGCGCGTCGCGCCTGTGTCACGGACCAGCACTTATATTTTCTTTTGAAAAATTTCGACGGGATTGAGAAAACTCGTTCAAAAACTTTTTCTAAAAAATACACAGTGCGTGACCAGTCCACGTCGCGGACTGGGCCTTTTCCGAGCTGAAAATTTCTAAATTTGACGAGGAGCATTCCATTCTATTCCCAATCCCTCCTAAACATTATACAAGATCTAATTAGGTCGTTTTGACGTAAAAAAGGGTCTAAAATCCCCATTCTAAGTCCTATTCCAATTATCTAACAAGGCTAGGGCTTGAGGAATGAGAAGAAGAACTGGAGGTTAAGAAATTCGAGAGGAGATCCTTGACGTGATTGATTGATAACTTCATCCCAGGTATGTAAGGATACCTAAAGCATTGGATTATGTTCATCCATGCGCTCTTTCATCTTCTTGATTCAAGATAATGAGTATAAATTGCATGTTTTAAATCGTGTGATTTCTTGAGTTCTAAATTATTGTACATGTTGGAGTTTTCATGAATTTACTTGAGTCAATTTATGAGCTGCATCGTTATTATCATAAAATATGAATATTATTCGAATGTTTGATATTCTATCCCTAAATGTAGTATTTTCTTACTTATGTACTGAATTGAGAAGTACGAATTTAAATCTTCTAAACCCATGAATTGAACCCGAAAAGTATATTTTCTTGTTTCATATATGTATATAGAGAATACCTATTTTATCTTATGAGTTGACTCTGGATAATATGATCTTCATGACCGAAATCATTGGGAGTCTTGCATGGTATGAGTTAGAGTCATGAGTTGCATTGTATAATTGATAGCCCCTAGTTATTGAGTTATTGAGACACTGAGTTGAGTTATTGAGAAATGAGTTGGGTCGTTGAGATGAGTCAAAGACACGAGTTTGAGTTGATTTCTATGAGCACATTTTAGTCTTGGAAGGAGTATTGAGCATCGAGTGGGTGATTGAGGGGCACCCCAGAATTACGTTGGCAGCGTAGGTTAGTCGTGCAGTTACCTCTGACGGCCATGTCCCAATAGATGGACATTCTCTTTGGATCCAAGAGCGAGAGAGAGAGAGAGTTTGAGGTTGAAACCCTATTCCGTGGCAAGTTTAGGGCAGACGTGGCAATGACATCTTTTCCTTGTACACCACCCAGGCCCTCAGTGGTAGGAGAGTTGTCAGTTAAAGAAACTTCTAAGCAACACTTGAGTTGTTCTATCGTGATTTTCAAACTGAGTTGCACTAAACACTGAGTTAAATTTTAAAGCATGATTTTAAACTTTCAACTTACATCATTTATTTGAGTTGAGGTATGAGATGAGAAAACGCATGCTTTTAAACTTTAAAGTTGCATTATTTATTTGAGATGAGACATGAGATGAGGCGATGAGTCTTAAGTCGAGTCAGTTGATTGTGTCTGATCCTTACTTGTTTCTTGAGACATCTTACATACCATACATTCCACGTACTGACACCACGTGGCGCTGCATCGTTTCATGATGTAGATACAGGTGATAGAGAACTTCAGCAGGCGTACCATTGAAGTTCAGAGTTCTCGAGTTCCAGAGTTGGTGAGCCCTCCTTGCTATTCAGAGGAGCCTTTATTTTATTTGAATAGTTACTTCTATTTTCTTTGAGTTGGGTAGCCATGACTTTTCATGGTACCATCTAGATGTTAGATGTAGAGGATTCATAGACATTGAGTGGAGGATGTTGAGTATTGTTTTCCAAACTCTTGTTTATTAGAAATTCCTTTTTTTATTAAAGACTTGATTTACTTACTTTACGGTCTTTTTTTTGAGTATTTTCCTTCCGCTTTCGAGTATGATGTGACAATAAGGCCAAGTGGTTCACTCGGGGACTAGCAATAGTCTCTGAGTGTCGGCCACATCAAAGGTGCGCTCCCTAGGCGTGACAAACTTGGTAGCAGAGCACATAGTTCAAGTGTCCTAGGGGGTCTATGAAGCCGTGTCTAGTAGAGTCTTGTTTATGGGTGTGTTGTACACCACACTACATGAGCAGAAGGCTATAGTACATTAGGAATAGTTATACTTCTTTGATATTATGAGATCGTGTGATAGAGTTTGACTCTATAAATCCCAGTCTAATTCGTGCGCCGTACGTTTGCAGAACATGCCTCCTAAGCGTACATCAGCCCAACGAGATGCTCAAGCCCCAAACACTGAGAATCCTCCACCAAAGGTCCCTACTCTAGCAAAAACGAGGAGATGGGGTCGACCTACCAGGACTGCCGAAGTCCCGCAGGCATGTCCTGGTCAGCCAACCTCCACCTCAGAGCGGACTTCAGAGGATCATTGTTATGCTCACCTAACTAGTGGCCTACCAGAGTAATAGCCGAGGTTCTCAGACCCCTAGCTCCAACTCTCAAGAGCCCACTGTTGCAACTAGGCTCCAAGACTTCTTGAGAATTAACCCACCAGTCTACACAGGGTCGAAAGTTGAGGAAGACCCACAGAATTTCATTAACGAGATGTGCAAGGTGTTGAGGGCTATGCACGCGACGGAGATTTAGGGAGTTGAGCTTGCCTCCTACCAGCTTAAGGATGTGGTTAATGTCTTGTAAACTAGTGGGAAGATGGTCGGCATGAGGATGCTAAGCCTGCTGAGTGGAGTGAGTTTGAGAGTGCCTTCCTTGACCACTTCTTTCCCCAAGAGTTGAGGGAGGCAAAGATTGAAGAGTTCGTGAACCTAAAGCAAGGGGGAATGACCGTGAAAGAGTACGACCTAAAGTTTATTAAGGTGTCCAGGTACACTCCAGAGATGGTTCAGGACATGAGGGCTAGGATAAGGAAGTTTGTGTCTGGGTTGGGTAAACATGTGAAGAGGGAGTGCAAGGCAGCATTACTGATCCCAGGCATGGATATTTCCAGAATCATGGTATATGCCCAGCAAACTGAGGAGGACAAGAAGAAAGACAGAGAAGAGCATTTGAGTAAGAAGGCCAAGTCCACTTGGCATGATCCTAGCCAACACAAACAGGATAAGAGAGATAGGTCCTACTTTCAGAAAAGGCATTCAGGGTATGCACCATCATCAGCCAGTGCACCAACTCCAAGCGTCAGGATTTATCAAAGATCCCAAGGTCAGTCCAACTTTAGGGTACAGGGTTCGCAAGCCAGTGTGACCTTGGCTTGAAACAGAAACCACCTTGTGGGACGTGTGGTAAGATGCATTTGGGAGAGTTCAGGGACGGAGGGAGTGCTTGCTACAAGTGTGGTCAGACAGGTCACGTCCTGAAGGAATGTCCACTTTTGGGTAATAAGGCCCAGTCTTCTACTACGATGCCACTATCCAAGGATAATAAGAGAGGTACTATACTGGGACAGGCGGAGGGACGAGCCGTCTTTATGCAATGGGGAACCGACAAGACCAAGATGCACACCATATGTCATGATGGATATGCTACGAGTCTTTACTTTTGATTTTTATGCTTTGCTTGATCCAGGGGCAACGGTGTCCTTTGTGACGCCATATGTCGCTAAAAAGTTTGGGATTCTCCCTGAGTGTTTACTTGAGCCTTTCCCTATTTCTAATCCTGTTGGTGAGTCTATCATAGCTAAGAGAGTATATAGGGATTGCGTAGTATCTATCTACCATAGGGATACTCTTGCTGATTTGGTTGAGTTAGAGATGATTGCTTTTTATGTAATCCTTGGCATGGATGAGCTCCACGCCTGCTATACCTCTGTTGACTGTAGAACCCAAAACCCAAACTTTCAAGTTTTAGTTTCCAAATGAGCCTGTCATAAAATAGAAGGGAGATTCCATTGCACCTAAGGGCAAATTTATTTCTTACCTTAGAAATAGAAGGTTAATCTCTAAGGGATATAACTACCATCTCTTGTGAGTCAAGTCTGATGATGTTGAGCCTTTTATTCTCGAGTTAGTCCCAATTGTGAGTGAGTTTTCAAAAGTGTTTCCTGAGGATCTACCTGGAGTCCCTCCTTATAGGAAGATCGACTTCAGGATTGATGTTCTTTCGGATACTCAGCCATCTCAATTCCACCATATAGGATGAACCCCACTGAGTTGAAAGAGTTAAAAGAGCAGTTGAGGGACTTGTTAGAGAAGGGCTTTATCAGGCCGAGTGTTTCTCCTTGGGGTGCTCCCGTCCTGTTCGTGTGGAAGAAAGATAGGTCTCTCAGAATGTAAATGGATTATATTCAACTGAACAAGGTCATGATCAAGAATAAATATCCTCTTCCCAGGATAGATGACATGTTTGACCAAGTTCAGGGTGCCTCATGCTTCTTGAAGATAGACCTCAAATCGGGCTACCATCAGTTGAAAGTAAGGGAGTGTGACATTCCAAAGATAGCCTTCAGAACTAGATATGACCACTTTGAATTCTTGGTCATGTCCTTTGGATTGACGAACGCACCCGCATCCTTTATGGACTTGATGAATGAAGTGTTTAGACCCTATCTCGACCTGTTTGTAATCGTGTTCATCGATGACATTTTGGTATATCCAAAGGATGAGGAGGAGCATGCCAATCACCTAAGAGTTTTCCTTCAGACTCTTAAGGACCATGAGTTGTATGCAAAGTTCTCAAAATGTGAGTTTTGGCTCAAGTTAATGGCTTCCCTAGGCCATGTTGTTTCGGGTGATGGTATTCTAGTAGATGCCCAGAAGATTGAAGTGGTTAAGAACTGGCCAAGACCGACCTCTCCAACTGACATAAGAAGTTTCTTGGGGTTGGCAAGCTACTACTGCAGGTTCGTTGATAGGTTTTCTTTCCTATCTACACAATTGACCAAACTGTATTAGGAGAAGGTCAAGTTTCAGTGGTCTGAGGAATGTGAGAAGAGCTTCCAAGAGTTGAAGATTAGATTAACAACTGGACTTGTTTTGACATTGCCCAATGGGATGGAGGACTTTGTAGTTTATTGTGATGCTTCGAGGGTTGGATTGGGAAATGTTCTGATGTAGACAGTGAAGGTGATAGCCTATCCTTCTAGGCAACTGAAGGTTCATGAGAGGAAATATCCAACCTATGATCTCGAGTTGGTACCAGTGGTGTTTGCACTTAAAATCTGGCGCTACTACTTTTATAGAGTGCATGTGGATGTGTTCACTGACCACAAGAGCTTGCAGTATGTTTTCAGTCAGAAAGAGCTCAACCTGCGACATAAGAGATGGTTGGAGTTGCTAAAGGATTATGATATGAGTATTCTCTACCACCCAGGTAAAGCTAACATTGTTGCTGACGCTCTTAACAGGTTTTCAATGGGTAGCACAACCCATGTGGAGGAAGGAAAGAAGGAGTTAGCCAAGGAAGTGCATCGATTGGTTCGATTGGGAGTTCAACTTGAGGAGAATAATGAAGGAGGATTTAATGTTCTGAACGGGTCTGCTTCATCCTTGGTGGTGACATGAAAGAAAAGCAAGACCAAGATCCTGTCATACTCCAATTGAAGGAGGTTGTCCACAAATAAAAAGTGATGGTTTTCTCTAAAGGGGGAGATGGAGTGTTGAGATATCAAAATAGATTGTGTGTTCCCAATGTTGATGGTATTCGAGACAGAATCATGACTGAGGCCCATAACACTAGATATTCCATTCATCTTGGCTCTACCAAGATGTACCATGACTTGAGAGAAGTCTATTAGTGGAGTGGAATGAAGAGGGATATTGCTGAGTTTGTTTCGAGGTGCTCGAATTGCCAGCAAGTGAAAGTTGAGCATCAAAGGCCATGTGGACTGGCTCAAAACTTTGAAATTTCAGAATGGAAGTGGGAGATGATCAATATAGACTTAGTTACTGGTCTACCAAGGTCTCGAAAGCAACACGATTTGATATGGATGATTGTAGATAGGATGACTAAATCGGCTCACTTCATGGCAGTTAAGACAACCAACATTGCGGAGGCGTACGCCAAGTTGTACATCTAGGAGATTGTGAGGTTGCATAGAATTCCCTTTTCCATCATCTTAGATAGAGGAGCTCAATTTACCATGCAATTTTGGAGATCATTCCAGAAAGGATTGGATACTAAAGTGAATTTGAGCACAACCGTTCATCCACAGACAAATGGTTAGGCAGCGCATACAATTCAAACATTAGAGGATATTTTGAGAGTTTGTGTTCTTGATTTCAAGGGGAATTAGGATGATCACCTACCATTGATTGAATTTGCATATAATAATAGTTATCATGCAAGCATTCAAATGGCTCCCTACGAAGTCTTGTATGGGAGGAGATGTAGATCACCGATTGGGTGGTTTGAGGTAGACGAAACAGAGTTGATTGGGCCTGATCTTGTCCACCAATTGATAGGGAAGGTCAAGGTCATTATGGAGAGATTGAAGATCGCCCTGCGTCGCCAATAATCTTATACCGATCTGAGAAAAAGAGACTTAGAGTTCGAGGTTGATGATTGAGCGTATTTGAAAGTGTCACCTATGAAAGGTGTCAAAAGATCTTGGAAGAAGGGAAAGTTGAGTCCACGCTATGTTGGACCGTATCAGATTGTAAAGAGGATTGGGAAGGTTGCTTATGAGTTAGAGTTGCCTTTCGAGTTAGATGGAGTCCATATGGTATTCTATGTGTCTATGTGGAAGAAATGCTTGGGAGATCCTGCCTTGGTGATCCCTGATAATAAAATTGGAGCAAAGGATAAACTATCTTACGAAGAGGTTCCGGTTCAAATCCTTGATCATCAGATTCATAAGTTGAGGAACATAGAGATAACCTTAGTCGAAGTCCTGTAGAGAAATCAATTCGTTGAGGAAGCCACATGAGAAACTGAGGAAGAGATGAAGGCCGAATATCTACACCTATTCATTCCAAATGATGAGAGTATTGAAGGTATATTCCTTACCCTTAACTAAATTGATTGATCTATTCTTGAGTGTGAGTAGCGTCGATTAAAGTTGGGGAAGAGTCGAGAGTTTGATTAAATAAGTTGAATGTTGAGATGAGTCTTGAGTCTGTTCGTGCCTTGATATCTATTTTTACTCATCATTCGAGGATGAATATTTCCTAGGAGGAGATGATGTAATGCCGGTAAATTACCAAAATACCCCTAGAGGGAGGTATGCATATAACTCATCTTTCAATGCTCATATGGCAAATCCAAGGCCAAATTTGTGATCAACATGAAAAATCGAGTGGGATGATGGTCTCGGTCAATCTTTAGAGCGACCCAATCAAAAGATAAATTTTCAATCTAAAGCGCAAAACAGTGTTGGTGCGCGACAGGAGCGCGTCACGCCTGTGTCGCGGACCAGCACTTATATTTCTTTTCAAAAATTTTAACGAGATTGAGAAAACGCATTCAAAAACTTTTTCTGAAAATACACAGTGGAGACCAGTCCGTGTCGCGGACTGGGCCTTTTCCAAGCTAAATTTTTTTAAATTTTATGAGGGGCATTCTGATCTATTTCCAACTCCTCCTAAACTCTATACATGATCTAATTAGGTCATTTTGACGTATTGCAAAGCCTTCATTGACTTGGGCTCTCTTGTTTTCCTTGCACTTAGAATTGCTGATCTTATGAAACTGAATTGCCTCCAAATGCTCTGTTAATATTTCAGGTTGTGGTTGCTGATCCTTTCAACAATCCCATCATAAAGGGCCTATACAGTGAGTGGCTCGAACAGCCTGGTTCAGAGAAAGCAAAGAGGCACCTGCATACTGAATATCATCCTGTAGTGAAAAGTATCACTTCACAGTTGCAGAACTGGTGAGAAATGCAATATATATCAGCTTTTAACTGATTGCTAAGTTCCAAGCTTTTCCTTCTGGTGTTTTTCTGCAAGAGCATCCAAAGAGGGTTTTGATACTACACTCCACTGTTCACAATCTATGTTCATGTGTCCATGCAACACAATTTTGGGAGTCCATTTTTGGTAGTGAACGTGTTGACCCCATACTGTAAATATATTTTGCTGCAAATAATACAATAGTCTAGGTTGCAATGACAACATTGTTCCCCATCTGGATTGGATTAGTTGTATTGTACATGCCATTTTTCACAGCCTGTGATATTTATTTATTTGCCACTTGGTTTGTATTCGTTAGAAAAGTGACAATTTTTATGCCAATAGTAAATATCACTACAATCGTGTAATTGTATTAATTTGTTATCATAGACTACATTTCCTTGCTCTACCATGTAATCTGGAATTAACTCAAATATTTGCATACTAATTTTTAGTTCAGTTTTTCGAGGGGTAAAAATAATTCATTTTCAATAGGGGTAAAATAAACTTTTGTTCATGGCTAATAATACTACTAATAACACTCTCTCGGGTTGGCAATGACTTTTTTCAAAAAGAAAACTGATGCTCTTTCATTGGTTATATTTCACGCAAAAAACTATATAATGAAACTGTTTTTAATCAATGTTTCCTTGTCAAATTTTTAATTTTTTTAAAGGAAACCTAATGGATGTGTTTTAAAGTGTGAATAGGGATGCCAATGGGGCGGATTTAAAGTCATTTGGGGCGGGGTGAGTTGATGTAGCTATTTTAAAAACTAATGCGGGATGGAGCGGGTTGCGGGTTTAAAAAACTAAATAGGAATTTGAAGAAAATTAAATATTTGTAATTAGTAAAAATAAAAGATATAAAATTTTTATATTAAATATTGACTTTAATTTTATTTTTTTTCTAAAATTTAAATTAGATATGTCCGGTATATTATTAGTTGTTAAAATGTTAATTAAAAACTTTTAAGTAAAATAATGATTAAGAAACAATTGTTGAAATGTCAACTAAAGATAGTTAATTAGTGAAAAATTCAAAAAAAAATATGAATTTTAATTTTTCATAAAATTTAAAAATTTAGAAATTTAAGTGAGACGGGTTGAAAATGAAAAAGGTCACCATGCGGGACAGTTTAAAGAAATTTCAGTTGAACTCAACCCGCTTCATTGCCATCCCTAAGTGTGAAAGTGCATCGACAAAAGGGTTGAATGGTGTCAAAGTGTGAATCGGATAGAAGTAGGGATTGAAGAGATTCGAGCAACGGGAAAATTGACGGAGACATCATAGTTCACCCTTGATTTTGGTGTGTAATAGTGTGGATAAATTATTTATACAACTTTTATACATGATTACACAGAGCAGATATGTGTGTGTGCCATATATATATAATTCGTATAAGGTTGTATATATATTCTATAATGTGTGTGTATGTGCTATATATATTACCTCATGTTGTATAGATTTTAAAAAATGTATTATGAAAAAATAGAGTTCGGCAATGGCTTGGGGGGAAAATGTAAAAAAAATAACATTGTAAGATATTTTGCTCTTGTTGAATTCAACGCAAAATATATATTGACTGGTCCATGCATAAATAATTATAGGGCTATGGAGGGAGTAAACTGTTTATTTGAATTGTAAATTTTCAGTTTGTATCCCTTTTGACACTAACAAAAACAGCAGAAAAGAAGAATAACTCTCCAAGAAAAGAAGGAATTGCTTACATACAACAATAAACAGACTCGTAAGGCAACGTTGCATAACAGATTGGCTAAAATATAATGTACAACATCAAATGTTTCCAGGTTCTGTGTCATTCTGTATATCCAATTTCTCGACTTCAACAGCATGCTTGTCATGGTATATATGCGGAGCAGCCAATAAAACGTTTTGTCCCTGATCAGCAGTTACAGCATTTGGAGAAGTCATGCTCTCCCCTTCAGGCAGAGATGTCGACAATGCATCCATTTTGGAGAACGAGGCACTTGCCTTCTCAGGTTCTGGCAAACTGGGAGGGGTATCTTTTTGTGATCCGTCTGTCTCAGAATATGGTGCATTGCCCGGAGTTGATAATGGGGAACCATCTGGTTCAGAGCTTTTACTCATCCCATCTTTTCCTCCACCTACAATACGGGTAAGAACCCGCTATGAGAAGAAACAAAGATGCATCCCCTACTAATGTTGACAAAGATAATGAAACTAGTTGATCACCTATGTTGAAAGTTGTGGAAGGAGATGCATTTGCACTTGAAGGAAACAAGCTTCCACTTCCCTTCTTTATCCTTGACTGCAAGGAAAGCAGCATGCAATTCATCAGTAGTAGAGAAATGACCATCTATATTGTATTCAAATTGTACATGCTCTTAAAAGCCAAACAAAAAGCACCCTGAACTTAGCATCCTGAACTAGTATGATAGATTAAAAGAAAAAATAGAATTATGTTACAAGGACTCGATAAGGATGGATGAAATACCTTGGAAGTTTCTTCACAATACTTAATAGCAGCGGAAACACTTGTGCAGTGTCCATGCAGAAGGGTGTAGGCCCACAAAATTAGCTTCCGTGAAGTGTTCATATCAAGTATGTCGACCGCATCTATCCCAGGTTGGATATATGTTTCTGTAGCAAATTGAGATGGCACCATATAAAGGTTTATACCTGATGGGAGCAATGCACAAAATGTGTCCTTGTAGAAATTATAGCAAGACCTAAGCAACATAGAAGCAGTTTCCAGATCTTCATCAGCAGCTCGCTTTACTATTACATTTTTTATTTTAGACAATGAAGGGTTCCACTTCCTCTCAAGATCCTTCAAATGATTCATGTCTTCAAAAGATGAAGTCCATAATTCATCCAGTTGGAGATCAATACAAAGCAGTTGTGAGTTCTCTAATCCATTAGCTGGTGAATTTGGACCTTCCACTTCGCTGGAGAGTCTTGAATGCAAAGGCGTTATTAAAGCCATGCTAATTACAAGTGATCGACACCAAGCAGCAGAAACATGCTTATGAACTTTCGCACAGTTACTACTTGACAGCTTTGGGTTCTTCAAACGCTTGCGTATCTTCTCATTTATTCCTTCAAGGGTTTCAACTTTGATAGTTTGCTCTAAAGACTGGATATATCGACAAAGATATCTGCAAGGAACGACAGAATGATTTATGTATAAGCAAACTGCTTTAACTGTAATCAAGCAGTGGACTTCATAGCTTTAAGGAATTTGAAACTGCATAACACAAATCCTCATGGTATTATTTGTTTTGTTTAAAGCCCAAGCCAAAAGTTTGGACTCGCGTGAATAAACGGCAGACTTCTGGAATATAGTGGAAAATTTGTACATTCTCAAAAATGAAAAATATGTGAATATCTTATTAGTAAATGTACTTGTAATGAGAATATTGACCAACTAGCCAACTAACACATGTACAAGTGCTAATCCTATTCAGATTGTTATCAAATTAAATCTATTTCTGGTAGTTTCTATTTGTGCACCAACACATTCATAGGAACAAAATAATACAATTTTCCTTTGCTAATCCAAAGATATGGGTATGCCAATAAATATCCAAAACAAATCCTTCTATCTAGTGTCTCTTTACATCAAAACAAAAATAAAACAAAATATCCCATTTACCACACTAGAAAGAAATTGCCCTGAACATAGCTCTTAGATAAAAGAGCAATTAATTCCTTTCCTTGTATAATTGTTATTCAGACTACAGAGGAGGTGGGGAATAAGTCCTTTTCTCATTACTATAGAGACAGAATAGAAGTTTTTTTTCCCAATTGCAATGTAAGCAAAGTTGGAGGCCATAGAAAAACATCAACTTGGTATAGCACACATAAAGTGGGGGTCACTTCAAAGGACTTACCCAGATAAACAACTCTCTGTCAACTCGGAGCTCTTTATTTCTGGCAAGCAACAAATATCAGACCACATGGTGACCTGTTCCATGAACAGAGAGAACATTTTCTCCAGATAATGCTCACTAGTGTTGCTAGCAATACAAGACTTATTGTCAGTCTGATGTATAGATGAAATCAATGCCTTTAAATATCGTCCAAGGGCAACTGGAATGAGATCTTCAAGACATGAAGAGAACTGGATGAAAAATATATATATCCATGTTAGATGAGGGAGTTTTGATTAAATAAGAAATGGAGATATAACCAAATTAAAAGAGTGGGATGAGTTGATTAAAAATCTAAAGTACGGGCAAAGCTTTAGGTTTCTTGTCGGTATCCAACAGAACAGGCAACAATGAGAGAATTGAAGAATTGAGGGTCTAAGTTGAATATCATAATATGAAGTTTAAACTGATGATATGCAAACATAAAATAAATGTTCGTCCAAGCACTTTTAATGTTTTTCCTGCATTATGTTTTATGGCATTATAAATGGTATAACAACTTTTTTTTTTTTGATAAAGAAATGGTAAGACAACCCTCTTTGCAATAAACTGTTATTCCAAGTTGTAGAGCTCTAAGATATGGCTTGAGAAATGCTTTCCTATAAACAATTGAACTGCACATTTTTATCACAGAATTTAGCTATTATAAATGCTTTCTTACAATAAAAAGCAGTGAATTTTCAAAATCACCCTCTAAGAGGCTTACTAATAGATGCAACTTCAGAAAGGGTCGATGCAATAAGGAATAGTGTACAAAGAACAATATGTTTTTTTCCCATTAGGCTAATCACTGATGCTGCTAGTCATTGTGAACAATGTAGGCAGCCACAATTCATATGGATGTACCCTCTTATCTGTCTTAAGACAGAAATAAGCCCGATCAAGGGTGCAGATGTCTCCTGTCTCCTCCAGCAGTTTTATATAGAATAATATGTACTTGCGGATGCAAGTAATGAACTTCCGAGAACTTTCTGCCAAGTTAACTTCTAGAACTTTTCTGTTCCCTGAGCAACCTTGGGTTCTGCGCCTGCAATATGAAGAAAAAAATGATCACCTAATGAGGCAAGATATGTGACTCTATACCTGACCAAGTAATAGACACAAGAGAGAATTATCAAGGAACATGATTATAATTGACTTTGCCCCTCATTGTTACCAAGTTCACCCAGGGCAAGTAATAAAATTATGCCATCACTATATCATTTGATAACGACAACAACCTAAAATCATTTGATAACCACAACCACCTAAAAACCTCGCATTTTCCTCACAACATAGGCCTTCATCAATATTCAGTTCAACTTCAGCTCCAGTCAGTTTTCTTATGGACTTTCACATTTCCGTAAGTGTTGATAGTGGCATATCTTACACCTCCTACTTGCTAGTGATATAACCTATTCTTGAGAGTCGCAAAAAAACTAGCTTTTGCAAATTCTTACTCACCAGACTATATACATATGTGGCTCACTGACCACCACTCATTTTTAGGGAAAAAGACTTATCTACTAGAAAATATATACAATCTAGGAGTTTCTAGAGAAATCTTAATTTCCTAACAATTAAGCCCAACATTTTGCGAAAATTGTGGCATATATTTAAAGGGTCATATAAATTGACTCAGTTCCAGCAAGAAAATCACACATACAAACTCTTGACACTATATGTAACTCAAAGTCTCAAGCCTGGTGTACATCGATAAGAAGTGTGACCACAGTCAATAAAACTGTAAGAGGTCTTACAAAATGGTTGCGGTTTCAAAATTTTACTAGGATGTAGTGTCATGGACATCTTTTCCCATCACTGGATACTTGCAAAAGATTACACAATGAAAAAATATTTTAGTGGCTTGGGAAGGCTACGGATGAGAAGTATTTCTTGAACACATCATTGGTGGAAGCATTCTCAGAGTGAGCAGGTTGAACATGTGAAGTATCTGTTGTCTTAAAGTGTCGAACATAGAAGATTTCCCTAAGCTTTTCCACTTCCTATTTGTAGATAGTCATGGAAAGACAAGTAAATCATGCCCCTTGATGATGGTTGTTTCAAATAGGTTGCACGGGTCCGAGAAAAAGGAGATACGTCATATGGAACTTTTCCACCAAGTAGAGGATTTTTAGCGATAGTTACTGTTAGAATAGGATTAGGTAAATACGATCCTACTTAGAATAGGAATAGGAATTACAATAGTATATAGAATCCTATTTGGAAAAGGATTGTATTATAGTATCCTAGTTGGAAAAGGAGTCTAATATAGTATCTATAAATAGGGTCTCAATGTAATAATGTAGACAACAATTCAATAATATTATGCTCCAATATTTCTCACATGGTATCAGAGCTTCTACGGTCCTAGTAGAAAATTAAAGAGTTTCCGCTGCCGGCGGGCGGCTATAACCTACATATGCTGCCCGTCTGGCCAGTAGTTATGTTAACAAAGTAGGGTTAGTGATATATATATGATTCTCATATTCAAGGGAAGAAAATTCAATCAAACAAGTCGTCAATTTTCGGTGTCTTTCTAGGGTTGTTTTGTGTCAACCCCACATCTTTCAGTGTTTGTGTAGCACCGCCATCATTCCGGTGACTATTTTATTTTATATCTAATTTGGGTAGCACCGTATCATCTTTTCGGTGACTGTTTTTTCATATTTATCATGTGTAGCACCATATCATCTTTCTGGTGACTACTTTTTCATATTCGATTTTTGTAGCACCGTGCATCTCTCCGGACTACTCATATTCAATTTGTGTAGTACCGTGAATTTTTCGAACTACTTTCTCATATCTGAGTTGCATAGCACTGTGTCTTTTTTGGTGACTCAGATTTGATTTTCGTAGTTCCATTCGTCTTTTCGGTGACTCATCAAATCTAGTTTGCATAGGGTCGTGCCATCATTCCGACCCTATCCATACAATTTTTCTTTTGCAGTAAGGTCATGTCGTCAACATGATCCTACCTATATAATTTCTATTTTCCAGTAGGGTTGTGCCATGATTCCAACCCTACCCATATAATTCTCTTCTCTGTAGGGTCGTGTCATCATTCCAACCCTCCTCATATAATTTTATTTCTCAATTTGTGACCATTTTCAGCCATCAAATCTAATAATTTGGTGCATAAGCAGGTTTCAAGCAGTTTTAAAATGACTTTCTTAGAGTAATTTCGAGATGATCCATATTGTCATTCTCCATTGACCTTTTAATCAGTTGAACATTAAGAATGCTTTTCGTTATGATGATCTTGAGGAAGAAATCTATATGGAGCATCCACCTGATTTTGTTGCTCAGGGGGAGACTGATAACTTTGTTACGTCGATTGTATAAATCATTCTATGGTCTGAAACAATCTTCTCAAGCTTGGGTTGGGAAGTTTAACAACTCAGTCCCGGAATTCCATGAGGAGACTAAGACATTGAGGTTGACTGTTAATTTTGTGAAGCCGGAAGGTCAACTTGCTGATATCTCAACACGCTCGTCATCGATCCTCGTATTAATTACATTTGTAACAAGCTAGGTACATATGACGTGTATGCACTAGCTTGAGGGGGAGTATTAGAATAGGATTAGGTAAATACAATCCTACTTAGAATAGGAATAGGAATTACAATAGTATATAGAATCCTATTTGGAAAAGGATTGTATTATAGTATCCTAGTTGGAAAAGGAGTCTAATATAGTATCTATAATAGGGTCT
This sequence comes from Solanum rostratum, assembly GCA_029948455.1. Classification (NCBI taxonomy): domain Eukaryota; kingdom Viridiplantae; phylum Streptophyta; class Magnoliopsida; order Solanales; family Solanaceae; genus Solanum; species Solanum rostratum. Next base: position 10,312,425 of record CM057053.1, on the reverse strand, counting down.
CAATGTAATAATGTAGACAACAATTCAATAATATTATTCTCCAATATTTCTCACAGTTACCTAGACGTTAAGGACAACAAAGCCTGTCAAAAACTTGGGAGCCATCAACGAGAATAATGATAACCACTTCAATCTCCAGAAGAAATGGAAAGACATTGCAGGTTAGAAAACCCAATTTTACATCATTTTCAGACCAACCAGGATAACCTTGATAGAAGAAGATGGTAGGGAAAAAGTGAAGCGCCAATTCAAATCAATTTGTGTTATCCGTGACAGTGGGTGTTAGTACGACTCTATCTGACAATGATTTGAAATTCAAGGTTGTCCAAAAATGGGCTAAGCCCATTGAGCCTTATCATGGACCTTGAATCGTAAATGTACTATTCAAACAAGTTTATCACTGTATGTGAAACCTAAAAGTAAATTCCAAACAAGAGCATGAATTTAGGAGAAGTCCAGTAACATGGTGTGCAAGCTACAATGATCACTTTATGACCTGAGGCAGTCCCGTTGAGTGTCATTTGGCAAATTTAACACGGTTATCCAAGCATTTGGTATGACTCATGGTGAAGCTAATTATGCTGCAGTTTATCGTCCTCTGCTCCACATTTGTGCATTTATTTGATGGTCTACGTTGATGATATAGTTATAACAGGTGAAGATGAAATCACTCCAAGTTTTTTGAAACATGAACCTTGATCGGTTCAGGTACTTCTTACTATTGATGTTGCTCAATCCAAATCAGGCATTTTCATTACAGGAGGAAGTATGCTCTAGAAATTCGTACAGAAGACAAGAATGACAAACTGTAGGCTTATTGATATCTGTGGATCCGAATATTAGCCATCTACAATAAGGATACCCTATTAATGATCCTAGAAGATTTTGAGATTGATAGCAAACTAAATTACCACACCATGACTTACCTTGACATTGTTTTCCTAATGACTGCCGTAAGTCAATAATTGGATTTCCCTAGTGGTCGTTATTGGAATGCTTATGTTTGTATCCTTCGATACATAAAATATGCTCCAGGAAAAACAGTACTTCACAAAAAATTCTACCTCATGGGCATATTGTTGGAAATACAAATGCAAACAAAGCAGGCATATGATCTATCTATGGATATTGCATTATGGTTGGGGGCGTCTTGTGTCATGGAAAAGCAAGACAACAAAAAATGTAATTGCAAGATCAAGTGAAGAAGCAGAATATCATGCTATAAAGTGGCTACATGTGAACTCATTGAGTCAAGTAACTGCTAAAATAATTGAAATTTGGAGAGATTGCCCAAATTTTACTTGTGTGTGATAATCAGGTTGCACTTTTCATTGGATCTAATCCAGTGTTTCATGATAGAAACAAGCACATAAAAATTGATAGTTATTTCGTAAGAGTAAAGATAATCCCAATTATCAAGAGACATTGTCATAAAGTGTGTGAAGTTGATCAGCTTGCGATATATACAGCAAGTCCTTTACCATTATTATAGGTTACATATATAGCAAACTTAATAGATACAATTTGAATGTGCCAGCTTGAGGTGTTAGGACCCTGTGAATTAGTACATATCTATAAAGAAAAACCAAAATCAATTAGATTGATTATTTCCTGCAATTTACAATTTTATTTCTTTCCTTTCTTAGAACATGTAGACTTTCATTATTTAAACCCCCATTAGCTTAAGGGAATAATCAAGCAATGCTTTTTCTCAATCTTCTGTTGCTCGGTTCATTCTCAGAATCTGGATGTTTTGTGAGAAAAGAACAATAGAAGAAGACTTGTATGGACATTCAAGGCTCTCTTTCTTCCATTTTAACTTTTTGAGGAAAAAAAAATCTTATTATATAGATACTTGGGTGGATATTTTGGAAACTCGGCATTAATCTTCACAAAACCTATGTAAACGTGAAAATCTTTTTACATCATATTTTAAAATCTGAAACCGTCTTTGTGTGATGTTGAACAGCCAAGACTTTGATTCAATTATAATGACAGGCCTTCCCTAAATAAAGAGAACAATCTACAAGGAACCAGAAAATGTTGTCATAGTGATTTATCAAAAACAAAATGTTGTCATAGTGGTTCCTCGATGTTCCAAAATGACAGGACAGAAAAAAATAAGAAAAGGAAATGCATACCTTCCCTTCTTAACCATACTGTCAATCTCCCACATGTTTATTGTGAATGAAGAACGAGACGACTTAAAGCAGAAGGAAAGTTCATCCTTTGCCTTCTGTAGATCCATATGACCACCTCTTCGATATAGGCCTTGAGCAAGCATATATCTAGCCTTATGAAAATGTTTCAGGTCCCCTTCCACACAGATTTCAAGAGCAGAAAGGCAATCACTGTAAAGCATCTGCCACACCCCTTCCAAATATGAATCCCCTTTTCCATCATTGACAGTGTCATTGGGAGTTCTATCCTCAGAGCACGTTGATTCTGAAATTGATGGGCAATCCTTACTGAGGATATCCATCACAGTATCCTGAGTTGATTGATTGAAACAGTATGCAGCAACAACCTAAAATGCATCCAGGAACCAATTAAGTCAATGACAGTCTTAACACAGAGAAATGACACTTGAAAAAGGCAACTATTTCCAAGCCTGGCCAGAGAAGGGGCATACAGACTAAAAGTCTTCAGAAGAACCATTAGTTTACACATGCTAAAGTCCTCCCACTCCCAGATGCAACGATCAAGTTATATTTCGACAACTCTTTGAGCTGTGAAGAAAAAAGGAAAACAACCCATATGCTGCTGAAATTCATGAACTTATATGGGTTGTTGGTCAGAGAAGAGTATTATATAATCTACAAACCTCATCTCTAAGGGGACCATGTTTAAAATAATCCAGTGAAACCATTTTTGTGGGGCTTGTACTAAGTTTCTCACATGCGGGTGCCTGAATGGGTCCAGACCTAGAGGTAGGATCCTTTATGATCTAAATTTTAAGATTTGGGGATACAGATCCAAGTATGAATACAGGTGAGGGAATTCAGCTAAAAGTTGAGTTATAAAACCTAAATTATGAGATATTATGTGAAAACCTTGAGGAGAAAATATTGATCAAGAGGAAAATCCTGGAAAGAGAAAAGGAAAAGGGGTGACAGAAATTTCTATATACAAGGTATTCCATTTTCATCACTTTCACCCTAGCTTTTGTTTTGATTACAAAAATAATTGAATTTGTCCAAAATTTCTCCATAGATTTTGGTCAAAATATCAAAAATTGGTTGACAAGATTGGGTATGGATCCCACACCTATGTCGTGTTGACATTGGTATGGCACCGAAAGTAAAGAGTCCAAGCAACTTAGCGCTACATATACATACATACATACATACATACATACATACATATATATATATATATATATATATATATGTATGTATGTATGTATGTATGTATGTATGTATATATATATATGTATGTATACACATATATGTATATATATATATATTGAAATGTGGCTTTGTAGTGTGTCTCTCAAAATTATACATACAACTGGGATAGATTAGGTATTAAAAACGGGAATAGCTAATTAAATTAGCTCTCTTCATGAGTATCAATGCACACATGTTTATATCATAGCTCACTTACATGTGTAACCATCTCAACAAAAGAGGAAATGGAAAAGAGTTAACCTTTAAGGCCTCCTCGTCTTGTTTCCTACATGTGCACAGTAACTTCAACCGTGAAGCATGCATCCTATAGAATGAATCCGCAGCAGACGGATTCAAAGCAATAGCTTTAGCATAGAATGAAAATGACGTCTCATGTGAGTATCCAAGCTTCTCGGAGAGTTTTCCCAGATAAAATGCATGAGACCAATCCTCTCTGAAATTGCATGCTAGGTTACACTTTGGATAATAAAATAATCAAGGGAAATGGAGTTAACAGACAAACTTACTTGTGTGCGAAGGCCTTCCGAAAATGTCGCATTGAGTTTTGACAGAACATCATCCATGCTGAATCTTTGGATGGCACAACAGATCTTTGGTCATAGATTGGCACCACATTCTGAAGACCATCATAATATACTAATGCCAATAACTCATGTATCTCGGCCTGAAAGAAGCAGGAGCAATCACATGTTAGACAGTGAGAAAGAATTGAGCTAATGTCCCCTTGATTTTAAATAAAACTTTTTTTCAACAAGGTAAGTTAATACAACAACATATCCAGTAAAATCCCACAAGTGGGGTCTGGAGAGGGTAAAATGTACGCAGATCTTACCACTACCTTATAAAGATAGAGAGGTTGTTTTCGAAAGACCCCCATCTCAAAAATATCATCCCCAAAAGCAGAAAATACTAGATATGAAACCAAACAACTAGAATGGAAAGTAAATGATAATTTGTAAAGACAATAAAAGTAACAAAATGAATGCCAGACAAAAACAACACAATATATAAAGACATGACTACCTCTACCAACCTACTATATTACAAGGTCAGACATCATCCTACCTCTACTAGCCATCTAACCTTTTATCCTAATACGCGATCTTCACTCTTTTCTATCTAAGGTCATGTACTTGATAATATGAAGTTGTACCATATCTTGTCTAATCACCTCCCCCCAATACTTTTTCGGTCTACCTCTACCCCTCCGTGTAACCCCTAAATCCAATCTCTCGCACCTCCTGACATGAGCGTTAACACTTCTTCTCTGCACATGCCCAAACCATCGTAGTCTAGCTTCTCTCATTTTGTCTGCCACAGAGGCCACCCCTAACTTCCCCCGAATGATCTCTTTCCTAATCTTATCCCCCTTGGTATGTCCACACATCCATCTTAGCATCCTCATCTCCGCAACGTGCATCTTCTGAACATGTGAGTTTTTGATTGACTAGCACTCCACCCCATATAGCAAAGACGGTCTAACCACCATTTTGTAAAACTTACCTTTAAGTTTAGGTGGTATCTTCCTATCACACAATACTCCAGAAGCAAGCCTCCATTTCGTCCATGTTGCCCCAATATGATGTGTGACATTATCCATATTACTATAGAAGCAAGAATAATATTGGTAGACAAGAATATCCTTGAATAATTAGTTTCATATTGGATAAAATTGTAATAATATAGACTTTGCCTTCAATTGAAATTTCACCTACTATTCTGAAATGGAATGCCATTGAAGAATCTCAGTATGCACCAGAAACTTTTTTGCACTTTGGGACAAAAATCTTATTTGGTCCAAAAGTACGATTCATGGCTTTAAATATTTGTTTATATAAGGCTGAAGAATCTGGAAACTTGGTTATTAAGAGAAAAAGCATGTTTCCAAGGCATCCATAGTTGGAAGAACCAAAAGGAGGCGTCAGAATATTTTTTGAAGCGCTAGCTATACATATTAATATCTTAAAAAATCCATATTCTTGTGTCGAGTTTCTAGACCGATTGTCCTCTTTTGATTGCTCTTAAACTTATTTCTATCTTCTGTGACTAAATTCATACGATTTAAGGTTACAAACTAACTAGAAGAATTCTTGATAGAGATGACTGTTTTTTCTCTTGGTTAGATTGTTTACTGTGACTGAAGATCAGTTATGGAGCCTCCAAATCTCCAATTAATCCAAGGAAACCATCAATTACATGTGGAAAAATTTAAAACATTACCAAAGCTTCTGAAATGGTGTAATGGAGAAGTGTGAAACAAGACTCCCTAACTGGAAGAATCGGTATGTCTTTGGGACGAATTTCTTTTGGCAAGGCAGTGAAGACAAGAAGTTCCACTTAAGTCAAGTGGGAGGCACCGACAGTGAACAAGATATCAGGCAGTCTGGCGATCAGAAACTTGAGAAAACAAAAGCAAAGCCTCATAATGAAGTGGCTTTGGAAGTTTGCACGGTGTGGAGAACAATTAGGAAGCAATGGCCAGTGCTATACTAAAGGGGAAAGTGGGTAATGGGTTGAAGAGCTCCTTCTGGGATGACAAATGGAATGGTGCTTCTACTATGAAACAGATATACCCTGAACTGTTTATTTTATGCCAACAACAACAAAAAACCACAGTGGCTACATTGTGGACTGGACAGGGGTGGAACCTTTTCCTAAGAAGACACTTTTATGATTGAGAGAGAGAGAGTGACAGAATTCCAGACTTCATAAGCAATCTTTACCAATCTCACAGATAAGACAGATCTGCTGGTATGGGAGAAAGATAGTCAAGGATAGTTGTCAGTTAAATCAGTTTACAAGGAGCTCAACATGACTGCAGGACAGGAGACTGATTGGACATGGAACATGATTTGGAAACCAAAACTGCCCTACAAAGTTAACTGCTTCCGATGGTTATTCACAAAAGAAATAGTTTTGACTCATGAAAATTTGAATAAGAGAACACAATCCAGGGAGAACTAACCATATCTGCTTGCATTGCATGGGATCTCAACTCTTGTTCATATACTAAAAACCAAATGCTTAATGAATTTATTTAGTTGGCTAAATCAGGCTGCTCTATCTAGTTGGGAACAGTTTATGGATGGAGGTTGCTCTTTAGTCACAGAGTAACTCCATTTATCCACTGTAATTTTCGTCAGCATCTTCTTGATGCCTTCTAATGAAATTCTATTACTTCATCAAAAACTAGATTATACTCCCTTTATCCCATTTTATGTGGCACCCTTTCCATTTTATTCCATTCCAAAAAAATGACATCTTAATGATAATAAAACAATTTAATTTTAAAATCACCCTTTTACCCTTAATGAAATTATTTACAGCCACACAAATATCTAAGGGTTGTTTAGATCACAAGTTTCAGTCCCTTTTTTCTTAAACACCATGCCAAGTCAAAGGATGCCGCATAAAATGAGACAGAGGGAGTAATATTTTTGAGGACTATGCACAACATACAGGACTCAGAGTTTTCAACTAAAATTCTGCCCACTTGAATCTAGTCCATAAATTGAAACCCACTCTTAATCAATTTATGGTAATTCTATTAGAAATACATCACTCTTGCTTAACCACAGTTGCTAAAAGATATTTAGATTTTTTAAATTCATTGAGAGAACTGCAGTGAATAAAATTTCACCTACATTAAACTCTGTAACAGAATGTACTTGAAGAATCCCGTTTGTAATGGAAACTTTTCACTAGATGAGTCTCAACTTAAGTGGGATAGCTTCTGGCTACTTCTGATTATTCTTTTGAATAAAGTAAAATGGCATCATTGTGATGAAAAAGCAAAATAGAGAACCTGAGTCTGCAATTCACTTGAAGATGCAACTTACAGTATACAGTCACCTCAATTTTCTCTGTTAGGTAGCGATATTGAATAGCTTGGAAGATATGTTGGGGATATGAGGCAACACGAATAACCTTTTTGTTGTTAAATTTCATTTACTGTTGACATTTTTTATGCAATGTTCATGTTGTAGTTTGATATAGAATTTTGACCAAATTAATTTTTAAGATTTCTTTCAAGCTTTCTTGGTATCATTGTTAGACCTGCTTTACTAAGGTCTATAAACACAAGAAGAGGGGAAATAAGGCCTTAATATTTCTGATTTATTTAATTATTGTTATGTGTTTGTATTTCCAGCAGTTCATAGAAATTAAGATAGTTACTAAGGGAAGCTAGGCATTTTATTCTGGAGTTTTTTTTTTTTTTTGAGAAAATAGCAACTTGTATCCTATTTCCAAAAAATCAGAAACCTGTCACAACAAGTTACAGGCTTCCTAATTACAGTTGAGGTGAAGTATAAGGAAGACCTACAACCCTTGAATAAAAATTACAAGGAGCTTAAGACATCCGTATCTGATTTAGATCTTTCATATACTCCTGTTTACACAAAAAATGAAACAACACTAAACAATTCATCTTTCATCTTCTGAATGTTGTTGCTCTTGTCCTGGAAGCACCTGAGATTCCTTTCTCTCCAAACAGTCCACCAGATGCAAGCTGGAATAATTTTTCCATCTATCCATGTGGACAAAGATGTTAGCATAGCTGCTCTAGATCTTTGGGGTCTGAGCTATTTTCCTTCGCATCACCCAGCTCAAACCTCTTATATTTATAAAGATTTTTCAGAGTAGATAGGTAATCCTGCAGTGAAGAAATAGGTGACTTACTGTCTCAGCCTCTTCTTCACATAGGAAGCACCTAGGGCTCAAATGAATCCCCCTTTTTATGAGATTTTCTTGAGTCACCACCGCTTGTTTAGCCAAAAGCCAAGTAAAACAAGAAATGTTGTAAGGAATTTTAACTTTCCACGTAAGCTTCCAAGGCCAGTCATCAATTGATTGTTATAAGGATAAAACTTTTTTGTAGGCCCCTTTCACAGTGAATCTGCCTTGGTTGTGACCCTACCATTCCAATCTATCTGGGTCATCAGTAGTTCCTTTGAATTGCTCCAACATTCTGTAGAACTCAACTAACCTCATGATCTTCCCGTCATTAAAAGGTATTCTAAAACTCAAGTTTCATCCCTGTTCTGACCAAACTTCAGCCACAGTGGTCTTTTGCTGCTGATTTAGCATGTAAATACCATTAAAGGTATCCTTTAGAGAGCCTTGTTCAAGCCAGTTGTCTTACCAGAAAGAAACCTTCCTGCCATATTCTGTTCTTATACTAATTCTCTTAGCTTTGGCCAAAAATTCCTGATAGACCTCCATAGGCTAATTCCATGAGTGTTGGTGACCATTTTTGGTGGCCCAGTGATCACCCATTTCATACTCCAATTGGATTACTCATGTCCAGAGTGCCAATTCACTAGATGCAAGTCTCCAGAGCAACTTCGTCATAAGGCATTGATTCTGTGCCTTTAAATTCCTTATCCCCCACGCCCCTTTTTGTTTACTCCCAATTAGTGCATCCCACTTTAACAAGTGGAATTTCTTGGTTTCATTGATTCCTTCCCAAAGAAAATTTCTTCTTAGAACATCAAGTCTCTAAATGGACCTGACAGGGATAGGGGAAAGGGGCATTATGGATGTGGGCATTGAATTCAAAACACTATTGATTAGTGTTAGTCTTCCTCCCAATGAGAGATATTGACTTCTCTAGTTCACCAACCTTTTCTCACACTTCTCTATCATGCCATGCCAGATATCTATAGACCTGTTCTTAGTTCCCGATGGCATGCCCAGATATACAGTTGGTAGCTCCCCAATACTTCCACCAAGAATCCGAGCCAATGAGGTTAAATTAGGAACCTCATTAACTGGAGCTCTTATTCCAATGTAGCCCTGAGATTGCTAAAAAGAATAAAAATGACCCTGAGAATCCTGAGTGGTTCCTGTTAGCCCCATAAAAGATGGGTGTGTCATCAGCATATTGTAGATGAGTAATCTCTAAGTCAGAACCTTTCCAGTTTGAAGCTCTAAAACCCTTCAACCAACTATTGTCTTGAGCAGTTTTCAACATGTCATTTAGACTCTCCATAGCAATGATGAAAAGGTAAGGAGATAAGAGGATCTCCTTTTATTAACCTCTCTGTGAAGAAAAAAAATCTTGTAGGGGTACCACTATCAAGGACTGAGAACTTTACTGTGCTTATACAAAACTTCACTCATCTTATCCATCTGCCTCCAAATCCTCTTTTAGAGAAGGTTTCCAAAAAAATTCCAATCAAGGTGGTCATAGGTTTTCTATATGTCTAACTTGCAGAGAATGCCAGGTGTACTACTTTTGACCAGTGTTTTGAAAAGCGCTCGCCTTTCTATTTAAAAAAAATATTAGGGTTTAATATGAGGCGCGACTCTCTTTTCTCTTCAGTTTCTGCCTTCCGTGACTCTCTTCAGTCTTCTCCAGTGAGCGATGCATCTTCGAGTTCAGATAAATTTCGACTCTTCTTTGTTCTTTCTTCCTTCTTTCTTCTTTCTTCTTCTCCAGTTCCAGACTTCCACAGGCAGCGACTGCTTTTTTTTTTCTCCTTCGTCAGTTCTTATCTTCTTCTTTCTTCTTCAGTAATTCAGTTCTTCTCTAGCCAGCCAGTTGCTCTGTTGTATGAAGTGAGCAAGAGCAACTCTGTTTTTAAATACTGCAGACTGCAGTTCCGACTTCTGCTCATATTAAAAAAAATTGTAATCCTTCTTTATTGATACAATTGTGTTGTATGCTAATTTATATTAATTTATCCATCAATTTAGACTTTTAGTATCTATTATTAGTTTTTGTCTTTTTGGATTGAAATATGTGCTAATAAATGTTATTGATATTGAGATTTTGGATATTTATATATGCAATTAAATATTTTAAGATTTTGGTATAAATTGGCGCCTCAATTCAAAAAGGTGCGCGCCTCGCTGCTCGCCTCGCCACGTGGCAAGGCAGAGCCTTGTCGCCTTTTGCCGTCCAAAACACTGCTTTTGACCCTAGAATCCACTAATTCATTTGCTATAAGGATGGCCTCCATTATTTGCATTCCTTTGGTGAAAGCCAACTGATGGGTCCACCAATTTGTGCATAACCTTGTTGATCCTTTCCATTAGTACTTTGCAGATAATCTTATAGACACTACTGATCAGGCTGATAGATCTGAAAACTGTGAGCCCCTTAGCCCCCACCTTTTAGGATTCAAAACTACATAGGTAGAGTTGATGCTTTTCTCAAAACACACCTTTCATGAAAGTTCCCACCAACACCACCAAATTACCTCCCAGCAATGGATATAAAAGATCACGATGAAACCATTAGGGCCAGGAGCTGACTCCCGTACAAAGTTTCACATAGTTCCATATCTCATGATCCTCAAATTCCATTTGTAACATTTGGTTGTCTTCAAAGGTAATTTTGTGGTTTAACTAGCATCCACTAGATGGTCTCCATGTCTCAGTCTCAGTATATGATCTTTGATAGAATTCCACAATTTCCTTCTTTATAGCTTCTGGAATTTTGATTGCTTCCCCATCCATCATTACTTCATCAATACTTTTGTATCGTCTGTGTGCATTTGTTGATATGCGGAAGAACTCGGTGTTGTCACCCTGTTTCAACGAATAACCCTTGATTTTTGTCTCCAAGCCATTTCCTCAAACTTGGCTATGTTTTCAAACTCAACAAGGAGTCCTGCCTTTGAATGTATCTAATCTTCTCTTAGTGTTCTTTGGTCCTAGACTTCTTCTAATTCTGTCAGGTGGTCTAGGTAGCTCTGTTTCTGGATTGCTATTTTCCCTGGGATGTTTTGCTCCATTCCTTCAATTTAACTTTTAAGGCTTGTAATTTAAAAGCTAAGATAAAACCTGGCCTCCCTTCACAGACTAGGGAGTTCCACCACACCTTAACTCTGTCCAAAAAACCTTCTGTTTCGAATTTAAAGTAAGATGATCTAGGTTCCCCCACTTTGAAGCATATGGGAGTGTGATCAAAGGTTACCTTGTGCAAAACTGTCTGCTTTATATTCCTGATTTCCTCATCCTATTCATCAGAAAATAAGAACCGGTCAAGCCTGGCTGAAACATCATGTCTATCCCCTTTTCTCCATGTCTAATTGCCCTCTACCAAATGTGGATCTCGTAAGCTCGTATCCTTAATGAAAGAAGACAAATCGTTCATTGCTCTTATGATTCTAGAGCAGTTCTTCTTTTACAGGAAAATCTGACTGTTGAAATCCCCACATACTACCCAGGGACCATCAAACAGTTCTCCCACTGACCCTACTTCCTACCATTGACCGTACTTCTTCCCTTTCTTCTCTGTTGTTTTGGAGCATAGTTACATGTAAGAAACCAAGTGAGATCTTGGTTCTTGCCAGTGAAGTTACAAGTCAAAGAATAGGCCCCCAAACTATTTACTTCTCCTGTCCATACTTTCTCATCCCATAGATTTAGAATGCCTCCCCTTATCCCACTAGCTTCAAGTTGGCAGAAACTGACCCCTCTGTAAGCCCACAGTTCTTTAACCAAATGCTTGATATCTCCTTCAATTTTTGTCTGTTGGAAGCAATGAACATCAACTTTTCACCCAGTATCAAATTTTTAATGATACACTTCTTGCTGCCTGATTCAGGCCCCTCACATTCCATGATTCTTTAGATACTGTCATTGGTCACAATTATCGCAATCAATGTCGTAACGCACCCACCCATCCCCACCCCCTCTCCCCGCACTGCTTCTGTAATTGCTTCCACACTCGAGGCTTTTCAATTCTTTGGATCCCTTAACTGCCGGAGTCATTTTCATAATCTTTTCTTCCTTATTTATATTTTTGTCTCATGCTATCTATCTTCATGAATAGCGTTGTTGCTTCCTCTTTGCACCTCTTGATATCTATACCAACTCTTTGGTGAATTTGGTGATGTTCTGATGAATCCATATGGGGATATTGAAGTCTGTATCTTCTCCTTACCCTAGGCTACGTTGATTTAAAGGTACTACATCTTTGATTATTATTAAATCGGAGATGTTTCTTCACTTCTCAACATAGCAAAATCTTGCATGCTACTCTCTTCCAAAGGTTGAGGGATTTCAGTTACCCTCACTTCCTCTTCTTCACTCTTTTCTAGAGTATCTTCTTCAATTTCCCTCCGTTTGTGTTCTGATCCTTTTCCTTCTCCGCAGTTCAGCGCGCTGTGATGTACTTGGAAATATTAGCTTCACGTTCGGGAGAGATTGGGTCAATAAAATAAGAGAACTCATTTCCTAGCCCACTTGAGACGAATAACGCCAGCAGATCCGGGCCTTTTAACAGTAGGTCTGTTCCTTTTGACTATGTTGGAAAGTGGGGCCTCAGCCACGCGTGCCTTATCACGTTCTAGGACAGCTGACCAATTCAAATATCAGAGTCGTAGGAAGAACCCAAGTGCCCTGCCACCTCTGTAAAGCCTAAAAGGCTTTCATCTTGTAGTCCACCAGTTCCTTCATCAGATTGCTGGGTCTTTATGGGTTCTTTGCTTCGCACATCGGAAACCACCCTTGCCAGCGTCTCAACCCAGATTGGGACTTTGAATTTTAAACCTTCATGAACCAGTTCAACTGACTTAGAAACTGAGCCTCCGTCTCCTCTCACCTACTTCCTTACCCATTTGAGGTGGTTTCTCAGCTCTGTCTCTTCTTCAGTTCTAATCCAGCTACCGCATAGGATTCTGATCTCACACAAACTTTTGGGACCAAAATTGAAGGGGCAAACCTACTACTCTGATCTAGCCGGTCGTGAATGGAGATCGATGCCAGCCACCACCATCGCATGTTGAATTTATGGGATTTCCAGAACCACTTCACTCATACAATGTGGTCTGCAGCTGTTTTGTTGGAAATTCAAAGAGGAAACAATGTTGACCCAAATAGTAGATGTTGATACTAGATTTGTGCTTCCAAGTGCTTGCCACCCACCGTCGAATCTCTGATAGACCATCTGGAATCTCCTCCAAGAGCCTGCCAACCACGCTTTTTGCTAGAAGTTCATTTTGATTTGTTGTTGTTGCATCTGTAATAACGAGCATTTTCCCTTTTTGTTGAATTTTAGCAGCATTTGTTTCTCTTTTGTCAACCATTTATTGTTTCTGACAGTATCTGAATATAAGAGATGCTCCTCTGTTTTCCTGTGCATCATCTTAATTGCCTTCTGGACCTTAGCATGTATGAATATCGTTACTTTGGTGGCTATGTCTATCCCCCTTGAAAAGACTTCAACCCGCCTTGCTCTGCTAGCATTTTTCAAGATATAATTAACCAGCCCTGCGCTGTCCCCAATAGCAAAAGTTTTCCTCAATGTTATTCTCAGATAGTTCTGTCTTGAAATTTCACTGAGCTGCCGCCTGCCGCCGATCGTCCATCTTCCTCGCTGTCAAGTTAAATAAGCGCTGGCCAGGTTCTCTCTTCGGCTTTTCTCTCTCTTCTTTGATTTTCCCGTGAAACACTCAACTTCCGATGCTCTTGTCCAGAAGGTTCTTCTTCTCTTCTTCTTCTTTTGATTTTTCCGGCGTTCTTGTCCGGAAGTTATTTCTTCTCTTCTTCTTCTTTGATTTTTTTTTCCGGCGTTCTTGTCCGGCGAACGCAAGTAGAGCTCCTTTCTGGCGTTCTTCTTTTGCGAAACAAATCTGAGGACTACTCCAACGAGACCCTGCTCACCGGCGAGAAAACAGCAACAAATACATGCGTTCCTTTTCGGCGTAACGCCTCTAGATTCCGGCGACGTCCACCATTTTTCTGGCGATGTCACAGTCCAGTTTCCGACGACCAAAATTCCAAGATACTCTACAGCGAGCAACAGTTTCCAGCACAGTTTCAGGTGACCAGACTTTCAGGTCAGATTCCGGCGTGGAATTTCCGGCCAGAAACAGAGTTCAGAAAATCCGGCGACCATTTACAACCCAGGTTCTATCGTTCAAGCCACTAATATCACTCAGGTGATATCCCCCATTTTCTCCTTTATGTCTTGTTCAACGTCTTATTCTAGTCAGATTCGCTGTTTCCCCATTTTTGGCAATTACTTCTTGTTTGTATTTCTGCCATTTGCTTGCTGTTTCGTGCTTTATTTGTTGTTGATACTTCTTATCTACTTGTTACTCTTTGAATATAGTTTTATTTTTTGCTGTAGTTCTTACTTATCACATATAGTTCTTACTTGTGTGGTGCAGCTTAGTATTTATTGCTTTTCATTGTGATCCTATTGTTTGTTGCAAATTTGATAAGTGTCTACTGAAATTCATTGTTGAAGATACTCTCAAATTGAGTGACATACTTTACTTGAATTGGGTTTCGCTTTTTTTACGTGTTTATTGTTCGCTGTAAAATTTATTGTATTTATTGTATATTATCCCTAGCATATATTTCTTGATTTGTTTCTTCTTGATCTTTGTAGCTTAGTGAGTTATTAGTTCTTAGTTTAGTGGCATCAGGAGCTAATAGTGGATTAGGGTCAGGTTGTCGGTTGGGGTCGGAGGACAGGGGTAGGGGTGGTAAGAGGGGGCACAGGAGTATCTAAGTTAAGGATAGGATCGTGGAATATAGGATCACTTACAGGGAAATCCATAGAGCTAGTGAAGTGTCTTAAGAGGAGACATATTAACATAGCGTGTGTTCAGTAGACTAGATGGGTAGGGACCAAAGCTCGGGACATAGACGGATTCAAGTTATGGTACTCGGGTGGTTCTAGGGATAGAAATGGTGTAGGTATTATAGTAGACTAGGACCTTAGGAAATATGTGGTGGAGGTTAGGAGATTTAACGATAGGATGATGTCTATTAAACTTGTGGTTGGTAGGCATGTAGTGAATGTGGTTAGTGCCTATGCTCCCCAAGTGGGCCAGGATGAGGAAGTCAAAAGGCTATTTTGGGAAGATTTGGATGAGGTTGTGAGAGGCATACTAGATATGGAAAAACTCTTCATTGGGGGAGACTTAAATGGGCATATTGGGGCAACCACTAGCGGGTTTGTAGATGTCCATGGAGGCTTTGGTTTTGGGGAGAGGAATGGACGTGGGACGTCTCTCTTGGACTTTGTCAAAGCCTTTGAGTTAGTTATCGCTAACTCATGTTTTCTGAAGAGGGAGAATCACTTGATTACCTTTCGTAATACGGTAGCTAAAACTCAGATTGATTACTTACTTCTCCGAAAGGGTGATAAATACCTTTGTAAGAATTGCAAGGTTATTCCGAGTGAGAATATCTCCACTTAACATAGGCTTCTAGTGATGGATTTAGAGAATAAGAGAGAAAAGAAGAAGGTTATTAATGCCTAACTGAGGATTAGATGGGGAGGCATGACCCCTGCCCTTTCACGAGAAATAGAAGAAAAGTTAGGTAAATTAGAGGTTTGGAGTAGTGGCGAAAATGTGAACAATATGTGGGACACTACAGTTGGTTACATTAGAAGAGTAGCTATCGAGGTACTAGGAGTTTCGAGAAGGGCCTTTGGTGGACGTCAGGGCGATTGGTGGTGGAATGACGAAGTTTAAGGCAAAGGAAAAGCCAAGAATGTTGCTTATATGAAGTGATCGGAGTGTAGGGATGAGGATGAAAAACAAAGGCTCAAGGAGATATATAAGACAGCTAAGACAGAGGCAAAGATGGCAGTGACGAGTGCTAAGACAGCAGTGTTTGAGCGCCTATATGAGGAGCTAAATGATAAAAGGCGGGGAAAAGAGATTGTATAGGCTCGCTAAGGAGAGAGAAAGGAAAGCTCAAGACTTAGACCAAGTGAAGTGCATCAATGATGAGGAGGGTGAGGTGTTGGTGGATGAGACTTCCATTAAGCTAAGGTGGCAAGCTTACTTTCATAAACTCCTAAACGAAAAGGAGATAGAGGTATTGAGTTGGGTAAGTTGGCACACTCTAAAAGTTATCGAGATTTTGGCTATCGCCGGCGGTTCAGAGTTGAGAAGGTTAGACGTGCTATTAGTAGGATGAAGAGAAGGAGGGTCATCGGACCCAATGAGATCCCGGTGGATTTTTGGAAGAACATGGTCAAGGATGGCATAGAGTGGTTGACTAGATTGTTCAATGCTATTATGAAAACTGCCAAGATGCCTGATGAATGGAGGAGTACAATGGTCCCATTGTACAAAAATAAGGATGATATTCAAAACTGTAACAATTACAGGGGTATCAAGTTGTTAAGTCACAATATGAAGGTCTGGGAGAGAGTGGTGGAGATGGGTGAGAAAAGTAGTGTCTATATCAGAGAATCAATTCGAATTCATGCCAAGATGGTCGACTACTGAAGCAATTCATCTTGTTCGGAGATTAGTGGAGAAATATAGGAAAAGAAAAAAGGACCTTCATATGGTGTTCATTGATCTCGAGAAGGCCTACGACAAAGTTCTGAGGGATGTTTTATGGAGGTGTCTAGAGGCGAAAGGTGTCCCAATGGCATATATTAGGGTGATAAAAGACATGTACGATGGAGCCAAAACTCGGGTAAGAACGGTGGGAGGAGACTAAGAGTATTTTCCTATTGAGATGGGACTTTAACAAGGATCTATGTTGAGCCCTTTTTTGTTTGCCCTGGTGATGGATGAGCTCACGCGGTCTATCCAGGAGGAGGTCCCTTGGTGTATGCTATTTGCAAATGACATAGTACTGATTGATGAGACCCGGACTAAAGTTAATGACAGATTGGAGGTTTGGAGACACGCTTTGGAATCCAAAGGGTTCAAATTGAGTAGAACCAAAACAGAATACGTGGAGTGCAATTTTAGTATTGCGAGGGATGAAACAAACACCGATGTGAGGCTTGCCACTCAATCTATCACCAAGAGAGATAACTTTAAGTATCTTGGGTCCATCATCCAGAGTAGTAGCGATATCGACGATGATGTCACACACCGTGCTGGGGCAGCATGGACGAAATGGAGGCTTACCTCAGGAGTATTGTGTGATAAAAAGATACCACCTAAGCTTAAAGACAAGTTTTACAGAATGGTGATTAGACTACATTTGCTATATGGGGTGGAGTGTTGGCCTATTAAAAATTCACATGTTCAGAAGATGCAGGTTATGGAGATGAGGATGTTGAAATGGATGTGGGGACATACCAGGAGTGATAGGATTAGGAATGAGATCATCCGGGAGAAGCTAGAGGTAGCTCCTGTGGCTGACAAGATGAGGGAAGCGAGACTGCGTCAGTTTAGACATGTGTAGAGAAGGAGTATCGATGCTCCTGTTAGGAGGTGCAAGAGGTTGCATTTAGGGGATACACGGAAGGATAGAGGTAGGCCGAAGAAGTGTTAGGCGGAGGTGATCAGACAAGATATGGCGAATCTTCACCTCACCGAGAACATAGCCTTATATAGAAAAGAGTGGAGGTCGCGTATTAGAGTAGACGGCTAATAGGTTAGTAGGGGTAGGTCGATATATGACTTGGTGATAGTAGGATAGTAGGAGTAGTGATGTCTTTACATCGTATGTTGTCATTATATGTATTTACATTGCCTTTATATCTTGTGTTGTCATTTTCCGTTTTGTTATATTAAATTTATCGTATTTGCATACTATCATGTGCTTTTCCAGTCCTTCCCTTTTTCTATATCTAGTTTATTCTGCTTTTGAATTTTTGAGACGAAGGTTCCAAGGAAACAGCCTCTCTACCTCTATGAGGTAGTGGTAAGGTATGCGTACATTCTACCCTCCCCAGACCCCACTTTACTGGGTATGTTGTTGTTGTTGTTGTATGTCTATCCACCTTGAGTTTAATGACCACTAGGGGATGATGATGACAGCTCTCCTTTTACCCTGCATATTTAAAATGGTAACATACCGACCGTATATGTTATAATTCCTTGAGCAAAAGAACTCTGTGAACTGGTCGAACAACTTCCATCTACAGACTGGGTTTCCTTGCCCTTTTGATGCTTTTTTAAGAGCAAATGCTAGCCACTCCATCTTCTTCTGGCTAACACTCATCATGGTCATCATGTTACGACCTCAATCTACCCAGTCATACCATGTTTCCTCCCTAGAAACTACTTTGGTGATATCGTAAGATTTGAATCCTACAGCAAAATAAATGGTGTCATCCCCCATGGACGTGACAAGAAAAGAAAAGTTGGAAAAGAATCAGGCTGAAGGAAATTCATACATATTCGGAAGATTTTTCCAACTCTGACAGTACGTCAGTCCTTGATCACTCCAAGGTGGCAATTAGATACTCCCTCCATCCCATTTTATATGAGTTAGTTTGACTTGGCACAGAGTTTAAGAAAGAAAGATTTAGAAATTTGTGGTCTAAAATAAGTGATAGATGTTTGTCTGGCTGTAATTCATTTTATTAAGAGTAAAATGGACATTTTAAAGTTAATTTGTTACTAAATATAGAAATGTATCATTCTTTTTTGGGACTGATAAAAAGGGAAGTAAATCATATAAACTAGGATAGATGGGGTATAACAAAAGAAAAACCTTCTCCCACAAATTATCAGATTGAAGCATACCTGTTGATCTACTGTTTTCGCTAAAGCTAAGGTCATCAACAAACATCGCCTGCTCCTTCTGCGACTTGCCTCAACTCTTTCAGATAAAGCAGCATTTTTCCTCCATCCCAGAACATTTATTTGCTTGCTTCCATCATTTAGCAGCAAGTCTACCTCCTATGTTCCCAAAATTAGTACAAAAAAAAAGGAGAGAGAGATTAAGTAACTACGAAGCGCATGATATGAGCTCCCACCAGTAGAAAAGTGTCTTCCATTAGGGGACGTATAGCTGCAAGCCTGCAACAGATAGATAGCAGAACATTCTTACCTCATCGTAGATATTTGCAAGTTTCTGCCAACTCTCCAAGCGTAGGAGATTGTAAATTAAATCATATTTGATGAGATTTGCATTTTGCTGCACAAACTCCTCCCCTTCTTTGGTCAGAACAAAGCCAGCCCATTTATCAGTTGCATTCATTTCTTCACACTGAGCAAGAAGATAATACAAGTTGCTATAAACTTCCAGGTATGGCTCAGAACTGCAAACAACCAATGACAAATATCTGTTTGATTCCATAGTCCAAAGTACTAGTAAGTTCATTTGCTGAAGTGCTGATCCCATAACTAACATGTTTACCTTCCTTTTGATGATACTTTCTGTTGTTCCAGGATTCTGGGGTCTGATAATAATATCTTTGTCATGGATTCCAGAAAGCCACTGGATCCTGCTTCCTCCGAGAGCTTGTCTTCACACATTTCAGGACCATCTAAGAACTTGTCTATTGCATTTCCAGCTAAAACATCATCCGGTGGTTGTGGAAAGTGCTTTCGTATAGCTCTGAGGACTCTTCGGAGTTTAATGAGCCCCGTCCTCTGAATGATGATCAAAATTGAGAGCTTTTAAAATAATATATTATACATCCACTTGGGGAATAAGGGTTTGGAGAAAAGTTTGATAAATGGGAGAGTAAAGCAAGACACATAGAACTTACAGAAGAAGCTTTAGCATAAGGAAGTATATATTGAAAAACGTCAGCACATTGTTCCTTGGTTTGGTAATCACCCCGGCTTGTGTTCTTATGCACACCTAAATCATCTTCATATGATGCATCAGACCTTAGATTCAATCCATACAGGCAGTAAAAGCACTGATCCAAAGCATTATCAATGGCAACTTCAAGCTCCTCTTTTACATCTTCACTTAGCTCAGTTCCATCTTCGACCAATTGATCCTTTGAGTTTGCCAATCTAGGGTACGTACTGTCTGAGACATCATCGAGATTCTTACTGTCCTCCACTTTAGTTTTCTCAACCTCCAAAGCTTTACTGGCAGAAATAGCTTCTGCACTAATCCTCTCAACAGCACTTTTATCTGTAACGGTAGCATCAGCTCTATCTACCTGACCTGCTTCCACATTCAGCTTCTCCAAATTTGATAACTTCGATAACATGTTGACATGACTTTCATGAGAAAGTTGCTCAGATTTCTGAACATTATTATCATGGGAAGACTGTTTATCACAATGAGACATTTCATATTCCTTGCAAGCAGACTGAAAGTTAGACTTCAGTTTCATATCCAAATTTAAGAGGTGCTTTATTGCAAGTTTTAGAAATGTTCCTTCTTCCTCTTCACCAGATGCACTTGCACAGCAGACACCAAACTCAGCAAGCACGTCATGGATTGCCACGATCAACTCTGTCTGGTATGACACCGAAGAAGAAATGAGCTTGTTTCTAATGAAAGATTAAGAGCAAACATTAATGTTACAGCTGAAATTCGACAGTCTAAACCCTCTAAGAAAGGAAGATGTCTCACTTGAGTTTTTATAGGAACATTTGGGATCAAGTGCTGGAGTTTACAGAATGCAATAACTGCATCTACGATGTACAAGCTTTCTATTTGTTCCGTATGATCTGAAATTCCTGAACAAGAAAATTTCTTACAAGAATATGTGTTGGCAACATTACACATAAACATCAGCAGCAACGACTGAATATCACCAATAACAGTCATTGGAACACCATTCTGCAAGAAAAAGACGTCTCAAATTGGGCAACATTTGCACAAAATATATTTATCAAAAGAACATGTGAGAAAACTACATTGGTTTCCGAAGATCATTGCTCATCAACTAAATAAACATCATAATTTTTTGGAAAACCAAATGTCAAATACCAGTTTACATTTCTTCTAATATTTGTCAACAAGAACATGGACTTTATTTTCTATATGACTGAGTTCAGGATGAGAAAGTGCAGAAAGACAGGTCAGATGAGACGCATCCTTTCCACAAAAAAGTGTTATTAATGGAGAGAGCAAGGAAATCACAAACAAAACAAAGGCAAAATAAGGCAAGATTTATAACAAGAGCTGGAAAAAATTGCACAAAGGAGCAAGTCAAATGTAATGTAATGACCCTGAAGGTTATTTTGAAAATTCATGGAAAAATGCCATTTTACCCCACCCAATATTTGCCCAAGTCATGTTTGATCCATGTACAAGGTTAGAATTGAGATCAGATTGAAAAGTTGAAATTCTTGGAGGTCTTAGAGTTCGGAGGCTTTTGAGTTGAAACAAGTGACTATAGTCGTTATCCGGAGCTAAGAGTCTTGGAATGGAATTCCGTCAATCCCATCAACTTTGAAATGCAGAATTTGATCTAGGAGGGTTGTTGTTTTCATTTTTCAAGGTTTTTATAGTGATTTGGGCCCTTGAGTTGTGATCTTAGTGGAAGTTAAGGCCAAAGTTTGGCTTCGGTCAATATTCAGAGTTCGGGCCCTCGAATCGTAATTTCATCGATTCCATTGGATTTAGAAGGTAATTTTAGATCTAGAAAAAGCTTCGATTTATTTTTTGAAGGCTCCAAGGGCTTTTTGGTCTTTTTGGTGAAAATTAGTTAGAAGTGGCCTCAACAGGTGTCGGGTCAAAGAGACACCGGATCCGTGTTTTGATAGTTCCAATGAGTGCGGAATGTCAAATTTAGAGCATATTTGGTTTGTCTTGAATGTCCATTCAGAGAATTTCTAAGCCTTGGAGTGTTGTTCTAGTGTTTGATGCTTCCTCTTCCGGTTTGTGAAGCTCCTTGCCGTGTTCGCGAAAGACTGAGAGTTTGGCCTCCACGTTAGCAAGGTCTCAGCCACGTTAGAGTTAGGCTAGTCGACCCTCAGCCGCGCGATCGCGAAGGGCCCTGACAATTATCCTTTCGCTTTCACATGGGGAGACCGCGTTTCCAAAGAACACATTACCTGGGCCTTTTTTTTTATTAAGGTAAAAAGTTGTATTCCTCAGGAATGAGGGTATGCTGGCAACCATTAGAAACTTACAAGACTGGTAATGATAATTACAAGGAACCTAGGAAATATACTAATTGTTCTGCCTCATCTATACCATCTTCTTTAAACCATGGTAATGATAATTACAAGGAACCTAGGAAATCTACTAATTGTTCTGGCTCATCTATACCATCTTCTTTAAACCAAAAATATAATGTAAAATACTGAATCCGAGACTTTCTAAAATGAAAATGCTCTCAGGCACAGTTTTAGAGAATAGCCTTTTCCAACCTACAATCGAGTAGACACTGATCGAGGACCTTCGCTCTGGCAACTATCGACGGAATCACATCATCAAGCGACAACAACATTTATTACAATGCAGGGTTTAAATCACACAAAATCGCCAGAGACGCGGGAGTGGATTCTTGGTACGAATGGACTGACTGTAGCAGAAACTTAATGAGAAAAATGAAGATTAGCATTAAAGTCTTACGGTGGTTGGTTTCAATATTTATTGAGGCATCCAACATACAAGGTAATATCATTAGGAGATGGAATCTGAAGGACCATTTTACGGAGTTCTATTCCTCTTTTAAATATACAACAAAAATGGCAAATATGTCAGTTTTATTTGCCATTCAAGTAAAGAACAGACTGATAATTATTACACCGGAATACTCATACAAAGGGGAAGAAATAATATTGCACACAGAATAGCTAAATTCATCTACGAGCCTACAAGACAGCCAGAACATCAAAAGAACATTGGGAAGCAATAGAGCATGTCCTATAAGGAGGCAGTCCAGAGCAGCAGGTGGATGACGGACTCCATGAAGAAAGCGAAGATACAGGTGAAGGGTGCTCACATAGAAGTTACAAATGGAGCAGCGCTGGTGGAGACAGATCTTCTCAACAAATGCATAGGTGGCAGATTCCAGAGCACATTACAGGAGACTCCATCTTTAAATGATGTCAGAAGATGGGCTTGAAACACTTGGAAGTCAGCCATAGGAGTAAGTGTCTTTGCTATGAATGATAGTCAATTCCTATTTGAACTCCCATCAAGAATAGCAGCAAGAACATGTCATGTCGGGGAGATGGGTTTGGAAGAAGATATGAATTTAACCCTTGAATAGTGGAAACCAACCATTGATTGCTGGCCAGAGGAAGCAAAGAGAGACTGGGTATGGATAAGAGTTATGGGACTACCTTTGAGCTTATGGTCCCAGAAAATCTTCAGAGAAATTGGTGATCAATGTGGCGGCTTCATTGAGACTGAAGAAGAAACCAGCCTCAAGAATTATCTTCAGTGGACTCGTACCAAGGTGAAGGGAGACGGTGGGAAAGGTTTCGAGAGTGATAAAGATCTCCAATGATGGTTATGTCTACAAAGTTCCAATCTGGTGCGAGACGAACAGTGACTCTCAGAAAATCGGAAAAAGAGGAGAGAGGATGAAGATCTAGAACCGCTGAGTAATGAGGTGGTTTTCTTCGGTTCAGCTGAGAAACCAATAGGTTTTACATCGCAACACACGGGGCACATCAACAGTTAGAGAACTTTTGAATTGGGAGGCACGTGAGAAAAATTGAAAAGGAAAAGGGCCTCTTCACGCAATAGCAGGCCACATAAATGAGAAGATCAGTAGCGATCCAAAAAAAGCTTTAGGCCCAACAAAGCCTAAAAACAAAGAGCAGAGTGACGAAGCCCAAAGATTGGACTTGGTAAATATCGAGATCCTGGCCAATCTGTCTCAAATCAACACTCAAAGCAGACTCGAAAAGCTGGGAAAGCTTGAGGTTGGGGGAATAAATTATCCATCCCGCGAACAAGAGGAGGCGACACACGGGGAGGGGGAAACTGCAATCATCGTACCCGAAGTGACACACATGGAGAAACAAGCAATGGCTATAACACAACTGACCAGTCCGAATATTGATGGCATGGAGATCACTGAGGATGTTGTCCCACTAAGGGTTCAGCTACCAACAACAAACCAAGTAAGTCCAATAAGCCCTCCAATCTGGATAAATAACACATACTCAAATTGAGTGTTGAATTTGGGGTATTTTAGAGGGTGCAAGGAGAAAGCTGAGTAGCTCTTCATGAAGATCGATCATAACAAGCAAGAAAACAAGGGGAAAGGGTGAAATCACTACTATTAAAAAGAAAGGGGTGAATGAATTGAAGGGTCTGGCACTGGATACAAAATGAGCTTTGGTACTTAAAGTAGAGGGGGATACCTGGCCATAGAACAATGATGAAGTTAAATATAGTTTCATGGAACATAAAGGGGATGAACTATGCTAGAAAGAGGGTAATAATCAAGAATATCATGAAGACTTGGAACACGGATGTGGTCTGTTTCCAGGAAACAAAGGTGAAAGGGGAAATAGCAAGTCTTGTTAAGGAGGTATAGGGAAATAAATGGGTGAATTATGCTCCGCTAGAAGCCAGTGGTACTAGGGGAGGTATTGTTACTATGTGGGATAAAAGGAAGTGGGAAGGAGAAGTCAGTAGTGTGGGGAAATACTTTGTCTCCTGCAGTTTCACAGGGATAGGTCAAGACTTTAAGTGGCACCTCACAAAGTGTCTATGCTCCAAATGACAGAAAAGAAAGGATGGAGACGTGGTGGGAAAGAAGTGCTGCCAGGGGTCTGACTTCAGGCCCTTGGGTACTGTGTGGGGATTTCAAAACTGAGATACCCATGAGAAAAGAAAATTGCAACAGAATCACCAAAGGTATGACAGACTTCTCAGACTTCATAGAAGACATGGAGTTAGTGGATCCTGAACTATTTGGGGGGAAATACACCTGGAAGAAAGGGGACAGACATACAACAGCAGCTAGACTGGACAGAATCTTGTTCTTTTTTTTTTTTTGATTTGCATTGGGTGTCCAAGTCTCTTTGAGCCCCGACTAATCCCGGGGGTGCACAGGCCCTCGGCAACTGTCCTATGATTCATGAAGAAGAGAACGGCTTACTTCTGGCACCCTTTGAGCAACAGGAAATACTAGAGGGCATAAGAGCATGTGCAAAGGACAAAGCACCTGGACCAGATGGTTACTCCATGGCTTTCTTCAGCCAATGCTGGGAAATCATTAAACCTGCCTTAGTGGAGATAGTGCAAAATTTCCATAAGAAAGAACTGTTTGAAAAGAGCATCAATGCCACCTTTGTGACTCTAGTTCCCAAGAAAGTGGGAGCTGAGGAACAAACAGACTTCAGACCTATTAGCCTAATAGGTGGAGTTTACAAGATCATTGCTAAACTCCTGGCAAAAAGACTGAAGAAGGTGCTACACAGACTTGTAGACAAACAACAAATGACTTTCATAAAAGATAGACAAATAATGGATGCAGTGCTAATAGCAAATGACAGTGTAGAATCCAGACAGAGAAGCAAATGCCCTGGAATCCTATGCAAGCTTGACATACTTCCACTTAAACTGGGACTTTTTACTACTTATTATGCAAAAGATGGGTTTTGGTGCCAAGTGGATCAGATGGGTAAAATTCTGCATAAGAACAGTCAAGTTTTCTGTTTTAGTCAATAAAAGGCCCAGTGGTTTCTTCCCATCTCAAAGGGACCCCCTGTCACCCTTCCTATTCATCCTAGCCATAGAAGGCTTGAACAACCTGATTCAGACAGCAAAGGTGAACGGTTGGGTAAGAGCCTTCCAAGTGGACAACACAGCACTTAATGATTTGGAGATCACTTATCTGCAATATGCAGATGATACTCTTATCTTTTGTGAAGCAGTGAAATAGCAGATGTTGATTCCTAGAATAATACTCATCATCTTTGAAGCAGTTTCTGGATTACACATCAACTAGGGAAAGAGCTTTTTTATCCCATAAATGAAGTGAATGAGTTGGATATTTTGACAGAAGGTCTGGGTCATAGAGTAGGGAACTGCCTACTCTACACCTAGGTATGCCACTGGGAGCTAAGAACAAATCTAAGGGGATCTAGAATAGAGTGATAGAAAAATGTGAAAAGAAGCTAGCCAACTGAAAGAGCCAATATTTGTCCAGGGGACGTAGACTAACAACGATCATACTTGATCCAATACCTACTTACATGATGTCAGCATTACCAGCACCAGATAATGTCATAAAGAGGATAGATGCTTTGAGAAGAACCTTCTTATGGCAAGGTAATGAAGAGAAAAAGAAGTTCCACTTAATCAAGTGGAAAGAGGTTATGAAAAACAAGAAAGAAGGGAGAATGGGGGTCAGAAACATGAAAAGACAAAGAAAAGCCTCATGTTAAAATGGGTCTCGAAATTTATGACAGGAGAGGATTTGCTACAGAAGGAGATGGTCAGGGAAAAATATGAAATGGAGACAGATGGATGACAAAGATTGTGACTACACCATATGGATGTGGCATCTGGAGATCAGTAAGAAATCTTTGGCCTCTGCTACTCTCCAGAATCAGATTCCAGGTGGGTAATGGTAGGAAGGTGCTATTCTGGGAGGACAAATGGAATGCTCAAAGATCCCTGAAACAATTATTCCCGGATTTGTATGGACTAAGTCTCCAACCAAATGCTAAAAGTGTCTGAAATATGGACAGGGGTGGAATTTACTACTCAGGAGGAACTTAAATGATTGGGAAATGGGGAATATAGAGGCTTTCCCTGACACAATGGCACAGTTTAGCTACCTGACTGATGGTGAGGATAAGGTTGTTTGGAAGATTGGCAATAAAGGCGTTTTCAGTGTGAAAGCAGCTTACAGATCTTAACCACTCAGATGATAGGATGAAGTTCTGGCCACGGCAGATGATCTGGAGAACCAAAATTCCATACAAGGTAAACTGCTTCACATGGTTACTGGCAAGGGAAGTGGTGCTGACACAAGAAAATATGAGGAAGTTTCAGATGCGCTCAAGGTGCTAGTTGTATGAGGAACAGACAGAGACAGTCAACTATCTTTTTTTGCATTGCAAATGGATAGATCAGTTGTGGAGAATATTCAGCAGTCTTAGGAAGATCACTTGGGTTAAACCAAGAAATATAGCACAACTGCTAAACTGCTGGATCAATGTGGGCAATACTACAGCGAAGGAGGAGAGATAGAAGATTGTCCCAGCTTGCATATGATGGACAATATGGAAAGAACGGAACCAAAGGTGTTTTGAGGGTAAGAAAAAACAATTTACAGATCTTTAAAATGAACTGCTTAGCTCTTTATACAACAACAACAACATACCCAGTAAAATCCCACAAGTGGGGTCTGGGGAGGCAAAATGTACGCAGACCTTACCACTACCTCATAGAGATAGAAAGGCTGCTTCCAGAAGACCCTCAGCTCAAAGTGTCAGACCCTACAAGCAGAAGATACTAGATATGAAAGTGAAATGACTAAAACAGAAAGCAAATAATAATATATAAATACAATAAAGGAAACAAATATGGGACATACAAAAATCAACATAAGATATAAAAACACACATACACGACTAAACCTACTAACCTACTATACCCCAGGGCTAGACATCCTCCTATCCCTACCAACCTATTAACCTTCCACCTTAGTACGCGACCTCCACTCCTTTCTATCTAAGGTCATGTCCTCGGTGATATGGAGTTGTGCCATATCCTATCTAATCACCTCCCCCTAGTATTTTTCCGGTCTGCCTCTACCTCCACGTAACTCCTAAATCTAACCTCTCATACCTCCTAACAGGAGCGTCGACACTTCTTCTCTACACATGCCCAAATCATCCCAGTCTCGCTTCTCTCATCTTATCTACCACAGAGGCCACCCCTAACATAATATGACTAAAGTTGGTCAAAACTCTTAAGAAAGATGCTTCATTTGAGCAGTTGTAATAGTATTCGCCTCTTTGGGATCAAATGTTGAAGTTTACAGAATGCATAATCTAAATAGTCAAACATCAAATTTCTCTTTGTATACTTTGTTTCTATCCTAGTTGTCTGGTTTCATATCTAGTTTCCTCTGCATTTGGGGATGATACTTTGAGATGGGAGTCTTTTAGAAACAACCTCTCTACCTCTATGAGGTAGTGATAATGTCTATGTACACTTTTACCCTCGGCAGACCCCACTTGTGGGATTTTACTGGGTATGTTATTGTTTATACTTTCATCTGAAGTTCCAGGACCAGTTCACTCTTAAAAAACTAGGTGATAGCATTTTTTAGATTAGGAATAGGATTATATAAAGTCTCATAATGGAAAAGGATTGTAATGTAGTCATAAATAGAGTTCAATGTAATAATATAATTAAAGGGTCTTAATATTCCCTCTATTCACTTTTACTTGTCACTTATTCCTAAAATAGGTTTCATTTGTTACTTGTCACTTTTGACATATCAAGGAAAGAAAATTATTTTTTCCATGTTTTCCCCTTAGCATTAAATATTATTCTCCAAATCATTTTCCAAAACCTAATACATTTTCAATTAACAGGAATAGTGTAGTCCTATATTAACAATTGTTTTCTTAATGGGTGTGCCAGTAAAAATGAATGGAGGAAATAATATTCTTCCCGTGTTTCCACGCATGGTATCACAGCCTTGGTGAGACAATATCGGTGCAAACATACCAACGTCTTCCAGAAAAGAAAATTTCACTTCACAGTTCACTGTGCAATTTTCCGATTACCTCAGTGGTTGTCCGCATCAAAATCACTTTCTACCAGTGTTCTAAGAAAACAAATAACACCAGGAGGCTTGGAAATCTCAAACGACAAAAGCCCCGCCAGAAACATCGGAAAACATCACCTCACGTGCTCTCACACGCTGGCCAGAGTTACGACTTCCCAGTGAGATCTGGACCATGCATTGGGCGCCTGAGAGCTTTCCCGGTCTATTTTTTGAGCTGCTCTTTTCTGTTGGAGTTGTCCAGGCCTTCTGAGCAGACCCTACCAGAATTCTTCAGATTTCAATCTCCGAATTAGAGTTCCCACGCAATTAGATTGAGTTTTTTCCGGCAATATCTACATTTTCCAATGTGATTCGAGTCAGATTTTGCCTTGTTGGATGTCACCCACCTGTTTAAACGCCACCCATCTCATTTTTAGAACTTCTCGACAACCAGATATACATTTTTGTGCTACCACAGTTTCCAGGCCACTGTCAGCCAGAATTCAGTCAACTTTCAAGATGAATTTTAGGCTACTTAGAGTTTTCAGCTGATCTTTGTTTCAAATCATCTTTTCAACTTTTCGGCGGCCTTCTCCATTATATTTTGTGACTATGTCTTTTCAATTAGAAATTTTTGGCTCCAAAAATATATAGGAGTAGATAATCTAAGACCTATAATTACTTTAGAACCCTTAATGAGAGGATCAGAAAATCAAACATCCCACTCTATGAGAAGTTGAAGAGGAGGAGGTCATTTTGGAAGGTCTCGACCTAAGTGCAGTTCTTTTTTGGATGAAGTAAAAGATTTTATTAAAGAGCATCAGGGTGATGCTTAAGGCAAAAGTGTACAAAGAAAGAGAGGCAAATGGGAAGAAATCACCTAGTGTTTTCTTGCCTCACTTCCCATCAATGCTACTCTTACCAGTTAACACTATCAGCATTATTCACAAACCTGAAAACATAGCATCATTGAACAAACCAAACCTTACACATTTCATGATTGAAATCCTAGAACAACCCCCCTCCCCCCCCCCCCCAAAAAAAAAAAAAACTTCACAAAAAGCATTGTACTCTCAACTGTACGTAAAGCTTCAAAAATAAGCTAAATGCAGCATGCCAAATGTTCAACTACTGTGTAGTGGCACGGACAACAGTACAATGATAGCCCCGTGGCATTAGTCAAGGTGCAAGCAAGCTAGCCCGGGCACCACAGTTATTAAAAAACATTACAATGATAGTATTACATGTTTCTAGCGCCCCCAATATGTGAGATCAACAATCCTAGCTCATTAACAGTGAGGAACTTGTCCAGCTAGTCTTCTGAATTTTTTTTTATCTTCTGTCTCTTTCTTCTTCTTGTTTTCCTTCTTTTTTTGTGTGGGTGGGTGAGTGAGGAGGTGTACAAGTTGACACCAAGAAAAGCCAATGATATGTTCATTTTTAATACTTTCCAATAAAAAGTTCATTATAAGAATAATTTTTGTAGTTTAATTGGTTAGTTACTTAAACTTTCACCTTGTTGATGAGAGTTTGTCTCCCCACCGTACAATCCTCTCCCTCATTTCCCCTTCCCATCCCTTCCCCTATATATGATAAAGAAAGAAAAGTAAACGAAGGTTCATTTCGTGTATGTTTTGTCTAAGATTCTTTACTTGAATGCAGGGTCTTTTTGCATCATGTCATAAAGAAATTATCATTCGCCTTGATATCGATAGTAATTTAGCATCTTTCATTAAAAAAAAAAAAAAAGAAATTGAAGATCAGTGCATCTGCAATAAACTAGAAAAGACTGCCCAAAAAAAAATTAAGACAACTGACATACAGAGTTTTCAGAAGAGTCTGTGATGCTCTTTATCCTTGAGGCACACTGAGATATTGCTTTCACTTCTTGAGCAGACAAGCTCCAGAGGTCACTTGGAATTTCCTTAGATTCTGCGTCAGAGATAGATTTTGAACCTTTCATCTGGTTGGAAAAGTGATTATCTTCCTCACTAGCAGCAGTAATGAGCATCTGCAACTTCCTTTTGTGGCAATTTAAGTAGACCTCAATGTCCAATGGCTCTGTCTCCTCACATCCTTTTATTAAAATATCCAAGGCAGACAGTTCACTTGAAGTTAGCCCTCTCCCTGTATGAGTAGTGACACGTGATGATTCAGCAGAGACCTCTTCTGAGGAAAAGAGAAGAGGAGCAAGTGTTTTTACACATTCAGAGTGCAGATTTTTCTCAACTAACTGATGGATGCCATCCTTCATTAGATAATCAACCTCCAGTAGATGAATCTCATGGAGGATTCTATTGAGAGTCAACCTCTTATACGATTTTAAGTGGGATAAAAAAACGAAATCACTCTTGCTTTGCTTATTTGTCAAATGCTCCACTGAAATAGAGAACTCTTCTCGAGCTCTCGCTTTGTCGCCATCTAATAGTGACAATTGCCCACTTAACCAGAAAAAGCGAACCCAAAACTCATGATTTTTACAAAGTGGATATTCACTATGACCATGACTCTGACAATGCTCCCCCATTGAAGTGTTTTCTTTCCTGCCAATAATGTGGAATGGATGGTCTAAAGCAATGCATTCAATTATTTTGCCCACATGATATGAAGCCTCTGACATAAAGCTAGATTTTTTTGATGTGTCAGATGAACACAAACCAAAATCATAATATAACTCAGCCAGAAACAAATTGCACTCCGGAGTCCTCTCCTGACCCCAAAACCTTATCACCTTCTCCAGATCTAAAAATTTAGACATGCCATCCTGATACAAAATGCCTCGCCTGGCAACTTCTTCCAGGAGCATGTGACCCAAGTGATAAGCACCATGATTTCTTGTCGTTTTCATGACAAATCCAACAACATCACTATACTCTGTGTCCGGAGAATTAGGAAGATCCTCAGCTTGGTCTGCAAGTCCTGTTTGTTTCACAAGATAGGGTCCTAGAAATTGCATTACAACTTTAGCGAGGTCCCTGTTGGTCTCAAAATCTAACTCTTCTTTGTCTGGTTTACGGCTTCTGAGCCTTTCCAGGCGGCTGCTTCGCCTTTCTTGAGGGTGTTCTCCACAAATAGTTGATTCATTTTCTCTACTGACACTACCTTTCTCAGACCTGAAATCCACGATGCAAATGTTTCCAGCAGCTGTGGAGGATGAAATATCTTTCCTTCCAAAAGGTTCCTTAAATTTTTCAGGTATGCTTGACAATTTAATGATTACACTAACATCACCAGATAAGTCGTTCCCTAGTCCAAGTGCAGAATCAGATTCAATTGACAGATGTAAAATTTTCAAAAGTTCACTGGCCAGAGCTGTCCAGCAAACTTCTGGAAGACAGACCTCCAAATTTTGCTTCAATTTTTTGGAAACAGGTTCCTCATCAAGGTCAACACCTGCAGCTTTTCTCTTCTCTGGGAATTTCAGCCGCATATGTTTAGGTTCTAGCTTGTCTATCCCTCTTGGGGCAAATGAAATTGGTTCAGACTCTTCAATAGTTCTTTTAACAAGCAAAGCTCGAGAATGGGAAGGCCAGTTTCTTAAAATTAGTTCAGCGACTGAAAGGCACGCAACCTCATCGCCTATAGCAATAAGTACTTCTAGAAGTTTTTCCATGCAATTCCCTGCACATAAGTTCAGAAGAAGCAAAGCTGAAGTTATAGAAAGATGACTTTAGCATAAGGTGAATATAAGGGCCCTTTAACAGTCAAGTCATGTAACTGGAAAAGCTTATAAGAACTTAAACATGATATAACATGCTCACAATTATTGGGACTGCAGTATAACCCTTGTTCAAATGCCCAACGGGAAATGCTCAACATTCCTATGGAGCATGCTAAAGTTCCCAGCTTATTCCAGACAACAGAATCCTTATTATCAATCTCTACAGCTTGAAGATAGCACTGCAAAGCATCTTTGTAGTAAGGGGCACCTTGTTGTAGGAAAACAGTGGCAAGATTTTTCAGTGCCAAAAATCTGCAGAAATGTGAATTACAGTAACCCAACATCAGATATATATGTTTTTAAAAGTAATATTGTCAATAGAAGAACAGACGAGTTGAGAGCTGGCCCGTTCGCAGAAATATGAATTACAGTAACCCAACATCAGATGCATATGTTTATACAAGTAATAATGTCAATAGAAGAACAGACAAGTTGAGGGCTGGCCCGTTATCCACCGAGTTCCAACTGTATCACTATCCCTCGGGGATTTCTCAGATATAAAAAACAAAGATATTGTCAATTGTATTTGAGGCATTTACAGGGAAACTATCTTAGTTCATAAAAAGCCACAACCAACCATATTAGTTATTACAACTCATATTGCACAAAATAGGGGTGAACTTCATGCTTAAATCTTTGAGAAGTGTGAAGGTCCCTACTTTAAGTATTTAGTTTATATTGCAAACTACGAAAGAAATAAAAGTGCTGCATCTTTATCAATATATTAAGAAGGTCACAAAATTCAATATGGTACCAAAGCAAGATGAGCATCACTTTTCAAGTCTCAGCACCACCTATCAACAGAAATATTTCCACATGATTGGTCCAAATAAATGAACTGGCCCGCACATGATGAGCGGTTATAGACCTAATACAAATAAATATAGGGGTTTTTTTCAACTAATTAATCTCTTAGATGAGGCAACATACGTTTGTTCATTTGCTTCACAAGATGTTCTGTACCAGAGATATCTCCACCACATACAACTCTTTCTTTAATGGCCAAGAAATCCTCGAGAGCGAGTGGCGCACAATTCGTCCAGCCACTACATATCTTTATAAGCTAAGTTGCACATACTCTTCACTTTGGATGTCGCACCCATGTTGACACGATGTGGGTGTGGGATCTTTACCGCATATTGTGAAACAATTTTGGGTACTTTGACCAAAATCGATAGAAAAATTCGAGATAGATGCAATGTTTTCGGATTTTAACTAAACAATAAACACTCAAGAGATGCTTGTACTTGATAATTACCGATTCGAACTTGCTCTCAAAAATTTGTGTACTCCTTACCTCCCAAATGGTCTGCCAAAGTTAGGCTCATTTTTATAACTCTAATTTTTTATATTTGAATCATTTTTGACCGAATCCCTCCACCCATATCAATACCGTGGTTTGTACCCCCGTATCATAAATTTTGGATCATGAAGGATATGACCTCTAGATCTTCACTTGTATCGACACCAACACCAAGTCCGAGCAACTTAGGGGGTGTTTGGATTGGCTTCTTTTAAGTGGTTTATAAGTTAAAAATCAAAAGTCATAAGTTGGGAACCCCCAACTTTTGGCTTTTAGCTTTTTCTTGTACTTTTTCAGCTTTAAGAAAGTGTTACCCAAACACTTCCTGAACTTTAAAAGTGCTTAAAAGCTAAAAGCCAAAATAATAAGCCAACCAAACACCCACTTAGTCTTACCTCTAGTTCATGTGCTTCAACTGGATGACCCTAAAAGATGCTTGTCTAACATGAGACAACCTTCACAGGAAAGGACTTCTGCTGGTTAACAGGTGTTCCCTATGTAACAAGGATCTGGAATTGTTAATCACTTGTTTTTGAGCAGTCCAGTAGCTATCGGTATTTGGAACATATTTTTTGCCCTTTCTGGCCTGAGTTATGGTATGCCAATGAACATCAGAAGGCACATTTGAGGTGGAGTTTATGGAAAGTTGATAAGGCCATCAAGAAAATCTGGTTGATGATCACTACTACTATCATTGGGTGTTTGTGGACAAAAAGGAACAAGAGATGTTTTGATGGCATCTCAACTCCAAATCACTCTCTTAAAGTTAAATGCATGCTTAGCCTTTTTGTTGGTCAAAGTTAACCCCAGTCTTTAGTGCTGGACATTTTCTAGATTTGGTTAGCACCCTAGTTTTATATTTGTAGACATCGAAATTTTGTAGGACTCTACAAGATGAGTCCTATTTCAGTTAGGGTTTATT
Organism: Solanum rostratum; assembly: GCA_029948455.1. Lineage (NCBI taxonomy): Eukaryota > Viridiplantae > Streptophyta > Magnoliopsida > Solanales > Solanaceae > Solanum > Solanum rostratum. The sequence continues at coordinate 10,277,775 of CM057053.1, read as the reverse complement.
GGAGGTTACTCTACCCTAAACTCTAATTTATTCTTATATAAAGGTATTATATTCCCTTGAAGAGGCATCTCGAATATGCCCAAATTCTGAGGTATTTACAAAGAGATCAAAATCTCAAATATCCCATAAACCCTGGGGATACTTATCAAGAGATCAATATAGCTCAAGGAGGTCAAAATCATCCTAATTCGAGAAATACACAACTAACAGTCCTCGAATCATGGAGAAATCATAGGAGAGAAGAATCAAGGGAGAAAAAGATTTATACCCACAATATTTATCAATTAAATTATATTATTTTTATATTTTATTGTGATTGCAATTTATTTTACATCACTTTGAATTTGTTGCAAACAATATTAACACTTTGTACAGGAACTGAACTGCGCGAAATAATCCATTTTTTCATTCTGTTACTTGTAACTATGCTCCTTGTAACTTTGCATCTCCTTGATGCTTTTTAATGGAACATATTACTTCATCAGAAAAAGGAAAACCTAATTCTCCTTCCGTCCAAATTTTATGACGCTATCCATTTTGGAACATCCAAAAATGTTTGACAATACTTTATTTATTCAATTCACTAAACTACAAAATTTTCAACTTGGACAGGTTATTTTGTCTATCAAACTAGCTTTTCACTTATTGCTTAAATATATTCTTCTACTAAGTGTTATCAGAAGCAAAAACCACAAAAGATCTCTAAGATCTGATGGACCTTAAGTGCAAAGGAAAAATAAAGTATGGGCATGAAATAACGCATAAAGGGGAAAAAACACAAATGTGTTTAGTCCATGTAACAACAATTACGTGAAATATCAATTGTTTAGTGTCGCCTCTTCAAATGAGGCTAAATGGCAAGGAAAGTATGTCTTAGAACCTTGATGATGATGACACTAAAGTGCACATTAAGCAAAGTGAAGTCTCAACACATTTTGAGCTTTGCTTCAGAGCTTAAGCGCGCTTTAAGCACACCTTTGACAACACTGCTTGTATTATCACTAATATGATATATAAGTTGAATTTCCTCACTTCCACCAGGTATGTGGAAAGTTCAAACCCCATAAATAGAATCTCTTTCCCTTTCCCTTCCTCTCCCTTAAGCAACACTAATGTTTCTTTATAAGGTAAAAACATAGTAGTCAAATATGATATCTTAAGGGAGGAAGAGCGTCCACCTTTGTGAAAGTTCCATGGTTTAAAGTGTGTGACTGTCTTATCTAAAACTTGAACAGATAGAGAGAACACACTTTTTATTGACTTAATTTTCTCTTCAACAGGCTCCCTGAAACACTTCTTAAAGTGTGAAAAAACTTTTTTTCTTTTAAATAGTTGGTAATAATGAGACTTGAACCTAAGACTTCTAGTTGTTGTGATACCATGTTAAAGTGTGCAACTTTCTCATCTAAGAGTTCAAAATGTTAGAAAAAGCAGTATTTATTAACTTAATTTTGTTTTCAACATGCATAAAGGTTCACCAATTTTCTACTTCTATGTCATGCTCTTTTTAGATACCTTTAAATACAATAGAGTCTCACTAATAATAATGCAAAATTTCAACTACCAATGATAGCAGGAAAGGGCAACAAATGGACTTCAGTTTTTAATGCACAGGAAAATAATATGGAAAATGTTGGAAAGCCAGCTAGAAGAGATGGTAGTCCATTTGTTATTCTAGATTATTAGACGAGTAGTAGCCAGGTCTTCGTCGAAACATCTCCAGATCACCAACTACTCCTGAACATCTATCAGATGCGGTGTGCCTCTCTAGGAATCCGAATCTACGGCAACATTTTCTCCTGAATCTTCTACTGGAGCTGCTACTGCCTTTTCCGCTCGGCTTTCTGTACCTCCTTCCGATCTCCATTTTCTAAGGATCTGCTTTCACAGATTCTCAATATTCCAAGATTTCATCCTTCCCCGCAATTAGGAAATCAAGATATCGATCAACATCCCGGTGAACTCTAACCCTTGACTAATTTTTCCTACACTATTTCATTTTTTTGATATTATATATTGATTCTTTCTCACTAATATTGTGGCTGCCTAATATTCTTGATTCTTTCTCACTAATATTGTGCACTGATTTGTTTATTTCTTGCTTCCTGTTATTGTGCTTCATTCGCCTATTTGTACTTGTTTTTCATATTGTGATTAGTAAGTAGTATACCCTATGTTCCCTGTGATGTTTGTTGGGTTGCATAGTTTTCGCTAGTCTATTACTTCTTAAGTTTAGTGGCGTCAGGATCGAATGATAGACTAGGGTCATGTCATCGGTTGGGGTTGGGGTTGGGATCGGGATCGGGGTCGGGGGTAAGGGGTAGGGGTGTATGTAAGTTAATGATAGCGTCGTGGAATATAGGATCACTAACAGGGAAATCCATAGAGCTAGTAAAATGTCTTAAGAGGAGACATATCAATATAGCATGTGTTCAGGAGACCAGATGGGTAGGTACCAAAGCTCAGGACGTGGATGGGTTTAAGATGTGGTACTCAGGTGATTCCAGGGATAGAAATGATGTAGGTATCCTAGAAGACGAGGACCTTAGGGATTATGTGGTTAAGGTTAGGAGGGTTAATGATAGGATGATGCTTATTAAACTCGTGGTTTTTAGGCATGTAGTGAACGTAGTTAGTGCGTATGTGGCCCAAGTAGGCCTAGATGAGGAAGTTAAAAGGCTCTTTTGGAAAGATATGGATGAGGTTGTGCGAGGCATACCGGAGAAAAAAAAAATCTTCATTGGGGGTGACTTTAATGGGCATATCGGGGAAACCACTAGCGGTTTGAAGATGTTCATGGAGGCTTTGGTTTTGGGGAGAGGAATAGAGGTGGGACGTCTCTCTTGGAGTTTGCCAAAGCCTTTGAGTTAGTTATTGCTAACTCATGTTCCCCAAAGAGGGAAAATCACTTGATTACCTTCCGTAATACGGTAGCCAAGACTCAGATAGATCACCTACTTCTCTGGAAGGGTGATAGAAGTCTATGTAAGAATTGCAAGGTTATTCCGAGTGAAAATATTTCCACTCAACATAGGCTTCTAGTGATGGATTTAGAGATCAAGAGAGAAAATAAGAAGGCTATTTATACCCAATCGAGGATTAGATGGGGATGCCTTACTCCTGCCCTCTCCCGAGAGATGGAAAAAAAAGTTGAGAAAGTTAGAGGCTTGGAGTAGTGGCGGAAATGTGAACAATATGTGAGATAATACTGTTGGTTGCATTAGGAAGGTAGCTACCGAGATACTAGGGGTTTCGAAAGGGACCTTTGGTGGACGTTAGCGCGATTGGTGGTGGAATGAGGAAGTTGAGGCCAAAGTGAAAGATAAGAAGGTTGCTTACACGAAGTGGTTGGAGTGTAGGGATGAAGATGAAAAGCGAATGCGTAAGAAGACATATAAGACGGCTAAGTCAAAAGCAAATATGGCGGTGACAAGTGCTAAGACAGCAGCATTTGAGCGCCTATCTGAGAAGCTAAGCGATAAAGGCGGGGACAAGAGATTGTATAGGCTCGTTAAAGAGAGAGAAAGGAAAGCTCGCGACTTGGACCGGGTGAAGTTCATCAAGGATGAGGAGGGTAAGATGTTGGTGGATGACACTTCCATTAAAATATGGTGGCAAGCTTACTTTCATAAACTCTTAAATGAAAAGGGAGATAGAAATATTGAGTTGGGTGAGTTGGCACACTCCGAAGGTCATAGTGATTTTGGTTATTGCAGGCGGTTCAGAGTTGAGGAGGTTAGAATGGCTATTAGTAGGATGAAGAGAGGGAGGGTTGTCGGACCCGATGAGAATTTTTGGAAGAACATGGTCAAGGATGGCATAGAGTGGTTGACTAGACTGTTTAATGCCATTATGAAGACTGCCAAAATGCCTGATGAATGGAGGAGTACAATGGTTTCATTGTACAATAACAAAGGGGATATTCAAAACTGTGATAATTACAGGGGTATCAAGTTGTTATGTCACATTATGAAGGTCTAGGAGAAAGTGGTGGAGATGAGTGTGAGAAGAGTATGTCTATTTCGGAGAATCGGTTTGGATTCATGTCGGGGGCGATCAACTACTGAAGCAATTCATCTTGTTCAGAGATTAGTGGAGAAATATAGGGAAAGAAAGAAGGACCTTCATATGGTGTTCATTGATCTCGAGAAGGCCTATGACAAAGTTCTAAGGATGTCCTATGGAGGTGTCTAGAGGTGAAAGGTGTCCCAATGGTATATATCAGGGCGATTAAGGACATGTACGACAGAGCCAAAACTCGGGTAGGAACGATGGGAGGAGACTCAGAGTATTTTCCTGTTGAGATGGGACTCCATCAAGGATCTGTGTTTGAGCCCTTTCCAGTTTGCCTTAATGATGGATGAGCTGACGCGATCTATCCAGGAGAAGGTTCCATGGTATATGCTATTTGCAGATGACATAGTACTGATTGATGAGACTCAGACTAAAGTTAATGATAGGTTGGAGGCTTGGAGACAACGCCTAGGAGTCCAAAGAATTCATACTGAGTAGGACCAACACAAAATACTTGGAGTGCAAATTTAGCATTGCAAGGGATGAAGCAGACATTGATGTGAGACTTGCCACTCAACCTATCCCCAAGAGGGAAAACTTTAAGTATCTGGGATCCATCATCCAGAGTAGTGGCAATATCGATGATGATGTCACACATCGTATTGGGGAAGCATAGACTAAATGAAAGCTTGCCTCTGGAGTATTGTGTGACAAGAAGATACCACCTAAACTCAAAGATAAGTTTTACAGAATGGTTATTAGAACATATTTGTTGTATGGGGTGGACTCGCCAATAAAAAATGCACATGTTCAGAAGATGCATGTCGCACAGATGAGGATGTTGAGATAGATGTGTGGTCACACAAGGAGGGATAAGATTAAGAATAAGACCATTCGGGAGAAGCTAGAGGGGCCCCGGTGGCTGATAAGATGAGGGAAGCGAGACTGCGATGGTTTGGACATGTGCAGAGACCAAGTGTTGATGCTCCTGTTTGGAGTTGTGAGAGGTTGGTTTTGGAAGTTACATGGAGGGGTAGAAGTAGACCAAAGAAGTATTGGGGGGAGTTTATCAGACAAGATATGGCAAAATTAGATCTCACAGATGACATGACCTTAGATAGAAAGAAGTGGAAGTCGCGAATTAGAGTAGCAGGCTAATTGGTTGGTGGGATTAGGTGGATGTCTGGCCTTGAGATATAGTAAGGTAGCAGAAGTAAGCGTGTTTTATATCATATATTGTCATTATCTGTCGTATGTGTTACATATTGACGTGTGCTTTTCGTTGATTGTCGCTCTTTCTATTCCTTTTCTTTTCTTTTTGTCATATCTAGCTTATTCTGCTAATGGATTTTTGAGACGAGGGTTCCCAGGAAACAGCCTCTCTACTTCTATGAAGTAGTGGCGAGGTCTGTGTATATTCTATCCTCCCCAGACCCCACTTGTGGGATTCCACTAGGTATGTTGTTGTTGTTTAGACGAGTAGTAGCAATGAACAAGCAAGACAAGAAACTTATAACAAAATTAGATCCGGTAGTTCACGTTAGAAGTTAGGCCTCAAACACACCTGAGCTGCAGAAGATGACCATCACGAGAATTACTATCCACCTATAATGAAAACACAAAAATAAGAAGAAAAACAACCATTAGTAAGGATGTAGCAGAAAAGACAATGATTCCAGGGTAACTATCAGCATGTACCTGTGAATTTGCAACCAAGGGATCCTTTAATACAACTTCCAAAAGCTCACGAGCCTTTTTATAGTCTTTAGCTTCCAGCCTCAAAAGTCCTTCATGGTAAGTTTGTGATAAGTGAAATTCCTACAAAAACCAAATTACAAATTCATTGTATAAAGACAAAAATTAAAATAGCTCCGTACTTGCTCACAATAAAATTTGCAGAAAAATATCATCCAAGTGATCACAATATTGCATGCATAATATAGAATGGCCAACTATTAAGGAAGAGGGAGAAAGAACAATGAAAGATGTCATAACACAATTAGCTTTCTCAAATTTCAAATGCTTGATAGAGGTATATAATCAATTAAACTAGCTTTTTGGATCTTAATCTTGCACAATTAGGGTACTGAAACATAAGGGACTCTTTACTATTAATTCTTGAATCGGTCCCGACTAATAAGCAGACAATTTCTTTGTTTTCTTTATGGAAACCCCATTTAATCCCAGACAGCAATTCAAACAACACATGTAAATCATGCGGAAAAGCAGGAACAAGTTTACCTGGGCTTCTTTGGTTGGAGCTAAAGGTTCCCATTGGCTTATTGACTCAGTATCGTTGATGGCTGCAATCGAAAACTGAAACCCAAATTTTGAAACGAAAAAAATCAAATATAACACCCAATTGAAAACTATAGAGCGACAAGTTAATTTGAATTTTGAGAGCTTACCATTGTAGCGAACAAGTATGAGTTGAGCTCTAATGGATTTTCTCCATTCAAGAATTGAGCGGGGGAACTTTACTAAGAACAGCCAGACACATCAAACTCAAAATTTTAAATAATATAACCTTAGCTTTTTTTCAAATATATCAGAAATGAAGGAGATTCAATGCTGATACCAGTTGAAACCAAAAAAAAAAAAAAAATCCCGAGAAAGCGTTTCTTCCCTAAATTTGCAATGTTTAGCATTCTTAATATGAATATGAAATTATTTAGTCAAATTAGACCCAACTTATTATTTAATTACACTTTTTTTAATTTAATATGGGCGGATTTTATTCCGAATAAAACATAGGAGAAAGTACACAAATTAGACTGATCAAACAAAATATTTACACAAATTAGAACTCTCCTAATTTAATTACCTGAATTGGACCTTAGCCCAAGATATTTACATTATGGACCTTTTGTCGAATAGTCCAATTTAATTACCTGAATTTGACCTTAGCCCAAGATATTTATATTATGGACCTTTTATCGAATAGTCCATATATTCACACAGCCCATTAATTAGCTGAGGCCCAAATTCACCTTCTTTTACACTTGGGCAAATTCATGTGGGCATTAGAAGTGGCCCAATCCAAATGTCTCTTTTCACGTGAGTATTTTTCCGTTTTGTATGGTTTCTTTCCGAAAATACCGGGTATTTTGGAAACTCGATCAACTTCTATTGGCGCGCTTCATGAAGTAAACCCCATTACTGGATATATGCATTTCTTTACATTTTCTTAGATTTTTTAAGTTTTTTTTTTTTTGCCGTATATGTTGTTAGGATTACAAATTTTTAAGTTTTTTTTTTTTAATCTCTGGTGCAATAATTCGTATTTTTTGTTGTTGATTTTGTTCTATGGGTCGTAAACATATTGCTAATCGTTGGTGGGGGCATGACACATTTACTAATTATTTGTATATTAATGATGTAGTTGAAGTTGAAGAAGGGTCCATTCCTTAGGATATGTGGAGTGGTTCGAATTTTAATTTGATTGGGGATGATTCGCAATCTTTCGATGCTTTTGCTGCGAACTGAAAAGTTGGGGGAAATGTTGAGGGTGAACGTGGGAATGCACCTGATGTTGGTGTAGAGTTAGATAAGGATGATCATAAAGGAAAAAGAAAAGTTGGTGAAATTGGGGGAAAATCCTCTAGAAATGATGAAATCCATACTTGAAAAAGGAATAGTACAACTGATTCTACTAATCTGTGGATGAATTGATCCCCCGTCATGATAGTGGAACTCAAAGTGTTGCTCCTACGTCTGAAGGGAATTTTGTTGATGAAAGAAATTTACATGTAAGTTTTTGTTTCAATTATGTGTGGTTTTTTTATTATTCTTTGTTTGGATTTTGTGGTAGCAAAAAATATGTATATGAAGCATGTGAAAAACCTTAATGATACTTAGGGAGTTTATATATATTCTGAGAGTATCATTGGAGTATTTTGTGAATATTGAAATTTCTAATGGTACCATCAGATTATATGGACTATACCGTAGTTGTATCCTTTAGGATTTTTATGCCTATTTATGTATGTATATGTGAAGCCTTAATGATGCTAACATGTATATGAAGCATGTTAAAAAAAATTAATGATACTTAAGGAGTTTACATATAATCTGAGAGTATTATTGGATAGTGAGTATTTTGTGAAGTTGTGCTATATTTAGGCAACATATCAGCCACAAAATTTGCCTCTCTAAGAGTGTGTTTGCACCTGAAACCTTGCAGCTGATTGATGTAGTAATGCAACCTGTTAAGCCCATGAATAATGTCCCAAGTAGGGCTAGTACAATGTTGAATAATTCATTTATAAAGTACCAGAGAATCAACCTCCAAAATAACTTTATGGAATCCCAAATGAAGGCACCAAGCAATACCAAATATTACAGCCTTCGTTTCAACTTTGTTGCTTGGACCTTCACGCAATAGAGAAGCATAAGCAAATAAAAACTCTCCTTGATTGTACTAAACAATGGACCCGGCCCCCACCCTGCCAGGATTTGAAATAGCACTCCCATGTGAATTTAGTTTTACCCACTGATATGGTGGTTTCATCCATTAGACAGAGGTAATTTTGATAAAATGAATACATTTATCAACTAATAAAATCAACTTTTTCCAGTTTAAGGGCCATTGGATATATGGATATGTTGTCCTTAACAAGTTGGTGACATCTTTAAACACCAAATACTTGACCATGGGCAGATTTGATTGTTTTCCAGCATACTTGCTAACACATCTACTCTTCCATAAGTTCCAACAAATAAAAATGGGGACAACATGAAGGATGTATATGAAGGATGTTAAAAACGTTAATGATACTTAGGATGTATATATGTACTCTAAGAATATCATTGGATACTGAATATTTTATGAACATTGAAACATTAATAATACCATCAGAGTATATGAATACATTATTGTTATCGTTTTTAGTTTTATATTTTTATATGTTATAATTTGTGTTTTATGCTAGTAAAAGGTATATGTATATAATTGTGACATCAAAAAGAAAACAGTTGTTGTGGTTTTTCCTTGATGATACCATCAGATTATACATATACTTTGAAGGTATCAAATAATAATTGATAGCTTACTATAGTGTTTGCCTTGTATTTATCCCTTTGATACCATTAGAGTTTATATATATTCTGATGGTATCAAGTAATAATAAATTGGTTTTACAATAAATATATACTATGAAGGTATCAAGTAATAATTTAATACCGTCAAAGTTTAGGTGATGTCTTGTTTTTTCCTTGATACCATCAGAGTTTATATATAGCCAAATAATATCAATTTTATAATTAATTAGCTTTGTAATAAAGGATCCCCTATTGCTCCTTGATGTTATTACAGTATATGTATACTCTTATGGCGTCAAGGAGAACAAATGGAGTGATTTTTCATTTTTAATACCATAAGAGTATACATATACTTTGAAATTATCCAGTAATAATTGATATTCTTTTGTAGTGGATGTCTTGTTTTTCCTTGATATTATCAGAGTTTTTATATACCCAAATGGTATCAATTTAAAATTAGTTAGGTTTGTAGTAAAGGTTCACTTGTGCCTCTTGGATGGCATGACAATATATATATACACTCTTATGACATCAAGGGAGGAACAAATACAATGATTTTTCTTTCTTCATACCATAAGTGTATTAATATAATTTGAAGGTATCCAGTAATAATTGATATAATTTGTAGTGGATGTCTTGTTTTTTCTCCTTAATACCATCAGAGTTTATATGTACCTATATGAGATAAAGTAATAATGAATTAGCTATGCGATAAAGGATCACCTATTGCTCCTTGATGTTATTATAGTGTATATATACTCTTACGACATCAAGAGAGAACAAACAGAGTGATTTTTCATTCTTGATACTTTAAAAGTATACATATAGTTTGAAAGTATCCAGTAATAATTAATATCCTTTTGTAGTGGATGTCTTGTTTTTCTCTGTAGTACCATCAGAGTTTATATATACGTATATGGTATAAAGTAGTAATTAATTATCTATGCAATAAAAGATCACCTATTATTCTTTAATGTTATTACAATATATGTATACTGTTATAACATTAAGGGAGAACAAATGGAGTGTTTTTCCTTCTTGATACCATAAGAGTGTACATATACTTTGAAGTGTCCAGTAATAATTGATACATATTTTGTAGTGGATCTCTGAATTTTTCTCCTTGATACCATCAAAGTTGTATGTTATTAAGGGAGGAACAAATACAATGATTTTTCCTTCTTGATGTTAGTAGAGTATACATATATTTTGAAGGTATTCAGTAATAACTGATATCTATTTGTAGTGGATGTGTTATTTTTTTCTCCTTGATACCATCAGAGTTTATGTATACGCATATGGTCTAAAGTTATAAATAAATAGCTATGCAAAAGGATCCCCTATTGGTCTTTGATGTTATTACAATATATGTATACTCTTATAACATCAAGGGAGAACAAATGGAATGATTTTTCCTTCTTTATACCATAAGAGTATACATATATTTTGAAAATATATAATAACGATTGTCTTGTTATTTCTGCTTGATACCATCAGTGTTTATATATACACAAATGGTATCAATTTAAAATTAAGTAGGTTTATGGTAAAAGGTCCACTTACTACTCCCAGATGGTATGATAGTATATATATACTTTTATCACATGAAGGGAGAAACAAATACAATGTTTTTATCTTCTTGATGTCATCACAGTATATATATTCTTTAAAGGTATCCAGTAATAATTGACATCTATTTGTAGTGGATGTGTTATTTTTTTTCCTTGACACCATTAGAGTTTTTATATGCCTATATAGTATAAAGTAATAATTAAATAGCTATGCAATAAAGGATCCCCTATTGGTCCTTAATGTTATTACCGTATATGTATACCTACATCCTATGGTGGTTCACAAGCCGGCAGCCTACTAAGGTTGACCAACTTCTCCTCATATCTAGGAAAGCAATAAACGAGGGAGACTCTCCCTTTACGATTAGTAAAAGAAAAATAAAAACCTACAACTAATCCTAGGAACCTAACTAAACTCAGTCAGCTACTAAAATCAACAAGTAGGACCAAGGGGAGATCCTGGTCAAAAAGCCCATCTGACAATTACCTTAAGGTGGTTCCTTGATTCTTATTTTTGGAAGATTTGACAATTCTATATTCAAAATCTTCTACAATAGTTAGTTAGCACAAGGTGTCAGTAAGTGATACTATATTTTTTATTTTTATTATTTTATTTATATAATTGCATTTTGCTGTGCAGGTTGACGACTATTATGTTAAAATGGATATTGATTACAAACCAAAAATTAATTGCTCGACAAATTGTAATGTTGTTCAAGATTTGTTTGATAAGTTGTCGGTTGTCCAAATAAAACTGTTTAGACAAACCTGCTTTGGTAAATATCTGGATATGCCTCCTCTTATGTTTCAAGGGGGTATTGTGCATAACTTGTTGACGAGGGAAGTGCATTGTGATGAGGAGAATGTGATGCATTTTTTTTATAAATGGTGTACTTCTTCGTTGTGGATTAGGCGAGTTCACAATTGTTACTGGATTAGAATGCAAGGGTAGTATGAACATCAAAATGTTATCAGATGGAAAGAGATTGTTGAAGAGGTACTTTAATGGTGCTACCACTATCACATGGGCTGAGATGGATTATTGTCTTAAGTATACAAAATTCAAAAAGATGTTAATGTTGTTAAAATGACAGTTCTTTATTTTGTCAACACGTTCCTCTTTTGTGCTTGGAAAAGTAAAATACTTGATATGTCGTATTTTGATCTAGTTGAGCATGGAGATTTTAATTCTTATTCATGGGGAGCTGATGTATTTCAATCAACATATACTAATTGTTCTGATAAGTTGAAGTCAAAACCGAGATTTTATAGGCATGGGGGATTTCCATTGGCATTACAAATTTGATTTTATGAATGTTGTGAGGTGTTCAATGGTCGGTTTGCTTTTTGTAATGGTTCTTAAGTCCCCCGTATATTGAATTGGACTATTGATAGATAAGTAACTCATGAGTGTGTTTGCTTGCGGATATATAGCTTACATCCTCATCGGGTTTTTTAAAAAAAAATTGCATTCTTTTTTCATTTTTAACTTTACTTACATTATATTTTATCAGGAAACAGCCTCTCTACTTCTATGAGGTAGTGGTAAGGTCTGCGTACATTCTATCCTCTCCAAACCCCACTTGTGGGATTCCACTGGGTATGTTGTTGTTGTTGTACTTACAATATATTTTATTATGTTTACAGTTGAGGAACATTTTCCAAAATGATAATAAGAAGCTTGTGTTAGACCTAGAAGATTTTGTGTTATAGAGTTATCTTGTGGGTACACAATCTCAATAATTCAGTGATGGATTTTTTTGCACACAAGCGCCAAAAGCAGACATTGGTCAGAATAGTGGTTCTGATGCCATCCAACAGCAGACATTGGTCAGAGTAGTAGTTCTGATGCTATCCACAACAACGTTGATCTGAAGAATGAGATCAGTGATCTGCGAAAGCATGTTGATTTGAAATTTGATAATGTTCTTCAAGCTTTGAAATATCTCTGTGGTAAATTTGAGGTAATTTTTTTAGCAATGACAATTTTTTTGTGTTACCTTGTAAAGTTTTTGTGTTACAAACACATATACTTGTCCACAGTGAGTTTGATCTAATCTTTGTGTTACAAGCCTTGTTTGGCAAGCAACACAAATTGTCTTACAAGAGAGAATGCTTTCTTGTTTGTTATATTATAGACCTAATATATTTTTTTAATATATTTTAGGCGACAGAAAAGGATAAATCTGCACACTTTGAGAAAGAGCATACAAATTTGGGCACAGATAGTTATGAGAATATTCCAGATAGTGTCCCTAATTTGTATAATGTTGGCGTGAGTGGTGGGAAAAATGCTACAAGTTAGTCTATTGGTGAGAGTAATAAGAATATTAATGGTAATGATGGTAGCTCCCAGTCTAAGTTTGTGATTGTTTCTATGCGCGAGTCTGATATTGTTGCTATTACTTAAGATTATTATAAAAGGAAAGAAGAAAGTGCCAAAGAATCTTTGACTAATGCAAAGTTGAATTTTGATCCTTTATTAGATGATGATTTTTTTGTGGATTTAAGTGAGACAAATTTAGCAACAATAACTTAAGTTATTGTTCGTCTAGGTATGTTAATAAATTCGAAAATGATCAAGTTGGCGGGGATGGTGGTGTTGAACATAAAACTATTGGCGTTGAGGGAAGCAGAAATGTGAGGCATGATGAATCTATAGAAGAAGTTGTTGTAGAGGGAGTTGAGCATTTCAGCCATAGTTTTCCTATACAAGATCCTGGACATAATGAAAAACATGTATCAGGTTTTCTGGATGATAGCATTAGGGATGGTGTTTCTAGGGGTAATGATCCTAAGTTAATGTTCTTTGTGAGGACCTAGTTAGTACGTTTGATGTTGGTGGCACAAATGTAGTTGATGCACCTGCAAAAGATGATGTTGCTAGTGAGGCTAATATAAAACAAGTTGGTTCTGTTATTCCTGAAGGCACTCTAGTAATTGAGATAAATGATTTTAAAACACCTCAAATTTATCGGAGGCAAAGGAACAAAAAGCCTAGTCAAGCACAACAACCTCCTTTTATTGTTGATTCTGGCCTTAGCAAAGATAGTTCAACATCTCTTACACCAGTTAAAGGCAAATCTCCATTGATGCCAAGCATCATTGTCCCTGTAGAGTATAATCTTATGGTGGAGTTCCTGTCCTTTGTTGATAAAAATATGATCACAAAAATGTATGTGTTTTTTATTTAGTTATTATGTATTTTTAAAATTTAGAATGATTAATAAACATATGTTTTTGAATGCTTTATTGTGCAGGCGAAGTTTGACTGTTTACTTTCATGATGATGACTACTTGGATCCTCCGTACGACTTTGAGGTTTATTCTGTATCATCAAAAACTTGGTTTCACACGTTGAACTATTCTGGGAAAGCAATTTCTTGTTCTGTATGTATTCTTTAAAGTCTCTTTCATGATTTTGTTATTTTTTAATTATTTTTTAAGAGAAAATTTGAATTGTTGTTCGTTGATATCATCATAGTATATATATAGGATACTTATATTTAAGTTGGTGTTATCAATCCGTAGTGATTTTTTTATTTTTACATTGATTTTCATAGTGAAAATCATGCCCAGTGATGCTACTTATCAAACATTATATATTACTTCTGTTGCATTTGAGGTATTTTGTGACTGAAAAGCGATGATAATTTGGTGTATAGTATAGTATAGTATAGTATATGTTCTTGTTATCAGTATAGTATCTAGTTACTGTTATGGTATCATATATTAATACAAAATTTTTTGTGCTTGTTGTGCTTTACTTATACATTATTTTTTGTTTGGTCTTTTTCGGTGTAGCACATTGATATGATTTTCTACTACCTTAGGAAGAAGGCGAAGTATGAAAATGTGCCAAAAAGGGTGGTAAAAACTGATAATTTCTTTAGTAATTGCATTTTGAAGTTATATAAAAAATTTAAGAGTGGGCAAAATGAGTCTAATTTGATTTTGAAGGCAAGTGACATACTTGAGTATATATATGGGTATCAGATGTTTTGCAATACTGTGTGGACTGAGGTTAATCATGTGTTTTTTCCTATTCACTTGGGGAGTAGAAAGTGACATTGAATTTTGGGTATTTTATCATTTTACGATAGGTGTTTCTATGTTTATGATTCTCTACGTAGCCCACAAAACAAGGTAGTTGTACAAGAGGCCATAGAACCGTTTGTTGTGTTGTTGTCATTGTTCTTGGTTGACATTGATTTCTACAAGAAAAGAGATGACATTGTTTTGGTGAATGGTCTTCATAAGGGTCATCTATATTTGATGCATTTGATGTTGTATTGGTTCAAAATCTGCCAACACAAAAAAAAATATATTTATTAATATTTAATTATCTAGTGTGATCATTGTCTTATTTTTTTCTTTAAACTGAATTGTTTGTTGTTTTTCTACAAGGATTGTGGTGTTTTTGTTGCATGCTTTGCTGAGTATTTTATTGAGGATGTTCAAGTTCTTGTAGATGACTTTGATGTGGATTTGCTGTGATCGAGATATGGTGTTTTATTGTGGCATTATAGTCGGCAGAAGCAACTGAGTGACGAATGTAGTGATTTTGAAAATCCTGGACGGTGGGCGAAGAAAAATCATGCAACAAATCGCAAGATTTAACATTGTTCTTTGGGTTACATTTTATTTTGAATATGCAGATTTTTGTATAAAAGGATACTAACATCTGTTTATATAAAAGTACACTAACAGCTGCAAAAAGCAGACTAACAACTGTCCATATCAATGTGAATATTAGAATTTATTTTTTGAGTATTGAAACTATGAAGTGTTACTTCTATATGTTTTTGTAATGATATGTGTTGTCTTCATGTTTGATAGTTTTTAGTTTTATATTTTTACGTGTTATAGTTTGTGTTTTATCCTAGTAAAAGGTATATGCATATTACTGTTACATCAAAGAGAAACAACTGTTGTGGTTTTTCCTTGATGATGCCATCAGATTATACATATACTTTGAAGGTACCAAATAATAATTGATGGCTTATTATAGTGTCTGCCTTGTATTTATCTCTTTGATACCATTAGAGTTTATATATACTCTGATGGTATCAAGTAATAGTAAATTATTTTCCAATAAATATATACTATGAAGGCATCAAGTAATACTTTTATACCATCAGACTTTAGTTGATATGTTGTTTTTTCCTTGATACTATCAGAGTTTATAAATAGTCAAACCGTATCAATTTTATAATTAATTAGCTTTGCACTAAAGAATTCCCTATTGCTCCTTAATGTTATTACAATACATATATACTCTTATGACACCAAGAATAACAAATGGAGTGATTTTTCATTGTTGATGCCGTAAGAGTATACATATACTTTGAAAGTATCCAGTAATAGTTGATATTCTTTTGTAGTGGATGTCTTATTTTTTCTTGATACCATCAGAGTTTATATATACTCAAATGGTATCAATTTAAAATTAATTAGGTTTGTAGTAAAGGTCCACTTATTGCTCCTAGATGGCATGACAGTATATGTATACTCTTATGACATCAAGGCAAGAATAAATACAATGATTTTTCCTTCTTGATACCATAAGAGTATATATATACTTTGAAGGTATTCAGTAATAATTGATATCAATTTGTAGTGGATGTCTTATTTTTTTCTCCTTGATACCATCAGAGTTTATATATACCTATATGGTATGAAGTAACAATTAAATAGCTATGCGATAAAGGATCCCCTTTTGGTCCTTGATGTTATTACAATATATGTATACTCTTATGACATCAAGGGATAATAAATGGAGTGATTTTTTCTTCTTGATACCATAAGAGTATACATATACTTTGAAAATATCCAATAATAATTGATGACTTTTTGTAATGGCCGATGGTATCAAGTAATAATAAATTAGTTTTGCAACAAATATATACTATGAAGGCATCAAGTAATAATTTTATACCATTAGAGTTTATACATAGCCAAATGGTATCAAATTTATAATTAGTTAGCTTTGTAGTAAGGGATCCCCTATTGCTCCTTGATGTTATTACAATATATGTATACTCTTATGATGTCAAGGAGAACAAATGGAGAGATTTTTCATTCTTGATACCATAAGAGTATACATATACTTTGAAAGTATACAGTAATAATTGATATTCTTTTGTAGTGGATGTCTTATTTTTTCCTTGATACCTTAAAAATTTATGTATACTAATGCTATCAATTTAAAAATAATTAGGTTTGTAGTAAAGGTCCACTTATTCCTCCTGGATGGCATGATAGTATATGTTTACTTTTATAACATCAAGAGAGGAACAAATAGAATGATTTTTCCTCTTGATACTATAAATGTATAATATACTTTGAAGGTATCTAGTAAAATTGATATAATTTGTAGTAGATGTCTTGTTTTTTCTCCTTGTCACCATCAGAGTTTATATATATCTATATGGTATAAAGTAATAATAAATTAGCTATGTAATAAAGGATTACCTATTGCTCTTTGATGTTATTACAATATATGTGTACTCCTATAACATCAAGGTAGAACAAATGGAGAAAATTTTTCTTTCTTGATACCGTAAGAGTATACATATACTGCGAAAGTATACAATAATAATGATATTCTTTTGCAGTTGATGTTTTGTTTTTTCTCCTTGATACCATCAGAGTTTATATATACCTATATGGTATAAAGTAATAATTAAATAGCCATGCAATAAAGGATCACCCATTGCTCTTTGCTTCTTGATACCATAAAAGTATACATATACTTTGAAAATATCCAGTAATAACTGTTGACCTTTTGTACTGGCTGATAGTATCAAGTAATAATAAATTAGTTTTGCAGTTAATATATAATATGAAGGCATCAAGTAATAATTTTATACTATCAGAGTTTATATATAGCCAAATGGTATCAATTTTACAATTAATTAGCTTTGTAGTAGAGGATCTCCTATTGCTCCTCGATGTTATTATAATATATGTATACTCTTACGACATCAAGGAGAACAAATGGAGTGCTTTTTAATTCTTGATACCATAAGAGTAATACATATACTTTGGAAGTATACAGTAATAATTGCTATTCTTTTGTAGTGGATGTCTTATTTTTTCCTTGATACCTTCAATGTTTATATATATGCCAATGGTATCAATTTAAAAATAATTAGGTTTGTAGTAAAGATCCACTTATTCCTCCTGGATGGCATGACAGTATATGTATACTTTTATGACTTCAAGGGAGGAACAAATACAATAATTTTTCCTTCTTGACACCATAAGCATATACATATATTTTGAAGGTATCTAGTAAAATTGATATAATTTGTAGTAGATGTCTTGTTTTTTCTCCTTGACGCCATCGGAGTTTATACATACCTATATGGTATAAAATATTAATTAAATAGCCATGCAATAAAGGATCACCTATTGCTCTTTGATATTATTACAATATATGTATACTCTTATAACATCATGTGTAAAAGGACCCAGATTTTTTATTGACTTAATTGGACCTCATAATGTCACCCTGTGAGGGATTTAACCAAGTGTAACTTCATGGGAGGCCCACAAGGCCAGTGTGAGGTCACACGGACCGTGTGGCCTCCAGTGAAGGGTTACTTGGCCATAATTTTGATTACGGGGATTCGACAAGGAGTTTTGGGCTAAGGCACGTCACACCGGAACCCCACACGGGCCGTGTGGTGCTTTATGGACCGTATGGTGAGCCATGTGATGGCCTTGCACCTGGAAAACCAAGAAACAAGGACAAGTGTGGTCACACAACCACCCACATGGTTAGTATGGTGTGTCACGGGCCGTGTGGCCCATCGTATAGCTCGCGATGCAAAAATTTTCTAAGTACAAAATCACCGTCTCGTAACCTTTTCGTGCAAAATATTTCTAAGTATTGTTTGTTGGCCCTTAACACGACCCGTGTAGTATCGCACAGGCCATGTGGCCGACCGTATAACGTTTCTTCACGTCGAAAATTCTAAGTGTTGAAAATTGCAAAAAATTGTCCAAGTGTCATCTCGCGAGCACTATTCACGTCCAATGAAGTGCTTCACGGGCCGTGCCAGTGCCAGTGAAGCCATGACGACTCAATTTTCATTCGTTTCATTAATGGCGTTTACGTAATTATGATTTATTTTAAAAGTTTTTTATGGCTTTTTCACCTATCCTAAGCACCTAAATCAACTGATACTACTTCATTTTAATTCATTCTCATTAGAAACACTCTTACTCTAGAACTCAATTCCTAAAATTCTTTCCAAGCATTTCCTTCAATATTCAAGCTAAGATTCAATTGGGGTTTCAACTTCAAGCTAAATTATTCTCAAATTCATCTTCCTAAGCAAGGTATGTGAGATTGAGTCTTGGTCCCTTTCAACCAAGAAGACCCAAACTCTTTTCAATTGATTTTCATGGAATTTTACTTATTTTAAATATGAGTTTTGAGAATTATTGTTTAATGAATTCAATTGATGTATGGGTTGTACTTTATTTATGATTTTAAGTTACTTTAAGCCCTATTTATGATAATTTACATTGAAGTTCATGTCTCCTTTAAAGCTTGATTTATGCATGGGCGATTTACATTATGATTTAAATGTGGATTTAATTATGAATTTACTTCAATTTCATATTATAATGTTGATTTTAGATTGAATGTCAATTACCCATGCTAATCCCACATCATTCATGGCATATGCATCCATGAACATTGGATTTTATGAAAATTATGAAGTGGGTTAAGCCCAATTATGTTTTATGATATGATTTTGATAAGGTATGAGTTATGACAAGAATGGGATCACATATATGTCAAAGATTATGGCTCTTTGTGTATTTTTGGTGCTTGCACCACCTTATTTATGTAAATGAGCTATTCCAACACATGAGTATTATGATTATGAATTATGGTTTGGTATTTGAGCCTAAATATGCATGGAACGGATTTGAAATTACTATTGCCACTTTGAAAGTATGTATATATATGTACGTATATGTATTCTCGTGGGATGCCGACTTAGCACCGATGGATTGAGAGACCTCTCTCTTTTCTTGAACTATGTGCCTAACATAGGTTATGAGAATCCTATTTGAAATGGGTGTTATTCCCGTAAGGAAGGTTGCTTCATACGAAATGGGTGATGTTCCCGTAAGATGAAGTATTATATGCTATATGAAAATCCTAACCAAAATGGGTGACGTTCCCGTAAGGGGGTTACTTCATATGAAATGGGTGATGTTCCCGTAAGGTGAAGTATGATTTACCTTTGGCAAGTAAACCACCTCTTTACCAGTGAGGGGATTTCATCGGGATTCCAAGTAATAACTCACTTGATCTTACTATTGTCGGTTCAGGTTACATCCCCACTATATATGAGCATTTTTGCATTTGATGCATCATGAATCTCATGGCATATTATTATACTACTCTTCTTGGATATATGTTTCTTCTATATTATGTGCCCTTGTCATCTAACATTGAAATGCAGGATTGATAAGTCATATGTATTGCATGCTAGCATATTTAATACATTCAAATGTACTAACACATACTTTTGCCTGCATGATCCCACCATGTAGGGACCGAGGAGTACGTCTATCCACCGCACGACGTTTAGCTCGATCTCAAGTTTTGCTTCTTGTGGTATGTCCTATCTTCTAAGGACAAGCCACATATTCTCAACCGATGGCGCTTTTATTTAGGATATTTATATTTATGGGTGAGCCCGAGGTATGTCGTGGCCCTCGTCCTATCTTTTAGCTCATAAATTTGGTTTCCTTATCTTGACGGTGTCATTGCTCCATTTCAGAAGATGCCTCAAGGAAGACCCCACCTACTAAGGTCGGCCCCGACTGATGAAGATCAGGCACTTCAAGGGCCTATGGATGAGCCTATCTCTAATGGTGAATTTTGTACGACCTTTGTTATGCTTGCCTAGGTGGTGACATCTCAGTCTAGGCAGGCTAATCTTCCATGGGATCCCACACCAGCTTCTAGGGTTAGGGATTTTATCCGGATGAATCCTCCTGAGTTTTATGGATCGAAGGTTGATGAGGATGCTTAGGAGTTCATTGATGAGCTCACTAAGGTGTTGGACGTCATGGGTTTCACTTCTAAGGAGAAGGCTGAATTGGATGCCTATCAACTAAAGGATGTGGCTCAGGTGTGGTCACCCAATGGTCTGTGGAGAGGGTTTGCGGTGATGCTATCAATTGGGAGGAGTCCAAGCTTGCATTTCTGGACCATTTCTTTCCACTTGAGCTTAGGGAGCCAGGCTGACTGAATTTATCAACCTCAAGCAAGAGGGTATGAGTGTGAGAGACTATGCCCTCAAGTCCACTAAGCTCTCCAAGTATGCACCGACACTTATGGCTGATCCCCTTGCAAGGATGCACAAGTTCATTTCGGGTATCTCTGACTCACTTGTGAAAGAATGTCGTACCGCCATGCTCATATGAGAGATGGATATTTCTAGACTCATTGTATATGCTGAATAGATCGAAGGGGAGAAACTCAAGGAGAGGAGGGTACATGATCATAAGAGGGACCGTTTTGATGGTGGATTCTCTGGTTCTCAAGGTGGTGGTGTTGGTCACTTCTAGTAGGGCCAAGGTTCTGGTGTTTGGGTCGCTAATGCTAGAGTGCCTTCTCCTAGGGCACCGGTTGGTGGTGGACAGGGGTATGGCGAGTATGGGAAGCCCCACACAGGTGCTTGTTGAAGGGATTTGGGTGCTTGCTTTGGGTGCAGTGACAGGAACCACAAGGTTGCGGATTGCCCCAAGAATGTTCATAGAGGCCAAGGTCAAGTGGCTCTAGGTGGTCAGGGCCAACAAAAAGCTCCTCAAGGTGTTGCCCCAAGAAACAACATGTTCTATGCACTTCATGCCCATCAAGACGTTGAGGAAGCTCCGAATGTCGTGACTGGTATGTTAAAAAGTCTTTGATTTTGGTGCTTATGTTTTGCTTGACCTAGGTGCAAATTTGTCTTTTGTGACTCCTCTGTTGGCTGTTAAGTTTGGTTTGAGTCCCAAAATTTTGAAGGATCATTTCTCAGTTATACTCCCGTGGGTGAATCTGTTGTTGCACATAGAGTCTATCGTGGTTATCCTGTTTCTGTGTTGCACAAAGTCTTCCGAAGTGATCTTGTGGAACTTGAGATGTTCGATTTTGACATGATTCTTGGGATGGATTGGTTGCATGCATCATGTGCCTCTATAGATTGTAGAACCCAGAAGGTCAAGTTCCAACCTCCTAGTGAGCCCGCTCTTCCTAGTGAGCCCGCTCTAGAATGGAAGGGTAGTAACTCCGCTATTAAGGGTCAGTTTATTTTCTACCTCAAGGCCCGGAAGATGATCTCCAATGGGTGCATTTATCATATTGTGAGGGTCAAGGAAATGAAGTCTAAAACACCTACTCTTGAGTCGGTTCTGGTGGTGAATGAGTTTCCGGATGTGTTTCCCGAGGACTTGCCCAGTATTCCTCCCGAAAGGGAAGTAGACTTTGGCATAAAACTTTTCCTAGACACTCAACATATCTCTATTCCTCCCTATCATATGACACCGGCTGAGTTGAAAAAGTTAAAAGATCAACTAAAAGACTTGTTAGAGAAGGGCTTCATTAGGCCAAGTATATCCCAATTGGGTGCGTCGGTGTTATTTGTAAGTAAGAAAGATAGATCTCTTTGGATTTGTATCAATTATGGGCAATTAAATAAGGTGACCATTAAGAATAAGTATCCATTGCCTAGGGTAGATGACTTGTTCGACCAACTTCAAGGGGCTACCCAAAGATTGATATCCGTTCTGGGTATCACCAGCTGAAGGTTAGAGAGTGTGATATTCCAAAGACGGTTTTTCAGATGAGGTACGAGCACTTTGAGTCTATGGTGATGTCATTTGGCTTAACTAATGCTCTGGCCGTGTTCATGGACTTTATGAATCGGGTGTTCAAGCTATTTCTTGATAGTTTTGTGGTTGTCTTCATTGATGATGTCTTCATTTATTCTCGTAGTGAGCGAGAGCATATGGATCATTTGAGGTTGGTTTTACAAACCTTGAGGGAGAAGAAGTTGTATGCCAAGTTTAGCAAATATGAGTTTTGGTTGGGTGAAGTAGCTTTTCTTAGTCCTGTGGTGTCCGGTGATGGTATTAAGGTTGAATCGAAGAAGATCGAGGCTGTGAAGAATTGGCCTAGGCCATTGACTCCTTCAGATATTCGGAGTTTTCTGGGATCGGCCGACTATTATAGGAGGTTTGTTTAAGGGATCTTATCGATTGCATCTCCGTTGACTAAATTGACCCAAAAGAAGGTTAAGTTTGTGTGGTCAAAGGAATGCGAAAAGAGTTTTCAAACCTTGAAGGATCGGCTTACATCAGCCCTTGTCTTGACCTTACCAAATGGCTAAGAGGGATTTGTGGTGTATTGTGATGCCTCACGGATCGGGTTGGGTTGCGTACTTATGCAACATGGTAAGGTTATAGCATATGCATCAAGACCGTTAAAGGTGCATGAGCGTAATTATCCGATGCATGATCTTGAGCTAGTGGCGGTGGTTTTCGCCTTGAAGATTTGGAGGCACTACTTGCATGGGGTTTATCTTGATGTATTTCGATCACAAGAGTTTGCAATACATGTTCACTCGAAGGGATCTCAACTTGAGTTGAAGAAGATGGTTAGAACTCCTAAAGGACTATTACATGAGTGTTCAATGTTGTACCCAATGCTCTCAGTAGGCTATCTATGGGTAGTGTGGCTCATGTTGGAGAGGAAAGGAGGGAGTTGGCAAAAGATATTCACCGATTGGCTAGGTTGGGTGTTAGGTTGGCCGATTCTAATGATGGTGGTATTCATGTTCAAAATAGGGCCGAATATTTAGTGGTTGTTAATGTGAAAGGTAAGCAAGATTTAGATCCATCATTGGTTGAATTGAAGAAATTGGTTGCCGAAAAGGAGATTGAGGTGTTCTCCCAAGGGGGAGATGGTGTACTTTGGTACCAAGACCGACTATATGTTCCAGATGTAGATAGCCTTCGAAAGGTGATCATGAGCGAAGCTCACAACTTTTGTTACTCTATCCATCCGGGATCTACTAGGATGTATCAGGATTTGAAGGAGATGTATCAGTGGCATGGTATAAGAAAGGACATAGCAAAGTTCGTATCCAAAATGTCCAAGTTATCAACAAGTGAAGGTGGAGCACCAAAGGCCCAATGGCTTGGCTCAAGATATTGAGATTCCTAGCTACTTGGAAGTGGGAAGATGTGAACATGGACTTTGTGGTTGGTTTGCCTCGGACCTGAAGGCAATTTTACTCCATTTGGGTTATCATTGATCGGATGACCAAGTTAGCTCACTTTCAACTGGCCAATACTACCTTTAGTGTTGAGGATTACGCAAGGTTATACATCTAAGAATTGGTGAGATTGCATGGTGTGCCTAGGCCTATCATATCGAATCGTGGAACTCAATTCACCTCTCACTTTTGGAGGTTGTTTCAAACAGGACTTGGTACTAAGATTAAGTTGAGCACCGCCTTTCATCCTCAAATCGATGGGCAAGCTGAGAGGACAATTCAAACCATGGAGGATATGTTGAGGGCTTGTGTGTTGGAGTTTAAGGGTAATTGGGAGACCACCTTCCACTCATTGAGTTTGTCTATAATTATAGCTTCCATGCTAGCATTGGTATAGCACCATTTGAGGCCTTGTATGGGAGGAGGTGTAGGTCATCGATGGGATGGTTTGACTTGGGGGAAATAGCATTGATTGGCTCGGATTTAGTATTAGAGGCTATGGAGAAGGTGAAGTTGATTAGGGAAGATGGCCCAAAGCTGCCCAAGGTCCTATTCCGATGTTTGGAGGAGGGATCTTGAATTTCATGTTGGTGATTGGGTGTATGTGAAGGTTTCGCCTATGAAGGGTGTGATGCATTTTGGTAAGAAGGGCAAGCTAAGCCCTCGGTATGTTGGCCCTTATGAGATTATTGAGAGGATTGGGAACGTGGCTTATAGGTTGGAGTTGCCTCTAGACTTGAGTACCATTCACCCGGTCTTCCATATGTCTATGTTGAGGAAGTTAGTTAGTGATTTTAGCACTATTGTGCATTTGGAGGGAGTCGAGGTTTAGGAGAACTTGTCCTATGAGGAAGTCCCGGTGGAGATTTTTGATAAACAAGTGAAACGGCTCCGTAACAAGGATGTGGCCTCGGTAAAAGTACTTTGGAGGAATCAAAGCGTAAAGAGTGCTACGTGGGAGGAAGAATTAGATATGATGAGGTGATATCCCCATCTTTTCCAATCTACTCAAGCCTAAGGTATAGGTTCTTCCTCTTCTAAGTGGTCCTAATTCTTCCATTCTTGAGTCTCATGACATGACATGCATACATGTGCATTAAAAAGATTTTTTTTAATGTTTTGAATGATTTTAATATGTTTTGGCATGAGTTTAATGACTTTATAATTTTCAAGGAGTGAGTTATGTATTGCATCTTATGTTTGGAAGTTTCATGTCCTACGCCAAGCTTTTCAAGCCTTGTTGTTGCACTTCGGGGATGGATGTTCCCAAAAGGGAGATGATGTAAGGACCCAGATTTTCGAATGACTTTATTGGACCTCATAATGTCGCCCTGTGAGGGATTCGACCAAGTGTCACTTTATGGGAGGCTCACACGGCCAGTGTGAGGTCACATGGACCGTGTGGCCTGTAGTGAAGGGTTACATAGCCATAATTTCGATTATGGGGATATGACAGGGAGTTTCGGGCTTAGGCACGACATACCGAAACCCCACACGGGCCGTGTGGTTCTTCACGGACCATGTGGTGAGCCATGTGATGGCCTTGTACCTGGAAAACCAAGAAGCAAGGCCAAGTGTGTTCACACGGCCACCCACACGGTTAGTATGGTATGTCACGGGTCGTGTGTCCCACCGTATAGCTCGTGATGCAAAATTTTTCTACGTACAAAATCACCATTTCATAACCTTTTCGTGCAATTTTTTTAAGTATTGTTTGATGGCCGTTGACACGACCCGTGTAGTATCACACAGGCCGTGTGGCCGTCTGTATAAAGTTTCTTCACGTAAAAAATTTTAAGTGTTGAAAATTGCGATAATTATCCAAGTGTCGTCTCACGAGCACTATTCACGGCCAGTGAAGTGCTTCATGGGCCGTGTCAGTGCCAGTGAAGCCATGACGACTCAATTTTCATCCATTTCATTAATGGCTTTTACGTAATTATGGTTCATTGAAGCAGTTAAGAACTGGCCCTGACTGACCACTCTGATCGACAAGAAAAGTTTCTTGGGGTTGGCAGGCTACTACCACAGATTTGTTGAGGGGTGTTCTTCCCTATCCACGCTATTGACTAAATTGACTCATAAAAAGGTCAAGTTTCAGTGGTCCGAGGATTGTGAGAAGAATTTCCAAGAGTTGAAGACAAGGCTGACTACTGCACCGGTTCTTAGCTTACCCGATGGGACAGAAGACTTTATAATTTACTATGATGCTTCGAGAGTTGGATTGGGATGTGTACTGATGCAAAGAGAGAAAGTGATAGCCTATGCTTCCAGGAAACTCAAGAATCATGAAAGGAATTATCCAACCTATGATCTTGAGTTGGCAACAGTAGTGTTTGCACTTAAAATCTAGCGCCACTACTTGTATGGAGTGCATGTGTATGTGTTCACTGACCACAAGAGCTTGCAGTATGTTTTCAGTCAGAAAGAGCTCAACCTGTGGCAGAGGAGATAGTTGGAATTGCTCAAGGATTATGACATGAACATTCACTATCACCCAGGTAAAGCTAAAGCTAACGTTGTAGCCGACGCTCTTAGCAGGTTGTCAATGGGTAGCATAACCCATGTGGAGGAAGGAAAGAATGAGCTAGCTAAAGAGGTGCATCAATTGGCTCGATTGGGAGTCCAACTTGAAGAGAATAATGAGGGAGGAGTCAATGTTTAGAATGGGTCTGCTTCATCCTCAGTCGTAGAGGTTAAAGAAAAGCAAGACCAAGATCCTGTCATACTCCAATTGAAGGAGGATGTCCACAAACAGAAAGTGATGGTCTTCTCCAAAGTGGGAGATGGAGTGTTAAGATACCAGAATAGATTGTGTGTTCCAAACATTGATGGCATTCTAGACAGAATCATGGCGGAAGCCCATAACACTAGATATTCCATTTATCCGGCCTCTACCAAGATGTACCACAACTTGAGAGAAGTCGGTTGGTAGAGTGGAATGAATAGGGACATTGCTGAGTTCGTGTCACAACCCGGATCTAGGGCCTAAAAGTAACACGGTGAATGGGAACCCAAGAGTCCCCAAACAAGCCTTGAAGCAATCAAAACCACATCACCGTTTCAAAAAATGCATTCAAGAAATAAACACATAGTTCTACGGGGCGGAAAAGTAGGACTCACGATGTGGGGGTATCATAAAGGAAAGGGGCCTTTCATGCTGAACGTATAAGCACACATAATCTCCATAGTCAACCAAGATAGTAATAGTCAATAGATAGTCGGAATCATAAACTCCAAACATAACATCACATAAATATAAGTACACAAAAGTCTACAAGGTGTCTAACAATACCTCTAGTTAAGATGGGACTGGGGCCAGGACATGTCCTGGGCTCACTCTCAATTACTCAAATAAACATAAAGTAACATGGATAGAAAGATTACTCTCAATTACTCAAATAAACATTAGCGAAAAGGGCCTTTCACGCCGAACGTATAAGCACATATAATCTCTATAGTCAACCAAGATAGTCATAGTTAATAGATAGTCAGAATCATAAACTCCAAACATAACATCACATAAATATAAGTACACAAAAGTCTACAAGGTGTCTAACAATGCCTCTAGTTAAGATGGGACGGGGGCCAGGACATGTCCCGGGCTCACTCTCAATTACTCAAATAAACATAAAGTCCGATAAGGACCTCCCATTGGTAGGGAGAAGATTACTTGCCAAAGGTAATCTACATCACACCTTACGGGACCCCCATTTCGGTGGATGGTCACCTTCCTTACGAAACACACCATTTTGGAAGGATTTTCCAAAATCATATCATATCAAAGCAAAATGAATAACCATTCCTTATGACCCAGTCATTTCGGCAACAACTTCCATTCCTATATTGGTATATAGTTCGAGGAAAGGGTGAGGACCCTTGGGATAGCCCTGACGCCCCCAATCTATCGGTGCTAAGTCAAAACATCCCACATGAATACTTATACATATACGTGCTTTCAAGAGATATAATGTCCATTTCAAATCCGTTCAATGCACAATTGGGCTCAAAAGCCAAAGCATAAATCAAAATCATGATACTCATGAAAGAAATAGCTCATTACATATACAAAATGGTGCAATCACCAAATATGCTCAAAGAGCCAAACGCATAAGACATGTATGTGATCACATTCTTGTCATAACCCATAGTCGTATCGAAATCATTCCATAAGACGTAATTAGGCTTAACCCATTCAAAATTCTTCATAAAGTTCCATTCACATGAATGCAATGCTATGAGTTGGACGTAAATTACATGGGCAATATAGATTTAAGGTTAGATCAATAATACATTTCGAAGTCCAGCTGGGAAATATAAGTAAGATCAACATTTAATTCATAGTATGAATTACCCATGCACAATTTAATTCTTGAAGGGGACATGCACTTTCATGATTTTTTTATCTCAATGCAAACCATTGTAGAAGAGCTTAAAATAGCTTAAAACCATTAAATAAATACATCCTACACTTCAATTGAATTACACTACCAATAATCGTCAACATCCATTTGTAAAGTAAGCAAAACCTTATGAAAATTGGTTGAAAAAGTTTAGGACTCCTCAGTTGAAAGGGACCAAGAATCAATCCCACATTCCTTAGTGCTAGAGGATGAGCTTGTAAAAGGTCGTAAAGGGTCTCGTAGCTTTGCCCCAAAAATTGTGCCAACCCTGGAATTTTGTAAAACAAACATAAAAACATATCAAACCTACTAACATCACATTGAGAACACAAAAAATTTCATGTTTTAAGCATCAAAAGCTTTGTATTTTGACAGCACATCATTACTACGAATGATATTTCTAATTAAGGGACATGACTTTCTCTTAAAGTATCTATGGTGTTTGTCTTTCTGATTACTAATGTTTCATTCATAGTAAAATTGTCCTTCCTTTAAAGTAATGCATCATTTTCCTAAAGGTATTTCTATTTTACTTATGCAGAAACAACCTATATTTCTCATTACTCTATGTTTAAGTGTTTTATCATACAAATAAGAGTACGTTCTTTACTTTTCACATATTTTCCACATGCATTATCTTATGTTCTATGGCTTGAAGTAATGTCTTACATGATCTTAAAGTTCACTAGCTTATGACTTATACTTCATTGTATGGAATACCCACATACTTAGTACATTCTATAGAATAAATACATACTCTATGCCTATAGGATTTCACTAGGTAGGACTGACACTCCTCGATATCCTCCATGTGGCTATCTTTGGATTATAAAATATCCTGCTTGTAGTGATTCCTCTAGTTTGGGGACAATATCCATCTTCTATCTAGATTTTTTATGTCAAGACATTGATACTCTCATTATTTTACTTTTGAGGGTAAGCCAAGGACATGTCTTGGCCCCCGCTCCATCTATGACTAGAGGTATTGTTGGATAATATACTATGTGTATATTATGTGACAAACTTGTATCTATAATGACTTTCTCTTAGCCCTTATCACATATTTGTTGTTGCTTATGTTGTTATTAGTTCGGTGGTGAAATTCCTAAGCCCTAACTTCTTATAATCTTAGAATTATTTGTTGTGATTGAATGGTAGAAATTCCTTATTCCTTTACTCCATAGAGTGTGTCCTAAGCCCCTTAGACCCTAGAACTACTTGGTGATTGGTTGATTTATGTCTTGTTACCGATGATGTGTTTATGTTTGATACGAGACTTGTTTGGGGCACCTTTCGGTTCCCCATTCGCCATGTCACTCCAGGACCCTAGGCTTGGGTCACGATGAGCTTTGTATCAAAGCAAAAGGTTTGTAAATGATCCTCAAAAATCCAACACCCTGCAGTAAATAGACTTTTATTCATGGGTATGAAGCACTCTACATCTATGTGTAGTAGGCTATAAGGTTTTTAGGAATTGTCTCACTTCTTTTATGATTTATGACCTGCCTTAGAGTTGTCCTAAGACTTCTTTTTTTCTAAAGAGTGTTCTTTGCTCTTTTCTAGAGAACGCCTCCAAGAAGAATGCCTCGAGCTCCAAAAAATGAGGGAGTGACTCATGTAGAGTCTTGAGCCACTTTCATTATGTTGGCACAAAATATGACTAATCAAGTGAATGGAGGTGCTAATGTTTCAAATGCTTTCACCTCGGCTTCTAGAGGAAGAGACTTTGCTAGGATGAACCCTCCCCAGTTCCATAATTTAAGGGTGGTGAAGATGCTCAAGAGTTTGTGGATAAAGTGCACAAGGTGTTTCCATAATAGGACTGACATCGAAGGAAAAGGCAGAGTTGGTGGCCTTTAAACTAAAAGGGATAGCTCAAATATGACACACTCATTGAAAAAGTGAGAGGAATGAGGATTGGGGTCCTATTTCTTGGGGAAAATTAAAAGATGCATTTCTAGATCGCTTCTTTTCCTTGGAGTTGATGGAAGTCAAGATGTAAGAATTCATCAACCTTAAGCAAGAGAATATGAGTGTGCGGGAGTATTTCCTCATGTTCACCCAACTCTCCAAATATGCTCCATCGATGGTTGTTGACCCCATGCTAGAATGAGCAAATTCATGTCAGGATTATCTGACTTGCTTGTCTAAGACTGTCGGACCACTATGCTCATAAGAAAAATGGATATTTCAAGACTTATGAGTTACATAGAGTAAATTAAATATGAGAAGATGAGAAAGAATGCAAGAGAGTCTGAGAGGGATCATTTTGATGAGGTTGAATAATCATTTACTAAGGCTCTAGAGGCTAGGAGTAAAAGGGGAAGAAACCCCTATCCTACTTATTACAAGTGTGTTAAGATGCATTTAAGAGAGTACTTGGCGAGACAAGAAGGTTGTTTTGAGTATGGTGAGTTGGGGCACAAAAGGAGGGATTGCCCGATGGCCGCTAGGAAGGGAAGGGCGAGGGCTCAGAATGCTTTGCATGGTATGTATGTGTTTCTTTGAATATGGTAATGGTTGGTGCTAAATGGTTTCATGGTTGTGGTGCTAGACTTGATGTTTGGGTGTAGGTGGATGTGTTGAGGTATTGGTAAAGGTGGTAGTTTTCATGTTCATCCTCAAACACCATTTATTTTGGCCTTGACTTGTTATTTATTGTACATGCATGTTCATGAAGTGGACTTTGATTGAAGTTTCATATTTTACGTAAATATGTTACTTTTGCATTTAAAATAGTGTTGATTTCTAAAGGATTGGAAATTTTCATGAAAATAATATTTGGCTTGCATTATTTGATTCATGATAGGTTGTTATATGTTCGTTTCACTCGTATCATGTTAGAGTGATTCATATTCGAGGATGAATATTCCCAAAGGGAGATATCGTAATGCCCTAGATATTAAGCTTAGACCCGAGTTATTCCTCATACGCATATAGGCCCAACTTGATGACTTCTAATGTGATGGGATCAATTATTAGGAACTCAAAGTGCATTACATGTGATTTGGGGTCATAAGGCATCTCTTACATCGAACCAAGTCCAAAGGATTCCATTGCCTAAGTTTTGGTATAAGTTCATACAAGAATCAACTTTAAAGTCCATATATCTTAGAACATAATGAATTAGGTGACCCACAACTTATCAAATTAAATGTCTTTGAATTATGTTTCCCACGTATCCAATTTCGCCTTATTTAGAGTTTGGAGTAAAATGTTATGGCCATTTTACTAAATCTTGTTTGGGTTCTATAATTCAGTAGGGTGATTTAGTTCACTGAATACATTAGGCGTACCATTGATTGAGTCCACCAAATGGCTTTGAAAACCCTCAAAAACTGTCATTTTAGGTTATCAAAAGGTCCCCTTCGATTGTCCACCAAATGATTTTGCAATAGGACCCCTAGACCACAAAATTTGATATTGGGACTCAAAAATATATCATTTTTTAATTCTTGATGATATTTTTATATTCCCAAAAGGGTATTTCGACCCTTTTACCCTAAATTCACCCTTTTAAGCCCATACCATACCCTAATAACTTCCCCTTCCACTCATTTTTAAATTTCTCTCTCAAAGAAGAAGATTCAAGTTCTCCATTGAAGAACAAGCTCCATCTTTTTTCCAAGCTCTTCACCCAATTCAAGACTCCTTCAGCCTTCTTCTCTATTTTGCTCTAAAGTATGTGGGTTTCTTCATCCATGGGTCCTTCCATCCATAGAGTCCAAAATCCTTTTTAACTCGATCTTTGATTTTCAAGGTTTATTTTATTATGAGTACTTTTTATTCTACATTATATGTATGATTCGTCTTTGAAATTGTCATTATTGATTTGAAATGCATGAAATGGGTTAGTATTTATGAACCTTTTTACAGTACTACATTATGGTGATGATTTCTCAAATGGGTCTTGTTGAATCTTTACCTAAATGTTATGTTTTGGTCTAAATCATGAATATTATATTCAAATGAGTATGTATTGCCATACAATTGCATGAGTTGATAGATTTTGAGAAAAAAATACTCTATCTTAAAATATTACGAGTCTTTGAATCTTATTATGGGTTGATTAAAATATGGTTTCAAATGATATATTCTCATGATAAGTATGTAAGTTCATGAATATTATAAATGATTAAGGGCTTCCACGTATGTTATGAATCGATAGAAATTCTATGAAAATTATGCAAGATTATAAAGCCCTTTTATGATACTATGATACACCCTCTTGTGAAAGAAAATGCTTACTTTAAGAGTTTATATTTTTATTAGCTACTCTGATTATAATATTATGATTTACAAACTTATGCATGTCATGATTATACTTATGTCTATATATTCCGTAGGACTACACTTACTGAAATCAAGAATGAATGAATGATTGAAATGTCAGTTCTCTCACCTAGCCCTGATTATGAGATGATGATATGCCATTAGTAGAGGCATAAACAAAACATAAGAGCTATCCTTATGTTGATGATTAATATTCTAAATGCTTATGGGATAGGTTAGTATAAATTCTGCATATTAAATGGCTCCATGATTATAATTATTTCGTGAGAGTTACACTTAGCACTAAGTGGACTTTGGAATAAATGTGAAAACTCCCCATTAGCTAGGCATGAGACCATTAGCAAAATCTCATTGTCCGATAACTACGTGCCACTATAAGACAATAGGGGTCACTCTCTAGTAGAGGTTGATTTTTAGACCACCTATTAGTAGAGGCTTGCTCACTAGTTAGCTTTAACTAGTTAGCTTTAGTGGATCCACTTAGGCATCTTAGGAGGTCAAATTGGCAAGTGATCTCCCACTTCTTCATTGTAGGGGAAACACCGGGACTCCATGGTTTAGCTCACATAGTTTATGTCAATTAAAGGTTGTTCTCACATATTTATGGTCCCTTGTTACTACTAATGGTATTTCTCATAAAGGTACATGACTTTCTCTTCAAGTATCCATGGCGTCCTTCTTTATGATTACTAATGTTTCATTCATAGTAAAATGGTCCTTCCCTTGAAGTAATGCATTGTTTTCTGAAAGGTATTTCAATTTTACTTGTGCATAAACAACCTACATTTCTCATTACTCTAGGTTTAAGTGTTTTATCATGCAAACAATTAAGTGTACGTTCTTTACTTTCTACATGCATTATCTTATGTTCTGTGGCTTAAGTAATATCTTACATGATCTTATTGTTCACTAGTTTATGATGTATGCTTCATTGCATGGCATACCTACATACTTAGTACATTTCATAGTACAAATGCATACTCTATGCCTACATGACTTCACCATGTAGGGACCAACACTCCTTGATACCCTCCATGTGGCTAGCCTTGGATTATACAAGATCTTGTTTGAGGTGAGTCCTCTAGTTCGAGGGTAATATCTATCTTCTATCTAGCTTGTTTATGTTAAGACATTGATACTCTTTATCATTTTACTTTTGAAGGTGACCCAAGGACGTGTCATGGCCCCCGCTCCATCTATGACTAGAGGTATTGTTGGATAATATAATATGTAGGTATTATGCGACAAACTTGTATCTATAATGACTTTCTCTTAGTATCTATCCCATACTTGTTGTCGTTTATGATTTTATTAGCTCGGTGGTGAAATTCCTAAGCCCTTACTACCCATACAGTTCGTCCCATGTCCCATTTCCTTAGAATTACTTGTTGTGATTGAATGGTGGAGATTCCTTATCCCTTTACTCCATAGAGTGCATCCTAAGCCCCTAAGCCCCTAGAACTACTTGATGAATGGTTGATTTATGTCTTGTTATCGATGATGTGCTTATGTATGATATGAGGCTTATTTGGGGCACCTTCTGGTTTTTCATTCGCCTTATCACTCCTAAGCCCTAGGTATGGGTCATGACAACAAATTCTACTAGTCATGTGAACCCCCCTCCCGTACATTGCCAATTGTTTTCTAAAATAATAAGTATCAAGGCCCCTTTTATAAACCATTTCTACAACTCGTACATAGAACCACGATTCGTCCTACTTGTTCATAGATAATGTTCTAAGATTCAATATTTTTTAACTTTTCCATGTTGAAACCATAACCAACTTCCATAGACTATAGTTCCTTTTCTAGTCCGTAATTCTAGCTTATAATTCACTATTTTTCCACCTAGAATATCTTAGGTCAAGGTGTTATTTAAGAGCACCTGCCCATGACCTGTAAAATAATTTATGAGTGTATATATGGATGCACCAGTTTTAGTCTTTGCAATTTTTCCTCTTTATTCCAACCTTTCCAACTTATGGGTATTACAACCTCCTATAGAGTCATCCCCATGGTTCAGGGGTTTATTGATGTGTTCCCTGCCAATCTTCTAGGTATCCTCCCCATTAAGGATGTTGACTTTTTCATTGATTTAAAGTCTGACACTAAGCCTATTCTCATTCCTCCATATTGTATAACTCTAGTTGAGTTAAAGGAGCTGAAGAAGCACTTTTAGGATTTTTCTTTAAAAGTAAAATGTTCATGTACCCTGGTGTATCACCTTGGGGTGCCTTGGTCTTGTTTGTGAAGAAGAACGATAGGTTAATGAGGATGCACATTGAGTATAGGTAGTTAAACAAGATAACCATCACGAAGAAGTATCTTTTTCCTTGTATTGATATTTATATGACCAATTTTAGGGAGCAACATTGTTCTTTAAGATGGATTTGATGTCCGATTAACACCGGTTGAGGATTAAAGCATCAGACATTCCTAAGACAACTTTTCAAGCTTATTACTGATTAACACCCCTACAACATTTATAGAGTTGATGAATGGGGTGTTTTGCCCATATTTAGATTTATTCATGATAATATTCATTGATGACATCTTGATGTATTCCAAGACTGAGGCTAATTATGTTCATCATCAGGGGATAGTACTTCAAAGATTGAGAGAGGAGAAGCTATATGCAAAGTTCTCCAAGTGTAAGTTTTGGCTTAACTCAGTGGCATTCTTGGGGCATGTGGTGTTTAATGAGGGTATTAGGCTAGATCTGACTAAGATTGAGATGGTTGATGGATGGTCTAGGTCTACTTTAACTATCGAGATACACAAGTTTGTGGAGTTAGATGGGTATTATTGGTTGTTTATACAGGGATTTTATTCTATTGTAGCTTCATTGAATAGACTGACCCAAAAAATGTAGCCTTTCATTAGCCCGATGAGTGTGAGGTGAGCTTCTAAAAGCTCAAGATTCTATTGACTTTAGCTCCTACTTTAACTTACTTAAGGATAAAGTAGATATCACTTTGTATTGTGATGCTTCAAGAGATGGATTGGGGGTGTGTATTGATGTAGAAGGGGAAAGTAATTATCTATGCCTTAAGGTAGTTGAAGTCCTATTAGAAGAACTATCCTACCAATGATTTGGAGTTAGTAGAGATAGTCTTTATATTGAAAATATGACATCATTACTTATATGGAGTTCATTATGAGACCTTTATCGACCAATGGAGTCTTTAGTATAATTTTTAGCCAGAGAGACTCGAATTTGAGGTGGAGAAGGTAGATTGAGTTGTTGAAGGACTACGATGTGACCATTCTATAGTATTGGGGAAAGACTAATGTGGTGGTTGACACTTTAAGTAGAAAGGCTTAGCATAGGGATCCCTGTATTCGTGTGGAGGAGAAACCTTTTGCTAGGAACGTCCATAGGCTAGCTAATGGTCTAGTGCAATTGCAATTTTAGAATGAGGGTAGTGTACTTGCTTTTGTTGAGACACATTCTTCATTGATGGATTTGATTCATGGATGATAGATTGAGGATGAAAAGTTGTGTCTCATCCAAGACGAGGTGACCAGAGGGGAGAAAAAGAAAGCAATGATCGACTCTAATAGTTTCTTAAGGATTGGAGGTCAGATTTGTGTGCCTATGGTATGGAGCTTGATTAAATTGATTCTAGAGTAAGCTTAATGTTTGCAATATTCTATTCATTTGGGTATGGAAAAGATGTATCATGACCTATATCAACACTATTGTATGGTATAAAGAAGAATATTTCAAAATTCATGTTAAAGTGTTTGGCATGTCAATAGGTTAAGTATGAGCAATAGAGGCTCGGAGGTGAGTTTCAGAGGATGTCCATTCCTATGTGAAAGTTAAAGCGAATTACCATAGACTTTGTAGTGGGATTGCCTACTATAGTGGTGGCTATAAATTTATTTGGTGGTTGTGGACTAAGTGAATAAGTCCAGCGATTATATTCCAATCAAGGTTAAGTATATGGCAATGAAGTTAACTCAACTTTACATCGGTCAGATAGTTTGACTTCATAAGTTACTTATTTCTATTGTCTCTAATTGAGATTCATGTTCACTTTCCACTTCTGGAAGGCATTTCAATATGGTTTTGATACTCAATTGGATATATGTACATCATTCCACCCTCAGATTGATCATCAGTCCACGTAGACTATTCATGTGTTAGAGGACATGCCTCAGGTGTGTATGATTGATTTTGATGCCTAATGGGATCGATATGTGACTTTAGAAGAGTTTTCCTATCGCAACAACTACCATTCTAGCATTCAAATGGCTTTATTTGAGGCATTGTATCAACGGAGGTGCAGATCACCCATCGATTGGTTTGACTCGATTATGATAGATTCTTTGGATACTGATTTGTTGAAGGATGCCATAGAGCAGGTGCGCTTGATTTAAAATCGGTTGTTGATATCCTAGAATTGCCAACAACGTTATGCCAATAGAAGGGTATGGCCCTTAGAGTCATTGAGAGTGATTACATATGGCTGAGTATATTGCCCATTAAGGGTATGATGAGGTTTGGGAAGAGGGAAAAGCTTAGCCTTAAGTCATCTATCCTTTTTTTATTCTAAGCCAATGGGAGAGATGGCTTATAAACTAGCCTTGTCACCTATTTTACCACTCCTTCATCCAATGTTTCACATTTCTATGCTTTGCCGATATATACCGAACGAGTCCCATATGATTTCTTTTTACTCGATGGAGTTGGGTCTAAATTTAACCGATCTAGAAGAGCTAGTATCTATTCTAGATAGACAAGTTTGAAAGCTTAGGACTAAGGAAATTGCTTTAGTGAAGGTTCAGTAGCGACATCAATCAGTTGGAGAGGTGATATAAGAGACAAAGTCTGATATGCATGCTTGTTATCCCTATCTTTTCGAGGCTTTAGGTAATTCTTTTACTTTATGCTCGAGAAAGAGCATAATTTTTAGTGGTAGATGATGTAATGACCTTGAAGGTCATTTTAATTTTTTTTTTGAAATTATTATTTTTTAACCCCCGCCCCCCAATAGTTATTCCGAGTCATGTTTGAATAGTTTGTGGGGTTGGTTTTGAAGAATTAATGAAAAGTTGAGAAATTTTTGAAGTTTTAGCTTTTGAAGGTTAAAATTGTTTAATAGTAGTTTTTAACAACCAAAGCAACAAGTCTCAAAATAGAATTTGACCAGTTCCATCAGCTCCAAAATGTTGAATTTGGTCTAGGAGAGTCATTATTCTAAATTTGGAGTGACTTTGTAGATTTGAGGCCCTGAGTTTAAAGTTTGAATTAAACTCGATAAAAGATTGACTTTGTCTATTTTGAGTTCAAATGCTCAAATAGAATTTTTGATGATTAAATTGGATTCATGGGGTGATTTTAGGCTTAGGAAGAATCTCAGTATATTTTTTGAGAATTTCGATGGTGTTTTAGTCTTTTCAGAGCCTTAAGTTGGTCTAGTTGTGACTAGATGAATTTTGAATAAGATGATCTCGGATTCATGTTTTAACAATCCATTGAGTCTAGAATGTCAAAATTTATAAAGTAGCATATATGATTTGTGAATACAAAATTCTAAATGATTTCAAAATTCAATTTCGAGTTTTTGGTGTTGTTTAAAATTTTACGTGATCTGGTGCCTCAAGTATCACTTAAGCGGTGTTTGGTCACTTTAAGCAGATCTTGGTCACTGATAGCGAAGGCCCCATTTTTTAATGGGGACCTTAAATGGACTAATATTTGCAAAAGTGGTCATGGGTCACTTAAGTGGTGTCAGAGGCCATTTTGGACAGATTTCGGGGTTTTTACTTTATTTTTTAATTTTTGAACTTTGAAAATTCCAGTGTGGCAGTTTTAAAGTGTTTTTTTAAAGATTAATTCATCGAGTAAGTGATTTTAACTTTGAACCTTCGATTTTCATCAATTATTTCATGATTTCAATGTCTAATTACCAATTTTGAACTTTAAATTTTGAGAATTCTTCCATCTACATGAAATTTTGATAAACTGAGAATTATGAACTGATTTTAACTTTGTTTTTGAAATGGTTTTCACAGGTGAATTCTGTCATGACCCGAATTGGGGGCCTAGGTGTGACATGAGAATGAGAACCTAAAGGTCCCCTAACAAGCCTTTAAGATCATACATGCACTTCATAGGTTAAAATAAAGAATAATAGACGAGTTACAATATGAAATGAGAAATGGGACTAACGGAAAAATCATAGCCAAAAGTGGAAGCTCAACTTAATAGTTCAAGACATGATCAAAGTGAAGTAGTAGTCTAAACACACCTCTAAATAAATGACAATAAACGAAGCCAAAAATACAAGTGTGGACCCCTCAATATAAAATCATAGAAGAAAATACATAATTTGTCTGAAATAACAAAAGTAAAGCTAGATGATAAGAGCTCCATTCCCGGTGGATGTGAACTCACGAGAAGCTCAAAGTCTTCACGTATCAATCTAGCCATGAGGAGAAGGATAAGGTAGATCACTTGTCCCTTCATGATTATAAGCATGTATGCAAAATGTTGTCAGTACTTTGGAATGTACTAAATATACAGGTATGCAATACAACAAGTAAATATAATGACAAAGAATACGTACCAGATATGCCCAATTCCGAAGCCTTAACAATATAATCAGTTTTGAAATAAAGCATAAAATACTACTATGGTAATGCAAAGGAGCCAATAAGCAAATAGGTATGAGAATAATACCACAACCGACAAAACCATATGAGCTATAATATGGAATATCGATGTTATACTCTACACGGGCGAAATAGTAAGTCTATTTGCCAAGGTAAACTCTGAAAACAGAATTGTAAATGAATCCACTATTCAGAAGGCCTTAAAAAGGTATAATAAAAATATCATATGATATCACGTAGTTATGAGATTAGAAGATTTATACCACCCTTTAGGTCGAGCCCCACTCCTAACTCATTCGATGCTAAGTCAAAATCCCACGAAAACAGACAATGTATAATCCAAATAATCAAAATTTAACTTAATTTAGAAGGTCTTAGCTTGTCAAAGCATATTTAACTTATACTTTAGAATAGCTCCATAACAAAGATTTGGAATGATTCAGAGTGGGTCTTGAGTCATCCAATATCAATTCAAAATTATAGTTCTTGTCCATATTCAAAATCATATATCCAAGTTCATGTCATAAAAGTCAATAACCAAAATTCATAAATCAACTTAATTCATATTTTGGTGTTTGTAAAATAACCTTAAAATCATGTATTTGAATCATAAGTAAGTTTAAAAAAATCAATTAAGCAATATAGAATCAAAATCATATGAACCCATAAAAGAGTTCCAAGTTTGAAAGTGTAGATTAGATTAAATCGTGCAAATTCATAATACATAAAATTAAATCACGTAAAATCTTGATGAATATTCCTAAATAATCATAACAATGCATGAATAACCATAATCTAAGAAAATATCAATTAATATGCACTTATCAATTAATGTTCACTTACCCATAAATCAAAGATTGTGAAGAGGATTTCTTGGTTGAAAGGAAACCAAGAATCAAATCCACATACTTGTAAGCCTTGGAATTTCTTGAATAAAACTTAAGGAAAAACCTTTGGCTTCACTTGTGTTCTTGAAATCCAAAGAAGATTCTTGGGAGCCTTGAAATCGAATGAAGAATCTGGTGAGCACTAGAGAGGGTTTTGAGAGAGTTTTTGTGTGATTAAGGCTTGAAAATGGCTAAATAATGAGAGAATTCCGTCTATATGGATATTAGGTTATTACCCAATTGCCCTCAGCTAAAACAAAATTTTTTTTTTGAAAATTTGACCTATGGTGCGGCAAGTCCGCCACGCAAACTTGTCGTAGACTCTACTGGTTTCACAATTTTATCAAAAAAATTATTTTCTTATATGGGCAACCTAACATTTGGGTAACCATTTTCCTATACAATTTGGCCTCCTGAATATATATATAATATTGGATACACAAAATAATGCACGGATATTAAGATATTCAAGAAATATGCTATAGTGAATTTTCTGAGTCGCGTGAGAGGTGTTACAACTTCAAATGCTTTGGGTAGCAAATTATGTGTTAATTTTTAAATTTACCCCTACCTTTTTTTAGAAGGAATTTCTAACTCATTTTGAATATGATTTACAAAATGATGAATTTGGTGTCGTTCTTATATTCTTATTGTGATTCTATATTTGAATAAATTTTTTTGAATCGGAGGCCCAACAAAAAGGGAAAACTAAAGTTTTGAAGTGATTGATTGATTGATTCAAGGCAAGTGAATTTTTAAACCTTAGTTGAGGGTATTGAACTTTGTATTTTCTTTTATATGTATTGGGAAGTAATAAGGATTTGGCTATAGGGTAAATTAGTCATGAAATATTTTAATAAGATGAGTCGGGGTAAAAACTAACAACATGACTAAATGTGTCAATGTGATTCTTGAATTGAAGAGTTTGTTTGAATGATGTGGATCCTATAATGAGAGAATTGTCGTGAGCATGAACTCAATTAGATTATTTTGTAGACTTCGTCACATATTCATCCATTCTATACATATACTTATTTATATTTGTTCTAAAAGCTAATAGAGATCTACAATTATTCAAAAGTCGAAGGAAAATAATTTTGGCTGGATATGTATATGCCGAAGGGAAATGGTTCCGGCGAGATATGATGTATGAGAAGAAAAATGGTTCTGGCTAGATATGAATATGCCTAAGGAAAATAGTTTTGATCGATACATGATCTATATGTGGCCCGCCGTGGATCCTTACCTGAGTTGATATTAGTGTATCATGGGGCATACATGCATCATCTAATTTGATATCGCATCATATCATTTGCACTATGGTTAATTGATATGAATTGTAAATACTTATTTCAATGACTTACTAGTTCAAGAATTTGGTATTAATGAGGTGCTTACTTATTAGTGTACTGTTGAATTATGTGCCACGTGTATTGTAAAATTGTTTAGATTAGGCTGATTAATTGCAAATTGTAGTTTTGTGGAGGTTTAGTTAGTGTGTCAAAGAATACTTCTGTTCTTTATTTTTTTACTTTGAGTTAGTATTTACTTGTTGAATACCACATTATTTTGTCCTTACTCCTTACTTTTACACCTATGTAGATTGTAAGCCAGGATCCTTCTAACTTTTTTATTTTCATATTCGAATTGAGCTCCTGGATTACTTGAGATGTAGCGGCTTATTTTTTTCGCATACACTCAAGATCACTTTATCTTGTGTTTTTGTTCTATTTAAGGACTAAGACACTGAGACTTGTATTATTTTTCAGTTCTATATAAATTTTAGTGGCTTATACACGTGACATCAGTCCTTTGCATTGAATTTAGAATGTGGTTCATTAAGCTATTCTTTTATCTATTGATGACTTATTATATTCCACTTTAATTTATGCTTGACCTATTTTATGTTGTCGATTAGACTAACTTGACTTGGTGAGTTAAGACAATGTTATTACATCTGAGTTCAGATCGTGACATTTATGCTATATTTGAGATATTCAAACTGCTTTTATGTTTAGAACCACCTTATGATTTCTCTAACTTCAATATGCTTTTGTTATGTCATGTTGTTCATCTAGGATCATTTGAGATTTTGATTATGTAATGACCTTAAAAGTCATTTTTTACTTTTTGACAAAATTATCGCTTTACATCTCCCGTTAGAAGTCTTGAGTCATGTTTTTATTTTATTTTAAAGGTTGATTTTTGAAAATTTTGTAAAAGTTGAGATTTTTGCCAAAGATTGAATTTTTAAGGTTTGAATTGCCAACTTTTGGAATTTTGAGTCATTCGGAGATTTGAGTGTCAAAATGAAATTCTGTCGATTCTCTTAGTTTTGCAATATGGTAATTGGTCTAGGAGAGTTTCGGAATAAATTTAGGTTGTTACGTGAATTTTAGGTTTGCAGTTGGAAATTGAGTTAAAGTTTAAGTTTGGCTTGACTTTGGTCAATATTTTAAGTTTCGATGCTTGGATCGATTTTCTAATTGTTCCAATAGTCTCGGGAGGTAATTTTAGTGCTGGAAACAACTTTGCCATAATTTTTGAATGCCTCGATGTCATTTTGATATTTATGGCCTAAGTTATAATTAAGGCGCTTAATCGGGTAATGGGTCAAAGAGGCCTCGCATATGATTTTCGACAATTCCATGGAGTCTAGAACGACAAATTTTAGTAGAATGCGTATATAATTTGTATGTATAAGGTTCTGAACGAATCTCAAGGATTGATTCTAAGTCTTGAAGTTAATTAAAAAAGTTTTTCCTCTATTCTAGTGCATGCTTCCCTATAGTGAAGGTCTGGCCACTATAGTGAAGCTGCTAAGACCTAGCAGTTGCAATAGCGAAGGTTGATTAAAAATTTTGGGTGTCACTGTAGAGACATCAGAAAGGGATTTTAGATCTTTGTGCACCCATAATGAATATTTTCTCCATTTTTGAACTTTGAGAGCTCGGCTTGGGCGTCTTTGGATTAACTTTTTGAAGGTTTTTTTTATTGAAAGAGGGCATTTTTTACTTCCCTTATAATTACTCACTAATTACCCCTTGATTTTAATATCAAATTTAGAAGATTCAACTGAGAAAAATTGGGGATTTTTATGAACCTTAGGATCTTTACGAAAATGATGATTGTGAACTCGTTTCAACTCTATTTTCGAATTGATTTTCACTAATGGTTTCCTAATCATGAGAGGAATATTTTCGTAAAATCATACCTAATTGTGATTGATCAAGACTTGTAAATTGATATTGTGAGTTGGGTTTGTAATGCCATATAATGAGAATGTAAAAGTGTTCATGTGATTCTACTTGTTGATTTTTTATTCATTATACATGGAATTGTCCAAT
Source organism: Solanum rostratum (assembly GCA_029948455.1). NCBI lineage: Eukaryota > Viridiplantae > Streptophyta > Magnoliopsida > Solanales > Solanaceae > Solanum > Solanum rostratum. Next base: position 10,234,301 of record CM057053.1, on the reverse strand, counting down.
GAAGTATTTTATGTGAAATGTTGAGTTAAATGCATACTCGAGGTATTGTTGAATTTTTTAAACTAAGCGTTGTGAAATGTGGACTAAAATAATGATAAACAGTCCTAAGTTATGATGGCAATTCGACTATTGAAAAGCATTAAGCTGTGATATGACATGATTATTATATAATGTGTTGATGATGACACAATATTGAAAGAACAATGAAAGTGACTGCTGATTAATGAATAAAAGATATATGTGGACATCTTGCTTATTCTTATACTTGTGGAAGAGATAATTGTCTTGTGATTAAATGTACTTGCTTGATGTCCCATTGATGATGAAAAGTCGAACGAAAATGGTTCCAGCTTGAAAAGAAATGAAAAGCCAAAAGAAATTGTTCTGAGTAGATGATAATGATATTGATTTGATGTGATTATTGTATGTATGAATAATATTGATTCTTGGATATTCTCATTCCTATCAGATATATGTCTACATGTTGAAATGAAAAGGCGAAGGAAAATGGTTCTGACTAGAAAAGAAAAAAATGAAAAGCCAAAGAGAAATGGTTCCAGCCGGGAAAGAAAAACAAAGAAAAGAAATGAAAAACCAAATAAAAATGTTCTGGCTGAGATATGAAAGTAAATACCGAAGGAAAATGGTTTGGACGGATACATGGTCCATGTGTTGCACTTATAGGTTTCGGTCTGATTATATTAGCAGATGTGTATCGTAGGAAAGACATGCATCATGGTTACTTGACATTTGCATTTCATTTCATATCATATTATTCTGTACTTGAAAGTTGATGTATGCACTAAGTGTGATGTATTGAATAACTCAAATTTTGTACATTATTGAGATTGAACTATTGAAAAGTTATGACATATGATGAATGACTTGAGCCTTGAATATTGTAAAGATCAGAATATTGATATACGTTGATATGAGATTGTAAATATTTATATTATGTATGATGATCTTTTCTGCGTGCAACTTTTTGTAGTCCAAAGGTATATGGTTGGGATGGGAAGAGTGCTTAGTTCTCTATTCTCTACCTGTGATTAGGTCTGCTTGTCAGGTACTTTGGTACTTACCCTTGTTTTTTTACACATGTGTAGGTTAGGAGCTCGGATTCTGTTGACCTCTTCGTCTTTTTTTGGATTGAGCTATTGACAACTGAGAGGTAGTTGCTTATTGTTTCAGCATACCTTCAGGATTGTCGGGTATTTTAATAGTTTTGTTCTATTTAAGAGATAATAACTATTAAGACTTGTATCATTTCTTTTTGTTTTTTGATGTATTAGAAGCTTGTACCTTGTGACAACCAATTCTGGAATGGTTTAGTTGGATTTATGCCTTATAGCCTTATGATTATTATGTTATGTTGTTTTAGCTTTCGCATTATCTTATTTTATCTTATTGTGATCTGTCTAAGTTGACTTGTCTCGGTGGGATAAAGACAAGTATCATCACCCCTAAAATTGAGTCATGAAAATTTGGTATTAGAGCTCAAGGTTCATAGGTCTCACATGTGTAGAAGCCCAGTCGAATAGAGTCTCAAAGATCGGCATAGAGATGTCTGTTGCTTTTCTTTGAGAGGCTATACAAACTGTTGGGAAATTCCTCTTTTACTTCTTTCAATTCAGTCAAGCGTGGAGTCTTGAGTTAGTCCTAAGTGTAGTTTGTTCTTTTTACAGATGGACAGGACTAAAGCATCAACTTCTATTATGGGAGAGACAACCCTTGAGATTGTTACTAATGCTTCACTTAGGGTTAGGGCTATGGACGGAATTAGAGGTTGAGGAAAGGGCTAGGGTCGAGAAGCAGCACTAGCCCGAGACTATGAGAGGGGTATCTCCCCCGAGCCCAAGCCTAAGATTGGAGGAGGTCAAGTTTCTCTAGAGTATACAACTAACACCATTATTACAAGATACTTTGCTGAGAGTGTTGGATGTACTACGGGGCATGGCACAGACAAGTAGTGCCACAGGTACATCGGGATGTTCACAGATCTAGGAAAATGGACAGGGTCCCACTATTCACGATCAAGTGGGCTAGCCATCACTAGTTGCTGCACCGATACAGATTACTACTAAGCTAGTACTTACAGTTGATGATCAACTGAGCTAGGAGCGGTTTCAAAAGATGAAACCACTCTAGTTTATGGGTGGTGAGGATGACAATGCGTATAGGTTCTTGACTTTATGCTATGAGATTTTGAAGGCTATTGGCCTAGTTGATCCTCCGGGTGTTAGATTTGTTGCTCTCCAGCTCAGAGGCATTGTTAGAGAATGGTGAAGGACATATGTGAGGTCTAGACCAGTTGGATTCCCTATGATAGAGTGGAGTGTATTCTCAGATGGGTTTTAGAATCTGTTCATTCCTTGGAGCGTTCAAGAGAAGAGTCAGATGAGGTTTGAAAGTTTGACTTAAGGTGGTATGACTGTTGCAGAATTTGAGGCTTGGTTTTGTTAGTTATCACACCATGCCATATCCTTGATTTCTATAGAGGTAGAGAAAGTCCGTAGATTTGTGAGAGACTTGGTTTTCTCCATTAGATCCTATGTATTTAGGTCAACCCACGACGGAGCCTCCTTCCAGACTATTATAAGTACCGCTAAGGAGGCAGAGTTGATAGTTCGAGAGGAGTTTGGTGGTCCTGAAAAGGCCTGATCTTCTGGTCATGATTCTAGCACTTCTTTAGGAGGTAGAGGATTCTATTGGGGAGGCAGTACATCACAACATTGATGTCTGGTGCATGCTTCATTGCTAGCTATAGAGGGTGGTTTAGGTTTATTTAGTGGTTAGAAATCTATAAGCCGGGGTGGCTACAACATTTCTCCTAGTTCTTTATACCATCAACCCACTCTGAGAGCTTGTTACAGTTGTGAAGATCCTAGCTACATGCTCAGACAATGTATTTTTCTAACTCATTCAGGACTACACCACACCTATTCAGCGGCACCTGTTAGGAATTTAGCACCTCTAGCTAGAGGTCCAGCACCACCAGTCAGTGGACGTGGTAGAGCTCATTCAGGTAGAGATGGTCGTGCTCCTAGTAGGGGTACTAGTGATTCAACAGTTCAGTTAGGTAGTCGAGACATGGTCCAGTCGCGTGGAGGTCGTGGTGCTTACTGTTAATCTCTTCTAGGTAAACCCAAAGAAGAGGCCTCAAATACAGTTATTACAGGTATAGTCCCATTTTGTCATAGCATGCATCTATGTTGTTTGATCCTAACTCTACTTATTTATATGTGTCCACATACATCTCTATTGGGTTAGATTTATTATGTAACCATATGTATGTGCTTGTGTATGTTTCTACCTCAGCAAGAGAGCCTTTACTAATGATTCAGGTGTACCAATCCTATCTTGTGTCATTGGCAGGTTATGACACTTGGTGGACATGATTATTCTTGACATGGCATACTTTGATGTTATTTTGGGTATGAATTGGCTATCTCTGTATTGTGTTATTCTTGATTGTTGTCAAGACAATTACTTTGGTTATTCCTGGTGGACCGAAGGTTGAGTGGAAGGTCTTATGTGGCTTCTTATCCCAACAATGTTATTTCTTATATCAAGGCTCAGAGATTGATTGACAGAGGTTGTTCATCCTGCTTGGCATTTATTAGCGATCTAGTGTTGATTCGCTTTCTGTGGAGTCTATTCTTATTGTTACTAAGTTTATGGATGTTGTTCTTATCGATTTCCGAGGAGACTCTTCTAATAGAGACATTAATTTTTCCATTGATATGAAGTCAGGCACTAAGCATATTTCTATTCCTCCCTATCGTATGGCTTCTGTTGAATTGCAGGAGTTGACAGAGCTGCTCTAGATTTATTGAGTAAGGGGTTCATTCAGCCTAGTATGTCACTATGGGGTGCTCATTCTGTTATAAAGAAGAAAGATGGGTCAATGAGAATGTGTATTGACTACAAACAATTGAGCAAGGTGTCTATCAAGAGCAAGTACCCTCTTTCTAGGATTGATGATTTGTTTGACCAGCTTCAGGGTGCAGCGGTGTTCTCTAAGTTTGATTTTTGGTCCGGGTATCACCAGTTAAGGATTAGATCATCTGATATTCCTAAGATTGCCTTCTGGATGAGGTATGATCACTATGATTTCTTGTCATGTCATTTAGGTTGACCAATGTACCTGCTGCATTTATGGAGCTGGTGAATAGAGTATTTTGACCATATTTGGATTCTTTTGTGATTGCATTTATTGATGATATCTTGGTCTATTCCAAGACCAAGGCTGATCGTATTAGACACTTGAGGATTGTGCTTCAGAGGCTTAGTGAGGAGAGGTTTTATGCCATGTTCTCCAATATGAGTTTTGGCTTAGTTCAATAGCATTTCTGGGGCATTAGGTGTCCAAGGAAGGCATCAAGGTTGATCTGGTGAAGACTGAGGTTGTTAAAGGGTGGACTAGACCTACTTCAGCTGCAGATATCCGTAGTTTTGTAGGTTTAGTACATAGTCTTTGTTTGGTTGGAGGAGTGTGAGGAGAGCTTCTAAAAGCTTAAGGACTTGTTGACTACCGCATTAGTCTTGACCTTGCCTGAGGAGGGCGTTGACTTCACTGTGTACTGTGACGCATCGGGTTTTGGTTTGGAAGGTGTGTTGATGCATAAGGGGAAAGTTATTGCCTCTTCCTCAAGGCAATTAAAGACCCATGAGAAGAATTATCCTACCTATGATTTAGAATTAATGGCCATTGTATTTGTCTTGAAGTTATGGTGGTACTATCTGTACGGGGTCATTTGAGATTTTTACTAATTACCACAATATACAATATATCTTCAGCTAGAAGGACCTAAATCTGAGACAAATGAGATGGATTGGGCTTATAAAAGATTATGATTTGATCATTTTATACCATTCAAGAAAGGCCAATGTAGTGGTTAATGCTTTGAGTAGGAAGACTTCAATTATAGGTAGCCTTGCAGCCATCTAGGTAGAAGAGCAACCCTTGGATAGAGACGTTCAGAGGTTGGCCAATGGATTAGTGAGCTTTAGCTTTCTAATGAGGGTGGTGTTCTAGTTTTCATAGAGGCCCAATCATCTTTGATGGATTAGATTCGTGAGCATCAGTTTGAGGATGAGAAGTTGTAGCTCATTTGAGACAAAGTGACTAGGGTGAACTTAAGAAGGTCGTACTTGATGCCGATGGGTTTTTGAGGAGCGGAAGCCAGATCGCATGCCTAAGGTAGGTGACTTGATCAGGTAGATACTTGAGGAGGCTCATTATGCTAGATGTTCTATTTACCTCAAAGCAGCGAAGATGTACCATGATTTGAGCCAGTACTACCGGTGGCGTGGTATGAAAAGGGAAATAGCTGATTTTGTGTCCAAGTGTTTGACCTGCCACCAAGTCAAGTGTGAGCATCAGAGTCCAGGAGGCGAGTTCCAGAGGATGCTCATTCCTACTTGGAAATAGGATTGGATCACGATGGATTTTGTAGTTGGTATACCCACTACTATGGGCTGGTTTGACTCTATCTGGGTTATTGTGGATCGTTTGACCAAGTCTGCGCACTTCATTTCGGTCAAATTTAGATTCACGGTGAAGAAGTCGGCTTAGTTATATATCAGCTGAATTGTAAGACTTCATGGTTGTACCCATGTTGATTGTATCTGATTGACGCTCTTTATTCACTTTCCACTTCTGGAAGGCCCTACAATATTATTTAGGCACTCGGTTAGACTTAAGTACAACATTTCATCCTTAGACAGATAGGTTGTCCAGAGGACTATTTAGGTGCTAGAGGATATGCTCAGAGCATGCGTTGTTGACCTTAGTGCTAGGTGGGATCAATATTTTCCCTTAGCGGAGTTTGCTTACAACAACAGTCATCATTCTAGCATACAGATAACTCATTTTGAGGCCTTGTATGGCCGGAGATGTGGATCACCCATAGGTTGGTTTGATTTTATTGCAGTGGATAGCCTTGACACAGACTTGCTTAGAGATGCCATGAAGTAGATTTGCCTAATTTAAAGTAGATTGTTGACAACCCAATGTCGTCAGAAGAGTTATGCCGACAAAGGTGTTCGACCCTTAGAGTTCATGGAGGGTGATCGGGTTTGGTTCAGGATCTCGCCCATGAGGTTCGAAAAGAAGGGCAAGTTTAGCCCTAGATTTATTGACTTTTTGAAGATTCTAGAGAGAGTAGGTGAGGTGGCCTACAGACTTGACTTGCTACCTAGTTTATCTTCTGTGCATCCGGTGTTCCATGTTTCTATGCTACAATATTATATCCCCAATTAGTCTCATGTGATATCTATTGATTCAATAGAGTTGGATCCATATTTGACTTATGAGGAGGAGACATAGCTATTCTAGATAGATTGGTCCGGAAGTTGAGGACCAAAGAGATAGCTTTGACCAAAGAGATAGCTTTAGTAAAAGTTTAGTGGCGACACCAGCCTAAGGGAAAGGCTACTTGGAAGACAGAGTCTGATAAGCAAACTCGGTACCTTCATCTTTTTGGGACTTCAGGTACGTTCCTTACTTTATGTTCGAGGATGAACATAGTTTTTAGTGGTGGATAATATAATGACCCTGAAGGTCATATTTTACTTTTTTGACAAAATTATCATTTTACCCCTCCCTTTAACAGCCTTGAATAACGTCTGATTGATTTTAAAGGTTGGTTTTTGAAAATTTTGTAAAAGTTGAGATTTTTACCAAAGATTTAATTTTTGAGGTTTGAATTGTCAACTTTTGAAATTTTGAGGCATTCGGAGATTTGAGTGTCGGAACGGGATTCCGTCAATTTTCTCAATTTTGAAATATGAAAATTGGTCTAGTAGAGTTGTCGAAATTAGATTTGAAGTTGTTATGTGGATTTCAGGTCTGGAGTTGGACATTGAGTTAAAATTTGAGTTTGGATTGACTTTGGCCATTGTTTGAACTTTCGGTGCTCGGATCAATTTTCTAATTATTCCAATAATCTTGGAAGATGATTTTAGTGCTAGAAATAGCTATTCCATAACAGTTGAATGCCCCAGTTTTGTTTTGATGTTTCAAGTGGCCTAAGTTAGAATTAAGGCGCTTAATCGAGTTTCTGGTTAAGAAGGCCTCGGATCCAATTTCTAATGATTCCATTGAGTCCAGAATGTCGAATTTAATAGGGTTGCCTATAAGGTTTGTATGTACGGGGTTCCAAACGAATCTCGAGGGTTGATTCCAAGTTTTGAAATTAATTGAAAAAGTTTTTATTGTGTTCTGGTGCAGGCTTCGCTATAGCGAAGACCTATCTGCTTTAGTGACCTCGCTATAGTGAAGCATGTTTCTCGCTATAGTGACCTCGCTATAGACCTCTGTGCACCTATTTTGGATATTTTCTTCATTTTTAAACTTTGAGAGCGCAGCTTGGATGTCTCTAGATTAATTTTTCAAAGGGTTTTCATTAAAAAAAGTATTTTCCACTTCCCTTATCATTACCCATTAATTACCCTTTGATTTTAACATCAAATTGGGAAGATTCAAATGAGAAAAATTTGGTATTTTCATGAACTTTAAGATCTTAATAAAATTGATGACTGTGAACTCGTTTCAACTCTATTTTTAAATTGATTTTTACTGGTGATTTTCTAATCATGAGAGGAATATTTTCATCATTTCCAGATTTTGACATATTTTTGGTAGTAGATTTTTGGACGATTTTACCTTTTTTCCCAAATCGCTTGATTCTAGAGTTGTTAATTTCGTATTGTGATTTCGAATTTATTTTCAAAAAGATTTTAGTGCTTCAGATTCATTTCGAAAGGGGAAAACATTGTTGTTGGAGTGATTGATTGTCTAAATTGAGGCAAGTGAATTTTTAACCCTTGTTAAGTTTATTAAACTTAGTATTTCCTTTCAATGTCAAATTTGGGGGATTAGTAAATTGTTCTAGTAGATATGATTTGGGTAATGGGGATGTGGAAGTGATGACATGGGTGATTTGAATTGAAATTATGCCTAATTATGATTGATTAAGATTTGTGAATTGATATTGTGAGTTGAGCTTGTAATGCCAATGATGAGAATGTAAATTTTTTCATGTGTTTCTACTTGAATTTTAATTCATGATACATGAAATTTTCCAATGAAGTATTTATATGAAATATTGAGTTAAATGCATACTTGAGATATTGTTCAATTTGTTGAACTAAGTGTTGTAAAATATGGACTAAATGATGAATAATCCTAAGTTATGATGGTAATTTGTTATTGTAAAACACTTTGCTATGATATGATATGGTTATTATGTAATATGTTGATGATGACACAATATTGAAAGAACAATGAAAGTGGTTAATGATTAATGGATAAATGATATATGTGGACATCTTACATATTCTTATACTTGTGGAAGAGATTATTATTTTGTGATGACCTATACTTGTTTGATGTTCCGTTGATATGAAAATCCGAAGGAAAATAGTTCTAGCAAGAAAAGAAATAAAAAATCTAAGGGAAATGGTTCTGGCTAGATGATAGTGATAATGATTTGATGTGATTATTGTATCTATGAATAATGTTGATTCTTGAATACTCTCATGCCTATCAGATATGTGTTATGTGTTGAAATAAAAAGTCGAACGAAAATGGTTCTAGCTAGAAAAGAAAGAAAAAAAATGAAAAGTCAAAGGGAAATGGTTCCGGCTAGGAAAGGAAGAAAAAAAAAGAAATGAAACGCCGAAGGGAAATTATTCCGATTAAGATATGAAAATAAATGTTAAGGGGAAATGGTTCTGGCGAATACATAATCCATATGTGACCCTCATGAGTTCCAGTTTGATTATATCAGCGGATGTGTATCATAGGATAGATGTGCGTCATGGTTACTTGACATTTGCATTGTATTGCTTGCATTTCAAAACATTTCATTTCATATTATATTATCCCTTACTTGAAAGTTGATATCTGTACTAAATCTGATGTATTGAATGACTCGAATCTTGTATGTTGTAGAGATTGAACTATTGAAAAGTAGTGACATATGATGAGTGACTTGAGCCTTGTATATTGTGAAGATTGGGCTATTGAGATACTGTGATATGGGATTGTAAATATTTATATTATCTATATTGTGTATGTATAGAGGTATGCGGTTGGGATGGAAGGAATGCTTAGATCTTTATTCTTTCCCTATGATTAGATCTACTTAATGGGTACCTTGGTACTCTCCCTTGTTTTTCTACACATGTATGTAGGTTGTGAGCCCGAATCCTGATGACGTTCTTCATCTCATTTTGGACCGAGCTATTGACAGTTGAGAGGTGGTTACTTATTGTTCTAACATACCCTCAAGACTGTGAGATATTTTACTAGTTTGTTCTATTTGAGAGACAAAGACTATTAAGACTTGTATCATCTCTTCTTATTCTGATGTGTTAGAGGCTTGTACCTTGTGACAACCAAGTCTGGGATGATTTAGTTGGATTTATGCCTATAGCCTTGTGATTATTATGTTATGTTGTTTTAGCTTTCGTATTATCTTGTTTTATGTGGTTATGATCTATTTAGACTGACCTGTCTTGATGAATGAAGATAAATGTCATCACCCTCGAAATCAGATCGTAACAGATTACCATTACATTTAGGGAATAATCTCGGATCATAACGACGACCACAACAAAAAGGGTGGGAGCAACAAAGGCAACATTAATAAAAGTGGAGATGGGGATCGGGGGAGGGGAGGGGAGCATAAAGCCTTCGTGCAAATAATAAAATTTTAAAATCAGTGTTGATATTATTAATCTTAACTCAATCTCCCTTAATTATTGTTGAAGTTATTTTGTCCCTCTTACAGCTTGTTTGGATGGTGGTTTTCCGTGGTATGGTATGGTATGGTTATTAAGAGAACCACGTTTGTTTTGATTGTTTCATTAATTATATGGTATGGTATGGTTTTGTTTCATGGTTCTGTAACCATGAAAACCCCCACTTTTTGAAACCACCAATTTGGTGGTATCCCATGGTTCCCTTATTTTTTTTTCAATTATACCCTTATTTAAATTTAAATAATTATAATTTATCCTTTAAACTTCACCTTAATATATGTATTATTTTTTTTATTACATTCTCCGCATCAACTTTTGAAACTTCTTTTCCACCTCCTGTCTTTTCTTTCACGTTTTAGTGTATTTTTTGAGGTTCGTTTATTTAAAAGTTCTTACTTTTTTATTTTCTTGTATTGTTTGTATAGAATAAAGATATATTAGCTTGTATGTTTCTCTATGTATTTATTTTTTAAAAAAAGTTATTAAAAAACTATTGATAAATTTAATATTTATAATAATTAAGAATATTTTTGTAAATTTATAAGTTACGATACAGTCAAATCAAACAACAAATTATTATTAAAACAATAGCAACCCGTACAGTCTATCCAAACATTGTATGGTATGGTACTGTACGATACCATACCATACCATGCATACAGTACCATACATTATGAAACCATGACAAACCACCATCCAAACAAGCGGTTAATTATATTTCCCTAAAACGAAGTGGCATAGGAAGATAAGAAAACAAATGTAATTAATTGACCAATTTGCCTTACCATTCCAAAAATACTCTTTTTGCTCGGGGCTCAACCCTCCACCCCCCGGAAAACTCCAGTAACCACTTTCATTGACCCCTTTCCATCTTCCAGACATCCTTCTACCCTTTTCTTTCTCCCCAGATCTCTCTCTCCCTCCCTCTCCCTCTCCCTCTCCCTCTCCTTCCCACTTAGCTAAATTCGAATTTAGATTTGTTCGTTTTCAGTCGAATCAGATATGGAATTCCCCACTTTTTTCCACTCAATTTCTCTTTTAGCCACTTTCTTGGCGTGATCTGTAAAGTTTTGATATTGGTTTTTTTTTCTTTATTTCGTAATTCTTTCATTTTCTGGGCAATTGATAGTGGGTTCCGAGAGCTTAACGCCGGCGGCGGCGGCGACAGAGGCCGAGCCACCGCTGAAGAAGTATGGTGTCACGAAGCCTTTGTCCCTTGCTGGGCCCACCGAGGCAGATCTTCAAAGAAATGCAGCTTTAGAAAAGGTGGAAACTTTTTTATTGTTTTTTCTAGGTTCTGAACTCAATTTTGCCTATGAATTTGTACTGAATTTGAATTTTTTTGTTGTTGTAGTTTTTGAAGGAATCAGAGTTGTATGAGAGCGAGGAAGAGACAGCAAGGAGAGAAGAGGTGCTGCATCAGATTGATCAGGTAAGTTTTGAAACTTAGTAATATTAGCTTAATCAGTTGTAGTTGTTTTGCTTTATTCTTACATTAATTTTGATTGTACAAGCTTTAGGTTTTGCATAAGTTGTTAATATGTATGTTGGTTCGCAGCTTTATGTTGTATTATAAATTCAGTGTCTGTGATATATTGGGAATTAGGCAAACGAAAATACTGAAGTATCTTTTCGTTTTGGGTTGGGTTGTTGATTATTAGCCTTCAATTACAGTTTTTGTCTTAGGAGGAGTTGAATAAGTGAAGACTTTCTTGTTGAGCCCTGCAATTAACAACTTTTCTTGATGGCATTGGTTGATAACCATGATGAAGTCCATATTTGTTGGTCAGTCTTAATCCTAAAGGGTATGTTAGAATTAGATCTTTGGGCTTTATTGTGTTTCAGGTTTTCATATGTTAGCACTTTAGTTAGTAGGAAGAAGTATTGAATGTTTTAGGGCTTAGTAGGAAGAAACAACAAAGGAAGCAGGTAAGATAATTGAATCCTTAGGCAGAACATTTAGAGGGTTAGTGGTTGGGATTGAATTAATCTTATAGTGTTGTTTGTACTTTAGATGGCGCTGGCAGAATACAACAAAAGGAAAATAGGAATACTGAAAGACTATAGCTTTTGTCAAGAAGTAAAAGAACAAAATTCTTTTATGTTCAAATTTATTTGATGTTGTATCATAGAATTTGTGTGAGAAGGAAACAGAAGAAAGGAAAAGAAAATCTTATTAGTAATTTAAAGGATCTTATCAAATGATTTTCTAATAAAAAGGGCAAACCTGGTGCACTAAAGCTCCCGCTATGAGTAGGGTTCGGGCAAGGGCCCGACTACAAAGGTCTATTGTACACAACCTTACCTTGCATTTCTGCCAGAGGCTGTTTCCAAGGCTTGAACCCGTGACCTCCTAATCATATGGTAGCAACTTTACTAGTTACTCCAAGGCTCCTCTTTCAATAAAAGATGAACCTTTTTATAAGTGTTATAGATAATACATGGGCCTATGATATTGTCCAACACATGACAATTTTAACTTGGGAACCTAACTCTTTTAATGCTTCATTCTACCATTTTAGCAGTAGTACTTTACTTTCTTATTTGTTCCATCATACTTAAAGGGGGGCTAATCAATAAGTAGTTTGCGTATTTAAAAAAATTACAGAAATAAATAGTTGTGGAAGAATTTGGCATAGTAGCTGAAAAGTTCTTGTATCCGGAATTTGGCGTGAAACTTTTATATATTTCCCACTAGAACTTATGAGGTTATCTGGATTGGAAGAAATATGAGAATTCTTGAAGGGGTAGAGATGACTTTTGTAGTTGTCAATTGCCTCCTGTCACTTATTTTCTTCTGGCGTACCCATGAAGTTCCTTGGTGTATAGATGATTGGATGGGTGTCTTTCGTAGAAATCATGTATTTTGCGGGTACATTTTCTACTTTTCTGGTATACTTCTTGTATGTGGGTGTGTTTTGGCCCAAACATTAGTGAAATATATTTGTACTTTATAAAAGAAAAAGGTGGTTTTGTCAGTGTTTATTGGGAAAGAGGCATGGTGTTGCAAAAATGGTTATTACAAATCTGATGATTCACTTGAAGATCACTGAATAGAGGAAAATGCTGCTGGAATGATTGTGGGAAAGAGTTTTGAGCTACATTGGAAATAAGAAGTGATTCTGCTAGTTATCAGTGGGAGAAAGTCTTGTGCTACCCCCCGCTAAACCAAAAACAAAATAGAGATTTCCAGGCAGTGATTCTTATTTGAAACATGAGCTGCTAATATCTTTTCCCTTTTTGTTTGTTAGAAGACATACATAATACATAACTAAAAGAATACATGACATAGGACATAGTGACTTTCTTATATTGTGAATAGTTAAGTTGTGGCCTGCTAGCTCAGTCCGAAGAGTGATTCCTCGGTGCTGGCTGGAAAGATTTGATGGGAAGGACATGAAGTGTCGTATTTTTTTAGTTTTTTTTATAGGACCTATTTATGATTTTTAAATATATAATGACATTATTCCCACAAGTAGGGTTTGGGGAGGGTAAGATGTATGCAAATTTTATCCCTACGAGGTAGAAATGTTGCTTTCCTATAGACCTTTGTCCTAAAGGAAGTGTAATCAAAATAGAATAGAAAGGAAATAATGACTACAAAAATAGCTGGATAAACAAAGCAAATAAAGTAACAGGGTAGTAGTTAAAAAAGAATAAGATGCTTGCAATACTTCCTCCGTTCATTTTTACTTGTCCACTTTGGACTTTGCATGCTCCTTGAGAAACAACGATTGAAATAAGGATTTTACCATAATGCGATATTAATTAATGTTTGGTATTAGGTCTTGTAAAATGATTCGGGGATTATGTAATTAATGCTGAGGGTAAAACATGAAAAAAATTAATCATCTTTATATCTTTATATTAAAGTGACAAGTAAAAGCAAAATCTATTTTTGGAATATTGGACAAGTAAAAGTGAAATGTATTTTTGGATTACTGGACAAGCAAAAGTGAATGTTGGAACACTAGATAAGATTACTAATTAAGGAAAAGATGAGATGAGCATATTAGCCCTTTGCCTCTCCCACATTAAAGTACAACAACACTCAGCTACCTACTACTAAGTTGAAGGTGTGCCATATCTGGCTATACTTTTTGATAAGTAATGATATGTTTAATGTTTAATTACAATTCCTAACCCCAACCCCCCAAAATGCTCATAGTGTATCCTGAACTCTTTTTGGTTCACCATGTAAAGGAGGCTTCGATTCTCCTAAGTCATGAAACTGGGTTCTTAATCTTCTCTTAAGGTCATTTTTTTCCTTGATATTTCCAATAGGACCAAGACTATTTATTCATCTATTTAGCCCATACCTATGTTTGAACTCCTTAAGCAACATCGACTTAAACCACCCTCTTCCATAGTGTTTTCTTGCCCCCTATTTGCATGAAAATACAATATCGAAACTAAGTTATTACTAGAGAAAGCAATTTCATGTTAAGCTAAAGGCAATGCAAAACTATTAAAATAAAGAAAAATATAGCTAAAGGGGCGTATATGCCATTTGCTAGGAGGCATAAGCTACTTAACTTGCTATTAAAGTCATTTAGGCTTTAATACAAGCTGAGGAGTGTAAAGATGAGCTTTGAAAAAATAAGTGCTTTTAGATGTACAATTCACACAACACAATAATACCTTGTTTGGATGGTTGTTACATGTTTATTGTATTATATTGTTAGATTAAATACAATATTTGTTTTGATTGTTACTTACATTTTATCATATCACATGGTTAAACCCATGTGTTCACCCTTCAGGGTGGCCCAGTGGTTTGGGCTTGGTACTTCCATGTTGGAAATCTCAGGTTCGAAAACCCTTGCCTGCAAAAGCAAGGGGATTTGCCTTTTGGGTTGAGCTCGTCGCACCGAGCTCGCCTAGTGCGGGTTACCTCTCCTATGTGGTTTGCAAGCTATTACATGGAGCGGGGTAATATCCTGAGCCCACCCAAAGGGTAGCGGTTACGGATTCCCCTTGTCAAAAAAAGTCTCAATTTTTGGGATCCTCATTCTTCAACAAGGCACTAGTGAGTTAGGACTTGCTACGAGACAAAAAATGTTTTATAATTTGAGAGGATGGGTTACCTCTAGAAAATTATTTTCAAGATAATAAAAGGAAGGAGCCTAGATTTACTAACGAATCTAGGTGTGCAGGGTAAAAATATTCATAGACAAGTTTGGGTGTAAATTTAGTTCAAACTATTTGATTGACATGTGTGACCTAGATGCTTCTCCACACAAGCTTGAGGAGCAGCTATGCTATCATATTGTACTATTGTCTATGTCGTGTATCGATGGCCTCTTCAAGTGATTTCTATGGTTTTCTTTCTTTAGTCATGTATGCGAATTATATATTTTTTGTGTTTTTCTACTATGTACTACTTAGTTTTATTATGGTAATAAAAATTATTGATTGAACTTTGTGTAGGTATGGGCATGGGAGCGTATGATCTCATTATGATTTTAAAAGTTGTAGGCCTGCCATTTAAATAGATGGGGCTTATCTTTGTGGCATGTAGATATGAAACTATTAATTGCCATTACATTTGATTAATAGAAATATCTTTCCACCTGCATTCGCTGTGAGGACGAGCTTTGAATTTTGGTCATGGTTTTTGAGTTACTACAGAAGCATGTTGTTGGCGAGCAAAGAAGAATTGACTGCCATCAAGGAGTCTTGCATTGTGTTCAATCTTTCGACTGGTTAAACCACAAATTGCATATCATAGGTTTTTGTTCGATACTTAGAATCCAATTTAATAAAAAAATTAAATAGTGAACTCGAAAATCTAATGTGGTTGGCGTCTTGGAGCACCGGAAAAAGTTCTTGGGATAGATGCAAAAATTGAAGCATTGTCCTCTGAAGCGCATATGTGGTTAACTAATCATCTTTGAAAAGACGACAATGTACAAGGATGATGGTTGTAGATGGGGGGCTATGACAACAAAAACAGGGTACATGCTTTAAATAAGACCAAACAAACGTGGTTACAAACAGTCGAAAGATTGAACCAAACAAACGTGGTTGCAAACAGTCGAAAGATTGAACCAAACAAACGTGGCCGCAAACAGTCGAATGATTGAACACATTGTAAGATTATTGAAGGTTAGATTTAAAGTGATTCCTCTTTGCTCGCCAACAACATGCCTCCACAATCACCTCATAAATCATGACCATGATACAAAGCTCTGCCACACAACTATTAGCATATGCAAGTGGAAAAGTACTTTTGTATGCATCAATTGCAACGATAGTTAATATTTTCATATCATACATGCCATGAAGATGAATCTCATCTATTGAAATGATTAATCTACAATTTTTGAAACCATAATGGAGTAATACGCTCCCACATGCCCATATCTACAAAAAATAGAATCAAGAATTTTTAGTATCATAATAAAATTAAGTAGTACAAATACACAATATAAAATTCACATACCTGCACTAAATGTAGAAAATTGCAAATTTATTTAAAGAAATTATCGATGCACGGGATAGACAAAAGTTAAAGTATGATAGAGAGCCACTCCTCAAGCTTGTGTTGACATTGCGTTTAAGTCACGCATGTCAATCAAAATAGTCTGAACTAAATTTACATCAGTCTTGTCGGGAAATGTTGTTCCTCCGCCCAACTAAATAGGTACAACCTAACCCTGTGTTGCACCTCTATTTCCATCGAATGATCAGTAATATCATCTAAATGATTAATATATGTAATTAATCTAGATACCTATATTTTGTTTTCCAGAAAATAAATTTTTGGGGTAAACTATCATGTCCAATTATAAAACCTTTGTTGTCTGGTAGCAAGTCCGAACTCATTAGTGCCTTGTTGAAGAAGCGGTCCCATTTAAGACCAGGCCAAACATAATTTTCATGTCCTGTAATATTCTGGTCTTTTCACCCCTTCTCATGTGAAAGGTATTTCTGGCTGCCATCTTTCATTAATGCAGAAATTAGCCCATATTGCCGGGTACACACCCTATCTCTATAACCCCTCTAAATCAACCTTCATAATCATTAAAAAAAAAAAGAGTACAGCTTCTATGATGACCAAATATAATAAATTAAATATATTTGGTCCTTAATATTCATATTTTCAAGAGTTATAAAGATTCACTGTTCAATAACATAATTTTGAAATAAAAATGAAGTGAAAAACTGAAATTGCCTTGTTGGCACGGTGTAGTAGTTAAAAGCGATAAGAATGCTCAAAGCATGAATTTTTCCTTAATTTTGAACGTGTAAGTTCAAAAAACCAGATGAGGGTTTATGTAGAGTATCCGCCTCATCAGTCGTGCTTTGGCCAGTGCTTCACAAGGTGCAAGTGGTTCTGCGCTTCATGAGGCATAACAAACTGTAGGCCTTGTCAGTCACAGTCAACATCTTGTGAATGCAAGGTAATTTATTCCCTTGCCTAGGAAACAAACGTAAGTAGGAGAATAACTTATACAGCTAAGGCGTGGGGCTGTCCTTGCAAGGCGTGATGCCCTTCACACATTAGCAATGACAATGTATGGCCCCGTTAACCTTTGTAGCAAGGTGTGGGGCAGTACACACCCTTGCCTTTTGGTTTGTATTTTTAATAGTCTCTTTGGAATTTTTGGAAGAAAACGTTGCCCTTTAGGCCAAGGATTCACAGGTTTTTTTTGCTGAAGTACGTAAATATATACGTGGGAACCCATGTACAAGAGAGCACATTGGCATTTTGGTTGCAGTTTGCACCTTTTGTACGCTAAGACTTGTGATCAATCCCCCTGTCCTTATTGTTTTGTAAGTGCCTCTTTTTTTCTCTTTTTTCTTCCGTTTCTTTCTTTTCCCTTATTGGTTCCTTCGTTGTGTCTCGATTTTTTTGTCTTTATATTTTCTCTGTGTTTCTATTTTCATTTCTTTCTTTGCTCTTTTAGTTCATTCTTGAAGTTTCAATATCTTTTTTCTTCTTCTTTGTCCTTGTAGTATCATTTTTTTTAATCTTTTCTTTTATGTTTCTTATTTACCAGTTCTTTCTTTTTGTCATTTTTTTCTTTTCTCTTTTACTTCATTCTTCAAGTTTCTAAATTCCTAAAAAAGTAAATTTTCTATTTCCTCTGGATCTCTCTGTGCATGAATTTTTAGCAACGCTTTTATGAATAATGGCAACTTTTTAACTAGTGTCTTGTCATTTTCTCATTTTTCTTTTTCTTTAGTCATTTTGAATTTTTAAAGTGAACTTTATCCAGATAATCATATGCTATCATTGATCGCTTTTAAAATATGTAAAACTTGTTAAGAACAGTCCTTGGATAAGACCCCTAAATGACTAAACTACAATCCTTGGACAAGACCTTAGATGACTTGACTATCCCTAATTCCTTTTTCTAAATTTTTTTTGTAATCATATTGAAATGGTTATAAATGTTCTTTTTAATTCTCCAAATTCATTTAGTGTAATTTGATGATTTCACTAAAAACAATTTCTCCATTATTTTTTTTTGGATTTTTTTATTGAATGTAAATTCGTGGATTAACCACTTGAACTATTTTGTTAAAAAATAGCCTTTAGGTATTTGAACAATTTAAGTAGCCTTAAATCGATGTTTAGTTTAAGATATATTTGACCCCCCCCAAAAAAAACTAAAAATATACCGTCTCCTCAAGGATCTCCATAGTGGTATATCACACCTCAAAATTAGTAACAATTTTTTAAATATGTATTTTAGTATTTAACTTAACTACAACAACAACATACCCAGTGGAATCCCACAAGTGGGGTCTGAGGAGGGTGGAATATACGCAGACCTTACCACTACCTCGTAGAAGTAGAGAGGTTGTTTTCTGGGAACCCTTGTTTCAAAAACCCATAAGCAGAATAAATTAGATATGACAAAAAGCACATGTCAATATGTAAATACGATAAAATTAACACACATATGACAGATGTAAAACATGTGTACTCCTGCTACCTTACTATACCTTCACCTAACCCTACAAACCAATTAACCCGCTATTCTAATTCGCGACCTCTACTCCTTTCTATCTAAGGTCATGTCCTCGGTGAGATCCAATTTCGCCGTATCTTGTCTGATCATCTCCCTCCCGTACTTCTTCGGTCCACCTCTACCCCTCCATGTAACTCCCAAAACCAACCTCTCGCACATCCTAACAAGAGCATTGGTATTCTGTCTCTGCACATGTCCAAACCATCGCAGTCTCGCTTCCCTCAACTTATCAACCACCGGGGCCACCTCTAGCTTCTCTCGAATGGTCTCATTCCTAATTTTATCCCTCCTTGTGTAACCACACATCCATCTCACCATCCTCATCTCTGAGATATGCATCTTCTGAACATGTGCATTTTTTATTGGCTAACACTCCACCCCATACAACAAAAATGGTCTAACCACCATTCTGTAAAATTTACCTTTGAGTTTAGGTGGTATCTTCTTGTCACAATACTCCAGAGGCAAGCCTCCATTTAGTTCGTGCTGCCCCTATACGATGTGTGACATCATCATTGATATTGCTGCACTTTGGATGATGGACCCCAGATACATAAAGTTTTCCCTTTTGGGGATAGGTTGAGTGGCATGCCTCACATCAATGTCTGCTTCATCCCTTGCAATACTGAATTTGCACTCCAAGTATTTTGTTTTGGTCCTGCTCAAATCGAATCCTTTGGACTCCAAGGCGTGTCTCCAAACGTCCAACCTATCATTAACTTTAGTCTGAGTCTTATCAATCAGTACTATGTCATCTGCAAATAGCATATTCCATGGAACCTCCTCTTGGATAGATTGCGTCAGCTCATCCATCACTATGGCAAACAGGAAAGGGCTCAAAACAGATCCTTGATGGAGTCCCATCTCAACAGCAAAATACTCTGAGTCTCCTACTATTCTTACCCGAGTTTTGGCTCCGTCGTACATGTCCTTGATCGCCCTGATATATGCCATTGGGACACCTTTCACCTCTAGACACCTCGATAGGACATCCCTTGGAACTTTGTCATAGGCCTTCTCGAGATCAATGAACACCATATGAAGGTCCTTTTTTACCTATATTTCTCAACTAATCTTTGAACAAGATGAATTGCTTCAGTAGTGGACTACCTCGGCATGAATCCAAACTGATTCTCCAAAATAAACGCTACTCTTCTCACCCTTATCTCCACCACTCTCTCCCAGTGACTTAACAACCTGATACCCCTGTAATTGTTACAGTTTAGAATATCCTCTTTGTTCTTATACAATGGAACCATTGTACACCTCCATTCATCAGGCATCTTGGCAGTCTTCATAATAGTATTGAACAGTCTAGTCAACCACTCTATGCCATCCTTGACCATATTCTACCAAAAATCTATCGGAATCTTATCGGGTCCGACCGCTCCCCTCTCTTCATCCTACTAATAGCCCTTCTAACCTCCTCAACTCTGAACCGCCTGCAATAGCCAAAATCACGATGACTTTCGGAGTGTGCCAATTCACCTAGCTCAATATTTCTATCTCCTTTTTCATTTAAGAGTTTATGAAAGTAAGCTTGCCACCTTAGTTTAATGGAAGTGTCATCCATCAACACCTTACCCTCCTCATCCTTGATGCACTTCACTTGGTCCCAGTCGCGAGCTTTCCGTTCTCTCTCTTTAGCGAGCCTATACAATCTCTTGTCCTTGACTTTATCACTTAGTTCCTCATATAGACGCTCAAACGTTGTTGTTTTAGCACTCGTCACCGTCATCTTTGCTTTTGACTTAGCCGTCTTATATGTCTCCTTAAGCATTCGCTTTTCATCTTCATCCCTACACTCCAACCACTTTGTGTAAGCAACCTTCTTATGTTTCACTTTGACCTGAACTTCCTCATTCCACCACCAATTGCCCTGACTTCCGCCAAAGGTCCCTCTCGAAACCCCTAGTACCTCGGTAGCTACCTTTCTAATGCAACCAACTGTAGTGTCCCACATATTGTTCACATTTCCATCATTACTCCAGGCCTCTAAGTTTCTCAACTTTTCTTCCATCTCTCGGGAGAGGGCAGGAGTAAGGCATCCCCATCTAATCCTCGGTTGGGCCTAAATAACCTTCTTCTTTTCTCTCTTGATCTCTAAATCCATCACTAGAAGCCTATGTTGAGTAGAAATATTCACTCGGAATAACCTTGCAATTCTTACATAGACTTCTATCGCTCTTTCGGAGAAGTAGGTATTCTATTTGAGTCTTAGCTACCGTACTACGAAAGGTAATCTATCTGAGTCTTAGCTACCGTATTATGAAAGGTAAAAAAATTGAACAAGAAGGAATCAAGAAATATATGCAAGCGGAGGAAAATGGGAGATGTCACCTGAATAATACTCGTATTGATATTTCCGAAGGTCTATCCAGCCAACTTGATAAAGTTTGATGTTGTTAATTAGTAGAAACTCAGTGTTTTCTTCTGGGAATCAAAAGGAGAAAGAGAGCGAGAGCAAAAACAGCTTTCTTGAAGATTGATTGAGTCAAAAAAGGTGCAGTAGAGTAATTTCTTGAAAGAGATCAAGAAAGTGATTGAGGTGCAAATCAACACCCCAAAATTGCGGGAAGGATCGAGAAATCAATGGCGGTCGAAGCAATTAGAAGAAACCCCAAACTGAAAAGCAAAATAGATAAGATTTTGAACCAAGAAAAGCACAACCCAAATTTGATCTTCAACCAAGATTTGCATTCCAGATGAAATAGAAAATCCTATTAAAAAAATAATATTATCTAACGGTTATCTATCTTGGTCCAATTACATGAAAATGAAAAAAAGTTTCATAATAACTCAGGGGTATAAAAGGAAATATTTTTTTTGTAGAATTTTAAATCAAACACAGATTAAATGAAAAGAATGAACCAAACACTCGATAAAAAAGAATTCCCGGATAACCAATTCTCGCATTACTAATCCCTACATTACTAATTCCTGTGCCAAACGAACCATTAGTATTATTGACCTACAGTTTGGTCGCTATCATGTGCGTTTCCATTCCAGAAGTATTATTCTTGTATTTTCTTATTCCTATATCTCTATTACCACCTATTGTTTCTTTCACTTCAGTCATCCTTTTATCAGGCTGTTGTTTCTTCTTCTTGTTATTACTTCTTTATCATTCGTTCTCGATCTGAGCGTCTTCGGAAACAACCTCCCTATCTTTAGTAGGTAGGGTAAGTTCTGCATACATTCTTCCCTCCTCGGACCCCACTTGTGAAATTTCATTGGGGTTTGTTGTGTTGAAGCTTTTGTAGTACAAAATTCTTCTGCCCCAGCTATATGTCGGTTGTACAATCACAGTCCTCTTAAGTCTGCTAAAGCATGTACTCATTCTACGATGTCTTTCTTTATGTGATAAAATGTTTGCCTCATCTGGGTGGTGGGTGATTATTAACTTAATCTCCAAGAGGACTCTGGGTTGGAGTTGTTTCCGGTTGTGTTTTTGGCATGATATGTAGTGACAATTGGCAGAGTAATATCTACGTATTCCAAAAAGTTAGCCCATGAAAATTTCCATCTTTGGCGAAAGTTTCTCAAGCATCTGTAGAAAGAAAAGTATGCATATCTGAGTATTTTTATGTAATTTCTGATTGTAAGTTCTAAGTAAAGGATGAGTCAAGTGGTCTGAATTGCACTTTCAATATTGACTAAATTTGACATGAAAATCGTATAGTCAAACTGGAGTATGACCACTTTATATTTGGTCATAACTGAAATGCACATTGTAAGAAGCTTTATTTTGCTTTAAGTTCTAGTATGTTGTACATATTCAGAACTAAGATTGTAATATTTTAAGTTTTTGCTTGCTGATATAATAAGTGCATGCTAGCACTAAGTTTTTAGTTGGTGCTACTTTGTCTCTGTTATATCTAGCTCTTATCTTGTGTGGTATCATTTTGATCAAAACCAATAAGCCTGATAAGGACAAGAACAAGATGATGAGACCTGTGGTCAAGGCAAAGGATTTGTATGACTTCGGATTACAACAACAACAACATACCCATTGAAACTCTGGGATTTCCGAAAGCACCCTTCTATCTTTCTCACAATTATCAGTTGTAAAAGGGATTTGTTTTAAATCATTGTCATGACCAATGTATAAGAGGTTAAACTAAAGCCTTCTATCTTTCTGATTTTTCCGTATAAATGTTTTCTTTTTGTGTCTCCATTGTCCATGCGAAAGCTCTTCCTTCTGTTTCTGCTTTCATATAGAGCATATTGGCTGGATCTTTTATAATCTTGCAACATAACATCTTGAGAATCTCTATTTTGGATGCATTGCTTGCTCTTCTTTTGGAAGGTGTGCCATTTATATTTCCACTATATTAAGTTAAAAAGTCCTACTCATTGAGATCCAGCTTCCATCAGCATGCAGATCTTGGTGAACTCTGTGCTCTCATCAGTTTGCTTCCATCTTCTCCCCCATTCCCCCATCCCTCTTCATATTTTGGTAAGTGTGATAACAAAGAGTACCAAAGGCTTTATTATTCTGAAGCATCATACACATAAACCATTATTGTTTTGTCTACCGAATTAGTATCACTTGCTTATACTAGCTGAATTGATAAGCAAGAATTGCTTATACTAACTGATAAATAAGAATTGAGTTGTATTGGAAGTATAATGGGTGTTCTCTCACTAATTTATGAGCTTGTATGCTGAGAAAGTAAGATGCACAAGCCAATAATTTTGTTGTGCTGGTATGCGATTTTCCAAGCTGGGGCAACCTTCCGATAGTACCACATTAGGAGAAGCCCTCTCCCCGTTGCAATATTTTTAAAATCCAACTTTTAGACTTAACCAAAAATAATCTAAGGCAACTTTTGGATAGGGAAAAATGATAATTTGATCGAAAGTACTGAAAATGACCTTTAGGGTCATTACAATACGTAGGCCATTAAATGCATTCATACCATCAGATTCTAAAACACTGCATAGTTTCTTTAATTAATATTATTGTTTGTACTCTCGATAGGCAATTTAGGCTCGCTGGATAAATTAATCAGGTTAAATGCGTTTGATGTAGGTAGGTTTGGGGAAATGTTCATTGGGAAAAAGAGGGTTTTTCCCTTGGATTGACTTTTCACCGTGTTTTCGAAGAATTTGATAATCCAAACTATCATTCATTGTATAATTTTACATAACACCTGTGTTGAACATAGGCATTTCTTAACATGAATCACCTATCAACAACAAACAAATTAAAGATTTGAAGTTTGAGGTTTTCTATAGTAATCTCAAATCATTTCATAACAAGAATTGAGTTCACAATTAAATATTTATAAAATTATAATAAAAATTTTAATACATATATAAAGTACAAGTAAAAGTTATTGAATTTTCAAAGCCCGTATCCAAAGAGCTAGATTTGGCTCTGCATAATGACAAATCCAATGAAATCTCATAAGACTAAGAGAAGGAATATAGTGTGTACACATGTTGTTACTATGCAGGAAATAGTAAAATTACCGAAATACCTTCGGAATTACCTGTTGGTCTATAAGAATTAATCAAACTAAAACTATCATATTATCATTTTCCTTGGACATGAGAGTATAAAAACAATTGCAAATGAGGATAGTTAAGAATTTTTAAAGTTAAATCCTTTGTTAGTTGTCAATCTTCCATTTACAAATTGATGGTAAGAGAACTGACAACTTATAGAGATCACAACAGTGAAATAAAGTTACTAATTTAAGAAAAAAACTATTTGAAAAAAATTGTTTAACATCGTCTTTTAAAGATGTTTACACAACCATTATGTGTAATAATTATCCAAAAGATTTTTATATTTTGTTTTCTGGTGTAAGGACAAAAATTTCATTCTTGATTAAATACTGTGACATAAATATAATTTCAAAATTTAATTGTAACCAGTTTTACTCATGTTCTTCAATTTCATATAAGCATAGTCTTTTTAAACACCACCCCCCTCCCCCCCCCCCCCAAAAAAAAAAAAAAACTATTGCCCACTGAATAAATTTGTTATGATGCAATAATTCACAATCAACACGAGATATAAAGTGCACAAGGTAAATTTAGTGCAGGAAGAGCGATTGAAAAACATTAGCAAATTACGAAGATTGATCTCTAAAATTAATTCTTTATAAGATACCACATGTTGCACCAACTAAACTATCTTCATGAGTAATGCACGCCTAATTAGCAACAAGGTGTGTCCCAAAATAAGAGGCCATAATCTTCATGGAGCAAACATTGTATAGATTTCTGACATGAACGTTAAAAACATATTTTCAAAGAGATTGAAAGGATCTCAACTTTAGCAATCTCATGATTTATCTTGGACTGAAGGTGGTGACTAAAGAATTAAGTTGAAGAGCCCCTGCTTTAGCCTTACAGGGAGTGGAGGCGTCGGTTTCATCTGTGGCATGTCATTCATTTTGCAAGAGAATAATTGTTTCAGTACATAATGAAGTACTTTCAGCTTGCTGAAAATATAATACAATTATACTCCCCCATTTTAAAAAAATGACCTAGTTTGACTTGACACGGAGTTTAAAAAAAATAAAGAAGACTTTTTATATTTTGTGAATGTAAATTATAAATTGTGTCAAATGTACCAAATATGCTCTCCAATCTTGTTATCGTAAATTAAAGTTATATTAGATGTACCAAAATGTTCTTTAATCTTATGACTTTAAACATGCAACCTGAAAAATAAAAAATTTTGCCATAAAAAGGGTCATATAATGAATGCATGCATTACTAAAGAAATGAGAATCTCTCTCTATATATAGTTAGAGAGAGAGAAAGAGAATGGAAGGATAATCAATTATACTCATTTATGCGATTTAAGATATTATTTTGAGCTTATAAAAGAAAGTTGATGTTTTCTTGGATCTGCATCAATCGCAAAAAAAAGAATAAAGTAACAACATAAAAAATCTATGCACGGAACTTCTATCACAAATAACACATAATTTCAAAATTAAACCTTGTCAATACAGGGTTTTCAACTAATCTGCTCATTTCATCCGTTTCTAGTTCCGTAGACCGCCGTTGTCGCACAAAACTCCGGCCAATCTCAGTCACAAGTCCGGCGAAACACACGGTTTTCGGCATCCTATCTGGAAGTCTCATCTTCTTCTTTTAATTTTTTTCCGGCTATCTCTTCTCCGATCTACTAGGGTTTTCAACGATCTCTTTTCCGATCTTCTCCCAGCACCGATCTTCTTAGCCTTTTTCAAACATTTTCTTTTCCGGCGCCATTCTCTTTGGGATGCCGACTCTGACATAATCTCCAGAATGATGATGAATTGCGGCGATCTAGGGTTTCTAGACTAGATTCTGACAGGATCTTTTCTCAGAATCCCATTCTTTTTGGGATTTTCTGGTTCAAGACATACAAATTTCAGCAATGTTCCGATGAGGATCAGTTTCCAACGTGCGTCAACCAGTAAGCATGCCCTTCCGGTGAGGATTAGTTTCTGGCGATGTTTCACAAATTTCAGCAACACTCTAAATTTTTTTGGACCAGAATTCCAGGTATTAGTTTCCAAATCCCTTGCTATTTTTATTCAGCTATCTGTTTACCTACCTTATATTTATTGCCAGTTACATAGTTGTTTTTGGTTCTTCCTCGCTGTTACATAGTTGCTTTTTACTGTCTGTGTTGCTTCTACTTGTGTTGCCTCTACGGTATAATTTTTGCAGTTACTATTGTTGTATTTCTGCATACATATTGCAGTCACTGTATTGCTGGATATTTCTTGTTGTTATATATTGCTGAATATTCTTACTTAGGATAGTGGGTGCGTTTTACTTGTTTTCAGTATAATGATTAGTAAGTAGTATACCGTACATTTCCATGTGTTGTTTGTTTGGTTGCATAGTTTTTCACTAGATTGCTTCCTGATCTTGGTAGCCTAGTAGTCTATTACTTCTTAAGTTTAGTGGCATCAGGATCTAATGATATACAAGGGTCATGTCATCAGTTGGGGTTGGGGTCGAGGGTAAGGGGTAGGGGTGGTGAGAGGGTCACAAGCTTATTTGAGTTAAAGATAGCGCCGTGGAATATAGGATCACCAACAGGGAAATCCGTAGAGCTAGTAAAATATCTTAAGAGGAGACATATTGATATAGTGTATGTTCAGAAACCAGATGAGTAGGTACCAAATCTCGGGACGTGAATGGGTTTAAGATATGGTGCTCAGGTGGTTCTAGGGATAGAAATGGTGTAGGTATCCGAGTAGACGAGGACATTGGGGATTATATCGTTGAGGTTAGAAGGGTTAATTATAGGATGATGTTTATCAAACTCATGGTTCATACGCATGTAGTGAATGTAGTTAGTGCTTATGCACCTCAAGTAGGCCTAGATGAGGAAGTGAAAAGGCTCTTTTTGGAAGATATAGATAAGGTTGTGCGAGGCATACCGGAGATAGAAAAATCTTCATTGGGGGTGACTTTAATGGGCATATTAGGGTAACCACTAGCTGGTTTGATGATGTTCCTATGGTAGCTTTGGTTTTGGGGAGAGAAATGGAGGTGGGACGTCTCTTTTGGATTTTGCCAAAGACTTTGAGTTAGTTATTTCTAACTTATGTTTCTCGAGTCTGCAATGGACCTCTCTTCCTTGCATGTCTTGATTGGGTTTTCTGAGAGCGCTAACTCCTATTTTTTCGGGTCAACCTCATCTCATCCAAACAAAGGAAGATGAAATACAGATCAAAATACAGGTTTTGGGAGCCGGAAAAGTCGCTGTATACACTGATATACCGCGTGTATACGGTGGCGTGATACGATACAAATGAGGCTAAAAAGAAGCCCATTTGTAGCAGTGATACAGAAAAGGGGTTGGGCAGGCCCAAATAACTTTTTTTTAGAATTAGGACAGGTCAAAATTTGGGCCTGCCAAGTGCAATATTTACATTTGTTTATTTTATTTGATTATTTGTATTTTGTGATACTTGACTTTTAACACTAACTTTGTTGGAAAATTTTAAAGAGGAGCTTGACAATTTTATTTATTAATAATAATACAGAAATCTTGCAAGTTTTCTTCATTTGATCAAGGGGATGTCGGACAAATTCTCTGCCACACTCAGAATTGGGGATTTGAATGATTACATAGCTCCTTCCCAGGGTTGCGTAGTTTCCCTAAAAGCTAATTCTAATACAATCAACAAAGCGCAGGTTAGGGTTTTATTTTCTTATTTTTGTTAATTATGTATTTTGCGCAACCCCCAGACCCCACTTGTGGGATTTCACTGGGTATGTTGTTGTTGTATGTATTTTGCGCAACACTAATCTTGGTAATGCTTTTATTGGTTGATGAACAGAATGTGGGAAAAGCTGCAGCGTTGACCAAACCAGGACAAAAAGAGCCTGTCAAAATTTCTCTCAAAGATTGTTTGGCTTGCAGGTATTATCACTTTTCTTTTCTTTCAAATACACAACTACTCTGTATTTTCAGTTACTACGAATTTATGTTGTATACGAGCATATGATTTTGAGGGAAAGAAAAGGTTTCAGTAATCTCAGGATAACCCTAGCAGGAGCTTTTATCACATGTCAATGAAAACAGTTACAAGGATTACATAAAATGTACATCAAAGGATATTAAAATGCTGAATGCTAAAAAAATTATGGCGTTGTGCTTATCAATAACATCATTAGAAACAAACAAGATATAATAAGTAGGAGATGATCAACAAAACCATGCAACAGTTAAAGATCATTTTTGTCAGTCAAATAATCTCTAGTACATATGGCGAAACTGGATCTCATCGAGAACATGACCTTAGATAGAAAGGAGTGGAGATCGCGAATTAGAGTAACAGACTAATTGTTTGGTAGGGGTAGGTGGAGGCATAGTTAGGTAGCCGGAGTAGGCGTGTTTTATATCTGTCGTATGTGTTAATTCTATCTTATTTACATATTGACATGTGTTTTTTGTCACATCTAGTTTATTCTGCTTATGGGTTTTTGAGATGAGGGTTCCCAGGAAACAACCTCTCTACTTCTATGAGATAGTGGTAAGGTCTGCGTACTTTCTACCCTCCTCAGACCCACTTGTGAGATTTCACTGGGTATGTTTTTGTTGTATATAATCTCTTATACAGTAATACTAATGCCTGTACCACATTGAGTTTTATTAAAATAAGATGTCAATAGTAGAGCAACCAAACATGTATAATTTCCAATGCCATATTCAAGCAAATGACTAGAGGTGTCAAAATTAAAAAAAGCACCAAAGTGTATTGGAGCTTTAAGTGCAAAACGAAACTAAAGCTAGTGAAGAAAAGCGCCAATGAGTAACATATAAAAAATGGAAACGTAATGCAAGAATATAACTATAAACACCAACAATAATTATGTGGACAAAGGAGTTTAAATCGATAATTAATCTAATGCAGTTAAAATCATGTCAATCAAGTCCAAACTCTATTTTAAATATTTGAAGAGATTGTTGACGTTAGTAGACTAATCTATTCATTGGTAGGGCATTTCTTCTTATGACTGCCTTTCCTACCAAAAAGCTAACCCAACAAACTCCAGGTTTTTTCTAGACTAGACCTTCGGGATTTTTTTAGGGCTCATTCATGCATTGATCCAGTCAAAAAACGTGCTCCAGAGCGAATACTCCACCTAGCCTATCTTCGTGCCCGCCCATGGTTCTCTATGCTTGGTTAAGAAAGAATATAATAGTTATAGCCTCTTCCATTATGGAAGTTTATTTACAAAAATAAAAGGAGTTCCATATTGTACTTCCTATTTGCTTTTCTAGTGCTACTTTCCTTGTAATAAAGATCGTTGATAGCCATATCATTTTCTCAATAAAGAAGGTGAGTAGCAGTGTATTGCTAAATTGAACTTTCTGGTATATTGTATTGACAAATTACTAATGCCCTAAGCTCCAAATATATATATATATATATATATATATATATATAAATATAAAGTCTTAGAAAGATTTAGGATAATTTAAGTTTTTTTAGTGGCTAGTTTTCTGATACTAAACTTCTAATTTCTTAATTACTTAATTTCAATCACATCGTTTCTTAACAACGAAGTTATCATAGTATCAACTACATTTATTAACTAGTATAGTGCTACTATATCATTGTATGACGGAGCCAAAACTCGGATAAGAACGGTGGGAAGAGACTCAGCGTACTTTCCTGTTGAGATGGGACTCCATCAAGTATCTGTGTTGATCCCTTTTCTTTTTGCTTTGGTAATGGATGAACTGAGACAGTCTATCTAGGAGGGGGTACCATGGTGCATGCTATTTGCAGATGACATAGTATTGATTGATGAGACTTAGGCCAAAGTTAATGATAGATTGGAGGTTTGAAGAGATACTTTGGAATTCAAAGGGTTCAGATTGAAGAGAACCAAAACAGAATACTTGGAGTGCAAATTCAATGTTGCTAGAGATGAAGCGGACACTGAAGTGAAGCTTGTCACTCAACCTATTCCTAACAGAGAAAGCTTTAAGTATCTTGGATCATCATCCAGAGTAGTGGCGATATCGATGATGATGTTACACATCGTATTAGGGCAGCATGGACGAAATGAAGGCTTGCCTCAGGAGTATTGTGTGATAAACACATAAGCTTAAAGGCAAGTTTTACAGAATGGTGGTCAGACCATCTTTGTTATATGGGGTGGAGTGTTGGCTAATTAAAAATTCAAATGTGCAGGTTGCGGAGATGAGGATGTTGAAATGGATGTGTGGACATACCAAGAGTGATGGGATTAGGAGTGAGATCATTCAGAAGAAGCTAGAGGTGGCCCCTGTGGCTGACAAGATAAGAGAAGCGAGCTGCATTGGTTTGGACATGTGCAGAGAAGGAGTATCAAGGCTCTTGTTAGGAGGTACGAGAGGTTGGATTTAGGGAATAAGCGGAGGGGTAGAGGTAGACCGAAGAAGTATTGGGGGGAGGTGATCAGACAAGATATGCCAAAACTTCATCTCATCGAAGACATGACCTTAGATAGAAAAGAGTGGAGGTTGCGTCTTAGAGTAGAGGGCTAATAGGTTAGTAGGGGTAGGTCGTTACATGACTTGGTGATATAGTTGGTTAGTAGGAGTAGTGATGTCTTCACACTGTATGTTGTCATTATTAATCCTATATTTGTGTACTTTTAGCGTATTTACATTGCCTTTATACCTTGTGTTGTCATTTTCCGTCTTGATATGTTAAGTTTGTCGTATTTGCATATTATCTTGTGCTTTCCTTATTAGTCGTTCTTTCTGTTCCCTTTCTTTTCCTTTCCTTTTCCCATATCTAGTTTATTCTGCTTATGGGTTTTTTAGACGAGGGTTTCCAGGAAACAACCTCTCTACCTCTATAAGGTATTGGTAAGGTTTGCGTACATTCTACCCCCGACCCCACTTGTGGGATTCCATTGGGTATGTTGTTGTTGTAGTGTTGTGCTACTAAAAGTCTCTGTGAAAATGTGTAAGCCTTAGTACCTTGATGCCTACACTAAAGAGATACGTGAGGCAGTGCAGAACTTGGCTTCACCAATCTTCGGGGCTTAAGCATGCTTTAAGTAACTCTTTAACAGCATTGGCCCTAGCTATGAATCGATTATGACGATTCAAATAGCTTGAATCTTTTCATTGTTTTGGTAATAAGCAACTGTGGGCAATGTTTATATGTTAAGACTCCGGCGCTGGTCCTTGTTTGCTGTCAGTCCAGCTCCTGTAAGTTACTCATAAAAATGTAAATACTCATAAAAAATGTTACATGATGGATTAATATTTTTATTTAGTTTTACTTTGTATTTGAATTTTGTTGCTTGGGCAATTAAAAGCAAAGACCTATATATATATAAGATTTAACAATGGTGAGCAACTAAGCTAGTTCCCTGATTACAGTGGGTGCATTACGTCAGCAGAAACAGTCATGCTTGAGAAGCAGAGCTTAGATGAGTTCCTTTCCAATTTGGAAAATGGAAGGACGGTTATTGTCTCTCTCTCCCCCCAGTCTAGGGCCTCTCTCGCCGTTCATTATGGACTTTCTTCACTTCAGGTTGGTTGGTGTGGGTATTTTCATATTTATAGTTTGCTGTCTGCAGTATATCTTCTCACCTGATATGACTGATGTAACTATTACTTCCATTGTTTTTCTCTTGAACAACATATAATTTTTTGGGGGTGCAAGGTGGGGTAATCAACGGCGTTTGTTTTCCTGACTTTCAGTGAAGTTGAAAAAAAAAGATGTATTGCAAAGCATTTGCATATGTTTGAAAATGATGAGCTTGTACTTTTTATGTCAGGTTTTCAGGAAGCTCACAACACTTTTTAAGTCTCTGGGTGTGAAAGCTATATTTGATACCAGCTGCAGTAGAGACTTGACCCTAATAGAATCTTGTAACGAGTTTATGGTGCGATATGAACAATCCCAATGTACAAGTAGTGGGGAGTCGAAGTCACCTCTACCTATGATTTCTTCTGCATGTCCAGGTAATAGCTTCATTTACTTTGGTGTTTTTCTCAATTTCTTAGCTTCATTTACTTTGGTGTTTTTCTCAATTTCTTACTTGGTGTTCAATTATGTGTTCTAACTCTATTGGTGTTGGTGTTGACATTGCAGGTTGGATATGTTATGCTGAGAAGACCCTTGGTTCTTACATTCTTCCATACATCTCTTCAGTCAAGAGCCCCCAACAAACTATTGGAGCAGTCGTCAAGAATTTTATATGCCAAAAGCTAAGTGTAAGGTAGCTTATTGTCATCTCATCTTTCAAGCATCAAGCATTAGCTGTAAACTGTAATGTTCACTGCTTTTGTTGTTGGACTGTTGCAAGCATTATGCGTAGGTTGTTGTATTGCAAATATCCCTAAGCAATCATTTTTATCTTTCTGTTGTGCTTCCCGTTCATTTTATGCATCCTACTGGGAAAAAAATTACAGAGCAAATCCATACTGGCCGTTTGATATTTCAGCATGTGTGATGTTACATGTTAGTTGGTGAAAAGTAAAAAGGTTTTATAATGTTCCTAAAATAAAGCTGTTAGTTTTTGGAGCTGATCACAGTCAATTGGTGCTTGATAGAGCTTTTTTTCAACAGACCAGAGGATATATACCATGTCACTGTAATGCCATGTTATGACAAGAAGCTCGAGGCTGCTCGTGAGGATTTTGTGTTCCAAGTTGATACAGATAGTAAAAAAATTACGGAGGTTGATTCAGTTTTGACAACAGGAGAGGTTTTGGACTTGATACAGGTAAGAGAGTTCTCTGCTTTTCAGTATTCAATTCCTGCGGATGTTAGAGAGCTTGCATTTGGAATTGCAATTATTCTCCTCTTCAATATTGTGGTTCCACATTCACCGTTTCGACGCTCATTGTTGTTTACTCATAGTCAATCTTTCTCCTCTTTGATGTAGTTAAAAGCAATTGATTTTCAATCCTTGAAAGAGGCCCCCCTAGATAAACTGTAAGCACTTCTACACTTCTTGCATTGATATTCTCATCTCTTGATGCAAATCCTTACAACTGAATGCTTATATGTATTTTAAAGGTTTGCAAATGTCGATGAGGAGGGCCATCTTTATGGTGTTCATGGAAGCTCTGGAGGATATGCAGAGACCATTTAACGTCATGTTGCAAAAGTGCTCTTAGGTCAAGATGTTAAAGGCCCTATAGCATTCAAGACTATAAGGAACTCTGATTTCCAAGAAGCGAGCCTAGAAGTAAGTTGTCATCATTCTCCTAGGAGCATTATTTTATAGAATGTTGTTAACATGCCCATATAATGTTCTACTAATCCAAGTGTCTGTAGCCCCACACTGCGATATCTTCTTGTGCTGTAGACAATTGCATCTATAATTTAAGAGTTTTCTCTGTTAACAAAGATATGATTTGGTGTTTGGTCATTTGTGGGGCTGCTAATTTGATGACTCATGTCAAAGTTTATTGTACTTGGTGCTAGATGGTGTAGTCCAATCTAGTGTTCAATAGGCTAAGCGCTTGAATGCAAATGTAATTGGATGAGAGTCCAAGCAAATCCCACAAGGAATATGAGGTGTTTGGTTGATTACTTTAGTCAGAAAGATCTTTAATTGGACTTGCAACATTTGTTTGGGTTTTGAATTTAACTAGAAATAGCAGAATTGAAAGCAAACAAATAACTAACAAGAGTTTAAATCACATGATATAAGGTACTAGGGTTATAGCCTCTAGTTAATTTCCTTTAGCTAATGGGAAGTACTTATCTGGTCGGATTGTGTGGCTTATTGATTATCATTCAATTATAATTTATTATTGAACTCTCATAATAATAATGGCCCCACCCCAATTAATTTCACCGGAACCTACTGGAATGGAATGGTTTAAGTTTTAATTGATAAACACCCAAGTTAGAATCTAGCTATTCCTAGCTTGATTCTGTTAATTGGGTTATGTAATTCCTTATAAACCCAATTCCTTGCTAATTAGTTCTTACCTAGTCCTAGTTCCACCTTCCCAAGTCAGAACTAAGACAATTAGGGTCTTAACCTCATTTTGAACACCACTAAATTGACTAATAAGGCATGGGATCGATTGGATAAAATCATAATCCAAGCAATTAATGACCAACAAATAAAAACCCATTAACTTGCAAAACCATTTAGGTGTACGACCCTAGCTGAGACTTTAGCTACTCATGCTAGAAATGAATGAAAAACCGACAGACAATGAATAATCAGGCAACTTAAGACAATGAATGAAATATAAGATGAATGATTCCAACTCGTGATTGAATCTTCAAAAGTTGCTCAAGTCCTTGCTGAGAATAGTTGAAAACCCCCCTCTAGAATAAAGAAAAATAAATGCAACGGTCCAAAACTGAAACTGAAAATGGTGTTTTGGATTGTATTTGGATTTTGAATCGCCATGTGCTGTTTTTAAAAAAAACCTGAGAAGATTTCTGGAAAAAAATGAATAATTCTCATGGCCAAACAGCTCTAAGTTTGTAGCAATTGCCACAAAAGAGTAGTGGCCCATTGACAACCACTGACAAGATGTCTTTTGCATTGAATGCAGTTGAATGATAAATCTGTCCTGAAGTTTGCGTTATGCTATGGTTTCCGGAACCTGCAGAATGTTGTCAGGAAATTGAAAATGGGGAAGTGCGACTACCATTTCTTGGAGATCATGGCATGCCCTTCAGGTTGACGTGCTGGATCTTTCCTTTCTAGAGGGAATAATAGCTCCGACCATTAATTTTCAAAAAAACAAAAAAGCTCCTAGCCTTCTTGCATCAATTTAACAGTTTGTTTGTCTTTAATTGCCTCCCTCGTGATTATAGGATGCTTAAATGGTGGTGGACAATTAAAGCCACAGTCTGGGCAGTCGGCTAAAGAGTTTATTCAGCTGTTGGAGACGGCCTATGTAGAAAATGTAAGTCACGTGTTTGACAGAGTTTGTCACTATATAACCATCTTGGACTAGTGATTTTCTCTCCAGCCTGAAGGCTTTGCATATAATTTGTGGCATGTCAGTGAAATGTGCAATGGGTAACTTGAATTGCGGAACTCAGGAAATTCATCTCTGACTACTCTCTAGTAGTCAAAGATGAACTCGCTGAAATGGAAGTTCACTTTTGTTCTGATTTGTATGTGTGTCCCCAACTGGGCTTTTATCTAAATATAAAGGGCTGCTTGTTTTGGCTTTTTTTTTTTCTCCTGTGCATTACGAGATGATGAAGTTTTTGATAATTTATATCTGAAGCAGAAACAAATTAACAAAAATGTCTTTTCTATCTAAGTTCATGTCCTCGGTGAGATGAAGTTTCTCCATATCTTGTCTGGTCACCTCCCCCTAATACTTCTTCCGTCTACCTCTACCCCTCCGTATAACCTCTAAATCCAACTTCTCGCACCTCCTAACAGTACATCGCACTCCTTCCCTGCACATGTCCAAACTAATGCAGTCTCTCTTCTCTCATCTTGTCAGCCATAGGAGCTACCTCTAACTCTCCCAGATGATCTCATTCGTAATCCTATCATTCCTGGTATATATATACATCCATCTCAACATCCTTATGTCCGCAACCTGCATCTTCTGAACATGTGAATTTTTAATTGGCCAATACTCCACCCATATAGCAAACAAACAAAATATCAAATTAAAATTGTTCAAGTTTTGATTGATAAATAAATGTCATCTTCTTCAAGTTGAGATCTGAGCACGATATAGTACTCCAGTAGCAACTTCTCTTCATGGCAGGCCCTCTGGTGGACGAGTGTCTGTTTCGATTAGGCTCCTAATCTTTATCATTACACATACTATTATCCAATGAAATGAGTCCTCCATGTGATGATATGTGTGGTCCTTCATCAGGCACATCATGTCTCCATATTGCTTCACTAAAAGTGAACAAGGGGAAACTCTGACCCCTTTGTAACATCACATGTTCACCATAATTAAAAAACCTATTCGCCTTAAAATTAATGTCAGTGTCACCTGTGATCACTCTTCCACTCACAAGAGGACGACCGAGATCATTTGGAAAAGTCGGCGGAGGGGAAAGATCATTCTCACCACTATTCATGAGATTTAAAGATGAAGTATATTCTTCATCATCCCCAATCTTGTTCTTCATATATTAAAAAAAGACAATCATATCCTCGATTTTTACATAAGAAAATATAATAGTAGAGGTGATTGAGTTGTTGAATCTTCAAGAGAACCATCACGCATTTTACTTTTTCTATGTCTTAATTTGACTGGACAAATTTTAACAAAGCAAGGGAGATCCTTTTAATTTACTTTGCAAAACACTTTATTTTTTGACCAAGAAGATAATTTGCTGATAAATTTTATTAATTCCAGAATAGAAAATATACATCTAATACAACAACAGACTCAAATATCGATCTCTTAGATACATAGCTACACCTCTCACACTGGTCCAAGAAACCATATTGGATGAAGAAACTAGAGCCCATCTCTTAATGAAATGTAGTGCTTTGAGCAATACTAGCTATCTATATTAGTTTGGTCTTAGAAGAGCATCATGATGTGTAACAGGAAAAGATAAGTTTCGTTTCTCGAAAGGGATCTTAGGAGTACTTCTTCACTTGAGGATAAATTTTGGAGAACAATGGGGTAGAATGTGCTTAGTGAGGATTCATATAGCAGACTCCAACTTGCTTGCAATTGAGACGTAGTGGTTGTTGTATTAGGGTGAAATGGATAGGTGGGGTAGGTTGATTTACTAGAAATGAATGACCAAAACTTTAGGGAGGATTAAGGTAGTTGAATCTAGTAGAATGTGGTAGAACTGTAATAGCATTTGATCTAGACTCTATGTTAGTTGTAGTAGAGAATTGATCATAGCCAGTTTCATGAAAATGATTCGTTGAACTGAACCTTGACGGAAAACCTTTGTAGCTGGCTGTTGTAGTTGCTTCAAGTTGAAAATCAGTTGGTAACAAAATAAATATGTAGTACCATCAATACATATGTATATATATGTCAGATTTTTGCACACCCTATGTATTTGCCTAATCGAAGGAACATGTTTGCAGACGTGTTTCAGTAATACAAAAATAAACGAGAATGCAGTATTTTTACGTGGAAACACTTGGCTCACAAAAGGTGAAAAACCACGATCTGTACCTCTACAGGATTTTCTCCCAACTTCACTAAATCAATATGAGCCTCCAATAAAAGATTACAAATCCTAATAATCTAAGACTTCAACACAACTTCACCAACTTTCTAACTCCACATAAACCACCCTATGCTTATGTTCCCAACGTCTTCGAGTTGCCTCCAACTTGAAGACTAAACAAGCTCTCAGTTTATAGACTACTGAGATAACATACAGACTCCTCAACCAAAGAACAATTTCCTAAATGATGACTCAATAAAAACCAAACCCACTAACTGTTTCCTGACTCTAGACTTTATTGACTTCTTTTTCTCTCTTTTCGGCTGAGTGCTTTCTGAGACTTGAGAGCTTCTTTTTATTGTTATCTTCTGAGTTCTACTTGCAGTTAGACTCTCTTGATATTACTTTGTAGAAGACTCCTTTTTCAGCTTGAACTCTTTTTGGTTTATTAGAGTTCTACACCTTCTTGAACGCTTTCTTGCTTTATTAGAATTTTACACCTTCTTGAACTCCTTTTTGCTTTATTAGAATTCTACACCTTCTTGAACTCCTTTTTGCTTTATATACGTGGCTTTCATCTCGGACCTTGGGTCATGCTAGCTTGGGACTGAGGAGCCTCACCATAAGATTTCTGGTCATACCTGTTTTGTTGAACAGGTGCACTGGCCACCGAGGTTGCATAGCTAGAAGACCTCTTCTGAAACTAAGTTCTATCACCTTTATTCTGCTTCTGTTGGCTAGGCTCATGCCCTGTTGATTTGGCCTTCTTACTCTGCTGCTCTTCTCTGTCCTTCTTCTTGTCCTCCTCAGTTTGTTGGCCATAGACCATAAGTCTAGGGATGTCTATACCTGGAATCAACAATGTTGGCTTACACTCTCTCTTTATATGCCTGCCCAATCCAGACACGAACTTTCTCATCCTCTCTCTCATATCCAGAATCATCTCTAGGGCATATCGGGACAGTTGAATGAACTTGAGGTTGTGCTCTTTGACAGTTAACCCCTCTTGCTTTAGGTTCACGAACTCCTCAACCTTTGTCTCCCTCAACTCTTGGGGAAAGAAGTGGTCGAGGAAAGCACTCTCAAACTTCTCCCACTCAGTAGGTTCAGCATCCTTACCTCTACCATCTTCCCATTGGTTATACCAGACATTAGCAACATCTTTAAGCTGATAGGAGACAAGCTCGACTCCCTCAACCTCATTTGCATGCATAGCCATCAAAATCTTGCACATCTCATTAATAAAGTTTTGCGGGTCCTCCTCAACCTTAGACCCCATATAGACTAGCGGGTTCATCCTTAAGAAATCTCTGAGCCTGGTTGCAGTTGTAGGCTCTTGGGAGCTGGAGCTAGGGGTCTGGGGACCTCAGTTATTACTCTGGGAGGCCACCAACTGAGTGAGCATAGCAATGGCTCCCCTGAAGTCTGCTTCCGAAGTGGAGGCTGACTGAGTAGGTGGTGCCTGTGGAACCTCAATAGCTCTGGCAGGTCGAGCCCGTCTCCTCGTCTCAGTCTGGGTAGGGACCTCTGGTGGGGGATTCTCAGTGTTTAGGGCTGAGGCATCTCTTTGGGCAGCAACATGTTAAGAAGGCATGATTTGCAAATGCATAACACACGAATTAGAAGAGAGTTTCATAGAGTCAAACTCTATTGCACGAACTTAGAATATCAAAGAAGTGTATTCATTCCTAATGTCCTATAGCCTCCTGTTTATGAAGTGCAGTGCACAACACACACATAAACAAGACTCTACTAGACACAGGTTCATAGACTCCCTAGGACTCTTAAACTCTGTACTCTGATACCAAGTTTGTCGTGCCCCGGGAGGGTACCCTAGGCATGACCGGCACCCAAATACTTTTGCTAGTCCCCAAGCGAACTACTCGATCTCAAGACAATCACTCAAAATCAAGCATAGCAGAATAAAAAGATAAAAGAGGTGGTCTACATCAATAAGAAGGGGCAATGGCCAACACTCAGTCTCAACATTAATGGTAAGAAAATGTAAATGCTAACTCAACTCAAAACTGCAAAAGACCTCAACATCAAACCTCAAATCATATCTATGAATCCTCTAACTCAACTAGACAGTCTAAGAGGGTACCATGATAGACCATGGCTACCCGAGTTAATAAATAAAATAACAGGTAAAGGAAAAAGGGCTCCTCTGGATAGCAAGGAGGGCTCACTGATGACTGAAATCAGAATCTCTGAACCTCAACGATGCATCTGCTGAAGTCCTCTACCTCCGGTATCTGCATCATGAACGATGTAGCGCCGAGTGGTGTCAATATGTGGAATGTATGGTATGTAAGATGGCTGAATATAACAGTACAAATAGAATGGTATAGGGAACTAAACATCATACTCTGTCAAAATATCAAATGTCTATCTAAAGCAAGAATAAAGAGTAGACAAATGACCCATCAACATCTCATCAATACATCATCAATACATCAGACCTATCTCAAGGAAACTCGACTCGACTCGACTCAACTCAACTCAACTCGAAGGACTCATGCCCGTTTAGGAAAAGGATAAAGGGTAGATAATAAAATATCAACATTCATCAAGACTGATACCATCACATCAACATCAGAGTTCTATCAGTATAGAACCTAGCTGGGAGTTTCTCTAACCAACAACCATCACCTATGAGTCGGTGATGATAGAATGAAGCGATGTCGTTGCCACATCCATCCAGTACCCTGCCCGGGGTAAGGGACATCACCATTAGTGGATCCACAAGAAATAACATCAGTCCTCTTTCGAGACAAAAGAGACATCTGTATTACGATTCGATCCGCTCTTACGCGAGCCACGTAGTTAATAAGTTTGAGCGGAACTCACTCTCACCCATATTGGTGCTCAATACTCCTCCCAGAACTCGACATGCTCATAAAACATCATCATCAAGATTTCTCATCATCGGTCCCATAGGGACATAGTACATCAACATCAACTCGTATCATCAACATCAACATCATGGACTCGAAACATTCTTTTAGAATTTAGTTTCAAGTTTTTAAAACTCATGAACATCATTCTCATCAATATCATCATCAAGACTCTTAATAATTTGGACCATAATCACAACATCACAAACATCATCCTCATCAAGGCTCTAGACTCATCCTCTAAGTTCAGTCTTGCATTCTTTAGTAAAATAGATATAGAATTTTGTAAAATCATTCATGAAAACAACTTATGCAGTAAACCAAGTTTATAATGATCACTAATTTATGACAAATACATGAATTAAGAAAAATCTCAATAGAATTCTCAAGGATTTTCACATATAACTCATCATCTTTGATTATAGACTCAATTTACTCAAAGGGGGCACATGGAAGAACAATCTCATGCTTTAGGTTAGCCTTACATACCTGGGATGATTACTAACAACTCAAATCCCTTGGAACTTCCTCTTGACTCTTCAATCTCAACTCTTCGCAAGCCCTAACTTTATGATTTGTTAGGAAGGGGATTTTAAGATGGATTTTGGAACCCTTTCTTCGTGAAAACGACACATATTAGTCGTATATGATTTTTAGAAGATGTTAGGAATGGACCAGAATGCCCCTCGAATTTTTAAAAAAATTTCAACCGCGAAATAACCCAGTCCGCGACGCGGACTGGTCACAAACAGTTCATTTTTGGCAAAAATTTTCTGAACGAGTTTTCTCAATCCCGTAAAAAAAATTATGTAAAAACATAAGCTACCCTCCGCGACGCGGCTCTGTCGCGGATCCTCACTTTTTTGCATCTCGAAACGAAAAATTATCTTTTGACTCGGTCACTCTAAAAATCGACTGAGACCTTTTTCCCACTCAATTTTTCACGCTGATCAAAATCCGACCTCGGATTTGCCATTCGAGCATCGGAAGACACGTTATGCGCACCTCTCTCCTCTAGGAGTATTTTGGTAATTTTACCGGGTGTTACATCTACGATAAAAGGTGTTATACTTAATCTCAAGTTCACTTTTCAGTTCACTCTCTTTCAACAAAAAAACATAACGTCTTTTTATCATTGAATCTAACACTTCATTCCTGTCGTATTCTCTAGCATCTTCTATCACAATATCAATATCTCTCAAATGTTGTCTCAAATTTTCCAATGTTATACAAATCTCGTGTCTTCTATCACCATTATGATCAGATGCCAACGTCATTTCCACATAAATTAATTGCTGAACGAAAAAATAAGAAAAAGATTAGTGATTATAGTTAAACAATCTCTCTACAACAACAATTCATAAAAGAACAAATTTTTTAAAAAAATTTGGGATAGATTTTTCATGTTTTTTATAACAAATAAATTAAAAAACAATTCGTAGAAACAATATAGAGAGGTTTGACCTGTATAGAAACAATAAAAGTAAAAATATTACAATAAACAGTAGGAAAAATAATACACTAACCTCAATGAGGTGATGCGTAAAATATGACGAACTAAAGTATTAACACCTTAGGTATTTAGAAGGGGTTACGGTCCTATATCATAAATTGGGAGAAAGAATAGTTATCTCACATTAAATTTTAGAAGATCTATAGGTTATCCCTATCTATTAAGGATACTAGAATATGTGCTCGCGCATTGCGCAGATATTATAAAGATAATTATGTTT
This sequence comes from Solanum rostratum, assembly GCA_029948455.1. Lineage (NCBI taxonomy): Eukaryota > Viridiplantae > Streptophyta > Magnoliopsida > Solanales > Solanaceae > Solanum > Solanum rostratum. The sequence goes on along the minus strand of CM057053.1, from coordinate 10,192,326 downwards.
TAAATTAAAATTAATTAGTATTTATTATTAACTTGTTAATATCTTTAAAAATTATTAATTTATTTATTTGAGAATGTAAAATTAATATTATTAGTACACTACTTTCTTTCTTATAGTATCAAAATATTGTTTCTATAATTATAATAAAGCTACACTTTTTAAAAAAAAAATAATCATTCTGTTGAACTTTTATCAAGATAAATTTAAATTCTTGATTATTTCTCTTAAGACAAAAATCAAATTCTCTATTTATGTTTTTGTAAAAAAAAAAAAATCTAACATAAAATTTAGAATTAATTACAAATTGGATCTTAATCACGTCTCACCTCAATTTGGAGTATGTGACATTTATTTTTCTACTTTTCATTATTATATATATTTTTACCTTATGCATTTTATCATCTTCATCTTAGTTGATATTTTGTCTTTAGTTATTTTATTTTTTATTTTATCTTGTTGACTGGTCAATACTCTCAACTCCTTAGAGATAATTGCAAAGAAACCAAAGTCAAGTAAGAGAGCGTATAATTTTATTTTTTTACAAAATAATACATAATTTTTTTAAAAACAAATGAGCATTAAATGAGTTGTTAACGCATTGAAAAAAATTAAAATGAAAAATGAAAAAAATACAATTAGATAGCAAGATATGCTAGTTTTTGAAACCCGTGCAATATGAACATATTTAGGCTATTAGAAAATTCTCTTACAAATTTACATTATAAAAAATAGAAGTACGTTTTTCTTTTCGTCTTTCATAATTTTAAATTGAAAACAGATTTATTTTTGAATAATTTTAGGATTGCGCAAATGTTGAAGTGAAGTTGATTATCCTTTAATATAGGAGTTCAAAGGAATTTTTCAATTTGTTATTTGCAATTCATTATTTTATTTTCCGATTTCAAATTAATTTGATAGTGCCATAAATTTCATTTTAAATTTTTTCATTGAAGTAAAAAAATGACATTTTTTGACTAATTTTAGGACTGTGCAAATGAGAGTGAAGTTGATTATCCTTTATTATAGGAATTTAAAGATATATTGAGTTTGCAATTTACAATACATATTTTAGTATATTTAAATTATTAATTTTGTTTTTTGTTGTGTTGACATATGATGGTTTTTTCTTCTCTCATTTGATATAAATTTTTTATTATTAAAAAAATAAAGTAAATGAAACCTTTGATGTCGGTTACTGATCTGTGTATCCTACACCTATACAACCCATAGTTGTATGCGGGTGTACCTTCTAGGCTTATGGAGGCCTAGTCGGCATACATGCATAGATACTAAGGCCTTACACCCATGTACATCACTATACCTCGGCCTTGTGACAGTCATGATATGGTTCCATTTGGATTTCGTTGGTTGGTTCTGTTGTACACTATTTGGTCGTGCTCAGTTGGTCCTTTCTGTTTCTACTTGATTGGTTCTCCTAGTTCTGCCCAGTTGGGTTCCTTAGATGCCATCGACATAGTTGACACTTGATCTTCAGGTTTCGTCAATCGATATCATTACACATTACTTAGGTTGCTCAGTTGGAGTTCCGTGGTTCTCCAGACGTGATTATCTTTTGGTCTTGATTCAGATAACTAGCACTACAACATTTTATTACATATGTTCCTACCATATTTCTTGTACTTCACTCGGTCGGCCGATGATGCCTACTAGGTGCCTGTTACCGGTACTCACCCCTACATTTCTACATCTTCCTATGATGTAGGTCTAGGTACTACCCACAATCACTGAGTTAGGGGTTTGCAGAAGATTTAGGAGACATTTGTGAGCATCAACAACTCTAGATATTCTGCTCCTTCTATTTTGACGGTTGTCTTTTGTATTCAGACACTGGCCTTGTATATGTAGTTTTATTTTGTATGTGTAGATTCTTATTTTGGTTATGTTAGAAGATGTCTATTTTATTTTGAGTCTATAGTAGCTCTGTATAGGTGACTTCAAGGTCTTGGGATAGGTTGTTGTTAGCTTATTTTGTGTATCTGTAGCTATTGTTATGCTTAGCTATTAGGACAGGGTACTGAGGGTTTGGGGTTGGCTTGCCTGAAGTAGGATCTAACAGACGCCATCATGACCTGAAAGGTCGAGTCCTGACACTAACACATATAGGCCGTATCGCAATCACAGATAACCCCAGTAAGTCTATAGGATAGAGCTTACATCTTGCTAACAGGGTCGCATTCTCGTCTCAGATCCATTAGTGGTTCAGTAGTTTCATATCCCACATCAAATCATAAGGCTCCCGTAGGAGTACAATCATAACATTTTCTAGAGTATAACATGTTTTTCGTGGTTACCAGCTAGTATAACAAGTACATAATAGTACATAATAGATAAAAATGGTATACAAAATCATATACATCATAGAGCAACACAAAATCATGTCCAACCAGGCGATTATACCAGAATCTAGGCAGTCACAAGTACTCAGAATACATATAAAGAGTCACAACCGTGTCATAGATATCCAAAACAACCAGAGCCATCAGAGTCATATATAGATACCAGAACAAGTGCAGAATGCAGCATGTAATCACTTGTCAGCCTCACAAGCTAGTATATCTCAGTAGCCTCAGGCTACATGCACAAACAGTCAAGAATCAAGCTCAGTATATATAATTGTCATATATTTTGGCCCAACCCAACCCTTAGCAGGTCATCTTGTAGTCTAATAGTGTCAGAATATAGCCAATACAGTAGCCATAACTCATACAACCATCAATATAATGAATACCATCTCAAGTCAGCATATATCACACATATTCCATAAAATCAGCCATATATACATCATGTACTTCCAATAATGAGCCCATATACCACAGATCTCAGCCAAATAGTTACATAATTCAACTCTGTCTAAAGGCTAGAGAAGCTTAGTCTACTTGGAAGACGGTTCCTTGTGTCCTGAATCAATCCACCCAAGATTTTTCCTTACTCGTCGCTTTCCAACGCTGCTCAACTGTCAAAATATAAATCACAAGATCATTATGAGTGTTTTGATAGTAAAAGCTCAAGAATCAGGGAAAACTATATCAATTACGTCCAAAACGAGGAAAAATAGGGCCTATGCCAGAAATCCTAAACAAATCCCCGTAAAATGTGAAAGGCTCCGGATCCTTGACGTCACTTTAAGGTACCCGAAACTGCCTAGAAAGTTTGCCAGGCATCACCTCACGAAAGGGCCTACATGGCCCGTGTGAAGGCACACGGACCGTGTGGCCTCCCGTGAAGTGGCACCCGGAAAGTGGAGAGTAGACAGGCCACCGCACGGTCCGTGTGACGCTAGACAGTCCGTTTGGCCCTCCATCTGAACCCTTGGTGTGGGGAGCCATCTTTATACGGACGGGGTCACGTTCCGTGTGACCCCAGACGGTCCGTTTACCAAACCGTCTCGTGATACTTAGTCTAGAAAATCTTGCCTCCGAAAATTCTAAGTATGGGACCACGACACAGTAGACGGTCCGTTTGACACTTCATGGACCGTATACTGGACCGTATGCCTCAGACGGATCAAGACGGATCAATTCCTGATCCATTTTATTAATGGTATTTTTGAAATATTAGCTTGTTCCAACAAAAATTTTGTCATTTCCCACCCTTTCTAAGCTCCCTATATAAGAGGGACTTCACCATTTTCAGCCCATTTCCACTCTCACTCACTCTCTCACTAACATTCTCTTCTTCAAGACTCTCCCACATCTCTCTAGGATTCTTCAAGCTAAGGTTCACATTTGAGTCCATTTCCTCTTCAAGTGTTGTTCTCTACCAGGTATATGAGTTTTGATTCTTGGTTCCTTTCAACCAAGGAGACCCAAAATCCCTTTTAAACTAGTTTATGACCTTTGTCTACTTTAAACATGTGAATTTTACTACTTGTTCTTGGTAACTTGAGCCATGCATGTGTTATTTAAGACTCCAAATCTTGGATTATGTTAGTTTTATTATAATAAACTATTTGGATTATGAAATTATGAACATGCATGTCCCTTTAAAGGTGTTATTATGCATGGGTGATATTTACTACCATTTCTATTAATTTTATTGAATTTCCTAGTTTTTATTTTATATCATGTTTTAGATATAATCCACATTGCCCATGTCATTCTTACATTGTGCATTGCATCATACTTCATGACATTGGTACGTAGAAATCTTGGAAATTTTGGGATTAAGCTCAATTTCGTCCTAAAAAGGAATTATGATATGAATTTCAGAAAGACATGGGATTTAACAAGAAGGTGATCACCGGTATGTCTATAATCTTGGCTCTTTGAGTATCTTGGGTGCTTGCACCATCTTGTACTTGTAGATGAGCTATTTCTTGCATTGGCATCTTGAATATGATCTTGTAATTTGGCATTGACCCTAAATATGTCTTGAACGTTATGAAACTTGCACTTGACTCTCTTGAAAGTATATGTGTATATATATAAGTATTCTTGTGGGATGTGTAAGACTTAGCACCGATAGATTGGGGGCGTTAGGGATATCCCCAAGGTCCATCTCCCATTCCTTAAACTATGTGCCTACATAGGGACAGATGTAATTCGTCTATCTATATATGATTATGACATGTCTTACTTGATTCTATAAATTCTTCCGAAAAGCGGGTCGTAAGGAAGGTGACCATCCACCGAAATGCGGAGTCGTAAGGTGTGGTGTAGATTACCCTTGGAAAGTAATCTTCTCTCTACCGGTGGGAGGTCCCAATTGGTCCAATTCATGTAATAGCTCGCATGGATTTGGTTTGTCGGTTATAGTCCATCCCTGTTATATAGGAGCATTATCGCATTGCACGCATCATGCATTCCATGGCATCTTGTATATTAAATTCATTTGATTTTATGATTCTTGTATATTATGTGCCCTTGCCATCTAACACGATTATACAAGTTCGGTAAGTCACGTGCATTGCATACCCGCATACTTAGTACATTCAAAAGTACTAACACATACTCTGTGCCTGCATGATCTTACCATGCAGGGACCGAGCAGTTTGAGCACTATCCGCGGACGAGTAGTTCCCCTTTACAGCTATTTTGTGGTGAGCCCCGTCTTCCGAGGGCAAGCTTTATTCCTTGGATTCCCTATTTATATTTATTTTGCTGAGGGTGAGCCCAAAAATTGTCCTGGCCCCCGTCCCTTCTTAGAGGCATGTGTTGGGTGTTGTAAAAACTTGTCATTTTAATCTATCTATAAAAAATATGCTCTTCTTTTGGATTTGGAAAAAAAATTCCTTCGATACTTGTCTTTAATTTTCTTCAATCAAATTTTGAGGCTTGTTTGGGGGCTTTCGGGTCCCCATTCGCCGTGTCACATCTAGGATCCGACCCCGGGTCATGACAAAAGGTGGTATCAGAGCCTTGGGTTTTCAATGGTCCTCGGAGCCTAACGTGCCATGTTGAGTAGAGTCCTATTCATGGGTGTGAACTGCACCATACCTATGAGTGGGAGGCTACGAAGACGTCTTAGGAAATTCCTCCCTTCTTTGTGTCTAATATCATGCTGTGTCTAGTTATGAATTCCCTTACTTACGGATGTCGTTAATCTATTTCAGTAAATGCATCGAGGAAGACCTCTACTACCTAGGCCAGCTCCGGCTGCTGAGGATCAGGCCCCTCCCGAGCCTATGGAGGAGCCTATCTCCAACGGTGAATTCCATACCGCCTTCGCCATGCTTGCACAGGTGGTGGCCACTCAGGCAAGGCAGGCCAATTTGCCACGGGACCCTACACCCACTTCTATTGTAAGGGATTTCACTGGGATGAATCCCCCGGAGTTCTACGGGTCAAGGGTTGATGAACATGCTCAGGAGTTCCGATGATCTCTCAAAAATACTGAACATTATGGGCATCTCTTCTGAGGAAAAGGCTGGGTTGGCTGCTTACCAGTTGAAGGATGTAGCTCAGGTATGGTATACGCAGTGGGCTATGGAGTGGGTTTGTGATGGGGATGTTAAGTGGGGAGAGTTTAAAACTGCCTTCCTCGACCGCTTCTTTCCACTCGAGCTGAGGGAGGCCAAAATGACTGTGTTTATTAAACTCAAGCAGGGGAATATGAGTGTGAGGGATTATGCCCTCAAATTTACCAAGCTATCCAAATATGCTCCCTCCCTGGTGGTCGATCCCCGTGCAAGAATGCACAAATTTGTTTCAGGTATTTCCGACTTGCTGGGAAAGAATGTCGGACTGCTATGCTAATTGGGGACATCGATATTGCCAGACTTATGGTGTATGTTGAGCAGATTAAGGGGGAGAAACTCAAAGAGAAAAGGGCACACGATCCCAAGAGAGCCCGTTTTGATGGTAGGTTCTCCGGTGCTAGGAATGTTGGGTTTGGTCGCATCCAGCAGGGCCAAGGCTCGAGAGCTCGGGTGGCTAATGCTCGAGCACCCCATCCCGGGGTTTAGGTGGGTGGCGGACCAAGACATCTGATATGTGACAAGTGTGGGAGGCCCCACACAGGTGCCTGCCGGAGGGAATTGGGACTTTGCTTCGGATGTGGAAGTAAGGACCATAAAGTTGCTGATTGCCCGAGGGGCGCGTGTGTAGGTCAAGGTCAGGTAGCCCAAGGTGGGCAAGGTCAACAAAGGGGTCCCCAAGGTGCTGCCCCAAGGAACAACAGGTTTTATGCACTCCATGCTCGCCAGGATGTTGTGAAACGTCGTGTTCCTCATCTTCTATATATATATAGGGTGGTGTGTCATATAAGACATACATGAATTTGGATAGAACCTAGGGATAATAAGGCTGTCAATAAGTGGTAATTTCAAGGACCTAAAGTTTTAAGCCAAAGGAATACCCTAAATGCACATTCGGGATTAAAGAAATGACCCAAGTGGCACCTCGCCCTTTTCAGAAGGTCTAAATTAGGTTTCACTTTTCAGATGGATTTAAAAGTTTATAATTTGCTAATAAAGGATTTCTTTAAGTTATTTTAATAGCACAAAGGTCATACATTAAGTTTTGGAATCAAGAAAGTTGCAAGATAAAGGTTGGCCAAAGTTAGCGTAAGTTTCTTTAAGAAATCCTTCTTAAATTTGGGTCAACTGTATCGGGTCAAATCTCCCAAACTATAAGGAGTTAGAAGGTCCGTGACCTATCAAATTGAAGATCTATGAGTCTAGTTTGCAACACACAAAACCGCGCATCAAACCGACCTCAGAATAAAGAGTTATGATCGTTTTGCCGAGACTGCTCGAGCTGTAAGCCGGGTCATGGGTCGGGTCGGGTTGACCCAACTTAATGTCGGCTATTTTGACACTTTAAAGCTCAAAATTAAGCCATTTTCGTCCCAAACCAGTGTGCAACTGAAGAGAAAGTTCCTAAGGGTTCTCTAAGTGATTTAGGTAAGTTTTTCGCATTTTTACCATTAAAATTCGTCTCCGTGCCTAGAAATGTGTGCCTTACGCTTTGGAATTGTTTTCCCCTCGTATTAGCTGTGTTTGGAGCTATTTTTGGGCTGTAAAAAAAGTGGTGTTTTTGCTGGTATTGTTGGTTTGCAGCTGGTGTGTTTAGGTTATAATTGTGGAGCTCTTTTACGGTCATTTTTACGAAGTTTTACAGACATTTCCTCGCGTAAATACTCCTTGCCGGATCTGGTCATTAATGCTGAATTTTGACTGTTTATAGGTGTCTTTAAGCTGTGTATATATAATCGTTGCGAAGCTTAGGACGTAGGTAACAACTTTCGTGAAGGAACTTTTGGCAATCGGACGTTCGTTGGAGATGTATGTTAAGGCTAAGCTCCGTCCCACTTTTTAGCACGAAATCTGGGAAGTTTCCCAAAACGTCAAATGTGATATCTTACTATTCTATTGCTAGAAAGACCTTCTGTGAAAGGCACTGGTATTACAACTGGGTTATTTTCACGATGGTATTAGGTTGAAATTCCATTCATTCGCTTAAACTGGACATTCAATTTCTATATATCATTTTGTCGGTTTCCCAGCTACCTATTCACATGTCAAAGGTGTTTCTCTTCTTGGTGTAGTGCCATCAAAATAAATGTAGAATGCAAAGGGAATGTAGTATTCAAAAAACAATCCTTCTTCCATAAAAAATATATAATTGAAGAATTTAACTAGTAACGCGATGGTTTCCAATATTCCCCAGTGAAATGCTCCCGTCTAAACTACTAAGGCACTTGATCCTATTTAAATACATTCTTTTACTAATTGACATGGGACCAAATATAATCATTATGTAAAGCACCTTTACAAACATTTTCAAAGCTAAGGCTTCACTCTAAATGTTGGGTTAAATTCCCAAACTTATTAAAAAGACAGGTATGATCCTATGAGCCAAGATTGGCTGAATGACAATGATTATGATGCTATGAGAATAAGTGTACCAATGAGCCAAGATTGGCTAAGTTCTTGCTATGGCTTACTATGTGCATTAAACATTCATATCATACATTGCACTTTATGCATGGACTTCGAGCTATAATCGAAGGAATGGGGCCTATTTGCCCAACTATATATGTATATGGTACAGATGGCCATAGGTTGGCAGATATGATGCCGGTTAGCTACCGGAAAGGACCACCAGTGCTAGCATTTGGTTGGGTATGTCATGCATTTGCATCTATATATATGTATTCACGACATGCGACACTCGAGCATACCATGCATTTTTTTTATCACTAGGAGGTGGCTTATTGGCCATTAAGGCTACTTGAGTTTTGGTTACAGTAATATTTTTATTAACCTTTTTACTATGGTTATCTATGATTTTACTTTCTGCCTTACATACCAATACATGTTTATTCGTACTGATGTCCCTTTGCCTGGGGACGCTGCATTTTATTTCGTGCGTGCAGGTTCAGGTAAGGGCTCTGATTTGCCCCTCCACTAGGAGCCCCATTCAGCTATGAGTTGGTAAGCTCCACCTCTTCCTGGAGCTTTCACAGGATGTTTACTTTTTTGGTAAAGTTGGGTATATCGGGGCCCTGTCCCGACAGTGTTAGTGATTCTCATAGAGGCTGTTGTGGACATGTTATTGTGGGTTGGTCCTTTTGTGCCTTTCAGTCTCCGTTCATAAGATTAACATGTAAGCTCCACCTCTTCCTGGAGCTTTCACAGGATGTTTACTTTTTTGGTAAAGTTGGGTATATCGGGGCCCTGTCCCGACAGTGTTAGTGATTCTCATAGAGGCTGTTGTGGACATGTTATTGTGGGTTGGTCCTTTTGTGCCTTTCAGTCTCCGTTCATAAGATTAACATGTATATATAGTGTGTGTCTGTATCTCTGTTGTGGCAGCCTTGCCGGCTAGCTAGTACTTTATTATTTTGGCTTACTTCTCTTAATGTACATAATTTGTTGTTGACCAGGTCATGACCTAAATGGTCCCGACTTAGTTTCTTGTTTTTCTAAACATTATGCTGCCCGAGTTTCTTCTGGTCTAAAGGTTAGTTAACTAGTATGTTTAGTGGCTTACCCGGCCAATAACGGTATCGGGTGCTAGTCGCGCCTCCCCTCTTTTTGGGGCGTGACGAACATGGTACCAGAGCAGGTCGTGTCCTAGGGAGTCCACATTGCCGTGTCGAGTAGAGTCTTGCTTATGAGTGTGTTGTGCACCACACTTATAATCAGGAGGCTATGAGGCATTTAGGATTGGTTACCTTTCTTTCACTTAATAGATCGTGCTATGGAGCAAAGTTATAGGGACATATGAAATCTTAATCGTGCTTTGTGGTTTGTTTTATTTGTCAAGCTGTATATATTCAGGGGATAGCACAATGTGGGGTAGATATGGATCCGAGAGAAGGTACCAGTTGTTATTTATCGGGTCAGGCAGATACACTCCCTATTGAGGCACGCAGGGAGCCTCCAGTATCTACAGTACCAGATTCACCAGTACCTATTGAGGGCCAAGGAGGTCGAGTACTCCCAATCCTACCAGAGACTGGGGAGCACGGTTTGAGAGAGGCAGTTCAGCTACTGACTAGGATGGTTTCTATTCATGAGAGACAACTGGAGGCGAGATCAGATATCAGAAGAGATCAAACAGAAAGCTCAAAGGTGCGAGAGTTTCTTCACTTGGCTCCTCCGGTATTCACAGGGTCCAGCCCCACAGAGGATCCACAGGACTTTATAGACCATATACAAAGAATATTGAGGGTGATGCATGCCTCTGTCACTGAGGCCGTAGAGTTAGCTTCTTTTCGACTATGTGATGTCGCCATCTTATGGTACGAAGCATGGGAGAGATCCAGAGGTCCTAATGCTTCGCCAGCAGAATGGGAGGACTTCTTTGAGGCATTTTTAGCCCATTACTTACCACAAGAGGTGCGGGAGGCTCGTCTTGACCAGTTTATCAGCTTGAGGCAGGGGGATATGAGTATAAGGGAGTATAGCCTTAGGTTTAATTCTTTGGCTAGGTATGCACCATATATTATACGTACTATGAGTGCCAGAGTTCATCGTTATGTGGGTGGTTTGGGGGATCATTTGATCAGAGACTGTAGGATAGCCTCTTTACAGGATGGTGTAGATATTTCCCGTAGTCAGGCTTTTGCTCAGACTACAGAGGATCTTTCTCGTCGGATTCGGGATACCCATAGAGATAGGGAGAAGAATAAGAGGGCTCATACTATGGGGTCTTATAGGGAGCCACAAGGTGATTTTAAGCTTCCTTTTCACCGATATCCACCTCCGTCAGTGGGTAGTTCCCCGCCACAGATACAGGATCAGCGACTTGATCGTTATATTCAGTCAGGTCCGAGGCAGAGTTCACGCCAGCCTAAGAGCCATTGATAGGAACGATTTGCACCAATGAGACAGCCTACTCCTCCATGTGCAAAATACGGTAAGTTTCTTAGTGGGCAGTGTAAAAAGGGTTCAGGTGCATGTTACCATTGTGGACTGACAGGACATTATATTAGCCAGTGTTCGGGGTTAGGTAGAGGTACAACAACTCACCTTTCAAGATCCACTGCAGCCTCTTCATCCCCAGTACGTGCTCCCCGACCAGATCTACAGCTTACTCAGGGTCATGGTGGGGGAGAAATAGAGGAGACAGTTCAGGTTCTACTAGTGGACAGAATCGCTTTTATGCACTCACAGGCCGACAGGATTCAGAGGCATCTCCAGATGTGATCACAGGTATATTGATGGTACATTCTCATGTTGTTTATGCACTGATAGATCCTGGCTCTACATTTTCATATATTACTCCATTCGTTGCTGGTAAGCTCGATATGAGACCTGAATTATTGCCGGGGTCAGTTAGGGTATCTACACCAATTGGTGACTCAATTATAGCTAGTCATGTCTATCGATGTTGTACAGTGTTAATTAATGAGCGTCCAACCTCTGCTAATTTAATTGAATTGATTATGCTAGATTTTGATGTTGTTATGGGTATGGATTGGTTAGCAGCTTATTATGCTAATATTGATTGTTGAGCAAAGCTAGTCCACTTCCATTTTCCAGGTGAGCCGGTTATTGAATGGAAAGGCAATGTTGCCTCGCCCAAAGGTAAGTTTATTTCATACCTTAAGGCTCGGAAGCTGATCTCTAAAGGTTGTATATACCATTTAATTCATACTAGGGATATTGATAAGGAGTCGATGACCCTTCAGTTAGTCCCTATTGTGAATGAATTCCCGATGGTATTCCCTGATGATCTTCCAGGGATTCCCCCCGAAAGGGAAATTGATTTTGCTATAGATTTGCTCCCGAACACGCAGCCTATATCCATTCCTCCCTACAGAATGGCTCTTGCAGAGCTAAGGGAATTGAAGGAACAACTGAAGGACTTACTTGATAAAGGCTTTATTAGGCCAAGTACATCTCCATGGGGTGCTCCAGTACTCTTTGTTCGAAAGAAAGATGGCTCTTTACGGATGTGTATTGATTACAGACAGCTAAATAAAGTCACCATCAAGAATAAGTATCCTCTCCCGCGGATTGATGACTTATTCGACCAGTTGCAAGGTGCCACATTTTTCAAAAATTGACTTAAGATCTGGGTACCACCAGTTGCGAGTCAGGGATGTTGATATTCCAAAGACAGCATTTAGGACGAGGTACGGACATTTTGAGTTCCTTGTCATGTCTTTTGGGCTTACAAATGCCCCAGCAGCTTTTATGGACCTGATGAATCGAGTGTTTAAACCATTCTTGGATGAATTTGTGATCGTGTTTATTGACGACATCTTGATATATTCACGGTCAGAAGCTGAGCATGCAAATCACTTGCGAACCATATTACAGACTCTCCAAGACAGTAGGTTATATGCTAAATTCTCTAAATGTGAGTTTTGGTTAAATTCTGTAGCTTTTCTTGGCCACGTTGTTATAGGTGATGGTATCAAGGTCGATGGCCAAAAGATTGAAGCAGTAATGGCCTGGCCGAGACCATTGAATCCGACCGAGGTCCGTAGCTTTTTGGGCTTGGCAGGATATTATAGGAGGTTTGTTGAGGGATTCTCCTCTATCTCTGCACCACTAACGAGATTGACACATAAAGCAGCTAAGTTTCAATGGACTGAAGCATGTGAGCAGAGTTTTCAAGAGTTAAAGAAAAGGCTTACCACCGTACCTATCTTGGCTCTTCTAGATGGAACTGAAGGCTACGTTGTATATTGTGATGCCTCGAGAATTGGCCTAGGTTGTGTACTTATACAGCATGGTAGAGTTCTTGCATATGCTTCTAGACAGTTGCGAAAGCATGAACAAAATTATCCCACCCATGATCTTGAGCTCGCTGCGGTTGTATTTGCCTTAAAGATTTGGCGACATTATCTATACGGAGTTCATGTTGATATTTTTACCGACCACCAGAGCCTTCAATATTTATTTAAGCAGAAGGAGTTGAACTTACGACAAAGGAGATGGCTAGAATTACTAAAAGATTATGATGTGGACATTTTGTACCATCCTGGTAAAGCTAATGTTGTTGCTGATGCACTTAGCCGAAAGTCCGTGGGAAGTCTAAGCCATGTTGAGGCTGATAAGGTTTTGAAATAACAAAAGACCTGTGCCAGCTAGCTAGTTTGCAGGTGCGATTGGCAGATACAGAGGATGGAGGTGTAATTGTTCAAAATACAGCAGAATCTTCCATTGTTAATGAAGTAAAAGAGTGACAGCACGAGGATCCTGAGCTTAGGACACTGAGGGAGAGCATTTCACAACAACAACATCCTCCATTTGAGTTGACCGGAGAGGGAGTCCTTAGGTACCAAGGCCGCTTATGTGTGCCAGATATCGGAGGACTCCGTGCCAGGATTCTTTCTGAGGCCCATTATTCTAGATATTCAACCCACCCTGGAGCAACAAAAATGTATCGGGACCTTCGACAAATCTATTGGTGGAATGACATGAAAAGGGATATTGCAGAGATGGTAGCCCAGTGTCCCAATTGTCAGCAAGTTAAAGCAGAATATCAGAGACCTAGAGGCCTAGCTCAGTATATTGAGCTTCCTCTATGGAAATGGGACATGATAAATATGGACTTCATCACGGGTTTGCCTCGTACTCCACGCAGGTATGATTATATTTGGGTAATTATTGATAGGTTGACGAAATCTGCTCATTTCTTTCCAGTAAGAACGACATATTCAGCGGAGGATTACGCTAAGCTTTACATTCAAGAGATTGTTCGCCTTCATGGAGTTCCATTATCTATTATATCTTATCGAGGGGCTCAATTTACGGCTCATTTTTGGAAGTCTTTTCAGAAGGTTTGGGCACTCAGGTGAATCTCAGCACCGCTTTTCATCCACAAACTGATGGGCAAGCAGAGCGTACCATCGAGGATATGTTACGTGCTTGTGTGCTGGACTTTAAAGGGAGCTAGGATGACCATTTACCTCTTATTGAGTTTGCTTATAATAATAGCTTCCAAGATAGTATTCAAATGGCGCCTTATGAAGCACTATATGGGCGAAGATGTAGGTCGCCGATCGGTTGGTTTGAGGTTGGGAAGGCAAAATTACTAGGCCCTAATCTAGTTCAGCAAGCGATGGACAAAGTGAGACTTATTAGAGACCGATTGCAAACTGCCCAGAGTCGACAAAAGTCTTATACAGATGTTTGACGATGAGACTTAGAATTTGATGTAGAAGATTGAGTTTTCTTGAAGGTATCACCCATGAAGGGAATCATGTGGTTTGGGAAGACAGGAAAGCTTAGTCCTAGATATGTTGGACCGTATAAGATTATTCAAAAGATTGGCAAGGTCGCATATGAGCTTGATTTGCCTTCAGAATTGGGGGCAGTCCATCCGGTGTTTCATGTATCGATGTTGCGGAAGTGCATTGGAGATCCATCGCGTATTAACCACATTGAAAATGTCCACATTGATGAAGACTTGTCTTATGATGAGGTGCCAGTGGCTATTTTAGACCGACAAGTGAGAAAGCTTCGAAATAAAGAAGTGGCCTCCGTGAAAGTATTGTGGCGGAACAACAATATTGAGGAAATGACTCGGGAAGCAGAAGAGGAAATGAAGAAGAGGCACCCCCAGCTATTTACAAATTAAGGTGAGTCATATTTTAAAAGTTGGCAGTCATCTTTCTACAGTAACTTAAGTTTTAAATGAGTTGGGGCATACTTTATATGGATCGTCAGGAGATAGCTATACAAAGCTTATAATTAGAATTTTCTTTTTCTTTCAAAGTTGATTTATGGATTGGAGGAATAAAAGGTATATCCCCAAAAGTCACATTTCAAGAGTTAATAGTGCAACCAAGCCGTTGTTTAAATACATTCGCGGCCGAATGTTCTTAAGGGGGGAGACTGTGAAACCCTGTGTTCCTCGTCTTCTATATATATATAGGGTGGTGTGTCATATAAGACATACATGAATTTGGATAGAACCTAAGGATAATAAGGCTGTCAATAAGTGGTAATTTCAAGGACCTAAAGTTTTAAGCCAAAGGAATACCCTATATGCACATTCGGGATTAAAGAAATGACCCAAGTGGCACCTCGCCCTTTTCGGAAGGTCTAAATTAGGTTTCACTTTTCAGATGGATTTAAAAGTTTATAATTTGCTAATAAGGTATTTCTTTAAGTTATTTTAATAGCACAAAGTTCATACATTAAGTTTTGGAATCAAGAAAGTTACAAGATAAAGGTTGGCCAAAGTTACCGTAAGTTTCTTTAAGAAATCCTTCTTAAATTTGGGTCAAATGTATCGGGTCATATTTCCCAAACTATAAGTAGTTAGAAGGTCCATGACCTATCGACTTGAAGATCTATGAGTCTAGTTTGCAACGCACAAAACCGCCTATCAAACCGACCTCAGAATAAAGAGTTATGATCGTTTTGCCGAGACTGCTTGAGCTGTAAACCGGGTCATGGGTCGGGTCGGGTTGACCCAACTTAATGTCGGCTATTTTGACACTTTAAAGCTCAAATTTAAGCCATTTTCGTCTCAAGCCAGTGTGAAACTGAAGAGAAAGCTCCCAAGGGTTCTCTAAGTGATTTAGGTAAGTTTTTACTGTTAAAATTCGACTCTGTACCTAGAAATGTGTGCCTTACACTTTGGAATTGTTTTCCCCTCTTATTAGATGTGTTTGGAGTTGTTTTTGGACTGTAAAAAAAGTGGTGTTCTTGCTGGTATTGTTGGTTTACAGCGGGTGTGTTTAGGTTATAATTGTGGAGCTCTTTTACGGTCATTTTTACGAAGTTTTACAGACATTTCCTCGCGTAAATGCTCCTTGCCGGATCTGGTCATTAATGCTGAATTTTTGACTGTTTATAGGTGTCTTTATGCTGCGTATATATAATCGTTGCGAAGCTTAGGACGTAGGTAACAACTTTCGTGAAGGAACTTTTGGCAATCGGACGTTCGTTGGAGATGTATGTTAAGGCTAAGCTCCGTCCCTCCTTTTAGCACGAAATCTGGGAATGTTCCCAAAACGTCAAATGTGATATCTTACTATTCTATTGCTAGAAAGACCTTCTGTGAAAGGCACTGGTATTACAACTGGGTTATTTTCACGATGGTATTAGGTTGAAATTCCATTCATTCGCTTAAACTGGACATTCAATTTCTATATATCATTTTGTCGGTTTCCCAGCTACCTATTCACATGTCCAAGGTGTTTCTCTTCTTGGTGTAGTGCCATCAAAATAAATGTAGAATGCAAAGGGAATGTAGTATTCATAAAACAATCCTTCTTCCATAAAAAATATATAATTGAAGAATTTAACTAGTAACGCGATGGTTTCCAATATTCCCCAGTGAAATGCTCCCGTCTAAACTACTAAGGCACTTGATCCTATTTAAATACATTCTTTTACTAATTGACATGGGACCAAATATAATCATTATGTAAAGCACCTCGAACATTTTCAAAGTTATGGCTTCACTCTAAATGTTGGGTTAAATTCCCAAACTTGTTAAAAAGACGGGTATGATCCTATGAGCCAAGATTGGTTGAATGACAATGATTATGATGCTATGAGAATAAGTGTACCAATGAGCCAAGATTGGCTAAGTTCTTGCTATGGCTTACTATGTGCATTAAACATTCATATCATACATTGCACTTTATGCATGGACTTCGAGCTATAATCGAAGGTATGGGGCCTATTTGCCCAACTATATATGTATATGGTACAGATGGCCACAAGTTGGCAGATATGATGTTGGTTAGCTACCGGAAAGGACCACCAGTGCTAGCATTTGGTTGGGTATGTCATGCATTTGCATCTATATATATGTATTCATGACATGCGACACTCGAGCATACCATGCATTTTTTTATCACTACGAGGTGGCTTATTGGCCATTAAGGCTACTTGAGTTTTGGTTACAGGTAATATTTCTATTAACCTTTTTACTATGGTTATCTATGGTTTTACTTCCTGCCTTACATACCAGTACATGTTTATTCGTACTGACGTCCCTTTGCCTGGGGACGCTGCATTTTATTTCGTGCGTTTAGGTTCAGGTAGGGGCTCTGATTTACCCCTCCACTAGGAGTCCCATTCAGCTATGAGTTGGTAAGCTCCACCTCTTCCTGGAGCTTTCACAGGATGTTTACTTTTTTGGTAAAGTTGGGTATATCGGGGCCCTGTCCCGACAGTGTTAGTGATTCTCATAGAGGCTGTTGTGGACATGTTATTGTGGGTTGGTCCTTTTGTGCCTTTCAGTCTCCGGTCATAAGATTAACATGTATATATAGTGTGTGTCTGTATCTCTGTTGTGGTAGCCTTGCCGGCTAGCTAGTACTTTATTATTTTGGCTTACTTCTCTTAATGTACATAATTTGTTGTTGACCAGGTCATGACCTAAATGGTCCCGACTTAGTTTCTTGTTTTTCTAAACATTATGCTACTCTATTTCTTCTGGTCCAAAGGTTAGTCAACTAGTATGTTTAGTGGCTTACCTGGCCAATAACGGTATCGGGTGCCAGTCGTGCCTCCCCTCTTTTTGGGGCGTGACAGATGTCGAGGAGGCTCCAGATGTTGTGACTGGTATGTTAAAAGTTTTTATTTTGATGCTTACGTTTTGCTTGACGCAGGTGCAAACTTGTCTTTTGTGACTCTGCTGTTGGCCGTTAAATTCGGTTTGAAACCCTAGATTTTAAGAGAGCCTTTCTCGGTCTACACCCCATGGGTGAATCTATTGTGTCTCAAAGAGTCTATTATGGGTGTCCTGTTGCTGTGTTGCATAAAATCTTTCCATGTGATCTTGTGGAACTTGAAATGTTTGATTTTGATGTGATTCTTAGAATGGACTTGCTGCATGCATCTTACGCCTCCATAGATTGTAGAAGCCGGAAGGTCTGGTTCCAACCTCTTGGTGAGCCAGTTCTTGAATAGAAGGGTAGTGACTCCTCTATTAAAGGTAGGTTTATTTCTTACCTGAAGGCGCAAAAAATGAATTCTAAGGGGTGCATCTACCATATGGTGAGGGTCAGGGATGCAGATTCTGAGGTGCCTACTCTCGAGTCAGTCCTTGTGCTGAATGAATTTTCGGATGTGTTCCCCGATGACTTACCGGGCATTCCTCTTAATAGAGAGATAGACTTCGGCATAGATCTACTTTCAGATACTCAGCCTATTTCTATCCCTCCGTACTGGATGGCCTCTGCAGAATTGAAAGAGTTAAAGGAGCAATTGAAGGACCTATTAGAGAAGGGTTTCATTCGGCCTAGTACATCATCGTGGGGTGCTCCTGTGTTATTTGTAAGAAAGAAGGACGGATCTCTCCGTATGTGTATTGACTACAGGCAGCTGAATAAAGTGATAGTTAAGAACAAGTACCCGTTGCCGAGGATTGATGATTTGTTTGACCAGCTACAAGGTGCCACTCACTTCTCAAAAATTGATCTCCGTTCCGGATACCATCAGTTGAAGGTTAGAGAGTGCGATATCCCTAAAACAGCTTTTCGGACAAGGTACGGGCATTTTGAATTTGTGGTGATGTCATTTGGTCTAACTAATGCTCCGGCCGCATTTATGGATTTGATGAACATAGTGTTTAAGCCTTTCTTGGACAGCTTTGTGGTGGTATTTATTGACGACATCCTCGTTTACACCCGAAGTGAACAAGAGCACAGAAATCATTTGAGAATGGCTCTCCAAACTCTGAGGGAAAAGAAACTGTATATCAAGTTCAGCAAGTGTGATGTCTGGTTGGGCGAAGTGGCTTTCCTTGGGCATGCAGTGTCCGGGGATGGTATCAAGGTGGATCCGAGGAAGACAGAGGCTGTGAAAAATTGGCCTAGGCCATTGACTCCTTCGGATATCCGCAGTTTTCTTGGGTTGGCCACGTACTACAGAAGGTTTGTAGAAGGTTTCTCATCTATTGCATCTCCGTTAACCAAGTTGACCCAGAAGCAGGATAAGTTTATATGGTCAGATGAATGCGAGAGGAGTTTCCAAACTTTGAAGGATCGGCTTACATTTGCTCCCGTCTTGACCTTGCCAAGTGGTTCGGAAGGGTTCGTGGTGTATTGTGATACCTCACAGGTTGGTTTGGGCTGCGTGCTTATGCAAAATTGTAAGGTGATAGCGTACGCATCAAGATAGTTGAAGGTGCATGAACGAAACTACCCCACTCACGACCTTGAATTAGCAGCGGTGGTTTTTGCTTTGAAAATTTGGAGGCATTATTTGTACGGGGTCCATGTTAATGTATTCACCGATCACAAAAGTTTGCAATATGTTTTCACCCAGAGGGACCTTAATCTCAAGCAAAGGAGGTGGTTGGAGTTTCTAAAGGATTACGACATGAGTGTGTTCTATCATCCGGGCAAGGCCAATGTCGTAGCCGACGCTCTTAGCAGGTTGTCTATGGGGAGTATGGCGCATGTTGAAAATGAGAGAAAGGAATTGGCTAGAGATATTCATCGGTTGGCTAGGTTGGGTGTCAAATTGACTAATTCTAGCGCGGGTGGTATTCAGGTTCAGAATGGGTCAGAATCTTCTATGGTGAATGAAGTGAAAGCTAAACAAGATCTAGATCCGTCATTATGTGAGTTGAAGAAGTTGGTTGCTGCAAAAGATATTGAGGCTTTCTCCCAAGGGGGAGATGGAGTGCTTCGGTACCAAAACCCGCTTTGTGCTCCCAACGTGGATGACCTTAGGAAGGTGATTATGAGTGAGACCCACAACTCTCACTACTCTATTCACCCGGGGTCTACCAAGATGTACCAGGATCTGAGAGAGGTTTATTGGTGGCATGGTATGAAGAGGGATATTGCCAAGTTCGTGTCGGAATGCCCGAGTTGTCAGCAGGTAGAACATCAAAGGCCCGGTGGTTTGGCCCAAGACATTGAAATTCCCACATGGAAGTGGGAGGATGTGAATATGGACTTTGTGGTTGGGTTGCCTCGGACCCGAAGGCAATTCGACTCCATTTGGGTTGTTGTGGATCGGATGACGAAATCGGCGCACTTTCTACCGGTCAGGATTACCTACAATGCCGAGGATTATACAAGGTTGTATATTCAAGAGTTGGTGAGGTTGCATGGCGTACCTAGATCTATCATATTGGATCGTGGTACTCAATTCACTTCCCACTTTTGGAAGTCTTTTATGAAGGGCCTTGGGACCAAAATTAAGTTGAGTTCCGCTTTCCATCCTCAAACCGATGGCCAAGCGCAGCGGACTATTCAAACTTCGGAGGACATGTTGAGAGCATGTGTGTTGGAGTTTAAGGGTAATTGGGATGATCATCTTCCACTCGTCGAGTTTGCTTATAATAATAGCTTCCATGCTAGTATTGGCATGGCGCCGTTTGAAGCCTTGTATGGGAGAAGATGTAGATCCCCGGTGGGTGATTTGAAGTGGGGGAAATGGCCTTGGTTGGCCCGGATTTGGTGATGGATGCTATGGAGAAGGTAAAAGTGATTAGGGAGAGGTTGAAGGCAGCCCAAAGCCGTCAAAAGTCCTATGTGGATATTAGGAGAAGAGACCTCGAATTTCATGTTGGAGATTGGGTTTATGTGAAAGTCTCTCCCATGAAGGGCATTATGCGTTTCGGCAAGAAGGGCAAGTTGAGCCCCCGGTATGTTGGCCCTTACAAAATTGTTGAGCGGATTGGAGATGTGGCTTATAAGTTAGAGTTACCTTCGGATTTGGATTCCATCCATCCTGTCTTTTATGTATCTACGTTGAGAAAGTTTGTTGGCGATCCTAGCTCCATTGTGCCTTTGGAGGGGATTGAGGTTGAGGAAAATTTGACTTATGAGGAGGTGCCGGTGGCAATTTTGGATAAGCAAGTAAAACGGCTTCACAACAAGGATGTGGCTTCGGTAAAGGTACTTGGAGAAATCAACTAGTGGAGAGTGCTACTTGGGAAGCGGAGCTGGACATGATGAACAATACCCCCACCTCTTCCAATCTACTCAAGCCTAAGGTACTAGGAATCCTCCTTATCAACTGTGTCATTTTTCTTATCCTCTTGAGTCTCACGGCATGACATGCATATGTGTACACTAGAGAATTTTCCTTTCTTGGCAACTGAGTTGAATACAATTTTGACATAAGTTAGTTTTGCACTATAATTTGATTTGCGACAAAAAGCTTTTATGTACAAACATTGTAACTTAAATTGAGTCATACATTGTGTCTTGTATCGGATGTATCTTGTCTTGGCTCTAGCTTTTTCAACCTTGTTCTTGCACATTCAGGGACGAATGTTCCCAAGGGAGAGATGATGAAAGGCCCCGGATCCTTGACGTCACTTTAAGGTCCCCGAAACTGCCCAGAAATTTTGCCAGGCATCACCTCACGGAAGGGCCTACACAGCCCATGTGAATGCACACGGACCGTGTGGCCTCCCGTGAAGTGGCACCCAGAAAGTGGAGGGTAAATGGGCCACCACACGGTCTGTGTGGCGCTAGACCGTCCGTGTAGCCCTCCGTCCGAACCCTTGGTGTAGGGAGCCACCTTTATACGGACGGGGTCACGGTCCGTGTGACCCCAGACGGTCCGTTTACCGGACCGTGTCGTGACACTTAGTCCAAAAAATCTTGCCTCTGAAAATTCTAAGTATGGGACCACGGCACAGTAGACGGTCCGTGTGACACTTCACGGACCGTAAAATGGACCGTATGCCTCAGACGGATCAATTCCTGGTCCGTTTCATTAATGACATTTTTGAAATATTGGCTTGTTCCAACGAAAATTTTGTCATTTCCCACCCTTTCTAAGCTCCCTATATAAGAGGGACTTCACCATTTTCAGCCCATTTCCACTCTCACTCACTCTCTCACTAACATTCTCTCCTTCAAGACTCTCCCACATCTCTCTAGGATTCTTCAAGCTAAGGTTCACATTTGAGTCCATTTCCTCTTCAAGTGTTGTTCTCTACCAGGTATGTTGGTTTTGATTCTTGGTTCCTTTCAACCAAGGAGACCCAAAATCCCTTTTAAACTAGTTTATGAACTTTGTCTACTTTAAACATGTGAATTTTACTACTTGTTCTTGGTAGCTTGAGCCATGCATGTGTTATTTAAGACTCAAAATCTTGGGTTATGTTAGTTTTATAATAATAAACTATTTGTTTTATGAAATTATAAACATGCATGTCCCTTTAAATGTGTTATTATGCATGGGTGATATTTACTACCATTTCTATTAATTTTATTGAATTTCCTAGTTTTTATTTTATATCATGTTTTAGATATAACTCACATTGCCCATGCCATTCTTACATTGTGCATTGCATCATACTTCATGACATTGGTACGTAGAAATCTTGGAAATTTTGGAATTAAGCTCAATTTCGTCCTAAAAAGGAATTATGATATGAATTTCGGAAAGACATGGGATTTGACAAGAAAGTGATCACCAGTATGTCTATAATCTTGGCTCTTTGAGCATCTTGGGTGCTTGCACCATGTTGTACTTGTAGATGAGCTATTCCTTGCATTGGCATCTTGAATATGATCTTGTAATTTGGCGTTAAGCCTAAATATGTCTTGAACGTTATGAAACTTGCACTTGACTCTCTTAAAAACATATATATATATATATATATATATATATATATATATATAAGTATTTTTGTGGGATGTGTAAGACTTAGCACCGATGGATTGGGGCGGTTAGGGATATCCCCAAGGTCCCTCTCCCTTTCCTTGAACTATGTGCCTACATAGGGACGGATGTAATTCGTCTATCTGTATATGATTATGACATGTCTTGCTTGATTCTGTAAATCCTTCCGAAAAGCGAGTCGTAAGGAAGGTGACCATCCATCGAAAAGCAGAGTCATAAGGTGTGGTGTAGATTACCCTTGGCAAGTATTCTTCTCCCTACCGGTGGGAGGTCCCAATCGGTCCAATTCATGTAATACCTCGCATGGATTTGGTTTGTCGATTATAGTCCATCCCTGTTATATAGGAGCATTATCGCATTGCACGCATCATGCATTCCATGGCATCTTGTATATTAAATTCCTTTGATTTTATGATTCTTGTATATTATGTGCCCTTGCCATCTAACACGATTATGCAGGTTCGGTAAGTCATGTGCATTGCATACCCGCATACTTAGTACATTCAAAAGTACTAACGCATACTCTATGCCTGCATGATCTTACCATGCAGGGATCGAGCAGTTTTAGCACTATCCGCCAGACGAGTAGTTCCCCTTTGCAGCTATTTTATGGTGAGCCCCGTCTTCCGAGGGCAGGCTTTATTCCTTGGGTTCCCTATGTATATTTATTTTGCTGAGGGTGAGCCCGGAAATTATCTTGGCCCCTGTCCCTTCTTAAAGGCATGTGTTGGGTATTGTAAAAACTTGTCATTTTGATCTATCTATAAAAAATATGTTCTTCTTTTGGATTTGGAAAAAAAATTCCTTTGATACTTATCTTTAATTTTTTTTTTATCAAATTTTGAGGCTTGTTTGGGGGCTTTCGGGTCCCCATTTGTCGTGTCACATCTAGGCCCGGACCTCGGGTCGTGACAAAATGATTCCCATATCATCCCGAGTCTATAGCTAGAAATTGAGCCCCAAAACAGATCTCAGAAGACAGAGAAATGGCTCAAAATGAGGTTACATTTCTTATCTAAAAATATTTCTTACATAACATTGTCAGTCAAATTCCGCCAAAATATAGTCAAATTATTTGGATCCAAATATACCACAACGTTACTCCCATAATATAGAACAACTGAACTCAAATTTTACTTAATTCCAATGAGACTTGATCGAGATATCATAATGTAAAATTTTCACATGTTCCTGATACATAATCAATGAAAAACAAGGATTTTACCTCGAAATATGCACCAAAACTGGAATCCAACACTTCCACTCATTTCTTGCAAAAATTCATACAACATAACCTTTTGAATTGTTAAAAATGGAGCTACAGAATGAAAGTTACGATTTCTCAAAGTGTTGCCACATCAAGCCTCGCGACCAACATTTTATAGGCATGGTTGCCGCCTCACAAGAGACCTCCACAAACATGGGCTACCTGGCGCGAATGTGGGCTAGCACGTGCTAGGCCCCCGCGAAGGCAAACAAGGCACTGTGAACACACGCCTTATGGCACACTGGTCCCCGCGAACGCGGCAAGGCCCTTTGCAAATGCGGAGGTTTGGCCGCCTGATGTTTGCACCAGCTCCTGTTGAAACTTTTCTGGGTCCTTCCCAACCCGGTCGATGTCTATTTTTCATAAATAAATAGTGTAACCATAGGGATTTCAACGTTTTGGACTTAACGGTGCGGTTAAAATTCCCAACGAAGCATCCTACAGAAAAATGAGGGTCCCACTTCTTTCCATCTAATTTTAGCCAAAACAACTGAAGAGGTCAAAATGCATCCGCAAGCCCCCGCCATCCGAAAAAAGGTCATTTTAGGCGGTATTCAATGTTCCAAAGCTAACCACGCTATCAACTTCTCATTTCAAGCATGTTTAGATAGATTGTTATGAAAATCACTTTTTAGCTTCCGGTTGAACTAGCTTTACAATATCTGACTTAAACTCGCACCGAGACCCTCAAACATCAGACCAACCATGCCTCTAGCCTAATTCAGTCATTCTAGAATTGATGGAACCGTCAGAATTTCATTTTGAGTCCATTAGCTAGGACTTTACTAGAAAACTCATTTTTACAATTATAACTTTCCGTTAAGTCAAAATCCACATAAATCATAACCAGCTCAACCAATTACCATCCCAATAGTCCCACAAGTCAAAAATAGCCTGAGGTTGTCATACACATGTTCAAGTCAACAGAATAATCGCAGAACCATAGTCATGACCCGAAGGATCATTATACTAAAGGTTTTGAAATATATCACATTTTATTACAAAAAGATGATTCCATAACTCTCAAATTTTCGGGTGTTAAAATATACAATAAGAGGATGCATGCAAATAAACACAAGATAGAAGTAATATTCATCACCAGAGGTATAATAGATATCACAATTTCCCCCAAATCTCAATAATTTCATGATAGAACCACCTATTTTATTCACAATGGGTCATTAATCTCATTAGAATAACCAACCACATTTTACCACCCTATATATATATATATATATATAGTTATAGCCATGATTCTTAATCACAAATCAAGTATTCCCTTTTACCATACACGATATTCACAATATAATACACATCCACAGTTCCACATCTATCACAAATCAAATAAGAAACCCCCCCCCCACCACCACCACCACCGTTGTGATGCCCCGTAACTCTATCCTCACATGTACCTATGTTTCAATCATCATTCTTATATGTGGTAAGTGTATTAGGATCATAAGAGACCTCTAGTACTTAATCGAGTTCAAAAATTTCCTATAAATTGAGTTTTTAGTGTTAGATTATGCAAGGGTCAACTTTAAATAATCATAACTCTTAGCACATAAAGAATTAGAGGTCGCATGAGCTACCAAATGAAATCTCTTTGAATTAGCTTTCCAACACAACTAATTTCACCTCATTTGAAGTTCGGAATAAAAGGTTATGGTTATTTTACTAAAGACTATTAGAGGAGAGTTGGATCTACAAAACCTAATATGGGTCATGGAAAAAAGTATGGCCCGTCTGCTAACTCATAAATTTTTTTTTTGAAAATTCAATTTTTGGTTCCAGACTTTACAGGTCCATCTACGAGTGGTAGAAACTTCTACAGGCCATAAATTGGGCTCGTGATAGTAATCTAGAGATGCCGAAAATTGCCCAAAATTTTATGAAAGGGTCTCTACGGGCCATGGAAGTTTCTACAGGCCGTAGATAGGCCCGTAGACGACTTATGACAGCTTTTTAAGAAAGGTTGTTTTAGTCTTGTCCCACCCTTTTAAAGCCTAAAACTGACGTTTTTACACCTAAACAAAGCCCTAAACATGTCAGTTCAACCTTTTTATGCTAAAACACTCTCTCAAACTTAGATCAAGGGTCCAAATGAGAAAAAGACTAGGGTTTGAAGAGAAAACTTGAGAATTCTTCCAAGTTGTTTCAAGATTCAAAACTTCTAGGTATGTAAGGCTAACCAAAATAGGGATTTTGTTCTTCCATGTGCCCCATAACCCGGATTGAAGGAGTTGTAAGTAAATTGAGTCTCCCGTGAATGTTTCTTGAAGGTTTTTCTTAAATTCTAATATATTTCTACATAATCTTGCATGAATTACTTTTTTATGAATTAACATTTGAGTTAGATGATTTTATCTTACTACATAAACCCTAGCATGAATTATTGTTATTTTTACATATTTTACTTAAATGAGCATGCATGAGTATAATTTGAGCCTAAAAAGTCTATGGAGTCCCTAAATGCTTTAACTCTACTATTATTTTCCTGAATGCTATGAGTTAGAATGATGCATGATAAAGTCTCAATGAGTCAAGAGTTGAACCTTAAAAGAATATAACCAAAGCGTTGATAGCTGATGTGATGAATTGATTTAACAAATGTCCAATGAGACTGGATGCATAAGTTGTCCATAAGTTGATGGCTTATGAGCATATTAAGTCTTCAGATGAGTATTGAGCACCAAATTGAGTAAGAGTAAGTCCAACTCAAACTCAATAACTACATAGCCGGCGTAGGAGAGGATTGAACCATAAAATCGAATTTTTCATGTTGTCGCAAAATGAGGACTTGATGTTACTGATTTTGGATCCACTGATGGGATGTCCTATACCCTGGCAAGGTATCGGATAGATGTGGCAACAACATTGCTTCGTTATATCATCACTGTCTCATAGGTGATGGTTGTTAGTTAGAGAAACTCCCAAATAGGCCTTGATAGTACTCTGAGGGGATTGGACTAGATGGTTTATGAGTGGTCCTTGTCTAAACCTTATTCTCACTTTAGACTCTTGACATGATAGTTGAGTTTTCTACTTCTTAAGTTGAGCTATTTAAGTTAATGTTATTCTTCCTTTATATGTTTATTTCTGCCATTTTACAATTCGTACATTCTACGTACTAAGGTTCGTTTGGGCCTATATCTTTTCATGATGCAGAGACAGGTACTAGCGGTTATCAACAGGTGCCCCATTGAGGACCTATTTTCTTTTAGCTGATTGGTGATCCCTCCCCTACTCTCGGGGGACATTATGTTTCTGTTCTAGCTTGAGTTAGACTTATTTTATTCTATTTAGAGGTAGCCCTGGTTCTGTCATTGGCTATTCAGATGTTTTAGAGGCTTCATAGACTAGACTGTCAAGTTATGACTAAATTTTATTTTTGGCTAGTTTTCTTTCACACTACTCTCACTTAGCTTATGTATAGATTGTTTGGCCTTTGGCCTTTTGTTATCATTTTGTCTGCTTTTTAGTCAGTATTCTTATTTATTGATGTCTTCCACTATTAGATTGTGATTGAACGAATGTGATAAAGCCAAGTGATTCGCTTAGGGGCTAGTAATAGTCTCTGAGTGTCGACAATGCCAAGGGTACCCTCCCTGGGCGTGACCCACCCCACTGGTATCATATCAATAATTCTCAACACAAATACATGATACAATCCTATCCCATAAATTATGGCATATGAATATTCAGTTACTCTATCCCAGTCCCAAGGGAGAGTTAATTAAAGTTATCTCAAGGATGAATCGCACATAAATATACCAATCAAATGAATGACTCACAATAATCAACTTTGAATCGTCAACCCAATATCAAGAATGTAATCCCATAAATTTACTTGACGAAACCTTTCAAAAATGGCCCAAAGAAGCTCAAGAACCTCAAAAATGGAAGAAATGGGTCATTTAATGACCTCCGTAATCACGGTCACTACCTATGCAATCACGGAGAATAGAAAACGCACCCGTTTGCGATCGTAGGATGGAGGACGTGATCGCAAAGTACAAATAGACAAATCATCATGATTGTAGGGCCCACCATCAGAATCGTGGAGAAGACAAGGTTTGCCCGTCACGAACGTGGAGGTGTGTGCCATGAATGCAATGAGTAAACCACTGACACCAGATATCATATTTGGGAAACTAGCTAAGTCTCCCATCGGACCCTCAGGATTCATTTAGAACCCCGTACACACAAACCACACATGCTACCTTACTAAATTCGATGTTCCGGACTCAATGTAATGATCGAAATTCGAATATGATGTCTCCTTTATTGGAAACTAAATAAAGCAACTAACTAGTTTAGAACATAAAAGGACCAAAATGCCCCTCAGAACTTTCAAAAAATACGATGATGCCTCTTCTAGTCCTAGAATCACCTCCCGAATCCAAAGAAATCATCAAACCAATCCGAGCACCCGAACTCAAAATATTGACCAAAGTCAAATCTACCATTTTGAACCAACTTTTCCAACTTAAGACCTAAATTTCACATACAGGCTCCAAATCTAATTCCGACATTTCTCCTAAATTTATTTTCATATTTTAAAATTGATGAAATTGATAGACTTCTATTTCATGATCTGAAACTCCAAATGGTGTCAAAACTCACTTTTAGAATAACTTAAGCCTAAAAGACTTGCAAAGTTCTCTACTTTTTTACTATTATCTACAACCAACCGCACAAGCTGATTAGATAACACTAGAGGAAGCTAACGAGAGATGGTAAAATGATAATTTTCGTAAGAATTTCCAAAATGGTGTCATTACATGACTAAAGACTTCAACTTTCAATACATCTTCCTCAATGCTTTCTCCATGAAGGTCGGTATTGGCATATATAGTTTCATACGTTGGATTTTCAGGAAGCAAGAATGTGCAGATTCACACTTGGATTATGAAGAATGCAGATGGGAGTTTTCATCAGCCACAGGATGTTCTTGTAATTATAAAAGCATTGCTTCGTGCCTATCTGTATATTAGATCTGGATACATATGTTGCACGTGTGTCCCATTTAAATTATTTTAAATTTGCTAGAACGACTATAGTTTTACAAAAACATGCTTGTAGAATTAATAAAAAAAATGATTCGTATGATTAGGATTATATTATAGGAAAAATGATCAATTATACGATAACAAATAATTCAGAAATATTAAAATAACTATGAACGACATATTAAACTGTAGTCTATCTTAGACGGTTACACCAATATATTATTCAAATATGAAAATTCATTCATCAAACAAAAATTAACAGGAAAAGAAGCAATGTATAAAGTGCGACTCACTCTTCCGTAGTTATGAACTTTTTATAGATTTTTTGTGTCATCATACCATTTCATGCAATATTTTAGAGAAGATAAAAAATTTCATTGCAAGAGAAAAATATTAGGATTAACTTCTAAATATTTGTACTCAATTCAGTATATGGGTTTGGAGATGAAGTACTCAAGGTTAATTGAAAAGGCTATAGCAATGGAAGTTCAAACAATGAACTTTTCATTTACCCTATTAATAGTAATTGAATGTAAATTCATTCTTTTGATAATTGGAATGCATGTTCTTTTTCCTTACAAAACATGTATATCGAAATAGTGTTGCAGTAAAGAATAAAATGGTCTTTCAAGGAATTTTTGTAATCCAACTTAAGTTGAGAATCTTTCCACTTTTAATAATATTTCTATTATATAGAAACATGAACCATAGGACGACCAAGGGCAAATTAGTAAATTTATGCTAATAAATATCTCCATCCTCTTCATAACTCTAGAACCATCCATCTTCCTCAGTTGCATTTTAAACAAACGATGCAAGAATTTGTATCTCTTTCCATTCCAACAATGTTTTCATTCACCTCTTTCCATTCTCTTCACTTTTCCCCTAAATCTTTTTCCAAGCTTCTCCTTGTTCTTCTGCGTTCTTCCAAAAAATACTGTTTTAGTTCTTTTCATCTTGTCTTTGAGGTATGCTTTATCTTCCACATCTCTTTCAATTTTTCAATCCATGGTTGAAATAAATGTTGCAGGTCCCTTCACATTTGTCCTTTACTAATCGCTGCTACTTTGATGTTTCTAATTTTCATTGGCTTTCTTTTTTCTTCAGTAGTCTTTCAGTGCTTGTCGTATTCATGTTTTTTTACTGATATTTGTCCAGCTTCCCCTCCATTGCAGCTTTCTGAAGATACTGCTGCATTTCAGCATGGTTCCAATCTACTTACTCCCAAACAGAAACTTGTTTGTAATGAAGCTACGGATCAGGCTCTTCTTTCTAATTCATCTGCAAGATCTTGCTGTCGTTCCTTTGATATATCGGCCAAGGAGGGCGTTGATTCTTCATTATTGTCACCAGAATTTGGTTCTGTTTCTTACAGCTCATCTCCTGATCGGCACCAAAAAATCGACCTTTAGTGGGGTACAAACAACCTTGCAAGAAGATTATTTGGAGATGGAGACTGAACTGCTAAGCAAGGACGAAAATGCCTATGGTATGTTGTCGTGGTTCTTCGCTTCTTTTCCACTATTTTCATGGTTTTGTATGTCTCTACGCACATCTTATTAAGCGAAGCTAGCAAATTACACGGACTGGAGTATCATGGTTTTGATTTGCCGGATAGTGTTGGAGAATTTATCACCAATGGAATATTAGTCCTTCAATTGGAGTGGGTATATTACATGGTTTCACGTTTTGTAGAAGCTAGGCTACAGAGAGGTCTTTAAATATGTCCTATCATTTCTTTCTACGACTAACTTTTGTTATTTGATGCACAAAATGATTTGTGTGTAGTTATTTCTAAAGGATTCTGGTTTTGACAGGAAATAATAATGGAGTTAAAGACAAGGTGATGGATGGGTACTTACTGTAGCTTTGATTGAGGGAATGAACTTAGCTTCTTTAGACCCAACAGATCTTCCATATCCATATGTGGTCTTTACATGCAATGGCAAAACAAAAACTAGCTCTGACCAGCTTCAAACTCTTGACCCTCGGTGGAATGGTGTGCATTTATTTCTCATTCACCCTCTTGTTTGTTGTTGTTGAGATCATATGATTACATGATACTTTTGCAGAGATACTAGAGTTTGATGCTGCAGAGGAACCACCTTCGGTGCTAGATGTGGAAGTTTTTGACTTCCGACAGTCCATTTGATCAATCTGCATATCACTTGTACATGCAGGAATCAATTTCCTAAAACACACTCCTGCAGAATTGACAGATATTTGGGTACCTCTCGAGGTGTTAGGTTTTGCACCCCTACGGATATGATCCTCATGTGAAATTAAGATGCATTTTATAAGGGGGTCATAGGGTTTGATGGTCTCAATGACGAAACATTTATGTATACTAATTGTTATGACATCTTTCGTATTTCTCAGTTATAGCTTTTTCCTCTTCTTTTTTCTCTTTTCTCCAATATCTGAATAGTTCACACTTCATACTTCGTCCCTGCAAGGTTTCCTTCTCCTTAAAATTATTAGCCTTCTATTTTTCTTCATTTTTTCATGAATAAATCCAATTGATTTCTCTGTATTTTATTCTTTATCTTCACTTGAGTTTATCCCGCAACCCGTTGTCCCTTTTCTCTAAATATGCTATATTCTTGTTGTTTCAGGATTCCCAAATACTGCACATTCGAATCAGAAAAAATGGATCTTAGATCTAGAAAAAGTTCTAATCAAAGGAAAAAGTCAACGCCCTCCTCACTACATCATCTTTCTGCTAAACAACACTTCTTTTTAGCAATTTCAAATTTAAAACAAATTAAAAGATTGAGCTTAAAAGTTAGAGACTAATATAAACAGAAACTCAATTTTGATTGAACATAGTCTCTAGAGTTGTGTGTTTCTTACTAACAGATCAGTATTCCTGCTTTGAGATAGATTGCAGTTAGCAAAATTGAGTTATTTTATCTTTTAAAGAGCCAGCACAAAGTAACTTCTTCTAACTTAGAAGAGTTAGCTGCAAACAAAAAATAATTGGACTTACATGCTATGTTAGTTATTTTCTAGGTGCTTTAAATCTATTTTTGAACATTGATACTTAACAAACAAAGACGGATCTTAGTAAGTAAAAATTAGAGTAGTAGTAGCTGAATTTTAAACATATTAAAAGAGAACATGATGAATTATGCATCTAAGCGAAGGATGTTCATTATTTTGTGAATTATCA
The DNA here is from genome assembly GCA_029948455.1 of Solanum rostratum. NCBI lineage: Eukaryota > Viridiplantae > Streptophyta > Magnoliopsida > Solanales > Solanaceae > Solanum > Solanum rostratum. The sequence continues at coordinate 10,160,386 of CM057053.1, read as the reverse complement.
CTTTCTTGTGGAGTCGGCCTTAAGTTTACAGGGAATTAAAAAAAGGAAAGCAGGTCCCTTGACAGAAACATAATCCTTTTTTTTTTAATAGATGCAGTTAAAATTTCTTAATATGGCCATTTGATATTTCTTAATTTTTTTTATAGATGCATTTGAAATTTCTCCCTTTTTGATGTGAAATTCCTGAGATACTCAAGTCTTCTACCCTTTTTGTAGTATTTATGATTTTTTAAGTTTCATTCAATTGATGAATACTTAAATTTATCTTGGATATAAATTAGGAAAGTTTTACGGGAGATTTTCTTGCTCTCCTTAAATTTTCTTGGATATAAATTAGGAAAAATCTACAAGTGGATTTCCTTGCTCTCTTCGACTTTCTCCTAATTATAACAATTGGATTTTCACACTTATATTTGGTGTCTTCCCTGACCCTACTTGTGGGATTCCACGGGGTATGTTGTTGTTGTTTGTACCTTCTATATTTCTAACACAATGTCCATTTTGTGAGTTAATTATGTGGTTTAGTTATGTTGAATATCCATGTTGTTAACATGGTTTTAGAACTTTACCAACACGTCCATGTTGTATGATCCTTAATGTTTATCTCCCTGCTGTGTTGGTGTGTTAGGGTGGCTCCATGGATTTCAGAATGTCTGTCTAAAAATGATACATATCAATTATAATATGTTACATTACAAATGTTATAGTATTATATCAATTGCTTGCTTCTCATTGCCAAAAGAAAAATTAGTAAAAAGTTATTTCCTTATTTAAACTTTAGTTGTTTAATTAATAATTTAGAATGCTAATACTAAGTGCATACTTGCTTCACACGATGAAGTCTCAAAGACATTAGTGGTAAAGAGCTAACTTTAATGCTTGTTGGCTATTCCAGTGTTATCATCTTTTTCTGCAATCAACATGAAGTTTCTACTTTTCAGTTTTCACTAAAACACTATGTAGGATAATATCCACAAAGGTTGATAACATCAGTTGGTTTGAAGTTCTTTCTTCCACTGAATCATGAGGCTTAAATGTAAAATTACAACTATGTGCATTCAATTGTAATTTGCTATAACTTTTGTGATGGATGACTAAACACTATTCAAAGCACTAAAACAATACAAAATATAAATATGGTATGAATTGTAGATCTGTAATTATATTATTGAGTCATGAAAATCATCATGTATGGTCCAAAGAAAAAGCAATGTCTTATATATATATATATATATATATATATATATATATATATATATATATATATATATATATATATATATATATATATATATATATATATATATATATATATATATTTCATTGTTATTTGTTTCTTATTAATATAATATTGAGGTATCCGTTGGAGTTATTTGATCATTAATGTTGCACAATTTTAGGTTTCTATTAAGATTTTACGTTGGACCCGTGTTAACACGGGCTATACTTATCTAGTATATATATATATATATATGATACACTTCTCATCATATATATTTTATGGTTTTGAGAATAGAAAAAAATTAAATTCTCATAATTTGAATGTATCGCGACTAAATTTTAACATCTTGCAAGTCGGTAGCTATTATTAATTTAGTTAGTATATCAAAATATTTCCAATTAGTAAAATGTAACCAATAAACTCATTGCTAATGTCTCCATAAATATAAATTGTATGTAACCAAATCAATTAGATTGGTAATCTAATATTTCCTCGATTATTAACGAAAAACTATTTGAAATATCTTATATAACAATTAATTTGTACGAAGTATCTTATTTCATAAGATTTTGTTTTTAATAGGGTGTTCTTTCTTTTCTTGTGCATCTTAATTGATGTTTGAACATGTACTTGACTACTTTGTGTGTCTTATATGAATAAAACATTACAAATTTCAACTCCAAGAGTTAATACTTAATAGTTCTTAGATTTTTCAAATTTGATATGTATATTTGTAATAATTGTTTTTAACATTTACATAAGTGGTATGTTTCTCATAAATGTCAATAAGCTACTTAAATAGTGGCCTATTTAGATGCACATACGTAGTGTCATAGCCCATTTTAACCTCGTCAGAGTAGAGTATAACATATTGATAATTCCTAAATTGATTAATTCAAAGAATCACCACTTAATTATGTTTAGGTGAATAAAGGACACCTAAATTATTAACTCAAATAACGGTAAATTGACTCCAATTAATAATCTACTTATGTAATTCTACGTAAAAGTATTAATTATCTTAAAGTGAAAGGGTTAAGCACTTTTTAAGATCTATTAGAATTATTAACTGGTGAAACTGAGGTTAATAAATTTAAGAAACTTGATTTTAGAAAACCTGTGTTAGAATAACTCTTTATTAAATATCTATTGACCTTAACCACAAGAACTATTAAGTAACCAAGTAAGATAATAAATGGTAAATCAGCTTATATGAAAAGAAGTTTTTAGACATCTAACATTTTCTTCCCTTTTCTCCTTTCTTTTTTTTTTTTTTTTTTTTTTTTGACTTGTTCTAGTTCTCATTTTGGGAAAATATATACCAAGTGGAGAAAGATTTGGCAAAAATTGTTATTACGAAGTGGTCTTTTAATACTTTGCAAAGAATCTAGCAAAGATATTAAAACAAAATGTTTTGCAGATTGACTTAAAAGACTCCAATTTGGGCTAGATGAATATTTTGAAATCTTACTTCAATCTTTAGTAAAATTAAATAAACTTAAATGATCAATAAAATCGTTTAAAATTGCCCATATATTAATTTGATCGGAGGAGGCTCCTCTTCATTTCCTCTCTCTCCGTTTTCTCCAAGTTCTGGCTGACACATGACATAAGTTAGATATAATTGACTTATGCCATTAAATGAAGAGAAAAAATGGTCAAGTAAATTTTAGCCATCATATTTAATTTATGTCATGTGTGTAGTAACTTGGAAAAAATGGAAAGAAAAGAAATAGAGAGGAGCCTTGTCTAATTTAACCCATCAAATGTACGTGTACATGCAAAAAGAAAACAAAAAGGAGATAAAAGATTAGTTGGATAATAACATATTTACCAAGGTAATGAAAATATGCAACTAACATTTAGAGGCAAGTTTCAATCAGCAAGTCTAGTCAAAACACCTTTCCATAGTAGTATTTCTTCTTGATAGACAAGGAATCCATAACCCAATATTTTAGATTCCACTGTGAACATGTAGGGGCAAGCACATTTATATGCAACTTTCAGTTCACTTTTTTGGTGAGGACCTGGATAATTTATCCCATACAATTTTTAGCTGGTAAAAGTATACCCAACTTAAGTAATCAAAAATAGGCAACAAAAATATCTGGACGCGACTAATAGTTACCTGCCTGTCTAGCTTAAATAGTTCTAGTCTCATTTTGATAATATGTGGTAAAATTAATAGCTCCAGTCTTGAAAATCGGTATAGTTTTGAACAAAGAACTATCGAGGGTTTGAATTCTTCTCTCTCCTTTTTTGCTAATTGAATAGATTTTTTTAAGTGATTTTGCCAAGTCTGCTATGCGAAATAAAAGGGAATGGCTCGGCTATGCCACCTAGCCAAGCCAGAAAAATAAATTAGATATAAATTAGATAAAATAAATGAAGAAAACAAAAAAGGAAAAAGGAATACTTAAGTTGATTCCAAGATGTATGATTGAATCAAAGTAATTTGTACTTCATTCAAGCATTAGATCTCCTGTCTCATATCAATTAAGAGGGGTCACGAAAAAAACAGGTTTAACCATTCTGTATAAATGGGTTATTCTATTTGTATAGATAGGGTAGAGGGGTGCATTGAATCCTTGTTTATCTATTAGATTTCAACTCTTATCTTTGGCGCGGGGTAGAGCAGTTTGGTAGCTCGCAAGGCTCATAACCTTGAGGTCACGGGTTCAAATCTTGTCTCTGCAACATCTTGTTCTGGTAACTAGTAATTAATTCCCGTCTTTTGCCTTTTAGGGATGGAAGACAAAAGAAAATGTAGGGTTCGGATAGAATCACTACACTATCACGGGCAACTGTACCAACTCCTTAATTTTCTTAACTTAAGGAAACGAGTAATAATATAAATAAGAAATGTAGAGCGAAAGAGAGAGATTTCTTTCATATGTTTCAAGTATTCATGTATATAAAATATGTATTTTTATGCCTTTATTTATAGAATTTGGAAAGAAATACAAAAGGTTGTCATAACATAGAATTAATCATGAAGATTATGGGAAAAGTTAATGTTACAATCCAAACTTGGACGTGATGACACTTGCTTTAATACACTAAGATAAGATAGCCTAAGACATAAAAAATAAAGAGAAAATAGCAATTTAAATGGACTAATAAGTAGAAAAACAGAAGTAAATCACAACTGGAAAACACCCGGAAGACCTGGTGTCACGTGTACAAGTCTCTAAAGTATTCATGAAACTGAAGAAAAAAATATAAATCTCAACATCTGTACGTGGTTCTCAAAACAAAACAAAAACATAATGAAAAACTTGAGGGCTCGCTAATGTGTAATGATGTCGAAGGTCATTTTCGGGATTCTCGATAAAATTATCATTTTGCCCTTCTCAAAAGTTGCCTTGGGTATTTTTGGTTGAGTTTAAAGTTGAATTTTGAAAACCTTGTAAAAATTTGAAATTTTGCTAAAGAAAGAGTTTTTAAAGGCTAAAATTGAAAATTTTGAGTTTTGTGGTCATCTTGAGTTTAAGTGTCAAAATGAGATTCTGTCAAATCCATCAGCTCCGAAATGCAGAATCTAGTCTAGAAGAACTTACAGAACTGAATTTGGATTTAAAACGGAGATTTTAGATCCCAAAGTTGCAATTTTCAGTTGATTTTGGATCATAGTTAGAATTTGGTCAACATTTGGAGTTCGGAAGCTCAAATTGAAATTTTGACAGTTACAGTGATCCTGGAAAGTGAAACTAATGCTAAAAATGGTCTCGTTATAAGTTTTAAAGTTTTCGAGGGTAGTTTGGGTATTTTGAGTTTTAACTAGTCTCTTTGAGTTTTATTGGTTTTCGGGCTAAGGAACCCTAAAACTCGAATTTTGATATTTCTATTGAGTTTGAAACATCATTTCTGGTAAGGTTGCATGTCTTATTTGTCATGGGGTTCCAAACGAATCCCGAGGGTCCATTCTGTGAATTTCTGTAACAATCCGATCTAGGGGCCTAGTCGTCACACGGCAAATGAGACACCCAAAGGTATCTCACCCAAGTCGTCTTACATATCATAAGCATTCATAGGCATAAAACACTAAGATGAAATAGAAAACTAGGGGAAATGGGGCTAACGGCCACAACTTAAAATTATAAAAGAATATAAGAACTGGATACCATAATGACATTTGTCCAACAATACCTCTAGCACAAACTTGGCGGGGGGCTAAGATATATTCAAGCTCACCCTCAAATACATACATAGCAAAAGAAATATACAACTGGAAACTAGAATGTCTTATACATCAATCTGGAAAGAAAACTAGTTTATTGTCCCCAAACAAGAGGACTCACCAACTCTCGTCTTCAAAATCCAAAGTTAGTCACGTGGAGGATATCGAAGAGTACCAATCCCTACATGGTTAAATCGTGTAGGCATAGAAGTATGCATCAATGCTTTGAATGTACTGGTATATAGGTATGCAATGCATGGCATGGAAATAAATGATGAAATGATTCATGCTACGTTTCGTGTTAAAAATCATACATTTAAAAAGGGCATTAGTAAGTCATATTTGAGCGATATTATTTAAACATAAAAAGACAATTAGAAAGAACAATGTAAGATGCACGGATGAACATAGTCATGAATAAGAAAATCATATAAAATTAGAACATACATACAGGTGATCACTTAGACATTATACTCTCATCATATAACATGAAATAATGCACATGAGAAATGAAGAACTAAGTCTTGTTTGAATGCATGATGAGTCACACAAACTTAAATTAGTGAGAAAATACATGTTTTTATGAGTTATTAAAATATTAATATCCTTGGGTGAACAATACATCACTTTACATAAAAGCTATTTTATTATAGCAGAAACATAGTAATCATAATGGGACCACCTTACACACTTGTAGACATAGTTATATACCTTTAGAAGAAATACCATTTGAACTTCTGAAACAATGAACCATAAGATGAAAACATCTTTGAACATAATATGAAGGAACCATCATAAAAGGACACCTTGGAAACATAAGGAGAACATGAACATATGTGAGAGCACCATTTAATAGACACAAACCATGTGAGCTAACCATAAGTCCCGATGTTTCCCCTACACCGGAGAAAGAGGGAGATCACTTGCAAAGGTGACCTCCTAAAATGCCTAAGTGGATCTACAAAAGCCTTACTATTGAGCAACTTCTACTATCAGTTGGTCTAGAAATCAACTTCTACTAGTAGGTGATTCTTGTTTCCTACGGTGGCATGTAGTTATGGGATAGTGGGATTCTACTAACGGTCTCATGCCTCTTCTAACAGAGAGCTTTCGCATTCATCCCAAAATCTACTTTGGTGCTAAGTAAAGCTCTCATGGAATAATTATATGTATGAAATCATTAGTGGAGAGGCATTTTACTAACCCGTCTCATAAACATTTAGAACATTAGTCCTTACCATAAGGATAGCTCATGTGTCTTGGCTGAGCCTCTACTATCGGCTAGTATCATCATCATATCCCTCTACTAACAGGTCATCATTTCATATCCCTCAACTAACGGTTCATCATTTCATATCCCTCTTCTAACGGGTCATCATATAGTCTCATGATCATAACTAGGTGGGGGGACTTAGTCCCAAATAACATATAGACAAGAGTTTGGTCATGACATGTATAAAATTGCAAATCATAACATCATAAAGAAGACTTCCAATAATACATAACTTTCACATGACTTCAATATCATTCAAAGAGCATGTCGTGCCATGGGATATCTCATGATGCAATGCACTAATACATGTAAATTAGCTTTAAGATATTGAAACTTGAAGGAAATATGCATACTCATATGTATCAATGACAACCAACCCATACTTGAAATAACATGTAAACCATTTCAGCAACCTATTACTCGAAATTAATAAGATACATGAGTTAATACAGCAGTTCATGAAATTAACTTGATTTAGACTTTATTCATATGTAATAATAATACATAAAGCATGAATTTAAGTGAAATGAAGAAACCCTCCACCAACTTCATAACCCAAAATTTCATAAGTAGGGAAGAATCATAAATAACTATGGAATCATGAAAATTGCTAGTTATCCATGTATGAGAGTTGAGGATTCACCAATTTAAAGGATAATTTAAGGAACCCATATTATTATTTTCATATCTCCAAACTTCCTAACTTCTATAATATAGGAATTCAAGATATAACATTCTTCTCATGGAATTAAACATCATTTCATGATAATACGGGCTAATAAACACAATAGATTCATAATATAAGAATTTGGAATCATTCAAATCAACCCAACATGGTCTTTGTAAAACCCCAACTAGAAAGTCATGAATTTCAACTCAACATGCATCATAGGTCATAACATAATATTCATATAACTAAGAGTGCCTCACAAATTACATGATTAAACTAACTTCCCAAAACTTCACAACATGCTTTAAACTTAAACCCAAAATAGAATATAAACTTAAGCTTTGTGAAGGAAAGGGCTTCACAAATCAAACCCACATACCTTAGCCCGAAGATTTACGGAAGAAATACTAACTTTGGTGAAGAAATCTGTAACCCTAGCCTTGTCTTCAATTGAGGACCTTGGGGGACTTGAGAAGATTTTTGGGGATTAGGTTTTGAAGAATAGCTTAGGAATAGGCTCATTTGGGGAGTTTTAGACTGATATAGGGCATGTGGGAAGTCAAACCGACGTGGTATTGGGCTTAAGGTATGAGGAAAAGCTAAAATACCCTTTTTAGAACTAGCCGAACAGTTTCCACGAAAGCCCGTTTACGGGCCGTAAATCAATCCACAACCCATAAAATGGGTCGTATGAATTGACAACCTGACAGGCTTTACTAAAATGGGCGTAACATTTTGGTTCGAACTACGAATGAGGTGAAAATCAATTGCGTTAGAAAGAAAATCCGAAGAGATTTAATTTGATAGGTTGCCCAGCATCTAATTCATGGTGTGCTAAGAGATATGATGATTTGAAGTGGACACATATATGAACTCGTGCTAGAACTTAGTCGGTAGGAATCATTTGCACTCGACTTGATGGGAGAGGGGCTTGGAATTGCATGAGGGGTCATGGAGGGATTGTTAAGGTTGTGTGGGAATAGGAAATACCCTTAATGAATCTGGCAATGAAAACTGCGAGAGTTAATATATGGGTCGTACGAAGAAGCACGACCTGTACTATGGTTCATAAGCAAGGATCCGGAAACCATTATTTTTGGCCCAAAATCACAAATGGTAACGAGTCGTATAAGGACTTACGGGTCGTAATTGGACTTGTAGAGTCCTTCCACACTTAGCCAAAATTTCTTATTCTCTTGGCCTCATTCTACTGGATTACTTACGGGTCGTACTCTTTTTCACGGGTCAACTGTTAATACATGAATCACTTTCTTGAAAACTTCAATTTCTTTCAAGTCAAGGCCCTCCACCTACGAACCCATTTATGGTCCGTAACTACTCTTACATGCCATATGTCACCCTTATACAGTGACCCCGGGTCATTTTTCAGTCCAATCCTCCTACACTCTTAGGCTCTCAAATCGGACTCGTTACCATATTCCCCGGGGGAACATTCGACCCTGATTGTTGATCAAGCTAGCACGAGAAGAGGGAAATAAACATATAACAATCCACCATAAATGCGACATGCAAGCCAAACATTATTTCCATGCAAAGTTTTAAATTATTAACATCAACATTATTTTAAATGCACACATAATATATTTTCATAATTCCACATAAGATCAAATTAAGAACCAACTTCATAAATATGCATGTACTAAAATCATCAAGCCATAGGTATCATAAATGATGCATGAAGAGGTACATAAAAACTACTGCTTTACCAATACCTTAACGCGACCACTTGCACCAAAACATCAACAATAACATCATAATCATGAAACCATCTAGCATCAATCATTACCATATTTGGAAGGAACGCATACTTACCGGGTAAAGCATTTCGAGCTCTTTCTCTTCCCTTGCTAGCGGCCACCAGGCAATCTCTTCTCTAGTGTCCCAACTTGCCACACTCAAAGAAATCTTCTTGTCCCATCAAGCACTCCCCTAAACGCATTCTACAACACTTGTCACAAGTACGATAGGGGTTTCTCTCCCTCTTGCTCCTAGGCTCCAAAGTCTTATTAGATGATGATCCATCCTCATCAAAACGGACCCTCTTTGACTCTCTTGCACTCTTCCTCATCTTTTCCTCATCAATTTGTTCTACATAAGTCATAAGCCTCAAAATATCCATCTCTTTTACAAACATAGCAGTCCGGCATTCTTGAACAAGCGAATCGAATAACCCCGACATGAATTTGCTCATTCTAGCACAGGGGTCGGCAACTAACGATGAGGCATATTTGGAGAGTTGGATGAACTTGAGGGAATGCTCTTTCACACTCAAATTCCCTTGCTTAAGGCTTATGAATTCTTGCATCTTAGCTTCCCTCAACTCCAAGGGAAAGAAGCGATCTAGGAATGCATCTTTGAACTCTTCCCAAGATATAGGGCCCCAATCTTCATTCCGCTCACTTTTCCATTGATTCTGCCATACTTGGGAGATCCCTTTTAATTGGAAAGCCGCTAACTCCGCTTTCTCCTCGAAGTCACTCCTATAATGGCTAATACCTTGTGCACTTCATCCATGAACTCTTGGACATCCTTCTTCGCCTTTGATCCATGGAATTCGGGAGGGTTCATTCTAGCAAAGTCTCTTACCCTCAAGGACAGAGTGGGAGCATTTGGAACATAGGCTCCTTGGTTCGCTTGCTTGGTCACAATTTGTCCCAATATAGTGAGAGCGGTCCAAAGTTTTGCATGAGTTACTCCTTTGTCTGTTGGGGCTTGAGGCATCCTTCTTGGAGGCATTATCTAGAAAAGCACAAGGAACGATCTGTTAGATAAAGGGAATCTTAGAACAACTCTAAGGTACAACATGGATCATGAAAGAAGTGAGACAATTCCTAAATGCCTTATAGCCTCTTACTCATAGATGTGGTGCGCTTCATGCCCATGAATAAGACTTTATTTAACATGGCATGTTGGACTTCGAGGACCATTTCAAAATTATGGGCTCTGATACCAAGTTTCTAAGGTGCCGAACTAGGGGCTAGTAGTCACACGGCGAATGAGACACTTGAAGGTACCTCACCCAAGCCATCTTACATATCATAAGCATTCATAGGCATAAAAAACTAAGATGAAATAGATAACTAGGGGAAACGCGGCTAAGGGACACAACTTAATCATAAAGGAATATAAGATTTGAATACCATTATAACATTTGTCCAACAATACCTCTAACATAAACTTGGCAGGTGGATAAGACATGTTCAAGCTCACCCTCAAATACATGCGTAGCAAAAGAAATATACAATTGGAAACTAAAATGTCTTATACATCAATCTATAAAGAAAACTAGGTTATTGTCCCTGAACAAGAAGACTCACCAACTCTCGTCTTCAATGATCCAAAGTTAGTCACGTGGAGGATATCGAGGAGCACCAGTCCCCACATGGTTAAATCATGTAGGCATAGAAGTATGCATCAATACTTTGAATGTACTGGTATGTAGGTATACAAAGCATGGCATAGAAATAAATGATGAAATGATTCATGTTAAGTCCCGTGTTAAAAATCATACATTTAAAAGGGAATTAGTAAGTCATAATCAAGCGATATTATTTAAACATAAAAAGACAACTTTAGAAGAACATAGTAGGATGCATGGATGAACATAGTCGTGAATAAGAAAATCATATAAAATTGGAATATACATAGGGATGATCATTTAGACATTTTACTCTCATCATAGAACATGAAATAATGCACATGAGAAAAGAAGAACTAACCCTTACTTGAATGCATGATGAGTCACATAAACTTAAACTAGTGAGAAAATACATATTATTATGAATTATTAAAATATTCATATCCTTAGGTGAACAATACATCACTTTACATAAAAAACTATTTTATTATGGAAGAAACATTAGTAATCATAATGGAGACCACCTTAAACACTTGTAGACATAGCCATATACCTTTAGGAGAAATACCATTTGAACTTGTGAAACAATGAATCATAGGAGCTTTAAAATAACTTTGAACATAATATGAAGGAACCATCATAAATCCATCATAAAAGGACACCTTGGGAACATGAGGAGAACGTGAACATATGTGTGAACACCTTTTAATCGATATAAACCATGTGAGTTAACCATGGAGCCCTGATGTTTCCACTACACCGAAGAAAGGGGGAGATCATTTGCCAAAGTGACCTCCTAAAATGCCTAAGTGGATCCACTAAAGCCTTCCTATTGAGCAACCTCTACCATCAGTTGGTCTAGAAATCAACCTCTACTAGCGGGTGGTTCCTATTTCCTATGATGAACCGTAGTTATTAGAAAATGGAATTTTACTAATGGTCTCGTGCCCCTTCTAATGGAGAGTTTTCGCATTCATCTCAAAGTCCACACTGTGTTAAGTAAAGCTCTCACAGAATAATTATACGCATGAACCATAAAATCATTAGTGGAGAGGCATTCTACTAACCCGTTCCATAAACATTTAGGACATTAGTCCTCACCATAAGAATAGCTCATTTGTCTAGGCTAAGCCTCTATTGTCGGCTAGCATCATCATTATATTCCTTTACTAACGAGTCATCATTTGTTATTCCTCTACTAATGGGTCATTATTTCATATCCCTCTACTAACGGGTCATCATTTCATATCTCTCTACTAACATATCATCATAATCTCACGATCATAACTAGGTGGGGACTCATATTTCTTTTGTTCATTCATTCTTGAATCCAATGAGTTTAGTCCCAAATAACATATAGACAAGAGTATGATCATGGCATGTATAAACTTACAAATCATAGCATCATAAAGAAGACTTCCAATAATATATAGCTTTCATATGACTTCAATATCATTCAAAGAGCATGTCATGTTATGGGATATCTCATGATGCAATGCACTAATACATGTAAATTAGCTTTATGATCTTGAAACTTGAAGGAAATGTGCATACTCTTATGTATCCATGACAACAAACCCATACTTGAAATAACTCGTAAACCATTTCACAAACTAATTACTTGAAATCAATAAGATACATGAGTCAATACATCAATTCATGAAATTAACGTGATTTAGACTTTATTCATATATAATAGCAATAATACATAAAGCATGAATTTAAGTAAAATCAAGCAACCCTCCAACTTCATAACCCAAAATTTCGTAAGTAGGGAAGAATCATAAATAGCTATGGAATACTGAAAATTGCTAGTTATCCATGTATGAGAGTAGTAGGATTCACCAATTTAAAGGATAATTTAAGGAACCCATATCATCATTTTCATATCTCCAAACTTCCTAGCTTCCATAATATAGGAATTCAAGACATAACATCCTTCTCATGGAATTAAACATCATTTCATAATAATACGGGCTAACAAACATCAATAGATTCATAATATAAGCATTTGAAATCATCCAAATCAACTCAACATGGTCTTTGTAAAATTCCAACTAGAAAGTCATGAATTTCAACTCAATATGTATCATAGGTCATAACATAATATTCATATACTTCATATAACTAAGAATGTCTCACAAATTACATGATTAAACCAACTTCCCAAAACTTCACAACATGCATAAACCTTAAACCCAAAATAGAATATGAACTTAATCTTTGTGAAGGAAAAGGCTTCACAAATCAAACCCACATACCTTAGCCGAAGATTTATGGAAGAAACACTAACTTTGGTGAAGAAACCCAAAACTAGCATTGTCTTTAATGGAGGACCTTGGGGGACTTGGGAGGATTTTAAGAGATTAGGTTTTGAAGAATGATTTAGGAATAGGGTCATTTGTGGAGTTTTAGACTGATATAGGGCGTGTGGGAAGTCAAAACGATGTAGCATTGAGCTTAGGGTGTGAGGAAAGGGCTAAAATACACTTTTTAAAACTGGTCGAACAGTTTCCATGAAAGCCTATTTATGGGCCATAAGTCAATCCACGACCCATAGAGTGGGTCGTATGAACTGGCAGCCTGACAGTGCTCCACTAAAATAGGAATAACATTTTGGTCCGAACTCCGAATGAAGTGAAATCAGTTGCATTGGAAAGATAATTCAAAGAGATTTAATTTGATAGGTTGCCTAGCATCTAATTCGTTGTGTGCTAAGAGATATGAAGATTTGAAGTGGACACATATACGAACTCGTGCTAGAATTTAGCGGGTTGGAATCGTTTGCACTCGACTTGATGGGAGAGGGACTTGGAATTGCATGAGGGGTCATGGAGGGGCTATATAAGGTTGTTAAGGTTATAAGGAAATAGGAAATTCCCTTAATGAATCCGTTACGAGAGCCAATGTATGGTTTGTATTAAAAAGCATGACCCGTACTATGGTTCGTAAGCAAGGATCCAGAAACCATTATTTTTTGCCCAAAAATCACGAACTATATTATGAGTCGTATAAGGACTTACGGGTCGTGGTTAGACTTGTAGAGTCCTTCCACACTTAGCCAAATTTTCTTATTCTCTTGGCCTCATTCTACGGGACTACTTACAGGTCGTATTCCTTTTCACGGATCATATGTTAACACGTGAATCACTTTCCTGAAAACTCCAATTTCTTTTAAATCAAGGACCTCCACCTACAAACCCACTTACGGCCTGTAACTACTCCTACAGGTAGTATGTTACCCTTGTATAGTGACCTCAGGTCATTTTCAGGCCAATCTTCCTGCACTCTTAGGCTCTCTAATTGGGCTCCTTACAATTTCTGTGCTTGTGCATTGATGATATCTGGTCCATCACCTTAATACTCCGCGTTCACGAGGTTGTCCTATGCGTTTGAAGGTTATGGTGCTTGACCTCCACGTTCGCAGAGTATATGCAGTGTGACCTCCGCGTTCATAGCCAGCATAGCATAAGATTGTACCAGATGTACAACTCCTCATATGCCATTGAGATGGACCAATTTAGATGGATTCATAAGTTCAGGTTCATTCTTTACCCTGTCAAGGTATTGGATGGCTCTGACCACGTGGACAAGACGTTATATCTTCATGATGCTCATAATGATAGTTATCGGTTAGAGAAACTCCCCAAGCTTAAGTATATATTATTTTCATATACACACTGAGTTGCATTTATTTATGCATTACAACCATATGTTTTACTCATTATTCATTGCTTATGTTATTGAGTTACTTTCTACATTAAGGCTATGATTTGAGCAGTGTATCCTAAGTTTTTTTGTTTTGCTTATTTTACATACCGTACATTCCATGTATTGACGTTCTTTGGTGTTGCATCATTTTATGATGCAGATTTAAGTACCCATGATAGTAGACATTCAGTAAGATAGCTTCCAGCAGCAGTTGATGAGACCTCTTTGCTTTCAGAGGGCTCTAGTTAATTAGTCCAGTTTATTTCCTTCATTTTATAGTACTCAAGTAGTCGCGGGTCTTGTTGCGGTACCTATCTTCAGTATAGTAGAGGTTTCATGGATAGAGTTAGAGAGACAGTCCAGTCTATTCAATATTATAAGCATTAGTAGTATTTGTATTAAAGTATATTTTTAGACTTTGTATAGAGCATAATTGAAATTCTTCAAGTTTTATTAAATGTTTTTAAGGTTCATCTTATAAAACGTCTGCATGCATGTTAAATTCTTCAGTTGAGTGAGTTAGTCAGTTCAAGGGTTCGCTTGGGGACTGGCAAAGGTTTCTGAGTGCCGGCCACGTCTAGGGTGTAGGCTCAGGGCGTGACAAATTATTTGAAGTGACATAAAAATTATTGTAAATTACAATAATTAACAACTTAAATATTTAAAAGAATTCAAATTCTACCAGTGCCATATAAATTAAGATAGAGAGAGTAATATATATATTATTTGAAAATTGTGCGAAAATATAATAAATTATGATAATTAATAATTCAAAATATTTGCAACACATATTTGAAATTTGAATTGACTCTCGATATATTATCTGTGTCTTGGGGTGGACATTCGGGATTTTCAAATTTTGGATTTGATAATTCAGTAATTGGTAGTTGAATGTGAATACCAAATATCAAATTTTAAAATTTTAATTAGGTAATTGATAATCGATAAATCAAACTTTGATTTGGTACGGTATCCGGTAATATCATATTGAAGTTGTAGTTGATTGCACTGTAAAATTTAATACTATTGCTTCAATTATTTTTATTTTTGTATGTGAAGGGACGATATAATGGAGTATCAACAAGTACGAAGACATCAAGAAAAACAAATTGACACAACTAAAAGACATATATATATATTTGAATTATTTATTTTTGGTCTTTCAATTTCTCTCTAGACTTGTACTAATGAGTAATGGACATGTTGATATGTGGCCTTCATTATGTAAATAATTCAATATTTGAAAGTTTTTAAATATCAAATGGTACTAATGTCTCATGCCAATCTCTAATCTAAATATCGTGATTCTTAAAATTTTACTCCCGAATACCATACCAAATATCGAATGCCAAACCATAAAAAAAATTATTCGGTTCAGTAATTCAATTTTCTAGATTTTATGCCCAGCCCTATCATCTTTGTCACATGAATTGGGATAAAAGATTAACATATATTATTTGAAAATGACATAAATAGTATAATAAATCACAATAATTAATTGTTTGAAAATTTAACAACCATATAAAAATTTGATTGATTTACAAAATTTCATCAGTGCCACATAAAATGGGACAACAAAAGCAAAATATACTATTTGAAAATTACATAAAAGGTACTATGAATCACAACAAGTAACAAATTTAGAATATCTAGAAAATCATATTAACAATTTGATTGAATCTCTAATTCTATCTGTGTCATACAAATTAAGATAAATAATAACATAGCTTGAAACTGTGTTAGCACGGGCTTTTATATCTAGTAACCATATAAATGAGAATCCAAACACGTATTTCTCAATCATAATTTTTCCTAATTTATCTGTTAGAATTCAAAAATTAACATAAGTATTATTGCATGTCTATCTAAGTTTCGATATAATGAAACTTGCTACGACCTAATTAAGTAAAAAGAAATTTGCAAACATAAAAAATGAAATCTCTCTTTTCACATTGTAAACCAATACATACCGTGCCAATAAAGATAGTTTGAAATTTATATGATTTTTGTCTAAGGAAACCTTATTTATACAGTGACGAGGGTTCCCAGGAAACAGCGTCTCTACCTCTATAAGATAGTGGTAAGGTCTGCGTACATTTTACCTTCCCCAAACCCTACTTGTGGGATTCCACTGGGCATGTTATTGTTGTTGAAACCTTATTTATGCACAAGCCTAGAGCCTATGGATAACAATTGTAATATAGAAACTAAGACCATGGCTATCCTAAAGCCCTAAGATACTATGATCCAGGATGTCCTCCTTAAAATTGACTTCCTCAGTTTAAGGAATATCCTACAAGTTGTTTGGATAAATTATTAAAATGGCAGAGGAATATAAAGCGAACACAATTTTCATACCATCTGTAACAACCGGTAAATTACGAAAATACCCCTAGGGGAGAGGTGTGCGAAAAATGCGTCTTCTGATGCTCGGATTGAAAATCCGAGAGTGGATTCGTGTTCAACACTGAAAATGAAGTGGGAAGAGGGTCTCGGTTAATTTTTAGAGCGACCGAGTCGAAAGATAATTTTTCGTTTCAAAACGAAAAACAACGAAAAACTGTGTGCCTGCGCGACAGGACCGTGTCGCGGACCGATCGCGGAGCCACACTTATGCTTTCTATAAATTTTTCGACGGAGTTTAATTTTTCGAAAATACACTGTCCGCGATAGGTCCACGTCGCGGACTGTGTTATTTCAGTTCGGGGGAAAATTCTTTTAAGCTACGGAGGGCAATTTGGTTCATTCTTATAATTCATAAATATCCCCCTACGGCTAATAAAAGTTGGTTTCCAAGAAAAAGGGTTTCAAAACCCAATTTCTAAAGTGTATTCTCTCTAAAGGTCACCAAAGTTAAGGCTTGAAGGGAGTTGAGGTTGAAGAGATCAAGAGGAGGTGTTGCATAATTTTGTTAGCAAAACATTCCAGGTATGTAAGGCTAACCTAAAGCATGGGAATGTCCTCCCATGTGCCCTCCTGAGTGATGAGTGTCATGTCTTGATGTGATTAAGTTAACATGAATAGTTTGATGCATGTAATAATCTACTTTATCGTATGTATAAGTAACTTTCCTATAGAAGATGATCATCATTATTTTGCTTATATTATGGTTCTTTTAACAAGTGCATTTTAAACCCTACAACTATTGTGTCTGAAAAGAGCATGCATAATGAAATTAGGGAATATGTCTAGAGCCTTGACGAGGATGATATTGTGATGATGTATTGATGATGCTATGACGATGTTGATGAGAATGATGTTTTGTGATGTCTTAGCGTTAAAATATAATTGCTAAATGATGTCCCTTGAGTTTTGATGTTCATGTCGATGTTATGAGGTGAAGTATTATGTCCCTCTGGGACCGATGTTGATGTTGAGGTATTATACCATGTCCTTATGTGACTGATGATGATGTACTATGTCTCTCTGAGACCGATGTTGATGTTGAGGTATTATGTCATGTTCTTATGTGACTGATGATGATGTACTATGTCCCTATGGGACTGATGATGATGATGATGATGATGTTTTATGAGCATGTCGAGTTCTGGGAGGAGTATTGAGCACCAAAATGGATAAAGAGTGAGTCCCACTCAAATCCATTAACTACGTGGCCCGCGTAGGAAGAGAGGATTGAACCGCAATGCGGATGACTCCTACCTTGTCCCAAAAGAGGACTGATGTTTGATGTTTTCTTGTGGATCCACTGATGTGATGTCCTTTACCCTGGGCAGGGTATTGGATGGATGTGGCAACGGCATCGCTTCGTTGTATCATCAGTGGCTCATAAGTGATGGTTGTCAGTTAGAGAAACTCCCAGTTAGGTCCCTTTGATAAAACTCTGATGTTGATGTCGATGTGATGTTTCCCTGAGGTGATGTGATGTTTCCTTGAGTCGAGATGATGTTCCCTTGAGTCGATGTGATGTTCCTTTGATGTGAGTTGACGTTGAGATTCCTTGAGATGAGCTTACTATGATGTTGATGATTGATGAGAGGTTGACGAGTCAATCGTCTAATCTAATCTCTTTCCTTAGATAGACTTTTGATATTTCTGATGGAGTATGATGTGGAGTCGATGTTCCTTTATTGCTGTGTACTTACCTAGTTTATCAGCTATTTTACATGCCAGTACATTCCACGTACTGACGCCATTTGGCGCTGCATCGTTTATGATGCAGATACAGGAGTTCGAGGATTTCAGCAGACGCACCGTTGAAGTCCAAGGTTTCGAGTTCAGCTTTTGGTGAGCCTCCTTGCTATCCGGAGGAGACCCTTCTATGTTGTTTTCCTTTATTTCATTGAGTCGGTAGCCATGGCATGTCATGGTACCCCTCTTAGACAGTTGAGTCAGGTTAGAGGCTTCGTAGACAGATGTCGAAGTTGATGTGGATGTTTTCCTTACGAACTAAGGGAGTATTTTACTTATTCATTTGACGTTGAGATTGATGATTGGCCATTTGGCCTTTCCTGAGTTTCTCTTATTATGAGGTTTTCCGCTATGTTGATGTTGAGTGATGTGACGAGGCTAAGTGGTTCGCTCAGGGGCTAGAAATAGTCTCTGGGTGTCGGCCACGCCCAGGGTACCCTCCCGAGGCGTGACACCATCTCCAGCTGACTACGACACTATTATTTCTGACAAACCGTCACTCCCCTTATTTTAGAGTTTTTGGGCCACATCAATTTCTTGGATTGAGCCTTTCTTTTTTTGAAAAATTACTTCACTATACATATTTTTTTACCTTATTTACTATTCTCCCCGTCGTATCAAAATATTTCAAAAATCCTTATTTCTCTTCCTAAAGACCTTCCACGCGGTGACATAATTTCTTGCCCAAATTCTTCCAAATTTAAAACATATTAACTTCCATACTTCACTCCCCCAATTTCTCGCCTAAAATCACGAAGATGATTGTTAAATTTGAATTTCAAATTTACCATATCTCCTTTCCCATCTATGCTCTTTGACTTTGCAGTGTACGTTCCTCTTCTTCATCATCTTTTTTTTTCTATTTTTGATAACTCATGGACAATGCTTCTTCATTCAGTATTGGAGTTACCCAATTACCAATATCTGATAGTACATATGACTATGAAAATCCTGATTGGGCAGAGAATAGGTCAAACAAGATTCACGATCAAGTATACATGAAGAAATTGAAGAAAATTGCAATGTCTACTCCAACTGTCAAAGTGCAGAAAACTCCAAAAAAAAAAAAAGGTAGTTAATTACCCAAGATTTTATTATTTTTTTACAAAATTTTGGGTTATTTTCCTGTATCGAATACAACAATTGCAATATTTCACTTTGATATATGTAAAATTGTGTATCATCTACATCAGTTCATGATACAATATTGTGAATCTGTTTATTATTTTAATCAAATGATATAAAATCGAGTTATGTGTCCCCCTTTTTTATGCCAAGTACAATGGAGAGGATATACAATTATCTGGAGTATTTTTTATTTTTGTATCTAATACATTGTTGTGATACAATAATTGTGGTTTCTATTTATTTTGTTTCAAATACAAATATTCATGATTGATAATATCCTTATTTTGTATCTAATGCACTGTTATGATACAATGATTATGCATTCCTGTTTATTGTGTCTCAATACAATCATTCACGATACAAAAATTAAGTTATGTGCACTTTTTTGTATACGTTGAATGAACTATACTTATTTTTTATCTAATACACAGTTCTTGAATATAATATATGTGTTTATATTTATTTGGTTTCAAGTACAATCATTCATGACACAAAAATAGGTTATCTGTAATTATTGTATCAAGTATAACAGATGAGTCTGATTTTGTATCTAATTTTCAATTATTTTGTGTTGTTGATAACTAACATCACTTTCTCAACATCTTGAATGTCGCACCAAAATAGACACATTCATCATTCATCAATTGCAAGACGACATTGATATCAATTTTTCTACATTCATCTGCAACTTTTTTTTTTTGAATCATAGAAAGAAGTTGTGAACCTACCCTTTTCTTTTTAATTTTGAAAGACTATTACAAATGGAAAAGTTTCACATAAATTAGATCTGTGTGATTTTAGGGATAAATCGTGATTTATTTCCCTTTTTCGCCCAACTGAAATTGTTAATTAATGAATTGTAATTTAGTATCAATCTGAGGTTTAATGTATCCGCGGTTCTTATAAATTAAAGAATTTTTAGTAAAATTTTAAAAAATAGGGATAGATGATAATTATTACTTTACAGTATTTGATTTATAAAATTTATCCTTTTTTTCTCCGTGATACCATTAGAGTATATATACTCTAATAGCATCAAGGAGGCACAACCAATATTTCAGAGAAAATATTCTTCAATTATTGTTTGATACTATCGGAGCATATATGTATATATACACACACACTTCAAATGGTATCAAGGATGAAGAAGCAGTAGAGGAAGTGAAATAAATAGTTCGGATCGTGGGTCTAATAATAATAAATATATTAGATTAGGTTCAAACTTGAATAATATACTCTGGTGGTATTAAAGTATAATATACTATAATGATATTAAAGATTAAAAAAAAAAACCGCGCTTGATACCATCAGACTGTATAGGTACCATCAGAATTTAGAGTTTAATAAATAAGATTGTAATTTTAATTTAAAAAATTGCGATTTTAATATTTTTCTCTAAATTGTTTCTTATTTAATTTCTTTAAAAAAGAGTGTAATCCTATATGATAACCATAGAGTATCAATATACAAATGGAGTATCACATAGGATTAAACTCAGTCATATATGATACCATTACGGTAATATATATTGTTAGAGTCTTAATTGTTTCATATTTGTTTCTTAAAAAAAGAGTTCAATCCTATATGATACCGATAGTATCAATATATTTATAGGGTATCAGAGAGAATTAAGTATCATAGAGTAGTGATACTAATGGAGCTCAATTGTTTATGATATCACTACGATAGCATATAACGATGAAGTTATATGAAGTATTACTAAGTAGTGATGCTGACATCATTCGTGAAATAAGAAAATAGAAAGTGAGATAGGTGAGTAAATAGTTTGGATTGAATTCATTTTTAATAAATAGTTTTATAATTAAGTTTATTTTGTGTAGTTTCCCATTTTTTAATCTTGGTAGAATAGTTTTGACTTCCGTCCACTTGAACCAGGCAAATATTTATTTCATTTTTCCTAAGCAATAAAATGGTCTACAAATCAACTTTTTCTAAAAAATAAGAAGGAAAAAAATATTTAGTAATCTCGATTAAGCCTCATAATTTTACGATAGAGCCTCTAACTTGGCTGGAAATGCAATTACTCATCTAATACCTCAATTTGGTAATGTCGACATCAAACAATCCCCTCATATTAGCTCTTAAGTATTTTTTTTTAGATTTTTTTAACCTAGTGTGATCGATATAATTTAAATATATTGTATATTTGCTAATCATATTTTCTTGATAAATGCTTTCAATTTTGATGTTTATTTACTCTGTAATGTTCATACGACAAGATCAAATTATTAATACAATACTATATATGAAATGATTTTGGCATAAAAAAAAAATCCTAAAGTAATGATTTTTTCAATATGCGCACAATAATATATAAAGTGATTGATGATAAAGAAGAAAATTCTTTTACAGTAAAATAATAAAAAAGAAAATAGATGGTAAGATAGTCAATCTAGTAATAGTGTACCTAAAAATAAAAATTAAAAAACCTAGTAGTCCAATATTAACCGTATAACATAAAAAACATGGAAGGCTAAAATGTAAATATATTTGTACAACAATCAGATTGTTGAAACCCAGAAAGGCCAAAAAAGGAATAGAAATAAAGAATCCTTCCCTTATGCTTGTCTGTCTTCCCTCCCTTCTCTTCTTATACGTTTTCTTTTGTTCATTCTGTAGCACAACGCACAAACATCTCTAAACAACTCTTCTTTGGGTTTTCTTCAGTCTTTCACTTGATGGGTTGCCCAATTCAAAACCCTTGTTACCTTTGTTGAAACGCCCCCATTTTCTTTTGTTCATTCTTGAGATTTGCCAATCTTGATTTGTGCTTTCATTGAATGAAATTCGAAAAACTTCATTAGTTTCTAGGGTTTTCCTTTACTTGTTCAAATGCAATTTACCTAAATTTTGAGCATGTGTTTTCAGTTTTGTTTCAGCATTTGCTCAATTGGATGGTTTTGGGATAACCCCTTTTGATTCCTCGGGTTAAAGATTGAAGCTTTGTTCAAATTCTTTGTTTTCGTCAGTTGTTTTGCTTGTTTGTTGTTGTTTTTAGGTTGTGAATTGATTTTGCCAACTCTTCTGGTGAAGAGGGAAGCTTTTGATAAGGCAGGATGAATAGTGTTTTGAATGAACAGATACTCACAGAAAAGCTTTCGAAGCTTAACACCACTCAGCAGTGCATTGAAAGTAAGAATCTTTCCTCTTCTTCTGCTTGTTTTTTTTTTTTTTTTCTGTTTTTCCATTTTTGAATTTGCTATTATTTGTCCCCATTAATGGAAATGTTTGTTGGAACTCAATGTTTGGTGTCTCTTTTAGATCCTGGTAGTTCTTTCCTTGTGCATTGTCTGAATTGAGTAAGAACTTATACCTCCAGTTGAATCTGACTATTACTTGTAGTGGTTCCTTCAGAATTCTGTATGGGGATAGATGGTCTATCAATCTTTCCTGTATAAATTATGTTTTAATCTACTAATCTTAGTTTTAACAGATGGTATTTGGTTTGTGTGTATATATACTTATAACTGTGTACTTAATTTACCTGATTATCTTGTATTCGTATTGAGAAGCAACTTGGCTAGTCTGTGGAGTTCAATTGGATTTAGGTAATCTATACCTAAACAATAAGAACTACTAAAAGTTGAATACTTTCTATTCTATAACAATGAACCTTTTTTTTTTTTTTTGGAAAATTGTTACTCAAATATCCTTTAGTTTAACTTTGAAGAAGTAACTAAGATACCTATTTAGCACCAAGGACGTACTTTTTAGGGAAAAAAGGTGAAAATGGAAAATTCCTGTCTATTCTACTCTATGTTTGATCTGGAAAGAAGTAATGCTGGTGATACATAAATACATTTTGTGTTAGCCATTGTCCACTGAGATCAGCGACATTTGCTGTACCTAACTGATGATGATGTGTGCTTCAATTACTTCAATCATGCTGAGATTTTGCTTTCACTTGTATTTTGTTCTAGACAAGCTCCACATTTCGAGCATTAACCACTTTGTTTCTATGAAGATACTTGTGTTTGCATCGGTTGTTGATACAGTTTGAATGTGTATAAATGAAACGTCAAGACTTGGTAGCATCTGAGTGATGTTTGATTTGGAATTTTTGAGGTGTGAACAAGTTAACTTGGACACCACCATTATAAAAAAGAAAAGAGTGGTGACTGTTATCAACTGTTTCTCTTTTGGTCATTATCAATGCATACCCCTGAAACCTTATTTTTGGTCATCTAGGTGCTACATCCAAGTCCTGTTATGTACTTTATTGTATTTTGGCATTTGTAAGTTTTAAGTTATCTCATTCAGTCTCTTTGGGAAGTTTTAAGTATATTTCTTAACACTTAGTGGTAACTGCTTGCGCATTTCATACCAACTCTGGCCTTGCCTTTAGAAATAAACTGATTCCCACCTCCCCACCACATAAAGAAAAAGAAGAAGAAACAATTCATACCTCTCTCCCACTATATCTTGTTAGAATAAGATTGCATTTCTCCTATCTGAGGTCCACAAGTATATTAAAGTAGAAGGTTGTGTCTTCAAACCTACTTTTAACTTACAGTCAAATGGAGCTAATATTTTATGACAAACTCTTTTTAGCTTATCCCAGAAAAAGAAGTCACATTTCCTTATTTTGAAGCTATTTATTTTTAAACTTCTATTTTTACCTTTGATGAGATGATTTATAGCCGCATAAATGTCTGGCTTGTTTTAGACCATAAGTTTCAAAGTATTTCTCTTTTTTATCAAACTCCACGCCCAGTCAAACATTACCACATAAATTGAGCGGAGGATATGTATATCTTGAAATATATATGCCATTTGTTTGCAAGGTAAATTTTGGGGCTGACATATGAAGTTCAAGCCTTCTCACCAGCAGTTTGAACTCTTGCTCTTGTGCAATGCACAACTAGCAAATTAAACCAAAAGGGGTTATCTTTTCATTCTTGTGTGTTAGTATATAGTAGATAATGTCTCCCTTGTATTGTTCTCTACCATCTTGTGGTTTTTCTGATGTCATTTGCCTCTTATTAAAAAAAATTTAATTGCATGTTGGCTGTGAGTTTTACAAGACCATTACGTGGAGTGATACTTGGGAACATTTCTATTGTGTCTCTAATTGGTACTTTGCATCCCAATTCGTACTCTTTTTCCTTTTAACATTGTTTTGTCTTGGTTTTCAATGCAGCATTGTCCCATTGGTGCATCTTCCACCAAGATAAAGCAGAGCTGGTTGTTACAACATGGAGTAAACAGTTCCACAGTTCCGAAATGGTTAAGAAAGTCCCTCTGCTGTACCTTGCAAATGATATCCTGCAAAACAGCAAGCGTAAAGGAAATGAGTTTGTCACTGAGTTTTGGAAGGTTCTTCCTTCAGCACTCAAGGAGATTGTTGGAAAAGGCGATGACCATGGAAAGAATGTAGTTTCCAGATTGGTATGCTTCCTGCTATGTTACTTCTGAATTTTTGCCTCCCATACCCTAGCTTATCAAGGGACAGGGCACGGTGCAAAAGGCAAATTTCAAGCCTACTTTAGCTCTTGTATTTCATTGTCTGATGAACCTGTTGCTCAATATTATTTAGATAGTTTGACCGTCTGTTTTGATTAAAAAAAGGGGGAAGACAGCATAGTAGTTTGACACTCTTGCTTAAATGGTTTGTAGGTTAAAATTTGGGAAGAAAGGAAGGTTTTTGGATCTCGAACACAGAGTCTGAAAGATATAATGCTTGGAGATGAGCTGCCACCACCATTAGAGTTTGGAAGAAAGCGAAGTCGTTCTGTCAGAATAGTCAAAAGGGATACACGGTCCATAAGAACGGTGAGCATCGGTCCACAAAAATGGTGACATGTTCCTCATAAAGCACTTTCATTTATGTCCACTGATTACTTAATTGCTTTATCTTGCTTTCAGTATTAGTTCTTGTTCTTACCACTGATTTATAACCAGAAATTGACCGTTGGAGGAACAGCTGAAAAAATAGTGTCAGCATTTCACTTGGTTCTCAGCGAGCATTCTACTGAAGATGAAGAAATGAGCAAATGCAAGTCTGCTGTTCACCATGTGCGAAAGATGGAAAAAGATGTTGATATGGCCCTTGCAAAAGGTAATCTTGTTCTTTATTGGAAGGCAAAATTAACATGTCTGCATGGATTGCTCATTGTATTAACAATGAATTTTGTACACCTCAATATCTGTAAAAAAAAAAGTGGTAGATCATGAAGATATACTGAAGCCTGTGATTTAGTGACATGCAATAATTTAAAGAACAATAGTTGATTCTCGATCCAAGAGAGTGTGCGGATATCATTTTTGCATAACTTTCCCTGATCAAAAAGAATTAAATCACGTCTCCTAGGGGATGCCTGGTGTTTGTGGTATGGGTATAGCAGTATGGAGATTTCAGGATCGAATTCAACTGACATACTTGGTTGGCACCTCTCTTCCCTAGCCTTGTGGACAGGATACCTGTACTTTCCAGCTGTATAGGCTGGTATGGGAAAGCTGGCCTGGACACCAAGAAGATTAATACATAGTCGACTGAGACTTTTGGCAGAATGATAGATCAGACATCTCTTTATGGTCTTTTTTCTCCTAAAATTCTTTTACTTGTAAATTATGATTAGGAATTGAGAGCATATTATCTTGTGTTGCAGCAAAACATCCAAAGCGAGAAACCTTGTCCAAAGAACTGGAGGAGGAAGAAAGTACTTTGAGACAGAGTATTGAGAAACTAAAAGTTGTTGAGACAAATAGATTGTCTCTTGTATCACAGCTGAGAGCAGCTCTAAATGAACAGGTAAGTGATAAAAGTATTCGTTTAATCTTCCTATTCGTCGCATATATTTTGTACTGTACTTAATGTCCAACTTGTTGTCTCTTAATTTTGTCAGGAATCTGAACTAGAGAATGTTCGGACTCAGATTCAGGTTGTTCTTCTCACTTATTAATTTTAATCTTATTACTTTGTTTTCTTACATTGCTATTAATTATATACTTTATCCCTTACCCCTTTTATTGGGACTGGGAGCGGGGTGGATGCCTTGGTGTTTTTGGACGGTAGAAAGTAGAACAGGAGTGCGGGGTGGATGCCTTGGTGTTTTTGGACGGTAGAAAGTAGAACAGGAGTGAAGGAAGACTTCAATATCTGATACAATGAGAAGGAAAGGAGAGATGTTGGGCTCCATGTTTCTTCTTGAACACCTTCCCTATTAATTGGAAATAGTGGAGAGATGCGTCAACATTGTATGAACATCTATGTTATTGTCATTTCTTGTGTCCGTACGGCGTATGGTGGCATAAGACATGGATATGATGAATTTTAGATAGAAAATACATTGGGCAGCGGAAGCCACTGAGTTGTCATACTGATACGCTGACTGCCACTCTGTCTGGACTTGCTTTATGTTGTGGTCTGCTGCCATGGAATGGTAATACGGTTGGATGGGTTTGTATAGTGTTTTGACCTTTGTCGAATTTTGTTTCTTCTTTCTTTGCTTTCTAAATATTTAAGTGTGTTGCGTAATTTCTTAGTCAAAGCAACAAGTTTATAATAATACAAATTAATTTTTATCTATTGGATCTTCAGGTGGCGGAAGCACAGGCAGGAGAAGCCAGCAACATGCGGAAGTATCTGGATGATGAAGATTATGTGGGAGAAAGAAAACCTTTGGCTACAACATCCACATCAAATGGAACCTTCGCGAGAGCAGGACAAACAAGCAAGAAGACAGCTGCAGCAATTGCAGCTGAGGTAGCTGACAAGCTTACAGCTTCTAGCTCCTCTCAGTATATCATGTCATCGGTCCTCTCTACATTTGCTGCTGAGGCGGCAAAATCTGCTGGGCTCTCAAAAACTTCATCATATCCAGCCACCAACAATTTTATTTCAACATCAGAAAAGTTTTCATCAGATTCAAATGTTTTTATGCCAGCACAGTTACATAATCCTCCCCCAAGTAACCCTTATCAGTCAATGCTGGCTCCTCATCCCACAGTGCATGGTCAAATGCCAAATACTCCGGGTCAATACCATTCACTTACTAATCCAACATCCCAGCAGTATTTACAGCCATCAGCAGGAATGATGAGCCCTTACAGTTATGGGAGTCTTTCCACCTTGCCATCTGTTCCACCTCCACCAGCACCTCCGTCGTATATGACTTTAACACAGCAACCATTGTCGATGATGCAGCAGGCTGTAACACAACAGCAACAAGTGCCATTACCTCAACAACCTCCCCCTCCTAGTTTCCGTCCTGTAACACCTATCCAGCCTCCTGGAATGGTGTACTATTCTCAACCACATCATTCTCAGTGAGAAAGTTCTCTTTTCAAACTGATCATTACTTCTTGGTATCAGAAACAACAAATTTCTAGATGTGAACAATAGGAGGGTCATTGGACAAATCTTGAACCGACGCGTAGTGTTATATACAGGGCAGGAGCAGCTGAGAGTAGTGCAGGCAATATATTATCATTAGTCTTTATTTTGCATTTCAAGACAGTTTGGAAAGCTCTGCAATGATCAGCGTCTTCGTCAGGCGTTGTCATTATTGTTCCTTGGAAAATCTTTTTCTATTTTTCCCTTTGATCATACATGTAACATTAGCATGATGGCAGGAGCTGCTGAGAATTTTGTGTTACTAGTTAAACAGGATAGAAGAACTTGGCTTTTCTGTCACATAAACTTGGTATATGAAATAGACAGCTTTACTCCATCACATTTCTGTTTGGATTTTTTACACAAATAACAACTTTCACCCCCAAAATTACACTTTAAAATTTATTTATCAAAATACCAAAAAAAACACACTCTTTTTCATTTTCCAACACTATTATATCATACCACACACCACAATAATCACATTCAAAACACTCTCTCTCCTAAATTTGTAAATAAAGTTGGTATTTTATATGGTATTTTTCAATGATTCGGTAGGGGCATGTAATTTTTATCCAAAAACTTGATATTTTTGAAAACTCCCCTTTCTGTTTTCACTCAAAAATATAATCAAAGAATCCCATCAAATTGTCAGTTATCAAATGCTAAGACTAAGAGTGCGATACGGAGGAAAACATTTTTCATATTCGATCGGTTAAAATTTTTTTTTAAAAAAATATTTTTTGTAGAAAAATAAGTCTGCTTTCTACATTGATTATTTTTCCCTCCAAAATTTTCCTCATCTCCGGTCTAGCTCATGCTCATCCCCACTATAGAGTATTTATTTAGATTATATATTAATATTTTTCTTTGAAACTATTTTTCAAAAAAACATTTTCCTTTCGTACCAAACACACCCTAACTTGGATAACTCCTTGTACCTTTGAGGGATCTAAGTAGTATCGTTATTGATTTTTTTTATTCCCACGTTATCTCGCCTCAACCTATTATATTTTAATATTGAAAAGCATATATACTTACACGAAATTCAAATTCCTTGCACAAATTAAGTAAACAGGAAGTATCCCAGATATCAGAGGAGGCACAGCATATAGAACACTGAATTGGAAAGAAAATTCTAATGTTCTGCAAAGTAATAACCTTAGATATGAGGTTATGGAGGAAACGGATTAGAATGGGAGGTTAGCTAGATAGTTGAATGTTGTCTTGCTTATTCTTCTATCTTGTTAGTCCTAGTATTATTCTTATAGTTTATTGTACTTTGAGTTTTATTATAATCTATACGGGTTTTTTTTGCACTTCAATTACAGTTTCATCCTATTATGACTATTAATTAGAATAATTTGCCGGATTTTTTATAATATTTTGTTATGACTGTGTTATTTTTTATTTATACTACTTTGGACCGTTCCTTCTTGAGTTGAGGGTCTATTGAAATCACCTCTCAATCTCTAAGATAGTGATAAGGCTTTGCATATTTTATACTTCCCCAAACTCTACTCTGGATGAAATTATACCGAGTATGTAGTTGTAATTTAATTGCTCTGGTCTTTAAATTGTAATTCCTCAAATAACAATCATGATATAGTAAAAAAAAAAAATCCTTCCTTAATTAGACGTCTTAATTTTTAGCTCTAGATATGAAAAAACCTTGATAAATAGCAATAGGCACTATCCAATGTGAATTCAAATTAAAATGATGGCTAAGGTTTTGTTATGAAATATATGGTTGCGTGGATATCCAGTAGATGTAATCTCTTTCACTATTATGTGTCATCTTCTTCATGACCTCAAATTTTTAATGTTGTGTCTTCTGCCTCCATCATGACTATTTTTTGCATTGCTTCCATCTAATATTATAAAATAAATTCTCTCTACATTTAACTATTTGCTTTGTTTATGTTTCTTATTCATTTTACAACATACTTGTTTTTTACAAAAAAAATTCCTTTTTTTTTTAGGACCACATGTAGATGGTATCAAAGATCTTACCATATATTTGTTAATTTTATCTTCTTTTTTCTTTTTAATTTACTGAAATTTTTAAGGAAATGATTTTGAAAAACCTTTTTTAAAGATTACATTCTCTCTTTTCTTGCAACAATTTTCATGAGGTAGCTAAAAGATCGACACCAAACAGAAGTGTATCAACACTTAGAGGTGTGCAAAAATTGAACCGAAAAAAAATTATTAATTTATTTTTATCAAATTATTGAGTTAATAAGTTTTTAGTGATTTTTTTAAAAAAAATTATCGAATTGTCAGTTCGATTTTAATTTTTAGTATTTGGGGTTATTGAGTAAACCGATGACCTATAAAAACTATAATAATTTACTACTTTATCCTATCATAAATATTAATTATTAATAATTTAACATCACTTGATACTAAATTGTTACTCATAAGTCATATATTATATTACATATTATTAAGTTTAAGTGCTCAATTGATTTATTTGTTTTACTGTATCTATTCGTATTGCGTCAAATTGTTAGAGAATTCATATATTTAACTTATGAATATTTTCTTATTGGGTGAACCGAAAATCGAACTGTTACCAAAAATCGATAAACCGAAAACACATAAAAAAATATCTTATTGATTTGTTAATGGTTTAGCATATTTAAAAATCAATAAACCGACCCAATAATACATAAAAACGAACAAAACCGACCCAACCGATATACACCCGTTGAACCTAAAGATTGTCCTAGCTAAGATAAGCTAGCCAGGGACAATCCTACATTTACACACTGCATTATGAATAATATGAAGGTAAACTGGTTTAACCAGACATCAAGAACCCTACAACAAAATAATTATAGTTAAGAGTAGCTGCATTTGAAAGGAACCACAATTTAATGTTATTCCAGTGAGAGCACTGTGTATTTCATTGATATTAGTTGATGGATAACCAAGAAAATTATTTGCTCATCAGGGACAGAAACCACATCTCACCGAGAAGTTAACAGGACGATACAGATCTAAGAACGCGGTATCAACATTTCATCCTTTTACGGATAATGAAGTCTCTGATAAAAATTGGAAGGTAGTACATGATTGCAGCAATAGTAGACAAATGACCAATAGAAAACCAAGCTGGAGGTTTCTCCTTCAGCACAGCGTTTACGGTCCTCTTTGCAAATTCTTCTGCAGGAGTTGATTTTGGGCCTTGTGAGAAATATGCTCGTGCCCGGATTGATTCTTCAAATTTCTTGTACAACTTCCACTCTGGCATTTGAGTGTAATTGGCAATGGCAGTGTTTCCAATGTTCGATGCCACAGCTCCAGGGACAACAGTAATGACATCAATGCCAAATGGCCTAAGTTCCAGTCTACATACAGTGCATAGTAGAGCAATAAGTTCTACAGCATAAAAACATACATATGCATTCTGATAAGGGAAAATGCAAGTTTGTAGAAATAATTGATCCATACAGAAGCTTTGGTTATTGGAGCAAAGCAGCTTTGACAAGCATTACTTGAACTCAACGTTGTCTGTCAGCTGTGGCATCAGGAAACAATAAATTTTTTTATCACCATCTAACCTATAGGTGGATGATAATTAGTTAGTTGAAGGAATGATAGAAGTGTATCTGCTGCTAAAACTATCCCTTATTAAAAAAAGGATACAATTCCAAGCATTTGAACACCACCCAGCATATTATCACAATAAGCATTTCTTTATAAACATGCCTACAGGGCTATCAATAGCTTAACACCTACCCTGGGACCTCCATAACGGAGTGCGTGTTAGAGCTCTCTTCAACCTGCTCATGGCTAGATCAATCGGTGCCAGGTGAAATAGAAAGAACTAGAAGATTCCATCTCTAGAAAGCACCTACACCTAATGGCTTAAGCTGTATTGTTCCCATTTCCTCGTGGTCTCAAGATGAAACCCCTTGCCTGCGCATCAAGAGGTTGGCTTTCTGGGCCAAACTTGTCACATGGGGGTTTCCAAGTGCAGTCACCTCTCCAGTTGCGCAAGAGCAGGATTTTACCCTGAACACACCCAAAAGCGTAGTGGTTAAGTGTTTCCTTATCATCCAAAAAAGAAAAGACACCACAGCTGATCTACTCTTACAACCTAGAGTCGGTATAAAAAAGAATAACTTGGTCAATGAATGAAGCATAGCCCAAGCACTAACATCCTATAATCACTGGCTTGCAGTAAGGTACATAAGCCGGTAACATCTGTGACGCTATATAAATTGACATCCTAAGTTTTGAGCTATAATACTAGTATCACCTGCTTGGACTTGGGTATTCAAACCGACAAAGCCTTACTAGCAGATGCTATATAAGTGAACATTCTTATTTTGAGCTAGAACACCTTAATCTACCCAATAACTTTTTCAATTTGATCTTGTTCTTCCTTTTCCCTTAACTGTCACATAATTAAAGAACAGAGAAAGTTTGAGTAAGGTCATAGAACCCTCTGCACGGATCTTTAAGCATTCCATTCAATAAGCACCCTGTGGTCGATTGAGTGGACCTCTCTTACCTAAAAGATTTCCCAGTTATCTTTTATGTAGATTTGCATTAACTTTCAAAATGAGCTAAAATTTTCCCACAATTCAACATACGGACAATCTGAGACTGAGAAGAAAAGATGACCAAGATGGTATTGATGGAGGTGGTAGCCGCAGATGGTAGAGGAGAATGCAAGTTAACGAATGAGAGAGAAATCTTTTAGCTGAAGGAATGCACTAGAACACTGTTACAGAATTTTTTAGGGAAAAAACCAACATACAACCTGCTTCTGTTCCAAAATGAATTACATATTTTGACTCAGCAAGGACATTAAGAAGAGAATTGAAAAGAGAAGACTTTCTGGCTTAGAGGTGACATGTGACATGTTGACATACCCACATTTGAAATGATGGTGTGGGTTACTTTGTGCCAAGTCTTCAAAATATGTCAAGAAGTAACAATAAGTTACATGAAACCACACCGGACACTTGAAGACGTCTGTACCGGATATGTCCAATAGCCGAATCCATATATTATAGATGAGAGACCATGTTTTACTTCTATATCAAAGAGAAATTTTTATAAGGAGTTGCAAAAGTAACCAGCGGTAAGATTTTGTGACACATAAATTTTGTTGTAAGATCAACTCTTTTTCTTTGGAAACTGAAAATCATTATTGAAATGGAAGAAAAAGCCAATGGCAACTTGGAAAGAGTGATCACCTTTTGTTTTAGCTAGAAAAACTTAAGAACTTGATACAAAAGCCTTAATCAACTTGCAACACGGTACACCACAAGTTCGAAACAGTGCCTGCTTTAGTCTCAAACTGGGTACTGATTCAGGTCATCAGGTGTACTCCAGACTGAACCTTCCTATTTTGAACTATATGACATAGTATGTTGCCAAACATATGCTCAGCAGTGTGTGCGCTCTAAAGCTACTCCAATGAAAGAAATTGACTACTCATTGGCATTACAAAAAGATGCTTACAAAGTCAGAATATTTGATCATAGGAGGAAAACAAGGCCAAAGGCTAATTTGATCAAAAGAATTGAGGTTTGAACAGCTGATTTCTTATCCAGAGTAAAGGTAACACTACTAGGAGCGAGAAGGTGGACATGTTTAAAGAAACCTCTCCGGCTGTCTGTACATCTTATGTATAAAAACTGAATCATTCATCATAAGAGAAACACAGAGGCGAAGAATGTAATGGGTCCCAAAGAGGTAAAATTAGATCAGATAATACCCAAACAAATCTTATAAAAATTTTAAAGCAAATAACAAATCTTACAAAAATTTTAAAGCAAATAACAAAGGCAGATTAAATAATGTAAAGTTTAAGAGTCAGTTTAGTAAAATGCTTTGCAGTATGATTGGTAGCACTCCAAAGTAGAATAAGCATCCAAAAAAAGTTAGTTATTGCATACAAATGTACCTCAAGGTATCAGTAAATGAATGTACAGCAGCTTTGGATGCACTATAAGCACCAGCCCACGGTCCTGGAGTCAAAGCACTACAACTTCCAACATTGACAATTTTCCCTTTCTTCCTGGATGCCATGTGCGGGACAACAGACTGAATTAACCTTATGGGACCTATAAAATTATAAAACAACGCCATAAACAAACACAAAAAAGAAGAGAGAATAAAATTGCTGCCAGGGAAAGTAAAAATAATAATAAAACAAAAGATGTAAGAAAAAAGAGATAAATAATCATTTATTCCAGCTCCACCAGACTCAGATGGAAAATTAGTTATTTGGGAAAAGGAGATATACAATGCTTTCTTATCAGGAAAAAGAGTGTAGGATGTGAACACAGATGTATAAATCATGAGTACTATAGGTTCAAACATTTTCCTAATCCTTTTTTCTAATCAATCTGTTAGAGCAGTAAAGTTTTGATGGCTGACAAAAGATAATGAAACAGGTTGGTCTACCTGGTTCTTTCAACGTACTGTTTCTGTGGCAAAACTGCACACGCTGCACACAATAAAAATGGAATAAAGGGTGCTGGAAATAAGGCATATAAAAAGGAATACTACTCCAAGTTGTCAAAAAGAAGGAGGATGTAAAAAGGAATACTAATACAACTCCAACTCTAACAAGATGCATAAAAGAAGGAGAAAAAGAAGGAGAAAAAGAAGGAGAAGGTTGATTAGAAGAAGGAGTTCTAAAGGAAAAAGGATTCCACTAATAATTGGTGTTATCCTTAAAGAGGTGGAGAGCAATTAAATCTCCAATTAGCAACTATAAAGCTAGAGGATATGACAGCAAAAAGCTGGCGCAGGAAAAAGAAAGAAGTAGAGAGAAAAAGAGAGATTCAGACACAAAGAAAAAGAGAGAAGAAGAAGAAGAGAAACGTGGCGACATAGCATAGAGCTTAGGCAGTTTTGTTTTCTCTTTGTAATTCTGAACAATTGTGTAATCTCTCAGAGTCTATAACTGAGATTAGATTCTAGTCTTCAAGTTGGGGGCAACTCGAAGACGTTGGTAACATAAGCCTAGGGAGGTTTATGTGAAGTTAGGAAGTTGTTTTGAAGTTTAGATTACTAGGAATTGTAATCGTTTGTTGAAGGCTCTTTTGAAGTAGTGAAGTTGAAGTTAAATCCTGTAGAGTACAGGTCGTGGTTTTTCACCCTTCTTGAGCCGGGGGTTTTCCACGTAAAATTGCTGCGTTCCAGTCTGTTTCTGCATCATTGAAACACGTCGGCTAACCTGTTCCAACGATTAGGCAAATCCATAGGGTGTGCAAAACCTAACAAGTGGTATCAGAGCAGGTTTTCTTATTAAAGGCTAGTGCCTAAGAATTGATCCAGATGAATACTGCACCACCCTTTGGACATGGAGAAGGACAATCATCTGTGAGACCTCCTCTTTTCAATGGAACACATTTCGGTTGGTGGAAGGCTAGGATGGAGGACTTCATTCAAGGAGAAGACTACGAACTCTGGGATAGAATTAGTATAGGGCCTACTATTCCTATGAAAAAAGTGGAGGACCAACAAGTGCCGAAAGAGAGAAGGGAGTTCAACGCTAAGGATTTGTTGGCCATGAGGAAAAATGCCAGAGCTAAAAATATTTTGATTTGTGGTCTTGGTCCAGAAGAGTATAACAGAATTTCAAATTGCTCCACTGCAAAAGAAATCTGGGATGCTCTTACAATTGCTCACGAGGGAACTGCTCAGGTTAGGAAGTTCAGGGTTGCCATGCTATTTACTGAATATGAGACCTTCAAGATGAAAGAGAATGAGACATTGCAAGAGATGATGGCAAGGCTCACACTACTTATTAATGAGCTGGCTTCTCTAGGAAAAGTGCTTACCTCTGAAGAACAGGTAGACAAGGTTCTGAGAATTTTACCAAAAGCTAAGTGGGATATAAAAGTTACTGCCATTAGGGAAGCTAAGGATATTGAAACCATGACATTGAATGAGCTGGTTGGAAATCTCAGAACATATGAGATGAACATGGAAGAGCAAAAGGAAGAAGTGGGAATGTATGAAAAATCACTCGCTCTCAAAGCAGCCTCAGATGATGAAGGGTCAGACTTGGATGAAGATCAGATGGCTTTTCTAGCAAAACATTTTAAAAAATTCATGAAAAAGAAAGGCAAGGACAAGAGAGAAACAGGTAACAGGAGGGGGGTTGATGAAACAGGTAACAAAAAGTGGTCCAATGACAGAAACAACTCTGGATGCTACAAGTGTGGAAAGACTGATCACCATATCAAACAATGTCCCCAGTGGGAAATTGAGTGGAGAAAAGAAAGGGCTGAGAAAGAACTTAAAGAGAAAGCTGCTAAGCAAAAGGAAAAGGAAACCTATGCTATGATGGCCGCATGGGGATCGGGATTGGAAGATTCTGATACAGAGGAGATTGATGAAACTGCGTTCATGGCTGCTGGAGATTTAGATCTAGAAGAAGATGATAGATCTGAGGTAAGTATTTCTGAATTGAAAGAAAAGTTGCACCTCTTTTCAAAAAGGAAGCTAATCTTGCTAATGAATGGATTGATAGACGATTTTGAAGAAGTAGCAAATGGAAAGGATCAACTAATTAAAGATTTTTCAGATCAAAAATTTGAAAATCTTGAGATAAAAAACTGCCTGGATAAAGCAAAAGAAATAAATGACAAGTTGAAGAAACAGGTTAAACAACTTGATTCACTTGTGTTGAACCTAAAGTCAGAAATCCAAAAGTTAACTGTTGCTGATAAGGGTGAAAGTACGATGAGTGAAGAGCTTCAGAAGGTAGAAACTGAGTTGAAAGAATGCAAAATTGAGTTTTTTTGTGAGAAAGAAAAAGTGAAAAAATTGACCCAGGAAAACTCCATTTTAAAACTGGATTTAGAAAAGGCAAAAAGATGGACTCAGTCATCAAGAATAGTGAACCATCTAGGAAGCAGGAGTCACAATGAGAAAGCTGGAATAGGGTTCTTTCAGGAGAATGTTACTACTTCTGATTTGTGCTACCTCTGTGGAAAAATTGGACATCCAACTACTGAGTGTCCAATTGCAAACAATGTTAGGAGTAGAAACACATATCATGTGCACAAAAGGAGGCGTGAAAATAATAAAAGAAACAGGTCAAGGAACATGTTGCCTACTTGGGCAAGAAGGGATCTCATTCATCCGTTTTACAACTGGAAAGGACCCAAGCTAGTCTGGGTTCCTAAAACTAACCCTTGATTTGTCTTACAGGTTGCAGTGAAAGAAAGCAAGCATTGGTACATGGATAGCGCTTGCTCAAGGCACAAGTTTCTTTCACTTGCATCTTTTAAAAAGGGGAGGACAGGATGACTATGAGCTGGATCAGAGGAACAAGTCAGGCTACCTGGTCCATCCACTGGACAAACAAAGAGCACACAGTCAGGGGGAACTATGGAAAGCTGGATCAGAGGAACAAGTCAGGCTACCTGGTCCATTCACTGGACAAGCAGAGGGCATACAGTCAGGGGGAACTATGGAAAGCTGAAAATAAATTAGAAAAGATGAATAGACCTGACACTCAGAAAGTTTGTCATCATCAAAAAGGGGGAATTTGTTAGAGCAGTAAAGTTTTGATGGCTGACAAAAGATAATGAAACAGGTTGGTCTACCTGGTTCTTTCAACGTACTGTTTCTGTGGCAAAACTGCACACGCTGCACACAATAAAAATGGAATAAAGGGTGCTGGAAATAAGGCATATAAAAAGGAATACTACTCCAAGTTGTCAAAAAGAAGGAGGATTTAAAAAGGAATACTAATACAACTCCAACTCTAACAAGATGCATAAAAGAAGGAGAAAAAGAAGGAGAAAAAGAAGGAGAAGGTTGATTAGAAGAAGGAGTTCTAAAGGAAAAAGGATTCCACTAATAATTGGTGTTATCCTTAAAGAGGTGGAGAGCAATTAAATCTCCAATTAGCAACTATAAAGCTAGAGGATATGACAGCAAAAAGCTGGCGCAGGAAAAAGAAAGAAGTAGAGAGAAAAAGAGAGATTCAGACACAAAGAAAAAGAGAGAAGAAGAAGAAGAGAAACGTGGCGACATAGCATAGAGCTTAGGCAGTTTTGTTTTCTCTTTGTAATTCTGAACAATTGTGTAATCTCTCAGAGTCTATAACTGAGATTAGATTCTAGTCTTCAAGTTGGGGGCAACTCGAAGACGTTGGTAACATAAGCCTAGGGAGGTTTATGTGAAGTTAGGAAGTTGTTTTGAAGTTTAGATTACTAGGAATTGTAATCGTTTGTTGAAGGCTCTTTTGAAGTAGTGAAGTTGAAGTTAAATCCTGTAGAGTACAGGTCGTGGTTTTTCACCCTTCTTGAGCCGGGGGTTTTCCACGTAAAATTGCTGCGTTCCAGTCTGTTTCTGCATCATTGAAACACGTCGGCTAACCTGTTCCAACGATTAGGCAAATCCATAGGGTGTGCAAAACCTAACACAATCATGTGTACTATAGGTTCAATCATTTTCCTAATTCTTTTTTCTAATCATCATTTTCTAACTCTCTTAGCATAATTGTGATATATTACAGCCCTCTAAGATGGAAAACAAACTTTTCCTTTTGGAGGTTCCAATAACGTGTTTTCTTTCCCTAGTAGAAAATAATTCCAACATGAACAATAGTAAACATACCCGACTTTACTTCTCAATGATTGTGACAAGTCAAAGAAAATGTTAAATGTCTGTTGGATATTTCCATCTTAACTGATAAATGTCTTAAATGCAGCTTTATTTTTTTATGAAGCACATAACAGGATGCCAAAGTGTGTTGAAGCTTACTGACTAGTGGTTAGAAGAATTTTGCATAATCCTATATTGAGAGACTTCATGTTAGTTGTTGCAGAAAGAGGATATTAGAAGCACAGTAATAGGGAAAAGTAAAAAATGCAACCTAAATAGCAAGAACAATAACACCAAAAGAAGCTGATGATGTTAACAAGACACTCAATTAGCCAGCACGCCACAACCAAATAAATGGTTTAAGAGAAAAGATTGATGATTCCAATTATGTAGAATCAAAGAAAATGACAATTGGTTATAAAGTTTGAATTTTTGGTTATTTTACAAGGTCATTTTCCATTTTCCATTAACCATTTTCCATTTTCCTTTTAAAGTAGTAAACCAATAATGCTTTGACAAAAAAATTAAAACAGGTTCAGCTAATCAATTTGGAAAATGACACTGAACCTCTCCCTCTCTTTCACAGTATTCTTGCTTTAAGCAAAAAGTTTAGAAGCTACAATAATAGTACCGTAATTAATTTGATGTAATCATTTCCTAAATGCATTTATGAACCTCCAGTTAGGTGAACAAATCTAAGTAAACCCGTACACATTCCAGGGCATTGGATCTACAAAGCATGTTTAACAATATTTAGGTAATAAAAAAAATGGTTCACTTGGTCAGTTTCATACACTCACTGCATCTATCAAATTCCTTTTTGTTTCACGAGACATATAAGCCAACAGCTCACTGAGGTCAGACTGCCCTCTATAGTTCAAATATCACAAGTGTACTGGTGGTTAAGCAAGTAAACAGACCAAAATAACAAATAAGGCACATAGGATAACTAAATAGATCAAATATTAGCTCTGCAAATAAACATATTCTCAATACCATATTCTCAATTAGATTACCAAATTAACTCCCTAAAAGAGAAACGGACAGGTGAGTAGCCATCCATGCTTTTTTCAGCTCTCTAGTTTTGTAGAACTTCATTGTAAATCAGCCCTCAAATTCACATCTTTTATACCCCTTTGCACGGAGGATCTAGAGGGGCAGGAACGTATTCACCTGAACCCTCTCAACAAAATATTACATGGTATATATAAGGTAGTTTATTCTTTATGTACATATATATCTGGACATGATACTAGAAGTTGGCCAAGTCATTTCATGGACTGAATTCAAATCCTGGGCACTATATTTGTATTTTTCGGAGCTCCTTAGCGAAAATCTTGGATTCGCCACTACCCCTGTGGCATCATCTTGATGCCCTTACTGTTATAAATCACTTTCATAAAATATAAAAAATAAAAAAAAAAGGACAAGTGGGTTGCCAACCAACCAACCCCCACGGCAATTAATGGTCAAAACTAATCCAGTAAGTCCAAGAGCTCAGCATACCTATGGATGCCCACTAACCAACTGACCTACCCAAATAGAGGATGTAAGCTGTTGTTCGTACTGTAGAATTATGTATTGTTCTCACCAATTCAAAGCAAGAAAGTAGCAACCAAGAACATCAAAATCACCACCAACAAACTTCTATATCTAGCAGAAGCTTTCAATCTGTCAACACTTGTTATATGGTTTCCAACAAAATTACCAACATATAAACACATTCATCGAGTTCAACAACAACAACAACGTACCCGGTGGAATCCCACAAGTGGGGTGTGGTGAGGGTAGAATATATGGAGTTCAATT
The DNA here is from genome assembly GCA_029948455.1 of Solanum rostratum. Lineage (NCBI taxonomy): Eukaryota > Viridiplantae > Streptophyta > Magnoliopsida > Solanales > Solanaceae > Solanum > Solanum rostratum. The sequence goes on along the minus strand of CM057053.1, from coordinate 10,119,910 downwards.
TAAAAAATAACAAACACTTGAACTACGATTATCAACTTGAACATTAAGGGAAATTGAAGGTTAGACAGTAATATGATGCATACCAAAAACATTGGTATTGAAGGTATGTTGAATAGAAGATAAAGGGAGTTCAGCAAGAGGGCCAACACACTGTAAACCAGCGTTATTAACAAGAACATCTATGTGGCCAAATTTGTCAAGAACATTAGTGAGCACATGGGTGATACTTTCTTCAGACAAAACATCGAGTTGTTGAAGAAAGAATCGTGGGTCATTCTGGAAATCGGACATTGATGCCAAGGATCGAGCTGTGGCCACAACAAGACAATTCTTGGCAGCAAAAGCTCGAGCTAGCTCATGCCCTATGCCACCATTTGAGCAGCCGGTAATCAGAACTACTTCTCTGCTTTCCATCAGAGAGACAGAGGTTTGGAGGTTTGCAAAGTTGGAGGATTTTAGAAGCGGTGGAGATTGATGAGAAATAATATAAATGTATATTGTATACTCCGTCAATTTATACTCTCATCCCTTAATTTCTAATTCTTAGTCATTTTTATTATATTTTTTAAAAAGTTATATTTATTATAGGCGGAATGGCCTAATAGGCCCCTGTACTTGGTCCCGTTTGTCACCTAGGACCTTATACTTAGAACTTTGCCAACTAAACCCTTGTACCCACTCAAAACCTACATCTTAAACCCCTCCAACTCGTCGTGTATCTCAATCGCGCTGATGTCACACTCCATGTCAGATCAGATTTGCCACATCATTTTTTATTTTTTACAAAATTTTTTTTGGTCAAAAAGTCAAAATCCTCATAATTTTCAACATTTTCCCCTTTCTTCTTCAACCCCCACCTCCAATTCAACTCAAGAAACAAAACCCACCAAAACTCCAACTCCAAATTACCAAAATAGTTGTCTTTTCCAGTTAGATCAAACCCAAATCAAGAAAAAAAAGACCATTTATGTAAAATTCTATAGGAATGAGCTAAAGTAGAATGGATGAAATTTTTTTGAGAAAAAAATGGATGAATTTTTTTTGATATGGATAAGAGAGAAAAAGAGAAATTGAACTTGAAATCAAGAGGATGAGAAGAAAAATAAGACTATAAATGGAGTGATTACTAATATATGGTGTAGGTTCTTGCGAGAGAATGAAACCATTCTCGGATGCGTAATTACCATTGCAAAAAGAAAGCAATTAATACAACAGGAGAGTTTTGCAGAGTTTCACTATGCTGCTTTAACCACAAAGAGTTTCTTATGAACAAAAACACTGACAGCAAAGAAAAATGAAACAATCCAAATAAATTGGACTCCAAGTACCAGCCAACAAAACAAAAACAAGAGCAAGAGCAAAACCCATTTTAGTAGAAAAATAATTTTCCAAGAAGAAATTATGATTAACAAGAAGAAATTTCGTTTGAAGAGACAAAAACAAGAAGAAAATTGAAGAATTTTAAGGAAAAAAAATGGAGATTTATATATTTGGGTATTTGGGGAAGAAGATGACTGTTAAAGGGATTTTTACAAACCTTTCACGCTCCAAAATGGAGTGAAACTCACGCACCAGGCCTGGTATGCCACGTAGGATGCCAGGTCAGAAAAAAGTGTTTAAAATGTAGGTTTTGAGTGGGTACAAGGGTTTAGTTGGCAAAGTTCTAAGTATAAGGTTCTAGGTGACAAACGGGACCAAGTACAGGGGCCTATTAGGCCATTCCGCCTTTATTATATTTAAAATTAATTTAATAAATTATTTTTTATTTTTTAATTTTTGTCTTAAGTTAATAGATAAAAAGTAAAAATAGATGGAGAGAATAGTTTATACGTACAGAGTATAGTTTTCCCACTTTGACTTTTCTTTGCTTTTTATCCTCCATATTCAATGCCATTAAATTCACATTTATGTTAAAAAGTTTTACATAATAAATAATATTTAGGGGAAACTATCCAAAATAAATAATAAAATTATTTATCTTTAATAGATCAAATTAAAATTATTTATTTTTAATGAATTATAATTCAAATTATTTATTTTTGTATTCTATTTTTCTCCTTTTATTTCGCCTTGACGCCACGTTGTGTTGACATCATGCTAATGTCATGTTGACGTTAGTATGAAATAGTCCTCTGTAATACATCGGCGGTATATATATCATACCGGTATTATATAGATTATCGCGTCCCATTTTTTCTCGCGAAGAAATGGGAACCTGGACGACGTCGTGGCAATAACTCGTTTGGGATTTTTAATTAAGGAAGAGAGTCGCCACCTAATGATTGGGTGCATTAGGACACCTTTCTAAGCCTAAAATTTAATCTAACCAAAGAGAGAGGGTAAGGGCTCAAATTACCTCGAAGGGAAGGTGTTAGGCACCCTTCGAGGTCCGCAAATGCGGGTCCTGACCGTGTCTCGCATTCTATGTGGGGGTTACAAATAAGGGTCTCTTATTTTTTTTAATATAATTTCCTAGACTGATTCTAAGTGATAGAATAAATTAAGCAAATAAATACTAATCTATCCCAAATAAAAATGAAAGAAAGACAAGAAAAGGAAATCAACTTAAGTAAATTACATATTTTTTTAATACTCGGATTAGACGCACTTGGCTTATTACCAAGCCTAAGGATGGAAACCAGGGTTCCGTCCTATTAAGGGCCAAGCGTAGATCATCCTTTCCGAGGTCCTATCTATCCCTACCCCCTCCTAAGTTGATTTTATTAGTTAACCTAGAGGCGTACTAAAGAAAATATAAAATACTTTCGATTCCCTAAAATGTCTATCGTCCCTCCTAATGTCCAAAAGGCATTGGACGTCTATTTTGATAGGATTCTAGACTAGGCTTCCTATTAGACTCGCGTGAATCAAGAATTAACCAAGATGATCAATTAACACGAAAGGGATCAAGTATGCCTCTAGACTCATGCACAAAGGTTATTTTAAAGAAATCTTCGATTTAAGGAAGCGAATAGAAAAAGTATCCGAAAATATAGTTGACTAAAGACATATTTTCTAAATAAAATAGGGAACACGATTTTTTTTTAAGAAATAATTTATGACTAAAAAAAAACTTTAAACTTATGTTTATATTTTGAGGGTTAATATTGATTTCCTAAGAACGTTTATTGCAAAAATATATATATACATATTCTCATATGCTAAAGCTTATTCATGCCATTTTTCCAAGCAATCCTATATTTACTATACATGTATATATAAATTACTTAAAGTTTAAAAATATGAATAAAGCTGTGAGTTCCTATAGGCATGATTTCTATTGCATAAAGTAAACACTTAAGCATAATAGGCATGATTTTTTCTATAACCCATTAGAAAAAAGAAAAGCGAATTAATTTCTTTATACAAGGTTTCTATGACACATAGTAAAAAGACCTTGGGGCATGATTTCTAAACGTCTAATAAAATGTGATCTATAAAAAGACTAATCAAACAAATAACACGGATTCAGAAACGTATTATGTTGACTTAAATGTACTCATATTTCTTTTTAGAATAAATTAATCTTCTTTTATTTTATGTAATCCTAAGTTAGGTTTTTGCCTAGACGAGTAACCTACCACATATTAGTTTGGCAAAAATGCAAGACAAAAAAAAAATAAGTAACAGTTAATTCCCCTCCCCCTCCTAACTAAATCCCCGATTTTACTATTTTTGTTACAAGGCTTGGCAACAAAAAAAAATAAAGTATACAAGATAGCTTGATCCTGACGGAAGGTACGTAGGAAATAGCAATAAATAAAACAAGACTTCATGGCCTATCCTCCTCCCATCCTTGACGATTCGTCACGTCTGGACTTGGACTAGAAACCTGCTAAAAAAAAGGATAGCAGTAACATGCGCAAAAAGTAATTACAAATCTATATGTGCTCACCCAAAAGAAGATTCCAAAGAGCAAACAGTAACGATTCGTTGGGAGAGTATGAGAGGGATAACGTGAGAGGAGAGAATTTTAAAGTATGAAAGCTATTTTTCTGTATGAGTATCTTTTCTGTATTCTGTCTTCCTTCTACTCTCCACATAAAACAATTTTCTTATATAGGGGGAGAAAGACCCTCATAAAGGCAAGGAAATCAATCTTGCATTTACCAAAAACAGAAAAAGGAAAAGAAAATCAATCACTCTAACAAATTGATTCATTTAAGGGCAATTAACATAAATATCACTAATAAAGAATCAGTTGTTGCCAAAATTAGGTAAAGAAATTAGTTGTTATCAAAACTTACCAAACTTATGCGTAAATTACTAAATCACCAAAAATTCCCAATATAGGTTACCTCAATTAACTCGGTTCTAATATAATAAAAAAATATTCTTGACAGTAAGGAAAGCAAATCAAGAAACTGAAACCCATTATGCTGTCCCAGTGAGAAATCAATCTCACGATCAGTAAAAGAAAATCTAAGTCCAAAGTGTGACTACCCAACCAGATTGAGCCCCAATCTAAATTTACCGCCAAGGAAACAACATTCATTTATCCGGATTTGCATACCAATTAGAGGAAGAGCAATCAGAATTAATGAAAAATACAATCAACATTACTGTTTATTTGGCCGGATCCACGAAGTCCGTCGACAACCTTCGTAATCAATCCAAAATCCCAATTTCTCCAACGCCTCATTCTTCTAAAGCGGGACTGAACGTAATAGTGCAATCACACATTTTAGCCCCTTTACGATATCGGTAGCAGCAGCACGAAGAATCAGAAGAAGAGCAAGAAGGGTTAGGGATGTGTCTGGAGGAAATATGGTGGTTGGGGGCTGTTGGGGTGTTTCCGGTGGGTTGCTGGTGGCGCATTGACAGTGAGGGAGAGAAGGAGGAGAGGAGAGGGAGAGGAAAAGGGGTGTGGAGGCGGCTGTGGGTGGTGCGGCAACTGTTGCATGGTGGTTGTCGGGCGCGGCATGGGGAGGAGAGCAGGAGCAGCGGAGAGAGGGAGAAGGGGAGAAAGAGGGGGCTGTCGGGGTGAGAGAGTGGCTGAGGCGGTGACAATGGGGTTTTGGGACTATGAGGGGAGAGAGCGGGGCTGGAAAGGGAGTCGTGGAGAGGGGGGCTGCGGTAGAGGAGAAGGAGATGAGGGGAGAGAGAAGAGGGGGAACGGCTGCCGGCGCTGCCGGCATGGGGTTGAGAGAGGGGAGTCGCGGTGGCAGAGGGGCGGCTGGTGCGTGGGAGAGGTGGAGGCGGAAATGGGAGAGATGAGGAACGGGAAAATGTTAGGGTTTTGGGGTATTAGGGAGTTAAAACGGGTTTGGGTCGGATCCGGGTCAAAAATGGGTGACCCGGATATAAATATTAGCCACAGATTGTAAAAAATTAAAATTTTAGCTATAAATTGATAATCTAGATTTAAATACTAGTCAAAAATTGTAAAAATTTAAAATTAAGTCATAAATTGACTCAATTAAGGTTAAAAATGCAAAATTTTACAAACGAGTGGCTAGAATCGAAATAAATTCAAGGGCATTGGTTAGAATTGAAAAGAAATTTCAATGATTTGGTTAAAATTGACAACAAATTTTATTTAAAAGGTCACGAATTGAACAAAATATAGATAATATGATACTTTGAGTCGTAAATTCGCGTACTAAAACACATAATTCACCAAATTCATTGTGAAAATGTATTAAAAATATCTTTTTGAATAACACGATTCAAAAGACATTACTAAAAAATAACGCGATACGCGTATTGCTAACATTAAAATAACGAAAGTAGTAAAATAATAAGAAAGATTAAAATATTATTACCACTATTGCTCCCTAGGATAATATACTTCGCTTGTTTATTATTATTATTATTATTGTAAATAATAACAAATATAAAACGACAATATAAAAAGCATATTTTGGAAAACAAAATCACTTATTCCGTAAAATAAGAATACCAATTTTTAAATAAATAAAAACCGTAAAATAAGTTAGGGTCGGTCAAAATCGGGTGTCAACAGCTGCCCCTTCTTTGCTCGGGAATGAAGGATGAATTGTTGAGCAAAGAAAGTTGACGGAGTAGCCGATTTTGTCCGACCGATGGAAATTTATCGGAGGGACTGGATAGAACAAAAGGTTTACGGCCGAGACTTTGGTTTAGAAGTCGCCTACATATCCCTGGTTATACGAGAATCAGGCCGTGTGTAGTTCTGGATTCAGGAACGACTGAAATTCCTAAAATGAAGATAACGATACGAATCTTGAAGTAGGGACAAATAGTAGCTTAGATTGGAAGGATAAGAGGGTACGAAAAGCGAAAACAGTTGATGTGGTTCGAATGGTAGCAGCAAGGCGAGAGCAAGGCATAGTACGGACGATGTGAAAAAATGTAAGGGGTTTATTGCGAGAGGCATGTATCCGAACCGAATGCTATAATATACAGAACTCCATAAAATTTGAAATTTGTACCCTTAAAACACTAGGTAAAACGGTTAGAACATGTATATTAGATAGTGAAATGAATTCATAAACATGATGCAAGTTCCCACTTAGACCATGAGATTTGCCATAAAACAATAAGGATGACGTTTTAGGCTATAATGTCTTAGGCCATGCTAATCATAAATTATATCCTCGGGTCATGAAATGATGTCCGTAGGCCATGAAGGATGATGCCTTTGGACGATGATACCTTCGGATCATGATAAACATAAATTAAATCCCCAGGCCATGAAATGATGTCCTTAGGCCATGAAAATGATGCCTTTGGACTATGATGCCTTAAGGTTATGCTATTTTCATGCGATTTTTCAGGCCAATGCAAAATTTCCAAAAGGAGGCCATGCAATTTCAGTAGGCAAGATGTAGTTTCAGAAGGCCGTGTAAATTTTTTTTTTATTTTTAAATGTGTATGCGATTTCAGTAGGCCATGCAAAGTTTTCAAAGAAGGCAATGTAGTAGGCCGAAAGTGTTGTTTTAATAGGCCATGCAATTTTCAATGCATCATTGGTAGGCCAAATACGAATCTCAGTCTCTCGAAAATGTCATTTTATGCAAAAATGCAATTTCGCGTAATTTTAGCAGGCCGATGCAAAATACAATTTCAGTAAGTTTAGTAGGCCACTGCAAAATATGCGATTTTCAGTAGGCTTAGTAGGCTAATGCAGAAAATGCAATTCTCAGTAGGCCAATGTAAAAGAAAAAAAAATTGCAATTTCATGTAAGTTTAGTAGGCCAATGCAACAATGCAACTTTCATGCGAATTTAGTAGGCCAATGCAAAATGTAATTTCGTGCGAATTTAGTAGGCCAATGCAAAAATGCACTTTTCAGTAGGCCAATGTAAGAATGCAATGTTCGGTATGCCAATATAAAATGTAATTTCATATAATTTATGTAGGCCAATGTAGAAAAAGGTACTTTCACGCAATTTAAGTAGGCCGATGCAAAAATGAAATTTTCAGTAGGCCAATGTACATAAAAAATGTATATATTTTCTTTGCAATTTTTGTAGGCCAAATAATGCATAATTCAATTTCATGCAATTTTATCTACGTAGGCCGAATGCAAGTTCATTTTCATGCCATCTTGGTAGGCCAAGTACGATTTCAGTAAGCAACAAGAAGTAGACTGATATAAAAGGGAATAAGATAATTTAACCTTCGCCCATTGTGAGAAAATATCGATTGCTTTGTAGGATACGAAGAGGCTATTCCAAGCATGTATACCAGTCTACATTCAAAGAAAAATCATAAGTTTGAAAAAGGGGAGGTTGATCTGTAGCCATGCCTCGACCCACACGTCTTTTTATTGATATCTCGCCTTTCGTCTTGATGTCCTCGTTGTCGGTTTTCAGTTCGAAATTTTTGAGAGCTGCTCAAAAATTTCTGCCCCAGTTTGTGGAAAATGATCTAAAAGAATTTTTGAGATCCTCTCCAAAAATTCTGCCCTAGTTGTCTTGTCTGCTTATGCTCTCTTTCAAAAGAATTTTTGAGATCCTCTCAAAAATTCTGGCCCAGTCCATGGTCAACTGGGGGAATAAGATTTTTATTAGGGTAAGACTGAACTCCGAAGAAGCGCCTACGTATTCCTTTTAAGCGGAAATCAGGTCTGACGTAGTTCCAAATACAAGATGAAAGAGAACTAAGTAAACATTATTCGTAAAAGAACTCAGGCCAGCCCTTATCATTTATTCTGCTAGTGCATATGTTTCTTCCATAGAATTCAAGCAAGGCAAACCTTTCCTTAGACAACACAGTTCTAGATATAACTTCAACATGCTCATTGATGATTTAGTAGTGGATTGTTGGATATATTTGGCGCAAAGTCCTTCAAATGTATGACTTTAGTATTAATCAAGTTTTGAACCTTATCCTTCAATGCGTGACATGCATCAGTTGTGTGTCCCTTCATTCCTGAGTGGTATGCGCAAACTTTATTTGGATCATACCATTTGGATTGAGTGTCTGGATTCAAAGTAGGAATAGGAGTGATATAGCCAGCTTCTTTTAACCTTTCGTAGAGTTGGGCTATGGGTTCAGCCAGAGGAGTATAGCTTTTGGTGGGTTTTCTTTCAAAGTTGGGACGATTTCTATAGTTCGGCCGTTGAGGGGGTAGAGGTGGAGGTGTTTGAAAGTATCCTGGTTGGGTATGATAAACGGGGTATGTAGGTTGTTGATATGGGGTGTGAGGAGTTTGATAGGGGGTAGGTGGTGGATAAAAAGGGGGAGGTGTGATGTATGAATACGTAGGATAGTGGGGGAGTGGCAGAGTCCAGATTTGGTGTCTTGTGGGAGCTCTATGTGCCATCATTACTGAACCCACCTCTTTCTTCTTTTGAATATCAGGCATACCTCCAGACTGCAAGGCTTTGTTAGTAGCTTGTAAAGCCTCTAGGTTGATAATTGTGCCATTTTTTATACCCTCCTCAATTCTTTCGCCCAACTTGATGATGTCTGCAAAACTCTTTTCTGCCACAAGCATCATTCTATCATAATATTGAGGTTCTTGGGCGCGAATGAAATAGTCTTTCATCTGAGATTCCTCCATAGGGGGTTTAGCTCTAGCAGCTTCAGACCTCCATCTTATAGCGTAATCTCGAAATGACTTACTTGGCTTCTTCTTTAGGTTTTGAATATAGAACCAATCTGGTGCGTTCTCAATGTTGAACCCAAACCTATCCATGAAATCAGAAGCCAGATCCTCCCATCTTGTCCACTTTCGTGAATCTTGCTCTATATACCATGTCAAAGCTTCCCCTGTGAGGCTTCTTATGAACAGCTTCATTCTAATCTTTTCATCCTTTCCAACCCCTACCAATTTATCACAATACATGCGTAAATGAGCCTTCGGATCTCCAATACCACTGTATAGTTCAAATTTTGGAGGTTTGTATCCTTCAGGTAACTCAACATCTGGGTGCATGCATAGATCTTCATAGCTCAAGCCAATTACCTCTTTACTTTCTTCTACATGTCGCATTTGATTGCTCAGACTATCCAATCTCTCAGTCAGGGATTTAATCAACATATCCTTTTGAGAGGATTCTGATTCATGGTAGTTGTGGATAAAAGGGGATGTCTCAACATATATGGGATTATGGGCGTGAGTTCCAGAGGCATGGGCTTTTAAGATGTTGGCAGTGGACTTGGGAGGCATATCTTGAACGTAGGTAGGTTTTTGTGGGTACCATGTTAGTTCATGAGTGCTTAGTTGATGTGGGTTTTGATGACTGCAATTTGAAAATTGAGTGCTCAAAGGTGGTATATAAGTGGGGTTGGACTAGGTTTGGGAGGTTGGATGAATCGGTGGAAGATGATTTGAGAGGGTGGTTTGAGTTGTAGTAATTGGGTCATCCATATGTTCTCCGAAAGGAGCGCCGAGAGAAATGGATAGTCTGGCCAAGTTGCGCATGTTGGCCATTTCATCCTCCAACTCTTGAATTTTTCTTTCTAACCTGAGAGTCAAGTCATCAGATTGGAGTCCCCTTTTAGAAGTCTCAACTCTTTCAATAGCATTATTGTCAGACATTTTGTCCTCTCTTTGACGACTCAAACTTGGTGGAGTAGGTGGAGGACCTTTCGATCGTGTATGGTAGGCCAGAGTGCGCACACAGATCAACCTTTGGGAAAGGGAAGACATGAAAGAGAAAAAAAAATAAGAAATAGAGGCTAAGCAGAGAGAAATAAAATCAAGTTAGTGACGTAACAACAAAATATATATTAAAAGAAGTAAATAAATAAATAAACGCTCTAAAATTCAGGGAGCCTCGTTAAGCCAGAGGTAGGCCTGATACGACAAGCAAGTGACCTTTGATAATCAATCCAAGCCTTAAACTGTTAATTGGAGTTTTAGAGTTAGAGGTGAATAATTAAAAGAATAAACTATTTTATTCATTAAACAAGCAAAGAAACAAATGGGAAGCTAGAACATTCGACACTTTTAATAAAGAAAGAAAGACAAAAATTAGGCCTAAGGGACAATAAGGGAAATAAACTTTGAAAAGATAAAAAATAAATCTTCTAGGGACGGTAGTCATCACAATCAATCTCCTCAGCATCTCTTGCAATCCACTCTGAGTACTCTGGCGTGATATGAGGCTGATACTCGAGAAGGTTGATGACGATAGATCTCTCCCACCTCCTCATTATGTCACGAACTTGTGGAACTCTTGGCCCAAAATCATACTCGGATACCCTCATGTCATCTGTTGGTGGAACCCTTTGGATCTGCCCAAACTGTCGAAGAACTCGCAATGGGGCATATGGTTGGACACCAGTCAGGCCAATGAGCTCAAGATAGCACAGTTCCTCTCCTCTTATCATGGCGCGATATATGTTTAACCAAGGGTACATCCATTGAACATGAAGAGCAGACAGGTCTTTCAAGAAAATATACCATTCCTAAGTTCCTTCAGGAGCAACAAATTCGGCCATTCTTCTTGAGTGATTGTGAATTTTATTTTGCAACCCACTTCGAATATTATTTTGATGAAAGTGTTCGATGGCCCATAATTGGAGTAGCATGTTGCATCCCTCAAAGAATCTTCCACCTCTGACACTCTTGGAGGATGCCCTCATTATTTCTGCCACGATCATAGGCACCAGAGTCATATCGCTTCGACTTCTAGCTAATACCTGGACCACATAGCCCAAAGAGGTATCTATTTTTCCATCTCTTTTAGGAAATACTAGGTGCCTAATAATGCAATGGCAAAAGCATACACGATATCTTTCCCATGCTTCTGCTGAACAAAAGAATTCTTCGCTAAAATTCCTATACCCATCTTGATGGCCAAATCGCAAATACAGAAAATCCACAGAAACCCAGTTGTAATTCAAGGTAATTACTCCCGGGTTGTACTTCAATCCTAAAGATCTTAAGAACCTATTTGGTGTTTTTTTGTGGGGTATAATCATTCTTCCCCCATAATATTTCAAATCGGTGAAACCCCCAATTTCCTCGATAGTTGGAGTCAGCTCAAAGTGTTCAAATTTGAAAACTGCCCTAATGGGGTTCCAGAACTTCAGCAGCGCCTTGATAAGATACCGGTCTAGGATGACATAAATGAGGAAGGTCAATCCATCCACCAATCGGGCTATTTCTGTAGCGCGATCTTGCCTTACATTTTCCCACCATCGCTGAAGGTTAGGATTGACATCTACCCACCATCTAAGTGTAGGGAAAGTTTAGGAAAGCCATCTCAGTTCTGCACGCAAAAAGACAAAAACATGTTCTAAAACTCCATTTTGACAATAATTAGGCTTGGATTAATTACGGTGATCACATAGACACATAATATGCAGTATTTTGTCTTGGAGGGTGATTGGACCCTCTAGACTTAACAGGGTGGCTATTATGATGTACATTGACACCATGGGCCAAACTACCTAGGGTTTATGCATGCATGACTTAAATTTGAGGTGGGTAGTTTTATCCTAAGTTTCTCCGAGAGTGGGTTAGACACAGACTTGATTTCCTATGTGAGAAGGCGCGTAGTCCCACGGTAGCAAAACTATCCGCTTACACCACGCTTATGTCATCTCTCTAGACACTGGTTTTGAAAAGAGGTTGTGATAAGCGCAAAGGCACAACATCATAAAAAAAAGAGGGTCCCAAGTGGGAGAAGGTATGAACGGTATGACAGTTATATAAAGCAATAATCAATTAGCACCGAATTTAAAGCAGTAATGGGAATATAAAGCAAATAAAGGGAAATGAAAAAAGAAAAGGGAATAAGGGGAGAGGATGTTAGAGGGATGTTAGAGGGGATGAGGGAAGGGCGTTCGAGGAAGGGGGGATGTTAGAGGGGATGAGGGAAGGGAGTTAGAGGAAGGGGGATGAGGAAAGAGGAGTTAGAGGAAGGGGGATGAGGGAAGGGGCATTAGAGGGAATAAAGGAGGGAGGGACAGTATTAAAGAGAGAAGCATAATTAAAGGGGGACCATTAAAAAGAAAGAAAGAAAGAGAGAAAAAAGAGCATTGGTAGAGATTAGTAATAATAATCAAATAAAGCGACCCACATAGAAATTAAGCACGTAATGGTAGGAGCCTAAGTTCTCCAGCAGAGTCGTCATTCTGTCACGCCCCATTTTTTCTCGCGAAGAAATGGGAACCTGGACGACGTCGTGGCAATAACTTGTTTGGGATTTTTAATTAAGGAAGAGAGTCGCCACCTAATGATTGGGTGCATTAGGACACCTTTCTAAGCCTAAAATTTAATCTAACTAGAGAGAGAGGGTAAGGGCTCAAATTACCTCGAAGGGAAGGTGTTAAGCACCCTTCGAGGTCCGCAAATGCGGGTCCTGACCGTGTCTCGCATTCTATGTGGGGGTTACAAATAAGGGTCTCTTATTTTTTTTAATATAATTTCCTAGACCGATTCTAAGTGATAGAATAAATTAAGCAAATAAATACTAATCTATCCCAAATAAAAATAAAAGAAAGAAAAGAAAAGGAAATCAACTTAAGTAAATTACATATTTTTTTAATACTCGGATCAGACGCACTTGGCTTATTACCAAGCCTAAGGATGGAAACCAGGGTTCCGTCCTATTAAGGGTCAAGCGTGGATCATCCTTTCCGAGGTCCTATCTACCCCTACCCCCTCCTAAGTTGATTTATTAGTTAACCTAGAGGTGTACTAAAGAAAATATAAAATACTATCGATTCCCTAAAATGTCTATCGTCCCTCCTAATGTCCAAGAGGCATTGGGCGTCTATTTTGGTATGATTCTAGACTAGGCTTCCTATTAGACTCGCGTGAATCAAGAATTAACCAAGATGATCAATTAACACGAAAGGGATCAAGTATGCCTCTAGACTCATGCACAAAGGTTATTTTAAAGAAATCTTCGATTTAAGGAAGCGAAAAGAAAAAGTACCCTAAAAAATAGTTGAGTAAAGACATATTTTCTAAATAAAATAGGGAACATGATTTTTTTTTAAGAAAGAATTTATGACTAAAAAAAACTTTAAACTTATGCTTATATTTTAAGGGTTAATATTGATTTCCTAAGAACGTTTATTGCAAAAAAAAAAAAATATTCTCATATGCTAAGCTTATTCATGCCATTTTTCCAAGCAATCCTATATTTACTATACATGTATATATAAATTACTTAAAGTTTAAAAATATGAATAAAGCTGTGAGTTCCTATAGGCATGATTTCTATTGCATAAAGTAAATACTTAAGCATAATAGGCATGATTTTTTCTATAACCCATTAGAGAAAAGAAAAGTGAATTAATTTCTTCATACAAGGTTTCGATGACATATAGTAAAAAGACCTTAGGGCATGATTTCTAAACGTATAGTAAAATGTGATCTATAAAAAGACAAATCAAACAAATAACACGTATTCAGAAGCGCCTTATGTTGACTTAAATGTACTCATATTTCTTTTTAGAATAAATTAATCTTCTTTTATTTTATGTAATCCTAAGTTAGGTTTTTGCCTAGGCGAGCAACCTACCACATATTAATTTGGCAAAAATGCAAGACAAAAAAAAAAAAAACAAGTAACAGTTAATTCCCCTTCCCTTCCTAACTAAATCCTCGATTTTACTATTTTTGTTATAAGGCTTGGCAACAAAAAAAATAAAAATAAAGTATACAAGATAGTAATAAATAAAACACGACTTCATTGCCTATCCTCCTCCCATCCTTGACGATTCGTCACGTCTGGACTTGGACTAGAAACCTGCTAAAAAAAAAGATAGCAGTAACATGCGCAAAAAATAATTACAAATCATATGTGCTCACCCAAAAGGAGATTCCAAAGAGCAAACAATAACGATTCGTTGGGAGAGTATGAGAGGGATAACGTGAGAGGAGAGAATTTTAAAGTATGAAAGCTATTTTTCTGTATGAGTATCTTTTCTGTTTTCTGTCTTCCTTCTACTCTCCACATAAAACAATTTTCTTATATAGGGGGAGAAAGACCCTCATAAAGGCAAGGAAATCAATCTTGCATTTACCAAAAACAGAAAAAGGAAAAGAAAATCAATCACTCTAACAAATTGATTCATTTAAAGGCAATTGACATAAATATCACTCATAAAGAATCATCTGTTGCCAAAATTAGGTAAAGAAATTAGTTGTTATCAAAACTCACCAAACTTACACGTAAATTACTAAATCACCAAAAATTCCCAATATATGTTACCTCAATTAACTCGGTTCTAATATAATCAAAAAATATTCTTGACAGTAAGGAAAGCAAATCAAGAAATTGAAACCCATTATGTTGTCCCAGTAAGAAATCAATCTCACGATCAGTAAAAGAAAATCTAAGTCCAAAGGGTGACTACCCAACCAGATTGAGCCCCAATCTAAATTTACCGCCAAGGAAACAACATTCATTTATCCCAATTTGCATACCAGTTAGAGGAAGAACAATCAGAATTAATGAAAAATATAATCAACACTACTGTTTATTTGGCCGGATCCACGAAGTCCGTCGACAACCTTTGTAATCAATCCAAAATCCCAATTTCTCCAATGCCTCATTCTTCCAAAGCGGGACTGAACGTAATAGTGCAATCACACATCATAACCCCTTTACGATATCGGTAGTAGCAGCACGAAGAATCAGAAGAAGAGCAAGAAGGGTTAGGGATGTGTCTGGAGGAAATATGGTGGTTGGGGGCTGTTGGGGTGTTTCCGGTGGGTTGCTGGTGGCGCGTTGACAGTGAGAGAGAGAAGGAGGAGAGGAGAGGGAGAGAGAAAGGGGTGTTGAGGCGGCTGTGGGTGGTGCGGCGGCTGTTGCATAGTGGTTGTCGTGCGCGGCGTGGGGAGGAGAGCAGGAGCAGCGGAGAGAGATGGAGAAACAGAAAGAGAGGGAGAAGGGGAGAAAGAGAGGGCTGTCGGGGTGAGAGAGTGGCTGAGGCGGCGACAGTGGGGTTTTGGGACTGTGAGGGGAGAGAGCGGGGCTGGAAAGGGAGTCGCGGATAGGGGGCTGCGGTAGAGGAGAAGGAGACGAGGGGAGAGAAAAGAGAGGGGGAACGGCTGCCGGCGCTGCCGGCATGGGGTTAAGAGAGGGGAGTCGCAGCGGCAGAGGGGCAGCTGGCGCGTGGGAGAGGTGGAGGCGAAAATGGGAGAGATGAGGAATGGGAAAATGTTAGGGTTTTGGGGTATTAAGGAGTTAAAACGGGTTCGGATCGGATCCAGGTAAAAAATGGGTGACCCTAATTTAAATATTAGCCACAGATTGTAAAAAATTAAAATTTTAGCCATAAATTGATAATCTGGATTTAAATACTAGTCAAAAATTGTAAAAATTTAAAATTAAGTCGTAAATTGACTCAATTTGGGTTAAAAATGCAAAATTTTACAAACGAGTGGCTAGAATCGAAATAAATTTAAGGGCATTGGTTAGAATTGAAAAGAAATTTCAACGATTTGGTTAAAATTGACAACAAATTTTATTTAAAAGGTCACGAATTGAACAAAATATAGATAATATGATACTTTGAGTCGTAAATTCGCGTACTAAAACACATAATTCACCAAATTCATTGTGAAAATGTATTAAAAATATCTTTTTTGAATAACACGATTCGAAAGACGTTACTAAAAAATAATGTGATACACGTATTGCTAACATTAAAAAAACGAAAGTAGTAAAATAATAAGAAAGATTAAAATATTATTACCACTATTGCTCCCTAGGATAATATACTTCGCTTGTTTATTATTATTATTATTAGTATTATTTTTATAAATAATAACAAATATAAAACGACAATATAAAAAGCATATTTTGGAAAACAAAATCAGTTATTCCGTAAAATAAGAATACTAATTTTTAAATAAATAAAAACCGTAAAATAAGTTAAGGGTTAGTCAAAATCGAGTGTCAACATAGATGAGCTCAATCCTTTGTGATACTCTGACGGTATATTGATACAAAATTGGTATCATATATGATTATATTTTTTCAAGAAACAAATAAAAAATTATTAAATTTCAAATTAGTAGAAAATATATTCTTATGATAGTCTATCGGTATATTGATACCCTATCGGTATCATATAGTTTTGGGTTTATTTTTAATAAATAAAATAATTAAGAGAAAATTATTAAAATTACAAACTTATTCATTAAATATTAAATTAGTATAATATATATTCTTTGTGATGTCCTATCAGTATATTGATACCATATCAGTATCATATCAGATTAAGTTTAATCCTCTGTGATATGGTGTCGATATATGTATACCCTATTGATATATCATACAAGAAGGGTATTGATGTCAACATGACATCAGTGTACAAATTAGTAGAGAGCGAATTTTAATAATAGGGGGAGAGGGGCATAAAATATAAAAGGGTGTATGGATGTAAATAGTTTGCTTCAAAGGGACGTAACTTTATTTTTTCCTAAAATTTATCTTAACAAAGGTAATTCCATGATTGAAAATATTTTGATTGAAATTTGATTAAATTTAAATTCGCATAACAAATACAATTTCATAATCAAGGAGATTAATAATGAATAAATGAATATTTAGCAGTTCACTACAATTCTTTTTATTAATGGATGGAATTTTACTTTTTTTTTAAAAAAAACCATGTATATACACTTTTCCAAAGAAGGTGAAACAAATAGTAGTTAAGTTTTAATGGTACGCATATTTTTTTTTATTCATATGTACTTTAATGAAAAAAACGTGAGGCATGAAGTTGTAAAAAAATATTTTAACTTGCGAGCATCTCAAATTTAGAAAAATAAGATAATAATATCAATTTATAATTATTTAGGAGGATAAGAGGATACCCACATGATTAAAGTATTTTTTCAAAACTTTGGGACAACTTCGAATATCATTTTTTCTCTAAAATACTTATTAACTTATCGTATAAATATTTGTTTAACTCATTTTAAATGGGTTTTCAATAAAAATAACTAAAAATAGAGGTGATATCCTGTCCATTGTTTTAAGGAGAAGTTTCATGTGTATATATATATAATTACAACAAAAGTGGAAACATTCTTTTTTGGAAAAATCACCCCACATATTTAATTAAGAGTTAATATTACAACTTTTAAATCTACTATTTTATAATTACTACTAATAAAGTTTTAATTACATGTCTTAGCAGAACTATATTAATTTATAAGTGATTATTAAATTTGATCATAATTACTAAGAGAGAGAAACAAATGTAAAGTCTATTGTAATTATCAATTACTTTTTAGTTTCGCATTCCACCCTATCTTCATACGTTTTCCTTGCAACAATTTTCTTTCTTTTCTCCATTGTTCTTCAACTCATTTAAACAAAATTCACATTGTGCTCCATGATTTCACGGCTTCTTTTTTATTGATGCATAAAAAATTCTTCATATATTATACAAAAAATTAAAATATTTGCCTTACAATTAGAAAGGGACCCAAATTTATCAAAGATAATGAAGCCACCAAGTTATCAAATTATAACTCAAACTCCAATAAAAAAGAATGTCACTCCCTCAAAGAAGAATCGACGCCCAGTTAAAAAATAGTTAATGACGAAGAAAATCTCAAACTTCTTCAAATCAAAAAGGTCAAAAACAAAAGGGGAAGATGGAATCTCCTTCATCTGATTATTCAATTCCTGATTTTAATTTTGTAGATCTAAGAAAAAAAAAAAGAGTGTTATTAGGGGAGAGTCTTCAAAACTCTTGAAAAAATTATCTAGTTCAACATTGAAAGAGGATTAAAAAAATTCTCAAGTCAAAAAAGAATAAATCTATTGTGAAGGTATTTTTAATAAATTAATTTTTTTTAAAAAAAATTATGCAACCCATGAATTTGGTACAAATTTTATATACTTTATTTATTGACTGTGATTCTTGTGTTGTAGGAAAATGATATGATTTTGATGTGCTTTGTGTATATGTAGAATATTTATTATTAATATAAATTAAATTTTGTGTTTATAGTCGGCACGTGATTTATACTAAATTTTGTATTTGAAATTGCATATATATATATATACCAATTGCAATAATGAGATGACATGATGAAAGGTGTTATTTGATGACATTAAATTAGTATGAAATTGGTATAAGATGTTTTATATATATCATGTATAAGTTTGTATTATATTGGTGTGAAATTATTATAATGTGTAATTCTTTGGCATGAAGCTCGTATATATTTGATATGATTTTGGTATATTTGTCAAGGATGGAAGTTTAAGCTAATCTTCTTAATGTGTATATAGTGTGTGTGTGTTTTTTAATTGATGCAATGTGTTATTTCTATTTATATATGACATGAAATTGATATAAAAAATTGATACACTGTGTCAAGATATAGACATTGTTTATAATTTTTAATAAATTGATATGAATTAATTATATTGTATATACGGATTGACATGAATTTGATATGAATCTTGTAATGTTTTTATCATCTATCACTTTGTATTTACAATTGACATAAAATTGATATATTATTTATATATATAAATAAATATTGTTTACAACAGAATTATTAGAGTATAAATCTACATCATTTTATGGTGCTCCAAATAAACTTTTAGGCCATTCTACCAGAAGACCTGATTTTGAATTACCCATATTATTCTTTAATGCTATACATAATGAATATTTAATAAACGAATCAATGGTAACTTTCTTCTAATTTAAATACACATGCAAATTCACATTATTATGTATGCAAATTGATGGACATCTTTCGACAATATGTATTAATCTCCAGTTCATCAACAATATTATTTACTCTTAGCTGTGAAGATATCGCAATAACCAGGCCATTATATAAAGTGCTGGAATCATATATAATTTTCTCCATTTGAAAATTGATATATTTTTCTGTTTCATCATAAAGTTGTCATGCAATTCAATTTGAATGGTGTGAAAAAATAAAATTATATACAAAATTTTTACTAGCTTCATGTCAAATATATACACATTATACTAATATCATACAAACTTAGTACAAATTGTAAACAAATCGTATATCAACAAATATATCAAATTAGTGCAAAATCTATTCAACATATAATCACAAATGTCAAATTTTAAAAATACGAAAAGATGTATTTATACACAATGACATCCTCGATTTATACTAGCTTCATGTCAAATATATACACATTATACTAACAACATACAAACTTAATACAAATTGTAAACAAATCATATATCAAATTAGTACAAAATCTATTCAACATATAATCACAAATGTCAAATTTGAACAATATGAAAAGACATCAAAATATACAAAATTCATGCCAACTTCATGCCAAATACAGACGCAGTATATTAGCGTCTTATCAATTTAATAAAAATTAAAAAAAATCAAAATTCTTCTCCATATAATAAAAAATACTCCATTAAAATACATTTTTTATATAAATTAAGGATGTCAGGTAACACCTCTATATATAAATCGAGGACATTTGAATGAAGGATACTTTGAATGAAGGATACTTTGAGAAAAATTACGTACACCAATATTAATATTAATATATTTATATTGAATAGAATTGAACACTATTACATAACATAATAAGATTTCTCAATATTAATACACTTAAGTAATTAATTTATTTATTTCAAATGTATTTTTTATTGAACCACAAAAAATTCAAAAAAATTATATAACCTGAGTGAGAATCTTTCTGTAGCACCCGATAAAATTACCAAAATACCCCTAGATGAAAGATGTGTGCATAATGCGTCTTCCCAAACTCCGATGGTAAATCCGAGACCGAAAATGCAATCAACATGAAACATTGTGTGGGAAAATGGTATTGGTTGATTTTTAGAGCAACTGGATCAAAAGATAATTCTTCGATGCGAAACACAATTCCAGAATAAGTGTGCGACGGGCCCGCGATGAGGACTTTTCACAGACTTACACTTGGATATGATCCCAATATTTTCTACGGGATTAGAAAACTCGATCAGAAAATTTTTAGAGAATATCCCCAAAAATCACCAAGGTTCGCGACGTGGACCAGTGTGTCCCGAGCCAATTTTTTTTCCAGTTTTTCGTGAGGGGCATTCCAGACTTTTTCCAATCCCTCATAAACTGAAAACACGATCAAAATAGGTCATTTTGAGCGTAAAAAGGGTTATTAACCCATTCATAAGCCTTTCTGAACATTCTAACAAAAAACCTAGGACTAAAGAGAAGAGAGAAGAGCGAGGATACGAGGAATTCAAGTGGGATTCGTGCCAAGTTGATTGTCTACCTTCATCCAAGTATGTAAGTCTAAACTAAAATATGAGAATGTTCTTCCATGTGCCCCTATTGATGGTAATAGAAAGATTGTGAAGGTATTGAGTCTTTATGCATGTTTTCTTGTAAAATTATACATATCTTACGTATCTTCATATGTTGATGATTATCACAAACTTGATTTACTGAATAAATGTTTTTACATGAGTTCTTTCACAAATCCTACATATTACTTTATAAAAGATTGCATGAATGAACCTAGGAATTGAGTCTAGAACCTTGATTTGATAATGTTGATGGTGATTGTGATTTGAGCATGATGATAGGTTGATCGAACTTGATGATCTTGTTAGTCTTGATAATTGAACTCTAAAGTTAGGTCTAAATTGAAAGTCCTCCTGCATGATTGTCTAATTCATTCTTGAAGAGGTCGATGGGATTGAATTGTCAAATTGTTGAAAGAATGATTTGATAGAACTAATGAGCTGAAAGAGTCCATTAAGTGAATCATTTTATTGTTAGTGTTATTTGGGAAAGTGACTTGGATTTCGAAAATTTGATTTATTACTTAATTGATTTAAGTAAACCAAATTTTTCAAAATTTCAAAGTCGCCACTTGATTTTTAAGGGAAAATCAAGAAAAATCATCAAAATATTTTTAAAAAGACTTAAACAGAAGAAATCTTTTAAAAAAATCCAAAGAAAAGAGTATGGGTTCATATTTACATCTCAAGAACAAAGACCCAAACATCCAACAAAATCAAGAATATCTCAGCATAATACAACCATCCTACCCTTTATTCAACTGAAGTAGTGAATATGATAGCCCCAACAGACAACAATTCCAAAATAGCGCACACTTGAACAAAATTCAACATAGAACACACAAACGTTTGAAAAAGAAAACACAAGAAGTGAATGAGAATGTTACCTTTTCTGGAGCAGCGAAACTTCAAACGACGAGCTTTAACGATGAAATTCGACACCACCAAAATGGAACTTCGTCTTACCTTCTTGATTCTGAAACCAAGAATTTCTGGTTTATCAAAATTGAATGAACTTTTCTGGACAAAACTTATTTTTTCAAAAATGCAAGTTGAATGTATTTTAGGGCTCAATTAGGGTTCTAATTTGGGAGGGAAATCCAGTACAAATTAGGGTCAAAATCGAAAAATTGAGTCGAATTTTAGGGTTTTCAAATTTAAATTCCAAAATAGGATAAGGAATGCTCGAAATCCATTGGGCAAATCCAATGGATTGCTCATCTCAGCCATTGATTGAGGCCAAGAACATGGGGTGAGAGGAGATGAAGACGCGTGGACCGATTTCCCTTAACGAAATCGTACTAGGGGAAGAGGAGAGGGAGCCATGTATGTACGAAGATTGTTGAAGGTTGTCGAGGAACGTTGGAGGAGTTTTGGTTGTCCATCATTTATGAGGATGAAGAAGAGAGGATGAGGGCGTGTGAGACGCGTAAGGAGGTGAGGAAGAGAGAAGAGAAAGAAGAAAAGGAAATTGGGGGCGCGTGGCCCCCACACATATGTATATATGTAATATGTATTAGTATGTGCGTGTAAGTATGCTGAAAATAGGGGGTTGGGCAGGGTTTAAGGGTTTTGGGTTGGACTTTAGGATTTAGGTTGGGTATTTTGGCTTGAAATTAAAATTGAAAGAATGGGTTCAATGATAGGGGAATTAATTTAAGAAATTAACCACTTTAATTGCAATTGTGACCAATTAAATGTAATCAAATCAAATTCAATTGACTAATTTATTACAAAATGAATCAATACAAATTAATCGAAGAGCTTTCAAGAATTAACGACTTGAAATAACTGAATTAATTACAAAATAAAAGTGAACTTTATTAGAGAAAAATATATTTTGCATTTTCAAAAGCTAATCATTTTAAATTGTTAAAATTAAAAGGTCGATGATTAATTTATACTATGGAGGGTAAAAGTTGGATGTCAACAGTTAGTACTTGAAAATTTAAAAATTATGTTCTAACTAGAAATAAAGTATCTTATAAATGTCATTTATAAAATTTACGCTTCTTTTTTCTTTATAAAGTAGCCCATGAAGATCATGGGCACTAGACTCAACGTAGCTCAAATAAGCCCAAGGCCATTAGGTCCCTTATTGCTCAAGTCAGCCCAAGGCCGAATTTTTATCCTTCTTAATTTTCTTTTTGTTTTCAAAAAACACTTATTTTATTTCATTTTGTTGTATCTTTATATATAAAACAGATTTTAAAAAAATCATGTATTTGTTAGGCAACATTATTTTTTATTAAAAAATCATGTATTTGTTAGGCGACATTATATAAATTATATATAAGCATGTATCAACATTATATATATAAATACTATGTAAATGTGTATCGATATTATATAAATTGTATACAAATGTGTGTTCGATATTATATAAATAAGTATATAATATATCAACATTATATAAATGATGCATAATCATGTATTAATATTGTGTAAATAATTATGTAATGTATCAATATCGATATTTATTTGACTATCATGTATGCCCACCTTAATAAAATAAAAAAATAAATAAGAAATAATAAAATGATTAAAAAAATCCATAAAAGAAGTGAAACAATTAAAAAAGAAAAAAAAGTTTTTTGAAAAGAGCAAATAAATTTTTTTTAGTATTGACATTTTAAAAAAATTAATTTGACATAGCACAACTAAAAAATTCTTTACAAAATCGAAAAGAAAAAGGTCAAATGACCAAATAAATAGAGTAAAATTGTGAGCCGAAAAAAATAAAAAAATAATCTAAAAAAAATCAAAAAAATGCCAAAGCAACAAAAAGAAAAAAAAAAGAAAATAGAAAAAAAAAAAAAAGATTGAATGAAAAAGGTCGAATGACCAATACACATAAATTGCAACCAAATAGCCCAACGGCTGTCTGATGGCCATTTTCAGTAATTAAAAAAAGGGTTATTTTTTTATAAATAATTTTTCTCAATATTTTGTGCGTGTAATCTTTTTTTAAATGTTTTCAAAACATATTTTTGCTTGAATTAATTCTTTTATTTAATATCATCCCAAAAATCTATAGGGTTGCTTGACCTTCTAGAAAAGAACAATATTCTAATCCAAATAACGGCTAAAATGATGTTTTTTACAAGAAACATCATTACATTAAACATTGTGTAATATAGGCAACACTACTAGCATGCTATTGTAGACAATAAATTGATGTTTAAGAAAATAATAATCAAACATCAGATAATATTATAATAATTGTAGTATTTTATTTCAAATATGAGCATTACAATCTATGAATTCTTGAATTCATTTTTTCAAATTAACTTGAAAGCCTTGTTAAATATAACATTAAGGACTTTAAGTTTGATCTTGAATTTTGATGAAATTGATTCTGACATGTAGGGCTGGGCATTATTTGGTTCGAACCGAAAAAATCGATCGAACGAATTTTTTTAAATATCGATTTCGGTTAATTGGTTTATTCGGTCGGTTTCAATTTTAAATTTTAAAATGTTGATAATTCGGTTCGGTTATCGGTTTTAATTTTTTTTATTTCGGTTAACCGAAAAACCGAATTTTTTTTTATGTCCAGATAAACTTCTTCTTTGATAGAAAAATAAAAATGCTATTTAACAACCTTTGGAAGAGTGTCCTTGTATATATAAAGGATATACCGACATCCTAAGATAATATGTCTTAGAAACATCACAGCTACAGTGGCAAAATAGCTAATCTTTCTCGACAAGTCCGAAAAATATGAATGCATACATGCATACATATATTTATATATATGTGTGTATGTATGTATAGATTCTTGCCATACCTTCTTGGCCAGAAATGAGATGATATTGTGGTTAAGTTCACTGAGATGATATTATGGTTAAGTTCACTGAGAATATTACAGGAGTTCCAGAGAACTCGTTTCTGCTCGACTACCTATTAGTTTTGGCTGCTTACATATGCTATAACTTATAAATTATAATACATATAGTATAGGCCCAACATGAACTGGTAATTTCCCAAGCCCAACTGGGCAACATATACTTTACTGAACGCCCAATTTCAGTTCCAAATAATATTACTTTACTTTAGTGAAAAATAAAATTCCTAAATCCTAATTGCTAACCTGGAACATATATGTTAAGGAATGAAGGAATCAAATGGTAGACTTTTGATTTATAGGTTATGGCACTTCAAATAGTAATTCAATACATGTAACCGTTCACATTTTTAAATAATGGCTTCATTAATTGGTTACTAATATAGAGTATCTTATCTTTATAGAGTTGTAGTAATGTTTTCTTGTATGTAATCAATTATTTTTCATCGAAAAAAAGAGTCAAAAATAATATTCAAACCGAAAAATTAAACCGAAATAAACCGAACCGAAATTGCAAAAACCGAACTAAACCAAATTTATTTCAGTTCAGTCTCGGTTTATATTTTTCTTAAACCAAAAATCGAAAAACCCAATCGAATTTCAAAAATCGAACCAAACCGACCGAATGCCCAGCCCTACTGACATGTACTTGAATTTAAGGCTTTTGAGCTTGTTTTCAAATCTTGTGGTCTTGTTCTTTGAGTTCTTCTTGAACTTAGATTCTTGAATTTGTATTTACTTGTAGAGAAATATATGTCGTTTGATCCATGAGCTCTCTTGGATTTCTTCTTAAGATTTTGGCGTGAAATCTGAATTATGATGATCCCTATTTATTCGACTGGTAGAATAGATGAGCTATGATGAGAATAGACTTTCCTCCGACTAATCAAATTTTAGCGACATAGTAGAAGAGTAGTGATAAGAACGATTCTCTTCGACCACTCGGATTTAAGTGATATATGGTATTTGATTGATTGGAAAACAACATTTATACATGTGATACATTTTTATTAGTCTTTGATTGGGATAAAAATATCGTGTCAAATTGGGCCTCTAGAATAAAATGACATATTGGGCTTAATAATGTGAGCTCATAATAGGTGAATTAACACAGATAGACAATTGACCACATATAGCTCAACATTAATTAGCAATTAATAAAGAAAGGGAAAATTTCATACCTAAGCAAACATTCATTACAAAACCGCATAAATTAACTACAGTTTTATAAAATTACATAAAGTAACCAAGTTTGAAAAAAATGGCTATAAGATTTTGTGGGACCCATGCATTTTTTGTATAAAACTCTTCATCTCCCACCTTCATCTTCTCTCTCCATTCTATACAAAATATCAAGATTTCTTTCCATAGTTATCTCCTTCAATCTCTCAACAAATCATCATTTACACAGGTAAAGATTTCAAAAAAAAAATTTCTAATATTCATCCAGATCTCGTAGCTTCAATTTCATACCAATTTTGGCGGTTATTAATTTTATTTTGAAATTTTCAGTTTCCCCATTTCTTATACACTGTTAGCCATATTTTTTTTTATATAAATTTGCATGATAAGCTTATGGATGATTTGCCATCTTTTTCGTTGGGTATAACTCAAGAGGGTGAGCCCAATACATGATCCATTGCAAGAGATAGGGCTAGTGGAGAAATTAGATTTAAGCATCGAAATGACAATGTTCATCGGCCAACCAGTTCAAAAAAGAAGAGGAAAGCAGAGGAGCTTGCTTCCAGCAGTGGTGAATAAAAAGAATGGTGATGGGTCTGATTTTGACAACCCAGATGAAATCGTAGAAGTAAATCAGGTTATGTTTTTAACATAACCTTAGCTTATGCTTATGCATTCTTAGACTTGTTTTTAGGTTGTAAACACATCTGGTGTTCGTCATCTATGCACGTAACGTATATTTCCCCCCATTTTGTTCATTTGCTTCAGATGTATCTCCTTTATCCCAATTATATATATATAAAAAATATCTTGTGACTATTGATCTATATTTTTTTTTACAAAACAGAGATGTATAAGCGTATATTTTTATTAAATTAAGCCCACATGTATAAGTTCCTACACATTTTATACAATTTATGATATGTATTTTTCTGATTTAAGTCGCATATGTATAAGTTCCAATACAGTTTATAAATTTTCTAATTTAAGCCCATATGTATAAGCCCCACGTGTATAAGTTCCTGCACATTTCATACAATTTCTGATATGTATTTTTCTGATTTAAGCCTATATGTATAAGTTCCAACAAATTTTATACAATTTCTGATATATGGGCAAGAATAAAATTCTTTTGTATAAGTATACACTTATCTGTTTTCAATAAAAATACACAATTCCATACATGTATATATACTTTCCCCAAAATTTTTAATGTTTCAGATTTTTTTTATACACAAGCAAAAAAAAAAAAAAAAAAGAACTGCACAAATGAGATGTATAATCTGTATGCACACAAAATAGATGCATAAACATAATCTGTATGCACACAGAAACTGTATGCACTATGTATAATTATACAACCCCCTCCAAAACATAATCAATGTAGTTATTATCGTCATCCTATCGCCCGAAATGCATAACCATTATCGCAAGTGATGTCATCCCTGCTTAAAACAAAATTTATACACAAAATTGAATAAATTGACAAATAACATACAACCAGCATACAAAAAATAGCAACTACATATATACATATCATATTTACACAATTATGCCTAAACAATTTTAAGTAAAATATACGCTACATGCTACTCTAATAATCACAAAATATTTCATTAACCATTTATATATACACACAAAAATAATTTTTCTACATCTATAGACACAATAAAATATAAAGTTTTTACACAAATTAACATCCATAATATACAAATCGACTCCATTGTATAGAATACCAATATCAATTCGATCAATATACATTTTTTCCATCGAATACGCATGTCTCTCACAAAACAAAAAATAAAATAAAAAAAGAAAAGCAAAACAAAACTCATCACCAGTAATTTTTTCCTAAAAACACAGAAAATAATTCTGATTTCCATTTCGCAATTAGTCTGATCTGCAAGAAACTACAATGGAACTTTTTTCTTTTTTTGGACAAAAGAGTCATATTAGGAAAGAAAATCTATTTTTTATTGACAATGGAACCCCCTTTTATTTTGGAGACAA
This sequence comes from Solanum rostratum, assembly GCA_029948455.1. Taxonomy (NCBI): domain Eukaryota; kingdom Viridiplantae; phylum Streptophyta; class Magnoliopsida; order Solanales; family Solanaceae; genus Solanum; species Solanum rostratum. The sequence goes on along the minus strand of CM057053.1, from coordinate 10,092,183 downwards.
ATGAGTTCAATTAGGAAAAAGAATTCTATTTGTTATTGACTTTCTTTATTTATGAAACCGTTTCCATAATTAATAACTTAAAAGACTCTACTTTAATGAACAAGGAGTTAAATTTTTGGTTTTATACATACAAAAAAAGGGCTTTATACATTTCCTTTGGCATGACCAAAGTTAGAAAATATAATTTTAAAAATATTAGCTATTTTAGCCTATTATGTTTCACTAAATTGCTGTTTATGAAAATTCCTCGTAAAGAAATAAGGATAAACTGACATAGATATACATTGCTACATATAGTTGGCAACATATAACCCAACATTAATTAGCAATTCATAGACAAATAAAAATTGACACATACTAGCCAAAAAGTAATATATAGACATTTTAATAGGATCTTTTTTTCGTATAACCAACCAATAATAAATAAGGAGATGTGGGGTAAATTTTTTCATTTGTATTTTGTACTTCTGTATTAACAAATAGTAGTTTTCATAAAATTTCCCAATAAAAAATTAATATAGCGTATCCAAAAATACAACTGCAATACAGATCAACAACGGTCATCAAGACATTGATGGCATTTTTGATTGTTTTGATATCATAGCAGAGAAATGAGAATGAGATAGTAAAATAATTTTATGAATTATTCAATGGTAGGGATGGTTATTACAGTGGATTTTAGTTTTAGTGAATTCTTTCAATTGATTTCAATTTTGTTAGCTAATAAATTTATATTTTCTAATTGTATAACTGTTGATTATGTATAGATAAAGTATTGAGTATTTATTCGATTATTAGCTCTACATATTTAAATTTATGCTATCAACTGCATCTATACAGGCTCAAATATGCATTAAGCTATGTATGTTCAATTGATTAGAATTTGTGTACAGTAAACTGATTGATTTTTGCACAAATATATGAACAACCATGTATCTATACATTTTCAAGTTGTAATACCCCATACGATCCTAATTGAAAATAGCCCAAAATAAATAAATATAAAAAAAACTAAACTATGGTGGACCAGGCACAGACCTAAGTAATTATTTTTTATTTGCAAATTTTCTTATCCAGAAGAGTGCGCGACAAGTCCACTTTGTGGACTTGGCCAATCATGATTCAAAAATGGCTATAAAAACTTTATGAAAAAAATGAACTATGAGGAAGCAAGTCTGCGTCACAGACTTATTGTCATACCCCGAGAGGGTACCCTAGACGTGACCGATACTCAGAGACTATTGCTAGTCCCCAAGCGAACTATTTGGCATCATCACATCCATTTGTTCAATAAACTCTATCAATCAACGGAAGACTAAAGATAGAACCGGGCACATCTAATGTCTCAAAAGTATATCAAATAAATAAAAGGGCTAGTAGAAAAAACTAGCTAAATAAGTCTCAACATCAATAACTCAACTCTAGTCTATGAAGCCTCTATCAATATCAAATGGTGTCACTGATAGTCCCATGACTACCTCAAAACAAAAGTAAAGCTAACTCAAGTTTAACTCTAATAAGCTAGATGAAAATAAAGAAATGATCCTCCGAAGTAGAGGAGGCTCACCACTTTCCCACTCAATTGTTCATGTTGATCGCATATCCGACCTCGGAATTGCCATCGGAATATGGGAAGATGCATTATGCGCACATCTCTCCTCTAGGGGTATTTTGATAATTTTACCTACTGTTATACATATTTCCCCATAAGTCAATTTTTTTGTCCAATTTAAGTTATAATGAGTAACAACATTCGGTCTTTTCCTGACCTTCCCGACACTAAACTCACATCATTGTGAGATTGAATTCGATCCATAACAGTTCCTATATGTTATTTTTCTCACTTTGAACGCAAAATACTTTAGGAACAAGGATTAGGGAGAAAACAAGAGGCTAGGGTTCAAGAGAAGCAAGTCAAATCTTCAATATTTGAGTGCTTAATCTTTATTCTAGATATGTAAGGCTAACCAAAATATAGATTGAGTTCACCCACATGCTCTACTTCTTCGATTTGTAGAATTGAGGTGAAGTTTGAGCTTCTGAGTTCCCTATGATTGAATTCTTACAACTATACTTAATTCTAGCAAATTCTTGCATGTTATTATATGAATACATGTGTTTATGAGTTAAGTATTTAGAGTAACTGTTCATATCTTCATTCACATGAACCCAAATTGATCATTGCATCTAACTTAATATTTTAATTGATTGAATTAGAAAGTATGAATTGTGAATGTCCTATACGAGAATGAGTGAAACAAAAATGGAGTCCGAGTAGTCATTGAAAGTCTTTTTCCCCCTAGTTGAACATGAACATTTTGAGTATAAAATAATGTCTTAAAATAGAGTTTCGTCTTAAGTAGGTGAATAAGTTGAAAGCATAATTTAGTTGAAGGAGTTGATGGTTGAATTGATGATAGGTCCATGAGACTAGTCGAATGACTTAATTGGATTGGTTGATTTGAGTTTAAGAGCATATTGAGTCTTGAGAGTAGTATCAGAGAGTAAACAACAACTCAAATCCAATAAACTACGTAGCCAACATATGAGAGGATTGAGTCATTAAATTTGGATGTTTCCTCACTTATCCCAAAAGAGGACTTGATTGATTATGGACCCAATGATAGTAATCGTCTCTTACCTTAGTAAAGTATTGGATGGATGTAGCAGCGACAACACTTCGTTGTTTTATCACTATCTCATAAGTGATGGCTGTCACTTAGGGACACTCCAAAATAGTGCATGATAGTATAAGATACGATTTAATTAAGTTGCATATTATTGGGTCTTTTCTAAGGCATATTTTTACTTTCAAACTTATGTTATTTTACTGATTTGAGTTATCATTTTGAGTTGAGCTATCATTCTGATTGAATATATACCGTACATTTCATGTCCTGATGCCATTTAGTGCTATGTTGTTTTATGATGCAGATATATGTGCTAGAGATAATCAACAGGTGCTCCGTTGATGATCTACTTCATTTTAGAGATAGTGGTGAGACCTCGTTGCACTCGGAGGATCCATTTATTATTATCATTTTTGGAGTTTACTATTTTAATTTATTTGAGATAGTCATGGACCTGTCATTAGCATTATCCAAAATCATTGTTTTTTGAGTTATTGATTGTTTATCTCACTAGAATGTTTTCTTATACTTACTGAGTTTTTTGCTGTTGATTGAACAAGTGTGTAATTATATAAAATTTATTAAATATAAATTTTGTAAAATAATTCAAAATATGTTAAATTTAAAACATATTAGTCCAAAATAAATATTATGGATTAATATAACTAGGTTAATTAATTAAGTTCAATAAATTATGAATTCGATAAAAAGCTCAAATTCATTTATTAGGGCTACAAAAAATGACCCACTTTATTAGGCCGAATATCTTCTCATCTTAGAGGCCCACTTGATGCCACATGTTAGATGAGTGGCATGCCAAGTAAAATAAAGAAGTCAATAGGATCATTCCATGTGTCAAAATGACATGACATTTCTATCTCAATCAAAAGCCAATAAAAATGTGACACATGTACAAGTGATGTGTTCCAACCAATCAATATAGTCATGTCATTTGAAAAGAAACCTATTCTAATCACTTTTTCTGTACTATGCCACCTTAAATCTGATTAGCCAAAAAAATGTCTGATCCCATCACGACTCCTCAATTCTATAACTATATATAGGAGTCCTCATAATTCAATATTCACATAAAGAATTCTAACAAAAAACTAGAGAAAGCTCGTGGACCAAACGTCACAAATTTCTTTACAAGTTCAAGAATTCAAAGATTCAAGCATTCAAGTTCAAGAACAAGTTTAAAAGCACTTGAACTTGAACCCAAGATCAAGCTCAAGAACAAATTCAAGTTTCAAGATCAAACTCAAGAACAAATCCAAGTTTCAAGATCAAGAGCAAGAACAAAACCAAGTTTCAAGATCAAGATCAAGAACAAATTCAAGATTCAAGATCAAGAATAAATTCAAATTTCAAGATCGAAAAGAACAAATTTCTGATTCAACATCAAGCTCAAGAGCCCTTGAATTTACACTTGAAAAGGTGAATCAGAGGATTCATAGAGATTGTAACACTCATATATTGAAATTAAATATTATAATTATTACGATATTTTTGTTCTTGATTATTACTTTCTCACACGAAATTTTATTGTCTATAGGGTGATTGAGTCAAGTGATTAGTTTGGGGACCAGTAATGGTTTTTGAGTGCTGGCCACACCTAGGGTACCCTCCTGAGATATGGTAAACTTTGTATCAAAGCACAGAGATTAAGAGTTCTAGGGTGTCCATGAAGCCATGCCTAGTAGAGTGTTGCTTATGGGTGTGTTGTGCACCACACTTATAATCATGATTCTATGTAATATTAAGAAGTTGTTTCACTTCTTTCATATTTTGAGTTCATGTGATAAAGTTTAAGTCTATAAAATCTTCTTCTAATTCGTGCGTTTACAAATTGCAAATAATGTCTCCTAAATGTAGAACTAGTCAAAAAAAACATAGTCAACACTGAGAATCCCTCACTATAGGTGCATCCTTAGATAGGACAAGAGGGCAAGGTCGACCTGCTAGGTACATTGGAGTTCCTCAGGTGTCTACTGCTCAACCTACTTGTACTTGAGAGGTGGAGTTCAGAGGACCATTACTTTGCTCATTTAACTTATGGCTACCTAGAGTGGTGATCAGAGTTCATTCAATCAAACATGTCTAACAAGAACACAACATCATTCCCCAACAACAACACCATTTTGATGTCTGCCTCAACATACCTAAAAACATTAAGAAGGTATTGTGGTCATTATCACATATTTATCCAATAATGTATTGGGGTCGAATCCATAGGGAACGATTGTTCAAGTCTAGAAGTATTAATTTGAATTAAATGATTATAGAGTTAATAAGAGTGTTTGCAATTAACATGTATCCAATAAATAATTGTAAGATTTGAATTAGAATAATAATTAGGAGATATGTCAAGGGTGTGTTAACATGGGACAAGAGTTCAACAAATAGGTCTCACAACTTGAATGAATATGTCAATTGAATATGAGTAGGCTAGAATGCTTGTAACCACTATTTTCGATCAGACAATAGCAATGTATTACATAAACTAACTAAGCTTCATATGCAAAATCACTATAGTTCACACTTAACGTAAGTAATTTATAAGCAAACCTTCTAATATCTTAACTGTTGAATCCAAATAAGGCATTCAACTAAAACCCATAATATTTTAATACTCTCATACTCATTACACACTTCAATCATTTATAATTAATGTAATAATTGAAGATCTAAACATAACCATGAGTTTGCAACCTCAAGATTTTCAGTTAAACATAGAAATGAATATGAACTCACTTAATAACAAAACATTCAAAATAGATAAGACCCAGTCATAAATCAAGTATCCATGTCAATTACACACCCCTAAGAATAAGGGTTTTAGCTAGACATAATTAAAATATAAAATTCAATATCAATATCTACTTCCATTGCAATGGGTAAGAGTAAATACAAGGAATTAGAAAGAATATCTTCTCTTCTTGCTCCAATTTCTCTTCCCCAAGCTTGAATTCCAAACTCTCTTCTCCCAAAATAAAGTACTACTGTTCTCTAGAAGAAAGGTCCAGTGTACTCTCTTAAGTGTGTTTTATCAAGTATTCTTTCCATTGTACAAATTAGTCCTCTCCAAATCAAATTTATACCCCGTAGAAATTTTGCTGAGTTTGTGAACCTTTCACAAATGGGCTGTCAAGATCGGCCATAATCTAACACCTTGGTGATATGACAAATGTGTACTTGATTGTCTTTTAAATCAACTGATGAAGGTCTTGGTCTTTGCAACTTTAGGCAACACGACTATGCATCACCGATCGTATTCACCGATCCGTTGAACCTTCACCAGCATTGTATTTTAGCTTCACATTTGAGGGGTTGGACATCGCAATATTAGGCGATCAGTATCAATGTTCGACGATCCGCCAAATTAGTCGGCGATATCGATTTTGATTACCTTTAAGGCACTTTAGCACTTTTGTCCTGTGTGGTTGAGTATTTTCCTTCCATGCACTTTCATCCTCAATTCTAACATTAAACACATAGATTAGTAAGCATATGGGGCATAATAGTACATTGAGGACAATATTTTCTTACTTTTAAGCTCTATATAAGTTTGAAATATGGGCTCATCAGGTTCTGTGGTGTTCTACTTGTGAAAAGTACTTGATAATTTCCAAGTCATCCCACCATGAGAGAACACCATGATGAGGATCCCCTTTGTGTCTGTATAGATTTTGCCTTTCATACACTTCACGGATCCTTTGAAGATCCGTTGTTGGTTCTACGGCCCGCGAAGGGTTCCGTGGTCTTTTCCTTGAGTTGACTCACTTCCAGTTTCCAAGTGTGCCCTCTACATCACTGTGCATGATCCTTAAATTGTTTCGCAGCATGTGAAGTGGTCCGTGGAACTTGACTTTGCAACTTCTTCTTTCCTGCAACCTTCAATACCATTTATGAAAGTCCACTACGACATGTGGTGTGGTTTAAGACCTATGGTATGGCCCCTTTTCACCTTTTCATTTTTGTTTCTTCAATTTGTCTCCAAATCCATGTCTCACCTGTATTTCCTAAAAAAACAACATAAAATACACATCATAAACACAAAAGGTGCTTGGGATTTGGAATTATTCATAGTTTGGGTGTTTAAAATGTCATAATTTCACGACACATCTAGCAGCCAGTTGGTAGAGGTCGAGCATTAGAGGCTTGGTGGGGAGTTCTAGCGATTGCCTATTCCCGGGTGAAAGTGGGAGCAGATTTTGATGGATTTTATGAAGGGATTGTCTCAGACTTCTACGGGTATAAATAGTATATGGGTCATTGTGGATCGATTGACCAAATTTGTCCATTTCCTCCTAGTACGGTCTACTTACAGTGCGAAGTGGCTAGCCTGAGTTTATATTAGGAGGTGGTTTGTTATATGGGGTTTCAATGTCTATCATCTCATACCGAGGTTCATAGTTTACACCTAGCTTTTGGAGAACTTTCTAAAAGGAGTTAGGCGCCCGGGTGGACATCAACACTACTTTTCACCCCTAGGCAGATGAACAGTTAGATCATACTATATAGGTCCTGGAGTATATGTTACGAGCCTGTGTATTAGAGTTTTGGGGTTAGTGGGACCAATTTTTGCCCTTAGAGGAATTTGCGTACAAGAACAACTACCACTCGAGTATATTGATGGTCCCATTTGAGACCCTATATAAAGAGAGGTATTTCGTACTCTAGCTGGTTAGTTTGACTCTCCAAGCCTAGGCCACATAGCACAGACCTGATTCAAGATTCCTTAGCTAGAGTTTTGGTGACTCGGGATAGATTGAGGATAACAAAAAGCTTCCATCAAAGTTATATCCATAGGCGTCGCCATTTATCCTTCAGTGTGGGTGATCGGGTATTTCTACAATATCGCCCTTGAAGGGTGTGATGAGATTCGGTAGGCGGGACAAGCTTAGCCCCCACTTTATTGGGCCATTTGAGATATTGAAGTGTGTTGGTGGTCTTACATATAAGTTGGTTCTGCCTCCAACACGTTTAGCTATTCATTAATGAATGAATGCATGTACCATCATGGAGTCTATCTTGGCAAAGTATCGTCTCTTTTGTCAATAGAGGAGTTATATTGAAATCCATGTTACAACTCGCATAGTATTATTATCGGTTAAACTAACTTCCCACATATGTATGGTCTCGTAAGATGCTTAACTTTGTCCTACTCATGGTTTAATGCATTGATCATCCATTTCCACTTATGTCATTGCTTATTCATTATGATATGTATTTTACTTGCCTACTTATATATATGATTCAACATACTTATTGTATTACATGCCTACATACTTAGTATATTCCAAATACTCATGCATAATTTATGCCTACATTATCTCATAAAAAAGGTATGAGTGGCTATCCTCCTCCTTATCCTCGTAGTTAATTTGTCCCTCATGCTTCAAATACAAATCTATTTTCATTTAGCTTTATTTATGTTCAAGGCTTACAGACTTTTATCTTGTATTTTCAATTGAGGGTGAGCTAGAAATATGTCTTAGCTGCCGCCTAGTCTATGTTAGAGGTATTGTTGGACATATATGTTTGGTTGTATGTGGATTTACTACTCTTGATAATGTCTTATGTTATACCCCTTAGTTTTATTTTCCCTAGTTTTCGCTCAATAATTATATTCTTTATCTATGGATGTTTGAATGAATGCTACGAGGCTTGTTTGAGGGTCCCTTGTGATCCTCATTCGCCTCTGTCGCATTTAGGGCCTAGCTTGGGTCATGACACATATGATGTAGGTCAAAATATCAAGTTTCCAGGATGAAAATATGAGATGATCAACATGGATATTGTCACAGCTTATCGTGATCTCGTTGACATGTTTCAATTTAGGTGATTTTAGATTACATAACTAAATCAATCCACTTTTTGCTAGTTAAAATTATAGATTCAGCCAAAAAACTATACCAAATTATACATTCATGAGATAGTTAGACTTCATGGAGTTCCTTAGGCTATCGTTTTAGATAGTAGGAACCCAGTTCATAATCCGATTTCGAAAATTGTTTAAGAAAAGTCTATGTTTGAGGGTTAATGTTAGTATAACATTTCATCCTCAAATAGATGGTCAGGCAAAATGTATCATTCAAACTCTAAAGGAAATGTTGATAGCTTTTATAATTAATATCTTAGAGGTAATTAAGGCGATCACTTACCTCTTATATAGTTTGCATACAATAATAGTTATTACTCCGACATTTCGATGGCTCCATATGAAGCTCTTTGATAATTCAAAGTTGTTGAATCTGAACTAATGGAGCCAGACTTAGTTTATTAAGTTATGGAGAAAGTGAAGATTATCCAGGAAAGGTTGAAAATTGCAGAGTCTTTAAAAGTCCTATGTTGATGCTTGGTGAAGAGAGTTAGAGTTTGAGATAATTGATTAGGTGTATTTTAAGGTTTCACTCACGAAGGGTGTTGTGAGATTTGGAAAGAAAGAAAAGCTCAAACCCTGTTGCATTGGTCCCTCTCAGATTATAAAGAGGGTCGGTAACGTAGCCTATGAGTTAGAGCTATCGTTTAAGTTAGTTGTCGTCCACCCAATATTTCATGTCTATATGCTCAAAAAGTGTTTAGGTGATCCTTAAATAGTCGTTTCCTAGAAAGTATTAGTGTAAAAAATAGTTTATCCTATGAAATGATTCTAGTTCAAATCTTTGATCATCGGCCCACAAGTTGAGGACCAAAAATTTCCATCAGTGGTCCTATAGAGGAATCAATTTGTTGAAAAGGCTACGTGAGAAGCTAAAGAAGATACAAAAGTTAGATACCCTATTTGTTCCTTCTAGTGTTGATGTTAAAAGTAAGACTCCTTTTTATATTTGGGGTTTAATATCTATTCATATGTTAGAATGTTTTAGTTTCTGCGTGGCATTCATGCCTTGTATAGTTTTTCATATTTAATCTTCATTCGAGGACACATAATTCCAAGAAGAAGATCTTACGCCAAATTCTCTTGAATTCAAATATGTCTAGATTTTCTTATCTTGAGATTTGTGTATTATCATTGAGACTATATTTCTTCATGTGTTTTAAGTTCTTAAATTGTTATGCATTCTTTTCTCTAACATATACACTATTTATTGAAGAAGCATTAAAGATATTGCATATGTGGCACTACAAGAAAAAAAAGACTTTTAACGACCATTTCTTAACAACGAGAAATGAATCCGGTCGTTATAAATACACTTATAGTGACCAAAAGTTTTTTCGGTCGTTATAAATATACTTATAGTGACTAAATTGTTTTTCAGTCGTTATAAATATACTTATAGTGACCAATTTTTTTCCCGGCCATTATAAATATACTTATAGCGACCAAATTATTTTATGGTCGTTATAAATATACTTATAGCGACCAACTTATTTTACGATTGTTATAAATACACTTATAGCGACCAAATCTTTTTCCGATTGTTATAAATACACTTATATAGACCAAATCTTTTTCCGGTTATTAAAGATAAATTTTAATCTAACATTAACAAGGGAACAAATTTGATTGTTAAAAAGCATCACATCACATCGTTAAAACATATTAGTTAGTGTAAAAATATGTTTAACTAATATGAGAGTAAAGAGATTAGACCAAATCATGTTATAAGTATAACAAGTGGTGTTTTGTTAGTCATTCTGAAAAAAATCCTCCATCTTTTATAATTTTATTTATTTTATAAAAAAAATTAATAAAAAGAAAAAAATATTAATGTTATTTTCTAAATAACTCTATCCATCATTTTTATTATAGTCAATTATATAAAATTATGAAATATTATAAAAGTATTTAGTTACAATCTTTTTGACATAGTTTTTTTCAACTTAAATATTTTCTTGATACAGTTTCTATATATGTTTTTATTTTGAGAGACAATTTATTCATATTTACTTGACATTTTTAAAGATGCAAGGTGAAGTAGGTCAAAATAAAAAATTGTAATGAAACAAAAATCTAACAATAAAAGTAATAATATTAAATATATAATTATGAGCTTATGAGATTTATTTAAGGTAGAAAAGTTATATAAATTTGGTCTTAAGTAATTTTCTCAAAAGGAAAGATGTTTCTCCACTTGCAAATTACCTCGATCAATAGACTTAAGAATCAGTATCCAGTAATATGTTTCTTCTAATAAAAATATATATATTATGCCAATTTTGTTTCATTATTGGTTGTGAAACCAACAGGTGTATACAAAGAAAAATCATTCGTTTGAGTTAGAAAAGTATAACGTGAAATTTTACAAAAAGAAAATTTAAAAGCTTTACATAGCATATAATCAACAACTATTTAATTATGAAATCATGTTTTTTTTATTATTTAAACTTTAAGATGATATAATTGATTTGTATCTCATAATAATTTTAATGATATTGAATTATTTATATTAGGTGAATATCATTAGTATAAAAAGTGAAACTAAAAGTAGTTGGGGGTTTTATCCATGAAACAATGTGCAAAAAGTCAATAACTTAAGGTGCAAAATACAAAACAAATAATTTTATGTGTAGAACTAGGAAGCCTAACTTTCTTTTTATATGGTTGTGAGAACGGAAACAAATTTATATTTCATTGTGGTTAATCTTTGATTTTGCGAAAAAGAAAAAGGAAGATAATAGTTATTAGGAGTATTATTAATAACTTTACATGAAGTTTTTATACTTGTCTTTTGACAGGTCATGCAGTTTGAAGAACTCATCCTCAGAAAAAGTGTAAAGAAGTATAAGCGACAAAAAATTTTGAAGCTTAGGAAGAATGCATTTCATATTTCAGAAATTGTTTAAAGATATTCTAGTTTTTATTTTATTAAGAGTTAAAAAATATAATATTATTAAAATTTGTGTGTCTATATTTTTGTAACTTTACACAATATCATTATTTGTAGTAAACTATGAAATTTTATATGAATATAATAAATTTGTATGTTTTCATATGTGCATGTATTTGTATGTTTGTGTGTGTAAGTCCATACGCAGTTAGCACTTTTTCTGATTTGATTTGTGGTTATAATTAAGGTTTTAATTAGTGGAAGTGAAGGGAGCTTTGGAATAACTGGTAAAGATGTTGTCATGTGACTAGAAGGTCATGGGTTACAATAGAACCTTGTGGATAGACCCTTCCCCTGAAGTGCACTAGACTTGCCTTTTTTTTTTTAATAACTAGAATATCAATTAGTGAAGGAAAAATTTGGTTGCTGAAAAAAAGCTATAACGACCGGATATTTATCGTCATTAAAGCTTTTTTAACGACTAGATTTAATCCGGTCGTTAACTTTTAACGACGGAATTTAATTCGGTTATTAACTTTTAACGACGGAGCTACTAACGACCGGCGACGACGGAATTTGTATTGGTCATTATTGACTAATAACGACCGGATTTATACTTTTAACGATCGAATTTTCCCTCGTTAAAGACCTATTTTCTTGTAGTGTGATTTCAAGCATTGATCATCATGTGGAGTAAAGTTTATTATGTGTTTCGAATGCATTATTGTTATTATAAAGATCATGACTATCTTTATAGAAAGCATTACTAGTTATGAGAAAGAATTGTATGTTTTGAGAAAGAATTCTCAGTTATGAGAAAGCAAAGTCCAATTTAAAAAAACGTATTTTCAGCAAAGGCTTTAAGTATCAGATTTTCAGTTTTCTTTAAAGTGGAATATCCTTAAAATCATTTGCATAATGCATGTTTTAGAGGGCAGTATTGAGTATCTATTTGGGTAAGAGTTAAAACAACTCAAATTTTGTATACTGGCTAACCAACATACGATATGATCGTATTGTAATTCAAGAGATCCTTATTTGCCTTTGAGAAGGCTTGTTAGATGGATCCATAATTTAAAGTTGTTATTTATGCTGCAAAGTATAAAATAACTCTAACAATGTAGTCGTATATTGTATCCTCATGAGGCTTATAGTAATGATTATCGATTAGAGAAATTCTCCAGTAAAGTAAAGTTATTTTATTTTAATATTTTGCTTTTATTGCATATTTTAGTTTGAAGCTTAAATGGTTTTTACTTCATGATTATGCTCATTCAGTTGAGTGATATCGACTTTCATTTATTTGTTTTATTTTATTATGTTACATACCATACATTTCTTGTATTGATGTCATTCGATGTTACATCTTTTCACGATGCAGATACAAATATTTAGGATCATCAACAAGTGTTTCTTTGAGATAACCCATTCATCACCTTTGATGAGGCCTCTTTGCTTTCAAAGATCCATTTATTAACTTTAGTTCAATATTAATATTGACATTAATAGACATTAAAATTTTGAGATCGTAGGAGGTCTTGTTTTGGCACTCATCATTAATTTAATAGAGGCTTCATGTGTTCCGGTACTGATCATCAATTTAGTATAGGCTTAATGGACTCGGTTAGATAGTTAATTTAATATGTTTTTAAGATATTTCAGAATATTTTCAATATCTATGTTAATGTTTCAAGTTGCCTACTAAATTACTAATTATAATAACAATAGCAACATGCACCTCACTGCTAGACTGGTCAGCCTTAAAGGCATCTACAAATTACTTCTTCTGAATGTAATAATGGCGTACCCAATATACTCAACGTGATGAAAAATTCTCTCAGCCATGGTATTCCTCCATTCTTGTCATGGAAAAATGATAATTCAACGTCAATTTCGTAAAAACAAAAAATTAGTTATACTACATATGTTTGTCCTTCTAAGTTGTAAAACCATTTTAAAAGCTAAGGCTATGTTTGCTGCTCGATTTATTTCAATACTATTTCATTGATGTGTTCAAACATAGCCTTTTCACATGAAGTTTCAATAGGTGATGATATGGATATTTCGATCACCCCCACTAGTTTCACAATACTACACTCATATATATTTTTTGTGCTCCATCTACTTAAAAAGTTTGATATCAGTGCATAAATTTTATCAAAAAATTAAATCATCAATTGAATTTTTTTCTTTTATCGTGAAAACACTAACTACTAAGGAAGATGACTTGTATGAATGGGCAACATCTGTGACTTCAGCATATTTATTTCCTATAGACTACACAAAAAGTACTTCTCAAGTTCCTTTGTCTCTGTGGTGTTGCTGTTTACGACTTTCTAATATCTGCCTCTTAAAGCTTCTTTTAAGAAATTGCCGGTTGCCTTTTTTGATAATTTTCAATTTTGTAATTCATGCAATTGCAAAAGAAATCACATGTTTCCTCTGTCACATGAAAAGTTCAAGACCTTTGGAAAGTCTATACACCAATGTTTGAAGTTTTTGTCTATTCTCTCTCTTGATAAAAAATGCTACTATATTACTTTTCCTTCATCAGCTTATCAAATACATTTGCACCTGTATACACTTAAATAAAGAAGTAATGTTGTTAAGATCTTTTCAAAATTTCGTTCACTCATTGAGAATTTTTTCAATACTAAGATTCTCAGCCCATATTCTGATGTGGAGAAGAATTTAAGGTAATAAAATTACTTCCTTTTGAATTTGAAATTCCACATTTATTTGCTTCCTCGTATATCTCACAAAAATTGCCTCAGTTGAAAGTGATAATAGAACAAGAGTTTATTATACAAGAACAAGAAAGAGAGAAAATGGCTAAGAGGCTAATTTTAAGATGGAATCATATACTAAGTTATGGGAGGGGTCTATATATAGCCACTAACAGTTATCTTGCTAATAATGCTAACATTCCCCCTCAAACTCATAATACGACAGTACTAAGCAGTGAGAGTTTGTCACACAAGAACCGAAACCGAGACGCCGACTGAGCCTTAGTAAAAAGATCAGCAATCTGCAAAGCCGATGGAACAAAAGGAAGTGATATGGTCCCGAGCTGGAGATAATGACGGGTGAAGTGACAATCAATCTCAATATGTTTCGTCCGCTCATGGAAGACGGAGTTCTTTGCAATTTGCATCGCACTCTTGTTATCACAATGTAAGGGAGTAGGCAGAGAGATGTAAACCCCCATATGCAAGAAGCCAACGTAACCAAACAATCTCAGATGTAGTCACTGCCATAGCACGGTACTCAGCCTCCGTGGAAGATCTAGAGACAATATCTTGTTTCTTACTCTTCCATGATATTAAAGAGTCTCCAAGAAACATACAAAAACCAGTGGTGGATTTATGATCATTGCGATCGCTATCCCAATCAGCATCACTATAGGCTCGCAACTCAAGAGATGATGTCGAGGGGAACAAGAGGTTCTGAAATTGAGTGCCACGAAGATATCTCACAATACGAAGTACAGCTCCCCAGTGAACTGAAGTAGGAGTAGGAAAAAACTGGCTAACAACATGAACTGCATGAGCTATATCCGTGCGAGTAACAATAAGGTACACCAAGCTGCCTACAACAGTCCGATAAAGACTCGGATCTGATAACAGAACACCATCACTAGAGAGTACCGTGCATTGGTTTCAAGTGGTGTATCTACAGTCCTGTTGTCAGAAAGGCGCGCTCGTTTAAACAATTCAGATATATACTTAGTCTGAGAAAGAAGATACCCTTTCTTAGACTGAGCTACCTCAATACCCAAAAAGTAACGTAGCAAGCCCAAGTCCTTCATGGCAAAGCGATGAGCCAAATCAAGTTTCAATGACTCAATATCATCATGATTGTCACCTGTTATAATCATATCATCCACATATAAGGACAAAAAAATTCGCCCTGCACTCATACATCGAACAAACAACGCTGAATCATGGTTACTCGGGACAAAACCAAGAGAAGTAATCACAGTGGAGAATTTATCAAACCAAGCACGAGGGGTTTGCTTGAGACCATATAGAGCTTTTCGAAGCTGACAAACTTCACCTGGTTGGTGGTCAATACCCGGTGAAGGAGTCATATATACTTCCTCATGGAGATCATCATTCAGAAATGCATTCTTGACATCCATTTGAAAGATCTTCCACTGTCGAATGGACGCAACAACAATCATAGTGCGAACAGTCGTCATCTTTGCCACCGGGGCAAAATTCTCCTCATAGTCCATACCATATTTTTGTGAGTACCCCTTTACCACAAGTCTAGCTTTGTATCTCTCAACAGGCCCATCAGACTTTGTTTTTATCTTATACACCCATCGACAACCAATCGTATGTTTACCAGGTGGGAGGGTAACCAAATCCCATGTGTGTGTCTGATAAAGAGCAGTGAGTTCCTCAGCCATAGCATTCTGCCAAAGAGGATCAGACACAACCTCTCTATATGACTCAGGTTCAGATAACTGGTGTATGTTTGCAATAAAGGAAGCAAATGGAGGTGAATAAGCAGAATAAGCAAAATCAGGTAGTTTGTCGGACTTACTTTGACGAGTAGACCTCCTCAGAGGTGGTGGATCTTCATTCTCAACATGCAAAGGATCAGACTCAGGCACAGACGGGGATGGAGTACTGTCAGCTGGCATGGATGGATCCAAAACTGGATCCTCTATGTCAATGCCAAATGGATCAATATGCCGAAGATCTGATTTTGTTACATCATGGGATTTAGCTGGAATTGAATAGAAAGGAATGTGCTCTAAGAAGGTAACATGTCGTGAGACATATAACTTCTGACTTACAGGATCATAGGAACGATAATCTTTCTGTCCAACACCATACCCCAAAAAAACACAAATAGCCGATTTTGGCTCCAGCTTGTTTCGTTCAACAAGAGGACGAAGAACAAAACAAGTACACCCAAAAACTCGTAATGCAGAGTAATCCAGCAAGTGACCATATAATTTCTGAAACGGAGACATCCCTGAAGTCAATGCAGTAGGGATACGATTGATCACATATACAGCAGTTAGAACTGCTTCTCCCCAAAAATTACTAGGAACCTCTGCAAATAATGAGCGTGTTGTCTCAACAATGTGACGGTGTTTCCTTTCGGCAACACCATTCTGCTCAGGAGTATCAGTACAAGATGAGTGGTGTATGGTACCATCAGAGGCAAGTAACTGAGTGAAATCATTAGAGGTATATTCACCCCCTAAGTCACATCTGAAACACTTTATCATAGCCGAATGTTGTGTTTTAACAAGGGCTCTAAAGTTGCTGTAAATGCCAAAGAAATCAGACCTGCGCTTCATAAGATAAACCCAAGTATACCGAGTACAGTCATCGATGAACGAAATATAATAATTCGAACCACCCTTAGTGGATACTGGTGATGGACCCCATACATCAGAATAAATAATGTCAAAAGGAGCAACTGAATAAGACACACTTTTATTAAACGGTAAGGCAGAAAATTTTGTCAGTTTACAACCACTACAATCTAAAATATCAGATATGTTCAAATGACCTAAAGCACCAGTAAAGGCCAAAAAAGCGTAAACGTGACACTGATACATGTCCCAAGCGGGAATGCCAAAGATAAAACTGCGAAGACAAAGGACTTAAACGAAAAGAAGGCAAATCAATACTAGAAGCAGCAACATCAGCCACTTTGAGACTCTCCAGGACATAAAGCTCTCCCAACCTATGGCCAATCCGAATCACCTTCTGAGTGTGTTGGTCCTGTACAACACAAACAGAATCAGAAAAGAATACCCAATGACCAGTCCTACACAATTGACTGACCGAAGCTAGATTCAAAGCAAGTTTCGGAATATAATAAACATTAGACAGAGTAATGTGACGGGTAGTAACAGAACCAACACCCTCGATTAGCATAGATGTAGCACTGCAGACATAACAGAGAGTGGTGAAATGGGTGACAAGGAACCAAACGACGACAAACAATGTGACATATGATGGGTTGCATCAGAATCTAAAATCCACAAGGATGAGGGAATACCTGAGGTACCAGAGA
Organism: Solanum rostratum; assembly: GCA_029948455.1. Lineage (NCBI taxonomy): Eukaryota > Viridiplantae > Streptophyta > Magnoliopsida > Solanales > Solanaceae > Solanum > Solanum rostratum. Next base: position 10,074,731 of record CM057053.1, on the reverse strand, counting down.
AAGCTAGACCTATGCTGGATGCTGACAGAGCAGTTGGATTGGAGGCAATAAACTGTCTGAATTGTTCAAACACCTGGGCATCAAACGCCGAAGGAGGCACAGTGCTAACAGACTCGACATCTACTGATGGGGCGGCAGCAGCAACAACAGTGAAGTGTGGAGGACATGGAGGAGTACCAAAGGAACGTGGCTGACCATACTTCTGTTGCTGTCCAGACTTAGCTTTGTTGAGCAACAAAGGACACTGGGCCTTCCAATGATTTTTCTGCTTATAGAATCCACACTCATCAAATGCAACTTTAGGAGATTGTCGCGATTAATTGGAAGACTGAGAGTGTTGTGGTTTAGACTGATAGGTGAAACAGCAAACACAACAGGAGCAGTAGATGCTTTCGGTCTGTTATCCAGTTGAGACTTGATACGAATCTCTTCTGCAATCAATTCATGGACAACAGAATCAACTGAGGGGAGGGGAGATCGGTGAAGGATTATTCCACGTAATCCTTCAAAATCAGAACGCAACACCATCAAAAATTGAACTAGACGTTATTCTTCCCTCCTAGAAATGTAAGGTGCAAAACTTTTCAATTCTGCAAATTCAGTGCGGGCCAACTGATCCCACAAATCAGACATAGTAGCATAAAAATCTTAAATGCTCATAGCATTCTGCTGAAGGGCACGAATATCGTACTCTAACTGGTACTGCTTTGCAAAATTAGACTGCGTGTACAATCTCTCTAAATAATCCTAGATTTCTTTAGCTGTGTCATATTTAGCCAATTGCATACCAATTGATTGAGTTACTGAGTTGTTAATCCAAGTGATAACCTCGGAGTTAGCAATTTCCCACGAATCCACCGCCGATTCAAAATCCTGAGCCTTCTCATCCTTAGGTTTGGATTTAAGACCTGTAACGTACCCCCACATATTCTTGCCACGAAGAAAATTCTTCATGACATAACTCCAATATACATAATTTGTGCCATTTAATTTGGTGCTAATGGACTGGAGAGAATCATCTTTTCCAGCCATATTGATAGCAGCAAAGTGAATACAACAAGATATGTAACCCCAAAACAACAATCAACAAATACCTTACGAATCAGCAAATCAAGAACCCAATGAACATCAAAACGACCCTACGAACAAGGTGAACAATAGAGTGAAACCCTATGAACAGTGGAGTGGATCGATTTAGCTAGCTCTTGATACCATGATAATAGAACAAGAGTTTATTATACAAGAACAAGAAAGAGAGAAAATGGCTAAGAGGCTAATTTTAAGATAGAATCATATACTAAGTTATGGGAGGGATCTATATGTAGCCAAAACATGAAAAGTTAATGGGCTAATGGGCTAACAGTTATCTTGCTAGTAATGCTAACAGAAAGATGTCATGGGCATATTACAGAAGCTTTTAGAACCCTCTTTCACCAACTATCACTATCTCCTCAATTTTGGAGCTTTGTTCGCTAAATGTTGTTCCCTTAATTAATAAATTTGTTGCATCCTCAAATAATATTTCTCCATATTTTCTTTCTTGATTAAAGCTCACGATAATTTTTAATTTTTTACATTTAGTTGCTTGTGCTATCCTTGGATAATTTCATACTCCCTCTGTTTAAGAAAGAATGATCTGATTTGACTTGACATTGAGTTTAAGAAGATAAAAAAGACTTTAAATTTTATGGTTCTAAATTAAAGTTATGTCAGATATAACAAAATACTTTTTAAGAATTTGGACTTAACCATACCATGTGGAAAGTTGAAATTGAAATATTGCTAAGAATGGAAAGAGGTCATTCTTTTTTAAACAGACTAACAAAGAAATAGGTTATTGTTTTTTAAATGGATAGAGTATTAAAAATAAACTTGAACCAAGATCTACACCATATGTCTATTTTGGATTCTCCACTCACTTTCATTGTCATCAATATTTAAATCTCGAATTCTCAAAAGTATATTTCTGTCCAAACTCCAAAAACGGGTCAAGGCTGAAGGACCACAATTCCCAAAATAAATAGTAATAGCTAACACTATAGATAGATATACAAGGAAATACATCACTAAACCAACATTCAAGACCTGGTGTTACAAGTGCAAAAGAGCATCTAAAACAATACTGAACGGAAGTAAATACAACATAGTTTCATAAATACAATAAAGCTACTAAATTGGAAAATAACATCTAATGGCAACTCGAGACCTTGAGTCTCAGTACTAGATATGGGTAGAATTAACTGCATGACCCAAAATCAATCGCCACATGAAATTCCCTAATTGAAAGCTACAGGGAGAAGAGTAGGCGGAGTACACATCATATGTACCCAGAAGGTTTAGTAGACTAGGAATAAAGAATTAAGTAGACTATGAAATAAACTAGAAATACTTTCACCTGCACTAGAAAAACTAGTTCGGCAAAGTTCCACCAATATATACATATATATGGTACAGAAAAGGGTAGCATGGATCATGATACAATATGTCATACATATCAATAGTGCAATGGTGATGATGAAATATATGCAATGCGAGGTAAAATCAAGACTGTCACACAACCTATCGTATATGACCCCGTCGAGTAAGACTCCAAGACTAAGAGGACCCATGGGGATATATACCTCAATCATTGGGACAGTATCTCATATCTCCTTGTCACCTCTTCGTGGTCAAGTGTCACACCCCAAGTTTACACCCTCGACGTAGCCGGCACCCAGAACTATTTCTGGTCCTAAGTGAACCACTTTGCCTGGATACTTTACTCAACAAAAGACTTAAATAGTAATTGATAAGCTTAAATATAATGAACTAAAGATGTTGCAATAACCTCAAAAAACTAAATAGAGGAAATATCTTAACAATAACTGAAAGTAAGAACAGAAACTCATGTCATCCGGTCTACGGAACCTTTAACTAAGATAATCTGAAATATCTACCATGAGAGGCCCACGGTAACCATAACTAAAAATAAGTACTGAAACACAAATAAAGACTCCAAGCCTCTGATATGTAGGAGCCCTCCCCAACAGCTAAATGAAATATTGGTCCTCAACAAAGCGTCTACTGAGGGAATTTATCACCTACGTCTACATGATAAATGATGCAGGTCCAAAGGATATCAGTACATGAAATGTACAAGAATGTAAAATAGCCAAAATAGGGAACTCCGGATAAGGCACTATATTTAAAAGTAGCTAAAAGAATATCACAAAACACAATAGTAAAAATAATAAATAAAGTGTATAGTAAAGTAATATCATGTGTTGAAACTCAGTAGGTATAAATTAGTTTACTTTAGCTTGGGTATTTCTCTAACCGACAACCATCACTATGAGCCTCGTGATGATACAACGTCTTGACCACACTGCCAGAGCCTTCCCATACTTTTCCAGGGTAAGGGACGAAGTACTAGGGGAGTGGATCCATTCTAAAACTGGGCCATCTCAGTGGAAAATGAGGTATAACTCTTAGTATAATCCTATCCTACGATGGCTACATAATTTATGAGTTCAAGTTATTATTACTCTTACTCAAATCGGTTCTTAATACTACTCCAAAAAGTATTAATTATATGCTCATATGTAAAAGAATATATTTTCTCAAAGTGTTACTTTTCTTCTCTTTGGGACTTAGCCCAACTTAGTATTCTCTTAACTTTTCTTAAGACTATCTAAAATCATAGGTCGTGCTTCAATGTTCATAAAATACTTATGCTAATATTTTTCTTGAGTTTAAGGAAAGACTTGGAAATTCATAGATTTTCGTAGTAACTTTAGGGTTTAACTAGTTTAGCAATTAGAAGTAATATCTCGACTTGGGACCTCAATATAGTAGAAAAATTTAGTTATTTTTATGCTTTTCTTCAAATATAACTAAAATAAGAACATTTACTCATAATGAAGAAATCTTGTCCTCAACTAATAACTTGATACTTGACAAAGCTAATAGTTTCACAATGGTAAGATAATGTAGTAGAATTTTTGTAGCCTTACATACCTGGAGGAATTAGATTCTTGAAGAATTTTAAAGAAGGTGCTTGAAATTCCTAGCTTTTCTCCTCTTGAAACTACTTTCTAAGTTTGGAGAATGTTTTGAGCGTAATAAAGTTGAAGGTTAGAGTTTAGGGATTTAATTAGGGGAAAATGACAAGTTTAGGCTTAAAGAGAGACAAAGGATGAAAATACTCTTTTTGAAAATACTGTCCAAGTCATTTACGGGACTATCAATGGTCCATAGAAGCTTATATGGACCGTAGATCCATTTGTAGAAAGTGAGATGGATTTCGGGGTCTTGAAACTCATTCGACATGCCCAAACTATGACCGTAGAAGATTTTACAACTTGTAGTTCATTGGGTCCATATAGTTTGGGGCCCAAAAATGGACTTGTTGAAGCCATTCCATTAACTGACAGATTAGGTCGTAGTTCAATCCATGACCTATAAGTCAGGGTTGTAGAATCAACTCTGCTTTGGCATTCCATAGTATAACGGCTATAACTCTTTTCTTTGAAGTCCAGATGAGGCAATTTTGATGACATTGGAGAGATAATTCAATGATCTTTAATTTGATATATTATGGGCCACCTAATTCTTTGTGTACGGAGAGTTATGGTCATTTAAAATTGACCCTTGCATAATCTAAATGCGAAAAACTTAATTGATAGGAATGTTTTGAACTCAACTAAGTAATAGAGGTCTCTCATGATCCGAATCCACTTCCAAAACACTTCCCACATATATTAACGAGCCTTAAAATGTAGGTACAAGTAAGGTATCACTAGTTTCAAGCTTATGTATTTGCGACATAAATTTCAGATCCTAAGAATAAAATTTTGAGGTGTTACAATATCTCCCCCTTGGGGTCATTCGTCCTCGAATGAAGATGGACCTGAGGAATATTAAGTATGATAGCTACTTAGACAATAGTTTCGCGACAGGAAACCACCTAGATAACTTATTATTCATATTTAAGGATGTATCTCAACTCAATGACAGAAACAAGGAATATTACCTTCAGGCTTGACATTTGAAAGAACGAATCAGTGAGGGCATCTAGCTTTCGTGTCTTCCTCATCTTTCCAATTGGGTTCTTCAACGAACTGGCTCCTCCACGGTACTTTAACAGAAGTAATTCCAATGGTCCTCAATCTGAGAACTTGACAGTCTAGAATATGAATTGGGATCTCTTCATATGACAAGCTATCTTTGACTCCAGTACTCTCTACGAGAACAACCAGTGCGGGGTCTCCCAAACACTTCTTAAGCATAAAAATGTGGAATATTGGATGGATATCAGCTAACTATGTTGGAAATTCAAAAATTCATATGCCATGTTACCAATCCTCCTAATAATCTGGTATGGGCCAATATATCCAAGACTGAGCTTCCCTCTTTTCCCAAATCTCATAACTCCCTTCATCGGTAAAAACTTTAGGTATGCGTAATCACCTATCTCACATTGCAAGTCTCTTCTTCTAACATCATTATAGGATTTATGTTAGCTTTGGGTTGTCTTTAGTCTCCCCTGAATAACTTTTATCTTTTCCATAGCTTTATAGACCAAATCAGGTCCTATCATTCCAGTCTTTCCAACTTCAAACCACCCAATAGGCGACCTACACCTCCTCCTATAAAAAGCCTCATATGAAGCCATTTATATGCTAGCTTGGAAACTGTTATTATAAGAAAATTCAATCAAGCGTAAGTGATCAACCCAATTACCTTTGAAGTCTATAACACATACCTTCAACATATCCTAAAAAGTCTGTGTCGTCCACTCTGCCTGCCCGCCTCTCTGAGGATGGAAGGTTGTACTAAGATTCACCTTCATACCAAGCCCTTTTTGAAAGAACTTCCAAAACTGTGTTGCGTAACAGGATCCTCTATCTGAAATGATAGATAGGGGAACCTATGCAGTCTAACGATCTCCTTAATATAAAGTCTGGCATAGTCCTCAGCTATATCAGTTGTCTTGACAAGTAAGAAATGAGCTAACTTGGTCATTCTGTCTACTATTACCCATATTGAATCATGTTGTCTACGAGATCGGGGTAAGCCTATTATGAATTCCATATTAATCATCTTCCACTTTCACTCTGGAATTTCATTATTCTAGGCCACACCATAAGGCCTTTAGTGCTCCACCTTAACTTTTTGGCAATTTGGGCATCTGGACACGATCTCTACAATATCCTTCATGCCACCCCACCAATGAACCTCTTGTAAGTCTCTATAGTTTTTTCGGTTGCACTTGGATGAATAGAGTATCTGGCATTATGAGCCTCAGCTAGAATCATGTCTCTAAGACCATCAATACTCAGTACATATAGTCTGCCTTGGTATCTTAAAACTTCATCTCCCCTTTTGCAAACACTAATAACTTTTGTGTTTGGACATCTTCTTTCAATTGGAAGAGGATGGGGTCCTGGTATTGCTTCTCTTTCACCTCTACCACTTAGGATGACTCTGCCCTATTTTTGACTATCGCACCACCTTCGTCAGAATCCTTAATCTACACCCCCAAGCGTGCCAATTTGTGTACTTCCTTAGCTAGTTCTTTCTTTCCATCTTCAATGTGTGTAGTGCTCTCCATGGTCAACCTGCTAAGAGCATCAACAACTACATTAGCTTTACCTGGGTGATAAAGGATGCTCATGTCATAGTCCTTCAATAGCTCCAACCATCTCCTCTTCCTCAGGTTCAGCTCCTTCTGATTGAATACATATTACAAGTTCTTATGGTTAGTGAACATATCCACCACAAAGATAGTGTCTCCAAATTTTGAGAGCAAACACCACATCATCAAGCTCAAGATCATGAGTTGGATAGTTCTTCTCATGAGTCTTAAGTTGTCTAGAAGCATATCCTATTACCCTGCCTCTAATTAAAATACAAACTTCTTTTTTTCTCTAAAGTACAAACTTCTTTTTCGATGACAATATACTCATTATGTATATAAAATTGACAGTGCCAACTCTAGAAGCATCATAGTACATAATAAAGCCATTTGTTCCATCGGGTAGGGACAAAATCAAAGCTGTAGTCAGCCTAGTTCTCAACTCTTAAAAACTCTTCTCACAAGCTTCAGACCAAAGGAACTTAACCTTTCTCTGAGTTAGCTTAGTCAAGGGAGATGAAATAGAAAAAACCCCTCTACAAAATGCATGTAGTACCGGCCAAACCCAAGAAACTCCTTATTTCTATTGGCATTATGGGCCTTGGCCAGTTCTTTACAGCCTCAATCTTTTAAGAATCAACTTGAATGCCCTTATACAAAATAATATGCCCTACGAACGCCACAGATGCTAACCAAAACTCCATTTAGAAAATTTGGCATACAACTACTAGTCCTTAAGGGTCTGAAGGATAATTCTAAGATGGTTGGCATGCTCCACCTCATTACAAGAGTAGATTAGGATGTCATCTATAAACACAATGATGAACATATCTAGCTACTACCTCAACACCGTAATTATAAGATTCATGAAAGTTGTTGGTGCATTAGCCAGTCTAAGTTACATGACTAAGAACTCATAATGACTATAACAGATCTTGAAGATTGTCTTAAGAATGCCACTTTCTCTAACTCTGAGCTTATGGTACCCAAATCTAAGGTCTATTAGAGAAATAAGTAGCACCCTAGAGTTGGTCAAACAAGTAATCAATTCTGGGAAGAGGATACTTATTCTTTATGGTGATATTGTTTAATTGGTGGTAATCTATGCACATTCTAAGAAAATCATCCTCTATACGCATAAAGAGAAATGGAGTACCCCAAGGTGAGATGCTCGATCTAATGAAACCCTTATCTAGGAGGTCTTTTAGCTACTCTTTCAATTTTTTTAACTCTGAAGGAGCCATTTGATATGGGTTGAGTATCTGGAAGAATGTCTATCCCAAAGTCTATCTCCATGTCAGGAGGGACTCTAGGTAGATCATCAAGAAAGACTTCTATAAAACTCATTCACAATTGGAAAAAACTAGAGAGATGGTGTCTTGACACCAGAGTGTTTGACTTTAACTAGGTGGTATATACACCCATTGAAAAATTACTTTCTGGCTTTGAATTATGAGATGAATTGACCTTTAGGCAAAGTGGAGCTACCCCTTCACTCTAAGACTGGCTCATTGAGAAATTAAAAATTAACCATCCTCGTTCTGTAGTCTATGGAGGCATAACAAGAATGAAGTCAGTCCATGCCTAGAATGATGTCAAAATCTGCTATGTCTAACTCAACCAGATCAGCTAAGGTATCTTTATAATAGACTGACACTGGACAACCCCTGTAAACTCTTCGGGCTAGAATAGATTCTCCAACGGGAGTGGAAACACTAAAAGGATCAAGAAGACATTCTGGGCTAATCTCAAACTTCACAGCTACATAGGGAGTCACAAATGATAATGTAGCACCTGGGTCTAACAATGCATTGACATCATAAGTAAAAAATTTGAACATACTAGTACTCACATCTGGTGAATTCTCCTGCACCTATCTCGTGGCTATGACATACAAACGGTTTGTGCCCTTACTTGTCACTAATGTAGCACCCCTGTGAACTGGCTTGCCCCATGGTGCTGAAGAAATTGATTGAGATATGTTATCCCTAATGTTTTGGCTCTCAATAGGACACTCTTTCAAAAAGTGTCACATCTAACCACATCTGAAACAACCATTTATGCCCATAAGGCACTCTCCTAGATGAGACCTGCTACACTTACCACAAATTTGATAACGAGATGATCCCTAGACACACTTCTCTACGACTGGCTTCCTGAACTTTGCGGCTTTGTGATTCCTGCTCATTCCTGACCCTCGGTATAGGTATATTAGCAGATGAAGTGCTGGTCCAAATGTCTTGGGCTGAAAGGATAATTGACTAGTACCTCTAGTCCATCTCTTACCTATCTCCTGGCCTGATATCCTGGCCCTCTTGTTTCTGAACTCCTCTCTATCATGCATCTTCTCCTCCCCTACCTGCTACACATAAGTCATCAAGCGAGCTATGTCTATATCCCTATTTAGCATAGGTTTTCTCCCCTCACTCTTAGTCGTTTGAGAGAGCCCAGATACAAACTATCCTAGTATGCATGTTTGCCACTATAGTCGGAGCATAACAGGGCAGCTGAGTGAATTTGAGGCTATACTTCCGTACACTCATGCAGGAACTCCCTCACATTAGCCTACCTCAACTCTCTTGGAAAACACTATCCTAAAAAAAGCCTTCTTAAACACTGGCCAACTCAATGTTGCACCCCTTCTGCTCTTCCTCCCTTCCACAGATCAAACCAGAGTCTAGCTACTCCCTTGAGCTAGTAGGAAGCCAACTTAACTCACTCTACATCACCTGTGTGCATAACTTGAAATACTTTTTAGAGCTCCTCAATGAAGTTCTCAGGATCCTCCTTCACATCTGACCCTGTGAACTCAGGTAGGTTCATCCGAAAAAATTCACGAATCCTAGCGATGTCCAAACCATCATGTATGCACTCTCTCTTATGACCTCCATGTATGATGACTCCCTGTGCCAATATCTGGATGGCCTGGCGGAGCTCAGCATTAGATATATCGACCTGTGGTGGCTGCTCAACAGATATAGTTGGACCTCTAGGCCCCTTAGGAGTTGGTAAATTAGGTTAGCTTGTATTTTGCCTAGCTAATTATCCTCTACCCCTGGCTGGTCTGGCAGCTCTGCATGGAGACATAATCTGAAAAGTAAAGCTTGAACACACGAGTTAAAATAGATTAAACAAAGTTAAATTCTGAAACATGAAATAGAATAACAATCGGTGATGACTTTCCGTATTGCCTTGTAGCCTCACTATTATGGATGTGACGCGCTTCACACCAATAATACATACTCAATTAGACATGATTCCATAGATTCCCTAGGATGCTTGAACTCTGGGGCTAAGTTTGTCACACCCTGAGTTTACACCTTGGACATGGCCAGCACCCAGAACCATTTCTGGTCCCAAGTGAACTACTTGGCCTGGCTACTTTACTCAACGGAAAACTTAAATAGTAAGTGATAGGATTAGATATAATGAACTAACAATGCTGCAATAATCTCAACAAACAAAACAGAGGAAATATCTCAACAATAATTGAAAGTAAGAATCGAAACTCATGTCATTCAGTCTATGGAACCTCTAACTAAGATAATCTGAAATAACTATCATGACAGGCCCACGGTAACCACAACTAAAGATAAGTGCTAAAATAGAAATAAACACTCCAAAGTCTATGATTGATAGGAGTCCTCACCAATAGCTAAATGAAAATTTGGTCCTCAATGAAGCGTCCGCTTAAGGACTCTTGTCATATACATCAGTATCATAAAATGATGCAGCTCCAAAGGACATCAGTACATGGAATGTACGAGCATGTAAAGTAGCCAAAATAAGGAACTCAGGACAAGTCATTATAATCAAAACTAGCTAAAAGCATGTCTTAAAGTACGTTACTAAAAATAATAAATAAAGTATATACTGAAAGTAATATCATATGTTGAAACTCTGTATGCAAGAATTAGTTTACTTTAGCTTGGGGAGTTTCTCTAACCGATAACCATCACTATGAGCCTCGTGATGATACAACATCTTGACCACGCTACCAGAGACATCTTATACTTTTCCAGGGTAAGGGACAAAGTACTAGAGGAGTGAATCCATCCCAAAACTGGGCCATCTCAGTAGCAAATGAGGAATTGTACTCTTGATACAATCCTATCCTATGCTGACTACTTAGTTTATGAGTTTGAGTTATTATTACTCTTACTCATATTGGTGCTCAATACTACTCCAAAAAGTATTAATTATATGCTCATATTTAAAAGAATATATTTTGCTCAAAGTGTTACTTTTCTTCTCTTTGGAACTTGGCCCAACTTAGTATTCTCTTAATTTTTCTCAAAATTGTCTAAAATTACAGGTTTCATGCTTCACTGTACTTAAAAATACTTATGCTAATATTTGGTCTTGAGTTTTAAGGCAAGACTTGAAAATTCAAAGATTTTTGTAGTAGATTTAGGGTTTAACTAGTTTAGCAATTAGAAGTAGTATCTCGAATTTGGACCTCAATATAGCAGAAAAATTTAGTAGCTTTCATGCTTTTCTTCAAAAATAACATAAATAAGAATATTTACTCATAATGAAGAAATCTTTTTCTCAACTAATAACATGATACTTGAAGGAACTAGTAGTTACATGATGGTAAGATAATATAGTAGGATTTTTGTAAGTCTTACAAACCTGGAGAAATTATATTCTTGAAGAAGGTGCTTGAAAGCCCTAGATTTTCTCCTCTTGAAACTATGTTCTATATCTAGAGAATGTTTTGAGCATGATAAAGTTGAAAGTTAGCGTTTAGAGATTTAATTAGGTAAAAATCTGGCAACTTCCGACTTAAAGGGTGAGAAAGGACGAAAATACCCTTTCTTAAAAACATTATCCAAGTTGTTTATTGGACTATGTATGGTTCGTAGAAGCTTATATGGACCGTAGAATCCATTCGTAGAAATTGAGGTGGATTTTGAGGTCTTGACACTCATTCTATGGACCCAAATTATGACCCGTAGAAACTTTTATGACTGTAGTTAGGTTCATAGAGTTTGGGACCCAAAAATAGACTCGCAAAAGTCATTCCACAAACTTAAAGGATGGGTTGTAGTTCAATCCACAACCCGTAAGTAAGGATCGTAAAATCAACTCTGGTCTGGCAGTCCATAGTAAAACAACCATAACTTTTTGCTCCAAATTTCAAATGAGATAATCTTGATGGCGTTGGAAAAATAATTCAAAGATCTTAAGTTGATATATTATGGGCCATCTAATTCTTTGTGTGCTGAGAGTTATGGTCGTTTAATGTTGACCCTTACATAATCTAGTGCAAAAATTTTAATTGACAGAAAAGTTTTGAACTCAGCTAAATACTAGAGGTCTCTCATGACCCAAACCCACTTCCCACATATATTGATGAGTCTTAATATATAGGTACAAGTAAGGATTTTAGTTTCAAGTTTATGTATTCACGTAAAAAAATTTGAATCCTAAGAATAGAATTATGAGGTGTTACATCAAGAGTTTTTTAAAAAAAGTGTCAGATTTTATTACAAAAAGGTGTTTCCAAAACTCTCAAATTTCCAAGTGTGACAATATGCACATGCATGCAAATGAAACACACGATAAAAAGTAATATTCATCACAATCGGTATAATAGATATCACAGTTCCCAAATCTTGATAATTTCCTAATAGAATCACCTCTTTATTCGCAATAGGTCATCAATTTTATTTGAATAACCAACCATCTTTTACCACGCTTACATCTCAGTAATAGCCATGAATTCTCAATCATAAGTCACAAGTATTCCCTTGCACTACATACCATATTAACAATATGACATAATTCAATGCTTTCACTTAACACAATTCAAATAAAACCCCTACACGGGCACCACATCAATAGTTCTCAACACAAAAACGAGATACAATTCCATCCATAGATCATAGCATACGAATATTCAATTACTCTATCCCAATCCCAAGAAAGGGTTATCTAAACCTACTTAGAGGTCAGACTACACACAAACACACCAACCGAATGAAAGACTCATGAAAATCGACTATAAATCATCAATCCACTATCAAAAATGTGATCTACTCATCATAATGAGTCTATTGATATTCATATCACAATAGTTAGGGTTCGGGGTAAAATCATTAAAAAATTGATTAAATTTTTAAAATATTGAATTTGAAACTTGAGTGTAAAATCATGGTCTATGTGAAAATGAAATCCATGGTTGAAAATCTCATAATATATTAGCAAGGAACTAAGTAGAAATCATCATTTTTCCCTTAAGTTAGGAGTTCTTGAAAAACCACAAAAATGAGATTTAAAAATCAAGAATTTCGAGTTAGAATTTTAAAATAAGTAATGGAAATCCAAAATTTTAGGTTAAAAATGCTAATCCAAACGAAGTTCCTTGAAAGACCCTCCTAATTGTTGCTCCTCCAAGCACTAAAAACTCAAAAATTGAAAGAAATGGGGGTTCTATCCCAAAGTTACTATTCTCAGGTCATTTAATGACCTTCGCGATCATGGTCACTACCTCCGTGATCTTGGAGAACATAAACCCATCTCTTCACAATCGCAGGATAAGGGATGTGATCGCAAAGCACAGATAGACAAACTATTGTGATTGCGGGACCCTCCATCGTGATCAAGTAGAAGACAAAGGTTGCTCATCGCAAAAGAATAAGAGGGTGTCACGAATGCAATGAGTAAACCACTGGCACCAGATATTAGATTTTGGAAAATTAGTAAAGTCTCTGATCGGACCCTTGAGATCCGTTCAGAACCTCATGCATATAAACCATATGCTACCCCACTAAATTCAACATTACAGACTCAATGGAACCATCAATCAAATTTGAAGTCTCTTTGACCCAAAACTCGATATAGCACAACTAAACTAGTTTATGATGCAAAAACACCAAAATACCCTCAGGACTTTCAAAAAATATAATGATGTCTCTTCTAGACCTAAAATTACCTTCTGAATCCAACGGAACATTAGAAATCCAATTCAAGTATCCGAACTCAAAATATTAACCAAAGTCAAACCTAACTCATCTTAAACTAACTTTTTCAAGTTAAGACCTCAATTTTACATACGGGCTCTAAATCTGATTCCAACATTCCTCCTAGACCAATTTCCACCTTTCGAGACTGATGAAATCGACAGAATTCTATTCTGAGGTCCAAAACTCCAAATGGTACCAAAATTCACTTTTAGAACAACTTAGGCCTCAAAACACAAAAACTCTCATCATTACACATACTTCCCTAAATTGCCACTACTAGTTATGCAAATGGCTCGAATAAGACTTGGAGCAACTAGTGGAAGGATAAAATGGTAATTTTTGCAAGAATTTATGAAAATGGCCGCAATGATCATTACATCATAGTAGGGGCTGAGATGAACAAACATAGGTTAGACTTTAGAGTGATAAAATGAATTTCTATGTCTTTACCTTTTTTAAGCTTTAGTGCTTTGTTGACTTGCTTAGTATTCTTTTAAGACAATATATATATATATATATATATAAAGAGAAAATATATAATTATTCTTATATGTTATGGTAAAATATTAATAAGGCCAATGCATCTAAAATGAAATTGTATGTATGATAATTTTTAACAGATTGTCAGTTTACTCGATAAGAAAATTAAATAATCTGCCCCCACACCAATAACCTATTGATTAAAAAATTTTAATTAGTTTCCCAACTGTTTATTCCATAACTCAATATCAATAAGCCAACAAGTCAATTTTGTAGTTGGCTTGTCGGTTATGGTTCAATTTTGAACACCCCTAGTAGGAGTGATTTTTCTTTTTTAGAGGAGGAGTAGATACCAGGAAGACAATGAAGTGGAGAATAAGAGAAAGGAATAGACAATGAGAGAAAGGAAAAAGGACACTTTTTTTCTTTATATATTAGTAGTATTTAATTTATAATATGTCTTTAGAAAGAAATAATAATTATGATGTGTTACTAAAAATAATGTGAAATTTCATGTGTAGTTAGTTGTATACACCCACTGATCGGATGAGGATAGAAATTTGAAATATTGTATTTTAATAAATTTTAGAATTTAATCACCAAATTAATGAATCGGAGGATCCAACTAACAAATAAGACCAATACAAAAATGTCCAAGTACACTCCATCTTCAAATTATAATAGTTGAAATTTCTAAAGCTCAAATTCAAACATGTGATTGAAAATTCAAAAAAGAAAAAAACACCAATCTTGTAGTAGATCTTTCAGCGAACCATCTTTTGAATTATATGGGTCGGTTGGGTTGAATTTAAAAAAATTAAAATGAACTGAGTTAGCACTTAAGAGGTTGTTTGATATGGGAAATGAGAGATAATATCTCTAAAAATTTGCACTTAAAGCTTTATCTCAAATAGTAACTCAACTTTGAGTTTTATTACAAAGTCTCTCAATCACGCGAGTGTTTTACTTATAAAATTACTCAACTTTGTAGTTGACTTGTCGATTACGGTTCAATTTTAAACACCCCTAATAGGAGTGACGTTTCTTTTTAGACGAGGGATAGGTACCAGAAAGACAATGAAGTGGAGAATAAGAGAAAGAAAACAGGACACTTTTTTTCTTTATATATTATTTATTATTACTTTTTAATTTCTAATATGTCTTCGGAAAGAAATAATAAGTATGATGTGTTGTTAAAAAATAATGTGAAATTTCATGTGTAGTTAGTGAGGGTAGAAATTTAAAATATTGTATTTTAATAAATTTTAGAATTTAATCACCAAATTAATGAGTCGGAGGATGGAACTAACAAATAAGACCAATACCAAAATGTCCAAGTTCATTCCATCTTCAAATTATATTAGTTGATATTCTAAAGCTTCATATCAAACATGTGATTGAAAATTCAAAAAAGAAAAAAACATCAATCTTGTGGTAGATCTTTCAACAAACCATTTTTTGAATAATATGGATCGGTTGGGTTGAATTTAGAAAACTTAGGAGGTTGTTTGATATGGGAGATGAGAGATAATATCTCTAAAATTTGCACTTAGAGTTTTATCTCAAAAAGTAACTCACTTTGAGTTTTATTTCAAAGTCACTCAATTACACGAGTGTTTTACTTAAAAAATCACTCAATTTTACTTTTTACTTAAAAAAATTACTAAAATATAAGCGCTTTATTTACAAATCACTCTATTTATTTAATTATTTTTTTTATTAAAATTTACTTATACAAAATTTTTATTTGAAACCAAATTCATTTAATGACCGTTTTACTTGAGCCGTCTTCTAAAAATTTAATATTGACCCAATAATTTTACCCTTATTCCCCCAAAGAAAGATTGTGTATCTTTACCCATTAATAATTGTGATTGTCACTCATCTTACTAAGATTCAAATGGTTACCATCAGAATCACACAAATGAAGAATATTTTGTCAATCTTTATAGAAGTCTTATAAAATTTTATTAATTTAATTATGAAGGGAAGTCCTTTCACATATTAATATTTTTATCAAAAATATTTTTTTTATTGTGTCACTTCTATAATTGAGTCATGTAATTTATGAATTCAGATATAATTGAATGTTCATATAAATATCGAATATCAAATAAGAAAATTAAAAATTGAATAAAAGTAAAAATCATACGACACACTGTAAAGAAAAAAACAATATAAAGAATTCTTTATCAGATTGTGTAATTTAAAGCAAAAAAATAGCTAAGATATTTCATGCTTATTAAAGCTGAATTCAAGAGAATGTACATTAAATTATAGAGTATTTAGTATTTAAATAGCTCAATAAAGCATTTGTCTTGTTATCTTCATCCATTAAGAATATTAATATTTTTAGTTGCTAAACGATTTCAAGTTCTTTGAAATGACTAGAAAATATTATTACCTCTAATTAGAATTATATTTCACCTAATAAATGTTTACAAATAATAATCAATCAGTTGGCTTTGAATGGTTAGAATGGCTATTTTATATTTATTTATTTTTTAGAATCTGGTTTTAAATAAAAATCATATGCAAACAAACTTTAATAAAAATATAATTAAATAGGTTGAGTGACTTTGCAAGTAAAATATTTATAATTGAGTAACTTGCGAAGTGTTGAGTAATTTTGTAAGTAAAATATTTATAGGTAAGTGATCATTTACGATGTTAACTTTGAAAGATCAGTTAGATAAAGTTATTTCTTACGATAAGTTATTCCACCATATATATATGTAGTAACTTATCCCTTCATTATTATAATACAAATAGTCAAAAAAATAATAATGAAAAAGTACACAAAATTGATACCCAAGCGGTATATAAATACCCAATTGGTATCATATAACATTATTTCTTTTTTTAAGAAATAAATAGGAAACAAATAAAAAAAACTATTAAACTCTAAATTAGTAGAAAATATATTCGTGTGATACTCCGTCGGTATGTTTATACCATATCGGTATCGTATAGGACTAGAAAATTATCAAAGTTACAAAATTATTTATTATACTCCAAATTAGTAGAAAATATATTCTTGTGATACTCCATCTGTATATTGATATCCTATCGGTATCATATAATTTTGACCTCTTTTTTTAATAAATAAAATAATTAAGAGAAAATTATTAAAGTTACAAACTTATTTATTAAATTCTAAATTAGTAGAAAATATATTCTTTATGATACTCTATCGGTATATTGATACCATATCGGTATCATATAGGACTGAACTTAATCCTTTGTGATACCCTGTAGGTATATCATACAAGGTGGTGCTAACGTCAGCATGACATCAGCGCACGAATTTTAATATTAGAGGGTTCGAATTTTAATAGTATGGGGATATAAAATATAAATGGGTACATGGATGTAAATAGTTTGCTTTAAAGGGGCACAAATTTTGTTTTTCCGCAAAATAATCTCAAAACAAGTTAATACTCTTTAACTAAATATAAAATAAAATAATCTTGTAATTTATCTCGATAGACAGGAATATTATCTCTTTATCTCTCATACTTATCTCCCAATCGTTTATTGGCGCAATATATGAACTTAGACATAAAAATTGGCATGAGCTATGCTTTTAGAAAAAAAAAAAAAAAAGGAGGGGGGGGGGGGGGTGGCAAGAATGACCATTTAACACGTATTGATTAGGGCATTACAAATTGTACCCCATAGCCGATAAGCAATGCCGCGTGGAGACAGAAGGTCTACATCGAAGAATTGATCTGAAACGAAGTACTTCGTCGTGGAAGGCAGGGTTGAAACTCTGCCCCAACCAATGTAGTAGTATAATTTAGTCATAATTTTGAGAAATATCTTTTTTGATTAAGTATTTTTGTTATTATTATTATTTTAGGGATAATTTCAAATATATACAATAAACTAATTAATTTACAACAAATATAGTCATATTTTATTTACATAAAAAATAGCCAAAAATCATATGAAATATATAGTGCATGTATACAATATAGATACCTATACATGATCTATATATTAAATATACATTATGATACAATAAAAAACTAAATATAATTTGACTATATATTAATTATAAATACCTATATATGATAAATAATTATTTTTACCGAATGATCATGTAATTATCCCATTAGGGCAATGGGCTCAACTAGTTTGTAGTTGGTGCCTCTACATTAGAATTTCTGAAAATGTTGGCTCTCAATTTTATATAATTTTAAAAAATTTAAGTTGTTAATTACTAAGACATATAGAAAAAGATATTTTATTTGTTATTTATTTTGTTCTAATTTATGTTACACATAAAATTTTGAGAATTTTTTAAAGTATTTTCTTTTTAACAAAAAGATAATCGTTAAAAGATTATTAAAATAATTATTTAATTTTATTTGTTCAGCTTAAAAAGGAAGACTTCATTTTTTATTTTATATTTATTTTGTCCTAATTTTAATGTTTATATGCTTAAAATAATTTATTAGGATGATATAGTAAAATCATATTTAAAGCAGCTGAAAAAATAATTTATTAGGGATAATATTGTAAAATTATAGTTGAAGCAACTGAAAAAAAAAATATAAGGAAACAACCATAAAAAATTTGAAATTTGATCTATTGCCACGCTTAATTGGCATCGGTTGTACAACTGTAACAATATATGATCTATCTCTACAGTTATAACCGTAGTAATAGATATTTGGTGTTGATAGGAAAATTATTAAAATAAACTGTGGTATTATCCCTTAAACCGTAGCTATATATTTTTTATTGCGACAATTATTGTAATCGTAGCAATAGAGTACTTATGGCAACGGTTTTTTTTTGCAAATCAGGGACACTTTTAGTTTCCCAAAAATAATTTATTATATTTCCCTCCACTAACTTATAACCCGCGAACTTTACTTATTTCCCAAAGATAATTTTACTCTTTATTCCAACTAACTTAGAACATACAAGAACTGCAACACAAAGCTAAGCAAGGGTTTCTTGAAGATCAAAGCTGCGTCACAAAGCTGTGATTTCTCTCTTCTTCTTTTGTTGATTTTTAAGATCATTAGAGGTTTAATCTTCACTATATCTAGCTAGATTTGCTGAAGGAGCTGAAAGTGTTCAAGGTGGGTCGGTAACTTAGACAACAATTTGAACCTCCATTGGTAAGATTTGTTTATTTCTCTAGTTATTTCTTGATTTCTAAGTCCTCACAATCGCTAATTTGTAGTGCATGTACTATTTTTCAAAATCAGAAATTTCAATAAACTTCAAGTTGTACAATTTTTTATTTCTCTGCCTATTTCTTGATTTTTAAGTCCCCACAACCTCTAAGTGGTAGTGCATGTACTATATTTTTCAAATCAAAAATTCAATTAAAGGGTTTTGAACATCTTTCAAGAAAGCTCTCTTTGGATCAGTATAGCTCCCCTTGTGGGAAAGCTTGTTCGCACCTCCAGTGGTCAATGATGATACCAAGGTCTTCTACAATGTGAAGCTTCAGTGGTCTTTTGCATATAAGGTACGATTTTTAAGTTCTCTCTATTTGTCGTCCAATATTTCAAAGTTTTCATATAGTTTCTTAAAAAAAATCAAAAGTTTGATATTTTAGGTTGCATATGTGTTATTTGTTCTAATTTAGGGCATACCTGTGTTGCTTGTTCTAGTAAGCACATCTGTGTTATTTGTTCTAGTTTAGATTGGCCATAAAATTAGTTGGTTTTAATTTTACAAGTCAAATTCTTATTTTTAGTTATTTGTTGTATGTCTTCATTTTTATTTTGCTTGATATTGATTTATAAGATTAGGATTGTTCGTAATGAGATATTCATCTTTTGTTATTGTGCTTCCACATTTTGTTTTCTCATTTATGATTGAGATATTAGTGGAACACCCATTTGTGTTTTGGGAGACTAGCATAAGTCTTGTAGTGTTATATCTTAGTGAAATAGAATGTATGTTCTTGTTCTTTTCTGTTCTTGTAATTGGACAGATTGCATTTATAAAATGCTTTCAGATTGTTGGAATCTTATGTGATAACAAGAGACTGATTTCTCGTTCAAAACAGAAAAATGTTTCCTGGCATTAGAAGAATACATATGGCACCATTTAGTGATGAATATTTGTATATGGAAATAGCGAATAAGGTACATAGTGGATCATATCACCTTTCTTCTTGATTTCGGAGTTTATCCTGTTCTAAAAAATTCTCCTTTCTTCTCTAGCGCCCCTTCCAACCGAGACAAAGAAAACCATGGTTCCTTTTCTTTGGGGAATGAAGGTTGATGATGTCATGACCTGGGGTTAAGGCCTAGATGTGACACAGCGAATGGGGACCCGAGAGTCCCCAAACAAGCCTCGAATTACCAGTATCCACATCATAGGTTCAAATAGCGTCTAACCAGATATAATTAAAATAAAT
Organism: Solanum rostratum; assembly: GCA_029948455.1. Lineage (NCBI taxonomy): Eukaryota > Viridiplantae > Streptophyta > Magnoliopsida > Solanales > Solanaceae > Solanum > Solanum rostratum. The sequence goes on along the minus strand of CM057053.1, from coordinate 10,054,273 downwards.
GAAATCAAATCTCAGGAATTTGTTCATATATAGATAAGCATTACGACAGTCGGAAAAGCCTTGTCCAGGAAAGATTTACAAAATGTCCAACATTTGCCTCTAGTCAAGGAATGGGGGCCAGGACAAGTTCCGGGCTCACCCTCAACAAAAGAACATACATAATAAATGTGAGAATTAACTAATTCGCTCTCGAAAGACAGGGGTCACCACAAAAAGAATCTTCAAGAAGCGGACTATTCGTCCAGTGGCTGGAACCCAAACTTCTCGGTCCCTACATGGTAAAATCATATAGGCATAAAGTATGCGGTAGTACGTTTGAATGTACTAAGTATGCGTGCATGTAATGCATATGACTTACCGGACCTACATACCAATGTTAGATGACAGGGGAACATAATATACAAAGATCATATAAGCAATGGAATTCAGTATACAAGATGCCATGTGATTCATGATGCGTGGAATGCGATAATGCTCCAACATAACGGGGATGGACTATAACCGACAAACCAAATCCATGAGAGCTATTACACGAATTGGACCGATTGGAACCTCCCACCGGTAGGGGAGAAGATTACTTGCCAAAGGTAATCAACATCACACCTTATGGAACACACCATTTTGGAGGATGGTCACCTTCCTTACGGAAATCACCATTTCGGAAGGATTTACTAGAATCATATCAAGACATGACACAGCATAAGCAAGATAGATGAATATCATCCGTCCCTATGTTGGCACATAGTTCAAGGAAAGGGGGAGGGCCCCAATCCATCGGTGCTAAGTCAACCACATCCCATAAGACTACTTATACATATATATGTATATCCGTGCTTACAAGAAGGTCAAGTACACGTTTCAAAACGTTCAAGGTACATTTAGGTTCAATGACAAATTACAAGATCATATGCAAGGAATAGCTCACCTACATGTTCAAGATGGTGCAAGCACCCAAAATACTCCAAGAGCCATAAACATAGACTTACCGGTGATCACCTTCTAGTCATAACCAAGCCTTATCAAAATTTCATATAACAAAATTGGGCTTAACGCCCACCATAATTTCCATGTAAAACGCAATGCATGATGTAGGAATGGCATGAGCGATGTAGAGTAAATCTGTACTAAGAAATCAAGAAATCCACAATAAAATACAAATGAAAAACTATAGTATAGATCACCCATGCATAATACCATCTTTAGGGGACATGCATGTTCATAGTTTCATAATTCAAAGTAGTGTATCATAAAGAGCATAACATAACTTAAGAATCCGGAATAATATACAGCCCATGCATTAATTAAAGTTAACAAGATCAAGTAGCAAAATTCAAATTCAAGGTGACTAGAACTTCATGAGAATAATTCGAAAGAGTTTTGGGTCTTCTAGGTTGAAAGGACCCAAGAATCAATCCCACATACCTGACTTGAAGATGAACTTGAGGAGAAAAGTGGACTCCAAATTGATGATCTTGACTTTGAGCTTTAGAGAGAAGTTGGAGAACTTGTAGGAGTATATTTTAGAGAGAGAGGGATAGAAATGAGAAAAATGGCTGAAAATGAAGGAGTTCAGCTGGTTTAAGGGGCTTAGGAGGGGTGGAAAAGTCAGAATTCACATTTAAAACAACCCAAATTTCAAAAATGCCATTAATGAAACGGACCTGAATTTGGTCCGTCTGCGTCACACGGTTCAATACACGGTCCATGTAGTGTCACACGGACCGTGAATAGTGTCGTGGTCCAGGACTTAGGTTCGCAGAAGAAAATTTTTGCCAAACCAAGCGGCCCCACACGGACAAGTTCACGGACCATCTGATTCCACACGGGTCGTGGCTTGGTCCGTATACAGGTGACTTTCCACACAGTATACCAAACGGAAGGCCACACGGACTGTGTGACTCCACACGGGCTGTGTAGGCTCCTCCGTGAAGTGGTCCATTGTCACTCTACGGGAGGCCATACGGACCGTGTGTTTCCACACGGGCCGTGTAGGCTCCTCCGTGGAGTGATGCCAAGTAGTTTTTCTTGGGAAAAACTTTTAGACATCAAGGTGACGCTAGTGAGAGAAATATCTAGGTCTTTACAGATGAGTACTATGTTTCTGCCATGTTAATGGTTTTGAATGATTTAAGATGTTTGTTGATCATAGCAGTAGTTGTTATGGTAGAAAGTATTCGTTTGTAATTGTGGTGTTTCCAGTGAAGAATCTAATTTTCTTCAATCCATTGTAGACATCTTGTAACAGTTCTTCTTCTTGCATTTTGCCCATGAAAAACACTGATATTTTGTTCATCTTTGGCTCTTTAGAGAAGAAGATCTCAATTGCTAACAGAATATCTCTTGGACTTCTATGTCTGGGTAGATATTAGGTGAACAAGATTAACAAATTGAATGCCATCTAAAATCAGTGTGGTGAACAGAACTTTTGGTATTAAAGCTTCACAGTCATCATGGATGTCTATTAGATCTTCATTTGTTTCCTTTTTAACAAGAATCAATTATCCAGTTTTTTGGCAAAGTTTATTGATAAAGGTCTTTTTGTCCAAAACTAGTATCCATTTTACTGCTAGCATTTACCACTAGCTTCTACAAATGTCTGCTAGTTTGGATGTTGGCTTTATTTTGCTTTATACACTCTATTTATCAAGTTATCTATAAATTAGATATTAATAGCTAACCAAACATTTATGTTGCGTGCAACTTTACTGTGGACAATTAGTGATATTACAGCATTGACAATGCTTTCGGAATGGAGCACCAAACGGAGATTGGCATACCCCACTTGCAACTATAATACTTGTTCCCAATATCTCAAACATAGTCATAAGATGTGTTACATGGGTTATCGTGCATTTTTACCTCCTGATCATCTTTTTAGAAGAGATAAGAAATTATTTGATGGTAAAGAGGAACATAAATCTGCACCTATGCCCTTATCGGGTGTACAAGTGCTTGAAGTACTTCGCGATTTCAATAATATTTTTGGGAAAGGCCAAAAAAGAGAAAATGAAAGAATGATGGTCCATGGAAAAAAATCCATATTTCTTAATTGCTATACTGGGCAACTAATAAATTGAGGCACAATCTCGATGTAATGCACATAGAGAAGATTATTTTGTGATAGTTTGCTTGGGACTTTATTGTATATATTTGGAAAGTCCAAAGATCATATAAATTCACGCTATGACTTGCGTGATATGGGGGATACACGGAGAGCTTCAACCAATGGAAGATTGTGATACTGGAAACATTCATTTGGCTAAAGCTTGTTTCTCTATGAAACCAAAAGAGAAACAACTATTTTGCACTGTTTTAAAAGATGCCAAATTTCCAAAAGGGTGTGCCTCTAATATATAAAATTGTGTGCAAATGGAAGAGATGAAAGTATCAGGATACAAAAGCCATAATGCTCATTTCATACGACATTACTTGATCCAGATTGCAGTCCGGAAAGTGTTACCCAAGAATGTGTCTTTAGTCTTGATTAGGTTAGGGAACTTTTTTAAAACCATATGTAATAAGGTCATAAGAAGAAGTGATCTTGATAAGATGAAGGCTGAAATCATTGATATACAATGTGAGCTTGAAAAGATTTTTCCTCCATCCTATTTTTATATAATGTCACATTTGTCTATTCATCTGGTAGATGAAATTAAGCTTAGGGGTCCGACTTATTTGCGTTGGATGTATTCTTCTGAAAGAAATATGTGTGAATTCAAGAGGCTTGTTCGTAATCGAAAAAATCCCGAAGGATCAATAATAGAGGGTTGTAAAGGTGTAGAGTGTTTGACCTTTTGTTTGAGATACCTGATAGGGTGAAGACAAGATTTAGTAGGTACCAAACTGAGGATGATGAGGACATTCAAGTAGCGAAAGATGATGTTTCACTGTTATTGCCTAAGACAGGTCATCCAATCGGAAGTAAGAACAAAAGGAAAGGCAAGACTTTTAGTATGGAGCATGTTGAGTGGTCTGAAGTACATCGATACACATTTTTTACTACCAGTAAAAGTTGACGCAATAATCAAGTAAGTGTTGAAACTTCATTTATATGTTATGATTAATGTGTTTTGAATTTCATTAATAAGTACATATTGATTAAATTGCAATACATATATGCTTGCAGGGAACATAAGAGTTTAGTTGATAATCGTACCAGAGGAAGTGCCTGGGTAAAAGCACAGATCCATAGTTTTCATGCCCTGGGAGGGTACCCTTGGCGTGACCGATACTCAAAGAATATTGCTAGTCCCCAAGTGAACCACTTAGCCTCATCTCATCTAGAGTCTCAAAAATAAATATGTAAAAATAAAGGCTAGTAGAAAGAACTAGCTCACAAGTCTCAACATCAATGCTCGACCATCATCTATAAAGCCTCTATTACTACTCATGTGGTGCCAATGACAGACCCATGGCTACCCAAAATCAACATAAGGAAATAGTCCAATCTCTAACTCTAAAGCAAGATGAATAAACCATAGTGGATCCTCCGAAGTAGGGGAGGCTCACCAAATTAGTTGTAAATCTTAGATCTTCAACGGAGCGCCTGTTGACGATCTCTAGTACCTGCCTTTGCATCATAAAATGATGCATTCCAGAGTGGACATCAGTACTTGGAATGTACTGGTATGTAAAATAGCTGAGTGAAACAGAAACCAAAAGAATAATATTGAATACAACATCAACTCAAAATAAACATCAAATCACATCAAATAGTCAAATGTCCATCTATGAAGGAATAAAGAGTAGACAAGTGACACATCAATAACTCAAACTCATAATACTCTCAAACTCATCTCAAAGGAGCTCACCTCTTTTCATCTCATCTCAGAGGAGCTCACCACTTCTCATCTTATCTCAAAACTCATCTCAGACTCGGAGTACTCAAGGTAGGAAATTATGGGAGTTTCTTTTATCCGACAACAATCACTTATGAGCTAGTGAATGTACAACAATCATGCTGATGTTGCCACAACCGTTCCAAACTTGCCAGGTAAGGAACACTCAAAAACCATATCAGCTCACCCAATATGGAGTCAAATTCAATAAGTCCACTATTGCTTTTAGGGACTGTTACTCTCGAGGGAACCATAATATATGTGATGGTTCTATGACTCACCTACGTTTGGCGATGTAGTTTGACGAGTTCGAGTCGAACTAACTCTCCCTCTTTCGATGCTCGATACTCCTCCCATGACTCAATGCTGATAAATCCTCCATCTCAATTCGCAACCAATCTCGTAGGGACTCGAACCCCTTCAACAATCGGTATCTCATAGGGACTTTAGCCCTTTCATCAATCATCTTATAGGGTCCTTGACCCTCTCATCAATCTTCTCCTTAATGACTCAAGATTTATAACAATTATTAGGAAGCAAGTGAATACACACATCGGTAGAGTTCATTTATAGAGACTCACAAGACAATCAAATTATGTCAACTCATCATCATTGTCATCTCAATCAACAATCTCGACTCAAGGCTCTAGACTCAATTCTCAAGTTCAATATGCATGCTTTTTCAATTTACTCATGTAGGGTTATGCAAGTTCTCATGAAAGTATTCAATTTAGGGTAAAAATAGTATGATGATCATCAACATATAAAACATGTAATTTCAAATCAATTTTTCAGGAAACACCATCAAGAAATCATACATGTAGACTCTTCAACTATCAACTCATCTATGACCTCTATGGGGCACATGAGAGAACAATCCCATGTTTTAGTTTAGCCTTACATACCTGAGATGTAGCTATCAACCAAGCACGTCAGGGATCTCTTCACGAATCTCTCAACTCAAGCTCTTCTCTTCTCTCCTCAAGCCCTAGCCTTGGTAAAGTATTGGGATAGGACTTAGAATGGGGGTTTTAGATCATTTTTATGTCAAAACGACCTTATTTGATCATATAGAGAGTTTAGGAGAGGTGGAGAATTGACCGAAATGTCCCTCGTAATAATTTAAAAATTCTCAACTCGGAAAAGACACGGTCCGCGACGCGGATCGGTCGCGCACAATATATTCTCAGGAAAAGTTTTTGAAAGAGACTTCTCAATCCTGTCGCACAATTTAAAAAGAATATAAGTGCTGGTCCGCGATGGGTGCGCGACGCGCCCCTGAGCGTACTAACACTGTTTTGCGCTTCGGATAAAAAAATTATCTTTTAATCGGGTCACTCTAAAAATCAACCGAGACCATTTTCCACTCAATTTTGCGTGGTGATCACAAATCCGACCTCGAATTTGCCATACGAGCATCGAAAGATGTATTACGCGCATACCCTCTCTCTAGGGGTATTTTGGTAATTTTACCGGGTGTTACAATAGTAGAGAATTCAGTGATTGGTTTAGGGACAAAGCTAAAAATATTGAAGTGTCCAATCATTTAAGATGGCATGCCAAATGGCCTAATTTTGTGGCTAAAAAATATACTGAATATTTCATTAATGGATATCGTTTCCATACGAAGACACGGGATGCTCCTTGCAAAACTCAAAACAGTGGAGTGACTTTATCAGCAACAACATATAGTTTTACTAGTGCTAGGGATCAAAATTTTGTCGATGGAATGGTTATCTATTATGGAACTATTCAGAACATCATTGAGATTGATTATTGGAGTTGTTTTAATATTGTACATTTCAAATGTTATCGGTTTCATAATGAAGTTGATGAATATGGCTTGAGTCGGGTATACTTCAATAAAAAAGGTTGTAAGGATGATCCTTTTGTACTAGCATCTCAAGTACATCAAGTTTTTTATGTGGAAGACCCAATTGAGAAAAATATTTATTATGCAAGTAATAAAGTTCTAGTAGATTTGTATGATTTGGAGGAAGAGAACTGTCCTAATATTGAAGAAACATTTTGGAAGGAAAATAATGATGATATTGTTTCTTCAGAAAGATTACTCGATGTAGATGTTAGATGGTCGAGAAAAGATCTCCCAATTGATACCATTGATGCACCTTCCATCTCACATCATTCACAAGATGTACCTTTAGAAGAATCAGAAGAGGAAGATGACTTCGATGATACTGATTGGGATTGGATAGAGGCTGATGATTGACAAAGGATCTACCGAACTAGTTCAAATACATTCTCTTGTTCATTTTTTGTAGGGGTATTTCTTAATTGTGCTCTGAATGATATCGTAAGGATTGTGAAAAGGAAGATTCTTAAATAGGATACCTGAGGTATTTAGCACTGATGGACTGGTCTACATTTCTTTTTTAGATTTCTTTTGGGCTTGACCGTCTGATTGGTGGTGCATAGGTGATGTTAGGCTTTGATCTTGAAGAGTCATCTTGATGGTGTGACTGTGTGGTGGCTATATAAATTAAGTTAGATTGTAAACTAGTTCAAATACTACAAGTTAAGAAATCAATTTTAACGTGAGTCCCTTGCTTGTTATTCACATTTGCCTTGCTAGAATTTCTTTGTTGAATGATTGAAATACTATTCTCTGTTAGATTTTAACTTATCACTCTTATTTTTATGCAGCTTTTGATAGTCATGAGTCAACAAGAGTCTTCAAAAAGAAATAAAAAAGCAAAAAAAAAGCATATGCTAAACCTGGATCGTTATCATTCTTGGCAAATAAAAAGCGACGGTTATTGACAACAAATGAAATAGTTGAAGTTATAGAGTAAGAGAAAGGACAACTGCTGAAATTGATTGAAAAACAACCAGTAGCTCCACAGTCTAAAGTAAATGGACAATCTGTCGAGGCACCAACTTTCGAGGATCATCCTTTTGAGCAACAGCCTGTTGAAGAACAAGGTAACATATAAGCTCAGGAACTTACTTATTTCATTCATGATTTCTAAGTTCTTATATTTTCCTGTAGCTGAAGGCGTTCCCACTAAAAATACGAGAGGTAGAACGATGATGCCTAAAGTACATAGTCTACAAGAGCGTAAATTGATCCTACTAAATACTTCAAATCAACCGGTTGGTCCTACTGAAGACGATGTAACAGAGCTAAGCAGCTTCCTAGGCACATTGGCAAGAAATGTGATCCTTTGTCCAGTTGATATATTTGATTGGAGGGACATGGACACTAAAAAAGATTTATGGGATTACACCAAGATTTGGACTTTTTAATATTTAATTATTTTTAAAGAAATTTTACTTCTCTTTGATAACTTGATGACACCAAATTGTAGGAGAAATACAATATTCCAGATGCTGCAAAAGCTTGGATTTTGGTAACAATTTGAGATGCTTGAAAAAGTCTTAGAGCTGAGTTGAAGAGAACTTATTATGACCCATATGACAATGATGAAATTCGAATGTCAATAAAGCCTAGCCATACTCTAGAATGTCAGTTTAGAGAACTCCTCAAATATTGAAAGTCTGAGAAATTCCTGGTGAAATGCAGTTCGGAATCTAAAATTTTCAACTCATTCTTTTTCTGATATCTTCTGTGATATTGTTGTTGTTGCAATATTTTATTTTTTCATTAATGCTGAACCAAATACTTTCTTTTTCGATACATTCTATGGAATTTATATTACTTAACTAACATTACTGATTTATTTATTTACAGAAGATGTCGAAAACAAATACTAAGAATCGAAAAAAGTTGTTGAATCCACACACTGCAGGCAAAAAGAGTTTTGTTGTAATCCGTAATAGATTGGTGTGTTTTCTTATTTTATATCTAGTCTTAATCTATCATTTAAGCAATTTCTCATATCAATTTTCTTGTGACTGGGAAAAAATAAGAAAACTGTATCATCTAAAGAGCTCTTTGTGGTCACAAGAACGAGGAATCCTAACCGTGTGTACAAGCCCTCCTATGAAAATACTGCAAGTAAAATAATTTGAATACTGTATATTAATAGATTTATAATGAGATTGATTATTTATTTAGAATTATATACAAGACTCTGATTGTTGGATATGTTTTGTTAGGCTGAAATAGAGGAACTTGAAGCACAAACGAGTGCAAATGGCCAGTCTGTTGATTCATTTTCAGCCGTCATGGGTCCTGAACACCCTGGACATCTAAGACTATATGGAGCGGGGGCTACAAAGACTACTTTGAAGAAAATAGTTGGCAATTCTTAACCAACTTTAAATGCGACAAATGGTGTAGTGAAACAAATGGAAGAAAGGATCCAAAAAATGGAGGAACAAAAGAGAACTATGAGACAAGAAGTTATTTTTGATGTAATTACACAGCTATAGCATGCCTGATTAATTGACCCTAACATGCTAGCAGCATTGTTTGTTCCATCATAAAGAGAAGTTGCTTCTACACAAACGGTCGAACAAAGTTAGTGTTACTAATTTTCTGTTTTGACTGTTTCTTCTTTTTCTTCTTCTTCTTCTTGGAACATTATTTCTTTATCAGTTGCGACTCTATGTTCTTCTTGTTTATTTTTCTATTGCGACAGCTGATGTCGTTGCTAAAAGATTCCTTGATGTTAATGTCGGCTTTTAAGTTTCTTTGCCATGTGACCAATACATACACCTAGCTTGACTCTTGTTTATCTATAAGAGGAGTATGGCACTAGCGATATGTATATCTTGGGGATGATTGTTAGCCATATTCCATGCTATGTACTTACAACCCGTTCATATGATTCTATTGATACTGATTGTTTTGGATACCTATCGTACTTAGCTGTTGGGTTGTCTATGGTTATCCTGGATACTTGTAAGTTTTTCTGGACGGTTATGTACTTGTTTATGTCTAGACATGATCAATATTGCTTTTGTTGATACATATACCTACTTAGCTACTCGTATACCTATTGGGTTGTCTGGTACTAGGGGAATCGCACTACATTCTAGGAAAGTAGTTATCAATTGTACTCCTGATTATATATCGTGACTCTGCTGTTATGATGTATTATTATACTGGACCCCTGGATGTTAGTGACAGGGTTGTAATCTTGATTATAGAATGGAGCGGGTACATGATAGTTAGATGGAGATTTTGATTGAAAGGTAAAAATATTGTTCAATGAGTATTTTGATAATTTAACTTGTAACTTCTTTGTTCTGAGTTTTAAAATAATATAATTAGACAAATATATATATAGATATATTCCTATCACACAATAAGAAAAAAGATATGGCTGAACAATCATAGAGATCAATCGTATGTACTATGTAGCTGTTGAATCCTGTTAAGGACGAAGAATTTCCAATTGTATAAATGAAGTCATGTTCCATTCCTTGAGCTTAACTTTCAATAATTTGAGTTTCTCAGCAAAAGATGAAATCTAGCCTGCCAACAGTGTTGAAAGAATTCCATAATGTTGATTGTTATCTCAGGTTTTTATGGCCTTTCTAGAGCATATGTCATCATGGATACTTCCTTGATTTGTTTTGAGATGTTTTGTGGATCATGGAAACTGATTTAGCACAAGTGTATGCTTTAGATCAGATCAATTGTGAAGTAAAATTTACATTTATTTTCCTTAGATCATTTGTATTGTGAGTTTCTAGGTGATGAACAAATGTAAAAATGAAAAAGAGAAAAACAGAAGAAGAGGAAAGCCACAACTGCCATCCCATTGGTAAGGTGAAAGAATGGCAAATTGAAAAAGGGGAGTGGGGCAGTTCTTTCTTTTTTTTTACAAAGAATCTATAATTTGGCTTTACTATATATTGTGATTATGTATTTCTTGCTTGGGTGGATGCTTGGTTGAGTTGTGAACAAAATTTAGCACCCTTAACCATGTGTTTCGTCTTGAAATTGAATTTGGCTGTCGGGATTGCAATGAGCATGATTGTTAGCTTTTCACTTGAATAATGAAACAAGTAGAATATTCTTTTGGGATTGAACTTGTTTCTGTTGACTGTTGGTAGTTATAGCCAAATTCTTCAACTTGGCTTATCATCCCTTTGCTCAATTTGATAATATTTTTCTAGACAATTAAGTGAGGTTTCTGGTATTACTTTAGCTTCTCTATCTTTCTGTTAGGGTTATTAGAAATGAATCGCTGGTTTGCAACAATTTATTGTATGTAGATAATGAAATTGAAGAAGGGGATGAAAGTGCTGCGTGATGGAATTGAAGATGGGATGGATGAAAGTGTTGCGTGTTGATGACTTCACCTAGACGATGTGCTTTGCTAGCTAGGAACTGAATTGGGTTTCTCGCTTTACCTATGTCCCAAAAATCCTTTATTTTTGAAGATTAAAAAAAATGTGGTGCACGTACTTTCACCTTTTTGTAATAGTTAAAACATACTTATGTACATGCATTTTGCTTTTATCGCTATTAGCAACACTATGGATCAATCTTGTTGAATTATTATTTTAGTAATATAAAGTTTCTTCTCATGATCAATTTCTACATTTTCTATTATAAAATTATTGTGGCAACTCAATATTAAGAGTATTAGTCACAATTGTGGCAATAAGAGTATCTGTGGCTATGATTATTCCAACTGAGTTTATAGATTTTACTGCCACGGTTACAAATCGTGGCAGTAATAGTATCTATATGGCGACGATTAATCAAACTGACTTTATAGATTCTACTGTGACGGTTATAACAACTGTTTTGTAAGTCCTATTGCGATGGTTTATAACCGTGCTAATATAGTTTAAACCATCGCGAATTTCCTATAGCAAAAACCGTAGCAATAGGGATATTTATTGCTACAGTTAAAAGAACCGTACATATAAAACTCATTGTGATGGTTGTTAACTGTACCAATATAATACTAACCGTAGCCAATTAATTCTAGAGAAAATCGTCGCCATAGATACCCTTATTACGACGGTTAAAACAATCGTTGGCAATAATTGTGGCAATAGATCTATTGCTACGCAATCAGTTGTGGTGCCCATCTAAACCGTGGGCATTGGGTATGTCGACGGGTTCGTAGTCTATAGCGATGGTATTTGAACCATCGCAATAGATCAAATTTCTAGTAGTGAAAGTTACAAAATTATTTATTATACTCTAAATTAGTATAAAGTATATTCTTGTGATACTCTATTGGTATATTGATACCCTATCGGTATCATATAATTTTGACCTCTTTTTTTAATAAATAAAATAATTAAGAGAAAATTATTAAAGTTACAAACTTATTTATTAAATTCTAAATTAGTAGAAAATATATTCTTTATGATACTCTATCGGTATATTGATACCATATTGGTATCATATAGGACTGAACTTAATCCTCTGTGATACCCTGTAGGTATATCATACAAGGTGGTGCTAACGTCAGCATGACATCAACGCACGAACTTTAATATTAAGGGTTGGAATTTTAATAGTACGGAGGTATAAAATGTAAAAGGGTATATGGATTTAAATAGTTTGCTTTAAACGGGCACAAACTTAATTTTCCCACCAAATAATCTCAAAATTAGTTAATACTCTTTAACCAACCATAAAATAAAATAATCTTGTAATTTATCCCAAAAGACAGGAATATTATCTCTTTATCTGTCATACTTATCTCCCAATCGTTTATTGGCGCAATATATGAACTTAGATATAAAATTGGCATGAACTATGCTTTAAAAAAGAGGGGTGGATGGGGGGAATGAATGACCATTTGACACGTATTAATTAGGGCATTACAAATTGTACCCCATAGCCGATAAGCAATGCCGCGTGGAGACAGAAGGTCTACATCGAAGAATTGATCTGAAACGAAGTACTTCGTCGTGGAAGGCAGGGTTGAAACTCTGCCCCAACCAATGTAGTAGTATAGTTTAGTCATAATTTTGAGATATATCTTTTTTGATTAAGTATTTTTGTTATTATTATTATTTTAGGGATAATTTCAAATATATACAATAAACTAATTAATTTACAACAAATATAGTCATATTTTATTTACATAAAAAATAGCCAAAAATCATATGAAATATATAGTGCATGTATACAATATAGATACCTATACATGATCTATATATTAAATATACATTATGATATAATAAAAAACTAAATATAATTTGACTATATATTAATTATAAATACCTATATATGATAAATAATTATTTTTACCGAATGATCATGTAATTATCCCATTAGGGCAATGGGCTCAACTAGTTTGTAGTTGGTGCCTCTACATTAGAATTTCTGAAAATGTTGGCTCTCATGTTGTGCTGACCTTTCTATTTCAACTTTTTGTATATGCTTATCAATTGGGTCAAATAAACTTTGTATGATAGAATGGAAAAGTAAAACTGAATACCTCATACTCAGAATTGAAATCATTGAATATTATGCTTGCTTTGAGAAAATAATGCAACTAGACATATACTGTAGTTGATAGAGGACAAAAAGAGCAGACTCGTTCTAAGAAATATTCTAGTAAGTTGTAAAATGCCTTTTTTAAGTATTTTTTGAATCATCATTCAGAATATATCTATTTCTAACTAGTTACGAAAGCTCGTGCTATCATTGACTCAATATAAATTATTTTTTTGTTGCGACTTATATGAAATTAACAGATTTTTTTTATATATATTTTAAAAGATTTTAAGTTATTAATTACTAAGACATATAGAAAAAAATAATTTATTTGTTATTTATTTTGTTCTAATTTATGTTGCACATATGAAGTTTTGAGAACTTTTCAAAGTATTTTCTATTTGTATTTTCTTTTTAACACAAATATAATCGTTAAAAGATTATTAAAATAATTATTAATCTTAATTGTTCAGCTTAAACGGGAAGACTTAATTTTTTATTTTTTATTTATTTTGTCCTATTTAACGTTTATATGCTTAAAATAATTTATTAGGATGATATAGTAAAATCATATTTAAAGCAATTGGAAAAATAATTTATTAGGGATAATATTGTAAAATCATAGTTGAAGCAGCTGAAAAAATATAAAGAAGCAGCCATAAAAAATTCGCAAAATATTTTTTATTGATCCAACATAATAAAGGAGAAGAAGCAAGCAGTTGAAGAAGATATGACAGTCGAAAGCTGCCCAAGCAGATAGTACGATCAGAAGCTCCCCAAGCTTATATTTATATATAAGTAGTAATAAATACAAAAAGAGCCAGCAGTTGTTTTTCTTTCTTTGTATTTACTTTATATATTATTTACCTCCATTTTGATTTATGCAAAATTACTTTTTAATGGGTTTTAAAAAAATGGTTTCTTAAAAAAACTTTCTTTCTCAATTTGTAAATAAATTATTTTCTTCATTTTTTTTATTTTTCATAATTTTATTTTGACAGTCAAATAATATGACTTTAGCTAGCATTTTAGAATGGTTTTTTATCATATTGATTAATTTTTTTTATTTATAAATTTATAGTATCTTTCATATATTTTTTTTAATATCTGAATTATAATCCTAAAAAATTAAAGTAATCTGACTAGTCAAATAGGTTCATTATTCTATTTATTATAGAGAGACGGGATTAAATACACTCTAAATTTTAAAAAATAAGTAGGAAAATTTACCATATAGAATTCCAAAAGGAGTCCAGCTTAAGCCCTCTTTAACTATTAAAAAAAACTAAGATAATTCACATATTTAAGTTTACTTTTCTTAGTTTGACCATTGAAAGTCACAAGTAATTCAAAAACAATTAATAGACCAAGTTCATTTTTAAGATTTATGTTGCTAGACCTCATAGATAGAATTTTTACATGGCACGCCACTTGAATTTTCTAAAATGTGTTACTCTCACATTTTACATAATTATAAATCTCTATATAAATACTCATGACAATAGCAAAAGACTAAGCAAAAACCCTTCATTTAGATAATTTTTAAGTATATCAACAATGACTTCATTGGATGGAAATGGGATTTTTCGACCAGAGGCTAATTTTTCTCCTAGTTTGTGGGGAAATATTTTTAGCTATTCTACTAGGGATTCTCAGGTAAATATATTTACGTAGTCAAATCTCTCTGTAACGACGTAGTTTTTCTAGATAATATAATATTGTAAAATCACTTGATTGGTTCAATATAGAACTTGGTCATTAAGTTTTATTATTATAAATGAACTACTTCATCCGTCCCATTTTATGTGATGGAGGGAGTATTATAGAATGGTTTGAGTATATATGCTTATTTAAATTGTCTTTTAGGCATCCTAATTTCGTTCTATATACTATAGTAGCTTTAACAAAATTACCAACAATGAGAATTGCCTTTACAGATATCTGAGAAAGTTATAGAGGAGATTGAGACATTGAAAGAAGAAGTGAAGCACATGATAATAAGTAGTGCTACCAATGACATTGAGCAAAAAATTCATTTGATTGACACTCTTGAACGTCTTGGTATTTATTATCACTTTGAGGAGGAGATTGAAGATCAACTAAGCAAGATGTTTGATCTAAATGTCATCCATGGAGAGGATGATCTATACAAGGTTGCGTTGTACTTTCGATTGTTTAGGCAACATGGCTATCCAATCTCTTCCGGTATGTTTCTATACACATAGTAAATTTTGGTTTCAATAAATGTTGTATACTTGTATTATATAATTGTTCGTCTGAAGATACTCTTAACATGGTGATACTGTCCATTTTAGGGCAAGTCATTACGGCTTTTTCTTTTTGTCTTCCCAACTATCAATATGAGATTTTGTTCACATAACTGATATAACGAAATGTTTTGTGTGAATTAGAATGTTTCAATCAATTCAAGGACAACAATGGAGAATTCAAGAAAACTCTACTTACAGATGCAAAGGGATTGCTAAGTCTGTATGAGGCAGCCCATGTTAGGAAACATGGGGATGACATATTAGAAGAGGCACTTATCTTTGCAAAATTCCATCTTGAGAGGATAACACCTAATACCTTAGATTCTACTCTTGAGAAACAATTAACACATTCCCTTATGCAATCTCTTCATAGAGGTATCCCAAGAGCTGAAGCACATTTTAACATTTCAATATATGAAGAATGTGGATCAAGAAACCAAAAGCTACTAAGGCTTGCCAAATTAGATTACAATTTGTTGCAAGTGCTACACAAGGAAGAGCTTAGTGAACTCATACAGTAAGTTATTTTTCAGTTTATGTTGTTTATGAAGAGTACTCTCCCCCCTCTCCGTTTTAATTTATTTGTCCTACTTTTTTGTTTAGTCTGTTTCAAAATAAACTTTTCTTTTCCTTTTTAAAAAACTCTTTAATTTTAACTTTCCATATGACATGTTTATAATTAACATCACAAGATTAAGGGAGGTACATTTTGGTTCACTTGGCATTTCTTTAATTTAAGACCGACCACAAGATTCGAAAGTCTTATTTTCATTTTTAAATTCTATGCAAGTTCAAAATAGAATAAACAAATTGAAATGGAGAAAATTATTTATGGATAATTATTAAATTAACTAAACATTACACTTCCATTTATTGTGAAGGTGGTGGAAAGAATTGGATTTTGCATCTAAACTTTCATATGTGAGAGACAGAATGGTGGAATGTTTTTTTTGGGCTGTGGGGGTGTACTTTGAACCCCAATATTCTAGAGCTCGAGTTATGCTTGCAAAATGCATAGCTATGATTTCAGTAATTGATGACACATATGACTCTTATGGAACTCTTGATGAACTAGCTATATTCACCGAAGCTGTAGAACGGTACGTCACGTAAATTGAAACAGAGAGTATATAAAATTATTTTGTTGTAACTGATGTATGGAGTGGATACAATTAAATAACATTCTTTTTTATCATTATAGGTGGGATATAAGTGAAATTGATCGACTCCCAAACTATATGAAACCGATATACGCATCTCTTCTCAATCTCTTCAACGAGTATGAAAGAGAAATCAATGAACAAGATAGATTCAATGGAGTTCATTATGTCAAAGAAGCGGTATGGCACTTGAAAAACACTAATATTACATTTAGTTTGCTCGAACTCTGCAAAAATGTTGCTGCATCTGCGTCAGATTCTTAAAAAATGTACTATTTTTGAAGAATCTGACACTTATCTGGTGACATTTTTAAAGATTCCAAGTAACATAGAATATCACTTTCTTTTGATTTTATGAATTTTCAACTGCTTAATAAATATACATTATTTCTTGAATAGATGAAAGAAATTGTGAGGAGTTACCATATTGAAGCAAAATGGTTCATTGAAGGGGAAATTCCATCATTTAAAGAGTACCTAAATAATGCATTGGTCACTGGAACTTATTACCTACTTGCACCAGCATCATTATTGGGCATGAAGTCAGCATCAGAGAAAACATTTGATTGGATGATTAATAAACCAAAAATTCTTGTGGCTTCTGCAATTATTGGTCGAGTTATTGATGACATAGCTACTTATAAGGTATTATCATATACTCCTTCCGTCCTATTTTACGTGATATCCTTTGACTTGGCATGGTATTTAAGAAAAAACGGAAGATTTTTAAAACTTGTGGTCTGAAATCATTCTTAGATATTTGTGTGACTGAGAATCATTTCATTAAGGATAAAAAAGGAAATTTTAAAGGTAAATTGTTTCCAATTAGAGTAAGGTAACATTATTTTTGTGATGGACCAAAAAGGAGATAGTAGTACAAAATTTGTACACGTGTGTTTACAAACATTGTTTATAACATTTTCATGATGAATGATTTTTTCCTTATAGATTGAGAAAGAAACAGGACAACTTGTCACAGGGATAGAATGTTACATGCAAGAGAACAATTTGTCTGTGGAAGAAGCAAGTGCAGGACTTTCTGAAATAGCTGAAAATGCATGGAAGGATTTGAACGAAGAGTGCATTAAGACTGCTACTAATATGCCAACTGAAATCTTGATGCCTGTTGTGAACCTAACACGGCTGATTGATGTCGTCTACAAGCACAATCAAGATGGATACAGCAATCCAAAGAATAATGTGAAATCTGTGATTGAAGCTTTACTTGTCAATCCCATCAATATGTAAGGATTTTGGATGCTCACAAAACCACATGGAAGACCATCCATGAAATAAGTTTATGTAATTAGTTATCAATAATTTTTCATTAATAATTAATTTGTAATCCACCATATTTTCTTTATTAGTTGAATTCAAAACTTCACTTATTTTACTGGTACGACTAAATTGTTTGTGCATTTAAAAACGTTACGACTCAAACTCGGGTATGATGACACTTGCCTTAGCCCACCAAGATAGTTAGTCTAACATAATGATTTACACAAGTAAAAGCGAAAAATAAAGCCGAAATAACATTTTCATATAGCTAGATAAAAGGTGCGATTAATCACAACTATAAAACCACCTCGACAATTGGATATCACGTGTATAAGCCGCTAAATTTTACATATAACAGAAATAGAAATACAAGTCTCGATGTTCTTGGTTCTTAAACAGAACAAAAGAACAAGAAGAACATAATAAAAGAATCTTGAGGGTCCATGGGAGTGACAAATCGCTACCTCTCAAGTCAATCCTGAAAGCTTGGGCCAGGTATGGAAGAACGAGAATGAGGAGGATCGATCTGGAGCTCCTAACTTATGCAGATATGGAAACAAGGAGTGAGTATCTAATAACATTCAACAAGCAAATTACTAAACATGTAGTAAAGCAATAAGGAACCCAAGTACCCTAATTTTACCAATCAAACCTCCACAAACTACAACCTGCAAATAAATCAGCCCAATCTAAAGAATTTATGATACACATAACATGTAATTCCACAATAAATCATTTGTCATGGATCTCAATAAAACCAAGTTCACAAACTAATACGTCACTAAAAAGGAGTATTCACCATTCACAATAATTAAATGAAGTGCAAAATAATGCAATGCTATATCAAATAGGATGATGCATGTCTGTCCTACGATATATATTCGCTAGACTCAAAGTGGAACTCATGGGGAGGCACACATGGTTCATGTATTCGCTGGAACCATTTTTCTTTGATATTCTTTGTAACTAGTCGGAAACATTTCCATTCGACTTAATTCTTTTTTATCGAAACTATTTTTTGGCATAATTATAACTCATCGAAATCATTTTCCTTCAGCATCAAAATAACTGTGAATCTTGTATTCAATGTTTCAAAACCAATATAAAAAGGCATGTTCGTATAAATCAAGAGCATGAGAGTATTCATGGCAATAGGGCAACTTGGATTGAACAATCCCTAGAATTCTCCCATCATCTATCAATATCATGAATCAAATCTTTCACATTAAGGAGCTCATAGATACATATCATCGAATAACCTTTTTATTAACCCTTCTCATCTGTTAGATAAGTTAATCAAATAATTCATCTCATAATTACTAATTCTCCATACTCTCCAATACCCATAGTAAGGAAATACAAGGTTTTACATATTAAACTAAGGTTTAGAAATTCATTTACCTCAAATCAATCAATCAAGCACAGTTACTCCAAAGCTTGAGTTTAACCTTTTGTGGGACCTTTGATTCAACAATGTCTAATCAAATATAGATTTCACTAAAAAAAAAATACAATAACAATAACACCCAATTCATTAATTTTGAAGATCAAATTCAAAATGAGTCAAAAACTCATTCTCTAGAAAGTAGAGGTAAATTTGAAAATAAACACATAATTATGTTATTCAAAACATTTGAAAACCAACGATCGTGTATATGTATATGTATATATCTTATGACTCAATTATGTTGTATTGTGTCTATAGTAGTTTTGAACAGGTAACTTCCAAGTCCTGGGAGGGTTAATCTAGTGTTTGTTGTATGTTATATGATATCAGTTCTATTTCTCTATGGCTACTTATCAGTTGATACTTGTTGGCTTTCCTTCAACCCTTACACTTGTTACTAGCATTTTCGAGTCATGGTTAGACTTGCCTATCGAAGGATCTAAGGTACGCGTCATCCTGACCTTAAAGTCAGGTCATGACATTGATTTGATCATCTCTCAGGCATGTTATTCGTCTTATTTGTCAGTTTGAAAAGTTTAGCATCTTACTCATGCACACACTTTGTCAAGCATTCAATTTCTCTAGTCAAGTTTGCTAGTTGTTATTCTATAATGAAAGCCATTTTGATATTGCAAAAGTTGAGATGAAAGGTAGAGATTGTTCCACTGGGTGTGCCAGAATTTGTAGACGATAAAATTTGTGTCAAGAAAGTAATAATCAAGAACAAAAATATCATAACAATCGAAGTATTTTATTTCAATATATGAGTATTAGATACTCTATAAATTCTCTTATTCACCTTTTCAAATGTAAATTCAAGGGATTTTTTAAGCTTGATCTTCAATCTTGTAGAACTTGATGAATTTGATCTTGGTTTGTACTTGAATTCAAGGGGCTTTTGGGCTTGATCATGATTTGTGGATTTGATAAGCTTGATATGGACTTGAACTTGATTTTAACCTACTCTTGAACTTGATCTTGACTTATACTTGAAATCACGGGCTTTTGAGCTTGTTCTTGAATTGGGTGGTCTTGATATTGAGTTGATCTTGAACTTGAATGCTCGACTGCTTGAGTTCTTGAACTTGTAGCTTGTGGAGAAATTTGCGGTGTTCGATCCACGAACTCTCTCGAGATTCTTGTTAGAATTCTTGTTGTGTTTTTTTGAATTATGAGGACCCCTAATTATAGTTGTAGAATAGAGGAATTATAATAGGAAAGGTTTCCTTTCAGCCGATCAGATTTTAAGTAACATGACATATTGGCCTTAGTGAAGTGAACTTGTCATTTTGACACATGACATGATCGATCCCGTTGGCTTCTTTATTCAACTTGGCATACCATGTCATTTGGCACATGGCACCAAATTGAGCCTCTGGGATGAGATATTATTGGGCTTAACAAATTTGGCTCATCTATTGTAGTTTGAATCAACTAATTTGGACTTTAATTAAATTCATATTTTTGGGGCTTAAATAATTAACTCAATTATATTAATTCATAATATTTATTTGGACTAATATATTCATGAATTTAATATAATATAATTCAAATCATTTTAAAATTATATTTAATAATTTTTAAATGAATATAATTTTTAAATGATTACAACATCAAAGGAGACCGAACAAATATCTCACTACCCCAAGTTCTTGTTCACACATGATCTTCAACAAATGATGAGATGGATGTTCAATAGATTCTTTTGAATGGTAATGTTGCAAAAGGCATTGATAACGTCAATATTTGAGAAACTAAGATATAAAATTAGAATGTGTCATCTCCAAGATATCACATAAAATTTTTATTAGAGGGTGTGTAATACGAGTTGTACTCTTTTTTCCTTAATCAAGGTTTTGTTCCATTGAGTTTTTCTAGTGAAATTTTTAATGAGGCAACACTCAAGGTGTATTTCATTAAGTTTTTTTTCACTGAATTTTTCTAATAAGGTTCTAACAAGGCATATTATCTATAAACATCCGAGGGGAAGTATTGTGAATTCATTCAATTGTGTGGATGTCTCATTCACTTAATTCCCTATGTAGCGTACATATTTATTGTATTACTTAAATGTTGTTCTAACATATTTGTCAAAAGTTATAAACTAATAGTGAAAGGATAGTTTACACCCTTGTGAAAATACACACTTCTAGATATTAAAATAATTATTTATATTACATTTTACTTGTCTTCTTTTCTTGTTTAATATTTTTATATTATTAATATTTTACGACAATTGTATTGAATTCTTGTATGGAAGTAGGAGAAAAAACACAGATTGTTGACAGGTGAGTAGTGATCTTGGGCCTAATATTATGGAGTTGAAGAATAACCAAAGTAGATGTTTTTTATCTTATGAATTTCGTCCCTAATTACTTAGAGTTTGTAACCATTGACCAATTTTTTTATCAAGTCTTGTGTATATAAAATAAAATCTTTTGATTCATTGAACATTTAAAACTACTTTTTAAATTGTACATGCAAGACCAAGTCTCTTCTTATCCTTACACCATCTCAACCATCTCAAGAAAGAAGCAATTACTTCCAAATGAAGATGTACTAGAGAGTGGAAATTTTGTGCACTACAATATTTTTGGCTTTTAACCATCTCGATTAAGTGTGGCCTAAATTATAAAAAAAATATTGTCTTTGATCAAAGGTCACACTTTTTGCCTTTAGGCAATGCTTTTGCAGGGGTGGCCTATAAAAGCGTAACCTTTAACTTTAGGACATACTTTTTAGGTGTTGCCCTATCATCTACACTTTAAAAGCGTGACCCATAAGGTACAAAGGTCACGCTTTGTAATATGATACCTCATACAGCAACACTTTTAGTTCATACAACTACATTTTTAAGCATGGCCTTTTCGTACTTACTGGCTACGCTTTTGAAGTGTAGCCATTTATAACATCTCTACAACAACATTTTTAAGTGTATCCTTTGCTAACACCCATGCCATAATTGACGTTCCTATAGCTACATTTTTGAGGTGTTGTATTATTGGCTAAAAAAATATTTATATGCCAAAAGAATTTCTTAATGAAAAGTTATTTTTGTATATACTAATTATACTACACATAATTTATAAATTATCTCAAGAACTAATTTTGCTTACAAATAATTAAATGTATAGATTTGCAATAAACTTCAAATAATAATGTCTTGTACTATAAATTCTTATAAGATAGTATTTTAAAGATGTGCATACTAGCAATGAATTCCACAAAATCAAATGTGTTTAAACTCTAAAAATAGTTCAGAAACTCCTCCTATCATTCACTCCAATAAATCAAATTGACTTGTGGCCACCATTCAAATTTGATCCCTTGCATTTTTTTACAGATTCAAAAAAAAATTAGAGAAAAACCATGCTCAATAAATGAAATGTAATACCAATATTTCAGGAGGGGAAGAGATGAAGATCATAAAAGTTTTATGTTTTCCAGTTTATACACTTTCCCAGTTTACTGCTTTATAGAGTATTAACATAATTGTCAACTGTATAGATGCTTGTTTTCTCCACAGAACAAATAAACAAATATATGATAGCTTTTATTGTGAATCATTCGTTTACAAATGTGTTTTTTTTTTTTACAAACTTTAATTTTAATTTTTTACTTGGCATGTTTTAAAACCACAAGGTCAATTGATATTTTCGTATATTTACATTTTTTTATTTTATGATCAAAAGATGAAAAGAAAGTTTTTTTTACCATTTTAAAATCCTAACCAAATTAATATTAGACTAATAAATCAAATTGGAGGGAGTAATTGATGTGTACACTGAGAACTAACTACATTACATACAACATATGTCAATTGGCTCATTGGGTACTTCCAAAAAAGTTTTTAGAGGGAAAAAACAATTTTGGCATGAATGAAATGTTTTGTTGCTACTAGGTCAGTTATGGCATCAGAAAAGAGGGCAACAAACTACTCAGAAACAACCCTTGAAGGGCAATCCTACAGTGTACAATCCTTATCCTAGAGTTTCCAACAACTTTGCTAAACACACACAAACTAACCAAAAAGCTCCCTAAAATAGTAACCAATCCAAGACCATTGCCACCACTATACAACAGGACCTTCACATCCCTGTTCCACCCACCAACCAGAAGGACCAGGGCGATCCTAATTCTAAGAAAGACCAAATCCCTGAACCCTCCCATATACTATGGTTCAAACCTTTGCCACTAAACTTAGGCTCAATATGGCTAAAAATGATTGTAAATACAGTGTTTATGTTCCTAGATAATAGACTAAGCAAATAATTTGATATGCTCATATATTTCTTGGTTATGAGTTTGAAGCGCAATACCCTAGATATTAGACTGAACCTTTTCAAAAAAAATACATGTAAACTAAACAGACCCAAAGACATAAAACAAGAAACACTTACCAGAAGAAATATATTCATCCGAATACATAAAACATGACCCAAAGTGTTGCCTAGATTTGGTATGGTCTTAGGACTAAAACGTTATTGTGGTGATTGTAACTTTTTTTAGATTTCATGTTCAGTTTTCGTATTTGGAGCCTTAAAAATTTGGATTCGCACATGAAAGTCTCATATAAAGGAGTAAAAATGTCTCTAACAAAGGCAACATACTACCTAGTAAAACTCGAACATGAAATCTCTGATTAAAAATACAAAATTACATACTAGTTCACTATAACTCTTAGCTTGGTGGTTTGTTGTAAGTATTGCTCCCTCTGCCTCAAATTAATTGAATTTTTTAGGCTTTTTTCGATGTTCAAAATAGTTGAATTGTTCAAAGTTCAAGATGAATGTTTGAAACTTTTTCCATATTTGGCATTTCATTTATTGAAGTTTTATATTTTCTAGGAAACAAATTACACTGCGTATTTATGATCTCACAAAGGACAATAGTAGAAAGTATGGTGTAAATTTTATCTTTGAATATTTTTTCTTAATATGTGTGTGCGCATTAGCTTACAAATTCAATAAAAATGGGACGGAGGAAGTATAAGATAGCCAATTATTCACTCTTCCACTTGTACATTATTTCATTAATTGTCAATCCACCAACGAAATTAAAGGTCCCAGCTTTCCCACTTGAGCATGTAGATAGTACGAATCTTTTTGCTAAAAAAAATATATATTTATTTGTAAAAAATATTCACCACTAATATAGTGAAAAGGATGCGATAGAAATTTTAAAGGACAATTATGTATTTAATCATGCTGATTCATGAAAAACTCTTGCATTGCTAATTAGTTATGATTTGCCATGTATTAGTTATATATAGACAAACCATGTGAATAGGCAAGAGGTCACAGATTTAAGCCTTGAAAATAGTCTCTGGCAAAAATGCAAGGTAAGACTGCGTATAATATACCTTTTTGGATGGGCCCTTCTTCACATCCTACGCATAGCGAAAATCTTAGTGCACCAAATTTATAATTTTTGGTGCTTGTTCTTTTTGGTGCTTTTGTTAACTATATGAACAAAATAAAGAAAAAGAAAAGGAATTGATATTTTGCTGATAAAATCATAAGATCAATCATATTTGTTTATTTGATTGTCAGCAAGGCTATTTCTTTCTTCTTCTTTTTCCTTCTGTTTATTATGGAGATGTACTTCATGTCATAAATAAGCTAGAATACACAAGAGTTTTGTTGTTTTTAAGTAATGTACTAGATAAATAACTTCCAACATGGTGAAAATTATTCCAATATTTGAAATCATATTTTGTTAGTTAAATGTTATTTACGGTATTTCTTATATAATCAACTTATTTTAAGTGTGGTTGAGCAACAAATGAGTCATATTTAAGGTGGGTTATGTACTTAATATTTGAGTTATTATGGTGGTCAATTACTACTAGTTGAATGCTCATACATTTAGCTCAATAAGTTTTTAAGTGTCATAAATGCTAGCAACTCAAACGAGTTCAAATTAAAATTAAATCAATGTTAATGCTAACAAAAAGAAATTCAATTCAGGAAAGACAATTGTATTAGATATCTATGTTGTTTTTCAATTTTTCATTGGTTTAGACCAGTGTTTTAAGAAAGTGAGGCGCAAGACATTTTATGCAGCATGAGGTGAGGCTAAATTCTGAGACTCACATGGATATGTGTGGCATATATCTCATATTTCTTCAATTTAATAATTTTATTTCAATAGATTCGAAAATAAATTTAAATAAATTACTAACAATATAGAAAAAAAAATATTATAATCATTATTTTGAGAAAGGCACTAATAGAAAAAATAATAATAGCCGAAATAATCTTTTAAATAAAATCATCATCCATTTCCACATCTACCGGTTCTTCCTATCCTCAACTAATATCTACACTAATTATTGTTCACACATTTAAAAAAAGAAAAGACAAAAAGTGTAAAACTAAGGACAAAAAATGAATAAAGTTGTATTAGGAAGATAGTGCTATAAAATCTCTATCCTATCAATTTTATGCACTATATTCTAAAATTTATTTATATATACTAGTGTTATTTTTATGAGAGTTATTTTATTTAGTTATTTATATACTTATGAAAAAGTCACTATGACATGAAAAAACTTATAGTATAAAGTATAAATATTATTATATCAATAATTTTAAAAATATATTATAAAGCACAAATACTTTAAAAATAACAAAAATCAAAATTATCGGTTTGACGGTACATTTTTATACCCAAAACTTACATCATGGATTTACGTCTTCAATTTGCTTTCGAAAGCTTATTTTGTACGCTTCATCCCAGGACTCACCCCAAAAACGCCTTTGAAAATACTTATTTAAACCATCAAAAGGTATGACCTAATTTTTTAAGTATTTGATCATGTATTTAGTAGTACCTATTTTAGCATTATTTAGAACTTTTAAATTATGTTTATTTTCAAAACAGCTAAATAATTAGCACTATTTACTTTATTTTATCAATTTTTATTATTGAACAATTTAGTAGAATGTCACGAATCATCTCATATCATTTTGTATTATTTTCTTGAGAAATACTTTATATAATTATATCTCATTAAGATTAAAGAAATATTTGAAGTATTAATTATATATTATCTATCATCAAGTCTTTATAAAAAAAGAAAATCTGAAAATCCTGAGAAAATTGAAAAACCCTACAATAATAATAATACACCCAATAAAATCCACAAAAGAGATTTGAAGATGATATGCAGAACTTGTCACTATCTAAAGGAGGTAGAGTAACTATTTTTTAACGACTCTTAGCTCAAGTATAACACACGCAAATACAAAGAAGAAGAAGAAGAAGATATCGATCAGTATTCAAAGGCACAAGAAACAACAAAAAGATGTGATCATTTGAACGCATCAAAGCAAGAACTATAATATTACGGCAAATAAAAAGCAAAGTAGTGCGGAACATATATACCAGAACCATAACAACAATAGGGAAGTGCGGTCACCAAAATACTAGTGCATTATTTGAAAATTTTGACATATATTGATTTGATTTAATTTATATATTTAAAAATTTAATACAATTAATTTGATTTAATAAATTAAAAAAGTTTGAACAAAATCCAACCTATATACACTAATAAAATCTTTGGATTCATTGTACACTTAGAACTGCTTCTAATTAATCTTATAATACAATTTCAATTGGAACATCAACACAATAAAGAAACAACTACTCCTAATTAAATGCACATGTAGACAGTAGAAGTTTTGTTGTTGCAAGTATTTTAATATAGCCAAGTCTTCATCTTGTACATTATTTCATTCATTGCCAAAGAAAAAAAAATGATATCCTAGCTTTGCCACTTGTGCATGGAGATACTATGGATATTTTTTTGTAATAATTTGAGAGATTTGATTCTTATTCATTTATCTTGGTTTTCAATCAAAGAGACAATATAAAATAAAGTGCCTGATTTTTGTCGATTCAATATTGAATGAAATTTTATAATATACACTATGATATTACTCAACGCTCTAATTAATGGATGATTCAAGTAACTCAATTTGCAATTACTTTCTTTTACTATTTGAATATACTTATCATGCCTGAAATTCGGATGGGACGTGATTGACATCCAAGTAAACCATCAACTAAATAATATGATAAGCCTCACTTAAATTGTTTTGAGTTAAGTAGAAAAGTCTCTTAGTATCGATTACAACAACACTTCTAGATTTCGAAGAACAATTCAAGACAGTTTTAATAAATCTAGGAGAGAGAAAGTATTTTCGTGGTAACACCTTGTGAGGGTAACTTCCACGGTGATGCAGTATTTATATTAATAAAATAACACTGTTACAGAATACACAGAGAATAATAAAAAAAAATAGTACAGCCTAAAATTCGGCAAAATCGTTAATATATAAAAAGTACATTTACATATTAAATCAGGCTCCACATCTCAACAAAGCCAAAATAATTAATAACACTAAATCAGTCATCAGGTCTATAAATAAATGCCAAAAAATGAAACTAAAGTATTGCCATCGTGAAGAAATATAATGAAAGGAGGTAAGTGTTAGAAATTTGAATCTTTTAGCTCTATCGCATGATGTAAGACTCAACAAAGAAAAAGTAACTTAAGATATCATATAGTCTCCCGATTATAAGTGTGGCCTGCTATACCTATAGGACTCTACAAAAAATGATCCGTAACTCCCTTCGGACTATAAAAATAAAAATTGGCGATGAGCGTTGTTATAGATATGTAATCCTTTTAGGGCTTTTATATGTTACCCTTTTTGGGATCTAATTGTGACACTTTTTTGTAACCCTTTTGGGGATCTAATATATAACCCCTTTTAGGGCTATTTCTGAAAGAACTTTTTATGATTTCTTTATGGCTATCCTGTGCACATTGTTTTTCTCTTTAATTTTTATGTGCGACGGGATCAATGAAAAGTGTTTGGCGATCGTAGTTGAGTTTGTTACATTGTGCGATGATCCAAGATTTCTACCTAAGTCATTTTTTAATTCTTGGAATGTCTTTCGTGGTCACCTGCTAACATGGTCAGTGCATAGTTATTTTTCATTAGATTGGGGATCTTGAGTCCTTTATATGGATCGAGGGGGCTGGGTATTCCATCAATTCCTTATTTTTAAAGTGCTAGGTTTCTAGGTCTGCACATTTCCAATTTACATGGAGCGTGGTATTTTGAGAATAGTCTGTTTTCTCTTTCATCATCATCCACCCTATGGAGATATTTTCTTTTTTATGATGTTTACAATATGTCGTGTCACGTGGGAGGGTACCCTAGATATAGTCGGCACTCAAAATTATTTCTAGTGAATCACTTGGCTCAATCACTCACTCAATCAACAAACATAAGAATTAGTTTAAATATATGTAGGGAACTTCTTTGGGGCTAATCAATCGATACTTCAGTGAGACAGAGTGTCACGCCCCAAAGAGAGGGGAAGCGCGACTGGCACCCGATACCGTTATTGGCCGGGTAAGCCACTAAATATGCTAGTTAACTAAACTAGGGACCAGAAGAAAATCGGTCAGCATAACGTCTGAAAGACTAAGCCTGAACATTGTAGGTCATGACCTGGTCAACAGTAAATCATGTACATCAAGATAGATAAACCAGAACGATAAAGTACTAGCTAGCCGACCAGGTTGCCACCACAGAGGTACATGCACACACCATATATACATGCCGATATTATGACTGGAGACTGAAAGATACAAAAGGACCAACCCACAATAACATGTCCACAATAGCCTCTAAGAGAGCCACTAACACTGCCAGGACAGGGGCCCGACTATACCCAACTATACAACAAAAAGTAAGCATCCTGTGAAAGCTCCAAGAAGAGGTGGAACTGACCAACTCACAGCTGAACGGGGCTCCTAGTGGAGGGGTAAATCAAAACCCCTACCTGAACCTGCACGCACGAAATAAAAAACAGCGTCCCCAGGCAAAGGGACGTCAGTGCGAATAAACATGTACTGATATGTAAGGCAGGAAGTAAACTCATAGATAACCGTAGTAAAAAGGTGAATAGAAATACCACTTGTAACCAAAATTCAAGTAAGCCTTAATGGCCAATAAGCAACCTCCTAGTAATAAAAAAATGCATGGTATGCTCGAATATCGCATGTCGTGAATACATATATATAGATGCAAATGCATGACATACCTAACCAAATGCGAGTACTAGTGGTCCTTTTCGGTAGCTAACCGGCATTATATCTGCCAACCTGTGGCCATCTGTACCATATATATATATATATATTTGAGCAAATAGGCCCCATACCTTCGATTATAGCTCGAAGTCCATGCATAACGTGCAATGTATGATATGAGTGTTGAATGCACATAGTAAGCCATAGCAAGAACTTAACCAATCTTGGATCATTGGTATACTTATTCTCATAGCATCATAGTCATTGCCATTTAGCCAATCTTGGCTCATTGGTACACTTATTCTCATAACATCATAATCGTTATCATAGCATATACATATGGCTCGTGGGATCATACATGTCCTTTTTTAACAAGTTTGGGAACTTAACCCAACATTTAGAGTGAAGCCTTAACTTTGAAAATGTTCATAAAGGTGTTTTACCTAATGATTATATTCGGTCCCATGTTAATTAGTAAAATAGGATCAAGTGCCTTAATAGTTTAGATAGGAGCATTTCACCGGAGAATATTGGAAACCAATGCATTACTTGTTAAATGCTTCAATTATATTTTTGAAGGACTGATTATGAATACTACATTCCCTTTTCATTCTACATTTACTTTAATGGCACTACACCAAGAAGAAAAATGCCTCGAACGTATGAATAGGTAGCCGGAAAATCGATAAAATGATATATAGAAATTGAATGTCCAGTTTGAGCGAATGAATGGAATTTCAACCTAATACCATCGTGAATATAACTCAGCTGCAATCCCAATGCCCTTCATAGAAGGTCTTTCTAGCAACAGAATAGTAAGATATCACATTTGACATTTTGGGAAACTTTCCGAATTTCGTGCTAAAAGGAGGGACGGAGCTTAGCCTTAACATAACTCTCCAACGAACATCCAATTGCCAAACATTTCTTCACAAAAGTTGTTCCTTACGTCCTAAGCTTCACAATGACTATATATATGCAGCATAAAAATACCTATAAACAGTCAAAAATTCAGCATTGATGACCAGATTCGACAAGGAGCATTTACGCGAGGAAATGTCCGTAAAACTTCATAAAGATGACCGTAAAAGAGCCCCAAAATTATTTCCTGAATACACCAGCTGCAAACCAACAATACCAGCAAGAACAACACTTTTTTTACAGCCCAAAAATAGCTCCAAACACAGCTAATACGAGGGGAAAACAATTGCAAAGCGTAAGGCACACATTTCTAGGCACGGGAACAAATTTTAACTGTAAAAATGTGAAAAAACTTACCTAAATCACTTAGAGAACTTTTGGGAGCTTTCTCTTCAGTTTCATACTAGTTTGGGACGAAAACGGCTTATTTTTTAGCTTTAAAATGTCAAAATAGCCGACATTAAGTTGGGTCAACCCGACCCGACCCATGACCTAGTTTCCAGCTCGAGCAGTCTCGGTAAAACGGTCATAACTCTTTATTCTGAGGTCGGTTTGATGCGCGGTTTTGTGCATTGCAAACTAGACTCATAGATCTTCAATTTGATAGGTCATGGATCTTTTAACCCTATGTATTTTGGGAGATATGGCCTGATACATTTGACCCAAATTTAAGAAGGATTTCTTAAAGAAACTTACGGTAACTTTGGCCAGCCTTTATCTTGCAAATTTCTTGATTCAAAAACTTAATGTATGACCTTTGTGCTATTAAATAACTTAAACAAATCCATTATTACCAAATTATAAACTTTTAGTCATCTAAAAAGTGAAACCTAATTTAAACCTTTCGAAAAGGGCAAGGTGTCACTCGGGGCATTTCTTTAATCTCGAATGTGCATTTAGGGTATTTCTTTGGCTTAAAACTTTAGGTCATTAACGTTACCACTTATTTGCAGCCTTATTATCCTTAGGTGCAAGCAAAAATCACATGTGTCTTATATAACACCACACTATTTAAATAATGGAAGACAAGAGACACGGGGTCTCACACAGAGGTTATAAACCAGCAAGTCCAAATCAATCAATATCATGAGAAACGGTGTCTAAAGGAAACACGTCTAAGAATAGAAACATCAAATCAATCCATCATTGTTTATGAAACTTCTATCTCTAATCGTCTAGATGGTGTCAATGACAGGTTCATGGCTACCTCAAAGAAAATAAAAGTATGGAAGAAACAATAAATGACATCACCACTAGGCATCTGGAAGCAAGGAGGTCTCACACTAACTTTGGTACGAAGTAGATTGTCACCTCCTCAACCTTCTTAGAGCTTTTTTTACCTTGCGTTTCTTGCCAACATCTAACATAACGTTGGCGGTGCTGGTGGCGTTGACGTCTTCTTCACTTTCCATGTTACCCTTAGTACAAACCTGCTCTGATACTACGATGTCACGGACTTAGAATTTTCGCTAAGACTCTCATGCGACACTAGTCGATTTGCTCACGACTCTTTCACGATCTTACAAATACTAGTAAGCCTTTTCAACTAGGATCGCTAAAGGAACACTGGATAAGAAGACTATAAGAGAGAGCTTTTAAAAAGAAGACTTGTATTACTTGGAAGATTGCTTTACAACTTTCTTTTCTGGATTTCTGGATAGTTTGGCAAGTAAAATGACCCCCTTTATTTATGCTACTCTTAAGGGGTCAAAGTACAAATAATATTTACATGACAAGTCCTCCTATATTTACATATTAGTCCCTTCTCTAGAATTCTCCACACAATTCTATACAATTCTAGAGAAGAGTACATACTACCAGAATAATCTACACATATTAGAGTCTTTCGTAAACTACCCGAAGGCTCCAGATTCTTCTTCTCCTCCGTGCAGAAATAGTGGTGGGTCCTGACACTATAGCCTACTTACATGGAGAACCTATTGTACCATGGGAGCAAACGAAAGTTTATCAAATTGTTATCAAGGAGACCTAATATATGCATTGATCTGAAAATTTTCATATGGGTGATCGGAAATTCATGTTTTGAGGAAATTTATCCTAAGCAGTGTGAGTTAAAAAAAAGACTGTGAAATTGGTTTGCTTAGGAATAGGCATGTTTTAATCAGGTAAACATTGCTGGAGGACTATGTTCATCTCTTAGCGAAAAGCCTGCTTTCTATATTACTCAAAGGAACAGATCATATCTAATGAGAACACTAAAATGGGATCATATGTTTAACTCAGAGGAGGAAACTTCAACAATTATTGCATGGATCTCATTTCCTTCACACCATCCAAACTTTTTTGGAGAAGAGACTAGTTTCTCTCTTGCGGCCGTTGCTGAGAAGCCTTTGCAGGTAGATCTGACTACCAAGAACCAAATCAGGCCAAGTTGTACAAGATTCAAGGTGGAGGTTGACCTCCTTGGAGAATTTCCTAGGCACATCAAGATTTGTGCTAAAAAATAAAGTAAAAAGGTCATGGAGAAATGGATTTGAATTAAATAAGATTATGCACCCAAATATTGTACGACATGTATGATCCAAGGGCATGAAGAGGATCAATGTTATATGAAGCATCCAAAGTTGTTCAAAGAGAATAAAGGAAAGGGTATTGTCCATCAAAAATCAGAAGATAAATGAGTCAGTGGCAAAGGGAAACAACTGCCAATCTCCAACAATAAACTGGTGGAGGGTAAGGCATAGGAAAGGTTTTTAGAGCAAAAGAAAACAATTGGTGGATGAAAGGGACTGTAAGCGAAGAATTGGGTAGTAGTGCAACCTAAGAATAAATTTGACTTCCTTCACACTAAGAAAGGTGAAACCATCAGTTCCAATCAGCACCACGAAGAAGAGAAGGAGGTAGTCAATCTGTCTACGAAGGAATGAGTTAAGAAAGTTTTCAACAAGGAGAAATAAAACAATGTACTGGAACAACAAGCTGGAAAAGAGACGATGGACTGCTCAGACACCCCTAGCAAGAATAAAGGAAAAGTGGAGTCAGGTGAACAACAAAAAACTTCCACAAATAGGGGGAAAGAAATTCTTGAAGATCAACAGAATACTCAGCATATGGTTGAGATTGAAGCATCATCTACTAATAGTAAGGAGGAGTATATTGAAATAGAGGATGATACAGCATCTTCTACTAATAGCAAGGAGGAGCATATTGAAATAAATGATGATACAAATATATCAAGGAAAGCTTTAGAGCAGATGGAGGAATCTGATGAAATATTTCAAATGCTCCTTACATAGATGATGAAAGGGGACGAAATAGAATATTTTATAGGTAAGTAAGGTTGGTGATCTCTCTCCTAGGCATACTAACAGTCTCAAAGCTAAGCGAAAGATATTAATGATACCTTTATAGGTGAAGATAAGGAGTAATAAGGGAAGGCCAGCAACTGTGATCAATGATAGACAAGGCTTTATTTTGGAATATTAGGTCGGTCATATCCAAAATGCATTTTGGATGTTGATAGATCTAAATAGAAGATACCAGTACGCTTTTATAGCTCTAATGGAACCCTTTCAGGACCTGTTGAGCTAGATCATTACAAAAGGAGATTAGATTCTGACAATGCCATGGTAAATTCATCAGGTAAGATATGGATCTTTTGGAAGCAATATTGGAGCGGAAATGTGGTGATTGACTCATCACAACATCATATTAAATGAGGAAGAAAAGTTGGATGATTTGGAGTTTACTCAATGAATAGCAATTGATTTTGCCCAGTGTATCAACACATGTGCTTTATCTGGAATAAAATTTTCAAAAAGTAAGTACACTTGGTGGAATAGAAGAATCAATGAGGATTATATCTTTAAGAGACTAGACAGAAT
The DNA here is from genome assembly GCA_029948455.1 of Solanum rostratum. Taxonomy (NCBI): domain Eukaryota; kingdom Viridiplantae; phylum Streptophyta; class Magnoliopsida; order Solanales; family Solanaceae; genus Solanum; species Solanum rostratum. The sequence goes on along the minus strand of CM057053.1, from coordinate 10,020,056 downwards.
TTTGGTTAATACTGAATTCACGGAAGATTTCCCTAATAGTGAGATTTAGCATCTTTTCAGGCGAGGATCTGATCATGCTCCTTTACTTGTCCTATGCAAATCAAATGGGAATAATATTATTAAGCCATTTAAATTCCTCAATTTCTGGGGCAATCATAAGAGGTTTCATGAAGTTGCTTGAACATAATTGTATTGTTGACTTTAAAGGAAGTCCCTTCATGGAATTACATGCTAAGTTGAAAAAAGTGAAAACTGCATTGGCAAAATGGAGCAAAGAGGAGTTTGGTAACATTTTCATAAAAAACGCTACACTAGAGGATGTTATTCAAGTCAAAGAAGCCTAGTTAGAAGTGGACCCCTCTCCAAAAAGTAGAGCCCAACCGAGTAAAGTGGAAGTAAATCTAAAAAGATACTTAAAGTTGGAGGAAAAATTTTAGATGCAAAAATCTAGGATGAGATGGTTAGTATAGGGTGATGGGAACACTAAAAAAATTTCACTCTTACGTTCAAGGGAGAAAGTAAATTTCAGTTGAATGAAATAATAGATGAGCAGGGTGAAACCTTAAAAAAACTGCTAACATTGGGGGGAAAGTAGTGGTATTTTTTGTGAATTAGTTTAAAGAAGACAACTTATACCAAGATTTCTCAATGTTAGATCATATTCCTAGGATAATTACAGATGAGGAGAATATTGATTTGACTGAGCTCCCAGAGAAAGAGGAAGTGAAGAATGTTGTTTTTGAACTCAATAGTAGTACTGCAGCCGACCCAGATGGCTTCTCCGGTTGTTTCTTCTAGAAATGTTGGGACATTGTTGCCAATGATGTTACTAATATGGTGAGGGCCTTTTCTCTATGGGCATAAACTTTCCAGGTATGTTACTCATACTAGCCTGATTTTACTTCTAAAAAAAGAGATCCCCTGATCATTTTCAAATTTAAGACCTATAAGCTTGAGTTACTTTATTAACAAGTTCATATCTAGGGTGGTCCATGGCAGATTGGTTGTAGTGCTACCTAAGCTCATTTCCCAGAATCAATTTGACTTTGTCAAAGGGAGGAGCATCATTGAGAATATCTTATTGGCTTAGGAAATAATAAGGGAAATCAATAGGAGAAATAAATTTACCAATGTTGTGGTTAAGCTCGACATGATAAAGGCCTTTGACAGAGTCTCCTGAATTTATTTGACAAAGGTGTTAAGAAAGTTTAGCTTTTCTAAGATTATCATTGTCATAGTGTGGGGACTACTTTATAATAATTGATACTCAATTTTAGTGAATTGTCAATCTTATGGCCTATTTCAATCTACCAGGGGTCTAAAATAAGAAAATTCTTTTTTCCCCACTCTATATATTATAGTTGCAGAGATGTTATCTAGAGGACTTAATAGTCTATACTGGGATAAGAATTTCGTAGGATATGGGTTGCCTAAATGGAGTCCACAAATTAATGACCTGGCATATGCTGATGACATTATTTTATTCTGTTCTGGAGAGAGGGCTTCCATTATTTAGAAGATGAACATCCTGAGGAAATATGAAGAGGTCTCTAGGCAATTGATAAACAAATCAAAGAGTTTTTTTTTATTTGCATGAAAAAACTTCCTTGATCTTTTCAATCAAGTTTAGGAACTAACAGGGATAAAGCAATGATATTTCCCTGACTTATCTAGGTTGTCAAGTTTATTATGGGAGATCTAGAAAGATGTATTTTGAAGACATAATCAGAAAGACCTCAAGGAAAATTATATCTTGGCAAAACAGATTCCTTACTTTTGGTGAAAGGTTTATTCAGATTAATCATGTTTTGCCATCAATTTTAATTCACCTATTATTAGCCATGAATCCTCCCAAAGGTGTTATTAGAACTCTCCATTAAATATTTGCTAAATTTTTAGAGGAAAATTCCTCATTGGAGAAAAGAAAACACTAGTCAGCTTGGGATGATATGTGCTTTCCTATAGAAGAAGGTGGTTCGTCATTTAAATCTCTATTTGATATTAATAGGGCTTTAATTGTTAAACTATCGTAGAATTTCATAACATCTATAAGTTGCAACTAAATATCGTAAGAAGATATATCCCATCTTTGTCATGAACACTGGTGCATCACAAGTTTGGAGAAACATGATTCCTATTAGAAAGGAAGTGAAACCATACATATGGTGGCAATTAAAAGCTGGTAATTCAAGTTTTTGGTTTGACATTGAACCAAACTTGGGGCCTTGTACTACACTAAAAAGAATACAATAGAGAAAGCAGATGCAGAGGTCAAAGAGTTTATTAGAGATTGTTCATAGAAAAAAAATCTATTAAAGGACTCTATTTCTTCATAAATGGCTGAATATATTGTCAGTGACATCAAACTTTGCATTGATGATACAAGTGACAAAGATTGGTGGACAGGTAGATCCTCTAGAAGTTTTACTGTTAAGATTGCCTATCAGTTACTGAGACACAAGAAAGAGCAAGTGGAATGGGCTAAGAAAATTTGGGTGAAGGTTTTTCCTTACAAAATTCTTTTTTTCCTATGAAGAGTTTCTAAAAGAAGAATTCTAACTGATAACATTCTAAGGAACACGGGGATACCAGCGGTATCTAAATATTATTGTTGTGACATTAACACTGATAATAACATGAATAATTTATTTTTAACAGCGTTAATATCCCTGTGACTATAGAGGCAGTTTGTTGCTTGTGCGAGATTCAGATTAGGCAATGGTTATATATACACACTATTATTCTAGAATGGCGGAAGCATGGAGAAAATTTGCGGGCCAAAGCAATAATGAATGTCATTCTAGCCATTCTTATATGGGAGCTATGGAAGAGGAGACATGTTACCAGATATGGGAAAGTAGTTTCTTATTGGAAGCTTCAGAATAATTCCAAGAAGACTATCTAAAACTGATAAGGACTGTATTTTCAAATTGAAAAAATGTATCTATGGTTCAGACTGAAAGTTTTGACACCTTACAAAGGTACTAGCCTAACGTAGATGTCAGCATTGTAAAATGGAAGTTTCCACATCTTGGGTGGGTAAAATGTAATACTGATAAAGCAAGTAAAGGAAACCTAGGTAAGAGTTCCTATGGCTTCTACATTAGAGACCAAAAAGAAGATCTTATCTATGCAGAGTCCAACTACATAGGGGTAACTACCAACACAATTGCTAAAGTCAGGGCCATCAAGGAAGCCCTAAACTAATGTATACCACAAGGTTTAGGGAACATTTTGTGGAAAACAGATGCTTTAAGTTTGAAGAACATCCTACAGAAGGATTAGAAAATCCCATGGGAGATTATTGAGTCAGTGGAAGAGATCCTAATGCTAATGGAATACAGAGATATTTAGGTCAACATGTGGTCTGAGATTTAGGTCACCATGTGGTCTGAGAAGCCTACCAACTAGCAGACTATATAGCTAATACAACATTTGATAGTGAAGAAAAGCACATATTCAGGTCATTCAGTCATCTTCCTAGCATGGAAAAAAAATTCTAAATTTGGATAAGGATGGAATTCCTTCATCGCGAGTAAGGAAAAAGAGAAATACAAACAACATCAAATAGATCCATAGCTAATTGCAAAGCCTTAGAGTTTGCAGAAAACAAATATTTACAATATAGAAGGCCAATGATAAGAATTGTGCAAATACTAGTTACATCTAGCCTAAACAGCTCCCAAAAAGTGACACGAAACAGCAAATGGGGAAGAGCCATAACCAGGTTAACAATCAGAGCATGCACCATCATCCAGACCATGTCAAAAGCCAAACGACTAGGCCTCTTTCTCCGATTGGCTTTCTGACAACAAGAAGAAGGTCAAAAGAAGAAGGGATGCACAACAGTCTAGAGACGAAAAGTCGATCAAATAAAGATGAAGCGGACTACTGACATATGCGAATATTACCTATGATAACATCATTTGATGCCTCGTCCTTCACCCTCATTAGAGCATCATAAAAGTGGCCTTGTCAGCCTCCACCTCGGTCGTTTGTCCTACCATCCATATTGTCTCCTAAGAAACCCCTTAGATGTCTTATTGTCTGCCTCCATGGACACATACGCACCTCCATGGCCCTAAATTTGAGATCTACCTCTGGTGGCCCTAACCCTGGTCTCTATCTTTGGGCGGTGGTTGCATTGTTGATGTAGGTCTAGCTCGATAAGGGAACTCTTTGGACTATTGATTAAATGAATCATAGTCATAAAATTCTTATGCTAATCACCCTGTAATAACTCAACTGTGGTAAGAAGGAAGTAAATCTAATGCTCTCAAGCTCTGCCTAGACTAAGACCACTCTGATGGGCTAGATACCCTCTAAGGAAGGTAAAGCCACCTGAATAGGCCAACTGTACTGTCCTTGTTGGTACCTATCCTAATTAAACCTCTAGCGAGGCTTATCAAAGTTATCCCGATGCCTAGACTAGGATCCACTATAGCTACTCTAGTGTGTAGCCCTCTTGTCACTACCTCTTTCAGCCTCATGATGAATATGCTCTATAATGCGGGCGTGATCGACTACATCCAAAAATGAACAGCCTACAGATACCAAGTGCTCCCTTTCCACCCGCAGTTGAAATCTCAACCCTCGTACAAAATACCACACTTTTTTCTTCTCTGCAGGTAGAATCATAGTGGCATAACAGGAAAGTTGGTGAAACCTGGCCTTATACTTTAAGACCATCATAATACCTTGATCTAACCTGGCAAAATAATCTTGAAGCTGGTTCCTGACACTTCAAGGAATATATCTGGCCAAGAAAATATTAGAGAAATCTTCCCATTACAAAAGAGGCAACTTGGCTGGTCTGGCCTATATATTAGAGCGCCACCACTACTTAGCTAGCTTACGGAACTGTTGGGTGATGAAGTCAGCTCTCCTAGACTCCATAAGATCCAAATACTAAAGCTTCTCCAAACACATAATTAAAAACTCCATAGCATCCTCACCAATAGCTCTAGAAAAGGTGGGAGGTGACAATCTCTGAGATACCCTTAACATCTTCTACTCTTGTTAATGTCATAACTCCCTCTAGCGCAGTTAGTTGGGTGCATCAGGCGGTGGGGGTAGCTGAACTTCATAAACTCGTGGGGCAGGTTGATCTCGCTGTGTTGTCATATCAGAAGTTGGCACTGGAGCTTGGGGTCCAATAGGGGTAAGTAATTGTGCAATACCCACCTTTAGAGAAAGAGTCATGACTAATGTGGCTGGGGGCGGCACTGTTGTTGCTCGCTCTCTAGCTGAGGAGGAATAGGCTTGTCCTGGTTCCCCTCAACGTGCTATGGGGATACATATGCATTCGGGGTTGGTGTTGCACCGCTACCTCTTCCTCGAGGTTAGCCTCTAGGCCTATCATAAGCTCTATCAGCCTGCCCTAGAAGGTTATTCCCACTAGCTATACCGCGCCTATGATCCATGAAACTAATAAGACGCACAAGTGCACAAAGCAATGTAATATCGAGAGGTTTCCTATTAACATCATGTAGCCTCCGAAAGATGGGTTACAAATGTCTCTACACCAATTCAAAGGACTCTAATATACGTTAGCTCTATACAAGTGAGACCATTGAACCTGAGGTTCTGATACCTACTTGTCATGATTCAATTTATCGAGTCATGATGGCACCTTCCATATCCCACCGACAGGTAAGACAACCCGTAATCTAGAACTCCAAATCATGCGTGTAAGGGGGAAAACTAATAGGATACTAATAATAACAATGTTACAATAACAAGGAGGAGAAAAACTGAATTGTATACACAAAATATCCCTCCCAAAATTTGGAAGTCACTAATATAGAGTTGCTACAAAATAAAAAGATGAATGCAAGTCCTGACAGTAGATTGATATAAAATAAACCATTGGTTGGTCTTAGAATATGTGAAAGATAGGCCAACAAATTGAGGGAGGCAAAAATGATCCAAAAATGTCAAATGCTTACCCTGATCTTTGAAATAAGCTACTACAGGGGATTGGTCAGCATTGATAACTGGTGCTCGAACCTGCATCACAAAGGTAGATGCAGAGTGTAATATGAGTACTAGAATAATCGATACCCAGTAGGCATCATAGGCCAACTGAGCTAGAAAAGTAAAGACAATATGAAAAAGAGGGATAAGCCTAAACATGAGTAATGATATACAAGTCTACTATAAAGTAAAATAAGTTACTAAATAGGGGAATCTACAATCATTTACACATAACCAAACCCCTCTGAAGGCCCAAATAGGAACCCCCCCCTTCCCCCCCGTGTTCAATTTAAAGTAAACCTCGAGACGAACTCCCATAAGCCCGTCGAATACTCAGAAACACTATGACTACCAAGGCCAGGGAATAAGAAATTTGTAACTCTAATGACTAAAGAACCATATTCTCTAGGTCTGGAATGTTTAAGGTAACGAGGTCGAGACTCATATGCTTGCCAGAAGAGATTAGTATGTTTGAGACCCGAACTAAGACCTGAACGTTCTCCAAGAATGCGAGTGCAGCCGAGGCCGGGATTGGACCCAGATGCTCATCATAAATAATAAGTCGGTATAGGTTGGGCCTATAATCCAAATACTCCCCGATGGGATCCTAGAATGAAGGTCGGGGCATAAACCCAGATGCTCATAGTAAGTTTGGTCGAAGGTGTTGAAAGTTCCTATTTCCAAACTGTACTCTAATAGCCATCAAAAATCACTTTCCACAACAAATTAAACCAATATGACCACCTAAGCATCAATTGAAAATGAAGTGGAGCTGATTACAAAGTCTAGTATCACCAATGCATCTCGTAAGCCACGAAACTTGGGAAGTTATGGTGAAGGTTTTCATAAGAACGATGTTACTACCTAATTAAGGTCCAACTACCATATTCTAGTCTACTACTCCATTCTACAGGGATCTAGGCCAACCAAAATGACGTAGAGGCATCTAAAGCAGGTTTTCATCACCCTACTCTAAGGTTAAAATGCTTTCAACAATCTTATCCATGGATTTAATATCATATAAAGCACCAACAACTAGCAGGATGTGCTCACAATTACCCAAAATTTCCAATGAAGACCTAAAACATGGTCTCTAATATCCAATATATAAATAAAATACCCAGCCCAAATTCAACCATTCTCAATAAGAAATTACACATTTCAGTTAAATCTAAAGAAAAGAAAGTCATAGGTTACTTGTAAATCTATCACGCGTGCTCCAACTCATTGTGTTGGAGCTTTTTCCTTTCGTACAAACTCTAATTGCTAACACACAATCAAGAATGGAACCATAATGTCGATGCGATCATTTTGACGCTAAATTTGCAAGAAACACAAACAGACCAATTATGGGGCCAAAATGAAAAAAGTAGAACCCATGCTAGAAATTTCAAAATTAACCCTATAAAAAGATTCTAAACACTACCCTGAACTTTTATTCTAAAATGGAACACAATTTGAGACTCGGAGCAAACCCAACAAGAATATGCAGCAAAAACCTAAAATTAAGCTAAAGAAGACAACAATGATAGCAGCTATTTACAAGAAATTATCAAAAACGAGGGTTCAACAACTGAAACCAACTCCACTAGAATGATCTAAGACAAAAATCCTACAACCTAGGCTGTTGAATCATTCATTTCGGACCTAAAATGAGTAAAAATCATCCCCTGAAATTCCCCAAAAATGAAGCTTGAAAATGAGTTGTGGCAACAACTAAATTACTATTCTTACCTCTAACGAAGCTTCAAATGTGAATTTCAACCATGCCAACGCATCTCCTTGAAAAATCACTCAATATAGCCCAATAATCACCAAAATCGGACCTAAATGGCTGAAAGATGAAGTCTCAAAAATTTTCAAATTAAGCTCACAAAAGGGGTCATGGCAGCAAGTAGTTCACAAAATTTACCTCAAACGAAGACCCCATATCATTTTCTGAGCTCACCAACGTGTTCCTTGCAGAAAATCCCACAAAATAAACTTTTGAATCACTCAATTTGAGCTTCAAATGCCCAAGAAATCATCACATGAAGTTCAAATAAACGTTGAAAATGGCTACCTTTATAGAGGTGAGGGTACACCAGCAAATTATTCTTATTTTAAAGTCTCCAATGGGGTACACGGGATTCATTTGGAACCCTGTGCATGCAAACGAACGATGCTACCCTTTTAGATTCGATATTTCAAACTCAATGGTGGAGTCAAATTTTTCATATGAGGTCACGACGATTGAATCTAGATCCCCCTCCCAAGGTCATTTTTAACCAAAATCTATTGAGGAGCTCGAAATGAATCTGAAAGCCTCGAAAACCCAACGAAGGGTTATTCTAGACTAAGTTAGACGTTCTAAAGTTAACTGCGCTATCAGAATTTTGATTCGCGCATGTTTTCCAAGAATGTTGACTAAGATCAACTTTTAACTAGTTTTCAAGGCTAAAATCCTAAAAAAGATTTAAACTCACATTGCAAGCCTCAAAACTCGAGTCGATCATGTTTCTAGCCTTATTTGATCATTTCATAGCTAATGAAACTGTCATAACTTCGTTCTCAGGCCGTTTATTTGTATTTTTTACCGAGATCAACTTATTAAGTTATATGAACCTTAAGGTACGAAAAATTGTACAATATCCAAATGAACAACCAGGCGATCGAGCTACCAACGAGTCATAAATAACCTAAGTTCGCTATAGAAAATCTCTAAGCGATTAAATGGAGGCTGAGTAAAATGACCCCCAAAGGTCATTACAATATGGCATATTAATCAGTTGTAGTTATGAGATATAAAATATTTACTCTAATAGCAGGTTTTCAAAATACATGAAATAAATTGTGTGAATCGTGCCATTAATTACGGCACCGACAATTACTAATGTCTTAATTTTTAGGCAATTTTTTTAAAATCATTCTTATCAAAAATAGACCTCATCTATAAATTATCACTCTATTGACCAAGTACTTAGTAGAAGGTATGTATTATTTTATTATAAACATATTTAGATCACATATATGTATTATTTTATATTTATACCAAATACTTTTAACACAAGGTATTAATTAAAATATCAATAGAAATTACTTTATACCTTGGTCTAAACACTTATTACTTAGTCTAAAATATTTTATATCGTACTTTTAAAAAATGTGAAATAGATATTTAAAAAAATATATTATTTCTAATATGTATTATCAGTAAAGTAACTTGCTCTATATATACTTAGAATAAAATAATGTGTACAAGTTGGTATAACTAGAAAATACTTTGTACTTTGCTCTTAAAAATACTTGGAGTAAGTATATTTATAATTAAATACTTTATACCTTGATCTTAAAAATATAAAAAATAGAAAATGCTTTAATCTACCATTTGAACTACTATTGTATTAAAAAAAATTGGAAAAGAAAAAAAGAAAACAATGGTCAGTTTGAAGAGATTCTTTCGTTATAAGATCTTAGAATTTAAAAGATAGCCTGCTATCTAGCATCTCCTTCGAAAGATGCATAATGTAGTGATGGACAATGGTCATTATTTATGTAGAACCCCACCCCAACCCCCACTCTCTCTCTCCCTAACAACAAAATACCCACTAAAATTTTATAAGAATAAAATGTATGCAAATTTTATCACTACTTAATAAAAGTTAAAAAGATTGTTTTCGAAAGATCCCATCTCAAAAATATCAATCCCAAGAACAAAAGATACTAGATTTTCTCTCTAAATATATATAAAGAAAAGTAGTAGTCGGATAGAAAGAGAGAAATGCATTTGTTTCCAAGATTCTTTACGTTTTAGTAGATGTTTGTGCATACATTTTAAACATTTTCTATTTTTCTTGAAATTTATGGGATTGATGACGATATAAGAAGGTATGTTTAATTATATTGTTTTATTAAAAATACTTGAAATATTACATCATGCTTAAATATATTTAGATATAACTTTATAAATAGAAGATGAATAATCACATGATTATGCAATCTCACAAGTGAAATTTGAAAAAGTTAGATCTTATCCTACCTTAAGCAATAGAGATGTCATTTTCTATAAACCCTCAGCTCAAAGACAAATATATCAATACATAGTTTAGAAAGTTTTCTTTTTAACACAAGTGAAAAATTCATGATAAAATTCTAAAGATAACATGACAAACATTATGAAAGAAAGAACAATTAACAACATAATAACACTATAATCAAAGTAGAACAACATAATAACAATATAATCAAACACAAAATTTTCAAATAAAATAAAAATCCCCCCCCCCCCTCCCGGCCCCTCAATAAAAAGGTAAATTTTTTTTTTTTTGACATAATTCATAAATATATAATTTTTTTTAAAGTTGGACTCCATTGTCATTTATGTCTTCCAATTTTAAATGTGCATAAGTAGACAATTAAATTTGTATAAAATTGAATAAGTAGATACACATCATACATGGCATAATACACATTGGTGATCACATAGGATGCAAATTGGTCATGTAAGACAACGCCATATAGGATGCATATTTGTACTTGGATAGATGCAAGCTAAAGTCAAATTAGAAGACATGTTTATTTAGGAAGAATTACTTGGATGAGTGCTTAAAAAAATAAGTATTTTATTTTAGCAATACGTTTTTATTTATTACCATTTAAAGCAATAGATAGCAGTATTACGATAAATTTTCACTTATATTAAAAGCAAATTATGCACGCAATATAAATATATTATAAGTATCAAAAAATATCTTATGCTTGTATAATAAGAAATTGACACAATTTATGATAAAAATATTGTTCATAAAAGAAGAAAATATTATATTATACATATTTTATAAATAATTTTTTATAATATATATTAAAACTATATTATAAGCATGTAAATATATTATCTATTATGTCTTTCTTTTTTTAATTTAGCAATGGCAACATAAGCCAACCTTTGAAAAGTCGTTATAAATTATAAATAAAGCAAAATGCAGCTCCGGTGCAGCCTAAATATATTGGGAAAAGGAGAAAAAAGTTTCCTTCAACACAAAAATAATAATAATAATAATAACAATGTCTGCTCTTTCTCAACTTTTAGCTCATATCTACACCATGACTTTAGTCTTCTTCACCATTCTAATTCTCGAACTCGTCATCTTCATCCGTTCCGTCACCGACACAATCTCCGATTCCGGCCGCACCCGTCCCATCACCACCAAGCAATACCTCAAACTAATCGACGAAAAAAACCCGGTCAGCCGGTTCAAGACGGCGGCCGGTTTTTCCGATACGTGTGCGGTTTGTTTGTCGCCATTTGAAGACGGCGAAGAAGTACGGAAGCTGAAATGCAAGCATATATTTCATAAGGTCTGTTTGGACACGTGGCTCCAGCAGGATTCTGCCACGTGTCCACTCTGCCGGAATAAGGTGCTGCCTGAGGAAATCGTGGTGAAATTCCGGCAGCACCGGAACCAGCAGATGGAGTATGAAGGAAGTGATGAGGAGCTGATTTTTTTGTTATCTGCATTACATGGTAATTATATTCGTCGATTTTTGTAAAATTATTTAGGAAATTTTGTAAATTGTTTTTGTACATAAAAAGATTTAGAGTTTTAAAAGCAAATAATTACTACAATAATTGACTTTGCTTCATCCACTTGGAGTTTTCTATGGCCAATCCTTCCTTTATCTCTTCTTTTTTCTTTTTTATTTTTTAAATACTAAAAAAATTCTAATAATTGCATCAATATGTTAGATAAGTAAAGAAATTATTAATTTTACAATCTAAAGTTACAAAATTTAAGCCACATAGATAATTTAGTCATTTATCCTACTCGAGTGTCGGTAATATTAACTAAAAATTGTAATTTTTGCAAATAAAGAAAAGAAATTGTTGATAATACATAATGGATTTTTTATAACATTATCTTGCAAGTGTTGAAATACTGTTGGTCATGCTCAGAGGAGTGGTGACCTACCAAAAGTTTGGCATGGAGTAATTAATTAATTTAAAAGAATGGTAGGTGAAATGCTTCTAATTCTTTGGAATTGATACCTCCAAAGTCCTTTAAATGTCTTTTTCAATAAATTTATATATTATGCCATGTATAATTAACAATAAAAGTACAATAACATATTCGGTGTGATTTCACAAGTGGGAGTCTGAGAAGGATAAAATGTACACAAACCTCACCATTATTTCATAGAGATATAAAGATTGTTTCTGAGAAATCCTCGGTTCAAGAATCAAACCCCATAAGCAGATTTATGATCCAAAATATTAAAAATTTTAATGGATAAAATGTCATAAATAATTTCTTAATTACAATAGCAGGTCTAAAATTAATAATCCTGTTATTTTTTCTTCAAATTACTCTTATGAAAATAATCCTAACCTCATGATTCAAAATGGAATTCGTCACGGCAGAAAATACAAGTCTTGATTTCATTCAATGTAGGATAAATTGAAGCATATTATTGCTGCTAATAGCTTCGATATATTTTGAATATCTTTCAGAAAAATTATATATTATATTATATGTAATTAATACATGAGAAATTATGGCATTAGTAATACACTGTATTTTAATATATGTGTTAACATACATTTTTACATTTTTTGTGTTATGTTTATGAAAGATATTTTTATAAATAAATAAAACTTTTAGAAATATGTGATGTACAATATTATTAATATACTAAACACTATATAAAAAAAATCTTAACTTGACTAATAATAATATTTTAACATCATTATTACGAATACATTTTATTCAATATTATTTTTATTTATCAAGTGAATCGTTTAAAATGCGAGCTTAACATACCAAAACTCCAATGAGAAATTTTTGTTGAAAGATGGAACAATGCCTTAATTGTTAAGGCAAATTTCTAGGCACTGATATTAAGAACACTTTGTAGTAACATGGAGGGTCGTTTGGGACAAAAATGAATAACATAGGGATAAGTAATATAGAAATTAGTAATGTTCTCACTAGGAGTACCTTCACAAATGAATATTGGGGACGTCATTTCATTCTCATAATGAGAATAAGTGCACCGCAAGACTAGACAAGTTGCTCACTAGGCTAAGGGACAGACTTCATCTCTTCTATTTTCTTCACTTACACTGTACACTTCAACTGAGTGGTCTTGGTATTACACTACCGAGTAAGGGGAAAAAGATCTCAAAAAAAAGATCCTAATAATTTGATTTAATTTAATCGAATAAAAAGAAGTCTATTTTGTACTCTATCTGTATATCCTTTTTTATCAAAATCCAGAAAAAACTCAAAAAAATTCGAAAAAAGTATTTTTTGATTGGATGGGAATGAATGAAAAAATATTTAATCGTCCCATATTGAATCTGGAATTTTGGCGAATGATGACGCCATATCCTCAATCCGATTAATTCTTAACAAATTAGTATTCGCAATTTGTGAGCGGAGGAAAAAAAGACTCCCATTGAGGCGCTACTTAGCTCGTAGATTGTGCCACTGATGACTAACCATACAAAGAAATTATATCATTTTAATAATAACTAATAACGGTGCAGTCTTCCGGTGTTACGACCTGGTGCTCTTTTGTGAAGAGCCAAAGGCTCTTGATGTAGGGAGGTTAGGTCCAGTCTGTTTGCCTCAATTTGCGCCCTATTTGAGACTAAAGCAGGCGGGGGTAGCGACCTCGTATTAAGATAAGATATAAGACTTTAAGTGCACTTGAGCGCCTTTGCCCATAGAGAATATTGGGGACGAAAGTCTCTGGGGGGGGGGGGGGGGGGGGTTTCTATGGAGCAAGTCTCTCATTGCTTTAGCAAACATGTATAGAGAGCTTGCCCATTTATGTGAATGCGAAACAGTACAGTGCTATCCTCAAAAGGCGACAGGTTTGTGCCAAGCGTCAGGCTCAAAATAAGCTTGCCAAAAACAGAAAGTCATATCTTCACGAGTCTCGACACCGTCACGCAATGAAGAGACCCAAGGTTCTGGAGGCAATTACTTTTTTTATCAAATATTTGGTTCCTTGTTTTCCATCTAATCTTGTGTTTGGCTTAAAACTCTACAAAAAAATTTCTTTCCAATTATATCCTTAAATTATTATGAAATTTTTTATTTCATGTGATTGGGTCAAAATAGATTATTTTATTGTGACTTCTAACTAGTTAGGAGAACAACAATTTTGTCGTCATATTTGTTATTTGCTCACTTGAATTATTTGAGGATAAATAATTGTGATCTTAATAAATTGATCACTCATAAAATGTCAATTTTCAATTAATAGAGATAGATCATCTACTTTTAAAATCTTAAAGATGATAAATAATTATAAAAATGAACAAACCATCTATATATTTACACATACAAAGTTGCAAATTGTAGTTTTAATATGGAGTTTATATCTTAAAAGATCACCCAACTATGAGAATTTATCTAAAATAGTCATTGCACTTTGTTTTGTATCTATAAAATCACTTAATTAGGCATTTGTATCAACAAAATAACTCCACTAAATTAATTATAAAAAAAACTTGACATTGCAATATACTTTTTAATGAACCCACAAATAAATATAAATTTAAAATTTTGACATGGTAAATTTATTAATTTTTTATGTTATGGAAATATGAACTCACAAATAAATAAAATTTGTAAGCTAATTTATTTAAATAAATTTACTAATACAAAATTACAAATATAAAACATAAAATCAAAAAAATTTAAAAGAATTTGAGGGATATTTTTGCCTTTACATATCTAATCCCATGGTATTAAATAAAGGTATTAGCTAATACACCAAATGGAAGATATTCATTAATATCATAGAGAGTGTATTAATTAATACATGAATTAACTATACACAGGCATAAAATCGTACTCTCCATAATATTAAATAATATCACACCTAATACATAAATTATTTCATCTAATACCTTCTGCTAAACGACCCCTAAATGACATCAAGCCATATAATTTAGCACTTTAATATTGATGGTTTAATAACTATGGAAATTCAAACAACAAAAAACCATTTTTCCTTTTCAACAATAGTTCTTCATTATATTATTAAAAGTAGATGTTGAATTATATTTATTCATTTTATAAAATTAAAAATTAATTTTATGCTGAACTTTTAATTTTTTATTATGCTAAATTTTTAATTTTTTTAATTATTAATTATACTATTTTTTTATTATACTTTTTAAAATATTATATTTAAAATATAATTTAATAAAATTATTTTTATCATTCATAATTTTTTTAAATTTCGCATCAAATCAACAGCGGACATGAGGGACTACTAGTACGGGGTACTAGAAGAAAGCATATTTAGTGACGTGTTCTCATGAATACTTCATACTTGTGACAAACAGCTGGCAAAACTTTAAAATAATAATCATCTTGTACAACTTTTTTCCATGAAATTTGGCTAAATATCTAAAATACCCTCTCGACTTTAACACATTTACCAAGTAAAACACAAATTTAAATTAATGATCATTTGGACATTTGCATTTTTTACAAGTGTATATCACAAAAGATCTATTATCACAATTAAGGTACGTTCTATACGTGATATGATGATCAAAATTCTCAAGAAAATTTCGACCAAGTTTAGTAGCACACCACACAAATATAAGGCAAATAAAAATAACATAAGAAAGTGGAAGAAAAAAAACTTGATAACATAAAATAGGGAAAAGTTAAAGATAACATAGACTTTTTACACACTTTGTCTGAAAACCTCTAAAACATAGATGAGTGGTTAGGACAAGCCTTAGCTATGTGGGTGTCCAAAAAGAACTAAAAGAGGGAACAACCAATAGAAAAGTAAATCACAAACATGTCCTTGGATCATGAGGACTCACCAACTTCTAGCTTGGGATTCGGTACTAGCCATGAGAAGTAGGAGTGCGATGTCAACCCCCCACATTATGATGCAATATAGACCAGGGAAGTATGCATTAGTACTTTGAATATACTAAATATGTAAGAAATATAATATGGCACAAAGCATGATGTGTAATTGACCAAAATAACTGGTGTAGTAAGGAGATCATAAAAAACATAAGTAAAACATAAATATGGTCAATCCATATTAAAATCTTAATGAAAATCATAAGAGGATATAAATCATAATAACTATAGCATTTGAGGGATAACAACCATAACCGACAATAAGACCATGCAAGTTATTATATGGAATCTCAAAATTTTTCATACACCATAAAAAGAAAAACTTACTTACCAAGGTAGACTCTACCCCGCTAAATGGGTGTTATGAACATGTGCTATATGTGAATCCACTAGCTAAGCCGTAAAGGCCAAATCCTATAGTGGCACATAGTTGAGGGACTAGAGATTGCTATTAGGAACCCCTTAGGTCGAGTTCCCACCTCAAAGTCCACTCGGTGCTAAGTTAAAATCTCACTGAATACTTGTCATAATCATAAATTATATCGGCATAAATCATAAAACTTAGCATGTGAAAAAGCAATAATCGAATATCAACCCAATTTCATAAATTTGATCATAGAATAACACATTTTCAAGTTGATTTCTGTAATGACCCTCTAGGTCATTTCTGTTTTTCTGAATCTTTTGCATGAGCTAGAGCTTTCCTATAGTAACCCCAAGTCATTTGTGACTTGTGGGCATTGATAGTTCAGTCAACTGGTTGTTTGTTAGAAAGATGTGCCGTTTTTCGTCTTAAAGACTTGCTTAAAGTTGAAAAAGCGAGTTTAGTAGTAAATCTTGGGTAAAAGGCCTTAGAATGAAATCTGATAGTTCCATTAGCTCCGAAATGACCAAATCAAACTAGAAACATGATCGACTAAAGTACCAAAGTTTTCGATGTTTTTTTATACTGAAATTTGCATTTTAGCCTGCAAAATAGGTCAGTAGTTGACTTTAGTCAATATTCTTCAAAACGTGCCTTAATGAAAATTTTAATTGCGCATTTAGCTCTGGAACATCGAATTTGGCCTAGAATGATCTTTCGTTCGATTTTTTAGGCTTCCGGGTGCATTTTGGGCTCCTCAGTGGAAATTGAGTAAAACCAACTCGGGAAGTGAGAGCCTTATTTAATCATAACTACTTTATAAGAAAATTTTGATTGCATTATTGGATCCAAAATATCGAATTTGGTATGATTACATAGTTTGTTTGCGTGTTTTGAATTTCGAACGAGTTCCGGACTCTCCATAGGGAAACTAGAAACTAAGTAGGACCAAAGTTGCAGCTGAAGTACCCGGTGACGTCGCAAAAGTGACTCTAGGTCGCTATAGTGAAATCGCTAAAGTGACCCTAGGCTCGCTATAGGTACAATCACCCTTTGGGGGTGGTTCGCTAAAGCGAACAAGGTGTTGCTATAGCGATACCCATGAGGGTATATCAGTGTAATTTTCAGATTTTGTCCAAAGGAAAATCAAACTTTCATCAGCGATATTTTAGTCATTTGAAGGTGGATTTCAGTAATTCAAAAGGCAAAATTGCTTAGAATTTCATAAAGAACATCATGGACTATCAAAAATGACTTTTGACATGTCGTTTAAGGTAAATTTTGTTGTTTTTGATATTATATAATGGTTTCAATTTTGAAAACTTGGGAATTGATTTCTTATTCATTTTGAGTTAGATTTCAGTAAATTTTGGATCTATTTTGTGTATTTATTCGAGGTGCATGCTGTAGTATACTTGAAATCATTTGACTGAGTTGTGTTTGAGGCAAAATAGTAGTAGAAATTGTTGTCTATTTGTATTTTTAGCTGAAAAGAAGTGTCATCTTATAAATTTGATATTGGAAGGACCCTATTGATGTGGTGACTCTGTTTTGGCAGCTTGGCGACATTTGGAGATTGTTCAAAAAAAGTAAAATGCTGGCAGCTTGGCGACATTTGGAGATTGTTCAAAAAAAGTAAAATGCCTACAGATTGAATTGGAGCGCACGTAATTGATGTTTAGGTAGGATACGGTCTTTCTCCTCTTCTCAACTGAGTTTAATGTGTAACTTCTGTGTGGTTGAATGAGTAGTGAGCGAGGGAATGGGTTAAAGGCCAAACATGTTAAGTATCATTATACTAGTTGATATTTGTGATTACTTGCGTATTTGTTGGCATGTTAAGGGTACTTGTGACTGGCATACTAATTTCCTATTGTATTTGTGTTATCTGGGGTTGATAGAGTGGTTATTTGACCTGTTGAGGATCCTTTGGAACTAATATTATAATTGTTATTTGCACTTTTTATTACCTTCTGAACTTTTGATTGTCTGATGATTGTTGGACCTTAATCTAGGTTAGGCTAGTAATCCACTAGACCTACACTGGTCAGGATTGGTAGACTATTATGCTTATATCCAATGTGACTTGAAAGGTGTAGATTCTTGTAGACCAGACTAGCAGACCAAAATTTGTAGAGTTGGGCTCAGATAGGCTATAATGTGCCAGAAACTTGACTATTCTTTTCATTTGCCGACCTTCTTCGCATGCTCCGATGGTATATTAGATTCTGCTAAGATATAGAGTGACTGATGATGTCACACTAGCACTTAAAGCACAACTCCATACAGTTAAAGGGTCGATCATTCCTAGTAGTTGGGCATATATCCTCCCACTAAGAAATGAACAAATGAGGATAAGCAACATTCTGTATACCCCTAGTTAAAGGCTATATAGTAGAGGTTGTACTAGTATAGTAGAGGTTATACCGTTAAAGGCAACACTGATGGAGGGTATATTTTGGACTAGTTTGAGGCCTGAGGGCCCAGGAAAACCACTGGCCACGTTTGATCTTATCCTATTAGAGGCCAAGGCACAATCTGATTAAAAGTTAGGTATTAGCCTAGATTAAAGGTCGGGTATTAAGCGAGGTTAGAGGCCAGATTGGGGTATACAGTTTCAATTAAAGTCCAAGATAGTTATTCTGTTAAGAGAGAGTTTCATATGTACTGTTGGTATCTTTTAGAACTTATCATTGTTAGACCATACCCCAACATGCATCGTAGCACCCGCTTATTATGTGGGGGTGTACCTTCGGGGGTTATGAGGGTCCCGTTGGCATACTGGCATAGACAGTAGGACCTTATGCCCATGTACATCACAACCTATCACTCAATTTCGATTACTTTCACCATTGTCGGCATACAGTCTTGGCTCATGTGATTAGGCATTGTGGATGTTATATTCTTTCTTAGCCCTGCTTTATTTACGATTAACAATTAGTCAACCTATGATGCCAAGGTACTATACTTCTGGTACTCTCCTCTACTTTTTATATCTGTTTTGTAATGCAGGTCCTAGCACGAGTCAGCGACATTGACTCCTCCTGTGGCAGATATCCTATTCAAAGACTAGTGGTGAACATTGAACGTCCTTGGATCCTTCCGGTCTCCATCTGTACTAGTGGTTATCTTTTGTTATTCGAGACTTGCCTTGTATATCATTTTGACTTGTATATGTATATAGAGATATCCTATGACTCAGTATGATATATCTTGTCTATAATAATTTTGTATATATAACTTCTAGGTCCTAGAAGGGTGTTGTATATATGTATACCTTTAGTATTAGTTCAGTTTCTTTCTAATTAGCTTTTTAGTTAATGTCTGTTAAGCTTTTTTTTCCTCACACCTGTTACTAGCCGTTTCGGTTCAAGGTTAGGTCTGCCTATCAGGGACTAAGGTAGGCACCATTATGACCTATAAAGTCAGATCGTGAAAATTTCATATAATATGGGTGTGGGTTTTTCATCATTACAAATCATTGCTTAGTTGAGTAGACTTACGACCGTACATACTTGTCTTGCATGGCATCATAAACTTGATTCATACTTGTTATATAGCTTGTTTGAAAATCTCATAAATTCATAATCATAACTTGTAATGAAAAATAGGATAAAAGCATTGTTTCACATGTAATCAACTTAAGATCATATTATTTGAAATAAATTATACATAATCATGTGAAATAATATCAATTGAATCATAATAAAGAGAACATATATTAAAATTTATGAACCTTAGATCATATTAAAAAGAACTTGATTGAGAATCTATGTAAAATCTTGAAATCATGCCATTAAAGTTGATTCGTGCTTAATTGGGTTAATAATCATGTAATAAGGCATGATTCATGCATTTGGATGAAAGATTATCAAAATTCATAAAAATCTCATACTTGAAATTGATAGAAAAAGTAAAAATTTATTGAGTTCCATGAATGAATACTTAGATGCGTTGAATGAGATCAAACTTTAAAATTGAGGAACTTGAAAACCTTGAAGAACTCTAGCTTGAGCTTCAACGAAACCTTGAAGAAGAAGAACCTTGAGAAGATTTGTGAAATTAGAAGAATAATAGAAAATGGAGTGTGCTTGTAGTGTAAAACCTTTATAGGTAGATTTATAGGACTGCAACAACGTAGCATAGGGGTTAGAAGGATAGAAAAGGTCCAAAATACCCACATTAAAATATGTTGGATAGAGACCACGAGGTCCATCTACGATCCGTAGTCCCTTCTACGGACCGTGAAACCCTGTCCATGAAAATCAGATCAATTTCTTGAGTTGCAGGATCTTATCTACGGAACCACTTTTATGAGTCATAATTCATTGTACGACCCATAGACCCATCTAGTAAAGTTGTTCAATTTGTTTTAGAAAATCAAGTGTTGGGGTGTTCTACGAGCTCCAACTACGATTATTACAACCACTCCACAACCCGTCCAACTAGTTTGTATAAAAAGTACTGAGACTTGCATTTTCTCCAAAATAATGGATTCTTCTACGACCCACCTCTACGAAGTGTAATTCCATTGTAGGTCGTATTCCTTATTCGTACATCATCAAATTTTCTCTTGAAACTCTTTAAGTCTTAGATGTCATCTACGGTTGTCCATCTACGTCCCGTGATTCCATCTATATATGGTCCATAGTTGGTCCTCATTGACCGTACACCAGAAATTTTTCTGCGTTGTTTACTTCCTTATTCTAACTTTTCAACTTTTGGCATATTACAACTATATCATGCATAGTATATTAAGTAGGCATGTGGACGTGCAATTTTATGTTGTGATTTAAAATTATGATATAAAATCATCGTCTTGACATGTGATTTCATTTCATGATTTCAAATCATGAGATGAAATTCCAAGTTTCCCAAAAAGCTCAATTTGAAAATTTTATATCATGGTTTCACTTTTTTTCAATACAAAATTTGGCCCACGAATTTCTATTTTATTTAAAGAAAAATAGCGATATTATTTTCTCACATATTTCTTTAGTGAATATTATTTATTTACACAAAACTACCTCATTTTTATCACATATCTCTCTAGATTCTTTACAAAAAGGTTATTTTAGTTGGTAAACAAATAGGTATTATGTTATACACTATCACAATGTTCTAATAAAGAATGGAATATTATGACTCAGGTTCAATATATTTTTTATTGAACTTTTGCTTATATCGTAAGATTGTATAAAAAAAAAGGGTAATTTTGATAATTTTGATAATTTATCAGATTTTTATGTTTATAAGTCAAAAATTTAATTTAAAAATTTAATTTATATATATCTAGATAAAACTTCAACTTCATCTCAAATAATTTTATATTGTTATTTTAAATTTTAATTTCATCTCATATGGACAGACTGATCTTGATATCTCATAGATAATATTAAGAAAGTGAAATTTCTTAATTTTTATTACAGATTGCAATTTTTTTAATTTAAAACTACACATGTCAATTTCATTTTGATAAGTAAGTAATGAGTGAGTTTCACGCTAAAGGTATGTGTTGAATAGATGCATTTCTAACAAATAGAGATGTTAAATGAGTAGTTTTCACTCATTTATTGTATATCTTTAGAGAAAATGACATAAATAATTCTTAATATTTGAAAATTGGTTTAAAATAGTCCTACGTACTGAAATCTTTTAAGTTAGTCATATATTTATAAAAGTGATCTCTTAAATATACATTTAATATCATTGATCCTTCAAATTTATTAAAATTTATTCCCTTCGTCCATCTTTACTTGTCCTCAGTTGACTTGGCATATGGATTAAAAAGTAACAAATGATAGAGGTCATTTTATCAAATATCTCTTTGAATGTAATAAATACTATGACTTGAAAGACGAGATAGAGAAATGACTATAATTAATACAAATATTATTGGACATCACAAAATAGTATAGAGGGTAAGTAAATATAGACGAAAAGAGTAAAACTTTCGATCAATAATAAAAATCTTTATTGAATTCTATTTATTAAATTTATCGAAATCTATAAAAAAAATTTAACGAAACCTCACATTTAAAAGTACACATTATTAAAAAGGATCAATATTGATGAATAAAATCGTCAGAAATCTATAAGTTATATGGCAAAAGAGAGGAAAATTTGATGTACTTCATAATGTCAGAAAATAGTGTCTCAAAACACTAGTATTGAGGAATCCATCATTTAGATAAAGTACACTAATTATCTCAACTTTTCTGAAAAATGGTTAGCAAAAAATAATATTTTCCTTAATTTTATTCATATTTTTATGAGGGTTTTCATGAAAATAGTTTATCTACCTCTACGAGGTAGTGATAAAGTCTGTGTATATTCTACTCTTCTCAGACCTCACTTATGAAATTCCACTGAATATATTGTTATAATTGTTGTTAATTTATTCATATTTTTCAATTATAATTTTGCACTTTAAAAATTAATATTTATCCCGTCGATTTTAAACCTATCCTCAAATATAAGGAGCTTTTTTTTTTTTTTGCCATTTCCTCTATATCTTATAAATTATCAAACTGATCTACACAAAATTAAATATGTTTGTTAGAGTATTTACATCCTAGATGTTGACATATTAGAGTACGTACGAAGAGCTTTTATTACCACTAATTTTCAGTCCTTTCTATTTATTAAGATTCTTTGTTGGTAATTGATCATGAAAAAAATATATTTTGTTTTAAATTTTTAAAATTAAAGTTAGAGTTGTGTTTAATTATAATTTTTATTAAAAAATATTTAGAATTTGAATGTACTTTTGTCTAAATATGGGTTACACCATAACTTTTAAGAACTAGTAAATTGCTAATTTAATTGGCAAAACAGAGGAAATTTTGATGTACTTCATAATGTCAGAAAGTAGTGTCTCAAAACACTAGGGCAATTTAATTAAGGGTGACAAAAAAGTTTCAAAATTAAAAAAAAAGTGACATAAGTTTTAGTTATTGAGTGTAGGTGACAAAATTATAATTAAGAATTAATGATGTTGGACTATTTTCAAAAAGGTCCCCAAGTTTATTTTTATACACTTTAACCCAACAAAAAGAAAATACCCTATTTACCCTCCAACCCCCAACGACGTTACCCACTGCTTCCCGCATTTTTCCCCCCATTTGCATCGGTTCTATTTTGTTTTTCTTGTTGTTGTAGTTCTTCTTCTTCTTCTTCTTCTTCTTCTTCTTCTTCTTCTTCTTCTTCTTCTTCTTCTTCTCCTTCTTCTTCTACTTCTTGTTGTTGTTGTTGTTAGTAGTTTCCCAACACAAGATTTGAGCTTCAAATTTGGGTGAAAAGAAATCAAATTTTTTGAGGCATTTGTTTGGGTAGCCTTCGAAAGTACTTGAAAGGTAAGTTTCAATCCTTATTATGACTGATAAAAGTGTATGTGGTGCTATTTATTTGAGTTTTGTGTTTTTGTTGATGTTTCCTCCATTGTTGCCATTTCTTCACTGTTGATGCATTTTGGGAAGACGCAACAGCTGCTGGACTGAGTACAACAGCTGCTGGACTGAGTGCAGCAACCACTGGACTTAGCGCAACAGCTGCTGGACTAACAAAGTGGTTTCATATGATGAAGTAGCTGCTAAATTGAATACAACAATTGTTGTATTTCTGTACATTTTTCTCATGTTGCGCTTTTAACTGTTACTCATATAGGTACCTTGAAGATCATCCATGGGAGACAAAATAGTATTAGGAGTTGATTGTCGTGATGAATGGGTTGAGTCGAACAATCGTTTTATTTGGCGTTGGAAAGACAAAGAAATGGTCGAGACGATAGCGATGATTGTGAATCGAGATATCTCGTATGAGGATTTTGTAAATCAAATTATTTCTAGCTGTGAATTAAATTGTGAGCCGGAAGAAATCATCATCACTTACATGCATTCTTGTGGTGAAAAACAGAGAATGACTCCTTTTCGAATAAAAAATCAAGTGAGTTTACGGATTTATTTAGAAGATGAAGGAAGACCCATTCTACGGGTATACATGGTTGAAAGGGCGTTACAGAACCAAAATTCACATCAAAATATCGAAATTGTGAATGATGAATGTCCTGTGATGGCTATGGACATTCCAGATAGAGCAAGTGGAGGTGAGCTGACGCCGACCCCAGAAGTTAGGAGCAACACACTAGCGAATACACAATCGACACAATCGAATCATGTTCAAGGTGATGAAACAAGTTTTCATAATGGTATGACATTTAAGAATAAGGAAGATATAGATATTACATTGAAAATGACTTGTTTAAAGAAAGATTTTAGATTTAAAAAAGTGATAAACTCGCGTCATATGTATTGCGTCAAGTGTGTACATCCCGAGTGCAAGTGGTGGTTGAGAGCGGTGAAGCTCAAAAGTTCTGACAGATTTTACATTAGAAAGTATGAAAAGTTTCACACTTGTGGTTCTCAGCATCTGACGAGCCACAATCCGCATGCTACGGCCAAGGTAATTGGTGTATACTTCAAAGATAAGTTCCCCGAGGGTAAAGGGTCGTCCACTAGAGATATGAAAACCTCACTTCGAGTTGAATTGGGATGCAAGGTAAGTTATTAGAAACTTTGGAAGGGAAGTGAAATTGCAAAATCTTTGATAAAGGGAACACACGAGCATGGATATGCGGTGCTTAACGCATATCGGTATATGCTTAGCACTGTAAATCCGGAGACCAAAACGGCGTTGGAGGTCGATGAAAATGGTAAATTTAAGTATTTTTTGTGGCCATAGGAGCTTGGATTCTTGATTTTAGGCATATGAGAAAAGTCATAGCTGTCGATGGAACATTTTTAAAAGGCAAGTATGGTGGCGTTTTGTTGTCTGCTGTTGCACAGGATGCTGAGAAACATATTTTTCCTATTGCATTCTGTGTTGTTGACTCCGAATGTGATGCATCTTATTGGTATTTTTTTGAGCAAATGAGAAGTTTTGTAGATGGTACTCCGGAATTGTGCATAATTTCGGATAGGCATCCAAGCATTAAAAAATGGTTTCAATGTCTACCCTTCTACTCATTATGGTTGTTGCATGTGACACCTTGGTGAAAATATTCGAACCCATTTTCACAATGGAAGAATCATTTATCATTTTTACAAGGCCGCACAAGCATACAATGTAAGTGAACAAGCTATTGGTTCATCCAATTGCCAATTATAGATATGCTGTCTCCGGACATGATGTAGTGGCAACTGTTGATCTTCATTGCAAATCTTGTACTTGCAAAGTATTTGATCTTGATAAAATTCCTTGTCCGCATGCGATGGCCGCGCTCCGGTGTCAATATGGTGAAGATTATGGAAGGCGTATTTATGAGTATTCTTCTCAATATTATAAGGTAGAGACATACATTCTTGCATACGTGGAGGAAATCAATCCCGTGCCGTCTGAAGAATTTTGGGAAGTTCCTAGGGAGATTTTAGAAAGGGAAATACTTCCTCCACATGTTACACCGGGAAAGGTGAGAAGAAGGGAAAAGAAGCGGCGTCCAAGTATCGGACAATCATTGCCAAGCAAGAAGAACAGATGTTCCATATGCAAAAGGGTTGGGCAAGAGAGAACTACTTGCTCTGAGCAAAATGTTTCATAAGAACACTCGCTTTTATTTGGTGTTTGTAAACGTCTTTCATTCTGCATGTTAAGTATGGAACAATTAACATTTATTGTTATTTAATATTATCAGTGTTATTGTTATTTGAATACATTTTTACTCAATTTATTATTGCTCAATAGATTGTATATTACTTGTGAAATTGGCACCTGCCTATTTCTAGCGGGGGAAATGTTTCGTCGTTTTTCGTTCGATCCGAGAGTTTTTTTTAGAGTGTTTTTTTGGTGAACCAACATGTATTAACATTTTGAAGGATGTGTAGGTGGTCGGTGAATTTTTTGGGGCCCGTAGCGAAAAATCCCAAAAATTTGGGACACGAAAACAGTGACCCTCCGCGACCTGTCCGCATCGGGAGATGTCGTGCACCTGCCTATTTTCAGCGGGGGAAATGTTTCATCGTTTTTCGTTCAACCCGAAATTTTTTTTGAGAGTTTTTTTTGGTGAATCAACATGTCTCAATGTGTTGAAGGATGTGTAGGTGGTCGGTGAATTTTTTGGGGCCTGTAGCGAAAAATTCCAAAACTTTTGGGCATAAAAACAGTGACCCTCCGCGATCTGTTCGCGTCGCGGAGGTGTCGCGCACCTGCCTATTTCCAGCGGGGGAAATGTTTCGTCATTTTTCGTTCGATCCGAGAGTTTTTTTTTAGAGTTTTGTTTGGTGAACCAACATGTCTTAACATTTTGAAGGATGTGTAGGTGGCCGGTGAATTTTTCGGGGCCTGTAGCGAAAAAATCCAAAATTTTGGGGCACACAGTGACCCTCCGCGACTTGTCCGCATCGCGGAGGTGTCGCGCACTTGCCTATTTCCAGCGGAGGAAATGTTTCGTCGTTTTTCATTCGACCCGGGAGTTTTTTTGAGAGTTTTTTAGGTGAACCAACATGTCTTAACATTTTGAAAGATGTGTAAGTGGTCGGTGAATTTTTCGGGGCCCATAGCGAAAAATTCCAAAAATTCGGGGCACAAAAATAGTGACCCTCCGCGACTTCTCCGCGTCGCGGAGGTGTCGCGCACTTGCTACGAATTTCCCAGCAGCTGCTGTACATTTCCCAGCAACTGCTGACTTGCTACGACAACTTCTAACAAAATGTTTACTACCGCCATATTGACACAATATATTATAAAACATATGGATTGTATATTATAAAACATATTGACGCAACCAAGTAATACTCAATTTACTTAGTCACTAGCACTTACATATGCAATTGCTCAATAGTCACCATCACTTACACATACAATTAGTTACATAAGTTGATTGTATATTTTACATTCGGAAAACATTCAAAGAGTTCGACGAGGAAGTATCTTATCCGAGAGTTCTTCGATGGTTGGCAGCGCCAAATAATGCAAAAGTGGAGGCGCACGAACTCTTTGATCCACCCGAGGACGAGGTAAGTATTAGTATTGTTGTAATTCTTAAAAATTTCTTTTCTTCTCGTACTTTAGTATTTTGTTGCTAATATAATTTTATTAAATTTGTAGGTCGTTTATCCGTGGCTAATCCCGACTGAATGTGAGAAGGAGATGGACTTTTGGAAGAGATTTATGCCACTCAAGCAAAAAGAAGAGGATCCGAGGATTGTGAGGATGGTGAAAGATTTGGTCGGGGTAACGGCCATCAAAAGGGATTTTCTTGTTGATGCTGGTGTTGGTGTTGGGGTTGGGGTTGCTGGTGTTGATGCTGCTGCTGGGGTAGGGGTAGGTGATGCTACCGGGCCAGGTGCAAATGCTGCCGGTGATGAAGATATAGGTGGATTTTCTCCTCTTGGTGGTGGATGTGATTTTGGAACTCCATTCACCCTTGGTAGATCCCGTGACTTGGGTGTTGGGACTTCTAAGCCAGTAGCTACTTGTGGTTGTGAAACTTGCAACGACAGGATGAATAGGATGATGGAAATGATAGTGTCAGATAATGAGAAGATGGATTAAATGATGGAAATGATGTTGTCATTTAAGGAAACGTTGAATACCATCCTATCCAAAAGAGGTGTCATCCCGTCATCAAGGTTGGTGTCACCATATACTCCTATTCAAGAGCAAAGGAGGCGAAAGCAAGTTTCAAAAGCAATCATGACTGCAAGGAAAAGGGCAAAAAATGTTGTGATGAAGGACAAGCAGCCAGCAGCATCTGGGATGGAGGAGCAGCAAGCAACAACTATGGAGGAGCAGTAGTTGATGTCATGAACATATGTATTTTTTTATGTTTGTTATTTTCTACACTTTTTGGTGATGTTGATCAGGGATTATTGTTTTATAAACGTATGTATTTTCTTATTTTTCAATTTTTTTTGGAATGTTGATGATGGATATTTTCTGTAATCGAAATATCTCCGTTTATAAGAATTTCTCCGTTTATAGAATTATTTGATGTCAAATAACTCAATAAAGTGACCTAATTGATGGGAAAGTCTTAAGATTTGCTGTGGATACATGGTTATGGATGAATTTAGTGGTTATAGTCCAATTCAACACAACAAATAATTCGATGCTAAATATTTTGTTTTAATTTGTTATAGCAAGTTGGCTACTTGCTGGACTAGTTGTCGCAATTGCTATAAAATATGACAGCAACTTATTAAGTTGTTGTATTATTCACAGCAATTGCTGGGACAAATTCCAGCATTTGCTGTAAACGCATAGCAAATGTTGAACATGTGCTGCTACGCGACACCTCCGCGACGCGGAGGGTCACTGCTTTCGTGTCCCAAATTTTTGGAATTTTTCGCTACGGGCCCCGAAAAAATCACTGACTACCTACACATCCTTCAAAATGTTAAGACATGCTGGTTCACCAAAAAAACTCTCAAAAAAACTCCCGTGTCGAATGGAAAACGACGAAATATTTCCCTCGCTGAAAATAGGCAAGTGCGCGATGCCTCTACGACGCGGACAGGTCGCGGAGGGTCACTGTTTTCGTGTCCCAAATTTTTGGAATTTTTCGCCTCGGGTCCTGAAAAATTCACTGACCACCTACACATCCTTCAAATGTTAAGACATGTTGGTTCACCGAAAAAAACTCTCAAAAAAATTCCCGGGTCGAACAAAAAACGACGAAACATTTCCCCCGCTGGAAATAGGCAGGTGCGCGACACCTCCGCGACGCGGACATCTCGCGGAGGGTCACTGTTTTCGTGCCCCAAATTTTTGGAATTTTTCGCTATGGGTCCCGAAAAATTCACCGACCACCTACACATCCTTCAAAATGTTATGACATGTTGGTTCACCAAAAAAAACTCAAAAAAACTCCCGGGTCGAACGAAAAACGACAAAACATTTCCCCCGCTGGAAACAGAGCCAACATTTCTCAATATTTATATAATATGATACATGCTAATACACAGTTTTATACAATGTTGATATATTACATAACTATTTATACAATATTAATACAAGTTTATATATATTTATATAATACAAGTTTGAGGACTTTTCGTGATGCCTAATATTTTTAGAATATTGATACATGCTAATACGCATACTATTGTTCGCGTCACCTACTATTGCAACGTAGCAACGATATATGTCTAAAAAGCAATTGGTATCCAAGATTAATAGCAATGAAATCAATAAAAGCAACGATATATGTCTAATAAATAAGATTTAATGTACAAGCAATGTGTGAAATTATACAAACAATGTTTGAATTATACAACCAACTACTGAACTACTCATCAAGGCTAGGCAAGATTGGGTCCTCTCCTGTGGCAAATGGCACCTCCTCCTCAACATCATCCTCATCACTGTCGGATCCCATCATTCCTGCCTCGGGATCCGTGGGGATATCATCATCAACGGGCTCCACAAAGGTAGGCCCGATGCCCAACACAATATTTGCTAGGGCGTTGAGAGGGTAGCGGGTGGCAACTTCTTCCAACTCCTGCTCCGTAGATGCGCGACCGCCCGTCCTATGCCTCAGCATCTCGAGCCCGTACATGCGTGCCATAATGAGCTCATCCCGATGGTTGCGCTCAGCAGTGGTGAGGATTGGCCCCGTAGCCTCCTCTGGCCCCCTTAATGCTGGTGACATTATATGGTGGGGCCTCGATCTGGGGCCAATAGTCCAGCTCTTCGCTGGGGACACCTGCACGGGTGCACAATTCAGTAATGAGGCCCCCGAAAGCGTACCTGCAACCACGATGGACTCTAGCCTTTCTCATGGCGGACTTGAGAATGGCCCCAAAGTTGAGCTCCATGCCCGTCATGAGGGCATATACCAAGCAAGTTCGGTCTCAAGTCACGGCAGTAAAGTGTTGCCCCGGAAAGAAGGAATGCATCACAATTTTGACCCACACCGAGCTTCCCGATTCATGTGGGCAAAGGGGAAGCTTTGGTGGTATCCTCGTCCAGCGTGCCTTATCCATCTTGCCGTGGAGTTTACCTCCCGCGAGTGTATGCCGGATGAGACGGTACGGGGGCTGCATTTGCAAATCATTGAAAAGCCCGGAAGAAACATCTGCAGTGCCCAGAATGTCATTTATGGCAAGGGGGCCTATGTTTACTTCCACTCCCCGCACAATAACCACCTGTGAGCGAGGTTCCTTCTGCATATTTGCGTAGAATTCCCTAACCATGTTGAGGTTGCATGGTAGGGGATCGTTGAAGAGGAACATCAGGTGGTACTCCATGCACCTTTGATAGATGTGGGGGAACTCGCGTGCCAAGGAGTCCGCATCAATAGGAACATCGGGGAAGTACTTGGTCTCATTATGAGCCTGGTACCACCTCTGTCCCTCTCTATCGACTGCCCGGAGCCCAAAAAGAGGTCGTTGGCCTCTGTGCTCAGGGGGTCGGGGTACCACTGGGACACCCCTGGTACGCCGTCTGCTGCTCGAGGCGCCACCTCCACTTGTTTGCCCTGTACGTCTTGCCCTAGAAGCCATTAGTACCTGCAGCAAAACAAGTTCAACAAAATCAAAATCTTGTTGATTGCATCACAAATTCTTTTATATGTCAAGCATCACAAATTCTTGAAATAAACTAAATCAACCAACAAATCTAATCTAACATATTTCTCCAAATTACCACAAAAACAACAACACCCATACTTGAAATAACACAATAACCAAATCCAAGAACAAAGAGTAAAAAGCAAAGCCCTAACAAATTTTTTTATATGTCAAGCATCACAAATTCTTGAAATAATCTAAATCAACCAACAAATCTAACATATTTTTCCAAATTACTACAACAACACCCATACTTCAAATAATGCAATAACCAAATCCAAGCACAAAGATTAACAAACAAACCCTCACAAATTCTTCTATATGTCAAGTATCACAAATTCTTGAAATAATCTAACTCAACCAACAAATCTAACATATTTCTCCAAGTTACTAACAAAAACAACAACACCTATACTTGAAATAATGCAATAACCAAATCCAAGAATAAAAAGTAACACAAATGCGACATGTAGAAGAAAATACTTACTTGACTTGATGGTTAGATGAGTGTGCGTCGCGTAGGAGTTTGAAAACTTGAAGAGTAGAGGCAAAAAATTGAGAGAGTAGAGGGAAAGGGGCGAAAAACGGCTGAGGGTTATTAAAAAAACCTAAAAATAATGAAGGGGCTTTATATAATCGTGGGGTCACGCAAAATTCGAGGAATAAATTATTTGAAAAAGACTTTCTTTCATAAGAAAGAAAATACTTACTATCTTTGGGATTTGATCCTACACTGCTGCTCAAGACTTTAGTGGATCGACTCTATTACATAAGTTAATTCCTAATTTTTATCTCACATCATGAGATAAGTACGCAGTTATTATTGTATCGGCCCAAAACCTCGCTAATTGATCTTTACGGTGCTTCCTCTATCTCTCTCAATTAAAGCTTTATATCCATAGAAAAAAGTTGCTAGGCATTTTGATTTTTTCCTATTTTGACTTCTATGAAGTTTCTTTCTTTTCTACAGCTGATAAAAATCGTTGTTTTAGACGATGCATATGTAGAAAGCCTATTTGGTTCTAGTAGTTACTTTACTAGCACAGGTGCGCGACCAATGCGCGACGCGGACACATCGCGTACCAACACTTGAATATTTTATTTCCTTGGGTCTCAGGTAATGGCTTGTACTCGACACCTCGGCGACGCGGAGTCGTTGCGTAGGGTCACTGTTTCGGGCAAATTATTTTTAAAAACTTTTAGTTACAGGCTCCGAAAAATTTCCTGAACAATGGACTACGCTTCAAAACAGCAATGTATGTTATTTCAACCAAATAAATGACAAAAATAAACCACGGATTTGGAAAAAAAATGATGATACATTTTTGGACCCAGAACAGTTCATCAAGTGTGTCCGCGCGATGCGTCCGCGACGCGGATGTGTCGCGGAGTGTCCGAAATGTCGCGACTGGATTTTTTTAAATAAATTTTTTTTTAAAATTATAAGTTTTTTTGGTCACAAATGGGTAAGGCTGGGCATTCGGTCGGTTCGGTTCGATTTGTAAAATTTGGTTTTCAGTTTAAGAAAAATATAAATCGAAACTGAACTGAAATAAATTCGGTTCAGTTCGATTTTTGCAATTTCGGTTTAATTTTTCGGTTTGAATATTATTTCTGACTCTTTTTTTTCGATGAAAAGTAATTGATTACATACAAGAAAACATTACTACAACTCTATAAAGATAAGTTACTCTATATTAGTAACCAATTAATGAGGCCATTATTTAAAAATGTGAACAGTTACATGTATTGAATTACTATTTGAAGTGTCATAACCTATAAATCAAAAGTCTACCATTTGATTCCTTCATTCCTTGACATATATGTTCTAGGTTAGCAATTAAGATTTAGGAATTTTCTTTTCACTAAAGTAAAGTAATATTATTTGGAACTTAAATTGGGCGTTCAATAAAGTATATGTTGCCCGATTGGGCTTGGAAAATTACTAGTTCATGTTGGGCCTACACTATATGTATTATAATTTATAAGTTATAACATATATAGGCAGCCAAAACTAATAGGTAGTCGAGCAGAGGCGAGTTCTCTGGAGTTCCTGTAATATTCTCAGTGAACTTAACTACAATATTATCTCATTTCTGGCCAAGAAGGTATGACAAGAATCTATACACATGCATATATATATATATATATATATATATATTTATGTATGTATGTATGTATGTATTCATATTTTTCGGACTTGTCGAGAAAGATTAGTTATTTTGCCACTGTAGCTTTGATGTTTCTAAGACATATTATCTTAGGATGTCTGTATACTCTTTATATATGCAAAGACACTCTTCCCAAGGTTGCACTATAGCATTTTTATTTTTCCATCAAAGAAGTTTATGTGGACATAAAAAAAATTTGATTTTTCGGTTAACCGAAATAAAAAAATTAAAACTGATAACCGAACCGAATTATCAGTATTTTAAAATTTAAAACCGAAACCGACTGAATAAACCGATTAACCGAAACCAAAATTTTAAAAAATTTGGTTCGGTCGATTTTTTCGGTTCGAACCAAATAATGCTCATTCCAAAAGTTTTTAAAATATACACTTTAACCCATCATTAACTTAATCCCACTTAATTATTAATTAATGACAAGTTTGACCGGTCAAACTTGTCACCTTTTTTAATTTTGAAACTTAAGTGATACCTCTCCTTCAATTTTCACAAAATACTAATTATCCCAAGTTTTATTGAAAAAATGGTTAGCAAAAAATAATATTTTTCTTAATTTTATTCATACTTTTACGGGGGTTTTCAAAGAAACAGCCTATATACATCTACGAGGTAGTGGTAAGATCTATGTACATTCTACTCTTCTAAGACCCCACTTGTAAAATTCCACTGAATATATTGTTATTCTTGTTATTAATTTTATTCATATTTTTAATTATAATTTTGCGCTTTAAAAATTAATATTTATCCACCGATTTTAAACCTATCCTCAAATATACGGAGCCTTTTTTTGCCATTTCCTCCATATCTTATAAATTATCAAAATGATCTTCATAAAATCAAATATGTTTGTTAGAGTATTTACATCCTAGATGTTGACATATTAGAGTATGTACGAAGAACCTTTATTACCACTAATTTTCAGTCCTTTCTATTTTATTAAGATTCTTTGTTGGTAACTGATCATGAAAAAAAAATATTTTGTTTTAAATTTTTAAAATTGAAGTTAAAGTTGTGTTTAATTAGAATTTTTATTGAAAAATATTTAGAATTTGAATGTACTTTTATCTAAATATGGGTTACACCATAATTTTTAAGAACTAGTAAATCAAATTTGTTGTAAAAGACTAATATCTCGACTAGAATCACATAATATCATAGATAAGATTTCATATACGAACTACTACATACTGTTACGATCATTTTCAAAACTAAGTTTAAAAAACTGAATAACTTTGGCAAAGTCATTGATTAATTTATTTATTTTTGAAAATAATAGAATCATTACTTAATTTTAAAGAAATTACGAAATCATTTTAAAAAGATAATTTGAAAACTTTTGATTCAACAAATTGTTTAAGGGTTCAAATGATCCTCTTAGGAAGGTTTTTAAACACTTTAAATGATCCACTTAATATGCATTTGACAGATGGATTAAAATATATTTGGCTATCTTATAAAATTAAGATAATCTTCTTGAAAGTGAATAAAATGAATAGAAATTTATTTGATACTTATTCATCTATTTTATTCCAAATAATAAAATAAATTAAACGTCATGTCGTCACACGGTCAAAATAATTCTGTATTTAACTTAATAATTTTATCTCATATATGTACTACATACTGTTACGATCATTTTCAAAAATTTCAAAAACTTAATAACTTTGGCAAAGTCAGTAATTAATTAATTAATTAATTTTTGAAAATAGTAGAATCATCACTTAGTTTTACAAAAGTTACGAAATCATTTTCAAAAGATAATTTGGAAACATTTTAATTAATCAAAGTTGTTTAAGGGATTAAATGATCCTGTAAGGAAGGTTTTAAGCACGTTAAAGGATCCACTAACTTGCAGTTGATCAATAAATTAAAATATATTTGGCTATCTTAAGAAAAATGTAAGATAATAATCTTTAAAGTCGTCAATATGGGCTAGATTTGTTGGACTGATCTGGCCTAACTCGTAATTTAGCAGGATTGAGCCATGATTTAGTAGGGTTGAGCTGAGACTTTTGGAGCCGATTAAAAAAAAAAAAGTTTTTTAGCCCGGCCCGAATAAGTCTACTGATTTGTGGGTCTTTTGCAATATGGGTTGGGTTGGCCCGTGGGCTGAAATAAAAAATAATTAAAAATAAAAATAAATTAGAGTATTAACAATGTAACACCCCAACTTTTTTTTAACTAAGGTTGAGTCATCCTTCATATGATAGGATCAATTCCTAATTATCTAAAGTATATTAGATGTGATTTAGAGTTATAAATGATCTTTTACATCTAGTCAAGTCCAAACAATTTCTAGTGACTAAGTTTTCATATGAGTTAATGGAAGAGTCAACTTCAAATGGCCATATCTCCTAAAGTAAAATGAGTTAGGTGACCCATAATATATCAAATTAAAGATCTTTGAATTATCTTTCCAACGCATCTTATTTCGCGTTAAACGGAGTTCAGAGTAGAGAGTTATGACCATTTTACTGGAGACCTGCAGAGCTGTCCGAAGGTCCGCGACGGCTCCGCGACGCGGACCTATCGCGAACCCTTTCTGGATAAGCTAACCGACGTTTATTTATTTTACTTTGAGGGTACTTTTACCCTAAAGCCTTTGGGCGTCTATTTAAGGTCCCAAAACACATTATACGTCAGTTTCATAAGTCAAAATCCTCTCTTTCACTCCTAAACATAAAATGCTCAAGAATCATCAAGAAAGTCATCAAGTTAGGATTAACTTTCAAGATTCTTCATCAAGGTGAGTTATTCTTCATAAGCTTTAAGCTAATTTCTCTATCTATTCATGAAATCTCTAATAGAATCTTAAATCCTAACCTAGGGTTTCAAGAAAGCGAATTCAAGAATCCCAACAAAGGATTCCTTGATCCTTCTTTCCATGAATTAGGGTTCTTCATCAAGAAACTCTAAAGATTCTGAGTCAAGAAGTCAAGAATAAAAAAGAAGCTCTTCAAACGATGTCTTTCCAAGTTCTTTCATTCTAAAAGAACAACGAGATTGAGGATTTTCTCCAAGAAACGAGTATTCATCAAATTTTGATTGTAATATCAAATTTCCAGGTATGTAAGGCTAAACTAAAAGCATGAGTTTGTTCTCTCATGTGCCCCATAGAGGTTAAAGATGAGTTGATAGTTGAAAAGTATATGTTCATGAATATTTGAGAGTTTTTCATTGAAAAATTGATTTGAAATTACATGTTTTCTAAGTTGATGATCATCATACTATTTGTTTTCTTGAAGTTAACATTTTTCATGAGATTTTGCATAACCTCACATGATTATTTGAAAAGCATGCATAATGAACTTAGGGATGAGTCTAGAGCCTTGACGATGATGATGTTGTGATGTTGTGATTGTGTTTCACATTTGATGAGAGTCTTGATGATGATGTTGATGAGAATGACGTTTTATGATGTCTTAAAATGGGAAGTTTAATTTCTAAAAGAGTATCTTGAGTCTATGATGTTGATGTTGATGTTATGAGGTGAGGTACTATGTCCCTCTGGGACCGATGTTGATGTTGAGGTTTTATAATATGTCCCCATGGGACTGATGTTGATGTTGAGATGATGTACTATGTCCCTCTGGGACCGATGTTGATGTTGAGGTATTATATCATGTCCTTATGTGACTGATGATGATGTATTATGTCCCTATGGGACTGATGATGATGATGTTTTATGAGCATGTCGAGTTCTGGGAGGAGTATTGAGCACCGAAATGGGTAGAGAGTGAGTCCCACTCAAACCCATTAACTACGTGGCCCGCGTAGGAAGAGAGGATTGAACCGCAATGCGGATGGCTCCTATCTTGTCCCAAAAGAGGACTGATGTTTGATGTTTTTGTGGATCCACTGATGTGATGTCCTTTACCCCGGGCAGGGTATTGGATGGATGTGGCAACGGCATCGCTTCGTTGTATCATCACTGGCTCATAAGTGATGGTTGTCGGTTAGAGAAACTCCCAGTTAGGTTCCTTTTGATAGGACTCTGATGTTGATGTTGATGTGATGTTTGAGTCGAGTTCCCTGAGTTGAGTTGATGTCGATGTTCCCTAAGATGAGTTGATGTTGATGTTCCTTGAGTTGAGTTGATGTCGATGTTCCCTGAGATGAGTTGATGTTGATGTTCCTTGAGTTGAGTTGATGTCGATGTTCCTGAGTTGAGTTGAGTTGATGTTGATGTTCCTTGAGTTGAGTTGAGTTGAGTCGAGTCGAGTTGAGTTGAGTTGAGTCGAGTTGAGTTTCCTTGAGGTAAGTCTGATGTATTGATGAGATGTTGATGGGTCATTGTCTACTCTTTATTCTTTCTTTAGATAGACATTTGACATTCTGATGGAGTATGATGTTGAGTTGATGTTATTCCTATATTATTCTACTTGTTTCTGTTTCACTCAGCTATTTTACATACCAGTACATTCCAAGTACTGATGTCCCCTTCTGGGACTGCATCGTTTTATGATGCAGAGGCAGGTATTAGAGATCATTGACAGACGCTTCGTTGAGGATCTATTCGCACTCAGCTGATTGGTGAGACCTCCTTATTTTCGGAGGATTTCCATATTATTATCATCTAGCTTGGGTAGTACTTTATTTTCCTTGAGTTGGATAGCCATGGCCTGTCATGGTACCATCTAGATGTTTGAGTTAGAGGCTTCATAGACACTGAGTAGAGGATGTGATGTATTGTTTTTCCAACTATTCTTTGTTGGAAATTAACATTTTGTATAAAGGCTTGATTATTTTAATTATATTAAGGTCTTTTCCTTGAGGATGTTTCTTCCGCTGTTGAGTATGATGTGACGATGAGTCCAAGTGGTTCGCTTGGGGACTAGCAATAGTCTCTGAGTGCCGGCCACGCCTAGGGTACCCTCCCGGGGCGTGACAAACTTGGTATCAGAGCACAGAGTTCAAGTGTCCTAGGGAGTCTATGAAGCCGTGTCTAGTAGAGTCCTTATTATTGGTGTGAAGCGCGCCACATCCATAATGGGGAGGCTATAGGACATTTAGGATAAGTTTCCCTTCTTTCAGATTCTGATCGTGCGATAGAGCTCTTTCCTAAGAAATTTGCGATGATTCGTGCGTTGCTCTAAACCTTTCGACGATGCCTCGTCCACGAGGTGATAGCGACAGTAATTTTCTAACTCTTACAGATGAGACCCTTTGAGATAAAGTAATCGGAATAGTAGAGAGACTGTCTAGGCTTGTGAAAAGCCGACTGAGATGCGAAGTTGATTGACTAGGACGAGTGCACTATTAATCATATGAACCGTGCATTTGAGTTATCTCTAGATATACCTAGACCCATTTGTTTTTCAAAACTTGCTTCCGATGTGACCCATGAAAGGAGAACCTATGTCTCTAAAGAGTTTGATGTTAC
Organism: Solanum rostratum; assembly: GCA_029948455.1. Classification (NCBI taxonomy): domain Eukaryota; kingdom Viridiplantae; phylum Streptophyta; class Magnoliopsida; order Solanales; family Solanaceae; genus Solanum; species Solanum rostratum. Next base: position 9,981,696 of record CM057053.1, on the reverse strand, counting down.
CACCTAAGAGTGAGATATGAGGTCTTATAAATCCTGAGTAGAATCGAATCATCCCAGAGTTAGAAGGATGATGATGGAAAGAAAGGGACAAGATGACAAGAGTGATGACTGGGTGAGGCTTGTAGTTAGAGTTAAGTATTTATTAAGTAAGTAATGATGTGTTGAGTTGATTGCCATAAGTTGATGAAAGAGTCATAAGTACTCTAGTGATTTTCATGATGAGGTGTAGAGGAAGAGTTATTGTTAGAATGTGGTAGAGCATGCTCAAACTAGTAGGAAGTTATGTTGACATGTTGTAGTATTCATACTATTGATGGTGAAGTGTAGATGTTGAATAGAGGAAAAAGAGTGCTTTCAATGTGATAGATCTAAATTAGGCTTATGATTTTTAAGTGTGAGTTCATGAGACTCACCGAGTTATGAGATTAGACAGATAAGAAGAGGCTTAAGATATGTATCCATGATTGTGTAAAGATGTGTGAAGCTCTAAGTTATAACTACTATAAGAATCTAGATAGTATATTTGAGTTATCGATGTAAAGTAGGCTGATGTAAGTAATCTTAATCATCATGAGTAACTAAGTTGATTTGGGGCTTATCAATAGATGATGACGAGTTTCCATGGTAGACTAATTCTCATGCAATTAAATTTATGGGAGCACAGAAGTTGAGTGCCAGCAGGCAAAAGAAGAGGTTAGATTGTGAGAGTTGTGGGAAGTGGTTATGTACGCCATAAGAATAGCAACATAGAGAGATTTCCATAGAGACTGGAAGAAGCTAAGAGTAATAGCGTTGAAAAGAGTCTGAGTGGCTAGCTATATGTATGCGACTATAGCATAACAGAAGAGTTTAAGATATTCTTGTGGATAGTGATTCCTTGACCATGTGGAGGTATATGCTTATAGCCTAGTAGAGGAAATTGATTTATAAACTTAGAGAGAGGACCTTGAGAGCTAAGGAAGAGTTGATGTAAGGCTCGGTAAAATTACCAAAGTACCCCTAGAGGAGAGATGTGCGCATAACACGTCTTCTGATGCTCGGGTAGCGAATTCGAGGCCGGATTTGTGATCAGCACAAAAAATTGAGTGGGGGAAGGGCCTCGGTCGATTTTTAGAGTGACCGAGTGAAAAGATAATTTTTCGATTCGAACAACGAAACAGTGTCGATGCGCGACAGAGGCGCGTCGCGCACCTATAGCGGAGTGACACTTGCGTTTTTTCAAAATTTTTCGACGGGATTGAGAAAACTCATTCAAAAATTTTTTGAAGAAAATGTACTGTTCGCGACCAGTCCGCGTCGCGGACTGAGTCACTTCGAGGCTGGAAATTTCTAAAATTATTGAGGGGCATTCTGGTCCATTCCTAACACCTTATAAATTCCCTATACGACTAATATAAGTCATTTCGACATGAAAATGGTCTAAAATCTCATTCTAAGTCCTTTTCTAACAATTGAATAGGACTAGAGCTTGAGAGAAGAGGAGAAGAGCTTGAGGTAAACGAATTCAAGAGTGAATAAGAGTTCTTAATTCTGATGATGATGTGATGCCATTTCCTTTTAAGGTTATAGATGAGGAGGGGCAGTTAGAGAAATCGTGAGGAGTCTAACAGATAGGTAAAATCATATTAGTATCTCCCGAGGTAAGAGTTCATGTAATCGAGGGTGTAAGCTGCTATGGTAGGCTTAAATGCGTGGATGCTATTATGCGAGTGTATTAGAGTGATGAGGACGAGCAGTATTCTCTAAGTACAAGTTACTATTGAGTGAGGGTTCTTGATTCTGATGTCATCTTACCCGTGTACTGACCTTCGGCTTATTATGCCATTGTTGATAGTATGATGTAGAGTATCAAATTTTAAAGGTATAATCATGCTTATGCTGCATGGAGAGGTGGTAGTTTGGGGGTTTCGTCAAAGGGGGAGATGATGAGTTCCTCCACGACCAAATAGTGATGTTGATAATAGTAGACTGAGAGTGAGGTGGATGAGAAGGAGTGAATATATCCTCATTGTGATATCGGTGTTAAACTTGTGTCATGTAAGGATAGAGATAAGACGGAGGAAAGAGATGAGATCGTATGATGCACAATAGATAGGTAAGAGTATGTTGATGTGACTTTGAGTGAGAGTTCATTGAATGGTGGAGGTAGAAGTGACAAGTAGGCTTGAAAAATTCTGAGACATAGATAAAGAGGTTGTTATTGTGCGAGTATGAATGATAGACTATTGAAGACTTCATAATAAATATTTCGAGTATAGAGCTGAGTATTGAGGATTAGCTTTGTATGAATATGATCACCTTAAGAATGACACCTTGAGGCTTAGAACTGGGCCTGAATGAAAGAAGAAGAGGTGGTTAGGTAGAGGTTTGAATAAGAGCTATGAGTTTGCATTGATGGGGTAAAGTGCCATGAAAAAAAAAAAAGAGCACAATTGGGGTGGGGACTTGAGCATGAGAGTGTCCTCAGAGTCTTGTTTATACGATGTCCCTATTCTCGATTTGAGTTGATGGCTTCCTTCCTGAGTTCAAAAGACTGATTGAGAAGGTGTCTAAATGATTCAAATTGATTGAGTTTCGGTGTTCCATTCGTGCTTGATGAAGAGAATGTAAGATGTAATTTCCTTACTCATGATTTAAATTGAGTTTTCTATTTCTGAGTTGATGTGTCCATTCTTGAGCCTGAATGGAGATGGTTTGAGACTGATGACGAGTTAGAGTTTGATTGCTTGAGTGAGTTTTGAGAAGAGTTCTGATTCTTATTCGTGCCTTGATGTCTACCTTACTCATCATTCGAGGACGAATGATCCCAAGGGGGAGATAATGTAACACCCCAACTTTTTTTTAACTAAGGTTGAGTCATCCTTCATATGATAGGATCAATTCCTAATTATCTAAAGTATATTAGATGTGATTTAGAGTTATAAATGATCTTTTACATCTAGTCAAGTCCAAACAATTTCTAGTGACTAAGTTTTCATATGAGTTAATGGAAGAGTCAACTTCAAATGGCCATATCTCCTAAAGTAAAATGAGTTAGGTGACCCATAATATATCAAATTAAAGATCTTTGAATTATCTTTCCAACGCATCTTATTTCGCGTTAAACGGAGTTCAGAGTAGAGAGTTATGACCATTTTACTGGAGACCTGCAGAGCTGTCCGAAGGTCCGCGACGGCTCCGCGACGCGGACCTATCGCGAACCCTTTCTGGATAAGCTAACCGACGTTTATTTATTTTACTTTGAGGGTACTTTTACCCTAAAGCCTTTGGGCGTCTATTTAAGGTCCCAAAACACATTATACGTCAGTTTCATAAGTCAAAATCCTCTCTTTCACTCCTAAACATAAAATGCTCAAGAATCATCAAGAAAGTCATCAAGTTAGGATTAACTTTCAAGATTCTTCATCAAGGTGAGTTATTCTTCATAAGCTTTAAGCTAATTTCTCTATCTATTCATGAAATCTCTAATAGAATCTTAAATCCTAACCTAGGGTTTCAAGAAAGCGAATTCAAGAATCCCAACAAAGGATTCCTTGATCCTTCTTTCCATGAATTAGGGTTCTTCATCAAGAAACTCTAAAGATTCTGAGTCAAGAAGTCAAGAATAAAAAAGAAGCTCTTCAAACGATGTCTTTCCAAGTTCTTTCATTCTAAAAGAACAACGAGATTGAGGATTTTCTCCAAGAAACGAGTATTCATCAAATTTTGATTGTAATATCAAATTTCCAGGTATGTAAGGCTAAACTAAAAGCATGAGTTTGTTCTCTCATGTGCCCCATAGAGGTTAAAGATGAGTTGATAGTTGAAAAGTATATGTTCATGAATATTTGAGAGTTTTTCATTGAAAAATTGATTTGAAATTACATGTTTTCTAAGTTGATGATCATCATACTATTTGTTTTCTTGAAGTTAACATTTTTCATGAGATTTTGCATAACCTCACATGATTATTTGAAAAGCATGCATAATGAACTTAGGGATGAGTCTAGAGCCTTGACGATGATGATGTTGTGATGTTGTGATTGTGTTTCACATTTGATGAGAGTCTTGATGATGATGTTGATGAGAATGACGTTTTATGATGTCTTAAAATGGGAAGTTTAATTTCTAAAAGAGTATCTTGAGTCTATGATGTTGATGTTGATGTTATGAGGTGAGGTACTATGTCCCTCTGGGACCGATGTTGATGTTGAGGTTTTATAATATGTCCCCATGGGACTGATGTTGATGTTGAGATGATGTACTATGTCCCTCTGGGACCGATGTTGATGTTGAGGTATTATATCATGTCCTTATGTGACTGATGATGATGTATTATGTCCCTATGGGACTGATGATGATGATGTTTTATGAGCATGTCGAGTTCTGGGAGGAGTATTGAGCACCGAAATGGGTAGAGAGTGAGTCCCACTCAAACCCATTAACTACGTGGCCCGCGTAGGAAGAGAGGATTGAACCGCAATGCGGATGGCTCCTATCTTGTCCCAAAAGAGGACTGATGTTTGATGTTTTTGTGGATCCACTGATGTGATGTCCTTTACCCCGGGCAGGGTATTGGATGGATGTGGCAACGGCATCGCTTCGTTGTATCATCACTGGCTCATAAGTGATGGTTGTCGGTTAGAGAAACTCCCAGTTAGGTTCCTTTTGATAGGACTCTGATGTTGATGTTGATGTGATGTTTGAGTCGAGTTCCCTGAGTTGAGTTGATGTCGATGTTCCCTAAGATGAGTTGATGTTGATGTTCCTTGAGTTGAGTTGATGTCGATGTTCCCTGAGATGAGTTGATGTTGATGTTCCTTGAGTTGAGTTGATGTCGATGTTCCTGAGTTGAGTTGAGTTGATGTTGATGTTCCTTGAGTTGAGTTGAGTTGAGTCGAGTCGAGTTGAGTTGAGTTGAGTCGAGTTGAGTTTCCTTGAGGTAAGTCTGATGTATTGATGAGATGTTGATGGGTCATTGTCTACTCTTTATTCTTTCTTTAGATAGACATTTGACATTCTGATGGAGTATGATGTTGAGTTGATGTTATTCCTATATTATTCTACTTGTTTCTGTTTCACTCAGCTATTTTACATACCAGTACATTCCAAGTACTGATGTCCCCTTCTGGGACTGCATCGTTTTATGATGCAGAGGCAGGTATTAGAGATCATTGACAGACGCTTCGTTGAGGGTCTATTCGCACTCAGCTGATTGGTGAGACCTCCTTATTTTCGGAGGATTTCCATATTATTATCATCTAGCTTGGGTAGTACTTTATTTTCCTTGAGTTGGATAGCCATGGCCTGTCATGGTACCATCTAGATGTTTGAGTTAGAGGCTTCATAGACACTGAGTAGAGGATGTGATGTATTGTTTTTCCAACTATTCTTTGTTGGAAATTAACATGTTGTATAAAGGCTTGATTATTTTAATTATATTAAGGTCTTTTCCTTGAGGATGTTTCTTCCGCTGTTGAGTATGATGTGACGATGAGTCCAAGTGGTTCGCTTGGGGACTAGCAATAGTCTCTGAGTGCCGGCCACGCCTAGGGTACCCTCCCGGGGCGTGACAAACAATAATAAGAGTCCAAGCTCAAAATTCATTTAAAAATTTTAAATACTAAAATTTAGATAGAAATTATATTTTTATAATATCAAATAGTAACACTAATATCTTGTAATATTGTCTTATTGCTATTTGTTTTAATATTTTTAAATTATATTTTAATTTAAAATTTATAAAAAAAAAGTAAAAATTATGGGGATGCCATACTGTTTTATCATAATTCCCAAAGCCGACTTTTTCAAAAATTACTAAAGATATCGACTTTTACAACATATAATGATACTTAAGAATGAAGATTGATACCTAATTATGCATTACCGGATTTTGAAGGTTGTATTAAATAAGGAAAAAAATTGTCCATATATTTGTGATCCCCGCATAAACGTTCTAGTTGCAGCAATCAATCCCCCACAAAAAAAAAACGTAACCGTCTGTTATATTCAAAATTTTAAAAAAAAATGAAGAATCATAATAGTTGAAATCTAAATATTGTTTCTCGATCCAAAAAGAAAAAGTAATTGACAATGAATATCTCGATCTTGATACATGATAGTGGAATTTGAGAATTTGATGTATTGTATAGTCGATATAAAAGTGACGGAATTGTTGTAGGTGAGAATATCTCATTTGTTAACCTCAGAGCTATGATTGCAGCTGAGTTACATATCGACGAACAAAGGAAGAGAATCGAGATTCGGTACATCATTGAAAGTAATGCATCTCTGATTAGTATCTGCAATGATATGGGGGTGAAGTTGTATGTAGAAATAAAGAAAAAGGAACCTGGATTTGGAATGTACCCATGTGCATAGATACCATTAATTTAGAGGGTAATGAGACCTCGATGATTGATGCATCAACTGGAATGATCGAATCGGATTGTATGGTTACTTGTTACGTGCCTCAGGTTGACGTATCAAACATAATTTGTAACTTAACAAATATTGATGTGAAGGTGAAAAATATGTACAAGGACAAAGCAACGTTAGTTGATGTTATGGCGAGGTAGAAAGTTCATAAGGGGTTCAACTTCAAGGTTAAAAGATCTGACCGGAAAAGGTACGAAATTATTCCGGTATTGTGTTGGTATAACAGTGATTGAAATCTTTTGATGCTTCAAATTGTGAACTGATCTAAAAGTTTTATTGTTGATTGAATGATTGTTTTTGAATATGTGATTTGAAATCTGAATACTTCCCCTTTTCTATCAATTCTTGCAGCTATGTGTTAAAGTGTTTTTCTGACAACTGTTCTTGGATCATGAAGTCATCATGTCGGAAGAATACAAAAATTTTCAAAATAAAATACTTCAATGATACACATACGTATATGATGAGGGAAAGGTTGCTAAACAAAGTCAAGGCAATGTTGTCATTCGTTAGTGGAGTAACTGCTCCACAACTTATAAATCACAAAAGAAGGCACACACCAAATGATATAATCGATGACTTTAAAACTGCATATGGAGTTGACATTACGTATCAAAAGGCTTAGTGTGCAAAAGAGCGGGCACTGGATATGGTACAGGCTAAGTCAGTCGATGGATATAAACAGTTGCCTAGATACCTACACATGTTAAATAATGTGTATCCAAATTCATATATAAGAATGTTGAAGTCTCATGCGAACGAGTTCATATATCTATTCATTGCATTGCGGCCCTTAATTCGTGGATTTCAATTCTGCAAACATATTGTTGTTGTTGACGGTACACATCTTAGTGGCGCTTATAAAGCGACATTCCTATCTGCTAGTACACTTGATGGTACAGGTATCATATTTTTTTTAAATCTGATTAAGTATGTAATTCTTGATACAAACTTATAATCGTTTGGAAAAAAGTGTCAAAACAGGAACTAAAACACATAATTTTGGTGAAAATAATGCAGGGTCCATATTGCCTTTGGCGTATGGGGTTGTTGATACTGAGAATGATTATTCGTGGTTGTGGTTCTTTCAACAATTCAAAAATGCATTTGGCGAGAGGGATAACCTATATTTTGTATCGGAAAGAAATGAAAGTATAATCAAGAGTATGAGTGTTGTCTTCCAAAATACACCACATTATGCATGTATTTGACATCTTTGAAAATATTTGCATGAAATACAAGAAGAGCAAGAATGTCTACAGCGACAAGTTCCATGCTATGGCTAAGTATTACAGAAGATTTCAACAGAATAATGGCAAAGGTGGATAAAACTGATCACAAGGTAAAGGAGTACCTTGAAATGATTAGGTATAAAAAATAGGAAAGAATACATGCACCGGTAAATAGAGGTCAGATTATGACTTCTAACATAGCCGAATGTATTAATGGTTGCCTCGTCGAGGCTAGATTATTGTCGATAATAGATTCTCGAGAAAACAAGGATTCTGTTTGGTTCATGAAATTACAAAAAGAGAGAAAGAGCTTCGTATACGAAAGAAAAATTGGGCAAAAAAATTGAGGATATCTTGATAGAAAATACGGCAAGATGTTCAACCATGAAGGTATGCATAAAAACAGAATCTGGTAGTAATTGTGTTTTTGTATTGAGGTATCAATAAATTATTTTTATGTGCAAGTCGTTCCTTCCTCTGAATTTAGTTATTCCGTTTACGATGTTGGGCGCAAATTTATCATTTGCATTGAAAGAAAAATTTGCAGTTGTGGAAAATTTCAAATTGATGAAATTCCTTGTTCACATACAATTGCTACTTTGAAAAGTAGAAATGTAGTTGATATGCATCCGTACTGTTCTGGTTATTCTAAGTTAAAAGCCTTATCGAATACATACGAAGTACCCATGATACCCATGCCAGATAAATCGGATTGGGATGTACCAAATAACGTTCTTGACGAAGTTGTTTTGACATCGAAGTACAAAAGAATGTTGGAAAGACCCAAAAAAGGGAGAAATAAGAGCTTTGGCGAGAAGATGTCTATAAGTTCAAACTACTGCAGTAGGTGTGGACATGAAGGACATAACCGACGGACGTATATTTTTTTCCCATTGAAAAATGAATATTGACTTTGTGTGAATTTCCAATCAGTTGTGCGGATGTTCTAATTTAATTGAATAAATTTGAATGATAATAATTGAATTTTTTGGTAATATGAAGGCATTATAAAGAAAAATAATGTATCCTGTGTTTGTTGATACATGAAAAACAAAAAGCAAATAATGATTCCAAATAATATTTTGAAAATTTCGTAAGATAACACATATAACTGTTGATATTAAAAAAGAACTAAATCACTTTATAGTAAAATGAGGTATCAATGTGTAGGATATTAAATTGAAACAACTATTTTCTGATTAATTTATATTTAGAAACTTTGTAACATTGAATAAATATACAAAATGAGGGATTAATAAGTTTGGTACTAAGTTGGATATGTTATGTAATATGTGAATTTGAGGTTTCAATATGATAGATACTATGTTAAATACTAGGTTAGACATGTAAGATACTATATGAATTGGAGGTATCAATATGGTAGATATTACGTGAGATGTATCAATGAATAATTTATTGAGGAATCACTATGTTAGATACTTATTGGGGGTCTATAAGTTAGATACTAATTTAGATAAGTTAGATGATATCAGAAATTGAGAAATCATTGTGTTATATACTGTGTGAGGTATATCATTGACCACACAATTCTAAAGTTATGAAGCAGCTTAGACTAAACTTGGTAAGCACACAAGTATCATAAAATAATTGTACCCTTTGAAACAAGGATAACAATAAAATAATATAAAATTCATTTCACAACTAAAAATGCATTAAATATCCACAATATGGGAAAAATCGTGTGCAAGCAAAAACATAGATTTAATAAGATATTCGATAAAAAATAATTTGTCTGGTATCAAAGAGCAGATCACAAAAAGGTTAATATTTATCTTAACAAAAACTAAGTAATTGAAGATAAAGTTGTGCATATTGGGTTGTTTCCTGACTAGTCAAAATAGAGTTGGTCTTACTATAGATGGCTAGGATAGAATGATCAATTTGTCTCTTGCCAGTGGTTGGAACACTTCCTTTGGCCTTGATAGATCATCGTTTCTGCTTACATAACCATTAGCAGCCTTGTTCAGTCCATAATTCCACAAAAGTGGAGTGTATCTTCTCCGCAGATAATCAACATCCAATGCAGTTGCTGGAATTGGGATTCTATCACTGATGTATTCGGTACAGGCAGCCACAAATACACCACAATCTCTGCATGCAGTATGTCAAAAAATTAGTTGGAATGTTAATAAAAAAGGTGTAGTTTAGTAAAAAAAAAAAGTGTGAAACAGCTTACAGGCTATCACTGTTCTCCTTAGCAATTTCTTTGACAAATTCAACTCCAAATGGATGTTGTTCGCCAATCAATGAACCTGTTGACTTGTCCTTGTATGCATCTAGCCTGGCCCACTCTGTGCGGTCCATGTTTTCAAAAAACCCACTGTCCTCTAAATATGTTGGCAGCATCACTGTAATCTTCTGAATCTGAGTACTGGTTTTTCCATCTTGATTAGAATCATACACACGTATCAACCTCTATTTCAAAACAATTACAACAAGCACCCAATGAAAGTCATCACCTCTATTCACAGGAAGATACACCTCGTCACTAGGTGTCATGGGGTTGCAGCAGGTATCGAATAACCTTTGATTATGTTAGTGACAGACCTCTCATTCTTTGAGTTTTCAGATAACGGTGCAATGAATTCCTAAGTACTAACATCGTCGTCATCCTTATTTTCATAGTACCTTGCATGAGTGGCAATGATGAAGTTCTTGAATATGCAATTGACAGTGGTGTATCTGTAATGGTCACTGAAGTGGTATTTTGACTTCTTTCGGAGGTAATAGAAGACGATGTCTAGATGCTGTAGAAATGGACAAATAATTTAACAACGGTACATGTCTTAGATACTTTTGGCTATTGAAATTGATTGATAGCTAACGATGACGTGTTTGTAAACCGTTAAACGGTAAATTTTATTAGTTAGTAATCACATTTTCAATGCTATTGATATGTGAAAGAAAAAGTGATACTTTGCTGTACTAGATAATGATTGGCTATTGATGGAAATGTTAATTAAAGGTTCATTGTAAAATTAGGTCTTGAGCCTAACTCACACCCCAAAAGCTAGCTCAAAGGAAGGAGGATTGCCCAAGCCTTATGAAGAGTCCACCCATCTCATTAACCACCAATGTGGGACTTTTTGTCATTCTTCAACACTCCACCTCACGCCCAGTGCTTAACATCTGGTGCGTGGGCAATTTTTAATTTTCGGGGGCCCAACATTGGGTGAGATGGGTCCTGCTCTGATACCATGTAAAATTAGGTCTTGGGCCTAACTCACACCCCAAAAGCTAGCTCAAAGGAAGGAGGATTGCCCAAGCCTTATGAAGAGTCCACCCATCTCATTAACCACCAATGTGGGACTTTTTGTCATTCTTCAACATTCATTGGCATAAGTATCAGTTATTTGGATACTTATGATTAAAAATGTAAATTTGGAAGGTTTGAGTATTGATACCCCATATTAATATTTGACTAGGAACTAAATGTGACTTGAAATCAATAATAAGTCACAATATAAAGTTTTTTTTTTATACTAGAGCTATCAAAAGGGATGAAATGTATACATGCAAATGTGGCAGTGATTATCAACATACATATATGTCTATTAGAACAATTAAGGCAAAGAAGAATATATTTGTACGTGAAATTGCAAACTCAATTTGCGTTGTGCGAATCATTTAACTAACCTCGTCTGTCCAACACTTATTTTTTTGTGACATGAGGTAGAACCATTTTTTGTTTGTAGATGTAGCCACAACAAAATCATACTTTGCAACCCCTAGTGAGGAATTTTTGATTTTATTGTGTTCATCAATTATTTTCCTATTAAAGTACAAGTATTTAATTTGAAAGATGAAACAAATGGAAAGAGAGCATAAAAAGTTATTTAATATATGACTTACCTTTTGTGATGCTATCTCAGTAGTTTTTTTGGGACCCATGGATCATACTCTTTGATAAGACTCGAGGGAGGTTTATAACAAATACCATATTCGTCGAACGAGTGTTTCTATCGAATCTTATATGACATTTCCCCTTCCTTTTCTCACTTAAATTGAAAGTTGCCTGAAAAGGTGATTGTTGAAACCTCGACGGGATCCTACTACACTGTGGAGGGGTGTTGGATGAATCGTACAGGACAATTTCTTCGCACGGTAAGGTTGTAGGCAGCTGACCATCGCGAAGAAGAAAATGGCTATTATCAAGTTCTTCTTGCATGCACGTATCCAGAGATGGGTTGTTATTGGGTCGCAGAGTTTCCATAGAAGAGCATTCCAAGAATTTGGATGGTCTTGAATATTTATCGTAAAATTATTAAATTAAGTAGATAAAAGAAAGGCTTGTACTAGTTTATTTTAAACAAAAACAGTCTACCTCTATGTCCTTCGTGGCAGCTTCATTGTCCATCAAGTTCTTTGTGGCTGTTGTTGTATCAAAAGCTCCTTCAGATACTCCATCTTGTGGTTGAGCGTTGGTCAGCTTGTCTTGTGCACAATCCTGACACATATAGGTTTTCCCAGTTAAATACTTTTTAAAACATTCTTAAAAAAATAAAATATCTGAATTTTTTTTATGTTTTAATAAAAAACATGCCTTAATTGCTTCATCGGCTGGGTGCTCATGTTCAAACTCGCGTTGATTTGTTTTACCTATATCAAACTAAAATGTACCAATATCAACAATACTTGACTTTAATGAATCTGAAATTGGGTCATGACTGGTGATACTTATAATGGGAATTTAATAGCATGAATATGTGAAAATTTTAAAAGATGTATACATTGATACTTGAAAAGTAGAACAGTCAAAACATTTTAACACTTACGATGTCTAGTTAACTCTACGTAAGTTCTTTTATTGTTATTTGATATTGTAGGTATCAATGAACATTGATACCTGTAATAATACTACACACATAAACTATATTTGTTTTGATACTTGTCACTGTGAAGATACAATTAATTCGAATCATTGCATATTGTTTACCTGACTACTTAGTATCAATATGCAGGGTGCTTGTGGGAATATTGAGGTACATGTAGAGTTTCAAAAATGGTGAATTATAAAAAGTGAGAGGAATCAGATTATTAATTATGAATGTACCTGAGTAATATAGTGGTTGATATTTTCTAAATCACCATCATGAGTCAACTCTGGATCAGCTGTGGCTAGTTCAGCACACAAAATGGCTTGAAAAAAAATAACGAGAAAAATTATTTAGTCGAACTGGAAAAAAATAATTTACTAAGGTATTTGTTGTGCAATCACCTTATCAGTGCTTGTATGTTCTTCAACAATGGTTTCAGCTCTACAGCTAGATCAACAACAACATGCTCTTAATATTGGGGTTTATTGATGACTCGATCAACCTGCATAAGAAAGCATATCTATTAAGCAAAATATGTAACAAAAAAAACACTGATTTAAAAAGTGCAATGAAATCAAAACTTGTTTAAATAATATCATATCAATTTACACATGGTTCTCTGTTAGATGTCGTATCAATATTGGCGTCTTTATCCCCATGGATATCTTCACTAATCATGACATTTTTTTTGACGTCATTATTGGTGGGTGGGGTATTGACATCTTTTGTGCCATTGTCACAGGAAGAGAGATCGACATCTTCAGCAAATGACCTATCACCTTGGACGGTTTTGATTTCTATGTCAAGTATCGACGAGTCATCGAATACTTGAATATAAGAAGAATGTTGACATCATGATTAATTGATACTTAATCTGGTTATAGTATCCTTGATCTAGATACTTAGTATTATGGATTTTGGCAATAAATTTCAAAAACTAAACATATATATTTGATACATTGATTACCTTATTTTGCTCCGCGTTCATGTCTTCCTATTGATCAAAATTAACATCACTGGCTGGTGCCTCCTTCTTGAGAGAATTAACTTCATCCTGAATGGTTTTCAATATGGCCGTGTGATGTGAATTTATCAAAGATTCAAGAGTTTTGAACTTGTCATCCACCTTAAAAAAATGTGTGTGTAGTTAATTCTTGATGCACGGGTGCACCTGCTGGATTTATGGGGTTCGTTAGGTGCGTAGATTTAGGTCAAATAGTCTCCTACCCGAGCGTACCTGCCTATACGACTCTTGTTCTTATCCTCGTGGTATTGTATTTTAGTTTTTCTTGCTTTATTTACTATTCTTACTCAGTCGGCCTATGATGCCTACTGACACCTTTCTTGGTACTCATACTACACTCTGCATCTACTCTGTGATGCAAATCTAAGCACAAGCCAGCGACATTGATTTTAAGCATATTAATCTCTATTTTAAGCTAGCATATGATACCTACTAAGTACATGTTTCTACTTGTATTTTTTTTTTCTTTGTTTTCTTTTGTAATCTTAGATCCATGAACTCTTGATTAGATACATATGTATATTTTATGAGGTACATATACACCTAATGAGATACATATTTTAACCACTGATACGCCTAAATTACACTCCAAATAGAAGAGTAAAGCGGTCGTTGGTCAAATATAGAACTCAACCGGAGTTGAGGTCGATCCCACAGGGAACACGTAAGAATTATTCTATCAGTATCGGCTTTCAGTTGTAAATGCTATTCCCAAGATAAACGTACATAAAGTAAATGGGGGTTTGCGTTATTTAATTTAACTGATTGCGCAAAGTAATTAATGAAAACGTTGTTCCGATTTGTAGACAGATAGAGAGAAGCTAGGGTTGTGTTCCCCATGACTTACAATTACGACAACTAAACTGGATTCGTAACCTCGTTCTTAATGCTGCATGCCAGATCTAACAACTTAACTAATATCTAGGTAACCTTTTGGTCCTTCCTAGTCATATTTCACTCATCTCCTTTCGGTCTCAGAGTGTATGCAGCTCTAACCGTTGTTCTTGATCTCAGAATACCTTCACCTTTCAGTCTCAGGCACTTAGACTAGGTTCATGACCCCGAATCTTTGTTGTTAAACTCTTTTCCTAATCACTACATCCCTCTCGGGCATGTAACGAATACAGGCTTACCCTAACGCGTCGACTCATTAAGGAGAAGTTGAAACGAAGAATTTAACAATACATGCGATGTTTATTTGAACGAATTACCCCCAGGTTGTCTTATCTTAATTGAGTCGTCATGGTTCCCACAACCCTAGTTGTGGGTTTAGCCTAGCATAGTATTGATAACTTGCCCACAACAATTAGAAGAAGACATAAAGATTGACTTACAATTGAAGAACAAGAATCCGTGTTACAAGCTTCGAACAATAATCACAAACGCGATTCTCACAAATTACAAAGCCAAACTAATGTTTTTCTCTTGTTCTCTCTTGTTTTTTTCCGTAAAAACCGAAGTAACCTAATAAAATAAAATAACATACTATTTATACTAAGTAAAACTAAGTCGATATAATTTAGGAAAAATAACTTCGACACGGGACACGGTCCGTTACACGGGCCGTCTGAAGTGAGATGGTCCGTGTGAATGGACCGTCTGGACAACGTCTGCATCGGCACGGCCCGTGGCACGGCCCCTGTGGCGTGAGACGGGCCATGTGCTCCTCCGTGTAGCTCCACTTGTACGAATTCTGATATTTTCAACGAAGGCCCTCCGAGCTACGTCAGTTACACGGCCCGTGTCACGGTCCGTTTGGTGTCAGATGGTCCGTGTGATGGTCCGTGTGAATCTCCTTGCACGATTTCCTTAATTTTCGACGAGTTGCCTTTCGAGCTACGTCAGTTACACGGCCCGTGACACGGTCCTTCTGGCATCAGACGGGCCGTGTGGACTGACCGTGTGACACGACTTAGCGCGAATGGCACCAAGTGTCGTGCCACGGTCGGTCACACGGACTGTCTAGCGTGAGACGGCCCGTGAGGGCCTTCCGTGGTCTAACACTTGGCCTCGTTTTTCACTCGTTTCTTGTGCTTTCCTCAATTTCCCATGCCTTTGCTATTTTTCTGCACAATATCAAAAGATACCTATTAAACCAACAACAACGCTCAAGAACGCACAATAATTCTATGTCGTAAGCGTCGTAAAAGTCGTATTTTCATGACTCATCAACACCCTCAACTTAGAACCATTGCTTGTCCTCAAGCGATGACCAAAAACACATACGACACACAAAGACATGCACTTCAACAAGAAGTAAATAGAGACCCTTTTATCATCAAATTCGTGTTCAAAAGGTGCACTTGTGATGTGCTCACACCCCAATGGACTGTTATTCGATCAACCTAAGCACTATACTATATCCCGTTAGCCCTACTTAAGTCCAAGAATAAAGATGAGCTGGTTAACATAGCCACCGAATAGTGTGTTAATAGTGCCCCTCACGACAAAGAAGTCTCACACACAATGTAACAATGTAGCACAGAGACTGGAATGTAGACACTCACACTCAAAAAGAATTTTCAACCGACACACAAGTATAGACCTTATGCTTGCCTTTATTTTCACCACCTTGACTCTTGAATGACCTTTTTAGGATCACTTTAGGACTTTTAAGGCTTGTAACGTAGGCTCGGGCTTGGGTGAGATATATTTAGGATCAAAGTGACTAGCGTTTTGCTCCAAGACCCTGCTTTGACTCAGCCATTACTTTCGGCTCCCCAAAATCTTTGTTGTCCCTATATTACCACTTTGCTTTGCAGATGGGCGTGGTTACCTTCTTCGTTCCCTTTTTTTTTCTCAGTCCAACTTTTCTTCTCATCACTCGACTTTCCATCCATATTCTTCTGCTTTTCTTACCATAGCCACCCTCAACTTAGGATTTTAGCTTGAGTTGAGGTTCACAATGTCTTTTCAAGGACCAGGGCCAATATAAGTCACCCTCAACCCAGGCCTTTGGCCTGGGTTGAGGTTCACAATGTCCTTAAAGGAACCAGGGCCTGAGTACAGTCTGCAGATAGATTGGAAACATGAATTGGGTAATAAGAAAGAAAAGGTCTATTTAGGCTCAATTATTTGGTTCAAAGGGATAAACTTCATTTGGTTAAATTCATTTTATGCTTAGTGACTTCTCAACAACAATGGCCTAAGATCCTATCCTAATCCACTCATTCAATCGTTTTAGGGGGACCAACCAGGCAAGTTCTAGTTTACAAGTGCGTCAATTGAATTTAAGCAAGTCTACTCCCACACACATGGCACATATCCCCCACTATTCAGCACTACACAACACAGTCAAACTTTCATTCTTCAAGATGCCAACTAGACAATGTACAACGTGCTTTAAGAGGATCACAACATCAGTCAGTATGGGATGCATGCCTACACAAGTTTCGTGGATTTTCATTTTTAAATTGTTGGGGTTACTATAAACTCTTCTGAACACTTGTCTTTACACATACAAAACAAACAAAGTAAACCTAAACATGCCAGTTCTACTAGATACTACACCTTCAGAGAAAAGAAACATGGCAAGAAAAACTCGTCAGGGTAGGATGCCCCACCCCCAACAAAAGACAGGGCAATGTCCCCATTGCACCAGAATGCATATTAAAGCAAAAATAGGAGTGGGACATACCTGGGACGCCCTAGGCGTCAGGTGGGTCATCATGGCCCGAACCAGCTGGTGGGTCCGGGCAGGCAACATCATCGTCCGGCCCCACGACACTCCCAGACGCACCTGTCCGGGCAGCCTCATATGCTAGGCGTGCCTGCTCCTCCTGGGCAGCTGCCTCTCGTCGCTGAGCCCTCAACGCTTTTCGCAGCCTCCTCGCTTCCTCACGCTGTGGATCTTCCAGGGGGCTCGTGCGCTGGCTGCGGCGCTTACCCTTGTCCTTATGACCGGGGGCCGTAGGAGCAGGTACTTGGGCCGCAGGAGACACGACCGGGACACCCCAACCCTCAGTCAGGCTCGGTTCCACCGGGGCACTGAACAATGAGATCAACGAATCTGGCGGCGGAACTGGGGCTGGCGTCGTGGTGTGATACCGGGCGTACAACTCTGTAATCTTCTCCCTCATATCCTGCATCGTCTGTACCAAGTGCGCCCGCTCATCATCAGACAAACATCCAAACATACGATGGAAGTAGCCCTCCAACGTGTGGACCTGCTCCTGTAGACTCTATATCTGGGCCACGAGCTCTGCTCGGAGACGGTCCTCAGCCAGCTGCACATGAGCCTGCACCACCTGAGGCACCCTGACCACCATTTGGTCAACAAGTGCCCGTGTCTGTCGCTGTTCGGTGACCATGCGGGCGAGAAGGTCATAAGGGACATAAGTGTATCCCGGATGCGTCTGAGGGGTTGTGCCACTGCCCCCGGGCTGCTCAGAATCTGTACCGGGCAGGGGGGCCGTGGGGGGCTCCTCAAATGACAAGGGCTGTTGTGGAGGAGCCCGAGGAAGCTGTGTCGGAATCCTAAGCCGACGGGATCTGCTGTGATACAACGGGTTGTCGATATCTTTGATCATGGCAATGTTTATTACACCCGTTGGCGATATCTTCCTATCCAAAAAGTGGGTGGTAGGGACACGGGCCTGCCTGCATAGTGCCCGAATCAGACATGGAAATGACATACCTGCTCGTTCTGAAAGGGCACGATCTTTTATCTCCATGGCAATAACGCGACCCACATTAATACCAAGGCGGGCCACCAAACTCGCTACCAACGAAGCATGAGAGAGTTGGAGCGTGTTGTCGTTCACTGTGGGTCGAAGCCGGGCCCGCACCACCGACCACCAGAACTTTGCGACAAACGTAAGGGAGGCCTTTGTAATAGGAATCTTGGGGTTAGTCACCCAAGGTGCCTCCACCCCCTGGAGCGCAATCTGCTCCGCAATCCACTGCAACTCCTTGGCCCGGATAGACGGGTCTGAGATACGAACCTCATCAGTGACATTCACATAATGTGCAATGAATAACCCATCCGGCGGGGCATGGTAGTCTGGGCCAAATAAAAATCTGTTGATCGTTTCTGCCGAGATGTCTACCTGAGTGTCCCGGATGGTGACATAGTCCCGATAGGACAATTTGGCAGCGAGCCACCTCTTCGATCTCCGGGGCAGGTTTCCATCTATGGAGGTAAGTAGACTGGCGGCATAGCTAGAATAGAACTCGGCGATCATGTCCGGGCCATAATATCCAGGAGGGTTGGCCATCCATCCAAACTGGTACGCTGCAAAGACGTTTCGTATCTCCGGGATGGAGTCCAATTTGTCCACGAGGACTCGCACCTTCGGGATAATTGGCCTCCCCTGATAGCCCCCGGTACCTTTGATGATGCCATTCACATAAATCTCCTTTGCCCCGGGGACTAACCACCTCCTGTGTAAGAAAACCAGAAGCCACTTGGCGGTTTCCGGGTCAGAATTCCGGGCAACCGCCTGCTGAGTGGCCTCATCATCACTATCGCGGAGAAGCAGAATATCCTCCTCACCTCTAACATCGTGCTCTGCAGTGACTGGAGCGCCAACCTCATCCTCCTGCTCCGGGGCTGCAGCTTTCCCCTCCACCCCTGCCTCTGGAGCTTCCTCCTCAGAATCTGAAGCGATGTAGCGTCTCACTGGCCGGGAACGGGCAGTACGAGGTGGGTGGGAGGGCACAGCTAACCCGCCATCGGAGTCTTTGCCTGAGTCACCCCCCGGATTTTGACTGGAGGAATCGCTGATCGAATCCCGGAGACGTGACTCATGCTCGTCACGATGTTGGCGAGGTCTTAAACATGGGGCCATAGTAATCCTGCAAACATCACAAAAAATCAAGAAAATATTAGTTATGCCAGGATGCTTGGGACGACACACTAACGCGTACTCAGACTTCCCCTGTGAAAATGTAGTGACAAAAACCCTTAAGAGTGGCGTCACCCGGTCTATCATAGGGAATTTCGCACTAAAAATGCATATGAGAATCAATGAAAGTAAATACAATGAAGTCTAGAAAAAATAAAGTGCCATAATACGGTGGCCCTACACGGACCGTGTAAGGGTACACGGGTCATGTAGAGGCTCGTGGGAGGGCCTGGGGGTGGGCAGCCGCCAAGTGGTGTGGGACGGGCCGCCACACGGCCCGTGTAGGGTCAAACGGTCCGTGCGAACGGACCGTGTGGCGTGCCTTGGCGTGAATATTGGGAACGCGAGCCGGACGGTCCAAAACACGGCCCGTGTGATGCTACACGGACCGTGTAACGGACCGTGACACGGCCTTCGTCCCCAATCAGCCCATTAACATAAAATCGAAGCTCACACGCACAACAAGTCATCAAAAACTCCAGATCGGGCATTTATACTACGCGCACCCACTTTCTACAACACAAATCTTAGTTTAACCATCCTAAAAGCACCAATACCCCATGTCTCAAGAGTTCAAGGAAGCAACAATGGTGGTTAGGACTGCCCATTAGCAAATCTTAAAGGAATCGTGCCCTAGAGAGTTATAGACTTCAAAAACAACAAAGATATGCATAAAATCATACAAAAGAACAAAACTAAAAGCAAAATTTCAAGAAACATCCTAAAGAACAACTAACCCAAAAGAAAAATAAATAAAATAAGAAAAAACTTACTTGAAAGAGAGAAGTAGACTTGAAACTCAAAATTTTGCCTAAGGAAAGTGTGACGGATCGTGAGTGGAGTGCACAAACCGTGCGAGAAGAGATGAAGATTTGGTGGTGTGAGGAAGAGAGTGTTGGCGTGTGGGGTGGTTTAGAGAGAGAGAATGAATGTGAGAAAAAACAAAAGTTGGAAAGAGGGTATAAATACCCAAAAATCCGTGGCCCAAGACGTGAGGGGAAACGGGTCGTGCCACGTGGCATGTTCCGTGTCGCGTGCCGTGTACGGCAGTAGCGTGTTCCCGAGGCGCACGCCCAAACGGTCCGTTACACGGACCGTTACACGTGGAACGACCCGTGTGGCGTACCGTGCGGCGTACCAAGGCGAGCTCAAACAGTCCATTACATGGACCGTTCAAACTCACACGGACCATGTGAACGGACCGTGTACCTTGCCTTAGCGACGAGAAAATACTTACCTGGGGCACGCCCACCAAACGGTCTGCCGAACGGTCCGTTCGATGTCACACGGCCCGTGTGGACGGACCGTGTGGGTTGCCTTGGGCTACCTTTGCGCGCGTATTGGGGCGCACTTCAACGGACCGTGGGAGGCCCCTTTGTGGCATTTTGTCCTTTCTTTTGCCCGCACGCCTGATTGGCCTTCCTGTCACCATGTGCATCCTTTCCTGAGACAAAATATAAACCAATAGAAAGCGTAAGGCAGTGTTTTTCTCTCTTTTTTTTTTTTGATTGATGGGTTGCCTCCCATTCAGCGCTTGGTTTAACGTCACGGCTCGACGTGGTGGTCCTGACTACTCAGACTTCGTCAAGAGGGAGAACCTCTATCACCGAGGTTTCCTCTGCAGCTCCCAAGTACTTTTTCACGCGCTGCCCATTAACCTTGAACCGGTGTCCGTCATCCGTCTCTAACTCAACTGCTCCATTAGTCAATACTTGTGTGATCTTGTATGGGCCAGACCACCTTGACTTCAACTTCCCTGGGAACAACCGTAATCTGGAGTTGTAGAGCAGCACTCTGTCACCAACCTCAAAGCTCCTCAGGGCAATCAGCTTGTCATGATAAGCCTTCGTCTTGTCCTTATATAGAGCAGCACTCTCGTAGGCCTGTAGACAAAACTCATCCAGCTCATTCAACTGGTCCATCCTCATGTTGGCTGCCTCCTTCCAATTCATATTCAGGGCCTTGAGAGCCCATAGTGTCTTGTGCTCCAACTCAATTGGCAGATGGCAGGCCTTACCAAACACCAACTGATATGGGGACATACCGATGGATGTCTTGTAAGCTGTCCTATAGGCCCACAGTGCGTCATCCAATTTCCTCGCCCAGTCCGTTCTTGTGGCATTCACAGACTTGGTCAGGATCTCCTTGATTTCCCTATTGGATACCTCAACCTGCCCACTTGTCTGTGGATGATAGGGCGTGGCAACCTTGTGTTGGCGTACCCCGTATTTAGCCAGTACAGCCCGAAAGGACTTGTTGCAGAATTGGGAGCCCCCATCACTAATGATAGTTCGGGGTGTCCCAAATCTAGCAAAGATGTTCCGCCTCAGGAACTGTACCACACTCTTGCTCTCGTTGTTAGGTAGTGCTGTTGCCTCCACCCATTTAGAGACGTAGTCTACCGCCACCAGGATATACTTCATCCCATAAGAGCTCACGAACGGGCCCATGAAGTCAATGCCCCATACATCAAACAACTCAATCTCCAAAATGGGGGTCATAGGTAACTCTTGACGCCTTGAAATGTTCCCTTGGCGCTGGCACTGGTCGCACCCCTGCACCAAGTCATGGGCATCTTTATAGATGGTGGGCCAGTAGTACCCACACTGCAGAATCTTTTTGGCAGTTCTGGCACCACCATGATGTCCCCCCACTGGAGAGGAGTGGCAGGCTTCCAGGATGCTCAACATCTCTGCCTCTGGGACACATCTTCGGATGTCCCCATCTGCGCATGTTCTGAATAAGTATGGATCCTCCAAAAGTACCTGCGCACATCATACAAAAACTTCTTTCTCTGGTGATGGTTAAGGCCTTCCGGCATAATATCGCTCACCAGGAAGTTAGCAAAATCAGCATACCAAGGGACCAAGTCCGCAGAAGCGGCTAATACCTGCTCATCGGGAAATGAATCATCGATGTTCAACCACTCATTAGCCCGGGCTACGTCCTCTAACCTGGATAGATGGTCAGCCACTTGGTTCTCCGTGCCTTTACGATCCTGGACCTCGAAATCGAACTCTTGTAGCAATAGCACCCATCTGATCAAGCGAGGCTTAGCGTCCTTCTTGGACATGAGGTACCGGAGTGCGGCGTGGTCAGTGTGTACGATCACCCTCGTGCCCACCACGGCTAGCAACTCCTGCTCTGTGACAGTGTAATTCCTTTGAGCCTCATTTAGCGTCTTGCTGGCGTAGTAGATAGGATGGAAGATCTTGTTCCGCTTCTGCCCTAGCACAACACCCACGGCAACTCCACTTGCGTCACACATAACCTCAAACGGAGTGTCCCAATCTGGTGCAACCACAATAGGCGCTGATATTAGCTTCTGCTTTAAGGTCTCAAAAGCTTGCCGGCACGCATCATCAAAGTGAAACTTGACATCCTTCTCCAACAGTTTGCACAATGGGTGTGCGATCTTGGAGAAGTCTTTGATGAATCTGCGATAGAAACCAGCATGCCCAAGGAAACTCCGGATCCCTTTTACCGAGATAGGAGGCGACAATCTCTCAATGACCTCGATCTTTGCCTTGTCCACCTCTATCCCCTTATCTGACACCTTATGGCCAAGGACTATGCCCTCCTTAACCATGAAATGACACTTCTCCCAATTTAGGACCAACTGGGCCTCTTCACAACGCTGCATGCCTTGCTTAGATTCTGCAGACAGTCATCAAAAGAATCACCCACTACTGAAAAATCATCCGTAAATACCTCAAGGGTGTCTTCGACCATGTCTGAAAAGATAGACATTATGCAGTGCTGAAAAGTGGCTGGGGCATTGCAAAGTCCAAAAGGCATCCTTCTGAAAGCAAATGTCCCATAGGGGCACGTGAAGGTGGTCTTCTCCTGATCTTCTGGGGCTATTGAGATCTGGTTGTAGCCCGAGTATTTGTCGAGGAAGCAATACCATCCTCGCCCTGCTAGCCTGTCTAGCATCTGATCCATGAATGGCATGGGGAAGTGGTCCTTTAGAGTCCATTTATTCAACTTTCGGTAGTCCATGCACACTCGCCATCCAGTGACAGGTCTCAGCGGGACAAGCTCGTTCTTCTCATTGGCTACCACCGTCATGCCCCCTTTTTTTGGGACGCACTGCACTGGGCTCACCTATTTGCTGTCCGAGATTGGATACACCACCCCAGCATCCAGCCACTTAATGATCTCCTTCTTCACCACCTCCTGTATGGGTGGGTTAAGCCTTCTCTAATGCTCAATGCTGGGCATACAGTCATCCTCCAGTTTGATTTTATGAGTGCAGATGCCTGGGGGAATGCCAATTATGTCAGCGATGGTCCATCCAATAGCTCGCTTGAACTTTTGGAGGACCCCCAATAATGCCTCCACCTGGTGTTCCTGAAGATCTGCAGCCACAATCACAGGAAGAGTGTTGTTAGTACCTAAAAATGCATACCTGAGGTGTTGTGGCAACTCCTTGAGCTCCAGAACGGGCGGTTCCTCGATAGAGGGTTTCGCCGGTGGTGTTGGCCTATTTTGCAAATCTAAGTCCAACTTCCTAGGCACGGATGGTCTGGTCCCCATGCCCTGCAAGGCATAGATGGCGTCGTTGTACCCCTCAACACCATCTTTTGGGAAGTTCATCAAAACTGCCACCAGTGAGTTGACAGTCATCTTTTCCTCCAACGAGGCCTCAGAAAAGGTGTTGTCATCAATATCCGGATGGACATCACAGCTAACTCCTTAGGCCTTTTCATGGCAACGCACACACTGAATTTTGCCTCTTCGGTGTTTAACCGGAATGTGAGTTCACCTCGCTCTACGTCCACCAGTGCCCTGCCGGTTTCCAAAAATGGCCTTCCGAGGATGATTGGTACCTCGAAGTCCACTATACAATCAAGGATGACAAAATCGGCAGGGAAGATGAACCGGCCAACCCGCACAAGAACATCATACAGGATTCCCACGAGCCTCTTTACTGATCTATCTGCCATCAATAGCCGCATGGTCGTGGGTGTGGGGGCTCCCAAGCCTAACTGCTGGTATACTGCCAACGGCATCAAGTTAATGCTGGCACCAAGGTCACAAAGAGCCCGTGCAAAATCATATGCACCAATGGTGCACGGGATAGTGAAAGCCCCTTGATCTCCCTTCTTTTCAACCAAGGACCTCGTAGCGATGGCGCTATAGTGGTGTAAATTATCGACTGGCTCAATCATGGCTGTCCTCTTCTTAGTAACTAAGTCCTTCATGAACTTAGCGTAGCCAGGCATTTGTTCAAGTGCTTCCACCAGGGGTATGTTCACAGACAGCTCCTTTAACATGGACAGGAACTTTTGGAATTTGCCATCCTCCGCCTTCTTTTGTCACCTTTGGGGGAATGGCGGCCTCGGTTTCGGGATGGCTGGCAGGTTTGGGCAATTGGAGGTGTCAGTCACTACTGCCTGCTTGGTCGACTCGGGCTCTGCTGTCGCCGCCTCAGGTCCATCACTCTCAATGTCAACCTGACCCTCCATAGGGCTATGCATTTTGTCATCTGCTTTCACCTGATCTGCATCATTAGCAACAACTGGGTTAGCAAGTACCTTACCACTTCTCGTGGTGATCGCCATGCAGTGGCCATCGTTTTTCGGGTTTGCACTGTGTCACTCGGGAGTGACCCAGCTTTCCTCTGGTTAAATGCCGCCGAAAGCTGCCCTATCTGCTGCTCTAACTGCTTGATTGAGGTAGAGTGCGAATCTACCAGCTGCCTGACATTAGAGATTTCGCTCTTTACATCTCGCACCCCTGCCTCAGTGGCCTCCACTTTGCTTAGGACTTTTGTCATCATATCCTCTAGCTTAGAGTTGCCGCCACCTTCGTTTTGGCGATCACGGTTTCTGTAGCCATCCCTATTCTGCCAGTCCCCTTGGTAATTATCCCGATTGAAGTTCCGACCTTGGTTACTGGAGTTGAAACCTCGGTAACCCCCCTGACTACCAATAAACTGAGCTTCCTCATTGTAGTCGCTGCCTTGATCGTCATACCTGGGTAGTGCTTCCATTGCTTTTACTTTCTCAGTGCCCCCACCAAGGAACCTCTTCGACAGCAAATCAATTTGTGTCCGCATATGGGCCATGTCCTGGTCCCGTTCTTCCTCCTTTTTGCGCTGCTCCTCACTCATCTCAAATACCATCCCTGAGCAGTCTGCCTCTCTAGTATACCATGCCCTGTTGTTCTTTGCCACTTGATCTAAGATGACCACTATGTTCGGGAAAGTCCTGGACATATATGACCCTCCACAAGCTGCATCAATGATGGGCTTGGTAACAAAGTTGCAGGACCTGTAGAAGACTGCCTTCAAGTGTTCATCGGAAAGATGATGGTTTGGGCACTGTTTGAGCTTTTGCCTGAATCTCTCCCAAGACTGATACAGCGCTTCATTCGGCATTTGTTTATGAGATCCGATCTCATCTTTGAGTTTCAGTTGCCGTGAAGCAAGGAAGAATCGTTCCAGAAAGGCCTCCTTTAGTTCTCCCCATGTGCGGATGGAATCATGGGGGAGCTCGTTCAGCCACCTTATAGCCTCCCCAGACAGAGACAATGGAAATAACCTCAACCTCAACGCTTGCTGGCTAACTCCTGGAATTTCGGACGACTGGCATGTAGCTAAGAAATTCAGCAAGTGTTGATTTGCATCCTCTGTGGCCACTCCAGTGAACAACCCCTTCAACTGCAACATTTGCAGCATGGTGCTAGTGATCGTGAATTTGATCCCAGCAGGCAGAGGTGGTAGTACTATTGCCCCAGTAGTCCAAGCACCATCATCATCATCTTGCATTGCTGGTGGGTACTGAGGGCCTTGAGGTCTCACCGGGGGTTGGTGTTGCTGTGGTGGTACGAGTGGTACCTGGCGAAGTGGTGCCGCTGGTGGTACCACATTACCAACGAGATCATCCATTCCCAACCCATCCTGACCTCTATTCGCAGGATTCACTGCCAACTCCCTCTGCCTTGCTGCTTCACGGTCGTGGGCGTTCATTCTGCGAATTGACTTAGTAAGCTCTGTATCATAGGGAATAAGTGTTGCACCCTTGCTTCGGGTACTTGGCATACAATGCTGAATCCCTACGAGGATAAAAACAAGAAACAAAGTAAAATCAGGGACTAGACTTACAAGCTGAAAGTAGCAACTAATAGACTAGTTCTTCGCCGCGTCCCCCAGCAACGGCGCCAAAATTTGATACGCCCAAATTACACTCCAAATAGAAGAGTAAAGCGGTCATTGGTCAAATATAGAACTCAACTGGAGTTGAGGTCGATCCCACAGGGAACACGTAAGAATTATTCTATCAGTATCGGCTTTCAGTTGTAAGTGTTATTCCCAAGATAAACGTACATAAAGTAAATGGGGGTTTGCGTTATTTAATTTAACTGATTGCGCAAAGTAATTAATGAAAACGTTGTTCCGATTTGTAGACAGATAGAGAGAAGCTAGGGTTGTGTTCCCCATGACTTACAATTACGACAACTAAACTGGATTCGTAACCTCGTTCTTAATGCTGCATGCCAGATCTAACAACTTAACTAATATCTAGGTCACCTTTCGGTCCTTCCTAGTCATATTTCACTCATCTCCTTTCGGTCTCAGAGTGTATGCAGCTCTAACCGTTGTTCTTGATCTCAGAATACCTTCACCTTTCAGTCTCACGCACTTAGACTAGGTTCATGACCCTGAATCTTTGTTGTTAAACTCTTTTCCTAATCACTACATCCCTCTCGGGCATGTAACGAATACAGGCTTACCCTAACGCGTCGACTCATTAAGGAGAAGTTGAAACGAAGAATTTAACAATACATGCGATGTTTATTTGAACGAATTACCCCCAGGTTGTCTTATCTTAATTGAGTCGTCATGGTTCCCACAACCCTAGTTGTGGGTTTAGCCTAGCATAGTATTGATAACTTGCCCACAACAATTAGAAGAAGACATAAAGATTGACTTACAATTGAAGAACAAGAATCCGTGTTACAAGCTTCGAACAATAATCACAAACGCGATTCTCACAAATTACAAAGCCAAACTAATGTTTTTCTCTTGTTCTCTCTTGTTTTTTTCCGTAAAAACCGAAGTAACCTAATAAAATAAAATAACATACTATTTATACTAAGTAAAACTAAGTCGATATAATTTAGGAAAAATAACTTCGGCACGGGACACGGTCCGTTACACGGGCCGTCTGAAGTGAGATGGTCCATGTGAACGGACCGTCTGGACAGTGTCTGCATCGGCACGGCCCGTGGCACGGCCCGTGTGGCGTGAGACGGGCCGTGTGCTCCTCCGTGTAGCTCCACTTGTACGAATTCTGATATTTTCGACGAAGGCCCTCCGAGCTACGTCAGTTACACGGTCCGTTTGGTGTCAGATGGTCCGTGTGATGGTCCGTGTGAATCTCCTTGCACGATTTCCTTAATTTTCGACGAGTTGCCTTCCGAGCTACGTCAGTTACACGGCCCGTGACACGGTCCGTCTGGCGTCAGACGGGCCGTGTGGACTGACCGTGCGACACGACTTAGCGCGAATGGCACCAAATGTCGTGCCACGGTCGGTCACACAGACCGTCTAGCGTGAGACGGCCCGTGAGGGCCTTCCGTGGTCCAACACTTGGCCTCGTTTTTCACTCGTTTCTTGTGCTTTCCTCAATTTCCCATGCCTTTGCTATTTTTCTGCACAATATCAAAAGATACCTATTAAACCAACAACAACGCTCAAGAACGCACAATAATTCTATGTCGTAAGCGTCGTAAAAGTCGTATTTTCATGACTCATCAACCACCATCTCTCCTTCCTTTGCCTTCGTCTCTCTTCTCTTCTCCGACCAAAGATCAACACTACCTCGCCATTCATCTCCTTACCACTATGAAACTGTCGTCTCTAATGAAACTTTCTATTCCTAGCTGCTCTTCTCTTCACCACCAAAAACCCAAAGATACTCCATCTCCAGTAAGTATCAAAGAAAACTATGGTTAGGTCTAAACTGATTAGAAATCATTTGCGTGGGAGGAAAAGGATTAGGAAAGAGAGAGCAGATCAATTTGGATAAAGGAGTAAATTTTGGAGATAATTAAGTTTATAAAACCCTATTTTACACGATTTTAAAGGAGTAATGTATCTCAAATATATCTAACTCTATTTGAAAGAGTATATATATTGGATATCTAGTTTTTTCTTTTTTTTTCTATTAAAGTTTATAACTTGTTGGTTGGAAAAGGCCCAGGTTCAGGCCCATGGGCCACAATTTAGATCTATTTTGTACTTGAGATTCACTTGTTAGACTAATTATCCAAGATAAACTACTACATCAGTTGTTAAAGTAGAAAATTGAAGTTTTTAACACTTAAATAAACTTGGGTTGGAAATATAATTAGACTCTTACTTCTTATGTAATACCTAAAAATGTAACTGGTTTAAACATGCTGATAGAATACTTTTTAGTAGACTTTGAACTTTTGAGGTCCATGAATATATCTATCTTATTAACACATTTACTCCATAGTTTGTTATTTCTATGGAGAAGATGAAGAAGATGAAACTAAGAAAGTACAATTAATTTCTTTTTTAAAGATAATAATCATTAATTGAGTGAATATTAAGTCATAACATTTTTTCAATCAACGGAATTGACAGCTAAAATAGTTACCATTCTTTCTATAGACACACACACCAAAAAAAAAAGAACACTTAATATGACATTTACAGCATCTTTTTCTCTACAGAATTATGTAAAAGGGAAAAGAAACTAGAATTAAATTAGCTGTCATTTTTTGTTCTCTGTTTTCAAGCAGAAAAGACACCATTAATGGCTGCAAGACCCAACTCACTCTGAGGCTCAAAAATTCCCCTTTTCATCTCATCAATTTTGGTGTCTCCAAGCCTCATCTTGATTCTTGAAGAATACCCATTAAATTTCTGAGCTAAAATTTCTGAGAAATAAGAAAAAAATTGAACTTCTTCTTCAGCACCAAATTTTCTTGAATTCTTGACTCTCCTTTCATACTCTTCTGCAACCAACATAGCAATATCAGACATACTGTTAAATTCAAAGATTATTATTATTATTTGGGAGAACTTTTAATTTGATGTGTAAGATGTTTTTGGGATTTTATATATATAGTAGTATAGAGGGGAAGGCCAAAACAGTGGGAAATTAGGTACATAGGAAAGTGGATAAGGTTGCCAGATGAATACAATGTGTAAGGACTATTAGTTTTAACAATTAAAAAATGTGGGTTGTAGACAAAACTTTGTGTTTGGTTTTGATATATTCCAATGGTTTTTTTGAAACAGGGAATGTGGACTTATTTATCAAAAAAAAAAATTCTTTTCTTTTGGGGTTTTCCAAGTTATTCCCATTGTTTATTTTTTTGTTCTTGCTTGCGCCCAAAGGTTTTGAGGTAGTACAAAAATGTGTTTAAAGTAATGGTTTGTGGACTTCAAGGAAGTTTACTTATATTCAAGAAAGAAATATCTTGCGGTAAATAAAGATTGCGATTAATTGGAGATGTATCCTTTTTTTTTTTGGATGCGAGAATTTTTTATATTTTTTCGTTTCAAATTAATTAAATATTTAAATGGTTTAAAGTTGAAGATAAATATTTTAATTTTTTTTATATTTATTCTTTTATTTATTGAAGCTTTACATTTTTTAAGATATATTACATTATATATTTATGATTTTATAAAAGTAATAGTAAAAAATATAGTATAAATTTTGTTTGTTAATATTTGTCTTGATATGTGTGCATTAGGTAACAAATTTAATTAAAATAAAATGGAATAAGTATATATATTTTTATTTAGTCAGTGTTTAATAAATACAAAATATCTGATGAAAACAAAACAAAAAATTGACAACTTAAAATTTATTAGATAAAAACATCTAATGAGATTTTCTTTGATTAATTATATTCGTTAGTTAATTATATTAAAAATAATAATTACATATATATTATGATGGACATTATATAATTTGAAAAATATCTTACAAGGATGTCTAAAGACTTTAGACTAAAGTGTATAAAGTGTGGGGGGGGACTTTGAAGGAGTTTCAATTATATTTATCTGAAGAAAAATCTATTTTCAAAACTTTGGAATTTGGATAAAAGACTTCATAAGGGATTTTCTAGTCTTTTCAAGATCCTAGATGTCAACCTCACAGAAATAATTTAAGGTTTTTTTTTTTCTATTTTCTTAATTTTCCATTTAGAAGACAATAACAAATAAATGAGAAGATTTTTTGTTTATTTTTTTCACCTAATATTTGTTATTTGTATTAGAATTTAATTATTTTGAATTTTCAATATGGAAGACTTTATGTGGGAAAAATACACTTTAGTACCCAAAAAATTTCGTACCTAAAACTCCAGTATAAAAACTCTAATTAAGAAATAATTAATTTTATCCTCTATGTGACGATAAAACCTCTATTTATTTAAAGAAAAAAATGAAAAGGAAAGAAACGTCAAAAACAGCTTCACCTATTCTTTTTTTTTTTGGGTTTCTCACCCAGTGTTCAGTGCCCATATTGGAGTCCGACTATATCTAGATTCGTGTCGCGTAGGCCCTTTAACAATCCATCTTAAGATGAGAAGTTCTAAATCGCAAAACACAGGAAAAATATTGGGTATATAAGTAAACATGTCTTACCTACTAGTGATGCGTTTTAAAGCCGTACGGGCCTAGAGCCTAAGGCCCGAAGCGGACAATGGGGTTTGTTACAGATGGTATCAGAGCCAATCTTCTGTCAATCTGATCGATGTGGGTCGGAGTTCGACTAAGTTTAGGCGAATCTCGGTGAGGCCGAGCAAACCTCAGCGAGGACGACACAAGAGAGATATTGGGTATATAAGCAAACATGTCTTACCTATTAGTGATGCGTTTTAAAATCGTGCAAGTCTAGGCCCAACGTGGACAATATCACTAGCGGACTGGACTGTTACAGGCCCCATTTGGGGGGGAGCACTCCTACCAAGGATTTTTTTCATTTTCGAGGTTCAAACCCAAGACCTCTAATTAAAGGAAGAACATTCTCATCTGTTGCACCTCAACCCTTCGTGGTCATTCTTTGTTCTTTAAAAGTAAAGATGAAGACTTTTCTTAATAATTAGGTTTTGAGATTTTTGACAAATGCCACTCATATGCAATGTTACCATAATTAATTAATTAAACTATATAGACTTCTATAAAGATGAACTTCTTATAGTTTCAAGTAAAGAGAAAAACGACGTGTTAGGTGAACTTTTAAATTTTTAAAGAAAAACCTCTTTTTTCATTATGAACAGCATCACTTTCATTTGATATGTCAAGTAAATAGCATTTTTAATGCCATAACTTTATAATAGTTTTGACCAAAATAAGATTACCACCAATTAAAAAACTAGTAAGGCAGATCGGTTTAATTCAACCAAATTGGAATTTAGATCATAAAAATTAATCCCTAGACCTATGTGCCTAAACAAATTTCAACATAAAATTGATTTTCTAACTAAAACTGCTTTAAAAAATGTGATTACTTTATGTTTGGTCTAAATATGAAAAGAATAATATGGCAGAGAAGGGAAATTAATAGAAATATATATATGTAGAGAAAACATTCTAGAAAGTAACCTTGAAAACATGGTGACTAATGAAAACATCGTCCAATTTTGAACTTTGTTCTAAAACAGGGAAAAATTAGGAAAGATCTAATCAAACTCCATTATTTTGATTAAAAATTGGAATTCAAGCCAAGAAGTTTCAAATTAGAAGATAAAACAGTCTCTAACTAATTTGGAGATGAGTTATGTAAGTATTAAATCATGCATAAGTAATATCATATTTGGTATCTGGTTAGGAGGTAAGTTATTCATATATATCATTGATACATTAATAAAGAATAACTATATAAATTATGAGTGAATATATGAATTATTTAAACATGATATAGACGTGTCCATTAACTTGAATTCAGCTGAAATCTATATATATACACTTAAATCAGAATAACTTGTATATTTCAATTAATAATTACAAATAACGTAATTTTTCTTTTATTCCTTAATAAAATAATTTATAACCAGGCAAAAATATTTTCAAACTGTGTTTTCTTGGTACCAAACACGCTCCAAATTTGAATTAGTTTAATTAGACTTTTGGAGTATGTGAGGTAAAGGGTCACGAAAATCACGCATCACCCTCACCGACCACATGATGCATGCTAAATAAAGTGCCAATTAGTGTGACATGACCAACTATTTTAAGAAATAAAGGTGAATAAGTCCAATTTATTTATTAATTAAATAAAAATAATTAATTTATTTTTAAATTATGTGAATTAGAATTCAGATTTATCCCTGAAGTTTGAAGATAAACATTACTATTTCGACAATTGTAAGGTGGTCTTTTTCAGTAACTGTGACATATCCTAAAGCTCAAATTATTCCAAATAAAATTGAAACATTGGTTTTGGATGTTTGCTCTCTCTATCCAATCCAACAATATTTTGAAACATTTGTTTGGAAAAAGTTGTGCAAAAAAAGAAAAGGGTGTAGATAATTGTTGTTGTTTCCTTTTTGGAAAAAATTGTCATGCTGCAAGCGTGGAAAAAGAATCTTGATTTGAGAAAAACTTTAAACTACGTATTCAACAAAGTACTAAAAAATAGTTTTTAGAATTTCTTATACGTGAATAACTAGAGATAATCTCTCCTTATTACATGTGAACTTATTTGATTATCAAAAAAATAAAATAGAAGAACATTTTTAAAGATTTGACATCTCACATGTGAATAATATTTGCAATATTATTTCCAGAGGAGGAGTGCTAATGGCCGCGTGAGGAGGTGTGAGAGGCTAATTATTGGAGATTTACAGAGGGATAAAGGTAGGTCGAAGAAGTATTGGAAAGAGGTAATTAGATAACATACAATGTAGCTTTATAGTATATTCGAGGACATGACACTAGATAGGAAGGAATTGAGGCCGCAAATTAGAGTAGAAGCAGGGGCACAACCACCCTTGGCTGAGGGGTGTCAAGCGACACCCTATTGAGAATTCGCAGGAAGGAATTTTATTATCTAATTTGAGAAAATGGATACAAGTGTGTATATATATATATATGTACAGCTAACCTATTTCCCATGTGACTAGTACCCTAACTAATTTGCCTAACTAACTATCAGTTGTGGCTAATTAGTTTGATTGTCCAACTAATATTGTAACAAACAATCTAACTACTTAACAACTAATTGACTAAGGTGTCGTTTGGTACAAAAATGAATAATACAGGGATTAGTAATGCAGGGATTAGTAATGCAGGGATTAGTTATGCAGGGATTAGTAATGCTGGGATTATTTTTCATCCCATGTTTGGTTTATTGTTTTCCATTTAATTTTATGCTTGGTTTAAAATTCTATAAAATGTTTCTTTCCAATTATGCCCTTGAACTTGTATGAGATTCTCTATTTCATGTAATTAGATCAAAGTAGATTATTTTTTTATGACTTGTAACTAGTTAGGAAAATAATAATTTGTCATTATGTTTATTACTTTCTCATTTGAATTATTTGAGAATAAATAATTATAATTTTAATAAATTCATCACTAATAAAATGTCAATCTTTAATTTAATAAAGATAGACCATCTATTATTAAAATAGAAAAGATGGTAAACAATTGTAAAATAGACAATCTATATTTACACATAAAAAGTTGTAATTTTAATAGTGTTTATATCTTGCGAGGTCATTCAACTTTGAGAATATATTTAATATCATTGGACTTTATATTGTATCAATAAAATCACTCAACTAGAATTAGTTATAAAAAAAAAATTGACATTTCAAAATATATTTTTGTGTATTATGTCAATATGAAACAAATAAATAAAATTTAAAAATTTGACATGGTAAATTTACTTATTTTTATATTATGAAAATATGAACCCTCAAATAAATAAAATTTTTGTAAGCTAATTTATTTAAATAAATTTACTAGTACAAAACTACAAATATAAAATACAAAATCAAGAAAACAAAAATATGTAAAAGAATTTGAGGGGTATTTTTGTCTTTGTGTATTTAATCCCATGGTATTAATCCAAGGTATTAGCTAATACCACCAAATGGGAGGTATTAGCTAATACCATGTATGTGGTATTAACTAATCCATGGATTAGTTATACATGGGTCCAAAAATCCTACCAAACATAGTATTATGTAATATCATAAATAATCCATGGATTATTCCTCCTAATACATCCTACCAAACATACTCTAACTGGTTTATCAACTCCAATACTCCCGCTCAAGCTAGATATATTGAAGAGATTTAATAATCCAAGCTTGCTTAATAAGAAGTCATGTTGTGTGCTTCCCAAGGCTTTGGTGAGCAAGTCAGCCTGTTGGTCCTTAGTATTGATGTAGGTAGTCTTGATGAGAGCTTTCTGGATCTTTTCTCTAAATGAAATGACAGTCAATTTATATTGTGCTTAGTACGTTCATGAAAGAAGGATTGGCAGCAATCTGTACAGCTGCTTTGCTATCACAGAAGATGGATGCTGGTTCAATCAACTTCACACTCAACTCCTTGAACAGACTTGTAATCCTAATTACTTCAGCTATTAGAGCAGCTAAACTTCTGTATTCTGCTTCTGCGGAGCTTCTAGATATTGTATTCTATTTTTTTTATTTCCAGGGAACAAGTAAATCACCAAACTTCAATATAAACCCAGTGACAAATCTTCTTGTGCTTGGGCATACAGCCCAATCTGCATCACCAATAGCCATTCAGTTGAGGTTTCTGATCAGAACTCATTAGTAATCCTTTTCCTGGTTCTAACTTGATGTATTTGATCACCCTTAATACAGCCTTGTGTGACATTTTGGGCCTTGCATAAATTGACTTAATGATTGAATTGCAAAGGTTATGTCTGGTCTTGTGATGGTGAGATAGAGCAGTTTACCAACTAGCCCTTGATACCTTGGAATGTCTTCATATAAAGTTGCATAGCATATACCCACCTCTTGTCTCTTACTGTTTCTTCATAATTCCTTGGCTCAACTTCTGTGGAGAACACAGACAAATAAGCTTTGTATTTAGGAGACACATTGTCATAAGACACATAGTTGCTTTGGGAGTGAGGGTGAGATCTAGATACTTAAGTAACATAGTCCTTCATCCAAATAGGAGGATGAGAAGTTTCAGTTGACTTCCTAGATGTTCCTGCTTGACTCACTGTGTGACTTCCATTTGCTACATTCTCCTCAGTTCCTGCAGATGCCATCTTCACTATATTATTAGTAGCATTATTAGGTTGAGTGACATGTTCTTCATCATCAGCAATTTCTAACTCTGTTGAGGCATCATTCATAGGCAAATCATCCATGGTCATAGGGACATCTTCCAAGTTAACAGCGTCTCCAAAAGTGATAGGTACATGTAGCTCTTTATCTTCTTTAGACATATGAAAATCATCTACTAATCCAATGGAGTCAATAGGGAATACTGGCTTCTGTGTGTTGGTTACTTGTTGGAAAGGAAACATGTTTTCTTTAAATTTGATATCTCTACTAACCATGAATTTTTTTAGCACAAACTATATAATAGGTATCCCTTCTAAGTTGTTGAGTATCCCATCAATACACATGCCTCAGATTTGGGAGAAAACTTATCAGGTATTACTACCTTGGTTACATAGCACAAATACCCTATAGTTTTAAGATGATCAATGTTTGCCTTGTGTCCATGAAACTTCTCATATGGAGATTGTCCTTTCAGGACTGCAGTAGAAAGTCTATTAATCAGATAAACAGCAACCAATACACATTCTCCCCAAAATCTAATGGGAATATTACCTTGAAACCTGATTGCTCTAGCCACCTCAAGTATATGCCTGTGTTTTCTCTCAACTATTCCATTTTATTGTGGAATATGTGGGCAACTACTCTCATGAATGATACCAAGTGACTTCATCAAACTACTACACTCATTGTTAAAGAATTTTTTCCCCATTATTAGACCTTATCCTTTTAACTTGCCTATTGAACTGGGTCTTTACCAAGGCCAAAAAGATTTCAATATTGGAAATACATCATTCTTCATTTTTAGCAAATATAACCAAGATATTTTTGAATGATCATCAACTATGGTTAGAAATATCTAAAAACATTATGAGTAGCAGACTTATATGTCCCCCAAACATCCAAATGAACCAAATCAAAAATAGCCATTGCTCTAGACATACTCAACTAAAAAGGCAATCTAGTCCGTTTAGCAAGCGAACATACAGAACATTTATTACATTCATCACTGTCAATGAGTTCTTCATCTAAGAATAGGTGTTGCAGCACTTTTATAGAAGGATATCCTAGCCTGTTGTGCCACAGTAGCTTGTGTGTACTTGAATGTTGTGTCATCAGCACAATCTGATTATTTCTACTTTCTGTATATTGAATATGAGTAGGAAGGTAGAATATTCTATCAATCTCCTTACTAATACTTGTTACCTTCCCATTGAAGAGATCCTAGAGTACAAAAAACTCAATGAAGAAGTTAACTGAACAATTCAATTATCTTGATAATTGAGATAGTAAAACTAATTTATGCTTGAATGCAGGCACCACCTATATATTATCCAATATATCACCATCAACTGTGTTACGATAATCAGTAAGTGTCGCTTGTGCAGCCTCACCATTAGGTAAATGCACCCTTTTATCGACACAACTAGATGTATGACTAAGTTTATCCAGTTTGGATGTCATATGACA
Source organism: Solanum rostratum (assembly GCA_029948455.1). NCBI lineage: Eukaryota > Viridiplantae > Streptophyta > Magnoliopsida > Solanales > Solanaceae > Solanum > Solanum rostratum. The sequence continues at coordinate 9,944,597 of CM057053.1, read as the reverse complement.
AGTGGCTCCTGAGTCTACTATCCAACTTCCCTTCTTGACTTTAATTGGTTTGCTCTTATTATTTACAAACAAAACATTAGTGATGGTGATTATACCTATCATATTTGCCATGTTGTCTAATGCCTTTCTAGTGCTTGAACTTGTTTCCTGTCTTTCAAGCATATGTGTGATTCTATTGTACTCTCTTAGAGTGAATGTGGGTTGGGGAGTCATAGGTGCAATAGATTCAATGACCTTCCATTTCATCATAGGAGCAACAGGAGCAAAATCATTAACCAAGTCCATCTCAATTTTGTTGGCAGTTACATGATTCACTACATCATGTTGTCTATTACTCTGGATCATATTTGCTTGATTTGACACTATCCTAATTTCTTCTTGAACATTCCGTTGAGAGGATAACCATTTAATCTATAGCAGACCTCCGTAATATGGCCTTGAAATTTGTAGTGGTCACATATATACTCTCAGTTTTTCTTCTTAGGTTGAAATCTCTTAGAAATATTTCTTTTTCCTGCATATAGAGCCATCTATTTTAGCATATCTCCCCCTATATGATAACTTGCAGACATTCTTTGCCCTTCATTTTCCATTATCATAGCATATGCCTCTTCAACTCTAGGCAAAGGACTCATCATTAAGATCTGGTTACATGCATGACTATACACTTCATTTAACCCTATCAGGATGAATAACCTCAGACATGCTAAATGATCTACATAAGTTTTGGACTTATCACAATTGCACGAAGGAGGAGGAATAAGGGCATAAAATTTATCCCATAGCAATCTCAGTTTCGAGAAATAAGCAGAAATAATCAAATTAGCTTGGCTGATTGTGCATATCTCCCTGTGCAACGGATAGCCTCTGGATCGAGTTACCTTGTCGAACCTCTCTTTCGGGTTTGCCCACACCATGGTTGCATCTGTTGCATAGACAATACTGCTAAACAGCTCCTTCGATACAGTGTTCATGATCCATACGAGCACAAAGGCGTTGCACTTCTCTTATTATTCCTCCATTTCTCCTTTATAATCACTCCTCCTGCATGTCCTAAGTACAAACCTCATCTTACTTTTAGCTCGGAGGTTAATCAATATGGATCTGCTCCATAGAGAATAATTCTCCATCCCTGTGAGTTGCACAGCGGTAAGGACGCATCCAGGAGTGTCAGAATTGTGGAGAAAGAATGGGTGATTCCGCTTTCGCTCAATTTTATCAAGAGTCTCAACCAAACCTACATTAATGGTGGCATTTGTTGCAGAATTCTCCATTGTTCTGGTTTGATTCCTCTTCTGAAATTGAACTTAGAATTCCTCTCAAATTCAAATTCAAATTCAACTATGGAAGGATCGGTTGAATCAGTTTCTGATTCACAGCTCTGATACCATATTAAGAATTTGCAGGAAGGACCTTTATTATCTAATTGAGAAAATGGATACAAGTGTGTATACATATGTATAACTAACCTCCTTCCCATGTGACTAGTGATCTTAGGCATATTTATATGCCCAATAGCCAATTTTACCATGTTTATAGCCGAGTTAGAGGACAAATTGATAGAAACTAGATGGTTTTTAGTGTAATTTTGTTATTTCCCATTAATCCTTGGGCAAGAGCACTTTTTGGTTGTATTTTGCAGGATTTTAAACAGGTATTTGTGACTAGAAAATAAGGGAGAATACAATCAAAAAAGGAAGCACAAAAAGCCAAATCATACTAAAAAATATCATCTCTGCGTCACAGAGTTGGGTCATGGTAGTTTAAATAGGAGCGGAGCAGAAAAAAAGCGCGGAACTACCTTGGTGGAATCGCATCGCGGACATACTTCATGGAAGAACAATTTTTGCCGGATAGTTGGAATCGCAAAATACACGTAGAGGGAAGCAGTCGGCGCCGCGAACTTTGGTGTCAACACAGTAAAAGTCAAAAAAGGGACTTTTAGGTTTAAATACTATTTTTAGACATTATTTTTATTATCTATCTTTTGCTGGGACAGAGAAAAAGGATGAAAAACTTCTCATTAGGGTTATTCTTTCATCTTTTCTTCTTCAATTCCATTCTTTGAATGTTTCTTAGATTAATTATGTGTTTAAAACAAACAATGAGTGGCTTCCCATATTCTAGGATAGTAGGCATAGACTATGTTCTAGACTTCTTTTTCTATAATTTGTGAATGTGTTTTCAATTAATTACTCTTGTATTCCTTTAGCCTATATTTCACAATCTGGCCAACCGTGAAATACACTTGTTGTCTACCTTGGACTCGGAAGATGTTGAGGGAATTGAATACAGGGTACAAGGAGCTTGTTTGTGTTAGGAAACTAGGATGATTCGTATATAGGAGACTTGTGACATCTACCCATATATCTTGCTTGGTTAATAAAATAGGACAATAGATTTAATGCATTTTGATTGATTCATGCTTATCCCCACTCAACGATATAGTTAGGTTGTCAATGAGAATAGGCAATTAGAGATCGAAAGACCGTGATTGTAAATTAAACCATGTAAATCAGTAATTAGAAGACTCATTGATAATCATAGGGACTGAAGCTAGAACATATGTCAAAAATGGTTATAGTCCTGAAATTACGCTTAATTTGGTAAAGTCTCGGTAAAGCATTCAATCGTTGTTAGTTAGTTTACTTTTAGCAATTTAGTGGAAATAAATAAACATTCTCTTTTTGCACAACACACACTGCAGAGTTAGTCTTTTGAAAGTAATTGAAAGCTAGTTAAAGTCCTTGGGTTCGATATCCCAAGTCTCTAAGAGCTACTATATTACTTGAGTAGACCGTGTACACTTACGTTGCTAAGGAAGCAACAACTAATACCCTTAGTTAGGCTAATTAGTTTAATTGTCCAACTAATATTGTAACTAACAATCTAACAACCTAACAACTATAATCAACTAATTGGTTCATCAACTCCAATACACCTCTTTATCGAAAAATTACATTGTAATTTCCTCGATTATACTTTCGATCAAGCGCTCGGGGGCATATAGATCAAAATTTAATTTAATAAATATTTATACAAGTATTGACACCTCTTGACACAAGCTAAATGTTTATTGTAGTGGTTAAAGGGATGCAAAAATTGTTTGATGTCATGTTCTCTCCTTAATAGCAATTTATATATTTTTATTTGACACTCTGTGTGGGTTGTTGTTAATTATAAAAATATATTATTTATGGTATAATGAATACTTAAAAATCAATTATTTCCATGTTTAAAAGCGAAAACTTACTTTTAAAATAATAAACAAGTAAAAGTGATCCATGAGAGTAAATCTCGAAGGAAAATAACTTCCAAACAAACATAAGGACTACATTCTATTTGGATAAGGTTTACGGGGAGTTTTCAAAAATACCAAGTTTTTGGATAAAAATTACATGCCCCTACCGAATCATTGAAAAATACCATATAAAATACCAACTTTATTTACAAATTTAGGAGAGAGAGTGTTTTGAGTGTGATTATTGTGGTGTGTGGTATGATATAATAGTGTTGGAAAATGAAAAAGAGTGTGTTTTTTTTGGTATTTTGATAAATAAATTTTAAAGTGTAATTTTGGGGGTGAAAGTTGTTATTTGTGTAAAAAATCCTTTACAATTCACTATTACCCAAACTACAAGTTTAGCTTCTTGTTGACAAACAAATATTCAATTTATCTTCTTAAAAAAGCTAAGCAAAGCAATTCCACATGTTCTCTTTCACACGGTTTTAGCAAAAAGTGACATCTAGAAGAACCCTTCAATTACTACAAAGTTGAAGATCTGACAAATAAGTCAATGAGCCAATAAACCTAGAAACAGCAAACAAATATAAATATTGAGAACTACTAGAACTAGAAGGGATTGATTTAATTAAACCAGATTGCACCTGTTAATTCATTTAGCTTGTTAAGGATCAATTTTGGTAACAATTACATGTGATCATCCTCAAATTATGAACAATTTTTGGTTGAAAGGGATTTTTTCTGTCATGAACAATTCTCTCTTGCAGGTTTAACAACAACAACAACAACAGCATACCCTATGTAATCCCACAAGTGGGGTCTACAGAGGGTACGATATACACCGACCTTACTATGCCTTGCAGGTCAACTGCTTATACTACTAAATCACATGATGTGAGCCCCCAATTATATGGTATGTCAAAATCCTCAAATTTTTACATGAGTCCAAGTGATTTCAGCTGCTGAACATGCTCCTGCGGCAGAGCTGGTGGAGACCAATCATCTCCGTTGACCTCACCATCGACATCCTCCACAACATATTCCTTCAAAAAATAACAAACATACCATTAAGTAGCTGCTGATAAACATCTTAGAATTGAGCAGTCATCATGCTGCAAATTATGAGTGATATCGCGTACTCGAGGATTTATTGTATATAACACTTTAATGAACTGCCTCTCGGCAAAAAGAATTCAAGACAATGATTGGGTACAAAAAAGAAACTTTTCAGTTTCAAGGATCAAAGCCACATTCTCTTTGATAATACTTGAGAAGGAATGACAAGAAAGCACAAAATGTAGACAGACACATGTTGGATCATACAATTTGGAATAAGTTACAATACAGGAATGTTACATAGAGAGAACCAGATGCTATTTGTGTTCACTTATGTTGCAGACTCTTCAAAATCCTCACGACACCCATGTCGACACGACACGGGTATGAATTTTGGAATCCACACCAGATTTAATCAACTCATCTTCGGTGCTTTGAGTACATCTATGATCGATTAGAGTGTGTGTGTGTATGTGTATCACAAGATATCTTATGAATAAACTATTTTGTATCTATAAAGAATTAAATGCCATTAGCTTTAGTTCAATATGTTTTATTAATAGGAATATATACTTTATACATCTCATTACATATCCTAGCAACCTTATTAGCACTTGGATCCGTAACCCCAAATCCTAAAAGTCATGTGATGAAGAGTCCAACCACTGGATCTACATCCGGACCGAGTCGAGCAACAAAGTTTCTCACATAACAACTCTTTGCTAAACTCTGGCTAGCAGCCCGCCTCATGCATAGACAATCACTTATGACAATGTCACATTTAAAACAGATTTTGAAAAAGAAAAAAAAAAGCAACAAGAATAGGGTTTAGCTCACCTTTGTCAGCATTCTTTTTGCAAGTATGTGATAATGCCTCTGCCATATTCTTTGTCCAACCATTGTAGCAACCAAAACACTGTAAAATATGCCGATGACAGTAAATAGTCCTAGCACAATTAAAGCTATTATAAATATTAGTGGCAGCCCAGCTTCACCGGCACCTCCCAAGCAACCTCCACATTCACTGGCTGCACCAGCACAACTTTCAAAGCATGTTGTGCAATCAGTCCACATACAAAGTGTACCAGGCAAATGACAGTCTGCACATATTCTGCAAGGGCGTCATAAGATAATGATGATGCATCAGTCATCGGAAAAAGAAAATAAATCTTTCCTCAAGAAGTAGCATCACAAGAAAAAAGAAACACAAGAAAGCAATCAGAGAGCACCATTTCTTGCACTTTTGTTGTACAAGATGCTAATGCAGTAGATACCAGATCAAATATTAATAATGAATTAAAAAAATGATGACAGGTAATCCATCAAAAGCAGCTTTAGCACGTAATTCCTAGTAAATTGTAATTTCTCCATAAGCTTTCCAAATGTAGCAAGCATGTATAACAATAGCAACAACATACCAGTGGAATCCCACAAGTGGGGTCTGGGGAGGATAGAATGTACGCAGACCTTACCACAGACCTTACCACTACCTCACAAGGTAGAGAGGTAGTTTCCTGGGAACCCTCGTCTTAAAAACCCATAAGCAGAATAAACTAGATATGGAAAAAAAGGGAAAGGAAAAGAAAAGGAAACAAAAAGCACATGATAGCGTGTAAATACGATCAAATCAACACATATATGACGGATAATGACAACACAGTATATAAAAACACGATTAATCCTACTACCTTACTATACCCAAAGGCTAGACATCAACCTAACCCTACTAACCTATTAGCCCGCTACTCTAATTTGCGACCTCCACTCCTTTCTATCTAAGGTCATGTCCACGGTGAGATCAAGTTTCGCTATATCTTGTCTGATCACCTCCCCCCAATACTTCTTCGGTCTACCACTACTCCTCTGTGTAACTCCTAAATCCAATCTCTCGCACCTCCTAACAAGAGCATCAGTTGTTCTTCTCTGCACATGTCCAAACCATCGCAGTCTCGCTTCCCTCATCTTATCAGGCACAGGGGCCACCTCTAGCTTCTCCCGAATGGTCTCATTCCTAATCTTATCACTCTTGATATGACCACATATCCATCTCAACATCCTCATCTCTGCGACTGGCATCTTCTGAACACGTGAGTTTTTGATTGGCAACACTCCACCCCATACAGCAAAGACGGTCTAACCACCATTCTGTAAAACTTACCTTTGAGTTTAGGTGGTATCTTCTTATCATGCAATACTCCAAAGGCAAGCCTCCATTTTGTCCATGCTGCCCCAATACAATGTGTGGCGTCATCATCGATATCGCCACTACTCTAAATGATGGACCCAAGATATTTAAAGTTTTCTCTCTTGGGAATAGGTTGAGTGGCAAGCCTCACAACAATGTCTACTTCATCCCTCGCAACACTAAATTTGCGCTCCAAGTATTCTGTTTTGGTCCTACTTAGTTTGAACCCTTTGGATTCCAAAGCGTTTCTAACAATAGATGATCAGAAGATCCAAACAACATAGCAAATTTTCAGAATGACAATACAAATATTTGTTTCCTAACGAGGGCAAATGAGAGACTACAATTTTCTAATTCTTATCCAGAAAACTAAACAAGCACAGTTTCATTGGCAATCTTTAATTGCTATGTTGCGGTATATCAATAGCACAAAAGTGATGTAAGGGAAAAAATGTTCTAGCATTGGTTAACCTTCATTTATCTTTCCTTGAATTGATGATGAGAGAAACAAGGAATAAGAGTGCCGTATAAAGCAGTCAAGATTCTTACCCGGGATGACAACAGCAAAGGCACAGTTCACGGCAGGGTTGAGCCAAATCATTGCGCACTCTTCGGTCATAACAGGTGATGAAGCAACCAGATAGGCCTAGCAGAGCAAAAAATAACAGTGCCCCTGTACATTGTCAAATCAATACCTCGAAGTTAGCTTTACCTTCTTTTTTTTTTCTTTTTTTTAGGGGATGTGAATACTATAAAGTTGAATATCATCGAAATGCCTAAGCATATATTGATCATGAAGAATAATAAACACAATTCTCATTGCAATAACTATCAATTATTTTGAAAAATGGTCCATCATCTTTGGTCCTTGAGTGCCTTTATGTGCATTAAGGAATGGGATGTCTCTTTGCAAGATATACAGAAATAGACTAATGCTTCTGCACCCAGATAAGCAAGAAACAGACCAATGGTGCAGTGATACTTGAATCCCTTTTCTCTCTGTCGATTGCTCCTTCTGTTTCTCTTTTTTCTCCTGCAATTTTGAGGTGGCCTAAGTTGCTCGGACTCTGGTGCGGGTGTCCGATACGGGTGCGGATCTAGAAGTTGGATCCTTCATGATCTAATTTTTAAGTTAATGCATCCATGTATGGATACGGGTGCGGGGATTCGCCTACAAATAATTAAAATATCCAAAAATAGAGTGATAAAACCTAAAATATGAGATATTATGTGGAGAACGTGAAGAGAATCCTAGAAAGAGATTAAAGGAAAAGGCGTGACATAGAAATTTCTATATAAAAGGTATTCCATTTTCTTCAATTTCACCTTAACTTTTGTATTGATTACAAAAATCATTAAAACCGTCCAAACTTTCTCCATCAATTTTGGTCAAAGTACCCAAAATCGATTGACCAAATCGGACACGGATCCCACACCCATGTAGTGTCGACACGGGTGTGGCACCAAAAGTGATGAGTCTGAGCAACTTAGGAGGTGGCTACCACATTCTCTTGTTCGGAAAGCTGTTGGTTTGTTTCATGTCTTCATCACCAGGAATGGAACAGTGAAAAATGCTATTCTAAGCAGTCCAAGGACCTGAAGGTTCAGACTCCTAAAACTAAATACTTTGGGATAGACATGCAAATATTTTGCACGATAAATATCCTCCACACCTCAACTAGACCTTATTATTGAGACATTTCCATCCACTAATGCTAACTTAAAATCAAAAGGAAAATCAGTTTAAGGGGCCTTAGATACACTAATACCCGACCGGCCGACCGCCAATAAGTGTGTATAAAACTCATCCACTGTTTGGTTTTGTTTTTTAGATTCTTTTTTTAAAATTTATTACAATTAGAGGGAGGGAGAGGGGAATAATACATAGGTGGGACTCGATCCTTCACTACATGGTGAAGGATGAGGAGCTCACCAGCCTCGCACCAATGAGCTATCCTCCAAACCAATGGTTTATATAGATTGGAGTACCTAGTAGGTAAATTATTTCTTTTATTTTTAGGTCTGGAGGGCATTAGATTGTGATTTGATATGCATCTGTTCGGAATAACTTGCGGAATCACATGTTTGGCACTTTCCGTACTGATCTTTTGCACGCCTTGCATACTGATAAGACAAGAGTAAAACCTCCACCCTGCATCCTAGGATCCCACCAACTCATCCAGCCTGATGCAGATTTCACAACAGAATCCAGTTTCCCCCAAAATCTGGCTGGCTATCACGAACTAAAGATACTACCACAACAAAAGTCTTCCTTGCACTCCATCTGATAGCCCAAATCTACTCTCATCCTCCACCACCTCCCCATCCTAAATCAATCTACTATGCTTCACTCACAATTTCATTAGGTGAGGTACGGAAATTCTATCTATGCCTCTAATCAAATTTATTTCATTCCAATTCTAGACAGTTAGTTCTTCATGAGCAAAATTAGAAATTCTTTAAAACAAGTAGTTCTCTAAATCTTCTTTACCCAAAAATATATATATATCTCCTAAATCTTACAATTGTCCTACACAGGACTAAAGAGACTTCTGACAAACACTACACCTTATGCAAGTTACAAACATAACTACTAAACCTTAGGCATAATCCATTGGTATTGCCATATAGATCCTTCACTCCTATAGTGTGTTAAACTTCCAAGAGATTATGTGTTTTGTGGCTTAACTATATGCGACTTTAGACTTACCTCGTCCACTTCAACACTTCCCATCATCAAATCATCATTGGTTCATCTAGAGGCCTACATGGGACAAGGGACGAGATCATACCATCTCAAACAATGCTGTTTTACTTATGTGATCTACTTGCACCCATTATCAAAAGTAACTTGATGGAGATTAACTTGAGGACAAAGGATCAATGATTCACTTAGTTCATTTATAATGTTCTTGCAGAGGGAAAAGGCACTAACTAAGCACATCTGCAAATAAAAATCATAACCTAGTAGCAAAAGGAGAAATCAAAACAAAAACATAGGACTCCTGTAATTTATAAGCCCCTTGAATATTAATCAGCCACCAAGGATCCCTATAGAATCATTTGGCCTGTGAGCAAGTTATACAGTGTTTATAATGTAGGAATTACGATACAGCGATTAAATGACAACAAGATTGTTTAGTGCATATACTTTTTATAGGTAGATGTTTGGTTCATTGGACTAACATGGGATATATGGGGTATAATATAAAATGCGCTTGGTCTTGCACTTGATAAACTTGTATTTCCAATTTTGACCTCAGCAAAAGAATTTTAGCAGAAAAGCTTTGGAGAAGGATATTGGACATCTTTTAGTAGTGTAAAAATCTCGAGATTGCTTATACTAGAATAAAAAAATCAACCAAATGATAATCTCGCATTTTATCCTAATGTTTTTTTTTTTTTTTTGGGGGGGGGGGAGGGGGGGGGGGAGGGGGGGGGGGAGGGGGGGGGGAGCATTTTATCCTAAGATTATTATCCTCACCATTGTAACCAAATGACCCTTTAATGTCTGCTAGGAAAAGGAATCCCCTTAAAAATATTAGCTAGCAAACATCCACTTAGTGTTTTCTAGAAATAAGGGCCCAAATTCAAACACATAGTCCAAAAAGCCGCCACCTTTCAGCCTCCTTCCAGAGCAGGCGCTTCAGCAGGTAATTATGTAACTACTTATGAAAATTATATGACAGAAGCTATTTAATTAGGCCTAAGGCCTAGATAGAACTAAAAAAAAGTGTACAACTTTTGTACGAGTCACGACATAGGATTCTGTTGAAATTTGCTTTTAGTTACTGCAGTAGTTTTTAGCAAAAATAAGTTGTTTAGTTTAAGATGCATTTGAATTTTGAATTTAAGTTAGGGTGTTTGAGTTGTTAAGGTATTTTAGGTTGTTTTTAATTTCAAATTTTCAGATTATGTGTTTAAGGTTACCTATTTAAAGCCCCTCAATACTTCATAAAATTATTGAAAGCAATCAAAAGCCACTTTCAATCCATTGAGAACATTTTCAGCCTTTATTTGCCGCCCCATCTTTTAAAAAAACTAACAATGGTACTAAGAGTCTTATTGATCTTACAGGATCTGTGAGTTCTTCCAAAGAACTAGCGTACCATTTTTAACCCGTAAGGGCTATTCTTTTAACCCATTAGAGCCTATTTTAGCCCGTTAGGGCTACCATTTTCAATCCATGCTTATTTTCAAAGCGTAGGGCTAATTTTCAACAAATGTCAATGTCAAGCACCCGTCTCTTTTCGAGTGCCCAAAAAGGTTTCACTAACAAAATTATCAGATTTGGTCAGTGAAAACGATATCATATTTTATAACCTATGGCACATGTCTTGTTGGGATGGAAGAAAAATACTTAAGCAGCACTTTGCAAATCCTACAATTGCCCAAATAAAAGCACAAGACAATGTCATGGAAGGTGTTTTTGAAGCACAAAATCAAAAGAAGAAAAAGAGAGAGACCACTATCCAAAAAATGTGCAAGTTCAAAAATAACTAACAAAAATTCAGCAACAACTGCTAGAGCAAAAATTGAGGAACAATTTTTAAAATTGCAGTAACTAAAGCAAAGGAGGAGTGTTGAAATTTGCTTTTAGTTGTTGTAGTTTTTAAGCAAAATAAGTTGTTTAGCTTAAGATGAATTTGAATTTTAAATTAGGTTGTTTGAGTTGTTAAAATATTTTAGGTTGTTTTAGAGTTCAAATTATGCAGATTAAGTGTTTTATATTGACTATTTAAAGACACACAATGCTTAATAAAATTATTGAAAACCTTTTTCAATCCATTGGGAGATATTTTTAACCTTTTTATGCTGCCCCATCTTTAAAAAGACCAACCGATTCTACCATAACAACTTTGATAATGAGAATGCACATCAGTTGGTGTTTTGTATTTGCTGATACACTACAAACTAACATCAAACTTATGTCCTCATATTTTGGGGGAAATTCAATCATGTCAAAACACATCACATATCACAATTCTGTAGTTAAATTCACATTCCAAGCCCATGGTACAAATTGTCAGGTTTGACCCTATAGACCTCATGGATTTATACCTTGGGTTATGTCATCATCAAGATTTAAAAAACGCATGCAGCATGTAAACTTGTGTCAAGTCTAATAAGCACATCATTTGTCTCCCTTTCTATTGTTGGATTTGCCTAAAGTGTATATGCAGCTACTCAACCTATAACCATGCCAAACCTTGTCGTTGACCCACCCTTCATCAAGGATGTCACATACACCCCTCTTGGAGACTCCTCGCTGAGGTTTGCCCTACCATTGTATTGCGAAAGCTTGACTCTAATACATATTTGTTATAACCCAAGCTGAAACGACCCAAAAGTGTTTCGGAAGTCACCGGAAACTTGTTTTAGCTATATCTAAAAATCCGTTTGTTATTTTGAAAATACGACTTCATATTCTTGTTTAGGGGGTCAAATGGAGTGGGAAATAGGTCTAACCCGAATTTTAGAGCAACCGTATCAAAATTCGAAATTTCCAAGTGAAGCCTTTTTGGAGGGTCTACTTTGGAGGGTCATATCTTTTAGCACACAAAGAATTGGGTGCCCATAATATATCCATGGAAAGCCCTGTGAGTTAGCTATCCAACGCACTTCATTTCACCTCGTTTGGAGTTCGGACGAAGAAATTATGCCCATTTACGTAATCTCCGCCAGGGCAGAGAATGCAAATTCCAGTGAGCAATTTACTGTTCACCCGCCCCATTATTTTTCTAAGTGTTGGAACCGTTTTTCCAAAGACGAATTTTATTTCCTATATAGCACTAAATCAGTTCCCATTCCTTAAAACATTTCCTAAAAGACATTTCCTACACTTAGAAATATTTCTCTCAAGAACTCAAGCCAAAACCTTCCAAAACTTTCATCAAGATTGAAGAGGTCCTTGCTCCAAGTTTCAAGCCTCCTTTGAAGACACTTCCAAGGCCTTTATAAGAACTCAAGGTATGTGGTGTTGAACTCATGGGTCCTTCCACCCATAGTGCCTAAACTCTAACTTACTCATTATTTCATGATTTTAAGTGAGGATTTACACATTGGTCTTGTTCATTGTATAAATTTTCTGCACAGTGAAATTCTAGCATGGGAAAGTGAATGTCTTGAACATGTTGTCACTCTAGAACTTGAATCTAAACTTGGAATTGATGTGGGGCTTTACATGTTGTCTTGGGAGTATGTCAAAGTGTCCATTGATGGTTGGTTCACTGATTTACTGCATGAGTCCTACTCCATTTTACACATTCTTTGATCCCCACTGCATGCCCCCAAGGTGTTTGACAAAATGTCCAATTATGGAATTATGAGGAATTGATGTTTTAAAGCTTGAGATAAGATATGAATGAGGTTACAATGACATTTTGATGATAAACTAAACTCGTGTATATATTCATTTCTACATGAGAATTGCATTAGAGCCTATTGTAAATTCCTATATAAAGTGTTGCATAAACATGCCTGGTCCGGGGGAAAAGAGCCGGATATCCATGATATGGGGGATAAGTACTCATATTCACCTAGGGTGGCAAGGTGGGATTGTCACTATCCATAATATGGGGATAAGTACTCATATTCACCTAGGGTGGCAAGGTGGGATTGTCACTATCCATGATATGGGGGATAAGTACTCATATCCACCTAGTGTGGCAAGGTGGGATTGCCACTATCCAGAAATAAGGGATAATACTTATTTCACCCAGATGAGGGGGTTTATGCGTCATCAATTTGCTTGGCTCAGCTTCAGATATGGTACCTATTATGAAGATGGATTTACTTAAACATATTTGACTATACATTGATCATGCAAATGCATCTTGATTATATACTATGTCTAATGACCCATAGCTTGATCCTTCTCTCCATCCACGTGGCTAGTGCGGTGCCTATCCGGGATTGTTGGTGAGTCCTCAATGATTCGAGGACTATGTTATGTTTCCTACTCCTATCCACGTGGCTAGTGCGGTGCCTATCCGGGATTGTTGGTGAGTCCTCAATGATTCGAGGACTATGTTATGTTTCCTACACCTATGTTTTGAGATCTTAGCTTGTATTTGTATTTGACTATGAGGGGACCCGGTAGTATGTCATGGCCCCCGTTCTATCAATATATGTAGAGGTGTACGTTATTTTGCAAATGAGCTTGACTCTTAATCTATGATATTATTTTGAAATGGGTTGCCCTTAGTCCCTAATTCCCTTTATTTAATGTTGATTGTACTTCCGCGACCGATGAAGTGTGATGACAAGTTCGAGAGGCTTGTTTGGGGTTCCTTCGGGTTCCTCATTCGCCATGTCACGTTTAGGCCCTAGGCTTGGGTCGTGACACAAGCCCACGGCACATGTTGTTTGCTTTGGCCCAATAGATCTCACATATTTGTCCTTTGCTACTCGGCTACTCCATCATCGAGCTCAAAAGCATAAAAACCATTTGAAGTTGTGTTATGCTAAGGCGTATTACTTTTCTCTCTCTTTATGATGTGGGATTTTCCTAAGGTGTTAATAGTTATATGCACCCATTCTTCAGAAACTTCCCAGCCTAGAAGCCCGCGAAACCCTTGTCTCGCCCTCCATCGGGGACATCACATTGACCATGGTCATAATGCCCTATGGTTCAAGGCTTTACAAAATGCTCACTTCTTATGGCAACAACAACATCAACAACATACCCAGTGAAAAATTTCTCCTAAACTTTTACACATGACAACTACTTTATTTTATCCTCTCAAATTTCAACAATGCTCTCCTTGTTGCCAACCAAGTGAACATACATACCTTTTTATAAGCTTTGGGAAGTCAAACAGAGAGATGCAGAACATTGTGACATCTCTTCTTAATAACCTATAGAAGCACTTCACCAGAAACATCCTAACTTCCTCTCTGTATGATTTTCAAGTGTCCTGATCCAGGGAAACCTTCAGAACTGTCACCAATTTGCATGAAGTGGTCCATATACTGAAGGTGCAGGGACAATCCTACCATACTGAAAAACCTACAATCTTTTTGTTCCTTTTCCTAATATGAACAACTTTATCCTAAACGACCACCTGTCTAGCAACAAAAATGCATCCTCAGACCACTAACTGCCATTATTGAGAATCCTCTCAGTTTCAGCTACAGACAGGAATTTTTAAAATATACGAGCATCTATGAACGTAGGGACCCTAATCCTTCATGTCACATCATTCTTGAGGAAGACATAGTCATAAAGATAAAAGTCTAATTAGGGAAAGATTATGTCTTTGGTGCAGTGGTGCAGCTCAAGAGAATAAAGAGAATGATTCATTTCCAAGGAGATTGGTAGCCTTAAGGATAGTTAGGGTGGAGGATTTTCTTAAAATACAGAAGAAATAGAATCTAATTCAAGTTCCTGTCAGTACCCTCCACAAGCTAGTTGTTATTATATTCAGCAGAAGTACTAATCTACCAAACCTACTCGCCAGATGTGATCTAAGATACTTCTTCCTCTTTTCAAATAAATCAGTTGAAACAGAAAGCACAATCTTTGAAACCACTCCAGCAATGTCTATCATGAGAAAGATTTGGCCAATTGGTCTTTAAGCGAACTTCTAATTCCAATTTCATCCCTCCTTTAGTGTTCTCAATTATCATGACACAATAAATTGAATATGGTTATGTCAATGTATATACTAGAATAAGTTGCTACGCAATCAAACCTTATGAGTTTGTGTTGTTGGAGACTCAAATGAGCCCAAAAAAAGCCTTTCGGGAGGCGGGAGAGATATTTGATGCATTGAGGATTTATAATTTCTAATTTAAATATTAGTTATTGCCATTAACCATATGAATGTCAAAATAATTTGGTAGAAGCTGACCACTGAAATAATATTATTAGGCTTTTAGCACATATGTTTATTCCATCTTATTTCGTAGTAAATGAAAATCAAGTTACCTATAGAGAATAAAATTTAGTTGCTGAAGGATTTGAGGCTCTTGTAAGAGTTGAGCCATCAGCAAATTATCAAGGGAATAAAATTCACTGTTCTTACAAGTTAGAGCACACTGTTGCTCTTTTTACAATGAAAGTATTCTTCTTGGTAAGGTCAATTTTAGACTGCAGTTGCCATTTCTCAACACTAGGTGGTCAGATGATCATTCAAGGTCTCTATGTCACTTTTCTAATTAGTGATCAGTATGCAAGAAGTTCTTATTGGAACAGGGAGCGAGAAGCAAGCAACAGGTGAACAAATGATGCTGATCTGCAGAAAGAATTGTCTAACAATTGAAGTGAGACAGGCGTAGTAACTTTAGCTCCTTTTGAAATAGTAGTATCTTAGATCCTTGAAAATATAATGGCCGTTCGTAGAGAAAATATCTCAAGAGGAGCAAGATTCCTCAAACGACCATATCAACCATCACAAATTTCATTTTGTCCAGGAAACAAATAAATGAAGAAAAGGATATAAATTTGAGAGACAGAGAGAGAGAGGGAGAGAGCGTAAAGGAGATTGGCACAACAGAATTTATAGGACAAGACAACACCGAGTACCATTACTTAACAAATCTCTTTGCTTTTAGACAGGTAACACCATGTTTTAACACATATAACCAATCCAAAGAAAATCATGACTTAACAAATATATAACTAGTGGAAACTTCAAGATGCTTACCGCATAGATAGTAAAAGCTTAGCTCGCTATCAAACCCCCAAGTCAAACGCAACCAAGACTGATAATGGGTATCAATCAAGTAAACTAAATATCCCAGTAAGGCTATAACCTGCAATGAAAAGAGTAAGTGCTCAATTGGATATGTTTTCCATAAATAAGGTAAGGAAAAATCTCAGAAAATAAAAGAACAAATTGTAAATAGGACGAACCACCTACAAGCTGAACTGCGAGAAAGATGAACAAAATGTCTCTGGTCACAAAGAATCGGAACTTCAAAGTTCGCCACTTTCTATCAGTAGGAACATGAACTCTCAAGTAATAGGGAGCTTTGCAAGTTGTGCAATGGGAAAATGCAAACCCTTCCTGTAAAAAACAAATGTATTTAGCTAAGGAAAATAGATTCAATTCTGGTGATTATTGCTTACAGCAAATTGCTTGATCAACTTATGCAGACATTGCTTCTATGAAAGGAAAGCCTCAACAACTACGTGATAATGCTGAATGAATGTTCAAATGGAAAGCACATCGGAAAATGACTGTTGTAAGCAAATTGGCTGGTCCAAAGCTATATGCGCAAAATTGATGTACAAATGACACTAGTCAAATCCTGATCCTACGCTTTAATGCATCAATATAAATACAAATTAATTCCACATAAGGTAAGGAATAACAATATTTTAGCACCCAAGGGCATGACCTACTGATCAAAGGAGTGGATTAAAAGTCATGAGATCACAGGTTCTAGTTCCAACATAGACAAAATCACAAAGTGATTTCTTCCCATTTGTCCAAGCCTTGGTGGCTGAGTAACCTGATACTAGTGGGAGGTAGCATGTATCTCATGGAAGCATGTACCTTGGTTACTGAGTTACCTGATACTAGTGGGAGGTAGCATGTACCTCATGGAACTAGTTGAGGGGCAAGCAAGCTAGCCCGAATACTACAGTTACAAAAGAAACCAAGATATAACAAAAATCTTGATGGAGTGCCTTTCTGAAACAAAAGCAACAAGGCAACTTCGACAATAACAAGGTTAAAACTACTTAAATAATACAGATTCAAAAGCCCAAAAAACCACATACTTTCACTGCACGCCAATGATCAAGGCATTCCCGATGAACAAATTTTGATGTACCTTTGCACTTGCAAGGTGCAATAAAATCCCTACCTGAAAAGGAAAAATAAAAACATTTACAAGCTTCCCAATTTGGAAACAGCACAAGTTCAGGGAAAATAAAAACATTTACAAGCTTCCCAATTTGGAAACAGCATAAGTTCAGCATATATAACCCAGAATGTTATGCTACAACAACATGCCCAGTGTAATTCATCAAGAAGAGCATGGGGAGGGTGGTGCGTATGTAGTCTTGCTCCTACCTTGTGAAGGTAGAGAGGCTAATTCCGGTAGACCCTCGACTCAAGTAAGCATATAAAAACAAGTAAAGCAAATACAATACTGAAGAAGTCAAGCTAGAAATAATGAAGAAGAAAACAGTAGCAACGACAAAGTAAACGATAACTAAAGCGAATGAAACATTAGGTAATACTAGAATTGAAGAATAAGATAGCAGGAGGCTAATGAAAACAATGATTAAGATAGAACTAGACAACACTCCACTTACTAACCCTCTACATAATCGTCGACCTACACAATTTCCTATCTAAAGGCACGTCCTCGGTAAACTGCAGGTGAGCCATGTCATTACTTCACCCCAAGGCTTTTTTTGATCTCCCTCTACCTCTACTTACCCCTAGTATAGTCAATCTCTTTCTCCTCCTCCTTAGGGTATCTGTGTTTCTTCTCTTCAGATGTGTGAACCATCTCAGTTTCACCTCACTCATATTGTTCCCACGGAGGTTACTCCCACCTTATTTGAGTAGCTTCCTTCTTAATCCTATCACACATAGTTATTTTTTAAATCGATAACACTAGCTTTTTTTTTCAAAATCGATAACATGATCCTATCACAAATAGTATGCCTACACATCCATTTCAACATCCTCATTTTTGTTATTCTCATCTTTTGGGCATGCTAGTTTGTGAGCTCTTGCATGGTAATATTCCGCCCCATACAACATAGTTAGGTTGACCAGCACTTTGTGAAACTTATCTTTTAGACATGTGGCATATTTTTATCGCACAAAACACTTGATGCAAGCTTCCATTTCATCCATCTGCTTCAATACAATGTGTAACATCATCATCAATTATTTCCTTAAATTATTAACTCCAGATACTTCACACTTCCTTTCTTATGGATGACTTAAGTTTCATCCGTACTCCCACGTTTGTCAAGTGAGTTACTTCACTGAACTTGCACTTCAAGTATGTTATCTTCCTACCCAACCTACATTCTTTGGAGTTCAGGGTAAGCCTCTAAACCTCCAACCAATCGTTAACTTCGTTGCGTGTATTGTCGATGAACACTATGTCATCTGCAAGAACATACACCATGGCATCTCTCCTTGAATATGATGTGTCAACACATTCACCGTCGAGGAAAACAATGATATACTATAGAATGAAATAAACAACAAACAACCTGGAAAACAACATTCACCAAGCGCATAAAAATTCACCATCACCCTTCGGAGTGGCCCAATGGTTTGGGCTTAGGGTTTCCATGTCGCCCCTTGCCAGCGAAAGCAACGGGTTTGTCTTTTGGGTCGAGCTCGTCGCACCGGGCTTGCCTAATACGGGCTACCTCTCTTATGTGGTTTGCGAGTTATTGCATAGGAGCAGGGTTTACCCTGTGCGCACCCAAAGGGTAGCGACTGCGGATTCCCT
Source organism: Solanum rostratum (assembly GCA_029948455.1). Lineage (NCBI taxonomy): Eukaryota > Viridiplantae > Streptophyta > Magnoliopsida > Solanales > Solanaceae > Solanum > Solanum rostratum. The sequence goes on along the minus strand of CM057053.1, from coordinate 9,925,674 downwards.
TGTCATCAAAAAAAAAATCACCGCGTCTTAGTAAATGCTTTTTACTTCTTTCATTTCTTAGATAAATCAAAAGAAACCAAATGTTGATAAGTAACAAATCCAAATAGAATACATGCAGTGCTACATGTTTTCTTTTTGAGAAAGTAACATTTGTATTCTATTTCCAACAATTTGCATACCTGCCACAACAAGTTACAGGTTTTCTAATTACAATTCAGGCAGGATATCAGGAAGATCTTTAACCCTTTAACAAATACTTACAAAGACCTTACGGCATCTATAACTAATTCTAGATCTTACGGCATCTATAACTGATTCTTACAACAAGTAACATGTTATTTTCATTTCCACATGCTCAAATTTCTTAACCCAATGCAAACCTCAGCCTCTCACTAATGCCTCTAATTTAACTAGTACTTGAGTAATATAATTTGAATCATGGTTTTTCATGAGGGAATTTCAAGACAAATTCACCAAAATACTTTGGTTTCCATCAGAGGGGCCTTAAGAATCACCTAACACAGCTTCTTTTACGATTAGAAACACCACAAAAATCCTAACTAATACACTAATATTTTAAACAAAGTAAAAAATTAAAAGGTGAAAGAAAGAAAACTGACCATCAGTTTCAAGACAAACAGAACTAGACAACACTCAACCTACTAACTTTCAATCCTAATTCTCGACCTCCACATTTTCCTATCTAAAGTCATGTCCTCGGTGAAATACATGTTATGTGTAATCATCTCTCCCAAGACTTCTTTGACCTACCTCTACTTATACCCACTATGGTCAAACTCTCACACTTCCTAACTAAGCATTTGTGTTTATCCTCCTGACATATCCTAACCATCTCAGTCTTGTTCCCTCATATTGTCCACCATAGGGGTAACTCCCACATTATCCCGTTATAGTCATTCCTGATGAATCAATTGGGGATGAATCTAATTGAAATTAAATGCGAAATTCAAACACCACAAAAGAAAGATTCAATTGAATCCACAATCAAACCAAGGAAGTAGAGAAACTTGAATTCAAAAAGAAACAACTCAATTGAAACCACAAATTAGCAATCTCAAGTGAAATCAAGGTTAAAAAATTCTAAATCAACAATGGGAATCCACTCATCACTAATCTGAATTTAGCTAAACTAAGCTAGACTAACCTAAAAGGAGTCCATCCTTGTACTACATTCTTCAAAGAGTTTCTTCATTCAATATCCAAAATCCATACAATCTAGGTCTTCCAAATCACAAAAAACAACTATACAAATAAAATAATGAAGACACTCTCTTTATAAATTCAACCTTAATGAGATAAGGGCCTCGTTTGTTTGCCTTCTTTTGTGAATTCTTGAATTTATGAGATGATTAATTGCACACATGGTCTTATGGCATGTCTTTATTTTTATATCCATCAAACTCCTCTAAAGCTTTCATGTGATTCACGTCATCCATTGCGTTAAGTATGCCAAAGCATTCACCTCAACATCTTTATTTTCGCTACTCTCATCTTTTGGGCATGAGAGCGTGCAAGCTCTTGACTAGCCAAACACTCGCCTCATACAACGTAACTGGTTTAGCCACCACTTCATAAAACTTACCCTTCCCTTAAGGCTTGTCACACATTCTTATCATACAAGCCGTGTGCGAGCTTTTATTTCATCTACCTACTCTAATATGATAAGTAACATTATCGTCAATCCCCCAATTTTCTTCGATTGTTAACTCCAGATACTTGAAGCTTCCTTTCTTGGGAATCGCTAGTGTTTCAACCTGTACTCTCACATGTATCATGTAAATTACTTTACTGAACTTGCACTCCAAGTATTTAGTCTTAATCCCGCTCAACCTAAAAACCCTTTAGACTCTTGAGTCTGCCTCCAAACCTCCAATATATCATTAACTTCAGCGCGTGCCTTGTTAGTCAACACTATGTAATCCAGAAAGCACATACACCATGGCACCTCCCACCTCTCCTTGAATATGCCACGTTAGTACATCCATCACCGAGGCAAATAATGTTATGTTGTAGAATGAAAAAAAAAATGACCTGGAAAATAAGCATTCACCAAGCACACAAAAATTCAAGACCCCCTCCTTAACAAACTCTTGTTACTTCTTTCTTGTCTTTGAAAAATCAACTAGAAAGCAAATGCTGATAAGTAACAAATCCAAATATAATACATGCAGTGTCACATGATATTTTCATTTCCACGGTAATCAGACAAAACTAATACTACCACATGCTCAAATTTTTCAACCCGATGTAAAACTCACTCTCTCGCTAATGCCTTGTAAAATCAAATTTGACTAGTACTCTTGAGTCGTATAATTTGGGGTTAATTATTATTGAGGAAATTTCAAGACAAATTCTCCAAAAACTTTCATTTCCATCACAAGGCCTTCAAAAATCACCTAAAGCAGCTTCCTTTACAGTTAGAAACACCACAAAAATTCCCAATTAATACACTAGAACCAATTAATCTTTCAAGCAAAGCAAAAAAAAAAAGGTGAAAGAAGGAAAGAAAACTGACCATCAGTCTCAAGACAAATCCTACACTGAATCTGTTCACTAGAACCAGCTTCAAGATCGATCTCACTGGGGTCAGTGATCACAGAAGGAGGCACCAAAGGAGTAGATTCAGACTGATCAACCAATTCCATTTCAAAAAAAAAAAAATTGTTTCCCCAATTCCTCCAGAAAGAAAAAAGTATACAAATTTACAAGAATCAAGCTTCAATTGACCATCATCATCAAGAGAATCAAAGACCCTAATACCCCTTTTTGTCTATATTACAAATAGATACATAGACGGTCTCTCTTCCCCAAAAGATACTTCGTTGTTTTTTGCTGTTAGGGAAGAAGAGGTGGTCTTTTTGTTCTTTCTATGTTGTCTGAAAGAAGAAAATGTCAAAGGAATTGTAGTTGAGCTCTGTCATTATTACACCTTCTCAAAATAGTCAATTTTTTTAATTATTTTTTTTCTACTTATAAGAAAATAGTAAATCCCGATTTAAGAAGTATTTGGGTTTGATTAAATATTTCGTTATTCATTTTTAATATTACAAAAAAATAAAGGAATATGGAGATGTCAAAATGGTGCATTTAGATATTATAATATTTTATCTATGAAATATCGTCGGCTTATTTAGTAAAAATTGTATAAAATTAAGCAATTCTTTTAATAATTTTTACAATTTAATAATTTTTCATGTTTATGAGAAAAATACAATTGAAATAATTTAAATGATGTCCAAAGTAAACTTCAACCTCAAATAAATCGAATTAAATCATAATTTCATATCGCATATCCTTTTTAAAATCTCAATTTTCAAAAAGTAGAAAAGTAAATTTCAAGTTGTGATTTCAATTTTTTTTTAAAGAAAATCTAAAAGGGAACTCACAAATTTATATTTTACAAATAAAAACCCATTATTTAAATTTTTATAAATAATAAAGAAAAATACATGCTCCATGTGAAGAGATTGTTTGTGCCATGTGGCAGAATTGTACTAAACAATAGTTATTTATTATTATTGTTGAATTATTAGGCTAGTGAGTTTATATAAAATTATGAGAATTTGAAAATTTATAATAACATGTTACGATGAATATTTATTGATAAAAGAAATAAGTCTTTGTCTATGAAATAGAGTTTGCTCATTTGGTGAGATTATATGAGAACTAAAATTTTATGAGAGTTAAATTTTTTTTTGATAATTTTCATAAATGGTCTAGTTTTCGTGTCTATGAAGAAAAAAAAATTATAAAATTAATATTCAAAACTCCAAGTCTAGACAAAAAATCAACATAATTTTAAATTATTATTTAAATCATATTCGATCGGATGTTTCACTAAAATCATGATTTCAAGTCATTTTAATAAAAGAATAATTTATTGATACTTTTTCACCAAACACACTAATTATATATTATACCTTCATTTTATATTGATTTGATACTTTCCATAAGAAAATATATATTGACAATTTATTTTACTAAATTAATATTATTCATTTTGCATGAGCTAGTAGTAAGGTCAACATATATTATATCCTTTTTCAGACCTTACTTTGTGAGATTTCAATGAGTATATTATTGTTGTATTAAAATTTTAAATTGAACTATTAGTATTTATATAATTGTTTAATAAGAAAAATAATATTGGAAAAAAAATTGATTCGATGAAACGAACAAGCAAAAAAATATTTTCTTTTAGTATGAAAGTCAAATACTTATTTCTCGACCAGTTGTTGCCTGTTGAAAGCAATACTTCTTCTTTTTAAGTTTTTTTTTTTAAATTTTGTGTCATATATTTTTATTAGAACTCAACTATTAAAATCATGTATTGTGGAGATTATTTTTAGAGAAGAATAAAAATTTCAATAAAAAAAATTATGTCTAAAATTTAAATTCAAAACCTCTAATTAAGAATATTTTGTTCTCTATTTTTTTACTTTTTGCCTCACCCTAGACGGGACAAGCTTGTTAAAATTTGAAGATTACAATAGGATTTTTAGTCTTATTTCTGAAGTGTTGTTTAATTTTTTTTTATATTTAATTGATCAAAAAAAATTCTTAAATTTTTTAAATATAAAAAAAATGACTTTAGTAATTGAAAAAATATATGAATAATATTTTAAATTTATCATTTCCTTTTAAAAAATTGAGCTTAAACTTTGAAGTGTGTTCGATTTGAGAAATAAACGTGTCTTTTTCAAACTTTAGAAAATAGGGAACAAAAGTTTGGTAATTGGTCCTTTTCTAGATTTTTCCCTTTAGCCACTCGAAACGTTCTAAATCTTCTCCCTTTTCATCTTTTTGTAATGTTTATTTGATCATGAATAGCGCTGGCAAAATGAATTCATGTTTTAGCAATTCATCAAATTCATTCCTATTTTAAGAGATTGGGTGAGTGACTTTTTTACGTGGGTAAAATATAGGTTCAATTTATTGAAAATGAAATATAGAGATGAAATATAAGAAAATGAAACAAAATAAATATTTAAAAAATGAAAAAAGAAAAAAGAGAGTATTGTTAGTTTTAAAGATATAAGTAAGTCAAAAAGGTGAATGAAAGGACATTTTTTTACTCAAAAATATTCACTAAAGAAAAGGATATTTTTTTTACCCAAAAGTGGATGACAAAGACATTTTAGACTCAATGAGTAGATAAAAGACATTTTTATATCATTTTCAATAGTTCAAAGACATTTTAGACGCTTTTCCATTTAAAAAATCAACTCTTTAACAATAGTATTCTCTAAGGCTATCCTTAGCCAAATGCCCTGTCTTAAGCACTAGGGTATAATGTAGTGATTTATCCAATTAAGTTATAAATCAAAAGTGGTCGGGTTTATTATTTATTAAGTTGTTTAAACGGTATATATACATTATATACTATTTGTATATGGTTGTATATATAGTGGTATTATCTAGATGGAGAAAGAATTTAAGTTTCTATGTTTGAAATTCTAATCAATTTGATAAAGTTTATATACAGTGTACAAATTTTTAATTAATAATGTGTACATCTTCAGTAAAATTCTTAACTAGCTAAATGCAAAATTTTGATCAAAATCATCAAATGCAGCTAATCTATAACCCATATTCTAAAATTCACCCTTGATTATACATCTAACAACTATTTTTATTTAATCCATTTAGTGAGCAACTATTTAGACTAATTATTATAATTTTTGTATTTTTTGGTTAAAAAAAGGACTTCCCTCACTTATCAAAGTCGTTCTTCTTGCATTTTTTTAATTTGTAACTTTATATTACAGTTTCAACTAGAATTTAGATGTCATTTTTAATAGAGATAAATATAAAAAAACACACCTAAACTATCTCTTGTTTTGAGTTTCAACTAAACTATAGGGAGTGTGAGTTTCATATCTAAACTATCACTTATTAGTTTGAGAAACACACCTCACTGGTGTATATAATACACTCTATCTATTATTGGAGAAAATATTGCCACATTGCTGAAAATTAAATAAAATATTAAATTTAGTTAAAGGTAAAAAATTAAAGTCTAAGTATTCTTCTAAAAAAATATTATTTTCTTAAGAATAAAATTTAAAATATTTTTCTCACCTACTCTACTGCCCAGACCCCCGCGTAACCCCCACCCACCCCCCAACAATCCTCGCCCTTTTATTTTTTGGAATCTCTTTTATAAAATATTTTTAAAAAGTTCAAACTTCAGCCCCTACTCCACTCCTACCTAAAAATTTATAATTTTTTAAATAAAAAAAAATTATCTCTCCTGCATCTAATCCTCCGGTTCTAATTTAGTTTTATCTTAGATATGTACACATATTTGTAGAAAAATATTTTTTTTACTTGTTTATCGAATATAACAGAATAAAAAAATTATTTTAAAAAAAATGTACGACAAATAAAAATATTTTCTAAAAATAATTACAAAAACAAAAGCGGAGGATTAAGTAGAATTATTTTTTCTAAAAAAATTAAAATAATATCTTGATTATTATTTTAAGAGGGATATGAAATTTTAAAAGAAAATTTTTAAGTTTTATTGGAGGGGGGGGGGGGGGGGGTTCGGTGAGAGGAAGTGGTGGGGTGGGATAAGAAAAATATTTTATATTTTATTTTATAATAATTTTTTGAAATAATAATACTTTAATCTTTAATTTTAACTAATACCATAATTTATTTATTGTCAAGGTGGAATATTTTATCCATGTAGAGTGTGATGTGACATTTTAAAAAAAAAAAAAAGAGAGAGTGTAGCACCATTGTGAGAGTGAAATAAAAGATAGAAGTGTGTTTCTTAAATTAATAAGTGATAGTTTAAGTGTGAAACTCAAAAAAAGAGAATAGTTTTGATGTGTTTTTGACACTTATTTCTTTTTAATATTTAGAATCCGAAGCATTAATTACGTCACACAATCACTCGACAAATTTATTATTTACAAAAATAATGATCATGACCTTTTGTCTTTACCAAAAAAATGCCAATTCACGTGTGGCTTGAAAACTCACCTCCATGGTCTTTTAAAAATATTTATTTTATGTATTTTCTTCTTCTTCTTTGTCTATTACTTCTTGTGCTGTTGTATTTTAAAAAAAAAATTAATATACTGAAAACGTAAATTATTTCAAGCAAATTATACATTAGAAAACTTAAAATATTGAGATGATTTCATATCTAAAACTTAAGATTATTTAGAAGTGATTTTGAGTTGGCCGAATTGAATAGTCAGTGTATTATTTATGCAAATAAAAGCATGACTATATTTATTATAAACTAATCACTTTATTGTATATATACATTACATAATTATTTATATAATATTGATACACGACTATACATATTTATACAAGGCCAAACACATAACGGGCCTCGTAAACTTCTCATAGTATTTCATTTTGGCACCTTAACTATAGTTTATTTCAAGTAGACACTTCAACATCATTAAAAATATACTATTTGGACACAAATAAGTGATGCGGCAGAGTGTATGTATCACACTTTTTTTAAGAAAGTGAAAACCCAAAAAGAGTATTTATTTATTTTTAAAAAAATTATTTTTCTTTTTTTCTTTTATTTCTTGTCAGTTGTCACCATCAATACCACCAGTCTTCACAAACAAGATTGGAACCACTGGATTTTTTTTTTTTACAAAAAAAAACTTTTCTGATTGAAATATTTTAAAATGTTATTTAAGGATCAAAATTCACCACAACGGTTATTTAATTGGGGCCAAATACTTACACAATCCCATTAACATGTCCTTACTTTTTATTTTGGCACTCTATCATACTCTTATTAAATTTTAACCATTTAACTCTATTTTTTTTATGTATCATTTAAACACAAAACACTATTTTTATAATTTTTGTTATTTTATATATGCGCTTCAACTATAGTTTTGCATTTTAAAGAACGGTGTTCATTAATTAGTTTTCAAAAAAAAAAAAAGATTGAAAACTGACATATGAGCAATGATTTTTTTAAAAACAATAACAATTTCTTTTCAAGAGTTTCTCAATATGCTGATGTGAAAAATAACTGATTAAAAGTGCATTATTTTTTTCCTTTAAAAGAATTAAAAACAATCCAACAAAGTGTGTTGAGTTTTAGCATTTCTTTAGTAGTGTTATTAGTAATGAACAAGAGTCTTTTTTTTTACTCGTAGATCGAGTCAGATATGAATCGCTAAAAAATGAGTCAAATAAAAATGGATCATACATAAGTTAAGACTCGTATTTTAAATAGGTAAAAATAAGTTACCGAATGAGTAAATATAAATATTCATGGAATTAGCCATACTTAAAGATATTCAAAGTGTTTGAACTTCTTACTTGCTTCCCAGCTGAAGCAACCCCACGTCAAATATTATTTGTTGAGAATTTTATCATTCGGGAGAATATATAATTAGATTATTCAGGATAAAGGTGCATAAATGATAAACCAGTTTGTCAGTTTCACTGAAAAAAGAAAGAAAAACAAAGATTAAAGTCAACTGCTAACTGAAATTAAAAGGACCAACTTTTAACCATCCATGATTCCATATTAAGATAAAGGACCAACTTTTAACCATCCATATTGTCACAGCAAAACACTAAAGCAAAGAAATTTCAATTAGCTACACAAATTACAGATGTTAGTGAGCATATATGAAGGTGGTTTAGTTGATCCATCTCAAGAATTTCACTAACAAAGCACATGGCTCACAAAGTCAAATTAAGAGACCAACACCATATTTAACCATAAAACTTTTGTTACGAATAAATCTAAAATTCCTATTTGAATTAGAAGAAGCTTTCTTGGCAGATTAACAACAAGCACATAATGTTATAAGACTGAGAGTTTTCAATATTAGATACTTACAGAAGGGAGCAGATAAACAACAAGCACAATTCTTTAAATTTTGGAAACCAAAAAGTAAATTTACCCAAGAAAAGGAAAACCCATTTTCAGCATTAACCTCCCAAATGAAAACATACAAATGCCAAGTGAAATTTCAACACACACATAACATAATGCAGGGGCAGAACTAGACTATAGCCTACAGGTTTAGCCAAATCTAGTACCTGTAGCTCAAACTCTGTTTATTTGGAAACCAAATTGACATCATAATCCACATGTTATCAAACTTTACAGAGTCGAAACTAAATTGAGGCAAAGGTGATTGATCGTCAGGTCCAGCGGGCTTGTAGTCGCACAAGAGGCATGGACACCAGAAAATGAAAGGTTTCGCTAGCATTTACCTCAGGAAAACACAACCCTCATTTTAAGGAGCAATTAGCTAAATGAATTCACCAGAAATCTACAGTAAACAACAGAAAGTACCAAGGAAAATGTAAAAGAAAGGTGAGCTACTCTTATCTCTAAGTTCTTTGACATAAGGTCGAAGATCAATAGCAATCTCATCTTCACGGAATCAGATCCATCAAAATCTTAAACAATTTACAAAAGATAAGTCATTACAGTGTTAAATGCAAATCCTCTAAAGAAAAGAAACAAATAAAAATTAATTTATCTTCTTTCACAAATCCAATCTCTAGTACATAGTTTTGCCTCAGCATTTGCAGGAAGAATAGAACTTCGAAACTTTCCAATGACACGACTCCTATGTTAAATGCAGATTCAGAGGCTACTTTAGTGATGGGCAGACTCAAAACATCTCGCGCCATTATGAAAGTTCTGGATACCTTAGTTTGTTATCCTTCCAAAATCCAAGCACATCTAGATTCGAACTTATTTTGCTGTCAAAATTAGCTTCGTCATATATATAAATTATATGAAAATTGATATACGCATAATTTATTTCTTATTCAGTTATCAAACTTTCCTCATACAATATCTGTATGCATCAGTTGCGCTCGGCCTCATAAAAGTACATCTCAGATAACATTTCCCACGACTTGTGTACATGTACACATGTAAAGATTTGAGGAATTAAGAATTCAGCTAAGTGCCATTTCAGTACAACTTACACTGCATTTTGTACCAGTATTTATTCAGTGTTCATACACCCTCAAGTTTCCAAGTCTTATGCATGGCAATTTTTTTTTTGCTAGCAATTAATATTCAGTTGGGCGAATTGTTCTTTTTCTACATAGCAATTGTGCATTTAGGTGAATTATTTCTATATTATTAACAATTGTCATAGATCAATAAATAAAAGGTTTTCAAAATAGTTCCTATTACTCAACATATCCTTTTGTTATGTCTTATTCTAGGTTCTAAACTTGCCAATAAATTGATGAATTTTCTTGATTTCAATGCTCTAAAAATGAATTTTTGTTTATATAGCTTTATTTAACTAACACAATCATAATCTTCATCAAGAAGAATTTTTTTAATTACAAGTTCTTGAAATGTATTAACAATGTCAAAATTTCTGATTTTAAATCTTTTAAATTTGTAAGTTTAATGAGGTCATTTATAACCGCGCGAAGGGCAGATAAATTACGTAGTTCTAATGATGTTTCCATAAAAATTATGATTTTTTTGGTAATGATATAATCATAAAACTTTTTTTATAACAAAATAAAATTACATCTTAGATATTTAGTACAATATTAGAAAAGGAACCATTTCCAGTGTTTGTTCAAAAAAATGTCTGAGCCCGGGTTCGAACCGGGGACCTCTAGTGTGTGAGACTAGCGTGATAACCAACTACACCACCCAGACCTTCTTGACACTGAATTTCTTATTTAAATTTTTGATCAAATAAAAGAACGTTTTTATTATTAGTTCCACATCAAGATTTTAAGTTAACCATTCAGTTCAATATTTTTCTCTTTTATTTGATCAGTTTTGCACCTTAAAGATTTTCCACTTAATTTCCATATAAAAATAAGCAAAATAAAACTCTATTTTGCTCTGGTCATTTCTAAGATTTTATTGTGTATTTTCACCACCAATTAACTTGACCATGGTTTTGAATTTGATCCCTATTCTAATATACATATTTCGCAAATCAATTAAATTATTTGAAAAAAGTAGATTTGCTATTTATTTTTTTATGTTGAGTCTAAATATAAAAAATAGTATCCTAAAATCATTTGTATATAATCTAAGCAAATAATATAGGAGGTGAGGTGAGAGTAGGAGTGGTCCAGTGGTGGGATGGTGGGATTGGGGCTACGAGGCTAAGTATTGGAGGGTAGGAGGACACAATCAACATGAAATATCACATGTGACACTTGTGGTCCTTATTTTTACCATGAAACTCATTTCCCTTATTTTATATAAGTTTATTTTTCTAGAAAATATTTTTTTTAAATATCTCGATTAATCAACATGAATTTTTTCTTAAAAAATCAAAAAAAAAAATCCCCCCTCCCCTTTCCCCAACACAATCTATATTATCTTTTTCATAATCTATATTATATTAAAAGTATGAAAAATATGAAGATATTTAGAAATGTTGTTTGAACTTTTTGCCCTTCATTAAAATTTTTTGCTTTATTTAGACGAAATCATTTTTTCACCATTTTCTAATATTTAATGATATAATTTAATTTTCTTCCTCTATTTTTCATGGGTGCAAAGTACGCCCAAAAGTCATTGAATCCTAATTTTCCACCACAAAGAATTATCCTATATTTAAAACTTTTATTATCAATTTTCTTATTTAAACTAAGAAGAAAATCTTAATTAATCATTTTACTGTTAACCAGAAGAAGAATACAATTAAATGGAATGGTATACAATTCCAAATAATAATCGTACGTTATACTCTTTCCTATCAAATTCGAAAGGTTTCATCTCCTTTTTTTTTTTTTTGGTTGTAAAATTTGATTTAGGCATCCTCACTTTTGGTTATTTTTTCATGTTTAGAATTCCTTTTATGTTAGAGTTTCTTTTAATTTTTTATCATAATTATCATTACTTTTTTTTTTTTTATGTAAAAGTTGTCCTCATTAGAAAAGATTTTTTTCATACTCGTTTTTTCCCTTAGAAGAAAAGTTTTTATTGTCTTTTGATTTCTCTGAATATCTATTGATTTCTTGTATCTCAATTGTTCTAATATTTGGTTAAAGTTTCTGTAGTGTTACTGTCTCTTATTTTTATTAATAAAATTACAGGTCATTTTTTCTACTTTTGTTACTTTTTTATGATTTTTTTGTCTTGAGACGAGGGTCTAACGAAAAAAGTCACTTTATCTTTGAAATAGGAGTAGTACAACTGCTCTCTTCATACTCTACTTTCTGAGATTATACTCGGTATGTTGTTATTGTTATTACTGTATATTGTTAGCATTTTTATTGTAGATTTGCATAGACTATGCATTTGAGTAAATGTAGCTCAATAACTTCTAACTCAATTAGTTTTTATTCGAGCAATATAAATGTATATGACATATCTAACTTGATAAGAATTCCTCAATTAACTATTTTAAATTTTGACCAATATAATACATACATACAAAATACGAACACTAAACTAGTTAATATAAAAAACAAATAATAATGTAGTCATTTAGTGTGGGGTTTATTTTATCTCACAAATAGGTGGAGCTCAAAAATGAAAGATTTGGATTTCATCTACTTGAGAAACGAACAAAAACCCTCACATAATTATTGTGAGTTATGTGAGGCTTGGATTTTATTAGCTTTACTAGCTTCAATTTCTTCTTATTTTATTCAAAGTTAATGAAATCAATTGATTTATTATAATTAGATTCACCATCACTATAATATCAATATACCGATGGAGTATCACAAAAAATGATTTTATTTAGAGTTTAATAAATAAATTTGTGACTTTGATAATCTTCTCCTTATTTTTTTTCTATTTATTTCTTTAAAAGAGAACCTGATCCTATATGATACGATAAGGTATCAATATACCAATGGAGTATCATAAAAAAATATATTTTCTACTAATTTAGAGTTTAATAAATATTTTTTTCTTAATTAGTATTTTTATTTATTTCTTAAAAAAGAGCCTAATCCTATATGATATCAATATGGTATCAATATACCAATGGAGTATCACAATATATATTTCTATTAATTTAGAGTTTAATAAATAATTTTCTCTTAATTATTTTTTATCAGAGTCCAATAGTATATGCTACCAATACGGTATTAATATATCGATGGAGTATCATAGAATATTAAGCTCAGTTCTATATGATACTAATATAGTATCAATATATCGATGGAGTATCATAGCAGTGATAGGGCCTGGTCATATGTACAAGGGAAGGGACTTTGAACCTAAAGTCCAATTCGGATAAATAGATTAGGATAGGTCTGATTTGGATTAATACTTTGCCTAATGGATCTAGTTTGTGCAGTTTTTTCCCTTGTGCTAATATATGTTGAATTTGTATCAGGCTGATATGCACCATTTAAGATGGAGCCATATCTTTAATGCATTTAATTTTTAGCCAAAATACGGCAAACGGCTTCTTATGATTATAAGAAGTTCAAGAATGTTGCTATAGTTGTAAATTGCCCTCCACTGTTTTTCAATCTTCCACATAAGTTGCATGTAATTCTTTGTGTTTCTAAAAACATTAAATTAAAACCAAAAGAAGACAGAATTAAACTAATTAAACGAAGTGTTGCTCAAAGAATTCAGATAGTTCGAACTTTAATAATAGCAATTCAAAACTCCAGATTTTTAGATGAAAACTTTCATATCTCAACCTAAATATTTGCAATTGTGGACTGATCCAGCCTAACTTCAAAATCGAAGATTCGAAATTCGAACTATTATTCAAGCTTCAGACTTGTGGCATAAAGTTATGTTATGAAAGTTCAAACTTTATACTAGTTGACTAAAGTTTGAAATTTTAGACCTGAGTCTTGAAACTTGATTCCAAGTGACTAAAATTTAAATACTTTGCAAATTTCGGTGATGTTTTAAAAGATGGCCTTCCAAGCAATTATCTGTGCACTTTGCTTAATAGGTCCAAAGTATAAAGAGTAATATAAAAAGGTGGAAGTTACAGATATATATACTCGTTCCACTAATTAATTAATTAAATAATTGAAATATGCACAACATATATGAATATTATATATATAATATGGTGTATATAAGTATGTATATTATATGTATAATATATGTATATTTAGTATAAAGTACACACAACTAATTACACACTTTGTACATATTTTGTAAACTTGTTAATCGAAGTTTCTATAACGGTAATAATAAAACTAATCATTCTTTAAAGTGTACATAAGTTTATAATATTAAAGTTTTAAAAATTGAAGGACGTGTAAAGAAGAAAGTGGATAACTAATATGAGACAGCAGGAACATATAGATTTTTGTAACATCACACTCTTTATTTTTATTTAAATTGTCTTTTAACTACTAGTTGATTTTGTTTTCTTTCTTGTGTACATCTAAATGTCAAAATTATGGAGGGTTAAGTATGCAAAAAGATTAAATGTTAGGCAATATTATTCCTAAGATGAATTTAATGTATATGCCCTAATAGTGTAAAATTAAAACAAAGCTACGTATATATCTGATGGTGTAAGAATATAATATTAAGTTAAATTATTTTGAGATAAATAAAAAATCATTTTAGGTGGGCGATACTTTTCGGTGCTATTCACTTAACTTCATATTATTGCATCAAAGTCATTTGATTATGTTTTGTAATGAAAAAGTCACTTGAATTTATTTAAATATCACAAAAGTCACTCAATTAAGGTGGTTACCTAACCACACCACATAGTTTCAATAACAAAAGAAGTTGTAAAAAGACAATAAAGATACTATTGAAAAGGACGATTAATATTTTTCATGAACATTTTTTTATATAGACATCACTCAAATTTACCAAGTATCATAGAAAATGTCTTCTTTACCTTTTTTCTCATACATTTTCGCGATATTCAGACAAAATTCAATAATTATTTTGTTACAAATAATGTTTCCTAATATTTAGAAAAAATTGAGCGATGTTTCACCTACAAATAATAATATAAACAATTTTCATATAATAAAATAAAAATTAACCCTTGGACAAGAGGCAAACACATGGTCATAGTTAAAGAGACCAAAATACAAATTGTTGGAATTATATTGTATTGTGGTCCAGATGTGGCACAAGAATTGATATAATTGGCAGGACCCTATTCTCATGTAATAATTATAATTATATTTTTCTATGAATCAAACAATTGGATGATGAATTGTGACAACATATGAATGTCTCTTATGTCAAATTTATATATTTATAAATCATTTCAATAGCACATTTTGATTGGTTGTACAATCTACTATAAAGGAATGGTGACAAGAAGGCATTATGGTAGAAAGATCGAGTAAGCGAGCACTAAGTGATAATTCGTTTATGAGAGAATCATCATTTCCATTTGATCGAATAGTTAAGAGCGATCAACATCATATATCAGAAAAAGGAATTGAAGTTAGCGATAAAAGAAAAGTCGAATCAATCATATTCAATCATCGACAGAGAAGCACATGATTCGTCTTGCTCAATTTTGATGACAAGAGTAAGTGGCCATTCATGTAAAAGCATTGAGTGATTGTATAATTTTATCAAATCATCCTTATTAAGTCATCTAAACACTGAAAAATAAATATTATTTAATAATAACAGTAAAATCGATACAAAATGATAAATTATTTATTAATTTTATAAACTAAACATATATTATTGAATATTTCAAAATAATATAACGGACAAGTAAAGCTGGACGGAGTACTACTCATTAAAAACTTCCTTATTTAGCCACAAATCAAGTGAGTTGGATGAGTTCCAAGTTGGGAACTATAAGTACCCCACCAATAATAATTTCAATTCATAATCCAAAAATGGGGGGACAGAATCTTTCTCAAACAAATAAATTCTTGTGGAAAGGAAATCTTTCAAAATATGGTGACACCACACTAATCCTCTTTGATATGCACCATTTAAGACACAGCCAATTCTTTTAATTTTTAGCCTAAATAATGCAAACACTTTTATATAATAACAAAAATCACAAAATTGCAGAAACTTCAAACTAAAACTAATATTGCCTTAGCTATAATTTCCCACTACCTTTTCAATCTTCCATGTTAATTTTCATGTAATCTCAACAATATTCAAATTAAAGTTGTGGAATGATCAAGCCTAACTTCATGACCAAATGCCTGAAGTTCAAACTTTATGTCAGGTGACTAAAATTTAAATACTTTGTATATTTTGGCAATGTTTTAAAAGATGGTCCTCCGAGCTACTATTTGCAGGGGCGGAGCTAGATTCACCCAAGGGTGGTCAGATGAACACCCTTCATCGAACTTTTTTTCTGAATATATAGGTTAAATATAGATATTTTAGTATATATTAATTGTTGAACATCCTTGACACAAAAATCATGTACCCATGTTCTAAAAGTATGAACACACTTGACGAAAATGCTGACTTCATCATTGACTATTTGTGAACTTTGCTCAATAGCTACAAATTTTGAGGGTAACATAAAAAGGGGAGAACCTATGGATATATACCGTTAGGCCAATTAGTTTACTAATATGGTCGAAATATACATGACATATATATTATTAGTGTATATATTATGTACATACATA
Source organism: Solanum rostratum (assembly GCA_029948455.1). Lineage (NCBI taxonomy): Eukaryota > Viridiplantae > Streptophyta > Magnoliopsida > Solanales > Solanaceae > Solanum > Solanum rostratum. Next base: position 9,909,117 of record CM057053.1, on the reverse strand, counting down.
TATATTATATGTATAAATTATACATAATTTATATATTTGGTACATATTTTGTAAATTAGGTGACCGAAGTGTTTAAAATCGTAATTATCCACCCACGCAAAAAAACTTATACGTACGTTGCAATGATCCTATTTTAACTTCTTTAAAAAAGTTACAATTAAAAAAAAAAAACTCCAAAGAAGTAGAAATTAAGTCCATAGGGAATAAGTTATTTGAGGTATGACACCAATTGATTGTGATTGCACATTCAAAAGTTTAAGGGTTCGAACATTCCTACAAATAGAGAGAATTACTTCCTCCGTTTCATTTTACTTGCCCACATACTAAAAATAAGTATTTTATTTTATTTTTAATTTTTGAAAATTACAAAAAATTTATTATATTATCCTTAGTATTAAAGAACTGCACACAAAATAGCAACAATCAATTTCAAGGAGTTATTAGTAAGGTTAGTTTATTTAAGAATATATCAGATCAATTTGAGTCAAGTAATATAAAACGACAAAAGCGATGTAGCATCACTTTCTATATTCTTTGTACACAAGCCATGGGTGTATCCAGCAGAAGAATAATTGACTAAAATACCTAAATGCCAAGCATTGGATTCGACTCCTCTTTTCCTTTATTCAAATTGTCTTTTCTTCTCCTCTATTTTGTTTTCCTCTTCTATACATCTAAATATCTAAATTATGGAGGATTAAGTATGCAATAAGGTTAAACGTTGTCATCCCTCTCAAGAAAAAATATTTTTTTTTCATTAGGTCTAAAAACTAAGAGCGATTAAATTCCTATAAATTTTAATGTGATGGAAAATAAATTATAATTATCAATAAAACATAATTTTATTCATAAACAATGTGGGTACAAATCTATTCCTCCCTCGATTCTTCTGATGTATTTCTCGAACATAGAATGATTTTGACCTACTTGAGCCATATTTACGATCTCTTGAATATCCTCCTTTTCAAGGAAATATAATACCCTTTATATAGACGAATTTAGAAAAGAGTAGCCTCCAAAATACCCTAGCCAAAAAATAAAACTCATCTCGTAGGTCGTACAAAATTTCGATGTCTAACATGTGAAAGCATTGACCTTCGTATAGATTGATGATACACCTAATTAAACCAAGTGACTTGGATGAGTACCCCACCAATAATAATTTAAATTTATGATCCAAACATGGGGGGAAAGAATCTTTCTCAAACAAATAAATTCTTGTGGAATTGAATCTTTTACCATATGGTGACACCACATTAGCCACTCTTAGTGCCAATTCCACTAATTTACAAATTGCACTTCACAAATATACTTAACAAGACCCCACTTGTCAATCAACAAACTACATAATTCAATCTCTTTTTTAGTTGGAGGGACTGTATAAAATCATATGAAATTCAATTATTTGCACAAATCTATGTTCACAACATGGATATATGTCATGCATCATCACCTATATATGTGTGATTTATATCTAATTAAGTATTTCTTGACATTTTTTTTTAATTTTTCCCTATATAAAAAATAAATATCTATTTTTATTCGTTCAGTTTAAAAAAATCAAAATATAAATTATTACTTAATTCCTATTTTGCTCTAATTATTAATCATAATCAGCATTGAATTTATTATATTCAAGGATGTATCAAGTCAATACTGAATATTTAAATATTGGTGGAAAAAGTAATGTTACTCCCTCCTTTTCAATTCACTTGGATAATTTTGCACACAAAGTTTAAGAAAGTAAACAAAACTTATAAATTTTATGATTTCAAATTAAAAATCTATAGGATGTATAAAAAAAAATTGACTTATAATATTAAATATGTCATGTAAAAAATTTAAACTAATTAAATTGCTACAAATAAAAAAAAAGTAACGCAAACATACTGAAACGAAATAGTATATAAATTTAATACCACACACATAAGAAAAAGATATTTTATTTTACTAATAATACTATATAATAATAATAATAAATATAAAAATGGTTTGATAATGGGAAAGAGTGACGTAGCCAAACAGAGAATCTGAAAAGGAAAATCACTAAGGAATCATCAGCCAACCATTGATAGGTAGGTACCACTATGATTATTATTCTATACAATATATACTATTTTTTTAATTTAAAAAAAAAAAACATAACATCAGCACCATGACCTAATTTAATTATTAATCTTATCTCACGTCTCTAAGTGGATATATAATTGGACAACATTTTATTTAATTAATTATATTAACTTATGGTTACAACTAAACGTCACTATAAGAGACAATTATTATTTTTAATTCATACCTTGCATGTGTACGTGAGTAATGACGTCTGCATAAGTTGTAAGTTTAAAATATAATTATTTATTATATCAAATATATAATTTTACATTTTATAGAAAATTTATATTAATACAACGACAACAACATACCCAGTGATATCTTACAAGTCAGGTTTGGGGAAGGTAAAATGTACGCAGACCTTATCATTACATCATACAGATAGATAGAAAAACTGTTTTCGAAAAATCTTCATTTTTTTTTTCATTCTTTGTATAAAAAATTTACTTGTATTATTGAAAGTGAACATGCAAATGAAGAAAAAGGAGAAATAGACCATGCAATAACAATTTAAAAAATATATATTTTTTTGGAGTTTGATTAATGTATGCAGGGATATTGTTAGCCTAACTTGATAATGACAAACTCTATCCTTACAAGTGAGACACATAAGTCAGAGAACAATATAATTATTATGAGAAAATAGCACTCAAGTCCACATGAAAAGTTTCTTTAAAAAAAAAAAGTTGTAAATATTATACACTTGTAAACTTTGTCGTAATTATTAAAAAATAATAAGTAACATCAAACATAAAACGATTGATTAAATTACAATTTTTATTGTAACACACACTACTTTATTTTGTCTTATGTAATGAGTAATTAATAATTGTACGCATTCTTGCAGTATTAAGGGCAGTATTTAAAAAAATAATAGTAATTATTATTGGAGTAATTAGAGTGTTGCTAAAAAACATATTGATGCATTTTCGAATAAAAAATTACTTCAACTAATATAAATCGGGCTGAAATAAGATTAAAATCGAATCATAATTCAACTCATCTAATTCTTATTAAGTTTTAAATTTTTTATTTTATTTATTTTCTTATAATTTATTTGAATACCTAAATTAAAAAAATATTATATTATGATCATATATAACACATCAAATAATTTTTTTAAAAAAAATATTTAGTCAAAATTTCTCATAAATTAATCTAAATTACATATATATCATCCTAATTTTTAAATTAATTGAGCATGCAAATAAATTGCGTTAATAAAAATAAGTAAAACAATAATCTACCCAAATTTTTAAAACGGAAAAAGTCATAATTTTATGAGTTAATTTTACTATCCCAAATTGTGACACTAATGAAATCTGAATGTATGGAATAATAAAATTGTGTTTTCACCTTAAGAAGATGAAGATTCTATCATTCTATAATTTGAGTGAAATGAAAGGTCATCTTTTCAGTCCCATAAAGTAGGAATTACTGCACTATTTGAGTTATAATGTAAAGGAGATGGATGAAGTGTAACACCCCTAATTCCTTCCCCCTAACGTGGAGTAGATGCACAGAGGATGTTGAAAAAAGACTAAGAAAAATTGTAGAAGAAAGTTCAAGAGGGCCACTTACGACTCGTAGAATGGATCTCGTAAAGCCCCCCAGATGACTTGATGAAATTTTCTATGTTTGAGGTCTATATACGAGACGATATACGACCCATAAAGTATTCTACGGCTCGTAGAGGAGGTTTCGTGATAATAGCAACTCAAAATTCAGAACCCCTTATTTACGAGAGTTAGTTTGCGGATCATAAAATATTTTACGGCTCGTAGAAGAGGTCTCGTGCCAATTTCCAGTAACTCAGATTTTCACCCCTCATTCACGAGAGGCTGTCTACGGCCCGTAGAATGCTCTACGACCCATAGACTGGGTCTCGTAGGCTCAGACGACAGTTTTTAAGAGGGGTATTTTTGTTCATTATAAAACTACGTTATTGCACGAATGATAGTCCTAAGTTATTGAGTTGTTACAAAACTTGAGTTGAGTTACTTAGAACTGAGTTGAGCTTGAGTAAGTTTTCATGGAATATTTTAGTCTTGGAAGGAGTATTGAACACTGAGTTGGGTGATTGAGGAGCACCACAAAACTACGTTGCCCGCGTAGGATAGTCGTACAGTTAACTCTGGTGGCACACGTCCCAATAGATGGACATTCTCTTTGGATCCAACAGAGAGATATAGAGGTTGACGTCCTATTCCTTGGCAAGTTTAGGACAGGCGTGGCAACGATGTCATTTCCTTGTACATCACGAAAGCTCATGATGGGGTGGAGAGTTATGTTGGTTAAAGAACTTCCAAGCAACACTTGAGTTAACCTATCATGAATTTTGAACTAAGTTGCATTACATATTAAGTCTAGTTCTAAAGCATGATTTCAAACTTTAACTTGCATCAATTACTTGAGTTGAGTTATGAAATGAGGAGTTGAGTCTCGAGTCGAGTCGTTTGATTGAGTATGAGCCTTAATTATTTCTTGAACTATTTTACATACCGTACATTTCATGTACTGACGCCACTCGGCGCTACATCATTTTATGATGCAGATACTGGTGACAGAGGACTTCAGCAGGCGCACCGTTGAGGTTCAGAGTTCTTGAGTTTCAGATTTGGTGAGCCCTCCTTGTCATTCGAAGGAAGACTTCTTTTTTCACTAGTATTTCTATTTTCTTTAAGTTGGGTAGCCATGGTTTGTCGTGGTACCATCTAGACGTTTAGAGTAGAGGTTTCATAGACCTTGAGCAGATTATTGTTGAGTATATCATTTTGCTAGACTTGATCTATTTTCGAGACTATTTATGAGATCTTTATCTTTCCCTTAATGTTTGTATTGAGTATTTCTTCCGCTATTGAGTAAGACGTGACGACAAGGCCAGGTGGTTCTCTTGAGGAATCAACAATAATTCTTTAAGTGCCGGTCACGCCAAGGGCACCCGCCCAAGGCATGACATGATGGAACAAGACTTCTTTTATGTACATTTTAGCCTCTTTTGACGATTGGGATAAAGGTGAGATATTTTATGATTAAATTTAATTTGATATTAGATTTGTGTTGTGTTTGCTTATGAATTCTTTAGATTTATATTGTCTTATTCATTTAATTTGAATTTTTTTTATCTCACTTTCTAAATAAGATAAGTTCGTTCAAGAATTATAATACAAAATTATAGTTTTGGAGTAATTTAGTTTGCATACCAAATAATTCAAGGCTGGTTTGATAGTTGATGAGAGTTGTGCATGCAGGTATTAATAATGTAGCATTAGTTATCAGGGAATTTATGTATTATTTTATACAGATATTAGTTGTGTAGGGTATAGGGATTAGTAATTCATGTATTAATTATTTATCTTCTAATCTGTATAAAATAATACATTAATTCTCTCATAACTTATATGTACATGTATTAGTTATGCAGGTTTCAAAATGTAAATCAAGATTGTATTAATTTTTCATATACGAATAGTGTACCTCTTAACCAACTACTAGATGTGATATTACTATACAAAATTTAGTACTTGCATAACTCATCTCTAAATCAGCTAACAAACAACTCTATTCTTTTTTTTAGCAAAGAATAAAAAAGAGGAAACTTAGCATAAACTTAGGGCTCATTTGGTCATGTGAGATAAAATTATGATATAGAATTAATGTTTTGTTTGGAAGTGCAATTTAAAATTTTAAATTATTTTGTTCACAAACGTACAACGTCCATAAATTGTGAAAACTATCAAAATTGTCCAAATTCTTTATACAATCTTACCAAATAAGTAATAGTTCATAGGAAAAGGCTTTAGCCTTCTAATCAAGGAGTGGATTTCTTTGTTGAGGGAAAACTCCATTGCTTTACCATTCTCGATGACTTGAGGATGCTTCTAGCCTTCAATCATTCCACCTGATAATAAAAATAGTGGAGTTTGTCACAAGTCAAATGAGAAAATAAGGAAGAATTCCACTTTGTAAGGGAAAAGGGAAGTTTCAAACAAAGGATCCCGGGGCAAGTTTTCCGGTGTCCAAGTGTCAAGTCCCAAGAGTGTATATAGAGATAGCATCTGGATATGAAAGAAAAAGGGAGTCAAATAAAGTATGCAAAAGTATAATACACTATCACAAAATTAATTATTTGGAAAAAAATTTACAACATATATTAATCAAACGTTAATTAAATAAAAAATTAATTGAACATAAGTTGTGGTGTATTTCATTAGTAGCGATATCATCATGTTCTTATTTTGTGAATGTTTTACCATTACTTTGTTACTCTGGCAAAAAGATATATAGTTATAAAATGCTCTTTTTTTACAAATATAAACACGTGGGTCAATTTTTATATTTGAAAAATGTAAAATCGTGATACAAATTTTTTAGATCAAGTTTTTTGAAAAATTTAAAATTTCATCTCATGATATAAAATTATAAGATGAAAGCAAATATAAAGGGGTTGATTTCATCTCATTATTTCATCTTACCAAATGCTTATTTGGTAAAATTACCTAAAAAATTAAAGCTTTTTTGAGTTTTCACAATTTACAATTTTTTTATATTTATAATTTAAATTTTAAATTGTATATCAAAATAAAATTTTAACTTTATATTATATAAAATTTTATATTATAACTTCATCTCATGTGATCAGACAGCCTTTAGTGCAGTGCCCCTTTTTGCTTATAGAAAAGAACAAAAAAAGAGAGAAAACCTCCACTTTTGTTCATTCGTAAAAACATACTTGTAATCACAAAGTTACATTTTTTTAACAACTAATTAATGTTGTATTCATTTTTCTAATTCATATTTGAAAAGTATATGAATTAATTTAAGGCAAAATACTAATTTAATTTTATCAAAATAATTCTAGATTTAAATCGAGTAGGAATTTCGAAATAAGAGTGGAAGAGTCATATTCATGCCACATTTTTCGAATGAAATAACTTTTAATTAGGGGCGTAGCTAGCTATAGAGGTTTGGTAAATTCGGGTATTGTATGAGAAATTTCTTTTGATATATATAAATAATTTATCTAAAATTCAATATATATTCTCGTTTTTTAGAATTTACAAATTCAAATCCAATAATATATCTTTTTTCTAGAATATATAATTAAATCCAATAATTTTTTTTAAAAAAATTTAAAATTCAAAACTTTGGACTCTACTTTTCATAATCTTTTTCTTGTTTATGGTGGGACTACCGCTTAATGGTGCTAGGTAGCGGTGAACAAAATTGAAATTGAAAATTGCATCAAATCGCAAATTGAGTCAAATTCAAGATCAAATCAATATGACATTTTGTATGTGTGTGTGTTATAGTAACTTTAATAAAACTCAAATAAAAATTATATCGATATTAATGCTAGCTAAAAGAAATCAATTCAACACTAAGAATGACAATAATGTTGAATATTTATTCTTTAATTTTATATTAGTTTAGACAATTAAAATACGTAACCTATTTTTAGTTTCTTTTTGTATTTAGTCATGTAACTAATACTTATTAGACTTATTTTAGTATGATTCGGCACATTTTTATTATGACTTATTTATTTGTAATATTTATTTTATGCGATCTTATTATTATTTTTTGTTGAATATTTAGTGTCATAACTCATATCATATTTTATCTTGTTTTCTTAATAATCATCTTAGATAATTCTTTTTGTAACAACCCCTAATTCTTTCCACCTAGTCTGAGTAGATGCACAGAGAAAACTGAGAAAATGATTGAGAAAAGTTGCTGGAGTAAGAACTACGAGGGTCATTTACGGCCCGTAGAACAATCTACGACTCGTAGATGAGGCCTCGTAGATCCCCAGATGACTTGATGAAATTTTCTAAGTCTAAGGCCCATGTATGAGATAACATATGGCCCGTAAAACTTTCCACGGCCTGTAGATTGGTTTTGTGAGTTGGAAGTCCCAATATCAACTTTTCAGAATCTTGAGTTACGAGTTATCAGATGGCCCATAAAAGTTTTTATGACCCGTAGAAGGGGTTTCATGCCAAATTCCAGTAACTCTGAGTTTTGTACCCCTTATTTATGAGAGGTCGTCTAGGGCTCGTAGAATGGTCTATGGCCCATAGATGTCTCAGACGTAAACCCAGTCGACAGTTTTTAGGAGGGGTATTTTTGTCTATTCCGATCCCTTTTAATCCAACCCTTGGACATTTTAAACTTAATTAAAGTCCTAAAACAAAATTCTAAGTGTATTTTTCACCATTTTTTACGCTTAGGGATTTCTTGAGAACACCAGAGGAGGGAGAAGAGTGAGGGTTTCAAATTCAAGAGCGAGGATTGATCGAAGTTTGATTGTTTCTTCTATTTCCAGACATGTAAGCTTACTAAAGTGCGGAACTACATTCGTTCACACACCCATTTCATCTACTTTAGTCGAAATTGGGAAAAGAGTTGAGATTTGGGATTCTATTATCCTAATACTGGAATTACTGTATTCATTATAAATTCTTATGATGATATATAAGGTATTTGCTGCAATGCATTATTACTGATATGAAATTGAGGTAAAGTTTCATACTTGATAGCATGAACCCTAAATTGCATAATTTTATGAAATTCTATGCATGGACCGAGTTGAGGTTTGAGTTTGATTATTTGAGTTGAGTAATTGAGGATGAGAAACATGTTGCATTTTAAATCACGTGTACTTTTATGCATTTTACTTGCATTACTTGATGAGTCCACTTGAGTAAGTCTGAATGACCATTTGTGTCCCAGCTAAGTCTGATTGTTTTCCTTAATTGACTGAGTTGATGAAAAATTGAGATGAGTTGAGCTGAGATAACCTAATAAGGTTGAGATATGAGTTGATTGATTGAGTACTATTGAAATTTGAGTTGATTGATGAGTTGATCATGTTTTACTCTTGAGAGGAGTATCGAGCACCAAGCTGGGGGTGAGTAAATATCTACTCTAACCCACAGAACTACGTTGCCAGCACAGGATAGTCGTACAACACGTTCTGGAGACTCTTGTCCTGAAAGATGGTTTTACTATGGATCCATGAGAGAGTTGACCGTCCTTTACCTTGGCAAGTTTAGGACGGACGTGGCAACGATGATGCCTTCGTTGTGCATCACCAAACTAAAGGTGGCGGGATTGGATGTTGGTTAAGAGAAACTCCTAAGCAAACACTATTGAGCATAATATTTTAAACTAAGTTTATTTCTACTGAGTCTATTGTAAAAGCATGGTTTACTTTAAACTTGCATATATATTAAGTTGAGCATGAGTTGTTTGAGTCGAGGTGAGTGAGTTGAGCTTTACTTTCTTGAGCCATTTTATGTCCCAGTATATTCCATGTACTAATGTCCATTTGGACCTGCATCATTTCATGATATAGATATAGGTGATAGAGGACTTCAGCCCGAATATCGTTGAGGTCTAGATCAGTGCATTCCAGAGTTGGTGAGCCCTCCTTGCTTTCCAGAGGAGCCCTTTTTCCTTGACTCGATTGAGTATTATTTTATTTCTTTAATTATGGTATCCATGGCCTGTCGTGGTACTATCAAAATTGTTGAGTAGAGGCTTCATAGACATTGAGTATAGGATTTATTGAATTTTGTTATTTCTAAACTTATTTATTGGAAACTATGTCTTAGTAGAGCTATATTTTTTCATATGATGCTTGCTTTATTGGAGTATTTCTTCCGCTGTTGAGTTGATGTGACGATGAGGCCAGGTGGTTCTCTTGGGGAATCAACAATGGTTCTTCAAGTGTCAACCACGCCAAGGACACCCTCCCTGGGCGTGACAAACTTGGTATTAGAGCATAGAGTTAAAGCGTGGTAGGGAGTCTATGAAGCCGTGTCTAGTAGAGTCTTGTTATGGGTGTGTATTGCACCACACTTTATAATAAGGAGGCTATAGGACATTTGGAAGGGTTACACTTCTTTCGTACTCTGACTCGTGCTATAGAGTTAAACTCTATGAAAGCTCTCTTCTAACTTGTGCATTACGCGCTTGCAGATCATGTCTCCTAAGCGTATCGTGACCCACAGAAATGCTTCAGAAAGCAATGCTGAGAATCCCACTTTAGAGGTGCCTCCTTAGATGAAAACAAGGGGTCGAGGTCGACCAGCTAGAACCATTGGTGTTCTTGAGACACCTACTGCTCCACCTGCTCCTACCACAGAGGCTGATTTCAGAGAAGCTATTGCTATGCTCACACAGCTAGTAGTTGCCCAGTGCGGGAATCAAAATTCGCAAACTTCTAGTTCTAGCTTTCAAGAGCTAACAACTGCCACCAGACTGAGAGATTTTCTGAGGATGAACCCACCAGTCTTTACCGGGTCAAAGGTTGAGGAAGACCCTCAGAACTTTATTGATGAAATGTGGAAGGTGCTGAAAACCATGCGTGCGACCGAGACTAAGGGAATTGAGCTTGCTGCTTATCAGCTCAAGAATGTGGCAAACGTTTGGTACAATCAGTGGGAGGAGAGCTGAGGTAAGGATGTTGAGCCTGCTGTTTGGGAAGAGTTCGAGAGTGCCTTCCTTGATCACTTCTTTCCTCAGGAGTTGAGAGAGGCTAAGATTGTGGAGTTTGTGAATCTAAAACAGGGTGGACTGACTGTTAAATAGTATAGCCTAAAATTTATCCAGTTATCCAGGTATGCACCAGAGATCGTCCAGGATATAAGAGCGAGGATGAGGAAATTTGTATCTAGGTTGGGTAGACATATGAAGAAAGAGTGCAAATAAGCATTACTGATCCCAGGTATGGATATTTCCAGAGTTATGATCTATGCCCAGCAAACCGAGGAGGATAAGAAGAGAGATAGAGAGGAGCATCTAAATAAGAAGGCTAAGTCAGTGGGGCTTGAGCCCAATCAAACTAAGCAGAGTAAGGGAGTTAAGTCTTACTTTGAGAAGAGGTCCACTAGCTATGCACCATCTTCAGCCTAATGCTCCAGGCCCAAGCCACAGGTATGATGAAAAGTCCCAAGGTCAGCCAAACTTTAGAGCCCAGGGTTCACAGTCTCAGGAAAGTGTGACCCTTGGCTCGAAAGGGAAGCCAGTTATGGGAAATATAGCAGGATGCACCTGGGAGAATATATAGATGGAGGGGATGGTTTCCACAAGTATGGCCAGGTAGGCCATTTTCAGAGGGGTGTCCAATTTGGGGAAATAAGGCCCAATCTTCTACCAAAACACCACCAACGAGAGGTAACCAGAGAGGTGCTTTACCAGGGATAGGCAGTGGGACAAATCATCTATATGCGATGGGGAACTGACGACCAAGAGGTTGCACCAGATGTTATGACGGGTATGCTTCGAGTATTTACCTTTTCCTGTTATGCTTTACTTGATTCGGGTGCGACTTGTTCCTTTGTGATGCCATATGTAGCTGGTAGATTTGAGATCCTTCCTAAGTGCTTGCGTGAACCATTTCTGTTTCTACTCCTGTTGGAGAGCCCATACGAACCGAGAGAATCTATAGAGATTGTATGGTGTCCATCCATCATAGGGATACTCTTGCTGGTTCGATTGAGTTAGAGATGGTTGATTTCGACGTGATTTTTGGCATGGACTCACTTCACGCCTGTTATGCCTCTGTTGATTGCAGAACCCGTACTGTTAAATTCCAATTTCCAAATGAGCCCGTTATTGAGTGGAAGAGAGATTTTGTTGTACTGAAGGGAAGGTTTATTTCTTACCTCAAGGCTCGAAGACTGATCTCTAAGGGATGTATCTATCACCTCGTGCAAGTTAAGTTTGATGATATAGAGCCTCCTACTCTTGAGTCTGTCCCAATTGTGAGTGAGTTTCCTGATGTATTTCCTGAGGATCTGTCTGGAGTCCCTCCTGATAGGGAGATCAATTTCGGGATTGATATTCTCCCTGACACCCAGCCTATTTCTATCCTTCTATATAGAATGACCCCTGAAAAGTTGAAAGAGTTGAAGGAGCAGTTGAGAGATTTGCTAGAGAAGGGATTCATAAGGCTGAGTGTCTCTCCATGGGGTGCTCCGGTCTTGTTTGTGTGAAAGAAGGACGGTTCCCTTAGAATGTGTGTTGACTACTCTCAGTTGAATAAGGTGACAGTCAAGAATAAGTATCTCCTTCCAAGGATCAACGATTTGTTTGACCAACTTCAGGGTTTCACTCTTTTCTCCAAGGTAGACCTCCGATCAGGCTATCACCCGTTGAAAGTGAGAGAATGTGACATCCCAATGATGACTTTTTGAACCTAATATGGTCACTTTGAGTTTATTTCTATTGAGTCCATTTTAAAACCATGGTTTACTTTAAACTTGCATCTATATATTGAGATGAGCATGAGTTGTTTGAGTCGAGGTGAGTGAGTTGAGCTTTACTTTCTTGAGTCATTTTACATACCAGTATATTCCATGTACAAACATCCATTTGGACCTACATCGTTTCATGATACAGATACAAGTGATAGAGCACTTCAGCCCGCGCATCATTGAGGTCTAGATTAGTGCATTCTAGAGTTGGTGGGCCCTCCTTTCTTTCCGAAGGAGCTCTTTGTCCTTGATTCGATTGAGTATTATTTCATTTCTTTGATTTGGGATATCCATGGCTTATCATGGTACCATCTAGATTGTTGAGTAGAGGCTTCATAGACATTGAGTAGAGAATTTATTGAGTTTTGTTATTTCCAAACTTATTTATTGGAAACTATGTCTTAATAAAGCTATATTCTTTCATATGATGCTTGCTTCATTGGAGTATTTCTTCCATTGTTGAGTTGATATGACGGTGAGGCCAGGTGGTTCTCTTGGGAATTAACAATGGTTCTGCAAGTGTCGGCCACGCCAAGGGTACCCTCCCGGGGCGTGACAGTGCTTTGATAGGACTAGAAAAATATTTGATGCACAAGTTAGTTATATATTTGTATAAATGTTTTATCGAAAACATCTGAAAACTTGAGAACCAAAAAAAATTGGAGGTTTAAAAATATTAGTTTGATTTGATTTATAGATTTAAAAATCAACATATAATTTGATTTGGTATTTGAAAAATCCGAATCAATTTAATCTATATACACCCATGGTTCTCTTGGGAATCAACAATGGTTCTGTAAGTGTTGGCCACGCCAAGAATACCCTTCCGGGGCGTGACAGTGTTTTGATATGACTAGAAAAATATTTGATGCACAAGTTAATTATATGTTTGTATAAATGCTTTATCGAAAACATCTGAAAACTTGAGAAATCCGAAAAAAAAATTAGAGGTTTAAAAATATTAGTTTAATTTGATTTGATTTATAGATTTAAAAATCAACACAAATAATTTGATTTGGTATTTGAAAAATCCGAATCAATTTAATCTATATACACCCTTAGTATTAGTGTCATATGACGAGGTTGGGAGTCACCAAAGGATATGGTACTAGGGCAATGGATGAAGTTATTTATCTTTGGTTCGAGCTTCGAATATAAAAAAATCTTGATATAAAATATTACTCCAAATTGATCTTATCTAATAATAATTAAAATTTGTCAAACTTTAATATAAATATCGAACAGTGCTCCAAAATCAAAATCAAAATGATGAGGTTGGGGCATGCACCATGTGACAATTGTATAAATGTTAGGTCAAATTATATATGAAGGGAACATGATGGTTTGTTACTTAATATGTAATGGATTTGTTAATTATTATTTGAAATGACATGGTGGAAAAATACTAATGCAGATTCGATGATGTGTGCATTTAATTATATTAATTTATCATAATTAAACGATAAACGAAGATGATGGTACATATTTTATCCATCCTAAATTATTTTTTATATATGAAATATACATACCGTGCACTTAATTATTTTGTTAATATATGTTTTTCATAATTATTTTGTTATATTCACCTCGTGCAAGTAAGTTCGTATGGCCTGCAAATGTTAGACGTGGGCATAAAACTATGGTGATTTTGTACGTGAATTTAGATTTAATTAAATTTTAATATAAATATTATAAATTCAGTTAAAAATCAAAAAGAAGAAAAGAAAAAAAGAAGCAATTTAATTATTAGCAAAATATGAATAAAATAGTAAAATAACTTTCATAATTTATAGGCGGAATGACCTAATAGGCTCTTATACTTGGTTTCATTTGTCACCTAGGACATTATACTTAGAACTTTACCAACTAAATCCTTGTACCCACTCAAAAGGTACATTTTTTAAACACCATTTTTTGACCTGGCATCCTAAGTGGCATACCAGGTCATTTGCGTGAGATTCACTCTATTTTGGAGCGTGAAGGGTTTCAAAAAAACCTCTAACAGTCATCTTCTTCCCCATCTCCCATTTCCACCAACCCACCAAACCAGCCATGCCCCGTCGGAAAAATTTGGAAACAAATAGATTAAGATATGTGGTTTTACGACAATCGAAGACTGACCCACGTTATAGGGGCGTACCTAAACGTCCATGGGGTAGACTTGCTGCTGAGAAAAGGGATTTGGTGAAAAATGTAGGGTATGGCTGGGTACATTTGATACAGCGGAGGATGTTGCACTGGCTTATGACGAAGCTGCAAGGTCATTTTATGGAGCTCAAGCGAAAACTAATTTCCCCATACTGCCTCCCTATGGGCAGAATCAATTCGAAAATCTTCATCATTTGAGGCCGGCTTCAAGTAGTATGAGTAGTACGGTGGAATCATCTTGTGGGGTACGTGCGTTGTGTAATGTGATGCAACAGCGGATTGAAGTTCCTCGTCAGACTCCGGCGATGACGATGGGGAATGCTTTAGTGATTGTGATTCATCGTCTAGTGGATGATAATTGCATCGGCGGTGATGATTCGTATTGTAAAGATCCTTTGCCGTTTGATTTGAACTTTCCACCTCCATCTGATGATGTTCACATCATTAACCCCTTTGGTTTTAGTTAATTTTGTTGATTATAATGAAAAAAAGAACTCCACCGTCGAACTCCGCCGCTTTCGGCGGGCTATCAGAATCCTAAGAGGTCATTAGGTTTCTTCGCAAACGCAATGAAGAGGAAAGATAGCTTTATACAATTCTTTGTCATGACAATAATCCTTCTTCTGAGTGTGAAATCTCTTGGGCAGAAGTATCGCATCACTCAAACTGTAAACAATTGCCTCTATTATTTAAAAAAATACGTGGAATTATTATGTGACATGAAAATTACTTGTAGTCGTTTGAAACTCACGCACCAGTCCAGGTCAAAAAAAAGTGTTTAAAGTGTACCTTTTGAGTGGGTACAAGGATTTAGTTGGCAAAGTTCTAAGTATAAGGTCCTAGGTAACAAACGGAACCAAGTATAAGGGTCTATTAGGTCATTCCACCTAATTAATATTTTTTTTCTTAAAGTGTTTGTGAGGAAAAACACATAAGTGTTTTTGGACAGAAAAAATATATTGCATTTAAATTTATTGCTATACCACAAATTGACATGATAAATAGAGAGAGTTGATGTAGAAATATTTTGTTCAAGATTTCATTTTCAAGAGTTGAAATGAAAGGTACATTATATTTTGTCGGGCCAAACTAATTAATACTCCTACTATAATTGAATATTCTTCATAAAGGAGTGTCAACTTCCTTTTTTAAAAAAAAAATAATAAAAAGGGGGAAAAGAAACAAACAAAAATAGGAATTGAGCCTAGCATGTCGAAAAAAAAAACTTTCTTTATCATTTTTTAAAGATTTTGAAACTATCATTCTACCTTTTATGTTGTATGTTGAGGGGTTATACTGAATTTATTATTATTTTTATTAGTATTTAAATATTACAAAATATATATATATATATATATATATATATATATATATACATACTTTTATATCATTCAATTATTAATTTTTTGTTGAGAACGTCACTTAACATTCCTTGTTGACCTTAAAATCACTCAATTAAGTTTTTTTTTTCATAAAAATCGCTTAATTATGAGTTTTTTTTTCATAAAAAGTCACTTTATTTTGTTTTATAACTCAAAAGTTACTTAGGTATTGGTATGTCACTTAGAAAATCATCCTACTGCTTTAAATGATTTTTTCATTAAATTTTCACTGAAATATAATTTTATTTTATATTAATTTTAAAAATAATAAGATTCCCATTTTAGATTTTATTAAAAAAAAAATTGAAACATAATTTTTGCCTTAAATTTATTTTCTTAAAAAAATAATAAGATACTTATTTTAATTATTTAAATAATTTTTTTAAATACAATTTTTGTTTAAAAGATCATTTGGTGTCATTTTGTTGAAGGGCAAGAAATTGTGTTGAATTCTATAATGTCTTTAGCACTAATTATTAGATTCATATATATATATATATATATATACTAGTTTTTGAAGATCGTGTTGCACGAGCCCAATAAATATTATTTTTCTTTTTTAATTTTTGTGATTTAAATAAAATTTGGAGAGTCAATAATTTTAGTATATTTTTTATTTTTTGCAATTATTTGAATTTTTAATATTTTTTAAGTAGTAGTTAAATGATACACATAATTAAATAATAGACACATAGATGAAGAAATAATTTAATAAAAATTAATATAAATGACACAATAAAATCAGGTAGACACATTAATAATCACCATAAAACATTGTAGATAATTTATTACGGGTAATATGTAACTTCAAAATAATATTTAAATAATAATTAATAGAAATAACATAGTAAATTTAAGTAGACACTTTAATAGCCATCACAAAATGAAGTAGACACGTTATTGTAATCAATAATTAAATAAATTTAGTAGACATTTTAATAGCAACCGTAAAATTAAACAATTATTAATAGAAATAACGTTAAAATATTGATGTTGTTGAGGCTTGATATCTGAACATTGAATTTAAGATGTCAGGCTTGAACCATCAAGCCAAGCAGCTCAATAGTCACTTGCCTGCTTGAAGCAGGTAGAGCAGGCACAATGACCCTAAGCTCCTCAATTAGCTGCTTATTATGTAAGAGAATATATATATATATATTAAATTATTTTATAAGAGATATATTAGTCAAATAATACTTCTAATTAATTTTTTTAAAGAGTGTGTCAAATCTTATTATGATAGTTAAAGTGAAACAAAAGAAATACGTAACTAATATAATCTTCATGTAGTTTATGCAATGCCTAGTTTTCAATATTAAACTCCGCATAAGTTATGTGAAGTTTTATATGAAAAACTTAAAGGTTATTTCCTCCGTCCATCTTTACTTATTTTCTATATTATTTTAGGATGTTTAATAATACTTGTCTACTTCATGAAATTAAGAGATGACTTTATACTTAGTTCTTAATTTGCCCTTATCATTAATCATAATCATTTCTCTATTTCATTTTTCAAGATATTATATTTATTATATTCAAAGGGTGACTTGATAAAATTACCTCTATCATTTACTACTTCTTAATCTCTATGTCAAGTCAACACGGGACAAGTAAGATAGATGGACGGAGTACCAATTTTTGTATTCTCTTCTTTTTATTCTACTAGTTACAGGCATCCGTGCCCGCACGGGCCCAACATAGATTATTTTTTTATCTCGATTTATATAATTTGGATAGATTTTTATATGTATTTTTAAATATTTTTGTTGTTAATTATTAGATTTATAGTATCTACATTTTATATTACTCTCTTTGTCACAATTTTGTCGCATTGATGAAATTTCAAAAATCAAAATTTTAAATTGACAATTATTATAGCCTATAATACTTTTTACATCATTTCAAGTAATATACATAACATTTTTAATTTATTTATATTATATATATATATTTTTAAAAGCACTTTCTTTTTGACACAAATATAATCATTGAAAAATATTAAAATAATCATTTCATTTTATCTTTTCAGTTTAAAAAGAAAGACTTAATTTATAATTTTTTGTTTGTTTTATTCAAATTTTCTAATATTTATATGACTCAAAATAATTGATTAAGATGATATAGTAAAACACAGTTGAAACAGTTAAGAAAATACTTTATTAGAGCTAACATTATAAAATTATAATTATAACAATTGAAGAAATATAATCAAGTTGCTCAAGCAAGCACATCATTAAATAAATATCTTTAAAATATTAAATAAATCCCATACAATAGCGACGATCAAATAGACAAATAGCTGCTTGCTTATTCGCTCTCCTTGATAAGTAAGTAATAATAATACTTTTGTGCATTAATAGCTTGTTCTTCAAGCTGTCTTACTTTCTCATTGTAAAAACAGTACAATGGCACCATGCTATTGGCCAACCTTTAAGGATTTGACAAATTTAACCTTTTGCTTTCGTTATCAATATTTTTTCTTACTCATACTATTATGATTATCATGGGATCCACTCGATGTTTTCATTTCAGCTGCCAAACTTTTATCACTCATATTATGATTGGTGATATTACTGCACCTGTTTTTCCTTTTTTTTTTTTACTTTAATTACAAATAGTAAATCTTTTGAAATATTAATCTCAATAATACGATCAATATTTTAACTTATATTTCCTCCATTTTAATTTTGTTATTTAATTTAATTTAACATAAAATTTAAGAAAATAAATAAAAATTTTAAATTTTTAGTCTTGAAACTACAAATTTATAAAATGCACCAAAATATATTTTGAATTTTGTGATTTTAAGGTCAAAAAATAAAATTAAAGAGTTACTCCACGAAAAAAGAACATTGTAAAAATATTTTGGGATGAGATAATATTAAGAATTTGAACAAACAAAATAATATTAGAACAGATAAATTAATTAACTAATTGATAAAAGAATTCAATATAATTAAATTAGGGTTGAGAGTATTTCTAGACCAAAAAGTATAGAGAGGGGTATCTTTGAAGCAAAAATAAAGATGGAGGGTATTTTTTAGACCAAAAGATCGATGGAGGATATTTTTGAGCCATTTTCAATAGGTTAGGGATTTTTTTCGGCCCTTTCCCTTCAATTAAACTAAAATATATGTGATTTTTGTAAAAAAAAAAATTAAAAAATTATTTCTTTTAATTTTAATTAATTAGTTATATAATTTTATTAAAATTGTGGGACCCATTTTAGCTATAACTTTAAGTTTTAAATTCGTATCCTTTGGTGATAGCTTCATTATTTTGATGTAGATAATATCTGTATATATTTTGTAACTGTTTTGCATAAAAAATCAATTGACAAAAAATATTTTAATTATGGTTATCTCAATAGACTTCTTCACATTTGATTTACACGAAAAAAAAAGAAATAATTTACTATCACACGAATATATATTAAAATTATATAATCAATACCACTTAAATTTATCAATATTAATGATATTTATTACGTATTTATTTTACATTTAATGAGAAAATTTTTTCTTATTATATAAAAAGGGAGTTTGCGATGTAGGCACCTCTCCGTCAATGTGTTATTTCAGTATAGGCATTTTCAAAAAGAAAAATTGAATAAATCTTTTTGTTCTATTTCAATATAACTGGTGTAGATTTTTTTTTAAAATTATGAGACCTGCTTTAACTGTACTCTTTAGTTTTAAATTCATATACTTTAATTATAACTTTGTTATGTCAAATGTTAGTAATATTCATGTACATTTTATAACCATTTTGAGGAAAAATTCCGTGGTCAATGACGAAAAACACTTTAATTAGAGACATCTCAGTGGACCTTTTCATATTAGATTTGTACCAAAGAATAAGATAATTTACTATCACACAAATATACATACAGATTAGGGTCAAATATAACTTTATACTATTAGAAATAGTTAAATATGTCATTTGTTATACTTTCAGTTCAAATATACTCCTCCAGTTATAGTTTTGGATCAAATATGCCCCTCTCATTATATTTTGGCACAAATTTACCCATAATTTTAACAGTTAGTCAAAAAAATTATATGTAAAGATAAAAAAGTTGATTAAACTAATCCTTCTCTATGACTTTTCATCTTATAAAAAAATTACTTTTTTATTCTTATTTTTCTTTAAGAATTATTTCGAACTATCTTTTTTAAAACAAAACAACTAAATTCTGTTTCATGTTTTATTTGTCGTTCCTACTTTTTTTTTCTTTTTTACACAAAGATCTTTAAATTAATATTTTTTCAAACAAAAAAAATTCATAATAGCCATGAAATTAAAAAAACAAGTTATGTATTTTTTTGTTTTAGCAAACCCATCAATACCTAAGTGTTTATTTATCCATTTTCATTGTATCAAGTGCTCTAATCCATAATTTAAATTCAGTAATATTAAAAGAAAAAATAACATATCCAAAAGAAGAAGAAAAAAGGCTATCATTTGACGATTTATTAAAACTAAGGGTAAATTTATGTTAAAGTATAATAATGGGGGTATATATATATATATTTTTTTTCTATCTTCATTATATAGAAAGATGAAGAGATGGATGATCCAGGATATTTTAGTCACTTCCTAATTGGCTGATATAGTTGGCTTTGGTTCCAAGTTTTAAGTTATTGTATTATATGAAGTTGTTAGTATACATTTTCTTTATTTGACCAAAAAGCAATGCCATATTTATCTGATTTCACCTTTGTCCTAGGTAGAGATGCATGCTTTCACTCAACTTGTGGACCCATCTTTTAATCATTTCTTTTATGTATCACTTTTGATTTGACTCGATGTTTAAAAAATTAAATTAAAATTATTTTTTGATATTTGTATGATTGAGAATCATTTCATTAAGGGTAAAAGAAGAACTTTAAAGTTAAATTATTTTCAATTTGAGTAAGGTAATATTTATTTTGGGATGAACCAAAAAGAAAAAAGTATCGCATAATATAAGACACCGGGAGTACTATTTTCCCCCGGGAGCTATATTGCTGCCATAGAAGTAGTAAAGGCTTTGGGATCATTTGGTGCGAAGAACGACACCAAATAGTTTTGAGATTAAATTATAGTGTCACTCAATTTATTATTTGGTCGATAAATTTGAGATAATATATTTCAAAACTAATAATTAGTACCGGAATAAGTTATCTACATGGAGTGCTTCAGATGTTCGAGCAATCATTGACTCTGACAAAAACTTTGTATATCTATATAGAAAATATGAAAAAAAAATATAAAATGTAAATAAGCACCCAATGCTTGTGTATGTATATATATATACACACTTAATTGTTAAATTTAAAATTAATCAATATTAATAATATTTATTAGATATTTATTTTATTATTAATGAGATAATTTGATATTATTTAATTATATTATTATAAAAAAAAATTTGAATAAGTTTGAGCCCGTGTATTGATTAAAATTTAATTTTAAAATAGACTCCTAAATATAAAAGGAATAGTCAACATTTTTAAGAGCCTTTATGCTTTAATATAGCATAGATTATTCATCGCACAATTAATCTTTTAGATATTATTATGCAGTGGGGATACTATAAAAAAATTATACAACAAATACTAAAAACATTAAATTAAAATGCTATTAACTCAAAATACAATTAATATTTCGACTTTGGGTAGAAGGACCGTGAAAAAGGGTGGAATATATTTTCTTAACGTTATGATGTAATATCACCAAATCGATAATTATCACTCACAAATCACGCCACCTGTCGCTATGTATATGGGTATTCCCATCTGGTAATTAGAATATTGATTTCCCATTCCTAGTTGTTAATTTCTTTTTGTGTGTGCTAAAACATAAAAAAGAAGTGTTTGATAGAATTAAGCGTATGAGCTATCAAATTATATTAAAAATTAAATGTGTGTGTATATATGACAATCTAATTAAAAGATCTAGTTGTCTCAAACAAGAAGAAACAAAAATAGATTAATAATTAAAGCTTAAGCTGTCCCCTATGTCTTTATAGAATTTGAAGGGGCATTAGGTAGGGGGGAAGTTGAGATTAGTGTGGACAAAAGGGCACCAAAGTACACAAAACATCAAATGTAATAGTATTAAAATTGCTAAGTTCTGAAAAAAAACACAGCTTTAATAATAGTTACCCCAAAAGGGAAATCCAAATTAAGATAGCATTAGTGGATAGAATGTGCTCATTAATTGCTAATCAACTTTTTAATACCATGTCTTTTCATGCTCTTGAGAGGACTAGATACCCCTCTTGACTTAACCCTAAAGTCTAATTAAAAGGTAATCAATCTAGTTTTTGAAACCTCTTGCCCATTCATAATGCATGGGTGTTTTACTTTTTAATTTGAAGTTATTTTCTTTTTTACTTCCCAATCAGGGTCATTTGGTAGGATGCATTAGAAAAATAATTTATGTATTATTAATATTTTATTTAATATATTTTTTAATCTATATATAATTATACACTCTGTTTGATATTATGTCATGTAATGTTAATATATGAAAAATCTTGGTATTATGTAAGTTGTTTTACTGGATGCATGCATTAATTTGAATAAAGACACAATTGTCTACTAAAACTTTTTCCATATAATTTCCACAATATTTGTGGAGACTCTCTCCATTTCAAAAAGAATAGTCCAGTTTGGCTTGACACGAAATTTATGAAAATAAAAAGGACTTTTCAATCTTGTGATCCTAAAATAAAACTATGTTAAATGCACTAAAATGTTATCTAATCTTATGACCTTAAACGGTTAAACATGCCACATGGAGAGTTGCAATTAAAATATTGTCAAAAAAATAATTAGGTCATTTTTTTTTTAAATAGACTTAAAAGAAAAGCAAGCCAGTCTTTTTTAAACGAAGGAGTATTTTTAATGCACTAGTTTATATACTGCATAAAAAAATAATCTCAGCATATATAACTAACTTCAATATTATGAATACATGCTACCAAACAAAAGACGGAACATGAAAGCCAAACAATGAAAGAAGAATTTTGACCCACAAACTAATTATATGCGAGGTATTATCAAAATTATTCTTACTATAGTAATCAAATGAAAGATAGTAAAAGATTTATATATCTATTTTTCTTCTCCTCTTAAAAAAAAAAAGATTTTATATCAAGTGAATTCCCAACAAATGATGTTAATATCAAAATTACGTTCTTTTCAAACATAAAAATATCTCTTTCTATTTTAAACAAAGTTAAAAACTAATAAAATGAGAGAGGTAATACTAGTTTTCATAGTCAAAAGATGACTAATAAAGGGATATTAATATTAGGCACGTAACTTTGTAGAGCTTATGTGGCTTCATTTTATTTTTAATAATAATAATTTAATTCCAATGCTCTTACTTTTTAATTGTAACTTCTATATATGAAAATATAAAGATTAAAGCCATGTTGTACTTGTTGTTTCTTTTGGATAGGAAATGATTACTTGTCTTTCAAGCCAAAATTGATGTTCCTTTTATCTTAAAATTAAAGTACAAGAGATTAAACATTCATGACAACAAGTCTTTATGACCTAAAAAAAAAATCAAAGATAAAAGTGGTGATGCTTTAAGTCATAGTCTTCAAACTTTGGTATTTTCCATCTATATATTCACTTTATGACTAGACTAATATCTCATTAGGCATATTCTACACGTAAAAACTATATTTCTAATTGATTTTCTTTTTATGTTTCAAAGTAACTGAAAACGTATTAAGCACAGGTAAATTTACAATTTAAAATTTATGAATTTGAAATATGATCATTGAATTTGTTGACATTGAAATTATAAATAATTGATAATGTGTTAAAAGCATAAATAAATCCACAATTTGAATTTTATGAATTTAAGATATAATTGAATTTACTAACCATTCGAGGTATTGATTGGAAGTTCAATATTTTAGCATATTTAATATGTTTCTTGACACATAAGAATCTCAGCTAAAAGTACTATTAGAAAAAATAATTCTCTCACTATATATATATGGGAAGTAGTTGTTTATGTGTGTGTTTAAACTTCAATCATTTTACCACACAATTAATTGTTTATTCATATTCCCATCTCAGATCTTGTATGCAAAATTAACAACCACTTTTTGAAATAAATATTTTTTTCACAAAAAAGTTATAGAAAAATTGTGCAATAAAATATAATGTTCTATTCATTTCTCGTTAAATCAGCTCATGAATGAAAAAACTTGCTTGTTTTTTTTTTATGAAATAATTTTTATTTTTCTTTCCACACCGACTCCATCAAAATATCAATGATAATAATCACTAATATTTTCCAATAGAAAATTCAGTGAAAAAATAGTAATTTTTTTTAATAACGAACCTTCTCTAAATTTATTTTAGTTAACTATATGTATATTTTAAAAAAAGTCATGGCTCATGATAGTATCTAGCTCCCATATGTCAAGCACGATCAATATTTTTGAAGTTCTTCTTTCTTAAATTGTGAAATTTATAATTATAAAAGTCAGGTGACACGACAATGTTAGAAAAAACAAGTGTCTTAGGTCCCCAATTTTGAGGGGCTTCCATTTTTATTTTAGTAATAATAGGTTCTAGATTTTTTTCAGAAAAAATTCTGGTATATATGAAGTATGATTATATGATCAATTGAAAAGAATTACTGAATGAAATCAATTATGGAGTATAATTTTTTTTAAACAATTTTGTATCTCAAAGAAAAAGAAGAATACAATTCGTAAGAAAATATATTAATTTATTTTAAGACATTCATTTTACTTTTCGCATTAAATCATTAATTTACTTGAGCCGCTCCGCGTAAAAGGAAGATAAATTAGGTGTTACGAACGAAATTCTAATAATAAGAAAAAACTTGACGAGGTTTACAAGTTAAATTCAACTTCTTCTTTTTTTATTAAATTACTTTTTTACTTATTAAATTCGTCCAATAAACAAGTTTTCCTTCTCCAAAGTTGCAAGCACTTAATTTCATTGAAAGACGTGACATCCTTAATTTCTTATTCAATAATTGAAGTACGTACTCCATTAGGGGTTTCAATATTTATTTTATTTTAAATGTACTACTTATCATTTATTATATTTGTAAATCATAAGCACCAAAATTAAATTTAATTAATTAAAAAAAAGTCATTGAAGCTTAATAACAACTCCCCAACTACACTTTGCTTTCGTCACTTCAATTCCCGCGAAGTCACAACAACCTTTTCGACGCTCCTATCAACCTCGTGAAATCCACGCTCATGTTATTTTATTTTATATAGGAGTAATTAGGGATATTAATGCGGCGGGGTTGAGCTTAACCCCGTAAATTTTTTAAATCATCCCGCTTTACATAATGACTTTTTTCATTTTCAACCCAATTCGCGCCCCTTAAACTTTAAAGTTCTTTTATTTTTTAATTGAATTTAGTTTTTCAGCTAATTAACATCTCAACAACTAATTAACTATTTTTAATTGACATTTTAACAATTGTTTCTTAATCGTTACTTAAAAGTTTCTTATTAACATTTTAACAACTAACAATTTACTAGACATTGCTAGTTTACATTTTTTAGAAAAAAAATAAAATTAAAGTCAATGTTTCATATAAAAAGTTTATATCTTTAATTTTTATTAATTACAAAAATTTAATTTTTTTGAATTTATATTTGATTTTTTAAACCTGCAACCCGTCCTGCATTAGTTTTAAAAATAGCTATCTCAATCCGCCTTGTACCCGCATAACTCTAAATTTGCCTGGCATGGTATAGCTCTAAACCCGCCCCGTACCTATCCCATTGCCATCGCTAGGAGTAATGTTTCTTGTTGAATAAAATAATCTATCTAGTAAATGTTGGCTAAAGTTACAAGATATTAATAATACATAAATTAATTACTATTTAGAAGGCTATATAAAATAATATCTTAATTCATTTAAGTGGATAAAGCTCAACCTTTCTTTAATTTGAATTAAAACTGCTTTTTACTCCTCCGCCGTTGAAGATCGTTTACATTCAATGTCTCCTACTACACGATTTAGTTATTCATATATTATTAATTTACATATTAGTTATTATGAGTTTTTTTTTATATAAAATGCCACATAAATTAACTCATAATATATATATCACTTAGGCAGAAATGTAAACTAATACTAATAAAAATGATAATTGTATTGCTGAACTTTTATACGTAACAACTAAAATGCTATTAAATATGGTATTTTTGATGTATGAATAATTTATCGTTTAACTAGCAAATAAATGATGCTTAACATTATTTTTCATGTTCTACAAAGGTGTTTAAACATAATCATTTCTTTGATGAAGAGGTAAATAAGAGTCAAAATACTCAAATTTTGACGTAAAATTGATATTAATCCTCTAATTATTAAATTTGCATATGTTTGGGAAAATACTCATCAATAAATGATACAAGGTAAACATAAAATTTTTATACAAAAAGTTGAAATATTTATAATACTTACCTCATGCATTGGTGAAAATTGGTCGCATTGTTAACAAAAATGAGAAAAACTCAGCCACACAATGCATTCATCAATTTAATTTATGTAGCTCTAAGAATTAATATTAAATGATTAAAATTATTTTAACCTCAATGACAAACATATTTAATTTGGCCAAATACATAAACAGACACCTAAACTTATCCTCATTTTGATCCCATTAAACACTTTTATCCTACTTGGCACGCTCCGGTACTTTTTTTTAATTTTTCAGCCAAAAATAAATAGTTGCGATCCAAAATTTTTGTTTCTTCATAAAAGTAGGTTCTCACAATTCTCAGTTAACCATGTGCAAAAAATTTTTATTTAAAATTGTAATAATTTTTTTTCGCATATGGTTAACGGAGAATTTTGAGAACCTACTTTTATGAATTTTTTTTTTGGATAACTGAGAATTGAGAACCTACTTTTATGGAAATTTTTTTTTTGGACCGCAACTATTTATATTTGGCTGAAAAATTAAAAAAAAGTACCGGAGAGTGCCAAGTAGGATAAAAGTGTTTAATGGGATCAAATCTGAGCAGAGGTGTCTATTAGGAACTTGTCTTAATTTAGGTGTCTAAGTGAAAAAAGAGGACAAATTTAGATGTCTATTTACGAGTTAAGTCTATTTAATTTTCAAAATGAAAAATTAAACTAAAATAATTATCTAGATATATTTAAAATTTATATATCACGTCTGCCTAGACTATTCACGAGTTTTAAAGTGAATATTTTTATCACACCAATGACTTTTATAATCTTGGTATATACACGAAATACTAGTAAATTTCTTCTTAAACAACATTTTTTTTTGACAGGATTTGAATCTAAATTGTTAACTTCTAGGGCAAAGTGTTTTTTCTAGACATAAAGACAAAATTCATTTCAATGAATATTCTAGAATCCAATTATATTATCACTCTATTAATTAAGTAATATAAACCCTCATATGTTATATGCAATATGACAACATTATAGCATTGTTTTCTCATCAACATAGGTTCAACTCTTAACTGAAAATTTCAAATTAGTTAATTCAAATTTTGGGTATAAAAATAATAATATAAAAATAAATCTTATTATACGTAAATTCAAATTGATCGACTCGAGAATTATAAACTTAAAAAAATCTTCTAAAAATAATTATGCAATATGCAAATTCAAATTATCAAACTTGAGCTTTGAAAATGAAAATAAGTCTATTATAAACTACGTGACTTCGCATTAGTCAATTTGAGTCTTGTGTTAAATCTCTCAAATATACATCTTATAATATCATACAAAGATAAATTAATCGAATTTCAATATAAACATCACCAACCAACATTGTTTCCAAAAACAACACCAACATGCCAGCTCAGAGAAAAAAAAATGTTTGGAAAATGGCTAAATCTTAAATCTTTCCGCCAGTAGCGCGTGCAGCCATTAATGGCCACACCTGCAACGTATATTCCTATGAGTGAGAGTGATCTGCTTTAGCATATTCAAATGGTGGTCGCCGGAGACATCAACCACCACCCCACGCCCACCCCCACGCCCACACTCAGAGAAATTTTTTTCTTCTTCTTCTTCTTCTTTTTCTTAAAATATTGGAAAAATGACAAGTTCTAATTCTCAAGATTCTAATCTTGTTTCAACTGTAGCACATGATAGCAACAACAATAATATATGTATATATAATAATATATGTATCTATGGGTATAGATACCCCATTAACCCCATTTTCAAACAGACCCATGTACAAAATTTTCTCTCCCTCTCTCTCTTTCTCTCTCTGTGTGTGTCTATACAAAGTGAGTGATCTTTTTTGGAGATTTGGGTATATTTAGAACTAAAGTTTATTGGATATTGCTTTATTGATTTGATGGTTTTAGAATTTCGATTTTCAAGATTCTATTTTTAATTTTTCTTCACTTAAATAAATTAAAGCTATGGATGTTTAGAAGGATTTAGGCTTTTAGAGTTTTGAAGGGGGAAAAAAAATAAAGGTTTCTTGAAGACTTTGCTGTTGTTGGCTTTAAGGTTTGTTTACCTTTCTCTCTTCTACTGTTTTTGTTTGGTGTGAAGTTGTAAATCCTTTTAAGCATTATATTTAATGAATGAAATGGGTATGTGATTTGATTTGTTGTTTGAAGTTGTATCCTTGTTTGGTAGGTTACTTTAACCCCTTTAGTTCAAAATTGAGTCTTTATTGCCAGAAAAGTCATTAGCTCATTCTTTTTGTTTATTGTCTGATTGGTTAGGAATTTTGTGAAATGAAACAGCTATAAAGTTTGCTTGTTTGACCTTTCACTCCTCTTTTCTGTAAGGCTTGAATTGAACTGTATTCTTTCCTGGGAGAAAGAAGTGGAGAGTTTTTTTTCTAATGGTATCTACTGATTTAATTTTAAGTTTGTATGCTAAGTGCATGATTCTTGGACAAGAAATTTGAGAAAATAAAGCTGTTTTAAATTGCTTTTGGGTGTTAAATTGAACTCCTTCGGATTGTTTCTTAAACTTTGATGTTATTCTTTGGTTTGCTGAGTTTTAGTTCAGGAAATGGTCAACTCTTCTTGATTGGGTTTAGCTGCTGAATTTGCTTTTTGATGGCTTCAAAACATGAATCTAATGTTTGATGCCCTTAGTTTGTTGAATTTGTTTCGAATTCTGTCTTTCTTTCCACTCCTTACTTGGATGGTCAGGGAACAAACGTACAATCAAAAAAATGAAGGGAGTTGTTGAAATGGCCTGTTATTGGCAGTTGATAATAAAAAAACCTACTTGAATATGATGTTTGTACATTCTTTACTCAGTATTATAGATGCTAACTTCCACAGGTTTTTTCATTACCAGCGATCACTTTTGAAATCAAATCTATTTCTTGGTCTTGCATACCTCCTCATTCCATTCATCGAAAGTAATTTCTGATAGTGTCCTGTTGATACCTTTGTGGAATTGTTTTTCTGTCAGCAAAGAATGGAACACCACAAATTTGATATTCTGGAAATCGTTTGCGTAGTGTGGAGATTATGTGGGAAAATAATCATTACTAGAATGTGTATTTGAGGATAAAAAAGAAAAACGTGTATTGAGGATATATGTCCTGGAAATTTAAGATCTTTGTTTCTGTGGATTTTGTTCCTTATAATTTGCTGGTGCTTCTCATTTCTTTCCTCTTTCTTGATGTACCATAAAATTAGCATATACCACTTGTTTAATTTCTTGACAATTAATATCTGGCTTGTTTCTTACGATTGGCAGTCCAAAGACAATGAATTCTTCAGCATATACTCAATTTGTTGCCTCTAAAAGGATGGGTATATGTGACCCAATACATCAGATTGGCATGTGGGGAGATTTCAAAGGTAGCAGTTTCCCAGATACCTTGATTTTTGAAGTTGAGAATTGCCTAGAGAACCAGATGCCTATTATGGAGAAAAGACTACACAATGAAGTACACCTTTTTTATTGCGTTTTTTTTCCTTTTGAATTTTATTTTCACATCTTTCCTTGTTTTAGTTATGCAACATATGATAATTAACATAATTACTATGTTTAGATTGAGGAACCATCACAAGTGACTGTTGGAACGTCTAACAGATATGAACCTGAAGCAAGTAAACGTTCTGATAAGGTAAATATGTTTTCTATATTTATCTGCTTTTCTTTTTACCCAACTCCCACCGGGTGTACATTATTGGAGTATGTAGGAAGCATTGAATAAAATGACACTTGGTGATAGTTAAATTGCTGTCATGTATTAAAACCCTCTTTTGTTGAGAATCTCCATTCATGTGTGCAAGGAATCATTATCCTTCGGAGAAATTTTATTCTACTAGATATATATTTTTCTGTCAGCTATTTGGGAGAGAAAAAACTAAGCATTAATGTCACATATGGATAGTAAACTGTGCCAGAGATGAGAATCTTTGGATTCTTGATTATGCCGCATTTATGTATTTGGGGCATCTTTGTACTCTGACATATGATTTTGATTCAAGCAATTCTCTTTGTAGTTTGCTTGTATACTTGATTTGTATCATGTGCATGATTGTTTCAGTTTAATATTTCATTTTTAACTTCTCATGGCACTGAAACCTTACATCTTTATATAGCAATTGCTTAATGACGTAGTTTCATATACAGGTGCGTAGACGCCTTGCGCAAAACCGTGAGGCTGCTCGTAAAAGTCGTTTACGGAAGAAGGTATCACTTGAATTTTGTTCATTCATCACCCAGAATTTCTCAGCCATTTCGTTATGCCTTCTCAAAGAAGTCAAACCTTGTTCCGATTGAGACATAAATATTCAAAATTCAAATTGTGTTACTCAGGCCTACGTCCAGCAGTTGGAAAATAGTAAACTGAGGCTGCTTCAGGTGGAACAAGAACTAGAACGTGCTAGACAACAGGTAAAGAAAAGTTTGCTTCGACATCTGAGATATTGGATCTTTTTTAGCTATTGATGTCAAAGACATTTTACTTTCTGGGATGAAATAAATAAAACAAATCAACAAACATTTGCAACAGGGTCTGTGTGTAGGTGATGGTTTAGATGCTAGTCAGATAGGTTGCTCTGGAACTGCAAATTCAGGTGTGTAGATTGATGCTGGCTTCTTGTTGATTGCTAAATGAAGTTTATTGTGCTTGGACTGATATAATAGAGTTCGTGTGGATTCATTGCTCAGTCTATCTGAGTATCATTAATAGTAAGTAGATTGATATGTTCAAAAGTGGATTTCTTGATTTTCTAAATTTTGTAAATGGAATTTGATTTTACAAAATTTTAACTACACGTCTCATTTGATGAATATAACATTCTTTAGTTTGTATTGATCAGTTTTTCCAATAACTAAATACTTCTCCTTCGTCCTCCTTTTCATCCTTTTGTGTTCCTCCTCCTTACCTTGATCATTTTCTTAATCTCTTAAATGAAAAAGGGCAATAGTAAAGAGAATATTGGCTAGAAACAACACATGAAGAAAGGAAAATCTGTTGCACACAACAATGATCTTTGATGAAGTGCGTTAATAACTTTTGGAAGATGCCACTAAAATGAATCAATTCTATGGTCAGAAATGATAGTTAAATGCATGGGAACACATGCTCTTTTGATACTTTGATTTGCTGGTAGTTGGTTTGATGCAATGTTATTACGAAAATGTGCTTTCTTTCCTCTTCCTCTGTATTGTTTCATGTCCATTTTCTTGTTTGAAATCATGTTATTTCACTTTTGGTGTAAGGCATTGTCAACCTCCCACAACATCCATTCAAAACCCTCAATTTAATCAAACCCAATAATTTCATCCATTGTCAGCTCAAAATAACTTTACAAGTTCAAGATATCCAATGTCGTGACTACCATATAATAATCCACATTTCCAACTTAAAAACCCGTCCAATATTCATACTCGAATCATGTATAACCTAACAAGAAAGTTCAGATTTACCTTAATGAAGAAAAACTATAATTCTTCCACCTTGAGTCTTGAGAGGATTCTTTGAGGATCCTAAAATCCAAGAATAATGTATGAGTAAAATTTGCATATTAGGTGAAGAAAGCCATTGAGCCAAATGTAGTTACTTAATTTTAATTTATATCATGAAGCATGCATTGTCCAAGTCTAGGAGTGAAAGAAAATGTTGGTTTGCTTATCACAAGTTTAAGGCACCTGGTGCTGTCTCCCGCTCCCCAAGGTTGGGGTGGGGGTGGCAAACTAGAATTCGAAGAGATTGTGGGCCTTTTTGCTCACTTGTACAACATCCCAGCACTACCTTTGTGCTTCTTGTGAATACAATTATTGCCTTTTTAAAGAAAATTTTCAAAAGGCCTTTGATATAGAAATTCTCGATTAAAACAAGAAGCTTTTCCCTAACTTGTTGATTCTGCAGGAATAGCTTCTTTTGAAATGGAGTACGGCCAATGGGTGGAAGAGCAAGATAGACAAACGGACGATTTAAGGAATTCTCTGAACTCCCAAACTGGTGAAATTGAATTGCGCATTCTTGTCGAGGGTTGCTTGAATCACTATTTTAATCTCTTTCGCTTGAAAGCTACAGCCGCAAATGCCGATGTTCTCTACCTTATGTCTGGCATATGGAAGACCTCAGCTGAACGCTTCTTCTTGTGGATTGCAGGGTTTCGCCCCTCTGAACTTCTAAAGGTGATGGTTGATCTAGTATAAGTTGCCATAATAGTGTCTAACATCATGTTCGTTGAAAAATCTGCTGTCGATGATTCAGTATTTACACATACATGCAAGTTAATCTGGGATCACACATGGCCACAAATGTTACAATTTCACCTGTGCCTGTGTTGTTCGAATAAATATGAACAATGGGTGATGTGGTTTTGTTTGGTTTACCTTTTTTCTCTTGTCATGATTGCTCAAGGATTCCCTGCCAAATTTTCTTTCTAAAAGTTTGATAAGTCAATTAAAATTTTCAACAATAAACACAAGATGGTCTCAGAAGCATGTAGAATTTGTTTATGTGACTCGGCATGAGTCGACTAGCATCAATCAAGCTTGCCAGTCATCTATACAACACCATATTCTCTCTTTTAATATAAATACAATACACATAAGTAAATAATCTTGTTTTCTTTTATTCCATGGCAACAAAAGAGGCAGAATTGTGATTTTCCCCAGGCTGTCCTCTTTTCACTGCTGATTTCCAGTTCGTCGTTGCTTCCTACTGAGTCCTTGGTAACACCCACGACCCGTGGAACAATGGGAATACAACAGTCTACAGACACGAATCACAAACTCACAAATATTATCCTACTCCTTTTCATATAGTCTACTGTTAGTATGGCATCTGTTACTGCACACCTAGAAAGAAGCAACTCTTTTCGTGTTCCAAGCACTTTCGGACACCAACCTCTAACTACCCTATCTGATGACAGCTCCATATATAAGCTTTAACTGTAGAAGTGAAAATTGTTCTGAGAGGACTTGGTAAGAACCACTGTCTGAATGATGCTCAATACCGAGTTAATGTCTAATTCCTTTCAGAGTTGAAGCAAATCAATCAGCAGATCTCAATGTTTTTATTTTTCCCTTTGGCTGTTTTTTTAGAGGTCAAATATGATTGGTGGTGTTTAAGTTCTGATGGCTTTTGTTAAGAGAAGTGCTTACACATGATCCTTTGGTTCCTACAGGTTCTCACACCACATGTGGAACCACTGACAGAACAACAAGTCCAGGAGGTTTGCAACCTCACCCAGTCTTGTCAGCAGGCAGAAGATGCGTTGTCCCAAGGAATGGTAAAACTCCATCAAATTCTTGCTGAGGCTGTTGCAGCTGGTACACTAGGCGAAGGAATTATCCTTCCACAGATGGCTGCTACCATTGAGAAGTTGGAAGCTCTAGTTAGATTTGTAAATCAGGTAACATGTCAATTTTTATTCCTTTTTCCTAATCACAATTATAGACTTACGGAATGGTTTTTGCAAGTTTACCTGGGATACTTCCCACGTAAATATGTTTGCACACTACGACTCAGCAATGCGATCTTTACATACACGAAAGAAATGATTAGATAGCTTGAGTTCTGCAAAATCCACATTTTTACACGAAAGAAATGTGAGAACCTTTGAAGTGCATGCATACAAGTCAAACTATTTGAAATGCTTTTTCCTCGTGCTCATTCTTGTCTTATCTGCCAACTTAGTCTGGTTTTCCTTTCTGGTAACAGGCAGATCATCTTCGCCAAGAAACCCTTCTACAGATGTCCTGTATACTGACTCCGCACCAATCGGCTCAGGGTCTCCTTGCCTTGGGAGAGTACTTTAAGCGTCTTCGTGCACTAAGCTCACTTTGGGCTGGTCGGCTTTCTGAACCTTCTTAAAGAAGTAAGAAAGAACGTCATATATGCTACCCGGGGTTTTCAACTTTGCCAATCAAAGCTCTTTGGGCTAGAATCTGCCTCTCGTTGCCGGTAAAGCTATGAATATGGATATGGAACATAATATCAGCTGGCGCCAATTCAGACAACTGCTTTGTCCCTGATTGAAATCTGTATATAAGTTCTGCCATGCTGTAATTTTGAACTTTAAAATTGCTTCTTTTCTTTTTCACATTGGTTTTGATGATTGTAAATCAATATGGTAGAGGTTTTTGCAGAGACTCCTGATGAAAGTAAACTCCACGTTATGATGGGAGCTAAGCAATTTTTGAATGCTTTGCAGATGAACAACTGCTATAAATGAAAGAAAGCAATGATGGCATGGGCCAATATTTACTCAATTATGCTGTGGAAAATTTGCAGATACATGTTTACTTATGCACATTTTCTTCCAAAAAGATTGTTTGTAAAGATGGCAAGGAGAGATGGGATTTCTACATTAAAGAATGATATCCTCTTTGCTAGTTGTCATTGTGTTCTGTTCATCATGTTTTTCTCTGCACTTACCTCATGCTGCACTCTAGCTTCATTTGTGCTCCAGCAGTATCTCTACCAGGAAACCTTAGAACAACGATAAAATTATTTTGACTTACGAGTCACTAGTTCGAGCCACGAGTCTTGTCATCATTTCTATAACCTATTTCAGTATGTCTTCACATCAATGTTGAACACATATCTCAACACTAGTTCTGTTTTTTCCCATTGAGGGAAGATATACCGCAAATTGCAATGTTGGTCTGCCAAAGGCGACAAGCATAAGGCGAGGCGCTAAACTTTTTGAAGTGTGGTGCCAATTAATACAAATATATATATAATTGTATATATAAATAATCAAATGTTCAAAATCAACAATATATTAGCATATATTTTAATTTAAAAAACTAAAAATAGATAGTGAATATTAAAAGTCTAGGACTTGAACGAGAAAAACACAGAAATTAAGCCAAAACAATGAGAAAAACAAGATATAGAACCCTAGTTGGATTCAGGCATACTACACTTTTTAGTTATTGGGAGAACCCAAGTACTCTCTCTCAACCTATTGATATTGGAAGACCCAAAGGATTCTTCCAATGTATCATTTCTAGGTCTAATGGAATTCATAGGTATAGGAAGAAGCCCTATCAAATAGAGATTTTTTCTTTCGACCATATTTTGATTGTTAATACGAAGTAACTTTAAAGCCTGAAGGAGGAGGAAAAAGAAACAAAGGAAGAAAAAAAAGACTAAAAAAAAGAAGAAATACATATCGGTTGGACTTTAAAGTCACCAAAAAGGTCTGCTTGGTTGCAGGAAACGTCTAGTCATAAGTTGATTAGTTGGAGTCGCAATCTAAGTCTAAGAGTGTAACTGTGCAAATTTGGAAAGAAAACTCTTGAAATTACCCTTTAACGTTTAAAATTTCAAATTGGTCGCCTTTTTTAATACAAAAGGCGACACCTTTGACACCATGGCGTCGCCTTTTGTAGATCGCCATTAAAAAACGATGCAAGATCGCCTCACCTCTCACCATTGGCAACAAAGCAATCGCCTTTCACAACACTGTGGACTTTTTTTACGCATTAATTTCCCTTTTACAGTTCCACGAAAAAAGAAAGTATTTGAAGTCAAGTTGAAAAAGGTTGATCCCCCTTGAAGGGATTGACTCAAACTAATGATTCTATAAGTAGGTAATCGGACATGAATTTGCTGATATTCAGAAAGAAACTAATATTTGAAGTTAAAGTGAAAAAAAATAATCATGCATCTTTTTTTTTTTTTTTAAATTGAAATTTGGTGAAGAATAAAATTAGAAGAATGAAGCATCACTTGCTTTCTTCTACATTGTTATTGCAGTGGAATAAGCTGTGTTCTTTGGTTTGAAAGAGAGCAATATTCTCACAACTTTGAAATAGAATAGTCCAATGCATCAACTAGGAAATCTGCACAACAAAAAAGTTATCAGAAATAATAATATATTTCCTGCAAATGAAATATCTGAAAACAAAACAGACTTTTAGGGCAAGTGGTTTATGATTATTTAAAATAATTTGTTGAAGATAATCCATCTTATTATACTTCCTCCAGTTTAAGACTTTCTTTTTTAGTCCATTTAAAAAAGAATGTCACTTTCCTTTTTTGACAACGGTTTGATTCTAACTTCCCATATGACATTTATAACTACAACAGTAAAGAACATTTTGGTACATTCTACCTATCTTTAGTTTAAGACCACAAGATTAAATAGTGTTATTTTACTTTCTTAAACTCCATGTCAAGTCAAAACTAAACAAACAAATTGAAACGGAGGGAGTAATAGTTCACTACTTGTCCTGGAATTTAAATTTGTTGCATATTTGCAAATTTGGATCGTGTAAGTATCGATGATTTTCAAATACTGATCAAATCAGATGGAATAATCGGGAAAAAGGCGATTTTGAACCAGTAGGAAAAGAGGTTGGTTACCTGCATCTTCCTTGCTGAAACACATGGGAGGCTTTATTCTGAAAACATTTCCATGTATGCCACCTTTCCCTACTAGAACACCAAGATCTACATCCAGAAGCAAGTGTATTGTTAGTATATGTACGACGTTTTTCAATTACTTTTGCATTCATCAGATGATTATACAAACCTTTAAGCTTCTCAAAGATAACTCCAGTTTCTGCCTTGGCAGGTGTCTTCTCTTTTCTGTCGGTTACCAGTTCGATACCAACCATTAAACCCCTGCCTCTCACATCTCCAATTACTGGCAGTAACAAGGTATGTTAGTGATAATACTTAACCAGAAGATGCATGTCACAAGGTGAAAAACTAAAGAATCACTAAAGCAGATGATCTGAAAAAAGAAATTACATCAATTCTCGACCTGCCTAGGTGTCGATATAACCTCATGAGATGAAGAACAACATATAAGTGATAATGCTTGCTTATCCATCATGTGAGTCTCCAGCAATTATTCTAAAATTACAAATTCGATTCGGCCTATGAATACGCAAGAATACGTTTCATGCTTGTTTGAGTAATAGCAATGAGATTTTCCATATCATGCTAAGAAGAGCAAGGAGTTCCCGAAAATGTCGTTCAAACAAAAAGGAATAACCAAAGTTTGAGTGGCTGAAGCTAAATTCTCTGCTTAACAAGCTCAGGAAAGGCTTCTCGATTTTGCTTGAATGGGGAGGAAAGAAAATCATGCATCTAAGATTTGAAAATTTTCCAATAAAATGGAAGTAGTGAAGATGATTCAGTTCTTCCTCGTACTTACCAACATAATGATGCTAGGATATCAACATTTGATGCTATATAGACCGAAAGAGTCGTTATTTTTTTCGATTTCTAGTTCTATTTTTCCCTTTGTTCCCTTTCCTTCCCTTTGCTATATCTAGTTTATTCTGCTTATGGGTTGTTGAGTCGAGGGTCCCCAAGAAACAGCCTCTCTACTTCTTACGAGGTAGTGGGAGGTCTGCGTACATTTCTACCCTCCCCAGACCCCACTTGTGGGATTTAACTGGGTATGTTGTTGTTGTTGTTGTATAGACCGAAGAAATATATCTCTTGCCAGGGATGAAAAGTAATCCATGCATGTTTGCTAATACATACATGCCTGAGTTTTGAAAGCATAGAAGACTTACTGTCGTGTCTTTTCTCTAGATCCCTCAGCCGCCCAATCAAGTGTGAGCCAACCTCAGCACAATGCTTTTGGCGTTGTTCCTTGTCAATAACTTTGAGTACTGCAAGTCCACCAGCAGAGCAAACAGGGTTTCCACCAAATGTATTAAATTGTATCTTTTGAGCCATAACACTTGCAATTTCTGGTGTTGTGACAACAGCTCCAAGTGGTAAACCATTTCCAATACCCTGAAAAATAATAACATCGGTAGTAACAGACTATCCACACAAGATCAAACGACATGATATGAAACCAACAATAGGGTGCACTCTTGTGAAGACCAAAAGCTCTTGACACAGGGAGGTACAGTCTTTTCACCTCAACTTGCATCCTACTCAACACTAAAGCAAGAAGGATGACAACCTCTTCTTCAAAGAAGATATAATTAAGTGCCTTTCCTAGAGAATATTGGGGATAAAAGTCTTGGGAGGAGGGAGAGTCTATGGAGCAAATCTTCCATAACAAGGACAGGGCTAAGCATTTGGAAATTGAAATGATGAAAAGAAGTAATTGCAATACCTTTGCCATTGTAACTATATCAGGAGTCACACCCTGAGTCTCAAAACCCCAGTAGTGGCTCCCTGTTCGACCGAAGCCGGTTTGTACTTCGTCAGCAATACAAACACCTCCTGCTTTGCGAACAATATCATATACCAACTTCAAGTATCCAGGGGCCAATTCAACTGCTCCGCCAACCCCCTAAGCAAACAACTAGAATTTTATCACAATTGAAATGTTTCAAGCCCTTTTAGTCTAGACACAAAGCAGCACTTTGCCACATGACAAAGAAATAACAAGCCCAAACCTGAATTGTTTCAGCAATAAAACCAGCAACCTTTCCTGAAGTACCATGATCAATGTGATCCTGTACATCTTCAGCATATCGTTTAGCATCCGATCCGAATGCTCCACGATATGGGTTAGGATTCAGAACGTGATGGATTTCACCCTGTAAATCATCAAATAAATTAAAGGAAAGCAACGGGAAAATCAAATTCAGCTGGCATGAAATATTTGGCAGCTCTCATCAAGGTGTGCACCGGATGAACTTCTAAAATTAAGAAAAAGGAAGATACACTTCTAATTTCTTCATGCTTTGGCCCATGAGCATACCTGAGGAATAGGGTACTTCCATGTATTAAGAGCAGTTAGCCCAATTGTGTTAGCGCTTCCCCCATGATATGCATTCCTCAAGGCAATCATATGTAAGTTACCACTGTACAATCGTGCCATCAGCAGTGCTAATTCATTTGCTTCTGTCCCTGAATTTACGAAATATACTACCTGTAGTTCAAAACAAGTAAGTCAGACTGACAAATATTAGAAAGATCCATATAAGGGTACTGATTGAGCTCATATTTCCAGATGATAAAACCTCACAGACACAAACCAATCCAAATTCTGTGGTTGACATGATAAGGTACTACTCTTATACTACAGCTTTGTTTTTAGGGGCTTCAGGAAATAATCCATTCCAGATTGTTCTTCACTGCCTTGAATTATACAATCGCCAAAGGGATCGATTTAAATCTAATGACTCAATGGGTATGGGGTGTTTGACACTTACCTCTCTTTCCTTTTCGGTTTAACTTAGTGTTTATGTTGTACTAATATATTTGGCTTAGATCAGAATAGCAAACAAGAATACAAGCATATATAGATGTTACATGTCTATGTTCTCTTTAAATAACAACAACAATATACCCAGTGTAATATCAAAAGAGGGGTCTTTGTAAGATGTACAAAGACATTACTCCTACCTTTGCGGCATAGAAAGGTTGTTTTCGAAAGACCCTCAACTAGAAAAAGAGGTATTCTCAAAATAGGTTTGACGAACCCAATCTATGTGGCACCATTTGACTTGATATGGTATTTAAGAAAAAAAAAGACTTTTGAAATTTATGGTCTAAAACAATCCTTAGATATTTGTATGGTTGTAACTCATTTCATTAAGGGTAAAAGAGGAATTTTTAAATTAAATCATTTCAAATTATAGCTGACATTCTTTTTTGTACGAACTAAAAAGGAAATGGTACCACATAAAATGGGACAAAGGCAGTATCACAGAATATAACTATTGACAACTAAATATAGTAAAGATAACCAATGTAAAAGAAACGACAATAGTAATAAAGTTTATGAGTAATATAATGATAAAATAGTAGGAGAAGAGGGAGCAAATAAAGGCGTTTTATACTAGAGCATGCTCTCTCACATAAAGAGAGAAATCGCTTGACTAACTAACCTTTTATCCTAATCCCCAACCTCCAGGCTCTCGTATTTAGGGGTTCTTTTCGACAGACAACACGTGAAAATAATATGACAATTAAGCTACTTATGGCGAACAATTTAGTCCATGATTTTTGGCAAACAATTTAGTCCATACTCCAACTTCTGTCTTTGATCTCATTAACGCGTGATCGTAATCGTTTATACCCATTACTATAGAGGGAAGTTATTACAATCTAAGCAAAACTTCTCCACGACACTAATAAATTGCATAAGTTACAAAAGAAAAAGAATAAGTGGTATCAAATGGTGAATAAAATCACAAGATTCTATAATCTTATATCCATGTACTCCTGAAGTACACTTTGACAAAAATCAGAAATCATGGAAACCAAGATTGAATTAGCTATCAAATAGAAGTTTGTTGAAGATTCCATTCTGAATTCTAAAAGGAACATGCCAAAAAGAAAGAACAGATCCAGGGAAGGATGTCAATGAATGCCAATATAAGATAAAAGAGAAACATGTCAACGCTAACCTACACTATCGAAGGGTAAGAATATCAAGAACTTTGAAACAAATGTGAAAAGGAATTATATCAGGGACGCCTTCCGTAAGTTGACCATCAGAACCCAAATATGGAACTTTCACGTAGAGAAACTCAGCCTGTACTGCTAATGCACATAATAAAACTAAAGACAAAGTGCACCAAATAGACTATTATGGTAGAGGTAGTATTTCAACCTTTAGGTTCCCTGGCATCTTAGATGCCAATGCTTCGGCAAAATCACCTATTGCGTGATGTAGATATATGGTTGTAGCATGTTGAAGAAGCTTGCTTTGCTCCATGATGGCATCCAACACTTGAGGATGACAATGACCACATGAGACAGTAACTATTCCAGCAAAAGCATCAAGATAACGTTTTCCGTTCTCATCATACAAATATTGCATCTTCCCTTCAACAATATTTAGCTGTTTGAAATGTTAGAGAGTTATTAGGAGGAGCTTAAAAGAAAACTATCATAGAGCTCTCACATAACAACAAGAACACTTTTTTTAAAGTGGACTTACAAACTGAACACTACTAGCCCTTAGTTAGGCCACTTTTTGTTCTTCTTAATTTGGTAAGCTATTTAATACAAGTAGGCAAGTACAATTGAAAAACAGGAATAGATGTCTCACATCTTAAATCAGCCTAACAACAGAATATCAGATTTACATCAAAGCA
Source organism: Solanum rostratum (assembly GCA_029948455.1). NCBI lineage: Eukaryota > Viridiplantae > Streptophyta > Magnoliopsida > Solanales > Solanaceae > Solanum > Solanum rostratum. Next base: position 9,867,716 of record CM057053.1, on the reverse strand, counting down.
CTTGTAAAAAACAAAGGGCTGTCCTTTCAAGACATGGCATCCACCACAAATACTTTCATACCAAAGGGCTGTCCTTTATAAGATGGTAAAAATAAGTACAAAATCCACTTCTTTTACTGACAAACACTTTTCAAGAAGACATTTTCGTTCATCCGAACACACCCTAAATTTGAAAAAATAAATCTTATATTACTCAGAATACTCATTCAATAGTACTTGGTGATACACTCCAGCAGATACACACTCCAAACCATTCAAATCAAATATTCATCACCAAGAAACACAACCCTCTTCTGTTTCATACATGTCACTCCCACCAACAACAAGTACCAGTAACTCTACATGTTTCTCAATCCAATTTGTTCATGTAAAATCCATTAATCAATTAAGAAAACAGAAGATAAATACTGGAAACAAAAAAGAAGGATGCTATTTACAGGTTTTTCATAGAAGTAAAAGAGGGAAGGACCCAAAAACTTCTTTCTTTTCTCCAACACCTCCTCAGCCAAAGGCCCTTTATACGGCTTTGGTTGGTAGTCAAACGGTGGCAGTTCCCTCGGCGCCACCGGTTCACCGGAAAAATACCTCAACCCCACATTGGATAACGACCTAAATTTGCCAATTCCGGTACACCCATTTAGCAATTTCCTCTGTAACGCCATGATTAGTCAAACACACCAACAAATACTAGTATATAATAGGAGTTTGGATAAAGGGTGATATGCCAAAGTTTGTACAATTATCAGAGGTGGACCCCAAAACACTCCACAGTTTTGTTTTTATTTTCCATTCATATTAACATCTCATCAAAGAGTAACTGGTATACATGCGCTCATAATCTTAAAGTTTTTTTTATTATTATTTAAATTGATAATTTTGTAAAGTATATTATATTTAAATATATATATATATATCTTTCATAATTAAATTTATATAAATAGTGATAATTAATCATGTAATTATTAAATAATTTTTTATCTTTCATATATTTTTTCATTGCATTATTTACTATTTAAAAGTATTAAATTATTAATATTAATTTTTGTAGTTTATCAATTAACATATTTGAAATAAATACAGCTAAGCATATATGTAACCTCCCTAAGAAATAGTCAAAATATAATTAATTCAATTCTTAGAAGATACATATGTAACTTCCAATTCAAATTCAAAATTAAAAACTTAACACTAATTTAATTGTCTAATTTTGAGCAAATTGTATTTTATCTAAAAAGTTTTAAAAATAAACTTTATCTTTTTATTGTTTCGATTTATGTAACAATTGTTTCAATTTAAATATTTTTTTTTGTAAATTTTATCTCTACATGTAAATAATTTTAATAAATTTAATATTTTTATACTTGCAATTTAGAACTACAAAGAATACTTTTTCTAAGAATGACATCCCTCAAAATACCTCCTTATTTTGTTGATTTTTGTGTTCAAATTGTCATCTATATTTTGAACTAAATAAATGACATAAAATAATATCAAGATCCTAAACTTTTTCAGAAAAAATACAATACACTCTTGAATATTCATATTGAAGTAGTTGCTACCAAAATACATTAAAATTAACTTACAATACACATATTTTATAATATGATAGCAAAATTGCATATATATTAAAATTAATAAATATAAGGGGTAATGTTTTTTAATCCTAAGTTTGTATATATTAAACTAATTTTCCAAGTACTCATAAACAGTATTTTAATGTATTCTTTTTAAAAACTAATTGTTTGAAAATGTTTCTATCGATGACATTTTATTTTATTTTTACAAAAATACATATTTGAAATATTTAAATATATCTTTTTTAAAATCAAATATACTTTTTTGTGATGTTTATATGATACTTTTGCATTTCCAATTATATAGCCAGAAAATTAAAATATAAAATTGAGTTTTGAAATATTAGGATAGTAACATAAGTTGGTGAGGAATTTTAGGTGAGGAAAGCTTACCAAATTGTGTGTGTATATATATATATATACACTGTCGGAGTATCACATGAGATTATTTCATAGTATTCATGCTAACGTCGTGCTGACATCATGGGCGAAATAAAAATTGAAAAGTGGGATAAAAAGGTAAATAATTTGGGTCATGAGTCCATCAAAAGTAAACAGTTTGAATTGGATCCATTAAGAATAAATAATTTCACATTAGATTTATTTTATGTAATTTTTTCTAAATTAAAAGTATTTAAAAAATATAAATAAAGGAGTAGAATACAAAAAAATAATTACATAACTAGTGAAATCCAAACTCAAACCATCATATATAATCAAATAGTATCATGTCAAAAGTCATTTAATTTCTCACAAATTGTATTATTTTTCTTGTACGTTTGTACCCAAAATATTTGCAGAATAATATAATATTATTTGGTAGATATATTTATATTATATAATAATTGAGGGTCCTTGTCAGGCAGATTCCATTGGGGTCAACATTTGATAAGGATGCTGATTCATTACTCCATTAAATAAAACATATAGGCTATTTAATTATTTATGATTCTCAATCTTACTCTTATTTCTGTCATTTCCACCTAATTTTCGAGGGATTCCATCGGTTATTCAAATTTTTTCTTTGAAGAAAATTAAATGGAAATTTAGAAAATTGATATAAGAGAGATTCTATTTAACACGATTATATAAACATTTCAAGATTTGAATTATGATTTGAAGTAATTTAGTGCTCTGATAATAAATTTATCGCACTTCAAATTCATATGCATTGTTTATAAATATGTCGCACGCCATTGGAAATTTTATATATTTCCAAATTAATTGTGAAAATGTTTTCAACTTTAAAAATCATACATAAATCATTTCCTAAAGAAAATGAATTCGAAATAAAATGATGTCATTTCATGTATATAAAAGTTGAATTTAATATTTCATCTCTGGAGACTGGAGAGTGCTAACAACAAGTTATCAAACATCCATTTTTAGTGAATTATCGAGGTGTTAGACGCGTGAGTTTCACCAAACAACATAAATATAGTTGTGACTTTTTGAGGGTGTAATAATTTCAATTTTAAACAGTTCAAGGGGTAATAGAATCTTTGTAAAATTTAATTATAATTAAAAATTCAATAATAAATTAGAGGACATTTGATTATTTTCTCTAAAATGTTGTTTCATATATATAAAGTCGAATTTTCATCTTTGGAGAGTGCTAACAGGTCATCAAACACCAACTTTTGACATGTGTTGTCATTATCTTTCATCAAATTAAAGAAAGTCATACTAGTCTCAATGGCCCAATTAATGGCCTTGGTTTGACTTTTATAATTTTTACATATCAAAAATTATCATTTTAATTTAAAATTAAGTATTTATAATCATTTTTAATCTATCAAACACCCCAAAATATGCTTAAATTTATTTTACATTAAAAACATTTAAAAATAAATTAATCCAAACAGATTTCAAATTCTTTTTTCTTAATAGATTGCTCAAGGATCTACTCAACTGACCATAATCCTTTATAATTCTGTTAATAATAGCTAGTTAACCCCCAAAAATCCTTTTTTTTTGTGTAACAGGTAGAGGTGTTCATAGTTTGGATAAAAATTGATAGAAATCAAAAAATCAAATAAAATTAATTAAATAAATCAATTTTATTTGGTTTTGATTTTTAAAAATCGATAGTATTTGATTTAGTTTGGATTTGTTCGAAAAAGTCAAAGAAATCATCAAACTGGAACAACGAACTACACACACATACACACACACATTTTCATCAAATTTAATTTTTAATCTATTTATGAAATTATAAATGCTCAAGACAAGAATATTTATATGGATTTCACGTAATATGAATGTCTATAACAATTCTTGGTGAGACTAAAAATGTTACTTCTTCCTTCAAAGCCAAAATGGTGAATTTTAAAACTTTATTCACAGTACACTTAGTGATTGAAAGTTTTATAATATCAGTCGTTCTAACTATTTTTCATTTTGAATAGATTGTTGTCACTTTTTTCCCATTTTGAATGCATCACTTTTTTTTTGTGTGTGTGTGTATGGCTAGTAGCCGAATAACTAAACCAAAACAAAACAAATCAAAATTGATAATACAAAAACCAATAAATATATATTATAATTGATTTGATTTAATTTTAAAAATTTAAAAATCATTTAATTTAATTTTAACCGATAACCGACCATAAACTCGTCAGTGGCGTGTTGCGGCAACTCTAGCATAGCAGAATATACTTAAGATCAACTCTTATCCCTTTTTCAGAAATAGTGTTCTCAAATATTTTATTGATATAAATAAGTATGCAATTTGTACACTTGCCATTTTTTTTCCTTAGAAAACAATTTATGATGTCTCAAAATTTGTAGCACCACTTTCAAATATGACATGTACTTTCAGCATCTTAAGCACATTAGGTCAACCAGAATGACTTAGTTCGATTTAGGATTCAATCAACACAATCATAAAATCTTCTCAATTATTTTGTTAAGACTAGCATTACTAGACAATCCCAATTCAACACAATTCCGTCTTTCATGAACTATGCACATTGAAATTAATTGTCACTTTGTCCGACAACAAGTAAAGTTGGACAAGTATTTTTAGTTTTACACATATTGAAGGGCCAAGTTGGTTACGGGCCTCTTAACTAACCTTTTTAATGGCTTGCCTCTGGACTGTTTTTATCATTAAAAAAATACCATTTAAACTTAAATGTAAGTTTTACGGAATGGTGGTTAGACCGTTTTTGTTATATGAGATGGGGTATGATCAGTCAAAACCTCACATGTTCAAAAGATGTAGGTTGCAGAGATGAGGATGTTGAGATGGATATGTAGACATACTAGATGTGATAAGATTAGGAATGAGATTATTCGGGAGAAGGAGGGAATGGTCGTCTCTGTGACAGACAAGATGAGAGAAGCGAGACTGAGATGGTTTAGGCATATGCAGAGGAGCTACGTTGACGCTCTTGTTAGGAGATGCGAGAAAGAGGTTGGATTTATGGGTTACGCGGAGGGGTAGAGGTAGATCGAAAAAGCATTGAGGAAAGGTAATTAGACAGGATACGACACAACTTCATATCACCGAGGACATAACCTTAGATAGAAAGAACTAGAGGTCCTGTATTTGTCATGTCTTGATAAATTATGTCGTTATTGTCCCTCGTTTATTTTGCTACTTTTATTATTATTTTTATTTGTAGAATTGTCATTGCTTTTCGTTTTAGTCACTATCTATATCTATTATTTTTCTTCTTTTTGGGTTAATTTATTTGAGCCGAGGGTCTTTCGAAAACAACCTCTATATCTTTATGAGATAGTTATAAGGTTTGTGTACACTTCACTCTCCCCATACCCCACTCGTGGGTTTTCTCTAAGTATGTTATTGTTATCGTAAAATTACTTTATATTTGCAAGTATCATATTTTAGAAGCTGTCGATGCTTCAATTTAAATTAAAGTTCTTCAAGGATAGAGTTCATGACAGTGTAATATAATTTTTTCGAAAGGTGTAGATAGATAAATGATTGGCCAAATAATATTATATTTTTCCGTAGTATAGTTTATTCATGATTTGGAAAAGTGTTATTTTAGATTTGTAGTTCAAAAACCAAGGTATAATATTAGTGGTGGTACAAATGAATTCTTATGTGAAAGTAAATTGAAAAAGAAAATAATTAGATTTAAATTACGATTTGTAACTTGTGGCATAAAAGTTTTTCTGTAAAATTCCGAAAGTTATTGTATAATGTTCTCTTATGTGGTAGATGCAAGGGAATTTTTTAAGTCTAACAAGACATAAAAAAAATCAAATTTGTATAACGAATGATTGTCCTATTTTATTAGACAATGAAAATTATACAAAAATATTTGAAAAATTTAACATCTCTTAAATCGATTTTATTGAGTACTTAAATGATTGTGCAATTGAGATTGCTTAACATAAAAAATAATCAATTTTGATCTCGTGAAAATGATTAAAAAATAAATATAGAATAGGTGCACTTATGTATCCTACTATAACTATCTATTTGATAATATTTTTATTTTATTAATATGGGAGCAAAATATTACTTCACTTTTGTCCACGAATACAACAAAATGAATCGAATATTTATATATATTTAATTATTCTAACCAATTTTATCGTTTATAAAAGTGCAGAAAAATTATTTGTATTATATGAAATTTGATCTCAAGAAATAAATTATTTTACAAGATAATTAATTTTTATTCTCACACAAATGAAAATGTGTAGACACTTTGTTATTTGAACAAGCTGAAGAAACAAGTAAAGTTACGAATAAAGGAATTCTTTGGGAATATTGAAGCTTGCTTCTTCTTCTCAATCATTAATACGTCAAGTTCTTAATAGAATCGATCTTATTCTATGAATCGTAACTATTTCGTTACGGAAAAAAAAGAATTAGTTCATTTTTCTTGTACTCTGTTTCTCTAATACTGAAGAACAACAACATATCAATTTGGAATTGAGAATTTGTTTGCACCTTAATCTTCATCAATTTGTTGTTCATGTCGAAGCCACATCGCAATTCGAGCTTTTCGACTTTCGTTTCCCATTACATCCATACTTTCGATCTTCTTCTTGTTCCAGTTCGTTACCCATACTCCACTTCTTCCTCTTCGTAATTTGATTATCTTCTTCTTCTCCGTTTTCAAGTTTTCCTCGTACCATTTCTCCAGGGCACCCATTTTCTTCTTCAATTTCTCGGCCACATTCTTCGACCACCAATTACTCACTACTTCTCTTGCTTTCTTCCTTCCCAGAGATGATTGGATCTTCATCTGATCTTCGATTCTTCAAGATTTACAGAGAAATGGTGATTTCGAATAATGGAAGCTGCAATTTATACAAAATGCAGGGCAAGTCTGTTATATGCCTCTTAACAAACTTTTTAGAGGGAAAATGGACTTAATGTTTACAACCATTACTCTTCTTTATAAAAAAGTTTAATTTTTCATCTTAAAATATCAAATTAATGTAATTTAATTTAGCTTTGAAAATTAGTCAAAAATAATAATTTAATCTAGTAGTATTCTAAATTATCTACCATCTATATTTTAGTATGTTAATCTGAATAGGTAAATCTAAGATTTTTGAAAGACAATCCATGGTCGTAGTGGGATGGTAAGTATCGCTTCACTCTACAATTCAAATTTGGAAATGGAGTCATTGTCGGTAGGAAATACTTTACCTCCCAAAAATGAGAATTTTTTGGTGCTAATCTAAATTAATCGGGCGAAAATTGAATGCCACACACAAGAAGCCCCCAAAAGAAACTATCGATCACATTGGTAAACCTTTTAAGAATTTTGAATGTTCTAATAAAGATTATAATTCATAAATATTAATAGGAATAATTACCTTTTTGAGTTTTTTTTTTAAATAAAATATTTACTACTGAAACAATTCATCTTGTCCGGAGATTAGTAGAAAAGTATAGGGAAAGAAAAAAGGATCTTCATATAGTGTTCATCGATCTAGAGAAGGCCTATGACAAAGTTCTAAGGGATGTCTTATGGAGGTGTCTAGAGGTGAAAGGTGTCTCAATGGCATATATCAGGGCGATTAAGGATATGTACAACGGAGCCAAGACTTGGGTAAGAACGGTGGAAGGAGACTCAGATTATTTTCCTGTTGAGATGGGACTCCATCAAGGATCTGTGTTGAGCCCTTTCTTGTTTGCCCTAGTGATGGATGAGCTGACGCGATCCATTCAGGAGGAGGTACCATGGTGTATGCTATTTGCAGATGACATAGTACTGATTGATGAGACTCGGACTAGAGTTAATGATAGGTTGGAGGCTTGGAGACACGCCTTGGAGTCCAAAGGATTCAAACTAAGCAGGACCAAAACAGAATACATGGAGTGCAAATTCAGTGTTGAGAGGGATGAATCAAACATTGATTTGAAGCTGGCCACTCAACCTATCCTCAAGAGGGAAAACTTTAAATATCTGGGTCTATCATCCAAAGTAGTGGTGATATCGATGATGATGTCACACATCGTATTGGGGCAGCTTGGAATAAATAGAGGCTTGCCTCGGGGGTGTTGTGTGACAAGAAGATACCACCTAAACTCAAAGGTAAGTTTTACAGAATGGTGTATAGACCATCTTTGTTGTATGGAGTGGAGTGTTGGCCAATAAAGAATGCACATGTTCAGAAGATGCATGTCGCAGAGATAAGGATGTTGAGATGGATGTGTGGGCACACAAGGAGGGATAAGATTAAGAATGAGATCATTCGGGAGAAGCTGGAGGTAGCACCGATGGCTGATAAGATGAGGGAAGCCAGACTGCGATGGTTTGGACATGTGCAAAGACGGAGTACCGATGCGCCTGTAAGGAGGTGCGAGAGGCTAATTTTGGGAGCTACACGGAGAGGGAGAGGTAGACCGAAGAAGTACTGGGGGGAGGTGATCAGACAAGATATGGAGAATCTAGATCTAACCGAGGACATAACCTTAGATAGGAAGGAGTAGAGGTCGTGAATTAGAGTAGCAAGCTGATTGGTTGGTAGCGGGGGTAGGCATGATTGATGTCTCTAGCTGTCGTATGTGCGTTGAATTCATCGTATTTACATATTGACATGCGCTTTTTGTAAAGAGTCACTATTTTATTTCGATTTCTAGTTCTATTTTTCCCTTTGTTCCCTTTTCTTCCCTTTGCTATATCTAGTTTATTGCTAATGGGTTGTTGAGCCGAGGTCCCCAGGAAACAACCTCTCTACATCTTACGAGATAGTGGGAAGGTCTGCGTACATTTCTACCCTCCCCAGACCCCACTTGTGGGATTTAACTGGGTATATTGTTGTTGTTGACTATTTAAATATATTGTTTATTTGTTATCTAGGTATACTATAATTAGAAAAGATTTATCATCTATAACAACTGTACTATGCATAAAAGTGAATTATATATGTAATATACATGTATTATATTTATTTGGGTAAAAAACTGCATTATGTGTTAAAAGCGAAGTATGCAAGTAATATAGATTTATTATACTATGTATAAAAATGAATTCGCATTCAATATAAATATATTGTAAATATTTTAAAATGTATTAAACTTACTTTGATAAAAAAAATCTAAATTATATATTTAAAGTGAATTATACATATATTAAGATTAATTTATATAGCTGTAAATGGTAAATAATTTTTAAATATGAAATATTTAAGTAAAGTTTCCATATTAATAACTCTAAAGCACTAACCAAAAATTAAATCAATACTAATACTAGCTAAATAATAATAATAATAATAATAATAATAATAATAATAATAATAATAATAATAATTAATCCAACAGTAAAAGTGACAATAATAATGAATGAAATTCTTTAGTTTCACATTGGTTTATATGATTAAAATACATAACCTAATTTTAAATTTTTTTTATGTATACTCGTGCAATTAGTAAGTATTTATTACACTTATTTTAGCATGATTTAATACTTTAAAGTTATGATATTTTCTTTATGACTTATTTTAGCATGATTTAGTACTTTAAAGTTATGATATTTTCGTTATGACTTATTTTAGCATGATTTAATACTTTATAATTATGATCATCTTTATTGTGACTTATTTATTTGCAATATTTATTTTATACGATCTCATTATGATTTTTTGTTGAATATTTTTATGACTTCACTAATATCATATTTTGTGGTTTTCTTAAAAAACATCCTAGATTTTTATATTTTGGTAGGACAAAAGAAATATCTGAATCATAAGTTAATTATATGTGTTATAAATACTTTATTAAAAAATCCAGAAAAACTCAAAAACATGAGAATTTCGGAAAAAGTTAAAAAATCTGAGAAATAAAAAAAAAATCGAAAAAATCCAAAAACTCGAGAAACCCAAACAAACCCGAAAAAACTGAGGTTGAAACCCCCCAGTTTTATTGGTTTGGTAGCCGTGACGCGGTCTGTCGCCAAGCCACCTCTCTCCTTTCTTGCAGACCATTACTCTATAGAACCAGCATAACTTGCAGACGAGCACGCTAATGAGTCCCTGAGCCGGATAGATGAAGATGGGAAGGTCGGACTCGAAGTTTCCATCTACTCGCGAAATCACCCCAGTTCGAATCCTCTCAACTCCTTCCTAAAGAAGTGACTATTTGCTGCTATTCCATCTATTTGTGCATCAAGTTCAAAGAAAATCTCAATTTATGATGAAGAAATGATAGTAGCTCTATGTTTTATAGGTTTTATCATATTCAGTCGGAAGAGTTTAGGTAATACTTTCAAAGTGGCTCTCGATGGGAGAATCCAGGCTATTCAAGAAGAATCGCAGTGGAAGAAGAGGGGATTCTCAAACGCGGAAAAGGATTCAATGCATTCGAAAGAATTGAACAAGGAGCCGTATAAGGTAAAAATCTCATGTACGCTCCTACAATTAGACTATGCAAACTTTAGACAGTAGGAAAAATAACACCGCCATTTGCACTGTATTTCTTGAATTCAAGAATGGTATATCGATGCTCAAAATTGCTAAAATCGTACTGTGTTTCTTGTCGTGATAGTACTGATGCACTATCAAACAATAAGGACAACTGGAAGAATGCAACTCCTACATCAGCACTATCATCGTCATACACAAGTTCTCTCCATTTTGTTACACAATCAGCCTAACCCTGCATAGGAGAAAAGGAAGAAAAAATGTTATTTACCAATTACAAAATTCCAAGAAATCTCTGAAATTCAGGATTATTGATATAAGCAAAGGCCTCTCTAGCTCTATGAGATAATGGTAAGGTCGGCTTACAATCCACCCTCTCTGGACCCTGATGACAGATCACACTAGGTTTTTTTAAGTTTTGTATTGATATAAGCAGACGCACATATGTTGATATTTTAACCTTATGTTAAAGGCAACACATGCAACTGCGCTATCATCCTACAGGCAAGTACTTATTTGTGAATCAAATTTCCTCAAACCTGGTCTAAGCTATTGGTTCACCATCCACTTCCCTATGATTGTAATTGTTAGTAATACATATAAAATGTTTTACATCAACGTTCTCATTCCAAAATTTGAATCACTTTCGTCCATGCATGAGAATATCCATCAGCTACTGAAAACGACATTTAGTAGAGATGAATTTACCTAACTATGAGATAAATGTCAGTAGAGTCATCTGAGAATAATGACCTGCTCTACGTTCTTCATGCAGCCACGAACGAGAGCAACAGCAAAGGGAAATAATGCATTCTACATCTGCAATGGGCAACAACAGATGACAATGAGCTTGATTGCCATGAAAAATGAGCTTTGAACCTATGAAGTTGACCAAGAAATGTATGTATGCTTACCTGACTTGGTGTACTGAGAAATGAAGGGGAGAGAATAGCTCATCTAATAGATTAGTTATGTGGAAACCTGCAGAAGCAGTTCTCCAAGATAACATCTGAGTCTGTAAACGATGTTTATACAAAAATATCTGATCTTTTTGTGTTTTACAATTCATCACGTATACCACAAAGCCACTCTGATCGGAAATAGCCTCTCTACCTCCCTAGGTAGGGTGAGGTCAACAAACACTCTAATGTCCCCAAACTCCACTTATAGGATGACACTAGGTATTATGTTGTTGTTGTATACCACAAAGCTTCTCTGAGGAGCTACTTACAGGATGACAAAGCTATACAGCACCACCATAAGTGAAGCATACTTAGAAGTAATGTTTACCTTAATGTATGGTTTCTCAAACTCAGATTCCTCATGTTTTTTAGCAGCATCCAGAATCACAGATTTTTTCTTCAAGTTTTCTCCAGCAGCTATAATGTGGAATTCCAGATAAAACTAGGTTCACAACCTACCAGTAGTCATGACACGAGCAGAAACCTCCTTTGAAATGGTGAAAACGAGTGGCATCCCTCAGAATGATTTCTCTCCCTACAAGCTTGGAGATAAATTTGATTGCCGAGTGGCAGTCATTACAAACTCGAAGGTTCTTCATGATCCTTAAAGTAGTGTTCTCTGGGGTGTTTATTAACCCAAATGCAATTGCAAGCTTCTCACTGTGATGTCTAAGAATCTGCTCTTTCACCTCATAATCAAGATCATGAAGCACCGACTCAGTGTCTGGAATGAATCCCATCTTTTTGATATCTTTCCAGATTTTTTCCATTGTCCTGAAAATAGCATCTCTTTGCGGATGAAGCCCATCTTCCACCCCAAAGACATGGACTGCATTTTTTATTTGAATCCAGCTAAATCCTTGTTCTTTCTTGACTTGTTTATCCTTCATTGATTTTCTGATCTTAGCAGCTTCTTCCCATTTTCCACAAGCAGAATACACATTAGCAAGTGCGGAGTAGGCCCCGCTGTTCTCGGGATCAATAGAAAGCAATCTGTCAGCTGCAATTTTTGCTAGCTCCACTTTTTTGTGAACTCTACAAGATGCTAAAAGTGAACCCCATGCGATCACATCTGGTTCGATTGGCATATTTTCTATGAAATCTTGTGCTTCTTCTAGCAATCCAGCACGACCAAAGAGGTCAATCATGCAAGCACAATGACTTGATGTTGGTTCAATTCCATGCATCTCTTTCATCATTTTGTAATAACTACGGCCTTGAGAAACCAATCCTACATGTGTGCAAGCAGTAAGAACACCAACATACGTTATATGATCAGGCTTCATCCCAAGTGCAAGCATATTCTCAAACAATTGTATGGCTTCAGCTCCAAGTCCATGCTGAGCTAATGCCAAGATCATCGAAGTCCAAGAGACTGTGTCTCTGTTCAGGTGTATCAAATCAAATACTCTCCTCGCGCAGCTGATATTTCCTGCCTTGGCATACATAGTTATCAGGGCATTGCTAACAGAAACTGATGACGCTTCCCCCGCCTTAATGGCTGCTGAGTGGATTTGCTTACCATGATTTAACGATGCCACACTTGAACAGACACTTAACATTGCTGCTAGAGTATAATTATTTGGATCTGGTCCTTCTTTAACCATTGACCTAAACAGTTCCATCGCATCACCATTAAGGCCATTTTGAACATAACCAACAATCATGGCTGTCCAAACAACTACATCGCGGTCCTTCAATGAGTCAAAAATCTTCCTTGCTGGACTAATATCACCAACCTTTACGTATCCATCTAGTAGTGCTGTAAATGCAATTACATTTACACTGGACTCTCTACTTTTCTCTAAAATTCTTCTAGCAATGTCTACACCACCGCATCGGGAATACATGCAAATCAATGAATTTCCAACAGCTCCTGACGTGTCAAATTCAGTTCGGACAAGATGAGCATGGATTTGTTTTCCTACATTTAATTCCCCAAGATTAGCACAAGCTGATAAAGCACTGGCAAAAGTATATCTATCAGGTTCCAATGATGATTCTGTAAGCATTTTAGAAAACATATTAAGAGCTAGAACGTCATAGCCATGCTGATTATAGCCCGTAACCATTATATTCCACGAAACTATATCATGCTCATTCATTTGCTCAAATTGAGCCAATGCAAAATCCACCCGACCAGTCTGCATATGTAATGAGATCAACGTGTTCCAGCTCGATGTGTTCTTCTCTACTATCCCATCAAAAACGATTTGAGCTGCATTTGCATTCCCTGACTTAGCATACATATTCAAAAGAGAATTGGCCACAGAAACATAACTACTCAACCCAAATTTAACAACAAAAGAGTGAACTCTCCGACCCTCGTTTAACGCTCTAATTTCAGCACACGACGCAAGAACACTCGTAAACGTGTACTGTGTCGGCAAAACATCAGATGCATTAACCATCTCAAGAAACATCTGAATTGCAACCTGAAAATGTCCAACAAAATTATACCCAGAAATCATAGTAGTCCACGAAACAGAATCCCGATGAGGCATTTCCTTAAATATCGAACGGGCTTCACTAATAAGACCCCCTTTCGAATACCCCGATAAAATTGTATTCCAAGAAGAAGCATCTCTAACAGGCATTACATCAAACACCTTACGAGCATGCGAACAAAACCCAGTTTTCGCATACCCATTTATGAGATTATTCATAAGGAAAACACTTAAATGGACACCCGATTTGATTATACGGCCATGGATTAACTTAATGGAAAATGGGTCTTTCCATTTTATGCTGTCTTGGAGAACTGATACATAGAAATGTGACTGAGACACAAAGGATTGTGAGTTTTGATGATTCATTCGACTAATTATGCAATTTTGCACTTTGTTTTTCAACAAATTCAAAGATTTTTAAAGAATTTCTGAGGAAATATTTATTCAAGTTTAAAACAAGGCAGAAATGGCGGGAACAGATGTTTGTCCTTTAGGAGAGACAGGGTAAAAGGAAAGTTAGTTGGATATTTCAAAATTAATTTTGAGATAATTTTTTTTATTATATTTGGTGGATGATATTAATTTATTTTTCTCAAACACAATATGATTTGATTTTTGACTTGATTTCGTATTGAAAGAGAAAATCAGATTATATTTGGGTTGATTTGATTTTAACTTAACAAAGTCAATTCGAGATCAAATCAACCTGAAATTATATATATAACTTGTAAACATGAAAGTATTTACTTTAATATAATTTATAAATTATTCTTATGTTTTTCATAGCTTTTTTTTTATCTTTTAACATATTATTTCAAATTTAAATTAGAATTTTAAATAGACCAACAAAAGTTATAATCAACACCTATTAGTAACTCCACTAAAGTTCAAATCAAAAATCAAATCAATACTAATTCTACGAAAAAAATCAATTCAACACTAAGAATGACAATAATGTTGAATATTTATTCTTTAATTTTGCATTGGTTTAGACAATTAGTATACATAACATAATTTTTAATTTTTTTTTAAATGTATAGTTAGGTAATTAATACTTATTAGACTTATTTTTAACATGATTTATTACTTTAAAATGATGATCATTTTCTTTATGACTTATTTATTTGCAATATTTATTTTATATAATTTTATTATTATTTTTTATTAAATATTTTAATATCATCACTCATATCATATATTTTATGTTATTTTCTAGATAAATTTCTTATTTATCAGGTTGTTCCGTTGATTTGTGTTTTCTGCTCTGAGGAATCTGCTGTAGTAACTCAAAGTTGTTAGGTAATTCAAAGAAAGTTGTGGGGGTTTGTTTGAATTCCGGTTTATGAATTTTGATTACTTCTTTTACATGTTTAAAAATGTCTCCAAAGGTTTATTTGCTCCATTTAATCAAATCAAGAGATAATAATTATACCACATAATCGTTCTGCCAAATAATTAACAAAAAAAATATTCATTCACTGTATAGATATATATAGCCAGTATATATTTCATATATAATAATAATAAGTAAAGCCCAAAGATTGGTAGTGTAATGCGCGGGTTCCTTTGCTCTCAAGCAAGTGGCGGATTCTCTCTTATATCGATTTATCAACTCATAATAAGTAAGGCACAGAGAGCTCAATGTAGGAATCGTGGAAAGGCAAGTAAACTACCTCGCTCCACTAGCTAGGTAACTTCGAATTGAAGCGCCCCTCTAATTCAGGTTGGGATGCTGGATCCTTAGCCCTACCCCTAGCGAGTTAGTTAACTTATATTCAATTTTTGAATGTATCATAATGTATATATATTATATAACTCAGTACAAATAATCTACACTATATAATCCGTGTATACTTTCCGACTATTGTATAGTGATGTAATTTTTGACTACTTTTATGTAAATAAAACATGATTATATTTGTTATTTATTATATATATTGAAAATCATCCCTTTAATCAAATCATAGTCTATCTTTTTCATTTTGTTGTGAAAGTTGAAAAAGGGGTCTGCACTATAGCATCTTTTCCAATTTTCTATAATAGTCTCCCTAAAATTCTCATGTTCAGTCCAAAAATTAATTTTTTTTAATAATTCTGAAAAATGTGTTCTACTTCATATCATTAAGACCAGACCCTTTTTTAATAAGATGATCTACTTCAGTGTAAGGAAAACTTGATTTCACCTGTTCATTTGGAAGAAAAAACAACACTTCCAAACTGTCAAGAGTTGGCACTGATGCAATTTGTACAATTGATGAGAAAAATAAATAGTAAAAAAAAAAATGGATGGGTTATCTCACCTTCTCTTAATGTTTGCAACAGTGCAACAAAGAGTTAAAGAGAATGTAGAGATGTAAACAAGAAAACTTCAAGGCCAGTACTAGAATGTACCACCCTCTAGGTACAGTATCAAGTACCACTTGCTCTGAAGTAATAGGTGATGAGGTTCACAACTTGAATGTTCCATGTTTCATCTTGAATCTGTGACAGCAAATAGTATGACAAAATAAGCACTCTGACATCATTAGTTTCTTCAATACACATACATATCCATGAATACCAACCTAACTACCAGATGATTTATAGCAATGAACCTTTAGTTGCTTCAACAGATAAATTGGAGAAGGGGAAAAGGGTAGATGTCCAATTCAACAAGGAGGAAAGCTCGTCTGGGAAAAAAATTAATTATACTACATCGATATGGGCAGGCTAATAATATCCGGCACTTCTTTGACTTCGTGAATATCATTACAAATGTCTGTGATATAGTATTATTGAGAAATAACTTAAGTAACAGGTTCAAAATTCTGACTTGAAAACCAGACAGTTCATAAATGAAAATTCACAAGCACCTCGGTTCTTCATAATATCTTAACTGCTCCTCACAAAGAACAAATTATTAGCTGTTAGTGGGAGTGAAATCAATGTATAAATTTCTTGAAAGTCAAAACTTCCATATTCTCAAAAATTGTTCCAAAAGTATAAGAATAGCAGCCTCAATCAGAATTTCAGAGTACCTGTGTGGATTTCTATTATTAAATAAACAAAACCTCGAAAAGAAAAGTACAAGTTAGGAGGGACAGACCTTACTTTACTAAAGTCATAAACCCTAATGAGGGAGTTTTCTACCTTTTTTTGGTTAACTATGTTAAGAGAACAGATCAAGCTAGCTTTAACTGCATTAGTCAAAAAGGCACTCACTAATATCACCTTTTTTTTGGTTTTGATAACTGAGAAATCCCCTAGGGCCACTGACGTGCAGTTCGAAACTCAGTTTATAATGGCCCGCCCTCTACCCTTCTTCACTTAAATACCAAGATTTTGATTGCAGCAGGGTTCGGACCTATGATGTGCACCTAACTCACGTCATATGTTGTTACTACACCAACGCCCTCATGGCAAATGCATATTCTCACCTTTTTGATCTTGCAAAGTGATCCATATATACTTATATAAAAAATTGAGAAACAGCTGAAAATAAATCAGTAAGACATGTGAAAGACATAATATCTAAAGCACAAGAAATAGAAAGAAAGATACCTGGGAGACCAAAATTGTCCTTGCGGTTTGATGTATTATTACTGAGCCACTCAATATGTATGATGAAGACGCCTCATCTTGAATCTCATTATTGTTTGAGAGACGAGTGCATTGACCAGCTTTCAAACTCCAAGCCACTCTTTCATTTTTCACTTACGACCCCTGTGCTTGCTCAATCCTTTTTTATCAACAACTGTCTTTTGATTTGTTGGTGTGGACCCAAATGCCCCTAAAGCATCAAGAAAGAACTTTTTGTTGGGGATGATCCCATCTTCATCCATACAGGTCAGCAGTTTTTGCACAAGTTCCTTCATATCGGCTTCAGTGTAGGCCTTATATAGAAGTTTATAGGTTGAGGAGTCTATAGGGAAAGCTTTGGCTGAATGAATACTCTCAAAGAGAATGTGTGCTTCCATGGTTAAACCATTCGTGCAATAGGCGTCAAGCATTGAATTTAGTGTTGAAGCCTTCTTCTCCTTCTCAGATTCTATCACCCTATCAAATAGTTCTCTTGCTTTCGAAACACAGTCGCAATGTCCATACATCATAATGAGGCACTCATATGTGATGTAACTTGGCTTATAACCTAAGTCAATCATCTTCTCAAAAATTAACTCGGCCTTCTCCCTGAGCCGTGCTTTTCCATAGTTTGTTATCATTGAGTTAAATGTGGCAATGGTAGGTTCTTCTTTTGATTGAAGCAAACTTTTAAAAACTTGTTCCATCTTCTGAAAGTCCTGCTTCTTCCCATATGAATCAATCAATATATTGAAAGTAATGATATCTGGTTTCAGCTTATTACTCTTCATTCGAGAGAGAACATGCTCCATTTCGTTGATCATTCCATTTTTCCCATAGGCATCCATCAGACCATTAAATGTGAATATATCAGGAGTGACAATGCTCTCGTCCAGATCTTTCAACAAAGCATCTACCTGTTCAACATTTCTTGCTTGAGCAAAAGCTCTCAAAAGAATGTTGTATGTAACAATACTTGGACTACAGCGCTCCATTCCCTTCATCTTCTCAAAGTAGCCCATAGCCTTTGCCAAGGCCTTGGATTTGTCTCGAGAGTGGAGATGGGCCGAAATTACTGCATTGTACACTGAGGTATCTGGACGGCACCCACTATTACGCATCTCAGAGAACAGCCACATTGCCATTCTGATCTGCCCTTTCTTCCCCATCACCGATATCAATTTCGAATAAACTCCATTATCTGCAATATACCACCGTTGTTTTTGCATCCATCTGAAAACCTATATATATTAGATTTATAAGTGAAACAACTATCTCTGTAAACTTATCTTCACAAAAGTCAATAAAAGAAAACATTTCCCTTAATTAAGATAAAAGACATTCTAAAGACAATTCTTTTTCCAGACCCACAAGGGTTGGCTGAGTTGGTCGGGTGAGTGGTTTCCCACATGGGACACCTGGGATACATTCCCCTCATCAGCAGCCATCTCAGTCAGAGTCCGTCGCACCGGTCTTGCCTAGTGCGGTTTAAATCTTCTATGTGATTTGCGAGCTATTGCACATGAGCAATTCACCCTGTGCACATCTGAAGAGTAGCGGTTGCAGGTTTTCCTAGGGTTCCAATAAAATCTTTAGCATAGACCTATAAAAACATATGGCAGAAACCACAACACCTTCTAGCACATACTACTTTGAGAAAACACCAACAAAAAGTTAAATACAAACCCATACAAGAAAATTTGCGCCTGAACCTCTAGGTGACAGTATTTCCTCACCATCTAGACAATGGTTTAATGGCATGGAACTTCTGAATTTGCAACTAACATTTGATTTTCTAGTCCATTACCATTTCCGAAATTGCTACTGTTTTTTCTCCATTATTTTCAGCATGGCTTCTACACGACTACAACAACATACCTAGTGCAACCCCACAAGTGGGGTTTGGAAAGGGTAACAAATCTTATCCTTACCTCAAAGGTAGAGAGCTTCTACAAAACTGTATTTCATTTTCATACTGTTCTTTTACATGCATTACTTCGTGTGAGGTCCATTAGAAACAACCTCTCTACCTTCACGAAGTAGGGGTAAAGATGTGTCCATACGACCCTCCCTAGACATCACTTATGCGACTACTCTAGCTATGTTGTTGTTGATTGCCATTTCCAAAACACATAGACTGCCCTAAATTCAGAGATCATATGCAACCAACCAACCTATCTATGCACATTGCCAATAGTAGAGAAATCTAAATAAGCTTGATCAGGACACATTCATTTGTCAATTCCATATTATCAATCAATCAACTATCTCTCAACGCAAAACTAATTCAGGCAGTTTTCTGAGTCAATTCCGTCTATCAAGTTTATAACAACAGCAACATGCCCAGTGTAATCTACTTAAGAGTCCTATTCAGCTTATCTCATCCCAATATTGAATAAGACAACTAAGGGGTCCTCTAAAATCTTAAATAAGGAGTTCCCACAAATGGAAATGCAAAATAAAGGAACAAACCTCAAGGCATTGAAGCCAATTATCAGTCTTGCCAAGTTGTTCAAAGAGCAAGAAACAATGCTCAGTCCTCACAAACTTAATATACTTGTCCAGAGTGCTAACCAATGGCTTCTTATCATTGAAATTCTTCATAAGCAAAGTCACCAGCTCCTGTGCCTCAGATGATGACCCATTGCGGGTCATGGTACCCGACTTCCTCCCACCGGGTCGGGTTGACACACAGCGAATGACAGAGAATAGGGGTCTCTTCTTCTGCAAATTTAGACATGGTGTAGTAGTGGAGGAGGGAAATTGAACCGAACTGGAAGGCGAAAATGGCAGTGTCAGTGCCATCGTTGCAATTTTGCAGAGCAGCTGTGCAAGCTTTGAGGGATTCTCGAGAAAAGGGATGATATAGATTAAATGACGAATTTACCCTAAGGGTAAAAATGGAAAAGGACAAAAAAAGTAAGAGGATGATTTCGGGGATTTTGAACCCGACGTGAATCGAACACGCAACCTTCTGATCTGGAGTCAGACGCGCTACCATTGCGCCACGGATCCTCTTGTTGAATAATGGGCTGTCCGAAGTATTTCATATTCTTCGATACAGGGATGGCATTGGGGCGGAGCGGGTTTGAGCTCTACTCGCAAATTTTTTAACCCGTCTCATATAATATTTTTTCCATTTTCATCTTGTCCCGTTTAAATTTTAAGTTCTTTTATTTTTTTAACTGAATTTAATATGAAAAATAAAAATTCGTAATTTTTCTTTAATTTTTCGCTAATTAACATCTCAACAATTAATTAATTATTTTTAGTTGACATTTCAACAATTATTTTTTAATCTTTAATTAGAAGCCTCTAATTAACATTCAACAACTAACAATTTACCGGATATGTCTAGTTTAAATTTTAGAAAAAAAATAAAATTAAAGACGATATTTAATATAAAAAAGTTTACATATCTTTGATTTTATTAAATTAAATTTATTTAAAACTTGACATGTAAGAAAATTAAGAAGCCATTCACTACTTTTCCATATATAATGTATAGTTTCACTATCTGAAGTATTTTAAAAAATAAAGTTTCAAATTTAATTTTTGCTTTGAGTTTGGATAACCAGCTTAAATAGTTCTGATGGGAAAAGACTGGCACAACCAATTCAAACTGTTCTAGTTAGAGGTTGGGGGTTGGGGGTTGGGGAAGGAGCTTAAAAAAAATATTTGATGATAAGTTTAAAATAGCCCCTTGAATATGTTTTGAGTATTTTTGGTCCTTTTAAGTTTCAACAAAAGTCCAAAAGTTTGATTTCAGTTAAATATTCAAAAAATTATGTTAACTAGATTTAAACAAAAGTTCAAAAGTTTGATTTCAGTTAAATATTCAAAAAATTATGTCAGCTAAATTTAAGAGGAAATATAGAGAAAAAGATTTAGAGAGAATCACATTTGGTGGTACAATTTTTGCAGTTTTGCTTTTTTTGGTCCTTTTCTACTTGAATGCAATTTTTGTCTATTTTTGAGGGTTTCCTACAATTTTTAAGTTTTGATGCAACTTTTCTTTTATTTTCTATTAAATCTTTTTTTTCCAATTGTTTCAATCAAATTTGCTAAATATTTGATATAGAAAAAAACACCCACTTTTAACAAGTTGTAAGGGTTACATTGATATGAATACATGTTATATATGACTGATTGCATTGGTATGCACATATTTGATACATGATTGGATGCATATTTCTCATTACATTTGCATCATTTGAAACATTGTGATTTAGGATAAGACATTGGTTATGGCATGCGACGCCTCGCAATACTTCTGATTATGGTTTGCACCACGCCTTATTATATATTTTAGTACATGGCCTGCAATGCCCCTAGGTTCTATATTGTAGCTTCGACTCGATAGATGTGTAAATCGGCCCCGCGACGGTCGTGATTTCACTTCATACATGGCCCGTGATGCCATTGAATTCATGCATAACATTGCATTGCATCATTGGATCGGTTTACCATCTATAATTGTCATTATTCATGCCTTTATTGTATTGTGCACTAACCCTTTTGATGCAGGTGATATGATTTTTCGTTATTACATACTTGTTCGATTTCTCTTACCCAGTCAGTTGAGCCTATTGGGTACATTTCAGTGTATTCATTCCATCCGAGTATTATTGATATCATTCAGATCTCAGCGTGAGACTCAGACTTCAAGTCGCCGTGGATCTTTGGGTCCTCTTTTTATTTTCTTATCTCTCATGCTATGTATCAAATATTATGAGATAGTATTGTATTTGCTTTTGAGACAGTTGTATTTACCCTTCATTATTGTTTTAGATGTTCTTGTACTCATGATTCCAAGTTTTGAGAGATTTCTTATATCTTTTGAGTTTGTTTCCGCTTGATTCATCTTCCTTTAGTTGCAATCCGTTTTGGATTGTGACACCTCCAGCTGCCCTCTTGCGCCTCTAACCACACGAGTTGTTTGTATTTTTGTTTAAAGAAGTGTCGTTTTAATTATTTTATCTTTAATATATTATTTTTAATATATGTATATTCAATAAAAAAAATTGACAAAATCATGTCACGTGACCTGTTAGTGACCAAATATAATGTTATGCAGTGACAAGTAGTAACTAGAAAATACTATCCACTGTAACTTTATTAACATTTTATCACTTTGTACAGTTGATTAGAAGTTAGCATTATGAGAAGAGGAAAATCAATTGACTATTTCTTTTATTCACACTTCCTGATACATATGAATTGAATTGTTTATGTTTATGTAGGGGTAGAGGTAGACCAAAAAAGTATTGGGGGGAGGTGATTAGAAACGATCTGGTGAAACTTGATCTCACCAAGGACATGACCTTAGATAGGAAGGAGTGGAGGTCGAGAATTAGAGTAGCAGGCTAATAGGGAGGATAGGTAGGAGTGGTAATTGTCTGTCTTTTATATGTTATTTATCTGCCTTTATATGTTTATTATCTTGTATCTAGGTATTATTATGTGCTCTTCTCTTTTTGCCTGTGTATCGTATCTAGCGTGTTCTGCTGATGGGTTTTTGTGACGAGGGTTTCCAGGAAACAGCCTCTCTACCTATGTGGTAGTGGTAAGGTCTGCGTACATCTTACCCTCCCCAGACCCCACTTGTGGGATTTCACTGGGTATGTTGTTGTTGTTGTTATGTATGACTTTCATTAACTAAATAATTCGTTATTTAGAAAATACTAAATATTAAATTATATTCAAATTCAAATAACATAATTCTACTTTCAAATATCGTACAAAATATCATATTATCGAATATTAGATTATCAAAATATTCAATAAAATTTGATATTTTATATCCAACACTGTTGTAAATTTTAATTCATCATCAAAGCTAAGTGGACAAATGGAGGAGCCACCTATGGCTGGCACCAAAACTGGTAAGTACCGGTTCCGGTCTGATTCCGATACCTATTCAGTGCTGGTCCGGTTCGGTCTCGGTACTATACCGGTTCCTACCGGTAGGGGAGTACCGATAGGGGTACCGGGATGGGACGGGTATTTTTTACCGGTAATTACCGGTATCGGTTTACCGGTTCCAGTCCGGTACCAGACCGGTAATACCGGTTTAAATTTTTTTTTAATTTTTTAATTTTGTTACCGTTGGGGTGGGGCCCACCAACTGTAACAATTTTTTTTTGGACCCTTTTTGTGGCCGTTTTTGACCTTTTTGGCCAATTTTTATTTTGTTTTTCCAAAATTCAATAATTTTTCAACTATAAATGCCCCTAAATCTTTCATAATTTTTCACTTCAATTCTCTCAATTCAATCCAATTCTCTCCACTTACTATTACAAATTTATAATTACATACTACTCTCAAATATTATATATTATATATTAATTATCTACTCTCTCAATTATTTTTTAAAAATATTATTTAGTTTGGTTATTCAATTTATAATTGCAATTTGGAGCAAATTTTGGTGGATCAATTTGGAGCATATTCAAGCTTCAACTTTCATCGATTTTGACTTCTACGTCTATTTTTACACAGATGTTTGGTACCTTCGTTCCTAAATCCTACTTATTTGTTCTTCTAATTACTTATTTGATTACTTTTACTTGTTGTCTCCTTGAATTAATTTTTTTACATTCATAAACTTGAATTTTTGCATATAATCGTTATTTGTTTAATTATATTTAACATGGATTCCAGTGGAAAAGTAAAGGAAAAAAGTACATTTTTTGGTGGAATAAAAAAAGCTTTAACCGGTAAAAAATTCGGTGGTAGTTCGTCTACAAGACAACCACCGCTTAGATTAAATACCGAAAATTTTACTCACATAGACAACACGTGTTTTAATATTGACTCTAACACGGAATTAGACCATGAATTTTTTGAACAAAGTTTTGGTTTTAACGAAGATTTACCGGAAGATGATTTTGAAATTAATGAAAACGAAGATATTTTTTATGACGATGAAACTCAACCCCCATATAGTGCTACTACTCCCCCCCTTCCCGCTCCCGCTCCCGCTCCCCCCGTACAACCTTCATCATCTAATAGGCCTAAGACGGAACGCACAAAAAAATCTGTTGTTTGGCAATTTTTAACTCAAAATGAAGATAAAACAAAAGCAATTTGTAATAAATGTAAACACGTTTTAAACCATAAAACTTCAGGAAAGGGGGGCGGGACGGGTCATTTGAAAAATCACCTTATGCATTGTTGTAAATTGGAGTTTTTGCATGCCCAAGCAGTTGCAGACGCCAAAAAATTTGGAACTCCCATTCCCGATGAATCGGTGGGAGGTTCAAATATGGTGCAATCGCAACAAAACCCTACTAATATTTCCGGTCCTAGTACACATAGACCTTATGGTAGACAACGTGACCTAGATGAGCTTTCTAAAATGATTGTTGTTACTGGTTTGTCTTTTAATTTTGCTGAAAATTTCGGTTTTGTCCATTATATTCAAATTGTTTATAACCCGTCTTTTAATGGTTTTTCTAGAAATATAATTAAAAAAACTGTTTTTGATTTTCAAGACGACATGTACAGTACCTTAGATGTTTATTTGCTTATAATAATTGTAGGCTAGCAATAACTTCTGATATGGGACGTAGTGTAACCGGTAATGATTACTTTACAATTACTGTCCACTGGATAGATGAAAACTGGAATATGCAAAAAAGAATTTTAGGATATAAAAGTTGTGAATTGGGCAAAACAGGTTCTTATATTTCGCAAACTATTCTTGATGTTTTACAATTTTTTGGTATAACTAGAAAAATAATTAGTGTAACTTTAGATAACGCTAGTAGTAATAAACGTACTGTAGATTTTTTAAAACTGTTATTTGTCCAACTTATGAAGATGGTTTTCATATTAAATGTGCTGCTCATATTTATAATTTAATGTTAGAGATGGTGTTTCTTTATTTGAAAACGGATGTAATAAAGTAGAAGTGGCATGCCACTTTATTTTTAAATGTCAAGTAAGGGCTAGGCGTAAGGAATTTGAGCAGCGTTGCATTGAATGTAATTTGCATGTTCGAAAAATTCCTAAAAAACCGTAGTAACTAGGTGGAATTCATTATACGAAATGTTAAAAGTAGCTTACGGATATAGGATACCGCTTACAATGGTCTGGAATGCACATAATTCAGATTCTACCTACCGGCTAGATGAAAATGATTCGATTGATATTAAAGATTTAGTTGATTTTTTAAAAGTTTTTTATTTAGCAACTAAACAAATATCCGGTCTTTACTATCCTACTATTTGTTCTGTGTTGCCCAATATTTGTGTTATTTGTAATAAATTTGCTTTGTTTAAAAATAATACAAAATTTAGTGAACCTGTTAAAAAAATCATTGAAAAATTTAGGAAATACTTTTTCCCAATCCCTCAGATTTATTTAACTGCTTGTTTATTTAATCCTGCCTATAAAGAATTCGGTGTATCTAGAATGGTAGTTAGTATACATACAAACTTAGAAATAGAATACGATGAACAAAATCAATCACATAATTTAGACGCAGTTCTAAGTAACATTAGATCAGAAGCTAGAAAACTATATGATTTAGAACAATATAATTTAGTACAAAATGTACAATACCAACTACAACCTACTAGGCCTAGATACGATGATGATATTGACGCAATGTTAGAATTTCAGCTTGGACTAAAAGCTAACGAAAACAACGATTTTGATGAATATCTTAACCAGACACCAGAAAGCATCAAGGATGCAGAGAGGAAGCCGCAGCTTTTGGCGTGGTGGAATAATCGTGGAAAAAATTTTCCAAGACTTCAGCGGGTGGTTCGTGATGTCCTGACAATTCAAGCTTCTTCAGTGGCTTCGGAAGGCGCTTTTAGTGCTGCTAGGTTCCAATTAGGAGACTATAGACATTCACTAGCAGCTGATAGCTTGGAAGTTTCAGTCTTATTTCGAGACTCGATAAATGCGGAGCGGAGGAATTTAGGGCGTCCGACATTGCCTTCTCAGTTTGAAGCCGATATCGATAATGTTATATCGGAATCAAGCGAAGAAGGCATGGAATTTCTGGAAGAACAAACTCAAGAGCCGATTCCAGAAAATGTCACACTTGAAATGTTAGAAACTCTTAGACAAGAGTTTCAAAGTAATTTAAGATATTAGTGATTAAATTTTATTGTATTACAAATTTACAATAAATAATACCTAGTTGAAACAGAACCCTTCCTAGAACGTGGCTGCGTAAATTAGGTTGATTTCTAATATCTTACCTCACTACATTGTACAATTTAAATTTTAAAATTACATAATAAAATTAGAGGCTATTCGCCTTATTTCTTTTTTTAATTTTATTATCTTCACTTAATCTTAATTTAAGTTTTGACTTCTTTTTAATATATTTGCCCCCTTATTTCTCAAATCTTTATTAAGTTTAAAGTTTAAAATATAAAAAGAAACATTCAAAATTTAATCGTTAAAAATTAAACTTTATAATTTTATATGTAAAAAATTAGAAATTTAAACTTTTATAGTAGAAAGATTGAAAATTTTGATTTTACACTTTAAATGTTTTAGTTATATACTTATATTGTACAAAACTTTTATACTTATATTTTATAAGTTATAACAACTTTAAATTCAAAGTTTCAAACTTCATTTTATATTTTTTAAAAATTTATATAATGATTAATGAATAATAATACTACTATTTTAAAATTTTAATTTAACCTTTAACATTTTAAACTTGAATTTAAATTTTTAAATATTAACAATTAATTTAACATATTAATTTAATATATAATTTTTTTTAAAAATTTAATTTCGGTTTATCAGTCCCGGTCCGGTTCCGGTTGGTGCCAGACCGATAAGGTAAGGGTATATTTTCCCGGTACCATTGGTACTGGTTCCGATTCGATTCCGAAAAAAATACCCTCCACCTAACCGATTTCAATCCCGATACCGATTAATGCCGATCTGGTGATACCGATTCCGGTGCCGTTGCCTGCTTTAGAGCCACCTAACTAAAGTTACTTTGTGAAAGCAGAGATTGGACTCTTTTTTTGGTTGAGATGCCTGGAATTCAACAATGATGTAAGTTGAAGGACTAAATGACAAAATAAATCCTATAGATATGCATGGAATAATTTTCATTTTTTAAAATTTTCAAAAATTAAATGCTCTTAGTTTTCTTAAAAATATTTATCAAACTTGATATATAGTGGCGGCTGACCAAGTTACCATTTCTACTAAAATTTTTAATATATAAAAAATAAATATAAGAAAAATTAAAGTAAATATAATATTTACTATATATATATACGTAATTTTTTTTAATTAAATAAAAATAATATCATTTTCTATATAAAAAAAATTTAAATTCATCCCTGAATCATATCTAGGTCCGTCCTACTTGTATGTTAGAATAAGATGGAAATGCTGTGACAAAAACTAACTATACACCCAAAGAAAGTTGCACTAACTATAATCGGTTGTTGACGATCTGAACTTTTATCTTATTATTCTCGTTATTTATTTTTATTTGTCATTATTTTACTTTATGAGGCCAATTAGATCAAATTTCAAAGTGAAATTGAACTAAATTTAATATTTAGATGGTGAAAACTATACGAAAAATGCTATAAATTGCAAATCTTTTTTATATTAATATGATAAAAATATATATTTTAAAATGTTGGTCAAAATTTATATAGTTTGATCTCGATAAATAAAATAGTAATAAGAGTAGTAATTTTTCTCAATATTTTTCCTTCTCCGAGCCCTAGAGAAACAAAAAGTTACTTTGTTCCACTATTATTTACTATTAGAAGTAGATATTCATTTTAATGCATTAAAATTAAAAATTAATTATTAATTTATTGTATTCTTATTAGGTATTAAGAAGTATTAACTATTTACATTTCATTTCCCTTTTTTTTTTTAGATTTATACTAGATTACTTATGAAAATTAGAGATGATTTAACAAAATCATTATTTTATTTATGATTTCTTAAAAGGTTTACCAAATCAAATCTAAACAAATAAACCTGGATTGTGGCTTTAAAATCTAAAAATAAAAAATAAAAAAAATATTAGGATCGATATAATTAAGCGTCATGCGGAAGCTAGAAAAACGAATCTATGATCTTAGAAAGAGTACAAATGAGAAATATATTTAAAAAGATATAATAATTAACATGATTCAATCAACCGACTACATCTACAAAAAAAGATGAGCAATCCACAATAAAAAAGAGTACACAATATCAAGAAAAGTTACCTCACAAATTCACTTAAAATAATTTAATAAAAGTTTACACTGTGTCTGACAAGTTTTTTTCCTATACAAAGCCCTCGAATCTCCTGGGGATGCTATCAAGTTAGAAGGAATAAACCTTTATTTATAATCACAAACTTTTTCCTACAAAACAAAGAGGAATGACTAGCTAAATATAAAAATATTCTAATCGTTTTTAGAGAAAAAACTTCTATTATGAAAAAAAAAAAATCAAGACAAATACCCAATAAAAAAAAATTATATCAGAAGTGCAACTAATTATTTGTAATTTATTCTTTTTTGGTGGCTACCAGATGTATTATTCAATTGACCACCATGACTACTCGTCTATTTTTATTATACTTTGGATATTTTTCAATTACCAAAATAAAGTTGTTACTTTGCCTTTTGGAAAACTCAAACTAAAGAATTTCCACTAACATTCTAAAATAAATATTTAATTTTAAATATTAGTCATTTTATTAAATTAAATTTATTTAAGATACTTGATATTTAATAAATTTAAGAAGCCATTCATTCCTTTTCCATATTTAATTGTACTATTCCATTATCTGGAGTATTTTAAAAAATAAAGTTTCAAATATGATTTTTGCATTGAGTTAGGATAACCAGTTTAAGTAATTCCGATGAAAAAGAACTGATACAACCCATTCAAACAACTCAGGGAGTTGAGGGAGGAGCTTTGAAAAAAAAAAAGAAGATTTTGAGCATTTTTGGTCCTTTTAAGTTTCACCAAAAGTCCAAAAGTTTGATTTCAATTAAATATTCAAAAGATTAATATGGAGAATTTTTTCTTTAGAGAGAATCACATTTAGAGGCAAATTTTTTGCAGTTTTACTATTTTGGTCCTTTTCTACTTGGATGCAATTTTTATCTATTTTTGGGGTTTCCTACCGTTTCTAAGATTTGATGCAACTTTTCTTTTATTTTCTATTAAATCTTTTTTTCCCAATTGTTTCAATCAAATTTGACCAATGGAATTTGCTAAATATTTGATATAGAAAAAAATGCCCACTTTTAACAAACTGTAAGGGCCAAAACTATTCATAGTATGCTTTAGGGACTAATTTAAACATTCTCTCAAACATAAGGGACTATTTTTGTCAATTTTCTCACTTGTAAGTAGTACTAGACATAGAGCTTGCGTTAGCACAAGGATATTATATATTAGTTATTTTGTTAAAATTTATGCGACACCACATGAAATTTGGAATTAGCTAATTTTTTATATGCATTTTAAAATATTTTAAATTGTTAATTATTAATCTAACCGTCCTATTTTATGTGGTACTATTTGACTAGAAACTTATGTTTCAAAATAATTCTTAGATATTTGTGTATCGAGAATCATTTTATTAAGCGTAAAAGTGAAATTGTAAAGCTAGATTGTTTCCAATTAAAGTAAGGTGACATTCTTTTTAGGACACACTAAAAGAAAAGGCTGTCACATAAATGAGACAGAAGGAGTATGATTAATAATACTTTTTATGCAATTTTCACATAATATATGTTACTCTTTTTGTCCCAATTTATGTGGAATAGATGGATTTCGAGAGTAAACTGATTTTTTTTTTATTAATTTAGACATATTCAGTTGTTAATTTATATAATTTTCAAATAATATATGTTACTTCCTTTGTCCCAGTTTATATGATATAAATGAAATTTTGTGTCTCAACTGAACTTCAAGGTTTTTAGACATTTAATTTATTGTTGTGATTAATATATGTTACTCTCTTGAAAGCATATACATACAACTTCCTTAAAAGCACATACATCATAAAATATCCAAAATATGGGGAAGCAAGCTATTTGACTCCCTAGGCTCTTATATATAGTAGTAAAGTAATTCTCTACCTTGAAACTTGAGGGATTATATTATTATAGCTTCCAACCATGGCTTTCATATGGACTACAACTGTAGTAGCTATAGTCATAATATACATTTTCCATAAGTTACTAAACATCAAAAAACTTCCACCAGGTCCATGGGGAATTCCTATTTTGGGACATCTCCACTTGATAGGCAAAAATCCTCACCAAGATTTGTATAGACTAGCCAAGAAATATGGCCCTTTCATGCACATCCAACTTGGATGGGTACCAACAATTGTTGTCTCTTCCCCTGAGACAGTTGAAAAAGTCCTCAAGACTTATGATCATGTATTTGCTAGTAGGCCTCATCATGAAGCCTCTCAACATATTTGTTATGGCCAGAGGAACTTGATTTTCTCAAAATATGGATCTTACTGGAGGAACATGAGAAAATTGACCACTTTGAACCTTGTGAGCAGCCAGAAGATCAACTCATATCAACCTTCAAGAAAGGAAGAAGTTTCCCTTTTGGTTAAATCAATCAAACATGCTGCTGATCAAGAACATGTTGTTGATCTTAGTGCAAAAGTTTCGTCGTTGAATGCGAATTTGAGTTGCTTAATGGTTTTTGGGAGAAAGTTTATGGATGAGGATTTGGACAAAAGGGGTTTTAAATCTGTTGTTCAAGAAGCTATGCATTTAGCAGCAACACCAAATCTTGGTGATTTCTTTCCTTATCTTGGTGTTTTGGACCTCCAAGGGATTACTGGTAGGCTAAAGGCACTTTCCAAGGTTTTTGATGAATTTCTTGAGAAGATTATTGAAGAACATGTTCAGTCTAAGGAACAGAGGGAAACTAAGGATTTTGTAGACACCATGATGGACATTATGCAATCTGGTGAAGCTGGATTCGAGTTCGATCGACGCCATGTCAAAGCTGTCCTAGTGGTATGTAGTTTCATTGATGTTGGTGACTAATGTTGCAGAAATAACAAATTATAGCATTTAAAATATACAAATGGACTCATCATAAACTGACTAGTTTTACGCTGGTTGTCAACCCATTGCTCCCAAGGAGAGTAAGCTCACGCAAGTGGAATAGTCGTGTAACCAGTCCCTATATAGGCATGATAACACATAAACATGCTCTTTAATTAGGTCTCAGCTGGCATCCATCCCCTCTTTGGACGCGTATGAGTATAAACTTAAACTTGTATAAAGTTGAACAAGACACATGTGCCCTACGTATATTATGCCAATGAGAGCAATCATAAAACCGGAGTATTCATATGGCTGGCCCCGACTTATTTGGAATTGACATATAGTTACTTAGTTGTCGTGTCACAACTTAAGTGTTCATAATTCACTTTTGTGTGACAAATTTTGTGTTTGCAGGACATGCTTATGGCTTCAATGGACACTTCAGCAACATCAATAGAATGGATACTCACTGAGCTGCTCAGGCATCCTCATGTCATGAAGAAACTCCAAAAAGAATTGGAACAAGTTGTAGGCCTGGATAGAATGGTAGAAGAATCAGACCTGGAAAATTTAAACTACTTAGACATGGTGATCAAGGAAGCCCTGAGGCTGCATTCTGCTGCACCATTACTAATTCACGAGTCCATAGAAGACTGTGTTGTCGATGGCTTCTTCGTGCAAAAGGGGTCGAGAGTCATTGTCAATGTATACGCAGCTCAAAGGGATCCTAATGCTTGGCCTGAACCAGACAAGTTTTTTCCAGAAAGATTTGTTGAGAGCAGTGTTGATCTTCGTGGACATGACTTTCAACTCCTACCATTTAGCTCTGGTAGAAGAAGTTGCCCTGGAATGCAATTGGGAATCATAATTGTTCGCCTTGTGGTCGCGCAATTGGTCCATTGCTTTGATTGGGAACTTCCAAATGGTATGCAATTGGACATGAGTGAGCAATTTGGACTAGTAACTTGTAGAGCAAAGCATCTAATGGCAGTTCCTACTTGTAGACTCCAACAATAGCTTATCACCTTACTCGCCCGTCCGTCACTGAAAACACCGTTTCCGTCTTTTTATGTGTACCATGTAACTCTTGATGTGTTATTAGTGCAACTGTACTGCTTATTAGTATAATGAATCTAAACAAGTTTGTCTGAACCTGTTTAAGGGATCTGACAATTTTGTGTCATATTCAATTAAACTTAATGCAAGTTATGTCGACGCTAACTTTATACATAAAATCTAACTGTAGTTCTGAACCTACTAATGATGAGAAGAAGGAAATTTCAATTGGATGGTGAAACTTGTGTATCAATAGTAGTATTATATTTAGATTTCCTACTTTGCACCTTATTGCCTTTTTTAATTCAATGGCTTAAATTTCGTATTAGGACTAATATATTTTTCTTGCACACAAATTTTATCTACCAACATAATTTTAATATTTCAGCATACAATCGGCTTTACTTGAAGTACAACTATGGTAAATCTATCGCTTAATTACACAACTAAACTATGCGGCCTGCGGGAGTTTTACAGTCCCTGAGGCCTCAACTTATATTATTTATGTTGTTGAACATGTATTATTATAATACTTAGAACGAAAACTTTTGTTGAACAAAACTTTTGTAGTTAACAAAACTTTTGTAGAAAAAAAAAATATTTTGTAAACAAAACTTTTTGTAGAACAAAACTTTGTGAAAACAATAATCACAAAGATTATAACATGTTTTCAAAACCAGAAACTAAAACTAGTAATGAAACAAAATCTGTAAAGAAAATCAAAATATAAAGTTGACAAGAAGAAAACTTTCAGAATATAATCGAGCCCACTTAGTTCAAAGTGTATCCTTAAGGAAATTATTCCCCTCACAATACTCGATGTTGATGGAATATCCCCTCCCAGGATAGAACGATTATCTTACCAGAATAGTAGTACTCCAAATTCTGGTAGCGGCGAACCACTCAACAATTGTATATCACACAGAATAAAGAAAGAGAGAATTTTGAGAGGAAGTTTGATTGCAGAAAAAATTGTATTGAATTCTGGAAACAAACTGGAATTTATAGAGTTGGAGGTACTGATTCTGAATGTTTGCAACCATTCAGATCAGTCACCACTTTTGGAGGTATTGATTCTGAATGTTTGCAAGCATTCAGATCAGTCACCACTTTTGGAGGTATTGATTCTGAATGTTTGCAAGCATTCAGATCAGTCACCACTTTTGGAGGTACTGATTCTGAATGTTTGCAACTATTCAGATCATTTCCCATTCACCAATATTAAAACCCAACAATTTATTCTTCATTAAGTACCTGGTAAAGAAAATAAATTAAACCACGGGTCGTCGATAAGGCTCGTGGATTGGATCAGCTAGGGTGCAAAATTGATTAAATGTAGGGGTGGACTACGAAGGGTATTTGCGGTGCGTAATGGAATTATAGACCGTAGATGAGTGTTCGTGGAATGGGATCTAGGTTGGCCAAAATATGAGTTTCTGAATCATGAACTGCAAACAAACAGGACGAGTCGTAATCACTATTACGAGGCATAAAAGAACCTCGTAGATTGGGACCCTGAGATTTCAAAATTACTCTAAGTGTGGATAGGAACCACGAAAGGTTCTACAATCCCACAACTAGGATCGTGGGAACCATGAAAAATTAACAAAGTAAAATCTAATAATTAGTAATCCATGAATAATATCCATGCATGCATTGTTTATCTTTTTTTTGATTGCTTTTTAACGATGATCAATATTCGAACTCTCCTTATTCTTACTAGTCAGATCAAGGGAGAAATGAATGAGAAAAGGATAAAACAACAGAGATTTGATATGATTACAATCATCTAATTAGCTTGAATGAATCAAAGTATAGCTAAATCTGGGACCAAGATAAGAGCTAGTAAAGCATATACCTGTAGATGAATCAAGTTGCATGGTAATTTCATTTATTTGCCAAACCAAGGAATTAGGTGAATAAAACTTACTAGTTCTGCATGTAATATCCTAGAAAAGGTTACTATTATAAGGTTATACTGCGTTATGAATTCATGGGGAATACAATACCTTAATTTCGTCTTCTATTGATTTTCTAATACTTGCAATAATCTAAATCTTAGTTTTAGGTGATTATTTGTAGTTTTTTCTTTAAATAAACCCCCTCGTTTGGAAGTAAATTGACTAACAATTCGAATTCACATAAATTAAACTAATATTGAACCATATTCCTCGTGGGTTCGGCCCTAACATTGATTAGGTTATATATTTGACAACAACCACTTTATACTTCTTCAAGGAGGTGTAATTTGGGCGTATCAAATCCTAATTGAGTTGATGATCATGATTTTACTATGCATTGTTTTGAGTTGAGATTGACAGTTTTCATGCATTGAGTAAAGCATGATTTTAATTGATTAAAAACATATTTTACTGAGTCTAAATAAGCATGAAATTTTGAGCATAAATGATGACTTAAGAAAAGAGTTTTGATGAGATGTAAAGTATCTTAAAAGCATTTGAATTTAAATGCAAAAACATGATGATGTAAGATGAAATTGAGTTTGACGAGAGTCTAATGCATTTGAATATTTTACTTGATTGAGCATATGAGCATTATAAACCTTTTGGCAAGAGCAATGAACACCAATTTATGTAAGAGTAAAAATAACTCAGATCCCACAAACTACATAGCCAACAAAACATAGGATCATATTGTTCATTCAAATTGAATATTTTACTTGATTGAGCATATGAACATTATAAATCTTTTGGCAAGAGCATTGAACACCAATTTATGTAAGAGTAAAAGTAACTCAGATCCTATAAACTACATAGCCAACACAACATAGGATCATATTGTTCATTCAAAAGGTAAGTGCTTTTGGTTTTCTTAAAAATATTTATAAAAATTGGTATATAGTGGCGGCTGACCAAGTTACGATTTTTACTAAAAAAATTCAATATATAAAAAAATAAATGTGAAAAAATTTAAAGAAGGTATAATATTTACGTAAAAATAATTTTAGTTATATATAAATAATATATTTTTTATTTTAAAAAATTCAAATTGCACTTTATTTGTGATTAGTATGAAGAAAGATGCTTTTGACTTTTCATTTCAAAGCAACTACTACTAAATTCGCCTCTTTCCTTTTTATTTTATTAGTAATTTTTCTCTTTATTTTTCCTTCTCTTACCCCCACCCCCCACCCCAGAAAAAAAAGTTACTCTTTGTTTCACTATTATTTACTATTAAAAATAGATATTAATTTTAATGTATTAAAATTAAAAAATAACTAAATTTATATTTATTGTATTCTTATTGAATATTAAGTAGTATCAACTATTCACATTTCATTTCCCATTTTTTTAGATTTATACTAGCTTGCTTGTAAAAATTAGAGATGATTTAGTATAATTATTATTTTATTTATGGTTTCTTAAAAGGTTTACCAAATCAAATCTACACAAATAAAAATGGGTTGTGGGAGTAAAAGCTAAAAGAAATCTGAATAAAATATTCAAATCGACATAATCAAGTGTCATGCGGAAGCTAACAAAATAAATCTATGATCTTAATAAGAGGACAAATGAGAAATATATTAAAAAAAAGACATAATAATTTAACATGATTCAACCAACCGACTTACATCTACAAGAGGAGATGTGCAATCCACAATAT
The DNA here is from genome assembly GCA_029948455.1 of Solanum rostratum. Taxonomy (NCBI): domain Eukaryota; kingdom Viridiplantae; phylum Streptophyta; class Magnoliopsida; order Solanales; family Solanaceae; genus Solanum; species Solanum rostratum. The sequence continues at coordinate 9,831,594 of CM057053.1, read as the reverse complement.
AAAAAGGGGATTTTTCATAAATGGCAAACTTAAAAATCTTAAAAATCTTAAAATAGCCATGTTTATGAAATTACTTTTTATAACTATGGCTATAGCAAATTTAATGTATAAATCGGATTTCAGGGTAATGTATAAATCGGAAGTGTCAAATTTTTGTTAATTAATTAGGCCTTTTTTTAGGTACTTATTATAGGAAACGGTTGCATATATAAAGGAAGTATAATAACAAATTAAAATCTTTTTCCTAATTGAACACTTCTTCTTAAAATAAGATGATATTTCTACTCTAAATAAAAAAAAAAATTTCCTTTCTATCAGAAAAAATTGCCAACTTAATTAAGGAAGTATAATAACAAATTAAAATCATTTTCCTAATTGAACACTTCTTAAAATAAGATGATATTTCTACTCTAAATAAAAAAAAAGATTTCCTTTCTATCAGAAAAAATTGCCAACGTAATTTTTTTTTTTCCTGGGTTTTTTGGAAGGAAGTTACTGGTGAGTTTTCAATTTATATAAAAACTAGTATAATTTATACAATGTTGCTCACTGTATAATTACACATAAATATACAGATCAATTTATACATGTATGTTATTAAGTGTATAAAATTTTCATGAACTTATACATGTGTGCTTACTTGTAATAAATTTATACACTTGAACATTTGTGTTTTTTTTTAAAGTTATACAGATCAATTTATGCATGTATGTCATTAAGTGTATAAAATTTTCATGAACTTATACATGTGTGCTTACTTGTAATAAATTTATACACTTGAACATTTATGTTTTTTTTAAAGTTGCATGGACCAGATTTGTATAAGTTTTCCTCCGTAATAATTTATATAGGGCTAAATGATGGATTCCATGGAAATGTACATTATATTGAGATGGGGGATTTCATGGTTGTATAAACATTACCCAAAATTTTCAATGTACTGTATTTATATATACACAGTTGCAATTGGCATACATTCCATAACTGTATAAATGCTAAAAAATCTTTATTTTTGTATAAATCTACCCTTATACACCCATGTTTATATAAATACATTATCAGATCTGTCAATATATTTTTTTTGTATAAAAATATGAAAACAAGACATAGATATTGTGAAATCTACAACTTGGGAAAAATGAACATTACATGCATATATAACAAAAATGAAAATGTTTGGAAATATAGAAACTGTATGCTTCCATTTTTTTAACATGCACAATGCATACCTCTCGTAATCCTTTTTGATGAAGACTCCTTCACCATATTGTATGGAAGATGAGTTGAAAATTCCGGCTAAAAAGTAAAAAATTTGGGGAAAATTTGAACAGGGTGAGCAAAAATAAAAAAGCGCCAAAAAAAATAAAACTTGAAATTTCAAGTATGCATTTTGAAAATAAACTGAAATATTACCTTAGTTAAACTGATCTTGACTTGATTTGTTAAGATTTGAGAGATTTAAGGGTGTGAAAATGGCGTAAATTGGGGAGGCGGTTATGGAAGGTGGAATGGAATCATGTGTATAATGGAGTCTAATGAAGGAGGGAAAAGGAATTAGATTTTATACATTGGGCTGGTGGGGACCCCATCTTTTATAGCAAAAAAAAAATAACAGGTATGCTATTAATGTAATAAAATTGAAATGTAGATAATAAATGATATTATTAGTCTTAAGTTTGCTTAATTAGGTAGAGTACACAATATCAAGAAAAGTTACCTCACAAATTCACTTAAAATAATTTAATAAAAATTTACACTGTGTCTTACAAGTTTTTTTCCTATACAAAGCCCTCGAATCTCCTAAGATGCTATCAAATTAGAAGGAATAAACCTTTATTTATAATCACAAACTTTTTCCTACAAGACAAAGAGAAATGTCTAGCTAAAGATAGAAATATTGTAATTGTTCTCTATTATGGAAAAAAGAGAATCAAGACAAATACCCGATACAAAAATTTATATCAGAAGTGCAACTAATTATTTGTAATTTATTCTTTTTTGGTGGCTACCAGATGTATTATTCAATTGACCACCATGACTACTCTTCTATTTTTATCATACTTGGGATATTTTTCAATTACCAAAATAAAAAGTTGTTACTTTGCCTTTAGGAAAGCTCAAACCAAAGAATTTCCACTAACATTCTCAAATAAATATTTAACTTTAAATATTAGTCATTTTATTAAATTAAATCTATTTAAAATACTTGACACGTAAGAAAATTAAGAAGCCACTCACTATTTTTCCATATAAAATTGTACTGTTTCACTATCGGCATATTTTTTTTAAAAAATTAAAGTTTCAAATTCGATTTTTGCTTTGAGTTAGGATAACCAACTTAAGTAGTTCCGATGGAAAAAAACTGATGGATTGGGGAAGGAGCTTAAAAAAAAAAGATTTGATGGTAAGTTTAAAATAGCCCCTTAAATATGTTTTGACCAATTTGTTTTAAGTTTCACCAAAAAGTTTAATTTCAGTTAGATATTCAAAAAATTATGTCAGCTAGATTTAAAAGGAAATATGGAGAAAAAGATTTAGAGAGAATCACATTTTGGAGGTACAATTTTTGCAGTTTTGCTATTTTTGGTCCTTTTCTACTTGGATGCAATTTTTGTCTATTTTTGAGGGTTTCCTACAATTTTTAAGATTTGATGCAACTTTTCTTTTATTTTCTACTAGATCTTTTTTTTTTTCAATTGCTTCAATCAAATTTGACCAATGGAATTTGCTAAATATTTGATATAGAAAAAAAAACCCACTTTTAACAAACTTTAAGGGCCAAAACTATTCATAGAATGCTTTAGGGACTAATTTAAACATTCTCTCAAACATAAGGGACAATTTTATCATTTTCTTCACTTGTAAATAGTACCAGATATAAAGCTCGTGTGAGCACAAGGCCAATATATATAACTTCTTTTGTTAAAGTTTATGTGACACACATAAAATTTGGAATCAGCTAAGTTTTTATCTGCATTTTAAATTATTTTAAATTGTTAATTATTAATCTAACCGTCCTGTTTTACGTGGTATTGTTTGACTTGAAACTTGTTGTTTAAAATAAGATATTTGTCTATTGAGAATCATTTCATTAAGCGTAAAAGTGAAATTTTAAAGCTTGATTGTTTCCAATTAAAGTAAGATGATATTCTTTTTAGGACAAATTAAAAAGAAAAGAGTGCCACATAAATGGGACAAAAGGAGTATGATTTATAATACTTTTTACGTAATTTTCACACAATATATATTACTCTTTTTGTCCCAGTTTATGTGGCATAGAGGGATTTCGAGAGTAAACTGGATTTTTTATTTTAAATAGTTAATCATTTTAATTTTATAATTTTTTCATTTATATAATTTTCACTATGTTACTTCTTTTGTTCCATATTAATATGGTACAAATGAAATTTTGAGTGTCAATAACTCAAAATTTCATGGTTTTTAGACGTTTAAGTTAATTATTGTGATTTATAATACTTTTTGAGTATTTTTTACATAATATATGTTACTCTCTTTATCCCCAGTTTATGTGGTACACATGAAATTTTGTAAGTTAACTAAAAGTTTTATGTTTTTTTAAATATTTTGAATTATAATTTATATCATTTTTTAATATATAATAAAAAAAAACTTAATACAAATAAATTAAAATAAAGAAATTTTCAAAAAAGATCCCCTCAGAATGAACAAGTTGTATACAAGAAAATGTAGGCACAGAAACAGAGCTAAAAAGCAACACATGTGCTGGTTGTTTTGTCCAATAATTATACAAAGTCTATTGTTAGAGCTTCCAACCATGGCTTTCATATGGACTACAATTATAGTAGCTACAGCCATAATATACATGTTCCATAAGTTACTAAACATCAAAAAACTTCCACCAGGTCCATGGGGGATTCCTATTTTGGGACATCTCCACTTGATAGGCAAAAATCCTCACCAAGATTTGTATAGATTAGCCAAGAAATATGGCCCTTTCATGCACATCCAACTTGGATGGGTACCAACAATTGTTGCCTCTTCCCCTGAGACAGTTGAAAAAGTCCTCAAGACTTATGATCATGTATTTGCTAGTAGGCCTCATCATGAAGCCTCTCAATATATTTGTTATGGCCAAAGGAACTTGATTTTCTCAAAATATGGATCTTACTGGAGGAACATGAGAAAATTGACCACTTTGAACCTTGTGAGCAGCCAGAAGATCAACTCATATCAACCTTCAAGAAAGGAAGAAGTTTCCCTTTTGGTTAAATCAATCAAACATGCTGCTGATCAAGAACATGTTGTTGATCTTAGTGCAAAGGTTTCGTCGTTGAATGCGAATTTGAGTTGCTTAATGGTTTTTGGGAAAAAGTTTATGGATGAGGATTTGGACAAAAGGGGTTTTAAATCTTTAGTTCAAGAAGTTGTACATCTAGCAGCAACACCAAATCTTGGTGATTTCTTTCCTTATCTTGGTGTTTTAGACCTCCAAGGGATTACTGGTAGGCTAAAGGCACTTTCCAAGGTTTTTGATGAATTTCTTGAGAAGATTATTGAAGAACATGTTCAGTCTAAGGAACAAAGGGAAACTAAGGATTTTGTAGACACCATGATGGACATTATGCAATCTGGTGAAGCTGGATTCGAGTTTGATCGGCGACATGTCAAAGCTGTCCTATTGGTATGTAGTTTCATTGATGTTGGTGATTAATTTAGCAGAAACAACAGATTATAGTATTTGAAATATACAAATGGATTCATCATAAATTGACTAGTTTTACGCTAGTTGTCAACCCACTACTCCAAGGAGAGTAAGCTCACGCAAGTGGAATATTGGTATAACAAGTTTGTAATTGAAAAATAGTTGTTCTTATTGTATAACCAGTCCCAATATAGGCATAATACATAAACGTGCTTTTTAACTACGTTTCAGCTGACATCGATGTCCTCCAACTTTGAAACGTGCATAAGTAGACACTTAAACTTGTATACAATTGAACAAGTAGACACATGTGTCCTACGTGTATTATGCCAATGAGAGCAAGCATAAAATCGGACATCGGAGTATTCATATGGCCGGGGTGCAAAACTTGTTTGGAATTTAGACATGGCTATTTAGTCATCGTCATTACAACTTAAGTGTTCATAATTCACCTTTGTGTGACAAATTTTATGTTTGCAGGACATGCTTATGGCTTCAATGGACACTTCAGCAACGTCAATAGAATGGATACTCACTGAGCTGCTCAGGCATCCTCATGTCATGAAGAAACTCCAAAAAGAATTGGAACAAGTTGTAGGCCTTGATAGAATGGTAGAAGAATCAGACCTGGAAAATTTAAACTACTTAGACATGGTGATCAAGGAAGCCCTGAGGCTGCATTCTGCTGCACCATTACTAATTCACGAGTCCATAGAAGACTGTGTTGTCGATGGCTTCTTCGTGCAAAAGGGGTCGAGAGTTATTGTCAATGTATACGCAGCTCAAAGGGATCCTAATGCTTGGCCTGAACCAGACAAGTTTTTGCCAGAAAGATTTGTTGAGAGCAGTATTGATCTTCGTGGACATGACTTTCAACTCCTACCATTTGGTTCTGGTAGAAGAAGTTGCCCTGGAATGCAATTGGGAATCATAATTGTTCGCCTTGTGGTCGCACAATTGGTCCATTGCTTTGATTGGGAACTTCCAAATGGTATGCAGCCTAGTGAATTGGACATGAGTGAGCAATTTGGAGTAGTAACTTGTAGAGCAAAGCATCTAATGGCAGTTCCAACTTATAGACTCCAACTATAGCTTATTCTAATCATTATAAACATTTTCTTCTATGTGTACCATGTAACCCTTGATGTATTATTAGTGCAACTGTACTGCTTATCAGTATAATGAATCTAAACAATTCTGTCTTAACCTGTTTAAGGGATCTGATAAGTTTGTGTCATATTCAATTAAACTTTATGCAAGTTGAAAATCTTTTCTCGACACTAACTTTATACTTTCGGTTTAAACAAAATCTAATGGATGCTTTCATCTTTATAATTAGCAGTGTAATCTTGATCATCATGCACTTGTGATTCTTCATATGTTGTCATGTATCATTGTGTGCCTTGTGTTCATTGTTTGATTTAGATGAAGGTTTTAGCTGATCCGGTTTTCTTAGTTTTGAGTTTGGAGACACAGATAACACATGTATAGTTATTTTTACTAGTCTTGTTGATTTTTGAGAACTATTCTATGTATATTTACCTGTAGTTATATTCGTGTATGCATTCACACTCCTTTTCCCGTATTTCCTTTGGTAATAGAAAGAGGATGGGATGGGGGAAAGGTAGAGGTTAGCTTTTAGAGTTTCCAGGGTTGATGCATCTGTTATGCTAGCTGATAGAAATGAAAATGAGACCGTTGAACGTGAGGCCATCCCGAACATGACTGAAAGGCTTCAATTTCATTGACATGATAAAGGATGAAATTGAGGCGGCATGCCCTGGGATTGTCTTTTGTTCTGATATCCTTGTCCTAGCAACAAGAGATGGCATAGTTTTGGTATGAATTGGCCATATCCTTCATTTCTTATAGATCAACATTTCTTTATTTTTGCTCTTAGCCCTTTGTATTTTAGATGGACCTGTTTCAGTGTTCCCTGTTCAAGAATTAATTAAGAGAAACAAATCTGGATAGTGAAATTGATGTAATTCATCCACTAGCATGTGTACCATCTTTTTAAAAATAGTTTAGTTAAATGATCTTGTATTGCATATTTACATTGCAGAACATTTTACCACCTTCCAGTGGTATCACATGTTAACAACACCACCATCAATAATATGTTCAATGCACATACAGAAGGGGTTTGAGTGAGTTTGCTATATCAATTGCGGCTTCATTTAATAATCACTGCTACAAGACTTTGATGAGAGGAAGAGAGTTGTTTTTGCTGATCCAACAGTTGATGGCTAATGAAAAGACTGCTGCAGCAATGGCAGATTACTCTTTTGATGATGGGACTATATTTAGGACAGAGTTTGCTCATGCCATGGCTAAAATGTCCAATATTGGTGTTCTTAGTGGATCCAAAGGAGAAGTTCGGAACAGTTGCTCCCATCTCAATTCTGATCAATGAGTAGGATATCTGATTTTAACAAAGTTTCTCATTCGGAATTGCCTCTAAGGTACTCCCCTACATGTACTATTATATCCCATCTTTTATCATCTTTCTGCAAGAAACAAAAAAAGGTTTAAATCAACAAGTATCAAGATTTGATCTGTTACCCTTCTTCTTTTCACCCTCAAGTACGTGCAAGAATATATACATAGAGGAAGATCGAACATGCTAATTTGATACCGCGAATTGGAAAGTCTTGAAGATAGCTGTAAGACATGGATCATGCATAAACAAGTAGAGATTTCTGTAATATCCGGTAAAATTATCAAAATACCCCTAGATGAGAGATGTGTGTATAACGCGTCTTCCCAACTTGCGATGGCAAATTCGAGGACTGAAAGGCGAACAACATGAAAAATTGAGTGGAAAAATGGTCTTGGTTGATTTTTAGAGCAACCGAATCAAAAGATAATTTTTCCATGCGAAAATAATTTTCAGTAAGAGTGCGCGACAGCTGTGCGACGCGGACCTACCACAGACTTACACTTAGATGTGATCCCAATATTTTCTACGGGATTAGAAAATTCAATCGAAGAATTTTCGATGAAAAACCCCAAAAATGGCCAAGTCCGTGTCACGAACTTGGTTCCCCGAAGTACAAATTTTTCAGTTTTTTGCGAGGGGCATTCCAGACCTTTTCCAACCCCTCCTAAATTTAAAACAGGATCAAAATAGGCCATTTTGAGTATAAAAAGGGTTTTAACACCTATTCTTAAGTCTTTCTAAACTCCTAACGAAGACTAGGGCTAAAGGAGAGAGAAGAGGAGCATAAATTCGAGGAGTTTGAGGAGAGTTCTTCGAGGATTGATTGTCAAAAGCTTCACACCAGGTATGTAAGACTAAACTAAAGCATGAAATTTTTCTTCCATATGCCCCATTGATGGTAATAAAGGAGTTGAGAGTATAATGAGTCTATAGACATGTTTCTTAAATATTTTCTTGTAAATATATATATATATATATTTTTATGTACTTTTACATGTTGAGGATCATCATAAACTTGGTTTACTGATTTGATGCTTTTACATGAGTTATTGTATAAACCCTATATGTTATTCAATAAAGATTGCATGAATGAACCTAGGGATTGAGTTTAGAGCCTTGAGTTGAATATGTTGATTGTGACGTGAGAATGATGATGAGTTAATAGAGCTTGATGGTCTCATCCGTATTCAAAATTGAACTCTAGAGAGTTCGTCTAATTTACTTCCTCTTAATGATTGATCTAAGCCTTGTGCTATTGAATGAGATGAGTTAAAGTCCCAGAAAGAAATAGAGGACTTTAGGAGTTTGAGTTAATGAGATGATGAGATCTCTATGAGATTAATTGAGATGAAGAATCTTATGAGCATTGAGTCTTGGGAGGAGTATCGAGCACCGAAATGAGTAAGAGTAAGTCTCACTCGCACTCATTAACTACGTCGCCAAATGTTGGAGTGGACTAAGTCCTTTAAAGTCGGGCAAGTTCCTATTTAGTGGACTAAGTCCGTTGAAGTAGGACAAGTTTCTATTTTGAGGACTAAGTCTGTTAGAGTCGGACATGTCCCCTTTTTATTATCCTGAAGCAATTGGACTTAATTGATTAATTCTCCGGGTCCATTATGGATTTGAGTTATTTTTTACCTGGAAAGTACGAAATTGTTGTGGAAACATCAGCGTTATTGTTGTACAATCACTAGATCATAAGTGATTGTTGTCGGATAAGAGAAAACCAAATAGGTCCCATACCGATAATACTCTGAGTTGAGTTGAGTTGAATTAAGTTGAATTGATTGGAGAGGTTTGATTGGTTGATGGGTCACTTGTCTACACTTTATTCTTGCTTTAGATAAATATTTGACATTCAGATTGAGTATCTTCTGATTTGATGTTATTTCTATATTATTCTACTTGTTTCTGTTCATTCAACTATTTTACATACTCGTACGTTCCACGTACTGACGTACCCTTTGGACTATATCATTTTATGATGTAGAGACAGGTACTAGAGATCGTCAACATGCGCATCATTAAGGATCTGAGCATTTAGTTGAGTTGGTGAGCATTTAGACAAGAGGGATGCCAAATTTGTTGGAAATCCTCAATGGATTTGAGGATTTCATCCATCGATTTCACGAGAAAGGAGCACGATTTCGACACTTGGAAGATTCCAGAATCGATTGACAACGTTTCTTGTACTATGGGAGACACGTAGAAGGGAATAACGTTGGGAATTTGTTTCTGGGTTCGATATTCACTGGTTGAAGAAGGGTGAAGGAGAGTGTGCGCGTGAAAGGGGGCGTGGGGGAAAATTAGTGGTGTGTTGTGTGTATATATGTTTGTATAGATGTATGTAGTGTAAGTGTAACATATTTGTTGTAGGCTAATAAATGAAAATTAGATCGGGTTGTGGGATAATTTTGGGCCAAATTCTTGGCCCAAAAGATGGGTTAAATTGATCTGAAATGGGTTCAAAGGGTGGGGATTAGATTTAAAATTAGACCAATAGAAATTTCAAGAGGTAACCAAATTGAGTTAACTAATCAATTAGATTGTAAGACGAATTTTAATATATATTAAAGAGCTTTTTAAAATTAACAAAATGAAATAATTAACTCAACTAATTGAAAAATAATTCATAATTTAAAATATAATTAAAAATCTTTTGGAAAGACTTTTTAAAGAAAATGTAATAATTGTATAATTAAGATTATAAGATTTAACACTAAAATTACTCAAAAAATATTTTTTTTTTTGCATTTTTCGAAGAATTATTTCAAATCATTGAAAAATTTAAGAAGCTCAATAATTGATTTATATTGTGGAAGATTAAAATTGGATGTCAACATACTCTACCAACCGATCCCTAAGTTTTCGTCAACTACCAAACATCAAATACAATATCAATTCACAAGTTATCATGATTTCCCACAAGCAATTCAAAATGACCAATTCATTTATGAAAGGTGGTGAAGATGTTATGAGCTAACTAATTACAAGAGCTCGTGCTAGCACGCTTCCAATATATATATATATATATATATATATATATATATTGATTTATGTAATAATGACAACTTTTAAATATGTTTTTAAAATTTTTAAGCTGTGAATAAAAGAAAAGAAAAAGACGGAAAAAGAGCTTAACATAAATGTGAATTATTTTCACTACCTTTTGAGATTAATTTAAATTTTGCATCTAAATTTTTAAACTTTATATTAGAATTTGATTCCTCATTTATAGGCCTAAACAAACAAAGAAGATGAAGCCATTGTTTGTCCAGATAACACATATGAGAAGCTGAAGAAAAAGGAGGATAAGAAGAAGAAGAATTTTTTTTAAGGAATGTATATATTTGGCTATTTGCACAATCAACTGGCCAAAAATTAAATATTAGTGATTTAAAGGCTACTATATGTAAATTCCCGCCCCTGGTGGATTACAAGCCTAAAAGAACGGTTTGGGCCTTTCCTAAGCCCATTTCAATCAAACTTCTATAATTGGGTATTTGACATTTCAAAATTATGCAAGAAAAGCTAATGCGCAATCAACTCTTTAATTTTTTTTTTTTTGTTAATTATTGTGATTAAGATATTTGAATTTGAACATATAATTAAATTTTAAGACGTGTATTGACAATTAGATTTTCGAATGAATATATATATATATATAGTTGAATATTAAGATACACATTAAGAATTGAATATTAAATGATATAATTGTGTCTTTTTATACATCTAAATATATAAAATTTATTGTTATTAAAAAACAAATTAATACTATGTTAATTTAATACTATACTAAGAAATTTTTTTTAAGAAATTATATGATGATTGGTGATAGTGATGACTAGTGATGAATGTGGGTGTCAATTGGAGAGATGTTGGCTGATGGTGGAGTTGCAAAAAGTAGCTATGGGTGATGGTGGCTGACAAAAAAAATTGATGTTGGCAGACTGGCAGTTAATGTTGTGGTAGATCATAATGATATCTGATGGTGATGGTGGGCCACGATATATAATATAATAATTATGATTTACAGTAATTGTCAGTAGTGATTGATGATAATGGTGATTGATAGTGATGATTATAAATGACATGTGATGAGAGTTGATATGATAGGGCAACCAAGGGAATTCTCTATCCATTTAGTGTACATTTATACTTTTAATTTGCTTATAATTTTGCTCTTCCACAATACTTTATTAACTACGGAAGAGTTGTGTAGATCTCATAAAGTCTCACAAGTAATTGGAATTGTACCAATTTTCACTATTTATTTTGGATAATTTGATATAGTTTTTCTTCCCATTATTTAGAACAAATTAGGAGTTTTTTTTTTAATTGTGGATATTCAATTCTCATAATATTCACACATGAGTTCCAATTTAGCTATTTTTTCGAAAAATACAACTTTACCATCTCCCTCTTCTCTGTCCCTCGGTCGGCATTTTCGTTACTTATTTTGTTTTGATTTATGTTGTGTATATAAAATTTTGAGAGTCAATCAAAATTTTATTTATTTATTTTAATATTTTAAATTGTTAATTATTGAGATTTATAATACCTTTTACATAAATTTCAAATAATGTATGTTACTCTCTCTAATCCAATTTATGTGACAGATAAAATTCAAGAATCATTTAGATTTTTTTATGTGCCTTTAAATTTTTTAAGTTGGTAATAATTGTAATTTATTGTGGTTTTTTGCATTATTTCAAATAATATATGTTATTTCCTCCATTCCAATTTAAATTGCTAATGTGATTTATAATATTTTTTATATAAATGGTGACACCCAATTTTGGCCCTCCACCGTATAAATTAATCATCGAGCTATTAATTTTAACGATTTGAATTAATTAACTTTCAAAATGCAAGAAATATTTTTTCGAGTAACTTTAGGTTTGAGTCTTTGAATTTTCAATTTTATTAGGTTTATATATTGTGTATTATATATATATATCTTAAAATACTTTACTTTACTCTTTCGTATTATATTATTTTGATATTGCATGTTGCTTCACTTTACTTTGTCGTATTATATATTTTTTATGTTTATATGTCGCGTATTATATAAATCTTTTAATTTTAGTTACGTTTAAAATATTTTCTCAAATAGATTTTATCTTTAAATACTTTACTTTGTTATTAAGTCGTTAATATTTGAAAATTCCTTAATTAATTTATATTAATTCATCTCGTGATCAAATTAATTAATCGATTTCAAATAGACTGCGTTTTATTTGGCCACATTTGTAATTTAAAGTGGTCAAATTTTAAATTCATTTTTTCCACCCCATAACCCATTTTCAGATTTTGTTTTGGGCCAAGTTCTTGGCCCAAAGTATTTTTAAACCCCCAAAAACCCAATCTTTTAATTTCCCCTCTACCCGGCCCAAACCCCTCCCATTAATTACTCTCTCTCTCTGTATGCACGCACCCCCTCCCCTTTTTCCCCTCTTCTTCTTCACGACAAAAGACACCAGGAAACCAGAAAAGAAGACGCTGTACCAGTCCCGTTTCAGGCAAAACGACACTCCAACGACAAAGAAACGGTACATCACGTACTCCCCTCTATTTTTCCTCCTCATCTATTTCAAAATTTGAATTGAATCCGACTCAAATTCCAATTTTACCCCACTGTTTTCCCTCTCGTTTTGCCCTAATTTTTGAGCTATTTATATCTCTCATTCTTCACCATCGAAAGGGGGCCAAAAAGAAGAAAAAGCATCCAAAATCTCCATTTTTTGCTCACTGTTTTAGACGGCCGCGGGGCCGAAATCGAACCCGAATTTCCTCCATTTTGCTTACTGTGTGAACGTCGTCGAAGGGTGGTGGTGCGAGGCGTCATCGTTAAGCTTATCTCGTCCCAGTTCGCTGCCCCCACAAGGTCATACCTTTACTGTTAGGTTTTGCACCCCCTACGGATTTGCCTAATCGTTGGAACAGGTTAACCGACGTGTTTCAATGATGCAGAAATAAACTAGACGCAGCAGTTTTACGTGGAAAACCCCCGGCTCAAGAAGGGTGAAAAACCACGACCTGTACTCTACAGGATTCAACTTCAACTTCACTACTTCAAAAGAGCCTTCAACAACAATTACAACCTCAGTTAGATCTTTAGCTAGTTAGCGCTAAGATCCAACAATTCAAACTTCAACTCAACTTCCCTAGCCTATTTGCTACACATAAACCTCCCAAGGATTATGTTCCCAGTTTATAAGTACTAAGAGATTACAGTGTTCAACTATCAAGAACGAAAGTAAAAAACTATGCTGCAGAAAGAAACTTGTTAGCTCTAACAATTCTTCTTGTTGTAATTTCTATAGCGCCTCTGTTTTTTTTCTTTTCTTCTTCATCTGCGAATCTCTTTTTTTTTCCTCTCTGAATCTCTCTTTTTTCTGCGCCCTTCTTTCTTTTTTTTTTGCGCCTTCTTGCTTCTGTGAATTCTTTCTGGTTTTATAGCTGCAGATAAGTCTTTCTCCAACTTCTTTTCGAATTCCTTTTCCTAATCAGTCTTCCCTTTTTTCATGCTTCTTGAAATAATATTTCCTTCTTTGGAACCTTCTTCTTCTAGGAGTTCAACTTGGAATAATATTCCTTGTTATCCTCCTTATTTCATGCTTCTCCCCTTTTTTCATGTTTCTTGAAAAATATTTCCTTCTTTGGAACCTTCTTCTTCTAGGAGTTCAACTTGGAATAATATTCCTTGTTATCCTCCTTATTTCCAGCACCAATTATTCCATTTTTATTGTGTGATGCGTGTGCAGTTTTGCCACGAAAACAGTACGCTGAAAGAACCGGGTAGTCCAACCTGTTTCATTATCTTTTGTCAGCCATCAAAACTTTACTGCTCCAACATTTACTTTCTCATGTTTTTTCAGGATTGAATATTGTATATTGGTGGTGTTCGTCGAGTATCTTAGCATTTGTGTTGCTGTTTTTTTAGTTGAATATTAATGTAATATAAACATTTCTGTTAGGCATTCCGCCAAAAGTTTTCTATCGATTATTCATGTATATTGATGCTAGTATAAATATTCATGTATATTGAGGCTGATTTCTTATTTAAGTGTTGAATTTCTCAAACCTTTAGTTGCTAGTAAGCATTTCCAGTTCAGTTGGGTACTTAGGCTGTCAATGGCTACCATATTATGGTTCACTTGGTTTTGTTTTTATACCTCCATTAGATCCATAATATTGCTTTTTCGTATGGCTTAGAGTTCTTATAAGTTTTTTTTTAGTTAAATAGCTTGTTTGCAAAACCTTTGCAAGTGTGTCTGGCAATTGCAAGTACTTTTTTTTTTCGTATGGCTTTGCTACTGCTTTCTGTTAGCATTTATAGGCGATGTCACAGCACGCCCTTCATGTGTTCGGTGAAATGCCCCTTTTGAATTTTTGAATGCTATAGGTAATTTGTTTATCTTTAGATATTTTAATCTCCTACTGTATGTTGTTGGGATGAAATAGGGGTGTTATTTTGTTAAAATTGTGATTAAACTATACGTCCTCCATATGTTTATCTCCGGGTATTTTAATTTGCTGTTACATGTTGTTGGGTCCCTATTTATTGTTAGTCATTTGTCGTTATTGCCATAACTTAGAAGTCATGTTGTGTCAACCTTCCAGTGCATTTTGGGGAGGATTAACTTTACATTCTCCCCAATGAATAAATTTACTCTTCCATTATACACACCTAAAATCTTTATGTTTTGAACCTTTTTAGTTTTCTTTCTTCTCTTTCTTAAGACTTTATTGCAGTGGCTTAATACATTTTGCTCTATATTGATTAACTTGATGTGATCAAGTAAATATATGGATTCTTATATTTCCTTCAACTTTTGGTGCATGTAAATCCCATCCTGGAGTTTTGGATCAGTTCGGGTGTGTCACAGGTCTCTGGGAACTTGATACTAGTTAGAGGGAGCAAAATATAGGATTCGGAAGTTAAAGGAAGGCTGATATACACTGATATACAGTGTATATACAGCCCAATATATGCAGGGGCGGAGTAGGCCAAAAGCCCAGCTTCAAAAACAGCCACAAATCCTTCATGGGCCAGGCAGGCCCAAGTTTTAGAAATTTGGGACAGGTGGAATAGGGCCTGCCAAGCCCAATAGTTTAATCTTTTCTTTCTTTATATTACTTTATGTTATTTTGTGATACATGCTTTAACTCTAACATTGATTTGGCATTGGTTTTGTTCTAATCTAATTTAATTTCCCCGAGAGTCGACCATTTATGTTATCCTTCTTAATATCTTAGAATGTTTTGACGATAAAATTACTTTTTTTTTTCCTTAAAAAATTAGACTTTAAGAATATTCTTTATAAGTATTTTCTTTCAAAGTAACTTATGAATATTTTTCTCCTTTTTAACACTTAGACATTTTAGTGAATTTTTTAAAATTCTAATCATTAAGCCTAATCCATCAACTATTAATTAAATAAAATTTGATTAGATTTTAATATTATGTTTTCTTGATTATTTTTAAGTAGTTCACTTAAATCAATATAAATTGAATAAAATTTGGTTAAATTTTTTAATGTTATGTTTTCTTGATTATTTTTTAAATGGTTCATTTAAATTAATGTTAATATTAATCGAATAAAATGTAGCTAAGACTTCAAATATTCTATTTTCCTAATTCTTAAATATCTACTTAATTTTTTCTAGTTAATAATATAAAATTAATATTTTTAAGTTAGTCAAAATATTTAATCGTCGGATAACCGCGTGTTAGCGGATATTTCGGGTGCGTAAAACCTTCCCGAAATAGAAATATGAACCCGAACCCTTTTTTGGATTTTTGAAAGAATTTTTTCTGTTAATTCTTTTAAAAATAATTTTAAATCGGTTTTCTTGATTTTTCCTTAAAAGATTAAGTGGCGATTCTATTTATTTAAAGATTCGGTTTTACTTAAATCAATTAAGTCTTAAATCGAATTTTTAAATCGAAAGTCATTTTCCGACGTAACAATAAAAATTTAATTTTTTTAATTATTATGATTTATAATACTTTTTATATAATTTTTTAACATATAACATATTCTCCCTAAAAATAAAAACAAATTGAATGAAGTTGAAGAGTAAAAATGAAAACAATATATCAAAAGAGCAAGAGCGGTTCCACGGTGCAATTCTCCAATGTCATGATACGTACTTGGGTTCCATTCTAAGTTACCGTATTCTTATTTTATATTCTTTGAAAAACAAAGGGATCGTTAAAGTTTTTATCGACATTTTTTATAAATAAATATCATTGGATTCAATATCTGCTATAGGCTATAAAGATTTTTACAATATAAATGCCATTTCTAAAAGAAAAAATATTTAGAGCTTTTCCTCAAAATCCACTGGTTAGGAACTCTTGAAGAACTAATGAAAAGTTGTAGAGATTTAACGTTAAAGCTAGCTGCTGTTTTTTTGCTAACATAATATATTTATTACTATATGATAAATATATATAAAAATAAATAAATTAAGGTAATGAACGTAACATATTTTATTTATTATGAAACTTGATATAAAGACTTACGTCAAGATACGTCACATACTTATCAATCTAACGACTTGCCTGAGCAACATAAAAATATATTTTTATTTTTATTTGTCTTTTAACATATCATCAAGATATATATTTCATATTTTATTCTTAGCATTAATTATGTATTCTTCAAATAATTTTTCAAAGTCTAAGATAAAATATCAATTATATAAATATTATGATAAAATACTAATACCGTTCATTATTTTCTTAAAAAGAATGCAAAGTTCAAACTAGATAAATGAGTGCGAATGGACAAACTATCTATATTTTATTTTTCATTTGGCGATATGGTGTATCTAGATTGAGTTGTACTCACTTTGATGTGTGACACATCTAATATTATACACAAATTTATGGGTAAGAACAAGATTGAGTTATGACTTCAAAATTAAATATATAAACAAGAATGACGATGATTTTGATGTGGGAGCAGGTAGGATTTTGACGTTATTTATGAATTAATTAAGATAACGTACAATAAGTATTGTCTATATAAAACAGTTACTTGAGGAACATAAAAAGTACAAATTACCAGCACATAAAGTGAACATCTGGAACAATTGTAAAAATTCAAACTTGTGCAAATAGACAACCTATTTTTAGTTTGATTTATCTTTTCATGAATAATTTAATTGTCACATTGAAGACTAATTTCTTGGCTTTTACATTGAGAAAATTTCCAAATCAATTTTGAAATATTATTTTAGCCAACTATAGGTCAAAATATGACTACTCGAACATGGCAGCTCGTACCTACTGTCAATTCACACTAGTATTAAGTATAGTCTTAAGTTTAGTTCAATATTACAAAACTTTCGAGTTTTTTTTTTTTACTTTTTGAAGGACAAGTAGAAAGAATGTAGATGCTTATAAATTGGGAAAAACAAATAAAATTAGCATCTTAGAAGTAAATTTTGACTAATTTGAGGTCAAATATTTTTGTTACAGCAAATATGAAATTATTTTAAATCAATTTGCGTTACACGCCAAAATTTAAGGATTCACAAATTTATAGGTGAAATTATAAAATAGAAACTGATGGCAAACAAATATTTGTTACTCTTTGTTTGTTGTATAAAAGTCTCGTTGAGTTCACTTAATGGAAAAAGGAAGAAAATTTGTCAATCATATTTTAACGGAATAATTTCAAATATATACAATAAAATAATTAGTTTATAACAAATATAATTATGTTTTACTTTTATAAAAAATAGTGAAAAAAATCATAAAAAATATATAGTAATTATATATTATGATATACTATAAAAACTAAATATAATTTAATTATACATAAAGTGTACACTGAATATTCATATAATATACACATAGGATTCAATTTCAATCAACTCAAAACCTCCCCTAAACAGTCTCAAATTTTAGATATGACATTTTCTCAATATTTTAAGTCTTTTGATATATAATTTACTCAAAATGATTCATGATCGCAACGAGTCAAATTTAAATGATGAAGCAGCAACCATAGAAGAACAAAACAGAGGAGGAAGCAGCAGCAGAAGACGACGAAGAAAGAGGAAGACGACGATGCAACACAATCATTTTCTGGAAAAAAAAGAAAGATTGAATACTCATTTTAGGTTATTTAAATAAAGTGGCTAAAAAGATGATAAGCAAGTTTTATGGGCTCACATTTTATTTAATTTATTCTAATTAATCGGTCATAGTTAACGAGTAAGTTTTCCTTATTATTTTTGGAGATAAGTATTCTCTTTTTTTGAGTTTCATATCTAAACTCACCTTATTTATTTCAGAAACACATTTTGTGTATATTACACTCTCTCTTTAATTTTTTAAAAAATGCCACATCACATATATGGACAAAATATTTCACCTTGGTAAAAAATAAATAAATTATAGTATTAGTTAAGTTAAATATTAAAATATTATTATTTCATAAAAATATTATAAAATAAAATATAAATTATTTTTCTTACCCCATCCCACCACTTCCTCTCACTGTCCCCCCAAAAAAAAATTGTAAACTTTTTTTAAAATTTCTTACTTCATCTCCCTCTTAAAATAATAATCTAGATATTATTTTATTTTTAAAAATAATTCTATGCTACTGATTTAATCCTCAGCTTTTGTTTTTTTTTTATTTAGAAAATTATTTTTTATTTGTTGAAAGATTTTTTTAAAAATAAATTTTTTATTTCTGGTATATTCGATAAACAAGTAGGAAAAAATATTTTCTAAAAATATGTGTACATATCTATAAAAAAATAAAAAAAGATTAAAAAAATAAAAATAAATTAGGAGCGGAGAATCAGATGTAGGTGGAATAGAATTTTATTTATTTTAAAATTATTAATTTTTTAGGTAGGAGTGGAGTAGGGGCTGAAGTTTGAACTTTTTAAAAATATTTTATAAAAGAGATTCAAAAAAATAAAAAGGCGTGGATTGTTGGGGGGTGGGTGGGGGGTACGCTGGGGTGTGGGCCGTTGAGTAGGTGAGAAAATATTTTATATATTTTATTTAAAAAAATAATATTTTTTAAAAAGAATATTAATAATTTTTTTACTTTTAACTAATATTAATATTTTATTTAATTTTTGCCAATGTGGCATGCCATGTGACAATGTTTTCTCCGATAAAAGACAGAGTGTATTACACACACCACTGAGGTGTGTTTCTCAAACTAATAAGTGATAGTTTAGATATAAAACTCACACTCCCAATAGTTTAGGTATGAAAGTAAAAAAAAGGAGACAATTTAGGTGTGTTTTTGATACTTATCTCTTATTTTTTTTTGGTTATTTGAGGTTTGACTTTAAGGGACTGGTTGGTAGCTTGGTGTAGTTGTGCAGATATTAATACAAGTATTAATTAGTTATGAAGAAATTTATGTATTATTCATGAACGCTTACTAGAGGTGTACTGACAAAGTCATAAATTGGCTTTGACAATTTTGTATGGGCATTCTTGAGAATCAACTTGTCAATCACATTATTGATGTATGCGATATTGATGATAAAAGGTTCTCCAATTTAGGTGAATTTGGTGGACTTTCAAGAAAACTAGTTGAGGCAAAAAAGAATTTAACTTATCCTGTTATATTTCGCTTAGTAAAACTCGCTTTGGATTTGCCAATTGCTATTGCCAAGGGCATGTTTGAGGGAAAGGGGGTTTTGCATGTTCTGCTCCCTCTTATATAGTAGATATTATATTTTTTAGTAAATACTAAAGTATAAATGTGTGAACTCACATTCAAAGTATCATATAATGTGATGCTAATTGGGTGCACCTTTCTAAGTGAAGTTAGACATTTAAATCTTATTTTTTTTCTTTGAAAATATCAAGGCCCAACGGATCGGACCGTGTAGGCATGTACTCTAACACCTAGATAGAAGAACCCTTAATCCCTAATCAATTATAACATGTGAAAAAAAATGAATCATAAGATAGCACCTTAAATGGTTTTAAAATTACCATTAATAATTGACTTAAACCTCTAGAGTTAATTTACAAGAAAACATACTAACACCTACAAGGAACTAGTCCAAATTGGTACAAGAGCTACTCAAAGAGTACAATATATGAAAAATAAGACACAACTCCTACCATAAGAAAACAAAGAGTAGAGGTTTCCAAAGCTCATTATCGTTTTCACCTAAGAACCATCACTGATCCTGCGATTACACTATGCCAAGTATTATAACAAAAATAATATCAAGACAAACATTACTAACTGATAGGCATCATTGATCAACCCAAAAATCATTACACAATATAAAGTAATTAACCAGAAAAAAAATATTAAATAAAAAAATACACCATCCAAATCTTTATCCACATGCTCTTATCATCTCTATTACACTAATAATAACTAATACCTTTGATTTTAGCCTCCTACCTTGTTATGCTACCAACTCTATCAGTGATCATTCTACTCCCTTACGATGCCAATATTTTTCAAGCCTAATATTTTATTAGATCATATCCTAACTCTTTTATCACATAAAGGAGTTCCCAAATACACACCACTACTAAATCTATTTAATCAGTCTATCCATTTTCCTTATGCTCTCATGTCAACATCTGGTTTTGGACTATTTTGTAACCTACTTGCAAGACAGCAAATTAGAATAGTTTGAGCTTCTTTATATTGGATGTCATGACCCCCAGTTTAGAGCCATGAGTGGAGAAAAGTTGGCATGAAAAATAACCTGAAGTCTGGTTTACGGGAGGACTTACAGCTCGTAAGTAGACACACGACCCGTAGGTGTTTTTCTTAACATGGAACTTCAGGAAGGGGAAAAGTTTCCAAGCGCGGGGTAACCCACAAACCAAGTAACGGCTCATAGGAAACCTTACGGTCCATAGGAGGGGTTTGTGAGTGAGACTATCAGACATGAAGGAATTTTGGAGTTTGCTGAAAGGTAATGTACGAATTATTAGACAGTCCATAGATCAGGTTGATACGGTTGCTCTAAAAATGAACCAAAACTATTTTCCCACATAATTTTTCATGCTGATCGCATTTCCAACCTTGGATTTTCTATCGGAGTTTGGAAAGACACGTTATGCGAGCATATCTTATCTAGAGATATTTTGGTAATTTTAACGGGTGTTACAGTGACAATCATTTCAAATGCATTGATGTGATATCTGATCCAGTTATGTTGACATGGCACAAGTTTCAAATATATTGGTGTGGTACTCGATCCAATTGTGCTAGTGTGGGCCCATTCCACATGTAATAGTGTGGTACCCCATCCAATTATGTCGTCACAACATTTGTTTCAAAGTACCGACATAGTACCTTAAAATTGATTAACACCTCTAATTAAGTAGTTATTGGTAGCACTTTTAGCGATTCAGTTAATTTTTCTTTTGTTTTTTTTTTGCTTTAATCTTTTAAATTTTTCAATTAATTGGAAATTTCTAAATTCTTTTTGCGTTTTCATTTTTTAATATAACTATATGTACATCAAAATTAATATTTGAATAAATAAAAACTTATTTTAGACCTATAATTTAAAAGTTTAGTGGGCTCAGTGATAAAAATTTAAATGTCATATGGATTACTTTTCGTCATAGTGCACCCATCTTCTCGACGGTTACGCGTCTAATTACTGCAACCATTAAAAGAGCTTTCTCAACAATCAAGTCTATCAAAAATGACATGCGAAATAAAAGAGACGATGAATTTTTAAATGGTCCCTAATGATAAAAACAAGTATTTTCTACTATATCTAATAAGACTAGCTATCATAAAAATATTTTAGAATATAAAACCTTGTCTAGTAAAATTATAATAATATATTCAAATTATGCTTTCAATAGTAGTTTTTTTGGGTCTTTTATGTTAGTTTTGAATTATATATTTGTTAATTTTATTAAAAACATTTTTATAATTTAATCAAATTGTAACGCCCGCGAAATTACGAAAATACCCCTAAAGGAGAGGTGTGCGAGAAACGTGCCTTCCGATGCTCGGATCGAAAATCCGAGAGCGGATTCACGATCAGCACTGAAAATTGAGTGGGGAAAAGGTCTCGGTCGAACTTTAGAGCAACCGAGTCGAAAAATAATTTTTCGTTCCAAAATGAAAAACAGTGAGCCTCCGCGATGGAACCGCGACGCGGACCTGTCGCGGAGACACACTTATGTTTTTCTGAAAAATTTCGACAGAGTTGAATTTCTGAAAATACACTGTCCGCGACCAGTTCACGTCGCGGACTGTGTTATTTCAGGTCGGGATTTAATTTCTTAAAATTTTCAAGGGCATTATGGTCCATTTCCACCTATCCTAAACGTACCCCTATGACCTATATAGGTTGGTTTTCACGACAAGGGTTCAAAAAGACCCATTGAAGAAGTTTTCCTAAGGTTCCTAAGGCTAGGGCTTGAAGAAGGTTGAGGAGATCAAGAGGAAAGCAATTGGTTTCGTGTGATTACCTTTTTCCAGGTATGTAAGGCTACACCTAAAGCATGGGAATGTCCTCCCATGTGCCCCATGAGTAATGTATTAAAGTTTAATGGTGATGATGCTAGGGTAATGAAGTGAAACATGTTAATTCATGTAATGTAATGAATAAATGCTATTATTTTATGCATAAGCCTACATATTTTCCTGCATTGATGATGACCCTCATAAAAACCCTCATGCATCGTTTTAAACTATTTTCTTGAAAAACATTTAGTTGAAAACCTTATATCTATTGTATATGTATTCTAGAAAAGCATGCATGATGAACATGGGTGCGTGTGTAGAGTCTAGAGTAATGATAAGATAATGAATGATGAATGTTGAGCATGAGAATGTGGGATTGTCTCTAAGTTGAGAGTCAAAGTTCCTAAACTAGTGTTCCTAAAGTCTATGATGTTAATGCTAATGCAATGAGATGTTAATAATGCCAATGTAAATGAAATGCTAATGATAATGTATTATGCCCCTATGGGGACTAACGATGATGTAATGGTCCCTATGGGACTAATGATGTTAATGTTTTATGAGCAATGTCGAGTCCTGGGAGGAGTATTGAGCACCGAAATGGATAAAAGTGAGTCCCACTTGAGTCCATTAACTACGTGGCCCGCGTAGGAAGAGAGGATTGAACCGCAATGCGGACGGCTCCTATCTTGTCCCAAATGCGGACTAATGTTATGTTTTAAGGATCCACTAATGTTACGTTCCTTACCCCGGGCAGGGTAAGGGATGGATGTGGCAACGACATCATTTCGTTGTATCATTACTGGCTCATAAGTGATGGTTGTCGGTTAAAGAAACTCCCAGTTAGGCCTCTCAGAAAAGGTTTCCCTAATAGTACTCTAATGTCAATGTTAATGTAAAGGTCAATGTTAATGTAAAGGTCAATGTTAATGTTTCCCTGATGTAAATGTTAAGGTCTCATGACGATGTATGTTATGTTCGTATAGTCCTAACGATGTGTTTCAGCTATTTTACATGCCAGTACATTCCACGTACTGACGCCATTTGGCGTTGCATCGTTTCATGATGCAGATACAGGAGCTAGAGGACTTCAGCAGCCGCCCCGTTGAGGTCAAGTGTTTTCAAGTTCAGACTATGGTGAGCCTCCTTGTTTTCGGAGAAAACCTTTATTTAATGTTATCCTGTTTCTTTTGAGTCGGGTAGCCATGGTATGTCATGGTCCCCTTCCTAGACGTTTTAAGTAATGTTAGAGGCTTTGTAGACATAATGATGTAGTCAAGGTGAATGCTTTGATAACTGGTCAATATTTTCTTTCTTGGGTGTTTATGATCAGATTAATGTTTGGCTATTGGTCCACTATTTTTAAGTATTATTCACTATTTCCTTCCGCAATGTCTGCAATGAATAATGTGATGAAGCTAAGTGGTTCGCTTGGGGGCTAACAATAGTCTCTGAGTGCCGGCCACGCCTAGGGTACCCTCCCGGGGCGTGAAAAACTTGGTATCAGAGCCCAGAGTTCAAGAGTCCTAGGGAGTCTACGAAGCCGTGTCTAGTAGAGTCTCGTTTATGCGTGTGTTGTGCACCACACTTCATAAACAGGATGCTACAGGGCATTAGGAAATGGTTCCACTTCTTTGATGTTCCGAGTCGTGCGTTAGAGCTTGACTTTAAGTAAACCTCTTTAATTCGTGTGTTACGCATTTGCAGATAATGCCTCCAAAATGCACTGCTCCTCAAAGAGATGGTTCCGTCCCAAGTACTGAGAACCCCTTGCCAGAACGTGAGACAAGGAGACGGGGACGACTTGCTAAAGCTACTGAGGCTCCACCAACATCTCCAGTTCAGTCAGCCCCCACCTCAGAGGCAGACTTCAGGGGAGCCATTGCCATGCTTACCCAGTTGGTGGCTTCGCAAAGTAGCAGTCGCGGTCCCCAGGCCCCAAGCTCCAGTTCCCAAGAGCCAACTGCTGCGTCCAGGCTCAGGGATTTCTTGAGGATGAACCCGCAGTCTACACGGGTTCTAAGGTTGAGGAGGATCCGCAGAACTTTATTGATGAGATGCGCAAGATCCTAAGGGCAATGGATGCAAGTGAGGTTGAAGGAGTTGAGCTGGTCTCATATCAGCTTAAGGATGTTGCCAACATTTGGTACAACCAATGGGAGGATGTCAGAGGTGAAAGTGCTGAACCAGCTGAGTGGGAAGAGTTCGAGAGTGTTTTTCTCGATCATTTCTTTCCCCAAGAGTTAAGGGAAGCCAAGGTTGAGGAGTTTGTGAACTTAAAACAGGAGGGTATGACTGCCAAGGAGTATAGCCTAAAGTTCACCCAACTGTCAAGATATGCTCCGGAGATGGTCCTTGATATGAGGGCCAGGATGAGAAAATTTGTGTCTGGGCTGGGCAGACATGTGAAGAGGGAGTGCAAGGCAGCACTGCTGATTCCAGACATGGATATTTCCAGGCTGATGGTTTATGCTCAACAGACTGAAGAGGACAAGAAGAGGGACAGGGAGGAGCAGCAGAGCAAGAAAGCCAAAGCTGCGGGCCAGGAGCAAAACCAGCAGAAGGAGGACAAGGGTAACAGGAACTTCTTTCAGAGGAAGCCTCCTCGCCATGCAACACCGATGGAAAATGCACCTGTTCAGCATCACATGCATGATCAGAGGACCCAGGGTCATCAGAATTTCAGAGCACAGGTATCTCAGTCCCAGGCTAGTGTCGCCCAGGGTCCCAGAGAAAAAGTAACTTGTGGCAGATGTGGCAAACAACATCTTGGTGCATGCCGGGAAGGCACCAACCTATGCTATACGTGCGGACAGCCTGCCCATTTCCAGGGCAAATGTCCTATGAGGAGCCAGAGGGGAAACGACAGGGGTAATAGAGCCCAATCGTCTACGGCGCCCCCTGCGGGCAGTCAACAGAGGGCTACTGCTACGAATGCCGGAGGCGGAGCGAACCGCCTGTATGCTATGGGAAATCGGCAGGATCGAGAGGCTGCCCCAGATGTTGTTATGGGTGTGCTTCGAATCTTCTCTTATAACTGTTATGCATTACTTGATCCGGGTGCCACTTTATCCTTTGTGACGCCCTATGTGGCTAATAAGTTCGAAGTTGTCCTAGAATGTCTACGTGAGCCATATTCCATTTCGACTCCTACTGGAGAGTCTATTCTGGCTAAGAGGGTCTATAGAAACTCTGTAGTATCCATTTATCATAGGGATATACTGGCTGATTTGGTAGAATTAGAAATGGTGGATTTTGATATGATCCTTGGGATGGATTGGCTTCATGCTTGCCATGCATCCATAGACTGTAGAACCCGAGTGGTTAAGTTTCAATTTTCCAATGAACCGGTCTTAGAATGGAAGGGAGGTTATGTTGCACCCAAAGGTATAATTATTTCGTACCTGAGGGCAAGGAGGTTGATCTCTAAGGGGTGTATCTATCACCTAATAAGAGTTAAAGCTGATAATGTCGAGGCCCCTACTCTTGAGTCAGTCTCAGTTGTTAATGAGTTTCCTGAGGTGTTCCCGGAGGATTTACCTGGAGTCTCTCCTGATAGGGAGATTGACTTCGGTATTGATGTACTCCCCGATACGCAGCCTATTTCAATTCCACCATATAGGATGGCCCCCGCTGAATTGAAAGAGTTGAAAAAACAGATGAAAGACCTGTTAGAGAAGGGTTTTATTAGACCCAGTGTTTCTCCATGGGGTGCTCCAATTTTGTTTGTGCGAAAGAAGGATGGGTCGCTACGAATGTGTATAGATTATAGGCAACTGAACAAGGTCACAGTCAAGAATAAATATCCTCTTCCTAGGATTGACGACTTGTTCGACCAACTTCAGGGTGCCTCATGTTTTTCAAAGATAGACCTCAGTTGGGGGTACCACCAGTTAAAGGTGAGGGAGTGTGATATCCCAAAGACAGCTTTCAGGACAAGATATGGTCATTTTGAATTTTTAGTGATGTCCTTTGGGTTGACAAATGCACCCGCAGCCTTTATGGACTTGATGAATAGGGTGTTCAGACCCTATTTGGATATGTTTGTAATCGTCTTCATTGATGATATTTTGGTATATTCGAGGAATGAGGAAGAGCATGCTAAGCATCTCAAAGTTGTCCTTCAAACTCTTAAGGACCATGAGTTGTATGCAAAGTTCTCCAAATGTGAGTTTTGGCTTAAGTCAGTGGCTTTCCTAGGCCACGTGGTGTCGGGTGATGGTATTCGAGTTGATAGCCAGAAGATTGAGGCGGTGGCAAGCTGGCCAAGGCCGACCTCTCCGACTGACATAAGAAGCTTCTTGGGGTTGGCAGGCTACTATCGAAGGTTTGTGGAGGGGTTTTCTTCCCTATCTGCACCATTGACCAAACTGACCTAGAAAAGGGCTAAGTTCCAGTGGTTTGACGAATGTGAGAAAAGCTTCCAGGAGTTAAAGACCAGGTTGACCACTGCACCTGTCTTGACCTTGCCTGACGGGACAGACGACTTCATGATATACTGTGACGCATCTAGAGTTGGGTTGGGATGCGTGTTAATGCAAAGAGGAAAGGTGATAGCCTATGCTTCCAGACAGCTTAAGGTTCATGAAAAGAACTATCCGACCCATGATCTTGAGTTGGCAGCCATTGTGTTCGCACTTAAAATCTGGCGCCACTACTTGTATGGAGCGCATGTGGATGTGTTCACAGACCACAAGAGCTTGCAGTATGTATTCAGCCAAAGTGAGCTCAATCTGCGATAGAGGAGATGGTTAAAGTTGCTCAAGGACTATGACATGAGCGTCATGTACCACCCAGGTAAAGCTAACGTTGTTGCTGATGCTCTTAGCAGGTTGTCAATGGGTAGCACGGCCCATGTTGAGGAATAAAAGAGAGAACTGATGAAAGATGTGCACAGATTGGCCCGATTGGGGTCCAACTTGAAGAGAATGACGAAGGAGGAGTTAGTGTTCAAAATGGGTCTTCATCATCCCTGGTGACTGAAGTTAAAGAGAAGCAGGATCGAGATCCCATTTTACTCCAACTAAAAGAAGATGTTCAGAAGCAAAAAGTGATGGTCTTCTCTAAAGGGGGAGATGGGGTACTGAGATACCAGGACAGACTATGTGTCCCTGATATTGATGGTGTCCGAGAAAGGATTTTAGCTGAGGCCCATAATGCTAAATACTCCATCCATCCAGGTTCCACCAAGATGTATCATGACTTGAGAGAGGTCTATTGGTGGAGTGGAATGAAAAGGGATATCGCAGAATTCGGTTCCAGATGCCTCAACTGCCAGCAAGTCAAGGTTGAACACCAAAGGCCAAGTGGTCTGGCCCAGAATTTTGAAATTCCTGAATGGAAGTGGGAGATGGTGAATATGGACTTTTCACGGGCTTACCGAAGTCCCGGAGACAACATGATTCCATATGGGTGATTGTAGACAAAATGACGAAATCAGCATTTCTTGGCAGTCAAGACGACTAACACTGCTGAGGATTATGCCAAATCGTATATTCAGGAGATTGTGAGGTTGCACGGAGTTCCCTTGTCCATCATTTCAGACAGAGGAGCCCAATTTACTTCTCACTTCTGGAAGTCTTTCCAGAAAGGGCTGGGTACCAAGGTGAACTTGAGCACAACCTTTCATCCACAGACGGATGGTCAGGCAGAACGCACTATCCAGACGTTAGAAGGCATGTTGAGAGCATGCGTTCTTGACTTCAAAGGAAATTGGGACGACCATTTACCCTTGATTGAATTCGCATACAACAACAGTTATCATGCGAGTATTCAGATGGCCCCTTATGAGGCCTTGTATGGGAGAAGATGTAGATCGCCCATTGGGTGGTTCGAGGTTAGAGAGGCCGAGCTGATTGGGCCGGAGCTTGTCCGCCGGTCCATGGAAAAGGTAAAGACTATACGAGAGAGGTTAAAGACAGCCCAGAGCCGCCAGAAGTCGTACACAGATGTAAGGAGAAGGGATTTAGAGTTTGAGGTGAATGACTGGGTTTATCTGAAGGTATCACCTATGAAATGTGTCACGAGGTTTGGGAAGAAAGGGAAGTTGAGTCCTCGCTATATTGGTCCCTACCAAATTTTGCGAAGGATTGGAAAGGTTGCTTATGAGCTAGAGTTACCTTCTGAGTTAGATGGAATTCACCCAGTGTTCCACGTCTCAATGTTGAAGAAATGTTTGGGGGATCCTGCCTTGGTGGTGCCTGTTGAGAGCACAGGAATCAAGGACAGCCTGTCCTATGAGGAAACCCCAATCCAAATCCTTGATCGACAGGTTCGCAAATTAAGGAACAGAAAGATAGCTTCTGTTAAGGTCCTGTGGAGAAATCAATTCATTGAGGAAGCCACATGGGAAGCTGAGGAAGAGATGAAAGCAAAGTACCCGCACCTGTTCGTGCCCGAGGTTGACGAAAGCATCGAAGGTAACGTTCTTACTTAATGTAAATTAATGTATACTCCATGAACTCCATGTGAAATTGTTGATGTTGAATAAATGAGTTTAAAGGTCAATGAAAGGTGAAGATAGTAAGTTATCAAAGTAATGTCGAGGTGAGTCGTGAGCCTAGTCGTGCTAAAATACTTTCCTACTCATCATTCGAGGACGAATGATCCCAAGGGGGAGATAATGTAACGCCCGCGAAATTACGAAAATACCCCTAAAGGAGAGGTGTGCGAGAAATGTGCCTTCCGATGCTCGGATCAAAAATCCGAGAGCGGATTCATGATCAGCACTGAAAATTGAGTGGGGGAAAGGTCTCGGTCGAATTTTAGAGCAACCGAGTCGAAAAATAATTTTTCGTTCCAAAACAAAAAAATAGTGAGCCTCCGCGATGGAACCGCGACGCGTACCTGTCGCGGAGACACACTTATGTTTTTCTGAAAAATTCGACGGAGTTGAATTTCCGAAAATACACTGTCCGCGACCAGTCCGCATCGCGGACTGTGTTATTTCAGGTCGGGATTTAATTTCTTAAAATTTCCAAGGGCATTATGGTCCATTTCCACCTATCCTAAACGTACCCCTATGACCTATATAGGTCGGTTTTAACGAAAAAGGGTTCAAAAAAACCCATTGAAGAAGTTTTCCTAAGGTTCCTAAGGGTAGGGCTTGAAGAAGGTTGAGGAGATCAAGAGGAAAGCAATTGGTTTCGTGTGATTACCTTTTTCTAGGTATGTAAGGCTACACCTAAAGCATGAGAATGTCCTCCCATGTGCCCCATGAGTAATGTATTAAAGTTTAATGGTGATGATGCTAGGGTAATGAAGTGAAACATGTTAATTCATGTAATGTAATGAATAAATGTCATTATTTTATGCATAAGCCTACATATTTTCCTACATTGATGATGACCCTCATAAAAACCCTCATGCATCCTTTTAAACTATTTTCTTGAAAAGCATTTAGTTGAAAACCTTATATCTATTGTATATATATTCTAGAAAAGCATGCATGATGAACATGGGTGCATGTGTAGAGTCTAGAGTAATGATAAGATAATGAATGATGAATGTTGAGCATGAGAATGTGGGATTGTCTCTAAGTTGAGAGTCAAAGTTCCTAAACTAGTGTTTCTAAAGTCTATGATGTTAATGCTAATGCAATGAGATGTCAATGATGCCAATGTAAATGAAATGCTAATGATAATGTATTATGCCCCTATGGGGACTAACAATGATGTAATGGTCCCTATGGGACTAATGATGTTA
Source organism: Solanum rostratum (assembly GCA_029948455.1). Lineage (NCBI taxonomy): Eukaryota > Viridiplantae > Streptophyta > Magnoliopsida > Solanales > Solanaceae > Solanum > Solanum rostratum. Next base: position 9,801,302 of record CM057053.1, on the reverse strand, counting down.
ATATTTTATGAGCAATGCCGAGTCCTGGGAGGAGTATTGAGCACCGAAATGGATAAAAGTGAGTCCGACTTGAGTCCATTAACTACGTGGCCCGCGTAGGAAGAGAGGATTGAACCGCAATGCGGACGACTCCTATCTTGTCCCAAATGCGGACTAATGTTATGTTTTAAGGATCCACTAATGTTACGTTCCTTACCCCGGGCAGGGTAAGGGATGGATGTGGCAACGACATCGTTTTGTTGTATCATTACTGGCTCATAAGTGATGGTTGTCGGTTAAAGAAACTCCCAGTTAGGCCTCTCAGAAAAGGTTTCCCTAATAGTACTCTAATGTCAATGTTAATGTAAAGGTCAATGTTAATGTAAAGGTCAATGTTAATGTTTCCCTGATGTAAATGTTAAGGTCTCATGACGATGTACGTTATGTTCGTATAGTCCTAACGATGTGTTTCAGCTATTTTACATGCCAGTACATTCCACGTACTGACGCCATTTGGCGCTGCATCGTTTCATGATGCAGATACAGGAGCTAGAGGACTTCAGCAGCCGCCCCGTTGAGGTCAAGTGTTTTCAAGTTCAGACTGTGGTGAGCCTCCTTGTTTTCGGAGGAAACCTTTATTTAATGTTATCCTGTTTCTTTTGAGTCGGGTAGCCATGGTATGTCATGGTCCCCTTCCTAGACGTTTTAAGTAATGTTAGAGGCTTTGTAGACATAATGATGTAGTCAAGGTGAATGCTTTGATAACTGGGCAATATTTCCTACTTGGGTTTTTATGATCACATTAATGTTTGGTCATTGGTCCACTATTTTTAAGTATTATTCACTATTTCCTTCCGCAATGAATGATGTGATGAAGCTAAGTGGTTCGCTTGGGGGCTAGCAATAGTCTCTGAGTGCCGGCCACGCCTAGGGTACCCTCCCGGGACGTGACACAAATATTTTTTAGTTTGGTTTTATTTTTTTCTTTTGTTGTTGCATTTTATCGTTGGATTTCTTTTATTTACTATCCAAGGTTTAAACATTTTTCATGAATTATTTTACTTTGTAATTGAAAGTGGACGACTTTATCATAACATGGGATACCAAGATGTATTTTCATCCTCTACCTACCTTTATATGGAAGGTTGATAGTCAATGATAGCTTAGAAGGATGGGGTACTACCTATTTATGGAAGATTGAAAGTAATAAATATCTAAGAGATTACTGGTAGACAGACCAAACCTACACTTTCCTATCTTGAACTAGTAGGTAAATAAAATTTCTTACTAACCAAAAGTAGATGAATATAAATTATGTTATGAAACTATAAAATGATAATAATAAGAGAAGAGAAGATAGAGGACTTTTTATTTGTATTGAGAGGTCATGTATTCATAAATAAAACTCTTAAGTTAGAATTTTTAATTTTTCTCCATAAAAGATATACGAAAATATATTCATATATCATAATAATATTTATAACAAATAAATATACTGGGATTACAATACTTCTACATCTTTTTTCTAATTTCTCTCGGAGAACTTCTCCTTTTACTTTTTTAGTGACGCAAATCTATCATCTTGGAGTTGGGGCATGCATCGGTCGGTTTGATTTATCGATTTTTTGGTTTTTAAATATACTAAACCAATAAGAGATCAATAAAATAATTTTTATTGATTTTTAATTTATCAGTTTTAAGTCCTTTAACAGTTCGATTTTCGGTTTACCCGATAAGAATGATAATGATAACTTGGATTAATAAAAAATAGATAGAGTATGAAGACTATTTTTTTAAACTTGCAAAATCCATAATTAGTTAATTACAAACTAAAATACTAAAGTGGAAAACTAACACTTAAGTACTATAAAGATTAAAATATGTAAAGTATACCATAGTGTCTTATTACCATTAAATTACTAATATTTAATATTTATGAAGAGATAAAATATAAATTATTATAATCTTATTGGGTTATCGATTTGCCCAATAGCCAAATAGTGAAAACTGATATCGAACCGATAATCCAATAATCTTTTTCTTTAACCATTAGAAACTCAATAACCTAATAATCTAATAACAATAAATCAATAATATTTATTGATCGATTCAATTTTCGTTGAGATGTTTACACTTGAGCAAACCCTTCCTTCTTGTCAATGCTTCTGCAGTTCACTGTCATCATAATATTGGAAAAAAATGCTTAAAGTGTTTAAAATAGGCTTAACTCATAAACAGACATCTAGACTTGTCCTCATTTTTCACTTAGACACCTAAATTAAGACAATTTCCTAATAGACACCTCAACTGCTAAGATTTGATCTCATTAAACACTTTTATCCTACTTGGCACTTTCCGTAGTACTTTTTCATGTTAATTGTACTGTTTTTTTTAATTTTCAGCCAAAAATAAATAGTTGCGGTCCAAAAAAATTTTTCTTCTTCATAAAAGTGGGTTCTCAAAATTCTCAGTTAACCATGTGAAATTTTTTTTAATTTAAAATTGCAATAATATTTTTTTGGCACATGGTTAACGGGAAATTTGAGAACCTACTTTTATGAAAAAAAATTTTTTTGGTTAACTGAGAATTTTGAGAACCTACTTTTATAGAAAATTCTTTTTTTGGACCGCAACTATTTATTTTTGGTTGAAAAATAAAAAAAATAGTACAATTAACATGAAAAAGGACTGCGGAGAGTGCCAAGTAGGATAAAAGTGTTTAATGGGGTCAAATCTTAGCAGGTGATGTGTCTATTAGAAACTTGTCTTAGTTTAGGTGTCTAAATGAAAAATGAGGACAAGTTTAGATATCTATTTATGAGTTAAGTCTTTCAAATATGATATAGTGGGGGCCAATAAGAAGCCTCAGGTGAGTTCATCACACTAAATAAATCAACTCATCTGACTTAAAATAAATTGGACAATTTCAACAACAATTAAGTCAACCAGCATCCGATTACTTCCATTATCTATCTCACTAAATTCTCAGCTTGTCGTCCAACATACGTAATATGTAAAAAAAATCTACATTGCTATCAATGACAAATCTAGAATATGTCGTAGAATATACATGAACAGAGTTGGTTTGGATTTTTTAAATATTAAATTAAATTATTTATGTCAAATTTTTTAATATATAAATTAAACCAAACCAATAAAACTCGGATTTTTCAACTTCAGATTTTGCGAGGGGATTTTGGAATTTTCTTGAATTTTTGGACTTTTTTCGAAACTCTCGTGTTTTTGAGTTTAAATTTAATCAAAATATGGAATACATTTTCTGTATTTGGTGCTTAAGTATCATGAGATCTATACTGACGAAGCCAATAAAGATCCTCAAGTAATTTATGGTGAATATGGAGATATTAATAATGCATGTATGTATTAATTATGTAGAGATTATTTTTTATGCAATGTTTTATTTGATTAATTAAAAATAGGCTTAATACATAATATGATCTTTAATTTGACTACTAGCAACTATAACCTCTAAATTTATCAATGCATAGTTAGACACTTAAACTATCCAAAATTTAAACAAATAGAAATATTCATCATACATGGCAATTTTGTGTCCTGAATTACGTGGTGTCCTGTGTATTATGCCACAGAGAACATGTGTATCTACTGGTTTAATTTTATACAAATTTAAATGTCTACTTGTACATCACGCCCAAAGATGGAGGCCGTTGATACTATTATATGCATTAAAGTTTTTTGTATTACTAATATCATGAATTTTCATGTAGTAGTAATACATTTATTAATATCATAAAGTATATAACTAATACTTACACCAGTTATACATATATTAAAAAAGTATAACAACAACAATAACAAACAACAATAACAATGGAGTCTGCAAAAGGTAAAATATATGCAGACCTTACCAATATCTCATATAAATAGAGAGACTATTCTCGAAAGACCCTCATCTTAAAAATATTATCCCGAAATGCAGAACACATATTAAAAGGGTATATAAAATAAAATACTAATAATATATCAAACTAATACATGCATTTTGTTTACTACACTCCACCAAACGAATCTTAAATAAATCAACTCATCTGACTTAAATCATGGACAATTTCAACATAAATTAAATGAACCTGCATCAGTTTACGTTCACTCATATATATTGTACTTATTATTTCAATCCATGTCCAGTATACGTAATCTAAATAAGATCTATAGTGTAATCAGTAGACAACTCTAGAATATTTTACACAATTAACCGTCTCTCTCTATTTTTTTTTAAAAAAAACTTAAATATATCACCAATATTTTGAAAAAAGTTCATTTATATCATTTGTTAAAAGTTTAGCTCATCTATGTCGTTATGGATTAATTGAAAATCACATTTGATTTTGCAAAATAATTTATCCGCCTGGTGAACGATGATTTGACCAATTCATTAATATTTTTGGTTTTTTTTCTAAAATCAGTCAAATTTTGAAAACTCGTTTATTATAAAGTCATCCTTTTTTTATTTTTTAAAAGATAATAAAAATAATTTTTTTTAAAAGTGCCCTTTATTTTTAACGTTTAACATTTTATTATGTCTTATTCAACTTCATTCCCTTTTCTTCTTGGTATTCGTACGAAATTGACTTTAAACACAAAACATTTGAAATCAAATCAAAGGAGAAACGGAGAAAATTAAAAGAATATAAAAAATCAATTAAAAAAAGAAAAAAATTGTATTTGTTTGAGAAAATTTATAAAAGTTATGTATATTTGAGAAAATTTCGGATGCATTTATTATTTGTTTTTTGAAAATAAATAAATAAATGAGTTTTAGAAATTTGGCTATTTCTTTTTTTAAAAGAATGATTTGGCTGAATCATTGTTCACTAATAAGTGGACACAATAGTTTTGCCAATTCGGATGTGATTTTCAGTTAGTCCATAATGATATGAGCTTTTTCTCAAACGAAAATGGTATAGGTAAGTAAAATTTTTAACAAATAATATAATAAATCTTAAGTTCAATGGTATATTTGAGTCTTTGTTTTTAAAAAAACTCATTCTTTTTGTGTTTGATATATAAAAGGAAATATGATCGATTTATTATATAGTCACTCAACTAATAATTCATATTTCAAAAAGTTATTTTCTTAATTCTAATTTTCTTGAATAAAGAATTAAAAATAATTTTTTAAAATAATAACTATTAGTTAAATGATGATATACAATTTACTCTCAGTAAGGTATAATTTATTGTGTCAGGTTAAAAAAAAAAGAAGTTATATATAAGATGTGAGGATACTTTTAAATTTTAATGGTGTGAGAACCTTTTGATGAAAATCATGAGAAGTTGACCAATAATGAACAATATCACACCATTTAAAAAGTGTCCAGCTGATACCATAACTAATAGTCAATATGATGAAAATAAAATTAATGGAGTGGTAATAAATTGAATTGTGAAGTGTTGTTACTGTGTGTAGCATATTGTTACGATTTTGAATGGGTCATGAGTGGCACTCATACTAATTCTTCGCGGGTCGAACTGATACTCTAACTCAACTAGTACAATTTAGGCAATTTGAAGTTACAACAAGTTTAAATAAGCAACAAATTGACTTTCCATAAATTCAAGCAGAAATATAATCAAATAAAAATTATCCCCAGAAAGTCGTTGCACCAAAACTCTATTTAAGTGTCTAACATGTGAGGGTACGATCCGAAAACTAAGCATCCAGTAAGTAATTGTCTGATTCTAGAACAAGTGGATCAAGATAAGGGAAGAATCTATGGTAGCTCGAAATATGCTAGCTCACCTTTGAATCCTTAAATCAACAATCACCTAAATGAGGTCTGTCTGCAGCCGTCTAAAGATGCTCTTTACTCAATTAAAACAAGAGCAAGTGCAGTATCTATACACATAAAAACAATGAACTGGTAGGATCACACACTACTCCAATAAGCAAGATATATTCAAGTAACTATAACATAGTAAATCATACATATACTAAAAAACAAGAAGTTCACAAATCGTGCTCAATATATCAATTCCATAATCAACATCTCAGTACAAATTCAACCATGATCCTCTCAAGGGACCCACATCCAAACAAGTTATGTGACGAAATATAATGCCTGATCAAATATGTGTCAGAACGTGATACTCGATCCACAAACATAATCACAATCATAATGAATGATTCGCAACTTGTCAAGTTCAAGTAATAGGTTCATTGGATGCAATTACATCATGGAAATCATCAATTAGCTTTATGTCATTATCCCATCTTTTACATACATGCACAAAGTAAAGTAGTTGACAGAGATATATCATACAAATAAAAATATTAAATCATCACCTACCTCGAATTCAAGCCTTAAACTATATAGGATTGAAACTTTCTCTTTTTTCAAATTTCTAACCTGTTCTTAGTCTACAAACAATCAAGAAAATACATATAATTAACAATAATGACCTAATTTACTCGAGTTATAGCAAAATTCTAATCTTTAGCCACTTTCATGAACATCTCTCCCAACTAGGACTTTTTTCCACCATCAATTGCAAGTCTAAATCCTTCCCTGCAATAATTTTCCCTTGAATCTAAGGTCTAAGAATCAAATTATAAATTAGGAAAGCGATAACATACCTTTAATGATGAAATAGGTGAAAAATGAACAGACATAGCCTTAGGTTATTTCTGATCTCTCAAGGACAAAGTGGGAGAAATAAGAATAAATTTAGGACTTTTCTAACTTAAAATCTGTGTCTGTCCCCACCATGGCAGCCATTTGCCTCGCTGTGAAGGCACTATCATATCGGGATTAATCACCCTATAGAGGGTTGCACAGAGACAAAAATTTTATAAACTCGTGTCTCAACCCTGTTTTTATAACACACTCTCAAATCATGATATTAAATAATTTATTCTTTAGCCAAGATCAATTTCGATAGTTTTGCTCGCCCGAATTTAATTTCGTAAAGGCGTACAGACTCTTTATTGTCTTGGCTATTGACTCAAATGAACAAATTCACAATCCAAATCCCAATTTATTATCAGATTGTCTTAGATCTCACACTACATAGATTTCATTTGTCTTAGATCTCACATGACTCAGATGTCTCAGTAGGCATCATAAGCGGACTGAGTAAAAAAAGTAAAAATAATATGAAATGTTAGAATTTATCATAATAGAGATCAAAGAATTGGAAAACTAATAGAAAAACACATGAGTATACTAAGGACAAAATGAAGTATAGCTAACTAAACCTCACTGGGATCTTATAAATCCAGAAGATACACGCATGCGCAAGCTAAAGTAAAATCCTAACGGACGCCCATAAACCCGACAAGTACATAGAATAGCTAGGAACTAACAACAGAACTTGAGAGCGTTACTAGAACTACCAAAGCTCTTCAGGAGCTAAAACCATGATATGAAAATAAGAATTTAATGAAATCGCTCAATTGAATCTCTAATCAGATAAAAGATATTTGTAAAATGGAGTCGTCCAATTGAAATTTTAATCAAATCAAATGAGGACTTAGACAAGACTTCTTAATCAGAACGGTGATTAGATCAAAGATAAGTATAATATAAGGAGTCTCAATTAAAAAATTATTATATTAAAAAAACAAGATCACCAATCAAAACTCAAAACTAATAAATAGAGTGATATAAGTGGAGATTGATTCCGGCTGAAAATAGATTTATATGAAAAATCTTAAAATGGGAGCAATAAAATTACCTAAACTTGAATAGTAGTAAACAAACTTCGATGACTTTGAATGCCTTTAATCGTAAAACTCCGGTCTAGACTATAGCATAGAACAACCTCAAATTTGTCAGGAACGCACTCCAACTCCTACTTCACAAATCGATGTCAAATTATCAATATATTCCAATAACCCGTCTATTTACCGAGTCGATTCATAAAGTAAAACCATGAAAAAGTCGAGGTGAGCAAAGTTTTCACTTAACTAACTATCAAATTTGAGTATGTTATATCAATCAAGAGGGAGTTATGTCACGACTCGGAGTTAGGGCCTAGATGTGACAGGGCGAATGGGGACCTGAGAGTCCCCAAACAAGCCTCAATTATCAGTATCCACACCATCAGTTCAAAATAGCATCTAAACACATATAACCATATAGCAGAAATCAAGTTTCATGAATCAATTTATTGATAGATAAGCAATACGATAGTCAGAATAGCCTTGTCTAAGAAAGATTCACAGAGTTTCCAACATTGCCTCTAGTCAAGGAACGGGGGCCTGGACAAGTTCCGGGCTCACCCTCAATAAAAGAATATCCATAATAACGATAAGAAATAACTAGCTCGCCCTCGGAAGACGGGGCTCACCACAAAATCTTCAAGAACGGACTAGTCGTCTAGTGGCTGGTACTCAAAATGCTCAGTCCCTACATGGTAAAATCATGTAGGCATAGAGTATGCATTAGTATATTTGAATGTACTAAGTATGCGAGCATGCAATGCATATGAGTTATCAACCTACATTTCAATGTTAGAGGACAAGGATACATAATACAGAGAGAATCATATATTCAATGGAAATATATATACAAGATGCCATAAAATTCATGATGCATGCAATCAATAATGCTCATATATATATAACGGGGATGGACCATAATTGATACATCAAACTCATGCGAGCTATTACATAAATTAGACCGATTTGGACCTCCCACCGGTAGGGAGAAGATTACTTGCCAAGATAATCTACATCACACCTTACGGACTCACCATTTTGGGGATGGTCACCTTCCTTACGGGAATCACCATTTCGGAAGGATTTTCAGAATCATATATGTATAATGTCCCTATGTTGGCACATAGTTCAAGGAAAGAGAGAGGGCCCTTGGGGATAGCTCTAACAACCCCAATCCATCGGTGCTAAGTCAATAACATCCCACTTGAATACTTATACATATACGTGCTTTCAGAAAATACATTGTTCGTACCAAACCATTCAATATACTTTAGGCTCAAATTTCAAATCATAGTTCATATTTGTAATGCTCATGCAGGGAATAGCTCATTGACATGAATAAAATGGTGCAAGCACCCAGAATGCTCAATGAGCCAGAATCATAGACATACCGGTGATCACCTTCTTGTCATAGACAACATCTTATCAGAACCATATCATAATCGTATCTGAAAGCAGAGTTGGACTTAACCCACTTCATAATTTTCATATATCCACATTCATATATGCAATGCAATGCATGATGTGAGAATAGCACGGGTAACATAGATTCATGTTACAATCAGCCATATAAGAATGAAATTTAGGAAACCCACAGTTAAATCCACATATAAGTCATAGTAGTAGTCACCCATGTACAAATCAATTTTCAAAGGGGACATGCATACTCACAACTTCATAACTCAATGTAAATCATCATGATTGTAGTCCCAAAATGAATTTAAATCAAAGGTAAGATACAACCCATACACTGATTATATTTAATAAAACCCAATATTGAAATCTTACATTTAAAGTGACTAAAATTCATAAAATCAAGTGAAAGGAAATTTTGGATCTTCTTGGTTGAAATGAACCAAGAATCAATCCCACATACCTGACTTGAGGAGTAGAAAATCAGACTTGAATCGACCCAATAGAAACTCTAGCTTGAAACCTTGAAGGAGTGGAGAAGTGATCTTAAGAGGAGTAGAGTTCTCAAGTGAATTAAGGATTTAGGATAGGTAAAAAGTCGTAATTCATGTTTTAAACAAACCGTAATATCATAAATGCCATTGATAAAATAGACTTGAATTTGATCCATCTGGGTCACACGATCCGATATACGGTTCATGTATAGTAACACGGATCGTGAACGGTGCCGTGGCCCATGACTTAGAGTTTGCAGAAGGAAGTTCCTACAGAACCAAGTGGTGCCACACAGACGGATTCACGAACCATCTGACATGACACGGACCGTGCCACTATCCGTGTGAAGACACTTGGGATAAATCTTGCACGGCAAAGTTATGAGATGGTGATTTTATACTTAGAATAATTTCCACACAGGAAGCGACACGGAAGGCCACACAGACCATGTGGTGTCACGTGGACCGTGTGAAGGTCTGTGTGCCTTCACTTGGCAATTTTCCACGTCCCAAGTTTGCCCCAATGGGAAACTGATCAAGTGTCACTCCACGGGAGGCCATACAGACCGTGTGGTTCCACACGGACCGTGTAAGCTCCTCCGTAAAGTGATGTCTGGCAGTTTTCCTGGAAAAAATTTCGGGACCTCAAGGTAATGCCAGTGAGAGAAAAATTTGGGTCTTTACAAGTTAAGTCATATGAAGCGATGTTAGAGAAATTGTAAGGCCTATCAGCAAAGAATTACTCAAGTCTATAACAATCACTTGTCTAATTCTAGACTAAGTGCAACATGCTCACAATCAAGCAATAAATAGTTACCAAAACACACCAGAATGTAAGGATGATATCAGATAATAAAATTAGCATACTACATCTTTCAAAGCTTGATAAAATATCCCGAAACATAATTTCTAGCCTATTAAGTATACCTCAAATTCATCAAATCGGCATACATTAACATATTCAAGCTCAATATAAGGAATGAAAAGGCACAGTCTATCTTATCGCCGATCACACATTTTTTAAATCACAGTTCTAAAGCTTTTTTCTTATATACAACCTCGAAATGCTAACACACTGTCAAAATTAAATTATAATGTTAATACAGTTATTTAGACACAAAAACTACATAAATCGAAGATGGATCAAAATTTGGGTCTAAAACAAAAAATATGAAAGCCATGTCAAAATTTTTAAAATTAACTCCCCAAACTTATGTCCCAAAATGGAACACAATTCGAGACTCAAAATAGCCTACAATCAACCATGTAAAAATTCACAATCAATGCACCAAAAAGGACAGCTAGCAACCCCTTCGAGATCAAAATTATCTCAAGTCAATAATCTTTGATACTTCCCAAAATACTTCTCCACTAGCCATGAACTGTTGATCTTTGAATCACCTTAATTGGAGCTCTAAAGCTTTTAAAATTGCTAAAAGAAATAATAAAGTTGGGGTTGATCGCGTTGGATCTTATTTAAAAAGATTTGTAAAAACATTTCTCCATAATTACGGAAGCGTGCATAGCTCGCACATTCAGAAGGTCACTGAGTCAGGCCTTTGCGAATGCAGAGGCTTATCGCAAATGTAGAAGGCAAGCTGGCTGGGCACCACAAATGTGCCTTGGCTAAAAGCAAACGCGGAGGACACCTACCTAGGCCTTCACGAACCTTGCTAAGGGATCTTGCAAACATGAAGGGCAAAATGCCCTGCACCGGTTGATGCATATCAGTTGATTTTGGTCAAGTTCAAATTCTCTAATGGGTGCTTGAGATCCATTTGAAATTCTGTGTGGGCAAACGATCCATGCTTCTCCATCAAATTTGGCATTATGGACTCAACAATGAAGTCAAAATTTCTAACAAAGATCATCTCGATAAGAATTGAATCTCACACCTAAATGCCTTTTTTTTTTGTCAATTTTCATAGAGAGGCTCAAGATTAGCTTGAAAGTTTTGAAAAACGCATGAAAGATTGTTCTAGATCAAACTCGATATTTTGAAACATAAATGCACGGATGAGATTCTCATTCAAACACACTTGTCACACCCCTATTTTCCCCCGCGCGTGTGGTTTCGAAAAATAGAGTTTTTCCAATTAAAGTGACATTTTGAAAAGAGATTATTTATTTATTTAGAGTCGCCACTTGGAATTGAGTTTTGGTGTTCCAAGTCACCTTTTTTTTTTATCTCTAATCAAAAGGAAATATTTTTTATCTGCAAACCAGAAATTCGGGTAAGGAATTCTATTGACCGAGAGGAAGGTGTTAGGCACCCCTCGAGTCCCATGGTTCTAGCATGGTTGCTTTATTGATTTATGTATGACTTAATCTAATTTTGAAAATATTATATTTCTTGGTTTTGCAAAAATTTATTTACCTATCTTCTTCAATTTATCTGAAATTTATTTTTTAAGAAAAAAAACTATCATATTTTATTAGCTCGTGGTGTATTGATAGCAGCGCTTTCCAATCTTGCCACGAATTTAGTTATCTCTTTGTTTTTTACTCTTCCAGATTTAAATTACGTTACATTTTGATTTATTTATATATTTCGGAATGACATGAGAAGAATTATAATTTTTGAATACTTACCTATAATTTCCAAGATTTAAATTTTAAGTTAGTCCAACTAATTCTTGCCGTAACTTATATTAGAATACGACAAACAAACAAACGAAACATGAAAGATCAATATAATTAAGTTCCATCATCAATATTCCAACTTAATTTCGTTTAATTGTATATTATTCTTGTCTTATCTATAAATTAAAGTAAGCTAAATAAAATAAAATAAAGTACTCTACTCAACCATCTGTACACCCAAAAATAGTTATATATACACAAGTGTTTATTCAATAAATTATTAGAAGATGATATACTTAACATATTCTGTCTCTTTTTTTTTTTAAAAAAAAAACTCATCCGTAACTTTTCACTCACATATAACGTATTCTTCTTTAGTGTCTATCATACAAATGCTAATGAACAAACTTACAAGAATATATGTCAACGATATTTCAGGAAAATATCAAACATAATAAGGAATGAATTTTACGTAATAATCAACTTGGCACACCAAACAATATAAACAATCATTTGAATAACTCTATGTATATTTTGATTAACAATAAAAGTTACAGAGAATAAATAAAGTAAGAACCTGTGCGATGAACTAGCTAAAGGCGAAACCGAAAAACCTCGAATAGGAACCGAACTCAATTCTCTTCGAAAAAATTCCTTCTTTCCCTTTTCTTACTTTTCCTCCTCTTACTTTCTTTTGTGCTGACTTTTCCCTTTTCTACTTCTACTACTCTTTCTCTTTTTTTTTACTTCTTTGCTGACCCTCTTTTCTACTCTAACTTCTCTCCTTTTGCTTTACTCCTTTTTTCCTCCTCTCTTTTTTCACCCCCTTTCTTGCTTGTGTGTGTGTGTATTTATAGCCAAAAAAATGAAAGTTGTAGTGTGTCATGTTGTGTAGAAGTGGGGTGATTTTGTGGGTTAGTTGGGTAAAATATGGGGGAGTGGGGTTTTGTGGGTAGTTTTAAGAATTATTTTAGTTTTTCTTTTTATTTTATTATTTTATATTTTTTTGTTTTGTTTTTGGTTTTTGAAAAGAAAAGAAAATGTTAGAAAATTACTATAAATAAAAATAAGAAAAATTAACTAGCTAAAACTAAAATATAGTTAACAAAGTACTAACAATGCTAGATTATACATTAAAACCAAAATTAAAAGAAAACATATATTTTTTAGAAATTTCTTTTCTTTAAAATAAAATTTACATCAAAAAGTTATTATAGATAAAATAAAAATAGCAATATTTAATTCAAAATATTTAAACACTAAAAAAATATATAATTTAAGTTTGGTCCAAAATTAGGTGTTAACAACACTTACCAAGAATATTGACCAAGATCAAACTTAGGACAAAGTTTTAAAATCTAAAATATCTACAGCACAAACTTTCACTAAAAGCCTCAAGATTCGAGCCAACAATGGCACTAGCCTAAAATGTCCCTTTTAGAGCTATTGGAATGGTCATAATTGCATGAGGTGTTTGGCAAAGTCATAAAGTGCTTAAGTTTAGCCTTAAAACGTACCTTAAAAAAAAATCAAAAGCCAAAAATAGATACCTACCTATTTTCGGCTTTTAACTTTTAAGTAAATTTAAAAAAAAAAAGCCTATCCAAACACTAAATAAGACCGTTTGCCTAAAGTTTTGGTCGAACTCGACTATTCAAGTTTCAAAATTCGCAAAATTCAAAAATTTGCACAAAATTCAAACGAATGACTAGACATTTGAATCGCCAACGTCATTAAGTCATAGATGACTTGATGTTGCTATAAGAATGTTCTAAATAATGGAAAAAATATTTACACACAAAAAAAAAAACTAAATGGTAATTACATGTTAGTGCGTCCTTTTTGATTATGTACACACATGAGAGATTATTTTATTTGCTAGCGTATTTCCACAACTCAATCATCATAAATATATAAAGGGTCACAATCAACATGTCGGAATGTTACTATATTTCATCTCTTTTCACCTTTTTAGTGGGTCACTTCCATTAATTATTAAAATGATATTGACCATAATAGTTCAAACGCTAGAAAAGAATTTGAGGCGCTTTTTATGCTTAATTCTTTATTATTTTTTGTGATTATGATTGTTGACAACAAACTCATTTTTGAACGTGGAAGAATAATCAGTTGAACATTTAAGATTATATTATGTATATAAAAATTGTATTAAATATAAATATGTTTGTAGTTTTTATATATGCATATATCAATAAATCTTTCTTGACAAAATAAATTTTCAAATTTATACCTATTTCAAGGTCAAACCAAATTCAGGTATATGTCGATGTTTGGTTGGTATAGAAAAGGAAAATTCTTGAAGTTAAAGTTAGACCTTGAATCTTCTCATTTCAAATAGTACTATTTTTGCATTTGATTAAACAAGAACAAACAAAAGAAGTAAAAATTTCTATTGACTTTGAATTTCACAACTTAAATGCCATTAATTCAACCAAAAATTTCTGGAGATTGAAAGTTTCAAATCGGGTGGTTGTAATGTTCGGTCAATAAAAAATTTAGGGCCATTCAATCAATTAATAGAAGTTTATTCTCCCTTCTTCTATACCAGTTCATGTTTTGCACGTATATGTTATGTCAATTTATAAATTATATATAAATACTATTTATCATTAAATAAATATAATATTCATGTAAACAAAATTAAATAAATACTATTAGTTTGATGCAATAGTTGAGTCTATCCACGTCAAAGATGAGAACTTCAATTCAATTGCTTATATAAAGATATGTTAATAACTTTGAATACATAAAGTAATAATTTAGAGTTGAATAATTAGAAGGAGTAGTTTGATGTTTTCTATAAAATTTTATGAATTTTTTTCTTTTTAAATTTGTTGTATTAATAGTCACAATCTTAGTTAATTATTTTCATAGAATAGTTTTAAATCAAAAGTGAATTCTAAATATAAAGAAATTATAATCCAAAAGTGAATCTTGAAATTACATAAATAAAAGATTAAAAATAAAAGTTCGACTACATGGTGCCATGATAGACCTATGACTACCTCAAAACAAATTAAACAAGTTTAAAAGTTCTACTCTAAAGCTAGATGAAATAGTATGTATCCACCGAACTCGATGAGGACTCACCAATCAACTGGAATAAGAGGAAAATCTTCAACGGAGTGTCTGTTAATGATCTCCGGTACCTGTCTCTGCATCATGAAAAAATGCACTACAAGAGAATGGGCCTTTAGCGAAAGGAAACTTAGTCGCTAAAAGTGATAATCTAGTCGTTAATGATCATTTACGATTGGAAAAAAATTGGTCGTCGCCTGTCGTTAGTAGCTCCGACGTTATACGTAAGCGACCAAATTTTAATCCGGTCGTTAATAAATCATTAGTGATGGCAAAAACGTAAGTCGTTAGATCTCTTTTTGCGATCACATTTTCCTGTTGTTAAGTTTTATTTTTGTCACTAGATAATTTCAAAAAGTGATATTATAAGCGCTTTTAGCGACCAAAATTCAGTCATTAATATTATCTAATATCAATAATTTAACAACCAAATTTTTCTTAATTTGTTGATGATTTTTTTAAAATAAATATTATTATATAAAAAGTTACATTTTTTCCCTTTCATAATTGACAAATAAAAATAATTATTTCATATGTATTTAAACAAACATTTCAAAACTCATAACATAGTATTATAAATTGTTGATAATATAAGCATTGTACATAGCTCATTACAAAGAACAAAGATGTTTTAAAAATCCTACAAGAATAAAAATAATAATCTAGAATATATATGTCGAGATGGTAGTTAATATTTGTAAACAAATATCCTAGATAATAAGTAAAATAGGTTTAATTAACTTTCTGCACTTCAACTTCTTCATTTGCTAACATCTTCAATTATTTTAATTCAACTAGCTCCGCACTTGAAGATCCATCATGACTTCGAATTCTTGATCATCTGTTGCAAGGATAAAAGTTTGCGTAAGTTGAATAGTTCAATTGGTATGTTGCAAAGACACAATTGATGATTGTATAACTATTTTTTCATAATAAATCTTGATTTGTAAATGATTTGTTTGACAAGAAAAATCAGCAAAGTGGAAAAGCACAACATTAAAGTGTATATGGTAATAGTTTGGCCCAAAGATAGTAAAATTTGCTTACCAGTATCTACAAATATATAGCATCAGTTTATTATATGTGTTATATATCTTAGAAAATCTAGTCTTAAACCTTTTATGTTCTTAAATCATTTGGCCAACCATGATAATTTTCAACAAATTATTTCTCAAGTTCGGAGGCAAAGAGTGATATGGACCAAATAGAGAGAACATGGAAGAAGTCAATTTTTTTAAAAATTACATGATGACTTGAACGGTTCAATACTTACTAGTTTTCTAATAACGTTGGCCGAAGGATTCAAATTTGATTTCTATGCAAAAGCTAATGGACGTTGAATTACCATAAAAGAATGGTGACTCACTACAACATCAACCTTGGTTTCTAAAATCGAACTTTGTCATTTCAGTTGTGCCATGATTTATCCTTGAAAAGGAATAAGATTTATTAGCTCCGATTCTCAAGTATTTCTAATTGTCAACTCCAAATGCAAACACTACTTCTACAAAAAGCTAAAACCATCCAAACTTACTTGGACAACTATGTATAGGAACCAAAACAAGAAGGGTACTGCACAAGTAGCTTCTAAGTAGAGGGGACGTACCCATTATGGGTTATAACCTTGGAGGCAATTCAGAAGAAGAGAGCTAAAAGGCCCAAAGTTCGAGATACTACAAGGGAGGATTCTCTTTGTGAAATGAAGGAAAGGATCAAGAAGACAAAGAATGAAAAGAAGTCTATGAAAAAAGAGGTTTAGACCAAGTCTCATAATATTTATCAAGGAAGTAAACTAAAATGTATTACTCGTCCAGTACATAATCAGATTTGTAAAGCTAGAGTTGTGACTTGCGAGTTATTAGGAGACAACAATGAAGTAAAGTTTATCAATTCAACATACTAAAACACTTCAGTGATATTTCAATCAAGTATGTTGGACAATATATTATGAAGGCAAGTAAACAATAAACAACAAATAGTATAATGATAAGCTACTTTGCCCAAATTTTATTTTTAAATTTTAATCAGCTACGTAAAGAGCACATCAATTATCTCATCTAGCTCCTTTAATAATCTATTAAAAAAAGTAAATTGATAAAGTTCAAGGCATTTAGATTCAATTGACAACTTAAAGAATTGGAATTTCTTCACTTCATGTCTATTACATAGGAGCTATAATTTTTAGTTTAACTAGTCACATTAGCTAACTAATATCGATACTTCAAAACATAAGTAGTAAAATCATTACTCACCTGTAATATAATTTCAATCATTATTTTGTTCATATGATGGTGATATTGATGAAGGGTATTTGAACATTGCTCTTTCAAACATTTCACATTTCCTTTTTATGATATCCGTGCATTTTTTCATGGATTCATTTTCTTTTCGACTCGCATTTAATTCTTCTAGTAGTGCAACCTTTTTCTTTCGACTCACATTTAACTCTTCTAATAGTGCACTCTTTACAGATCTGCCTTCTTTCAAATCTTTACTAGTTATTCTGCCACCAAAATCAATCACATGACTCTTAAACTTGATAGAATACAAAGAGGTCAAGAGATTTGGTAGAGAGAAGGAGAATGAATACTTACTATTGATCTTGTAGAGGAGGAAGTTCTCATATTCCCTATAAATTGAAGCTCTCTCTGTTTCAAGAGAAGAAAATGATCACAGTTGGTCAAAAAACTTAGAAGCTCTCTCTGCACTCTCTTATGAATAAAGAGAATAAACCCTAGACAACTATGGATCTGAAGAAGAAATTGAACGTGAGGTCTTTAAAAGAGAAATTCCTTGTATCTAATTAACCTAGAGGGAACAAAAATTGTGTCTTTTTTTGTTTAATTTATTTGTAAAATCGATTTTTAACCCAAATTTCATTAATCTTCAATAAATGTTAAAATATGAAAAAAAAAGTTATATATATACACACACAATTACTTTTTTAACGACGGGAATAATAATTTATGACGACTAAATATTCACCCCCTCGCTTATAATAACTTAAATGCTAACTTTACCGGCCAAAACAATATTGTGTCGTTATAAATATATTTTTACGACCATATAAATGTCCTCACGATAAGAAATGGTCGTTAAAAAAGCACTTTTCTAGTAGTGATGGAGGCACAAATGGACGTCAGTACGTGGAATGTACGAGTATGTAAAATAGCTTAGTGAAACAAATATAGGTAGAATAACAATAACTCAAAAATGCTCAATCAAGATGTCAAATGTCTATCTAAAGCAAGAATAAAGAGTAGACAATGACCAATCAATACAATCCAAATCAATCTGATCTAATCAAGTCAGAGTACTATCAGTATAGAACCTATCTGAGAGTTTCTCTTATCCGACAACAATTACTTATGAGCCAGTGATTGTACAACAATCCCGTTGATGTTGCCACAACCGCTCAATATTTGCCAGGGCAAAGAAGGAATCGGTCCATACTAGATCAGATCAAATCAAACGAGTCCTCTATTCTTTCAGTGACCTATCAAGAGGAAACATCCATCTAACCAGTTTCAATCTTCTCCTACATTTGGCGGCATAGTTCTGGAGTTCGAGTTATACTAATCTCATTCAACTCGGCGCTCCATACTCCTCTCAAGACTTAGTGCTCATAAAACCTCAATTAACTCTAATTAACAAATCAATGAGTCTCTTAATGGACTCTTTCAGCTCATCAGTTTTATCAAGTCAATCTTTCAAGACAACATTTAAACAATTACGAAGGAGGACTTTCAATGCATGCATATCTAAGAGTTCAAATTTGAAGACTCACAAGGCCATCAAGTTCTATCAACCTATTATCATGCTCAATCAAAATCACAGTCAATATTCTCAAGTCAAACTCAATCCCTAAGTTCGTTCATGCAATTTTGTATAAAATATATAGGGTTATGAGATGCTTGGATAAAACATTCATTTAGTAAAACAAGTTCTTGATGATCATCAAGCATATAAAATACATAAAATATATATAGTCATAAGGAAAATTTTCAAGAAAACCTTCATAAAGATCCAATGCATTCACAATCAAACTATCACAAGTCTTAGGGGTACATGGGAGAACAACCTCATGTTTTAGGTTAGCCTTACATAACTAGAAGTTTGGAAAAACTCACAAGGTTATCTTCAAAACCCTGACCTTTTCTTCCTTGAAACCTTTTTCTAAGTTTGAGAGAGTGTTTTAGCGTAAAAAAGTTGATCTGACACATTTAGGTGTAAAAACTCCAAGTTTAGGCTTTGAAAGGGTGGGAAAATACCGAAATAACCTTTCTTAAAAAGCTGTTAAAAGTCGTTTACGGGACCATCTACAGCCGGTAGAAACTTCCACGACCCCTAGGGACCCTTTCATAAACTTTTGGCCAAATTTTGGGGTCTCTTTATCACTTCCACGAGCCCAATCCGACCCGTAGATGGGTCCATAAAGTCTGGGACCGAAAATTAAATTTTCAAAAAAAAAAAATTCCCACAAGTTAGCAGACGGGCCATAGTTTAATCCATGGCCTGTAATAGGTTTTGTATGTCCAACTCTACTCTAACAGACTTCAGTAAAACAGCCATAACTTTTGACTCCGAACTCCAAATGAGGTGAAATCTGTTGCGTTGGAAAGATAATTCAAGACCTTTTATTCGGTAGGTCATGTGTTACCTAATTCTTTGTGTGCTAAGAGTTATGATTATTTAAAGTTGACCCTTGCATAATCTAACACTAGAAACTCAATTTATAGGAAGGTTTTGAACTCGACTAAGTACTAGAGGTCTCTTATGAACCTAATCTACTTCTAATACTCTTCAAACATATAAAAATGAGCCTTAAAATATAGGTACATGTAAGACATCACTAGGTTCAAGCTTATATACTTACGATGAAAAACTTTGGGTCCTATGAATATATTTTTGGGGTATTACAGACAATATTTTATTTGGTTTGATTTTAATAAAAATAAATTTTTAAAAAATAATTAATCGAACCAACAAATTATATACATAACTTTTATAAATAATTTTAAGCACTTGCGGTTTGCAACCCTAATGTGTATGTAATCTTGTGAACTATATCTTATTTTGTGATTGTAGTGATTTGTACCTTTATCTTTTTTTTTTTTGGGGGGGGGGGGGGGGGATGGGGGCTAAACAAAGAGAAAAATTATATTAATAATTAATATGTATTATTAAAGAGAGTGTCAGGGTTGAGCCTGTCGAAGAAAGAGGGTATTCCACTATACTATTACATAAATTTACTGGCTTATGCGACATTATGCGGCATGACAAAAAAATTTTTGTCTTTGTCTGATTCTAATATCCTTCATATAAATACAGGTGAAACTTCCATAGAAAAAAAAAGGAATTTTCTTCTACTAGCTTAGCTCCCTCTTTTACTAGGGTATCTGTCATTCGATTCGTCTCCCTATATATTGTTTTTTATTGTTTACGAGGATAAAATAGAAAATTAGATTAAAGAAAAATAAAAAATTATTTAAATTAAAAATAAAAGTAAAATTGAATACAAGTCTTTTGCTTCTTCTTTTCCATGAGAATGAAGAGCAATTATTCATTTCTAGTATATCTTTTTATGCTTTAGTCTCAGTATTAATCTCTCTTGGAAAGGATATCATTAATTTTTGCAAATAAATTTATTTCATTTTGATCAAATAATTGTTTCTTCCAACCATCTGTTGTTTGGGGTGAAATTTTCTTCTTTCTTTTCTTTTTTGTTGGGGTGAAATTCTTTTATTTGTAAGTCGATGAGAATATTTATTTCAGTTTTTATTCTAACTTTGTAGGTGCATTAAGAAAGAAAGATTAAATAGTCAATTATGTTGTTGGCAGAAATCAAATTAATTATATTTTTAAATCCCACAAATATAGAACTTGTTAATTTTTCTATTTTATCCTTGTAAATAATTGAAAAAAAAAACTTTTTATGATTTTGCAAAGAACTAAAAAAACTATGTTGTAAGTTACAAAAGAATATCTCTAATAAGCTAATGAACTTCATACCTTTAACCCCATTTCCAAAAATAATCCACAATCTTAAACTCATTTATTCAAAGAAACAACTATGAAATTTACCTTTAAAATATTATATATCGAATTCTTATGAACATTTTTCTCTTGATTAAAAACTTATAAATCTTAAGTGTTATAACCCAAGAAAATTATAACTCCTCTACTAAAAGAGTAATAATGAATTTAAAGCTAGAAAAAGATGAAAAAGTCTTTCTAATGGTAGGAAAACAAAATAAAAATGAGAAATATCCTTAGGTGTTTTAAAAACCAAATAACCAATTCAAATCAATAATAATCAGATCAATAAATATTTACTATATTTAATTTAATTTTAATAATTAAAAAATCAACTAAATTGTTTGATTTTTAGTTTAACCAATAGTCAACCCATGAACAGTAGTAGAAATAATAGACTGTGAAATTTCTTTTAAAAAAATTATATTTGTCCAGAATTGTCTTCCTTCTTAAGTATATTTTGACCAACTAAATTTGAAAAGAAAATGATTTCCTCCATCCATACCAAACGCATCCTTTATTCTTCAACTCATTTTTTCTGTGTAAAATTTTCTCAAAAAAATGCATTAAAAAATTGCATTCAAATATATAAATTACTTAATTCAAAATTTTTAAAAAAGTATGAAGTGTTAAAAATATACTTAAATTATCTTTTCTTTTAGCATTTAAATCTAAATAATCACTCATTAATTTGAAAAACATACCTCTCTTTTAGTGCACTCTCTTAGATATATATTTTACACTCTTTCTTTTATTTTTAAAAAATTATCACATGGACAAAATATTCCTTTTTGATAAAAGTTATAATTTTAAAAGTTGTTTTGGGGGGGGGGGGGGGGGAGGGGTGATACCCGTTGGTACCGGATTCAAGGGATTAGTGCACCCTTCAAAACAGCATAACAACATTCCTTTGGAAACAAAAAAAATGAATCTATTCGAGGGGGAGATGAGAGATATTTTGTTCCACCACAGAAAATTATTTGATTCTTGTCTTTCAAAAAAATTCCACGACATACCTGAATAATCTTTTAAATCATTTATAGGATTTAATCATTGCTAACAACGGAGTCATCTCTTTCGCTATCTGCATTTGGTATGGTTATTTGCTTTGATAATAATAAAAAGATTAAAGTAACAGTATCCAAAAAAAAAAAAAAAATTAAAATAATAAAATTTAAAATATTTTTCTTATCCTACTCCACCACCTCCTAACCTCTTCCCCTCCCTCCACCCTCAAATTTTTATTTTTTTAATTCTTTAAATTATTTTTTTGAAAAAAAAACTCTTCATCTCCCCTCCACCTCCCCAAACCCATCTTCTTGCCGCAAAATATATTTTAAAATAAATTCTTTATTTAAGTTATAATTAGTATTCAAGTAGGAAGAATACTTTTTCTAAAAATGTATATATTTATTTAACACAATACGAAAAAAATGAGAGGGGAGAGAACCTTTTTTTTTAAATAGAAAAGTAAAAATAATATATGGAGAAGGAGCGAATGGTGTGAGGCAGGGGGAAGGGAGGGGGTTTCAAAATATTGGAGAGTGGGAGGTTGTGGACTTGTGGGCAGCGGGATACGAGGAAGGTTGCCGTGGGATAAAAAAATAATTCAAATTTATTTTTTTTAAATAATTTCTTTCTTTTTTTAAAATAGTGATACTTGAATTTTTAATTTTTAATTAATACTAATAATTTATTTTATTTTTGTTAAGATAAAGTATTTTATTTATGTGGTAAGTTCTATTAGTTAAATAAATGAGATGTTTAATTCAGGTGGAATGTTGTGTGGAATTAAAAAAAGTGTATTACACGCGTTTTTAAAATTAATGAATAATAATTTAGTTATAAAACTCACATTCTTAAAAGTATGTTTAGGTATAAAATTTTAAAAAATAAATAAATATATTTTTTATACTTCACTCATAAAAGATTTATGACTCTTAAATTCCCATGGAGATTAATGTTGCTTATTTAATGTTTGATATTCTTGCTATTTTATTTGCTAGACTTGAAAAGACAAATTTGCCTTGCAATAGCTCTAAGTATATTATTGTATATACATTAAAGTAATAGATGAATAATTAATGATTTTTTAGTCCACAAAAATAGAATCGACACTCTTATCACATGGAAGAATATTTTTCTCTTAAATTGCAAAAGATGTGTTTGCAATTTTGTATGCATGGCTAGACAAGTGCTCATATTTTGACTAATGTCACTATAAATGTTAAATGAACAGATTGAGCTAAATTTAAAATTAATTAAATAATTTTATTTTAATAAATGACTTATCCAAAATTATTTTTGCTGAAACAATCTGAGAAATCGGTCTTAATATGCTCCCTCTCCCTGCCCCTATTTATTTATTAGGACCATATGATATTTATTTAAAATATTGTTTTAAATTTTTATGACAATTTTAATTGGATCAATCAGACTTACATATCAATATAAATTTTAGATATGCATAAATTGGGAATGTCAAAATTAATTTGTCCAAATTTAAAAGAATTAGACACATCATATTTTCTTCGTGAACTAATTTTATCGTCCTGAAATATTATCAAAATAACAAAATATTAAAACCAAAAAGAAAAATTGAAGTAAAATATGGAGAGGGTGTATATAATTGCACTTGAAGGTGCAACAACATTGCCCTTTGCAATAATCTTTTTTCTTGAATGTAGTCCTCTATCGAATTATACTTGTTACGTATTGATTTGATACATCTTTTAATGTGCGATAAATATAAAAATAATTTTAATATATCATAATTTGAATATAATAAATTTAATATTTTTAAAAATGCATAAAATATTATTACAATTAGTAATAAAAATAAATTAGAAATTCTATTTTTTTTTATTAAACTAAACAAATAAAAATACCCATCTATTTTTCAATATATTGACAAGTAAAAGTATAAGAAGGGAGTCCTATGGTATTATCATTGTGTGTGAAAAAACAGTAAAATCGAATTTTCCTTTGTAATCCTAAAATATTCCTTTCATACATTCCATGTAATCCAATTTTTCCATTTCAAAGATCTTCATATTGACTACATTCCCCCCCAAATTGGGCATAAATATTTCTATATAAGAAAAAGGAACATGTTGGGTAGACTATTCGACTCCGTGTATGGTTTCCTTTATGTTCCAATGACAAATTACCTAAAATATTGTTCAACTAATTCATATCTGGAGAACCATTTTTTCCGATTGATTTTTAGATCATATCTAAAACTCGAACCCGAAGTACTTACTTAAACTATTAGTAACAAATTCATAGCAGTGATTTATTGACTTCTGGAAGCTTCACTTATTCAACCAAAACTGTGGAGCTCTAGTAAGGACTATTAGGCTATTCAACCAATTTCGTAGCACATAAAATATGAAAGATGGATATATTCCTACTTTATCGGACGATTAATATTTACGTATTCAAAAGTCTTTTTTATTTTCATATTTGATCACTTCGAAATTATATATTTACCTATTGTTTTTTAGCAATACTTGATAGGAGTGGGTATATAATTTGTATATTTTATAGAATCAAGTGGGCGCGCATATTTCTATTACGTAGAAGTGTCATGAGAAAGATGACCAATAGTATTTTAGTAATTTTAATTTTATTTAAGGGAAAAAATAATAATTGTATAATTAATAGTCAAAATAAAAATCTAGAAGAATCCATAACATATTCATACTTTTGTTATGGACCCATAAGGATATTTTTGTAATTGTGTTAAAATGAAAAGTTTGTATTAGTTAACTTTTGGCAAACAATAATAAATGTTAAACTTGTTTGGACATGTTTTAGAAATAAAAAATTTGAACTACTTTGAAATAAAATATGTTTGAATAGGTGGTTTTTTGCTCCTAAATACGCTTTTAAGGATTAGTGTGTAAATAAATTTTTGGTATTAAGTTACATAATATGACCAGTACTAAAGTTCGTATCTTCATCATTAAAATAGTCTTAACAATGATATAATGATATTTTTTATTAAAGTTAAAGAAAATATCAACTTTAGTGGTCGAAAGAGAAAACAATGTTTGACTATACAAAAATTAGTAATTTGATAATGTATTCGTTGAAATATTAAAAGTTATTAGTTTTTCATTTTTATATAAGATATTTTCTTAATATCAAATATGAAAAACTATTTAACAGAGAAAATTTGAAAATAAAAATTTAATATTCAAATTTGAGGAATATTAAATTATAAAATAAAAAAATGAAGAGTTAAACATAAAGAAGAACAACAAAAGAAAATGTCAATGGTAATAGACTATGTTAAGAAACATAAAGAAAGAAAGAAAAACTTAAAAATAAATAAAGGGAAAACCAATCTGAAAAAAAAAGTGTATTTGTTATTTTGTGGGGGTAAGATTCAAAGTTTTCTTTTATGGCATAATATTGAGAGTTCAATATCAATTTTTAAATAATTGATTTAATTTAGAATTTAACATAAAGGTAATTGTTAGTATTTTATATAGAAATAAAATTGCTTTCATGATTCTTTTATTTTTGTAGAACTAGAAATTAACTTTTTAATAAATACTTTCAATATTAACATCAAAATAAATAGAACTATTTTGAACAATAATAAAATGAATCACAATTAATCGACAAAGCTAATCACAAATAAATTATACTTGAGTTGATCAAAGATTTGTATATATTATTATATGCAAAATTTCTAGTGCAAATATTACAAATAGAAGATAACAACTGCAGAAATAAATACTACTTGCGAAAATATATGAAGATTGATAATTTTTTTTTTAAGATATCAATATTTTATATATTCCTCAAACATGAAATGTATTAATTTATAATCTAACATACTTTGCTATTTCCTCTATGCCTAGAATTTCTTAGAATTCAGCTTTCCCAAATTTAATTGTAAATGACACATTTATATTATATGAACATTTGAAATAAATGATACAGTAATATATTAAATTTGTTTACCCAAAAAAATATGTGAACTTATATTATCTAGTGTGTGTGTATATATATATAAATTATAAAAAAAAATACGGAAACAACCACTCTATCTTTACGAGGTAGTGGTAAGTCCTGCGTATATTTTACCTTCCCCAGACCCTATCTTTGGGTATGGTTTCGTGCTTTCTTCTCTATTTTCCTTTTGAGTTTAGAGAACTCTTGGCAGCACTTTTAAAGAGTTTTTTCACAATAAGATCATTGGGTAAGTGATTTTTGACTTAGAGTTTTTAATTTTTTATTAATTATTTTAGGTATGAATTAGCTCTATCTTTATCATGACATTTTTTATTGTTATACTAAGACTGTGACCTTAGCAATACCTAATATACTTATATTTTGAGTAAAAAGGTACTAGTGGTTCTTATCCTAGTCAGGTGATTTCCTTCCTCCATTCAAGAGATAGATTGATAGAGGGTATTTGTCTTGAATTTCATTTAGGATATTAGTGTTGAGCAACCTCCCATGGAGTCTGTTCTCGTAAGTTAGGAGTTTGAAGATGTGTTCCTTACTAATCTTTCAAATATCCCTCCCATTAGAGATATTAGTTTTGCTATTAATCTAGAATAGGAACTAAGTCTATTTTTATGTTTCTTACTAATCTTTCAGATATTCCTTCCAATAGAGATATTGATTTTTGTTATTAATCTAGAGCAGGAGTTAAAGCTATTTATATCTCTTCGTATCGTATAGCTCTGGCTAAGTTGAAAGAGATACTTCAAGGTTTATTTAGTAAGGGACTTTTTCGCCCTAGTTTGTTATCTTGGAGATGCTTCGATCTTATTTTTGAAGAAAACCTATGGGTCTATAGTATTGATTATAAACAGTTGAACAATGTAATTGTCAAGAACAAATATCCTCTTTCTCGAATTAATTATTTTATTTGATGAGCTTCCAGGAGCGGCCCACTCTCTAAGATTGACTTAAGTCTGATTATCATCATCTGGGGATTAGAGTATAAGATATTCTTAAGATAACTTTTTGAACTCGTTATCGTCATTATAAGTTCGTAGTTATGTTAGTTCGACCAATATCCTGATGATGTTTATAGAATTAATGATTGGGGTGTTTTATCCATATGTGGATTTATTCATGATTGTATTCGTTAGTGATATCTTGGTACATTTCAAGATTGAGGCTGACATGTTCATAATTTAAGGATAAAGTTTTAGAGATTATGAAAGAATATGCAAAATTTTTTAGATTAAATTTTAGCTTGACTTTGTGGAATTCTTAGGGCACATGGTATCTAAAGAGAGTATTAGGGTGGATCTGACTAAGATTGAGGCAGTTCGAGAAGGATGAGGCTTACTTCGACTACCAAAATTTGTAGTTTTATGGGGTTAGCCAGATATTATCACAGATCCATTTAGAATTTGTCTTTAATTGCATCCCCACTGACTAGATTGACTCAGAATAATATAGATTTTTATTGGTCCAACGTGTGTGAAGCGAGCTTTCAAAACCTCGTTAACTTTAGTTCCTACTTCGACTTTATCCAAGAAGGGTATAGGTTTCACTGTATATTGTGATGCTTTTGGAGTTGGATTAGATGGTGTGTTAATGTAAAACGAAAAAAGTGATTGCCTATACCTAGGCAATTGAAGGCTCATGAGAAGAACTATATTACCCAAAACTTGTAGTTAGTGACTCTGGTATTTGTGCTAAAGTTCCAGTGTCGCTACTTATATGAGGTGCATGTTGTTATCTTTATCAATCATCAGAGTCTTTAGTACATCTAAAGTTAGAGATATATATATTTGAGGCGATGAAGATGAATTGTGGTTGTTGAAATCCATGAAATGACTATCATGTATCACTCGAAAAAGGTTAATGTAGTGTCAAATGCCTTGAGTAGGAAGTCCTCTAATATGGAAAAATTTTCCTTTACCAAGTTGAGGAGCGACCATTAGCTATCGATGTTCAAAATATACCTAACAACCTTATTGATTGTAACTTTTAGAGGATAGTGGTGTACTTACTTTTGTGGAGGTGCATTCTTCCTTAGTTGAATTGATTCAGAAAAGTCTGTTTGAGGATAAGAAGTTATGCATCATTGGTGACAAAATTTTGAGGGAATAATCTAAGAAATCAGACTTAGACTCAGAAGGTATGTTGAGGATTGGAGATAGGATTTGTGTGTTTAATGTAGGGAAATTGACTAGGTTGATTCTAGAGAAGGCTCATTATTTGAGGTATTATATTCACCCGAGAGTAGCTAAGGTGTACAATGATTTGAGTTAGTATTACTAATGGTGTGGTATAAAGAGGAACATTGTGGAGTTTGTGATTAGGTGTTTGACTTATCAATAGGTTAAGCATGAACATCATCGACCTAGTGGTGCATCTCAAAAAATGCTCATTACTACTTGAAAGTGGGAGTGTTATCATAGATTTCATGGTGGGTTTTCTGACTATCATAGGTGGTTATGATTCCATTTGGGTGGTTGTTGATAGATTGACTAAGTCTACTCATTTCTTTTTAGTTAATTTGAAGAACACGATCGAGAAGTTGGCTCACCTTTACATTAGCCAAATAATTTGATTGCACGAAATGCCTATTTCTTACCAGAGTTCACTTTTCACTTCATATTTTTGGAGGGATTTGTAGCATGACTTGGGTATCTGATTAGATATGAGTTCAACTTTTCACCTTCAGACAAATGGTTAACTGGAGCGAATCATTCAGATATTAGAAGATATGGTTTTGACATGTGTAATTGATTTTGGTGTCCAATAGGATCAACGTTTGACTTTAGTAGAGTTTTCCTATAAATATTAGCTATCATTTCAGTATTTAGATGACTTCATTTGAGGTGTTGTATGGTAGGAAGTATAGATCTTTGATTGATTAATTTTCCATTTTCAAGATGAAAACATTGGATATCTATTTGCTTAGAGATGCGATAGACCAGATCAGTTTGATTTAGAGTCGATGTTCATAATCTAGAGTTGATAAACAAACTATGCTAATAGGAGGGTTCAACCCTTAAAATTTATGGAACGTGACCATGTGGGGCTTAGGATATAAATCATGATGAGATTTTAGAAGAAGAGAAAGCTTCGCTCTAGGTCTATTGGTCCTTTGAAAATATTGAGATAGATTGAAGAAGTGGCCTATGAGTTGGTCTTAATATCTAGTTGATTAGTTGTACATCTAATTTTTCATGTTTTCATGCTTAAGAAGTATGTACCTTATAAGTCTTATGTGACTTCATTTGATTCAATAAGGTTGGGTCCGGACTTATTATTTGAGAAAGAATTTATAACTATTTTGGATAGGCAGGTTCACAAGCTAAAGACAAAGAATATTGCTTTAGTGAAGGAAGTGTAGAGGCACCATCCAATAGGGAGGCTACTTAGGAGACAAAGTTAGACATCCATGACAAATATCCTCACTTTTGGAAGCTTCAGGTATTTTTTATTTTATGTTCAAGGACGAAGATCATTTTTAGTGGTGGATGATGTAATGACCTTGATCTTGAAGGTCATTTTTAGAAAATTACTATTTTTCCCCTCTCATTAGTTATTTCGAGACGTGTTTGATCAGTTTGTAGATATGATTTTGGAGTTTTATTGAGAAGTTAATTTTTTTTTCATGTTTTTGAGTTTTGAAGGCTTAGTTATTTGAAAGTGATTTTTGCCACCAACTAGAGTTACGAGTCTCGTCCATTAGTTCTGGAATGTGAAATTTGATGTAAGAGTATCATTGTTGTTTTTTTTGTTATTCATGAATTTGAGGAGTGAAGTTTGAAGTTTAAGTAATTCCAAATCAAGATTTGACTTAGGTCAGCATTTGATGTTTGGACATTCGTGATGAATTTCTGATGATTCCACTATATACTGCAGTGATTTTAGGCTGGAAGAGATTTGATTTATTTTTCAGGAATACCAAATATGTTTTGATCTTTTCGAGCATTAGGTTAGTTAAGTTGTGATTAAACAAGATTTAGGTCTATGAGAACTTGAATTTATGATCCGATGATTCTATTAAGTCCAGAACATCAAATTTAGTAGGATAGCGTATATAATTTGTGTGAATAGATTTCGAGCGAATTTCAAGGGTCAGTTTAGAGCTTTTGTGTCGGTTGAATTATTCTGCTAAATTCTGGGGCTGGAAGATCCCGCAAAAATAATAGCTTGATTTCTAATGTGACCAGTGCTTTAGTGATGGTCTGATCGCTTAAGTAATGGTCTCCCTTTTTGTGGGGTATGAAGACTGAATTTCAAGATATCTTATTCTTGATTCTTTAAAATACGTGTCTCAAAATTTGAAATTTAAAAAGCAACAAATGATACATAGACATTTATAATATTTCCTTACTCTCTTTTGTTAGAACATAATAGAACTCAACGTACGTTTTATCATTTAGCAATTGAAGTACGAAGAAGGTAATTTTTTTTAATACTAACTTTATATATAAGGATGTGTGGAGGTAAAAAAAAAAAAATGAGGAGAAAGAGCATACTAGCAAAATAAAAAAGAAAACTATGAGTCAAAAAGGTGGGAAACGTTTTCTGACATTTTCCTAGAAATGAAAAGGGTCAAAAGTAAATATCTAATTAATGTTTTCATGTGAATAGTAAACAAAAAAATTAACCAATATTTCAAAGTTAGAATATTTACTCCTTCAAATTTATACCCTCCTATCTATTTTTACTTATTTATTATATTATTTTGAGATGTTCAATAAT
This sequence comes from Solanum rostratum, assembly GCA_029948455.1. Classification (NCBI taxonomy): domain Eukaryota; kingdom Viridiplantae; phylum Streptophyta; class Magnoliopsida; order Solanales; family Solanaceae; genus Solanum; species Solanum rostratum. The sequence continues at coordinate 9,770,288 of CM057053.1, read as the reverse complement.
ATTTATTCACTTTATAAAATTAAGAGATAATTTTTTACTTAATTCTTAATTTATCCTTATCATTAATTATAGTTATTTTGCTATTATATTTTTTTAAATATTATATTGTTATAATCAAAGAGTGATATAATAAAATTATTTTTATTATTTAGGACTGTAGATCAATCAGTTTGGTTCAATTTTGAAATTTATTGGTTTGATTTATCGGTTATTGATTTTTAGATATGCTAAACCATTGTAGAACTATTAAGATATTGGTTATTAACTGTTATCAGTTTCAGTTATCGGTTTAATCGTTAAGGTGGCAAATCAAATGAACCATACACGTGAACTTATGAATTGCATTTTGCTCAAAATCAAACACTATTACATTGTAGAATAACTAAGAATTTAAGATAGTAAAAAATAAAAATATGAAACTATGAACAACTTTATACATCAAATAGTTAATTTAATTATTATCAGTTAACCCGTTAAGAAACAATTTAAAACTATTAAGAATCGATAATCCAATAATAAAAAAAACCCATTAAATTACGAAATCAATAAATCGTTATTAATAAATTAATAACTTTTTTTAATTTAAATAATTAATTTCAATTTAATTTTAAACCGCCTCAATCTCTATATGAATTCGTAAAGAATAAGTAAAATGGAAGGAAAAAAAGTATATGGTTATTGATTGATAAAGAGAGTCCACCTAATTTAGGGGTCAAGAGTTTTACCCAAAGGTGGGCTCTGAGACCTGATTGCCCACCCATTTGTTTTTACCCAAAACACCCTTATCCACACGTGTTACATATTTAAGAAAAAATTATTATTGCATTTAATTTTGTGGAATATTGTACGTGAATATTTTCAATAATTTGTATTTCCATGTGTGATTATTAACTGGGGCTTTTTTTTTTTTTTAATTATTATTGGAGATGTAAAATTATATGGACGTCATTTAATTCATAATATTGAGTACCACTATGTACTCAAACAAGTTTATTTATATATATAAATATAACTTATTAAATTAAAAACTTTATGTTATGTCGTCTCCGTAAAAGTTTTAGTACTGTTGGTTTAATATTTTCTTTCATTTGACATAATTAACTAATCAATCAGGTTCATAAATTAACTTAACAAGGACGGGACAAAATGAGTAAAGTAAATAAATACTTTTTTTTTCCTTCTCTACATCAATTATGTTCTCTCTCTGTGGCAAATTATCTCTACTAATTCTTTTTTATATGCTTCTTAAAGAAATATTAATTAGGAAGAATGTTAGTTAGCTATTTTATCCTTCAATGCTATTTAAACAACTAGTCTAATGGTAAGTGCGCGATCAAAGTGTGTACGTCATCTGATAATAAATATATATTATATAAAAAATTAAATTAAATTTAATTATGAACTTATGAAAAGATAAAATAATTCAGACAAAAGTAATTTGATAAATTATTTATTTGTAAAGATCATATATATCATGGTAAGTTAGAATTTTCCTTAGCGGTCGTAAAGTATTTTCTTGATTCAAATAAGGAAGAAGTAGAAGTTTATTAAATAAGGAAGATTTAGGAGTATTTCTATGGTTAGAAGTCCTTATTTTATCATTTATTTTCATATATTTAAAAGTCAACATTATAAATATAATTAAATAAGAGTTTAAAGAAAAACACTCCTAAATATAAAAGGAGTAGAAAAATATATTACTCTTTTTCTTTTTAAATTTGCTGTATTACATGCTTTTATAAACAAAATATTTGATAATCAAAATTTTAGTTAATTTCAAAGTCTTAAAATTAGAAAAACAATAATATTTTTCCTTTTTCCTCCATAGCTTAGACAATTATTCTATAGAATAGTCCTAAATAAAGAGTGAATTCTAAATATAAAGAAATCCTGAATTCAAAAGTGAATCTTGAAATGATTAAATAAATAAAAAAATTAAATAATAAATTAAAATAAGATAGTGCAAAGATGATTTTATCTAAAAAAAAAAACTTTTAATGATAAGCAAAAAATTCAAACAACATTTCTAACGACCTTCACTCTTTTAATATAGTATCGATATAGATTATAACATCACCTATAATTAAAGGGTTAATTTTTAAGAACAGTAGCTAAAACGGAGACTAAAACAACAAATGTTTTGAACTAATTCTAAAATAATAAATCATTTGAGGCGGTGGGAGTGTATTAATTCCTCAATTTTGTAGCTTTCATACTAACGTTTTAATATTCTTATTACTATATATTTTATTTGTCATGAGAAAATGCTCAACTTTTAATAAACTTAATGTATGATATTATTAGGATGAGAGCACTCATGTTGAGACTAGTACCACTCATAATAATGAATAATAATATAAAGAAAAAAGAACGTCATTTGTGACTCAAAAGTGACAAATACGTACTAAAGCAAAATATAAATATAATATTATTGTCGTGGTTGTTAAAAATTACTTTGGTAAAACCCATATTCTACGCAACTATTATTTCCTTTTACAATCCCCAAAAGTTCTACATTTACACAATTTCTCCAACCAAAGTAATCATTTTATTTTGTTCAATGTCAAACATCTTTTTGTCTTCGTTTGACGAAACATTTCCTTACAAAATAACACGTTTAGTAGGATATCTCCGTCAAATTGAACAAAGAAAGACTATAAATCATACATCAATTTTGAATATTAATAAAAAGTTAATTATATCACTGTCACATAAATTGAAACAGTAGAAATAATATGTATTATTTGAAAATTATACGTAAATATAGTATAAATCACAATAATTAAAAATTTAAACACCATACAAAAAAAATTAGTTTGCTCCATCTCTGCCATATATATAAATTGGTACAGAGAGTAGCACATATTATAAATCACAATTATTAATAACTTTAGATCTAATCAGAAATCATATAAAAAAAATTGATTGACTCATAAATTGAAATAAAGTGATAGAGTAATATTTATTGGATGTGTGTTAGCATGAACTCCTGTTTATCTAGTATTTACATAAAAGATTTGTTACTTTATTTATGCATTTTCTTGTAATGATAAACCATTCAAAATAATAACAATAATAATTTGACACGATTATGTTATAGTTCACCGGCATATATAATACTTGTAAAATGTATAGACTTTTGTTTTTTGACAATAAATTAGTAGGTAAAGTATTGGCAGCTGCCATTCTCATAATTTAGTATAAATATGGGTTCTCTTCCTGCTACTTTTACAAACTCTCTATCCCATAAATCCTATTAGCAAATAGTATTTTGGCCATGGCTTTTATGTGGGCAACATTCATTTTGTCTGTTATTGTATTATTCATATTGTATGAGTTACTAAACACCAAGAAGAAGAAAAAACTTCCTCCTGGTCCAAAAGGGATTCCAATATTAGGACATCTCCATCTTTTAGGTGATAATCTTACTCAAGATTTACACAAAATGTCCCTCCAATATGGTCCTATTATGTACCTAAAATTTGGATTAGTGCCAACTTACGTGATAGCTTCCCCTGAATCAGCTGAAAAAATCCTGAAAACTTATGATCATGTTTTTGCTAGTAGGCCTCATAACGAGACTGCTCAATACATATCGTATGGCCAAAGGAATTTGATTTTCTCAAAGTATGGCGCGTATTGGCGTAACATGAGAAAATTGTGCACGGTTCATTTGTTGAGTAACATGAAGATCAACTCGTATCGAACCATTAGAAGTGAAGAAACTGCCCTTATGATCAAATCTATCAAAGAAGTAGTTCGAGGTCAGGGTCAGGGTCAGGGTCGTGTTGAAGTTGATCTTAGTGCTCAAGTGTCCGCGTTGAGTGCCAACTTGAGTTGCTTAATGGTATTTGGGAAAAAATTCACAGATGCAGATTTGGACAAAAGGGGTTTTAAATCTTTAGTTCAAGAGGTTACACATCTAGCTGCAACACCAAATCTTGGTGATTTTTTCCCTTTTCTTGGTGTTATTGACCTCCAAGGACTCACACGTCGACTGAAGGATACTGCTAAGGTGTTTGATGAATTTGTAGAGAAGATTATTGATGAACATGTCTATTCAAGGGACCCCAACAAAAATAAGGATTTTGTAGACACTATGATGGCTCTTATGCAATCTGGTGAAGCAGAGTTTCAGTTTGACAGGAGACATGTCAAAGCTGTCGTGTTGGTACGTATCTTCATTTCCAATTTCAAAATAAATATTCCCTTCGTCTCACTTTTTTAACTGAGTACACAGTTTAATAGGAAAAAAAAAATATTATTTTAACTTATCGTCTAAAATAAGTCAAATAATATTTCTACGGCTATAAAACATCTAACTAAAGAGTAAACACAAAAAGTTTGAAGTTAACTTGTTTCCAAATTTGGAGAGCTTTCAATTTTTATATGACCGACCTAAAAAAGGAATGTTACGCCCTCTATCTCATTTTATATGGTATTGTTTTGACTTGATATTCGATGTTTAAGAAAAATAAATAAATTTAAAACTTGTAATCTAAAACAATACTCTTTTTCTTTAAAATAAAATGACCTACTTACTTTTTATTCTGTTAAAAAAGAATGACCTTTTCCTTTTTTGACAACATTTTAATTTTAACTTTTCATGTAGTATGTTTAAGGCTATAAGATTAAGGACATTTTGATACATTTTACATAACTTTAATTTAAAACTATAAAATTGAAAAATACTCTTTATGTTGTTAATTCCATATCAAGTCAGACTAGATTAGTATTTTTTTTAAAACAAGGCTGAACTTAGATATGTGTGGGGTTATATATTACTTTATTAAGAGAAAAAATAAATTATTTTTAATTATATTAAGATTTTTTTTTTGAAATAAAAAGGGAAAGATGTCACATAATGGAATGGAGGGAGTTGGTAAACTGAAAAAAAAGGAATTAATACTTGCTACTTAGTCCTAACTAGCTTTAGCAATCAATCAAATACATGTCGCATGCAAAATTAATTATAGTCAGCTACATGAATATTTTATATTATCTTATTCTAAATGATTCAACATGATCTAGATGATTCATCATAATCAAATTCTTATTATGCATAAACTAATTTTTAATTATTTTTTTAAAATTCAGGACATGCTTGTGGCATCAATAGATACATCATCAAGTTCAATTGAATGGATGCTCTCAGAGCTTCTCAGGAATCCAGACATCATGAAGAAACTCCAAAAAGAGTTGGAAGAAGTAGTAGGCCTAAACAGAATGGTGGAAGAATCAGACTTGGAAAACTTAAAATACTTAAACATGGTATTTAAAGAGTCATTTAGGCTACATGCTGCAGCCCCATTACTACTTCATGAAGCTATTGAAGATTGTGTGGTAGATGATTTCTATATTAAAAAAGGATCACAAGTCATTGTCAATGCATACACCATTCATAGGGATCCTAATTATTGGAGTGAAGCAGACAAGTTTTTGCCAGAGAGGTTTCTCGAAAGTAACGTAGATGTACGCGGACGTGATTTTCAACTTTTACCATTTGGATCTGGCAGAAGGAGTTGCCCTGGAATGCAATTGGCCTTAATTATTGTTCGTCTTGTGGTGGCACAATTGGTTCATTGCTTTGATTGGGAGCTCCCAAATGGCATTCAGCCTAAGGATTTGGACATGAGTGAACACTTTGGTATAGTTACTGGCAGAGCAAATCATTTGATGGCTATTCCAACTTATAGGCTACAACACAACTGATTTTGGGAAATTGATTTTGAATTTCTAGTTATAATATAAAGTTTTACCCTGTGTAATAATGTTTCTTTAGTGATTTTGGTATAGTACTTTTTTTTTATGAATTTGTACTAGTACGGAGAATAATATAATAAATATGTTATTGCATTTGTTACTTCTAAGAAATAATATAAGAAATAAGAACTCCCTGACCATAAGATAGTTCTGCCCAAATAATACATACAAACTTTTGCTTCTAATCCATATTATTATATGCCTTCAAATAAAAAAATAATAACAAAAATTCTCTCTTTACGAAAAACTCTCTATGAAAAAACTCTAATTTTCATCAATTCTTCATCGTTGATCGCGCGACAATGGTAATGTTTAAAGAAGCACCAATGGAGCTCAAGAATTCAATTCCAATGAGACCGATAACCTATTTACATGCGAACCTAGGATTGTCTAGGAGGAGGACGAAGTAATACAAATGATTCATAAGAAAAATCTCCAATATGCGGTTGTTGAAAAATTTTCTTACGACATGTCAGAGATCATAGAATTAAGGAAGATCATACCAACACAATGTGAATTAAAAGGGGAATGCAACATTATGTGTTGGGTATACGTTATGTCTTAATTCATGCATCTAATATGGAAGATTATGTGAAGCTTTTATCAAAGCCTATTATATACTTGATGCACAAACAATGGAATTACCCCATGAGGACTTTCAAGTGGGATCCAGTGTTTGATCCGGAGGAGGAAACCTCTCAAGCGATAGCATGGATCTCGTTTCCGTCCTTGACTCCAAATTTCTTTGTGAAAGAAGCAATCTTCTCCCTAGCGGCAACCGTAGGTAAGGCTTTGCAAGTTGATATGGCTACGAAAAATCATACACAGCCAAGTTGTGCGAGAGTTAAGGCCGAGGTGGGTTTGCTAGGAGAATTCCCAAAAAGAATTAATAGTGGTGTCAGGAAAGCAACATGGGAAATTATCGAAAAGTGGAGATTAAATATGATTATCTGCCCAAATATTGCTCAAACTGTAAGTTACAAGGTCATGACGAATAGGGCTGTTATGTTTTACATCCAGAATTATTCACAAAAAAAGAAGACGACAAGAAGGTGATTAATCACAACAAGGAGGATGATACTGGAAAAGAAAATGGAGAAGAAAAAACTAATTACAAAGATGATAACATGGAAAAGATTAAGGAGCAAAAGGGTAAAATAGTATCGGGAGGAGGCCAGCAGCAAGAGCATAATAAGCAAGCATGGAATCCTAGGGGTAGGATTTAGAATGCGATGAATACAGGGAACAAATTTGAATCTTTAAATAAGAACGAAGAGGGTGATCAACAAGGTTATTCAAAAGAGACTAACATTTTCCCAAAACAATGAATGGAAAATAGATTCAAAAATGCTAACCAACAAAAGACAGCTAACCCTACAGGAGCTCGTGATAATACAGATAAATCAGGAAAGGGATCAATATTAAGGGATTGGAACAACATAATTAAATAGAAAAGAAGGATCAGGAGTAACATGACACAGAACAGCATCAAGGGACTCCTATTGATAATAATGGGGAAGAATCAAATAAAAGGTTCAGTACAGATACTGTAGTATGGTCTGCAGAGGCCATACATGATAAGGGCCAACATGACATAAGTCATGATAATTTAGACATGAATGAGGCAGAGAATCAGCTAGATGACTTTCAAGATATGACACCAATCCAAAAACAGAGAATGCAAGAGAAAAATGAAGATGATGATATGGAACTGAATATTTAAAGTGCTGGGAAGGCAGGTGATTTATCACCTAAAAAAATTGTTGATTCAAAAGGCGAATAAAGAAGAATTTGGGCTGGACAATCATTAATACCACTACAAGTTAAAACAAGCAGAAGAAAAGAAAAGGAGGAACTTTTATCTCAATGATAGAGAGCGTATTATTCTGGAATATACGATCAGTCAATACTCAAAAATGTATTGAGAGGTTGATTGATTTACACAAGAGATATAGATTTGTTTTTATTGGTCTTCTGGAACCCTTTCGGGATCCTGGAGAGCTTCACAGTTATAGTAGAAAATTAGGATTGATGAATGCGTATTCCAATTCATCATAAAAAATATGGCTATTTTGGAATGACAACTGGAATGGGCAGGTGATACTCGATAGTTACCAGTAGGTCATAATGGAATTGGCAAAGGATAGTTTTACCGTCAACATTACTACTATTAAATATATGCAAGATGCTTGGAGCAGGAAAGGCTAGAACTATGGTATGATATTGAATATGTTCGTGGGCATAATGAATTACCATGGATAGTAGTAGGAGATTTTAATGCGATCCTGGACAAAGAAGGAAAGTTAGGAGGGTTGTCATTCTCAATTGATGAGGCTAGTGATTTTCAACATTATATTAACAATTGTGCTTTAATAGAACTGCAATCTTTGGGCAATAAATAGACATGGTGGAATGAAAAAAATTAAATCAGATTGTATATTTAAAAAGTTGGATAGAGTTCTAGTTAATCAGGTATTCTTTGATATGTTTCTGAGTTCCAAGGTCCATCACCTAATTAGGCAAGGTTCAGACCATGCCCCTTTACTGGTCCAATGTAACACTGAAGAGGAAATTGCTATTATACCCTTTAAGTTCTTGAATTATTGGATCAAGCATCCTTAATTTATGAATGTAGTTAGAGATGCATGGAAGATTTATTTTGCTGGTAATTCGTTTGTGGAATTTCATGCCAAGTTAAAAAAAGTCAAGTGAACTTTGGTAAACTGGAGTAGGAAGACTTATATGAATTTATTTGAGAGAGTCGCAACACTAGAGGATTTGCTCAGTGTCAAAGAAAGCCAATTTAAAATTAATCCTTCCCAGGAAAATAGATAGGCACTGAAGAAAGCTGAAGCAAAATTTGCTAGATACTATGCAATAGAGGAGAAATATTGGGGACAAAAGACTAATCTAAAATGGTTTGAGGATGGGGATAAAAATACAATTGTTTTTTATTCGATGGTTAAAGGTAAAAGGAAGAAGTTTTATCATGAATGAAATTCATGATAAAACTGGAGTGTTGGTGAGCTCCAAGGATCAGATTAGTAGGGCAGTTGTGGACTTTTATCAAAAGCAATTTGCTAAGATACAAGTGAAGGACTGACCAGATTTTGTGGCTAACATTCCTCCCATCATATCTCAGGAAAATAATGAATTGATGATGGTAGAACCTACTATGGAGAAGATTAGGGTTGTCGTTAATGACTGAAATGGAGATAGTGCTAGTGGACCGAATGGATTTTCAGGATTATTTTTTCAACAATGTTTGAAAATTATTGGGGAGGATATCACAAGTTTGGTTAAAGCTTTCTTTTGTGAACATATGTTATCAAGATTTGTCACTCATACTAACTTGATTTTATTGCCTAAGAAGGACAATGTGAAGGATTTCACAGATTTGAGGCCTATAAGCTTAAGTACCTTCGTTAATAAGGTTATATCAAGGCTAGTTCATGAAAGCTTAGCAAATGTTATTCCAAAATTGATATCAATAAATCAGACCAGATTTGTCAAGGGCAGGAGTATCACTGACAATGTTCTTTTGGCCCAAGAGATTATTAGAGGTATTAGATTGAGGAACAAATGACATAATGTGTTGGTTAAATTGGATATGGCAAAGACTTATGATATAGTCTCATGGGTATTCCTGTTACAAGTTATGAGAAGATTTGGTTTAAAGTAGTTATTCATTGGGTTTGGAGACTTTTATTTTATAATTGATATTCAGTGCCGATCAATGGACAATCACATGATTTTTTTTCAGTCATCCAGGGGATTGAAGCAAGGAGACCCATTATCACTTACTTTATTTATCTTTGCTGTTGAAGTCTTATTTAGAGGGTTGAATAAGTTATATGAAAATGCATACTTTAAGGCTTTTAGCATGTCAAAATACAACCCAAATATTAATTATTTAGCTCACCTAGATGATACAATTCTCTTTTGTTCATGGGATAAGAAATCGGTCAGGCTTATGATGACTGTTTCAGGTAAACATGAACAAATGTCAGGTTAACTGATCAACAAGGCTAAGTGCGTCTTTTATTTACATGAGAAGACACCTAGTATTGTTGCTCAAAAGCTGAGGAGATGGATTGGAATTAATCAAGGTAAGTTTCTTTTAACCTATCTGAGTTGTCCAATATACCATGGTAGAAAGAAGATTGCATATTTTGAAGAAATTATTTCAAAAGTGAGAAGGAGGATTATGGGTTGGAAAAATAAGACTCTATCTTTTGGGGGCAGATTTTCCTGATATCCAATGTCTTGCAGACAATGCCATTATATCTTCTGTCAGCCATTAACCCTCCAAAAGGGGTTATAAACAGATTGCATCAATTATTGGCAAAGTTTTTCTGGCGTAAAACTGATGGTGGGAAAGGAAACACTGAGTGGCATGGGAATCAATGTGCTATCTTTTCAGAGAAGGTTTTACAAGGTTCAGATCTCTATTTGATATGTCTAAAGCTTTATTTGCTAAACTTTGATGGAATTTTATAGTAAGTACAAATTCAATATGGATACCTAGATGTGGAATAAGTATTGCAAAAAATATCATTCTATAATGGCAATGGGTCGGGATGGCGCACATGTTTGGAAAAGGTTAATCCCCTAAACACACAACCAAATTTTCTCCCATGCACTCCAAACCATGAGTCTGTCGTGAAATAGACCACAAGCTCTAAATTGGACTCTTATTTTTTACCTGCAACATTTTCATTTTCACTTCTTTTGCACTTTCTAATTTCCAAAATTATGGGTCTTTACAAAGCTGTTGGAGATCATTTTCATCTTCACCTAGGAAATATCACCAATCCTGCAACTAGGCTATATAAAAAAGATATAGTAAGAGTAGCATCAGTACAAACAACACGAATTAGTAGGCATTATCGGTCAACTAAAAATTTTCCACACAATATAAGCAAATATCTAGAAGCAACATGCAATAAAAGACTACACAACTCGAATCTTTTACCGTATACTCTATCTTACTATTTGTTTTAGTCTGAACACCATCGATATGTAACATGCTATCATCCTTCTATTTATTCCGATGTCAACTCTGAAACAAATCAAGGCCTAACCCTTCTATCACCCTTAAAGAAATTTGTGAACCCGTAATACTAACTCGGGTCTAACCATTCTATTCCTTAGTTATTTATTATCGACAATGCTCGGCCTAAATATTTAGTAATTTATTTGTAAGGACCATATTAAGACAACTTAAGACTTTTTCCTCTCTATCCATTGGCGGCTCTGCCACTGCAAAATTTCTCCTGGCAGTGCGACCTACACGGGGACAGAATCTCAGACTTTCTTTTTCAAGTTTCCTTTAACATACATAACCATGGTGTTAAATATACTTTGACTCTAAGTTACTAATTTATTTCTTAGCAACCCATATCCACTATCCACTTGATCTTATACTATCCTATACATGATTATATGAAAATATAACATTAACCACAATGTAGCAAAATAGATATTATACAATCAATTCACAAGATAGTCATATAGATAACATCACCAGGAGAAGAAATTCAATAATACTTTAACTTTTGGTTCTGACATATCAATTATTACACAAGATGGACATGATCAATTACGATTATGCCAATAATCCCTTTATCGTCGCTGGACATATACTCATATTCATCCACATGTAACTATCAATAATGATCGTCTCATAGAATTCACATACAAACTGTTAGCATGTCGGAATGTGATATCTGATCTAATAGTTACATTAGCATGTCAGAATGTGATATCTGATCCAATAATGTGTCAGAACGTGACATTCGGTCCAATAATATATGAAAATATGACTCTTAGTCCGAAATATATTGAAATATAACACCTGATCGACAATCACAATCATCATCACATTCACAATGAATAATTCACAACTGGTCATGTTTCAAGTAATAGGTTTATCGAATGCAGTTAGATCATGAGGTGTTATTAATTAGCTTATAGCATCATATCTTTTTTCTCCACACATGCAAGAAATACTATAAAATAGTTAACATGCATTTCACACAAATAGAATATCAAACCACCACCTATATGTATGTGTGTGTGGGTATATATATATATATATATATATATATATATATATATATATATATATGTATGTATGTATATATTAATAATCAAACACTCGACCTCCTCGATTATCACAATCTCAAGACGTTCCAGTAGCCCAACAATTTTTTTGCACATAAATTTCACAAAAATCATCAATTGTCTCAATAAGAAGTATTAAAGACAATCAAGGACTAGGCTATCACTGCTACTAGTCACAGACTAATCATAATCCACATAATATATTCATATCCGAACAACAATGCAACATATTTAGCCATCCAGACTCCATCCCAAAGGTCCATGCATAACCTCTCCCATCGATCTATATTATATCATGTAATGGAAAACAAGTTTATAACTACTCGACTGGGAAAAATTTAACCTACCTGGCTATCAAGCAAATGTTATATGAATTCCAACATAATTCTTGATTTAATTTTGGCGATGAAACAGTAGAGGTAGACATAAATTTTGCGGGTTAAGGTTTCCTTATGCTAATATCTCTTCTCCGCTCTTTTTCCAAACTTAGAGCAACCTTCTGAGGATTTTTAGGGCAATCTTTTTCTATTTTGGGTATTTTGGGAAAAGAGAGTAATTTTGGATTTGCATTTTTAATTCTGGTTTGACGATCCTACTATGGCAGGTACCATCCCGCCATGGCGGCACCACTATGGCGGGAATATTTCCGCTATGGCACGTCAACTCCAATCTAGAAAAAACTAAAAGTTGTGGAATTCATTCCACCTCAATAATGACAGTACGAATTGTTATAGATAAATACATGATAATTTACATGCACACAAACATAATTTTTTTCCTTGTAGGATTAATATAACTTCTCAAATTATGAATATGAAATTATTATAAAATAATAATTTTATAACAGTATCAAATTATTGTAAAATGATAATTGGATCAATAGAATGAGTTTCGAACAAAATATTTTATATATATTCATCTATATCTTAATTCAAATACATAATTTAGACAAATGTAAATCAATATCCATCCCCGATGAAGGATAAGTTTCTACGATAAAATAGTAATTAACTTCTTACTTCAAATTTAATTTGGTCGATGGTATAAATTGAGCATATTTTTGTCAATTAAGAAGACTTTATTTTTACTTTAGTATTTTATTGTTTAAATAAGTAATGTGCCAAAAGTAGTAGGGCTACAAATGGGATACAAGTGAAATTATGAGAAGTCATTTGGAAGAATTTGTCAAGTTGCGCAACTTGACAAATAGTGGTCCAGGGAAAAATGATTTCTAGTTTTGTAGAATTTTTTTTTCGTTCTATATATTTTTGAAAAAAAAAGGTGGGATCTATTCCTTGATTTTGTTATTTAAAATTAATATATTATTCTTATTATATAAATTAGTGGTGGAATCAAAAAAATTTCATCTAGGAGTTCAAAATCTGAAGAAGTAGACACACGAATTAGTCGAAGGAGATTCGGCATTTATTTTATATGCATAAAAAAATATTTTAATCATATATAAATAATATAGTTTTCTACTGAAGAAGGTCCGAATCAACTCCCTCAAGATAGTGTAGCTGCGCCCCTGATAAGAGTGGTTTGTATATATCCATACTATTATAGAAATAGCTCATATATACCTTATCTTTCGAGGGATAAATTTATTACTTTATTTTTTATTTTTAATAAAAAATTAAGAATTTATGTAGGAGTATATATATTTGATCCTATTCAGATGTATTTCTTTTGACTTTTTTTAATTTAATGGCTAATTTAATTTATTATTTTGATGGTCAAATTTTCTTTTTAATTAATTTTCTTGTAAAACCTATTATAGATGCTCCCAAGTTTTTCTACATATACAAAAATTAAATTACAATATAGCTCGAAAAAAAAAAATAGTTATAATTTTTTTATTATTTTTTTATTATTTTTTTCATTCACACTTTTTTCTTTCTATTTCTCATATTTTATACTAAAGAATGAAAGGGGAGAAAATAAAATAAGAACAAGAAACTTAAATAATGATAATTAAAAATGAAAAACATTATTATATGTGTGAAAAGGACCAAATATATCCTTGAATTTTGCTAAAAGGATCATATAAACCCATACATGATTTTTAAAAAAAAATTAAAATAGTAAAGTAAAAATTAATTTTTTAACTTCTTTCAGATGAAAAAGATACAGGTGAGTCGCTTTTATAATGGTAAAGATATGTGTGGGTAAATTTTATAAGAAAGAGATATATCAACTCTAAATGACAAATTAAAGAATATGAGACTTTTTCTGTATATTTTGGTTACAAGAAATCGTCAGTTTTACCTATAAAATATCTTATTTTTGCATGAGAAAATGATACTAACAACTGACAAATAATGGTCCATCCAGAGATCATCATTTATATTGTTCAAATTAGTAATTAATGAGATGTTCACCTCTTGACAAAGATGCATAATAGCCTTAATATTTCGAGTTTTTTTCTAAATTACCTTTTATTTCTCTCTCTCTGATACAGATTATTAATTGCTAATTGTTTGAAAATCGTTCTATATCAAACTATGTATACGTTTATGATTTATCCTACAATTGAATTGTGTGAACATAATTTCAAAGTGGTGATTTTAAGTATGTTTTTCTTTATGAATGGACAATTGACTTGAAACATGTGGGGAAGTATGGCACTCGCATTGGTTTGAGTTGAATCGGTGTCGATTATACTATAGGAGACTTAAATTTCATCAAAGAGAGTGAGATATCTGCCCTCCAACCTGAATATTTACTCGTTCATTTTGTTTATTTTTAGTTTCAACTGTAATGTGTGGTAGATTCACAAATCACTACCAACAACAATAATAAATTGAAATAACAACAACGTTTGACTATATAATAAGAGAAACTTGATGCACAACATTCGACTATCTACTAGTATTTTTTTCCTAATCCCCAACCACTATGTTTTATGTAGTTTGCATGTGTGTCATGCTTTGTTATTACTTCTCAATTTTTTTTCGACCTGCTTCTACCTCATCTACCTCTCCTTAGACCCACCATAGCCAATCTCACACCTCCTCACTGGAGGATCTAATACATCTCCTCTTCATATGTGTGAACATATTAATTAATCTGGCTTCCCTCATCTTGTCCTTCGCTAAGATCACTTTCACCTTGTCCTGAATATCTTCATTCCTATATCTATCTTTCCTAGTATGTCCACAGATCTAGCTATCTCAACATCCCCATTGCTGCCACTTTTATCTTTTAGACGTGTGCCTTTTTGACCATCCAATATACTGCCCCTTACAACATTGCAGAGCTAACAACTACTAAATTATATTCCCCATCTTTCAAATTATATCTTTTAAGAAGGTTTTGGCCTAGTTTGTCTTCACTTACTTCCTTTTCACCTCTATTTTTTTATTAATCGTTATCTTGGTAGGATAGGGATATTGGGAGAGTATCATGTTAAGAAAATGATTTGCATCACCAATGTTATCCAAAAGCAGTACAGTTAGTCTATAAAACAACTAATATACGAACTTGACATGTCATCAAGGAACCAAGTGCTCTTATAAACTAAAGATATAAAATTACGTCATTGTACAGAAAAAAAAATAATATAAGCAGCTATCCATCATTTTCTACCAACTACACCAAGTAATTAAGCCACTGCAAACGTGATGACCTAATAACACATGTAGCTTTTTTGTATAATTTATAATTTACAAACGAAAAACAATGATGCATGTTCTTAATTACGTAGTACAGTACAAATTTGACTAATTAAGCTTACTGGGGCCATTCATGTTGGTTGACTTGAACTCAGGGGGGTGGGGGTGGATAGTAATAAAATGGTAAATGGATTTCATCATTAGAAATTGCTAAGTATCAATAATTCAATTTTTAAGGAGCAACATGATGTACTTTGTTAACAGAAGAGTAATAATGACATATAATATTGCATTTGCACATTAATTGATATAAGAATCACTGTGTAACATCAAAAACTATTCTAACTCAGATCAATCCAAAAAGTTCAGATAATGATTTCAGCTCCGTAAAAGCTGGGTTTCTATGAATGGCTAAAAGTACTCACGGACCATAGATAATCCTCATGGAAGTCATAGTATCGAGACTACAAAGTTTCAGTACTATTTCTATGAGCATACAAGATGGCTCGTAGAAGATCCTACGACCCATAACTTGGGTTCCTATATTAAAAGTTCTAAGACCCCAAAATGGCAATACTTTTTCTATGATCAAATAAGACGACACGTAGAAGGGTGTCCGTAGGCCCAGGACTCCAAATCCAGTAGCTCGGCCCATTTTCTACGATCAGTCTTCCACTGTAGAATATTTTATGGTCCGTAAAGAACGTCTAATAAAGGGTGTTTTCATTTTTTTTCCACCTTTCTCAGATCAAGGTTCTAATGTTTTGAGGCTATGTTAGGCCACTTACAAGTACTCAATGTGCTTTTACTCTCATTGTCACTTAGAATATTTTGAGAGCGAGAATTAAAGAAGAGAAAAGCTAGGGTTCAAATGTTTAGTCAAAGTTTTTCGGGTTTTGCTTACGATTTTCTAAGTATGTAAGACTATTCATAGTGTTGGATTGAGTTCGTCCACATGCCCTATATTTAAGTTCCGTCATTTAAGAATTCGAGTTGAGTTTTAACCTGAATTCTATAAACTTTTCGAATGAGTTATGATTCCTATCATTGAATTCCATATTTATTCATTGAGATGATGTTTATATGTGAAATGCTTACTCTCGAATTGCTTTTCATGCCTAACTTCACATGAATCCAAGTTGAGTTATCACCTTGCTTTCAATAATGGATTGTTTTGAGTCAAAAATAGAACATATTGTTATGCATTGAGTAAAAGAGCGTTCTCTTGAAAATGTGAGTGCTCCAAATACATATATTATTGATCTTACACATATTTACCTGAGTCTAAATAAGTATAAGAATTGAGCATAAATGATGTTTCTGAGAAAAGAGTTTAATGAGATGTAAGTAATATTAAAAGTTTTTTAATTAAAATGAAAGAGCATGAAGAGCTGATAAGAGTTTAGCCTTTCTGAGTAAATTCCAATGAGACTAGACAAGATGATTTTGTATATTTTACCCACTTGACATATATGAGCATAATGCATTATTTTAGAGTAGTATTGAACACCGATTTGAGCAAACATTTAGACAATTCAAATCCCATAAACTACGTAGCTAGTGAAGGATAGGATCGTGGGAGGACTTTCTATATATATAAATACATGAGTTGATATGGCAGCCCTTACTCTGGCAAGATATTGGATGACTGTGATAATGACAATAGTTCACTGTATCATTAGTTGCTCATAAGTGATGGTTATCGGTTAGAGAAACTCTCCAATAAGTAAACATTATTGTTTTTTTAAGTTGCACTTATTTATCAAATTTTGTAAAGCATTGTATCATTCTCGTAATTGCATGCCTTATTGAGTTGAGTTATTTCAACATTCAATCCATTGATGTACCCTTTGAATGTATTTTCTTTCAACTATTTTACATACCATGCATTTCATATACTAACATCATTTGATATTGTACCTTTTCATGATGCAGATACATGTGTTAGAGATCCTCAACAGGAACATCTTTAAGATCTATTCTCTTTTAGCTTTTGGTGAGACTTGCTTGCATTCAGAGGAATCCTTATTTCAGTTATTCATTCTTTATTTAGTTAGAAGTTCTTGGAGATAGTTGTTATAATACCTCGAAAGTTAGAAAGTCGGCATAAGAAGAAGAAGTTATAGGAAATTTTTTGGTGCAGGGACTAAGAGATCCATCTACAGACCATAGATGCAACTATAGACCGTAGTTGGTGGTCCTAGAAGGCATCTAAGTCTTGAAAAAAATTCAATAAAAATGGGATGTTTTACCAAGTCTACATACTATAAAAGGAACTACGATCTGTGGAATAATGTTTTAGGAAGGTGGTCCAGGAATTTGGAAGGTGCAGTACTTTAATAACTAACAGATTGGATGGGCCTTAGTTGGTTCGATGAGTCATATACCGCAGATATATCGACTGTGCTATAAAGTTATGGATTTTTGCTCAGTTTTGAGGAGTTCGATGAGGAGGTTCTATGGCTCATGAAAAGAATCAAGAGTCATAGATGGCCTGGTGTTCATAAAAACCAGTTGAATTACATAGCCTTAGTGCTTTGTATATGGACCAAAAGAATGGTCTGTAGATAGAAGTACGACTCGTAGATTGAGGTCATGAAACCTGTTTAATAGATTTTATGTGAAGGATGTTTTGGATATCTTTTACCTTCTTAATCCCTAAACTATGTTGTTTTGGATCTACAACTATAATATAACTATTTTCATTCATCAAAACTTACCTCATTCCCAATTATTCACCTAGATTCACAATCCTCTCATGTTTTCCTCTTCGCCAAGGTCAAGCTAGAGTCCTTAAAATTCCACCATCAAATTTCAAGTTTTCTTTAAGATTTTGACTCAAGGTAGGTGGATATTTATTCATAGATTACTTACATCCATGAAGTCCAAAGCAATTGTGTATTTTTTGATGAGTTTTGGAATGTAAAAAATTGGGAGTTTGGATAAATTATTATTAGGTTGTTCTAATTATGTTTTTATTCATTATTATTGATTAAATTGTCGCGACTGGTGAAACGGCCCAAAAAAAAAAGTGTTTCGGAAGCCACCGGAAACTTGTTTTAGCTATATCTAAAAATCCGTTTGTTATTTTGAAAATACGACTTCATATTCTTGTTTAGGGGGTCAAATGGAGTGGGAAATAGGTCTAACCCGAATTTTAGAGCAACCATATCAAAATTCGAAATTTCCAAGTGAAGCCTTTTTGGAGGGTCTACTTTGGAGGGTCATATCTTTTAACACACAAAGAATTGGGTGGCCCGTAATATATCCATGGAAAGCCCTGTGAGTTATCTATCCAACGCACTTTGTTTCACCTCGTTCGGAGTTCGGACGAAGAAGGTATGCCAATTTTCGTAACCTCCGCCCGGGCAGAAAACGCAAATTCCAGTGAGCAGATTTACTGTTCACCCGCCCCATTATTTTTCTAAGTGTTGGAACCATTTTTCCAAAGACGAATTTTATTTCCTGTATAGCACTAAATTAGTTCCCATTCCTTAAAACATTTCCTAAAAGACATTTCCACACTTAGAAATATTTCTCTGAAGAACTCAAGCCAAAACCCTCCAAAACCTTCATCAAGATTGAAGAGGTCCTTGCTCCAAGTTTCAAGCCTCCTTTGAAGACACTTCCAAGGCCTTCGTAAGAACTTAAGGTATGTGGTGTTGAACTCATGGGTCCTTCCACCCATAGTGCCTAAACCCTAACTTACTCATTATTTCATGATTTTAAGTGAAGATTTACACATTGGTCTTGTTCATTGTATAAATTTTCTGCACAGTGAAATTCTAGCATGGGAAGGTGAATGTCTTGAACATGTTGTCACTCTAGAACTTGAATCTAAACTTGGGATTGATGTAGGGCTTTACATGTTGTCTTGGGAGTATGTCAAAGTGTTCATTGACGGTTGGTTCACTGATTTACTGCATGAGTCCTACTCCATTTTACACATTCTTTGATCCCCACTGCATGCCCCCAAGGTATTTGATAAAATGTCCAATTATGGAATTAAGAGGAATTGATGTTTTAAAGCTTGAGATAAGATGTGAATGAGGTTACAATGACATTTTGATGATAAACTAAACTCGTGTATATATTCATTTCTACATGAGAATTGCATTAGAGCCTATTGTAAATTCTTATATAAAGTGTTGCACAACCATGCCTGGTCCGGGGGAGAAGAGCCGGATATCCATGATATGGGGGATACGTACTCATATTCACCTAGGGTGGCAAGGTGAGATTGTCACTATCCATGATATGGGGGATAAGTACTCATATTCACCTAGGGTGACAAGGTGAGATTGTCACTATCCATGATATGGGGGATAAGTACTCATATTCACCTAGGGTGGCAAGGTGAGATTGTCACTATCCATGATATGGGGGATAAGTACTCATATTCACCTAGGGTGGCAAGGTGGGATTGTCACTATCCATGATATGGGGGATAAGTACTCATATTCACCTAGGGTGGCAAGGTGGGATTGTCACTATCCATGATATGGGGGATAAGTACTCATATCCACCTAGTGTGGCAAGGTGGGATTGCCACTATCCAGAAATAAGGGATAATACTTATTTCACCCAGATGAGGGGTTTATGCGTCATCAATTTGCTTGGCTCGGCTTCAGATATGGTGCCTATTATGAAGATGGATTTACTTAAACATATTTGATTATACATTGATTATGCAAATGCATCTTGAATATATATTCTATGTCTAATGACCCATCTCTTGCATTTCGATTATGTATCTCATCTATTTTTGCATTGCACCCCACATACTTAGTACATTCCAAAGTACTAATGCATATTTTGCCTACATGATGTCACCATGTAGGGACCGGAGCTACTCTTGATCCTTCTCTCCATCCACGTGGCTAGTGCGGTGCTTATTCGGGATTGTTGGTGAGTCCTCAATGATTCGAGGACTATGTTATGTTTCCTACTCCTATGTTTTGAGATCTTAGCTTGTATTTGTATTTGACTATGAGGGGAGCCGGTAGTATGTCATGGCCCCCGTTCTATCGATATATGTAGAGGTGTACGTTGGACAAGTATTTTGCAAATGAGCTTGACTCTTAATCTATGATATTATTTTGAAATGGGTTGCCCTTAGTCCCTAATTCCCTTTATTTAATGTTGATTGTACTTCCGCGACCGATGAAGTGTGATGACAAGTTCGAGAGGCTTGTTTGGGGTTCCTTCGGGTTCCTCATTCGCCATGTCACGTTTAGGCCCTAGGCTTGGGTCGTGACAAGCTTGGTATCATAGCACTAGGTTGTTTGATCCTCGGAGTCCAACACACCGCGTTGAGTAGAGTCCTATTCATGGTTGTGAAGCGCGCCACGACTATGGGTGGGAGGCTATGAAACGTTTGTAGGAAAGGTTTTCCTTCTTCCCGTTCTATGTCGTGCTTAGAGTGCATTAAGTAATTCCTCCCTAATGCTTGTTCTATGCCGAGCAAATGGAGGAGGAGAAATTGAGGAAGAGGAGGGGACATGAGGCTAAGAGGGCTCATTTTGGTGGTGGGCCTTCTAGAGGAGGTCGGCCTTTCCAAGGCCAAGAGTCCTCTCATGTTGCTAGTAGGGGGTTTGTGAACAACTTTCCTAGGCCCCAAGGAGTGGGTGTGGGTGCTCCGAATGCACTATGTTCTAATTGCGGGAGGAAGCATTGGGGTTCTTGTATGAGGGGTGTGGGTGCATGCTACGAATGTGGGGAAATTGGTCACAAGAAAATGGATTGTCCCAAGATTCGTGGCAAGGTTCAGAATGCTAATACTACTTCTTTGGGTAGAGGTGCTTCTCAAAGTGGTGCCCCAAGGTACAATCGATGAGGAGACCCCCGATGTGGTGACCGGTATGTTGCAAATCTTTGATCTTGATGTTTATACTTTGATTGATCCGGGTGCCACCCTTTCCTTTGTTACCCCTTTTATTGCTAGAAAATTTCATGTAGAGTCGGAGTTGTTGCATGAGTCATATGAAGTGTCTACTCCTATTGGTGTCTCTATTATTGCTAGAAAAGTGTATAGAAATTGTCCGATTCGCATATTGAATAAAGTGTTGCCTTGTGATCTTGTTGAGTTGGACATGGTGGATTTTGATGTTATTCTTGGGATGGATTGGTTGCATGCATATTATGCTTCTATTGATTGTAGAACTCGTAGAGTCAAGTTTCAATTTCCTAATGAGCCCGTCCTTGAGTGGGAGAGTCGGGATGTTGTGGTGAAGGGGAAATTCATTTCTTGCATTAAAGCCCATAGGTTGGTTTTTAAAGGGTGTTTGTACCATCTTGTGAGGGTCAATGATGTGGAGTCCAAAGTCCCTCCTATTGAGTCAATTCCGGTTGTTAGTGAGTTTCTAGATGTGTTCCCAAAAGACCTTCCCGGTGTCCCTCCCGAAAGGGAGATAGATTTTGGTATAGACCTCCTTCCCGATACTCAACCTGTTTCTATTTCCCCTTACCATATGGCCCCGGCAGAGTTGAAAGAGTTAAAAGAGCAATTGAAAGACTTGTTAGATAAGGGGTTCATTAGACCTAGTCACTTATCTAAGATTGATCTTCGGTCCGGGTATCATCAAGTGAAGGTGAGGGAGTTTGATATTCCCAAGATGGCTTTTCGGATTAGGTATGAGCACTATGAGTTTGTGGTGATGTCTTTTGGATTAACTAATGCTCTGGCTATCTTTATGGATTTGATGAATAGGGTCTTCAAACCATACCTTGATTCTTTTGTGGTGGTGTTTGTAGATGACATCTTGATCTATTCCCGGGGTGAGGAAGAGCATATGGGCCACTTAAGGGTTGTACTCCAAAGATTGAGGGAAGAGAAGTTGTATGCTAAATATGAAAAGTGTGAGTTTTGGTCGAAGGAAGTTGCCTTCTTAGGCCATGTGGTGTCGGAGGATGGTATTAAGGTAGATCCTAAGAAGACCCATGTTATTAGGAATTGGCCTAGACCTTTGACCCCGTCGGACATAAGGAGTTTCTTGGGTTTAGCGGGTTATTATAGAAAATTTGTGGAAGGGTTTTCCTCTCTTGCCTCCCCTATGACTAAGTTAACTCAAAAGAAGGCTAAATTTGTGTGGTCGGATGATTGTGAAAAAAGTTTCCAAACTTTGAAAGAAAGACTTGTGTCCGCTCCTATTTCGTCTCTTCCAGATGGGTTAGGAGGTTTTGTAGTTTATTGTGATGCTTCCCGTATTGGTTTGGGTTGTGTGTTGATGCAAAGTGGTAAGGTTATAGCCTATGCTTCTAGGCAACTCAAGGTTTATGAAAAGAATTACCCCACCCATGATCTTGAATTAGCTGTCGTGGTTTTTGCTTTAAAGATTTGGCGTCACTATTTGTATGGGGTGCATGTTGATATCTTCACCGATCATAAGAGTCTCCAATATGTGTTCACACAAAAAGATCTTAATTTGAGGCAGGAGGTGGTTAGAGTTTCTTAAGGATTATGATATGAGTATGCACTACCATCCGGGGAAAGCTAATGTGGTGGCGGATGCATTGAGTAGGGTGTCCATGGGTAGTTTGGCTCATGTGAAGGAAGGTAGTAAGGAGTTAGCTAGAGAGGTTCATCGGTTGGCTAGGTTGGGAGTTAGGTTGGATGAGGTGGATGGTGGAGGAGTGGTTGTTGTTGATGGTTCAAGGTCTTCCTTGGTTGATGAGGTGATGGCCAAGCAAGATCTTGATCCTTCTTTGGTGGAATTGAAGGCTTTGGCGAGTAGTGGTAAGGTGGGGGTTTTCTCCCAAGGGGGAGATGGTGCCCTTAGGTACCAAGGTAGATTATGTGTTCCTTGTGTTGATGATGTGAGGGAAAGAATCCTTGATGAGGCTCACAATTCTTCTTATTCTATTCATCCGGGGTCAACAAAGATGTATAGAGACTTGAGGGATATGTATTGGTGGGGTGGCATGAAGAAGGATATTGCAAAGTTCGTTTCGGGTTGCCATAGTTTCCAACAAGTCAAGGCCGAAGATCAAAGGCCGGGTGGCCTTACTCAAGACATTGAGATACCTACTTGGAAATGGGAGGAAATCGACATGGATTTTGTAGTGGGTTTGCCCAAGACTAGAAAAGGTTTTGATTCGATTTGGGTAGTGGTTGACCAGATGACAAAGTTGGCTCATTTCTTACCTGTTAAAGCTACTTATGGAGCTGAAAAGTATGCCAAGTTGTACATTCATGAATTGGTAAGGTTACGTGGAATTCCTTTGTCTATCATCTCGGATCGTGGTACTCAATTTACTTCTCACTTTTAGAAATCCTTTCAAAGGGGTCTTGGTACAAAGATAAAGCTTAGCACGGCCTTCCACCCTCAAACGAATGGCCAAGCCGAAAGAACAATTCAAACCTTGGAGGATATGCTTAGAGCTTGTGTCTTGGAGTTGAAGGGTAATTGGGATGATCATCTTCCTTTGATTGAATTTGCATACAACAATAGTTATCATTCTAGTATCGGTATGGCTCCTTTCGAAGCTCTTTATGGTAGACGGTGTAGGTCACCGGTTGGGTGGTTCGAAGTTGGAGAGGTGTCCTTGTTGGGTCCGGATCTGGTCATGGATGCTCTTGAGAAGGTAAGGATGATTAAGGAAAGGTTGAAAACAGCCCAAAGTCATCAAAAGTCTTATGCCGATGTGAAGAGAAGAGATCTTGAATTCAAAGTGGGTGATTGGGTTTATTTGAAAGTTTCTCTAATGAAAGGTGTGGTTCGTTTTGGCAAGAAGGGAAAGTTGAGCCCTAGGTATGTTGGTCCTTATGAGTTAATAAGGAGGGTTGGTAAAGTAGCCTATGAATTGGGGTTGCCAAAGGAAATGGAATTAGTTCATCTGGTGTTCCATGTCTCGATGTTGAGGAAATGTGTTGGTGATCCTAACGCTATTGTACCTCTTAAAGTTGTGGGTGTCGTGGAAGATAATTTGACATATGAAGAGGTCTCGGTTCAGATCATGGATAGACAAGTAAAGAAGTTGAGGAGCAAAGAAATGGCGTCCGTTAAGGTGCTTTGGAGGAATCAACAAGTGGAGAGTGCAACTTGGGAGGCCGAAGTGGACATGCAAAGACGTTATCCTTATCTATTCAACTCCACTCAAGCCTAAGGTATTAAATCAAGTCCTTTTTACTCCATTGAGTCTTACGTTTCAGCCCCTAAATCATTCATATGCATATATGTTTAAAATGATGAGTTATCGGTGTTTCACATTAAGTTTTGAAATTTTGAAGTGATGTTCTAAATGAAATCTTGCATTCACGTTGGGGCTGATATGTTCTTAATAAGTCTTGACTTGTATGCCTCTTCCACATTCGGGGACGAATGTTCCCAAGGGGGAGATATTGAAACGACCAAAAAAAAAGTGTTTCGGAAGCCACCGGAAACTTGTTTTAGCTATATCTAAAAATCCGTTTGTTATTTTGAAAATACGACTTCATATTCTTGTTTAGGGGGTCAAATGGAGTGGGAAATAGGTCTAACCCGAATTTTAGAGCAACCATATCAAAATTCGAAATTTCCAAGTGAAGCCTTTTTGGAGGGTCTACTTTGGAGGGTCATATCTTTTAACACACAAAGAATTGGGTGGCCCGTAATATATCCATGGAAAGCCCTGTGAGTTAGCTATCCAACGCACTTTGTTTCACCTTGTTCGGAGTTCGGACGAAGAAGGTATGCCAATTTTCGTAACCTCCGCCCGGGCAGAAAACGCAAATTCCAGTGAGCAGATTTACTGTTCACCCGCCCCATTATTTTTCTACGTGTTGGAACCATTTTTCCAAAGAAGAATTTTATTTCCTGTATAGCACTAAATCAGTTCCCATTCCTTAAAACATTTCCTAAAAGACATTTTCACACTTAGAAATATTTCTCTCAAGAACTCAAGCCAAAACCCTCCAAAACCTTCATCAAGATTGAAGAGGTCCTTGCTCCAAGTTTCAAGCCTCCTTTGAAGACACTTCCAAGGCCTTCATAAGAACTCAAGGTATGTGGTGTTGAACTCATGGGTCCTTCCACCCATAGTGCCTAAACCCTAACTTACTCATTATTTCATGATTTTAAGTGAAGATTTACACATTGGTCTTGTTCATTGTATAAATTTTCTGCACAGTGAAATTCTAGCATGGGAAGGTGAATGTCTTGAACATGTTGTCACTCTAGAACTTGAATCTAAACTTGGGATTGATGTAGGGCTTTACATGTTGTCTTGGGAGTATGTCAAAGTGTTCATTGACGGTTGGTTCACTGATTTACTGCATGAGTCCTACTCCATTTTACACATTCTTTGATCCCCACTGCATGCCCCCAAGGTATTTGATAAAATGTCCAATTATGGAATTAAGAGGAATTGATGTTTTAAAGCTTGAGATAAGATGTGAATGAGGTTACAATGACATTTTGATGATAAACTAAACTCGTGTATATATTCATTTCTACATGAGAATTGCATTAGAGCCTATTGTAAATTCCTATATAAAGTGTTGCACAACCATGCCTGGTCCGGGGGAGAAGAGCCGGATATCCATGATATGGGGGATACGTACTCATATTCACCTAGGGTGGCAAGGTGAGATTGTCACTATCCATGATATGGGGGATAAGTACTCATATTCACCTAGGGTGACAAGGTGAGATTGTCACTATCCATGATATGGGGGATAAGTACTCATATTCACCTAGGGTGACAAGGTGAGATTGTCACTATCCATGATATGGGGGATAAGTACTCATATTCACCTAGGGTGGCAAGGTGGGATTGTCACTATCCATGATATGGGGGATAAGTACTCATATTCACCTAGCGTGGCAAGGTGGGATTGTCACTATCCATGATATGGGGGATAAGTACTCATATCCACCTAGTGTGGCGAGGTGGGATTGCCACTATCCAGAAATAAGGGATAATACTTATTTCACCCAGATGAGGGGTTTATGCGTCATCAATTTGCTTGGCTCGGCTTCAGATATGGTGCCTATTATGAAGATGGATTTACTTAAACATATTTGATTATACATATTTGATTATACATTGATTATGCAAATGCATCTTGAATATATATTCTATGTCTAATGACCCATCTCTTGCATTTCGATTATGTATCTCATCTATTTTTGCATTGCACCCCACATACTTAGTACATTCCAAAGTACTAACGCATATTTTGCCTACATGATGTCACCATGTAGGGACCGGAGCTACTCTTGATCCTTCTCTCCATCCACGTGGCTAGTGCGGTGCTTATTCGGGATTGTTGGTGAGTCCTCAATGATTCGAGGACTATGTTATGTTTCCTACTCCTATGTTTTGAGATCTTAGCTTGTATTTGTATTTGACTATGAGGGGAGCCGGTAGTATGTCATGGCCCCCGTTCTATCGATATATGTAGAGGTGTACGTTGGACAAGTATTTTGCAAATGAGCTTGACTCTTAATCTATGATATTATTTTGAAATGGGTTGCCCTTAGTCCCTAATTCCCTTTATTTAATGTTGATTGTACTTCCGCGACCGATGAAGTGTGATGACAAGTTCGAGAGGCTTGTTTGGGGTTCCTTCGGGTTCCTCATTCGCCATGTCACGTTTAGGCCCTAGGCTTGGGTCGTGACAACTGGACCCCTCGGGCTATGATGATACTATCACACCCCAGGAAGGTACACTAGATGTGGCCGTCACTACTCAGAAATTATTGTTGGCTCCCAAGCAAACCACTTGATCTCATCACATGTTTTTTAAGCGTAAACATCTATAGAATCAAATAAGCGATTATATGTGTGGACTCAAGGATGTCAAAGTCAATCATCACGTAGCTTAATGAAACAACTCTATATCAAAAAATATGATTTTCAACAGACTCCAACTACATTAATTGACTCTGTCTATGAAGCCTCTAATAACTATGGTGATAGATTCACACACCTTATGAATTTGCCTAATCGTTGAAACAGGTTAGTCGACGTGTTTCAATGATGCAGAATTAAATTGGAACACAACAATTTTACGCGGAAACACCCGGCTCACAAAAGGTGAAAAATCACGACCTGTACCTCTACAGGATTTACTCCCAACTTCACTAAATCAGTATGAGCCTTCAACAAATGATTACAATCTCTAGTAATCTAAACTTCAACTAAACTTTCCTAGCCTATTTGCTACACATAAACCTCCCAAGGCTTATGTTCCCAAAGTCTTCGAGTTGTCCTCAACTTGAAGACTAAAATCTGTTCTCA
Source organism: Solanum rostratum (assembly GCA_029948455.1). NCBI lineage: Eukaryota > Viridiplantae > Streptophyta > Magnoliopsida > Solanales > Solanaceae > Solanum > Solanum rostratum. Next base: position 9,742,563 of record CM057053.1, on the reverse strand, counting down.
GTTTATAGATGCTGAGAGATTACACAGTTGTTCAAATATCAAAAAGAGAAACAAAATCCCGTAAACTAAGACCTAACAACTTTGCTAGTTTGCTAGTTGTATGCTTGCCGAGTTTCTCTGTTTTTCTTTCTTTCTCTCGATCTCTGATTCTGTTGTAATGTCCTCTTTGCTTTATAGTTATCAGTTCGAGTTTTATTTGCTCTAGACCTCTTTAATGATAACCACCAGTAGAGTCCTTTTTCGCATCAAACTCCTTCTTCACTGAACTCCTCTTTTTAAGCATCTTGTTGAGTTAGAGTTGTATTTCAATTAGAATCCTTCTTCTTGCCAACTGTTGCTTTAGAGACCTTATCTCCAGCACCTTTTATCCACTTTGGATCGTGTGATGCGTGTGCAGTTTGCCATGGATATAGTATGTTGAAAGAACCTGGTAGACCAACCTGTTTCATTATCTTTTGTCAGTCATCAAAACTTTACTGCTCCAACATATGAAGATGCCAAGAAAAACCCTAGGATACCTCATCTGTGAAAAGAATGACATAATTAAAATAATGGTAAATCCTTCAAATGCTCGGAGGGTCATCACACTCTGGAAATGCTTTGGAATCTTTAAAGAATCACCTGTTGATGATCCCTAACATCTATATCAGCATCATGAGAAGATGCAACCTCGAATGACATGCAAGGTTTGAAAACAATATAAACAACTTTCATCAAATAATCTTAGGGAGTTTTTTACTCCCTAACATCCATATCTGCATCATGACGAGATGCAGCGTTGAATGACATCACTAATAGAATGTACGGTATGTAATATAGCTGAATAGAATAACATGCATCAAAGGTACTCAAAGAAAGAATTTAGCTCAACTCAATGTTAATATGGTCTGCAAGTTTTGAAAATAGTATAAGCAATGGTTCCATCAAATAATCTCATAAATTTTCAATATGCGCACGCGCACACACACATCTCATAAACTATGCCGCCAATATAGGATGAGAAGGGGTCATATCTCTGAAGTCCCTATAGAGGTATCTATTGAATCCATTGATGGGATTTTCTTTACCCTGGCAAGGTATTGGATGGATGTGGCAACAACATCACTTCATTGTATCATCACTCACTCATATGGTCATGGTTGTCGGTTAGAAAACTCCCATTTTGCTGATTGATTTGATTTGGCGTGAGTCGCATATTATTGAGTTTATTTTGAAAGCATGACTTTATTCTTAAACTTGCATGTTTTACTGAGTTGAGTTGAGTCTCTTGAGTTGGTTGTCGAGTTGAGTCACTTGATTTGAGTATCTTTAATTATGTCTTTTCCCTTCCAGCTATTGTATATACATTCCACGTACTGACGTCCATTTGGGCTTGCATCTTATCATGATGCAGAGACAGGTATTAGAGATCCTCAACAGGCTCTCTGTTGACGATCTATTCCATCCCAGAGATAGTAATGAGACCTCCTTGCTTCCGGAGGTATTCTATTTGTGTCATTTATTGTTTCTAGAGTATTTTTTTTCTTGAGGTAGTTGTGAACCTATCATTGGCACCATCTAGATGTTTAGAGATAGAGGCTTCATAGACAATGATGGATTAGAGTTGATGTTTTTATTTCTAAGACTTGTACTTTTCAAAACTATTTTTCACAATATTGAATTGATTTGGATTGTCAATGTCTTCCGTTGTTAGATTGTGTTTGAATGAATATGATGAGGTTAAGTGGTTCGCTTAGGGACTAGCAATAGTCTCTGAGTGCGGTCACGTCAAGGGTACCCTCCCGGGGAATGACAAGTACATCATACATATGCAGAAAGAGCAAAAAGTTCTCAATCAAAGATCAACATATCAATTTCATGATTAGTAGCTAGTCTCAGAGCAACATGTGGAAAACTAAAGAAAACAAGCCCTACGTCGTTGCTGGTCTCTCAAAAACAGAGTAAGAGAAATAAAAATGAATTTATGACTTTTCAGACTTAAAATTTGCGACTGTTCCACCGTGACGACACCGCTATGGTAGAATCCATCTCACCATGGCTAGTTGTACAGAGATAGAAACTTCATAACTTGCATCCCCAATTTCCATTCCACAATATACCCTCAAACTATGATGTTAAAAAATATACCATTTGCATCAAGATGTATTTTGGTAGTTTTACTCACTCAAATTTAATTCCATAAAGTCCTACAGGATCCTTATTGTCTTGGCAGTCAACTCAAAAGATTAAACTTATTCATCAGCCCTCAATCCATTGTCGAATTTCCCTAGGCCTCATATGACTCAGATATCATGCAAGTCTGGTTTAGACTAAAAAATTTCAACTTACTACCGAAAGCTTTCTGGCCCAGTTTTCTTTCTCATTGATCTACCCATAACGGCAGAGTCAAGTCGTTGCATCATGAGTTCACGTTCTTCTCTTGTACATCGAAGGCTTATAATATAAAGTTTGTCGAGGAAATTATTTTGTCACTCTAGTGGGCACCTCGTACTCTTATTATGTTCTTATTTTGTGATAGAAACAAGACATTTAGACTTGTATTTATTGGAATTCTATTTTAGTAAATTAGAGGCTTATACATACGACACAAGATTTTGGGGGCATGTTGAGTAATATTATTTTCTGCTTGTTGTGCTATACTTAGTTTCTTATTTTGTTTAAACTTTTACATTTGATGGGATATGACAAATGTCATCACATTCGATTTTTGGGTCGTGACAATTTTATCAGAGATTGTCCTCTTATCGAAAAAGACTACAAGGATTACTTCGAAAATGCTATATCATCTTTTAAAAAGTACTCCCTCAGTTTAAAAAAGAATGACCTAGTTTGACATGACACGGAGTTTAAGAAAATAAAGAAGACTTTTTGATTTTATGGTTCTAAAGTAAAGTTATGTCTAATGTGTCAAAATGCCCTTTAATCTTATGACCTTAAAAATATTACATGAAATGTAAAAATTTAAATGTTGCCAAAAAAGAAAAGAAGTCTTCTTTTTAAATAAACTAAAAAAGAAAATAGATTATTCTTTTTGAAACAGAGAGAATAATAAATATAATATAATATTAACTACTATACATCCTTTGACTAAAACAATGAGCTAATTTATACAATAAAATTATTAATTTACAACAAATATATGTTTGTTGTTTCTTACATAAAACATAACCGAATGATTTACATTTGTGGTACATTATATTAATTTTTTTTAAGAAGAAGAAAGAAGACAAAAGTGCAGTCATAAGAGGCTTATTTTTGCAGATGGGTTCTTTCGTAAGAAATTTAACCTGATGGACATTTTGTCTAATTGCTATTAAATAAATTAAATGCTTTGGTGTGTACAATTAGACACTTAAATTTGTATAAAGTTAAACAAGTGTACACACGTGTGCTATGAACTTGTATAAAGAAAATACTTCTAATAGTAACTTTGTAGAGATAATAAACAACAAAGTTAAAAACATGTTTTCAAAACTAGAAATTAAAAATAGTAAAGAAAACAGAATGTGTAACAAAAAAGAAAAAAATCGAGCGCATTGAATGCACAGTGTATCCTTAAGGAAATTATTTCCCTTCAAGTATCCGAAGATAATGAAATATATCCTTTCAAGATAGAACAGTTTTAATCACCTGTATATTGGTACAAAAATAATGATGTATTATGCAGATCAACTGATCTTTGATATTCATCAAGACAAAAGGGCGGTCAATCATTATCTTTAAATGAATGACAAATATATTTTTTTTCTAGCAAAAGAAACAGTAAACAAGAGATATAACATAGGCTGCTGACATTGGAATGTGCGTATGGTCATTTATTGTCCCATGCCTATGGCAAATAAAGAAACTTGGCTTCTAGGCTCATCTACGGTTGAGTCATTCATGTGGGAGTAATTTGACTTTTGATACACTGCAAAACAATTTTAGCAATATTGCATGCATTTATATTCATTTTCTTCAAATTGGTGATGACAAACTATTACTGCTCTTCTCTTCTCTTCTCTTGCATGTCAAACTCAATGACTTTGATATGGACAACTCTAGTGGTTGCTCTATTTGTATATGCTTTGTATGAGTTGCTAAACATTCAGAAGAGGAAAAGTTTTCCTCCAGGTCCAAAAGGGCTTCCAATTGTAGGACATCTTCATTTGTTAGGCGAAAATTTACACCAAGATTTACAAAAACTAGCAAAGAAACATGGTCCTATCATGTTTATGCGATTGGGACTAGTACCTACAATTGTTGCATCGTCTCCTGATGCAGCCGAGACGGTTCTCAAGACATATGACCACATTTTTGCTAGTAGGCCTCATCATGAGGCATCTCAATATTTGGCTTATGGACAGAAGAATTTGATATTTGCAAAGTATGGTGCGTATTGGCGCAGTATGCGCAAATTGTGCACTGTGCACCTTTTGAGCAATCACAAGATCAATTCATTTCAATCCATGAGAAAGAAAGAAGTAGAACTTCTGACTGAATCGCTTAAAAAGGAAGCTGATGATCACGTAGCTGTTGATCTTAGTGCAAAGATTACGTCCTTGAATGCTAACTTGACTTGCTTAATGGTGTTTGGAAAGAAGTACACGGATGAGGACTTGGACAAGAGGGGATTCAAAGCTGTTTTTCAAGATTTTCATTTGTTCACAACACCAAACCTTGGAGATTTTTTCCCCTTCCTTGGTGTTCTTGATCTCCAGGGTGTCACTCGCAAGCTCAAGGGTCTTTCAAAGGTGTTTGATGACTTCCTTGAGAGGATTATTGATGAACATGTTGAGCATCATGACCAGAAGCAAAACAAGGACTTTGTGGACACCATGATGGACGTAATGCAATCTGGAGAAGCAGAATTTCAGTTTGACTGTCGTCACATAAAAGCTATCCTCTTGGTATATACTTTCATCCCATTTTGTAATATATACTAGTATAAGCTTAATATGTCGCATGACATGTGAATGAAATTCCCCTGTTTCCTTTTCTACGTACAGGACATGCTTCTGGCTGCAATGGACACCACAACATCAGCAGTGGAATGGATACTCACAGAACTTCTTAGGCATCCCCAAGTGATGAAGAAGCTCCAAAAGGAGTTGCAAGAAGTGGCAGGCCTTGAAAGAATGGTAAACGAATCCGACCTTGAGAACTTAAACTACTTAGACATGGTTGTAAAAGAGGGTCTAAGGTTGCATCCTGTAGTGCCAGTATTGGGTCATGAGTCCATGGAAGATTGTGTAGTCGATGGTTTCCACGTACAAAAGGGATCCCGAATGTTAATAAATTGTCACGCAGTTCATAGGGATCCAAATGTATGGCCCGAGCCTGAGAAGTTTTTGCCTGAGAGATTTGTTGGGAGCAGTATAGATTTACGTGGACGTGACTTCCAACTTCTACCATTTGGTTCTGGGAGAAGAAGCTGCCCTGGAATGCAGCTTGGAGTTACCGTCGTCCGCCTTATGGTGGCACAATTGGTGCATTGCTTTGAGTGGGAGCTTCCAAATGGTATGCAGCCTTGTGATTTGGACATTGATGAGAAGTTTGGGTTAGTAACATGCAGAGAAAAGCCTTTGCTGGCTATTCCTACTTATAGACTAAAGAAATGATGCAAGTACAATAGTGTAATAAAAAATAATGCAGCATGTGCAAGTAGTTGCCTCTTTGTTCTAGGTGGTTTCCGGACACCACCATAAGAATATATTTGGTTGCTTAACCTATTGTCTATCCATGCAATATAGAGGATAAAATCATGCCTACATCAATTAAGGAACAAGATTTATTCTATGTGCTCTAAATAATTTACGCACCCCATTCATACAAAATCATAGTATATAATATGGTCAACTTGCAACTTGGCCTAGTTTTATGTTCAGTTGCTAACTCCATGGTAAGAGGGGTATCTACAGGACCAACTATACATTTGACGTAGTTCTTGTCAGCATGATGAACAACTCATAGATCGTAACTTGACAATGAATGATTGAATAAATTGATGTAATTTTTATAGTGTTGTAAATAAGTGTAATTATAAAGATTCTTGTAGTTATCAAAGAGAATAAATATGATGATAAAATAGTAAATTTGAAAGGATTAGAAAAACTGATTAGAGGGCAGAATCACTAACTTTTAGGAGTGTGATACATATACTTTCTATTTCATTGCGAGGATCTTAATTTGAGAGGTGTTTAGGAGAAACGCGGCATAGTATTAGAGTCTTCTCTTGATTATCTTGTTTCTTAGAGTCTACTTTTGGTTCTTTACAAAAATAAATTGAAAATCTTAGGTTTATTGGTGGTTCGTCTATAACCCATCCTTACCACGAAGGATCTTTGATCTTGTTCAGTTTAGTGTTTTCTTAAGTCTTAGTGTTTCTAGTTTTCATAGATATTCAAACGCATGAATTCACATCACTTTGAATATTTTAATGTTTGTTTCACTGAAAAAAATATTGCTCTTGAAAATTTTAATTTATGTTATTTGTCACAGGGAAAAAACTTTGAGGCAATATAAATAGAAACGATTCTGCTCCTACTGACCCCACAAACTTAGGTAAATGGAGGATTAACGATGCTCGAGTGAAGACATAAAAATAAAGGGTAAATTGACCTCTTATTTTTCTTAATCTCAGAAAGTATAAGACATCTAATGTCACATGAGATTATTTACAAAAGAATCAAGACAATATCACAAAATGCTTCAGTTAGAGTATGACATTGCTAATTACACTCAATGAGTTCTCTTTGTTCAAGATTATTAATCTGAATTTCAGAACTTATGGGTTGCAATTATAGATATGATTTACGCCAAAATACCTATCGAATATCTCTCTATAATTCAGGCGGTTCATGAACAGAGCAAACGAAATCAATTTTTGATGAAATTCCACTCTGAGTTTGAGAGTGTTCTCTCTAGCTTGATAAATCATGACCCTTTTGCCTCATTTGATGTTTGTTTTGAGGAATTACTTCATGAAGAACACTCTCTTGTCATAGAATGAGCTTTCAAGAAAAAAAAAAGAAATTTTTACATAAATGCACAACTTATATTATATAGTATTCTTCAAAAGTCCCAACCCTTTTAAAAAAAATTTCAAAATCCCTTATTTTCTTATTATCTCTCCAACTTTATGATACACGACTCTTCATATTCTTTCTAACCATCTGCCACACTAAATTTACTCCTAAATTTTTGCCTTAATTCTTGTGTTTCTTTCACAACTTCCCTTTTCAAGAAATTCCTCATTATTTTTTAATTCTATCAAAACTGAAGAACTTTACCATCTCTGCTTCTTACTGATAGAAAAAAAACACAATTGAGAAATATGTAATAGTATATTGAAAGACAGTAAAAAAAGAGAGAGTAATTATCAAAGGACTTTCTCTTTGACTGAATAACTAAAGAGCTGCAACTGCACTCCTTTATAAGCAAAACAACCTAACAAACGTTAAACTAAAATTTAGGAACTAACACAAGATATCCTAAATGTCAGATAGTACCCCATATTTAAACTACTTCATAAACACTAGGACAAACAAAACAAATATGTTTTTTATTTTACTAAAAAAGAACTTTAATAAAACCAACACCCTCCCTTAAACTGAAAGCTTTCAAGCTTCAGTTTAGACTCTGCTTCTTGAACTCTTCCATAGTGTCCATACCATCAACCTTTTTAGATTTTCGAAAGAAGAAACTTGAGAGGTTTATTAAAAATATCTACCAGCTGGTCTTCACTCCTGTAGTATATCAATTCTATTGTTCCTTCATCGTTGAGATCTCGTAGAAAATAATACTTCATATCAATGTGTTTGCTTCTTTCATGTAACACAGGATTTTTAGATAGCTTGATAGCAGAGTTGTTATCACAAAAAATTGTAGTTGCTCTTTCTTTTTTGAACTGTAGCTCTTCAAGAATTCTTCTCAACCAAACAGCTTGACAAGACCAAGTTGTAGCAGCAACAAATTCAGCCTCAGTACTCGATAAAGCGACAATCTTTTGCTTCTTGGAAGACCATGAAATAACCCCTGTGCCTATCATAAAAACATAAGCTGAAGTGCTCTTTCTGCCGTCCTGATCTCCTGCATAGTCGCTATCAGTAAAACCAAGCAAACTTGATTTCTCATCCCGCTTGTAGCACAAACCAAAATCCTTAGTTCCTTGTAAGTAGCGAAGGATTCTTTTTGCAGCTAGCAGGTGATTTTCGATGGGGCTCTCCATATATCTGTTTACAAGACTAACAACATACATGATGTCTGGTCTTGTAGCAATTAGGTACATCAAACTACCCACAATTTGTTTGTAAAATGTGCTATTCGTCTTCTTTCCACTCCCAGCTTTATTTCGTTTCAAGCTAAACTCAACTGGAGTATTGACAGGATTACAATTCTTCATCTTGAATGGTCTAAAATTTCCCGTACATATTTCTTTTGGGAAACAAAGATACCATCATCAAATTGTACTACTTCTAAACCAAGAAAATAATGCATCTTACCAAGATCATATATCTCGAATTCACCCATTATAGACTTCTTAAAATAAAAAAATATGGCACTATTATTCCCGGTAAATATAAGATCATCAACATGTAAACACACAATGAGTATTTTTCCAGATTCTTCAAATTTAACAAAGAGAGAGTGCTCATATGGACATTTCAAGAAACCAACTTTTTGAAAGTAAGTCTCAATGCGACTATATCAAGCTCACGGAGCTTGTTTAGTCCGTAAAGAGCCTTTTTCAAGTCGTATACCTGATGCTCAGATCCAATTTTAACATAATCAGAAGGTTGCTCGATAAATACCTCTTCCTCCAAGTATCCATGTAGGAAAGCCGATTTGACATCCAACTGAAAGATAGGCCACAAATTTTATGCCACTACAACAATTATCATTCTTATGGTGTCATGCCTGGCGCAAAAACTTCAGTGTAGTCCAACTCCATGCTCTTACTTATATCCCTTGGTCACTAAGCGCACCTTATATTTGTCAAATTCACCATTCTCATTGAGTTTGGTTTTATAAACCCATTTAACCCCAATAGTCCTTTGCCCTTTTGGTAGATCAGTAAGCTCCCACGTGTCATTTTATTCAATTGCTGAAATTTTAGCATCTATTGCCTCCTTCCATTTTGTTTCTTGGACAACACTTTCAAAATCTATGGTGTCACAATCTGCAAACAATGCAAAATGAGCAATTGTTTCATCATTGATTTTAACACTAGTTACCTGGTAATCTTGTATCCATACAAGTCTTTTTTGAACATGAGGAACAACTTGCTCTGCTGCAATAGGTTCTTCTGCAGGTGGCAAATCTTCAGCAGGTGACAAATCTTCAGCAGTTAGAGCAGTGGTTTCTTATATTACAAACCTTGGAACTACTTCTTCAGATTCATCATCACATAGGACTTGATGGGGCAACTCCTCATCCCAGTTCCAAGTATTGTCTTCACCGAAAACAACATTTCTACTGGTCACAATCTTTTTTGTCACTGGATTGAACAACTTGTACGCCTTGGATGCCTCGCTAACACCAAGAAAAACATATTTCTCACCTCTATTAGCAAAGCTTCTTTCTTTTTGTTTCTGGAACATGTGCATAAGAAATGGAACCAAAAACTTTGAAGTGGTCTACTACCGGTTTCCTCCCACTCCAAGTCTCCTCAGGTGTCATATCTCAAAGAGCAAAAGTGGGATATCTGTTCAAGATGTGAATGCTCTAATGCACTACTTCCGGCCAAAATTCCTTTGGAACTCTTCCTCGAGCCAGCAAGTACGAACCATATTAAGAACGGTTCTATTCTTCCTCTCTGCCACACCGTTTTGTTGCAGTTGTATATGCAGTTGTGAGCTCTTTTTGAATGCCACGAGTCTCACAAAATTCTTCAAATGCCTTGGAGCAGTATTGGCCTCCACGATCTGTTAGGAGGCTCTTAATGGTCCTTCCAGTCTCATTCTCAACCCGAGCTATGAAGCTTTTAAATATATTAAAAGCCTCCGACTTTTCTTGCAGAATATAGACCCAAGTCTTCCTGGAATAAGGTAACAAAATACCTTTTGCCTCCATTAGAGATTGGTGTTATTGGCCCGCAAATATCTGAGTGTACTAGCCCCAATACCTCCTTGGCTCTCCATGACTTGCCTTTCGTAAACTGAGATCTATAGTGTTTGCCAACAACACATTCTTTACAGACTTGGGAAGGAGCAACAATTTTGGGAAGGTCTGTCACCATATTTTTCCTCCAAAGGATCTTCAAACCACCGAAGTTCAAATGGCCATATCGGAAATGCCATAACCATGAAGGGTCATTCACTTTCGCAATAAAGTAAGATTGAATATTCTCAATCTTCAAAGGGAATAACCTGTTCTGACTCATTTTTACAATAGCAGAAGTTCCTTTGGAGGGATTAGAAATTTCATAAGAATCATTCCTAAGAGTGATGACATACCCTTTTTCTAACAGTTGGTCGGCATTCATTAAATTAGTTTTCAGAGCAAGGACATAAAATACATTAGATATGGTTTTCTGTAACGTCTGATAAATTATCAAAATACCCATAGAGGAGAGATGTATGTATAACGTGCCTTCCCATGCTAAGATGGCAAATCCAAAACCAGATTTACGATCAGCATGAAAAATTGAGTGGAAAAATGATCTCGATCGATTTTTAAAGCGACCGGATCAAAATATAATTTTTTGATGCAAAATCCGAACCAGTGTTGGTCCGCGTTTGGCCAACGATGCGCTAGTGTAGCGTACCCACACTTTTTTTTAAAAATAAATTCGACGGAGATTGCAAAAAAAACTCATTCGCAATTTTTTTGGAAAAAATGCATTACAGTATGCCTAGTCCATGACGCGAATTGGGTATTTCCAAGTCGAGATTTTTCTTTCAATTCGTGAGGGCCATTCCAGACATTTCCCAACCCTTCATAAATGTAACCCACGATTTAATAATGCATTTTTAGTCGAAAAGGGGTTTCTAAACATCGTTCTAGAGCAGAGCCTCCAAACACACAGCTGGGTTAGAGTTCTTGAAGGAGAAAGAGAAGGAGCGAGGGTTTTAGAGGTTGAGGTTGAGTTTTTTCTTCATCTCACATATGTAAGGCTAACTCAAAGCATGGAATTGTTCTTCCATGTGCCCCTTTGATTCATTTAATTTGATAGTTGAATGTAATGAATTCCATATGTGAAATTTTTGAGTATTCTATTGAAAACTATACCTATTTTATGTATTTTCTTAAGTTGATGATCATCACAAACTTGATTTACTGCATAAATGGTTTTTATGAATTATTTCAGGAAACTCTATATGTTATTTTACTAAAGATTGCAAGAATGAACTTAAGGGATGAATCTAGAGCCTTGAGGGTATGAATGTGCTTGTGGTTTATGATTGTGGTCCTAATTCTTAGAATGTTGATGATGATGTTGAGTAAAATTGATGTTCATGGAGTCTTAAAGAGCATGAATTAATTCTAAAAGAGTTGTTCCTAGTCTAAGAGTTGATGGTCGATGTAATGAATTGAGTTAACAATGTACAATGAGACTAGTTAGACGAGTAATACAGATGATTGATGTCTTATGAGCATGTTGAGTCTTGGGAGGAATATTGAGCACCAAATTGAGTAAGAGTAAATAAGAACTCAAACTCAATAACTACGTGGCCAGCGTAGGAGAGGATTGAACCGTAAAATCAGATGTTTCCTTTGTCCCAAAAGAGGACTTGATGTAATTTATTGTGGATCCACTGATGCCATGTCCTTTACCCTCACAAGGTGCTGGATACATGTGGCAACGACATCGCTTCATTGTATCATCACCGGCTCATAGGTGATGGTTGTCGGTTAGAGAAACTCCCAGATAGGTTCCACACTGATAGTCCTCTGATGTTGAGTTGATAGTATGAGTCTTGATTGATGTTAATGAGTTATTGTCTACTCCTTATCCTTGACTTAGATGGACATTGGTCTTTCTAAGTGAGTATCTTATGAGTTGATGTTATTCCATGTTATTTCTGCCTATATTGTTTTATTTAGCCATTTTACATACCATACATTCCACGTACTGACGCCACTCGGTGTTGCATCATTTCATGATGCAGATACAAGAGATAGAGGACTTCGACAGATGCACCGTTGAGGTTCAGAGTTACCTAGTTCTAGATATTGGTGAGCTCTCCTTGCGATCCAGAGGAGCCTTTCTTTTATTTTTACCAATTTCTTTACTCTCTTTGAGTTGGGTAGCCATGGTATGTCATGGTACCATCTTAGACTGTAGAGGTGGAGGCTTCTTAGACTAGAGATGAAGATTTGATGTTGGGGTCTTTCCCTCTTTGAATTGAATTCCTTAAACCAGCTACTATGTCATAGATGTTGAGACTGATGTTGTTGGCATATGGTTCTCTTTCATTGATGTAGAAGTAATTGAGTTGTCCACTATCTTATTTTTCTTACCCTAGTACTTTCCGTTGTATCTGATGATCGAATGACTTTCTTGAGACCGAGTGGTTCGCTTAGGGACTAGCAATAGTATCCGAGTGCCGGCCACGTCTCGGGTACCCTCCCAGGGCATGACAAACTTGGTATCAGAGCACAGAGTTCAAGTGTCCAAGGGAGTCTCTGCAGTCATGTCTAGTAGAGTCTTGTTTATGTGTGTGTTGTGCATCTCACTTCATAAACAGGAGGCTATAGGATATTAGGAATGGTTACATTTATTCTGTATTTTGAATTCGTGCGATAGAGTTTGACTCTATAAAATTCTTTTGTAATTTGTACTTACACGTTTGCAGATCATGCCTCTTAAACGTACTGTTTCCTAAAGAGATGCCTCAGCCCCAAACACTGAGAATCCCTCACCATAGGTCCCTACTCAGACTAGGACGAGGAGACGGGGCCGACCTGCTAGAGCTGTTGAGATCCCACAGGCAGCTCTTGCTCAGTCAGCCTCCACCTCAGAGGAAGACTTCAGGGGAGCCATTGCTATGTTCACCCAGCTAGTGGCCTCCTAAAGTAATAGTCGAGGTCCCGAGGCCCTTAGCTCGAGCTCCTAAGAACCCACGGTTGCAACCAGGCTCGGAGATTTCTTAAGGATGAACCCGCCAGTCTATATAGGGTCAAAGGTTGAGGAGGACCCACAGAAGTTTATTGATGAGATATGCAAGGTTTGAGGGCTATGCATGCGAAAGAGGTTGAGGGAATTGAACTTGCCTCCTATCAGCTTAAGGATGTCTGGTATAACCAATGGAAAGATAGTCGAGGTGAGAATTTTGAGCCTGCTGAGTGGGATGAGTTTGAGAGTGCTTTCCTCGATCATTTCTTTCCTCCAGAGCTGAGGGAAACAAAGGCCGATGAGTTAGTGAACCTAAAGACAAAGGGGTTAACTGTCAAAGAGTACAACCTCAAGTTCATTCAGCTGTCCTGGTATACCCTAGAGATGGTCCAGGGTATGAGGGCGAGAATGAGAAAATTCGTGTTTTAATTGGCCAGGCGTGTAAAGAAAGAGTGCAAGGCAGCATTGGTTATCCCAGGTATGGACATCTCCAGAATTATGGTTTATACCCAACAAATCGAGGAGGATAAGACGAAGGAAAGAGAAGAGCAACTGAGCAAGAAAGCTAAATTAGCAGGGCATGAGCCTAGCTAGCATAAGTAGAATAAGGGTGATAAAATTTACTTTTAGAAGAGGTCTTCTAGTTATGCACCCTCTGCAGCAAGTGCACCCATCCAATATAACAGGTATGATCAGAAATCTTATGGTCACTAGAATTTGAGGGTTTAGGGTTCTCAGTCTCAAGCTAGCATAACCCAAGGTTCGAGGGGAAACCCGCCTTATGGTAAACGTGGCAAACTAGACCTAGGTGTGTGCTGTGAGGGCACAAACGCTTGTTACATATGTGGACATACTGGTCACTTCAAGGATAAATATCCTACAAGAAGACGGGGTGATGGAAGTAACAAAGCACAGTCCTCCGCAACACCCTTAGCTGGCAGTTATCAGAGGGGTACTACTACGGGTGCAGTAGGCGGGACAAACCGTCTATATGCAATGGGTAATCAACAAGATCAAGAGGTCGCGCCAGATATTGTTATGGGTATGCTTCGAGTCTTTACTTATGATTGTCATGTATTGCTTGACCCGGGTGCCACTTGATCTTTTGTAACTCCCTATGTCGCTAATAGATTTGAGATTCTTCCAGAGTGTTTGCTTGAACCCTATATTGTTTTCACTCCTACTGGTGAGTCTATCTTAGCTGATAAGGTCTATAGAGATTGTGCAGTATCCATCCATCATAAGGATACCTTGGAGAAAGTTGGAGATGGTTGACTTTGACGTAATTTTTGGTACGGATTGGCTTCATGTTTGTTATGCCTCAATAGATTGCAAGACCCGAATCGTTAAGTTCCAATTTCCGAATGAAACGGTCCTAGAGTGGAATGGGAGTTTTGTTGCACCTAAGGTTAAGTTTATTTCCTACCTGAGAGCTAGAAACTAATCTCTAAAGATTGTAGCTACCATCTCATATAGGTTAAGTCTGATGATATTGAGCCTCCTACTCTTGAGGCAGTCCTGATTGTGAATGGGTTTCCTGAAGTGTTCCCTGAGGATCTACCTGGAGTCCCTCCTGATAGGGAGATTGACTTTGGGATTGATGTTCTTCCTGATACCCAACCTATCTCAATTCCACATTATAGGATGGCCCTTGCTGAGTTGAAAGAGCAGTTGAGGGATTTATTAAAAGAAGGGGTTTAATAGGCCAAGCGTTTCTCCTTGGTGTGCTCCTGTCCTGTTCATGCGAAAGAAAGATGGGTCTCTCAGAATGTGCATAGATTATAGGCAACTGAACCAGGTTATGATCAAGAATAAATATCCTCTCCCCAGGATAGATGATCTGTTTGACCAACTTCAGGGTGCCTCATGCTTCTCAAAGATAGACCTCAGATCGAGCAACCATTAGTTGAAAGTGAGGGTGTGTGACATTCCAAAGACAACCTTCAAGACTAGATATGACCACTTTGAGTTCTTGGTCATATCCTTTAGGTTGACGAATGCACCTGTAGCCTTCATGGACTTGATGAATAGAGTGTTCTGACCGTATCTTGACATGTTTGTAATCGTATTCATCGACGACATTTTGGTGTATTCGAAGGATGAGGAGGAGCATGCCAATCACCTCAAAGTTGTCCTTCAGACTCTTAAGGACCATGAGCTGTATGCAAAGTTATTAAATGTGAGTTTTGGCTCAAGTTAGTGGATTTCCTAGGCCATGTGGTTTCGGGTGAGGGTATTCAAGTAGATGCCCAGAAGATTGAAGTGGTTAAGAATAGGCCAAGACCGACCTCTCTAACTGACGTAAGAAGTTTCTTAGGGTTGGCAGGCTACTACTGCAGGTTCATTGACGGATTTTCTTCCCTATCTGCACTTTTGACCAAATTGACTCAGAAAAAGGTCAAGTTTCAATGGTCTGAGGAATGTGAGAAGAGCTTCCAGGAGTTGAAGACTAGATTGACTACTACACTTGTTTTTACTTTGCCCGATGGGATGGAGGATTTTGTAATATATTGTGATGCATCAAGAGTTGGGTTGGGTTGTGTGTTGATGCAGAGGGGAAGGTGATAGCCTATGCTTCCAGGCAACTTAAGGTTCATGAGAGAAACTATCCGACCCATGATCTTGAGTTAGAAGCGGTGGTGTTTGCACTTAAAATCTGGCGCCACTACTTGTATGGGGTGCATGTGGATGTATTCACTGACCACAAGAGCTTGAAGTATGTCTTCAGTCAGAGAGAGCTCAACCTACGACATAACAGAAGGTTGGAGTTGCTTAAGGATTATGACATGAGCATCGTCTACCACCCAGGTAAAGCTAATATTGTTGCTGACACTCTTAGCAGGTTGTCAACAGGTAGCACGGCCTATGTTGAGGAAGGAAAGAAAGAGCTAGTGAAGAAAGTGCATAGAATGGCTTGATTGGGAGTTCAACTCGAGGAGAATAACGAGGGAGGAGTTAATGTTCAGAATGGGTCTGCTTCATCTTTGGTGTTAGAGGTGAAAGAAAAGCAAGACCAAGATCCTATTTTACTCCAATTGGAGGAGGCTATCCATAAAAAGAAAGTGATGGTCTTCTCCAAAGGGGGAGATGGGGTATTGAGATACTAGAGTAGGTTATATGTCCCCGATGTTGATGGTGTTTGAGAGAGTATCATGGTTGAAGCTCATAACTTTAGGTATTCCATTCATCCTAGCTCTACCAAGATGTACCACGACTTGAGGGAAGTCTATTAGTGGAGTGAAATGAAGAGGGATATCGCTTAGTTTGTTTCCAAGTGCCGAAATTGCCAACAAGTCAAAGTTGTGCATCAAAGGCCTTGAGGATTGGCACAAAACTTCGAGATTCTGGAATGGAAGTGGGAGATGATTAACATGGACTTCATTACCGATCTACTGAAGACCCGAAAGCAGTATGATTCAATATGGGTGATTGTGGATAGGATGACTAAATCAGCTCACTTCTTGGTGGTCAAGACGACCAATACTGCGAAGGAATATGCCAAGTTGTACATCCAAGAGATTGTGAGATTGCATGGAGTTCCCTTGTCCATTATCTCGGATAGAGGAGCTAAATTCACCTCCCAATTTTCAGAGATCTTCCCAAAAGAGATTGGGTACTAAGGTAAATTTGAGTTCAACCTTTCATCCACATACAGATGGCCAGGAAAAGTGCACTATTCATACATTAGAAGATATGTTGAGAGCCTGCATTCTTGACTTCAAAGGGAATTGGGATGACTATCTACCATTAATTGAATTTTCATATAACAATAGTTATCATGCAAGCATTCAAATGGCCCCATATGAGGCCTTGTACGGGAGGAGATGTAGATCACGTATTGGGTGGTTTGAGGTTGGAGAAGTTGAGTTGATTGGACTTGACCTTTTCCACCAGTCCCTGGAGATGGTGAAGGTTATTAGAGAGAGGTTGAAGACTGCACAAAGCCGTCAGATATCTACACTAATGTGAGGAGAAGGGTCTTAGAGTTCGAGGTGAGTGGTTGGGTATACTTGAAGGTGTCATCCATGAAGGGTGTCATGAGGTTTGGAAAAAAGGGGAAGTTGAGTCCTCGCTATATTTCCCCTTATCAAATTGTGAGGAGGATTGGGAAGGTTGCTTATGAATTTAAATTTCCTCTCGAGTTAGACAGAATGCATCCAGTATTCCATGTTTCAATATTGAAGAAGTGCTTGGGATATCCGACCTTGGTGATCTCTGTTGAGAGTACTGGAGTAAAGGATAGCTTGTCCTATGAGGAGGTTTCAGTCCAAATCCTTGATCGACAGATTTAGAAGCTGAGAAACAAAGAGATAGCCTTCGTCAAGGTCCAATGAAGGAATCAGTTTGTTGAGGAAGCCACGTGGGAAGCTGAGGAAGATATGAGAGCTAAATACCCACATCTATTCATGCCTAGTGATGAGAATATCAGAGGTAATGTTCCTATCCTTAACTTAATTGATGTTTCCATTCTTGAGTTGATGTGTCATTCTTGAAATCTGAGTAGAGTCTATCAAAGTCGATGAAGAGTTGAGAGTTTGAATTATTGAGTGAGTATTGAGATGAGTCTTGAGTCTATTCGTGCCATAATACCACTCCTGCTCATCATTCTAGGACGAATGATCCCAAGGGGGAGATAATGTAACACCTGGTGAAATAATCGAAATACCCCTAGAGGAAAGATGTGTGCATAACGTGCCTTCCCATGTTTGGATGAAAAATTCAAGATTGAATTTATGATTAGCATGAAAAATTGAGTGAAAAAATAGTCTCGGTCGATTTTTAGAACGATCGGATCAAAATATAATTTTTTGATACAAAACCGAATTAGTGTTGGTCTGCGTCTGAGCCGCGACGCGCTAGTGTAGCTGACCCACTTAGTTTTTTTTAAAAAATAATTTGACGTAGATTGGAAAAAAACTCATTCGGGAAAAATTTTGGAAAAAATGCACTACAGTGTGTCGAGTCCGCGACGCAAAACTAGGTATTTCTAGGTCGGATTTTTCTTTTAATTCTTGAGGGGCATACTAGAAATTTTTCAACCCCTCATAAATGTAACCCATGATTTAATAATGTGTTTTCAGTCAAAATGGGTTTCTAAACATCATTCTAGAGTAGAGCCTCCACACGCACAACTAGGTTAGAGTTCTTAAAGGAGAAAGAGAAGGAGCGAGGGTTTTCGAGTGCAAGATTGAATATTTTCTTCATAGCAGATATGTCAGGCTAAGTCAAATTATGGAATTGTTCTTCTATGTGCCTCCTTGATTGAATTAAGTTGATAGTTGAATGTAATGAATTCCATATGTGAAATTCTTGAGTATTCTATTGAAAACTATACCTATTTTATGTATTTTCTTAAATTGATGATCATCACAAACTTGATTTACTGCATAAATGGTTTTCACGAATTATTTCACAAAACTCTATATGTTATTTTAATAAAGATTGCAAGAATGAACTTAGGGGATGAGTCTAGAGCCTTGAGGGTATGAACGTGCTTGTGGTTTATGATTGTGGTCCTGATTCTAAGAATATTGATGATGATGTTGAGTAAAATTGATGTTCATGGATTATTAAAGCGCATGAATTAATTCTAAAAGAGTTGTTCCTAATCTAAGAGTTGATGGTCGATGTAATGAATTGAGTTAACAATGTCCAATGAGACTAGTTAGACGAGTAATCCAGATGATTGATGTCTTATGAACATGTTGAATCCTGGGAGGAGTATTGAGTGTCGAATTGAGTAAGAGTAGATAAGAACTCAAACTCAATAACTACGTGGTCAGCATAGGAGAGGATTGAACTGTAAAATCGGATGTTTCCTTTGTCCCAAAAGAGGACTTGATGTAATTTATTGTGGATCCACTGATGCCATGTCCTTTACCCTGGCATGGTACTAGATGGATGCGGCAATGACATCACTTTGTTGTATCATCACCGGCTCATAGGTGATGGTTGTCGATTAGGGAAACTCCGAGATAGGTTCCACACTGATAGTACTCTGATGTTGAGTTAGTGGTATGAGTCTTGATTGATATTGATGAGTTATTGTCTACTCCTTATCCTTGCCTTATATGGACATTGGTCTTTCTAAGTGAGTATCTTACGAGTTGATGTTATTCTATGTTATTTCTGCCTGTATTGTTTCATTCAGCCACTTTACATACTGAACATTCCATGTACTGACGCACTCGGTGTTGCATCATTTCATGATGCAGATACATGAGATAGAGGACTTTGCAGACGCACCATTGAGGTAAAGAGTTCCTTAGTTACAGATATTGGTGAGCCCTCCTTGTGATCCTGGGGAGCCTTTCTTTTATTTTTATTGGTTGCTTTACTCTCTTTGAGTTGGGTAGTCATGGCCTGTCATGGTACCGTCTTAGACTGTAGAGGTAGAGACTTCATAGACTAGAGATGAGGATTTGATGTTGGGGTCTTTCCCTCTTTGAATTGAGTTCCTTAAACCAGCTATTATGTCATAGATGTTGAGACTGATGTTGTTGGCCTATGGCCCTCTTTCATTGATGTAGAAGTTACTGAGTTGCCCATTATCTTATTATCTTTACTCTAATACTTTTGGTTGTATCTGATAATTGAATGACTGTCTTGAGATCGAGTGGTTAGCTTGAGGACTAACAATAATCTCCGAGTGTCGGCCACGTTTAAGGTGCCCTCTCGTGGCGTGACATTTCCACATACCCATTCTTGGTTCTAAAATTGATATTACCCTTTCCCATTACTTTCACATTCGAGAGATCACCAAAACCAACTGTGTAATGGAAGCTTTCATTTAAATAAGAAAAAATATAACTTACTTCCAGTCATGTGGTTACTACAACCAGTATCAATATACCAAATAGCTTGCTCCTCGGGCTGATTTTCAGAGTGGACAGCCATCAACAAGGTTTCTCCTTCCTTGTTGTCAGCAAAATTTGACTTTTCTTCTTTCTCATTAGGCAGCATGCTGTAGCATTCAGAATGATAATGACCATATTTATGACAACAACAACACTCTACCTTGGATTTGTCAAAATCTCTTCCTTTGCCTTTACCGTGGTCATCATTGGCTCAAAAATTTCTACTGCCATCTTTGTTTCCTTGATCTCTTCTCCCTCTTCCTCTACCTCTAGCCCTACCTCTAGAATTGGAGGAAATAAAAGTAGAACCCTTCAAGGCCTGCTCCGCAGAAGTTGAATTGCGGTTTATCTTTTGTTAATGCACTAATAAGGGGCTTTGGCATCAAAGAGCGTAATATTTTCTCTACAATTATAACATCATTCATCTTCTCGCCATGGAATCACATTTTCTTGTTGATCTCTATTGTTCTGGCGCAATAACTTGTTACAGACTCTCCTTCCTTCATCTACAAAATTTCAAAGTTCGTTCTCAAGGCTTGAAGTTGTGCATGCTTCACTCTAATAGTATCTTGATTTTTTTTCTTCATAGAATCCCAAGTATCCTTAGAAGTTTCTTTGCAAAGAATAGTTTCTAGGATGAGACGATCAATAGCTTGAAAGAGATAGTTTTTGCTTTCAAGTCTTTCAATTTTCTTGCTTCAAACTCCACCTTTTGAGCATTTGTCAGAACTTCCCCTTCCGCTGGAGCACCAATGCCGTCCTCAACAATTGCCCAATACTCTTTTGATCATAAAAAATTCTCCATCAGCATACTCCAATGGTCATAGTGACCATCAAAACGAGGAATGATTGCTTGCACAAAATTGCTCTCTGAAGCCATAGCTCACAATATCTCTCTGTTTTTCTTTTTGAATCTTATCTGGTGCTGATACCACCGATATGAAAACACGATTGAGATATATGTAATTGTACGTTGAAATACAGTAGAAAAGAGAGAGTAATATAATCGAAGAAATTTCTCTTTGACTGAATAACTAAAGAGATGCAATTGCAATCCTTTATAAGCAAAACAACCTAACAAACGTTAAACTAAAATTTAGGAACTATCGCAATATATTCTCCAAAAAGTCAAATAGTACCCCACATTTAAACTACTTCCTAAAGACTAGGACAGACAAAACAAATATGCTTTTTATTTTACTAAAAGAACTTTAATAAAACCAACACTTATTTCACATTGTCTATGTTCATCATTATACGAAGAAAACTGAAGGATTTCTTTTTATTCATCTTTCTTTTTTATTTCGTTTTCATCAGTTTCAAATATAAATTCTAATCCATCATTTAATTTAGGTATTTCACAAGTAGTCGATGATCACCAGGAAATTCCTCATCCCAAAGTTGTTCCTTGAATTGAAGTTCCCTCCCAATCCTAACTTCCCAAGCAAATGGAGGAAGTTTTTCAAGTAGAAGAAATTCCTCAAATCGAAGAAGTCCATCAAAATGAAGATGCTTCGAGGTGTGATTTTGATTCGAACGAAATAGGGTTTTACGAAAATACATCTAAAGAAATTCATGATCCATTACTGATGAAGATGTATGAAAAAGAAAAATTGTAACATGTTGTAGGTACAAGTTCAAAAACACTGAATCAAAAATCTTCTAGCAAAAAGGGGGAAAAAGTTGCAGGTTCTCCTTCATGCCCAAATTTATCCAATGTCTTAATTTCTCAATGTATCTTTATTTTTGTTTGATTCATTAATATGTCAATATTGTTTGTTGTATCATTCATAACATATAAAGTATGAATCAAAAAAATTGGTTTTATCAAGTTAACATTTATAGATCAATTTAATTTCATATATCAATTTAACATGTAGCACATTGATACACCAAGAAAGTATTTTTTTTAAATTCCAACAGCGCATTGAGGAACATCTTCGTGAGTATCAACTACTTGGATAACATGATTTAGGAATTACAGTATATCATATAACATAATACTTGACTATTACATGATACATGATTTTATACTTCAACAATTTTGATTTGGGAATTTTATCAGTTCTGAATAAATTGACTATTTGAGTGTATCATATAACATGATACTTGAATATAACTTGGTCCAGTGTACCATATAACATGATACTTGTATCATATAAACTTATTGTATCTATGCACGGTGAATCCATTACAAATCCATATGAATTACCTTATACGATATACCTGATTTCAGTTTACTGAATGATAGACTTAAAGAATTTTGAAATTTGAATTTTTGAATCTGTTACGATTTGGATGAGCTTGATTAGCTGAGTAAAATAAGGTAATCCCATTAATTATGAGATTCTATATAAATCTTTCATTATTTTTCCTTATTTGACGTAACAATATTAAAGTCATCAATGTGTATCAATAAAATAACATATGTATCCCTGTTTCTCTAAAAAGGAATTTTTGTAAATATGAAAAGAGTTGAGATACATTGAAATTTTCTCTTAACACTATGAGATTTATATAAGTTATACAAAAAATAATGCCTGTTAAGTAACCGTTTTGATGACTACCAAACTATATGTGCCATACGACGACCAAGTCAGCATCAGGTTGGTTGGAAAGGTTGTGTGTGGGATACAACTGTAAGGCTGACTTGGTTGGTGAGATGTGACTCTCATTGTACTAAAGGAGCAACGGTCCCTTCTGTGCACTCTTGTGTGATATAAAAGATTCATGTGCAGGAACAAAAACAACTTTTGGAAGAATACAAAAGTGAATATTCATTTGATCTAAAAGTTCTCTTTTGGCACCTATTGTGAAACTCAATATCAACTTTCAAAGGACGTGATAGAAGGAGTCTATATCTTTATTTTAAGTGTGGCATTGTGTTTGGATTATAACATTGTACAGTCACTTTCTAATCTATAAACGAAAGCTGATCACTGTTTACTCTTTTGTTGATAGTTGTAGAACTCTTGGCGAGTCACGGTCTTGAGGTGTTTTGGGTAGTGGTCTAACTTCATCTAGGAGGTGAGAGTGCAGACTAGTGTTTTGTTGTGTTGCTCATGTCTTGTAACTAGGTTGCAAGTGGGAAATGGTGAGGGAGTGAAGCAAATAAATGGTGTGTGTTGTATTGACTACTTTGCTCATTCATTTAGTGGATTGTTAGGTTTTGGAAATCCTGTTGGATAGGTTGTGGTTGTTCCTCCCTTGAGCAAGGAGTTTTTTCACGTTAAATCTTATGTGTGTTGTTCTTCTTTATTTATATTCTTGTTTGCATTGCCTTAAGGGACCTGGTCCGTGACTGTAGTGAACTCATATAGTTCAACAATACCATTATTGTATTTGTTGTTCAAGATAAAGAAAAAGGCAAGGATATTACTAGAACTAGACGCTATAGTTGCAAGAATATTGCTTGCGATTGTGGCAAAAGATTTTGTAATTATTATTATAATGATACATTATCAAAGAGTGTCCCACACACCCTCAAAACTATAAGGTCAATGCTTTTCAAGCTGAGATAAATGATTCCACCATTGATCTCATCATCAAGACAAGTTTTTACTCCTCAAATGGTATAACAAATAACCGTGTTAGACTTTTTCGCATTGAAATTATAACGTAATAATGTTACGTCTAATTTTTGAATTGTTGATTCAAATGCTTCCAATCATATAACCAATTCAATAACCATACTAAAAAATATTCGTGAGTATCAAGGTCCATTACAAATACCAATAGTAGTAATTTATCCATTACTAAGTACAGGATATAATTCCAACTTTTAAGAATATTTTTGTTTTATCAAAGCTTGTATCTAGTCTTATTTCAGTCGGACAAGTAGAACCAATTATGGTATGAAATTTTTTTTGTTAATAATTGTCGTGTGTAGGATTAGCTGTCAGGGACGACAAGTGCAAATTAAAGGAGCCTAAAGTTAGAAGATTATTTTCTATACACTTTTTCATTCTTTTTATTTTATCTTTTACTTGTATGAGTTGTACTTCTACAACTAGTAAAACTGTGGTTTGACATAATCATTTAGGACATTCAAATTCTATTATGTTGTCTCATTTATCAATTTTTGATTTATTGAGAAATAAAATCAATTTTCGACTACTTCTAATGATTGATCTACTTGTAAATTAGACAAAGGTAAAACTCTTTCTTTTTTTAATTTTGATAGTCATGCTATAAATTGTTTTGATATCATTCATGGTGTTATTTGAAAATTTGCAATAGTTGTCTCTTATGCTCATTGCCAATATTTTGTGACATTCATAGATGATTATAGTCGATTTAGGTGGGTGTATTTTCTTTGATTCAAATATGAGATATTTTTTATGTTCAAAATATTTTAACTTATATTGGGACTCAATTTTCTACTTGCATTAAATTATTAAGATCTGATTCTGATTGAGAATATGTCTTATGAATTAATTTCTTGTTTGAGAAAGAAATTATCTCACAACGTTCTTATCCATTTACACCATAACAAAATAGAGTTGCTAAATGTAAAAATTATCATCTTTTAAATATTACTTGATTTATATTAATTGAGTCCTCTGTTGCATTTAAATATTGGGAGAAAATTTTATCTATTGTTGTCTACTATATTAACAGATTGTCATGTAAAATGTTAAATTTTGAGTCTTTATATTATCATCTTTATCAGTAAAATCCTAACTAGCAAAATTTACAAATATTTTATCGTGCTTATTTTGTGTACATGTACTATTCTTAGTATAATAAATTTTTTATTTAGTCTACTAAATGTACTTTATTGGGCTATAGTACTTCATGAAAAGATTTTATTTATTATAATTCATGTTTTAATAAATTTTGTGTTTCTAAAAATATTTTTTTAAAATCAATATCTCTTCCCTATTCATTGTTGGGCGAGGAAGCACCACAACTAAAGTTTGATATGATAATAAATAAATAATGAAAATAAATTAGATACCCTCCAATAAATAGAGGGAAAAACCACGGGGTAGAAGGATTTTATTATGATAATATGAAAGTACATTGCTCTCAGATACAAGGAGAAAACTATAATAAACACTTCTCTCTCGTAAAAGGAACAACTCACTAAAGAGGCCTCAAGACTATATTTATCTTGGTATATAACTCTCTTTGTGTTTTTACTCTCTTTGGATCTCTCTTGTGGGATGTTGTTTTTGGGTGTGTTGGAATGAGGAGCCAAAGTGCTCCTTTTATAGGCAAAAGTTAGCCTACCATTGTTGACAATTCAACAAGGTTGGTGGCCAACCAAGTTGCCAAAATAATTGGCAACTTGCCAAAAACAATTGGCAATTATTGTTGACTCTCTTTGTGCCTCCATTTTGACTAATCTTTTGCCTCCATTTTTGACAATCTTTTGCCTCCCTTTTTGACATTCATGTTGATGTCATTTTCTGTTTCTTCTCTTCTTCCTACTTTTGAGAATTTGTTATCTTCTTTTAAGCAATTTAAACTTGAACTTATTATGTATGAATGACATTGAACAACTTTATTCATCCTAAATTTGATCCTTCATCTAAGACTGAACCATAACTAGAATATGAGAATTTGTCAAGGTCTTATTCTTAAGTCTACTTGGTGATTTACTAGAGTAATTTGTACTCCTAATTGATATGGACTTTCCTCTACTTTATCGACTATTTTTGTTCCAACTTATTATTCACAAGCTTTCAATCTTGAATGTTTATAGAAAATCAATGAAGGAAGAACTTTTGGCTCTTACAGAAAATAATACATGGATTACTATTTCATGTCCTTCGAATATCCATTCAATTTTGTTCAATTAGAATTCATTCCAATGAAACTCTTGATTGTTATAATAAATGGATTGTTTGTTCTTGATAACAAATAGATGTATGGTGTGGACTATAAGGAGACATTTACGCTAATAATAAAAATGAATATGGTGCAAACTTTTAATGTCATTGTTGCATCATAAAATTGCCATCTTCATAGATTGATTATAAAATGCTTTACTCCATGATGATATTAAAGAAAATACTTATATGAATTCTTCATTTGACTTGTTCTCATGACCTACATCAGATCTATGCAAGTTGATGAAGTCTTTGTATGGATTATAACAAGTTTTCAGAGTTTGATCTGACAAATTTCAATGTACTTTGCTATAATTTTTTTCTAATCGAAGCAAATATGATTCATCTTGATTTCTTCAAAAGAAAATCTATATATTGTGTTTGTTTTAATATATATGTAGATGATATTATCATTAGAGGAACCAATTTTTCATTAATGACTAGTCTCATCAGCAACTTACAATTTTTTTTCCATATGAAGTTCTTTATACTCTTACATATTTTTTAATTTGGAAGTTCATTATAATTCTTCAGGAGTTTTTTTTAAACCAACACAAATATATTCAAGATCTAATTTTTTGGCTGGTTTTCAAGATTCCTCTTGTTCATCGAAATTAAATGGGAAATATCATCTTTCTTCTTGATATATCCAATTATATTTTGACAATTCATTCAGAGCCTAAGTTATGATACTATTACCCTTCTTAGAATCTTTTTCGCCATTTAATAAGATAGTGTATTTATGCAAATTCCCTATCATCTGCGTGATTGTTCGTTGCATCATTCGATATATCCTAAAAACATCTAATTGTGAATTATGATTTCAAGTGATTTTCTTATTCATGTTAATACTTTTAATGATTTTGATTAAGCAGGATGTCATGATACTCAGATCACTAGTTGCTGCATGCAACCAAAAAACCAAAATTGCTAAAAATGAACAATAATGGCAGTTGTTATTTATAAGAAATTATCATAAATAAGGTCCCAACTGTCGAAATCAACCATACCATGACAATCCTCATGAAAAACCCCATAATCTAGGCTCTTGAATCGCCAAATCCAGACCTAAAATGGTTAAGAAATCATCTTCCAAAATTTTTCAAAAATTGAGCTCGAAAATGAGCTATGGCAGCAGCTAAAACATAATTCTTATCTCCACTGAAGCTTCAAATATGATTTCCAACCATGCGAATACATTCTCCTAAAAAACACTAAGGATAGCCCCAAGAATCATTGAAATCAGACTTAAATGGCTGAGATATCAAGTCTCAAAAATCCCCAAAATCAAGCTCAACCAAAAGGGTCGTGGCAGCAAATATTTCACAAAATTTACCTCAAACGGAGACCCCAAATCAGTTTCTGAGCTCACCACCACATTTCTTGTGAAAAATCTCATAAGATAAACCTTTGAATTGCTAAAATTTAACTTGAAATAAAAGAGTTACGAAGGTTTGAAGTAGAGAAATGATGTTGAAATGGCCTGCACCAGCTATATATATCAACTAAAAAGCTGATCTTTTTTTGCTAGCTTTAAAATCTCCAACGGGGTGCTCGGGATTCATTCAGAATTCGATTAAAATAAAATAGACATGATACCTTGTTAAATTTAACATTTCGTATTCAATGGTGTAGTCAAAACTTTTATCAGAGGTCATCTCAATAAAAAGTGGATCTCACTCCCAAAGACCATTTTTAATCAAAATCCACTGAGGGGCTCCGAATGAATTCAGAAGCCTCGCGAGGCGAGCAAAAGATTGTTGTAGATCAAACTCAGCAATCCGGAGCTAATCGTGCTGTCAGAATTTTCATTTGGGCACATTTTCCAAGAATATTGACGAAAGTCAAGTGTTAATTAGTTTTCAAGGCTAAAACGCCAGAAATAGTTTAAACTCTCACTGAAAATCCGAAGACTCAAGTCAACCATACTTCTAATCTAATTTAGCCATTTCGGAGCTAATAGAACTGTCAGAAATCCATTCTGAGATTGTTTGCATGCACTTCAGTCCAACATTCATCACTCTTCCAGTTATAAAGGTCTTCCAATACGAAAATTGCACAAAATCCAAACAAACGACTAGGCGATCAAGCTACCAGTGTCAATGGGTCATAAATAACTTGAGATCGTTATAGAGAAGTTATAAATGATGAAACAAAAGCGTTATAAGAAAAATAACTTGAAGGGTCATTACAAAACAATTTCATGACACTTCTTTTGTCATATATCTTATTTTTTATTATATCAATTATAACTTGAAGATGCATATTGAAGGATATGTGGGTGTTGGCATAAACGAAAAGAATAAAAAAAAGATAGACACAATTAAGGGACATGATTCCACACAAACTGAGGTATAAGGGTGAGGGCTTTCTTACTTTGTTTATATTTGATTGACCGTTATCAAGAAGTAAGTCAAGGATATAAGATATATATACTCCTATTAGAAATTTTTGTTAACAAGATTTAAATTGTAATTTGTATATGACATATTAATTGTAATTTGTATACGAAATTAATATCGTAAGCCCGTGTTTATTTTCATAAAGCTTTACATTTTAACATAACTTAAAGTAAAAATGATAGATCGCTAAGCATGAAATCTGTTTTTATATCAAAGCACGTTCTACAGATGAGTGTCTTTTTTTAAAAAATATTTGACTGAATTAATATCAAATGTAACTCATTCAAAAATAGTATATTGTTATATTAATTAAGAATAAAAATTTAAAATATAAAAAATAATTTAAAAAATCTAACTTTATGTCACATTAATGATTATCAATTTAAGTCAAAAATGAAAATAAATAAATCAACATTAGGGGTGGGTTCGGTTTTTGCGGTTCGGTATTTGCCTAAAATCAAAGACAGAACGGAAGGTAATTTGGCGGTTCGGTTCGGTTCGGTTTTGCCCAAAAAAAAGAAGTAAACCATTGGTTTTTCGGTTCGATTTTTTTCGGTTCAATCTTCGATTTTTTTCGGTTTTTCGGTTTTTAAAAATAATCTTATAAAGTAAAATAATATGTTGGGTAAAGACATATTATTGTATAGATATGTTAAACAATTGGTACAGAGTAAAGTTTGGATTAGTACACTTATCACAATATAAGAACTACAATTATCACCAAGAAAATTGCAAACATATGTTCTAGAAAAACAAATATCAAATACTCCTTGGAAGGTTCAAGTCAATTGTGTGTAGCCAAAAGAAATTATCAAACGATTATCAAATAATCCTCGAAGTATCAATTAGTTGCAGGTGACAGTAGCCAAAAGACTTCTCCTTGGAAGCTTCAACTCTATGTCTCTTTCGTGCAACAAGAAAAACTTTCCTTCTTAGCCATGTAGCCTATAAAGTATAAACGACGTAGTATAACAAAATCGGTTTTTGACGGTTCGGTTCGGTTTTAGAAGATCAAAACCGAAACCGAAACCGTACAAAATCGGTTCGTTTCGGTTTTTTGTGTTCGATTTCGGTTTTTTATGGTGCGATTTTATTTTTGATATTTTTCGATCGATTTCGATTCGGTTTTTGATTTTTGATTTTACGGACCCACCCCTAATCAACATCGTAATATCATCACATTCGGGCCTATTCCCCATTTTACATATTTTTAGTATCATTTAGAATTATATCCCCATTTCTAAAACTATTTAAAATTTTACAAGCATTTAGAATTCATATTATAAAAAGGACGAATACTATTTTTGAGTTAGAAAGAAAAGTATAAATTTTTTAAAAACTAATTACCCAAAACTAATTACCCAAAAGTATACCTTTTTATTTTAATAAAGAGCTACAACATATATTTACATAAAAATGGTGGAATCTAATAAATTCACTTTGTTCTCTGTTTCTTTGATTAATTTCCTATTCATTTGTTAAATTTATTTCCTATGTAATCGTTAAAATGATCTATTTGTCAATGGTGAGACAAATATTTTCTGATCATGCATATTCAAATTTCAATTGCTATATAACTGATTTTTAACAATTGTTGATAAGGTGAGAGTTTTAAAGCAATGAAAAACAGTGAAATAGCTAAAAAAAAATTATAGTTTATCATAATTTAAATCACGTATCTTCTGAATGACACTGCATGTTGTTACAACGAATAAAGGTGAAGGCAGAGCCTTTATCAATTTATCTCAATCTAATAAATATTAATGATTATTATCAATTTTACTTGCAATAATTACCATCTTAATATGAAAGAGGGGTAATTTTTTTAAAAAAAATTTATCAATCCATAAAGAATGTAATTCTTCTATTCTTTTCATCTCTCAATTTTTTTCTACACCAAAAATAGTTTATTTTTGTGTGATATATATTAATTTAATTATTATTTTTTAATTGCTCACTGACATCACTTTATTGGTGCATTCATATTTATTCAAATTTTACTTGATTAAATGAAATTCATCTTATCTTGCAGGATTTAACTTGAGAGGAATGTGCCAAAGAGATTACAATATACTTTGCAAATTATATTTAGATTTTAGTTCAAAGTCGAGACATTATTTTTAACACTAAATTCATATTTAATTTATGAATTCAATTTTTAATTAATTAGTATAAATATCAATTTAATACAAGCCGCATATGTTATTAATCTTTGTTATACTAGAATAAGGAGGAATTGTTAGAATAATATTTCGTGTCTCTTAAGAAAATATTCTCACTACACATAGATTAGAGTAAATTTATATTATTATCAAGTGTTTATGTACAAATTAAAAAAAAACATTTATAATTAAATATATATTTTTTACTCAATAATAATTTATATTAGTTATTTATAAATTACAAAAAAGAATTACATATAAAATATCCGCGCAACGCACGGGTACATATACTAATTTTTTTTAAAAACAAAACAAAGTAGAACTACAAAATAAAAGAAAAAGATGAGAATTTTTTTTAAAAGACTCAATGGAGGAAGGTAAAAGTAGGAAGAACGTTAAATGCGACATGACAAGGTAAGTTAAATTAAGTGGGTCAAAGGTTAAATTTTTTCCTTCCCCAAGCCGTTTTGCGCCCTTTTCGATTTA
Organism: Solanum rostratum; assembly: GCA_029948455.1. Classification (NCBI taxonomy): domain Eukaryota; kingdom Viridiplantae; phylum Streptophyta; class Magnoliopsida; order Solanales; family Solanaceae; genus Solanum; species Solanum rostratum. The sequence continues at coordinate 9,711,780 of CM057053.1, read as the reverse complement.
GTACTTTATATGTTAGACCTCCTTTACAAAAATTCTAGCTCCACCACTGATTTAATAGTACCCCGCCCTCAGTATCTTGTTTGTCACATACCCCTTTATGTACTTCCCTCATCACGTAGATGGTTTCCTTGGGCCCTAGACATCTTGCCAATGGTCTTGAGTAAGTCCTTCTGTACAAACTCTCATCCACCGTGCTATACTTGGTTGCCTTGGCTCTTAGAAATAACTTAAATTTAAAATTTTAATTTGATGTTTAATGAAATGATTTATAGTCTTACGGTTGATTGTCTATTTTAAATTAAATCATGTGTCTAGTCAACTGATATCACGTATTTGATACAAAAAGAATATATGGTAGTGTGTTGTAGCAAGCTGCCTGTCAGCCAATTGTAACAAATATAATTTCATGGCACATCGTTAAGGTATAACTAAGGGTATGTTTGGACTTTGGAGTAAATTACAAGGGTGTGCTAAGTATTTGGGTTAGAATTATAACGAGTGTATTTATAATTGAGTCATATAATTAAAAAAAAAAAATTACTCCTCAAACAGTAATATCTTCACATAAAATGGGACAAAGAAAGTATCTTTAATTCTATTCAATCGATGTGGTGAACAATTTTCCTTATGTTAGTGTAGAATAAAAGCATAAGGTTCTAAAGATTGTTAACTACTTAAAACATAAGTAGTTTATGTATCAATGCCACTACTTAATTTGTTGGGGAATTTAAAGATACTTGTTGAGTACTCTTCATACTCACCCCCTCTCTTTTCTGCATTGTTCGTACCATTCGAACGTTATATGTTATGTATTTTGGACCTAGATGTATTTTTTTAAACAGATGTATTTTCTCATTTTTAGTCGCTTATGACTTGTGATATTGAATCTTAGTTTGAGATTGTTAAATGTTTCACTGTATTTTTGACGTATATTGTATTTATGATATTGTATTTATCTTGTTCGCTTATTAGGTTATGGTTCACTTGATGTATCAACATGGGAACAATTAGATGCCATCACGACTGGAAAAAAAAATTGGGTCGGAACAGTGACGGTTCTTCAATTTGAAACTTTTATCTCTTGACTTGTTAAATAACATTCAAAATTGAAACAAAAAAAAAATAAAAATTGAAGATTAGAAATAATGCACTATTGGTAGAATAGTAGGAGAAGCACACAACAATCACAAAACCATATAGTAGAAACTTTTTAATATTGCTTGTAATAAAATGTAAAGTTTAGAAATACGAGTTTTCTTGTATTTGCATTATTTGTTTAGATTGCAAGTTGGAATGGCCATTAAAGGCTTTTCTCTGCATGTTACTATCCCAAATTGCTCATCAATGTCCAAATCACATGGCTGCAAACCATTTGGAAGCTCCCACTCAAAGCAATGCACCAATTGTGCCACTGTAAGGCGGACAATGGTAACTCCCAACTGCATTCCAGGACAGCTTCTTCTCCCAGAGCCAAATGGTACAAGTTGGAAGTCGCGTCCACGAAAATCTATACTGTTCCCAACAAATCTCTCAGGCAAAAACTTCTCAGGCTCAGGCCAAACATTTGGATCCCTCTGAATTGCGTAACAATTTACCATGACTCGGGATTCCTTTTGTATGTGGAACCCATCAACTACACAATCTTCCATGGCCTCATGATAAAATAGTGGCACTACAGGATGCAGCCTCAGGCCCTCTTTTACAACCATGTCTAAGTAGTTTAAGTTCTCCAGGTCGGATTCTTCTACCATTCTTTCAAGGCCAACCACTTCGTGCAACTCCTTTTTAAGTTTCTTCATCACTTGGGGGTGCCTAAGAAGTTCTGTGAGTATCCATTCCGTTGATGATGCTGTGGTGTCCATTGCAGCCAGAAGCATGTCCTGTATAGAAAAGGAAACATGGGAATTAATTAGCACAAACTGCTTCATTCTCAAGGCTTGTGGTATGACAAAATATTACAAAAGAACATACCAAGAGGATAGCTTTTATGTGACGACGGTCAAACTGAAATTCTGCTTCTCCAGATTGCATTATGTCCATCATGGTGTCCACAAAGTCCTTGGTTTGCTTCTGCTCATGATACTCAAGATGCTCATCAATAATCCTCTCAAGGAACTCATCAAACACCTTCGAAAGATTCTTGAGCTTGCGAGTGAAACCCTGGAGATCAAGAGCACCAAGGAAGGGGACAAAATCACCAAGGTTTGGAGTTGCTGCTAAATGGACAACATCTTGAACAAGAGCTTTGAATCCCCTCTTGTCCAAGTCCTCATCCATGTACTTCTTTCCAAACACCATTAAGCAAGTCAAGTTAGCATTCAAGGACGTAATCTTTGCACTAAGATCAACAGCTACGTGATCATTAGCTTCCTTTTTAAGCGATTCAATCAGAAGTTCTACTTCTTTCTTTCTCATGGATTGAAATGAATTGATCTTGTGATTGCTCAAAAGGTGCACAGTGCATAATTTGCGAATACTGCGCCAATACGCACCATACTTTGCAAATATCAAATTCTTCTGTCCATAAGCCAAATATTGAGATGTCTCATGATGAGGCCTACTAGCAAAGATGTGATCATATGTCTTGAGTACCTTCTCGGCTGCATCAGCAGATGAGGCAACGACTGTAGGTACTAGTCCCAATCGCACATACATAATAGGACCATGTTTCTTGGCTAGTTTTTGTAAATCTTGGTGTGGATTTTTTCCTAACAAATGAAGATGCCCTAAAATGGGAAGCCCTTTTGGACCTGGAGGAAACCTTTTCCTCTTCTGAATGTTAAGTAACTCATACAAGGCATATACAAATAGAGCAACCACTAGAGTTGTCCATATCAAAGTCATTGAGTTTGACATGCAAGAGAAGAAAGAGAAGTAATAGTTAAGGATGCCATCACCAATTTGAAGAAACCGAGTATATATGCAATATTGCTAGAATTGTTTTGCAGTATATCAAAAGTTAAATTAACACCACATGAATGACTCAATAATAGATGAGCATAGAAGCCAAGTTTCTTTAATTGCTATAGGCATGGGACAAATTAAATGACCACCACACATTTCAATGTCAGCAGCCCATGTTATATCTCGTGTTTTCTGTTTCGTTTGCTAGAAAAATGTATATATTTGTCATCATTTATAGATTATGGTTGAAGTATTTGAATCTACACTACGGTTTTTTAAAGCAAAAAACAAATCTGACCGCCCTTTTATCTTGATGAATATCAAAGCTCAACTAATCCTTTCTGAATAGCATAATATATAAACATGTTCTTTAAATTGGTGTTAACTGACACTTATATCCTCCAATTTTGAATGCATAGAAATAGGCACTTAAACTTGTATAAAATTGAACAAAGCAAACACATGTGTCCTATCTGACATCTTGGGTATATTATATCATGTAGGACATATTATTGGGTATACTAAGAATAAATGACAGATGGAGGCAATATGAAATGGTCAGCTTTAATAAAAAAAAATATATCTTGACTATGAAGTGTTCTGCTTTTATAAAAAATATATCTTCCTCATTTATGGCGGAAAAAAAAGTTCAAATGTTTAAATAAGGAAACACTAGGTCGAAAAGAGGGATCCTCTCGCATTGTGGTCATCATTCGTTCGGCTATGACTTTGGAAAATGATTAATTAATTATTTAATCATTAAAGTAGCCAATTCAATTCGAACCGGATCCACGCTACCCATTTCTTGCAATTAACCTTTTAGAAACAGTCATTTCTTAAGTGACCATTCTGGAATGTTGCAAACTTTTTAACAAAATAGTACTTCATTGCTATAAATTCTTGTGATTTCCTCAGACTTTTGACTACGAAATTTTCTGCACTTCTTCTGCACACATAAATCTAGTGTAATTGCTCTCGTTGAGTAATTCCCTGACACCATTATTTTTGGTACCAATACATTGGTGAGGAAAATCATTTTATTTCTAGGAGGATATATTTCATTAATTTTGGATATTTGAGGGGAATACTTTCTTTCAAGACACACTGTGCACTAAGTGGGCTCAATTTTCTTATTTTGTATTTCCGTGTATTGTTGCAAATTATGTTTTCTTTACTGATTTTAATTTCTAATTTTTGAAGAAATATTTTGAACTTTGTTGTTTATTATTTCTACAAAGTTACTTGTATAAGTATTTTCGTGATACAACTTCATAACAGACGTGTGGCCACTTGTTAAACTTTATATAAATTTTAAGTGTCTAGTTATGCACACCAAAAATTGATTGATATAAATGCCAGCTAAATTTAAACTAAAAAAATATTTATCTATTATGCCTTTCCGAATTGATAGATATTTTAATTGATAACTATTTTATATTATCAAATTGCAATTATATACCAAGAGAGTATATTATTTTTAACATTATCAAGACAATTTAACAGTTCATATTGCACTAATTTTCAATCCGTTAATTATTTACTAATTATATCGTGAATTTTTTCCTTGTATATTTTAAGAAACTCACAATCCCCATTGGTTTTGTAAACCCTTGTCCTAACAGGTTTAAGAAAGAATTATATTATCCTTCTAGGATTAGGAAAACCTTTTTCTTATAGGTTTGAGAGTAATTGAGATCTATATATAGAGAGAGAATGTAGTTGGGGATTCTAGGGCATGACAGAGAATCCGCAATATAGTCCTAAGTGTTTGAAAGCATTGTAAACTTCTTCCTTTTTTTTCGTAACGGAAAATTCTCTTTGTCTTTGCTGGGAGAAGTAGACATAGCCAAACCTCGTTAAATCCTCGTGTTATTTTTCTTCTCTATTTCCTTTTTTTGTGATTATATATTAGTTAATCCATGATATTTACACAACAATTAGTATCAGAGCCACGCTAGAATTTTCGTGCAACATCAATACCAATTGTCTGCAATAATTGGTATCAGAGCTTGGTTAGAATTTCTAGATATAATCAAGGGTTAAGATGTCTTTGTTTCGGAGACACAAGACAAACCTAGAAAGCATTTTTTCTGCAAGTCATCTCGAGGCTCCATTATCTTCAACAAAGTATGAAATAGGGAAATTCGATAGGATTCTAATTTTAACTTATGGAAGATTAGAATGAAATCATCATTGATGTTACAAGGGTTATGAAAGACAATTCAAGAAGTTATTTCAGAAGTGTTGAAAGATTAGAAAAAGTAAACTTGAAAAGGAATTTATATAATCTTCGAGTGTCTAGTATTTTATATTTGAATGTAATTGGTAGCGTTATTTATGCTATGGTTTGCACTCATCCTGATATCTCACATGTTATTAGTATTATGAGTAGATACATGGTATGTCCTGGTAAATAACATTGGCAGGCAGGGAAGTGAATTTTAAGATACTTGAAGGGTATTTCAGATGTGGGCTTGACTTTAATTTTTTTCAAAGACAATCTAAGTGAATCAGCAATAAGTTATGTGGATTCGGATTATGCAAAAAACTTGGATAAGGAAAGATCCCTAACATATTATATTGTACTCTTTCGGGTAATGTCATCAGTTGAAAGACAACTTTGTAATGCGGTGTTGATCTGCTCATCACAGAAGCTAACTATATGAAAATTACTGAGGCAATAAAAGAGGTTATATGGCTTCAAGGTTTGGAACAGACAAACACATGGTAGTCAGATATTATGTTATCCGAGATATCATATATAAAGGGATTGTAAATGTGAAAAAAGTGCCTACACATGATAATCCAGGAGATATGATGATTAAGACTGTCCTGACCAATAAGTTTAGGCATTACCATAAGTTTATTGTGCACACAGTACTTATTAAGCCCTTTGAAGGGGTGAAGCAAGGCAGAGATATGTTATTTTAATTGATGAAGAAAACTCAATCCAAGGGAAAGATTTGTTAATTATTTATTAATTATGTCTTGAACTTTTCCTTGTATATTTTAAGAAACTCATAATCCCTATTGGTTTAGGAAATCCTTGTCCTAATAATAGACTTGAGAAAGAAATATATTGTCCTTCTAGGATTAGGAAAATCTTTATCTTATAGGTTTAGGACTAATTGGGATCCATCTATAGGAAATATAGCTGGGGATTCTAGGGCCAGTCAGAGAATCCACAATGTAGTTCTAAAGGCTTGAAAGCATTGTGAACTTCTTCTTTTTCTTTCATAGTGGAAATCTTTCTCTCTTTGCTAGGAGGAGTAGACATCGCCGAACCTCATTAAATTCTTGTGTTATTTTTTTTCTCTATTTTTTTTGTTTGTGATTGTGTGTTAGTTAATCCATGATATTTTCGTAATACAATTTTTTTTTCCGATACTAGAGTGGCTATGCCAAGCTCCATGTCGCAGGTCAATCTTACTAGAGTGGCTATGAATAGCTACATGTTGTTGCAGATCAATCTTACTTGAGAGAATCTAGCCTCTAATAGGCACAAAGTTAAACTAGGCCACATGCATCCTCTCAAACATGACTCCAATTTTCATTTTGACACATAAAAGGCTTCCTATTGAACTCTTTGGACTACTCAATCCAAAGTGTATCTATTAGGCACAATACAAATAGCTTTCTGTTTGGTTATCTTACGTTATCAATTTAACCGTAAATTAAAACTTGAAAATCTAAAACTGAACGATAGCTTGATAAAGAAAACTTTACAAACCAATAATTCGATACTGTATCGACAAACTAAAAACATTTTCTCGATTAATTCTATTACATAAATAAGTTTTTGCACACCCTAATATAAATTAGGATGACATTGCTTCTCATGTTTATTAACTGAACCTCCTCCATCCTTACAAAATTATCAACCATAACAATGTAGTAGCTTGTTTGGCCAAGCTTTTGGGAGATAAAAAAATGTTTAGATTTTTAAAAAATTACGTGTTTCACCAAATTTTTTAGAGAAAATAAGTGTGTTTTTTTTACAGTAACAGAAGTTATTTTTCAAAAATTAAATAAATAGCTCTTCTCTAAAATATCTTAAGAAAATACACTTAAAATAACCTACATGAAAAGTCAGAGCAACCACGAATCAGAGTCTTCATATTATCAATATTACACTTCATTCCTAAATATTCACAAACGAAAGAACAACATTATAGAGTTATAGTAAACCACAAGTCAAAGTCTTCATATTATCAATATTATACTTCATTCTTAAATATTCACGAACATAAAAATTCACTCAGAAATGCCATGAATGATAATGAAGTGCAAATGCTATGCGATGTAATGTTAGATAACATGATGCATGCTTTCCCTATTGATACACACTTGCTGCACAAGCATCACAGGACATATGAAGAGCGTATATGCCTAAGGGATGTATCGGTCCATGCATCTGCTGAAATTATTTTTCATCGCCATAATATTACTCGCCGAAATCTTTTTTTATTGGCGTAATATTACTCGTAGGAATCATTCTTCATCGCCATAACAACAATGCAGTTCTTATGACAGTTGTAACGACCCCCAATTTAGGAGCCCGGAGTGCAGAAAAGCTGACTTGAAAATGACTTGAAGTCAGGTTTACAAGGGCGACTTACGACCCGTAGGTATACTTACGGCCCTTATGATTGGTCCTTAAATATGAGACTTCAGGAAGGGAAAAAGTTTCCAAGCGTGGGGTAACCCATGGACCAAGTAACGGCCCGTAGGATACATTAGGGTCGTAGGTAGGGTTGTAAGTGAGACTATCAGACATGAAGGAAATTTGGAGTTTGCTGGAAGGTGGTCTCCATGTTATCAAATAGCCCATGAAACAAGGTATGACCTGTAGAGAGTTTCGTGGAATGAAGCCGAGAAAAATAAGAAAAATGGCTTAGTGTGGAAGGACTCAACGAGTCTAATCACGACCCGTCAATGGTTACACGGCCCGTAACAAGGCTTTGTGGTTTAGGGTCCAGCAAAAAGTCAGTTTCAGGGATTTCAAATGTGTTACCAGACGAACAGGACCTATGGCCCGTAAACGGGGTTTCGAAGGTTGAATTTGACAGTTTTAATGAGGGGTAGTTTCGTCATTTTCATCATTTCTATTTCATAAACTATGTCGTTTTGGGATTGAAAAGGGGTCCTAAATTAGCCTTAAAGCCCTAGGGCCACCCCTCATTCTTTCAATTTCCAAAATTTTCTTATGGCATTCTTCCTCCAAAAACAAGCTAGGGCAAGCTAGGGTTTCCAAGAATCTTCCCAAGACTTCAAGGTCTGATTCTCCAACATTTTTCCCAAGGTATGTGAGTTGATTTATGGGTATCCTTCCACCCATAAAGTTCCCTTTTAAGTATTTTACCTTTTCTTTAAGTTCCTTAAGTTATTATGCATGCGTATGATGATTTCATGATGTTTTAAGTCATTAAATGCTATTCATGATATCCTATAATTATTTTACTAAGTAGATGCATATTTTGAGCTATTGATGATGACCCCAATGATGGATTTCGATAATGATGAAGTGTGGGCGTTTTCGATGGTCCTAAAAAAGAGAAATTTCCTTATGTTTTATGCAATTTATGATTGTTCAATTTAAAAAGCCTAGCCCACCTAGTTTTTAAGTAAAGCTTTATATGATTTATTAAAGAATAGCTTTAAAGTTAAGTTTGTCAAAAATGTAAGCATGTTGATAATTTCCCTAAAGATGTTAAAGATAAGTCCCCAAGATGAAAGGATAATCCTCACTTGGTGGTTCCTAAGTCCGAGCTACTCTTATGATTTGTTATTTATGATTCTAAGTTAGGTTTTAAAGATTTCGTGAGATGACTTAGCACCGAGTGGACTTCAGATTGGGACTTATTCCGTTAGTTGAGGCGTGACCCCTTAAAGCTAAATCTAATGTCCCTAACTATGTGCCACCATAGGAGCCCTTGTAGGCTAGGCTGGTGGATCCACATAAGCCCATATGTTATGAAAGATGCAGTTGCGAAGTAACTAAGTCTCAGACATTTACCTTGGCAAGTAGATTCCCTTTCTCCCAATGGAAGGAGTTCATTGTCCTTTTCCCAACGGAAGGAGTTCATTGGATTCTATGTAGTAGCTCATATGGTCTTATATGTCGGTTATGGTCTACTCCCACAAGTTTATGATTCCATGATATGCTTCCACTAAAATGTGCTTTCTCATGTATAGACTCTTATTCATATTGAGAAATTCCGATGAACTCCGAAGTGCCAAGTATTTTTCCAAGTTGGATTTAAGATCTAGCTATCGTCAGATCAGAATGTTTGAATTTTACATAGAAAACATTGTATTACAACACATCATGGCCGTTATGGATTCATGGTCATGCCTTTTGACTTGACCAATGCCCCTTTCATATTTGAGAGCCTAATGAATCAAATTTTTCAATCGCATCTCAGAAAATTGACACTCATGTTCTTTGATGACATCATGGTCTATAGCCATAGTTGGGTTGCTCACATGTCTCTCATTTGGGGGGAGCTTTCATGATACTAAGATCTCATGTATTGTTTGTGAAGAAAAGTAAATAAGCCTTTGGAACTCAGTAGATTGGCTACCTAAGTCACATTGTTTCTGAATTAGGAGTAGCAATTGATATTCAGAAGGAAGAGTCAGTGTTCAGCTGGCCTTAACCAACTAACGTCAAGGGATTGAGGGCGTTCCTTGGTCTGGATGGCTACTACACAAGGTTTATATAGGGTCTCGGTATCATTGCAAGGCCTCTTTATGATCTTCTGAAGAAGGGCAGCTTTTATTGGAATCCGGTAGCTTTTAAAATCTTTGAGGAATGGAAAGTTGTCATCACCTTAGCACCTATTTTGTCCCTTCCCAATTTCTTCAAAAGCTTTTGGTGGAAACTGATATCGTAGGAGGAGGGTTTGGAGTTTGTTGATTCAAGACAACATACCAATTGCTTTCTTCAGCAATGAATTACTTTTTAGAATAGAGGATCCCTTCACCAAGTCAGCAGAAGTGGTTGATTAAGCTGCTTGGTTATGACTACTCTATTGATTATAAAAAGCGCAAAAACAATTCGGTAGATGATTCCCTTTTAAGGAAGGATGATTTGGTTAAGATTAATAGTATATCTGGAATACAATATTAACTTTTAGATGTTGTCAAGGCCTCTGCTTGGTCACAGTATCCTTCCTTATAGAAGTTTATCCAGTAGATTCAGGGTAGAAAGAGGTCAAAAGCGTACTTCAAGTATCATGCTAGGATACTAAGTTGGAAGGGAAAGATAATAGTAGGTTCTGTCCCTACTCTCAAGAAATATCTCATGGATTTCTATCACACCAGCTCTAGAGGTAGTTGTTGGCATGAGAGCTATTCTACAAAGACTCAAGCAAGATTTCTATTGGAAGGGAATGAAGCCTGATGTTTATTCATTTGTTAGACATTGTGAGGTCTTCCAGCAGTGCAAGGGTGAGAGTGTTGCATGCACTAGCCTGTTACAACCTCTGCCTATTCCTGATAAGGTATGGCAGGATATTTTCATGGACTTCATTGAAGGTCTTTCTAAGCCTGCAGGGAAGTTGGTGGTAGATACACTATGTAAAGCTGCTCATTTCATGGCTCTTAAGCATCCTCACACAACTCTGGAGGTAGCTCAGTTGTTTATGGATGGAGTGTTCAAACTACATGGCATGCCCAAGAAAATTGTGGCTGATAGGGATGATGTGTTCACTAGCAAGTTTTGGAAGGAGTTGTTTAAGTTGCAAAACATGTCACTCCTAACTTCCACTGCATACCACCCATAAACTGATGGGCATGTGTTGATGGCACCAGAGGCTATTCTTAATAGGTGATTGATCAAACAAGATGGAAAACCACTAACTCCTTATTGATCAAATGGTTAAACACTGCTGAAGAATATAGTATATGACAGGATTACTAGTCATTAACGCACAGTTCCCTTCCTTTTCATCCTTGAGGATAAGGATGGTCTCAGGGGAGGTATTGATATGAGCCACTTAATAATATTCCAGATTAAAGTTGGAGTATACAAGTTAGTTAGTTCAGTTAGTTAGCACGTGAGTCACACGTGATAGTTGAGTCATTGTAGCCCAGTTAGTTATAGCTTCTATGGACTTTGATTCTGTTTTCATAGTTCTATAAATAGGAGATTAACTACCTTGTAAATGCATTGAATTAAAAGATAAATACAGTTTTCTCTCGTTGTTTCTCAAGGGCATAGCTGTTCAAGAGCACTTCAGCTCTATAGACTTAGCTCGATTTCTTTTTCCAAATTATTGGTACGTATCATTGGATCAAGGCATCTATTTACGGACTTGAGATGATGAGGGCTTGGGAATGGTGATGTTATACCTGAGAAGAAACTTATTTGGATACATGGTGTGCTATTTATTATCTGAATGGAAAGTTTTTTAAGATAACTGGAATGTCTATGCTTTTATTATTGGAAGTTATTGGTTATACCAGCCCTTTGTTTGTAATCCATTTTACTGTGATACTGACCTGTAGTTCCCTTGCTCCTTCTCGTTTTTGTGATCGCTGACAGGGTGTCCTTTCTATTGCCCTGGTGTTAGTCTTTTCCAATTCTTTACTGTTCCTTTCTACTGGACTGAGAAATATTTTTCCCTTTTTTAATGAGATAGTTTGATTATGCTCAAGATGTGCATAGCATGTTAAAAAACCTTCATATGTAATTCGTTGGATGTGTCTTCCTATTAACACAGGAGTTTTGAGAGGATCTGCAATGGCAACTAAGATGTAAATTCTTGCATAGTTCCCCCACGAAGTTGATAATGAATAAGCTTCTATTCATATTACTTGTTCAAACAATCTTGTGAAGCGTTTCGTAATCATAGAACTCTGGGAGGAAGGATTACCAGATTGGGTGTTTCCTGTTAAAACACATGGATATAACATTAACAGTTGTTTGACTCCCCAAACAGTAACATGATGGATGAAGTATCTTTTATTCAATTCACGTTAAGATGATTTTCGTTTTGTTAGTTAAGAATTGTCACTCGAAAAAATTATAAGAGCTGTCGTTGGTGTAGAATCCAACATCAGAGGATGCATGAGTAGTTTATGTAGCATCTGCTCACTGCGTTGAGTCCCATCGTATGAAAGACCAATGCTTTACGTGGATCCTAGAGAAATCAGATGCTTTTATGTATCACTTGTCACTATTTTAGGTATAGATGTAATATCAATGAATTATTTGTAGAATAGCAGGGGAAGCACACAACAATCACAAAATCATATAGTAGAATAGAAGGGGAAGGACACAACAATTACAAAATTATATAGTACAAACTTCCAATGTTGCATTCTATTTGCATCATTTCTTTAGTCTATAAGTAGGAATAGCCAGCAAAGGCTTTTCTCTACATGTTACTATCCCAAACTTCTCATCAATGTCTAAATCACAAGACTCCATACCATTTGGAAGCTCCCACTCAAAGCAATGCACCAATTGTACCACCATAAAGCGGACGACGGTAACTCCAAGCTGCATTCCAGGACAGCTTCTTCTCCCAGAGCCAAATGGTAGAAGTTGGAAGTCACGTCCACGAAAATCTATACTGCTCCCACCAAATCTCTCAGGCAAAAACTTTTCAGGCTCAGGCCAAGCATTTGGATCTCTTTGAATTGCATAACAATTTACCATGACTCGGGATTTCTTTTGTATGTGGAAACCGTCGACTACACAATCTTCCATGGCCTCATGATAAAATAGTGGCACCACAGGATGCAGCCTCAGGCCCTCTTTTACAACCATGTCTAAGTAGTGTAAGTTCTCCAGGTCGGATTCTTCTACCATTCGTTCAAGGCCTACCACGTTGTGCAACTCCTTTTGGAGTTTGTTCATCACTTGGGGATGCCTAAGAAGTTCTGTGATTATCCATTCAGCTGATGATGCTGTAGTGTCCATTGCAGCTATAAGCATGTCCTATATAGAAAAGGAAACAGGGCGAATTAATTAGTACAAACCATTTCATTCACAAGGCTTGTGGTATATTAAGCTTATACTATTATATGACAAAATGGGATGAAAGTACATACAAAAAGAACAGCTTTTATGTGACGCCGGTCAAACTGAAATTCTGCTTTTCCAGATTGCATTATGTCCATCATGATGTCCACAAAGTCCTTGGTTTTCTTCCAATCATGATACTCAACATGTTCATTAATAATCCTCTCAAGAAACTCATCAAAAACCTTCGAAAGATCCTTGAGCTTGCGAGTGAGACCCTGGATATCAATAACACCAAGGAAGGGGAAAAAATCTCCAAGATTTGGTGTTGCTGCTAATTGCAAAGTATCTTGCACAACAGCTCTGAATCCCCTCTTGTCAAAGTTCTCATCCATGTACTTCTTTCCGAAAACCATTAAGCAAGTCAAGTTAGCATTCAAGGACGTAATCTTTGCACTAAGATCAACAACTATGCGATCATTAGCCTCCTTTTTAAGCGATTCAATAAGAAGTTCAACTTCTTGCTTTCTCATGGATTGAAATTGTTAGAACTGCGCACCTTAGAATTTGCCTACTCGTTGGAACAAGTTAGATGACCTGTTTCAATCGTACAGAATTCAACCCTTGAACACAGTGATTTTACGTGGAAACACCTAGCCCACAATAGGTGTAAAAACCACGACCTGTACTACTACAGGAATTTCTCCAAATTTATTAAAATCAACGTGAGCCTTCAAAAGTTAATTACAACTTGTAATAACCTTTACTTCTACAACCTCACCTATAATCTACTCACAATCCTCCCAAGGATTGTATCCCAACTTATCTCCTCGTTAACCCTAACTTGAAGATAAAAACTATTCTCAGTTATAGATTCTGAGAATTACAACGTTCCTACGAAACAAAAGAAATACCCTAGACTCGATTTATAGCTTTTTCTTACTCTTTCTTATGCTTTGTTTTCCTCTCTATTTGCACACCCTCTTTGTGAATCTTGAATCTGGTTTTATAGCTGTAAGCGAGCTCTTTCTCCAACTTCTTTTCGAATTCCTTTTCTTAATCCGCTTCTCACGCTTCTTGACAAATCTTTCCTTCTTTGTAACCTTCTTCTTTTAGGAGTTTTAGTTGGGATAATATTCCTTGCTTTCCTCCTTATTTCCAGTGCCAAGTATTGTATGTTTGTGATATATAGTAAGTTGCACTTTTCGTGGCTGTGCCGTCTTTCCTCCTGTGGAATGAACCTGATAAATCTTTCTGTTTCATCTACCTGTTTCATTTACTTTGTTAATCATCAAAAGTCCTTGTCCCAACAAATTCCCCTTTTTTGATGATGACAAACTTCCTGAGTTGACACCATCCTTTTAGCAGCAATGAAACAGGTTAAACAGTAAGTATAATAACTACATTCATTTCAACTCAGCTTCCCCCTTTGGACATCATCGAAAAGAAAACTGATAAGTATAAGCAAGGAGAAACAACATGTATAACCAAGCAGTAGAAAAAACAGAGATTAGTATTTATATGCAAGAGGTACAAAACATTAAGCAACAACAAAAGAACCAAGATCTACCACCAGGCATACAACCTGCCATGCAAAAAGGAAGAAAGAGACAAACAGTTAAAAGATGTACAATAAGAAGATCAGGGCCTTGAGTCTTTAGGAATAGGGTGTTATCAATTCTTCCTCTAGTGTGACCATGGTATAGGAGAAATTTTGATAGCCTTTCATACCATGCTCGTGGAGCCTGCTTTAGTCCATACAAGGCCTTATCGAGTTTAAAGACGTAGTCAGGATGCTCCGCACTTTCAAACCCCGGAGGTTGTTTCACATAGACTTCCTCCTTTAAATATCCGTTTAAAAATGCACTTTTTACATCCATTTGATATAGGGTGATTTCCTTGACGACAGCGAAGGCTACAAGGAGTCTGATGGCTTCAAGCCTTGCCACAGGTGCAAAGGTCTCATCGTAGTCTATTCCTTCTTCCTGATTGTATCCTTGGACCACTAGTCTCGCCTTGTTCCTTGTAACTGTTCCATGTTCATCTAGTTTATTGCGAAAGACCTACTTAGTGCCAATGATAGTCCTTCCTACTGGTTTAGGTACCAAGTGCCATACTTTGCATCTTTCAAACTGACTGAGTTCTTCTTGCATGGCAAGAATCCATTTCTCATCTTGTAGTGCTTCCCCTATCCGTTTTGGTTCCATTAGTGAGACAAAAGCTTGAAAGGCACATAGGTTTCTCATGCCAGATCTTGTAGTGATTCCAGAAGTCAAGTCTGTGAGAAGGTTATCAAGAGGATGTGAGTCTTGATATTTGTAGTTTCTTATCACCAACCCCTGGTTCTGTTCGTTTTGTGATTGGGCTGATGGATTGGAGTGTGAATCTGCCTGTTGACTTTCAGATTCTGCTGTTGTTCCCCCTGTCTGTATGCTCTCATCTTTTTCAGTGAGTGAAACAGGTAAATTAACCTGTTCTTTTGACCAGAGTTCACGTTCATCAACATCCTGCAAATTATTCTCAGGGACACAGATGGTTTCATCAAATATAACATGAATACTTTCCTCAACACAATTAGTGCGTTTATTTAGGATTCTATAGGCTTTACTGTGTAGAGTATCCCAAGAAAATTCCCTCATCACTTCTAGCATCAAATTTTTCTAAATTATCTTTACCATTGTTATGAACATAGCATTTGCATCCAAATCTTCTAAAGTGGGAGATATTAGGTTTTCTTCCTTTGAGTAATTCATAGGGTGTTTTATTTAACAAAGGTCTAAGCATACATCTATTGAGTATATAGACAGCAGTGTTTACTGCTTCAGCCCAAAGATTTCTAGCTACATTACTAGCTATCATCATTGTTCTAGCCATATCTTCTATGGTTCTATTCTTCCTTTCTACCACTCCATTTTGTTGAGGGGTTCTTGGGGCAGAGAAGTTGTGATCAATACCATTTTTCGAACAAAATTCTAGGAATTTTATATTTTCAAATTTGGTTCCATGGTCTGATCTTATGTATATTAAGGAAGTTTCCAACTTCTTCTCCATTTTCTTGATGAAAATTGAGAAGACATCAAAGGATTCGTCTTTAGAAGCTAAGAAAAAGGTCCAGGTATATCTAGAGTAATCATCAACAATAACAAACATGTACCTTTTACCTCCTCTGCTTTTTACCCTCATAGGTCCACATACGTCCATATGAACCAGTTCCAAACACTTGGTTGTACTTACCTGGTTCTTTGATTTGAAGGATGTTCTGACCTGCTTCCCTTTAGCGCAAGCACTGCATATCTTTTCTCCTTTGAATCTGGCTTTGGGTAACCCTTCGACCATGTTCTTGGATGAGAGTGTATTTAGTTGTTTCAAACTAGCGTGTCCAAGTCGTTTGTGCCATAGTAATGGATCTTCCGTTATTGCAATAAGGCATTTCAACTGTACTCCAGCCATACCCATGATGTCGGCTTTATATACATTCTTGTATCTATTAGCTGTTAGAACCACTTCTTTTGTCTTTAGATTCTTGACCTTGCAACTCTCAGAAGTGAAGGTGACTTTGTTACCTTTGTCGCACAGTTGAGAGATGCTCAAGAGATTGTGGTTTAGTCCGTCTACATGATAAACTTCTTCTACAGCTTTAGATTCTTCTCGTCCAATTTTTCCAACGCCCACGACAGTCCCCTTTTTGCCATCCCCGAAGGAGACCTTTCCACCATTAAGTGGTGTTAGTGAAAGGAATTTGTGTCTGTCTCCCGTCATGTGTCTTGAGCAAGCACTATCCATATACCAATGCTTGCTTCCTTTCACTATAGCCTGTAAAACAAATTAAGGGTTAGTTTTAGGAACCCAGACTAGCTTGGGTCCTTTCCTGTTATAAAAGGGATGAATAAGATCTCTTTTTGCCCATTGAGGCAACACATTTTGTGATCTGTTTCTTTTATTTACCCCAGCCTTATTCTTATGCATATGGGCGATGTTTCTGTTCCTGGCATTACTAGCGATAGGACATTCAGTGGTTGGGTGCCCAGTTTTGCCACATAGATAGCACAAATCAGTGGAGGTGGTTTTTTCCTGAAAGAATTCTATTCCAGCTTTCTCATTATAATATTTGTTACCTAGATGATTAACTGTCCTAGAAGACTTGGTCCAACGGTTTGCCTTTTCTAGGTCTAGTTTTGTGGTTGATATTTCGAGGTTTAGTCTTTTTACTTTCTCCTTTTCTTGTATCAACTCGACATTGCTGTTTTTAAGCTCAGTTTGTAATTTCTTAAGATTAAGATTAGTCTCACTTGTTTTACTGTCAGCAATGGTAAGCTTTAAGACTTCTGATTTCAGACTTAGTACAAGTGAATCAAGTTATTTGACTTGTTTCTTTAGGTGGTCATTTATTTTATTTGCTTCATCCAGACAATTCTTAATTTCAAGGTTTTCAAATTTTTGGTCTGAAAAATCTTTTATTAAGTGATCTTTTTCGTTTTCAATTTCTTGAAAATTGTCTATTAGTCCTTTCATGAGAATAATTAGCTTATCTTTTGAGAAAAAATGTAGTTTTCCTTTTAGCTCAGAGAAACTTACCTCAGATTGAGTTTCTTCTTCTAGGTCTGAGTCTTCTGCAGCCATGAGAGCAGTCTCATCAGCGTCCTCTGTATCAGATTCTTCCATTTATGATCCCCATGCAGCCATCATTGCATAGTTTTCCTTTTCCTTTTGCTTAGCAGCTTTTTCTTTAATTTCTCTTTCAGCCCTTTTTTTTCTCCACTCAATTTCCCATAGAGGACATTGTTTGATGTGATGATCAGTTTTACCACATTTATAACATCCGGAATTGCCTTTGTCATCGGACCACTTCCTGTTACCTGTGTCATCGGACCACTTCCTGTTACCTGTTTCTTTCTTATACTTCCCTTTCCTGTTCCTTAGGAATTTTTTGAAGTTTTTTGCGAGGAAGACAATTTGATCTTCCTCCAAGTCTGATCCTTCGTCATCAGAAGTAACCTTGAGAGCCAGTGTCCTTTCATCCACCTTTGTTTGTTTCTTTGAATCTTCCATATTCATCTCGTAAGTTCTGAGATTTCCAACCAGTTCATTTAGGGTCATGGTTTCAATATCCTTTGCTTCCCTGATTGCAGTGACCTTGACATCCCACTTGGCTTTTGGAAGAATCCTTAGAACCTTGTCTACCTGTTCTTCAGAAGTGAGAGTCTTTCCCAGAGATGCTAACTCATTTATGAGCAAGGTTAGTCTAGCCATCATCTCGTGCAGTGTTTCATTCTCTTTCATCTTAAAGGTTTCATATTCAGTAAATAGCATGGCGACTCTGAATTTTCTAACCTGAGCAGTTCCCTCATGAGCGATTGTGAGTGCATCCCAAATCTCTTTGGCAGATGAACAGTTCGATATTCTGTTGTATTCTTCAGGTCCTAGGCCACAGACCAATAGGTTTTTGGCTTTGGCATTCTTTCTCAAGGCTGTCAGATCGTCGGCATTGAATTCACTCCTTTCTTTTGGTACTTGTCTGCCTTCCACAGTTCGCATGGGGATAGTTGGTCCCATGATGATTCTATCCCAGAGTTCATAATCTTCTCCTTGGATAAAGTCTTCCATTCTGGCCTTCCACCATGCAAAGTGTGTTCCGTTGAAGAGAGGGGATCTAACGGCAGACTGTCCTTCTCCGTGTCCAAGCGGTGGTGCGGTGTTCATGATGATCGTTTCTTAGGTATTAGCCTTTAACAAGAAAACCTGCTCTGATACCACTTGTTAGAACTGCGCACCTTAGAATTTGCCTACTCGTTGGAACAGGTTAGATGACCTGTTTCAATCGTACAGAATTCAACCCTTGAACACAGTGATTTTACGTGGAAACACCTAGCCCACAATAGGTGTAAAAACCACGACCTGTACTACTACAGGAATTTCTCTAAATTTATTAAAATCAACGTGAGCCTTCAAAAGTTAATTACAACTTGTAATAACCTTTACTTCTACAACCTCACCTACAATCTACTCACAATCCTCCCAAGGATTGTATCCCAACTTATCTCCTCGTTAACCCTAACTTGAAGATAAAAACTATTCTCAGTTATAGATTCTGAGAATTACAACGTTCCTACGAAACAAAAGAAATACCCTAGACTCGATTTATAGCTTTTTCTTACTCTTTCTTATGGTTCGTTTTTCTCTCTATTTGCACACCCTCTTTGTGAATCTTGAATCTGGTTTTATAGCTGTAAGCGAGCTCTTTCTCCAACTTCTTTTCGAATTCCTTTTCTTAATCCGCTTCTCACGCTTCTTGACAAATCTTTCCTTCTTTGTAACCTTCTTCTTTTAGGAGTTTTAGTTGAGATAATATTCCTTGCTTTCCTCCTTATTTCCAGTGCCAAGTATTGTATGTTTGTGATATATAGTAAGTTGCACTTTTCGTGGCTGTGCCGTCTTTCCTCCTGTGGAATGAACCTGATAAATCATTCTGTTTCATCTACCTGTTTCATTTACTTTGTTAATCATCAAAAGTCCTTGTCCCAACAGAAATGAATTGATCTTGTGATTGCTCAAAAGGTGCACGGTGCACAATTTGCGCATATTGCACCAATATGCACCATACTTTGCAAATACCAAATTCTTTTGGCCGTAAGCCAAAGATTGAGATGTCTCATGATGAGGCCTACTAGCAAAGATGTGATCATATGTCTTGAGTACCTTTTTGGCTGCATCAGCAGACGAGGCAACGATTGTAGGTACTAGTCCCAAACGCACATACATAATAGGACCATGCTTCTTGGCTAGTTTTTGTAAATCTTGGTGTGGATTTTTCCCTAACAAATGAAGATGTCCTATAATGGGAAGCACTTTTGGACCTGGAGGAAACCTTTTTCTCTTCTGAATGTTTAGCAGCTCATACAAGGCATATACAGATAAAGCAACCACTAGAGTTGCCCATATCAAAGTCAGTGAGCTAGAAGAGAAAAATCCAATCTCCATCTTATCAACTATGCACTCTTATGAGGAATTGGATTTAAAACACGTCCTTTATTTTAAACCAAACACTTAGGGGTCGTTTGGTACACGGGGTAAAGTGGAATATCTCGAGATTAAGAATAAAAAAATTACATTGTGTTTGGTAGAAGGTAGAAAAATTTGTAATCTCATGACTATAATCCCAGACTAATTTAGTTCACGTACCAAACGAACCCCTTCATATCATATTCTAGAATTAATTAGCAGTTTATCAATCGTCAAAATGCCAAGCTAGAAGTCTAGGCATGTCAATGTCAAAGTATTCAAAGTCATCTTTTCATAATATGAAAGCAATTCCCAAAGCTATTTGACAAGAATCATGTCACATTGAACAAGATATTAAAACTACAAGGGGTCCTTTGAATCACCTGTTATCGGTTAGAGAGGAGTTATCTACGCATCTATATATATATATATATATATATATATATATATATATATATATATATATATATATATATATATATATATATATATATATATATTTCTTTTTGACATAAACATTACATTGCTGATAATCTCTTTAGTGACGGAGGCAGTATTTTAAACCTCATAATTCGAATTTTTTTCCATATACGTTGGGATAATCGAAGTAATAAATTAGAAGTAACTTTTTTATATAATATGACAGTTATAAAAACACCCTATATTTCCAAACTAAATACTTAGCAATCCCTTATAAACATACAGTTAACACGCGGTTACATGAATCAATTGTAGATACACCTTCTGTATTTTAAATTGCAACATTCATGCTTTCTATGCAATAGAAATGGTACACAAGTATTGATTCTGGAGGGATTAAAGGCGTCTTTATTTTATTAATGTTTTAACTAAGTTTTGAGACGTATATTCATGTGTTTTGAGCATAGTTGAAGCTAATGTATGTGAATTGACATGTTTCAAGTCAAAATACTGGAAGAATCCATCCAAGAAACAAAAATGGAGCATATATATAATAGACGAAAAAGACATGATTTGGCAATGAAAAGTGAGGTCTACGGTGCAGGAAAGACACTCGGAGATGAGCCACCACGACTGTCTCCAAATTTCACTCTGCAAGTCTAATGGAGGTTGCATTGGGCATGCCACACACACCTTTGTATCAATGGACATCTTTTTGCAACTCAAGATCCACTCCAACTACCAGAAGCCCTTATTTTCTACCATTCTAAATAGTTACTTTGGATGACATTTTTTATTGTTTTGGACAATAAAATTCGCGTCGAGAAAATAATAATATAGTTTTATTTTGATGTGTGAGTTTTACATTTTCTATAAATTCTCTTATTTGCCTTCTTTTTTTTTATGAGGAACAGACCTTGCAAAAGGGACCCCATTCCCTTTGACGGTCAGGAGTTGAGCCGCACACCCCCAAGCCTTATTATAAATGACAAACAAAAAAATATATACGAGGAAGAGGGCATAGACCATACCTCAGACCCTATGATGGTCCATAAGTCAGTCATCCTACTAAGGAGAACCAACTCATTACCATTGCTAAAAGAAAGCAAACCAAGAAATTACCTATGAGAGGACTCCTCTCAATACAATTTTCTAGGAAAGCATTAAACTAGGGAATCTCTCCCTTTACAATAAAGGAAAATAAAATAAAATCTAAACAAAGAACTAAAACCAAAGGGAATCAACCACACTAGATAGGAGTAGATGCTGAAACAATCATGAAGAGAGTGGACTCCTCAACTCAAGGTGGTTGCTTAACCCTCTTTAATCTCCTTCTAACATTGACCAACTTAAAACTCAAGATTTTTGTAGCTTGATCTTGAATCTTGAATTTGTTCTTGAATCTGAAATTTATTTTGAGGTTGACCTTGAATCGAAGACTTTTAATCTTGTTCTTTAACATCCATGAGCTCTCTATAACTTTTTGTTAGAATTTTTTGTTGTTGTTCTTTTGAAGTATAAAACTCTATTTATAGTTGTAAAATAGAGGAATTATAATGGATTAGAGTTGTCTTCTGCCAATCAGATTAAAGTGATATAGTATATTGAGTCTTAAAGAAGTGAATTTGTCATTTTGACACATGGAATGATCTTATTGGCTTCTTTATTTAACTTGGCATGCTATGTCATTTGACACGTGACACCAAGATGAGTCTCTAGGATGAAGTCATGTTGGGCTTATCAAATCGGGCTCATCTGTTGTAGCTCAAATCAATTAACTTAGACTTTAATTAAATCTGTGTTTATTATACTTAAATAATTGACCCAATTATATTATTGCATATCATTTATTTGGATTAATGTATTCATAATTTAGTATAGTCTTCTTCATTTTAAAATTTATATTTAATAAATTTTAAATAGTTACTAATGCCTCGATTCATCATTCAAGTCTTATTGAGATATTTTAGATTTCAAAGACCAAACTTTAAATATTAACTTGATAAAACATATATCAATATGAGAACACTTTGAATTACATAACTTATTTATTTATTTTGAAATTATCCGACAAAGGAGAAAAAAAATAATTCTATTGAGCATTAAATGTTACTCCATTCGTCCCACACGCTTTGACTCATCACAGTGTTTAAGAAGAAGATGAAAATTTTTGAAACTTGTGATCTAAAATTTTTTTTATATATTTGTGTGGATGAGAATCATTTATATGCTGAAACTTTCCATGCACTTTAGCTTGAGCATTAAATGCTAGGTAGAACCTCCCTTATTTCCTTGTTTTTTTTCCTTTTTTTTTTTGACGCACTTCTTCTTCTTCTTTTCTCTTTTCATGCAGCATCTCATTTACTTTCCTTTTTTCTTTTTTCTTTTTCCTTTTTTGTTTTTTTTCCTTTTTTCTTTTTTGGTTTTCTTTGTTGCTTTTTTTTTATAACACCCTATGAATAAGGGTATGTTTCTTTATATTTTTCAACCAAATTTTGATGAACAACCCTCAAGCATTTTTGTTGAGGTATAACTTATTTTTTTTCACATATTTTTTTCTATATTTGTCCTTTTTGTAGGTCAAAGGAAGCAATATTTGTGTTTTTCAGAGGTTGTACAATGGAGAGTTTTTTCATAACACAAGAATTTGCTCTCGAGGTGTGAAGAGATCTGTTTAACGTCTCCTCCTTAAGATCATAAATTTTAAATTTTACGAGATTCCAAATCTTTAAACATAAGATATGAAGGGATGTGTTTAACACCCCCGCTTTAAGATCACAAATTTGAGACTTTATAAGATTAAAAATGCTTAAACATAAGGTGTAAAAGGTGTGTTTAATGTCCACCCTTAGAGATCATAAATTGGAGACTTTACAAGATTTTAAATACTTAAATATAAGATGTGAAGGGATATGTTCAACGTTCTCTACCTTGAGATCACAAATTTGAGGCTTTATGAGATCCAAATGTTTAAACATAAGATGTAAAAGGATGTGTTTAACGTTTCTATCTAGAGATCACAATTTGAGGCTTTATGAGATCTCAAATGCTCTAATTATTCCTCTTTCTTTTAACCATCTTTTAATTTTATTTTAGATTCTTGCCTCTTTTTGTGTGCTATCGTCGATGAACACTAACACTTTCCTTTTTTTGCAACTTAAAAAATGATTTCCTTCAAGGACTGCTCTTGTCCATCTTTTGGACTTAAATATCTTATAATTGGAACAAAAAATAGTAAGATGGAAACCAAGCTTTTGATTCAATATCCTTTAGTTGGTCATTATGTTGATTCATGGCCACAATTGAGGAACATACTTCATAGGGCATATTGGACCTCTGAATATGATCACAAATCTGATCGAGCTTCCAAAGTATAGCATCTTAAGAAACTAAATCTTCAAAGTACGAATCTTGCAGGCAATCTTTTAAATTTAGATCATCGCATAATTCAAGAAGATTGCATTGGAGAGACAAATTTGAAGGTGAATATCATTGGGTCGGGGGATATTAGGAATGGACAAAAGATATCCTAAGCAAAAATGGACAAAGTTTGAGCAATGCTAACATTTAAGATGTTGTATTTGCTTTTCTCTTTACTTATGATTGTAATTCAATATTATACAAGCTTTCTTGTGAGGCTTAGAGTCCTCAAACAAATACACTACTTACGTCTGTTGGAGAAGCATCTATATCCCTTTAGAATTTGCATACTCTTGGTGGCCTACCAATTAGTGGATGTCCTTATGAAAAAGTGATATCGAATGTCATAGAGCTTACAGGCCATAATGATAAGAATGACAGGTTTCTTCCCCAATTTTATGAGTAATTATTTGTTGCCTTTCATCATCTAAGAGAGAGAAAATGTAGTAACATAGGGATCCCTTTTAGGCATGGATACAAATTTGGTGCAAAAAGGACGTCAAGTATGAGCTAGCTCCCGGCCCCAAGAAAAGAGAAGAAGACTCAACCTTTATCATCTACACATAACCCAACAAGTAAAATATAACGGAAGTGAACACTTGGTTAAGTTTTCAAGAGATGATAATTTCTATGCTTGGAGCAAAATACCAAAAATATAAAACTTAGATGAAGTTTGGATGGGCTTAAAAGCTAGTCAAATCTACTTATAAGCTTTTGAAAGTGTTTGGCAAATTTTAAAATAGCTTAAAATAAATTTTAAAATGGATTTAAAAAAGTATTGTACCTCTATACTCTGAGGTTCTAAAGCATGTTGGAAGTGTTGGAATAATAGGGATGGGTAGATTAATTTTCTGCCTTGGGTTAAGAATCATGTGTTAGATCCTTTTCGGGTATATCGGGATAATTGCTAGTATGTGGCCTCTGTGTGACTTAGTAATTCTATTATCAGTATTGGTTCTTTGTTATTTCTCATGTGAAGCATGTTGGCCCTAGTGTGGGTGATGAAATTTTACTTTCGATGCCCCGGCGTCACTCCAATGGGCTTAGATCCTTATAAAATAGCGTAGTAGACTAGAGTCTGTAGTTTTGGACCTTAGCTAGGCACTAAATGTGCTCTTGTGAATATCGTCATCCATAATTTCCCACTTTTCACGACTGCAGAGGTAAGTTGTTAATCCTAGACCTTGTTATCGGCTTGCTTTGTTTTTGATTGAAGCTTCAGTGAAGACAATAAATTGTTTCTGCATAGTGGAACGACCCCAGACTTTATGTGTGTACTTATATTCTTGATTCATTATGGAAGGGAATTCTTGGCGATTATTAAGACCCCGTGGAAAAAAATATTGATCCAACACCTCGTTTTGCTATTCATGTAGAGTATCGGGGTTCAAGGCCTCGTCTCTATAGAATTATGACTACATAAAGCATTGGAGTTTGAGGCCTCGACTCTACAGTATTATGACTACTTTGAGCATCAGGGTTCGAGGCCTTGCCTCTACAGAATTATGATTACTTAGAGCATCGTGGTTCGAGGCCTTGCCTCTACAAAATTATGACTACTTATAACATCGGGGGTCGAGACCTCACCTCTACAAAATTATGACTACTTAGAGCATCAGGGTTCAAGGCTTTGCCTCTATAGCATTATGATACTTCGAACATTGGGTTTCGAGGCTCTGCCTCTATCAATTTGGCCATTTTGGAGAGTATCGGGGTTCAAGGCCTTGCCTCCATTGCATTAAGAAATTGGATGAGTATCTAAGGTTCCAGGGCCGACCTCGATCCCTAGGGCATTCATTTCTATAGAAACCTAGCTCCTAACCTTTTTAGTATAGTTATTTTATGTACTCGATGGGCTTATGGGGGGATCACTCGGGTTTTACTGTGAATTTTGCACCTGTGTCCCCATCGAGTATAGTTAGTGTAGATCTCTTAGCTAGTTTTAGCCTATTCTTATTAATGTTCTTTCCTTGTTATAGATATATTTTATCGGACTCCTGTTTAGCTTTAATTCCTCTTCTTCATATTGTTTTTACCTTTCTTGCTCAGTCGATTTATGATGCCTACTGAGTACCTTTATCTGGTATTCATACTACACTTTACATCTTCTTTTTTCATGCAGGTCTGAGCACTAGTCATCGCGGCTGATAGATCGAACTTGTAGCAGCCATATCGAAAACCAGGGTGAGCATTTGGTGTTTTTGGATCATTTTTATCTCCTTCAACTTGATAGCCCATCTATTTAATATTTTGAGACTAGTCGGTGTAGTCTACATATTTTTGGTCTACTTTTTGGACTTATACTCTTTATTTTGTCCGTAGCAACACAGTATTAGTGATGTCTAGATTCCGGGAGAGATTCGGTATTTTTGTCTGTATATATATTTAGCCAGTTGCTCCTTATTTCTGAATTTACTTTTGTTCCTTAGTTTCCATTTTGTTTTCTTCCCCTTTTATTCCAATTACTCACAGTTCTGGGTTACAATTTGACTTACCTATTGGGGTGGTATGATAGATGTCATCGCGACCTGAGAAATCGGGTCGTGACATTAACTTATATAATTAATTTATATTGAAGTTGAATTAAAATAAAATAATTATAATTTAATTTAATTCATAAATAAAAATATAGAGTAATAATTAGCATTTTATAATGTGTAATAGCTTAAGGGAATTTCAGACATTTTGATTAAAAAATGTGCTTATCAGCAGTTATGTACCAAATACATTAATAACTTTTTTTCAACTTAAGAACGTTTATCCAAATATGTAACTGCTTATTTTTAGAATAAATTTTAGCACTTTAAAAAGTGCTTTTAAAGTACTTTTGAAAGTCAATTTTTTAGCTAATACATATGGGCTCTTATTTTGCAGCCTCCTTGTCATGTTAGTTTTGTGCCTTTGTATTTCCATCTAGAGAAGAGAATTTTATTTGGCCTGAAAATTTTACAGCTTGTTTGGATGGTGGTTTGTCATGGTTTCATAATGTATGGTACTATATGGTATGGTATGATATCGTACAGTACAATACCATACAATATTTGAATAGACTGTATGGGTTGATACTGTTTAATGATAATTTGTTGTTTGATTTGACTGTATGGTACTGTATCATAACTTATAGATTTACAAAAATGTCCTTAATTAGTATAAATATTAAATTTATCAATAATTTTTTAATATTTTTTAAAAAAATAAATACATAGAATCAAGTAGGGAAACATACAAGCTAATATATCTCCAAACCATACAAACAACGTAAGAAAATAAAAAAAGTAAGAACTTTTTTTTTAAAAAAAAAAAAGACCTCAAAAAATAGGTTAAAATGTGAAAGAAAAATCGGAAGGTGAAAAAAAAGTTTTAAAAGTTGATGCGGAGAAAAATAAGTAATACAAAAACAATATAATAAAGAATAAAGGATAAATTAGAACTATTTAGATTTGAATAAGGGTATAATTGGAAAAAAATAAGGAAACCATGGGATACCACCAAATTGGTGGTTTCAAATAGTGAGAGGTTTCATGGTTACAGAACCATGAAACTAAACCATATCATACCATACAATTAATGAAACAATCAAAACAAACGTCGTTCTCTTAGTAACCATACCATACCATACCATGAAAAACCACCATCCAAACAAGCTGTTAAGAGGGCAAGCTTGATGGCAAATGGTCCAATCATATCGCGCCTAGGGTCTAGCTCGAGTCTTGAAAAGTAACTAAGCTTGAGGTTAATTTTTTTAATAGCTAAGATATTAAGGAGTCCATATGACTTTAATTTTTGAAGTCGAATTCGAGCGAGTAAAATTCATGAAAACAAACTTGGTATAAAAGGGTTGATTTGGAACATCAAGTGTTGAAAGTATATTATGAAATAAGGGTTTTTTGTAAAGACCCAGATTTTTCTCTCAGTGGCATTACCTTGAGGCCCTGAAATTTTCCCCAGGAAAAATTGCCAGGCATCACTTCACGGAGGAGACTACGCAGCCCGTGTGGAGCCATACGGTCCGTATGGCCTCCCGTGGACACTTGATCAGTTCCCCATTGGGGAAAACTTGGGACGTGGGAAATTGCCAAGGGAAGGTACACGGTCCGTGTGACGCCACATGGGCCGTGTGACCTTTCGTGTGGCTTACTGTGTGGAAAATATTCTAAGTATAAAATCATCATCTCGTAACGTAACTTTGCCGTGCAAAATTTATCCCAAGTGTCTTCACACGGATAGTGGCACGGTCCGTGTAATGTCAGATGGTTCGTGAATCCGTCCGTGTGGCACCACTTGATTCTGTGGGAATTTCCTTCTAAAACTCTAAGTCATGGGCCATGATACTGTTCACGGTCCGTGTGACTATACATGGACCGTATACCGGGCCGTGTGACCCAGACGGATCATATTCAAGTCTGTTTTATTAATAACATTTATGATATTATGGTTTGCTTAAAACATGGATTATGATTTTTACTTATCCTAAACCCTTAATTCACCTGAAAACCCCCTCCCCTCTTCACTCCTTCACCTAAATCACTCTACTCCTCTTAAGATCACTTGTCCATCCCCCCCCCAACCCCCCCCCCCCCAACTCCAACTTCAAGGTTTCAAGCTAGAGTTCCTATTGGGTCAATTCAAGTCTGTTTTGCTACTCCTCAAGTCAGGTATGTGGAATTGATTCTTGGTTTCTTTCAACCAAGAAGACCCAAAATTTCTTTCACTTGATTTTATGAATTTTAGTCACTTTGAATGTGAGATTTCATTATTGGGTTTAATTTTATTAAATATAATCAGTGCATGGGTTGTATCTTACCTTTAATTTAAATTCATTTTAGACTACAATCATGATGATTTACATTGGGTTATGAAGTTATGAATATGCATGTCCCCTTTGAAAATTGATTTGTGCATGGTTGACTACTACTATGATTTACATGTGGATTTAATTATGGGTTTCCTAAATTTTTACTCTTTATAATAAGTGACACTTTGGTGGTACTACGAAGGGCATTTACGTAATTTTTTCTACCTTCAATCAGGGCTTGACACGTGTAATTGCTTGCCACAAATTACATACACGTAGTCCGGCTGTTTTCCTCAAACCAATCTCACTAAAAATAAAAAAGGGAATTCACTTTCTTCTTCCATACATTTTCCCCCTTTGCACGTAACCAGTCCAAGCCACTTGAGACTAACATAAGTATTTTCCTTGGTGAGTTTTGATTTTTCGATGTCTTCAAGCGATTTCTTAGCAAGATCTTCAATACCGTTTCCCGTGAATGACTTCATATGTTCACTTCCGGCATTTTATGCCTGCAAATAGGCATCCAACCGTGATAACACCACGCGCATCACATGCATCACATGTCCAGCACGGCCAACAGCGTGCTCGTGCTTTGCCGATGTCCGACAGCTTCTCCGTTGCCGCGTGGTCTCGATCCGCGTGAATCGAATTGCGATTTTCGCGTGCATGTTGACTGTGTATGGCCTAAATATTTATAAGTGAATTGTGCATGGAAGGTGTTTGGTAATATGTCTCAATATTTGACCGTGTGTGGCTTAAATATTTATAAGTGAATTGTGCATGCAAGGTGTTTGGTAATATGTCTCAATATAAAAATATGATTTCGGTATCTTATTGTTGTTCTAAATTTTTACATGTGTGTTGTGTTTTCATTTTGGTGTTTTTAAGTTGCGGTTCCATATATTGTGCGTTGAGCAAACGTTTGTTTGAAGAAAGGTTGGAGTTTACTGTTGGCCTGGCTTCACAATTTCAAACAGAAGGTCCTATGAGGCTACTGTTCGTTGTGGCCAGGACAGTATTCGAACTCTGTTCTTCCTTCTTTTTAATGGATGAACTTGGGAAAAATCGGACCCTCATTCTTAGTTGTTCACCCCATTTCTCACTTATTATTGTTCTGAATTAAAAATACATTATCATTCATGGGTGAAAGTTTATTCAGGTTTTTATGGTTTCAATGGATCTTGAAATCCCTACTTCCCCGAGGCAGCGAAGATTATTCACAATGATGAAAGTGAAAAGTGAAGAAAGTTTAGACTTGATTTGTGCCCTGGCTTGACAATTTCAAACCGGAGGTCTTCCGAGGCCACTGTTGGTTGTAGCCAGGCCACTATTCAAGCTTGGTTCTTCCTTCTTTCTGATGAACTTGGGAAAAATCCGAGCCTCCTCGACTGTTTGGAGAATTTCTTTGCAAAATGTCCAAATGTTGAATATGTTAGTCTTTCTTTCAATAACATAACAGGTTCTTTGCCTCAGAATTTCTTGTTTAGTAATAAAGCTTTGACCGTTGAAATATTTCTTAGTTATTTCCCCATTTAATTTGTCCAGACTACATCTAAGCAAGTCTGCATTATTTTAGTAAATGTGCACAATACTAGAATTATGCCTTCCAACCTCCATGATTTTTCCACTTGAGCCGGAGATGTATTGTGTATTTTTGTGTGTTCTTTTCCACATGTCTGATGCACGCTTTCCCCCAACCCCTGGCTTGTTGTTTCTTCCGTTGCTTCTCCCATGTTACAGAGTAAAATATAGAGCCCGAATCTGCAAGTTCAAGGATTTCGGTCTGCAAAACATCACTTTTTCTTGAAGTGAGCAAGGTACGCCTTCTTTTTCTTTGTTAAATCTGTGAATTTCTCTTTCTTTGTAAAGTGTATTTTGAGCTGGTTGTTTAGTTTGATGTGTTTAGGTTAAAAATGTGGAGTTTGGATGTTAGAGGGTAAGGTGAAGTATATTTTGAGCTGTTTGTGTTTTTCTTTTTGATTCTTTTTAGTTGGTTAGATGTGTTTAGGTTTGGAATTGAGGTGTTTTTTGATTAAAATTCTGGCTTTATGTTGAATTCTGTGTTGAGAGGGTAAAGTAAACTATATCTGGTTCGATAACAGGAATGATTATGGATTGACAATCTGTATCATTGGACGATTAATTCCCGTCTTAGAGTTGGTTCTCAACGATGATTCTTACTTACTATTTATCTTGTCTGGCTGTCTATTTGCTTTCTTTATTCTTTTTTTCTTCCTAAAAAGTTATTTATTGGCAATATGTGATATAGGGGGTTCAATCCAATTTATCGATTGTTAATAAGAGTGTAATAACTTTCTTTTTTGGGTTGAGATAAATACTTCAAGTGTACTACAAAACTCTCTGGATTTTACTATGTATTCTGATATACCCATTGACTTGGATGTTTTAGCTTAAATTAGTTTTTTTTTGGCATTCGTGACAGGTTTCCTACATTATTGCCTTTGTCCGTAGTTTAGTGTATAGTACTTCACCTTCTATGTAGTACAGTACCCTGACATTTTGTGTAAACTTAATTTCTTTTACAGATCTCTCCTGTTTGGGCCTGGAACATGTTGGGAGGTACGATGAGATGGCTGCTTTAGGCTGGTTAAGGTACTGAAAATGGATATGCAAATATATCTCTTCTTTTAGCTACAATATCAGATTTCGTCACACAGGCAAGAGTCTGTCTGCTGTAGAAGATGAGAAAGCTGTTATGGCAAATTATTGTTATTCTGCTATTCAGAATTGACTGGAAGAAGCTGTTTTTCCTTCGTGCAATTCTGACAGTGTTTAGAGTTGTATTACAAATTCCTGCACTTCCTTATCCTCTGACTGAATGGACGCTCTTCCCACCATTGGAGATTTCATCTTCCCGACATTCAAATCACGAAAAGAACTTAAGGGAACTTCCAGTGAGTCCAGATAACATGTTTAGCGTTAATCAGCATGCCCCCCCGTAAGCGAAAAGCCATTAAGCAAATCATATTTTTATTAATCAAGTTAAAAGTAGCATTCCTCATAGACATCTGCACTAAAATCACACTTACTTTCATGAATAGGTCGAGGTCTTCATCAGGTTTTATTCCTGCCATCTTTTCTCTTCTTGAAAGCTCCAAAAGCATATCTGCAGCAAAATTCAATAGTTCAGCTTAAGAAATATAGGAAAACTGGAAGACTCTCATACAGCTTTACCATATTTGGATCCAACACCCTGACAACGTGCTGAGAAATCCAGCGTTTCCCTGACAGTCATCTCCACTATATGCCAATCCTGTTGACTGACATAAGCAGATGCCGTTTGGGGAACAAACTCTTTCAAACCATGTCCATTGTAAGTAATATTCCCTGACATCTTCAGATTGATCAATGTTCTTAGTAGAATATTCGGATAAAAGATAACCATATTGCAAAAGACGTTGCTTCTCTAACTACAAAGCATGGAAAAAATAAGATACCACAGTACCTGCAAGTCAGATTTGAGGCGTCCAGCAAGTGCCAATAACAATGTGGTTTTTCCAGAGCTAGGAGGACCCAATAAAAGCGTTAATCTAGAAAACAACATCACAATGCTTTAGGTAATCATACTGCCACCAGATTGATTTACTCAGGAGTTGGTGATCAATTCATACCTGGAAGGTCGGATTATTCCACTAATGTCATCTAAATTTTCAGCGTTGTTCTCTTGCCAGAATATATTCTTAGCTGCCTTAAGAAAGCCTACCATGTGGGCATGACATAGATAATGGAGAAATTTTAGATGGCAACAGCATCAAGTGTTACTATGTTGTAATAATTGATGAGATCGTAGGAAGCATGTGAATGCAGTAGATAAAGTTATATCCCTTCCTTCACCTGTTAGAAACATGTCCAGCCACATGCTGATAAGTTTTTCATTGTGCTTATATTTTTCTTACAAATATTACCAATTATTTTTGGCTTCTTACTATCCTGTTTTTCACTGTAATTGATTTTCCAGAGATACATAGCATCTTTGACTCCAGATGAGGAACTTGCATTTGCCAAAAGAGAGATTGAGAATGCCCCATTAGTTACACATGACCAGGAGTTGTATACTCCACTATTCAGGAATATTTCCGTCTTCAAGAGGTACTTGGTTGTAGTTGCTTAGATAGCTCATTTTCCTGATGGTTTAAATGATATCCGGTAACATGATGTTACTGACATTGTGCTTTGTGCTTTCTCTCATCAAAGAATTGTGCTTTGGTTTCTTATTGAACTGTATAAAAGTTATAAGTTTCTGCTCGTGAATTTAAAATTGAGTAATTATTTTACTCTAAAGCAGAACTTTAATATCTATTAGTGGTGACAATTAATTAGTATAGTGCAATAAATACCCACTTGTATAATGTCTCCGCAGCGTTTCCCTCCTTGGATATCACAAACTTGCTCTTAGTTCTTTGAGTCAGAAATGGACTGAACATTGAATACAGCACACTGAAGTACCAAGGCACATTGATAAATATCTTTTAAAAAAAAACCTACAAGTTAGACAATCTGTTGAAGAAGAAGATGAGATTTTTACTCGATGTAAAAGAAGATATTCACCTTATGAGCCACCATTTCAGGGTAATTGTCGTGGAATAGAGATAGGATTTGATCTGAAGCAACCCTTAGACAGTGCAGTAAAGCTAGGCAAAGCAGCCGTACGGGCAAATTTGAGTCAACAACATCAGAACCTTGCAGAGCAGGTCAACCAATCAGCAATTTCGCATGTAGAAATCTTCCGTAAAGTTAATGCATCAACAATTTCGGAAACATTGGACAAACTGTACGACCTAGACTTTTTAACCAGTGCTTCCAAGAATGAATGTACAACTGCAGTTGGTCTGAAGTGGATGCTTAATCAGGTGAGTGCTATCTTCAACATTTGAATTGTTGTTTCTGTTCCTAAGCATGTAATCAGAAAACATAACTACATAGTGTGAGTAGCTGGATTTTGTAGAAAACCTTTTGGAATCTCAATTCGTTTTATTAACATTGTACGCCACTTATGTTGTGGTAATGTGATATACATAATTTGTCATGTCGAGGTTGCTTCTTGATTTTTCTGATGTGACATTTGCATGTTATGGTTAGCGTCCACAAATTTGCCTGTCATTCGAATTTGTTGTTTCCATTGACCTTTCATTTCGGTTGTGATAATAATGTCTGATTAAGGAATTAAAAAAAGTGAAGATTGCTGGTGGAATTTCACAATGAACTATTTACTACCTGCTGGCGGTGTTAGCTTCTCTTGAAAAGCTGCTTAGATTTCTTTTTCCATATTCAACATATTGGTTTATATGTGCAACATGTTAGCTTTATTTTCAGAATTTGGGACAATGTCATTGACTTATTCTTCTTAATCACCTTATTGTATGTATGTGTTTGAAAATAATTTTTACTATGTCGCAATTATGACCTAGCATAATCAGTTAAGTTGTGATAGTTTCTTATCACTACTGCACGACGTGTTGGAGTATCAAAATACAATGGTAAGTAAATGCCATGAAATTATATTATCTACAAATACATATTTCTTCATTTGTTCTATTTGTGGTCATGTTAACAAGAATTTCAACAAGTACTGTAAGAGGTGCTCACCACAACACCTACGTCGAGAGGCGCGGCACAACGAGCTCCAATGCTATTCTTTAGTTCAGTCTCCAGTTCGTTAGGTAAGTCACGTCTCTTTTCTTCCTTTCTTCTTTCTTCTTCTTCTTCACCTCTTCAATTCTTTCTTCATTCTTTGTTTTTTCCCCTTCCTTTACCCTATTTTCCTCACATTCAAACTTCCAATTCTCTTTCTCTATTTGCTTAATTTCTCCTTCTTCTCTTCTCTATTAAAAAAACCTGACTCAACTTAGTTAAAATTAAGAACATATCATCTTATGTAACAACATTCAATTACTGTATCAACACTTGGTAGCAATAATAGTAATGATAAATAGAAAGGTGATTATTTCCGACATTATGAGAAATACTCGAACTACCACAGATTTAGCTTATACTACCATAAAAGAAAAACAATTAAAAAGCACACTGTCCTTCATGTTTTGTTGTTTCCCTTTTCCCTACAGATTCATCTACCTGCTAGGCTCTGCTAAAGTCATCCTTTTTGCCTTGAATCACTCATATGTTGCTGCAAATTATTATTCCGCCATTTCTTCTTGCTGGTCAGTTGGACATAAGCAGCAAACATCATGAAATTCCAGTCGCAGCACTTCTAAAAGACTACCAAAACAATCTATTGATGACTCTACGTCACAGTCGGCTTACATTAATTATTTCCACAGAGTGAAACTTGGAAATTTTGCTTAAACCAGCATTTCAAAATAATTTCTCTACTTCTCTTTTCAGCTGCAGTGTAGAAAAGCATGGAGAAACGTTCATCATCGAGAGTATCGGACGGGATTATATTAATTTTCGTTTGCTACAGGGATTTCAAGCAAAAGTGAACTGCCCTTTAGTCTGTACTCACAAAGGTACATGTCTATAATTATTAACTTTTCTACACACAGAATCCTTTAATATGTTTCGAAAATGTTACGCTTCTTCCATTGTCCCGACAAGGGATTATTCCCCATATACTAGCTGCCCACAATACTTCCCCTAACAAATATTTGTATACTGTCTAAATATTTGCAGTTAAAGGAAGGTTCAGATGTAGATCACCACTGTCTCTTCAGGTTGCACCTATGTCTTTTGCGCCCATCTATAGCTGAAGCACCTCCAGTTATCATCTTCCGTCCTTTTGTCAATGTAAAACTGTGATTATATAAGTTGTACAATAAATTCGTATTTCCACGAACCTTATGAATGTATTCATATACCATACTGTCTTCCCTAATTTATAAGTTCCATTATTGAATCCTATTTCCCACATACATAGTTACAACCTCAACGTCACCCCAAAAAGAAAGACCTTTTACATTTACCTCCACCATCATATGTTCCCCCGCCCGTGCGAACCTCTAGTATTTTTATATAACTGACTTTAACATGAATCTATGTTACCCTTGTTATTCTCACATCATGCATTTGCAATACATATATGAATGTGGATATATGAAAATTATGAAGTGGGTTAAGTCCAACTCTGTTTTCTGATATGATTATGATATGATTCTGATAAGATGTTGACTATGACAAGAAGGTGATCACCAGTATGTCTATGATTCTGGCTTATTGAGTATTATGGGTGCTTGCACCATTCTGTTTATGTGAATGAGCTATTCCCTGCATGAGCATTACAAGTATGAACTATGATTTGACATTTGAGCCTAAATGTATATTGAATGGTTTGGTACGAATAATGCATTATCCGAAAGCACGCATATGTATAAGTATTCAAGTGGGATGTTGTTGACTTAGCACCGATGGATTGGGGGTATTAGGGCTATCCCCAAGGGCCCTCTCCCTTTCCTTAAACTATGTGCCAACATAGGGATATTATACGTAGATGATTCTGAAAATCCTTCCGAAATGGTGATTCCCGTAAGGAAGGTGACCATCCTCGAAATGGTGAGTCCGTAAGGTGTGATGTAGATTACCTTGGCAAGTAATCTTCTCCATACCGATGGGAGGTCCCAATCGATCTAATTCATGTAATAGCCCGCATGAGTTTTATGTGTCGGTTATGGTCTATCCCCGTTATATATATTAGCATTATTGCATTGCATGCATCATGAATTTCATGGCATCTTGTATATATATTTTCATTGAATATATGATTCTTTTGTATTATGTGCCCTTGCCATCTAACATTGAAATACATGTTGATAAGTCATATGCATTGCATGCTCACATACTTAGTATGAGTTCCATAAAAGGGCAGTGTATGTGCATTTTATGATCATATGGGATATTTTTCATGCATTGATTAATTCTGGGCATTGTGATTGGTAATTTGTATTATGTTGCAACTATTGGTACATGTGTTGGCATGTGTTTGCTATGTTGTAGTTGTCTACTTACATTCATGTTTTAATTGGCTATGGGTTCCTACTAGTACATTGCGATTGTATATTAATTTTGCACTTACTTTTTTCTTGTTGAGTACAGAATATATTCAGGTGGCTGATACGAGACCTCACTTGTGAAATGAGCGAGCATTCGAATCTAAAGGTGAACTACTCTTTCGAGCTATCGTGAATTCTTGTTTATTCTTTTTTCATCTTTTGGGGATACATACACTTTTGGCTATTAAAATTGTGTTTCTAGCTTTCTGGGTTGCATCCCCATTCTTGACTATTTAGAGTTTTCTTACCATGACTTTCAATTTCGAGAGGTTAACTTTCGCATATTGTTTTTGGAATTTGACCGAATTTATGAGAACTTGGTCCATTAACCTACATCAAATGGTTGTTTTTAGTGTTTTTCGATGATAATTATCCTTTATAAATGGTTGACGGGTTGGGTTGGGTTAATGGGTGTCACTTATGATGGGTCATGATCATGATTAGAAAAATTTATACCTTCTATATATCAAACATAGTATAAATTTTATACCAAATTAAATTCTGAAATAACTCACCTCATTACATCTTACTTAAAATTATTTTGTTCCATCTGTTAAATGAAATAAATTATCCAAAAATTATAATCTCAGAACCGTAGTCCTAGACTTTGTTCACATACCAAACGATCCCTTAGTATCGTATTTTAGAATTAATTAAGAGTGTATCAAACGTCAAAATGTTGGGGCTAGAAATCGAGGCATGTCAATGTCAAAGTAATCTTTATTGTTAACGTGGTCATTTTGAAAAATGCTGGGGCTAGAAATCGAGGCATGTCAATGTCAAAGTAATCTTTATTGTTAACGTAGTCATTTTGATAATGCTTCAATGGGAATGACAACCAAAAATGTTAGAAACCTATCACCTTATTATTTTCTTTAAGAAAAAGACGTGGCACTTTCATCACCATTTATTTGTGAATAATTGTGATACTATGTATATATTTTATGTGCACGTCAGAAAAAAGTTGTTCCATAAATTTTCTGCTTACTCAAACACCTTTACAAAATGTATATGAGATGCTTGTGACATAAAAATCATTTAAATTTTAATTTTGCTCAAGTATCACAAAATATTGACTAAGCTATTTTTGTAACAAAAATTCAACTTTCTTTAAATATTGCATCATATCATAG
Organism: Solanum rostratum; assembly: GCA_029948455.1. NCBI lineage: Eukaryota > Viridiplantae > Streptophyta > Magnoliopsida > Solanales > Solanaceae > Solanum > Solanum rostratum. The sequence continues at coordinate 9,674,112 of CM057053.1, read as the reverse complement.
CGTTGAATTGAGTTCATCCACATACCCCACGTTTATGTTTCTATTTTTAATGAGTATTGAATTGGGTAAAAACCTATTCGAAATTCAATTGAGTCAATTTTTCTTCTGTTGAATTCTATATAATTATGTATTGAAGTTATTATTATTTTATTATTAAAATTATTGTTCATGGCTACTTTCCCATGAACCCTAGTTGCGTCAATGATCATGATCTTTTTCATGCATTATTTGATATTGATATTCATGATTTTCATGCATTTAATAAAGTATTTGATTTAAATCAAGGTGTAAACTACAACTAAAAGTTGTTTTGAAGTATGATAAGAGCTTCAGCTACCATGGATGAAGCCATGGTTTTAGGCTGATATGAGACGCAGAGAGGAAGAGTAAATGTGAAGTGGAGAAGAAGGAAAAGGGAGATATTTTCTTATGTGTTAGAATGTTGCTTTACAAGTATGTCCTTCCCTTTATATACATATTTAGTAACTAACTAACCAATCACCATCTAACTGATTAGGACTAATAACTAACTAACCTAACTAATCACATGTTAGTTAAATCTCTTAACTACTTGTTATATCTTTATTCTCAATACTCCCCCTCAAGCTGGATGGTAAGAATAAATTCTTCATTCCAAGCTTGGCAAGAAGATGATGATGTTGAACTCTTCCTAAGCCTTTGGTGAACAGATCAGCAGGTTGATCCTTGGTTCCTAAATGATAAGTTTTAATCGGACCTTGTTGCAACTTCTCCCTTACGAAATGATAATCGATATTTATGTGCTTAGTACGTTCATGAAATATTGGATTTGCTGCAATCTGTATGGAAACCTTGCTGTCACAATATAAACTAACAGGTTGATCAACGTGGATACCCAATTCTTTGAATAATCCTGTCAACCAACACAACTCTGCCACTGTTGATGTCATACTTCTGAATTCAGCTTCTGCTGAGCTCCTGGATATTGTTTCTTGCTTCTTTGATTTCCATGATACTAAGGATGAACCAAATTGTACCATGCATCTTGTAACTGATTTCTGGTTTGAGGACAAGTAGCCCAGTCTGAGTCACAATAAGCATACAGATTTTGAGTTGTTTCTGAAGACATAAGAATTCCAAGCCCTGGTGCACTTTAATGTATCTAATAACTCTGATGGCTGCCTGCATGTGAGAGTCCTTGGGTTTATGCATAAACTGGCTTAGAATTTGAACAGTATAGGCAATATCTGGTCTGGTCATGGTGAGGTACAACAATCTTCCAATTAATCTTTGATAGCTACCAGGATCGGATAATAACTTGTCATCAGCTGTACTTCCTGTTGCTTCATCATATTCATATGATGTGAGTCTGCAATTGACATAAATTGGTGTAGAAATAGGTTTAGCTCCCCCTTGCCCTAAATTTGAAATGAGTTCCAGGGCATATTTCCTCTGATTCATGAGGATCCCATCAGCACCTCTAGAAAACTCAATACCAAGAAAGAATCTTAGAGGACCAAGATCTTTCATTTTGAAAGTTTGTTGGAGCTTGTGTCTGGTGGAATTAATAAGATCCAGGTCGAAATCAGTGACTAAGAGATCATCAACATAAACAAGAATGATAGTCACATCAGAAGTAGAAGTGAAAGTGAATAAAGAATAGTCAAAATGACTTTGTGTAAATCTCAAATCTTGCAGTGCAGTGGTAAGTTTCAGATTCCACTGTCTGGAAGCCTGTTTGAGTCCATAGAGTGATTTCTTGAGTTTACATACCTTGTTAGGAGCTTTATGAAAACTAGGTGGAACCTGCATGTATACATCAACTAAATCTCTTTGAAGGAATGCATTATATACATCCATTTGAAATATAGACCATTGTTTAGATACTGCAATGGACAATACAGACCTAACAGTCACCATTTTAGCAACTGGAGAGAAAGTCTCTTTATAGTCAAGTCCTTGTAACTGGTTAAACCCTTTTGCAACCAGCCTAGCTTTAAATCTCTCAATTCGACCATCAGATGTATATTTGATTTTAAATACCCATTTACAACCTATGGTATGTTTCTCTGGAGGCAAGTCAACAACTTCCCAAGTCCCATTTTCTTCAAGAGCCTGTATTTCCTGCTGCATAGTCTGTACCCATCTAGGATCTCTGGCAGCCTCATGATATGATTGAGGCTCACATACAGATGCAAATGAGGCAATACATTGAGCATATTTAGGTGATAGAGAGTTATAGCTCAGATAATTTGACATAGGATAGGCACAGGTATTAACAACATGGTCATGCATCCACTTTGGAGGAGCTCTAGTCCTGATAGAGTGTCTTAGAGTAGGAGGATTTGAAGTAATTTGTGATGAATCAGCATGAGTGAGATGCTGACTAGGGAGAATGATGTTAGTGTCTGAAACTGGGATATCATCAATGGTGTCTAAAATAGGAAAGATGTGATCATTATTGGTAGTCATATGTTTGAAGGGAAAAATGGATTCATGCAAGACTACATCCCTACTAAAAAAGAACTTCTTAGAGTGAATGTCATACAACTTATAGCCTTTCTTTGTGGCTGAATAGCCCATGAAAATAGTGGGAAATGCTCTAGGTGCAAACTTGTCTTTTCTATGAACATTAACTGCATATGCTAGGCAGCCAAGAACTCTAAGATGATCAAGTTTTGTTTTACTACAGAAAAACATTTCCAAAGGAGATTTGTGTTTCAAAACTGAAGAAGGAATCCTATTGATGATATGTACTGCTGTGAATACACAATCACCCCAAAATGATATAGGAATGGATGCTTCAAATCTTAATGCTCTAGCTACCTCAAGTATATATCTATGTCTTCTTTCTACTACTCCATTTTGCTGAGGAGTATAGACACAAGTAGTCTGATGAATTGTGCCTTTTGTTAGAAGGAATTCATGTACATCAGAATTAGTAGACTCTGAATCATTGTCAGTTCTAAGCACCTTGATAGTGAAGCCATATTGTGTGTGTATCATGGAGAAAAAATTCTTCAACATCCAGCAAGTTTCATCTTTAGATTGCATAAAAAATACCCAAGTAAGTCTTGAAAAATCATCTACTATGGTCAAAAAATATCTTTTGCCATCTATAGTAGGAACTCTATATGGTCCCTATACATCAGCATGTAGTAGATCAAATACAGCAGAAGAGTGAGAATTACTGATAGGAAATAATAGCTTAGTTTGCTTAGCTAAGGGACACACATGACATATATTTTGTGACTTATCTATTTTGTGATCTGAGAATTCTTCCATTTTCTGTATAGCTGCAACAGGCATATGTTCCATCCTCTTGCGCAATGTGCTGAGTGAAATATTGTTGTTAACAACTACTGAGTTTGTATGAGCATGGTTTGTCAATTGAGGTGTATTACCAAACAGATAGAGGCCACCAGATTCCTTACCAATCCCCAACACCTTGCCACTGTAGAGGTCCTGAAATACACATATATCAGGAAAGAAACCTACTATACACTGTAATTCCTTAGTGAGCTTAGATACAAATAACAAGTTGAATTTGAACTTAGGGACATATAGAACATCACTTAGTTGTCTTGTACCCAAAATCTTAACTGATCCTTTATGTGTGATCTCAGACTTCTCACCATTTGGCAAATGGACACTTTCAGTCTTACACAATTCTTTGCATTCATCTAGCATTCCTAGTCTTGTTATCATGTGATTGGTTGCCCCTGTGTCTATCACCCAATGTACTTGATCCAAGCTAGATAATAAGGATAAAATTATACCTGAACTTGAATCATTGGTATTGGAAGAACTAGTAATATTAATTGATGCTGCATTAGCAACAACTTCTGAATCCTGCACTTTTCTGATCATTTGCTGAATTTGGTGATATTGTTCAGGTGAAAAAACTGGTGCTACCTATTCATTTGGTGTCTGTTTTGGTGCTTCATCAGTTACACAATTCACTGCAAGTTTTGAGTAATTTTATGACTTGAACCTTGTCCTCTTGTCTTGTGGAGTTCTGTCTGGCTGATATTCCCTTCTTTCATGCTGATATCCCTTGTTGCTTTGAAAATTTCTATCATTAGATTGACCTAGCAATTTCCTGCAAACAGCTCTAGTATGTCCTGGCTTCTTGCAGTAGTCACAATACAAATCTGGCCTTTTGGTTCTATAGTTTTGTGTTGATTTGTTAGCCATCAGTACAGTAGGATCATTAATCTCTAGTTCTGGCATTGCATGTGTGAGTGATCTCTGACTTTCTTCTTGAATAACAAGTGCATAGATCTAATTTAGACTAGGCAATGGTTGCATCATTAAGATCTGACTTTTTGCCCTAGAATATGAGTCATTCAATCCTGTGAGAAATTGAAAGACCCTATGTTTCTAAATGTGCTCATTGTATATCTTTGAAGTGTCACAATTACACATTGGAGGAGGAATTAAAGCATCGAATTCGTCCTATAAATCACCCAGTTTTGAGAAGTATGTTGATACTGTACTAGTTCCTTGAGTAAGAAATGCAATCTCCTTCTGTAGATGAAATGTTCTCACACTGTTTTCCTTATCAAATTTCTCCTTGAGATTGTCCCAAACTCTTTTTGAATCTGAGGCGTATACTATTCCAGTCATCAGCTCCTTCGAAACCACATTCATGATCCATGATAGAACAATAGCATTACATCTTTCCCATCTCTTCAATAATGCTCCAGTATATGAGGATCGAGCACAAGTTCCATCAACAAATCCAAGTTTATTCTTGCCAAGTAGTGCAATCTTCATATACCTGCTCCACAGAGCATAATTGATAGCTCCCGTTAGTTGAATTGCTATTAAGGTAATCCCAGGAGTATCTGTTGGCAGCAGGAACAGCGGATCATTATGATAAATCGCCGAGTCAGTTCGATTTCCTGAAGCTTCATCACTCATCGCAAATCGACTTGATGAAATCAGAACTCAGTAAGCTGAACAATAAAGAAATTAGTTGTCTTTTGATGATGCATGCTACAGATCGGGCTCTGATACCAGGTAAACTACAGCTAAAAGTTGTTTTGAAGTATGATAAGAGCTTCAACTACCATGGATGAAGCCATGGTTTTAGGCTGATATGAGACGCAGAGAGGAAGAGTAAATGTGAAGTGGAGAAGAAGGAAAAGGGAGATATTTTCTTATGTGTTAGAATGTTACTTTACAAGTATGCCCTTCCCTTTATATACATATTTAGTACCTAACTAACCAATCACCATCTAACTGATTAGGACTAATAACTAACTAATCTAACTAATCACATGTTAATTAAATCTCTTAACTACTTGTTATATCTTTATTCTCAATAGTTATGTATGTTTTTGAGCAAGGATGATGATTTTAATGCATCGATGAAAAGGTGTATGAGCATTGAGTTAAATGTCATTTTGAGAAGAGAGTTTAAATGAGATATGAATGACTTTTGAAGCATATTTATTTTTATGAAAAATCATATGATTTGTAATTAAAAATATTGATGAACTGAGATGAAATTGAATTGATGAAAAAGTCCATTGAGACTTGATAAGATAATGTGAATTGTTGATAGATATGAGCACATGTTTTGGGAGAAGTATTAGCACCAGTTTGGGTAAAAGTTGAAAGAACTCAAAATCCATAAACTACGTAACCAGCATAGGATGGAGGCCTAGCCTCTCTTGTCCCAAAATAGGACTAAATTTGTGGATCCAATGAGATGAATCGTCCCTTACTTTGGCAAGGTATTGGACGGTTGCGGCAGCGACAATGCAAATCGTTGTATCATAACTCGCTCATATGGTAATAGTTGTCAGGTAAAGAAACTTCCCAATGATGAGAATTTAATTTGATTTAACAAAATTTCATAAGATTGAGTAGATTTGAAAAGTATTATTTTATATTATTTTCTAGTAAAAACTTGCATACCATATTAAACTGAGTTGTGTGTTGCTCTTGTCATTGAGTTTTTCCCTTGAGTTTTATTCTACTCAGCCATATTACATACCGTACATTCCACATACTGATGTCACTTGCCGTTGCATCATTTTATGATGCAGATACAGGTTTTAAAGATCCTCAGCAAGCATTTCGTTGAAGATCTATTTAGTCCCAAATAGTGGTGACACCTCCTTACCTTCAGAGGAACCTTTTTATTTTATTTCGACTTATTTCTTTTTATTGTCTTAAGTTGGCCTTAGACATGTCTTGACACCTTCTTATGTTGATAGAGAGTCAGATAGAGTAAAGTGGAGTTTGTCTTACTTTTAGAGTCAGTTTTGGAGTTAGCGGCCTTAGAGAAGGTTGATAGGGAGTGATCTTCTTGGACACCATTTCATTATTCTTTGATGCTTGAAATGTTGAAATGAGAGGTAGAGATTGTCCCACTGAGCATGCCAGAATTTGTAATATAATAAAATTCTCGTCGAGAAATAATAATCAAGAAATGGAAACTATTACATCAATCATAGTATTTTATTTCAAGATGTAAGTTCTCCAATCTCTATGAACCCTCTGATTCACCTTTTCAAATATAAATTCAAGGATTTTTTAGCTTGATCTTGAATATTGTTGGGTTTAATAAATTTGATGTTGACTTGTACTTGAATTCAAAAGCTTTTAGGCTTGATCTTGAATCTTATGGTCTTGATCTTGTTTATGAATTTGATGAACTTGTTCTTGAACTTGATCTTGACTTGTATTTGATTCAAGGGCTTTTGAGCTTCTTCTTGAATTTAGTGGTCTTGATTTGAATGCTTGATTGCTTGAATTCTTGAACTCGTAGCTTGTAGAGAAATCTACAACGTTTGATCCACAATATCTCTCTGGCTTCTTGTCAGAATTCTGGAGTCTGATTTATGAGGACTGTTATATATAGTTGTAGAATAGAGAAGTTATGATGTGATTAGGCTTTTATTTGGCCAATCAGATTTAAGTGACATGGAACAGTAAAAATGATCAGAATAGGTTTCCTTTCAAGTGATATGAAGATATTTGATTGGTCGGAGTACGTCTTTTTTACACATGGCATATTTTTATTGGTCTTTAATTGAGATGGGAATGTCATGCCATTTTGACATATGACATAATTCTATTGGCTTTTTGTTTGAGTTAGCATGCCACATTATTCTCCACGTGACATCAAATAGGCCTCTAGGATGAGATGATATGGGGCCTAGTAAAGTGGTCATCTTTTGTAACCCAAATAAATGAATTTGAGCTTTTAATTAAGTATAATTTACATAAATCTTAAAGGGGTTTTTTACATAAATCATATATTTTGTATTAAATATTACTCTTTTTTAAGGTACTTTTTTAAATTACTATTTGTAGCATATATTTATCAATAAATTACAAAGTTCTTCCTTCTTGCCCTTTATTGGTGATTCCGCACGACACAATAAGATCAGTGCCCCAATAGTTAGTGCCATAGTCGTCAATTCATGAGAGTATTCTTCCTTCATTCTTACTGTACGCAAAATCAAAGTTGTGAACTTTCATGTCAAATTCAAAAAAGAAATATAAGGTAACGGATATACCTACACAGTATACCTAATTGAATTTTCTAAATTTCATATAAAATAAAAATTAGTTTCTTGGTGAAAATGAGTAGAGGAAGAGCTGAATGAATGATTGTCCATGTTTTACATGCAATTCTATACAAGACACATATGATTTATCTATGAATCACAAGTTTTGACGAGCTTTATGAAAACTGGCATTTAATTTGATCGGTAAATTTTGAGTCTGTGAAAACTGGTGTTTGATTTGATCGGTAAATTATCTTTGATTTTTAGATCCAGTGATGGTGTTTGGAATAGAAAAAAACGAAAAAAGGGAGGTCAGTGGTTGTAGGTGGACTGTATGGTGATTTATTTTGGGATTGCTTGAAGCTAATTGTACTCCAATAATATATGGTGGTTTAGTGGTGGTGAGTGATTGAAGAAGAAGAAGAGGTGAAGTTTTCAAAAATTGTATTATAATTGTATTAAATATAAACGATTGGTGATCTGGTGGTGATGATTTACCCCCCCCCCCCCCCCAAAAAAAAAAAAGAGGTGAAGCTCTGAAAAAATTGTCTCAAAATTGTATTGATATAAATGATAGTTGTAATATAATTCGAATTCAATATTACATATTATTGTGAATTTGATAGTTGTTATTTCAAAATAAATATAATACATTCTAATATATAAGTTAATTTAAATAGTACTCGAATATTTGAAATTCACATATAATACTTATAAAATAATTGTACTAAAAATATTTTTATTATATATTTACCACATGAGTTGACATGCCTATAATATATATAATATATTGAATTTCAAATGTATTTTAATTATTGTTTATTTTTTTCTCTTATTAATAGTGCTAAAATATATTATTGTATTAAAAATATTATAGTTATACATTTACCATGTGCATTCGAATATGCCTATAATATGTATAATATAATGAATTTAAAATGTATTAGAATTATCGTTTATAATTTTTTTATTGATAAAGTAAAAAAAATATTATACTTAAATTTCAAAAATTCAAACACTATTTAAATTAAATTATATATTAATACATTAGAACTATGTCAAAAATGTATTATATATGCATTTATATAAAATAAATCTTCTAATTAAAGAGCAGTAAGAATATTATTTCCTAATATTCCATCCAACATTAATATTAAGTTTTATATTAATAATTAATTATTAATATTAAAAGTGGAAGAAAGAGAAAGAGGAGCAAAAAGAGAAAGAAAAAGACGGATAGGGTAAAAAAGAAAAGAGAAGAAAGAGAAAGGGAAGGAGGAGAAGGAGAAGGAGAAGAATGTTCTTATTATTTTTTGGCTATTTCGAATAAAAAATATATAGCTGTTTTTGCTAAGCATAAAATATGTGTTAAATTTCGTAATTAATGCTATATAATATATTATTTAAGTAAAATGTTCAATTTTAAATTCATATTTATTGAATTTAAATAATTAATCCAAGATATTTCTGAATTCAATATTGTTTAAATCACTTTATAAAATTTATATTTAATAAATTTTATATTATTACAATTACTTTATCTATTTCTAATAAATCCATTAATTATTGTTAATTAGCTTTATTTATTAACTAATTCTGGCAAAATCTTGACTATCTTCTATATATTTTATTTACTTAAGGTCATTAAGTTAAAATTTAAAATAACACAAGGTACTTCCTCCAAATGTCTCCTTTTCAAGTTTATTGTTTTCCTCATGTTGTCATAATCATTAATAGTTCAGCCAAACAAGACACTTCCTCCAATATTCTTCTTTCAAGTTTTATGATTTGCCTCATGTTATCATAATTATTATAATTCAATCAATTTGTTTATTATCTATATCTATATTTATATTTATACTATATTAAAAGTATGAAAACTTTTGAAAATGTTGTTTGAACTTTTTTATCCTTTATTAAATACTTTTCTTCAAATAAAATCATCTTTTTATTGTTTTTTTAATTTATTATTTAATCTTTTATTTATTTAGTTTCAAGATTCGCTTTTGAATTAGAATTTCTTTATCGTTAGAATTCACTTTTGATTTAGGACTATTCTATGTAAATAATTAACTAAAATTTTGACTAAAAATATTTTGTTAATAAAAAATTAAAAGTATGTAATATAACAAATTTAAAAAGAAAAATTCTTAGTAAAATTATGTTGGAAATATTAAACTACTCCTTTTATACTTAGGAATCTTTTGTTACATTAAATTCTAATCAGTTAATTATTTAACTTCTAATTATTCAACTCTAAATTATTACTTTATGTATTAAAAAACTATTAACATATCTATATTATAAGTAATTGAATTAATTTTCTCATCTTTGTCATTTCACAGTAGACTGGACTATTGCATCAAACTAATATTATTTATTTAATTTTATTTACATAAATATTATATTTACGTAAAGAAAAATACTATTTATATATAATTTTTAAAGTAACGCAGCACACACGTACAAAGTACGTACACTGAATTAGTATAAATAAAAAGGACAGACAATTAAATAAAAATATAAAGTTGATCAAATTGGCAAGTGAATTCGGCTTTACCGCAACTTGTACGAGGTAAAAGAGCTGCTTCTGATAAAATTTTGGCTAAAGAAAATTATTTTCAAAAATAAATTTAAAAAATCACTAATAGAAACACTGAGAAAAAAAAATATCTAAAAATAAAAATATAGAACACCAAAGGTAATACTAAAATAATGATAAGAGGAAATAAATATTATTTTCCATTAAAGATGATCGAAGAAAAGAAAATTCAGCCATCGCATTTATCATAGGTGACTGTTAAAATGTTGACTAATGCAACCCTTTGATGCTTTATTTAGGTAGATATTCGAATAATGTCATTTATGGATTGATTTTGTGAAATGATTTATATTAAAAAATATTTATTTATAGCAAGGATGATATAAAATGGAGTTTTTATATTTGTTCTAGTTAATTAGAGTTTTTTTTACAGGACTCTACAACATGAGTCCTAGTTAATTAGAGGTTTTGTTTTTTTGTAGACATCGAATTTTTATAAGACTCTACAAGATGAGTCTTATTTAATTAGAGTTTTTGGCATTCAAATTGTTTATCAATAAAATTATATTTGTTGATTGTAATCTATATTATATTAATAGGAGAGGATGCAGCCTCCTCATTAAGTCATGTGTTATTTTATTACTTTACCATTTATAAACAGTGAGGTAACACGTCCTTTTTAAAAAAAAATAATTGATTTAAAAGGTGACTTTTTCAATTTAAATAACCAACTCCCACCTAATATGCTATTAATATACTTGAAGAAAGTATCAATTTATGACAATACAAAAAATACTTCAAGATTATCGGCGTAGACAAATATACTAATTTATTTTGTAATAAATTAAGATTTATTGCACACACCTATTCTTGAGGGAAGTGCCTATTTTGATTGAACCTTGAGGCCCCCCAGCTTATTTATATTGTATCAAATTTGCCCAAATTATCTCCAAAAGAACTTTATGAATACTACCATCATCTTCCTTTTTCATAAATAAATGACTTCAATTTGGGTAGCTCTTGCATTAGTTGCAACACTATTCCTTGTGAAAGTGTTCATTCACAAGAAGAAACTTCCTCCTGGCCCAAGAGGACTTCCACTTGTTGGAAATCTTCACATGATAGGAGAAAATCTTCACCAAGATCTTTATAAAATAGCCAAACAATATGGTCCCATAATGACCATACATTTTGGTCTTGTTCCTACTATTGTTGCTTCATCTCCTCATGCAGCACAACTATTCTTAAAAACCCATGACCAAATTTTTGCTAGCAGACCATACCATGCAGCATGTCATTACATTTTTTACAATCAAAGAAATTTGATTATGGGCAAGTATGGACCTTATTGGAGAAATATGCGTAAATTATGCACTCTACAATTGTTAAGTAATGTGAAGATCAATTCATTTCAACCTATGAGGAAACAAGAGCTCCAAATCCTCGTGAATTTCCTCGATAAAGCTGCTTCAAACCGCGATGTGGTTAATCTAAGCGCTAAACTTGCAGCTCTTAGCGCTAACATGGCTTGTCTTATGGTAATTGGCAAGAAATATGACAACGTGGAAGGCGATTTCAAAGATATGGTTCAAGAAATGTCGCAGATGGCAGCAACACCAAATCTTGCTGAATTATTTCCCTTTCTTCGTTTTATTGATTTCCAGGGATCCACTCGTCGTATGAAACAAGTAGCTAAGAGTTGTGATGAATTTTTGGAGAATGTTATTGATGAACATGTTTGTCAATATACAAGTCGCCAGACTATGAAAACTAACACTGATATGGTTGATACATTGATGCAAATTATGCAATCCGGAGAAGCTGAATTCGAGTTTGATCGTAGGCATGTCAAAGCTATTTTGCTGGTAATGTCATACCAAATTCTGGGAAAGTCTTTATATTAAAAATGTTGATGTGTTTGGCAAAGGAATTTTATGAAAAACAGTAAATGTTTTTAGTAAAAAGGTATACTTTTCTCAAAATCACTTGTTGAAACACAAATTACTACTCTAACTTCAAGTAAAAGTGTTTTTCAAATTGATTAGTCCAAGAAAATCTACTACGTTATAAAATACTTTTCTCAATAAGTATCTTTGACATAAAATACTTTGAAATAAGTAGATTCTAAAAATTTAACCAAACAAGCTATGAAAATGTTGTTTGAGACAATCTAGCTACCTATTACCTAGGAAACATGAGTGTTATAGAAGAAAGAGATAGACCAAAAACTAAGTTTACCATTTTACCCTTATTAATTGATAGGGTCCACTTATAATTATTTTTTAAACTCAATAATAATAAATTGAGGGTATAATAGGTAAAAAATCTTCTACCTTGATTTGTCAAAAATAACAAGTAAAAGTGAAAATCAAATTAGAAAAATTGTGATAACTAAAAGTGAATGAGGAAGTACTAATGAAGAAGTTATTATAATATAATTCATATAGCCAAATCTAACTAGCTTGGGATTGAAGCGTGTTTGTTGTTAATGTAAATGTTACAATAAGGTATCTTTGAAAAATGTACACCATGATGCAAAATTAACTAGGAGCTTAAGCTAAGTTGAATACTCCCAAGACTTTGATGTTGTGTGTATGTGATTTAATTTTTATATATATACACGCAGGACTTGTTGGTAGCTTCAATGGATACTTCATCAACATCAATCGAATGGATTTTATCAGAACTTTTTAGACATCCTAATGTAATGAAGAAACTCCAAAATGAGTTGGAACATGTAGTTGGCCAACAGGAGATGATAGAAGAAAAAGACCTAGAAAATCTAGATTACTTAAACATGGTCATAAAAGAAAGTTTTAGGCTCCATCCTGTTGCACCCTTATTGCTTCCACATGAGTCAGTTGAAGATTGCACGGTTGATGGATTTCACATACCTAAGGAAACCCGAGTTTTGGTTAATGTTTGGGCGATCGGGAGAGATCCAAATGTTTGGCATGACCCAGAAAAGTATATACCAGAGAGATTTACTGACGGTAGTATTGATCTTCGAGGACAAAATTTTCAGCTTTTACCATTTGGCTCTGGTAGAAGAAGTTGTCCTGGTTTGCAGTTAGCGCTCACCATTGTTCGTTTGGTGGTAGCTCAATTAGTTCACTCATTTGATTGGGAGTTACCAAATGGTATGATGCCAAATAATATTGACATGACTGAGAAATTTGGTTTGGTAACAAGCAGAGCTCAATCTCTAATGACTATTCCTATTAATCGATTTCATACTAAGTAAATGCAAATGTTAAAACATGTTAAAAAGTTGTACTACTTGTGGTTCGAATAACTTGTAATAAGTTTTTAAAAAGAGAGTATTTTTCTTATTCTGCCATATATTAGAAAAGTGAGTCACTCAACATGTGTGCTTCTTGTCAAATTTCAACTTGTTGAGGGTAATTTCGTCATTTGATTAGTTGTTCTATTGTCAATATTTATCCACCTAATTTTGGTTGCCAACTCATGTTTACAAGTGACTTTCAATCCATATTCTTGCATTGAGTGTATGTTCATCCTTTTCACTTTTCTGTATTCTCTGCAAACATTCAAGTTTTGATATTCAATCAACCAATTAAAAAATCAGGAACGAACATGTAACCACAAATCTCCTCTCTTCCTCTCTCTTGTCTCTCTCCTCTCTTCCTCTCTCTTGTCTCTCTCCTCTCTTCCTCTCTCTTGTCTCTCTCCTCTTTCTCTGCAATATACAATTACATATGTATATCAGTTGCATATATACAATTATTTTGATAGATGAACATAGCCAATTCGACAAATATACATATACGATTCGTCTCTCTTCACTCTCTGCCCTCTCTCGCTCGCCTCCCTCCTCCCTCTCTCGATCCCGCTCACCTCTCTCCTCCCTCTCCCAATATACAAATACATATATATATTAGTTACACATATACAATTATTTGACAAATATATATACGTATACAATTGCCCTCTCTCCTCCCCTCCAGGTCAGATAGCCGAGGTTATGCCGTGTAATTATGTATTGACCATATTAAATTTCAAGCCTAGGCTATTTATGAAAATTCCCCGAGAAAAAATGGCTCTTGATCTTCTTTTAGAAGCTCATGCAAATACTTAAAATTCTGTGCCATAATTTCAAATAAATAAATAAATTATTGTTAATATTATTTCAATCAGTGATGCAGCAAATGATGAGTTAAAATCCAAGATTTATAAATGGGTTTTGAGTTATTGAAGTATAAAATGCAGAATTGAGCATAAAAATTGAGAGGTAGGAAAAATGAGGGAGATATTGAAAAGGAGAAGTTAGAGAGATTAACCCTGGTTTATGTCAGCTCAAATAATATATGTCATGAAGAAGACGAATTAGTACAACCACAAATTCATGTTGTGAATAGAGGAAATGAAAGGCTTTTTATTTATTTGTTAATTTAGTATATAAATTAATATTCATAAAGATATGGGCCAACAATATGACTATCCTACATTACTTGAGTTGTACGACTTGCTCAAATGTGTGCAAACAATTATTGTACAACTTGTTAGTAAAAAGGACAATGTTCATTTCATTTTAATTTTACAAATTCAATAATCTATTGCTAACAAAAGAATGATGGTATTCTCCCTCTTCAAAGCGAAATGATTTTTCTTCACTCATGTTTTTAAAGAAAAATGGTTCAAATATGTCATTTAATTTTTTTTAAAAAAAAATTATTTACATCATTATTATCCCTCCACGCGCCAAGACCAGGTCATGTGATACAATGAAGCTTAAATCCACAACCCTGTAAAAGAAAAAGAAGAGAAAAAGAACGAGGCAGATCGCAAAAAAAATATATATTTGAGATTGTTTGAAAAGAGGAATTCCTAATGTTGATGCCAAAAGAATCAAGAGTGGGGTCTATTTATAGATGTTCAAGAAATTCATGTCCTACACTAGCTATAACTCCTGATTCTACTCTAAGGAGGGAACCCTTATCCAAGGACAACTATATTTCCTCTTTAAACTAGAAGTCTAAAAAGAAATATTGAAAACCTTCTTTTTAGGGTTAAACCGAAGTGAAAAAGTGTATATTGTTCCTAACTGGGCAAGAGTTAATGGCGGATAAGGATTGGTGGTCACATGTTTTATCCTAGTAGGAACAACATTAACAAGAAATAAATAAATAAATAAAATGAAGCCTACAGGTGGCACACCAGAAAAAAAAAACAAAGGAATCTAGTTAGAGTCTAATTGGGAAAGGTTATCAAACTAGAAGAAGGATTAGTAACTTGTTCCTAGTTGAATACCTAGTACGCCATATCCAATCCAAATTGGATTAAAAATAACTTAAAGTGATTATGTTTAATATTGTTCTATGGCAAAATATATGTCACTTTATATACAAAAGTTGTATCGATGTTTGTCACAATTTGTTGGGTCATTCCCTTTCTTGTCATGACAATATATTTCACGCTTGTCCATTTGGATGCGTACACTTTCAGCCTCTTAATTTCGAGGAATATCAAATTAATACTTCAAGTCTAGTTTTTAAAAAATAAATATCTCGACAAGACTTAAAGTAGGAGGCATTTATATTCATATAAAATTTATTAAAATATAAATCTTATAATATGATTCAAATTATATTAAATTCAAAATATATTAGTCCAAAATAAATGTTATGGATTAATATAATTGGGTTTATTAATCAAGTCCAATAAAATATGGATTTAATTAAAAGCGAAATTCAATTATTTGGGCTATAAAAGATAACCCATTTTATTAGGCCCAATATCCTCTCATCCAAGAGGCCCATCTTAGTGTCACGTGTCAAATAACGTGGCACGCCAAGTCAAACAAACAAGTCAATAGGATCAATGTCATGTGTCAAAATGACAAACCCATTTCAATAAAGCCCAATATGTCATGTCACTTAAATCTGATTGGCCGGGGAAAAGCCTGATAAACTCTTCTAATCTACAACTATATATAGGGGTCCTCATAATTAAAAAGGAGATCAACAATTCTAACAAGAAGCTAGAGAGAGCTCTGATACACCCAAACTCACACTCCAAAAGGAAGAGTAAAGCAGTCGTTGGTCAAATATAGAACTCAACCAGAGTTTAGGTTGATCCCACAGGGAATGCGTGAGAATGATTCTATTAGCACCCTCTTTCAGATGTAAATTCTATTCCCAAAATAAAGTTGCATAAAGTAAATTGGGGGGGGGGGGGGGGTTACATTGTTTCAATTAAATTCCTATTGTAAAGTGACTAATGAGGATGTTGATACTGGATTTCAAACAATTAATGAGAAGCTAGGGTTGTGTTCCCCATGACGTCTAATACGATAACCAAACTGGCACGGTAAACTCATTAGTGACTGCGTATACAAGATCAAACAAAGTAGATAATACCTAGTTCACCTTTCGGTCCTTCCTAGCTATATTTCACTCATCTCCTTTCGGTCTCAGAGTGTATGCAATTTCAACCTTTGTTCTCGATCTCAGAATACTCTCACATTTCGGTCTCAAGTACTTAGACTAGGTTAGAAAACCCGAATTTCTATTGTAGAATCCTTTTCCTAATTATTACATCCCTCCCAAGCATGTAATAAATACGAGCTTACCCTAACGCGTCGACTCATTAGGGAGAAGTTAAAGTGAAGAATACTACAATGCATACGACAGTTGATCCCACGAGTTCATCCCAATTTGTGTTATCTTATTGAATCGTCATGGTTCCCACAACCCTAGTTGTGAGTTTAGCCTAGTGTGTTCAATACAACTTGCCCACGACAATGTAAAGAAACTATAATCATTGACTAATGGTTGATATAAAGATGAATCCCACGGCTTACAATCTTCAAAGTGATGATCAAAAATCGAGAATTCAATGTAAAATAATGGCACAATGTTGTTCTCTACTTGTTTTCTTACTCCCACGTTCAACCACCCCAAAAACGAAATAAAATAAGTATTTATATACAAGGAAAAAAACTAATCCAATTAAAAAATAGGAAAATAGACTTCGGCATAAGTACGGGTCTTCAGGGCCATGTGGGTCCAAGATCACCATGATGCCCGGGAACGTTCTAGACATCTACGACCCTCTACAAGCTGCATCAATGATTGACTTGGTTACAAAGTTGCAGGACAAGACTGCCTTCAAGTATTTATCTGTGAGATGATGGTTGGGTTACTGCTTGAGTTTCTGTCTGAATCTCTCCCAAGATTGGTACAGTGCTTCATTAGGCAGTTGTTGTGAAATCCAATCTCGTCTTTGAGCTTTAGTTGCCTTGAAGCAAGGAAGAACCTCTCCAAGAAAGCTTCTTTTAGTTCTCTCTAAGTACGGATGGAATCGTGGAGGAGCTCATTTAGCCACCTTATTGCTTCACCTGACAGAGACAACGGGAATAATCTCAACCACAGTGCATGTTGATTGACTCCTGGGATCTCAGACGACTAGTATGTCACCAAGAAATTCATCAGATGCTGATTTGCGTCCTCAGTGGCGGCTCCGCTGAATAGCCTCTTCAACTGCAACATTTGCAGTATAGTGCTAGTGATAGTGAACTTGACACCATCAGGCAGAGGTGGCAGCACTATTTCCCCAGTGGTCCCAGCACCTTCATCATCACCATTCACTGCTCGGGGATACTGGGGCCCTTGAGGCCTCAAAGGGGGTTAGTGCTGCTATGGTGACACAAGTGGCACCTGACGAAATGGTGCCACTGGTGGTACCATATTGCCAGTGAGGTCATCCTCACCCAACCCATTGTGTCCTCTTTCAGCAGGATTTACTGCTAACTCCCTCTGCCTTGCTGCTTCACGGTCCTGCGCGTTCATTCTGCGGATTGACTTAGTGAGTTGGGGGTCGTAAGGAATAAGTGTTTCACCCTTACTTTGGGTGCTTGGCATGCAATACAGGTTCCCTACAATAAACAAAAACAAGAAATAAAAGTAAAATTAGGGACTAGAATTACAAACTGAAAGTAGCAACTAATAGACTATTTCTTCGTCGCATTCCCCAGCAACGGCGCCAAAAGTTGATACGCCCAAATTTACACTCCAAAAGGAAGAATAAAGCGGTCGTTGGTCAAATATAGAACTCAACTAGAGTTGAGGTCGATCCCACAGGGAACGCGTGAGAATGATTCTATTAGCACCCTCTTTCAGGTGTAAATTCTATTCCCAAAATAAAGTTGCATAAAGTAAATGGGGGGTTACGTTGTTTCAATTAAATTCCTATTGTAAAGTGACAAATGAGGATGTTGATACTGTATTTCAAACAATTAATGAGAAGCTAGGGTTGTGTTTCCCATGACGTCTAATACGATAACCAAACTGGCACGGTAAACTCATTAGTGACTGCGGATACAAGATCAAACAAAGTAGATAATACCTAGTTCACTTTCGGTCCTTCCTAGCTATATTTCACTCATCTCCTTTCGGTCTCAGAGTGTATGCAATTTCAACCTTTGTTCTCGATCTCAGAATACTCTCACATTTCGGTCTCAAGTACTTAGACTAGGTTAGAAAACCCGAATTTCTATTGTAGAATCCTTTTCCTAATTATTACATCCCTCCCAAGCATGTAATAAATACGAGCTTACCCTAACGCGTCGACTCATTAGGGAGAAGTTAAAGTGAAGAATACTACAATGCATACGACAGTTGATCCCACGAGTTCATCCCAATTTGTGTTATCTTATTGAATCGTCATGGTTCCCACAACCCTAGTTGTGAGTTTAGCCTAGTGTGTTCAATACAACTTGCCCACAACAATGTAAAGAAACTATAATCATTGACTAATGGTTGATATATAGATGAATCCCACGGCTTACAATCTTCAAAGTGATGATAAAAAATCGAGAATTCAATGTAAAATAATGGCACAATGTTGTTCTCTACTTGTTTTCTTACTCCCACGTTCAACCACCCCAAAAACGAAATAAAATAAGTATTTATATACAAGGAAAAAAACTAATCCAATTAAAAAATAGGAAAATAGACTTCGGCATAGGTACGGGTCTTCAGGGCCATGTGGGTCCAAACGGACCATCACACGGTCCGTGAGTCTTCACTCTTTGCTTCTTACGCCTACTGGCACGGTCTGTGTGGAACGGTCCGTGAATCTTTACTTGTGCAAATTCTGGGCGGTGACTTGACATACCATGGGCACGGCCCATGCCACGGTCCGTGGTTGATCACACGGTCCGTGACGGGCCTCTCTTCCTTCACTTGCATGATTCCTGTTATTTTCGATGGTGATCATTCCAATTCACGTCAACCCCACGACACGTAACACAACCCGTGAGAGTTTCGACGGTCCGTGTGTGCCTCTCGTGATGTTTACCTTAGCTCTATTCCAGCTCCATGTCTCCTCCGCGCCAAGTGTAGAGTCACAGCAGGCTACACGGCTCTATTCCAGCTCCATGTCTCCTCCACGCCAAGTGTAGAGTCACAGCAGGCTACACGGCCCGTGTACAGTGACACGGTCCGTAAAGGCCCCCGTGGTCTCTCACTTGGTCAATTCCCAGCTTCTTTCGTTGGGAGCCCCTTTCATATACACTCCCACGGCCCGTGTGATGGTACACGGCCCATGAGGGTCTCCATATGTGACTGCTTTAGCTGTTTTTCACTCTTTTTCTCACAATTTCTCCACCATTCTATGCCTTCGTCATTTTCCTACAAAGTACTTAAACACACACATCAAACCAACATATTTGCTTGAGAACGTGCAAAAATCCTTCGCTCAAAGCATCATAAGAGTCGTATTTCTACGACTCATCAAGCTCGTGGATCAAACGCGATAAATTTCTCTACAAATTCAAAAATTCAAATATTCAAGTTCAAGAACAAGCTTAAAAGCTCTTGAACTCAAGAACAAGATCAAGAACAAGCTCAAGAACAAGATCAAGATCAAGAACAAGAACAAAATCAAGACTCAAGATCGGATTCAAGAACAAACTTCAAATTCAAGATCAAGCTTGAGGGCCATTGAATTTACAGTTGAAAAGGCGAATCAGGGAATTCGTAGAGATTGTAACACTCACATATTGAAATCAAATGCTACAATTATTGCGATATTTTTGTTCTTGATTATTATTTTTCGGACGCGAATTTTATCGTCTACAAATGTATTTTTATAATTTTATATTATTTTATTATATTAAAAATCAAAAACTCAAAGATCCATAGGGGCTTACGTCCCATTTCTCAAGGCTCACACCTCACCCGTGCTAACTAAACCGCCCTACCTCACGCTTATGCCATTTAAAATACGGATTGGATATAAAAAGTTGGTTAGTTAGCTAATTGGTTGTATCTTAGCTGTCAAAATAGCTTATTTATCATACAATTCAGAAGATATTTTTTTCATCTGTATTCACATGTATACGCATAGGAAAAAAAGTGAAATAATTTTTTATTTGTCCAAATCACGCTTTCACTCATCTTCTTCATTGTCTTGTTCTCGATTTCTTCCATCTCACAATAGCTCCTTTAACGGAGTTTCAACAATTCACTCATATTCTTGATATGGTATTAGAGCCATATGCGTAGTTGCCTTTTCCAAATTTCGCAACATCTCATTCAATTCTCAAGTTTTCTTTGATTTTTTTTTTATTTTCGTTGCGAACTCTCAATTCTATTTTCTTTTTATTCGGTTTCAATTTTTGAATTCCTCAATCTACTAGCTCAATTCATCAATTTCAGGAAAAACATGACTACAAACACAAACATCAACTGAAATTAAGCTCAGCCAGCCATTGATTCCAATGAAGGTACATGCATCCACTAGAGAGCGTTAGATTTGCAATCATTTCTCTACTTTTTTTATGGAACTGAATACAAATCGAGGTATTCTTAGAGCATTGATTGTGACGAATAAAATAGGTTTCATCAATAGAAAAGTTTAGAAAGTTGTTCTAGATTACTTAGTTGAAACACTGCGATGACATAGTTATCATGGATATTCTAAACTCACTATGAAGGTTTTAAGAGATAGCTAGCAGTATGTCAACAATGCAAAGAAACTGTGGGAGGAGCTAGAAGATAGGTAAGACCAAGCCAATAGCACAAAACTATACCAGCTCCAACAAGAAATCAATGGTCTCACTTAGGGTACTAAACCAAACTTAGGAGATTTTGGGGAGATTTAGACATCCTGGACGTCTACACTCAATGTACCTACCTATGCACTTATGGTGATAAAATCAAAATGCATAAGGCACGGTAGAATAGAATACTCATTCAGTTCCTAATGGCACTAAACAAGGCCTGCACTATGATGCGAGGTGGTATCTTAATGATGAATCTTTTCCCAACTGTGGCATAAGTCTGTTTTATCCTAGTCCAAAAGGAGAAACAAAGGGAGGTTAAATCTACAGTTGCATAAATTTGGAATCCTCCTCTCTTAGTGCGAGCTCTGGGAGAAGCACATTACAGGCGCACAACTGAAAATAATGTTTGCAGAGGTCCTTCTAACCATTCTCAGAATATTAACAACAATACTTATCCTCCTCAAGATGTCATAAAGCAAATAAAGAGGACACACAGAATATAAGTGTTATAGATTACATGATTTTTCTCAAAATTTCAGGTTCATAACATCTGTGAGGAACTGAAGGACAGCACTCACGGAAACCATATGCACAATGTTGGCCAGGGAGCTCACAATTTGACCAAAGGCTAATATGATCATCTGGTGAGGCTGCTAGAGAATGCTGAGGTGCAAGGAACATTTGGAAATACTAAGGAGATTGTGGATAATAACATGAATGGAGCTATGAATTTTGCAGGTATCTTGTTATGCTACTCTTCTGTTACTGAAATTGTGATCATTTCAAACTGAATTGAATTACAAAGTCTGGATCCTCAAAGCATATGACTTTTAATAAGACATAACTCAAAAATATCAATTAGTCACCTTATCCTTTCCTAGTTACATTATAAAATGGCTACAAAGTAAGAGTGCCAGAAATTGTTACTTGTCCCTGGCTTCAAATTCAACTTAACTTCAGTACATTTACCTAGCTTCATACCTCAAAGGTGTAGTAAGTTTCAAGGATAATTCCTGTTTTATGCAGGGCCCTTGCTCAAAGTATTAGTCTCAGTGTATAAGTTACTTGTGCCACAATAGGTGAGGGCAAGTTCCTTTAAGGGTATTTGAGATTATTATTATTATTATTTTGGTTATTTTCAAAATGTTATGAAATTATATATTTGTGTTTACGCAATTTTGGTTAGAAAATATTTCATACTAACTATTATTTATGATAAAATTACCTTTGTTGGGTTAAAAGTAAGTATTCAATCATGTGAATAAGTATCAATTTTATTTCTATGAGGATTGCTATATTTCTTAGTAATTTCAACATTGCTTCTATTTTTTATTAGCTATGAGGTGAAGCAATAAATTCCTATTTAATGGCTTTTTTTCCCCTCATCAAGAAACAGGGAAGGGAATGACTTGAAGAGAATAAAGCCAAGACAAAGATCTTTATTTTTAAAGAAAATGTATAATTAATTTATATCTTCAACTTCATACTTTTGAAAACTATTTTTGCAGCGTGAGTTGATGAATTTCAGCTTAAAAGAAATCAACATTAATTCATAGGCACAATAAAAATATGAAAACATCAATCTCCCAATTTGATATTTTTTATATCACAAATGAGTCTAGGATTATTATTTTTTCACCAAATAAGTTTAGAATTCATGAAACTATTCATCAATCATTGATAACATGACTTTTTCTCTACAATTTTTTTAAAATAAAAATCATAAAGTACTAAAACATCAAAATCTGACAAGTGATTGTCATGTTTAATTTTGTAATATGATTATATTTGTACAATTTATCTGATATCCTCTTTTTAAATTCACAAATGAAGATAGTCATGGTTTTAAATTCGAAAAAGGATATTATAAGTATAACCAGAATTTATATCATCACTTATATTTTATAAACAACTATTAATAGTTCTATTATTTTTTTTAAAATAAAATAAAAATAATTGGGTAAGATCCACGAAAGATGATAGCCTTAATTGAATGTGCCTAACGGGTAAAGGCCGAAGGCTATTCCCATCCTTGTTAGGAGAGATGTCAATCATTTTTGCTTTCTACGAACATTTTAAGTTTTTTGTATCATAAATAATTAGTCTCTCCTAATATTCTTTTATCAAATTTACATGACCTTCTAATAATGACTGAAGCAGAAATCAATAATATTAAAGAAATATCCCATAACATATTTACTATATAAGATTAAATTTTATAATAACAATAAGTATCGGCTGATGAATAGACTCACCTTTTATAAGTTTATCTTGCATTTTTTTCCTTCAAAATTTTGTCATTACTTGCTCTAAAGTTATTCACATAATTATAAAGAAAATACTTATCAACAAGGATACATGTGCAATACACGTGTCCAAGAACTACAAATACTAATAAGATTAATTAGTTTTTCTAAGCAGGATAAATTGTTTAGAATGATAGTAGTATATTTTTAGAAATGGTGATTCTTTTATTATTAGAAATTTGAGATATTAGAGATGTTTTGCATCTCATAATAATTTTTATATCATTATATTATTTATATTTGAAAAATTATTTTTGAAGTTTTATTTTCTATGAACTTTCTTAATCATGTTTGTACTTATTTAAATTGTTGATGTATTTTTATAATTTTATATTTTTATATTATTTTATTATATTAAAAATCAAAAACTCAAAGATCCATGGGGGCTTACGTCCCATTTCTTAGGGCTCACACCTCACTCGTGCTAAATAAACCGCCCTGCCTCATGCTTATGCTGTTTAAAACACTGATTGGATATAAGAAGTTGGTTAGTTAGCTATTGGTTGGATCTTAGCTGTCAAAATAGCTTAGTTATCATACAATTTAGAAGATACTTGTTTTATCCGTATTCACATGTATACGCACAGGCAAAAAAGTGAAATAATTTTTCATTTGTCCAAATCACGCTTTCACTCATCTTCTTCGTTGTCTTGTTCTCGATTTCTTCCATCTCGCAATAGCTCCTTTAACGGAGTTTCAACAATTCATTCATGTTCTTGATATGGTATCAGAGCCATATGCGTTGTTGCTTTTCCAAATTTCGCAACACCTCATTCAATTCTCAAATTTCTTTGTTATTTTTTTTCTATTTTCGTTGCGAATTCTTAATTTCGTTTTCTTTTTATTCGGTTTCAATTTTTGAATACCTCAATCTGCTAGCTCAATTTCAGGCAAATCATGACTACAAACACAAACAAACTTGAATTGAAATTAAGCTCAATCAGCCATTGATTCCAATGAAGGTACACGCATCCACCAGAGAGCGTTAGATTTGCAATCATTTATGTACTTTTTGATGGAACTGGAAACAGGTCGAGGTATTCATAGAGCATTGATTGTGACGAATAAAATAGTTTTCATCAATAGAAATCTGCTCTAGATTACTTAGTTGGAACGCTGCGATGACATAGTTACATCATGGATTCTGAACTCTCTATTGAAGGATTTTAGGAGATAGCTAATAGTGTGTCAACAACACAAAGGAATTGGTTTGTCACTATTATTAAAGAGTTGGACACACAGAATAAGTGCTATAGGTTACATGATTTTTCTCAAAATTTCAGGTTCATAACTGAAGTGATGGACAGCACCCATGGAAACCATATGCACAATATGAGCTCACAATTTGACCAAAGGCCAATATGATCATCTGGTGAGATTGCTAGAGAATGCTGAGGTGCAAGGAACATTTGGAAATACTAAGGAGATTGTGGATAATAACATGAATGGAGCTGTAAATTTTGCAGGTATCTTGTTATCCCACTTTTTCTTTTACTGAAATTGGTGTTCTTTAATGTGATTGTTTCAAACTAACTACTGAACCCTGGATTATAGACTCTGGATCCTCAAAATATATAACTTTATCAAGACTTATAAATATCAATTATTTACCTTATCCTTTCCTAGTTGCATTATAAAATGGCTATAGAGTAAGAGTGCCAGAAATTGTTACTTGTCCCTGGCTTCAAATTCAACTTAAGTTCAGTGCGTTACCTAACTTCACACCTCAAAGGTGGTGTAAGTTTCAAGGATATTTCCTGTTTTATGCAGGGCCCTTTACTGAAGAGCCCTCTAGTGATTGGTATTTGTTAGAGCATGGAATGATCTTTATTTCTTATGCTCAAAGTATTTGTCTCAGTCAATTCACTTTCCTCATACATATATCATGAAGTCCCTTTAAGGGTCATCCATGCCATACTTGTTAAGTTTCCACTTAAACAACCCTTTATGTAAACTCTGTCCTATGGCCATACAAGCTACACTGTCAAAAGCATGCTGTGGTTGAACTAAAACACAAATATTTGCTTTGAAACTGCCAAAAGCATGTTGTACCAATCTAAAGTTCCCATGAATTATTTCGGGGGAATGTATTTTAACTGCAACTTACTAAGTAAACAGGCTTCCCTTCACAGTCATACAAAACGAAACACCATTTTCCTTCCTTTGCTTTTTCCGCATTTCGCTCAAAGGGTTGAAGTGAGATAGTGCATCAAGTTGTTCGGAAGGCCAACTTGATCTTATTCCTCCGAGATCTCAGATATGGGAGCCCTGGAAGAGCCACCGACTCCAACTACCATCCATGTACGATCCATACTAGATCTGATCAACTACCCATCCTACCTCCTCTACGTTTTTGACAGCCTATCTTTGTCTCAGTAGAGTCTTTCAGTGGCACATTTCGGTCCTCCTCCCCATTACTTAGAATAAGTGAGCCACCCGGTACAAGTACATGATACTATCATTATCGCCTGGACAATTAGACATTCAAACTGTCATCGCAATAGCCCAATTACAAGAATAGAGCTCTACCACCTGAACTATATTCCCCCGAGCCAAGTGAAGCAGGCATGAAATAGTCAGATGCTTCTTGAATTATTGTACCAAAAACAGCCTATTCATATCTCAAATCTTTTGGATGGCTTTGTTTCTCCACACTCCAAAGACTTCCAAAAGACAAGTTTGAGCCCAAGGATCAACTCGACAAATTTTCATTGGATACCCTTTTAATTCAAAAAGGTTATACAGTTTAGGAAATATTTTTTAATTTTGATGTAAACATGTATATGTACATGAAAAGGGTGAAATGGAAGTTTAGTTTTTTACTTCACTCATATTTTTAACACCACCCATCAAAAACGAAATAAAATAATTCTACATTTTCTCTTACTAGATTGCTATCTCATCTCGCAAACCTAGAGTTTAGATAGTGATCTAGAAATATATAATGATCGTGAATAATATTATAAAGAATATTCTGTAATTAAGTGGGGATTAATTACAGAAGCACGTAAACAAAAAATAGTATACGATATTCCAATAAAAATAGTAATTAGAAGATAAAGAGTACTAATCATTAGAGCTTAAAAAATAATAATACACTACTTCTGACTAACTTTAAATCTATAGTGATAATTTATTTTAATTTAACGTGACATCTTCAACACTCTTGCCAGTTGCCACAGCTTTTTTAACAATAATTCTTAGTTTTAATATATGTCTAACAAATTCAGTTAATAAACATTCTCTTAATCCTTCAGATATCGTGAAAAGTCCAGTTTGGTAGGGCCACATATTTGTTTGAAATTTATCATTATTGATTAGCAGTTTATAGATATGTTAATTCGTTATAGAGCTATAAAGATATCTTATATATCGATTTATCGATTTAACCGCTAGGATCTCACATATAAATAATAATTACTTTAAAGCAAGGTGATAATCAAGATGAATTGATAGATTACATCTTGTTCAAAAGTAAATACTAGCACGTTATAAAATAACTGAAAGTTTGAGATAACGAGTAAAGAAAGTACAAAAGTGAACAGTAAGTTAAAGAAACTTCACACATCGAATAGTATAGATGTAATTTATTGATATACTATTGAATTATCAGTTAACTCATTTTTTTAAAACAATTTCAAACCATTGAGAACTGATAATCCAACATGAGAAAATAACAACAACAACAACATATCCAGTTAAATCCCACAAGTGAAGTCTGGGAAGGGTAGAAATGTACGCAGACCTTCCCACTACCTCGTATAGAAGTAGAGAGGTTATTTCTTATAACATGAGAAAATAACAAAACCATTATTGAAATTGCTAAACCAGTAATTTTTTTTGGTTTAGGCTTTTGATTTCAATTAGTTTTGAACAGCCGTATAAGAAAAAATGGGAATCAGATCTTTGGAATGGAAAAGAAGAAATGTACACTAACAAATAGGAGACAATTTCTGTTGGCCAAAAATAAACTACACAAACAATTGCAATCCTTTCTAATTTGAGAAAAATGTCAATCAATCAATCAATGGATTGATCATCCCTTTACACAAAAATTGAAGGGGGGAGGGGAAAGAAAATGGAATATGTAAGGATTGACCAACATTAGAAGGCAACCAATTGGAGATAATAAATGTGAAGGAAAAAAGAATTGTAATACCAAGACAACATGTACAAAAATTTCACACACATATGGAACCAAGATCTTCAACAACTTGTCTGATGTTAGGCCTTTCGTTCACCGGAAGAATACACCTTAATGACACAGCTAGTAGCTCATCCATCGCTTTGCAATGTTCTTCCCCTCCTGCAATGTCTCTATCGATACAGTCCATTCCCCTACCTTCTTGATCACACAACCGAACCCAGTCTGTTAAATCAACTGCACCTGACTGCCCTGAGATTATGTCACCAGCACTTCTTCTCGTCAGCAATTCCATTAGAATCACACCAAGAGCATATACATCAGCCTTAAATGATGGGATAGGTTTGGTCGCAGTAGCAAGTTCAGGAGCTCGGTACCCTAGAGCCCCTAGGTTCAGTATCTGCTCTGCAATCCCTGCTGGAGTCATCAGGCGGTGGAGACCATAATCAGTGAGGCGGGCATTATAATCAGCACCAACCAAGATTATATTTGTAGGCTTTAAGTTTCCATGAGGCAGTCCTCTCTCATGCAGAAAACCCAAACCACGAGCAACTTCAACAGCAACTTTTAACCTTTGGTTGAAAGATAACGGGGCATACCTCCGAGGGGTTGTCTCTGTAAAAAATAGGCATTCATTATAAACTTAAAACTGCGAAAAATTACAAAAAGTAAAAAGTTTCCAGCAAACCCCAACATGTCTACAAGTAATCAGTCTTCTTTGCACTGGGGATGCTATGACAGAGCTATACTTTAATAAAGTTTTACCATCATGAAAGATGAATGATTCTGAAACAAATGGAAATGCTACTTAAAGCGAATTTTTGAGCAATTATCACAACATTCTAGGTCATGTTAACAAGATGGTTGAATGACCCTACTCTGCAATTTTGAGGGGTTCTTAACGTGTGGTTGTTGGAGTACGGCAATTAGTGAACCGGAGATCTCTTGTACCTTTCTGGAGTTCCTTTGAAGGTTATCAGATGAAACATTAAGATCGGTGTGTACATTTAACAAACATAATTTGTAAAGAACATTCAGATTCTACAAAGGGAATCCTTTTTTTTGCTGGAACTGAGATTCTATAAGTGCAATCATTTTATTTAATTCCTTTTTCCGTATGATGACTATACCACTGGATTCACAAGAGACCATAGATCCAAGTAAGATCTCATCGCTACCTGCATAATAAGACATGTAAAAGAGGGACACTTGCAAAAGAGACCAACCAAAAAAGTTTCGGGGCCAAGCCAACATTACCCTCCATAATTTTTATCACAACAATCCCCACAAAACATGAGATCTCAAATTAGAAAACCACCACTAGAAATAAGCTATGCTGCTTTAGAAACTATTTATACGAAGGATAGAAGATATTAGTAGTCCCAACACAGGATAATCACCTGCCAGACCAGCATAAGGAAACTTTCTAACAACACTGGAAGACATCGAAAATCATTGTTGAAGATATTCACAAAGAAATCTTACCATAGAGATGCAATGCCAAACTATCTCCTGGTATGTAGTCTGCTAAAATAAGCCTCTCTTGCTCCCGAGGTCCCCAGTAATATGCTCGTAAAGGAACAGCATTTGGGTGCCTGATAGATCCAATCTTTTTAACTTCCTTTGCAAAGTCTTTCTTGTTTTTTACTAACCCCACCCGCAACCACTTGACTGTAAGAACGTGCCCACTATTCAGAGTAGCTTTATACAATGTGCCATGGCTACTTCTACCCAGAACTTCAGCAGGAGCACGAGATAACTCCTCAGCGGTAAATGACAGTGAACCATCCAGGAAAAACAATTCCCCAGCCAATCGATCTGGTGAATACACATCCAATGTCACCGGTTGTTCAACTGTGTCGATGAGACGAGGGGAGGAAGCTATTGGAGAGCCTGGAGAGGATCTCCGGCCAGATGTTGCAGGATGATTACCCCCAGGGACAAAATGTGTAGATGCTGAAACTGCAGTTACTCCCTCTGGAACAACATGCTCAACAATTTCTGTACCAGACTCAATTTGCCCAGACAGGGATCTCGAGTTCGCTGTGAGCAAGTGATCATTAGAGAAACTCAAGGAAGTTGGCGGTGGTTCTGAGGAGCCATGGAACTTGAAAATTGCAGGCCCGCTGAACCTCCCTAGTTTAACATCCCTTCCAGCAGATTGGCTGTTAAATCCACTTGGCAAGTGGAAATGTTGGAACCGTTCTCGATGGTAAGCCAGGAGAACAACACCAATCATTAAAGCAGCTCCAACTGAGGCAAGAATAATTGCCACCCTGATACTGGATTTCGAGTTATGATGGTGCTGACCATTTTGATCAGTATCGCCATGATTATCATGTGACCAGTTGCTTGGGATTGTCAAATTTGAGTTTCCAGGAAGAAATGAACTTTCATTAAAGTTTCTCAAGTTATCAGGGATTGCACCACTTAATTCATTGTTAGACACATTAACTACCCTCAAATTCGATGAAAGATTTTCGGGGATCATACCACTAAAACTGTTGTTAGATATATCAAGGAATTCCAAGCTTCTAAGGTCACCCAATTCGGTAGGCAGCACGCCTGATAACTGATTATTAGCAAGATTAAGCACTTGAAGCCTCCGCAGATTACCAATGGCAGAAGACAAATTACCTGTCAATGTGTTTTCTGAAAGATCAAGAGACTCCAGCGCAGGGTATGGTGATTGAACAAGCAATTCGCTAGCATGAGAGCCTTCAAGAGGAATTGATCCTGACAACTGATTTCCAGATATATTTAGGTTCATCAATGTTGTTGAAGTAAAAAATGCAAATGGAATAGGTCCACCAAGTTTATTGGTGCTGAGATCAAGTTTAACCAGTCTTGGCAAGGTGCCCAGTGCTGAAGGTAAGGTTCCCTCAAGAGAATTGTTTCCAAAATTAAGTGAAGTCAATCGTTGAAACTGAGAGGTCATATTGGGAATATTACCAGTTAACCTATTTGAACTCAAATCAATAATTTCCAAGTTGGCTTCCCAGCTCTCAATAACTGATATATCATCATCTATCATATTTCTGCTCAAATCCACAACCGCACAATTTCCTACTGAAGATGGCAATGAACCTAATAGGTGGTTCGTTGAAATATTTAGGATGCTCAACTTTGTTGAATTCACTATTGGAATTGAACCTGCATGCATAGAAACGAAATATTAAACCTCAAACATCTCTTTCAAATAAGTTTACAAGTCCAACAGAAAAAGAGCTGATATTATTTTTTTAAAAAATGAGCATTGCTTGAACATCCAATTTAACTTTCAACTATTCTAGATAAAGAATATTGTAGAAACCTGTATAGCCTAAAAAAATTAGAAGGCAAAAGTGTAATAGTGAGACAAGTATACAAAACTATCTAGCTAATCTGATAGTCACTTGCTCAAAAGAACAAATGCATGAATGAGAAGAACTGAATATCGTTCATCAGTCAATGGCACCATTCGTCTTCTGAACAGAGGATCTCCACATTTAGGCTCTAAAAGAAATTATGTTCTGGTCCCTATGATGTTGCGATCCAAGAGTAACTAGAGAAATATGAAATTGTGAACCCTCTCTATTGCTCATGAAACAGAACAAACTTCCTATTAGAGGGTCGTTCAAGGAGTTTTAAGCTCAGAGCCAAATTATCACCCTTGCAAATTTGCTGAGCTTTTCTTCTACAATCAAGTCTCACCGACTTCATTCTTTTCGCTTATTTGAGTACTCATTTGATAATAACGAATACATGAATGTTGTCATCAGTTCCTTGTTAAAAAAATGTTTTCATCAATTCCTTACCAAAAAAAAAAAATGTTGTCATCAATTATTTCCAATTCCAAGGCCCAATGTCATCATGAACGGCCTACACTGGAGGAAAAGGGGGAGCCTCTGGACGGTGTAATGCATGATAACAAAATAGAAAGATGACAGAATTAAGAACAAATAGATCATTAATGAAATAAAACTCATTTAACCGTAGGTACAAATATTGTGCTACAACATAGGATATTGAAAGAAGAAAAATTTCAATATTTTCAACTTTTCATGATAAAGGTTAAATCAGTGTTATCAAAAGCAAAAAGCGCAGAAAAGCTCTAAGATCCGTTGGGATTTAAAAGCAAAGTGCAAATAAAGCATGGGCTTAAATGAAAAAAGGCGCAAAGGGAGCAAAACTACAAATATATGTGTAGTCCAAGACTAATAATTTATAAGCATGAATGACAAATATATAAACAAAGAAATTGAAAACTAATTACGATAAAGTGAAATATCAATTGTTTAGTGTTCTCTATTCAGAAAAGGCTCATTAGTTAGGAAAAGTATGTCTTAGAACTTTGATAACGACACCGAAGCACACATTACACGAGGTGAAGCGCTCAACACGATCTTGCTTCGGGGCTTAATCGCACTTTAAGTGCGCCTTTTATAACACTTGCCTAAATATTGCTCCAGCTAGGTTGCCAATTGCCATGAACTTTGAACTTTGAGCATATAGTTGTACCATTGCTACGGCTACTAATGATGCAGTCATGCAACTATTCTATTAGGGGCTTTTATTAATTTTACTACACCAATTAAGAAACACTTTCTTGACTACTTATTAGGGGCAAGTTCCAGTCAACATGCTTTGCATTTCAAACTCCTCTATGCAGCCCACGCTACTCACATTCTGTTGAGGCAAACGCAAAAGCAGGCAGTAAAAAGGTTGTTACAAATTGTGGTTTTGTTAAAACAACTTTCAAAACCTACATAAAAAAACAAACTTTTATGTATTTGGCATAAGCTGAAAGACCTTCAAGATTTCGATTCTCTGTTATACAGATTGTCAACCACTAGTTACACAAGAAAACTAATTACAACCGGACAAGAAAACTAAAAGAACAAGATTTTACATTCATAACTGTTATATTGCTCAGCCTCTTCAAAAACGGGTGCATGTCACATTATCCAAAGGAGTGTAATTTCGAGAAATCCAACATACGAACACAAGTGTAAGAGTTTCAATGCCTAAAACACAAGAAAGTTTCCAATTCAAGTCCACCACCAAATATTAAGAGGCTTGAAGTTCAAGACATCCATAAAAAATATATACAAATAAAAATTGTATTTGATTATGATCATTCAACAACAACAATATACTGATCTAACAAATGCAAATATTCCAAAAAAACTGATATCCATTTCCCAACCTGAAAATCCATTGCCACTAAGATCCAGTTCTTCCAATGGACCTGTTCCTTGCAAGAGCTCGTCAGGAATCAATCCATAAAGCTGATTATTCCCAAGCCTTAGAACCCTCAAATTATACAGAGACCGGAAAGAAGGAAGTTCCCCCACCATAGCATTATTTCCCAAATCCAAAACCTGCAAATTCCCAAATGTATCCAATGATTTTCCAGGGAAAAAACCACCACCCAAGTTGTTGTGACTCAAATTTATGACCTTAATTGTTGACCCGAATGATACATTCTCCGGGCTCGTAGGAAGAGACCCGAAAAACGAGTTGTTACTCAAATCAAGATGCTCAATATACTTCAACTCCGAGAACAACTCCCCAATATCACCCCAAAGCCCATTGTTATGCAAATCCAGTACTCTCAACTGCTGGAGATTACTAATTCCACTTGGATAACCAAATGTAAAATTATTATTCGACAAATTGAGGTAATTCAAACCCCAAAGCTCATTGATTCGTGCTGGAATTGGCCCATAAAACTGGTTTCCAGACAGATCCAAATGCTGAAGAGTTATGATAGAACCCAAAGCAGGAACAACCCGACCCGTGAACGAGTTACCAGAAAGACTGAGAACTCTTAGCTGCTTCAACCCATTAAGAGTTGAGAATTTCAAGTCACCCACAAGTCCAAGCCCGTCAAGAGCTATGGAGACAACAGAATCGGAGTTGGTATCACAAACGATGCCATGAAACGACTTGGGACATGCTGATGGATCTGAAAGACCCGTTTGGCTCCATGTGCTGAAGATTTTACCTAATGGGTCATCTTTTATCCCCTTTTTGAACTCCAAAAGTGATCGAACTTCATCTTCTGCTGCAGAAGACCCATTGAACCGAAACACAAGTACAAGGAGGAGTAAGGAGAGAGATTGAGAGAGAGTCATTGGGGTGAGAATGTGAGTGCTAAGAATGAGGCATTGATACAAAGGAGAAAAGTCTGAAAAAGGGTAAAATCAAGAATGGCTCAAGGAGAATTATAGAGAGAGCACCATGGAAATTCAAGAAAGAGTTCAAACAGACAGAGAGAGTTTGGGGGGGTGGGGGTGGGGGTGGGAAAAGGGGAATAAAAAGAGGGAAATTAGGGTTTTTATATTTGGGGTAGAGTGGCAAATGAGTTGGTGTCTCCTTTGTATTTTTGGCCTTTCTCTCTGTATATTACTATGTTGGAATGGGGTGGAAGAATAATGGGGGTGAGGGTGGAGGGCATCAAAGGTATGATTTTTATTATATTTGGAAAAATGAGTTGTTTTGTAGGTAGTGAAAAATGCAAAAGATTTTGTTGGCAAATATATAGTGAATTTAATTAAGGTGCACGAAAGTTAATGCAAGCACAACGACATAAAGAAAGATTGATTCTCTAATAAAATGAGTTGTTTTGTATGTAGTGAAAAATGTAAAAGATTTTATTGGCGAAAATTTTATGAATTTAATAGAGATACACGAAATTGATACAGACACAATACTCATAAAGAAAGATTGATTTTCTAATATAATAACAGAAAAGATTGATGAAAAGATTGATTTTCTAATATAATAACAGAAAAGATTGATGGTTCAGACTCTATGTGTGTGTGAATGTGTGTTTCAAACATAATTTTGATGTTATTTCCTTTCTTGAAAAGAGAATCATAACTTCAAAATCTTTAATTTATTTTGTGACAAATCATATAGTACCTTTTTTATATAAAATAAAGAGGGTAATATTTAGTGTTTTGATTTTTTTCTTTTATCCCATTTGGATGTTGGCACAATTTTGCCACATTAACTGTTCAAATCTTTCTTTTCCTGATTTGTACTCTCTATGTTTCTAATTGTAGGTTAACATAAATCAGTTCTTGGTTTTCAAAGTACTTGCTCACTTATTTTTATTTGTTACCCTTTGTTTTCAGTCAAATTATAATATAAGGGGTGTCAATGGAACGATTTGTTCGATAATTTTTAAAAAATTATATTATTTTAATTTTTTTTGGGTATTTAATAACATATAACCAAAGTTAAAATTTTTAAAATCATTCCAATCATATATATTTTTGGCAAACATGTTTTTGAAGAAACACTTTAATTCACCAAAAATTCAAGAATGTAAAATCTTCTTCCCATATTATTTGATCTAAAACTTTATATAGGAATATTTGCATAGATTTTATAATATTTGTTTAATGGAGTTTCTGTTATAGTGTTTTTCTTTAATTTGAAACTTAATTAAAATCTAATTAAAAGGAAAAGATTCAAAATCGTCCAATCACTAGGCCTAGGAACTAGGTTATATTTATATTTGAAATTTTTTATTAAATATATTTATATATTAAATTTAACATGTTAATATATAAAATATATTTATATACATGTAAAATATTCGGTTCGGGAATATTTCGATTTTTTTAAAACTAAAAAGACCATTTCAATCATTCAAGACGGTTATAGACTTAGATAAAAATCCACGATTTTATTGAAAAATGATAAAACTCGATTTTGTATGGTTCTGTTCAATTGATTCGGTCAGTTTTTCATATTCTTTTGACACTCCTAATAATATGGACCTTGACTAATTGAACTATATTATTTTATTATATTATGTGAAACGTATAATATTTTTTTAATGCCTTATTAATATCTATTTTTTTATTTTAAAATATCGAGTTAATTAATTTAATTTTAAAATTAATCAAATTAACTATTGAAAACAGCGCAACAATTATTTTGTAACGAAATAATTAATATTTGTGCAGAAACATTGTACAATCTCAAAAATGAACTTAAAAAAAATTATGAAACAGGTCTATATAAAAGAAGAACAGATAATTAAATATATTTAAAAAAAAACATCGTATTGTGCAATGAATTAGATATAATGCATCAAATTTTCATTTTCATAAAATCTTCACCCTTCTATTTATTAACTATTTTTTTTTCTCTTTCGTGTTTGGACGTGAATCGTGAGAGACAGGAAAGCACATTATTGCAACTCTTCTCTTACTACATAAGGTAAGCAATCAGCTAATCAACTTTTTCGATTTTATTTCGTGTTTGATATTCAATTTTTTAGATAGATCAAAAAGAAAATATCGCATAAAACGACTTTATTCAAAATTTGTATAGAAGGTAAAATAATTTTATATTTAAAGCTCAACTCCAAATGTTTAATATGGATATATGACAACTCAAGAGAAAAAGAAAAGTGTGAGTGGGGGCAATAAACTATAGAATATTTATTCCTAAAGACAAGAGGGTATGAAATGGGATATTAATAGTTGTAACTTCTAACGTGCAATATAATATACACAAAACTTCCCTGCTTCATCTTCACGTAACACAATAAATAAATATGCATATTAATTAATTGTCATTCAATTTAATATCGCTATAGATTTTTAGAGAAGTGTTTTTTAATTACTTCTAAAAGACATATTTATTAGTGATTGTTAATTAATTAAAGATTATTTTTGGTGTAGTGTAAATGATTGCTTCATGTTAAATTATTTTTTCATTCTTAATTATAGAGTCTTGGATATGAAATTGCATTTGTGAGAGCGTTCATCTACAATATGAGACTTTTCGATATGAATTTAAATTTAATCAAATTTTAATATATGTATCGAACACCGAATGAAAATAAAAAACAAATAAATTCTTTTAAAAAAAAAGTTGGCTGCTTCCTTCGTTCTAGAGTAAATTGTACATATGATTAATGAACTTTATCCGCTGTAATAGTTAATCATAGATTTTTTTTCCTGTACTTAAAATAATTGAAATATATTCATTATTATTATAATAAGATACATAAAATATTTCTTATCATATTAAAGTAATTAAACTTTTATCAATTAACAGAATAAAATCACAGGAGTTTACCCTAATCAATTAATGTTGGGTAAAGTTTAACAACGTTGATGTCATAACAAGTAAAGTTCAATAATCTTAATGCTGAGACAAAATAATTACTTATCTTTATTATTATAATTTATATTGCAGAAGATAAAGATCAGCAAATTGAATTTTCATTTTGCTGACAAAAAACTCCTAGTGCATTAATTTTTCCGTTTTTATTTTGTGCATGTAAATGGAAAATGCAATAATAAAACAAAAATACATTAAAAATTAGATATAATATTTTGTCACTAGTGTTGTCCTTTGGATCCTACCAAGTTGTCAAAATTAATGGCATTGCAGTTGACAATAATTTCTTTACAGTAATTTACTTTTCTCCTTTCTGCTTATTTGTACCTCAACCAGAATGTAAACATAACAAATAAGAGCTAAACAACAAATTTATCATATATTTGAGCACTGGAAAAGATTGAGCTTACTTATTTTGCACTATAAATTCAAGTTTGTGTCATCACTCAACTTCATTTGAAAATGATATTTTCATTCAAAATATGGATTATTTTTCAATATAAAAAGTTAGAGGGATTAAGTGAAATTCACTCCTGGGTGTGTATAGGGCATGAAAGGAACTGTTTTTTCAGAAAAATAATTGTCTTTTTAGTGTTTGTAACTATTTTCTTTATTCGTTAGTAATTAAACAAATGTTATTGTTGTCATAAAATATTTATATATAATCTAGATAACAATTTTGAAAAGTGAGATGATGTAAAACCATAGGGTGGTGAGGATGGAGAGGTTATAGGAGTGGGGGGGCGAAGAAGAGGTGCTTTGGAAGGTGAAAAGGATACGATCAATGTGCAATATTACTTGTGAGACTTATTTTCTCTTATCCACTTAAAGAAAGTCGTGAAAATTGAGAGAGGAGTGACAAATAAGTGTTGAAATTAATTTTGGTGACAAGTTTGACCAAGACCGGTCAAACTTGTCATTAGTTAAATTAATTATTTGATTAAGTTAATGATGGGTGTAAGTGTAAAGTTTTAAAACTTTTGGAACCCATATGTAAAAAAAAAAACTTTTTTTTATTAAAAAATAAATAAAAATTATTTTTTTTAAAAAAAAAAATTTAAATTTTTTTTTTAAAAAAACAAAATTACCAGCGGTTGATTTGGCATGTTCCGCGACCAGTCCGCGTCGCGCACTGGTCGCCTAGTAGCGTATAAGTTTGATCGAGGATTTTTATTGCTAAGTCTGGATCCGCGATCGCACTGCGTCGCGGATCGGTCGCGCAGTAGTGTATTTATTTCCTCGTTTTTCGCGTGACCCTAGGACTATATAAATCCCAAAATTTTGGAAAGCAAAAACAGTGTGCATCCGCGACGTGTCCGCGTCGCGGATGCTTCGCGGACATGCACATTTCCTGTGCTTAAAATGTTGCGTGGTTTTGCGATCGATTCGGGAGTTTTTTTGGGACTTTTTTTGGGTGAACCCACTTGTCTTAACATATTGAAGGTTGTGTAGGTGTTGGTTGGATTTTTCGGGGCCCGGAACGAAAAATCCCAAAATTTTGGAAAGCAAAAACAGTGTGCATCCGCGACGTGTCCGCGTCGCGGATGCTTCGCGGACATGCACATTTCCTGTGCTTAAAATGTTGCGTGGTTTTGCGATCGATTCGGGAGTTTTTTTGGGACTTTTTTTGGGTGAACCCACTTGTCTTAACATATTGAAGGTTGTGTAGGTGTTGGTTGGATTTTTCGGGGCCCGGAACGAAAAATCCCAAAATTTTGGAAAGCAAAAACAGTGTGCATCCGCGACGTGTCCGCGTCGCGGATGCTTCGCGGACATGCACATTTCCTGTGCTTAAAATGTTGCGTGGTTTTGCGATCGATTCGGGAGTTTTTTTGGGACTTTTTTTGGGTGAACCCACTTGTCTTAACATATTGAAGGTTGTGTAGGTGTTGGTTGGATTTTTCGGGGCCCGGAACGGAAAAACCCAAAATTTTGGGTCACCAAAACAGTGTGCATCCGCGACGTGTCCGCGTCGCGGATGTGTCGCGAACAAGCACTTAAATTCCCAGCAGCTGCTGAGAATTTCCCAGCAGCTGCTGAGAATAATCCAGCAAGTTGCCAAGTTGCTACAACAACTTGTAACAAAATGTTTTCGTTCGAGTTATTTCTAGTGTTGAATTGGACGAAATTCCTTATATTCATGGACAACGATGACCACGTCGACCAATTAATCGAAACAACCACCGAAATAAGTGTGACTTACATGTGCAATTGATCAATTGATTGTTTATTACTTTTGAGTAAGTGAAGTCAATGTATAAGAGCACTCGTGAATTTAGGATTTTATTTTGTAGTGAATGTATAACTTACCAACTTACCATTACACATGGATGATAGCATCCCCTTATAGGCATCTTCCGATACGCACTAACGAAAAATCGAAGGTCGGGTCCAGCAGCTGCTGGGAAATATACAGCAGCTGCTGAGAATTTGTAAAAAAAAAGTTTTCGTTCGAGTTATTTCTAGTGTTGAATTGGACCAAATTCCTTATATTCATGGACAACGATGACCACGTCGACCAATTAATCGAAACAACCACCGAAATAAGTGTGATTTACTTAGTCAGCATCACTTACATGTGCAATTGATCAATTGATTGTTTATTACTTCTGAGTTAGTGAAGGCAATGTATAAGATCATTGGTGAATTTACCATTTCAGTTGTAGTCGGAGTAACAAAACTCAACTTACCACTACACATGGATGATAGCATCCCCTTATAGGCATGTTCCGATACGCATTAACGAA
Organism: Solanum rostratum; assembly: GCA_029948455.1. Classification (NCBI taxonomy): domain Eukaryota; kingdom Viridiplantae; phylum Streptophyta; class Magnoliopsida; order Solanales; family Solanaceae; genus Solanum; species Solanum rostratum. The sequence goes on along the minus strand of CM057053.1, from coordinate 9,634,704 downwards.
AAAACGAAGGTCGGGTCCAGCAGCTGCTGTACATTTCCCAGCAGCTGCTGGGAATTTGTAAAAAAATGTTTTCGATCGAGTTATTTCTAGTGTTGAATTGGACCAAATTCCTCATATTCATGTATAACGATGACCATGTCGACCAATTAATCGAAACAACCACCGAAATAAGTGTGATTTACTTAGTCAGCATCACTTACATGTGCAATTGATCAATTGATTGTTTATTACTTCTGAGATAGTGAAGGCAATGTATAAGATCATTGGTGAATTTACCATTTTAGTTGTAGTATGAGTAACAAAACTCAAGTTATCACTACACATGGACGATAGCATCCCCTTATAGGCACCTTCCCATACGCATTAACGAAAAATCGAAGGTCGGGTCCAGCAGCTGCTGGGCAATATGCAGCAGCTGCTGAGAAATTGGACATGGAAAATACTCCGCGAGGCATGCGCGTCGCGCACGTGTCGCGCAGAATGGTTATTTTTGACGTTCAATTTTTTGCACAAGTGTGTAACGCCAAATAAAACGATTATTCGACTCAACCCATTCACCATGACAATCAACTCCTAATACTATTCTGTCTGCCATGGTTGATCTTCAAGCTACCTATATAAATAACAGTTAAAAACGCAACATCAGAAAACATGTACAGAAATACAACAATTGCAGCTACTTCATCATATGAAACCAACTAATTCAGTCAAAAACTACAGCAGCTGCTGAATTTAGTCCAGCAGCTGTTGCACTCAGTCCAGCAGCTGCTGCACACAATCCAGCAGCTGCTGAACAGCCCAGCAGCTGCTGCACAGTCCAGCAGCTGCTGCGTCTTCTCCAAATCGCCCCCAATGTGCACAAATGGCAACAATGGCCAAATATTCAACAAAACCACAAAACACAAATAAATAGCACCAAATACACTTTTATCAAGCATAATGAGGATGGAAACTTACCTTTCAAGTAATTTCTACGGCTATCCGAACAAATGCCCCAAATAAATTGATTTCTTTTCAACCTAATTTGAAGCACAAATATTGTGTTGGGAAAAATACTAACAACAACAACACAACAACAATACCAAGAAGGAGAACAAGAACAAGAAGAAGAAGAAGAACAACAACAACTACAACAACAACAAAAGCAAATGAAACGATGCAAATGGGAGAAAAATGTCGCTGGGGAGGGGCTTCCGCGTCGCGGGGGAGGGTGGGGCGTCGCGGTAATGGAGGTGAAAAAGAAGGGAGGGTTTGGGGGTATTTTGGGTATTTTGTATTGATGGGTTAAAGTGTAACAAATTGAAGTTGGGGACCTTTTTGCAAAGTCAACTTAAACCATTAATCCTTAATTAATTTTTTGTCACCTACACCTAATTCTTAAGACTTGAGTCACTTTTTTTTAATTTTAAAACATTCTTGTCACCCTTAATTAAAAAGCCCAAGAAAGTCATTTCTTCATTTAAGAATTCTTTTTTCTAGAGAAAATATTTTAATTATAATAAAGCTAACATTTTTTTTTGCTAGATTTCTTTATAAGTAAGAACTTGTGTTTAAAAATTCAGTCTATATCATATATACATCCGAGAATAGCACGTCACGATAATTTTTTTCTTTTTGACATTATTAAAAATAAAGCAACAACATCTAGTAGATATCTCAAGAGAACATGATAATATAAATTTTTGATCCAAGAATTCATCAAAGCCTAAAATAAAAAAATATTTTGATGCATTCTTTTAATCAATAAGGACCAAATCAAATAGATAATTATATTTTCTTACAACATTGCTATCAAAAAAATTTAATATGATTTTTTGATATTCAGAGGATGACTCAAAATAAATTCTTAGACTTAATAAATAAATTATCAACAAAACTAATGACATCTTTTAGTAAGTTCCTTCTGCCTCTTTTATTTTTGATGTTTACTTCTGGACTGTTTTGTTCTTTCTCAATCAATCATCATTATCCTTTCTTTATCCATTTACCTATTTTTTTAAAGATACATGTTCTCTATGAGTCTTTAGTAAAGTTGTTCTCATGTGATTACGAGGTCACGGATTCAAGTTTTGGAAATAACCTCTGATAGAAATGTAATGTAAGGCTGCATACAATAGACTCTTGTAGTCGGACTTTTCCTGAACCCTGCGCATAGCAAAACTTTTAATGTATCGGACTTGCCATTTTTTTATGTTATCTATCAGTTACTTTCTCTTTTAGCTTTTTATCAACATTTAAGATTGAACTTAACAAGTTTTCAACATTTTATTTTGATCTTTTCACATAAATTTACAGCAACATGCTATCCCCTGTGTATCCATCCTTCATAATATCCCTTTTGTAGGGCTTTTTTGGCAAGTAAGGAACAATATTTTGGAATTATAAATAAAAGAAAAAATTAGCAAAATACACAATTTATTTTATCATATTCTTTAACATTATTTATCATTTAAAAATTTTCCAAAAGCTTCTATTCTTTTTTATTCTCGAATACATCAATCGGGACGCAATGTATCAGGACAGGTTTGTCTTATATCAACAAAAATGATGTATCGGGGCGTGATGCGATATATTTAGGATGTGATATATCGAGACGTTAAGTGTTGTATTTGCAATCAGGACGCGATGTATCAGGATGTTGAGTTATATTAGATTCTTCTAAAAAAAATTTAAAAAATTATAATTTGAAAAAAATAAAAATATTAAGTAACTGGCTTTTAACATTATAAAACTCGTATAAAATTACCTTTATTTTTCCCAAAACAATTAGTAACTTTTTGACTTAGGATGTGTTAGCTAGGGTGTTCAAGGATGTGTTTGATCGGTTAATCAACTTGATTCGATTAATTGTCAAAATCAAATAGATCAATTATAACATACATTTATTAGCTTGATTGTTATCGGTTTCAGTTTGGTTTTGGTTTGGTTATTAATCATACACAAAAATAAAAGCAATAGTTATAATAGTTAGAATAACTGATATTATAGAACTTTCAATTACTAAATTTATTGTGAAAAATATTTTAAAATTTACCATTTTGGCCCAAAAGGAAAAGCTAGGCCCACCAAGAATTGTCATAGACATTCATCTACGTGAAATGAATAAGATAAATATTCTCGTCTTGAGCATTTATGTTTATAAGTAGATTTAAAAAATAAAATTTGATGAAAACGTGTATAAGATCTTTAAGATTGTTTTTATAAATAATGTATAATGTACGCATAATCATACAATATATGAATACAATTTGTCGGTTCGATTTGCTTATTTTTTCTAACTTTTCGAACAAATCCAACAAACCAAGTACCCAAACCAAACCAAACCCAAATAAAATCGATTTGGTTCGATTTTTGGATTTAGATCGGCTTTTATCCAAATCGTGAATACCCCCTAATGTTAGCAATGGAGGATTTTTCTAATTTTCTTTATAGTTTTGATCGATCAAATTTTTTTAAAAATATTTTGTCTAAGAAATTAATTTTTTTTATTACGAGGAAAGTTGCATAAGTGACATGCCCTAAACTCCCCATCTTTAGTTCACTCTAGGGTATAAAGATGTACTCTATTGATTGGGAAGAAAAAACCTGCAAATACATACATCCAAGATTAAGTAAACAACCATACAAGCTGTGGTAGATTATAACAAATTATAAAAATTGAATTATAATAAAAATATTTGTTTGATAAATTGATAATAGGTGAATTTGATAAATCGTAAAATCAAATTCATGTGAGTACGATCTCCAACTTTATTGTCACTATATTACTTCACCACTACATATGCTTGTGTGCGCGTTTGAGAGTAATAAGTTTTAGTGCCCATAGCCTCCATCCCCATCCACCCACTCCTCCAACGCCTCCCCTAAAGAAATTGAAAAATGTTATATAAAATGCTTTTAAGATATTTTGCATATTTAGTAATTTTCTTTTATATAAAATATTTTTATTATTATTATTTTTAATTTATAAACAAATCGATTAAATATGCATATTTAGTAATTTTCTTTTAGATATTTTGAATATGATAAATCATAAAAATCAAATGAGTTTGATATCTAACTTTATTGTCACAATATTACTTTACGATCACAGACACTTTTGTGTGCGTTTGAGAGTAATAAGTTTTTGGCGCCCCTAGCTTCCTCCCAATCCACCCACTCCTCTGGCGCCTTCCCTGAAAAATTTGAAAATCATTATACAAAATACTTTTAAGATAATATTTTCTACGATTCTTTTGTCGAATATGAAAAAATAAATAATAAACCTACTTATTTTTTTTGAAAATGTTTTTCATTGCCAAACACAGCCTGTCTTTAGTGAGATGCAGACTGCAGAAAAGGAAGTGTGAAGAGTAAAGAAAGTGTTAGCTTATTGGCGTTGAATGCGCAGTCTATCAAGTAATATCAAACAAAAAAAACTTACTCAGCATTCATACTTTAGAAAAGCCTTCTTTTTTTTTTTTTTTCAAATTTTCTGATTTAATTATTTTCTTTATATTCCTTAGTATTTTGGTATATCATAATTATATTATATATATTAAATACTTTTAATGTTAAGTAACTAAAGTAATATCACTTATTCTCTCTGCTTTAATTTGTTGATTTTTCTTACTTTTCTTAGTTTATTGTGAAAAAAAATGCATTTTCCTTTTTTAATAATTTTTAAATTTTAATTATTTCACATGACATATTTAAAATTACGAATAAAATAACATTTATCTTCAGCCAATGCCACGTTTGTATATAGAGCAAAATTGTATCACATAGGTATTGAACTATTGATATGACTTAGTTAAGATTAAGTTGTAAATGAAATCATAGAGTAAATCATCTAATAAACAAAAAATGGTTGGCATATGTTAATTATATGTGTGCACTACTTAGGAAAATACAAGAGATGCAACTTAGATCACCATATAAAGTATATATACATATATTTCTCCATTTTAAATTAAATAAGATATTTCAAATTTAAACTATGAAAATGAAGAATTATTGATAATAAGTATTCTCTGTTGGGTTTTAAAAAGTGTAAACGAAAAATAAAATATTGTGACTGTTTTGAAAGGTTGTGACCTTTCTGAAATGGTACGTGTGTCTTTTTCAAGGGGTTGTAACTTTTCCAATAAGGCACAATAAACACACTTTTCATGCATACCACCCTTTGTTAGCTATAAATAGAGGGATTTTCTCCCATTTTTCGGAATTAAAATTTGCCCCCTTCGTCTACATTCATTTTCTTACAAATAAAATCGAGTCCTTGTGTTATTTCTTAAGAACATATAGTGAATTATTTGGACTCGAATATTTCTTTTCTTTCATCTTTATATTATTTTTGGTTTACTATTTTTGAATAAGGAGATAACAATTTCAAACTCAGTGAACCCTACATGCTACAAATCGAGATTAATGAATCCACATGTTGAATTCCATTTATTCTGCATAAGACATTTGTTAGTACGGCGGAAAATATTTTTGAGAAATTCTTTTTTCCTTCCTTGAAGTCAATTTTTAGTGTTTTGAACCACATGGCATTTATTGTTCTCCCATAATTGTGAAATATTCTTGCACACTTCAGCTAGAAAGTCTGTTTACTAAATTATCCAGAATAAGTAAGCCAAATGCCTAGGAGATAAATTTTTCTTCTTAAGTTTGTGGTTGGATAATTTCATGTTTCTCTTATGAGAAAGATGGTTGATATTATAATTTTGTGTATCTACATTATATCTATACATGTATATATTTAAAATTTAATATCGAAAAATGTAAAGAACAAAAAGAATCTTTGGGAGAATTTCTCTATCTTCGCATTCACAATATCACCGCCTTTTATTTTATACGAGTTTCTAGCCCTATTGTCACAGACTTAGAATTTTTGCTAAGATTTCTGTGCGACACTTGTCGATTTGCTCAGGACTCTTTTATGACCTTGTAAATATAAGTCTTTCACTCTTGATCGCTAAGGGAATGCTAGATTGAGAAGATAAAAAAACTTTGTAAGAAAAAATGCTTTGTATTGCTTGGAGAATGCTTACAATTTTCTAGATGGTTTGCAAATGGAATGACCCATTCTATTTATACTACCTACTTGGGGTCAAAGTGCAAATAATATTTACATTACAAGCCCTTCTATATTTACACTTTAGTCTCTCTCTAGAATTCTCTACACAAGTATACACAAGTCTAGAGAAGGCTAAAGACTTCAAGACTAATCTACAATGATCTAGAGTCTTCCATAAACCACTTAAAGGTTCTAGATTCTTCTCCCTTACTCAAGACCAAGTGGCGGGTCATGACATTCTCCTCCACCTGATGTGGCGACGACCGCGGCGCACTGCTGTTACTGCAAGAACTCTTACACTTTGTCCTTGAATTGCCACAAGTCTTCATATTTCTCCCATGTGGCTTCCTTCGGTGATTGGCCCTTCCAGTGCACAAAGAACATGGCAGTAGCAGGTTGTCCCCATTACCGCTTGGCTTGGTAGTCTATGATGGCCTCAGTGTCCTTGTCATGCGAGGCGGTGACGGTGATAGGTGCCCGACTCGACTGTCCTCGGCTAGGGTCATCCTTGTCCTCATTGTACGACTTAAGGATGCTGGCATGGAAGACAGATTGGACCTTCAAAGATGGTGGTAGCTCCAGTCGATATGAGATCTTTCCCACCTTGGCAATGATCCTGAATGGCCCCTCGTACTTTTGCACCAAGTTTTGATGTACGCCTTGTAGTGCCTTGAATTGTCTTGAGTTGAACTTTACCAAGACCAAGTCTCCAACTTTATAATATGTGGGGTGACGCTTACGGTCGGCAAACTTTTTTATCTTCTTAGCCGTCTTGTCTAAGTAAGACTTAGCAGTGTCTAGCTGCTCCTCAAAGCCCTTGGCCAAGTGGTATGCCCTCAAACGCAACCAATGGTGAATGTGGAGTTTGAGGCTCTTGGCCTGTGGCTAGATCGAACGGTGTCTTTCTAGTGGCTTCGCTCCTCTGATTATATGAGAATTTTCTGCAGAGTATTGCAGCAGTAGCAGTTGCTTCAACTGTCTATCATCCTCAAAGAAGAAGAAGATGATGAATAGTAAGAACACGTTTTGGTTTAGATATGAACAAATTAAATCTTTAAAAATCATATTCAAAATGAAGACCACTTTATATTATATCATGTTTGATTTTCCTATTGAACAGTTATAAAAGCTAAGTGATGTGATGCAAAAAGAAGGGGAAAAGTAAAATAGCAAGCGAGAAATCTCAACATGGAGCAAGGAATAGTTCTTTAACTTGTCGTGAAAATTGGGGTAGCCTAAATTAAGATGGTTTGTTGGACCAACAACCTACTAATGGTGAAATTTCCGGTCTTGAACCAAAATTGTATACCTATTTAAAATGTTGGCCTTTAAAAGGGAAATGAATTAACATATGATCAGATCGATGCCAATGTTTCTGTCTTCTCTCTCTCTCTTGACGGGGAGCTGTACACAAATGTGCGCTAACGGGGGAGGGCGGGTAATTGAAAGTAAAGGGACAGCTACGGGAAAAGGAAAACATGAGACAACAATATATTGGCATTAGTGCCGCAACCATTAGTCATTGCCTGATGGAGCTTGTGACATTCTGGCATGAATAAAGACTTTTAGTTTGGTCTTGCTTTCTCCGCAAGTAGTGAATCCCAAGTTTTGACATGTGAGACTCTGCTCATTGGGAGGGATTGGAGGCAGTTTAATTACTGAAGCAAGAGAAATCGACAATATTAATTGTGGCAACAACAATGAAATAGAAGGTGTAATCCGTAGCTTACCAGTACTACAAGTAGTTGGAATGTTTAGATGTGAAGAAATGGCCATAGTTCTTTCCTCCATTAAGTGCATTCCTGCATGTTTCACCAGAAAGTGTATTAGCAAAGTAGTAAGTTACTGTAATTTAGCTTCAAACATGATAAGGTGGAGGACTGTAAAAGGAATGGTCTGTACTGGAGCAAACATGATAAGGTGGATGACTGTGTGTTTATTTATCATTTTGGAACAGACAATTATATGTAATACAAAATGGAAGCGCGATGCAAAAAATAAAGGATCGGACTATTCTATGCACACAAAATTGAGGCGGTGACACGATTGGGAAAAAATATGCAGGAGAAATTATGATTTGTAGAGGGTAGAAATATTAAGGCGCAGGGCTACTTGTTGCATTAGCAGTAAGCGATGAAATTTGTATTAAAACATATAAGGGCAAAGGAAATGCGGGGAGAAGCATGAAAAAGAGAAAGGAGACATGGGATATAAACAGAGGATGTTATACAAAATCACAAAAGGTATGGCGTTTTACATTTCGTGAACAGCACCACGGACCATCAATCGTCTCATGGTGCTTTGCCTTGAGTCGTTTTCATTCATGGCTGCTGGACGATAGCCTTCAGGACCCATCAAAATAACCATGATCCGTAAAAAGGGTCGTGGTGATTGCCTTGTGCGAACCTGCCCAGGCCTTCCTTCATGCCCCTTTTCATGAAGCTTTTCATGCCTCGTCAAGTACACATGGGCGGTGGTGTGGCTCGTGGTGGTTGCCTTTGTTCGAGTGCTGGGAGCCTTCATCTGAACGACACATTTCACGGATGGATTTGCAAACCACGGGTTGTGAAAGACCTCGTGATGTGCTGACTTGGCCAATTTTGTTTTGTCTTGTGGTGCTTTAGTTGCTGGAACGTTTGGACCTTGCTCATCATCTTTTCACACCTTGGTACAACTCATTTACATGATCATAATCAAGGTGCAAGTCCACACACGAGATCTTCCATGAATTCTACTTCAACTGCCTTCAATTTCCATCATATTATCATCCAAGTCCAAGCCATTGTTGGTCCAGTTTTTTGAAACCCAATACGTATTGTTTTTGCTTCTGTCCAGCACCTACTGCCTTGGCTCATGATCAGCCTCCGAATGCATCAATCCACCCTTGTTTAATGCAAAACCCCATCAACTCCTCACTTGGATGATCTCGCACTTGTGCAATGTTTAATCCATTTGGCCTTTATGACTTAGTGCCACTTTTATGTTGTTTTTAGGGCCCTACGGCATGTTGAAATTGCATATGAACAGCCCCCTTACGCACTCCACGAAAATTAGTCCATTGTTGTTTAATCCATGAAATTATCGTTTTCCTGAGAATTAGCTCACAATAATTCTATGTTTTAGACGTCCTAAAGTTATATTTTCATGACTCATCAAGGATGTTATACAAATTACAAAGGTATGGCGTTACAGAGTACATATTTTAATATGGGCCGTACAACAATAAGCATGGTAATGTAAGCGCTATAAGTTTGGGTAGAGGCGAAGGCGTGTAATGCAGCGACGAATAGAGATGTTGTAAAAAAGATTGTAACCTGTTGAGGAGAGCGTACGGTAATCTGAGTATTCACTGGAAAATGGGATGAAGTAAATCCCATGATAAAATTTGGGATTCTGAGCGTACGATAATTTGAGTATTCACTGGCATTCTGCGGGGTGAGTCTAGCCGTATAAGGGAATTAATTTAAAATAAATTTGCTTAAAAGATCTAGGTGTGGTGATGCCATGTCACCCGTAACAACATTCTCTTTTATATATATTAGATATATAAGCACGGATCCAACACTGTTATTCTTAAGTACTTTTTCCCTGTTAACTTTGATTCAGTCTTTTATTGATAATTGATTTTTTTTTAAAAAGGAGAAAACTGCAGCCATGCCCATAATGAAGACTATATTTATTGAAATTCAAATGCACATAGATTAGTACACAAGCAACATCAGCCATGACCCACGATCATATGCAACTTATTGAAGTTTGCGCTAAAGAGGGAGACGCTAATATCATTTAATGCTTTTGATTATGTGCATTTTAATTAAGTGGACTTTTTTTTTTTAGCTTTTGAATTTTAAATATGTTTTAAGTTTTGAAAATATTTGAATAATACAAAAACGTACTTTTAAATACTTTTTAAAAGTTGAAAAACATACTCCAAAAATAAAATTTAAAATTAAAAGTTGAAAATTCCTAACTCATAGCACTTAGCTTTTGATTTATAATCTACTTAAAAAAAAAACCCTAAGAAGATAACTCAAAAGTTACTTGGGCAAAGTTGAGAAAGCATGATCCTCATTCTAAGAGAATTAAATCTTTTTTCGATAGATAAAATAAAATTATATTGTAAAACAATAATTAGCAAACAATTACAAAAAACATAGGCGGAATAATTTGATCTCTTGTCATAATTTGATTGCTTGACTGTAATGATTTCCTTTCTACTATCTTTTCAGGATAGGAATCATCTTGTGCACCCAAAGACAAAACCTTCAACAGTATCCAATAAAAGGACTTTCTTTATAGATATTTATTCGTTTATGTGTCCACCATATATTAATTATAATATCGTTCTGGTAGAATCACTTAACCTATTTCAAGAGTTAAATGAGACTAAGAAGCTCAAAATAAACCATTTAAACATGAATACATATTAAGAGTGTGAACCATTTAAATTCAGCAGTAAATAAAAATAATTAAGAGTAAAAACAAAAAAAAGGCAAAGAATATTTTTAAAAGATCATCTCCACTTAAGGTGAAAGAGAGGGATGAAGAGGAGAGTGCCATCAGAGATTGAAGTGAAGTAGTCGGAGTTGTAGAATAAATGATTGATCTAAATGATCCACAACTATTGGCTTCAAGGTAAATTTAGAGTGATGTAGTTTTATCAAATCAGCAGTCTTAACTCCCACAAATGGACAGTTATCTGTCAAACAGGTAACATCACGCCTAAAACTATAAACTGTATGATCATAATCTAACGCAGGTCATATTTTGAAAAAAAGTAAAATCTACAAATTTAATGAAACAGCAATTTCTTTTAACTAAAATTTGAAATAGCCAACTCTTGTCCAAAAAGAATCTTTCACTGCAGACACAAGTTCAAGCTTAAACTGACATGAAAACAAAATTAATAAAAATAGCAGAACTTATTACCTGAACCGTGTAATTTACGTCCGACAGAGAATACTGATGAACATAGATACTTCAATTCAGAAGCCGGTGGAGTTGGAAGAAATTCATTAATGAAAGAAAGAATCATGATGTCTATGTAGTAAGCTATTGATGAACCTTCATACTTTCATTTAAAGGTTTACTTGGATCTTATTAATAATAAATTTTTTGGAGAAATGCTATTTGGATTTAACAATTTGACTCATTTGAGCAGATGGTGCATGTCGGATCCTTCAAAAACAATGCATTTTTGGTGGATCCAACACAGGTGCGGCAACATTTTTGGAGATTTTTTTTCTTGAAAACAAGAAGATTTTTAGGTCTATTGTAGAGGTAAAGCTAGGAAAATTTGGATAACTTGATGTCTTTGCCAATAGTTAAATGAAGCCGCTTGATGTTAGCCCCAGCGATGCTACTCATCTTGCTATAGCTACTGATGGGACTGAAATTGGGAATGTAATACATAAGAAAAAGTTGTCCCAATTTGTTCTAATACTAATTTCAACTGCTATTAAATTCAAGAATTTAATCATGATAAGGAAAAAAATTGAAAAGGGATTTCGACACTTATGTGTTGCATCTAAAACAAATTATATGATCAGATAATGGAGTTGTAGAAAAGAAGTCATTGTTGACAACTGAGTAACTTCAATATAGCTGCACCTGAAATCCTCAAATCTTGAAATTCTTATGCTTTTACTCTTGTAATTTGTGTAAATATCATCAAGATATCTTGGAGCACTTCAACCAGCATTTCTCAAACTTTATTTCATAGATTTTAGAAGGAAAGTTCCAAATCAACAACATTGTTTATCAATGTATACAAAGCGATTTATGTTCAACTATTTTAGCATAAGATTGGTCGACCTCAAAGTTTTATAATGCTCCTCCTACATATACAATTACCAACTCTATTAAAACATATGTATACATATTACTTATTAGTATTGGACACAACAAGCAAAACAAAGGTGGTGAAAGGCAAAGATAAATGTCAAAATACAAAATTTAATAGCATAAATTGCACTGAGAATACCAACCTTAATCTATTTCAAAGTCTATCTAATAGCATGATTGCACTGGTACTAAATTTGATATTACCTTGTGCAACATTGAGTTGTACTTGTGACTCCAAATGGTGGAGTTGGAGGCATGGAAGCCTTGCGTAACCACAATCTCCAGTAGCCACATTCAATTGAATCTCAAAATTGTGTTGTCGTCGATAGTTCTGACACTGAAATAGGTGATTCCTAAGTATTCTTAAAACCTGAAGAAGGAGAATTGAAGGGCTGTTCTGTTTTGGATTTGGAGAATCGTTGATGTTTCTAGTTCTATTTTGAAGAAGAAAGGAGGTTTCTAGATAGTTTTGAAATGACTAAACTGATAGCTGTGATAGCTCCATTAATGGAGAACTAAGAAAGCTTGAAATAGAAAACTTGAAGAAGAAACACAACAATGTAGAGAGGAAGAGAGAATCAGATACATTTCATTTCAATGTCATCAGAGTGGTGTGAGGTGTTTAACCTCTATTTAAAGACATTGTAACTAACTAACTAACTTCTCTAACAACTTCCTAACTAACTTCTTAACCACTTCAATCTACTTTAATCACACTTATCACACCATAAGTTTGTTACTCACTTTTACTAGTCTACACTCCCCCTCAAGCTTATGGTTGAAATATATTTTTGATTCCCAACTGATTGAGTAGTAGGCTGTGTTGTGCTCTTCCCAGGCCTTTAGTGAGTAAGTCAGCTAGTTGATTTTTGGTGCTTGTGTGCTCAGTCTTCAGCATTCCTTGGCAGATTTTCTCCCTGACAAAGTGACAATCAATATCTATATGCTTTGTTCTTTCATGGAATATTGGGTTGGCTGCTATTTGAATAGCTGCTTTGCTGTCACATATCACACTTACTGGCAGTTCCACACTCACTCCTAGTTCCTTGTATAGACCTATCAACCATGTTATTTCAGCCGCACAAGTAGCCATGCTCCTGAATTCAGCCTCAGCTGAACTCCTTGACACTGTCTCCTGCTTCTTAGATTTCCAGGAAATAAGTGCTCCTCCACACTTGACTAGGTAGCCTGTGACTGACCTTCTGGTTTCCAAGCATGCTCCCCAATCTGAATCACAGTATGCTGTTAGTTTTGTAGATTCTTGTGCTGGCATGAACAACCCTAAACCAGGAGCTTCTTTGATGTATCTAACAACCCTTAGTGCTGCTTCCATGTGTGAGAGTTTGGGGCAGTGCATAAACTGACTCAGAACCTGTACAGAGAATGCAATATCAGGCCTTGTCATGGTGAGATACAAGAGTCTTCCAACTAATCTCTGATATACTGTAGGATCCATCAATAGTTTATCATCTTCAGCCTCCTTGATTAGTTCATCATACTTGACTGATGTGAGTTTCTTGTTCATTTTAAGTGGTGTGTGTGCAGGTTTGGCTCCCCCTAGACCAGATTCTGAAATCAACTCCAATGCATACTTCCTTCGTGACATTACTATCCCTTTCTTTGATCTTAAAAACTCAATTCCTAGGAAGAATTTTAGTTCCCCCAGATCCTTCATTTTAAACTTCTTCTGTATTTCCTGTCTTGTGTCACATAACAGCTGATTGTTGCTTCCTGTCACTAACAAATCATCCACATAAATCAGTACTATCACAATATCATTTCCAACCATGTTTGTGAATAGTAAGTAGTCATGATGACTTTGTTTAAACCCCATCTGAACTAATGCTTCAGTCAACTTCAAATTCCATTGCCTTGGTGCTTGTTTGAGTCCATAGAGAGACTTGTGTAGTTTGCAGACCTTATGGCTCTCCCCCTGTCTGGCAAAACCACTAGGTATGTCCATATAAACCTCTTCTAGAAGATCACCATTAAGAAAAGCATTGTGAACATCCATTTGATAGATAAACCAATGCTTGGATGCTGCAAGAGATACAACAGTCCTGACTGTAACCATCTTAGCCACAGGACTAAATGTTTCTCCATAATCCAGGCCTTCTTTCTGACTAAACCCCTTGGCAACAAGTCTGGCTTTAAACCTTTCCACTTCTCCTGAGGCTAAGTACTTAACTTTGTATATCCATCTGCAGCCAATTGGTTTTTTTCCAGGTGGGAGGTTAACTATGCTCCAAGTGTGATTGTTTTCCAAAGCTTCTATCTCCAGTTGCATAGCTTTAACCCATTCTAGATCAGCAACAGCTTCTTTGTAGGACTTTGGTTCAGTTATGGCTGAGTATATATGTAGTGCCTGCTTACATGCAGCAGACAGATGTGTATAGGACATGTAATTAGCTAGGGGATACATGCATGAGTTAGTCTTTTTATTGGTGACAAAGTCTTGAAGCCATATAGGTGGTTTGATGGACCTATTTGATCTTCTACATGGTGCAGGAACACCAGTAGAGGGTGTGAGGTCAGGTATAATAGGAGTAGGTAGTTCAGTTATATGCATGTCTGGATGATGGAGAACAGGAGATTCATGAGGTGAGTTAGGAGTAGGAGTTGACTCAGAACTTGGTGAGATGGGTGACTCATCTTGAGAAGGAAGAATTGTCTCAAGTATTGGAAAGACATGGGTAGGAGATGCTTTCATAGTCTTAAAAGGAAAAATGTTTTCATGAAATACAACATGTCTACTGACTAGAAATGAATGAGTATGAAAATCAAGCAACAAGTAGCCCTTCTGAGAACAAGAATAACCCATAAGTACAGCTGGTATGGCTCTTGATGCAAAGTTATCTGAAACTTTTGGACATGCAGAATAACAAAGACAACCAAATACCTTAAGATGTGACAGACTTGGGGGGTGTTGGTACAACATTTCATAGGGGGTGGTGAAATTAAGTCTTTTAGAGGGTAGTCTGTTTAGAATGTATACAGCTGTGCACACACATTCACCCCAATACCTGAGAGGTACAGCAGCCTGAAATCTAATGGATCTGGCAATTTCCAGAATAGTTCTGTGCTTTCTTTCAGCCACACCATTCTGCTGAGGTGTGTATACACAAGTACTTTGATGAATGATACCTAGATCACTTAGTAACTCTTTGAAAGCATGACTAAAGAACTCACAACCATTGTCTGTTCTTAGAGTTTTAACACTGGTAGAGAACACATTTTTTACTTGCTTGAGGAACTGTTTCATTACAACCAAAGTGTCAGCCTTAGATGTAATGAGGAACACCCAAGTATATCCACTGAAATCATCAACAATAGTTACAAAAAACTTCTTCCCATTGTGTGTAGGCACTTTGTAGGGTCCCCAAATGTCACAATGTAATAGTTCAAAAGGATGTTTGGATACATGAGAACTTACAGGAAATGGAAGCTTAGTAAATTTTGCTAGTGGACACACAGTGCAATGAGAGTGATCCTTACTTGACAAGGTACTGAGACACTCATGTCTCTTTATTATGTCTATAGGAGCATGTCCTAATCTTTGATGCCAGGTATCTACAGACTTAGCAACATCCTTAGTGAGCATGCTTTGAGCTTGATTTCCTCTACTGTTGTTGACCTGCTGTTTTGGAGCTTGATTTGGTCCTTCTCTTAGTATGTATAGTCCCATCTCATCCTTACCAATCCCCTTCACCTGACCAGTGAAGAGATCCTGAAAAACACAGAAGTCAGGAAAGAAACTGACTACACACTGCAGTTCCTTGGTGATTTTTGACACTGATAACAAGTTACACTTAAAGTCAGGTAAGTACAAGACATTTGAGATAGTGTTATTTGCTAGGATAGTTGTACTTCCTACATGAGATACTGCCACTGTTTTACCATTTGGTAGATGAATCCTATTCTTTGTATTGTTGTTCACTTCCTTAGCCTTATCTAGCAGTTCCAGTTTAGATGTAGTGTGATGAGTGGCTCCTGAATCCACTATCCATTCTTGACCTTCACACTTACTGTAACATACTCTAATGGGACTACCTGCATCAACTACAGCAACATGAGCTGATGAAGCTCCAGTATTGTTACCACCAGTTTGAGAGAGTAAATTCAGAATCTGTTGGTATTGTTCTTGAGTGAAAAAAGCACCAGGTTGTGATGTAGGTTCATTCTTCCCTTGGTTTACATTCTCCTTGTGATCTTGACTTGTACACTGGGCAAGTTCCACCTGATTGGCATAAGCTTCTGATTGTTGAGACTTTCTTTTGGACTTGAAGTCTGAAGGATATCCAACAATCTTGTAGCATTGATCTTTTGAGTGACCTCTGCAGCCACAGTGTTCACACTGCAGAAGGTTCCTCCTACCTCTGTAGTTTCCTCCAGTAGCACTACTCTTGTGACCTCCTCCAGCTGAACTACCTGATGAGGATCCTGCATAGGTATACTTAGTTGAAGTAGCATCATTGTTGAAGTAGGAACCTGTCTTACTATACATTGCAGCACCTTCAACCACTGAAGTTGAACTCACTAGGTTCCTCTGACTTTCTTGATCTACTAGCAAGGCATAAGCCTTGTTCAATGTAGGGATGGGACTCATCATAAGAATCTGACTCCTAGGTTGAGAATAAGATTCATTGAGTCCCATTAGGAACTGAAGTAGTCTCTGATACTCACTGTGTTCACTGAACTTCTTAGATTCAGGACATGGACATCCAGGACAAGGCATAATGGCATCATATTCATCCCAAAGATCTCTCAATCTGGAAAAATAGTCAGCCACTGTCATTGTACCTTGAGTCAATGTGTGAATCTCTCTATGAAGATGGAATACTCTTGATCCATTCACAGTGTCAAATCTTTCTTGCAGATCCAGCCACACTTTGCGAGCATCCGATGCATACACAACTGAGCTAAGTAGCCCAGGTCTGACTGCATTCATAATCCAAGATAACACCACAACATTGCACTTCTCCCATTGATCATGCAGCTCAGATTCAAACCTAGACTTAGGAAACCTTCCATCAACAAATCCTAATTTACTTCGACCAACTAATCCAATTCTAAACGACCTACTCCACAGAGCATAATTCTCTGAACCTGTCAACTGCAGGGAGATTAAAGAGCTACCTGGAGTGTCAGTCGATTGTAGAAAGAGTGGATGATTGTGGTCTATTGTAGGAAAGTTGGAAGGTCTTGTAGTACCAGCACTGGTTCCCTCAGATGCTGCACCATTCTCCATCAGAAACTTGACCTTTTCCTCTTGGATCTCCTTGAAATAGTGATCTGTTTTCTTCTCTCTTGAGCTGTGCACGAGCTTTCAACTTCTGTCCCTTACGATCGTGTGCTCTGATACCATGATAGCTGTGATAGATCCATTAATGGAGAACTAAGAAAGCTTGAAATAGAAAACTTGAAGAAGAAGAAACACAGCAATGTAGAGAGGAAGAGAGAATCAGATACATTTCATTTCAATATCATCAGAGTGGTGTGAGGTGTTTAACCTCTATTTAAAGACATTGTAACTAACTAACTAACTTCTCTAACAACTTCCTAACTAACTTCTTAACCACTTCATTCTACTTTAATCACACTTATCACACCATAAGTTTGTTACTCACTTTTACTAGACTACATAAACTATCTTGGTCGTCCTCTTCTTGGCATTTATATATATATACTAGTTACGAAAGCTAGCACGGGCCCAATATAAATTATTTTTTGATTTCGATTAATGTGGTATTAATAGATTCTTTTCATATATTTTTAAAAAAATTAAGTTGTTAATTACTGAGACCTATAAAATATTTTATTTGTTACTTATTTTATTCTAATTTATGTTGCACATATAAAATTTTGAGAATTTTTAAAAGGAATTTCTTTTTAACACAAATATAATCATTCAAAGATTATTAAAATAATTCTTTAATTAAATTTGTCCAGCTTAATAAGGAAGACTCAATTTTTAATGTTATGTTTATTTTGTTCTAATTTTAACGTTTATATGCTTAAAATAATTCATTAGGATGATATAAAAATCATTGTCGAAGTAGCTGAAAAATATTTTATTAGGAATAACATCGTAAAATCATAATTGAAGCAGCTGACGAAATATAAGGAAACAGACGTAAAAAATAAAATATTTTTTATTGGTCCCATGTAATAAAGGAGAAGAACCAAGCAACTAAAATAGATAAGACAACCGGAAGCTACTCAAGTAGGCAACACAATGAAAAACTGCTGAATTAAGCTGCTTAAGCAGGCAGCATGATCGAAAGTCGATGAACTTATGCTCTTATATATATATAGACTAGATAATTTAAGGCTCGTAATATGGGCCCAATATAAGTTCGCATTTTTTCTTATTAGTAAACTTTAATATACTACTTAATCATTGTTTCAAATATTAATATGATATAAATGCATCATTTACAACCAAACATAGGCAAGCTAATTCTATGCACAGAGGAAATAGGGAAGTGTTTAGATTATGAATTAGCATATTTCATGTTCGAGGAATATATAAAATATTGATATCTTTGAAAAAATAATAATTAATCTTCATATATTTTTGCAAGTGGTATTTATTTTCCACAACTGTTATCTTCTACTTGTAATATTTGCACCAAAAGTTTTGCATATGTGATAATATATACAAATCTTTGATCAATTCAAGTATAATTTATTTGTGGTTAGCTTTGTCGATAAATTGTGATTCATTTTATTATTGTCTTCATGTCGTAAAAGAAAATTTTGAATCTTAGCCCCACAAAATAACCAATAGACTTGTTTTTTCTTTTGTAGGTTGATTTTTCCTTTATTTATTCTTTAGTTTTTTCTTTATATTTCTCAACATGGTCCTTTTCTATTGACTTTTTCTTTTAACTCTTCATTTTTCTATTTTGTAATTTAATATTCCTTAAATTTGAATAGTAACATATTTTTTCTTCAAATTTTTTCTGTTAAATAGTTTATCAGATGTGATGTTAAGAAAATATCCTACATAAAAAATGAAAAACTAATAATTTTAATATTTCAATGAATATATTATCAAATTATTAATTTCTTGATAGTCAAACATTGTTTTCTCTTTCAATAACTAAATTTGGTATTTTCTTTAATTAAATAAAAAATATTGATACATCATTTTTAAGACTGTATTAATAATCAAGATACGAACTTTAGTAATGGTCACATTAT
Organism: Solanum rostratum; assembly: GCA_029948455.1. NCBI lineage: Eukaryota > Viridiplantae > Streptophyta > Magnoliopsida > Solanales > Solanaceae > Solanum > Solanum rostratum. The sequence continues at coordinate 9,615,593 of CM057053.1, read as the reverse complement.
GTAATTTAATACCAAAAATATGTTTACGCAGTAATCCTTCAAAATATTTTTAGGAGCAAAAAATTAACTATTCAAACACATTTTATTTTAAATTAGTTCAAGATTTTCTTTCTAAAACATGTCCAAACAAGCTTAATATTTATTATTATTTGCTAGAACTTAACTAATAGAAACTCTTCATTTTAGTACAATTACAAAAATATTCTTATGGGCTCATAACAAAAGTAAGGACATGTATAGTTTCTTCTAGATTTTTATTTTGACAATTAATTATACAATTATTATTTTTGTCCTTCAAGAAAGTTAAAATTACTAAAATGTCGTTGGTCGTCATTCTCATGGTTTTTTTATAAAATAGAAATAAATAGATAAAAATAATATTATAATAATAGATAGAAAAGAAATATGGAAAAAGAAAGATGCTTCTAGATTTTTATTTGTAATATTAAACAATTCAACTATCTTTTTGCCTTTGAATGTAGTGATATTTTCAAAATTGCCATTGGTCGTCCTCCATTGGCATTTCTATATAGTATATAGTATATATATTTCTTCTAGATTTTTATTTTGACAATTAATTATACAATTATTATTTTTGTCCTTCAATAAAGTTAAAATTACTAAAATGTCGTTGGTCGTCATTCTCATGATTTTTTTATAAAACAGAAATAAATAGATAGAAATAATATTATAATAATAGATAGAAAAGAAATATGGAAAAAGAAAGATGCTTCTAGATTTTTATTTGTAATATTAAACAATTCAACTATCTTTTTGCCTTTGAATGTAGTGATGTTTTCAAAATTGCCATTGGTTGTCGTCCATTGGCATTTCTATATAGTACTAGAGGGATGGTGCCCGTGCGAGGCACGGGCGAGGGGATATATGCCATTGCAGTTAAATGCACAAAGAGGTCCTAAATTATGTAAGACAATATGGTATTTGAATACATTAATAAGGCTCGTTTGGAACGCCAATCTGGTTTACAACTTATACATAAACACTGTTACATTTACAGGAACATTCAAAACGCCAAGGGAAGATGTTTCCTTTGTTGGTGGGTGTGTAGGCTATGCGTGCAACCTGTAGGGGGCCGGTGACGTGCAGCCGTGCCTTTGTGCACCTGCAAACCTGTAGGAGGTGTAGACAGATTTGTTAAGTGAGATAATGTGTGTCAGTAGTATGCGGGGAAGTATCGCATTTTGGGACCATCCAGGAGGTCAGAAATTTGCAAGACATAATAGATGATTTTGTGTAAGGTGAGAAAAGTAGGTGAGGTTAGTAAATGTGTCATGTACCTGTGCGTAGCTAACGGAAGCCGGGTTTTCCCTGGTATCTGCTAACCTCGTGTCATGCGCTGAACAATCCCATTTGATCATGTTCCTGAGCAGTTTTCCTCCATGTTTTTCAACACTGTAGGTGTGAGGAGAAGTGAAGAGATGATTAGAGAATAGTACATGGAGTAATAATTTGGCCCCTAATATGAATGACCCAGGAGTGGGAGAATGTTCCCAGTAGGTCAGGTGGGGCAGGGGGGAGAGCAAGATGTAGTGCAGTGATAATCTTCTCCACTTCTGACGGTCTTATCTCTAGTGAGTGGAGGCGAATAAGTACAGCCGCTAATGCCGTTGGGTGCTTATTTCTGCGAGAAGGTAGCAACGTTAGTGGGAGAATGAGTTGTGGCTGTTACGTGAATGTGAAGTGTGATGCACTAACGACAACCCCCCTCTTCCACTATTGGAAGAGGTGTCTATGGACATCAGTCCCAGTTAAGCAACAAGTAATCAGTTGCGGGAAGGGCAGGGAACATTTAGAATACAGCCCGTGGTGAGGTGCGGCGGAAACTTTCAAATTTCCATAATGTCTGCGTGGCAGCATTTCAAAGCAGTCGCAACATATTAAAATTTCGCATAACATTCTATTTAGGAGCATTTCAGACGTTCTCTATAGCTGAAGTTATTATTAGAGAAATAGGTCAGTCTGCCTGTAACGGCAATGACAACCGATGGTGAAAGCTCTAAAGATGTGTGGGTGGAGAATAATGAAGAACGGAGGAGAAGCGATCTGACTTACCTCATGACCCGCAGAAGGAGTCGTCGTGTTGATGCCTAACTTAGGGCAGTGTGCCCGTGGGCCTAGTGCTTACTCTTTCTTATGGTGTACCTGAAGCACAACACTAAAAACACAGCTAAATCCCAATAAAGAAACACCAGAAAACAATAAAGAAGGACGGAAAACTGTTACTGTCATCCTAATTTCTTTAAAAAGAAGCAAAGAAAACTCTCATACAACAGTGTTAAAGACACAACTAAACCGAAAAGAAGTAAAAATTAAAACAAAAAATGATCAGCTAAAGAACATCACAGTAACCAAGAAAGGAAGAATTATGCAATTGGCATAAAAAAAATCAAGAAATTGCTTTTCCGATCCCACAAAAAGAACTTTACAGTAAAAATCTCTGCATCAACCGATTCAGATGATACCCATTTCAGTTCATAAGATTTACAACAATTATTGTGAAAATCCAATAAATGGGAGATATAGATGAAAAGAGGGTAAAAGTAAAACACACTGGAAAAAAAAAAAGAAATCGAGAAAATTACCTCAAAATAGCGGAGATTGCGGGAGATAATAGAGAGAGATATGTCCTTATTGTTCTCATTTCTCACTTTTCCAGTCTGCACTGCCGATAGACATGGTCACTCATTGGTTTCTTCATGAAAACCTCAAATACTGGAGCATCAAATCACATGGCTTCATCTTTGAATTCTCGTGCAAATCCTAACACATCATCCAAACCTAAGTATGTCCATTTCTCAAATGGAAATGCTTGTGGAATCACACACATGATCTGTGTCAGCTAATGCCAACCTCTGTTTATGAGTGGCAGTTGGCAACTTGACATCAGTGGCCAATCCAATAGCTTGAAGAAATCTTACTACATACCAAGTCATGTCAAGTTGCCACCATTCTAATCCATGTCTGGCCGAATATTCAAACGCATGGTGGTTGTTGCGCCAACCCTCTCCAAATGCAAGCAATGCCACCCACCTGTTATTATTCAATTATCGCTGCGATAAATATGGACAAAAATAAAAGAAGTAATAACACAAATACATTGAGCTTCTATACACTAAAGTATAAAAATCAATACGCTTACCAGTTGTTCCTTGATAAATCACCAGTATTCCACACTTGCTTTCCCCATACATGGCATGCAGAATTTACCAGCCAAGTTATGTGGTATACCCACACAATTCTCACCCCCTGCACAAACAACAATATTAGCAAATGAATCAAATGCATAACACAGTGGCTTAATCAACCCAATCTCATTTCTACAACTTAAAGAGTGTTGCCTATGTTACTATCAGATAATTCATCCAAGTACCAGTTTAAACTTTCTTTCAAGACTCTGCTGGGTTATTTTTGGGAAGTAATTCTTTTTATCCTCCAAGAAGAGCACTTTTGACGGAAATCATTTTATTACTACAACTACTTGCCATTGAGACCTAAAAGACATGTTGTAGGGCACAACAACAGATAACCACTTGATTTTGTGCAGTAGCTCGTGAATGAAGAAAATGAAAGACCCTACCAACAGATAAAGCAATAACTTTCTTCCACAAAATGGGCTTAGAACTTGAGTTAGGCGGGCAGAAAGATCCAAAAAAATTGGGAGATTTGACTCATGAAGAAACTACAGTAGTCTAATGAGCGATAAGACAGTAGTTTTCTTCCATAAAAATGGCTCACAACTTCCCATAGGGAGATTCGACACATGAAGAAGATACAACACACAAAGTTGTGTCACAACTTGAGTTAGGAGGGTGGACATATACAAATACATCAGGAGATTTAAACAGATAACAAAGCTTTGCTTAACAATGCCTTAAATACCCAAAAGATAAAAAAGAAAAATTTATTCAAATTGTGAATTGTATTTCCTCATTTGCACACATGATATTTCAATCTTTATGTTAGTGTATGTGGAAAAAATGTAAATTTTATCAACCAACTCTTCATTTTAGCCCAATTAATAGTTTTTCCCAAAGTGTTAAAAGGGGAAAATGAAAGCTTTCTCCATGAATGTAATTGTGCAAAGGAAGAAAAGCTACTTACCATTCCCCGAACAACGTAAGGAAATCCTCCCATCGCATATAACAGAGCTGCGAGTGCGACAGGATGGATCGCATAAGTATCACGAACAAACTTATAAAAGCCTTGCTTCTCTAAATCTCCCACATTGTTGGGCTTTCCACACTATCCGTAAACAAACAAAACAGCTCATCAGTACTCAAGAAATTTTCTCCCTTTTATAAGTATGCAAATAGAGTATAAGATAACAGAATCACCCTCTTTGTAATGGTGTTGGTATTGAACATCCAATTCATATGACTGAACCAAAATCCTCAATAGGACTGTGAGGGTCCTTGTCTGAATCACAAAACTAATGGTGGTACCTATGACCACTAACCCAATCAGTTGGATTTCCCTACAATCGCATTAGTTAATTTTACAGTAAATAAGAAGATAAGAAACATTAACTTGTATGGATTTATTGAATTACCTGAAGTGCTTGTACACCACAATAGGCAAAAAAGTACTCAAGCCATTTGGGATACTATGTGGAAAGGCCTCTGGTAATTCAATGATATTTTCGTATAAGTCAATATAGTTACTTTCTTTCCTAAGCCGAGAAATAACCTTTAGGCTGTTTCTGTAGACAGAAGGTATTACCTTCATGGCCTCGAGAGTAGCATGTTTAATCTGCTGAGATGCCCAGAAAGGATCAGCATGTGCACCACCGAGAGGTTCCTGAAAGAGATGACAAACAAAACCATCATTCGTAGTAATGTCCCTTCATCATGGATTCTAAATATTTTCCTGTCCTAAACCAAATTAAGTATAAAGGTGAAAAGTATATAACTGGTAAGAGTTCTTACTGGAATAATTGCACCCGCTATCCGGACCCTGTAATGTTCCTGAGTTGTGATCCTCAGTTTCTCAGCTGCCTATTCAATTAGAATTTTAGTAATGGAAAACCATTTTTTGTTCCACAAATTTGAACAACTATTTCTCATATACCTTCGGAGCTGCTTGTGAAGATTTCCATAATATTGCAGCACAAGCTTCAGCACTGGCCAAAGAAACAAACGTTGTTAGATAAAATTATTGATAAGCCTCAATTATTGGGCTTGTCCATATTTATGAATCATCATTGGTAACATATTGGAACTAATCTTGACTTTGGAAACTTGGTGTTTACTGTGCAGACTGATGAAAATTGCAAGAATCCTACATGGGAAGCCATTGGGTATCATCCTCCAGAGACAAAAGAGACCCCATCTGAAAACAAGAAAGAAAGACCACTTGAAAGGGGGATTGTGGAAACTGCATATGAGAGTGATGAAACTTTGAAAGAATCTTTATCAACGAAAGGTCTACCTCTAACTGAGGATACAAAAGACAACACCTTTAAGATTAAATGTGATGGCGTGATTGTTGGTTCTGGATGTGGTGGAGGTGTCGCAGCTGGAATCGTTGCAAAATCAGGTTACAAAGTCGTTGTGCTAGAGAAAGGTCATTACTTTGTGCCAGAAGACTATTCTAGTCTTGAAGGCCCTTCTTTGAGTGAACTCCATGATACAGGTGCAATGCTTAGTAGTCTTGGTGGAAAGGTACTGATTATGGCTGGAACAACAGTTGGTGGTGGATCTGCCATAAACTGGTCTGCTTCCATTAGAACTCCAAATGATGTTCTCAAAGACTGGTCCGTGAGTCACAAGATTTCATGGTTTGGAACTTCTGAATATCAGTCTGCCATGGATGCAGTATGCAAACGTATTGGTGTGACAGAGAATTTTGCTGAGGAAGGACTTCAGAATCAGGTAATACGAAAAGGGAGTGAGAATCTTCGTTTGAAGGTGGAGAAAATACCAAGAAATTCTTCTGAGAATCATTATTGTGGTTCCTGTGGATGCTATTAATGCAGGTGCCGTTATCTTGTTGTAACAGTGTGTACCTCTGCATAGAACTCTTATTGAGGCATTTAGAGTGATAATCACATTATGGTAGTAACAAAGAGAAAAATGATAAGAAAAAAAAAATAGAAAACACACAAAACAAATAAAAGACAAAACTCAATTAGAACATATGAGTTGTAGTCCTGTTACAAAAAACCCAATTTAGCACATATAATTTGAAATGTGACTCAGCTATTCATGGTAAATTGGAAGGGAAATCATTTTAGCGGATCAATTTAACTCATTTAGATGGAGAGCTTGAAGTCAGCAAAATCATGGTAAAGGCTCTTAATAAAATTTTTAAGGCCCAAAATGTGGGTAAGGGGGACATGCAAAGAATGAAAACAGGAAGGCAGTTCATACATATTCGGAGACACCTCGCATTCAAAATTCATCGAAAAAAAACCCGAAATACACAGTGAGGAAGCAACATGCAACACTGACCAGGGCAACATCGCAATAACTCGGAAACCAACAACATAAGGTCTAACAGTGGACATGCATGGCAAAATATTTGTTGAGGGTCCAAAAAGGCCGACCTATTAATGCTTTCAAAACAACTTCCATTCAGAATTCGGACCCCAAAAAACCCAAATACACACTCAGGAAGAAAGATGCAACCCCGACAACTCAGACGCCAAGAACATTGGTTTGAAGAATGGACATGCATGTTAAAATCTTTGTTTAGAATCAAAATAGGACCATGTATTAACACTTTGAAACCAGCTATCAGTCAAAATTCAAGGCAAAAAACCCCAAAGCACACAGTAAGGCCCAAATCAAACCGAAAGGGCAAAGTACCTCCAAGAGGTGCTGTGCCACGGAGAGGAGAGACAAGTTAAGAGGAAGACGGCAGCTGTATTTACCTTGACCGACCTTGAGGTGGAAACACCGACGCTGTTGTGCACTTCTCGGGTGAATTGACGAAGGATCGGAAAAAGGAAAAGCACGGGAAGGGTTACCATTTATAGGGAGGGAATGGGACGTACCGTAATGCCCCTGGAGTAGCCGTTAATTACGGAACTACCATTAGTGCTCTCCGCTTTCGGAAGTGCCCACGACCGAGGAAAGAATTACCGAAATGCCACTCGTCGTCCGACGAAAGTGGCACTTATTATAAAGAGCAATAAATAAATAAATAATTAGTTAAAGTTTAGCTAATTTACAATTTACCACTAATATATAGTGTTAATTATGGTTTGAGTTTGTATAATTCGAATTTTGTATAATTTTTGTATAATGTAATTTTGTATAATATAATTTGTATAGCTGTTTAAAGTTTAAATATTTGTGTTTGTATTTGTATTAGCCAAGAATATCAAGAAAAATAAAGAAGACCCCTTTTCTTTGTCTTAATTCATTATTTTGAATGTATATAAAAATAACTCAATTTTGCAAGCATACCGGTTAATTATACAAAGTCACCCTTGAAATTGTACAAATCTGTAGATTATATAAACAATCGTTGTAGCTGCAATTACAAAATCAATTACCTAAATAGTTACTTTGGTCTCTTAAATTTCAAAACTAAGCTATTTAAAAAAAATTACCTTTATTAATTTAGTGCATTTGGACTGTCGAAATTCAATTTAGTCGCCTAATCTCTTTAAATGCCAAATCGATAGTCAATTTTTTTTTATAACCTCATTATAACAATCAACTTTTTGCTCGAAATCATTTTTAAAAATTTTATTTTACTTTTTTACAACAATTTTGATTATAATAGTAAAAATCATCATTATAATAGTACGTTCTTTGTAAAATTACTCTCATATAGTTACTATCTTTTTTTTGTAATAAAATAATAGTCATTTTTATAGATATAAATTTTCTAAAATTATAAATTATATATATCTATTATATAGAAATGTGAAAGGTAGGACGACCAACGGTAGTGTCACGCCCCGGGAGGGTACCCTAGGCGTGGCCGGCACTCAGAGACTATTGCTAGTCCCCAAGCGAACCACTTAGCTTCATCACATCATTCAATCAAATAGTTCTACTGAACAGCGGAAAATATAAATATGTAATGGACACATCTCATCTAAAGTCTCAAAAGAGTATATATAATAATAAGGGCTAGTGGAAAGAACTAGCTCACAATCTCATCATCAACACTCGACCATCGTCTATGAAGCCTCTATCACTATCATGTGGTGCCAATGACAAATCCATGGCTACCTAAAATAAAAGAAGTAGTCTAATCTAACTCTAAAGCATGATGAAATAAAAGAGTGAATCCTCCGAAGTAGGGGAGGCTCACCAATCAGCTGCAATCTCGGATCCTCGACGAAGTGCCTGTTAACGATCTCTAATACCTGCCTCTGCATCATAAAACGATGCAGTCCCAGAAGGGGACATCAGTACTTGGAATGTAATGGTATGTAAAATAGCTGAGTGAAACAGAAACAAGTAGAATAATATAGGAATAACATCAACTCAACATCATACTCCATCAAAATGCCAAATGTCTATCTAAGGAAAGAATAAAGAGTAGACAATTGACCCATCAATATCTCATCAATGCATCATCAATACATCATACTCACCTCAAGGAAACTCAACCAAGAGAGCTCGACTCAAAACATCACATCAATTATCAACATCAGAGTTCTATCAAAATGGAACCTAACTGGGAGTTTCTTTAACCGACAACCATCACTTATGAGCCAGTGATGATACAACGAAGCGATGCCGTTGCTACATCCATCCAATACCCTGCCCGGGGTAAAGGACATTCATTAGAAAAGAAAATTAGTCCTCATAGGGACAAGAAAGGAGCCATCCGCGTTGCGGTTCAATCCCCTCTTCCTACGCGGGCCACGTAGTTAATGGGTTCAAGTGGGACTCACTCTTACCCATTTCGGTGCTCGATACTCCTCCCAGAACTCGACATGCTCATAAAACATTAACATTTATTTGTCCCATAGGGACACATTACATTATCATTAGTCCCCATAGGGGCATAACACAATATCATTGGCATCTCCTTTACATTAACATTAACATCATTGTCATTCCATCTCATTAACATCAACATCATTGTCATTCCATTTCATTAACATTAACACCATGGACTTTAGGGACACTAGTTTAGGAACTTTGACTCTCAACTTAGAGACAATCCCACATTCACATTCTCAACATTCATCATTCATTATTTTATCATTACTCTAGACTCTACACACACCCATGTTCATCATGCATGCTTTTTTAGAATACATATGCGATAGATATAAGGTTTTCAACTACATGCTTTTCAAGAAAATAGTTTAAAAGGATGCATGAGGGTTTTTATGAGGGTCATCATCAATGCAGGAAAATCTGTAGGTTTATGCATAAAATAATGGCATTTATTCATTACATTACATGAATTAACATGTTTCACTTCATTACCCTAACATCATTCACCATTAAACTTCAATACATTACTCATGGGGCACATGGGAGGACATTCCCATGCTTTAAGTTTAGCCTTACATACCTGGAAATTTGATATTACAATCAAAATTTGATGAATACTCGTTTCTTGGAGAAAATCCTCAACCTCGATAGTTCTTTTAGAATGGAAGGACTTGGAAAGACATTGTTGAAGAACTTCTTTTTGATTCTTGACTTCTTGACTCAAAATCTTTAGAGTTTCTTGATAAAAGAACCCTAATCCATGGAAAGAAGAATCAAGGAATCCTTTCTTGGGATTCTTGAATTCGTTTCTTGAAACCCTAGGTTAGGATTTAAGATCCTATTAGGGATTTCATGAATAGATAGAGAAATTAGCTTAAATCTTATGAAGAATAACTCACCTTGATGAAGAATCTTGAAAGTTAATCCTAACTTGATGACTTTCTTGATGATTCTTGAGCGTTTTATGTTTAGGAGTGAAAGAGAGGGTTTTGACTTATGAAACTGACGTATTATGCGTTTTGGGACCTTAAATAGACCCCCAAAGGCTTTAGGGTAAAAGTACCCTCAAAATAAAATAAAGAAACTTCGGTTAGCTTATCCAGAGAGGGTCTGCGATATGTCCGCGACGCGGAGCCGTCGCGGACCTTCAGACAGCTCTGCAGGTCTCCAGTAAAATGGTCATAACTCTCTACTCCGAACTCCGTTTAATGCGAAATAAGATGCGTTGGAAAGATAATTCAAAGATCTTTAATTTGATATATTATAGGTCACCTAACGCATTATACTTTAGGAGATATGGTCATTTAAAGTTGACCCTTCCATCAACTCATATGAAAACTTAGTTGCTAGAAATTCTTTGGACTTGGATTGATGTAAAAGATCAATTATAACTCTAAATCACATCTAATATACTTTAAATACTTAGGAATTGATCCTATCATATGAAGTATGGCTCAATCTTAGGAAAAAAAAAGTTGGGGTGTTACATTATCTCCCCCTTGGGATCATTCATCCTCAAATGATGAGTAAGGTAGACATCAAGGCACGAATAAGAATCAGAACTCTTCTCAAAACTCATTCAATCAATCAAACTTTTACTCGTCATCAATCTCAAACCATCTCCATTCAGACTCAGGAATGGACACATCAACTCAGAAATAGAAAACTCAATTTAAATCAAAGAGTAAGGAAATTACATCTTACATTCTCTTGATCAAGCACGAATGGAATGTCGAAACTCAATCAATTTGGATCATTTAGACACCTCGTCAATCAGTCTTTCGAACTCAGGAGGAAGCCATCAACTCAAACCGAGAATAGGAACATCGTATAAATAAGACTTTGAGGACATTCTCATGCTCAAGTCCCCACCTCAATTGTTCTCCTTTTTCATGGCACTTTACCCCATCAATGCAAACTCATAGCTCTTATTCAAACCTCTACTTAACCATCTCTTCTTCTTTTATTCAGGCCCAGTTTCTAAGCCTCAAGGTGTTATTCTTAAGGTGATCATATTCATTCAAAGCTAATCCTCATTACTCAGCTCTATACTCGGAACACTTATTATGAAGTCTTCAATAGTCTATCATTCAACTCGCACCATAACAATCAATTTGACTATGTCTCAGAACCTTTCAAGCCTACTTGTCACTTCTACCTCTACCATTCAATGAACCTTCACTCAAAGTCACATCAACATACTTTTACCTATCAATTGCGCATCACATGATCTCATCTCTTTCCTCATTCCTATCTCTATCCCTTCATGACACAAGTTTAATACCGATATTACAATGAGGATACATTCACTCCTTCTCATTTACTCTCACTCTCAGTCTACTATCATCAACATCACTATTTGGACATGGAGGAATTCATCATCTCCCCCTTTGAAGAAACCCCCAAACTACTACCTCTCCATGCAGAATAAGCATGATTATACCTCTAAAGATTGATACTCTACATCATACCCTCAACAATGGCATAACAAGCCGAAGGTCAGTGCATGCGTAAGATGACATCAGAATCAAGAACTCTCACTCCATAATAACTTGTACTTTGAGAACACTGCTCATCCTCATCTATAACCTTAAAAGGAAATGGCATCACATCATCATCAACATTAAGAACTCTCATTCTTTCTTGAATTCTTCCACCTCAAGCTCTTAACCCCTTCTCTCAAGCCCTACTCTTATTCAATTATTATAAAAGGACTTAGAATGGGATTTTAGACCCTTTTTCATGTTAAAACAACTTATATTAGTCGTATAGGAAGTTTACAAGGTATTAGGAATGGACCAGAATGACCCTCTATAATTTTAGAAATTTTCAGCCTCGAAGTGACTCAGTCCGCGACGCGGACCGGTCGCGAACAGTACACCTTTTGCAAAAGAAATTTTGAACGGATTTTTCCAATCCCGTCGAAAAATTTGAAAAAAAACACAAGTGTCACTCCGCTACAGGTGGGCGACGCGCCTCTGTCGCGCACCGACACTGTTTCGGTGTTCGGATCGAAAAAATTATCTTTTCACTCAGTCACTCTAAAAAAATCGACCGAAGCCTTTCCCCCACTCAAATTTTTGTGCTGATCACAAATCTGGCCTCGGAGCCATCCGAGCATCAGAAGACGTGTTATGCGCACATCTCTCCTCTAGGGGTACTTTGGTAATTTCACTGGGCCTTACATCAACTCTTCCTTAGCTCTCAAGGTCCTCTCTTTAGATTCATAAATCAATTTCCTCTACTAGGTTATAAGTATATACCTCCACATGGTCAAGGAATCACTATCCACAAGAATATCTTAAACTCTTCTATTATGCTATAGTCGCATACATATAGCTAGCCACTCAGACTCTTTTCAACGGTATTACTCTTAGCTCATTCCAGTCTCTATGTAAATCATTATATTTGCTATTCTTATGGCATACATAACCACTTCCCATAACTCTCATAATCTAACCCCTTCTTTTGCTTGCTGGCGCTCAACTTCTGTGCTCCCATAAATTTAATTGCATAAGAATTAGTCTATCATGGAAACTCGTCATCATCTATTGACAAGCCTCAAATCAACTTAGTTACTCATCATGATTAAGATTACTTACATTAGCCTACTCCACATCGAGAACTCAAATATACTATCTGGATTCTTATAGTAGTAATAAATTAGAGCTTCACACATCTTTACACAATCATGGATACATATCTCAAGCCTCTTCTTATCTGTCTAACCTCATAACTCGATGAGTCTCATGAACTCACAATTAAAAAAAAATCATAAGCCTAATTTAGATCTATCACATTGAAAGCACTCTTTTCCTCTATTCAACATCTACACTTCACCCTCAATAGTATGAATACTACAACACATCAACATAACTTCCTTTCTAGTTTGAGCACACTCTTTCACATTCTAACAACTCTTCCTCTATAACTCATAATGAAAATCACTAGAGTACTTATGACTCTTTCATCAAACTTATGGCAATTAACTCAGCACATCATTACTTACCTAATAAATATGTAACTCGAACTACGAGCCTCAATCAGCCATCACTCTTGTCATCTCGTCCCTTTCTTTCCATCATCATCCTTCTAACTCTGGGATGACTCGATTTTACTCAGGATTTATAAGACCTCATATCTCACTCTTAGGTGGTAACATCAAACTCTTTAGAGACATAAGTTTCTCTCTCATGGGTCACCTCGGAAGATAGTTTTGAAAAACAAATGGGTCTAGGTACATCTAGAGCTAACTCAAATGCACGATTCATATGATTAATAGTGCACCTTCTTAGTCAATTGACTTTGCATCTCAGTCGGCTTCTCTTAAGCCTAGACAGTCTTTCGACCATTCCGATTACTTTATCTCAAAGGATCTCATCTGTAAGAGCATGAAAATTACTATCTCTATCACCTTGTGGACGAGGCATCATTGAAAAATTTAGAGCAACGCACGAATCATCGCAGATTTCTTAGGAAAGAGCTCTATCGCACGATCAGAATCAGAAAGAAGGGAAACATTTCCTAAATGTCCTATAGCCTCCCCATTATGGATGTGGCACGCTTCACACCAATAATAAGGACTCTACTAGACACGGCTTCATAGACTCCCTAGGACACTTGAACTCTGTGCTCTGATACCAAGTTTGTCACGCCCCGGGAGGGTACCCTAGGCGTGGCCGGCACTCAGAGACTATTGCTAGTCCCCAAGCGAACCACTTAGCTTCATCACATCATTCAATCAAATAGTTCTACTGAACAGCGGAAAATATAAATATGTAATGGACACATCTCATCTAAAGTCTCAAAAGAGTATATATAATAATAAGGGCTAGTGGAAAGAACTAGCTCACAATCTCATCATCAACACTCGACCATCGTCTATGAAGCCTCTATCACTATCATGTGGTGCCAATGACAAATCCATGGCTACCTAAAATAAAAGAAGTAGTCTAATCTAACTCTAAAGCATGATGAAATAAAAGAGTGAATCCTCCGAAGTAGGGGAGGCTCACCAATCAGCTGCAATCTCGGATCCTCGACGAAGTGCCTGTTAACGATCTCTAATACCTGCCTCTGCATCATAAAACGATGCAGTCCCAGAAGGGGACATCAGTACTTGGAATGTACTGGTATGTAAAATAGCTGAGTGAAACAGAAACAAGTAGAATAATATAGGAATAACATCAACTCAACATCATACTCCATCAAAATGCCAAATGTCTATCTAAGGAAAGAATAAAGAGTAGACAATTGACCCATCAATATCTCATCAATGCATCATCAATACATCATACTCACCTCAAGGAAACTCAACCAAGAGAGCTCGACTCAAAACATCACATCAATTATCAACATCAGAGTTCTATCAAAATGGAACCTAACTGGGAGTTTCTTTAACCGACAACCATCACTTATGAGCCAGTGATGATACAACGAAGCGATGCCGTTGCTACATCCATCCAATACCCTGTCCGGGGTAAAGGACATTCATTAGAAAAGAAAATTAGTCCTCATAGGGACAAGAAAGGAGCCATCCGCGTTGCGGTTCAATCCCCTCTTCCTACGCGGGCCACGTAGTTAATGGGTTCAAGTGGGACTCACTCTTACCCATTTCGGTGCTCGATACTCCTCCCAGAACTCGACATGCTCATAAAACATTAACATTTATTTGTCCCATAGGGACACATTACATTATCATTAGTCCCCATAGGGGCATAACACAATATCATTGGCATCTCCTTTACATTAACATTAACATCATTGTCATTCCATCTCATTAACATCAACATCATTGTCATTCCATTTCATTAACATTAACACCATGGACTTTAGGGACACTAGTTTAGGAACTTTGACTCTCAACTTAGAGACAATCCCACATTCACATTCTCAACATTCATCATTCATTATTTTATCATTACTCTAGACTCTACACACACCCATGTTCATCATGCATGCTTTTTTAGAATACATATGCGATAGATATAAGGTTTTCAACTACATGCTTTTCAAGAAAATAGTTTAAAAGGATGCATGAGGGTTTTTATGAGGGTCATCATCAATGCAGGAAAATCTGTAGGTTTATGCATAAAATAATGGCATTTATTCATTACATTACATGAATTAACATGTTTCACTTCATTACCCTAACATCATTCACCATTAAACTTCAATACATTACTCATGGGGCACATGGGAGGACATTCCCATGCTTTAAGTTTAGCCTTACATACCTGGAAATTTGATATTACAATCAAAATTTGATGAATACTCGTTTCTTGGAGAAAATCCTCAACCTCGATAGTTCTTTTAGAATGGAAGGACTTGGAAAGACATTGTTGAAGAACTTCTTTTTGATTCTTGACTTCTTGACTCAAAATCTTTAGAGTTTCTTGATAAAAGAACCCTAATCCATGGAAAGAAGAATCAAGGAATCCTTTCTTGGGATTCTTGAATTCGTTTCTTGAAACCCTAGGTTAGGATTTAAGATCCTATTAGGGATTTCATGAATAGATAGAGAAATTAGCTTAAAGCTTATGAAGATAACTCACCTTGATGAAGAATCTTGAAAGTTAATCCTAACTTGATGACTTTCTTGATGATTCTTGAGCGTTTTATGTTTAGGAGTGAAAGAGAGGGTTTTGACTTATGAAACTGACGTATTATGCGTTTTGGGACCTTAAATAGACCCCCAAAGGCTTTAGGGTAAAAGTACCCTCAAAATAAAATAAAGAAACTTCGGTTAGCTTATCCAGAGAGGGTCTGCGATATGTCCGCGACGCGGAGCCGTCGCGGACCTTCAGACAGCTCTGCAGGTCTCCAGTAAAATGGTCATAACTCTCTACTCCGAACTCCGTTTAACGCGAAATAAGATGCGTTGGAAAGATAATTCAAAGATCTTTAATTTGATATATTATAGGTCACCTAACGCATTATACTTTAGGAGATATGGTCATTTAAAGTTGACCCTTCCATCAACTCATATGAAAACTTAGTTGCTAGAAATTCTTTGGACTTGGATTGATGTAAAAGATCAATTATAACTCTAAATCACATCTAATATACTTTAAATACTTAGGAATTGACCCTATCATATGAAGTATGGCTCAATCTTAGGAAAAAAAAAAGTTGGGGTGTTACAGATAAGCAAAAAATAATAATTCTATAAGCATTTTTCAATAAAAAGATGAAGCATAAAGAATTAAGGATATATCTTTTATTTTATCCTAATTTATTAAAATATTATATATTTTGCATTATGCTTGTCCCTAAATTCTCTCACGTAGCTCAATATCCTACACAAATTTCATATATTAACTCTTTTGTTAGCATGTGAAATTACTTTTTTATCCTTGATCATCATTGATTTTATATTTCTATAGCATATAATAGAAAAATGTTTCTACAAATATATATTTTTGGCTATATTTCTTGATAGATTTTTATTAGTGTGAAATTACATTTTTACCCTTAGTCATCCTACCTTTTATATTTCTATATAATAGAAATAGAAATATAGCTTTCTATATACTAAATATGATAGAAATAATTCATTTTACACTTTTATTCATAAAATGCACTCCATAAGTGCAATTTATGTTATTATACATAAAATGCACTCCGTGAGTGCAATTTATGTATTAATTCATAAAATGTGTGTGATGATATGCGTCTGATGTGTTTCGAAAGAAAA
Source organism: Solanum rostratum (assembly GCA_029948455.1). Lineage (NCBI taxonomy): Eukaryota > Viridiplantae > Streptophyta > Magnoliopsida > Solanales > Solanaceae > Solanum > Solanum rostratum. Next base: position 9,598,967 of record CM057053.1, on the reverse strand, counting down.
TGAATTGAAATAAAACAAGCCTGAATCGTGGACTTGCTCCACCATTATTTTCCAACGATGCTTTTAATGAGGGTCGTTTCAGTCTTTTCCCACCCCTCTTATACTTCACCCACGACTTCCTAAGGTTTTGTTCACCTTAAAACACTTTCTAAGCATATTCCTAATCACTTTACACTATTCTAACTCAATAACTAGGGCTAAAGAGAGAAGAGGAGGCTAGAGTTCAAGAACTTTAAGGCAAAGCTTCATCTTTTGATTTTCCAGTCTTCATTCTAGGTGTGTAAGGGTAACTAAAACATGAATTCTGTTCTTCCATATGCCCCAGACATGTGATTGGTTGATTTGTGAATGATTCAAGTCTCCCATGAATGAATTCTTGAAATTCTAGGGTATTATTGCACAACCTTACCTAACTGATAGTTTTTATATATTAAACACTTTTAATTAATGATTTGACCTTTTTCTACATAAACTTTAGCTATATTTTGACTATAAGTAAATGTCTACATGTATCGATTGGGTCTAGAAGTATGAATTGTGAAAGCCATAAATGTGAATGGGATTGAACATGATGATAGTCTTAATGAAACTTGATGGTCCTTTGTAGGTTCATAATTTGAACCCAAATGATTGATTAGAACTAAATGTTGTCATAATTACATATCTAAATCACCCTCGAAAGATGTGATGGATTGATTGGTTGAAAGAATTGATTGTGATAGAATTGATGAATTGATAAGAGTCCAACTGTGACTTCTTGATTGGATATATTGATTGGTTGAAAGGTTTGATTGTATTTAATAGATGAATTAATAAGAATCCGATCGGGACTCGTCAATTGGATAGAATTTTATAAGCATTGAGTCTGGGGTGGAGTATCGAGCACCAAATTGAGTAAGATTAAGTAACAAATTGAACTCAATAACTATGTAGCCAAACGTAGGTGAGAATTGAATCATAAATTGAATGAATTCCTTATTTTTTCCTACAAGAACTTGATTAATTGTTTTTGATCCATGATTGGTTGATTCGTTATTTACCCTGACAAAGTATTTGACGGTTGTGGCAACAACAACAAGCTTGTTGTATGATCACTAACTCATAAGTGATTGTTGTCGGATAAGAAAAACTTTCAAATAGGTCTTGATAGTACTTTAATAATTGAATTGGGTTGGACTGGATTGTATATGATTGGTCTCTATCTAAATCGTATTTTAACTTTAGAGTTATGACATCTGATTGAGTTCCTTATCTTTCTGATTTGAGTTACATGGGCTGATTGTAACCTCGATAAAATTATCAAAATACCCCTAGAAGAGAGATGTTCGCATAACATGTCTTCCCAAACTCCAATGGAAAATCTGAGACCGGAAATGCAATCAGCATGAAAAATTGAGTGAATAAATGATCTAGATTGATTGTTAGAGTAACCGAATCAAAAGATAATTTTTTGGGGCGAAAATGATTTCCTATTTTAAGTGCACGACAGGAATGTGACGCGGACCTGCCACAGAGTTACACTTAGACTTGGCCCCAGTATTTTCTACGAGATGAGGAAACTCAATCGGAAAATTTTTAGCGAAAACCCCCAAAAAACATCAGAGTCCGCGATGCGGACATTGTTTAACGAGGCGAATGTTTTTCAGTTTTTCATGAGAGGCATTGCAGACCTTTCCGACCCCTCCTAAACATAAAACATGATAAAAAAAATAGGTTGTTTGGAGCGTAAAAGGGGTTTTAATTCCCATTCCAAAGTCTTTTCTAAGTTCTAACAAAGGCTTGGGCTAAAGAGAAGAGAAGAAGAGCGAGAATTCAAAAGATTGAGGAGAGTCCTTACGAGGTTGATTGTCAAAGTTTCATCCCAGGTATGTAAGACTAAACTAAAACATGGAAGTGTCCTTCCATGTGCCCCCATTGATGATAATAGAGGAATTGAGAGTATAATGAGTCTACATGCATGTGCCCTTATTGATGGTAATAGAGGAGTTGAGAGTATAATGAGTCTACATACATGTGCCCCAATTGATGGTAATAGAGGAGTTGAAAGTATAATGAGTCTACATACATGTGCCCCCATTGATGGTAATAGAGGAGTTGAATATTTTCTTGTAAATTATATATATATATATATATATATATATATATATATATATATATATATATATATATATATATATATATATATATATATATATATATATATATATATATTACATGTATTTTCATGTGTTGATGATCATCATAATCTTGATTAACTGATTACATACTTTTCATGAGTTATTGCATAAACCCTATATGTTACTTTGTAAAAGAATGCATGAATGAACCTAAAGATTGAATCTAGAGTCTTGACTTGAGTATGTTGATTGTGATTGTGATGTTAGGATCATGATGAGCTAATAGAGTTTGATGATCCCATGTGTATTCATAATTGAACTCCAGAGTTTTGTCTAATTGACTTCTTCCTAATGATTAATCTAAGCCTGAGCTATTGAATGAAATTTGAGTTGATGAGATAACTTGAGATGATAGGTCGAAAGGCCCAATTAAGTTGAGTTAATGAGATGATGAGAGTCTCTACAAGGCTAATTGAGATGACTGATTGAGATGAGGAGTCTTATGAGCATTTAGGTTTGGGAGGAGTATCGAGCACCGAAATGAGTAAGAGTAAGTCCAACTCACACTCATTAACTACGTCGCCAAACGTAGGTGAGGATTGAACCATTACATTAAAGGTTCTTTCTTGAGTAAAAGTCCATGAAAGCAATGGAGGACTTTAGACCTAGGCTCCTTGTGGGTCTGAGTTATTCTTTACCTGACAAGTACGAAATGGTTGTGGCAATATCAGTGGGATTGTTGTACAATTACTAGTTCATAAGTGATTGTTGTCGGATAAGAGAAACTCTCAGATAGGTCCCACCCTGATAGTACTCTGAGTTGATTGATGAGTTTTGATTGATATTTATAGGTTATTTGTTTACTCTTTATTCTTGCTTTACATAGACATTTGACATCCTGATTGAGTATCTTATCAATTGATGTGATTCTATATTATTCTACCTATATCTTTTTATTCAGTCATTTTACATACTCGTACATTCCACGTACTGATGTCCGTTTGTATTGCACCGTTTAATGATGCAGAGGCAGGTACTAGAGATCGTCAACAGGCACACCATTGAGGATCTATTGCAGTCAGCTAAGTTGGTGAGACTCCCTTACTTCGAAGGATCCTTATTTTATTTTCATCCAGCTATTAAAGTCACACTTCAGACTAGCTTTATCTTTGAGTTGAGGTAGCCACGGGTCTGTCATTGGCACCAATCGATAGTGATAGAGGCTTCATAGAATAAATTCGAGTTGTTAAGTTGAGATTCTATTGAGCTACCTTCTTTCAGACTAGCTATTTTATTTATATGATTTTGAGATTGAAAATGTCCATCATTATTTATCTTTAGTCTTACGCTGATTGGTTAGTAATATTGAATGAATGAATGTGATGAGACCAAGTGGTTCTCTTGGGGACTAGCAATAGTCTTTGAGTGTCGGCCACGTCTAGGGTACTCCCGGGGCGTGACAATCTTGGTATAAGAGCACAAAGTTCAAGTGTCCTAGGAAGTCTATGAAGTCGTATCTAGTAGAGTTTTATTTATGGATGTATTGTGCACCACACTTTATAGGCAGGAGGCCATAGGGCATTAGGAATGGTTACACTTCTTTTACATTCCAATTCGCGCGATAGAGTTAAACTCTAGGAAAGTTCTCTTCTAATTAATGTGTTACGCCTTTATAGAATTGTGTTCATGCTTCCAAGTAGAGCTGATAAAGGAAAAGGGTGTCCGGTTACACAGGATGTTAACCAACCCGAGCCCCAGAATCAGGATGAACCCATAAGCTAGTCGTCCCTGTTCTGCAGCCATGACAGATTGACATCAGCAATGTTGAGCTTTGCCAGGCCATTCAAACTTTGGCCCAAGCTGTGACAACACTAGTTGTTAGACAAGGAGCAGGCAGGGAAGGTATTCTTAATACATCCAGAGTTCGTGAGTCCTTGAGAATGAACCTGCCTGAGTTTTGAGAGGTCGAAGAGGAATGGGAATGAGAGTCACTTTCAAACAGGGCCTCTTAACTTTAAAGCTCAGGGATCTTATTCATAGGTTATTATGACTCGAGGTTCCCAAGGCAAGCCACCTTGTGACATGTGTGGCAAATTTCACTTGGGGGAATGCCATAAAGGGAGTGTTGGATGTTACAAGTGTGGCCGAGTGGGTCACTTCCAAAGGAAATGTCCAAAACGGGCTAAAAAGGCTCAAGCTTCTATACCAATACCACTAGTTAGAGAAAATTAGAGAGATGTTACTGCTGGCACAAGTGAGGCCACAGACTAGCTGTATGTCGTGGGTGATCGTCATGATTAGGAAGATTTTCTAGATGTCTCTCCAGATGTTACGACGGGTGTGATTCCAGTCTTTACTCGCTTTTGATGTTATCTATGAGAGAAAAACTTATGTCTCTTAAGAGTTTAATATAGCTACCTAAGAGTGTGACTTGAGGTCCCCTACACCGTAAGCAGAGATGTCATTCCAAAGCTAGAATGACGACGATGGAGAAGAAAGGACGAGATAGTGAGAGTAATAGTTGATTGAGGCTTGTAACTAAAGTTATTACCTATTAGGTAAGTAATGAGGTGATGAGTTAATTGCCATAAGTTTTGATGAAATAGTAGTAAGTACCCTTTGGTTTTCATGACAAGGTATAAAGAAAGAGTTAATGTCAGGATGTGTTAGAGTGTGTTCAAACTGGAAAGAGGGTTGTGTTGAGGTGTTATAATATTCGTATTAATGATGGTGAAAAATAGATGTTGAATAGGGGAGTAGAGTATTTTGGGGTGATAGATCTAGACTAGGTTTACGATCTTAAAGGGAGAGCCTCATGTAATTCATAGAGTTATGAGTTTAGCTAGATGAAGAGGTATAATGAACGGGTAATAACTCTTAAGTTGTGAGGAGGGGATGTGTTGATTGAGTATTTACTATGAGATTTTAGTGAGCCAACATTCTCAATTTTTACCCAGTAGTTGTAAGTTGGTGTGGTATTAAAGAAGTGTGTGATGCCCGTGTTAGTACTAGACCCTAAGCTTGAATTTTGAGGAGTAGTGTGAAAGAGGAGATAACATTGTGACAGTGATAGTCTTAGTTGGAGATTTGATCTAAGAGGTTTGCCATAGTGTATGTCTGAGATGAAGATGCTAATTTGTAAGGAGAATGAAGTTATGGGCAGGGTACAAGTGCCCCTTAGATAGAAATTATGAATTGGAGATGAAACATTTGACGGAAGAGGCTTAAGATGCGTATCTGGTGATAGTGTAAAGTTGTGTAAATCTCTAAATTATGACTGCTATTAGAATCCAGATAGTATATTTGAGTTTTCAATGAGGGGTAGGCTGATGTAAACATCCTTATCATCACGAGTAACTAAGTTGATTGGGGCTTATGGATAGATGATGATGAATTTTCCATTATACTCTAATTCTTATATAAATGAATTTTTGGGAGCACAGAAGTTGAGCGTTAGAAGGCTAAGATAGAGGTTAGATTGTAAGAGTAATGGAAAGTGGTTATGTACACCAATAATAGTAGCAAATATAGAAAGAGTCCAAAGAGACAGGAAGGAGCTAAGAATAGTATCCTTGAAGAGAGCCTTAGTTCTATTATAGATATATGCGACTATAATATAATAGAAGAGTTTAAGATATTCTTGTGAATAGTGATTCCCTAACCGTGTGGAGATATGTACTTACAACCTAGTAACGGGAATTTTTATAGAATATGGACGATCGTTAGCAGTATATTTACCCAACTAAGAGTCGGGGTCGAACCCACAGGGAATAGGTTGAAACAACTTTACTAGTTTTCCTACTTTGATCGTTGGTTCGATTTCCAAAAAACAAACAATGCGAAAAAGTAAAAATGGGGGGTTTTAAACTAAGATCCTAACTATGAGTACGAATGCAGATAAAATAAACTAAGGTTTAGACAGTTTAATGATGACCTAGGGTTGCGGTCCCCATGACATATAACTATTAAGCATCTAACATCGGGTTTATTGTTCTTTATATTGCATGCAAAATCTAGCGAGTTGGGTAGCTTCTAGTTCACCTCCCGGTCCTTTCTAGAAGTATATCATTCATCTCCTTCCGGTCTCAGAATGTTTTCGATACTAAGCCTCGCTTTGGATTTCAGAAAAGTATCACCTCTCGGTCTCAAGTTCTTTAGATACAAGCTAATCCCCAAGCCTAAGTGTACCATCCCCTCTCGAGCTCAAGTGACTTAAACGTAGGTCGATTGCCTCTATCTACTGTTGTAATTCCTAATCATTAATTTCCTTCCGGACAACTAACGAATACGGCAAGTTCTCAATACGTGCACTCATCAAGAAAGACTTTTAAGCAAAGGAAATCACAATACCTACAATACAAGTCTCAATAAAACCTTACGTTTTGCCTATTTCATTAAGACGTCATGATTCCCACAACGCTAGTTATGGGTCTAGATTATTGAACTTGCAAGGTTTAGAACAAGAATCATCATGTAATCCATATTAAATCACTTGCAAGGGAGAAGAAATCAATTCTTAATTCACACGCCAAAACGCAAAGCAAACAGAATTAAAGACTTAAAACGATAATCGAAAACTCACAACTAATGTTATTGGCTTTTTGCTTACTGTCTAGCGTTGTTATTGAAGAGAAAATCTTGAAAAATTTGCATCCGATAGTGTGTCTAGCAGCCCCAAATTATGGGGTGCCAGCCCCCAAGTCCTGGGGTGCAAGATATCCTAAAATCTATAAAACCTAGCTCTATTTATAATCTTAAAACAATCCTAAAACGAGTAGGAAAAGTAAGCCTAATTGGACTAGGAAAGGAATACTAATTTGACTTGGATTTCCAGTCACGTGATATTTCACGGGCTGTACCACGCCCCGTGGTCATTCAGACGTCCCGTAATGGCTTCCGTGGTGCTATACTTTGTGCAAAAGCTTTCCAACTCAGGCCTCCTTCACGCCCATCTTCACGACCCGTGAAAGTGCACACGAGTCGTGGAAGGCAGTCATGAGACTTGCCTTGGCCTTTCTTGTTTTCTCGCTGCCTAGGTGCCTTGTACGAGCACCCTCACGGTTCGTGGAGTGCACCACGGTCCATGAAAAGGGTCGTGGTGAAGTCTTTGATGTCATTCCTGGAGGCTTCAACTGGACAGCCAGTTTCACGGCCGGTGAACATCACCACGGGTCGTGAACATGCCTGTGGTGTGTTCCTTCTCCCATTTTGGTTCTGTTTCGTCTTACTTGGTCCTAGGACATGTAGCTACCGTGATTCAACGATTTTTACACCTTCAAATGTGCTGCATCAATGGTCATTGACAGTAGAAACTTCCCAGCGCAACAATATCAACACGTCTTGATTTTTTCTCCGAGATAGCCTGTGATGTTTGCATCTTAACCTTTGTTGCTGCTTTATTGCCATTTTTCTTTGCTTTCCATCCACATACAGGTATCATATGGTGTGTCTGAATCATCCACCAGCAGTGCTCTTATATGATTTAGCCTATTTTAGCTCCAAATAACCTCAAATCAGTCCAACGCCCATAATTCCATGAAATCCTTCTTTTCCTACAAAACACACATAAAACACATATTAAACTAACAAATGCGCTTAAGAACTCACAATAATTCTATGTATTAAGCATCGTAAAAGTCGTATTTTCACGACTTATCAGAGACCTCCTTGTTTTCGGAGGATTTTCATATTATTATCATTTAGCTTTAGTAATTTATTTTTCTTGAGTTGGGTAACCATGGCCTGTCATGGTACTATCTAAATGTTTAAGTTAGAGGTTTCATAGACACTGAGTAAAGGATGTTATGTATTGTTTTCTTTTCAACTCTTCTTTGTTGGAAATTAACATTTTGTATAAAGACTTTGATTACTTTAATTATATTAAAGTCTATTCCTTGAGGATGTTTCTTCCTCTGTTGAGTATGAGGTGATGATGAGGCCAAGTGGTTCGCTCGGGGACTAGTAATAGCCTTTGAGTGCCGGCCACGCCAAGGGTACCCTCCCGAGGCGTGACAAGTTATAAGCTTAAGTTGGTGAAGTGAAATGCTATGAAAAGGAGCGTAATTGAGATGAGGAGCTGAGCTTGAGGGTGTCCATAGAGTCTTGCATATCACGATGGTCCCCTTTTCGATTAAAGTTGATAGCTTCCTTTTTGAGTTTGAATGACTAATTGTCGAGACATTTAAATGATTCGAATTGATTGAGTTCTAATGTTCCATTCTTGCCTGATGATGAGAACGTTCAAGGTAATTTCCTTACCCTTGATCTAAATTGATTTGTCTATTCCTGAGTTGATATACATATTCCTGAGTCTGAGTAGAGATTGTTTAAGATTGATGAGGAGTCGAGAGTTTGATTGAGTGAGTGAGTATTGAGAAGAGTCTTCATCATATGCGTGCCTTAATGACTGCCTTTACTCATTATTTGAGGAATAATGTTTCCAAGGGGAGATGATGTAACACCTGGTAAAATTATAAAAATGCTCCTAAAAGAAAGATGTGCGTCTAACGTGTCTTCCCAAATTCCGATGGAAAATCCAAGGACGAAAATGCGATCAGCATGAAAATTTGAGTGGGTGAATGGTTTGGGTTGATTCTTAGAGCAACCAGATCAAAAGATTATTTTTTGATGCGAAAACGATTTCTAGAATAAGTGCGCGACAGGTATGCGATGCGGACCTGCTGCGAAAATATACTTAGACTTGGTCCTAATATTTTCTACGGGATTAGAAATCTCAATTGGAGAATTTTAATGAAAAATATCATGGTCCGCGACGCGAACATGGTTTCATGAGGGGCATTCCAAGCCTTTCCAGACCCCTCCTAAACATAAAACATGATCAAAATAGGTCGTTTGGAGCATAAAAAGGCTTTTAATCCCTATTTCTAAGTATTTTCTAAGTTGTAACAAAGGCTAGGGCTAAAGAGGAGAAAAGAGGAGCGAGGATTCAAGAGATTGAGGAGAGTTCTTACGAGGTTGATTGTCAAAGCTTCATACCAGGTATGTAAGGCTAAACTAAAACATGGAATTTTCCTTCCATGTGCCTTTATTGATGGTAATAGAGGAGTTGAGAGTATAATGAGTCTACATACATATGCCCCAATTGATGGTAATAGAGGAGTTGAAAGTATAATGAGTCTACATACATGTGCCCCCAATGATGGTAATAGAGGAGTTGAATATTTTCTTGTAAATTATATATATATATATATATATATATATATATATATATATATATATATATATATATATATATATATATATATATATATATATATATATATTATATTATATGAATTTTCATGTTTTGATGATCATCAGAATCTTGATTAACTGATTAAATACTTTTCATGAGTTATTGCATAAACCCTATATGTTACTTTGTAAAAGAATGCATGAATGAACCTAGAGATTGAGTCTAGAGCCTTGACTTGAGTATGTTGATTGTGATTGTGATGTGAGCATCATGATGAGCTAATAGAGTTTGATGATCCCATGAGTATTCATAATTGAACTCCAGAGTTTTTTCTAATTGACTTCTTCCTAATGATTAATCTAAGCCTTGAGCTATTGAATGAAATTTGAGTTGATAAGATAACTTGAGATGATAGGCCGAAAGGCCCAATTGAGTTGAGTTAATAAGATGTGGAAGGTCCTAAAAGGTATGTACGCGATTGAGGTTGAAGGAGTTAAACTTGCCTCTTATCAGCTTAAGGATGTGACGAATGTCTAGTATACCCAATGGGTAGAGGGGCGAGGTGAGGATGCTGAGTGGAGTGAGTTTGAAAGTACTTTCCTCGGTCACTTCTTTCCTCAGGGATTTAGGGAGGCAAAGATTGAAGAGTTTATAACTTTTCGAAGGATTATTACTTTTTCGAATGGTTGTGGCTTATTCTGAAGGTTATGATTTTTCTGAAGGGTTGTGGCTTTTTCTAAGGTTTTTTCCAAAGGGTTGTGACTTTTTCTAAGGGTTGTGACTTTTTCAAAGGGTTGTGACTTTTTCAAAGGATTGTAACTTTTTGGAAGGGTTGTGACTTTTTGGAAGAGTTATGAATTGTGACTTTTTCAAAAGGTTGACTTTTTTAATGAGTTGTGACTTTTTTGAAAAGTTGTGAATTTTTCAGAGTTATAGACATTTTCAAAGGGTTATGACTTTTCTGAATGATTGTACATTTTTTGAAGGATTGTGACTTTTTGTAGGATATTTTAAAAGGTTGTGACTTTTTCAAGAAGTTGTGACTTTTTTGAATGGATATGACTTTTTCGAAGGATTGTGACTTTTTTGAAGGGTTATGAATTTTTCAAGATGTCGCTTTGCACTCCCTTTTCACATGCTTACCTAAACCAGATATGAACTTTCTCATTCTGTCCCTCATATCCTGGACCATCTCCGAAGTATACCTGGATAGCCGAATGAACTTAAGGCTATACTCTTTGACAGTCAACCCCTTTTGTTTCAGGTTCATAAACTGTTCAATCTTTGCCTCCCTAAACTCCTGAGGAAAGAAGTGATCGAGGAAAGTACTTTCAAACTTGCCTCCTATCAGCTTAAGGATGTGGCGATGTCTAGTATAACCAATAGGTAGAGGGGCGAGGTAAGGATGCTGAGTGGAGTGAGATTGAAAGTACTTTCCTTGCTCACTTCTTTCCTCAGGAGTTTAGGGAGGCAAAGATTGAAGAGTTTACGAACCTGAAACAATAGAGGTTGACTGTCAAAGAATATAGCCTTAAGTTCATTCAGCTATCTAGGTATACTCCAGAGATGGTCCAGGATATGAGGGCCAGAATGAGAAAGTTCGTATCTGGTTTAAGTAAGCATGTGAAAAGGGAGTGCAAAGCGACTTCTTGAAAAATTCATAACCCTTAAAAAAAGTCACAATCTATCTAAAAAAGTCATATCCCTTCAAAAAAGTCACAAATTTTTTAAAAGTCACAACCTTCCGCATCATATACATTCACTCATCATACATTGAACCTAACAATCCCCCACATGAATGGGAATGGCTATAACATGAAATATAGTTATAAACGGACTCGTGAATGATTACAAATAGAGACTAGTTGCATCGAGATAAGTGGGTTTCCCTTTGAACTTTCTGTAGTGAATATCATATGCAGTCGATCAATCTGTAGATGTGATATATTTGAACCGTCGAACTTGAATGTACACCTAGATAATATAAGTCATACAACCAACCTTTTACCATCTATAGTTCTCACGATTTTGTTCGTTTCAGCCATGAACACTTCCCGATTTCATGAGAGCTTAAAAAATCAGCCTTTAATAACATTCTCCTTGAAACGGCTTCCATTTACTCCCACATAGGTGATTTCTAAATGTTTACCCCGTAGAGAAACTATTTGGTCACACCTTATCAAACTTTGAAATCATTAAAAAGTTTCAGTATAAACTTTATCTTGATCACTAGACATTATCTTCATCATGAGAATGGGTTAGATTATTTAACAATGTTGGATCGTCAAACACAACTTTGTCTGATCTCCTTGAACCTAGCTCTTGGGATCTCCAGTCTGCTAGGTAGAATTACCATCATGTTTGACAGTCCTAGGCCTTAAACCCGTCCTCTTAGATGACTTTTCAACTCTCTCTCTAGTTAGGCCTTTTGTAAGTGGATCCGACACATTATTGTTTGACCTTACATAGTCAATTGTGATAATTCCACTAGAGAGTAGTTCTCTAATGGTATTATATCTCCATCTTATGTGACGTGATTTACCATTGTACATCATGCTCCCTGCCCTACTTATTGCAACCTGACTATCACAATGTATGCATACAGGTGCTAATGGTTTAGGCCAAAAAGGGATATCTTCTAAGAAGTTCCGGAGCCATTCAGCTTCTCACCGGCTTTATCTAAAGTGATGAATTTAGATTCTATAGTGGAGCAAGCAATACATGTTTGTTTGGATGATTTCCAAGAAACTGCTCCACCACTTAGAGTAAATATATATCCACTTGTGGATTTTACTTGATCTGATCCAGTTATCAAATTTGTATCACTATATCCTCCAATTACCGCTAGATATTTGTCATAATGCAAAGCATAGTGCTGACTATTTTTTAAATACCCTAAAACTCGCTGCATTGCCATCTAGTGAGTTTAATTAGGATTGTTTGTGTACCGACTCAGCCTACTAACAACACATGCTATACCTGATCATGTACAGATCATAATATACATCAAGCTTCCCACTACTCTCGCATAGTCCAATTGCAAGTCGCTTTCACCACTATTCTTTCTAAGTGTGAAACTCACATCCATTGGAGTCTTGGCAATCTTGAAATCCAAATACCTGAACTTGTCAAATACCTTTTCAATATAGTGGGCAAAGCCAAACTTTGTGGAGTTTGAAGAATTTTGATTCCTAAGATAACATCAGCCACTCTAAGGTCTTTTATTTCAAATTTACTAGCAAGCATTTGCTTAGTTGCATTTATTTCATCCAAGTCTCTACTGATGATCGACATATCACCAACATACAAACAAACAATGACCTTATGATTTGGAGTATCTTTGATGTAAACATATTGATCACACTCATTAATCTTAAATCCATTTGCCAACATAATTTGGTCAAACTTTGTATGCCACTGTTTTGGTGCTTGTTTCAGTCCATAGAGTGACTTTACAAGTTTGCACACTTTTCTTTCTTTACCAGGAACTATAAAACCTTCAGGTTGTTCCATGTAAGTTTCTTCTTCCATCTCTCCATTTAAGAAAACAGTTTTTACTTTTACATCCATTTGATGGATTTTAAAATTATATACTGCTGCTAGTGCGACCAATATCCGAATGGATGTAATCCTTGTCACTGGCGAGTATGTATCAAAGTAATCAATGCCTTCCTTTTGTTTGAAGCATTTGACTACAAGTCTTGTCTTGTACTTGTCAATAGTACCATCTGCCTTCATTTCCTTTTACAGATCCATTTTGATCCTTGAGGATTATTTCACGGAGGAAGATCAACCAACTCCCAAGTATGATTATTCATGATTGATTCAATCTCACTCTTGACAGTTTTTTTCCAAAAGGATGAATCTACAGAGGACATTGCTTCTTGGAAGGTTTGAGGCGCATTATCAAAGAGAAATGTAATAAAATATGATCCAGAGGAAGTGGCAGTCCTTTGACGTTTACTACACCTTGGATTTCTCCATTTTGTATATTTATCTTTGGTTCAACTTAAGGTCGTTTAGAACCTCCATTAAACTCTTCAAATCTAGCTTTAAACGGATAAATGTGTTCAAAGAATTCAACATTATCTGAGAATTTTCATGAATATTTGGATGTTCATATTTATGAACCGAAAATCGACATGTTTTATTGTTTCTAGCATATCCAATAAACACACAGTCCACAGTCTTTGATCATATTTTTAACCTTTTCGACATAGGAACTTGGACTTTGCTAGACATCCCCACACTTTGAAATATTTCAAGTTGGATTTCTTTCCTTTCCATTTTTCATATGGAATTGATTGCGCCTTTCTATGGGGCACTCTATTGAGTATGCGATTTGTTGTAAGGATAGTTTCCCCCACAAGATTTGTGGTAAACCTAAATTATAAGTAAGGCATTCATCATTTCCTTTAGAGTTTAGTTTTTCCTTTCCGCAATTCTGTTAGATTGGGGTGAATAAAGGGTAGTCGTTTGATGGATAATTCTATTTTCCAAACATATTTATGCAAATGGACATTCATATTTTCCACCCCTATTACTTCTTATCATTTTTATCTTTTTATCCAACTGATTTTCAACTTCAGTTTTGTATTGCTTAAATGTTTCAATTGCTTCATCCTTACTTGATAGTAAATTAATATAACAATATCTAGTGCAATCATCAATAAAAGTTAGGAAATACTTTTTTCCACCACGCGTTGGTGTTGACTTCATATCACAAATGTCCATGCGAATCAAGTCTAAAGGATTGGAATTCCTTTCAACAGACTTATAAGGATGCTTAGCAAACTTACCTTCCGCGCGTACTTGATATTTTGTTTTATTGCACTCCAAATTAGGCAACACTTCTAAATTAATCAGTTTTCGCAAGGTCTAATAATTGACATGTCCCAAACATTCATGCCATAAACACTTGACTCAAGCAAGTAACTAGAACCAGAACATTTATTACCAGCAAAAACAATTACATTAGCTTAAACAGGGCCTCTCAAAGGTAGCCCTTTCCTACGTACACTTTAATTTTACTAATCACAATTTAATCATAAATAAATACACATTTGAATCCATTTTTAGTAAGAAGTGAAGTAGAAACCAAGTTCTTTCTTAATTTAGGAACATGAAGCACATTCTTGAGAGTAACCACCTTGCTAGATATCATCTTCAAGAGAACTTTGCCTATTCCACGCTCTGTAGGATTTGAACCTACGACATCGGGTTTTGGAGCTTCAACCTTTCAGTTGCCAAGTTTTCCGTGTAGATTTTGTCATCACCTTGAGTAGGATCATATGATGCAAAAATTTCTTTATTGGCGCATACATAGAGGGTGACACCAGAATCTATCCACCACCCTCTTAGGTTGCCAACAAGATTGCATTCAGAAAGCATAGCACATTAATCATCCTCGAATTCAGCAACATTTGCTTGATCTTTCTTCTGTGCTTTCTTTGGAGCCTTACAATTTGCAGTCTTGTGACCATTTTTGCCACAATTAAAGCAATTGCCTTTGAATTTCTTCTTAGGTTGACTGCTTTGCTACACAGAATTAGTCTTTCTCTTCTTAGACCTTCTATCGTCAACAATATTGGCTCCTAATATTGCTGAATTTCCACGAGATCTTTTCTCATGAGCTTTATTGTCCTTTTTAATTCTCAATCTTACAATGAGATATTCTAGGGACATCTCCTTTCACTTATGCTTTAAGTAATTTTTGAATCCCTTCCACAAAGGAGGTAACTTCTCAATCAATGCAGCTACTTGGAAGGCTCGATTAATCACTAGACCTTCTGTGAGGAGATCATTGATAATCATTTGTAATTCCTGAACTTGAGTAATCACAAATTTGTTATCTACCATCTTGTAATCCAAAAATTTTGCCATGATGAATTTCTTTAATATGGCATACTTTGTCTTATACTTCTTTTCTAAAGCATCCTAGAGGTCTTTGGAGGTTTCCATATTACTGTACACATTGTACAAGTCATCATAAAGCCCATTCAGAATATAGTTCTTGCATAAGAAATCAGAATGCTTCCAAGTTTCAATAACCATAAAGCGTTCATCTTCCGGAGTTGACTCCACTAACACATGATCACTTTCTTTGATGAATCATTGAAGATTCAAAGTAGTTAAATAAAATAGCATCTTTTGCATCCACCTCTTAAAATCCATACTAGTGAATTTTTTAGTTTTTTCAGTCTATGTTATGGCAGTGCAGCACTTGTACGACTCGATGAGACAATATTCATTGCTGCAATTTTCGATGTCGTATCATTCATGACTTCAGCTTCATTTGTCATCTTGTTGTTAGAAAAAATACAAGTACACTTAGTCACTTCAAATAAAGACTTGATATTTATTTTCACTTTGATGTTCTGACGAACATTTTAAGTTCTCTGAGTCAATATCGAGTTCAAACCAAGCATAAACCCACAAAGGTTTTAATCTCCAAAAACCAATTTATAACTACACAATAAGATATTAATTGCCTTAAGAATGTTGTTACTGTAAGTAATAATGATAATTATGCAGTACAAACTCTAATTTTTTCAATGAAATAACACCATAAAATTTTTATATAATTAATTCAATATTCAATATGAAGTTAAATCGATTTCAAGAACATTCGACTAGATGAAAGGAGAGGGGAGTCAAATCCTCTGAGTTCACAGAGTTTCCTTTAGGATATTATTCCCCTCAAGTACCTGAGGTTATGGAATATATCCTCCCAGGATAAAATGACTCACGATAAACAAATAGTGGTACCACAAATTTGTTGTCCAGTGAACCACTCAATGGCTTATGATCACATTTGAATTTTTCAAAACAACACTTTTTCCTTTTGAAACTTGTCTTAAACCTTTCGACCAAAAGTTCCTTTGTTTTTCTCTCTTAAGTTTTTCCAACATCTGAGAAAGATTCAGAAATTTATAGTCAATAGGATGGTATAATGATTCATGTATAGTAGACGAAAGGTTGCAGTGAAATACGAAAGATTGCATGAATGTTCATGAATGAAACGAATTAATTCATAGTTGTAACTTCCATATTTTGTTCAATACACCAATCTTTATATAATGTATCATTATTTATTCTCCCATTATACATTGAACCTAACATATTGATCGTGGGTTAAGTTTAGAAGGGGTAAGAAAAAGCCTGGAATGCTCCTAAAAATATTTAAAAAATTGCACTACGGAAAACCATGTCCGCATCGGGAACTTGGGCACTCTATGGGCAATTTTCATCGAATATCTTTCGATTGAGTTTCTAATCCTGTAGAAAATATTAGAATCACCATTAAGTGCAAATCCGCGATAAGTCCGTGATGCAGACATATCGTGCACTTTTTTAGAATTGTGTTTTTGCTTCAGAAAAATTATCTTTTGATCCGGTTGCTCTAAAAATCAACCAAAAATTATTTTTCCACATAATTTTTTGTGTTGATCGCATTTTCTCCTCGGATTTTGCCGAAAAACTTTAGAAAGACGCATTATGCGAGCGCCAATCATTTAGGGGTATTTTTGTAATTTTACCAAGTGTAACAGGATGTCCTTTACCCTAGTTAGGTATTGGATGGATGTGGCAACAACATCGCTTCGTTGTATCATCACCGCCTCATAGATGATGATTTTCGATTAGAGAAACTCCCATATAGGTCTTGATAGTACTCCAAATGATTGGATGAGATTGTATATGATTGGTCATTATCTAAACCTTATTCTTACTTTAGACTTATGACACTTGAGTGAATTCTTGCCTTCATAATTGAGATTGTCTGAGTTACTATTGTTTTTTTCTTGACACATGTTTCTTTTTGCCATATTACATACTCGTACATACCATGTACTGACATCCATTTGGACTTGCATCATTTTATGATGCAGAGACAAGTACTAGAGATCATCAACAGACACATTGTTGAGGATCTATTCGCATTCAGTTGATTAGTAAGACCTCCTTGCTTTTGGAGGATGTCCATGTTACTCTCATTTAGCTATTAGAGTTTGGATTTGCTTTTATTTTATTTTGATGTAGCCATGGACCTATCATTGGCACCACTTAGTCAGATGAATAGAGGCTTCATAGACTAGATTGTCGAGTTATGATTGGATGTTGTTTTTGGCCTAGTCTCTTTCTTTCTAGTCTTATTCAATCGATTTGATAGATTGGTTAGCCTTTGGCCTTTGATTATTGATTAGGTTATTTCCTCCTATTAAGTTACTCTTGATTGTTGATGTCTTCCACTATTAGATTGTGATTGAATGAATGTGATAAGGTCAAGTGGTTCGCTTTGGGAGCTAGCAATAGTCTCTGAGTGCCGGTCACGCCAAGGGTACCCTCCCAGGGCGTGAAAAAACAACTAAAATGATAAGCTATTACTTGTTTTTCAAATTAAGTGAATAAAATTAAACATATATTTTTACTATAGCTAACAAATAAAAATGGACTGAGAGAATAATGTTTATATTGAGTTATTACTCTTTAAATTCCTAGTTTAAATGGTAACAAACTCCAACGAAGCTGCTCCTCATTTCTTATTGCTTTATTAATTCTTCTAGAAAATAATAATATTTCTTTTTGCTCAGGAAAGATAGCATAAAATCACAATAATTAATTTATTTAATACAACCAAAAGGTTATATTACATAGAGAGATATTTCTATTGAAATTTATCCCTCAGTTCTCCTCTTTATATTTGAGGTTGAGATACTTCAAATACATGCCCACAATGACAAACTTTGCGAGTGCTTATTATTTAACATATTAAGTATTGTTTAAAATTCAAGACTTCAAATTAATAAGATGCTTTGTTTGCTCGGAGTTTCTTCCTTTCAGAGAGCAACTTTGCAAACCTACAAAAATAAAATATTATAATCAGCAAAAAAATAAATTTATAGAAAATAAGAAACCTAATATATATACATACATACATACTTACATACATACATACATACATACATACATATATATATATATATATATATATATATATATATATATATATATATATATATATATATATATATATATATATATAAGAATAATAGAACAAATCACACTTTTACAACTAAATTATATCCGCCACAATCCGATTATTATATACAAATGCAACTTTTGTCGAACAGGGGAATTGTGGTAATTAAGATAAGATAAGCTAGGGTTGTCAAAACGACTAAAATTATAACATAAAAATGCATTGTGGAATACTCGAAAGCTTCTTTTTTGTAGTCCAGCAAGGTGGTAAACATAAAATCAAAAAGCAGAAAGAGAAATGAGACTTTTTTTTTAATCTAATTTTCTATTTCATACATTTGATTTTACTTTTATAAAAAAACCTTTAAAAAATGGAATTTTTTTCTTGTTGCTTGAATATTAACTATTCAATTAAAATGAACTATAACAGACATTTTGGTTTTCAAATTCATTGGAACAAAAGAGGCCCGGCTGGGTACTGACCAGACCAGGCCATGAGAATAAGAGGGTCTTTTTGAACAAAATCAAGACAAAGAAAAAGGGGTCTTCTTTATTTTTCTTGACATTCTTGGCTCTTTTGAGCCCTTCCTTTACTTTAGATGAAGAGATAAAGGAAATTGATGATAAAAGTTGTACATATCTATATAATATAGAAAGAAGAAAAGAGAGAGATTCATTCATTTATCTTATGTGTTATCTCATACAGTAATTATCTCTCTCTATAAATAGCAATAGGAAGAAGAAAAAAATATTTTCCTAGCACCGACAAAATCGAAAGCGCCATACATATATCACCATAAGTCGACACCTTCCTAATGTTTAGTAAGATCACTTTGGTTTTCATGGTCAAATTTACCAAACTTAATTTTGGTAAGAAGATAATATTTCCCTCAAATCATTTTATGTAATATTATTTGACCGAATATATAAAATTTCATAATATTATTTATTGTTGTCTTAAATTAGTTATGCGTGTGTACGGTCAAATACCAAAAGCACCCATTAAATTTATGAAATATACACTATTTAAGGTTAATATATAAAATTACAGAAAACCTGAATATCATTTCAGTTTCACAATATTTTTACCTCTTTAGAGCTTCCTCATTAGTTACAGAGTTGTCATTGGAAGCTGGTTTCTTCAACAAGTTCTTACCAACATCTACCAATAAATTCATATTTTCCACTGAAGCATCATCCATTTTGGTAGTTGAGCCTGTTAATGCATTTTCCTGGTATTGCATATAAAGAAAAATTAAATATTTAAGATTAATTTATGTGCTTTATTGATTATTTCACTAGAAACTACTCCTATAGGGACCGGAGAAACAATCTTATTAAGCATGCATCCATATCATATATACTAATTCTATCTATACGTTCAATCAATTACGTATCTTATCATTAATGAAGAGTTTCTTATCATATATTTAGGAAAATACTCTTAGATACATATACTTTTACTACTAGATACACCAAAAATAGGGAGAGAAGTGTGCGAGATAGTCATGTATCTTAGATATATGCGAATCAAACTAGATACAGACATACATATATTTGTATGTATATGGTGTCAGGGAGATGAGAGAGAGGCGGCTTGATTTATTTATGTATCCCAGATACATGTGAATCTACTTAGATATAGTTTATTTTGGAACAAATTATACCTAATTTTAACCCCATGTATCTCGAGAATATAATGGACCCAAAATCTGATAAGATTCGTATTATTGCAAACGAGAGTGGGTCTAAGTAATTATCTCCTAAATTAGTGAGATTTCTATAATTTTCCATCGGGGTATAACACATATATTGAGTGAATCAATGGTCTTACCTGAACCCTGAGGTAATTCTTTTCAGCATTAAGAGCTTGAAACACTGTGGAGATGTAATAATCATTCATGTAAGAACTTCCTGCAGCTGCCATTTGAGATAAAGGTCTGGAGTTATTATGAAACAGCCATTCGATAGCACCCCAATTTGTTGTCTCTTGTGCTGTGTATGTTGCATCAAACTCTGACGTAGTACCAGTGCCTAATGAGAGCAGCAAAAGTTTTTTGTAGTTCAGTGATCTAATAGGAGCGAATGTTGGATCCGCTTCCATCGAGCGTCTTGTTGCAACGCTAAGGGCTAATAATGCCTGTCAATCATATAGTTAATCAGACTCTCTCTATAATAGTCATAGCATTGTTAAATAATGTTTGTCATTCATATAGTTAGTCTGACTCTCTCTATAATAGTCATTCTCTGTAACAATATCGAAATAACATATAGAGATGTCTGATTGTAATTTTTGTGGTGCAAAAAAGATATATATATATATATATGTAATTTGAACTTTTTGCCCTTCATTAAAAGTTTTTTTTTTATAAACAAAATCGGTTTTTCACCATTTTTCTTTAACTTCTTATTTAATTATATTTATAATTTTGACTTTTAAAATATATGAAAATAAATGATAAAATAAGAATTTCTATCCATGGAAAGACTCCTAAATCTTTCTTATTTTATAGACTTCTACTTCTTCCTTATTTGAATCAAGAAAATACTCGACGCTAAGGAAAATTCTAATTTACCATGATATATAGGACCTTTAAAAATAAATAATTCATCAAAATTATTTTTGTAGTGAATTATTTATCTTTTCATGAGTTCATAATTAAATTTAATTTTTCTATGTAATATTTACTATCGAATAAGGTACACGCTTTGATCATGTGCAAAGCACGTAGACTAGTATATATAAATTATGAATGTACCAGAACACCAGCAGCAACAGCACCATCAACAAGATTGAATTCCACTTGATTTCCTTTACTATCATTAGTCACAAAGTGATGCGGAGGAAAATATGTTGGAGCTGCTGCCGTGGAATAACATATATCAGACATCTTAGCATCCAATTCAGGAGACTTTTCCAACTGCATTTATTATTAGTCAATCATTTAGGACATAACTTGTCTAGCAATATTATGCATGTGGTTACTTCAAACCATAATATATTATTCAAACCATACTTCTAACAATTTTTTTCTCAAGGATAGTGTCAAATCTTATCATGACAATTAAAATGGGACAAATAGAGTATTTAAAAAAATAAAGAAGAAAAACTGCATAATACATAAACATGTCTTTTAACATATAAAAAAAATGTCTTTTAACATGATTTTAGATGATATTTATGCCCTCTAACTTTGAATGTGAACAAATAGGCACTTAAACTTGTATAAAGTCGATTAAGTAGACACACGTACATGATATAATATATTTAGAACTTGAGATGCATATATCTGTTTGTTTAATTTTATATACTTATGCACTCTCAAAGTTGAAAGAAATAAATTTAGTTAAAATCAAATTAAATGAGATATTTATAATTTATGTTTATACCTTTAAAAACGTTCTGCTTTTCTTTTACATAGTTTACAAATAGTCATAAGAGATCATTTCCTCGACTTACCTCTGACTTGGCGAAAATTACTGGCTTATTGCGCTTGATATCAAAGCTTGAAATGACAACATCTGTCAAAGCCTGATGCAAACGAGTTTCTCCCAACTCATTTTCAAGAATATTGTGAAAAAATTTTCCATCATATTTGGGTTGAAGAAGTGGAGGAAGGAGACTGCATATGGTAACCATAAATTATTAAATTTATTTATTATAAATAATCACCTTCAATTATTTTTTAGAAATTGATAGTGCAAGGGTACAAAATTTAAACTTAGAATAATATTATAAAAGATATATAAAAATTATATATACCTAAATGGAAAAAATCTCAGGACCATATTTGAAAGTAAAAAGATACAATATCTTTAGCAGCGGAGAAGGGTCGATTATCTGCATTTGGACTACTTATCATAGCAGCCAATAAGCCGCCTGTACTTGTCCCTGCAATCACGTCAAAGTAATCTGCAAGTCTTGCATCAGGATTATTATCCAGTTCCTGATTCAAAAAACAATATTCCATTAATCGGACTCAAAAAAATGACATATATCTATATGTAACAATAACTATTTTAGATTACAAATTTACGATACCTGAAGTTGGTCTTCAAGAAAAGCAAGAACAGTAGCTGGAATAATTCCCTTAATGCCACCTCCATCAATACTAAGGACAGTTACCATTTCTTCCAATTCAGAGGATGATGATCCAGTATTAATTAATATCATAAAAATTAAAAGTAAAAAATATCTAGTAGTTGCCATTGCAGATAATTAGATTTTTTTTAAAAATACAAAAGCAGATAATGATTAATAAAAACGAATAAATCAAGTGCTTAAGATTTTCTTGGTGCCTTAAACATCTAACAAGCATGGTATATATAGTGAGAAATTATATTTTGAGTTAGGCATAACTAATAAAGAATTGTTCCCATTTTTGACATGTGAATATTGCCCCAACTAACACAATAATTTTTTTTTAAAAAAAATAATCGAATAAAGTAAGTCAATAATTTTTTTACTAGTATATATATATACTAGTAAACGCTGCTCGAGCATTGCTCGGCCCTAATGAATATGTTTGATTATTTTTACACTCTTATTCGTATGATTAAAATTAAATTTAAAATAAGATATTTCATTTGTTTTAATTTGTTTGTGTTTTTTAGTTCATGTAAAAAAAAATATTTTTTCTTTCTTTTTCTTTTTTTTGTTAATTTTTAAAATGTAACTTTCCACGTGACATGTTACCACTAGGCCAAAAAATATTTTTCTATATTTTAATCAAAACATTTGACATATATTTAATTTAAGATTACAAAATATATAAATTTTGTTAATTTTTTTGTCAAATTAAATAGAAATAATTGATTAAAACGGAGATAATATTTAATTAATTTGGTTAAAAAGTTAATCAAGCATGGGCCCATAAATATTTTTTTGGTCTTGATTTTTCTTCTTTTTTTTTTGTCTTGATTTATGGGACACAGATAGATTTTTTACATTATTTTTTTAAAAAAAGCTTAAGTTACAAATTATTGCAACTTATAGTATATTTTTATGTTAGTGTTAAGTAATATATGTTATTTATTTTGTTCTAATTTATGGTTTGCATATAAAATATTGAGATCAATTGAATTTTTGGTTAAGTAGTTAATTGTTGTAAGCATGTCGCACTTTTGTTGGTATGTAAAAACTGAAAAAAATAAAAATATTGCTATTGGAATTCAAACCCACGATGTCCGACAGACACTGCTACACTCCAACCACCAGGCCAAGCAACTAAGCTTGATACAACTGGACCACGCGGAGTAAATGATTGGTTTGGTTGTCCAAAGGGGTAAAAGTTAAGGAAAATAAAAACGTTGCAACTAAAGCTCAAACCTACGGCATCCAGCACGTATGTTGCGCTCCAACCGCCAAGCCAAACAACTGATTTTGAAATGAGTTAACATGCAGCAGGATCTAATTGGTTTCATCGTCGAGGGACTCTCCCTTATATATATTAGATATAGGGGTGTCAATGACGATTCGACCGGTTATTTTTAAAAAATAATGTCATCTCAATTTTTTGATTATTTTATAAAGCATGATCATAATTAGATTTTTTAAAAGTATTCTAATCATGTTGATTTTTCTTTTATATTAATAGGATTTGATTAATTTTCAATCATATTACTTTTTAAAGCGTCACCTTAAAATACATTATTATTTTAAATATTTTTTATTATTCAAACTTTAAAGGAATCAACTCAAGAAAATGCTGTGGTAGGTTAGTTTTGTCTTTTTTGTGTTTAGTTGTAAACTAATTATCTGGCATATCAATATTATTATATTAATATGAGTAATCTAATCTAATCAATTAACGGTTCAAAATCCAGTGACATAAATTATTCATTTTTATTTTTAAAAATGAATTTATAAAATATATTAATATATTAAATTCAATATATTTTGTCATATAAAAAATATTATTATTATATGTGTGTGTGTGTGAAACTATTCGGCTTGATTTGAGATTTTTTTGGACTTGGTATAAATTAAAAGATCACCCTAATATTATTCCGTATGGTTATAAGCTTAAATAAAAATCCACGATTATATTAAAAAGTTCCTATAAATCAATTTGGTATGATGTGTTCAATCAATTTTTCATATTTGTTTTACACCCTTACAAGAACTTAGCTATTTTGACGCGTATATATATATATATATATATATATATATATATATATATATATATCATTCTCTCTACCTCTTATCGAGTGAAATTATACAAAATATATTTTTGTTATGTTATATGACTTAATAACTGTCTAATAATAGAGAGGAGGAGTCCAATGTTACAAGGAAGTAGTGAGCATGAATAACAATTGATGTTTCTTTTTGTTCTTTGATTTGTCTAGACTTTGTTAGAGCATGACTTTTTAATATTAAAATGTATTATTTTAATAGTCCATATCATATAAATAATATTTTTTTTTTTAAAAAAAAAAAAGAGATAAATATCATAGAATTAGAATAGTTGGCTAATAGGGTAGATAGAAAGGAGTGGTAGTTGTTTGTCTTTATATGTTATTATCTGTCTTTATATGTTTATTATCCTGTATTTACATATTATCCTGTGTTCTTCTCTTTTTTGCCTGCTTATCATATCTAGCTTATTCTGCTGATGGGTTTTCGTACCTATGTGGTAGTCGTAAGGTCTGCATACATCTTACCCTCCCCAGACCCCACTTGTGGGATTTCACTGGATATGTTGTTGTTGTTGGACTATTAGAAAATTTGAAAAAATCTTAATTATTCATCTCTTTTTTCAGTTTAGAAACCTGACAAAACTAATTGTCATTATGAAATAAAATAAAATAAATAAAACTTCATATCAATTTTATTTTTCTTTAAATCTCCTTTTTTAACTTTCTTTTGTTACATGAGTACATGTTTCTTTCATTTTTTTTTTCCAATTTTATTCTCAATTTTAAAATTCTGCATTAATTAATGAACTTTTAGTAGAATATTTTAAACAACATTATTACTACTGCTTTAAACATGAAAAATGAATTAGTGTGTTTCCTCGTGATCTTCAAAAGTCACAGCCGATTAGTTTTTTTTTTTTCTTTTGGCTTTCATATTTGCATGATTAAGAGAGGCAAACAGGCGGATCGGATTGAATATAAATAGATTAAAATAATTTAAATAAAAATTAATTAAAAAATATTTGACCCGATTTATTTTTAATATGAATAAAAGTGGATAAACCCAAAATATATTCATATTATTCATATTTTTTATTATATAAAGAAATTAAATACTTTTATATCGTAAGATTCTTATCTTATTCATTTTCTCCTTTTAGGTGTGGTTATTACGAAATAAAAAAGTAATATCCTAAAACCATTGTTAGCACCTAATTTTTTACCAAACTTAGGTTATTTACTTTTTAATATTTAAATATTTAGTTTTGAGTCTAAATTAGATATTTTTATCTTATTTAGAATAATTTGAAAACAACAAAAACATAGTCACATTTTAGTGTAAGTTTTGCTTAGAAAATTTATAAAAAATATATGTTTTTTTTCTAGTTAACTTTTCTATTTATTTTTTTAATAGAAATAGTTTTCTAACATTTTTTTCTTTTCTTTTCAAAACAAAATGAAACAAAAAGAAAAATTAAATAATCCTAAAACTACCCATTTATTCCAACACCTCCCCCACTCACCTAAACTACCCCATAATTCTTCCACACAAAAAACCACTACTCCCTCACATATTAAAACACACGAAAAACACAAAAAAAGGGAGACAATTTTTCATCCATCTTTTCTTTCTTCACATCTACAAAGCAAAAAAAAAAAAAAGAAGACAACAAAAGCACTGATAAAAAAAATCATAAACTACATTCTTTCCTTTTTCCCACATACACAAACACAGTAGAAAAAATACTACATTTTTAGAGAAAAACAAAAGTTGAGTTCAAGATTTGCTTTCGGGATTTCAGGTCCGTGGTCCTAGATGTGGTCTTTTCTTCTTGTGAATTAATTTTCACAAAAGGTATCCCCTGAATTTCATCATGTTACTTTATTTCATGATTATATAATACTTGATTCAAATGTTACAAAGTTATTCAAATTCTATGCATGTTTAACTTTCATGTTATAATATTGAAATATGTTTGAACTTTTTATACTGTTACATTTAAAGTAACATTTGGTATAACATGTGGTTATATGTTACATGCTTAAACATTTAATTTTTAAAAAAACTTATTCTTGATTAAAATCCAAAAAATATCCATGTTCTAAGAGATATAATTAATTGACATTTAAATGAAGTTTAATTATAATGAATTAAATTTATTTTTTTTAGAAAATAAAATGAAACCAGAAATAAAATCTGCAATATATATATATATATATATATATATTATTACTTTTAAGGGATAAATATTTTTAGAATATTAAATAAATAAATTTTTTGGATCTTGTATTTAGGAGTATGATTAGGTGGATAAAAATGATAGGCAAATATTAGGACTCACACTTTATTAAATAAACCTTCTTTTGAAAACTATAAAGTGATAAAATAATAATTCGTGGCAAGGTTGGAAAGCGCTGCTACCAACACACCACACTAATAAAATAAAACAGTTTCAAACGAGTTCAAAATAAATTAAAGATGGCGGATAAACGGGCTTTTTTTTGAAAACATATAAATACAATATATTCAAAATGAATTAAGCCATAAACTAGTCAATAAAGTGACCGTGCTAAAACCACGGGACTCGAGGGGTGCCTAACACCTTCCTCTCGGTCAACAGAATTCCTTACCCGATCTTTGTTTCGCAGACAAAAAAATAAAGAGTCATTTCCTTTTGATTAGGGATAAAAAACGGTGACTTGGAACACCAAAACTCAATTCCAAGTGGCGACTCTAAATAATAAAATAATCCCTTTTCAAAATATCACTTTAATTGGAAAAACTCTATTTTCCAAACCACACACGCGCGGGGGAAAAATAGGGGTGTGACAGGTGGCGACTCTGCTGGGGAACAGAATTCGAGCTTATCAATATTGACTTGTATATGGCTTTATTATTTTGAATATTGTATTTATTGATTTAATGTGATATTTGCTCGCTAATTTATTGCATTGATATTATTTGAATTGTGATATAAACTATCTCCTCTCACACACCTATCTGAGTCTTTTGAAAAATACATTTTTCGGAGATGCGATGTACGCTCCCGAATCTTTCTTTGAGATACCAGAGATGCGATTACGCTCCTGGGAAGGATTTTGGTCACACATATTTTAGGATATGGGAAGGTCCAAACAGTGAGGCCGGAAAGCCCTGCTACCGGTAAGCTGTTCCTTCCCAACTCGAGTTGTCCACTCGTTTTATCGCCGGTCTAGACACCAACTCTATAAGGACTTCAAATTTAGTAGAACAAGCCTTATACAACCAGTATTCCTCTTAGGATACACTTTATATGCGTATCTGTGTTTGACTTTATATGACTAAACACAGGTGTTAGGATCATAGAAAACATAAATCATCTTTAGACTAGCATGTTCACGACTATGTGTTACTTATCACATTTTGAATGTTGTTGTTGAATATTTTCTTTTGGGTCAAATCCCAAATAGTTCGATCCTAGCATATTTACAATAAGATATCCTAAAAAAGGAAATTTTTCAAAAATCAACATTTTTATGTGAAGTTGGCCGAACTACGCTCACCTGATTCTTATCTCGATAAGATACGTAGGCAGCCCTCCTTGGGTTCGGTGATATTTATTGATAAAATTGGAAAAAAAAATATATTTCTTATTAAATGTAAAAAATACATTTTTTCTTCTTATTCATAAAAGCAAAAGAAAAATATTTATTTCTTATTCCAAAAATAAATACGAATATTTCTCTAATTTTTAAGAACTACGCTCACCTGATTCTCATCTAAATGAGATACGTAGGCAACCCTCCTCGGGTTCGGTGATTCTTCTTTAAAAATATAAAATAAAAGAATAAAAAGGGATTTCGTATTAAAAAAAATATTAATCTTTATTCAAAAAATATCAAATTCAGAAAGAAAATTTTGTTTATTCAAAAGGAAAAATAAAATTTTTATTTTCAAGAACTACGCACACCTGATTCTCACCTTGATGAGATACGTAGGCAACCCTTCTCGGGTCCGATGATTCTTATTTAAAAAAAAAAATAATAATTCTTTGTCCAAAAAAAAAAAGAGCTTTTACTCTTTAAAAAAAAGGGATCATCATCCAAGAAATTCAAAAAAGCAAGATTTTATTTCTTTGTGTAGAAAAGAAAAATATAATATTTTTTTTCATTCTTATTCAAAAAATAAATTTAATTCTTTTTTTATCCTTCTTCAAAATATAAATACTAAAAATAAAAAAAAGTATTTCTTGTCTTGATTGGTACCAACATACTTAGAAGTGTGCATGAAAAGTGTTAACTACTTGGCATAATAGAGTGGACCAACTTTACTGTAACTCATATAGATTCTTTTTTATACTTATGTCCCGCTTGAAAAATTCTCTTGCTCAAAGTTAAGGGTTAAAAAAAAAAAAAATTCGACCTCATTGTTTCATGTGCATTGTGTGGTGAGTTTTAGATATAAAGTTCAATGACATGACTTGTTGATCTAGAACTTGACCCGAATGTTTGTTGAGGCGAAATTTTGAGCAACATCTAATTTGGAAAAGGATTGTAGGCCTTCTTTGATCCAATTGTGCCTGTGAGCCTACCAAATGACACATGATCCGTTGTACTTTCCTTTTTGAGCCTAAAATATTTTTTCCATAACCATATCTTAGTCCATATCCTTTTGAGTGCACAAATGCACCACTCTATTTTTCTCGCATATCCAAGAATGCATGAACAAAATTTTGAGTCGGATGGCAAAGTGAAAGATGAAAGATATGGCAGTCAAAAAAACAAAAATCCAACAAAAGGAGAGAAACTCAAAAAAAAAAAAAGTCCAAAAAAAAAGATCAAATGTGAAAATGAAAAATATAAATTGAGTGCATAGTGCAATATTGGGGAGAAAATAGTCACTTTATCCAAAAAGATTATCTTACCCATTCCAAGCCTACATTTTAAACCAAATGCAAGTCCTACTTGATTTCACTTTCGATGTTCTCACATTAGTGGATACTTACATAAGGGTCAAGCATATGGTATCT
This sequence comes from Solanum rostratum, assembly GCA_029948455.1. Taxonomy (NCBI): domain Eukaryota; kingdom Viridiplantae; phylum Streptophyta; class Magnoliopsida; order Solanales; family Solanaceae; genus Solanum; species Solanum rostratum. The sequence continues at coordinate 9,569,526 of CM057053.1, read as the reverse complement.
CAATGTCATGTATTGAACATCTTTCTGAGTGTGAGTGACTCTCAAAATGTCCCACGATCTCAACTCTTCTATTTTGTGTGAATTGGGACTTTTTTTCGGTAAGGCACTTGAAACATGAGGACATGAATAATTTTAACCTCATATTTGATGCAAGATGAATAAATCTTGTAAATACTTAAGTATGCTTGAGGTATCAATTGAAAATATAGAAATTACTTCAAAGTTGGCCTCAAATTTGCCTAGAAGTACTTAAAGGTGATTTATATGCATAAGTCTAATTGTTGGTACCATCTAAAGACAAGATATGATCAATAAAAAGTCAATTTCTTTCTATCATTTTGCAAAAAAAAAAAAAAATCTTTGGTTCGTATGAACTACGTTAGACCTGATTCTTGCTATGGTGAGATACGTAGGCAGTCCTACAAAAGGGCTCGGTCTCAAATAAAATTTTTTTTTTGATTCGTATGAACTACGTTAGACCTGATTCTTGCTATGGTGAGATACGTAGGCAGTCCTACAAAAGAGCTCGGTCTCAAATAAGAAAAAAATTTTGATTCGTATGAACTACGTTAGACCTGATTCTTGCTATGATGAGATACGTAGGCAGTCCTAAAAAAGGGCTCGGTCTCAAATAAAAAGAATATATATATATTTTTTTCTCTCTCTCTCATATGTTTGAAAAAATCAAATTGGAGCATTTTGTTTTCTGAAAAAAAAACAGATAATAAAATAAAAAAATAAATTCACCAATAAAAAGATTAAAAAAAAAAAGAGTTTCAAAATTTCTCAGTTTTAAAACTGGGGCATATTTTATTTTATCTTATTTTTAAAAATTAAAAAAAATAGTAAAATAAAATAAAAATAATTCATTCGTTTAGGGCGCGAACCCTCATAATATTCGCTTAGGGCACGAACCCTCATAATATTCGCTTAGGGCGCGAACCCTCATAATATTCGCTTGGGCGCGAACCCTCATAATATTCGCTTAGGGAGCGAACCCTCATAATATTCGCCTAGGGAGCGAACCCTCATAATATTCGCCTAGGGAGCGAACCCTCATAATATTCGCTTAGGGCGCAAACCCTCATAATATTCTCCTAGGGCGCGAACCCTCATAATATTCGCTTAGGGAGCGAACCCTCATAATATTCGCTTAGGGCGCGAACCCTCATAATATTCGCCTAGGGAGCGAACCCTCATAATATTCGCTTAGGGAGCGAACCCTCATAATATTCGCTTAGGGCGCGAACCCTCATAATATTCGCCTAGGGAGCGAACCCTCATAATATTCGCTTAGGGCGCGAACCCTCATAATATTCGCTTAGGGCGCGAACCCTCATAATATTCGCCTAGGGAGCGAACCCTCATAATATTCGCCTAGGGAGCGAACCCTCATAATATTCGCTCAGGGAGCGAACCCTCATAATATTCGCTCAGGGAGCGAACCCTCATAATATTCGCTCAGGGAGCGAACCCTCATAAAATTCGCTCAGGGCGCGAACCCTCATAATATTCGCTCAGGGAGCGAACCCTCATAATATTCGCTTAGGGCGCGAACCCTCATAATATTCGCTTAGGGAGCGAACCCTCATAATATTCGCTTAGAGAGCGAACCCTCATAATATTCGCTTAGGGCGCGAACCCTCATAATATTCGCTTAGGGAGCGAACCCTCATAATATTCGCTTAGGGAGCGAACCCTCATAATATTCGCCTAGGGCGCGAACCCTCATAATATTCACCTAGGGCGCGAACCCTCATAATATTCGCCTAGGGCGCGAACCCTCATAATATTCGCTTAGGGAGCGAACCCTCATAATATTCACCTAGGGCGCGAACCCTCATAATATTGGCCTAGGGCGCGAACCCTCATAATATTCGCTAAGGGCGCGAACCCTCATAATATTCGCTTAGGGCGCGAACCCTCATAATATTCGCTTAGGGAGCGAACCCTCATAATATTCGCTTAGGGCGCGAACCCTCATAATATTCGCTTAGGGAGCGAACCCTCATAATATTCGCTTAGGGCGCGAACCCTCATAATATTCGCTTAGGGAGCGAACCCTCATAATATTCGCTTAGGGAGCGAACCCTCATAATATTCGCTTAGGGAGCGAACCCTCATAATATTCGCTCAGGGAGCGAACCCTCATAAAATTCGCTCAGGGCGCGAACCCTCATAATATTCGCTTAGGGAGCGAACCCTCATAATATTCGCTTAGGGCGCGAACCCTCATAATATTCGCTTAGGGAGCGAACCCTCATAATATTCGCTTAGAGAGCGAACCCTCATAATATTCGCTTAGGGCGCGAACCCTCATAATATTCGCTTAGGGAGCGAACCCTCATAATATTCGCTTAGGGAGCGAACCCTCATAATATTCGCCTAGGGCGCGAACCCTCATAATATTCGCTTAGGGCGCGAACCCTCATAATATTCGCTTAGGGAGCGAACCCTCATAATATTCACCTAGGGCGCGAACCCTCATAATATTGGCCTAGGGCGCGAACCCTCATAATATTCGCTAAGGGTGCGAACCCTCATAATATTCGCTTAGGGCGCGAACCCTCATAATATTCGCTTAGGGAGCGAACCCTCATAATATTCGCTTAGGGCGCGAACCCTCATAATATTCGCTTAGGGCGCGAACCCTCATAATATTCGCTTAGGGCGCGAACCCTCATAATATTCGCTTAGGGAGCGAACCCTCATAATATTCGCTTAGGGAGCGAACCCTCATAATATTCGCTTAGGGCGCGAACCCTCATAATATTCGCTTAGGGAGCGAACCCTCATAATATTCGCTTAGGGAGCGAACCCTCATAATATTTGCTTAGTGCGCGAACCCTCATAATATTCGCTTAGGGCGCGAACCCTCATAATATTCGCTTAGGGAGCGAACCCTCATAATATTCGCTTAGGGCGCGAACCCTCATAATATTCGCTTAGGGAGCGAACCCTCATAATATTCGCTTAGGGTGCGAACCCTCATAATATTCGCCTAGGGAGCGAACCCTCATAATATTCGCCTAGGGCGCGAACCCTCATAATATTCGTTCAATATCTTCATAGGGCATGATAGCCCCCATTTTTATTTTCCATAAAGCATAAAATCTAATTTCATTCAATAGTGGAGTATTTATTTTTTTTTTCCTTGTTTTCATCATTTTATTATTTTTGTTTAATATGATGTTCAAGTCAAGCAAAATAACCCACAAAAATTTTCGTAGCACAAACTGGGGCAGAAAATTTTTGTTTTGTTTTTTTCTTTGATTGCAGGCAGGTCCCTCTGCGACCACAAATTTGGACTTCAATAATGGAGTAACATTTGTCCGATCTGAGAAGTGAAAATGACATTAAGAATTGGTTCGGACCCATTGTAGCAGCTCAATATTTGAAGATTCAGCTTTCCAACTTCAATTCAAGAAACAAGTGTTCAAGAATAGTCTACTAACTTCCCTTTGGAGAGGCATCAACAACTCAATAGAAATTTCAAGTTCAAACCTCAAACTCAAACTTTGAGCTTAGATTTCGAGATCAAGGTACCCGCTAGAAGAAGGCGAGGTGATAACTAAAGATGCAAAGAAGGGTTTGAACAAAAAAGAGGGTCAAGACAAGTAGAATAGACAAGATCTTGTATCGTTTCCTTTCAGTTTTATTATCTTCAATGTAACAATAGGAGCCACGGACCAGGATCTCGACAGGACAAGACTCAACTCTCTAATCCATTCATCCATCCATCCATCGTTGCACCTATTTGAACTACACGTGACCTGATTCTCTTATGACCGGAGATATGTAGGCTGCCCAAAGCCAGGGCTCGGTCACTGTTGCTTACTCTTTTTTTCCCCTTCTTTTTCCTTACCTTTTAATAATGGTTAGGCCAAAAATTAGGCACGTTAACTTCTTTGCTTGAAAACTCTTCATGTTCTCAAGCAAAGAGGGGCATCCTGTTAGCACCGAATTTTTGACCAAACTTAGGTTATTTACTTTTTAATATTTAAATATTTAGTTTTGAGTCTAAATTAGATATTTTTATCTTATTTAGAATAATTTGAAAACAACAAAAACATAGTCACATTTTAGTGTAAGTTTTGCTTAATAAAGAGAAAATTTATAAAAAATATATGTTTTTTTTCTAGTTAACTTTTCTATTTATTTTTTTAATAGAAATAGTTTTCTAACATTTTTTTCTTTTCTTTTCAAAACAAAATGAAACAAAAATGAAAAATTAAATAATCCTAAAACTACCCATTTATTCCAACACCTCCCCCACTCACCTAAACTACCCCATAATTCTTCCACACAAAAAATCACTACTCCCTCACATATTAAAACACACGAAAAACACAAAAAAAGGGAGACAATTTTTCATCCATCTTTTCTTTCTTCACATCTACAAAGCAAAAAAAAAGAAGACAACAAAAACACTGATAAAAAAAATCATACACTACATTCTTTCCTTTTTCCCACATACACAAACACAGTAGAAAAAATACTACATTTTTAGAGAAAAACAAAAGTTGAGTTCAAGATTTGCTTTCGGGATTTCAGGTCCGTGGTCCTAGATGTGGTCTTTTCTTCTTGTGAATTAATTTTCACAAAAGGTATCCCCTGAATTTCATCATGTTACTTTATTTCATGATTATATAATATTTGATTCAAATGTTACAAAGTTATTCAAATTCTATGCATGTTTAACTTTCATGTTATAATATTGAAATATGTTTGAACTTTTTATACTGTTACATTTAAAGTAACATTTGGTATAACATGTGGTTATATGTTACATGCTTAAACATTTAATTTTTAAAAAAACTTATTCTTGATTAAAATCCAAAAAATATCCATGTTTTAAGAGATATAATTAATTAACATTTAAATGAAGTTTAATTATAATGAATTAAATTTATTTTTTTTAGAAAATAAAATGAAACCAGAAATAAAATCTGCAATATATATATATATATATATATATATATATATATATATATATATACTTTTAAGGGATAAATATTTTTAGAATATTAAATAAATAAATTTTTTGGATCTTGTATTTAGGAGTATGATTAGGTGGATAAAAATGATAGGCAAATATTAGGACTCACACTTTATTAAATAAACCTTCTTTTGAAAACTATAAAGTGATAAAATAATAATTCGTGGCAAGGTTGGAAAGCACTGCTACCAACACACCACACTAATAAAATAAAACAGTTTCAAACGAGTTCAAAATAAATTAAAGATGGCGGATAAACGGCCTTTTTTTTGAAAACATATAAATACAATATATTCAAAATGAATTAAGCCATAAACTAGTCAATAAAGCGACCGTGCTAAAACCACGGGACTCGAGGGGTGCCTAACACCTTCCTCTCGGTCAACAGAATTCCTTACCCGATCTTTGTTTCGCAGACAAAAAAATAAAGAGTCATTTCCTTTTGATTAGGGATAAAAAAAAGGTGACTTGGAACACCAAAACTCAATTCCAAGTGGCGACTCTAAATAATAAAATAATCCCTTTTCAAAATATCACTTTAATTGGAAAAACTCTATTTTCCAAACCACACACGCGCGGGGGAAAAATAGGGGCGTGACAACCATATGTTTATATTTAATACAAAATGAGAAGAATATTAAAAAAAAGATTGAGAGCAGAGAATTAGGCAAGGTGGGTAGAAACTTTTTTAGGAAGGAGGATGGTTGTGGTTGTGGTGGTGATGGTGATGGTGATTGTGAGATTCTTTCATTAATTTTATAAAATTAACTTTTTTTTTAAACTGATTTGGGAGGGGGGGTGGGGGGGGGGGGAGGGGGGATGATGGGGTAAGAAAAATACTTTAAATTTTATTTTTACAAAATCAATTTCTTTTTTCTGATAAGGATATTTTAATCTTTAACTTTTAATTAATATTAATAGTTTATTTAATTTTTTTTATCAAAGTGAAATATTTTATCCCTGTAAATTGTCATGTGGCAAAAAATTTTAAAATAAAAGAGTGAGTGTATTACACTGTCACGCACCGAGCCTACATCTTGGACTTGGCCGGTAATCGAAAATCATTACTAGTCCCTACGCGAACACTTGGCTTGGCTGACTCACTAAACTGAATACATGCAGAAGCTTTATAAGGTAAGTCTTTAAAATATTTAATAAAATTCAAAGAATCTCAATCATGTTTTGTAACGCCCGCGAAATTACCAAAATACCCCTAAAGGAGAGGTGTGCGAGAAACGTGTCTTCCGATGCTCGGATCTAAAATTCGAGAGCGGATTCATGATCAACACTGAAAATTTAGTGGGGGAAAGGTCTCGGTCGATTTTTAGAGCAATCGAGTCGAAAAATAATTTTTCGTTCCAAAACGAAAAACAGTGAGCCTCCGCGATGGAACCGCGATGCGGACCTGTCGCGGAGACACACTTATGTTTCTCTGAAAAATTTTGACGGAGTTGAATTTCCGAAAATACACTGTCCGCGACCAGTCCGCGTCGCGGACTGTGTTATTTCAGGTCGGGATTTAATTTCTTAAAATTTCTAAGGGCATTATGATCCATTCCCACCTATCCCAAACGTACCCCTATGACCAATATAGGTCGGTTTACACGAAAAAGGGTTCAAAAACCCCTATTGAAGTGTTCTCCTAAGGACTTCTAAGGCTAGGGCTTGAAGAAGGTTGTGGTGATCAAGAAGGGATTGTAGTGTTTCGTGTGACTACTCTTTCCAGGTATGTAAGGCTACTCTGAAAGCATGGGAATGTCCTCCCATGTGCCCCTATGATGTAGGTATGGATGTCCTAATGTGATGATGATAGGGTAACAAATTGAAGTATGAATTAGTTAATATTATGTAGAGAGTAATTGGCATTGTTGTAATGCATATACATATATATTTCATGCATTGATGATGATCGTCATAAAAACCCTCATGTGTTTTTAAACTATTTTCATGAAAAGCATTTAGTTGAAAACCTTATATCTATTGTATTCTAGAAAAGCATGCATGATGAACATGGGTGTGTGTGTGTAGAGCCTAGAGTAATGATAAAATAATGAATGATGAATGATGAGCATGAGAATGTGTAATCGTCTCTAGGTTGAGAGTTAAAGCTCGTAATCTAGTGTTCCTAGAGTCTATGATGATGATGATGCTAAGGTTATGAATGAGAGGATGTTGATGTTAATGTTAATAAGGTGAGATGGTGACGATGTTAATGCTAATGGCGATGTAATGTGTCCCTATGGGACAAGTGGATGTTGATGCCAATGATAATGTATTATGCCCCTATGGGGACTAATGATGATGTAACGTGTCCCTATGGGACTAATGATGTTGATGTTTTATGAGCATGCCGAGTCCTGGGAGGAGTATTGAGCACCGAAATGGATAAAAGTGAGTCCCACTTGAGTTTATTAACTACATGGCCCGCGTAGGAAAAGAGGATTGAACCGCAATGCGGCTGACTCCTATCTTGTCCCAAATGAGGACTAATGTTATGTTTTGTGGATCCACTAATGTTATGTCCTTTACCCTGGGCAGGGTAATTGATGGATGTGGCAACGGCATCGCTTCGTTGTATCATCACTGGCTCATAAGTGATGGTTGTCGGTTAAAGAAACTCCCAGTTAGGCCCCTCAGAAAAGGTTTTCTTGATAGTACTCTAATGTAAATGTTAATTTAAAGCTCAATGTTAATGTTTCCCTGATATAAATGTTAAAGTCTCATGATGATGTACGTTATGTTCGGATGATTCTAATGATGTCATTCAGCTATTTTACATGCCAGTACATTCCACGTACTGACGCCATTTGGCCTTGCATCGTTTTATGATACAGATACAGGAGCTAGAGGACTTCAGCAGCCGCCCCGTTGAAGCCAAGTGTTTGCAAGTTCTAACTGTGATGAGCCTCCCTGTTTTCGGAGGAAACCTTAATTTGATGCTATCCTATTATTTCATTGAGTCGGGTAGCCATGGCATGTCATGGTCCCCTTCTTAGACGGTTTAGATAATGTTAGAGGCTTCGTAGACACAATGATGTAGTCAAGGTGAATGTTTTGATAACTGAGCAATATTTCTTTGTTTGGTTTTGATGATCAGTTTGAGGTTTGGCCATTGGCCCACTACTTTGAAAGTGTTGTTTACTAATTTCCTTCCGCTATGTTTAAGATGAACGATGTGATGAGGCTAAGTGGTTCGCTTGGGGGCTAGCAATAGTCTCTGAGTGTCGGCCACGCCTAGGGTACCCTCCCGGGGCGTGACAAACTTGGTATCAGAGCCCAAGGTTCAAGAGTCCTAGGGAGTCTACGAAGCCGTGTCTAGTAGAGTCTCGTTTATGCGTGTGTTGTGCACCACACTTCATAAACAGGATGCTACAGGGCATTAGGAAATGGTTCCACTTCTTTGATGTTCTGAGTCGTTCGTTAGAGCTTGACTTTAAGTAAACCCCTTCGATTCGTGCGTTACGCGTTTGCAGATAATGCCTCCAAAACGCACTGCTGCCCAAAGAGATGGTCCCGTCCCAAGTACTGAGAACCCCTTGCCAGAACGTGAGGAAAGGAGACGGGGACGACCTGCTAGAGCTACCGAGACTCCACCAGCACCTCCAGCTCAGTCAGCCCCCACTTCAGAGGCAGACTTCAGGGGAGCCATTGTCATGCTCACCCAGTTGGTGGCCTCGCAATGTAGCAGTCGCGGTTCCCAGGCCCCAAGCTCCAGTTCCCAAGAGCCAACTGCTGCGTCCAGGCTCAGGGAATTCTTGAGGATGAACCCGCCAGTCTACACGGGTTCTAAGGTTGAGGAGGATCCGCAGAACTTTATTGATGAGATGCGCAAGATCCTAAGGGTGATGCATGCAAGTGAGGTTGAAGGAGTTGAGCTGGTCTCATATCAGCTTAAGGATGTTGCCAACATTTGGTACAACCAATGGGAGGATGGCAGAGGTGAGAGTGCTAAACCAGCTGAGTGGGAAGAGTTCGAGAGTGCTTTTCTCGATCATTTCTTTCCCCAGGAGTCAAGGGAAGCAAAGGTTGAGGAGTTTGTGAACTTAAAACAGGAGGGTATGACTGCCAAGGAGTATAGCCTAAAGTTCACCCAACTATCAAGATATGCTCCGGAGATGGTCCTTGATATGAGGGCCAGGATGAAAAAATTTGTGTCTGGGCTGCGCAGACATGTGAAGAGAGAGTGCAAGGCAGCACTGCTGATTCCAGACATGGATATTTTCAGGCTGATGGTCTATGCTCAACAGACCAAAGAGGACAAGAAGAGGGACAGGGAGGAGCAGCAGAGCAAGAAAGCCAAAGCTGCGGGCCATGAGCAAAATCAGCAGAAACAGGACAAGGGTAACAGGAACTTCTTTCAGAGGAAGCCTCCTCGCCATGCACCACCGATGGAGAATACACCTGCTCAGCAACACAGGTATGATCAGAAGACCCAGGGTCACCAGGACTTTAGAGCACAGGTATCTCAGTCCCAAGCTAGTGTTGCCCAGGGTCCAAGAGGAAGAGTAACTTGTGGCAGATGTGGCAAACAACATCTTGGTGCATGCCGGGAAGGAACCAATCTATGCTATTCCTGTGGACAGCCTGGCCATTTCCAGGGTGAGTGTCCTATGAGGAGCCAGAGGGGTAATGACAGAGGAAATAGAGCCCAATCATCTACAGCGCCCCCTGCGGGCAGTCATCAGAGGGCTACTGCTGCAAATGCCAGAGGCGGAGCGAACCGCCTGTATACTATGGGAAATCGGCAGGATCAAGAGGCTGCCCCAGATGTTGTCACGGGTATGCTTCGAGTTTTTTCTTATAACTATTATATATTACTTGATCCAGGTGCCACATTATCTTTTGTGACGCCCTATGTGGCTAATAAGTTCGAAGTTGTCCCAGAATGTCTATGTGAGCCATATTCCGTTTCGACTCCTACTGGAGAGTCTATTCTGGCTAAGAGGGTCTATAGAAACTATGTGGTATCTATTTATCATAGGGATACATTGGCTGATTTGGTGGAGTTAGAAATGGTTGATTTCGATGTGATCCTCGGGATGGATTGGCTTCATGCTTGCCATGCGTCCATAGATTGTAGAACCCGAGTGGTTAAGTTTCAGTTCCCGAATGAACCGATTTTAGAATGGAAAGGAGGTTATGTTGCACCCAAAGGTATATTTATATCCTACCTGAGGGTAAGGAGGTTGATCTCTAAGGGGTGTATCTATCACCTAGTAAGAGTTAAAGTTGATGATGTCGAGACCCCTACTCTTAAGTCGGTCTCAGTGGTTAATGAGTTCCCTGAGGTGTTTCCTGAGGATTTACCTGGAGTCCCTCCTGATAGGGAGATTGACTTCGGAATTGATATACTCCCCGATATACAGCCTATTTCAATTCCACCATACAGGATGGCCCCCGCTGAGTTGAAAGAGTTGAAGGGACAATTGAAGGATCTGTTAGAGAAAGGTTTTATTAGACCCAGTGTTTCACCATGGGGTGCTCCCGTTCTGTTTGTGCGAAAGAAGGATGGGTCGCTCCGAATGTGCATAGATTATAGGCAACTGAACAAGGTCACAGTCAAGAGCAAATATCCTCTTCCTAGGATAGACGACTTGTTTGACCAACTTCAGGGTGCCTCATGTTTTTTAAAGATAGACCTCAGATCAGGTTACCACCAGTTAAAGGTGAGGGAATGTGACATCCCAAAGACAGCTTTCAGGACAAGATATGGTCACTTCGAGTTCTTAGTAATGTCCTTCGGGTTGACAAACACACCAGCAACCTTTATGGACTTGATGAATAGGGTGTTCAGACCCTACTTGGATATGTTTGTAATCGTCTTCATTGATGATATTTTGGTATATTCGAGGAATGAGGAAGAGCATGCTAAACATCTCAGAGTTGTCCTTCAAACTCTTAAGGACCATGAGTTGTATGCGAAGTTCTCCAAATGTGAGTTTTGGCTTAAGTCAGTGGCTTTCCTAGGCCATGTGGTTTCGGGTGATAGTATTCGAGTTGATAGCCAGAAGATTGAGGCGGTGGCAAGCTGGCCAAGGCCAACCTCTTCGACTGACATAAGAAGCTTCTTGGGGTTGGCAGGCTACTACCGAAGGTTTGTGGAGGGGTTTTCTTCCCTATCTGCACCATTGACTAAACAGCTTCCAGGAGTTAAAGACCAGGTTGACCACTGCACCTGTCTTGACCTTGTCCGACGGGACGGACGACTTCGTGATATACTGTGACGCATCTAGAGTTGGGTTGGGATGCGTGTTAATGCAAAGAGGAAAGGTGATAGCCTATGCTTCCAGACAGCTTAAGGTTCATGAAAGGAACTATCCGACCCATGATCTTGAGTTGGCAGCCGTTGTGTTCGCACTTAAAATCTGGCGCCACTACTTGTATGGAGTGCATGTGGATGTGTTCACAGACCACAAGAGCTTGCAGTATGTATTCAGCCAAAGGGAGCTCAATCTGCGACAGAGGAGATGGTTAGAGTTGCTCAAGGACTATGACATGAGCGTCATGTACCACCCAGGTAAAGCTAACGTTGTTCCTGATGCTCTTAGTAGGTTGTCTATGGGTAGCACGACCCATATTGAGGAACAAAAGAGAGAACTGATGAAAGATATGCACAGGTTGGCCCGATTGGGGGTCCAACTTGAATAGAATGACGAAGGAGGAGTTAGTGTTCAAAATAGGTCTTCATCATCCCTGGTGACTGAAGTTAAAGAGAAGCAGGATCGAGATCCCATTATACTCCAACTAAAAGAGGATGTTTAGAAGCAAAAAGTGATGGTCTTCTCCAAAGGGGGAGATAGGGTACTGAGTTACCAGAACAGACTATGTGTCCCTGATGTTGATGGTGTCCGAGAAAGGATTTTAGCTGAGGCCCATAATGCTAAATACTCCATCCACCCGGGTTCCACCAAGATGTATCATGACTTGAGAGAGGTCTATTGGTGGAGTGGAATGAAGAGGGATATCGCGAAATTCGTTTCCAGATGCCCCAACTGCCAGCAAGTCAAGGTTGAGCACCAAAGGCCAAGTGGTATGGCCCAGAACTTTGAGATTCCTGAATGGAAGTGGGAGATGGTAAATATGGACTTCATCACTGGTTTACCAAAATCCCGAAGACAACATGATTCCATATGGGTGATTGTAGACAGAATGAGGAAATCAGCGCATTTTTTTTAGCAGTCAAGACGACTAACACTGCCGAGGATTATGCCAAAATGTATATTCAGGAGATTGTGAGGTTGCACGGAGTTCCCTTGTCCATCATTTCAGACAGAGGAGCCCAATTTACCTCTCACTTCTGGAAGTCTTTCCAGAAAGGGCTGGGTACCAAGGTGAACTTGAGCACAACATTTCATCCACAGACGGATGGTCAGGCAGAGCGCACTATCTAGACGTTAGAAGACATGTTGAGAGCATGCGTTCTTGATTTCAAAGGCAACTGGGACGACCATTTACCCTTGATTGAATTCGCATACAATAACAGTTATCATGCGAGTATTCAGATGGCCCCTTATGAGGCCTTGTATGGGAGAAGATGTAGATCGCCCATTGGGTGGTTCGAGGTTGGAGAGGCCAAGCTGATTGGGACGGACCTTGTTCGCCAGTCCATGGAAAAGGTGAAGACTATACGAGAGAGATTAAAGACTGCCCAGAGCCGCCAGACGTCGTACACAGATGTAAGGAGAAGGGATTTAGAGTTTGAGGTGAATGACTGGGTTTATCTGAAGGTATCACCTATGAAAGGTGTTATGAGGTTTGGGAAGAAGGGGAAGTTGAGTCCTCGCTATATTGGTCCCTACCAAATTTTGCGAAGGATTGGAAAGGTTGCTTATGAGCTACAGTTACCTTTTGAGTTAGATGAAATTCATCCGGTGTTCCACGTCTCGATGTTGAAGAAATGTTTGGGGGATCCTGCCTTGGTGGTGCCTGTAGAGAGCACAGGAATCAAGGACAGCCTGTCCTATGAGGAAACCCCAGTCCAAATCCTTGATCGACAGGTTCGCAAACTAAGGAATAAAGAGATAGCATCTGTCAAGGTTCTGTGGAGAAATCAATTCGTTGAGGAAGCCACATGGGAAGCTGAGAAAGAGATGAAAGCAAAGTACCCGCACCTGTTCGTGCCCGAGGTTGATGAAAGAATCGAAGGTAACATTCTTACTGTCGCGCCCTATTTTTTCCTCGCGGAGAAATAGGAACCTGGACGACGTCGTGGCGACGACTCTTTTGGGATTTTTGAAATTGGAGAGTCGCCACCTAATGAATTTGAGGTGCATTAGGACACCTATTCTAGGTTAAAAAAAAAACTAATCTAAGGGTTAAAGTTAACCAGAGAAGAGGGTTCGGGCTCAAGTTACCTCGAAGGGAAGGTGTTAAGCACCCTTCGAGGTACGCAAAGGTGGGTCCCGACCGTGTCTCGTGTTTATGTGAGGGTTACAAATAAAGGTCTATATTTTAAAAGATTCCTAAATTTATTCTAAGTGATAAAATAAATCAGCAAATATAGAAATAAAAGAAAAGGAAATCAAATTGCATATTTTAATACTCTGAATTGATTCTAAGTGATCAAGTAAACAAATAATAAATGAACAATAATTAAATAGATTGAGTTATTTAAATTCTCGGATCAGTTACTCGGCTATTATTCGGAGAAGGCTTCATATGGCTTAATTGAGCCAAAAGGACAAAACCGGAGTTTGTCCCATTGAGCACAAGTTTAACTCATCATTTCCGAGTCCTATCTACCCCTACCCCCTCCTAAGTTGATTTTGTTATTAACTTAGAAGCGAACTAAAAAATATGAAAAGACTGACGTGTCCTAGAATGCCTATCGTCCCTCCTAATGTCCACGAGGCATTTGGACTTCTATTTGGTAGTCTAGACTCAACTTAGGTTTCCTATTAGAACTCGCGTCATAGAAAGGAACAATCAGGACAAATATTTTAGCATATAAGGTTTCATACAAGCCTAAAAAATGCATACGAAAATATTTCAAAACATTACCATGTTAGAAAACTTTTTGAGGCATGATAAAAAGTGCTAGAAGTGTGCTAAAAATACTATGCCAAAAGAGTTTGAGGAAGAACCCTTGTAGACATGATTTTAAAATTATACCAAAGAAATGTTGTTAAATCCTATAAGCATGGATTCTAGTGAAGAGAATATAAGTATTTTACTAAGAATCATATAGGCATGAAAAAATACAAATATTTAAGAATCCTATAGGCATGATTTCTAGTAAATAAAAAAAAACAAATATTTCTATTAAGGATCCTATAGGCATGATTTCTAACATGTGAAACGACATTAAATCCTAATACGTAATTTCTAGAGAAAGCAATTATTAAAATACTAGGCATTGTGACTTTAATCTTTTAAGATATAAAATTTAAAACATGATATCATGCACGTAACATATTTAAAAAGAGATAAAACCTATATGCTTAATTCTAATTATACAACAAAGATCTTTAACAACCTAAGAACATGATTTCTATTTATATTGCATGGAAGAAAAATTTAACAAGCATACAAAAAATCTACAGGCATGGTTATATGAGTTGCCCCAAACATGATTTCAACCAAAAGGGAGAAATAAATACGACGAATCCTATGAACATGATATCTAACATACGTTTAAAACACAGAAAAGTAATATTGTTAAGCATGCTATTTCTCCGATTTTCCTTATTATTATTTTATATACTTTTTTTTTATTTTTGTTTGACCCTAGATTTAGATTTGCCTACGACCATTAGTTGAATAAAACGAACCAAAATAAAAGAAAGCGATTATCACGTAGTTCCCTTCCCCCCAATTACTATATCCCCATTTTCACTATTATATTATTACAAGATTTTAAAGGAACATAAATACAACATGAAATCAATATATAAAAATGTCTTCGAGGCCCTTTCTCCTCCTGTCCTAGGCGACTCTTCACGACTTTGAACTAAATATCCTGCTAAACAAACACTAGGAGAAACATGATATTAAGAATTAAAAAAAATACACAATGAGATGGGAAACTAACCAGAGTACTTTCCACTATATATCACATTCGCTCCTTGACACATCAAGTTCACGAGAATCTCAAGGATTCCGAGCAGTGCTTGTGTCAAAGATGATTTCGGATCGGAGTGAACCAACAATGGAAAGACAGGATTCAAAAGAATAAATTAAAGTAATGTGCACAGTGTATTGAGCACTGAGAAAGTAATATAGTATATGCTATTTTAGAGAAATAAGGGAGTAGTATTCTCTGTTCTTTTTTTTTCTTAGAAGCTCTTCTTATATAATGAATAAGAGACTCAATGATAATGGAATAGAATCAATTAAGGAGAAAATCATGAAAATTCTTGCCTTAATCAAATAAAAAGAATCAATTATTGGAAATCTTTTCCTTAATCACATGGAGAGAATCAATTAAGAATAGAATTTACAATAATTAGAACAAGTAAAATCTATTCAAATTTAATCAAGGAAAGTGGTTCAATGTCTACCATAATAATCCAATTATAAGAGTCATTATTTAAATTCAAAAGAAAAATAAATAAATAAATAAATTAACATCAACAAAAAGGAAACAAAGCAAATAAAATTCTAGTTGGCACAGAACAACAAGAATAAGTAGAAATATTCCGAAAAAATTCTTCTTTAATCAAGTTTTACCATTACAATTCAACAGGCAAACAAGCAAACTAAGATTTATCAAAATGTCCATAAAGCTAACATAACTAACACACTAATGTAGTCAAATTTAGGGAGAAAATTCCGAATGAACATTAAGGACCATAAAAGCCTTGTCTCAACTTTAAGAAAAATGAGTTGTTGATAACATGAGAATCATGCGGTGCTCAAAACTCGACGTTAATTTAATTTACAAAACAAAATTTACGCAGGAATCAAGATTAAACCACAGTTCATGAAACTTTTCATATAAGTCATTTTGAAAAGAGGGTGACTAATTCAACCCAAATTGTTATTATACACCCATTTCAGATTAGGAACTAAAAAAAAGGGCAAAGAATAAACGTAGACATCCATAGCAATTTAAAAAGATTGAAAAGATCATACCAAGGCCGGATCTAAAAATCCATTTTTAACACCATGACAACTTGACGATCTTGATTGGTCTGTTCATGGTGGTTTTGCCGATTTTCGGGCGGGCTTCGCGTGGCGTTGTGATTTTCCCGGCAAAAGAGGGCTTCCGGATCTGGTTTGAGCGTTTCAGGGGTGATAGAAAATGGCAAATGGGAGAGAAAAGAAGGAAAGTGGGAGAGAGGAGGGTCGTTTGGACACGGGGCTGTCTGGATGGTTGTTTTCCGACGGCGGCGAGGGGTTTTTAGTGGAGAGAAAATGGACAAAGGGGTGGCGGCGGTTTGCCGGCCGGTTTGGGGCTGCTGGTCGAGCGGAGAGGGAGGAGAAAGGGGCTGGAAAAGAGGGAGAGAGAGCGGGAGAGGAGACGGGGCTGCCGACACTACGGCGGTGCGGCAGCGGCGCAGAGAGGAGAGGAGAGTGGCGCGCCATGGCTGGCTGTGGTGGTGCCACCGTTGCGCCGGCGGGGGGTGGAAAAAGGGGCGGCAGCCATGGCTGCCCCTTGGTGAAGAAGGTGGAGATGAAGATGTGTAGTTTAGGGTTTCTTTGGGTATTAAAAATTAAAAAATGGGTTGGGTCGGTTCCGGGTCAAAAAAAATGGGTGACCCGGAATGAAATAATAGCCATAAATTAAAAAAAAAAATTGAAGATTAGCCATAAATTGATAATTCATTTAAATACTAGTCCCAAAATCGTAGGAATTTAAAATTGAGCCACAAATTGGTAAATTGAATTTAGAGACTAGTCAAAAATTGTAAAAAAATTAAAATTAAGCCGTAAATTAACTTTGAATTAAAAGTGCAAAGATTATAAAGGGATAGCTATAATTGAAATAACTTTTAAAGAATTCGGCTAAAATTTAAATACATTCGAACAAAATGAGATAAAAATCGAATTAGTTGTCATCTATATTATTTTGAAATAATATTTTTATTCAACGCCAATACTTGAAATATTTGAACGTATTAAAATTATGCGTTTTAAAAATAATTAATATGGTAGATAACGAATATTGCTACCATGGTTTGACAAATTTGCTAAATCAAATTAATAACAATGGAGATGATAACAAATAATAATAAAGGTCGTTTTACGATTGATAAGAAATAATTAACAAATATATTACATTTATTTTATTTTTATTTTTGAAAACTCAAGAATCTTATAGAGTCCGCGATCATTTTGATAAAAAATTGAAAATAAACTTACTTATTTCAAACGTTTCGAAAATGCCTATTTTAATCAAATGACAATGTAAGACATGTTATAGGTCGGTCAAAATTGGGTGTCAACAGCTGCCCCTTCTTTGCTCAGGAATGAAGGATGAATTATTGAGCAAAGAAAGTTGACGGAGTAGCCAATTTTGTCCGACCGATGTAATATTATCGGAGGGACCAAAAAGGGGTTGTGAAAATATTAAGGCCGAGACTTCGGTTTTAAAGTCGCCTACATATCTCTGGTCATACGAGAATCAGGCCATGTGTAGTTCTAGATTTAGAAAATGAAAGAAATTCCTAAAGATAGAAATAACGTTATCGAATTTAAATAGCTTGAATTGGGAGGATTAGGTATAAGGCGGTATAAGTGGCAAATGAAAGTGCGAGAACAGCTTGTGTCTCAGTAATTATGTAGGCTTAAAAATATATATATATATATATATATATATATATTTAAGAAATGAGAAGCCTTCGATCCCTGCAGCTTCAGATATGACTAAATGAAATGGTTAGTTCATAAATATAAAAATTGTGAACAAATGTGATTAATGCTATAAAGGAAATGACAAAAATAGATGAGAAACCGTATCTGCTTTTGAGAAAAAATAATCCTTAGCCTTTATAAATATTTGGCTTTTCTTGAAAGGATTGTACTGATCCAGCTGACTTTCAAAAGACAAAGCTTAACCTTGAATAGATTCTTTAGCGAACAGAAATATGATAATGTAAAAGCAAATGATAATACATGAATTGACAACTTAAATATCTTATTGTAAGGCAGATGAACCTAAATGTCCTATTGTAAGGTGGACGAACCTAGATGTCCTATTGTAAGGCAGACGGGCCTAAATGTCCTATTGTAAGGCGGACGAGCCTGAATGTCCTATTGTAAGGCGGACGAGCCTGAATGTCCTATTGTAAGGCGGACGAGCCTAGATGTCCTATTATAAGGCGGACGGGCCTAAATATCCTATTATAAGGCGGACGAGCCTAAATATCCTATTATAAGGCAGACGAGCCTAAATGTCCTATTATAAGGCAGACGAGCCTAAATGTCCTATTGTAAGGCGAACGAGCCTGAATGTCTTATTATAAGGCGGATGACCCTTAATGAAATAACATGATTAATAGTAGGCCCAAATGATAGCAGAATTTGACTAATTAAAATGATTACTTGATTTGCAGTAGGCCCAAATAGTAATTTGATCCAGATAGTAACTCTTTCAGTGGAATCTAGTAGGCCCAGGTATTGTCGATTCCTGCATTTAAAGAAAAATTGTGAGTTTTGAAAGGCAAGGTGGGATCATACCTTTGTTGTCTTTGATTTCGTGGAGCCCAAAGTCGCACTCCACCGTAATGAAATTTTTGGGGATCCTCAAAAATTTCTGCCCCAGTTTAAAATATTTTCGCTCGTGTGTTGATATGTTGTGTACTCATGAATTTTGAAGGATCCGAAAAATTCTGCCCCAGTTTGACATGTAAGATTTTTATGTTCCTGAATCACTCAAAGAGGATTGTCAATAAAAGAGAAAGTGATTGTCTTATATTTAAACGTTAAGGCTTGATTTTGAATCTGCATGTCATTAATGTCTAGAAGTTGGATCGACTAGCTCTGGATTCGATTTGAAGGATTTGATTGAATTGAGGAATGAAAGGAACATTTTATTGATTGAGACCGGACCCAATAATGGGCTGCCTACGTATCCAATAAGGAATTCAGGTCAAACGTAGTTCAGGAATACAAGAAAAAGAAACGAGATGAATGGAAACTCTTGGTAGAAAGTAAAGGCATTTAGCTCATGATAGACCTCTCCTCGTCAATTTCTTTGGTGTGATTTGCGCTTCTTTGATACATGACTGGAAGGGTCACCTTGAACAATAACAGCATTAATCATAGATGAGTTGTGATTGTTGTTTAGTAGCCCTTGTCGCACTATCACCTTTCCTTTTTCAATCAAATTTTGGATCTTGTTCCTCAATGCTTGACATTCCTCAATGTCATGACCTTGAATATTTGAGTGATACATACATTTCTTAGATAAATCAAGAGTTGACGAGGAGTGTGTAGGAATCCATCCTTTCCTTGGCTTTAGAAGCCCCTGAGCCCATAGTCTTTGAAAAATACTCATCAATGTCTCGCTTAAGGGAGTAAAAATGCGAGGCTTCCTTATCTTATGCTGACAAGACTCGGATTGTGTTTGATGAACTTTTGATAAACTTTCATAAGATTTCAACTGTGCAGGATTGACTTGTGGGTGGAGAGGCTTGGGGTGCATATAAAAAATAGCATGAACTTGTTCGAAGTTTCGATTTCTTGTTTTTTAGGTGCAGTGGTTGAAGCATTCTTGTTCTTATCATTCGATGCTTGAGCATGAATTGGTTCATCAGTGATTCTTCCCGTCTGTATGCCATATTCTAGTTCTTTTCCAATTCGAATTAGACTATTAAAATTTTGAATACTGGTGAAGTATAAGGTTTTGTAGTATATGCCATCAAGTGATCTGATGAAAGTTTGGACTAACTCTTCTTCGTGAGGTAAATGACTTATCTTAGAAGCCTCGAATCTCCACCGCGTAACATATTCCTCAAAAGATTCATGGGACATTCTTCTAACTTCAAGCAAATCCAATATTGTAGGGTCATTTTTTATGTTGAATTTGTATTGCTCTACAAAATCTCGGGCCATATCTTCCCACCCAAACCACTTGTCAAAATCTTGTTTAACATACCAAGCAAAAGCCACCCCAGATAAACTCTGAATGAATAATCTCATCAAAAGAGCTTCGTTATTTTCAATACCCACTAATCTGCTACAATAATCCTTAAGATGTGCAATTGGATTTGCATGCCCGTCGAACATGTTGAATTTTGGGACTTTGAACCCTAATGGTAATTCAACTCTTAGATGCAAGCATAGCTTCTCGTACCTCAAGTCATGAACATTTTTGGAGAGTAATTTCTTATTCACCTCCTTTTCTAAGTAATGAAATCTCTGTCGTAGATCATTCAAGTCAGATCTTTCTGTTTCATCGTGTACTTCTACATACGGCAAAGCATCAAAATGAATATCTGTTGGAGGCATTGAACGAGGAAGTGTGCGAGCAAGCATGGAGTGAGGAGAGAGAGTTGAAAAGGTGCTTTGAATTGGACGGGAAGAAGGACGAGTGGCATTTTTACGGATTTTGAGCATGTTTGACATGTTGCAGTTTCTCAATCAAGCCGACGTTCAAATATTAGACAACCTTAAACAAAAGGACATAAATTACATACAAAAGTTAGTATATGACATGAATAAATAAAACATCAATTACAACCATAAAATTACGTCTGAATAAGTTTAATGCTATGATAATGAATCTGAGCCCGTATAAATGAATGGAAATGATAACAAATTTAATAAAGATATGATGCGAATAAATCAAGAAGAGTGAAATAAAAATTTTCAACTAAATAAACGAATAAGAATTCTAAATGCGCATGGCCTCGTTAAAGAAAAGGTAGGCCTAAAGCGACAAAAAGTGACCACAATAATAAATCCAAGCCGTATTGATATTATTTGGAGTTTAGAGTTTTTTTTTTTAAATAACAAATAGTTTAAAGACTCATTTTATAAAAAATGATTATAACCGTTACAATTTTGAATGACATAAATGGGATGTAAAAGGGGACTGGGATAATTATAAAATTTCCCCGAGAGCATTGATTGAACCCCATAAATCTGCAAAACGAAGATAACAAAGGATTTTCTAAACTCTAATTAATATAACTTGGCTTGGATTAAATTATCATGGTCACGTACACATAATATGCAACATTTCGTCTTGGAGGGTGATTGGACCCTCTGGACTTAGCAGGGTGGCTACTATTATGTAGATTGACCCCAGGGTCAAACTACCTAAGGCTTATGCATGCATGACTTAAATTTGAGGTGGATAGCTCTATCTTAGGTTACTAAAGAGTGGTTGGACACGGACTGGGTGTTCTTATATGAGAAGCACGTGGTCCAACGGTAGTAAGACTATCTGTCATTCACCACGCAAGCGCTTACTCTCTAAAATTTGGTTTGAAAAGAGTAGGGAGAAGTGCAAAGGCACGACATCACCTTAAAGAGAAATTAAGAGGATCCCAAGTGGGGGAGCTTATGAACGGAATGCCAGTTTAAATGTAAACGGTTAGCAAATAGCAGTGATATATAAATTAAAGCAGTAAATAAGAAAAGGGGAAGGGAAAGGGACTAAAGGGAAAGGGGAAGGGAGTTGGCGTGAAATTAAGGGAAAAAGGACAAAGAAAATAAGTTAGTAAGATAATAAAAGCAATATAAGGAAAGCATAAACACCCACACAAAGAGACACGTAATGGTAAGAACCTAAGTCCCCAGCAGAGTCGCCATTCTGTCGCGCCCTATTTTTTCCTCGCGGAGAAATAGGAACCTGGACGACGTCGTGGCGACGACTCTTTTGGGATTTTTGAAATTGGAGAGTCGCCACCTAATGAATTTGAGGTGCATTAGGACACCTATTCTAGGTTAAAAAAAAACTAATCTAAGGGTTAAAGTTAACCAGAGAAGAGGGTTCGGGCTCAAGTTACCTCGAAGGGAAGGTGTTAAGCACCCTTCGAGGTCCGCAAAGGCGGGTCCCGACCGTGTCTCGTGTTTATGTGAGGGTTACAAATAAAGGTCTATATTTTAAAAGATTCCTAAATTTATTCTAAGTGATAAAATAAATCAGCAAATATAGAAATAAAAGAAAAGGAAATCAAATTGCATATTTTAATACTCTGAATTGATTCTAAGTGATCAAGTAAACAAATAATAAATGAACAATAATTAAATAGATTGAGTTATTTAAATTCTCGGATCAGTTACTCGACTATTATTCGGAGAAGGCTTCATATGGCTTAATTGAGCCAAAAGGACAAAACCAGAGTTTGTCCCATTGAACACGAGTTTAACTCATCATTTCCGAGTCCTATCTACCCCTACCCCCTCCTAAGTTGATTTTGTTATTAACTTAGAAGCGAACTAAAAAATATGAAAAGACTAACGTGTCCTAGAATGCCTATCGTCCCTCCTAATGTCCACGAGGCATTTGGACTTCTATTTGGTAGTTCTAGACTCAACTTAGGTTTCCTATTAGAACCCGCGTCATATAAAGGAACAATCAGGACAAATATTTTAGCATATAAGGTTTCATACAAGCCTCAAAAATGCATACGAAAATATTTCAAAACATTACCATGTTAGAAAACTTATTGTGGCATGATAAAAAGTGCTAGAAGTGTGCTAAAAATACTATGCCAAAAGAGTTTGAGGAAGAACCCTTGTAGACATGATTTTAAAATTATACCAAAGAAATGTTGTTAAATCCTATAAGCATGGATTCTAGTGAAGAGAATATAAGTATTTTACTAAGAATCATATAGGCATGAAAAAATACAAATATTTAAGAATCCTATAGGCATGATTTCTAGTAAATAAAAAAAAACAAATATTTCTATTAAGGATCCTATAGGCATGATTTCTAACATGTAAAACGACATTAAATCCTAATACGTAATTTCTAGAGAAAGCAATTATTAAAATACTAGGCATTGTGACTTTAATCTTTTAAGATATAAAATTTAAAACATGATATCATGCACGTAACATATTTAAAAAGAGATAAAACCTATATGCTTAATTCTAATTATACAACAAAGATCTTTAACAACCTAAGAACATGATTTCTATTTATATTGCATGGAAGAAAAATTTAACAATCATACAAAAAATCTACAGGCATGGTTATATGAGTTGCCCCAAACATGATTTCAATCAAAAGGGAGAAATAAATACGACGAATCCTATGAACATGATATCTAACATACGTTTAAAACACAGAAAAGTAATATTGTTAAGTATGCTATTTCTCCATTTTTCCTTATTATTATTTTATATACTTTTTTTTTTATTTTTGTTTGACCCTAGATTTAGATTTGCCTACGACCATTAGTTGAATAAAACGAACCAAAATAAAGGAAAGCGATTATCACGTAGTTCCCTTCCCGGACGGGTCTTAGCTACAAAAGCTTAGGGTGTTACATACACACATTACTAAGGTATGTTTTTCAAATTAATAAGTAATAGTTTAGATATAAAACTTTAAAAATATAGTTTAAATATATTTTTATACTTCAAACCAAAATTATATATTTAAATGGACATATATGATACTATGTATTTATAACCTAAACTTTCTTTTTATTTCTAAAATGAGTAAGTGGTCATCATCATTAAACAGTTATTAACGGCGTATATCTACGGATTACCAAATTTGTAATTAGACATATCACTACATTGTTTTAAAAAAAATTGTATATAGGTGAGAACAAAATCAAACCGAAATCGAGTCAACACGAGTGAAAAAATCCGACTTATGGTTTAGTTTGACTTGATTCGGTATTGGGAAAAGAACTCCGACTATATTTGGTTTAGTTTGATTTTAACTTTAAAAAATCAATCCAGACTAAACCAATCCGACATTATATATATATATATATATATATAATTTATCTATTAACATATTATTTTAAATTTGACTTAGAATTTTGGATAATCTAATAAAGACAATAGTCGATAGATATTAGTAGGGATAATTATCCTTTTGAGTTTTTTTAATAAAATATTAACTATTTTTAAATATATTTTTTATTTATTATCTAGTAATACCATATTTAGAAAATATTTATCATCTATAGCAACTGTACTATGCATTAAAAGTGAATTATATATATATATATAATGTATTATACTATGTATAAAAATGAATATGCATGCAATATAGACGTATTGTAAGTGTTTTAAAATGTATTAAACTTATTTTGTTAAAAACCTAAATTATATATTTAAAGTGAATTATACATGTATTAAGATAAATTTATATAGCTATAAATGATAAATAATTTTTTAAATATGATATATTTAGGTAAGTTATACTAAGAGTGATAATAATAATAATAATGAATATTTATTCTTTAGTTTTACATTGGTTTAGATATTTAAAATACATAACCCAATTTTATTTTTTTCTTTATTGTTTACCCATGTAATTAATAGGCACTTATCACACTTATTTTAGCATGATTTAGTACTTTAAAGATATGATATTTTCATTATGGCTTATTTTAGCATGATTTAATACTTTAAAATTAGGATATGACTTACATTTTTTATGTGATTTCATTATTATTTTTTGTTGAATATTTTTGTGTCTTCACTAATATGATATTTTGTGTTTTTCTTAAAAACATGCTAGATGTTTGTATTTTGGTAGGACTAAGGAAATATTTG
The DNA here is from genome assembly GCA_029948455.1 of Solanum rostratum. Classification (NCBI taxonomy): domain Eukaryota; kingdom Viridiplantae; phylum Streptophyta; class Magnoliopsida; order Solanales; family Solanaceae; genus Solanum; species Solanum rostratum. The sequence goes on along the minus strand of CM057053.1, from coordinate 9,544,889 downwards.
AATCATAAGTTGATTATATGTTTTTATAAATACTTCATCAAAATATCCAAAAAAAAAAAAACTCAAAAATACGAGAATTTAGAACAAAAAATTTAAAAATTCGAAAAACCGAAAAAATCTGAAAACCTGAGAAACCTGAAAAAATCTGAGGTTGAAAAAATCAAATTTTATTGGTTTGGTTTGATCTATATATTAAAAAATTCGACACAAATGATTTGGTTTAATATTTAAAAAATTTAAATCAATCCAATCCATGTACACCCCTAATTGTATATTCCTATTGAATATTAAAAAAATTATTTGATAGGGTATATTAGAAAAAATAGTTCATGTATTAATGTATTGTATTATTTATTACCATTATTCGTGCCAAACAACCCCAAATAGTCAATGCTTATCCACTTACCAAATTTTTTATTAGTGAATTTTGTATGTTATTTTTTCTGATAATTGTATTATTGATAAGCCAATTTAAAACGTTGTGAAGGAATTGTTGACATATTTGGTTCAATTAATCTGCTAATTAATGGTAAAGCATGAGATACACATTATGTCAATTCTTCACTTCAAATTCGAACTAAAAAATCAATTAAAAAATATGTCTAGACACAATTTTAATTTTTAAATATCATTTTTTTCATTTTAAAATCTATCATTACTAAAAATTACTATTTTTCCACTGATAGTTATTCCCATAAATATTTGATTGAATTAGTGAGAAATAAATAATAGTGTTTTTATATAAAAAATTAAAAAGATTTTTAATATTTTAGTGAAAATCTATTTTCCATCATGCATTTTTAAATGAAATGATTCGATGGGAAAAAAAACATATTTATAACTCAATCTCCTATTAATTCGTAATGAGGAAAAAACTGTTTCCAATAGTGTATTTGGACATGATCTTTTTCTATGGTCTTTTTTTTTTCTTTTAGTAATATTTTATAAACTATGTTGATTATACATTTGAATGATTTTTATTGATGAATTTTTCAAATTTGAGAATCAGGTTGACTAGTTTTCAAGTGAATCTTTTTTTCTACTCTCTAAACTTTTATATTTTTTTCAAGTGAAACATTTGTTCAAACACAATTTAAACTTTTAAAGATTATTTTTTAACTTTAATTTTAAATATTTATTTTCATTAAATGTCGCTCATTTATGCCCAAACGCCTACTTAATTTCAACTACTACACTTTATATACAATAATAACATAGCCAGTAAAAACTATTACACTTTATATACATCACTTAATTCATGTATATACGTCTAAAAAAAAGTGGCTTTTTTTCTAAACAGACTTAAAAAGAAAAGTAAGATATATCATCAATTAAATAGATGAAGTACTATATATTGATTTGAATTATTATAGTATCTCATAAACTTCAAATTTTAGATTTATCTTTGCCTATTTTATCATTTTCTTTTATTTTCTATATATCTTTACTGGACCCTAGTGGTATCAATATCTATACTATATATATAAGTGTCAATAAAGCTGTTTATGCACAATCACGATCCAAAAATGGACGTGATGACACTTGCTCAATCCCACTAGAACAAATCAGCCTTAACCCAAAGAAAAATAGAAATAACATGCGGAAGTAACTAAATAGAGTAGATAACTAAAGTTGAAAATCTTCACAACTTAAATACCACCGAAGGATTAGTTGTCACGTGTACAAGCTACTAGCCATACAAAATTCAAAAGAACTACAAGTCTGAACTATCTTTCTTCTCGAATAAAACAAAGCAGAAAAGAAACAGGAAAAAGAGAGTTTGTCAGATGTCAACACTTTGAAATCTTTCAAGTTGGGTTTCTTTCCTTTTCATTTTTCATATGGAATTGATTGTGTCTTTCTTGTAAGGACCCGGAAATTCGTTTAACGACCTCAAAGGAATTCCCTTGGCTAAACTCTTCTCAAGTACCAATGAGAGGGTCAACTTTGAGTGAGCATATCTCTTAGCTCAAATTGAACTGGGTGGCCTATGACATACCAAATTAAAGCTCTTTGAATTAGCTTTCCAACGCACCTGGTTTCACCTAATTCCGAGCTCGGACCAAGGAGTTATGCTTGTTTTCGTTCAGACTGTTCGTGCAGGAAATCCACACGGCCAGCCACACGGACCGTGTGGCATCAGACGGTCCGTGAGGCTACTTTGACCCACGAATTTCTTGCCAAAACTTTGTTCTAAGTGTGTGTACTTCTGTGGCACCTTCATACGGACCATTGCACGGTCCGTGTGACCTTAAACGGTCCGTTAAACGGACCGTTTGGTGACACTTAGTCCGAAGGAAAAATTTTCTGAAAAATTCTATGTCTGGTGAGATGGTCCATCACACGGTCCGTGTGGAGTGAGATGGTCCGTTTACTGGACAGTGTGGAATGACTTAGTCAAAAAAGTATTGCCTCCGAAAAATCTAAGTCCGGTGCCACGGACCAGTAGACGGTCCGTGTGGAGTCAGACGGTCCGTTTACTGGACCGTGTGACCCAGACAGACCATTTTTCCGGTCCGTTTCATTAATGGCAATTTCGTAATTTTGGTTTATTCCGGTGCAAATATGGTCTTTTCCACCCTTTCTTGAGCTTCCTATATATTCCATACTTCACCATTTTGAAGCATTTCTACACTTCAACTCTCTCTCTCTAAAAGTTCTTTCTCAAGACACTCCTACATCTCTCTAGGATTCTTCAAGCTAAGGTTCACATTTGAGATCACTTCCTCCTCAAGTTTGTCGTGAAAATTGAGAGGAGGGTGACAAAAAAGAGTTGAAATTAGTATTGGTGACAAGTTTGACCTTGACCGGTCAAACTTGTCATTAGTTAAGTTAATTGTGTGATTAAGTTAATGATGGGTGTAAGTGTAAAGTTTTAAAACTTTTGGAACCCATCTGTAGAAAAAAAAACTTTTTTTAAAAAAAAAAAAAAATTTTTTTAGAATTTTTTTTTTTTAAAAAATCCAGTCGGGTGATTTCGGACTCTCCGCGACACGTCCGCGTCGCGGACTCGTCGCGCGGACACAGTTGATGAACTGTTCTTGGTCCAAAATTGTAGCATCATTTTTTTCTGAAATCTGGGGTTTGTTTTTGTCATTTGTTTGGTTGGAATAACAAATATTGTTGTTTTGAAGCGTAGTCCATTGTTCGGGGAATTTTTCGAAGCCTTTATCTAAAAATTTTTAAAAATAATTTGCCCAAAACAGTGACCCTCCGCGACGTCTCCGCGTCGCGCACCTGCTTATTTTCTGTAGAGAAAATATTTCGTCATTTTTCGTTTGACCCGGGAGTTTTTTTTGCTAAACCAACATGTCTTAACATTTTGAAGGATGTGTAGGTGGCCAGTGAATTTTTTGGGGCCCGTAGCGAAAAATCCCACAATTTTAGGGCACGAAAACAGTGACCCTCCGCGACATGTCCGCGTCGCGCACCTGCTACGAAATTCCCAGCAGCTGCTGGAAATAATACAGCAACTGTTGTAAATTCCCAGCAGCTGCTGGAAATAATACAGCAGTTGCTGTAAAAATTTTGGGGCACGAAAACAGTGACCCTCCGCGACATGTCCGCGTCGCGGAGGTGTCGCGCACCTGCTACGAAATTCCCAGCAGCTGCTGGAAATAATACAGCAACTGCTGTAAATTCCCAGCAGCTGCTGGAAATAATACAACAGCTGCTGTAAAAATTTTGGGGCACGAAAACAGTGACCCTCCGCGACATGTCCGCGTCGCGGAGGTGTCGCGCACCTGCTACGAAATTCCCAGCAGCTGCTGGAAATAATACAGCAGCTGCTGTACATTTCCCAGCAGCTGCTGAGAATAATCCAACAACTTGCCAACTTGCTATAACAAGTGAATTTTTCGGGGCCCGTAGCTAAAAATCCCAAAATTTTGGGGCACGAAAACAGTGATCCTCCGCAACATGTCCGCGTCGCGGAGGTGTCGCGCACCTGCTATGAAATTCCCAGCAGCTGCTGTACATTTCCCAGCAGCTGCTGAGAATAATCCAGCAACTTGCCAACTTGCTACAAGTTCTAACAAAATGTTTTCCATCGAGTTATTTCTATTGTTGAATTGGACTAAATTCCTTATATTCGTCTGTAACGATGAGCACATGGACTAATTAATGGAAAAAACCACCGAAATAAGTCTGATTTAGATCTGCCATCATATTGTTTGTGTAAGTACTATCTCAATGTATAAGGTCACTACTGATTCCACCTCAACGCATAAGATAAGTAGTAATTTATTACAAAACGTATCGACGCAACCAAGTAATAGTCACTTTACTTAGTCACCATCACTTACATATGCAATTGCTCAATAGATAGTTTATTACTTGTGAGTAAGCGAAGACAATGTATAAGATCACTCGTGAATTTAGCATTTTATTTGAAGTCAAAGTAACAAAACTCAACTTATCACTACATATGGCTGATACCATCACCTTATAGTCATCTTCCTATAGGTACTAACGAAAAATCAAAGGTCGGGTCCAGCAGCTGCTGGGAATAATACAGCAGCTGCTGTACATTTCCCAGCAGCTGCTATACATTTCCCAGCAAATGCTGTACATTTCCCAGCAGCTGCTGAGAATAATCCAGCAACTTGCCAACTTGCTACAACAAGTTCTAACAAAATGTTTTTCATCGAGTTATTTCTATTGTTGAATTGGACTAAATTCCTTATATTCATTTGTAACGATGAACACATGGACTAATTAATGAAAAAAGCCACCGAAATAAGTCTGATTTAGATCTGCCATCGTATTGTTTGTGTAAGTACTATCTCAATGAATAAGATCACTACTGATTCCACCTCAACGCATAAGATAAGTAGTAATGTATTACAAAATGTATCGACGCAACCAAGTAATAGTCACTTTACTTAGTCACCATCACTTACATATGCAATTGTTCAATAGATTGTTTATTACTTGTGAGTAAGCGAAGGCAATGTATAAGATCACTCATGAATTTAGCATTTTATTTGAAGTCGGAGTAACAAAACTCAACTTATCACTACATATGGCTGATACCATTACCTTATAGTCATCTTCCTATAGGTACTAACGAAAAATCAAAGGTCGGGTCCAGCAGCTGCTGGGAATAATACAGCAGCTGCTGTACATTTCCCAGCAGCTGCTATACATTTCCCAGCAGCTGCTGAGAATAATCCAGCAGCTTGCCAACTTGCTACAACAAGTTCTAACAAAATGTTTACTACTGCCATATTGACGCAATATATTATAAAATATATGGATTGTATATTATAAAACATATTGACCCAATCAAGTAATACTCAATTTACTTAGTCACTAGCACTTACATATGCAATTGCTCAATAGATTGCTCAATAGTTACCATCACTTACATGTACAATTAGTTACATAAGTTGATTGTATATTTTATTTGAAGTCGGAGTAACAAAACTCAACTTATCACTACATATGACTGATACCATCACCTTATAGTCATCTTCCTATAGATACTAACGAAAAATCAAAGGTCGGGTGCAGCATCTGCTGTACATTTCCCAGCAGCTGTTGTATATTATGATGACGATATCTTCTGGCTCACAATTTAATTCACAGCTACAAATAATTTGATTTACAAAATCCTCATACGAGATATCTCGATTCACAATCATTGCTATCGTCTCGACCATTTCTTTGTCTTTCCAACGCCAAATAAAACGATTGTTCGAATCAACTCATTCACCACGACAATCAACTCCTAATACTATTTTGTCTCCCACGGATGATCTTCAAGGTACCTATATGAGTAACAATTAAAAGCGCAACATGAGAAAAGTGTACAGAAATACAACAATTGCAACTACTTCATCATATGAAACCAACTTTGTTAGTCCAGCAGCTGCTGAATTCAGTCCAGCAGCTGCTGCACTCAGTCCAGCAGCTGCTGCACTCAGTCCAGCAGCTGCTGAATTCAGTCCAGCAGCTGCTGAACTCAGTCCAACAGCTGCTGCGTCTTCCCCAATACGACCAAACTGTGCAGAAATGGCAACAATGGCCAAAAATTCAACAAAACCACAACACACAAATAAATAGCACCAAATACACTTATATCAGTCATAATAAGGATGGAAACTTACCTTTCAAGTACTTTCAAAGCCTACCCAAACAAATGCCCCAAAAAATTGATTTCTTTTCACCCAAATTTGAAGCTCAAATCTTGTGTTGGGAAAATACTAACAACAACAACAAGAAGAAGAAGAAGGAGGAGGAGAACAAGAACAAGAAGAAGAAGAAGAAGAACAACTACAACAACAACAAAACCAAACGAACCGATAAAAATGGAGGAAAAAAATGCAGGAAATTGGGTCGCGGGAGCTGGGAGAGAAAGATGGAGGATTTGGGGGTATTTTGGGTATTTTCTATTGGTGGGTTAAAGTGAAAAAAATAGAACTTGGGGACCTTTTTGAACATTGTCTTGAATCATTAACAATTAATTAAATTTTTGTCACCTACACCTAATTGTTAAAACTAGGGTCACTTTTTTTTAATTTCCAAAGAAAGTTGTCACCCTTAATTAAATGCCCCAAGTTTGTCTTCTACCGGGTATGTGGGGTTTGATTCTTGGTTTCCTTTCAACCAAGAAGACCCAAATCCTTATTAAAAATTATTTTGTAACTTGTATACTTAAAATGTGAAGTTGTAGTACTTGTTCTTAGTATTTTGAACCATGCATGTGTTAGTTTAGGATCCTTATCATGATTTATGTTAGTTTTATGGAAATGAACTATTTGGACTATGGAATTTTGAACTTGCATGTCCCTTTAAATGTGTTATTTTGCATGGGTGATATGTACTACCATTTCCTTGAATTTTTAATTGAATTTCTAGTCTTGTATTGTATCTTGTTTTGGTATACTCTATATTACCCATGCCATTCCTACACTATGTATTGCATTACATACATGACATTTTACATGGAAATTTCCGGAATTGTGGGGTTAAACCCAATTTTGCCCCAAAGGGGAATTATAATGTGAATTTTGGTAAGACATGGGATATGACAATAAGGTGATCACCGGTATGTCTATAATCTTGGCTCTTTGAGCATCTTGGGTGCTTGCACCATCTTGTACTTGTAGATGAGCTATTCCTTGCATTGACATCTTGAATATGATCTTGTAAATCGGCGTTGAGCCCAATTATGTCTTGAACGTTATGAACTTGCACTTGACTCTCTTGAAAGCATAAGTATATATATATAAGTATTCTTGTGGGATGTGTAAGACTTAGCACCGATGGAATTGGGGGTCCTCCCCCTTTCCTCGAACTATGTGCCTACATAGGGACGGATGTAATTCGTCTATTTGTACATGACTATGATTTGTCTTGATTCTGTAAATCCTTCCGAAATGGTGATTTCCGTAAGGAAGGTGACCATCCCCGAAATGGTGTGTTCCGTAAGGTGTGATGTAGATTACCCTTGGCAAGTAATCTTCTCCCTACCGGTGGGAGGTCCCAATCGGTCCAATTCGTGTAATAGCTCGCATGGATTTGGTTTGTCGGTTATAGTCCATCCCCGTTATATAGGAGCACTATCGCATTGCACGCATCACGCATTTCATGGCATCTTGTATATTAAATTTCTATTGTTATATATATTCCTTGTATACTATGTGCCCTTGCCACTTAACATGATGACGCAGGTTCGGTAAGTCACGTGCATTGCATACCCGCATACTTAGTACATTCAACGTACTAACGCATACTCTATGCCTGCATGATTTTACCATGTAGGGACCGAGCAGTTTGAGCAGTATCAGCCGGACGCGTAGCTTATCCCTTTCTAGATATTTTGTGGTGAGCCCCATCTTTCGAGGGCATGCTTTTGATTTCTTTTGTACACCCCATCTATGTATGTATTTGACTGAGGGTGAGCCCGGAACCTGTCCCGGCCCCCGTTCCTTGATTAGAGGCACTTATTGGACAATTGTATAAACTTCTCATTTTGTTATCTATGAAATATGTCCTCCCTTTTGGTTTTAAGAATGTTCTCTTTAATCTTGCCTTTAACTTTCTGCGAATTTGAGGCTTGTTTGGGGGCTTTCGGGTCCCCATTCGCCGTGTCACATCTAGACCCCGACCCCGGGTCGTGACAAACGGTGGTATCAGAGCCTTGGGTTTTCAATGGTCCTCGGAGTCCAACGTGCCGCGTTGAGTAGAGTCCTATTCATGGGTGTGAAGTGCACCATACCTATGAATGGGAGGCTGCGAAGACGTTTTAGAAAATTCTCCCTTCTTTGTGTCTTATATCGTGCTATAGCTAGCTTATGAATTTCCTTGCTTATTGGTGTCCTTAATCTTTTTTCAGAAATGCCTCGAGGAAGACCTCCACTCCCTAGGCCGGCTCCTGCTGCCGAGGATCAGGCCCCTCCCGAGCCTATGGAGGAGCCTATATCAAATGGCGAATTTCGTGCTGCTTTCGCCATGCTCGCACAGGCCGTGACAGCTCAGGCAAGGCAGGCCAACTTGCCACGGGACCCTGCACCCGCTTCTATTGTGAGGGATTTTATCCGGATGAATCCTCCGGAGTTCTACGGGTTTAGGGCTGATGAAGATGCTCAGGAGTTCATTGATGAGCTCTCAAAAATATTGAATATTATGGGCGTCTCGTCTGAAGAGAAAGCTGGGTTGGCTGCTTATCAGTTGAAAGATGTGGCCCAGGTATGGTATACACAGTGGGCTATGGAGCGGGGTGATGTGGGTGATGTGACATGGGGAGAGTTCAGAACTGCCTTCCTGGACCGCTTCTTCCCACTTGAGCTGGGGGAGGCCAAAATGACCGAGTTTATTAATCTTAAGCAGGGAAGTATGAGTGTGAGGGATTATGCCCTCAAATTCACCAAGCTGTCTAAATATGCTCCGTCCCTGGTGGCTGATCCCCGTGCCAGAATGCACAAATTTGTTTCAGGTATTTCTGACTTGCTGGTGAAAGAATGCCGAACTGCTATGCTGATTGGGGACATGGATATTGCCCGGCTCATGGTGTATGCTGAACAGATTGAGGGAGAGAAACTCAAGGAGAAGAGAGCATATGATCCCAAGAGAGCCCGTGTTGATGGTAAGTTCTCCGGGGCTAAGAATGTTGGTTTTGGTCGCTTCCAGCAGGGCCAAGGCTCGGGAGCTAGGGTGGCTAATGCTCGGGCACCCCCTCCCGGAGTTCAGGTAGGTGGTGGACCGGGATACTTGATATGTGACAAGTGTGGGAAGCCTCACACAGGTGCCTGCCGGAGGGATTTGGGACTTTGCTTTGGATGTGGAAGCAAGGACCATAAAGTTGCTGACTGTCCAAGGAATGCGCGCGGAGGCCGAGATCAGGTAGCCCGAGGCGGGCAGGGTCAACAGAGGGGTCCTCCAGGTGCTGCTCCGAGAAATAACAGGTTCTATGCACTCCATGCTCGCCAGGATGTCGAGGAGGCTCCAGATGTTGTGACGGGTATGTTAAAAGTTTTTGACTTTGATGCTTACGTTTTGCTTGACCCAGGGGCAAACTTGTCTTTTGTGACTCCGTTATTGGCTGTTAAGTTCGGTTTGAAACCCCAGATTCTAAGAGAGCCTTTCTCGGTCTACACCCCCGTGGGTGAATCTATTGTTGCTCATAGGGTTTATTATGGGTGTCCTGTTGCTGTGTTGCATAAAATCTTTCCATGTGATCTAGTGGAACTTGAAATGTTTGATTTTGATGTGATTCTCGGAATGGATTGGCTGCATGCATCTTATGCTTCCATAGATTGTAGAACCCGGAAAGTCCAGTTCCAACCTCCCGGTGAGCCAGTTCTTGAATGGAAGGGTAGTGATTCCTCTATTAAAGGTAGGTTTATTTCCTACCTCAAGGCGCAGAAAATGATTTCTAAGGGGTGTATCTACCATATGGTAAGGGTCCGAGATGCCGATTCTGAGGTGCCTACTCTCGAGTCTGTCCCTGTGGTGAATGAATTTTCAGATGTGTTCCCCGAGGACTTACTGGGCATTCCTCCGGATAGAGAGATAGATTTCGGCATAGATCTACTTCCGGATACTCAGCCTATTTCTATCCCTCCATATCGGATGGCCCCGGCGGAATTGAAAGAGTTAAAGGAGCAGTTGAAGGACTTATTAGAGAAGGGCTTCATTCGGCCTAGTACATCACCGTGGGGTGCTCCCGTGTTATTCGTGAGAAAGAAGGATGGGTCTCTCCGTATGTGTATTGATTACAGGCAGTTGAATAAGATGACGGTTAAGAACAAGTACCCGTTACCGAGGATTGATGATTTGTTTGATCAGCTACAAGGTGCCACTCACTTCTCAAAAATTGATCTCCGTTCCGGATACCATCAGTTGAAGGTTAGAGAGTGTGATATCCCCAAAACGGCTTTTCGAACAAGGTACGGGCACTTTGAATTTGTGGTGATGTCATTTGGTCTAACTAATGCTACGGCCACATTTATGGATTTAATGAACAGGGTGTTTAAGCCGTTCTTGGACAGCTTTGTGGTGGTATTTATTGATGATATCCTCGTTTACTCCCGAAGTGAGCAAGAGCACGGGAATCATTTAAGGATGGCCCTCCAAACTCTGAGGGAGAAGAAATTATATGCCAAATTTAGCAAGTGCGAGTTTTGGTTGGGCGAAGTGGCTTTCCTCGGGCATGTGGTATCCGGGGATGGTATCAAGGTAGATCCAAGGAAGACGGAGGCTGTGAAAAATTGGCCTAGACCGTTGACTCCTTCGGATATCCGCAGTTTTCTTGGGTTGGCCGGGTACTATAGAAGGTTTGTAGAAGGTTTCTCCTCTATTGCATCTCCGTTGACCAAGTTGACTCAGAAGCAGGCTAAGTTCGTATGGTCGGATGAATGTGAGAGGAGTTTTCAAACTTTGAAGGATCGGCTTACATCAGCTCCTGTTTTGACCTTGCCAAGTGGTTCAGAAGGGTTCGTGGTGTATTATGATGCCTCGAGGGTCGGATTGGGTTGTGTGCTTATGCAGAATGGTAAGGTGATAGCGTATGCATCCAGACAGTTGAAAGTTCATGAACGAAACTATCCCACTCACGACCTTGAATTAGCAGCGGCGGTGTTTGCTTTGAAAATTTGGAGGCACTATTTGTACGGGATCCATGTTGATGTATTTACCGATCACAAAAGTTTGCAGTATGTGTTCACTCAGAGGGATCTTAATCTCAGGCAAAGGAGGTGGTTGGAATTTCTGAAAGATTACGACATGAGTGTGTTGTATCATCCGGGCAAGGCCAATGTCGTAGCCGACGCCCTTAGCAGGTTGTCTATGGGAAGTGTGGCACATGTTGAAAATGAGAAAAAAGAGTTGGCAAGGGATATTCATCGGTTGGCTAGGTTGGGTGTCAGGTTGACTGATTCTAGCACAGGTGGTATTCGGGTCCAGAATGGGTCAGAATCTTCTGTGGTGAATGAAGTGAAAGCTAAACAAGATCTAGATCCGTCGTTGTGTGAGTTGAAGAAGTTGGTTGCTGCAAAAGAGATCGAGGCTTTCTCCCAAGGGGGAGATGGGGTACTCCGGTACCAAAACCGGCTTTGTGTTCCCGACGTGGATGACCTTAGGAAGGTGATTATGAGTGAGGCTCACAACTCTCACTACTCTATTCACCCGGGGTCTACCAAGATGTACCGGGACCTGAGAGAGATTTATTGGTGGCATGGTATGAAGAGGGATGTTGCCAAGTTTGTGTCGGAATGTCCGAGTTGTCAACAGGTGAAAGTTGAGCACCAGAGGCCCGGTGGTTTGGCCCAAGACATCGAAATTCCCACCTGGAAGTGGGAGGATGTGAATATGGACTTTGTGGTTGGATTGCCTCGGACCCGAAGGCAATTCGACTCCATTTGGGTTATTGTGGATCGGATGACGAAATCAGCCCACTTTTTACCGGTCAAAGCTACTTTCAGTGCCGAGGATTATGCGAGGTTGTATATCCAAGAGATGGTGAGGTTGCATGGTGTACCTAGGTCCATCATATCGGACCGTGGTACTCAATTCACTTCCCACTTTTGGAAATCTTTTATGAAAGGCCTTGGGACCAAAATTAAGTTGAGTTCCGCTTTTCATCCTCAAACCGATGGCCAAGCGGAACGGACTATTCAAACTTTGGAGGACATGTTGAGAGCATGTGTGTTGGAGTTTAAGGGAAATTGGGATGATCATCTTCCACTCATCGAGTTTGCCTATAATAATAGCTTCCATGCTAGTATTGGCATGGCTCCGTTTGAAGCCTTGTATGGGAGACGGTGTAGATCCCCGGTGGGATGGTTTGAAGTGGGGGAAATGGTCTTGGTTGGCCCGGATTTGGTGATGGACGCTATGGAGAAGGTAAAGGTGATTAGGGAGAGATTGAAAGTGGCCCAAAGTCGCCAAAAGTCCTACGCGGATAGTAGGAGAAGGGACCTCGAATTTCATGTAGGGGATTGGGTTTATGTGAAAGTCTCTCCTATGAAGGGCGTTATGCGTTTTGGCAAAAAGGGCAAGTTGAGCCCCCGGTATGTTGGCCCTTATGAAGTGGTGGAGCGGATTGGAGATGTGGCTTATAAGTTAGAGTTACCTCCGAGTTTGGGTTCCATACATCCGGTCTTTCATGTATCTATGTTGAGAAAGTTTGTTGGCGATCCTAACTCCATTGTGCCTTTGGAAGGGATTGAGGTTGAGGAAAATTTGACTTATGAGGAGGTGCCGGTGGCAATTTTGGATAGGCAAGTTAAGCGACTTCGCAACAAGGATGTGGCTTCGGTAAAGGTACTTTGGAGGAATCAACTAGTAGAGAGTGCTACTTGGGAGGCGGAGTTGGACATGATAAAGCGATACCCCCATCTTTTCCAATCTACTCAAGCCTAAGGTACTAGGAATCTTTCCCTATCAATTGTGTCATTTTCTTGCCCTCTTGAGTCTCATAGCATGACATGCATATGTGTACAATAAAGGTTTTTACTTCTTTGGCAAATAAGTTGGATACAATTTTGACATGAATTGGTTTTGAGCTATAATTTGATTTATGATAAAAAGCTTTTGTGTACAATCTTGCATTTTGAGTTAAGTTGTGCATTGTTTCTTGAATCGGATCTATCTTGCCTTAACAATGTCTTTTCTAGCCTTGTTCTTGCACATTCGAGGACGAATGTTCCCAAGGGGGAGATGGTGTAAGGACCCGGAAATTCGTTTAACGACCTCAAAGGAATTCCCTTGGCTAAACTCTTCTCAAGTACCAATGAGAGGGTCAACTTTGAGTGAGCATATCTCTTAGCTCAAATTGAACTGGGTGGCCTATGACATACCAAATTAAAGCTCTTTGAATTAGCTTTCCAACGCACCTGGTTTCACCTAATTCCGAGCTCGGACCAAGGAGTTACGCTTGTTTTCGTTCAGACTGTTCGTGCAGGAAATCCACACGGCCAGCCACACGGACCGTGTGGCATCAGACGGTCCGTGAGGCTACTTTGACCCACGAATTTCTTGCCAAAACTTTGTTCTAAGTGTGTGTACTTCTGTGGCACCTTCATACGGACCATTGCACGGTCCGTGTGACCTTAAACGGTCCGTTAAAAGGACCGTTTGGTGACACTTAGTCCGAAGGAAAAATTTTCTGAAAAATTCTAAGTCTGGTGAGATGGTCCATCACACGGTCCGTGTGGAGTGAGATGGTCCGTTTACTGGACAGTGTGGAATGACTTAGTCAAAAAAATATTGCCTCCGAAAAATCTAAGTCCGGTGCCACGGACCAGTAGACGGTCCGTGTGGAGTCAGACGGTCCGTTTACTGGACCGTGTGACCCAGACGGACCATTTTTCCGGTCCGTTTCATTAATGGCAATTTCGTAATTTTGGTTTATTCCGGTGCAAATATGGTCTTTTCCACCCTTTCTTGAGCTTCCTATATATTCCATACTTCACCATTTTGAAGCATTTCTACACTTCAACTCTCTCTCTCTAAAAGTTCTTTCTCAAGACACTCCTACATCTCTCTAGGATTCTTCAAGCTAAGGTTCACATTTGAGATCACTTCCTCCTCAAGTTTGTCTTCTACCGGGTATGTGGGGTTTGATTCTTGGTTTCCTTTCAACCAAGAAGACCCAAATCCTTATTAAAAATTATTTTGTAACTTATATACTTAAAATGTGAAGTTGTAGTACTTGTTCTTAGTATTTTGAACCATGCATGTGTTAGTTTAGGATCCTTATCATGATTTATGTTAGTTTTATGGAAATGAACTATTTGGACTATGGAATTTTGAACTTGCATGTCCCTTTAAATGTGTTATTTTGCATGGGTGATATGTACTACCATTTCCTTGAATTTTTAATTGAATTTCTAGTCTTGTATTGTATCTTGTTTTGGTATACTCTATATTACCCATGCCATTCCTACACTATGTATTGCATTACATACATGACATTTTACATGGAAATTTCCGGAATTGTGGGGTTAAACCCAATTTTGCCCCAAAGGGGAATTATAATGTGAATTTTGGTAAGACATGGGATATGACAATAAGGTGATCACCGGTATGTCTATAATCTTGGCTCTTTGAGCATCTTGGGTGCTTGCACCATCTTGTACTTGTAGATGAGCTATTCCTTGCATTGACATCTTGAATATGATCTTGTAAATCGGCGTTGAGCCCAATTATGTCTTGAACGTTATGAACTTGCACTTGACTCTCTTGAAAGCATAAGTATATATATATAAGTATTCTTGTGGGATGTGTAAGACTTAGCACCGATGGAATTGGGGGTCCTCCCCCTTTCCTCGAACTATGTGCCTACATAGGGACGGATGTAATTCGTCTATTTGTACATGACTATGATTTGTCTTGATTCTGTAAATCCTTCCGAAATGGTGATTTCCGTAAGGAAGGTGACCATCCCCGAAATGGTGTGTTCCGTAAGGTGTGATGTAGATTACCCTTGGCAAGTAATCTTCTCCCTACCGGTGGGAGGTCCCAATCGGTCCAATTCGTGTAATAGCTCGCATGGATTTGGTTTGTCGGTTATAGTCCATCCCCGTTATATAGGAGCACTATCGCATTGCACGCATCACGCATTTCATGGCATCTTGTATATTAAATTTCTATTGTTATATATATTCCTTGTATACTATGTGCCCTTGCCACTTAACATGATGACGCAGGTTCGGTAAGTCACGTGCATTGCATACCCGCATACTTAGTACATTCAACGTACTAACGCATACTCTATGCCTGCATGATTTTACCATGTAGGGACCGAGCAGTTTGAGCAGTATCAGCCGGACGCGTAGCTTATCCCTTTCTAGATATTTTGTGGTGAGCCCCATCTTTCGAGGGCATGCTTTTGATTTCTTTTGTACACCCCATCTATGTATGTATTTGACTGAGGGTGAGCCCGGAACCTGTCCCGGCCCCCGTTCCTTGATTAGAGGCACTTATTGGACAATTGTATAAACTTCTCATTTTGTTATCTATGAAATATGTCCTCCCTTTTGGTTTTAAGAATGTTCTCTTTAATCTTGCCTTTAACTTTCTGCGAATTTGAGGCTTGTTTGGGGGCTTTCGGGTCCCCATTCGCCGTGTCACATCTAGACCCCGACCCCGGGTCGTGACATTTCTGTGGGGCACTCTATTGAGTATGCGATTTGTTGTAAGGATAGTTCCCCCCACAAGTTTTGGGTAAACTGAACTTATAAGTAAGACATTCATTATTTCCTTTAGAATTCAGTATTTCCTTTCTGCAATCCCATTAGATTGGGGTGAATAAAGGGTAGTCGTTTGATAGATAATTCCATTTTCCAAACATATTTCTGCAAATGGAGATTCATATTTTCCACCCCTATCACTTCTTATCATTTTTATATTTTTATCCAACTTATTTTCAACTTCAATTTTGTATTACCTAAGTGTTTCAATTGCTTCACCCTTACTTGATAGTAATAAATATAGCAATATCTAGTGCAATCATCAATAAAAGTTAGGAAATACTTTTTTCCACCACGCGTTGGTGTTGACTTCATATCACAAATATCTGTGTGAATCAAGTCTAAAGGACTAGAATTCCTTTCAACAGACTTATAAGGATGCTTAGCAAATTTAGCTTCCACGTATACTAGACATTTTATTTTATTGCACTCTAAATTAGGCAACACTACTAAGTTAATTAGTTTTCGCAAGGTCTTATATTGACATGTCCCAAACATTCATTGTCACGCCCCGGGAGGGTACCCTGGGCGTGGCCGGCACTCAAAGACTATTTCTAGCCCCTGAGCGAACCACTTAGCCTCCTCACACCATTCAACATCAAGATAGCGGAAGTAACATCAAAGGAATATCTTAAATAAGGGCCCAATGGCCAACATCAATCTCAACATCAACTAAGTAAGGGAAATATTACTCAGTTCAAAAGGAATCATCTGCATCAATCCTCGACATCATGTCTACGAAGCCTCTAATCTAACTCGACTGTCTAAGAGTGGTGTCGTGACATGCCATGGCTACCAGACTCAGTGAATAAAGAAAAGCATAAAGTAGAAGGGTTTCCTCCGGAAAGCAAGGAGGCTCACCAACTCAGAACTCGAGCTCTGCGGCTTCAACGGTGCGTCTGCTGAAGTCCTCTAACTCCTGTATCTGCATCATAAAACGATGCAGCGCCAAACGGCGTCAGTACGTGGAATGTACTGGCATGTAAAATAGCTGAATAACAGGTTAAGTACACAGCATAAAGAAACATCAACTCAACATCATATTCCATCAGAATGTCAATGTCTATCTAAGGCAAGAGATTAGAATAGACAGTTAACTCATCAACCTCTCATCTCCACATCGTCATCACATCAAAGGGACATCACATCGACTCAAGGGACATCAACATCGACTCAAGGGAACATCGCATCGACTCAACATCACATCAACATCGACTCAAGGGAACATCACATCGACTCAACATCACGTCAACATCAGAGTTCTATCAAAGGAACCTAACTGGGAGTTTCTCTAACCGACAACCATCACTTATGAGCCAGTGATGATACAACGAAGCGATGCCGTTGCCACATCCATCCAATACCCTGCCCGGGGTAAAGGACATCACATCAAAACATCAAAACATCAGTCCACTTTTGGGACAAGAAAGGTGCCATCCGCATTGCGGTTCAATCCCCTCTTCCTACGCGGGCCACGTAGTTAATGGGTTCGAGTGGGACTCACTCTCTACCCATTTCGGTGCTCAATACTCCTCCCAGAACTCGACATGCTCATAAACATCATCATCATCATCATCATCAGTCCCAGAGGGACATAGTACATCATCATCAGTCCCATAGGGACATAATACATCATCATCAGTCACATAAGGACATGGTATAATAATTAATACCTCAATATCAACATCGGTCCCAGAGGGACATAGTATAAAACATCAACATCAACATCAGTCCCGTAGGGACGTTGTACCTCAACATCAACATCACCTCACCTCATCACATCAACATCAACATCATAGACTCAAGATTAACTTTTAGAAATTAAACCCTGAATTTTAAGACATCATAATACATCATTCTCATCAACATCATCATCAAGACTCTCATCAAATGTGAAACACAATCACAACATCGCCACGTCATCATCGTCAAGGCTCTAGACTCATCCCCTAAGTTCATTATGCATGCTTTTCAATTTGCAATTCTTGTAGGGTTTTTTTTAATGCACTCATAAAAATGAATTAAGTGTAAAACAAAGTAATGATGATCATCAATTCCTGTAAGAAAATCATTTATACATAAAATACGTAGATTTTTAACATGCATCAACTCTTTACATCAACCTCATCATCAATGACTCTAATCATCAGTTCTCAGAAGGGCACATGGGAGAACATTCCCATGATTTAAGTTAGCCTTACATACCTGGAAAGTTTTGCTAACACAAGGAAGCACACCCTCCTCTTGATCTCCTCAATCCTCCCTTCCTTCAAGCCCTACCTTAGGTGACTCTTAGGAAGAACGCTTAGAATTTGGGTTTTTGAAACCCTTTTCTTCGAAAACTGACCTTAATTAGGCGTAGGGGAACGTTTAGAATAATTAGGAATGGACTAAATTGCCCTCCATAATTTAAAAGAATTACTCCCCCGTCTGAAATAACACAGTCCGCGACGCGGACCTGTCGCGGACAGTGTATTTTCGGAAACTCAACTCTGTCGAAAATTTTACAGGAAACATAAGTGTTGCTCCGCGACCGGTCCGCGTCGCGGTCCTGTCGCGCAGACACACTGTTTTTCATTTTTGAACGAAAATTTATCTTTCGACTCGGTCGCTCTAAAAATTGACCGAGACCCTCTTCCCACTCCATTTTCAGTGCTGATCACGAATCCACTCTCGGATTTTCAATCCGAGCATTGAAAGACGTGTTTTGCGCGCACCTCTCCTCTAGGGGTATTTTAGTAATTAGCCGGGCGTTACATTATCTCCCCCTTGGGATCATTCGTCCTCGAATGATGAGTAGGAACGACATTAAGTACGAATAAACTCAAGACTCACCTCGATACTCACTCAATAACATCATTACCTCGACTTCTCTTTGACCTCTTTAATCATATATTGAGACATCAATTTTTATAAACATCACATCATGGTATTAACATCAATTTTCATACAGGTAAGAATGTTACCTTCAACACTTTCACCAACCTCGAGCACGAACAGGTGCGGGTATTTTGCCTTCATCTTTTCCTCAGCTTCCCATGTGGCTTCCTCGACGAATTGATTCCTCCACAGGACTTTGACAGAAGCTATCTCCTTGTTCCTCAGTCTGCGAACCTGTCGATCAAGGATCTGGACTGGGATTTCCTCATAGGACAAACTATCTCTAACTCCCGTGCTCTCCACAGGAATTACCAAGGCTGGATCTCCCAAACACTTCTTCAACATCGAAACATGGAACACCGGATGGATTCCATCTAACTCGGAAGGTAACTCTAGCTCGTAGGCGACCTTCCCAATTCTTTGCACAATCTGGTATGGGCCAATATAATGAGGACTTAATTTCCCCTTTTTCCCAAACCTCATGACATCCTTCATGGGTGATACCTTCAAGTAAACCCAATCGCTCACCTCAAACTCTAGGTCTCTCCTCCTCACATCTGTGTAAGATTTCTGACGGCTTTGGGCAGTCTTCAATCTTTCCCGAATAATTTTCACCTTCTCTAAGGACTGGTGAACAAGGTCAGGACCAATCAACTCAGCCTCTCCAATCTCAAACCACCCTACGGGTGATCTACATCTCCTCCCATACAAGGCCTCATAAGGAGCCATCTGAATGCTCGCATGATAACTATTGTTATATGCGAATTCAATCAATGGTAAATGATCATCCCAATTTCCTTTGAAATCAAGGACGCATGCTCTCAACATGTCCTCCACCGTCTGAATAGTGCGCTCTGCCTGACCATCTGTCTATGGGTGAAAAGCTGTGCTCAAATTCACTTTGGTACCCAGTCCTTTCTGGAAGGACTTCCAGAAATGAGAAGTAAATTTGGCTCCTCTGTCCGAGATAATGGACAAGGGAACTCCATGCAACCTCACGATCTCTTGAATATACATCTTGGCATAATCCTCTGCAGTGTTAGTCGTTTTGACTGCCAGGAAATGCGCTGACTTCGTCATTCTGTCTACAATCACCCATATGGAATCATGCTGTCTCCGGGATCTCGGTAGCCCAGTGATGAAATCCATGTTAATCATCTCCCACTTCCATTCTGGAATCTCAAAGTTTTGGGCTAAGCCAATTGGCCTTTGATGTTCAACCTTTACTTGTTGGCAATTTGAACACCTTGAAACAAACTCCGCAATATCTCGCTTCATCCCACTCCACCAATAGACCTCTCTCAAATCGTGATACATCTTAGTGGAGCCTGGGTGAATGGAATATTTAGTATTATGGGCCTCAGCCAGAATCCTCTCTCGGACACCATCAACATCAGGGACACATAGTCTACTCTGGTACCTCAATACACTATCTCCCCCTTTGGAGAAGACCATCACCTTTTGCTTCTGAACATCCTCCTTCAATTGGAGTATCACAGGATCTCGGTCCTGCTTCTCTTTTACCTCTGTCACTAGGGACGATGCAGACCCATTCTGCACACTAATTCCTCCCTCGTCGTTCTCTTCAAGCTGGACTCCCAATCGAGCCAACCTATGCACTTCCTTTACTAACTCCTTCTTCTCCTCCTCAACATGGGCTGTGCTACCCATAGACAACCTGCTAAGAGCATCAGCAACAACATTAGCTTTACCTGGGTGGTACATGATGCTCATGTCGTAGTCCTTGAGCAATTCCAACCACCTCATCTGTCGCAGGTTAAGCTCTCTCTGACTGAAGACATACTGCAAACTCTTGTGATCCGTAAACACGTCCACATGCACTCCATACAAGTAGTGGCGCCAGATTTTAAGTGCAAACACCACTGCTGCCAACTCAAGATCATGGGTCGGATAGTTCTTCTCATGAACCTTAAGCTGCCTGGAAGCATAAGCCACCACTTTACCTCTTCGCATTAACACACATCCCAATCCAACTCTTGATGCATCACAGTATACCACAAAACCTTCCGTCCCATTAGGCAAGGTCAATACAGGTGTAGTAGTCAACCTAACCTTTAGCTCTTGAAAGCTCTTCTCGCATTCTTCAGACCACTCAAACTTGACCTTTTTCTGGGTCAGTTTGGTCAATGGGGCGGATAGGGAAGAAAATCCTTCAACAAATTTGCGGTAGTAGCCTGCCAAGCCCAAGAAACTCCTTATGTCCGTCGGAGAGGTCGGTCTTGGCCAGCTCGCAACCGCTTCAATCTTCTGACCATCTACTCGAATCCCATCACCTGATACCACATGGCCTAAGAAAGCCACTGATTTGAGCCAGAACTCACATTTGGAAAATTTCGCATACAACTCCTGATCCTTAAGAGTTTGAAGGACAACTCTAAGATGTTCAGCATGCTCTTCCTCATCCCTCGAATATACCAAGATATCATCAATGAACACTATCACGAACATATCAAGGTAGGGCTTGAACACCCTATTCATCAAATCCATAAAAGCTGTCGGCGCATTCGTCAATCCAAAGGACATGACCAAGAACTCAAAATGGTCATATCTAGTCAGGAAAGCTGTCTTTGGAATATCACATTCTCTCACCTTCAACTGGTGGTAACCTGATCTTAGGTCTATCTTCGAAAAGCATGAAGCACCTTGAAGTTGGTCAAACAAGTCATCTATCCTAGGAAGAGGATACTTATTCTTGACTGTGACCTTGTTCAATTGCCTATAGTCTATGCACATTCTTAGTGACCCATCCTTCTTTCGTACAAACAAAACGGGAGCACCCCAAGGAGAAACACTGGGTCTAATAAAACCCTTCTCTAACAGATCCTTCAACTGCTCCTTCAACTCTTTCAACTCAGCAGGGGCCATCCTATATGGTGGAATAGAAATAGGCTGCGTCTCAGGAAGTACATCAATACCGAAGTCGATCTCCCTATCAGGAGGGACTCCAGGTAAATCCTCAGGGAACACCTCAGGGAACTCATTTACAATCGGGACTGACTCAAAAGTAAGGGACTCAACATCATCAGATTTAACTCGTACAAGGTGATAAATACACCCCTTAGAGATTAACTTCCTCGCCTTCAGGTAAGAAATAAATTTACCCTTGGGTGCAACATAACCTCCCTTCCACTCTAGGACCGTTCGTTAGGAAATCGAAACTTAACAACTCGGGTCCTACAATCTATGGATGCATGGCACGCATGGAGCCAATCCATACCAAGAATCACATCAAAGTCAACCATCTCCAACTCCACCAAATTGGCCAAAGTATCCCTATGACAGATGGACACTATACAATCTCTATAGATTCTCTTAGCCAAAATTGACTCACCAGTAGGAGTCGATACAGAAAAAGGCTCAAGCAAACACTCAGGAATAATCTCAAATTTATGGGCCACATAGGGCGTCACAAAAGATAAGGTGGCACCTGGGTCAAGTAGTGCATAACAATCATAAGAAAAGATTCGGAGCATACCCGTAACAACATCTGGAGCAACCTCTTGATCCTGTCGATTACCCATCGCATACAGGCGATTTGTCCCGCCTCCAGCATTAGCAGTAGTTGCCTTCTAACGATTGTCCTCAGGGGGCGCTGTAGAAGACTGAGCTCTATTTCCTCTGTCGCTCCACCTCTGAGTCCTCGTAGGGCACTCACTCTGAAAATGGCCAGGTCGCCCACATGTAAAGCAATTATTAGTGCCCTCACAGCATGCACCAAGATGCAGTTTGCCACACCTGCCATAGGGTGGCATTCCTCTCGGACCTTGAGCAACACTGGCTTGGGACTGAGGTCCCTGTGCTCTGAAATTCTGATAACCGTAGGATCGCTGATCATACCTGTTTTGCTGAACAGGTGCACTCGCTATCGAGTGTGCATGGCTAGAAGACCTCTTTTGAAAGAATGTCCTATCACCTTTCTTCTGCTTCTGCTGATTAGGCTCATGCCCTTCCGATTTGGCTCTCTTCTTCTGTTGTTCTTCTCTGTCCCTCTTCTTGTCCTCCTCAGTCTGTTGGGCGTAGACCATAAATCTAGCGATATCCATGTCTGGAATCAGCAATGCTGCCTTACACTCCCTTTTTACATGTCTGCCCAACCCAGACACATACTTCCTCATTCTTGCGCTCATATCAAGGACCATCTCTGGAGCATATCTGGACAGTTGGATGAACTTCAAGTTGTACTCTTTGACCGTCAGCTCCTCTTGTTTCAGATTCACAAACTCCTCGACCTTCGCCTCCCTCAACTCTTGGGGAAAGAAGTGATCAAGAAAGGCATTCTCAAACTCCTCCCACTCAGCAAGCTCTGCATCCTCACCTCTAACATCCTCCCACTGGTTATACCAGACATTAGCAACATCCTTAAGCTGATAAGAGACCAACTCGACTCCCTCCACCTCAGTTGCATGCATAGCCCTCAAGATCTTACGCATCTCATCAATGAAGTTTCGTGGGTCCTCCTCAACCTTTGACCCCGTATAGACCGGCGGGTTCATCCTCAAGAAATCTCTGAGCCTGGTTGCAGCCGTAGACTCTTGAGAACTGGAGCTAGGGGCCTGGGGACCACGACTGCTACTCTGAGAGGCTACTAACTGGGTGAGCATAGCAATAGCTCCCCTGAAGTCCGCTTCCGAAGTGGAGGCTGACTGAACCGGAGGTGCTGGTGGAGGGGCCTCTGGTAAGGGATTCTCAGTATTAGGGACTGAGGCATCTCTTTGAGCAGCTGTGCGTTTTGGAGGCATAATCTGCAAACGCGTAACGCACGAATTAGAAAAGGGGCTCTCATAGAGCCAAGCTTTATCGCACGACATCAGAACATCAAAGAAGGGTAACCATTTCCTAAATGTCCTGTAGCATCCTGTTTATGAAGTGTGGTGCACAACACACGCATAAACGAGACTCTACTAGACACAGCTTCATAGACTCCCTAGGACTCTTGAACTCTGTGCTCTGATACCAAGTTTGTCACGCCCCGGGAGGGTACCCTGGGCGTGGCCGGCACTCAAAGACTATTTCTAGCCCCTGAGCGAACCACTTAGCCTCCTCACACCATTCAACATCAAGATAGCGGAAGTAACATCAAAGGAATATCTTAAATAAGGGCCCAATGGCCAACATCAATCTCAACATCAACTAAGTAAGGGAAATATTACTCAGTTCAAAAGGAATCATCTGCATCAATCCTCGACATCATGTCTACGAAGCCTCTAATCTAACTCGACTGTCTAAGAGTGGTGCCGTGACATGCCATGGCTACCAGACTCAATGAATAAAGAAAAGCATAAAGTAGAAGGGTTTCCTCCGGAAAGCAAGGAGGCTCACCAACTCATAACTCGAACTCTGCGGCTTCAACGGTGCGTCTGCTGAAGTCCTCTAACTCCTGTATCTGCATCATAAAATGATGCAGCGCCAAACGGCGTCAGTACGTGAAATGTACTGGCATGTAAAATAGCTGAATAACAGGGTAAGTACACAGCATAAAGAAACATCAACTCAACATCATATTCCATCAGAATGTCAATGTCTATCTAAGGCAAGAGATTAGAATAGACAGTTGACTCATCAACCTCTCATCTCCACATCGTCATCACATCAAAGGGACATCACATCGACTCAAGGGACATCAACATCGACTCAAGGGAACATCGCATCGACTCAACATCACATCAACATCGACTTAAGGCAACATCACATCGACTCAACATCACATCAACATCAGAGTTCTATCAAAGGAACCTAACTGGGAGTTTCTCTAACCGACAACCATCACTTATGAGCCAGTGATGATACAACGAAGCGATGTCGTTGCCACATCCATCCAATACCCTGCCCGGGGTAAAGGACATCACATCAAAACATCAAAACATCAGTCCACTTTTGGGACAAGAAAGGTGCCATCCGCATTGCGGTTCAATCCCCTCTTCCTATGCGGGCCACGTAGTTAATGGGTTCGAGTGGGACTCACTCTCTACCCATTTCGGTGCTCAATACTCCTCCCAGAACTCGACATGCTCATAAACATCATCATCATCACCATCAGTCCCAGAGGGACATAGTACATCATCATCAGTCCCATAGGGACATAATACATCATCATCAGTCACATAAGGACATGGTATAATAATTAATACCTCAACATCAACATCGGTCCCAGAGGGACATAGTATAAAACATCAACATCAACATCAGTCCCGTAGGGACGTTGTACCTCAACATCAACATCACCTCACCTCATCACATCAACATCAACATCATAGACTCAAGATTAACTTTTAGAAATTAAACCCCGAATTTTAAGACCTCATAATACATCATTCTCATCAACATCATCATCAAGACTCTCATCAAATGTGAAACACAATCACAACATCGCCACATCATCATCGTCAAGGCTCTAGACTCATCCCCTAAGTTCATTATGCATGCTTTTCAATTTGCAATTCTTATAGGGTTTTTTTAATGCACTCATAAAAATGAATTAAGTGTAAAACAAAGTAATGATGATCATCAATTCCTGTAAGAAAATCATTTATACATAAAATACGTAGATTTTTAACATGCATCAACTCTTTACATCAACCTCATCATCAATGACTCTAATCATCAGTTCTCAGAAGGGCACATGGGAGAACATTCCCATGCTTTAAGTTAGCCTTACATACCTGGAAAGTTTTGCTAACACAAGGAAGCACACCCTCCTCTTGATCTCCTCAATCCTCTTTTCCTTCAAGCCCTACCTTAGGTGACTCTTAGGAAGAACGCTTAGAA
Source organism: Solanum rostratum (assembly GCA_029948455.1). NCBI lineage: Eukaryota > Viridiplantae > Streptophyta > Magnoliopsida > Solanales > Solanaceae > Solanum > Solanum rostratum. The sequence goes on along the minus strand of CM057053.1, from coordinate 9,519,525 downwards.
TTTGGGTTTTTGAAACCCTTTTCTTCGAAAACTGACCTTAATTAGGCGTAGGGGAATGTTTAGAATAATTAGGAATGGACTAAATTGCCCTCCATAATTTAAAAGAATTACTCCCCCGTCTGAAATAACACAGTCCGCGTCGCGGACCTGTCGCGGACAGTGTATTTTCGGAAACTCAACTCCGTCAAAAATTTTACAGGAAACATAAGTGTTGCTCTGCGACCGGTCCGCGTCGCGGTCCTGTCGCGCAGACACACTGTTTTTCGTTTTTGAACGAAAATTTATCTTTCGACTCGGTCGCTCTAAAAATCGACCAAGACCCTCTTCCCACTCCATTTTCAGTGCTGATCACGAATCCACTCTCGGATTTTCAATCCGAGCATTGGAAGACGCGTTTTACGCGCACCTCTCCTCTAGGGGTATTTTAGTAATTAGTCGGGCGTTACATTCATGCCATAAATCACTTGACTCAAGAAAGTAAGTAGAACCAGAACTTTTATTATCAGCAATAACAATTACATTAGCTTAAATAGGCCCTCTCAAAGGTAGCCCTTTCCTACGCACACTTTATTTTTACTAAATTACAATTTTATCAGAAATAAAGATACATTTGAATCCATTTTTAGTAAGAAGTGAAGTAGAAACCAAGTTCTTTCTTAATTCAGGAACATGAAGCACATTCTTGAGGGTAACCACCTTGCTAGATATCATCTTCAAGAGAACTTTGCCTATTCCTTCAACCTTTGCAGTTGCCAAGTTTGCCACGTAGATTTTGTCATCACCTTGAGTAGGATCATATGATGCAAAAAGTTTTTTATTGGCGCATACATAGAGGGTGGCACCAGAATCTACCCACCACCCTCTTAGGTTGCCAACAAGATTGCATTCAGAAAGCATGGCATATAAATCGTCCTTGAATTCAACAACATTTGCTTGACCTTTCTTTTGTGCTTTCTTTGGAGCCTTACAATCTGCAGCCTTGTGACCATTTTTTCCACAATTGAAGCAATTGCCTTTGAATTTCTTCTTAGGTTGACTGCTTTGTTGCACAGAATTGATCTTTCTGTTCTTAGACCTTCTATCGTCAACAATATTGGCTCCTAATATTGCTGAATTTCCACGGGATCTTTTCTCATGAGCTTTATTGTCCACTTCAATTCTCAATCTTACAATGAGATCTTCTAGGGACATCTCCTTTCGCTTAAGCTTTAAGTAATTTTTGAAGTCCTTCCACAAAGGAGGTAACTTCTCAATCAATTTAGCTACTTGGAAGGTCCGATTAATCACTAGACCTTCTGTGAGGAGATCATTTGTCACACCCGGTAAAATTATCAAAATACTCCTAAAGTGAGGGTATGTGCGTAACACATCTTCCAATGCTCCAATGGCAAATCCGAGGCCGGATTTGTGATCAGCATGAAAAATTGAGTGGGAAAATGGTCTCGGTCGATTTTTAGAGCGACCCAATCAAAAGATAATTTTTCGACATGAAGCATAAAACAGTGTTAGTACGCGACAGAGGCACGTCGCGCATCCATCGCGGATCAGCACTTATATTCTTTTTAAAAAATTTGACGGGATTGAGGAAACTCGTTCAGAAAACTTTTTCTGAAAATACACCGCATCGCGGACTGGGTCTTTTTCAAGTTGAAAATTTTTAAATTATGAGAGGGGCATTCCGGTCAATTCCCCACCCCTCCTAAACTCTATACACAATCTAACAAGGTCGTTTTGATATGAAAAGGGTCTAAAAAACCCCCATTCTAAGTCTTATTCCATAATCTAACAAGGCTAGGGCTTGAGGAGAGAAGAGAAGAGCTTGAGTTGAGATATTCGAGAAGAGATCCTTGACGTACTTGGTTGATAGATGCATCCCAGGTATGTAAGGCTAAACTAAAAATATGAGATTGTTCTCTCATGTGCCCCATAGAGGTCATAGATGAGTTGATGATTGAAGAGTCTACATGCATGAATACTTAAGGGTTTTTCTTGAAAAATTGATTTGAAATTACATGTTTTCTATGTTGATGATCATCATACTATTTGTTTTCTCAAATTGAATATTTTCATGAGAACTTGCATAACCCTTCATGACTAATTTGAAAAACATGCATAATGCACTTGAGAATTGAGTCTAGAGCCTTTAGTTGACATTGTGATTGTTGATTGTGATTGTGATTGTAATGAGAGAATGATGAGTCTAGAGCCTTGAATTAAGATTGTGATTGTTGATTGTGATCGTGATTTTGATGAGAGAATGATGATGAGTTGATAGAGTTCGATTGTCTTATGAATCTCTATAAATAAACTTTATCGATGTGTCTATTCACTTGATTCCTAATGATTGTTCTAAATCTTGAGTCATTGAGGAGATTGATTGATGAGAGGGTTAAAGTCCCTATGAGATTGATTGATAAGAGGGTTCAAGTCCCTATGAGCTTGATTGATGAGAGGGTTAGAGTCCCTATGAGATATCGATCGTTGACAGGGTTAAAGTCCCTATGAGATTGACTGAGATGGAGGTCTTATGAGCCTTGAGTCGGGAGGAGTATCGAGCACCAAAATGGGTAAGAGTGAGTCGCACTCGAACTCATTAACTACGCCGCCAAGCATAGAAGAGGTTTTCTTCTTGAGTTTATGTCCCTGAAAGCAATAGCGGACTTATTGAGTTTTCTGACTCCATATTGGGTGAGCTGATATGGTTTTGATTTGTTCTCTACCTGGCAAGTATAGAATGGCCGTGGCAACACCGGCGGGATGTTGTACAATGACTGGATCATAAGTGATTGTTGTCGGTTAAGAGAAACCCTCATAAATTTCTTACCTTGAGTACTCCGAGTCGAGATGAGATGAGAGAGGGTGAGCTCCTCTGAGATGAGATGAGATGAGAAGAGATTAGATTAGATTAGATTAGATTAGATTAGATTAGATGAGATGAGAGGAGGTGAGCTCCTTTTAGATGAGTCTGAGATGATTGATGAGTTTTGAGTTATGGATGGGTCACTTGTCTACTCTTTATTCTTTCATAGATGGACATTTGACGAATTGATGTGATTTGATGTTTATTATGAGTTGATATTAATTCCATATTATTCTACCAGTTTTTGTTTCACTCAGCTATTTTACATACCAGTACATTCCAAGTACTGATGTCCACTCTAGACTGCATCGTTTTATAATGCAGAGGCAAGTACTAGAGATTGTCAATAGGTGTTGCATTGAAGTTCCGAGATTCGCAGCTAATTGGTGAGCCTCCCCTACTCCGGAGGATCCACTATTATTATTTCTTCATGCTTTAGAGTTAGATTGGACTATTTCCTTTATTTTGATTTGGGTAGCCATGGATTTGTCATTGGCACCACATGATTAGTGATAGAGGCTTCATAGATGATGGTTGAACATTGATGTTGAGATTGTGAGCTAGTTCTCTCTACTAGACTTCATTATTTTATATATACTTTTGAGACTTCAGATGAGATATGTCCATTACTTACTTATATTTTCCGTTGTTCAGTAGAGTTTATTTGATTGAATGATGTGGTGAGACTAAGTGATTCTCTTGGGGACTAGCAATAGTCTCTGAGTGCCGGTCACGCCAAGGGTACCCTCCCGGGGCGTGACATCATTGATAATCACTTGTAATTCCTGAACTTGAGTAATCATAGATTTGTTATCTACCATCTTGTAATCCAAAAATTTTGCCATGATGAATTTCTTCAATATGGCATCCTTTGTCTTATACTTCTTTTCTAAAGCATCCCAGAGGTCTTTGGAGGTTTCCATATTACTGTACACATTGTACAAGTCATCATAAAGCCCATTCAGAGTATAGTTCTTGCATAAGAAATCAGAATGCTTCCAAGCTTCAATAACCATAAAGCGTTCATCTTCCGGAGTTGACTCCACTAACACATGAACACTTTCTTTGATGAATCATTGAAGATTCAAAGTAGTTAAATAAAATAGAATCTTTTGCAGCCACCTCTTAAAATCCACACTAGTGAATTTTTCAGGTTTTTTAGTCGATGTTATGCCAGTGCAACACTTGTACGACTTGATGAGACAATATTCATTGCTGCAATTTTCGATGCCGTATCATTCATGACTTCAATTTCATTTATCATCTTGTTGTTAGAAAAAGACAAGTACACTTAGTCACTTCAAATAAAGACTTGATCTTTATTTTCACTTTGTTTCTAGTTTAACGGTGAAGTTTATAACTCTTAGTCTTATAGCAAATAAACTTCGATGTTCTGACAAACTTTTTAAGTTCTCTAAGTCAATATCGAGTTCAAACCAAGCATAAACCCACAATGGTTTTAATCTCCATAAATCAATTTATAACTACACAATAAGATATTAATTTCCTTGAGAATGTTGTTACTGTAAGTAATAATGATAATTGTGCAGTACAAACTCTAATTTTTTCAATGAATTAACATCATAAAAATTTCATATAATTAATGTAGTATTCAATATGAAGTTAAATCGATTTCAAGAACATTCGACTAGATGAAAGGAGAGGGGAGTCAAGTCCTCTGAGTTCACAGAGTTTCCTTAAGGATATTATTCCCCTCAAGTACCCGAGGTTATGGAATATATCCTCACAGGATAAAATGACTCACGATAAACAAATAGCGGTACCTCAAATTTGTTGTCCAGTGAACCACTCAATGGCTTATAATCACACTTGAATTTTTCAAAACAACACTTTTTCCTTTTGAAACTTGCCTTGAACTTTTCTACCAAAAGTTCCTTTGTTTTTCTCTCTTAAGTTCTTCCAATGTCTGATTAAGATTCAGATATTTATAGCCAATAGGATGGTATAATGATTTATGTATAGTAGACGAAAGGTTGTAGTGAAATACGAAAGATCGCATGAATGTTCATGAATCAAACGAATTAATTCATAGTTGCAACTTTCATATTTTGTTCAATACACCAATCTTTATATAATGTACCATTATCCATTCACCCATTATACATTGAACCTAACATATTGATCGTGGGTTAAGTTTAGAAGGGGTAGGAAAAATCCTGGAATGCTCCTAAAAAAAAATTTTAAAATTGCACTACGGAAAACCAAGTCTGCGTCGGGAACTTGGACACTCTATGGGCAATTTTCATCGAATATCTTCCGATTGAGTTTCTAATCCCTTAAAAAATATTGAATCACCATTAAGTGCAAATCAAGTGCAAATACGCGACAAGTCCTTGATGCGGACATATTGTTCACTTTTTTAGAATTGCATTTTTGCTTCAGAAAAATTATCTTTTGATATGGTTGCTCTAAAAATCATAAAACTATTTTTTTCACATAATTTTTTGAGTTGATCGCATTTTCGACCTCGGATTTTGCTGAAAAAGTTTAGGAAGATGCGGTTATGAGAGCGCCTATCATTTAGGGGTATTTTGATAATTTTACCAGGTGTAACAGGATGTCCTTTACCCTAGTTAGGTATTGGATGGATGTGGCAATAACATCGCTTCGTTGTATCATCACTGCCTCATAGATGATGGTTTTTTATTAGAGAAACTCCCATATAGGTCTTGATAGTACTCCGAATAATTGGATGAGATTGTATATGATTGGCCATTATCTAAACCTTATTCTTTCTTTAGACTTATGACACTTGAGTGAGTTCTTGCCTTCATAATTGAGATTGTCTGAGTTAATATTGTTCTTTCTTGACGCATGTTTCTCTCTGCCATATTACATACTCGTACATACCACGTACTGACATCCATTTGGACTTGCATCATTTTATGATGCAGAGACAGGTACTAGAGATCATCAACAGACACATTGTTGAGGATCTATTCGCATTCAAATGATTGGTAAGACCTCCTTGCTTTTGGAGGATGTCCACGTTACTCTCATTTAGCTATTAGAGTTTGGATTTGCTTTTATTTTATTTTGAGGTAGCCATGGACCTATCATCGGCACCACTTAGTCAGGTGAATAGAGGCCTCATAGACTAGATTGTCGAGTTATGATTGGATGTTGTTGTTGGCCTAATCCTTTTCTTACTAGTCTTATTCAGTTGATTTGATAGATTGGTTAGTCTTTGGCCTTTGATTATTGATTAGGTTATTTCCTCCTATTAAGTTACTCTTGATTGTTGATGTCTTCCACTATTAGATTGTGACTGAATGGATGTGATGAGGCCAAGTGGTTCGCTTGGGAGCTAGCAATAGTCTCTGAGTGCCGGCCACACCAAGGGTACCCTCCCGGGGCGTGAAAAAAAAACTAAAATGATAAACTATTTCTTGATTTTCAAATTAAGTAAATAAAATTAAAAATATATTTTTACTATAGCTGACAAATAAAAATGGACTGAGAGAATAATGTTTATATTGAGTTATTACCTTTAAATTCCTGGTTTAAATGGTAACAAAGTCCAATAAAGTTGCTCCTCATTTCTTACTGCTTTATTAATTCTTCTAGAAAATAATAATATTTCTTTTTCTTTTTCTTAGGAAAGATAGCACACAGAATCACAATAATTAATTTATTTATTTAATACAACCAAAAGGTTAAATTACATAGAGAGGTATTTCTATTGAAATTTATCCCTCGTTCTCCTCTTTATATTTGAGGTTGAGATACTTCAAATACATTCCCACAATGACAAATTTTGCGAGCGCTTTTTATTTAACATATAAGACTTTGAATTAATAAGACGCTTTGTTTTCTCGTAGTTTCTTCCTTTCTGAGAGCAACTTTGCAAACCTACAAAAATAAAATATTATAATTAGCACAAAAATAGATTTATAGAAAATTAAAAACCTAATATTCATATACATACATACATACATACATATATATATATATATATATATATATATATATATATATATATATATATATATAGGAATAATAGAACGAATCATACTTTTACCATTAAATTATATCCGCTACAATTCGATTATTATATACAAATGCAACTTTTGTAGAACAGGAAAGTTGTGGTAATTAAGATAAGATAAGCTAGGGTTGTCAAAACGACTAAAATTATAACATAAAAATGCATTGTGGAATACTCGAAAAAGCTTCTTTTTTTTGTAGTCCAGCAAGGTGGTAAACATAAAATCAAAAAGCAGACAGAGAAATGAGACTTTTTTTTCAATCTAATTTTCTATTTCATATATTTGATTTTACTTTTATAAAAAAACCTAAAAAAATGAATTTTTTTATCTTGTTGCTTGAATATTAACTATTAAATTAAAATGAACTATAACAAACATTTTGGTTTTCAAATTCGTTGGAACAAAAGAGGCCTGGCAGGGTTCCGACCAGACCAGGCCATGAGAATAAGAGGGCCCTTTCGAACAAAATCAAGAAAAAGAAAAAGGGGTCTTCTTTATTTTTCTGGACATTCTTGGCTCTTCTTAGCCCTTCCTTTACTTTAGATGAAGAGATAAAGGAAATTGATGATAAAAGTTGTACATATCTATATAATATAGAAAGAAGAAAAGAGAGAAAGATTCTTTTCATTTATCTTCGGTGTTATCTCATATAGTAATTATCTCTCTCTATAAATAGCAATAGGAAGAAGAAAAAAATATTTTCCTAGCGCCGACCAAATCGAAAGCGCCATACATATATCACCATAAGTCGACACCTTCCTAATGTTTAGTAATCACTTTGGTTTTCATAGTCAAATTTACCAAACTTATTTTTGGTAAGAAAATAATACTTCCCTTCAAATCATTTTATGTAACATTATTTGACCAAATATATAACATTATATAATATTATTTATTGTTCTCTTAAATTAATTATGCGTGTGTATGCTCAAATACCAAAAGTACCCATTAAATCTATAAAATATACACTATTTAAGGTTAATATATAAGTTACAGAAAACCTGAACGTCATTTCAGTTTCACAATATTTTTACCTCTTTAGAGCTTCCTCATTGGTTTCAGAGTTGTCATTGGAAGCTGGTTTCTTCAACAAGTTCTTACCAACATCTACCAATAAATTCATATTTTCCACTGAAGCATCATCCATTTTGGTAGTTGAGCCTGTTAATGCATTTTCCTGGTATTGCATATATAGAACAATTAATTATTTAAGATTAATTGATGTGTTTTATTGATTATTTCACTAGAAACTACTCCTATAGGGACCGGAGAAACAATCTTATTAAGCATACATCCATATGATATATACTAATTCTATCTATACGTTCAAACAATTACGTATCTTATCATTAATTAAGAGTTTCTTATCATATATTTAAGAAAATACTCTTAGATACATGTACCTTTACTACTAGATACACCAAAAATAGGGAGAGAAGTGTGTGAGATAGTCATGTATCTTAGATATATGTGAATCAAACTAGATACACATATACATATATTTGTATGTATATGGTGTCAGGGAGATGAGAGAGAGGCGGCTTGATTTGTTTATGTATCCCAGATACATGTGAATCTACTTAGATATAGTTTATTTGGAACAAATTATACCTAATTTTAACCCCATGTATCTCGAGAATACATCTATTTGAATGGACCAAAACCTGATAAGATTCATATTATTGCAAACTAGAGTGTGTCTAAATAATTAGCTTCTAAATTAGTGAGATTTCTATAATTTTCCATCGGGAGATAACACGTATATTGAGTGAATCAATGGTCTTACCTGAACCCTGAGGTAATGCTTTTCAGCATTAAGAGCTTGAAAGACAGTGGAGATGTAATAATCATTCATGTAAGAACTTCCTGCAGCTGTCATTTGAGATAAAGGTCTGGAGTTATTATGAAATAGCCATTCAATAGCACCCCAATTTGCTGTCTCTTGTGCTGTGTATGTTGCATCAAACTCTGACGTAGTACCAGTGCCTAATGAGAGCAGCAAAAGTTTTTTGTAGTTCAGTGATCTAATAGGAGCGAATGTTGGATCCTCTTCCATCGAGCGTCTTGTTGCAACGCTAAGGGCTAATAATGCCTGTCAATCATGCAGTTAATCAGACTCTCTCTATAATACGCATCGCGTTGCAAAATAATGCATGTCAATCATATAATCAGTCAGACTCTCTCTGTAATAGTCATTTTCTATAACAATATGGAAATAACATATAGAGATGTCTGATTGTAATTTTTGTGGTGCAAAAAGGACATATAACATTAGACAAAATCGTTTTTTCACCATTTTTCTTTAAATTCTTATTTAATTACATTTATAATATTGACTTTTAAAATATATGAAAATAAATGATAAAAATAAGAATTTCTAGCCGTGGAAAGACTCCTAAGTCTTTCTTATTTAATAGACTTCTTTTTCTTTCTTATTTGAATCAAGAAAATACTCGACACTGAGGAAAATTCTAATATACCATGATATATAGGGTCTTTATAAATAAATAATTTATCAATTATTTAGAACCAGACTAGTATATATAAATTATGAATGTACCGGTTCAGCAGCAGCAACACCACCATCAACAAGATTGAATTCCACTTGATTTCCTTTACTATCATTAGTCACAAAGTAATGTGGAGGAAAATATATTGGAGCTGCTGCCGTGGAATAACATATGTCAGACATCTTAGCATCCAATTCAGGAGACTTTTCCAACTGCATTTATGATTAGTCAATCATTTAGGACATAACTTGTCTTGCAGTATTATGATATTTATGCCCTCTAACTTTGAATGTGAACAAATAGGCACTTAAACTTGTATAAAGTCGATTAAGTAGACACACGTACATGATATAATATATTTAGAACTTGAGATGCATATATCTGTTTGTTTAATTTTATATACTTATGCACTCTCAAAGTTGAAAGAAATAAATTTAGTTAAAATCAAATTAAATGAGATATTTATAATTTATGTTTATACCTTTAAAAACGTTCTGCTTTTCTTTTACATAGTTTACAAATAGTCATAAGAGATCATTTCCTCGACTTACCTCTGACTTGGCGAAAATTACTGGCTTATTGCGCTTGATATCAAAGCTTGAAATGACAACATCTGTCAAAGCCTGATGCAAACGAGTTTCTCCCAACTCATTTTCAAGAATATTGTGAAAAAATTTTCCATCATATTTGGGTTGAAGAAGTGGAGGAAGGAGACTGCATATGGTAACCATAAATTATTAAATTTATTTATTATAAATAATCACCTTCAATTATTTTTTAGAAATTGATAGTGCAAGGGTACAAAATTTAAACTTAGAATAATATTATAAAAGATATATAAAAATTATATATACCTAAATGGAAAAAATCTCAGGACCATATTTGAAAGTAAAAAGATACAATATCTTTAGCAGCGGAGAAGGGTCGATTATCTGCATTTGGACTACTTATCATAGCAGCCAATAAGCCGCCTGTACTTGTCCCTGCAATCACGTCAAAGTAATCTGCAAGTCTTGCATCAGGATTATTATCCAGTTCCTGATTCAAAAAACAATATTCCATTAATCGGACTCAAAAAAATGACATATATCTATATGTAACAATAACTATTTTAGATTACAAATTTACGATACCTGAAGTTGGTCTTCAAGAAAAGCAAGAACAGTAGCTGGAATAATTCCCTTAATGCCACCTCCATCAATACTAAGGACAGTTACCATTTCTTCCAATTCAGAGGATGATGATCCAGTATTAATTAATATCATAAAAATTAAAAGTAAAAAATATCTAGTAGTTGCCATTGCAGATAATTAGATTTTTTTTAAAAATACAAAAGCAGATAATGATTAATAAAAACGAATAAATCAAGTGCTTAAGATTTTCTTGGTGCCTTAAACATCTAACAAGCATGGTATATATAGTGAGAAATTATATTTTGAGTTAGGCATAACTAATAAAGAATTGTTCCCATTTTTGACATGTGAATATTGCCCCAACTAACACAATAATTTTTTTTTAAAAAAAATAATCGAATAAAGTAAGTCAATAATTTTTTTACTAGTATATATATATACTAGTAAACGCTGCTCGAGCATTGCTCGGCCCTAATGAATATGTTTGATTATTTTTACACTCTTATTCGTATGATTAAAATTAAATTTAAAATAAGATATTTCATTTGTTTTAATTTGTTTGTGTTTTTTAGTTCATGTAAAAAAAAATATTTTTTCTTTCTTTTTCTTTTTTTGTTAATTTTTAAAATGTAACTTTCCACGTGACATGTTACCACTAGGCCAAAAAATATTTTTCTATATTTTAATCAAAACATTTGACATATATTTAATTTAAGATTACAAAATATATAAATTTTGTTAATTTTTTTGTCAAATTAAATAGAAATAATTGATTAAAACGGAGATAATATTTAATTAATTTGGTTAAAAAGTTAATCAAGCATGGGCCCATAAATATTTTTTTGGTCTTGATTTTTCTTCTTTTTTTTTTGTCTTGATTTATGGGACACAGATAGATTTTTTACATTATTTTTTTAAAAAAAGCTTAAGTTACAAATTATTGCAACTTATAGTATATTTTTATGTTAGTGTTAAGTAATATATGTTATTTATTTTGTTCTAATTTATGGTTTGCATATAAAATATTGAGATCAATTGAATTTTTGGTTAAGTAGTTAATTGTTGTAAGCATGTCGCACTTTTGTTGGTATGTAAAAACTGAAAAAAATAAAAATATTGCTATTGGAATTCAAACCCACGATGTCCGACAGACACTGCTACACTCCAACCACCAGGCCAAGCAACTAAGCTTGATACAACTGGACCACGCGGAGTAAATGATTGGTTTGGTTGTCCAAAGGGGTAAAAGTTAAGGAAAATAAAAACGTTGCAACTAAAGCTCAAACCTACGGCATCCAGCACGTATGTTGCGCTCCAACCGCCAAGCCAAACAACTGATTTTGAAATGAGTTAACATGCAGCAGGATCTAATTGGTTTCATCGTCGAGGGACTCTCCCTTATATATATTAGATATAGGGGTGTCAATGACGATTCGACCGGTTATTTTTAAAAAATAATGTCATCTCAATTTTTTGATTATTTTATAAAGCATGATCATAATTAGATTTTTTAAAAGTATTCTAATCATGTTGATTTTTCTTTTATATTAATAGGATTTGATTAATTTTCAATCATATTACTTTTTAAAGCGTCACCTTAAAATACATTATTATTTTAAATATTTTTTATTATTCAAACTTTAAAGGAATCAACTCAAGAAAATGCTGTGGTAGGTTAGTTTTGTCTTTTTTGTGTTTAGTTGTAAACTAATTATCTGGCATATCAATATTATTATATTAATATGAGTAATCTAATCTAATCAATTAACGGTTCAAAATCCAGTGACATAAATTATTCATTTTTATTTTTAAAAATGAATTTATAAAATATATTAATATATTAAATTCAATATATTTTGTCATATAAAAAATATTATTATTATATGTGTGTGTGTGTGAAACTATTCGGCTTGATTTGAGATTTTTTTGGACTTGGTATAAATTAAAAGATCACCCTAATATTATTCCGTATGGTTATAAGCTTAAATAAAAATCCACGATTATATTAAAAAGTTCCTATAAATCAATTTGGTATGATGTGTTCAATCAATTTTTCATATTTGTTTTACACCCTTACAAGAACTTAGCTATTTTGACGCGTATATATATATATATATATATATATATATATATATATATCATTCTCTCTACCTCTTATCGAGTGAAATTATACAAAATATATTTTTGTTATGTTATATGACTTAATAACTGTCTAATAATAGAGAGGAGGAGTCCAATGTTACAAGGAAGTAGTGAGCATGAATAACAATTGATGTTTCTTTTTGTTCTTTGATTTGTCTAGACTTTGTTAGAGCATGACTTTTTAATATTAAAATGTATTATTTTAATAGTCCATATCATATAAATAATATTTTTTTTTAAAAAAAAAAAAAGAGATAAATATCATAGAATTAGAATAGTTGGCTAATAGGGTAGATAGAAAGGAGTGGTAGTTGTTTGTCTTTATATGTTATTATCTGTCTTTATATGTTTATTATCCTGTATTTACATATTATCCTGTGTTCTTCTCTTTTTTGCCTGCTTATCATATCTAGCTTATTCTGCTGATGGGTTTTCGTACCTATGTGGTAGTCGTAAGGTCTGCATACATCTTACCCTCCCCAGACCCCACTTGTGGGATTTCACTGGATATGTTGTTGTTGTTGGACTATTAGAAAATTTGAAAAAATCTTAATTATTCATCTCTTTTTTCAGTTTAGAAACCTGACAAAACTAATTGTCATTATGAAATAAAATAAAATAAATAAAACTTCATATCAATTTTATTTTTCTTTAAATCTCCTTTTTTAACTTTCTTTTGTTACATGAGTACATGTTTCTTTCATTTTTTTTTTCCAATTTTATTCTCAATTTTAAAATTCTGCATTAATTAATGAACTTTTAGTAGAATATTTTAAACAACATTATTACTACTGCTTTAAACATGAAAAATGAATTAGTGTGTTTCCTCGTGATCTTCAAAAGTCACAGCCGATTAGTTTTTTTTTTTTCTTTTGGCTTTCATATTTGCATGATTAAGAGAGGCAAACAGGCGGATCGGATTGAATATAAATAGATTAAAATAATTTAAATAAAAATTAATTAAAAAATATTTGACCCGATTTATTTTTAATATGAATAAAAGTGGATAAACCCAAAATATATTCATATTATTCATATTTTTTATTATATAAAGAAATTAAATACTTTTATATCGTAAGATTCTTATCTTATTCATTTTCTCCTTTTAGGTGTGGTTATTACGAAATAAAAAAGTAATATCCTAAAACCATTGTTAGCACCTAATTTTTTACCAAACTTAGGTTATTTACTTTTTAATATTTAAATATTTAGTTTTGAGTCTAAATTAGATATTTTTATCTTATTTAGAATAATTTGAAAACAACAAAAACATAGTCACATTTTAGTGTAAGTTTTGCTTAGAAAATTTATAAAAAATATATGTTTTTTTTCTAGTTAACTTTTCTATTTATTTTTTTAATAGAAATAGTTTTCTAACATTTTTTTCTTTTCTTTTCAAAACAAAATGAAACAAAAAGAAAAATTAAATAATCCTAAAACTACCCATTTATTCCAACACCTCCCCCACTCACCTAAACTACCCCATAATTCTTCCACACAAAAAACCACTACTCCCTCACATATTAAAACACACGAAAAACACAAAAAAAGGGAGACAATTTTTCATCCATCTTTTCTTTCTTCACATCTACAAAGCAAAAAAAAAAAAAAGAAGACAACAAAAGCACTGATAAAAAAAATCATAAACTACATTCTTTCCTTTTTCCCACATACACAAACACAGTAGAAAAAATACTACATTTTTAGAGAAAAACAAAAGTTGAGTTCAAGATTTGCTTTCGGGATTTCAGGTCCGTGGTCCTAGATGTGGTCTTTTCTTCTTGTGAATTAATTTTCACAAAAGGTATCCCCTGAATTTCATCATGTTACTTTATTTCATGATTATATAATACTTGATTCAAATGTTACAAAGTTATTCAAATTCTATGCATGTTTAACTTTCATGTTATAATATTGAAATATGTTTGAACTTTTTATACTGTTACATTTAAAGTAACATTTGGTATAACATGTGGTTATATTTTACATGCTTAAACATTTAATTTTTAAAAAAACTTATTCTTGATTAAAATCCAAAAAATATCCATGTTCTAAGAGATATAATTAATTGACATTTAAATGAAGTTTAATTATAATGAATTAAATTTATTTTTTTTAGAAAATAAAATGAAACCAGAAATAAAATCTGCAATATATATATATATATATATATTATTACTTTTAAGGGATAAATATTTTTAGAATATTAAATAAATAAATTTTTTGGATCTTGTATTTAGGAGTATGATTAGGTGGATAAAAATGATAGGCAAATATTAGGACTCACACTTTATTAAATAAACTTTCTTTTGAAAACTATAAAGTGATAAAATAATAATTCGTGACAAGGTTGGAAAGCGCTGCTACCAACACACCACACTAATAAAATAAAACAGTTTCAAACGAGTTCAAAATAAATTAAAGATGGCGGATAAACGGCCTTTTTTTTGAAAACATATAAATACAATATATTCAAAATGAATTAAGCCATAAACTAGTCAATAAAGTGACCGTGCTAAAACCACGGGACTCGAGGGGTGCCTAACACCTTCCTCTCGGTCAATAGAATTCCTTACCCGATCTTTGTTTCGCAGACAAAAAAATAAAGAGTCATTTCCTTTTGATTAGGGATAAAAAACGGTGACTTGGAACACCAAAACTCAATTCCAAGTGGCGACTCTAAATAATAAAATAATCCCTTTTCAAAATATCACTTTAATTGGAAAAACTCTATTTTCCAAACCACACACGCGCGGGGGAAAAATAGGGGTGTGACAGGTGGCGACTCTGCTGTGGAACAGAATTCGAGCTTATCAATATTGACTTGTATATGGCTTTATTATTTTGAATATTGTATTTATTGATTTAATGTGATATTTGCTCGCTAATTTATTGCATTGATATTATTTGAATTGTGATATAAACTATCTCCTCTCACACACCTATCTGAGTCTTTTGAAAAATACATTTTTCGGAGATGCGATGTACGCTCCCGAATCTTTCTTTGAGATACCAGAGATGCGATTACGCTCCTGGGAAGGATTTTGGTCACACATACTTTAGGATATGGGAAGGTCCAAACAGTGAGGCCGGAAAGCCCTGCTACCGGTAAGCTGTTCCTTCCCAACTCGAGTTGTCCACTCGTTTTATCGCCGGTCTAGACACCAACTCTATAAGGACTTCAAATTTAGTAGAACAAGCCTTATACAACCAGTATTCCTCTTAGGATACACTTTATATGCGTATCTGTGTTTGACTTTATATGACTAAACACAGGTGTTAGGATCATAGAAAACATAAATCATCTTTAGACTAGCATGTTCACGACAATGTGTTACTTATCACATTTTGAATGTTGTCGTTGAATATTTTCTTTTGGGTCAAATCCCAAATAGTTCGATCCTAGCATATTTACAATAAGATATCCTAAAAAAGGAAATTTTTCAAAAATCAACATTTTTATGTGAAGTTGGCCGAACTACGCTCACCTGATTCTTATCTCGATAAGATACGTAGGCAGCCCTCCTTGGGTTCGGTGATATTTATTGATAAAATTGGAAAAAAAAATATATTTCTTATTAAATGTAAAAAATACATTTTTTCTTCTTATTCATAAAAGCAAAAGAAAAATATTTATTTCTTATTCCATAAATAAATACGAATATTTCTCTAATTTTTAAGAACTACGCTCACCTGATTCTCATCTAAATGAGATACGTAGGCAACCCTCCTCGGGTTCGGTGATTCTTCTTTAAAAATATTCGTATTAAAAAAATATTAATCTTTATTCAAAAAATATCAAATTCAGAAAGAAAATTTTGTTTATTCAAAAGGAAAAACAAAATTTTTATTTTCAAGAACTACGTACACCTGATTCTCACCTTGATGAGATACGTAGGCAACCCTTCTCGGGTCCGATGATTCTTATTTAAAAAAAAAATAATAATTCTTTGTCCAAAAAAAAAAAAGAGCTTTTACTCTTTAAAAAAAAGGGATCATCATCCAAGAAATTCAAAAAAGCAAGATTTTATTTCTTTGTGTAGAAAAGAAAAATATAATATTTTTTTTCATTCTTATTCAAAAAATAAATTTAATTCTTTTTTTATCCTTCTTCAAAATATAAATACTAAAAATAAAAAAAAGTATTTCTTGTCTTGATTGGTACCAACATACTTAGAAGTGTGCATGAAAAGTGTTAACTACTTGGCATAATAGAGTGGACCAACTTTACTGTAACTCATATAGATTCTTTTTTATACTTATGTCCCGCTTGAAAAATTCTCTTGCTCAAAGTTAAGGGTTAAAAAAAAAAAATTCGACCTCATTGTTTCATGTGCATTGTGTGGTGAGTTTTAGATATAAAGTTCAATGACATGACTTGTTGATCTAGAACTTGACCCGAATGTTTGTTGAGGCGAAATTTTGAGCAACATCTAATTTGGAAAAGGATTGTAGGCCTTCTTTGATCCAATTGTGCCTGTGAGCCTACCAAATGACACATGATCCCTTGTACTTTCCTTTTTGAGCCTAAAATATTTTTTCCATAACCATATCTTAGTCCATATCCTTTTGAGTGCACAAATGCACCACTCTATTTTTCTCGCATATCCAAGAATGCATGAACAAAATTTTGAGTCGGATGGCAAAGTGAAAGATGAAAGATATGGCAGTCAAAAAAACAAAAATCCAACAAAAGGAGAGAAACTCAAAAAAAAAAAAAGTCCAAAAAAAAAGATCAAATGTGAAAATGAAAAATATAAATTGAGTGCATAGTGCAATATTGGGGAGAAAATAGTCACTTTATCCAAAAAGATTATCTTACCCATTCCAAGCCTACATTTTAAACCAAATGCAAGTCCTACTTGATTTCACTTTCGATGTTCTCACATTAGTGGATACTTACATAAGGGTCAAGCATATGGTATCTCAATGTCATGTATTGAACATCTTTCTGAGTGTGAGTGACTCTCAAAATGTCCCACGATCTCAACTCTTCTATTTTGTGTGAATTGGGACTTTTTTCGGTAAGGCACTTGAAACATGAGGACATGAATAATTTTAACCTCATATTTGATGCAAGATGAATAAATCTTGTAAATACTTAAGTATGCTTGAGGTATCAATTGAAAATATAGAAATTACTTCAAAGTTGGCCTCAAATTTGCCTAGAAGTACTTAAAGGTGATTTATATGCATAAGTCTAATTGTTGGTACCATCTAAAGACAAGATATGATCAATAAAAAGTCAATTTCTTTCTATCATTTTGCAAAAAAAAAAAAAAAAAAAAATCTTTGGTTCGTATGAACTACGTTAGACCTGATTCTTGCTATGGTGAGATACGTAGGCAGTCCTACAAAAGGGCTCGGTCTCAAATAAAAAATTTTTTTTGATTCGTATGAACTACGTTAGACCTGATTCTTGCTATGGTGAGATACGTAGGCAGTCCTACAAAAGGGCTCGGTCTCAAATAAAAAAAAATTTTGATTCGTATGAACTACGTTAGACCTGATTCTTGCTATGATGAGATACGTAGGCAGTCCTAAAAAAGGGCTCGGTCTCAAATAAAAAGAATATATATATTTTTTCTCTCTCTCTCTCATATGTTTGAAAAAATCAAATTGGAGCATTTTGTTTTCTGAAAAAAAAACAGATAATAAAATAAAAAAAAAATTCACCAATAAAAAGATTAAAAAAAAAAAGAGTTTCAAAATTTCTCAGTTTTAAAACTGGGGCATATTTTATTTTATCTTATTTTTAAAAATTAAAAAAAAATAGTAAAATAAAATAAAAATAATTCATTCGTTTAGGGCGCGAACCCTCATAATATTCGCTTAGGGCGCGAACCCTCATAATATTCGCTTAGGGCGCGAACCCTCATAATATTCGCTTGGGCGTGAACCCTCATAATATTCGCTTAGGGAGCGAACCCTCATAATATTCGCCTAGGGAGCGAACCCTCATAATATTCGCCTAGGGAGCGAACCCTCATAATATTCGCTTAGGGCGCAAACCCTCATAATATTCTCCTAGGGCGCGAACCCTCATAATATTCGCTTAGGGAGCGAACCCTCATAATATTCGCTTAGGGCGCGAACCCTCATAATATTCGCTTAGGGAGCGAACCCTCATAATATTCGCTTAGGGAGCGAACCCTCATAATATTCGCTTAGGGCGCGAACCCTCATAATATTCGCCTAGGGAGCGAACCCTCATAATATTCGCTTAGGGCGCGAACCCTCATAATATTCGCTTAGGGCGCGAACCCTCATAATATTCGCCTAGGGAGCGAACCCTCATAATATTCGCCTAGGGAGCGAACCCTCATAATATTCGCTCAGGGAGCGAACCCTCATAATATTCGCTCAGGGAGCGAACCCTCATAATATTCGCTCAGGGAGCGAACCCTCATAAAATTCGCTCAGGGCGCGAACCCTCATAATATTCGCTCAGGGAGCGAACCCTCATAATATTCGCTCAGGGCGCGAACCCTCATAATATTCGCTTAGGGAGCGAACCCTCATAATATTCGCTTAGAGAGCGAACCCTCATAATATTCGCTTAGGGCGCGAACCCTCATAATATTCGCTTAGGGAGCGAACCCTCATAATATTCGCTTAGGGAGCGAACCCTCATAATATTCGCCTAGGGCGCGAACCCTCATAATATTCGCCTAGGGCGCGAACCCTCATAATATTCGCCTAGGGCGCGAACCCTCATAATATTCGCTTAGGGCGCGAACCCTCATAATATTGGCCTAGGGCGCGAACCCTCATAATATTCGCTAAGGGCGCGAACCCTCATAATATTCGCTTAGGGCGCGAACCCTCATAATATTCGCTTAGGGAGCGAACCCTCATAATATTCGCTTAGGGCGCGAACCCTCATAATATTCGCTTAGGGCGCGAACCCTCATAATATTCGCTTAGGGCGCGAACCCTCATAATATTCGCTTAGGGAGCGAACCCTCATAATATTCGCTTAGGGAGCGAACCCTCATAATATTCGCTTAGGGCGCGAACCCTCATAATATTCGCTTAGGGAGCGAACCCTCATAATATTCGCTTAGGGAGCGAACCCTCATAATATTCGCTCAGGGAGCGAACCCTCATAATATTCGCTCAGGGCGCGAACCCTCATAATATTCGCTCAGGGAGCGAACCCTCATAATATTCGCTTAGGGCGCGAACCCTCATAATATTCGCTTAGGGAGCGAACCCTCATAATATTCGCTTAGGGAGCGAACCCTCATAATATTCGCTTAGGGCGCGAACCCTCATAATATTCGCTTAGGGAGCGAACCCTCATAATATTCGCTTAGGGAGCGAACCCTCATAATATTCGCCTAGGGCGCGAACCCTCATAATATTCGCTTAGGGCGCGAACCCTCATAATATTCACCTAGGGAGCGAACCCTCATAATATTCACCTAGGGCGCGAACCCTCATAATATTGGCCTAGGGCGCGAACCCTCATAATATTCGCTAAGGGCGCGAACCCTCATAATATTCGCTTAGGGCGCGAACCCTCATAATATTCGCTTAGGGCGCGAACCCTCATAATATTCGCTTAGGGCGCGAACCCTCATAATATTCGCTTAGGGCGCGAACCCTCATAATATTCGCTTAGGGCGCGAACCCTCATAATATTCGCTTAGGGAGCGAACCCTCATAATATTCGCTTAGGGAGCGAACCCTCATAATATTCGCTTAGGGAGCGAACCCTCATAATATTCGCTTAGGGAGCGAACCCTCATAATATTCGCTTAGGGAGCGAACCCTCATAATATTTGCTTAGGGCGCGAACCCTCATAATATTCGCTTAGGGCGCGAACCCTCATAATATTCGCTTAGGGAGCGAACCCTCATAATATTCGCTTAGGGCGCGAACCCTCATAATATTCGCTTAGGGAGCGAACCCTCATAATATTCGCTTAGGGTGCGAACCCTCATAATATTCGCCTAGGGAGCGAACCCTCATAATATTCGCCTAGGGCGCGAACCCTCATAATATTCGTTCAATATCTTCATAGGGCATGATAGCCCCCATTTTTATTTTCCATAAAGCATAAAATCTAATTTCATTCAATAGTGGAGTATTTGTTTTTTTTTTCCTTGTTTTCATCATTTTATTATTTTTGTTTAATATGATGTTCAAGTCAAGCAAAATAACCCACAAAAATTTTCGTAGCACAAACTGGGGCAGAAAATTTTTGTTTTGTTTTTTTCTTTGATTGCAGGCAGGTCCCTCTGCGACCACAAATTTGGACTTCAATAATAGAGTAACATTTGTCCGATCTGAGAAGTGAAAATGACATTAAGAATTGGTTCGGACCCATTGTAGCAGCTCAATATTTGAAGATTCAGCTTTCCAACTTCAATTCAAGAAACAAGTGTTCAAGAATAGTCTACTAACTTCCCTTTGGAGAGGCATCAACAACTCAATAGAAATTTCAAGTTCAAACCTCAAACTCAAACTTTGAGCTTAGATTTCGAGATCAAGGTACCCGCTAGAAGAAGGCGAGGTGATAACTAAAGATGCAAAGAAGGGTTTGAACAAAAAAGAGGGTCAAGACAAGTAGAATAGACAAGATCTTGTATCGTTTCCTTTCAGTTTTATTATCTTCAATGTAACAATAGGAGCCACGGACCAGGATCTCGACAGGACAAGACTCAACTCTCTAATCCATTCATCCATCCATCCATCGTTGCACCTATTTGAACTACACGTGACCTGATTCTCTTATGACCGGAGATATGTAGGCTGCCCAAAGCCAGGGCTCGGTCACTGTTGCTTACTCTTTTTTTCCCCTTCTTTTTCCTTACCTTTTAATAATGGTTAGGCAAAAAATTAGGCACGTTAACTTCTTTGCTTGAAAACTCTTCATGTTCTCAAGCAAAGAGGGGCATCCTGTTAGCACCGAATTTTTGACCAAACTTAGGTTATTTACTTTTTAATATTTAAATATTTAGTTTTGAGTCTAAATTAGATATTTTTATCTTATTTAGAATAATTTGAAAACAACAAAAACATAGTCACATTTTAGTGTAAATTTTGCTTAATAAAGAGAAAATTTATAAAAAATATATGTTTTTTTTCTAGTTAACTTTTCTATTTATTTTTTTAATAGAAATAGTTTTCTAACATTTTTTTCTTTTCTTTTCAAAACAAAATGAAACAAAAATGAAAAATTAAATAATCCTAAAACTACCCATTTATTCCAACACCTCCCCCACTCACCTAAACTACCCCATAATTCTTCCACACAAAAAATCACTACTCCCTCACATATTAAAACACACGAAAAACACAAAAAAAGGGAGACAATTTTTCATCCATCTTTTCTTTCTTCACATCTACAAAGCAAAAAAAAAGAAGACAACAAAAACACTGATAAAAAAAATCATACACTACATTCTTTCCTTTTTCCCACATACACAAACACAGTAGAAAAAATACTACATTTTTAGAGAAAAACAAAAGTTGAGTTCAAGATTTGCTTTCGGGATTTCAGGTCCGTGGTCCTAGATGTGGTCTTTTCTTCTTGTGAATTAATTTTCACAAAAGGTATCCCCTGAATTTCATCATGTTACTTTATTTCATGATTATATAATATTTGATTCAAATGTTACAAAGTTATTCAAATTCTATGCATGTTTAACTTTCATGTTATAATATTGAAATATGTTTGAACTTTTTATACTGTTACATTTAAAGTAACATTTGGTATAACATGTGGTTATATGTTACATGCTTAAACATTTAATTTTTAAAAAAACTTATTCTTGATTAAAATCCAAAAAATATCCATGTTTTAAGAGATATAATTAATTAACATTTAAATGAAGTTTAATTATAATGAATTAAATTTATTTTTTTTAGAAAATAAAATGAAACCAGAAATAAAATCTGCAATATATATATATATATATATATATATATATATATATATATATATATATATATATATATATATATATATATATATATATATATATATATACTTTTAAGGGATAAATATTTTTAGAATATTAAATAAATAAATTTTTTGGATCTTGTATTTAGGAGTATGATTAGGTGGATAAAAATGATAGGCAAATATTAGGACTCACACTTTATTAAATAAACCTTCTTTTGAAAACTATAAAGTGATAAAATAATAATTCGTGGCAAGGTTGGAAAGCGCTGCTACCAACACACCACACTAATAAAATAAAACAGTTTCAAACGAGTTCAAAATAAATTAAAGATGGCGGATAAACGGCCTTTTTTTTGAAAACATATAAATACAATATATTCAAAATGAATTAAGCCATAAACTAGTCAATAAAGCGACCGTGCTAAAACCACGGGACTCGAGGGGTGCCTAACACCTTCTTCTCGGTCATCAGAATTCCTTACCCGATCTTTGTTTCGCAGACAAAAAAATAAAGAGTCATTTCCTTTTGATTAGGGATAAAAAAAACGGTGACTTGGAACACCAAAACTCAATTCCAAGTGGCGACTCTAAATAATAAAATAATCCCTTTTCAAAATATCACTTTAATTGGAAAAACTCTATTTTCCAAACCACACACGCGCGGGGGGAAAATAGGGGCGTGACAACCATATGTTTATATTTAATACAAAATGAGAAGAATATTAAAAAAAAGATTGAGAGCAGAGAATTAGGCAAGGTGGGTAGAAACTTTTTTAGGAAGGAGGATGGTTGTGGTTGTGGTGGTGATGGTGATGGTGATTGTGAGATTCTTTCATTAATTTTATAAAATTAACTTTTTTTTTAAACTGATTTGGGAGGGGGGGTGGGGGGGGGGGGGGGAGGGGGGATGATGGGGTAAGAAAAATACTTTAAATTTTATTTTTACAAAATCAATTTCTTTTTTCTGATAAGGATATTTTAATCTTTAACTTTTAATTAATATTAATAGTTTATTTAATTTTTTTTTATCAAAGTGAAATATTTTATCCCTGTAAATTGTCATGTGGCAAAAAATTTTAAAATAAAAGAGTGAGTGTATTACACTGTCACGCACCGAGCCTACATCTTGGACTTGGCCGGTAATCGAAAATCATTACTAGTCCCTATGCGAACACTTGGCTTGGCTGACTCACTAAACTGAATACATGCAGAAGCTTTATAAGGTAAGTCTTTAAAATATTTAATAAAATTCAAAGAATCTCAATCATGTTTTGTAACGCCCGCGAAATTACCAAAATACCCCTAAAGGAGAGGTGTGCGAGAAACGTGTCTTCCGATGCTCGGATCTAAAATTCGAGAGCGGATTCATGATCAACACTGAAAATTTAGTGGGGGAAAGGTCTCGGTCGATTTTTAGAGCAATCGAGTCGAAAAATAATTTTTCGTTCCAAAACGAAAAACAGTGAGCCTCCGCGATGGAACCGCGATGCGGACCTGTCGCGGAGACACACTTATGTTTCTCTGAAAAATTTTGACGGAGTTGAATTTCCGAAAATACACTGTCCGCGACCAGTCCGCGTCGCGGACTGTGTTATTTCAGGTTGGGATTTAATTTCTTAAAATTTCTAAGGGCATTATGATCCATTCCCACCTATCCCAAACGTACCCCTATGACCAATATAGGTCGGTTTACACGAAAAAGGGTTCAAAAACCCCTATTGAAGTGTTCTCCTAAGGACTTCTAAGGCTAGGGCTTGAAGAAGGTTGTGGTGATCAAGAAGGGATTGTAGTGTTTCGTGTGACTACTCTTTCCAGGTATGTAAGGCTACTCTGAAAGCATGGGAATGTCCTCCCATGTGCCCCTATGATGTAGGTATGGATGTCCTAATGTGATGATGATAGGGTAACAAATTGAAGTATGAATTAGTTAATATTATGTAGAGAGTAATTGGCATTGTTGTAATGCATATACATATATATTTCATGCATTGATGATGATCGTCATAAAAACCCTCATGTGTTTTTAAACTATTTTCATGAAAAGCATTTAGTTGAAAACCTTATATCTATTGTATTCTAGAAAAGCATGCATGATGAACATGGGTGTGTGTGTGTAGAGCCTAGAGTAATGATAAAATAATGAATGATGAATGATGAGCATGAGAATGTGTAATCGTCTCTAGGTTGAGAGTTAAAGCTCGTAATCTAGTGTTCCTAGAGTCTATGATGATGATGATGCTAAGGTTATGAATGAGAGGATGTTGATGTTAATGTTAATAAGGTGAGATGGTGACGATGTTAATGCTAATGGCGATGTAATGTGTCCCTATGGGACAAGTGGATGTTGATGCCAATGATAATGTATTATGCCCCTATGGGGACTAATGATGATGTAACGTGTCCCTATGGGACTAATGATGTTGATGTTTTATGAGCATGCCGAGTCCTGGGAGGAGTATTGAGCACCGAAATGGATAAAAGTGAGTCCCACTTGAGTTTATTAACTACGTGGCCCGCGTAGGAAAAGAGGATTGAACCGCAATGCGGCTGACTCCTATCTTGTCCCAAATGAGGACTAATGTTATGTTTTGTGGATCCACTAATGTTATGTCCTTTACCCTGGGCAGGGTAATTGATGGATGTGGCAACGACATCGCTTCGTTGTATCATCACTGGCTCATAAGTGATGGTTGTCGGTTAAAGAAACTCCCAGTTAGGCCCCTCAGAAAAGGTTTTCTTGATAGTACTCTAATGTAAATGTTAATTTAAAGCTCAATGTTAATGTTTCCCTGATATAAATGTTAAAGTCTCATGATGATGTACGTTATGTTCGGATGATTCTAATGATGTCATTCAGCTATTTTACATGCCAGTACATTCCACGTACTGACGCCATTTGGCCTTGCATCGTTTTATGATACAGATACAGGAGCTAGAGGACTTCAGCAGCCGCCCCGTTGAAGCCAAGTGTTTGCAAGTTCTAACTGTGATGAGCCTCCCTGTTTTCGGAGGAAACCTTAATTTGATGCTATCCTATTATTTCATTGAGTCGGGTAGCCATGGCATGTCATGGTCCCCTTCTTAGACGGTTTAGATAATGTTAGAGGCTTCGTAGACACAATGATGTAGTCAAGGTGAATGTTTTGATAACTGAGCAATATTTCTTTGTTTGGTTTTGATGATCAGTTTGAGGTTTGGCCATTGGCCCACTACTTTGAAAGTGTTGTTTACTAATTTCCTTCCGCTATGTTTAAGATGAACGATGTGATGAGGCTAAGTGGTTCGCTTGGGGGCTAGCAATAGTCTCTGAGTGTCGGCCACGCCTAGGGTACCCTCCCGGGGCGTGACAAACTTGGTATCAGAGCCCAAGGTTCAAGAGTCCTAGGGAGTCTACGAAGCCGTGTCTAGTAGAGTCTCGTTTATGCGTGTGTTATGCACCACACTTCATAAACAGGATGCTACAGGGCATTAGGAAATGGTTCCACTTCTTTGATGTTCTGAGTCGTTCGTTAGAGCTTGACTTTAAGTAAACCCCTTTGATTCGTGCGTTACGCGTTTGCAGATAATGCCTCCAAAACGCACTGCTGCCCAAAGAGATGGTCCCGTCCCAAGTACTGAGAACCCCTTACCAGAACGTGAGGAAAGGAGACGGGGACGACCTGCTAGAGCTACCGAGACTCCACCAGCACCTCCAGCTCAGTCAGCCCCCACTTCAGAGGCAGACTTCAGGGGAGCCATTGTCATGCTCACCCAGTTGGTGGCCTCGCAATGTAGCAGTCGCGGTTCCCAGGCCCCAAGCTCCAGTTCCCAAGAGCCAACTGCTGCGTCCAGGCTCAGGGAATTCTTGAGGATGAACCCGCCAGTCTACATGGGTTCTAAGGTTGAGGAGGATCCGCAGAACTTTATTGATGAGATGCGCAAGATCCTAAGGGTGATGCATGCAAGTGAGGTTGAAGGAGTTGAGCTGGTCTCATATCAGCTTAAGGATGTTGCCAACATTTGGTACAACCAATGGGAGGATGGCAGAGGTGAGAGTGCTAAACCAGCTGAGTGGGAAGAGTTCGAGAGTGCTTTTCTCGATCATTTCTTTCCCCAGGAGTCAAGGGAAGCAAAGGTTGAGGAGTTTGTGAACTTAAAACAGGAGGGTATGACTGCCAAGGAGTATAGCCTAAAGTTCACCCAACTATCAAGATATGCTCCGGAGATGGTCCTTGATATGAGGGCCAGGATGAAAAAATTTGTGTCTGGGCTGTGCAGACATGTGAAGAGAGAGTGCAAGGCAGCACTGCTGATTCCAGACATGGATATTTTCAGGCTGATGGTCTATGCTCAACAGACCGAAGAGGACAAGAAGAGGGACAGGGAGGAGCAACAGAGCAAGAAAGCCAAAGCTGCGGGCCATGAGCAAAATCAGCAGAAACAGGACAAGGGTAACAGGAACTTCTTTCAGAGGAAGCCTCCTCGCCATGCACCACCGATGGAGAATACACCTGCTCAGCAACACAGGTATGATCAGAAGACCCAGGGTCACCAGGACTTTAGAGCACAGGTATCTCAGTCCCAAGCTAGTGTTGCCCAGGGTCCAAGAGGAAGAGTAACTTGTGGCAGATGTGGCAAACAACATCTTGGTGCATGCCGGGAAGGAACCAATCTATGCTATTCCTGTGGACAGCCTGGCCATTTCCAGGGTGAGTGTCCTATGAGGAGCCAGAGGGGTAATGACAGAGGAAATAGAGCCCAATCATCTACAGCGCCCCCTGCGGGCAGTCATCAGAGGGCTACTGCTGCAAATGCCAGAGGCGGAGCGAACCGCCTGTATGCTATGGGAAATCGGCAGGATCAAGAGGCTGCCCTAGATGTTGTCACGGGTATGCTTCGAGTTTTTTCTTATAACTATTATATATTACTTGATCCAGGTGCCACATTATCTTTTGTGACGCCCTATGTGGCTAATAAGTTCGAAGTTGTCCCAGAATGTCTATGTGAGCCATATTCCGTTTCGACTCCTACTGGAGAGTCTATTCTGGCTAAGAGGGTCTATAGAAACTGTGTGGTATCTATTTATCATAGGGATACATTGGCTGATTTGGTGGAGTTAGAAATGGTTGATTTCGATGTGATCCTCGGGATGGATTGGCTTCATGCTTGCCATGCGTCCATAGATTGTAGAACCCGAGTGGTTAAGTTTCAGTTCCCGAATGAACCGATTTTAGAATGGAAAGGAGGTTATGTTGCACCCAAAGGTATATTTATATCCTACCTGAGGGTAAGGAGGTTGATCTCTAAGGGGTGTATCTATCACCTAGTAAGAGTTAAAGTTGATGATGTCGAGACCCCTACTCTTAAGTCGGTCTCAGTGGTTAATGAGTTCCCTGAGGTGTTTCCTGAGGATTTACCTGGAGTCCCTCCTGATATGGAGATTGACTTCGGAATTGATATACTCCCCGATATACAACCTATTTCAATTCCACCATACAGGATGGCCCCCGCTGAGTTGAAAGAGTTGAAGGGACAATTGAAGGATCTGTTAGAGAAAGGTTTTATTAGACCCAGTGTTTCACCATGGGGTGCTCCCGTTCTGTTTGTGCGAAAGAAGGATGGGTCGCTCCGAATGTGCATAGATTATAGGCAACTGAACAAGGTCACAGTCAAGAGCAAATATCCTCTTCCTAGGATAGACGACTTGTTTGACCAACTTCAGGGTGCCTCATGTTTTTTAAAGATAGACCTCAGATCAGGTTACCACCAGTTAAAGGTGAGGGAATGTGACATCCCAAAGACAGCTTTCAGGACAAGATATGGTCACTTCGAGTTCTTAGTAATGTCCTTCGGGTTGACAAACACACCAGCAACCTTTATGGACTTGATGAATAGGGTGTTCAGACCCTACTTGGATATGTTTGTAATCGTCTTCATTGATGATATTTTGGTATATTCGAGGAATGAGGAAGAGCATGCTAAACATCTCAGAGTTGTCCTTCAAACTCTTAAGGACCATGAGTTGTATGCGAAGTTCTCCAAATGTGAGTTTTGGCTTAAGTCAGTGGCTTTCCTAGGCCATGTGGTTTCGGGTGATAGTATTCGAGTTGATAGCCAGAAGATTGAGGCGGTGGCAAGCTGGCCAAGGCCAACCTCTTCGACTGACATAAGAAGCTTCTTGGGGTTGGCAGGCTACTACCGAAGGTTTGTGGAGGGGTTTTCTTCCCTATCTGCACCATTGACTAAACAGCTTCCAGGAGTTAAAGACCAGGTTGACCACTGCACCTGTCTTGACCTTGTCCGACGGGACGGACGACTTCGTGATATACTGTGACGCATCTAGAGTTGGGTTGGGATGCGTGTTAATGCAAAGAGGAAAGGTGATAGCCTATGCTTCCAGACAGCTTAAGGTTCATGAAAGGAACTATCCGACCCATGATCTTGAGTTGGCAGCCGTTGTGTTCGCACTTAAAATCTGGTGCCACTACTTGTATGGAGTGCATGTGGATGTGTTCACAGACCACAAGAGCTTGCAGTATGTATTCAGCCAAAGGGAGCTCAATCTGCGACAGAGGAGATGGTTAGAGTTGCTCAAGGACTATGACATGAGCGTCATGTACCACCCAGGTAAAGCTAACGTTGTTCCTGATGCTCTTAGTAGGTTGTCTATGGGTAGCACGACCCATATTGAGGAACAAAAGAGAGAACTGATGAAAGATATGCACAGGTTGGCCCGATTGGGGGTCCAACTTGAATAGAATGACGAAGGAGGAGTTAGTGTTCAAAATAGGTCTTCATCATCCCTGGTGACTGAAGTTAAAGAGAAGCAGGATCGAGATCCCATTATACTCCAACTAAAAGAGGATGTTTAGAAGCAAAAAGTGATGGTCTTCTCCAAAGGGGGAGATAGGGTACTGAGTTACCAGAACAGACTATGTGTCCCTGATGTTGATGGTGTCCGAGAAAGGATTTTAGCTGAGGCCCATAATGCTAAATACTCCATCCACCCGGGTTCCACCAAGATGTATCATGACTTGAGAGAGGTCTATTGGTGGAGTGGAATGAAGAGGGATATCGCGAAATTCGTTTCCAGATGCCCCAACTGCCAGCAAGTCAAGGTTGAGCACCAAAGGCCAAGTGGTATGGCCCAGAACTTTGAGATTCCTGAATGGAAGTGGGAGATGGTAAATATGGACTTCATCACTGGTTTACCAAAATCCCGAAGACAACATGATTCCATATGGGTGATTGTAGACAGAATGAGGAAATCAGCGCATTTTTTTTAGCAGTCAAGACGACTAACACTGCCGAGGATTATGCCAAAATGTATATTCAGGAGATTGTGAGGTTGCACGGAGTTCCCTTGTCCATCATTTCAGACAGAGGAGCCCAATTTACCTCTCACTTCTGGAAGTCTTTCCAGAAAGGGCTGGGTACCAAGGTGAACTTGAGCACAACATTTCATCCACAGACGGATGGTCAGGCAGAGCGCACTATCTAGACGTTAGAAGACATGTTGAGAGCATGCGTTCTTGATTTCAAAGGCAACTGGGACGACCATTTACCCTTGATTGAATTCGCATACAATAACAGTTATCATGCGAGTATTTAGATGGCCCCTTATGAGGCCTTGTATGGGAGAAGATGTAGATCGCCCATTGGGTGGTTCGAGGTTGGAGAGGCCAAGCTGATTGGGACGGACCTTGTTCGCCAGTCCATGGAAAAGGTGAAGACTATACGAGAGAGATTAAAGACTGCCCAGAGCCGCCAGACGTCGTACACAGATGTAAGGAGAAGGGATTTAGAGTTTGAGGTGAATGACTGGGTTTATCTGAAGGTATCACCTATGAAAGGTGTTATGAGGTTTGGGAAGAAGGGGAAGTTGAGTCCTCGCTATATTGGTCCCTACCAAATTTTGCGAAGGATTGGAAAGGTTGCTTATGAGCTACAGTTACCTTTTGAGTTAGATGAAATTCATCCGGTGTTCCACGTCTCGATGTTGAAGAAATGTTTGGGGGATCCTGCCTTGGTGGTGCCTGTAGAGAGCACAGGAATCAAGGACAGCCTGTCCTATGAGGAAACCCCAGTCCAAATCCTTGATCGACAGGTTCGCAAACTAAGGAATAAAGAGATAGCATCTGTCAAGGTTCTGTGGAGAAATCAATTCGTTGAGGAAGCCACATGGGAAGCTGAGAAAGAGATGAAAGCAAAGTACCCGCACCTGTTCGTGCCCGAGGTTGATGAAAGCATCGAAGGTAACATTCTTACTGTCGCGCCCTATTTTTTCCTCGCGGAGAAATAGGAACCTGGACGACGTCGTGGCGACGACTCTTTTGGGATTTTTGAAATTGGAGAGTCGCCACCTAATGAATTTGAGGTGCATTAGGACACCTATTCTAGGTTAAAAAAAAAACTAATCTAAGGGTTAAAGTTAACCAGAGAAGAGGGTTCGGGCTCAAGTTACCTCGAAGGGAAGGTGTTAAGCACCCTTCGAGGTACGCAAAGGTGGGTCCCGACCGTGTCTCGTGTTTATGTGAGGGTTACAAATAAAGGTCTATATTTTAAAAGATTCCTAAATTTATTCTAAGTGATAAAATAAATCAGCAAATATAGAAATAAAAGAAAAGGAAATCAAATTGCATATTTTAATACTCTGAATTGATTCTAAGTGATCAAGTAAACAAATAATAAATGAACAATAATTAAATAGATTGAGTTATTTAAATTCTCGGATCAGTTACTCGGCTATTATTCGAAGAAGGCTTCATATGGCTTAATGGAGCCAAAAGGACAAAACCGGAGTTTGTCCCATTGAGCACAAGTTTAACTCATCATTTCCGAGTCCTATCTACCCCTACCCCCTCCTAAGTTGATTTTGTTATTAACTTAGAAGCGAACTAAAAAATATGAAAAGACTGACGTGTCCTAGAATGCCTATCGTCCCTCCTAATGTCCACGAGGCATTTGGACTTCTATTTGGTAGTCTAGACTCAACTTAGGTTTCCTATTAGAACTCGCGTCATAGAAAGGAACAATCAGGACAAATATTTTAGCATATAAGGTTTCATACAAGCCTCAAAAATGCATACGAAAATATTTCAAAACATTACCATGTTAGAAAACTTATTGAGGCATGATAAAAAGTGCTAGAAGTGTGCTAAAAATACTATGCCAAAAGAGTTTGAGGAAGAACCCTTGTAGACATGATTTTAAAATTATACCAAAGAAATGTTGTTAAATCCTATAAGCATGGATTCTAGTGAAGAGAATATAAGTATTTTACTAAGAATCATATAGGCATGAAAAAATACAAATATTTAAGAATCCTATAGGCATGATTTCTAGTAAATAAAAAAAAACAAATATTTCTATTAAGGATCCTATAGGCATGATTTCTAACATGTGAAACGACATTAAATCCTAATACGTAATTTCTAGAGAAAACAATTATTAAAATACTAGGCATTGTGACTTTAATCTTTTAAGATATAAAATTTAAAACATGATATCATGCACGTAACATATTTAAAAAGAGATAAAACCTATATGCTTAATTCTAATTATACAACAAAGATCTTTAACAACCTAAGAACATGATTTCTATTTATATTGCATGGAAGAAAAATTTAACAAGCATACAAAAAATCTACAGGCATGGTTATATGAGTTGCCCCAAACATGATTTCAACCAAAAGGGAGAAATAAATACGACGAATCCTATGAACATGATATCTAACATACGTTTAAAACACAGAAAAGTAATATTGTTAAGCATGCTATTTCTCCGATTTTCCTTATTATTATTTTATATACTTTTTTTTTTATTTTTGTTTGACCCTAGATTTAGATTTGCCTACGACCATTAGTTGAATAAAACGAACCAAAATAAAAGAAAGCGATTATCACGTAGTTCCCTTCCCCCCAATTACTATATCCCCATTTTCACTATTATATTATTACAAGATTTTAAAGGAACATAAATACAACATGAAATCAATATATAAAAATGTCTTCGAGGCCCTTCCTCCTCCTGTCCTAGGCGACTCTTCACGACTTTGAACTAAATATCCTGCTAAACAAACACTAGGAGAAACATGATATTAAGAATTAAAAAAAATACACAATGAGATGGGAAACTAACCAGAGTACTTTCCACTATATATCACATTCGCTCCTTGACACATCAAGTTCACGAGAATCTCAAGGATTCCGAGCAGTGCTTGTGTCAAAGATGATTTCGGATCGGAGTGAACCAACAATGGAAAGACAGGATTCAAAAGAATAAATTAAAGTAATGTGCACAGTGTATTGAGCACTGAGAAAGTAATATAGTATATGCTATTTTAGAGAAATAAGGGAGTAGTATTCTCTGTTCTTTTTTTTTCTTAGAAGCTCTTCTTATATAATGAATAAGAGACTCAATGATAATGGAATAGAATCAATTAAGGAGAAAATCATGAAAATTCTTGCCTTAATCAAATAAAAAGAATCAATTATTGGAAATCTTTTCCTTAATCACATGGAGAGAATCAATTAAGAATAGAATTTACCATAATTAGAACAAGTAAAATCTATTCAAATTTAATCAAGGAAAGTGGTTCAATGTCTACCATAATAATCCAATTATAAGAGTCATTATTTAAATTCAAAAGAAAAATAAATAAATAAATAAATTAACATCAACAAAAAGGAAACAAAGCAAATAAAATTCAAGTTGGCACAGAACAACAAGAATAAGTAGAAATATTCCGAAAAAATTCTTCTTTAATCAAGTTTTACCATTACAATTCAACAGGCAAACAAGCAAACTAAGATTTATCAAAATGTCCATAAAGCTAACATAACTAACACACTAATGTAGTCAAATTTAGGGAGAAAATTCCGAATGAACATTAAAGACCATAAAAGCCTTGTCTCAACTTTAAGAAAAATGAGTTGTTGATAACATGAGAATCATGCGGTGCTCAAAACTCGACGTTAATTTAATTTACAAAACAAAATTTACGCAGGAATCAAGATTAAACCACAGTTCATGAAACTTTTCATATAAGTCATTTTGAAAAGAGGGTGACTAATTCAACCCAAATTGTTATTATACACCCATTTCAGATTAGGAACTAAAAAAAAGGGCAAAGAATAAACGTAGACATCCATAGCAATTTAAAAAGATTGAAAAGATCATACCAAGGCCGGATCTAAAAATCCATTTTTAACACCATGACAACTTGACGATCTTGATTGGTCTGTTCATGGTGGTTTTGCCGATTTTCGGGCGGGCTTCGCGTGGCGTTGTGATTTTCCCGGCAAAAGAGGGCTGTCGGATCTGGTTTGAGCGTTTCAGGGGTGATAGAAAATGGCAAATGGGAGAGAAAAGAAGGAAAGTGGGAGAGAGGAGGGTCGTTTGGACACGGGGCTGTCTGGATGGTTGTTTTCCGACGGCGGCGAGGGGTTTTTAGTGGAGAGAAAATGGACAAAGGGGTGGCGGCGGTTTGCCAGCCGGTTTGGGGCTGCTGGTCGAGCGGAGAGGGAGGAGAAAGGGGCTGGAAAAGAGGGAGAGAGAGCGGGAGAGGAGACGGGGCTGCCGACACTACGGCGGTGCGGCAGCGGCGCAGAGAGGAGAGGAGAGTGGCGCGCCATGGCTGGCTGTGGTGGTGCCACCGTTGCGCCGGCGGGGGGTGGAAAAAGGGGCGGCAGCCATGGCTGCCCCTTGGTGAAGAAGGTGGAGATGAAGATGTGTAGTTTAGGGTTTCTTTGGGTATTAAAAATTAAAAAATGGGTTGGGTCGGTTCCGGGTCAAAAAAAATGGGTGACCCGGAATGAAATAATAGCCATAAATTAAAAAAAAAAAATTGAAGATTAGCCATAAATTGATAATTCATTTAAATACTAGTCCCAAAATCGTAGGAATTTAAAATTGAGCCACAAATTGGTAAATTGAATTTAGAGACTAGTCAAAAATTGTAAAAAAATTAAAATTAAGCCGTAAATTAACTTTGAATTAAAAGTGCAAAGATTATAAAGGGATAGCTATAATTGAAATAACTTTTAAAGAATTCGGCTAAAATTTAAATACATTCGAACAAAATGAGATAAACATCGAATTAGTTGTCATCTATATTATTTTGAAATAATATTTTTATTCAACGCCAATACTTGAAATATTTGAACGTATTAAAATTATGCGTTTTAAAAATAATTAATATGGTAGATAACGAATATTGCTACCATGGTTTGACAAATTTGCTAAATCAAATTAATAACAATGGAGATGATAACAAATAATAATAAAGGTCGTTTTACGATTGATAAGAAATAATTAACAAATATATTACATTTATTTTATTTTTATTTTTGAAAACTCAAGAATCTTATAGAGTCCGCGATCATTTTGATAAAAAATTGAAAATAAACTTACTTATTTCAAACGTTTCGAAAATGCCTATTTTAATCAAATGACAATGTAAGACATGTTATAGGTCGGTCAAAATTGGGTGTCAACAGCTGCCCCTTCTTTGCTCAGGAATGAAGGATGAATTATTGAGCAAAGAAAGTTGACGGAGTAGCCAATTTTGTCCGACCGATGTAATATTATCGGAGGGACCAAAAAGGGGTTGTGAAAATATTAAGGCCGAGACTTCGGTTTTAAAGTCGCCTACATATCTCTGGTCATACGAGAATCAGGCCATGTGTAGTTCTAGATTTAGAAAATGAAAGAAATTCCTAAAGATAGAAATAACGTTATCGAATTTAAATAGCTTGAATTGGGAGGATTAGGTATAAGGCGGTATAAGTGGCAAATGAAAGTGCGAGAACAGCTTGTGTCTCAGTAATTATGTAGGCTTAAAAATATATATATATATATATATATATATATATATATATATATATATATATTTAAGAAATGAGAAGCCTTCGATCCCTGCAGCTTCAGATATGACTAAATGAAATGGTTAGTTCATAAATATAAAAATTGTGAACAAATGTGATTAATGCTATAAAGGAAATGACAAAAATAGATGAGAAACCGTATCTGCTTTTGAGAAAAAATAATCCTTAGCCTTTATAAATATTTGGCTTTTCTTGAAAGGATTGTACTGATCCAGCTGACTTTCAAAAGACAAAGCTTAACCTTGAATAGATTCTTTAGCGAACAGAAATATGATAATGTAAAAGCAAATGATAATACATGAATTGACAACTTAAATATCTTATTGTAAGGCAGATGAACCTAAATGTCCTATTGTAAGGTGGACGAACCTAGATGTCCTATTGTAAGGCGGACGGGCCTAAATGTCCTATTGTAAGGCGGACGAGCCTGAATGTCCTATTGTAAGGCGGACGAGCCTGAATGTCCTATTGTAAGGCGGACGAGCCTAGATGTCCTATTATAAGGCGGACGGGCCTAAATATCCTATTATAAGGCGGACGAGCCTAAATATCCTATTATAAGGCAGACGAGCCTAAATGTCCTATTATAAGGCAGACGAGCCTAAATGTCCTATTGTAAGGCGAACGAGCCTGAATGTCTTATTATAAGGCGGATGACCCTTAATGAAATAACATGATTAATAGTAGGCCCAAATGATAGCAGAGTTTGACTAATTAAAATGATTACTTGATTTGCAGTAGGCCCAAATAGTAATTTGATCCAGATAGTAACTCTTTCAGTCGAATCTAGTAGGCCCAGGTATTGTCGATTCCTGCATTTAAAGAAAAATTGTGAGTTTTGAAAGGCAAGGTGGGATCATACCTTTGTTGTCTTTGATTTCGTGGAGCCCAAAGTCGCACTCCACCGTAATGAAATTTTTGGGGATCCTCAAAAATTTCTGCCCCAGTTTAAAATATTTTCGCTCGTGTGTTGATATGTTGTGTACTCATGAATTTTGAAGGATCCGAAAAATTCTGCCCCAGTTTGACATGTAAGATTTTTATGTTCCTGAATCACTCAAAGAGGATTGTCAATAAAAGAGAAAGTGATTGTCTTATATTTAAACGTTAAGGCTTGATTTTGAATCTGCATGTCATTAATGTCTAGAAGTTGGATCGACTAGCTCTGGATTCGATTTGAAGGATTTGATTGAATTGAGGAATGAAAGGAACATTTTATTGATTGAGACCGGACCCAATAATGGGCTGCCTACGTATCCAATAAGGAATTCAGGTCAAACGTAGTTCAGGAATACAAGAAAAAGAAACGAGATGAATGGAAACTCTTGGTAGAAAGTAAAGGCATTTAGCTCATGATAGACCTCTCCTCGTCAATTTCTTTGGTGTGATTTGCGCTTCTTTGATACATGACTGGAAGGGTCACCTTGAACAATAACAGCATTAATCATAGATGAGTTGTGATTGTTGTTTAGTAGCCCTTGTCGCACTATCACCTTTCCTTTTTCAATCAAATTTTGGATCTTGTTCCTCAATGCTTGACATTCCTCAATGTCATGACCTTGAATATTTGAGTGATACATACATTTCTTAGATAAATCAAGAGTTGACGAGGAGTGTGCAGGAATCCATCCTTTCCTTGGCTTTAGAAGCCCCTGAGCCCATAGTCTTTGAAAAATACTCATCAATGTCTCGCTTAAGGGAGTAAAAATGCGAGGCTTCCTTATCTTATGCTGACAAGACTCGGATTGTGTTTGATGAACTTTTGATAAACTTTCATAAGATTTCAACTGTGCAGGATTGACTTGTGGGTGGAGAGGCTTGGGGTGCATATAAAAAATAGCATGAACTTGTTCGAAGTTTCGATTGCATTGTTTTTTAGGTGCAGTGGTTGAAGCATTCTTGTTCTTATCATTCGATGCTTGAGCATGAATTGGTTCATCAGTGATTCTTCCCGTCTGTATGCCATATTCTAGTTCTTTTCCAATTCGAATTAGACTATTAAAATTTTGAATACTGGTGAAGTATAAGGTTTTGTAGTATATGCCATCAAGTGATCTGATGAAAGTTTGGACTAACTCTTCTTCGTGAGGTAAATGACTTATCTTAGAAGCCTCGAATCTCCACCGCGTAACATATTCCTCAAAAGATTCATGGGACATTCTTCTAACTTCAAGGAAATCCAATATTGTAGGGTCATTTTTTATGTTGAATTTGTATTGCTCTACAAAATCTCGGGCCATATCTTCCCACCCAAACCACTTGTCAAAATCTTGTTTAACATACCAAGCAAAAGCCAGCCCAGATAAACTCTGAATGAATAATCTCATCAAAAGAGCTTCGTTATTTTCAATACCCACTAATCTGCTACAATAATCCTTAAGATGTGCAATTGGATCTGCATGCCCGTCGAACATGTTGAATTTTGGGACTTTGAACCCTAATGGTAATTCAACTCTTGGATGCAAGCATAGCTTCTCGTACCTCAAGTCATGAACATTTTTGGAGAGTAATTTCTTATTCACCTCCTTTTCTAAGTAATGAAATCTCTGTCGTAGATCATTCAAGTCAGATCTTTCTGTTTCATCGTGTACTTCTACATACGGCAAAGCATCAAAATGAATATCTGTTGGAGGCATTGAACGAGGAAGTGTGCGAGCAAGCATGGAGTGAGGAGAGAGAGTTGAAAAGGTGCTTTGAATTGGACGGGAAGAAGGACGAGTGGCATTTTTACGGATTTTGAGCATGTTTGACATGTTGCAGTTTCTCAATCAAGCCGACGTTCAAATATTAGACAACCTTAAACAAAAGGACATAAATTACATACAAAAGTTAGTATATGACATGAATAAATAAAACATCAATTACAACCATAAAATTACGTCTGAATAAGTTTAATGCTATGATAATGAATCTGAGCCCGTATAAATGAATGGAAATGATAACAAATTTAATAAAGATATGATGCGAATAAATCAAGAAGAGTGAAATAAAAATTTTCAACTAAATAAACGAATAAGAATTCTAAATGCGCATGGCCTCGTTAAAGAAAAGGTAGGCCTAAAGCGACAAAAAGTGACCACAATAATAAATCCAAGCCGTATTGATATTATTTGGAGTTTAGAGTTTTTTCTTTTTAAATAACAAATAGTTTAAAGACTCATTTTATAAAAAATGATTATAACCGTTACAATTTTGAATGACATAAATGGGATGTAAAAGGGGACTGGGATAATTATAAAATTTCCCCGAGAGCATTGATTGAACCCCATAAATCTGCAAAACGAAGATAACAAAGGATTTTCTAAACTCTAATTAATATAACTTGGCTTGGATTAAATTATCATGGTCACGTACACATAATATGCAACATTTCGTCTTGGAGGGTGATTGGACCCTCTGGACTTAGCAGGGTGGCTACTATTATGTAGATTGACCCCAGGGTCAAACTACCTAAGGCTTATGCATGCATGACTTAAATTTGAGGTGGATAGCTCTATCTTAGGTTACTAAAGAGTGGTTGGACACGGACTGGGTGTTCTTATATGAGAAGCACGTGGTCCAACGGTAGTAAGACTATCTGTCATTCACCACGCAAGCGCTTACTCTCTAAAATTTGGTTTGAAAAGAGTAGGGAGAAGTGCAAAGGCACGACATCACCTTAAAGAGAAATTAAGAGGATCCCAAGTGGGGGAGCTTATGAACGGAATGCCAGTTTAAATGTAAACGGTTAGCAAATAGCAGTGATATATAAATTAAAGCAGTAAATAAGAAAAGGGGAAGGGAAAGGGACTAAAGGGAAAGGGGAAGGGAGTTGGCGTGAAATTAAGGGAAAAAGGACAAAGAAAATAAGTTAGTAAGATAATAAAAGCAATATAAGGAAAGCATAAACACCCACACAAAGAGACACGTAATGGTAAGAACCTAAGTCCCCAGCAGAGTCGCCATTCTGTCGCGCCCTATTTTTTCCTCGCGGAGAAATAGGAACCTGGACGACGTCGTGGCGACGACTCTTTTGGGATTTTTGAAATTGGAGAGTCGCCACCTAATGAATTTGAGGTGCATTAGGACACCTATTCTAGGTTAAAAAAAAAACTAATCTAAGGGTTAAAGTTAACCAGAGAAGAGGGTTCGGGCTCAAGTTACCTCGAAGGGAAGGTGTTAAGCACCCTTCGAGGTCCGCAAAGGCGAGTCCCGACCGTGTCTCGTGTTTATGTGAGGGTTACAAATAAAGGTCTATATTTTAAAAGATTCCTAAATTTATTCTAAGTGATAAAATAAATCAGCAAATATAGAAATAAAAGAAAAGGAAATCAAATTGCATATTTTAATACTCTGAATTGATTCTAAGTGATCAAGTAAACAAATAATAAATGAACAATAATTAAATAGATTGAGTTATTTAAATTCTCGGATCAGTTACTCGACTATTATTCGGAGAAGGCTTCATATGGCTTAATTGAGCCAAAAGGACAAAACCAGAGTTTGTCCCATTGAACACGAGTTTAACTCATCATTTCCGAGTCCTATCTACCCCTACCCCCTCCTAAGTTGATTTTGTTATTAACTTAGAAGCGAACTAAAAAATATGAAAAGACTAACGTGTCCTAGAATGCCTATCGTCCCTCCTAATGTCCACGAGGCATTTGGACTTCTATTTGGTAGTTCTAGACTCAACTTAGGTTTCCTATTAGAACTCGCGTCATAGAAAGGAACAATCAGGACAAATATTTTAGCATATAAGGTTTCATACAAGCCTCAAAAATGCATACGAAAATATTTCAAAACATTACCATGTTAGAAAACTTATTGTGGCATGATAAAAAGTGCTAGAAGTGTGCTAAAAATACTATGCCAAAAGAGTTTGAGGAAGAACCCTTGTAGACATGATTTTAAAATTATACCAAAGAAATGTTGTTAAATCCTATAAGCATGGATTCTAGTGAAGAGAATATAAGTATTTTACTAAGAATCATATAGGCATGAAAAAATACAAATATTTAAGAATCCTATAGGCATGATTTCTAGTAAATAAAAAAAAACAAATATTTCTATTAAGGATCCTATAGGCATGATTTCTAACATGTAAAACGACATTAAATCCTAATACGTAATTTCTAGAGAAAGCAATTATTAAAATACTAGGCATTGTGACTTTAATCTTTTAAGATATAAAATTTAAAACATGATATCATGCACGTAACATATTTAAAAAGAGATAAAACCTATATGCTTAATTCTAATTATACAACAAAGATCTTTAACAACCTAAGAACATGATTTCTATTTATATTGCATGGAAGAAAAATTTAACAATCATACAAAAAATCTACAGGCATGGTTATATGAGTTGCCCCAAACATGATTTCAATCAAAAGGGAGAAATAAATACGACGAATCCTATGAACATGATATCTAACATACGTTTAAAATACAGAAAAGTAATATTGTTAAGTATGCTATTTCTCCGTTTTTCCTTATTATTATTTTATATACTTTTTTTTTTATTTTTGTTTGACCCTAGATTTAGATTTGCCTACGACCATTAGTTGAATAAAACGAATCAAAATAAAGGAAAGCGATTATCACGTAGTTCCCTTCCCGGACGGGTCTTAGCTACAAAAGCTTAGGGTGTTACATACACACATTACTAAGGTATGTTTTTCAAATTAATAAGTAATAGTTTAGATATAAAACTTTAAAAATATAGTTTAAATATATTTTTATACTTCAAACCAAAATTATATATTTAAATGGACATATATGATACTATGTATTTATAACCTAAACTTTCTTTTTATTTCTAAAATGAGTAAGTGGTCATCATCATTAAACAGTTATTAACGGCGTATATCTACGGATTACCAAATTTGTAATTAGACATATCACTACATTGTTTTAAAAAAAATTGTATATAGGTGAGAACAAAATCAAACCGAAATCGAGTCAACACGAGTGAAAAAATCCGACTTATGGTTTAGTTTGACTTGATTCGGTATTGGGAAAAGAACTCCGACTATATTTGGTTTAGTTT
The DNA here is from genome assembly GCA_029948455.1 of Solanum rostratum. Lineage (NCBI taxonomy): Eukaryota > Viridiplantae > Streptophyta > Magnoliopsida > Solanales > Solanaceae > Solanum > Solanum rostratum. The sequence goes on along the minus strand of CM057053.1, from coordinate 9,478,055 downwards.
GATTTTAACTTTAAAAAATCAATCCAGACTAAACCAATCCGACATTATATATATATATATATATATATATATATATATATATATATATATATATATATATATATATATATATATATATATATATATATATATATATATATATATATATATATAATTTATCTATTAACATATTATTTTAAATTTGACTTAGAATTTTGGATAATCTAATAAAGACAATAGTCGATAGATATTAGTAGGGATAATTATCCTTTTGAGTTTTTTTAATAAAATATTAACTATTTTTAAATATATTTTTTATTTATTATCTAGTAATACCATATTTAGAAAATATTTATCATCTATAGCAACTGTACTATGCATTAAAAGTGAATTATATATATATATATAATGTATTATACTATGTATAAAAATGAATATGCATGCAATATAGACGTATTGTAAGTGTTTTAAAATGTATTAAACTTATTTTGTTAAAAACCTAAATTATATATTTAAAGTGAATTATACATGTATTAAGATAAATTTATATAGCTATAAATGATAAATAATTTTTTAAATATGATATATTTAGGTAAGTTACACTAAGAGTGATAATAATAATAATAATGAATATTTATTCTTTAGTTTTACATTGGTTTAGATATTTAAAATACATAACCCAATTTTATTTTTTTCTTTATTGTTTACCCATGTAATTAATAGGCACTTATCACACTTATTTTAGCATGATTTAGTACTTTAAAGATATGATATTTTCATTATGGCTTATTTTAGCATGATTTAATACTTTAAAATTAGGATATGACTTACATTTTTTATGCGATTTCATTATTATTTTTTGTTGAATATTTTTGTGTCTTCACTAATATGATATTTTGTGTTTTTCTTAAAAACATGCTAGATGTTTGTATTTTGGTAGGACTAAGGAAATATTTGAATCATAAGTTGATTATATGTTTTTATAAATACTTCATCAAAATATCCAAAAAAAAAAAAACTCAAAAATACGAGAATTTAGAACAAAAAATTTAAAAATTCGAAAAACCGAAAAAATCTGAAAACCTGAGAAACCTGAAAAAATCTGAGGTTGAAAAAATCAAATTTTATTGGTTTGGTTTGATCTATATATTAAAAAATTCGACACAAATAATTTGGTTTAATATTTAAAAAATTTAAATCAATCCAATCCATGTACACCCCTAATTGTATATTCCTATTGAATATTAAAAAAATTATTTGATAGGGTATATTAGAAAAAATAGTTCATGTATTAATGTATTGTATTATTTATTACCATTATTCGTGCCAAACAACCCCAAATAGTCAATGCTTATCCACTTACCAAATTTTTTATTAGTGAATTTTGTATGTTATTTTTTCTGATAATTGTATTATTGATAAGCCAATTTAAAACGTTGTGAAGGAATTGTTGACATATTTGGTTCAATTAATCTGCTAATTAATGGTAAAGCATGAGATACACATTATGTCAATTCTTCACTTCAAATTCGAACTAAAAAATCAATTAAAAAATATGTCTAGACACAATTTTAATTTTTAAATATCATTTTTTTCATTTTAAAATCTATCATTACTAAAAATTACTATTTTTCCACTGATAGTTATTCCCATAAATATTTGATTGAATTAGTGAGAAATAAATAATAGTGTTTTTATATAAAAAATTAAAAAGATTTTTAATATTTTAGTGAAAATCTATTTTCCATCATGCATTTTTAAATGAAATGATTCGATGGGAAAAAAAACATATTTATAACTCAATCTCCTATTAATTCGTAATGAGGAAAAAACTGTTTCCAATAGTGTATTTGGACATGATCTTTTTCTATGGTCTTTTTTTTTTTCTTTTAGTAATATTTTATAAACTATGTTGATTATACATTTGAATGATTTTTATTGATGAATTTTTCAAATTTGAGAATCAGGTTGACTAGTTTCCAAGTGAATCTTTTTTTCTACTCTCTAAACTTTTATATATTTTTCAAGTGAAACATTTGTTCAAACACAATTTAAACTTTTAAAGATTATTTTTTAACTTTAATTTTAAATATTTATTTTCATTAAATGTCGCTCATTTATGCCCAAACGCCTACTTAATTTCAACTACTACACTTTATATACAATAATAACATAGCCAGTAAAAACTATTACACTTTATATACATCACTTAATTTATGTATATACGTCTAAAAAAAAATGGTTTTTTTTCTAAACAGACTTAAAAAGAAAAGTAAGATATATCATCAATTAAATAGATGAAGTACTATATATTGATTTGAATTATTATAGTATCTCATAAACTTCAAATTTTAGATTTATCTTTGCCTATTTTATCATTTTCTTTTATTTTCTATATATCTTTACTGGACTCTAGTGGTATCAATATCTATACTATATATATAAGTGTCAATAAAGCTGTTTATGCACAATCACGATCCAAAAATGGACGTGATGACACTTGCTCAATCCCACTAGAACAAATCAGCCTTAACCCAAAGAAAAATAGAAATAACATGCGGAAGTAACTAAATAGAGTAGATACCACCGAAGGATTAGTTGTCACGTGTACAAGCTACTAGCCATACAAAATTCAAAAGAACTACAAGTCTGAACTATCTTTCTTCTCGAATAAAACAAAGCAGAAAAGAAACAGGAAAAAGAGAGTTTGTCAGATGTCAACACTTTGAAATCTTTCAAGTTGGGTTTCTTTCCTTTTCAATTTTCATATGGAATTGATTGTGTCTTTCTTGTAAGGACCCGGAAATTCGTTTAACGACCTCAAAGGAATTCCCTTGGCTAAACTCTTCTCAAGTACCAATGAGAGGGTCAACTTTGAGTGAGCATATCTCTTAGCTCAAATTGAACTGGGTGGCCTATGACATACCAAATTAAAGCTCTTTGAATTAGCTTTCCAACGCACCTGGTTTCACCTAATTCCGAGCTCGGACCAAGGAGTTACGCTTGTTTTCGTTCAGACTGTTCGTGCAGGAAATCCACACGGCCAGCCACACGGACCGTGTGGCATCAGACGGTCCGTGAGGCTACTTTGACCCACGAATTTCTTGCCAAAACTTTGTTCTAAGTGTGTGTACTTCTGTGGCACCTTCATACGGACCATTGCACGGTCCGTGTGACCTTAAACGGTCCGTTAAACGGACCGTTTGGTGACACTTAGTCCGAAGGAAAAATTTTCTGAAAAATTCTAAGTCTGGTGAGATGGTCCATCACACGGTCCGTGTGGAGTGAGATGGTCCGTTTACTGGACAGTGTGGAATGACTTAGTCAAAAAAATATTGCCTCCGAAAAATCTAAGTCCGGTGCCACGGACCAGTAGACGGTCCGTGTGGAGTCAGACGGTCCGTTTACTGGACCGTGTGACCCAGACGGACCATTTTTCCGGTCCGTTTCATTAATGGCAATTTCGTAATTTTGGTTTATTCCGGTGCAAATATGGTCTTTTCCACCCTTTCTTGAGCTTCCTATATATTCCATACTTCACCATTTTGAAGCATTTCTACACTTCAACTCTCTCTCTCTAAAAGTTCTTTCTCAAGACACTCCTACATCTCTCTAGGATTCTTCAAGCTAAGGTTCACATTTGAGATCACTTCCTCCTCAAGTTTGTCGTGAAAATTGAGAGGAGGGTGACAAAAAAGAGTTGAAATTAGTATTGGTGACAAGTTTGACCTTGACCGGTCAAACTTGTCATTAGTTAAGTTAATTGTGTGATTAAGTTAATGATGGGTGTAAGTGTAAAGTTTTAAAACTTTTGGAACCCATCTGTAGAAAAAAAACTTTTTTTAAAAAAAAAAAAAATTTTTAAAAAAAAATTTAGAATTTTTTTTTTTAAAAAAATCCAGTCGGGTGATTTCGGACTCTCCGCGACACGTCCGCGTCGTGGACTCGTCGCGCGGACACAGTTGATGAACTGTTCTTGGTCCAAAATTGTAGCATCATTTTTTTCTGAAATCTGGGGTTTGTTTTTGTCATTTGTTTGGTTGGAATAACAAATATTGTTGTTTTGAAGCGTAGTCCATTGTTCGGGGAATTTTTCGAAGCCTTTATCTAAAAATTTTTAAAAATAATTTGCCCAAAACAGTGACCCTCCGCGATGTCTCCGCGTCGCGCACCTGCTTATTTTCTGTAGAGAAAATATTTCGTCATTTTTCGTTTGACCCGGGAGTTTTTTTTGCTAAACCAACATGTCTTAACATTTTGAAGGATGTGTAGGTGGCCAGTGAATTTTTCGGGGCCCGTAGCGAAAAATCCCACAATTTTAGGGCACGAAAACAGTGACCCTCCGCGACATGTCCGCGTCGCGCACCTGCTACGAAATTCCCAGCAGCTGCTGGAAATAATACAGCAACTGTTGTAAATTCCCAGCAGCTGCTGGAAATAATACAGCAGTTGCTGTAAAAATTTTGGGGCACGAAAACAGTGACCCTCCGCGACATGTCCGCGTCGCGGAGGTGTCGCGCACCTGCTACGAAATTCCCAGCAGCTGCTGGAAATAATACAGCAACTGCTGTAAATTCCCAGCAGCTGCTGGAAATAATACAACAGCTGCTGTAAAAATTTTGGGGCACGAAAACAGTGACCCTCCGCGACATGTCCGCGTCGCGGAGGTGTCGCGCACCTGCTACGAAATTCCCAGCAGCTGCTGGAAATAATACAGCAGCTGCTGTACATTTCCCAGCAGCTGCTGAGAATAATCCAACAACTTGCCAACTTGCTATAACAAGTGAATTTTTCGGGGCCCGTAGCTAAAAATCCCAAAATTTTGGGGCACGAAAACAGTGATCCTCCGCAACATGTCCGCGTCGTGGAGGTGTCGCGCACCTGCTATGAAATTCCCAGCAGCTGCTGTACATTTCCCAGCAGCTGCTGAGAATAATCCAGCAACTTGCCAACTTGCTACAACAAGTTCTAACAAAATGTTTTCCATCGAGTTATTTCTATTGTTGAATTGGACTAAATTCCTTATATTCGTCTGTAACGATGAGCACATGGACTAATTAATGGAAAAAACCACCGAAATAAGTCTGATTTAGATCTGCCATCATATTGTTTGTGTAAGTACTATCTCAATGTATAAGGTCACTACTGATTCCACCTCAACGCATAAGATAAGTAGTAATTTATTACAAAACGTATCGACGCAACCAAGTAATAGTCACTTTACTTAGTCACCATCACTTACATATGCAATTGCTCAATAGATAGTTTATTACTTGTGAGTAAGCGAAGACAATGTATAAGATCACTCGTGAATTTAGCATTTTATTTGAAGTCAAAGTAACAAAACTCAACTTATCACTACATATGGCTGATACCATCACCTTATAGTCATCTTCCTATAGGTACTAACGAAAAATCAAAGGTCGGGTCCAGCAACTGCTGGGAATAATACAGCAGCTGCTGTACATTTCCCAGCAGCTGCTATACATTTCCCAGCAAATGCTGTACATTTCCCAGCAGCTGCTGAGAATAATCCAGCAACTTGCCAACTTGCTACAACAAGTTCTAACAAAATGTTTTTCATCGAGTTATTTCTATTGTTGAATTGGACTAAATTCCTTATATTCATTTGTAACGATGAGCACATGGACTAATTAATGAAAAAAGCCACCGAAATAAGTCTGATTTAGATCTGCCATCGTATTGTTTGTGTAAGTACTATCTCAATGTATAAGATCACTACTGATTCCACCTCAACGCATAAGATAAGTAGTAATGTATTACAAAATGTATCGACGCAACCAAGTAATAGTCACTTTACTTAGTCACCATCACTTACATATGCAATTGTTCAATAGATTGTTTATTACTTGTGAGTAAGCGAAGGCAATGTATAAGATCACTCATGAATTTAGCATTTTATTTGAAGTCGGAGTAACAAAACTCAACTTATCACTACATATGGCTGATACCATTACCTTATAGTCATCTTCCTATAGGTACTAACGAAAAATCAAAGGTCGGGTCCAGCAGCTGCTGGGAATAATACAGCAGCTGCTGTACATTTCCCAGCAGCTGCTATACATTTCCCAGCAGCTGCTGAGAATAATCCAGCAGCTTGCCAACTTGCTACAACAAGTTCTAACAAAATGTTTACTACTGCCATATTGACGCAATATATTATAAAATATATGGATTGTATATTATAAAACATATTGACCCAATCAAGTAATACTCAATTTACTTAGTCACTAGCACTTACATATGCAATTGCTCAATAGATTGCTCAATAGTTACCATCACTTACATGTACAATTAGTTACATAAGTTGATTGTATATTTTATTTGAAGTCGGAGTAACAAAACTCAACTTATCACTACATATGACTGATACCATCACCTTATAGTCATCTTCCTATAGATACTAACGAAAAATCAAAGGTCGGGTGCAGCATCTGCTGTACATTTCCCAGCAGCTGTTGTATATTATGATGACGATATCTTCTGGCTCACAATTTAATTCACAGCTACAAATAATTTGATTTACAAAATCCTCATACGAGATATCTCGATTCACAATCATTGCTATCGTCTCGACCATTTCTTTGTCTTTCCAACGCCAAATAAAACGATTGTTCGAATCAACTCATTCACCACGACAATCAACTCCTAATACTATTTTGTCTCCCACGGATGATCTTCAAGGTACCTATATGAGTAACAATTAAAAGCGCAACATGAGAAAAGTGTACAGAAATACAACAATTGCAACTACTTCATCATATGAAACCAACTTTGTTAGTCCAGCAGCTGCTGAATTCAGTCCAGCAGCTGCTGAACTCAGTCCAACAGCTGCTGCGTCTTCCCCAATACGACCAAACTGTGCAGAAATGGCAACAATGGCCAAAAATTCAACAAAACCACAACACACAAATAAATAGCACCAAATACACTTATATCAGTCATAATAAGGATGGAAACTTACCTTTCAAGTACTTTCAAAGCCTACCCAAACAAATGCCCCAAAAAATTGATTTCTTTTCACCCAAATTTGAAGCTCAAATCTTGTGTTGGGAAAATACTAACAACAACAACAAGAAGAAGAAGAAGGAGGAGGAGAACAAGAACAACAAGAAGAAGAAGAAGAACAACAACTACAACAACAACAAAACCAAACGAACCGATAAAAATGGAGGAAAAAAATGCAGGAAATTGGGTCGCGGGAGCTGGGAGAGAAAGATGGAGGATTTGGGGGTATTTTGGGTATTTTCTATTGGTGGGTTAAAGTGAAAAAAATAGAACTTGGGGACCTTTTTGAACATTGTCTTGAATCATTAACAATTAATTAAATTTTTGTCACCTACACCTAATTGTTAAAACTAGGGTCACTTTTTTTTAATTTCCAAAGAAAGTTGTCACCCTTAATTAAATGCCCCAAGTTTGTCTTCTACCGGGTATGTGGGGTTTGATTCTTGGTTTCCTTTCAACCAAGAAGACCCAAATCCTTATTAAAAATTATTTTGTAACTTGTATACTTAAAATGTGAAGTTGTAGTACTTGTTCTTAGTATTTTGAACCATGCATGTGTTAGTTTAGGATCCTTATCATGATTTATGTTAGTTTTATGGAAATGAACTATTTGGACTATGGAATTTTGAACTTGCATGTCCCTTTAAATGTGTTATTTTGCATGGGTGATATGTACTACCATTTCCTTGAATTTTTAATTGAATTTCTAGTCTTGTATTGTATCTTGTTTTGGTATACTCTATATTACCCATGCCATTCCTACACTATGTATTGCATTACATACATGACATTTTACATGGAAATTTCCGGAATTGTGGGGTTAAACCCAATTTTGCCCCAAAGGGGAATTATAATGTGAATTTTGGTAAGACATGGGATTTGACAATAAGGTGATCACCGGTATGTCTATAATCTTGGCTCTTTGAGCATCTTGGATGCTTGCACCATCTTGTACTTGTAGATGAGCTATTCCTTGCATTGACATCTTGAATATGATCTTGTAAATCGGCGTTGATCCCAATTATGTCTTGAACGTTATGAACTTGCACTTGACTCTCTTGAAAGCATAAGTATATATATATAAGTATTCTTGTGGGATGTGTAAGACTTAGCACCGATGGAATTGGGGGTCCTCCCCCTTTCCTCGAACTATGTGCCTACATAGGGACGGATGTAATTCGTCTATTTGTACATGACTATGATTTGTCTTGATTCTGTAAATCCTTCCGAAATGGTGATTTCCGTAAGGAAGGTGACCATCCCCGAAATGGTGTGTTCCGTAAGGTGTGATGTAGATTACCCTTGGCAAGTAATCTTCTCCCTACCGGTGGGAGGTCCCAATCGGTCCAATTCGTGTAATAGCTTGCATGGATTTGGTTTGTCGGTTATAGTCCATCCCCGTTATATAGGAGCACTATCGCATTGCACGCATCACGCATTTCATGGCATCTTGTATATTAAATTTCTATTGTTATATATATTCCTTGTATACTATGTGCCCTTGCCACTTAACATGATGACGCAGGTTCGGTAAGTCACGTGCATTGCATACCCGCATACTTAGTACATTTAACGTACTAACGCATACTCTATGCCTGCATGATTTTACCATGCAGGGACCGAGCAGTTTGAGCAGTATCAGCCGGACGCGTAGCTTATCCCTTTCTAGATATTTTGTGGTGAGCCCCATCTTTCGAGGGCATGCTTTTGATTTCTTTTGTACACCCCATCTATGTATGTATTTGACTGAGGGTGAGCCCGGAACCTGTCCCGGCCCCCGTTCCTTGATTAGAGGCACTTATTGGACAATTGTATAAACTTCTCATTTTGTTATCTATGAAATATGTCCTCCCTTTTGGTTTTAAGAATGTTCTCTTTAATCTTGCCTTTAACTTTCTGCGAATTTGAGGCTTGTTTGGGGGCTTTCGGGTCCCCATTCGCCGTGTCACATCTAGACCCCGACCCCGGGTCGTGACAAACGGTGGTATCAGAGCCTTGGGTTTTCAATGGTCCTCGGAGTCCAACGTGCCGCGTTGAGTAGAGTCCTATTCATGGGTGTGAAGTGCACCATACCTATGAATGGGAGGCTGCGAAGACGTTTTAGAAAATTCTCCCTTTTTTGTGTCTTATATCGTGCTATAGCTAGCTTATGAATTTCCTTGCTTATTGGTGTCCTTAATCTTTTTTCAGAAATGCCTCGAGGAAGACCTCCACTCCCTAGGCCGGCTCCTGCTGCCGAGGATCAGGCCCCTCCCGAGCCTATGGAGGAGCCTATATCAAATGGCGAATTTCGTGCTGCTTTCGCCATGCTCGCACAGGCCGTGACAGCTCAGGCAAGGCAGGCCAACTTGCCACGGGACCCTGCACCCGCTTCTATTGTGAGGGATTTTATCCGGATGAATCCTCCGGAGTTCTACGGGTCTAGGGCTGATGAAGATGCTCAGGAGTTCATTGATGAGCTCTCAAAAATATTGAATATTATGGGCGTCTCGTCAGAAGAGAAAGCTGGGTTGGCTGCTTATCAGTTGAAAGATGTGGCCCAGGTATGGTATACACAGTGGGCTATGGAGCGGGGTGATGTGGGTGATGTGACATGGGGAGAGTTCAGAACTGCCTTCCTGGACCGCTTCTTCCCACTTGAGCTGGGGGAGGCCAAAATGACCGAGTTTATTAATCTTAAGCAGGGAAGTATGAGTGTGAGGGATTATGCCCTCAAATTCACCAAGCTGTCTAAATATGCTCCGTCCCTGGTGGCTGATCCCCGTGCCAGAATGCACAAATTTGTTTCAGGTATTTCTGACTTGCTGGTGAAAGAATGCCGAACTGCTATGCTGATTGGGGACATGGATATTGCCCGGCTCATGGTGTATGCTGAACAGATTGAGGGAGAGAAACTCAAGGAGAAGAGAGCATATGATCCCAAGAGAGCCCGTGTTGATGGTAAGTTCTCCGGGGCTAAGAATGTTGGTTTTGGTCGCTTCCAGCAGGGCCAAGGCTCGGGAGCTAGGGTGGCTAATGCTCGGGCACCCCCTCCCGGAGTTCAGGTAGGTGGTGGACCGGGATACTTGATATGTGACAAGTGTGGGAAGCCTCACACAGGTGCCTGCCGGAGGGATTTGGGACTTTGCTTTGGATGTGGAAGCAAGGACCATAAAGTTGCTGACTGTCCAAGGAATGCGCGCGGAGGCCGAGATCAGGTAGCCCGAGGCGGGCAGGGTCAACAGAGGGGTCCTCCAGGTGCTGCTCCGAGAAATAACAGGTTCTATGCACTCCATGCTCGCCAGGATGTCGAGGAGGCTCCAGATGTTGTGACGGATATGTTAAAAGTTTTTGACTTTGATGCTTACGTTTTGCTTGACCCAGGGGCAAACTTGTCTTTTGTGACTCCGTTATTGGCTGTTAAGTTCGGTTTGAAACCCCAGATTCTAAGAGAGCCTTTCTCGGTCTACACCCCCGTGGGTGAATCTATTGTTGCTCATAGGGTTTATTATGGGTGTCCTGTTGCTGTGTTGCATAAAATCTTTCCATGTGATCTAGTGGAACTTGAAATGTTTGATTTTGATGTGATTCTCGGAATGGATTGGCTGCATGCATCTTATGCTTCCATAGATTGTAGAACCCGGAAAGTCCAGTTCCAACCTCCCGGTGAGCCAGTTCTTGAATGGAAGGGTAGTGATTCCTCTATTAAAGGTAGGTTTATTTTTTACCTCAAGGCGCAGAAAATGATTTCTAAGGGGTGTATCTACCATATGGTAAGGGTCCGAGATGCCGATTCTGAGGTGCCTACTACCGGGCATTCCTCCGGATAGAGAGATAGATTTCGGCATAGATCTACTTCCGGATACTCAGCCTATTTCTATCCCTCCATATCGGATGGCCCCGGCGGAATTGAAAGAGTTAAAGGAGCAGTTGAAGGACTTATTAGAGAAGGGCTTCATTCGGCCTAGTACATCACCGTGGGGTGCTCCCGTGTTATTCGTGAGAAAGAAGGATGGGTCTCTCCGTATGTGTATTGATTACAGGCAGTTGAATAAGATGACGGTTAAGAACAAGTACCCGTTACCGAGGATTGATGATTTGTTTGATCAGCTACAAGGTGCCACTCACTTCTCAAAAATTGATCTCCGTTCCGGATACCATCAGTTGAAGGTTAGAGAGTGTGATATCCCCAAAACGGCTTTTCGAACAAGGTACGGGCACTTTGAATTTGTGGTGATGTCATTTGGTCTAACTAATGCTACGGCCGCATTTATGGATTTAATGAACAGGGTGTTTAAGCAGTTCTTGGACAGCTTTGTGGTGGTATTTATTGATGATATCCTCGTTTACTCCCGAAGTGAGCAAGAGCACGGGAATCATTTAAGGATGGCCCTCCAAACTCTGAGGGAGAAGAAATTATATGCCAAATTTAGCAAGTGCGAGTTTTGGTTGGGCGAAGTGGCTTTCCTCGGGCATGTGGTATCCGGGGATGGTATCAAGGTAGATCCAAGGAAGACGGAGGCTGTGAAAAATTGGCCTAGACCGTTGACTCCTTCGGATATCCGCAGTTTTCTTGGGTTGGCCGGGTACTATAGAAGGTTTGTAGAAGGTTTCTCCTCTATTGCATCTCCGTTGACCAAGTTGACTCAGAAGCAGGCTAAGTTCGTATGGTCGGATGAATGTGAGAGGAGTTTTCAAACTTTGAAGGATCGGCTTACATCAGCTCCTGTTTTGACCTTGCCAAGTGGTTCAGAAGGGTTCGTGGTGTATTATGATGCCTCGAGGGTCGGATTGGGTTGTGTGCTTATGCAGAATGGTAAGGTGATAGCGTATGCATCCAGACAGTTGAAAGTTCATGAACGAAACTATCCCACTCACGACCTTGAATTAGCAGCGGTGGTGTTTGCTTTGAAAATTTGGAGGCACTATTTGTACGGGGTCCATGTTGATGTATTTACCGATCACAAAAGTTTGCAGTATGTGTTCACTCAGAGGGATCTTAATCTCAGGCAAAGGAGGTGGTTGGAATTTCTGAAAGATTACGACATGAGTGTGTTGTATCATCCGGGCAAGGCCAATGTCGTAGCCGACGCCCTTAGCAGGTTGTCTATGGGAAGTGTGGCACATGTTGAAAATGAGAAAAAAGAGTTGGCAAGGGATATTCATCGGTTGGCTAGGTTGGGTGTCAGGTTGACTGATTCTAGCACAGGTGGTATTCGGGTTCAGAATGGGTCAGAATCTTCTGTGGTGAATGAAGTGAAAGCTAAACAAGATCTAGATCCGTCGTTGTGTGAGTTGAAGAAGTTGGTTGCTGCAAAAGAGATCGAGGCTTTCTCCCAAGGGGGAGATGGGGTACTCCGGTACCAAAACCGGCTTTGTGTTCCCGACGTGGATGACCTTAGGAAGGTGATTATGAGTGAGGCTCACAACTCTCACTACTCTATTCACCCGGGGTCTACCAAGATGTACCGGGACCTGAGAGAGATTTATTGGTGGCATGGTATGAAGAGGGATGTTGCCAAGTTTGTGTCGGAATGTCCGAGTTGTCAACAGGTGAAAGTTGAGCACCAGAGGCCCGGTGGTTTGGCCCAAGACATCGAAATTCCCACCTGGAAGTGGGAGGATGTGAATATGGACTTTGTGGTTGGATTGCCTCGGACCCGAAGGCAATTCAACTCCATTTGGGTTATTGTGGATCGGATGACGAAATCAGCCCACTTTTTACCGGTCAAAGCTACTTTCAGTGCCGAGGATTATGCGAGGTTGTATATCCAAGAGATGGTGAGGTTGCATGGTGTACCTAGGTCCATCATACCGGACCGTGGTACTCAATTCACTTCCCACTTTTGGAAATCTTTTATGAAAGGCCTTGGGACCAAAATTAAGTTGAGTTCCGCTTTTCATCCTCAAACCGATGGCCAAGCGGAACGGACTATTCAAACTTTGGAGGACATGTTGAGAGCATGTGTGTTGGAGTTTAAGGGAAATTGGGATGATCATCTTCCACTCATCGAGTTTGCCTATAATAATAGCTTCCATGCTAGTATTGGCATGGCTCCGTTTGAAGCCTTGTATGGGAGACGGTGTAGATCCCCGGTGGGATGGTTTGAAGTGGGGAAAATGGTCTTGGTTGGCCCGGATTTGGTGATGGACGCTATGGAGAAGGTAAAGGTGATTAGGGAGAGATTGAAAGTGGCCCAAAGTCGCCAAAAGTCCTACGCGGATAGTAGGAGAAGGGACCTCGAATTTCATGTAGGGGATTGGGTTTATGTGAAAGTCTCTCCTATGAAGGGCGTTATGCGTTTTGGCAAAAAGGGCAAGTTGAGCCCCCGGTATGTTGGCCCTTATGAAGTGGTGGAGCGGATTGGAGATGTGGCTTATAAGTTAGAGTTACCTCCGAGTTTGGGTTCCATACATCCGGTCTTTCATGTATCTATGTTGAGAAAGTTTGTTGGCGATCCTAACTCCATTGTGCCTTTGGAAGGGATTGAGGTTGAGGAAAATTTGACTTATGAGGAGGTGCCGGTGGCAATTTTGGATAGGCAAGTTAAGCGACTTCGCAACAAGGATGTGGCTTCGGTAAAGGTACTTTGGAGGAATCAACTAGTAGAGAGTGCTACTTGGGAGGCGAAGTTGGACATGATAAAGCGATACCCCCATCTTTTCCAATCTACTCAAGCCTAAGGTACTAGGAATCTTTCCCTATCAATTGTGTCATTTTCTTGCCCTCTTGAGTCTCATAGCATGACATGCATATGTGTACAATAAAGGTTTTTACTTCTTTGGCAAATAAGTTGGATACAATTTTGACATGAATTGGTTTTGAGCTATAATTTGATTTATGATAAAAAGCTTTTGTGTACAATCTTGCATTTTGAGTTAAGTTGTGCATTGTTTCTTGAATCGGATCTATCTTGCCTTAACAATGTCTTTTCTAGCCTTGTTCTTGCACATTCGAGGACGAATGTTCCCAAGGGGGAGATGGTGTAAGGACCCGGAAATTCGTTTAACGACCTCAAAGGAATTCCCTTGGCTAAACTCTTCTCAAGTACCAATGAGAGGGTCAACTTTGAGTGAGCATATCTCTTAGCTCAAATTGAACTGGGTGGCCTATGACATACCAAATTAAAGCTCTTTGAATTAGCTTTCCAACGCACCTGGTTTCACCTAATTCCGAGCTCGGACCAAGGAGTTACGCTTGTTTTCGTTCAGACTGTTCGTGCAGGAAATCCACACGGCCAGCCACACGGACCGTGTGGCATCAGACGGTCCGTGAGGCTACTTTGACCCACGAATTTCTTGCCAAAACTTTGTTCTAAGTGTGTGTACTTCTGTGGCACCTTCATACGGACCATTGCACGGTCCGTGTGACCTTAAACGGTCCGTTAAAAGGACCGTTTGGTGACACTTAGTCCGAAGGAAAAATTTTCTGAAAAATTCTAAGTCTGGTGAGATGGTCCATCACACGGTCCGTGTGGAGTGAGATGGTCCGTTTACTGGACAGTGTGGAATGACTTAGTCAAAAAAATATTGCCTCCGAAAAATCTAAGTCCGGTGCCACGGACCAGTAGACGGTCCGTGTGGAGTCAGACGGTCCGTTTACTGGACCGTGTGACCCAGACGGACCATTTTTCCGGTCCGTTTCATTAATGGCAATTTCGTAATTTTGGTTTATTCCGGTGCAAATATGGTCTTTTCCACCCTTTCTTGAGCTTCCTATATATTCCATACTTCACCATTTTGAAGCATTTCTACACTTCAACTCTCTCTCTCTAAAAGTTCTTTCTCAAGACACTCCTACATCTCTCTAGGATTCTTCAAGCTAAGGTTCACATTTGAGATCACTTCCTCCTCAAGTTTGTCTTCTACCGGGTATGTGGGGTTTGATTCTTGGTTTCCTTTCAACCAAGAAGACCCAAATCCTTATTAAAAATTATTTTGTAACTTGTATACTTAAAATGTGAAGTTGTAGTACTTGTTCTTAGTATTTTGAACCATGCATGTGTTAGTTTAGGATCCTTATCATGATTTATGTTAGTTTTATGGAAATGAACTATTTGGACTATGGAATTTTGAACTTGCATGTCCCTTTAAATGTGTTATTTTGCATGGGTGATATGTACTACCATTTCCTTGAATTTTTAATTGAATTTCTAGTCTTGTATTGTATCTTGTTTTGGTATACTCTATATTACCCATGCCATTCCTACACTATGTATTGCATTACATACATGACATTTTACATGGAAATTTCCGGAATTGTGGGGTTAAACCCAATTTTGCCCCAAAGGGGAATTATAATGTGAATTTTGGTAAGACATGGGATATGACAATAAGGTGATCACCGGTATGTCTATAATCTTGGCTCTTTGAGCATCTTGGGTGCTTGCACCATCTTGTACTTGTAGATGAGCTATTCCTTGCATTGACATCTTGAATATGATCTTGTAAATCGGCGTTGAGCCCAATTATGTCTTGAACGTTATGAACTTGCACTTGACTCTCTTGAAAGCATAAGTATATATATATAAGTATTCTTGTGGGATGTGTAAGACTTAGCACCGATGGAATTGGGGGTCCTCCCCCTTTCCTCGAACTATGTGCCTACATAGGGACGGATGTAATTCGTCTATTTGTACATGACTATGATTTGTCTTGATTCTGTAAATCCTTCCGAAATGGTGATTTCCGTAAGGAAGGTGACCATCCCCGAAATGGTGTGTTTCGTAAGGTGTGATGTAGATTACCCTTGGCAAGTAATCTTCTCCCTACCGGTGGGAGGTCCCAATCGGTCCAATTCGTGTAATAGCTCGCATGGATTTGGTTTGTCGGTTATAGTCCATCCCCGTTATATAGGAGCACTATCGCATTGCACGCATCACGCATTTCATGGCATCTTGTATATTAAATTTCTATTGTTATATATATTCCTTGTATACTATGTGCCCTTGCCACTTAACATGATGACGCAGGTTCGGTAAGTCACGTGCATTGCATACCCGCATACTTAGTACATTCAACGTACTAACGCATACTCTATGCCTGCATGATTTTACCATGCAGGGACCGAGCAGTTTGAGCAGTATCAGCCGGACGCGTAGCTTATCCCTTTCTAGATATTTTGTGGTGAGCCCCATCTTTCGAGGGCATGCTTTTGATTTCTTTTGTACACCCCATCTATGTATGTATTTGACTGAGGGTGAGCCCGGAACCTGTCCCGGCCCCCGTTCCTTGATTAGAGGCACTTATTGGACAATTGTATAAACTTCTCATTTTGTTATCTATGAAATATGTCCTCCCTTTTGGTTTTAAGAATGTTCTCTTTAATCTTGCCTTTAACTTTCTGCGAATTTGAGGCTTGTTTGGGGGCTTTCGGGTCCCCATTCGCCGTGTCACATCTAGACCCCGACCCCGGGTCGTGACATTTCTGTGGGGCACTCTATTGAGTATGCGATTTGTTGTAAGGATAGTTCCCCCCACAAGTTTTGTGGTAAACTGAACTTATAAGTAAGACATTCATTATTTCCTTTAGAATTCAGTATTTCCTTTCTGCAATCCCATTAGATTGGGGTGAATAAAGGGTAGTCGTTTGATAGATAATTCCATTTTCCAAACATATTTCTGCAAATGGAGATTCATATTTTCCACCCCTATCACTTCTTATCATTTTTATATTTTTATCCAACTTATTTTCAACTTCAATTTTGTATTACCTAAGTGTTTCAATTGCTTCACCCTTACTTGATAGTAATAAATATAGCAATATCTAGTGCAATCATCAATAAAAGTTAGGAAATACTTTTTTCCACCACGCGTTGGTGTTGACTTCATATCACAAATATCTGTGTGAATTAAGTCTAAAGGACTAGAATTCCTTTCAACAGACTTATAAGGATGCTTAGCAAATTTAGCTTCCACGTATACTAGACATTTTATTTTATTGCACTCTAAATTAGGCAACACTTCTAAGTTAATTAGTTTTCGCAAGGTCTTATATTGACATGTCCCAAACATTCATTGTCACGCCCCGGGAGGGTACCCTGGGCGTGGCCGGCACTCAAAGACTATTTCTAGCCCCTGAGCGAACCACTTAGCCTCCTCACACCATTCAACATCAAGATAGCGGAAGTAACATCAAAGGAATATCTTAAATAAGGGCCCAATGGCCAACATCAATCTCAACATCAACTAAGTAAGGGAAATATTACTCAGTTCAAAAGGAATCATCTGCATCAATCCTCGACATCATGTCTACGAAGCCTCTAATCTAACTCGACTGTCTAAGAGTGGTGTCGTGACATGCCATGGCTACCAGACTCAGTGAATAAAGAAAAGCATAAAGTAGAAGGGTTTCCTCCGGAAAGCAAGGAGGCTCACCAACTCAGAACTCGAGCTCTGCGGCTTCAACGGTGCGTCTGCTGAAGTCCTCTAACTCCTGTATCTGCATCATAAAACGATGCAGCGCCAAACGGCGTCAGTACGTGGAATGTACTGGCATGTAAAATAGCTGAATAACAGGTTAAGTACACAGCATAAAGAAACATCAACTCAACATCATATTCCATCAGAATGTCAATGTCTATCTAAGGCAAGAGATTAGAATAGACAGTTAACTCATCAACCTCTCATCTCCATATCGTCATCACATCAAAGGGACATCACATCGACTCAAGGGACATCAACATCGACTCAAGGGAACATCGCATCGACTCAACATCACATCAACATCGACTCAAGGGAACATCACATCGACTCAACATCACGTCAACATCAGAGTTCTATCAAAGGAACCTAACTGGGAGTTTCTCTAACCGACAACCATCACTTATGAGCCAGTGATGATACAACGAAGCGATGTCGTTGCCACATCCATCCAATACCCTGCCCGGGGTAAAGGACATCACATCAAAACATCAAAACATCAGTCCACTTTTGGGACAAGAAAGGTGCCATCCGCATTGCGGTTCAATCCCCTCTTCCTACGCGGGCCACGTAGTTAATGGGTTCGAGTGGGACTCACTCTCTACCCATTTCGGTGCTCAATACTCCTCCCAGAACTCGACATGCTCATAAACATCATCATCATCATCATCATCAGTCCCAGAGGGACATAGTACATCATCATCAGTCCCATAGGGACATAATACATCATCATCAGTCACATAAGGACATGGTATAATAATTAATACCTCAATATCAACATCGGTCCCAGAGGGACATAGTATAAAACATCAACATCAACATCAGTCCCGTAGGGACGTTGTACCTCAACATCAACATCACCTCACCTCATCACATCAACATCAACATCGTAGACTCAAGATTAACTTTTAGAAATTAAACCCTGAATTTTAAGACATCATAATACATCATTCTCATCAACATCATCATCAAGACTCTCATCAAATGTGAAACACAATCACAACATCGCCACGTCATCATCGTCAAGGCTCTAGACTCATCCCCTAAGTTCATTATGCATGCTTTTCAATTTGCAATTCTTATAGGGTTTTTTTTAATGCACTCATAAAAATGAATTAAGTGTAAAACAAAGTAATGATGATCATCAATTCCTGTAAGAAAATCATTTATACATAAAATACGTAGATTTTTAACATGCATCAACTCTTTACATCAACCTCATCATCAATGACTCTAATCATCAGTTCTCAGAAGGGCACATGGGAGAACATTCCCATGATTTAAGTTAGCCTTACATACCTGGAAAGTTTTGCTAACACAAGGAAGCACACCCTCCTCTTGATCTCCTCAATCCTCCCTTCCTTCAAGCCCTACCTTAGGTGACTCTTAGGAAGAACGCTTAGAATTTGGGTTTTTGAAACCCTTTTCTTCGAAAACTGACCTTAATTAGGCGTAGGGGAACGTTTAGAATAATTAGGAATGGACTAAATTGCCCTCCATAATTTAAAAGAATTACTCCCCCGTCTGAAATAACACAGTCCGCGACGCGGACCTGTCGCGGACAGTGTATTTTCGGAAACTCAACTCTGTCGAAAATTTTACAGGAAACATAAGTGTTGCTCCGCGACCGGTCTGCGTCGCGGTCCTGTCGCGCAAACACACTGTTTTTCATTTTTGAACGAAAATTTATCTTTCGACTCGGTCGCTCTAAAAATTGACCGAGACCCTCTTCCCACTCCATTTTCAGTGCTGATCACGAATCCACTCTCGGATTTTCAATCCGAGCATTGAAAGACGTGTTTTGCGCACACCTCTCCTCTAGGGGTATTTTAGTAATTAGCCGGGCGTTACATTATCTCCCCCTTGGGATCATTCGTCCTCGAATGATGAGTAGGAACGACATTAAGTACGAATAAACTCAAGACTCACCTCGATACTCACTCAATAACATCATTACCTCGACTTCTCATCGACCTCTTTAATCATATATTGAGACATCAATTTTTATAAACATCACATCATGGTATTAACATCAATTTTCATACAGGTAAGAATGTTACCTTCAACACTTTCACCAACCTCGAGCACGAACAGGTGCGGGTATTTTGCCTTCATCTTTTCCTCAGCTTCCCATGTGGCTTCCTCGACGAATTGATTCCTCCACAGGACTTTGACAGAAGCTATCTCCTTGTTCCTCAGTCTGCGAACCTGTCGATCAAGGATCTGGACTGGGATTTCCTCATAGGACAAACTATCTCTAACTCCCGTGCTCTCCACAGGAATTACCAAGGCTGGATCTCCCAAACACTTCTTCAACATCGAAACATGGAACACCGGATGGATTCCATCTAACTCGGAAGGTAACTCTAGCTCGTAGGCGACCTTCCCAATTCTTTGCACAATCTGGTATGGGCCAATATAATGAGGACTTAATTTCCCCTTTTTCCCAAACCTCATGACATCCTTCATGGGTGATACCTTCAAGTAAACCCAATCGCTCACCTCAAACTCTAGGTCTCTCCTCCTCACATCTGTGTAAGATTTCTGACGGCTTTGGGCAGTCTTCAATCTTTCCCGAATAATTTTCACCTTCTCTAAGGACTGGTGAACAAGGTCAGGACCAATCAACTCAGCCTCTCCAATCTCAAACCACCCTACGGGTGATCTACATCTCCTCCCATACAAGGCCTCATAAGGAGCCATCTGAATGCTCGCATGATAACTATTGTTATATGCGAATTCAATCAATGGTAAATGATCATCCCAATTTCCTTTGAAATCAAGGACGCATGCTCTCAACATGTCCTCCACCGTCTGAATAGTGCGCTCTGCCTGACCATCTGTCTATGGGTGAAAAGCTGTGCTCAAATTCACTTTGGTACCCAGTCCTTTCTGGAAGGACTTCCAGAAATGAGAAGTAAATTTGGCTCCTCTGTCCGAGATAATGGACAAGGGAACTCCATGCAACCTCACGATCTCTTGAATATACATCTTGGCATAATCCTCTGCAGTGTTAGTCGTTTTGACTGCCAGGAAATGCGCTGACTTCGTCATTCTGTCTACAATCACCCATATGGAATCATGCTGTCTCCGGGATCTCGGTAGCCCAGTGATGAAATCCATGTTAATCATCTCCCACTTCCATTCTGGAATCTCAAAGTTTTGGGCTAAGCCAATTGGCCTTTGATGTTCAACCTTTACTTGTTGGCAATTTGAACACCTTGAAACAAACTCCGCAATATCTCGCTTCATCCCACTCCACCAATAGACCTCTCTCAAATCATGATACATCTTAGTGGAGCCTGGGTGAATGGAATATTTAGTATTATGGGCCTCAGCCAGAATCCTCTCTCGGACACCATCAACATCAGGGACACATAGTCTACTCTGGTACCTCAATACACTATCTCCCCCTTTGGAGAAGACCATCACCTTTTGCTTCTGAACATCCTCCTTCAATTGGAGTATCACAGGATCTCGGTCCTGCTTCTCTTTTACCTCTGTCACTAGGGACGATGCAGACCCATTCTGCACACTAATTCCTCCCTCGTCGTTCTCTTCAAGCTGGACTCCCAATCGAGCCAACCTATGCACTTCCTTTACTAACTCCTTCTTCTCCTCCTCAACATGGGCTGTGCTACCCATAGACAACCTGCTAAGAGCATCAGCAACAACATTAGCTTTACCTGGGTGGTACATGATGCTCATGTCGTAGTCCTTGAGCAATTCCAACCACCTCATCTGTCGCAGGTTAAGCTCTCTCTGACTGAAGACATACTGCAAACTCTTGTGATCCGTAAACACGTCCACATGCACTCCATATAAGTAGTGGCGCCAGATTTTAAGTGCAAACACCACTGCTGCCAACTCAAGATCATGGGTCGGATAGTTCTTCTCATGAACCTTAAGCTGCCTGGAAGCATAAGCCACCACTTTACCTCTTCGCATTAACACACATCCCAATCCAACTCTTGATGCATCACAGTATACCACAAAACCTTCCGTCCCATTAGGCAAGGTCAATACAGGTGCAGTAGTCAACCTAACCTTTAGCTCTTGAAAGCTCTTCTCGCATTCTTCAGACCACTCAAACTTGACCTTTTTCTGGGTCAGTTTGGTCAATGGGGCGGATAGGGAAGAAAATCCTTCAACAAATTTGCGGTAGTAGCCTGCCAAGCCCAAGAAACTCCTTATGTCCGTCGGAGAGGTCGGTCTTGGCCAGCTCGCAACCGCTTCAATCTTCTGACCATCTACTCGAATCCCATCACCTGATACCACATGGCCTAAGAAAGCCACTGATTTGAGCCAGAACTCACATTTGGAAAATTTCGCATACAACTCCTGATCCTTAAGAGTTTGAAGGACAACTCTAAGATGTTCAGCATGCTCTTCCTCATCCCTCGAATATACCAAGATATCATCAATGAACACTATCACGAACATATCAAGGTAGGGCTTGAACACCCTATTCATCAAATCCATAAAAGCTGTCGGCGCATTCGTCAATCCAAAGGACATGACCAAGAACTCAAAATGGTCATATCTAGTCAGGAAAGCTGTCTTTGGAATATTACATTCTCTCACCTTCAACTGGTGGTAACCTGATCTTAGGTCTATCTTCGAAAAGCATGAAGCACCTTGAAGTTGGTCAAACAAGTCATCTATCCTAGGAAGAGGATACTTATTCTTGACTGTGACCTTGTTCAATTGCCTATAGTCTATGCACATTCTTAGTGACCCATCCTTCTTTCGTACAAACAAAACGGGAGCACCCCAAGGAGAAACACTGGGTCTAATAAAACCCTTCTCTAACAGATCCTTCAACTGCTCCTTCAACTCTTTCAACTCAGCAGGGGCCATCCTATATGGTGGAATAGAAATAGGCTGCGTCTCAGGAAGTACATCAATACCGAAGTCGATCTCCCTATCAGGAGGGACTCCAGGTAAATCCTCAGGGAACACATCAGGGAACTCATTTACAATCGGGACTGACTCAAAAGTAAGGGACTCAACATCATCAGATTTAACTCGTACAAGGTGATAAATACACCCCTTAGAGATTAACTTCCTCGCCTTCAGGTAAGAAATAAATTTACCCTTGGGTGCAACATAACCTCCCTTCCACTCTAGGACCGGTTCGTTAGGAAATCGAAACTTAACAACTCGGGTCCTACAATCTATGGATGCATGGCACGCATGGAGCCAATCCATACCAAGAATCACATCAAAGTCAACCATCTCCAACTCCACCAAATTGGCCAAAGTATCCCTATGACAGATGGACACTATACAATCTCTATAGATTCTCTTAGCCAAAATTGACTCACCAGTAGGAGTCGATACAGAAAAAGGCTCAAGCAAACACTCAGGAATAATCTCAAATTTATGGGCCACATAGGGCGTCACAAAAGATAAGGTGGCACCTGGGTCAAGTAGTGCATAACAATCATAAGAAAAGATTCGGAGCATACCCGTAACAACATCTGGAGCAACCTCTTGATCCTGTCGATTACCCATCGCATACAGGCGATTTGTCCCGCCTCCAGCATTAGCAGTAGTTGCCTTCTAACGATTGTCCTCAGGGGGCGCTGTAGAAGACTGAGCTCTATTTCCTCTGTCGCTCCACCTCTGAGTCCTCGTAGGGCACTCACTCTGAAAATGGCCAGGTCGCCCACATGTAAAGCAATTATTAGTGCCCTCACAGCATGCACCAAGATGCAGTTTGCCACACCTGCCACAGGGTGGCATTCCTCTCGGACCTTGAGCAACACTGGCTTGGGACTGAGGTCCCTGTGCTCTGAAATTCTGATAACCGTAGGATCGCTGATCATACCTGTTTTGCTGAAGAGGTGCACTCGCTATCGAGTGTGCATGGCTAGAAGACCTCTTTTGAAAGAATGTCCTATCACCTTTCTTCTGCTTCTGCTGATTAGGCTCATGCCCTTCCGATTTGGCTCTCTTCTTCTGTTGTTCTTCTCTGTCCCTCTTCTTGTCCTCCTCAGTCTGTTGGGCGTAGACCATAAATCTAGCGATATCCATGTCTGGAATCAGCAATGCTGCCTTACACTCCCTTTTTACATGTCTGCCCAACCCAGACACATACTTCCTCATTCTTGCGCTCATATCAAGGACCATCTCTGGAGCATATCTGGACAGTTGGATGAACTTCAAGTTGTACTCTTTGACCGTCAGCTCCTCTTGTTTCAGATTCACAAACTCCTCGACCTTCGCCTCCCTCAACTCTTGGGGAAAGAAGTGATCAAGAAAGGCATTCTCAAACTCCTCCCACTCAGCAGGCTCTGCATCCTCACCTCTAACATCCTCCCACTGGTTATACCAGACATTAGCAACATCCTTAAGCTGATAAGAGACCAACTCGACTCCCTCCACCTCAGTTGCATGCATAGCCCTCAAGATCTTACGCATCTCATCAATGAAGTTTCGTGGGTCCTCCTCAACCTTTGACCCCGTATAGACCGGCGGGTTCATCCTCAAGAAATCTCTGAGCCTGGTTGCAGCCGTAGACTCTTGAGAACTGGAGCTAGGGGCCTGGGGACCACGACTGCTACTCTGAGAGGCTACTAACTGGGTGAGCATAGCAATAGCTCCCCTGAAGTCCGCTTCCGAAGTGGAGGCTGACTGAACCGGAGGTGCTGGTGGAGCCTCAGCAGCCCCAGCAGGTCGTCCCCATCTCCTTGTCTCATGCTGACGAGGGGCCTCTGGTAAGGGATTCTCAGTATTAGGGACTGAGGCATCTCTTTGAGCAGCTGTGCGTTTTGGAGGCATAATCTGCAAACGCGTAACGCACGAATTAGAAAAGGGGCTCTCATAGAGCCAAGCTTTATCGCACGACATCAGAACATCAAAGAAGGGTAACCATTTCCTAAATGTCCTGTAGCATCCTGTTTATGAAGTGTGGTGCACAACACACGCATAAACGAGACTCTACTAGACACAGCTTCATAGACTCCCTAGGACTCTTGAACTCTGTGCTCTGATACCAAGTTTGTCACGCCCCGGGAGGGTACCCTGGGCGTGGCCGGCACTCAAAGACTATTTCTAGCCCCTGAGCGAACCACTTAGCTTCCTCACACCATTCAACATCAAGATAGCGGAAGTAACATCAAAGGAATATCTTAAATAAGGGCCCAATGGCCAACATCAATCTCAACATCAACTAAGTAAGGGAAATATTACTCAGTTCAAAAGGAATCATCTGCATCAATCCTCGACATCATGTCTACGAAGCCTCTAATCTAACTCGACTGTCTAAGAGTGGTGCCGTGACATGCCATGGCTACCAGACTCAATGAATAAAGAAAAGCATAAAGTAGAAGGGTTTCCTCCGGAAAGCAAGGAGGCTCACCAACTCATAACTCGAACTCTGCGGCTTCAACGGTGCGTCTGCTGAAGTCCTCTAACTCCTGTATCTGCATCATAAAATGATGCAGCGCCAAACGGCGTCAGTACGTGAAATGTACTGGCATGTAAAATAGCTGAATAACAGGGTAAGTACACAGCATAAAGAAACATCAACTCAACATCATATTCCATCAGAATGTCAATGTCTATCTAAGGCAAGAGATTAGAATAGACAGTTGACTCATCAACCTCTCATCTCCACATCGTCATCACATCAAAGGGACATCACATCGACTCAAGGGACATCAACATCGACTCAAGGGAACATCGCATCGACTCAACATCACATCAACATCGACTTAAGGGAACATCACATCGACTCAACATCACATCAACATCAGAGTTCTATCAAAGGAACCTAACTGGGAGTTTCTCTAACCGACAACCATCACTTATGAGCCAGTGATGATACAACGAAGCGATGTCGTTGCCACATCCATCCAATACCCTGCCCGGGGTAAAGGACATCACATCAAAACATCAAAACATCAGTCCACTTTTGGGACAAGAAAGGTGCCATCCGCATTGCGGTTCAATCCCCTCTTCCTACGCGGGCCACGTAGTTAATGGGTTCGAGTGGGACTCACTCTCTACCCATTTCGGTGCTCAATACTCCTCCCAGAACTCGACATGCTCATAAACATCATCATCATCATCATCATCAGTCCCAGAGGGACATAGTACATCATCATCAGTCCCATAGGGACATAATACATCATCATCAGTCACATAAGGACATGGTATAATAATTAATACCTCAACATCAACATCGGTCCCTGAGGGACATAGTATAAAACATCAACATCAACATCAGTCCCGTAGGGACGTTGTACCTCAACATCAACATCACCTCACCTCATCACATCAACATCAACATCATAGACTCAAGATTAACTTTTAGAAATTAAACCCCAAATTTTAAGACATCATAATACATCATTCTCATCAACATCATCATCAAGACTCTCATCAAATGTGAAACACAATCACAACATCGCCACATCATCATCGTCAAGGCTCTAGACTCATCCCCTAAGTTCATTATGCATGCTTTTCAATTTGCAATTCTTATTGGGTTTTTTTAATGCACTCATAAAAATGAATTAAGTGTAAAACAAAGTAATGATGATCATCAATTCCTGTAAGAAAATCATTTATACATAAAATACGTAGATTTTTAACATGCATCAACTCTTTACATCAACCTCATCATCAATGACTCTAGTCATCAGTTCTCAGAAGGGCACATGGGAGAACATTCCCATGCTTTAAGTTAGCCTTACATACCTGGAAAGTTTTGCTAACACAAGGAAGCACACCCTCCTCTTGATCTCCTCAATCCTCTTTTCCTTCAAGCCCTACCTTAGGTGACTCTTAGGAAGAACGCTTAGAATTTGGGTTTTTGAAACCCTTTTCTTCGAAAACTGACCTTAATTAGGCGTAGGGGAATGTTTAGAATAATTAGGAATGGACTAAATTGCCCTCCATAATTTAAAAGAATTACTCCCCCGTCTGAAATAACACAGTCCGCGACGCGGACCTGTCGCGGACAGTGTATTTTCGGAAACTCAACTCCGTCAAAAATTTTACAGGAAACATAAGTGTTGCTCTGCGACCGGTCCGCGTCGCGGTCCTGTCGCGCAGACACACTGTTTTTCGTTTTTGAACGAAAATTTATCTTTCGACTCGGTCGCTCTAAAAATCGACCAAGACCCTCTTCCCACTCCATTTTCAGTGCTGATCACGAATCCACTCTCGGATTTTCAATCCGAGCATTGGAAGACGCGTTTTACGCGCACCTCTCCTCTAGGGGTATTTTAGTAATTAGCCGAGCGTTACATTCATGCCATAAATCACTTGACTCAAGAAAGTAAGTAGAACCAGAACTTTTATTATCAGCAATAACAATTACATTAGCTTAAATAGGCCCTCTCAAAGGTAGCCCTTTCCTACGCACACTTTATTTTTACTAAATTATAATTTTATCAGAAATAAAGATACATTTGAATCCATTTTTAGTAAGAAGTGAAGTAGAAACCAAGTTCTTTCTTAATTCAGGAACATGAAGCACATTCTTGAGGGTAACCACCTTGCTAGATATCATCTTCAAGAGAACTTTGCCTATTCCTTCAACCTTTGCAGTTGCCAAGTTTGCCACGTAGATTTTGTCATCACCTTGAGTAGGATCATATGATGCAAAAAGTTTTTTATTGGCGCATACATAGAGGGTGGCACCAGAATCTACCCACCACCCTCTTAGGTTGCCAACAAGATTGCATTCAGAAAGCATGGCATATAAATCGTCCTTGAATTCAACAACATTTGCTTGACCTTTCTTTTGTGCTTTCTTTGGAGCCTTACAATCTGCAGCCTTGTGACCATTTTTTCCACAATTGAAGCAATTGCCTTTGAATTTCTTCTTAGGTTGACTGCTTTGTTGCACAGAATTGATCTTTCTGTTCTTAGACCTTCTATCGTCAACAATATTGGCTCCTAATATTGCTGAATTTCCACGGGATCTTTTCTCATGAGCTTTATTGTCCACTTCAATTCTCAATCTTACAATGAGATCTTCTAGGGACATCTCCTTTCGCTTAAGCTTTAAGTAATTTTTGAAGTCCTTCCACAAAGGAGGTAACTTCTCAATCAATTTAGCTACTTGGAAGGTCCGATTAATCACTAGACCTTCTGTGAGGAGATCATTTGTCACACCCGGTAAAATTATCAAAATACTCCTAAAGTGAGGGTATGTGCGTAACACATCTTCCAATGCTCCAATGGCAAATCCGAGGCCGGATTTGTGATCAGCATGAAAAATTGAGTGGGAAAATGGTCTCGGTCGATTTTTAGAGCGACCCAATCAAAAGATAATTTTTCGACATGAAGCATAAAACAGTGTTAGTACGCGACAGGGGCACGTCGCGCATCCATCGCGGATCAGCACTTATATTCTTTTTAAAAAATTTGACGGGATTGAGGAAACTCGTTCAGAAAACTTTTTCTGAAAATACACCGCATCGCGGACTGGGTCTTTTTCAAGTTGAAAATTTTTAAATTATGAGAGGGGCATTCCGGTCAATTCCCCACCCCTCCTAAACTCTATACACAATCTAACAAGGTCGTTTTGACATGAAAAGGGTCTAAAAAACCCCCATTCTAAGTCTTATTCCATAATCTAACAAGGCTAGGGCTTGAGGAGAGAAGAGAAGAGCTTGAGTTGAGATATTCGAGAAGAGATCCTTGACGTACTTGGTTGATAGATGCATCCCAGGTATGTAAGGCTAAACTAAAAATATGAGATTGTTCTCTCATGTGCCCCATAGAGGTCATAGATGAGTTGATGATTGAAGAGTCTACATGCATGAATACTTAAGGGTTTTTCTTGAAAAATTGATTTGAAATTACATGTTTTCTATGTTGATGATCATCATACTATTTGTTTTCTCAAATTGAATATTTTCATGAGAACTTGCATAACCCTTCATGACTAATTTGAAAAACATGCATAATGCACTTGAGAATTGAGTCTAGAGCCTTTAGTTGACATTGTGATTGTTGATTGTGATTGTGATTGTAATGAGAGAATGATGAGTCTAGAGCCTTGAATTAAGATTGTGATTGTTGATTGTGATCGTGATTTTGATGAGAGAATGATGATGAGTTGATAGAGTTCGATTGTCTTATGAATCTCTATAAATAAACTTTACCGATGTGTCTATTCACTTGATTCCTAATGATTGTTCTAAATCTTGAGTCATTGAGGAGATTGATTGATGAGAGGGTTAAAGTCCCTATGAGATTGATTGATAAGAGGGTTCAAGTCCCTATGAGCTTGATTGATGAGAGGGTTAGAGTCCCTATGAGATATCGATCGTTGCCAGGGTTAAAGTCCCTATGAGATTGACTGAGATGGAGGTCTTATGAGCCTTGAGTCGGGAGGAGTATCGAGCACAAAAATGGGTAAGAGTGAGTCGCACTCGAACTCATTAACTACGCCGCCAAGCATAGAAGAGGTTTTCTTCTTGAGTTTATGTCCCTGAAAGCAATAGCGGACTTATTGAGTTTTCTGACTCCATATTGGGTGAGCTGATATGGTTTTGATTTGTTCTCTACCTGGCAAGTATAGAATGGCCGTGGCAACACCGGCGGGATGTTGTACAATGACTGGATCATAAGTGATTGTTGTCGGTTAAGAGAAACCCTCATAAATTTCTTACCTTGAGTACTCCGAGTCGAGATGAGATGAGAGAGGGTGAGCTCCTCTGAGATGAGATGAGATGAGAAGAGATTAGATTAGATTAGATTAGATTAGATGAGATGAGAGGAGGTGAGCTCCTTTTAGATGAGTCTGAGATGATTGATGAGTTTTGAGTTATGGATGGGTCACTTGTCTACTCTTTATTATTTCATAGATGGACATTTGACGAATTGATGTGATTTGATGTTTATTATGAGTTGATATTAATTCCATATTATTCTACCAG
Organism: Solanum rostratum; assembly: GCA_029948455.1. NCBI lineage: Eukaryota > Viridiplantae > Streptophyta > Magnoliopsida > Solanales > Solanaceae > Solanum > Solanum rostratum. Next base: position 9,448,740 of record CM057053.1, on the reverse strand, counting down.
TTTTTGTTTCACTCAGCTATTTTACATACCAGTACATTCCAAGTACTGATGTCCACTCTAGACTGCATCGTTTTATAATGCAGAGGCAAGTACTAGAGATTGTCAATAGGTGTTGCATTGAAGTTCCGAGATTCGCAGCTAATTGGTGAGCCTCCCCTACTCCGGAGGATCCACTATTATTATTTCTTCATGCTTTAGAGTTAGATTGGACTATTTCCTTTATTTTGATTTGGGTAGCCATGGATTTGTCATTGGCACCACATGATTAGTGATAGAGGCTTCATAGATGATGGTTGAACATTGATGTTGAGATTGTGAGCTAGTTCTCTCTACTAGACTTCATTATTTTATATATACTTTTGAGACTTCAGATGAGATATGTCCATTACTTACTTATATTTTCCGTTGTTCAGTAGAGTTTATTTGATTGAATGATGTGGTGAGACTAAGTGATTCTCTTGGGGACTAGCAATAGTCTCTGAGTGCCGGTCACGCCAAGGGTACCCTCCCGGGGCGTGACATCATTGATAATCACTTGTAATTCCTGAACTTGAGTAATCATAGATTTGTTATCTACCATCTTGTAATCCAAAAATTTTGCCATGATGAATTTCTTCAATATGGCATCCTTTGTCTTATACTTCTTTTCTAAAGCATCCCAGAGGTCTTTGGAGGTTTCCATATTACTGTACACATTGTACAAGTCATCATAAAGCCCATTCAGAATATAGTTCTTGCATAAGAAATCAGAATGCTTCCAAGCTTCAATAACCATAAAGCGTTCATCTTCCGGAGTTGACTCCACTAACACATGAACACTTTCTTTGATGAATCATTGAAGATTCAAAGTAGTTAAATAAAATAGAATCTTTTGCAGCCACCTCTTAAAATCCACACTAGTGAATTTTTCAGGTTTTTTAGTCGATGTTATGCCAGTGCAACACTTGTACGACTTGATGAGACAATATTCATTGCTGCAATTTTCGATGCCGTATCATTCATGACTTCAATTTCATTTATCATCTTGTTGTTAGAAAAAGACAAGTACACTTAGTCACTTCAAATAAAGACTTGATCTTTATTTTCACTTTGTTTCTAGTTTAACGGTGAAGTTTATAACTCTTAGTCTTATAGCAAATAAACTTCGATGTTCTGACAAACTTTTTAAGTTCTCTAAGTCAATATCGAGTTCAAACCAAGCATAAACCCACAATGGTTTTAATCTCCATAAATCAATTTATAACTACACAATAAGATATTAATTTCCTTGAGAATGTTGTTACTGTAAGTAATAATGATAATTGTGCAGTACAAACTCTAATTTTTTCAATGAATTAACATCATAAAAATTTCATATAATTAATGTAGTATTCAATATGAAGTTAAATCGATTTCAAGAACATTCGACTAGATGAAAGGAGAGGGGAGTCAAGTCCTCTGAGTTCACAGAGTTTCCTTAAGGATATTATTCCCCTCAAGTACCCGAGGTTATGGAATATATCCTCACAGGATAAAATGACTCACGATAAACAAATAGCGGTACCTCAAATTTGTTGTCCAGTGAACCACTCAATGGCTTATAATCACACTTGAATTTTTCAAAACAACACTTTTTCCTTTTGAAACTTGCCTTGAACTTTTCTACCAAAAGTTCCTTTGTTTTTCTCTCTTAAGTTCTTCCAATGTCTGATTAAGATTCAGATATTTATAGCCAATAGGATGGTATAATGATTTATGTATAGTAGACGAAAGGTTGTAGTGAAATACGAAAGATCGCATGAATGTTCATGAATCAAACGAATTAATTCATAGTTGCAACTTTCATATTTTGTTCAATACACCAATCTTTATATAATGTACCATTATCCATTCACCTATTATACATTGAACCTAACATATTGATCGTGGGTTAAGTTTAGAAGGGGTAGGAAAAATCCTGGAATGCTCCTAAAAAAAAATTTTAAAATTGCACTACGGAAAACCAAGTCTGCGTCGGGAACTTGGGCACTCTATGGGCAATTTTCATCGAATATCTTCCGATTGAGTTTCTAATCCCTTAAAAAATATTGAATCACCATTAAGTGCAAATCAAGTGCAAATACGCGACAAGTCCTTGATGCGGACATATTGTTCACTTTTTTAGAATTGCATTTTTGCTTCAGAAAAATTATCTTTTGATATGGTTGCTCTAAAAATCATAAAACTATTTTTTTCACATAATTTTTTGAGTTGATCGCATTTTCGACCTCGGATTTTGCTGAAAAAGTTTAGGAAGATGCGGTTATGAGAGCGCCTATCATTTAGGGGTATTTTGATAATTTTACCAGGTGTAACAGGATGTCCTTTACCCTAGTTAGGTATTGGATGGATGTGGCAATAACATCGCTTCGTTGTATCATCACTGCCTCATAGATGATGGTTTTTTATTAGAGAAACTCCCATATAGGTCTTGATAGTACTCCGAATAATTGGATGAGATTGTATATGATTGGCCATTATCTAAACCTTATTCTTTCTTTAGACTTATGACACTTGAGTGAGTTCTTGCCTTCATAATTGAGATTGTCTGAGTTAATATTGTTCTTTCTTGATGCATGTTTCTCTCTGCCATATTACATACTCGTACATACCACGTACTGACATCCATTTGGACTTGCATCATTTTATGATGCAGAGACAGGTACTAGAGATCATCAACAGACACATTGTTGAGGATCTATTCGCATTCAAATGATTGGTAAGACCTCCTTGCTTTTGGAGGATGTCCACGTTACTCTCATTTAGCTATTAGAGTTTGGATTTGCTTTTATTTTATTTTGAGGTAGCCATGGACCTATCATCGGCACCACTTAGTCAGGTGAATAGAGGCCTCATAGACTAGATTGTCGAGTTATGATTGGATGTTGTTGTTGGCCTAATCCTTTTCTTACTAGTCTTATTCAGTTGATTTGATAGATTGGTTAGTCTTTGGCCTTTGATTATTGATTAGGTTATTTCCTCCTATTAAGTTACTCTTGATTGTTGATGTCTTCCACTATTAGATTGTGACTGAATGGATGTGATGAGGCCAAGTGGTTCGCTTGGGAGCTAGCAATAGTCTCTGAGTGCCGGCCACACCAAGGGTACCCTCCCGGGGCGTGAAAAAAAAACTAAAATGATAAACTATTTCTTGATTTTCAAATTAAGTAAATAAAATTAAAAATATATTTTTACTATAGCTGACAAAAAAAATGGACTGAGAGAATAATGTTTATATTGAGTTATTACCTTTAAATTCCTGGTTTAAATGGTAACAAAGTCCAATAAAGTTGCTCCTCATTTCTTACTGCTTTATTAATTCTTCTAGAAAATAATAATATTTCTTTTTCTTTTTCTTAGGAAAGATAGCACACAGAATCACAATAATTAATTTATTTATTTAATACAACCAAAAGGTTAAATTACATAGAGAGGTATTTCTATTGAAATTTATCCCTCGTTCTCCTCTTTATATTTGAGGTTGAGATACTTCAAATACATTCCCACAATGACAAATTTTGCGAGCGCTTTTTATTTAACATATAAGACTTTGAATTAATAAGACGCTTTGTTTTCTCGTAGTTTCTTCCTTTCTGAGAGCAACTTTGCAAACCTACAAAAATAAAATATTATAATTAGCACAAAAATAGATTTATAGAAAATTAAAAACCTAATATTCATATACATACATACATACATACATACATATATATATATATATATATATATATATATATATATATATATATATATATATATAGGAATAATAGAACGAATCATACTTTTACCATTAAATTATATCCGCTACAATTCGATTATTATATACAAATGCAACTTTTGTAGAACAGGAAAGTTGTGGTAATTAAGATAAGATAAGCTAGGGTTGTCAAAACGACTAAAATTATAACATAAAAATGCATTGTGGAATACTCGAAAAAGCTTCTTTTTTTTGTAGTCCAGCAAGGTGGTAAACATAAAATCAAAAAGCAGACAGAGAAATGAGACTTTTTTTTCAATCTAATTTTCTATTTCATATATTTGATTTTACTTTTATAAAAAAACCTAAAAAAATGAATTTTTTTATCTTGTTGCTTGAATATTAACTATTAAATTAAAATGAACTATAACAAACATTTTGGTTTTCAAATTCGTTGGAACAAAAGAGGCCTGGCAGGGTTCCGACCAGACCAGGCCATGAGAATAAGAGGGCCCTTTCGAACAAAATCAAGAAAAAGAAAAAGGGGTCTTCTTTATTTTTCTGGACATTCTTGGCTCTTCTTAGCCCTTCCTTTACTTTAGATGAAGAGATAAAGGAAATTGATGATAAAAGTTGTACATATCTATATAATATAGAAAGAAGAAAAGAGAGAAAGATTCTTTTCATTTATCTTCTGTGTTATCTCATATAGTAATTATCTCTCTCTATAAATAGCAATAGGAAGAAGAAAAAAATATTTTCCTAGCGCCGACCAAATCGAAAGCGCCATACATATATCACCATAAGTCGACACCTTCCTAATGTTTAGTAATCACTTTGGTTTTCATAGTCAAATTTACCAAACTTATTTTTGGTAAGAAAATAATACTTCCCTTCAAATCATTTTATGTAACATTATTTGACCAAATATATAACATTATATAATATTATTTATTGTTCTCTTAAATTAATTATGCGTGTGTATGCTCAAATACCAAAAGTACCCATTAAATCTATAAAATATACACTATTTAAGGTTAATATATAAGTTACAGAAAATCTGAACGTCATTTCAGTTTCACAATATTTTTACCTCTTTAGAGCTTCCTCATTGGTTTCAGAGTTGTCATTGGAAGCTGGTTTCTTCAACAAGTTCTTACCAACATCTACCAATAAATTCATATTTTCCACTGAAGCATCATCCATTTTGGTAGTTGAGCCTGTTAATGCATTTTCCTGGTATTGCATATATAGAACAATTAATTATTTAAGATTAATTGATGTGTTTTATTGATTATTTCACTAGAAACTACTCCTATAGGGACCGGAGAAACAATCTTATTAAGCATACATCCATATGATATATACTAATTCTATCTATACGTTCAAACAATTACGTATCTTATCATTAATTAAGAGTTTCTTATCATATATTTAAGAAAATACTCTTAGATACATGTACCTTTACTACTAGATACACCAAAAATAGGGAGAGAAGTGTGTGAGATAGTCATGTATCTTAGATATATGTGAATCAAACTAGATACACATATACATATATTTGTATGTATATGGTGTCAGGGAGATGAGAGAGAGGCGGCTTGATTTGTTTATGTATCCCAGATACATGTGAATCTACTTAGATATAGTTTATTTGGAACAAATTATACCTAATTTTAACCCCATGTATCTCGAGAATACATCTATTTGAATGGACCAAAACCTGATAAGATTCATATTATTGCAAACTAGAGTGTGTCTAAATAATTAGCTTCTAAATTAGTGAGATTTCTATAATTTTCCATCGGGAGATAACACGTATATTGAGTGAATCAATGGTCTTACCTGAACCCTGAGGTAATTCTTTTCAGCATTAAGAGCTTGAAAGACAGTGGAGATGTAATAATCATTCATGTAAGAACTTCCTGCAGCTGTCATTTGAGATAAAGGTCTGGAGTTATTATGAAATAGCCATTCAATAGCACCCCAATTTGCTGTCTCTTGTGCTGTGTATGTTGCATCAAACTCTGACGTAGTACCAGTGCCTAATGAGAGCAGCAAAAGTTTTTTGTAGTTCAGTGATCTAATAGGAGCGAATGTTGGATCCTCTTCCATCGAGCGTCTTGTTGCAACGCTAAGGGCTAATAATGCCTGTCAATCATGCAGTTAATCAGACTCTCTCTATAATACGCATCGCGTTGCAAAATAATGCATGTCAATCATATAATCAGTCAGACTCTCTCTGTAATAGTCATTTTCTATAACAATATGGAAATAACATATAGAGATGTCTGATTGTAATTTTTGTGGTGCAAAAAGGACATATAACATTAGACAAAATCGTTTTTTCACCATTTTTCTTTAAATTCTTATTTAATTACATTTATAATATTGACTTTTAAAATATATGAAAATAAATGATAAAAATAAGAATTTCTAGCCGTGGAAAGACTCCTAAGTCTTTCTTATTTAATAGACTTCTTTTTCTTTCTTATTTGAATCAAGAAAATACTCGACACTGAGGAAAATTCTAATATACCATGATATATAGGGTCTTTATAAATAAATAATTTATCAATTATTTAGAACCAGACTAGTATATATAAATTATGAATGTACCGGTTCAGCAGCAGCAACACCACCATCAACAAGATTGAATTCCACTTGATTTCCTTTACTATCATTAGTCACAAAGTAATGTGGAGGAAAATATATTGGAGCTGCTGCCGTGGAATAACATATGTCAGACATCTTAGCATCCAATTCAGGAGACTTTTCCAACTGCATTTATGATTAGTCAATCATTTAGGACATAACTTGTCTTGCAGTATTATGATATTTATGCCTTCTAACTTTGAATGTGAACAAATAGGCACTTAAACTTGTATAAAGTTGATTAAGTAGACACATATACGTGATATAATATATTTAGAACTTGAGATGCATATATTTGTTCGTTTAATTTTATATACTTATGCACTCTCAAAGTTGAAAGACATAAATATTAGTTAAAACCAAATTAAATGAGACATTAATAATTTATGTTTATACCTTTAAAAACGTTCTGCTTTTCTTTTACATAGTTTACAAATAGTCATAAGGGATCATTTCCTCGACTTACCTCTGACTTGGCGAAAATTACTGGCTTATTGCGCTTGATATCAAAGCTTGAGATGACAACATCTGTCAAAGCCTGATGCAAACGAGTTTCTCCCAACTCATTTTCAAGAATATTGTGAAAAGCTTTTCCATCATATTTGGGTTGAAGAAGTGGAGGAAGGAGACTGCATATGATAACCATAAATTACAAAATTTATTTATTATAAATAATCACCTTTAATTATTTTTTAGAAATTGATAGTGCAAGTGTACAAAATTTAAATTTAGAATAATATTATAAAAGATATATAAAAATTATATATACCTAACTGGAAAAATCTCAGGACCATATTTGAAGTAAAAAGATACAATATCTTTAGCAGCGGAGAAGGGTCGATTATCTGCATTTGGACTACTTATCATAGCAGCCAATAAGCCACCTGTACTTGTTCCTGCAATCACGTCAAAATAATCTGCAAGTCTTGCATCAGGATTATTATCCAGTTCCTGATTCAAAAAACAATCGTCCATTAATCAAAATTAAAAAAAAGACATATTTCTATAAGTAACAATAATTATTTTAGATTACAAATTCACGATACCTGAAGTTGGTCTTCAAGAAAAGCAAGAACAGTAGCTGGAATAATTCCCTTAATGCCACCTCCATCAATACTGAGGACAGTTACCATTTCTTCCAATTCAGAGGATGATGATCCAGTACTAATTAATATCATAAAAATCAAAATTAAAAAATATCTAATAGTTGCCATTGCAGATAATTAGATTATTTTTTTTTAAATACAAAAGCAGATAATAATTAATAAAAGCGAATAAATGAAGCGCTTAAGATTTTCTTGGTGCCTTAAACATCTAACAAGCATGGTATATATAGTGAGAAATTATATTGAGTTAGGCATGTGAATTGTTCCCATTTTTGACATGTGAATATTGCCCCAACTAACACAATAATTCACTTAGAGAATTGTTGTTACTCGATTTAAATTTTTTTTTTTCAAAAAATCTAATAAAGTAACTGAATTGTTATATACTAATAAACGCTATCCAAGCATTCCTAATTATTTTATATATAAAAAAAAATTTAGAAAGCTTCACATTGTTTACATAAAAATTTCCAAATAAATCTTTAATGAAACTTAAACTATTTGAATTAAAAAAAATAGAAAGTGCCATAAGGAAAATATTGTTATGAGGAAGTAGTGAGAATGAATTACAATTGAATTGTTACAGCATGATTTTTTAATATTAAAATGTATTATTTAAATAAGTATAAATTAAAAATAGTAGTAATCAATTATATATTTTATTGTAATTTATATAATCAAAATAGATAATACAAATATTTAACACGTTTAGGAAGGGGTGGATGTAAATCAAAATAGATAATACAAATATTTAACACGTTTAGGAAGGAGTGGATGGCTGTTGTTGTGGATGTGGTGGTCCTGGTGATTATGAGATTCTTTCATTAATTTTATAAAATTATTTAACTTTTTTTTAAAACTGATCTGGGATGGGGGGTTGGGGGGGGGGGGGGGGGAGATGATGGGGCAAGTAAAATACTTTAAATTTCATTTTTACAGAATCAGTTTCTTTTTTTTGGATAATGATATTTTAATCTTTAACTTTTAACTAATATTAATAGTTTATTTAATTTTTTTTTATCAAAGTATAATATTTTATCCCTGTAAAAAGTTAAGTGGCAAATTTTTTTAAAATAAAAGAACGAGTGTATTACATTGTCACGCACCAAGCCTACATCTTAGACTTGGCCGGTTTCGATAATCATTATTAGTCCCTTAGCGAACACTTGGCTTGGCTGACTCACTCAACTGAATACATGCAAAATCTTTATAAGGTGAATCTTTAAAACAAATAATAAAACTCAAAGAATCTCAATCATGTTTTATATAAAGAGTGAAAATATCTCTTGATACAAATAATAATAATACTTAAAATATCTAAATAAATAGACTGAACTGACTCATTAACTCTGTCCATGAAACCTCTATTATACTGAAAACATGTACCGCAACAAGACCCACGGCTATTTGACTGTAAAATAAATGAACTGGACTAACTAACTAAAGCCCTTTGAAAGTGAGGTCTCACCAACTGCTGACGGGAAGTTGTCTTACTGAAAGTATGCTATCATGGGTACTTAAATCTGCATCATAAAATGATGAAGTGCCAAAGGGCGTCAATACATAAAATGTACAGTATGTAAAATGATCAAATAGGAACTTGGATAGATGCTCAACTCAAAGACTTGATTCAAAACAACTCGGCAACAAGCTAAATAAAAATACTATTTTAGTGCAATGCAGACCTGTCGGGCACTTTTTTGATGAAACATTTTTGCCCCGAAATATTATCTTTCAAATTACTTGACCAAAAATTACACTGAAGTCCTTTTTTGCTTATTTTTTAACCTCTTTTGACTTCCCGGACGGGTCTTAGCTAAAACAGTTTAGGGTGTTACATACACACACCACTAAGGTATATTTTTCAAATTAATAAGTAACTGTTTAAATATAAAACTCAAACAATATAGTAAATTGAATATATTTTTTATACTTCACATCAAAATTATATATTTAAATGGACATACATGATACTATGTATTTATAACCTAAACTTTCTTTTTATTTTCTAAAATGAGTAACTGGTCATCATCAGTATACAGTCATTAGCGGCGTATATCCACATATTACCAAATTTGTAATTAGACATTTCACTGCATTTTTTAGAAAAAAAATTGTATATAGGGGTGAACAAAACCAAACTGAAATCGAGTCAACACAAGAGGAAAAACCCGACCAATGGTTTAGTTTGACTTGGTTTGGTATTGAAAATAAAAAATCTGATTATATTTGGTTTAATTTGATTTTTTAACTTTAAAAAACAATTCGGACATTATATATATATATATATATATATATAAATTAATTAATTTACCTTTTAACATATTATTATAAATTTGACTTAGAATTTTGGATGATTTAATAAAGGCAATGCTGACACCCAATTTTTACTCTCCACAGTATAAATTAATCATCGAGCTTTTAATATTAACAATTTGAAATAATTAGCTTTCAAAAATGCTAAAAAATATTTTTTTTCAAGTGATTTTTAGGTTTAAATCTTTTAATTTTAATTATGTTTATATATTGCACATTATATATATTTATTTCAAGTATCAATAGTTAAGTATTATATTTTCGGTAACTTTTCAAAAATTCTCAAATAGATTTTATCTTTAATCACTTTACTTTTATTATTTTAGGATTAATTACCCCGTAGTAAATCTAATTATTTTAAGACGCTAATATTAAAAGCTTTTTAATTAATTTATATTAATTCATCTTGTGGTCAAACTAGTCAATTAATTTCAAATTGATCATACTTTAATTGATCATATTTGTAATTAAAGTGGCTGAGTTTTAATTTTTCCCTCAACTCATTTTTTTTTTTTAATTTAATTTCAAACCCAATTCCAAAATCCTAATTTTAATTCAAACTCAAAACCCTATTCCTAAGCCCAATTCCTAAAACCCAAAACCCAATTCCTAAATCCCCAACCTAACTACCCAAATTACTAGACCCAACCTAATTTTCCCCTAGCCCAATTCATCCCCAGCCCAAAATTAACCCCAAATTTCCAGCCCATTTCTTCCAACTTTTTTTTTAATCCCAACCCAATTCTTTAAAAAAAAAAAAAAACCAGCTCAACAAATCCTTCCCAACCCAATTAATTCCCTCTCCCCAGCCCTACTTCTACCCGACCCGGCCCTCTCACAAATATACTCCCTCTGTACGCGACCCCTTCCCCAGAAAAACCAGTATAATAGGAAACGCCAAACGACCCCAACGTCGCGTCTTCTCCCTCGAAACCTCAAAAACTCAACAACGGCACTGTCAGTAAAAGCAACGGTGTAGCAGCTTTGAACAGCCCAACAAAATCTCGATTTCAAAATCTTCAAATTTCATCTCTTCTCCCGAGAATCACGCCCTAATTCTTCTCCTATAAATACTTTAAAATTGTCAGCAAAATGGGAGGCAGAGGGGAATCTGGGAAAGAGCATTCAAAATCCTAAAAAAAATTCTTGTATTCTTGGCATCATATTTAGAAAGTCCGTCGATTCGGAGAGCTTGAAACCTATTCTGGTTTGGATTCAAGGGGTCGGTTCTTCACCATTCAATATCCCAAAACTGCAGAAAATTGTTTTCGCTACTCTACAGTGAAAGCTTTATTCGTTTCTGCTTCTTTGATCGAGGTTCCTCGCCTTAGTGCGATTTCGTTTTCAGGTTCGTCTCGTCCCAGTTCGCTATCCCCAACAAGGTAAAATCGTTTCTGTTCTTAATTTGTACCGATTCGAAATTTGTCTGTGTGTTTTGAGTTCATTTGGACGTCTCCATCTTCAAACATGTTTTGGTTCGCAACATACGGTCTGAAACTTTACTTCACTAGGTGAATATTGGTCATTGTTTGAGAATGTCTTCTAATCGAGTTTCTGTTAGAGTTTTTTCTTTTCTAAGTTTAGGGTTGTCTCTATGAAATAGCACACTGGTCGTACTGTCTACCATCGCATTCGACAACCTATGATACTTGTGATTAAGGTTGCTTAACAGCAACTCGTCTTGAGATTTCGATGCTTTGTTGCTGCCGGAGTTTTTAATAGCAAATATTGGTTCATAAGTGTGTCCTCCTTAAATCTCAAGGTTCGTAGCTGAACATGTCGATTTTCGATAATAAAGAAGCTGTAATTTTGCTAGTTTTATGTTACAACTTGTTTTGAATTCATAACTATTTAAAGGTTGTGACACTTGTGATGATTCATTGATCTTAATGACAGACTCGTGTTGTTGTTTGCATTAATTATAGTCCATGGTCTTAAACTTTTGCTTCTGTATTCATGTAGTCCCTATTATAGTCAGTTTTGATCTAGATCAGGGGTTACTCACTCACATGTTGTGTAGCCATAAATAGGTTATACGTGTGGCTGTCTTGGCTCAGTGATTGACTCAGTATTTGTTCAAGCTTTATGAGTGTTTTAGTTTTTTTTAAGCCTGCGGGTCTTTATGCAACCTACACTCATCATATTTCTCAAGTATTTCTCTCATTAAACGTTGTTTTCCTAACCAACTTGACTGTTGTTAAAAAAAAATGTTTTGTGCTTAAGTTTGAGAGTTCTTGATTAGTTCGTATCTACCCGTTTGAAGCACGACCTCAACCTTTCCAGTTTACTCTCCATTATTAGTTGCTTATTTTGTAAAATCCGCATAACTATTTCACTTTCCAACTGTTTGAAGCCGGAGAAGTATGATTTCTTTTAATCTTCTTTCACTGTTAAAGAAAGTATGGGTTATTTTCTTAGTTGGCCCCCCTAAACCTCAACTTCTCCCTCTCTCTCGTTTTTTTTACATGTGAGTTATAAGATTTCATAGGTTCAACATCTCTCCGTTTCAATTCTTAATATGGCTAATCATGAGTTTTTGCTAGTTTATCCCGTTAAGGTTGCCAGGAAACTATATAGGTGTCATATATGGAATTGTTGATATCATGCTTACTTGGTAAATCTTAAAGTAATTTGCTAATTAGGGAAATGAGTGAAAGCTTGATTTAGGCATATATGTTTCAGCATGACTACTGGAAAAGTCATGTCATTTAAGTTGCTTCATTGTTTTTGTTTGTTCTTAAAGCTCTCTTTTTTTAATCTATTTTATTGGGTGTTAATCCTTGGTATGAAAATATTTAATCTCATACTCCTCTGTTTTAAGCTTTATCATACTTGGTTACCCTTTACTGTGTTATCTTGTTAATAGTTTCCCTTAGTGAATGGAAATGGTTTCAAAGTTAAAGTGCTTATTATGATATTTAATCTTTGTCATCAGCAACTGTGCAAGGAATCGAATGGGCCAGACAAACCCAAATTCATTTAAAATTGTATAAATTTTAGGGATACCATACTGAGTTGGGAAAATCTCAAAAAATCCCGAAACTTTATCAAATTACCAAAAATCCCGACTATTTTTAATTATTTGATACCTTATGCAGATGCTTGATACCTGCAAAAGAAAACTGAACAATTAAATGCTGTAGCGTTAAACATGGAAATTAAAATCCTGCCAACTAACAACATCCTTCAATTAAGGATTTAAGTTACAACTCATTCAATTAAAGCCTAAAAATACGTTTTGGTCGTTTGAATTGAAATTTAAAATAAAAAAACGACAGCAGCACCATGTCTGCTGTAAAAAAAAAGAAACGACAACAGCACCATTTATGAACTTCACAGAAAAAAAAAAGAGAGAGAGGCGACCTGAAAAAGTTATGAATATCTCGATCTTGATACGTCACAGCGGAACATGGGAATCCGATGTAATGTATGTTGGTTATAAAAGTGATGGAATTGTTGTATCTGAGAATACGTCGTTTTTTAATCTCAAAGCGGGAATTGCGTCACTGTTGGGTATCAATGAACAAATGAAGAGAATCGAAATTCGGTATATTGTTGAAGGTAATGCATCGTCGATTTGTATACGGAACGACTTGGGCGTGAAGTTGTATTTGGAAATTAAAAAGAAGGAACACAGTTTTGGCCTGTATCCTTTGTGTGTTGATACCTTCGATATTGAAGGCAGAGAGCTTTTGCTGTGTGATACTACCACTGAAATGGTAAACCAAGAATCTGTCACATATGGTTGCATAGGGAGTGGACACGTATCAAGTATTATTGTCGACACAGCAGATTTAGATGTGAGGGTGAAAAACATGTACAAGAACAAGACGACTTTAGTCGATGTTATGACAAGATACAAATTGCACCATGGATTCAACTACAAAGTTAAACGATCGGACCAAGAAAGGTGTGAGTTTTTTTTTCAGTGATTTAATTCGCGGGTAATTTAAATTATAACGATTTTATTGCATCATTATTTTTTTTTTCTTAATGCTAATTTAGATGTTTGTTGCAGCTATGTGTTGAAGTGCTTTTCTGATACTTGTTCATGGTGCATGAAATCTTCCTGCCGCAAGAATTCGGAAATTTTTATAATAAGATACTTCAATGATAAACATACTTGTTCGATGAGTGAGAGGATGTTCACAAAAGTTGAGGCGACTCTTTCTTTTATTAGTGGTGTAACTGCTCCAAAACTCTTAAATCACAAACGGAAACATACACCGAATGATATAATTGATGACTTCAAGGTTGCTTACGGAGTACATATTTCGTATCAACAAGCATGGCGTGCAAAGGAGAAAGCACTACACATGTTAAGGGGGAAACCAGCTGATGGATACAAACAATTGCCTGTGTACATGAACATGTTGGATAATGTGTATCCGAATTCTTATATAAGAATGAAAAAGTCTCCTACTAATGAATTCATGTATCTATTTATTGCATTACGTCCATTTATTAGGGGATTTCAGTTCTGTAGACCAGTTGTAGTTGTGGATGGTGCACATCTTAATGGCGCGTATAAAGGAACATTCCTTTCGGCTAGTACAGTAGATGATTCAGGTATCAAAAATATTTTCATTTTTTTTTCCAGACTAAATGTTTTGTTTTTATTAGTTTTATTGATTGATACCTGAAAATTAAAAAGTAATTACCATTATTTTCTACACTCAATATAGTTGTTGATTTCGTGAAAAAAATGATGCAGGGTCAATATTTCCTTTGGCATACTGTGTTGTTGATACGGAGAATGATTGTTCGTGGTCGTGATTCTTTCAACAATTTAAAAATGCATTTGGCGAGAGAGAAAACATGTGTTTTGTGTTTGACAGAAATGAAAGTATAATCAAAAGTGTGAGTTTTGTCTTCCCTAATACTCCGCATTATGCGTGCATCTGGCATCTATGGAAAAATGTTTGCACGAATTTCAAGAAGAGCAAGAATGGCATTAGTGATAAGTTTTATGCTATGGCAAAGTGTTACAGAATCGAAGATTTTAACAGGATAATGGCAATTGTTAATAAAATTGACTACATGGTGAAGGAGTATCTCGAAAATGTTGGTTACGAGAGATGGGCAAGAGTTCATGCACCTGTAAATAGAGGTCAATTGATGACATCTAACATAGCCGAATGTATTAATGGTTCCCTTGTGGATGCTAGACAACTGCCAATAATAGATTTTCTCGAAGAAGCGAGATTGTTGTTTGCATCATGGAATTGCAAAAATAGGGAACGGGCGATGTATACAAAAGAAACACTTGGCAAGAAATTTCAGAATATACTCATAGAAAATACAGCAAGGTGCGCAAGAATGAAGGTACGTACAGAGACATAGATTCATAAATAATGTATGTATAATGTTGAGGTATCAGTTACTACAGTAAAAGTTAATGAATCTATAGAGGTACAATCAATTATAATGTTGATGTATCAATAATTACAATGTAGAGGTATCAGTAGTTAAAATGCTGAAGTATCAGTAATTATAAATATTGAGGTATCAGTCAGTACATTAATAATTAATGAATCTGTTTAGGTATCAAATAAGTAATTTACTTATAAAATTTTCTGTTTTTTTTAGGTCATTCCTTCTTCATAATTTATTTTTCCAGTGTATGATGCTGGTCACAGATACATTGTATGCATTGAAAGAAAAATTTGCAGTTGTGGGAAATTCCAAATTGATGAAATTCCTTGTGAACATGCAATTGCTGCTTTGAAGAGTAAAAATGTAGTTGATATGCATCCATACTGCTCGTACTATTACAAACCGGAAGCACTACAAAAAACATATGAAGTTCCGATGATGCCAATGCCCGATAAAAAAGATTGGGAAGTATCAGTTAAGAAATCCGATGAGATTGTATTGCCACCAAAGTACAAGCGAATGCCAGTGAGACCTAAGAAAGGGAGAAATAAAAGCTTTGGAGAGAAATTGACAACAAGTTCAAACAGCTGCAGCAAGTGTGGACACGAAGGACACAATAGGCGGACTTGTTCTTTTTTCCCAAATGAGAAATGAATCATATTTTTTATAGTGTATCAATAATATCAAAATTTGTTAATATGCTGAATAAATGAGGTATCAATGTGTATTTCTTTATGAGTAAATGTGTTATTTATATTGTGCAACTTGTTAATAAAATGAAATCTGCTATGGGATTATCTATTTTCGCGATTACTTTCCGAGTTAGATTGACTATTGCTGTAGAATCTATTAAGAGCATTCATTGTTAAAAATTACTCCTAATGAGTTAACAAAAAAGTAAGATATTTCTTCGTTTATTTATCTTCTTTCTTTTTGATACTTGATTCATTATATTAGATAATGAATTAAATTATGGGAGGACATATCTTTTAAAAAAATCTAAAAAAACTCAGTTAAATGGTGGGGAAATGATGCCAAAATGTAATTTAAATTAAAGATAAAGCATATACTGTTGTAAATGTATCAACAATGAAGAAAATACAAAAATTAAATAAAAGTTAACTAGTATCCATAAATTTAAAAACATTCTAAAAAAGCAAAATATGTAATAAAGTAACCTAAGACAAAATGATTAGTTTTCCTTTGTCAGGTGCTTTGTACACATCCCTTGGCCTTGGAGGATCATCGTTTTCGCTTTCATACCCATCGACATTCTTCTCAGTCCCATATGTCCACAAAAGTGCGGCGTATCTTTTACGAATGTAATCAGCATCAAGTGGAGTCGATGGGATCAGAATACCGTCACTCAAATACTCGGCGTATGCCGCGACAAATACCCCACAATCACTGCATGTAAATGTATCAAACCTGTTAAGATGAACTAAAAAAAAAAGTTGAAAAAACTTACAGGCTGTCACTGTTTTGCTTAGCAATGTCCGTGACAAATTCAACTATAAATGGTCGTTCCTGGCCAATGAATGAACCGGTGGACAAATCCTTGTATGCATCTAAACCGGACCATTCGATGCGATCGGTTTTTTCAAAGAACCCACTTTCTTGCAGATACGTTGGAAGCATCACTGCCAGTTTATTTATTTCAGCGTATTGATTCCTGCGGCGTGAACCCGATGACAAATCATAAACACGTATCAGCCTATCTTTCAAGACAATAACAGCAAGGACCCAGTGGAACGCATTGCCACAATTAACAGGAACAAAAACCTCATCAACACGGTGCCAGATTGATGCAGCAGGTATCGAAAACCCTTTTATCATGTTGATGACAGACCTCTCGCTCGCTGCATTTGCCGATATCCGGGCTACATCTTCCTGAGTACTTAAATTGTCTTCGTCAATGATCTCGTAGTACCTTGCATGATTGGCAACTACGAAGTTCATGAATATGCAATTGACTGTCGTGAATCTGAAAATGTTGCTGGACTGATACTTGGATTTTTTCCGGAAGTAGTACAGAACAACGTCTATATGCTGCATCAACAGAAAATAATTCACTATATGAAACAAAAAGGGACATGATTTAAGCTCATTAATTCTAACCTCATCTGTCCAACATCGGTTTTTTTTGTGACATCAAGTAAAACCAGTTTTTACTTGTGGGCGTGGCAACAACAAAATCACATTTTGACACACCGAGTGATGAATTCCTGACTTTATAATGCTCCTCAGTATCCTTCCTGGTAATATGTTGGTATCTAAAATGTTAATTGATACAGACAGAGATAATATGTAAACAAATATAAAAAAAAGGAATATGTGGTACCTCTTATGATGCGATACGAGTAAACCTTTGTTCACCCATGTATCGTACTCCTTTATGATATCCCATGGTGGTTCGTAACAAATGCCATATCCTTCGAAAGGGTGTCTCACATGATTGGTAAATGGCATTTTCCCCTTTCCTTTATCATCTGAACTGAAAGATGCCATAAATGGGGACTGACGATACCTTGACGGGTTTCTGCTGCGTTGAGGGGGAGTATTGGATGCATCATGCAAAACAATTTCTTTTGACGGTATGGTTGTAGGTAATTGACTGTCACTTAGAAGAAATGGATTATTATCCAGTTCTTCTTGCGTGCAAATTTTCAGAGGTGTTGCTGATATTGGGTTCTAGAGTTGGTGAAGAAGAGCGTCTATGGCTTCAGTTGTTCCTTCCGAGAAATCAGAATCGTCCTTAAATGTATTAAAAACAAGTATAAATAAATAAATTATACTTACCAATTGTGCTAAGTGTATACTATTAAAATGATAGTTTACCTCAGGTTGATTAGTTGCAGCTTCGCTTTCGATTTCCTTCTCTTTCCCTGATATGCTAGTCGAACCTGAAAATCCTTCGGGATGGATCTGTTCGTCTTGAATATCCACGCTTGGAGAGCCCTAACCAAATACATGTATTATCCAAAAGTTGAATAAAAATAAAGAAATTATATAGAAAAGAGATGAGCTAAAATTTGGTGACGGGCATCGTACTTACCTTAACTGCCTCATCTAGTGGTGACTCGTCACCAACTTCTTTTTGGTTTAATGTGGACGTATCCAACACTGGAGTTTCATCTTGAACTTGTATGTATCAATGTGATTCGCAGTCATGGTTATTACATTTAAAAAAAATAACCCTATTGTTAATTGAACACAATAATAAATAACCTTCGTGTGAACTGGTGGAACAACGGGGACAGACTCCTGGACTTTGTCTGTGACAGCAACTCCATCACTGTGATACCGTTCATCTCTGACAATGTCGTCTTTTGGTTCTCCTTCATTGTCAATCACAACCTTGACATTTTCTGTGGAGTTTTTAGATATATTGATATTGGCATCGTCGACCGATGGTTGCGCGTCTTGGAGGATTTCATCATCGACAGGTGGTTGCACGCCATGATGTATCTCATTTCCTGTATCCGGTGCATTGGAGTCACCGAAACCCTGTATTTTGAAACATGTTTATAACATGATAATTTAATAAGAGCAAAATGCATTATACGATGAGTAAAACAATAAAGAATGAAAAGTAGTAAGTATATAAACACAAAAACTGATACACTATATAAGTTGATCCATACAGAAATCTGCTATACTATATAATTTGATACTTAAAAAAAGTGAGTATCAAACACTTACATACTATAAGTATCAACCACTGTAGATAGTAAAATAATAAACAATATCTTATTTTGATACACAAAGCTGTAAATGGTAAATCAAGCAGCAATATCTCAATCAACATGTCTATACACAAAACAACATTTTTTAAATGAATTGGTCAAGGATAATGAAAAACAGCAAATTCTTACTTTGTCAACCACAACCTTGACATTTTCTGTGGAGTTTTTAGATGACTTGATATTGGCATCGTCGACCGACGGTTGCGCGTCTTGGAGGATTTCATCGTCGACAGGTGGTTGCACGCCATGAAGGATCTCATTTCCTGTATCCGGTGCATTGGAGTCACCGAAGCCCTGTATTTTGAAATATGTTTATAACATGATAATTAAATAAGAGCAAAATGCATTATACGATGAGTAAAACAATAAAGAGTGAAAAGTAGTAAGTATCTAAACACAAACACTGATACACTATGTTAGTTGATACTTTCAAAATCTGCTATACTAAACAAATGGATACTTAAAAAAAGTGAGTATCAACACTTACATACTATAAGTATCAAACACTGTAAATGTTAAAATAATAAACAATATCTTATTTTGATACACAAAACTGTAAATGGTAAATGAAGCAACAATATCTCAATCAACATATCCATACACAAAACAACATTGCAAAATGAATTGGTCAAGGATAATGAAAAATAGCAAATTCTTAATTTGTGTACCTTCAATTCACTTGGACCAATATCTTGCTGATGAGATGCACTGGGGAAAGAAGTCTGTGGATCATTCTTCAGTGAACTAACCTCGTCACGTATTGCCTTCAATGTGGCTGTGTGATGTGAAAGCATAAATGATTCAAGATATTTGAACTTGTCATCAATCTTGCAAAAAAATTAGAAATTTACTAAAAGTTAAAATAAAAGCAAATATGAAACTTATGAAAAAGTAAAAAAATTAAACATGGTGTTTACATACATATTTGATCAGGAACTCTTTCAACCCAGTAGTGTCTTCCCCTTCCGTACGTTTGTCATCGGATAAGAGGGGTGTGGATACATCTTGCTGTTTAGTAGGGCTTGACTGTTTACCGTGCGGCTGAGCAAATTGTACAGCTTTTTTGTGCTTTCCACTATCAGAAGGGGTTGTCTTGGGGGATTGATCGACTCTTTGCTTTTTAGGTTGAGGTGACGCGGATGTAACACAACTACGCTTGGACTTCCTAAGCAATTGTGTGGGAGGTTCAGATGTAAAGTCCTCAAAACCGTGTACCTGTACATTTTTGTCTTTCATCGAATGTCGCTGTGAAGATGTTTTACTGCCTGATGCTGATTTATCCGGTGGGGGCATATCGTCTGTGGTATTCGGCAAATCCATAGATGCCAATTCTTCATCAGTCGGGGTTAAGTTTGAACAGACAGCCTTGAAAAAAGTAAATTAATGATACTTCGGTAAAAACTTAAGTATCAATCAATATGGAAACAGACAGTAATCGTTACCTCGCTGAATATTGTAGACATTAAATATTCAAATTTAGGCTTCAGCCCAGTGACTCTCCAGTTCAGAATTCTTGGTATACGATTGGCAGCCCTAACTGCGATATCATTCGGAACTGCAGACGCACATTCATATATCCATACATTCAAAACATATGGCATCCCAAACAAACGATACAGCTGCTTGGCTTTTGTGCAGTCTTGCCTAAATGTATACATCAACTTATTGTATGCCTCTTTTCCCCATGGAAAGTTGATGTAACTGCCATCTTCAACCATACGGAAATCGTCAGCAGATATGGGGGTTTCAGCTACTTGAGAAAATACAAATGTATGGATGAAATACAAAATGGCCATTTGAACTGCATCCTCAACTGTATCCCAATTTCCCATCAAAAAACGCTGAACCAGACGGCGCTTGTGAATCTGCGATACTGCATCAGGGAAATATGTTTTTAGAAGTCTACTAGGAGGCGAGCCATGGTACTTGAAATCTTCCACATTCCCAGTACACTTAAGGCCACTAATGAGAGCGAATTTCTGATTGAGAAAGACAGAACATTTCCCTTTGAATGTCTGACATGCACAATGTCCATGTCCTTGTGTTTAACTTCATTCAACATAATACACTTTATACCTTGCCCTTGAAATTTACATGGAGGAATGTCAAGGTAGTGTCCAAATATGGTTTCACGGAACTTGGCAACAGCCTCGGCGCCAATAGAAAACTTAATATCATCAACAAAGTTGCTATTATACGAAGATCCAAACTTCAAAGGGTGTTTGGGGATCGACTTTATCACATAACTCATACCCTGAATCACAAATATGTATCAGGTATACAAGTAGCAAAACCAGTGCAACCATAACATACCATATATCAAATCCATAAACATACTAGGTATCAATCTTTAATTTGCAATAACAATTAAGATATTAGGTATCCAGAACAGCCAACCACAGTAAATAATCAATAATCCAATTAGTTGATGTATCATGCTAACAATTATATAACATTTTGACTACCATGGAAGTGAAAAAACAAAGATCATGTAAATTTTGAGTATCAATTCCAATTAATTTGATATATATCAACTTCAAGTCTCAAAAACCCCAAATAATATGTTTCGATTATGTAGGTATCAAATTACTTGATTGATTATTTGTTGCAGAATTAGGATAATATGGATTTTTACATTAATTATCAATTTTAGTTGAATTGTTAGGTATCCACATCATCATTCATATCTCATTCATAATGTGAATCAATTATACAAGTAGCAAAACCAGTGCAACCATAACATACCAGGTATCAAATCCATATACATACCAGGTATCAAATTAATTTGCAATAACAATTAAGATGTTAGGTATCCACAATAGCCAACCACAGTAAATAATCAATAATCCAATTAGTTGATGTATCATGATAACAATTATATAACATTTTGACCACCATGGCAGTGAAAAACAAAGATCATGATAAATTTTGAGTATCAATTCCAATTAATTTGATATATATCAACTTCAAGTCTCAAAAACCCCAAATAATATGTTTCGATTGTGTAGGTATCAAATTACTTGATTCATTATTTTGTTGCAGTATTAGGATAATATGGATTTTTACCTTAATTATCAGTATTGAGTATCAATTCCAGTTAATTTGATGTATATCAACTTCAAACCTCAAAACCCCCAAATAATATGTTTCGATTATGTAGGTATCAAATTAATTGATTCATTAGATATACATATTTATCAAAAATCCCGAAAAATTATAAATCATGTTGTTCAATACTATCAGTGAAAAAATATCAATAAATCAATTAGGTAAAGTATCAAACCAAGTTAGATTATTAGGTATTCACATTAACTTCAAAATCCCTAAAAATTTAGGTATCAATTTTAGAAGCAACCACATTTTAAATTCTTTTATTAATACGTCAAACAAATATGCAACATTGATGTGAATACGACTACAAATTCGTGTATTTGTGGGTTTGTGAATATGAAAAGGATTACCTTGGGCAATGGTGCTCGTGAAGTAGTTGAAGAAGATGCTCTACTGGTACGACTTGCATGATGTTTCCGCACTGGAGATCGTGACGTTGAAGGTACATTCTTCTCTTTTTTACCTTTAACTTGTGATGTTTCGCCGGCGTCGTCGCCGGAACTGTTATGGTGTTCAACGTCGGCAACGCCGCCTTCTTCACCACTGTTGGGAACGTCTTGAGTGAGTCCAAGACTAAAGGTTGGAATAGAATCCATTGTTGATAGAGAATGAAGTGAGTTTACAAGAAGATGGAGAAAGAAGAAAATGGAGAACGAAGAAGATGTAGAATGAATAGGAATTTCAGTTTACTGGATGGAGAAAAAAGTGGAAAACATTGATGTTTAAGAAACCGTTTAAAAAGAAAATTTAAAATTTAAATGGTAACTGTCACTCAAATAAAAATAAAAAATTAAAAAATTAAAGAATTTTTTTTTTTTAAAATTAAGAAATGAAATGTAAAAAACTGGTTGACATTAACTATATTTCCATATTTAAAAACAGTACTAAATATATTCTTTAATAAAAAAAAATAAAAGTGAGGTATCAAAAAAAAATGAATTTTATAGAAAAGTCGGGATTTTAGTAGTTTTTATAAATAGTCGGGAAAAAATGATATTTGATAGAAAAAGTTTGGGATTTCCATAATTTTTCCTTTAAAATTAGAACAGGTGGAAATTGGGCCTGCCATAGCCCAATTTTATTTTGTTTCTTATTTATTGTAAGAAAATTTACACAAATACACGATTTATTTTATTAAAATTTTCAATATTCCCTACCATTTAATTTAATTACTAAAATTTCTTTTTTCTAGGTTTTTCCATCTTTTTTTGATACCTAAACAAATAAGAATTCCACTTTCTTTTTTCATGCATTTTTTTGGTAACAGTCCAATCAAAGTCAATCACTTAATTAATTATTTTTCTTTCCCGGTTTATTTGTAGTCAGTTACCATTTTGAATTTACATTGAGAAGCCACAAAACTGTATACCCCTTTTTATGTTACTTTTTCACTTTTTTTCAATTTTTCCGCCCTCTTTCACTTTCCCTTCTCTCTTCCCGTCAGTTGCACCATCGCCATGACATAGTACTGATTGATGAGACTCGGACAGGAGTTAATGATAGGTTGGAGGTTTGGAGACACGCTTTGGAGTCCAAAGGATTTAAACTGAGCAGGATCAAAACAGAATATTTGGAGTGCAAATTCAGTGTTGCGAGGGATGAAGCAGACATTGATGTGAGACTTTGCGGCTCACCCTATCCCTAAGAAGGAAAGCTTTAAGTATCTGGGGTCCATCATCCATAGTAGTTGGAATATCGACGATGATGTCACACATCGTATTGGGGCGGCTTGGACAAAATGGAGGTTGGCCTCTAGAGTATTCTGTGATAAGAAGATACCACTTAAACTCAAAGGTAAGTTCTACAGAATGGTGGTTAGACCATCTTTATTGTATGGGGTGGAGTGTTGGCCTATAAAAAATGTACATGTTCAGAAGATGCAGGTCGCAGAAATGAGGATGTTAAGATGGATGTGTGGTCACACCAGGAGTGATAAGATTAGGAACGAGGCCATTCAGGAGAAGCTAGAGGTGGCCCATGTAGCTGACAAAATGAAGGAAGCGAGACTGCGATGGTTCGGACATGTGCAGAGAAGGAGTACCGATGCCCCTGTCAGGAGATGTGAGAGGCTAAATCTGAGAGCTACACGGAGGGGTAGAGGTAGACCTAAGAAGTATTGGGGGGAGGTGATTAGACATGATATGGTGAAACTTGACCTCACCGAGGACATGACCTTAGATAGGAAGGAGTGGAGGTCGAGAATTAGAGTAGCAGGCTAATAGGATAGATAGGAAGGAGTTGTTAATTGTATACCTTTTATATGTTATTTATCTGCCTTAACATATTATTCTCATGTATTTACTTATTATCATGTGCTTTTCATTATGAATTGCTCTTCCTACCTGTCTGTTTATCCTATCTAGCTTATTATGCCTATGGGTTTTTGTGACGAGGGTTCCCAGGAAACAACCTCTCTACCGCTATGTGATAGTGGTAAGGTCTGCGTACATCTTACCCTCCCCAGACCCCACTTGTGGGATTCCACTGGGTATGTTGTTGTTGTAATCTCCTTCTTTTAGTATAGGTTTAACCCAATCACCTTGTAATAATGTCACGCCCCGGGAGGGTACCCTAGGCGTGGCCGGCACCCAGAGACTATTGCTAGCCCCTGAGCGAACCACTTAGCCTCGTCACATCACTCAACATCAATATAGCGGAAAACAACATAATAAGAGAAACTCAGAAAAGGGCCAAATGGCCAATCATCAATCTCAACGTCAAATGCTTAAGTAAAATACTCCTTAGGTTATAAGGAAAGCGTCCACATCAACTTCAACATCGTATCTACGAAGCCTCTAACCTGACTCAACTGTCTAAGAGGGGTGCCATGACATGTCATGGCTACCGGCTCAACGAAATAAAGGAAAATAACATCGAAGGGTCTCCTCCGGATAGCAAGGAGGCTCACCAAAATCTGAACTCGAAACTTTGGACTTCAACCGTACGCCTGCTGAAATCCTCGAACTCCTGTATTTGCATCATAAAATGATGCAGCGCCAAATGGGGTCAGTACGTGGAATGTACTGACATGTAAAATAGTTGAATAACCAGGTAAGTACACAACAATAAAGAAACATCGACTCCACATCATACTCCATCAGAAATATCAAAAGTCTATCTAAGGCAAGAGATTAGATTAGACAATTGACTCATCAACCTCTCATCAATCATCAACATCATAGCAAGCTCATCTCAAGGAACCTCAACATCAACTCACATCAAAAGAACATCACATCGACTCAAGGGATCATCACCTCGATTCAAAGAAACATCACATCGACTCAAACATCACGTCAACATTAACATCAGAGTTCTATCAAAGGAACCTAACTGGGAGTTTCTCTAACCGACAACCATCACTTATGAGCCAGTGATGATACAACGAAGCGATGCCGTTGCCACATCCATCCAATACCCTGCCCGGGATAAAGGACATCACATCAATGGATCCAATAGAAAACATCAAACATCAGTCCTCTTTTGGGACAAGATAGGAGCCATCCGCATTGCGGTTCAATCCTCTCTTCCTACGCGGGCCACATAGTTAATGGGTTTGAGTGGGACTCACTCTCTACCCATTTCGGTGCTCAATACTCCTCCCAGAACTCGACATGCTCATAAGACATCATCATCATCATCATCAGTCATATAGGGACATAGTACATTATCATCAGTCACATAAGGACATGACATAATACCTCAACATCAACATCGGTCCCAGGGGGACAGAGTACATCATCATCAACATCAGTCACATAAGGACATGACATAATGCCTCAACATCAACATCAGTTCCAGAGGGACATAATACCTCCACTCATAACATCGACATCAACATCAAAACTCAAGGGACATCATTTAGCAATTATATTCTAATGCTAAGACATCATAAAAGATCATGCTCATCAACATCATCATATCATCATCAATACCTCATCATAATATCATCATTCTATCATCATCGTCAAGGCTCTAGACATATTTCCCTAACTTCATTATGCATGCTCTTTTCAAACACAATAATCATAGGGTTTTAAAATGCACTCATAAAATGGATTATAATATAAAGCAAAATAGTGATGATCATCAGTTTATGTAGGGAAATTTCTTATACATAAGATAAAGTAGATTTTTTTTCATGCATCAACTCTTCATATTAACTCTGTCACATCAAGATATGATATTCAACATCTAGGAGGGCACATGGGAGGACATTCCCATGCTTTAGGTTAGCCTTACATACCTGGAATGTTTTGCTAACAAAATTATGCAACACCTCCTCTTGATCTCTTCAACTCAACTCACTTCAAGCCCTAACTTCGGTGACCTTTAGAGAGAATACGCTTTAGAAATTTGGATTTTTGAAACCCTTTCTTAGAAACCGACATTTATTAGTCGCAAGGAAACGTTTAAGATAGTTAGGAATGGACCAAATTACCCTCCGTAATTTAAAAGAATTAATCCCCGTCCTGAAATAACACAGTCCACGGCGCGGACCTGTTGCGGATAGTGTATTTTTGGAAAATTAAACTCCGTAAAAAAATTTACAGAAAACATAAGTGTGGCTCCGCGACCGGTCCGCGACGCGGTCCTATCGCGCAGGCACACTGTTTTCCATTTTGGAACGAAAAATTATCTTTCGACTCGATCGCTCTAAAAATCAACCGAGACCCTCTTCCCACTCCATTTTCAGTGCTGATCACGAATCCACTCTCGAATTTTTGATCCGAGCATCGGTAGACGCATTTTTCGCACACCTCTTCTCTAGGGGTATTTTTGTAATTTACCGGGTGTTACATTATCTCTCCCTTGGGATCATTCGTCATCGAATGATGAGTAGGAACGGTACATGGCATGAATAGACTCAAGGCTCACCTCGATACTCGCTCATTAATATCATCCCCTCAATTTCTCATCGACCTCATTATCATGTAAATGTACACAGACATCAATGCCATAAACAAACATCACATCATGGTGAGAACATCAATTTACATAAAGGTAGGAATGTTACCTTCCACACTTTCATCACCCTCAAGCACGAACAAGTGCGGGTATTTAGCCTTTATCTCTTCCCCAGCCTCCCATGTGGCTTCCTCAACAAATTGATTCCTCCACAGGACTTTGATAGAGGCTATCTCTTTGTTTCTCAATTTGTGAACCTGCCGATCAAGGATCTGGACTGGAATTCCCTCATAAGACAAACTGTCTTTGACTCCCGTGCTTTCCACAGGAATTACCAAGGCAGGATCCCCCAAACATTTCTTCAACATCGAAATATGGAACACCGGATGGATTCCATCTAGTTCGAAAGGTAAATCTAGCTCATAGGCAACCTTCCCAATTCTTCATACGATCTGATAGGGGCCAATATAGCGAGGGCTTAATTTTCCCTTTTTTCCAAATCTCATGACACCCTTCATGGGTGATACCTTCAAGTAAACCCAATTGCTTACCTCAAACTCTAGGTCTCTTCTTCTCACATCTGCGTAAGATTTCTGATGGCTTTGGGCAGTCTTCAATCTTTCCCAAATAATTTTCACCTTCTCCATGGACTGGTGAACAAGATCAGGACCGATCAACTCTGCCTCTCCAACTTCAAACCACCCAATAGGTGATCTACATCTCCTCCCATACAATGCCTCATAAGGGGCCATTTGGATGCTCGCATGATAACTGTTGTTATATGCAAATTCAATCAATGGTAAATGATCATCCCAATTTCCTTTGAAATCAAGGACGCAGGCTCTCAACATGTCCTCCACCATCTGAATAGTGCGCTCTGCCTGACCATCCGTCTGTGGATGAAAGGCTGTGCTCAAACTCACTTTGGTACCCAATCCTTTCTAGAAGGACTTCTAGAATTGAGAAGTAAATTGGGCTCCTCGGTCCGAGATAATGGACAAGGGAACTCCATGCAGCCTCACAATCTCTTGGATATACTTCTTGGCATACTCCTCTGCCGTGTTGGTCGTCTTGACCGCCAAGAAGTGCGCTGACTTCATCATTCTATCCACAATCACCCATATGGAATCATGTTGCCTCCTCGACCTCGGTAGGCCAATGATAAAATCCATGTTAATCATCTCCCATTTCCATTCTAGAATCTCAAAGTTTTGGGCCAAGCCAATTGGCCTTTGATGCTCAAGTTTTACTTGTTGACAATTTGGGCATCTCGAAACAAACTCCGCAATATCCCGTTTCATTCCACTCCACCAATAGACCTCTCTCAAGTCGTGATACATCTTGGTGGAGCCCGGATGAATGGAGTATCTAGTGTTATGGGCCTCAGCTAGAATCCTCTCTCGGACACCATCAACATCAGGGACATATAGCCTACTCTGGTACCTTAATACCCCATCTCCCCCTTTGGAGAAAACCATCACTTTTTGCTTTTGAACATCCTCCTTCATTTGAAGTATAATAGGATCTCGATCCTGCTTCTCTTTTACCTCAGTCACTAGGGACGATGCAGACCCATTCTGAACATTAATTCCTCCCTCGTCGTTCTCCTCAAGCTGGACTCCCAATCGAGCCAACCTATGCACTTCCTTCACTAACTCCTTCTTTTCTCCTTCAACATGGGTTGTGCTACCCATAGAGAACCTGCTAAAAGCATCAGCAACAACATTAGCTTTACCTGGGTGGTACATGATGCTCATGTCATAGTCCTTGAGTAATTCCAACCACCTCCTCTGTCGCAGGTTGAGCTCTCTCTGACTAAAGACATATTGTAAGCTCTTGTGGTCCGTGAACACGTCCACATGCACTCCATACAAGTAGTGACGCCAGATTTTAAGTGCGAACACCACTGCCACCAACTCAAGATCATGGGTCGGATAATTCTTCTCATGAACTTTAAGCTGCCTGGAAGCATAAGCCACCACTTTACCTCTTTGCATTAACACACACCCCAATCCATCTCTGGACGCATCACAGTATATTACAAAACCTTCCGTCCCGTCAGGCAAGGTCAAGACAAGTGCAGTAGCCAACCTAGTCTTTAGCTCCTGGAAACTCTTCTCACATTCTTCAGACCACTCAAACTTGACCTTTTTCTGGGTCAGTTTGGTCAATGGGCGGATAGAGAAGAAAATCCCTCAACAAATCTGCGCTAGTAGCCTGCCAACCCCAGGAAACTCCTTATGTCAGTTGGAGAGGTCGGTCTTGGCCAACTGGCAACCGCTTCAATCTTTTGACCATCCACTCGGATCCCATCACCTGAAACCACATGACCTAGAAAGGCCACTGATTTGAGCCAAAATTCACATTTGGAGAACTTCGCATACAACTCCTGGTCCTTAAGAGTTTGAAGGACAACTCTAAGATGTTTAGCATGCTCTTCCTCACTCCTCGAATATGCCAGAATATCATCAATGAACACAATCACGAACATATCAAGGTAGGGCCTGAACACCCTATTCATCAAATCCATGAAAGCTGCAGGTGCATTCGTCAACCCAAAGGACATGACCAAAAACTCAAAGTGGCCATATCTTGTCCTGAAAGCTGTCTTTGGAATGTCACATTCTCTCACCTTCAATTGGTGATAACCCGATCTGAGGTCTATCTTTGAAAAACATGAGGCACCTTGAAGTTGGTCAAACAAGTCATCTATCCTGGGAAGAGGATATTTATTCTTGACTGTGACCTTGTTCAATTGCCTATAATCTATGCACATTCTCAGTGACCCATCCTTCTTTCGTACAAACAGAACGGGAGCACCCCAAGGAGAAACACTGGGTCTAATAAAACCTTTTTCTAATAGATCCTTCAACTACTCCTTCAACTCTTTCAACTCAGCAGGGGCCATCTTATATGGTGGAATCGAAATAGGCTGCGTCTCAGGAAGTACATCAATACCGAAGTCGATCTCCCTATCAGGAGGGACTCTAGGTAAATCCTCAGGGAACACCTCAGGGAACTCATTCACAATCGGGACCGACTCAAGAGTAGGGGACTTAACATCATCAGATTTAACTCGTACAAGGTGATAGATACACCCTTTAGAGATTAACCTCCTCGCCCTTAGGTAAGAAATAAATTTACCCTTGGGTGCAACATAACCTCCCTTCCATTCTAGGACCGGTTCATTAGGGAAATGAAATGTAACAACAGTCTATGGATGCATGACAAGCATGGAGCCAGTCCGTACCAAGGATTACATCAAAGTCAACCATCTCCAACTCCACCAAATTGGCCAAAGTGTCCCTATGATAGATAGACACTATACAGTCTCTATAGATCCTCTTAGCCAGAATTGACTCACCAGTAGGAGTCGAAACAGTGTAAGGCTCAAGCAAACACTCAGGAAGAATCTCAAACTTATTAGCCATATAGGGTGTCACAAAAGATAAAGTGGCACCCAGGTCAAGCAATGCATATCAATCATAAGAAAAGATTCGGAGCATACCCGTAACAACATCTGGAGCAACCTCTTGATCCCATCGATTTCCCATCGCATACAGACGGTTCGTCCCGCCTCCTACATTTGTAGTAGTTGCCTTCTAATGATTACCCTCAGGGGGCACTATAGAAGACTGAGCTCGATTACCTCTGTCGCTCTACCTCTGATTTCTCATAGGGCACTCATTCTGGAAGTGACCAGGCTGTCCACAGTTAAAGCAAATACTAGTGCCATCACGACATGCGCCAAGATGCAGCTTACCACATCTGCTACAAGGGGGCTTTCCTCTCGGACCTTGAGCAACACTGGCTTGGGACTGAGATCCCTGTGCTCTGAAGTTTTGATGACCATAGGATCTCTGGTCATACCTGTTTTGCTGAACAGGTACACTCACCATCGAAGGTGCATGGCTAGAAGACTTCTTTTGAAAGAAGGTCCTATCACTTTTATTCTTCTTCTGCTGATTAGGCTCATGCCCTGCCGATTTAGCTTTCTTCTTCTGCTGCTCTTCTTTGTCTCTCTTTTTGTCCTCTTTAGTCTGCTGAGCATAGACCATAAGTCTAGCAATATCCATGTCTGGAATCAGCAACGCTGCCTTGCACTCCCTCTTCACATGCCTGCCCAACCCAGACACATACTTCCTCATTCTTGCCCTCATATCAAGGACCATCTCTGGAGCGTATCTGGACAGCTGGATGAACTTCAAGCTGTACTCTTTGACCGTCAGCTCCTCTTGTTTCAGATTCACAAAATCCTCGACTTTTGCCTCCCTCAACTCTTGGGGAAAGAAGTGATCGAGAAAGGCACTCTCGAACTCTTCCCACTCAGTCGTTTCAACATCCTCACCTCTACCATCCTCCCACTGGTTATACCAGACATTGGCAACGTCCTTAAGCTGATAAGAGACTAGTTCGACTCCCTCCACCTCAGTCGCATGCATAGCCCTCAAGATTTTACGCATCTCATCAATGAAGTTTCATGGGTCCTCCTCAACCTTTGACCCCGTATAGACTGGTGGCTTCATCCTCGGGAAATCTCGGAGCCTGGTTGCAGCCGTAGGCTCTTGGGAACTGGAGCTAGGGGCCTGGGGACCGCGACTGCTACTCTGAGAGGCCACTAACTGGGTAAGCATAGCAATAGCTCCCCTGAAGTCTGCTTTCGAAGTGGAGGCTGACTAAACAGGAGGTGCTGGTGGAGCCTCAGCAGCTCTATCAGGTCGTCCCCGTCTCCTTGTCCCATGCTGATTTGGGGCCGCGGGTAAAGGATTCTCAGTATCAGGGACTGAGGCATCTCTTTGGGCAGCAGTACGTTTAGGAGGCATTATCTGCAAACGCGTAACGCACGAATTAGAAAGGGCTTCACAGAGCCAAGCTCTAGCGCACGAACTCAGAACACCAAAGAATGGTAACCATTTCCTAAATGCCCTGTAGCATTCTGTTTATGAAGTGTGGTGCACAACACACGCATAAACAAGACTCTACTAGACACGGCTTCATAGACTCCCTAGGACTCTTGAACTCTGTGCTCTAATACCAAGTTTGTCACGCCCCGGGAGGGTACCGTAGGCGTGGCCGGCATCCAGAGACTATTGCTAGCCCCTGAGCGAACCACTTAGCCTCGTCACATCACTCAACATCAATATAGTGGAAAACAACATAATAGGAGAAACTCAGAAAAAGGCCAAATGGCCAATCATCAATCTCAACGTCAAATGCTTAAGTAAAATACTCCTTATGTTATAAGGAAAGCGTCCACATCAACTTCAACATCGTGTCTACGAAACCTCTAACCTGACTCAACTGTCTAAGAGGGGTGCCATGACATGCCATAGCTACCGACTCAACGAAATAAAGGAAAATAACATAGAAGGGTCTCCTCCGGATAGCAAGGAGGCTCACCAAAATTTGAACTCGAAACTTTGGACTTCAACGGTGCGCCTGCTGAAATCCTCGAACTCCTGTATCTGCATCATAAATTGATGCAGCGCCAAATGGCGTTAGTACGTGAAATGTACTGGCATGTAAAATAGCTGAATAACCAAGTAAGTACACCACAATAAAGAAACATCGACTCCACATCATACTCCATCAGAAATATCAAAAGTCTATCTAAGGCAAGAGATTAGATTAGACAATTGACTCATCAACCTCTCATCAATCATCAACATCATAGCAAGCTCATCTCAAGGAACCTCAACATCAACTCACATCAAAAGAACATCACATCGACTCAAGGGATCATCACCTCAATTCAAAGAAACATCACATCGACTCGAACATCACGTCAACATTAACATCAGAGTTCTATCAAAGGAACCTAACTGGGAGTTTCTCTAACCGACAACCATCACTTATGAGCCAGTGATGATACAACGAAGCGATGCCGTTGCCACATCCATCCAATACCCTGCCCGGGATAAAGGACATCACATCAGTGGATCCACAAGAAAACATCAAACATCAGTCCTCTTTTGGGACAAGATAGGAGCCATCCGCATTGCGGTTCAATCCTCTCTTCCTACGCGGGCCACATAGTTAATGGGTTTGAGTGGGACTCACTCTCTACCCATTTCGGTGCTCAATATTCCTCCCAGAACTCGACATGCTCATAAGACATCATCATCATCATCATCAGTCATATAGGGACATAGTACATCATCATCAGTTACATAAGGACATGACATAATACCTCAACATCAACATCGGTCCCAGGGGGACATAGTACATCATCATCAACATTAGTCACATAAGGACATGACATAATACCTCAACATCAACATCGGTCCCAGAGGGACATAATACCTCCACTCATAACATCGACATCAACATCAAAACTCAAGGGATATCATTTAGCAATTATATTCTAATGCTAAGACATCATAAAACATCATCCTCATCAACATCATCATATCATCATCAATACCTCATCATAATATCATCATAATATCATCATCGTCAAGGCTCTAGACATATTCCCTAACTTCATTATGCATGCTCTTTTCAAACACAATAGAAACTGCACTCATAAAATGGATTATAATATAAAGCAAAATAGTGATGATCATCAGTTTATGTAGGGAAATTTCTTATACATAAGATAAAGTAGATTTTTTTTCATGCATCAACTCTTCATATTAACTCTGTCACATCAAGATATGATATTCAACATCTAGGAGGGCACATGGGAGGACATTCCCATGCTTTAGGTTAGCCTTACATACCTGGAATGTTTTGCTAACAAAATTATGCAACACCTCCTCTTGATCTCTTCAACTCAACTTCCTTCAAGCCCTAACTTTGGTGACCTTTAGAGAGAATACGCTTTAGAAATTTGGATTTTTGAAACCCTTTCTTAGAAATCGACATTTATTAGTCGCAAGGAAATGTTTAAGATAGTTTGGAATGGACCAAATTGCCCTCCGTAATTTAAAAGAATTAATCCCCTTTCTGAAATAACACAATCTGCGACGCGGACATGTTGCGGATAGTGTATTTTCGAAAAATTAAACTCCGTCAAAAAATTTACAGAAAACATAAGTGTGGCTCCGCGACCGGTCCGCGACGCGGTCCTGTCGCAGGCACACTGTTTTTTGTTTTGGAACGAAAAATTATCTTTCGACTCGATCGCTCTAACAATCGACCGAGACCCTCTTCCCACTCCATTTTCAGTGCTGATCACGAATCCACTCTCGGATTTTTGATCCGAGCATCGGTAGACGCATTTTTCGCACACCTCTTCCCTAGGGGTATTTTTGTAATTTACCGGGTGTTACAGATAACCAAGATCTCCCATCGTCTTCTCCGATTTCAATGGAACAAATTGATACTAAAAACACTTAATTAATTATTTCAATGGCAGATGAACCATCAAGTATTACTATTATGTTTCCAATGTGATGACACCCGCACAAGGTGATACCTGTAATTTTATTCTCAAACAGACATGACTATCACTCCCTGTTTAACTGATACCTGCAGGTGGTATCGAACCATGTCATACTCACACACATGACCACTTTATTTATTGTATAGTGACATAGTCAGGTACATATTAGTGATACCTACAAAGATATGTTAACCAAATTCAAATCAAATGCTCAAGTATCAATATTATGTTTCCAGTCTAATAATTCCTGCACTTTATGATAACTGCAAGTTTTCTCTATCATACCATGCTTAATTGACACATGCAGGTTGGTATCAGTCCATGTCACACAGACACACATGTCCCACTCACACCATGTCTCACACTTATTGGTATCAAAATGTCACACATTAGTTGTAGTGAAACCTGAATTTTTTCTGCCACTTTAATACTTGCAAAGATATATTAAGTATCACTATTATGTTTTCAGTCTAATGATTCCTGCAATTTGTGATAGCTGCAAATTGAATCACAATTTCTTTCCTATGCTCATCAATACCCAACTCCGCAACAATGGCCGAACGTAGGTTACTATAAGAAATGTTATCGCCAACTATGACGCCATCACTTTTGTATCCAGTGTATATCACGTTAGATTCCCATCTTTCCGAATGACGAATCAAAATTGAAATATTCATTTCTGTTGAAAAGCTTCTCAACAATGGCGACTGCGTTTTTTTTGTTGGAATTTTTTTTCTAGAAAAACAAATTTGGTTTCGTGATTTTGTTTGAGAATTTATTGGGATTGCTTAGTATTCAACAGTCCAATCAGCGTCAATTAAGGAATCAGATCAAAAGATCTGTTACAATTCCTTAATAAACGTAACTGTTTCCATATTTAACAATCATTTTTTAGGTATCATCCGATATTTTTTAGGTATCTTCGTTTTATGCTTGTGTATCAAAGTTCTCAAAAAAGTTGGTATAATTAGTAATTTTGATAAAAATCGGTATTTTTGAATATTTTCTTCATTCAGTTTGGTATTTATCAAATTTATACTTTATTGTATATTTATTTGCTTGTGATGCATGCTTTAACTCTAACAGTGTTGGTATTTGTTTTGTTTTAATCTAATTTAATTTCCCTAAAAAGTCTACCGTTTATGTTAATTCTTTAAATGTCTTGGAATATTTTGACGATGAAGTCACTTTTTTTTAAGGAATTTGAATCTATGAATTTCCCTTAAAAATATTTCAAATATCTTCTTTGAAATAACTTATGAATATTTTTCTTCTTTTAACACTTAGATATTTTAGTGGATTTTAAAACTCTTGTCATCTAGTCTAATTTACTAACTCCATTAATTAAGTAAATTTGGGTAGAGTTTAATGTTATTTTCCTCTTGATTATTTTTCTTTTTTTAAGAAAAGTAGTTCACTTAGTTTTTCTAGTCATTTATTTAAATAGTCTTTTTTTTTTAAAGTTAGCCAATATTCAATAAATATGAGTAGATTTTAAATATTTTTATTTTTTGATCATTTTAAATATCTCACTTAGACTTTTTCTAGTAATTAATTTAAACTAATCATTTTTTAAAGTTAGTCAAAATTATCTAGTCGACGGATAACCGCGCGTTAGCGGCTATTTCGAGTGCGTAAAACCTTCGCGAAGTGGAAATATGAACCCGAACCCTTTCTTTGGATTTTAAAAAGATTTTTTTAAAAATATTTTAATTAGTTTTTTCTTGATTTTTCCTTAAAAAATTAAGTGGTGACTCTCAAAATTTTGAAGAATCGGTTTTACTTAAATCAATTAAGTAATAAGTCGAATTTTCAAAATCCAAGTCATTTTTTAAACTAATCAATCGATTTTTTTTGTTGAATATTTTTGTGTCTTCACTAATATGATATTTTATGTTTTTCTTAAACATTCTAGATGTTTGTATTTTGGTAGGATTAAAGAAATATTTGAATCATAATTTGATTATATGTTTTTATAAGTACTTCATCAAAATATCCAAAAAAAAAAATCAAAAACACTAAAATTTTGAAAAAATTTAAAAATTCAAAAAACCCAAAAAATCCGAAAATCTAAGAAACCCGAAAAAATCTGAAAAATTTGAGCTTTATTGGTTTGGTTTGATCTATATATTAAAA
Organism: Solanum rostratum; assembly: GCA_029948455.1. Lineage (NCBI taxonomy): Eukaryota > Viridiplantae > Streptophyta > Magnoliopsida > Solanales > Solanaceae > Solanum > Solanum rostratum. Next base: position 9,412,287 of record CM057053.1, on the reverse strand, counting down.
AATCCAACACAAATAATTTGGTTTGATATTTAAAAAATTCAAATCAACCCAATCCATGTGCATTCCTAATTGTATAATCCTGTTGAATATTAAAAAAAATATTTGACAGAGTATATTAGAAAAAATTGTTCATGTATTACTTATTACTATTATTCGTACCAAACAATCCCAAATAGTCAATGCTTATCAACTTACCAAATTTTTTACTAGTGAATTTTGTATGTTTTTTTTTTCCTGATAATTGTATTATTGATAAGCCAATTTAATGGTAAAATTAATCTGCTAATTAATGGTAAAGCATGAGATACACATTATGTCAATTCGTCACTCCAAATTCGAACCAAAAAATCAATTAAAAAAAATATGTCTATACACAATTTTAATTTTTAAATATCATTTTTTCAATATAAAATCTATCATTACTAAAAATTACTATTTTTCCACTGGCAGTTATTCCAATAAATATCATTTTTTATATGTAAAAATTAGAAAGATTTTTAATATTTTAATGAAATTCTATTTTTCGTCATATATTTTTAAACGGAGTGATTCGATAGGAAAAAAAAACATATAATGAGGAAAAACACTATGTTTCCAATGGTGTATTTGGAAATGATTTTTTTCTTTGGTCTTTTTTTTTTCTTTCAAAAATATTTTAAAAATTATGTTGATTATACATATGAATGATTTTTATTGATGAATTTTACAAATGTGAGCATCAGGTTGACTAGTTTTCAAGTGATTTTTTTTTCCTACTCTCTAAACTTCTAAATTTTTTTTCAAGTGAAACATTTATACATTTATTCAAACACAATTTAAATTTTTAAAGATTATTTTTTAATTTTAATTTTAAATATTTATTTTCATTAATGTCGCTCATTTATGCCTAAATGCTTACTTAATTTCAACTACTACACTTTATATACAATAATAATATAGCCAATAAAAATTATTACACTTTATATACATCACTTAATTCACGTATATACATCTAAAAAAATAAAAAGTGATTTTTTTCTAGACAGACTTAAATAGAAAAGTAAGATATATCATCAATTACATAGATGAAGTATCATATATTGATTTGAATTATTATAGTATCTCATAACTTCAAATTCTAGATTTTATCTTTGCCTATTTCATCATTTTATTTTATTTTCTATATATTTTTACTGGACTCTAGTGGTATCCAAATCTATACTATATATATAAGTGTCAGTAAAGCTGCTCACGCACTATCACGAACAAAAAATTGACGTGATGACACTTGCTCAATCCTACCAGAACAAGTCAGGATTAACCTAAAGAAAAATAGAAATAACATGCAAAAGTAACTAAATAGAGTAGATAATTAATGCTGAAAATCTTCACAACTTAAATACCACGCAAGGATTGGTTGTCACGTGTACAAGTCATTAGCCATACAAAAATCAAAAGAACTATAAGTCTGAAGATTCTTTCTTCTCGAATAAAACAAAGCAGAAAAGAAATAGGAACAAGAGAGTCAGTCAGATGACAACACTTTGAAATATTTCAAGTTGGGTTTTTTTCCTTTTCATTTTTCATATGAAATTGACTGCATCTTTCAATGGGGCACTCTATTGAGTATGCGATTTGTTGTAAGTATAGTTTCCCCCACAAGTTTTGTGTTAAACCTGCACTTATAAGTAAGGGCATTCATCATTTTCTTTAGAGTACGGTTTTTCTTCTCCGCAATCCCATTAGATTGGGGTGAATAAAGGGTAGTCGTTTGATGGATAATTCCATTTTCCAAATATATTTCTACAAATAGAGATTCATATTTTCCACCCCTATCACTTCTTATCATTTTTATTTTTTAATCCAACTGATTTTCAACTTTAGTTTTGTATTGCCTAAATGTTTCAATTGCTTCATCCTTACTTGATAGTAAATAAATATAGCAATATCTAGTGCAATCATCAATAAAAATTATAAAATACTTTTTTCCACCACGCGTTAGTGTTGACTTCATATCACAAATGTCCGTGTAAATCAAGTCTAAAGTATTGGAATTCCTTTCAACAAACTTATAATGATGCTAAGCAAACTTAGCTTCCACGCATACTTGACATTTTGTTTTATTGCACTCTAAATTAGGCAGCACTTCTAAGTTAATCAATTTTCGCAAGGTCTTATAATTGACATGTCCCAAACATTTATGCCATAAATCGCTTGACTCAAGCAAGTAAGTAGAACTAGAACTTTTATTATCAGCAATAACAATTATATTAGCTTAAACAGGCCCTCTCAAAGGTAGCCCTTTCCTACGTACACTTTATTTTTACTAATTACAATTTTATCAGAAATAAATACATATTTGAATCCATTTTTAGGAAGAAGTGAAGTAGAAATCAAGTTCTTTCTTAATTCAGGAACATGAAGCACATTCTTGAGAGTAACCACCTTGCTAGATATCATTACCAAGAGAACTTTGCCTATTCCTTCAACCTTTGTAGTTGCCAAGTTTGCCATATAGATTTTGTTATCACCTTGAGTAGGATAATATGATGCAAAAAAGTTCTTTATTGGCATACATAGAGGGTGGCACCAGAATCTATCCACCACCCTCTTAGGTTGCCAACAAGATTGCATTTAGAAAGCATGGCACATAAATCTTCCTCGAATTCATCAACATTTGCTTGATCTTTCTTCTGTGCTATCTTTGGAGCCTTACAATTTGCAGCCTTGTGACCATTTTTGCCACAATTAAGCAATTAACTTTAAATTTCTTCTTAGGTTGACTGCTTTGCTGTACAGAATTGGTCTTTCTCTTCTTAGACCTTTTATCGTCAACAATGTTGGCTCCCAATATTGCTGAATTTCCACGAGATCTTTCCTTAGGAGCTTTATTGTCCTCTTCAATTGTCAATCTTACAATGAGATCTTCTGGGGATATCTCTTTTTGCTTATGCTTTAAGTAATTTTCCACGAGATCTTTTCTTAGGAGCTTTATTGTCCTCTTATATTCTAAATCTTACAATGAGATCTTCTGGGGACATCTCCTTTCGCTTATGCTTTAAGTAATTTTTGAAGTCCTTCCACAAAAGAAGTAACTTCTCAATCAATGCAGCTACTTGGAGGGCCCGATTAATCACTAGACCTTCTGTGAGTAGATAATTGATAATCACTTGTAATTCCTGAACTTGAGTAATCACAGATTTGTTATCTACCATCTTGTAATCCAAAATTTTTTCCATGATGAAATTCTTCAATATGGCATCCTCTGTCTTATACTTCTTTGCTAAAGCATCCTGATGAGTCACGAAAATACGACTTTTATGACGCTTAATACATAGAATTATTGTGAGTTCTTAAGCGCATTTGTTAGAGTAATAGGCGTTTTATGTTTGTTTTGTAGGAAAAGCAGGATTTCATGGAATTATGGGCGTTGGACTGATTTGAGGTGATTTGGAGCTGAAATTGGCTAAATCGTGGAAGAGCACTGCTGGTGGATGGTCTGGACACACCATATGATACTTATGTGTGGCTGGAAACCAAAGAAAGATAGCAATAACGCAGCAACAAAGGTTAAGATGCAAACGTCACAAGCTATCTCGGAGGAATAATCAAGACGCGTTGATAATGTTGCGTGTGGAGTGTGTGCTGCCCATGATCAGTTATGTAGCAATATGATGGGGTGAGGATTGTGCTAACACAGTAACCAAAGGATCCAAGAGTCTACGGAACAAGACAAAACCAAAAAGGAGAAAGGGAACATACCACGGGCATGTTCACGGCCCGTGGTGATGTTGACGAGTCGTGCAGCGGACCGTCCAGTTGAAGCCTCCAGGAACGACATTGAATACTTCACCACGACCCTTTTGCACGGACCGTGGTTCACGCCACGGACCGTGATGATGCTCGTGTGAAGCACCTAGGCGGCAAGAAAGGAAAGAAAGCCAGACGGAAGGCCAAACGGCCCGTTACACTTGACACGGGCCGTGTCACGGGGCGTGAAGAGGACCACGGGACGTGTCATGGAGCGTGCGACAGTTTGCAACAAGAAATCCAAGTCCAATTAGGATTCTTTCCCTACTTAGTTTAGGTTTACTTTTCCTACTCGTTTTAGGATTGTTTTAAGACTATAAATAGAGCTGGGTTTTATAGATTAAAGGGGGGATCTTGCACCCCATAATTGGGGGCTGCTGGACAAACTACTGGAAGGGACTTTTTCCAGATTTTCTCTTCTATAACTACGCTGGACAGCAAGCAAAAATCCAACAATGGTAGTTGTGAGTTTGTGATTATCGCTTTGAGTCTTTAAATTCTTGTTTGCTTTGCGTTGTGGCGTGTGAATTAAGAATTGATTTCTTCTCCCTTGCTAGTAATTTCTAACATGGATTACATGATGATTCTTGTTCTAAACCTTGCAAGTTCAATAATCTAGACTCACAACTAGGATTGTGGGAACCATGACGACTTAATGAAATAGGCAAACGAAAGGTTTAATTGAGACTTGTATTGTAAGTATTGTGATTTCCTTTGCTTAAAAGTCTTTCTTGATGAGTGCACGCATTGAGAACTCGCCCGTATTCATTAGTTGTCTGAAAGGAAATTAATGATTAGGAAAAGGGAATTACAACAGTAGATAGAGGCAATCGACCTACGTTTAAGTCACTTGAGCCCGAGAGGGGATGGTACACTTAGGCTTGGGGATTAGCTTGTATCTAAAGAACTTGAGACCGAGAGGTGATAGTTTTCTGAAATCCAAAGCGAGGTTTAGCATCGAAAACATTCTGAGACCGAAAGGAGATGAATGATATAATTCTAGGAAGGACCGAGAGGTGAACTAGAAGTTACCCAACTCGCTAGATTTTGCATGCAATATAAAGAACAATAAACCCAACGTTAAATGCTTAATAGTTATGTGTCATGGGGACTGCATACTCTAGGTTATCACTAACTGTCTAAGCCTTAGTTTATTTTATCTGCATTCATACTCATAGTAGGATCTTAGTTCAAAAACCCCCCATTTTTACTCTTTCGCATTGTTTGTTTTCTGGAAATAGAACCAACGATCGAAATAGGATAACTAGTAAAGTTGTTTTAGCCTATTCCCTGTGGGATCGACCCCGACTCTTAGTTGGGTAAATATACTGCTAACGATCGTCCATATTCTGTAAAAAGGAGTATGTGTGAACGTTATCAAAAATGGCGCCGTTGCCGGGGAATACGGTTTTGAAATCATCTACTAGTTTTCTATTTAGGTTAATGTTCTATTTTCTAGTTTTACTATTTGTTTTTGCTTTTTGTTTCTGTTTTGATTTCCACATGGGACAAAGTACTGCGAAACTAATGATGCCATCCAAAGAAGTATTTGGTCTCTTCATTTTTATACCACCACCCCTAGAGCATAGTAGAAAAATGGAAAAGAAGCTAGGGGTGCAGTTCATAAGTTCAAAGTGGAGGAAAAAGTGGAAGGCAACATATGTGGATACCTGATGAAGTCTGAGTAATCAGGTACATTACTACTGATGCCTAGGGCATCGCAGGTATGATCACTTCCCTTGTTTGGTACATTGGTTTGACATGCATTGGGGACAATGCATAAATCTTGATGGGGAGTGGGGCATCCTGAACCCTGAGGAGTTTTTCTTGCCATGTTTCTTTTCTCTAAAGGTGTATTATCTAGTAGAACTGGCATGTTTAGGTTGTTTTCGTTTGTGTAAATATAAGTGTTTTTAAGAGTCTATAGTAACCCATAATTATTGTAAACAAAATGCCCCAATCCAAAACAATTCAAAAGGCTTGTATATGCACACATCTCATCCTGACTAACTTATGTGATCCTTGTAAAGCATTGTATACATTGTCTAGTTGGCGTCTTGATGAATGAAGCATGACTGTGTTGGTTAGTACTGAATATGTGGGATAGGTGCCATGTGCGTGTGAGCTTATTTGCTTAATTCGATTGATACACTTGTAAGCTAGAACTTGCCTGGTTAGTCCCACCAAAACACTTGAATGATTGGATTAGGATAGGATCTTAGGCCATTTTTGTTGTAAAATCACTTAGCCTAAAATCAACCAACCAAATGAAATTGTTCCCATTGAACCAAAAGTTGAGCCTTAGTAGACCTTTTCTTTCTAATCACCCAACTCACCTTCCTTATCTATCCAAGATCTTCACATTGGCCCTGGTCCTTTAAAAAGGACATTGTGAACCTCAACTCAGGCCAAAAGCCTAAGTTGAGGGTGGCTTATATTGGCCCTGGTCCTTTAAAAAGACATTGTGAACCTCAACTCAGGCCAAAAGCCTAAGTTGAGGGTGGCTATTGTAAGAAAAACAGAAAAGTATGGAAAAGAGTCAAGTGATGAGAGGAGAAGAAAAGCTCGAGATGTGATCGTGAGTAAAACAAAAGAGAATGAATGAAAACGGAAATCACGCTCAACTGCAAAGGAAGTTGGGAAAATAGGGGCAATAAGAGTTTGGGGGACAAAAGTAGTGACTGAGTCAAAACAAGGTCTTGGAACGAATAGTTAGTCACTGTAATCCTAAATGTATCTCACCCAAGCCCAAGCCTACATTACAAGCCGCAGTCCTAAAGTGATCCTAAAAAGGTCATTCATGAGTCAAGGTGGTGAAAATAAGGGCAAGCCTATGGTCCATACTTGTGTGTCAGTTGAAAATCTTTTGTTGAGTGCGAGTGTCTACATTCCAGTCTCTGTGTTGCATTTATATACTGTGTGTGAGACTTCTTTGTAGTGAGGGGCACTATCATTGCACTATTTGGTTGCTATACTAACTGGTTCATCTTTTTTCTTGAGCTTATTTGTTCCAACGAAATACGGTGTAATGCTTAATTTGATCTATATGAGTCTGCTTGGATGTGAACACATTGCAAGTTTACTTTTTGGGCATGAGTTTGATGATTGAGGGGTTGCTATGTACTTCTTGTTAAACACTTGTCTTTGCGCGTCGTCATGTTTTGTTTTTGCTCATCGCTTGAGGACAAGCAATGATTCTAAGTTGAGGGTGTTGATGAGTCACGAAAATACGACTTTTACGACGCTTAATACATAGAATTATTGTGAGTTCTTAAGCGCATTTGTTAGAGTAATAGGCGTTTTATGTTTGTTTTGTAGGAAAAGCAGGATTTCATGGAATTATGGGCGTTGGACTGATTTGAGGTGATTTGGAGCTGAAATTGGCTAAATCGTGGAAGAGCACTGCTGGTGGATGGTCTGGACACACCATATGATACTTATGTGTGGCTGGAAACCAAAGAAAGATAGCAATAACGCAGCAACAAAGGTTAAGATGCAAACGTCACAAGCTATCTCGGAGGAATAATTAAGACGCGTTGATAATGTTGCGTGTGGAGTGTGTGCTGCCCATGATCAGTTATGTAGCAATATGATGGGGTGAGGATTGTGCTAACACAGTAACCAAAGGATCCAAGAGTCTACGGAACAAGACAAAACCAAAAAGGAGAAAGGGAACATACCACGGGCATGTTCACGGCCCGTGGTGATGTTGACGAGTCGTGCAGCGGACCGTCCAGTTGAAGCCTCCAGGAACGACATTGAATACTTCACCACGACCCTTTTGCACGGACCGTGGTGCATGCCACGGACCGTGATGATGCTCGTGTGAAGCACCTAGGTGGCAAGAAAGGAAAGAAAGCCAGACGGAAGGCCAAACGGCCCGTTACACTTGACACGGGCCGTGTCACGGGGCGTGAAGAGGACCACGGGACGTGTCATGGAGCGTGCGACAGTTTGCAACAAGAAATCCAAGTCCAATTAGGATTCTTTCCCTACTTAGTTTAGGTTTACTTTTCCTACTCGTTTTAGGATTGTTTTAAGACTATAAATAGAGCTGGGTTTTATAGATTAAAGGGGGGATCTTGCACCCCATAATTGGGGGCTGCTGGACAAACTACTGGAAGGGACTTTTTCCAGATTTTCTCTTCTATAACTACGCTGGACAGCAAGCAAAAATCCAACAATGGTAGTTGTGAGTTTGTGATTATCGCTTTGAGTCTTTAAATTCTTGTTTGCTTTGCGTTGTGGCGTGTGAATTAAGAATTGATTTCTTCTCCCTTGCTAGTAATTTCTAACATGGATTACATGATGATTCTTGTTCTAAACCTTGCAAGTTCAATAATCTAGACTCACAACTAGGATTGTGGGAACCATGACGACTTAATGAAATAGGCAAACGAAAGGTTTAATTGAGACTTGTATTGTAAGTATTGTGATTTCCTTTGCTTAAAAGTCTTTCTTGATGAGTGCACGCATTGAGAACTCGCCCGTATTCATTAGTTGTCTGAAAGGAAATTAATGATTAGGAAAAGGGAATTACAACAATAGATAGAGGCAATCGACCTACGTTTAAGTCACTTGAGCCCGAGAGGGGATGGTACACTTAGGCTTGGGGATTAGCTTGTATCTAAAGAACTTGAGACCGAGAGGTGATAGTTTTCTGAAATCCAAAGCGAGGTTTAGCATCGAAAACATTCTGAGACCGAAAGGAGATGAATGACATAATTCTAGGAAGGACCGAGAGGTGAACTAGAAGTTACCCAACTCGCTAGATTTTGCATGCAATATAAAGAACAATAAACCCAACGTTAAATGCTTAATAGTTATGTGTCATGGGGACTGCAACTCTAGGTTATCATTAAACTGTCTAAGCCTTAGTTTATTTTATCTGCATTCATACTCATAGTAGGATCTTAGTTCAAAAACCCCCCATTTTTACTCTTTCGCATTGTTTGTTTTCTGGAAATAGAACCAACGATCGAAATAGGATAACTAGTAAAGTTGTTTTAGCCTATTCCCTGTGGGATCGACCCCGACTCTTAGTTGGGTAAATATACTGCTAACGATCGTCCATATTCTGTAAAAAGGAGTATGTTTGAACGTTATCACATCCCAGAGGTCTTTGGAGGTTTCCATATTACTGTACACATTGTATAAGTCATCATAAAGCCCATTCAGAATATAATTCTTGCATAAGAAATCAGAATGCTTCCAAGCTTCAATAATCATAAAGCGTTCATCTTCCGGAGTTGACTCCGCTAACACAGGAACACTTTCTTTGATGAATCATTGAAGATTCAAAGTAGTTAAATAAAATCGCATCTTTTGCAGCCACCTCTTAAAATTCATACCAGTAAATTTTTCAGGTTTTTCAGTCGATGCTATGGCAGTGCAACACTTGTACGACTCGATGAGACAATATTCATTGCTGCAATTTTCGATGTCGTATCACTCATGACATCAGTTTCTTTTGTCATCTTGTTGTTAGAAAAAGACAAGTACACTTAGTCATTTCAAATAAAGACTTGATCTTTATTTTCACTTTGTTTCTAGTTTAACTGTGAAGTTTATAACTCTTAGTCATTAACCAAATGAACTTCGATATTCTGACGAACTTTTTAAGTTCTCTAGCTCAATATCGATTTCAAACCAAGCATAAACCCACAAAAGTGTTAATATCTAGAAACCAATTTATAACTACAGAATAAGATATTAATTTCCTTAAGAATGTTGTTACTGTAAGTAATAATGAAAATTGGGTTGTACAAACTCTAATTTTTCCAATGAAATAACATCATAAAAATTTCATATAATTTATGTAATATTCAATATGAAGTTAAATCGATTTCAAGTACATTCGACTAGATGAAAGGAGAAGGGATTCAAGTTCTCTGAGTCCACAGAGTTTCCTTAAGAAAATTATTTCCCTCAAGTATTCGAGGTTATGGAATATATCCACCGAGGATAAAATGACTCATGATAAACAAATAGTGGTACCCCAAATTTGTTGTCCAGTGAACCACTCAATGGCTTATAATCACATTTGAATTTTTCAAAACAACACTTTTTCCTTTTGAAACTTGTCTTAAACCTTTCTACTAAAAGTTCCTTTATTTTTCTCTCTTAAGTTCTTCCAACATCTGAGAAAGATTCAGATATTTATAGCCAATAGGATGGTATGATGATTCATTTATAGTAGACGAAAGGTTGTAGTGAAATACGAAAGATTGCATGAATGTTCATGAAAGAAATGAATTAATTCATAGTTGCAACTTTCATATTTTGTTCAATACACCAATCTTTATATAATGTACCATTATCCATTCACCCATTATATATTGAACCTAACATATTGATCGTGGGTTAAGTTTAGAAGGGGTAGGAAAAAGCCTAGAATGCTCCCAAAAAAATTTAAAAAATTGCACTATGAAAACCAAGTCCGCATCGGGAACTTGGGCACTCCATGGGCAATTTTCATCGAAAATCTTCCGATTGAGTTTCTAATTTCGTAAAAAAATATTGGAATCACCATTAAGTGCAAATCCGCGACAAGTTTGTGATGCGGACATATCGCACACTTATTTATACTTGCGTTTTTGCTTTAGAAAAATTATTTTTTGATCTGGTTGCTCTAAAAATCAACCAAAACTATTTTTCCACCCAATTTTTTGTGTTGATCGCATTTTTGGCCTCAGATTTTGCTGAAAATGTCTAGGAAGACGCGTTATGCAAGCGCCTATCATTTAGGGGTATTTTGGTAATTTTACTAAGTGTAACAGGACGTCCTTTACTCTAGTTAGGTATTGGATGGATGTGACAACGACATCATTTCGTTGTATCATCACCGCCTCATAGATGATGGTTTTCGATTAGAGAAACTCTCACATAGGTCCTGATAGTACTCCGAATGATTGGATGAGATTGTATATGATTGGTCATTATCTAAACCTTATTCTTACTTTAGACTTATGACACTTTAGTGAGTTCTTGCCTTCATAATTGAGATTGTCTGAGTTAATATTGTTCTTTCTTGATGCATGTTTCTTTCTTCCATATTACATATTCGTACATGCCACGTACGGACATCCATTTAGACTTGCATCATTTTATGATGCAGAGACAGGTACTAGAGATCATCAACAGAGTTAATATTGTTCTTTCTTGATGCATGTTTCTTTTTGCCATATTACTTACTCGTACATGCCACGTACTGACATCCATTTAGAATTGCATCATTTTATGATGCAGAGACAGGTACTAGAGATCATCAATAGACACATCGTTGAGGATCTATTCGCATTCAATTGATTGGTAAGACTTTGCTTTTGGAGGATGTCCATGTTACTCTCATTTAGCTATTAGAGTTTTGATTTGCTTTTATTTTATTCTGAGGTAGCCATGAACCTGTCATTGACACCACTTAGTCAGATGAATAGAGGCTTCATAGACTAGATTGTTGAGTTATGATTGGATGTTGTTTTTGGCCTAGTCTCTTTCTTTCTAGTCTTATTCAGTTCATTCTCTCTACATCTTATCGTGTGAAATTATACTAAATATATTGTTGTTATGTTATATGACTTAATCACTGTCTAATAATAGCGAGGAGGACCTTTATTACTCCCTCCATTCTAACTTCTAATTTATATGACACCTTTTGATACTAAAGTTTTCATATATGTTTTAAATATTTTGAATTGTCAATTAGTATGACTTATCTTAGTTTTTACATAGTTTACAAATATATAAATTTCATTTGAAAAAATTTAAAAATTTTCCAAATAAATCTTTAATGAAACTTAAACTATTTGAATCTAAAAAAAATAGAAAGTGCCATACGGAAAATATTGATTAGGAGTCCAATGTTATAAGGAAGTAGTGAGAATGAATTACAATTGAAATGTTAGAGCATGACTTTTTAATATTAAAGTGTATTATTTTAATAAGTATAAATTAAAAACAGTAGTGATCAATTATATATTTTATTGTAATTTATATAATCAAAATAAATAGTACAAATATTTAACATGTTTAGGAAGGAGTGGATGTAAATCAAAATAGATAGTACAAACATTTAACACGTTTAGGGAGGAGTGGATGTAAATCAAAATAGATAGTACAAACATTCAACACGTTTAGGAAGGAGTGGATGGTTGTTGTTGTGGTTGTGGTGGTCCTGGTGATTGTGAGATTCTTTCATTAATTTTAAAAAATTATTCATCTTTTTTTACACTTATTTGGGATGGGGGGCGGGGGGCGGGGGGGGATGATGGGGTAAGTAAAATACTTTAAATTTTATTCTTAGAAAATTAGTTTCTTTTTTTTGGATAATGATATTTTGATCTTTAATTTTTAACTAATATTAATAGTTTATTTAATTTTTTTTATCAAAGTGTAACATTTTATCCCCGTAAAATGTCATGTGGCAAAAATTTTTAAAATAAAAGAACGAGTGTATTACACTGTCGCACACCAAGCCTACATCTTGGACTTGGCCGGTTTCGATAATCATTATTAGTCCCTAAGCGAACACTTGGCTTGGCTGACTCATTCAACTGAAAACATGCAAAAACTTTATGAGGTGAATCTTTAAAACATATAATAAAACTCAAAGAATCTCAAACATGTTTTATACAAAGGGTGAAAATATCTCTTGATACAAATAATAATAATGCTTAAAATATCTAAATGAATAGACTGGACTGACTCACTAACTCTGTCATGAAACCTCTATTATATTGATAACATGTATCGCAACAAGACCCACAGCTTCCTGACTGTAAAATAAATGAACTGGACTAACTAACTAAAGCCCTCTGAAAGTGAGGTCTCACCAACTACTGATAGGAAGTTGTCCTACTGAAAGTATGCTATCATAGGTACTTAAATCTGTATTATAAAATGATGAAGTCCCAAAGAGCATCAGTACATAAAATGTACAGTATGTAAAATGATCAAAATAGGAACTCGGGATAGATGCTCAACTCAAAGACTTGATTCAAAATATCTTGGCAACAGACTAAATAAAATACTATTTAGTGCAATGCAGATCTGTCGCGCACTTTTCTGATGAAACAATTTTGCACCGAAATATTATCTTTCAAATTACTTGACGCACTATCATGATCTAAAAATTGACGTAATGACACTTGCTCAATCCTACCAGAACAAGTCAACATTAACCCAAAGAAGAATAGAAATAACATGCAGAAGTAACTAAATAGAGTAGATAACAAAAGCTGAAAATCTTCATAACTTAAATACCACTTAAGAATTGGTTGTCACGTGTACAAGCCACTAGCCATACAGAAATCAAAAGAACTACAAGTCTGAACTGTCTTTCTTCTCGAATAAAACAAAGCAGAAAAGAAACAGGAACAAGTAAGTTAGTCAGATGAGAACACTTTGAAATATTTCAAGTTGGGTTTCTTTACTTTTCATTTTTCATATGGAATTGACTGAGACTTTCTATGGGGCACTCTATTGAGTATGTGATTTGTTGTAAGGATAGTTTCCCCCACAAGTTTTTTGGTAAACCTGAACTTATAAGTAAGGCATTCATCATTTCCTTTAGAGTTCAGTTTTTCCTTTCCGCAATTTCATTAGATTGGGGTGAATAAAGGGTAGTCATTTGATGGATAATTTCATTTTACAAACATATATCTGCTAATGGAGATTCATATTTTTCACCCCTATCACTTCTTATCATTTTTATCTTTTTATCCAACTGATTTTCAACTACAGTTTTGTATTGTCTAAATATTTCAATTACTTCATCCTTACTTGATTGTAAATAAATATAGCAATATCTAGTGCAATCATCAATAAAAGTTATGAATTACTTTTTTCCACCACGCGTTGTTGTTGACTTCATATCACAAATGTTCGTGTGAATCAAGTCTAAAGGATTGGAATTCCTTTTAACAGACTGTAAGGACCCGGAATTTTGTACGACCTCTCGGAAGTGTGAAAATCCGTTTGTGAAAAGTTTGGGACGAAGGTGGCACTTCATGGGAGCCATTAGAGCCGTGAGGTCATCTGTAAAGCTTCCGAAGAGAGATATTTCTAAGTACAGGACCTTATGTTCAAGCTAAATTCTCTCTCAAGCCTTCAATTATAGCTTATCTATGTTGTTTAAGATCATCATGGGTCTCCTACATCAAGTCAAGTTCAAAGGAGTTCTGTTGACTAAATTATTCTCAAGTGCCGATAGAAGGGCCAACTTTAAATAGGTATATCTCTTAGCTCAAAATGAACTGGGTGTCCCATGATATATCAAATTAAATCTCTTTGAATTAGCTTTCCAACGCCTTTGAATTAGCTTTCCAACGCATCCAGTCTCACCTCATTCCGAGCTCGAACCAAGGAGTTATGCTCGTTTTTGTTCAGACTGTTTGTGCAGGGAAGCCACACGGCCAACCACACGGACCGTGTGGCATAAAACGGTCCGTGAGGCTGCTTTGGCCCACGAATTTCTTCCTAAATTGTGTTCTAAGTGTGTGTTCTTCCTTGGTACCTTCATACGGACCCTTGTACGGCTCGTGAGGCATCACACGGTCCGTACGACCTTCCGTGGGAAGCCCTTGGCTTGAAACAATTTTTTTGAAAATTCTAAGTAAAGTCACACGGTTACTGTTCACGGACCGTGTCACTGTTCACTGTCTGTGAACAGTGCCGTGAATAGTACCGTGAACAGTACTTAATATTTTTTTACCCGTTTAGATTTTGATTTTTATGCAAATATAAATTAGTTTAAGGGTGTTTTTGGGTATTTTCCACCCCTCCTAAGTCCATAAATCAGCTGATCTTCTTCATTTCAGCCATCTTCTTCATTTATTTTCCTCTCACTCTCTCTCAAATTCCTCCTACAAGATTCTCCAACTTCTCTCTAGGATCCCCAAGTCAAGACCTTCAATTTGAAGTCCATTCTCTCCTCAAGCTCATCCTCAAGATATAGGTATGTGGGTTTTGATTCTTGGTCTCTTTCAACCAAGAAAGCCCAAAGTTCCTTTCAAACTAATTTGTGAATTTGTCTACTTAAAATGTGAATTTTACTACTTGATCTTGGTACCTTTGAACATTGCATGGGTTGTACAATATTCCGAATTTTGAGATATGTTAAGTTCCTTTATGATGCACCATCTTGAATTATGAACTATGAACGTGCATGTCCCTATAAAGATGATATTATGCATGGGTGATTTATACTACTAATTTCATATGAATTTTATTGTGAATTTCCTAGACTTCATATTATATTGCTAATTTAGTTTTACTCTATATTACCCATGTTCATTCACACATCACTCATGCATATGCGTTCATGATGTTGGTTTGTATGAAAATTATGGTTATGAACAAGAATTGAGTGAGAATATATGAACACAAGCATGATATAAGTTGAACACCATTATGACATGAATTAATAGTACTATGAACTTGACTTCTACATGAATATGAATTATATGGGTATGTATATGATGTGACATCTTGCATGAGTATGTAATTACATGGGTGTATTGATGAGGACGGGTACAACCCTCCCTTTACACAGTGCATAGATGAGGATAGGTACAACCTTCCCTATGCACATGTATGTATGAGGAAAGTGTGTATTGATGAGGATGGGCACAACCCTCCCTTTACACAAGGCATAGATGAGGATAGGTACAACCTTCCCTATGCACATGTATGTATGAGCTAAGCGTGTATTGATGAGGACGGGCACAACCCTCCCTTTACACAAGGCATAGATGAGGATAGGTACAACCTTCCCTATGCACATGTATGTATGAGCTAAGCGTGTATTGATGAGGACGGGCACAACCCTCCCTTTACACAAGGCATAGATGAGGATAGATACAACCTTCCCTATGCACATGTATGTATGAGCTAAGCGTGTATTGATGAGGACGGGCACAACCCTCCCTTTACACAAGGCATAGACTTGATCTTTATTTTCACTTTGTTTCTAGTTTAACGGTGAAGTTTATAACTCTTAGTCGTTAACCAAATGAACTTCGATGTTCTGACGAACTTTTTAAGTTCTCTGACTCAATATCGAGTTCAAACCAAGCATAAACCCACAAAGGTTTTAATCTCCAGAAATTAATTTATAACTACACAATAAGATATTAATTTCCTTAAGAATATTGTTACTGTAAGTAATAATGATAATTGTGTAGTATAAACTCTAATTTTTCCAATGAAATAACATCATAAAATTTTTATATAATTAATGTAATATTCAATATAAACATGAATCGATTTCAAGAACATTCGACTAGATGAAAGGAGAGGGGAGTCAAGTCCTCTGAGTTTACATAGTTTCCTTAAGGAAAGGAGAGGGGAGTCAAGTCCTCTGAGTTCACAGAGTTTCCTTAAAGAAATTATTCCCCTCAAGTACCCGAAGTTATGGAATATATCCTCCCAGGATAAAATGACTCAAGATAAACAAATAGTGGCACCTCAAATTTGTAGTCGAGTGAACCACTCAATGGCTTATAATTACACTTGAATTTTTCAAAACAACACTTTTTCCTTTTGAAACTTGTCTTGAACCTTTCTACCAAAAGTTCCTTTGTTTTTCTCTCTTAAGTTCTTCCAACATCTGAGAAAGATTCAGATGTTTATAGCCAATAGGATGGTATAATGATTCATGTATAGTAGACGAAAGGTTGTAGTGAAATACGAAAGATTGCATGAATGTTCATGAATGAAATGAATTAATATATAGTTGCAACTTTCATAAATTATTTCAATACACCAATCTTTATATAATGTACCATTATCCATTCACCCATTATATGTTGAACCTAACATGTTGATCGTTGGTTAAGTTTAGAAGGGGTAGGAAAAAGCCTGGAATGCTCCTAAACAAATTAAAAAGATTGCACTACGAAAAACCAAGTCCGCATCGGGAACTTGGGCACTCCATGGGCAATTTTCATCAAAAATCTCCCGATTGAGTTTCTAATCCCGTAGAAAATATTGAAATCGCCATTAAGTGCGAATCTGCGATAAGTTTGTGATGTGGACATGTCATGCACTTTTTTAGAATTGCGTTTTTGCTCCAGAAAAAATATCTTTTGATCTGGTTGCTCTAAAAATCAACCAAAACTATTTTCCCACACTATTTTTTGTGTTGATCGCATTTTTGGCCTCGAGTTTTGCTGAAAAAGTCTAGGAAGACGCATTATGCGAGTGCCTATCGTTTAGGGGTATTTTGATAATTTTACCAGGTGTAACAGGATGTCCTTTACCCTAGTTAGGTTTTGCATGGATGTGGTAATGACATCGCTTCGTTCTATCATCACCGCCTCATAGATGATGATTTAATTTTCAATTAGAAAAACTCCCATATAGGTCTTGATAATACTCCGAATGATTGGATGAGATTGTATATGATTGGCCATTATCTAAACCTTATTCTTACTTTAGACTTATGACACTTGAGTGGGTTCTTGCCTTCGTAATTGAGATTGTCTGAGTTAATATTGTTCTTTCTTGACGCATGTTTCTTTCTGCCATATTACATACTCGTACATACCACGTACTGATATCCATTTGGACTTGCATCGTTTTATGATGCAGAGACAGGTACTAGATATCATCAACGGGCACATCGTTGAGGATCTATTCGCATTCAATTGATTGGTAAGACCTCCGTGCTTTTGGAGGATGTCCATGTTACTCTCATTTAGCTATTAGAGTTTGGATTTGCTTTTATTTTATTTTGAGGTAGCCATGAACCTGTCATTGACACCACTTAGTCAGATGAATAGAGGCTTCATAGACTAGATTGTCGAGTTATGATTGGATATTGTTTTTGGCCTAGTCTCTTTCTTTCTAGTCTTATTCAGTTGATTTGATAGATTGGTTAGCCTTTGGCCTTTGATTATTGATTAGATTATTTCCTCCTATTAAGTTATTCTTGATTGTTGATGTCTTCCACTATTAGATTACGATTGAACGAATGTGATGACGCGAAGTGGTTCGCTTGGGAGCTAGCAATAGTCTCTGAGTGCCGACAACGCCAAGGGTACCCTCCCAGGGCGTGAAAAAAAACTAAAATGATAAGCTATTTCTTGATTTTCAAATTAAGTAAATAAAATTAAACATATATTTTTACTATAGCTAACAAATAAAAATGGATTGAGAGAATAATGTTTATATTGAGTTATTACTCTTTAAATTCCTAGTTTAAATGGTAACAAACTCTAATGAAGCTGCTCCTCATTAATTATTGCTTTATTAATTCTTCTAGTAAATAATATTATTTCTTTTTGCTCAGGAAAGATAGCACAGAATCACAATAACTAATTTATTTAATACAACCAAAAGGTTATATTACATAGAGAGATATTTCTATTGAAATTTATCCGTCGGTTTTCCTCTTTATATTTGAGGTTGAGATACTTCAAATACATGCCCACAATGACAAACTTTGCGAGTGCTTATTATTTAACATATTAAGTACTGTTTAAAATTCAAGACTTTGAATTAATAAGACGCTTTGTTTGCTCGGAGTTTCTTTCTTTCAGAGAGCAACTTTGCAAACCTACAAAAATAAAATATTATAATCAGCAAAAAAATTAATTTATAGAAAATAAGAAACCTAATATACATACATACATACATACATACATACATACATACATATATATATATATATATATATATATATATATAGGAATAATAGAACGAATCACACTTTTACCACTAAATTATATCCGCTACAATCCGATTATTATATACAAATGCAACTTTTATCGAACAATGGAGTTGTGGTAATTAAGATAAGATAAGCTAGGGTTGTCAAAACGACTAAAATTATAACATAAAAATGCATTGTGGAATACTTGAAAGCTTCTTTTTTGTAGTCCAGCAAGGTGGTAAACATAAAATCAAAAAGCAGAAAGAGAAATGAGACCTTTTTTTTAATCTAATTTTCTATTTCATACATTTGATTTTACTTTTATAAAAAACCTTTAAAAAAT
The DNA here is from genome assembly GCA_029948455.1 of Solanum rostratum. Classification (NCBI taxonomy): domain Eukaryota; kingdom Viridiplantae; phylum Streptophyta; class Magnoliopsida; order Solanales; family Solanaceae; genus Solanum; species Solanum rostratum. Next base: position 9,393,502 of record CM057053.1, on the reverse strand, counting down.
GGAATTTTTTTCTTGTTGCTTGAATATTAACTATTCAATTAAAATGAACTATAACTGACATTTTGGTTTTCAAATTCGTTGGAACAGGCTAGGTACTAACCAGACCAGGCCATGAGAATAAGAGGGTCTTTTTGAACAAAATCAAGACAAAGAAAAAGGGGTCTTCTTTATTTTCTTGATATTCTTGGCTCGTTTGAGCCTTTCCTTTACTTTAGATAAAGAGATAAAGTAAATTGATGATAAAAGTTGTACATATCTATATAATATAGAAAGAAGAGAAGAGAGAAAGATTCTTTCATTTATCTTATGTGTTATTTCATATAGTAATTATCTCTCTCTATAAATAGTAATAGGAAGAAGGAAAAAATATTTTCCTAGCACCGACAAAATCGAAAGCGCCATACATATATCACCATAAGTCGACACCTTCCTAATGTTTAGTAATCACTTTGGTTTTCATGGTCAAATTTACCAAACTTAATTTTGGTAAGAAGATAATATTTCTCTCAAATCATTTTATGTAATATTATTTGACCGAATATATAAAATTTCATAATATTATTTATTGTTGTCTTAAATTAATTATGCGTGTGTATGGTCAAATACCAAAAGTACCCATTAAATTTATAAAATATACACTATTTAAGGTTAATATATAAAGTTACAGAAAACCTGAATATCGTTTCAGTTTCACAATATTTTTACCTCTTTAGAGCTTCCTCATTGGTTACAGAGTTTTCATTGGAAGCTGGTTTCTTCAACAAGTTCTTACCAACATCTACCAATAAATTCATATTTTCCACTGAAGCATCATCCATTTTGGTAGTTGAGCCTGTTAATGCATTTTCCTGGTATTGCATATATAGAACAATTAATTATTTAAGATTAATTTATGTGCTTTATTGATTATTTCACTAGAAACTACTCCTATAGGGACCGGAGAAACAATCTTATTTAGCATACATCCATATCATATATACTAATTCTATCTATACGTTCAAACAATTACGTATCTTATCATTAATTAAGAGTTTCTTATCATATATTTAGGAAAATACTCTTAGATACATATACTTTTACTACTAGATACACCAAAAATAGGGATAGAAGTGTGCGAGATAGTCATGTATATTAGATATATGCGAATCAAACTAGATATAAACATACATATATTTGTATATATATGGTGTCAGGGAGATGAGAGAGAGGCGGCTTGATTTGTTTATGTATCCCAGATACATGTGAATCTATTTAGATATAGTTTCTTTAGAATAAATTATACCTAATTTTAACCCCATGTATCTCGAGAATACAATGGACCCAAAATCTAATAAAATTCATATTATTGCAAACGAGAGTGTGTCTAAGTAATTATCTCCTAAATTAGTGAGATTTCTATAATTTTCCATCGGGATAACACATATATTGAGTGAATCAATGGTCTTACCTGAACCCTGAGGTAATTCTTTTCAGCATTAAGAGCTTGAAACACTGTGGAGATGTAATAATCATTCATGTAAGAACTTCCTGCAGCTGCCATTTGAGATAAAGGTCTGGAGTTATTATGAAATAGCCATTCAATAGCACCCCAATTTGCTGTCTCTTGTGCTGTGTATGTTGCATCAAACTCTGACGTAGTACCAGTGCCTAATGAGAGCAGCAAAAGTTTTTTGTAGTTCAGTGATCTAATAGGAGCGAATGTTGGATCTGCTTCCATCGAGCGTCTTGTTGCAACGCTAAGGGCTAATAATGCCTGTCAATCATACAGTTAATCAGACTCTCTCTATAATACGCATCGCGTTGCAAAATAATGCATGTCAATCATATAGTTAGTCAGACTCTCTTTGTAATAGTCATTCTCTATAACAATATGGAAATAACATATAGAGATGTCTGATTGTAATTTTTGTGGTGCAAAAAGGACATATAACATTAGACAAAATCGTTTTTTCACCATTTTTCTTTAAATTCTTATTTAATTACATTTATAATATTGACTTTTAAAATATATGAAAATAAATGATAAAAATAAGAATTTCTAGCCGTGGAAAGACTCCTAAGTCTTTCTTATTTAATAGACTTCTTTTTCTTTCTTATTTGAATCAAGAAAATACTCGACACTGAGGAAAATTCTAATATACCATGATATATAGGACCTTTATAAATAAATAATTTATCAATTATTTAGAACAGACTAGTATATATAAATCATGAATATACCGGTTCAGCAGCAGCAACACCACCATCAACAAGATTGAATTCCACTTGATTTCCTTTACTATCATTAGTCACAAAGTAATGTGGAGGAAAATATATTGGAGCTGCTGCCGTGGAATAACATATGTCAGACATCTTAGCGTCCAATTCAGGATACTTTTCCAACTGCATTTATGATTAGTCAATCATTTAGGACATAACTTGTCTTGCAGTATTATGATATTTATGCTCTCTAACTTTAAATGTGAACATATAGGCACTTAAACTTGTATAAAGTTGATTAAGTAGACACATGTACGTGATATAATATATTTAGAACTTGAGATGCATATATTTGTTCGTTTAATTTTATATACTTATGCACTCTCAAAGTTGAAAGACATAAATATTAGTTAAAACCAAATTAAATGAGACATTGATAATTTATGTTTATACCTTTAAAAACGTTCTGCTTTTCTTTTACATAGTTTATAAATAGTCATAAGAGATCATTTCCTCGACTTACCTCTGACTTGGCGAAAATTACTGGCTTATTGCGCTTGATATCAAAGCTTGAGATGACAACATCTGTCAAAGCCTGATGCAAACGAGTTTCTCCCAACTCATTTTCAAGAATATTGTGAAAAGTTTTTCCATCATATTTGGGTTGAAGAAGTGGAGGAAGGAGACTGCATATGGTAACCATAAATTATAAAATTTATTTATTATAAATAATCACCTTTAATTATTTTTTTGAAATTGATAGTGCAAGTGTACAAAATTTAAACTTGGAATAATATTATACAAGATATATAAAAATTATATATACCTAAATGGAAAAATCTCAGGACCATATTTGAAGTAAAAAGATACAATATCTTTAGCAGCGACGAAGGGTCGATTATCTGCATTTGGACTACTTATCATAGCAGCCAATAAGCCGCCTGTACTTGTCCCTGCAATCACGTCAAAGTAATCTGCAAGTCTTGCATCAGGATTATTATCCAGTTCCTGATTCAAAAAACAGTCGTTCATTAATCAGACTCAAAAAAATGACATATTTCTATATGTAACAATAACTATTTTAGATTACAAATTTACGATACCTGAAGTTGGTCTTCAAGAAAAGCAAGAACAGTAGCTGGAATAATTCCCTTAATGCCACCTCCATCAATACTAAGGACAGTTACCATTTCTTCCAATTCAGAGGATGATGATCCAGTATTAATTAATATTATAAAAATTAAAAGTAAAAAATATCTAGTAGTTGCCATTGCAGATAATTAGAGTTTTTTTTTTTAAAATACAAAAGCAGATAATGATTAATAAAAACGAATAAATCAAGTGCTTAAGATTTTCTTGGTGCCTTAAACATCTAACAAGCATGGTATATATATTGAGAAATTATACTTTGAGTTAGGCATAACTAATAAAGAATTGTTCCCATTTTTGACATGTGAATATTGCCCCAACTAACACAATAATTCACTTAGAGAAATGTTGTTACCGCAGAGAGTTCGATTTGGATTGTTAATTAGTATGACTTATCATATTTTTTATGTAATTTATAAATATATAAATTTTATTTTAAAAATTTTTAAAAATTTTCAAATAAATCTTTAATAAAACTTAAACTATTTGAATTAAAAAAAATAGAGAGTGCCATAAGGAAAATATTGATTAGGAGTCCAATGTTATAAGGAAGTAGTGAGAATGAATTACAATTGATGTTTCTTTTTATTCTTTGATTTGTCTAGACTTTGTTAGAGCATGACTTTTTAATATTAAAATGTATTATTTTAATAAGTATAAATTAAAAACAGAAGTGATCAGTTATATATTTTATTGTAATTTATATAATCAAAATAAATACTACAAACATTTAACACGTTAACCAACAATGCCGCCTAACCCAACAAAATGACATTTATCTCTTTTTCTTTGTCTTTTTTTTTTAAAAAAAAATTATTTATATGATGAATTCTTAATTATTCATCTCTTTTCAGTTAAGAAACCCGACAAATCATTGTCATTATGAAATAAAATAACATAAAAAAAACTTCATATCAATTTTATTTTTCTTTAAATCTCCTTTTTTAACTTTCTTTTGTTACATGAGTACATGTTTCTTTCATTTTTTTTTCCAATTTTATTCTCAATTTTAAAATTCTGCATTAATTAATGAACTTTTAGTAGAATATTTTAAACAACATTATTACTAGTGCTTTAACATGAAAAATGAATTAGTGTGTTTCCTCGTGAAAAGTCACAGACGATTAGTTTTTCTTTTCTTTTGGCTTTCATATTTGACTAATTAGGAGAGGTAAACAGACGGATCAAATCGGATATAAATAGATCAAAATAATTTAGATAAAAATTAATTAAAATATATTTCATCCAATTAGAATTTTTCCAGACTCCACTTGTGAAATTCCACTGAATATATTGTTGTAATAAAAATGGATAAACCCAATATATATTCATATTATTTATATTATTCATATTTTTTATTATGTAAAGAAATTAAATACTCTTATACTGTAAGAATTCTTATCTTATTCATTTTCTCCTTTTAGGTGTGCTTATTACGAAATAAAAAAGTAATTTCCTAAAAACATGAGTGTTTATATTTAATACAAAATGAGAAGAATATTAAAAAAAAAAAAAGATTGAGAGCGGAGAATTAGGCAAGGTGGGTAGAAATATTTTTAGAAAGGAGTGGATGGTTGTTGTTGTGATTGTGGTGGTGATGGTGATTGTGAGATTTTTTCATTAATTTTATAAAATTATCTTTTTTTTAACTGATTCGAGATGGGGTTTGGGGTGGGGGGTGGGGTGGGGGGGATCTGGTAAGAAAATTACTTTAAATTTTATTTTTACAAAATTAATTTCTTTTTTTTTTATAATGATATCTTAATCTTTAACTTTATATTAATAGTTTATTTAATTTTTTAATCAAAGTGAAATATTTTATCCCTGTAAAATGTCACGTGGCAGAATTTTTTAAAACAAAAGAACGAGTATATTACACTGTCAAGCACCGAACCTACATCTTGGACTTGGCTGGTAATAAAAAATCATTATTAGTCCCTACGCAAACACTTGGCTTGGCTGACTCACTCAACTGAATACATGCAGAAGCTTTATAAGGTGAATCTTTAAAACATTTAATAAAACTCAAAGAATCTCAATCATGTTTTATACAAAATGTGAAAATATCTCTTGATACAAATAGTAATAATGCTTAAAATATCTAAATGAATAGACTGGACTGACTCACGGCTTCCTGACTATAAAATAAATGAACTGGACTAACTAACTAAAGCCCTTTGAAAGTGAGCTCTCACCAACTCCTGATGGGAAGTTGTCTTACTGAAAGTATGCTATTATGGGTACTTGGACTTGCATCATAAAATTATGAAGGGCCAAAGGGCGTCAGTACATGAAATGTACGATATGTAAAATGATCAAAATAGGAACTCGGGATAGATGTTCAACTCAAAGACTTGATTCAAAATAACTCGACAACAAACTAAATAAAATACTATTTTAGTGCAATGCAAACCTGTCGCGCACTTTTCTGATGAAACAATTATGTCCTGAAATATTATCCTTCAAATTCCTTGACCAAAAATTACACCGAAGTCCTTTTTATGCTTATTTTTAACCCCCTTTGACTTCCCGGATGGATCTTAGCTAAAAAAGCTTAGGGTGTTACATACCCATCACTAAGATATGTTTTTCAAATTAATAAGTAATAGTTTAGATATAAAACTCAAAAAAATATAGTAAATTGAATATATTTTTGATACGTCGCACCAAAATTATATATTTAAATGGACATACATGACACTATGTATTTATAACCTAAACTTTCTTTTTATTTTCTAGTATGAGTAACTGGTCATCATCATTAAACAGTCATTAGCGGTGTATATCCACGGATTACCAAATTTGTAATTAGACAGTTCACTACATTTTTAGAAAAAAAAATTGCATATAGGGGTGAACAAAATCAAACCGAAATCGAGTCAACACGAGAGGAAAACCCCGACTAATGGTTTAGTTTGACTTGATTTGGTATTGAAAAAAAAACCGACAATATTTGGTTTAGTTTGATTTTAACTTTAAAAAATCAATCCGAGACTAAACCAATCCGAAATATTATATATATATATATATATATATATGAAATTTACACTTTAACATATTATTTTAAATTTGACTTAGAATTTTGGATAATCTAATAAAGGCAATAGTCGATAGATATTAGTAGATATAATTACCTTTTTGAGTTTTTTTTTAATAAAATATTAACTATTTTTAAATATATTTTTTTATTTATTATCTAGTAATACGATATTTAGAAAATATTTATCATCTATAGCAACTGTACTATGTATTAAAAGTGAATTTTATATATATATAATGTATTATACTATGTATAAAAATGAATTTGCATGCAATATAGATGTATTGTAAGTGTTTTAAAATGTATTAAACTTATTTTAATAAAAAATCTAAATTATATATTTAAAGTGAATTATACATGTATTAAGATAAATTTATATAGCTATAAATGATAAATATTTTTTTGAATATGATATATTTAGGTAAGTTACACTAAGAGTGATAATAATGATAATTAATATTTATTCTTTATTTTACGTTGGTTTAGATATTTAAAATACATAACCTAATTTTAATTTTTCTTTAATGTTTACTCATGTAATTAATAAGCACTTATCACACTTATTTTAGCATGATTTAGTACTTTAAAGCTATGATATTTTCATTATGGCTTATTTTAGCATGATTTAATACTTTAAAATTAGGATTATCTACGTTATGACTTACATTGTTTATGCGATCTCATTATTATTTTTTGTTGAATATTTTTGTGTCTTCACTAATATGATATTTTATGTTATTCTTAAAAACATCCTAGATGTTTGTATTTTGATAGGACTAAAGAAATATTTGAATCATAAGTTGATCATATGTTTTTATAAATACTTCATCAAAATATCTAAAAAAAAAAACTCAAAAACACGAGAATTTCGAAAAAATTTTAAAAATTTGAAAAAATCCGAAAAACCCGAGAAACCCGAAAAAATCTGAAAAAATCCGAGGTTGAAAAAATCGAGTTTTATTGATTTGGTTTGATCTATATATTAAAATCTGACACAAATGATTTGATTTGATATTTAAAAAATTCAAATCAACCCAGTCCATTTACACCCCTAATTGTATATTCCTATTGAATAATAAAAGATTATTTGATAGGGTATATTAGAAAAAATAGTTCGGTATTGTATTATTTATTACTATTATTCAGACCAAACAACCCCAAATAGTCAATGCTTATCCACTTACCAAATTTTTTATTAGTGAATTTTGTATGTTTTTTCCTGCCCAATTTAAAACGTTGTGAAGGGATTGTTGACATATTTGGTTCAATTAATCTGCTAATTAATGGTAAAGCATGAGATACACATTAAGACAATTCTTCACTCCAAATTCAAATCAATTAGAAATAATATATGTCTAGACACAATTTTAATTTTTAAATAACATTTTTTTTCATTTTAAAATCTATCATTACTAAAAATTACCATTTTTTCGCTGATAGTTATTCCCATAAATATTTGATTGAATTAGTGAGAAATAAATAATAGTATCTTTATATAAAAAAAATTAGAAAGATTTTTAATATTTTAATAAAAATCTATTTTCCATCATACATTTTTAAACGAATTGATTCGATAGGAAAAAAAAAACATATTTTATAAAACAATCTCCTATTAACTTGTAATGAGGAAAAAAACTATGTTTCCAATAGTGTATTTGAACCTGATTTTTTTCTTTGGTCTTTTTTTTCTCTTTCAGAAATATTTTAAAAACTATGTTTATTATACATTTGAATAATTTTTATTGATGAATTTATCAAATTTGAGAATCCAGTTGACTAGTTTTAAAGTGAATTTTTTTTCCTACTCTCTAAACTTTTTTTTTTTCAAGTGAAGCATTTGTTCAAACACAATTTAAACTTTTAAAGATTATTTTTTAACTTTAATTTTAAATATTTATTTTCATTAAATGTCGCTCATATGCCCAAACGCCTACTTAATTTCAACTACTACACTTTATATACAATAATAACATAGTCAGTAAAAATTATTACACTTTATATACATCACTTAATTCATGTATATACATCTAAAAAAATAAAAGTAATTTTTTTTCTAGACAGACTTAAAAAGAAAACTAAGATATATCATCAATTAAATAGATGAAGTATTATATATTGATTTGAATTATTATAGTATCTCATAAACATCAAATTCTAGATTCATCTTTGCCTATTTAATCATTTTCTTTTATTTTCTATATATCTTCACTGGACTCTAGTGGTATCTATATCTATACTATATATATAAGTGTCAATAAAGCTGCTCACGCACTATCACGGCCCAAAAATAGACGTGATAACACTTGCTCAATTCCACCAGAACAAGTCAGTCTTAACCCAAAGAAAAATAGAAATAACGTGCGGAAGTAACTAAATAGAGTAGATAACTAAAGCTGAAAATCTTCACAACTTAAATATCACCCAAGGATTGGTTGTCACGTGTACAAGCAACTAGCCATACAGAAATCAAAAGAACTACAAGTCTGAACTTTCTTTCTTCTCGAATAAAACAAAGCAGAAAAGAAACGGGAACAAGAGAGTCAGTCAGATGACAACAACTACCTCTCTAAATCTCCTGGGGAGCCTCGGATGATCAAGAAAAAATACTACTCACTGTCTGGGCTCAAAACCAAAAACAACACGATACCCAGCAAGTCAACTAACAAAATGAAGTAAGTCCAACAGAATACACAAACTCCTTTTATCCCAACCGACCTCCATAACTACCACCTGCACAGAAAATCAATACACAATAAAGATAGTTTTCAAAATATCACAAGTCAAAATCACAAGCCACAACTCACAAGTGATAACACAGTCAACCACAGGAATAACATTGTACCACATAAGAATATGCAAGGATGAGATACAATGCTTTTGCAATAATCGCCGGCAATGACCTCGCCATCATAACATCATTGGAAAATACCTCAACATCACAACATCGCTGGTAAAAACCTCGGTGTAATATCATCGTCGGCAAAAACTTCGGCATCACAATATCACTAATAAGGACCTCATCATCAAAATCTTGCCGACAATGACATCGGCATCACATCTCGGCCGGTAAAGGCCTCAGCCGCAATTTTCACTATCTCACTCATATCAATATCTAAAACCAATGCAACTATGTGTGTCAGAATGAATGAACATGACATGAAACCCACAAACAAATCCACTCATAATCACCAACCACAACTATACATCTCAAAAATAGAATTCTCAGCATTTAACCATATTTTCAATTCAAATGTCACAACACCACACCAACTCACATTTATATTTAATCACTTCATTTTTTACAATATTAAAATATTTCATAAATCACATATAGAAGAAAGGATAATTTGAGAATTATACGAGAATTACAAAGTTTTGAAAGTTCACTTGCCTTAGTCAAATCACGATCCATCAAACACTTGAGTCTTCCCCTTTCGAATAGAATCTGTAGCACCACGATCTAGTCAAATAATAATCACAATAAGATTTCGAAACTAACAACACCTAAACTACTTTATGTTTAGGTTAGATCCAAAACTCATCTATCTCTATAATTATGTTTCAAAATTTCAAACTTAGGATTAAATTTTAATGTCTTTAATATTTAAAATTTAATGATGTTCACATAATACTAACCCCCAATATTAATATCAAAAGTATGTACATCCGAAGATGCTCCATATAGCTTTAAGTTGGCTTAAACGAAGAACTAAGAGCATTGATCAAAAGTGTGCAATTGGACATAAAATATTGCACCAGTGCTATCAGATGAGAATGAAGACATTACAAACATAACGTATCACATTACAACTCTATATGCAAACTAATGTAACAAAGGATTAATTTCCACTATGTGAGGCACCTCCTTAATTGTTTGTTCCATTTTCTGACAAGCTAAGACAACCTTAGAGAAATTGAATAATCAATTGTTCATTAGACATTAAGGATTCAACACGTAATAGCAATTCCATGTTTACTTGGAGAAAATTTAATCCGCCACACGGCGTCGTCTCCTCCTCCTTTTCTTTTCTTAGTTAAATATCAAAACTCATCACCCCTACTATTTAATTTAATATATGCTAAGTGATATATGATATTTAATAAGTTATTAATTTAGTTCTTCAATTAAATTGATCATTTAAATTTACCCATCAACTCATTAATCGTAGTTATCAAATAGTCCAAAATATACATTTAAAGTTTACAAGGGGATATTTTTTTTGAAATCAAGAGAACTAATTCTAAAAATGAAATTATAAGTCATTACACGCACTCAGCTGGTCGGGATGCCTGCTTGAGCAGCTTGAGGGCATATCCATAATTTTCAGTGGTTTTTCCGTTTTAATTTGTTTGTCTTATTTTTTAATTTTTAAATTTTTAAAATTTGCATAAAAAATTTATGGACGATTTGATAATTTTTGTGATTTTTTTTCGGAGTAGGTCGACATGTAAGCTTGAGCAGCTTTCAAGCTTGATGGTATATTTGTGCTTTTTCTGTAGTTCTTCCATTTTAATTTGTTTATCTTATTTTTAATTTTTTTTATATATTTAAAAACTGCAAAAAGAAATTCAGGGACACGAGATAATTAACAATTTAAAATACTTAAAAGACATATAAATAAATTGGTTGAGTCTGGAAATTCTATCAGTGCCACATAAAACGAGACAGAGAAAGTGAAATGTATTTGGAAATAACATAAAAATGATGTAAATCTCAAAAATTAATTTTACAAGACATGTAAAAAAATTTATCGGTGCCACATAAAATGGGACATAAAAAATAGTTGTTGACACCCAATTTTGGCCCAACACTTTTAAAAATACTTTTATATATTTTAAAATCCATTTTGGACAAGTTTAGATTAATTTTTGATAACTATTCTTATTTTCAAAATATTAGAATTTTGATTAGTTTAAATTTACATTTTAAAACAATGCTATAATTTATTTTTTCTTGTCCAAATATAATTATACACATATATTTAATTGGCCCGAACTTCGCATCTTTTTAGCCCATTAAGTTTTTAAATAGTAAAAATTATGAAATTACACAACCTTTTTTTTCAAAATATTAAACAATCCCAACATTTTTTAAAAATTACATAAATCCCATCTTTTATATTTTTTCAACTTATTTTTTATACCTAAAGAATATATTCTTTTATTAAGAGTTATAATTGAAAATTTTATTAGTTGTAGATGTCTAATTAATTTTAATGACTTTTAAAATTAAACATTTTCCTTATTAAAGCAGTTTTTAAATTTTTTTTTAAAATCATATTTCTCTCTCTTGACGGTTTCCATTTTTACATTTAAAAATTCCTTTTACGGTTTCCAACCCATTTTCACTTTTATTAAACCTTCTCTCATCTTCAACACCATCCTTTACCGCCCACCATTAACGTTCCTAAGCTTCGCCTTTCCCTCTATCAACGATGGAACCAATCCCTACCTTTAGCCTTGGTCTCACCCAAGAAGCGATTGACAGTGGTGAAGAAGCCGACAATGCTAAGGTCCACCACCACAATGACTCCGGCGACGATGCCGGCAACATTTCGAGTGAAAAAGGTAAAAAGGTCAAGGATGTAGCGTCCACATCAAGATCTCCAGGTCGAAAACCACATGCAAGTCGGATTAGTAAAGGACATTCTTCACTATCTGTACGACCACCATTACCCAAGGTATTTCGATTTTTTTCACCAAAATCCTAATATTACATGTATTTAGTCCGCTGTAGGAGTGATGAATTTCAAGAAACTAGATTCTTCATTGTGCATTATTTATTGAACAATAGGTTCAATGTTTGGTTGGTGAAATTGATACCTAACAATTTGGGGATTTTGAAACATGTTACAGATACTTAACAAATTATATAAATTTGCCCTGTGAATACAAGTTTTGATATAAGGTTTTTACTGTAATTACTGACTTTGTTTTCAATATCAGATTGGTGTATATTATTGATACATTTTTTTAGGGTTGATGCTATGTCTGATACCAGTTTTGTTATGTGTATCTGCATATTCAGTTTGTCACACTGTTTCATACAGTGATATAATTGATTTTACTTTGATTTTATATATTGAGATATAAGTTATGAGTATTCCAGATTTTATACAGTATAATGGTTTGTAGATCTCTGATTCTTTTTTTCTGGATGTATCTTATCATGATGATATGATACATATTCTTGATTATTAATAATGATACATGATTTTATATTGGATTCATTGTATTTGGTACTTTATTTTTTTAATGAGTCAGTGTTTGATACACTGACCAGTGTTTGCTTTTTATCCAAACATGTTTTGTTTTTTGATATATTGTTTCTTTACCAATTTTATTCATGTAGATGACTGCCTAACATTCATTAGGATTGTTATATGTTTGTGTAAGACTAATTAGTTGATTATTATACCTGATTATTGATACTTGTTTCAGGGTATGAGTTATGTAATAAAAACTATCCCAAAACACCCTTTGAAGTTTGGATCTTCATACAATTCCAACTTCGTAGACGATATTAAGTTTTCTATTGGCGAAGATGCTATTGCCAAGTTTCGTGAAACCACATTTGGCCACTTTCTTGACATTCCACCATGCAAATTTCAAGGCCAAAACATAAAGTGCATTATGTTGAATGAAGTTAAACACAAAGACATGGACATTTTGCACGTCCGTCATGCCAAGGGGAATGTTCTGTGTTTCTCAATTCGAGAATTTGCTCTCATTACTGGCCTCAAATGTACCGGGAATGTAGAAGACTTCAGGTATCGAGGCTCTCCTCCTAGCAGACTTTTAAAAACATACTTCCCTGATGCTATTTCGCAGATTCATAAACGCCGTCTAGTTCAGCGCTTTTTGATGGGGAACTGGGATACAGTCGATGATGCAGTTCAGATGGTTGTCTTATATTTCATCCATACATTTGTTTTCTTCCAAGTAGCCGAAACACCAATTTCCGCTGATGACTTTCGTATGGTTGAAGATGGCAGTTACATCAACTTTCCATGGGGGAAAGAGGCATACGACAAGTTGATTTATACATTTAGGCAAGACTGTACAAAAGCAAAGCAATTGTATCGTTTGTCGGGCATGCCATACGTTCTGAATGTGTGGATATACGAATGTGCGTCTGCAGTTCCGAATGATATTGCTGTTAGGGCTGGTCATCGCACCCCTAGAATCCTAAACTGGCGAGTCACGGGCTGAAGCCAAAATTCGATTATTTTATGTCTACAATATTCAGCGAGGTAACCATGATTTTGACGAATCATATATTATAATATATTCTGTTTCTCATTAATTTTTCTGTTTCAAGGTTGAATGTTCAAACATAACCCCGAGTGCTGAAGAATTGGAAACTATGGATTTGCCACCTATTCCAGATGATACGCCTGGGTTGGATAAATCAGCGTCAGATAGCAAAATATCCACCCATCGACGTTCGACCAAAGATGAAAATGCACAGGTACATGGTTTTGAGGATTTTACCTCCGCCCCCCCCCCCCCCCACAACTACTTAGGAAATCTAAGCGTAGTTGTGTTATATCCGCTTCACCTTCACCAAAAAAGCAAAGAGTGCATCAATCAACAAAAACATCTCCTTCCGATTCTGCAAAACCAAAAAAGGCTGTACAGTTTGCTCAGTCGCCCAGTAAACCGTCATCTTCTTCCATGCCGTCGCATGTCCCCACACCCAGCGCGGTTGATGAGAAGGGCTCGGAAAGGGAAGAAATAGATGGTTTGAAAGAATTCCTGATCAAATATGTAAGTAGAAATGTTATTTTACTTTTTTAAATTTTTCATAAATTACTTCATTCTTTCTTGTCGTACTTTAACTAATTTCACTTTTGTTTTTGAAAAGTGGACGATAAGTTCAAATATATTGAATCCTTGATGATTGCACAACACACTGCCACATTAAAGGCAATACACGACGAGATTAATTTGTTAAAGAAGGATTCACAAGATTCTTCCCCCAACTTTGATCAAGAGGAAGATATTATTCATACACATCAAAAGGTACACAAAATATTTTGAAAAAAATTTGTAGTTTTTGATACATTCATCTGAACTTATTTTGGATATGTAGTTCTATGTTGATACATTCCCCTTTTGTTAAGAAATAATCAGTTTAAATGAGTATCAGTTCTTCTTTGATACTTATAATGTATACATATCAATATCACTAGTATCAATGTTTGTCATACCATTGTCTGTTTGATTCATCCATTTTTGATACTACTCAAACATATGACTAATGATACTTACATCTCTATAATACTTTAGCATATTATATCTTTTAATTTATGAAATTACGGTTTTAAAAACATATCACCACATACAGATGTTTGACGACTCCTCAATGCCCCGTCCTCAAAATGATATTACGCAACCTGTACAACCATCTCCTGACGATGGCAATATCCAATCATCTAAACATCAGGAGCAGGAGTTTGTCCCCGTTGTTGAAGCAATACATGAGGAGGTTTATTCAACATTTTATTTTTGATTTTTGATATTTTTGATATTTATTAGGCTAACTCTAAAATCCATTGATAAGGTTGACGATGAAAATCCGATGTTGGATACTGCAAGATTGAACCAAGACCATGGTGCAGAGAAGCCTCAATCAGATTGTCCAGTTAAAGTATGTTTCCCGTCACCCAATATTTAAGTTAGCTCCCTTTCCATACTCTTGCATTATAATTCTCAATCATAGAATAAATCATCTTTTTTGTTAGGACTGTTCAAACATGGACAAGCAAGACGATCAGGAACCAACAAATCAGGAAGCATTTGCATCTACTTCCAACACATCAGGAACCAAGAACAAACTCGAGAGCGAAGCTGCTACGAACCAAACTGAGGTAATTATTTTTCATATAAAAACAGTATATTCGTATTCTACAGGTCAAATTAAGGGTATATTGTTTTTGATACATAATAAGGACCCATCTGCTTTCTCGGAAGGAACAAATGAAACCATAGAAGCTCTTCTCTACCAACTCCAGAACCCAATAACAGCCACTCCTCTGAAGACCTGCACGCAAGAAGAACTGGACAATAACCCGTTCCTTTTAAGGGACAGCCAATTACCTACAACTATTCCTTGCAAATCAATTGTTATATACGATGCATCTAGTACTCCTCCGCAGCGTAGCAGAAATCCGTCAAAGTTTCGTCAGTCTCCGTTCATGGAATCTTTCAGCTCAGATGATAAAGGAAAGGGGAAAATGTCATACAACATTCGCACGAAACACCCATTTGACGGCTATGGAATCTGTTATGAACCACCATGGGATCTGTTAAAAGAGTACGATATATGCGTGAACAAAGGATTACTGGTAGCGCATCAGAAGAGGTAATCCATTTTCTAATTCATGTATCTATTATTTGTCTCCCTTTCGTGTAAGTTATCAACATAGACACTTCTAATTTTACAGGAAGGATACTGAGGAACACTACAAATCCAGATGTTCATCACTTGGTGTTCCAAAATTTGATTTTGTTGTATCCATGCCTATTAGTAAAAACTGGTTTTACTTGATGTCACAATATAACCGATGTTGGACAGATGAGGTCAGATTTCTGAATTTGTAAATGACAGTTTATTTTGTTTTCATAACATCTTGTTTCAGTCCAGTCACACTTTTATGTTCTTGCAGCATTTAGACGTCGTTCTGTATTACCTCAGAAAGAAATCCAAGTATCAGTTCAGTAATCAATACAGATACACCACAGTCAATTGCATATTCATGAACTTCGTCGTTGCCAATCATGCAAGGTACTACGACATCACTGATGATGATAATGCAAGTACTCAGGAAATCATAGCACGTATATCTGCCAATGCAGCGAGTGAGAGGTCTGTCACCAACGTAATAAAGGGCTTTTCGATACCTGTTGCATTACCATGGCACCTTGTTGATGAGGTTTTTGTTCCTGTTAATTGCGGTAATGAGTTCCATTGGGTCCTCGCTGTCATTGTTTTGAGGGATAGGCTGATACATGTGTATGACTCGTCATCCGGTACACGTCGTAGACATCAGTATGCCGAAATTCAAAAGTTGGCAGTGATGCTCCCAACATATTTAGAAGAAAGCGATTTCTTTGAAAAAACAGATCGCACCGAATGGGCCAGCTTAGATGCATACAAGGAATATTCCACAGGTTCATTGATTGGCCAACAACAACCATTCGCAGTTGAATTTGTCACTGACATCGCAAAGCAAAAGAGTGACAGTCTGTAAGTTTTTTTTTCATCAAGTTTAATTTTTTTTTCTTTTTCTTGCATTCTAACAAAAGATTTTGATTCCTTGAATGCAGTGACTGCGGTGTTTTTGTTGCTGCATACGCAGAGTATTTAAGTGATGGGATACCAGTTCCAACAACTTCACTTGATGCTGCTTACATCCGGAGAAGATACGCTGCACTTCTATGGAAATATGGAATGGAAAAGAATATCAATGGTTATGCAAGCGAAAATGATGATCCACCAAGGGCCAAAGGAAGTTTACAAAACACCTGACAAAGACAAAATTATAATTCTGTCTTAGGTTCTTGTAATATTTCTTATTTTGCTTTAGGACATATTTTTTTTTTATAAATTGATACTTGACATATGTTTTTGTATTAATATATGCTTTTTTGTGATACCTCACAACATTATATGTTTCATTATGTATTAAAACTAGTTTCCGACATCATTTTTTTTCCTCCATTAACTGGATTGTTACGACTGTTTGCACTGACTAAATTTAATTTATTTTTTATATCAAAATATTGTAATATTCAATTTATATTACTCGGATCAATTACAATAATGCAACATGATACTATTATCAAATTTTAGTCATATTCTACATCATTCGCACAATACATTACACACCGATACACTTACATCAGTACATCTTGAAACCTCATATTCTCAAACAACATATTGCACAGGAAATATTTTATCTAAATTTGCACTTGCAATAAATAGTTATACTTCCATACACATTTTTAGTTTTCGAATTAATAGAAATACTCATTTTATTGATACTTTAAATAATTATTCTTAATATTGTTTGAATAAAACTAAATGTTTACTCCACAAAAACCAAAAAAAAAAATTATTTAACAATGGGATAAAAAGAACAAGTTCGCCTATTGTGTCCTTCGTGTCCGCACCTACTGCAGCAGTTTGAACATGTTGTCATTTTCTCCCCAAAGCTCTTCTTTCTTCCCTTTTTGGGTCTTCCGGGCATTCTCTTGTACTTTGGTGGCAATACAATCTCATCAGCATATTTTGTTGATACCTCCCAATCTGATCTATTGGGCATGGGCACAATTGGAATTTCATATGTTTTGCGTATTGTTTCTGGTTTGTAATAGCATGAGCAGTACGGATGCATATCAACTACATTTTTACTCTTCAAAGCAGCAATTGCGTGTGAACAAGGAATTTCATCAATTTGGAATTTTTCGCAGCTGCAAATTCTTCTTTCAATGCATACAATGAATCTTTGACCAGCATCATAAACAGAATAAATAAATTCTGATGATGGAACTACCTAGAAAAAAAAAATTCAAATTTAGCTTACTGATACATACATAGATACATTAGCTAATATTGAAGCTAATGCTTAAGTATATTTACATACCTTCATTGTTGCACATTTGGTTGTATTTTCTACCAAAATATTTTCGAATTTCCTTCCAAGCGTTTCCTTTGTA
The DNA here is from genome assembly GCA_029948455.1 of Solanum rostratum. NCBI lineage: Eukaryota > Viridiplantae > Streptophyta > Magnoliopsida > Solanales > Solanaceae > Solanum > Solanum rostratum. The sequence continues at coordinate 9,375,390 of CM057053.1, read as the reverse complement.
TACATGGCCCTTTCCCTATTTTTGCAATTCCACGATGCAAATAAAATCCTCGCTTCTTCAAGAAAATCTATTATTGGCAATTGTCTAGCATCTACTAGCGAACCATTAATACATTCAGCTATGTTAGATGTCATCAATCGACCTCTATTCACTGGTGCATGTACTCTTGCCCATTTTTCGTACCCAACATTTTCAAGGTACTCCTTAACTCTGTAGTCAATTTTACACACACTTGCCATTATTTTGTTAAAATCTTCAATTTTATAATATTTTGCCATATTATAAAATTTGTCGCTGATAGCATTCTTACTCTTCTTGAAATTCGAGCACACATTTTTCCAGAGATGCCAGATACATGCATAATGCTGGACATTAGGGAAGACAACACCCACGCTATTGATGATACTTTCATTTCTGTCAGACACAAAACACATGTTTTCTTTCTCACCAAATGCATTTTTGAATTGTTGAAAGAACCACGTCCACGAACAATCATTCTCTGTATCAACTACACCATATGCCAAAGGCAATATTGACCCTGCATTATTTTATAAGAATCAAACAACACAGTTGAATATTGCAATTATTGATACCATTCTTTTTTTCAGATACTATAGTTCAAACAAGAGTTAACCATAATTAATACACTGCATTATCAATCTATGAAAATATATTTCAGTAATTCATTTAGATAAATTTGATTCATAGTTTCCAAATATACTAATCTTAAAAGTAGATACCTGCACCATCAAGTGTGCTAGCCGATAGGAATGTTCCTTTATACGCACCATTGAGATGAGCACCATCCACAACAACAACTGGTCTACAGAATTGAAACCCCCTAATCAAGGGGCGTAACGCAATGAATAGATACATGAATTCATTATCATTAGAGTTTTTCATTCTTATATATGAATTTGGATACACCTTATCCAACATGTGCATGTACAAAGACAATTGCTTATATCCATCAGCTGGCTTACCCCTCAGCATGTGTAGTGCTTTCTCCTTTGCACGCCAAGCTTTTTGATATGAAATATCAACTCCATAACCAACCTTGAAGTCATCAATTATATCATTTGGTGTGTGTTTCCTTTTGTGATTTAAAAGTTTGGGAGCAGTTACACCACTAATAAAAGAAAGCGACGCCTCAACTTTCGTGAACAACCTATCCCGCATCAAACATGTATGTTTATCGTTGAAGTATCTTATTATAAATAATTCTGTATTTTTTCGGCACGATGCTTTCATGCTCCACGAACATTCGTCAGAGAAACACTTCAACACATAGCTGCAACAAACATTTCTATATTCAATAAAAATAAATTCAAAGTAAATAAATAAATAAATAAATTCGATTATAGACATTAAATCAATTGACAAAGTTCACACCTTTCACGGTCTGAGCGTTTAACCTTGAAGTTGAATCCATGGTGCAATTTATACTTTGCCATAACATCCATTAAGGTAGCTTTGTCCTTGTACACATTTTTAACCACCACATTGAAATTGGAAGAGTCACCAATTATGTTTGATTCATCTACATCAGCCAGGTCACAAGAAACAATGGAATCTTTATCAATCATTCCAGTTGATTCATCAATCGCCAAAATTTCACCCCATCTATATTGAAAGTATCAACACATAACAGATACGAACCAAACCCATGCTCCTTTTTCTTTATTTCCAAATATAACTTCACTCCCATGTCGTTCCGGATACAAATCGAAGATGAATTACCTTCAACAATGTATCGAATATCAATCCTCTTCAATTCTTCATTAATACCCAATACAGATGCAATAGCCGCTCTAAGATTAACAAAAGACGTATTCTCGCCTACAACAATTCCATCACTCTTATAGCCACTGTACAATACATCCGTTTCCCATGTTCCATTGTGGCGTATCAAAATCGATATGTTCATGCTTCCTAAAATCTATTTTTCTTTTTTTTTTCCTGTGCAGTTCACCTGCAATGGCGCCTGCAATTTTTTTTTTCCTTTTGTTGATTCTTCCGTTTGATTTGAAATTCAAATTAAAATACTTTCAGCGTGTTTTATGGGACAATTGATTTTTATTGTAACGTTTATGCCTTAATTAATGGGATCTATCTAGTTGGCAGTATTTTTATTTCCTTAAAAAACGTTACAGCTGTAAATTTCAGTTACACAGCTTAAGAATCTGTAAGACGCGTTGAGGTATCAAAAAGGGACAAAAAATCGGGATTTTCTATAATTAAAAAAAGAGTCGGGATTTTTGGGTATTTTCGATAAGCTGGATGGGATTCCTAAAAATTACACTTTTAAATATCTATATAATTTTTTATCTTATAGCATAATAGGGTTGGTGGATAATACTAGATAAGGATTAATGATTTTTAAGTTTTTTTTTAATAATTCACAAAAAGAGTGTCATTGTCTTCTCCGGCGAAAACTCGCCGGAGCTCCGACCAACCACCACCCCTATTGACCCGAGCAGCGACCATTAACACCCTCAAATCAACCCATCAGCCACCAAAACGACCCCAAAACTCCATTGAAACAGTAATTGAAGCACCACAACATCATTAGCAACCCAACAACTATCCGACGAACCCCACCCAAAACTCCACCGGAAACCACCCCTAAACCTCTCACAAAACGCATCACAGAATCGCACAAAAAATCAGCCATGAAACTGACCAAAACCACCACAATAGCAGCCACAAAATCCACCCAAGTCAGTCCACAAAACACGGCGGCGAGCCACCACGAACCAGCCCCAAGAAACCCACCAAAACCCCCATCGGAAAACTACGAACAAAGCCCACTAAATCACTGAAAACCCTCCCCCCCCCCCAAACAAAATTAGCTACCACACTCACTCAATACCATTGCCCTTGACTTGTTGTTTTTACTGGTCACTCACCTTCTTACTTCGGGCGACGACAACGAGCAGCGACTACAGATTTCTCTTCAAAAATGGCTCGATGCCAAATTTGGCTGAAAACTCATCTGTATCTATCTCACTAATCCAGCAACCAGGTTCGTCGAGTTTTTTTTAAGTCTAATGTAGCTCTAATTACTTATGTATAGTGTTGTTTTATAATTTTGTTTATAAAGGTGTCATGTTGATTTAATTTCTTTAATTACCGCATTATGGTCTAATCTGTTAATTACATCTTCTCTATTTGTGTTTTATTTTAATTTGTTTATTCAATCGTCTTGCTGCTCTATTTCATTAGTGTATGACTTCTTCTAATTTAGTGAGATTAATTAGATGCACTTCTTTAGAATTTTGTACAGCTATAGCTTATTTTGTTATCATTTGGTTATTTTATTTCGCCATATCATTATTTAGATGTAGCGTATTCATCTTTATTTATTTCCATTAGTTTTATGCAATTTTGTGTTTATATGATTAATGGCCAATACTCTACCCCATATAGCAAAGATGGTCTAACCATCATTCTCTAAAACTTGTTTTAAGCTTAGGTGGTATCTTTTTATCACACAATACTCCAGAGACAAGCCTCCATTTTGTCCATGCTGCCCCAATACGATGTGTGACAACAGCGTCGATATCGCCACTACTCTGGATGATGGACCCAAGATATTTAAAGTTTTCTCTCTTGGGGATAGGTTGAGTGGCAAGCCTCACATCAATATCTGCTTCATTCCTCGCAGCATTGAATTTGCACTCCAAGTATTCTGTTTTGGTCTTGCACAGTTTGAACCCTTTGGATTCTAAAGTGTATCTCTAAACCTTCAATCTATCATTAACTTTAGTCAAATTCTCATCAATCAGTACTATGTTATCTGCGAATAGCATACACCATGGGACCTCCTCCTGAATAGACCGCGTCAGCTCATCCATCACCAAGGCAAACAGAAAAGGGCTCCACACAGATCCTTGATGAAGTCTCATCTCAACAGGAAAATATTCTATAGCTCATCCTACAGTTCTTCCCGAGTTTTGGCTCCCTTGTACATGTCCTTTCATCACCCTAATATATGTCATTGGGACCTTTCACCTTTAGACACCTCCATAAGACATCCGTCGAAACTTTGTCATAGGCTTTCTCGAGATCAATAAACACCATATGAAGGTCATTCTTTCTTTCCCTATACTTCTCCTTTAATCTACGAAAAAGATGAATTGCCTCAGTAGCCGACTGCCCCGGCATGAATCCAAACTGGTTCTCTGAAATAGACACTACTTTTCTCACCCTCATCTCCACCACTCTCTCCCAAACCTTCATAGTGTGACTTAACAACTTGATACCCCTGTAATTTACAGTTTGAATATCATCCTTGTTCTTGTAGAGTGGAACTGTTGTACTCCTCCTCCATTCATCAGACATCTTAGCAGTCTTCATAATAATATTGAATAGTCTCGTCAACCACTCTATGTCATCCTTGACCATGTTCTTCCAAAACTCTACCGGAATCTCGTCGAGTCTGATTGTCCTCCCTCTCTTCATCCACTTGATAGCACGTCTAACCTCCTCAACTCTGAACCGCCTGTAATAACCAAAATTTCGATGACTTTCGAAGTGAGCCAACTCACCTAGCTCTATCTCCTTTTTCGTTTAAGAATTTTTGAAAGTAAGCTTGCCACCTTAGCTTAATGGAAGTATCATCCACCAACACCTCATCCTCCTGATCTTTGATGCATTTCACTTGGTCTAAGTCACGAGCTTTCCTTTCTCTCTCTTTAGCGAGCCTATGCAATCTCTTGTCCCCGCCTTTATCACTTAGCTCCTCATATAGACGCTCAAACGTTGTTGTCTTAGCACTTGTCACTGCCATCTTCGCTTTTGTCTTAGCCGTCTTATAAATCTCCTTAAGCCTTCTTTTTTCATCCTCATCCCTACACTCCAACCACTTTGTGTAAGCAATCTTCTTAGCTTTCACTTTACCTTGGACTTCGTCATTCCACCACCAATCGTCCTAACGTCCACCAAAAGTTCCTCTTGAAACCCCTAGTACCTCGGTAGCTATTTTTCTAATGCAACCAGCAGTAGTGTCCCACATATTGTTCACATTTCCGCCACTACTCCAAGCCTATAAATTAGTCAACTTTTCTTCTATCTCCCATGAAAGGGCAAGAGTCAAGCCTCCCCATCTAATCCTCAGTTGGACACTAATAACCTTCTTCTTTCTTTCTCTCTTTATCTCTAAATTCATCACTAGAAGCTTATGTTGAGTGGAAATTATTTTCACTCGGAATAACCTTGCAATTCTTACAAAGGCTTCTATCGCCCTTTCGGAGAAGTAAGTAATCAATCTGAGTCTTAGCTACCGTACTACGAGAGATAATCAAGTGATTTTCCCTCTTCGAGAAACATGAGTTAGCAATAACTAACTCAAAGGCTTTTACAAAATCCAAGAGAGACGTCCCCCCTCCATTCCTCTCCCCAAAACCAAAGCCTCCATGGACATCCTCAAACCCACTAGTGGTTGCCCCAATATGCTCATTAAAGTCTCCCCCAAGACTGGCGACGGGACCGGAACCGGTCCCACCGAACCGGCATTGACCGGTACCGGGACCGGGACCGGTAAGGCCAAGGGTATAATTTCCCGGTACCGGATCGGAACCGGGACCGGTATTACCGGGAAACATTACCCATACCTTACCGGTCCCGGTACCAACCGGTACCGGACCGGACCGGACCGGACCGGTCCACCGGAAATCCGGATATTAAAAAAAAAAAATTAAAAATTTAAATTCAAGTTTAAAATATTAAAGGTTAAAATAAAATGTTAAAATGGTAGTATTATTATTCATAAATTATTATATAAATTGTTAAAATTTAAAATGAAGTTTGAAAGTTTGAAATTTTGAATTCAAAATTGTTATAAGTTATTTATAAGTATAAGTGTATAACACATTAACACTATAAGTTATATAATTTATAATTCAAACTTAAAGTTGTTAACTTGTTATAAAGTTTAATGTTAAACGATTAAAGTTTGAATGTTTCTTCTTGTATTTTAAACTTTAAAGTTAATAAAGATTTGAGAAATAAAGGGGCAAATATATTAAAAAGAAGTTAGTAGTCAAAACTCAAAACTTAAATTAAGATTAAGTAAAAAGAATAATAAAAATAAAAAAAGAAATAAGGCGAATAGCCTCTAATTTTATTATGTAATTTTAAAATTTAAATTGTACAATGTAGAAAGGTAAGATATTAGAAATCAACCCAATCTACGCAGCCACCTTCTAGGAAGGGTTCTGTTTCAACTAGGTATAATTTATTGTAAATTTGTAATACAAATATATTTAATCACTAATATCTTAAACTACTTTGAAACTCTTGTCTAAGAGTTTCTAACATTTCAGCTGTCACATTTTCTGGAATCGGCTCTTGAGCTTGTTCTTCCAGAAATTCCATGCCGTCTTCGCTTGATTCCGATATAACATTATCGATATCGGCTTCAAACTGAGAAGGCAATGTCGGACGCCCTAAATTCCTCCGATCCGCATTTATCCAGTCTCGAAATAAGACTGAAACTTCTAAGCTATCGCCAGCTAGTGAATGCCTATGGTCTCCTACTTGGAACCTAGCAGCGCTAAAAGCGCCTTTCGAAGCAACTGAAGAAGCTTGAATTGCCAGCACATCACGAGCCACCCGTTGAAGTCTTGGAAAATTTTTTCCACGAGTGTTCCACCACGCCAACAGCTGCGGCTTCCCCTCTGAGTCCTTGATGCTTTCCGGTGCCTGGTTAAGATATTCATCAAAGTCGTTGTTTGTGTTAGATTCTAACCCAAGTTGTAATTCTAACATTGCGTCCATGTCATCATCCCATCTAGCCCTAGTAGGTTGTGGTTGGTGTTGTACATTTTGTATTGAATTATATTGTTCTAAATCATATAATTTCCTAGCTTCAGGTCTAACGCTACTTAGAACTGTTTCTAAATGAAGTGATTGATTTTCTCCGTCGTATACTATTTCTAAGTCTGTATATATACTAGTTACCATTTTAGATACACCAAATTCTTTATAGGCGGGATTAAATAAAGCAGCAGTTAAATAAATTTGAGGGATTGGAAAAAAGTATTTCCTAAATTTTTCAATCATTTTTCTAACAGGTTCACTAAATCTTGGATTATATTTAAACGAAGCTAATTTATTACAAATAGTACAAATATTAGGCAACACAGAAGAAATAGTAGGATAGTAAAGGCCGGAAATTTGTTTTGTTGCTAAATAAAAAACTTTTAAAAAATCAACTAAATCTTTAATATTAATCCAATCATTTTCATCTAGACGGAAGTTGGGATCTGCATTATGTGCATTCCAGACCATTGTAAGCGGTCTCCTATAGTCGTAAGCAACTTTTAACATTTCATAAAATGAATTCCACCTAGTTGCTACTGATTTAGGAATTTTTCTAACAGGTAAATTACATTCAATGCAACGCTGGTTAAATTCCCTACGCCTAGCCATTACTTGACATGTAAAAATAAAGTGGCATGCGGCTTCCACTTTAGCACATCCATGTTCAAATAAAGAAATACCATCTTTAACAATTAAATTATAAATATGTGCAGCACATTTAATATGAAAACCATCTTCATAAGTTGGACAAATAATAGGTTTTAAAAAATCTACAGCACATTTATTATTACTAGCGTTATCTAAAGTTACACTAAATATTTTTCTACCTATACCAAAAAATTGTAAAACATTAAGAATAGTTTGGGCAATATAAGAACCTGTTTTTCGAAATTCACAAATTTTATATCCTAAAATTCTTTTTTGCAAATTCCAGTTATCATCTATCCAGTGGGTCGTAATTGTAAAGTAATCGATACCGGTTACACTACGTCCCATATCAGAAGTTATTGCTATCCTACAATTATTATAAGCAAATAAACACCTAAGATATTGAACATGGCGTGCTTGAAAGTCAAAAACCGCTTTTTTATAGTATTTCTAGAAAATCCATTAAAAGACGGGTTATACACAATTTGAATATAATGCACAAAATCGGGATTTTCTGCAAAACTGAAAGGCAAACCAGTAACAACAATCATTTTAGAAAGTTCATCAAGGTCACGTTGTCTACTATAAGCTCTATGTGTACTAGGACCGGAAATATTACTAGGATTTAGTTGCGATTGCACCATATTTGAACCTCCCGTCGATTCATCGGGAATGGGAGTTCCAAATTCTTTGGCGTCCGCAACTGCCTGTGCATGCAAAAATTCTATTTTACAACAATGCATAAGGTGATTTTTCAAATGACCCGTCCCGCCCCCCTTTCCCGAAGTTTTATGGTTTAAAACATGTTTACATTTGTTACAAATAGCTTTTGTTTTATCTTCATTTTGCGTTAAAAATTGCCAAACAACGGATTTTTTTGCACGTTCCGTCTTAGGCCTATTAGATGACGTAAGTGGCACGGGGGGAGCGGGAGCGGGAGCGGGAGTGGGAGCGGGAGCGGGAGGGGGTGGGGTAGTAGCACTATATGGGGGTTGAGTTTCATCGTCATCAAAAGTATCTTCATTTTCATTTATTTCAAAATCATCTTCTGGTAAATCTTCGTTAAAATTCCCAAAATGTTGTTCAAGAAAATCATTGTCTAATCCCGTGTTAGAGTCAATATTAATAAAAGTGTTGTCTACGTAAGTAGAATCTTCGATATTTAATCTAAGTGGTGCTTGTCTTGTAGACGAACTACCACCTGATTTTTTACCGGTTAAAGCCTTTTTAATTCCACCAAAAAATGTACTTTTTCCCTTTCCTTTTCCACCGGAATCCATTTTAAATTTAATTAAAGTTTAATTAAACAAATAACGATTATATGCAAAAATTCAAGTTTATGAATGTAAAAAAAAATAATTCAAGGAGACAACAACTCAACAAGTAAAAGTAATCAAATAAGTAAATTTGGAAGAACAAATAAGTAGAATTTAGGAACGAAGGTACCAAACGTCTGTGTAAAAACAGACGTAGAAGCCGAAATTGATGAAAGTTGAAGCTTGAATATGCTCCAAATTGATCCACCAAATTTTGCTCCAAAATGCAATTACCAAAACTAAATAATATTTTGGAATAATGATTGAGAGAGTAGATAATGAATATATATAATATATAATATTTAAGAGTAGTATGTAAATATGTAATATGTATATAATTATAAATTTGTAATATTAGTAAGTGGAGAGAATTTGATTGAGAGAATTGGATTGAATTGAGAGAATTGGATTGAGAGAATTGAAGTGAAAAATTATGAAATATTTAGGGGTATTTATAGTTGAGAAAATATTGAATTTTGGAAAAAAAAAATAAAAAAAAAAAAACAATTTCTAACGGTCAAAAACGGACCAAAAACGGGCAAAAATTTTTTATTACCGTTGGTGGGCCCCACACCAACGGTAATAAATTAAAAAATTTTAAAAAAAAAAATTTTTTGACCGGAATTACCGGTTCGGTACCGGACCGGAACCGGTAAACCGGAACCGGTAATTACCGGTAAAATTAACGGGTCCCGTCCCGGTTCCCCTACCGGATCCCCCCACTACCGGACCCTACCGGTAAGTACCGGAACCGGACCGAACCGGCACCGAACCGGCACCGGAACCGGGCCGGAACCGGTACTTACCGGTTCCGCTGCCACCCTTAGTCAAGACAATAATAAACAGAGAAGAAATTAGGGGATATCACTTGGAAAAAAATTTCAGAGATATTCATCGAAAAATCCTCGTGTTGCTGGATCAGATCTGTATCCTCGTGGTGTCGCCGGAATCAGAGTAAAAAACCCCCAAATATCGCTGGGATCGTCGGAAGTCACTAGCTGTCGCCGAAAATATTATTTAATTCTATGATTTTAAATATGTCGTTGTAAAAAAAAGGTATTCTAATTAAAAAAAAAAAAAGTAGGACAAACAAATGTTATTATTATGCGTGCAGGATTTGCTTACTTTAAGGACATCTTTATGTTTAAATAGCCTTCTTCTATTATTCACATATTCTATCTCATGTTTGGTTGGTGAGTTAGAAAATATTTTTTGAAAAATATTTTCTATCGCTTGGTTAGTGAATTAAAATATTTTTTAAAAATATCTTTTATTTTTTGCTAGAATAGAAAATATTTTTAGAAAAATAGTGTCTGACAAGAAAATATGCTATAGTAATTAATTTGGAACCTGACCCTGACACCTAATGCGGGACTCAACTTGACTTTCAAATTTAGACTCGATTCTAACTTTCACATATGCAGGACTTAAATCTACTTTTGATGATTCAAGATTCGACTTCCAAATTTAGACTATATTCTGACTTTCGAATCGGAATCTGGCCACATCCAACTCCAAACCTAATTTTCAAATAATTTAATTTTTCTTAAGAAATAATTTTATTTTATTTTTTTTTTTTTTTGGGGGGGGGGGGGGGGGTCTAAGTGAGGTAAAAATAAAACTTTTTAAAATTTAAAATATTTTTGTGTGCCTGTGTGTTGGGTGGGTGCGTAGAAATGAAGATGTTATGTGGTTGGAGAAGAATTTTGGAAAATATTTTCTTTAATTTTTTGGAAGAAAGTCATTTTCCTTAAATTTGAGAAAAATAAGTTAATCTAGAAAATATAACATTTAAGACAATCCAACATGAGAAAATTAAAAAAACATTTCCCGAAAAATATCTTCCTTGGTACCAAACACGCTCTTAGTTGCCAAGTTTTTGGTATATATAAGATAGACGTTGAATTTTGTGGCTTCATTGTATATTTACATAATTATATTTCAAATCCTCTTTGTGAAAATCCTGACTCATATCAACAACTAATTTATTTTTTTTCCAGTTTTGGCAACTGCTTCTAGATATACTGGAAAAAGTTGTCATAGAGTATTGTTGGGTAAGATGCTCTCTAATAAGCAACGTGACAATACTAAACTCTTTTTTGTCACTTGAACGTGAATCGTTTCGAATGAATTATATATCGAAAGACTCAAAACATCAAGAAAATTTCACATCTAAAATTTAGGACTATTTAGAAGTAATTTTGAGTTGATGGAGATTGAAAAGTCATTATATACTTCACGTATAACAAGTGTATACTTCATATATAGTTAAGTTATATTCAACCTTTCGACTGTTTTATAATGTATAGTTAGTGTATAACTCATGTAGTAAGCTTTATTGTATAGTTAATATATACTTTTTATAACTTTTGGTAAACTACATTGCACAGACAGTGTATATTTTCTATAATTTTTTATTATTTTTTATGTAATTAAAATGTGATTATATTTGTTATAAGACTAATTACTTTATTGTGATTATATTTGTTATAAAACTAATTACTTTAAAATAATTGCCGTGGTTTTCATTTACACATCTCGTAAAACATATTAATTAGAAGGGATATTTGATTGTTGTGCTTTTATTTTTGTCTTAAGATGTAATATTTCTTTATTGGATATTTACTTTATTTATGTGTCATAATTGAATTGTTCTCATCTTCAAGCACAATTACTATTCTGAATAATAAAAAAAAAATTAACTTTATCTTGAACTTCAAAATGGAAAAAAGTATGACCAATGACATTTTAGTAAAGTTAACTTTATTTAAGGATAAAAATAATAATTGAATAATTAATGATCAAAATAAAACTCTAGAAGAATCCATACATGTTCTTACTTTTTTTATGGACTCATAAGGATATTTTTGTAATTATGCTAAAGTGAAAAGTTTCTAATTGGTTACTTCTCACAAATAATAATAAATGCTAAGTTTGTTTAGACATGTTTTAGGAATAAAATTTTGAACTAATTTAGAATAAAATGTGTTTGAATAGTTCATTTTTATTTTTGTTTCTAAATATTTTTAAGGATTACTGCGCAAACATATTTTTGATATTAAATTACATAATATGACCACTAATAAAGTTCGTATCTTGATTATTAAAATAGTCTTAAACATGACAAACTAATATTCTTTTATTTAATTTAATGAAAATATCAAAATTTAGTGAATAAAAGAGAAAACAATGTTTGACTATCAAGAAATTAATAATTTGATAATGTATTCCTTGAAAGATTAAAAGTTATTAATTTTTCATTTCTATTTAATATCAAATATGATAGATTATCTAATAGAGAAAATTTGAAGGAAAAAGTTTAATTACAAATTCTCAGTAATATTAAAAAGGTATAATCTCAAATATATACGATAAACTAATTAATTTACAATAAATATAGCCATATTTTATTTACAATTATAAAAAATATAAATGACTATACAATATAACTTGTCAAAAGTCATAGAAAGTATACACTGACTATACAATATAGATTATCTATACATGAACTATACATTGAGTATACATTATGATACATTCAAAAATTGAATATAACTTTATCACACATGAAATATACACTGACTATACATATTTATACATCGAATGACCATTTTTTAGTAAGTATTTGACCGAATGGCCATGTATTATAATTATCCCTATTAAAATACACACTAAAGAAAAATGAGATTAAAAAAATTAAGAAGAACAATAGAAGAAAATATCAATAAGAAAAGGACTATGTTGAGAAATGTAAAGGAAGAAAGGAATTAAAAAATAAATAAAAGGGAAAACAACCTGGAAAAAAAATATGTATATTGATTATTTTGTGAGGCAAAATTAGAGTTTTCTTTTAAGTATGGTATTTAGGGTTTAGTATTATTATTTTTTTTTGTTAATTTAATTTATAATTTAACGAGATGAAGGTCTTTCGGAAATAGCCTCTTTATCTCTATGAGGTAGTCGTAAGGTCTGCGTACATTTACCCTCCCCAAACGCCACTTGTGGGATTTTACTAGGTACGGGTATGTTGTTGTCATCGTTGTTGATTTAGAATTTAACTATGACATGATATTTAGAGTTTAGTATCAATTTCTTTATTAATTTAATTTAGAATTTAGCATTAAAATATTTGTTAGCATTATATATAGAAAAAAAGTTACTTTTATAATTGTTATTATTGTTTTGGAATTAGAAATCAACTTTTTTATAAATAATTTCAATATTAACATAAAAATAAATAGAACTATTTCTACTTATCAAAGACAATAATAAAATGATTACAATTTATCAACAAACCTAACCACAAATAAATTATTCTTGAGTGTTGAAGTAATAGAAATTTGAAAGGCTCTGAATCGAGCTTAACTAATTGCTTGATCAGAGATATATATTATTACATACAAAGCTTATGGTGCAAATATTACTAATAGAAGACAATTGTGGAAAAATAGATATCACTTGTAAAGATATATAAAAATTGATAATCTTTTTTAAAAATATCATAATCTAACACACTTTTCTATTTCTCTATACATAAACTTTCTTGAAATTCAGTCTTCCCAAGTTGGATATAATGACGCATTTATATCATATGAATTATAAAGTAATATATTAAAGTTGTTTACTGAAAAAATATATAAATTATATTGGATCCGTACTACTGGCCTTAAATTATCTAGTATATGTACATAAAATTGTGGACAAAATTACTATTAAAAAAATAGATAAAATTAAAAAAAGATTAAAAGTGTACCGATATCATAAATATAAATGACTATTAATGCTCCATGTAAAAACTTAAAGATAATTCCGAGTCTTAACCCAAAATATCCTAAAGTTGGATTGATATGAATCATGTTAGGCCTTTTTGACAGCTTCCTTCAAATTCATCACTATGAATACCTAATTATATTTTTGGTCCAACATAAGTTTTAGCATCGCTTTTAATTTTTCATGTTTTGCTTGAAAATTATGAAAAATAATTGCTTTTTATGATACATGTTTTATTTTAATTATAAAAGAAAATTTCTTAAACGTATTTTCATTTTATTAAGTTTGGTTTTTGTAAGTTAGTAGCTCTTTTGTATTCTTCTAAGAAAACTTTCATCTTTTTGCTCTTTTGATGACTCGAACTCACAATCTTAAAGTTAGAAGTAAAGAGTGCATACTATTCGAGCTAGTAGCTTTGGATCTTTTTGGTGACATTTTATTTTCAAAGTGATCTTTTTATATGTTTATTTAGGTTTTTTTTTTACACGGTTCATCTAATAATATTTTTAATCATAGAAGTTCGAAAAAATAAAACTGCTATTTAACTCATTTTATTTGGAGAATATAGGAAATCAACGTCCACGCTGCCTTTTTTTCCTTTAGATTTTTTCACCTAAAATTAGTCAGTAATTACAAGCATCAATTAGAAGAATTATACTCAATACATTAACGGATAGCATTAATCATATATTTAAATAATACTCTCTTCACTCCCTTTTTTTTACTAGTTTGTAATTTTGCAATTCCTTGAAGAAAGTAGTAATAAAAAAAACTTTATTTTGCTAAGTGCCTTAATTAATTATGATATAAAATTTTAAATTTAACCATTAATATCTTAATCAGTTTTGTAAATAATTTTTTAATAATAAGGATAAATTATTTTTTTTAGAAAAAATTAATTCTCTTTCAATTTGTTTATGATTAAATAAACGAGAAAATTAATTTTAGTAAACTGAACAAATAAAGTGTTGGATATATACTACTAATAATGTGTTTTGATATAGTATTTGTCAATATTATTAATCATGTACTTAAATACGGTATTTGTAATAGAATAGTTGTTTCTTCAATTTTAATAAAAGATTTAAATAGATTATATATTCATCTATGTTTCATTTACTTTACTTATATAGTAGATGATTTAGTTTATAAAGTTTAGCTTATGCACTAAAGATTAAATTGATTCTTATAAGTATATGGTTTATGTTCACAATCTAAGGTGAAAGTTGTACAAAGCCGGTGGCATAATTATAGTACAATATTAAATATAATTTATTTTGATTATGAGAATGATATAATTCTGACTTTTTGTACTAATATATTTTGTGTTGTATTACAGATCGAGTAGAGATGATTATTATTGTATATACAAAACAAATTTGTGTATCATTAAATGTACTTATGCTCTTAATCTTGATATGATTGGAATACTATCACACCCCGAGAGGGTACCCTAGACATGACCACCACTTAGAAACCATTGATGGTTCCCAAACGAACCATTTGGCTCAATTTACTTATTCAATTAGCGAAGGACTTAATGAAACAAAAGAAAGTACTCAAGTGGGCATTCAAATCATCGTATAAAATAATTTTCAAATATCTCTTATTAAAATAATTCAGTGTTTCAATTCTAAATAAATAATAGTAGTTTCTAAAATTGACTCTGAAAGTAGGAACGCCTCCACTTTACTCTATCTGACTCAGTCTTTGAAGCCTCTATTAAGTCATAGTAAGGTGACAAGACATGTTCAAGGCTACCTCAAGACAATAAAAATAAATAAGCTAATAAAAAGGTTCCACCAAAAGTAAGGAGTTCTCACCACTGTCTGGGACTGAATAGATCTTCAACAAGTGTTTGTTGAGGATCTCTAAAACCTGCATCTGCATCTGCATCGTAAAATGATGCAGGCGCCGAATGGCGTCAGTACCTTGAATGTACGGTATGTAATATAATGAGTAGAATAAAACTCAAGGAAAAACTCAATGACAAGAACAAAGCACAACTCAACTCCATATGCTATGCAAGTTTAAAATTAAATATAAATAATGTTTTTCGAATCAACTCAATCATATGCAATTCTACAACAACAACAACATACCCAGTGAAATCCCACAAGTGGGGTCTGGGGAGGGTAAGATGTACGCAGACCTTACCACTACCACATAGGTAGAGAGGCTGTTTCCTAGAAACCCTCGTCACAAAAACCCATCAGCAGAATACGCTAGATACGATACACAGGCAAAAAGAGAAGAGCACATAATAATACCTAGATACAAGATAGTAAACATATAAAGGCAGATAAATAACATATAAAAGACAGACAATTACCACTCCTTCCTATCCTCCCTATTAGCCTGCTACTCTAATTCTCGACCTCCACTCCTTCCTATCTAAGGTCATGTCCTTGGTGAGATCAAGTTTCACCATATCGTTTCTAATCACCTCCCCCCAATACTTTTTTGGTCTACCTCTACCCCTACGTATAGCTCCCAAATCTAATCTCTCACACCTTCTAACAGGGGCATCAGTACTCCTTCTCTGTACACGTCCAAACCATCGCAGTCTCGCTTCCCTCATCTTGTCAGCTACAGGGGCCACCTCTAGCTTCTCCCGAATGACCTCGTTCCTAATCTTGTCGCTCCTGGTGTGACCACACATCCATCGTAACATCCTCATTTCTGCGACCTGCATTTTCTGAACATGTACATTCTTTATTGGCCAACACTCCACCCCATACAACAAAGCAGGTCTAACCACCATTCTGTAGAACTTACCTTTGAGTTTAGATGGTATCTTCTTATCACACAATACTCCAGAGGCCAACCTCCATTTTGTCCAAGCCGCCCCAATACGATGTGTGACATCATCGTCGATATCCCCACTACTCTGGATGATAGACCCCAGATACTTAAAGCTTTCCTTCTTGGGGATAAGGTGAGCTGCAAGTCTCACATCAATGTCTGCTTCCTCCCTCGCTACACTGAATTTGCACTCCAAGTATTCTGTATTGGTCCTGCTCAGTTTAAATCCTTTAGTCTCCAAAGCGTGTCTCCAAACCTCCAACCTATCATTAACTTTGGTCCGGGTCTCATCAATCAGTACTATGTCATCTGCAAACAACATACACCATGGGACTCCCTCCTGGATAGATCGCGTCAGCTCATCCAACACCAAGGAAAATAAAAAAGGGCTTAGCACAGATCCTTGGTGAAGTCCCATCTGAACAATCATCACCATATGAGCAAGTGATGATACAACGCTTTGCACTACCATTTCCGCAGTCGTCCAATACCTTGTTAGAGTAAGAGATGACTCATCTCATTGGATCCACAAATTAAGTCCTTTTTGGGGACAAGAGTCGTCTGAATTGACGGCCCAACTATCCTACGTTGGTTAGTAGTTTATGCAGTTTGAGTTCTTTCTACTCTTACCCAAATCGATGCTAATACTTCTCTTAAAACATGTTCTCATATCCATCAACATTTCAATCATCCCATCAAGTCTCAATGGACCTTTTCATCCGTTCAATTTCATCTAAATTCATCAATACTTTCAATTACAAATCATATGCTCTTTCATAAAAATAAATATGCTTCAAAAGTCATGCATATCTCATCAAAACTCTTTTCTCAAAACAAAATTTAACTCAATGCTCAAACTCCTTTAAAATCAATGCTCACGCTCTTTGAAAACTCTTTAATATATATCTATATAATATTAGTTCAAATCACTCTTTTGATCAATGCATAAAAATTATCATCTTTACTGAAAAATATATGTGACTTTGATTTAGAATAATACTTTATTTAATGCATGAAAATCATGAATCTCAATTATCAAATAATGCATGGGAAAGTCATGATCATTAACTCAACTAGGATTCATGGGAAAGTAACCACGAACAATAATTTCAATAATAAAATAATAATAACTTCAATACATAATTATATAAAACTCAAGAATTCCCGGTCCACTACTTCAATGCATGGTTGGACTAGTATTTTCCTAAGTTGTATATGAGATTGCCACTTCCGAACCTGGGGAAGCTGAAAGATTATGTTCCGGAACGGAAATGCTTGCAATTGAGAATATTGAAGTCGGGAAATTCAATGCAAAGATGGTCAGGCTCTTTATTCGTCATCTGATGAGCTTCACATGGCGGCCCTCCAAGCATGGTATTTAAGAGATGCCCTAAATCTTGTATGATTAGTCGACAAGGTCGATGAAAAGGGCCCTTGCTACTTATTGTTGTTGTGAAATGCATCACAGATAGTATCTGATCTCCATGCGATGCGGTGTTCTGACATTACGACAGGGCAACGTGCTTCGAAAAAGCTACTCCGCAGCTCGCCTAGAAGGAGATAGACCCACCATTATAGATTTTTCAATTTGTGGGCTTGGCCAAACACATACCCGGCATCCCTATCTATATGTCTATGTGCAGGGGCATCCAAATCCGAATCTGTAGAATCTATTGGGGAATCCTCATCCGCACCCAAATTTGCTAAATTTAGTATAGTGGGTCTTGTTCCGATACAGAATAAAATCTTTTTAAAAGGCATCTCAGCAAAAGAGGACTGAGAACCATAAGGCGAGCGCCAAAACGCTAGCACAAACTGCTCCCACAGACACACATGATAAAGGGGTGTGTGAACAACCAGGCCACCACTTTTACCAGATATGGGTCCGAACGACCAAAGAGCCCGCCACTAGAACCCAACCCTTAAGAGACTAAGGTCCAAGGGGCTACTGCAGGAAGTCAGCTTCACATGTAACCTTAAGGAATATAGAAAGTTACCTGGAATTACTAGCAAGGACTTTGCCTGCTATTCATTCCTAAATCCCTATCACCCTTAACTAGCTAACTCGATTGAAATTCAAAAACTAGGTTTTTACCCAATTCAATACTCATTAAAAATAGAAACTTAGACGTGGGGCGCGTGGATGAACTCAACCCAATGCTAAGATAGCCTTACATACCTGAGAGATATAGATTTTTGAAGAACTCTGAGGAACGCACTGGATTCTCTTGAAACACTAACCTTTCTCCTCTTGGAACCTTGTTCAAAGTCTTGGAATATGTTTTGAGCGTAAATAGGTTGAATGGTGAAGTTTAGGAACTTAAATGGGTGTAAAATCGTCAAGTTTAGGCTTTGAAAAGGTGAGAAAATACCAAAATAATCTTTTTAAAATGCTGCCTAAATCGTCTACATGTCAAGCTACGGCCCGTAGAAGTTTCTACGGTCCATAGGAAACCATTCGTAAAAATTTGGGCGGATTTTGAGGTCTCGGGATCCATTTTACGAGCCTAAACTACAACCCTAGAAGCATCTATGACCTGTAATTGGGTCCATAAAGTTTGGGACTCAAAAATTGACTCAGAAAAGCTTTTTACGAAGCCACGTTTGCGGGTCGTCATCCTATCCACGACTGCAATTAAGGGTTCATAGGTGGTGACCCAGAAAACTCTGCACTGACACTCTTCACTAAAACGGTCATATCTTTTTACTATAAACTCCAGTTAAGGCGCAATTGGATACGTTGGAAAGCTAATTGAAAGATATTTAATTTGATATATTATGGGTCATCTAAATCACTATGTGCTGAGAGATATGGTCTTTTGAAGTTGACCTTTTTATGAACTCATACGAAAATTTAGTCAATAGAAACTCTTTAGACTTGACTTGATATAAAAGATCCTTTATGACCCTAGACCACATCTAATACATATTTAATATTTAAGAATTTATAATAACACATATATACAACTTAGAAGTCATTGGATCACCTAACTTTTATAAAATCATATATCGAATCTAAGATCTGATTCGATATATGATTTTATATCGACCTTAAAATGGGATAAAACTTAAGGTCTGATTCGAGATATATATGTTTAAATTATTTCAAGCTCTTGCCGATTTCCAACCACCTTATAAAAAAGAAAAAATGTAAAGCAGAAAGTAAAATAAAACTAAAATGTGTAGATCATATTATCATTATTTTTTATTATATAAAAGTAAGTATATTTAATTAAGTGACAAAACATCAGAGAAGCCAACCCATAATCTTGATGATCGAGCTACATGTTGTGGAATCAGGAGACATATCAAAAAGAAAGGATTTTAAAAAAAAAAAAGAATCAAATGACATAGTTCAAATAGTTAAAGATGGAATTTTTGACTCCTATAAGTTGAAAGAGTAGCAAAAAAGCACTAATTTTTAGCTTATTTCTTGGACCAAAGACATACATATTTTGTTACATAGTTTTAGATTATCAATATGAAACCTCTATCTAGCTTCTACCTAGTAATTTTGATCTTCCATTTGTTGTTTCTAGCTCATGGTGGCCAAGTTAATGATGTCATTGTTGATTCCTCTAAGGATTCAATGAAAGTGGTAACTCTCTACCTATCTATCTTTCCCTTTTTTTCGTTTCTGGGTGTAATTAGAGTGTCAGAATTAAATTCAAATTTATGAAAAATAGTATAAATGTTAATTACTTATATTTGTATGTTTTGTTTTTATGTTGAAGGGTGAAAAAGGTGGATGTGGAGAAGAGAGAGGTGATTGCAAACAAGGAAAGAGTAAAGTTGGAGCAGAAGATAAAATGTTTGAGAATGAAGACTATATCTATACACAATCTCTTCCATAGGTGAAGCTTTTCTCTGATGTTATCTTTTAGTTTTTTTTTTTTTTTTTTTTTTTTTGGCTTTCACTTTGTAATATAGATTTTTATGTATTCATCAAATGAATTGAGTAGGGTTTTGCAACTTTTGATTCAGCATTTAGGTCAATTTGTTTGTCTAAGCAAATTCAACTTTTTGCTCTAATAAGGGTGTCTTTTGTACAAAGGAAAATGTTTTCTTTCTAGTTGAAAGTGGATTTCATATTACTTATTTTTTAGTGTATATTTGATAAGTAAGTAAGAAATATTATTCCAAAAGCATTTATATAATATTTAACGAAACATTATGAAGGCGAGATGGAATGGGCAGTGGGGGTTGGGGGTGGGATGATCAAGGAATTGAAGTTGGATAAAAGACGAGAATAAACATGAAACTTCTATTAGAGAAGTTGTTTTCCTCATTTTTAGTAAATGTTTTCCTACCAATTACACACCCTAAGAAGAGACTAGCCTGTTACATCTTGATTCTTGGGTATATTATGCTTTAACAGTGATTTCTTTCTTATTTTTGTTCCTTCTTGTTGTAGAGAGCACCAGTTATGAAGGAATTCTTCTACTTTCTAAAAAATGGACTTTCACATTGTTCATGTTTGGACTTAAACAAGATTTTATCTTTTGGAAGAAGAAAAAAACACCTCTCTTTTATGTTGTTAGTATTTTGGATCACAAATTATAACTTAGTGTTCATTTGAATTAACTGATTTTACGTGGTTTTAAGTTAAAATAGTTTTTTTTAGTAGTAGTTAAAATAGCTTGTAACTAGTTTTAAAGTGTTTGAATAAAGTTTAAAAATACTTATAAGCTCTTATTTTAAAGAAAAATTACATAAATACACAACATATTTTTTCATATTTTTTAAGAATCTTTACCGTTTGAAAATTTTCAAAAAGAACTCTACTTTCTTCTTTTTCTCTCCAATTATTAGATACATAACCCCTCACTTCACATTCCTTTTGTAACTCTACTAAAATCACACCTAAATTAAAGGTTCCATTCATGAAATTTGATTTATAATTATCTTTTCCTTAATTTTCTCATTTATTTACAAACCATCTTCTCTAACTAATGGATAATTTGCACAAATAAGATAATTCTAGCCATTATTTATTTATTTTTTTATCACCATTTATACATTTTCAAAAATAAATGTTAAGAAGAATCAACACACTAATTTAATCATTTTTACATAGTATCATTTCTTACAAATGTTTTGTTTGCAAGTTAATTTCAAATGTCAAAGTGTATATAATTTATTATTAACCTATGACTCAATAGGTAGATTTTCACATATCAAGTTATATGTTTTCAAAATATATGTATTAAATGTTCTTTTATATTTTTCGATCGTAACGTTTGGCTGGTATCAACTATTTTTGGAGTATAACTTGAATTTTTGAATTTGAATAAGAATCAAACTTGATACAATAAAATTAGAAGTACGTTGAACTTGATACAAGAAAATCTGAAAGTCTGCAACTTGATATAATGAAACTGGATTCAAAAAAATTTTGATAAATAGAATCAAATTTGAGACAATAAAATAAAATGTATAAAGTTGAACTTGATACGAAAAAATCTAAAAGTTTGCAACTTGATACAATAAAACCTGATACCAAAAAAAATTTGATATAATGAATCAAACTTGATACAAGAAAATCTAAAAGTTTGCAACTTGATACAATGAAACTTAATTAAAAAATATTGAAGTGATGAATCAAACTTGATACAAGAAAATTAGAAGTATAAAGTTGAATGTGATACAATAAAATTCAAAAGTTTGCAACTTGCAACTTGATACAGGAAATTAGAAAGGAAATTAATACACACTATTTACAACTTGCAACTTATTCAACTTGATTTGAAAGTTTGCAACTTAATACTAGAAATTAGAAAGGAACTTGAAACAGACAATTTGCAACATGCAACGTCCTCAACTTGATCTGAAAGTTTGCAACTTGCACCTTGCAAATAAAATTTGAAAGGAAATTAGACGTATAGAGTTAAATTTGATACAGGAAATCTGAAAGTTTGGTACTTGATTTTGGATCTATTTTCACGAAACCCTACCTTTGCCGAATTAATTAACATCATGTCTCAGAGATTTTAGAGAACTTGAGGAATTTTGTCAACTTGAGAAACTTTGTCAACTTGAGGAATACCTAAACTAAAAGATGGATTAGAATCTACATGTAACACATAGAAATAACAAAATCGAAGAAGATAAATAAAATAAGCATATGAGCCGCCTGATACGTGAAAATTTTCATATTAAGCGTATGAAATCGAATTCAAAATTTGAATTTATTTTTGAAGGAATCCAATGAGTTTTTTATGGGAAATAAGTTTATTGGCATTAATTAGCTTAATTTATGGTTCAAAATTTATCTCTCTTTTTATTTAAAGGAATATGTTGGTTTTGTATGAAAATAGTTTGAATGACATTGAATAGCTTAATTAATGAAAGAGAGAGTAATTATACTTAATATGTATCAACAAGTGTCTTTTTTTAAGAGATTTTTGATAAATTTGAAAAGAGTACAAATTGAAATTTGCTCCTTGATAAAATTTGTATAAATTATACTATTTAAAAGCCAAAATAATAAAAATAAATTAAAAATCATGAGTTAAAATTTCTGACTTTTGACTTATAAGTCAAAAAGACAATAATAGAAATAGGTAAGGATTATAAGGGAGTACTTGTTACCTTGAAATGTTGACAGGGATGTAAAGTTAGCAAATTAGAGTCAAATTATAATGTTGAAATAAATTGAGTTTACGAAAACTTTCTTCGTAGAAGTATGGAGAATTAAATTTCACAAATAATGCCACCCTATAACATAACTCATCTTCACCTCTACTCCCATAGTCCCCGACCCCATCACCTCACACCCCTACCCCATAATATTTATCAAAATTGTATACAAAGATAATATTTTTTTTACTTATCCATCAAACCCAATAAAATAAAGAAAAAAGAGTCAAAAAATATTCCTGAACTATTTGAAATGGATCAGAAATATCCCTCCGTTAGTTTTGACTTAAAAATACCCCCAATTAAATTTTTGGATCAAAAATACCCCTCAATTAAATTTTTTATTCAAAAATACCTTCTCTCTAACGAAAATAAAAAAGGGTCAAAAATACCCCTGAACTATCAGAAATGGAGCAAAAATACCCCTTGGTTAGATTTTGTTTCAAAAATACCACTCCCTTAAAATTTTACAAAAAAAAACGTATATAATGAAATGACACCTTGCATGTTATATGGACATAAAGTGCCACGTGATTAGTCCACATTAAAACCCATTTAGGGATCCAAGAGGTTTTCTCCTCAGATATTAGGTACGGGACTAGCCTTTTTATGTCAAAAGGAACTATTATTTCACTTGCAAATGTCTCCAAAAGTTAATTTTTGAATGATAACATTAATTCATCCTCGTTATAATCATTGTCTCCTCCTTAATTAGTTTTTTGAGTTTAACAGGATTCAATTCTTCAAATTTTTCGAATTTATGAAGCTTGTCAAAAAAAATTGTTGTGCTCATGTTAGCAATGTAACACAATTAATATAAGTTATCATTTTCAAGAGATAATTCAATTGCAACAATAAATTAAAAAAAAATCATATAATACGAATTTGGACTACTCAAAATTTGATAAAAATACATTTGAAGATGGGTTGGGGCTGAATTTTTTATGGAAAAAAGGATATTTTAAATAATTACTTTAAAATTTTAATGGAGGAGTATTTTTTTAATCAAAAACTGACGAAGGTTATTGCTCTAGTTCTAATAGTTAAGGGGTATTTTTGGCCTTTTTTTTTAATTCTCTTAAGAGAGGGGTATTTTTGAGCCAAAAAATTAACGGAGGGGGATTTTTTGAGCTAAAAATATAGCGGAAGGATATTTTTGAGCCAAAAATATAACAGTAGGGTATTTTTGAGCCAAAACGTAGCGGAGGGGTATTTCTAGCTTCATTTCAAATAGTTCAGGGGTATCTTTTACCCTTTTCCCTAAAATAAATAAGACAATTCATATCGTACCAAAAACACCAATTTTAATTTATCACGTCTGCATGGAAGTAAGACATCAAACTGTAACACCCCCTAATTTCTTCTACCTAACCTGGAGTGGATGCAAAGAGGATGCTGAGAAAAGACTGAGAAAAAAAACTGCAGGAGAAGGTTCACAAGGGCCACTTACGACTCGTAGAATTGGTTTCGTAAAACCCCCCAGATGACTTGGTGAAATTTTCTAAGTCTGAGGTTTATATACGAGATGGTATACGGCCCGTAAAGTATTTTACGACTCGTAGGAGGTTTCGTGATAAATTTCAGTAACTCAAAATTCAAAACCCCTTAATTACAATAGTTAGTTTATGGCCCGTAAAATATTTTATGGCTCGTGGAAGAGGTCTCGTGCTAATTTTCAGTAACTCAAATTTTCAGACCCCTCATTAACGAGAGGCTGTCTACAACTCGTAGAATGCTTTATGACCCGTGGACGGGGTCTCATAGACTCAAACGACAGTTTTTAAGAGGGGTATTTTTGTCCATTCCAATCCCTAATTAATTAAATCCTTGGTTATTTTAGACTTGAATAAAGCCTTAAAACAGAACCCCAGGTGTATTATTCACCATTGTTCACATTCAAGGGTTTCTTAAGAGCAGTAGAGGAGAAAGAAGAGTGTGGGTTCTAATTCAAGCGCAAGGATCTACTGGAGTTTGATTGTTCCTTTCTCTCCCAGGTATGTAAGGCTACCTAAAGCGTTGAATTGTGTTCATCCACGCGCCCCTTCGTCTACTTGAGATAAGATTATGAGTATTAATTCTGTATTCTCAATCCCGTGAATTTTGAGTCCCAAATTCTTGTACATGTCTGAGTTTCATGAATATATTTGAAATAAATTATGAGTTGCATCAATATTACCATGAAATATGAATATATTTCGAATGCTTGATACCCTAACCCTAAACTTAGTATTTTCTTTGCTTACTAAATTGAAATTATGAACCTAACCTAAGTAAGTTGAACCTGAGAAGTATGTTTCCTTGTTTCATATATGCATGTAATGAATATCTATTATGTCTTATGTTCTGAGCATGGATGATATGATGTCACTTAACTGTAATTCGTGAGAGTCTTGCATGATGTGAGTTAGAGTCTTCAGTTGCATTGCATAAATGATGGTCCTAAGTTATTAAGTTGTTAAGAAATTGAGTTGAGTTACTGAGAACTGAGTTGAGCTTGAGTGAATTTTCATGAAACGTTTTAGTCTTGGAAGGAGTATTGAGTACCGAGTTTGGTGATTGAGGAGCACCTCAGAACTACGTTACTCGCATAAGATAGTCGTACAGTTAACTTTGGCGGCTCACGTCCCAATAGATGGACATTCTCTTTGGATCCAACAGAGGGAGGTACAGGTTGACGTCCTATTCCTTGGCAAATTTAGGACAGGCGTGGCAACGAAGTCGTTTCGTTGTACATCACCAAAGTTCATGGAGGGGTGGAAAGGCATGTCGGTTAGAGAAACTTCCAAGCAACACTTGAGTTAACCCATCATGATTTTCGAACTAAGTTGCATTGCATATTAAGTCTAGTTTAAAACATGATTTCAAACTTTAACTTGCATCAATTACTTGAGTTGAGTTATGAGATGAGGAGTTGAGTCGAGTCGTTTGATTGAGTCTAAGCCTTAATTGTTTCTTGAATTATTTTACATACCGTACATTCCACGTACTAACATTACTCGGCGTTGCATCATTTTATGATACAGATACTAGTGACAAAGGACTTCAGCAGACGCACCGTTGAGGTACAGAGTTCTTGAGTTCCAGATTTGGTAAGCCCTCCCTGCCATTCGGAGGAGCCTTCTTTATTCCACTAGTATTTCTATTTTTTTAAGTTGGCTAGTCATGGCTTGTCATGGTACCATCTAGACGTTTAGAGTAAAGGCTTCATAGACTTTGAACAGAGTATTGTTGAGTATTTTATTTTCTAGACTTGACATTTTTAGAGACTATTTATGAGATATTTATCTTTCCCTTAATGCTTGTATTGAGTATTTCTTCCGTTGTTAAGTAAGATGTGATGATGAGGCTAGGTGGTTCTCTTAAGGAATCAGCAATGGCTCTTCAAGTGCTGGCCACGCCACGAATACCCGCACTAGGCTTGACACAAACAAAAAACAAATCAATAGTAATTGTTAATGAATGGATGTATGAATCCAAAATCAATAGCCATGTACAGATTAAAAGTTGGTGCTCTTTCACATGCAAAAATCTGGTGATGCGATCACAAAACACCGTGGAAAGATAAGAAATTTATGCATAACCATGTGAGACTTACCTTCTAAACGTTCGACTATATGCTCTAAAAATATTCAATGCTCGGGCTCGTCTAATAAATCTTATATGAATTAGATGTTAAATTCTTTAGTTAACATTGTTGACCCTCATAATTTTTTAACAAATGAATAATACTTAATAACTTTTTCAACTATAGAAATACAAAAAAAAATTGAGAATAACTGAAATAATAAATTGTAGTATTACATATTTTACTATTTGATAATACCGTTGGGGTGATCATTATTTAAATTTATTTTAAAATACATAGCCAAATTTTATATGTTCACTTATATATCATTTGTCTTCATGTTTTTATCATATATCTCAAAATTATCATATTTAATAATTTCACTATTTGAAAGGAAATTAATTTATTCATGATGGAGTAATGTTTTTATTGTAATACTAATAAGTTTTATTGATTATTTTCTTTTAGGGAGGAAATTGCATAGTATGATAGTTATATATTTTTAGAAATAATGATTTTTTTTATTAATTGAAAGTTACGATATGAGAGTTGATTGCATCTCATAACAATTTTTATATTATTACACTTGTAAAATCATGTTAAAAATTTTATTTTCACTGAGTTTCCTTAATCATGTTTTAAATTATTTATAATTTTATTTTATTATATTATTTTACTAGTATATCATAAGTTAAAATTCAAAGATTCATGGGGCTTACGCCCCATACTTCGAGGCTTCACAAAACATCTCGTCTCACATACTCACAGCCTTTTAAAACACTGAATTATCTTTAACAAAATTTCTAATTTCGACACTGAATTAGAGTAAGGCACCCTCCTTCTGCAAGCTACAACTAATTAAAGTCTATCCAAGTTCCAACAGAACAAACTATACACGGGTACATAAACGAGTCAGTACATGAATGTCTTCTTACTTTTCAGATAGGGTGTGTTAAAAATTACGATGTTAAAGTGTAGATGTTTTGTTTTTTTATGTTATCTAGCACATGGTACAGCTCAAAACACTTCGTCCAAAGTACATTTTGTCCGACAATGATAAATAATACTATATAAATGGGTTTTAAGGACAAAACTTTAAAGGATCCACCATGTTGGTGGGTGAAAATGGAAACAAGAAAGAATTGGATTCTAGAGGCACATGACACAAGATACTAGAGAAGATTAAGAAAACTAGTTACACCTGCTCTTAAAAGAAGTATATCTTTTTTCTATCTTTGATGACTTGAAGTGAAGATAAGAATAAAGTTTTCAACATAAAAAGAAAAAGATATTATTTCGATTGTGACTAAATAGTACAAATGATATATTAATACACATACAAAGGACTAATACAAAGAAGGGTTAGTGACATATTTGATCCACTACGACACTTGTATGCCACTGCTTTAATTTTACAATAAAAATATAAGTGCACATTGTATTATAAACAAATTCAAGAGAATCGAACTCCTCCAGAATAAGGTTGAAGGTAGATAAGACTAACATTAGTTACATTTATCTCCTAGATTTTGTATACCTATACACTAAGGCTAATAGAAGGTCAAAATGGGTGTCATACTACATGAAAGATTTCTTTTTTGTGTCAACTTCACAGAAGTGCTCTATAGTGGAGATGGGCAAAAACAACAATCTGTCAGGCCAACATAATGAGAAGTTAACCTCCATATAGGAAGCCTTACCACATGATGCATCTTAAAGCTGAATGACAAAACTCGCAACTCTTAGCCATGGGTGTGCTATGAATACTCAACGATCCGTTAAGTCCTTTCCACGTTATTTCTGTTTTCCCAGGGTTACACCTTGGAATAGCAGTTCCCATAAATGATCTTGCAGTGTAACCTGTGCTGTACAATGGTTAACTGTAAGATTAAATGATTCCAATTTAATCAAGTTTGAGTAAGCATAAAACATTACTTGCATTTTACATGTAGAGTAAAAATGTCTTTTAAAATTTGTACTTTCTGTTGCTGCTTCGCTTAAAACTGTGGCAATGATCACAGAATGACCTGTTCACAGGACTACCTAATTTTTCTCCCAACCACAACCCTCTTAGGCCAAGAAATCCAACAAAATAAATTTGTCAAGAGAGATCATATATACCAAATATTAATATGGAAACTACAAAAACCAACTTAACAAATGCAGACTGAAATAAATTTAATCGGTCCCTACCCCCTTGACAACCTCAGATGCTCTTCAGTTTTTCACTAATCCTGTTATATGTACAGATCTGACTTGCTCCTAGTAAATATAGCAATATACAAAGCTGAAACATCTAATAACCATGGATTGAAAAGAAATTCTATTATATTGAACAGAAGGAAGGAACAAGGCACGGTGCTAAACAGATGATGGTTCTAGCGAAAAGGAAAAATTTGAAGATCCAAAAGAGAAATCAATCATGTGCTACTGTATTAACTTATGGAAGACATACTGAATAACCAAAAAGGATGAAGCTCCTTCTATCAAGAAAGAGTCTGATATCATTAGATTCTTCCAAATTATGATCTAGGAAGTATCTATGAAGTGCTGGTCCAAGGATTTCACATCTCTATATTATGGTCTAAAAAACAAACTTATTTGGAATTTTAACATTGGCAAGAGATGAGTTTAAATGGAGTAGCATAGTCAGTGAAGATTCATATAGACACCTCAACTTGTTTGGGACTAAGGCATTGCTGTTATTCTGGTATTTGGAGTTTTAATCAAATAAATCAATGGTGATCTGCAGCTATTCTTGTTTTCAAGATTGATTGATCAAAGATTTATAAATTGAGCAATTAAAGTAAGTTCCAGGCTGCTAATGAAAGTGACAGATTTGGGTACTTAGCATAACAATGAAATTGATGAGGATCTAAACAAGGAAAGAAGTACCAGATCAATGAAGAGATCCTGACGCGAGGAGGAATCATCAAAGAATGAACTTGCGGGGAAGCTACTCTTCGGACGCATTTAGCCATAAGAATTTCACTTTGTAGGAGAATTTTTTTTTCACTTTATTGAAAGCAGCCAATTTGACAAATGTTTTCACTTTCACTGCATTGTTCTTTTTCAAAATTTTCCCTAAATTTTTTTTTTTTTGAAAAGATAACCCCATTTAAATCATATTTCCTATTTTTAAATCATATTTCATGTTTTAGGAAAAGTACATTCGGACAACCAATTTTATTTGCAAAAACTATAACCAAACACAACTCATCTTCAACTTCAACTTCAAATATTTCAAATAAAGTGAAAAATTATTGAAATGGTATACAGCAACCCGTATATGGATCTAATCTATGAAATATGTAACTATCTATTTTGAGATATTACTCTTTTAAAGAAAATTTGATTGTATATTTAATTTGAGGCAAAGTGTTTTTGCTAGTTTTTAGATATTGAGGATATAAATTATATTTAGAAAAAGTATATTCACCAACAAGGATTGTGGTGGAGTAATGAGTACTCCTTCATCCTAACCAGAGTTCTCGAGAGAGTTCTCGAGTTAAAGTATCTCTCGCATTTGTTAGTGAGAGCTTTGGACTTCCCGGTGCAAAGCCAAATTTTATCGGGCTCTAATGCAGGTATTGGACACCAGATGGGAAACAAAAAAATATTCATTCAAATTCAAAAAGTTCTTTACAAAATGTATGGGCAAACACAACTCCAAGTTTGAAAATTCCATATAAAAATGAATAATTTTTTGTTTTCATGGCCAAATTGCCCACTTAAAATATCCACAGATGCACAAGCACGAATTATGTAAGAATTGAAGAACGAAAAGTTTTAGCAGCTAGGAAAGCTGGATATGGAGACAACCTGAGGCAACTGATTGAACAAGTCAACTATGGCTGAAATTTATGAAATTTGAAGACTGAATTTATGAAATTTGAAGACTGAATCTCCAACAGCTATTGATGCCATATATAATTAAACTTTCAACAAAGAATTCCCAAAGTCTGGACATCTTGTAGAAATTGATCAAGAATTTGAAGACAAGAAGACAGAAAATCACTCAAAAAGAAAAGACCATAGAAGCACAGCTTCTTGTACTTGGAAATTTGTACTTATAATTTACAATCTATTCTATGAGAGAGTTGATCACTGTACTGAAAAGAAGCCCTACACCAAAAAGGGTGAAAATCATCTTCATTCCTACTGTCTAGAGAAAGAGCTTGCTTTCTAAATGAGAGTATGTCAGGCAGCCTTTGTTGGTGGTTAGCAAAATTGAAACCACTACATGTAACCCTTTCGAGATGATAGAAAGACAAAATTACACATTTGTGTGCAAGTTTAAAACCACTCATTGCTTTATGTTAGAGAAAAATAAGTTGATCTAGGGGAACCCCTGAACAAGGAAATTGAACGTATGCATAGCTGAACCAGTAAAAATTTGAGTTTGCATAGCCAATTTGCTTTTGATGAAAAAAAAAGACCTTGGGCCCAACTCAATCCAAAAGCTATCTCATAAGGTGAGGATTCTAGAAGACTGTATGAGTAGACCAAACAGATGATGTGGGACTCTTAACACATCATGTACCCAGGACTGGACATCGGAAGCATGTGACCATCTCATTAAAAGCTTAAGTTGTTAGAGAGCATACGTTTATTTAGTTGATTATATAGTTAGTTACATCTTTAACAGCTTTATTCAATTATATCTTTAACAGCTCCATTTAAACATTCTTAATTTGTTCACTTTTCTATTTGTAGAAAATTAATTTTCGTACACAACTCTACAAAAAAGTTCCATTATTCAAAATTAAGAATTCCCATAGAAAGAGATTTTCAGAAAGAGCTTCACTATTAGGCTGATATAACCTCAGATGTTTTTGAAACACACAGAACACCTAATCAGTCCCTCTTGTGCGTTTTATCATAAAGGTGTCTGAGAATCATGTGATTAATTCAAATATTTCCCTTCTTTCTTATTTTAATGATATTGAATTTTCCATAGTTCTTTATAATGGTCCTTCAGAAGCCTCGTTGATCTAGAACAATTTATACAGGCTTGTTTTAGGAGCTTCTTCTTTGTGAAACAATTATTCTCTGCTTAGATTTGGAAGACATTTTCCCATAAGTTACAGCATCTCCGTGATATGGGCCAATATAGATCCATGAATCCATGCTTTCAACCTTACAGTTGTCAGAAGTTAATCATGATCAACCAGAAGAAAGATTCCAAGTTATACCAACATTGGTACTCCCTCCGTTTCAAACAGGATGACCTACTTTCCTTTTTAATTTGTTTCAATAAATATGACCCCTTTCCTTTTTTGGCAATATTTTAATTCCGCTTTCCACGTCGCATATTTAAGGCCACAAGATTAAAAGACATTTTGGTATATTTGGCATAATTTTAATTTAGGACCACAAATTTGAAAAGTTATATTTATTTTTTAAACTCTGTGCCAAGTCAAATCAGGTCATTTTTTTTCAAACGGAGAGAGTACAACTTTTGTTGTAATTGGTAGATTAAACTTCTTGCGGGAAGCTCGGTCTGAAAGGAAGTCTTAACTTGAAGTTTTTATCTAGAGACCCTACAGGATGTCATACCAACAGTGCTTAACAAGCCTAGATTCTAAGTCAAAGGACGAACATCATCTTGGTATTGCAAGAGTACAAACTCCTTGTTTCATCCCTTAAGAGTCATGTTTATCCAACTATCCTTAGTAGTGAACTTGAGGATTTTATATTTGTCTTATTTTTTAAAGAAGTAAAGGTTTTTTCGAGAATCTTTCTTACTCAAACTTTCCTCTTATCAAATTTCTCTCTCTGAGAATTTTGATACCTGAAACCTACTTTTGTTTGCACACTTGTACATCTGCTTAACCTAAAAGCAATATACAATAGAAGCCATTTAAGGTTTAATGAAAAACTGTCTTTAGATGAAAATCCATTATAACAAAATATTTTTCAACTTTGAAATTTCCAGTAATTTGTTTCTTCCTTCACAAGTAGACTTTTCTTTCCACCTGGAGGGGCAAGTCAGCTTTCAAACTTTAACATGGATGCATGTTTCCATACCAGAATGACTCACTGACGCTATCATTGTGTGAAGCCTCTGACGCTTAACTCTATTTTTCCTTGATATTATTAGAAACCAATATCAACTCTACTACAAAAATGTAAATTACCTGGAACGTACCCATTTTCATTTTTTGCATGTGATATAGAGGTAGAAATGACACCTAGAAACGTTTCATGTACTAGTCATTAAAGACTCAACTCTAATGGCTTACTGTACATGAAAAGTTTCTAGATGGCATATCTACCTCGAATTCTTTTTTGTTATATTTTTTGAGATGACCCAAAATTTGACTTATAACCCAAAGCAAATCTGGAAATTGGAACCATACCTCTAATATTTACCTATCAAACTTTGAAAGACTTCATAAAATTTTAGAGTTCTTTTGCCTCTGTCAGTTCTAAATTAGAGAAGAGTTGCTCACCATTTATTCAAGCTGTTCCAGTAATCAATCTTTCTCGTTCATCTAATTTTTTAACCTTCAGAAGGCCAAACAGGACTTGGAAGCCAAAGAATACACAGGCAGTGTACCCTATAATAGCAGGCATCTGTAAAATGAAGATGCATGCAAGTTAAACATTAGTACGCAAAGATGACAAACTTAAAATTTACAAGTGAAGATGCAATACATACACGAATGGAGTTGAGATACAAAATTGTTGCTAGGTTAACCAAGCTTCCAGCAGCAACTGCCTGTTCAGATGAGTTACCAAACAGATGAAATGAAGACCTTAAGTCACTAAGAAGTGAATCAATGAGCAGGCAAATAGAGCAGCAAGCTTATGAAAGTATAGATATTATCTCTACTATAAGTGAATCCCCACACCCACACCCTGCCCACCAGCAAAGGGCCCAAAAGATGGGGTTTAACAGGGTCATCCCATAGTCAATCTCACAGAAAGCTCCATCCCACAACATAACTTTTTCTTGATATAGAAGAATGACACAACACACCTTTCTTGAATAAAAGAGTACATCAAGTTTTACATGAAAATAAATTTGTAAACAGTACCAGAATGTATGACAACTTACACTTCCAATTGTCTTCTGAACAGCAGAAACACGTTGGAAAGCCCTTTCAGATTCTAAAGCTCTAACCCGAAGCTTAAGGTCGCCTTGCTCCTGTGAGCAAATTAGAATAGATATAAATGGATAAAGCATAAGACTGAAAAATTATGCATCTGCGATCAAATTTCAATGTAAAGCTATGATATGGCACGCTATCTACCAATCGCTGGATAATTGCAGCAAGTTTCTCAACTCTATCAGCCTGCCTGAATAAGTTGTAGAATGCACGAGATTGTCTGTCCCATCTATTCCTGAAGTCCTGGAAGCCAGAAAGATTAACTGTTAAAACTCAAGCACATATGAAAAACAAAACCTGTGTGCACTTTAGAACTTTAAGTAGGTTTACCTTTAACACAACTTCAACACCAGCTTCACGAAACCTAAGCAACTCTAAGGCATAGCTGTAGAGCAGCATAAAAATTATGTGAAAAAAGGGGCGCTAGCTATAGAGCAGCATAAAAGTTTATGTTAAAAAAAGGGGAGGAATTTACAAAAAGAAAAGAAATTCTATATCGTAGTGCACTCACGGTTTGGCTATCTCAGTGATATCAAATCGTGGATCAAGGCCCTTTCCAATACCATCCAAAACTGATGACAATAATAATAATTTCCACTATAAGAAATTGAACGCCAGAGCAAGCAGCATAATTGTAAGCAATTACATAAGCTGGCACTCTACCTGAAAATGCTCTAACCACAAAAGTGAATGTGGCAGGAAATCGGAACGGCTGATCCGCTGCAATGGCTAGTAGATCTTCACCTGTTAGTGAGAAGAAAATATGAGTTTGAGTCTATGAGCAAAGTCAACAATTAACTACTCTTTTTTTATTTTTTTGCTTTTTACCTCTTATGTAAAGAGAGGGGGGGAGGGGGGATTGAAGAACAGTGGGGACCAAGCAATAAAAACATGTTGCTTTTCTCCACTCCCTAGAGCACCCACTCCTAGGATTACCCGAAGTAAAGAGGGCAAAGGAATAGAACAAGCTATCACAAAAAAGTGTGATACCTAGACCAGAAGAAGAAGATAAGTGAATTACCAATTGCAGCTAAACGTTGCTTCTTTTTCTCTTTTTGTTCCTCCTTGGTCAACGGCTTTTTGAACCCCAGTTCTGTTTGTGCCATTTCTCTTTCCTTTCTTTGTGCTGCAAGGCGCTCTTCAAAGCTGCAAAATTTCAATGTCAAGCTTCAATCAATTAAACACTTATTGGAGGAGTTCTTGTCCATTAACAATACAAATGATGATGCACAATACAAAGCACTGTGAATGAAGGTCTTTATAAATAGCTCAGAGTCAATGCAGCTTAGGTTCTGGTCACAGTTAACCATGAAATGAGAGTCACATTGACTCCTTTTTTCCTTGCAGTAAAGGAACTGAAATTTGATCCACTTAATTGATTGAAAGGAAACAGAAGAGATAATAGAAGCAGTGGGAAAACAAAGGGAAAGCATTCACTATATGTCAAGTTGTCCAATGTTATAAATTGTGTGAATATTTTTTACTCCGAAAAAATCAATAAACATGCGGGATAGAAAGGTTCATATTAGCTGGTGTATCTTGTTTAAAGGAGAATGACTGGATGTTAGCCACCTGCTCTTTCGCTGCAAATGATACAAGGTAGGGGAATCGTTTCAGACTGGTTGTTCGAATGTAGGTATTAAATGTCCACCAAAATGTTAAGGAGCTTTTTCAAGATGAAACAAATTGGGAGGCAGAAGGGATTAGAGAAGATGAATATAGAATATATCACCACAAGCCATGATGTGGACTATATGGGGTGAAAAAATCCAAAGGACTTTTGAAAGATCGGGAAGGCCTTTTCATTCAATCTGGCTTCCTTTTGCACTTTGTTGGAGCATATGAGGGATTTTCTATTTGTACAAAATACCGACTGGACTTTGCAGGAAGCAATATTTGCTCTATAGTTGATTGATGTATACATCTTCTATACAGGCTTCACCCAATCTTCTGTTGATCAAATAATATTACTTGTCAATAATAAACAGAACCATCATTAGAGGTTACCAGTTGGACAACAGGACAAGATGGACCAAATTTTTACTTGAACAAGAAAAGATCCTCCCAAGTGTCTCTATAAGTGATGTTAGAACTCAAACATTTAGGGGCTGACAAGATGATGTCAACAGGCATAAGAACTAGTAACCTGGTTGAGAAAAAGAGATATTAAAGGCAAATAGAGGAAAAGGAAAAGGAAAAACTCCCTTGTCGAAACAAACACCTCTCCCAGATTCTGATGCCATCAGTTTGCAAACAAATTTTTCGTTTCATTTATGTATATAGAGCAAAACCTTAACCGAAAAAATATAGCAAACCACAAAATGAACATCAGCCCAAAACCTCAGGTGATTAGTAATTTAGTAATGTCGAGAATGGGCTTAATTTTGGCAGTCTCAAATCTCAACATTCAATTTCAGCCAAACAAAACAAAATTGAAAGATATGTTGCGGACAATTACCTATTAAGGAAAAATAGTGCAGTGCGTCTGACAGCAGTCATGTCACCAGTAGGCACCAAAATACCCATTTGAATACTTGCTTGCAGGACCTGCATTCCAATGAGAACTTTAGCCAAGCATTGTGTGGTCAAGTAGAACAGGTACAGAACCCCCAATCACACCACACCACCCCAAAAAGGAAACACAAATGCCTAATAACTTCAAGTTTGACCACCTTATCTGGATCTTTCTCATAAACTCCATAGAACGTTTCCAGCAAGCCTTCTCTGATATTAGGACTTATACTGCAATATGATAAGAGTAAGTGAGAAGTCACAAGTTTTAGGTTAGAGAACTTCAGAGTCATTTATATTACTTAGATGGAAATGTTCAACTTACCTTCCCATCATTCCAAAATCATAAAAGATCAACCTTCCACCGTTAACATCATCCACAGCTATATTTCCAGGATGCTGCAAGAATAAAATTAATGCCAACTTTCTTTGGAAACCATCACTTCCACACTTCACAGATATGAGATAAGGCTTTGTAGTAAGATGTAACTGATGTTTAACTTAGAAAAGAGTAAAAGACATCAACAGCTTAGAATTGGTTGGTATGGAAGGTGAAGCTCTCCAAATGTATCTCTCTGAACTAGTTACTTGGTCCTATCCAAGTGAAATGAGGTGTGATTACCAAGATATAAGAAAACAATTTTCCTTGAATAATCAACACAAGTTTCTGCTTGCAGTTTATATAGCTTGGGAGTTGAATGGTTCGAAAGAAAGCAAACATAATGATGCAACCAAGTAAACTATGAGGACACAAAAAAGGAAAACAAAGGAAGTGGAAAATTCTTATACCCGTTAATTGAATATGTCAAAGCTCAAACTGATAGATCTATTGTATGCTGTCATATGGTTATGAAGTGCATTGTGAATCAAAGTAGAGCAGAATAACTGTGAATGTCGGTGAGAAATCTTACTGGATCAGCATGGAAGAAACCATGAGACAGAATCTGCTCCAGGTAGGATTCAACCGCATACCTCCCTAACCTGATCAACAATTAAGGGAAGTCAAAAGTCATGACATTTCAGTCCTGTTATTATTACTCAGTACCTACGTTACTATCAGATACGAGAATGAATCGACAGAATAATCCAATTTTAGCAGGCCACCTGTGTACTTTAAGGATCCTAGTGAAGCAACATATCTATCGACGTGATTACAATACCAGTACATGAATGAATATCAAGGATATTGGTAAATTACACATTTCAATAATTTGAATGATGTAACTTTCTGCTCACCTTTTCCTATCAACGCCCAATTGATCTAAGGCTTCTATCCTGTTTATTTTAATGCCTGGGACATATTCCATTGTCAAAATCTGAAAGGAATGAAAAATACAATTCAAGTAAAATGAGTTGTGGAGAGAATTCAAAGTTAATCCGTTAAACCATCATTGTCACTGATTATTTTGAACCTGTGGTGTGGTATATTCCCAGTATATCGTTGGGACTTTCACATAATCCATGTTTTTGAAGTTACTTGCAAACAGTTCGGCATTGGCAGCCTCCTTAGTATAATCAATCTCCTGCAAAACTCATAAAAATAACATCTCTTATAGACAAGCGTACAGCTTGAAAGATGCAAATCAAGGAGGATAGCAACACATTGATCCTGAAAAGATTCAGCAGCATTCAACTATTGAATTAGAAGCAAAATAAAATGAGTATCACCAGAACACAGGCCAGTCAATCACTAGAATAATTTATAAACTACTTCAATTCATGATTGCTGGTTAATACAAAGCCATCAAAAACATCCCAGGAGACCAGTTGTCATTGTTTAAGAGCCTGAGTGGATGGCTTATAGCTTTTGGATTATTTTTGTCTTTTTTGGCTTAAAAACAAGTTTTTAAAATTACTCTTTATTTTATCCAAACATTACAAAGTGCTTAAAAGCACTTAAAAGGTCAATCCAAACATCTCTAAGTCCTGAAACTCTAATTGGCAAATGGACAGGAGCGGATCTAGGGGGTTGCCAGGGTGTTCACCCGAACCCCCTCGGCAAATAATTACACTATATAGAAGGTAATTTTCTTTCATGTATATATATAGATTTTTAATCCTCTGAATACAAGACTAGAGGTCAGCTCAGTGGTTTAGGGGTTCATATTTCACCTTGAAGTTCCAATTTCAAAATCCATCCACTACATTTTTATTATTTGAACCCCTTAAAATTTAGGATTCACCACTGTAAATGGAAATATTCTATTTTTGGGGGATGGGAAACCAGCAACTGTATTTTGAAATATTCTATTTAAGTGCAACGAGAACTTACTGACGAAATACGATATTGGATTTTTATTCCATATCAAGCCCTAATACCATGTGAATTTGTGAATGAATCTCTTGTCCTTCTAACATAGATTCCATTACCGTTTCCTAACATTCCAATAACATTCTTCCTAAAGACCAATAAATTTAAATTCCTTAAGCACTGATGATGCTGATTCATAATTAATGAAAACTCTGAAGTCTGTCAACCAAAAAAGTTTCTTCCACGAAAACCTATATATTGTAGTTCTCAGCACTAAATATTTTTCTTTGGACAAAACTTATTTAAACAAACTGGGCAAGTCAATTAGACACCAAATCCACCTCAAATAGGGAAAAGTAAACCAGCAGAAAACTTGATGCAAAAAGAAAGTAAAATAAGTCTGACAGGGGAAAGAATCTTGAGGTCCTTTTACAAAGAACTGATTAAATGATGATGCTAACTCAGCAATATTAAAATAAATAATTTACTAACAAAATACCTGATACAAAACGCTTGCACATTCATCATAGATTGCAACCCAATCTCTTTTTGCACCATCAGATTTAGGATCTACTTTCTGCAGATATTCAGCTATCACCTGCAAGAAATATGTCATGTGAAAAAGATATATATGATAATGAATAACCTATCTTTTGAATATAGTTGTAAAAGTGATCATATAGTACTGCTCGTGGAAGTGTTTAGTGCACAATATCCTGGAGGAGTATTATTTCTTCATGAAAACTAGGTGGTTGCACCAAACATATGGATAAATGACTTGAAGTGAGACTTATTCTGGCAGAAGTCTGGAAGTTAAGTGGGAAAATCTAAGAAGAAGAAAAAAAGCAAACAAGGGCTTTCTATGCATTCAATGAAGATCTGATACACCACACAAAAGAACTCAAGCATTAAATGTAAAAATACTTTTAAGTTATCTAAAACTGACCCTCAGGTTTTTAAGATCGATATCAAAAAGATCCTTTAGACCAGGCCTTTGTACTTTGACAACTACTTCCTTTCCATTCAGTCTTGCACGATGCACCTGACCTGCATTATAATATATCAGCGTTCTTATAATTCATTTTGGTAAAGCTTGTTGAGTACATAGAACAATAACTGGTAGTTACACAATTTATTTGCTGAATGAATGATGTATATCAATAACACAATCAGAATTAACTGAATATTACCCAGACTTGCAGCAGCTATTGGTTCACGGTCAAATCTTTCAAATATATCATCCAATGAGCCCCCAAGTTCTTCTTCAACTATTGATACAGCAGTTTCAGATGGGAAAGGAGGAACTTGATCCTAAGCAGAGAGAAGTTAGTCTTGTAAATAAACAATGCCCTGTAAAATTAATTATTTCTAAGAAAAAAAATGAAGAAGAACGTGAAGGAAAAAGAAAAAGAAAACATGCTTCATAGC
Organism: Solanum rostratum; assembly: GCA_029948455.1. Classification (NCBI taxonomy): domain Eukaryota; kingdom Viridiplantae; phylum Streptophyta; class Magnoliopsida; order Solanales; family Solanaceae; genus Solanum; species Solanum rostratum. Next base: position 9,335,517 of record CM057053.1, on the reverse strand, counting down.
AACAGGAAATGACAGAAAACCTATAACAGAAATCACGAGAGGAAAATGAGGGATGGTACACCTCAAAAAAGAATAAAAAGGCAGCCAGGCATGCTTCATCCAATGTGAAAATCAATTTACTGCATAGCATGCGTTGCCAGTTATAGAGGCTAACTTTAGAAGTAACTTTAGTATGCTTTCAAAATATAAAATGCTTTAAAGTTAGCATATCCCATTGCAGGGACTATGGATCTCAACTGCATAATTCATTTACTTATATGTTGATATCGTCTCAAGTACTACATAGTCATCAATTGTGTAAGAATCATAGACTCCAATAACATACTCAGTCATTCTCTTCATTGCATTCTGCAAACTAATGCAATGAATATGTGAGTCAGGTTTCTTGTATACAGGTATTGCTAATAATCTGTCAAACTCCATGCATTGCTCGTGTCTGTTACTTGTGATACTGGAAAAACTCGGAGGAAGAACAAATATGAACATTGCCAGCCTGAGAAATTATACATCTACTCAAGAAAATACTAAACAACAGAAAGTAAACAATATTTGGATTGGCAAAAGTTAATAACAAGCTATATATATGACCAAACTGTTCACTTTGATACCAGTTCCTGATGATGAGCCAAGATCCCCAGCTACTAAAACTGCGCTAAAGATGTGTTCAAGCTTAAATAACGATGACAACTATGCCTCAATATTCAAACTTAAAGGATACTGAAAAGATATCAAATTATGGCGAATGTATGAAGCAGACGATCAAACATACGGTAACTTAAGCAAGACATCACCTACCTGAAGCTCAGACAACTGATCAACATACTCCTGAGCAAGAATATCCACTCTTGTTGAGAATTGCTGGCCAATCTTAATAAAAGTAGGACCCAATCTCAAAATAGTTTCTTTTAACCACCTCGCTAGGACCTTTCTCCGCTCAGCCTTTTTTGCTTCTGTCATTCCACCTGCATGAAGCAGCTCCTTGTATTAGTTACAGTAAGGAGTAATTTTTTTGTATTATCACTGAGCATAACAGAATTGGGTGGCAATTGATGAATTATTGAAGGTGCAGTAAGCATTAACCATCTTTTGGCTGACCTAGCCTCCTTAGTACCCATTACATACGATGGGTGTACCGGTCGCTGCTTTGCTATCAATTGTTGATAAGTTATAATTGTAAAATCAGGGAAAATATGTCAAAACTAAGCATAAAGGGGGAAAATAGATTCTTTACCGCCATGGTAGTCATCTTTACTATTGCATAGTCAGTGTCATCAATATAAAGAAGAAATATCACTACATGAAAAGGGATAGTTTGGACTTGCTAGGAAGTTGATGTCTTGAGATGTCTGTTGTGATAATACAACAAGAAGGACATAAATAGCAAATACTTTTGGAAGAGTAAAATATTTTCTTTCCATCAGTTCGTGGATCCCAATATCTTCAATGTAGGAAAAATTAACTGAAGAAGCAAAAAAAAAAAAGTGAATAGCTGAAAAGCTACACAAGTAATCAGTTTAAGTGAATTTTGAATAGCCTTTTGTTTTTTAAAGTAGAAACAAACCTCATTTGTTAATGTTTCTGGTTGAAACAGGTGCCAGAAGGCAGACTTTGTTTTGTTTTGTTTTTTTTGGGGGGAGGGTCAATATAATAAAATAATGGGGCTTTATCACCCTGTTTCTAGCTATTGTGACATGTTGAAAAAAGAAAATACCAGCATATTGCTAGGAACGATACATTAAGGCAATTATGTTCTCAACTTTTATTAAAAGATTGGGCTATGTCATTGACCAACCTCGATAGGAGAACTTCTGATTATTCAGCCAAGCCTTAAATAAGAAGGTGAATACAGATCCCCATATCTCCAAAGTCCTTTGAATTGTTGAATATGTTTTAAATCTGTTCCAACGGCCTCCAGGAGTTACAGAGACCTGCAAAGTCATTCGGTAACGTCAAATAATCTGTCTTCCATCCAGAAACAAACCAGAGATCACGAGAACCCTTAAAGCAAAGAGACTAAATTGCAATATTTGATAAAAGCATTTAAATCCTTCTTTATCATTTAGTTTCTTTTCCAACTGCAACAAATGGTTCCAACACGCATTCTGTAAAGTAGAGTCTCCAAACTCTTTCTGGTCAAATTTTGAATCCCCCCATGCATCATGTTCTCATTAAATTTCCCACTACAACAATTGAGTAGATGTGAGGTCACCCGTCACAGTGACCTGGTTAGTATAAGTTTTAATATAACCAATCCAAGAACAGTCAACTCACAAACTCTTCAGACAGGATGGTCAGTATCTTGCACTTCTAATAAGAGAACTTCGTCATTTCATCAAAAAGGCCAGTAATAAACATCTTCGGTCATGTGTTGATAATTCTCGTCTTAAGAAGATTAGATGAAGTGAGAACATGAAGTTCATCATGCTTGAACTTCATCAAGAAAAAGAACAAGTTTGGGATTGATGTGCAGTTATTACTGTATTCATCAAATATGACACCAATTTAACTGATCCTCACTGTGTAAAAGAAGGGAATGAGGATCAAGTAGATTTTATGACACACTAGATTTATCTAACTGTCATTGACTTGTTTCGAACAACAAATATGCACTAAACATACAGCTCATTCTGATTGTAGGAAATATCAATGCCAGTCACCCAAAAAACAATTCGGAATTTACATAACAATGCACTTAAAATAAACAGTAGATTCTAAAAGTAGAACTTTTCCAGAATAACTACATTTAGTGATATATATACGTGCACAAACACCCTTCGACTTGATCATTCACAACCAATCAGTATCCATTAACTACACCTCAACCTCAAAATGTTCTTCTTCTTTCAAATGGTAAGATGCCTTAACCCCAAAAATGTTGGTGGTTTGAATTCAATGTAGCAAATCTCTATGCGGCTGTCACCATTATTCTCACATAGTCGCATGACAAAAACACACAACTAAAACAAGACATTTAAGTATGTACAAAAAACTTCTTTTTTTTATGGAAAAAAAAAAAGCTAAAGCAACAACCAGAACAAAGTTAACACATATACCTCAACTTTCTTATTCTTCTTAAACCAAGCCTCCTCTTGACCGATCTCATCAACGCTCTTCTTATTCTTCTTCTCAACCACCTCTTCCGCCTTCACCTCCACAACCTCCTCCGCACTTTTCCCCGCTACACCATTCCCATCCCCATTTCCATGCACATACTTCACCAAATTCTCATTTTCACTCTCAATCATATCAACACTTCCATTACTGTACTTATCCACCAACAACACACCATTCAAATCAGCACTTCTCTTCACACTCCCGTTCCCATTCCCAGTACCATTCACTTTCCTCAACAATTCCACATCCTTCTCATCCAACACCGCGTTCTCCTCTCTCTTCCCCGCCGCCTTAATTCGACTCCGCAGAGGTACACGGAAGCTTCTGGAAGTCGAAATCGGAGATAGAAATTTGAGTTCCGGTAAAGTTGCAGTGGAAAGTGTAGCTGAAATACTCGCCATTTTGTAGTAATTAGATACAGATACTTGAGTTATAGAGCAATTCTAGAAGTGAGTCGCCATAGCTTTTACTGAGTAGACTATGGAGAAGGGGAAGTTAATGGCGGAGAAAAATAGGAATAATTATTTATTCGTTATTTATATGAATTTGAGAAATGTAAGGAAATTATATTATATGGTGAAAGAGATGCCACGTCATAAGAGAGATAGGTATGGAGAAATCTGATTGGTTAATTGGGTCTCGTTTAGTATTAGCCTTACAGATGGAATGCTGAATGTATCTTTTGTTGTTTAGTAGCTTTCTTTTGTTATTCTTTTAATAATTTTTAAATAAAATAATATGTTTGGTTAGAGTTATAATATAATTTTTGAATTATTTATTCCATTATTTTTGACTTAGTGATGGAATCTTAGGCTAATTTTTTTCAAAATTAATTATCATGGGATAACATGTTGCAAATCAAACGAGTCCTTAGGACAAAAGTGTGGTTTTTTTCAATAAGGAGTTTTTCATTAAACATAATTAAGAATCATAAACATAAAATATAAATATTAAATATGAGAGGATTAGGGTACAAATATTTTTTAATCACAAAAAAACGAATCAGTCACATCTAACAACTTTTTAAAACAAATATTATTGAGAACCGCTTAAAAATATAAGTATACGTTAAAATATAATATTTTTTCTCATGTTGTTAATTTATTTATTTTTTGTTTAAGACTCATCTTAAATACTCCACTTTTGAGATTGGGCATGTTGTTGTTGTGGTAAGACTCATCTTAAATAGCACCAATATAACTTTTGAATATAACTTAATATGTTAAATTAAAAATCTCGAGTGTCTTTTCTTTAAAAACTTTACTCTTATCAATATTTATAAATAAAATAAAATCAATAACAAAAGTGACACAGAAATAATTTATCCACCACAACAATAACATATGCAGTGAAAATTTACAAAGTAGGATTTAAGGAGCTGAACCAATAGCATTCGTTTGTTGTACTGAATTTTTTGTATTTTATATCTCATATATCCAAACGAATGGGTATAAAATAAAAACAATTCAATAAGATCATCTGAAACATAAAAATAAATGAAATTTTCACTAAATCAGACCAATATTACAAAAAGAAAAGAAAAATGAAAGCTGAAATCGTGAGAAGATAGAAACAACAAGTTATATGTAATTTGTATATATGTGATGCATATCTGATCGTACAATAGAAAAGGGAAAAGATTTTTTTAGTGATTCAAATAATCATAAGAATGCAATATGCTAATGAAATGTTTTATATAGACTAAACTATTTGTATCCAAGTGAAATAGCATCGAATTTGATACTTTAGAAAATCTTTGTCACATAACAATCAAACAATAGAGAATTTGAAATAATATTCTTGTTCGAATAAGAGAAGAATTAATATTTCGATTAAAAAATTTAACACCTATAATTTGTTAACTTCGACATCCTATAATGTAATGTTTGTTAATTAACTCCAGATTGGAATTGATTATTAGAAGGCCTATTGGTAATCCAAATTCAAGTTAAAATCATATTTTTTGACATCTTAGGGCAACGGGGTCCAACTAATAAAAGACTTTGACAATCGAAAATTACATTAAATGCTTTCAATGTCCAAATTAAAATTGAAAATTATTTGTACAAGGTTTATAACAGAGGCCTAAATATTGATATTTTATAGCCAAATTAAATAAGGAATAATTTAAGAAGTAATAGTTTAGTCAATTTTAAAGTACTAAATATAATTAGTAGGTCGTATCTCTTGCAAATATATAAAGATTTAATAAGTATAATTTCAACTAATTTTGAAGTATTAAATATTATAATAAAAATAAATAATAACTATAATTTGAAAAAGAAAATAATAAATGCTGAAAAGACAATTTAAAGGGAGTCTTTTAATGAAAGAGAAAATGTTTAAATAATATTATTAAAGATTTTTGCACTTTTAATATAGTGTAGATATTTGTTTAAAAAAGATGATGTACATATTCATCGTCTAAAAAATTATATGTATTTTTTATTTTTGTTAATAAATTATATTTGAAAAAGTAAAATTTATTTTTTGATTTTAAAAATGCAATGTAATTTTAAGAAATTACATCACCTATTTTTTTTGCCCTCTAACCCCTCAACTAAAAAAGATTCAAATCCTTTTTTATTATTCATATCCAATCCAAATTTGTTTCATAACTACCTAGAAAAGAGTATCTTTCTAATACACAATGTATCAAATATGTATCATATACAATGAATACGTTAAATAAATGGGAATTTTTCATAAATGACAAATTTAAAAAACATAAAATCCTAAAATAGCTAATGTTTATGAAATTATCTTTTCTAACTTTGGCTATAGCAAATCCAATGTATAAGTTGGAATTTATGGTAATATATAAAATGAAAATGCCAAAAGTTTGTTCGAGACTTTTTAGGAATTTTATATGGAAAACGGTTCCATAAATAAAGGAAGTAAAATACCAAATATAATTCATTTTCCTAATTGAACTCTTCTTCTAAAAATAAAAGATGGTATTTTCATTCTAAATAAAAAATAGATTTCCTTGACTATTTTGTCCCCCCCAAAAAAAAATTCATCTAGTTCATTGCAACAAATTTCCAAACGAAAAAAATGTAAGTTTTCTGTGACATATCATATGTATGAGTTCCAGCAAAGTATATACAATCTCTAAATTTGGCCGATAATATATACATCAAGTTATGCATTTTGGCTTATGTATATGGGCTTAAATTAGACATGTACAAAAAGTGTATAATCATACATAATTTCTTATTTCTTGTAGTTAGGACATTCGCAAGCAGTCCCTGTGTATACAACTAGTGTGTATAAGATCTATTAAATTTTATACAATTCTAGTAATTGTATAATTATAAAGAAATACACAGATCAATTTATACATGTATATCATTAAAGTGTATAAAATGTTCATGAGCTTATACATGTGTGCTTACTTATAATAAATTTATAAACTTATACACTTATGTTTTTTTTAAAAGTTACATGGACCAGGTTTGTATAAGTTTTCCTTCATAATAATTTTGATAATGTATAAAAGTGGGATAAATGATGCAGATCTGAAAAAAAATATACAATTGGGGGAAATATACATTATATTGAAATGATGGATTCAATGAATGTTTATACATTACCCTTAGATTTTGAACTTGACCCTGCAATCTTCTCAATTTCTTGAGTTAATCCGAGTGAAAATGATGGCGGTTCTTCCATTTTTTAACATGCACAATGCATACCTCTTGTTATCCTTTTTAGAGGAAGACTCTTTCACCATTGTGTATGGAAGATGAGTTCAAAACAAATCTCACCAGTAATTTTCTCTCAAAAATATAGCAAAAAAGTAATTTTTTCCGTTTTGTAATTTGTTTGCAAGAAACTAGGATGGATCTTTTTTTTTTTGGGACAAAATAGTCACACTAGGAAATAAAATCTATTTTTTATTTAGAATAGAAACATCATCTTATTTTTAGAAGAAGAGTTCAATTAGGAAAAGAAATTATATTTGTATTTTTTACTTCCTTTATTTATGGAACTGTTTGTGTATATTGGAGAGATAGTGAGAGAGAGAAATTTTTAGGTTTTATACATGGGGAGTTGTGGGGTCCACAACTTTTATAGCAAAAAAAAATTACGAAATTGTCATAAATGTAATAATATTAAAATGTAGTTAAGATATGATATTTATAGTTATATGTTTGCTTAATTATGTAATATTTCCTAAATAAATCACATACTTTTTTTATTTGAATGACTTTATTTCTGCAATTATGTTGTAATTAGAAGAAGAAATATGTAGATAAACAAAAATCTTACTTGATATGGATAATTATAAAAGCGCAAAATTAAAAATTCTCCAATTTAAATTTGAAAAAAAAAATTAAAAGTAGACCATTCTAAATTGGTGGAGTCATGGCATGGGAGAGAAATATGGATCGGATAGGTGAGAGAAAAAATGTAGTGAGATATAATTTTTAAATTTTGTAGATGGAGTAGAACAATATAAATTTTTTATTAAAATAATATTTCAGCTTTGTTAGATAATTATTTTTAAGTAAGATTTTGAGGAGTAAATATATGGCTTATGTTCGCCTAATCGCGTAGATTTTTCATGATGCAAATTACGCAAAATGTCAGTCAATAAATTCTACTTATCATCTTTTTAGCTCAATTTATAATGATTATTCAAAATAGTCCAAGAAAAAGAATTAGACATATTCTCCATAAATAACCATTTATCCTAGGGCAAATTTTTCTTTTTAGCCATTAATGACTTTTGCTTCCTTCTTCCTCCCTTCTTTTCCTTGAGCAATTCATCTCCTTATTTCCACAAAATCAATTTTGATAATATCGTCGCGTGAAAAAAATCTTACTCAAATTTTCATTTAGATTATCACAATTCGAGTATATATCTTAGTTGGGATACGATAACTGAAATCACAAGTGATTTCAAGTTTATCCTTAGCATATATATCAAAGCATATTTTATAAAAATCAAAATGGAAGCTAAAATAAGTGCTTAACATAATATTAAATGATAACGTCAAGAAATTCATAAAACAACATTATTAATGCCTCAATAAAGCTTCTACTGAAAAGGAATAAGAAACTTAATGTATTAGGACATGGCTCCTAATTATCATCAAAGTCAAATGGTCATAAAATTAAAAAACGTCTAATATTGAATTTGTGAAGTCACTAAAATAAGAAGGATTCATCAAAAATTTGATTAGAAAAGCGGTAAATATACTAGATACGAATTTGAGAACGAGTATCGGAGTTTATATCATAAAAAAGGATGTAATTGGTACATGTAATGTACTTAGTATGAAAAAGGATCCATCAGACTCATGTAAAATAACATACAAAGGAACAATGACAAGGGAATAAAAGTAAAGTTTTACATAGATACTTGGATACCACACCTACCATCTCTCAAGCAGTGTGTATATGGCCCTCTTAAGGAAGAAGAGGAGTACTTGAATGTATCCAGCCCGAGGGCTACAAATCAATGGGAACTAGAGAATCTGTCCATAAATTTACCACCTGGAATTCAAACAATCATAAGAGACGCCATCATCATCGATAAAGATCCTAGAGAAGACAAGATGATATGGGGTCTCACTGCAAATGTACTCTTCTTCACATCCTCAGCCTACCAGTTCATACTGGAAAAGGCCCAACCCCATGAAGACAATAGTCCTAACAAGGATTTCAAGTATATATGGTCCTAAAAAATCCCCAACAAGATTAAAATCTTCCTATGGGTCCTCTACCATCGGAGAATCAGGACAAATGATCTGTAGCCACCCTAAGGAAGATATTACCCACCTCTTCTTCCAATGCACTACTGCTAATATTTTTTAGGACGAACTAAATAGAGGGTGCAACACAGCAGGTACCAACATCGGAGGCAACCTCACTGAAAGCTCTTGGATGAGCTACTGACAGGCCATTAAAAATAAACCTGCCAGCATCCATGTAAATTGGCAAACCTTCCTGCCATATTGCCTTTGGCACATCTGGAAAAATAAAAAGAAAAATATTTTTGAGAATAAGCAGGCACATGTTAACTTTGATGAGGTGTACGGGATGGCAACAGAATTCCAACTGGTACACTCCATCCACGTGGGATCATCCATGTTAAGTGGAACCCACCCCTACCTAGTACACTGAAACTGAACATTAATGGTGCTATCAAAAGTATACCAGGTCTTGGTGGTCTTGGGGAAATCTTCAAGGATCATACTAGAATTGGTTGATAGGCTTTGATGGAGCAATAGCGCACATTAACCCTCTTGAAGCCGAACTCAAAGCCATTAAAAAAGGACTACAACTGGTTGTCCAACACAATCACACAAAGTTGAAAATTGAAACAGACTCGTTGGAAGCTTTGGAATGCATCATGTCAGGTACACTCATTTTTTATAACCTTGTCTTCGATTGCAAGTCATCACTGAGCAGACTGAAAGCATGGGAGTTACATCACATGTTCAAGGAGCAGAACCACGTTGTTGAGCTGATGGCGAAGAAAGGGCTTAAGTATGACCGTTTTGAGGACACAAATGTTTGTGTAGTTCCTCTGTTATTTGTACAGGATATGATACGTGCAAACAGGGAAGGAACTAGGTATGCTAGGAAAAACAATGCTATTAACGCATCCTATTTGGGAGGGATGTGGCCTTAGGACCATGTTTTGATAATAACTTGCTTACAAGTATGGGCTATCTGCATCTTCGTAATAGCCAGGACATGATGCTTGTTCGAATCGACAGGAATCAAGTGCATGCGAAAGCTAGTAAAGCAAACCTCGAAAGACCATGACTATGAAGATAAATGAGAAACATACCATAAAGAAACACAAATATCTAACGTGGTTCAGTCAACCGACCTATATCCACAAAAGGAGATGATTAATCCACTATATAAAAGAGAGTACAAGATACCGAGAGAAATAACCTCACCAATTCACTCAGAATACAAAGAGGTTCACCCAAGTGTTAACATAACATTTGTGACTCACCATTTCACTCCCACTCAAAACTCTCAAGCCCTAATGGCTACATTGTGAATGCTACCAAACTAGAAGGAATGAGTCCCTATTTATAGAGTTATAAACATTTTCCTACTAGTAAAAGGATTCGCCATACACGGAGAAATTCTATTTTCCTTTTCCTACTAGAAAAATGATTCTCCAAATATGTAGAAATTATGTTTTGCTTTTCCTACATTGTGAATGCTACCAAACTAGAAGGAATGAATCTCTATTTATAGAGTCATAAACCTTTTCCTACTAGAAAAAAGATTCGCCATATATGGAGAAATTCTATTTTCCTTTTCCTACTAGAAAAATGATTCACCAAATATGTAGAAATTATGGTTTCCTTTTCCTAAAAAGAAAACCCCAATTATAGTAAGAAATTCAGGACAAATACCCAACAAATCTCCCCCTTGGCCTGAATTTCTGACAATATAAATTTACTCCAACTTCTTCGCACAATCTTCATCAGGTTGAATCTCCTCTACAAATTCCATGTCTCGTCACAAAGAACCTCTCTAGAAAAAGTTTCTCCAATAAAATCTCCATTATTGTCAAATGTGTTGCATATAGAACTGAACACACCAAGATGAATACTTGTTCTTAGCCTTGTTTGGATTCCACTTGTTAGGACTGCACCTACCGCCACCCTAACTCCATATTAGTATGACAATGTCTGCTTTGGGCTAAGCCCTCATGGATTTGTTTTTGGGCACATCCCAAAAGGCCTCATATTAATGTAGTTGGGTGAGCACTTATATATATTGGTTCATTTTTTCTTCTTCATTCGATGTGGATGGGGTTTGTCATACCCAATAATCCTCCCCTCAAACCAAGACCACACAATTCGTAACCCCCCTTTAGGGATAATATATTTGATCTGCTAACCATCTTGCACCGCCACTAGCAACCAGTGGGACACGCCACTTGACCACCACTTTGCTAAGAAGACTTTCGACCCAAGACATCCCTGCAGATCTCTGGTCCTGTTGTCACATCGGGAACTTCTCACAAGACATAGTCCAGTAGTTCGATATACCCAAACCTAGGCTCTGATACCACTTGTTAGAACCGATAGAAATCAAGTGTTATGCGGAAGCTAGCAACGCAACCTCGAAAGACCATGAGTATATGAAGATAAATGAGAAACATATCATAAAAAGACATAAATATTTAACGCGGTTCAGTCAATCGACCTACATCCACAAGAGATGAGAAATCCACTATATAAAAGAGAGTACAAGATATCGAGAGAAATAACTTCACCAATTTCACTCGGAATACAAAGAGGTTCACCCAAGTTTTAACATAACACTTGTGACTCACCGCTTCTCTCCCTACTCAAAACTCTCAAGCCCTTATGGCTACATTGTGAATGCCATCAAACTAGAAGGAATGAACCTTTATTTATAGAGTTATAAACTTTTTGCTACTAGAAAAAGAATTCGCCATATATGGAGAAATTCTATTTTCATTTTCCGACTAGAAAAAGGATTTGTCAAATATGGAGAAATTTTGTTTTCCTTTTCCTAAAAGGAAAACCCAATTATAGTAAGAAATTCAGGATAAATACCCAATAATGCTAACTTAGTGCATATAATCTAATATCTTTCACAACCAAAAAAAAAAAAGTTTCTAAAATCTTAATCATCATAAAGGAACTAAAAAAAAAACGATTGGATGTACATGCATAAGTGCCAATTTAAGACCTTTTCAAAGCATATAAATGTCAAGATGAATTTAAATCAGTAGTCTTGCATAATCATCTTTATAAATAACATACTTAAAATGATGCATATACAGTTAAGAGCATATTGTAAAAAACTGCATAAATTGTAGAGTTTCTTATAACCGACACACATTACGTGAGCTCATGATGCCAACTTATAATCCTAATTGGACGGGCTGCTCTAAACCTTGTCAGAGTATAGAATCATATCATATCTATTTGGATCCACTAACTATGTCTCTCAAAACTGTATGGAGTTGTCCGACAAAGCGGTATACTCAAATTTACGGTGACATTTAATTATGAAACTTGGGTTTTCGATCTTAATCTGCAATCTCTTAGTGCTAAATAGTCCTTCTCAATATGGCATACATATATAAGGCTCATATGTGTGGAAACCATTTATTTATTGAATTATACGTAAGACTAAACTCATCAATCATACCATTAGATAACTCATTTGAGGTTGAAATTCATATCATGCTAGTTCACAGGCTTAAAAGCCATACATGTTCGAGAAATTATAGCAATCATGCTAAATTGATGTAATAAGATTCTAATAGCAAAGTAAAATAATTAAAATGTGAATTAATGAAGAAAGATCATATAAAAAATCCTAGCTTTACTTGTAACAATGTTGAAAAATTATTGAGAATTCAAAACACTTTAGGCATGAGAGTAATAGGATACTCTTACTGAATCTTTAAGTACCTGAGAGAATGAAGCTTGATGGAAAATTTTAGAAGATGAACTCTAGCCTTGGTGTTTCATAAAATTTGTGAGCGTAAAAATTTAGGAGTGAATGAAAGAGTTTTAATTATGAAAAACTGATTTCCTGAATGTTTAGGGTCATTTAGATAACGCTCCAGAGATTTTTAGAATAAAAATATCCTACAAAATGAATAGTTGAAGCTGGAAGATGAAATTTTGTTTAAGTGGATAACAAAGTCCACTTTCTCTCTGTATCGCAGCGCGGTTTGCCAGATCAAAGCATCTCTAATAAATTAGCTATTTCTTTTTACTCTGATTCCAAATTGACGCAAATTTAATACCTTGGAAAGAAGACTTATAGACTTTTAATTCGATAGAATGTGGTTTACCTTATTCTTTATATTTTTAGAGATACGGTCATCTGAAATTGACTCTTATATAAACTCATACAAAAACTTAACCGATATAAATACTTTGAACTTGACTTGGTGTCTGAGGCACCTTAAGATCCTAAACCACATTCGATACACTTACTAACTTAATAAAGGATCTTAATATTCATTTAGATTTAAGAAATAATAGAGTCCGGGGCTATACACATATGAAGGATGGTTCGAATCTTTGCTTAGAAGTTGTGAGGCATTACACAAATCCTTGTTCCTGTGGAATCAATTTTGATGATGCATGAGTATGATTATCTTTATAGAGTTTCACCTAAACCAGCTAAGCATAAGTTATTTTTGCTCTTGGTGAATCTATCGGTTACTGTCAAACATGGGTGATGCAGAGCCAAAGTTTTGGTTTTGAAGATTCAAAATCGGAGAAGGATAATCAGCGCATACTTTATTTTAGTTAAGCTATATTCAACTTTGTATATGTATCATAATATATAGTGTGTATATTTTATGTATACATAATTAAATTTTATTCAACTTTTTGAGTATATTATAATGTATAGTCGGTGTATGCTTTTTATAATTTTTAAGACTTTTAATATAATAAAATCTAATTAACTTTAACGACCTATTCATCATTAGGAATAAACCAATGGAAAAAGACTTTGGGCCAGAAAACTTCTGAGTAGTAACTTAAAATTTTGAGCTTAGGTCAAATTTGGATGAAATCTGGGTTAGGTGAGGTCTAGGATAAAACTGTAATGGATTGGAATTTGATTTATGAGTTTGATCATTTGAGTTGATAACCAAGACATTGGATGCTTACACTCTTTGAAAGAGTTGTATCTCAGTGGATATAATTTTGAGCATTTGCCTCGAAGCATACCCCAACTTGGTGCTCTTTAGTCCTTGGCATTATCCCATTGCAAGAGGCTTACACAGCTGCCAGAATTTCCATTACAATTAGATACAATATATGCTGATTGTAGCAATGATTTGATCTGCAATTCGTTGTTTCAGAATATCTCAGCATTGCAGAGTTACATATCTGCTTCAGATTCCTTGTCACTAAGAGTGTTTACCACTGCAAAGAGTACCCCAAGTTGGTTCCGCCATCAAGGAACTGGTACAAAGTGTATCAGTCATTTTGCCTGAACATTGGTACATACTTGGTAGCTTCTTGGGATTTGCTGTATGTTACTCTGGCAGATTAATTGACACCAAAGCATACTTAACTCCCTTGTGTAATCGGATGCTGTGGATGACCCAGAAACTTACCATTTCCAGCCATACAAAATGTTTTGCAGAATCTAAGATTCATTTTTTCTTGGTACCTCTTACTAGCTTATGGGATATGTCTAAGGCAAATGGAAAAATAGCAAATGACTATGGGATTATTAGTTTATTTTTTTGGAGAAATGAAGGAGTTTGGATTTCATTTGTTGTATAAAGATTAACCTGGGCTTGTTAAAAGGAAGGGATGGAGGAGACAATATTATAATAGCGAACACCATGACTCTGCAACCAATGAAGCCAGTTGCTCCTTTTTTAAGAAATAAAGAGTACATTTCTAATATTTGTGGCCTGTGGGAGTTGTCTTTGAGAATCTGCAGCGACAAGTCTCTTCAGAAACTTTGCAGCTCATTCCCACAAGCGCAGGATTTTAGCTTAAATAAAGGTAATATATCTCATTTTCAAGTATTATGTTGGAAACAAATGTTGCTTCTAAGTTCTATTATACTCAAATTTGTGTTTTGACTTGGTCAGTTATGGTGGTTCTGTTTACAATTTAATCAGAGTCCTTTATAAGGACATGTGTCTAAAATACTTCAATTGCTTTTCCCACCTATAGTTGGCAATAATGACATATTTCTCAATGTAATATGTACATGTTTCTATATCAAGATTCCTCAAGTAAGGAGAACATTCTCCTCTACCGGTAATCTCCATTGCACCAAGTAGAGCATCAATCCAGACTCAGAGTATGGGAGGAACATAAGAACTTTCCACATTTCCGTATCATCATTCCTTCAAATACTTGTCACTCGCCACTCTGTGTGTTACGTATAAAGTATTAAAGTATAGCATAGTTCTTCAACTCAAGGGAAGCATTCTTGTCTATCTGGTACTCTCCATTCCGCCAAGTAGAGCATCAATCCAAGACTTGAGAGTATAGGGGGGAAAACGGAACTTTCGCATTTCTGTATCATCATTCCTTCAAATACTTGGCACTCTGCGTGTTAAATATAAATATAGCATAGTTCTCAACTCAAGTACGCGAAAAAATTTTCTCCTCTATCTGATAATCTCCATTCCGCGAAGTAGAACATCAAAAAAAGAACTTTCCACATTTCTTCAAATATATCACACTCATTAGAAATTCCTGCATGGAGAAATTGTTGTTTCATTTAGAATTTTAAGCACAGAAGTACTAGATTTGGCAGTATGTAGAGCTGTTCTTCATTTGATCTGATCTTTGGGGGAAAGTGCGGGTGAGAGAGCGGAAGTAGTCTGTATGGAATATGCCTGGAGATTTTGAAGTTGCTAATTTCTCAAGTATGTAACATTGGATAAGGTCATATGAATCGTGTTGTATGATTCAATCTAGTTCAGCAGCAGCCGTCGCATGACAAAATATTTTGTTTGGCCACAAGATTGAATAGCTCCCAAGCTTATATTATATGTTTTCCTTACTTTTATCTGTGCAAATTTACTCTAACAAACTTTAGGTATATGAAGGTCTTGAGTATCATTGGAGTCCTGGATGTTGTCAACAGTAAAAGAACTTGTCGAGCTGCAATGGTACATTAAGGAGTGCATAACTCTCAGCATTTGATGATATAGTTGTAGTAACTACTTAAATATACGGAGCGCAACCTCTAATAATGTCTGGTCTGGGTGCTTTGACAGCCGTGGAGTATACTGTGACATCCTGCGAGTTGCATCATATCTTGGTGCTCTCCTATTGTTACATTTGGGGAAATCTGTCTTAACTTTTAAATAAAGATATCTCACTCGTTATGGTAGGTAGTTGGGTAATAGATGAAACTATTGATGTGAGACAATGACGGAAGTTGGAGTAAGAGGTGAAGTTGAGGTTCATTCTCCCTCGTAAAGGTGGAAAATAAGCATTGAAGTCTGTGTCTCTGTGTTACTTGCCTCTGACATCAGATGATAACAGAATACTAATTGTGTCCTAGATTATTATTCGAAATGTTACTTAGAAGCCCTTTCCTCTCCAAGCTGTCTGCACTAATTTATTGTTAGATGTGATGTGATCGTTTCGAAATGGGAATGTGAAATCCTTTTTAACTGAACAATCTTTTTTTATCTTACTGTCTTCTATTTCTTGTTGAAATCAATCTTAATAAAGTAATAACGTCTATATCTCAATATTTTAAAGTGTTTGTTTAACTTTTAACAAGTTCTTTGTTTTGGCTTTTGGATTAGTCTGCTGTGCCAAAGGGAACATGGTTTTTGAGTACAAAATTGGTGACAGCCTATGAAGGGCACATGTTTCCTCTGTTGGTAACAGAATTACTAGATTCTTGCTGTGAGAAAGAGATTCGCGAAATAACTTTGGTATGCAGTAATCCACTCTTCTTAAGTCTATATATATTGGGTATCTGCCATCAGCGGCATATATTGGTATGCAGTAAGTCATCCTTCATCTGCTTTGTACTTTTAGCTGTCCATTGTCTACATATTGCTGTGGAATTTGGAGCCACACAGGTGGTCTTCTATGACAGTTCAAAGAGAAATTTCATACTACTACTCTATTATGCAATGAAAATGTACTATTCAATTGTAGTCCCCATCTTCATAAAAACTTTTTATATTTGAAGTCCTATATATAGCTTCATCGCAGATATCATCAATTTATTTCTTATCACTACCACAATCTATCCATACAGTTCTTATCTTTCTTCACAAATTTCAACGAATTAACTGTATCCATGGCATCATGGTCATATTCTTCTGCCAGTAATTCTCAATACTGTCGTCGATGGAAGTACTATGTCTTTCTAAATTTTAGAGGTGAAGATACTCGTAATATATTTATGGGTCACTTATAAAAAGGGTTGAAAAAGAGGTGAATATTCACCTTTCAAGACGATAGAAGGCTAAAACATGGCAATTCAATCCTAAAAGAACTTTTGAAAGCTGTGAAAGAGTCTCAAGTTGCCCTCATCATTTTCTCAAAGCCAAATTTGGAATATTTGGGCCTGGAATGGTGTAGTAATCTTGAGGAGCTCACCATTTCCTGAGATTCCTGAAAACTAATTCGGTTAAATTTGTATAATTGTGGATACGTTAAGAGGTTTTTCCATGTGTTAGTGGGGAATCTCTTGAATAGTTGTGTCTATAGGGTTGCTATAGTTTAGAGGAATTTTCAGATATCCTAGGAAGAGTGAAGCTGAAGTTGGCGATTAAGATGGGACGCTCTGGGATAACAAGTTTTCCAAAAATTTGGGGAAGCAGGAAATTGGAGTTAGAGATTCACATGTGAGACAGTGTCAAGGTACCTCATTCCAAGCATTTACAAGTTGCAAAGCTTCATTGTGCTAGATGTATTGAATTGCTCAAAAGGCGAAAGCTTGCCAAGAGAGATTGGAGATGCTTGTTGCTAGTAGTACTCTGATTTCACAACCTTCACCTTCCATCATTCCCTGGAAAAGCTTAAATTCTTGACTTTTGCAAAGCAAAAACAAAAAGTGAGCCTCAAAGATGGAGTTTACTTTGTGTTCTCTCCAGTGGCTAAAGGATTCAGCTCATTGGGGATTCTGAATCTCAGCTACTGCAATCTAATAGATGGAGAACTTCCGGAAGACATTGGATGCTTATCCTATTCGGTAAACTTGAATCTCGGTAGAAATAATTTTGAGCATTTGGGTCGAAGCTTAGACCAACTTGGTGCTCTTCGATCCTTGGAGTTATCAGATTGCAAGAAGCTAAAGAGTTGACATGTTTCATGGTGATGCCAAACTTCACTGTTAAATTGTATGAATCTCGAAGAGGTATAGAAAACCTTGTAACTCTTCCGAACAACATTTGTAAGTTGAGAAGTTTTGTTAGTCTAGATATATTGGATTTCTCAAAACTTAAAAGCTTGCCGTAAGAGAGAGGGATCTATAAAAGTGCTTCTCGAAAAAATACTTCAGGTGAGAAAAAAGTTTGCGTTTGACCAATAAATTTAAAAGGTACTTTTGAGCAACAATTACTGGTTGACAAACTTTTTAAATGTGTTTTCAAATAAAGATATTTCTTTTAACTTCTGAAAAAACAGCTTCTACTACTTTTCATAAACACTTATTTTCTCACAAAAAGTTCGATCAAACACTTCACTTTTTTTAAATAAGCATTTTTTATTTTTTAAAAAACTCACACACACTTTTGACCTCTCAAAAGCTTGGCCAAACATGCTATTAGAAAACTTGGAACGGTTTGATGCCAGACACTCTAATTTCATGACCAACGTCTTTCATCATCCACTTGAGCAAGCTTCAATTCTTGACTTTTGATAAACAAAAATCAGAAGCAGGCCTCAAAGATGGAGTGTTCTTTGTGTTGCCCTAGCTGAATGAATGGTTGCAATTTATTGACATTTTTGGATCTCAATTGTGGAAATCTAAGTAACAATGTGTCTATTGATTCTCCATCTTGTCTGTGCTTGTGCTGAGGCCTGATTAATCATGGTAAGTTGAAAGTTAATACTACAAAATTGGAGGAAATTAGCTTTGTATGCTCGTTGCCATTTGAAAAATGAATATCGTTAATGTTGCACGAGATTTTTCCTTATCAAACTGGATGATTCATAACAGCTCAAATTTTCTTGCTGTCAGTTAGAAAGAACTGATATATCCTTTGCTATCTTAACAGTTTTTTAAAACCCAGCTTTAGGTCTTGCATTAGAAATAAATGTGAGCTTTCGAATTCCGTGCTATGCTCAAAAAAATTCTTTTGACTTGTTCGCACCATCTTATTTGAAATAAGCTATACTCCATCAGACACTTGATGTTTTACCATTTCATTTGCAAATTAATTTTTATTTTGGAAAAATTAGACGTTACTTATACGTTACATAACTTTAATGTGTGATTCAGTTTAAGCACTCATGCATTAAATATATCTTGTTGAAACGTAAATGATCATACTCTAACTTTAGTAATACCCTTTTCATATTTCTACCAAGTATAAATAAAATAAATATAAACAACAAGAGGAAAGAAAAACATTAAATATGTGTATTTTTCTCAGTTAAAGTTCCTACATAGGGAAACAACAGTAGGAAAAATGTCTTGAAATACTTTGAATACAAAAGAGGTCATTAGAAGATATGTTAATCAAAGGTCTAATAGATGATGAAAAAGACATGGTAAAATATGAAAACCTTGGAGCACCAGAAAATATGTGTCGCTATTGTATTTCTTAAGATTTCATACATTCAATTACATGAAAACTACTATTTATACGTTATAATAGTAATACATTAATCAATAGAAAAGCTCTGCTCGGACACTAGAGTAGTACAATCAATGGATGTTGTCCACATTGAATCTTCATACAACAAGCTCTCATCTACTAGGTTAAAAATCAAACTTATGCCTCGGCCGACTTGTCGCGGTCAAGCATCACCAAACACATCTTCAATATATTTCTCTAACCTATAGGGGCGGCTCAAAGAAGGGTTAAGTTTATCTAATAAAATTTTGTAAGAAACATAGCAATGATTATAAGGTGCTTTTCTAAATTTAATAACCTTAAATTTACCTATAATCAACACTATAAAGAAAATCTTAATAATTCAGGTGGGGAATCGAACTCTCACCAATAAGATAAGAGTTTAGGTAGCTAACCAACCGAGCTATTAAGATTTTCGCACGAAAATCTTCTCTCATTCTTATGTATAACACATTATAAAAATGCATTAAAGATAAAATAAATATAATATTTTTACATTTTAGTCCTATTTGTTTGAATTTTTTTTGGACTCTTTAAGATCATAGATGTGTCTACGAATATAATGGTAGTAAGGCCCAAGGATCATTTAGTGGGAAACAACTTATCCCTGAACTAATCATCTCATAATAAATTATTACATCATATATATGAAATAATGTTTATAAATAATGAAATAATTATAGAATTATCTAATATCTCTAACAAAATATCAAATAAAATAATTTTATATTTTATTTTAAAATTATTATACCTTATACCGCGTATCAAACTGTTCGTAATTGAATTATTTTCCTTGATGAGAATCCATAATTGAAGTTTGAAAAGGGGGGAAAAAAGAAAGCCAAAATTTCCAATCTCCCTCCTTACGCTCACTCGCGTCCGATTTACGCGCTATACCCACCCCCCAACCCCACCCCACCCCCCAAAATTGCACCCTTATTACTTCTCTTTTGTGTGCGGATTCTATTTTCCGCCATCGTCTCCCTTCCATCTCCCATTCAAATTTCCACCGCCACAAAATCCCTAAACACCTATTTGCTGCATCTGTAACCATGAGGAAAGGTGCAAAGAGAAAGAATAAAGAAGTGGTTGGAAAAGGCAAGGCCAAAGAGGAGACTCAAGAGCAAACCGAAGAACAAGGGACTAACAAGAATGAACCCCAACAAACCCAATTAGCTTCAGATAAGAACGAATCTGTTCAGAAAAATCAGAAAGAGGAACCCCCAAGGGAAAATGATGAAGTTGTTGTTAAGCGCCAAGCTAAACGAGCTAAGATTGCCAAGACTGAGACTGAGACTGAGTACTTCCCTGATAAGCGTAATTTGGTAAAGCAAGCTGCTGCCTTTTTCCTTTTGGCCTTTTTTTGTAAAGCTTTTGGTTGTGTTCATTTTGATAATGTGGCGGAAGTTCAAAATCGAATCTTGAAACTGCTAAGTGGATTGATAAAACAGAATTTGAAGTGGGGATTCATATTGCTGGACCTTATATAGTTTGAGATTTGGGTGTGGTTGATTTGATTGGACTTCATTGATTGTTAATGATGTGGGTTTTTGCTCAAGTATTTGATTTGCTCTGATTTTTTATTTGCTTTGTTATATTGATACTCTTTTTTTGTTTGTTGATAAAGCAGGTTAAAATTGGGTTCTTTGAAGTGCTAATTACTCTGTTTATGGTTTGCTACTCTGATAGTTACTAGCTTGGTTTTTGCCTTAAAGTAATTTTGGGGTATTTTGTGAAATCTTGATGTTCCCTTTAAGTGATGTAAGGTAGGAATGATTATTTCAACTGCTAGTGGTTTTGTTTAAGCTTGAATATTGTGATTTGATATTTTGATTATTGTTATTGTTAACTTGGGTATTTTCAAAAGGTATTCATTTTAGTTATTAGACTATTTCTTTGTTTTGAGCCTTTGCTGATTCCTGGCATTGATGGATGATGTTGTTAGCTAGCATATGAACATTGCTTGGGATTTTCATATTAAGTTGTTAACAATGAGTTGAAATCAATGTTTGGATTGTTTTGGAGTGTTCTGTCTTGTATATTGATCAGTATTGTCAAAGGCATGATTAAGCCCTTAAGTGAGATAAAACAAGTTGAGTGCTTTGCTTTGCTTCGCTTCATGGGTGCTTCAGTGTTGTCATCAAAGCTCCAAGGCATACATTCCTTTACCAATAAGCATAATTTGAAGAGGCAACTTAAAACTAGCATACTTCACTTCTTTTTTTTTTTCAATTTTGTTGTTCATGTATTTGTTACTTATGCTTATAATTGTTAGTTTTGGACTACATTTATACATATTTATATTTTTTTTTCTCCATTTGTGCCTTTCTTCATTAAAGCCATTGCACTGAAAGCCTCAACTTTCTTACGCCTTTTGTCTTGATATATTTGAAGTTACTTGTTCTAGGGGTTGGCGAAGAGAAGTGATTTGTACTTGATATGTTTGATTTTGTTAAAATAGAGACAAGACATTGGGTGCCACATATATTCTTTTAGTTTCCTAAATGACCAGAAATGACATCAACATTTTAGTTTGTAATGTTTCATTTCTCCAAATTATTTCATTCTCCAGTTCTATGAAATAATTTAAAAGTCAAGAAATTATCCAAGCCGCTACATCTTGGAGTCTATTAATGGAGGACGAGCCCAGAAACATCACAGTTTACTACATTGTATTTATCATCATAGTTGCAGTTGTACTTGTTTGAACTTTTGTTGCAGAAATTTGCAATTTCTTACTTGCTCTTTTAGACAATAATCTTTTTGCTCTGCTCCCTTACACTTCCATTTGGTATGTTTTGCAGGAGGATCTATGGCAAGAGGTTTTTCCTGTTGGCACAGAGGTTGGCAATTGATCGCTTTCTGTCTATTTATTTATTGATATAATGGCTTTCTGTTTATTTCATTGACATAGGTTCTGGTTAGTGTTTTTCTTAAAAAAAATTTTTCTTGCATATAATTTCTGAAATTTGAATTGTACTCTTTTTCTTGGTGCCAGTGGGATCAAATTGACATGGTTTACCAATACAAATGGAATTTCTCAAATCTCGAGGTGAGTTGATTAGTTTCAGTTCATTATCTTTCTATTTAAGTAAATAAAAAACAAAAAGACAAGATAAGTCACAGGTCTTGTTGGACTTCTTATAGGATGCATTTGAAGAAGGCGGAGAATTGCATGGAAAGAAAGTCTACCTTTTTGGTTGTACTGAGCGTAAGTGACTAAGTGGTAGCTGGAGCTTGTTATCTTATTGTATGGACATCTTTAATGCTCCAAGTAACTTGTAGCTGTGATCTTTGAAACTGCGTTGCTTCTAAAATGTGGTTCAGATTCTGTTTACTGTTTAATCTTTCTATACAATTTTATCTAGAGATCATTGACCCCTTCAGGCTTCCGCTGATCTATTCTTTTCTTTTTCCATCAATATTTTGGGATTAGTCATGTTTCACCATTTCTAGTTTCAAATTTCTCCTTTTGTTAATCTTGCTATGCAATTTCACCTGGGGATCATTGACCCCTTGCTGATTCATTCCTTTCCTTTTCATGTTGATTTGTTATGAGTAATTATGTTCTCACCCTTTAACTTATTCAGTTTTCTATTTATTCTAATCTTGCTGAACAATTTCTTGTATGTCATTGATCCCTTCATTTGATCTGATTATCTTCTTTTCCTGTCAATTTTCTGTTGTGGATATTTGATAGAGTTCATGATTATTTCTGTTTCATGTACCCTGAATCAACTTCTTTTCTTTGAATAGGTGATCATAATTTTTCAACGTAACCTTTTTTACGTGACTGACATTCTATTGTATCCTTCGAATGATTTGCTTCATGAGAACTGCTCTCTTGTTTTTGCAGCACAATTGGTTTTTTTCCAGGGACAATCAAAAGTCACATGTATACCTGTTGTGGTTGCTGTAAGTCTCTAAGATCCAATCAACATGTAGAAGTATCTACAGCTGCTAACCTTATTCCTTCACTTCTATTTATATACTCTTCACTGCTCGTAAAAGTCACTTTAATCTGCTCCGCCCTCTGACTGTTGACTTGGAGATCACAAAGAGCTTACTTTTGAGTCGGTTCCTTTGCTTTTAGCGTCCTTTAGAGGTTTGCAAATATGAACGGTGTTGTACACCGGGGAAGTTTCTCCGACTTAGCCACATGGAAGAATTACAAAATAGAGCCCCCCATCCCTAACACATACACTGAGAGAGAGAGAGAGCGATTGAGGATGTTTGGGGGGGGGGGGGGACTAAGATGGCCAAAGGAAGGAGTAGAGAATATTGCCAATTGACTTCGGTAAACTTATTGTGGTTTCTAGTTCATCCTTATCATGGTTTACTTTTTATGCTTTTTGGAAAAGTAAAGTGATCTCAGAACTTGACATTCTTTACCTAACATACAGGCCAAGTAAAAGCACTTGTTCATTAAAAATACATGATATCAACTCCTCTTTCTTTATGTTAATTTTGTTCCTCCTTTTGAACAGGTTGTATCTCCCTTTCCACCTTCTGATAAAATTGGAATAAACTCTGTACAAAGGGAAGCCGAAGAGATACTGCCAATGAAACAGATGAAAATGGACTGGGTTCCATACATTCCTTTGGAAAAACGGTATTTTTGCTGCTCCCCCTCCCCCCTGGTTTGACTTTTTCATTCTCATTGTCTCTTCTAAGACTTATGTGTGTCTATATTGGCGTCTAACAATGCATGTAGTCCTTTAGAACAATGGTATTCTTGTCCCTAGGTTTTCTTTCTTCTTGTTTTGTCTCTTTATGTCTTATGTAAGTGGTTTATATCTTGGTTCTGACTGTTCCAACAGGGAATCTCAAGTTGAAAGACTCAAATCCCAAATTTTTATTCTGAGGTGTACTCAGAGAAGGTCTGCTTCCTTATCTCCTGCATTCTGTTTTGATAGTTTGGCTGGTTTTTTTTTTTTTTGGTTTGTTAGGCTGTGGGGTATCTGAGGAGAATTTTCCTATGTCATAACTTGATGTTCGCATATTAAAGAGGTGATAGGAAGAGAGCTGAGGAGATGTAAAACCTTCCATGGCTAATATCTTTCGACATGCTTATTTCAGGGCTGGTTTAAAACACTTGAAGTTGGAGCGAGTTAAGAAATTTGAATATTGCTTACCTTGTAAGTAAGAAAATAACTTTTGGAGATTTAACTCTTAATTTGTTCCCTCATGTCCATCATAACCTTGGGTTGAGTTTTTCCTTTATGCTGCTTTAGTTTCTTAAGTTAGTCGATTCTGTTTTAGTATCATGATAACTGAAGGGATATCTCTCTCTTTCAGTATTTGTCCTCGGTTTACTTTCCCTCTCCTGTTGTTCCGAAGCAGGTCAAAAGACCTGCTAGTCCATAACTACTTGAGATATTATCATGTAAACATGGTTTTTATTAGCATTACTCTTTAGTTATCATTTATAGAAGTCACAAGTTTGGTGATTAGTTTCCTTATAAACTCGCTGGAGGCTAATTGGATTTAAAGTATGATTCGCTGGGGGGTAGGATGTGGTTAGCAAACAGCAAATTGGTCAATTTATCTCATCCTTTTCTTCATCTGAGATGGCACATAATTTGGAGCATGTTCCTTTGTAGAAGATGTGTTAGCTAATACCTTATTCTGGTAAATTGTCATGACTTGGAATGAACATTTATAACTGGAGAAGAAAAGTCTGGAACACTGCTGTGCTTAGTGTTTGATCTCTCCTCTGGAATGGATTAAGATAGATCTAGCTGTTTTGAGAAGTCACACTCTAAAATCTGGAAAATCTGAAATTTTCAAGTTATAGTCTGTATGCTAGCGCTGAATGCAATTTTGTTCTCTCTTCCCTAGACAGATAGGAAAATAAAATATTTACTTACACTTTTGTCTGATTCACTGATAGTTTTTGTCAGTTTTATGTGTATTTATATGTATAATTGGTCAGTTATAAAACATTATTATTAAATTATTAAGAATATGTTTCATATAATTGTCAAAAATTATTAAATCGAATATCAACTATGTTGGTCTTTATATATGGGTTTTCACTAATTTTGAGAATATGATTTCTAAATGATTTTTGTAAATTAGTCGAATTTAGCTTGATGTTTTAGTTTCATACATTTCCTCTGCTGTTTCTTTTGTTGTTTTGCACTTATAAACCGAGAGGATAGCCTGTCATCTTTGATTTTCCTTGTGGTGTACATCTTTTAATTGTTATAGTTGTCTTTGATGGGTCCATCCCTGGGTGGAAGTCTCCATGACATTTATTTTCTTGGCAGATTTCTATCAGCCATTCGCAGAAGATGAATTGGAACAGAGCACTGTTGTGCAGATCTTGTTCCCAACAGAACCGCCTGTAAGCTTTCAAATACTAGTAGAATAATACGGTGGCTACTCCACTATAGTCTTGCCAAAAAAGGGATTGCTTGAGGATGATTTCTTGGTTAAAAATAGATATTAGATGGGTGTAACATGAATTGTAACATGAACAATTTTGTATCTAGATCTGTAAGTGGTTGTATGAAAAGAAAATCAGATTTTCTTCACAATTTTTATAGTTTTGACTAATTTTTGGTTTCAGGTGTTTTGCGAGTTTGATTGGGAATTTGATGAGCCAGAGGTATACTTAACTCCTCTTTTTCTCTCCTGCCAATCCTATGTGGTTTGTGAGCTATTGCATAGGAATGGGGGTTTACCCTGTGCGCGCCCAAAAGGGTAGCGGCTGCGGGTTCCCCTTATCATTAATAAAAAAGACTGTTGGG
Source organism: Solanum rostratum (assembly GCA_029948455.1). NCBI lineage: Eukaryota > Viridiplantae > Streptophyta > Magnoliopsida > Solanales > Solanaceae > Solanum > Solanum rostratum. The sequence continues at coordinate 9,309,354 of CM057053.1, read as the reverse complement.
ATATTCTTTATACTGGTTCCGATGTGTATCCTCATATGTTGGAGCTGCTAAAGACATTTGACCACCAGCTTTTGATATCTTCTCTATTTTTTGCACAAAAAAAGGGACTAATCTCTATGCGTATCATTTGTAAGACATCTCTATTTTCCTCTCCTAGTATACCAAATTTTTTGAGGTAGTAGTAAGGTGTGCGTACACTACCCTCCTCAGACTCCACTTGTGGGATTCCACTGGGTATGTTGTTGTAGTATACCAAATTTTGGCTAACTTGTTCTGAAAAGGAAACTATTCCATATCTGTATGCTTGTTGCACCTCTGGATTTTGTTTATCCTAATTTTGTTAACCGGAAGAACATCAGAAATTGTTGCTGAGATCTATAGTTGGGAATTGATTGGATTTTGAGGTTTAAACATATTAAGTAGCTGATAAGCTCCACCGATTGACACAAATCTTAACATGAGACTTGTACATTTGCTGCTATCCCATTCAATATGTCATCTCTATTTATTTCTGTTGTTGCTGTGTGTTATCTTGCTGACTAGACACTGATGCACCATCCAGCAATTTTTGAAATGAACTCCCTTCTTGTTGAACTATCACAAAGAAATTCTTTTCAATCAAAAACCGAATTTGTCTCTTTTCGTTGTAATCTAGAATAAAAATGAAGGGAGAAAATTCTCAACGGAACCCACACTAGAATATTGTTTTCCTTTCCTAGACCTCTCTTCTGCCTATTCTCCCATATTGTTGCTATATGTGATAATTTCTCGTTTTAAGCCAATTTAAGAAAGGATAATTTTTTTTCTTTTAGCAGCTTGAATGAGGTTTATCTTGAATAGCCATCCTATGGGTTGCCATTTTTTTCACCAAAGGTGTTTTGGAGATTGCAGAACAAATGTATGTCAAGTTTAGGAGTGTTAGATTATAACCTTTGACGTGTAACAATTAGTCTACTGCATGTTGCATCAAGTTTGAAATAAATGAAGCCTAAATTATTGTATAAGTTGGTGTGAGTTCCATTAAAGGAGGAGAGGGACAAAGCTTTCTACAAATTAGTGTTAGTTTTTACTAAGTTGAATTGATTTAGTGAGACAATTTTCATTTTACCAAAAAGGTAAATTTTCCAGTATGAAGCTAAGAGGTGGTCAGCCTCTCTATTAGTTCAATTCATGCAAATTTTGTGAATTTGAAGTCATACCAATCTGTATATGCCTAGTGTCCAGCCATACTACCATCTATTAACTTGAGTGGTAATATTTTCAGGAAATGGCAGACAAATTTATTGAGGCAGAGGAGTTGTCTGCAGATAAAAAAGACGAATTTGTGGTAATATTTCCTTGTGATATCAAATGACAAGTCTAATTATTCGTCAATAAACTATTTACCGTGTTAAAAAATTATGAATCTTATGTATATCATCTTTGTAATTTTAGGAATTTGTGAAGGAGAAGGTTAAAGAAGGAAAGAGGAGCAACCGAGAGGTATATTTTGAGAAATTTGTTGCAATCCTATTTCCCTTTCCGTGGCAGAGCTGATGGTTTGCAGTTCCATTATCTTTTTTCATCATATACTTGATTTGCTTATGTTCATGATGTAAACTTCCTATGATTTAGGCGAGAGAAGCCAGGAAAAAAGCTATACAAGAGATGAGTGAAGAAGCTAAAGCTGCATTTCAGAGTATGAAGTTTTATAAATTTTATCCCGTGACCTCACCTGATGCTCCTGATGTATCTCAGGTTAAGGTGAGTATTCTGTTCATAGTCTTTGGTATCTTATAAATAGGTCTAGGCATGGCCTCATGTCTGCTAGTTGATGCCTTGTCAGGTCAAAAGCTTCAGTATTGAACTGGCAATACTACTCTGTGTTCTTTAAATAATTAAACTGTTGATGCAAGAATTTAAGTTTATGTTTGACTGAGACACAATTTACAATGAGATCTCATGTTTAATTGATATGTTAAAGACTTAATATATACTACTATTAACTATGTCTTGGAAATAAAACTCATGGTTCTTACCTCTTCCGTTTTCTTTGCAGTCTCCATTCATAAACAGATATTATGGAAAGGCTCACAAAGTTTTCTGAATGATGCATCAGAAAGCATGTTCAGATTGGGAAAAATAAGTAACTGTAATCTGAAACCATGTACTTATGGTAGCCTGCTTCAAAGCTGAATGATGGAATCATACTGTTCAGCTTAGCATGTGTTTTGCGGCAACCATTAGAGTTATAGAACTATTTGAGGATGTAGAAAGACCCATATAGACGTAACGTATTTTTCCCTCAATCCTATAGCTAGAGTGTTTCACTCATATTTTGGCAATGGATTCATGTCTTCATTAGCTGTGAAATTCTCGTTTCATCGTCGATGCAAATGTAATCCTTTTCTGTTCTTAGTTATCATGTTTATCCCTACAGACATTATGAGCTGCAATAAGCAGTTGGTTTCTTAGTTTGAGTTGATCAGATGAACAATGAATGTTTCTTGCTTATATGGAAGAAGAATAAATCTTGTATCCCCATTCATAGAGTTGTGTTTCTTCTGATGTGATTTTAAATAATGAGCAGGGTGAGTGCTAAAACATGAAGTATATAATTGCTTGCTTCCTTTTGGGACTAGCATTTACATCTTTATATAGGAACAATGCATTGATGATCAAGATAGCCAAATCTGTTTCCAAGTACTCATCACCCTCTGACGAAAAGCCTATTTGTAGATATATATCCAAAATGGAAATAGAAATTTGAGGGAGCAATATAAATCACATTGAACATTAACGGATTGAGTGGTCATTGGTGAGCATCAATGAAGCTGCAGCGGAGCATTGAACGGATTTCTTTTAAAAAAATCAGAGATTTAGTAAAAAACACACATGATTTATGATCAATTATTTATCAAAACATACCTTAAAATTAATGAATTAATTGCTGCATGGACAATTTTATGAGTAAATTAAGTTGTCAGGAGCCTTTTGGCGTTTGTATTCAAGCACTAGGTCCAAGTCTTCTTCTAGGTGCACAAAACAACATGCCCAATAGAATTTACAGGTAGAGTTGGAGAAAATAGAATGCACGTAAACCTTTCCACTACCTTGAGAAGGTAGAGAGATTGTTTTTGAAAGACCCTCAGCTCAACTGAAGAAAATAAAATAGTGTGATTAATTGAAATATCATATTCAACATACTAAGATAGATTATTGAAAGCAAGAATAAATAATGTTAAATATCGAAAATAGGAGCTACAATAATATAACCAGTACAATATCACACACCAACCACCTTAAGCAAGACAACACTACCTACTTACTAACCTTCCATCCTAATATGTCCTTCAAGGTGCATTTTACTATATAATTAATGATAGTTCAAGTAAAACTAAAAATAAAAAAAAGATACTTCATGTACCATCATCTCTTACCAAAAAAAATACTGAAGCAGATGAATAGATCACACAAGTTGCTGTTGATCGAACACAATCTAAAACTAATTCAATTTAATAAAAAGCAACACAGTACAAGATACTTATATTCTCCTGCATTTTCACAAGATGATGTTACAAGACTCAAAACCTGCTTCGCCCAATTATATAAGCCAAAAAGAAAGGAAACACAAGGCCTCATTTTTGCTCTAACGATACAAATAATTTAGGCTAATCCTGGAGTAAATGATACAACACTAAAATTCCTAGGGGAGGCAAAGATCAAGACAGCGTTTCATCTGTAAGCCTGATATCTTCAGCTAACCCCCAATGATACATAAAAATTTACATGTAAACAGATATAATCGTCGTGAAGCCTGACACTTCAGACTCTTCTACTAGTCTACTCTGAAATTCCTTGGCAGGTCTTGATCAAAACAGTGTTCCATCCAATAATGCTACAAGCTTGCACTCTCCTTTTCATAATTCAACTGGAGTAATAAAAGCATCCAGGACAAGTGAAAAGAAGTGATCTTTCCACTCACCGGGGCCAGCAAAAGGCATCAGACCACATAGCAAGGGAAGAATAAGAAGTAATGTGGTATAAAACATAGATCTCCTCATCCAGTATGGGAGGTTTCCATCTCTCGTGCTCTTTTCTGACACAGTGACAGGCCCATTAAGGATCAGGAACAAAGTCGAGATACAGACATTCGAAAAGAAATGTAGCAAGCACAAAGTCTCCCAATAAATTAACCAACAATATCCACTGCCCCCCAAGGTGTCAATACAAAATTTCCCTGCAAAACCGCAGCCAACTCCCAACAGCAACAAAATGAAAGTAACTGGCATAGTCTGATTTGAGGTTGCAGAGCGCTGGAGAAGTAAATAGGCTATAGCCAATATCAAGAAAGCACCAAATAGCATGCGACTGAGAACTTGAACCTGACACCGTAAGAGTTGCAGTCCTGAATTGATAGATGACATTGATTTGGGTATCCACCAAGAGTTGTGTCCCTGGAATGAAAAATGTTTTCATTTCATGACCATGGCTAATAAATGCGGCAGATGTACACTGGTGAAACATATGAAGAAACAGAGATGGCCAAATAACTAAACTATCATCCCTGGGGTCTATGCTTTAAGAAAGAACACGGAAAGCAGCATCTACAACAACTAACATTGAGTTCTTTGGACAAGTCTCCTGATACAGTTCCTCCTCTTGTTGCATCGCTTATTAGGCGAATTTGCTAAAACAAAAATAAAGTGAAAGAAAGAGAATACAAATCATTACCCAACGTTTGGATCAACTTGGCAAATCATGTCGCTGCCATGTATAATTATTGTGCATTAAATCCATCAAATAAATCTCTTATTAACATTTATGGAGTTACCATTACTGTAACCATCATTCCTCTTTTCCACCCTTCCAACCAACTCGAGATTGGGGTTTCTTCATTCAAGAATTTTCTGAATGCATGTATTCAACACTTCGCTTTTACTTGGACTTGAATACCACTATAAATGAGGGCTCAAATGAGCTTGTTACATATGCAAAAATGATACATGGTGCATTTATTCAAGCCAATCCATAAGTAAACAAAGTTTATGTCGCATCAGGAAGAGAGCTAATATCCTTTCTTGTAGCTGATTTCTTCCATCTATAGACTTCAAAGAAATCTTATGCAAGGGGAGATGAGGCAAGCAACTTGCTTCAAACTATACTAGAATTCTTGAAAAAAGATTTAAACTAAATCAACGGAATTCAGAATCAGATATTCCTTACCACGGAAGGTGTGCAGGATGCTGTAGCTTCGGTAATTCTTTTGTGAGAGAAAACATACGTTCCATATCCAAGACACGCCAGCATGATAAATAAACCAGCAACAAGGCAGTCTATACATGTTTTAAGTAGCTCAGCATGTTTCGAGTCTTCTACTTGATTTTTGAACTTTTCAGTTTTGAAGGATGTCTTAGAGAAACCAAATGATAGTTTGGCTCTCTCCAAAAAGTTCGCATCAGAACTGAGAGCCAGCTGCCTTTCTTTAAGTTGCAACTTCCTCATTGTAAGACCAATCTCAAATGTCTTGAGGTCATTCGATCTAGCTTGCTCTGTGAGAGATCTTTCCAAAGTCCTATTCACAGATTGGCAAATCTCTGTATTGGATGAAATCATGCTTGAAGAAGCAGAAGCCAATTGCTGCCTTACTTGCCTATCATAGAAGGTAAGCTGCCGACCTATTGATTCAAGACATGTGCCATCACTTCTCTCTTCTTGATTGCTCAGTTCATTATCTGAGATACTCTGCTGAAATGACTCCGATTGAAAATCACCCAAGTAAGGATAACACATAACAGTTTCTTCTCTGTTGGAAACGAAAGGCATGGATCTCTCCGAGACAGAAGTCCTTACTGCACAATTATGTTGCGGTACTCCATTGCTCATTGAGGATTCACTAATTAACCTGAGAGTCATCAAGGTACTATGAAACGATTTCTCAAAGTTCCTCACAAAAGACTCAAACTGGTCACCAAATACCTGCTTCCAGAACAAGGAAAAAGTGGAGTAGAAAGTCCATTGCTTTAACATTGTCACAATGTAATAAACTAACTGCATTAATGTCAACCATAACCTATAGAAAGAAGATGGATTATCCTTACATTGGCCAAAGACTCTCGGACAGCCAAAGTACAAATCTGTGTGAAAAATGACAATAAAATCATGAGACTGCACAAAAGGAAATACAGAATGTGTTGAACATGTCCATGAAGGCAGGTTATAGCTGCAATCTAAATACAAAATGTTGAGCATGTCCATGATGGCAGGTTATAGTTCTAAGTCTTCAATCACGTCAGGGGAAATTGTTTGTCCAATAAACTATTTCATACTTCTGTTCAAAAAGAAAAATTCACGTTCAATCAAAGTATCTCTTACCTCTGAGAGGTGATCCACAGATATCTTTTCTCCAGCTGCATCTTTCCTTTCCAAAACCTAAACAGAGCAACATAAACTATATTAACAGCCTACACTTCCTATATCCTTAAATACATAAGCAACACGGTCACAACTCATGAGCGACTATCCAAATATTAAGTTCCCGTGATGAGGAGGGTGACAATTTGCAGCAAAAAGATGCAGTATCAAACAAGACAAAACTCATCCTTCTATTTAGACCGAGAAATCCATTTGACGCCAGCTTTTATGACCAACTGCAATCTTCGAAACTTGGAGATAATGGGTTCCCCCTCTATCCTTCTCCACTTGAATACTAGCGGGGTCGTCTCAATAAATTTGAAGGCCTAAAACCAAATTTTATTGAGAGGTCCTTTTCTTTTTTAGTTATCATATGCAAATTGATGAACAATAACATATTCAATGTAAGTCTACAAGTGAAGTCTCAAGAAGGTGGGATGTACACAGACCTTATGAAGTGCAAATGTAAAAAATATAATATAAAGTTAGAACAATGAAACCTAACTCAAATATTTAAAATGTTAGTATAATGATATTGAATTAGTTGAGTTGAATTTGATAAGTTGATATAACAATATTAAAATAGTTTTAAAGTGCTTAGAATTTAAAGAATACACCAAAAATAAATTTATCTTTTTTATAAGCATATAACAATAGATTTTGCATAATACAAAAGGTTTGACCGTTTGATCGCCTTTAGAATTAAATATTGGGAGAATAAAATAAAAAGATGAAAAAAGACAAATGTAAAGTGGGTTCATGACAATCGTCAAGGCTTAAATAAGTCAAAAAAATAGATAGTCACGTAAGAAATGCTGCAATAGTTAATTAAAACCTATTTTATTTCTCAATTATAACACCCTCCACATTAAGAGTTTGTTTGAATTTGCTTTTGATGACTTATGAGCCAAAAGTCATAAATTAGTATTTATAATTTATGATTTTTGACTTATCTTTGTTGTTTTGTCCTATAAATAAGTACTTATATGCACCTTTTAATTTTACTCAAATACTTCAAAACTGCTAAAAGACGAGGGTTTCCGGGAAACAGCCTCTCTACCTATGTGGTAGTGGTAAGGTCTGCGTACATCTTACCCTCCCCAGACCCCACTTGTGGGATTTCACTGGGTATGTTGTTGTACTTCAAAACTGCTAAAAGACTATTTTGCTTAAAAGCACAAAATATAAGTCAATCCAAAGAGACACTAAATAAAGTAAACAATAACTATTACGTTTTATACTAATTTTTTTTCCAGAATTATTAGTGTGTGTGTGTGTGTATATATATAAACACACAAATTTCTCCTTAAAATGTTTTTAGATGAGTAAAACTCTTGTGTAATTTTTTTTGTTTCAATATAAAAATCTTGTATCCAAGGAGGACTTATCCCTATCAAGTTCTTTGAAAAAACCAAAGAAGCCCTCCAAGCTGCTAATGGCAATAGATTAGGAATCCAGTATAAACTCTCCAATGTTCAAGTATGAGCTTCTATAGGAAATTCCATTTTATCAAACTCAGCCTCTTTCGTGTTGGCAAAGGATAACACAAATCTAGTAATATTGGGCACCCTTTTTATACTCGGTCCAGGTATTTTTAGAGAATGGACTTCTGAGATACTGAACAAGGATTTGTAAGCCTAATGGAAACCTCCCATATTGAAAAGAAAAATTTCTAGATGGATTGCCTAAGTCTCTTAGAGATTTGTGCAAGTAAGAACTCCAAAACTAATATACTGGTGATATCACTCCTTACGAGCAGATTACCTACGGTCAGCTCACAATCTTAATACAACATGCAGCCCTTAAAATCAATCGGCAAGATAAGATTATGAGGCAATCAACTAAAGATAGGGCACAACCCCCCAAGAGCTAGGAACCTTCTGTGAACAATTTGGCCTGCTCCTTGTAGAAAAAAGACCTCCTAAAAAGGAAGCTCCTACATCCAAACTTCATGTTCCCAGAAAGACAATCTTCCCCACCAAAGTACAAATATGTAGCCAAAAGGCCTACTCCCCCTACTCCCAACAATGGCAAGTGCTATAACTGCAACAAGCCCGACCATATCGCTAAATATGGCTAGCTTTCAAAAAGGATTAAGAATCTTAATCTTGATGATTCCATCCTTAACCAAATAGAACATCTAATGTTACACGATGATTACTATTCTAAGGATGCAGGTGATGAACTTGAGCACAACTTCAACCAAATTGAGAGTGATGACTTAGAATCCTCCGAGTCTGAACAGGCGAGTGGCTGACCTAAGATCAATGTTCTCTCAAAAGAACAGGACCTCTTCTACAAGACCCTGATAAGAAAAGGCATTACTTAGAACAATCCAAAAGGCCTTAGATAAACCTTCCACGTCCTCTCCCATATTCTCTCATCCTCAGGTAGTAAATACCTACAATGTTATGAATATGCTAAACATATTTCCATCAGAAAATGGCTTAGTTTTGTCTAAAACTAAAATAATCTATTCCAAATTAACATTCGCTTTCTTGGACATAATATCCAGCAAGGTACTATTGTTCCTATTCAATGATCTATTCAATTTGCTCATAAATTTCCTAACCAAATTCTTGACAAAACGCAACTCCAAAGATTCTTGGGATGTGTCAACTACATAGCGGATCTTATTCCAAGTCTCAATAATTTGATAAAACCTCTCCATGATAAGTTGAAGAAACCTCCTCCATGGACAAACATCCATACCTATAGTTAGGGAAGTCAAGCTGTGAGCTAAGGATCTTCCTTGCCTATCTCTTCCTGATCCTTCTACATTCAAGATTGTTGCAACAGATGCATCAGACATTGGATATGGAGGCATTTTGAAAAATAATAAAGAGGATATTATTGCATTTTCATCCAAGCATCAGAATAAAACCCAACAAAATTATTCAAACTCTACCTTCTTGGAGTTCTCTAGGTAACTCAATTTAAATTATTTTGTTGGATTCTTTCCAATCTACTTTTATGATTTCATTCGAACCATAAAAAATTTTTTTTAGCAATTGTCTTTTGTATCTTAAAATTCCAAGCTGATTTACTAAACCAAAAGTTTTTATTACAAATTGATTGCCAAGCTGCAAAATTTATCTTGCAAAAAGATGTACAAAATCTTGTTTCTAAACATATATTTGTTAGATGGCAAACTATTTTGATATAAAATATATCAAAGGGAGCTCTATTCTAGATTATCTTACTCGAGAATTCTTGTAGGGTAAATAATGGGTAGAAAAAAGAAAATAGAACTATTGGAGTCGCAGGATGACAACACAAAACACAAATACCCCAAGCAAAACTGAAGTTGTTCCACAACAATAAGCAATTGAAGTTGCCACCAAGCAACCCTCAGCAGATAAGGCTGGCTCAACTTACCGAACTATGCTATGAAAGGCATACCCCAGTCATCCTTTTTACAAAACACAAGCCAACTACCAATTTCAAGACTAAAGAAATGGGCTGGCCTAGTTAAAGAAAAAACTCAACTAGTTAAGACAAAAAATTCATCATGGACGAAGGAAGACTTCAAGAATTGGTGTCAACTGATGGGATTCAACGAACCTACCATTATGACTGACATCAATAGAAGAGAAATGACTAACCAATTCTTCTTAAAAAATATGTGCTCTAAAGCGGTGGCCCAAAGCCACGCTTCAACTTCCAAAGCGGTGGTCAAAAGCCACACCAACTTCTAAAAAGGTGGTCCAAAGGCCTGCTCCAATTTCTTCTTCCTGCTCCGTGGTTGATATCGGCACCACTCGAACTATGGTGGAGGTAGAAAGCCCCATCAATTATCCATACGATCTCCCAAAAAAATAGAAACAATATACTCCATACCAAACAAATCCAATTCTTAAGCCACTTCTCAACTGACTTGTTCTAGCAAAGAGGATGACCCAACTTATTTAAAAATGATAGTTTAACCACTTATCCAAACTGAGCCTTAATTTTGGCATTCCAATCCAAAAGAAGTAGCTAAAAGGATACTTAGCCCTTCTGTAAATTTCATCCCAAAACCCCCAGATATACTCAAAGACTTTATGAGTTTATACTTACAGATACCCGATCTTCTTGTTCAAACCTCACAAGGACAAGCAAACACAAAGATATGTTATCCATACAACAGTCTAGATTAACAAAATAATCTCACCCAAAGAATGGGGTATGCACCCAACCAAATATAAAACTCTCTCAACCTTTGAACCACAAAATTATGATTATTTCGACTATCAAAATGCATGGATGAATGTCTTCACCTTCCAAAATGACACTGGCAAACATTCATGGTTTCTCTTCTGGGGAAAACAATTAAGCTCTAAATTCCCCCAGTGGTTTTTACACCAATGGTAGGCTATCTACGGCCACAAAGTTGAAATCCTTCCACCCCCAGTCCGGGAAGGATATGAGTATTTCTGTCAAAAGTTTTTCAACCAACACCAAATTTCACTAATCCCACAGGTTTCATATCCCATGGATATACTCACAAAAGTTTGCATTTCACAAACCAGAATGACAAAGGGGCCTCTCATGGTTAACTCTCTAAAGCCACTGCAAGTAGTACAAAAGTTGAAACCCTACATTCCAGAGGTGGAGAAATGGTTCCTACAGAATCTAGGACATCTCATCCCAACGTATGTCGCCCAAAAACAACAACAACAATAACATACCCAGTGGAATTCCAAAAGTGGGGTCTGGGAATGGTAATGTACGTAGACCTTACCACTACCCCATAGAAGTAGAAAGGTTGTATCCTGGGTAGAATGTTGCCCCAATACAATTTTTGCAACAAAAATAAATTGCAGCTGCACAGTTGGCTAGTTCAAGCAGCAAAAGAAATTTTATTAACCACATGGAGAAAATCCTTTAGCAAATTAAAGCCGAAATTCCCGACAATCAATCACAGTCGTAAAAAAAATCAAGAGTCCGAAGACGAAGAAGATATCATCCTCAAGTTCCATCTGCAATGACACCCTGATGACATCACCAAAAATGAAGTCATCTATGACAAAAGAAGCCAATTATTAATAGAAGATCCTGTAACACTTTTACTATAGCAAAATTTTGGCTATAAGTAGAGCCACCCTTTCCATTTGTAGGATCACTTTTCTTCTCACTTTCGAGAAGCTCTCTCAAGAATGCTTGGTTAGAGTTTGCTCCTTCTATTGTACTTTCAAAGTTTATTAGATTACAACATCAAATTTCAATTTTTAAAAGCTTTCTTTTTACTTAACTAATCTTTCTTAGTACTTCTCTCTTATTTAGTTTTTATGAATTATGATTGGCACTGCTCCCTACCTTTAATTAATTGATTAGATTACATTACATGGTCGGCTATGCCGCCTAACTTGCTGAAAGATTTTCTCCATCTTTTCTGGTTAATAATATCTCCTTTGCTGCTTGAGCTAGCCAACTGTGCAACTACAACTAATATTTGTTGCAAAAATTGTATTTGGGTGGCAGCTATTGGGATCAGATGTCCTGGGTTCTATAGGAACCATTTCTAGACCTTTGGAAGGTAGGCTTCCAATGGATTTCAACTTTTGTACCACTTGGGAGGCCTCTTTGTCCTTCTGGTTTGTGAAATGCAAACTTTTATGAGTATGTCTATGGGATATGAAACCTGAGAGAAAAATTTAGGATCAGTGGAATTGGTGTTGGTTGAAAAACTTTTGGCAAAAATACTAGTATCCTTCCCAAAGTGGGGGTGGAAGGATTTCAACTTTGCCGCCGTAGATAGGCCACCATTGGGGTAAAAACCACTGGGGAAATTCAGAGCTTAATTGTTTTCCCCACAAGAGAAAGTGTGAATGTTTGCCAGTGTCATTCTGGAAGGTGAAAGCATTCATCCACGCATTTTGATACTTAAATAGTCATAACTTTGTGGTTCGAAAGGTTGAGAGAGTCTTCTATATTTGGCTTGGTGCATGCCTCATTCTTTGGGCGAGAATATTTTGTTAATCCAGACTATTGTATGGATAACATAACTCTGTGTATGCTTGTCCTTATGAGGTTTGAAGAAGCAGATCTAGAATCTGTATGTATAAACTCATAAAATCTTTGAGTATATACTGGGGTTTTTGGGATGAAATTTGTAGAAGGACTACGTATCCTTTTAGTTACTTCTTGTGGATTGGAATGCCAGAATTAAGGCTCAATTTGGATAAGCGGGTAAACTATGTCATTTTTAAAACAAGTTGGGTCATCATCGGAGGACCCTTTGCTAGAAGAAGTCAGTTGAGAAGTGGCTAAAGAATTGAATTTGTTTTGTATGAAGTAAACTGTTTTTGTTTTTTTTTGGAGAAATTGCATGGCTAATTGATAGGGCTTTCTACCTCCACCATAGTCCGAGTGGTGTCGATAGCAACCACAGAGCAGGACGAAGAAATTGGAGCGGCTTTGGACCACCGCTTTAGAAGATGGTGCGTGGCTTTTGACCACCGCTTTAGAAGTTGAAGCATGGCTTTGGGCCACTGCTTTAGAGCACATATTTTTTAAGAAGAATTGGTTAATCATTTTTCTTCTATCGGTGCCAGTCATAATGGTAGGTTCTTTGAATCCCATTAGTTGACACCAATTCTTGAAGTCTTCCTCTGTCCATGAGGAATTTGTTATCTGAGCTACTTGACCTTCTTCTTCTTCAACTAGGTAAGCCCATTTCTTTAGGCTTGAAAAAGGAATGATTGGGTTATGCCTTTCATAGCATAGTCTGTTGATCTTTGGTATCTTGGCTGGCTTGATCCAGCCTTATCTATTGAGGTTGCTTGGTGGCAACTTCAATTGCTTGGTGTTGTGGAACAACTTGAGTTTTGCTTAGTGTATTTGTGGTTGTGTTGTCATCCTGTTACTCCAAGAGTTCTATTTTCCTTTTTCTACCCATTATTTCCTACTGTGCAAGAATTCTCGAATAAGAAAATTTAGAATAGAGTTTGAGCTCCCTTTGATATATTCTATATCAAAAATAGACAAATTAGCTTGCCATCTAGCAAATATATGTTTAGAAACAAGATTTTGTACATCTATTTGCAAGACAGATTTTGTGGCTTACAAGAGAAACCTAGTTTATAGTAAGAAGATATTTATAATAAGATCTTTATGGGATGATATTGTGATCTACACTGTAGGTAGTATCCCTAAGGATTGGCCAGAATGCCATCAAGGACTCATAGATGGTTATCTATAACCTTTTGATCATATAATTAAAAAACTTTCTAATATGGAAAAGATCTAGCCTTTATGCACAAAATTTAATCAAAATCCATTAATTTAACTATCAGATCTGACTTTTACGTATAATATTGAGTTAAGAACTTGAATATTTTTCTTTATGGAACGTAGTGGTCTCTAGATCCAAGGACCAGAAGCATTGAAGTCATTATTGTTGTTTGCCAAACTATTTTTTTTTACAGATCCAATCATGTCTTTCTTTAGTTCTTTTCCCTCCTCTTTTAAGACTCCCTCTACCTCTGCTTCCTCCATCTCACTCGATTCCAAGCTCAAGGAAGAGATTAGTTTCTCAGATTTGCAGCAATCAATTGACGATCGAAAGATTCCAAAACATCCCCATTCTACCATCTATAAATCTTCCAGATGGCCTCTAACAAATGATTACCATATCTCTACCATTGAACAAACTATCCCTCTTGAGTTAGATCATGAGGATATCAGACTTTTAAAACTTAAGTCTATAGAAAAATATAGACGAATATACAATTATCTCCATTTCGGTCTAGTACAAATTGCCGATAAACCTCTTCCCAGAGAAGGTCTAGATACCTCTTTTCTTCTCTGTTTTAGAGACTCAAGGTTTTTAGATTTCAACGACTCTCCTAAGAATGGTGGAAACTAGCCTTTTTAGTGCTCCAATCTGTTTTGATTGTTTCCTAAACTTTACAGTATCCCTTAAAGATATGAACATCTTGGATTCTTTAACTCTAAAATGTCAAGACATCCAATTACAATACCAAAACCGGATTACTCCTCGTAGCAATCATATTTCAATATAAGTCTATGAGCTCGGTCTTCAATACTGGAGCTATGAGAAGTAGTTATAAAGGTGAGACTGTTCTCTTCAAAACAGATCTTCAGCGATCTCATCTATTAGTTCCCAAACCTATCTCTTCGAATCAAGTCCCTAACACAAAACTGGTTGTTGCAAGATGCAACCCAGGCTAAAAAACCCGCTAATATCACAATTTTCCAGATCCAACAGTTTTTCAGTGGAACTGTCTCAATTTCATTCCAAAGGTCTCTTAGTCAAAGAGTCTCTACATCCTCGTCTGTCCCTTCCGAAACGGCGAGAAACACTATTTCTTTATTCCCTATAAGGATAGAAACTGATAACTTTGATTGCAGGATCCCTCAAACCAGTTACTCTGTGGAAACCCCTGAGACCAAAAATAATGATGACCAAACTCAATCCCCTACCTATTCATCCTTAGGTGCAGAGCTGAAGGTTTTGGCACAAGACTTTCATATTGAAAAAAAAAATTAGACAAGAGTTTTACTCATCTAAAAATATTTTAAAGAGAACTTGGTTTTTTAATAATTTTCAAATGAGGAAAGGAAAATTCTTCAAGAAATTTATTATGAGTTTTTAAACTCTATCCAAAAGCAAATTAACTTCTTTGAATATCATCAATAAGATTACCCTTTTTTAAAATCAATAAATATTTCAAAGGTATGGAAAAGTCTTAATGGAGGAGAAATAACTTCTGAACTCCCTCCATCACAAGGATTTACAATGTCTTTCGCTGATAGCTCTATAGTTACGACACCTTTTAAAAAAGAATTGAAACTGATGTTATCAGCGGAAGAAATATCAAAAATATTGTTGAACAAAATAATTATAAAAACAAGAATTCGCATGCTCTTGGAGAATTTCTAGTGGCATGACCATCTCTGTCTGCACCAATCACTTCTTCTAAACCTTCCGAGGCTTCGACCTCTTCAACTCCTCTATTCAAGCCTTGTGAGATCCCTAGAACAATTGTTAGGGAACTCCAAATTCATAAAGTACCTAAAGATTTTCTTCCTTTTTTTGATCTTCAACGTCGAATTTTAGAAAATTGAAAAATCCTTAGCCCCAGACACCCCTTGCAAAGATGCATCCTCCAGATTGGCACAAGCCTTGCAGGAAGTTATTTCAAAACCAAGATTTTGATAGTATGCCTGAAGAAGAGGTCCCTATTGAGGTAGCTCCAGTTAGAACTGAGTATTCCAATTGGAGAAAACCACAAAAATTATATTACTCTAGCGCTACCCATCGATAGAGAGACCTGAAGTTATGCAAAATAACTATAATGCCAGCAATATCTATGCGTGGAACATAGATGGTTTTCCGAGTACAACATTCTATCCAACTTACATCAGATGACTATGGTTGCCACTACTCGTATATATATATATATATATATATATATATATATATATATATATATATATATATAAATTCGGGACTCCAAAAATTTTGGGGCCCAAAGTGATAGCTTTAGCGGCCTTATGGTTGAGACAGTCCTGAATACTAGGCTTTGTTAGCATGGCACAGGGCTCAAACCTGTGACCGAAGTCACAAGTCCCTGAACCTTTGCCACTTGAATTGAGCTCCAGGTGAAAGACAAAACTCATCTTTAGAAAGTGAATCATCTCTCATATTAGAATCAAGTGATGATCAGAACAAGCAAGGTTTATAGGGCTTTCGTAGTAAAAGGAAGCTTATATCTCTGCCAAGTTAGATGCCAATAAGAGCTAAAAACAAACAGAATCTTCTTCATGCCTTTAACTGAATACTTTCTTGCTTCATCGAAAAAACAAAGAGCATCACATACTCTTGTTGTTGTCATTGATGTTTATCATTATAATCGTATTATTATTATTTCTGTAAAGCACATATCATTAAGCTTATCAAGACAGTCAATGACATTGATAAGTCAATGATGTCATGATCACAAGCAACACGGAAAGAACCTAAACATTGTTGACAAATCAAGAAATAGCAATATAAAAAACCATTGACGAAAGAGAGATGTTTCTAAAGATGAGTGAATGAATTTAAAATGGAGCTGAAAATAGATGTAGCACGAGAAACTGGTAAGACAAGACTATCAGAAGCTAAACATGAATTACTCATATAATTCAAATATCATTCCACTGAAATTATTAAATAGTTCCTAGACTTAACACAATTGATTAACATCCTAAGCACAGACGTCATGTCATTACAATGGGACAAGTCAGAAGGAGCCATATGGTAACAGAACTGCAGAAGGAGCTAATTTCCAGAATGGTGGCATAGCGGGACAAGCTATATTTGGTGAGCTCATGTCCAGAAAATTCCACGGGTTACTACCAATTAAAAAAAATGATGATGGTGGTGTATGTTTCCAGCTTATGAAAAACTGTATTGAGTTTATTCCTCAAGAAAGAAATTCTTTGAGGTTATTTGAAATGAAATAAATGGATTATTTTGAGAAAGGTACCAAATATATAAATGGCCATTTTTTCGACACGGGTAACATTTGTATTTAAGTCAGTACTTGGGTAGTACTGAAAAATTATATTAACAAATGAGAAGAAAAGAAGTAAAATCTTCCCCAAGTCTAAAATCTAGATGGACCCTAAAACATTTATGATTGTCTCAGTCTCATTGGAGTAGACATTTTTACACCAAAAACAGAACAACAAGATACATTTAAGCTTGACTTACTGTAGGTGGTTGTTCCTATTCTCAAAACATCTATCATTTCTCTCTCCATATAGTCCACCATATGCAAGCAGGGATCATCACCCATCTTTCTCTGTTTGTAGCCCCAACTCCAGCCTCCTCCCAACTGAATAGAGTCTCATCAATCTTACTAGGCATGCTCTTGGAAATGCCTCTGAGATTAATGAAAATCTACCACAGTTGATCCGTGAAATTGCAGTGTAGATAGAGGTGTCTCAGTTCTTACTGTTTCTGTATCCTTACCACACAGAGAGCATCTGTTACATAAAGAGACACCTCTCTTGGTCACATTGTCCAATGTCAAACCTGTTTCATTGGCTAGCAGCTAGGTAAAGCATGTCACTTTGTGTGGCAGTTTGATCGCTATTTGAAGTCTTGAATATTACTAAGACTTGTTTATATCCTTCCTCACCTTGTATCTACCTTTGTTGTGCCCATGCCACCATAAATGATCCTCACTTGTTTCTGTTCCTTTGGAACTCTCCAGTAACTTGAGAAGTTCAATCATTCCGGAAATTTCCCAGTCATACAAGTTTCTTCTAAGGACCAGGTTCCATCCTTGTTGTCATGTTGTGACCACATTTCAGCAACAATGTTCCGTTGATTTTGAGCCAAAACAAAGATGTCTCGAGTGAGATCTTTACAATTGTCAGTGCCTGTCCATTTATCAACCCCAAAACTTGTTTTCTACCCTTTTGTACCTTGACAGTTGATTGGTTATTGAAGAAACGCCAGAAGACTAAAAGATTTCCAGAGGCTACTACTACAGGGGGTATTACCTCTTCGGTTGCCTATTTGTTCAATTCTTCATACTTGCTCTTGATTACTCTATACCAGAGGGCTTGGTCCTCTTGATAGTACCTCCATAGCCCCTTCACCTTGAGAGCTTTGCTTTGGTTTTTGAGGTTCTTGATACCTAGTCCGACTTGTTCTTTTTTTCTGATAATGTTCTTCCATTTGAAAAAGTCAAAGCCTTTCCTTTCCTTATTGCTTTGCCATAAGAATATTCTTGTGATTTTATCCATCCTCTGAACTAATGACTGGGGTATATGGAAGATAGATAACATATACGTAGGGAGAGCATCTAGAATTGAGATAATCAGAGTTAGTCTGCCTTACAAGGATAGATATTGAGATCTCCATCTGGCTAGTTTCTTTTCACATTTCTCCAGAACAAGGTTCCAAATGTCTATAGACCTAGACTTTGCCCCCAAAGGCATGCCCAAGTATAATGATGGTAAATAAATGGCTATTATAGGAACACGATAAAAGATAAAACCTAGGCATGCACAATGGATGTGAATTGCTGTAACTGATGTACAGCACAGAAAAGTGCAAAGCCAAAAAAAAAAAACAAAATGATGCAACCATCAAAAATGCTACCTTCGTCATGCATCATAAGAGCATTCCCATCCAAAGACCAGAGATAATTGATACTTTTGAGCAAATTAATCGACCTAATGACTCTATTTAGTGCCAGGACGGGATACCGCTATTTTAAAATTTAGATATATACTTAATTTTGTCATAATGACTATATAAAGGGCAGCCCAATGCACTAAAGCTTTCGCTATGCACAGGGTCCGAGGAAGGGCCCAACCACAAGAGTCTATTGTACGCAGCCTCACCTTACATTTCTGCCAGAGGCTGTTAGCTTGAACCTGTGATCTCCTGATCACACAACAACAACTTTACTAGTTAGGAAACTATAATTCATAGGGGAAAACAAGATAAAACTTGATATACTTATTTTACCCAAATAAATATGACATGCAAGTCAATAGAGTAGAATTACCAACATTCACTCTGTAATAAACTGAAGTTTCACACTGTTTGGAAAGCATACTTTTTCTAAGATCTAAATTGCTTCAAATGTTAAAGAAATCTTGCAGAATGCACATAAAGCGACTTTTCAGTTCTTCCCATCATAGCTTTGGTAGGCCTCAATGATACCATCTTAGAACTGAAAAAAAAAATACTACTAGATAAAGAGAATAAGACTTGCTGTCATAAGAATGAAGTATTAGGCTACTGTCATCCTAAGCAATATTCAAGTATCTTGAAAACCAATCATTTTACCCCCTTATTAATAGTTTTGTTGGCTTCTTTTGAAAAAAGAATACCAGAAGTTCAACAGCTAGGAAACTTTGATTCAAAAAACTGTTGCAAAGCCTAGTATATATCTGCTTTTGATATTTTAGTACAAAAATAAATAAATTAAGTTATGCTGTTATGGAAAGACAATTGGGTTAGAGAAGGGCTGCTTAAAGATCAAGTTCCAGTCTTATACAGGCCGGTGAGATTTTCAGGTATACAGCTGGCTGACTGTTTTAGTATTGCAGGATGGACTTTTCACTTCAGGAGGGACTTCAGTGATTGTGTGCTTGAAGATGTTGGGGCTTTTTCTGTGTAGAATGCAATTTATAGTGTTAGACATGTACAAAGATGATGCTACGATTTGGCAGGCAAATGAAAGATGGAGAATACTCTGTGAACTCCTCCTACAGATTGCTACAGGAAAGTTCTGCTAAAAATGTTGCTTCCTGGCCATGGAAGATGATTTGGAAAAGGCATATCCCCTCTTAAAGTGGATTGTTCTAGTTGGTAGCTCATGGGGCTTGTCTAACCCACGAGAATTTGCAAAAGAGAGAGTATAAGTTTGCAACAGGTTTATAAATGTGATAGTCCTATTGAATATGCTGATCATCTTTTCCTACAGTGCAGTTTTACTTGGAACCTCTGGACTATGCTCTTGATAGTTTTTGGAGTTTACTTGGCAACGACTTTTTTTGTTTCAATGACAAGGGGAACCTGCAGCCGCCCCTCCGTAATAGCTCACAAACCATATCGGGTGAGGTAACCCGCCCTAGGCGAGCCCAGTGTGACAAGCTCGACCCAAAAGGCAAACCCTTTGCTTTTGCTGGCAAGGGATTTTAAACTCGACCTCCAACGTGGAACTCCCAAGCCCAAACCACTGGGCCTCCCTGAAGGGCTTATTGGGCAGCACCTTACAACATTAAAAGTTTGTTATGATGCTATAAGACATATTACACTGACAAAACTGACAAATTTCATAAGAAGATTTGGTAGCATATTCCTCTGCATTTCCTGGACTATATGGATTGAAAGAAATAGGAGACGTTTTGAAGATAATAAAGAGATACTCTCTGCTGTTAAACATTGATGGATGCAGAACTTGTACTGTTGGATGAAATGGAATTGAGTTTTGAATTTGAATGTTATGCTTTGATATTTTGCTACACCATATCTGAGCCAGGTTTAATGATCATGTCAGTGGCTCTTTGTAGAAAACAAATATTACTTATCAGACATATGACTGTGAACAAGTTATCAAGCCTGTTAAATAGTGGAGTCCAAAGAATTTTTTTTTTTAAAGAATTAGAGTACATAAAAAGGACATACCATAGCACAATATCCAATGGACACAACTAAACATGAATCAACCTCTAAATGAAGACTTTTCCATACAGCATCTATAAAAGTAGAATTAAAACTTCAGGAACTAATACCAGTGACAAACTCAGAGCTACTCAATAATTTTAACACCTTTGTGATTCTCTTCAATTCAAAAACAATGAACTCACTTTTTCGATAACACAACATGAAATCACATTTCAGTTCAGAACATTTTATGGTTGCCAGAATGCTACTGTCTTTACCCTAAACCAAACGCTCAACAATAAGTCCGTGCAGCAGCAGCATACACACCTCCTCTCACTCTCAGACAATTTCTAATAACTTTTGAAAATTCAAACATGCCCATCTGTGATTCCAAATCATCACCAAAAAGAGAGGCCAACTAGAAACACCAATAACTGATACATCTTTCCCAGTTTAATACCAATCCCAATATCAAGATCACTCCTTTCTAATAAAACGTGTATCAAGATCAATTCTTTCAACACAAATAGCACAACTTTCCCGAAAAGGCAGAAGCTTTTCCTTGTAACCAAATCAAAGAGACTACAATTCTAAATTACAGTATTTAGTTAACACAAGAACCCCATTAACAAACACGAATTGAACAAGCTAAAAACACATTTAACATTTAAAAAAAAAACATATTACAAGCGAAAACCCAATACCCAAGCTCAACAATTGCTCAGCTTTCACATAAAAGACTAATCTTGCATCCTAAAAAGGTTCAAAATTTTAGCCACCCCACCCCTTCGTCTTACCGTTACCTGGACTCCCATTCCCACAGTAAAAATATAAAAGTAAAAGTAAATAGAAATCACTAACATTCCATACGCAATTTTAAGGGAAAAAAACTAAACCTGAGCAAGAACAGCAGCAATAGACATGCCGAGAGGAAGTGCAAGGGCTTCAACATTTTCGCTTTTCTGTCTACCGGAGCCAATGATGACTCTAGGGTTCCGACGACCGGTGGAAACCCTAATACCCCTTTGTGTAAAATGCGGAAACGACGTCGCAGAACAAGATGATGATGAATGAGAGGCACCGGAAGAATGCTGGTCAAAAGGGTCCTTGACGCATGCTTTATTCTTCTTTTTCTTCTTCGTTTTCTCCTTCTTCATGACGCCGGAATTTGAATATTCCGGCGGAATTTCGGAAGCAATGGCGTCGGAGGCGGCGGGTTCCGGCGGTGGATCCACGGGTTGAGGTAGAGGGAGTTCGTCCATGGAATCTTGATTTTGGTCGAAAAAGAAGACTTTTGGTTTAACATTACAAAAGTCAAAATGGAAAAAAAAAAAAAAA
Organism: Solanum rostratum; assembly: GCA_029948455.1. NCBI lineage: Eukaryota > Viridiplantae > Streptophyta > Magnoliopsida > Solanales > Solanaceae > Solanum > Solanum rostratum. The sequence continues at coordinate 9,287,498 of CM057053.1, read as the reverse complement.
AGGAGTAATAATTATTAAGCTTTTGCCGTCACAATAAGAAATGTTGTATATCTGTTACTATTTTTTAGTTTAAATAAAGAATATTATTTATTATAATTAAAAAATAGTTTAATTTTTAATTTTTTGATCTTTAATAAAATAATTACAATCATATAAGTATTTAAAAATTATTTTAGAGTACAAGTTATAATTTCTTTTTTATATATTGTGTTATCATGTTAAATGCTATTACTTAAAGATGAGATGAAGAAAGTGAATAATATCATTATGCATGGATGTTTATTAGTTTTAAGATGTAGTTACATTATTGTATTCATTAAATATCCATACTTCTATTATTTCTTACACACTTGCATGATTATCACCATATTCTCAAGGGGATTGTGTATATTTAATACTGTTTTATGATCATTTTTTTGTAATAATATAACTAGATGTATGACAAATGATGAAGGATAGACTTAAAAAAATTATCGACATTTGAAATATAATTGAAAAAAATCAATTGTTAAAAGAAATAACATTAGAAATAGGTTTGTATATTTTTAAAACGTGATTAGGATATGAGATTTTTTTAAAAAACATTCACCATTCTCTCAAAATGAGTTTGAATTTGGTAGTCAAGATTTGCCTACACACCATTACTATCTCAAAGATATGAAATTCATCTAACTCAATATTATAATTACACAATCGTTACTTGTCATTTGTTAAAATTAACACAGTTTATAACATCTTATATATTTATTGCTCATGAAGTTTCTCAATTCCTAGTGCTTATATATTTTATCAATACCCCTAATATCCCCGAAGAGCTAAATGGTAGAATATGTGAGGTGGTTTCTTCTTTGTCAAGAGATGAGAATGGTTGTTTCAAAATTTTCTTCAGAAAGGATTTAAAATTATCTTAAAAGTGACAAAAGCAAGTATTAAAAATTTTGCAATATTGAATTGCTCATTTTAACATTAGTTCTAATTCTTAGATCAACAAGTGCTTTGATTATTGCTCAAGTGTAACTTCTATTTGATTGGTCTGTTGCTGGCTATCTTATTAAGGTAGGAGTGAGTGTTAGAACTAGCATTGATAACAAGCATAATCATTTATAATAATAGGCAAAGATAGTTCTGTAAGTGCTTTTTGCTACTATCTGACCTTTAATTTGCCATTTTTGTACAACTCTTCTCAATGTTTTTATCATTTTTAGTAATGAAATTGTTCCATGTATTTAGCGATTTCTAAAAGGGAAAAAACATAAAGTCACATTTGAAGTTGTATTGAAAAGTAAAATACACGCTTTAACTATTGAAATGATCTATTACACACCTGTAAAAATTAATTTATTTTCACCCTGATGCACATACAACTAGTCACATGATGGAGAGTGATTCACACTCGCGCCACATTATCGCCACATCACTACCACGACAACGATTATATCAGATTTCAAAAAAAAAAATCTATATCACCCCAATTGCTTCTTCTTCCTTATACATCATTAACCCACCACCATCGTTGCCATTATGAAAGATTTGCACGATCTACAGATTTGCCTAATGTAGAACCAAGTTTTCAGACTTGTTTCAGAGAAGTAAAATCAAATCAAGACACAATATTTAGCATGGAAAACACCCGGCTCACAAAGGTGAAAAAACCACGACCTGTATCACTACAAGATTTCACCCAACTAAAATGAGCCTCAACAAAAGATTTCAATTGCTAGTAATATAAGAAAAAGCAAGCTTCAAAACAAATAACTTCACACAAACCTACCAAGGTTTATGTTCCCATGTCTTCGAGTTGCCCTTAAATTGAAGACTATACCTTACTTTAGTTTATAGATCACTCAACTAACACAGTACAATATGACTCAACAAAAGGAAAGACTTCCTAAGCTAAGACTCAACAAGAAACAGATTGTTCAGGTGTTTCTTCACTTCACTGCACTCAAGGTGATCACTCAGCTTTTTGCAATCTTTTTCTGTTGATTTGCTTTCTCGATCTCCACCTCTATTTAATCACACTCCTGAGGGGTTCTTCTGAAGGTCAAACTCCTCATGTGTTGTCACCTCTTTCTGTAGTAGAGTTTTTCATCAAGTAGAACTCCTTCTTGATACCAACTCTTTTCTTCACGTGTGATTGTTAAACTGTCTTCCTACTTTTGTGTTGACATCTTATCTCTAAGAACGTTATTCATTCTGCAACTTCTGTTATCTTGTCTTACCCTCTTTGAGATAGTGCAATCAAGAACCTATCTGATCAACACATTTCATAGTCCTTTGTCCATCATCAAAACTGCATTGAACTCAACACATTATAACAATATTTTCTCCGCCACCATATATTTCACCACCCACAACTAAATTCACAATCAGAATCTTCTCACAATCACTATCACCATAAAAAAATTGATAACAACCATAATTAATTCGACTAAATTCATCATTGGAATCAAGTCATCGCCATTGCCACCATTGAAATTCATCACAATCATAATTATAATATCACGCCCTGGGAGGGTACACTTGGCGTGGTTGACACTCAGAGACTATTGCTAGTCCCCGAGCGAACCACTTGGCCTCATTGTCACCTCATACTTAATGGCGGAAGGAACATTCTTAAGGAAAAGACTGTAATGTGATTAAAGTAAAGAAGAGTTGGAAAAGAAGCAATACATAACATCCTCTACTTAATGTCTATGAAGTCTCTACCTCTAACATCTAGATGGTACCAGTACAGGCTATGGTTACCCAACTCAAGAAAAATAAAGTATTAACTCAAGCTAGATGATAATAATATGGAAATCCTCCGAAAACAAGGAGGTCTTACCGATCAGTTGAATGCAAATAGATCCTCAACGAAACGCCTGTCAATGGTCTCTAATATCTGCTCTGCATCATAAAATGATGCAGTCCCAAAAGGGTACATTAGCATGTGGAATGTACTACAATAACAACAACAACAACATACCCAGTGAAATCCCACAAGTGGGGTCTGGGGAGGGTAAGATGTACGCAGACCTTACCACTACCACCTATAGGTAGAGAGGCTATTTCCTAGGAACCCTCGTCACAACAACCCATCAGCAAGCATGTGGATTGTACTGATATGTAAAATAACTGAATGAAATAGAAATAGGAGAATAATATAGGCGTAAAATCAACTCAACATCATACTCTGTTAGAATGTCAATTGTCTATCTAAAGCAAGAATAAAGAGTAGACAAATGACTCATCAACATCTCACCTCAATATCATCAATACATCAGACTCATCTCGAGGAAACTCGACTCAACTCAACTCGAAGGTCCAATGCTCATCTAGGACAAGGATAAAGAGTAGACAGTAAATCATCAACATCCATCAAAGCTCATACCATCATATCACCATCAGAGTTCTATCAGTATGTAACCTAGTTGGGAGTTTCTCTAACACGACAACCATCACCTATGAGCCGGTGATGATACAACGAAATGATGTCATTGCCATATCTATCTAGTTCCCTGCCCGGGGTAAAGGACATTACCATCAGTGGATCCACAAGAAATAACATCAGTCCTCTTTTGGGACAAGGAAACATCCATATTACGGTTCGATCCTCTCTCTTACGCGGACCACGTAGTTAATGAACTCGAGTGAGACTCACTCTTATCCATTTAGGTGCTCAATACTCCTTCCAGAACTCAACATGCTCATAAAACATTATCATCATCGGTCCTATGGGGACATAGCACATCAACATCATCATCAACATCAACTCATCTTATCAACATCAACATCAATCATCATCTCATAAACATCAACATTATGGACTCAAAACATTATTTTAGAATTTAATTTCAAGTTTTAAGACTCATGAACATCACTCTCATCAATATCATCATCAAGACTCTCAACAATTTGGACCACAATCACAACATCATCATCGTCAAGGCTCTAGACTCATCTCCTAAGTTCATTCTTTTATTCTTGAGTAAAATAGACATAGAATTTTGTAAAATCATTCATGAAACACTTATTCAGTAAATCAAGTTTATGATGATCATCAATTTAAGAAAAATACATGAATTAAGAAGAATCTCAATAAAATACTCAAGGATTTTCACATATAACTCATCAACTTCAACCATAGACTCAATTTACTCAAAGGGATACATGGAAGAACAATCTCATGCTTTAGGTTAGCCTTACATACCTGGAAAGTTGATATGACAATCGAAATTTTGGTGAACACTCATTTTCTTGGAGAAAATCCTGATCTCGATAGTTTTTTTAGAGTGGAAAAACTTGGAAAGACATTGTTTGAAGGGCTTCTCTTTGATTCTTGAATTCTTGTCTTAGAATCTTTAGAGTTCTTGATGAATAACCCTAATTCGTGAAAAGAAGAATCAAGAAATCCTTTCTCGGGATTCTTGAATTAGTTTTCTTGAAACCCTAGGTTATAATTTAAGATTCTATTAGGGATTCATGAATAGATAAAGAAATTTAGGTCGGATAGCTTAAAGTTTTTGAAGAATAACTCACCTCGATGATGAATTTTAAAAGTTGATCCTAACTTGATGATTCTTGAGCGTTTATGTTTAGGATTGAATAAGAGGGTTTTTACTTTTGAAAACTGACATTTTATGCGTTTTGGGACCTTAAATAGACCCCAAAGGTTTTAGAATAAAAGTAGCCTCAAAATAAAATAAAAGGGTGTCATTTAGCTTAGCCAGAAAGGGTTCGCGATAGGTCTACGACGTGGAGCTGTTGCAGATCTTCAGACGGCTCTGCAGGTCTTCAGTAAAATGGTCATAACTTTCTACTCCGAACTTTGATTAAGGCGAAATAAGATGCGTTGGAAAGATAATTCAAAAACCTTTAATTTAATACATTATGCGTCACCTAAATCATTATACGTTAGGAGATATGTTCATTTGAAATTGACCTTTCTATCAACTCATATGAAAACTTAGTCGGTAGAAATTCTTTGGACTTGACTTGATGTAAAAGATCCTTTATAACTATAAATCACATCTAATATACTTTAAATACTTAGGAATTGATCCTAGCATGTATATACAACCTAAAAGTCATTGGTCCATCTAAGTTTTATAAAATCTTACATTAGAGCTGCGACCTTTTATGATCTCCAATTCTATTCCCACACTAAGAAATTAATTTTAATATCTATGCTCAATCAAGAATTATCAATTAAAATCGTACATAATATGAAGGATGGCTCAATTTTAATTAATAAAAAGTTGGGGTGTTACATATAAAGTTCTAATGACAACTTCCCTTAAAGTCCCAATTCAACAACAATTTTCAATTTCAAAACCCTAGTGAAAATACTAAAAAAAATCAGCCTAAGCAATACAAAGAGATTGAAGAAATCGATTTTTACCCTCTAATATTGTTTTTAATTTTCATAAGCCACAGAAAAAAGAATGTGTGCATAGAATAGAAATCCTCAATTTCATTTTTTGCACTCATTCAAATCTGTACTATACTCAATTTTTCTGTGTTTTACATCTCCAAAAGCTACTTGAAATTATAATTCAAACAATAGAAAAATCAACACATCTTGTAAGTCTCAATCGACTTCTTCAACCTCTTCTTGTCTCCGACAGCATCAGCGCCACTGGGTCCTTAGGCAGTTTTGTTACCGGCCTTTGATTTCTCAATGGAAGCTTTCTCCGCGGGTTTCTTCTCTGCTTTTGGTGCCATTGAAGAGAAAAATCAGTAAGAAATTGGGTCTTCTTTGAGTTTGAATTGTGTATGCATAAGAAAAGTGAAGGAGAAGAAATATAGGGTTATGTGAAGGAGAGGAATAGCATAAAGTAGGATAAGGGGTTGAGTATAGGAGAAAAAAAATATTTTTTTTACTTTATTTTTTGCTAAACACGCCTACTTTTTCTATATTTAATTTTGTTTTCACATCAGCTTTGAGGGTGGTAATAATATCACTTTCAATATAAATAGGTGTGTGATAGGTCGTTCCAATAGTTTAAGCGTGTAATCTACTTTTCAGTACAACTTCAAGCGTGTATTTATGCTTTTTTCCTTTCTAAAAACATCATTAATAAACTGACATTGATCACAAAATTCAAGTTGCCACTTAGCACAATCTTTTGATTAGACGAATATTCTTTAGGATTCATAATAGTAATTTTATCTAACATTTAGCTACATCAATTCAATGAAAGTTATAGCAAATAATATCTTAATCTTTTTAGTAGTGCACTTATTAGCATAGAAAAATTACCAATACCACTAGCAGTTCTATTAACAAGTTCTTATCCCCAGCAATTTATTGAAAGTAGAACAAAAAGTTATCATAAAAAAGTTTTAGTCAAGCATATTATGTAGTTCATGATTTAAGGATGAGATGCTTGTTATTAATAGCATATAGACGAACAAAAATTTCGTACATATCAAATTTGCTTTGAAATTTAACTACAAAGTAATCTTTTTTTTTAGAGTACATAACATGATCAATCACACTTTCTTAATTCAAACTAATATATTGTTGGAAAAAAAGGACTAATATAAAAATATAGATAATCAAAATAATAAAGATAAAATGGGAAAAATGACTCTAAAATTTTTACACAGTCTAGAGAGTACAAACTTAAACATGACTACTGCACACTTAAAAAAATAATTTTTCTTTTTGATTTCTCACCTTATTAAAATATCTCTTACACTTTATTTTTTTTCTTCATAGATCATTTTCTTATATAACCTGTAGTATACTTTACAAAAAATGCACTCTCTAGTACTTTCTCTTTCATCTTGGTGTCAAGCTTTCAATTTATAAGAAGAGAAAAACATATGATATGCGAGATATTTTTGAATAGTTGCCAAAAATATGTGAAGATATTTTGTTAACGATTGTTAATTTCAACAAAAATGAGCAAGGACATCTTTTTGATCGATTGATAAAGGTGTGAAGAAATATTTTTGGTCGATTGATCATATCATCGAACCTTGATAATTTTTATCAAAAGTAGATAAAATATATTCCTAACCTCATAGATTGGACCTTATAAATCTCCCGCTCCAGTCCTATGCATCTAATAGGAGATATCTCTCTTTTTCAAAAAATGTTCATGCTGACAAGTTCTTTGAGCAAAAACTACATGCATCATCCAAGAGCGAAATATATATGCGCGAGATATTATTGAATCAAGAAAAGATAGAAGACGCATCTATGCAAGTTTAAACTTGTTCTTTGTCACGATCTTGGTCAACATATTTGCAGAAATTTCATTTGTAAAAATCTTTTCAACTTGCATAAATGCGTCTTCTATCTTTTCTTGATTCAATAATATCTCGCGCATATATATTTCGCTCTTGGATGATGCATGTAGTTTTTGCTCAAGTCTATTACACTTTGACTATTACAATAGACGACATAATTCATCTTATGCAAGCCAAGCTCTTGAAGAAATTGCTTGAGTCATATCATCTCCTTGCCAACTTCAGTAGTCACAATATACTTTACTTCAGTTATAGATAGTACAAACACTTTTGTAACTTCAACTGTCATGATTTAATTGTTGGGATATATACTATTAACCATGGAATATATACTATTAACCATGAGTTTAGATATAGTATTTATTATAGAACAATTATTCATCCAATTTTAATAAAAGTTTTAATAGATCATATAATCATTTATATGTCCATTTACTTATATAGTAGATGATTTAGTGTATAGAGTTTGAGCTTATACACAGAGGATTAAATCATCGATTCTTATAAGTATAAAGTTTTTCGTTCACAATCTAATACGGAAATTGGACGAGCCATCGGTATGATTGTAGCACAAGACTATATGTAATTTATCTTGATTATGGGATCGATGCAGTTCCAACTTCTTGTGCTAGTGCATATTGTATGTATTGAACGGGACCGAGTAGAGATAGTTATTTTGGACTGACTGATAATAACATGTTCTCTAAACTGTTAAATGTACTTATATTCTCAATCCTCATATTAACTATTATGATCTGTAAATATTATTTATCATTTTGATTTATTAAAAGGTGAGATTCTGAGATGGGTCAATATGCCTGGTAAATTGGATGATAATAATATATATTGGTGAAATAATAAGTTAGTTGACGGAATCCATGTCTCAATATAGAGATTGATGATATGTCTTTTGAGAAGCTTATAAATTTTCATCGTGTCAAACCTTGCAAGTGGATTTATGAATCCGGCACATGAAATAAGTTAAGTAGTCCTCTAAAGGAAATTAATCTTTAAATTAAATTTGTCAGTAATTTAATTTATTGATTAGTATTTGTAATCTTAACATGGGGAATTACATAAGTGTTTAATGGGAAATTTCGAAATATGAATAGAGGAGTGCAATTATGAATCTTTAGTGGAATGATTTATAATTTATTATGGTAAGAATAATTTCAAATTAATTATTTGAATTATTTTCATTATAAGGAGCCTCAGTAATTAATTCTGTGGTCCCTACAGTGCCCAAATTTAACTAGAATTCGGAATCTTATTTCTAATAAAAGAAGGACACATATTAGTTTCTTATTTTTCAAGAAAAGTAGGTTTCCTTCTTCCTTTTGGATTTGGAAAGGTCCTCTATAAATAGGGATTTTCCTAATCTAGAGAAAAAAAGGGATTGGGATGAAAGAGAATTAGATTTTCTATACAATGCTTGCCCACCCAAGTATTGAAAGAGTTCGGATGTGAACTTGGGATCACTGTAGAAGACCGCAAAACTGCAGTCTAACTCGTGGATTTGCTTGAAGGTATATGCTCACGCTTCAAGAGGTATTTATCTAATTAAATTTCGTAAATTTTATGTGTTCTAGCATGAATATTTGTGTTCTAGCATAAACTTATATGTTATCTATTATTTATGTAAGCAGTACGATCCTTATATGCTTCCGCTGCGCGTATAATTTTCTAACATTAATCCCCTTTAAAAAGTAAATAAATATCTAGTAGCTAGTAAATTTTCTACTATCAAAATCACCAATCCTATTAACATCTGTATAACCTTTCAAAATTGAATTTGATCCTCCAAAATACAAGCATACATTTGAGCTTCCTTTCAGATACCCAAGTATCCATTTCACGGCTTGTTAATACTCTTTTTATTGAAAAACCTCTAACAACACCAATTGCATGAAAAATATTGGATTTAGTGCATACTATTGCATATATCAAACTTTCGACGATGAAAGAATATGAAATTTTAGTCATACTCTCTTTTTCCTCCCTATATGAAAGTGGCATCCTCTTGCTCAATTTCATATTATCAACAAGAGGTGTGCTAACAAACTTAGTATTCTTCATGTTAAAGTGCTCCAGTACATGCTTAATAAATTCTTTTGGGAAAATAATTTTTTTCATGTCAAATGAGTGATTCTTATGTCCAAAATTTATTCGACACTGACTCAATTCTTTCATAAGAAAAGACTTGCACAACTCTTTCTTCAACTCGTCAATCTTAAAATATTCTTGTCCACAATCAATATATCTTCCACATATATCAAGAGGATTATAAAATCATCATTAGAAAATTTTTATATAGACACACAATAATCAAATAAAATCTTATAGTAACTTTGCTCCCCCATAATAGATTAATTTTTTTTTTACCATTATTTAGGAACTTCCTTTAAGCCATAAAAACTTTTTTTGAGTTTGCACATAATTTTTTTTATCATTTAATAGAAGCTTTTAGGTTGTTCCATATAAATCTCTTCTTCTAATTTATTGTGAAGAAAAGACTTCTTCACATCCATATGCTCATCTCTAAATTAAGACTAGCAGTGTAACACACGATAAAATTACCAAAATACCCCTAGGGAGAGATGTGCGCATAGCGCGTTTTTCATGCTCCGATGAAAAATTCGAGGCTAGATTTGCGATCAACATGAAAATTTGAGTGGAAAAGTGGTCTCGATTGATTTTTAGAGCAATTGGATCAAAAGATAATTTTTTATACGAAAACGCGAACCAATGAGGGTGCGCGACAGGTGTGTGGCGTGCACCTGCCGCGGACCAATACTTGATTTTATTCCAAAAATTTTCTACGTTCAGAGAATTTTTAGCAAAAATATACCTTGTCCGCATCGCGGACCCCATGTGCCAAGATAGACTTTTTTCGAATTTCATGAAGGGCATTTTAGACCTTTTCAAACCTCTCCTAGACTTAATATATGATCAAAATGGGTCGTTTTAAGTGTAAAAAGGGTTTTAAACCCTATTCTAAGTCTTTGAAAAAGACTAGGACTAAAGAGAAGAGAAGAAGAGCGTAAAATTGAGGAGTCGAGGAGAGTTCTTGAGGATTGATTGTCCAAAAGCTTCACACCAAGTATGTAAGGCTAAATTAAAAGCATGAGATTGTTCTCTCATGTGCCTCATAGATGGTAATAAAAGAGTTGAGAGTATGATGAGGTAATATACATAATTCTTGATGGTTTTCTTGAAATTTTGCATATATACTACATGTATTTTCTTATGTTGATGATCATTATAAACTTGTTTTCTTGAATTGAATATTTTTCATGAGAAATTGTTTAACCCTACATGTTAACTTTTGAAAGCATGCATGAATGAACATAGGGATTGAGTCTAGAGCCTTGATTTGAGAATGTCGATTGTGATTATGGTGTGAGAAAGCTGATAAATTGATAGAACTTGATAGTCCTATGAGTCTCCATAAATGAACTCCCATGAGTTGTCTATTCGATTATTCCCTAATGATTGTTCTAAGTTTTGAGCTATTGGTTGAGATAATTTGTTTGAGATGGATTATCTTATGAACATTAAATTTTGGGAGGAGTATCGAGCACCAATATGGGTACTCGCACTCATTAACTACTTGCCAAGCGTAGGTGAGGATTAGAACCATCACATTACACTGTGGTTCCCTCTTGAGAGAGTCCCTGAAATAATAGAAGACTTGTGGATTGTCGTCTCCATTTTGGATTATCCATTATGGTTTCGATTTGTTCTCTATCTGGAAAGTATGGAATGATTGTGGCAACAACGGTGGTTTGTTGTATAATCACTGGCTCATAAGTGATTGTGTCGGATAAGAGAAACTCCTAGAAAGTTCCCACATTGAGTACTCTGAGTCGAGACGAGATGAGATGAGATGAGTTGAGTTGAGTCTGATTTGATTGATGAGGTTGATTGGTTGATGGGTCACTTGTCTACTCCTTATTCTTGCTTTATATAGACATTTGACATTTTGATTGGTTATTCTTCTGAGTTGATATTGTTCCATATTATTCTACATGTTTTTATTTCATTCAGTTATTTAACATACCGTATATTCCACAAACTGACACCACTCGGCGATGCATCATTTCATGATGCAGATACAATGATTAGAGATCATCAACAGTCGCATCGTTGAGGATCTGAGCAGTTCAGTGGATTGGTGAACCTCCCTTACTTCGGACGATTCATTACATTTATTTCATCTTGCTTACTAGAGTTAAACTTTTGAGTTAGCTTTACTTTATTTAAAGGTAGTCATGGGTCTGTTATTGGCACCATATTATAGTGATAGAGGCTTCATAGACTAGAGTTGAATGTTGATGTTGAGACTTGTTAAGCTAGTTTATTTCTACTAGTCCTTTTATTTATAATATTATTTTGAGACCTAGATGAGATGTGTCTATTTACTTTTCTTTTGTCTTCCGCTGATCAGTAGAGTTTATTTGATCAAATGGATGTGATGAGGCCAACAAATTCGCTTGGGGACTAGAAAAAGTCTCTAGGTGCCAGCCATGCTTAGGGTACCCTCCCGGGGCGTGACAAACAGCTAAATAAAAAATTATACAAATGGAGAATATTTCACAACAGGAGAAAATATTTCGTCAACGTTAATACTTTTTCTCTGATCAAATTCTTTAACAATCAATCTAGCTTTGTATTTGATTTCAAGTTGTGCTCTTCAACTTTAAATTTGGACACCTACTTGTTTTTTAGAGCTCTCATGCCTTAGGTAGGTAATTTTACAAACTCATAAGTGTGGTTCTTTTGTAGAGATTTCATCTCATCCTCTTCGTGAGTGAGTAGCACATACCCATTAGATGAATAACAAGAAGAAGGACAACTTTGTATTGTGAATCTCTTAAAAGAAATATTTAATTAGCCACAACTTCATGAGCAGGAGAATTATTAATAACAACATCATTGTTATTATCAACTTCAACATATTGATCAGAAACATGATCTTGAATATCATCACAATCATTAAGCCCATCAATATGATACATATTTGTATACGAAATTTGATCAAGACAAACTATATCATCAGAAGTGGAAGATTCTAGCTTTTTCACTTTGTCAATATCTTCAACATTTTGATTCTTTATGAAGACTGATCTTAGGCGTATCTATACACTGAACTAGCCATATATATCCATAAATAGAGCCGAGTTAAAGAATAAATCCATAGAGTCTAGGTGTTTTAAGTTTGATTTTGTTTATTTTGCTAATCTAGGCCAAGTGCGCCATTTGGTTGTGTTTTTGCGGAGTTTGATCAGATTATGCTATTCAGGAGTTAGAGTCGGATCAGGAGGAAGAACACAACCCATAATTGAAGGAGAAAAATCAGTTAACTCAGCAAAATTACTCAAGTATATGTCACAGACCTGGGGAAAAGTTATGTGAGCTGAAAAGGAGAAGAAAAAGGCACGAAATAAGAAATATTGCACAGTTTGTGTCGCAGACTTGTGCAAAAATAGTGCGAATTGGTCCAATCAACAAATAAAGCGAAATCCTACTCAAATTATGTCAGTCTGCGTCATAGACTTCAAGGATGCGTGGGGGAAAATGGAATTACAAGATTTTAAGTTATATTTTGTTTTAAGCTTTAGGTTTTTTATATATATAGATTTGGTTTTAGAGAAGAACATAGAGGAGATGACTAAAAATGCTTTCTATGGCTATTTTGGTTAGTTTTCATCTTTGCTTTCTTGGTTGTTAATGATTTTTAGCCTATTCATGACGTATGAAGCTACTATGAGTGGCTAGTTCTCCCATATTCTGGGGTTGTAGCCATAGATTATGTTTTAGTTCTTGATTTTTGATATATATGAATGGGTTTCTTTTGACTACTCCTATATTACTTAAATCTATACTTCAGAGCCTGATCAACTAATAAGTAAACTTGTTGTCTATTTTGAATTTGAGAGATGTTGGAATAGATAAAACACAATAGTATATAGAGCTTGTTTGACTAGGAAACTAGATTGATTCGTATAAGGGAGACCTGTGACAACTACCTTTACACCTCGCTTGGTTCATAATACAGGAAGATAACATTAAAGCACTTTTATTGGTCTGTCTATCCCTGCTCAATGATGTAGTTAGGTAGTCAATAACGGTAGACCGATAGAGGCATGCAACCCTGTTTAGGTAATTTTAATCTTGTGAATCAGTAATCAGAAACCCAGACATATGTGCAAACTTTGAGACTAAAATGGCGTCGATAAGGTCAAAATCCTGGAATTGCTCTTAAATTAATAATTAACAACAACCCAGTTTAGTGTAGTATTTTAATTAGTTGTTTCATTTCTTTTCACAAATCTTTTCACCAGTTTGACTCAAAACACTCTAAACGTAATAGCTGGGATTATTTACCAATTTTCTTTAAATCCTTTGGATTCGATATCCCGACCCCTTAATCAGAGCCACTATATTAACAATTTTGATTTATGATTTGGCTTTTGAGCCCAATTGTGCATTGAACAGATTTGAAATGAACATTATATCTCTTGAAAGCACGTATACATATAAGTATTCATGCGGGATGTTTCGACTTAGCACCGATGGATTGGGGGCGTCATGGCTATCCCCAAGGGTCCTCTCCCTTTCCTCGAACTATGTGCCAACATAGGATTGGAAGCCATTACCGAAATGACCGGGTCGTAAGGAATGATTATTCATTTTGCTTGATATGATATGATTTTGGAAAATCCTTCCGAAATGGTGTGTTCTGTAAGGAATGTGACCATCCACCGAAATGGAGGTCCCGTAAGGTGTGATGTAGATTACCTTTGGCAAGTAATCTTCTCCCTACCGATGGGAGGTCTCTATCGAACTAACTTTTGTAATAGCTCGCATGGGTTTGATTTGTCGGTTATAGTCTATCCCTACTATGTATGAGCATTATTGTACTTCATACATCCTGAATTTCATGGCATATCCTATCTTTTTTTCCCTTGGATATATGACTTCTTCTATATTATGTGCTCTTGTTATCTAACATTGAAATGCAGGTTTGATAAGTCATGTGCATAACATGCCCATTGTTGGACACCTTGTAGACTTTTGTATACTTATATTTATGAGATGTCATGTTCGGAGTTTATGATTTCGACTATCTTTTGACTATGATTATCTTGGTTAACTATGGAGATTATGTATGCTTATATGTTCGGCGTGAAAGGCCCCTTTCCCTTATGATACCCTCATAGCGTGAGTCCTCCTTTCCCGCCCTATAGAACTATGTGTTTGTTCCTTGAATGGAATTCTGAACTGATGATGTGGTTTTGATCGCTACGAGGCTTTTTTGGCGACTCTCGAGTCCCCATTCGTCGTGTCACATCTATGCCCTAGGTCTGGGTCGTGACAAATATAAAAATAACATCAACTCAGAAGATACTCAATCAGAATGTCAAATGTCTATCTAAAGCAAGAATAAGAGTAGACAAGTGACCCATCAATACCAATCAAACCTCATAACTCAACTTAACTCAGAGTACATCACCTCAGACACTATAACTTAACTCGACACAAAGTACTATCAGGATAGACTATTTGGGAGTTTTTATTATCCAAAAACAATCATTTATGAGCCAGTGATTGTTGTACAATCACGCAGATGTTGCCAAAATCGTTCAGTACTTGCTAGACAAGGAACAACTCGAACCCATAATGGATCCGGCCTCAGAAGTCCTCTATTGCTTTCAGGGACTTCTCCTTAAGAGGGAACCTCTAATGTGATGGTTCGATCCTCACGTATACTTGGAAACATAGTTAATATGTGCGAGTTGGACTCACTCATACTCATTTCGGTGCTCGATACTCTTCCCAAGTCTCAATGCTTATAACATCATCAATCTCAATCAATCATCTCAATTAGGCTCATGGAGACTCTCATCATCTCAATTATTCTCATGGAAAGTCTCATCATCTTATTAACTCAAGATCAATTGGGCATTTTGACCTATCATCTCAATCATCTCATCAAGTCAATTCTCATTTAATAACTCAGGGACTCAGATCATCATTAGGAAGAAGTCGGTTAGACAAAACTCTAGAGTTCAATTATGAAAACTCAAGAAATCATCAAGCTCTAATAACTCATCATTATGCTCACATCACAATCACAATCAACATACTCAAGCCAAGGCTCTAGACTCAATCCCTAGGTTCATTTATGCATGCTTTTACAAAATAGCATATAGGGTTTATGAAATAACTCATGTCAAACATATACTCAGTAAATCAAATTTGTGATAATCATCAACTCATAAAAGTACAAGATGTATTTATAATTTATAAGAAAATACTCAAAAAACATGTATAAAGACTCATGATACTTACAATTCCTCTATTACCATCAATGGGTCACATTGAAAAACAATTCCATTTTTTAGTTTAGCCTTACATAGCTGGTATAAATCTTTGACCATCACCCTCACAAGAACTCTCCTCGATTACTTGAATCCTCACTCCTCTTCTCTTCTCCTTAACCTTAGCCTTTGTTAGAACTTGGAAAAGACTTAGGAATAGGGATTAAAAATCCTTCTTATACTCAAAACGACTTATTTTGATCATGTTTAAGTTTAGGAGGGGTTGGAAAGGTCCGGAATGCCCCTCACAAAAATTGAAAAGATTTCTGGCTCGGCGATACCTAGTCCGTGATGCGGACTGGGTTACTTTGAGGTGATTTTTGCCAAAAATTCTACTATCAAGTTTTCTCATCCTATAGAAAATATTGGAACCAATTTTAAGTGTAAGTCCACGGCAGGTGCGCGTCGCACACCTATCGCGCACTCCATTTGAAAATCTTTTTCGCATAAAAATTTATTTTTTGATCCGATTGCTCTAAAAATCAATCAAGACTATTTTCCCACTTAATTTTTCATCCTGATCGCATATCCAACTTTGGATTTGCCATCGTTGTTTGGGAAGACACTTTATGCACTCATCTCTCCTCTAGGGGTATTTTTGATAATTGAAACGGGTGTTACACATTATGTGAGTAATGGTGATAGACTATTGGAGACGTTATAATAAGGGTTTCAAGTAAGAGTGGTGAAGTAGTGGAGAGTACCAATGATCTTTTAATGAAAATCCCTGTGGAAGTATAGAGTTGGAGCATCAAGGATTAGCTTTATATGAATATGATCATCTTAAGAATAGTATTTTGGGGCTTAGAATTAGGCTTGAACGGAAGAAGAGGATATGGTTAAACGCAGATTTGAATGGGAGCTATAAGCTTGAATCGCTGAAGTATAGTTCCATGAAAAAAGGGGTATAGTTGAGATGAAGAGTTGAGCTTGAGAGTGTCCATAGAGTCTTGTAGATTACGATGAACTCATTCTCGATTAGAGTTGATGGCTTTCTTCTTGAGTTCAAAGGACTGATTGTTGAGATGCTTAATTGGTTAGAATTGATTGAGTTTTGATATTCCATTTGTGCCTGATAGTGAGAATGTCTAAAGAATGTGTCTAATCTTGATCTAAACTGATTTGTCTATTCTGAGTAAATTGTGATTGTCAAGATCGGTCGATAAGTATGATGAAGAGTGGTTGGTTGAGTATTGAGAGGAGTTCTGGTCATTATTTGTGCCTTGATGTCTACCTTTACCCATCATTCAAGGACGAATGATTCCAAGGGGGAGATAATACAACACCCGGTAAAAGTACCAAAATACCCATAAATAAGAGACACTAGAATAACGTGTCTTCCCAAACTCCGATGGCAAATCCGAGGCTGAAAATGCGATCAACATGAAAAATTGTGTGGGAAAATAGTCTCAGTTGATTTTTAGAGCAACCGGATCAAAAGATAATTTTTTGATACTAAACAAATTTCAGAATAAGTGTGCGACAGGCCCGCGACGCGGATCTGCCACAGCTTTATACCTGGTGTGATCCCAAAATTTTCTATGGGATTAGAAAACTCGATCGAAAGATTTTTAGCAAAAAACACTGAAAATTGCCCAAGTCCGCTTCGCAGACTTCGTTCATCGAAGTGTAAATTTTGTTAGTTCTTCGTGAAAGGCATTCCAGACTTTTTTTCAACCCCTCCTAAATTTAACCCACAACTAATTTAGGTTGTTTTAGATATAAAAAAGGTTTTTAATCAATTCCTAAGCCTTTCTGAACATTCTAAAAAGAACTAGGGCTAAAGACAAGAGAGACGAGCGAGGATTCGAGGAATTCAAGCCAGATTCATGCCAAGTTGATCGTCTACCTTCATCCTGGTATGTAAGGCTAAACTAAAACATGTGAATGTTCTTCCATGTGCCCCTATTGATGGTAATAGAAAGATTGTGAAGGTATTGAGTCTTTATGCTTGTTTCTTGAAAAATTATACATATCTTACGTATCTTCATATGTTGATGATCATCACAAACTTTATTTACTGAATAAATGCTTTTACATGAGTTCTTTTACAAACCCTCCATATTACTTTATAAAAGATTGCATGAATGAACCTAGGGATTAAGTCTAGAGCTTTGACTTGAGTATGATGATTGTGATTGTGATTTGAGCATGATTGAGTTAATAGAGCTTGATGGTCCCATGAGTATTTAGAATTGAACACTAGAGATTTGTCAAATTGACTTCTTCCTAATGATTGGTCTAAGCCTTGAGCTATTGAATGAGAATTGAGTTGATGAAGATAATTGAGATAATAGGCCAAAAGGCCCAAATGAGTTTGAGTTAATTAATGAGATGATGAGAGTCTTTACGAGACTAATTGAGTTAATAAGATGGATGTCTTATGAGCATTGAGTCTTGGGAGAAGTATTGAGCACCGAAATGAGTAAGAGTAAGTCCAACTCGCACTCATTAACTATGTCGCCAAACAAAGGAGTGGAGTAAGTCCGTTAAAGTCGGACAAGTTCCTATTTTGGGTACCAAGTCCGTTAAAGTCGGACAAGTTCCTATTTTATGGACTAAGTCTGTTAAAGTCAGACATGTCCCTATTTTATTGTCCTAAAACAATAGGACTTGGTCGGTTAATTGTTCGGATCCATTATGGATTCAATTTGTTCTTCCCCTGGCAAGGTATTGAACGGTTGCATGTGACAACATCAGCAGGATTGCTATACAATCACTGGCTCATAAGTGATTGTTATCAGATAAGAGAAACTCCCAGATAAGTTCTATGCTGATAGTACTCTGATTTGCTTTGATTGGATTGAATTGGTATTGATTGGTCATTGTCTACTTTTTGTTCTTGCTTTAGATAGACAGTTGACATCCTGATTGAGTATCTTCTGAGTTGATGTTATTCTACCTATATTTGTTTCATTCGGCCATTTTACATACTCATACATTCCACGTACTAACATTCATTTAGACTGCATCGTTTTATGATACAAAGACAAGTATTAGAGATCATCAACAGGTGCTTTATCAACAGGTGCTTTGTTGAGGATCTATTCGCATTCAACTGATCGGTGAGACCTCCTTGTTTTTGGAGGATTTTCATATTACTATCATCTAGCTACTAGAGTTTAGATTTTCTTTTATTTAATTTGAGGTAGCCATGAACCTGGCATTGGCACCATCTAGATAGTAGAGTTAGAGGCTTCATAGACTAGATAGTGATGAGTTGATGTTGAGATCTTTATCTCTTGACTGTTTTTCATTGAAACTATTTCTTTGTCAGAGAATAAAAGTTTGATTGTTGGCCTATGGACTCTATAGATATTGAGATTGTCCACCATTTTTCATCTTTAGTCTTTCGCTAATTTGTTAAACTATGACTAAATGAATGTAACGAGGCCAAGTAGTATGCTTGGGGACTAGCAATAGTCTATAGAGGCGGGCCACGTCTAGGGTTCCCTCCCGGGACGTGACATATATCCAAGCTAAACTCATCATTTTAAATGTATTTTTTTGAATTTAATTTGTGTGTAAATTCTTAAAAATATTTTGATTATATTATGATAAAAGTATATCTTTCTTCAGAGAATTAATATATCAAATTTTGAAGAGGAAAATTGTATAAATGGATACACAGAGATCATTTCTTCACACTGATAAAATCATTGTACAAGTCCATTATAATAAAGGGACAAAGAAAATAAATGAGTGCACCTTCACCATCTGATTCTTCTTAAACTGTAAATTTTTTTTTTTTAAAAAAGTTATGATTAGCAATTTCTATTTGTTTTTTTGGTCGAGTTCATTATAAAAGATTAAAAAGAATGGTTTAGTGTTATTTATTACTTTTATATGATTCTTTGATTTGTGGGCTATGGTAATAAAATGAGATTTATTTCGTGTATACTTGAAAAATAAAAATTGTAAATTTCTTTATTTAACAATAAAAAAATTATTATTACAAAAATAATGATACCTGATATGGTTTTGTAGTTGTTGTTGGGCCTATATAGTTATGCTAGGCGCCTGTACCAGTACGGGCCCAATATATGTTACTTTCTCTATTGATTTATATGACACCTATAAAACTTGGATGGTTATAATTTATTGTGATTTGTAGTACTTTATACGTCATTTTCAATAATATATGATATTTTTTTCTGTTTCAATTAATGAGACATAGATAGAATTAACATAATCAACGAAATTTATATGATCATAAATATGTTTAATTATTAATTTATTATGATTTATGGTATTTTTGTATCATTTTCAAATAATACTATATATTACTCCTTTTGTTCCAATATAAGCAATACATATGAAATAAGAGAGTCAAGAAAATTTATTATATCAAAATATTTGTTGTTGTTAATTATTGTAATTTATAATATCTTGTCGAATCAACTGAATCTTTCATATTTTTAAAAATATTTAAATTATAAATTATTATAATTTTATGGTACTTTTATCATTTTTCTATAAAATATAATTGTATATTTTAAGTTGTTAATTATTGTGATTTATAGTAAATTTACCATAATTTTTAAATATATAATGTACATTTATTATATTTTAACATATATTGAGATTGTCCACCATTTTTCATCTTTAGTCTTCTGTTGATTTGTTAAACTATGATTGAATGAATATGATGAGGCCAAGTGGTACACTTGGGGACTAGCAATAGTCTCTAGGTGCTGGCTACATCTAGGGTACCCTCCGGGGATGTGACATATATCCAAGCTAAAATCATCATTTTGATCTGTGCGATAGGAAGAGGTAGTCAGAAACTCTTTCTCTGCTTTGAATAGAAAAAATCCTTTTACCTGGACCAGGAAAAAGAATATAAATGTATTTTTTTGAATTTAATTTGTGTAAATTCTTAAAATTATTTTGATTATATTTATGATAAAGGTATATCTTTTTTCAGAAAATTAATATATAAAATTTTGAACAGGAAAATTTTATTAATGGATACATAGAGATCATTTCTTCACACTAATAATATCATTGTAAAAGTCCATTATAATAAAGGGACAAAGAAAACAAATGAGAAACATTCACTACAAAACCACATAAATTAACTATAGTTTTTTAAAATTACATAAAGTAGCCAACGTTTGAAAAAAAATGGCTATAAGATTTTGTGGGACCCAGACACTTTTTGTATAAAACTCTTCATCTCCCATATTCATCTTCTCTCTCCATTCTATACAAAAATACCAAGATTTTTTTTCCATAGTTGTCTCCTTCAATCTCTCAACAAATCATTAGTTACACATGTAAGGATTTCAAATTATTTTTTTCCTAATATTCATCCAGATCTTGTAGCTTCAATTTCATACCAATTTTTGGCGGTTTTTAATTTTTATTTTGAAATTTTCACTTTCCCCATTTCTTATACACTGTTAGCCCCAATTTTTTCCACAGTAAAAAAAATCACCACCATACAACTACACACCATGGCCGACGAATCATCATCTAAGAGGATAGCTAGAGGTATAAACTTGCATGATAAGTTTATGGATGATTTGCCTTCTTTTTTGTTGGGTATTACTCAAGAGGATGAGCCCATTGCAAGATGCATTGCAAGAGATAGGGCTAGTGTAGAAATTAGATCCAAGTATCGGAATGATAATGTTCATCGGCCAAGCAGTTCCAAAAAGAAGAGGAAAGCAGAGGACCTGGCTTCCAGCAGTGGTGAAGCACAAAAAAATGGCGATGGGTTTGATTTTGACAACTTATACGAAATCGCAGAAGACAATCAGGTAATTTTTTTTAAAAAAAATTGTTTCTCACATAGTTAAGCATAAGTTATACACACATATCTCATTACTTATGTAAATGTTATTATTATACACATTTTTTATATGTACCATTATTTATGTATAAGTTATATAGTTATTGCCAGCACATTATACAATTGCATAAGCACATTATACAATTGCATAAGCACATTATATAGTGTAAGCGATTTTTATACACTGGAAATATATATATATATACACCTGGATACAGTTTAAGCTATTTTATACACTGCAAGTATATATGTACACCTGTCTGATTAAGTATACAATTACAATATAGCTATTGCCAGCACATTATACAATTGCATAAGCACATTATACAGTGTAAGCTATTTCATACACTGCAAATATATATGCATACCAACATACAGTTAAAGTTATTTTATACACTGCAAATATATATGTACACTGTCTGAGTAATTTACAGATTCATATTAGGTAATAAATATTGATTACATTGACCTTCCATTATTTAAGGGAACGTTTCCTTTTATTGCATCTAATCAGTAACTAATCAACATTAAATGCCAGCTCATCTTTTTGTATAAAATAATAGTGCAAACACGTTTTATACAAATCTGGGTACATGTTCAAAAGCTATAAAATGTAATTTTCAAAACTGTAGCTATTTTAGCCTATTATGTTTCACTAGGTGGTTGTTTATGAAAATTCCCCATTTCTATTTGCTTTTTGGGCCAAGTTCATTATAAAAGATTAAAAAGAATAGTTTAGTGTTATTTATTATTTTTATATGATTCTTTGATTTGTGGGCTATGGTAATAAAACGAGATTTACTTCGTGTATACTTAAAAAAGAATAACTGCAAATTTCTTTATTTTAACAATAAAAAAATGTTATCACAAAAATAAATATACACGATATGATTTTGTAGTAGTTGTTGGGCCTATATAGTTATACTAGTCATTAGGCGCCCGTGCCGGGCCCAATATATATTACTTTCTCTTTTAGATTTATATGACACATATGAAACTTGGGTGATTATAATTTATTGTGATTTATAATACTTTATACATCATTTTCAATTTCAATTTCAATTAATGAGACATAGATATAATTAACATAATCAACGAAATTTCTTATATGATCATAAATATTTTTTATTATTAATTTATTATGATTTATAGTATTTTTATATCATTTTCAAATAATACTATATATTACTACTTTTGTTCCGATATAAGCAATAAGAGAGTCAAGAAAATTTATTATATGAAAATATTTGCAGTTGTTAATTCAACTGAATCTTTCATATTTTTAAAAATATTTAAATTATAAATTATTATAATTTTATAGTACTTTTATCATTTTTCTATAAAATATAATTGTATATTTTAAGTGTTAATTATTGCAATTTATAGTAAATTTAATATAATTTTTAAATATATAACTTACATTTAGAATTGCGTACTGTAGCATCACATTTTAAATTATTAATTAATGTGATTGATAATATCTTTTCATAATTTTTAAATATATAATAAAAAAATAATTCATATTTCAAAAAGTTAGTTTATGATAGCATGAATGAACAAATTGGAAGAAAATTGTGAGGGATAAATAAATAGGAAGAAACATAAGTGATGTTCAAAAGTCCATATGTATTAAGAGAAAGTCGGCATAGAAGTACGAAAATGGAGCCAAAAAGAATAGCTATTTTTTAATAGTAAAAAGGAAAATTTACATAATTAAGAAAATATTTACTTATAAATAACAAGTATTAACTATAATTTTTTAATATTACATAAAAGGACTAAGGTTTAAGAAAGTTGGCTATAAGATCCTTCTTCTTCCTCTCTTACATTCTCTCTCCTATACAAAAACTTTGATTCTTCTTTTCAAAACAAACCCTTAATTCTCTACTCCATTCACTCTTCTTTTAATAGGTATGATTTCATTTTTTTTCATTCTCCCTCCCAGATATTTTATAATCAATTTCAGATTTTGTTTTTTGGCGGCTTTTAATTTTTGTTTAAAATTTTTGGTTCTGCCTTCCATTTTTGTTAGTAGATGCACACATACAAATGGTCATATCATACATCACTGCATTAATTAACATATTCAACAAAAATGCATATACAGCAGAACGTAGGACGATGACGAACATCACAAATATCTCCTTTGGTATAACATGTATATTTTTCGAAAAACAAAAATAGACACATCTCATAACATGTGAACAAGTTATACCAACATAAAGATACATTAACGAATCTTTTCCAATACTTTCTTCCCATTGCAATTTGAGATCTGGACATAATATACAATTACTAAAATCAGTATTATTATGTGTATAATGCAAAATGATTTTTCTACAAATATAGACACAAAATAAAATATAAAATTTTTACACAAATTAAAATCCATAATATAGATATCGACAATATACACAATTGCAGCGCGCCAGACTCCATTATATAGAATATCAATATCAATTCACACGATATACACTTTTTTCATCAGAAACGCATGTCACACACACACAAAAAAAAAAATCAAACTCACCACAAATTTTTCATAAAAACCCAGAAAATAATTCTGTTTTTTCGTTTTGAATTAGTCTGCTAGAAACTACAATGGAACTTTTTTCTTTTTGGACGAATGAGTCACATTAGGAAAGAAATTCTGATTGTTATTGACTTCCTTCATTTATGGAACTGTTTCCATAATTAACAGCCGAAAAATCAGTAATTTAAAGACTACGGCTTTAAACTTTTTTTTTTATACATTCCAAACATACGGATTTATACATATAATTTGACATGATCAAAATATAATTTGTATAAACATTAGCTATTTTAACCTATTATATTTCACTATATTGCTTTTTATGAAAATTTCTCAAATAAAAATTCAGTGGATAGTTATCGATGCCAATATGAGTAACATTGAAAGGTCTGCTTCTTTGTTGCCCCAATAAAATGCCAATTACTAAAGTTGTCAAGTAACCTTTTTTTTTCGCACATATAATTGAAATACTTATATGAGGAAACAACACAAATACGTGCTTTCACGTGAGTTTGGAAAAATACCATATTTATTTTATTATATGCATATATATATATATATATATCACATTCAGATACATATGTTTCAGATATATATGATAAAATTATATGTATTTTGTTCTAGATATGCTGTATTCAAATATAATTTATGTATCTGAGATACACTGACTTTCTCACTCCCCAAGCTAATCTTGCTCTCCTCTATCTCTCTTTTTTCACGCTTGCCTCTCATCCTATGTATCTGTATTTCAAAATGTATATGCTATAAAAAATACATGTTGATTTTCTCGCTCGACTCTATCCTATCTCACTCGCCGCTCTCCTTCTCTCATTTGCCTTTCTCTTTATGTATTTGTATTTAAGAATGTATTTGATACACTAAATATATGTATCCAATATCAATGATACATGTATCTAGTATGAGATATATGTATCTGACTTGAATATGATATAAAACTACTTAATTAGTGAGATAATATACAATTATTTTAAATTATAGAGTTGATTAGTATATTTAATCTTTGTGTAATTAGATAATTTTTCGATTATTATGTTCTAATATATTAAGAATATCATGAGCATCCAAACTCAATAGTAAAGTTTCTACGGTGGGAATAATTAATTTGTTAAATATATTATATGCATATATGCCAATTAAGAAACTGTTAAATTAATTACCATGAATATAATATTATCTAGAAACACAAGTTTCATACTTAAAAGCATTTCCTTAATTAATTTCATTGAATTGACAATGAAGAACAAATAGGGAACTCTTAAACTATATAATCGTCTTAAATTCCATATTTACTTAAAGGATCGTAAAAATATGACTATATTTATTATAAATTAATTAGTTCGTGATATATATTGAAACTATTCCATTATACATGTGATATAACCATCAATTCTATTAACCAATAATAATAGATAACTATTCTGTTATATCTAAGCTTATTGTGTACATAGAATAACTTCTTATCATAGAGGTCAACTTAATCTAGCGCCCTAAAAAATCAATACACTTAATTATAATGGCGGAATCAGAAATTTAAAAGTAATGTATAAATTTGCTTTTTAATTATATTAAAAATGTATAAAATTAAATATACATTCATAATATTTATATCTAATCTCAGTACACATAATTTTCCAGCAAAGGGTATGCATCAAACTTCACCTAAGGTGGTTCTGTCCATGCTTAGCTTTTAATATTTAAAACTTAAACATTTTCAAATTAAAAAAAAGTCAACATTTGATTCTTAATTTATTAAATCCAACAACTATTTGACTAGATATTAATAATAAAATTGACATTGATGAATCATCTCATTCATTACATCAGAAAGATACATAATCAGCAAATATCTATAATATTGTTCAACTATAATAATACTTAACACACACTATATATAAAAGCAATGAAATATGTTAATTTAAAAATGAAAAATAAAAAGGAAGATAATCTAAAAAATGAGTATGCAATATGTTAAGAAACAATGACATAATTTTTTTTTTCAAAAAGAAAAAAAAAGAAAATTACCATTCAACTCCATGAAGATTAGCTTTAGATGTCAAATTCTCACCATAATAATTATCTCCATAAATAAAAGTCTGAGGCCTTGCTAGTGAGAATTTTGTAACATTATCATTATTATTATAACTAGTACTAATAATATTATTAGTACTAGTAATAATTTGTTCATGAGAAGTTTCATCATTTCTAGCTATAGCCATGATATTTTTTTCCCCTTCACTTTCTCTATACTTATTGAGATAACCTTTTAAGGGTCCAACATAATTTTCAAACCCTAATGTTGTCATAGCCCATAAAAGATCATCTCCATTGATGGTCTTCCTCTTCTCTCTTTGGCATTTATCCGATGCTTCGCCTGTGATGAAGCTAATGAACTCAGACACACATTCTTGGACCGTTTCTTTGGCTTCTTTGGAGATTTTCGCGTTGGCTGGGAGAGATTTTTTCATTATTCGGCTAACATTGGCTATAGGGAGGAACTTGTCTAGTTCTTTAGACAAGTTATCCGAGGCACTTTCTTCGAAGCTATTTAGGGTTTTTTTCCCAGTCATGATGTTAATAATGATGATGATGAAAGAAATTAAAAGAGGAGATGTTAGGATTCTTTTGGTTTTTGTTTTGGGGTTTAGTGTATGTTGGTTTGGAATATTGAAAGGGAGAGAAGGGGCGCTTTTAAGCTAACAATAGAAGGAAAAAGAAACAATAGAAAAAAGAGTGGACAGACGGTTTGATTGGGACATAAAAAGGATATATATAAAATTAGAGACGCGAGTTTCATATTTAAACTATCACTTATTAGTTTGAGAAATATATTTCATTAGTGTGTGTAATATACACTCTCTCTTTTATTAAAGAAACCTTACCACGTGACATGCCACATGGATAAAATATTTCACATTGACAAAAATTAAATAAACTATTAATATTAATTAAAAGTTAAAGATTTAAGTATAATTATTCTTTCAAAAGATTATTATTTTTTAAAATAATTAATTTTTTAAAAATAAAATTCAAAAAATATTAACAATCCCTATCTTTTTACTTTTTTTCATATCTTTTATAAAATATTTTTTAAAAGTTCAAACTTTAGCCCATACTCCACTCCTACCTAGAAAGAATTGATATTTTTTTAAATAAGTAAATTTCTATTCCACCCACATCTAACTTCCCGTTCCTAATTTATTTTTATCTTTTTTTTTTTTATTTATTTTTTATAGGAATGTACACATATTTTCAGAAAATATTTTTTCTATTTGTGTATTGAATATAATTGAAATAAAAAATTTATTTTAATTTTTTATGGCAAATAAAAAATATTTTTTAAAGAATGAGAAAAAATAAAAACGAATGATTAGATGAGTAGCATAGAATTATTTTCTCAAAAATAAAAATAAATTAAAAATAACATCTAAATTATTTTTGTAAGGAGGGGGGAGGAGGGAGGGAGATAGAGTAAGAAGTCTTTTAAAAAAGTTTTATAATTTTTTTTTAAAGAAACATTAGTTGGTTCGCGAGAGGGGGAGGTACGGTGAGAGGAAGTGGTAGGGTGGGGTGAGAAAATATTTTATATTTTATTTTGTAATATTTTCTTTTGACATTAATGCTTTTATATTTAATTTTAACTAATACTATCATTTTTTTTAATTAAAATGAAATTTTATCCATATGGAGTGTGATATGGTTTATTTTTTATAATAAAAGAGAGTGTAGTTCACACACCATGGTGAGAGTGGAATAAAAGGTAGAGGTGTGTTTCTCAAACAAATAAGTGATAATTTAGGTATGAAACTCACACTCCCAATAGTTTAGGTATGAAACTAAAAAAAGAGGATAGTTTATGTGTGTTTTTGACACGTATCTCTGAATTGATCTTCTAAAGGATGTATCACCTATAGGATGTTCTCGAATATGTACTTATATAATATAATATAATTTTTTTAATGTTTGGTACTCGTATTGTCAGAGTTCGATTAATACGGATTCGATCACATATTGCAGGATTCATTTTAAGAAGTGATGTTTTCAATAAAAATTTTTTTTTTTACGTATCTAAACCTGAAAATTCTACTTAAGGATGGAGGGAACCCGCCATTCCACCTAGGTTGAATTTATCTTTCACTAGGTTTACTCAATGCAAATTCAAATTAGCAATGTCAATAGGTGTTGAGTATCACATTTCTATGTATATATTTACTCGCATTAAACAATCAATTTAACCTTAACAATTAAAGATTTAAGTGAAAATATGTATTACTATTTTATTATAGGTGAATGAAAAATACATGTAATGTATTGAGTTTGAGTACATTTAACTCATCATATATTGATAGAGGTTAACGTTATAAGGGCATAAATTTAAATAGAAAATTTGAAGATCGAGGATGATGATAGAAAATTAATGCATAGTCAAGTACTGTTGCACTTTGGGAGGGAGAGGGAGGGAACTTGTCTCCTCTCCTCTCATCCTTATTGGCAATAGCATTAGTCATATAGTTTCTTATTTTTCGATGTGTTATGTTGTTGTTTATCTGCATTATATTTATTCGTACTTTGATAACTTTTCTTTTGAATCGAAAGTTTATAAAAAATAATCATTTTAATTATCCCACAAAAGTATTAGATGAGAGAACAACATAATTTTATCCTTCTTAAATCACATTTATAAAATTACATTAAATATATTATTTTCGTCATAATTATCTTTGAATATTAATGAAGAAGAGAAAATGGACAAAAAGATAAAAGAGGAGATCTCCATCATATAATAATGTGTATACCTTTTATTTATTTTATTCTTTTTTTTTAAAAAGAAATTTGTGCTATGAGCTTTTTCTTCTTGTTTTGGACATCTCCACTATAAGGAGATTGTGAGTGGGCGGCTTGGTGGAAATTATTGATGATATGCTTTAATTGACCTTTAGTTTGAGTTGACAAAATTACCAAAATTTTTTAGAAATATTTCTAATGGAGTCTTCACTTATACCTACAAATTATGCATAAAAACATTTTATTATTATTATTATTATTATTATTATTATTATTGACGAATTAATTCTAAGATATGAATTTATTTTTCTAACGAATTTATTATTCTACTGAAAGTGCTTTTGAATTCGCGATTTTCAGATTTAGTTCCTACAAATACATGCTAATATAACATTAATTTTTTAAACTCCATCTTAATCAGTCCTCAAGTACCATTAGTTTTAAGTTCAGTGTGTAGAACTGTAAAAATTATGAAAAGCTATTAAAAATTATTATTGGATTTTCCTTTTAATGATTTTAAGCTAACTTTTGGTATATTTTTGCTTTCTAAAGAGGGTAGGACCATGAGTCCTTTTGCTGTTCTTGGAATCATATCATTCTAGAAAATTCTTGATTATAAAATAGAGTTTATGATCCTCTCATCTTTTTAATTCACCCTTTATTACTTTGTGAAAATTTGAGTTATTCAGCTTTTAATAATTTAAATTCTCCGTTTTATAATTATTATTTATGATGGTGTGGTTTTTTTTTTTGGGGGGGGGGGGGGGGGGGGGAGGGGGAGCTATATTATGAGTTATTTTCATGTTTCAATATCCATTTTACAAATAAAGTCTTAACTTCTATATACACGGCCAACAAACATAAAAAGCTTTTATAAATAACCTGAAAATTAAATAAGGGAGGTTATCTGTCAAAACATGTTAAAATATATTTTATTGTAAAAAAAAAAAAATCATATAAGTCAAATCCAAATAAATATCATTCAATAATGTACAATAATTCAGTGGTAAAATATTCCTCAAAATTGTAAAAGCATATGGCAATAAAGATATTTGATTATCTCCATTTCTAGCTCAACAAGTTCCCAAACAAAAGGTAACCAACTAAAAGTTTCCCACTCCTATCATGGAAAAGATAATTTAATTATCTTGGCCATATATGGCTATTCATTGGTGCTAATAAAAATTAAATGAATTATTTTTCTTATTTGACATTTGAGGAGACATTTATGTTCCATAAAAGATTTCACGCTATCCTTCACTTCACATGAAAATTAATATCTTTTGAAGATTTGTAAAGATCATAGGGTTCAAATTCTTGGATTGTGTTTGCATTAAAATGCACAATAAGATAATAAAGGTATATTCTCTTTTTTTATTTATTTTTCGTAGTGATATTCGGGCCAAGTTTCTCGTGACTTGATTATTTCATCAGATACTTGTTACCTTATCAACACAATAATCAGACAATTCTATCTGCCACAACTAAGGTCTATTCTAAAAGGGAAGAAATCACTTTTTCTTTTTTGGTCTTAGTTGGGAATTAAAATGCTAATCCACAAATTTTATGTTTAGTTTATTGATCACTAGACGATATTCTTAAATGCGCGACAAGTATAGTTGCAATTAACCTTAGGGAATAGGAAAAGAAAGTAGAAAAAGAAGGAAGTGCATAAATTCTTTTCTTTTCCCCCCCTTTGTATTTGTTGGTGTCCCCCTGGATTCTATATATTAAATCAATCACCTAAGGCTATGATTTCACAATAAAATTAAATCTTCATACATACCTAGTTATTTGAAGAAGTTGAAAGGTGCAGAAACAAAAAGATGCTAATTATCTTTACTTTATTTCATCTTATAATTAAGATCATGTTTTAAAAAAAGAGTTTTGAAAGATATTGCATGACAAGGATTTCTTGATCATGATCCACACTAATAGTTGCTCCTTATCTTGAGGCATTTTTGGCTTTAAGATATAAAGTTGGTTGAAGAAAGCTACATTTTAGACAAATTTAAATTATATTTGACCCCTTTTATTTTGTTCTAACACAAGAATGAACTCATAGTCAATCTTTTCTTGGCTTTGAGAGGTTTCATTTTAATTTGAGCAGGTGATTAAGGCTCTAAGTAACTTCATTTCTTGATTTTCAAAATAGTTAATTGAGATTGTAAAATCAAAGATTAATTCATGCTTTCCAAATCAATATGTGTGTATAAGCTGAAACATAGAAACGATATGTGACGTTTCCTAAAGTCTGAAATTCTATTTTTTTTTGGGGGGGGGAGGGGGTTTCTTGAGCTTTTTCTTCATTTCTAAAGACATAAAATATTACAAAAATTGAAGTATAGAATTTTATTTTCTCCTCATTGACAAAAAAATGGTTTTGAAGATTTCTTAGAGAGGTGAAAATGGTTGTGGTGATGGTGAAGTTTATAAAGAACTTGAAAGGGGACGTTTGGGTCGTGACATAATTTTCTAATTTTTCTATTATAGTTGATAAAGTTTGACTACATAGGCATAATATATAAAATTGATCTTTAATTTGGTCTTAGTTAACATTTATACCCTTTAACTCTAAATTTACACTAATAGATACTAAAATTTAATCATGATTATTCCTTAATCGCTAAAAAGGAACATGATAACATTGTGAGACTATGTTTGTTATCTTTGCTTAATAAGGTCTCTTTCACTAATTAACATCTTGCCTTCCACAAACTTTAGACATTTCACTAAATTCAGGTTTGGGCTTCCTCTCACCATAACCCTTCCTCCTTCGAAATAATAATTTAGATACTATTATAATTTTTTAAGAAAAAATAATTCTATTCTATCCACATAATTCTTCGTTTTGATTTTTTTTCTCATTTTCAGAAAATTATTTTTTACTTGCCGCAAGATTTTTTTAAAATAAATTTTTTCTTTCTATTATATTTGGTATACAAGTAAAAAAGTAATTTTCTAAATATATGTGTACACATCTATATATAAAATGAAATAAAAAAATATAAAAAAGATAAAAATAAATAAGGAGTGGAGAGTTAAATGAAGGTGGGATAGTATTATATTTATTTTAAAAAATAAAAATAATATCAATTTTTTTAGGAAGGAGAGGAGTAAGGGGTGAAGTTTGAATTTTTTAAAATATATTATAAAAGAGATTTAAAACAATAAAGGGCGGGGATTGTTGGGGGGTCTGAGTGGGGGGGGGGGTGGAGGAGGTGAGAAAAATATTTTAATTTTTTAAATTTTAAATTTTTTTTTTTTTTTAATAAAATATTAATACTTTAATCTTTAAATTTTTAACTAATATTAATAGTTTATTATATTTTTGTGAAGGTGAAATATTTTATCCATGTGGCAAGGTTTTCTTTCTAATAAAGGAGCAAACGTATTGCACAAACCACTGTGGTGTGTTTCTCAAACTAATGAGTGATAGTTTAAGTGGGGAACTGTTGAAATTGACCACATGAGCTGTTAATTTTAATGTTGAGTTGGCATGATGACATGAGTGCTGATGTGTTTTTTTTTGTTTCCAGAAGATAAGATTCTGTTTTAGTTTTTAGTTTTGAACTTCCTAGTCCTTAGGCATGTAGTTGTTGGAAGAATTGATTCCTAGTTATTAGAAAGATCTGTTTTTTAAGTTACTGTAGATTTGTTAGGAGTTCTTCTATTTAAACAACTCTTTTCTAGCTTAATACAAAAGATCTTTATTCTACTTCCTTGTTGTGTGTGTTTTCCTTTAAATATCTACGAATTGGTATCAGTTCCCTTACTTCTTAAGGGACTGGTGACTCTTTTTTTTCCGTGTGTTGGCTGCAAACACCATTCAAAAAATGGAGAACACATGTTCCTTTTCAGCTATGGCTCCATCAGTTTTTTATGGAGAAAATTATCGAACTTGGGCAGTGAAAATGCAGGCTTATTTGGAGGTATATGATTTGTGGGAGGATGTTGAGGAAGACTATGAAGTGCTTCCTCTGCAGGGAATCCAACCATGGCTCAAATTAAACTCACAAGGAAAAGAAGATGACTAAGTCCAAAGCTAAATCTTGTCTCTTTGCTGTAGTTTCTGTCACTATTATCAGTAGAGTAATGACATGTAAATCATCCAAAGAAATTTTGGATTTCCTCAAGAAGGAGTATGAGGGAGATGAAAGAATCAGAGAAATGAAAGTGTTGAACTTGGTCAGAGAATTTGAGATGCAGCGAATGAAGGAATCAAAAATCATTAAATATTATTCTTACAGGTTACTTCTGATTGCAAATAAAGTAAGGATACTTGGAACTGAACTCAATGACAATAGAGTAGTTCAAAAGATACTTGTAACCTTACCTGAGAGATATAAGGCAACTATTGCTTCATCAGAAAACACTACAGATCTGTCAACGCTTAGCTTGACAGAGTTATTGAGTGCTCTGCAGGCACAAGAACAACGAAGGATGATGAGGCAAGAGGGATCCATCAAAGGAGCCCTGCAAGCCAAGTTGTAGCTTGGTTTAGATGCTGCCAGGGGAAATAAAGGAAAAGGAATGAAAAGAACTATGAAGCTACTTCTGCAAGAAATAATGCTACTACCATCAATAACAATAAAGAAGGAAAATATCCTTTTATGTGGACATTATGGGAGGAGAAATTATTCATACTTCAAGTGTTGGAGAAAGCCTGACATGAAATGTCGAAACTGTCATAAACTTGGTCATGCTGAGATTATTTTCAAAGAGAAGGTTCACAGCAGCAAACTAAAGCACAAATCGCAGACCAAGAACATGAAGAACAATTGTTTGTGGCCACATGTTATTCAAGCAAGAGTTCAAGTGAAAGCTGGATTATTGATAGTGGTTGTACGAATCACATGACCAGTGATGAAAAAATTTTTAGGGAGCTTAACAGATCAGTTAAATCAAGAGTCAGAATCGGAAATGGAGAATACCTCCCAATGACATGAAAGAGGACTGTAGCAATTGAGAGTTATAAAAAGGTACAAAATTTATTTCTGGACATTTATTTGTTCTTGAAATTGATCAGAATTTATTAAGTATTGGACAATTGCTAGAAAATGGATTCAAATTATTATTTGGAGACAAGACGTGTCTAGCCAGTGATCCTACTGGTCAAGAAATGTTCAAAATCAAAATGCAGGGAAAGAGTTTTTCCTTGAATTCGTTGGACGAGGAACATATAGCTTTTCAAAGTCAGTCCATAGTCGTAGAAATTTGGCACAAAAGATTAGGCATTTTCATCACAGAGCTCTGTTGTTTATGCAAAGGAGCAAAATGATAAATGGTTTACCAAGTTTAGAGGAGCGTATCTCAAGATGTAAGGCTTGTTTGCCAAGCAAACAGATTAGATTTCCATTTAAAAATTCCACATGGAGAACTACAAAGAAGTTTTAGCTCATTCATACCGATCTCTGTGGTTCACAAATAACTCCATCGCTTAATGGCAACAGGTATTTTACTGTTGCCATTAAGCGATGGAGTTATTTGTGAACCACATTCATGATCTAACAAGAATGTAGTGGACATATTTTATGAAGTTTAAGTTCGAAGTTGCTGGAATTTTCATAAAGTTCAAAGCTTGGATAGAGAATCAAAGTGGCTGGAAGATTTAGGTCATTAGATTAGATAATGGAACTGAATATACATTCGATAAGTTTAAATCTTTTTGTGAAGAAGCTGGAATAGAGCACCAGCTCATTGTCCCTTACTCTCCATAACAAAATGGAGTTAATGAGAGAAAAAACAAAACAATTATGGAGATGTAAATATACTTGTTGCACGAGAAAGATCTACCAAAAAAGTTTTGGGCAGAAGCAACAAACATAACTATTTTCTTGCTGAATAGACTGCCTATGTGGGCAGTTGAAGGAAAGACTCTGTTCGATGCATGGTATGGTTTCAAACTTGATTTAAAATACCTCAAGATATTTGGATGTCTATGTTTCTCTTATGTTCCACAGGTTAGGAGAGACAAGTTAGATAAGAAGGTAGATTTGGGAATCATTATTGGCTATAGCTTATTGTCTAAAGCTTATACAATCTTTCAACCTCAACCGGGTAAGAGTACAATAAGTAGAGACATTCAAATCCTCAAAGATGAGCAATAGGACTGGAAATGAGGAGTCTCTTATTCTGAATGACAATTCAAGGTTTGATTATAATGAATTGATAGATGATCAACCTGTTAAGGAACATGGTCACTCTCAAATATTTATCAGAGGTGTAATGTTGCTATTTTTGAACCTGCAAGATACTAGGAAGCAAAGAAGGATCAGAAATAGATAGATGCAATGAAGGAAGAGCTGCCCGTGATAGAAAAGAACCAAACTTGGGAGCTGATGGAAAGACCACAAGACAGGAAAGTATTTGGAGTTAAATGAATTTTTTGAACAAAGCGCAATCTAGATGGCTCGATAAACAAGCACAAAGCTATATTGGTGTTAAAGGCTACACATAAGTTTGGGGAGTAGATTTTTTGGATACCTTTGCCACAGTAGTGAGATTGGATACAATACAAATGCTTTTGTCTATAACGGCACAAAAGAGCTGGAAAATTTTCCAAATGGATGTCAAGTCTGCTTTTTTGAATGGTCTACTACAGGAAGAAATATATGTTGAGCAGCCAGATGGATTCAGTGCACCAGGACATGAAAAATATGATTTATCTATTAAAAAAAGCTTTATACGGGTTAAAGCAAGCTCCTAGAACTTGGTATAGCTGAATGGAAAGACATTTGCTAGACTTAGGCTTCGAAAGAAGCTTAAGTGAATCGACTCTTTATGTCAAGAAAGTTGGCTCTAACATTACTATTATTTTCTGTATGTTAACGATTTACTTGTGTCAGGAAATAATATAGCATTGATTGAATAATTCAAGGAGGAGATGATGATAGTCTTTGAGATGACTGATCTTGGAGAGCTGACTTACTTTCGGGGAATGGAGATTAAGAAAATTCAGAATGAAGTGTTTGTTTGTCAAAAGAAACACATGAAGGAGATTCTAAAAAGATTTGCAATGGAAGAATGCAAGAGTATGTGCACGCCTATGAATTAAAGGGAGAAGATAATGAAGCTATGATGGTGCTGAATGAGTACGGGAAGTTTCAAAATCTTGATAGAATGCTTGATGTATCTTATAACAACAAGTCCTGATATATTGTATGTTGTAAGTATACTATCCCGTTTTTTGAATTCTCCAAGTGAATTGCACATGAAAGCTGCAAAAAGAGTGCTCAGATATGTCAAAGGCACAATGAATGTGGAGTCAAATTTAGCAAGTGTCAGAATACAAACTTCAAGCATTTTCTAACAGTGATTGGGGTGGTTCTACTGATGATATGAAAAGTACTTCAGGGTACTATTTTATTTTTGGCGCTAGATTTTTTTCTTGGTGTTCAAAGAAACAAGAGATTGTTGCTCAACCAACTGCAGAGGCAGAATTCATTGTTGCTACAACTGCGGTCAATAAAGCTTTATGGATAAGGAAAATATATTGCGATCTTGGTTTGGATATGAAGGAAAGCACTAAGATATTTGTAGACAACCAAGCTGCATGCCATTGCTATTTCTCACAATCCAGTTCATAGAAAGACTAAGCACTTTAATGTGAAGCTATATTTTCTTAGAGAAATGCAAAAGGATGGTCTAGTGAATCTGGTATATTGCAGAATGGAAGACTAGCTGGCTGATATTTTTACAAAAGCTATTCCAGCCAGCAAATTTGAGTTCTTGAGAAAGAAGCTTGGAGTTTGCAGCTCTTGATGCAAAGAGGAGTGCTAAAATCTGCCTCATGAGCTGCTAATTAATGTTGAGTTGGCATGGTGACATGTCTGCTGATGTGTTTTTTTTTTGTTTCCAGAAGATAGGATTCTGTTTTAGTTTTTCAATTTTGAATTTCCTAGTCTTTAGGCATGTAGCTGTTGGAAAACTTGATTCATAGTTATTAGGAAGTTCCATTTTTTAAGTTACCGCATTAGTTACTATAGATTTGTTAGGAGTTCTTCTATTTAAACAGCTCTTTTCCAGCTTAGTAAAAAAGATCTCTATTCTTCTTCCTTGTGTGTTTTTTCCTCTGTAAACATCTACAGAAACTCATATTCTAAATAGTTTAAGCATGAAACTTAGTAAAAAAAAAATAATTTAAATGTGTTTTTGATACTTATCTCTTAAAAGAATTATTTTTCAAAAATATTTTCCTCATACGAGACACTTATGGTTCCCCTTGTTCTATAAAATCACTTACAATTCGAGG
This sequence comes from Solanum rostratum, assembly GCA_029948455.1. Lineage (NCBI taxonomy): Eukaryota > Viridiplantae > Streptophyta > Magnoliopsida > Solanales > Solanaceae > Solanum > Solanum rostratum. Next base: position 9,250,485 of record CM057053.1, on the reverse strand, counting down.
AAATTAGATTTGGCTTCTCTTTCTGCTGTTCTACAGTAGTACATGTTCACCTACCATCAAACAACTTTTCTTAAAAAATAAATGAAAAAAATTGCAAATTAGCATTTTAAAAATTCTGCTTTTCTACGAGGGAGATGCATGATGAGTCATCAAATAAGTTGGATTGCTTCTAGCTACTTCTAGTCAACTAATATTATAATAGACTGACTTCCTCATATATATATATATATATTTTCATTTAAGATTGAATATCTGCTTTGAGTTCAACTATATTTTATATTCTATAACTTTATTTTTGAAGTAAAATATTTATAATAAAAATAATTTTATTCCCTAGATTCAAATAAAACTTTTGATTAAAAATAAAATCCCCAAAAAATACTTATTGCTCTATTGTGATCCCAATTATTGTTGTAATACTATTCATCACCATTTGCTAGGGATTTGATGAGCTAGGTCTTCTGGTTCAACTATTAAAAACTTGCACGTTAAGTTTCAAAACGGTCATACATTAATTTAGTGTAAATTTAATTAATTATTAATAACACCTCAGCTTAATTCTTGTTACAAAAATGTGCCAAATGTCAATTTGAAATAGTGAAGTACATTCATTATGCTATCCCATTAGCTCTCACTTTTAATCAACTCAGCTAAGTGAATGAATAATGTTGGGTAAAATAATAGAGCTCCTATTATTTATATAAAATGATTGCCAAATCAACTATCTTATATAGAGTGTTAAATGATTAAGAATTTTATATGTTTAAAAATAAACCATGAAATAGAGAAATTGAAATTTTTAAGATAGATATGTTGACATAGTAGGAGAGATAAGATTAGAAAATTAAAGAAGATATTTGGGATAAGATGAAAAATGATTGATAGATAAGTTGAGGAAGCTGAGATCAAGATAGTTCCGAAATGTAAAAAAGTAGATGCACAAATGCTTTGGTGAGGAGGTTTTAGAGGTTGACTATGATGGGTAGGTAGAGGTATATCGAAGAAATATTGAAGAGATCAGACGGTTAGATATGATATATATGACACTTCTTGCAGCTTAATTATCAAGGAACATGACCCTAGGGGATAAAGGTCGATGATTAGGATATAATGTTAGTAGATAGTCGACTGTTGTCTAGTTTTCCTTACAAGTATTGCTATTATTAGTCTTCTACTATTTTATTCTTCAATTTTTATTATTTTTTTTGTTGTTTTCTCTTACTTCGATCGATTACCGTAATTATTTCTTGTTGTTATTGCTTTCTTTTGCTTTATTTTTAGCATGATTTCTTCACTAATTTCCTTTTGATACTCGCTTTTAATATGTATTACTTGAGTTGAGGATCTTCCCAAAATAATCTTTCTATCTTTAGAAAATAAAAAAAAAGACATGTATCTTATATTTTCTCCGGGCCACATTTGTGAGATTACACTAAATATAATGTTGTTCAACTTTTTTTTTTTCAAAACTATATTCGAATTAAATGATTGATTTATATGGATGCAAAAGAAACATTACAAACTAAATAAACTAATAAAGTTGACAAAAGAGGTAGAAAATTAACAAGTTGGAACAGGATAAAGGGAAAGGATCCAAACAAAAGCATCTGATCACTTAAAAACAAGCATGACTTTAGAGAATGACCTATATTTTGACCTTTGAGAAGTTGGAATTTGTCTCACCCAAACTAAAATTAAATTTTTGGAAATATTTTGTTTTGATTTTAAGAGATATGGTTTTAATTAGAATTTTTTTACACAAATATACAACTTTCTCTCATAAATTACACTTTAAAATTTATTTATCAAAATACCAAAAAAAGCACACTTTTTTCCATTTCCCAACACTATTATGTCACACCACACACCATAATAATCACACTCAAAACACTCTTTCTCCTAAATTTGTAAATAAAGTTGATATTTTACATGGTATTTTTCAAAGAGTTCGATAGAGCATGTAATTTTATCCCCAAATTTCTATATTTGTGAAAATTCCCCTTTTAATTATTTTTTCTAACAAATATTAGAATTGAAGTTGGATAGGTCATTAGTTGATACAAAATGAACTAAATATTTTAATGCAAATAGTACTAAAATAACTAACCAAGCTACATTAAAATGACTAAGACAGACACTTTGACATTATGCTTATTTTTAAAAAAGTAAATCATGAAAAAAAAAATATATTCAAAATCTTAACCATTTATATTTGGCTAAATCATTTTTTTTAATTTTTTATTATTAGTATTGGAACAAAAATGAAGCACCTCTCATTGCACCACATCGACGAACTTGTATTTTACATATTTATAAAGGTCGTTAAAATTATTAGTGAAATTCGTTGCTATCGTTACTTATTAATTATCAAAAAGCGATTAAACAACTAACGTTTAGTTTAATTTGTTCCTATAACTACATTCCAAGATCCTAAGTTTGTAAATTATTTATTTTGCCACTAGGGTCAAAATAAAAGGATTACTAATCAGTATAATGATAAGTAATTATCTTAGCAAATGTGATGTGGTGAAATATATGACCTCGGTCTTAGTTGTTTATCTTTCTCTTTACACGTTCATTAAGAAATTATAAATAAGATAGATGACCTTTCTAATTTACCATTTATCCACTCTTTTTGTAAAATAAATCTTTTGGAACTTATAAACTTTTTAGGCTTTTAAAAATATTAATTATTGTAGAAATTAGTGTGCTTTTTAGTTTGTTAAAGTACTTAATCAGTTAGTTAGTCATAATTACCAAGTTGTTAGTTAGTTAGTTAGAGTAGTTAGTTAGAGTTAGTTAATGATGATATGTACATATACATAACACTCAGCCTAAGGATAATTTTAGGCAGTAAAATTTAATTTCCCACTTCTATCTCTTTCTCTCTTCTATGTTGTTCTCTCTGCATCATCAATGATGAGCAACCATTGATGCTAGGTCGAGACTTTAATATGGTATCAGAGTTAACTCACTAGACATGAGACCTAGCAGCGTGGAAGCTGATGCTCGTGATGAGAAGAACTCAGAAAGAGGAGCTGCCGATTGATAAATCTAGATCGAAAATTGAGATGATCTTTTGATCAAAACACAGGAAAAGGATGGAAGTCAGAGTGGATCAACAACAACAATCATCTTCTCAGTCGAATGCTTCACGGGCTGAGAAATTCATAGGCATTCATCCTAGAAGCCCAATGTACCTTCATCCATCGGATACTCCAGGTAGTATTCTGATTTCACAACAATTAACTGGGATTGAAAATTATACTAGTTGGAGTAATTCCATGAGAGTTGCATTGTTAGCTAAGAACAAAATAACATTCATAGATGGAACATGTAGAAAGGAACAATATAAAGGAGATCTAGTGCATGAGCGGGAAAGGTATAATGCTTTTATTCAGTCTTGGATTACCAATTCTGTTTCAAAAGAGTTAGCAAATGGGTTAATGTTCTCAACTAATGCTCATAGTATTTGGAAGGATTTGAAGGAACGTTTTGATAAAAGGAACTAGGACATATCAGTTGCATAGAGAAATATGTACCATGAGCCAAAGAGCTCTTATAGTTTTTGAATACTATTCCAAATTGAGGAACCTGTGGGATGAACATGCCTTATTAGTACCACTCCCATCTTGTGAGTGTGATAAGTATAAGGAGTATGCAGATCACATGGAAAACCAGAAATTCATACAGTTTCTGATGGGCTTAAATGAAATATTTGCCCAATCTAGAAGTAATATTCTGATGACAATCCCAAGTCCTAGCTTAAATCAGGCCTATAACATGAGCATGCAAGATGAGAGTCAGAGAGTCCAGTCTAATATGATTTCTGCTTCAATTTTGCCACTTCAACAATTAGACATCAACGATTCTACAACACTGGCATCTATTTAGTTCAACAAGTTCAAAAAACAGGAGAATTGTATTATGAACACTATCACTTAAGAAATGATACCATAAAGAACTTCTACAAGCTTATAGGATATCCAGCTGATCACAAGTATGGGAAGAAAATTGCTATGGACAAAGGTGATGGAGAAGAAAGACAAAGATCTGGAGGAGATAAATCACAAAGGTTTGCTGGAAATAGGAAGCAACAAGCATATGATGCATATGTTAAGGATGAGATTGAAGGTGCAAGAAGTAAGACACAACAGAGCTGTCAGCACAATGTGAATCATCTAGAGAGAAACTTTGATACTGGAAGTAGCTCATCTACATCAATGCAGGTGCCTACTACACTTGATTAATATCAGCACATCATGAAGCTACTGGATAATGACACTGCATTCCAAGGGAATATGACAAACATGGCAGGTATGAATCAAAATTCTGCTACCTCTCCGAGTTCAAGGAAATTTTCTGTAGGTTTAGATACATCTTCTTGGGTGGTTGACACTGGAGCTACTAATCACATGGTCTATAATCTGAAATCTTTACTTAACTTAACTTCACCCTTATACCCTCATGCTTTGACAAAGTTTATCCTCCAAATGGTCAATTAACTGAAGTCCAACACATTGGTACAGTAAAACTTTTTGACAACTATATGCTTCAGAATGTGCTCCATGTACCTCATTTTGAATACAGCCTCTTATCAATTTCTAAACTTACCAAAGAGCTTTATTTGTTGTGTTTCTTTCTATCCTCATTTTTGCATCTTTCAGGACCTCTACAATGGCAGGGTGAAGGGGATCGATAAGGAAAAGAAAGGCCTATATCTGCTTCCAACTACCAAGAAGCCATCACCTGTCAAGGATCCTATTACTTCCTCACTTTATTCCACATGTACTAAAGCTCCTCAACACAGTTCCATATCACTTCAAGATGAATCTTCACTCTGGTATCTCAGATTTGGACATGCACCAATAGCTATTCTTCAGAAGATCCAATCCATCAAGACTTCATTTGGTGATAAAGAGTCCAAATTTTGTCCTATATGTCCTCTTGCTAGACAGACTAGATTTCCTTTTCCTAGCAGTCATATAAAGTCTAGTGTACCTTTTGAACTTTTACATATGGATGTTTGGGGATCATACAAATAATGTACTTACAATAGATAAAGATACTTCCTCACTATTGTTAATGACTATTCTAGGATGACCTGGATTTATTTGTTAAAATTGAAAAGTGATGTTATTGTTCACATTACTTCCTTTATCAATCTTGTTAAAAATAAGTTTTCAGCCTCCATTAAACTAGTTGGATCTGATAATGGTTTGGAATTCTTTAATGCTCAATGTAATTCCTTTTTTGACTTTCTTGGTATCATTCACCAAAGTTCATGTGTACACACTCCTCAACAAAATGACATTGTTGAGAGAAAACATTGACACCTACTTGAAATGGCTAGAGCTCTTAGGTTCCAGGCTCACATACCATTAAAATTCTGGAGAGAATGTGTGCTCACTATAACATACCTCATTAACAGGCTTCCATCTACTGTTTTATCCAACAAATCACCCTATGAAATGTTCCATGGTCACTATCCTAGTCTAACTCATGTTAAGGTTTTTGGTTGTCTTTGTTATGCTACGAAGCCTAATTCTCATGACAAGTTCTCTCCCAAGGATACACCTTCTATCCTTATGGGATACTCAGACACCAAAAAAGACTTCAATTATATGAAATATCCTGAGGAACATTCTTTGTCAGTAGAGATGTTTCTTTTAAAGAACACATTTTTCCCTTTCAACATCCTAGATCAACTTTTTTGATATCTGAGTCCACCTCTAATGCACATCTCTTTCCATCTATTTCAGCATTCTCTAATCCCTTTGATGAACCTTTGCCCACACAACCATTAAGTATCATTTCTCATGTTCCCACATCATCCACTTCTACACCTCTTATGGATACTCCCATTGCACCATTACCTACTCATGATACTACTATATCATCTACTAATGCTCCACCTCTTACTTCTAGAAAGTCCTCTAGAACTATTAAACCTCCCATCTGGCATACTAACTATGTCATCAAATCCACCACTCATCATGCTATGTCAAATTATATTACTTACTCTAATATTTCACCTTCCTACAGAGCTTATCTATCAGCCTTTTCCTCATCCATGTCAGAACCTTCATCCTACTCTCAAGCTGTCCAGGATCATCTTGGATACATGCTATGGACCAAGAGATTAGTGCTCCAACAGACAACCATACTTGGGAAGTTTTGGACCTCCCTGCAGGAAGACACCAATTAGTTGCAAGTGGGTATACAAGGTTAAATACAAGGCTGATGGTTCTATTGAGAGGCATGGTCTTAGGCGTATTTATATGCCAAATTAGTCAAAAATACCCATAAATAGAGCCTAGTTAGAGGGTAAATCTATAGAGTCTAGGTGTTTTTAGTATGATTTCATTTATTTTGCTAATCGGGGATCAAGTGTGCCGTTTGGTTGTGTTTTTGCAGGATTTGATAAGATTATGCTAGTCCGGAGTCATACAAGGATCACGAGGAAGAACACAACTGTAGAATTGAAGGATAAAAGTATGTTAACTCAGCAAAAATACTCAAATATGCGTCACAGACCTAGGAAAGAGCTATGCTAGCTGAAAAGGAGGAGAAAAAGGTGAGAAGCAGGAAAAAGTGCACAGTCCATGTCGCGGACTTATGCGAAAAGAGTACAAAATGATCCAGTCAGCAAATAAAGCGAAAACCATCTCAAAACTTGTTGGTCTGCATCACGGACTTTGAGGATGTGCGTGCAAAAATTGAATTACGAGATTTTTTAAGTTATATTTTGTTTTACGCTTTAGGTTTTAGAAGGGGTTTTTGGAACGGAACTGAGAGGAGATGACTAAAAACTCTTTTCTAGGGCTATTTTGGTTCGTCTTCACCTTTGTTTCCTGGTTGTTAATGATATTTAGCCTAATCTTGATGTATGAATCTACGATGAGTGGCTAATTCTCCTATATTCCAGGGTTGTAGCCATAAACAATGTTTTAGTTCTTGATTTTTGACTTATATGAATGAATTTTTTTAGACTACTCTTATACTACTTAAATTTATACTTCTCAGCCTGATCAACTAGGGAGTAAACTTGTTGTCCATTCTGGATTCGAGAGATGTTGGAATGGATAGAACACAATAATATGGGGAGCTTGTTCAACTAGAAAACTAGATTGATTCGTGTAAGAGAGACTCGTGACAACTACCCTTACACCTAGCTTGGTTCAACTACAGGAAGATAACATTAAAACATCCTTCTTGATTTTGTCTATCCCTGCTCAACAATGTAGCTAGGCAGTTAATAAGGGTAGGTCGATAGAGGCGTGAACCATGCTTAGGCAAATTAAACCCTTTGAATTAACAACTAGATAATAAAATAACTTAATGAAATTGATATTAAACTTAATATTATTAGCTAAACCATAATCTTAGATCGATTCATTCATTGATTGTGTAAAAATATCTCTTCTCTTGGTTAATTATTCACTGCTTAAATAAATAATTAGAATTAATATAACTTTGTAAATAATTAATCGTTAAGTCCTTTGGGTTCTACATCTGGATTCTGAAAAGAGCCACTATATTATTTGGGTTGACCACGTATACTTGTGTGTGCTAGAGAAGCAACAAGACACAAAGCTAGGTTGGTTGGTAAAGTTTTCACACAACGGAAGGCTTGGATTATCATGAAACATTTTCTCTAGTAGTCAAAATGGTGACAGTTAGGATAGTTGTAGCCTTAGTTGCTCAATCTCACTGTCCCTTGTTTCAGATGGATGTTTACAATGTCTGCCTCCACGGTGATCTTTTGGAGGAGGTATACATGACCTTGCCTCCTGGACTTAGTAGCCTAGGGGAGCATAAAGTGTGTAGGCTACTTAAGTCTGTATATGGTCTAAAACAAGCTAGCAGGCAATGGAATTTGAAGCTAACTACAACACTCACTCACTCTGGTTTCACATAAAGTAAGCTGGATTACTCATTGTTCACTCATACTTGTTTATGTTGATGATCTACTCATCACTGGTAATGTTAAAGTACTCATACAGGAAGCCAAGGAGATTTTGAATCACAACTTTAAGATGAAGGACCTAGGTGAACTAAGATACTTTCTGGGGATAGAGTTTGCAAGGTCAGACAAAAGCATCATGATGAACTGAAGAAGATATGCATTAGAGCTAATATCTAAATGTGGTTTTGGGGAGTAAAGTGTGCTGCAACACCATTTGAACAAAATCAAAAGTTAACCAGCATGGAGTATGATAAGATGTTTGAGACAAAAGATGTTGATCCAGAATTGAATGATACAAGTCACTATCAAAGACTCATTGGGAGGTTATTATACTTAGGGATGACCAGACCAGATATCTCATATGCAGTACAACACCTTAGTTAGTTTATGCATGCACCAAAGAGGTCACATTATGAGGCAACACTACATGTGGTAAGGTACATCAAGAAACAACCTGCACTTGGACTTCTCATGAGCAGCAGAAATTCAAGGAAAGTTAGTGCATTCTGTGATGCAGACCGGGCATCTTGTTATTATCCAAGAAGTCAGTAACAAGCTTTGGAATAAAATATGGAGACTCACTAATATCTTGGAAGTCAAAGAAGCAAAGCACAGTCTCTAGAAGCTCAGTAGAAGCTGAGCAAAGGAGTATGACAACCACTGTGGTTGAGTTAGTATGGCTGCAAGGATTGCTTAAGGAGTTGGGAGCTGTTGTGGAACTACCTATGGAACTACATTGTGACAATAAGGCAACATTGCAAATAGCATCTAATCCTATGTATCATGAGAGGACCAAACATATAGAGATCGACTGTCATTTCATCAGAGAAAGGTTACAAGAAGGCCTGATCACAACAACATATATTGCAAATAGAGACCAATTGTCAGACATCTTCGCAAAGGGTCTGCGGAATCAGTTGCACACTAAAATGGTGTTCAAATTGGGATTATTAGATATTTTTCATCACCCAACTTGAGGGGGAGCGTAGAAATTAGTGGGCTTTTAGTTTGTTAAAGTAGTTAATCATTTAGTTAGTCATAATTATCAAGTTGTTAGTTACTTAGCAGTTAGTTGGAGTTAGTTAATGATGATATGTATATATACATAATATTCAGCCTAAGGATGATTTTTGAGGCAGTAAAATTCAGTTTTCCACTTCCGTCTCTTTCTCTCTTCTATGTTGTTCTCTTTGCATCATCAAAGATGAGCAGTCATTGATGCTACGTCAAGATTTTAACAATTATAGTGGTAAAATATTTTTTTTAATAAATTTTGTCTTTCTTTGATAAACTTATAATAATTTAAAATAATTTTTATACTAAGATGGACAAATATTATGAGACGGAGAGAGTAACAATTAATCCCAAAATAGATTGGAGTAGGCAGTAGGTTTTATAATCCTTAATATCCATATACTTTTCCTTTCTTGCCACACTCAATAATATGTGGTAAATTAGGTATCAAAATTTGAGTATTTGTCATAAATAAACTAGTTTGATTACTTATAATTAAGTAAAGAAAGAAGAATGACAGAAAAATGTATATGCCTCTACAATTACATTATGCTAATTATGAAGTTATACCGAATATATTATTATTGTATTGTATATATTCTGTTAATTATTTTATCTCAAATATTTTTTTTTATTAATATATCACTCTAAAAATATATTATCTCACGGGTATCTAAAGATTTGTCACCAAAATTTGGACAATCGACCAAATGAACTGCCACATACTTCATTTTGGTACTTATAAAAGTGGTATGAAAAAGTAAGAGCAACACAAATCTTATACATTTTGGAGCTAATTCTAATTAATATCTATTTTTTTCAAAATTATCAAAAAATTCTTCTTTTTGATACAAAAAAACAAAACTTGTGATACATATCGAAAAGGTAGGAGCATTAAAAGGGATTTTAACTATGGTACATGGAGAAGTAGGGATTGTAATTTGTATCAATAAGTGTTGCAGTTTTGTATTATTTAAAGGATTTTTGTAAAAAAAAAATTAAAAAATTCGGGATTATATGAAATTATGTAAACATAAATGGTGTATTTTTATAATTTTCCAAAAATTAATTAGATTAACTTAAACTCCAAATTATATACTACTAATTTTTTTAATCTCTTGCAGTCTTGCATTGCTCTTAGTAAATTCTAATGCCAAACTCTTTTCCCTTTAAAATAATACACCACTTAAGAATATTCGATTTTTTGTAATAATGTTCCACAAATTTTCTTATTATTAAATCAAGTCAAAATTGTATAATGTAATATAATAGCTCGATTTTAATATAATAATTCTAGTGGTCAAATATGATACTTGTGTTAGCTTAGTTTGACCATAATTTATTTTGTTTATTTTTCACTTTCATACGTTGGCTGACATACTATAAAAAGTTTATTATCGTATTACTCATATATGGTGTGTAATCAATATTTTTGTTTTGCAAAATGACATAAATTATTTTTTATTGCAATATCAAATTAATATTTCTTAAGTGGGCTATACCATTTCACAACGTTGTCTTTTTTAAAAAAAAAATAAAAAAAAATTAAAAGTGGCATATGGTTGCCGGCCACCTCCAGAAAAGTCTCAACTTTTAGTGGACTGATTATTTTATTTTTAAGATCCTTAGGATATTTTAATACTTAGGGTGTGTCTAATAAGGAGGAAAAATATTTTTTGCAAAAATGTTTTGGTTAGTCAACATATTTTATGAAATACTATAAGTTTCTTAAAAATGAGTAAAAAGTAATTTCCTTAAATAAAAAAAAAGTAGAGAAAATTAATTTTGTAAGTGACTTCAAATTCATTGACTTTTTCTCGTTAACTCAACACCCAAATCGTCACCTATTTTAAAGATCATTGGGTGTAAAAATTTTTCGGGCAAACTATATATCTTTCACTAGTTTATGGTCTAATTACGTGTTTTTTCATGAGTTTTTTAAATTATTATTCGTTTTAGTTTTCAATCAACAGATAAATTGTATCTCAAATATATGAAATCAAATTATTAGGTTTAATTTATTTTAGATACACTGTATCCAAGTGGATTCGTATATATTTGGGATATACTCATTCTCTTACTCGCCTCTCTCCAATCTCGCTTGCGTCTCTTTTTATGTATATGTACTTTAGAATATATCTAGTATTCCCCAGATACATATATGTAATGTGATTCGTATCCATCTCGGATCTCGCTCGCTTCCCTACTATCTCTCTTGCTTCTCTCCTATCTCGCTGCACTTCTTCCTCTCGGTCACCTCTCTCCCTCTCTTGCTCACCTCTTTTCCTATGTATCTGTATTTTAGAGTGTATCTGGTAGCAAAAATATATGTATCAAGGTGTATCTGATTTGAATATGAGATGAAATTATAAAATTAGTAAGACAATATGTAATTATTTCAAACTATAAAGATAATTAATAAATAAAGTAGAAATGGCGATGTTTAACTAATTGACAGGTTGTATATTTAGATAGTTTTTTCAATGGGATAATTACACCCACAAGACACTGAGAAAAATTATTTATACAAAAAATAGCCCCTTTTGTTAATTACTAAAAGTAGCCATTCGGCTGACCTTTGGTTATTTGTCGTTACAATTTTGCGCATTCAGCTCTCGTTATATAGGCATGTATAGTTTGTGTATATTTGTATATCATAATGTATATTTAGTGTATAGCTCATGTATAAGTAATATACATTATATAGTAGTGTATACTTTCTATAATTTCGACAAACTATATTGTATAATTTCGCTAATTATGAACTATTTTTTATGTAAATAAAACATGGACTACTTTTTCCCCCTTTTCAATTTTCTTTCATGTTTAGACTGATAACGGGCCAGTCCTATTTCAAAAGGTCCTCCTTATAAAACATGGGCTTAGGAGCAAATCGTCGATAATCAAAACTCGAAAGGAAAGCATGAGCTTCAAATAAAGATTGTAAAGTTTTTTTTTTGATATACAAATGTAGTTTTCTGTTTACCGAACATAACTAGCCGTTTTCCTGAAAGACTTATACAGAATTACGCTTCGAAACTCGTTGACGATCTAATATATAGTATACAAAATTATACACATGAAATATGCATGTAATAGTTTTTAATTATATATATATATATATATATATATATGTATATGTATATATATATATGTATATATATATATATACATATATATATATATACATATATATATATATATATATACATATATATATATATATATATATATATATATATATTGTGATTATAATGTAGTACATAAATTATATAAAATTTATTAAAGTGTGTAAATTCTGATAAAATATGTAATTGTATTGAAATTGATAGAGCACTGTGCACAGATAATTTCACTCCAATTCTGCTACAAATGGTATAAAAAAATTGTTATGTTTTGTAAATAAGGAAAAATGCCTATAAGTTCTGAATATAGGGCCTTATTCTGGGGCGGATCTACATGGCCAGTTCCGGGTGCTTAAGCATCCATTGATCTTAAAATTCTTTTTACGTATCTATATAAAAATTATGCAAACATTGTATAAATATAAAGATAAGCACCTAGTGAATAAGAGATTCCATAGGTGCTTTTGTTCTTGTTGTCCTCCTAAAGCTCAAAGCAAGTGGCCAAATGAGTGATCAGATGAGCACTCGCAGTCTTTAAATTCTGGATCCGCCACTGGCCTTATTTAGATTTGCAATGTGATATTTCTTCTTGTTTTTTCTTTGTTGTATTTTGTTAAACTCTCGTTATTTTTTACTGTGGCATATTTACTTATAAGTTCGTGAAAAAAATGGTAATATTTTTCTAAATGTGAAAATAATTAAAAAAATTACAGTCAAATATCTTTAACTCATCTGGCTTACAAAATATTTATCGAATATATAGAAAATGTGTATTTATTGATAATATACATATACTATACATATTCATACAATATGTAGTTAATAATTATACATATAATGTGCATACATATACACAACATATACACATGCACCAATACAGCAAAGTGTATATGTAAAGTATACTTTGGGTCATGTTTCGTATACTAAATGACCTAGTGGTAAAAATTGATAAATATTTTAAAATAATTTAACTTTAAATTTCTAATATTTACACGTAATGATATGCTTCATTACTGTTTAGTCAATCGTCGTTACGTAAAATAAAAATGAGAATAGTTAATTAATTTGAGTATTAGTATGGAAAAACTCACATAGCTTTAATGGTCGCAAAACACTACTTCTCTCATTCCTTTTTAGTTGTCATAACTTATTATAAGGTTTTGCATAATTCTTAAGAAAAAAATAATAATTAGGAGTATAGTTTAACTAATATATCTTTTTTATGTAGTTCTTAAATCTAGAATAACAAATATTAAGGACAAAGATGAAAAAATAATTAGTTAATTTTCTCTTGATTGTTTAAATTGATAATTATTTTATAATAAATATTTTTAATATATGTGATAACTAAAAAGAAATAGAGGGAGTAATATTTATTTATATGAATTATGATTCGAATTGTGATGCCATGATTAATCTTTTTAATTCGAATTGGCATGTATGTTGATGTAGGGGTGGAGGGTCAATATATATATGTAGGAATTTGAAGATATAAATATTATTTCTTTGTTTGACAATAGTTATCTACTATTAATTTGACATAAAAATTATGAAGCAGTAAATGATATGAGTAATTTTACCAAACTATCTTTATAAAATATGAATAATCTAAACATTGAAAAATGAACATTATTTAATAATAAAATAAATAGATAATAAAATAAAAAAATTATTCATTAATTTTATAAATAAACATTCTTCAATATTCTAAGATAGCATATTAAATAAATAAAAATGAACAGAGGGAATATATGTAACTACTAAGAAGACAAATAAAACTCTAGAAGGAGAGCCTAATATAAAGCCTTGGGAATTGACCATCCAATGTGGCGCACTTTCAATGAAGAATACAAAAAGGCTTTTTTGATAGAGCACCATTCATCTTTTTACTATTTTGTGCTGCTACTGACCATTCCTTATCTATTTGTGTCTCCAACTTGATTACTTGACTCAGAATTGTAGAAATTTTATAATAGTGAATACATATGTGATACAAATATATATAAAAAATTAATATATTAGAATATTGATATAAAATGAATAACAAGGAATAAATATATCAGATATATTGATACAAATGTATAATTAGTAGCAGAAACAGACAAATGAATTTGATAGAAAAGTATAAACAATGATCATATACATTTGAATTAATTGACAAAAATTTATAACTAGTCGCGAATACACTCAAATATATTATACAAATATGTATCATTGAAGAAATACACGCATATACATGAATACAATGCATATACAAGTTCATTTATACATGAGTACATATAATGTATATATAGGCATGTCTGATTTCTTGACAAATCCGTCAAATTTACCTCAAAATTTGCACTAAAATATCTCAAATTCGAGATATGAGCTATTCGCGATACATCCAATCTTTCAAAATATTACCCATTTAAAGCTAGTTACAATTTTATAAACCCGCGATTTGAACTTAAGCTTTAAAATTTTCTCTCATGGTTGTCGATGGAGTTTCATAAATCCTCATGAATCAAGAATGATGATGCTTTATAGATGCAAGGGAGAGGAAGCATAACGTCGTTGAGTTTGAATATTTTGGAAGAATTCAAAAAATCGTCCATGAAAGAAAAGAATGAAAGAAGAAAATCATTCATGAAAGAGGAACCAATGCACTTAATTTGAAGTTATAAGCTAATTTGGAGAAATAAATAGAGGAAAGAAAGATAACCCATAAATAAAATGCTAGAATTAGGCTAAAACGTTTTTTTTTTTTTTTTAACTTTTTAAAAGGCAAAAGCCAATATATTAGTATAATAAAATAATATCCATCAGCCTAAAAATTGGGCCAACTTCTACAAATGTACATTAAGTCCAACTAATGAAGAGAAGAAAAGAACAACTATAGGCAAAACAAAGATCTAGAAAGATTTTTGTTTCGTTCGTATTTCGATACTCGCTGATCTACGACGTCTCTCTATTATTGCAGCGATAGATATCTCCGTGCATGTACCCTTGAGCTCACCTGTCACTCTCTTGCCTGGGCTTGAATAGATTCCATTAACACATCAAACATCTCACTGATGCCATGGAGTTTTGACTTCGTCAACCCACTGTCGTCGAGTGACCAGTGATCTCTTCAATTGGTGAAGTTTTCAATCAAACTTTGCTCCTTGTTCTGATGGACATGCTTCCCATTCCAGATTGCCTCAATTCATATAAGTCCCCTTAATCTTGTGACTTCCTTAGATTTGTTAGTCTCAAATTCGTCCTAATTTACTAATCAACAAGCTGAGCCCAAAATGGAGCTAATACCACCGTTCGACCAACAATGTAGGACTTAATCAAGACCAACATGTTTCTGCTTATTCCCTTCATAAATTGCTTATCTCCTTTTTCACTTTTTTGTTATGCCTCGACTATTTTACATTTTCTTGATTCGAACATTTGGCACCTGTTGTGCATCTAGCTGTATTAGTGCCTTTCCTTGATCTGGGACCTTTTGTATAAATTGATAAGTTAAGACTGATCTACCCGCAAAACAGAAAATTAGGTTAGTAAAAGAATCCACAACCTTATTTCCTTCCCTCCATATATGTTGTAACTCCATATCTTTTCCCAACCATTGCTTATTTATTTTCTGTACCTTCAGATCAACATTCCAAGGACAATTCCAAACCCTCTGATAAACAATTGTAAGCCACTAAGGAATCCATTTCCAAGATTCATGGTAACCAATCTTGCTGAATGCACACTCTCAAACCTTCATTTATAGCCCATAACTCAGCTTCTATGCTTGATTTAATACCTAAATCATGAGTTGCAACATATACAAACTCTCCTCTCCAATTCCTTATGCAGATTCCTACAACACTACACCCAGGATTGTCCTTTAATACTCCATTCGTATTACATTTAAACCAGCCTTCCTTAGGTAAATTCTAGCATACTAATTTGGGGACAATAATAGGTTTGTACGTTCCCAAAGCTTGTACCAAATTAGACTAGTTGTTAGGGATATTCCTTAACCAAGGGTATAGAGACCTTACTAAACTATGTAAGCATCTATTAATCTCCACCGTCATGCCATGTAAACTGAAATTATCCCCATGCCTAAGTTTGTCTCTCCTTTTCCAAATTACTCATAATATGAAACAAGAAATAACATTATATAGAGGTTTAAGTTTATTGGAGCAATCTGCATATAACCATTTATAAATAGTTTCCTTTAGGAAGTAAAAGGACTTTGAATTCCTGCCCAACCTGCAAAAACTTTCTTAATCTGTCTAGCAATTGGACATGTTAAAAAAGGATGCTGGTAGGTTTCATTCACCTTTAGAGCACAATTGCTGCACAAAACATCCTCATTTTGACTTATCCTGCTCCAAAACTCACCAATAGAAATTCTCTTTTTAAACATCCTCCACACAAAAAGTTTACTCCATGTCTACTCAAAATACTTTTTTGATGGACCTGAGATTCTTAATGCTTCCCAGGCTAATTTAACAGAAAACTTACCTGAACTTTTAAGCATCCAGACAGGGTTATCACCCCTTCTGTAGACCCAATTTTAATGCCTTTAATAATCTGATGTGCCACATCTTCAGTCATAATATGTTAGATCCTACCCTCATTCCATTTACCATCAACCATTACCTCCTCCACATTCTTTTTCATAACCTCAGAATAATAGGTGACTGTAAGCAGATAATATCAAGCACCCAGTTGGGTCCAATTATCATACATGAGACTGCTATGCCTCGGTTGATTTGCCGCCAGATCTTTTGATCAAACAAATTTCTAGCAATTAGCATATGCTTCCAAGTTTGAGTGCCTCCATTCAAATCAACCATCTGTGGTCTATGCCTCTTGCAGTGTTTATTCCACATGAAGTTACATTACATGGTTTCATTGGTTCTAAACCACCACCATAACTAGGCAAAAAGAGATCTTGATACCTCAAAAAAAGGATCTAAATCCTAGGCCACCCTCTTTTTTAGGCAAACACACCTCATCCCAGGCCACCCAATGTTTATTCCTTCCACTTTCCTTAAAGTTCCACAAGAATCTAGCAAAAATTATGTGCAAATCATATATCACACAATGATCACAAATAACTGATAAATAGGAGCACTTTGCAGCACACTACTAATTGGAATAGCCTTACCCCCAAATGAGAGTAACTTGCCTTTCCAAGCCTATAACTTTGATTGGATCTTCTTGATTAAGTCTGAGAAGTGAGGTTTCCTTTTTTTAGCATACCCACAGGACACCCCAAATATGTCAAAGGGAACTTCCCTTTATAAAAACCAATGTACTCCTCCACCCTTTTAATATCTTCATGTGAAGCCTTGTGATAAACATAGAAAGAACTCTTTTCCTTGTTAATTTTCTATTCTAACTGAGACTCATAATCATTCAGGGTCTTCATAAAAAACTCCAGAGTAATACCATCAGCTTAACAAATATAATCGTATCATTAACATATAGAAAATGATTAATCTAATAACTCCATTTTGGTAATTCATAACCCTGAAAACTTGCACAGATAAATAGATTATTTAAGGCTCTAGATAGGACCTCAACCATTAGAATGAATAAGGAGGGAGATAAAGGATCTCCCTACTCAATACCCCTTGTCGAATGAAAAAATTCACAAGCCTCTCCATTGATCAAAATAGAATACCAATTGTTAGCTTACAATCTCCATATTTTGTCAATGACTATCTCATCAAACCCTATTCTCCTCAATACTGCAACCGAAAAGTCTCATTCCACTCTATCATAAGCCTTATTTATGTCCAATTTGATAACTACATTAGCTACCTTGCTTTTCTTCCTTATATCCCCTATAATTTTCTATGCCAGAAGAACATTTTCTGATATACCCCTCCCTTTAACAAAACCAAATTGGTTAGCTGAGATAAGATTAGGTAGATATCTTTCAATCTTGTCATGCACAATTCTTGATATTACCTTATTCATGAAGTTGCTAAGGCTTATAGGTCTGAAATCAGATAAGCTTGCAACCTTATCCTTCTTTGGAATCAACACCAAATTAGTATGAGTAATGAACTTAGGTAATGTCATACCTTGAAAGAATATTGTGACTACTTTCACCATATCAGCCTCAACAATATCCCATCAGACTTGATAAAAATGTCCAGTTAAACCATTAGGTCCACTTGAACTATTACTATTTAGAGTAAAAATCACCCTTCTGATTTCCACGATTGTTGGCATTTTATTCAACATGTTGTTATCTTCATGATTGACTTGGGGATCAAATCCACTAAAGAATAGCCATTATTCTGCTTTTCCTTTGTAAACTGCTCATGAAAAAATTGAACAACCCTCATGCCTTTCTATTTGATATTTCAAGCAAAAATAATTGAACTTTAGTCATATGTGTGCATGAATGTTAATCATATCAAACATCAGATATTATATCTAAAGTTAGATTTTGTCAAAACTAACTTAAAATAATAAGTATATGTCAAGTGAAATACACATGCAAATATATGAATTTATCATGATTTTACGGGTGCACATAAAAATTGATGAACATAATTAATTCGATTATTCAATATTTTCGTCAATTTTCTAATTTTTTTTTTAAAACAGTTTGATATTTCATTTGATTTTGAAGTCACAGTATTTAACCGAAATACCAAAAGTATATGATTTTAGATATATTAAATTAAGCTTATGCTTAACCCATGGTTTTAATTTGCAATAATTTATGGAAGTCATGATGTATTTATTAAACACTTGCCAAGCTAATTACTATTCCCTTTATTTTATATTAGTCACTTCTCCAGCTTTTCACGCAAATTAAAAAATCATAAATAAAATGATAATTTTATCAATTCACACCTTAATTTTTTTTAGAAATTTTACAAATAAGTGAGAACATTTTTAAAAAGAATTAATCACAAGAGTAATATGAGAAAAAAAAATCATTTGACACTTTCTTAATTTAGTAAAATGATCAACTAATATAGAACAAATTTTTAATATAATAATCAAATAATATGAGCCAGAAGAAACGTCTAATTAATTTGTTGTAACTCTAGATATTTTATCGTTCAAGATGAAAAGATTCTCCATTAAGAGGTATCTTTTGATTCATCAAAAGTTGAAGATTTAAACATGCCACAAAACAAGAGAATCAATTTCCAAAAAATAGCCGAGAGCGTATCCAAGAATGGAACCGAATCAAACCTTTTTGATTCAATAGATATAATCGAAAAATTGAACTAAAATTTTTCAAAAATTAGATTAAAAAAATAATTAAATACTCATTCCTGCCTGTTTTTTTTAAATGGAATTGAAGAATTAAACACTCATTCCTACATCGATAAAACATATTTACATAATTGCTGTAGTTTCTAGCTATAAGCATAAGGGTACAAAAAGCCATAAAAAAATGTCTACATGGTTGTGTACATACAAACATCAAGAGCCCAACAAATGCGGACAGGAGGGTGGGATCTGGTCAGCAGGTTTGTTGCCTTAGTAACTCCCACTAGCAAAACCACAAAGGATAATTAAATAGGGTGAATGGAAAAAAATCAATTAAAAAAATAAAATAATACAGAGATATACCTGATACTAACAAACAAGGCGACATTTGAGCTTCCACAAGAGGAAAGGAATTCCCATCTGGAGAAAGAAAGGAAATGAAGAATATCAAAAATCAAGTCAGTAAAAAAGCGAAGAACAGATTCATCAAGCAGATCAGATAGTTGTCAACGTTAAGAACTTACTCATGGCTAGTTGATGACAAAAAAAAGACCAAATTCGGGCGGAGAAAGAAGATCAACACAAAGAAGCAAAAGAAGAAGAACAGTCAACCAAAAGCTTTTGGTCATGATGACTGTACACGTAAGGCAGTGAGAATGATGCTTTCAGATAGGGCTAAGGATAGATATTTTCTAAGTTTTGTGGGTCGGGTTAGCGGGTTTGGTATGGTATCTTTATATTAGTTTTATTTAGTTCATGGACCAATGTCTTATTTTGATTATTTTTATAAAATGAAAATTTAATTTTTTTTTTTTTAAAAACACTCATTCCTACATGATTTTCTTGTTATGTTTTTACTCATTCCTACACATTTATTATTATTAATTTTCATTTTTTTTTAAAAAAAAGAAGTATAAGAGGGAGTAAAGATTATGTTCTACTGTAGGTGATTTTTGACACGAAGAGAACTTATATTCCATATGAACGTAACTACTACTCGTTTGTTTCAATTTTCAAAATTCATGGAGTAATTAATATTATCCAATATTAAAATTGGCATTATATATATCTTGTCTATATTCTTTTATCTTTGTCAAGCCAAACAGTATATAGTTGCCAAAATCAAGAATATCTTTTTAGGCATATTATTGGCCTGTTGAGAATAAAAGAATATATATTAATATGTCTATTTTTTTATTTGTCACCATGTTTGGATGGTGGGGGCGTAGCCATCTTAGGCGAAGAGTGGTTTATTACACATTTTTTGTTGAAAGATTATGTGGTGTGCATAGGTTAAATGTTATTTATATGTTATGAGTATATATTTAATTTTGCATATTCTTGCAACAAACTAAAAAAAATATGCACTCTTGTAAAAAAGTTAAAGTTAATTTTTTGGAATATGATAGATTGTTTTAGTAAAGTTTTTAGAATATTCTAGAGCAGTTTTAATTTTAGAATAATTATCCTATAGAAATATATAGATATTTTAAAGTAGAATATCATGGTACTAGATTTTCCTTGTAGGTGTTCTAGAGAATCATAGAATAGTTTAGATCCTATAGTATCCAGAACCATCCAAAGACAAGTATAAATAAGGGTGGTCTTATATATTTGTAAATCAACCAAAATAATCCATAAAATGAAATCAATTCAAGAGTCTTCTTCTCTACCAAAATATTATAAACTGGAATATAATATTACTAGAATTTTCTTCCTGATGTTCTCTATAGAATCATAGAATGCTTTAGATCATTTTTAACTTTCGCTTCTTTAATTGAATCTTTCGATCTTAATTGACGATCTTAGTTAAGGTCTTCCCCATTATACTTTTCTTTTACTATTCTCTACTATTCTTCGCCAAATTCATGGCTCCATGACCATACTATAGCCAAATGCAACTTATAACAACAACAACAATAATTTCTACAAATAGGGACAAGAGAAAAGTACATGGAGACTCCTATTTTTAAAAAAATAAAAAGTTATTTTCAATATATTCTTGGCCAAATACAACTAATTAAAAAGACAAAATCGTTAGGAGTATATGTCACATGGATTTGTTTGGTTAAATGGGTGGTATTCAAAAAAGGAGGGCCTGTTTCTAATCATATACAAGGAATTATGCATAAATTAATGTGCCTTGTGCAAAACTCTTAATTAATAAGAAAAGGGGAGTTTTTAAAAATACCAAGTTTTTGGATAAAAATTACATGCCCCTACCGAATTATTGAAAAATACCATATAAAATACCAACTTTATTTACAAATTTAGGAGAGAGAGTGTTTTGAGTGTGATTATTGTGGTGTGTGGTATGATATAATAGTGTTGGAAAATGAAAAAGAGTGTGTTTTTTTTGGTATTTTGATAAATAAATTTTAAAGTGTAATTTTGGGGGTGAAAGTTGTTATTTGTGTAAAAATTTCATAAGAAAATGAGGGTCCTCTTGTATATCATATGTGATTAATTATCTCAGCATAGATAATCTAATAATGAATTTAAGTTTTATATATTATTGGGAAAATGTAAAAGTATCCTTTTGAAAATTTTAGTGACACACTTTAATTATACATGAGTCCTATTATTCTTGAATTATTTAAAATGTAATAAACATACTCGCCAATGCTGAGATGACACAGTGAGTGCGTTCATTCTCTTAGAGACATGTCAGAAGAAAGTATTAAATTTTTATTAATATGGACACACATATTTTAATTGGACATTTTTATAATTACCTAACATTAAAACTTAAGTTGATATCTTTTTAGTTAATTTTTGGGAAAATGCATAAGTATCTCCCTCAAGTATAGTCGAAATCTCATCGACACACCTTAACTATACATGGGTCCTATTACCCCTCCCCTCCCCTCCCCTCCCCTGAATTATTTTAAAGTGTCATAAACACACCCTTAACACAAAACAATGCGAACGTGATTAAATAAACTTGGGGCAAATTTTCCATTTAATTTTTTTTATTAATCATTCTTATCTCACTATTTATAAAAACCAAAATAATTTCTAATTCAATTAGGTTATTGTGTCACTCATTTTTACAAGTCATCAATTATTTATAAAGAACTACAAAAAAAGGTAAAAGTAGAAAAATAAATTAACCATAGATAAGCGAGTTTTAAACTTTCAATTTAAATTTTCGAAAATGAGTCTTTTGTGAAAGAGAGAGAACTCGTTTCCTAACATGTCATGACAGTTTAGTAGTTACATGGTGGCTGTAGTGATGATAATGAAGGAGATGAAATCAAATGACATGAATTTTTTTTAGATCTAACAATTCATTGATGTGGCACTGGCATAATGATGATCTGGAGGTGAGTGTAAAGCACCTCCCATCATGTGAGTGGTAAATATAACTCAGTCATGAGAGCATGCATTGTAAATAAAATACCGTTTCAAAGCATTAATGAATGCAACACAATATATGAAAAAGATATAATACTCAAACTGCTCAACTCTGAAAAGGATAGCTCAACTCAACTAAGTATGCAACATAATAAGAGAAAATACTTATGATAAAGAAATAATACAACTTAATGTATAGAATATAAAGCTTTACTTCTTAGGGAGTTTCTCTAACCGACAACCATCATTATGAGCTTTGTGATGATACAATGTCTTGCCCATGTTGCTAGAGCCATTTCATAACTTGCCAGAGCAAGGGACAAACCTAACTTATGGATCTATCTAATATGATTTCTTAAAGGCAAGTGAGAAACTGTACAAATGTTGGTACAATCCTATCCTATGTTGCCTATGTAGTTTATAGAGTTCGAGTTATCTAAGCTCTTACCCATATCAGTGCTTAATACTTCTCCCAAAATATAGTTTGTTATACTTAATTCAATATTTTGAAAATATTATCTTTTTAGGACTTGAGGTAGTTACTCAAACTACTCTTAAAAGAGAAAATTGTCTTTGGGGTATCTCAGTACTCAAATAACTAAGGGTGGAAAAATTAAACCCAACCCGTTCAACTTGCTCAACCTGTTGAAATTTGGGCAGGTTATTAACCGTCCATTTATTAGCTCAACTCATCTCAACCCAACCCATTTAAAATTGGATTGATATTCAACCCAAATTGACTCGAGAGAGATCTTGTCAAAATATTTTTAAAACACTTTTTTTTTAAAATTTGATATGTTTTATATAGCGAAAATAAAGGAAAATGTAATTTAATTAAGTACTAAAATATCGAAAGAGAACAAATAAAGTAAGAAAAACTTTGTAAAAGTTGGGTCACATTGGGTCTTGACTTGCTCTATAACTCATTACTCAATCCGTTTTGATCCAAGCAAATTTGTGTTGGGTTAGATCGGGTCTTGACCCATTTATTATCTTAAACCCATTATAACATGTTCAAATTTAACCCAATCCATCCCATCCCATTGCCACTCCTACAAATAACTTATTTAGATTTCAAAGTTTCTCTTAAATGTTATCTTTGGCAAAATATTTAGTTCCCTATACGCTTCTCTAAAACTTTTTTTTTTTTGGCGAGTCTTCTCCGAAGTTGTTCTAAAACTCTTTTTATAAATCAATTCAAGCAATTATATGATTAGAAAAGGATCTCTTTTCAAATACTTCACAAGTCAGCTCAAGAATTAGGGTTCATGCTGAAATATAGACTTGAACAATATCACAACAATACCCAATAATATGAAGAGAATAACTCAATAATTGGGTTATTCAACAATAGGCTTAAGTTGAAATTTCTCAAAAATATAAAAACGAGTAAACAAGGAGTTGTGTGCCAATTATTCAGTTAAATGATATTGAGCATATCTTACATTTCTTCTCAAGAAATAAGTGGGTTATTGCTTGATAAAATTGTGTTCAATTTTATATGTGACAATTCTTTCAAGAATCTTTTCTTTAGTTAAGGGAAGAATCCGCTCGAATTGAATTCTTTTAGAAACATATCGAAAGAGAATTGAATATGATTAGTTAATATCTAATTGGTAAATAAAATCTATATTTTTAACAAGTTGCAAAAATATTTTATTAAATATTCAATATAATTTCATAAAATTTAATTTCACTCAACCAACATATTCTAACCAGCCCAAAGAATCTTCCAATCAATTCATGTTTAACTATTGCTCAACAACAGACTCTGGTACTGCTAGTGACAAGGGAAAAAGTCATCAAAGCATTGAAGGAAATGTCTAATGATTAAGGCAAAAAAAAAAAAAAGAAGCTAATTGCTTTGGTATACTTAGTTGAATAAAAATTAAATTTCGATAAAAAAGATTGAGAAATCTTAGATAGTGCATAAACAAAGAGAAAAGTATTAAAAACACTTTAATTCTTGGTATGAATTATTAGTTTCATTCTTGAACTATTGATAGTGTTAAAAACACCCCTCTACTTGACTAACTAAACTTAAATATACCCCTGATTTTGTAATAACAGTGAAATTCCCCCCAAATTATTGTCAAGTTAAGGGGTATTTTTAACATTTATGATAGTTCGGGAGTGTATTTTAGTTTAGTTAGCCAAGTAGAGAGGTGTTTTTAAGACTGTAAATAATTCAGGAATGAAACTAATAACTTGCGTCAAATTCAAAAGTGCTTTTAATAGTTCACTTTTTAAAACAAATTTAACCTTTTCAACGATATTGTATAAGAACTAGAACTACAAGTTTGGACTTAATAATTAATTACAAATGTAGGACTAGTCTCTACTAGCTACTCTCCCTTGTCACACCCTCTAACCCTTTTTAATAATTTGATTATCAATTAGCAAATCAGAAATCTAATGAACTGAAAAATATTCTAGTATTACTTTTGGACATGGTCAATAATCTTAATTAATATAACTATGTATACATGTTTAAAGAATTAATGGAGTCAATTGAGTTGCTTTCAAATGTTTGAGGACCCTATGTGACACAAATTCCTAATACTTTTCAACTTGTACTTCCTCTTTTTGTAAAGTCAAACTGATAATGTATATGTGTCCCAAATTAATTTAAATACTCACATTCCATATTTAATTTGTGGTGAGGCAAAATCTATAGGCAATAGCATGGCTTTTCAAAATTATTGAAGGTCTCTTCAACTATCCTATTTTAGATCACGAAAAGTGAATAATATTGTTCTTTTCCTAATATATATAAGAGGTTTGAGAATCGAGCCTTAGGTATTGATAAATCCTTGATAGCGCGAGATTTCTTCAAATGTGACCCTATATATACATTGCGAATTTGAACTAGTGTAACTCTAATACAGATACCAATTAAACAACGGATGATAAGAAATATAAGAATTTGAATTAGTCTAACTCCAATACAGAACTATGGAAGAAATATAAAAATAATAACCCTATTTTACTCGTTATATGAAGGATTTAATGACACGGAATAGTCATATAGTTTTTTAACAATATGAATTTAATTAGTATCATTGAAGGGTTTTTCACATACCCTTTTGATTTTTCTTTTCTTGGAAAGTTGAGCTCCTTCACATGCTTAAAAAGGTAACGACCAAACATAAAGGATTTAATATACTTAAGGATACTAACACACATTAATCAAATAAATGAATATTAATTGTTCACATCCCTTTTCATTTTACAAATGTTATTTTCACACTTAAAAGCTCACAATCCTTTTCATGTTTCTGCTTTAAAATTGAATTATTGGTTAATTAATTATAGCATTTTATATAATCATCTATAATATGTGTTGCTTTCCTATCCATCTTACCATTTTACAACTATTGCCCCTCACAATCTTGAGTTTAAAAGTCAACCAACAAGAATGGCCCCCTCAGCTTAACTAGTCAGCACATCGAATTAAATACTCTCTTCATTCGAAAATAGATATTATCTTGGCGAAAATTATAAATAATCTTAATATAAGTGTTATTTAAAAAAATTATGATAAAAATTAGTTATTTTTCAATAATATACTTATAGCCCATCTACTTAATAGTGTTTAAATTTTAGACATATTTATTGAATAAAAATAATTTAATAAACTATACATTGTATTTGTTTTTCTTTAATGAGCATGATGTTTGCTGAAATCACACTTGTTTTAGGGGGGAACAAAGTACTACATAATTAAGAACTTGCATTATTGTGTCTTTTATAAAATAATGACAAAAGAAGTCACATGTGTCATTAGGTCATAACATTTGCAATTGGTAGGAAAAAATGAGCAACGGCTGATGATACTGTTTATTTTAGTTTATACCAATGATGTACTTTTTAGATTTTTTTTTATAGACTTATTAAGCAAAGGCTTTTGTGTTACTTTGTGTTGTCACTTACTATATCAGAGAAATAGGCCCCTAAATATATCTGACGTGATATCTTATACTAGGTATGTTATTCGAGTCAATCAAATGATAATTTGTATTAGGTGTGATATTCAATTAGTATCAGATATGGTACTCAAGCTAATCAAGAAAGATTTTATACCCCACATAAAATTAGAGTCAACTATTAGTAATGCTAAATCAGATGTGATAATCAAGTCAACCGCCAGTAATCTCATAGCAGGCGTGGTACCAGAGCCAACTAACAATCACAAACAGTATACACATTCACAATCACAATGAAACAACGGAACTTGTAAGAAACAAATAAAATTAAACAAGTCCTAGCATGAGATTGATAATATGATTGTATTAACATGCATTGTACAACATAATAAGCGGTTTTTGAAATTTTTCTGCATTAATTGGTGATTAATCCTGTCGTAGTGGCCACCGACTAGCTATAATGGCTTGCACGGGACGAAATCAAAAGCCTCCCCTAAAGTTATCATTTCACAACACACCCTCAAACCTTGACGTTCTAAAATAATCATTTCCCGTGAAGTTCGATATCGAGAGTTCGATCTACTCACTTGAATTCACTTTTGAAAAGTCTTATGAAACCCTTAACGTCTTAGCTAACTGAAATTCATCCCAAGCGTATGTAACACTCGATAAAATTATCAAAATACCCCTAGATGAGAGACGTGTGCATAACGCGTCTTTTCAATCTCTGATGGCAAATCTGAGGCAAAAAATGCTATCAACATGAAAACTTGAGTGAGAAAGTGGTCTCGATTAATTTTTAGAGCAATCAGATCAAATGATAATTTTTTGATGTGAAAATAATTTCCAGAATAAGTGCGCGATAAATGTGCGACGCACACCTGCCGCGGAGTTACATTTAGATTTGGTCCAAATATTTTTTATGGAATTAGAAAACTCGATTGGAGAATTTTTAGTGAAAAAACTCAAAATTGGGCACAGTCCGCATCGGGGACCCGCCTTCCCCGAGGTGAACTTTTTTTCACTTTTTGTGAGGGGCATTCAAAACTTTTCCAACCACTCCTATACTGAAAACACGATCTAAATGGGTCATTTTGAGCGTAAAAAAAGGTTTTAATCCCCATTCCTATGTCTTTTCTAATTTCTAACAAAGACTAGGGCTAAAGAGGAAAAAAGAGGAGCGACAACTTAAGGAAATTGAGGAGGGTTCGTACGAACTTAAGTGTCAAAGCTTCATACCAGGTATGTAAGGCTAAACTAAAACATGTAATTGTCCTTCCATGTGCCCCCACTGATGGTAATAGAGGAGTTGAGAGTATAATGAGTCTACATACATGTTTCTTGAATGTTTTCTTGTAAATTATATGTATATTACATGTATTTTCATGTGTTGATGATCATCACAAACTTAATTTACTGAATAGATATTTTTACATGAGTTATTTTTACAAATCCTATATGTTACTTTGTAAAAGAATGCATGGACCTAGGGATTAAGAGAAGAGCCTTGACTTGAGTATGTTGATTTTGATTGTGATGTGAACATGATGATGAGTTGATAGAGCTTGATGGTCCCATGAGTATTCATAATTGAACTCTAGAGATATGTCTAATTGACTTCCTTCTAATGATTGATCTAAACCTTGAGCTACCTAATGAGAATTAAGTTGATGAGATGATTGGCCGAAAGACCTAATTGAGTTGAGTTAATAAGATAATGAGAGTCTCTACGAGACTAATTGAGATGATTGATGGAGATGAAGAGTCTTGTGAGCGCTGAGTCTTAGGAGGAGTATCGAGCACTGAAACGAGTAAGAGTAAGTCCAACTCGAACTCATTAACTATGTCGCAAGCATAGGAGTAGACTAAGTCCGTTAAGTCGGATAGGTCCTTATTTTGTGAACTAAGTCTGTTAAAGTCGGACAGTTTCCTACTTTTAGGACTAAGTCCATTAAAGTCGGACATGTCCCCATTCTATTGTCCTAAAATAATAGTACTTGATTTGATTAATTGTCCGGATCCATCATGGATTCTATTCATTCTGTATCTGGCAAGTACGCAACAGCTGTGGCAACATCAGTGAGATTGTTATACAATTACTAGCTCATAAGTGATTGTTGTCGGATAAGAAAACTCCCAAATAGGTCCCACATTGATAGTACTTTGAGTTGAGTTGAGTTGATTGATGAGTTTTAGATTGGTATTGATGAGTCATTTATCTACTCTTTGTTCTTGTTTTAGATAGACATTTGACATCCTGATTAAGTATCTTATGAGTTGATGTGATTCTATACTATTCTACCTATATCTGTTCTAGTCAACCATTTTACATACTCGTATATTCCACGTACTAACGTCCATTTGGACTGCATCTTTTCATGATGCAGATGCAGGTATTAAAGATCATCAACAAGTGCATCGTTGAGGATCTGTCGTTGTGAGCAGAGTTGGTGAGCGTCCTTTACTTCGGAGGATCGTTATTTTATTTTAATTTAGCTTTCTAGAGTTAGACTTGATTTAGCTTTGTTTTGTTTTGAGGTAGCCCTGAGTCTGTCATTGACACCAATTGCTAGTGATAGAGGCTTCATAGACTAGAGTCGAGTTGTTGAGCTGAGATTCTGTTGAGCAGCTTCTTTCAGACTAGCCTATTTTATATATATATATAAATAAATAAATAAATAAATATATTTCCTTAAGACTTAGATTGTTCATCACTATTTATCTTTAGTCTTCCGCTGGTTGGTTAGTTATGTTGAATGAATAAATGTGATTTGGCCAAGTGGTTCGCCTAGGGACTAGCAATAGACTCTGAGTGTTGATCACGTCTTGGGTACCCTCTCGGGGAATGAGAAACTTGGAATCTGAGCATAGAGTTCAAGTGTCCTAGGGAATCTATGAAGCCGTGTCTAGTAGAGTCTTCTTTATGGGTGTGTTGTGCACCACACTGCATAAACAGGAGGCTATAGGACATTAGGTATGGTTACACTTCTTTCTTATTCCAACTCGTGCGATAGAGTTGAACTCTATGAAAGCTCTCATCTAATTCGTGCATTACGCGTTTACAGAATTGTGATCATGCCTCCAAGAAGAGCTGTTAGAGGAAGAGGACGTGCTGCCAGACAAAATGTTAACCAACATGAGCCCTAGGATCATGATGAACCCATAGGCCCAACTATCTCTGTTAAGCAACCACCATAAGCTGAATCAAATACTGAGCTTCGTCATGCTATCTGGACTTTAGCCCAAGCTGTTACAACACATCCTGCTAGACAAGGAGTGGGTAGACAAGATACTCCAAATACATCCAGGGCCCGTGAGTTTTTGAGGATGAACCCGCCTGAGTTCACACGGTCTACACCCTATTAAGACTCAGAGAACTACATTAAGGAGCTCCAAAAAGTGTTTCAGGTGATGCATGTGGTTGATGTTGATAGAGTTGAGTTGGCTATGTACCAACTCAAAGGTGTTTCCAGACTGTGGTTTGACCATTAGAAGAAGGGTAAAGGAGAGGATGCTCCAGTTCTGACTTGGACAGTGTTTGAGGATGCTTTCTTGGGGCGAGAGATGAGGGAGGCCAAGGTAAGAGAGTTCTTGAATCTGAAACAGGGCTTCATGACAGTGCAGGAATATGGGCTCAAGTTCACCCAGCTATCTCGCTATGCTCCTATGGTTGCTGATATGAGAAGGAGAATGGGGTTGTATGTTGATAGGCTGAACAAAGCGCCAAAGAAAGATAGAAAGGAAGCAATGCTTATGAGTGATATAGATATTGGAAGGTTGATGACTTATGTACAACAAGTTGATGAGGAAAGACAACAAGACAGGGAAGAGTGCAGAAATAAGAAAGCAAAGACGTCCAACCATGAGGTTGGTAAGAGAGAGAATGGGAATGGGAGCCATTTTTAAATAGGACCTTTATCTACTAGCGTGGACCGAGGTTCCTAAGGCGAGATGCCTTGTGGGACGTGAGGAAAACTTCACTTGGGAGAATGTCATGGAGGGAGTGTTGGATGTTACATGTGCGGCCAAATGGGTCACCTTCAGAGGGAATATCCAATGTGGTCCAAAAAAGCCCAATCATCTGTGCTAGCACCACCAGCCAAAGGGGATCAGAGGGGTACTACTTTAGGCATAAATCGATTGCACGCCATGCAAAGTTACCAAGATTGGGAGAACCCGCCAGATGATGTCACGGGTATGTTTTGAGTCCCTACTATAGCTTTGATTTTTTGATCCACATCTTTTGTGACCCTCCCTTCATTGATGAGTTTATCCTAATTGAGTGAGTTGATAGCAATTGTACCATTCTTGTCCACCATAAAGGTACCACAGTTGATCTACTTGAGTTAAAGGTGAATGATTCCGATGTTATTGTACGCATGGACTGGCCTTAGGCTAGTTACGCCGTTGTTAATGGTAGGAGTTAGAGTATCAAGTTTCAGATGTATTATTGTGCTTATTCTTGCATAGAAAGGTAGTAGTTTTGGGTTTCGCCAAAGGGGGAGATGATGAGTCCTTTCAGGTCCAGATGGTGATGTTGATAGTAGTAGACTGAGAGCAAGGGTAGGTGAGGAGGACTGAATGTATTGTACTAGTGCCACATAGGGATAGAGATAGGGAAGAGGTGAGAGATGAGACCTTATGACGTACAATAGATAGGTAAGAGTAAAATTAGAGTGTCTCTAGATAAGAATGTGTTGGTATGTCTTTGAGTGAAAACTCATTCAATGGTGGAGCCAGAAGTGATAAGTAGGCTTGATAATACTTAGATATAGTGAAGTGGTCAGAGTGATAGGCTTGAATGCGCGGTTGTGATAGACTATTGAAGATTTCGTGACAAGGGTTTCGAGAAAGAGTAGTGAAGTAGTGGAGGAGACTAGTGATCTTTTAATGAAAGTCCCTGTGGATGTATATAGCTTAAGTTTTGAGGTTATCTTTGTATGAATATGATCATCTTAGGAATAGCACTTTGGGACTTAGAAATAGGCTTGAACGAAATAAGATGATGTAAAAAGTGTAGATTTGAATGGGAGCTATGAGCTGGAACTATAAAGTGTAGTGCCATGAAAAGGGGGGTAGTTGAGATGAGGGGTTAAGCTTGAGAGTGTCCATAAAGTCGTGTAGATTAAGATGGTTCCATTCTTGATTAGAGTTGATGATTTCCTTCTTGAGTTCAAATGACTGATTGTAGAGACGTTCAAATGATCCGAATTGATTGAACTTTGACGTTGATGGTGAGAATGTCTGAGATAATATCTCCACTCTTGATCTGAACCAATTTGTCTATTCCTGAGTTGATGTACCTATTCCTGAGTCTGAGTAGAGATTGTTTAAGATTGATGAAGAGTCGAGAGTTTGATTAATTGAGTAAGTATAGATAAGAGTCTTAATTGTATTCGTGTCTTGATGTCTACCTTTACTCATCACTCGAGGACGAATAATTCCAAGGGGGAGATGATATAATACCTAGTAAAATTATCAAAATAACCCTAGATGAGAGATGTGCACATAACGTGTCTTCCAAACCTTCAGTAGCAAATTCAAAGTCGAAAATGCTATCAACATGAAATATTTGAGTGGGAAAGTGATCTCGGTTGAATTTTTGAGCAACCGGATCAAAAGATGATTTTTTGATGCAAAAAAGATTTCCAGAATAAGTGCGCCACAAGTGTGCAACGCGCACCTGCCGCAGAATTACATTTAGATTTGGTTTAAATATTTTTTACAGGATTGAAAAATTGATCAGAGAATTTTCGACGAAAAAACCTGAAATTGGGCACAGTCTGCGTGGCGGACCCGCCTTCCCTGAGGCAAACCTTTTTTCATTTTTCGTGAGGGGCATTCTAAACTTTTTCCAACCCCTCCTAAACTTAAAACACGATCTAAATGGGTCATTTTGAGCGTAAAAAAAGGTTTTAATCCCTATTCCTAAGTCTTTTCTAAGTTCTAACAAATACTAGGGCTAAAGAGGAGAGAAGAGGAACTCGAGTAGGGTTCGCACGAACTGGAGTATTAAAGCTTCATACCAGGTATGTAAGACTAAACTAAAATATGTAATTGTCCTTCCGTGTGCCCCCATTGATCGTAATAGAGGAGTTGAGAGTATAATGAGTCTACATACATGTTTCTTGAATATTTTCTTGTAAATTATATATATATTACATGTATTTTCATTTGTTAATAATGATCATCACAAACTTAATTTACTGAATAGATATTTTTACATGAGTTATTCTCACAAATCCTATATGTTACTTTGTAAAAAAATACATGAATGGACCTAGGGATTGAGTCTAGAGCCTTGACTTGAGTATATTGATTTTGATTGTGATGTGAACATGATGATGAGTTGATAGAGCTTTATGGTCCCATGAGTATTCATAATTGAACTCTAGAGATATGTCTAACTGACTTCCTTCTAATGATTGATCTAAGCCTTGAGCTACCTAATGAGAATTGTGTTGATGAGATAATTGAGAAGATATGCCGAAAGGCCCAATTGAGTTGAGTTAATGAGATGGTGAGAGTCTCTGCGAGACTAATTGGGATGATTGATGAGATGAAGAGCTTTATGAGCACTGAGTCTTAAGAGGAGTATCGAGCACCGAAACGAGTAAGAGTAAATCCAACTCGAACTTATTAACTACCTCGCCAAGCGTAGGAGTAGACTAAGTCTGTTAAAGTCGGGCATGTCCTTATTTTGTGAACTAAGTCTGTTAAAGTTGGACAGGTTCCTATATTTAAGACTAAGCCCATTAAAGTCGGACATGTCCCCATTCTATTGTTTAGAAACAATAGGACTTGATTTGGTTAATTGTTCGGATCTATTATGGATTCGATTCATTCTCTACCTGGCACGTACGGAACAGTTGTGGCAGCATCAACAGGATTTTTGTACAATTACTGGCTCATAAGTGATCGTTGTTGGATAAGAGAAACTCCCGGATAGGTCCCACACTGATAGTACTCTGAGTTGAGTTGAGTTGAGTTGATGAGTTTTGGATTGTTATTGATGAGTCATTTATCTACTCTTTATTCTTGCTTTAAATAGACATTTGACATCATGATTGAGTATCTTATGAGTTGATGTGATTCTATATTATTCTGCCTATATCTATTTCATTCAGCCATTTTACATACTCGTACGTTCCATGTACTGACGTCCATTTGGTCTGCATCATGAAATGATACACAGGCAGGTACTAGAGATCGTGAACATGCGCATCATTGAGGATCTATCACAATTAGCAGAGTTGGTGAGCCTCCTTTACTTCGGAGGATCATTATTTTATTTTCATCTAGCTTTCTAGAGTTAGACTTGATTTAGTTTTATTTTGTTTTGAGGTAGCCATGAGTCTGTCATTGACACCAATTGATAGTGATAGAGCTTCATAGACTAGAGTCGAGTAGTTGAACTGAGATTCTATTGAGCTAGCTTCTTTTAGACTAGCTTGTTTTATTTATATTATTTCATTGAGACTTAGATTATTCACGACTATTTATCTTTAGCCTTATGGCTGATTGGTTAGTTATGTTGAATGAATGAATGTGATGAGACCAAGTGGTTCGCTTGGGTACTAGCAATAGTCTCTGAGTGTCGATCATGTCTTGGGTACCCTCCCGAAATGTGACAGCTCAAACATTACCTCCAATCTTTTTTTGGATCATCCTAGCTTTCACCTTCCTTACAAATTGTTTGAACCTAGCCTAACCTGCAATTTTTAACTAATTGTCGCAGAAATTTTCTAGCTCAAATATTTTTGCCATGGACTTACCCATAAATGAACGGAAGGATTGCTACATTCATAGTTGAAGCGTTATGACCTGTCTCACTCATCATTTACGATAGCCTTGTTTGTCCACCTAAACAAATCTATTCATTATTAATGGAAGAGGATGCAACCTCCTCGTTAAGCTACATATCATTCTATTAATTTTTTCATTTGTAAGCATATTAGTTAACTAAAATTCAAATTTAATAATAATAGTAATAATAATAATTTAGATAACAATGAATTTCATTGCGAGTGCTCCGAAAAAATTGCACAATTTTTTCAATTTCAAAATTTAATAGAACACATTGATGGCCCTTTTCATGATTAAAAAAAAAATGAAAATCTGTAACGGGAAAAAATTGGAAAAATACCACACATGAAATTACCCTATGCTCGATGAAGAAAAACAATTTAACCTTTAATATTGAAATTTGAAAGTTATTAACTTTTAATGTATTTCAAGTAAATATACATTTCAAATAATACATATCAAAAAAATTAATAAATTTGAAATATTACACATGTCAACACCATATTTAATTTGAAAAAAATTCAAATAATAAATGTAAA
Source organism: Solanum rostratum (assembly GCA_029948455.1). Classification (NCBI taxonomy): domain Eukaryota; kingdom Viridiplantae; phylum Streptophyta; class Magnoliopsida; order Solanales; family Solanaceae; genus Solanum; species Solanum rostratum. Next base: position 9,215,531 of record CM057053.1, on the reverse strand, counting down.
AATAATTAATAAATTTAAAAATGTTTGTCAACTTTTCCAAAAGTTTTCAACAAATGGCGTTAACCAATTAATGTGGCTTTAACATTTATATTTGATTGTATATTTATTTCTAGTTTCTAAATACATAGATATGAACAAAATTAGAAAACAATCCGTTAAAAAAAGAAAAAGAAGGAGGGACGTGGGTTCAAGAAAAAACCCACCCATTTTATCACTTTTATTGTTTCTATCTGCCACTTGGCAGTTTGAAGGATATTTTATTTTAAAATCTTCCATGTTTGTAATTTTTTAAAACAAATAATCAACATTTTGTTTTTAAATTAAAAAAAAACTGCAGTTGATATAATTTTACAAATGCAGTAATAGTGCATCATATAAATGCACCCAGAAAAATGAACTTAACAATATTAATTATCTATCTATGTATAATTGGATTATCACGTGTTAGCACCTAAAAAAATTGTATTTCTCATTAAAATTAAAAATTATGTTAAGTATTTTTTCCAGTTTTTTCTTAATAAATTATTAAATTTAAATTCAGACAGTTTAAATTATAGTGATGATTATCTATATATTCAAAATTTAAAATAATTTGAAATTAATTAAAATCTATGCCACATTGACGGTACGTTTATGTTTTTTTTTTACTACCTTTTTTATAGTAACTACAACGACAATTTTTGTCTCATGTGGTAGTTAATTTAGTTTGTTTAACTCTAAAATTCTTTTTAATTTTATATATGTTTAATTAATGGAAAACCTTGGACTTAGTGGTGCTTTAGAGGAAATGATGGTTTAATTCAAGAGAGATTGGATAGAATCATTAGCTCTGCGAGTTGGAAATTAGAATTTAACCTAGCCAACGTTAGTATTCTGGAAACTGAAGCTTCTGATCATAATGCGTTGTTAATAAACACAAAGTTGAACTTTAGGAAAAAGAAGAGAAGATTTTATTTTGATAAACGTTGGACTGAAAAAGAAGAAGTTAATAGAACTATCAATCGATCTTGGAATAGAAATATTGGAGGGTTTGAACAATCTAAAATAAATTTCAAAATTAAGAATTGTCGAAGCTCCTTATTAACTTGGCTTAAAGGGGAGAAAGAAAATTCTAGGAAAAAAATTCAAGGGATTAAGAATAGAATTGATGATCTTAAAAATGATCCTAGAAATTTTGATCTTAATAAGTTGAGGTTGCTTCGATCTTAATAAGAAATTCTTTGCCATATCATATGTTCCCAATTCTTCAGTGAGGTGATACTCTATTCTCATCTAGTGTATGACTGTCAAGCCTATGGCCTGGTCCCATGTACCACTTGTTGATTGTCATTCATGTTGAGTTTCGAGGATGAGAAGCGATAACTTCATTCATTAATGTTGATCTTACCTCATGGATCTAAGAGTTTCCAGTCCTATGTTGAATGAGATGTGACCTGAGTTTTACACTATGTATAGTTCTATAAACTCAGAATGTGTCTTGATAGACGAGGGAGATCGTACTTCATTTTGAATGTTCTCAGACAAGATTTCTCGGTTGAATCGTGCTAATGATCTTTCGTTCCAAGCCCTTTCAGTGATCCTACTTTCCAGTCTTTATAGAAATATTGATGATAGTAGATGAGTGATGGTTGATGAGGGAGAATGAGTGTTCTTGATTCTGATAATGATGTGATATCGTTTCCTTTAAGGTCATATATGTGGAGGAGGAGTTAGAGAAATCTCGATGAATGTAATAGATAGGTAAAAGAGTGCCTCTCATGATAAGAGTTCATGCGATTGAGGGTGTAGATGTGCTATGGTAGGTTTGAAGATTCTCAAGTGAGGTTGATCTTAAAGAAGCCATTAAGTAGTTAGAGTGATAAGGTTGAATGTGTGGTTACTATTATGTGAGTGTATTAAGATGATGAGAATGAACAATATTCTCTAAGTAAAGTTCATTATAGGGATATGAAACATAAATTTCGAGGGGTTAGATTGGTGTAAGTATGATCATCCTAGGACTAGCACCTTAGGACTTAAAGTTAGGCGTGAACAGAATAAGAGGATGTGGATAGACAGAGAGTTGAATAGGAGCTATAAACTTAAGTTGAAGGAGCGTAGTGCCAGGAAAAGGAGCATGAGAATATCCTTCCATGTGCCCTTATTGATGGTAATAGAGGAGTTGAGAGTATAATGAGTCTAGATACATGTTTCTTGAATATTTTCTTGTAAATTATATATATATATATTACATGTAGTTTTATGTGTTGATGATCATCATAACCTTGATTTTACTAGATTAAATACTTTACATGAGTTATTTCATAAACCCGATATGTTACTTTGTAAAAGAATGCATGAATGAACCTAGGGGTTGAGTCTAGAGCCTTGACTTGAGTATGTTGATGATGATTATAATGTGAGCATGATGATGAGTTAATAGAGTTTGATGATCCCATGAGTATTCATAATTGAACTCCAGAGTTTTGTCTAATTGACTTCTTCCTATTGACTAATATAAGCCTTGAGCTATTGATGAGAATTGAGTTGATGAGATAATTTGAGATGATAGGCCAAAAGACCCAAATGAGTTTGAGTTAATGATATGATGAGAGTCCTGACGAGACTAATTGAGCTAAATGAGATGGATGTCTTATGAGCATGGAGTCTTGGGAGGAGTATCGAGCACCGAAATAAGTAAGAGTAACTCCAAGTCGCACTCATTAACTACGTCGCTAAGCGTAGGAGAGGATTGAACCGTTAAGGCAGATGTTTTAACGTGGTGAGTTAAAGTTCCTGAAATAATAGTGGACTTGATTGCCAAATCCATTATGAATTCGAGGTGTTCTTTACCTGGCAAGTACGGAACGGTTGTGGCAACATCAGTGAGATTATTGTATGATCACTGGCTCATAAGTGATTATTGTCGGATAAGAGAAACTCCCAAATAGGTCCCACACTGATAGTACTCTGAGTTGATTTGATTGGATGAGGTTGGATTGGTTGAGATTGGTCATTGTCTACTCTTTATTCTTGCTTTAGATAGACATTTGACATTCTGATTGAGTATCTTCTGAGTTGATATTATCCTTGTTTATTCTGCCTATATCTATTTCATTCAATCATTTCACATACTCGTATATTCTACGTACTGACGTCCATTTGGACTGCATCACTTAATGATGCAGAGACAGGTACTAGAGATCGTCAACAGGTGCTCCGTTGAAGATCTATTGCAGTCAACTAAGTTGGTGAGCCTCCCTTACTTCGAAGGATCATTATTATATTTTCATCTAGCTTCCTAGAGTTAGACTCGATTTAGCTTTATTTTGTTTTAAGGTAGCCATGTGTAACGACCTGGCCCAACACTTTGAAGTATTATCCGCTCTTGGGCCTAGCCCATCACGGATTTGTCCCTTTGGACTCACCCCAAAAGGCGCCTCACAGTATGTAGACCAATCCTTTACTCATATACCCAACATCTCTCCTGTGTTTTGCCGATGTGGGAAATCTCATCTCAAGATGGGTTGTTAAATACACCCCCTCTATGGATTAAGTGTCCTAGCTGAGGTTTGCCCCACCGCATGGGATTCGCCTAGAATCAACACTGAGGTTTGTCCCGCCTCACCGGGATTCGCCTAAATTCAGTTGAACTCTAGCCCCACATCGACAAGGCTGACACAGGAGTGGTTTTTGATACCATCTGTAACGACCTGGACCAACACTGTGAAGTATTGTCCGCTCTTGGGCCTAGCCCATCACAGATTTATCCCTTTGGGCTCACCCCAAAAGGCACCTCATAGTATGTAGACTAGTCCTTTACTCATATACCGACATCTCTCTTGTGTTTTGCCAATGTGGAATATCTCATCTCAAGATGGGTTGCTACACCATAGGTTTGTCATTGGCACCGATTCATAGTGATAGAGGCTTTATAGACTAGAGTCAAGTTGTTGAGTTGAAATTCTGTTGAGCAAGTTTCTTTCAGACTAGCCTGTTTTATTTATATGATTTCTTAGACTTAGATTATCCACCATTTATTTTCTTTAGTCTTCCGTTGAGTGGTTAGTTAATTTGAATGATTGAATGTGATGAGACCAAGTGGTTCGCTTGGGACTAGCAATAGTATTTGAGTATCGTCCACGTCTAGGGTACCCTCCCGGGACGTGACATTAAATGTGCTTTCTGTCAATTCTGTTATTGCTAAAAGATTGAGACTGTGGTACGGAGTGTGTAAAGGATGTGGTTTGGAAAGTGAAACTATTGATCACATGTTGTTTAGGTGTCTTAGCTCTCAATTAGTTTGGAGAATTTGTCCCATTAATTGGCCTAACTTAGAAAATACTATAAATTTTGTGAGATGGTGGATCGATCTTATTATGAGTGCTAAAAAATATTCTGAATCTATTGAGCTTATAAAAATGTAAGTGTTACCATCATGTGGCAAATTTGGAAGGCTAGAAATTCAAAGATCTTTAATGGAGAAATTTTAGAACCTACGGATATTGCTAACAAAGCTCTTTTTGATTTTCCTGAATATGAAAATAATTTGTTGCCTACATTGTCTCCTAAAGAAATACCTGCTTATAATAGTGATAGACATATAACTTTGGCACAAGATGGTATTGTTTTGTTTGCAGATGCAGGTATACATAAGGAGAAGAAGATGGCAAGTACTGGTATGGCGGCTATGGATAGCTGTGGTAACCTGTTTCAAGTCTTTGGCACCCCAATCCAATTTGTTGGGAAAGCCAACAATGTTGAAGCAATTGCAATTAGTACGGCATTGGAAAGAGCTAAGGAAAAGGGTTGGACAAAGGTGCAAGTCTTATCGGATGCAAAAAGTGTGGTGGATATAATACTACAAAGAGCTATAATCTTATGGGAGATAGAGACTACTTGTGAAGATATTTGAAAACTTATGAGGATCTTTGATGAAGTTAATGTGGTGTATATTCCAAGATCTTGGAATATAGTGGCACATAATTTAGCAAAGTTTTCTCTTTCATTATTACATAAAACTGATTGACTTTCTGCTTTCCCCAGTTGGGTTGTAACTGATGCTATCGCATACTTTAACTCGCTGAACCTTTTTATGCATTAATATAATTAGTTGGTGGGTTGTCCAAAAAAAAAATAAAAAATTAATGGGATAATTTATGAATTTGTGTAATTGTGGTTATCGTTCTTTGCTAAAGGCATGCATAAGAATCCTATTGAGATCAGATTCAAATAGTCTGTATATAAGGCATCCAACTCGATATAAATGTAAAATATTTAATTTACACATAAAAGAAATTTCATTTCCATGATTATGACATAGGTATTATTAAATCTAATTGCAGTACAATATTTCATAAGAAAAACATGAACTTGATTAGTATATATTTAGTAGTGTAAAATCTGTTTACATATCAACTTGAAAATGTAGTTGTTTGAATGTTTTTTCCTTAATTTGTAAATAGGAGAGGATGTTTGTTTGATTGAAGTTTATGATTGACCTTATTCTCTTTGTTGATCAATATTATTTTAAATTTTTTAATATGATTTGATCCACACAATTTTTGAAGGATTGGTGCAAGAAATCAATAAGAGTCGAATGCTTTTTATCTACAATACTTAGTATACAAATTATATGTTGTCGTTAAGTTAAACAAAAAATTCTTTTTATTTAAGTTTTCTTCTACTTTCCTAATGCACCAACTTATAAAGTCATTGTTATCTCTATGAGTGCCAAAAAATAAATTTTATTGAGTTATAGTTTTAAATTATTAGAAAATGTATGCTTCTTATTTAAATGTAACAATGCATGAAAAAAAATCATAGTTATTTAATGTTTGACTAGAAAAAAAAATAATTGTCGAAAAAATAAAAGATAATAAACTTAATTTTATTACTTTCTCCTTTAAATTTGAGGTCTTAAAAATCATAAAATGCAAAACAATTTTGTTGCAAATGAGAAGCTCATTTTCATGGGATTGACGCAAGTCATTACTTTCTTTCTAACAACTTAAATTGATGAAGCAATAGATATATACAATTTTGAATGAATTTTTTTTAGTCTAGATAAAAATTTTGTAATTTGAAAGAAGAATTTTGTTTAGTCTCATTTTATAAAATTTTAAAAACGTATTACTATAATGGATTGATTTAGATAATGGCTTTGGCTTACTTTGATATAAAAATTCTTAATTTCTAGTGATAGGGAAAAAGACAAGAGATAGGACTTTTAGTGTAGTAGCCTACAAGTAGGGGTGCTCACGGGCTGGTTTGAATGGGTTATTGGTCAAAATGAAAACTAGATCAACTTAATTTGATTTTTAAATTCTCAAAACCAAATCAAACTAATTGTAATATATATATTTATCATTTTGGTGGTTATCGATTTCGATTTGCTTTGGTTCGGTTATTCGGTTATTAACCATACACAAAAATAAAAATAGATAAATTTAAAATGAAGAAAAAGTGATAACGACCCATTTAAAATAAAAAATAGTTGGAACGACTGATATAATAGAACTTTCTAAATTTACTCTAAAAAAAACTTTTAGAATTCTTCAGTTTGGCCTAGAAAGAAGAGATAGTGACATTTCTAGTGTCATCGAGAATTGCCATATACATTCATATACATGAAAACAATAAGATAAATTCTCGTCTTGAGCATATATACTTTCATAAGTAGATTGAAAAATAAAATTAAAAATAATATATTATGTATATATAATTATAAAATATATGAATATAATTTATCAGTTTTTATCCAAACTATCAACACCCCGAGAATTTCAAAGTATTATATATACTTGTCACACATTGAAATCTTACCTCAATAATAGAATTTCAAAAGAAAATTCAAGGAAAAAAGAGATTACAATCATGAAATGGAATAAATAATAGAGAGTTGACATGATACAACAAAACCTTACAAATCCAAGTCACAAGGATAGGAGTGAGAAGTCTTGGTTGAAGAAAGAGAGACCCTAGGACTACACAATAGTTTCAGCTTCCTGTGACTCGATTTCCAAATTCCAACTTTGAACCTTATCTTAGCTCTAACTTTAAGGTCCACTTCAACGGCTCCTGACGTCCTCTCCGTCTTCAAATCACGAGCAACGTCTCCATATAACGCCACGTCTTTCGCGGAAAGGAAAAGGTCCAAATAAGTCACGTTGCGATGAGGCTGAAAGAATGTTTCCGCATTGTTGAATGCAATCTGTAGAGAGTTGTAAAACAGATTCACTTCAATGCTGTCGTAATATATAGACACCCTGCTATTTGGATTGTACGCCTTTAACGTAAAGTTGAAATTTCCATACAAATGGTCATTTTTAGTCATGTTGTAATTGTGGAGTGAAGCATTTTCGATTGTGTAAATTGGTCGTCGTGGCTTCACTGATAGCCAAATCACAAGAATTGTTAATCCAACAATGACAATAATGGTTAAGAGTATGAGAGCTATGCATTTTACGGGGCTTAAACGCCGCGTCTTGGGGGTAGTGGGAGTGGACATTGTGAAGAAGTTGATGACAATAGTCAAAATTTCAGATCATATAAAGAAGAAGAAAAAGTAGTTAAGAGAATGTTTGTAATGAGAAGCTACTTATCTACTTTTTTCTTTTAGCTTTAAAATTATTGTTCCATTATATTGGCATAAAAGAAGTTAAAGGTTAGGGAAGATAGAGATGTTGTCTTGTTCTTTTTTAAGAAGCTTTTTGGTTTCTTGAGTACAACTCAAGAGATCTCAGAATATGTTTCTTTTACTTTTTTGGGGAATAACTTTAGTTATGCTATTAAAATATTTATTTAATTTACATTTCCTTCCTCTCAATTCATATGACACTTTTTATATTTATAGATTCAAATTGTGAGGATATATTATTAACCATGTATCACCCTTTAACTTAGGACGATATTTAAGGATAAAAGGAGGATTTTAAAGTTGAATTGTTTTCAATTAAAGTAAGGTAACATTCTTTTTTGGACGGATCAGAAAGGAAAGGATTGCACATAAAATGAGACAAAAGGAGTAGTATTTTATTTAAGACAAAATAACACAACTAAGCAAACATTTACTAGTGACTTAGTTAACATACCTACAGTTTGAAGACTTAATAATAATAATAATAATAATAATAATAAGAATAATCTATATCTATAATAATAATAATAATAATAATAATAATAATAATAATAATAATAATAATAATAATAATAATAATAATAATAATAATAATAATAATCTATATCTATAATAATAATAATCTATACTATAGTGTAAAAACCATTAGAAATGTTAATTGAACTTTTTACCCTTCATTAACTCTTTATTTGTCTGGTGGTTTGTCATGGTTTCGTAATGTATAGTTGTATGATATGGTATTATACAATAAGTACTGTACAATGTTTGGATAGATTGTATATCTTAGTTGCTACTGTTTCATGATAATTTATTGTTTGAATTAACTGTATAGTATTGTATAGTAACTTATAAATTTACAAAAATGTCCTTATTATGAATATTAAATTTATTAAAATTTTTATAATATTGTTTTTTTTAAAAAAATAAACATGTAAATCAAGTAGGGAAACATATAAGTCAATATATCTTCAATCCATACAAACAACACGAGAAAATAAAAAAGTGTTTTTTTTAAAAAAAAAACCTCAAAATATAGACTAAAACTTGAAAGAAAATACGGGAGGCGGAAGAAAACTTTAAAAAGTTGATACGAAATGAAATAAGTAACACAAAAGTAGGAGATGTATTAGGGTAAAGTTTAATAAAAAATAAAGAATAATTTAGAATTATTCAAATTTAAATAAGGGTATAATTGGAAAAAAAAAATCACGAGATACCACCAAATTGGTGATTTTAAAAAGCGAGGGTTTACATGGTTAAGAATCATGAAACCAAACAATACCATATCATATATTAATATAACAAACAAAACAAACGTGGTTCTCTTACTAACCATACCATACCATACAATACCACCAAAAACCACCATCCAAATAAGTTGTAAAAGACTATGTTTTAGATAAAATCGTCTTTTCATTAATTTTCTTTAAATTATTATTAATTATATTTATAATATTAACTTCTAAAATATATGGAAAGAAGTGATAAAGTAAGAACTTCTAAACACGGAAAGACTTCTAAATCTTCTTTATTTGATAGACTTCTACTTCTTCCTTATTTGAATCAAGAAATCCCGCAGCCGCTAAGGAAAAATCCTAATTTACCATAATTTATAATTAGTGATAGAATCTCTATATATAAGACCTTTATAAATAAATAAATAAAAAGTTGAATAGGATTATATTGGTATTTTACATATAATTTGTAGTTTTTTTTAAAAAATTTTTTACTTCTACACATCTTACGTTGTTTAATTTTTTTTTCATGTTGCCATATTTTGTATTTATCTATCTAGATCATTTGTTTTCTAATAACGTGATTTTAGTTTATTTTGCAGCGTTCATGGCATAATTCATCAACTCTACCTTTTTGGAAAAAAAGAGTTGACAGTGATAATCGATGATTTGTCTTGTTGGTAAGTAATGCATTCATTTTTTACATCAAATTTGGATTAATGGTATTTGTTATTGAAATATTTACCTTACTACAAGTAATTATTTAATTTTTAAATAATTATACATACTTGAATTTTCTCTTAACAAATTAATTTTATATTTATAATTCAAAGGTCATAAAAGAAGTATCACACAAAGAAGGGAATACAATTGTTCGAAGTAGCACTCATGCTTGGAGAGTGTAAGCAACATTTAGTATCAATTTATTATTTTTATTAAGAACAAACCTACTAATAGAACCCGATAATTTTTTGAAAAATATTTATTCCTAATATTATACTTAAATATATTTAACTGTATCTTTTTTTATTAATTTTTGCACTGTTCATTACAATTTATATTGTTAGAATAGAAATATACTAAGAATATATTAAAATAATCTATAATTTGCCTATATTAAGAAAAAAGCTATAGATTAATAACAATTAAAAATATATGTTATGTTATCAATAAGAAATTGTCATCTAAAGAGTTACATTATTTTTATGCTATATAGAAAACATGTTAATATATATAAAAAAAAAGGTTAACTACACGAAAATTAAAGTCAACTTTATCGCATGAGTAATTGCCAAACGAAAATATAAAAACACTTGAAAACATTTTTATACAGTTAATTTTTTGAATCTTATTAATGACAAAAGTGTCTTTAATAATTTATCCTTTTGTGGGAGGAAAATGTTAAAGTAGAGGTAGTATATACATGCCATACACATATACTAAATTAATATTACTTTAAAAATATGAAGGTCCTTAGAAATATTGGTTGAATTTTTTACTCTTCATTAAAAGAATTTGTAATTACAAAAAAATTTCATTTACTATTTTCCTCAAATTATTCTTTGATTATTTTTAAAATTAAGGAGTTCTAAAATATACGATAAAAGAAAAATATATTTTTAAAAATCAAGAAGTTTCAAATATATGAGGAGAGAAAAATAGATATTAAAAGAATTAATAATTAAAAAATCCTAAAACATATAGCAAGAGAAAAATATACTTTAAAAATTAAAGAACCGTAAAATATATGGTAAGAGAAACTTATTTATGGTAAGAGGTATTAAGAGAAGTAATAATCAAAGAATCCTAAAATATATGGTAATAGGAAAAAATAGAAAATTAAGGAATCTTTTAAGGAAAAATTTACACACTTAAGCAAACATATAACCATAAATATCATAACTTAACTACATTTTTATATTATTACTATGGCAAATACATAATTTTTTTTTTGCTATAAAAATTATGGACCCCACACCTACACATGTATAAAACCTGAAAATTTCCCTCCCACACTCTCTCTCCTATATACAAATGTCTACAACCCCACTTACCTTAACGGCTTCCCCTTTTTTCTCTATTCTCAATCCCTAAAATCTCTCAAAGATTTCAGCAAATCAAGCACAAATCAAGTTAACTAAGGTAACTTTTTTTTTTTCAAAATCCATAGAAGAAATTATAAGTTTTCTTCCTTTTAGCGGGTTTTAATTTTTACAGATTGTGTTTAAAATTTTTCACCATTTTTGTACAAATGCAACTGCTCTGTTGAAGCCGTCTTCCATACATTATGGTGGAAGAGTCTTCCTCTAAAAGGATAACGAGAGGTATACACTGTGCATGTTAAAAAATGGAAGAATCGCCCTCATTTTCATACGGGTTAACTCAAGAAATTGAGAATATTGCAGGGTCAATTTCAAAATCTAGGGTTAGTGAAGAAGGAGCCTCCAATGCCGCCATTAATGAACCAATTTCCAAGTTAAGGAGTCAACAAAAGAATAGAAAAGTTGTTGATATTGACTCGTCTAGCACCAAATCGAAGCAAGATAATGGCTCCGAATCTTCCAACACTGACGAGAATGATACAGACGAGAAGGAGGTATTTCTTAGCCTATAAATTCTTAGAATTGTTTTTAGTTTGCAAAAATTTTGGTTTTTGGTCATATATTCATGTAATGTATAAGTTTCCCAAGTTGTAGAGTTCTTCAGATCTGCATCCTTTTCCAAATTTTTATACAAAAAAAAAGTCTTATGGACAGATCCGATCTATCCATAACAAAGGTGTATAAGTGTAGATTTTCATTAAAAATAAGCCCATATATATAAGCTATTGAACATTTATACATTTTATGATATGTATATAAAATGAAACCGTGTATATATTTTATATATAACATTGAAAATTTTGGGTAAAGTATATACATCCATGGAACCTACCATATCAGTGTAATGTATATTCTCCCCAATTGTATATTTGCTTCAAATCTGCATCATTTATCCCAATTTTTATACAATAAAAAAGTTAGTATGCCGGAGAACTTATACAAATCTGCTCTATGTAGTTTTTTTTTAAAAAAATAGGTGTATAAGTGTATATTTTTATTAAAAGTAAGCCCACATGTATAAGCTCATAATTTGTCGATCTTTTCAACATAATATGGACCCTAACACCCATATCATTGTGTATTACCATTGGCCTTTTGCCTTGGTCGACTATATACTCAAGCACCAGGTATTTCTTATTAAGATCAACACATAACTGTCGAGCAATCGCTATGATAAGTTCGTTATATGTTGAGGTATCTTTAAAAATAAACTCCTGCAAAACATAATCAATGTAGTTATTATCGTCATCCCATCGCCCGGAATGCATAACCATTATCGCCAGTGATGCCATCTCTGCCCACAACAAAATTTATATACAAAATAGAATAATTTCACAAAAACAACATAAGAACATAATAAGTTGCTTCATATATACATAATATACATTACACAACTTTGCTTAAAATCGATTTATACATATACAACCAAACGTGAAGATCTAAACACATATCAACTTGTGTATAACATGTATATTTTTCCCGAAAACAAAATAGACAAATTGCATGACATGTGAGCAGGTTATACAACCAATACAAATAGTACGGAATCCCTTCCTCTCTTGCCATTGCGATTTGGCATTTGGACGCAATACACAATCAACAAAAACAAGTATCAATCATGTATATAACAGAAACTGATCTTTTCTACATTTGTAGGCAGAATATAAAGTTTTTATACAAATTTAAATCCATAATATACAAATCGAAGCCATTGTTTAGAACACCAATATCATTTGATTGATCAATATACATTTTTCTTTTTCCGTCCAATACGCAGTACACTCACATAACCAAAAAACAAAATTTAAAAAAAGGAAAGCAAATCAAATCTCACCAGTAATTTTCTCCCAAAAAACACAGCAAAAAAGTAATGTTTTCCGTTTTGCAATTTGTCTGCAAGAAACTAGGATGAATCCTTTTTCTTTTCTTTTTTTTGGACAAAAGAGTCACACTAGGAAAGAAAATCTATTTTTTATTCAGAATGGAAATACCATCTTATTTTTAGAAGAAGACTTCAATTAGGAAAATGAGTTATATTTGTATTCGACTTCCTTTATTTATGGAACCATTTTTCATAAATAATAGCTTAAAAGCCTCCAATTTAATGAACAAACTATTGACTTTTTCACGTTATACACTACCAAAAAATCGGCTTTATACATTGCATTTGTCATGACCGAAGTTAGAAAACGTAATTTCATAAACATTAGCTATTTTAGGCCATTATGTTTTATAAGTTTGCCATTTATGAAAATTCCCCTAAAATATATGATAAGAGAAAATTATATGGCAAGAGTTCTAAGGTTTTATCTAATCAAAATATATGAAGTTTTTTATATTCATAAGTTATTTATATTAGTCAAGATCCAAAAAAATTTTATTTTTAATTATTTTAAGAAATGTCATTCTCCATTAGTATATTTATGTAACACTACTATTTATGAAAATCAAGTTAGATGAAATAGTTAAACTGAGTTAAGTATATCAATATTTATATATTACGTACAATGTAAAGACTCTTAGCAAATGACTTTCAATATTCTTTTGGTGGAACTTCAAATTGTCATTTTTCGTTTTACTACAAGTATTTTTGTTAATGTTAATTTTTAAAAGTTTTATATTTAATAATATATTGTACACACACTAATTTATTAATTTTTTTGTATATATACATATATATATTTGTTATTAATTAATGTGATACACATATAATACAACAAATAAAATTGTCATCCACAATTTTCTTCTCAAACTATTTTTTTTTTCTTAGAATATTTAAAATTAAGGAATCCTAAAGTATATGGTAAGAGAAAAATACAGAGTATGAGATATTAGGTGAAATTAATAATTAAAGAGTTCGAAAATATATAGTAAAATTAAAAATATTTAAGAGATTTTAGGTGTCTCAACAAAGACATGATTGGTAAAAAGTTGCACTAGTTAGTTTTGTTATCTTTTTTCTTTTACTTATGAAAGTTATCTTGCCACGCCCCAGGAGGGTACCCTAGACATGGCCGTCAATCAGAGATTATTGCTAGTCCTCAAGCGAACCACTTGGCCTCATCACATTTATTCATTCAGTAAACGTTATCAATCAGCGGAAAACTAAAGATAATAATGGGCAAATCTGATGTCTCAAATAGTATATCAAATAAATAGGCTAGTTAGAAAGGAAACTAGCTCAACACATCCTAAGATCAATAACTCAACTCTAGTCTATGAAACATCTATCACTATCAAATGGTGCCAATGACAGGCCTATGACTACCTCAAAACAAAAGTATAGCTAACTCAAGTTTAAGCTAGATAAAATAAAGCAATGATCCTCCGAAGTAAAGGAGGCTTACCAAGTCAGCTGAATGCTCGGATCCTCAACGATGCGCCTGTTGACGATCTCTAGTACCTGCCTCTGCATCATAAAATGATAAAGTCCAAAGGGGACATCAATACGTGGAATGTACGATTATGTAAAATGACTAAATAAAACAGAAATAGATAGAATAATATAGAAATAATATCAACTTAGAAGATACTCAATCAAAATGTCAAATATCTATCTAAAGGAAGAACAAAGAGTAGACAAATGACCCATCAATATCAATCTAACCTCATCAATCAACTCAACTCAACTTGACTTAGAGTACCATCAGTGTGGAACCTATTTGGGAGTTTCTCTTATCCAACAACAATCACTTATGAGCTAGTGATTATACAACAATCCCGCTGATGTTGCCACAACCATTCTGTACTTGCCAGGTAAGGAACAACTAAGATCCACAAGGGATTTGGACAATTCACCGATTAAGTCCAATTGTTTCAGGACAATAAAAAGGGACATGTCCCACTCTAACGGACTTAGTCCTCAAATTAGGAACTTTTCTGACTTTAATGAATTAGTCCACTAAATAGAAACTTGTTCGACTTTAACGGACTTAGTCCACTCTTACGCTTGGCGACGTTGTCAAGAAATGCGAGTGGGACTTACTTTTACTTATTTCAGTGCGCAATACTCCTCCCAAGACTCAATGCTCATAAGACTCTTCATCTCAATTAATCTCGTAAAGACTCTCTTTATCTCATTAACTCAAACTCTAAAGTCCTCTATTGCTTTCAGGGACTTTAACTCATCTCAATCAACTCAATTTTCATTTAAGAACTCAAGAACTCAGATCATCATTAAGAAGAAGTCGATTGGACAAAACTCTAGAATTCAATTATGAATGTTCATGGGGTCATCAAGCTCTATTAACTCATTATTATGATTACCTCACAATCACAATCAACATACTCAAGTCAGGGCTCTAGACTCAATCCCTAGGTTCACTCATACAATCCTTATAAAATAATATTTAGGGTTTATATAATAACTCATGTAAAAGCATCAAATAAGTAAACCAAGTTTATGATGATCATCAACATGTGAAAGTACATAAAAATATATATAATTTACAAGAAAATATTCAAGAAACATGTATGAAGACTCATGATACTCACAACTTCTCTATTACCATCAATGGACGCACATGGAAGAACAATTTTCATGTTTTACTTAGCCTTACATACCTGGTATGAAGCTTTGACAAGTCAACCTCGTAAGAACTCTCCTCAATCTCTAGAATTCCTCGCTCCTCTTCTCTTCTCTTTAACCCTAGTCTTTGTTAGGAAATTAGGAAGGCTTAGGAATGGGGATTAAAACTCTTTTTTATACTCAAAGCGATCTATTTTGAGTGTATTTTAAGTTTAGGAGGGGTTGGGAAATGTCTGGAATGCCCTTCGCAAAAAACTAAAAAAATTGCACTTCGGGACATGGGGTCCGTGACGCGGACATGGCCCATTTTCTGGTTTTTTCGCTGAAAATTCTCCAATCAAGTTTTCTGATCCTGTAGAAAATATTTGGACTAAATCTATGTGTAAGTCCGCGTTAGGTGCACGTCGCACACCTGTCGCACACTTATTCTGGAAATCATTTTCCCACTGAAAAATTATCTTTTGATCCGGTTGCTCTAGAAATCAATAAAGATCATTTTTTCCACTCACATTTTTATGTTGATCGCATATCTAGCCTCGGATTTACTATTAGAGCATGGAAAGATGCATTATGCGTATATCTCTCTTTTAGGGGTATTTTGAAAATTATACTGGGTGTTACATATCTATATTTTTAAAATTCATGATTAATTGATCTTTATTTGCAGATTTTTTTTTCATCTAAGTTGATCGACAAAAATCCAACTAATTGTTTATTTATGGATGTGAACAATATTCTTCAAATTATTTATAATAATAAGAGAATCTAAAGTTTTGTTTTTTAAACTCTCAAGTACAATAGGATAAATCATTTTGAGATTTTTCCTTTATTATTTGACTGCATCACAGACTTGCTCCACCACTGTATTCTGATGACACATTTAATGAGAAGTATTTTGATTTTTTTCACCCCTCCTATACTTAACCCAAGGTCGTTTTCGACCTTAAAACGCTTCCTAAGTGTATTCCTAATCACTATACGCTATTCAAACTCAAGAACTAGGACTAAGGAGAGAAGAGGAAGCTAGGGTTCAAAGGATCAAGTCAAATTTTCTACGTTTGAGTGTTCAAATCTCCATTTTAGGTATGCAAGGTTAACTAAAACATGGAAAAAGTTCTTCCATGTACCCCATAGATGTGAATGATTGGATAGTGGATGATTTGAGTCTTTCTTGATTGTATTTCTTGAGAATTTCCCGAAGCCCTAACATATTATCACCTAATATTGAGTAATAGATGATTTTATACAAACTTATCTCTTGAACGAATGATTTAAATCCTTTATTCATAAAACCCTAATTATATTTTGACTATGATTGAATATCTATGCCTAATGATTAAGCCTAAACCTTGAGTTGTGAATTCCTTAATATGAATGAGGAATGAACATGATGATAGTCTTAATGAAACTTGATGGTCCTTTGTATTTTCCCAACTTGAAACCAAGTGATTGAATAGAATTAAATAATCTTACAAATGCATATCTCCACATGAGACTTGTTGATTAGATAGATTGAACTGATTTGAATAGAGTTTGATAAACAATGAATCTTGAGAGGAGTATTGAGCACTGAATTGAGTAAGAGTAAGTAACAAAACGAACTCAATAACTGCGTAGCCAAAGAAGGTGAGAATTGAACCATAAATTGAATGAATTCTTTTTTATGGCCCCTTAAGTAGACCTGATTGATTGGTTTGGATCCAAGATGTGTTGATCCATCCCTTACCTTGGAAAGTATTGGACAAGCATGGCAACAATGTCATTTCATTGTGCATCATCAATTAAGGGTAGTGAGATTGTTGTCAGTTAAGAGAAACTTCCAAAGTTATAGGAGGTGTATTGAGCACTGAATTGAGTGAGAGTAAATAACAACTTAGCTCAATAAATTACATATCCAGCCTAGGAGGGAAATGAAACATTAAAGTTGGATGTTTCCTTTTTCATTGTCCCAAAAGAGAAAACGATTAATTGTGGATCCAAGATTGGTTGATTCGTTCTTTACCCTGGCAAAGTATTAGATAGTTATGGTAACAACAACAAACTTATTGTACAACCACTGGCTCATAAGTGATTGTTGTCGGTTAAGTGAAACTCCCAAATAGTGCATGGTAGTATGTGATATGTTTTTTGATAAGTTGTATATTATTGAGTCTGTTATCAAAGCTTGATTTTATTCTTAAACTTGCATGTTTTACCGAGGTTGAGTTGATTCTTTTGAAGTTTCATTGATGGTGGAGTTGAGTCTCTTAAGTTGAGTTGATGGATGAGTTAAATTGATGGTTGAGTTGAGTCTCTTAAGTTGAGTTGATTGTCCATTTGAGTGTCTTTGATAATGTCCTTCCCTTTCCAACTATTTTACATACTCTTACATTCCATGTACTAACATCCATTTAGTCCTGCATCTTTTCATGATACACAGACAGGTATTAGAGATCATCAACAGACACTGCATTAAGAATCTTATCTTTTATTAGCTGATTGGTGAGTCCTCCCCTATATCTGAAGGATACCACTTATGTCTTTCTTGCTTTTGAGTTTAGTACTTTTATTTTGATTTGAGGTAATCATAAACCTGTCATTGAAACCATCTAAATAGTGGTGATAGAGACTTCATAGACTAGATAGTGATTGGCTGATGTTGAGAACCTTATATCTTGAATTGTTTCTGTTAGACTATCCTTATGTTATAGATTTGGAGTTTGATTTGTTAGCCTATAGCCTTTCTTCATAGAGTTAGATTGTTGATTAGATTTGTTCATCTTGTTGTCTCTACATTTTAAGTCTTTTTCTTATTAGAATGAATAAATGTATGTATGATTAGTCCAAGTGGTTCGCTTGGGAGCTAATAATAATTTTTGAGTGCCGGCCACGCTAAGGGTACCTAATTTCACTCAATCATACCTTAAAACCAATAAGAAGTATATCGGTCATCATCATTATAATTAGCCAACTAGGAGTCGGGGTCGAATCCACGGGGAATAATGTGATTCATAGTGTAAAGTATTGAATTGATATAATAGTTTGTAGAGTTAATAAAAATGATTAGAACTATATGTAATGAAAATGTGACTGCGTAGATTGATTTTAACACTAATTGAGAGGAGGCATATTAGGGGTGTGTTCACTTGAGTCAAGAATTCAATATTTGGGTCTTATATGTTGAACGAATGCATTAATTGGACATGTGTAGGCTAGATTACTAGTAACTACAATATCCTATCGGACAAAAGTAGCGCTCCATATGAACTCGATAAGGTCTCATTTGTCAAATCAACACTAGGACTTGTTGGGACCTATGTAATTGAATAGAAAACCTACTAAAATATTAATAGGTTGAACCCTTATTAGGAATTCAACCAAACCCATAATATTCAGGCTATCATGTTCATTACCCACTTCAACCATTCAAGGATACTTGCAATGATCAAAGATCTAAACACAAACCCTAAGTTTGCAACCTTGATTAATAACAATACATTCAAAATAATAAGTACCCAATCATAACTTCTAGAACCCAAGTTATTACCCACCCCCAACATGAGGGGTTTTAGCCTTGCATGTCTAAAAGATAAATTGAACTACCAAAAACATTCTTCATGACGATGGGTATTGAAAATAACAAGAAAATAGAAATAACTTATTCTTCTTCTGCTCCAATCTTCCTCCCAAAGCTAACTTCAAATCATCACTTCAAGCAAAAATTCTCCCTGATGAATGTACTTCCTCTCTATACAAAATGTGCCCAGTGTACTGAGAATCTCACTCTGTCTAATTGTGTACCTTGCATTTTCATTTTATACTCCAGACAAAAATACCCCTATTCAGTGCATGAGTCACCATTCAATGGTTAAGACCGATTGTCACCGAACATATAGGTGATCTGTCGAATGTGAACTTCACTGCTTTTTTGGACATCTTTTGAAGGCCTTAGACACTATAAAATTGGGCGACACAACTATACATCATTGAACCTGTTCGGCGATCCGTAGAACTTGCACCTTCATCTCTCTTTCTCACAGAATACTCAGGGTTGGACACTGCAATATTAAGTGGTCATTGTCATCATTCGACGACGCTGACTTCTACCATCTTTTTGGTAGTTTTGCTCCATTTGTCCTATTTTGCTAAGATTTGTCCTTCCATGCATTTTCTTCCTCATTTCTAGCATCAAACACACAAATTGGTTAATATATGAGGCAGAAGAATATATTGAAGACAACATTTTTCATGTAATTTAAGCTCTATATGAGTCCAATATATGGAATCATCAACACCCCCAACTTGAACTCTGGCTTGTCTTCAAACAAGTCTAACATCAATAAATCCAAAATACAATGCTTGCAAATAGGGCCATAATGAGCAGCACATACAATCCTCTCTTTGTCATCAAACCTCAAAGCTTCTACAAACTATTTATGCAATTATGAAGCCTTAATAGATGACGAAAGAGTTCATAGGACAAAGCGATGCTCATAATTATCAATGTGGCTGCTAATAAATGTCCAAAATCATCGCCACCTACCTTCACATCAAAGAAGATCCTTATGCACACAAAATCATGACATTAAGTTTAAGGATCTAGCAACACTCATCTCCCAAGTGAGAAATGGCATGCAAGTTTTTACCCGTAGGCTTGCTCTTATTCTCAATCAATATTCACTTAATTTCATCTGGACTTGAATCACAAAAGACTTTGTTAATGTTGTAATGTAGGCTATAGGACATGTAGGATAATATTCGGGTACAAGTGACCCATTTCTCCTTAAACTCTACACACAACCTTTATGATTCTTTTATTCCCCCATTCACTTTCTTTTCCCCATGGAGTCATTTTGCGTTGAATCTCAATCTTAGGTGTCCCTCACATGTCTATTATTTTCCAAAAATATTTGGAGGGTTCTATTTCTTTTAACCAAACTCTTTTCTTCTTTCTCTGTTCAAGCATTTTTCTTCTTTTTCTTTTTCATCATGCATGGATTCCTCCATTTCTTTCTTGTTTCTTCCTCAAACTTTCAAATGGGGGACACCCCTCTCTTATCAACAACCTCAACTTTGGCCTTTGACCACAACTTTTGCTAATTCAAGCTCAAGGAGGGAATGATGTTAAACAAAAATGAATATCTTTTCAATCGAAGGTCAAGGGTAACAAGGCTGGCAAGAAAAGGCTTAAAGCTCAATAAGGGTCACTTAGGATACAATTAATGTTAAGGGATGCTTTTTGGTCAAAGTGGACTCAAAAGAAAGTAATGAAGGCTAAGGTCATCTTCCTAAAATGAATTCAACTAAGATAACACTTCAAGTCGAACTGGGCAAGTTCTAGTTATCAACAAGCATGTCTTTCAATAATTACCTCACCTCTCATGGAAAAATGGCTCTTAAATTCAAATAATGAATAGACAATACACAATCACAATTTATCAATTATTATATATCCAAGCTCGACACTCACTTAGTCAACTCAAGATGCTTTCAATTTATGTATGGGTTGTTTTCACATGAGATGAACTAATCGGTGAGTCATATGTTGCTCATCCATAGAACTATTCGAATCAAAGATATTGATGATCAATACTCGGATTACTAAGGACTTTGAGACATGAAAAATCGCTTTTGAAATGGCTTTTCATATCTGTATGGATATTTTGCCAAAAATCTAGGATATATTTGGCACACATCATCCAAAAGACATCTATCAAAATTAAATAAAAAAGAAGTTACTAACTATTACAATCCAAAATAATATTAAAAAATGACAACCAAAAGAATATTTACAAAAATAAAGTAGAAGGTTATCTTAATTACACATCAATGAAAACCCGAAAAGAATTTTAACCATTGTTTAGTCACCCATAACAAAACTAAATAAAAACGACATCATCAAATACTGGGATTCTAAATTCTCACCCCCTCCTAAAAAATATTATCTTTAATGTGTAAGAATAATATCAATCAAGGTCAAAAGGAAAGAGTAAGATAAAGAATCCCCCTGATCACTTAGCATGTTGTGGTGGTGGGGATAACTGTGCCGGGATCTTGGGGTGCAGGCTCCAAGGTGGGTGTTGGAGTAATGGACTCTGCATCAATATGTGGCCTCACATTCTCTAACTCAGCTGCATTCGACTATCTACTCGTCCCGATCATAGACCTATCCCAAAGTGACTCTCTAGTGATGGTAGCTATGATGGCCTCCTTTGTTATCATCAATTCTCTATGCTCTGACAGAATGATATAAACTCCTAAGGCCTCCTCTTCTGTATCTAAGAATATAATCTCTCTCAGTTCCTTCACCCTTCACCTAGAATGTTACCTGTAGTAGTCTTGGGGGGCATGTCCATCGATCCACAAAGTAACGTGATATCGATGGACTTCAATATCGCCACCTCCTTCTCAACTCAGTAATATCAACGTTCATGGCCATCATGTCAACACTACCATCACATTAGCCTCTAAAGTAGCTACCATGTAAGACAAATCAACAATCTTTGCCCCATGGTCCTCCACATTTACAGTCAATCGATCTAGCCTTAAATTATATGCTCTATCATCTCCCTCTGCTTCTTTCCCTCATCAAGTAGTGGGACCAACACAACTGCTATAGCCCTTTAAATTAATGTAGGTAGAGAGAACTCGACCCATGTGTCCTTGGTGTTAGCTAATTTGGCTAACCGAGCTATACCATAGATGGTAGCCTATGTGATTGAGGGTCGAACTATCAAAATCTGTGGCTCCAACTGAGTGGATGATGAAGGGGATAGGGTATTGAGTCAGAGGAAGAAGGTATACCTATCTCGGGTGCCAGCTCTAAACCGCCAGTCTTAAGTATGTCAACATCCACAACTGGTGTAGTGTCCACCAACTCCTTCCTAGCCCTATCCTCCCTATCTTGATGGAACTCAGCCTCAATACGTCAGATGTCTATGGAAATTGATAGAGTGATCTCAACATCAATTTTTCTAATAAAAGGCACTCTATCTCTCCTGCACAATACTGTAATGAGGCTTGGGAATGGGAGAGAAGTTTGAAGTTGTTTGGACCGAGTAAGAATCTTCAGAGCTATAATTGAACCAAGGTTCAATTTCCTGTGGTCCATGGTACAACCTACCAATGCGGCCTTAGGTATTGAAGGATATTCTCATTCTATGATGGCATAAGGTTGCTTCTCATGAATATTGAGCTCCTTTTTCTCAATCACTACCCCTTCATCCAATCACGAGGGGGCTGCAATACCAATCATCAGGGCAAGCCATGTCTTGATGTTGTCAAGGGTCTTCTTCTCAATCATGTCAGCAAGATCATGTCAAGGACAAAATATGCATCCCAATAAGTCATTAATCGCTATCTCGCTACAAGGGAAAGGCACGCCCCACACTTCAACCACATCCACAAACTTTGGAGCAATTTTGTCCCGACCTTTGCTCTTTGGAATGACTCTAGCATAGGCCTTGTAGAATTTACGGACCCAACTTGGCACATAAGGTTCTCGAGGGATGGTAAAGTTTTAGAAACCATGGAATCATAGAGTGTCCCATACCTAGAGATACTCGTCAACTACTGCATCGGTCGATAGTCTTCTCTCCTCCAATATTGTCCTCAGCCCCGCAACTTTTAACTAGTTTAAATGTGTTGGGGAAATTGTCTCCCAGATGGTTTTAGAGGTCTGGAGAAGCAGGTCATATGCTTCCTTAGTCCTTGCCTCCACCGGGTGATATTTCTAACTCGGCTTTGAAGCCATAGGCTCATGTGCCGGAGATTTAAAGCCCAGTTATTCCTCTTCAGAGCTAATCTATTGCATCCTAAAAGACTCTTCTTCATCACTGCTTGAGTCTCCATATTCTGCTACTTTCTTTTTTCCCTTGCCTCGTTCTTCCCTATGAGGTCTTTGAGGTCTTAGTTCATCCCGCTCGACAACTATAAGGGCTGCCCAGGCTGCACGTGATCTTCCACGGGATACAAATTCCTTTTGATGAGGTATATTTGCAAAACAAAGCCAACATATGTGTAAGAATTAATGGTATGAAAGGAAGAACCAAAAAGAACCCTTAGACAAACATAATTGGACAAAAGGTCATTTTGCCCGCCGAACTGATTCGCGATCAAAATGACCATCACCTTTCTTTACAGAACTTAGGGTCAATCACACTATCACATTCAGCACTGGATGTTGGCATTCAAAGATCCGCCAAATTGATTTGGCAGTCAATGATACCGTCGCCGAATATGATAGAACTCAAGGTTAAAAATCTGTCACAAAGGGTGATATGTGTGACCTTTCAGCGAATTGCCATATTAACTTCAGTGATCAAAATTGTCATGCCCCAAAAAGAGGGGAGGCGCGACTGGCAATCGATACCGTTATTATTCGAGCAAGCCACTAAACATGTTAGTTAACTAAACTAGGGACCAGAAGAAAATCGAGCAACATAATGTCTGAAAAACCAAGCCGGACTGTTTAGGTAATAACCTGGTCAATAACAAATCATGTACATTAAGACAGGTAAACCAAGACAAAAAAGTACTAGTAAGCCGACAAGGCTGCAGCAACAGAGGTACAGGCCCACACTATATATACATATCAATCCTATGACTAGAGATTGAAAGGCACAAAAGAACTAACAAAAATAACATGTCCACAATAGCATCTAAGAGAATCACTAACACTATTGGGATTGGGGCCCAACTATTTCCAACTGTATAACAAAAATAAGCATCTTGTGAAAGCAACAGGAAGAGGTGGAGCTTACCAACTCATGGCTGAACTAGGATCCTAGTAGAGGGGTCGATCAGAGTCCCTACCTGAACCTGCATGCACGAAATAAAATGTAGTGTCCCTAGGCAACAGGACGTCAGTATGAATGGATATGTACTGGCATGTAAGGTGTAAGGTAAAAACATTGATATTGTAGTAAAAGGTATCAGAAATATCACCCGTAAAAAAAACTCAAATAACCTTAATGTGCAACACTTAACCTCCTAGTAATCAAATATGCATGGTATGCTCGAATATCACATGTCGTGAATACATATATATATATATATATATATGCAAACGCATGACATACACAACCAAATGCTAGCAATGGTAGTCCTTTCCAATAGCTGGCCGACATCATCTTTGCCAACCTGTGGCCATCTGCACCATATACATATATATAATCATTTGGAAAAATAGGTCGCATACCTCCGATTATAGCTCGAAGTTCATGCATAACGTGTAATGTATAGTATGAATGTTGAATGCACATAGTAGGTCATAACGTGAATTTAGCCAATCTTGGCTCATGAGCACACTTATTCTCATAGCATCATAATCATTGTCATAGCATATACACATGACTTGTGGGATCTTACATATCTTTCGAATAGGTCTGACAGTGTAACTCAACATTTCGAATGAGGCCTTAACTCTGAAAATATTCATAAAGAAACCATGTCAATTATTAAAAGAAAATATTTAAACAGAATCAAGTGCCTTAGTAGATTAAATAGGAGCATTACACTAGAGATTATTGGAAATCAATGCGTTACTTGTTAAGTGCTTCAATCATATATTTTTTTGTATGGAAGAAGGACTGAGTATGAATACTATATTCCCTCCGTAATCTACATTTATTTTAATGACACTACACCAAGAAGAGAAACATATGATATATAGGTAGCCAAGAAAATCGACAAAATGTTATATAGATATTGAATATCAAGTTTAAGCGAATGAATGAAATTTTCAACCTGATACCATCATGAAAATAGCCCAGTTGCAATCCCAATGTCTTTCATAGAAGGTATTTCTAGCAAAAGAACAGTAAGATATCGCATTTGATATTTTGGAAAACTTCCCGAATTTCATGCTAAAAGAAGGGACGGAGCTTACCCTTAACATACCTCTCCAATGAACGTCTAATTGCCAAAGGTTTCTTCACGAAAGTTATTCCTTACATCCTAACCTTCACAACTACTATATATACACAATTTATAACCACCTATAAACAGTCCATAATTAAGTATTAATGGCCAGATTTTCCAAATAGCCTTAAGACAATGTCCATAAAATTTCATAAAAATGATAGTAAAAGAACCCAAAGATTATTACCTAAATACACCAGCTACAATCCTATAATAACCAGCAAGACACCACTTTTTAAAGCCCAAAAACAGCCCCAAACACAACTAAGAGGAGGGGAAAACAATTGCAAATCGTAAGGCATGCATTTCTAGGCACGAGGATGAATTTTAACGGTAGAAATGCAAAAGAACTTACCCAAATCACCTTGCTACCTTAAGAAAACTTTACCTTCAGTTTATATGATGTTTGGGATGAAATAGAACTGATTTGAGCTTTTAAAAGTTCAAATTAGCCGACATTTAGGTGGGTAGACCCGACCCGACCCATGACTCGATTTTCTGTTCGGGCAGTCACAGTAAAACTGTCATAAATTTTTATTCTGAGGTTGGTTTAATGCGTGATTTTGTGAGTTGCAAACTAGACTCATAGATCTTCAATTTGATAGGTCATGAACCTTCTAACTCCTTACATTTGACCCAAATTTAAGAAGAATGTTTTAAAGAAACTTACGGTAGCTTTGGCCAACCTTTATCTTGCAACTTTCTTGATTCCAAGACGTAATATATGACCTTTGTGCTATTAAAATAATCTTTAAAAAATTCATTATTAGAAAATTGTACATTTTTAGTCCCATCCGAAAAGTGAAACCTAATTTAAACTTTTCTAAAAGGGCGAAGTGCTACTCGGGCCATTTCTTTAATCCCAAATATATATTTAGGATATTCTTTTGGCTAAAAACTTTAGGTCCTTGACATTACCACTTATTGGCAATCTTATTATCCTTAGATTCTATCTAAAATCATATGTCTTATATGACACGCCATCCTATGTATATATATGGAAGATGAGAAACACGGGGTCTCACAAAAATGGCCATCGCCAAAGTTGACTTGCAATGCAAATTTCTCAAAATTTAAATTTAAACACATCAACCATAGAAAGAGGGAAATTTCATAACACATGCCTTACCAACACATTACCACACACCAACACAAACCCACTTCTTTCTAAGAATCACACCATGAAGATGAATTCAACCAAACGATGAGTTTATCCTTAAGAAAGATGTCAACAACTCCATCATCGGGCAAGTACTAGTAGGGTGGTAAAATCGTGGGTTACTTATACTTCACCCACAAGACACGATGCAAATAAACTCATAGAACATGCATTTATATCAATCTCAGAAAAAAAAATCAAACTCATAATCCCAATAAGATAACACACCAAGGCAATTTGATCAAATTGGGACATAATACGAACCATCACAACAATTAGGAACCAAAAACTTCAATCATACTCTTAGCCCGTCACATATGCCCGATCAACTTCAACAAAAACCACAGAAATCAATAACCCTAACAACTAGGTGCAATTCGGAACTAGGGTTCCACACATTTCATTCCAATAACATACACTCAGATTGTCAATGAATCCCCACATCAACCTATGACTACAAGATTCTACAATCCAAACTTAAGTAGTATTAAACCCGAGAAATAGCAACAAAATAAGGAGAAAGGGCCAAAGACATATCGTAGTGATGATGCAAGGATAATGAGGGTGACAATGATAATTTTATTGATGAAAATGAAGCACAATCCAAATGAAAATGATGTAAAATAGCTACTAGAAGAGTGATGAATGTTTAGGAGTGAGGAAGATGAAAAGTAAAAAGTGAAATTAAAAGGGTCCTTTAATGCAAAATAAGTTTGTCAGGCGGTGCAATTCGATGATGCGAATTTACTCTGCCAAACATATTCGGCGATCCGCTGAGTATATCCCTTACCCCCTTTTCTTATAGTAGTTAAAGCTTTCCTTGCTAAACCAAAAGGGGGTGATACTTAGGTCACCAAACCAATTCAGTGATTCACTGAATTACAACTTTGACCACTGAATTTGATTGAACCTTAAGGGCCATCGATTAACCCAAAAGACGGTCAAATACGGGGTCACTATTTCAACTCGGCAATCCATCGAATGGTGACTCTTGTCACCTTTTTCACCCACTTTCAAAATTTCTACTTTCGCACACCTACATGCACAACACACGTTATTCAAACACCATTAAAATCTTGGTTGCCTCCCAAGAAGTACCTTATTTAATGTCGTGGCACGATGAAGTCTATTATAATTCATGCTTTATCAACATAATCAATGACTAAAATCACTTGGAGGTCGTTTCTCTGCATACATTGAGAAGAGGTTACTCTGAACTTTAAGTCATCACTCACTATATCAACTGATGACCTTCCTTCAGCCAAGAATAGTCTACCAAGTATAATTAGTACATCCACATCAATTTCGCAATTGAGAACCACATAGTCAGCAGGGAAGATGAACTTGTATATCTTCACTAACACATTCTACAAAATACCAACCAGTCTTTTGATGGATTGATCTGCCATAAGAAGCCTCATAGTTGTTAGAGAAGGGGTATCCAAACCTAGTTTCTCAAAAATAGCCAAAGAATCAAGTTGATACTAGCTTCCCAATTCATACAAAGCTTTGACAAATTTGTGAACCCCAGTCATGCACGAGGTAGTAAAGGCACCTGGATCTTCTTTCTTTGCTATCAAGTTATTTTTCACTATCTCACCATAATGGTGTAATTTTCAAGGGTCTCACATTCATGATTCCTTTTCTGTCACAAACTCTTTTATAAATTTGGCATATTTGTGCATTTCCATAAGAGCTTCAACCAATAGGATATTGATTGATAGAGAATTAACCATTGACAAGAACTTTTGAAACTTGATTTCATCATTCTTTTTCTTCAACCTTTGAGGGAAAGGTGGATCTATTTTTGCTTGAGGTGCTTTAGTTTTAGTGGATGGGGAAAATTTTTTGGGAGGGTGAACCTTTAGCATTGCTCAGCTCTCCCCCAACTTTCATGTCCCGGGGTTTCGAAGAGAATGATCTTCCCTATAACACCTCATAACTCTACTCTTAGGATCCAAATCTTTTTGTTGTAAATACATAAGCTTGAACCTAGTGATGACATACATGTACCTATGTTTAAACTTCATTCCTATATGTGGGAAGTGTATTATAGGTGGATTAAGGTAATAAGAGACCTCTAGTACTTAGTAGAGTTCAAAATTTTCCCATCGATTAAGCTTTTCGCATTAGATTATGCAAGGATCAAATTTAAATGAACATAACTTTCATTACATATAAAGTTAGATGGCCTATGATCTACCAAATTAAATATTTTTATTATCTTTCTAACGCTACTGATTGTCACGCCCAAAGTCCCATTAAGGCGGACTGGCACCTATTGCCGACAAGGCTCGGGAGAACCAACAAATAACCATACACTTTCTATGAAAATTATGAGGGGCTTCCACATTCAACATGCTTCCAAGAAAGTAGACAGTAATAACAAGCCAAAAGAAAACGCACATGACTAGGTCGTTGGAGCCACAATGTCTAAAGTAGGATACATGATCACACTTTACTTTACATAGTTCATAAAGCCTCTAGATAAGGAACATTATCTATTAAGGGTCGGGACAAGACCCGCCTCATGACTAACTATACAATACAAAAATATAAGCTCTAGACACACAAAGCCCGGAAGTAACCAGGAGCTCAGTAACAACAATTGGATATCCTGCACTCCTACTGGGGAGATCTACTAGCTTCTGTACCTACAACATGAAATGCAGGTCCCCCGTAAAGGACGTCAGTACGAGATAATGTACAAATATTTAAGGAAGTACTGTATATGAAATAAGAACTCAAATGAAATCATACACCGGTGTATAAGGATAAGAGATCACCTTTAGTCATATTGTGGGATCATATACTTTATGTTCTTTTTATTACTTTGCCTTTTTTTACTGTATAATCTGTGCATGGTATATCTTATAAATGACCAGCCGATCAATGGTAAATCAATATAGAGATCGACCCATGCTAGGGTTTTCTTTTAAAGAGATACTCATGGCCGACTTTCTCCTCTAATTTAAGCCACATATTAGCAAGGTGGTGATGCACCTTCTTGGCCCTTTCACTTGGGCCTTATTAGGCTCCAATTTGATGGGCCTCGGCTGTCTATTTTTCTCTTTTTCCTTCACTTAGTTTGAGCCCAAATCGTCAAGTAGGTTGTGAATGTACTTGGACCCTTTTTCTATTCATCTTGGGCTGCAAATATTGTCCCTTTATGATGCTAAACCATAGGCCAAAATTACACCCTTAACTTGGCTTTATTCATTATCGGACTTAAATAGATTCGGTGTTGGGCGTCGTCTCCATCTACCTAGCCTATTTAAGTTAAGCACGTAGGTAACTAACTTGTTAGCTTCCTAAATCCTATAAGCACTTCACTTTTTTTACTTTGTTTAAGGCCTCGATTTCCTTAGTTTGGCTTAGAACTTATATACACTCACTCGTCTGAAGCATTAGATGTAAATATAGCCCTCCAATCTAAAAGTTAGGCACTTTTAAAGTTGGTGATCCTTCTACCAAATCATATCATATTTCGCATGCATAGGACTAGTACACCTAAGATGTGGGGTATTACATCCTCCCCCCTTAGGAACATTCTTCCCCGAATGTAAGCATAATTGGATAGGTTAAACAAGTTTATGTTGATATTGATGAGTTGATGTTGATGATGATATTGATGTTGATGTTGATGCTGATGTACTATGTCCCTATGGGACCGATGATGATAATATTGATGTTGATGTACTATGTCCCTATGGGATTGATAATGATGATGTTTTATGAGTATGCCGAGTTTTGGGAGGAGTATTGAGCACCAAAATGGGTGAGAGTGAGCCCCCCCGAACTCATTAACTACGTGGCCCTCATAGGAGAAAGGATCGAACCACAGTGCAGACGTTTACTTGTCCCAAAAGTGGACTGATGTTATTATTGATGGTGATATCCTTTACCCCCGGCAGGGTCCTGGAGGGATGTGGCAACAATATCACTTTGTTGTATCATCACTGGCTCAAAGTTGATGGTTGTCGGTTAGAGAAACTCCCAGTTAGGTCCTATTTTGATAGAAATTTGATGTTGATATGATAGTATTAGTCTTGAGGATGTTGATGTTTTGTTATCTACTCTCCATCCTTGTCCTAAACGGGCATGAGTCCTTTGAGTTGAGTCAAGTTCCTTGAGATGAGTCTGATGTATTGATGATATTGAGATGAGATGTTGATGGGTCATTATCTACTCTTTATTTTTGCTTTAGATATACATTTGACATTCTAACGGAATATGATGTTGAGTTGATGTTGTCCTGTTATTGTTCTATTTGTATTGTTACATTCAGCCATCTTACATACTGTACATTCCACGTACTGACGTCACTTGGTGCTGCATCATTTCATAATGCAGATACAGGAGGTAAAGGACTTCAGCAAACGCTTCATTAAGGTTCGGAGATTCTGAGTTCAGCTATTGATGAGCCCTCCTTGCTATTTGGAGGAGCCTTTTTCGTTATCAGTTATTTCGTTTTATTGAGTTACGTAGCCATGGCCTAGCGTGGTACCTTCCTAGATTATTTATTTGAGTTGAATTAGAGGCTTCATAGACACGAGTTGAGGTTTCACATTGAGGTCTTTTTTCTTCCTTTGAGTTGAGTTAGCATTTACATTTGCTTACTATCGATATTGAGATTGAGTCTGCTTGGCCATTGGCCTTCTTATTGATGTAGACTAAATGACGTAGCTCACCGCCTTACTCTATTATTTCCGCTATGCCTGATGTTGAATGATTATCCCCAGAATGAGTGATTTGCTTGGGGACTAACAATAGTCTCTAGGTGCCAGCCACGCCTAGGGTACCCTCCCGGGGCATGACAAACTTGGTATCAGAGTACAGAGTTCAATAGCCCTGGGGAGTTTATGAAGTCGTGTCTAGTAGAGTCTTGTTTATGTATGTGTTGTGCACCCCACTTCATAAACAGGTTGGTATAGGACATTAGGAATGGTTACACTTCTTTGATATTCTGATTTCGTGTGATAGCGTTTGACTCTATGAAACTCTCTTCTAATTCATGTGTTGCGCGTTTGCAGATCATGCCTCCTAAATGCCCTGCTTCCCAGAGAGATACCTCAGTCCCAAATGCTGAGAATTCCCTACCAGAGGTCCCTCCCTAGCCTAAGACGAGGAGACGGGGCCGACCTGCCAGGGCTACTGAGATCCCACAAGCACCACTTTCTCAGTCATCTTTCACTTTGAAAGCGGACTTCAGGGGAGCCATTGCTATGCTCACTCAGTTGGTGGCCTCCTAGAGTAATAGCCGAGGTCCCCAGGCCCCTAGCTCCAACTCCCAAGAGCCTAGGGCTGCAACTAAGCTCAGAGATTTCCTGAGGATGAACCGCCAGTCTATACGGGGTCGAAGGTTGAGGAGGACCCACAAAATTTTATTGATGAGATATGCGAAATTTTGAGGGCTATGTATGTTAATGAGGTTCAAGGATTTGAGCTGGTCTCTTATCAGCTTAAGGATGTTACTAATACCTTGTATAATCAATGGGAAGATGGTAGAGGTGAGGATGTTGAACCTGCTGAGTGGGAGGAGTTTGAGAGTGCTAACCTCGACCATTTCTTTTCCCAAGAGTTGAGGGAGGTGAAGGTGGAGGAGTTACTGAACCGGAAGCAAGAGGGGTTGACTGTCAAAGAGTATAGCCTCAAGTTCATTCAACTATCCCGGTATGATTTGGAGATGGTCTAGGATATAAAAGTGAGAATGAGAAAGTTCGTGTCTGGATTGGGCAAGCATGTAAAAAGGGAGTGTAAGGAAGCATTGTTGATTCCAGGTATGGATATCTCTAGATTTATGGTCTATGTCCAGCAAACCGAGGAGGATATGAAGAGGACAAAGAAAAGCAGTAGAGTAAGAAGGCCAAATCGACAGCGCATGAGCCTAGCCAACAGAAGTAGAATAAAGATGATAGAACCTATTTTTAGAAGAGGTCTTCTAACTAGGCACCCTCCGTGGCAAGTGCTCATGTTCAGCAAAATAGGTATGATCAGAAATCTTATAGTCACCAAAATCTCAAAGCTCAGGGTCCTCAATCCCAAGCTAGCGTGACCTAGGCCCGAAAAGGAAGCCACCTTGTGGAAGGTGTGGAAAACTTCACCTTGGTGCGTGCCATGAGGGCACAAATTCTTGTTATTTATGCAGACAGCCGGTCCATTTTCAGGGTGAGTGTCCTACGAGGAGATGGGGTGATGGAAGTAACAAAGCTCAGTCTTCTACAGCGCCCACTGCGGGCGGTCATCAGAAGGCTACTATTGTGGGTGCAGGAGGCGGGACGAACCGTCTGTATGAGATGGACCATTGAATGGACCAAGAGGTTGCACCAGATGTTATTATGGGTATACTCCGAGTCTTTTCTTTTAAGCTTTTTGAACTGCTTGATCCAAGTGCCACCTTATCTTTTGTGACTCCTTATGTAGCCAATAAATTTTGAGATGTTTCTAGAGTGTTTTCTTGAGCCTTATACTGTTTCTACTCCTACTGGTAAGTCTATCCTTGTTGAGAGGATCTATAGAGATTGTGTAGTATCCATCTATCATAGGAATACTTTGGTTGACTTGGTAGAGTTCGAGATGGTTGACTTTAATGTAATATATGGTATGGATTGCTTGCATGCCTGTTATGCCTTAACAGATTGTAGGATCCGAGTTGTCAAATTCCAATTTTTGCATGAACCGGTCCTAGAGTGAAGGGGAAGTTCTGTTGCACCCAAGGGTAAGTTTATTTCCTACCTGAGAGCTAGAAAGCTAATTTCTAAAGGTTGTATTTACAACCTCGTGCGTGTTAAATCTGATGTTGTTGAGTTCCCTACTCTTGAGTTAGTTTCGATTGTGAATGAGTTTCCTGAGGTGTTCCGTGAGGATTTGCCTGGAGTCCTTCCTTATAGGGAGATCGAGTTCGGGATTGATGTTCTTCCCGAGACGCAGCCTATTTCAATTTCCCCATATAGGATAGTCCCCCACTGAGCTGAAGGAGTTGAAGGAGCAGTGTAAGGATTTGTTAGAGAAGGGCTTTATTAGGTCAAGTGTTTCTCCTTCGGGTGCTCCCTTCCTGTTGTATGAAAGAAGGATGGGTCTTTCAGGATGTGCATAGAGGCAACTAAACAAGGTCACGATCAAGAATAAATATCCTTTCCCTAGGATACATGATCTGTTTGACCAACTTCAGGGTGCCTCATGCTTCTCAAAGATAGACCTCAGATCAGGTTACCATCAGTTAAAAGTGAGGGCATGTGATGTTCCAAAGACAACCTTCAAGACTAGGTATGGCCATTTTGAGTTCTTAGTCATGTCTTTTGGGTTGATGAATGCACCTGAAGCTTTCATAGATTTGATGAATAGGGTGTTCTGGCCCTACCTTGACATCTTTGTAATCGTGTTCCTTGATGATATTTTGGTGTATACGAGGGATGAGGAGGAGCATGCCAAACACCTTAGAATTGTCCTTCAGAAACTTAAGGACCATGAGTTGTATGCAAAGTTCTCGAAATGTGAGTTTTGGCTCAAGTCTGTGGCTTTTCTAGGCCATGTTGTTTCGGGTTATGAAATTCAAGTAGATGCCCAAAAGATCGAAGCAGTTAAGAACTGGCCAAGACCGACCTTTCCAACTAACATAAGAAGTTTTTTGGGGTTGGCAGGCTATTATCGCAGATTTGCTGAGGGATTTTCTTCCCTATCCGCACCATTGACCAAACTGACTCAGAAAAAGGTCAAGTTTCAGTGGTTTGAGGATTGTGAGAAGAGCTTCCAAGAGTTGAAAACTAGATTGACCATCGCACCTGTTTTGACTTTGCTCGATAGGTCGAAAGACTTTGTGATATATATCGTGACGCATCAAGAGTTTGATGGGATGTGTATTGATGCAGAGAGGGAAGGTGATAGCCTATGCTTCCAGGTAGCTTAAAGTTCACGAGAGGAACTATCTGACCCATGATCTTGAGTTGGCACCGGTAGTGTTCGCACTTAAAATCTGGCGCCACTACTTGTATGGAGTGCATGTGGACGTGTTCACTGATCACAAGAGCCTGCAGTATGTCTTCAGCCACAGAGAGCTCAATCTGCGACAGAGGAGATGGTTGGAGTTGCTCAAGGATTATGACATGAGCATCCTATACCACCCAGGTAAAGCTAACATTATTGCTGATGCTCTAAGCAGGTTGTCAATGGGTAGTACAACCCATGTTGAGGAAGAGAAGAAGGAGCTAGTGAAGGAAATGCACAGGTTGGCTCGGCTGGGAGTCCAACTCGAGGAGAATGACGAGGGAGGAATCAATATTCAGAATGGATCTACATCATCCCAAGTAGAATAGGTAAAAGAGAAACAACATCTAGATCCTATCATACTCCAATTGAAGGAGGTTGTCCGTAAACAAAAAGTGATAGTCTTCTCCAAAGGGGTAGGTGGGGTGTTGAGATACCAGAGTAAGATATGTGTTCCTGATATTGATGGTGTCCACAAGAGGATCATGGTTGAAGCCCACAATACTAGATATTCCATTCATCCGGGCTCCACCAAGATGTATCATAACTTGAGAGAAGTCTATTAGTGGAGTGGAATGAAGAGGGACATTGCTGAGATTGTTTCAAAGTGCCCGAACTGCCAGCAAGT
Organism: Solanum rostratum; assembly: GCA_029948455.1. Lineage (NCBI taxonomy): Eukaryota > Viridiplantae > Streptophyta > Magnoliopsida > Solanales > Solanaceae > Solanum > Solanum rostratum. The sequence continues at coordinate 9,180,378 of CM057053.1, read as the reverse complement.
GAAGGTTGAGCAGCAAAGGCCAAGTGGCTTGGCTCAAAACTTTGAGATACCATAGTGGAAGTGGGAGATGATTAACATGGATTTCATCACTGGCCTACCGAGATCCCGGAGGCAGCATGATTCCATATGAGTGATTGTAGACAGGATAACTAAATCAGCACACTTCTTGGCAGTTAAGACGACTAATACTGCGGAGGAGTATGCCAAGATGTATATCCAAGAGATTGTGAGATTTCATGGAGTTCTCTTATCCATCATCTCGGACAGAGGAGCCCAATTTACCTCTCACTTCCGAAAGTCTTTCCATAAAGGATTAGGTACCAAAGTGAATTTGAGTACAGCCTTTCATCTACGGACGGATGGTCAGGCAGAGCGCACTATTCAGACAGTAGAAGATATGTTGAGGGCCTGCGTCCTTGGCTTCAAAGGAAATATGGATGGTCATCTTCCATTGATTGAATTTGCATATAAAAATAGTTATCACACAAGCATTCAAATGGCCTCCTATGAGGCCTTGTATGGGAGGAGGTGTAGGTCACCCATTGGGTGGTTTGAGGTTGGAGAAACTGAGTTGATTGGGCCTAACCTTGTCCACCAGTCCATTGAGAAGGTAAAGATTATTCGAGAAAGGTTAAAGGTTGCACAAAGCCGTCCAAAATCTTACACCGATGTGAGGAGAAGAGACTTGGAGTTCGAGGTGAGTGATTGGATATACTTGAAGATATCTCCCATGAAGGGTGTCATGAGGTTTGGAAAGAAGGGAAAATTAAGCCCTCGCTATATCGGCCCTAATCAGATTGTAAGGAGAATTGGGAAGGTTGCTTATGAGTTAGAGTTACCTTCTGAGTTAGACAGAATCCATCTGATGTTCCACATCTCTATGCTGAAGATATGTTTGGGAGATCCTACTTTGGTAATCCCTATTGAGATCACTGGAGTCGAAGATAGCTTGTCCTATGAGAAAATTCCCATCCAAAGCCTAGATCAACAGATTCGCAGACTGAGGAACAAAGAGAGAGCCTCCGTCAAAGTTTTGTGGAGGAACCAATTTGTTAAGGAAGCCGCGTAGGAAGCTGAAGAAGAGATGAGAACTAAATACCCACACCTATTCGTTCCTGATTACGAGAATATCGAAGGGCGTAATATTCTTATTCTTACCTTAACTTGATGTTTCTATCCTGAGTTGATATGTATATTTTGATGTTCTGAGTAGATGTTATTGAGGTCGATGAGGAGTTGAGAAGTCAAGTTGTTGACTGAATATCGAGATGAGTCTTAAGTCTATTCGTGCCATAATACCCCTCTCATTCATCATTCGAGGACGAATGATCCCAAGGGGGAGATGATGTAACGCCCGGTAAAATTATTAAAATATTCCTAGAGGAGAGATGTGCGCATAACGCGTCTTCTAATGCTCAGATGGGAAATTCGAGGCTAGATTTGTGATTAGCCCGAAAAATTGAGTGGGGAAAAGGTCTCGGTCAATTTTTAGAGCGGTTGAGTCAAAAGATAATTTTTCGTTCAAAAATGAGAAACAGTGAGAGTTTGCGACAAACTCGCGTTGTGGACCCATCGCGGAGGCGCACTTATGTTTTTTCTAAATTTTTTGACGGGTTTAAAAAAACTCATTCAGGAAAACTTTTGTCAAAAATGAACTGGCTGCAACGTCCGCATCGCGGACTGTGTTTTTTTATGGCTGGAAAATTTCTAAAATTTCGAGGGGCATTCTAGTCTATTCCTAACATCTTCTAAAACATAATATAGGTCGTATTCGTGAAGAAAAGGGTTTCAAACGCATTCTAAAATACTCTTCCTAGCAAATTCACAAGGTTAGGGCTTAAGGAGAGTTGAGGTTGAAGAGTCAAGAGGAGATTCTACGAGGAATTGTTGTTAGCAATCATCCCAGGTATGTAAGGCTAACCTAAAGCATATAATTGTTCTTCCATGTGCCCATTTGAGTAAATTGAGTTTATGGTTGAAAATGATGAGTTATATATGAAAATCCTTGAGTATTTTACTGAGATTTTACTGAGATTCTTCTTAATCTATGTATTTTTCTTAAATTGATGATCATCATAAACTTGATTTACTGCATAAGTCATTTTCATGAATGATTTTACAAAATTCTGTCTATTTTTCTCAGGAATAAAAGAATGAACTTGGGGGGATGAGTTTAGAGCCTTGACAATGATGATGTTGTGATTGTGATCCAAATTGTTGAGAGTTTTGATGGTGATGTTGACGAGAGTGATGTTCATGAGTCTTAAAACTTGAAACTAAATTCTAAAAATAATATTTTGAGTCCCCGATGTTGATGTCGATGTTGATGAGTTGATGTTGATGTTGATGTACTATGTCCCTATGGGACCAATGATGATGATGTTGATGTTGATGTACTATATCCCTATGGGACTGATGATGATGATGTTTTATGAGCATGTCGAGTTCTAGAAGGAGTATCGAGCACCGAAATAGGTGAGAGTGAGTCCCACTCAAACTCATTAACTGTGTGGCATGCGTAGGAAAGAGGATCGAACCGCAATGCGGATGTTTCCTTGTCCCAAAAGTGGACTGATGTTATTATTGATGGTGATGTCCTTTACCCCGGGCAGGGTACTGGATGGATGTGGCAACAACATGCTTTGTTATATCATCACCAACTCATAAGTGATGGTTGTCAGTTAGTGAAACTCCCAGTTAGGTCCTATTTTGATAGAACTCTAATGTTGATGTGATGGTATGAGTCTTCAGGATGTTGATGATTTGTTATCTACTCTCTATCCTTGTCCTAAACGGGCATGAGTCCTTTGAATTGAGTCGAGTTCCTTGAGATGAGCCTGATGTATTGATGATATTGAGATGAGATGTTGATGGGTCATTGTTTACTCTTTATTCTTGCTTTAAATATACATTTGATATTCTGATGGAGTATGATGTTGAGTTGATGTTATCCCTTTACTGTTCTATTTGTATTGTTACATTCGGCCATCTTACATACCATACATTCCACGTGGTGATGCCACTCAGCGCTACATCATTTTCATGATGCATATACATGAGGTAGAGGACTTCAGCAGACGCTTCGTTGAATTCGGAGATTCTGAGTTCAACTATTGGTGAGCCCTCCTTGCTATTCGGAGGAGCCTTTTTGGTTATCAGTTATTTCGTTTTATTGAGTTAAGTAGCCATGGCCTATCATGGTACCTTCCTAGACTATTTAGTTGAGTTGAGTTAGAGGCTTCATAAACATGAGTTGAGGTTTGACGTTGAGGTCTTTTTTCTTCCTTTGAGTTGATTTAGCATTTACATTTGCTTATATCGGTGTTGAGATTGAGTTCGCTTGGCCATTGGCCTTCTTATTGATGTAGACCGAATGACGTAGCTCACCCCCTTACTCTATTATTTTCGTTATGCCTGATGTTGAATGATTATCCTGAGATTGAGTGGTCCGCTTGGGGACTCGCAATAGTCTCTGGGTGCCAGCCACGCCTAGGGTACCCTCCCGGGGTGTGACAACGGGCACCCGTTATCGACAAGGCTCAGGAGAACCAATAGATAACCATGCACTTTCTATGAAAATTATTAAGGGTTTCCACATTCAACATGCTTCCAAGAAAGTAGATAGTAATAACAAGCCAAAAGGAAACGCATATGACTAGGCCGTTGGAGCCAGGATGTCCAAAGTAGGATACAAAACCACACTTTACTTTACGTAGTTTACAAAGCCTCTACATAAGGAACAATATCTTTTGAGGGTGGGGACAGGCCCCGCCTCATGACTAACTATACAATAAAAAAATATAAGCTCTAGACACACAAAGCCCCGAAGCAACCTAGAGCTCAGTAACAGTAGTTGGATATCCTGTACTCCTTCTAGGGAGATCTACTAGCTCCTTTACCTGCAGCATGAAATGCAGGTCCCCCGTAAGGGATGTCAGTATGAGATAATATACTGAATATGTAAGGCTGAAAGTACTGTATATGAAATAAGAACTCAAATGAAATCATACACCGGTGTGTAAGGATAAGAGACCACCTTTAGTCATATTGTGGGATCATGTACTTTATGTCCATTTTATTACTTTACCTTTCTTTACTGTATAATCTGTGCATAGTATATCATATAAATGATTAGTTGATTAGTGGTAAATCAATATCGGGATCGACCCATGCTAGGCTTTCTTTTCACCCGTGGGATACGCCCCATAATATGGGATCGACCCATGCTAGGTGATTCTTCCACCCTTGGGATACCACCCATCAATAGGCAACTTCAACTTATCTTTTATTTACTTTTGAGATGATTCTTTTAATGGTCACAACATTATGAAGCTATAGGACTATCGATATAACATGTGGCATATAAATAATCATGCAACACAATACCACAATGAACAGAGTAAGTTACACAACTAATGAAATGCATAGGAGATGAAACAACACATGGACTTTACTTAGCAAAAAGGAACGCACGTATCTTTGGTATCCAAGTATGTATGCAAATTCGAAAATGGCTACGTTTGGGAGCATATGAACATGTTAAGGAGTGAAGACATAGTAATTAGTTATGCTGGAGTTCGTAAGTGCCTCTATATGCCAAGGAAGAACCTAGATTTCATTCCAAATAATGAGAAATCAAGTAGCCTTACATACATCATTGTACTGCGTCGTTATTACCTCGAAGTAACCTACTTTTCCCCCAAAATATTTATCTAGTATAGAGTAGGTGATAAAACTAGTATTAGTAGCTAACAAACACATCTTGGTAGTCCAATCTCATAGATAAATAACACTCTGGCAGTATGTTTGTAATTATTAACCCAAGAGTATTCTTTCAACCTTTCCACTTCTAATCTTATTTTGTAATACACATTCTCATGTACATGTCATATACAGCTTGTTTTAGTCTCATAACAGTGTTACAATAGCTCACAAAGCACAACACATAACAATTCTACACAACACACAAGTAGGTAATATAACATTACGTCTTCTCGCTACATTTCGAAGTCAACAATCCCAAACCTATTTCAACTTCAACCAAACTGTCTCCAACATATTTACCCATAAAAACAGTCCCAAAGTAGATGGACTAAAAGCAACAACAATTTCCACTTACTAATCCACAAGTTCCTAACTAAGAGCGCAATTAAGATATCATACAAGAACTCATTTTTTCAGAAGATAAAAATCGTGCAGCAGCCTTCTTGCATCACTAAAGAACTAAACCTTGTTAAAAACATAAACCTTACTTCATAATCCAGCCAATCAAGAAGAGAAAATCCTCTTAATAAACAAGAAAAGTGTACAACAATCTTTAGAACACATGTTGTCCAAAATTCCAGCATAAGTATGACCAGCACACTCCTCATGTTTTTCATGGAAAAATTATACTAAACCATAGATATTTCTACTTTCCTTAGCCTTCAAGGATCAGGTCCTCTTCAAGAACCCTAAAGGTGTGCTTTGACTGCTTTGCAAAGTCAAGAGAGAGACTTGAAGTTGCTGATTTTTAACCCCTTCTAAAGGGCCACTCTTGGCCTAATTTCTCTTCCAATTTAAGCCACGTATTAGCAAGGTGGTGATGCACCTTCTTAGCTCTTTCACTTGGGCCTTATTGGGCTCCAATTTGATAGACCTTGGCTTGCCATTTTTCTCTTTTTCCTTCACTTAGTTTGAGCCCAAATCGTCAAGTCGATTGTGAATGTACTTGGGTATTTTTCTATTCATCTTGGGATGCAAATATTATCCTTTTATGACGTTAAACCATGAGCCAAATTACACCCTTAACTTGGCTTTATTCGTTATCGTACTTGAGCAGATTCGGTGTTGGGCCTCGTCTCCGTCTACCTAGCCTATTTAAGCTAAGCACGTAGGTGACTCACCTGTTAGCTTCTTAAATCCTATAAGCACCTCACTTTTTTCACTTTTTTAAGGCCGTGATTTCCTTAATTTGGCTTAGAACTTATATACACTCACTCTTCTTAAGCGTTAGACGTAAATATGGCCCTCCAATCTAATAGTTAAGAACTTTTAAGTTGGTGCTCTTTCTACCAAATCATATCATATTCCGTATGCATAGGACTAGTCCACCTAAGATTTGGGGTGTTACACTAATTTTGCCTTATTTGGACTTTGGAGCATAACATTGTGACCGTTTTATTACGAATTGCCAAAGCATAGTTAAACTACGAACCTGACTTACAGTTCGTGGTTTGAATGAAGACCCGTCCTATTAAGTCATAGAATAACTTCTACAAATCTACTTTTGAGTCCCTAACTTGATAGATCCAACTACGGGCCATAAATACTTCTATGGGTCATAGTTTGGGCTCGTAGAATGGATTCAGAGACTTTGAAATTCCCCCAAACTTTTACAAATGGGTCTCTATAGACCGTAGAAACATCTACGGGCCATAGATTAACCAATAGACGATTAGGAAAATTTTAAAAAGGACTATTTTAGTCCTTTCACATTCTTTCTACGCCTAAACTTGATGGTTTTACACCTAATAAAGTTTCTAAACATACCATTCCGGCACCTTCTTCAAGTTCTTCAAATATCTCATTCATCTAGGTATGTAAGGCTACCTAAAGTGATTTGAGTCCATCCACGTGTTCTTCTTCATCATCTTGTGTCGAAAGTGCCTAAGGGTTGAGTAGGAAGAACTCCAAAAATCCTAAACTTTGAATTGTCTACGTTAACTCTGAGTTTTCATGTATATTTATGAACATATTAATGATATACATGTTGATTGTGTGAGACTTGAGCATTTAGTTGTACTAGTTGAAATAAACCCGAGTTGCGATTCCATGTAACACTTTATGCATCAATAAAATTGAGAACTTGATCTGTGAATGACTGAATTGAGTAAATTTGAGCATGATTGGAACATAAGAAATATTTTACATGTCTTTATGTGATGAGCATGATTAATTGGATTCTAAATAATCGTTTGAGTTAGAGTCTTGAATGATTTGATAAGTTTTTAACATGTATGGTTGATAGTCCTAATTGGTTGATTAGTGATTAAGATGAATCGAATAATTATCTAAACTATTTTAGGAAAATATAATTGAAAACAGATTGGATGGCTAATAGGTCGAAAGACTTGATTGTGATGGATTGATAATAATCCTTATGAGGTTCATTGATTCGATTGATGTTTTATGAGCATTGAGTCTTGGGAGGAGTATAGAGCACCGAATTGAGTGAGAGTAAGTCCACTTGAACTCAATAACTACGTCTCTAAACATAGAAGAGGATTGAACCGTTAAGCCGGATGTTTCCCTTTTTATGTCCCTTGCTGGGACTTGATTGATTAGCTTGGATCCATGATTGGTTAATTTGTCCTCAACCCTGGCAAAGTATTGGACGGTGTTGGCAATATCAACGAGGTTGTTGTATGATCACTGGCTTATAAGTGATTTTTATCGGATAAGAAAAACTCCAGATAGGTCTTGATAGTAATCCACATGATTGATTTGATTGTGCATAAATAATCTGACTAAGTTGTATGCTATTTCTTTTAGGAGAATTATTTTTCTATTAAAATCTTGCATCCTTTGTTGAGTTGAATAATAGATTGTTGAGTTGATTAATGGATTGTTTGAGCTTATTAGGTTGACTTATATTGAGCCTTATTCGATTCTTGAGCCATCTTACACACCAGTATATTCAATGTATTGACGTTCATTTGTCTTGCATCATTTTATGATATAGATACAAGTGATAGAGGCCTTTAGCAATGCACCATTGAAGACCTTCTCCTTGTTTTAGACTTGGTGAGCCCTCCTTGCTATTTTGAGGAGCCTTCTTTATTTTATCTTTGATTAGTAATATTTTCTTTGAGGTAGCTCAAGACTAGTCTTGGCACCTTCTAGACTTGGATTAGAGGCTTCATAGATGTTGATTAGTGATAGTTGATTGTTATTCACATTCCAACTCTTGTTCATTGGAAGTTATTGATTTTATAAAGACTTAGTCGTTTGGGTACTACCTATCCTTACTTGAGTATTTACTTTCATGGATTGAATATGACGTGACGATGAGGCCAAGTGGTTCTCTTGGGAAATTAGTAATGGTTCTTCAAGTGCAGGTCATGTCAAGGGTACCCTCCGAAGACATGACAAACTTGGTATTAGAGCCTAAAGTCAAGAGTTCTAAGGAGTCTATAAAGTCATGTCTAGTAGAGTCTTGTTTATGCGTGTGTTGTGCACCACACTTTATACGTAGGAGGATATGGGACATTAGAATTGGTTACACTTCTTTCTTATTTGAGTTCATGCTAGATTCTATCACCATGAATATCTTTTCTGATATGTACGTTACACATGTTATAGACTTATGATCATGTCTCCGATAAGAGCTATTAGAGGAAGAAGACATCCTTCCAAATGGGAAGCTAACCAGCCTGAGCTGTAAAACCAATATGAGCCCATAGGTCTGGCCGCCCAAGTTGAGCAAACACCTCAGGCTAACATTAGTAATGCTGAGCTTTATGTTGCTACTCGGACCTTGGCCCAGGTTGTGGCAGCATCTGCTGGTAGACAAGATGTTGCAGACACTTCCAAAGGTCGTGAGTTCTAAGAATGAACCAACCAGAGTTTATTGAGTCTACAGTGAATAAGTTGAATAGAGCACTGCTATTGATGAGTTGGTGAATTCCAAGTCATTAAGGTACATGATGTTGAATAATTTGAGTTGGTTGCCTACCATTTCAAGAGTGTTGCTAGACTATAGTTCAACCAATAGAAGAAAGTGAGATGGGAGGATGCACCAATTTTGACATGGGCCATGTTTGAGGAGGCATTCTTGGGGCGTTTCTGCCCCAAGGGAGTTAAGAGAGGCTAGGGAATTTCTAAATTCGAAACATATTCTATGACTGTCCAAGAATACAATTTGAAGTTCACTCAACTATCTCACTATGCTCTAGAGATGGTTGCTGATATGAGAAATAGAGTGATCTTATATGTGTCTGGACTGGTTTGCTCAACAAAGAAAGAAGGAAGGGGAGCTATGTTGATTAGAGACATGGATATTAGTAGATTGATGACTTATGTACAATAGACTGAGGAAGAGAAGCTAAGGGACAGAGAAGAGGACAAAAGTAAGAGGCCTAAAACTGTCCCTTAGTTATGAGGGTAGTAAGAAGTAGAATTAGAGTGGAGGTTGCTCATCCTTTCAGACTGGAGCTCCATCATCTGCGAGTGCACCTGCATCTAGGATTGAGCAAGGTTCTCAGTTTCAAGCTAGTGCGGCTCAAGGTTCTAGAGGTTAGACACCATGTGGCAAGTGTGGAAAACTTCACTTGGGAGAATGTTGAGAGGGAGGGAATAGTTGTTATAAGTGTGGCCAAGAGGGTCACTTCCAGAGAGATTGTTCAACATGGGGAAACAAGGCCCAATCTACTAATATTGCACCCTAGCTAGAGGGAACCAGAGAGGTACCACTACTAATGCAGACAGGGGAACAAACTGTCTATATGTGATGGGGAATAGACATGACCAAGAAGTTGCACTAGATGCTTTGCTTGAACTGAGAGCTACACTATCCTTTGTAACTCCCTTATGAGGCTGATAGATTTGACATCTGTCCTGAGTATCTTCTTGAGTCAATCCATGTCTTCCTTGAGTGGGAGATATGATACTATAGGCTTTTGCCAAAGGCGGAGATGGTGAGTTCTTTCCCGTCCTGGTAGCATTATTGATGACTCTTGTGAGGGGTTTTGTGTAAGAGCATTTGGAGTGGTGCGACGGACTAGTGATCTCTAAATAAAAGCCCTCACTCTCTCAATTGTCTTCCTATTTTGTGTTTGAGTTACGATGGAATCCTAGAGATCGATTGATGATTTATTTGATTGTTTGATGTATTCATTTCATGATTGGAAAGTTTATTGTTTGATTGTTAAAGTTCATAATAAGATTAATGCTTGATTTGGTTCCTAGCTAATCTTCATTTGAAGACGAATGATCCCAAAGGGAAGTTATTGTAACACCCCACAACTCTATTCTTAGGATTTAAATTTTTTCATCGTAAATACATAAGCTTGAACCTAGTGTGACATGTATGTACCTATGTTTAAACCTCATTCCTATATGTGGGAAGTATATTAGAAGTGGATTAGGGTCATAAGAGACCTCTAGTACTTAGTCGAATTCAAAGCTTTCCTATCGATTTAAGTCTTTCACATTAGATTACGCAAGGGTCAACTTTAAATGGACATACCATTTAGAACATAAGGAATTAGGTGGCCTATAACCTACCAAATTAAATATATTTGAATTATCTTTCAAACGCCATAAATTTTTCCTAATTTAGAGTTCGGAGCAAAACGTTATGACCATTTTATTACAGACTGCTAGAGTAGAACGAAACTACGAACCTGGCTTACGGGTCGTGGTTTGAATGACAACCCATCCTATTAACTCATGGAGTGACTTTTGCAAGTCCATTTTTAAGTACCTAACTTTTTGGACCCAACTACATGTTATAGTTTGGGCTCGTAGAATGGATCCAGAGATCCCGAAATTTGTCTAAATTTTTACCAATGGATTTCTACGAATCGAAGAAGCTTCTACGGGCCGTAGATTGACCCGTAGACAATCTGGGCAGCATCTTAAGAAGGGTGATTTTAGTCCTTTCACATTCTTTGTAATCCTAAACTTGATGGTTTTACAACTAATAAAGTTCCTAAACGTATCATTCAACCTTATCATGCTCAAACATATTCTCAAATTTTAGAACAAGATTCAAGAGGGGAAAAGCTACGGTTTGCAAGCACCTTTTTCAAGTTCTTCAAGAATCTCATTCTTCCAAGTATGTAAGGCTACCTAAAGCATTGGATTGAGTCTGTCCACATGCTCTTCTTCATCATATTGTGTCCAAAGTGTGCCTAGGGGTCGAGTAGGAAGAAATCCAAAAATCCTAAACTTCGAATTATCTACGTTTACTCTAAGTTTTCATGCATATTTATGAACATATTTACGTTATACATGCTAATTGTATGAGATTTGAGAATATAGTTGTACTAGATGACATGAACCCTAGTTGCAAAATCCATGTAATATTTTATGCATCAATTAAATTGAGAATATGATTTGTGAATTACTGAATTGAGTATATTTGAGCATGATTGGAACATGAGAAGTATTTTACATGTCTTTATGTGATGAGCATGATTGATTGGAGTCTAAATGACCATTTGAGTTAGAGTTTTGAATGAATAGATGAGTTTTTGGCATGTACGACTGATAGTCCTAATTGGTTGATTGGTGATTGAGTTGACTAGGATAATTGTCTTAACCGCTCTTGAAAGATGGGATTGAAAACTAATTGGATGGTTGATAGGTCGAAAGGCTTGATTGTGATGGATTGATACGAGTCTTTATGAGACTCATTGATCAGATTCATTGTTTTATTAGCATTAAGCCTTGGGAGGAGTATTGAGCACCAAATTGAGTGAAAGTAAGCCCAACTTGAACTCAATAACTACGTTGCCAAACGTAAGAGAGGATTGAACCATTAACTCGAATATTTCCTTTTTATTTTCTTTGTAAGGACTTGATTGATTTGCATAGATCCATGATTGGTTGATTCGTCCTTTACCTTAATAAAGTATTGGATTGTTCTGGCAATATCAACAAGATTGTTGTACAATCACTGGCGCATAAGTGATTGGACTTGATAGTACTCCATATGATTGATTTGATTGTGCATAAATGATCTGACTAAGTTGCATGCTAAAGTTTCTTTTAAGACCATTATTTTACTTTCAAAATCTTGAATCCTTTGTTGAGTTGAATTATAGAGTGTTCATTTGATTAGTGAATTGTTTGAGCTTATTGATTTGACTTGTATTGAGCCTTACTTCATTCTAGAGTCATCTTACATACCAGTATATTTAATGTACTGACGTCTATTTAGACCTGCATCATTTCATGATGCAGATACAGATGATAGAGGCCTTCAACAAGTGCACCTTGGAAGACCTATTCCTCATTCCAAACTTGGTGAGCCCTCCTTGCTATTTGGAGGATCCTTTTTCATCTTGATTAGTAGTATTTTCTTTGAGGTAGCTCGGGACTTGTGTTGGCACCTTCTAGACATGGATTAGAGGCTTCATAGGTATTGATTAGTGATAGTTGATTATTTAATTCCAATTCTTGTTCATTGGAAGTTATTAATTTTATAAAGACTTAATTGTTTAGGTACTACCTAGCCTTACTTAAGTATTTACTTCCGCTGATTGAATGCGATGTGATGATGAGGCCAAGTGGTTCGCTTGAAAAATCAGTAATAGTTCTTCAAATGTCGGCCACACCAAAGGTAACCTCCCAGGGCGTGACATTCCCCGTCAACTATCACATCACCACTGAATTCCAGCTCATCATTCCCCTCAAATATCGAGGTTTTATTGCCTTTGCTTGTCTCAACATCTAGAGGGAGTACACTCCCCTCAATCACCTTGCCACTTTTTGTAGTGATGACCATATAATGTTGATTATCATCCTTTAGGTTTACCATGGTGTCGCTTGGCAGACCACCTTTTGGCCTTTGATTCAAATGAGCGGAGATGGTTCCCAATTGTATCTCTAATTTTTTTAATCAAAGCCAAATGAGATGTAATTATTTGGTTCAATGAAGAGAAATCTGACTTAATCTACTTAAGAACCTTGTTTGAGGCTTCTACCTTGTTGAGGATTCTAGCAAGCATATCCTCGATGCGAATATTCTCCGGATTTGCAAAACAGGTTCTTTTGGCTTCACTCTATCATGAGGGGGAATATATATGTCCCTATCACTTTTCTCTCCACTCTCTGGTCTGTCTTTCCAATCTCGCGCACTCCAACCACCATAATTTGTCCAACCTTGATTTCCAAGTGGCCTTGGAAAGCCCAATCGAGAACCCGCCGCTTGGTTCCCCAAATAGTGCATTTCTTCATTATATGTAGCCTCATAAGGAACATCATCAAAGGCTACACCACCACTACAACCAATAACACTCACATTCTTGTGATTTCCACCCATAACATGCTTAGTTAACAACTCTAATTATGTCATCATATTTGTCATGTTCTCATCCCTCTATTGGTCTTTTTGCACGTTGCTCTTTAGGCGCTCCCCAAGGCATGGAAGAGATAAGATCATCTCGAGTATACCAAGTCTGGTTAATCTTTATCATATCATCAAGAAGGGTTGATGCCGTGGCAAAGGTTTTGTAACAACCCAGCTTTTTTTTCTAAATATTGAGTCATCTTTCATATGATATACAATGTTAATTGAGCATAGATGTCAAAGTTAACTCCTTAGAGTGGGAATAGAATTAGAGACGATAAAAGGATTTGTTACATCAAGTCAAGTCCAAAGAATTTCTACCGACGAAGTTTTCGTATGAGTTCATAGAAAGGTCAACTTCAAATGACCATATATCCTAAATCATAATGCTTTAGGTGACCCATAATATATCATATTAAAGATCTTTGAGTTAGCTTTCCAACGCGTCTTATTTCGCCTTAATCAGAGTTCGGAGTAGAAAATTATGACCATTTTACTGGAGACCTGTAGAGTTGTCTGAAGGTCCGCGACGGCTCCGCCACGCAGACCTATCGCGAACCCTTTCTGGATAAGCTAAGCGACATTCCTTTATTTTATTTTGAGGGTACTTTTATTGTAAAACCTTTGAGGGTCTATTTAAGGTCCTAAACCGCATAAAACGTCAGTTTCTTGAGTCAAAACCCTCTCCTTCACTCCTAAACATAAAACGCTCAAAAATTAAGAAAGTCATCAAGTTAGGATTAAACTTTCAAGATTCATCATCAAGGTGAGTTATTCTTTATAAGCTTTAAGCTAATTTCTCTATCTATTCATGAATCCCTAATAGAATCTCAAATTATAACCTAGGGTTCAAGAAAGCAAATTCAAGAATCCCAAGAAAGGATTCCTTGATTCTTCTTTCCATGAATTAGGGTTCTTCATCAAGAACTCTAAATATTCTAAGTCAAGAATTCAAGAATCAAAGAGAAGCTTTTCAAACAATGCCTTTCCAACTTCTTCTACTCTAAAAGAACTATCGAGATAGAAGATTTTTTCCAAGAAATGAGTATTCATCAAATTTTGATTGTATATATCAAATTTTCATGTATGTAAGGCTAAACTAAAAACATGGGATTGTTCTCTCATGTGCCCCATAAAATTCATAGATGAACTGATGATTGAAGAGTCTACATGCATAGATTTTTGAGAATTTTTCATTGAAAAATTGATTTGACATTACATGTTTTCTATGTTGATGATCATCATACTATTTGTTTTCTTAAAGTTAACATTTTCATGAGATTTTGCATAACCTTACGTGATTATTTGAAAAGCATGCATAATGAACATAGGAGGATGAGTCTAGAGCCTTGACGATGATGATGTCTGTGATATTGTGATTGTGTTTCAAATTAATGAGAGTCTTGGTGATGATGTTGATGAGAATGATGTTCATGAGTCTTAAAACTTGAAACTAAATTCTAAAAAGAGTGTTTCGAGTCCATAATGTTGATGTTGATGAGATGAGTTGATGTTGATGTTGATGTTGATGTCGAGGTACTATGTCCCTATGGGACTGATGATGAGGTATTATGTCCCTATGGGACTGATGAGGTTGATGTTTTATGAGCATGTCGAGTTCTGGGAGGAGTATTGAGCACCAAAATAGGTGAGAGTGAGTCCCACTTGAACCCATTAACTACGTGGCCCGCGCAGGAAGAGAGGATTGAAACGCAATGTGGATGGCTCCTTTCTTGTCCCAATAGAGGACTGAGGTTTTTCTTATGGATCCACTGAGGTTGATGTCCTTTACCTCGGGCAGAGTACTGGATGGATGTGGCAACGGTATCTTTTCATTATATCATCACTGGCTCATAGGTGATGGTTGTCGATTAGAGAAACTCCCAGTTAGGTTTCCCAGTGAGGTCTTACTTTGATAGTACTCTGATGTTGATGTGATGGTATGAGTCGAGTTTCCTTGAGTTGAGTTATGTTGAGTTGAGTTGATTTTCCTTGAGTTGAGTTTCCTTGAGTCGAGTTTCCTTCGAGTTTAGTTGAGTTGAGTTTCCTTGAGGTGAGTCTGATGTATTGATGAGATGTTGATGGGTCATTGTCTACTCTTTATTCTTTCTTTAGATAGGCATTTGACATTTTGATGGAGTATGATGTTGAGTTGATGTTATTCCTATATTATTCTATTTGTTTCTGTTTCACTAAGCTATTTTACACATCGGTACATTCCACATACTAATGTCCCGTTCTGGGACTGCATCGTTTTATGATGCAGAGGCAGGAATTAGAGATCATCGACAGGCGCTTTGTTTAGGATCTATTCGCATTCAGCTGATCGGTGAGACCTTCTTGTTTTCGGAGGATTTTCATATTATTATCATCTAGCTTGAGTTGTACTTAATTTTCCTTGAGTTGGGTAACCATGGCCTGTCATAGTACCATCTAGAGGTTTGAGTTAGAGGCTTCATAGACACTAAGTAGACGATGTTATGTATTATTACTTTTTCAACTATTCTTTGTTCGAAATTAACATTTTATATAAAGACTTGATTACTTTTATTACATTAAAGACTTTTCCTTGAGGATGTTTCTTCCGCTGTTGAGTATAAGGTGACGATGAGGCACAGTGGTTCGCTCGGGGACTAGCAATAGTCTTTGAGTGCCGACCACGCCGAGGGTACCCTCCTGGGGCGTGACAGGTTTGCTTCATAATACCACCTTGTAGATGTTGATTTGTTATCCCTTTGTTTACTGCATCAAGACTACAATAGAAATATTAGAACAAGAGATGATCTAGTATTCCATGGTTAGGATATTGTAACAATAACGTTTAAAATCTTAATCAAGTTCCATGAAGTGGCTCCCCATCTATCAGCTTGAAATTCTCAATATTCTTTCTCAACTTCACCATCTTGGAACAAGGGAAAAATCGCTCATAGAACACCTCAATAAACTTCTCCCAAGAAGTAATAGAGTCCCTTCGTAACTTAGCTAATTATCTAACAGCTTCCCTAGACAATGAGAAAGGAAACAACCTCAGTCATATTGCTTCTTGAGTAACACCTTTGAAAGTGAATGGAGAACACACATCCACAAAATTATGAATATGATCGTGAAGGTCCTCATGTGCCAAACCCCTAAATAAACATTTTAGCTGCAACAATAAGAGCATGGTGTCAGTCACGTGACACATTGCATTGCCAGCAAGAGGGGGTAACCTAATAGCACCAGCACTCCTAAATTGATCCCAATTGAGATTGTTCAGATTCCCAATGTCATCACCATTTATACTCCTTTGAGTGCTCATTTCTTCCACTAGAAAATATTAAATCACATACAAAAAAGCAAGTAAGCTCAACTACAAAGAATTAGTTCAATAAAATACTTCTAAACCAGAAACATAATATCGTTCCCCAACAACGGTGCCATTATGATGTCACTCAATCATACCTCAAAATTAATAAAAATTATGGCGGTCGTCATCAGTATAATTACCCAACTAGGACTCGGGGTCGAATCTATAGAGACTAATGTGATTTATAGTTTGAAGTATTTAATTGATCTAATAGTCTGTAGAGTTAATAAAAATTATTAAAAATATTATGTAATGAAAATATGATTGTGTGGATTGATTTCAATACTAACACAGAGGAGACATGTCAGGAGTGTGTTCTCTTGGGTCAAGAATTCAATATTTGGGTCTCATACATTGAACGAATAAATTAATTGGACATGAGTAGGCTAGACTGCCAGTAACTACAATCTCCTATCAGACGAAAGTAGCATTCTATATGTACCTGATAAGGTCTCATATGCCAAATCACACTAGGATTCGTTGGGACCTATGCAATTGAATAGCAAACCTTCTAAAACCTTAACCCGATTAAACTCTTATCAAGCATTCAACCAAACCCACAATATTAAGGCTTTCATATTCATTCCCTATTTCAATCATTCAAGGATACTTGCAATAATCAAAGATCTAAACATCAATCCTGAGTTTGCAACCTCAAAGCTTGAATTAAATATGGTAATAAACATGAACTCACATCAATTAATAGCAATGCATTCAAAATAATAAAGACATAATCATAAATTCAACAGCCCAAGTATTACACGCCCCTAACATGAGGGGTTTTAGCCTTGCATGTCTAAAAGATAAATTGAATTACCAAAAGTATTCTCCATAACGATGGGTGTTGAAATTAACAAGAAAATAGAAATAAATTCTTCTTCTCCTACTCCAAACTTCCTTCCAAAACTAATTTGAAACCCTCTTCTTCAAGCAAAAAATCTTCTTGATGAATGTACTTCCTCTTTCTAGAAAATGTATCCAGTGTACTAAGGATTTCACTCTGTCCAATTGTTTACCAAAAGGTCCTTACATTTTTCTTTTATACTCTAGATAAAAATACCCCCGTTTTGTGCACGAGTCACCATTCAGCGGTCAAGATCGACTATCGTTGAACGCATTGGCAATCCACTGATATGCACTTGACCGCCTTTTTGGACATCTGCTGAAGGCCTTGGACACTGTAACATTAGGTGATGCAACTGTGCATCGCTGAACTTGTTCGGTGATCCATCGAATTTACACCTTCGTCAAACTTTCTCAAGGAATACTTGGAGTTGGACCCATCAAAATTAAGCGGTCAGTGTCATCATTTGGCGATCTATTGAATCACTTAGCGATGCCAACTTCTATTGCCTTTTTGTCAGTTTTGCTCCATTTGTCCTATTTTTCTAAGATTTTTCCTTCCATGCATTTCTTCTCTCATTTCTAGCATCAAACACACAAATTGGTGTATATTTGAGGCAGAAGAATACATTGAGAACAACATTTTCATGCAATTTAAGGTCTACATGAGTCAAATATCAGTACCCTCCCGAGATGTGATAGTGAATTCAAGAATAAGGGAGTTAGTGGAAATATAACCCTCATACCAACCTCAAAAGCAGAAGTAGTAAAAGGATTTTGTGAGCGTGGCATAAGAGATTAACAATTTTCCATTTGTCTAGACTTAAATAAGATTTTTATGATATGAGTACCTTCTAATGTTTCATGTGAAGTTGTTTCAGTTGGTGACTCAAACGGAGACCGAATTTGAAATGATAAGCTCAAGCATTTTATTAGTTTCACAGATCTCAGTGAATTGGTTATGAATTAATTTTGGGTTAATCCATAGCCTCAACAACAACAACAACATACCCAGTGGAATCCCACAACATACACAGACCTTACCACTACCATAGCCTCAAATTTCTTATTTGAATTATTAATGAATGCGAAGAGTTGGCAATGCACAACGTGCACATTATTCTAGAGTGATGAATTTCCAGTGATGAAGCCATCAGAGACATAGGAGGATCAATCATAGTATATGAAACCATTTATAACAAGAGTGTTGCACTTTGCTACTATAGTGCAAAATAAGGAAAGAAAAAAGAAGTAACAAACTTGAAGAATAGAAGAATTTTTTATAATTTTCAATAATAATCTCAGTTATAGTACATGGGTATATAATACTCTGCCATAAGATTTTCTTTTAGTCAGTTATTCAAATCACTGACAGATAAGGACTAAACAATATTTAATCTTGACTAACTCTATGGAGTAAAAGAAATCTTTAAAAAATAACTAATAAACATAAGGGACTAAAGTTGATATATTTAAAACTTGAAAATAGACATTTGTGATATGTTTTTCATCTTCTTCATTTCTCATAGAACATGGCCGCATATCAGAGTCGTATAGTTCAGAAAATGACTGTTATATTTTTCTCTTCCATTTTGATATTCATCCATTTTATCTTATTTTCCTTCTTTTTCTTCCTCCGACTATTTCTTTGTTTTCATCTTCTTCTTCATCATCTAGTTCAGATTCTTGATTTTCATGTTCCTTCTTTCCTCCTTTTGATGCTTGATTTTCATTTTGTCTGTTATACTCTTCTTGTCCTTTTTTTTCATAAATTCTAGATAATTTATTCACATCATAGATAGTCCTTATTGGAGTTTCATCTTCTTCATCATCAAAACGTAAGCTTTTACGTTGATCCAATGTGACGCCAATGTAATTGGTGGAAGAAGCATCAGAGATAACAATTTCTTTGGAAGAAGTATCAGAGATAACAACTTCTTCATCTTTCATGATTTCGCTGAATGATTCTTCACATAGTAGATCCATTTCAAGAATATCTATTGGGGCTCGATTTTCTAGTCGGTTATTATTTCTGTCGACCTGTGAAGGAGGATTAGGATTTGATGATGAGGAAGTTGAAGATGAAGATGAAAATACTCCTTTTTTAAGAAGTTGTTCCAATCCATGTAACATTTTTAGTAGAGAAAATCAAAACAGGAAAAAAAAAAAGGAGTAGAGATTTATCCTAGCTTTCAATATGAAGTAACCAGAAAGATTGTTAAACACGCTTATATAATGAAAATAAAATTAATTTTACTTCTATACAACTTGATGATATGATTATGATGATCTGATCCGTGTAAAAAATTATCTATAATAATAGTACAATATTAATTAGTGTTTGATTTTAATTTTTTTCAATTTCTTCGAAATTAGTCCTAGAAGAAAATAATGGCAAAAGACTGTTTTCTATATTTCTTTTTTTAATTTATCATTTGATATTTGATATTCATTTTCTTTATTTTTTGAATTTATCATCTTATATTTAGTATCCATATTAAAGCTTTATTAAATTTGGATTCACACATTGCAAAGTCAATTTATAGGGGTGATGCTTTAATTATTTTTTCTATCTTAGAATTCAAAGCCGAGATCTTTATTTAATTGAAACATATTTCTGTAATTTTTTATTTTAATATTTACTTAAATAAATGATATATCACTTGTAATTTGTGTAAGGACCCGAAATTTTGTACAACCTCAATGAAGCATGAAAAGTTAGTTTCAGAAAAGTTTTGGACCAAGGTGGCACTTCATGGGAGTTATTACGGTCCGTGTGAGGCCACATGGCCCGTGTGGAGCCTCCACGGAGTGGCCCTTGGCCCATGGAGAATGTTTTGCCCTTAAATGTGGTGTTTTAAACTAAGGACACCATACTTGGACCCCTTACGGTCTGTGTGACACTTCACGGACCGTATGGTGGGCCATGTGGTGGCCCTGGCTTGAAATCCCACAGTTTTGGGACCAAGTATGGTTACACAACCAAGTTCACGGCCCATGTGGGGTGTCACAGCCCGTGATGCCATCCGTAAAGCTTCCGGAGTGAAATTTTTCTTAGTAGTGAATCACCGTCTCGCAACGTTATCGTGGAGTTTTTCTAAGGAGAGGGGTATGGGCGGTGTCACGGCCCGTGTGACACTACACGGCCCGTGTAACCTCCCATGAAGGCGACTTCGTGAAAATTCTAAGTATGCGATTTTCAAGTTCAAGCTAAGTTCACTTTCAAGCCTTCAATTTAAGCCTAATTATGTTGTTTAAGACCATCATGGGTCTCCTACATCAAGTCAAGTTCAATGTAATTCCATTGGTTAAGTTTTTCACAAGTATCGATAGAAGGGTCAATTTTAAATAGTCATATCTCTTAGCACAAAAAGAACTGGGTGTCCTACGACCTATCAAATTGAAGCTTTTTGAATTATCTTTCCAATGCATTTGTTCTCACCTCATTCCGAGTTCAGAGCAAGAAGTTATGCCCTTTTTCGTAGAATCTGTCTGGATTAGACGGGAGCCTTCACGGACCGTGAAGCCAACCGTGTCAAGTTCAGTTGAAAATTTAAAGGGGCATTTTATTGAGGTATTTTTGATATGTTCACCCATCTCCAAGGCTTTTAAGACCTTTTAAACCCCCTTTATATTCCTAAACTTCTCCTACACTAATTCCAAACCCTCATTCAAGACAAACACTTAATTTTTAGAATAAGACTCTCAAAATTTTTTCTAAGTCTCATCTTCAAGATTCAAGCTAGGATTCAATTGGGGTTTCAAATTCAAGCTAAATTCTTCTCAAATTCATCTTCCTAATCAAGGTATGTGGGATTGATTCTTGGTCACTTTTAACCAAGAAGACCCAAAAATCTTTTCAATTGATTTCATGAATTTTAATTTACCTTAAATGTGGGTTTTCATTATTTGATTTTTATTAAATTCAATTGATATAGGTTGCACTCTACCTATAATTTTAAATTACTTTGAACATTATTATGATGATTTACATTGAGTTATGAAGTTATGAACATGCATGTCCCCTTTAAAGTTGATTTATGTATGGGTGACTTATATTATGATTAAGATGTTGATTTCATTATAGATTTATTCAATTTCATATTATGATGTTGATTTTAACTTGAATCTATGTTACTCATGCTATCCTCACATCATGCATTGCATTGTATTCATGAACATTGGTATATGGAAATTATGAAGTGAGTTAAGCCCAATTATGTTTTATGAAATGATTTTGATATGATTTTGGTAAGACATTGGTTATGATAAGGATGTGATCACATGCATGTCTTTGAGAATCTTCGGTGCTTGCACCATCTTGTATATGTGCATGAGCTATTTCTTGCATGAGCATCATGATTATGACTTATGATTTGACATTTGAGCCTAAATGTGCATTGAACGATTTTGTAATGAATATTGTATCTCTTGAAAGCACGTATATATATAAATATTCATGTGGGATGTTGTTGACTTAGCGCTGATGGATCAATCCCCAAGGGCCCTCTCCCTTTCCCTGAACTATGTGTCAACATAGGAACGTTAGTCATTACCAAAATGATCGGGTCGTAAGGAATGGTTATTCGTTTATGATTATGATATGATATGGTATGATTATGGAAAATTCTTCCGAAATAGTGAGTTCCGTAAGGAAGGTAACCATCCACCGAAATGGTGTGTTCCGTAAGGTGTGATGTAGATTACCTTTGGCAAGTAATCTTCTTCTACCGATGAGAGGTCTTTATCAGACTAATTCATGTAATAGCTCACATGGGTTTGATTTATCGGTTATAGTCCATCCCCACTATATTTGAGCATTGTTGCATTTCATGTATCATGACTTTCATGTCATCTTGTATATTTCTTCCTTGGATATATGATTCTTTCTATATTATTTGTGCTTGTCATCTAACATTGAAATGCAGGTTGATAAGTCATATGCATTGCATGCCCACATACTTAGTACGTTCAAACGTACTAACGCATACTCTATGCCTACATGATTTTACCATGTAGGGAACGTGTGTTACGACCATCCACCGCTTGATGGGTAGCTCGAATTCGGAGAGTTGATATTGTGGTGAGTCCTATCTTCCAAAGACAAGCCACCTTCCTTCTACCTATGTTGTTTTCTGTTTATCCTCTTAATTGAGGGTGAGCCCAGGACATGTCTTGGCTCCCGTCCCATCTTATGACTAGAGGCATTGTTGGACATCTTGTAGACTCTCGTAGGTTCTATATGTTATGTGTTGTATTTGAAGCTTATGATTTAGTTATCTATTGATATGGATATCATGGATTGATTATGGAAATTATGTATGTATGTATATTTGATGTGGAAATATGGAATATCCTAAACCCAGTATTGCCCCCATAGAGTGAGTCATACTTACCCGCCTCTTAGTTCTTATGTGCTATGTGCTATGTGCTATGTGAATCCATGTAAATTCCTTTCCCTTCGATATCTCCATAGCGTGAGCCCTACTTTCCCATCCCTTAGAACTATGTGTTCACTATTTGAATGTTCTATCGAATCGATGATATAGATTTGGATACTTTGAGCCTTGTTTGGGGATTCTCGGGTTCCCATTCGCTGTGTCACTTCTAGGCCTTAGGCCCGGGTCGTGACAATTTGCCTAACTTAATTGATAAGAAAAAAAAATTAAAATGTAAATTAAATGTATAGATATTAAAAGTTGTTGTCAAATATAAGTCAAACTTTGTAATTATTATTTAGTTCCTTGTCTTAATTTCTAGTTGTTAATTTTTGTCTATGTTTATACACTAATCGCGATAATCCTGATGTGCACAAACTCAATAATATCAATTTTTGTAATAATTAATTATATCTTTTGATATGAGAGTCTTTCGGAAATACCTCTCTATCTCTATGAGATAGTGGTAAGGCTTGCATACATTTCACTTTTTCAAACTCCACTTATGAAATTTCACTAGATATGTTATTATTATTGTTGTATCTTTTGACAATATGTCGTATAACATTCATATTTGAATGTACTATTATTTTACAATTGAGTTAGGAAATAAGAATATAAATTACAAGTAATTCAAATTGAATTTTGATTTTTCACTATCAAACAACAACATTAGAATAAAGTAAATTTATTTTGAAAAACCGCGAATCGGAATTTTTGTATCCAAATGGATAACATAGATGCGAAAGAAAATGAGCGATCACATAAGTAACTTCTTGTCTTTTTTATGTCAAAAAGAATATGAAATTGTTGTAACAAAACATACTTTCCTTTGAATTTTTATGTAAAACTTATGATTGAAAAAAAATAGAAAATTATCAAATATTCTGCTCATCTATTTTTATTTGTCCAATATAATATTTTTTTAAATTTTACTTCTCATTTTTAGCATATTAAGAGATTTTTTTCATGTTTTATCCTCAATATTAATTACTTATTTCAAATTATTTTTCAAGATTTAAAATTTTATATTGATTAATTGTCACGCCCCGAGAGGGTACCCTAGGCGTGGTCGGTACCCAAAAACTATTGCTAGTCCCCAAGCGAATCACTCGTTCTCAGGACAGTCATTCAACATCAACACAACGAAAATAAAGTAGTAAGCTACCTCAAAATAAAGGGCCAAATGGCCATCATCAGTCTCGTCATCATAATAAGTAAGTAATAAGTACTACTCAATTCATAAGGGAAAATCATCGACATCAAACCTCTACTCATGTCTATGAAGCCTCTAACCTGACTCAACTGTCTAAGATGGTACCATGACAGACCATGGCTACCCAATTTCAATAAATAATGGAAAACAACAAATAGAAGGGTCTCATCCGGATAGCAAGGAGGCTCACCAATGGCTGAACTCAAAATCTTTAACCTCAACGATGCGTCTGCTGAAGTCCTCTAACTCCTATATTTGCATCATGAAACAATGCAGCGCCAAATGGCGTCAGTACGTGGAATGTACTGGCATGTAAAATAGCTGAATATAACAACATAAGTACAACAGCATAGTGAAACATCAACTCAACATCACACTCCATCAGAATGTCACGCGTCCATCCAAGGCAAAAGATTAGAATAGACAAATGACTTCTCAACCTCTCATCTCAACATCATCAAAACATCGGACTCACCTCAAGGAACTCGACTCAACTCAACTCAACTAAGGGAACTCGACATCAACTCAACTCGAGGAACTCGACATCAACTCAACTCAAGGAACTCGACTCAAAATATCACCTCAACATCAATATCATAGTACTATCGAAGTAAGACCTCGCTGGGAGCCTAACTGGGAGTTTCTCTAACCGACAACCATCACCTATGAGCCAGTAATGATATAACGAAGCGATGTCGTTGCCACATCCATCCAGTACTTGCCCGGGGTAAAAGACATCAACCTTAGTGGATCCACAAGAAAAATCTCAGTCCTCGATTGGGACAAGAAAGGAGCCATTCGCATTGCGGTTCAATCCTCTCTTCCTACGCGGGCCACGTAGTTAATGGGTTCAAGTGAGACTCAATCTCACCCATTTCGGTGCTCAATACTCCTCCCAGAACTCGACATGATCATAAAACATCAACCTCATCAGTCCTATAGGGACATAGTACATCATCGTCAATCTCATAGGGACATATTATAATACCTCAACATCAGTCCCCGTGGGGACATAATACCTCAACATCAACATCACCTCTCCTCATCAACATCACCATCAACATCATGAACTCAAGATACTCTTTTAGAAATTAAACTTCTAGTTTTAAGACATCATGAAACATCATTCTCATCAACATCATCATCAAGACTCTCATCAAATGTGAAACACAATCACAACATCACAAATATCATTTTCATTAAAGCTCTAGACTCATCCCCTAGTTCATTCTTACACTTTTAAATAAATTAATCATAGGGTTTTGTGAAAAACACTCATGAAAGGAATTATGCAATAAATCAAGTTTATGATGATCATCAATTCGTGTAAAATGTATAGATTAAGTAAAACTCAATGTAATGCTCAACAATCTTCACATCAACCTCATTATATTCAATACACAACTCAATTTACTCAAAAATGCACATGGAAGAACAATTCCATGCTTTAGGTTAGCCTTACATACCTGGGATGATTGCTAACACACTTTCTTGCACGAACTCCTCTTGAATTCCTCAATCTCCACTCCCTTCAAGCCTTGGCTGAATTACTTTTCTACAGAGAATGTTTGTGCATGGGTTTTTGGAACCCTTTTCTCAGAAAAACGACCTTTATTCATCGTATGGAAGGTTTAGAAAGTGTAGGAATGGACTAGAATGCCCCTCGGACCTATCGCGGACAGTGTAATTTTGAAAAACTCAACTCCATCAAAAAATCACAGAAAAAGATAAGTGTGGGTCTGCGATAGGTCCGCGACGCGGCCTTGTCGCTAAGGCAAACTGTTTTTCGTTTTGGAACGAAAAATTATCTTTTGACTCGGTTGCTCTAAAAATCGACTGAAACACTTTTCCCACTCAATTTTCCGTGTTGATCACGAATCCGCTCTCGAATTTTTAATCCGAGCATCGGAAGACACATTTTGCGCACATCTCTTCCTTAGGGGTATTTTGATAATTTACGGGGTGTTACATTAATGTTAATGTTATGATAAAATACTTATATTAATCATAATTTAAGATGTAAAGTTTAATATGCACAAATAAAAATAAACTGAGGGAATACAAAATGTAGGCAGAACCCATAATATTTTCAGGATCCTACCTTGTGAATGATCACAGATATACAATTTTATTTTTGAAATATTATTATCAATTTGATTATTATACAATTTTAATTTTAAAACATTATAATCACTTTAGTAGGTATTATTTTTTTAAAAACTTCATAATTTTGTATTTTCAAACATCCAAGAAAAAATAGCACTGTAGTATATTGACAGACAAAAGCAGATGAAGAGGAACGAAAAAAAGAGATGTGGGCCCACACCATATCAGAGGTAAATTAAAGAAGGAAACTTACATGAATGTACTATATTAAGAAAATATTTATCATTTATAGCAATAATAATTTATTTTCACCAAATTTTTATAATTTATAATATTGTTTTAATACATATTGCAAAGAAGGGGTGTGCAAAAACCGATCGAACCGATAAAAATATTATTTTTTTTTGGTAATTAATATTTACATTTTATTAATCACGAAGTAAGAAATACAAAGCTCGAGCATATCTTCTGCTCATCTAAACAGAGCCTATTAACCATCTACTTCCTGAAACTGCGGACATACTAGTAGCCATGCAATTCAATCTACTGATATACTCAAAAAGTCTATTATTATCTCTAACTCTAATACTTAGAGTAGTTTTGATGTTATGTACCAGCTTCATTTTCTCTGTGCTTCTATTGTTGAAGACCCTGTTGTTCCTTTCACCCCAGTTCATATATAACCATAGCGAAAATTGCCTTTAGCAGTACAAATTTGAGGGAACTTTTCCTACTAGCCTTCATAACCCAAGCCCATTCTAGGTCCCATCTAAAATTACTTATTTGCCATTTCATCCAGTTTAATATGTCCATCCATATTCCTTTAGATTATGCACATTCGAACAAGAGATGTTGTAAAGTTTTAGAGAGTTCATCACACAGTACACACGTAGTAGAAATATTCATGCCCCACTGCTGTAGAATATCTTTTGTTCTCAATCTTTCAAGCAGGCTTAGCCATATAATGAATGTAAGTTTTGAATATGCTGCGTTGTGACATATTATTCCTTTCCAAGGCACATTCATAAACTCCCCTCTAAGTTGTTTGTAAGCAGTCTTAATCCATTACCGTTAGCGCAATAGGCTGCTCGATTTGCCATCTCGGCTCTTCTTGCCCTTTATCCCATGCCTGGGTAAATTCTTTAACCCTAGTCAGTAGACTGGCCTTTCCCTGGCGATTGGATTCGTGAGTTCAATCAAATCGGACGATTAGATTCGTGAGTTTAATCAAATCGGATGTGGTCTATTGTTTGAAATTTTCCTTTCTTGCTCATTTGAACCTGTACTTCTAACTTTTGCCAATGTTTCCTTGTATGAAAGATCTTTCTCACCATCAAAGAGGCTTGATTCAGAACGTCCATAGTTAACCAATTGTTCTATGTTATATAGTATGTGTGCACCTATGTAATCCACATTTTATCCTTCCTCTGACTCAAAGCTCAACGTAGTTTATACAAGACTGCTTGATTTCATATTTTTAGATTGATCATGTTCATTCCACCTGCCCCTTTAGGCAAATAAACCTTATCCCATGTTACCAAAGCCCTCTTAGTAATTTTTGCTTCTCACTCGCAAAAATTCAATTTTTTACCCAATTGTTGCCCCTAACCCTCTACCAGCCCCCCAACCCCTTACCTCCACCAACAAAAAAAATAAAAAAAATTATGTTTGAATTTAAAAAAAACTATTATTTTTACCTCACCCTTTCCCTCCCCCTACTACCCCTCCCCCCTCTTCCCTCAAGAAAAAAGTTTAAATTTTTTAAAATTTATTTTTTAAAGATCTTTTAGCTTACCCTATCCCTACGCCCAATTCCCAAGTTTTTTTCTAGGTATTTGTGATGCAATAGTTTTAATGCATACATTGGCATAATTAAAGATCCAATTATCTTTCAAAAACTTTTTTTTTTTACATCTTTTCTACCATAAATATGGAGAGTATCTTTACAAATAACTCTTTTAATGAAATGCTTGTATTCTTAATGCATCAATCTAAAACTCTGTAGAGGTGAAAGTATCGTGAAGCGTAAGTCCTATCTATCTAGGTGTATGATAAAACATTGAGCTGATTTTTATTTTGAAGCGTAAATCCAAAAAATCTCTCATAATTGAAGTTACAATTGTTAGTGAAGTCCTTAAATTAATAACAATTTTTTTTTTTACAATATTAAGCTTCTTGTTAAATTTTAAAAGGTTAAACAAACCCTTAAAAATTAATATTCTCTTATCCTTGGCCTATTTTGTGTCCTTTCAGTCCATATGGCGCTGCGTAAATGAAAAAAATGGTTCATATGCATAGCAAATCCTATTAATATTCACAACTTGCTTTGATTTAAGTAAAGGAAATACTATAAATATAATCAACACTTTAAAATATTTGAGCGATATATAAAAAAAAGTTGATTTATTTTTAAAGTTCAATTGGTGTCACATAAATTGAGACGGAAAAAATAATATATTATTAAAAAATTATATAAAAAGTATTATAAATTACAATAACTAATAACTTAAAATATTCAAAAAATTATACAAATTTAGATAATTTTTCAAATTTCGTCCGTATCATAATTTGAAAGGAAGAAATAATATATATTGAATCCATGTTGTCCCGTGGTTCTACGAAAGTGAGAAAGCATCAATACATTCTTTTGGGGGTGCCTATTTTGTTGACACATGATCTCTTCAATGTTAAATATTAATGTTGTTTATTTTTAGTTGTATACTATGCTATTTAAGAAGATCTAACAATTTCGAAAAAGACATTTGAAAATCAACTTAAAATTAGATTTTAAAATTTCAAATTTTTTAAATATTTAAAATAATAAAAAATTATTTTCACTTTTTCATCCAAATTATTCACACAAAAAAAATAAAAAATAATTCTAATTTGATTTCATGATCAAAGATTTTTTTTTACATTCTAAAAATAAAAGTTTTTTTTTTTTTTTTTGCAATTTTACATTGAAACATAAGCAAACAATAGTATAAAATTATAAAATGAATTTCATCATTTCTAGAAAGTTGAGTAGTAAAGTTATGTAAAGTATAAATAAAATAAAAAAAAGGAACATTTTCACATGATTAAAGTAAGAAATAGGTAGATGAGATAAGAAAGAAAGTCTTAGCACGTGTGTTGGCAAAATAATGTATTTTAATCATACGTGATTAGCATGGAAATTTAAATCTTTTCTTTGATATATGAAGACAACAACAAAAATATGTTGTATATGTTATATTTGCATATAATGCACTCAAGTTTTGTCGTATTTGTTCGTTAATTTTTTTTATAACTAATCGAAATTATATTATGAAGTCACATTTCTCGAAATATAAATTGTCTAATGAATAAAAATATTATTTCTTTTTGAAAGAGAAAATAAGGGAAGGGATTATCAGATAATTTTCACCTGTAAAGCAAAAGTCTATATAGTCAATCAACTGAATTATTATGATTCTTCTCAAAGATGAAAATAATTATTTATAAATGGAAAAGAATTTTATGTATGATAACGTAATAATAAAGTCATAAAATTTCAAAAAAAAAAAATTCCGAAAGAAATCTACATAATAAACATTCACTATAGTACAACCAAATTTATATTACTCCCTTATGGATGTCTATTTTATGGATTCTGTGCTTCGTTAAAGCCTTACTAGATAAAATTCATTGAAAAATTTCTTAATGAATGAAAAATAATACATGTATTATATAGTATGCATTTTGGATACAAACTCCTTACAAGAAAAATTCAATGGAACAAAACCTTATAACAAAAAAAATACGCCGCATATTAACTCTCCCTAATGAAAACATCAATACAAAAATTAAATATTCTCATTCCAAACTTGTGTATCATCTTCTCGAAAGTTGCAATTGGTAGAAACTTTGTGAATAAATCAGTTATATCGTCTCTTAAACGAATTTACTACACGTTAATAATACCATTCTTTTGGAACTCAGGTGTGTAGAAAAACTTTAGTAAAATATACTTTGTTCTTTCTCCTTTTATGAATGTTTTTTAGTTATACTATGTATGCTGCATTTGATATGTGCTTTCGTTAATAGTCATTTTTTCTGTTTCTTTTCCTTTCCTTTTTTTCATATCTAGCTTATTCTACTTATGGATTTTTGAGACGAGGGTTCCCAAAAAATAACCTCTCTACTTCTATTAGGTAGTGGTAAGTTCTGCGTATATTCTACGCTCCCCAGACCCCACTTGTGGGATTCCACTAGGCATGTTGTTGTTGTTTGTATGTATGTTGCATTTGGTACCTTAGGACCGATTCAAATTTTGCAAGTTTCTCATTTCAATTTCTTTCAGTATAATCTATTGCTTATGAAACTCTCTAATAATTTTAGTAATGTTCAATTCATCGACTTGTATAGCAATACAAAATTCTTTTGATTGATTTAATTCATATGAGGATTATAAATAAAATTTTTAAAAATTTGTACAACGCTTTAGCTATTTTTACTCCTTAAGAAATTTTCGTATCAATTTTATCAAGTGACAATATTCAATGTTAAATGCATGACATCAAGCTTGCACCTTTACGTGAATCAGTATGTCCATTTCGATATAGATATTTTCATAAGTTTTTTGAGTCTTTAGGTATGTTTCTTATCTCATGTTCGATGACGAACATTGTTTTTAGTAGTGGATGATGTAATGACCTCGAAGGTCATTTTTGACATTCTTGACAAAATTACCGTTTTTCCCTTCACAAAAGTTGTCTTGGTTCATTTTTGGTTGAATCTAAAAGTTAGATTTTGAAACCTTGTAAAAAGTTGGAGTTTTGCTAAAACATAGTTTTTAAAGGGTTAAAGTTGGAAATTTTGGGTTATGTGGTCATCTTGAGTTTCGAGGTCGGAATGCAATTCTGTCAAGTCCATCAACTCCGAAATACAGAATCTGGTCTGGGAGAACCTACGAAACTGAATTTGGAGTTAAAACAGAGATTTTAGACCCAAAGTTACATTTTAAGTTGATTTTGGATCATAGTTTGACTTTGATCAACATTCGGAGTTCGAAAACTCAAATCGAAATTCCAATAGTTCCAGTGGTTCCCGATGGTGAAACTAACGCTAGAAACGGTCTCGTTGTAATTTTTAGAGTTTTCGAGGGCAGTTTGGTAATTAAGTCCTTAACTAGTTTTAGCAAACTTTTTGGAGTTCCTGGTTGAGGAGATCTCAGAATCAAATTCTAATGGTTCCATTGAGTCCGGAACGTCGTTTCTAGTAGGGTTCCATATTTGGTTTGTGCTCACGGGTTTCAGACGAATCCTGAGGGTCCCTTTTGTGATTTTTGAGTTGTGTGTAATAGTTGGTTTTGCTGTTATCTGGTGCAGGTAGTATTATACTTTGCGTTCGGTGGAGTTCTATGCCTGATGACCTTCGTGTTCGTGGAGGTGGGATCCGCGTTCGTGGAGTGCCCCTTCCTTAGCCTCCATGTTGGCGGAGGGGACATCCATGTTTGCGGAGTGCTACCCAGCATGGCCTCCGCGTTCGTGGAGTGTAGTGGCACGTTTGTCTCCGCATTCGCGGACTGTTATTTTACCTGAAACAATAAGTGTTTTAAAAGTGCGGGTTATCCACTCTTCCACCATTTTTAATATACTAAGCTCCATTTTTTAGAAGATCTTCAAGACTTTTCAAGGCAAATCTATTAGGTAACTATTTTCTAACTTATTTCCTTAATTTTCATTGATTAAATTGTGTTTTCTACATAGAATTTGGGATTTTTAATTGAAGAATTTGGGGATTTGTCGAACTTTGGTTCTTAATGATTGTGACCTCATTTTAACTCTATTTTCGAAATAATTTTCACCGTTAAAGTCCTTATTACTTGGAGAACGTTTTCATATATTAATTTTCATATTTCGGGCACTTTTTCTTGCATGGATTTTTTAATCATTTTGCTCTTTTCACTCGAATTTTTTATTTTAGTGTCATTAGATTTATTATGTAATTGTGATGTTATATTTGAACAGATTGTGGTGATTTGAATTATTATGGAAGGGGAAAAGTTGCGGATTTGACTTGTTGGGACTTCTCCTAAGGCAACTTGGCTTCTAACCTTTTGTTAAGTATGATTGAACCGTGTATGCTCCTATGTGTGTAAAATTGAGTGCTTGGGGTAGAATGGTATTTTTATAGGTCTTGATCATGAGAATTTGGATTTGGGTGATTGTCATATTGTGATATTTTGACTTGTGAATTAATTGTGGATTTGTGATACATGTGATCTTGTGAATTATTTGACATTGATATCGAGATAGCACCTATATTGAGATGTAAATGATACTGAAACAGTGATGCTATTGAGATCATGATGTTATTCAAACTGTGATGAAATTGAGATTATGCACATCGCATTCACTATTATTTTTGATACTTGTGATGGCTACGACCGAGAGGTATGCAAGGTAACATGTGATTTGGTGCCGAGGTCTCTACTGGTCGATGATGAGCCGAGGTAATATGCCGGCAGATATTGTGGTTGAGGTCATTTTTGGTCGAGTGAGCATTGGTTGAGGTCATTGTCAGTAATATTTATGGATACATGGTCCTTGAGTGGCCCCCATGGATTCTGACCTGAGTTTATCATTAGATGTGTATCGTAGGACAGATATGCATCATGATTGTTTGACATTACATCGCATTATTTACAATCACGCCCCAAGTTTACACCCTAGACGTGGCCGGTACCTAGAACCATTTCTGGTCCCAAGCGAACCACTTGGCCTAATTACTTTACTCAGTGGAAAACTCAAATAAAAAATGATAGGCTTAGATATAATGTACTAAATAGATTGCAATTGTCTGAACAACTAAACAGAGGAAATATCCCAATAACAACTGAAAATAAGAACTGAAACTCCGGTCATACAGTCTATGAAACCTCTAACTAAAATAATCTAAAACAACTACTGTGACAGGCCCACGATAAATACAACTGAAAAGAAATACTAAAACATAAATAAAGACTCTAAAACCTTCGTATGTGGCTCTGTTTATTCATCATCATCATCATAAAATAATATTATCATTATCAAATTCTAGTTCTTCATCAAACTATCAAACCTTCTTTCTAAAGATTCATTATTTGATTGAGTATTGCTATCAACATCAAAGAAATTTCATCGACATGAGTAAAATTTTTCATATTAATTTTTAATTGAGCCACTTTTCTAATTTTAGATTAGATTTAGAAGAATTACCAATTTTATTTTTTCGATTAATACATGTACACTACCAAAACAATGATGTTTTACCATTTTAAAAAATATTTATCACCAAAATCATATTAA
Organism: Solanum rostratum; assembly: GCA_029948455.1. NCBI lineage: Eukaryota > Viridiplantae > Streptophyta > Magnoliopsida > Solanales > Solanaceae > Solanum > Solanum rostratum. The sequence goes on along the minus strand of CM057053.1, from coordinate 9,147,062 downwards.
AATATTAAAAGTAAGTAAATTAAGTATAATATAAAAATTAAATGTAAAAGAAAGGTAAAGAAATGAAAGTTGAAACGAGTAAAAGAAAGGTAAAGAAATGAAAGTTGAAACGAATGTAGATGTATATAACTAAAAGTCAAAAAATTGATAGACGAAACTTAAAGCTCGAAGATTGCTCCAAAATAATTCATGAAAACTTTCAAACTAATAAAATTAACAATTTCATAAAGAGTAGAAGATTTGAGAGTTGAGAAAATAGATGATAATAAAGAAGGAGGAGGAGAAGGAGAAAAAGAAGGACAAGAAGTAGAAGAAGAAGATTTGTGTGAGTAATGAAGAGGTGGGGGGGGGGGGGGGGTTATAGTTAAAAGATAGTGCTAAAATTTATTTTTAAAAACTTTGAAGTATTAAAAAAAGTTTGAGGGGTAAGGGGTGTTTTGCGGTGGGGGTTGAAGCGCTGGGTGGAGCTCACTAGCCATTGCCAATAACTATGAGATTTTAAATAAATTTAAAAAAGTGTTTCGAATTGGATCAGTATTGATACAGGTATAAACCGGATTGAATTTTTTCGAAATAGGTTCTCCCTTCTATCATGTTCCCTATCCCAGTACCCCTGCCCCTTCCTTAATCGGAGGCTATAGGATCGGCGCGAAATCGGTACTAATATGGGTAGCTTCTTATTTTGCTGCCACCCTTAGTTGTAGACCCATATTTCATAACGACAAAACATGTTACATCATGTCACTTAACACGAAACGAACGTGGTTTTTGAAAGATTGATGAATAATGAGGAGTGACTTAAATGAAATCGCAAAGTAGTCAAGAGACACATTGAATTTATAGTATAATTATAGTAATATTTATTTTCAGCCATGAATGTTGCTTCAAGTTAACTACAATGATCAAAATGCCCTCTAGTCAAAGGAGACATGTCGATCTACTGTCTGTTTTGACCCATGAACTCTCTTATGGTATAGTAATGTACAAGTCAAATTATTATTATTGTAATTACTATTATTTTTTGAGAATTTTACAAAAATCATAGTCTTTATTATTCAAGTGTGCGCAGGGTAAATATGCTCATGTGTAATAGTTCGCAAATCACATAGAAGATGTAAACCACACTAAACAGGTCCAATACGATGAGCTTGACTAAGAAGGCGCCAAGTTGAGGACCATGGTATACCATACCTATTGCACTAACTTTCCCATTAGAGAATCATGATGCAATAAGCTCGATTAAGAAGGGATCAAGTATAGGAGATCTTGTGGCATCTAACACCCATTACATTGACTCACTAAAAAAGGATCCAACTCACAAGCAATGTTGCATAGCGTAAAAATAGCCAAGACATGCAGACCAATAGAGTCATGACTCATCAAGAACAACACAAGTTACGCAAGATATAACCAGACAAGACACATGATTTAATCAATCAAGAACACATCATGATACTTTAAAAGTCATTGATATGATTCACATACAACAAACTTAACCAAATAAAGAAAATCCTATGATATTTAAATACAAATTTGATCTGTGATCTTTGTTATGAATCACTTGACTACACCAACTCAATCACCTTTCCGGCGGATTGCCATCATTATTCATGAAAGGAAAAGTATGAAAGTGGAGATTGCACGAGCCGGGCCACAAGCTCTTAGCCGCCAGGTGGGTAAATGTCGTGGGTTTTAATTTTCTTCTTTACTTCCAAAGTTTCTGGCGAACACACACACACAAAAAAAAACAAAAAAAAAAAAAAAAAAACCAAACGGAAAATTGGAAAAGAAAAAAAAAAAAACACACAATCAAAATCAAATCCCAACTCTTCATTTTTCCTAAATAAATATTCTTCTACTTTCTCTCTCTCTTCCTTCATCAATGGCGTACCTGAAAACCCCCACTATTCCTTAGCCGCCGCTTCTATTTTTTCTTCGAACCAACCGTTAGCTTAAAGCCTTTTGTATGTTGCTCTATATGTATGCTTTCTTCTTCTTTACCTGTAAGTATTTGTTTTGTTTTTTCAGCCAAAGTGTAGAAACACTATTTACCTGCGTTGAATTTTTAACTTCCGTTATTTCTGCTGCGTATCATATACGTATAGTATTCTTTTCATTTGTTTATTTATTTGTACGGTATGAATTGTGAAATGAATTTGAATTTGCGGCGATTAAGTTTTGATTTCTGTGAGTTTAAGTGGTGGAATGAGAATTTAATACTGCAAATTTGGTATTTAGTAGTCTATTTTGGATGATCACTAGAGGTTAGGTCAAAGCTTAAACTTGAATTTGAATTTGAGTTTTCCCTTTTATTTGAGTTTTAGATACTTGGCTTCATTTTTTCTAATCTTATGGTGGAGAAAAAATCTATCTTTTTGTTTTAGTTTTTTCAATTTTCTGAGCGAGTTTGTTTTGATTTTGTAGGAGAAAGGAGCTGCAAGGTCATTGCTAACTAAGGAAATAGTGAATGGATTAGTTTTCTTTCTGTTGTGAGAATTGGACTTTTAAATGATTGATATCTCTGCTTCTTGGTTTTGACGGGAGACCTTGGATGCTGTTTTGGGATTAGGGTGAGTGAAGATTGATTGTTCTTGGAGTGCTATTGTTGCTAATGGCAGAAGACGGCCTACGTATAGGTGTAGGTAGCCTTTCTTCTGGGTTGGCTGTGGTATTGAGTGGGGAAGATAGGAAGGAGAGTTCTCAGAAAGCTCGTCTTGTTTCATATTGTGATAATTTTGGTGATCAATCTGTGGAAAGAACCCTTGAGCACATCTTTGATCTTCCATACAAGTCTATTAAGCCACTCTCTTGTTCAATAGATGCTGAAGTGGTTCGCTCAGTTATAAAGAACGAATTTCTGAAGTACCAAATAAATCAGAAGACCGGTACTGACAGAAAACGAGAAGGGGTTTTGACTGCTGGTGGTGATGGTTGTATACATCAGGTTATTCAATTAGAGGAATCGAGCATCTGTGGTGATATTCGAATAGTCAAACCGCCTTTGATCATGGAGAGTCATTCTCTATTCAGCAGTGCAAGGGCCAATGCTTGTGTCTGGAAAGGGAAATGGATGTATGAAGTAACTCTTGAAACTTCTGGTATACAACAGCTAGGCTGGGCGACTATTTCCTGCCCATTCACTGATCACAAGGGTGTGGGTGATGCTGATGATTCATATGCATACGATGGAAAAAGGGTCAGTAAATGGAATAAGGAAGCTCAGGATTATGGTCAGCCATGGGTTGTTGGTGATGTGATTGGATGTTGTATTGATTTGGATGGTGATGAGATATCATTTTATCGGAATGGAGTTTCACTTGGTGTAGCATTTGTTGGTATTCGTAAGATGGTACCTGGATTGGGATATTATCCAGCAATTTCTCTTTCTCAAGGTGAACGTTGTGAGTTAAACTTCGGGGAAATCCCTTTCAGGTACCCAGTGAAAGGTTTCCTTCCCATTCAGCCTCCACCAACTACAAGTTCTATTGCTACTGATTTGCTTAATTGTTTTAGAAGGCTAATTGAAATGCAGCGTGTCGGAAGGGCAGAGTTCAGTTCTGTTGAGAAACTGCGAAGATTGAGAAGGTTTGTATCGTTTGAAAAACTTTCGCACCCTGTCTCTCGTGGGATATGTGAGGAGTTATTCTCTACACTTGCTGCTGAAGACGGATGCACAAAGTATATAGCTTGTGGTCCACTTCTATCACTGATAATGGAGGTCTTTAGGATGCATCCTCCACATGACTATATGAGTTTGGACAGCATACTTGATTCTCTTCTAGAATTTCCGGAGTCGAGAATTCTATTTGAACATATCATAAGTTCGCTCTCGACCTTCTGCAAAACAGCACCTTTGAGCCTTACAGATTGTCCTTACTCAGGTTCATATATATATCTGGCCTTGGCATGCCACATCTTAAGGCGGGAAGAAGTGATGACACTGTGGTGGAGATCTTCAGATTTTGACCTCTTATTTGAAGGGTTTTTGTCGCGGAAGAGTCCTAACAAGCAGGATCTTCAAGGTCTGATGCCTTCTGTATGGTGGCCTGGTTCGTGTGAGGATGAGGCTAGCCTGGTCCTGACTTCAGCTGCTTTGTCAGAAACTATTAGCAAGGTATTCTATTTGTGGATAGAATGGAACTTATATTGGTATTTCATGTCCTTCTTTGTCCCTTCAGTGTTGGTCCATGCTCATGTTGGTTCTTAGACTAATATTCTACCTTGTATTTGAATAAGATTTAAGTGCATTTGATGGTGTTCCTTGAAAGTCCTGGAACAAGTTAGACGTGAATAAATTGTTGTATGTCCTTAAAGTATAAGTGACTGGAGTATTGTCGTTGAAATGGAAGCTCAAATCTCTTAATATGGTAGTCAATGATGTAATGAGCAGTTGATGCTTGATGTCCTATTCCAATTTCAACATTACCTTTGAACTGCTTTCCGAGGAGAAATAGCATCATAGATTTTGTACAACAACAACAACAACATACCCAACGGAGCATCATAGATTTTGTATGTAGCAATATTAAAAACTAATCAAACCTATCAGCCAAAAGTATGTCTTGATCATTAAACTGATGTATTCTCACTTGATCCAGTTTAGTAGGAACATCCAGCCATCTTAGCAATTTGAAACTTAATGCAATATTTGCAGCCATATGGTCCAGAGCTTTGACTTGAAGTGCTCTCCTACTTGATCCAGTTTTACATTGAGCTTCATCTGTCAGAATATAAAGAGGGTTTTGGTTGACTTGCTCACGAAATTGTAATATGAATCTTCAACTGTAATGCTGGCTTTGGACATCAAGTAAAAATATTATAATGCACGTAAAAACGGACAACAAATCTAACCTTTTGAAGTTCTTGCAATTCTTTTTTGCTCGGTCTTTCTAGTAAAATAGTAGAAAGGTGGTATAAGATGCATAGAAGATGTGTAAGTATACAATAATGCACTACCTAGTCGCGTTATTTGGGTGGCTGATGTCTCATTCAAAATTCTGTAGACTGTAGTTGCTTGGCTGCTCTTGTCAAATCTCATTTAGACACTGATATGATGGATTTTACTGCATCATATGGATCTTCTTTTTGCCCAGCTTTCCAGTTTATCTGGTCTTTGCAACTGCCTCGATTTCCAGTAATGAGTGCATCTATCAGTTTTCTCTGTTCATGTTTCACTTAAGAATCGTTACTTTATGACGTTTTTGATCCATCACACATACCCATCCCTTATACTAACAAGTTTAAAGTGCTTGAAGTGCTTGCTATTTCATTATATGTTTCTCCATCCACAAGCAGAATAACACATTCCTTCTGCAGGTGGAAGAGAAGCAGAGGGACCTCTGCCGCTTGGTAATGCAGTTTATGCCACCCACATCACCACCTCAGCTACCGGGCTCTGTATTCAAGACATTCTTACAAAACATTCTACTTAAAAACAGGGGTGCAGATCGAGATTTGCCACCGCCTGGTGTCTCAAGCAATTCTGTACTTGTTTCTTTGTTCGGCATCATACTCCATTTCCTCTCTGAGGGGTTCGGGGACATTTGCGATTGGATGAAGGACTCTGGAGCATCTGATATCGGTTTCCTACACAGAGGAGGCCAGCAAGCTTTCCCTGTAGGCTTGTTCCTCAAAAATGATCCTCGTCGAGTTGATATTCCTAGGCTTGGTGGTTCATATAATCACCTAGCAAAGTCCCATCCTATTAGTAGTGAGCAACATGAGGAAGTGATTCGGTGGGAAGAAGGGTGTATGGACGATGAAGAAGATAGGGTTACACATCTAAGCAAGCAGAAGCCCTGTTGTTGTTCTACTTATGATGCCGATTTTACAAGAATATCCAAAGATTCTATCAGACACATGGGAAAAGGTTCCCGAGGACATTGCAGTTCTATTCGTGAGAGGTCTGCTCATGTTGCTGCAGAATGCAGCACCAGTAGTTTGAATGATGATATAGCAGATAAACCAAGCACGAGTGACCAGTCTGAATCAGAGTATGGCTTCCTTCCTATGCAGCAAATGAGATACGTCCCCAGAGAGAACAATGTTTCTTCAGCAACACTAAAAGAAGAGGAGCTACTGGATGCCATGCTTTTGCTGTATCATTTAGGTCTTGCACCCAATTTCAAGCAGGTGACTAGATTTTCCCCTTGCTAGAAGTTAGTAACTAGGCTGCCTTGTTGTTTGAAATGTCTGAAGTGGTGCAGATGAGGTAATGCCACTATTTGTTTGATTTTTCGGATGTTCCTAATTGAACACGACATCAAATGAAGGGTTTTATATGGTGGTGTTTAATTAAGCTGTTTTGCATACCCATATGCTAAGATAGTGCCCCCTTAAAGGACATTGTACCTTTTTTAAGAAAAAATTGGAGCTAAAGTTTCAAAAGCAACTGCTTTCTTTACATTTGGAATATTTCTAATTGTCCTGTTAGTTTGAAATTAATGTCCTGGGCAATTATAACAGTCTCATCTTTTTTTATTGTCCCATTGGCTAAGGTGTTATGTGTGAATTTGGTAATTATACCGCCAGAGGGAGGAGTCCAGAAGTCGAATTTCATGTTTTCTCTCTTATTTATTTTATGGTATAGTAGGTTTTGAATATAGTGGCGAGGATGACAGCCCAAAAAATAAGCGAGGATAGAATTGGGGAAGGTTGGTGATCAGTATACAAATAGTCTAACTATGATGATTTGATGGACCTAGTGAAGTGGACACAGGATTCATATGATAGATTCCCACAAATATGTGATTGATGCATAATTCATGGATATATACTACGTCTAAGACTAATTCTATCTGCTTCTTTCATGTGGAACATGGCTCCTGTTATTGTATTTCACTTTTGTGGAGCATGTTACTGTCCCGCCAGATAATTTTTTCTTTCTTTACTTCCCATTCTTGTGGCACCTGAACTCATTGCTGCAAATATGTAAGTATCTTCCTTCTCAAGTTTCATGGATTTGCATCACACTTCAACGGTTTCACGGATCATTTGTAGGCATCATTGTATATGTCTCGGCAATCACAGTCAATCTCTCTTCTGGAAGAAACTGATAAGCAGATCAGAGAAAAAGTTTGCGGAGAACATGTAAAGCGCCTGAAGGAGGTTCGTAGTGTATATAGAGAAGAAGTAATGGATTGTGTCAGACATTGTGCTTGGTAATACAATCATTGTACATCTCTGTTTTATTTCTGAATAATGTTATGGCTATTATACATTACTATGTTTTCCTTATTACTGAGTAGCTGCTATCTGCTTTTGAGGATGTATAGCTTAGTTCTTTTCTCTCTATCATCTAACAGGTATCGTGTTTCTCTGTTTTCTCGGTGGAAGCAGAGGGGGATGTACGCAGCATGCATGTGGATCGTTCAGTTGCTTTTAATTCTTAGCAAAGAGGACTCAGTCTTCATTTATATTCCTGAGTACTATTTGGAAACTTTGGTAATAAAATTTCCTGCGCTGGATACTATTTGGAACTCTAGCCTAGTTTGTATTTTCTTGTATCAAAGAGTGACACATCATTTGTGTTAAGGCTTTACTCTACTTTTTACTTTGAGCATGAATCTTTTCTACCTCTTTGCTAGTGCCATTTAACTTTCTTCAGGCATAGATAGTGAAAGCCAAGAAGAATCTACGACTTCCCCTGATAGACGGTGTGACATCCTATGTGGAACTTGGATATTTGCAGTTATTATAGTCGAGCAATTCAAAAACTTTCTCTTGTCTACTCTTTTCTTTCCATGCCTTGCTTCAATATGCCTTTCAGTATCTGCACCTTACATTACTAGTATGCTTTGCTTGGATAGCTTTTAAGGGAATGGGCCTGAATAAATCGAGTAAACCTGACTTGTCTTATGTTATCAACATTGCATTTTTCCTTACTTCCTTTCATTCTTCATGCACATTGAGTTTTACTTCATTTCCCCTTAAACTGATCCTGGGCATGTATATCGATCTGCAAAGTGAAAGGAAGATCTTGGACAAAAAGTTGAAACTGTTGTCTCTATGTATTTCTGGGCTTAAAAATACATAAGATGCTTTGTGTTTTCGAGTGCTCGTCTTCGGAAAATGTTTTTTTTCCTGGCTATTTTTCATGTCATTTATTTGGTTGGTTTATTAGCTGCCACTGAACCAATTATAGTAATCTTCCTTCTGTTGTTCAATGACAGGTGGACTGCTTCCACGTACTTCGTAAAAGTGACCCTCCTTTCGTTCCTGCTACAATGTTTCTCAAGCAAGGACTCACATCCTTTGTATGTCTTAAATCTCTCTCTAATCACATTCCTTTTCTTTCTATGATACTTTCAGGACCAAGTCTATAACGCCTGTGGTATATGTCATGTTTGACTTTTTGGATATGCTGATATAGAATTCATCGGCACCCTCTTAAGCTAATTTAATGTACAAAAGAACATATCCAGTGAAATCTCACAAGTGGAGTGTGGAAAAAGAATTAGCACAAGAAGTTTTTCTTAATATAGTACGATTGGTTCCGGAATGATCGCGGGGTAGAGCAGTTTGGTAGCTCGCAAGGCTCATAACCTTGAGGTCACGGGTTCAAATCCTGTCTCCGCCATTTATTTTATCTAATTTATATCTAATATATTTTTTTTGGCTTGGCTAGGTGGGATAGTTGAGCCATTCCCTTTTCTTTCGGATAGTAGATTGGCAAAATCACTAAAGGAAAAAAGCTATTCAATTAGCAAAAAAGGCCTTTAACCATTCATGTCAACTAAACGGGGGGATTGAAGGGAATTTTGTGAAGAGAAAATGGATTATGGGAGTGTGTGACTTGAACTATTGATTGGTCTGTGTAGATATATCCACAATGCTAGATTCCTTCTCGTACTTGTTTCTATTATGTACTAGATCATCGGGCTTCAATCTGTTACGTGTATTTACTATTAACTTTTCCTTTGTTCAGGTTACTTTCGTCGTCACTCACTTCAATGATCCAAGAATATCGAGTGCGGAATTGCGAGATCTTCTTCTGCAGTCTATTTCTGTCTTGGTGCAGTACAAAGAATTCTTGGCTGAATTAGAATGCAATGAAGCCGCAATGCAGAGAATGCCTAAAGCACTACTGTCTGCTTTTGACAATAGATCGTGGATTCCTGTAACAAATATACTTCTCCGTTTGTGCAAGGGTTCAGGCTTTGGTTCATCAAAACATGGAGAATCATCTTCCTCTTCATCAGTTATATATCAGGTGACTTGATGATAGTTCATCATTGTCTATGCAGTTACTACTGTCCTGCTTACCCATTGAGAGTAACTTGTAGATCTAATTTTTCTGTCCTTGTTGTTAATGTGAAGAAATTATTGCGAGAGGTTTGCATGCATGATGAAGAACTATTTTCTACCTTTCTGAATCGTTTGTTCAACACTCTGAGTTGGGCGATGACAGAATTTTCAGTTTCAGTACGCGAGATGCAGGAAACTTACAAGGTACTGTTCCCCTTAAAGGTCTATTATCCTTCTATGAAGAGGGTACATCTAATTGATTAATCTTTTATCTATGTTTGTTTTGTGGTACTGCTAAGTGCTATGTACACCAAAAACAAGAGTTTCTTTTTTTAATTGTCCAATTTCAGGGAGTTTTTGAAAAGTTAACTGCATCCTTCTTTAACCAAACAAAGGAATTATCTTTGCCTTCTACTTTTACCTCCCCCCCCCCCATAATTCTCTTTTCAACTGACCATGCAGGAAATTTCTCTGTCTTTGACTTCTATTACAATATCATTCTGCTGTACATCGTTTCTAATTTTCGATGGTAATAACTTTTGTTACAGATTTGCTGATAATATGTTTGAGAGGTTGTGCTTTATAACAGAATATGGTGGCAAATAAAATGTTTTACATCCTGCGTATTTTATTTACCTCCACAAATGCTTTTTTAAGTATACATTCTAGTGAATTGCCTCTGATTATATTCTGATAATGGTTTCTTCCGTTTAATCTTCGAGTAGAATATTGTACCAATTCAAAAACAAAGCATATCCTCGTGAAAATTAAAAAAAAAACATTTAATTTTCTTTACATTCAGCTTGGAGTTTCTAACTATGTTGTACTAGTTATTTGTGGGGTAGGTGGGGGGTTTGAATATCTTAACTTAAGGTGCTTTTCTTACTGTCTTGCAAAGGTGAAATAGTAGTATATGGGATTGAAGGAATCTTTTGTTGTTTTCTTTCTGGTGTGTATTGAAATGTTTGAAGTATCTTTGTAGGTGTTGGAGTTTCAGCAAAGGAAATGCAGTGTCATATTTGACCTATCATGCAATCTTGCAAGGGTTTTAGAATTTTGTACCCATGAGATACCTCAAGCATTTCTCTCTGGGGCAGATACAAATTTGCGAAGGCTGACTGAAGTGATCGTCTTTATACTAAACCACTTAATTTCTGCAACTGATCCGGAACTTTTTGACCTGTAAGTTTCAGCATTTATGTAAAGTCAAATCTGCTTATTTTTTCTTTTTGTCCGATACAACCAAAGGCTAATCTTATTCCAATGCATAAAAGATCTTTTCTCCAGTCGAGTTTAGCTGATCCTTTATAAGGTCTATTTTATTTTGAATTAGCTGCCTCACGTTCAACTGTAAACTGGCATCCACCATCTTAGGTGACAATACTGATTCTTTTATTCCGTGAACAGTGAAATCTTCTATGTTCTGATGGTTAAATTTTTTTGTCGTGGTTTATACTCCCTGCATTGTTATTTCTTTAGTGTTGAATAAAAGTCCTATCAGCCAAGTAAGGAGATCGACATTAGGAGAGAAGACCGAAACCTGATATTTCGGGAAAAAGAAGATTTTTAATCGACAGATTTGCATTCACCTAAAAAATTCTGAGCTTGCGTTCATCTAGCCCTCTTTATCTCTGTGTGCGCAACACACTCGTTCCATGCATTATCAGATGTAGTTGGTTCTTGCTTTTTCTTTTCACCATAGCTTGATATTTGCTTGTAACATGGATGTATTGAGTCCCCCTGTGTATGTGTGTTGGTAAGAATCTTGGTTCCTCCTTATATGGATCTTCAGTTGTTATTCTTGCAGATTTATAAGGCGTCCAGGTCAGCCTCCAGAGAAACTAAATAGAGGCATGATTTTGGCACCCCTTGCTGGAATCATTCTTAATTTGCTGGATGCTAGCATGGAGTCAGATACTGGAGATAATGACATGGTTGGGATTTTTGCCAGCATGGACTGCCCTGATACTGTAGTCTCTGGGTTTCAGTATCTTTTGGAGTACAATTGGGTTAGTCTTTACTTCACTTAATTAATTTGGTTGTACCCTTGGCTACTTCCTATTTCAGACTGGCATGGAAAATTGGTTACAGCCAAGAAAATTGTCATGGATATTGTGGTCTTTAGACTTGGCAATTAGAAAGCTGAATGCTGGTTGACTGGTTTGAGCTCAGTTGCTGTTTTTGACGTCTGCCTATATGTGCTAATGTTTTTGGAAGTTCCAATAGTTATTGCTCTTTGGTTGCTTCATCAGTATTCTAACTATCTCTTCATGAATTTCAGGCTAGTTTATTCAGGGGAGATGATTATCTGAAAAAAATAAGGCAACTGGAGATATTTTCAGGTCTTCTTATCTGCCAGTCAGAGGTAGTGGAAGTTGAGAGAGTAGCATATGGGGGTGAAACGGATTATGATGACAGCATCTGTTGCATCTGTTATACATGTCAAGCAAATGCTCAGTTTGTCCCTTGTTCCCACGTTTCTTGCTTTGGCTGCATTTCAAGACACCTTCTGAACTGCGAGAGATGCTTCTTTTGCAATGCAACCGTTTTAGAAGTTCTCAAGACTGATGCAAATGCAGATCGAAGACATTTCTCAAACTTGCAAGTGTAAAGTTGGACTGCAGGTCGCCTTTCTCTTTTTTCCTGGTGATTGGTGAATGAAAACAGTGGTCAGACTTAGGCTATTACTCGGTTGTCAGGTGGGGGCTCCGAGCTTTGAATTTAGATCTCGACAAGTCCCATAGAAAGATGGTAGAAAAAGGCGAAGACTTTCAGTTCAAGTTATTAGCAGGCATTACAACTAGAATAGAAGGCATAAGCTTTGTTTAAATTTACCAGAGGGGATGGGATGGGATGGGAAGGCAGCATCTCTCTGGCTAAAAGTTTTTGTAGTGGAGGCAAGGGCATTGTTTTGTGAATATACGAGATGTCAATTTGAAGAAAAACTCTTTCTTCTGCTCAATTTTACGCGTCGCTCAACTTTGGGTTGTGCTTGTTTTCCCAAGCTGTGAAATGATGTGCATTTTATGAGAGCGGAAGTAGGGAGAGGTACAGAGTGTAGAGAAGTTAAAAAGAGAGTTTTGTTAGTCATTTTAAACTACCTATGCTTCTTTTGTAAAATACCTGTTTTAGCAGCAACGGTTGGTGAAACCTGGTAAATAATCTGCCGAACAAAATGTAACCACGGACATTCTTTTGCTTGGTCATATACTCATATTCGTTTTGTAGAGCTCTAATAAAAGACACACGTATACGTTAGGTGTCCATCGATAAGAAAGGGTGAATATGAGTGCCATTGATTTCTCTTTTGGGACAAATAATGTTACTTTTTGAAATAAGAAATGTGAAAAGGTTAGATATAGTTGGTAAAAGGAGAGGTGGAGGTAGACTAAATAAGTATTTGAGTAAAGGTGATTTGACAGGAGATGAAGTAGCTTCAGATAACGAGCATATAACTTTAGATTGGAGGGCATGGAGAATGCGTATTAGATTAAAAGGTGGTGGAATGTTACTCTTCTTTTATTGTTTTTGTTGTTTTCCCTTCTTATAGGTTTTACATTGCTTCCTTGTAGTTGACTAGTTGCTATGTTTTTTCACTCTTATCTACTTCGTCATACTTGAATTTGTTATGCTTGAGCTGATGGTCTTTTGAAAACAACCTCTCTACCTATGCAAACTATTGTTAAAGTCTATTCTACCTTCTCCAAACTCCACTTATAGAATTTTACTAAGTATATTATTATTGATGTTGAAATAAAAAATGTGCAAACGAGACTAAAGAAGATAACACCACTGAGAGTTTGATTTATAACAAAGGACTGTTTGAAGTGATAATGTCTGTGAACATCTTCTTCGCCTCATGATCGAGTTAGTTGAGCGGTGAATCTCTCAAATGAGTATCTCCTATTCGAATCACTCAACTTACTTTTTCAATTGAGCTTGTCGTATAAAACTTGCCTAGTGCAGTTTACACTCTCATGGGTGCAGTCTCAAAGAAATTGCTAAGAATTTCTTTTTCATAGAAAAAATAAAATTAAAAGAAGTGAACATAAATATTCAAAATTTGAACAGAAAAAAACACCAATCTCATACTGCACCATTTCCATCTACCTTACATGTAAACATACTATTTTTTATTTTCCACATAAAAAGTAAACTATATCTTTATGAACGGTTACAAATTGTTTGCATGTCGATTTAGGAAATTCTTTTTTATTGAATTTATTCATTATTAATTATTTTCCTAAAAATGAAAAAAGGAATGGATCTAGTATTTCGGGGATTTTGAACCCGACGTGAATCGAACACGCAACCTTCTGATCTGGAGTCAGACGCGCTACCATTGCGCCACGGATCCTCGACGTAATACTAATGAACCAAATTTTATATAAACAAAGGTTGACCTATTAGTTCCTAAATCATCACAAAATGCTTACAAAAATAAATAAATCATACATAACTGGACAAAGTCTTTCTGTTTAATTAATTATTCTGTCACCATTTACGTGACATATTTTTGCTTACATTGTCCAAAAAGAAATCACACAAGGGGGAAAAAGAAGAATAAAGAAGTAATTAATATGATGATATAACAACTTTTTTGATATCTAAATAGAAATAATTACTCTAAATTGTTTAAAACTGCTTATCTGGCCAGACTAAATCCATTCATTTAATCAAACAATTTTAATGCTTGTCACGTATACTACAACTTATATATTGCCTGTTTAGCCTTACACATAAATATATACTTCTTCCGTCCCTCATATTATTTGATTTAGTATGAAAATTATGATAGAAAAAAGATATTAAAACTTATTAATAGATGTTCGTGTAGTTATAAATTATCTCATTAAGAAATAAATATTTTAAAATCAAATTATTAATAAATTTAAAAATTAATTTTTTTTAAGATTTGACTAAAAAAGAAAATGCGTGAAAGTATATATACGTTAAATCAATCAATTTTAATTTTGTGACAAGACGAGTATAATATTTTCTACCCTAACTTCAACCCAAAATGTAATCAAGTTAATAATCAACTCAAAAAAAAAAAAGAAATTAGACTAGAAATATTTAGTATAAATATCCCAGATCCATTATTGTTTGCTATATATATATATATACACGTTCAGAAAACTAAAAGAATTAATTTAGTAAGATGAATAATTTGTTTGAGCACCTCCTCCGGATTGCACTGGTGGCCTTGGAGGACTTCTTCCTCTACTTGAATTTTTCACACTACTTATGTACTCCATATTTTCCTGCATGAAGAATTATACGGAGAACGCGTTTATCTGAACTCAGTATTTTAATATAAAAATTTAAATTTTGAATTTGTCTAATGAAAATTATATACCGTGGATGTTATTTCTTCCTCTTGTTGTTGTTGAGAATATGTGGAGACAACAAAGTTGGAGATGTGAGTATTACCATACCCAAAAGAGTTTAGTGTGGATTTTATCAATTTATCAAAAATATTACAAGGATTTTCTCCCATTTTCTTTGTTTTTTTTATTGATGATGACTAGTGTGCATCTTCTTTTTCTTTCTACACACTCTTTTTTATATGGTGTGGGATATTTTTTTTTAATTTATATGTAATATAGTTTAAAGTTTTTACGTATGCAATGTTTACAAAAGTTGGAACAATTGTTAGGTGAATGACACGTAAATCTGACTCATGACATACTGCAATTTAATAAATATTTCCTGACCGCCTTATTTTAATTAATTTTAATATGTGAGTGTATTAAATTTGTTGTTATTTTGATTAATGATAATTGAAATTAGTTTTTTATTTTTTAATTTGAATTTTATTTTGACTGTTGACATTTGAAAATAAAATTAATTGGCAAAAAATTTGAGAGGCGCGTGCGTGGAATTTTAGTTAATTTTGACATGTATGATGGGGGCATAATCATAAATAAAAAATAATATGTTATTAAATAAATGTATTAAATTTATTGTTATTTGACAAATTATTGATTGAGACTTGTTTTTTATGATACATGAAAATTTATGCTCCAATTTGAGTTTATTTAATGTATATTTTAGTTTTAATTTCTTACGTGATATATTTAAGAATATATGATTAAAGAGTATTTTGAGACATTTAATATAACTTAAACATCGGCTCCTACTTGAACGTGCACATAGAATATGACCAGTTTTGATGAGTTATATAGAATGCTGATTTCGATAACAAGTGAACCGTAATTTTCCAAAAGTGTTGGGTTAAACACAATTTTGATGATGAATAAATCACAAAAGTAGAAAGTTGATTCAGCAGTCACACAAGAATACAGAGTTGGTGTGAAGAAGGACTCTAAACGAAATAGAACTCTAAATAAAGAAGATGCAACAACATAGGAGTTACAACTGATGAAGAAGTCTTCTGCGAAAATACAGCTGCAGAGAAAAAGAGTAAGTAGAACTCTTCAAGATAATTATAAGAAGGAGTTCAACAAGGTGTAGAACCCTAATAAAGCAAGAAGAGTTTAAGCTGAAAAAAGAGTCTTAACAAGAGAAGAAGTCTTCTACAGAGAGAGAGCTAAAGAGTCCAAGTGCAAATAGAACTCAGCAAGATATCTATAAAAAGAAGCTCTCAAGACTCAAAAAGCACTCAGACAAAAAGAGAGAAAAAGAAAGTTAATAAAGTCTAGAGTCAGGAAACATTTAGTAGGTTTGGTTTTTTATTGAGTCATCATATAGAAAATTGTTCTTTGGTTTTGGAGTCTGTATGTTATCTCAGTAGTCTATAAACTGAGAACTTGTTTAGTCTTCAAGTTGGGGGAAACTCGAAGGCGTTGGAAACATAAGCCTAGAGAGATTTATGTCAAGTTAGGAAGTTGGTGAAGTTGTTTTGATGTCTTAGATTACTAGGAATTGTAATCGTTTGTTGAAGGCTCATATTGAAGTAGTGAAGTTGGGAGTAAATCCTGTAGAGGTACAGGTCGTGGTTTTTCACCTTTTGTGAGCCGGGTGTTTCCACGTAAAATTACTGCGTTCCAGTTTATTTCTGCATCATTGAAACACGTCGGCTAATCTGTTCCAACAATTAGGCAAATCCGTAGGGTGTGCAAAACCTCACAAAAAGCGAAGCCCCTATAAGAATATGCCTATTATTCAGTAGCCCTATGTTGCAATTCCCTTTTAACTCACATTGCTTCAGAATTAATCTATGCAGGTTTTGCATCTCTGACCATCCATATGAAAACTTTCTAATACGCGAAATAACCGCATATTGGAGATTCTCATTCTAAAGAATATAAACCCAAAGGTTTTATCTTATTCACTGTGTATAATTTTCTTGGATACAATGAACAAGAAGATGTACAAGCCTAAATAGGCAATACAAGAGATGCAAAAATAGAAATAAAATATTTGATTGAGAGTAAAATAAGAGGAGAGAATATTTGATTGGGATTAAATTAAAAGGGAGAGAGATATGCAATCTCAATAAGAGATATGCAATCTCAATACTCCCCCTCAAGGTGGAGCGTGTAGATTCCGCATGCCCATCTTGACTAGAAGAAACTCGAGTTGTTTAGCCCCCAAAGCCTTTGTGAGGAGATCGGCTATCTGTGTCTTCGTGTTCACGTAAAACGGCTTGATTTCCTGTGACTCGACTCGTTCCCTGACAAAGTAACAGTCCATTTCCACGTGCTTTGTTCGTTCATGAAAGACCGGGTTATTAGCAATATGTCGTGCCGCATTGTTATCACAAAACAGAGGTGTAGAGCTATGTTGTCTTGTTTCTAGTCCTTCTAACAACCAACGCATCCACAATATTTCACTAGTGGCGTTAGCCATGGCGCGATATTCCGCTTCAGCCGAGGAGCGAGAAACGACTGATTGCTTCTTTGATTTCCACGAAATAGGAGCTCCCCCCAAAAGAAGAACATATCCTGTCCTAGACCTCCGAGTGAGTGAGCATCCCATCCAGTCCGCATCACAGTATGCTACCAAATCCATCCCTCCTTCTTTCGGAAAGAAAATACCTTGTCCCGAAGTTGCTTTTAGGTAGCGAAGAACTCTCATGGCTGCGTCCATGTGTTTCTGTCGAGGGTCTGAGACGAACTGGCTTAGGACGTTTACCGAGTAGGCAAGATCTGGTCTCGTGGCTTGGAGGTAGAGCAATCGGCCAACTAGTCTTCGATATTTGCTAGCATCGACCCGAACGTCCTCTTCTCCTTTATCCAGCTTCACGTTCTGTTCCATGGGGAAGGTGCATGGTCTACATCCTAGCATTCCACTATCTTCAAGGATGTCAAGGGTGTATTTTCGTTGACTTAGCACTATCCCGTCTTTGGTTCGAGCGGCTTCTATCCCGAGAAAATACTTTAGCGGCCCGAGATCTTTGATGCTAAACTTGTCATTCAGGAACTTCTTTGTTTCTTTGATTTTGTGTTCATCATTTCCCGCCATAATGACGTCATCTACGTATATGAGGGCAGTGACAAAGATACTTCCTTCCTTGTATATAAAAAGCGAATGGTCCGCAGCAGATTGCTTGTAATTGAGTTCCAAAAGGGCTGACGTAAACTTTTGATACCAATTTCTCGAGGCTTGCTTTAACCCGTACAGTGATTTCCTCAGCCTACACACCTTTGTTCCTCCCCCTTTATCGTAACCTTGTGGTATGCGCATGTATACCTCTTCATGTAAGTCACCATGCAAGAACGCATTGTTCACGTCAAGTTGATGAATGCTCCAATCCCTTTTGATGGCGACAGCAATGAGACTTCTTACAGTCACCAACTTTGCTACGGGGGCAAACGTGTCATGGTAATCGACACCTTCCAATTGTGTATAGCCTTTGGCGACAAGTCTTGCCTTGTATCTTTCGACTTCACCATTCGGTTTAAATTTCATTTTGTACACCCACTTCGAGTCTATAACTCGTTTGCCGTCGGGCAGGTCTTCGATGGTCCAAGTACCATTTTCTTCAAGGGCCTTTATCTCACTTTGCATGGCATCCCTCCAATTTTGGTCCTGTACGGCTTGCTTAAAACTTTTGGGCTCATCATTTTCGGTGATGGCCGCTAGGAAGGCTTTATGAGATTTTGAAAAATTTTCATAAGAAACAAAGTTGGCAATGGGACATACCGTTGAGGGTTCTTGATCGGAGGCGGGGGGCGGATGGTCTATAGATGGCGGAAGCTTCACATCGTAGTCTTTAAGTCTTGCGGGTCTAGTTCGAGCTCGTCTCTCCCTTCTTTGTGCGACATTTTCACCATTTTCATTTTGGGTTTCACCAACAGAAGGCTCATTTGTTGTTTCTGTTTGAGGAGTGGTATTACTCGGCCCATCAAGAATCGGCCCAACATCACTTAGGCTGAATTGGTTTGATACTTCTAGTTCTTCCTCTTCATCATGTTGGTCTTCTGGATCGCCTAAACCCAAATTTTTTATGCTTGCTTCGTTGGGCCTGCTGGGCCCATCTTCTTCATCCATGAATGTGGTAAACACATTCTCCTCTTCATATTTAGTCTGCTCGATTTTTGTGGTAAATGGAAAAGTCTTTTCAGCAAATCGAACATCTCTTGAAGTAATAATTTTTCCACCTTTTGGGTCATAAATTTTGTATCCTTTTGTTCCATTAGGATACCCCATGAATACACCCGGTCTCCCTCTTATCTCAAATTTGTCTCCATTTGTTTCAATGCTTCGATAGTACGCCAAACAACCTAGGACCCTCATGTGGTCGTAGTTCGGTTTTTCGCCGTGTAGCAACTCGTATGGAGTTTTGTCTTCAATGACCTTTGAGGGTAACCTATTTATGATGTATGTTGCGGTCAAGATGCATTCACCCCAAAATTTTTTTGGGAGACTTGCTTCGAACATGAGGGCACGCGCCGTATCAAGCAAGTGCCTATGTTTTCTTTCCACGATTCCGTTTTGTTGCGGAGTATGTGGACACGTTGTTTCCAACATGATTCCTCGTTCTTCATAGAAATTCATCATTCGGTTGGAAATGAATTCCCCACCATTGTCGCACCTTATCCTTTTTATTTTCTTCTCAAACTGTGTTTTGACCATTTCGTAAAAATGAATTATGCACATGCTTGCTTCATGTTTATGTCTGAGGAGGTAGACCCATACGGTTCTGCTGTAGTCATCAACTATTGTTAGAAAATAGTTGGCCTTTGTAAACGAAGGCGTACGGTACTTACCCCATATATCACAATGAATGAGTTCGAAACAAGCATTTGCTTTGGTCATGCTAGTGGGAAAAGGTAATCTAGTAAATTTTGACTTCATACAAGAATCACAAACATTGTTACTGTTCTTAAAGGAAAAATTGTTGAGAAACTTTATTTGGGATAACTTCTCATCACCCGCATGTCCGAGCCGTTTATGCCATAAGTCACTAGTCACCATCATTGCCTTCCTCCTAGCACCAAGCATCCCCATTTGATATAGACCATCTTCGCACCTACCCGCTCCAATCAATTTCCTCGAACGTAGTCCCTGCATAACAAAGAAATTTGGAAAAAAGGTTATGGCACAAGTTAGATCCTTTGTGAGTTTGCTTACTGACAAGAGATTAAAAGTAAATTGTGGAACGTGCAACACATCTTGCACTTTTGTCCCGTTTTGTAAAGTATGGCTGCCCCTTCCTTCGACTGGTATGCTTTCTCCATTCGGTATGATTACGGGTGGTTCGTCTCTCGATTCGATTCTATTTTCGAGAGCATCGAACCTGTGTGTTATATGTTCCGTACATCCGGAATCGACTATCCATTTATCATTGTGTCTAAACTTACCAGCCATATTTGCGGTGCGTGGAGGTTCATTATGTGCCGGTTTACCTTCAGCCGCAAAATGCTTTTGGAACTGCTCGTATTGTTCTTTTGTCAAATCTGGTTCCGTTTCCGCGCAGGCCGCCTTTGGCTTCACCTTTTCTCGTTTGTTCTTCACATTCCACCATTCCGGGTAGCCAATTATCTTGAAACACCCGTCTCGTGTATGTCCGTCTCTGCCACAGTGATCACAGTGGCCTTTGTTTTCTTTCTGGCCGACCCAATTTGGTGTCCCGCGGCGTTTCGTGGAGGCTTGGAAGGCTATCGTTTCACTCACAGGTTTCTTCCCGCCGGCTATAGATCTTTGTTGCTCATCCTCGGCAACGAGGTGATATGCATTTCCCAAAGATGGGATTGGCTTAGTGGCAAGTATCTGGGTTCTAATGATGGAGAACTCACCACCTAGACCCATAAGAAACTCATAAAGCTGCTCCTTTTCCTTGAGTTCCCTAAGAGATTTTCCAATGCCACAGGTACATCCATTGCATTTGCAAACTAGAGCAGGCAAGAAGGACTGCATTTCATCCCATAATCCATGCAGTTTTGTGTAATAGGCTGAAACGGTCATCCCTTCTTGTCTAGTGTTCGAGATAGCTTGCTTCAATTAATACGCACGCGGTGCGCTTTCTTTACCGAATCGTTCTTTAAGATCCTTCCAGATTTCCGATGCCGAATTGGCGTATTTCACGCTTCCTCGAATTTCTTTTTCCATGGCTGTAGTAAGCCACCCTTTAATCATTGCATCGCATCGCATCCATGCCATATAACTAGCATCGTCCGCTTCCGGCCTTTTGATGGTTCCATCGATGAAGCCGATCTTGTTCTTGGCGAACAAGAAATTCTCCATCTCTTGGACCCAATCAAGGTAGTTGTTGTCGGTCAAGGCGTCGTTGACATGCATCTGCCTCGGGTAATCGGAGGGGTGGAGATAGTATGGCGAGTTGTGGTCTGAGGCGTCAACATCAGTCTTGGCAAGATCCTTGTTTGCACCTTCTGCCATATCGGTGAGGTGGTGAAAAAGACTTTAGGATTCGGGTTTGGATCGAGCGTAATGATCACTGCTCCGATACCATAAAGAATATAAACCCAAAGGTTTGATTGAGAGTAAAATAAGAGGAGAGAATATTTGATTGGGATTAAATTAAAAGGGAGAGAGATATGCAATCTCAATAAGAGATATGCAATCTCAATACATTCACATCATCTAATCCATCTCTTTTTGTTCCCACATCACAATAGGTTCACCATGAAGATACGATATTGACTTAACGAGGACCAATTTTCCAAAAGGCAAACAAGGTTTCAATAAACTCGCATACGTTTTCGTTGGAAGAGCCTGACCAGCCTCTAGAGGAGGCTGGCCATTGGCCAAAGTGGCCTAGTCGACCACAGTAGCAAATTTTTCGATGACGGCGCACTAGAGTTCGAGAGCCTTTTTTTCACGTGTTAATTTTATAAAGTCATATTGACAAAACTGAAATCTAAATAAATATGAAAAAAATTACACACATGTAACAAATATTGTGAGATTTGTTATGTTTTGATAATTAATAATTTCTTATGTTTGAGTTTTTATGTTTCAAATTTGAATGTTAAGCTACTGAAATTTGAAGTTTTTATCCAGCAAAATAAGTTCAAACACACATAAATTAAAACTTTAGGATAACTTTTGCCTTTGGTTTTGTCTCCACTTCAATTTAATTAAAAAAAAATAAAATTAGAAAGAACCTCAACATTTTACAATAAGGTCAATTACGTGACATGAATATTTACTTTGCTTATTATACATCTCTTTCAGAAATCCAAGAATAGGTACATCACATACTTTATAGTATACCATGTGATATTTGTTTTTTTTTCTTTTCTTATTTTTTGTGAAATGTCTGGTATTCACATTGAAATCTAACTATACTATATGAAATATTATTGTAGTAAAACACATTATAATTGTTTTTTGACGAATTCAATTAAACACACAATTTACAGGATTATTGAATTCATTTCACTTGTTTAATAGCATAATCACATGTATATAGACAAGAATTATATAACAATTCTGGTAATTAAAGGATTACCACCAACCAAATACCAACAAGAAATATATGCATCTATCTTGTATAACAATTTATGTACTACGCAAACGTATTATTAAAGGAAAGAACTTTCGTCCTTTCACCGACCTCATGGGGTGGTTTGGTGTAATGGACAAGAGGAGTTAATTTCAAAATAATTTTCGGTCTGATGTAATGGACGAGAGGAGTTAATTTTAAAATAATTTTTTAATAGTCTTTAATTTTTTATTTAGTTGCACAAATTGAAATAATTCATCTTAAGATTAATAATTATTGTTTTTATATATTTTTTAATTTTAAAAAAATATATTTTATAAATACAATTTTGATTTATAAATATATTATAAGTTAGAATTTATTTGTCTAATAGTTATGTTTATTTATATTTTAATTTCTCTTAAAATGTTCACTCTACTACTAAATTATATATTTTTAATTAAATAATTTATTGCTCACTTAAAATTATATTTTATATATCAACTAAAATGTAGATAATTTTAATTTTTTTTACTTTTAATAAACTTAAAATGAAGTTTTATTTTAAGCTAAATATGATGAAAGTTTTATGTTTTAAATAAAAATAAGATAAATATTTTATTTAAAGCTAAATAAGATGAAAGTTCTATTTTTAAATTAAATAAGATGTAAGTTTAATTTTAAAATGCACGGTGCAATCATGAAAATGTATACACATATAATAAATAAGATACAAATTTTATTTTTAGTAATGAAAAACAAAATTTCGCAAAGAAAATGAAAAAAAAAAAAGCTAAATAAATTAGATGATATTTTTTTAAACAAACATCTTATTCTTAAAAATTATGCAACAAATAATATTTTGAATATGACAAACCAAATAAACAATAAAATGTACTTCAAGCATAACTTATTCTAATATAATTAATGTCATCATAACTTGTATTCAGACTGAACAAACCATTAAAATATGAGAGTGTGTTTGATATAAAAAGAATATTTTTGTAAAAAATATTTTATTAAATAATAAGGGAATTTCTTACTAATTGTCTCACTTATATCGTTTAGTGTTTGAATAGTAAATTAGAAAAATATTATTTCAAATATATTTATTTTATATAATTTAAATAAATATTATGACGGAGGAAGCTTGAGACTTTGGAGGTGGTAAAGTGGGATGGTGAAGATTAGGAATGTTGACTATAAGTGGAGGGAAGATAAATCAACTTGAATTATCACTTATGAATTTTTTTAAAAAAATATTTGTTAAAATCTTTTGATCCGTCAAAAATAAAAAATAAAAAATATTTTCCTTCGAGTCTGTCATACACGAGCAGTTTTATCTGAACTTAGTACTTTCGATACGAAACATTAATTTATGGGCAAAAGTTTACCAGCTTACGATAAATCATAGATATGAACTCATATTTACAAATATAACAAGTTACAATGCTAAAAACCCTGAAGATTTGAACCATAAAATTTAAATCCTCCTGATTATACATGAAACATGTGACTGAAAATGTGGATATTGCAAGCTCATATAATGTCAATTGGCAAGACATAGTGCTGCTATATACATACATAGGAGATGGGCAATTGGTTTAGAAGATAAATCAATGAAAGGTTAATCTTTACTTGTATCAAAGTGCTACTACATGTTAAGAAACATTTGAGGGTTAGAACTAATTTGCACAAACACGCTAGGTGATTCTTCCCATTTGTCTTTAGACTTGGTGGATAGAGTTATTATTTGCTGGTATGAGGTGGCAGGTATCCGATGAAATTAGTCAAGGTGCACGAAGGCTGTCCAGAGTACCACAATCATAAAAAAAGAAAGAGGGGGGAGGGGGGCTTCAAAAGTCATGTGACTTACTATATACACTTTTAAATGCCTAGCAGCATCTACTCTTCCCAAGACCTGAATCACTGTGTATCTCAAGAACCCAAAATTTCTCCTGCAAAATCACAGATTACAATTCAACAACAAAGAAGGTACAAGAGTTCAAAAGCAATTAATAAGAAGCACTTGGAAAAGCATGTAATTTTTTTAGTGCGGTGGTGTTTGAGCAAGCTTGCACACCTCGACTACCCTAAAGGTGAGGTGTGGTGGGGTAGGGGGAGAGGGAGAGAGCTAGTGAAGAAGAGCATACATATTAGTCTTCTTTAGCATGTCTTCTGGTGTTACAATTGTCGCGATCAGAATCAAAGCCCAAGCACTTGAGAAATGCTTGTTTGGCTAGTCCAAAGTAATTGCAAGGGTGCTGTGGACGTACAAGAAGCTTGAAAATGGTTGCATCCTTTTCTGCAGATCCATCTCTTTCTTGAGATTCATCTGCCCTTGCGATTTCACGGCTTGTGCTAGCTTCAGTTTCCCTTTTCGTATGTTGGTTTTGGGTCTGATGCTGAAAATACTTTCACAAATTATACTCCGAAACACTAAGTTGGATATACATTTAAGTAACTAGTTAATACGACTTGTTAGTAGCCATGTTATTCCAGCTAAAAGCCAAGATTTTTCAGCCCAAAGTTCTATTATTCCAATGCCATCTACTTTGCCTCTCATTGCAACAACGACAACAACATACCCAGTATAAATTCATAAGTAGGTTCTGGAGAGAGTGGCCTGCACACAGACCTTATTTCCGAAAGACCATTGACTCAAGAAAAACATAAAAAATAGGGTATGAAAAGGAAATATAGTACTGATGAAGCTATGTAGAAAATAATAGAGAAAAGAACAGTAGTAAACAACAAATAATACCACAAGCGAAGCAGAGGAAACAACAGGTGGTAATAAAAGTGAAGAATAAGATAGTAAGAGCATAATAATAATAATAATAATCACTGAAAAGAAAAACTAGACAAAGTTCGACTACATACTAACCTTCTTCCCTAATTCTGATCCCCTATATTCTTCTATCTACCCTAAGCCATATTGGCTGCGTAGAAATATATATAATCTTGGAAAAGAACAGCAATAACTACCACTATATATAATTTTTGGTACTTAAATTGCAAGTAGCTCAAAACACAAACAATTGAACACAATTTATTAAGTAGCTCAGAGACAACAAATATGGATGAAACTTATCAAGTAAAGAAACAGGGTAAGTAGCATATAACCGCTTAATAAAATATCTTAAAACTTTTTTTTTCCAATTTTTTCTACCACTCTCTTTAATATGTCTTAATGTCGGACAAAATTTTTGTTGGTCCTAACAACCTATCATAAAAAAGAAGAAAGTGACTTCCTATACGCAGTTGTTTTTAGCCGTGTCGCGGACAATGTCTCAGAACAAAGAAGTCTTATGAAAGAAAAGGTCTCAGAACAACAAAAAAAACTATAGACAGCAGATATAAAATTTCATCAAATTTAAAAGGAAATGGACATGCTTACAACAACCTAATAAAATATGTCCGTAGTTTTGGTAGCCACCTAATGCAAGAAAATTCAATCTAGGTGATAAGAAAATATGTCTTAATAGTATATCTATCTTGTTACATTCCTTTTCAATCTTTCTCTCTCTCTGCAACCTCGGAAGCAGGCATGAATTAAGACCAGTCATTTAGCTGGACGGATACACCAAAACAGAGAGTCACGCCACTGTAACATTTCAATTATATGAATCAAAGGTAGTATTCAACGACAGAATGGGTCAATCTTAATTAAACCATGGACTTTCGATTATCTTTCTAACAGCATTAAGCACAAAAAATATTTAGCAAAATGGTAATTTTAAGACTTATGTTAGTAGCCTCAATTGCTTTTAGATAAGTAACTTTAAACACAAATTGTATCACAAAAGCAGAATGGTCAGCAAAGTATGTTTTCTATAGGTAAAAGCAGAAAACAACAAGCCAATCTATCCAAATAAAGAAGATCGAAGGTTTAACCATGTATTTTATGCCAAACTCAAGGGATATGAAACGACTTTCAGCAAAAATGAGAATTATTTACTTCATTTCTTTTACCCAGCTTTCTCGTACCTCGACTACCACAAGAATACCTATCACCTCTCACCAACAACAGGTACCAGGTAATTCTGTTCACCAAGACAAGAATTACCAAAACAGGGATAGAGGGGAAGAAACCACCTAATATTTTTTGTCTCTACTGGGACTTAAAATGACATCTCGTGGTTCTCAAACCACTATCGGTTTCATTTTGCTTCAGTTAAATTGATTACAACAGCGGTCCGGAACAAGACTTGGTCATCATTTTTCAACTTTTACTTTTTGTAAAATTAATAAGTACTACTATCAACCTTTGCAAAGGGAAAAGTTAAAGTTGAGAATTCCATGCTTTGGCTGGTGGCATAAGCAATCTACTTCTCCTAACTTGCCAAGACTTGTTCTTTCCTTTGAAAACACCCAACCCCACCACCTACCCACCCACCGACCCCAACTTCACCCCTAAAAAAATATTCATTTTTTCTGTAAGAGATTAATAGATCATGAATTATTTTTTTCATTATCTATTAATTATGGGGCTTGATTTTGAGACGAGGGTCTTTCGAAAACAACCTCTCCGTCTTCTGTCTTACGAGGTAGTAGTCTGCATACATTTTACCTCCCTATACCTCCACTATACGCCACTTGTGCGATTCCACTAAAAGGAAAAAGAATTGAAGATGTACACGCCTGGATTGACTTACAAAAAAGCTTTTACATCTCACAATCATTCAAATTTTCATTAAACTATAATCAGAATACTTATATTATTAGTATATCACTTGTATTATTATGGTTGTTATCAATTATTTGACCTTTCCCCATTGTACATTATTGTCCATTGGCCCACATCAAAATAACAAGCATTTTCCAGAGCACAATTGACAATATTCATTATTAATATATGCAGTTGAAATTGGGCATCAAACGGTTAAAAAGGTAAAATTAACTGCTACGCGGTATCAGGTTCCTATTCCAGCAGAGAAGAATCAATGAATTTATTAACTCAATTTGGAAATCAAATGGTCAAAAACCCAGAAACAAATGTGTGAAGAAACCAAACAGAAAGGGTAATTTCTCAAGAAAAGTTCCCAATTCCACTTTAATCACAAATAACCAGAGAAATCACACAAATTAATCAACACCCAGTTGAGAAAAAACTGAACTTTTTCAAACCTGAAGAGTTATAGTTGAATTAGAAGGAGGGTTGCCATGGGAGGAACCAGTAGTAGTAGGAGTAGAAGAAGAAGAAGTAGCACAAGAAGTGGAGTTGTTTGAAAGATCCAAGACACTAAACCCAAAGAAAAGAAGCAGCACAAGAAGAATCATCACCAGTAACTGAATCCAAATCAACCATGGCACTTTGTAGCTATCAATTATCAGTTCTTCCCCAAATTCATACATCTTTTCTTCAGCAAAAAATGTGAATTCTTGCTTTTTTCCAAAGTGGGGGCGAATGGATTTTTGTGGGGGCTTTTCAAGGAAAAAAAAAAGAGGTGACTGTAGAAAGACTGTTGATTTTGGAAATTGGGATGAAAGGGAAGGAATTTATCACTTATATTTTCATGAATCATCAAGGACGTGTAGGGAAGACAACAAAAGGACCTCTTTGGCTGTTGTCACAAATCATCAAGGGTATATTTGTCATTTCACTGTTCACAATTGGGGGCAAAATTGTACTGCTGCCTGGTAGGTTCTCCTGTCAAACACACACAAAAAAAAAAAAAAAAAAAAGGAAAAAAAGGTGGGATATTGGGCGGTGGGGGTAGAAGTGGGGGTGGATATTTTTAATTTAACTCCACATTGTAATTGGATTTTATAGATAAAGGGGCATTATGGTAGTGACATTTTGGTATGAAAACAAAATACAAGTATTTTT
The DNA here is from genome assembly GCA_029948455.1 of Solanum rostratum. Classification (NCBI taxonomy): domain Eukaryota; kingdom Viridiplantae; phylum Streptophyta; class Magnoliopsida; order Solanales; family Solanaceae; genus Solanum; species Solanum rostratum. Next base: position 9,119,127 of record CM057053.1, on the reverse strand, counting down.
GAATTAAATTTATTAATAAAATATTTTTATTTTATTTTATATAATTTAAGAGTATAATTTTACCTTTTTTCATCAAATGTATACAATCTACACATTATATAAATTTGTTGATAAAGTAACTAGAATTTTAGTGGGGTCGAAGTTAGGTCGGTTCAATTTAGAAATAGTCTAAAATAAATGATCTTGATATTTTATTCTTTAAAAGAAAAGTTTTTTTTTTTAAATATAAACTTAGATTATTCTTTCTAATATTTACTTACTACAAGAAATTAATATTTTTCTTTTAATATTCAAATTATGAAATTAGGAGTAATGTGTCAGACAAAATTAGTCAAAGATGTGACTTTCACAGGGCCGATTGCTCTTTGCCGTCAAATGGAAAGTTAGCTCATAGGGCTGGCGCTGGTACTCTGAGGAAGATGTGTGAATTGACCTGTTAAACCGATCTTGAATATTAATGTGTATACTAATGCATTCCATTATAACTTGATATATATATATCTATATCATCTGTAATGTTTGTCATTTATGTATCCAGTTTATCATGAACTATGTATTTCATGTTATTCAAATAATCTCTTTTTGTAGTTATATAAAAAGGTATTAGACTTAATCATGTATATATATCTGGTATCTATACTAAATCTACATGCAGTATATCAGATATAGTTTTATTTTTTTTCATATGCAAGCTTATTTAAACTTTCTGTTTTAGGTTGATGCACTAATTATGGAAAAAATATAACAGTTGTGGAGAATGTAATTGCAAAATCCAATTTGAATGAAGGCATTTCAAGTTTAAATAAGGTAGTGTATAACTTAAAATTATCATATAGTATTTATATTTTTATATGTCTAATCAAATGATATGTTTTAGGGTAGTGCTTCAAACGAACCAATAAAAATATTGGGTATTTTACACAAATTCTATATTTTTTAGAGCTAATTCCGACTAATACGAATTTTTTTCAAAATTATCAAAAATCCCTTCTTTTTGATACAAAAAACGAAACTAGTGATACATGTCGAAAAAGTAAGAGCATTAAGAGATTTTAATTATGATACATGGAGAAGTAGAGATTGTAATTTGTATCAATAAGTGTTGCAGTTTTGTATCATTTAAGAGGTTTTCGTAAATTTTTTTAAGAGAGTAGGGATTTTTGCTAATTATGTAAATATATGTTGTGTATTTGTGTAATTTTCTGAAAAAAATATTTGAAGATGCACCAGTTGATCAAGATATGTCTAGTACATCTGAAGTTGAAGTCGAACAAAAGGACCCTGACCCAATAAATCATAATACATCGATAAACTTTCACGGTACTCATATATTTTATTTATAATGATTGTAAATTATAATATATAGGATACAATCACATCGACTTTAATTTCTGAAGGAACAAATGAAGCAGCAAAAGCACTTCCGGCATAACTTCGAGATCCCATAACAGCAAAACCATCAAAAGCTATTATTGTAGAAGGATTAGCCAATGATCCATTCCTCCTTCATGACAGCCAGTTATGTCTTTTAAATTTTTATCAATCACCATATTTCATACATACATTTTGGCTCAAGTGAGAAGGGAAATAAGAAAAGGTCATTTAATTTCTGTCAAAAATTTTCTTTCGATAATTTTGACATCTGCTATGATCCTCCTTTAGATCTACTCACAGAATACTCCACGCTGAATTGAAAAAGGTCTTTTTAAAACACATTCAAACAAGTAAGTCTTCTATTAATTATTTAATAAAAACTCCATTTACTAAATACTAATATTGCGTTAAATTAACATAACTGACTAATAATATTTATTCACACACCATTTATACAATACTCATACATATTTATACACTATTTATACAATAATGATACATGACATATATACTACTTAACTGTTGGTTATTAAGAAAATAGTTATTTTGCCACCATCTAATAGCATCTAATAAAAAAAATATAAATAAAGTGTGGCTAATAAAAAAAACCGTTATTTAGCCACGATTCACTCCCCAAAAAATAGAAATAAATTGTGGCTAAATAAATGAATTTGGCTACATTTCATCTTATTCTTTTCTTGGCTATATTTTGATAAACTAATAACCTTTTGGTACTTATTTAAAATTATTCCTGTAACTTGTTCATTTTGTGGAATATCATTTTTAAAATTTCTCCATTTAAATTTATTTTTCTTATTTTTTAAAATTTATTATATATTTGAAAATTATGTAAAAAGTTTTATAAATTATAATAAATTAACAACTTAAAGTATTTTAAATATATATAAAAAGTAGGTTGACTCTTAAAATTTAATTGCGCCACATAAATTGATACAAAAAGAGTAACATATATTATGTGAAAATTACATAAAAAGAAATACAAATTATAAATTAACAATTTAAAATATTAAAAACATATAAAAGAAAGAAGTTGACTCTAAATTTTATTTATGCTATGTTAATTAAAAAAAAGTAATATATATTGACTCACGCTCATATCTAGTATAAATAGAGAAGCTCTTATTGTTCCAATTCATTGGTAATTGGTATTAGTCTTTGGAAGATTTCTTAAAGCAATAATTTTAAATGCTTCGATTCACTCCATTACAATGCTATTTTTGTGCTTAAAGAGAAGTTCATAGAGCTAGTGAAGAGTCTTAAAAAGAGATAAATTAATATAGCGTGTGTTTAAAAAACCAAATGGATAGGTACCAAAGCTCGAGACGTACAAGGGTTCAAACTATGGTACTTGAGTAGCTCTAGGGATAGAAATGGAGTAGACCTTATGAAATATGTGGTTGAGGTCAGGAGGATTAATGATAAGATGATGCCTATTAAGCTTGTGGTCGGTGGTCATGTAGTGAATGTAGTTAGTGCCTATGCGCCTCAAGTGGGACTGGATGAGGAAGTCAAAAAGTTCTTTTGGGAAGATTTTGATGAGATTGTGAGAGGTGTTTCAGATACAGAAAAAATCTTGATTAAGGGAGATTTTAATGGGCATATCGGTGCAACTTCTAGGGGGTTTGACAATGTTCTTGGAGGCTTTGGTTTTGGGGAGAGAATGAAGGTGGGACATCTCTCTTGGATTTTTTCAAAGCCTTTGAGTTAGTTATCGCTAACTCATGTTTCCCGAAGAGGAAAAATCACTTGATTACCTTTCGTAGTTCAGGAGCTAAGAATCAAATTGATTACTTACTCCTCCGGAAGGATGATAGAAACCTATGTAAGAATTGCAAGGTTATTCTGAGTGGAAAAAAGAAGATTGTTATTTATGTCCAACCAAGGATTATTTGGGGAGGCATGAATCCTTCCCTTTCTCGGGAGATGGGAGAAAAGTTAAGTAGTTTAGGGGCTTGGAGTAGCAGCGGAGATGTGAACACCATGTGGTTGGTTGTATTAACAAAATAACTACCGAGGTACTAGGGGTTTCGAGAGGGACCTTTGGTGGGGGTCAGGGTGATTGGTGGTGGAATGGAGAAGTTCAAGGCAAACTGAAACCTAAGAAGATTGCTTATACAAAAGTGGTTGGAGTGTTGGTACGAGGATGAAAAGCAAAGGCTTAAGGAAATTTATAAGACGGCAAAAACAAAAGCGAAGACGGTGGTGACGAGTGCTAAGACAACAACGTTTGAGCGCTTGTACGTGGAGCTAAGTGATCAAGGTGGGGACAAGAAATTGTATAGGCTTACAAAAGAGAGAGAGAGAGAGAGAGAGAGAGGGGAAAGCTCGTGACTTGGACCAAGTGGAATGCATCAAGGATGATGAAGGTGATGTGTTGGTGGATTAGACTTCCATTAAGCTAAGGTGGCAAGCTTATTTCATAAACTCTTAAGCGAAAAGAAGATAAAGATATTAACCTGGGTGAGTTGGACACTCTGATAGTCATTGATATTTTGGTTATTGCATGCATTTCAGAGCTGAGGAAGTTAGACGTGCTATGAGCAAGATTAAGAGAGGGAGGGCGATCGAACCCGATGAGATTCTGGTGGATTTTTGGAAGAGCATGGTCAAGGATGGTATGGAGTGGTTGGCTAGATTGTTCAATACTATTATGAAGACTGCTAAAATGCCCGATGAATGGAGGAGAAGTATAATGGTTCCATTGTACAAGAATAAGGGTGATATTCAAAATTGTAATAATTACATGGGCATCAATTTACGTTGTTAAGCCACACTATGAAGGTCTGAAAGAGAGTGGTAAAGATGAGGGTGAGAAAAAAGTGTCTATTTAGAGAATTCATTCGGATTCGTGCCAGGGGTGATCGACTACTGAAGCAATTCATCTTGTTCAGGGATTAGTAGAAAAATATAGGGAAAGAAAGAAGGATCTTCATATGGTATTCATTGATCTCAAGAAGATTAATGACAAAGATCTGAGGGATGTTCTATGGAGGTGTCTATAGGCGAAAGGTGTTCTAATGATGTATATTAGGGTGATAAAGGACATGTATGACAGAGCGAAAACTCGGGTAAGAACGGTGGGAGAAGTCAGAGTATTTTCCTATTGAGATGGGACTTCATTAAGGATTGTGGCAAACCCTTTTCTTTTTGCCTTAGTAATAGATGAGCTGACATGGTCTATTCAGGAGGAGGTTCCGTGGTGTATGCTATTTGCGGATGACATAAGACTCGGACTAAAGTTAATGATAGATTGGAGGTTTAGAGACATACTCTGGAATACAAAAGGTTTAAACTGAGCAGGACCAAAACAGAATACTTGGAGTACAAATTCAATATTGTGATGTATGAAGTAGACATTGAAGTGAGGCTTGCAAACATAATTTATTCCAAAGAGAGATAACTTTAAATATCTTGGATCCATCATCTAGAGTACTAGCAATATTGACGATAATGTCACACATCATATAAGGGCAGCATGGACGAAGTGGACGCTTGCCTCTGGAGTATTGTGCGATAAGAAGATATCACCTAAACTTAAAGGTAAGTTTTACAAAATGCTGGTTCGACCATCTTTGATATATGGGATGGAGTGCTGACCAATCAAAAACTCACATGTTCAGAAGATGCAGGTCATAGAGATGAGAATGTTAAGATGGATGTGTGGACATACCAGAAGTGATAAGATTAGGAATGAGATCATTTGAGAGAAGTTAAGGGTGGTCCCTGTGGTTGACTTAGATGGGGGAAGTGAGATTGTGATGGTGTGGACATGTACAGAGAAGAAGTACCGATGCTCCTGTTCGGAGGTGCAAGAGGTTAGATTTAGGTATTACACGGAGGGATAGAGGTAGACCAAAAAAGTATTGGGGGGAGGTGATCAGACAAGATATGACGAAACTTCATCTCACCGAGGACATAACCTTATATAGAAAGAAATGGAGGTTGCGTATTAATGTAGAAGCATAGTAGGTTAGTAGGGGTAGGTTGGTGTCTAGCCTTGTGTTATAGTAGGACAGTAAGATTAGCTGTGTCTTTATATCTTGTGTTGTGTCTATCCATCTTATATGTGTTACTTTATCGTATTTTACATATTATCATTTGATTTTCATTATTAGTCGTTTTCCTTTTCTCTTTCCTTTTTTCTTTTTTTCCATATCTAGTATCTTCTACTTATGAGACTTGATTTTTGAGACGAGGGTTTCTCGAAAATAACCTTTCTATCTCTACGATGTAGTGGTAAGGATTGCGTATATTTTACCTTCCCGCACCCTACTTGTGGATTCCACTCGATATGTTGTTGTATTTGTGCTTGTTTTACTACTTTTCCAGTTATAATGATTCGAGAAAAACTCTTTTTTTAATTTTTTTTATAAAATAATTGTTATAGTAAAGTTATTTGAATCTCAAAATTTTATTATTTTTTATCTTTGCTTTAAAGATTTTTTTCACGTTAAGATTTGACGTTCTCTATTTTCTCATGTTGTATCTGTCCAAATTTTGCTTTTATATATATATATTATTATGAGCCGATTGTGTACCTAAGGGGTATAATCTGTTTTGCATTTTTTTCCATTTATATTCACCCCTTCCTTTTAATACGTCCTTCGGTTTTTTTTATATGTCATTCTTATTATAAATAGATAGTCCTTAATATTTATTATTTTACAAAATTAATACATAAATGACATTGTTCTTCCTATTTTACCTTTAATAGTTAATGTGCTTTGAAAAGATATATTTAATCAACTAAAAGAGCTAAAAAAACAATTAATGTCAATTGAAATCAATAAAAAAGTGAAAGCTCTTGAGATAATTTTTTTTTGTAAATCCAATGAAAAATGTGTAATCATTAATACTCTATCCAACTCCACAAATTCAGGTGCCGAATACCATGGATCATGGAAAAGTAAACTCAACCCAAATATCATTTTCAATACATCAAATTCTTTGTTACATAAATTATATCTATCTCATTTTCTTCCTCTATACAATTTACCTAATACTATCAATTCAAACAACCCTAATTACCTATCTTTAATGGCAATTCTTTCATTGCTGGTTCTAAATTTTCGACCTTAATTTTTGTTTTTTTAAAAAAGGTGGACTAATTAACCAGCAATGGAAGAGCCAAAACCATCACCATCACCACCACCGCCACCAACTCCTCCTACAACTCCTTTATCCCTCGTTAAGCCTTCCTCGAAAAATAATAAAAAACGTCCGGTAAAAATCTTTAGAGCCTTACGCAATGCGATCCGGTCGTTCCCTATCATTACTCCCGTATGTAAGCTCCCTTCTCTCCCTGGTGGCCGGATACCCGAAACCAAAGTCGGTGTATCCGGCACGTTGTTCGGGTACCGGAAAGGCCGTGTTAGCCTTTCCATTCAGGAAAATCCAGGAACTTTGCCTACTCTTGTTATCGACCTAGCCATGCAAACTAACGCGATGCAAAAAGAAATGAGCCTTGGGATGGTGCGAATCGCGTTGGAATGCGAAAAAAGACCCGATGATAATAATAAGGAGAAAATAAAGCTTCTAGATGAACCATGTTGGACTATGTTTGTAAATGGGAAGAAAAGTGGCTATTGTACAAAGAGAGATGCCACGGAGGAAGATCTCCATCTTATGGAGGTACTTAAGGCGGTGTCGATGGGGGCAGGTGTCCTGCCCCCAAAACCTGATGTGGAAGGGCACGTTGTGGATGACGAGATGACATATATGAGGGCACATTTTGAAAGAGTGGTGGGATCGAGGGACTCAGAAACCCTATATATGATGAGTCCAGATGGGAAAAGTGAACCTGAATTGAGTATTTTTTTTGTGAGGATATGAATATATTATTAAATTTATAGCATTTTGTAATTTTTTTTGTTAGTGTTGTAGATATATTGATTGAAGAATTTGGTGTATAGTTTTAAAACAATCAAAGGTTCTTAGGATTATCCAATTTAGATTATTTTTGTTCCAAATTTCATGTTTTGGTTTGTTGATCATCACATATTTATTGTTTGATGATTTTTGTTTGTTTGGAATTTATCACCTCCAAAATTTCAATTCTTTCTTTTACTTTGAGTCTTCTTTTCCAGTTAATTTGATCATCCTCCACATTAGAGCTAGGTACAAGACTTTTTAATGGAGTCTCCTTTCGCAGTTACTTGAGCTACAATACTTGATTAGATTGAGGGCACACTAAATTCAAGGTTTGTACTTGCAGGTTAAGTTACATATTGGAGTTCTGATTGATTTAAATATATGCCTATAAAGTTCATTAAGGGAAAGTGCCCCTAATTGGATTTTCTTTTTATTTCCTGACTCGAATCAGAAATCTTTCTTATCCTTCATGTTGTAACTTTTATGGATGTGGCTTCCTTTTTTCCTTGTTTCTGTGGCATTTCTACTCAAAGGCATACTCTTTTGTCAGATATATGTATATATTATATAGTACAAGCATATAAGTGATTGATAATAAGAAAAAGTACACCAAAATGTTATCAGCAGATAAAAATATGAAGAGTAGTATTTGCATATTTTTTCAACTGGGAAGAGGGTTTCATCATAATTATAAATGCCATGGATGAAACTCTGTTCTGGAATCCCTTGAACTTTAAAATCTGTCCAAATCTTTTTCATGACATTGTAACATAAATTGATGAATTCACCTGACCTTTTCAGGAGAGTGAATAAAATATCCCCATCGCCATTTAAATGCTCTCATATCTACACCTTTCAATCGTTGGGAAAATCGAATGATATGTTTCTTCCATTCTTCTTTTCGAGTCTCATTCCCTAAAATCCAACAACAGATATCTTCCAAATACACTACTGCTAATTTGCCATTCACTTCTGTTAGTTAGGTGATACAAACATGTTGCGGGATACTTTGTTTCATCAAGCTCCTCGAGTTTGGGAAGATATCTTATTACTCTTGTACCAGGATTCCAAATTGCAACACGATCTTCGTGTGCCATCGTGCAACAAAACAAACCATTAGCGCACATTATATGGTCGGGGAAGTAGAGATGTTCACCAATATTCTGGAAGGAGGCTTTTCCTCCTTCCTTTCGATCTATAGTGTAGTAATCCCCGTTTTTGCAAAGAAACAACTATTTACCCGTAATACGACAACGTATATCCACAAAAGCTGATTCTGATATTAGAGAATTATAGAATTTGAAAATGCACTTGAAAGGCATTATAGACTTGACAGGAAGTCATGAATATATTTCAAAAATTATTTCTTGGGGAATTGATGACTTTCTTGTCTTTGTGGTAGGGTTCAGCTTGTATATGTGTGAAAGAAGGGCAACTCTAATATTTCTAATATATTAGTGCATAGTACTTAACTTTGAAGCTAAATTGGATTTTAGGGGTGTATGTATTGCCCTTTAACCATTCCTTTCCTTGTAAAACTCTAATTTGTTTTGCCTCCCTTCTTATTATTGAATAGTGTACTTAATTTAGGAGTTTTTCAAATCAGTACGTCTTCTAATAAATGGGGAAAACTGGATTTTAGGGGTGTATGTACATGCTTTAACAATATCATCATAACAAAAATTCTAAATATTATTAACATTATATTGTATAATATATAGTCTTACAACAACTTAATTTAAAAATAGTTGGTTTAATATACATACATGTTTTGCACCATCACGTCGACCTAGCCATGCAAACTATCACTTTGGAAACAGAAATGGGCCTCGGAATGGTGCAAATTGTGTTGGAATGCGAAAAAAGACCCGATAATTTATCTATGTATATACTAAAAGCATGAAGGTCTTTGGAGAAATATTGTTTGAACTTTTTGCCTTTCATGAAAAGACTTTTCTTTAGACAAAATCGTCTTTTCACTATTTTTCTTTAAATTCTTATTTAATTATATTTATAATATTGACTTTTAAAATATATGAAAATAAAAGATAAAATAGTCGTAAAGTTTCCTAAATTTTCCTTATTTAATATACTTCTACTTCTCCCTTATTTGAATCAAGAAAATACTCTATAAACACTAAAAAATTTCTAATTACTATTATATATATGTCCTTTATAAATAATAATTTATCAAAATTACTTTTGTAGTGAATTATTTATCTTTTCGTAAGTTCATAAATTAAATATATTCTATGTAATGTTAGTTACCAGATAAGGTTGGCGCTTTGATCATCCGCAAAACGCGTACAACAAGACTAGTGATAATAATAATGAGGAGAATACAAAGCCTCTAGATAAACCATGTTGGACTATGTAAATGGGAAAAAAAGTTGCTATTATGCAAAGTGAGATGCCATGGAGGAAGATCTCCATCTTATAGAGGTACTTAAGGTGGTGGTGCGGATGGGGGCAGGCGTCCTGCCCCCAAAATCCGACATGGAAAGATATGTCATGGACGACGAGATGGCATATATATGGGCACATTTTGAAAGAGTGGTGGGATCAACGGACTCAAAAACCTTATATATGTTGAGTCAAGATGGGAAAAGTGAACCTGAATTGAGTATTTTCTTTGTCGGGATATGAATATATAATTAAATTAATTAATTATAACATTTCGCAAAATATATTTTGTTAGTGTTGCAGATATATTAATCGAAGAATTTGGTGTACAGGGTTAAATCATTGAAGGGTTCTTAGGATTATCCAATTTAGACTATTTTTGTTCCAATTTTCAAGTTTTGGTTTGTTGATCATTACTTTTTCATTCGAAGTTTGACGATTTTTGTTTGTTGGGAATTTATCACCTCCAAATTGTCAATTCTTCCTTTTACTTTGATAATTTTTCCAGTTAATTTTACTTTGATCATCCTCCACATTAGACCTAGGTCCAAGATCATCCTCCACATTAGACCTAGGTTCAAGATACACGACTTTTTCACGGAGTCTGCTTTCACAGGTACTTGAGGTACAAGTAGATTAGATTGAGTGCAGACTAAATTCAAGGTATGTACTTGTTGGTTATGTTTTTGTAAGTTGGAGAGCTAAGTTATTTTGGAATTCACATGAAATTTCAATTAATCTGAATTCATTAAGAACCATCAAAACTTTGTACGTCTTCTCTTCTGGTTCAAAACCTATTAAATAGAAAAATGTTGTAGCATAGTCTATTTCGTCAAACTCCTCCAGTTTGGGAAGATTCTTACTACCCTTGGGCTAGGATTCCAAATTATTGCAGAACCCCCTAGGTATGTCGTCACCGTGCAACAAAACAAACCATTAACGCACGTTATATGCTCGTCCAAGGAGAGATTTTTCCCGAAATTCAGAAAGGAGGCTTTTTCTCCATCTTCCTTCCATCTGCAGTATAGAAATCCCCATTTTTGCAAAGAAGTAACTTGTTTCTACTTGTACGAGGTACAGAGCGACATCAATGTATATCCACGAAAGCTGATTCAGATAATAGTGAATTATAAAATTTGAAGACGCACTTGAAACGCATTAAAGACTTGACAGGAAGCCATGAAAAGATTTCAAAAATTATTTCTTGAGGAATTGACGGCTTTATCATGTTTGTGTGTGTGGAAGTAAGTAGGGCAACTTTTGGGCGAGGAATAAAACGCTATTATTTTCTTTTAACTATTCCATTCCTTGTAAAACTCTAATTTATTACTGCATGCATATATAGTATTACTTAGTTGAGGAGCTTTTCATACTAGTAAGTATTTTATTAAAGGGTTTTTGCTTATTTTCCTATCGAATTTTAGAGACCAACTTAATAGATATTTGCTACGAGTAAGTACTATTCGCGTACAAAGTGCATAATAGTCATTTTTGAAGTTTTTGCTCCGATTACTCATAAATTAAGAGCGATATTTAATTTTTTATCTCAAATATGATATTCTTTATTTTTGCATTATGAAAATTTGTGGACCAAATCACCGTTATCTTTGATCCAGTTTTGCTTGGCATAAGTTAGAGATAGGCAAAAGGATTTGAGCAAGATGAAACAAACTAGTGTTCTATTAATAAGATAAACTTAACTATATACATTACATATAGAAAATAACAGAGTCCTTCCTACGGTAGAAACTATCCAAAGACTAGAGAAACAAAAATATTAAACTCCTAGTATAGTGGAAATAGAATAACTAACTATACCGTAAAATAATCTACCTATACAACAGTAATTATAAGAACAAACTGTAATAAATTATATTATGATAACCCTCCTCAAGCTAGATGGTGAGCAACAACACCTAGCTTGGACGAATGACGATGCAATGAGGTTCTTGGAAGTGGTTTGGTGAGCAAACGAGGCAGCTGATCAGAACTAGGAATATGCTTGAAGGTAAGATGCTTATTGTTAACTTGTTGGCGAATGGAGTGGAAATCACCAGCTATATACTTCATGTGGCTGTGTAGATTGTTGTTCTCACATAAGTAGGCAACGACAACGTTGTCACAGAAAATGGTAGGTGGTGTGACGATTTTGACATGGAGTTTCTTGAGAAGATTTTTCACCCAAGTAGTCTCATCAACGGCACTAGCAACAGCTCGGTGCTCTGCTCCAGTGGACAAGCGGGCAACTGTATATTGTTTTATTGATGACCAGCTAACAGGAATAAGCCTAAGAAAAACAATATAATCTGTGGTGGAACTGGGTGATCAATGAGATTTTTGGTCAGCATCAAAACACAGAGAGATTAAGATTGCTGCTTGGAGAAATTCTAAGACCATAACTAGCAGAGCTTTTGAGATATTGAACGAGGCGTTTAACAGCCCTCCAGTGAGCTTTAGATTGGGCATGCATAAATTTAAGACAATTTATTCACTTAGAAACATTAGGTCTAGTAAAAGACAATTTACACTTGGTAAAAAACATCAAACCTAGTAAAAGACAAGTATTGCAACTTTCCGATGACCTTCCTATATTCAGTAGCATCATGTGATGGAGTACCATCCTTTAGCATAAGACTTTGAGAAGAGCTCATGGGTGTGAAAACACCATTACAGTCTTGCATCAAAAGGTCATGGAGAAGATTTGAGACATATTTTGCTTGTGAAAGCAGGAGTCCTTTGTCATCTCAATGAACCTAAACTCCAAAAGAGATAACCTAATGAACTATTGAAAAACCATTTCCTGTAAGGATGATGTCATCAACAGTGGCTAAAATATACATAACACCATTAGAGTCATTGCGAACAAATAGAGAAGAATCAGAGTGAGACTTAATAAAGCTCAAATAAAAAAGATGGGATGTCAGTTCATTTTACCAAGCACGAGGTGCTTGCTTCAGACCATAAATAGCCTTACACAAACGACAAACATGTGAGGGATGAAATGCATTCTCAAATCCAGGCAGTTGTTTCATGAGAACCTCTTCCTCAAGTGTGCCTTACAAAAAGGCATTGTTGATGTCTAATTAAGGTAAAATCCAATTGTGTCAAACTTCAAGTAAAAACACAAATGATGTTAAGCTTGGCAACCGGACTGAATGTGCAGTGTAGTCAAAAGACCTGGACTCTAAGTGAATCCTTTAGCAACCAACCAAGCATTGTACCTATCAATCGAATCATCAACATTCTTTTTGATCCTGTAAATCCACTTACAATCAACTTCATTCTTATTAAAATCCTTAGGAACCAATTCCCATGTTTGATTTCTGAATTAACACATCAAATTCAGTTTTCATAGCTGGCCTCCATTTTGTGCTTTAGAGCTTGCTTGAAGGTATGAGGGGCAACACTAGCAAAAGTTTAACAAGGTAAATAAATGGTTTCTTGGGACAGAAAACATTATTTTGTGATTGGGTTTTTGAGGAGGAGGTGGGGGCAGAGAAGGGGGTGAGGGCAGAGGCTTTGAAGGCAAACTTGCTTGTGGTACAGGATAGGATGTAGAAGTAGGTGATAAAATTTATGTTTTATACCGATGTTGGTAGGTGATTAGACTAGGGACTGCATTATATGATGGGACAGAAGTTTGAGGTTGCTGCAAAGAAGCAGGGGAAAGAGAAACTGAGAAAGTGAATTGCCATTAAACAAACAGGGGGGGACACGCGGGGTCTTTAGACATAACTAAGGGGAATGGGTCTTAGTGTATATGAGCAACCTACATGTAACTGACAATATGAAAGCTGAACTAACCGCTCTATTGCAGGGACTAAGGCTGGCACTAGAAAATGGCCTAACTCCACTGCAAATCATCACGGACTGTCACAATGTGCTAAAATTTCTTACGCATGATCAACCAACTTTTTCTAACATCCTATTTGAATGCAGGGAGCTAATCTGGAAACTGGAGAGCCCTCACATTCTACATAGCTACAGGGAGACGAATCAGGTCGCAGAATCTCTAGCAAAGGAGGGTACCAAGCTAATAATACCAAATGCCTTTTTTTTGTTGGGCAGTTCCCCCGGTGTTTGACTATGACATGCTACAAGCAGACATTGCAGGAACTCCTTTTGTTAGGCTGACTAAAGCCTCTACTTTAAAAGTATATCCCCTGCAATCACTAATGTACCCCCTCCAAACATTATCATGCGGGCATCTGCCCTGCCAGTACTATGTATTACTAAATATTAGCTATTAATATAATTATCTTGACAACCAATTTTTTTTAAAAAAAAAACTAGGATTTCAAATTAAGGGGGGAACATCATAAGAAAAACTAATATTGCAATTAAGGTAAATACGGTAAGTGTTCTACTCTCAATAAGGGTAACTCTGATACAGCTAGTAAGCTTCATGGCAGTTACCAATCGCCTGATTTGTCAATCCATGGGGGAGGAATCCACCATATTTAAGACGGTCCAGCACAATCCTGCTATACCTTTCTAAGACAAAAACAAAATAATAGAGAAGATGTAAGTATAAATCTTGATGGATCCTGAAACACTACAAGATTTCTAAAATCACAACAATCGACCTGTTATACCTTCCAAAGACAAAAACAAAATACTGGAGAACTTGGCACCCGCCTCATTCAACAGGTCACTTCCGGGACTGTAGATATCGTGCACAATTTGTGAAAGAAAAAGGCATATAAACGTGAGATAATTAACAGTGATACAACGACATTAAAATGAGTAAAGACAACTAAAGTTTGCGCCAAATTAATGTCTATACCTGCTCAAGTAGGGAAAACAGACAAGCAAAACAATAGCAAGATTTTTCACCTTTTGTACACTGGAGTGGAGGTAGCTTTAAGAATGGCTTCCTTAGGGAAGAGAAAAGCTAAACAGAAACAACAGAGTATTAAACAACAAAATATAGTAGCAAAAAATGCAAGTATAATCAAACTATACAAAACAACAACAGAAATTGACGAATAAGAAAAAAAGAGTAATACTATGACTTCTAGAATTGACAGCAAGATAATACAATCCTACCTACTAGTATAGACACATTCCTATCTACTACCTTCCTACCATAATTCATGTCCCCGCACCTTCCTGTTTAAAGTCATATCCTTGTTAATCTGCAACTTCGCCATGTCCTACCTAATCATGATCTTCAATACTTCTTCGATCCGTCTCTGCATCTCTTGAATTGATATAGCCAACCTCTCACTCTAGGGTATCTGTGTATCTCCTTGCCAAATGCCCGGACCATCTCAACATTGCTTCCCACATCTTGTCTCAAACTAGTTAATTAAATAACCGAATCTTAACTATTCAATCTAACATAAAAAAAAATTGAAATAAACAAGTGCTTCTACAGCAGCTTATCTTGTTAATATGAACACTTCTTAAAAAATTTGACAATTACTTCACCATTTTCTTTCAAAAATAGAGTCAAAATAAGGAATGAAAATTTAATCAAATGAACTGATTTCAGGTAGTTGACTGTTTGACAAGTTAAAAATAAAAAATCTGTGGCTATTGAATCAACACGTACCAATTGATGATATATACTTGCTATTATCATGTTTATGACCAACAATTAATTTATATTATATGTAATAGTATAGCTTGGATTTCAAATGGTCATTGAAATAGCTTATTTCCCAAATCAAGCAAACTAATTGATACATATTTTTTCCTTCTAGAGCCAAACGAAATCTTTCAATACCATACAAAGATATATTTAGGTGAGGAATATTAGAAGTAGGGTAAATGCATTGAGGCCCCCCTAAACAACAACAATAACAACAACATATCTAGTGAAATTCTACAAGTGGGGTCTAGGGAGGGTAAAATGTACACAGACCTTAAAACTACCTCATAGAGATAGAGAGACTGTTTCCGAAGAGGCCCTTCTAAACATGTCAAAAAAATCATTTAGACGCTTTGTATAAAGGTGTTATTATCCATTGAACATGTGAAAGAGTAAGCTCAAAAGTAACAATCACCCACACAAATAAAGCATGTGATTCTAACACACCAAAGCAGCAAATTAACAAATGACATGTGGAAATAACATTTAAAAGAAGAAACTCTCTATTGGGCATTTCCATCCTTCAGCACTTCTGTTTTTTCTTCTTTTTTCACCACGGCGACAGCCACCACCATCCTCTACGATCTCCTTCCATTTAATTTCATTGCCACTACTATCATTCATTATCAAACTCATGCCTTCATGAACCACACCATTACTTATTGTGATTTCAGTTGCCGATATTGAAAGAAAGTCTCAACATATTCTCATAATCAGTTTCCAAATGATTTGAGTTCTTAAAATTCTGACTTCTAGACCAAAATCAATTTTGTCAAATTTGGACTGATCACGGGTTGGGCTCATTAGATTACCAAATTTTGTTAAGCACCAAACCCACTCTTTTGAGTGACCAATTTTCTTCTAATGGCAGAAGTACAGTAAGCCTGCTTCTCCAACCTTTGAAACCATGTCAATTGTAGGAACAATGGTGTTTCTTGAAGGAGGAAGGACTGTAACATTTTATGGATTTGGGAACGACAATATTTTTTTTTTTAGGAAAAAGGTGACAAAAACTACAAAAGAGAGAAATATTATCCTAGGCCTTAGCGAGTGTCACATCACTGACCCTATGTGCTTACTAATTTCTATGAGCGTGTTTGCACGCATAGATCTTTAGTTAATTGTTATGAGCGTGTTTGCACGCATAGATCTTTAGTTAATTGTTTATGAAGAAGAAATAGATTACATTTATTAAAATTTAATACATGTAGGAAGAAAGTTTATTTTACAATAATGATAAAGTTTTACACTGGATAGCCCCAAATGTATATGTGATCATCATACCTTTTGACAGTCTCTTCAATAAGAAGCAGTGGATGCAGAAATATGCTATCATGACACCACACTTGGAAGAGAAGTAGTTGGCAGCTTGTTGGTGAAGTGGGGAAGTTTTTGGTTAGAAACTGATAATAACAACAGTCCTGTGTTGTAGAACAATATTTGTGCAGGACTGTTGTTATTATCTGCCCCACTTCACCAACAAGCTGCCAACTACTTTTCTTCTAAGTGTAGCATCATAATAGCAGATTTCTGCATCCATCACTTATCATTGAAGAGACTGTCAAAAAGGTATGATGATCAATTCATACAAAAGGGGGAAAAAATCTCAGCTTCATGAAACAAACTGAGAAGAAGAAATCAATTCTTGTTGAGAAATTTCTCTGGTTTCTCAACTCCACCTTTAGCATATTTTATATGCATGCTTTAGAATAAAGGTTCCATGTTCTATAATGTTTCAGTCAATCCTCATTTGTTACATTTGTTTTCCGGAAAATAGGATACCTGTAAAGGGTCATTGAGACAAAGAGTTCAGGAATGTAACACATTTATTTATGATACTTTCTCGAGGCCATGATCCTCGATAGGAGGGTGTAGAGGTCGAGGATTAGAGTAGGAGATTAGTAATAAATATTTTTGCGTCTTGTTTTTCCTACTAGTATTATTAGTCTTATTTTCGGTATCTTTGTTATTTTTATTATTTTCATATTTCTCATTCTTAGTTTCTATTCCTGCTTGTTGTCTCATACTTTAGTTTTATTACTACCGTGGTGGTGGTGTTATTGCGTATGTTTCCATAAATATTGTGTTTTTTTGCTTTTCTTGAGCCAAGCATCTGTTGGACACCCCCCCTCCCCCCTAAGGTCTACGAACATTCTACCCTTCTCACACCACACTTGTGGCATTACACTGGTATGTTATTATTATATTCATGTTCACGTATACTGACCAGACAGGCTAATAACTCTAATTTATAAAATTATGACACTAATATGCAATTATACTTTAATTCTTTTAATGATGGCTCGACTACCATATTATTTTGTTATACTATTTTGTACAATTTGTTATTTTTGATACTTTTGTTAAAAAAAAATTCCGAGTTATTCCTTGAGCCTAGGATGAGGTATGGGTAGGGTATGTACACACTCTACTCTCCCAGACTCTACTTTATGTTTGTTCTTTTAATGACTGGATGAAGCGGGGTCAAAATCACTAGGAAAATGAAAAGAGAAAGAACCAGCAATGAATCATAATTCAGGTGCAGTATACTTTTCTAGAATAACCTACTGTAAATAGTAGGAAGGGAATACATGGAGTTTCCAGTCGAATCTAGGTAGGGAAAAGAAACTGAGGTGATTTTTTTATGTTTCTCTTAGAGTTACTTGGTATACATATTGGTGGGAGTAGGGAAACAATCAAGGTGCATGCAAGTTGACTAAGAAACCACCATCATAAATCAAATAATATGAAGGGACTACGAAAGAAAAAGAAAGGGTGATCCATTCAAAGTTGTAATAGCAAATAAGGTAAAGAACTTCGAATCCTACAAATGCAAAAACAACATTTACTAGTCCTACCGCCTTTCAACTTTCTGCATCCACTGCTTCTCACTGAAGGGATTGCATGGAGAACTCCATGAATTTGACATTCCAATTGCAAAAATATCAATCTCTATCCGGAATACACAATGATCAACAATAAGCAATGTTGGAGCAGAAAAGTTTTGATGGCTGACAAAAGATAATGAAACAGGTTGGACTACCCGGTTCTTTCAGCGTACTGTTTTCGTGGCAAAACTGCACACGCATCACACAATAAAAATAGAATAATTGGTGCTGGAAATAAGGAGGATAACAAGGAATATTATTCCAAGTTGAACTCCTAGAAGAAGAAGGTTCCAAAGAAGGAAATATTTTTCAAGAAGCATGAAAAAAGGGGAGAAGCATGAAATAAGGAGGATAACAAGGAATATTATTCTAAGTTGAACTCCTAGAAGAAGAAGGTTCCAAAGAAGGAAATATTATTTCAAGAAGTATGAAAAAAGGGAAGACTGATTAGGAAAAGGAATTCGAAAAGAAGTTGGAGAACGACTTATCTGCAGCTATAAAACTAGAAAGAAGGGCGCAGAAAAAAAGAAAGAAGGGCGCAGAAAAAAGAGAGACTCAGAGAGAAAAAAAGAGAGATTCGCAGATGAAGAAAAAAAAAAAAAACAGAGGCGCTGTAGAAATTACAACAAGAAGAATCATTAGAGCTAACAAGGTTCTTTCTGCAGCATAGTTTTTTTCTTTCGTTCTTGATAGTTGAACACTGTAATCTCTTAGTACTTATAAACTGGGAACATAATCCTTTGGAGGTTTATGTGTAGCAAATAGGCTAGGGAAGTTGAGTTGAAGTTTGAATTGTTGGATCTTAGGGCTAACTAGCTAAAGATCTAACTGAGGTTGTAATTGTTGTTGAAGGCTCTTTTGAAGTAGTGAAGTTGAAGTTAAATCCTGTAGAGTACAGGTCGTGGTTTTTCACCCTTCTTGAGCAGGGGGTTTTCCACGTAAAACTGCTGCGTCCAGCTTATTTCTGCATCATTGAAACACGTCGGTTAACCTGTTCCAACGATTAGGCAAATCCGTAGGGGTGCAAAACCTAACAAGTGGTATCAGAGCAGGTTTTCTTATTAAAAGCTAGTACCTAAGAATTGATCCAGATGAATACTGCACCACCTTTTGGACATGGAGAAGGACAGGATGACTATGAGCTGGATTAGAGGAACAAGTCAGGTTACCTGGTCCATATACTGGACAAGCAGAGGGCACACAGTCAGGGGGAACTATGGAAAGTTGGATCAGAGGAACAAGTCAGACTACCTGGTCTATCCACTGGACAAGCAGAGGGCACACAGTCAGGGGGAACTATGGAATACTGAAAATAAATCAGAAAAGATGGATAGGCCTGACACTCAGAAAGTTTGTCATCATCAAAAAGGGGGAATTTGTTGGAGCAGAAAAGTTTTGATGGCTGACAAAAGATAATGAAACAGGTTGGACTACCCGGTTCTTTCAGCGTACTGTTTTCGTGGCAAAACTGCACACGCATCACACAATAAAAATGGAATAATTGGTGCTGGAAATAAGGAGGATAACAAGGAATATTATTCCAAGTTGAACTCCTAGAAGAAGAAGGTTCCAAAGAAGGAAATATTTTTCAAGAAGCATGAAAAAAGGGGAGAAGCATGAAATAAGGAGGATAACAAGGAATATTATTCCAAGTTGAACTCCTAGAAGAAGAAGGTTCCAAAGAAGGAAATATTATTTCAAGAAGCATGAAAAAAGAGAAGACTGATTAGGAAAAGGAATTCGAAAAGAAGTTGGAGAACGACTTATCTGCAGCTATAAAACTAGAAAGAAGGGCGCAGAAAAAAAGAAAGAAGGGTGCAGAAAAAAGAGAGATTCAGAGAGAAAAAAAGAGAGATTCGCAGATGAAGAAAAAAAAGAAAAAAAAACAGAGGCGCTGTAGAAATTACAAGAAGAAGAATCATTAGAGCTAACAAGGTTCTTTCTGCAGCATAGTTTTTTTCTTTCGTTCTTGATAGTTGAACACTGTAATCTCTTAGTACTTATAAACTGGGAACATAATCCTTGGGAGGTTTATGTGTAGCAAATAGGCTAGGGAAGTTGAGTTGAAGTTTGAATTGTTGGATCTTAGGGCTAACTAGCTAAAGATCTAACTGAGGTTGTAATTGTTGTTGAAGGCTCTTTTGAAGTAGTGAAGTTGAAGTTAAATCCTGTAGAGTACAGGTCGTGGTTTTTCACCCTTCTTGAGCAGGGGGTTTACCACATAAAACTGCTGCGTCCAGTTTATTTCTGCATCATTGAAACACGTCGGTTAACCTGTTCCAACGATTAGGCAAATCCGTAGGGGTGCAAAACCTAACAAGCAAGCATGACAGATAATCAATAATGCTAATTCCTAACTAACCATCATCAGCAACATTTTCAGGACCATTGAGTGGCTAACATCTATTGCAGGAAACAGGTAATTAGTTACAAGAAAGATCATGACCACATGTATGGCATACCTTAGCTATAACGGCTTGAAGCTCTGAGTAGCTGTCTTCAGAGGACAAGTCATCAACAGGCTCATTTCTCCCATAAAGCTTCATCTCGTCCACGCTTATGCCTTTTTCAAGGAATACCTGCAAATTAAAGATGAATAATATGAACCATCTGATTTTTAACATGGCAATTTCATGGGAAAATACCTACAAGAGTTCAGGAGCATCTTCCTCCATTGCTGCTTGAACTGAACCTCTGTAGTTTGTAGGAAAAAAATATGGATTAAATATGTACAGTAACATAAATACATACACATACATACATGTGAGGATGTGTCTGTTGAGGTTTCAGTGATAAATTGATGAAGTAGAATTGAACAGAGAGAAGGCAAAAGGTGAAATTAGACGCGGCAGTTTTCCTTTGTTTCCGTGGCGCTGGTGTGCAATTGTTGGGATGTGGAGCTTGATTAATATGTAAATGTACTTTTTATATACTAACGATCTCGCTGGTCAACCTCGACGGTGAGGTTGCGGGGGTGTGTGGGGCGGGAGCCCCCCACCCGTAGGCGGGGTTCGGGGCGGAGGCCCGACCCAAATTTTAGGCTGTACTATTTTTATTATTCTTGTATTCTGTAACAGTGTTATCATTAATTAATATAAATACTGCATCACTGTGGAGGTTACCCACAAGGTGTTACCACGAAAATACTTTCTCTCTCTTAGATTTACTAAAACTGTCTTGAATTGTTCTTCGAAATCTAGAAGTGTTGTTGTAATCGATCCTAACAACTAGAGACAGAAGAAGCTGTTTTGCTTGAGCTCCCTACAACTCTACCTATCTTAAATGAAGGAGCCTTTCTCTTAGAGTACAGCTTCATTTGCTCTGATAACACCATATTATCCAGTTCATCTTCAGTAAACTCATAGGTAATTCCAACTCCACTTTTCACCCGGACCATGCCCAAATTACCCATTTCATTCTTCACAGTGGGTTCAAACTTGACATGTACAAGCTGGTTCGATAAGGGAGAACTAACTTTCCTTTGACAAATCTTGTCATCCATGATTAGGCTGGAAAAATTGGAAGGATTATCCTGCACAACACACACTTGACTTATTAAAATAGGAAATAAAAGAGAACGGGCAGTAACAGGCACATTGTCAAACACTTCCTTAAACCTAATTCACACAAGATACCTGGCTTTTCCTGTCGGGGTCTATAATCAAGGCACTCATTTGCAATGAATGATGCATATGTAATCTACCTTATCCTCATAAAACAACAGGGTAGGTGGGACTATCTTACTCTGTACAAAAAAAAAAGGCGTGTCACATGCATTTCTCCACGATCCTCAGACTTGAATTAAAACCTTCATTTCATCATTGCGATTCTGACGTTGCAAGCATTCTAATAAGGCCTTCCATGACCAAGATGAAAAAAATAAAAGAGAGGCTGTCCTTGTCTTAAGCCTTCCTGGTTAACAAAGAAGCCTTAAGGGGATCCATGGATGATGAATGGCTTTACTGTGGAAACGCAGAAGTGGATCCAATTGATCCATTTTATCCCAAAAACCGCTTACCTTAACATGTCCATTAGGTGTGGAACACTTTTCCAATATCCGATATACACGAAATACCTAATTTTTTCTGTTGAAGTCTAGAATCAAGGCACTTATTTGCAGTGAGTGATGCATTTGTAATCTGCCTTCCCCTTACAAAAGCCATCTAGGAAGGGGAGACCAGCTATTTATAACAATTTTAAGGTTGTTAGCAAGAAGTATGGACGCCAGTCTGTAGAAGTTATCGATCAAACATATAGTCCTGTAATCCTTCACCTCCTTTGCTCCACCTTTTTAGGGACTAATGCAATATAAGAGGCATTGGAACTTCTCTCAAAACACTCATGAGAAAAAGCTAAGGCAAAAGAATGAAGAGCAACCATGAGAAAGTAAAGAATGTGAATTGAGAAGACCAACAAAAATGCAACCAAAAGAGTCAACAAAGGGTGAGAAAGAGTCACCTTTGCACCAAGTGATTGGGTAGTGGTTTATTTTGGGAAGGAAAGATTTTCCAAGAAAAAGGAAGAACAGGCTTATGCCAAAAGGAGATGGACCTTAAATGCTTGATAAGATTGGAGATGATGCTTGAAAATGTTACTTTCTTGAGAATTCTAATAGATTAGGTGCTCTTATTTCCTAATTACATCGCGTTTTGATTAGATTCACCATTACATCATTTAATTGTTTGAATTTGGTTGTGTCTGTCTCTTTATTTGCTATCTTTTTTTTTCTTGTATCACATCAGATTTGAACATGAAATTTGATGGTTCTTTACCAGCTTTATTGACCACTGAGTCATATCCTTCTGTGTATAAAAATGTGTATATTTAAGAAAATAACAACGAAATCATATTTGTCTTTTTATTTATTGAACTTTTATATTTTCTAGGAAATAAATTACTCTATATATTTATGATTTTACAAAGGGAAATAATGGAAAGTATGATATAAGTTTTATCTTTGAATGTTTTTCTTAATATGTGTGCATGATCTCACAAATTCAATTAAAATGAGATAGAATAGTAACAAATAGATTTTCAAAATCCAATTTAAAATATGTGGTCAGACATATACTTGTGAAGGTAAATTTACAAAATTCAATTCAAACTTTATGGTCAAACAACAGAATAGTCTATCACATTTTTATGCCTTTTGTATATTGTATTTTCTATTGTAGCTATTTATTTTTTGTAATGACTTGCGCCCTAACCTTTTCAATTTCCTGCAAACCAATAAAAACACTCTTTTAAAATAAATTCTATATGAGGGAAAATAGGAATACAAATAGCATAAAAGAAAAAAAAAAACAAATGGCATTATATTTCAGAAAAGTTGAAACAAAATTTTCTCTCTAATTCCCTTAAAAATCAAATTATCACGCATATAGGTTCATGTAAAATGAGTCAGATAATACAAATACGGCTGGCTCTAGAAAATAAATGTATATTATTGAAAGATGCACACGAAATATATATTTTTTATTTAATATAATGTTGATTTTTTTTATATATATAGCTAATGAATGTAATTATTTTGGGCGATCGTCAAAAAAAAAATTTTAAAGTTTTGTTAGTGAAAATGAAAGTTCTAAAAAAAAAAGGTCCATAATGGGAAAAAAATTGAAGACGAATTTCTAAAATTTGATTTGAAATATTGGTCAAACAATTCATAATACATAGTCAAATAATTATTAAAGATAAGTTTACAAAATTTAATTCTAAATTTATGGTCAAACACTAGATTTCATTTCATTTTACACCCTTATTATAAATTTAATTTTGTAATTTTCACCCTATTTTTTTTTTATTACTTGCACCTGACCTTCTCAATTTATTGTAAGCCAATAAAATCACTCTTTTTTATAAATTTTATTTGAGAAAAAAGGGGAATACAAGTAACATAAAGAAAAATAAATAAATGAATAAATGACATTATTTTCAAAAGAGGCTTAAAAATCTGATTTTCATAGCAACACGTGGAAAATATCTATAAACTAATAATGTTTATATACATATTTGCACAATGGATATGCTCTCTGTTTCAATTTACGTGACACTTTTTAATTTTCAAGATTTGAAACAGTTTAATCCTTTGTTTGGATGGTTGTCACCCATCGTATTGTATTGTATTGTTAATTTAAATACAATATTTGTTTTGATTGTTATTTAAATTTCATTGTATCCTATCATTTGTTAGGTAACAACGAAAAAACCTACTTTGTGTAATGGCCGATTAGGTATGGTTATTTTAGTATTTTCTTCTCATATTTTACTTTACTTGTTTATTATTTAATACTTAATTCTATTTTATCATTTACTCTATCTTTTCATGATATCTACCATATATCCTACAACTTCTTGCAGGTTTATTATTCAAATTATAAATGTATGACATTAAGTAGCGACGAAGAATAATACAATCTATCCAAACATTGTATTCATTGAAATAATACAATACAATAAAATATAACACAATATAAGACATTATGAAATAATACATAACATCCATCCAAATAAAGTGTAAGTTTGACAAAAGATTACGCATGAAATCTTCAAATATTTTGAAATAAAATTTATATATTTGTAAACTATGTAAAAAGTACTATAACTCACAATAATTGACAATCCAAAGTATTTAAAAGATAAATGGAAAATTTTGGTCAAAGATAAACTTGTTTGAATCTCAAAATTCAAAAAGTGTCACATAAATTGAGACGGATGAAATAATTTCTTTTATTATTTTGAAAGCATATTTCCCCCCTGTTTTATAGAAGATATGTTTTCTACTCTCCTTTCATACATGAAATCAATAAGAAGTTAATCCCGGCCACTACTATGTAATATATTTTGTTATATCGATAATATAGAAGCCATGGTTTCAACATGGCTACTAGAGGCCATTTAAGAAAAGTTAAGGGTATTTTAGTCTTTAAATAATTCAATAATAATGAATCATCACTGAATTGTCAATAAATTGAACATCCAGCACGATTTGAATAGATACATAGAACGGTGGTTTAAACGAGGTCGAAGGTATTTTAGTCTTTAGACAATGCAACAATAATGAGTCATTACTGAATTGTCAATAAATTGAACATTTGGCATTGTTTGAATGATACATAAAATGATGCTAGAAGTCTTTTACACATTTTATCTATCCTAAAATAAATAAATTTCTATTAAAAAAATAATTTTATTTGTATTTTCAGTTTTTTCCTCATGTAAATTATGTTTAAAAAAAAAGATGATTTTATTATTTTCAAGAAATTGAAGAGGTTAGGTGCAATTCATCAAAAGAAAAATCAGAATAGGGTGTAAATCATAAAACAAAACAGACTACTAGTGCAAAATGCAACAAAAGCCCTTAACACTAAACAAATTTTCTCATTGAATAATAATTTACTTTTGACCTAAAAGGTTTACGATGGTTAAAAGTTTAAGATTATTTATTCCAGGGTTATTAGATATAATTTCATGGTGGAGAAAGTATTGCCTATGCACTGAGAAAAACGAAGTGGGATGACCACTAGACTGCTTATATTAAGTCATTATTTGAAATATAATTAAAAGAATAAGAACTCTTTTGACATGAAAAAAAAAATACGTGTGTAGTCATATAAAATTTATATTTTACAAATTTTACAAAATGATTTTAATATATTAAATTTAAAATATATTAGTTTAAATAAATATTATGGATTAATATAATTGAGTTAATTAATTAAATTCAAATAAAACATGGATTTAATTAAAAGCTAAAATTCATTTATTTGAGCTATAAAAGATGACTCACTTTATTAGACCCAATATCCTCTCATCCTATAGACCACTTGATGCTACATGTCGGATGACATGGCGTGCTAAGTCAAACAAAGAAGTCAATAGGATCATGCCATGTGCAAAATGACATAGCATTCCTATCTCAATCAAAGACCAATAAAAATGTGCCACATATAGAAGTGTCATGTTTCGACCAATCAAATATCGCCATGTCACTTGAAAAAAAATCTATTCTAATCATTTTTCCTGCGCCATGTCACCTTAAATATGATTGGCCGAAAGAAAGCCTGATTCCATCATAATTCCTCCATTCTACAACTATATAAGTGGTCCTCATAATTCAGAATTGACAAGTACAAGTCAAGATCAAATCCATCAAGTATTACAAGATTCAAGATCAAGCTAAACAACCCTTAAATTTATATTTGAAAAGATGAATAAGAGGATTCATAGAGACTGTAGAACTCACTCCTTGAAATAAATTTCTATGATTGTTGCAATATTTTTCGTTCCTTGATTATTATATTTTTTGACGCGAATGCTGGCATGCCCAGTGGACAATCTCTACCTCTCATCTAAGCTTTTCAAGCATCAAAGAACATTGAAATGGCTTCCAAAAAGATCTCTTAATCAACTTCCTCTAAGGCTGCTGACTCGCTCTAAGTTCTCTGCTGAAGTAGAGGGAATCCTTGGTGTTACTTTTAGAAGTATCAGAGCAGTTACAAGGAGCAAAACCACTATGATAGGATAACAAACACTGCAAGTGTCATCCACACGAACTCCTGATTTTGGATCTCAACCCCAAAAGGAGCAAAGTCCTCTACAAATGCTTCAGAAGGAGAAAATAGTGTTGCTGAGAAGATCAAGTAGACTTTGGCTCTACTTGCTTTAGATAGACATTTGACATTCTGACGGAGTATGATGTTGAGTTGATGTTATCCCTATACTGTTCTATCTATATTGTTATATTCAATCATCTTACATACTGTACATGCCACATACTGACACCACTCGACGCCGTTGCATGATGCAGATATCAGAGGTAGAGAACTTCAGCAGACGTATCATTGAGGTTCGGAGATTCTGAGTTCAGTTATTAGTGAGCCCTCCTTGCTATTCGGAGGAGCCTTTTCCGTTATCAGTTATTTTATTTTATTGAGTAGGGTAGCCATGATCTGTCATAGTACCTTCTTAGACTTTCTAGTTGAGTTGAGTTAGAGGCTTCATAGACATGAGTTGAGATTTGATGTTGAGGTCTTTTCCCTCTTTGAGTCGAGTTAGTACTTATCTTTATTTTTCCCTGGTGTTGAGACTGAATTATTGGCCATTGGCTCTTTTTATTGATGTAGACTGAATGACGTAGCTCACTGCCTTATTACATTATTTCCGCTATGCCTGATGTTGAATGATTGTCCTGAGATTGAGTGGTTCGTTTGGGAACTAGTAATAGTCTCTGGGTGACAGCCACGCCTAGGGTATCTCGGGGCATGACAACCTTTCTAGAAGCTGATGAAAAAAGCTCTTATATGAATATACTTAAAGAATATAGGGACGTCTTTTCTTGGAGTTACAAAGAAATGCTTGGTTTAAATCCTAAAATAGTGGTCCATCAATTGGCAGTCAAGAATGGTGCTCGTCCTATCAAGCAGGCCCAAAGACGTTTTAGGCCACAGTTGATTCCATTGATTGATAATGAAGTCAACTAACTCATTGAGCCAGGGTTCATTTGTAAGGTTCAATATCCCACTGTGATTTCAAGTATCATTCCCTTGAGGAAGAATAATGAACAAATTTGAGTGTGTTTTGACTTTAGAGATCTCAATAACGCATGCTCAAATGAATTTTCGCTTCCTATTCTGTAGTTGGTGATTCATGCTACCACTGTTTATGAAGCAATGTCATTCATGAATGGTGCTTCCAGTTATAATCAAATCTGCATGGCACCAAAAGATGAAGAACTCAATACATTTTGCACCCCTAAAGGTATCTATTGCTACAAAGTGATGCCTTTTGGTCTAAAATATGTTGGTGCCACATATCAAAGGGAAATGCAAAATATATTTGATGACTTACTCCACAAAAATGTCGAATGTTATGTTGACTAAGTGGTAAAGTCAAGAAAGAGGGGAGACCATTTGAAAGACTTAAGAATGGTATTTGAATTGCTCCAAAGATATCAATTAAGGATGAACCCGTTGAAATGTCCCTTTGGAGTTACTTCTGGCATGTTTCTTGGATTCATTGTACGACATCGAGGAATGATATCGATCAAGCTAAAGTTAATGCAATTTGAAGATGCCCAAGCATCAGACATTCATGTGTTAAAAAGCCTTCAAGAAAAGTTAGCTTACCTGAGGAGATTCATCTCGAATATAGCTGGAAAATGTCAACTATTCAGTCATCTTATAAAGAAAGGTGTTCCTTTTAAGTGGGACCAAACATCTAGCGAAGCTTTTGAAAGTATCAAAGCATCTCTGGCAAACTCTCCACTTCTGGCAGCCCCTATACCTGGAAAGCCATTGATATTCTATATTGCGGAACAAGAAAGGTTCATAGGAGCCATATTAACTCAAGAAAATAGTGAAGGCAAAGAAAACTCCCTCTACTACTTGAGCAGAATGATGACGCCAAATGAGCTAAATTATTCGCCAATCGAAAAGTTATGTTTAGCTCTAGTCTTCTCAATTCAAAAGATGAAGCACTATTTTCAAGATCATATTGTTCGCCTCATTTCTAAAGCAAATCCTATCATGTTTGTCATGTTGAAACAAGTCCGCAGCGATCAATTGGCAAGGTGGTACCTCCAATTCCAACCGTTCGAAACAAGTCCTCAGTGATCCTGAATTTATCCATTCTTCTTCCTTACTAGACAATCGAGCTATTAGTGCTAGTAAGTCATAAATGACATTGGGTTTCTATGAAAAAACTTTAAATGCTGAAAAGAATGAAGAGCTAGCGAATAAAATGACCTGGAGGGTTATTACAATTGTTATTGTTGTTAGTGAACATATAATCAAACTCATTTGGTTCCACTAACATTAACATATCTAGTATATATTTACAAGTAAGTTTTGGGAAAGGTAATATATAGGTTGATTTTATCTTTATTTTTGTTGAGTAGGGACTTCAGTTCAAATAGGCCATATGTTCAGTTGAAGTGAAATCAAAGATTAAAAATTAAATAATAACAACAAAAAAGCAAAACAAATGAAACAAGTATCAGCAAAAATTGAAGAATAAGATACTATGCAACTATTAAAAAAGAAGAAAATGAGAAGAGGAGCCTGACCCCCTCCATCTCTATATTAAAGTATGACAATACTCGCTACCTACTACCATTCCACAATAATTCTTGACCTCATACCTTCCAATAAATCAAGTTATAATCTTGAGAGTTTGTATATATTGTGGATCTCACCCCAAGCCGAGTATGCGACATCATAAAAGTTTCCCATAGCAGCATTGGTCCTGAGATATGAAGAAAAACTGAAAACACGTAAGACTATATCTATTGGACCATGAAACCCGTCAATTATGAAAACTGGCCCCCAAAAGTAACACCTTATATCTAATTTCTTATAACTACATTATGGAAAGAAAAAGTGAATAGAGAAATGATCTTAATTAGATTGAGGTTATCTTATTTCCTTGTTGAACTTTTAAAATAGTTTTAGAACATCTACAAATAAAAATTATTTAATTTTCTTAGTAAATCTAAAGTGTAGTGTTCATTTACTCTTACTTACTCATATATAATCACTTAATTTGAAACCAGTAAGAATTTTTTTAACTGTTTAAATATAAAAATAGAGGAAATAGAAAGATAGAGGAAAAGATGAATAGAAGAAAATGATAAATCTAAAAATATTTTTAGGTTGAAGAAAAGTAATTAATGGTTGACTATCTTGAGTAACAACTAGAAATATCTCAAGATTAATTATTATTTTTCAAAAAATATATATTTTAGGACTTACTAAAATAGAATGTCCAAACATTTCCTTTGTTTCATTTTACTTGGCACTTATGAAAAAAAATTTGATTTTTCTTGTTACTTATCTATTTAAGCAAATGAAGAGTTATTTACTATTTTAATCTAGTACTATTCTTATCATTATATAACTAAATAAAGTAATAGTAGTAAATGTCAAATTTAAATTTTAAAGCATAATTAAAATATATTAATTTAATCCTAACTATTTAAAGAATTTAGTTAAATATATTCACTAAAAAGACAACCTCTTCGGGAACTCCACCAACCCAGTAGCCTGTTTGTGCTTTGTGAACATCGACAAGCGATGGGCGATAGGTGACAACTCTCAATGACATCTCGCAGTGAAGAAATCAGCGACTCAGATTGGGTGGTCCTTTTCTATTTATCAAGATCGATCAACACCGGCGAAGGCCAAAAACGCCATTGACCCAGATTTTTCGATTTACTCAAACCGGAGCTTCTGGTGATCTGGGTTTTGCTCAATTTAGAGTTTCAGTCTTTCAGATCTGCGCTTCTTCTCCACTGCGCTTCTTCTCCACTGTGCTTCAGAGAAGACACAAATATTGCAGGTTTTCAAGTGACAAATCGAGGGAGGCAAAAGATTGAAATATTCAAAGTTGAATCAATCACCAAATCGTGCTGTGGTTTTCTTCGTTCCCTCATCTTGAGTTGTCCGGCGAAATCGTGTTGGTCTTGCGTTCTTCTTCATCTACAACATCAGATTCCGGCGGGACTATTACAAGAGTTTTCCGATCAATATCAATCAGATTCCGGCGACTCCGGTGTGAAGTTTCCGGCCAGAAGCAGATTCCAGAAATCCGGCAACTAGTTTCCGACCAGAAGCAGATTCTAAAAATTCGGTGACCAGTTTCCGGCGAAAATCAACCCAGGTTCTATCATTCCTGCCTTTTCTCTACTTCTTGACTACACTATCTCATGTTGTGAGTCTTTTTTTCTTTTCTTTTCTCCTGATCAGCCTCTGATATTATTTCTTGATTTATTTGAGTGTGTACTTCTTGTTCATCTTCAGTGTTCAAAATTTCTGTCTACTGCTCTAGAATTTTGCCCAGCTTTTTGCTTGATTCTACAATTGGTATTTATCATATCTGACATCTTTCAATTTGTTGTTGTAGATTTTTTGGTTTTGTTTGTTTGTCAGTATATTACTTGTTCGTGATTGGGTCCCTAGAGATTATTTGACTAATTCAATTTTGTATTGTTCGGCTGATTATTTGTGAGGCATCCGGATCTGGTGGTGGAGTAGGGTCATGTCGTTTGTTGGGGTCGGGGTGGTAAGAAGTGCACATGATTATCTAAATTAAGGGTAGGATCGTGGAATATAGGTACATTTACAAGGAAATTCATAGAGCTAGTAAAGTGTCTTAAGAGGAGACAAATTAATATAGCGTGTGTTTAGGAGACTAGATGGGTAAGGAGCAAAGCTCGAGACGTAGACGGGTTCAAGCTATGGTAATTGGGTGGTTCTAGGGATAGAAATGGTGTAGGTATACTAGTAGACGAGGACCTTAGGGATTATGTGGTGGAGGTTAGGAGTTTTAACAATAGGATGATGTCTATTAAACTTGTGATGGATAAGCACGTGGTGACTGTAGTTAGTGCTTATCCGCCTCAAGTGGGCCTAGACGATGAAGTCAAGAGGCTCTTTTAGGAAGATTTGGATGAGGTGGTGAGAGGCATACCAGTGACGGAAAAACTTTTAATTGGGGGAGACTTTAATGGACATATTTGGGCTACCATTAACGGGTTTGAAGATGTCCATGGATGCTTTGGTTTTGGGGAAAGGAATGGGGGTGGGACGTCTCTCTTGGAGTTTGCCAAAGTCTTTGAGTTAGTTATTGATAACTCATGTTTCCAGAAGAGGAAAAATCACTTGATAACCTTTCAGAGAGTGGTAGCTAAAACTCAAATTGATTACCTACTTCTCTGGAAGGGTGATAGAAGCCTTTGTAAGAATTGCAAAGTTATTCCGAGTGAAAGTATTTCCACTCAACATAGGCTTCTAGTGATGGATTTAAAGATTAAGAGAGAAAGGAAGAGGAAGATCGTCAACGCCTAACCAAAGATTAGATGGGGAGGCCTGACTCTTGCCCTTTCTCATAAGATGGAAGAAATGTTGAGAAACTTAGAGACTTGGAGTAGTGGCGGAAATGTGAATAATATGTAGAACAATACTGCTTGTTGCATTAGAAAGGTAGCTACTGCGGTACTAGGGGTTTCGAGAGGAACCTTCGGTGGACGTCAGGGTGATTGGTGGTGGAATAAAGAAGTTCAAGGCATAGTAAAAGCTAAGAAGGTGGCCTATACGAAGTGGTTGGAGTGTAGGGATGAGGATGAAAAACAAAGGCTTAAGGAGATTTATAAGACGGCTAAGTCAGAAGCAAAGATGACGGTGACGAGTGCTAGGACAGCAATGTTTGAGCACCTATATGAGGAGCTAAGTGATAAAGGCGCAGACAAAAGAATGTATAGGCTTGCTAAAGAGAGAGAAAGGAAAGCTCGCGACTTGGACCAAGTGAAGTGCATCAAAGATGAAGAGGGTGAGGTGTTAGTGGATGTGACTTCCATTAAACATAGGTGGCAAGCTTACTTTCATAAACTCTTAAACGAAAAAGGAGATAGAGATATTGAGCTGGGTAAGTTGGCACACTCCGAAAGTCATCGAGATTTTGGTTATTGCAGGCGGTTCAGAGTTGAGGAGGCTAGAAGGGTTATTAGTAGGATGAAGAGATGGAGGGCGATTGGACCTGATGAGATTCCGGTAGATTTTTGAAAGAACATGGTCAAGAATGGCATAGAGTGACTGACTAGACTGTTCAATGCTATCATGAAGACTGCCAAGATGCCGGATGAATGGAGGAGGAGTACAATGGTCCACTGTACAAGATTAAAGGTGATATTCAAAACTGTAATAATTACAGGGGTATCAAGTTGTTAAGTCACACTATGAAGGCATGGGAGAGAGTGGTGGAGATGAGGGTGAGAAAAATAGTGTCTATTTCAGAAAATCAGTTTGGACTCATGCCAGGGCGGTCAACTACTGAAGCAATTCACCTTGTTTGGAGATTAGTGGAGAAATATAGGGAAATAAAGAAGGACCTTCATATGGTGTTCATTGATCTCATGAAAGCCTACGACAAAGTCCCGATGGATGTCCTATGGAGGTGTTTAGAGGTGAAAGGCGTCCCAATGGCATATATTAGAGTGATAAAGGACATGTAAGACGGAGCCAAAACTCGGGTAAGAACGGTGGGAGGAGCTCAAAATATTTTCTTGTTGAGATGGGACTTCATCAAGGATCTGTGTTGAGCCCTTTTCTGTTTGCTTTGGTGATTAATGAGCTGACGCAATCTATCCAGGAGGAAGTCCCATGGTGTATGCTTTTTATAGATGACATAGTACTGATTGATGAGACTCAAACCAAAGTTAATGATAGGTTGGAGGTTTGGAGACACGCTTTGGAGTCCAAAGGATTCAAACTGAGCAGGACCAAAACAAAATACTTGGAGTGCAAATTCAGTGTTGCGAGGGATGAAGCAGACATTGATGTGAGACTTTCCGCTCACCCTATCCCAAAGAGGGACAACTTTAAGTATTTGGGGTCCATCATCTAGAGTAGTGGGGATATCGACGATGATGTCACACACCGTATTGGGGCAACATGGGCAAAATGGAGGCTGGCCTCTGGAGTATTATGTGATAAGAAGGTACCACCTAAAATCAAAGGTAAGTTCTACAGAATGGTGATTAAACCATCTTTGTTGTATGGGGTGGAGTGTTGGCCAATAAAAAATGCACATGTTCAAAAGATGCAGGTTGTAGAAATAAGGATGTTAAGATGGATGTGTGGTCACACCAGGAGTGATAAGATGAGGAATGAGGCTATTCGGGAGAAGCTAGAGGTGGCCATGTAGCTGACAAGATGAGGGAAGCGAGACTGCGATGGTTCAGACATGTGCAGAGAAGGAGTACCGATGCTCCTTTTAGGAGGTGTGAGAGGCTAGATTTGGGAGTTATACAGAGGGGTAGAGGTAGACCAAAGAAGTATTAGGAGAGGTGATTAGACAAGATATGGTGAAACTTGATCTCACCGAGGACATGACCTTAGATAGGAAGGAGTGGAGGTTTCTAATTAGAGTAGCAGGCTAATACGTTAGATAGGAAGGAGTTGTCCAATGTCGTTATTTATCTGCTTTATATATGTTAATTGTCTTGTATTTACTTGTTATCATGTGCTTTTCGTTATTAATTGCTCTTCCGATTTACTTTCTCTTTCTCTTTCTTTCCTGTTTCCATATCTACCTTATTCTCCTTATGGGGCTTTGTGACGAGGGTTCCAAGGAAACAACCTCTCTACCTGTATAAGGTAGTGGTAAGGTTTGCGTACATTCTACCCTCACCAGACCTCACTTGTGGGATTCCACTGGGTATGTTGTTGTTGTTGTTGTTGGATCAACGCTCTATAGAAACCTAAGCGATGCCGAATCCATTAACTCCATCAAGGGAAAACTCATTCTCGTTCAAGATCGATTACTATTTCTCCAATGACCGCCGACGTCCTTTCTTCTCCCACAAAGTCTCAGATGAAATTCTCTTCTTCTTCTCTTTTAGTTTCCAGTGAGGTTTTTCATCATTTTGTTATTGGTGAATCAAATCTGTCAAGATTTGAACAAGATCTATCGATTTCTGACAGCTTCCAACGGATTTTGGAAACATCAGGCTAGTCTGGTGACGTCTACTTTTTTCTGGTGATGTCTAGTATTTTCTACCGATGTATATCCAATTTTAGCAATGTCCAATATTTTCTAACTACTTTCAATATTTTCGGCCAGAATCTTCCAAGTTACGAACATTATCCAGGTGATATCTTTAAAGTTTTTCTCTATTTACTATTTCTTGAATCAATTGTACCCTTGTGATTGTCCTCTGTTTTCCGCGATTCTATTCTATCCTTCTGTTACACATTATTTATCCACAAAAGAAGTTTTATTGACTAAATATCTTGCCTTTCACATATTGTGTTGTGGGCTTCTTCACTATTTTCTAGGTTTATTTGTTTCATTTTATTGATTTTGTTGTTCCTTCTTTGCTACTTGTTGTGTTGTTCCCTCTTGTGCTTGCCTATTGGTTTCTTCATTGTCCTACTGGTTACCCTATATTTCTATATTTTACTATCCCATTTATACTTTGTATCTCATTGTTATTGTTTGCTGCACATATATCTATGGGATTACTATTTTTTCTCTTGATTTCTTATATTTAATTAT
The DNA here is from genome assembly GCA_029948455.1 of Solanum rostratum. Lineage (NCBI taxonomy): Eukaryota > Viridiplantae > Streptophyta > Magnoliopsida > Solanales > Solanaceae > Solanum > Solanum rostratum. The sequence continues at coordinate 9,083,922 of CM057053.1, read as the reverse complement.
CGACTGTTATTCATGGTTTATACTCTTTATTTTATTTTTTGTCTACTAATTTTGTTGAGCTATTGATTTTAAGAACTGGTATTTTCTGGATTTACTACGGTTGATCGATTTGTGTGTTCTCGATTTATCCTTTTTAGTGGTTTTGAAGACTGATGGTGGTCCAGGGTCATGCCTTTGATGGGGGTCGAAGGTGAGAGGTAGTATGGGTAAGAGCGGGTAGGATTTTTTTAAAGTTGAGAGTAGGATCGAGAAATATAGGGTCACTGATAGGAAAGTCCATAGAGTTAGTGAAGAGTCTTAAGAGGAGAAAGATTAATATAACTCGTGTTGAGGAGACTATATGGGTAGATACCAAAGCTCAAGATATGGACAAGTTCAAATTATGGTACTCATAAGCCTCTAGGGATAGGAATGTTGTAGGTATTCTAGTAGACCGAGACCTTTAGGAGAGTACATCGGACTTTAGGAGGATCAGTGATGATGATGATTTGGCTAGCTATAGCTAGGATTATTGTGAATGTTATTAATGCTTATGCGCCTCAAGTGGGTTTGGGCGAGGAAGTCAAAAAGCTCTTTTAGGAGAATTTGGATGAATTTGTGAGACATGTATCAATCACCAAAAAGATTTTCATTGGTGGAGATTTAATGGTCATATCGGTACAATGTCTAGTGGTTTTAATGATGTTCATGGAGGCTTTGGTTTTGGAAAGAAGAATGTAGGTGGAGTGTCACTTTTGTATTTTGCTAGAGTCTTTGAGCTGGTTATTGCTAATTCATATTTTCTAAAGAGGAAAAATCACTTGGTTATCTTTAGTAGATAAATAGCTAAGACTCAAATAGCTTACTTAGTCCTTCAAAAGGGTGATATCGACCTTTATAAGGATTGCAAGGTTATTCTGAGTGAAAATATTACTATCCAATATAGTCTTTTGGTGATGGGCTTATAGATTAAAAGACCCTTTATGATCGACCAGGGATTAGATAGGGGGGCCCTGACTCCTATCATTCCTCAGGAGATAGGGGAAAAAGATGATCGATTTGGGGGCTTGGGGTGGTAGAAGAGATGTGAACAACATGTAGAACATGACTTCTGGATGCATCACAGAAGCAACTATTGAGGTACTAGGGGTTTCCAGAGAGATCTTTGGTGGTAATCAAGGAGATTAGTGGTGGAATGGAGAAGTTTAAGGTAAAGTGAAAGTTAAGAAGGTTGCCTATAAGAATTGGTTAGACTATGTGGGATGAGGATGAGAAGAAGAGGCTCAAGGATATATATAAGATGGTAAAGACAGAAGTAAAGTCGACACTCACAAGTGCTAAGTCAGCAACTTTTGAGTGCTTATAAGCTGAGGTTAGTGAAAAGGCGAGGATAAGAGAATGTGTAGGCTTTCAAGAGAGAGAGAGAGAGAGAGAGAGAAAAGCTCATGATTTTGATCAAATGAAGTGCATCAAAGATAAGGAAGATGAGGTGTTAGATAATGAGATCTTCGTTAAGCAAGGTGGCAAGCATACTTCCACAAACTCTTGAATAAGAATGGAGACAAAGACATTATGTTTGGTGATTTAGTTTACTCTCATATTCTTCGAGATTTTAGATATTATAAGAGCTTTAGGGTTGAGGAGGTTAGATGTACTATTAGTAGGATGAGCAGGAGGAGAGCAATCGGACCCAATGAGATTCAAGTGGAATTTCGGAAGAGCACGAACAAGGTAGGTATGGAGTAACTGACTAGGTTGTTTAATATTATTTTGAAGACAACTAAAATTCCTGATGAATTCAGGTAGAGTACAATGTTTCCAATGTACAAGACATATTTAACTGTAATAGTTACAAAGGTATTAAATTGCTAAGACACACTATGAAGGTTTGAAAAAGGATGGTGGAGATTAGGATAAGGAGAAGAGTGTCCATGTCATGCCCTGAGAGGGTATCCTAGGCATGGTCGACACTCAAAAATCATTGCTAGTTCCCCAACAAACTGCACAGTCTTATCACAATCACCTTCTAAAAGGAAGACTCAACAAATTGAGGAAGACCACTTAAAATAATATTCAATCAATCAATACCTATCTAGAAATAAATAAACCCAAATCACTTTATCAAAGCATTAGATTTCAAAGAAACAAGTTTGAAATCAAAATCATCAACTTGATTCTATCACCATCCATCTGTGAAGCCTCTATCACTAATAGAAGGTTCCAATGACAGATCGTGGCTACCTAAAAGAAAACTACCCAAACTAAGAAACAGTGAAAATGAAGAGTTCCTCTGAATGTAAGGTTCACCAAAATGGTGGAAGGACTGATCTTTAATAATGTCTCTGTTGAGGATCTCTAATACTTGTATCTATAACATAAAAAAGACAAAGGTCGAATGAATCTGTATGTAGAATGTACAAATATGTAAATTAGTCAAAAAGGAAAGCAAGTTCAATGGATATCAACCCAAGAGATTCAACCCAAATCACAAAGCAATTCAATAAAGAATGCCAATTTAGTAAATGAAATAGAAAATTTTAATTATATAATCTACTGAATATGAAAAATTAGACAAGGTTTATAGAATCCTTAGGACTTGCATTAGAACTTGTAACAAAAATAACAAGAGGACAAAAATAAGAGAAGGAAAGTAATGTTCGAATAAAAACTTTGACAAATAATTGAAAGACAAAAGTCTCTACATACAACAAAGAGTTATAATTTACGTATACCGTTAAATTTCACAAGGTTGTGTATTTCACATAATATTCAATTCTGGCAAGGACCTATGTAAAAGGGAAAAGAAAAGAAAAAGAATGTTAGAACATGTGTACAACATTGAACCTAAATAAAGAAAAATAAAATTAAAAATTTAGAAAATTGATATTCTATCATAGGGGAATGTAGTTCATTCAAAAGATCATTAAAAATCCAAATGTAAGACAATGATATATTGCAGTTGAAATTCTTTCCCCACTTTTGTAGTTCTTACAAATACACAGAATATTTTTATGATATTGGAGGGTAACTTATACCAACAATGAAGAAATAAGAGGAGGAAACGTTTTTGCTAGGGTAGACAAGAAAAATAAAAGGATAAAGAGAGAAAATCATCCTTGAATCTTCAATCTTGAATCTTGAGATACGATAAAGAAATGAGACAAAAATGTGTTTATATTTATAGGACTACAAAACTTTCAAATGTGAAAAGTGAACAATAAAATAGCATCTTACAAGTAATTTCTTGCTGATTATATTATGGTAAGAGAAAGAATAGGAAAAAATAATTTTAATTTAAGAGATTGAGTTGAATAAAAATTTGTCAACTTCTTCAATAGTTTCAAATCACTCACAAATATAATGAAAAAAGTCAGATAAAATAATTATAGTCTAAATAAAATAAATAACCGTGCAAACCTAGGAATATCTAGACATATAAAATATATCTAGATTCATATGGTTATTTTTTCTATTCAGATTATAATTCATTTATTTGACCTTTTTTTTCTTTATATTTGTGAGTGATTTGAAAATGTTTAAGAAGTTGACAAATATTTTTAACTCAATCTCTTAAATGAATATTATTTTTCCTTATTCTTTCCCCTTATCATAATATTATTATCAATAAATTAGTTGTAAAATGCTATTTTATTGTTCACTTTTCAACATTCGAAAATTTTGTAATCCTATAAATATAGACATTTTTGTCTCATTTCTTTATCATATCTTAAGATTCAAGACTCAAGGGTGTTTCTTTCTCTCTACGTCCTTTTATATTTCTTGTCTACTCCAGTAAAAACATTTTCTCTTTTTATTTCTTCATTTTATTTGTATATGTCACCCTCCAACATCATAGAAATATTCTTTGTGTATTTGTAAGAACTACATAAGTAGGGAAAGAATTTCAATTGTGAATATATCATTGTCTTACATTCGGATGTTTAATGATCTTTTGACTGAATTATATTCCTCTGTGATAGAAATTAATTAATTTCCTAAATTTTTAATTTTGTTTTCTTTATTTAGGTTCAACGTTATACACATGTTCTAACATTCTTTTTCTTTTCTTTTTCCTTTTTTATATGTAGTTCAACACATAAAACATTTGTAAAGGTAAATATTATCATGCAGAAGTACATGAAATAAAATTTTAAATCTAGATCATTTGTGCCGATCTATCTTTGTGACATACAACAACAACATACCTAGTGAAATTCCACAAGTGGGGTTTGGGGAGGGTAGAATGTACGCAAACCTTATTACTACCTCATAAAGTAGAGAGGATGTTTCCTGGGAACCCTCGTCTCAACTTTTAAAATTTGAAATATCATAAAATGTGAAATTTTAGATTTTTTACTTTTTAAAGTTATGATCTTTCAAAGAGGAGCGCCTAAAGAAATTAGGGTGAATCTCTTTGTTTCTTCTTGCATTTTGATTTATTTATTTATTTTATATTGTAAATAATTTTTTATGTATATGAAAGTGATAAAAACCGTAGAACAATGTTACTCCGGCTATTATATTTTACTTTGCTTATGTTGAATTGACACACTTCTTAAAAAAGAATTTATTAATTAGGGGTTTATTTTACTAAATTAAACTTTTTAATTATACATTGAAAATTTATATTTGATGATTACTACTACTTTATTTAGTTATTTTATCCTAAGGATAACACTAAATATTTGTTAATTTGGTTAAATTGATAAGTAACAAGAAAAAATATTTTTTTTGCTCAAGGTCCAAGTACAATAAAACAAAGTGTAATGACCTTCGAGGTCATTACCACGCTTTTGCGTGGATTTACCATTTTACCCCACCCTGTTGCTTCTTTATAGACTATGTGTTGTGTCGGTATATCTGGCAAGCTTCCCGAGGTGGTTGGGTGAGCTTGTGTCACGCTTCGGAAGGGTACCCTTAGTGTGAACGACACTCAAAAATCGTTTCTAGTTCCCAAGCAAACTACTTGGTCTAATCACTAGTTCAATCAACAACGAAAGACTCAACCAATAAAGAAATAACCTCTAAAAGTGTAATATAATGTAACGACCGATAAAAATTATCAAAATACCCTTAGAGAAGAGATGTGTGCATAATGCGTCTTCCCATGCTTCGATGGCAAATCCGAGGCCGGATATGTGATCAGCATGAAAAATTGAGTTGGAAAGTGGTCTCGATTGATTTTTAGAGCAATCAGAACAAAAGATAATTTTTCGATGCAAAAATGAATTCCAGTGAGGGTGCACGACAAGTGTGCGACGTGCACTTTCCGCGGACCAACACTTAATTTTATTTCAAAAATTTTCTATGGAATAAGAAAAGTCGTTCAGAGAATATTTGGCAAAAAATACCCAAATTTAACAAGGTCCACGTCGCGGACCCCATGTCTCGAGACAGACTTTTTTTCAGTTTTTCGTGAGGGACATTCCAGACCTTTTCCAGCCCCTCCTAAACTCAAAACACGATAAAAATGGGTCATTTTGAGCGTAAAGAGGGTTTTAAACCCCATTCTAAGTCCTTTCTATGTTCTTGAAAATGACTAGGGCTAAAGAGAAGAGAAGAGGAGCGTAAAATTGAGGAGTTCGAGGAGAGTTCTTGCGGATTAATTCTCTAAAAGCTTCATACTAGGTATGTAAGGACAAACTTAAGCATGTGATTTGTTCTTTTATGTTCCCATTGATGTCAATAGATGAGTTAAGAGTCTAATGAGTCTACATACACGGACCTTGATTATTTTCTTGAAAATTATACCTATTACATGTATTTTCATATGTTGAAGATCATCATAAACTTGTTTTCTTGAATTGAATACTTTCCATGAGATATTGTATAAACCCTATATGATATTTGTAAAAGCATGCATGAATGAACCTAGGGATAAAGTCTAGAGTCTTAACTTGAGTTAAATGAGCTTGATGATCCAATGAGTCCCCATAATTGAGTTCCCGAGTTTTGTCTAAATGACTTCTATTAAAATGATGATCCGAGTCCTTGAGTTCTGAATGATAATTAAGTTAATTGAGATGAGCTAAAGTCCCTGAAAACAACAGAGGACTTTGGAGTTTGAGTTCATGAGTAGATGAGAGTCTCCACGAGACTAATTGAGTTGATGAGTGCCTCTATAAGGCTAATTGAGATGAAGAAGAGTCTTATGAGCATTAAGTCTTGGTAGGAGTATCGAGCACCAAAATGGGTAAGAGTGAGTCCGACTCGCACTCATTAACTATATTGCCAAGCGTAGGATGAGGATTGAACCATTATTTTCACATGGTCCTCTCTTGTGGTAAAGTCCCTGAAAGCAATAAAGGACTTTAATGCTTAGATCCCTTGTGGATCATAGGGTTCCTTACCTAGCAAGTACGAAATGATTGTGGAAAAATCAGCTGGATTGTTGTGCAAACACTGGCTCATAAGTGATTGTTGTCGGATACGAGAAACTCCTAGAAAGTTCCTACCTTAAGTACTTTGAGTCGAGTCAAGTTGAGTTGAGTTGAGTTCCATTGAGTTGAGTTGAGTTGATTGACGAGGTTTGATTAGTTGATGGGTCACTTATCTACTTTTTATTCTTGTTTTAGATAGACACTTGACATTCTGATTGAGTATTATTTTGAGTTGATGTTATTTCTATAGTGTTCTACCTATTTCTGTTTCATTCAGCTATTTTACATATCGGTAAATTCCACGTACTGGTGTCCCCTTTTGGACTGCATCGTTTTATGATGCAGAGGCAGGTACTAGAGATCATCAATAGGCGCATCGTTGAGGATCAAAGCATTTCAGCTGAGTCGGTGATCCTCCTTTACTTTGGAGGATCATTACTTATTTTCATCTTGCTTATTAGAGTTTGTCACGCCCCGGGAGGTTACCCTAGACGTGGCCGACACCTAGAGACTATTGCTAGTCCCCAAGCAAAGTACTTGGCCTTTTCACATCCATTCAATCAAATAAACTCCACTAATCAGCATAGGACAAAAGGAAAGTAAATGGACACATCTCATCATCTAGTCTCAAAGTATATCAATAGATAAAAGGCTAGTAGAAAGAACTAGCTCACAATCTTAATAATCAACATTTAACTCTAGTTTATGAAGTCTCTATCACTATCAAGTGATACTAATGATAGACTCATGGCTACCTCAATCAAAATAAAGCTAATCAAGTCTAACTCTAAGCAAGATAGGATAAGTAAAATGAATCCTCCGAAGTAGGAGAGGCTCACTAATCAATTGAACGTCTCAGATCCTCAACAATGCGCATGTTGATGATCTCTAATCCCCATGCAGTGCCTAATGGTGTCAGTACGTGGAATGTACGGTATGTAAAATAACTGAATGAAACAAAAACAAATAGAATAATATGGAAAATCAACTCAAGATAATAAACAATCAACATGTCAAATGTCTATCTAAAGCAAGAATAAAGAGTATACACGTGACCCATCAACAAATCAACCTCATCAATTAATTAGACTCATCTCATAGGAACTCAAGTCAACTCAACTCATCACATCTCATCTCATCTCGAATCAGAGTATTCAAGGCGGAAACTTTCTCGGAGTTTCTCTTATCTGACAATAATCACTTATGAGCCAGTAATTGTACAACATCCCGCTAGTGTTGCCACAACCGTTCTATACTTTCTAGGTAGAGAACGAATAAAAACCATAATGGATAATCCAAAATGGAGACGACAATCTATAAGTCCTTTATTATTTCAGGGACTTCTATCCAGAGAGAACCTCGATATATTGTAGTGGTTCTAATCCTCACCTACGCTTGGCTATATAGTTAGTGAGTGCAAGTTGTTATAACTCTTACCCATTTTGGTGCTCGATACTCCTACCAAGACTCAATACTTATAAGACAATCTATCTCAATCAAACTATCTCAATCAAATCATATCAATCAGCCTCGTATTCAATCAGTCTCCATCAAATCATCTCAATCAGCCTCGTATTCAATCAGTCTCATGGAGACTTTAATCATCTCATCAATCAACATCTCAATTAATAGCTCAAGGCTTAGAATAATCATCAGGGAACAATCGAATAGATAATTCATGGGAGTTCATTTATGGAGACTCATATGACTATCAAGTTCTATCTATTCATCGTCATTCTCACATCACAATCACAATCGACATTCTCAAATCAAGGCTCTAGATTTAATCCCTAAGCTCATTCATGAATGCTTTCAAAAATAGTCATGTACGGATATACAATATCTCATGAAAAGTATCCAATTCAAGAAAACAAGATTATGATTATCATCAACATAGGAAAATACATAAAATTGATATAGTTTTCAAGAAAAATCATTAAGTATCATGTATGTAGACTCTTTAGACTTTCAACTCTTCTATGACCATCCATGGGGCACCTGAGAGAACAATCTCATGCTTTTACTTTAGCTTTACAAACTTGGTGTGAAGCTCTAATGATCAATCTTCAAGAGTTCACCCTTGAATTCTCCAATCTACGCTTCTCTCTTCTCTTCTCTCAATCCCTAACCTTTTCCCAAAACTTAGACTGGGGTTTAAGACCCCTTTTACGCTCAAATGACCTATTTTGATCGTGTTTTGAGTTTAGGAGGGGTTGAGAATTGTCCAGAGTTCCCCTCATAAAAATTAGAAAAAATTTCAACTTCGGAATACTGCGGATTGGCGCGCTACAATGTATTTTTTTCCAAAAATTTTCCGAATGTGTTTTTCCAATCCCGTCAAAAAAATTGAAAAAAATGAAGTCTGGGTCCGGTACAGAGGCGTGACACGCCTCTATTGCACAAAAACACTGTTTTTCATTTTCGGATCGAAAAATTATCTTTTGACCCGATTTCTCTAAATATTAACCGAGACCATTTTGCCACTCAATCTTTCTTGCTGATCGCATATCCAGTCTCAGATTTGCCATCTGAGCATGGGAAGATACATTACGTGCACATATCTCCTCTAAGGGTATTTTGGTAATTTTATTAGGTGCTACATCATCTCCTCCTTGGGATCATTCTTTCTCAAATGATGAGTAAAGGTGGATATCAAGGCACGAATAGACTCAAGACTTATCTCAACATTCACATCTATTAATCAAACTCTTGACTCTTCATCAATCTCAATCAACTCTATTCGGACTCAAGAATAGACAATCAACTCAAGAATAGACCAATCAATTTCAATCAAGGGTAAGGACATTACCTTCAACATCCTCATCATTAGGCACGAATAGGTGCAGATATTTGGCTCTCATCTCTTTCTCAGCTTCCTATGTGGCTTCTTCAATGAATTGATTTCTCCACATGAGTTTGATTGAGGCTATCTATTTGGTTCTCAACTTGCGAACCTGACGATCAAGGATTTGGATCGAAATCTCTTCATAGGACAAACTATCCTTCACTCCAATACTCTCAACAAGGATTATCAAGGCAGGATCTCTCAAACATTTCTTCAACATCAAGATGTGGAACACATGATGAATTGCATATAACTCGAAAGGCAACTCCAACTCGTAAGCAAACTTCTCAATCCTCTTCACAATCTGATAGTGACCAATATAGCGAGGACTCAATTTCTCATTCTTTCCAAATCTCATGAAACCCTTCATAGGAGACACTTTCAATTATACCCAATCATTTACCTCGTACTCCAAGTCTCTCCTCCTCACATCAGTATAAGATTTCTGGCAACTCTGTGCAGTCTTCAACCTCTCTGTAATGACCATAACCTTGTTCATCGATTGGTGGACAAGATTAGGCCCAATCAACTCCGCTTCTCCAACCTCAAACCTCCCAATTGGCAATCTATATCTCCTCCCATACAAAGCCTCATAGGGAGCCATTTGAATGCTTGCATGATAACTATTTTTATATGCAAACTCAATCAATGGTAGGTGATCATCTTAATTTCCCTTGAAATTAAGAACACAAGCTCACATATCCTCTAACGTCTAAATTCTATGCTCTACCTGGCCATCTGTCTGTGGATAAAAGATTGTACTCAGATTAACCTTAGTTCCCAATCCTTTCTGGAAAGACCTCCAAATTTGGGAGGTGAATTGAGCTCCTCTGTCTGAGATGATGGATAAGGGAACTCCATGCAACCTCACAATCTCTTGGATGTATAACTTGGCATACTCTTCCGCAGTGTTGGTTGTCTTAACTGCTAAGAAGTGAGCCAATTTGGTCATCCTATCCACAATCACCCATATCGAATCATGTTGCTTTTGAGATCTCGGTAAACTAGTAATGAAGTCCATATTGATCATCTCCCACTTCCATTCAGGGATGCCAAAGTTTTGGGCCAATCCACATGGTCTTTGATGCTCAACATTCACTTGCTGGCAATTCGGGCACTTTGAAACGATCTCATCAATATCTCTCTTCATTCCACTCCACAAATAGACTTTCCTCAAGTCATGGTATATCTTGGTAGAGCCAGGATGAATGGAATATATAGAACTATGGGCTTTGGCCATAATCCTCTCTCGAACACCATCAGTATCTGGAACACACAATCGACTTTGGTACCTCAACACTCCATCTCCCCCTTTGGAGAAGACTATCACTTTCTATTTGTGGATAGCCTCCTTCAATTAAAGTATGACAGGATCTCGGTCCTGCTTTTCCTTCACCTCTGCAACTAAAGATGAAACATACCCATTCTGAACATTAACTCCTCCCTTATCATTTTTCGAAAGGTGAACTCTCAATCGAGCCAATCGATGCACTTCTTTAGCTAGCTCCTTCTTTCCCTCCTCAACATGGGTTGTGCTACCCATTGACAACCTGCTAAGAGCGTCAACAACAATGTTAGCTTTACCTAGATAGTAGAGGATGCTCATGTCATAATCCTTGAGCAACTCCAACCATCTCCTCTATCGCAGGTTGAGCTCTTTCTGACTGAAGACATACTGCAAGCTCTTGGGGTCAGTGAACACATCCACATGCACTCCATACAAGTAGTGACACTAGATTTTAAGTGCAAACACCACCGCTGCCAACTCAAGATCATGGGACGGATAGTTCCTCTCATGAACCTTAAGTTTTCTAGAAGCATAGGCTATCACCTTCCCTCTCTACATTAGCACACATCCCAATCCAACTCTCGAAGCATCACAATAGATCATAAAGTCCTCTGTCCCATCGGGCAAGGTTAAAACTGGTGCAGAGTAAGTCTCATCTTCAACTCTTGGAAACTCTTCTCATGTTCATTAGACCACTGAAACTTGATCTTTTCCTAAGTCAATTTAGTCAATGGTGCGGATAAGGAAGAAAATCCATCAACAAATTGGTGGTAGTAGCCTGCCAACCCCAAGAAACCTCTTATGTCAGTTGGAGAGGTTGGTCTGGACCAGTTCTTAACTGCTTCAATCTTTTGAGCATCTACGCGAATTCCATCACCGGAAACCACATGGCCTAGAAAAGCCACTAACTTAAGCCAAAATTCACATTCGAGAATTTTGCATATAACTCATGGTCCTGAAGTGTTTGGAGGACAACTCTGAGGTAATTACCATGCTCCTACTCCTCTCTCGAATACACCAAAATGTCATCGATAAACACAATCACAAACATATCAAGATATTGTCTGAATACTCTATTCATCAAGTCCATGAAGGCTGCAGGTGAATTCGTCAATCCAAAGGAATGACCAAGAACTCAAAATGGCCATATCTAGTCCTAAAGTTGTCTTTAGAATATCACATTCCCTCACTTTCAACTGATGGTAGCCAGATCTGAGGTTTATCTTCAAGAGGCACCCTGAAGTTGGTCGAACAAATCATCTATCCTTTGAAGAGGATACTTATTCTTTATTGTGACCTTGTTCAATTGCCTGTAGTTAATACACATTCGGAGAGACCCATCTTTCTTTCACACGAATAGGATAAGGGCATCCCAAGGAGAAACACTCGACCTTATAAAGCCCTTCTCTAACTGATCTTTCAATTGTTCTTTTAACTCAGCAGGGGCCATCCTATAAGGTGGAATTAAGACAGGCTGGGTATTAGGAAGAACATCAATCCCAAAGTATATCCCCCTATTAGGAGGGACTTTGCAGATTCTCAGGAAACTCATTCACAATAGGGACTGACTCAAGAGTATGAGAATCAACATCATCAGATTTAACTCGCACGAGGTGATAGATACAACCTTTGGAAATCATGTTTTTAGCCCTATGGTATGAGATAAACTTTCCCTTAGGTACAACAGAATCACCTTTCCACTCTAGAACCGGTTCATTTGGGAATTGGAATTAACGATTCGGGCTCTAAAATAAACGGAGGCATAAGAGGCATGAACCCAATCAATGCAATCACATCAAAATCAATCATCTTTAACTCAACCAAATCAATAATAGTATCCCTATGATGGATGGATACTACAGAAGCTCTATAGACTCTCTTAGCTCGAATAGACTCACCCACTGGAGTAGAAATATCAAAGGGTTCAAGGAGACTCTTAAGGGTTCTATCAAATCTACTGGCCACGTAAGGAGTTACAAATGATAATGTGGCACCAAGTTCCATCAAAACATAACAATTAAGAGTAAGGACTCGAATCATACACGTCACAACATCTGGGAGTTCTCTTGATTTTAGCGACTACCCATGACATACAAATGGTTTGTAGCTCCGCTTGCGCCTGACATAGTGCCTCTCTGGGTTCCTCTAGCTGGCTGGGCTAGTGCAGTAGATTGAGCCTGGTCAACCCATTTTGGACACTCTCTATGATAATGACCCATTTGGCCACACTTGTAGCAGACGTCACTCCCCTAACGATATATTCCGAAGTGCAACTTACCATATGATGGTTTACCCAGTGAACCTTGAGCCACACTAGCTTCTGACTGAGATCCATGGGCTCCAACATTCTGGGACCTCGATTTATTCCTAATTCTGGGCACATGTGTACTAGCAGATGATGGTGCTGGCCTCGTTTGGAATTTATTTCCATTCTCTTTCTTTCCAACCTCATGGCCGGATGTTTTAGCCTTCTTACTTCTAAACTCCTCTATGTCTTGATGTCTCTCCTCATCAGCTTGTTGCACAAATGTCATCAATCTCCCAATATCCATATCACTCATGAGCATCACTCGCCTCCCATCTCTCTTTGGCCCTATGATCAACCCATCGACATACATCCCTATTTTCCCCCTAATGTCAACAACCATATCCGGAGCATATCGAGATAGTTGAGTGAACTTAAGCCCATACTTTTGCACAGTCATAGAGCCTATTTCAAATTCAAGAACTCTCTTACCTTGGCCTCTCTTTGTTCTCTTTGGAAGAAGCGCCCTATAAAAACTTCCTCGAACACTGCCCAAGTCAGCAAAGGGGCATCCTCTCCTCTACTCTTCTTCCATTGGTCGAACCATAGTCCAGCCACACCCTTGAGTTGGTAAGCAGCCAGTTCCACTTTGTCAGCATCAGTCACATGCATCACTTGGAACACTTTCTGAAGTTCCTCTACATAGTTCTCAGGATCATCAGTGGATGCAGACCTTGTGAACTCAGATGGATTCATCCTCAAGAATTCCGGACTCTAGATGTGTCCTATGCATCCCGTCTGCTTGCTCCTTGTCTTGCAGTAGGTGTTATGACCGCCTGGGCTAGAGTTTGGATAGCTTGGCAAATTTCAGCATTGGAGATCTCATCTTGCGGGGACTGCTCAATAGGGACCGCTGGGTCCACAGGCTCCTCGTGTCCTTGAAGCTCAGGAGGTTAACATTCTGCCTGGTGGGATGTCCTCTAGCTTTGAGGACTCTTCTAGGAGGCATGATCACAACTCTGAAATGCACAACACACGAATTAGAAGAGAACCTTTCATAGAGCATAACTCTATTGCACGACTTAGATCATGAAAGAAGCGAAACAATTCCTAAATGACCTATAGCCTCCAAATTATGGATGTGGAGATCTTCACACCAATAATAAGGACTCTACTAGACAAGGTTTCATAGATTCCCTAGAACTCTTGAACTCGAGCTCTAATCCCAAGTTTGTCATGCCCTAGGAGGGTACCCTAGATGTGGCAGGCACCTAGAGACTATTGCTAGCCCCCAAGTGAACCACTTGGCCTCATCACATCCATTCAGTCAAATAAACTCTACTAATCAGCAGAAGACAAAAGGAAAATAAATGGACATATCTCATCATCTAGTTTCAAAGTATATAAATAAGATAAAAGGCTAGTAGAAAGAACTAGCTCACAATCTTAACAATCAACATTTGACTCTACTCTATGAATCCTCTATCACTATCAAGTGGTGCCAATAATGGACCCATGGCTACCTCAATCAAAATAAATCTAGTCAAGTCTAACTTTAAATCAAGGTAGAATAAGTAAAATGAATCCTCTGAAGTAGGGGAGACTCACGAATCAACTGAACATATCAGATCCTCAACGATATGCCTGTTGATGATCTCTAATCCCTGTATCTGCACTATCAAAATGATATAGCGGTGTGAAACACAAACAGGTAGAATAATACAGAACAATATCAACTCAGGATAATAAATAATCAACATGTCAAATGTCTATCTAAGGTAAGAATAAAGAGTATACAAGTGACCCATCAACAAATCAACGTCATCAATCAATTAGACTCATCTCATATGAACTCAACTCAACTCATCATATCACATCTCATCTCATCTCGACTCAGAGTACTCAAGGTGAGAACTTTCTAGGAGTTTCTATTATCAAACAACAACCACTTATGCGCCAATCATTGTACAACATCCCGTTGGTGTTGCCATGGCCATTTTATACTTGCCACTTAGAGAACGAATCGAAACCATAATCGATAATCCAAAATGGATAGGATAATCTACAAGTCCTCTATTATTTCAGAGACTTCTATCCAGAGGGAACCTCGATATAATGTAGTGGTTCTAATCCTCACCTACGCTTGGCTACGTAGTTAATGGGTGCGAGTTGGTATTACTCTTACCCATTTCGGTGCTCGATACTCCTCCCAAGACTCAATGCTCACAAGACAATCCATCTCAATAAAACTATCTCAATCAGCCTTGTAAAGACACCCATCATTTAATCAGTCTCATAGAGACTCTAATCATCTCATCAATCAACATCTCAATACAAAGCTCAAGGCTTAGAACAATCATTAGGGAACAATCGAATAGACAATTCATGGGAGTTCATTTTTGGAGACTCACAGGACTATCAAGTTCTACCAATTCATCACCATTCTCATATCACAATCACAATCGACATTCTCAAGTCAAGGCTCTAGACTAAATCCCTAAGTTCATGCATGCATGCTTACAAAAATAGTCATGTGGGGTTATACAATATCTCATGAAAATTATTCAATTCAAGTAAACAAGTTTACGATGATCATCAACATGGGAAAATACATGTGATTAATATAATTTTCAAGAAAAACCATCAAGAATCATGTGTGTAGACTCTTTAGACTTTCAACTTTTCTATGAAAATCTATGGGGCACATGAGAGAACAACCTCATGCTTTTATTTTAGCCTTACATACTTGGTGTGAAGCTTTAGTGATCAATCTTCAAGAGTTCACCCTTGAATTTTCCAATCTACGCTTCACTCTTCTCTTCTCTCAACCTCTAACCTTTTCCTAAGACTTTGATAGGACTTAGAATGGGGTTTGAGACCCTATTTATGCTCAAAAAACCTATTTTGATCGTGTTTTGCGTTGAGGAGGGGTTAGAATTGTCGAGAATGCCTCTCACAAAAATTTAAAAAAATTTCAACTTCGGAATACCAAGTCCGCGATGCGGAATGGGCGTGCTACAATGTATTTTTTCCCAAAATTTTCCGAACGAGTTTTTCCAATCCCAACAAAAAAATTGAAAAATATTAAGTCTAGGTCCGCTATAGAGGCGTGACGCGCCTCTATCGCACACAGACACTATTTTTCATTTTCTGACCGAAAAATTATCTTTTGATATTGCTCTAAAAATCAATCGAGACTATTTTCCCACTCAAATTTTTATGCCGATCATATATTCGGTCTCAGATTTTCCATCTGAGCATGGAAAAACGCGTTACGTGCACATATCTCCTATAGGGATATTTTGGTAATTTTACTAGGTGTTACAGAGTTGGACTTTGAGTTAGCTTTATTTTATATTGAGGTAGTCATGAGTGTGTCATTTGCACCATTTGATAGTGGTAGAGGCTTCATAGACTAGAGTTGAGTATTGATCTTGAGACTTGTTTAGCTAGCTTCTTTCAGACTAGCCTATTTTATTTATATTGTTTTGAGATTCAGATTGTCCATTCATATCTTTAGTCTTCCGCTGAGTCTTTTGAGTTATACTGAATGAATGAACGTGATGAGGCCAAATGGTTCACTTGGGGACTAGTAATAGTCTGTGAGTGCCGACCACATCTAGGGTACCCTCCCGAGACGTGACAAACTTTGTATCAGAGCACAGAGTTTAAGAGTCTGAGGGAGTCTATGAAGCCGTGTCTAGTAGAGTTGTGTTTATAGGTGTGTTGTTGACCACACTTCATAAGAAGGAGACTATAGGCCATTAGGAATGGTTATACTTCTTTCATGATCTAATTCGTGTGATAGAGCTAAAACTCTATGAAAGCTCTCTTCTAATTCAAGCTCTACGCGTTACAGAGTTGTCATCATAACTACCAGAAGAGTCGTCAGAGGTAGAGGATGTCCTGCCAGGAAGAATGTCAACCTACCCGAGCATCAAGGACATGAGGAGCCCGTGGATCCAACTATATCTATTGAGTAGCCTTTGCAAGTTGAGGTTTCTAATGCTGAGCTCCGAAAGGCTATTCAAATTTTAGCCTAGGCTGTCACAGCACCTGCTATGGGGCGAGGAGCAAGCCACAGGATGCATAGGACACATCTAGAGTCGGGGAATTCTTGAGGATGAATCCACCTGAGTTCATAGGGCCTGTACCCACTGAGGATCCTGGGAACTACGTGGAGGAGCTTCAAAGTTTATGAATGTAACAGAATGGAGCAACAACTTTTCTATTACTCAAATAGAACAATGATATAAATACATGTAGAGGATAAGCTAACTATGGTAGCTAAATATTCAAATATCTAACAATCAAGTATATTATCTATCAAATCCCTAACAATTAGCTATATTATCTATATACATTATTATACATATTTTGTAATACTCCTTCTCAAGCTGGAACATAGATATTAATCACTCTCAACTCATTACAAAGATAGTAAACTCGAGTTCCATGGAAGGCTTTTGTAAATAAATCAGCTAGTTGTTCTCCTGTCTTTACGTAGCCAGTGCAAATTAAGTTCTTCTGAATCTTCTCACAACTTAAATGACAAGCAACCTCAATATGTTTAATTTTTTCATGATACACCAGATTTAAGGCAATATGAAGAGTAGCTTGATTATCACACAAAAGTTTTGCTGGGGTATGATGCTTTATCCCAATTACAAATAAAGATGATGTATCTACATAGTCTCACATGTAGACTGTGACATAGCTCTGTACTCAGATTCTACACTGGGTCGTGATACAACACCTTGCTTCTTACTCCTATATGATATTAGGTTCCCTCCAACAAAAATGCAATAGCCTATAGTAGATCTTCTATCAATTTTGGATCTAGCCCGATCAACATCTACAAAACTCTGCACACGAGTATGGCATGCCAAATCCAGGAGCTCTTTTCAAGTAACATATGATCTGCTCCAAAGCTTCATAATGTTTGATCGTAGGTGCAGACATGAATTGGCTAACAACACTTACCACAAAAGCAATATCCAGATGAGTCACAGTAAAATAGTTTAACTTCCCAACCAACCTTTTATATCTCTCTGGATCATCAAAAGGATCACCATCATCTTTCATAATATGCATATTAGGAACCATTAGAGTACTAAGGGGTTTGGCTTCTATCTTTCTGGTAACTGCAAGCAGGCCAAGAATATACTTCCTTTGAGACAGAAAAATTCCCCTCTTGCTTTTGTTTACTTCTACCCCCAAAAAGTATTTCAGCGAGCCCAAGTTCTTTGTATAAAATCTAGTATGCAGGAAGATTTGAGGGAAGAGATTCCCACATAATCACTTCCTGTGATGACAATTTCATCAACGTATACAATATGGAGGATAATGCCAGATGTTGATTGTCAATAAAAGACTAAGTGATCACATTTTCTCATTTTCATCCAAAAATCTTGAACAACCTCACTGAATTTTCCAAACCAAGCTCGATGAGTCAAAGCCTCTATCACTGTTTTAGGTGTAGAGATGGATTCTAGATAAGCAATCAAAGATCTAGATATAGAGGATAAGCGATCATAGGAAACAAAATTAGGGATAGAATATGTAGATTTACAAGTCCTTGTACCTTTGCAAAGAGCAATAGGAAGGTCAAGATTTTCTGGAGGACCTGGTAGATGAAGAGCTGATGATGAGGAATTTGGTGCAGTACATGCATCACTAGTCTCTTGCCTCCTCGAGTAAACTTGAACAATTGGCGGCTGGCTATCACAGATGGAGTACATAATGAAGATACAATACACGATTGGTGATCAATAGAAGGATTGGAAGATAAATGAACAATATCATTTGATGGTATCGTCAAAGCACAGTAACCTGATAGAATAACCCTTCATCTTCCTCTAACTGATTTGTAGAGATGGGAGGTGCATAGAAAAATGGTGTAGTTTTTGAAAACACCAAATCATTGGATACAAGTATTTTCCAAGTTCAGTAGAATAACAATGATAATCATTCTAGAGACAAGAATAGCCCAAAAAACACACATTACTGCTTTGGGATCCAACTTGGTAACAGATGGCCGAACATCTCGAGCATAACATGTGTTTCCAAACACCTTAGGTTCCACTGGAAATAGTGGCTTGTTTTGGAAGAAGAATACTACAGGGCACATTACCAACAAGCATATTAGATGGCATATGAATGATAAAAAAATTAGTTTTAGAAATTGCATCTGCCCAAAACTATTTAGGAACTTTCATTTGAAATAAAAGTGCTCGAGTTGTCTCAAGTATATGCCTATTCTTCCTCTCAGCAACTCTATTTTGAGAAGGTGTATCAACACATGAAGATTGATGAAGAATATTGTGTTGTCCCATATATGACTGAAACATTGTAATCGAATAGAAGTTGATTTTCTATTCCAATAGGTAAGAAAGATATAAATACAATACATTAGGTGCTAATTTAGGAAAGAAAATAAGGAGGGATTCCTAAAGATAAGCTAGTAATTACAAGAGATTCCTAAAGATCTATTAGCTAATTATTACTATGTATATTACTAAGAATGATGTATATATGCATTTTGTAATACTCCCCCTCAAGTTGGAGCATAGATATTGATCATGCCCAAATTGTTGCAACCCAAGTTTCATTCACGACCTTCATAAGCAAATCAACTAGCTGCTCTTCTGCCTCACATAGCTAATAGAAATCAAGTTTTCTTGAATCTTCTCACGAATAAAAGTGATAGTCAACTTCAATATGTTTAGTTCTTTCATGATACACTGGGTTTGAGACAATATGAATAGCAGTTTGAATATCACACCAAAGTTTTGCTAGCATATGATTTATCAACCTAATTCCAGATAAAAGATAATGTATCCACATGATTTCACTCATAGATTATGACATAGCTCTATACTAAGATTCTGTACTGGATCGAGATATAACACTTTGCTTCTTACTCCTCTGTGATACCAAGTTTCCTCCAACAAAGACATAATAGCCCGTAGTAGATTTTCTGTCAATTTTGGAACCAGCCCAATCAACATTTGCAAAACACTCAATACGAGTATCGTTGTGATTACTATACAGTATGCCAAGTCTAGGAGCTCTTTTCAAGTAACATAAAATCTGTTCCAAATTTACCCAATGCTTCACCATAGGTGTAGACATGAACTGACTAATGACACTTACCGTAAAAGCAATATCTCGATGAATCACTGTGAGATAATTTAATTTCCCAACTATCCTCCTATATCTCTCTGGGTTATCAAAAGGATCACTATCATCTTTCATAATATGTACACCGGGAACTATTGGAGTATTGCAAGGTTTGGCTGTCAATTTTCCTATTTCTGCAAGTAGGTCAAGAATATGCTTTCTTTGAGAAAGATAAACCCCTTTCATATGATGGGAGTTTCCGGTGTATTGGGTGCTGCTTTGCTATGCGCCATTCATGGTGCTACCGTAGAAAATACTTCATTTGAAGACGGTGATGGTGGAAATACATTCCATGCTTTTAACCCAACTCAAGCTGAAGAAACCTATTCAATGGTCACTGCTAAGCGCTTTTGGTCCCAAATCTTTGGGGTTGATTTTTCGAATAAACGTTGGTTACATTTCTTTACGTTATTTGTACTAGTAACCGATTTATGGATGAGAGCTCTTGGAGTAGTCGGTCTAGCTTTGAAACCTACATGCTTATGACTTTGTTTCTATTTACTTCTACTCCCAAAAAGTATTTCAACTGGCCTAAGTCCTTCATATGGAGCCTAGTATGCAAGAAAGACTTAAGGGAAGATGTCCCCTAAGAATCACCTCCTGTGAAGACAATGTCATCAACATATACAATAAGAATGATACTGCTTGTTACAGATAATCGGTAGAAGACCGAGTGATCGCATTTGCTCATTTTAGCCACACTCCTGAACTACCTCACTGAACTTGCGAAACCAAGCCTGTGGACTCTACTTCAATCCATATAAGGATTTCTTCAAATGATAGACTTTCCTATATTCCCCTGAGTAATAAAACCGGGTGGTTGCTCCATATATACTTCCTTTGAAGATCACCACGAAAGAATGCATTCTTGATACCTAGTTGATGTAAAGACCAGTTCTTAGAAGCAGCTAGAGAAATGAACAAGCGTACAAAAGTGAGTTTGGCAATCGGAGAAAAGGTGTCTGAATAGTCGACTTCATAAGTCTGATCATATCCTTTAGCCACAAGCCTGGCCTTAAGTCTTGCCACAGAACCATCTGGATTGACTTTCACTGTGAACACCCACTTACATCCTACTAGTTTCTTCCCGTCGGGTAAATCCACCAAATCTCATGTGTGATTTTCCTCCAATGCATGTATTTCCTCAAGGATCACATTTGACCATCCAAGATGATGCAAAGCCTCTTTCACACTTTTGGGCGTAGAAATAGAGTCTAAAGAAGCAATCAAGGATCTAGATGCAGGAGACAAACAATCATAGGAAATAAAGTTAGCAATAAAATATGTGGATTTGCAAGTCCGTGTACCTTTAGGAAGAGCAATAGGGAGGTCAAGACTTTTTGGAGGATCTGATGGAGGAGGATCAGATAAAGGTCGAATTGGTGCGGGGCATGTAGCATTAGTCTCTTGTCTCCTCAAATAAACTTGAACAATAGACGATTTTGTTGGAAAATGTGTTGAAGGCGTAGTAGTCGAGTGGTGCTCAATAAAGTAACTAGGAGATGGAAGAGTAACATCACTTGATTGCTCAACATGAGTAACCTGATAAACTAACACTAATCTTCCTTCGCTTGACTTGTAGAACTATGAGGGTTATAAAAGAATGGTGTAGTCTCTGAAAATATCACATCATTTGACACTAGATATTTGTCAAGTTCAGTAGAATAACATCGATACTCCTTTTGAAGACGAGAATAACCTAAGAAAACACACTTTGTTTTAGGGTCCAACTTAGTAGCAAATGGTCGTACATCTCGAACATAACACTACTTCCGAATACTTTTGGTTCCACGGGGTATAATGTCTTGTTTGGAAAAAAAACATTATAAGGTATATTACCAAAAAGCACGGTTAATGGCACGCGATTAATCAGAAAACAAGCTGTAGAGACTGCATCAACCCAAAATTGTTTAAGAACTTTCATTTGGAACAAAAGTGCTCGGGCTGTCTTGGTTGATGCCTATTCTTCCTCTCAGCAACTCCATTTTGAAAAGGTGTATCAACACATGATGATTGACGGAGAATACCATGTTGTCTCATGTAGGATTGAAACAACTCTGACATGTATTCTTTTGCATTATCACTGCTTAAAATACACACTGAAGAGCATTTAATTGAGTTTTGACTTCAGCACAAAAGACACAAAAGTGAGTAAACATTTTAGAGAAACTTTTCATGAAATAAATCTAAGTCATCTGAGAGAAATCATCCACAAAGGTGACGAAAACTTATATCCAGTTTTAGAAACAACAGGAAATGGTCCCCAAACATCAGAATGAATTAACTCAAAAGTTGACCCAACTCGCTTATTAACCCTTGGAGCTAATGTGATGCGGTGATGTTTTGCAAATTGGCATAATTCACACTCTAAAGAAGGAACATTTTGAAACTGGGGACAAAGCTTCTTTAGCAAAAGGATGTCCCAATCGATAATGTGCTTCAAATGGAGAGATGAAACTTGAGCAGGCAAAAAATCGAGGCTCATATTCATCATGGATCTACATGTCCTTTACCAATAACTTTATACGTCGTAAGATCACAAAATAAGCAATGATCAGGAAAAAAGAAAACATAACAATTAAGATCTCTGGTAAGTTTACTCATAGAAATCAAATTGAAGGCCAACTTCGGTAGATTTAGTACAAATGATAGGATGATAGAGAAGGTTACTTTGATTGTCTAGGATCCCACAATGTTACATGTTGACCCATCGGCGGCTACTGTGATATGAGAGGGTGCTTTGTGTGATCAAAAGGTAGAAAATATATTAGGATTGTTGACACCCAATTTTGACCCTCCACAGTATAAATTAATCATCGAGCTTTTAATTTTAACAATTTGAAATAATTAGCTTTAAAAATGCAAAAAAATATTTTTCATGTGATTTTTAGATTTAAAGCTTTTAATTTTAATTATGCTTTCAAATATTTGCATATTATATATATAGAGAGAGTCAAGTATGTTCGTTAATTTTTCAAAAAGATTCTCAAATAGATTTTTATCTTTAATTACTTTACTTTAATTATTTTAGGACTAATTACCTCGTAGTTAATTTAATTATTTTAAATTGTTAATATTAAAAGCTCTTTAATCAATTTATATTAATTCATCTCGTGGTCGAATTTTAATCAATTAATTCGAATGAATCACATTTTAATCGGCCGTATTTATAATTAAAGTGGTTAATTTTTAAATTCACCTTTAATCTATTCTTTAATTTCAACCTAAAACTATTCCTAATACCCAATCCCCAAACCCATTTTCAGATTTCCTTTTAGTTATTTTGGGCCAAATTCTTGGCCCAAATTATACTAAACCCAAACAATTCCCATTCTATTCCTAGGCCCAATCCCTGACAGCCCAATTCGCCCCACCAGCAGCCCAAATCCCCCTTTTAATTTCCCTAACCCAATTCTCAAACCCAATCCCTTTTCCCCATCCACTTGTCTTCTTCCCCAACGGGAAAACGACCAAAAATCAGAAAATCAGACGCGACAGGCCACTTTTTCGGCCAAAACGACAAAAAATTTGAGTCAAACTCGTACCATGTACTCCCACTCCCCTTCACCCTTATCGAGAATTCAAATTTTGAATTCGATTTTCAACTCAAAATCCCGAAATTGACCCCGGTTTTTCCTCTTAATTTCGGCCTATTTTTGTAGGTATTTATACCCCTTTTCTTCATGGTTTTGAGGAGGGGTTTCGGAACTTGAGAAAACCCCCTAGAAAATTTGATATAATCCTCAAAGAGGCCGGAAAAAGGAAGAAAAAAAGGAACCCAAGAAGTCACCATTTTTTTCTTCTTGCTTTAATGTTTTAGGGAGAAGAAGAACCAAAAATAAAATAAATTTGGGGGCCATTTGGAAACTTTGGAGATAGACAACCAAAATTTTTCTAAAAAAAAAAACAACAACAACAAGAAAGTTTCACTTGATTTTTGGGACGTTCTTGTGGGGAACTTCTAGTTTTCGGGATCAAAATGCATAGGTGAAATCCGTCGGTGGTGAAGCTCATCGTCCCGGTTCGCTGCCCCGAGCCAGGTAATATTCCTTTCATTACTGCTATCTTTTTTTTTTAATTTATTGTGTATGTGTTTAACTTCCTATAGTCGTACATTCCAGTCTTTCCACTTCGTCAGCTTTACTTTATTTTTTATTGTTCGAATGTGGATTGAATCAAGATTCTTGACTGGGTGTTTTTTTTTTTATTCTATTTGAATGGTTTAACTACACTTTATTTTCCGTTAACATGCTATAACAAATCTGGTTATTGAATTTAAAAATTGAGCTACTGTTCTGGCTGGTTTTTCTTTTGCCTCATCATATAATACATCTGAGCCCCCATTTGCTTGCAAAGGGAGAAAATAATGAAACTTCCCATGGACCAAAACTAACACCCCTTTTGTTCTTATGAGAAAGTAGAGAAAAAAAATGGAAAATCTTATATGCATGTATTTTCTTGCGTGCTGTGTGTATGTGCATTTGCTATGTCGATGGAAGGTATATAATAAGGTGGTGATAATGATTTTTTTTATGTGGATTTTTATGTTTATTTTTAATTTTAAAGAGATGAATATGTGAATTTTTAGTTTCAAGTTATTGAGTCATTATATGTTGGATTTTAGATTCGATGTCATGGGTTGCCTATGTTGATTTTAGCTATTGAGTTCTCTGTGTTAGTTGTAGTTTCAAAATATGGGTTATGTGCGGATTCTTAGCTAACGGGTTTTATATGCTTGTTTCGGTTTTAAGTTTAATGAGTTTTATGAACCTTTTCTTGTTTCTAAGAATATGGGTGGATATTTTGATTTTTTGTTTCAAATTATTGAGTTTGTGGGTTTAAATAATTTTTAGATTCCTAATTCTTTTTATTTTATTTCTTATGCATCTGTCCGAGTCTTCCGGGACACCCATCTTGCATTTCTCGGGGTCGTGAAGGCTTAAGAAGGTCTTAGGGAAATGATCTCAGATTTTCGGAAGCTGGAGACGGCTGATATACACTGATATACAGTGTATATACAACCATTGTATATCGCGAAATAAGGGCCAAAAGCCCAATTTTCTTGAGCTCTGCAGCAGATTCCCAATGGGCCAGGCAGGCCCAAGTATTAGAATTTAGGACAGGTGACATTTGGGCCTGCTAAGCCCGATTTCTAATCCTTTTAATTTGTTCTTTGCTTTATTTATTATGTTGAGGTGCTTATTATTTGTTTTAACACTAACTTTTATCTAATATTATTTTACATGTTTCAATCTAATTAAATTTCCCCAAAAGTTGGCCATTTATGTTATTTTTACGTCTTTGAATTTTGGTGTCAAAAATCTTTTTTTTTGGGAAATTAGACTCTATGAATTTCTTAAAAAGACTTCAAGTATTTTTCTTAAAATAACTTATGAATATTCTTCTTCTTTTAGTCACCTAGTCTAATTCATTAATTTCACTAATTAAGTAAAATTTGGGTAAGTTTCAATGTGATGTTCTTCTTGATTTTTTTTAAAGTAGTTCACTTAGTTACATTAGTTAAATAAATATGAATAGGCTTTTAAAAATGTTTTGTTTTCTTAATCACTTTTAATATATCACTTAGATTTTCTTCTAGTTATTAATTATTTTTAAAGTTAGTCAAAAATATTTAATCGTCGGATAACCGCGTGTTAGCGGATATTTCGGGTGCGTAAAACCTTCCCGAAATAGAAATATGAACCCGAACCCTTCTTTGGATTTTTAAAAGGATTTTTTCTGTTAATTCTTTTAAAAATAATTTTAAATCGGTTTTCTTGATTTTTCCTTAAAAAATTAAGTGGCGACTCTAATTTTTAAAGATTCGATTTTACTTAAATCAATTAAGCCTTAAATCGAATTTTTAAACCCGAAAGTCATTTTTCGATATAACAAGGATTACCTGTCATATGATTTGTAGCACCTTAATTAATCACCCAGTTATTCAAAGAGGAGACTAAACATGCTTGTCTTGAATCAACAAGGGTAGTAATTGAAGTAAATTCTTTAAGGGATACCTTGATACTGAGAGAATTGTGCAAACTCATCCGTCGAAACCAAAATTTTCTCACCCTTCTGATTTGTAGCCATACTTCCTCCTCAATGAAGAACTTAAGAATAACCAAGCTTCAAAAGGTCCCCAATAATATTAGATTCCAAGAAAAATTAGAAGCCAATTCACCCAGCAAAATAATTGTAGCCGATGCTCAAAATCAAGAACAACATCTATAAAACACTAATATTGGACAGAATTTGACAATCGCAGCAACACCAAATAGAAAACCAGATCTGAGTTGCTGAAGCTAAAGAGAAAATATGATCTTGGAAGTAGTTTTCAGAAACCTAGGAACTAGGAAGTGATGAAGTGTTCTCCAAACAATGTATCAACACCAAACGAAAATTAGGATATGTCGAAGCTAACTAGATGATACTAGATGTTGAATCCAAAAGATTCTAATGTAGCATGCGTTGGTGCGTGATTGACAGATGAGAGATGCAAGTGATGCTTGGCCTCTTGCCACACACTCTAAAGAAGTCTATTCCAGCTAGAAAAGGTCTCTACATCCTCCTATTGCAGCAGTGGCACAAATTGACCACTTTGAAAGTGATCGATTCAAAATATGAGCTTGTTTCTCTAAGATAGCAAAACAAGATCGAGCTGCCTTTTAAAAAAAAGCCAAAATGGGATAAAGGAGCCTATAGGCTCTAATACCATGTAATCGAATAGAAGTTGATTTTCTATTCCTATAGGTAAGCAAGATATAAATACAATACATTAGGTGCTAATTTAGGAAAGAAACTAAAGAGGGATTCCTAAAGATCTGCTAGTAATTATAAGAGATTCCTAAAGATCTTCTAGCTAATTATGACTATATATATTATTAAAAATGATGTCTATATATATATTTTGTAACAAACATTAACTCTGACATGTATTCTTTAGCATTGTCACTTCTTAAAATATGTACTGAAGCACTGAATTGAGTTTTAATTTCAGCATAGAAGGCACAAAAATGAGTGAACACTTCAGAATGACTCTTCATAAAATAAAACCAAGCCATTCGAGAGAAATCATACACCAAAGTGACAAAATACTTGTGTTCAGTTTTGGAATGGATGGGACATGGTTCCCAAACATCATAGTGAACTAACTCAAAAGCTGACTCAGCCTGCTTATTAGCCCTTGGACTTAATGAGCTGTGATGATGTTTTACAAATTGACATGACTCACATTCCAATGAAGAGTTGTCCTGAAATTAAGGACAAAATATCTTCAACAAGGTAAAGAAGGATGTCTCGATCGACAATGTGCTTCAAATAAAGACACGACACTAGAATAGGCAACAAATTAAATTGAGGCGCATATTCATCAAGGATGCATAGATCATATATATTTCCTTTTTCAATAACTTGATCTGTTGTAAGATCACGAAATAGATAATAATTGAGAAAGAACAAGATATAACACTTCAAATAGAGACACGACACTGGAATAGACAACTAATCGAGTCTCAAATTCATCAAGGATGCAGAGACCATCATATATATGTCCTTTATCAATAAGTTGATATGTTGTAAGATCACAAAACAGACAATAATCAGGAAAGAACAAGATATAAAAATAAGGTCCTTAGTAAGTCTACTGACACATATTAAATTAAAGGCCAATTTTGATAAATCCAATACAAGTGACAAAGTAATGGTAGAGGTTGGTTTAATAGTCCCATATCCGACAATGTTACAAGTTGAACCATCAGTTACCTTAACAGGAAAAAGTGTTTTGTATGATTGAAAGCTAGAAAATAAATTAGGATCACCAGTCATATGGTCAGAGGCACCAGAATCAATCACCCACTTATTTGAAGAGGAGACAAGACGTGTTTTATTGGACTCAACAAAGGTAGTAACTGAAATAGATTCCTTCAATGTTTTTTTTTGATACTGCAAGAATTTTTCAAACTCCTCCGGTGAAACCATAATTGTTTGACCAAATGATGGACCAGAAGCAACAACAACATTAACTGTTTTCTGATTGCAGGTATCAGTTGCCTTTCCTCTATTGTGTAGAATCATTTTCCAACTTAATTTATGTGAAAATAACAATATCATAAAATAAATGAAGTTGGACCACCAATAACTTAATAACCAACAGATTTATAGCAGACCACAAAAAAACCACTTTACTTAAATCTAAAAATTCGAAAATATGCCAACCCCGAACAGATAATAAAAGACTAACAAAGCAGTTTCCAGCAGTGACACGGAGCCACCAAATCACAGAAAATAAAATGATTGAAAAACTAAAGAACCTGGCTGACTGAGTCTAGAGTTATTAAAGCTCTCACAAATCAAGATTGTTCAAACTAGATTTCACCAAATTCTAACCATAAATATCGTAAGGATACCAGATCACTGAAAAGGTTGTTGTTGTTGCATGTCCTCTCAACCTCCTGAATCTAGATTTCTACTTATCTGGGAAAAAGGGGGTAAATCCCAACTCCCAAACACACCAAACTACTTAATGAATATTTTAATAACCTAGCAAATTTGTCATGGCTCTGATACTATGTAACAAAATGGAGTGGTTCCTAAATATCTTATAGTGAAATGCATGTTCTTTTGATTGGGAAAGATGTTATCAAAAGAACTTCTACTCACAAAAGTTCAACTCTTTAAGTGAAATGCATGTTCAAAGCTTTGAAGAAAGTTCGTGCACTTATTGCAAAAGGGAAAAGTTTTAAGCACAACCAGCTATAGCTACAACAAAAACGAAAGAAGAAAACATCTTCATTTCATACAAAACTAGTAAAAGTTATATAGAAAGAAAGGAAAACTTACATTACTAAAGTTTCTTAACATGCAACTGCCACTAATCAAAAAGCACCCTGAAGTTTTCAATCGAACTGAATGTCATCAACAGGATCAATTTTTCCATTCAAATAAGGCAATTGTTCATTGGACTGCTGGCTGTTCCTACGACCATCATTCACCATCAACGTCCCGGTTAAAGCAGATCCAATGTATGCGTGTGAAAAGACTTGCCCCATTCAAATTCTCCAACTGATCCATGTAGTAGCTTTTGTCAACCGTATCAAAACCAAAGCAATACTTATCGTTGTTCTCATTCCAAATCAGAACTAACTTAGTATCAACCGAAGCATCAGCTATAGCAGCTGCTAAGTTTTGGGAAGTGACAAGATCTTCTTCAACCTTACTCTTCCTTCTTCTTCCATTAGGCGGTCAATAGATCAACCATCTGTTATTGTTCCCTCTAGTACTACATCCATTGAACCTAACAAGAATCTGAGCTCAAAGGTGAAGGTTGAATAGTATTCTTGTTAGGCTCAATCCATTTCTCCATTAAAAAAGTCACAATAACTAAATGTTTTTGTTGTTGATATCCTTCATTAATTCCATGGGACACCCATATGGTTTGTTTGATACTTATTATACCCTAAAATTAGTATATCAAAAGAATAAGGTTATAAATGCCCCCACCATCCCTCATCTGTCTGCAACCTATGATGTTGCCAGTATTTTCATTAAAGGATTAAAATATGAAAAAGTAAGCACACCAAGAAGTCAAAGAGAGTTCAACATCTACTATCTATATATAAATAGTAATTTTAACCATGTATGTTCATCATAATTTGTAACAATCCCATATCGGCAAAACACAAGAGAGATGTTGGGCATATAAGTAAAAGACTGGTCTATATACTGTAAGACACCTTTTGGATGAGCCCAAAGGGACAAATCCGTGATGGGCTAGACTTAAGAGCGGACAATACTTCACAGTGTTGGGCTAGGTCGTTACATAATTTGTCGCATAAGCAGATGCAAGTCTTGATCTTAATGGATTGTTGTTGTGTGTTTAGTGAATAGAAAATTTCTGCATAAAGATAAGGCCAACCTTTAAATATTTTAGTGAAGAGTGCAAAAATTAGCCTAAACTAAAAGAAATTTTCGTCTTTGACATCGGACAGTGTCCTGTTTGTTTTCGCACCATGTTATAATGGAAAATGGCACTTATCTAAGCTTGAACATTTCATTTTAGAAGAGTAAAATGCAAACTGTTGAGAGATGATTGCAACTAACTCTTTCTATAGGTAATGGCCAGGATTCATCATGAATTAGCTGTGTCACATGTGACACATAGTTCAGTTTCAGAGACAGGACCTCAACAGCATATAGATGACGCGATAAGTCACAGCTTTCGCTCATTATCCATCTACTGAATGTCATGGATAGGAACAATTTTTCCGTTCAAATAAGGCAACTGTTCAGCGAATTGCTGGCTGTTCCTACGAGTATCATTCACTGATGAAGACACAGCAAGTTAGAAATGTAGTTCCCCTCATGCTACATCGCCAACTTCTCTACTGCTTCGTCCAAAAAGCCAGTAGTTCACCAAGCAGACCCCGTCAAACATAAAAAAAAAGAAACAAATGGCAAACTCAGGGGAGAATTCTGTTCTTCCTGCTCCCACCTAGCCCGTGTTAAACTGAAATTTTTTAACTCCATCACATCAAAAGCATACTAAAGGGAGAACATGTTGGCAAATATATTTACTTCCATTTTGAAGAAGAATTTCTCACAGAGGACGAAATAATCCTATGGAAAATTGTTGAGAAGATTAAGCTACACATCTGAGGGAAAATACCACTTATTTGTTGTCTACATTTATTCAATGAGAGGCACAATCTTTTCTTGGCATTAGCAGCAAAGATTTCTGCAACTAAATTCCTCCAAACCTCGATATGGAGCTCAGATTCTTCTTAGGTTCAACGGATGTAGTACTAGAGTGAACAGATGGTTGAATTATCGATCGCCTGATGGAAGAAGAAGGAGGAGTTTTGGAGATTGGATGATACAACACGAACAGAATTTTCTCTTGAGTTTGTCACTGGTTTCTTTCTTTTAGTTTCGACGGTCTCTAACATATTCATCTAACTATCGAACAGATTCATCTGGACGAAGCAGTAGAGGAAGTTGGCGATGTAGCATGAGGAGAACTGCATTTCAAACATGCTCTGCCTTCATTAGTATATGGATGATGCGTGAAAGTTATTACTGAAGATTTCTGACTTATCACATCATCTATATATTGTTGAGGCCCTGTCCTGAAACTGAACTATGTGTCACATGTGACGTGACACAGCTAAGTCACACTGAATACTGGCCATTGCCTCTGAAAAATCAGGAGTTAGCTGCAATCACCTCTCAAAAGTCTGCATTTTACTCTTGTATAATAAAATATTCAAGCTTGAGTTTACGTTTTCCATCATAACATGGTACGAAACAAACAGGATGCTGCCCCATGTCAAAGACATCATCTCCTTTATTTTAGGCTCCTCCACTCTTCACTAAGATATTTAAAGGTTGGCCTTATCTTTATGCAGACTTGCTCCACTTTGGTGGAAAATTAAGCTAACATGCACAGTTAAAATTATTTTTTATGTATATAATAGATGTTGAACCCCCTTTGACTTCTTCATGTGCTTACTTCTTCATATTTTAAGCTACCTTAGTGAAAATCCTCACTCGGTCATAAGTTGCAGACAAATAAGGGGTGGGGTGGGGCATTTATAACTTTTTTCTTCTGATATACTAATTTTAGGAGTATAACGAGTATTAAAGAAACCATATTGGTGTCACATGGAATTAATGAATGATATCAACAACATAAACATTTACTTATTGCCACTTTTTAGGATAGAATATTCTCCATATCTATATCATATATTCTTGATTTATTATTGTATATTTTTCGATTTTGTCTAATTGCACCTTTAATTATTTGATAGGATTTGTTAGTTCTACAGATATTCTGGAATCCTTTTACCACACAATTACTTTGTATTTAAACAACAAATTGTACCAATGAAAGGCACACAAAAATCAAAAAAAATTCAACAGAACTTTTTGCCGCCTTAAATATAGTATATTCCAACAGTAATAAGTGACATAGAGGACCTGTATACAAGATTGGGTGTCATTGATATAGAACTATACTTGTATAGGTTCTTTGATTTTTGGCATACAGCTTGTATACGGGAGTATTCCCACATTAATATAATTATTTACCAAAAGAGAGTGATGTCAAGGACATACCAAAACCAGTAGTAGGCCTCAATTTGCAAAATCTCACAGCACCATGCCTTCTGTACTTAATTTGAATTAAAATCCGAAAGGAACACCAGATAGGCAGAACATAAAGTGTATCGAAAATGATGTCATAAGTTGAGATCACAAATGTCTGTGTATAATATATTTATCCGTTTCTGGTTTTGGAAAGGGAAGTTGAACAACTGTAGACAACTAGCTGGTCAATCTTATAGAATCAAACTTTTCCAACTAATGAATAAAACTAAATATCAAGTAAGTTAAACACAAAAGGTATACTTAAGGGAAAACATTTACTTCCATTTTTAAGAAGAATTTCTCACAGAGGATGAAATAATCCTATGGAATATGACGAGAAGATTAAGCTACACACTTGAGGGAAAATACCACTTATTTGTTGTCTACTTTTATTTGACAAGAGGCGCAATTCTTGGCATTAGAAGCAAAGAATTCTGCAACTAAATTCCTCCAAAATGCGGTTAATCCCACTGTGGCCCAAGCTATTATTGCGAAAATTGGCGAATACAACCAACTATCATTAAGAATTTCATCTTTGGACCAAAAACAAGCAAGAGGTGGAATACCACAAAGAGAAAGTGTACCTAATAAAAATGTGATTTTGGTAATTGGTACATGTTTTCTTAAATCTCCCATAAGATCCATATTCTGGCTTTTAGCTGGACAATATCCAACAATAGTTTCCATTGAATGAATAATGGATCCGGATCCTAAAAATAATAATGCTTTGGAATAAGCATGAGTAATCAAATGAAATAAAGCGTTTCGATAAGACCCCATACCTAGAGCTAACATCATATAACCCAATTGAGACATTGTGGAATAGGCTAAACCTCTCTTAATGTCTTGTTGAGTAAGAGCTAAAGTAGCTCCTAATAATACTGTTATTATTCCCATAACCGAGATCAAATACATTATGTAAGGTATAACTCTGAAAAGAGGAAGAAGCCGAGCTACACGAAAAATTCCCGCCGCTACCATAGTAGCAGCATGTATAAGAGCCGAAATAGGAGTAGGCCCCTCCATGGCATCAGGTAACCATATATCAAGGGGGAATTGGGCGGATTTAGAAACTGCACCGGCAAATAAGAGAACAGGGCATACCGTAACAAATACAAAATTTACCTCATTATTATAAATCAAGTTATTGAATATTTCGAATAAATCCCTAAATTCGAAACTCCCCATTATCCAATAAAAATCTAAAATTCCTAATAATAAACCAAAATCCCTACGAGATACTGGGAATCCCTTATACCACATAGTATATAGATTTTGAGGAAAAGTATAAATAAGACAAAGGAGTTTTCATGATTTCATTTTTTGATCATAAATAATCGCCAACAAGAATTTGGTTCTTTTTACGTACTTGATATCGATAAATCTGCGAATCTAGAAATTTATTTTGGCCAATTGAACCTTCTCGAACTGTTTCTTTTTAAGAACCAAAAAGATTTGTGCCAAAATAACAGATGCCAAAAAAGAACAAAAGTCCATGGACACGTAATGAATCTTGAAGGACTATTTCTGCATATTCCTGACTAAATCCGCCTACATTAGGATTACTCGTTAATGGTTGATCAAATTTGATGAATTCGCCCTCGGAAACAAGAAGTTCTGGTCCGGGAGGGATAATATCAACCACTTGACGTCCCTCCGACGCATCCGTTATGGTTATCTCATATCTACCTTTTTCTTTTCGTATGATTTTGCTTACTATACCTGCTGCTATAGCATTATAAACTGTATTGTTACTCTTGTTGCCGTCGGGATAAATCTGACCCCTTCCGCTGTTCCCGCCTACGTATATAGGATATTTTTAACTCGATATTGTTGTCCTGCATTATCAAGTATCATAAGGTTGTATGTACGAATTGTCAAATACATCTTATTTATTTAGGAAGAAAAAACTGATAGTATTTCTTTTACTTAGAATATCTTACCCTTGGTCTTTGCTGCTGAGGATACATGTATTGCTTCAAACGTTGAGCGCACATTTTTGGTGTAAAGATTGATCTTACATCAGGCAGCAATCCTGGACGTTTGTCATTAGTCTTCGATAGTTGTATTTGCTGCCGTAACAACCACAGCAAATTCAACTGGGAAGCTCTTGATGGACCCGGTCTATTCATCAACGATGCACCTGGAGACTGAGATGCTACATTCATCCAAGGAACAGTGGGTGGAAATGACTCCTCGATTAGCTTCTGTTTCCCCTTCCTCAAACACTCTTCCGAAATCGGAGGTGGTGACTGGCGCACACTTGTTTCAGGACGATAAATACTCGTCTCCTTGTTTGAGTCCTCCAATGGTTTTGCGTTCTCCTGAAAACATGCTCTGCATACTTTGAGCATCCCTTGCTGATATGCTAATTTCATCAGGGAAAATGTAGGTGCCAATGATTCTTGGATTTGTTTCGGTTTCTCATTCCTCAGGGAATTTTGGGTTCATGTTTTACCATGACAGAGCTAGCTTCCTTGTTCTTTATGATTTGGTGATTCAGCAACAAAGACATGCTAGTTTTCTTATCTAAGTCATCCAACAATTTTGGATTCGTTTCAAGTTGGATACCGAAAGAACCAAGCAATCCTTGTGGATCACTTTGACCAAAGCTCATTTTATTGCCAGGATGAAATGGTTTTTCACTCACTGAACTGTTCAGAATCTTTTTCAATTTCTGTAACCTGCCCTGTGGCTCTGGCACGTGCTGCGGCTGAGCTACCTTGTTCTGGTCCTCGAGCAACAAAGTGGAAGGAGCAAGTAAGTTGTTATCAGTTACCATTTTGATTACCACTGAGGATGTTAGAAAAGCAGGATTTAGTATATCATTAGCAAATAACAGTTTAACAATAAATGGTATGGTTAGAGTATTAAGTAAAAGCAATACATGGAAAAAAAATCTTGTTGAATATGAACAAAAATCTCATATTGAGAGTTGATAAGGAAAATAATCTATGTATAAGGTGGTTTGAGGCCTTCTAGGAGAAATGTTGCAAGCTTGACAATATCACATCATGTTAAGAGTTTCATCAGGCGGACTGAGCGCAAGACTATGTAATCCGAAATTAACATTTATACAGACTGATTTTATGAAATTTATATTAGGTGTTTCTGAATAAAGTCCCACATGGAAAGTAGAAAAGAAGTTATTCTCTTTGTTCATTTTTACTTGTTACTTTTAACATATCAGACTCATGCTTGACAAGGCGGACCATTAAGGAGGTAAATCCTTTGCAACGGAAGGCTCTCCATTCCTAGTGTACTAGAACCTGAGAAGACTAGTTAAGAATTAATAGGTCCAAATTATCTCACCACATTCCTTGATGATAACGTTGGTTAGATAATGAAGACAATAGAATTAACTCTCATTTGCTATTTTCTATAACTTTTTTTTTCTACAAAAGCTAACTTTTTAAAAAGTAAACAACAAAGGGCCCAAATTTGAATACACTGACTAAAAAGTTTTAAAAAGAAAAAACAATGTATCTAAACATAGAATTCATCGCCTTCAAATCTACAAATTTCAAGTAACTGACACCAAAATCATGTACCAGAAACCCAATCTCTTCGAATTGTTTTTTGCATATGGTTACTCGACTAATAATTATTATCCCAAAGAGACATCTTTCTTCCTGATATTTTTTCAACAAAGAGACTGACTTTATGAGAAATCCACTCCAATCTCTTCTTTTTAAACAAAGCTATTGAACAGAAAGAAACTTATAAAAAGATTATTTTAAGAAAATTTTATAGGAAAAATATGTATATAAACACATAACTCACCACCTTCAAAGATTAATTTCAGCAAATTTTTAGGGGAAAAATGTATATAACATAGATATTTATAACTAAAAAATTTCAAATAACACAAAAATGATGTACCTCAGATTTACTTGTCTTTCTTCCTGGTTCCAATTTTCTTCAACGAAAAAATTGACTTTTTGAATAATCAACTTCAATCTCTTCTTTTCAAGCAAAGCTATCAAACAAAAAGGAACGTATAAACAAGATTAATTTCAGCAAGTTTTGAGAGGAAAAATGTATATGATCATACATATATATACTTCAAAAATTTCTCAAGTAACATAAAAATGATGTACCTCATATTTATTTGTCTTTCTTCCTGATACCAATTTTCTTCAACGAAAAAAAGTGACTTTCTGAATAATCAACTTCAATCTCTTCTTTTCAAACAAACCTATTAAACAGAAAGGAATACATAAACAAGATTAATTTCAGCAAATTTTGAGAGGAAAAAAATGTATATAAACATAGATATACTTCAAAAATTTCAAGTAACACAAAAATGATGTACCTTGGATTGATTTGTATTTCTTCCTGATTCCAATTTTCTTCGGCGGAAAAAAGTGACTTTCTGAATTATCAACTCCAACCTCTTCTTGTCAAACAATGATATTAAACAGAAAGGAACATATAAACAAGATAATTTCAGCAAATGTTTAGAGGAAACAATATATACACACTTCACCAATTCAAAACATTAATTCATAACCAAAAGAGAGAGAGAGAGAGAACTTTACCAGGAAATAAAATTGAACTCTCTAATATTAACAATGGCTTAGCATGTAACAACTCTTTTATATAATTGAAGTAGAAAAAAAGGGACTATATATATAGAGTTGTTTGTATTTTTTACAAGTTTTTCTTTCCTTTTTTTTTTGCAACTTACCATACATGTATATTAGAGCGTTACGTTTCACATTTGCATTTTTGACTTTCTAAAGAGTAAAGCCAAAAGTAAAATGTTTGCTTTACTAATTCAGTTGTGGCATTTATAAACCTTTGGTTTTATTCATAACTATGCTATTTAGAAAACAAATTTATATTTAGTCTTCTACTTTAAATATGTTTTATAATTATACTTTATGATAGCAATATATATTCAAAGTGTTGCTTGGAGTTTTTAGAGATCATAAACATCTCAATAAGGTTTAAATTATCCTACATTCGAGAAATGCGCTACAGAAAACCACAAATTACGGAAATCTTAGAAGAGAAAAAGAAGAACCAAAGAAAGTATACTCATAAGAATTCATTAATAAAATTTATTTCAATTTAGGATTGCAACTTATTTTACCTACATTAAGAAAATTTATACGAACCTTTCCTTTAGATGTATAATTTCAAACACTCAATTTCTTATGAAGAATTTATAAAATTCTTCCACTTCAGAGTATAAGCTATGCTTCTATAATCACATCAATAATACAATAGATGAGAAAATTGTTGGACGTTAAATAGATACATATTCAAGATGGAATTAGCATGTCATGAACTGTACTAGTCGATGAGAATGTAAAACAGTTGGGTCAACAACTTACTCATTGGTGATTCTTTGAAATTCTTCGGGTGAAATTCCTGAACTACTCTTAGTAAAAACTTGGTATTTCTGGATTGCTTCCATGAGCTATTGAACCTGTAAAAATAATGTTTTACACCTCAATGACAAGTCTCTGCTTCTTTTCAAACTTTCGTACTTATGAAAAAACAAACATAATAAGGGCACGCGCGGACATAGCCAAGGTACCGTAAGGGAGTTCATTTGAATTGCTTCTTCAAAAAATTACATTATATAAGGTCAAAATTATGTGAAATGCATATTTAAACGCAAATTCAACTAACAAATATCATTTTTCAGCTTCAACTTCGAAAAC
This sequence comes from Solanum rostratum, assembly GCA_029948455.1. Classification (NCBI taxonomy): domain Eukaryota; kingdom Viridiplantae; phylum Streptophyta; class Magnoliopsida; order Solanales; family Solanaceae; genus Solanum; species Solanum rostratum. The sequence goes on along the minus strand of CM057053.1, from coordinate 9,046,184 downwards.
TCTTTTCCATAATTCAACCAAATCTATGTCCAAGCGCCTATTTAAGAAGTCTTCCCTCTAATAATCAGTCATCACTATCAACTTCAAGGTGATAAAGGTTAGAAAGTAGTCAAAAATGACAAGCTCATACAGAGAAAGCTGGTGTAATGTTTATATACCTGGGGAGTAACTGATCGTGGATCAATATAAACCTCGTGAAAAGAACAGTAGAATTCCTAGATACAAATCTATCACATTAAAGGCAAAAGAAGGATGTTCATTCATCAATCATTGTGGGAAATTTCAAGAACTTCAAGGATTAACTTAACAATATTTAACCTTTAGATCTGAAGAGAACATAATTTTCAGCTGGCCTTCACGGACCACTCGTGCTGCCTCATATACACTTTGTTCTGTTATTTTTGCGTAGGTCAAAACAATGTGACCTGATGGTGTATAACTCTCTTCAGGTGTATCCCTATAAAGAACCTCATCCAACATATCCGCCTCGTACTTAATTTTGCATAGCTGCAAAACTTCTGCACTCATCTCTAAAATCTATAAAGTGACAAATCAGCACTTAGCAGCAAATTTTCAAAGTAATCACTTTTTGACCTTTCTATATAGTATGTCTATATACTTTGTGACAGTTCTCACAACCTAATAAAAGGGAAGCCCTGGTGCAAGAAAAATTCACATAAGGTGGTGCAATGTAGGCAGCCTACCTCAACACAAGCATGACTGACTCAACTCCACAACTCGAACCTGCCCTTCGGCTTTGACCAGTGCTGCGGATGAGATACCACATTCTGGTCCTCGAGCAAGGGGGTGGAAGGAGCAAGTAAGTTGTTAATCAGTTGCCATTTTGATTCCTTCCAATTGCCACTGAAGATATTAGAAAAGCAGGATTAGTAAATCATTGGAAAATAATGGTTTAACCATAAATGATATGATTAGAGTATTAAGTAACAAGCAATACATGGAAAAAGGTTATGTTGAATATGAACAAAAATCTCATATTGAAAGTTGATAAGGAAAATAATCAATGCATAAGGTAGTGTGAGGGCCTTCTGAGAAAAATGTTGTAGGCTTGACAGTATCACACCATGTTAAGAGTTTATTAGGTGGAACCTTAGCCCAACACTTGTTATCCAAAATTAACGTTTATATTAATTGATTTTAGTATTAGCTAAACTTGAGCTCCATAATAAGGGAGTGCTTTTATTAAACTTATATTGGGTATTTTTGAACAAAGTCCCTAACATTAATTACATATTGTACGAGCCATTTTTCAAGACTTAAGACTATACATCAATTAATATATATACAATACTCATATCGATCGTTGTTTCTTAAGGACAACCAGAACCAACAACAATAACAACAACATACCCAGTGGAATCCCACAAGTGGGGTCTGGGGAGGGTAGAATGTATGCAGACCTTACCACTACCTCATAATGGTAGAGAGGTTGTTTCCTGGGAACCCTCGTCTAAAAAAATCCATAAGTAGAATAAACTAGATATGTAAAAAAAGGAAAAGAAAAGAGAGAGAATCAAAAGGAGAAACTAATACGGAAAAACACATGATAATATTCAAGTACGATAAAATCAACATATAAAGACGGATAATGACAACTCAAAGTATAAAGGCACGACTAAACCTACTACCTTACTATACCTCACAACCAGACATCAACCTAACCCTACTGACATATTAGCTTGCTACTCCAATATGCGACCTCCACTCTTTTCTATCTAAGGTCATGTTCTCGCTGAGATGAAGTTTTGCCATATCTTGTCTGATCACCTCTCCCTAATACTTCTTCGATCTACCTATACCCCTCCGTGTAACCCCTAAATCCAACCTCTCGCACCTCCTAATAGGAATATCGATACTCTTTCTCTGCACATGTCTGAACCAACGTAGTCTCGCTTCCCTCATCTTGTCAGCCACAAGGGCTACCTCTAACTTCTCTCAGATGATTTCATTCCTAATCCTATCACTCCTGATATGACGACACATCCATCTCAACATCCTCATCTCCGCAATCTGCATCTTCTGAACATGTGAATTTTTAATTAGCCAACACTCCACCCCATATAGCAAAGATGGTCTAACCACCATTCTGTAAAACTTGCATTTAAGCTTAGGTGGTATCTTTTTATCACACAGTAGTCCAGAGGCAAGCCTCCATTTTGTCCATGCTTCCCCAATATGATGTGTCACATCATCGTCGATATCGCCACTACTCTGGATGATGTATTCTAGATACTTAAAACTTTCTCTCTTTGGAATAGGTTGAGTGGACAAGCTTCACTTCAACATCTGTTTCTTCTCTAGAAACACTCAATTTGCACTCCAAGTATTAAGTTTTGGTTCTGCTCACACTACTAGAAATATGGTCTATGGCAACAATAATTATGCAACGGTTATAAAACCGTTGCTATAAATAATATATTGCAACAGTTTAAACCGTTGCCATAAACCTTTGGACTTAATAGCACACTTATTAAAATAAACCGTTGCATCAGCCCCCTAACCGTTGCTACAGGGGTACTATTTGCAACGCATATCTTAACCGTTGCATTATAAATACTATAGGTACGGTTGCATTAAAAATTAAAAATGACGCGTATAATTTACATTAACTTTGACACGTGTAAAATTGTGCATTTTCCCTCCACCAATTTCATTAGCCCGCCAATGCTCTTTTGACAGAGCAAAAATCCCACTTTCATAGGAACAAAAATCCCATTTTCACAAACATAATCCCATTTTCACAATACAATCCGTATACCCAATTCTGTATAGTGGGTTTCTCTCGGTAAAAGTGCCGACGCTCAGTTCTTGGGTTTCTCTCTACAATCGTAGAGGAAATACCCAATTTCTCTGGGTTTGCTTAGGAAATCATCTCCATCAGCTTCAGGAAGACGACTTCATCTCTATATAAAGCTCATCTGTGATAAAATTTCATCTCTCTTAGCTTCTGGAAGTGGTGGTGGTCTTCATTTTGTCTTCATCAACAGGTTTGATATCCTTCATTCTTCTAAGTTCCCTTTGTCTGTAGATTTTGATAAATATTTGTGAAGGGTTGTTGAAAGAACTTTTGACTTCAAAATTTATAAGTTTACTGGAGGATTTTCGAAATGCACAAGTGGGTTTCTTCAAAAATTTTAACTTTATTGAAGGATTTTTGAAATGTACAAGTGGGTTTTTCAAAATTTTTAACTTTACTGAAGGATCTTTGACATGCACAAGTGGGTTTCTTCAAAATTTTTAACTTTACTGAAGGATCTTTGACATGCATAAGTGGGTTTCTTCAAATCTTTTAACTTTACTAAATAATATTTGAAATGCACAAGTGACTTTGGTTGAAACAGATTTTTTATTCTATGTTATGCCTGAGATTTAATTTACTTATGGTTAAAGTTTGTAACTCGAATTTGATTGTTGTTAAAAATATGGTGTGTTTAAAATCAGATTCGGTTATTGGTAAAAATCTGGTGTATTTATGTGGTGAAGAACAGAGGGATATCTAGAAATAACAATGAATTTATAGGTTATAAAATATGTGTACCTAATACGAAAGCTATTTATTTTGTTTTGGTGTTGTTGTGGGCATTCTGAAAGGCTGAAAAGTTGTGTTTTGCCGTCGTTAATGTTTAAGTTATTAGCTATTCATTATAGACTAGTAGTATATATGAATTCTTTGTAGTTGATTGTTGTTGTTGTTGCCGTTGTCGTCGTCTTCTAAAGAAAATATTATAGCATGTTTGTTTTTTGTGTGAATATTTAGACAAATCACGAAATGAGTTGATTAGTTGTAATGTTAATCCAAATTTCATTCTAGTATTATTACTTTGTTGATTCTTTTCAAGTGATGTGGCTTCCCAACCTGTTTCAATTTAGTCTTATTTTGATTTTTTTTCTTTTTTCTACAAGTATGATTGCAACTGAAGTCTGTTCTCGTCCACCTGTTAACATTAATCTCTTGCCTTCTTTATTCCCATCAATTTATTATGATGCACCTGGTAACCAGTAAGCTATAAGCACTGTTTTAGCAATGATAATGAGAGGAGGTAACTCATAATTAAGCAAAATGAGTGTCATTAATCTCTTAAAACCTTCACCATGAACAATTTTACATGATTGTTCATTAATAACAAACTCAATAATGACTTTATCAACATTATCGACTTCAAGTCTCCCTTGTTTAACAGGTTTAAGTTTTAATGTTGACTGTTTTGTATTAATAATTTTGAAAAGGAATTTGACACAACAACTATTTAAATAGTAGAATTTACATAAATCATATAGTGTAAAGAGTTAATTATCATTTTTCCCTACTCTTTTTAAATTTACATACAACAAGAACAACATACTAAGTCAATCACCAGTTATCGTACACGACTTAGAGTTGATTAAAGTGTACGTTCATGATTGTTTGCTACATTGTCCGCAGATGTTTTTCTACATGTTCTTGTTAATTTTCACTTGCTAATAAAATCTAGTACCATATGATCAATTTGAACCTTTTGGATTCCAAAGTATATCTCCAAACTTCCAATCTATCATTAACTTTAGCCCGAGTCTATGTTATCTCAAATAGCATACACTATGGCACTATTTCCTGGATAGACCATGTCAGCTCATCCATTACCAAAGCAAAAAAAAAAAAGGGCTCAACACAGATCCTTCATGGAGTCCCATCTCAACAAGAAAATACTCTGAGTCTCCCCCTACTTTTCTTCCCGAGTTTTGGCTACATCATACATATCTTTTATCACCCTAATATACACCATTTGAACACCTTTTGCCTCTAGACATCTCCATAGGACATCCCTCGAAACTTTGTCATAGACTTTTTCAAGGTCAATGAAGAACATATGAAGGTCCCTCCTTCTCTCCCTATATTTCTCCACTAATCTCTGAACAAGATGGATTGCTTCAGTAATTGATCATCCCGGCATAAATCTGAATTGGTTCTCAGAAATAGACACTACTTTTCTCACCCTCATCTCCACCACTCTCTCTCAAACTTTCATAGTGTGGCTTAACAACTTGATACCCCTGTAATTATTACAGCTTTAAATATCACCCTTGTTCTTGTACAATGGAACCATTGTAATCCTCCTCCATTCATCGAGCATCTTAGAATTCTTCATATATAGGATTAAACAACCTAGTGAACCACTCATACCCTCCTAGACCACACTCTTCAAGAAATCCACCGGAATTTCATTGGGTCTGCTCGCTTTCCCTCTGTTCATCCTACTAATGGCACGTCTAACTTCCTCAGCTCTGAAATGCCTTCAATAACCAAAATCTCGATGACTGTTGGAGTGCGCTAAATCACCCAACTCAATATCTCTATCCCCTTTTTCATTTAAGAGTTTATGAAAGTAAGCTTGCCATCTTATCTTAATGGAATTCTCAACCACCAACACCTCACCCTTCTCATCCTTAATGCACTTCACTTGGTCCAAGTCACGAGCTTTTCTCTCCCTTACCTTCGCAAGCACCTAGCTCATCATACAAACACTCAAACGTTGATGTCTTAGCACTCGTCACTGCCATCTTCTCATCTGTATTTGTCATCTTATAAATATCCTTAAGCTTTACTTTTCTATCCTCATCCCTACACTCCAACCACTTCGTATAAGCAATCTTCTTAGCTTTCACTTTGTCTTGAACTTCTCCATTCCACCACCAATCACCTTGACGTCCACTAAAGGTCCCTCTTGAGACCCTAGCACTTCAGTGGCAACCCTCTCAATGTAACCAGCCGTGGTATCCCACATAGTGTTCACATCTCCGCCACTACTCCAAGCCCCCAAATTGCTCAACTTTTCCCGCATCTCCCCAGAAAGGGCAGGAGTCAGGCCACCCCATCTAATCTTCGATTGGGCATACATAACGTTCTTCCTCTTTACCCCTCTTAATCTCTACGTCCATCAATAGAAGCCTATGTCGAGTGGAAATATTCTCACTTGGAATTACCTTGCAATTCCTACAAAGGCTTCTATCACCCTTTCAGAGGAGTAAGTAGTCAATTTGGGTCTTAACTACCAAACTATGAAAGGTGACCAGGTGAGTTTCTCTCTTCGGGAAACATGAGTTAGCAATAACCAACTCGAAGGTTTTAGCAAAGTCCAAGAGAGACATCTCACCTCCATTCCTCTCCCCAAAACCAAAGCCTCCATGGATATCATCAAAACCACTAGAAGTAGCACCAAAATGTCCATTAAAGTCTCCCCCGATGAAAATCTTTTCTGTGACCGGAATACCTCTCACAACCTCATCCAACTCTTCCCAAAAGAGATTTTTGACCTTATTATCTAGGCCCACTTGAGTCGCATAGGCACTAACTATATTCACAATATGACTACCGACCACGAGTCTAACAAACATAATCCTATCCTTTGTTCTCCTGACCTCCACGAAATACTTCCCAAGTGTCCTCATCCACAAGGATACCTACTCATTTCTATCCCTAGAGCCACCCGAATACCATAATTTAAACCCATCTATGTCTCGAGCCTTAATACCTACCCATCTATTCTCTTGAACACACGCTATATTAATTTGTCTCTTCTTAAGACTGTAAGTGATCCTATGTTCCACGTCCCTACTCTCAACCTAAGTAAGCCCTTTCCCCTCTTACCATTACTACCCCTAGCCTCCAACCCCAACCGACGAAATGACCTTAATCCACCATCAGCCTCCAACGCCACTAAACTTCTCTAAGAACTACTAATTCAACAGGCTATAAATGATAAGAAACAACAATCTCACGAAATAACCCCCCAAAATGAACAGTTAAAGCTAAATTATAATTTATAATCCTATAAAATACAAGAGGATCACAACGAAGCAATAATCATGATATATAACAAACAACCCACAGTCACAATATGTGACAAGTACGAAATATAGCAAAAATAAAATATATACAAAATAATATAACAAGCAGGCAAGAAATATTGCAAAAATTATGTACTAGGCAAGAAATGTTAAGCAAGACATATTGCAAAGAAAAAACAAGAAACAACAAGCATATAGAGAAATACAAGTACATAAACAGTGAATCTGACTGGAACAAGAAATACAAACAGAGAAACAGTGAACCTGACCGGAACAAGAAGTTTGAACGAGAAAGAATATGATCGAAACAAGAAATACAAATAGATAAACACTGAATCTGGCCGGAACAAGAAATACAAATAGAGAAATAAATGTCATCGATGGGATCAATTTTTCCGTTCAAATAAGGCAATTGTTCAGTGAATTGCTGGCTGTTCCTGCGAGTATCATTCACTGATGAAGGCACAGCTAGTTAGAAATGTAGTTCCCCTCATGCTACATCGCCAACTTTTCTACTGGTTCGTCCAAAAAGCCAGTAGTTCACCAAGCAGACCCCGTCAAACCTAAAAGAAGGAAACAAATGGCAAAATCAGGGGAGAATCCTGTTCTTCCTTCTCCCACCGAGCCTGTGTTGAACTGAAAATTTTCAATTCCATCACATCAAAAAGCATACTTAAGGGAAAACATGTTGGCAAAATATTTACTTCCATTTTCAAGAATTTCTCATAGAGGACGAAATAATCCTATGGAAAATCGACGAGAAGATTAAGCTAAACACCTAAGGAAAATACCACTTATTTGTTGTCTACGTTTACTCGGTGAGAGGCACAATGACCTGCCCTTCGGCTTTGACAACAGCTGCGGCTGAGCTCACATGTTCTGGTCCTCGAGCAATGGGGTGGAAAGAGCAAGTAAGTTGTTATCAGTTGCCATTTTGGTTCCTTCCAATAGCCTCTGAAGATACTAGAAAAGCAGGATAAGTAAATCATTGGCAAATAATAGTTTAACCAAAAATGATATGATTAGAGTACTAAATAACAAGCAATACAGGGAAAAAAGGTTCTTGTTGAATACGAACAAAAATCTCATATTGACAGTTGATAAGGAAAATAATCAATGTACAAGGTGGTGTGAGGCCTTCCAGGAAAAATGTTGATGGCTTGCCAGTATCACACCATGTTATGAGTTTCATTAGGCGGAATTAGCTCAACACTTGTAATTCAAAATTAACGTTTATACTCATTGATTTTAGTATTAGCTAAACTTGAGCTCCATAATAAAGGAGTGCTTTTATGAAACTTATATTGGGTGTTTTTTATACAAAGTCCCTAACATAGAAAAAAAAGGACAATGATTTGTTCTGATTTTATCCTCAACATTAATTACTTATTGTACGAATCATTTTCCAAGACTTAAGACTATACATCGATTAATATGGGTGTTCTGGTGCAATACTCATATCAATCATTGTTTCTTACGGAGAACCAGAACCAAAGCTTTGAAAAAAGTTTTAAGCACAACTAGTTATAGCTATTACAACAATGAAAGAAGATAAGATCTTCATTTCATACAAAACAAACTAGTAAAAGTAATAGAAAGAAAGAAAAACTTACATTACTAAAGGTTCTTAACATGCGACTGCTACTGATCAAAAAGCACCATGAAGTTTTCAGTCGAACTGAATATCATTGATAGGATCAATTTTTCCGTTCAAATAAGGCAATTGTTCAGTGAATTTCTGGCTGTTCCTACAAGTGTCATTCATTGATGAAGGCAGAGCAAGTTTGACATGCAGTTCCCGTCATACTGCTATATCGCCAACTTCCTCCACTGCTTCATCCAAGAGGCCAGCCGTTCACCTAGAAGACCCCGCTGAACCGAATAGAAAGAAACAAATGACATACTCAGGGGAGAATTCTGCTCTTGCTGCTCCCATCGAGCCCATGGTGAATCAGCCAATCTCCACAACTCCTCCTTCCTCTTCCATTAGGCATTCAATAGTTCAACCATCCGTTATTGTTCCCTCTAGTACTGCATCCTCTGAACCTGACAAGATATTCTTCGACCTTCACCTTTGAGCTTGGATTCTTGATAGGTTCAACGGATATAGGTTCAACGGATGTAGTACTAGAGGAAACAATCAAGATGGTTCAACTCTCGATCGCCCAATGGAAGAAGAAGGTGGAGTTGTGGAAACCGGCTGACTCAACACGGGCTTGGTGGGAGCAGGAGGAACAGAATTCTCCCCTGAGTTTGTCATTTCTTTCTTTTTGGTTCAATGAGGTCTGCTTGGTGAACTACTGGCATTTTGAACGTAGCAGTCGAAGAAGTTGTCAGTGTAGCATGAGGGGAACTACATTTCAAACTTGCTGTGCCTTCATCAGTAGATGGATAATGAGCGAGACTTATTACTGAAGAGCTCTGACTTATCGTGTCATCTATACGTTGTTGAGGTCCAGTCTCTTTAACTGAACTATGTGCCACACGTGATGCTGCTAATTCATGATGAATCCTGGCCACTGCCTCTAAAAAATTAGAAAGAGTTAGCTACAATTAGATAGATTGCCTTGAAATAGTATGGTTGAGTTATTTCATTGCCGGCAGGTCCGATCCCATATTTCGTGGTGTAGTCCATTAGATCTTTCTTACCAATGCTTTGATAACAAATATGCACAAAAGAGTGAAGTCCCTTAAACATGACAAAGGCAAATGCAATAGTAGTTGAACAGTAGACAAGCGAAGGAGAAAAGAATGTCAAGTGCAAGTGTCAATCTTGATGCAAAATCCTCGTTGCCTTTTGTTTTATCTATAACTTGAAGTAGATTACACAAGGCATTCTAATGTGCATGTAATCCACTGACAGGATGATTAGACTTAAAAAAGGGTAAATACCTGGAGGGATCGGACATAGCGCTTGGGATAACCATTGATCAATGTTTTGTCCAAACTCCTTGCTAATTCACATATCGATGAGGCAAACCTGCAGCAATTCATGAAGGTCAAACACAGTATAACATTGTTTCACTAAATGAGAAGGACAATAACCTCATATAATATAAAATATTACAATGGAAATGTCAAATATTCAATAAAATTATATTTTATGCATATATGGTAATTGTTGCATCCCCTTGGTTTCTTCGTGTACCCCCTAGTAAAAATCCTGGATATGCCATCGAGGGCAAGTATCAAGTATTTAGGACTAGTTAGAATCAAAGGAACATCTTTCCCCTATAAGATATAGGAACCATCTATGCATGGAAGTTTTTTTCCTTTTCTCCGAAACATTGTTTGGGTATACATTTGGACTTATTTTGTTCCTACGAGTGTCATTCATTGATGAAGGCAGAGCAAGTTTGACATGTAGTTCCCGTCATACTGCTACATCGCCAACTTCCTCCACTGCTTCATCCAAGAGGCCAGCAGTTCACCTAGAAGACTCCGCCGAACCGAATAGAAAGAAACGAATGACATACTCAGGGGAAAATTCTGCTCTTGCTGCTCCCATCGAGCCCGTGGTGAATAAGCCAATTTCCACAACTGCTCCTTCTTCTTCCTTAAGACGGTCAATTGTTCAACCATCTATTATTATTCCCTCTAGTACTTTATTGGTTGAACCTAACATGAATCAGAGCTCAAACGTGAAGGTTGAAGAAGATCTTGTCACTTCCCAAAACTTAACCGCTGTTGAAGCTGATGCTTCGTTTGATACTAAGTTAGTTCTGAACCAGAATGAGAACAATGGTAAATACTGCTATGGTTTTGATACGGTTGGCAGAAGCTATTACATGGATCAGTTGGAGAACTTGAATGGGGCAAGTCTTTTCCCTGGCATTCACATTGAATCTGCTTTAACTGGGAATGCCCAAAAAAGACTTGCGCCATTCAAATTCTCCAACTGATCCATGTAGTAGCTTTTGTCAACCGTATCAAAACCAAAGCAATACTTACCGTTGTTCTCATTCCGGATCAGAACTAACTTAGTAACAATCGAAGCACCAGCCATAGCAGCGGCTAAGTTTTGGGAAGTGACAAAATCTTCTTCAACCTTACCCCTCCTTCTTCCATTAGGCGATCAATAGTTCAACCATCTGTTATTGTTCCCTCTAGTACTACATCCTAACATGAATCTAAGCTCAAAGGTGAAGGTTAATAAGATCATGCACTCAGTGCAATGAATTTGCAAGAGCGCATGATCTTCTTTAATCTTCACCTTTGAGCTTAGATTCTTGTTAGGCTCAATCAGTTTCTCCCTTGAAAAAAGTCACAACAACTAAATGTTTTTGTTGTTGATATCCTTCAATAATTCCATGTGACACCCATATGGTTTGTTTGATACTCATTATACACCTAAAATTAGTATATCAAAAGAAAAAAGTTATAAATGTCTCCACCATCCCTCATTTGTCAGCAACCTATGATGGAGCCAGTATTTTCATTAAGGGGATTTAAAATATGAAGAAGTAAGCACACCAAGAAGTCAAAAGGGGTTTGACATCTACTATCTATACATAAAAAGTAATTTTTAACCATGTATGTTTAGCATAATTTTCCGCCAAAGCAGATGAAAGTCTTGATCTTAATGGACTGTTGTGTGTTTAGTGAATAGAAAATTTCTGCATAAAGATAAGGCCAACATTTAAATATTTTAGTGAAGAGTGCAAAAATTAGCCTAAACTAAAAAAAATTTGTCTTTGACATTGGGCAGTGTCACATGATGGAAAATGTGACTTATCCAAGCTTGAACATTTCATTTTAGAAGAGTAAAATGCAAACTGTTGAGAGATGATTGCAGCTAACTCTTTCTAATTTTTTTTAGAGGTAATGGCCAGGATTTATCATGAATTAGATGCGTCACGTGTGACACATAGTTCAGTTTCAGAGACAGGACCTCAACAGCATATAGATGACGTGATAAGTCACAGCTTTCGCTCATTATCCATCTACTGAATGTCATCAATAGGATCAATATTTCCGTTCAAATAAGGCAGTTGTTCAGTGAATTGCTGGCTGTTCCTACGAGTATCAGTCACTGATGAAAGCACAGCAAGTTAGAAATGTTGTTCCCCTCATGCTACATTGCCAACTTCTCTACTGCTTCGTCCAAGGCCAGTAGTTCACCAAGCAGACCCCGTCGAACATAAAAGAAGGAAACGAATGGCAAACTCAGGGGAGAATTCTGTTCTTCCTGCTCCCACCTAGCCCGTGTTAAGCTGAAATTTTTGAACTCCATCACATCAAAAAGCATACTTGAGGGAAAACATGTTGGCAAAAATATTTGCTTCCATTTTAAAGAAGAATTTCTCACAGAGGACGAAATAATTCTATGGAAAATTGAGAAGATTAAGCTACACACCTGAGGGAAAATACCACTTATTTGTTGTCTACATTTATTCAATGAGAGGCACAATCTTTTCTTTGCATTAGGAGCAAAGAATTCTGCAACTAAATTGCTCCAAAACTTGATATTGAGCTCAGATTCTTGTTAGGTTCAAAGGATGTAGTACCAGAGTGAACAATAACAGATGGTGGAACTATCGATCGCCTGATGGAAGAAGAAGGAAGAGTTTTGGAGATTGGATGATACAACACGGGCTCAGCGGGAGTAGGACGAAATTCTCCCATGAGTTTGTCATTTGTTTCTTTCTTTTAGGTTCAACGGGCTCTAACAGATTCATCTAACTATCAAACAGATTCATCTGGATGAAGCAGTAGAGGAAGTTAGCGATGTAGCATAAGAAACTGCATTTCAAACATGCTCTGCCTTCATTAGTAAATGGATAATGCGCGAAAGTTATTACTTAAGAGCTCTGACTTATCACATCATCTATATGTTGTTGAGGCCCTGTCCTGAAACTGAACTATGTATCACGCGTATGCGACATGACGCAGCTAAGTCACGATGAATCCTAGCCATTGCCTCTGAAAAAACTGAAAAAAATAGGATGCTGTCCGAGGTCAAAGACATCATCTTTTTGAGTTTAGGCTCATCCACTTTTCACTAAGATATTTAAAGGTTGGCCTCATCTTTATGCAGACATTTGCTACTAACTAAGATAGTTAAAATTATTTTTTATGTATATAGTAGATTTTGAACCCCCTTTGGCTTCTTCGTGTGCTTACTTCTTCACATTTTAAACCCCCTTAATGAAAATTCCACTCCGTCATAGGTTGCAGACAGATAAGGGATGGGGTGGGGCATTTATAACTTCTTTCTTCTGATATACTAATTTTAGGAGTATAACGAGTATCAAAGAAACCATATGGGTGTCACATGGAATTAATGAATGATATCAACAAACATTTAGTTATTGCGACATTTTTTAAGTGAAGTATGGTTGAGTTATTTCATTACCTGCAGGTCCGATCCCATATTTCATGCTGTAGTCCAGTAGATCTTTCATACTGCAGACTATTTCTGATATCTACAATTCATGGATCTTTCATGCTGCAGACTATTTCTGATATCTACAATTCATCAAAAAGCGTCATTTTTCAATTCAAAACTGTTGAGAAGTTAGAAGAAATATTAAAGGTCTAATGTATCGCTTACTAGTGCTTTGATAACAAATATGCACAAAAGACTGAAGTCCCTTAAAACATGACAAACACAATAGTCGTTGAACAGTAGACAAGCTAAGGAAGAAAAGAATGTCAAGTGCAAGTGTCAAACTTGATGCAAAATCCTCGTCGCCTTTTGTTTTGTCTATAACTTGAGGTAGATTCCACTAGGCATTCTAATGTGCATGTAATCCACTGACAGGACAATTAGACTGAAATAAAGCTAAATACCTGGAGGGATCATACATAGCACTTGGGGTAACCATTGATCAATGTTTGGTCCAAACTTCTTGCTAATTCACGTATTGATGAGGCAGACCTGCTACAATTCATGAAGGTCAAAAACAGTATAACATGATTTCACTAAAATGAGAAGGACAATAACCTCATATAATATGAAATATTACAAGGGAAATGTTGAATATTCATACAGGACCAGTTTATGAATAATGTCATCAAAGTGTCCAAGCTTGCTCTTTTTGACCTTTTATTTGAGAGGTGCTATTTTTTCTTCTTGGCGAGGCAAATTTTAGAACCTAAGTGTTACAAAATCTTGTAAAGATATTTTATTACCTTATATAGTTAGCTGAATCATTGGAGAGATATGTAGGAATCATTAGAGATCTGTAGGATATTATCTTCTTCTAATGTATATATACATGTTATTCTGAGATAATAAAACACAGAGAATTCTGTAAACTTTCATGGTATCAGAGCCACTAGGCTCAATCCTGGTTCTGAATTTTTGGATCTTTTCCTAACATCTTGGGAAAAGGTTTCAGCTACTTGGGTTTGGCAAAATGCATCTAGGGTTGTTGTCTATCATCGTTTCATCAGTTCAAACGTTTCCAGATTGACTGCTGGTCTGAAATCTTTGTTTGGACAATAATTTCTTCACTTCCAGGTCTGTCTTTTGCCTTTGCATCAGTGACATCAAATCTGAAAATCACGTTGTGCTTCTGTGGTTGCTCGATTTAGTTCTAGTGTCGATTTATTGCTCTTTTCAACCAGTTTGTTGTTAGTGTTTTGATCCTTTGCAATTCTTGCTCACTTTCTTGGTTAAACAGTGAAAAGATTTTTGAGGATAAATTTTTCATGACAATTGTTCCAGCATTATCTAAAATTACAGGTTATAAATTAAATGGGTCTAACTATTTAGATTGGAGTAGAAAAATCAAGGTCTACTTGCGTAGTGTTGAAAAGGATGACCATCTTATCCAAGATCCTCCAACTAATGATAATAAAAAAGCTTGGCTTAGAGATAATGCTAGACTACTCTTGCAAATCATAAACTCTATTGATAATGAAGTAGTTGGTTTGGTTGATCACTGTGAGTTTGTGAAAGAGCTAATGGATTATCTGGAGTACTTATATTCTGGCAAAGGTAATCTATCTCGAATTTATGAAGTTTGTAAGGCTTTCTATCGTTCTGAGAAGGAATCTAAGTCACTCACTACATACTTCATGGACTTCAAGAAAACCTACGAGGAACTGAATGTACTTCTACCATTCAGTACTGATATCAAGGAGCAGCAAGCTCAGAGGGAACAAACGGCGATAATGAGTTTTTTAGCTGGACTTCCCTCTGATTTTGAGACTGCTAAATTACAAATTCTATCCAGTTCCGAGATCACCTCTCTTAAGAATATTTTCAGTCGGGTGCTGCGTACAGAGAGTACTCCGTCCAATCGACAGATCAATGTGCTTGTTGTAAAAGGGGGAGGAAAGAATAATGGAGGGAGATTGAACAACAATAATGATGCAGGGAGATGGAAAAACAACAATGATGCTGGAAAATGGAATCATAATAATGATGCAGGAAGGTGGAACAACAACAATAATGCTGGGAGATGGAATAATAACAAAGGAGGAGACAATGATGCTGGGAGATGGAACAGCGACAATACTTGTCGCTACTGTAAGGAACCTGGTCACATGAAGCAAAACTGTAAGAAATTACAGATTCGCTACCAACAGATTCAAAGTCAGACTGCCACTGTTGCTGCTGCTTCTAGTTCATCCTCAACTATTACAATTTCCGCTGATGAGTATGCAAGACTTACCAATGAATGAAATTACTCCAGCCCCTGCCCTTACTGAGTCAGGTAACAAATGAGCTCATTTCCTCCTCAAGCAACTGCATTATTGATTCGGGTGCCACAAATCACATGACAGGTAATCCTAAGATAATCTCTGAATTCCAATCACATAAAGTACCATCCTCGGTTACCATAGCTGATGGGTTTAGTTATACTATAGAGGGATCTGGAACCGTCAACCCACTTCATCTATTACTTTTTCCTCTGTGCTAGGCTTACCTAATCTTGCCTTTAATCTGATTTCAGTGAGTAAGCTTACCAAGGAACTACAATGTTTTGTCTCCTTATTTCCCGATTATTGCCTTTTTCAGGATCTTATGACGAAGTAGATTATAGGTAAAGGACATGTATCAGACGGTCTCTACATTCTTGATAAATGGGCGCCTCCATCGGTTGCTTGCTCCAGTATCGTTTCGTCATTTGAAGCATATTGTCGTTTGGGACACCCTTCTTTACCAGTTTTGAAGAAATTATGTCCTTAGTTTCATAATGTACCTTCAATAGATTATGAGTCTTGTCATTTTGCAAAACACCATAGAAGCTCGTTAAGTCCTAGAAATAATAAGCGAGTTGATTTTACTTTCCAATTAGTTCATTCAGATGTTTGGGGACCATGTCCTATTGTGTCTAAAGTTGGATTCAAATATTTTGTTACTTTTGTGGATGATTTTTCGCGAATGACATGGATTTACTTTATGAAAAATCGATCTGAAGTGTTCTCCCATTTCTCCAATTTTTGTGCTGAGATTAAGACAGTTTAATGCTTCTGTGACAATGCTAAAAAATTCATGTCAGCATCATTTCAGAACTACATGAATCAATATGGTATTCTTCATCAATCTTCATGTGTGGATACACCCTCTCAAAATGGAGCGGCTGAGAGGAAAAATAGACATTTGCTCGAGACTGCTCGTGCTTTGATATTCCAAATGAAGGTACCTAAGCAATTTTGGGCGGATGCGGTATCTACAGCTAGTTTTTTGATTAATCGCATGTCATCCACAGTGCTTAGTGGTGATATTCCCTATGGTATTCTCTTTCCTAATAAGCCATTATTTCCATTAGAGCCAAGGGTGTTTGGGAGTACTTGTTATGTTCGTGATGTGCGACCCCATGTTACTAAACTAGATCCAAAGGCCTTGAAGTGTGTCTTTTTGGGATCTTCTCGCTTGCAGAAGGGCTATCGGTGCTACTCTCCAACACTTACTTAACAGATACATGTTGTCAATAGATGTGGTGTTCTCTGAGAATGCTTCATTTTTTCCTCTCCAGACACTTCTCGTACTCAAAGGCAGGAAGAAGAAGAAGAATGGCTCATTTATAAGACCACTCAACCAAGCTCAGAACACCATAAAGAAGTTCCTGGTAGTGTTGAGCAGCCAACTGAAAATGTGTCTTCTGATGTTCCTCCTGTTCAAACAAAGCTGCCAATAGTTCAAGTTTATTCTAGGCGACAAGCGACCAATGATACATGTCCTGCACCAACTCTTTCGTCATCAGATCCTCTTTCGGTCTATCCCTCTTCTATAGAGAATCTTGACATTCCCATTGCTCTTTGCAAAGGTAAGCGTCAATGTCAATCAACATATTCCATTGCTAATTTTGTCTCATATGACCACTTGTCTCTTGCATCTTTATCTTTCATTGCTTCTCTGATTCTATCTTTGTACCCAAAATAGTCCGGGAAGCTTTGAGTCATCTTGGGTGGTATGATGCAATGCTTGAGGAGATACATGCGTTAGATGGAAATCATACTTGGGATTTGGTAGACTTACCAAAGGGGAAGAAGGCAGTGGGATGTAAATGGATTTTTACTGTCAAAGTAAATCCTGATGGTTCCGTGGCTAGGCTTAAAGCCAGACTAGCGGCTAAAGGATATGCCCAAACTTATGGGGTACATTATTCTGATACTTTTTCTCCGGTGGCCAAACTCACTTCGGTTTGGTTGTTTATTTCTCTAGCTGCTTCTAAGAATTGGCCGCTACATCAGTTGGATATCAAGAATGCATTTCTTCACGGTGATCTCCAAGAAGAAGTGTATATGGAGCAACCACCTGGTTTTGTTGCTCAGGGGGAGAATGGAAAAGTCTGTCACTTGAAGAAATCCTTGTACAGTCTAAAACAGAGTCCACGTGCTTGGTTTGGGAAATTTAGTGAGGTAGTTCAGAAATTTGGGCTTACAAAAAGCAAATGTAATCATTCAGTCTTCTACAAACAATCAGCAGTTGGTGTCATTCTTCTTGTTGTTTATGTTGATGACATTGTTATCACTGGGAGTGATTATGCAGGAAAATCTTCTCTTAAATCATTCTTGCATTCAACATTTCACACAAAAGACTTGGGACAATTGAAATACTTCTTGGGAATAGAAGTAAGTAGGAGCAAAAAGGGAATATTTCTATCTCAAAGAAAGTATATTCTTGATCTTCTCAAGGAAACTGGAAATTCAGCAGCCAAGCCTCATAGTACTCCAATGGTTCCTAATATGCAACTAACAAAAGATGATAGTGATCCCTTCGACGATCCAGAGAGTTACAGAAGATTAGTTGGGAAATTGAACTATCTCACTGTAACTCGTCCAGATATTGCTTATCCAGTAAGTGTTGTTAGTCAGTACATGTCCACGCCTACAGTCAAACATTGGGCAGCATTGGAGCAAATATTATGTTATTTGAAAAGCGCCCCTGGACTTGGCATAGTATATAGCAACCATGGACATAGTCGCATTGAGTGTTTTGCAGACGCTTGATTGGGCTGGATCCAAGATTGATAGAAGGTCTACTACTGGCTATTGTGTCTTTGTGGGTGGAAATTTGGTGTCATGGAGAAGTAAGAAACAGAATGTTGTATCTCGATCTAGTGCAGAATCGGAGTATAGAGCTATGGCACAATCTACATGTGAGATTATGTGGGTACATCACCTCTTAAGTGAAGTTGGGTTAAAGTATCCCTCACACGTGCAACTTTGGTGTGATAATCAAGTTGCTCTTCATATTGCCTCAAATCCGGTGTATCATGAAAGAACTAAGCATATTGAGGTGGACTGCCATTTTATTCGTGAAAAGATTCAAGAAAACTTGATTTCCACAAGCTATGTGAAGACAGGAGAGCAACTAGCTGACTTGTTCACAAAGACATTGAATGGAGCTCGAGTTAACTATTTGTGTAACATGCTGGGCATGATCAATATATATGCTCCAGTGAATGGAGCTCGAGTTAACTATTTGTGTAACATGCTGGGCATGATCAATATATATGCTCCAGCTTAACGGAGAGTGTTACAAAATTTTGTAAAGATATTTTGTTACCTTATATAGTTAGCTGAATCATAGGAGAGATATGTAGGAATCATTAGAGATCTGTAGGATATTTTCTTGCCTTAGATAAATCTTCTTCTAGTGTATATATACATGTTACTCTGAGATAATAAAACACAGAAGTAGGATATTCTCTTACTCATGCTTTGATAACAAATATGCACAAAAGACTAAAGTCCCTTAAACATGACAAATACAATAGTTGTTGAACAGTAGACAAGCTAAGGAAGAAAAGAATGTCAAGTGCAAGTGTCAAACTTGATGCAAAATCCTCGTTGTCTTTTGTTTTGTCTATAACTTGAGGTAGATTCCACTAGGCATTCTAATGTGCATGTAATCCACTGACAGGACGATTAGACTGAAATAAAGCTAAATACCTGGAGGGATCATACATAGCAGTTGGGGTAACCATTGATCAATGTTTGGTCCAAACTTCTTGCTAATTCACGTATTGATGAGGCCGACCTGCTACAATTCATGAAGATCAAAAACAGTATAACATGATTTCACTAAAATGAGAAGGACAATAACCTCATATAATATGAAATATTACAAGGGAAATGTTGAATATTCATACAGGACCAGTTTATGAATAATGTCATTAAAGTGTCCAAGTTTGCTCTTTTTGACCTTTTATTTGAGAGGTGCTATTTTGTCTTCTTGGTGAGGCAAATTTTAGAACCTAAGCAATTTGTTCTTCATTCCTAGATTCTTCCATAGGCTCGGATGACAAAAAAATTGTTGGAAAACGTTTGGAATGATGTCTGATACTCTCAAACTTCAAAATTGCATTATCTTTGACATCCTCACTTCCACACACACTAGGGTTCTCCAAAATGATGTTGTCGACTTGCTCTAATACAAATTCTTCCACTTCAGAGTATAAGTAGGCTTCTATTGTCATATCATAAATAGTATATTATTGGTCATTCAACAGTACATATTCGAGATGGAATTATTATGTCATGAACTGTACTAGTTGACAGTTGGATAAGCAACCAACTTGTTTGAGTTTCTTTGAAATTCTTCAGCAGAAGTTCTTGAACTACTCTCAGCAAAAAGTTGGTATTTGTGGATTGCATCATTAAGTTGATGAACCTGGATAAATAATGTTTAACAAACTCACTGTGCTTCTCGACAAGTCTGTGCTTCTTTCCAAACTCTCACACACACGAAAAAAAAAACGTAATAAGGGCAAGTAGGGATGGAGTCAGGGTACTGCAAAGGAGTTCATCTGAATCGCTCTTCAAAAAATTACATTATATAAGTTCAAAATAATATTTTATGTATATATGATATAACGTTGATTCCCCTTGATTTCTTCGTGTGTTTACCTCTTTAAATTTTGAACCCTAAGAAAAAATCCTAGATATGCTATAGAGGGAAAGTATTATGTAATTATGACTAATTAGAATCAAAACATCTTTTCCTATATAAGAGATTTAGGTACCATTTGGACATAGAAGTTTATTCCTTTTTTCCAAAACATTGTTTGTGTACATATTTGGACTGATGTTTTGGTTAGTTTTTGAAGACGCATTTTTAAAGCTTGTCTCGATTTCTTTATAAGTGAAATGCATATCCAAATGCCACTTTCAACATACAAGTACCATTTTCAGCTTCAACGTTAAAAACTCTTTTTCCCAAAACTCGATCTAAATTATGTCCAAACACCTATTTAAGAAACCTTACCTCTAATAATTAAAGAAGCTAAATTAGGATAGAATATTCTCCATATCTATATCATATATTCTTGACTTATTATTGTATATTTTCTGATTTTGTCTGAGACTGTACCTTTAATTACATGTTAGGATTCATTAGTTTTATTGATATTGTGGGATCCTTTACCACATAATTCTTTTGTATTTTAACAACAAATTGTATCAATGAAAGGCATAGAAAATCATTTCATATGTACTCTACTCCATTTGGGTATTAGAGCTATCAACACTCAAACGAGTATAGACTTATAATCATCTTCCCATCTTATTCATCAAGTTTTTTCCCTTTCCTTTCCAAACCACCTAAAATCAATGGCGGGTTAATCTTCTTCGGACATCAATCTGAACAACAACGACACAACTAACACTTCATCTACAATTTTTAATGTTGGTGAAACCAAATAGCAAATCATTAGTACACATCTGACAGCACAACTTCCAATCAAACTTACTAGTGGTGCAAACTTTGCAATTTGGAAAGCTCAAATCCAAAAGGTCATGAATGGGTTTGACTTAATGGGCTATCTTGATGGTTACATCACACCACCTCCACGCACCATTAAGCAAGACACACAAGATGTTGTCAACCCAGATTTCAAAATTTGGTTTCAGCATGATAATCTTATCTGCAACGCCTTAATCGCATCTGTACTGTTGACTCCACCATTGCACCACCAATTGCCTCTACTGAAACTTCAAAAGCAGCATGGGATTATTTGCATACCGCGTATGCAAATAGATCTCAAACTAGGATCTACTGTCTTCGAGATGCATTGGCAAAAGTTCAGCGAGATCAAAAATATGTCATCGAATATCTCGGGGAAATAAGAACTATCACTGATGAACTAGCAGTTGCCAGTGCTCGCACTTCTAACAAAGAGTTGATTGTCAAGATTTAGAGTGGCCTTGGACCTGAATATGAGGCCCTAAGTACAGCCATTCATTCAAGAGATTCTCTTATTTCATATGAGGAATTGGCACACAAGCTCACAGATCATGAACTTTATCTAAAGCAACCTGAAAAGAAACAACCACCAACTCCAATCACTGCTCAAGTTGCACAACGAACAACTAATCACAATAACAATAGCAACAGGCAACCTCGTCACTGGTCTAGTCAGCCTCAATGGTGTCCACAAACCACTCCTTCGGGAATGCAACAATGGCGTACCCAACAAACTCAAAGTAATGGCAACTTCTCCTAGCCATGGTGTCCCACCATCCCTCTGCAGGCCAAAATGCAAATTCAATGTCAATTATCTGAAAAGTTTGGCCACACTGCAAATGTTTGTCATTCCAAGTCACATAACCATTATGAAGCTAAGGCTATGTTTGTTGCTCGATCTTCTTCCAATACTTCTCCATGGATGCAGGATTCCGGTGCCTCACATCATATTACTTCTGATTCTCAGAATATAGACTCTCCAGATAAATACACGGGTCTTGAACTAGTTTTAATGGGTGATGATAATGGTATTTCGATCACTCACACTGGTTCCATAGCACTAAATACTCTCATACATTCTTTTTCTCTACATAATATTTTCTGTGTTCCATCCATCAAAAAGAATGTTATATCTATTTCAAAATTTTGTCAACAAAACAGAACATCTATTGAATTTTTTTCCTTTCTCTTTTGTTGTGAAGGACTGTGGTGCACCACTGTTACAAGGCTGGAATAGAGATAACTTAAGGCTGGAATAGAGATAACTTTACGAATGGCCAAAGTTTGAAAGTTCAGCACATTCATCTCCTACCGCCTACGTAGTAAATACTTCTAAAGTTCCTTTATTCTGTGGCATTGTCGTATAGGACATCCTAATATCCGTCTCTTAAAGCTTCTTTTAAGAAAATACAAGCTACCTTATCTTAATAATTTTCAATATTGTAATTCATGTAATTGCAATAAAAGCCACAAGAGTCCTTTCTCACATAACACTTTGCAAAGTTCAAAGCCTTTTAAAACACTTTATACTGATTTTTGGGGTCCTTCACCCGTTCCCTCCCTTGATCAAAAGCATTATTGTGTTAGTTTAGTTGATCAATTTACCAATTACATTTGGCTCTATACTCTCAAACAAAAAAAGTGATGTAGTAAAGGTCTCTTTTGAATTCCATCCACTCATTGAGAATTTTTTTCGGTACTAAGATTCTCACCCTATATTCTGATGGGGGAGGAGAATTTAAGGGACTAAAACCGCTTCTTGCTGAATTTGGGATTCAACATTTATCCTCTCCCCCATATATCCCACAAAGAATTGCTTTAGCTGAAAGACGCCATAGGCACATTATAGAAACTTCTAGAACCCTACTTCACCAGGCATCACTACCTCCCCATTTTTGGAGCTTTGCTTGCCGAACTACTGTTTACCTAATTAATAGATTTCCTGCACCCTCAAATAATATTTCTCCATATCAAGTTTTCTTTGGTACAACTCCCAATGCATTTTCACTTTTTACATTTGATTGCTTATGTCATCCTTGGCTAAAGCCATATACTAAAAATAAACATGAACCAAGATCCACACCATGTGTCTATTTAGAATTCTCCACTCACTTTCATAGTCATCAATGCTTTGATCCCCAATCCTCAAAAATATATTTCTCTAGAGACGTAAAGTTTATGGAAAATATTTTTCCTTATGAACTTATCTTTTCCAAATATAAGGGAGTCTCTAAAAATATTTTATGATTTTATGTTGCATCCGATTCAAATACATCTTCCCCTACTCAATATTGCCAAGATCATACATTATCTTTCCTATTACTCTAAGAAGTCCACTTCCAATCAAAGATCCAAGCTTGGATCATCGTACAACTGACTCTACTGAACCAGCAATAGTTGTGCGTCCTTCGTCAGAGCTTCCAGCAAACCAACAAAATCAGGTAACTTCCTCCCCTAATGATAATTCTCTTTTTACTGTTGAATCGTCCACAATTTCCCCTTCTCAGAACAACCATCCTTCACCACCACAACGCCCTATCACTCGCTCACAACATAAAATCACTAAGCCCAATCCAAAGTATGCATCTATGGTCACCCTTAAATCCCAAACCACTGATCACAGTTAAACAAGCTTGCAAGGACCCACAATGGAGATAAGCTATGCAAAGTGAATTTGACGCTCTCATGAGCAGCAAAACGTGGAACCTTATTCCTCCATCTGATCACCAAAATATCATGGAGAATAAATGGATCTTCCACATCAAGCGCAAACCTGATGAATCAATTGAACGATACAAGGCTTGCCTTGTAGCCAAAGGTTTCACTCAACGACCTCGAATCGACTATGTTGATACTTTCAGTTCGGTTGTCAAACCAACAACCATTCGAAGAGTACTTGCCATCGCCACCTAAAACAAGTGTCGCTTCATCAACTAGACATAAATAATGCTTTTCTACAAGGTACATTGACTGAGGAAGTCTTCATGAAACAACCAAACGGTAGGATGTCCTCTTTTGATATACTAATTTTAGGAGTATACCAAGTATCAAAGAAACAATATTGGTGTCACATGGAATCGATGACTGATATTAACAACAAAAACATTTAGTTGTCGCGACATTTTTTAAGGGAAGAATGGATAAATATAATTTTCATGATGCAGAATAAGGAAACAAAGTAAAGAATGCCTTGAAACAGTGTGATTGGGATGAAGACAAAACCTGGAGGCTTCGGTAGTAGCGCTTGGGATAACCATTGATCAATGTTTTGTCCAAACTCCTTGTTTGTTCGCGTATTGATGCGGCAAACCTGCAGTGATTCATGAATTAGAAAAGATCTTCATTTCATACAAAACTAGTAAAGTCGTAGAAAGAAAGGAAAACTTACATTACTATAGTTTCTTGACATGCAACTGCTACTGATCAAAGAGCGCCATGAAGTTTTCAGTCGAACTGCATGTCATGTCATCGATGGGATCAATTTTTCCGTTCAAATAAGGCAATTGTTCAGTGAATTGCTGGCTGTTCCTACGAGTATCATTAACTGATGGAGGCACAGCTAGTTAAAAATGTAGTTCCTCTCATGCCACATCGCCAACTTTTCTACTGGTTCGTCCAAAAGGCCAGTAGTTCACCAAGCAGACCCCATCAAACCTAAAAGTAGGAAACAAATGGCAAACTCAGGGGAGAATTCTGATCTTCCTTCTCCCACCGAGCCTGTGTTGAACTAAAATTTTTCAATTCCATCACATCAAAAAGCATACTTAAGGGAAAACATGTTGGCAAAATATCTACTTCCATTTTCAAGAATTTCTCACAGAGGACGAAATAATCCTATGTAAAATCGACGGGAAGATTAAGCTAAACACCTAAGGAAAATACCACTTATTTGTTGTCTACGTTTACTCGGTGAGAGGCACAATGACCTGTCCTTCGGCTTTGACAACAGCTGCGGCTGAGCTACCATGTTCTGGTCCTCGAGCAATGGGGTGGAAAGAGCAAGTAATTTGTTATCAGTTGCCATTTTGGTTCCTTCCAATTGCCTCTGAAGATATTGGAAAAGTAGGATTAGTAAATCTTTGGCAAATAATAGTTTAACCAAAAATGATATGATTAGAGTATTAAGTAACAAGCAATACATGGAATAAAAATTCTTGTTGAATACGAATAAAAATCTCATATTGATAGTTGATAAGGAAAATAATCAATGTATAAGGTGGCGTGAGGCCTTCCGGGAAAAACGTTGATGGCTT
The DNA here is from genome assembly GCA_029948455.1 of Solanum rostratum. Classification (NCBI taxonomy): domain Eukaryota; kingdom Viridiplantae; phylum Streptophyta; class Magnoliopsida; order Solanales; family Solanaceae; genus Solanum; species Solanum rostratum. The sequence goes on along the minus strand of CM057053.1, from coordinate 9,020,939 downwards.
GGCAGTATCACACCATGTTAAGAGTTTCATTAGGCGGAATTAGCTCAACACTTGTAATTCAAAATTAATGTTTATACTCACTGATTTTAGTATTAGCTAAACTTGAGCTCCATAATAAAGGAGTGCTTTTATGAAACTTATATTGGGTGTTTTTTGTACAAAGTCCCTAACATATAAAAAAAGGACAATGATTTGTTTTGATTTTATCCTCAACATTAATTACTTATTGTACGAATCATTTTCCAAGACTTAAGACTATACGCCGATTAATATGGGTGTTCTGGTGCAATACTCATATCAATCGTTGTTTCTTACGGAGAACCAGAACCAAAACTTTGAAAAAAGTTTTAAGAACAACTAGTTATAGCTATTATAACAATGAAAGAAGAAAAGATCTTCATTTCATACAAAACAAACTAGTAAAAGTAATAGAAAGAAAGAAAAACTTACATTACTAAAGGTTCTTAACGTGCAACTGCTACTGATCAAAAAGCACCATGAAATTTTCAGTCAAACTGAATATCATTGATAGGATCAATTTTTCCGTTCAAATAAGGCAATTGTTCAGTGAATTTCTGGCTGTTCCTACAAGTGTCATTCACTGATGAAGGCAGAGCAAGTTTGACATGCAGTTCCCGTCATATTGCTATATCGCCAACTTCCTCCACTGCTTCATCCAAGAGGCCAGCCGTTCACGTAGAAGACCCCGCTGAACCGAATGGAAAGAAACAAATGACATACTCAGGGGAGAATTCTGCTCTTGCTGCTCCCATCGAGCCCATGGTGAATCAGCCAATCTCCACAACTCCTCCTTCCTCTTCCATTAGGCAATCAATAGTTCAACCATCCGTTATTGTTCCCTCTAGTACTGCATCCTCTGAACCTGACAAGATCTTCTTCAACCTTCACCTTTGAGCTCGGATTCTTGATAGGTTCAACGGATATAGGTTCAACGGATGTAGTACTAGAGGAAACAATCAAGATGGTTCAACTCTCGATCGCCCAATGGAAGAAGAAGGTGGAGTTGTGGAAACCGGCTGACTCAAAACGGGCTTGGTGGGAGCAGGAGGAACAGAATTCTCCTCTGAGTTTGTCATTTCTTTCTTTTTGGTTCAATGAGGTCTGCTTGGTGAACTACTGGCCTTTTGAACGTAGCAGTCGAAGAAATTGTCAGTGTAGCATGAGGGGAACTACATTCCAAACTTGTTGTGCCTTCATCAGTAGATGGATAATGAGCGAGACTTATTACTGAAGAGCTTTGACTTATCGTGTCATCTATACGTTGTTGAGGTCCAGTCTCTTTAACTGAACTATGTGCCACATGTGATGCTGCTAATTCATGATGAATCCTGGCCACTGCCTCTAAAAAATTAGAAAGAGTTAGCTACAATTAGAAAGAATGCCTTGAAATAGTATGGTTGAGTTATTTCATTACCGGCAGGTCCGATCCCATATTTCGTGGTGTAGTCCATTAGATCTTTTTTACCAATGCTTTGATAACAAATATGCGCAAAAGAGTGAAGTCCCTTAAACATGACAAAGGCAAACACAATAGTCGTTGAACAGTAGACAAGCGAAGGAGAAATGAATGTCAAGTGCAAGTGTCAATCTTGATGCGAAATCCTTGTTGCCTTTTGTTTTATCTATAACTTGAAGTAGATTACACAAGGCATTCTAATGTGCATGTAATCCACTGAAAGGATGATTAGACTGAAAAAAAGCTAAATACCGGAGGGATCGGACATAGCGCTTGGGATAACCATTGATCAATGTTTTGTCCAAACTCCTTGCTAATTCACATATCGATGAGGCAAATCTGCAGCAATTCATGAAGGTCAAAAATAGTATAACATTGTTTCACTAAATGAGAAGGACAATAACCTCATATAATATAAGATATTACAATGGAAATGTCAAATATTCAACAAAATTATATTTTATGCATATATGGTAATTGTTGCATCCCCTTGGTTTCTTCGTGTACCCCCTAAGTAAAAATCCTGGATATTCCATCGAAGGCAAGTATCAAGTATTTAGGTTATAGTTAGTGTAATCGAATAGATGTTGATGCTTTATTTCAATAGGTAAGCAAGATATATATACAATACATTAGGTGCTAATTTAGGAAAGAAAATAAAGAGAGATTCCTAAAGATCAACTAGTAATTACAAAGGATTCCTAAAGATCTTCTAGCTAATTATGACTATGTATATTGCTAAGAATGATGTCTATATACATTTTGTAACACTCCCCCTCAAGTTGGAGCATAGATGTTGATCATGCCCAACTTGTTGCAAAGGTAATCAACCTGAGTTCCATTCACTGCCTTTGTAAGCAAATCAGCTACCTGCTCTCCTGTCTTCACATAACTAGTAGAAATCAAGTTTTCTTGAATCTTCTCACGAATAAAGTGGCATTCAACTTCAATATGTTTAGTTCTTTCATGATACACTGGGTTTGAGGCAATATGAATAGCAGCTTGATTATCACACCAAAGTTTTGCCGGCATATGATGCTTCAACCCAATTTCAGTTAAAAGATGATGTATCCACATGATTTCACTCGTAGACTGTGACATAGCTCTATACTCAGATTCTGCACTGGATCGAGATACAACACTTTGCTTCTTACTCCTCCATGATACTAAGTTTCCTCCAACAAAGACACAATAGCCTGTAGTAGATCTTCTGTCAATTTTGGAACCAGCCCAATCAGCATCTGCAAAACACTCGATACGAGTATGGTTGTGATTGCTATACAGTATGCCAAGTCCAGGAGCTCCTTTCAAGTAACATAGGATCTGTTCCAAAGCTGCCCAATGCTTCACCGTAGGTGTAGACATGAATTGACTAACGACACTTACCGCAAAAGCAATATCTGGACGAGTCACTGTGAGGTAGTTTAACTTTCCAACTATCCTCCTATATCTCTCTGGGTTATCAAAAGGCTCGCTATCATCTTTCAGAAGATGTACACTGGGAACCATTGGAGTACTGCAAGGTTTGGCTGCCAATTTTCCAGTTTCTACAAGTAGGTCAAGAATATACTTTCTTTGATATAGAAGAATTCCCCTCTTGCTTCTATTTACTTCTACTCCCAAAAAGTATTTCAACTGGCCTAAGTCCTTTGTATGGAACCTAGTATGCAAGAAAGACTTAAGGGAAGATATCCCCTCAGAATCACCTCTTGTGATGACAATGTCATCAACATATACAACAAGAAGGATACTGCCAGCTGCAGATAGTCGGTAGAAGACCGAGTGATCACATTTGCTCATTTTCAGCCCAAACTCCTGAACTACCTCACTAAACTTGCCAAACCAAGCCCGTGGACTCTGCTTCAATCCAAAAGGATTTCTTCAAATGACAGACTTTTCTATACTCCCCTGAGCAATAAAACCGGGTGGTTGCTCCATATATACTTCCTCTTGAAGATCACCATGAAGAAATGCATTCTTGATATCTAGTTGATGTAAAGGCCAATTCTCAGAAGCAGCTAAAGAAATGAACAAACGCACAGAAGTGAGTTTGGCAACAGGAGAAAAGGTGTCTGAATAGTCCACTCCATAAGTCTGAGCATATCCTTTAGCCACAAGCCTGGCCTTAAGTCTTGCCACGGAACCATCTGGATTAACTTTCACTGTGAACACCCACTTACATCCTACTGGTTTCTTCCCGTCTGGTAAATCCACCAAATCCCATGTGTGATTTTCCTCTAATGCATGTATTTCCTCAAGCATCGCATTCGACCATCCGGGATGATGCAAAGCCTCTTTCACACTTTTGGGCGTAGAAACAGAGTCTAAAGAAGCAATCAAGGATCTAGATGCAGGAAACAAGCGATCATAGGAAACAAAGTTAGCAATAGAATATGTGGATTTGCAAGTCCGTGTACCTTTACGGAGAGCAATAGGAAGGTCAAGATTTTCTGGAGGGTCAAAAGGAGGAGGATCAGATAAAAGAGGAATTGGTGCAGGACATGTAGCATTAGTCTCTTGTCTCCTCGAATAAACTTGAACAATAGGTGGTCTTACTGGAACATGTGTTGAAGGCGCAGTAGTCGAGTGGTGCTCAATACAGTAACTAGGAGATGGAAGAGTAGCATCACTTGATTGCTCAACACGAGTAACCTGATAAACTAACCACTCATCTTCCTCCCTCTGACTTGTAGAATTAGGAGGGTTATAAAAGAAAGGTGTACTCTTTGAAAATATCACATCATTTGACACTAGATATTTTCCAAGTTCAGTAGAATAACATCGATACCCCTTTTGAAGACGAGAATAACCCAAGAAAACACACTTCAATGCCTTAGGGTCCAACTTGGTAACAGATGGTCGTACATCTCGAACATAACAAGTGCTTCCGAATACTTTTAGTTCCACCGGGAATAATGTCTTGTTTGGAAAAAGAACATTATAAGGTGTATTACTAATAAGCACTGTCGATGGCATGCGATTAATCAGAAAACAAGCGGTAGAGACTGCATCGGCCCAAAATTGTTTAGGAACTTTCATTTGGAACAAAAGTGCTCGGGTTGTCTCAAGTAGATGCCTATTCTTCCTCTCAGCAACTCCATTTTGAGATGGTGTATCAACACATGATGACTGATGGAGAATACCATGTTGTCTCATGTAGGATTGAAACAACTCTGACATGTATTCTTTTGCACTATCACTCCTTAAAATACGCACTGAAGCATTGAATTGAGTTTTGACTTCAGCACAAAAGGCACAAAAGTGAGTAAACACTTCAGAGCGACTTTTCATAAAATAAATCCAAGTCATCCGAGAGAAATCATCCACAAAAGTGACAAAATACTTATATCCATTTTTAGAAACAACAGGACATGGTCCCCAAACATCAGAATGAATTAACTCAAAAGCTGACCCAACTCGCTTATTAACCCTTGGAGCTAATGTGATGCGGTGATGTTTTGCAAATCGGCATGATTCACACTCCAAATAATGAACATTTTGAAACTGGGGACAAAGCTTCTTTAACAAAGGTAAAGAAGGATGTCCCAATCGACAGTGTGCTTCAAATGGAGAGATGACACTTGAGCAGGCAACAAATCGAGGCTCATATTCATCAAGGATATATAGATCATCAATTACATGTCTTTTACCAATAACCTTATGCGTCGCAAGATTACGAAACAAGCAATGATCAGGAAAGAAGGAAATATAACAGTTAAGATCTCTGGTAAGTTTACTCACAGAAATCAAATTGAAGGCCAACTTCGGTAAATTTAATACAGATGACAGGGTAATGGAGGAGGTTGCTTTGACTGTCCCAGATCCCACAATGTTACATGTTGACCCATTGGCTACTGTGACAGGAGAGGGTGCTTTGTGTGATCGAAAGGTAGAAAATATATTAGGATTACCTGTCATATGATTTGTAGCACCTGAATCAATCACCCAGTTGTTCGAAGAGGAGACCAAAGATGCTTTTCTTGAATCAACAAGGGTAGTAACTGAATTGAATTCTTTAATGGAATTCTGATACTTAGAGAATTGTGCGAACTCATCCGCCGAAACCAAAATTTTCTCACCCTTCTGATTTGTAGCCATACTTCCTTCTCAATGAAGAACTTAAGAATAACCAAGCTTCAAAAGGTCCCCAATAATATTAGATTCCAAGAAAAAGTAGAAGCCAATTCACCCAGCAAAATAATTGTAGCCGATGCTCAAAATCAAGAACATCCACAAAACACTAATATTGGACAGAACTTGATACTCGCAGCAGCACCAAACAGAAAACTAGATCTGAATTGATGAGGCTACAAAGAAAAATATGATCCTAGAAGTAGTTTTTTTTTAGAAACCTAGGAACCTGGAAAGTGATGAAGTGTTCTCCAAACAATGTATCAAACAAACGAAACTCGAGGTAGTAACTGACTAGATGACACTAGATGTTGAATCCCGAAAGACAGTAAAACAAGATCGAGCTGCCTTTTTTTTCAAACAAAGCCAAAACAGGATCAAGGAGCCTATAGGCTCTGATACCATGTAATCGAATAGAAGTTGATGCTTTATTTCAATAGGTAAGCAAGATATATATACAATTCATTAGGTGCTAATTTAGGAAAGAAAATAAAGAGAGATTCCTAAAAATCAACTAGTAATTACAAAGGATTCCTAAAGATCTTCTAGCTAATTATGACTATGTATATTGCTAAGAATGATGTCTATATAAATTTTGTAACATTAGAATCAAAGGAACATCTTTCCCCTATAAGACATAGGAACCATCTATGCATGGAAGTTTTTTTCCTATTCTCCAAAACATTGTTTGGGTATACGTTTGGACTTATTTTTCAGTTAGTTTTTGAAGACACATATTTCAAACTTGTCTAAATCACAAAACTTCAACTCTTTAAGTGAAATGCATGTTCAAAGCTTTGAAGAAAGTTCATGCACTTATTGCAAAAGAAGAAAATACCGTCATTTCATACAACACAAACTAGTAAAAGTTATAGGAAGAAAGGAAAACTTACATTATCAAAGTTTCTTAACATGCAACTGCTACTGGTCAAAAAGTACCCTGAAGTTTTCGATCGAACTGAATGTCATCGATAGGATCAATTTTTCCGTTCAAATAAGGCAACTGTTCATTGAATTGCTGGCTGTTCCTCGATCAAATTTATGTTCAAACACCTATTTAAGAAACCTTCCCTCTAATAATTAAAGAAGCTAAATTAGGCTAGAATATTCTCCATGTCTATATCATATATTCTTGACGTATTATTGTATATTTTCTGATTTTATCCGACTCTGCACCTTTAATTACTTGATAGGATTCATTAGTTTTATTGATATTGTGGGATCCTTTACCACATAGTTCTTTGTATTTAAACAACAAATTGTATCAATACTCTATACTCTATACTCTCAAAAAAAAAAGTGATGTAGTAAAGGTCTTTTTTTAATTCCATCCACTCATTTTGAACTTTTTCGGTACTAAGATTCTCACCCTATATTTTGATGGGGAAGGAGAATTTAAGGGACTAAAACCACTTCTTGCTGAATTTGGGATTTAACGTTTATCCTCTCCCTCATATATCCCACAAAGAATTGCTTTAGCTGAAAGACGCCATAGGCACATTATAGAAACTGCTAGAACACTACTTCACCAGGCATCACTACCTCCCTATTTTTGGAGCTTTGCTTGCCGAATTACTGTTTACCTAATTAATATATTTCCTGCACCCTCAAATACTATTTCTCCATATCAAGTTTTCTTTGGTACAACTCCCAATGCATTTTCACTTTTTATATTTGGTTGCTTATGTTATCCTTGGCTAAAGCCATATACTAAAAATAAACATGAACCAAGATCCACACCATGTGTCTATTTAGGATTCTCCACTCACTTTCATAGTCATCAATGCTTTGATCCCCAACCCTCAAAAATATATTTCTCTAGAGACGTAAAGTTTATGGAAAATATTTTCCCTTATGAACATATCTTTTCCAAATATAAGGGAGTCTTTCAAAATATTTTATGATTTTACGTTGCATCTGATTCAAATACATCTTCCTCTACTCAATATTGCCAAGATCATACATTATCTTTTCCTATTACTCTAAGTAGTCCACTTCCAATCAAAGATCCAAGCTTGGATCATCGTACAACTGACTCTACTGCACCAGCAATAGTTGTGCGTCCTTCGTCAGAGCTTCCAGCAAACCAAAAAAATCAGGTAACTTCCTCCCCTCATGATAATTCCCTTTTTATTGTTGAATCGTCCACAATTTCCCCTTCTCAGAACAATCATCCTTCACCACCACAACGCCCTATCACTTGCTCACAATATAAAATCACTAAGCCCAATCCAAAGTATGCATCTATGGCCACCCTTAAATCCCAAATACCACTGATCACAGTTAAACAAGCTTGCAAGGACCCATAATGGAGATAAGCTATGAAAGTGAATTTGACGCTCTCATGAGCAGCAAAACGTGGAACCTTATTCCTCCATCTGATCACCAAAATATCATGGAGAATAAATGGATCTTCCACATCAAGCGCAAACCTAATGAATCAATTGAACGTTACAAGGCTTGCCTTGTAGCCAAAGGTTTCACTCAACGACCTCGAATTGACTATGATGATACTTTCAGTCTGGTTGTCAAACCAACAACCATTCGAAGATTACTTGCCATCGCCACCTAAAACATGTGTCGCTTCATCAACTAGACATAAATAATGCTTTTCTACAAGGTACGTTGACTGAGTAAGTCTTCATGAAACAACCAAAAGGTAGGATGTCCTCTTTTGATATACTAATTTTAGGAGTATAACGAGTATCAAAGAAACAATATTGGTGTCACATGGAATCAATGACTGATATCAACAACAAAAACATTTAGTTGTCGCGACATTTTTTAAGGGAAGAATGGATAAATATAATTTTCATGATGTAGAATGAGGAAACAAAGTAAAGAATGCCTTGAAACAGTGTGGTTGAGAGGAAGCCAAAACCTGGAGGCTTCGGTAAAAGAGCTTGGGATAACCATTGATCAATGTTTTGTCCAAACTCCTTGTTAGTTCGCGTATTGATGCGGCAAACCTGCAGCAATTCATGAATTAGAAAAGATCTTCATTTCATACAAAACTAGTAAAGTCGTAGAAGGAAAGGAAAACTTACGTTACTATAGTTTCTTGTCATGCAACTGCTACTGATCAAAGAGCACCATGAAGTTTTCAGTCGAACTGAATGTCATCGATGGGATCAATTTTTCCATTTAAATAAGGCAATTGTTCAGTGAATTGCTGGTTGTTCCTACGAGTATCATTCACTGATGGAGGAACAGCTAGTTAGAAATGTAGTTCCCCTCATGCTACATCGCCAACTTTTCTACTGGTTCGTCCAAAAGGCCAGTAGTTCACCAAGCAGACCCCGTCAAACCTAAAAGAAGGAAACAAATGGCAAAATCAGGGGAGAATCCTGTTCTTCCTTCTCCCACCGAGCCTGTGTTGAACTGAAAATTTTCAATTCCATCACATCAAAAAGCATACTTAAGGGAAAACATGTTGGCAAAATATTTACTTCCATTTTCAAGAATTTCTCATAGAGGACGAAATAATCCTATGGAAAATCGACGAGAAGATTAAGCTAAACACCTAAGGAAAATACCACTTATTTGTTGTCTACGTTTACTCGGGAGAGGCACAATGACCTGCCCTTCGGCTTTGACAACAGCTGAGGCTGAGCTCACATGTTCTGGTCCTCGAGCAATGGGGTGGAAAGAGCAAGTAAGTTGTTATCAGTTGCCATTTTGGTTCCTTCCAATAGCCTCTGAAGATACTAGAAAAGCAGGATAAGTAAATCATTGGCAAATAATAGTTTAACCAAAAATGATATGATTAGAGTACTAAGTAACAAGCAATACAGGGAAAAAAGGTTCTTGTTGAATACGAACAAAAATCTCATATTGACAGTTGATAAGGAAAATAATCAATGTACAAGGTGGTGTGAGGCCTTCCAGGAAAAATGTTGATGGCTTGCCAGTATCACACCATGTTATGAGTTTCATTAGGCGGAATTAGCTCAACACTTGTAATTCAAAATTAACGTTTATACTCATTGATTTTAGTATTAGCTAAACTTGAGCTCCATAATAAAGGAGTGCTTTTATGAAACTTATATTGGGTGTTTTTTATACAAAGTCCCTAACATATAAAAAAAAGGACAATGATTTGTTCTGATTTTATCCTCAACATTAATTACTTATTGTACGAATCATTTTCCAAGACTTAAGACTATACATCGATTAATATGGGTGTTCTGGTGCAATACTCATATCAATCATTGTTTCTTACGGAGAACCAGAACCAAAGCTTTGAAAAAAGTTTTAAGCACAACTAGTTATAGCTATTACAACAATGAAAGAAGATAAGATCTTCATTTCATACAAAACAAACTAGTAAAAGTAATAGAAAGAAAGAAAAACTTACATTACTAAAGGTTCTTAACATGCGACTGCTACTGATCAAAAAGCACCATGAAGTTTTCAGTCGAACTGAATATCATTGATAGGATCAATTTTTCCGTTCAAATAAGGCAATTGTTCAGTGAATTTCTGGCTGTTCCTACAAGTGTCATTCATTGATGAAGGCAGAGCAAGTTTGACATGCAGTTCCCGTCATACTGCTATATCGCCAACTTCCTCCACTGCTTCATCCAAGAGGCCAGCCGTTCACCTAGAAGACCCCGCTGAACCGAATAGAAAGAAACAAATGACATACTCAGGGGAGAATTCTGCTCTTGCTGCTCCCATCGAGCCCATGGTGAATCAGCCAATCTCCACAACTCCTCCTTCCTCTTCCATTAGGCATTCAATAGTTCAACCATCCGTTATTGTTCCCTCTAGTCCTGCATCCTCTGAACCTGACAAGATCTTCTTCGACCTTCACCTTTGAGCTTGGATTCTTGATAGGTTCAACGGATATAGGTTCAACGGATGTAGTACTAGAGGAAACAATCAAGATGGTTCAACTCTCGATCGCCCAATGGAAGAAGAAGGTGGAGTTGTGGAAACCGGCTGACTCAACACGGGCTTGGTGGGAGCAGGAGGAACAGAATTCTCCCCTGAGTTTGTCATTTCTTTCTTTTTGGTTCAATGAGGTCTGCTTGGTGAACTACTGGCATTTTGAACGTAGCAGTCGAAGAAGTTGTCAGTGTAGCATGAGGGGAACTACATTTCAAACTTGCTGTGCCTTCATCAGTAATGGATAATGAGCGAGACTTATTACTGAAGAGCTCTGACTTATCGTGTCATCTATACGTTGTTGAGGTCCTGTCTCTTAAACTGAACTATGTGTCACACATGATGCTGCTAATTCATGATGAGTCCGGGCCACTTCCTCTAAAAAATTAGAAAGAGTTAGCTACAATTAGAAAGAATGCCTTGAAATAGTATGGTTGAGTTATTTCATTACCTGCAGGTCCGATCCCATATTTCATGGTGTAGTCCATGAGATCTTTTTTACCAATGCTTTGATAACAAATATGCGCAAAAGAGTGAAGTCCCTTAAACATGACAAAGGCAAACGCAATAGTCGTTGAACAGTAGACAAGCGAAGGAGAAAAGAATGTCAAGTGCAAGTGTCAATCTTGATGCAAAATCCTTGTTGCCTTTTCTTTTATCTATAATTTGAGTGCATGTAATCTACTGACAGGATGATTAGACTGAAAAAAAGTTAAATACCCGGAGGGATCGGACATAGCGCTTGGGATAACCATTGATCAATGTTTTGTCCAAACTCCTTGCTAATTCACATATCGATGAGGCAAACCTGCAGCAATTCATGAAGGTCAAAAATAGTATAACATTGTTTCACTAAATGAGAAGGACAATAACCTCATATAATATAAAATATTACAATGGAAATGTCAAATATTCAACAAAATTATATTTTATGCATATATGGTAATTGTTGCATCCCCTCGGTTTCTTCGTGTACCCCTAAGTAAAAATCATGGATATGCCTTCGAGGGCAAGTATCAAGTATTTAGGACTAGTTAGAATCAAAGGAACATCTTTCCCCTATAAGATATAGGAACCATCTATGCATGGAAGTTTTTTTCCTATTCTCCGAAACATTGTTTGGGTATACGTTTGGACTTATTTTTCAGTTAGTTTTTGAAGACCCATATTTCAAACTTGTCTAAATCACAAAACTTCAACTCTTTTAGTGAAACGCATGTTCAAAGCTTTGAAGAAAGTTCATGCACTTATTGCAAAAGAAGAAAATACCTTCATTTCATACAACACAAACTAGTAAAAGTTATAGGAAAAAAGGAAAACTTACATTACCAAAGTTTCTTAACATGCAACTGCTACTGGTCAAAAAGCACCCTGAAGTTTTCGATCGAACTGAATGTCATCGATAGGATCAATTTTTCCGTTCAAATAAGGCAATTGTTCATTGAATTGCTGGCTGTTCCTTGATCAAATTTATGTCTAAACAGCTATTTAAGAAATCTTCCCTCTAATAATTAAAGAAGCTAAATTAGGATAGAATATTCTCCATATCTATATCATATATTCTTGACTTATTATTGTATATTTTCTGATTTTATTTGACTCTGCACCTTTAATTACTTGATAGGATTCATTAGTTTTATTGATATTGTGGTATCCTTTACCACATAGTTCTTTGTATTTAAACAACAAATTGTATCAATACTCTATACTCTATACTCTTAAACAAAAAAAAGTGATGTTGTAAAGGTCTTTTTGAATTCCATCCACTCATTTGGAACTTTTTCAGTACTAAGATTCTCACCTTATATTTTGATGGGGGAGGAGAATTTAAGGGACTAAAACCACTTCTTGCTGAATTTGGGAATTAACGTTTATCCTCTCCCTCATATATCCCACAAAGAATTGCTTTAGCTGAAAGACGCTATAGGCACATTATAGAAACTGCTAGAACCCTACTTCACCAGGCATCACTACCTCCCTATTTTTGGAGATTTGCTTGCCGAACTACTGTTTACCTAATTAATATATTTCCTGCACCCTCAAATAATATTTCTCCATATCAAGTTTTCTTTGGTACAACTCCCAATGCATTTTCACTTTTTACATTTGGTTGCTTATGTTATCCTTGGCTAAAGCCATATACTAAAAATAAACATGAACCAAGATCCACACCATGTGTCTATTTAGGATTCTCCACTCACTTTCATAGTCATCAATGCTTTGATCCCCAATCTTCAAAAATATATTTCTCTAGAGACGTAAAGTTTATGGAAAATATTTTCCCTTATGAACGTATCTTTTCCAAATATAAGAGAGTCTCTCAAAATATTTTATGATTTTATGTTGCATCCGATTCAAATACATCTTCCTCTACTCAATATTGCCAAGATCATACATTATCTTTTCCTATTACTCTAAGAAGTCCACTTCCAATCAAAGATCCAAGCTTGGATCATCGTACAACTGACTCTACTGCACCAATAATAGTTGTGCGTCCTTCGTCAGAGCTTCCAGCAAACCAACAAAATCAGGCAACTTCCTCCCCTCGATAATTCCTTTTTTACTGTTGAATCGTCCACAATTTCCCCTTCTCAGAACAACCATCCTTCACCACAATGCCCTATCACTCGCTCACAATATAAAATCACTAAGCCCAATCCAAAGTATGCATCTATGGCCACCCTTAAATCCCAAATACAACTGATCACAGTTAAACAAGCTTGCAAGGACCCATAATGGAGATAAACTATGCGAAGTGAATTTGACGCTCTCATGAGCAGCAAAACGTGGAACCTTATTCCTCCATCTGATCACCAAAATATTGTGGAGAATAAATGGATCTTTCACATCAAGCGCAAACCTGATGAATCCATTGAACGATACAAGGCTTGCCTTGTAGCCAAAGGTTTCACTCAACGACCTCGAATCGACTATGTTGATACTTTTCAGTCCGGTTGTCAAACCAACAACCATTCGAAGAGTACTTGCCATCGCCACCTAAAACAAGTGTCGCGTCATCAACTTGACTTAAATAATGCTTTTCTACAAGGTATGTTGACTGAGGAAGTCTTTATGAAACAACCAAAAGGTTTTGAGAATCCTAATTATCCAAACTATGTATGCAAATTTAAACAAATCCACGTGCTTGGTTCACCGAGCTCACAAATTTTCTCATTTTTGTTGGTTTTTGCAAGACTCATTTGGTCAATCTTCATTCACCTTACGTTCTCATGAAACTATCATTTTCTTGCTTGTATATGTGGATGACATTGTTATTACAGGCAATAACTTACAAACTATTAACAATATCAATAGTGCACTCTCCAATCGTGTTTTACTTGAAGACCTTGGACCCCTATAATTTTTCCTGGGCATTGAAGTCATTCCACAATCTAGTGGATTATTTCTTTCTCAAACCAAGTATATAATGGATACTTTGCAGGAGTTCTCTATGCATGATTGTCAGGATGTCTCTACACCTCTATCCACCATGAGTTCACTTTGATTGAGTGATGGCTCTCCTCCTACAGATGCAAAATAATATTGAAGTGCAATTGGAGAACTGCTGACATAAGCTTTGTGGTTAATAAGATCTCCCAATTAATGCGTCAGCCATCTCAAACACATTGGTAAGCAGTGAAGCGCCTTCTTCGGTATCTCAAATCAACTATCCATCATGGGCTTCTTTTTTGCCATGGATCCAATGCTTCCCTACATGTTTATACTGATCCTGACTGGGCAGGTGACTATGATGACCGCACCTCTACTTCTGCTTATGTTATCTATCTTGGCTTAACACCAATCAGTTGGTCATCAAAGAAACAGAGAATTGTCGCTCAATCTTCAACTGAGGTCGAGCATCGTGTCGTTGCTCATGCTGTTGCTCAGACAAATTGGCTTACCAATTTTCTCAAAGAGCTTCGTATCTCTCTTGATAATGTACCAGCTATCTGCTGCGACAATATTGCCACCACCTACTTATGGCAAAATCCAGTTTTCCATAGTCGAATGAAGCACATAGCCATCGATTTTCACTTCGTCAGGGACCAACTCCGATGCCCACAACTCCACATAGTACACATTCATTCAGCTGACTAGCTAGCTGAACTACTTCCGAAGTACACATTCATTCAGCTGACCAGCTAGCTGAACTACTTCCGAAATCCTTATCCAAAGCATAAACACAATGGGTTGTCTCCAAGTTAGGATTGTTCCACCACCCCTTAACTTCCGGGGGCATAAAGAAGCTAAATTAGGATAGAAAATTCTCCTTATCTATATTATATATTCTTGATTAATTATTGTATATTTTCTGATTTTGTCTAATTCTACACCTTTAATTACTTATAGGATTCATTAATTTTATTGATTTTGTGAGACCCTTTACCTCATAATTCCTTTGTATTTAAACAACAAATTGTATCAATGAAAGACATGTAAATATCATTTCTTGTGTACTCTGCTCCATTGATAATCAGTCATCACTATCATTTTCAAGGTGATACAACATTAAGATTAAGGTTAGAAAGTAGTCAAAATGACAAGTTGCCACAAAGAAAAGCTGGTGTAATGTTTATATACCTGGGGAGTAACTGATTGTCATCAATATAAACCTCGTGAAAAGAATAGCAGAATTCAAAGATGCAAATTTATCACATTAAAGGCGACAAAAGGATGTTCATTCATCAATCATTTTGGAAAATTTCAAGAACTTTAAGAAAAAAGAGTACCTAAGGATTAACTTAACAACATGTAACCTTTAAATCTGAAGAGCACACAATTTTCAGCTGTCCTTCGCGGACCACTCGTGCTGCCTCATCTACACTTTGTTCTGTTACTTTGCATGGTTCAAAACAATGTGAGTGGATGGAGTATAACATTCTTCAGGTATATCCATATAAAGAAGCTCATCCAACATACCCCTCTCGTACTTAATTTTGCATAGCCTAGGTAAAACTTCTGCATGCACTCATCTCTACAATCCACAAAGTGACAAATCAGTACTTTAGAAAATTAGCAAGAAAATATATGAAAGTTCATGCACTCATTGCAAAAGGGAAAAGTTTTAAACACAACCAGTTACAACAATGAAATAAGAAAATATCTTCATTTCATACAAAACTAGTAAAAGTTAAAGAAAGAAAGGAGAACTTACATTACTAAATCTTCTTACCATTCAACTGCTACTGATCAGTCAAACTGAATTTCATCGATAGGATCAATCTTTCCATTCAAATAAGGCAATTGTTCAGTAAACTGATGGCTGCTCCTACGAGTGTCATTTACCATCAATGTCCCAGTTAAAGCAGATCCAATGTGTATGCCAGGGAAAAGACTTTCCCCATTCAAGTTCTCCAACTGATCCATGCAATAACTTCTGTCAACCATATCAAACCCATAGCAGTACTGACTGTTGTTCTCATTCTGGATCACAGCTAACTTAGCATCAACCGAAGCATCAGCTTCAGCAGCGGTTAAGTTTTGCGGAGTGACAAGATCTTCTTCAACCTTCACCTTTGAGCTCACGTTTATGTTAGGTTCAACCAATGTAGTACTAGAGGGAATAATAATAGATGGTTGAACAATTGGTCGTCTAATGGAAGAAGGAGCAGTTGTGGAGATTGGCTGATTCACCACCGGCTTGATGGGAGCAGGAAGATAAGAATTCTCCCCTGAGTTTATCATCCATTTCTTTCTATTTGGTTCAGTGGGGTCTTCCTGATGAACTGCTGGCCTCTTGGATGAAGCGGAAGAGGAAGTTGGCGATGTAGCAGTAGGACGGGAACTACATGTCAAACTTGCTCTGCCTTCATCACTAGATGGATAATGCGCAAAACTTATTACTGAAGAGCTCTGAGTTATCGCATCATCTACATGTAGTTGAGGTCCTGTCACTGAAACTGAACTGTTTGCCACACGAGACGCAGCTAATTCACAATGAATCCTGGCCATGGCTTCTGAAAAATTAAAAAGAGTTAGCTGCAATCATCACTCAACAGTTAGCATTTTACTCTTCTAAAATAAAATATTCAAGCTTGAGTTCATTATGTTGTCCATCATAATATGAAAATATTTAAAGGTTTGCCTTATCTTTATGCAGAAATTTGCTACTCACTAAAAACACAACAACAGTCCATTAAGATCAAGACTTGCTTCTGCTTTGGCGGAAAATTATATGCTAACATACATGGTTAAAATTTTATTTTTTTTATTATAGATAGTAAATGTTGAACGCCCTTTGACTTCTTTGTCTGCTTCTTCATATTTTAAATTCCCTTAATAAAATCCTGGTTCCGCCATAGGTTGCAGAAAGATAAGGGGTGGGGTGGCACATTTATAACCTTTTTCTTTTGATATACTAACTTTAGGAGTATCAAACAATCCATATTGGTGTCACACAGAATAAATGAAAGATAATAACAACAAAAATATTTAGTTATTGCCACTTTTTTTTTAAGGAAGAAATGGATAAATATGATTTTCATGATGCAGAATGAGGAAACAAAGTAAGCAAAGAATGCCTTGATACAGTATGGTTGAGTTATTTCATTACCTGCTGGTCCGACCCCGTATTTCATGCTGTAGTCCATTAGATCTTTCATGCTGCTGACAATTTCTGATATCTATAATTCATCAAGAAGTGTAATTTTTCAATTCAAAATTGTTAAGAATTTTGAAGAAATATAGGATGTCTAATGTATCTCTTCCTCATGCTTTGATAACAAATATGCTCAAAAGCGTGCAGTCCCTCAAACATGACAAAGACAAACACAATATCGTAGAATGGTAGAAAAGCAAAGAAAGAAAAGAATGTCAAGTGCAAGTGACAATCTTGATGCAAAATCCTCATTGCCTTTTGTTTTATCTATACCTTGAAGTATATTACACAAGGCATCTAATGTGCATGTAATCCACTGATAGGATGATTAGACTGAAATAATCATATAAAGCTAAATACCTGTAGAGATCGAACATAGCGCTTGGTATAGCTGTTGACCAATGTGTTGTCCAAACTTCTTGCTGATTCACGTATTGATGAGGCAAACCTAAAGGAATTCATGAAGGTCAATAACCTCATATAATATGAAATATTAGAAGGGAAATGTTAAATATTTATACAGGACCAGTTTATGAATAATGTCATCAAAGTAAGTGTCCAAGTTTTCCTCTTTTTTGGCCTTTTATTTATAAGGTACTTGTCTTCTTGGCAAAACAAAATTTAGAATGTAAGCAATTTGTTCTTCATTCCTAGACTCTTCCATAGGCTCGGATGGCAAAATTTATAAGACTCTTCCTAGACTCTTACACCCTCATTTCCACACGCACTAGAGTTCTCAAAAATGATGTTATCGACTTGCTCTAGTACAAAATTCTTCCACTTTAGAGTATACGTTAGACGTCAATAGTCACATTGTAAATCACACAAGAGATGACAAAATTGTTGGACATTAAACAGACACATATTCAAGATGGAATTAGCATGTCATTAAAAGCTCTATGGATGGAGAAGGAAAAGGATTTCAATCTTGTCTTTTTACTGATACAGTGCAGAGTAATATATACAAGCTTTACACCACCATTAACTCCTAAATTATCTCACTATAAAGCTGTAAAATGTTTACCTAATATACAGCTATAATTGACAACTAATATACATCTAATTATGCACAAATAAAGGCAAGAAGATCTGCAGAATAATCAATATTCTGCAGAATCAATCATGCCCCAATACGCCCCCGCAAGTTGAAGGTGGGATCGATAACCTTTAACTTGGACAAATGTTGATGAAAAAGCAGACGAGGCAAAGGCTTTGTAAGCGTGTCTGCGAGTTGATCAGCAGCATGTAAATGTTGAACGAGCACCTGTTTTCTTTGCACCTGATCTCTAACAAAGTGAAAATCTACTTCAATGTGTTTCATCCTACTGTGTAACACCGGATTTTGACAAAGATAAGTAGCACCAACATTATCACAATAGATTATGGGTGGATCAGGCAGCTGCACATGTAGTTCTACAAGTAGTTTTTGGACCCAATTGACCTCAGCAAGTGCAGACGCTACTGCACGATACTCTGCTTCAGTGGAGGATCGCGCAACAGTGCGTTGCTTCTTGGATGACCAGCTAATAGGATTTGCACCAAGGTACAGGATATACCCAGACGTTGAGCTCCTGTCATTAATGTCACCAGCCCAATCGGCATCTGAATACATGAACAATCTAGGATGTGTCTTGCTCGTTATCTGTAAGCCATGATTTTTGGTATGCTGGATGTATCGTAAGAGTCTCTTAACAAAAGACCAGTGTGTTTGTGTAGGAGCATGCATGAATTGAGATAATTTATTAACTGCAAAGCTTATATCTGGTCTGGTGAATGACAGATATTGGAGCTTACCAAGTACTTGACGATACAAAGTGGCATCCGCCGGAGGTGTGTCATCCTTTAATGATAGTGAGGCAGTGGAACTCATGGGAGTTGTAACAGGTTTACACTCAGACATTTTATGTGCAGCAAGAAGATCAGAAATATACTTGGCCTGAGAAAGAACGATCCCTTCTTTGGTGCGGAGAACTTCAATACCCAAAAAGTAATGGAGATTTCCAAGATCTTTGAGAGAGAATCTGGCTGAAAGAAGCTGGATAGTTTTCTTGATAATCTCAGAGTTTGATCCAGTGATAATTATGTCATCCACGTATACAAGAATGTAGACCAATGTTCCATTTTGATGCCGAATAAATAGAGAAGAGTCAGAATTAGACTTTTGAAAGCCAATCTGAAGCAAGAATTGCTTTAACTCAGAGTACCAGGCTCGAGGGGCCTGCTTAAGTCCATAAATTGATTTCTTCAATTTGCACACATAATGAGGAAAATCAGGATGAGCATACCCACGAGGTTGACGCATATAAACATCTTCTTCAAGGTGTCCTTGAAGAAATGCGTTATTCACATCCAACTGGTGCAAATGCCAATTGTGTTGAACTGCAAGTGACAAAATGAGTCTAACAGTAGCAGGTTTTACCACTGGACTGAATGTAGAGTGATAATCGACACCCGGTCGTTGTGTGAAACCCTTTGCAACTAACCGAGCTTTATACCTATCAACACTTCCATCTGATTTTGTTTTGATACGATAGAGCCATTTGCAATCAACAACATTCTGAGATGAAGATGGTGGTACAAGCTCCCAGGTCTTATTGTTCATCAAAGCTTCAAACTCGAGTTTCATCGCTTCTCTCCAGTGTACACTCTTTTGGGCTTGGTTATAAGTAGTAGGAAGAGGTTCGGTTAACGAAACTGCAAGATAATCAAATGGTTGCTTAGGTTTGGTGATATTGTTTTGTGAACGAGTAACAGGTCGGTGAATGGGTGGTTGTTGGGTATGTGCGGAAGTTGTGGTAGATGATTGGTTTTGATTGGGAGATGGACTGGACAGGGAGGGATTTGGTGTAGGTATAAACAAAGGGGTTGTTTGGATGTGTTTGTTTCGGCGTTGGTACTGTATTAGTGGTTGTGTGGCAGGTGGGACAGCAATAGACGGTGTGGGGCAATCTGAGACGGTGGTTGTAGTTGGCACTGCTGCTGATGAAGGACCTAAAGATGAACCTGCAGTAGGGGTCGCCAATGATTCTGGAGCAACCTTGATTGGTTGGGGAATCTCATTATCCACTGGAGGCACAGATTTGACATTGGGTTCATGTGACTCTTTGTACAAGATATCCCACTCTAACGTTAAAATTCTTTTGTCTTTTAAAGATGAAAATATATCAGAAAATGGAAATTTATTTTCATAAAAAATAACATCTCGTGAAATATATATCCTTTGTGAACTAGGATCATAACACTGATGGCTGTGATGGGTATTAGAATATCCCAAGTAAACACAAGGGGTGGACTTGGGTTCTAGTTTGTGTTTGGCATATGGTTTAAGCCAAGGATAACATAGGCAACCAAAAGTACGAATGGATTGATAATTTGGAATTTCTCCAAATAATCGTTGGTACGGAGAATCATAATGAAGTGTGCGGGAAGGCAGCCTATTAATCAAGTAGGTGGCTTGTTGACAAGCAAAGGACCAAAATACTGGAGGCATAGAGGCTTGGTGTAAAATGGTTTTTGCTGTTTCAATGATGTGTCGATGTCTACGTTCAGCCATAGCTACTCGTTGTGGTGTGTAAGGTGGTGATACAAGGTGTTCAATGCCGTTGGTGTGAAGAAATGACTTGAGACCTTCAAACTCACCACCGCCATCAGTGTAGACTGAGAGTATTTTTGTATGAAAGTAATTTTCAACAAGGGGTTTAAATTTAGAGAAAATTGTTTGAACCTCACTTTTATTTTTAAGCGTGTACAGCCAAATGTATTTTGTAAATTGATCAACAAAAATTACATAATATAATTTTTTGTCAATCGACAAAATAGGTGATGGGCCCCATACATCGCTGAAAATTATTTGTAAAGGTTTTTTGCTTACCAGAGTATTCTCAAAAAAAGGTTGCCGATGGCTTTTATTTGAAGAGCAGGAATTAAAATTATCAACTATTTTGGAATTTGAAACTGGAATGGAAAGCTTTTGTAAGAGTGTTTTAAGCACTCTTTTATTTGGGTGTCCTAATTTTCTATGCCAGGATTGTTGAGATTCAGCCATATAGGATTGGTAGCTCAGATTGCATTGGGATCCTCCTGCAGGCCACTCATAAAGTCCTTCTTTATTCTGGCCTCGTGCCAATGGTGCCCCCGTACTCAGATCCTTCACAAGAAAATCAAAAGGAAAAAATTCTATGGAGGTCAGATTATCTTTGCAAAACTGAGACACAGAAATAAGGTTACGTTTGATGTCTGGTGCACACAAGGTATTTGAAAGATGAAACTTTTTATTTGAAGCATTTATTTGAACATGACCAGTGTGAGTTATAGGAATTTTATTACCATTGCCCATGGAAATATCGTCGGTACCAGTGTAGTCATCCGAACGTTGGAGATTTTGGGAATCAGCAGTTATATGATGTGATGCTCCTGAATCAACAACCCAAGGCATAGAAGCAAAGTTTGCTCTGGCTTCCAAGTGATTGTGGGAGCATGAACGACACACATTGGCTGTATGGCCGATGCGACCACATAGTTGACAAACTGGACGACTTTGTTGGGAAGCTGTTGGATGCCAATTTGCTGATGGGGCTGGTGCATTCGCTGGACGCCAATTTGGTGATGAAGAGTTTGGCGCATTTTGCTGCTTGGGATGTTGTGATCGCCAGGGTTGTCCTCTTTTATTATTGCGGTGTGTAGAATTATTTGGCAATGGTTTTTGTGCCACTGAAGCTGTAATTGAGGCCTGATTAGGCTCTTTATGCTTGAGGAGAAGCTCTCTGTTGAGGAGCTTATTGTATAGTTCCTCATATGAGATAGGTGTATCTCGAGCTTGGATAACCGCTGAAATTGAATCATACTCGGGTCCTAAACCACTGAGAATTTTGACAGCAAGTTCATCATCTGGAATTGGAGTTCCAGCTGTTGCAAGTTCATCGGCAACATTCCTAATCTCACGCAGATACTCTGTCATACTGCGAGAGTTTTTTGTGATTGTAGCCAGAGAGTTTCGAAGACTAAAAACCCTCGTATGTGATTTGTTGGCATACTGGTTATGCAGTGTGTCCCACGCTTGCTTTGAGGTGGAAGTTTTGGCGATAGCAGAGGTAATTGTAGAATCAACGGATGCCATTAAGGCATTACGGATCAACTGGTCTTGGCGAAACCAGAGTTTGTACTTGGGATTAGGTACCTCTTGGTTGTTGAGCGTTACTGTTTTTGATGGTGCTGCCAAGGTTCCATCAAGATAGCAGTACAGATCATGACCGAACATGAGGGATTCGACCTGTGCTTTCCAGATGACAAAATTCATTGGACCAGTGAGTTTTAGCGGAAGTTGGGAACTGGGGTTGAACTGCACCAGGTGGCTGGTGTTATCAGCGGGAACAATAGAATCACTTGGATTCACCATGGATGCCATAGGACTGATAGAAGAATTGAAAGAGATGAGAAGACTCGTTGGAGTTTAGAAAGGCGCTGATACCATAAAAGCTCTATGGATGGAGAAGGAAAAGGATTTCAATCTTGTCTTTTTACTGATACAGTGCAGAGTAATATATACAAGCTTTACACCACCATTAACTCTTAAATTATCTCACTATAAAGCTGTAAAATGTTTACCTAATATACAGCTATAATTGACAACTAATATACATCTAATTATGCACAAATAAAGGCAAGAAGATCTGCAGAATAATCAATATTCTGCAGAATCAATCATGCCCCAATAGTCATGAACTGCATGTACTAATCGATGTGAATGTAAAACAGTTGGATAAACAACTTACTCATTGGTGTTTGTTTGAAATTCTTCGGCTGAAATTCTTGAACTACTCTCAGCAAAAACTTGGTATTTCTGGATTGCTTCCTTGAGTTGATGAAACTGGAAAATAATGTTTTACACCTCCATGACAAATCTGTGCTTCTTTTCAAACTCTCTCTCACACACACAGAGAAAAAAAACATAAGGGCAAGCAAGGGGCGGAGCTAGGGTACCGTGAAGGAGTTCATTTGAATCCCTTCTTCGAAAACTTATACTAAATAAGCTCAAAATTATATTTTATGTATGTATGGTAGATATTGAATCCCCTTGCTTTCTTCGTGTGTTTAACACTTTAAATTTTGAACTCCTTAGTAAAAAATCGGGATATGCCATCGAGGACAAAGATAAGTATTTACGCCTAGTTAGAATCAAGGGAGCATCTTTTCCCTATAAGAGATTTAGGAACCATTTGGACATAGAGGTTTTTTCCCCAAAACATTGTTTGGGTATAAATTTGGTCTGACTTTTTGGTTCGAAGACGCTTTTTAAAAACTTGTCGAATTAAGTTTTTTCAAGTGAAAAATCGTTTACCACTCACAAAATTTCGATTTCTTTTTAAGTGAAATGCATATCCAAACGCCACTTTCAACTTACAAATACCATTTTTCAGCTTCAACTTCAAAAAGTCTTTTTTCCGAGTTTCAACCAAATCTATGTCCAAACACCTACTTAAGAAACCTTTCCCTCTAATAATCAATCATCGTTATCAACTTCAAGGTGATACAACATTAAAATTAAGGTTAGAGAGCAGTCAAAATGACTAGCTGATACAAAGGAAAGCTGGTATCATGTTTACATACCTGGGGAGTAACCGATCGTCGATCAATATAAACCTCGTGAAAAGAACAGCAGAATTCCCAGATGCAAATCTGTCACATTAAAGGCACAAAGGGATGTTCATTCATCAATTATTTTGGAAAATTTTGAGAACTTTAAAAAAAAAAAAAAGAGTTAAGGATTAACTTAACAACATTTAACCTTTAAATCTGAAGAGAACACTATTTTCAGTTGGCCTTCACGGACCACTCGTGCTGCCTCATATACACTTTGCTCTGTTACTTTTGTGTAGTTCAAAACAATGTAACCAGATGGTGTATAACGTTCTTCAGGGATATCCATGTAAAAAAGCTCATCCAACATACCCGTCTCGTACTTAATTTTGCATAGCTTAGGTAAAACTTCTGCACTCATCTCTAAAATCCACAAAAGTGACAAATCAGTACTTCAGAAAATAAGCAGCAAATTTTCAGAGTAATCACCTTTTCACCTTTCTATATAGTATTTCTATATTCTTTGTGACAGTTCTCCCTATCTATTAAAGGGAAGCCGCAGTGCAAGAAAAATTTGCATAAAGGGGTGTGATGTGGGCAGCCTACCTCAATGCAAGCACGAGTGACTTAATTCCACAACTCGAACCAATGACATATAGGTCACGTGTAGACAACTTCACTATTGCTCTAAGGCTCTCATTTGTTCTCACTGTTTACTACTAATGTATAGACATCCAAATCTAAAAAGTTCAACAAAACTTCTTTTGCCTTAAAAATATTATATATTCTAACAGTAATAAGTGACAAAGAGGACCTGTATAGAGAGATTAGGTGTTGTTTGTAGAGAACTATATCAGTGTATAGGTTCTTTAATTCTTAATATACAGCTTGTATACGGGAGTATTACCATATTAATACAATTATTTACCAAAAAAATGTGACATCGAGGACATACCAAAACCAGCAGTAGGCCTCAATTTGCAGATCTCGCAGCACCATGCCTCCTGCACTTAATTTGAATTAAAATCCGAAAGGAAAACAAGCACTGCAGAGAGGCTATTCAGGCTTGATGTCTGTCAGATGGGCAGAAAATAAAATGTATCAAAAATGATGCCGTATGTTGAGATCAGAAATCTCGGTGTAAAAGATATTTATCCATTTCCGATTTTGGAAAGGCTTGTTGAACAACTGTTGATAACAAGACGATCAATATTATAGAACCAAATTTTTCCAACTAATGAAAAAACAAAACGTCAAACATGTTAAACTGAAAGTTTTGAATTCCATCACATCAAAAAGCATACTTAAAGGGAAAACATTTTGGCAAAAATATTTACTTCCATTTTCAAGAAGAGTTTCTCACAGAGGACGAAATAATCCTACGGAAAATTGATGAGAAGATTAAGCTACTCACCTGAGGGAAAATACCACTTATTTGTTGTCTATGTTTATTTGATGAGAGGCACAATCTTTTCTTGGCATTAGGAGCAAAGAATTCTGCAACTAAAGTCTTCCAAAACTCGATATTGTTATCCTGTATTATCAAGTACCATAGGGTTGTATGTATGAAGTGTCAAAACTACATCTTATATAATAAAAAACTCATAGTGTTTCTTTTAATTGTAATATCTTACTCTTGGTCTTTGCTGCTGACGATACATGTATTGCTTCAAACGTTGAGCGCACATTTTTGGTGTAAAGATTGATCTTACATCAGGCAGCAATGTTTGATGTTTCTCATTAGTCTTCGATAGTTGTATTTGCTGCCGTAACAGCCACAGCAAATTCAACTGAGAAGCTCTTGATGGACCCGGTCTATTCATCAACGATGCACCTGTAGACTGAGATGCTACGTTCATCTGAGGAAAAGTGGGTGGAAATGACTCTTTGATTAGCTTCTGTTTCCCCTTCTTCAAAAACTCTTCTGAAAGCAGAGGTGCTGACTGGCGCACACTTGTTTCAGGAAGATACATACTCGTCTCCTTGTTTGAGTCCTCCAATGGTTTTGCGTTCTCCTGATAGCGTGCTCTGCATGAATTGAGCATCCCTTGCTGATATGCTAATTTCATCACGGAAAATGTAGGTGCCAATGATTCTTGGATAGTGCTAGCTTCCTTGTTCTTTATGATTTGGTGATTCGGCAATAAAGACATGCTAGTATGCAACCTGCCCTGTGGCTCTGGCGCATGCTGTGGCTGAGCTACCTCGTTCTGGTCCTCGAGCAACAATGTGGAAGGAGCAAGTAAGTTGTCATCAGTTGCCATTACTTCCGATTACCACTGAGGATGTTAGAAAAGCAGGATAAGTAACAAGCAATACATGGAAAAAAAATTCTTGTTGAATGTGAACTAAATTCTCATATTGAAAGTTGATAAAGAAAATAATCTATGTATAAGGTGGTGTGAGGCCTTCCATGAAAAATGTTGCAAGCTTGACAATATCATATCATGTTAAGAGTTTCATCAGGCGGGACTAAGCCCAACACTATATAATCTGAAATAAACGTTTATACTCTATGAAATTTATATTAGGTATTTTTGAATAAAGTCCCACATGAAAAGCAGAAAAGAAGTTATTCTCTCTGTTTATTTTTACTTGTCACTTTTAACATATCAGACTCGCGCCTGACAAGGGGGACCATTAAGGAGATAAATCCTTCATAACGGAAGGCTCTCTATTCCCAATGTACTAGAACCCGAGACTACTAGTTAAAAATTAATAGATCCAAATTATCTCACCACACTCCTAGATGATAACGTCGTTAGATAATAAGGACAATAGAATTGACTCTCGTTTGCTATTTTCTATACCTTTTTTTTTTCTGCAAAAGCTAACTTTTTAAAAGTAAACAACGAAGGTCCAGATTTGATCACACCGACTAAAAAGTTTTAAAAAGAAAAAAAACAATGTATCTAAACATAGAATTCATCGCCTTCAAATGTTGTAAATCTCAAGTAATTGACACCAAAATCATGTACCAGAAACTCAATCTCTTCGGATTGATTTTTTGTATGGTTATTCGACTAATAATTATTATCTCAAAAAAACGTCTTTCTTCCTGATTTTTTTTCCAATAAACAGACTAACTTTTTGAGAAATCCACTCCAATCTCTTTTTTTAAAAACAAAGATATTGAATAGAAAGAAACTTATAAACAAGATTAATTTAAGAAAAATTTGATAGGAAAAAAATGTATATGCACACAGAAGTCACCACCTTCAAAAGCTGCAAAATTCAACATGAAAATCACCAATCAGACGGTCACTTGACAAATAGTTATTACCTCAGAATATCGTCTTTCTTCTTGATTTTAATTTTGTTCAACAGAGCAAGTGGTTTTCTGAGTAATCAACTTCAGTCTCTTTTTTCAAAACAAAGTTATCAAACAGAAAGATACTTATAAACAAGATGGATTTTTAGCAACTTTTTAGGGGGAAAATGTATATAAACATAGATATATATAACTAAAAAAATTTAACTAACACAAAAATGATGTACCTCAGATTTATTTGTCTTTCTTCCTGGTTCCAATTTTCTTCAACGAAAAAATTAACTTTCTGAATAATCAACTTCAACCTCTTCTTCTCAAACAAAGATATAAAAAAAAAAAGGAACATATGAGCAAGATTAATTTCAGTAATTTTTAGAGTAAAAAATGTATATAAACATAGATATATATAATTCAAAATTTTCAAGTAACACAAAAATGTACCTTGGATTGATTTGTATTTCTTGTTGATTCCAATTTTTTTCAGTGGAAAAAAAGTGACTTTCTGAACAATCAACTCCAATCTCTTCTTTTTAAACAAAGATATCAAATAAGATTAATTTCAGCAAATTTTTACAACAGAAAAAATATGCATATATAACATAGATATGTGTGTACACACACATCACCAATTCAAAACATTAATTCACAACAAAAAAAGAGAGAGAAAAAAACTTTACCAGGAAATAAAATTGAACTCTCTAATAATAACAATGGCTTTGCATGTATCAACTCTTTTACTGGGAATATATATAATTGAAGTAGAGAAAAAAGGGCCTACATATATAAAGTTGTTTGTATTTTTACAAGTTTTTTATTTTATTTTTTTGCAACGTGGTCATCCATGTATATTTAGAGCGTTACGTTTCACATTTGCATTTTTGACTTTTTAGAGAGTAAAGCCAAAAGTAAAAAGTTTGTTTTATTAATTCAGTTGTGGCATTTATAAATCTTGGTTTTATTCACAACTGTGCTATTTAGAAAATAAATTTATATTTAGTCCTCTACTTTAAATATGTTTTATAATTATATTTTATGAATGATAGCAATATATATTCTAAGTGTTGCTTGAAGTTTCTAGGGATCGCAAACATTTCAAGAAGGTTCAAATCATCCTATGTTTGAGAAATGCGAAGACCTTCAAATCAAGAAAAATGTAAGAGAAAAAGAACAAAAAAAAAGTATACTCATAAACAGGAGCGGCTCAAGCATATTAATGTCCTAAGGCAAAAATTGTATGAAGACCTTAAACTTCAAAAAATAAATTAAATATTTTGTTACAAATTTTACTCCTTTAGCTCTTTGAGATGCAGAATTGTTTAATAAAAATTAAATTGATTTCATTCAGTATTTATTTTCAATTGATGATATAATCATATTCCAGTTGTGCCAAACTTCTTTAAATATTTTCTCTCTTTTATATAAAATAAATAATTTTTATTATAAATAGTATGTACTTAATATTTTTTCTTAAAAAAAAACTAACCTATTATTGTTATTAAAAGAAAAATGAGGCCCCTCAAATTTGAAGGCCTAAAGCGCTTGTCTTTTTTCTAACTATCGAGCCACCCCTGCTGATTACAATTCATTAATAAAATTTATTTCAATTTAAGATTGCAGCATAGTTTACCTACATTAAGAAAATTTAACAGACAAACACAAAGTTATAATTTATATGAACCTTTCCTCTAGATGTATAATTTGAAACCCTCAATTTCTAATGAAGAATAAAAGTGTTCCTTGTTGAATAGTACCAGGGTAATTTTGGCCCTTTTCCGTATTTTGTATTATGTCAAAATTTAATCCAAATAACCTCCAATTTCATTTTTCATGTTCAGTCTCATTTTTTATATGACAAACCACGAAGTTTGGCCTTTTTTGAGATATTTCACTTATCTCCTTATCATTTTAGTTTTTTTTTTTCTTGGTAATAAAAATGATTTTATCATGTTAAAGGTATTTCTAGGCTCTGATCTTCATAAATATTCGATCATCATAAGTTTTAGGGTAGATTGTTATATGGGGAGATTGTTAGGTATATGAAAAAAAAAAGGTGTCGATTGATATTTGAAAACTTTACGCTGTTTGCAACAAATTTTTTATTATGATGCAAAATAAATTGTAATCAAAATAAAATCTGAAGAAACATAATTTTATTGATAAAATAAATGTAGTTACAAATCTATATCTCCTTGATTCTTCTTTAGATTTTTCTCCGTGATTCGAGGATCATTAGTGGCATATTTCTCAAATGTTGGATGATTTTGCTCCTTGAGTTATATTTTGACCTCTTTATGGGATATTTATATAGGTATAAACTAGAGTTTAGGGTAAAGTGGCCTCCAAAAAATCTAACTGGAATCAAACACATCTTGTAGAGTTTCATAAAATTTCAATGTCTACAAATATCCTTTACTTCAAGACTTGTCAGAGTGTAGACTTAATGAAACTCAAAGACGAGGTTTGAAGTACTCATTCTTTCAACTTTGCGCTTTTGTGGCTTCAGATTTGCAGACCTGATTTGTGAGAGAAGAGATGAAGTACAACTTTAGTTGCACTGGGGGTGTCAATTTATTTGTAACAAATTTTATTGTGATGAAAAATAAATTGCAATCACAAATAAAATATGAATAAACATAATTTTATTGGTAAAATGAATATAAGTGCAAAATTTATTTCTCCCTTTACTCTTCTCTTTTGAGATTATTTTTCGTGACTAGAGGGCTGCTAGTGGTGCATTTCTCTACTGTAGGATGATTTTGACATTCTTCGGTCATATTTTGATCTCTTTGTGAATATTTTTAAAATTCATGGAATATTTGAGATGCCTCTTATAAGGAAATATAATACACTTTATATATAGGCCTAAGTTAGGGTTTAG
This sequence comes from Solanum rostratum, assembly GCA_029948455.1. Taxonomy (NCBI): domain Eukaryota; kingdom Viridiplantae; phylum Streptophyta; class Magnoliopsida; order Solanales; family Solanaceae; genus Solanum; species Solanum rostratum. The sequence goes on along the minus strand of CM057053.1, from coordinate 8,991,118 downwards.
GATAGAGTAGCCTTCAAGAAATCTAACTGGAATCGAACACAAATTATAGTTCGTAGAGTCTCATAAAATTTTAATATATATAAATGCTAAGTATAAGGTATGCATGAATACTCTTGAATACTTCTACTGGTGTGAGACATTAAGGAAAAAGCCTAAAAGTTTGACTTTTAGAAAAGTTGATTCATAGTGGATAATATTGCCCCTTATTAAGGGCTTGTTTTGGCCAAGAGAGACAAAATTATGCTTTGAAATTATGATATACAATTATATGAGATGAAATTGAAATTTTACTTGGACATGGAATTGAAATTTTTAAGTTGTATCTTGTTCACATAAATATGAAAATTTCATAAGTTGTGAAATTATAAAAATTATTTCAATTCTTCATACAATCCTATCTAATAAGCAAAAGTTCATAAGAAAATATAGTACACTATCACACGGCTATTTTAAAAAATCAAATATTTATTGATTGGACTTTAGTCCAATTACAAAATAAAATTGAACATGAGTTGTAGCGTATTATTCTTTGATATAATCATCCCATATATTATAGACAATCTCCTCGGGTTGAATATGCATTTTTTTTATTAGATTTTAAGTCATTTGTCAGTCAATATCATTAGTAACTATATTGTCATATTGATAAATAAATTTGGTTGGCAATAATAAATAAAATAGGTGTTGGTTTGAAGTAATAACAAATTTATAAGTTGATAAAAGTAATTAATGGTTATTTCCTATATAAATAATCTAAAGATTCATAAGAATAATAATATTAACTATAAATTTTATTTACATATGTAATAAATGGTTGGTATATATAAAATGATGTTTTTTTTTTATTTTTTTATCTTTTTCGTTTACAAAATATAAAATCGTGGTCAATTTTTATATTTATAAAATGTAAAATCATGATACGAAATTCTCAAACCAAGCTTTTCGGAGAATTTGAGAATTCATCTCATGATTTGAGATCACGAGATGAAATCGCATATCATAACACCTGCTAAGAATATCTTTGGTCGGCTTAGCCCTACACATCCAGAGGCATATCCAGGATCGGAGATGATAGGTGCACTATAACGAAAAGGTGAATCTATGATATAAATTTGATCAATTTGACATTTAGGTTATTATTACTAAAAGCATTAGTATTTTAGAGTTACAAGTCCAAAATTAATTTTTATCTATACAAATAGTAGCGCACACATATATTATCATTCAATACTATTAGTTTTGATATATACATTTGATTTAATTATATATATAAAAAAATTATAGTTCTAAAAAAATAGAAAAAATTTATGTGATAAACTTGAAAATTTTGAAAGATTAAAGAAGTATATAAAACATCAAAAGCGTTACCAATAACCACTTAGAGAGGTGTGATTCAATTTAAAAAAAAAAAAAACAAGACAGATATAAGATTCAAATTTCTAACCTCGCTTAGAGAGGTGCACCCAATCATTATTGCATTATATGATACTTCGAGTGTGCATCCAATTACTAACCTCACTTAGATAAATCACACATCTACATTTATATGTTTTTATATTTGAATAGTTTTACAAAAATATATAACATTACTATCCATGATCTCAAGACAGAGGCATAAATTTACGTAAATCCGGTGACTCCACTTCCATAGGTATGAACACTAATTATTGATTGAGAAAGTTGTTGGGTCATTCGCACAAATGCCTCTTGTCACGCCCCAGGAGGGTACCCTAGGCGTGGCCGGCACTCAGAGACTATTGCTAGCTCCCAAGCGAACCACTTAGCCTCATCACATCGTTTATCTTAAACATAGCGGAAGGAAATTAGTAAACAACACTTTTAAAGTAGTGGGCCAATGGCCAAACCTCAAGCTGATCATCAAAACCAAACAAAGAAATATTGCTCAGTTATCAAAACATTCACCTTGACTACATCATTATGTCTACGAAGCCTCTAACATTATCTAAACCGTCTAAGAAGGGGACCATGACATGCCATGGCTACCCGACTCAATGAAATTATAGGATAGATTCAAATAAAGGTTTCTTCCGAAAACAGGGAGGCTCACCACAGTCAGAACTTGCAAACACTCGGCTTCAATGGGGCGGCAGCTGAAGTCCTCTAGCTCCTGTATCTGCATCATAAAACGATGCAGCGCCAAATGGCGTCAGTACGTGGAATGTACTGGCATGTAAAATACATCATTAGAATCATCCGAACATAACGTACATCATCATGAGACTTTAACATTTATATCAGGGAAACATTAACATTGACCTATACATTAACATTGACCTTTGCATTAACATTGACCTTAGAGTACTATTAGGGAAACCTTTTCTGAGAGGCGTAACTGGGAGTTTCTTTAACCGACAACCATCACTTATGAGCTAGTGATGATACAACGAAGCGATGCCGTTGCCACATCCATCCATTACCCTGCCCAGGGTAAAGGACATAACATTAGTGGATCCACAAAACATAACATTAGTCCTCATTTGGGACAAGATAGGAGCCATCCGCATTGCGGTTCAATCCTCTCTTCCTACGCGGGCCACGTAGTTAATGGACTCAAGTGGGACTTACTTTTATCCATTTCGGTGCTCAATACTCTTCCCAGAACTCGACATGCTCATAAAATATTAACATCATTAGTCCCATAGGGACACATTACATCATCATTAGTCCCCATAGGAACACATTACATCATCATTAGCATCTCATTTACATTAATATCATTGTCATCTCAATGCATTAACATTAGCATCATCATCATCACCTCATTAGCAGTTACTTTATCATCATAGGCTTTAGGAATACTAGTTTAGGAACTTTGACTCTCAACTTAGAGACATCAACATCAGTCATCATAACATCAATATCATTCTTCAAGGCTCTAAACATACCACCCTACATTCATTATGTAGGCTTTTCCAATCATCATAATTATGAGGTTTTTAAAACATATGCTTTTCACAAAAATGATTTAGGGTATATAGAAATTTTATGATGATCATCATCAATGCAGAAAAATATGTAGGTTTATGCATAAAATAATGGCAATTGTTCATTACATTACATGAATTAAACATGTTTCAATTCATCACCCTAACATCATCACCATTAAACTTCAATACATTACTCATGGGGCACATGGGAGGACATTCTCATGCTTTAAGTAAAGCCTTACATACCTGGAAAGAGTAGTCACATGAAACACTACAATCCCTTCTTGATCACCTCAACCTTCTTCAAGCCCTAGCCTTAGAAATCCTTAGGAGAACACTTCAATGGGGGGTTTCTGAACTCTTTTTCGTGTAAACCGACCTATATTGGTCATAGGGGCACGTTTGGGATAGGTGGGAATGGACCATGATGCCCTTAGAAATTTTAAGAATTTAAATCCCGACCTGAAATAACACAGTCCGCGACGCGGACTGGTCGCGGACAGTGTATTTTCAGAAATTCAACTCCGTCGAAATATTTCAGAAAAACATAAGTGTGTCTCCGCGACAGGTCCGCGTTGCGGTTCCATTGCGGAGGCTCACTGTTTTTCGTTTTGGAACGAAAAATTATTTTTCGACTCGGTTGCTCTAAAAATCGACCGAGACCTTTCCCCCACGCAATTTTCAGTGCTGATCATGAATCCGCTCTCGAATTTTAGATCCGAGCATCGGAAGACACGTTTCTCGCACACCTCTCCTTTAGGGGTATTTTGGTAATTTTGCGGGCATTACATTATCTCCCCCTTGAGATCATTCGTCCTCGAATGATGAGTAGGAAAGTATTTTAGCACGAATAGGCTCACGACTCACCTCGACATTACTTCAATAACTAACTACCTTCACCTTTCATTGGCCTTTAAACTCATTTATTCAGACATCAACAATTTCACATGGAGTTCATGGAGTATACATTAATTTACATTAAGTAAGAACATTACCTTCGATGCTTTCCTCGACCTCGGGCACGAACAGGTGCGGGTACTTTGTTTTCATCTCTTCCTCAGCTTCCCATGTGGCTTCCTCAACGAATTGATTTCTCCACAGAACCTTGACAGAAGCTATCTCCCTGTTCCTTAGTCTGCGAACCTGTCGATCAAGGATTTGGACTGGGGTTTCCTCATAGGACATGCTGTCCTTGATTCCTGTGCTCTCCACAGGCACCACCAAGGCAGGATCCCCCAAACATTTCTTCAACATTGAGACGTGGAACACCGGATGAATTACATCTAACTCAGAAGGTAACTCTAGCTCATAAGCAACCTTTCTAATCCTTCGCAAAATTTGGTAGGGACCAATATAGCGAGGACTCAACTTCCCCTTCTTCCCAAACTTCATGACACCTTTCATAGGTGATACCTTCAGATAAACCCAGTCATTCACCTCAAACTCTAAATCCCTTCTCCTTACATCTATGTACGATTTCTGGCGGCTCTGGGCAGTCTTTAATCTCTCTCGTATAGTCTTCACCTTTTCCATGGACTGGTGGACAAGGTCCGGCCCAATCAACTCGGCCTCTCCAACCTCGAACCACCCAATGGGCAATCTACATCTTCTCCCATACAAGGCCTCATAAGGGGCCATCTGAATACTCGCATGTTAACTGTTGTTGTATGCGAATTCAATCAGGGGTAAATGGTCGTCCCAGTTTCCTTTGAAATCAAGAACGCATGCTCTCAACATGTCTTCTAAAGTCTGAATAGTGCGCTCTGCCTGACCATCCGTCTGTGGATGGAATGCTGTGCTCAGGTTCACCTTGGTACCCAGCCCTTTCTGGAAAGACTTCCAGAAGTGAGAGGTAAATTGGGCTCCTCTGTCTGAAATGATGGACAAGGGAACTCCGTGCAACCTCACAATCTCCTGAATATACAATTTGGCATAATCCTCGGCAGTATTAGTCGTCTTGACTGCTAAGAAATGCGCTGATTTCTTCATTCTGTTTACAATCACCCATATGAAATCATGTTGTCTCCGGGATTTCGGTAAGCCCGTGACGAAGTCCATATTCACCATCTCCCACTTCCATTCAGGAATTTCAAAATTCTAGGCCAGACCACTTGGCCTTTGGTGCTCAACCTTGACTTGCTGGCAGTTGGGGCATCTGGAAACGAATTCTGTGATATCCCTCTTCATTCCAGTCCACCAATAGACCTTTCTCAAGTCATGATACATCTTGGTGGAACCCGGATGGATGGAGTATTTAGCATTATGGGCCTCAGCTAAAATCCTTTCTCGGACACCATCAACATCAGGGACACATAGTCTGTTCTGGTACCTCAGTACCCCATCTCCCCCTTTGGAGAAGACCATCACTTTTTGCTTCTAAACATCCTCTTTTAGTTGGAGTATAATGGGATCTCGATCCTGCTTCTCTTTAACTTCAGTCTCCAGGGATGATAAAGACCCATTTTGAACACTAACTCCTCCTTCGTCATTCTCTTCAAGTTGGACCCCCAATCGGGCCAACCTGTGCACATCTTTCATCAGTTCTCTCTTTTCTTTCTCAACATGGGCCGTGCTACCCATAGACAACCTGCTAAGAGCATCAGCAATAACGTTAGCTTTACCTGGATGGTACATGACGCTCATGTCATAGTCGTTGAGCAACTCTAACCATCTTCTCTGTCGCAGATTGAGCTCCCTTCGGCTGAATACATATTGCAAGCTCTTGTGGTCTGTGAACACATCCACATGCACTCCATACAAGTAGTGGTGCCAGATTTTAAGTGCGAACACAACGGCTGCCAACTCAAGATCATGGGGTCGGATAGTTCCTTTCATGAACCTTAAGTTGTCTGGAAGCATAGGCTATCACCTTTCCTCTTTGCATTAACACGCATCCCAACCCAACTCTAGATGTGTCACAGTATATCACGAAGTCGTCCGTCCCGTCAGGCAAGGTCAGGACAGGTGCAGTGGTCAGCCTGGTCTTCAACTCCTGGAAGCTCTTCTCACATTCATCAGACCACTGGAACTTAGCCCTTTTCTGGGTCAGTTCGGTCAATGGTGCGGATAGGGAAGAAAACCCCTCCACAAACCTTCGGTAGTAGCCTGCCAACCCCAAGAAGCTTCTTATGTCAGTCGGAGAGGTTGGCCTTGGCCAGCTTGCCACCGCCTCAATCTTCTGGCTATCAACTCGAATACCATCACCTGAAACCACATGGCCTAGGAAAGTCACTGACTTAAGCCAAAACTCACATTTGGAGAACTTTGCATACAACTCATGGTCCTTAAGAGTTTGAAGGACAACTCTGAGATGCTTAGCATGCTCTTCCTCATTCCTCGAATATACCAAAATATCATCAATGAAGACGATTACAAACATATCCAAGTAGGGTCTGAACACCCTATTCATCAAGTCCATAAAGGCTGCTGGTGCATTTGTCAACCCAAAGGACATTACTAAAAATTCAAAGTGACCATATCTTATCTTGAAAGCTGTCTTTGGGATGTCACACTCCCTCACCTTTAACTGGTGGTAACCCGATCTGAGGTCTATCTTTGAAAAACATGAGGCACCCTGAAGTTGGTCGAACAAGTCGTCAATCCTAGGAAGAGGATATTTGTTCTTGACTGTGACCTTGTTCAGTTGCCTATAATCTATACACATTCGAAGCGACCCATCCTTCTTTCGCACAAACAAAACTGGAGCACCCCACGGAGAAACACTGGGTCTAATAAAACCTTTCTCTAACATGTCTTTCAACTGTTCTTTCAACTCTTTCAATTCAGCGGGGGCCATCCTATATGGTGGGATTGAAATAGGCTGCATATCGGAGAGTACATCAATACCGAAGTCGATCTCCCTATCAGGAGGGACTCCAGGTAAATCCTCAGGGAACACCTCAGGGAACTCATTAACAATTGAGACCGACTCAAGAGTAGGGGTCTCGACATTATCAGCTTTAACTCTTACTAGGTGATAGATACACCCTTTAGAGATCAACCTCCTTGTCCTCAGGTAAGAAATAATTATACCTTTGGGTGCAACATAACCTCCCTTCCATTCTAAGACCGGTTCATTTGGGAATTGAAACTTAATCACTCGAGTTCTACAATCTATGGATGCATGGCAAGCGTGAAGCCAATCCATCCCAAGGATCACATCGAAATCCACCATCTCTAATTCTACCAAATCAGCCAATGTATCCCTATGATAAATGGATACCACACAGTTTCTATAGACCCTCTTAGCCACAATAGACTCTCCAGTAGGAGTCGAAACAGAGTAAGGCTCATATAGACGTTTTGGGATGACCTCAAACTTATTAGCCACATAAGGCGTCACAAAGGATAAAGTGGCACCCGGATCAAGTAATGCATAATAGTTATAAGAGAAGATTCGAAGCATACCCGTAACCACATCTGGGGCAGCCTCTTGATCCTGCCGATTTTCCATAGCATACAGGCGGTTCGCTCCGCCTCCGGCATTTGCAGCAGTAGCCCTCTGATGACTGCCCGCAGGGGGCGCTGTAGATGATTGGGCTCTATTCCCTCTGTCATTACCCCTCTGGCTCCTCATAGGACACTCGCCCTGGAAATGGACAGGCTGTCCACGAGAATAGCATAGATTGGTGCCTTCCCGGCATGCACCAAGATGTTGTTTGCCACATCTGTCACAAGTTACTCTTCCTCTCGGACCCTGGGCGACACTAGCCTGGGACTGAGATCCCTGTGCTCTGAAGTCCTGGTGACCCTGGGTCTTCTGATCATGCCTGTGCTGTTGAATAGGTGCATTCGCCATCGGTGTTGCATGACGAGGAGGCTTCGTCTGAAAGAAGTTCCTGTTACCCTTGTCCTGCTTCTGCTAGTTTTGCTCATGGCTCGCAGCTTTGGCTTTCTTGCTCTGCTGCTCCTCCCTGTCCCTCTTCTTGTCCTCTTCAGTCTGTTGAGCGTAGACCATCAGCCTGGAAATATCCATGTCTGGGATCAGCAGTGCTGCCTTGCACTCTCTTTTCACATGTCTGCCCAGCCCAGACACAAATTTCCTCATTCTGGCCCTCATATCAAGGACCATCTCAGGAGCATATCTTGATAGTTGGGTGAACTTTAGGCTGTACTCCTTAGCAGTCATACCCTCCTGTTTTAAGTTCACAAACTCTTCGACCTTGGCTTCCCTTAACTCCTGGGGAAAGAAATGATCGAGAAAAGCACTCTCGAACTCTTCCCACTCAGCTGGTTCAACACTCTCACCTCTGCCATCCTCCCATTGGTTGTACCAAATGTTGGCAACATCCTTAAGCTGATATGTGACCAACTCAACTCCTTCAACCTCACTTGCATGCATCGCCCTTAGGATCTTGCGCATCTCATCAATAAAGTTCTGCGGATTCTCCTCAACCTTAGAACCCGTGTAGACTGGCGGGTTCATCCTCAAGAAATCCTAAGCCTGGACGCAACAGTTGGCTCTTAGGAACTGGAGCTTGGGGCCTGGGGACCGCGAATGCTACTTTGCGAGGCCACCAACTGGGTGAGCATGGCAATGGCTCCCCTGAAGTCTGCCTCTGAAGTGGGGGCTGACTGAGCTGGAGGTGCTGGTGGAGCCTCAGTAGCTCTAACAGGTGGTCCGCGTCTCCTTGCCTCACGTTCTGGCAAGGGATTCTCAGTACTTGGGACGAGACCATCTCTTTGGGCAGCAGTGCGTTTTGGAGGCATTATCTGCAAACGCGTAACGCACGAATTAAAGGAGTTTACTTAACGTCAAGCTCTAACGCACGACTCAGAACATCAAAGAAGTGGAACCATTTCCTAATGCCTTGTAGCATCCTGTTTATGAAGTGTGGTGCACAACACACGCATAAACGAGACTCTACTAGACACGGCTTCGTAGACTCCCTAGGACTCTTGAACTCTGCGCTCTGATACCAAGTTTGTCACGCTCCGGGAGGGTACCCTAGGCGTGGCCGGCACTGAGAGACTATTGCTAGCCCCCAAGTGAACCACTTAGCCTCATCACATCGTTCATCTTAAATATAGCAGAAGGAAATTAGTAAACAACACTTTTAAAGTAGTGGGCCAATGGCCAAACCTCAAGCTGATCATCAAAACAAAACAAAGAAATATTGCTCAATTATCAAAACATTCACCTTGACTACATCATTATGTCTACGAAGCCTCTAACATTATCTAAACCGTCTAAGAAGGGGACCATGACATGCCATGGCTACCCGACTCAATGAAATAATAGGATAGCATCAAATAAAGGTTTCCTCCGAAAACAGGGAGGCTCACCACAGTCAGAACTTGCAAACACTTGGCTTCAACGGGGCGGCAGCTGAAGTCCTCTAGCTCCTGCATCTGCATCATAAAACGATGCAGCGCCAAATGGCGTCAGTACGTGGAATGTACTGACATGTAAAATAGCTGAATCACATCATTAGAATCATCCGAACATAACGTACATCATCATGAGACTTTAACATTTATATCAGGGAAACATTAACATTGACCTTTACATTAACATTGACCTTTGCATTAATATTGACCTTAGAGTACTATTAGGGAAACCTTTTCTGAGAGGCCTAACTGGGAGTTTCTTTAACCGACAACCATCACTTATGAGCCAGTGATGATACAACGAAGCGATGTCGTTGCCACATCCATCCACTACCCTGCCCAGGGTAAAGGACATAACATTAGTGGATCCACAAAACATAACATTAGTCTTCATTTGGGACAAGATAGGAGCCATCCGCATTGCGGTTGAATCCTCTCTTCCTACGCGGGCCACGTAGTTAATGGACTCAAGTGGGACTCACTTTTATTCATTTCGGTGCTGAATACTCCTACCAGAACTTGACATGCTCATAAAGCATTAACATCATTAGTCCCATAGGGACACATTACATCATCATTAGTCCACATAGGGACACATTACATCATCATTAGCATCTCATTTACATTAATATCATTGTCATCTCAATGCATTAACATTAGCATCATCATCATCACCTCATTAACAGTTACTTCATCATCATAGACTTTAGGAGTACTAGTTTAAGAACTTTGACTCTCAACTTAGAGACATCAACATCAGTCATCATAACATCAATATCATTCTTCAAGGCTCTAAACATACCACCCTACATTCATTATGCAGGCTTTTTCAATCATCATAATTATGAGGTTTTTAAAACATATGTTTTTCACAAAAATGATTTAGGGTATATAGAAATTTTATGATGATCATCATCAATGCAGAAAAATATGTAGGTTTATGCATAAAATAATGGCAATTGTTCATTACATTACATGAATTAAACATGTTTCAATTCATCACCCTAACATCATCACCATTAAACTTCAATACATTACTCATGGGGCACATGGGAGGACATTCCCATGCTTTAAGTAAAGCCTTACATACCTGGAAAGAGTAGTCACACGAAACACTACAACTCCTTCTTGATCACCTCAACCTTCTTCAAGCCCTAGCCTTAGAAATCCTTAGGAGAACACTTCAATGGGGGTTTTTGAACCCTTTTTCGTGTAAACCGACCTATATTGGTCATAGGGGCACGTTTGGGATAGGTGGGAATGGACCATGACGCCCTTAGAAATTTTAAGAATTTAAATCCCGACCTGAAATAACACAGTCCGCGACGCGGACTGGTCGCGGACAGTGTATTTGCGGAAATTCAACTCCGTCGAAATTTTTCAGAAAATCATAAGTGTGTCTCCGCAACAGGTCCGCGTCGCGGTTCCATCGCGAAGGCGCACTGTTTTTCGTTTTGGAACGAAAAATTATTTTTCGACTCGGTTGCTCTAAAAATCGACCGAGACTTTTCTCCCACTCAATTTTCAGTGTTGATCATGAATCCGCTCTCGGATTTTAGATCCGAGCATCGGAAGACACGTTTCTCGCACACCTCTCCTTTAGGGGTATTTTGGTAATTTCGCGGGCATTACACCTCTATTTTGGGGTGATTTTTAACTTTTTTTTTTAAATCCTTCGTCACTTTAATTAATAAAAAAAAAGTGGTTAAAAATACTCCAAACATAATTTAGTTTGGCATAACTTTATATTTTTCATATCATAAAAGGCATAACAAAGTTATTTCCACTTAATTAGAAAGAGAAAATTTGAGTTAATTAGAACCCACAATTTATGCCATGAAATGCATAATAGTTCCTATAAATCTAATGTTGATAGAGGGAAAAATTACATTTTTACCTCAGGTGTTAAAATTAATTTTTATTTGCTACAAATTATGTTTTTATTTATTTTTGTCATGATATTTATAATTTGTACTATAATGTTGTAGTGACTTTTTCTAAAATATATAAATAACAAAAGCAACTCTCATAGTAAATATAATGACCCCTATCATAAATATTTTTTTAGATAATTATGTATGAAATTGATAAAATTTATAGCACTGTTTACTGAGGCAATCTTACACAATTTTTATCATTGCTCTTATACTATTTATCCTTCTCTTTTTAAAAAAATATAAATAATAATCAGGACAAATATAAAGTGATAATGTGAAAGACTAATAGATGTGGAGATCGATGATAAAATTGATAATGACTTCATTTTAAAATATCTTGGTAAATACCATTTTATGTATTGTTACATTTTTCAAATAGTAATCATAATATTTTTTTTCATATTATTGGTGATTTATTTCACTTTATTTGTAGAATTATTAAAAATTTTACTTTCGCTTATTTTGTTAGTAATAAAATCATAAAATTAAAGCATGAGATATACGTCCCATAAATTTATGAAATTTACGCCTTGGCTCATGCTCTTATCTTTGTCGAACCCTCATTCTTACCTATGCCTCGAACACAATAAAATATAAAACTCATTTATTTTTCTTTTTTGTTAACATATTTTTATTTTGATAGAACACCCCTAAATAAAAAAAAGACAATACAATAAATAATTTGAAATAATATACTTTTATTCAAATTTATATTTTCCTCTAAAAGCCAAATGCCCTCACATTTAAGACATGAGTGATGAGTCAATTGTATTTCCAGAAAAAATGACTTTATTAAATCACAAAATAAATAAATAAATAAAATAAAATATAAAAATAACAAATTTAAAAAGAGAGCCACGTCATCCAGTCGGTTTAATCTAACCACTATTGCCATTTCCAAAAATTCTGAGTTGTTCCTCACTATTTGCTTTTCTATTGGTTTCATCATGTAATTTGATGGATACTCGTATTATGGTCCAATTAAATTTAGATTAAATATTTTTTAATAAAAGAGGTTTTGTACTTAGTAGGATTCAAATTACTCAAAATATTTAATTAATGATGAAAAATACTTACCACTAAATTATGATTTTTCTTGGTTCTTCTTTAATCTACTAATCTAAATAATTTATTTTCATATCGCATATGATAAATTTCTCCATTCATAGAGTTTGAACCCTGGATATCAAATTAAGAGGTGAGCTATCAAGCCACGTTACTCATCATATCACATATATCGATGGTCTTTTGTCGATCTCCTCATGTTTGGCAGGTTGTGATCATTAAAGCACAAAATATAGTTCATTTCTAGAAGTGAAGACGAGTTCATCTAGTGTTCAATTGATCCTTTAAAATGACAAATACAAACAGTTATAAATGAACAAGCTATTAGATATTTGTTGAAGTGAAATCAGAGTGTTTTGCACTTTTGTCTTTTATATTGCTCGATACTCTACATTGGATTATGTGATAGTCATGCTTACTGTTTGTTTTTTTGGGTGAATGAATTTATCAGTTTAGAAGGATTAAAAGATTATTTTCATCACTTTTAATATTAACGAGCTTCTGTATACGTGCATTTCATGTGTATCCCATATATATTATTATAGATTTATTAGATAAGTGTTAAAAACACACCTAATTAATCCTGTCTTTTTTCTTAGTTTCATACCTAAACCATTTGGAGGGTGAGTTTCACACTTAAACTATCACTTATTAGTTTGATAAACGCACCTCAATTGTGTGTGAAATACACTCTCTCTTTTATTGGAAAAAATCTTGCCACATGGCACGTCACGCGGATAAAATATTTCACCTTGACAAAATTTAAAAAAACTATTAATACTGGTTAAAAGTTAAAGATTAAAATATTAATATTCTTAAGAAAAATATTGATTTTTAAAAAATATTATTTTGTTAAAAATAAAATTTAATTTTTTTTTTCATCGACTCCACCCCAAATACCCACAACCCCCAACAATCCACGTCCTTTTATTTTTAAAGATTATATCTTTTATAATATATTTTTAAAAAATTCAAACTTCATCTCCTCCTCCCCTCCTTCCTAAAAAAATTGATATTATTTTCATTTTTAAAATAAATAAATTTCTATCCCAATCCCGTCTAACTCTCCGCTCCTAATTTATTTTTATTTTTTATAGATGTGCACACATATTTTTAGAAAAATAATTCTACTTGTGTACAAAATATATTAGAAATAAAAAAATTATTTTACTAAAAATTTTGTGGCAAGTAAAAAATAAATTTCTAAAAATGAGAAAAAAATGAAAGCGGAGGATTAGGTGGGTATGGTAGAATTATTATCTAAATTATTATATATATATATATATATATTTATTATTTTTTGGGTGCATGTGCGGGGGGGGGGGGGGGGGGGGGGGGGAGACTATCATGCCCCGGGAGAGTACCTTAGACATAGTTATTGGGTTTATAGTTAGTGTGAATTGAAAAATTGTAACTCCCGGTAAAATTACCAAAATGCCCCTAAGGTGAGGGTATGCACGTAACACATCTTCCGATGCTTAGATGGCAAATCCGAGGCTGGATTTGTGATCAGCACGAAAAATTGAGTGGGAAAATGGCCTTGTTCGAATTTTAGAGCGACCTGATCAAAAGATAATTTTTCGACATGAAGAATAAAATAGTGTTAGTACGCGACAGGGGCGCGTCACACACCCATCGCGAACCAGCACTTATATCTTTTTAAAAAAATTCGACAAGATGGACAAAACTCGTTCAAAAACTCTTTTCTGAAAATACACTATTCGCGACCACTCCCCGTCGCGGACTGTGTCTTTTCCGAGTTAAAAAATCTAAATAATTATGAGGGGCATTCCGATCAATTCCCCACCCCTCCTAAACTCTATACACAATCTAATAAGGTCGTTTCGACGTGAAAAGGGTCTAAAACCCCCATTCTAAGTCCTATTCCAAAATCTATCAAGGCTAGGGCTTGAGGAGAGAAGAGAAGAGGTGAGTTGAGATATTCGAGAAGAGATCCTTGATGTACTTGGTTGATAGCTGTATCCCAGGTATGTAAGGCTAACCTAAAATATGGGATTGTTCTCTCATGTGCCTCATAGAGGTCATAGATGAGTTGATGGTTGAAGAGTCTACATGCATGATTTCTTGATAGTGTTTCTTGAAAATTTAATTTGAAATTACATGTTTTTTATATTGATGACCATCATACTAATTGTTTTCTTGAAGTTAACATTTTTCATGAGATTCTGCATAACCCTACATGATTATTTTGAAAAACATGCACAATGAACTTAGGGGATGAGTCTAGAGCTTTGTCGATGATGATATCTGTGAGGTTGTGATTGTGCTCAAATTGATGAGAGTCTTGAGGATGAGGTAGATGAGAATGATAATGAGTTGACATAATTTGATTTTCTTGTGAGTCTCTATAAATTAACTCTACCGATGTGTCTATTCACTTGTTTCCTAATGATTGTTATACAATCTTGAGTCACTGATGAGATGTATTGATGATAAGGTTAAAGTCCCTATGAGATGTTTTAATGATAGGGGTAAAGTCCCTATGAGATGTTTTGATGATAGGGTTAAGGCCCCTATGAGATGTTTGATGATAGTGTTAAAGTCCCTATGAGATACCAGTCATTGACGGGGAGTGAGTCCCTATGAGATTAGTGGAGATTTTAGATGGAGGTTTTATGCGCATTGAGTCGGTAGGAGTATCGAGTACCGAAATGGGTAAGAGTGAGTCCCACTCTAACTCATTAACTACATCGCCAAACGTAGCTGAGGCTTAAAACCATCATATATATATGGTTCCCTCGAGAGTAACAATCCGTGAAAGCAATAGCGGATCTGTTGAGTTTTAACTCCATATTGGGTGAGCTGATATGGTTTCGGAGCGTTCCCGACCTGAAAAGTTTGGAACGGCTGTGGCAACATCAGTGTGATTGTTGTACATTCAGTGGCTCATAAGTGAGTGTTGTCGGATAAGAGAAACTCCCACAAACTTCCTATCTTGAGTACTATGAGTCGAGTTGAGGTGAGATGAGACAAGATGAGATAAGATGAGATGAGATGAGAGGAGGTGAGCTCCTCTGAGATGAGACGAGATGTGAGGAGGTGAGCTCCTTTGAGATGAATCCAAGATGATTGATGAGTCTGAGTTGTCGATGTGTCACTTGTCTATTCCTTATACTTAGATCGATAGGCATTTGACGGTTTAATGATATTTGATATTTACTTTGAGATGTTGTTTTTCGTATTTTTCTACCAATTTCTGTTTCACTCAACAATTTCATATACCAGTACATTCCAAGTACTAATGTCCACTCTGGACTGCATCATTTTATGATGCAGAGGCAGGTACTAGAGATTGTCAACAGGCGCTCCGTTGAAGATCCGAGATTCGCAACTAATTGGTGAGCCTTCCTTACTCCGGAGGATCCACTACTTTTATTTCATCATGCTTTAGAGTTAGATTGGACTATTTCTTTTATTTTGATTTGGGTAGTCATGGATATATCATTGACACCACATGATTAGTGATAAAGGCTTCATAGACGATGGTCGAGCATTGATGTTGAGATTGTGAGCTAGTTCTTTCTAATAGCCTTCATTTTTATATATATTCTTTTGAGACTTTAGATGAGATATGCTCATTTACTTACTTATACTTTCTATTGTTCAGTAGAGTTTATTGATTGAATGATGTGATAAGGCTAAGTGGTTCGCTTGGGGACTAGCAATAGTCTCTTAGTGCCGGCCACGCCAAGGGTACCCTCCCGGGGCGTGACAAACTTGGTATTAGAGCACCAGAGTTCAAGTGTCTTAGGGAGTCTATGAAGCCGTGTCTAGTAGAGTCTTGTTTATGGCTGTGTTGTTGACCACATTTCATAAGCAGGAGGCTATAGGACATTAGGAACTGTTACACTTTTCTTCTTACCCCCATTCGTGCGATAGAGTTAACCTCTATGAAATCTCTCTTCTAATTCGTGCTCTACACGTGCAGAAGTGACAATATGCCTCCCAGAAGAGCTGTCAGAGAAAGGGGACGTCTTGTTAATCCACCTGAGCGTCAAGTAATCGAAAAGCCTGTGGATCAAGCTGTCCCTGTTGAGAAACCCCCTCAAGATGAGGTCTCTAATGCTGAGCTATGCCGGGCTATTCAAGCACTAGCCCAGGCTGTCACAGTGCCTGTCATGAAACAAGGAACAGGCAGGTAGGACACTCATGACACCTCTAGAGTCCGAGAATTTTTTAGGATGAATCCGCCTGAGTTCACAGGGTCTACATCCAATGATGATCCCGAGAACTATGTGGAGGAACTTGAGAAGGTGTTCCAGGTGATGCATGTGACTGATGCTAATAGGGTTGAACTGGATGCTTACCAACTCAGGGGTGTGGCCAGACTATGGTTCGACCAATGAAAGAAAGGTAGGAGAGATGATGCCCTGTATTTGACTTGGGCAGTGTTTGAGGAGGACTTCTTGGGATGCTTCTTCCCAAGAGAGAAAAGAGAAGCCAAGGTGAGAGAGTTCCTGAATCTAAAACAGGGCTTTATGACTATGCAAGAGTATGGTTTAAAATTCATGCAACTATCTCATTATGCTCCGGACATGGTTGCTGATATGAGGGAAAGGATGAGAATGTATGTGGACGGGTTGAATAGAGGACCCAAGAGAGATGGGAGAGGAGCCATGTTTGTGAGTGACATGGACATCTGGTGACTAATGACATTTGTGCAGCAAGTTGACGAAGAGAGGCAACATGACAAGGAAGAGTTCAAGCGCAAGAGAGCTAAGACATCTAGCCATGAGGGTGGAAGAAAAGGCAATGGAAATCGATTTCCAGCACCCTCATCTGCTAGTGCACCTGTGCGTTAAGGCAGGTATGATCAAAGATTTCAGAATGCTGGAACCCGTGGATCCCAATCGCAAGCTAGTGTCGCTCAAGGTTCGCAGGGTAAGCCGCCGTGTGATCGGTGTGGTAAGCTACACTTTGGAAGATGTCATGATAGGAAATATGTATGTCATAGATGTGGCCAACAAGAGGGATTATCCGAAGCAGGCTGACCAGGCCCAGTCTACTACACCATCCCCACCAGTTAGAAGAACCTAGAGGGCCACTACATCAGGTGCAGGTGGAGCGACAAACCGCTTGTATGCCATGGCTAATCGCCAATATCAGGAGAATTCCCCAGATGTTGTGACAGGTATGATTCGAGTCTTCACTTTTGATTATTATGTGTTAATAGATCCAGGTGCCATACTGTCATTTCTATCTCCTTATGTGGCCAGTAAATTTGATAGAACCCCTGAGAGTCTTCTTGAACCCTTTGATGTTTCTACTCCATTGGGTGAGTCTATTCGAGCTGAAAGATTCTATAGAACTTGCGTAGTGTCCATCCATCATAGGGATACTCTTGTTGATTTGATTGATTTGGAGATGGTTGATTTCGATTTGATCCTCGGCATGGATTAGCTTCACGCCTGTTATGCCTCTGTTAATTGTAGATTCCGAACCGTTAAGTTCCAATTCCCAAATGAACCGGTTCTAGAATGGAAGGGTGATTCTGTTACACCTAGAGGGAAGTTTATCTTATATCTTAGAGCCAGAAAGTTGATTTCCAAGGGTTGTTTCTATCACCTTGTGCGAGTGAAATCTGATGATGTCAAGACCCCAACTCTTTAGTTAGTCCCGATTGCTAACGAGTTTCCGAAAGTATTTCCTGACGATCTGCTTGGAGTCCCTCCTGATAGGGAGATTAACTTTGGGATTGATGTTCTTCCCGATACCCAGCCTATTTCGATTCCACCTTATAGGATGGCCCCCACTGAGTTGAAGGAGTTGAAAGAGCAACTAAAAGATTTGCTAGAAAAGGGCTTCATTAGGCCAAGTGTTTCACCTTGGGGTGCTCCTGTCCTATTCGTGCGAAAGAAAGATGGGTCCCTCAGAATGTGTATTGATTATAGGAAACTGAACAAGGTCACAATAAAGAATAAGTATCCTCTCCCAAGGATAGATGATTTGTTTGACCAACTTCAGGGCGCCTCTTGTTTCTCCAAGATAGACCTTAGATCTAGCTACCACCAGTTGAAGGTGAGGGAATGTGACATTCCTAAAACAACCTTCAAGACTAGATATGGCCATTTTGAGTTCTTGGTCATGTCCTTTGGGTTGACGAAGGCACCTGCCGCTTTTATGGACTTGATGAGTAGAGTATTTAGGCAATATCTTGATATGTTTGTGATTGTGTTCATCGACGACATTTTGGTATATTCGAGAAGTGAGGAGGAGCATGCTAACCACCTTAGAGTTGTCCTTCAAACTCTTAAGGACCATGAGTTGTATGCAAAATTCTCAAAGTGTGAGTTCTGGCTTAAGTCAGCGGCCTTTCTAGGCCATGTTGTTTCTGGCAATGGTATTCGAGTAGATGCCCAGAAGATTGAAGCGGCTAAGAACTGGCCCAGGCCAACCACCCCGACTGACATAAGAAGTTTCTTGGGGTTGGCAGGCTACTACCACAGGTTCGTTGAGGGATTTTCTTCCCTATCCGCACCATTGACTAAATTGACTCATAAAAAGGTCAAGTTTTAGTGGTACGATGAATGTGAAAGGAGTTTTCAAGAATTGAAAGTAAAGTTGACGACCGCACCAGTCCTTACCTTGCCAATGGAATAGAGGACTTTGTAATTTATTGTGATGCCTCAAGGGTGGGATTAGGATGCGTACTAATACAGAGAGGGAAGGTGATAGCCTATGCTTCCAGGCAACTCAAGGTTCATGAGAGGAACTATCCAACCCATGATCTCGAGTTGGCAGCAGTGGTGTTTGCACTTAAAATCTGGCGCCACTACTTGTATGGAGTGCATGGGATGTGTTCACTGACCACAAGAGCTTGCAGTATGTTTTCAGTCAGAAAGAGCTCAACCTGCGACAGAGGAGATGTTTGGAATTGCTCAAAGACTATGACATGAGCATTCACTACCACCCAGGTAAAGCTAACGTTGTTGCTGACGCTCTTAGCAGGTTATCTATGGGTAGCACAACCCATGTAAAAGACGGAAAGAAGGATTTATCCAAGGACGTGCATCGATTGGCTCGATTCAGAGTTCAACTTGAGGAGAATAATGAAGGAGAAGTTAATGTTCAGAACAGGTCTACTTCATCGTTAGTGGTGGAGGTGAAGGAAAAGAAAGACCAAGACCCTGTCATACTCCAATTGAAGGAGGTTGTCCACAAAAAGAGAGTGATGGTCTTTTCCAAAGGGGGAGATGGAGTGTTGAGATATCAAAGTAGATTGTGTGTCCCAAATAATGATGGCATTCAAGATAAAATCATAGCAGAAGCCCATAACACTAGCTATTCCATTCATCCTGGCTCCACCAAAATGTACCACGACTTGAGAGAAGTCTATTGGTGGAATGGAATGAAGAGAGATATTGCTGAGTTCGTTTCAAAATGCCCATATTGCCAACAAGTGAAGGTTGAGCATCAAAGGCCATGTGGATTGGCTCAGAACTTTGAGATTCCGGAAAGGAAGTGGGAGATGATCAATATGAACTTTATTACTGGTCTGCCAAAGTCTCGAAAGCATCATGATTCGATATGGGTGATCGTGGATAGAATGACTAAATCGGCTCACTTCTTGGCAGTTAAGACCACAAACACTGCAGAGGAGTATGCCAAGTTGTATATACAGGAGGTTGTGAGGTTGCATAGGGTTCCCTTTTCCATTATCTCGGACAGAGGAGCTCAATTTACCTCCCAGTTCTGAAGATCATTCCAGAAAGGGTTGGGTACTAAGGTGAACCTGAGTACAGTCTTTCATCCACAGACGGATGGTCAGGGAGAGCGTACAATTCAAACACTTGAGGATATGTTGAGAGCTTGTGTTCTTGACTTCAAGGGAAATTGGGATGATCACCTACCATTGATTGAATTTGCATATAACAATAGTTATCATGCAAGCATTTAAATGGCTCCTTATGAAGCCTTATGAAGGAGGAGATGTAGATCACCAATTGGGTGGTTTGAGGTTGGAGAAGCGGAGCTAATTGGGCATGATATTGTTCACGAATCGATGGAGAAGGTCAAGGTCATTAGAAAGAGATTAAAGACTGCCCAGAGTCGCCAAAAATCTTATACTGATGTGAGGAGAAGAGACTTAGAGTTCGAGGTAGATGATTGGGTGTATTTGAAAGTGTCACCCATGAAGGGTGTCTTGAGGTTTGGGAAGAAGGGAAAGTTAAGTCCACGTTATGTTGGACCATATCAGATCATAAAAGGATTGGGAAGGTCGCTTATGAGTTAGAGTTGCCTTCCGAGTTAGATGGAGTCCATCCAGTATTCCATGTGTCGATGTTGAAGAAATGTTTGGGAGATCCTACCTTGGTGATCCTTGTTGATAACATTGGAGTGGAAGATAGCCTACCTTACGAAGAGGTCCCGGTTCAAATCCTTGATCGTCATATTCGTAAGTTGAGGAACAAAGAGATAGCCTCAGTCAAAGTCCTGTAGCAGAATCAATTCGTCGAGGAAGCCATATGGGAAGATAAGGAAGAGATGAAGGAAAAATATCCACACCTATTTGTACTAAAGATGAGAGTGTTGAAGGTAAATTTCTTACTCTTCACTAAATTGATATATCTATTCCTGATGGGACTTTCTATACGTAAGTCTGAGTAGTGTTGATGAAGGTCGAGAGTTCGACCAATTGAGTTGAGTGTTGAGATGAGTTTGAGTCTATTTGTGCTATGATATCCATCTTTACTCGCCATTCGAGGACGAATGATCACAAGGGGGAGATGATGTAACGCTCAGTAAAATTACCAAAATACCCATAGAGTGATGGTATGCGCGTAATGCATCTTCCGATGCTCAAATGGTAAATCTGAGGCTGGATTTGTGATCAACATGAAAAATTTAGTGGGAAAATGGTCTCGATCGATTTTTAGAGCGACCTGACCAAAAGATAATTTTTCAACATGAAGAATAAAATAGTGTTAGTACACGATAGGAGCGCGTCGTGCACCCATCACGGACCAACACTTATATCTTTTAAAAAACAATTGACAGGATGAACAAAACTCGTTCAAAAACTCTTTTCTGAAAATACATTATTCGCGACCACTCCGCGTCGCGGACTGTGTCTTTTTCGATTTGAAAATCTAAATAATTATGAGGGGCATTCTGGTCAATTCCCCACCCCTCCTAAACTCTATACACGATCTAATAAGGTCGTTTTGACGTGAAAAGGGTCTAAAACCCCCATTCTAAGTCCTATTCCATAATCTAACAAGGCTAGGGCTTGAGGAGAGAAGAGAAGAACTTGAGTTGAGATATTCTAGAAGAGATCCTTGACGTACTTGGTTGATAGCTACATCCCAGGTATGTAAGGCTAAACTAAAACATGAGATTGTTCTCTCATGTGCCCCATAGAGGTCATAAATGAGTTCATGGTTGAAGAGTCTACATGCATGATTTCTTGATGGTGTTTCTTGAAAATTTAATTTGAAATTACATGTTTTCTATATTGATGACCATCATACTAATTGTTTTCTTGAAGTTAACATTTTGCATGAGATTTTGCATAATCCTATATGATTATTTGAAAAACATGCATAATGAACTTAGGGGAAGAGTGTAGAGCCTTGACGATGATGATGTCTATGAGGTTATGATTGTGCTCAAATTGATGAGAGTCTTGAGGATGTAGATGAGAATGATGATGAGTTGACATAATTTGATTGTCTTGTGAGTCTCTATAAATGAACTCTACCGATCTGTCTATTCACTTGTTTCTTAATGATTTGTTATACAATATTGAGTCACTGATGAGATGTTTTGATGATAGGGTTAAAGTCCCTGTGAGATGTTTTGATGATAGGGTTCAAGTCCCTATGAGATATTTTGATGATAGGGTTAAAGTCCCTATGAGATGTTTGATGATAGGGTTAAAGTCCCTATGAGATACCAGTCGTTGACGGGGAGCGAGTCCCTATGAGATTGGTGGAGATTTGAGATAGAGGTTTATGAGCATTGAGTCGGAAGGAGTATCGAGCACTGAAACAGGTAAGAGTGAGTCCCACTCGAACTCATTAACTACGTCGCCAAACGTAGGTGAGGCTTAGAACCATTATATATATATATATATATGGTTCCCTCGAGAATAACGGTCTCTGAAAGCAATAGCGGATCTGTTGAGTTTTGACTCCATATTGGGTGAGCTTATATGGTTTCGGAGCGTTCCCGACCTGGCAAGTTTGGAACGGTTGTGGCAACATCAGTATGATTGTTGTATATTCACTGGCTCATAAGTGAGTGTTGTCGGATAAGAGAAACTCCCACAAACTTCCTATCTTGAGTACTCTGAGTCGAGTTGAGATGAGACGAGATGAGATGAGAGGAGGTGAGCTCCTCTGAGATGAGATGAGATGCGAGGAGGTGAGCTCCTTTGAGATGAATCCAAGATGATTGATGAGTCTGAGTTGTCGATATGTTACTTGTCTATTCTTTATTCTCAAATCGATAGATATTTGACGGTTTGATGATATTTGATGTTTACTTTGAGATGTTATTATTTTCCGTATTTTTCTGTCGATTTCTATTTCACTCAGCTATTTTTCATACCAGTACATTACAAGTACTTATGTCCACTTTGGACTGCATCGTTTTATGATACAGAGGTAGGTACTAAAGATCGTCAACAGGCGCTCTGTTGAAGATCTAAGGTTGCAGCTGATTTGGTGAGCCTTCCCTATTTCGGAGGATCCACCATGATATATTCATCTTGCTTTAGAGTTAGATGCAAAAATTGTCAGATGCAAAAAAGCGACAGAGTCAAACTCGAGAGAAAAGTGATGCTAGTCTTGATTGAGTTTCGATGCTAGTGAACCCTTTTCACCCACCAAAGCAAGATCAACCGATGAAACTAAATTGTGTCGTCAAATAAGATTGGAAACATATCCACAAGAAGTTTTCTTGGTTAGCCAATCTTTTAAATGTGCTAGGCTTTATTGTACTAGCCAATCTTCCCATCTTTCTTTGGTGACATCGTAACACAAATGGCTGAATTCACCTGATTGTTTCTCGAGAGCAAGTAAAATCTCCCAATTGCCAGAGCTGCGGATTATTCCAATTGTAAAATCTCTAGGTCTGAAATCTGGGCTTTTAAATCGTTGGGGAATTCGAATGATATGTTCGAGTCTCATTCCCTGATATCCACAAATACATGATTCCTGTATAGCAAGTATCTTCGGTATCTAGGACTTGCCATTCACTTTTGGGTTTGTGACTGTGTGATGACTAGAAATGCAAGGGCTATTTAATGAGACTTCATCAGGTGATTATACAATGAGGAACTAGATAGAGTAGAGAAAAAAAAGAGCATATAACAAAAATAATAAATAAATTTTGGATTGAGTCAGCAATCCAGGTTTGGGGCGGTATGAATAAAAGAACTTCATATATTATACAATTCAATTCTTGACAATGAATTTGTTTAATAGTTCAGATATTGTTATTCGTGTTATTGATCCGATTCAAGATCATCAAGAGGTAATATTTATTCATTGAATTTACAAGCCAAAGATTTATTATCTCTATGGGATTAAATCCCAAGTTATTGCAAAGTAAAAAAATCGATGAGATTATGAAAGTAAATTTTCTTGCATTTATTGCTACTACACTATTTATTCTAGTTCCCACCACTTTTCTATATATCATTTTTGTAAAAACAGTCCGTCAAAATGATTAATATTAACTAATTTGAATGAAACTTGACTTCTAAGTTCTTAGCCAAAATTAACGAAATAAAATGAAAAAGATTCCAATTTTATGTCTTAAATGAAATGAGTGGAATAGAATCGACAATATTCTAATAGATAGATAGATAGTATGGTAGAAGGATTCATCTATTCCTTCTACCATACTAATGATTAGTTAGATTGTTGTTATAAAGCTGCCCTCGGAATAAAATAAAGATAGAGGCTATATTTGATATGGATCTATATATCAATTTATAATATTATCTTGATATATGTGAATATCATTAATCCTATATATGGAATTGACATAGTATCTAATTCCAATTATTTGCTATATCTATTTGTTCTGATCAATTTGAATTATTTATATTTATAGTTTGAATTACTATATTTTTTATTTCCAATATAAATTTTGGTATCTATTGAAAAAATCAAATCAGTGAAGCAAAAGCGATAGATATAGGTGTATTTTAAAAAAAATTGACAACGAAAAGATTTGTTGAGGAGTATGTCCAACAATCATCTATACCCCGACCTTTTTTGCCTAATATCCCAATCAAAAGGAGATATAGATGAAGGGGCATGAACCAGGATTTCACTTCCAAAAGACCACAACTTTGACCAATTTCCTATAGTAAGCTGATGATTATCTCCTTTGTATTAACTTACAAATTTCAAAGTACAAGTTGATTCTCATTGTTGGTTAATTTTCCACTCGTCTAAAAATCCAAGATGGAACCTATGGAAGTCACACTAGTGAACCCCTCACCACCCCCCACCAAAGCCACCAGAACCATCGGATAACGAAAGGGTAGAGTAAGAGCAAAATTGCGATAGAGAGACGGACGTATCCTCAAAGGTCCACGAAAACAGACCTCCTTCAAGGACATGCTCTTGACCCCCTACAAAGGACCATAGGGACTAACCCAAAAAGTGGACAACAGCCTTGGAGAAGACCTTATGGAACTAGGGGAATCAGGTGGGGGAAACCAAGACCCTTCA
The DNA here is from genome assembly GCA_029948455.1 of Solanum rostratum. NCBI lineage: Eukaryota > Viridiplantae > Streptophyta > Magnoliopsida > Solanales > Solanaceae > Solanum > Solanum rostratum. The sequence continues at coordinate 8,966,128 of CM057053.1, read as the reverse complement.
CCACCTTATAGTGAAGTATCCAACACACAAAAAAAGATAAGTGATAGATCTATAAGCCAGGGGTATACTCTGTCATCATCAAGGTGATGGCAAGAAGATAAACCATCACTTATTAACACGTGGCAAATTAATTAGTTAATATTGTTAGAGGTAGTTAGAATTAGCACTAATGATGTACAACTAGCATTTTATATATAAGTGTGTACTGCATGTGAATAATTCAGTTGTTTAGTTCAATAAAATCTTCCCCAAAATATCTTCTACAACTCTCTCTCCAGATAGCAACTTCAATTGTCGAGCTTCTGGAGCTAAGATTTGAAGCTCGAGGTCATTTCTTCACATGGTATTAGAGCGGGTCGATCTGTGGTGCTACTGGCTCGTCTGATTAGGTCATTGCTTTCTCTGAAGCTGAAAAAATGACAGGAACAAAAATGGATGCGAATCATCCTCTGTTTTTAGGGCCAACGGATACTCCGACAGTTGTTCTAGTTCCAGTTAAGCTTATTGGATCTGAAAATTATGATTTATGGAGTAGATCGATGCGAATCGCATTGCTCGAAAAATGAAAAATAGGGTTCATAGATGGAACATGCAAAAAGAGTTCATATAATGGAGAGTTGCAGGAATAGTGGGAAGCTTGTAATGCTATAGTTCTATCCTGGATTATGAACACAGTTGCTAAAACTCTTCTGAGTGGAATCGTTTACGCGTCTAATGCACATCTGGTTTGGGAAGATTTAAAGGAGAGCTTCAACAAAGTGAATAGGGTGAGAATATGGCAACTCCATAGGGAAATTACAACTCTAATGCAAGGTACTAATTTTTGTATCAACATATTTTACAAAACTGAAAGAATTGTGGCATGAATATGATGTACTGATTCCTTCGCCTAGCTGTGGTTGTGAGAAATCAAAGGACTATGTTGAACATATGAGTCATCAAAGACTACTGCAATTTCTGAGTGGCTTAAATGAATCATATGATCAAGCCAGGAGACAAATCCTTATGAAGTCTATAGCACCAACCTTAAGCCAGGCATATGCTATGATCATTCAGGATGAAAGTCAACAGGTTGCAGCAGCAAATGTGGTGGCAAAAGCAGCTGAGAAGGTAGAGTCATTGGCAGCACAAGCAAATGGTGTGTCAACAGAAGCTGGAAGAGGTAGAGGCTTTAAAGGAAGGAAACAATTTGAGCAATGTGATTATTGTAAGATGACAGGCTACTCAAGAAAAAATTGCTACAAACTTATTGGTTATCCACCTAGAAAACCACTTGGAGGAGGAAATAATTCAGAAGGCTGGAAATATAATAGTAACACAGAAGGATGGAGAAAAGGTGCAGGTAACTCTAATAACTGGAAAAGGGAACAACCATTTGTCAACCACGCTGATGTTGCATCATCATCCAAGAGTATTGGAGAAGGTCACTATGAAATGCAAGGACAGTTTTATAGTCCTTTCACTGATGAACAATACAGGCAAATTCTGAGCTTGCTGAACAAAGAATCAGGAGAACACCATGCTAATATGGCAGGTATTATTACTTTTCTGATGTCTATGTCTCATAATCAACTGGATGATTGGATCATTGATTCTGGAGCTACACATCACTTTACTGCAAATAAGAATTTACTAAAAAAGAGTGTCAATGTGAATGTCTCTATGAAGGAAGAGGTACATTTGCCTACAGGAGAAAGGGCAGAAATTACTCACACAGGAAGTGCTAATCTGTTTGGACAAGATTCAATAAAGGGTGTGTTATATGTTCCTGAATTCAGATTTAACCTTTTATCAGTGTCAAAGGTGACTAAAGAGCTCTCTTTCTTTATCACTTTTTCCCTGGTTTTTGTGTATTTCAGGACCTCTACAATGGCATGGTGAAGGGGATTGGTAAAGAACAAGGAGGTCTATATTTGATCAGTGCGAGAATAAAATCAAATCTAGTGGCAGATGAGCTGAATGCAGCACATGTGACAAAGAAAAATGAAGAGCACAGTCTTTGGCACAAGAGATTAGGACATCCTTCAGTTACAATCATGAAAAGAATTCCAGAGTTGAATGAGTACACTAGTTATGCTGCAGATGATGATTGCCAAGTATGTCCATTGGCAAAACAAACTAGGTTGCAATTTCTAACAAGTACTTCTAGAACTGATTTTCCTTTTCATCTTGTACACATGGATCTTTCGGGCCCTTATAAAGTACCAACTTATGATAAAAAGTACTATTTCTTGACCATAGTAGATGATCATTCCAGATTTACTTGGGTTTACTTGTTGCAATTAAAGTCTGAAGTAATTGTTGTGCTTAAACAATATCTGTACATGGTAAGAAATCAGTTTGGAAAGATGATCAAGGTGTTAAGATCTGATAATGGAATTGAGTTTTTCAATTCTTCTTGCAAGGAATTATTAACATCCTTGGGGATAATACATCAGAGTAGTTGTCCATATACTCCACAACAGAATGGTACTGTGGAGAGAAAACATAGGCAGAGTTTAAATATGGCTAGAGCCTTGAGATTCCAAGCATTGATCCCTCTCAGATACTGGGGAATGTGCATCAAAGCTGCTGTCTATTTGATGAACACATTACCTTCTACAGCTCTAGGTGGAAGCACATCATATGAACTACTTCACCATACAAGGCCATCAATTAGTCATGTAAGAGTAGTGGGTTGTCTTTGTTATGCCACAAATTTGCTGAAAGGAGACAAGTTTGGGCCAAGAGAAAAAGCTGCTATACTCCTTGGTTTCTCAAAAGAACAGAAAGGGTATATACTCCTTGACACAATCTCAAGAAACATATTTGTTAGTAGGGATGTCGTTTTCAGAGAAAATATATTTCCTTTTCATTCACCATCTTCACTACCTATGCTGAGTAATAGTACAAATGATGATGCACCTTTCTCCACACACACAAATGATAATATTCTATTTCAAAGTATGACCTCTTCACCCTCAGAATCTACAATACCAGATGAAATTACAAATTCTACACTACACCAGAACACACAAGCAGCTGCAGGGGATAATGATCTTGTTGATAATTCTGCCACAGAAACAAGAGACATAGCAGAGACTGGTAAAAGTACAAGGACTTCAGGAAGAACATTTAAGCAGCCCATATGGATGAAGGATTATGTTGGGAAACCAACATCTAAGGCAAACTGCAGCACCAGCTTATATCCATTGTCTGATTATCTATCATATTGCAGGACTAGTGCTAAATAACAAACCTTCCTCTCAATATTTTCTTCATTAATTATCACAAACTTTAAAAGAAGCTGCTAAAGATGCTCGATGGATTGAAGCCATGAAGATGGAGATTAAAGCTCTAGAAGACAACAAGACATGGGAGATTGTTGATCTACCAGAAGGAAAGAACACAGTAGGCTCTAAATGGGTTTATAAAATCAAATTTCAGGCAAATGGGGAGGTGGAGAGATTCAAGGCCAGATTGGTTGCAAAGGGATATAGTCAAAGAGAAGTTCTTGACTATTATGAGACTTTTTCCCCAGTTGCAAAAATGGTCACAGTCAGATCTGTGATTGCCATAGCAGCTTCAAAAGAATGGAATCTATTTCACATGGATGTGTCTAATGCCTTCCTTCAAGGTGATTTATGTGAGGAAGTTTACATGGAGATACTTGAGGGTTTCAGAAGTCAGGGGAGACTAAGGTATGCAAGCTACAAAAATCACTATTTGGGCTCAAACAAGCCTCAAGACAATGGAACATAAAGCTGACTGAAGCATTAATTGGAGATGGGTTCACTCAAAGCAATCATGATTATTCCTTGTTTACAAAGAAGGAAGATGAAAACATTGTCATAATATTGGTGTATGTAGATGATCTGCTAATCATTGGAAGCTGCAAGAAGATGATCACCAATGCAAAAGAAGCACTGCACATACAATTCAAGGTGAAAGACTTGGGAGATCTCAGATATTTCCTGGGTGTAGAAGTGATGAGATCAAAATCTGGAATACTATTGAATCAGAGGAAGTATATATTAGAGTTGATTTCAGAGATGGGATTAAGTGGAGCAAAGCCATCAACCACACCTTTAGAGACTAATACAAAATTGACAAGTGCAGAAGTTGACGAGGCAATAGGAAGACAGGATGATGTTTTATTGGCAGACATTGGTGCATGTCAGAGACTGATAGGAAAGCTATTGTACCTGACCACAACAAGACCAGATATTAGTTATACTGTGCAAACTTTGAGTCAATTCATGCAGAGGCCAAAACAGTCTTATTGGGAAGCTGCTATTAGAGTGGTAAAATACATGAAACTAGCACCAGGACATGGCTTACTTATGAGTTCATCACCTGATCAAGAACTGATATGTTGGTGTGATTCAGATTGGGCAGCATGCCCAAACACAAGAAGATCTATAACAGGATACTTGGTCAAGTTTGGAAGTTCGCTAGTATCATGGAAATAAAAAAAACAGCAGACTGTTTCAAGGAGTTCTGTAGAAGCAGAGTATAGAAGCATGGCCTCAACAGTGGCTGAAATAATATGGTTACAGGGACTATTCCAAGAACTAGGAATAAAGGTGTCACAACCAGTGAAGATCAAAAGTGATAGCAAGGCAGCCTTGCAGATTGCCTCAAATCTAATCTTTTATGAACGTACAAAACATATCGAGATAGATTGTCATTTTATTCGAGATAAGATTAAGGAAGGAGTCATAGAAACAATCTATGAGAGAACTACGGAACAGTAGTTAGCAGATTTATTAACTAAAGGACTAGGCAAAGCGCAACACAACTACTTGATGAACAAGCTGGGAGTGCTCAACTTTTTGCACCCTCCAGCTTGAGGGGGAGTATTAACACGTGGCAAATTAATTAGTTAATATTGTTAGAGGTAGTTAGAATTAGCACTAATGATGTACAACTGGCATTTTATATATAAGTGTGTACTGCATGTGAACAATTTAGTTTTTCAGTTTAATAAAATATTCCCCAAAATATCTTCTACAACTCTCTCTCCAGATAGCAACCTCCATTGTCGAGATTTTGGAGCTGAGATTTGAAGCTCGAGGTCCTTTCTTCACATCACTACCTTAAACAAAAATTGACAGCCCTATGGAAAACTTCGAAGGAAATTGTCCTAATCGATTTGGGGCATGACTATTTCATTGTCAAATTCTACAAAGAGGAGAACCTGGTAAAAGACCCCCAACATGGACCTTGATTCATTAATGGCTTCTTCCTATCTGTTAAATGATGGCACCCGAATTTTGTAGCATCGGAAGCAAAAGAAACAAAGTCGGTCATTCGCATAAGATTGCCGGAACTATCCATAGAATTTTACGACCACCAAATCTTGGCTGGAATTGGAAACAAATTAGGAAGGCTGGTCAAAACTGATGTGTGCACGTCAGAGACACTTTGAGGAAGATACGCGAGAATATGAGTGGAAGTCTCCGTAGGAACACCAGTCGAAAAATCCATATATATTGGTCAACACAAACAACAACTACTATATAAGGGAGCCAACATACTATGTGCCTACTGTGGACTCATTGGTCACACGATCCAAACATGCACTAAGGTAACACTGCGCGAGCAAGACACTACAAAAAGGAATGCACAGACTCCGCAACAACCAACATCCCCCAATCCCACCAACGCACCATAAGAACAAGAGGAAGGGTGAAAAATAGTGAACTTCAAACAAAAACAAAAGTCGAGGGCAAGGCCACACCACCTCGAAGAGAACGCTGCTACCACAGGTATAAACGTCAAAATATATCACGCCATGACAGTTAAGTTCCTTGATAATAAAGTCTACAAATATAAAAATTCCAACCCCCTCTGGCAGGAGGATCTACAATCCAAATCAAGGAGCAACCCGACAGGCTGGGCTCTATGGAGAAAATCCCAAAGGCTGGTCTTCCCTCCCCGCACCCCACCCAACAACCTCCTGCACACACCAAAAAATGATGATGTCAAAGTCGATGACATCGAAAATAGGGAAAATAAATATTTAGAAAATCATTTAAACAACTCACAACTGGATTATCCAGAGGAGGCGGCGGATCCGTCAACAAAGTGGGCCCAAATTACACTCCCAAAAGCCTACATAAATTGAAAGCAGTGACGGCATGCTCCCACCCCCCAACCCCCCCACCCCCACAACCACAAACTGACCATCTTACCACTTCCATGCCACCACATGTACAAAATCCGAGGGAATTAAAAATCCATCTAAGTTTAAGACTAATAACCACATTAATGCCGATGGAGACATGCTAGAAATAATTAATGCCACGTCTCCCAATACCTAGAAGACAACAAAGCCAAATGATTATGCCTACCAAACGCCAAGTTCAGACAAACCCAAAAATGGAAATTTAAATAACCTCCAAACATCACTAATTACAAAAAAGAATATTCCCCAAATAGCCAATTCAAATTATATCCAAATAGACAATCCTAGACTTCCAAACATAGGATCCTCGACCATACCTATAAAATCTATCTATATAGATATACCCATAAACAATGCTCAGAACCCCACTATCATATCAAAGATGCAGAGCCAACTACAGACGAAGCCTACGCCCAAGCTTCACTCCCACAACATCTGCCAACTCCATGAACCACAAACACCTGTCCTCCGAGCCCATCTAGTGAATCTAGTGGAAAACAACAACCTTTATGCCATGCCAACTCTGGAACCGAACTCGAACCCCCGCTCTTTGTTGGAGTTAAGCCTCCACGGCCAAGACCTTACCTTCAATATGGAAGTAGAAGGTAAACAAGTTGCGGTACTCATCCAAAACCCGACCTTCTTGGCATAGGTCATCTCGGAGGGAATGAGGTTGAGTATGGAGACCTACAACAACCACCTATAGTTGTACACTGTTCTTCAACCACCAATGAACATTCCCTTTCCCAAAATCCCTTTCTTCCATCACCCAACTTGGGAAATGCCCCTCTTCAATTTCCTTTATCAACTTCCAATTGTCGAATCACTGATCTTTCGACCTTCCTCTACCCTTATCAGTTCCCAGGGATGGGGATGAACCTACCAACCCATGCAGAAGCGACACCACAGTCAGGTGAATAGTAGCCCAGCCAGATGGAGAGCCCACCCCAAAGGGTTCCCAACCTCACCTCTATGAATCCACAGGTAACCTACTCTCCCAGACATCTCCCACCCCCGCCAAATAAGGCCTCTAGAGGAAAGTGTACACGTCCAGAAAATAGAGGAAGCAATAGGAATTATGAGGGAGACACGGACAGAAATAGCAGTACTAAAAAATGTAAAAGTAATGATATTTAAAGAGAGATTAAAAAACACATACTCATCTGCCCGCCAAATCTCTCAAAAAGTTCCTTAGATATAAGAACACTATACAACCCCAAGACGGGGAATTATGTAGTTATCTTGAACCCAACTCTCAGGAACCACTCCCACTAGGAGAATCCAATGAGCATCTCCCAAACCCTAACAAGATCAATAAACCTAATAATATGGAACTATAGGGGTTGCAACAGTGATGCCTTCAAGAGAAATCTTAGAGCTCTCTAGGATTGGCATAAACCACCCTTAATAGTCTTATTGGAAACAAAAATGCAGGACCACCAATCTATCCTAGATAGCTTTGACTTTAATAATATGATACAAGTCCCAAGCTAATGGAAACTTTGGAGGCCTGGCTGTCCTATGGGACGATAGTAAGCTGGAACTAGAGAATATCGCCACCACAGGTCAATAAATACATGCAATGGTAAAGGTATGCACTACAAACAATATTTGGCTCTTTAGTAGTATTTATGCTAGCACTTATAGAGAATCTCAGAAAATATTATGGCAAAACTTAAAATATATTAAAGATAATTTTGATGGAAATTGGCTAATAGGTGGAGATTTCAATTTCTGAGCCTGGCTGACAAGAAAGGAGGGAGCCCTCCAAGTCAACCTCATGCGATAAACTTTCCTGAAACAGTAAACTACAGTGAATTGATTGACATGGGTTTCAAAGGAAACCATCACACGTGGTTGAACAAGCGATTCAAAAATAAAAGACAATTAATCTATGAAAGAGTTGACCGCTTCTTCGCAAATGACAGTTGGCTGCATAAATTTTCGAACGTGCAAGTACAACATCTCCCACGTACTCACTCGGACCACTGCCACTTACTGTTGACTATTCTTCTCAGATTTGATAGATCCCCCGCCCCCAAATAAATCTTTAAGTTTGAAACCATATGGACGTCACACCCATACTTAGAAGGAATCATAAAAGATGCATGGGACCAGCACAATAACATCCTAAATGCAATCCACACTTTCCAGGAAAATGTTCCGAAATGGAACTAAATGACCTTGGCAACATTTTCTCTAAAAAAAGAAAGCTTATTAGAAGATAAGAAGGAATCCAACAATCCCCTAATGGTTATTCCCTGGTTAAGCTTGAGCAACAACTCTCTCTTGATTATAATAATCTACTAAAATCGAAGAGAACTTTTGGAAGCTAAAATCTCGCGTAAATTGGCTCGATGAAGGCGATCTTAACACCAGGTTTTTCCACATTACCACCTTAAACAAAATACCTATGACCCTACGGAAATCAAAACCTTAATTTACACCTACTTCCATAAAGTATTTAGTACATCTCACATAACATCTACATGGGAAAGAATTGGGGAACATAAAATCAACAGATCACCAATCCCTAAGCGAAACACCGATTGAAGAAGAAATCAAGCAAGCTGTATTTAGCTTCCAACCCTTAAAGGCTCCTGTTCTTGATGGGTTACATCTCATCTTTTACCAAAAATACTGGAGCATAGTAGGTAAATTCATTTTAAACCTTTGTCAAAGCTAAGGTACCATCCCAAAATAAATTAACAAAATCCATATTTTCTTGATTCCAAAAAACAAAAACGTGAGTACCCCCAAAGAATTCAGGCCTATAAGCCTATGCAACACAACCTACAAAGTCATCACCAGAATAATTTCCTCAAGGCTGCAACCCTTAATGGCCCAGTTGATAGGACCTCAGTAGGCTAGCTTCTTGCAAAACAGGCAAGCAACGGATAATGCCATCATAGTCCTAGAACTCATAACCCACTTCAAGAAAATGAAAGGGAAAAAAACGAACTTAATCATGTTAAATGTCAAAACAAGCCAAATCTCTATCTGATCCAGAATTGGTTTTTTTAGCCCAACAAGAAGCATCAAGCAAGGGGATCCCATGTCACCATATCCATTTATCCTGTGCATGGAGGTCCTCTCACGCCATATTGATAGCCAGGTTACCCAACAAAAAGGTGCCCCAATTAAAATATCCCCACAGGGACCTCGGCTATACCACTTGTTCTTTGCGAAAGACCTGATTCTAATAGGAAAAGCCACTATGGAAAATTGCAAAAGTATATAAGACACAATGTTAGGGTTCTGCAAGCTATCCGAATAAACAATAAATGCCAATAAATGCCAATAAATGCAAGCTTATTCTCTCATCAAACAGCTCAACAGACCTCGAAAAATCAATCTTCTAAAGTCTAGGAATTAAAATAAGCAAACACTTCGGGAAATACCTTGGACTCCTAATAATACACAAATGAACCTCTAAAACGGACTTTCAGTATGTCATTGATAACATGCAAGCTAAACTTGTGGGATGGAAAACCAAATTTCTGAATATGACAGGAAGAACAACCCTAACAAAAGCTTGCATGAGTAGCTTACCTACACATATAATGCAGTTTACAATGCTGCCCAAGAGCACCAAGAAAACAATTGACCAAATACAAAACTTCTATACGGGGGTCAACAATGGCTAAAGATAAGTTACACATGGTTTGTTGGGAAATAATAACTCTAAGAAAGAGTGAGGGAGGCTTGGGCATTCAAGACACTAAGACGAAAAACCAGGCTTTGTTGTCCAAACTTGCTTGGACTAGTATAAAAACCCCGAAACCCTATAGGCATCATTATCCTCCAAAAGTACACCACAATGGAGCCTTGTGCAGCCATAATACAAACTTGAAACGCGTAATTAGCAACCTCTAGGAGAATCTCCTTCGAGGTTGGAACACATGCCGCAAAGGCATAAAATGGGAAATGGTCAATTTACGTCCTTCTAGAATGACAAATGGTTACCAAAAACAAATTCCATTGAGACAACAAACCCAGGGACCTCTGCCCGAGGGGGAGGAGCATACCTCAATAAGGACTTTCTTCAATAAATAACAATTGGATCAGGCCCCTTTCGAACTCTCAAATGAAATAAAACTCCTTATTGACAGCACTTACACGAATAACAAAATAGAGGACAAAGCAATTTGGGGAGCCCATCCTAAAGGGACCTTCACTACTAAATCAACTTTCCTTTTCCTAAGTAGCAAGACACCCCGTCACACTCGCCAAAAGCGTCCTCATGGATTTGGGCACAGCAATGCCCCAACAAAATAAAAATTTTCTTATGGCTATGCCAGCACAACAGAATTGCGACGAAACAATACTTAAGTTCGATAGGAATTGTATCAAACAACCTCTGCCACATATGCCAAAAACCAGAGACAACAAGGCACATATTTCTTGACTGCAAAAGTGTTTAAAATTTGTGGAAAAGCCTTGGCTTAAACAACATAACCCAACACCTAATCACCCAAAGCGACTGGCTCCCTAGATTTTTTTTTTATTTACACCAGGTGTCCGAGTTTCTTTGAGCCCCGAATAATCCCGGGGATGCACAGACCCTCGGCAAGGAGTTTCCCGCAAGTGCACCACTGGCTCCCTAGATTACGGAAGCAGGTGTAAAACTACGCCTAAATTTAACTTGGCAGGAAGCTTTTCCTTTCTTCATGTGGTATATATGGAAGACAAGGAATGACACAATGTTTACCACAATAAAAATACTCGTGCATATGCCTCCAAACCTATTGGCCACACAATTGAATACTGCTCTCTAACAAACCAATGCCTATGAAGGACCCCGGCCCTTAAAAAACATGTCAAATGGGAGCTCCCAGACCCGGGGTTCAAGCTAAACATAGACGGCTCATCAACCAATCAAACAAACAGGGGGGAACATGCGGGGTCTTTAGAAATAACAAAGGGGAATGGGTCTTAGTGTATATGAGCAACCTACATGTAACTGACAATATGAAAGATGAACTAACCGCTCTATTGCAGGGACTAAGGCTGGCAGTGAAAATGGCCTAACTCCACTGTGAATCATCACAGACTGCCACAATGTGCTAAAATTTCTTATGTATGATCAACCAACTTTTTCTAACATCCTATTTGAATGCAGGGAGCTAATCTGGAAACTGGGGAGCCCTTACATTCTACATAGCTACAGGGAGACGAATCAGGTCATGGATACTCTAGCAAAGGAGGGTACCAAGTAACAACTCCAAGTGCCTTTTTTTGTTGGGCAGCTCCCCCGGTGTTTGTCTGTGACATGCTACAGGGAGACATTGCAGGAACTCCTTTTGTTAGGCTGACTAAAGCCTCTACTTTAACAAGTATATCCTTTGTAATCACTAATGTACCCCCTCCAAACATTATCATGCAGGCATTTTCCCCTGCCAGTACTATGTATTAGTAAATATTAGCTATTAATATGATTATCTTACAACAACAACATACCCAGTGGAATCCCACAAGTGGGGTCTAGGGAGGGTAGAATGTACGCAGACCTTACCGCTACCTCACAAGGTAGAGAGACTGTTTCCTGGGAACCCTTGTCTCAAAAACTCATAATTATCTTGACAACCAAAAATAAAAAAAAAACTCAGGATTTCAAATTAAGATAGGAACATCATAAGAAAAACTAATATTGCAATTAAGGTAAATACCATAAGTGTTCTACTCTCAATAAGGGTAACTCTGATACAGCTAGTAAGCTTCAAGGCAGTTACCAATCACCTGATTTATCAATCCATGGGGGAGGAATCCACCATATTTAGGACGCACCAGCACAATCCTGCTATACCTTTCAAAGACAAAAATAAAATACTACAGAAGATGTAAGTATAAATCTTGATGGATCCTGAAACACTACAAGATTTCTAGAATCACAACAACCGACCTGTTATACCTTCCAAAGACAAAAATAAAATACTGGAGAACTAATTGGCACCCGCCTCATTCAACAGGTCACTTCCAGGACCGTAGATATCGTGCACAATTTGGGAAAGAAAAAGGCATATACATGTGAGATAATTAACAGTGATACAACAACATTAAAATGAGTAAAGACAACTAAAGTTTGCACCAAATTAATGTCTATACCTGCTCAATTAGGGAAAACAGACAAGCTAAACAATAGCAAGATTTTCACCTTTTGTACACTGGAGTAGAGGTAGCTTTAAGAATGGCTTCCTTAGGGAAGAGAAAAGCTAAACAGAAACAACAGGCTGTATTAAACAACAATATATAGTAGCAAAAAATGCAAGTATAATCAAACTACATAAACCAATAGATAGTAACAGAAATTGACGAAAAAGAAAAAAGAGTAATACTATGACTTCTAGAATTGACAGCAAGATAATACAATCCTACCTACTAGTATGGACACATTCCTATTTACTACCTTCCTACCATAATCCATGTCCCCGCACCTTCCTGTTTAAAGTCATATCCTTGGTAATCTGCAACTTCGCAATGTCCTACCTAATCATGATCTCCAATATTTCTTCGATCTGTCTCTGCATCTCTTGAATCGATATAGCCAACCTCTCACTCTAGGGTATCTATGCATCTCCTTGCCAAATGCCCAGACCATCTCAACATCCCTTCCCACATCTTGTCTCAAACTAGTTAATTAAATAACCGAATCTTAACTATTCAATCTAACGTAAAAAAAAATTGAAATAAACAAGTGCTTCTACAGCAGCTTATCTTGTTAATATGAACACTTCTTCAAAAATTTGACAATTACTTCATTTTCTTTCAAAAATAGAGTCAAAATGAGGAATGAAAATTTAATAAAATGAACTGATTTCAGGTAGTTGACCGTTTGACAAGTTAAAAATATTTGTCAATCCCAGTCTGCGTACATTCTGCCCTCTCCAAACCTCACTTATGGGATTCCACTGGGTATATTGTTATTGTTGTTGATTTGAAATATTTGTCAAACAATTCAGAATACATAGTCAAATAATTATTAAAGATAAGTTTACAAAATTTAATTCTAAATTTATGGTCAAACACTAGAGTTCATTGCATTTTACACCCTTATTATAAATTTAATTTTGTAATTTTCACCCTATTATTTTTTTTAATTACTTGCACCTAACCTTCTCAATTTATTGCAAACCAATTTGAGAGAAAAAGGGGAATACAAGTAACATAAATAAAAATAAATAAATAAATGACATTATTTTCAAAAAGAGGGTTAAAAAGCTGATTTTTATAGCAACACGCTTAAAAATCTGATTTTCACAGCAACACGTGTAAAAAAATCTATAAACTAATAATGCTTATACACATATTTGCACATTCTCTTTGTTTCAATTTATGTGACACTTTTTATTTTTCAAGATTCAAACAGTTTAATCCTTTGTTTGGATGGTTGTCACTCATCGTTTTGTATTATATTGTTAGTTTAAATACAATATTTATTTTGATTGTTACTTAAATTTCATTGTATCCTATAGTTTGTTAGGTAATGACGAAAAGACCTACTTTGTGTAATGACCGATTAAGTATGGTTATTTCACTATTTTCTTCTCATTTTTTTACTTTATTTATTTATTTATTATTTAATACTTAATTCTATTTTATCATTTACCCTATCTTCTCATGATATCTACCACATATCCTACAATTTCTTGTAGGATTATCATTCAAATTATAGATGTATGATATTAAGTAGCGACGAAGAATAATACAATCTATCCAAACATTGTATTCATTAAAATAATATAGTATGATACAATACAACACAATATAAGACATTATGAAACAATACATAACAACCATTCAAACAAAGTGTAAGTTTGACAAAAAATTACGCATGAAATCTTCAAATATTTTGGAATAAAATTTATATATTTGTAAACTATGTAAAAAGTACTATAAGTCATAATAACTGACAATCCAAAGTATTTAAAAGATAAATGAAAATTTTTTTGATCAAAGATAAACTTGTTTGAATCTCAAAATTCAAAAAGTGTCACGTAAATTGAGACAAATGAAATGATTTCTTTTATTATTTTGAAAGCATATTTTCTCCCTGTTTTATAGAAGATATGTTTTCTACTCTCCTTTCATACATGAATTCGATAAGAAGTTAATCTCGGCCACTACTATGTAATATATTTTGTTATATCAATAATATAGAAGTCATGGTTTCGACATGGCTACTAGAGGCCATTTAAGAAAAGTTGAGGGTATTTTAGTCTTTAGACAATTCAACAATGATGAATCATCACTTAATTGTCAATAAATTGGACATTTGGAACGATTTGAATAGATACCTGGAACGGTGATTTGAAAAAAGTTGAGGGTATTTTGGTCTTTAAATAATGCAACAATAATGAGTCATTATTGAATTGTCGATAAATTGAACCTTTGGCATGGTTTGAATAGATATATAGAACGATGCTAGAAGTATTTTAATGAATCCCTATCTCTCACACTGTTCAACTCATCTGCTTCTTCTCTGCATTAGTAGCAGGCATATTTATTTGTCCAGGGATTATACCATGTTGTTTCTTGATTTTCATTTATGTATAAGGGACACATTTTATCTATCCTAAAATAAATAAATTTCTATTAAATTTTTTTTATTTGTATTTTGAGTTTTTCCCTCATGTAAATTATGTTTTAAAAAAAGATGATTTTATTATTTTCAAGAAATTGAAGAGGTTAGGTGCAATTCATCAAAAGAAAAATCAGAATAGGGTGTAAATCATAAAACAAAACACACTACCAGAGCAAAATGCAACAAATGCCCTTAACACTGAATAAATTTACTATGAGCGATGGTTAAAAGTTTAAGATTATTTATTCCAGGGTTACTAGATATAATTTCATGGTGGAGAAAGTATTGCACATGTACTAAGAAAAACAAAGTGGGATGACCACTAGACTGCTTATAAGAACTCTTTTGACATGAAAAAAAAAATACGTGTGTAGTCATATAAAATTTATATTTAACAAATTTTATAAAATGATTTTAATATATTAAATTTAAAATATATTAGATTAAATAAATATTATGGATTAATATAATTGAGTTAATTAATTAAGTCCAAATAAAATATGGATTTAATTAAAAGCTAAAATTCATTTATTTGAGCTATAAAAGATGACTCACTTTATTAGACCCAATATCCTCTCATCCTATAGACCCACTTGATGCTACATGTCGGATGACATGGCGTGCTAAGTCAAACAAAGAAGTCAATAGGATCATGCCATGTGCAAAATGACATAGCATTCCTATCTCAATCAAAGACCAATAAAAATGTGCCACATGTAGAAGTGTCATGTTTCGACCAATCAAATATCGCCATGTCACTTGAAAAAAAATCTATTCTAATCACTTTTCCTGCGCCATGTCACCTTAGATATGATTGGCCGAAAGAAAGCCTGATCCCATCATAATTCCTCCATTCTACAACTATATAAGTGGTCCTCATAATTCAGAATTGACAAACAAGAATTGTAACAAGAAGCCAGAGAAAGCTCGTGGATCAAATGCACATATTTCTCTACAAGCTACAAGTTCAAGAATTCAAGCATTCAAGTTCAAGAACGCATGAAGATCAAGACCACCAAATTTAAGATCAATCCTAAAAGCCCTTGAATTCAAGTACAAGTCAAGATCAAATCCATCAAGTATTACAAGATTCAAGATCAAGCTAAACAACCCTTGAATTTATATTTGAAAAGACGAATCAGAGGATTCATAGAGATTGTAGAACTCACTCCTTGAAATAAAATGCTATGATTGTTGCAATATTTTTAGTTCCTTGATTATTATATTTTTCGAAGCGAATTTTATTGTCATGCGAATTCTGGCATGCCCAGTGGACAATCTCTACCTCTCATCTCAACTTTTCAAGCATCAAAGAATATTGATATGACTTCCAAAAAGATCTCTCAATCAACTTCCTCTAAGGCTGCTAACTCTAAGTTCTTTGCTGAAGTAGAGGGAATCCTTGGTGTTACTTTTAGAAGTATTGGAGTAGTTACAAGGAGCAAAACCACTATGATAGGATAACAAACACTACAAGTGTCGTCCACACCAACTCCTGATTTTGGATCTTCAACCCCAAAAGGAGCAAGGTCTTCTACAAATGCTTCAGAAGGAGAAAGTAGTGTTGCTGAGAAGATCAAGTAGACTTTGGCTTTACTTGAGGTCTCTGGTTCCAAGAACTCTACTGCAAAGAAAGATCATGGCTCAAATGATTCTTCTCCATGTGCATTACGTAATGTGACTCCTCTATAAATCAACTTTCATGATAATGCATGCTAATTTTCAATGCCTCCAACTATCATGCAAGCAATGGAAGCTGATGCTTCATCTGTAGAGGAACAACTGGAAAATCTGGCAAAGATGATTGAAGGATTGACCAAGCATGTGCAACACCAAGAGTCGCGCATCGATAAGTTGATGGATAGGGTGGATAGCGTACTAGATAAGAAATCTAGCCATGCACCTGGGAATGGTATCAAATTTTAAGAGATTGAAAATCCTATGAGGCAAGCACCATCTATCAAGGAGACGCCGGTTTCTGCTGAAGGGATGATCACACTCGAACAATTAAAAGAGTTCATTGAAGGGGCCATCAAAGATAAATGTGAAGTCTCCACCAAGTCTTCCCATATGTATGTCAAGCCTTATACTGCAAGGATTGATAGCCTCAAAATGCCTGTTGGTTATCAACCCCCTAAATTTCAGCAGTTCGAAGGCAAAGAAAATCCAAATAAACATGTTGCACACTTTGTGGAGATATGTAACAATGCTGGGACCTATGGAGACTATCTCGTCAAGAAGTTCATCCGTTTTTGAATGGAAATGCCTTTGACTGGTACAAAGATTTCGAGCCCCATTCCATTGACAGTTGGGAGCAAGTAGAGCATGAGTTTCTCAATCGCTTCTATCACGTAAGGCGAACAATGAGCATGGTAGAACTCACAAATACTCACCAAAAGGAAAGATAAACTAGTCATTGAGTTCATAAATCGATGGAGAAACGCGAGCCTTACTTGAAAAGACGGACTTAGTGATGCTTCTGTCATTGAAATGTGTATCCAAGTAATTCACTGGGTGCTTCTCTACATCTTACAAGGAATCAAGACAAAGTCCTTTGAAGATTTAGCTACTCGCACTCATGACATGGAATTAAGCATGTCTTCTACAAGAAAAGATATGATGCCTATTCATGATCGTCGCAAAGGAAAGGACAAGCAAGAACCCAAGAAATGGAGCAAATTTATGCTAAAAAATGATAACAAGGAATCTATGAACTTCAACACATCGCCCATGAAGTTCACTACAAAGGAAAGTAGGAAGCAAAGTGTGAAGACAACTTTTCAAGGGCGTCCAAATCGAAAGTTGAATTTAAGGAAAATGCAAGAAAAGGAATACCCCTTTCTGGATTGTGATGTTTCTCAAATATTTGATGAATTAGTTGAGTTAAAGTTCATAGAGTTCCCAAATATGAAATGACTCGATGAAGCTGAAAAGACTGACGACCCAAACTATTATAAATATTAGAGACTTCTAGGTCATCCTCTCGAAAAGTGTTTTGTCTTCAAGGACAAAGTTATGTAATTGGCTAGGGAAGAGAAGACTGTCCTTGATGACGAGAAAGCAATATCTAACCAAATCTCTATCACTTTTGGCTTGCTTGACCCAATCCAAATATATACCTTTGAAAAAGAGAAGTCATTAGAGCCAAACAAAATTCAAACTGATAGAGATAATGATAAAGATTGGATTCTCGTGACTAGGCGGAGACATAACAAGGCAAGTTCATGAAAAGAATCATCTAATCAATCAACCAGAGGAAGGATGGAGAAGAGACCAACAAAGCAAAAGTCATTCAAGTATCCAAAGAAAGCACAGACGGAAGTGCATTACCACTAGAAACCAGAATGTCCTGTGACTTTTGGAGGGTTCTTACCGAGTTGGTTTCACATAAAAACTATTCAAGATAGCATCGAGGCATCATGTTTTGATGCCGACAAAGAAGAAACAACAGATGAAACTCCATCAAAAGTGTCCCCCTTATTTTCTGAAAAGCTTATAAAACTCTCTCTTCAAGAAGTGCATGCTTGTGATACAAAAATCACATTTACACTGGATCTTCTATTTGGTGAAAAACTACATAATCATCATTTGTATATGGTGGATCACGTGTTAGAGAAGAGGATAAATAGAATCTTGATTGATGAA
This sequence comes from Solanum rostratum, assembly GCA_029948455.1. NCBI lineage: Eukaryota > Viridiplantae > Streptophyta > Magnoliopsida > Solanales > Solanaceae > Solanum > Solanum rostratum. Next base: position 8,947,733 of record CM057053.1, on the reverse strand, counting down.
GGATCTAGAGTTAGTATTTTTCGCATCCATACATTGAAAGTACTGGGCATCACGACTGAGGAACTTAGTGAAAGTCGTTTGTTAATATAAGGATTCAATCAATGAGGGAAGAGGCCTACATGCACCATCAAGTTAGAAATCCATATTGCTGATCTGTGATCTAGTACATGGATGCACGTGATCAATGAGAAGACTTCATATAATATATTCCTTGCTAGGCCTTGGGTACATGAGAACAAAATTATCTCATCCTCCTATTAACAATGTTCAAAGTATCTTCAAGATTAAATTTAAAGGAAAATAGTTGTTGATGATAATCCTTTCACTGAAGTTGAGTCTCACTTTATTGATGAAAAATTCTGTTTCAAGAGTTACATGATGAAGGAGGCAAAACTTGACAACATCAAATTGACTAAGTCCGATAAGCTTGCAGAAAAAGAACCGATGTGGTTGGTGAAAAAGTCAGGGCCAACATCGAGGAGTCTGATTCTTTCCCAAATAAAGGAAAGATCTTGTCCTCGAAAAAAAGTCAATTTCTGGACCCCACTATGTTTTGAAGGTAAATAAAGAGGCGGTCAATTATCTAATGTTTAACGAAATGCACTGGGAGGGCTAAACTCTTACTATCAAACCCATTGATGCAACCAACTTGTCTTAAAAACTACTGGAAACATTTGTGGCTCAAAATGTACCTCATGATATCCCACTCCCTACAAAATGTACAAAGGACTTCGATCCAAATGCTTACAAGTTATTTGCAAACGCCGGATACAACCCTAATGAGCCATATAAATTAGGGGAACTCCTATCAAACGATATCACCAGGCAAGCACGCGAGGGTTTAGGTTATAGCTAACCATCATCAATCTGTATCTCCATAAGAAGAACAAGTAATAATTATGTCACCATAGAAGATGAGTCTACTTCTTCTAAGAAAAGGTCTTCTGTCTTTGATCATCTTAGAGAACCCATTACAAGAAATTCTGTGTTCGAGAGGTTTGGACAATTGAAGAAAAAGAATAAGAAGAATCAGAGAAGTTACCTAAGGGTGATGACACTTGCTCCACTCATCCAAAAGGATATCCAAGGAACAATTCCCTCTAGGATGAAGAGAAAAGTAGAACTTATGTTTCGTGTGAAGAGGTACTAAAAGCAAAGACTCACACCATGGTCTATACCAAGGAGCGCCAGGAAGATAAAGAAAGTGTAAGCTCCTCATATCATATTACAACCTTGAGTGAGCTTGATACCTTATCTCAAATGAAGGTTGATGGAGGATCGGAATACATTGCTGGGTGTTATCATATATCTTTCAATGACAATGATCCACAAAAAGAAGAAGATTCGGGAGATGCTCCACCAAAATTAAAAGAAGGAGTGAAGGCCACAATAGATACCTAAAAGGAAGTTAACCTTGGCACTGTTGAAGACCCAACGCCAACTTACTTGAGCACCTTTGTAACGCCCGGTAAAATTATCAAAATACCCCTAGAAGAGAGAGATGTGTGCATAACACGTCTTTTGATGCTCGGATGGAAAATCCGAGGCTAGATTCGTGATCTGCACAAAAAATTGAGTGGGAGAAAGGTCTCGGTTGATTTTTAGAGTGACTGAGTCAAAAGATAACTTTTCATTCCAAAACGAGAAATAGTGAGAGATCGTGACAGAGCCGCGTCTCGGACTCATCGCGAAGGCGCACTTATTTTTTTTCTAAATCTTTTGACGAGGTTGAAAAAACTCGTCCAGGAAAGTTTTTGCCAAAAATGAAGTGGTCGCGGCTAGTCTGCATCGCGGACTGCGTTATTTTACGACTGGAAAATTTTTAAAATTTCGAGGGGCATTCTAGTCCATTCCTAACATCTTCTAAAACCCATATACGATTAATATAGGTCGTATTCATGAAAGAAGGGTTGAAAAACCCATTCTAAAATCCTCGTCCTAGCAAATTCACCAAGTTAGGGCTTGAGGAGAGTTGAGGTTGAAGAGTCAAGAGGAGATTCTATGAGGAATTGTTGTTAGCAATCATCCCGGGTATGTAAGGCTAACCTAAAGCATGAGATTGTTCTTCCATGTGCCCCCTTTGAGTAAAATGAGTCCATGATTGAAGATGATGAGTTATATGTTAATATCCTTGAGTATTCCACTGAGTTTTTACTTAATTCATATATTTTACATGAATTAATGATCATCACCAACTATTTTACTGCATAACTTTTTTTCATGAATGAATTTTACAAAATCCTATGTTTATTGTACTAAAGAATGCAAGAATGAGCTTGGGGGAAAGAGTCTGGAGCCTTAACGATGAGGATGTTTATGATGTTATGATTGTGGTCCAAATTGATGAGAGTCTTAATGATGATGTTGATGAGAGTGATGTTCATGAGTCTTAAAGCTTAAAACTAAATTCTAAAAGAATGTTTCGAGTGCACGATGTTGATGTTGATGTACTATGTCCCCGTGGGACCGATGATGATGATGTTGATGTACTATGTCCCTATGGGACCGATTGATGTTGATGTACTACGTCCTTATGGGACCAATGATGATGGTGTTTTATGAGCTTGTCGAGTTCTAGGAGGAGTATTGAGCATCACATTGGGTGAGAGTGAGTCCCACTCGAACTCATTAACTACGTGGCCCGCGTAGGAGAGGATCGAACCGCAATGCGAATGTTTCCTTGTCCCAAAGAGGACTGATGTTATTTCTTGTGGATCCACTGATGGTGATGTCCTTTACCCCGGGCAGGGTACTGGATGGATGTGGCAATAACATCGCTTCATTGTATCATCACTGGCACATAGGTGATGGTTGTCGATTAGAGAAACTCCCAGTTAGGTCCTACATTGATAGTATTCCGATGTCGATGTGATGGTATGAGTCTCGACAGATATTGATGTTTTATTACTTACTCTTTATCCTTGTCCTAAACGAGCATGAGTCCTTCGAGTTGAGTTGAGTTTCCTTAAGATGAGTCTGATGTATTGATGAGATATTGATGGTCATTTTTCTACTCTTTTTCTTGCTTTAGATAGACATTTGACATTCTAACGGAGTTGATGTTATCCCTATATTGTTCTATCTGTATTGTTATATTCAATCATCTTTCATACTGTACATTCCACGTACTGACACCACTGGGCGCTGCATCATTGCATGATGCAGATACCAGAGGTAGAGAACTTCAGCAGACGTATTGTTAAGGTTCGGAGACTCTGAGTTCAATTATTAGTGAGCCCTCCTTGCTATCCAGATCAGAGGAGCCTTTCTCATTATCAGTTTTTTTTTATTTTATTGAGTTGGGTAGCCATGACCTATCATGGTACCTTCTTAGACTGTCTAGTTGAGTTGAGTTAGAGGATTCATAGACATGAGTTGAGGTTTGATGTTGAGGTCTTTTCCCTCTTTGAGTCGAGTTAGTTCTTATCTTTATTTGTCCCTGATGTTGAGACTGAATTATTGGCCATTGGCTCTTTTATTGATGTAGAATGAATGACATAGCTCACTGCTTTATTCCATTATTTTCGTTATGCCTGATGTTGAATGTTTTTCCTAAGATTAAGTGGTTCATTTGGGAACTAATAATAGTCTCTGGGTGCCAGTCACGCCTAGGGTACCCTCCCGGGGCATAACAACCTTTCTAGAAGCTGATGAAAAAAGCCCTTATATGAATATACTTAAAGAATATAGGGACTTCTTTGCTTGGTGTTACAAACAAATGCCTGGTTTAAATCCTAAAATAGTGGTCTATCAATTGACAGTCAAGAATGGTGCTCGTCCGGTCAAGCAGGCCCAAAGACGTTTTAGGCCACAGTTGATTCCATTGATTGATAATGAAGTCAACTAACTCATTGAGCCAGGGTTCATTTGTAAAGGTTCAATATCCCACTGTGATTTCAAGTATCATTCCTGTGAGGAAGAAGAATGGACAAATTTGAGTGTGTATTGACTTTAGAGATCTCAATAACGCATGCTCAAATGAATTTTCGCTTCCTATTCCATAGTTGGTGATTCATGCTACCACTGGTTATGAAGAAATGTTATTCATGGATGGTGCTTCTGGCTATAATCAAATTTGCATGGCACCAAAAGATGAAGAACTCAATGCATTTTGCATCCCTAAAGGTATCTATTGCTACAAAGTGATGCCTTTTGCTCTAAAATATGTTGGTGCCACATATCAAAGGGCAATGCAGAATATATTTGATGACTTACTCCACAAAAATGTCGAATGTTATGTTGATGACTAAGTGGTAAAGTCAAGAAAGAGGGGCGACCATTTGAAAGACTTAAGAATGGTATTTGAATTGTTCCGAAGATATCAATTAAGGATGAACCCGTTGAAAATGTCCCTTTGGAGTTAATTCTGGCATGTTTCTTGGATTCATTGTACGACATCGAGGAATGATATCGATCAAGCTAAAGTTAATTCAATTTGAAGATGCCTAAGCATCAGACATTCATGTGTTAAAAAGCCTTCAAGAAAAGTATGCTTACCTGAGGAGGTTCATCTCGAATATAGCTGGAATATGCCAACCATTCAGTCATCTTATAAAGAAAGGTGTTCCTTTTAAGTAGGACCAAACATGTAGTGAAGCTTTTGAACGTATCAAAGCATCTCAGGCAAACTCTCCAGTTCTGGCCGCCTCTATACCTGGAAAACCATTGATATTCTATATTCCGGCACAAGAAAGGTTCATAAGAGCCCTATTAGCTCAAGAAAATAGTAAAGGCAAGGAAAACTCCCTCTACTACTTGAGCAGAATGATGACACCAAATGAGCTAAATTATTCGCCAATCGAAAAGTTATGTTTAGCTCTAGTCTTCTTAATTCAAAAGATGAAGCACTGTTTTCAAGATCATGTTGTTCGCCTCATTTCTAAAGCAAATCCTATCAAGTTTGTCATGTTGAAACAAGTCCGCAGCGATCAGTTGGCAAGGTGGTATCTCTAATTCCAACAGTTCAAAACAAGTCCTCAGCGATCCTGAATTTATCCATTCTTCTTCCTTACTAGACAATCGAGCAATTAGTGCTAGTAAGTCATAAATGACACTGGGTCTCTACGGAAAAGCTCTAAATGCTGAAAAGAATGAAGACGAATAAAAGGACCTGGAGGGTTATTACAATTGTTATTGTTGTTAGTGAACATATAATCAAACTCATTTGGTTCCACTAACATTAACATATCTAGTATATATTTACAAGTAGGTTTTGGGAAAGATAAAATGTTGGTTGACTTTATCTTTATTTTTGTTGAGTAGGGATTTCAGTTCAAACAGGCCATATGTTCAGTTGAAGTGAAATCAAAGATTAAAAAATAAATAATAACAACAAAAAATCAAAACAAATGAAACAAGTATCACCAAAAATTGAAGAATAAGGTACTATGCAACTATTAAAAAAGAAGAAAATGAGAAGAGGAGATTGACCCCCTCCATCTCTATATTAAAGTATGATAAAACTCGCTACCTACTATCGTTCCACAATAATCCTTGACCTCATACCTTCCAATACATCAACTTATAATCTTGAGAGTTTGTATAAATTGTGGATCTCAACCCAAGCCGAGTATGCGACATCATAAAAGTATCCCATGGCAGCATTGGTCCTGAGATATGGAGAAAAATTGAAAACACGTAAGACTATATCTATTGGACCATGAAACCCGTCAATTATGAAAACTGGCCCCAAAAGTAACACCCTATATCTAATTTCTTATAACTACATTATGGAAAGAAAAAGTGAATAGAGAAATGATCTTAATTAGATTGAGGTCATCTTATTTACTTGTTGAACTTTTAAAATAGTTTTAGAACATCTACAAATAAAAATTATTAATTTTTTTAGTAAATCTAAAGTGTAGTGTTCATTCAACTCTTACTTACTCATATATAATCACTTAATTTGAAACCAAGTAAGAATTTTTTTAACTGTTTAAATATAAAAATAGAGGAAAATAGAAAGATAGAGGAAAAGATGAATAGAAGAAAATGATAAATCTAAAAATATTTTTAGGTTGAAGAAAAGTAATTAATGGTTGACTATCTTGAGTAACAACTAGAAATATCTCAAGATTAATTATTATTTTTCAAAAAATATATATTTTAGGACTTACTAAAATAGAATGTCCAAACATTTCCTTTGTTTCATTTTACTTGGCACTTATGCAAAAAAAAAGTTGATTTTTCTTGTTACTTATCTATTTAAGCAAATGAAGAGTTATTTTAATCTAGTACTATTCTTATCATTATATAACTAAATAAAGTAATAGTAGTAAAAGTCAAATTTAAATTTTAAAGCATAATTAAAATATTTTAATTTAATCCTAACTATTTAAAGAATTTAGTTAAATATATTCACTAAAAAACAACCTCTTCGGGAACTCCACCAACCCAGTAGCCTGTTTGTGCTTTGTGAACATCGACAAACGATGGGCGATAGGTGACACTCTCAATGACATCTCGCAGTGAAGAAATCAGCGACTCAGATTGGGTGGTCCTTTTCTATTTACCAAGATCGATCAACGCCAGCGAAGGCCAAAAACGCCGTTGACCCAGATTTTGCGATTTACTCAAACCGGAGCTTCTGGTGATCTGGGTTTTGCTCAATTTAGAGTTTCAGTCTTTCAGATCTGCGCTTCTTCTCTACTGTCCTTCAGAGAAGACACAAATATTGCAGGTTTTCAAGCGAAAAATCGAGGGAGGCAAAAGATTGAAATATTCAAAGTTGAATCAATCACCAAATCGTGTTGTGGTTTTCTTCGTTCGCTCATCTTGAGTTGTCCGGCGAAATCGTGTTGGTCTTGCGTTCTTCTTCATCTACAACATCAGATTCCGGCGGGACTATTACAAGAGTTTTTCGATCAACATCAATCAGATTACGGCGACTCCGGTGTGAAGTTTCCGGCCAGAAGCAGATTCCAGAAATCCGGCGACTAGTTTCTGACCAGAAGCAGATTCTAGAAATTCGGTGACCAGTTTCTGGCGAAAATCAACCCAGGTTCTATCATTCCTCCATTTTCTCTACTTCTTGACTACACTATCTCATGTTGTGAGTCTTTTTCCCTTTTCTTTTCTCCTGATCAGCCTCTGATATTATTTCTTGATTTATTTGAGTGTGTACTTCTTGTTCATCTTCAGTGTTCAAAATTTCTGTCTACTGCTCTAGAATTTTGCCCAGTTTTTTGCTTGCTTCTACAATTGGTATTTATCATATCTGACATCTTTCAATTTGTTGTTGTAGATTTGTTGGTTTTGTTTGTTTGTCAGTATATTACTTGTTCGTGATTGGGTCCCTAGAGATTATTTGACTAATTCAATTTTGTATTGTTCGGCTGATTATTTGTGAGGCATCCGGATTTGATGGTGGAGTAGGGTCATGTCGTCTGTTGGGGTCGGGGTGGTAAGAAGGGCACATGCTTATCTAAATTAAGGGTAGGATCATGGAATATAGGTACACTTACAAGGAAATTCATAGAGCTAGTAAAGTGTCTTAAGAGGAGACAAATTAATATAGCGTGTGTTTAGGACACTAGATGGGTAGGGACCAAAGCTCGAGACGTAGACGGGTTCAAGCTATGGTAATCGGGTGGTTCTAGGGATAGAAATGGTGTAGGTATACTAGTAGACGAGGACCTTAGGGATTATATGGTGGAGGTTATGAGGTTTAACAATAGGATGATATCTATTAAACTTGTGATGGATAAGCACGTGGTGACTGTAGTTAGTGCTTATCCGCCTCAAGTGGGCCTAGACGATGAAGTCAAGAGGCTCTTTTAGGAAGATTTGAATGAGGTGGTGAGAGGCATACCAGTGACGGAAAAACTTTTAATTGGGGGAGACTTTAATGGACATATTTGGACTACCATTAACGGGTTTGAAGATGTCCATGGATGCTTTGGTTTTGGGGAAAGGAATGGGGGTGGGACGTCTCTCTTGGAGTTTGCCAAAGTCTTTGAGTTAGTTATTGCTAACTCATGTTTCCAGAAGAGGGAAAATCACTTGATAACCTTTCAGAGAATGGTAGCTAAAACTCAAATTGATTACCTACTTCTCTGGAAGGGTGATAGAAGCCTTTGTAAGAATTGCAAAGTTATTCCGAGTGAAAGTATTTCCACTCAACATAGGCTTCTAGTGATGGATTTAAAGATTAAGAGAGAAAGGAAGAGGAAGATCATCTACGCCCAACCAAAGATTAAATGGGGAGGCCTGATTCTTGCCCTTTCTCATAAGATGGAAGAAATGTTGAGAAACTTAGAGACTTGGAGTAGTGGCGGAAATGTGAATAATATGTAGGACAATACTGCTTGTTGCATTAGAAAGGTAGCTACTGCGGTACTAGGGGTTTCGAGAGGAACCTTTGGTGGACATCAGGGTGATTGGTGGTGGAATAAAGAAGTTCAAGGCATAGTGAAAGCTAAGAAGGTGGCCTATACAAAGTGGTTGGAGTGTAGGGATGAGGATGAAAAACAAAGGCTTAAGGAGATTTATAAGACGGCTAAGTCAGAAGCAAAGATGGCGGTGATGAGTGCTAGGACAGCAACATTTTAGCACCTATATGAGGAGCTAAGTGATAAAGGCGCGGACAAGAGAATGTATAGGCTTGCTAAAGAGAGAGAAAGGAAAGCTCGCGACTTGGACCAAGTGAAGTGCATCAAAGATGAGGAAGGTGAGGTGTTAGTGGATGTGAATTCCATTAAACATAGGTGGCAAGCTTACTTTCATAAACTCTTAAACGAAAAAGGAGATAAAGATATTGAGCTGGGTAAGTTGGCACACTCCGAAAGTCATCGAGATTTTGGTTATTGTAGGCGGTTCAGAGTTGAGGAGGTTAGAAGGGCTATTAGTAGGATGAAGAGATGGAGGGCGATTGGACCTGATGAGATTCCGGTAGATTTTTGAAAGAACATGGTAAAGAATGGCATAGAGTGGCTGACTAGACTGTGTAATGCTATCATGAAGACTGCCAAGATGCCGGATGAATGGAGGAGGAGTACAATGGTCCACTGTACAAGATTAAGGGTGATATTCAAAAGTGTAATAATTACAGGGGTATCAAGTTGTTAAGTCACACTATGAAGGCATGGGAGAGACTGATGGAGATGAGGGTGAGAAAAATAGTGTCTATTTCAGAAAACCAGTTTGGACTCATGCCAGGGCGGTCAACTACTGAAGCAATTCACCTTGTTTGGAGATTAGTGGAGAAATATAGAGAAATAAAGAAGGACCTTCATATGGTGTTCATTGATCTCGAGAAAGCCTATGACAAAGTCCCGATGGATGTCCTATGGAGGTGTTTAGAGGTGAAAGGCGTCCCAATGGCATATATTAGAGTGATAAAGGACATGTAAGATGGAGCCAAAACTCGGGTAAGAACGGTGGGAGGAGACTCAAAATATTTTCTTGTTGAGATGGGACTTCATCAAGGATCTGTGTTGAGCCCTTTTCTGTTTGCGTTGGTGATTGATGAGCTGACGAAATCTATCCAGGAGGAAGTCCCATGGTGTATGCTTTTTATAGATGACATAGTACTGATTGATGAGACTCAAACCAAAGTTAATGATAGGTTAGAGGTTTGGAGACACGCTTTGGAGTCCAAAAGATTCAAACTGAGCAGGACCAAAACAAAATACTTGGAGTGCAAATTCAGTGTTGCGAGGGATGAAGCAGACATTGATGTGAGACTTTCCGCTCACCCTATCCCAAAGAGGGACAACTTTAAGTATCTGGGGTCCATCATCTAGAGTAGTGGGGATATCGACGATGATGTCACACACCGTATTGGGGCAACATGGGCAAAATGGAGGCTGGCCTCTGGAGTATTATGTGATAAGAAGATACCACCTAAAATCAAAGGTAAGTTCTACAGAATGGTGGTTAAACCATCTTTGTTATATGGGGTGGAGTGTTGGTCAATAAAAAATGCACATGTTCAAAAGATGCAGGTTGTAGAAATAAGGATGTTAAGATGGATGTGTGGTCACACCAGGAGTGATAAGATGAGGAATGAGGCTATTCGGGAGAAGCTAGAGGTGGCCATGTAGCTGACAAGATGAGAAAAGCGAGACTGCGATGGTTCAGACATGTGCAGAGAAAGAGTACCGATGCGCCTTTTAGGAGGTGTGAGAGGCTAGATTTAGGAGTTACACAGAGGGGTAGAGGTAGACCAAAGAAGTATTGGGGGAGGTGATTAGACAAGATATGGTGAAACTTGATCTCACCGAGGACATGACCTTAGATAGGAAGGAGTGGAGGTCGCTAATTAGAGTACCAGGCTAATAAGTTAGATAGGAAGGAGTTGTCCAATGTCGTTATCTATCTGCTTTATATATGTTAATTGTCTTGTATTTACTTATTATCATGTGCTTTTCGTTATTAATTGCTCTTTCGATTTACTTTCTCTTTCTCTTTCTTTCCTGTTTCCATATCTACCTTATTCTCCTTATGGGTTTTTGTGACGAGGGTTCCCAGGAAACAACCTCTCTACCTCTATAAGGTAGTGGTAAGGTTTACGTACATTCTACCCTCCCTAGACCCCACTTGTGGGATTCCACTGGCTATGTTGTTGTTGTTGTTGTTGGATCAACGCTCTATAGAAACCTAAGCGATGCCGAAGCCATTAACTCCATCAAGGGAAAACTCATTCTCGTTCAAGATCGATTACTATTTCTCCAATAACCGCCGACATCCTTTCTTCTCCCACAAAATCTCAGATGAAATTCTTCTTCTTCTTCTCTTTTAGTTTCCAGCGAGGTTTTCATCATTTTGTTATTGGTGAATCAAATCTGTCAAGATTTGAACAAGATCTATCAATTTCTGACAGCTTCCAACGGATTTTGGAAACATCAGGCTAGTCTGGTGACGTCTACTTTTTCTGGTGATGTCTAGTATTTTCTACCGATGTATATCCATTTTTAGCAATGTCCAATATTTTCTAACTACTTCCAATATTTTCGGCCAGAATCTTCCAAGTTACGAACATTATCCAGGTGATATCTTTAAAGTTTTTCTCTATTTACTATTTCTTGAATCAATTGTACCCTTGTGATTGTCCTCTGTTTTCCGCGATTCTATTCTATCCTTCTGTTATACATTATTTATCCACAAAAGAAGTTTTATTGACTAAATATCTTGCCTTTCACATATTGTGTTGTGGGCTTCTTCACTATTTTCTAGGTTTATTTGTTTCATTTTACTGATTTTGTTGTTCCTTCTTTGCTACTTGTTGTGTTGTTCCCTCTTGTGCTTGCCTATTGGTTTCTTCATTGTCCTACTGGTTACCCTATATTTCTATATTTTACTATCCCATTTATACTTTGTATCTCATTGTTATTGTTTGCTGCACATATATCTATGGGATTACTATTTTTTCTCTTGATTTCTTATATTTAATTATCGACTGTTATTCATGGTTTATACTCTTTATTTTATTTTTTTGTCTACTAATTTTGTTAAGCTATTGATTTTAAGAACTGGTATTTTCTGGATTTACTACGGTTGATCGATTTGTGTGTTCTCGATTTATCCTTTTTAGTGGTTTTGAAGACTGATGGTGGTCCAGGGTCATGCCTTTGATGGTCGAAGGTGAGAGGTAGTATGGGTAAGAGCGGGTAGGATTTTTTTTTAAGTTGAGAGTAGGATCGAGAAATATAGGGTCACTGATCGGAAAGTCCATAGAGTTAGTGAAGAGTCTTAAGAGGAGAAAGATTAATATAACTCGTGTTCAGGAGACTATATGGGTAGATACCAAAGCTCAAGATATGGACAAGTTCAAATTATGGTACTCATAAGCCTCTAGGGATAGGAATGTTGTAGGTATTCTAGTAGACCGAGACCTTTAGGAGAGTACATCGGACTTTAGGAGGATCAGTGATAGGATGATGATGATTTGGCTAGCTATAGCTAGGCTTATTGTGAATGTTATTAATGCTTATGCGCCTCAAGTGGGTTTGGGCGAGGAAGTCAAAAAGCTCTTTTAGGAGAATTTGGATGAATTTGTGAGACATGTATCAATCACCAAAAAGATTTTCATTGGTGGAGATTTAATGGTCATATCGGTACAATGTCTAGTGGTTTTAATGATGTTCATGGAGGCTTTGGTTTTGGAAAGAAGAATGTAGGTGGAGTGTCACTTTTGTATTTTGCTAGAGTCTTTGAGCTGGTTATTGCTAATTCATGTTTTCTAAAGAGGAAAAATCACTTGGTTATCTTTAGTAGATAAATAGCTAAGACTCAAATAGCTTACTTAGTCCTTCAAAAGGGTGATACCGACCTTTATAAGGATTGCAAGGTTATTCTGAGTGAAAATATTACTATCCAATATAGTCTTTTGGTGATGGGCTTATAGATTAAAAGACCCTTTATGATCGACCAGGGATTAGATAGGGGGCCCTGACTCCTATCATTCCTCAGGAGATAGGGGAAAAAGATGATCGATTTGGGGGCTTGGGGTGGTAGAAGAGATGTGAACAACATGTAGAACATGACTTCTGGATGCATCACAGAAGCAACTATTGAGGTACTAGGGGTTTCGAGAGAGATCTTTGGTGGTAATCAAGGAGATTAGTGGTGGAATGGAGAAGTTTAAGGTAAAGTGAAAGTTAAGAAGGTTGCCTATAAGAATTGGTTGGACTATGTGGGATGAGGATGAGAAGAAGAGGCTCAAGGATATATATAAGATGGCAAAGATAGAAGTAAAGTTGACACTCACAAGTGCTAAATCAGCAACTTTTGAGTGCTTATAAGCTGAGGTTAGTGAAAAGGCGAGGATAAGAGAATGTGTAGGCTTTCAAGAGAGAGAGAGAGAGAGAGAGAAAAGCTCATGATTTTGATCAAATGAAGTGCATCAAAGATAAGGAAGATGAGGTGTTAGATAATGAGACCTTCGTTAAGCAAGGTGGCAAGCATACTTCCACAAACTCTTGAATAAGAATGGAGACAAAAACATTATGTTTGGTGATTTAGTTTACTCTCATATTCTTCGAGATTTGGATATTATAACAGCTTTAGGGTTGAGGAGGTTAGATGTACTATTAGTAGGATGAGCAGGAGGAGAGCAATCGGACCCAATGAGATTCAAGTGGAATTTCGGAAGAGCACGAACAAGGTAGGTATGGAGTAACTGACTAGGTTGTTTAATGTTATTTTGAAGACAACTAAAATTCCTGATGAATTCTGGTAGAGTACAATGTTTCCAATGTACAAGAATAATAGTCATATTTAACTGTAACAGTTACAAAGGTATTAAATTGCTAAGGCACACTATGAAGGTTTGGAAAAGGATGGTGGAGATTAAGATAAGGAGAAGAGTGTCCATGTCATGCCTTGAGAGGGTATCCTAGGCATGGTCGACACTCAAAAATCATTGCTAGTTCCACAACAAACTGCACAATCTTATCACAATCACCTTCTAAAAGGAAGACTCAATAAATTGAGGAAGACCACTTAAAATAATATTCAATCAATCAATACCTATCTAGAAATAAATAAACCGAAATCACTTTATCAAAGCATTAGTTTTCAAAGAAACAAGTTTGAAATCAAAATCATCAACTTGATTCTATCACCATCCATCTGTGAAGCCTCTATCACTAATAGAAGGTTCCAATGACAGATCATGGCTACCTAAAAGAAAACTACCCAAACTAAGAAACAGTGAAAATGAAGAGTTCCTCTGAATGTAAGGAGGCTCACCAAAATGGTGGAAGGACTGATCTTTAATAATGTCTCTGTTGAGGATCTCTAATACTTGTATCTACAACATAAAAAGACAAAGGTCGAATGAATCTGTATGTAGAATGTACAAATATGTAAATTAGTCAAAAAGGAAAGCAAGGTCAATGGACATCAACCCTAGAGATTCAACCCAAATCACAAAGCAATTCAATAAAGAATGCCAATTTAGTAATGAAATAGAAAATTTGAATTATATAATCTACTGAATATGAAAAATTAGACAAGGGTTCATAGAATCCTTAGGACTTGCATTAGAACTTGTAACAAAAATAACAAGAGGACAAAAATAAGAGAAGGAAAGTAATGTTCGAATAAAAACTTTGACAAATAATTGAAAGACAAAAGTCTCTACATACAACAAAGAGTTATAATTTACGTATACCGTTAAATTTCACAAGGTTGTGTATTTCACATAACATTCAATTCTAGCAAGGACCTATGTAAAAGGGAAAAGAAAAGAAAAAGAATGTTAGAACATGTGTATAACATTGAACCTAAATAAAGAAAAATAAAATTAAAAATTTAGAAAATTGATATTCTATCATAGGGGAATGTAGTTCATTCAAAAGATCATTAAAAATCCAAATGTAAGACAATGATATATTGCAGTTGAAATTCTTTCCCCACTTTTGTAGTTCTTACAAATACACAGAATATTTTTATGATATTGGAGGGTAACTTATACCAACAATGAAGAAATAAGAGGAGGAAACGTTTTTGCTAGAGTAGACAAGAAAAAAAAAAGGATAAAGAGAGAAAAGCATCCTTGAATCTTCAATCTTGAATCTTGAGATACGATAAAGAAATGAGACAAAAATGTGTTTATATTTATAGGACTACAAAACTTTCAAATGTGAAAAGTGAACAATAAAATAGCATCTTACAAGTAATTTCTTGCTGATTATATTATGGTAGGAGAAAGAATAGGAAAAAATAATTTTAATTTAAGAGATTGAGTTGAATAAAAATTTGTCAACTTCTTCAATAGTTTCAAATCACTCACAAATATAATGAAAAAAATCAGATAAAATAATTATAGTCTAAATAAAATAAATAACCGTGCAAACCTAGGAATATCTAGACATATAAAATATATCTAGATTCATATGGTTATTTTTTCTATTCAGATTATAATTCATTTATTTGACCTTTTTTTTCTTTATATTTGTGAGTGATTTGAAAATGTTTAAGAAGTTGACAAATATTTTTAACTCAATCTCTTAAATGAATATTATTTTTCCTTATTCTTTCCCCTTATCATAATATAATTACCAATAAATTAGTTGTAAAATGCTATTTTATGATTCACTTTTCACATTCGAAAATTTTGTAATCCTATAAATATAGACATTTTTGTCTCATTTCTTTATCATATCTTAAGATTCAAGACTCAAGGGTGTTTCTTTCTCTCTACGTCCTTTTATATTTCTTGTCTACTCCAGCAAAAACATTTTCTCTTTTTATTTCTTCATTTTATTTGTATATGTCACCCTCCAACATCATAGAAATATTCTTTGTGTATTTGTAAGAACTACATAAGTAGGGAAAGAATTTCAATTGTGAATATACCATTGTCTTACATTCGGATGTTTAATGATCTATTGACTGAATTATATTCCTCTGTGATAGAAATTAATATTAATTTCCTAAATTTTTAATTTTGTCTTCTTTATTTAGGTTCAACGTTATACACATGTTCTAACATTCTTTTTCTTTTTTTTTCCTTTTTTATATGTAGTTCAACACATAAAACATTTGTAAAGGTATAAAAAAAAATATTATCACACAGAAGTACATGAAATAAAATTTTAAATCTAGATCATTTGTGCCGATCTATCTTTATGACATACAACAACAACATACCTAGTGAAATCCCACAAGTGGGGTCTGGGGAGGGTAGAATGTACGCAAACCTTATCACTACCTCATAAAGTAGAGAGTATGTTTCCTGGGAACCCTCGTCTCAACTTTTAAAATTTGAAATATAATAAAATGTGAAATTTTAGATTTTTTACTTTTTAAAGTTATGATCTTTCAAAGAGGAGCGCCTAAAGAAATTAGGGTGATTCTCTTTGTTTCTTCTTGCATTTTGATTTATTTATTTATTTTATATTGTAAATAATTTTTTATGTATATGAAAGTGATAAAAACCGTAGAACAATGTTACTCCCGCTATTATATTTTACTTTGCTTATGTTGAATTGACACACTTCTTAAAAACGAATTTATTAATTAGGGGTTTATTTTACTAAATTAAACTTTTTAATTATACATTGAAAATTTATATTTGATGATTACTACTACTTTATTTAGTTATTTTATCATAAGGATAACACTAAATATTTGTTAATTTGGTTAAATTGATAAGTAACAAGAAAAAAATTTTTTTTTTCTCAAGGTCCAAGTGCAATAAAACAAAGTGTAATGACCTCCAAGGTCATTACCACGCTTTTGCGTGGATTTACCATTTTACCCCACCCTGTTGCTTCTTTGTAGACTATGTGTTGTGTCGGTATATCTGGCAAGCTTCCCGAGGTGGTTTCGTGAGCTTGTGTCACGCTTCGGAAGGGTACCCTTAGTGTGAACGACACTCAAAAATCGTTTCTAGTTCCCAAGCAAACTACTTGGTCTAATCACTAGTTCAATCAACAATGAAAGACTCAACCAATAAAGAAATAACCTCTAAAAGTGTAATATAATGTAATGACCGATCAAATTACCAAAATACCCTTAGAGAAGAGATGTGTGCATAATGCGTCTTCCCATGCTTCGATGGCAAATCCGAGGCCGGATATGCGATCAGCATAAAAAATTGAGTTGGAAAGTGGTCTGATTGATTTTTAGAGCAATCAGAACAAAAGATAATTTTTCGATGCAAAAATGAATTCCAGTGAGGATGCACGACAAGTGTGCGACGTGCACTTTCCGCAGACCAACACTTAATTTTATTTCAAAAATTTTCTATGGAATAAGAAAAGTCGTTCAGAGAATATTCGGCAAAAAATAACCAAATTTAACAAGGTCCACGTCGCGGACCCCATGTCTCAAGACGGACTTTTTTTTCAGTTTTTCGTGAGGGACATTCCAGACCTTTTCCAGCCCCTCCTAAACTCAAAACACGATAAAAATGGGTCATTTTGAGCGTAAAGAGGGTTTTAAACCCCATTCTAAGTCCTTTCTATGTTCTGGAAAAAGACTAGGGCTAAAGAGAAGAGAAGAGGAGCGTAAAATTGAGGAGTTCGAGGAGAGTTCTTGCGGATTAATTCTCCAAAAGCTTCACACCAGGTATGTAAGGCCAAATTAAAGCATGTGATTTGTTCTTCCATGTTCCCATTGATGGCAATAGATGAGTTAAGAGTCTAATGAGTCTACATACACGGACCTTGATTATTTTCTTGAAAATTATACCTATTACATGTATTTTCATATGTTGAAGATCATCATAAACTTGTTTTCTTGAATTGAATACTTTCCATGAGATATTGTATAAACCCTATATTATATTTGTGAAAGCATGCATGAATGAACCTAGGGATAAAGTCTAGAGTCTTAACTTGAGTTAAATGAGCTTGATGATCCAATGAGTCCCCATAATTGAGTTCCCGAGTTCTGTCTAAATGACTTCTTCTAAAATGATATCCGAGTCCTTGAGTTCTTAATGAGAATTGAGTTAATTGAGATGAGCTAAAGTCCCTGAAAACAACAGAGGACTTTGGAGTTTGAGTTCATGAGTAGATGAGAGTCTCCACGAGACTAATTGAGTTGATGAGTGCCTCTATAAGGCTAATTGAGATGAGGAAGAGTCTTATGAGCATTAAGTCTTGGTAGGAGTATCGAGCACCAAAATGGGTAAGAGTGAGTCCCACTCGCACTCATTAACTATATTGCCAAGCGTAGGATGAGGATTGAACCATTATTTTCATATGGTCCCCTCTTGTGGTAAAGTCCTGAAAACAATAGAGGACTTTAATGCTTAGATCCCTTGTGGATCATAGGGTTCCTTACCTAGCAAGTACGAAATGATTGTGGAAAAATCAGCGGGATCGTTGTGCAAACACTGGCTCATAAGTGATTGTTGTCGGATACGAGAAACTCCTAGAAAGTTCCTACCTTAAGTACTTTGAGTCAAGCAAGTTGAGTTGAGTTGAGTTCCATTGAGTTGAGTTGAGTTGATTGACGAGGTTTGATTAGTTGATGAGTCACTTGCCTACTTTTTATTCTTGTTTTAGATAGACACTTGACATTCTGATTGAGCATTATTTTGAGTTGATGTTATTTCTATAGTGTTCTACCTATTTCTGTTTCATTCAGCTATTTTACATATCGATAAATTCCACGTACTGGTGTCCCCTTTTGGACTGCATCGTTTTATGATACAGAGGCAAGTACTAGAGATCGTCAATAGGCGCATCGTTGAGGATATGAGCATTTCAGCTGAGTCGGTGATCCTCCTTTACTTTGGAGGATCATTACTTATTTTCATCTTGCTTATTAGAGTTTGTCACGCCCCGGGAGGTTACCTTAGACGTGGCCGACACCTAGAGACTATTGCTAGTCCCCAAGCAAACTACTTGGCCTTTTCACGTCCATTCAATCAAATAAACTCTACTAATCAGCAGAAGACAAAAGGAAAGTAAACGGACACATCTCATCAGCTAGTCTCAAAGTATATCAAATAGATAAAAGGCTAGTAGAAAGAACTAGCTCACAATCTTAACAATCAACATTCAACTATAGTTTATGAAGTCTCTATCACTATCAAGTGATGCTAATGATAGACTCATGGCTACCTCAATCAAAATAAAGCTAATCAAGTCTAACTCTAAGAAAGGTGGAATAAGTAAAATGAATCCTCCGAAGTAGGAGAGGCTCACTAATCAGCTGAACGTCTCAGATCCTCAATGATGCGCATGTTGATGATCTCTAATCCCCGTATCTGCATCATGAAATGATGCAGTGCCTAATGGTGTCAGTACGTGGAATGTACAGTATGTAAAATAACTGAATGAAACAGAAACAGGTAGAATAATATGGAAAATCAACTCAAGATAATAAACAATCAACATGTCAAATGTCTATCTAAAGCAAGAATAAAGAGTATACACGTGACCCATCAACAAATCAACCTCATCAATCAATTAGACTCATCTCATAGGAACTCAACTCAACTCAACTCATCACATCTCATCTCATCTCGAATCAGAGTATTCAAGGCGAAACTTTCTCGGAGTTTCTCTTATCTGACAATAATCACTTATGAGCCAGTAATTGTACAACATCCCGCTAGTGTTGCCGCAGCCGTTCTATACTTTCTAGGTAGAGTATGAATCAAAACCATAATGGATAATCCAAAATGGAGACGGCAATCTACAAGTCCTTTATTATTTCAGGGACTTCTATCCAGAGATAACCTCGATATAATGTAGTGGTTCTAATCCTCACCTACGCTTGGCTATATAGTTAGTGAGTGCAAGTTGTTATAACTCTTACCCATTTTGGTGCTCGATACTCCTACCAAGACTCAATACTCATAAGACAATCTATCTCAATCAAACTATCTCAATCAAATCATCTCAATCAGCCTCGTATTCAATCAGTCTCCATCAAATCATCTCAATCAGCCTCGTATTCAATCAGTCTCATGGAGACTTTAATCATCTCATCAATCAACATCTCAATCAATAGCTCAAGGCTTAGAATAATCATCAGGGAACAATCGAATAGATAATTCATGGTAGTTCATTTATGGAGACTCATATGACTATCACACATCACAATCACAATCGACATTCTCAAATCAAGGCTCTAGACTCAATCCCTAAGCTCATTCATGAATGCTTTCAAAAATAGTCATGTAGGATTATACAATATCTCATGAAAAGTATCCAATTCAAGAAAACAAGATTGTGATTATCATCAACATAGGAAAATACATAAAATTGATATAGTTTTCAAGAAAAATCATTAAGAATCATGTATGTAGACTCTTTAGACTTTCAACTCTTCTATGACCATCCATGGGGCACATGAGAGAACAATTTCATGCTTTTACTTTAGCTTTACAAACTTGGTGTGAAGCTCTGATGATCAATCTTCAAGAGTTCACCCTTGAATTCTCCAATCTACGCTTCTCTCTTCTCTTCTCTCAATCCCTAACCTTTTCCCAAGACTTAGAATGGGGTTTAAGACCCCTTTTACGCTCAAATAACCTATTTTGATCGTGTTTTGAGTTTAGGAGGGGTTGAGAATTGTGTAGAATTCCCCTCACAAAAATTAGAAAAAATTTCAACTTCGGAATACCGCGGATTGGCGCGCTACAATGTATTTTTTTCCAAAAATTTTCCGAATGTGTTTTTCCAATCCCGTCAAAAAATTTGAAAAAAATGAAGTCTGGGTCCGGTACAGAGGCGTGACGCGCCTCTATTGCACAAAAACACTATTTTTCATTTTCGGATCGAAAAATTATCTTTTGACCCGATTTCTCTAAATATTAACCGAGACCATTTTGCCACTAAATTTTTCTTGCTGATCGCATATCCAGTCTCGAATTTGCCATCTGAGCATGGGAAGATACATCACGTGCACATATCTCCTCTAGGGGTATTTTGGTAATTTTATGAGGTGCTACATCATCTCCTCCTTGGGATCATTCTTCCTCAAATGATGAGTAAAGGTGGATATCAAGGCACGAATAGACTCAAGACTTATCTCAACATTCACATCTATTAATCAAACTCTTGACTCTTCATCAATCTCAATCAACTCTATTCGGACTCAAGAATAGACAATCAACTCAAGAATAGACCAATCAATTTCAATCAAGGGTGAGGACATTACCTTCAACATCCTCATCATTAGGCACGAATAGGTGCAGATATTTGGCTCTCATCTCTTTCTCAGCTTCCCATGTGGCTTCTTCAATGAATTGATTTCTTTATATGAGTTTGACTGAGGCTATCTCTTTGGTTCTCAGCTTGCGAACCTGACGATCAAGGATTTGGATCGAAATCTCTTCACAGGACAAGCTATCCTTCACTCCAATACTCTCAACAAGGATTATCAAGGCAGGATCTCTCAAACATTTCGTCAACATCAAGATGCGGAACACATGATGAATTGCATATAACTCGAAAGGCAACTCCAACTCGTAAGCAAACTTCTCAATCCTCTTCACAATCTGATAGTGACCAATATAGCGAGGACTCAATTTCTCATTCTTTCCAAATCTCATGACACCCTTCATAGGAGACACTTTCAAGTATACCCAATCATTTATCTCATACTCCAAGTCTCTCCTCCTCACATCAGTATAAGATTTCTGGCAACTCTGTGCAGTCTTCAACCTCTCTTTAATGACCATAACCTTCTTCATCGATTGGTGGACAAGATTAGGCCCAATCAACTCTATTTCTCCAACCTCAAACCTCCCAATTGGCGATCTATATCTCCTCCAATACAAAGCCTCATAGGGAGCCATTTGAATTCTTGCATGATAACTATTTTTATATGCAAACTCAATCAATGGTAGGTGATCATCCTTATTTCCCTTGAAATTAAGAACACAAGCTCACATATCCTCTAACGTCTAAATTCTATGCTCTACCTGGCCATCTGTCTATGGATAAAAGGTTGTACTCAGATTCACCTTAGTTCCCAATCCTTTCTGGAAAGACCTCCGAATTTGGGAGGTGAATTGAGCTCCTCTGTCTGAGATGATGGATAAGGGAACTCCATGCAACCTCACAATCTCTTGGATGTATAATTCAGCATACTCTTCCGCAGTGTTGGTTGTCTTAACTGCTAAAAAATGAGCCGATTTGGTCATCCTATCCACAATCACCCATATCGAATCATGTTGCTTTTGAGATCTCGGTAGACTAGTAATGAAGTCCATATTGATCATCTCCCACTTCCATTCAGGGATGTTAAAAGTTTTGGGCCAATCCACATGGTCTTTGATGCTCAACATTCACTTGCTGACAATTCGGGAACTTTGAAACGATCTCATCAATATCTCTCTTCATTCCACTCCACAAATAGACTTTCCTCAAGTCATGGTATATCTTGGTAGAGCCAGGATGAATGGAATATATAGAACTATGGGCTTTGGCCATAATCCTCTCGAACACCATCCGTATCTGGAACACACAATCTACTTTGGTACCTCAACACTCCGTCTCCCCCTTTGGAGAAGACCATCACTTTCTATTTGTGGATAGCCTCCTTCAATTAAAGTATGAAAGGATCTCGGTCCTGCTTTTCCTTCACCTCTGCAACTAAAGATGAAACATACCCATTCTGAACGTTAACTCCTCTCTTATCATTCTCCGAAAGGTGAACTCCCAGTCGAGCCAATCGATACACTTCTTGAGCTAGCTCCTTCTTTCCCTCCTCAACATGGGTTGTGCTACCCATTGACAACCTGCTAAGAGCGTCAACAACAATGTTAGCTTTACCTAGATGGTAGAGGATGCTCATGTCATAATCCTTGAGCAACTCCAAACATCTCCTCTATCGCAGGTTGAGCTCTTTCTGACTGAAGACATACTGCAAGCTCTTGGGGTCAGTGAACACATCCACATGCACTCCATACAAGTAGTGACACTAGATTTTAAGTGCAAACACCACCACTTCCAACTCAAGATCATGGGTCAGATAGTTCCTCTCATGAACCTTAAGTTTTCTAGAAGCATAGGCTATCACCTTCCCTCTCTACATTAGCACACATCCCAATCCAACTCTCGAAGCATCACAATAGATCACAAAGTCCTCTGTCCCATCGGGCAAGGTTAAAACTGGTGCAGAGTAAGTCTCATCTTCAACTCTGGGAAACTCTTCTCATGTTCATTAGACCACTGAAACTTGATCTTTTCCTAAGTCAATTTAGTCAATGGTGCGGATAAGGAAGAAAATCCAACAACAAATTAGTGGTAGTAGCCTGCCAACCCCAAGAAACTTCTTATGTCAGTTGGAGAGGTCGGTCTGGGCCAGTTCTTAACTGCTTCAATCTTTTGAGCATCTACACGAATTCCATCACCGGAAACCACATGGCCTAGAAAAGCCACTGACTTAAGCCAGAATTCACATTTCGAGAATTTTGCATACAACTCATGGTCCTTAAGTGTTTGGAGGGCAACTCTGAGGTAATTACCATGCTCCTCCTCCTCTCTCGAATACACCAAAATGTAATCGATAAACACAATCACAAACATATCAAGATATTGTCTGAATACTCTATTCATCAAGTCCATGAAGGCTGCAGGTGCATTCGTCAATCCAAAGGACATGACCAAGAACTCAAAATGGCCATATCTAGTCCTAAAGTTGTCTTTAGAATATCACATTCCCTCACTTTCAACTGATGGTAGCCAGATCTGAGGTTTATCTTCAAGAGGCACCCTGAAGTTGGTCGAACAAATCATCTATCTTTTGAAGAGGATACTTATTCTTTATTGTGACCTTGTTCAGTTGCCTGTAGTTAATACACATTCGGAGAGACCCATCTTTCTTTCACACAAATAGGATAAAGGCATCCCAAGGAGAAACACTCGACCTTATAAAGCCCTTCTATAACTGATCTTTCAATTGTTCTTTCAACTCAGCATGGGCCATCCTATAAGGTGGAATTAAGACAGGCTGGGTATTAGGAAGAACATCAATCCCACAGTATATCTCCCTATCAGGAGGGATTTTGCAGATTCTCAGGAAACTCATTCACAATAGGGACTGACTCAAGAGTATGAGAATCAACATCATCAGATTTAACTCGCACGAGGTGATAGATACAACCTTTGGAAATCATGTTTTTAGCCCTATGGTATGAGATAAACTTTCCCTTACCACTCTAGAACCGGTTCATTTGGGAATTGGAAGTTAACGATTCGGGCTCTACAATAAACGGAGGCATAAGAGGCATGAACCCAATCAATGCAATCACATCAAAATCAATTATCTTTAACTCAACCAAATCAATAATAGTATCCCTATGATGGTTGGACACTACACAAGCTCTATAGACTCTCTCAGCTCGAATAGACTCACCCACTGGAGTAGAAACATCAAAGGGTTCAAGGAGACTCTCAAGGGTTCTATCAAATCTTCTGGCCACGTAAGGAGTTACAAATGATAATGTGGCACCAAGATCCATCAAAACATAACAATCAAGAGTAAAGACTCGAATCATACATGTCACAACATCTGGGAGTTCTCCTGATTTTAGCGACTACCCATGGCATACAAATGGTTTGTAGCTCCGCTTGCGCCTGACATAGTGCCTCTTTAGGTTCCTCTAGCTGGCAGGGCTGGTGCAGTAGATTGAGCCTGGTCAACCCATTTTGGACACTCTCTATGATAGTGACCCATTTGGCCACACTTGTAGCAGACGTCACTCCCCTCACGATATATTCCGAAGTGCAACTTACCATATGATGGTTTACCCAATGAACCTTGAGCCACACTAGCTTCTGACTGAGATCCATGGGCTCCAACATTCTGGGACCTCGATTTATTCCTAATTCTGGGCACAGGTGTACTAGCAGATGATGGTGCTGGCCTCGTCTGGAATTTTTTTCCATTCTCTTTCTTTCCAACCTCATGGCCGGATGTTTTAGCCTTCTTACTTCTAAACTCCTCTATGTCTTGATGTCTCTCCTCATCAGCTTGTTGCACAAATGTCATCAATCTCCCAATATCCATATCACTCATGAGCATCACTCCCCTCCCATCTCTCTTTGGCCCTATGTTCAACCCATCGACATACATCCCTATTCTCCCCCTAATGTCAACAACCATATCCGGAGCATATCGAGATAGTTGAGTGAACTTAAGCCCATACTTTTGCACAGTCATAGAGCCTATTTTAAATTCAAGAACTCTCTTACCTTGGCCTCTCTTTGTTCTCTTGGGAAGAAGCGCCCTAAGAAAACTTCCTCGAACACTGCCCAAGTCAGCATGGGGCATCCTCTACTCTACTCTTCTTCCATTGGTCGAACCATAATCCAGCCACACCTTTGAGTTGGTAAGCAGCCAGTTCCACTTTGTTAGCATCAGTCACATGCATCACTTGGAACACTTTCTGAAGTTCCTCTACATAGTTCTCAGGATCCTCAGTGGATGCAGACCTTGTGAACTCAAATGGATTCATCCTCAAGAATTCTGGACTCTAGATGTGTCCTATGCATCCCGTCTGCTTGCTCCTTGTCTTGCATAAGTGTTATAACCACCTGGGCTAGAGTTTGGATAGCTTGGCGAATTTCAGCATTTGAGATATCATCTTGCGGGGGCTGCTCAATAGGGACCACTGGGTCCACAGGCTCCTCGTGTCCTTGAGGCTCAGGAGGTTAACATTCTGCCTGGTAGGATGTCCTCTAGCTTTGAGGACTCTTCTAAGAGGCATGATCACAACTCTGCAATGCACAACGCACGAATTAGAAGAGAACCTTCCATAGAGCATAACTCTATTGCACGACTTAGATCATGAAAGAAGTGAAACAATTCCTAAATGACCTATAGCCTCCAAATTATGGATGTGGAGATCTTCACACCAATAATAAGGACTCCACTAGACAAGGTTTCATAGATTCCCTAGAACTCTTGAACTCGAGCTCTAATCCCAAGTTTGTCATGCCCTAGGAGGGTACCCTAGATGTGGCAGGCACCTAGAGACTATTGCTAGCCCCCAAGCGAACCACTTGGCCTCATCACATCCATTCAATCAAATAAACTCTACTAATCAGCAGAAGACAAAAGGAAAGTAAATGGACATATCTCATCATATAGTTTCAAAGTATATCAATTAGATAAAAGGCTAGTAGAAAGAACTAGCTCACAATCTTAAAAATCAACATTCGACTCTACTCTATGAATCCTCTATCACTATCAAATGGTGCCAATGATAGACCCATGGCTACCTCAATCAAAATAAATCTAGTCAAGTCTAACTTTAAATCAAGGTAGAATAAGTAAAATGAATCCTCTAAAGTAGGGGAGACTCA
Organism: Solanum rostratum; assembly: GCA_029948455.1. Classification (NCBI taxonomy): domain Eukaryota; kingdom Viridiplantae; phylum Streptophyta; class Magnoliopsida; order Solanales; family Solanaceae; genus Solanum; species Solanum rostratum. Next base: position 8,922,006 of record CM057053.1, on the reverse strand, counting down.
CGAATCAACTGAACATCTCAGATCCTCAACGATATGCCTATTGATGATCTCTAATCCCCGTATCTGCATTATCAAAATGATATAGCGGTGAACGGCATCAGTACGTGGAATGTACGGTATGTAAAATCGTTGAATGAAACACAAACAGGTAGAATAATACAGAACAATATCAACTCAGGATAATAAATAATCAACATGTCAAATGTCTATCTAAGGTAAGAATAAAGAGTATACAAGTGACCCATCAACAAATCAACGTCATCAATCCATTAGACTCATCTCATATGAACTTAACTCAACTCATCACATCACATCTTATCTCATCTCGGCTCAGAGTACTCAATGTGAGAACTTTCTAGTAGTTTCTATTATCCAACAACAATCACTTATGCCCCAGTGATTGTACAACATCCCCTTGGTGTTGCCATGGCCATCTTATACTTTCCAGGTAGAGAACGAATCGAAACCATAATCGATTATCCAAAATGGATAGGATAATCTACAAGTCCTCTATTATTTCAAAGACTTCTATCCAGAGGGAACCTCGATATAATGTAGTGGTTCTAACCTCACATACGCTTGGCTACGTAGTTAATGGGTGCGAGTTGGTATTACTCTTACCCATTTCGGTGCTCGATACTCCTCCCAAGACTCAATGCTCACAAGACAATCCATCTCAATAAAACTATCTCAATCAGCCTTGTAGAGGCACCCATCATTCAATCAGTCTCATAGAGACTCTAATCATCTCATCAATCAACATCTCAATACAAAGCTCAAGGCTTAGAACAATCATTAGGGAACAATCGAATAGACAATTCATAGGAGTTCATTTTTGGAGACTCACAGGACTATCAAGTTCTACCAATTCATCACCATTCTCATATCACAATCACAATCGACATTCTCAAGTCAAGGCTCTAGACTAAATCCCTAAGTTCATGCATGCATGCTTTCAAAAATAGTCATGTGGGGTTATACAATATCTCATGAAAATTATTCAGTTCAAGAAAATAAGTTTACGGTGATCATCAACATGTGAAAATACATGTAATTAATATGATTTTCAAGAAAAACCATCAAGAATCATGTGTGTAGACTCTTTAGACTTTCAACTCTTTTATGAAAATCTATGGGGCACATGAGAGAACAAGCTCATGCTTTTATTTTAGCCTTACATACCTGGTATGAAGCTTTAGTGATCAATCTTCAAGAGTTCACCCTTGAATTCTCCAATCTACGCTTCACTCTTCTCTTCTCTCAAGCTCTAACCTTTTCCTAAGACTTAGATAGGACTTAGAATGGGGTTTAAGACCTTTTTTATGCTCAAAAAACCTATTTTGATCGTGTTTTGAGTTTAGGAGGAGTTAGAATTATCCAGAATGCCTCTCACAAAAATTAAAAAAAAATTCAACTTCGGAATACCAAGTCCGCGATGCAGAATGAGCGTGCTACAATGTATTTTTTCCCAAACTTTTCCGAACGAGTTTTTCCAATCCCAACAAAAAAATTGAAAAAAATTAAGTCTGGGTCCGCTATAGAGGCGCGACGCGCCTCTATCGCACACAGACACTATTTTTCATTTTCTGACCGAAAAATTATCTTTTGATATTGCTCTAAAAATCAATGGAGACTATTTTCCCACTCAATTTTTCATGCCGATCACATATTCGGTCTCAGATTTTTCATGCCGTTACGTGCACATATCTCCTATAGGGGTATTTTGGTAATTTTACTAGGTGTTATAGAGTTAGACTTTGAGTTAGCTTTATTTTATTTTGAGGTAGTCATGAGTGTGTCATTTGCACCATATAGTGGTAGAGGCTTCATAGACTAGAGTTGAGTATTGATGTTGAGACTTGTTTAGCTAGCTTCTTTCAGACTAGCCTATTTTATTTATATTGTTTTGAGATTCAGATTGTCCATTCATATCTTTAGTCTTCTGCTGAGTCTTTTGAGTTATACTGAATGAATGAATGTGATGAGGTCAAATGGTTCACTTGGGGACTAGTAATAGTCTGTGAGTGCCGACCACATCTAGGGTACCCTCCCGAGATGTGACAAACTTTGTATCAGAGCACAAAGTTTAAGAGTCTGAGGGAGTCTATGAAGCCGTGTCTAGTAGAGTTGTGTTTATGGGTTTGTTGTTGACCACACTTCATAAGCAGGAGGCTATAGGCCATTAGGAATGGTTATACCTCTTTCATGATCTAATTCGTGTGATAGAGCTAAAACTCTATGAAAGCTCTCTTCTAATTCAAGCTCTACGCGTTACAGAGTATTCATCATAACTCCCAGAAGAGTCGTCAGAGGTAGAGGATGTCCTGCCAGGCAGAATGTCAACCCACCCGAGCATCAAGCACATGAGGAGCCCATGGATCCAACTATATCTATTGAGTAGCCTCCGCAAGTTGAGGTTTCTAATGCTGAGCTCCGAAAGGCTATTCAAACTTTAGCCTAGGCTCTCACAGCACCTGCTGCGGGGCGAGGAGCAAGCCACAAGATGCATAGGACACATCTAGAGTCGGGGAATTCTTGAGGATGAATCCACCTGAGTTCATAGGGTCTGTACCCACTGAGGATCTTGAGAACTACGTGGAGGAGCTTCAAAGTTTATCAATGTAACAGAATGGAGCAATAACTTTTCTATTACTCAAATAGAACAATGATATAAATACATGGAGAGGATAAGCTAACTATGGTAGCTAAATATTCAAATATCTAACAATCAAGTATATTATCTATCAAATCCCTAACAATTAGCTATATTATCTATATACATTATTATACATATTTTGTAATACTCCCTCTCAAGCTGGAACATAGATATTAATCACTCTCAACTTATTACAAAGATAGTAAACTCGAGTTCCATGGAAGGCTTTTGTAAATAAATCAGCTAGTTGTTCTCCTGTCTTTACGTAGCCAGTGCAAATTAAGTTCTTCTGAATCTTCTCACAACTTAAATGACAAGCAACCTCAATATGTTTAATTTTTTCATGATACACCAGATTCAAGGCAATATGAAGAGTAGCTTGATTATCACACTAAAGTTTTGTTGGGGTATGATGCTTTATCCCAATTACAAATAAAAGATGATGTATCTACATAGTCTCACATGTAGACTGTGACATAGCTCTATACTCAGATTCTACACTGGGTCGTGATACAACACCTTACTTCTTACTCCTCCATGATATTAGGTTCCCTCCAACAAAAATGCAATAGCCTGTAGTAGATCTTCTATCAATTTTGGATCTAGCCCAATCAACATCTACAAAACTCTCCACACGAGTATGGCATGCCAAATCCAGGAGCTCTTTTCAAGTAACACATGATCTGTTCCAAAGCTTCCTAATGTTTGATCGTAGGTGCAGACATGAATCGGCTAACAACACTTACCACAAAAGCAATATCCAGATGAGTCACAGTAATATAGTTTAACTTCCCAACCAACCTTTTATATCTCTCTGGATCATCAAAAGGATCACCATCATCTTTCATAATATGCATATTAGGAACTATTAGAGTACTAAGGGGTTTGGCTGCTATCTTTCTGGTAACTGCAAGCAGGCCAAGAATATACTTCCTTTGAGACAGAAAAATTCCCCTCTTGCTTTTGTTTACTTCTACCCCCAAAAAGTATTTCAGCGAGCCCAAGTTCTTTGTATAAAATCTAGTATGTAGGAAGATTTGAGGGAAGAGATTCCCACATAATCACTTCCTGTGATGACAATTTCATCAACGTATACAATATGGAGGATAATGCCAGATGTTGATTGTCGATAAATGACTGAGTGATCACATTTTCTCATTTTTATCTAGAAATTTTGAACAACCTCACTGAATTTTCCAAACCAAGCTCGAGGACTTTGTTTCAATCCATACAAGGACATCTTCAAATGACATACTTCTCCATACTCCCCCTGAGCAAAAAAAAACTGGGTGGTTACTCCTTATACACTTCTTCTCGAAGATCACCATGAAGAAATGCATTTTTGATATCTAATTGATGTAAAGGCCAATTCTCAGAAGCAACTAGAGAAATGAATAAGTGAATAGAAGTGAGTTTGGCAACTGGAGAAAATGCGTCTGAATAGTCCACCCCATAAGTCTGAGCATACCCTTTAGTCACAAGTCTGCCCTTAAGTCTTGCCACTGAACCATTTGGATCAACTCTAACTATGAACACCTATTTACAACTAATTGATTTCTTTTCATTGGGTAAGTCCACCAAAATCCCATGTGTGATTTTCCTCGAAGGCATGTATTTCGTTAAGCATTACATTGTACCATCCAGGATGAGTCAAAGCCTCTATCACTGTTTTAGGTATAGAGATGGATTCTAGATAAGCAATCAAAGATCTAGATATAGAGGATAAGCGATCATAGGAAACAAAATTAGGGATAGAATATGTAGATTTGCAAGTCCTTGTACCTTTGCAAACAGCAATAGGAAGGTCAAGATTTTCTGGAGGACCAGGTAGATGAAGAGCTGATGATGAGGAATTTGGTGCAGTACATGCATCACTAGTCTCTTGCCTCCTCGAGTAAACTTGAACAATTGGCGGCTGGCTATCACAGATGGAGTACATAATGAAGGTACAATACACGATTGTTGATCAATAGAAGGACTGGAAGATAAATGAAAAATATCATTTGATGGTATCGTCAAAGCACAGTAACCTGATAGAATAACCCTTCATCTTCCTCTAACTGATTTGTCGAGATGGGAGGTGCATAGAAAGATGGTGTAGTTTTTGAAAACACCATATCATTGGATACAAGTATTTTCCAAGTTCAGTAGAATAACAATGATAATCATTCTAGAGACAAGAATAGCCCAAAAAACACACATTATTGCTTTGGGATCCAACTTGGTAACAGATGGACGAACATCTCGAGCATAACATGTGTTTCCAAACACCTTAGGTTCCACTGGAAATAGTGGCTTGTTTGGAAGAAGAACACTACAGGGCACATTACCAACAAGCATAGTAGATGGCATATGACTGATAAAAAAATTAGTTGTAGAAATTGCATCTGCCCAAAACTGTTTAGGAACTTTCATTTGAAATAAAAGTGCTCGAGTTGTCTCAAGTATATGCCTATTCTTCCTCTCAGCAACTCTATTTTGAGAAGGTGTATCAACACATGAAGATTGGTGAAGAATATTGTGTTGTCCCATATATGACTGAAACATTGTAATCGAATAGAAGTTGATTTTCTATTCCAATAGGTAAGAAAGATATAAATGCAATACATTAGGTGCTAATTTAGGAAAGAAAATAAAGAGGGATTTCTAAAGATCTGTTAGTAATTACAAGAGATTCCTAAAGATCTATTAGCTAATTATGACTATGTATATTACTAAGAATGATGTATATATACATTTTATAACACTCCCCCCTCAAGTTGGAGCATAGATATTGATCATGCCCAAATTGTTGCAAAGGTAAGCAACCCGAGTTTCATTCACGACCTTCATAAGCAAATCAACTAGCTGCTCTCCTGTCTCACATAGCTAATAGAAATCAAGTTTTCTTGAATCTTCTCACGAATAAAGTGAAAGTCAACTTCAATATGTTTAGTTCTTTCATGATACACTGGGTTTGAGGCAATATGAATAGCAGTTTGAATATCACACCAAAGTTTTGCTAGCATATGATTCATCAACCTAATTCCAGATAAAAGATAATGTATCCACACGATTTCACTCATAGATTATGACATAGCTCTATACTAAGATTCTGTACTGGATCGAGATATAACACTTTGCTTCTTACTCCTCTATGATACCAAGTTTCCTCCAACAAAGACATAATAGCCTGTAGTAGATTTTCTGTCAATTTTGGAACCAGCCCAATCAGCATTTGCAAAACACTCAATACGAGTATGGTTGTGATTACTATACAGTATGCCAAGTCTAGGAGCTCTTTTCAAGTAACATAAAATCTGTTCCAAATTTACCCAATGCTTCACCATAGGTGTAGACATGAACTGACTAATGACACTTACCGTAAAAGCAATATCTCGATGAGTCACTGTGAGGCAATTTAATTTCCTAACTATCCTCCTATATCTCTCTGGGTTATCAAAAGGATCACTATCTTCTTTCACAATATGTACACCGGGAACCATTGGAGTATTGCAAGGTTTGGCTGTCAATTTTCCTATTTCTGCAAGTAGGTCAAGGATATACTTCATTTGAGAAAGATAAACCCCTTTCATATGATGGGAGTTTCCGGTGTATTGGGCACTGCTTTGCTATGCGCCATTCATGGTGCTACCGTAGAAAATACTTTATTTGAAGACGGTGATGGTGGAAATACATTCCATTCTTTTAACCCAACTCAAGCTGAAGAAACCTATTCAATGGTCACTGCTAAGCACTTTTGGTCCCAAATCTTTGGGGTTGATTTTTCGAATAAACGTTGGTTACATTTCTTTACGTTATTTGTACTAGTAACCGGTTTATGGATGAGCGCTCTTGGAGTGGTCGGTCTAGCTTTGAACCTACATGCTTATGACTTTGTTTCTATTTACTTCTACTCCCAAAAAATATTTCAACTGGCCTAAGTCCTTCGTATGGAGCCTAGTATGCAAGAAAGACTTAAGAGAAGATGTCCCCTAAGAATCACCTCCTGTGAAGGCAATGTCATCAACATATACAATAAGAATGATACTGCTTGTTACAGATAATCGGTAGAAGACCGAGTGATCGCATTTGCTCATTTTTAGCCAAACTCCTGAACTACCTCACTGAACTTGTGAAACCAAGCCCATGGACTCTACTTCAATCCATATAAGGATTTCTTCAAATGATAGACTTTCCTATATTCCCTTGAGTAATAAAACCGGGTGGTTGCTCCATATATACTTCCTCTTGAAGATCACCACGAAAGAATGCATTCTTGATACCTAGTTGATGTAAAGACCAATTCTTAGAAGCAGCTAGAGAAATGAACAAGCGTACAGAAGTGAGTTTGGCAATCGGAGAAAAGGTGTCTGAATAGTCGACTTCATAAGTCTGATCATATCCTTTAGCCACAAGCCTGGCCTTAAGTCTTGCCATGGAACCATCTGGATTGACTTTCACTGTGAACACCCACTTACATCCTACTGGTTTCTTCCCGTCGGGTAAATCCATCAAATCTCATGTGTGATTTTCCTCCAATGCATGTATTTCCTCAAGGATCACATTTGACCATCCAGGATGATGCAAAGCCTCTTTCACACTTTTGGGCATAGAAATAGAGTCTAAAGAAGCAATCAAGGATCTAGATGCAGGAGACAAACAATCATAGGAAATAAAGTTAGCAATAAAATATGTGGATTTGCAAGTCCGTGTACCTTTAGGAAGAGCAATAAGGAGGTCAAGACTTTTTGGAGGATCTGATGGAGGAGGATCAGATAAAGGTCGAATTGGTGTGGGGCATGTAGCATTAGTCTCTTGTCTCCTCAAATAAACATGAACAATAGACGATTTTGTTAGAAAATGTGTTGAAGGCGTAGTAGTCGAGTGGTGCTCAATAGAGTAACTAGGAGATGGAAGAGTAACATCACTTGATTGCTCAACATGAGTAACCTGATAAACTAACACTAATTTTCCTCCGCTTGACTTGTAGAACTATGAGGTTATAAAAGAATGGTGTAGTCTCTGAAAATATTATATCATTTGACACTAGATATTGCAAAGTTCAGTAGAATAACATCGATACTCCTTTTGAAGACGAGAATAACCAAAAGAAAACACACTTCAATGTTTTAGGGTCCAACTTAGTAACAAATGGTCGTACATCTCGAACATAACACTGCTTCCGAATACTTTTGGTTCCACGGGGAATAATGTCTTGTTTGGAAAAAGAACATTATAAGGTATATTACCAAAAATCACAGTTGATGGCATGCGATTAATAAAAAAACAAGCTGTAGAGACTGCATCAGCCCAAAATTGTTTAAGAACTTTCATTTGGAACAAAAGTGCTCCGGCTGTCTTGGTTGATGCCTATTCTTCCTCTCAGCAACTCCATTTTGAAAAGGTGTATCAACACATGATGATTGATGGAGAATACCATGTTGTCTTATGTAGGATTGAAACAACTCTGACATGTATTCTTTTGCATTATCACTGCTTAAAATACACACTGAAGAGCATTTACTTGAGTTTTGACTTCAGCACAAAAGACACAAAAGTGAGTAAACATTTCAGAGAAACTTTTCATAAAATAAATCTAAGTCATCTGAGAGAAATCATCCACAAAGGTGACGAAAACTTATATCCAGTTTTAGAAACAACAGGAAATGGTCCCCAAACATCAGAATAAATTAACTCAAAAGCTGACCCAACTCGCTTATTAACCCTTGGAGCTAATGTGATATGGTGATGTTTTGCAAATTGGCATAATTCACACTCCAAAGAAGGAACATTTTGAAACTGGGGACAAAGCTTCTTTAGCAAAGGTAAATAAGGATGTCCCAATCGATAATGTGCTTCAAATGGAGCGATCAAACTTGAGCAGGCGAAAAATCGAGGCTCATATTCATCATGGATCTACATGTCCTTTACCAATAACTTTATACGTCGTAAGATCGCGAAATAAGCAATGATCAGGAAAAAAGAAAACATAACAATTAAGATCTCTGGTAAGTTTACTCATAGAAATCAAATTGAAGGCCAACTTCGGTAGATTTAGTACAGATGATAGGATGATAGAGAAGGTTACTTTGACTGTCCTGGATCCCACAATGTTACATGTTGACCCATCGGCTACTGTTACATGAGAGGGTGCTTTGTGTGATCAAAAGGTAGAAAATATATTAGGATTACCTGTCATATGATTTGTAGCACCTGAATTAATCACCCAGTTATTCAAAGAGGAGACCAAACATGCTTGTCTTGAATCAACAAGGGTAGTAACTGAAGTGAATTCTTTAAGGGATACCTTGATACTGAGAGAATTGTGCGAACTCATCCGTCAAAACAAAAATTTTCTCACCCTTCTGATTTATAGCCATACTTCCTCCTCAATGAAGAACTTAAGAATAACCAAGCTTCAAAAGGTCCCCAATAATATTAGATTCCAAGAAAAATTAGAAGCCAATTCACCCAGCAAAATAATTGTAGCCGATGCTCAAAATCAAGAACAACATCCACAAAACACTAATATTGGACTGAACTTGACAATCGCAGCAACACCAAATAGAAAACCAGATCTGAATTGCTGAAGCTAAAGAGAAAATATAATCCTGGAAGTAGTTTTCAGAAACCTAGGAACTTGGAAGTGAGTGTTCTCCAAACAATGTATCAACACCAAACGAAAATTAGGATATGTCGAAGCTAACTAGATGACACTAGATGTTGAATCCAAAAGATTCTAATGTAGCATGCGTTGGTGCGTGATTGACAGATGAGAGATGCAGGTGATGCTTGGCCTCTTGCCTCACACTCTAAAGAAGTCTATTCCAGCTAGAAAAGGTCTCTACCTCCTCTTATTGCAGCAGTGGCACAAATTGACCACTTTGAAAGTGATCCATTCAAAACATGAGCTTGTTTCTCTAAGATAGCAAAACAAGATCGAGCTGCCTTTTAAAAAAAAGCCAAAACGGGATAAAGGAGCCTATAGGCTCTAATACCATGTAATCAAATAGAAGTTGATTTTCTATTCCCATAGGTAAGCAAGATATAAATACAATACATTAGGTGCTAATTTAGGAATGAAAATAAAGAGGGATTCCTAAAGATCTGCTAGTAATTATAAGAGATTCCTAAAGATCTTCTAGCTAATTATGACTATATATATTATTAAGAATGATGTCTATATATATATTTTGTAACAAACATTAACTCTGACATGTATTCTTTAGCATTGTCACTTCTTAAAATATGTACTGAAGCACTGAATTGAGTTTTAATTTCAGCATAGAAGGCACAAAAATGAGTGAACACTTCAGAATGACTCTTCATAAAATAAAACCAAGCCATTCGAGAGAAATCATACACCAAAGTGACAAAATACTTGTGTTCAGTTTTGGAATGGATGGGACATGGTTCCCAAACATCATAGTGAACTAACTCAAAAGCTGACTCAGCCTGCTTATTAGCCCTTGGACTTAATGAGCTGTGATGATGTTTTACAAATTGACATGACTTACATTCCAATGAAGAGTTGTCCTGAAATTAAGGACAAAATATCTTCAACATAGGTAAAGAAGGATGTCTCGATCGACAATGTGCTTCAAATAAAGACACGACACTAGAATAGGCAACAAATTAAATTGAGGCGCATATTCATCAAGGATGCATAGATCATATATATTTCCTTTATCAATAACTTGATCTGTTGTAAGATCACGAAATAGATAATAATTGAGAAAGAACAAGATATAACACTTCAAATAGAGACACGACACTGGAATAGACAACAAATCGAGGCTCAAATTCATCAAGGATGCAGAGACCATCATATATATGTACTTTATCAATAAGTTGATATGTTGTAAGATCACAAAACAGACAATAATCAGGAAAGAACAAGATATAAAAATAAGGTCCTTGGTAAGTCTACTGACACATATTAAATTAAAGGCCAATTTTGATAAATCCAATACAAGTGACAAAGTAATGGTAGAGGTTGGTTTAATAGTCCCATATCCGACAATGTTACAAGTTGAACCATCAGTTACCTTAACAGGAGAAAGTGTTTTGTATGATTGAAAGCTAGAAAATAAATTAGGATCACCAGTCATATGGTCAGAGGCACCAGAATCAATCAGCCACTTATTTGAAGAGGAGACAAGACGTGTTTTATTGGACTCAATAAAGGTAGTAACTGAAATAGATTCCTTCAATGTTTTTTTTGATACTGCAAGAATTTTTCAAACTCCTCCGGTGAAACCATAATTGTTTGACCAAATGATTGACCAGAAGCAACAACAACATTAACTGTTTTCTGATTGCAGGTATCAGTTGCCTTTCCTCTATTGTGTAGAATCATTTTCCAACTTAATTTATGTGAAAATAACAATATCATAAAATAAATGAAGTTGGACCACCAATAACTTAATAACCAACAGATTTATAGCAGACCACAAAATAACCACTTTGCTTAAATCTAAAAATTCGAAAATACGCCAACCCCGAACAGATAATAAAAGACCAACAAAGCAGTTTCCAGCAGTGACACGGAGCCACCAAATCACAGAAAATAAAATGATTGAAAAACCAAAGAACCTGGCTGACTGAGTCTAGAGTTATTAAAGCTCTCACAAATCAAGATTATTCAAACTAGATTTCACCAAATTCTAATCATAAATATCGTAAGGATACCAGATCACTGAAAAGGTTGTTGCTGGTGCATGTCCTCTCAACCTCCTGAATCTAGATTTCTACTTATCTGGGAAAGGCAATCCTCCTTGGGTTGAAGGGGTAAATCCCAACTCCCAAACACACCAAACTACTTAATGAATATTTTAATAACCTAGCAAATCTGTCATGGCTCTGATACTATGTAACAGAATGGAGTGGATCCTAAATATCTTATAGTGAAATGCATGTTCTTTTGATTGGGGAAAGACGTTATCAAAAGAACTTCTACTCACAAAAGTTCAACTCTTTAAGTGAAATGCATGTTCAAAGCTTTGAAGAAAGTTCGTGCACTCATTGCAAAAGGGAAAAGTTTTAAGCACAACCAGCTATAGCTACTATAAAAACGAAAGAAGAAAATATCTTCATTTCATACAAAACTAGTAAACGTTATATAGAAAGAAAGGAAAACTTACATTACTAAAGTTTCTTAACATGCAACTGCCACTGATCAAAAAGCACCCTGAAGTTTTCAATCGAACTGAATGTCATCAATAGGATCAATTTTTCCATTCAAATAACGCAATTGTTTATTGGACTGCTGGCTGTTCCTACGACCATCATTCACCATCAACGTCCTGGTTAAAGCAGATCCAATGTATGCGTGAGAAAAGACTTGCCCCATTCAAATTCTCCAACTGATCCATGTAGTAGCTTTTGTCAACCGTATCAAAACCAAATCAATACTTACCGTTGTTCTCATTCCAGATCAGAACTAACTTAGTATCAATCGAAGCATCAGCTATAGCAGCTGCTAAGTTTTGGGAAGTGACAAGATCTTCTTCAACCTTACTCTTCCTTCTTCTTCCATTAGGCGATCAATAGATCAACCATCTGTTATTGTTCCCTCTAGTACTACATCCTTTGAACCTAACAAGAATCTGAACTCAAAGGTGAAGGTTGAATAGTATTCTTGTTAGGCTCAATCCATTTCTCCGTTAAAAAAAGTCACAATAACTAAATGTTTTTGTTGTTGATATCCTTCATTAATTCCATGGGACACCCATATGGTTTGTTTGATACTTATTATACTCCTAAAATTAGTATATCAAAAGAATAAGGTTATAAATGCCCCCACCATCCCTCATCTGTCTGCAACTTATGATGGAGCCAGTATTTTCATTAAAGGATTAAAATATGAAAAAGTAAGCAGACCAAGAAGTCAAAGAGAGTTCAACATCTACTATCTATATATAAGTAGTAATTTTAACCATGTATGTTCATCATAATTTGTAACAATCCCATATCGGCAAAACACAAGAGAGATGTTGGGTATATAAGTAAAAGACTGGTCTATATACTGTGAGGCACCTTTTGGGATGAGCCCAAAGGGAAAAATCCGTGATGGGCTAGACCTAAGAGCGGACAATACTTCACAGTGTTGGGCTAGGTCGTTACATAATTTGTCGCATAAGCAGATGCAAGTCTTGATCTTAATGGACTGTTGTTGTGTGTTTAGTGAATAGAAAATTTCTGCATAAAGATAAGGCCAACCTTTAAATATTTTAGTGAAGAGTGCAAAAATTAGCCTAAACTAAAAGAATTTTTCGTCTTTGACATCGGACAGTGTCCTGTTTGTTTTCGCACCATGTTATGATGGAAAATGTCACTTATCTAAGCTTGAACATTTCATTTTAGAAGAGTAAAATGCAAACTGTTGAGAGATGATTGCAACTAACTCTTTCTATTTTTTTTTAGAGGTAATGGCCAGGATTCATCATGAATTAGCTGCGTCACATGTGACACATAGTTCAGTTTCAGTGACAGGACCTCAACAGCATATAGATGACGCGATAAGTCACAGCTTTCGCTCATTATCCATCTATTGAATGTCATCGATAGGAACAATTTTTCCATTCAAATAAGGAAACTGTTCAGCGAATTGCTGGCTGTTCCTACGATTACCATTCACTGATGAAGACACAGCAAGTTAGAAATGTAGTTCCCCTCATGCTACATCGCCAACTTCTCTACTGCTTCGTCCAAAAGGCCAGTAGTTCACCAAGCAGACCCCGTCAAACATAAAAAAAGAGAAACGGATGGCAAACTCACGGGAGAATTCTGTTCTTCCTGCTCCCACCTAGCCCGTGTTAAACTGAAATTTTTTAACTCCATCACATCAAAAGCATACTAAAGGGAAAACATGTTGGCAAATATATTTACTTCCATTTTGAAGAAGAATTTCTCACAGAGGACGAAATAATCCTATGGAAAATTGCTGAGAAGATTAAGCTACACAATCTGAGGGAAAATACCACTTATTTGTTGTCTACATTTATTCAATGAGAGGCACAATCTTTTCTTGGCATTAGCAGCAAAGATTTCTGCAACTAAATTCCTCCAAAACTCGATATGGAGCTCAGATTCTTCTTAGGTTCAAGGGATGTAGTACTAGAGTGAACAGATGGTTGAATTATCGATCGCCTGATGGAAGAAGAAGGAGGAGTTTTGGAGATTGGATGATACAACACGAACAGAATTTTCTCTTGAGTTTGTCATTGGTTTCTTTCTTTTAGGTTCGACGGTCTCTAACAGATTCATCTAACTATCGAACAGATTCATCTGGACGAAGCAGTAGAGGAAGTTGGCGATGTAGCATGAGGAGAACTGCATTTCAAACATGCTCTGCCTTCATTAGTATATGGATGATGCGTGAAAGTTATTACTGAAGATTTCTGACTTATCACATCATCTATATATTGTTGAGGCCCTGTCCTGAAACTGAACTATGTGTCACATGTGATGTGACGCAGCTAAGTCACAATGAATACTGGCCATTGCCTCTGAAAAATCAGGACTTAGCTGCAATCACCTCTCAAAAGTCTGCATTTTACTCTTGTATAATAAAATATTCAAGCTTGAGTTTATGTTTTCCATCATAACATGGTACGAAACAAACAGGATGCTGCCCCATGTCAAAGACATCATCTCCTTTAGTTTAGGCTCATCCACTCTTCACTAAGATATTTAAAGGTTGGCCTTATCTTTATGCAGACTTGCTCCACTTTGGTGGAAAATTAAGCTAACATGCACGGTTAAAATTATTTTTTATACATATAGTAGATGTTGAACTCCCTTTGACTTCTTCATGTGCTTACTTCTTCATATTTTAAGCTACCTTAGTGAAAATCCTCACTCGGTCATAAGTTGCAGACAGATAAGGGGTGGGGCATTTATAACTTTTTTCTTCTGATATACTAATTTTAGGAGCATAACGAGTATTAAAGAAACCATATTGGTGTCACATTGAATTAATGAATGATATCAACAACATAAACATTAAGTTATTGCCACTTTTTAGCATAGAATATTCTCCATATCTATATCATATATTCTTGATTTATTATTGTATATTTTTCGATTTTGTCTAATTCTGCACCTTTAATTATTTGATAGGATTTGTTAGTTTTACAGATACTCTGGAATCCTTTTACCACACAATTACTTTGTATTTAAACAACAAATTGTACCAATGAAAGGCACACAAAAATCATTTCATGTGTACTCTGCTCTATTAATAATCAGTCATCACTATCAACTTCAAGGTGATCCAACATTAAGATTAAGGTTAGAAAGTAGTCAAAATGACAAGTTGACACAAAGGAAAGCAGGTGTAATGTTTGTATACCTGGGGAGTAATTGATCGTCAATCAATATAAACCTCATGAAAAGGACAACAGAATTCCCAGGTGCAAATTTATCACGTTAAAGGTGATGAAAGGATGTTCATTCATCAATCATTTTGGAAATTTTAAGAACTTTAAGAAAAAAGAGTACCTAACTTAACAACATGTAACCTTTAAATCTGAAGAGCACACAATTTTTAGTTGTCCTTCAGGGACCACTCGTGCTGCCTCATCTACACTTGTTCTGTTACTTTTGCGTAGTTCAAAACAATGTGAGTGGATAGTATATAGCATTCTTTAGGTATATCCATATAAAGAAGCTCATCCAACATACCCGTCTCGTACTTAATTTTGCATAGCCTAGGTAAAACTTTTGCATGCACTCATCTCAACAATCCACAAAGTGACAAATCAGTACTTCAAAAAATAAGCAGCAGTTTTTCAAAGCAATCACTTTGACCTTTCTATTTAGTATTTGTATATACTTTGTGGCAGTTCTCACTATCTAATAAAAGGGCAGCCTCGATGTACGAGAAATTCGAATAAGGGGGTGCGATTAAGGCAGCCTACCTCAACACAAACATTTGAGTGACTTAATTCCCCAACTTGAACCAATGACATATTGGACACCGTAGACACTTCATCGTTGCTCCAAGGCTCCCATTTGTTCTCACTAGTTACTACTATGACATAATGTATAAACCTCCAAATCAAGAAAAATTCAACAGAACTTTTTGCCTCCTTAAATATAGTATATTCCAACAGTAATAAGTGACATAGAGGACCTGTATAGAAGATTGGGTGTCATTTATATAGAACTATACTTGTATAGGTTCTTTGAGTTTTAGCATACAGCTTGTATACGGGAGTATTCCCACATTAATATAATTATTTACCAAAAAAGAGTGATGTCAAGGACATACCAAAACCAGTAGTAGGCCTCAATTTGCAAAATCTCACAGCACCATGCCTCCTGTACTTAATTTGAATTAAAATCCGAAAGGAACACCAGATAGGCAGAAAATAAAGTGTATCAAAAATGATGTGATAAGTTGAGATCACAAATGTCTGTGTAAAATATATTTATCCGTTTCTGGTTTTGGAAAGGAAAGTTGAACAACTGTAGACAACTAGCTGGTCAATCTTATAGAATCAAACTTTTCCAACTAATGAATAAAACTAAATATCAAGTACGTTAAACTCAAAAGGCATACTTAAAGGAAAACATTTACTTCCATTTTTAAGAAGAATTTCTCACAGAGGATGAAATAATCCTATGGAAAATGACGAGAAGATTAAGCTACACACCTGAGGGAAAATACCACTTATTTGTTGTCTATGTTTACTTGACGAGAGGCACAATCTTTTCTTGGCATTTGGAGCAACGAATTCTGCAACTAAATTCCTCCAAAACTCGATATTGTTGTCCTGCATTATCAATATCATAAGGTTGTATGTAGGAATTGTCAAATACATCTTATTTATTTAGGATAAAAAAACTCATAGTATTCCTTTTACTTAAAATATCTTACTCTTGGTTTTTGCTGCTGACGATACATGTATTACTTCAAACATTGAGTGCACATTTTTTGTGTGAAGATTGATCTTACATCATGCAGAACTACTGGACGTTTCTCATAACTCCTCGATAGTTGCATTTGCTTCTGTAAATGCCACAGCAAATTCAGCTGAGAAACTCTTGATGGACACGGTCCATTCATCAACATACACCTGGAGACTGAGATGGTACATTCATCCAAGTAAAAGTAGGTGGAAATGACTCTTCGATTAGCTTCTGTTTCAACTTCCTCTAATACTCTTCCGAAATCACAGATGGAACTAAGCATTCACATTTAGTTATGACAGCCCCAGCTTCATTGTTCTTCACATTTTGATGCTGTGGTGACTGAAGCACACTCGTTTCAGGACAATACATACTCGTCTCATTGTTTGAGTCCTCCAATGATTTTGCATTCTCCTGAAAGCGGACTCTGGATGAATTGAGCAACCCTCGCAGATATTGTAATTTCATCAGGGAAAATGTAAGTGCCAATGATTCTTGGATTTGCTTCTGTTTTTCATTTCTCAAGGAATACTCCAGAATCATAGGTGAAACCAAAGATTTGGGTTTTATTGTGACAGCGCTAGCTTCCTTGTTCTTTAAGATTTAGTAATTCGGCAACAGAAGCACATTAGGGCCCAGACGAGACATGCTAGTCTCCTTATCTAAGTCATCCAACAATTTTGGATTCTTTTCAAGTTGGATTCCAAATGAAGCAAGCAATCCTTGTGGATCACTTTGACCAAAGCTCATATTATTGCTAGGATGAAATGGTTTTTCACTCACTGAGCTGTCCTGCATCTGTTTGAATTCCTGCAACCTGTGCTGCGGCTCTGGCTGCTGCGGCTGAGCTACCACATTCTGGTCCTCAAGCCACGGGGTGGAAGGATCGGAGAAAGTAAGCTGCTATCAGTCGCCACTTTGATTACTTCAAATTACCACCAAGGATATTTAAAAAGCAGGATTTAATAAATGATATGATTAGAGTATTAAGTAAAAAGCAATACATGGAAAAATATTCTTGTTGAATATGAACAAAAATCTCATATTGAAAGTTGATAATGAAAATAATCAATGTATAAGGTGGTGTGAGGCCTTCCGAGAAAAATGTTGCAGGGTATCATGGTACAATACTCATATTAATCATTGTTTCTTAAGGAATGTGCGAAATCTAAAATGACAAGTAATGAATTGAATACTCTTATTGGGGAGAGGCCTTTTTGAGAACCATCATAAGAATCTTTCATGTCAGTCAAATGAATCAAGCCATGTACTAGTATTAACAACCTTCTTCAATGAACATGCCTACTTCATCTAATATTAACAAAGACAATCATGAATCAAGTTTAAATAACAAAGTCATTTATTTAGCAACGATCTCTCAAGATAGAAAGCAGCTAAACTACAAAACAAAGAAGTTTATATTCCTAACACCTTTCACCATATTTCAATGGTATAACACGTAGATATACATCTTAACTTGACCTCGACGGACAACTAAACACTTTAACTTTAACAATGTACATCTAGACACCTCAACTCATTCCTCTATGTCTCATCTGATGCTGACATGGCATATAAATTTTGTTGATGATCATTTAGGAAGTTGGGGTGTTCAATTGAAATAATGAAGATGAGTTGATCTGTCTAGATGTGTATTCTCAAAGTTGAAATGTGCAGTTATCAGTCCAAGTAAAGGCCTCTACATATGTATTTACGGTTAAACATATTGGTCTCTTTCAGACGATGTTTATTGATCAATTCATTATCTGGTCTTTATATATCACATCTAATACATTTAGAGCCTGTTTATATCGACTTCTCTTTTTGTGTGTTTTTAAGTTAAAATAGGTTTTAAACAATTGTGTAGTGTTTGGGTAAAATTTTAAAAATGTTGTTAAGCACTTATTTTGAAGTCAAAATAACATAACTTACCAGACAAAAACCAAAAGCTCATCCAAAGAGGATTTTATACTTCAAAGTAGCCAATATGAGTTATATAGAAATCTTAGATATTAATAAACTCAAATACAATTGGGGAAATTTATAAGCTATTCTAAGTAAAAGATGGAGTGAAAAAATTCATTACTACCATTATAATTTATAAGATTATTTACTATTGTTAAATGAAGCTTCAGTATCAACGGCTTGATATAAGAAGTTAACTTTGATATTAACGCCAAGCAAAATTACCCATTTGGGAAATCTAGATTTGAGTTTGGTAATCCTTACTTCAAAGTTTATTTCTAAGGATGAATGTTGATATAGGTACAAGTAGGGACGACACAAGTAGGGGGGTCAAGTTCAACCCGCAAATTTTTTAAATTGTGCCGCCGCCCCACTCTACATGACAAGTTTTCCTATTTTCAACCCGCCCCACCCATTCCATATAGACCCGTACCGCATAAATCCCCCCGACATAAATTTTTAAGTTCTTTTCTTTTTTAGTTGAGTTTAATATAAAAAATAAGTTCATATTTTTTTTTATTTTTCGCGAATTAACATCTCAAAAACTAATTACTATTTCTAGGTAACATAGCAACCATTGTATCTTAATCGCTAAATAACTTTTTCTAACTAATATTCCAATAACTAATCATTTATTGAACACATCTAGTTTAAATTTTAGAAAAAAAGTTAAAAATAAAGTCAAAGTTTAATATTACCTTAAACCCATAATCTACCCCACATAACTTTAAACTCACCCTGCCCCGCATAGCTCTAAATTTGCCTTGTACCCATCCCGCTCCGCCCTAGGCACAACTCAAAAGTAGCTGAAAATGATATCCACATTTTGAACTTGATATACTAGGTATATTTATATATAACTGGATTACAACAAGAACCAAAGCTTTGAAGAAAGTTCATGCACTCATTGCAAAAGGGAAAAGTTTTAAACACAACCAGTTATAGCTATTACAACAATGAAAGAAGAAAATATCCTCATTTCATACAAAACTAGTCAAAGTTATAGAAAGAAAGGAAAACTTACATTACTAATGTCACGCCCCGGGAGGGTACCCTTGGCGTGGCCGGCACCCAGAGACTATTGCTAGTCCCCAAGTGAACCTCTTGGACTCATCGTCACATCATACTCGATAGCGGAAGAAAAATGCTCAATAAAAGACTGTAAAATAAGTAAACCAAGTCTTTAATGAAAAGGGAATTTCCAATAAACAAGAATTTGGAAAACAATACTCAATATCCTCTACTCAATGTCTATGAAGCCTCTACCTCTAAAATCTAGATGGTACCATGACAAGCCATGGCTACCCAACTCAAAGAAAACAGAAATAACTACTCAAATAAAATAAAGGCTCCTCCGGATAGCAAAGAGGGCTCACCAACTCTGGAACTCGAGAACTCTGAACTTCAACGGTGCGCTTGCCGAAGTCCTCTATCACTTGTATCTGCATCATGAAATGATGTAGCGCCTAGTGGCGTCAGTACGTGGAATATATGGTATGTAAGATGGCTTAAGAAACAAGTAAAGCTCAGACTCAATCATTTAACTCAACTCGAGACTCGACTCCTCATCTCATGTCTCATCTCAAATAAATAATGCAAGTTTAAAGTTTAAAATCATGCTTTTCCTCATCTCATATCTCAACTCAAATAAACGATGTAAGTATGTTCCTCATCCCATATCTCAACTCAAATAAACGATGCAAGTTTAAAGTTTAAAATCATGCTTTCCTCATCTCATATCTCAACTCAAATAAACGATGCAAGTTTAAAGTTTTGAATCATGTTTTTCCTCATCTCATATCTCAACTCAAATAAACGATTTAACTTTAAAGTTTAAAGTCGTGTTGTTCCTCATCTAATATCTCAACTCAAATAAACGATGCAAGTTTAAAGTTTAAAATCATGCTTTTAAAATTTGACTCAGTGTTTAATGCAACTCAGTTTGAAAACCATGATAGGCCCAACTGAAGTGTTGTTTGGAAGTTTCTCCAACAGACAACTCCCCACCCCACCATAAATTTGGTGATGTACAACGAAAATACGTTGTTGCCACATCCGCCTTAAACTTGCCAAGGAATAGGACGTCAACCTCTAACTCTCTCTCTTGGATCCAAAGAAAATGATTCATCTATTGGGACATAAGTTGCAAGAACGTGCTGCACAACTATCCTACGCTGTCAACATAGTTCTGGGGTGCTCCTCTATCACCCAACTCGGTGCTCAATACTCCTTCCAAGACTATAATGTGCTCATAGGAAATAACTCAAACTCATCTCGTTGACTTATCTCAATCAAGTCAACTCAGTTCTCAATAACTGAACTCAATTTCTCAATAACTCAGGGCCATCATTTATGCAATGCAACTCATGACTCTAACTCATACCATGCAAGACTCCCAATGATTTCAGTCAAGAACATCATATTATCTAGACTCAACTCATAAGATAAAATAGGTGTTCTCTATATACATATATGAAACAAGAAAGTATACTTTTCGGGTTCAATTCATAGGTTTAGAAAATTTAAATTCATACTTCTCAAATCAGTACATAAGTAAGAAACTAAATTTAGGACGAGAGTATCAAACATTCAAATAACATTCATATTTCATGATAGTAGTGATGCAACTCATAAATTGACTCAAGTAAATTCATGAAAACTTTAACATAAACAAGAATTTAGAACTCAAGGAATTACAGGATTTAAAATATGCGATTTATACTCATAATCTTGACTCAAGAAGACAAAGGAGAGCATGGATGAACATAGTCCAACGCTTTAGGTTTCCTTACATACCTGAAAAGTTGATATGACCCTCGAAATTTGATGAATCCTCATTTTCTTGGAGGAAATCATCGATCTTGGTAGTTTTTTAAAGTGAAAGAACTTGGAAGGACATTGGTTATAGGAATTCTCTTTGATTCCTGAATTCGTGACTTAGAATGTTTTGAGTTCTTGATGAAGAACCCTAACTCTAGGAAAAGAAAAATCAAGAAATCTCTTTTCGGGATTCTTGAATTCGTTTTCTTGAAACCCTAGGTTATGATATAAGATTCTATTAGGGATTCAAGAATAGATAAAGAATTTTAGGTTGAGTAGCGTAAAGTTTATGAAGAATAACTCACCTTGATGATGAATCTTGAAAGTTAATCCTAACTTGATGACTTTCTTGATGATTCTTGAGCGTTTATGTTTAGGAGTGAATGAGAGGGGTTTAATTATGAAATTTGACGTTTTATGCGTTTTGGGACCTTAAATAGACTTCCAAAGATTTTAAGATAAAAGTACCCTCAAAATAAAATAAAAGGACATCGTTTAGCTTATCCAGAAAGGGTTCGCGATAGGTCTGCGACGCGGAGCTGTCGCGGTTCTACAGACAGCTCTGCAAGTTTTTAGTAAAATGGTCATAACTTTCTACTCTGAACTCTGATTAAGGAGATATAAAATGCGTTGGAAAGCTAATTCAAAGATCTTTAATTTGATATATTGTGGGTCACCTATCTCACTATACTTTAGGAGATATGGTCATTTGAATATGACCCTTCTATCAAGTCATACGAAAACTTAGTCGGTAGAAATTCTTTGGACTTGACGTGATGTAAAAGATCCTTTTATCATCGACAATTCTATTTTCACTCTAAGAAATTAACTTTAACATCTATTCTTAATTAAGTATTATCAATTAAAATCGTATATCATATGAAGGATGACTCAATTTTTTGAAAAAAAAAAGTTGGGGTGTTACAACTAAATCTTCTTAACATTCAACTGCTACTGATTAGTCGAACTGAATGTCATCGATAGGATCAATTTTCCCGTTCAAATAAGGCAGTTGCTCAGTGAACTGATGGCTGCTCCTACGAGTGTCATTTACCATCAACGTCCCGGTTAAAGCAGATCCATTGTGTATGCCAGGGAAAAGACTAGCCCCATTCAAGTTCTCCAACTGATCCATGTAATAACTTCTTTCAACCGTATCAAAACCATAGCAGTACTTCTCATTCTGGATCACAACTAACTTAGTATCAACCGAAGCATTAGCTTCGACAGCGGTTAAGTTTTGGGAAGTGACAAGATCTTCTTCAACCTTCACCTTTGAGCTCCGGTTCATGTTAGGTTCAACCAATGTAGTACTAGAGGGAATAATAATAGATGGTTGAACAATTGGTCGTCTAATGGAAGAAGGAGCAGTTGTGGAGATTGGCTGATCCACCACCGGCTTGATGGGAGCAGGAAGAGAAGAATTCTCCCCTGAGTTTATCATCCGTTTCTTTCTATTCTGTTCAGTGGAGTCTTCCTGGTGAACTGCTGGTCTCTTGGATGAAACAGAAGAGGAAGTTGGCGATGTAGCAGTATGACGGGAACTACACGTCAAACTTGCTCTGCCTTCATCACTAGATGGATAATGCGCGAAACTTATTACTGAAGAGCTCTGACTTATCGCATCATCTACATGTAGTTGAGGTCCTGTCACTGAAACTGAACTGTTTCCCACACGTGACGCAGCTAATTCACGATGAATCCTGGCCATTGCGTCTGAAAATTAGAAAGAGTTAGCTGCAATCATCTCTCAACAATAAGCATTTTACTCTTCTAAAATAAAATATTCAAGCTTAGTTCATTACGTTTTCCATCATAACAAGGTTGGCCTTATCTTTATGCAGAAATTTGCTACTCACTAAACACACGACAACAGTCCATGAAGATCATGACTTGCTTCTGCTTTGATGGAAAATTATGTAAGATACATGGTTAATTTTTTTTTTTTTATTGTATAGATAGTGAATGTTGGACCCCCTTTGACTTCTTTGTGTGCTTACTTCTTCATATTTTAAACCCACTTCATGAAAACCTAGCTCCACCATAGGTTGCAGACAGATAAGGGGTGGGGTGGCGCATTTCTTTTGATATACTAACTTTAGGAGTATAATGAGTATCAAACAAACCATATTGGTGTCACATGGAATTAATGAAAGATATCAACAATAAAAACATTTAGTTATTGTGACTTTTTTTAAAGGGAAGAAATGGATAAATATGATTTTCATGACGCAGAATGAGGAAACAAAGCAAAGAATGCCTTGATACAGTATGGTTGAGTTATTTCATTACCTGCAGGTCCGACCCCATATTTCGTGTTGTAGTCCATTAGATCTTTCATGCTGCTGACTATTTCTGATATCTATAATTCATCAAGAAGTGTAAGTTTTCAATTCAAAACTGTCAAGAATTTCGAAGAAATATAGGATGTCTAATGTATCTCTTACTCATGCTTTGATAACAAATATGCTCAAAAGAGTGCAGTCCCTCAAACATGACAGAGACAAACACAGTAGTCATAGAACGGTAGAAAAGTAAAGAAAGAAAAGAATGTCAAGTGCAAGTGTCAGTCTTGATGCAAAATCCTCGTCGCCTATTGTTTTATCTATAACTTGAAGTAGATTACACACGGCATTCTAATGTGCATGTAATCCACTGATAGGATGATTAGACTGAAATAATCAAATAAAGCTAAATACCTGTAGGGATCGAATATAGCGCTTGGGGTAGCCATTGACCAATGTTTGGTCCAAACTTCTTGCTAATTCACGTATTGATGAGGCAAACCTGCAGCAATTCATGAAGGCCAGAAATAATATAACATGGTTGCACTAAAATGAGAAGGACAGTAACCTCATATAATACAAAATATTACAAGGGAAATGCTAAATATTCATACAGGACCAGTTGATGAATGATGTCATCAAAGTAAGTGTCCAAGTTTTGGCTTCTTATTTATGGGGTGCTTATCTTCTTGGCAAAACAAATTTATTCTTCATTCCTAGATTCCTCCATAGGCCCACTCGGATAAAACAATGTAAGAAATGTTTGGAATGATGTACATCCTCACTTCCACACACACTAGGGTTCTCAAAAATGATGTTATCGACTTGCTCTAGTACAAAAATTCTTCCACGGTAGAGTATAAGTTAGGCTTCTATAGTTACATCGTTAATCGTACAGGAGATGAGAAAATTATTGCCATCAAACAGATACATATTCGAGATGGAATTAGCATGTCATGAACTATACTAGTCGATGTGAATGTAAAACAGTTGGATAAACAACTTATTGGTATTTCTGTGAAATTCTTTGGCTGAAATTCTTGAACTACTCTCAGCAAAAACTTGGTATTTCTGAATTGCTTCCTTGAGTTGATGAAACTGGAAAAATAATGTTTTACACCTCAATGACAAGTCTATTCTTCTTCTCAGACCAACAACAACAACGACAAGGGCAAGCAAAGGTGGGGCTAGATACCGTGAATGAGTTCATTTGAACCCCATCTTTGAAAAATTATACTACATAAGGTCAAAATTATATTTTATGCATACATGGTAGATATTGAATTCCCCGAATTTCTTCGTGTGTTTACTTCTTTAAATTTAGAACTCTTTAGTAAAAATCCTGGATATGCCATCGAGGACAAATATCAAGTATTTATGACTAGTTAGAATCAAAAGAACATCTTTTGCCTATAGGAGATTTAGGAACCATTTGGACGTAGAAGTTTTCCTTTCTCCAGAACATTGTTTGGGTATACATTTGGACTGACTTTTTGGTTAGTTTTTGAAAGCGCTCTTTTGAAAGATCATTTATCACTCACAATAATCGATTTCTTTTTAAGTGAAATTCATATCCAAACGCCACTTTCTACTTACAAGTACCATTTTTCAGCTTCAACTTCAAAAACTCTTTTTACCAAATTTCAACCAAATCTGTGTCCAAATGTCTATTTAAAAAACCTAACCTCTAATAACACATTTAGATTAAGGTTAGAGAGCAGTCAAATGATAAGCTGATTGAAAGGAAAGTTGGTGTAATGTTCACATGATGGTCGATCAATATAGACCTCGTGAAAAGAACTACAAAATTCCCAGATACAAATCTATCACATTAAATGCATAAAAGGGATGTTCATTCATCAATCATTTTGGAAAATTTTTAGAACTTTAAGAAAAAAGAGAGCCTAATGATTAACTTAACAACATTTAACCTTTAAATCTGTAGAGAACACAATTTTCAGCTGGCCTTCACGGACCACTCGCACTGCCTCATATACATTTTGTTCTGTTACTTTTGTGTACTTCAAAACAATCTGACCAGATGGTGTATAACGTTCTTCAGGCATATCCATGTAAAAAAGCTCATCCAACATACCCATCTCGTACTTAATTTTGCATAGCCTAGGTAAAATTTCTGCACTCATCTCTAAAATCCACAAAATGACAAATCAGTACTTCAGAAAATAAGCAGCAAATTTTCAAAGTAATCACTTTTCACCTTTCTGTATAGTATTTCTATATTCTTTGTGACAATTCTCATTGTCTATTAAAAGGAAGCCCTTTGTGCATAAGTGGGTGTGATGTAGGCAGCACGAGTGACTTAATTCCACAACTCGAACCGATGACATATAAGTCACATGTAGACAACTTCACTGTTGCTCCAACGGTCTCATTTGTTCTCACTGTTTACTACTATGACATAATGTATAAAACTCCAAATATTATATATTTTGGCCTCCAAATACTATATATTTTTGCCTTAAAGTTCTACCTGTATAGAAGATTGGGTGTTGTTTGTAGAAAACTATAACAGTGTATAGGTTCT
The DNA here is from genome assembly GCA_029948455.1 of Solanum rostratum. Lineage (NCBI taxonomy): Eukaryota > Viridiplantae > Streptophyta > Magnoliopsida > Solanales > Solanaceae > Solanum > Solanum rostratum. The sequence goes on along the minus strand of CM057053.1, from coordinate 8,895,836 downwards.
TTAATTCTTAGTTGTATACTAAGATACCACATTAATACAATTATTACCCAAAAAATGTGACATCGAAGACATACCAAAACCAGCAGTAGGCCTCAATTTGCAGATCTCGCAGCACCACGCCTCCTGCACTTAATTTGAATTAAAATCCGAAAGGAAAACAAGCATTGCAGAGAGGCTATTCAGGCTAGATGTCTTTCAGATAGGCAGAAAATAAAATGTATCAAAAATGATGGCATATGTTGAGATCATAAATCCCGGTGTAAAAGATATTTATCCATTTCCAATTTTGGAAAGGCTTGTTGAACAACTGTTGATAACAAGACAATCAATCTTATAGAAACATTTTTTTCCAAATAATGAAAAAACAAAACATCAAATTGTTAAACTGAAAGTTTTGAATTCCATCACATCAAAAAGCATACTTAAAGGTAAAACATTTGGGCAAAAATATTTACTTCCATTTTCAAGAAAAGTTTCTCTCAAAGGACGAAATAATCCTATGGAAAATTGATGAAAAGATTAAGATACTCACCTGAGGGAAAATACCACTTATTTGTTGTCTATGTTTATTTGATGATAGGCACAATCTTTTCTTGGCATTAGGAGCAAAGAATTCTGCAACTAAAGTCCTCCAAAACTCGATATTGTTGTCCTATATTATCAAGTACCATAAGGTTGTACGTATGAATTATCAAGAATACATCTTATATATTAAAAAACTGATAGTATTTCTTTTACTTAGAATATCTTACCCTTGGTCTTTGCTGCTGACGATACATGTATTGCTTCAAATGTTGAGCACACATTTTTGGAAGATTGATCTTACATCAGGCAACAATCCTGGACGTTTCTCATTAGTCTTCGATAGTTGTATTTGCTGCCGTAACAGCCACAGCAAATTCAACTGCGAAGCTCTTGATGGACCCGGTCTATTCATCAACGATGCACCTGGAGACTGAGATGCTACATTCATCCAAGGAACAGTGGGTGGAAATGACTCTTCGATTAGCCTCTGTTTCCCCTTCCTCAAACACTCTTCCAAAATCGGAGGTGGTGACTGGCACACACTTATTTCAGGACGATAAATACTCGTCTCCTTGTTTGAGTCATCCAATGGTTTTGCATTCTCCTGAAAACGTGCTCTGCATGAATTGAGCATCCCTTGCTGATATGCTAATTTCATCAGGGAAAATGTAGGTGCCAATGATTCTTGGATTTGTTTCGGTTTCTCATTCCTCAGGGAATTTTGGGTTCATGTTTTACCATGACAGAGCTAGCTTCCTTGTTCTTTATGATTTGGTGATTCAGCAACAAAGACATGCTAGTTTTCTTATCTAAGTCATCCAACAATTTTGGATTCTTTTCAAGTTGGATTTCGAAAGAACCAAGCAATCCTTGTGGATCACTTTGACCAAAGCTCGTTTTATTGCCAGGATGAAATGATGTTTCACTCACTGAACTGTTCAGAATCTGTTTTTCAATTTCTGTAACCTTCCTTGTGGCTCTGGCACGTGCTGCGGCTGAGCTACCTTGTTCTGGTCCTCGAGCAACAAAGTGGAAGGAGCAAGTAAGTTGTTATCAGTTACCATTTTGATTACCACTGAGGATGTTAGAAAAGCAGGATTTAGTATATCATTAGCAAATAACAGGTTAACAATAAATGGTATGGTTAGAGTATTAAGTAAAAAGCAATACATGGGAAAAAAAATCTTGTTGAATATGAACAAAAATCTCATATTGAGAGTTGATAAGGAAAATAATCTATGTATAAGGTGGTGTGAGGCCTCCTGGAAGAAATGTTGCAAGCTTGACAATATCACATCATGTTAAGAGTTTCATCAGGCGGACTGATCGCCCAACACTATGTAATTCGAAATTAACGTTTATACAGATTGATTTCATGAAATTTATATTAGGTGTTTTTGAATAAAGTCCCATATGGAAAGTAGAAAAGAAGTTATTCCCTTTGTTCACTTACTTGTTACTTATATCAGACCACTAAAGAGGTAAATCCTTTGCAACGGAAGGCTCTCCATTCCCAGTGTACGAGAACCCGAGATGACTAATTAAGAATTAATAGGTCCAAATTATCTCACCACATTCCTTGATGATAACGTTGGTTAGATAATAAAGACAATAGAATTAACTCTCATTTGCTATTTTCTATATCTTTTTTTTCTACAAAAGCTAACTTTTTAAAAAAGTAAACAACAAAGGGCCCAGATTTGATTACACTGACTAAAAAGTTTTAAAAAGAAAAAAACAATGTATCTAAACATAGAATTCGTCGCCTTCAAATCTGCAAATTTCAAGTAACTGATACCAAAATCATGTACCAGAAACCCAATCTCTTCGAATTGTTTTTTGCGTATGGTTACTCGGCTAATAATTATTATCTCAAAAAGACATATTTCTTCTTGATTTTTTTCAACAAAGAGACCGACTTTATGAGAAATCCACTCCTATCTCTTCTTTTTAAACAAAGCTATTGAACAGAAAGAAGCTTATAAAAATATTATTTTAAGAAAATTTTATAGGAAAAAAATGTATATAAACACAGAACTCACCACCTTCAAAGATTAATTTCAGCAAACTTTTAGGGGGAAAATGTATAATAAACATAGATATTTATAACTAAAAAATTTCAAGTAACACCAAAATGATGTACCTCAGATTTATTTGTCTTTCTTCCTAGTTCCAATTTTCTTCAACGAAAAAATTGACTTTTTGAATAATCAACCTCAATCTCTTCTTTTCCAGCAAAGCTATCAAACAAGAAGGAACATATAAACAAGATTAATTTCAGCAAGTTTTGAGAGGAAAAAAATGTATATAATCATAGATATATATACTTAAAAAAATTCTAAAGTAATAACTTAATGATGTACCTCAGATTTATTTGTCTTTCTTCCTGATACCAATTTTCTTCAACGAAAAAAAGTGACTTTCTGAATAATCAACTTCAATCTCTTCTTTTCAAATAAAACTATTAAACAGAAAGGAACACATAAACAAATCAATTTCAGCAAATTTTGAGAGGAAAAAAATGTATATAAACAAAGATATATATACTTCAAAAATTTCAAGTAACACAAAAATGATGTACCTTAGATTGATTTGCATTTCTTCCTGATTCCAATTTTCTTTAGCGAAAAAAAGTGACTTTCTGAATAATCAACTCCAACCTCTTTTTTTCAAACAATGATATTAAACAGAGAGAAACATATAAACAAGACTAATTTCAGCAATTTTTTAGAGGAAAAAATATATACACACACTTCACCAATTCAAAACATTAATTCATAACCAAAAAAAAAAAAAGAGAGAGAGAACTTTACTAGGAAATAAAATTGAACTCTCTAATACTAACAATGTCTTAGCATGTAACAGCTCTTTTATATAATTGAAGTAGAAAAAAAGGGACTATATATATAGAGTTGTTTGTATTTTTTACAAGTTTTCTTTCCTTTTTTTTTTTTTTTTTTTTGGCAACGTGGCCATACATGTATATTAGAGCGTTATGTTTCACATTTGCATTTTTGACTTACTAAAGAGTAAAACCCAAAGTAAGATGTTTGCTTTACTAATTCAGTTGTGGCATTTATAAACCTTTGGTTTTATTCACAACTATGCTATTTAGAAAACAAATTTATATTTAGTCATCTACTTTAAATATGTTTTATAATTATACTTTATGATAGCAATATATATTCAAAGTGTTGCTTGAAGTTTTTAGAGATCAGGTTTAAATTATCCTACATTCGAGAAATGCGCTACTGAAAACCATCGAATTATGAAAATCTTAGAAGAGAAAAAGAAGAACCAAAAAAAGTATACTCATAAGAATTCATTAATAAAATTTATTCAATTTTGAATTGCAGCTTATTTTACCTACATTAAGAAAATTTATACGAACCTTTCCTTTAGATGTATAATTTCAAACACTCAATTTCTTATGAAGAATTTATAAAATTCTTCCACTTCAGAGTATAAGTTACGCTTCTATAATCACATCGTAAATAATACAGGAGATGAGAAAATTGTTGGACATTAAATAGATAAATATTCAAGATGGAATTAGCATGTCATGAACTGTACTAGTCGATGTGAATGTAAAACAGTTGGTTAAACAACTTACTCATTAGTGTTTCTTTGAAATTCTTCGGGTGAAATACCTGAACTACTCTCAGTAAAAACTTGTTATTTCTGGGTTGCTTCCATGAGTTGATGAATCTGTAAAAATAATGTTTTACACCTCAATGACAAGTCTTTGCTTCTTTTTAAACTCTCGCACTCATGAAAAAAAAACATAATAAGGGCACGCGCGGACATAGCCAAGGTACCGTAAGTGAGTTCATTTGAATTGCTTCTTCAAAAAATTACATTATATAAGGTCAAAATTATGTGAAATGCATATTCAAACGCAAATTCAACTAACAAATATCATTTTTCAGCTTCAACTTCGAAAACTCTTTTCCATAATTCAACCAAATCTATGTCCAAACGCCTATTTAAGAAGCCTTCCCTCTAATAATCAGTCATCACTATCAACTTCAAGGTAATAAAGGTTAGAAAGTAGTCAAAGATGACAAGCTCATACAGAGAAAGCTGGTGTAATGTTTATATACCTGGGAGTAACTGACCGTGGATCAATATAAACCTCGTGAAAAGAGCAACAAAATTCCCAGATACAAATCTATCACATTAAAGGCAAAAAAAGGATGTTCATTCATCAATCATTGTGGGAAATCTCAAGAACTTCAAGGATTAACTTAATAACATTTAACCTTTAGATCTGAAGAGAACACAATTTTCAGCTGGTCTTCACGGACCACTTGTGCTGCCTCATATACACTTTGTTCTGTTATTTTTGCGTAGGTCAAAACAATGTGACCTGATGGTGTATAACTCTCTTCAGGTATATCCCTATAAAGAACCTCATCCAACATATCCGCCTCGTACTTAATTTTGCATAGCTGTAAAACTTTTGCACTCATCTCTAAAATCTATAAAGTGACAATCAGCACTTAGCAGCAAATTTTCAAAGCAATCACTTTTTGACCTTTCTATATAGTATGTCTATATACTTTGTGACAGTTCTCACAACCTAATAAAAGGGAAGCCCTGGTGCAAGAAAAATTCACATAAGGGGGGTGCAATGTAGGCAGCCTACCTCAACACAAGCATGACTGACTCAACTCCACAACTCGAACCTGCCCTTCAGCTTTGACCAGTGCTGCAGATAAGTTACCACATTCTGGTCCTCGAGCAAGGGGGTGGAAGGAGCAAGTAAGTTGTTAATCAGTTGCCATTTTGATTCCTTCCAATTGCCTCTGAAGATATTAGAAAGCGGGATTAGTAAATCATTGGCAAATAATAGTTTAACCATAAATGATATGATTAGAGTATTAAGTAACAAGCAATACATGGAAAAATGTTATGTTGAATATGAACAAAAATCTCACATTGAAAGTTGATAAGGAAAATAATCAATGCATAAGGTAGTGTGAGGCCTTCCGGGAAAAATGTTGTATGCTTGACAGTATCACACCATGTTAAGAGTTTTATTAGGTGGACTTAGCCCAACACTTGTAATCCAAAATTAACGTTTATACTAATTGATTTTAGTATTAGCTAAACTTGAGCTCCATAATAAGGGAGTGCTTTTATTAAACTTATATTGGGTATTTTTGAACAAAGTCCCTAACATTAATTACATATTTTACGAGCCATTTTTCAAGACTTAACACTATACATCAATTAATATATATACAATACTCATATCAATTGTTTTTTTTAAGGACAACCAGAACCAACAACAATAACAACAACATACCCAATGGAATCCCACAAGTGGGGTTTGGGGAGGATAGAATGTACGCAGACCTTACCACTACCTCATAGAGGTAGAGAGGTTGTTTCCTGGGAACTCTTGTTTAAAAAAAGCCCATAAGTAGAATAAACTAGATATGTAAAAAAAGAAAAGGAAAAGAAAGAGAATCAAAAGGAGAAACTAATACGGAAAAACACATGATAATATTCAAGTATGATAAAATCAACATATAAAGACGGATAATGACAACTCAAAGTATAAAGGCACGACTAAACCTACTACCTTACTATATTTCACGGCCAGACATCAACCTAACCCTACTGACATATTAGCTTGCTACTCCAATACGCGACCTCCAGTCTTTTCTATCTAAGGTCACGTCCTCGTTAAGATGAAGTTTTGTCATATCTTGTCTGATCACCTCTCCCTAATACTTCTTTGGTCTACCTCTACCCCTCTGTGTAACCCCTAAATCCAACCTCTCGCACCTCCTAATAGGAATATCGGTACTCCTTCTCTGCACATGTCTGAACCAACATAGTCTCGCTTTCCTCATCTTGTCAGCCACAGGGGCCACCTTTAACTTCTCTCAGATGATCTCATTCCTAATCTTATCACTCCTGATATGACCGCACATCCATCTCAACATCTTCATCTCCGCAATCTGCATCTTCTGAACATTTGAATTTTTAATTAGCCAATACTCCACCCCATATAGCAAAGATGGTCTAACCACCATTCTGTAAAACTTGCATTTAAGCTTAGGTGGTATCTTTTTATCACACAGTACTCTAGAGGCAAGCCTCCATTTTTTCCATGCTTCCCCAATATGATGTGTCACATCATCATCGATATCGCCACTACTCTGGATGATGTATTCTAGATACTTACAACTTTCTCTCTTTGGAATAGGTTGAGTGGACAAGCTTCACTTCAACGTAGATCTGTTTCTTCTCTAGAAACACTCAATTTACACTCCAAGTATTAAGTTTTGGTTCTACTCAATTTAAACCCTTTGGATTCCAAAATATATCTCCAACCTTCCAATCTATCATTAAATTTAGCCCGAGTCTCATCAATCAGTACTATGTCATCTCAAATAGCATACACTATGGCACCATTTCCTGGATAGACTGTGTTAGCTCATCCATTACCAAAGAAAAAAAAAAGGCTCAACACAGATCCTTCATGGAGTCTCATCTCAACAAGAAAATACTCTGATTCTCCCCCTACCGTTCTTCCTGAGTTTTGGCTCCATCATACATATCTTTTATCACCCTAATATACACCATTTGAATACCTTTTGCCTCTAGACATCTCCATAGGACATCCCTTGAAACTTTGTCATAAACTTTTTCAAGGTCAATGAAGACCATATGAAGGTCCCTCCTTCTCTCCCTGTATTTCTCCACTAATCTCCGAACAAGATGGATTGCTTCAGTAATTGATCATCCTGGCATAAATCTGAATTGGTTCTCAGAAATAGACACTACTTTTCTCACCCTCATCACCACTACTCTCTCCCTAACTTTTATAGTGTGGCTTAACAACTTGATACCCCTGTAATTATTACAACTTTGAATATCACCCTTGTTCTTGTACAATGGAACCATTATAATCCTCCTCCATTCATCGAGCATCTTAGAATTCTTCATATATAACATTAAACAACCTAGTGAACCACTCATACACTCCTAGACCACACTCTTCAAGAAATCCACTGGAATTTCATTGGGTCTGCTCGCTCTCCCTCTGTTCATCCTACTAATGGCACGTTTAACTTCCTCAGCTCTGAAACGCCTTCAATAACCAAAATCTCGATGATTGTTGGAGTGCGCTAACTCACCCAACTCAATATCTCTATCCCCTTTTTCGTTTAAGAGTTTATGAAAGTAAGCTTGTCATCTTATCTTAATGGAATTCTCATCCACCAACACCTCACCCTTCTCATCCTTAATGCACTTCACTTGGTCCAAGTCACGAGCTTTTCTCTCCCTTACCTTCGCAAGCCTATACAATCTCTTGTCCTCGCCTTTTTCACCTAGCTCATCATACAAACACTCAAACATTGATGTCTTAGCACTCGTCACTGCCATCTTTTCTTCTGTCTTTGTCGTCTTATAAATATCCTTAAGCTTTACTTTTCCATCCTCATCCCTACACTCCAACCACTTCGTATAAGCAATCTTCTTAGCTTCACTTTGTCCTGAACTTCTCCATTCCACCACCAATCACCTTGATGTCCACTAAAGCTCCCTCTTGAGACCCCTAGCACTTCAGTGGCAACCCTCTTAATGTAACTAGCCCTGGTATCCCACATAGTGTTCACATCTCCGCCACTACTCCAAGCCCCCAAATTGCTCAACTTTTCCCGCATCTCCCGAGAAAGGGCAGGAGTCAGGCCACCCCATCTAATCTTCGATTGGGCATACATCTTCTTCCTCTTACCCCTATTAATCTCTAGGTCCATTAATAGAAGCCTATGTTGAGTGGAAATATTCTCACTCGGAATCACCTTGCAATTCTTACAAAGGCTTCTATCACCCTTTCAGAGGAGTAAGTAGTCAATTTGGGTCTTAACTACCGAACTACGAAAGGTAACCAAGTGAGTTTCTCTCTTCTGGAAACATGAGTTAGCAATAACCAACTCAAAGGTTTTAGAAAAGTCCAAGAGAGACGTCCCACCTCCATTCCTCTCCCCAAAACCAAAGCCTCCATGGATATCGTCAAAACCACTAGAAGTAGCACCAATATGTCCATTAAAGTCTCCCCTGATGAAATTCTTTTCTGTGGCCGGAATACCTCTCACAACCTCATCCAACTCTTCCCAAAAGAGCTTTTTGACCTCATTATCTAGGCCCACTTGGGTCGCATAGATACTAACTATATTCACAATATGACTACCGACCACGAGTCTAACAGACATAATCCTATGCTTTGTTCTCCTGACCTCCACGACATACTCCCTAAGGTCCTCATCTACAAGGATACCTACTCCATTTCTATTCCTAGAGCCACCCGAGTACCATAATTTAAACCCATCTACGTCTCGAGCCTTAATACCTATACATCTGGTCTCTTGAACACACGCTATATTAATTTGTCTCTTCTAAAGACTCTTCACTAACTCTATGGACTTCCCTGTAAGTGATTCTACGTTCCACGTCCCTACTCTCAACCTAAGTAAGCCCGTTCCCCTCTTACCACTACTACCCCTAGCCTCCGATCCCAACCGATGACATGACCTTAATCCACCATCAGCCTCCAACACCACTAAACTTCTCTAAGAACTACTAATTCAACAGGCTATAAATGATAAGAAACAACAATCTGACGACATAACAACCCAAAATGAACAGTTAAAGCTAAATTATAATTTATAATCCTATAAAATAAAAGAGTATCACAACGAAGCAATAATCACGATATATAACAAACAACCCACAGTCACAATATGTGACAAGTACGAAATATAGCAAAAATAAAATATATATACAAAATAATATAACAAGCAGGCAAGAAATAATGCAAAAACTATGTACTAGGCAAGAAATGTTAAGCAAGAAATATTGCAAAGAAAAAACAAAAAACAACAAGCATATAGAGAAATACAAGTACAGAAACAGTGAATCTGACTGGAACAAGAAATACAAATAGAGAAACAGTGAACTTGACCGGAACAAGAAGTTTGAACAAGAAAGAATCTGATCGGAACAAGAAGTACAAATAGATAAACAGTGAATCTGGCCGGAACAAAAAATACAAATAGAGAAATAAATGTCATCGATGGGATCAAGTTTTCCGTTCAAATAAGGCAATTGTTCAGTGAATTGCTGGCTGTTCCTGCGAGTATCATTCACTGATGAAGGCACAGCAAGTTTGAAATGTAGTTCCCCTCACGCTACATCGCCAACTTTTCTACTGGTTCGTCCAAAAGGCCAGTAATTCACCAAGCAGACCCCATCAAACTTAAAAGAAGGAAATAAATGGCAAACTCAGGGGAGAAATCTGTTCTTCCTTCTCCCACCGAGCCTGTGTTGAACTGAAATTTTTCAGTTCCATCACATCAAAAAGCCTACTTAAGGGAAAACATGTTGGCAAAATATTCACTTCCATTTTCAAGAATTTCTCACAGAGGACGAAATAATCCTATAGAAAATCGACGAGAAGATTAAGCTAAACACCTGAGGAAAATACCACTTATTTGTTGTCTACGTTTAATCGGTGAGAGGCACAATGACCTGCCCTTCGGCTTTGACAACAGCTGCAGCGGAGCTACCATGTTCTGGTCCTTGAGCAATGGGGTGGAAAGAGAAAGTAAGTTGTTATCAGTTGCCATTTTGGTTCCTTCCAATTGCCTCTGAAGATATAAGAAAAGCAGGATTAGTAAATCATTGGCAAATAATAGTTTAACCAAAAATGATATGATTAGAGTATTAAGTAACAAGCAATACATGGAAAAACAATTCTTGTTGAATACGAACAACTATCTCATATTGACAGTTGATAAGGAAAATAATCAATGTATAAGGTGGTGTGAGGCCTTCCCGGAAAAATGTTGATGGCTTGGTAGTATCACACCATGTTAAGAGTTTCATTAAACGGAATTAGCCCAATATTTGTAATTCAAAATTCACGTTTATACTCACTGATTTTAGTATTAGCTAAACTTGAGCTCCATAATAGGGGAGTGCTTTTATGAAACTTATATTGGGTGTTTTCTGTACAAAGTCCCTAACATATAAAAAAAGGACAATGATTTGTTCTGATTTTGTTCTCAACATTAATCACTTATTGTACGAGTCATTTTTCAAGACTTAAGACTGCACGTCGATTAATATGGGTGTTCTGGTGCAATACTCATATCAATCGTTGTTTCTTAAGGACAACCAGAACCAAAGCTTTGAAAAAAGTTTTAAGCACAACCACTTATAGCTATTACAACAATGAAAGAAGAAAAGATCTTCATTTCATACAAAACAAACTAGTAGAAGTAATAGTAAGAAAGAAAAACTTATATTACTAAAGTTTCTTAACATGCAACTTGCTACTGATCAAAAAGCACCATGAAGTTTTCAGTCGAAGTGAATGTCATTGATAGGATCAATTTTTCCGTTCAAATAAGGCAATTGTTCAGTGAATTTCTGGCTGTTCCTACAAGTGTCATTCACTGATGAAGGCAGAGCAAGTTTGACATGCATATCCCGTCATAATGCTATATCGCCAACTTCCTCCACTGCTTCATCCAAGAGGCCAGCCATTCACCTAGAAGACCCTGCTGAACCGAATAGAAAGAAACGAATGACATACTCAGGGGAGAATTCTGCTCTTGCTGCTCCCATCGAGCTCATGGTGAATCAGCCAATCTCCACAACTCCTCCTTCCTCTTCCATTAGGCAATCAATAGTTCAACCATCCGTTATTGTTCCCTCTAGTACTGCATCCTCTGAACCTGACAAGATCTTCTTCAACCTTCACCTTTGAGCTCGGATTCTTGATAGGTTCAACGGATATAGGTTCAATGGATGTAGTACTAGAGGAAACAATCAAGATGGTTGAACTATCGATCACCTAATGGAAGAAGAAGGTGGAGTTGTGGAGACTGGCTGACTCAACACGGGCTTGGTGGGAGCAGGAGGAACAGAATTCTCCCCTGAGTTCGTCATTTCTTTCTTTTTGGTTCAATGAGGTCTGCTTGGTGAACTACTGGCCTTTTGAACGAAGCAGTAGAAGAAGTTTCCAGTGTAGCATGAGGGGAACTACATTTCAAACTTGCTGTGCCTTCATCAGTAGATGGATAATGAGCGAGACTTATTACTGAAGAACTCTGAATTATCGTGTCATCTATACGTTGTTGAGGTCCTGTCTCTTTAACTGAACTATGTGTCACACGTGATGCTGCTAATTCATGATGAATCCTGGCCACTGCCTCTAAAAAATTAGAAAGAGTTAGCTACAATTAGAAAGATTGCCTTGAAATAGTATGGTTGAGTTATTTCATTACCTGCAGGTCCGATCCCATATTTCGTGGTGTAGTCCATTAGATCTTTCTTACCAATGCTTTGATAACAAGTATGCACAAAAGAGTGAAGTCCCTTAAACATGACAAAGGCAAACACAATAGTCGTTGAACAGTAGAAAAGCGAAGGAGAAAAGAATGTAAAGTGCAAGTGTCAATCTTGATGCAAAATCCTCGTTGCCTTTTGTTTTATCCATAACTTGAAGTAGATTACACAAGGCATTCTAATGTGCATGTAATCCACTGACAGGATGATTAGACTGAAAAAAAGCTAAATACCCCGAGGGATCGGACATAGCGCTTGGGATAACCATTGATAAATGTTTTGTCCAAACTCCTTGCTAATTCACATATCGATGAGTCAAACCTGCAGCAATTCATGAAGGTAAAAAATAGTATGACATTGTTTCACTAAATGAGAAGGACAATAACTTCATATGATATAGAATATTACAATGGAAATGTCAAATATTCAATAAAATTATATTTTATGCATATATGGTAATTGTTGCATCCCCTTGGTTTCTTCATGTACCCCCTAAGTAAAAATCCTGGATATGCCATCGATGGCAAGTATCAAGTATTTAGGACTAGTTAGAATCAAAGGAACATCTTTCCCCTATAAGATATAGGAACCATCTATGCATGGAAGTTTTTTTCCTTTTCTCCGAAACATTGTTTGGGTATACATTTGGACTTATTTTGTTCCTACGAGTGTCATTCATTGATGAAGGCAGAGCAAGTTTGACATGTAGTTCCCGTCATACTGCTACATCGCCAACTTCCTCCACTGCTTCATCCAAGAGGCCAGCAGTTCACCTAGAAGACCCCGCCGAACCGAATAGAAAGAAACGAATGACATACTCAGGGGAAAATTCTGCTCTTGCTGCTCCCATCGAGCCCCGGGTGAATAAGCCAATCTCCACAACTGCTCCTTCTTCTTCCTTAAGGCGGTCAATTGTTCAACCATCTATTATTATTCCCTCTAGTACTTTATTGGTTGAACCTAACATCAATCAGAGCTCAAACGTGAAGGTTGAAGAAGATCTTGTCACTTCCCAAAACTTAACCGCTGTTGAAGCTGATGCTTCGTTTGATACTAAGTTAGTTCTGAACCAGAATGAGAACAATGGTAAGTACTGCTATGGTTTTGATACGGTTGGCAGAAGCTATTACATGGATCAGTTGGAGAACTTGAATGGGGCAAGTCTTTTCCCTGGCATTCACATTGGATCTGCTTTAACTGGGAATGCCAAAAAGGACTTGCCCCATTCAAATTCTCCAACTGATCCATGTAGTAACTTTTGTCAACCGTATCAAAACCAAAGGAATACTTACCGCTGTTCTCATTCCGGATCAGAACTAACTTAGTATCAATCAAAGCATCAGCCATAGCAGCGGCCAAGTTTTGGGAAGTGACAAAATCTTCTTCAACCTTACCCCTCCTTCTTCTTCCATTAGGCGATCAATAGTTCAACCATCTGTTATTGTTCCCTCTAGTACTACATCTGTTGAACCTAACATGAATCTAATCTCAAAGGTGAAGGTTGAATAAGATCATGCACTCAGTACAATGAATTTGCAAGAGTGCATGATCTTGTTAGGCTCAATCCGTTTCTCCCTTAAAAAAAGTCACAATAACTAAATGTTTTTGTTGTTGATATCCTTCAATAATTCCATGTGACACCCATATGGTTTGTTTGATACTCATTATACACCTAAATTTAGTATATCAAAAGAAAAAAGTTATAAATGCCCCCACCATCCCTCATTTGTCTGCAACCTATGATGGAGCCAGTATTTTCATTAAGGAGATATAAAATATGAAGAAGTAAGCACATCAAGAAGTCAAAAGGGTTCAACATCTACTATCTATACATAAAAAGTAATTTTTAACCATGTATGTTTAGCATAATTTTCCGCCAAAGCAGATGAAAGTCTTGATCTTAATGGACTGTTATGTGTTTAGTGAATAGAAAATTTCTGCATACAGATAAGGCCAACATTTAAATATTTTAGTGAAAAGTGCAAAAACTAGCCTAGACTGAAAAAAAATTTGTCTTTGACATTGGACAGTGTCACATGATGGAAAATGTGACTTATCCAAGCTTGAACATTTCATTTTAGAAGAGTAAAATGCAAACTGTTGAGAAATGATTGCAGCTAACTCTTTCTAATTTTTTTAAAGGTAATGGCCAGGATTCATCATGAATTAGCTGCGTCACGTGTGACACATAGTTCTGTTTCAGAGACAGGACCTCAACAGCATATAGATGACGTGATAAGTCACAGCTTTCGCTCATTATTCATCTACTGAATGTCATCGATAGGATCAATTTTTCCGTTCAAATAAGGCAGTTGTTCTGTGAATTGCTGGCTGTTCCTACGAGTATCAGTCTCTGATGAAAGCACAGCAAGTTAGAAATGTTGTTCCCCTCATGCTACATCGCCAACTTCTCTACTGCTTCGTCCAAGGCCAGTAGTTCACCAAGCAGACCCTGTCGAACATAAAAGAAGGAAACGAATGGCAAACTCAGGGGAGAATTCTGTTCTTCCTGCTCCCACCTAGCCCGTGTTAAACTGAAATTTTTGAACTCCATCACATCAAAAAGCATACTTGAGGGAAAACATGTTGGCAAAAATATTTGCTTCCATTTTGAAGAAGAATTTCTCACAGAGAACGAAATAATCCTATGGAAAATTGAGAAGATTAAGCTACACACCTGAGGGAAAATACCACTTATTTGTTGTCTACATTTATTCGAAGAGAGGCACAATCTTTTCTTGGCATTAGGAGCAAAGAATTCTGCAACTAAATTGCTCCAAAACTTGATTTTGAGCTCAGATTCTTGTTAGGTTCAACGGATGTAGTACTAGAGTGAACAATAACAGATGGTTGAACTATCGATCGCCTGATGGAAGAAGAAGGAAGAGTTTTGGAGATTGGATGATACAACACAGGCTCAGCAGGAGTAGGAGGAACAGAATTCTCCCCTGAGTTTGTCATTTGTTTCCTTCTTTCAGGTTCAACGGGCTCTAACAGATTCATCTAACTATCAAACAGATTCATCTGGATGAAGCAGTAGAGGAAGTTGGCGATGTAGCATGAGAAGCTGCATTTCAAACATGCTCTGCCTTCATTAGTAGATGGATAATGCGCGAAAGTTATTACTGAAGAGCTCTGACTTATCACATCATCTATATGTTGTTGAGGCCCTGTCCTGAAACTGAACTATGTATCACACGTACGCGACATGACGCAGCTAAGTCACGATGAATCCTAGCCATTGCCTCTGAAAAAACTGAAAAAAACAGGATGCTGTCCGAGGTCAAAGACATCATCCTTTTGAGTTTAGGCTCATCCACTCTTCACAAAGATATTTAAAGTTTGGCCTCATCTTTATGCAGACATTTGCTACTCACTAAGATAGTTAAAATTATTTTTTATGTATATAGTAGATGTTGAATCCCCTTTGACTTCTTCGTGTGCTTACTTCATCACATTTTAAACCCCCTTAATGAAAATCCCCACTCCGTCATAGGTTGCAGACAGATAAGGGATGGGATCAATTTTTCTGTTCAAATAAGGCAATTGTTCAGTGAATTGCTGGCTGTTCCTATGAGTATCATTCACCGATGGAGGCACAACTAGTTAGGAATGTAGTTCACCTCATGCTACATCGCTAACTTTTCTACTGGTTCGTCCAAAAGGACAGTAGTTCACTAAGCAGACCCCGTCAAACCTAAAAGAAGGAAACGAACGGCAAACTCTGGGGAGAATTCTGTTATTCCTTTTCCTATTACTCTAAGTAGTCCACTTCCAATCAAAGATCCAAGCTTGGATCATCGTACAACTGACTCTACTGCACCAGCAATAGTTGTGCGTCCTTCGTCAGAGCTTCCAGCAAACCAACAAAATCAGGTAACTTCCTCCCCTCATGGTAATTCCCCTTTTACTGTTGAATCGTCCACATTTTCCCCTTCTTAGAACAACCATCCTTCACCGCCACAACGCCCTATCACTCGCTCACAATATAAAATCACTAAGCCCAATCCAAAGTATGCATATATGGCCACCCTTAAATCCCAAATACCACTGATCACAATTAAACAAGCTTGCAAGGACCCACAATGGAGATAAGCTATGCAAAATGAATTTGACGCTCTCATGAGCAGCAAAATGTGGAACCTTATTCCTCCATCTGATCACCAAAATATCATGGAGAATAAATGGATCTTCCACATCACGCGCAAACCTGATGAATGAATTGAACGATACAAGGCTTGCCTTGTAGCCAAAGGTTTCACTCAACGACCTCGAATCGACTATGTTGATACTTTCAGTCCGGTTGTCAAACCAACAACCTTTCGAAGAGTACTTGCCATCGCCACCTAAAACAAGTGTCGCTTCATCAACTAGACATAAAGAATGCTTTTCTACAAGGTACGTTGACTGAGGAAGTCTGCATGAAACAACCAAAAGGTAGGATGTCCTCTTTTGATATACTAATTTTAGGAGTATAACGAGTATCAAAGAAACAATATTGGTGTCACATGGAATCAATGACTGATATCAACAACAAAAACATTTAGTTGTCGCGACATTTTTTAAGGGAAGAATGGATAAATATAATTTTCACGATGCAGAATGAGGAAACAAAGTAAAGAATGCCTTGAAACAGTGTGGTTGGGATGAAGCCAAAACCTGGAAGCTTCGGTAATAGCGCTTGGGATAACCATTGATCAATGTTTTGTCCAAACTCCTTGTTAGTTCGCGTATTGATGCGGCAAACCTGCAGCAATTCATGAATTAGAAAAGATCTTCATTTCATACAAAACTAGTAAAGTCGTAGAAAGAAAGGAAAACTTACATTACTATAGTTTAAGGAAAACTTACATTACTATAGTTTCATGACATGCAACTGCTACTGATCAAAGAGCACCATGAAGTTTTCAGTCGAACTGAATGTCATCGATGGGATCAATTTTCCGTTCAAATACGGCAATTGTTCAGTGAATTGCTGGCTGTTCCTACGAGTATCATTCACTGATGGAGGCACAGCTAGTTAGAAATGTAGTTCCACTCATGCTACATCGCCAACTTTTCTACTGGTTCGTCCAAAAGGCCAGTAGTTCACCAAGCAGACCCCGTCAAACCTAAAAGAAGGAAACAAATGGCAAACTCAGGGGAGAATTCTGTTTTTCCTTCTCCCACCGAGCCTGTGTTGAACTGAAAATTTTCAATTCCATCACATCTGTTACAAAATGTATATAGACATCATTCCTAGTAATATACATAGTCATAATTAGCTAGCAGATCTTTAGGAATACCTTGTAATTACTAGCAGATCTTTAGGAATCTCTCTTTATTTTCTTTCCTAAATTAGCACCTAATGTATTGTATTTATATCTTGTTTACCTATTGAAATAAAGCATCAACTTCTATTCGATTACATGGTATCAGAGCCTATAGGCTCCTTGATCCTGTTTTGGCTTTGTTTGAAAAAAAAAAAAAAAAGGCAGCTCGATCTTGTTTTGCTGTCTTTCGGGATTCAACATCTGGTGTCATCTAGTCAGTTACTACCTCGAGTTTCGTTTGGTGTTGATACATTGTTTCGAGAACACTTCATCACTTCCAAGATCCTAGGTTTCTGAAAACTACTTCCAGGATCATATTTTCTTTGTAGCTTCAGTGATTCAGATCTGGTTTTCTATTTGGTGCTGCTGCGATTATCAAGTTCTATCCAATATTAGTGTTTTGTGGATTTTTTGATTTTGAGCATCGGCTGCAATTATTTTGCTGGGTGGATTGGCTTCTACTTTTTCTTGGAATCTAATATTATTGGGGACCTTTTGAAGCTTGGTTATTCTTAAGTTCTTCATTGAGAAGGAAGTATGGCTACAAATCAGAAGGGTGAGAAAATTTTGGTTTCGGCGGATGAGTTCGCACAATTCTCTCAGTATCAAGAATCCATTAAAGAATTCACTTCAGTTACTACCCTTGTTGATTCAAGGAAAGCATGTTTGGTCTCCTCTCCGAACAACTGGGTGATTGATTCAGGTGCTACAGATCATATGACAGGTAATCCTAATATATTTTCTACCTTTCGATCACACAAAGCACCCTCTCCTGTCACAGTAGCCAATGGGTCAACATGTAACATTGTGGGATCTGGGACAGTCGAAGCAACCTCATCTATTACCCTGGCATCTGTATTAAATTTACC
Source organism: Solanum rostratum (assembly GCA_029948455.1). NCBI lineage: Eukaryota > Viridiplantae > Streptophyta > Magnoliopsida > Solanales > Solanaceae > Solanum > Solanum rostratum. The sequence continues at coordinate 8,877,757 of CM057053.1, read as the reverse complement.
GAAGTTGGCCTTCAATTTGATTTCTGTGAGTAAACTTACCAGAGATCTTAACTGTTATATTTCCTTCTTTCCTGATCATTGCTTGTTTCGTGATCTTGCGACGCATAAGGTTATTGGTAAAGGACATGTAATTGATGATCTATATATCCTTGATGAATATGAGCCTCGATTTGTTGCCTGCTCAAGTGTCATCTCTCCATTTGAAGCACATTGTCGATTGGGACATCCTTCTTTACCTTTATTAAAGAAGCTTTGTCCCCAGTTTCAAAATGTTCCTTCTTTGGAGTGTGAATCATGTCGATTTGCAAAACATCACCGCATCACATTAGCTCCAAGGGTTAATAAGCGAGTTGGGTCAGCTTTTGAGTTAATTCATTCTGATGTTTGGGGACCATGTCCTGTTGTTTCTAAAAATGGATATAAGTATTTTGTCACTTTTGTGGATGATTTCTCTCGGATGACTTGGATTTATTTTATGAAAAGTCGCTCTGAAGTGTTTACTCACTTTTGTGCCTTTTGTGCTGAAGTCAAAACTCAATTCAATGCTTCAGTGCGTATTTTAAGGAGTGATAATGCAAAAGAATACATGTCAGAGTTGTTTCAATCCTACATGAGACAACATGGTATTCTCCATCAGTCATCATGTGTTGATACACCATCTCAAAATGGAGTTGCTGAGAGGAAGAATAGGCATCTACTTGAGACAGCCCGAGCACTTTTGTTTCAAATGAAAGTTCCTAAACAATTTTGGGCTGATGCAGTCTCTACCGCTTGTTTTCTGATTAATCGCATGCCATCGGCAGTGCTTATTGGTAATACACCTTATAATGTTCTTTTTCCAAACAAGACATTATTCCCGGTGGAACCAAAAGTATTCGGAAGTACTTGTTATGTTCGAGATGTACGGCCATCTGTTACTAAGTTGGACCCTAAGGCATTGAAGTGTGTTTTCTTGGGTTATTCTCGTCTTCAAAAAGGGTATCGATGTTATTCGACTGAACTTGGCAAATATCTAGTGTCAAATGATGTGATATTTTCAGAGAGTACACCTTTCTTTTATAACCCTCCTAGTTCTACAAGTCAGGGGGAGGAAGATGAGTGGTTAGTTTATCAGGTTAATCGTGTTGAGCAATCAAGTGATGTTACTCTTCCATCTCCTAGTTACTCTATTGAGCACCACTCGACTACTGCGCCTTCAACACATGTTCCAGCAAGACCGCCTATTGTTCAAGTTTATTCGAGGAGACAAGAGACTAATGCTACATGCCCTGCACCAATTCCTCCTTTATCTGATCCTCCTCCATCAGACCCTCCAGAAAATCTTGACCTTCCTATTGCTCTCCGTAAAGGTACACGGACTTGCAAATCCACATATTCTATTGCTAACTTTGTTTCCTATGATCACTTGTCTCCTGCATCTAGATCCTTTATTGCTTCTTTAGACTCTGTTTCTACGCCCAAAAGTGTGAAAGAGGCTTTGCATCATCCCGGATGGTCAAATGCGATGCTTGAGGAAATACATGCATTGGAGGAAAATCACACATGGGATTTGGTGGATTTACCAGAGGGGAAGAAACCAGTAGGATGTAAGTGGGTGTTCACAGTGAAAGTTAATCCAGATGGTTCGGTGGCAAGACTTAAGGCCAGGCTTGTGGCTAAAGGATATGCTCAGACTTATGGAGTGGACTATTCAGACACCTTTTCTCCGGTTGCCAAACTCACTTCTGTGCGCTTGTTCATTTCTTTAGCTGCTTCTGAGAATTGGCCTTTACATCAACTAGATATCAAGAATGCATTTCTTCATGGTGATCTTCAAGAGGAAGTATATATGGAGCAACCACCCGGTTTTATTGCTCAGGGGGAGTATAGAAAAGTCTGTCATTTGAAGAAATCCTTGTATGGATTGAAGCAGAGTCCACGGGCTTGGTTTGGCAAGTTCAGTGAGGTAGTTCAGGAGTTTGGGCTGAAAATGAGCAAATGTGATCACTCGGTCTTCTACCGACTATCTGCAGCTGGTAGTATCCTTCTTGTTGTATATGTTGATGACATTGTTATCACAGGAGGTGATTCTGAGGGGATATCTTCCCTTAAGTCTTTCTTGCATACTAGGTTCCATACGAAGGACTTAGGCCAGTTGAAATACTTTTTGGGAGTAGAAGTAAATAAAAGCAAGAGGGGAATTCTTCTATCTCAAAGAAAGTATATTCTTGACCTACTTGCAGAAACTGGAAAATTGGCAGCCAAACCTTGCAGTACTCCAATGGTTCCCGGTGTACATCTTATGAAAGATGATAGCGAGCCTTTTGATAACCCAGAGAGATATAGGAGGATAGTTGGGAAGTTAAACTACCTCATAGTGACTCGTCCAGATATTGCTTTTGCGGTAAGTGTCGTTAGTCAATTCATGTCTACACCTACGGTGAAGCATTGGGCAGCTTTGGAACAGATTCTATGTTACTTGAAAGGAGCTCCTGGACTTGGCATATTGTATAGCAATCACAACCATACTCGTATTGAGTGTTTTGCGGATGCCGATTGGGCTGGTTCCAAAATTGACAGAAGGTCTACTACAGGCTATTGTGTCTTTGTTGGAGGAAACTTAGTATCATGGAGGAGTAAGAAGCAAAGTGTTGTATCTCGATCCAGTGCAGAATCTGAGTATAGAGCTATGTCACAATCTATGAGTGGATACATCACCTTTTAACTGAAATTGGGTTGAAGCATCATATGCCGGCAAAACTTTGGTGTGATAATCAAGCTGCTATTCATATTGCCTCAAACCCAGTGTATCATGAAAGAACTAAACATATTGAAGTTGACTGCCACTTTATTCGTGAGAAGATTCAAGAAAACTTGATTTCTACTAGTTATGTGAAGACAGGAGAGCAGGTAGCTGATTTGCTTACAAAGGCAGTGAATGGAACTCGGGTTGATTACCTTTGCAACAAGTTGGGCATGATCAATATCTATGCTCCAACTTGAGGGGGAGTGTTACAAAATGTATATAGACATCATTCCTAGTAATATACATAGTCATAATTAGCTAGCAGATCTTTAGGAATACCTTGTAATTACTAGCAGATCTTTAGGAATCTCTCTTTATTTTCTTTCCTAAATTAGCACCTAATGTATTGTATTTATATCTTGTTTACCTATTGAAATAAAGCATCAACTTCTATTCGATTACAACATCAAAAAGCATACTTAAGGGAAAACATGTTGGCAAAATATTTACTTTCATTTTCAAGAATTTCTCACAGAGGACGAAATAATCCTATGGAAAATCGACGAGAAGATTAAGCTAAACACCTGAGGAAAATACCACTTATTTGTTGTCTACGTTTAATCGGTGAGAGGCACAATGACCTGCCCTTCGGCTTTGACAACAGCTGCAGCGGATCTACCATGCTCTGGTCCTCAAGCAATGGGGTGGAAAGATCAAGTAAGTTGCCATTTTGGTTCCTTCCAATTGCCTCTGAAGATATTGGAAAAGCAGGATGAGTAAATCATTGGCAAGTAATAGTTTAACCAAAAATGATATGATTAGAGTATTAAGTAACAAGCAATACATGGCAAAAAAATTCTTGTTGAATACGAACAACTATCTCATATTGACAGTTGATAAGAAAAATAATCAATGTATAAGGTGGTGTGAGGCCTTCCGGGAAAAATGTTGATGGCTTGGTAGTATCACACCATGTTAAGAGTTTCATTAGGCGGAATTAGCCGAACAGTTGTAATTCAAAATTAACGTTTATACTCATTGATTTTAGTATTAGCTAAACTTGAGCTCCATAATAAGGGAGTGCTTTTATGAAACTTATATTGGGTGTTTTCTGTACAAAGTCCCTAACATATAATAAAAGGACAATGATTTGTTCTGATTTTATTCTCAACATTAATTACTTATTGTACGAGTCATTTTTCAAGACTTAAGACTGTACGTCGATTAATATGGGTGTTCTGGTGCAATACTCATATCAATCGTTGTTTCTTAAGGACAACCAGAACCAAAGCTTTGAAAAAAGTTTTAAGCACAACCAGTTATAGCTATTACAACAATGAAAGAAGAAAAGATCTTCATTTCATACAAAACAAACTAGTAAAAGTAATAGTAAGAAAGAAAAACTTACATTACTAAAGTTTCTTAACATGCAACTTGCTACTAATTAAAAAGCACCATGAAGTTTTCAGTCGAAGTGAATGTCATTGATAGGATCAATTTTTCCGTTCAAATAAGGCAATTGTTCAGTGATCTGGCTGTTCCTACAAGTGTCATTCACTGATGAAGGCAGAGCAAGTTTGACATGCAGTTCCCGTCATACTGCTATATCGCCAACTTCCTCCACTACTTCATCCAAGAGGCCAGCCGTTCACCTAAAAGACCCTGCTGAACCGAACAGAAAGAAACGAATTACATACTCAGGGGAGAATTCTGCTCTTGCTGCTCCCATCGAGCCCATGGTGAACCAGCCAATCTCCACAACTCCTCCGTCCTCTTCCATTAGGCAATCAATAGTTCAATCATCCGTTATTGTTCCCTCTAGTACTGCATCCTCTGCACCTGACCAGATCTTCTTCAACCTTCACCTTTGAGCTCGGATTCTTGATAGGTTCAACGGATATAGGTTCAACGGATGTAGTACTAGAGGAAACAATCAAGATGGTTGAACTATCGATCGCCTAATGGAAGAAGAAGGTGGAGTTGTGGAGACTGGCTGACTCAACGCGGGCTTGGTGGGAGCAGGAGGAACAGAATTCTCCCCTGAGTTCGTCATTTCTTTCTTTTTGGTTCAATGAGGTCTGCTTGGTGAACGAAGCAGTAGAAGAAGTTATCAGTGTAGCATGAGGTGAACTACATTTCAAACTTGCTGTGCCTTCATCAGTAGATGGATGAGCGAGACTTATTACTGAAGAACTCTGACTTATCGTGTCATCTATACGTTGTTGAGGTCCTGTCTCTTTAACTGAACTATGTGTCACACGTGATGCTGCTAATTCATGATGAATCCTGGCCACTGCCTCTAAAAAATTAGAAAGAGTTAACTACAATTAGAAAGATTGCCTTGAAATAGTATGGTTGAGTTATTTCATTACCTGCAGGTCCGATCCCATATTTCGTGGTGTAGTCCATTAGATCTTTCATACCAATGCTTTGATAACAAGTATGCACAAAAGAGTGAAGTCCCTTAAACATGACAAAGGCAAACACAATAGTCGTTGAACAGTATACAAGCGAAGGAGAAAAGAATGTCAAGTGCAAGTGTCAATCATGATGCAAAATCCTCGTTGCCTTTTGTTTTATCTATAACTTGAAGTAGATTACACAAGGCATTCTAATGTGCATGTAATCCAGTGACAGGATGATTAGCCTGAAAAAAAGCTAAATACCCGGAGGGATCGGACATAGCGCTTGGGATAACCATTGATCAATGTTTTGTCCAAACTCCTTGCTAATTCACATATTGATGAGTCAAACCTGCAGCAATTCATGATGGTAAAAAATAGTATGACATTGTTTCACTAAATGAGAAGGACAATAACTTCATATAATATAAAATATGACAATGGAAATGTCAAATATTCAATAAAATTATATTTTATGCATATATGGTAATTGTTGCATCCCCTTGGTTTCTTCGTGTACCCCCTAAGTAAACATCCTAGATATGCCATCGAGGGCAAGTATCAAGTATTTAGGACTAGTTAGAATCAAAGGAACATCTTTCCCCTATAAGATATAGGAACCATCTATGCATGGAAGTTTTTTTCCTTTTCTCCGAAACATTGTTTGGGTATACATTTGGACTTATTTTGTTCCTACGAGTGTCATTCATTGATGAAGGCAGAGCAAGTTTGACATGTAGTTCCCGTCATACTGCTACATCGCCAACTTCCTCCACTGCTTCATCCAAGAGGCCAGCAGTTCACCTAGAAGACCCCGCCGAACCGAATAGAAAGAAACGAATGACATACTCAGGGGAAAATTCTGCTCTTGCTGCTCCCATCGAGCCCGTGGTGAATAAGCCAATCTCCACAACTGCTCCTTCTTCTTCCTTAAGGCGGTCAATTGTTCAACCATCTATTATTATTCCCTCTAGTACTTTATTGGTTGAACCTAACATCAATCAGAGCTCAAACGTGAAGGTTGAAGAAGATCTTGTCACTTCCCAAAACTTAACTGCTATTGAAACTGATGCTTCGTTTGATACTAAGTTAGTTCTGAACCAGAATGAGAACAATGGTAAGTACTGCTATGGTTTTGATACGGTTGGCAGAAGCTATTACATAGATCAGTTGGAGAACTTGAATGAGGCAAGTCTTTTCCCTGGCATTCACATTGTAACTGCTTTAACTGGGAATGCCAAAAAAGACTTGCCCCATTCAAATTCTCCAACTGATCCATGTAGTAACTTTTGTCAACCGTATCAAAACCAAAGCAATACTTACTGCTGTTCTCATTCCGGATCAGAACTAACTTAGTATCAATCAAAGCATCAGCCATAGCAGCGGCCAAGTTTTGGGAAGTGACAAAATCTTCTTCAACCTTACCCCTCCTTCTTCTTCAATTAGGCGATCAATAGTTCAACCATCTGTTATTGTTCCCTCTAGTACTACATCTGTTGAACCTAACATGAATCTAATCTCAAAGGTGAAGGTTGAATAAGATCATGCACTCAGTGCAATGAATTTGCAAGAGTGCGTGATCTTCTTTAATCTTCACCTCTGAGCTCAGATTCTTGTTAGGCTCAATCCATTTCTCCCTTAAAAAAAGTCACAATAACTAAATGTTTTTGTTGTTGATATCCTTCAATAATTCCATGTGACACCCAATGGTTTGTTTGATACTCATTATACACCTAAAATTAGTATATCAAAAGAAAAAAGTTATAAATGCCCCCACCATCCCTCATTTGTCTGCAACCTATGATGGAGCCAGTATTTTCATTAAGGGGATATAAAATATGAAGAAGTAAGCACACCAATTAAGAAGTCAAAAGGGGTTCGACATCTACTATCTATACATAAAAAGTAATTTTTAACCATGTATGTTTAGCATAATTTTCCGCCAAAGCAGATGAAAGTCTTGATCTTAATGGACTGTTGTGTGTTTAGTGAATAGAAAATTTCTGCATAAAGATAAGACCAACATTTAAATATTTTAGTGAAGAGTGCAAAAATTAGCCTAAACTGAAAAAAAAAAATTGTCTTTGACATTGGACAGTGTCACATGATGGAAAATGTGACTTATCCAAGCTTGAACATTTCATTTTAGAAGAGAAAAATGCAAACTGTTGAGAGATGATTGCAGCTAACTCTTTCTAATTTTTTTAAAGGTAATGGCCAGGATTCATCATGAATTAGCTGTGTCACGTTTGACACATAGTTCTGTTTCAGAGACAGGACCTCAACAGCATATAGATGACGTGATAAGTCACAGCTTTCGCTCATTATCCATCTACTGAATGTCATCGATAGGATCAATTTTTCCGTTCAAATAAGGCAGTTGTTCAGTGAATTGCTGGCTGTTCCTACGAGTATCAGTCTCTGATGAAAGCACAGCAAGTTAGAAATGTTGTTCCCCTCATGCTACATCGCCAACTTCTCTACTGCTTCGTCCAAGGCCAGTAGTTCACCAAGCAGACCCTGTCGAACATAAAAGAAGGAAATGAATGGCAAACTCAGGGGAGAATTCTGTTCTTCCTGCTCCCACCTAGCCCGTGTTAAACTAAAATTTTTGAACTCCATCACATCAAAAAGCATACTTGAGGGAAAACATGTTGGCAAAAATATTTGTTTCCATTTTGAAGAAGAATTTCTCACAGAGGACGAAATAATCCTATGGAAAATTGAGAAGATTAAGCTACACACCTGAGGGAAAATACCACTTATATGTTGTCTACATTTATTCAGGAGGTAGGATGGGCAGTTGGTCAGATCTAGTATGGATCGTACATGGACGGTAGTTGGAGTCGGCGGCTCTCCCAGGGTTCCCTCATCTGAGATCTCTGGGGAAGATGAGAGGCACAATCTTTTCTTGGCATTAGGAGCAAAGAATTCTGCAACTAAATTGCTCCAAAACTTCATTTTGAGCTCAGATTCTTGTTAGGTTCAACGGATGTAGTACTAGAGTGAACAATAACAGATGGTTGAACTATCGATCGCCTGATGGAAGAAGAAGGAAGAGTTTTGGAGATTGGATGATACAACACGGGCTCAGCAGGAGTAGGAGGAACAGAATTCTCCCCTGAGTTTGTCATTTGTTTCTTTCTTTTAGGTTCAACGGGCTCTAACAGATTCATCTAACTATCAAACAGATTCATCTGGATGAAGCAGTAGAGGAAGTTGGCGATGTAGCATGAGAAACTGCATTTTCAAACATGCTCTGCCTTCATTAGTAGATGGATAATGCGCGAAAGTTATTACTGAAGAGCTCTGACTTATCACATCATCTATATGTTGTTGAGGCCCTGTCCTGAAACTGAACTATGTATCACACGTACGCAACATGACGCAGCTAAGTCACGATGAATCCTAGCCATTGCCTCTGAAAAAACTGAAAAAAACAGGATGCTATCCAAGGTCAAAGATATTGGGGTATGATTGATTCTGCAATATATTGATTGATTCTGCAGTATATTGTGCAGATCTTCTTGCCTTTATTTGTGCATAATTAGATGTATATTAGTTGTCAGTTATAGCTGTATATTAGGTGAATATTTTACAGCTCTATAGTGAGATAATTTAGGAGTTAATGGTGGTGTAAAGCTTGTATATATTGTTCTGCACTGTATCAGTAAAAGACAAGTCTGAAATCCTTTTCTTCTCCATCCATAGAGCTTTTATGGTATCAGCGCCTTTCTAAACTCCAACGAGTCTTCTCATCTCTTTCAATTCTTCTATCAGTCCTATGGCATCCATGGTGAATCCAAGTGATTCTATTGTTCCTGCTGATAATACCAGCCACCTGGTGCAGTTCAACCCCAGTTCCCAACTTCCCCTAAAACTCACTGGTCCAATGAATTTTATCATCTGGAAAGCACAGGTCGAATCACTCATGTTCGGTCATGATCTCTACTACTATCTTGATGGAACCTTGGCAGCACCATCAAAAACAGTAACGCTCAATAAACAAGAGGTACCTAATCCTAAGTACAAACTCTGGTTTCGCCAAGACCAGTTGATCTGTAATGCCTTAATGGCATCTGTTGATTCTACAATTACCTCTGGTATCGCCAAAACTTCCACCTCGAAGCAAGCGTGGGACACACTGCTTAAACCATATGCCAAACACAAACTAGAACCCAAGTCCAACCCTTGTGTTTACTTGGGCTATTCTAGTACCCATCACAGCCATCAATGTTATGATCCTATTTCACAAAGGATATATATTTCACGAGATGTTATTTTTTATGAAAATAAATTTCCATTTTCTGATATATTTTCATCTTTAAAAGACAAAAGAATTTTAAAGTTAGAGTGGGATATCTTGTACAAAGAGTCACATGAACCCAGTGTCAAATTTGTGCCTCCAGTGGATTATGAGATTCCCCAACCAATTTAGGTTGCTCCAGAATCATTGGCGACCCCTACTGCAGGTTCATCTTTAGGTCCTTCATCAGCAGCAGTGCCAACTACAACCACCGTCTCAGATTGCCCCACACCGCCTATTGCTGTCCCACCTGCCACACAACCATTAATACAGTACTAACGCCGAAACAGGCACATCCAGACAACCCCTTTGTTTATACCTACACCAAATCCCTCCCTGTCCAGTCCATCTCACAATCAAAACCAATCATCTATCACAACTTCCGCACATACCCAACAACCACCCATTCACCGACCTGTTACTCGTTCACAAAACAATATCACCAAACCTAAGCAACCATTTGATGTTCTTGCAGTTTTGTTAACCGAACCTCTTCCTACTACTTATAACCAAGCCCAAAAGAGTGTACACTGGAGAGAAGCGATGAAACTCGAGTTTGAAGCTTTGATGAACAATAAGACCTGGGAGCTTGTACCACCATCGTCATCTCAAAATGTTGTTGATTGCAAATGGCTCTATCGTATCAAAACCAAATCAGATGGAAGTGTTGACAGGTATAAAGCTCAGTTAGTTGCAAAGGGTTTCACACAACGACCGGATGTCGATTATCACTCTACATTCAGTCCAGTGGTAAAACCTGCTACTGTTAGACTCATTTTGTCATTTGCAGTTCAACACAATTGGCATTTGTACCAGTTGGATGTGAATAATGCATTTCTTCAAAAACACCTTGAAGAGGATGTTTATATGTGTCAACCTCGTGGGTATGCTCATCCTGATTTTCCTCATTATGTGTGCAAATTGAAGAAAGCAATTTATGGACTTAAGCAGGCCCCTCGAGCCTGGTACTCTGAGTTAAAGCAATTCTTGCTTCAGATTGGCTTTCAAAAGTCTAATTCTGACTCTTCTCTATTTATTCATCATCAAAATGGAGCACTGGTCTACATTCTTGTATACGTGGATGACATAATTATCACTGGATCAAACTCTGAGATTATCAAGAAAACTATCCAGCTTCTTTCAGCCAGATTCTCTCTCAAAGATCTTGGAAATCTCCATTACTTTTTGGGTATTAAAGTACTCCGTACCAAAGAAGGGATCGTTCTTTCTCAGGCCAAGTATATTTCTGATCTTCTTGCTACCCATAAAATGTCTGAGTGTAAACCTGTTACAACTCCCATGAGTTCCACTGCCTCACTATCCTTAAAGGATGACACACCTTCGGTGGATGCCACTTTGTATCGTCAAGTACTTGGTAAGCTCCAATATCTGTCATTCACCAGACCAGACCAGATATAAGCTTTGCAGTTAATAAATTATCTCAATTCATGCATGCTCCTACACAAACACACTGGTCTTTTGTTAAGAGACTCTTACGATACATCCAGCATACCAAAAATCATGGCTTACAGATAACGAGCAAGACACATCCTGGATTGTTCATGTATTCAGATGCCGATTGGGCTGGTGACATTAATGACAAGAGCTCAACATCTGGGTATATCCTGTACCTTGGTGCAAATCCTATTAGTTGGTCATCCAAGAAGCAACGCACTGTTGCGCGATCCTCCACTGAAGTAGAGTATCGTGCAGTAGCGTCTGCACTTGCTGAGGTCAATTGGGTCCAAGAACTACTTCTACATGTGCAGCTGCCTGATCCACCCATAATCTATTGTGATAATGTTGCTGCTACTTATCTTTACCAAAATCCGGTGTTACACAGTAGGATGAAACACTTTGAAGTAGATTTTCACTTTGTTAGAGATCAGGTGCAAAGAAAACAGGTGCTCGGTCAACATTACATGCTGCTGATAAACTCGCAGACATGCTTACAAAGCCTTTGCCTCGTCTGCTTTTTCATCAACATTTGTCCAAGTTAAAGGTTATCGATCCCACCTTCAACTTGCAGGGGCATATTGGGGCATGATTGATTCTGCAGTATATTGTGCAGATCTTCTTGCCTTTATTTGTGCATAATTAGATGTATATTAGTTGTCAGTTATAGCTGTATATTAGGTAAATATTTTACAGCTCTATAGTGAGATAATTTAGGAGTTAATGGTGGTGTAAAGCTTGTATATATTGCTCTGCACTGTATCAGTAAAAGACAAGTGTAAAATCCTTTTCCTTCTCCATCCATAGAGCTTCAATATACTGCAGAATCAATCATGCCCCAATAAAAGACATCATCTTTTTGAGTTTAGGCTCATCCACTCTTCACTAAGATATTTAAAGGTTGGCCTCATCTTTATGCAGACATTTGCTACTCACTAAGATTGTTAAAATTATTTTTTATGTATATAGTAGATGTTGAACCCCCTTTGACTTCTTCGTGTGCTTATTACATTTTAAACCACCTTAATGAAAATCCCCACTCCGTCATAGGTTGCAGAGAGATAAGGGACGGGGTGGGGCATTTATAACTTCTTTCTTCTGATATACTAATTTTAGGAGTATAACGAGTATCAAAGAAACCATATGGGTGTCACATGGAATTAATGAATGATATCAACAAACATTTAGTAATTGCGACATTTTCTAAGTGAAGTATGGTTGAGTTATTTCATTACCTGCAGGTCCTATCCCATATTTCATGCTGTAGTCCAGTAGATCTTTCATACTGCAGACTATTTCTGATATCCATAATTCATGGATCTTTCATGCTGCAGACTATTTCTGATATCTACAATTCATCAAAAAGCATCATTTTTCAATTCAAAACTGTTGAGAAGTTAGAAGAAATATTGGAGGTCTAATGTGTCTCTTACTCATGCTTTGATAACAAATATGCACAAAAGACTGAAGTCCCTTAAACATGACAAACACAATAGTTGTTGAACAGTAGACAAGCTAAGGAAGAAAAGAATGTCAAGTGCAAGTGTCAAACTTGATGCAAAATCCTCGTCGCCTTTTGTTTTATCTATAACTTGAGGTAGATTCCACTAGGCATTCTAATGTGCATGTAATCCACTGACAGGACGATTAGACTGAAATAAAGCTAAATACCTGGAGGGATCATACATAGCACTTGGGGTAACCATTGATCAATGTTTGGTCCAAACTTCTTGCTAATTCACGTATTGATGAGGCCGACCTGCTACAATTCATGAAGGTCAAAAACAGTATAACATGATTTCACTAAAATGAGAAGGACAATAACCTCATATAATATGAAATATTACAAGGGAAATGTTGAATATTCATACAGGACCAGTTTATGAATAATGTCATTAAAGTGTCCAAGTTTGCTCTTTTTGACCTTTTATTTGAGAGGTGCTATTTTGTCTTCTTGGCGAGGCAAATTTTAGAACCTGAGCAATTTGTTCTTCATTCCTAGATTCTTCCATAGGCTCGGATGACAAAAAAATTGTTGGAAAACGTTTGGAATGATGTCCGATACTATCAAACTTCAAAATTGCATTATCTTTGACATCCTCACTTCCACACGCACTAGGGTTCTCAAAAATGATGTTGTCGACTTGCTCTAGTACAAATTCTTCCACTTCAGAGTATAAGTTAGGCTTCTAATGTCACATCATAAATAGTATATTATTGGTCATTCAACAGATACATATTCGAGATGGAATTATTATGTCATGAACTGTACTAGTTGACAGTTGGATAAACAACCAACTTGTTGGAGTTCCTTTGAAATTCTTCAGCAGAAATTCTTGAACTACTCTCAGCAAAAACTTGGTATTTCTGGATTTTGCATCCTTGAGTTGATGAACCTGGATAAATAAAGTTTTACAAACACACTGTGCATCTCGACAAGTCTGTGCTTCTTTCCAAACTCTCACACACACGAAAAAAAATACATAATAAGGGCAAGTAGCAATGGAGTCAGGGTACTGTAAAGGAGTTCATCTGAATCCTTCTTCAAATAATTACATTATATAAGGTCAAAATTATATTTTATGTATATATGATATAATGTTGATTCCCCTTGGTTTCTTTGTGTGTTTAGCTCCTTAAATTTTGAACCCTACGAAAAAATCCTAGATATGCCATAAAGTATCATGTAATTATGACTAATTAGAATCAAAACATCTTTTCCAATATGAGAGATTTAGGAACCATTTGGACATAGAAGTTGTTTCCTTTTCTCCAAAACATTGTTTGTGTACATATTTGGACTGATTTTTTGGTTAGTTTTTGAAGACGCATTTTTAAAGCTTGTCTCGATTTGTTTTTAAATGAAATGCATATCCGAATACCATTTTCAACTTACAAGTACCATTTTTCAACTTCAACATCAAAAACTCTTTTTTCCAAAACTCGATCAAATTTATGTCCAAACACCTATTTAAGAAACCTCCCGTCTAATAATTAAAGAAGCTAAATTAGGATAGAATATTCTCCATATCTATATCATATATTCTTGACTTATTATTGTATATTTTCTGATTTTGTCTGACTCTACACCTTTAATTACTTGATAAGATTCATTAATTTTATTGATATTGTGGGATCCTTTACCACATAATTTTTTTTGTATTTAAACAACAAATTGTATCAATGAAAGGCATAGAAAACCATTTCATGTGTACTCTGGTCCATTAGGGTATTAGAGCTATCAACACTCAAACGAGTATAGACTTATTGTTAACAGACATGGATCGATCACGAGCTGGAAGCATAAACTGGAAAGAGATAGAGATTGAAAATGGAGAGTGAATTCATTGATCACACACACACACCTCTATACAATCCTTACAGCCATATATATACATATACATCACTACATTCTCATGCTCTAACAACCTTCTAACTAACTTGTAACTAACTACCTCCTAACTAACTTTGTAACTAACTAATAGTTAGTTATAACTACCTTTACAACTTGCTATCCTTTTGTTCTTGACACTCCCCCTCAAGTTGAAGGTTGAAAACATCCAACAACTTCAACTTGCCTAACAAGTAGTGATGTTGTTGGCTTCCAAGAGCCTTGGTCAATATATCAGCTTCTTGATCAGTCCCTGGAACATGTGTTGCCTTGATCAGCCCCTTTTGTATCTTTTCCCTCACAAAATGACAATCTATCTCGATATGTTTTGTTCTCTCATGGAAAATTGGATTCCCTGCTATCTGTATGGCTGCTTTGTTATCACAAAACAGTTCTATTGGCAATTTTATATCCACACTCATTTCTCTTAACAACCCTACAAGCCAAATTATCTCTGAAACAGTTGATGCCATGCTTCTGTACTCAGCTTCAGCTGTACTTCTGGATATGGTTTCCTGTTTCTTTGATTTCCAGGAGATCAAGGAACTTCCCAACTTAACACAATAGCCTGTTACTGACTTCCTTGTCACAGCACAAGATGCCCAGTCAGAATCACAGAATGCTCTCAATGTAGTGTCCTTATCACTGCTTAAAAGTATTCCTAGGCCAGGTTTTCCTTTGAGGTATCTCACCACATGTAGTGCTCCCTCTAGATGAGTTTGTTTAGGATTGTGCATAAACTGACTCAGAGTCTGTACTGCATACGAAATGTCTGGCCTTGTCATTGCCAGGTAGAGTAGTTTCCCAACCAGCCTCTGATAGGCATTTTTATCTATCAGTTGTGGATCCTGATCCTCCTTTTGTAAGTGTTTATCATATTCAATAGTGGTAAACTTCATATGTTGTTCCAAAGGTGTCACAGCTGGCTTTGCTCCAGCTAAACCCCATTCTGAAATCAGTTCCATAGTGTACTTCCTTTGTGTCATCAAGATGCCCTTATCTGACCTCAAAAATTCTATCCCCAGAAAGTACCTTAGCTCACCTAAGTCCTTGATTTTGAAGTTTTGCTTGAGAATCCCCTTTGAGTACTCAATCAATCCAGCATCATTTCCAGTAATCAGTAGATCATCCACATAAATGAGTATCATTACTATCTTTTGACCAGTTTTCTTAGTGAATAAAGAGTAGTCATGTTTGCTCTGTTGAAAATCAGACTCAATTAAAGCATTTGTGAGCTTAATGTTCCATTGCCTGGAAGCTTGTTTGAGGCCATACAAGGACTTTTTCAGTCTACATACTTTCTCCCCCTTACTGCCAAATCCTTGAGGCAGTACCATAAACACTTCCTCATTAAGGTCACCTTGTAAAAAGGCATTGAACACATCCATTTGAAATACAGCCCACTGATGCATAGCAGCTAAAGAAAGAACACACCTGACTGTAACCATCTTTGCAACAGGAGAAAAAGTATCATGAAAGTCTATCCCTTCTTGTTGTGTATATCCCTTGGCTACTAGCCTAGCTTTAAATCTTTCTATAGTTCCATCAGCATTGTATTTAATTTTGTACACCCATCTACACCCTATGGGCAGTTTCCCAGCTGGAAGATCAACTATCTCCCAGGTTTTGTTTTCTTCTAGAGCTGCAATTTCTTGTTTCATTGCAAGGACCCATCTGTCATCCAGAATTGCCTCAGAATAGGATTGAGGTTCAGTGGTACTAGAAAATTTGGTGAGAAAAGCTTGATAGCTGGGATTGAGATGTGAGTATTTGACTACATGATGAATTGAATGAGGATGTGATCTTGAACATGACTGTGTGTGTACATAATCAGACAACCAAATGGGAGGTTTAGTTGGTCTAGTAAGCTTTCTGATAGGTTGATTAGTGCTTGAAGAAGGTGTAGGATCTTGTGTTGTGATAGAAGGAGAAACAGGAAATAATACTTCAGGTGAAGATTGAGATGAGACTGGAGGTAATGAAGATGATATAACTGGTGAGAGATATGGATCAGTTGCTTGTGGTAATGAGGGAATTTGATGACTACTAGAGTCATTGTCTGTATAAAGGAAGTAAGGTGAAAAATCATGAGGAGTTAGACTAGAAGATTTACTGGATATATGTTTAAAAGGAAATATATGTTCTCTAAAATGAACATCCCTACTCACAAAGAAGTTATGAGATTGTAAATTGTAGAGTCTGTACCCCTTTTGTATGGGAGAATAGCCCATAAACACAGCAGGAATAGCTCTTGGGGAAAACTTGTCAACTGGAGTAAGTTCAGTAGCATAACATAGGCACCCTAAGGTTCTCATATGACTCAAAGAAGGAGGGGTGTTATAGAACTTCTCATATGGTGACAATCCAGCTAAAGTTTTGGTAGGCAATCTATTTATGACATAGGTTGCTGTTAGTACACAGTCACCCCAGAATTTTAAGGGAATGTGACCTTGAAATCTCAGTGCTCTGGCCACTTCTAGGAGATGTCTATGTTTTCTTTCAGCTACTCCATTTTGTTGAGGACTATATACACAGGTTCTTTGGTGAACAATACCAAGAGATTGAAAAAAAGAAGCACATTTAGAATTAATGAACTCAAGACCATTATCTGATCTGATGGTCTTGACAGAGGTATTGAATTGATTCTGAATCAGCTGAATAAAGGTTTTCAAATGCAGAATACAATCACTTTTAAATTTCAATAAGAAGACCCAAGTCATACGACTAAAATCATCAACAAGAGTAAGAAAGTATCTATTTCCATTGTAAGTACATTGCTTGAAAGGACCCCATACATCCATGTGTACTAATTGAAAAACATGTGTTGAATCAGTCTTATGAACAGGAAATGGCAATCTAGTTTGTCTAGCAGCTGGACAGATTGGACAATTACAAATTTGAGAAGTATCTAGAGTATGCTTAATAGAATGTATCTGATTAAGAACAGAAAATGGTGCATGACCAAGTCTTTGATGCCATATAGGACTCTTGGCATGAGTGGACATACAGCAAGTTGTAGTTTGTGGACTGGAAGAAGAAGAAACTTGTGATGGTTTGGTGGAGAGAATGTAGAGTCCATCTTTGACTTTACCAATCCCCTTCACCTTTCCAGTGTAGAGGTCCTGAAAAAGAAAGAAATCAGGATAGAAAGAAGCAAAACATTGTAGATCTTTGGTGAGTTTAGACACTGATAGTAGGTTATATTTGAACATAGGTATGAAGAGGACATCCTTAAGAGTTTGATCTCTGTCCAGTTGACAGACTCCTTTATGTGTAATTTGTGCTACTTTTCCATTTGGTAAATGAACTTGGTTTTGAATGGAAGGTTTAAGTGCAATGCTAGATGACATTAAGTCCATGGATGAAACCATATGATTTGAAGCTCCAGTATCAACAATCCAGGTGTTAGTTTTAAAACCAGCTAGAAAACAACTAATCTTACCTGCCATGTTGGAGACATTTTCAGGTGAACCTTGTTCATCAATCAAGTTGAGTAACTTCTTAAACTGTTCTGTTGTGAAGGTTTGTTCTCCAGAAGTTGATCTATCAGTACAACTCTCACTAACATTATTTGCTCTATATCCATTTGGTCTGTATCCTGAATTTCCATTTCTGTGAGCACCTTGTTCTCTTTCTCTATTTCTGGTGAACTTAAACTCAGGTGGATATCCAATCAACTTGTAACATTGTTCTTTGGTATGACCTCTAAGGTGACAGAAATCACATTGAAGGTTACTCTTTCTGTTGTTCATGTTATTGCCATTCCTTGAGGAGGTACCATTCACACCAGATCCTGAACTCTCCCTTCCTTCATAAGATGTCTTTTGCTTCTGATTATAACCATGTTTCATCAATGCTGCTGCTGCAAGAGCTGATGTTTCCCCTTCTTCATAGTGTGGTTTAACCTGTGATGTTTGTGCAGCTACATTTAGGTGTTCTCTTTGACTCTCTTCATGTATGATCAGTGAGTAAGCCTGATTCACAGTAGGTATATTAGACATCATCAAGATTTGGCTCCGCGACTGGCTGTAGTTTTCATTCAGTCCTCCCAAAAATTGCATAAGTTTTTGTTGATCCAAATTTATGATGAAATCTCGTGATCTTTCACATGAGCATGATGGAGGTGGTACTAGTGACTCATATTCTTCCCACAACTCACTCAGCTTCGAGAAGTAAGCTGAAATAGATGATGTACCTTGATTCAATGTTGCAATCTCTCTGTAAACATGATAGATTTTTGTGGCATTCACTTTATCAAATCGTTCCTTGAGATCTGTCCATACCTTGTATGCATTCGATGAATATACAATTCCATTCACCAACTCCTTCGACACTGAGCTCATGATCCAAGATAATACCACTGCATTCACTCGCTCCCATTGCTGTGCCATCTGTCCTTCATACATATCCTTCCTGCAAGTTCCATCCACAAAACCAATTTTGTTTTTTCCCAACAATGCAATACGCATTGATTTGCTCCATAACGTATAGTTCTCCATTCCAGTAAGCACACAGTGAGCCAAATTGACTCCTGGAATATCAGAGTTTTGCAGAAATAGTGGATCAAAACAATCGAAATTCGAATTCGAATTTCGATTATTTCCAGCCCTTTCTTCATTTGCTGATGCATTGTTTGCCATTGATGCCATTCGCACCAGACGACAAGAGAAGAAGAAGAAGTGAAAAGAAGATGTTTAACAGAAGGATAGACAACAAGAGAAGAAGAAGAAAAAGGTGAAGAGATGAATTGAGTTCGAACTGGATCAATTTTCAGCAAGGAAACTGATCACTCCCGTGCTCTGATACCATGTTAACAGACATGGATCGATCACGAGCTGGAAGCATAAACTGGAAAGAGATAGAGATTGAAAATGGAGAGTGAATTCATTGATCACACACACACACCTCTATACAATCCTTACAGCCATATATATACATATACATCACTACATTCTCATGCTCTAACAACCTTCTAACTAACTTGTAACTAACTACCTCCTAACTAACTTTGTAACTAACTAATAGTTAGTTATAACTACCTTTACAACTTGCTATCCTTTTGTTCTTGACACTTATAATCATCTTCCCATCTTATTCATCAAGTTTTTTCCCTTTCCTTTCCAAACCACCTAAAATAAATGGCAGATTCATCTTCTTCGGACATCAATCTGAACAACTACGACACAACTAACAATTCTACAATTTTCAATGTAGGTGCAACCAACGCGCAAATCATTAGTATCAATCCGACAGCACAACTTCCAATCAAACTTACTAGTGGTGCAAATTTTGCAATATGGAAAGCTCAAATCCAAAAGGTCATGAATGGGTTTGACTTGATGGGCTATCTGGATGGTTACATCACACCACCTCCACACACCATTAAGCAAGACACACAAGATGTTGTCAACCCAGATTTCAAACTAAGGATTCAGCAAGATAATCTTATCTGCAACGCCTTAATGGCATCTATACTGTTTTAATGGCGATGATAATGGTATTTCGATCACCCACTCTGGTTCCACAGCACTAAATACTCTCATACATTCTTTTTCTCTACATAATATTTTCTGTGTTCCATCCATCAAAAAGAATGTTATATCTATTTCAAAACTTTGTCAACAAAACCGAACATCTATTGAATTTTTTTCCTTCTCTTTTGTTGTGAAGGAATTGACTACGAGTGCACCACTATTACAAGGCTGGAATAGAGATGACTTTACGAAGAACCAACGTTTGCAAGTTCAGCACATTCATCTCCTACCACCTACGTAGCAAACACTTCTAAAGTTCCTTTATTTCTGTGACATTGCCGTATAGGACATCCTAATATCCGTCTCTTAAAGCTTCTTTTAAGAAAATACAAGCTATCTTATCTTAATAATTTTCAATATTGTAATTCATGTAATTGCAATAAAAGCCACAGGAGTCCTTTCTCACATAACACTTTGCAACGTTCAAAGCCTTTTAAAACACTTTATATTGATGTTTGGGGTCCTTCACCCTGTTCCCTCCCTTGATCAAAAGCATTATTGTGTTATTTTTATTGATCAATTTACCAATTACACTTGGCTCTATACTCTCAAACAAAAAAAGTGATGTAGAAAAGGTCTTTTTTGAATTCCATCCACTCATTGAGAACTTTTTTAGTACTAAGATTTTCACCCTATATTCTGATGGGGAGGAGAATTTAAGGGACTAAAACCACTTTTTACTGAATTTGGGATTCGACATTTATCCTCTCCCCATATATCCCACAAAGAATTACTTTAGCTGAAAGACGCAATAGGCACATTATAGAAATTGCTAGAACCCTACTTCACCTGGCATCACTACCTCCCCATTTTTGGAGATTTGCTTGTCAAACTACTGTTTACCTAATTAATAGATTTTCCTGCACCCTCAAATAATATTTCTCCATATCAAGTTTTCTTTGGTACAACTCCCAATACATCTTCCTCTACTCAATATTGCCAAGATCATACATTATCTTTTCCTATTACTTTAAGAAGTCCACTTCCAATCAAAGATCCAAGCTTGGATCATCGTACAACTGACTCTACTGCACCAGCAATAGTTGTGCGTCCTTCGTCAGAGCTTCCAGCAAACCAACAAAATCAGGTAACTTCCTCCCCTCATGATAATTCCCTTTTTACTGTTGAATTGTCCACAATTTCCCCTTCTCAGAACAACCATCCTTCACCACCACAATGCCCTATCACTCGCTCACAATATAAAATCACTAAGCCCAATCCAAAGTATGCATCTATGGCTACCCTTAAATCCCAAATACCACTGATCACAGTTAAACAAGCTTGCAAGGACCCACAATGGAGATAAGCTATGCAAAGTGAATTTGATGCTCTCATGAGCAGCAAAACGTGGAACCTATTCCTCCATCTGATTACCAAAATATCATGGAGAATAAATGGATCTTCCACATCAAGCGCAAACCTGATGAATCAATTGAACGATACAAGGCTTGCCTTGTAGCCAAAGGTTTCACTCAACGACCTCGAATTGACTATGTTGATACTTTCAGTCCGGTTGTCAAACCAACAACCATTCGAAGAGTACTTTCCATAGCCACCTAAAACAAGTGTCGCTTCATCAACTAGACATAAATAATGCTTTTCTACAAGGTACGTTGACTGAGGAAGTTTTCATGAAACAACCAAAAGGTAGGATGTCCTCTTTTGATATACTAATTTTAGGAGTATAACGAGTATCAAAGAAACAATATTGGTGTCACATGGAATCAATGACTGATATCAAAAACAAAAACATTTAGTTGTCGCGACATTTTTTAAGGGAAGAATGGATAAATATAATTTTCATGATGCAGAATGAGGAAACAAAGTAAAAAATGCCATGAAACAGTGTGGTTGAGAGGAAGCCAAAACCTGGAGGCTTCGGTAATAGAGCTTGGGATAACCATTGATCAATGTTTTGTCCAAACTCCTTGTTAGTTCGCGTATTGATGCGGCAAACCTGCAGCAATTCATGAATTAGAAAAGATCTTCATTTCATACAAAACTAGTAAAGTCGTAGAAGGAAAGGAAAACTTACGTTACTATAGTTTCTTGACATGCAACTGCTACTACTGATCAAAGAGCACCATGAAGTTTTCAGTCGAACTGAAAGTCATCGATGGGATCAATTTTTCCGTTTAAATAAGGCAATTGTTCAGTGAATTGCTGGCTGTTCCTACGAGTATCATTCACTGATGGAGGCGCAGCTATTTAGAAATGTAGTTCCCCTCATGCTACATCGCCAACGTTTCTACTGGTTCGTCCAAAAGTCCAGTAGTTCACCAAGCAGACCCCGTCAAACCTAAAAGAAGGAAACAAATGGCAAACTCAGGGGAGAGTTCTGTTCTTCCTTCTCCCACCGAGCCTGTGTTGAACTGAAATTTTTCAATTCCATCACATCAAAAAGCATACTTAAGGGAAAACATGTTGGCAAAATATTTACTTCCATTTTCAAGAATTTCTCATAGAGGACGAAATAATCCTATGGAAAATCAACGAGAAGATTAAGCTAAACACCTAAGGAAAATACCACTTATTTGTTGTCTACGTGAGGCACAATGACCTGCCCTTCGGCTTTGACAACAGCTGCGGTTGAGCTACCATGTTCTGGTCCTCGAGCAATGGGGTGGAAAGAGCAAGTAATTTGTTATCAGTTGCCATTTTGGTTCCTTCCAATTGCCTCTGAAGATATTAGAAAAGCAGGATAAGTAAATCATTGGCAAATAATAGTTTAACCAAAATGATATGATTAGAATACTAAGTAACAAGCAATACATTGAAAAAAAGGTTCTTGTTGAATACGAACAAAAATCTCATATTGACAGTTGATAAGGAAAATAATTAATGTATAAGGTGGTGTGAGGCCTTCCAGGAAAAATGTTGATGGCTTGCCAGTATCACACCGTGTTATGAGTTTCATTAGGCGGAATTAGCCCAACACTTGTAATTCAAAATTAACGTTTATACTCATTGATTTTAGTATTAGCTAAACTTGAGCTCCATAATAAAGGAGTGCTTTTATAAAACTTATATTGGGTGTTTTTTTTTACAAAGTCCCTAACATAATAAAAAAGGACAATGATTTGTTCTGATTTTATCCTCAACATTAATTACTTATTGTACGATCATTTTTCAAGACTTAAGACTATACGTCGATTAATATGGGTGTTCTGGTGCAATACTCATATCAATCGTTGTTTCTTACGGAGAACCAGAATCAAAGCTTTGAAAAAAGTTTTAAGCACAACTAGTTATAGCTATTACAACAATGAAAGAAGAAAAGATCTTCATTTCATACAAAACAAACTAGTAAAAGTAATAGAAAGAAAGAAAAACTTACATTACTAAAGGTTCTTAACCTGCAACTGCTACTGATCAAAAAGCACCATGAAGTTTTCAGTCGAACTGAATATCATTGATAGGATCAATTTTTCCGTTCAAATAAGGCAATTGTTCAGTGAATTTCTGGCTGTTCCTACAAGTGTCATTCACTGATGAAGGCAGAGCAAGTTTGACATGCAGTTCCCGTCATACTGCTATATCGCCAACTTCCTCCACTGCTTCATCCAAGAGGCCAGCCGTTCACCTAGAAGACCCCACTGAACCAAATAGAAAGAAACGAATGACATACTCAGGGGAGAATTCTGCTCTTGCTGCTCCCTTCGAGCCCATGGTGAATCATCCAATCTCCACAACTCCTCCTTCCTCTTCCATTAGGCAATAAATAGTTCAACCATCCGTTATTGTTCCCTCTAGTACTGCATCCTCTGAACCTGACAAGATCTTCTTCAACCTTCACCTTTGAGCTCAGATTCTTGATAGGTTCAACAGATATAGGTTCAACGGATGTAGTACTAGAGGAAACAATCAAGATGGTTCAACTCTCGATCGTCCAATGGAAGAAGAAGGTGGAGTTGTGGAAACCGGCTGACTCAACATGGGCTTGGTGGGAGCAGGAGGAACAGAATTCTCCCCTGAGTTTGTCATTTCTTTCTTTTTGGTTCAATGAGGTCTGCTTGGTGAACTACTGGCCTTTGGAACGTAGCAGTCGAAGAAGTTGTCAGTGTAGCATGAGGGGAACTACATTTCAAACTTGCTGTGCCTTCATCAGTAGATGGATAATTAGCGAGTCTTATTACTGAAGAGCTCTGACTTATCGTGTCATCTATACGTTGTTGAGGTCCTGTTTTTTAAACTGAACTATGTGTCACACATGATGCTGCTAATTCATGATGAATCCGGGCCACTGCCTCTAAAAAATTAGAAAGAGTTTGCTACAATTAGAAAGAATGCCTTGAAATAGTATGGTTGAGTTATTTCATTACCTGCAGGTCCGATCCCATATTTCGTGGTGTAGTCCATTAGATCTTTTTTACCAATGCTTTGATAACAAATATTTGCAAAAGAGTGAAGTCCCTTAAACATGACAAAGGCAAACGCAATAGTCGTTGAACAGTAGACAAGCGAAGGAGAAAAGAATGTCAAGGGAAAGTGTCAATATTGATGCAAAATCCTTGTTGCCTTTTGTTTTATCTATAACTTGATTACACAAGGCATTGTAATGTGCATGTAATCCACTGACAGGATGATTAGACTGAAAAAAAAGTTAAATACCCGGAGGGATCGGACATAGCGCTTGGGATAACCATTGATCAATGTTTTGTCCAAACTCCTTGCTAATTCACATATCGATAAGGCAAACCTGCAGCAATCCATGAAGGTTAAAAATAGTATAACATTGTTTCACTAAATGAGAAGGACAATAACCTCATATAATATAAAATATTACAATGGAAATGTCAAATATTCAACAAAATTATATTTTATGCATATATGGTAATTGTTACATCCCCTCGGTTTCTTCGTGTACCCCCTAAGTAAAAATCCTGGATATGCCATCGAGGGCAAGTATCAAGTATTTAGGACTAGTTAGAATCAAAGGAACATCTTTCCCCTATAAGATATAGGAACCATCTATGCATGGAAGTTTTTTTCCTATTCTCCGAAACATTGTTTGGGTATACGTTTGGACTTATTTTTCAGTTAGTTTTTGAAGACGCATATTTCAAACTTGTCTAAATCACAAAACTTCAACTCTTTAAGTGAAATGCATGTTCAAAGCTTTGAAGAAAGTTCATGCACTTATTGCAAAAGAAGAAAATACCTTCATTTCATACAACACAAACTAGTAAAAGTTATAGGAAGAAAGGAAAACTTACATTACCAAAGTTTCTTAACATGCAACTGCTACTGGTCAAAAAGCACCCTGAAGTTTTCGATCGAACTGAATGTCATCGATAGGATCAATTTTTCCGTTCAAATAAGGCAATTGTTCATTGAATTGCTGGCTGTTCCTCGATCAAATTTATGTCCAAACACCTATTTAAGAAACCTTCCCTCTAACAATTAAAGAAGCTAAATTAGGATAGAATATTCTCCATATCTATATCATATATTCTTGACTTATTATTGTATATTTTCTGATTTTATCTGACTCAACACCTTTAATTACTTGATAGGATTTATTAGTTTTATTGATATTGTGGGATCCTTTACCACATAGTTCTTTGTATTTAAACAACAAATTGTATCAATACTCTATACTCTATACTCTTAAACAAAAAAAGTGATGTAGTAAAGGTCTTTTTGAATTCCATCCACTCATTTGGAACTTTTTCAGTACTAAGATTCTCACCCTATATTCTGATGGGGGAGGAGAATTTAAGGGACTAAAACCACTTCTTGCTGAATTTGGGAGTTAACGTTTATCCTCTCCCTCATATATCCCACAAAGAATTGCTTTAGCTGAAAGACGCCATAGGCACATTATAGAAACTGCTAGAACCCTACTTCACCAGGCATCACTACCTCCCTATTTTAGGAGCTTTGCTTGCCGAACTACTGTTTACCTAATTAATATATTTCCTGCACCCTCAAATAATATTTCTCCATATCAAGTTTTCTTTGGTACAACTCCCAATGCGTTTTCACTTTTTACATTTGGTTGCTTATGTTATCCTTGGCTAAAGCCATATACTAAAAATAAACATGAACCAAGATCCACACCATGTGTCTATTTAGGATTCTCCACTCACTTCCATAGTCATCAATGCTTTGATCCCCAATCTTCAAAAATATTTTTCTCTAGAGGCGTAAAGTTTATGGAAAATATTTTCCCTTATGAACGTATCTTTTCCAAATATAAGGGAGTCTCTCAAAATATTTTATGATTTTATGTTGCATCCGATTCAAATACATCTTCCTCTACTCAATATTGCCAAGATCATACATTATCTTTTCCTATTACTCTAA
Source organism: Solanum rostratum (assembly GCA_029948455.1). Classification (NCBI taxonomy): domain Eukaryota; kingdom Viridiplantae; phylum Streptophyta; class Magnoliopsida; order Solanales; family Solanaceae; genus Solanum; species Solanum rostratum. Next base: position 8,851,635 of record CM057053.1, on the reverse strand, counting down.
GAAGTCCACTTCCAATCCAAGATCCAAGCTTGGATCATCGTACAACTGACTCTACTGCACCAATAATAGTTGTGCGTCCTTCGTCAGAGCTTCCAGCAAACCAACAAAATCAGGTAACTTCCTCCCCTCATGATAATTCCTTTTTTACTGTTGAATCGTCCACAATTTCCCCTTCTCAGAACAACCATCCTTCACCACCACAATGCCCTATCACTCGCTCACAATATAAAATCACTAAGCCCAATCCAAAGTATGCATCTATGGCCACCCTTAAATCCCAAATACTACTGATCACAGTTAAACAAGCTTGCAAGGACCCATAATGGAGATAAGCTATGCAAAGTGAATTTGACGCTCTCATGAGCAGCAAAACGTTGAACCTTATTCCTCCTCTGATCACCAAAATATTGTGGAGAATAAATGGATCTTTCACATCAAGCGCAAACCTGATGAATCTATTGAACGATACAAGGCTTGCCTTGTAGCCAAAGGTTTCACTCAACGACCTTGAATCGACTATGTTGATACTTTCAGTCCAGTTGTCAAACCAACAACCATTCGAAGAGTACTTGCCATCGCCACCTAAAACAAGTGTCGCTTCATCAACTTGACATAAATAGTGCTTTTCTACAAGGTATGTTGACTGAGGAAGTCTTTATGAAACAACCAAAAGGTTTTGAGAATCCTAATTACCCAAACTATGTATGCAAATTTAAACAAATCCATATATGTGCTCAAACAAGCACCACGTGCTTGGTACACCGAGCTCACAAATTTTCTCATTTTTGTTGGTTTTTGCAAGACTCATTTGGTCAATCTTCATTCACCTTACGTTCTCATGAAACTATCATATTCTTGCTTGTATATGTGGGCGACATTGTTATTACAGGCAATAACTTACAAACTACTAACAATATCAATATTGCACTCTCCAATCGTGTCTCACTCGAAGACCTTGTAATAACGGATAATATTAGATATTCTTTCACATTGAGTAGTTCCATCCCTTTAGGACTCTGTTGTAACTTATTCCTTGTACTTAGGTTATAGATAAATCTTACTTTTCTTTGTTTATCTCTTTGAAGTAGAGTTGTATAGAATCTATATATACTGATCTACAATCAATACAAATCATCGTTCATTTTTTATTCTACTGCAGTCCAACACTTTACATGGTATCAAGAGCCAATTAGCTCTCATGAGTACAATTCTATCACAGAGCCCTCCCACCCTTCCCATCAAAATGGCCACAAACATCACTGTAACCAATTCTGATTCCACTACACTAATTGTTCAATTTAATCCTGTCACCCAGTTGCCAATCAAATTAACTGGCAGCCATAATTTTTCTCTCTGGAAAGCACAAGTATCTATGCTTATGCGTGGACACAACCTTTTTGGCCATCTCGACGGTTCTCGCCCTGCCCCTGCTCATACAGTGGCTCAAAACAATCAGGATGTCGCCAATCCTGAATTTGCTTCATGGTATCGCCAAGATCAGCTCATTCAAAATGCTATCTTGGCCTCAGTTGATCCTACACTTGCTGCTACAGTTGCCGCTGCATCCTCTTCCAAGGCTGCTTGGGATGCTTTGCACACTGCCTATGCCAACAAATCGCAAACAAGAATCTTTAGTTTGCGCGATCGTCTGGCTCGTCTCTCAAAAGAAACTCTCCCTGTCGCTGATTATCTACACCGAGTTCGATCTCTCTGTGATGAACTTTCCACTGCTGGAGCTCCTGTGTCTAATGAGGAACTGATTGTCAAAATCCTCTCTGGACTTGGACCTGAATTTCGTGAAATATCTGCTGCGATTCGTGCACGAGATTCTACTATCTCTTATCCAGAACTTTATGAAAAATTGCTTGACCATGAACTTTTCATAAAGCATGAAGAAGCAAAAAAGCCTCTGTCCACTCCAATTACTGCTGCCATTGCACAGCAAACGAACATGCATCCTCGCCAAGGAAACAACTCTAATAAGCGCCCAAGTGCAAATTCTCCCAACACCAACCAGTCTGGTCGTGCCCAACCATGGCGCACTGGGAAAAACAACCAACAGTCGCGTTATGAAAACAGTTTGAAGTTCCAGTTGTGTGATCGTCCTGGTCATTCTGCTAAAGTCTGCAGATCACAATTACACAATCACCTATAGGCCCAGGCAAACTATGCTGCTCGCAATCCAACTCAACATGCTCCTTGGACTATTGATATTGGTGCCACCCATCATATGGCCTTAACTGCGCAAGATCTTACTGATGTGCAAGCCTACCATGGTCCAGAGGAGATAGCAATGGGTGATGGTAACACCATTCCAATATCTCATACCGGTAACACTAACATAAGTGCATCGAATCAACAATTTAAGCTTATCAATACCTTATGTTCTCATGCTATAAACCATAATCTTCTATCGGTTTCAAAATTTTGTCGTGATAACCATACGTCCATTGAATTTTTTTCTTTTTCTTATTTTGTGAAGGATCTGACTACGGGGGCGCCTCTGTTTCGCGGGCAGAATAAAGATGGGCTATATGAGTGGCCGTCGGGCAGTGCACATCATTCCCCTCAATGCAATGTTGCTATTCCTCTTCACCTGTGGCATCGGCGTTTAGGCCATCCTAATTAAACACGATTTTACATCAGTTTTCTCTTCCAGTTTCACATTCTAAAACTGCTCCAATTCGTAATTCATGTTATTCTAATAAAATGCACAGGTTGCCTTTCTCTGAAAATTCATTCCAAAGCCAACGACCATTGAAAATTATTTATAGTGATTTATGGGGGCCTTCTCCTGTTTTGTCAATTGATAACAACAAATATTATGCCTTATTTGTTGACCAGTTTTCAAAATACATGTGGTTGTTCACTATAAAATCAAAAAAAGAAGTTCTTGATGTCTTTAAAGCTTTACATCCCTTACTTGAACGTCGGTTTCAAACCAAAATTTTGTCTCTCTACACTGATGGTGGTGGTGAGTTTCAAGGTTTATCCTCATATCTTCAAAGCCACGGTATTGAACACTTAGTGACACCTCCATACACGCCCAAAGAGTGGCACTGGTTGAACGTAGACATAAGCATGTTATTGAGACCGCCAAAACCTTGCTGCATCAAGCCTCATTGCCCTCAACTTTTTGGAGTTTTGCCTATCACCAAGCAGTCTACCTTATCAACCGTCTAGCCACTCCAAATTTACAAAATAAATGTCCCTATGAACTTCTATTTCAAGAGGCTCCAAAGTATGAATCCCTTAGAGTTTTTGGTTGTTTATGTTATCCGTGGCTTAAACCATATAACAAAAATAAGTTAGAGCCAAAATCTAGTCCTTGTGTAAATTTAGGATTTTCTAATATGTATTATTGCCACCAATGTTATGATCCAATCAAAAATAAATTGTACTTATCTAGGGATGTTTTGTTCTTGCAAGACACCTATCCCTTTCAGAGTATTTTCTCCACTCTAAAAATTAAACACAACAATAATATCGCTTGGGAAATTTGTTCTGATGATCTACCTGCGACTACTACATCAAGTTCAGATTCTTGTTATCCGCTACCAGATGCTCTGCCCGTGCACTCTCAACTGCCCAACTCAACATCTGCCGGATCAGAAGGTGTCTCTGTTGCATCAGGTAATTCTCAAAATTTATCATCTCCTTCATTGCCACCTGCCACTGCTCCACCAACTGATAATACTCAATCCCCACCATCATCCAGACCATTAATCACATACCAACGCAGAAATCACCAACAACCAAGCACCTCCATGTTACCACAACCTTCACACTCACTTAACAATAATCTTTCCCAATCCACACTTTCTTTAACTTCATCTGGTCCTTCACCCATGGTGACCACTTCAACTCATCCAATGGTCACTCTCTCCAAAACAAATAGTCTCAAACCCAAACAGTTTAATGTCAGTATTCAACTCTCCTCATCTTTTGTCCCTCGTACCTATAAACAAGCGTGCCCTCACCTTCACTGGAGAGAAGCCATGCAAGCTGAATTTGATGCACTTGTTAGGAATCAGACTTGGGATTTGGTCCCATTTTCTCCTTCAATGAACGTGGTTGAGTGTAAGTGGTTGTTTCGTATAAAACATAAATCTGATGGTTCCATTGACAGGTATAAAGCTCGGCTTGTTGCAAAGGGATTTACCCAGCGTCCAGGCTTAGACTACCATTCCACTTTCAGCCCAGTAGTGAAACCAGTGACTGTTCGGTTGGTACTCACCATTGCGACGCAATACAACTGGCCAATTCATCAGATTGACGTCAATAATGCATTCTTACAAGGACGTCTTGAGGAAGTGGTTTATATGAGGCAGCCACCAGGCTTTGAAGATCGAAGTCTCTCCACCCATGTCTGCAAATTGAACAAAGCAATCTATGGCTTGAAACAGGCCCCTCGAGCTTGGTACAATGAGCTCAAAAATTACTTGGTAACTGTTGGGTTTGTCAAGTCTCAATCTGATCCTTCTTTATTTATTTTACATAAGTTTGGCTTCATTGTTTATGTTCTTATCTATGTGGATGATATAATCATCACTGGGAATCAGATTCATGGGGTTCGGCATATCATAGATGGTCTTTCCACTCATTTCTCCTTGAAAGATCTTGGACATCTCAGTTATTTTTTGGGTGTTGAGGTTATCACGTCTCCTGATGGTCTTGTTTTGTCCCAGCACAAGTATAGTATGGATCTTTTAGACAATGTTGGCATGCTGAGCAGTAAAGGAGCTCCTATGCCTATTACCTTGACTACCATTTTGACTGCTAAAGTGGATGATCCTCCGACTGATGGTACTCTTTATCGACGGGTAATTGGAAAGTTGCGCTACTTATCTTTTACACGTCCTGATATTGCCTTCACAGTTAACAAGCTTTCTCAATTTATGCACAACCCACGCCAATCTCACTGGAAAGCAGTCAAGCGATTACTTCGTTATCTTTGTCACACCTGCCAATATGGAATACAGATTTCCAAAGCTCCATATTCTAGTCTGGTTGTTTATTCAGATTCAGATTGGGCTGGTGATCCGAATGATCGCACTTCTACCTCTGGCTATATTACTTTCCTGGGCAGCACACTAATATCCTGGTCATCAAAAAAACAACGGTTTGTTTCTCGATCGTCTACGGAAGCTGAGTATAGAGCTGTGGCTGCTGCTGTTGCAGAAACCAACTGGCTCACAAATCTTCTTCGTGAACTGCGCGTGTCACTTAAGGGCGTTCCACAAGTTTTCTGTGACAACATCAACACCACTTACATTTGTTCAAATCCAGTTTTCCATAGTAGAATGAAGCATGTTGCCATTGATTTTCACTTTGTTCGTGAACAAGTTCAAAACAAGGACATTGAAGTTAACCACCTCCACTCAGCTGATCAAGTAGCTGACATACTCACAAAATCACTTCCCAAAGCTACCTTTGTCCAACAATTTTCCAAGTTGGGAGTTGTTGACACCACCAACTTGCGGGGGCGTAATAACGGATAATATTAGATATTCTTTCACATTAAGTAGTTCCATCCCTTTAGGACTCTGTTGTAACTTATTCCTTGTACTTTAAATCTTACTTTTCTTAGTTTATCTCTTTGAAGTAGAGTTGTATAGAATCTATATATACTGATCTACAATCAATACAAATCATCGTTCATTTTTTATTCTACTGCAGTCCAACACTTTACACCTTGGACCCCTGTAATTTTTCCTGGGCATTGAGGTCATTCCACAATCTACTGGATTATTTCTTTCTCAAACCAAGTATATAATGGATACTTTGCAGGAGTTCTCTATGCATGATTGTCAGGATGTCTCTACACCTCTATCCACCATGAGTTCACTTTGATTGAGTGATGGCTCTCCTCCTACAGATGCAAAATAATATTGAAGTGCAATTGGAGAACTGCTGACATAAGCTTTGTGGTTAATAAGATCTCCCAATTAATGCGTCAGCCATCTCAAACACATTGGTAAGCAGTGAAACACCTCCTTCGGTATCTCAAATCAACTATCCATCATGGGCTTCATTTTCGCCATGGATCCAATGCTTCCCTACATGTTTATACTGATGCTGATTGGGCAGGTGACTATGATGATCGCACTTCTACTTCTGCTTATGTTATCTATCTTGGCTTAACACCAATCAGTTGGTCATCAAAGAAACAGAGAATTGTCGCTCAATGTTCAACTGAGGTTGAGCATCATGTCATTGCTCATGCTGTTGCTCAGACAAATTGGCTTACCAATCTTCTCAAAGAGCTTCATATCTCTCTTGATAATGTACCAACTATCTGCTGCGACAATATTGGCACCACCTACTTATGGAAAAATCCAGTTTTCCATAGTCGAATGAAGCACATAGCCATCAATTTTCACTTCGTCAGGGACCAAGTCCAACGCCAACTACTCTGCATAGTACACATTCATTCAGCTAACCAGCTAGCTGAACTGCTTCTGAAATCCTCATCCAAAGCACAAACACAATGGGTTGTCTCCAAGATAGGATTGTTCCACCAACCCCTAATTTCCGGGGGCATAAAGAAGTTAAATTAGGATAGAAAATTCTCCTTTTCTATATCATATATTCTTGATTTATTATTGTATATCTTCTGATTTTGTCTGATTCCACACCTTTAATTACTTGGTAGGATTCATTAATTTTATTGATTTTGTGAGATCCTTTACCTCATGATTCCTTTGTATTTAAACAACAAATTGTATCGATGAAAGACATGTAAATATCATTTCTTGTGTACTCTGCTCCATTAATAATCAGTCATCACTATCATTTTCAAGGTGATACAACATTAAGATTAAGGTTTGAAAGTAGTCAAAATGACAAGTTGACACAAAGGAAAGCTGGTGTAATGTTTATATACCTGGGAAGTAACTGATTGTCATCAATATAAACATCGTGAAAAGAATAGCAGATTTCACAGATGCAAATTTATCACATTAAAGGCGACAAAAGGATGTTCATTCATCAATCATTTTGGGAAATCAAGATCTTCAAGAAAAAAAGAGTACCTAAGGATTAACTTAACAACATGCAATTTTTAAATCTGAAGAGCACACAATTTTCAGTTGTCCTTCACGGACCACTCGTGCTGCCTCATCTACACTTTGTTCTGTTACTTTTGCATAGTTCAAAACAATGTGAGTGGATGGAGTATAACATTCTTCAGGTATATCCATATAAAGAAGCTCATCTAATATACCTGTCTCATACTTAATTTTGCATAGCGTAGGTAAAACTTCTGCATGCACTCATCTCTATACAATCCACAAATTGACAAATCAATACTTCAGAAAATTAGCAAGAAAATATATGAAAGTTCATGCACTCATTGCAAAAGGGAAAAGTTTTACATACAACCAGTTACAACAATGAAAGAAGAATATCTTCATTTCATACAAAACTAGTAAAAGTTATAGAAAGAAAGGAGAACTTACATTACTAAATCTTCTTACCATTCAACTGCACTTGATCAGTCGAACTGAATGTCATCGATAGGATCAATTTTTCCATTCAAATAAGGCAATTGTTCAGTAAACTGATGGCTGCTCCTACGAGTGTCATTTACCATCAATGTCCCAGTTAAAGCAGATCCAATGTGTATGCCAGGGAAAAGGCTTGCCCCATTCAAGTTCTCCAACTGATCCATGCAATAACTTCTATTGGGTTCAGTAGGGTCTTCCTGGTGAACTGCTGGCCTCTTGGATGAAGCAGAAGAGGAAGTTGGCGATGTAGCAGTATGACGGGAACTACATGTCAAACTTGCTCTGCCTTCATCACTAGATGGATAATGCGTGAAACTTATTACTGAAGAGGTCTGACTTATCGCATCATCTATATGTAGTTGAGGTCCTGTCACTGAAACTGAACTGTTTGCCACACGTGACGCAGCTAATTCACAATGAATCCTGGCCATGGCTTCTGAAAAATTAGAAAGACTTAGCTGCAATCATCACTCAACAGTTAGCATTTTACTCTTCTAAAATAAAATATTCAAGCTTGAGTTCATTACGTTTTCCATCAAAATATGAAAATATTTAAAGGTTTGCCTTATCTTTATGCAGAAATTTGCTACTCACTAAACACACAACATCAGTCCATTTAGATCAAGACTTGCGAAATTTGCTACTCACTAAACACACAACATCAGTCCATTTAGATCAAGACTTGCTTCTGCTTTGGCGGAAAATTATATGCTAACATACATGGTTAAAATTATTTTTTTATTATAGATAGTAAATGTTGAACGCCCTTTGACTTCTTTGTGTGCTTCTTCATATTTTAAATTCCCTTTATAAAATCTTGGTTCTGCCATAGGTTGCAGAAAGATAAGGGGTGGGGTGGCACATTTATAACCTTTTTCTTTTGATATACTAACTTTAGGAGTATAATGAGTATCAAACAATCCATATTGGTGTCACACAGAATAAATGAAAGATAATAACAACAGAAATATTTAGTTATTGCCACTTTTTTTTAAAGGAAGAAATGGATAAATATGACTTTCATGATACAGAATGAGGAAACAAAGTAAGCAAAGAATGCCTTGATACAGTATGGTTGAGTTATTTCATTACCTGCTGGTCCGACCCCGTATTTCATGCTGTAGTCCATTAGATCTTTCATGCTGCTGACAATTTCTGATATCTATAATTCATCAAGAAGTGTAATTTTTCAATTCAAAATTGTTAAGAATTTTGAAGAAATATAGGATGTCTAATGTATCTCTTCCTCATGCTTTGATAACAAATATGCTCAAAAGCGTGCAGTCCCTCAAACATGACAAAGACAAACACAATATCGTAAATGGTAGAAAAGCAAAGAAAGAAAAGAATGTCAAGTGCAAGTGACAATCTTGATGCAAAATCCTCATCGCCTTTTGTTTTATCTATAACTTGAAGTATATTACACAAGGCATCTAATGTGCATGTAATCCACTGATAAGATGATTAGACTGAAATAATCAAATAAAGCTAAATACCTGTAGAGATCGAACATAGCGCTTGGTATAGCCGTTGACCAATGTGTTGTCCAAACTTCTTGCTAATTCACGTATTGATGAGGCAAACCTAAAGGAATTCATGAAGGTCAATAACCTCATATAATATGAAATATTAGAAGGGAAATGTTAAGTATTTATACAGGACCAGTTTATGAATAATGTCATCAAAGTAAGTGTCCAAGTTTTCCTCTTTTTTGGCCTTTTATTTATAAGGTACTTGTCTTCTTGGCAAAACAAAATTTAGAATGTAAGCAATTTGTTCTTCACTCCTAGACTCTTCCATAGGCTCGGATGGCAAAATTTATAAGACTCTTCCTAGACTCTTACACCCTCACTTCCACATGCACTAGAGTTCTCAAAAATGATGTTATCGACTTGCTCTAGTACAAAATTCTTCCACTTTAGAGTGTAAGTTAGACGTCAATAGTCACATTGTAAATCACATAGGAGATGACAAAATTGTTGGACATTAAACAGACACATATTCAAGATGGAATTAGCATGTCATGAACTGCATGTACTAATCGATGTGAATGTAAAACGGTTGGATAAACAACTTACTCATTGGTGTTTCTTTGAAATTCTTCGGCTGAAATTCTTGAACTACTCTCAGCAAAAACTTGGTATTTCTGGATTGCTTCCTTGAGTTGATGAAACTGGAAAATAATGTTTTACACCTCCATGACAAGTCTGTGCTTCTTTTCAAACTCTCTCTCACACACACAGAGAAAAAAAAACATAAGGGCAAGCAAGGGGCGGAGCTAGGGTACCGTGAAGGAGTTCATTTGAATCCCTTCTTCGAAAACTTATACTAAATAAGCTCAAAATTATATTTTATGTATGTATGGTAGATATTGAATCCCCTTGCTTTCTCCGTGTGTTTAACTCTTTAAATTTTGAACTCCTTAGTAAAAATTCGGGATATGCCATCGAGGACAAAGATCAAGTATTTACGCCTAGTTAGAATCAACGGAGCATCTTTTCCCTTTAAGAGATTTAGGAACCATTTGGACATAGAGGTTTTTTCCCCAAAACATTGTTTGGGTATAAATTTGGACTGACTTTTTGGTTAGTTTTCGAAGACGCTTTTTAAAACTTGTCGAAATAAGTTTTTTCAAGTGAAAAATCATTTACCACTCACAAAATTTCGATTTCTTTTTAAGTGAAATGCATATCCAAACGCCACTTTCAACTTACATGTACCATTTTTCAGCTTCAACTTCAAAAAGTCTTTTGTCCGAGTTTCAACCAAATCTATGTCCAAACACCTACTTAAGAAACCTTCCCTCTAATAATCAACCATCATTATCAACTTCAAGGTGATACGACATTAAGATTAAGGTTAGGGAGCAGTCAAAATGACTAGCTGATACAAAGGACAGCTGGTATTATGTTTACATACCTGGGGAGTAACCGATCGTCGATCAATATAAACCTCGTGAAAAGAACAACAGAATTCCCAGATGCAAATCTGCCACATTAAAGGCATCAAAGGGATATTCATTCATCAATCATTTTGGAAAATTTTGAGAACCTTAAAGAAAAAAGAGTTAAGGATTAACTTAACAACATTTAACCTTTAAATCTGAAGAGAACACTATTTTCAGTTGGCCTTCACGGACCACTCGTGCTGCCTCATATACACTTTGCTCTGATACTTTTGTGTAGTTCAAAACAATGTAACCAGATGGTGTATAACGTTCTTCAGGTATATCCATGTAAAAAATCTCATCCAACATACCCGTCTCATACTTAATTTTGCATAGCCTAGGTAAAACTTCTGCACTCATCTCTAAAATCCACAAAAGTGACAAATCAGTACTTCAGAAAATAAGCAGCAAAATTTTCAGAATAATCACCTTTTCACCTTTCTATATAGTATTTCTATATTCTTTGTGACAGTTCTCACTATCTATTAAAGGGAAGCCCCAGTGCAAGAAAAAATTGTATAAAGGGGTGTGATGTGGGCCGCCTACCTCAATGCGAGCACGAGTGACTTAATTCCACAACTCGAACCGATGACATATAGGTCACGTGTAGACAACTTCACTATTGCTCTAAGGCTCTCATTTGTTCTCACTGTTTACTACTAATGTATAAACCTCCAAATCTAAAAAGTTCAACAAAACTTCTTTTGCCTTAAAAATATTATATATTCTAACAGTAATAAGTGACAAAGAGGACCTGTATAGAAAGATTAGGTGTTGTTTGTAGAGAACTATATCAGTGTATAGGTTCTTTAATTCTTAATATACAGCTTGTATACGGGAGTATTACCGTATTAATACAATTATTTACCAAAAAAAATGTGACATCGAGGACATACCAAAACCAGCAGTAGGCCTCAATTTGCAGATCTCGCAGCACCATGCCTCCTGCACTTAATTTGAATTAAAATCCGAAAGGAAAACAAGCACTGCAGAGAGGCTATTCAGGCTTGATGTCTTTCAGATAGGCAGAAAATAAAATGTATCAAAAATGATGCCGTATGTTGAGATCATAAATCTCGGTGTAAAAGATATTTATCCATTTCCGATTTTGGAAAGGCTTGTTGAACAACTGTTGATAACAAGACGATCAATATTATAGAACCAAATTTTTCCAACTAATGAAAAAACAAAACATCAAACATGTTAAACTGAAAGTTTTGAATTCCATCACATCAAAAAGCATACTTAAAGGGAAAACATTTTGGCAAAAATATTTACTTCCATTTTCAAAAAGAGTTTCTCACAGAGGACGAAATAATCCTACGGAAAATTGATGAGAAGATTAAGCTACTCACCTGAGGGAAAATACCACTTATTTGTTGTCTATGTTTATTTGATGAGAGGCACAATCTTTTCTTGGCATTAGGAGCAAAGAATTCTGCAACTAAAGTCTTCCAAAACTCGATATTGTTATCCTGTATTATCAAGTACCATAGGGTTGTATGTACGAATTGTCAAAACCACATCGTATATATTAGAAAAACTCATAGTGTTTCTTTTAATTAGAATATCTTACTCTTGGTCTTTGCTGCTGCCGATACATGTATTGCTTCAAACGTTGAGCGCACATTTTTGGTGTAAAGATTGATCTTACATCAGGCAGCAATGTTTGACGTTTCTCATTAGTCTTTGATAGTTGTATTTGCTGCCGTAACAGCCACAGCAAATTCAACTGAGAAGCTCTTGATGGACCCGGTCTATTCATCAACGATGCACCTGTAGACTGAGATGCTACGTTCATCTGAGGAAAAGTGGGTGGAAATGACTCTTCGATTAGCTTCTCTTTCCCCTTCCTCAAACACTCTTCTGAAATCAGAGGTGGTGACTGACACACACTTGTTTCAGGGAATTGACACACACTTGTCTCCTTGTTTGGGTCCTCCAATGGTTTTGCGTTCTCCTGATAGCGTGCTCTGCATGAATTGAGCATCCCTTGCTGATATGCTAATTTCATCAGGGAAAATGTAGGTGCCAATGATTCTTGGATTTGTTCCAGTTTCTCATTCCTCAGGGAATTTTGGATCAAAGTCGGTTCATGTTTTACCATGATAGTGCTAGCTTCCTTGTTCTTTATGATTTGGTGATTCGGCAATAAAGACATGCTAGTATGCAACCTGCCCTGTGGCTCTGGCGCATGCTGCGGCTGAGCTACCTCGTTCTGGTCCTCGAGCAACAGGGTGGAAGGAGCAAGTAAGTTGTTATCAGTTGCCATTCTGATTACTTCCAATTACCACTGAGGATGTTAGAAAAGCAGGATAAGTAACAAGCAATACATGGAAATAAAATTCTTGTTGAATGTGAACCAAATTCTCATATTGAAAGTTGATAAAGAAAATAATCTATGTATAACGTGGTGTGAGGCCTTCCATGAAAGATGTTGCAAGCTTGACAATATCACATCATGTTAAGAGTTTCATCAGGCGGGACTAAGCCCAACACTATATAATCCGAAATTAACATTTATACTCTATGAAATTTATATTAGCTATTTTTTAATAAAGTCCCACATGGAAAGCAGAAAAGAAGTTATTCTCTCTGTTCATTTTTACTTGTCACTTTTAACATATCAGACTCGCGCCTGACAAAGCAGACCATTAAGGAGGTAAATCCTTCGTAACGGAAGGCTCTCCATTCCCAGTGTACTAGAACCCGAGACGACTAGTTAAGAATTAATAGATCCAAATTATCTCACCACACTCCTAGATGATAACGTCGTTAGATAGTAAGGACAATAGAATTGACTCTCATTTGCTATTTTTTATACCTTTTTTTTTCTGCAAAAGCTAACTTTTCAAAAGTAAACAATTTGATCACACCGACTAAAAAGTTTAAAAAAAAAAAAAACAATGTAGCTAAACATAGAACTCATCGCCTTCAAATGCTGTAAATCTCAAGTAATTGACACCAAAATCATGTACTAGAAACTCAATCTCTTCGGATTGATTTTTCGTATGGTTACTCACCAATAATTATTATCTCAAAAAAACGTCTTTCTTCCTGATTTTATTTTATTATTTTTTTTTCCAATAAAGAGACTGACTTTTTGAGAAATCCACTCCAATCTCTTCTTTTTAAACAAAAATATTGAATAGAAAGAAATTTATAAACAAGATTAATTTAAGAAAATTTTGATAGGAAAAAAATGTATATGCACACAGAAGTCACCACCTTCAAAAGTTGCAAAATTCAACACGAAAATCACCAATCAGACGGCTACTTGACAAATAGTTATTACCTCAGAATGTCCTCTTTCTTTTTTATTTTAATTTTGTTCAACAAAGCAAGTGGCTTTCTGAGTAATTAACTTCAGTCTCTTTTTTTCAAAACAAAGTTATCAAACAGAAAGAAACTTATAAACAAGATTGATTTTAGCAACTTTTTAGAGGGAAAATGTATATAAACATAGATATATATAACTAAAAAAATTTACGTAACACAAAAATGATGTACCTCAGATTTATTTGTCTTTCTTCCTGGTTCCAATTTTCTTCAACGAGGAACGTATGAACAAGATTAATTTCAGTAATTTTTAGAGTAAAAAAATTTATATAAACATAGATATATATAATTCAAAATTTTCAAGTAACACAAAAATGTACCTTGGATTGATTTGTATTTCTTCCTGATTCCAATTTTTTCCGGTGGAAAAAAAGTGACTTTCTGAACAATCAACTCCAATCTCTTCTTTTCAAACAAGGATATCAAATAAGATTAATTTCAGCAAATTTTTGGAGAAAAAAATATGCATATATAAACATAGATATGTGTATACACACACATCACCAATTCAAAACATTAATTCACAACAAAAAAAAGAGAGAACAAAAAAAAACTTTACCAGGAAATAAAATTGAACTCTCTAATAATAACAATGGCTTTGCATGTATCAACTCTTTTACTGGGAATATATATAATTGAAGTAGAGAGAAAAGGGCCTACATATATAAAGTTGTTTGTATATTTACAAGTTTTTTATTTTATTTTTTTGCAACGTGGTCATCCATGTATATTTAGAGCGTTACGTTTCACATTTGCATTTTTGACTTTTTAGAGAGTAAAGCCAAAAGTAAAAAGTTTGCTTTACTAATTCAGTTGTGGCATTTATAAATCTTGGTTTTATTCACAACTGTGCTATTTAGAAAACAAATTTATATTTAGTCCTCTACTTTAAATATGTTTTATAATTATATTTTATGATAGCAATATATATTCTAAGTGTTGCTTGAAGTTTTTAGGGATCGCAAACATTTCAAGAAGGTTCAAATCATTCTATGTTTGAGAAATGCGAAGACCTTCAAATCAAGAAAAATGTAAGAGAAAAAGAACAAAAAAAAAAGTATACTCATAAACAGGAGCAGCTCAAGCATATTAATGTCCTAAGGCGAAAATTGTATGAAGACCTTAAACTTCAAAAAATAAATTAAATATTTTGTTACAAATTTTACTCCTTTAGCTCTTTGAGATGCAGAATTGTTTAATAAAAATTAAATTGATTTCATTCAGTATTTATTTTCAATTGATGATATAGTCATATTCCAGTTGAGCCAAACTTCTTGTAATATTTTCTCTCTTTTATATAAAATAAATAATTTTTATTATAAATAGTACATACTTAATATTTTTTCTTAAAAAAAAACTAACCTATTATTGTTATTAAAAGAAAAATGAGGCCCCTCAAATTTGAAGGCCTAAAGCGCTTGTCTTTTTTTCTAACTATCGAGCCACCCCTGCTGATTACAATTCATTAATAAAATATAGTTCAATTTAAGATTGCAGCATAGTTTACCTACATTAAGAAAATTTAACAGACAAACACAAAGTTATAATTTATATGAATCTTTCCTCTAGATGTATAATTTGAAACCCTCAATTTCTAATGAAAAATAAAAGCGTTCCTTGTTGAATAGTACCAGGGTAATTTTGGCCCTTTTCCGTATTTTGTATTATATCAAAATTTAATCCAAATAACCTCCAATTTCATTTATCATGTTCAGTCTCATTTTTTATATGACAAACCACGAAGTTTGGCCCTTTTTGAGATATTTCACTTATCTCCTTATCATTTTAGTTTTTTTTTTTCTTGGTAATAGAAATGATTTTATCATGTTAAAGGTATTTCTAGGCTCTGATCTTCATAAATATTCGATCATCATAAGTTTTAGGGTAGATTGTTATATGGGGAGATTGTTAGGTATATGAAAAAAAAAAAGTGTCCATTGATATTTGAAAACTTTACGCTGTTTGCAACAAATTTTTTATTGTGATGCAAAATAAATTGTAATCAAAATAAAATCTGAAGAAACATAATTTTATTGATAAAATAAATGTAGTTACAAATCTATTTCTCCTTGATTCTTCTCTTTTTAGATTTTTCTCCGTAGGATCATTAGTGGCATATTTCTCAAATGTTGGATGATTTTGCTCCTTGAGTCATATTTTGACCTCTTTATGGGATATTTATATAGGTATAAACTAGAGTTTAGGGTAAAGTGGCCTCCAAAAAACCTAACTGGAATTAAACACATCTTATAGAGTTTTATAAAATTTCAATGTCTACAAATGTCCTTTACTTTAAGACTTGTTAGAGTGTAAACTTAATGAAACTCAAAGACGAGGTTTGAAGTACTCATTCTTTCAACTTTGCGCTTTTGTGGCTTCAGATTTGCAGACCTGATTTGTGAGAGAAGAGATGAAGTACAACTTTAGTTGCACTGGGGGTGTCAAATTATTTGTAACAAATTTTATTGTGATGAAAAATAAATTGCAATCACAAATAAAATATGAATAAACATAATTTTATTGGTAAAATGAATATAAGTGCAAAATTTATTTCTCCCTTTACTCTTCTCTTTTGAGATTATTTTTCGTGACTAGAGGGTTGCTAGTGGTGCATTTCTCTACTGTAGGATGATTTTGACATTCTTGGGTCATATTTTGATCTCTTTGTGAATATTTTCAAAATTTATGGAATATTTGAGATGCCTCTTATAAGGAAATGTAATACACTTTATATATAGGTCTAAGTTAGGGTTTAGAATAGAGTAGCCTTCAAAAAATCTAACTGAAATCGAACACATATTGTAGTTCGTAGAGTCTCATAAAATTTTAATATATATAAATGCTAAGTATAAGGTATGCATGAATACTCTTGAATACTTCTACTACTGGTGTGAGACATTTAAGGAAAAAGCCTAAAAGTTTGACTTTTAGAAAAGTTGATTCATAGTGAATAATATTGCCCCTTGTTAAGGGCTCGTTTTGGCTAAGAGAGACAAAATTATGCTTTGAAATTATGATATACAATTATATGAGATGAAATTGAAATTTTACCTGGACATAAAATTGAAATTTTCAAGTTGTATCTTGTTCACATAAATATGAAAATTCCATAAGTTGTGAAATTATAAAAATTATTTCAATTCTTCTTACAATCCTATCTAATAAGCAAAAGTTCATAATAAAATATAGTACACTATCACACGGCTATTTTAAAAAATCAAATATTTATTGATTGGACTTTAGTCCAATTATAAAATAAAATTAAACATGAGTTGTAGCGTATTATTCTTTGATATAATCCTCCCATATATTATAGACAATCTCCTCGGGTTGAATATGCATTTTTTTTATTAGATTTTAAGTCATTTGTCAGTCAATATCATTAGTAACTATATTGTCATATTGATAAATAAATTTGGTTGGCAATAATAAATAAAATAGGTGTTGGTTTGAAGTAATAACAAATTTATAAGTTGATAAAAGTAATTAATGGTTATTTCCTATATAAATAATTTAAAGATTCATAAGAATAATAATATTAACTATAAATTTTATTTACATATGTAATAAATGGTTGGTATATATAAAATGATGTTTTTTTTATTTTTTTTTATCTTTTTCGTTTACAAAATATAAAATCGTGGGTCAATTTTTATATTTATAAAATGTAAAATCATGATACGAAATTCTCAAATCAAGCTTTTCGGAGAATTTGAGAATTCATCTCATGATTTGAGATCACAAGATGAAATCGCATATCATAACACCTGCTAAGAATATCTTTGGTCGGCTTAGCCCTACACATCCAGAGGCATATCCAGGATCGGAGATGATAGGTGCACTATAACGAAAAGGTGAATCTATGATATAAATTTGATCAATTTAACATTTAGGTTATTATTATTAAAAGCATTAGTATTTTAAAGTTATAAGTCCAAAATTAATTTTTATCTATACAAATAGTAGCGCACACATATATTATCATTCAATACTATTAGTTTTGATATATACATTTGATTTAATTATATATAAAAAAAATTATAGTTCTAAAAAAATAGAAAAATTTATGTGATAAACTTGAAAATTTTGAAAGATTAAAGAAGTATATAAAACATCAAAAGCGTTACCAATAACCACTTAGAGAGGTGTGATTCAATTTAAAAAAAAAAAAAACAGATATAAGATTCAAATTTCTAACCTCGCTTAGAGAGGTGCACCCAATCATTATTGCATTATATGATACTTCGAGTGTGCATCCAATTACTAACCTCACTTAGATAGATCACACATCTACATTTATATATTTTTATATTCGAATAGTTTTACAAAAATATATAACATTACTATCCATGATCTCAAGACAGAGGCATAAATTTACGTAAATCCGGTGGCTCCACTTCCATAGGTATGAACACTAATTATTGATTGAGAAAGTTGTTGGGTCATTCGCACAAATGCCTCTATTTTGAGGTGATTTTTAACTTTTTTTTAAATCCTTCGTCACTTTAATTAAATAAAAAAAAGTGGTTAAAAATACTCCAAACATAATTTAGTTTGGCATAACTTTATATTTTTCATATCATAAAAGGCATAACAAAGTTATTTCCACTTAATTAGAAAGAGAAAATTTGAGTTAATTAGAACCCACAATTTATGCCATGAAATGCATAATAGTTCCTATAAATCTAATGTTGATAGAGGGAAAAATTACATTTTTACCTCAGGTGTTAAAATTAATTTTTATTTGCTACAAATTATGTTTTTATTTATTTTTGTCATGATATTTATAATTTATACTATAATGTTGTAGTGACTTTTTCTAAAAAATATAAATAACAAAAGCAACTCCCATAGTAAATATAATGACAGCTATCATAAATATTTTTTTAGGTAATCATGTATGAAATTGATAAAATTTATAGCACTGTTTACCGAAGCAATCTTACACAATTTTTATCATTGCACTTATACTATTTATCCTTCTCTTTTTAAAAAAATATAAATAATAATCAGGCCAAATATAAAGTGATAATGTGAAGGACTAATAGATGTAGAGATCGATGATAAAATTGATAATGACTTCATTTTAAAGTATCTTGGTAAATACCATTTTATGTATTGTTACATTTTTCAAATAGTAATCATAATATATATTTTTTTTCGTATTATTGGTGTTTTATTTCACTTTATTTGTAGAATTATTAAAAAATTACTTTTGCTTATTTTGTGAGTGATAAAACTATAAAATTAAAACATGAGTTATACGTCCCATAAATTTATGAAATTTACGCCTTGGCTCATGCTCCTATCTTTGTCGAACCCTCATTCTTACCTAAACATCGAACACAATAAAATATAAAACTCATTTATTTATTTATTTTGTTAACATATTTTTATTTCGATAGAACACCCTCTCTAAATTAAAAAAAAAAAACTAATGCAATAAATAATTTTTGAAATAATATACTTTTATTCAAATTTATATTTTCCTCTAAAATCCAAATGCACTCACATTTAAGACATGAGTGATGAGTCAATTGTATTTCCAGAAAAAGTGTCTTTATTAAATCACAAAATAAATAAATAAATAAAATAATATATAAGAGAAAAACAAATTTACAAAAGAGCCACGTCATCCAGTCGGTTTAATCCAACCACTACTGCCGTTTCCAAAAATTCTGAGCTGTTCCTCACTGTTTGCTTTTCTATTGGTTTCATCAACATATAATTTGGGAGGGTGAATACTTAAGCTATCACTTATTAGTTTGAAAAACACACCCCAATTGCGTATGAAATGCACTTTCTCTCTTTTATTGGAAAAAATCTTGCCACATGACACGCCACACGGATAAAATGTTACATCTTGATAAAAATTAATAAAGTATTAATATTGGTTAAAAGTTAAAAATTAAATATTAATATTCTTAAGAAAAATATTATTTTTTAAAAAATAATTATTTTATTAAAAATAATTTTTTTTACCCACTCCACCCCGATACCCGCAACCCCCAACAATCCACGTCCTTTTATTTTTTAAGATAATATCTTTTATAATATATTTTTAAAAAATTCAAACTTCATCTCCTCCTCCCCTCCTTCCTAAAAAAAATTGATATTTTTTTTTATTTTTAAAATAAATAAATTTCTATCCCAATCCCGTCTAACTCTCTGCTCCTTATTTACTTGTGTACCAAACATATTAGAAATAAAAAATTTATTTTACAAAAAATCTTGCAGCAAGTAAAAATAAAATTTCTAAAAATGAGAAAAAAAAATGAAAGCCGAGGATTAGGTGGGTATGGTAGAATTATTTTTCTGAAAAATTAAAATAATATCGAAATTATTATATATTTTTTAATTATTTTTTGGGTGTGTGTTGGGGGGGGGGGGGTGACGGGAGACTATCACGCCCCAGAAGAGTACCTTAGACATGGTTGTTGGGTTTATAGTTAGTGTAAATTGGGAAATGAAGGTTAAAAGAATAAGAAAAATGTGAGGGTAATCAAGTAAAGGAAAATGAAGAGTCATTTCACCCTCGTTTATAAAATAGAGGAAAAGTGTTGTCCTTATAATAGAAAAAACCTTCATCTGTCCTTATAATAGAAAAAACTTCATCTGTCCTTATAATAGAAAAAACTTCATCTGTCCTTATAATAGGAGACACTTCCTCTAACTCTTAGTCTTAAAGAGTCAAATAAAGGAGACCGATCTCAAAACTTTCCTTTTCTGATATTTTCTTTTGTGAATTATTAATTATTTATTTAATTCATAAATTATTATTTCTTAATTAATTTACAAATTATTTATTAATTAAATACATAAATAATTTAGTTTAACTACTTTTTAAAATTCGTGCGTGAAACTATTCCTTTCAACAGATACCTTCCTTCCCAAAAGTCACCATGTCTATTCTGAACAAATGAGACTGTTCTGAATAGGTGGATTCATGCCCAATTCTGCCTATAAATAGAGGTCATTGTTGCACTTTTCAAATGCGAAAATTTTTTCTCTTCTTCTACATATATTTTCTTACAAAGCAAAATTTGAGTTTGTGTGAATCCATTACTGGATCTTTGAATTCGCTGAAAATCACAAGAGTTTGAGGTATCACTACTTTTGTGATTGCTTATCTGTTTTATCTGGGGAGGAAATAATCCACAAACCTCGAGTACAGTGAAGGGATTAAATTCCTTAAGGACACACAGTGAATTCTGTGGATTCGAATTGTTTTATAATTTTGTTTACTTTCCTTTATTTACTGTTTGTACTATTGGTTGAATACAGAGAGAATAACAAAAGCCGGCACTCAAAAATCATTATTAATTCTCAAGCGAACCACTTTAGATCAATCATACAATGAAAGACTCAATTCAAAAGTATAAAGAATAATCTAGTGGCCTAATCAATCAGCACTACATTTGCACAAAAGCCCCTATTTTGGGTAATCTTTGATTTACATTTTAAATAAAAAATAAGTGGCCAAAAGTTATTTTTGACATTGAAATAACATATGAATTTTGTTTGGCATAAGTATATATATTGTATCATAGTATAGCAAGGGGCATAACAAGTTATTCTCCTCCTACATAACTTATGCGGATAGAAAAAAAAAAGGTTCAGTTTAGAACCCACAAGTTATATCAAATGCATAACTTAGTTCCTATAAAACTTATGTCGATCAAGGCAAAATTTTAGTTTTAAAATTAAGCTATAAACTTAATATCTACACAACTTATGCCTTATAACTTAGTATGCCTTATAACTTAGTTCTCACTAAATTTATGTTGAGCAAGACAAAAATTTCTTAAACTTATGCATAGCAAAATGAGGTCATAGAAACACTACACAATTTAGGTCATGTGACTTAATTATTACAAAACTAATGTCGAGGAGAATTCTTTTAAAATTTATGCCTACTGAAATTGGGTCATAGAAATACCACAGAGCGTATGTCGCATAACTAAACTCTTATAGAATTTATGTCAAGCAAAGCAAAAGTTCTCTAAATTTGTATCTAATAGATAAATATATTTTGATCCATAAATTTTCATTAAATAAATAACATAGACAAAAATCAAACACTATCATATTTGAGGCTAAAAATTAAAAATGACCCCATAATTAATAAAAGCAATCCATAAAAAAAATCAAAATGATTGTACATGAGTCCCATTTTATTTGTTTGTCATTAGATCCATAGGTACTGTATGAGTGGGCTAAATACATGAGGTTTAATTTTAGGCTAAAAGAATTTCATGGTAGGGGTAATAGGGTCTAACTCTCACTGACTCAACTCCATCGGACGAACTAAGCGAAGGCGGCCACAATCACAGTCTTATCTTATGTTAGCTTACCTAGTCCTTGGTATGCCTTAGGTCAGTGACGGAGTCAAAATTTTCATTAAGAAGATTCAAAATTTTAAGAAGTAGACACACGAACTAAGCGAAGGCTGTTCAACATCTATTACATTATATATACATACAAAATTATTTTTGCTATATGTAAATAGTATGATTTTTTATCGAAGGGGATTCGGAGGAACCCCCTAATCCCAATGTGGCTCTGTCACTGCCTTAGGCACAACTTGTCTTGCATGCTTTAGCTCGCTATTGCCAACTTATCAAGTAAACTTGATTTTAATTGAAGTCATTGTGCCTTGGTGAGGTTCATCATATAAATTTCTAGCCAAATCTGAGCCACTCAAACCATCAAACTGAAGGTCTACCAGTATGATACTTTGTTTTATCACTATATCATTGGTGTTTGTTTTGTGAAGAAAAATCGATGAATGATTTTTTTTAAATAAAGCCAATCGTCATTGGTCAGTTTTTGAAAAAATAATTTTGCAGTAATTTTTATTGATCAATCTTGGTCAATTCTACATATTTTTAATTTTGGGCACTAAAAAAGTGGATCATACTTGATCAATGTTATATTTTAAAAATAGAAAAAAATTAATTGATGTCAGTCTATTTTCTTTTATCGATTTTAGGTCTGTCTTAAGAGTTAAGGCCAATAAAAAAAAAGCTTTGGATTAAGGTTCCACAAAGTTTTAGTAGGGTAATTTTATGGCTCAATTTTTTTTATTGAAAAAAAAAATCATATTATGGATTTAACTTTTTTTTCTAATAGATGGTAATAAGAAAAATAACTTTTAAAAAGAGACATTGGTATATTGAGTCTCATGTATCAATTATAATTTATTTTCACAATAATTATCAAGTAATCAGATTATCTTTATCAAGTTCTAATATCTTAACTTTTTATCTTTCCAAAAAAAAATGATAGTTGTATTTTTTACATCTAAGTTCAAAAATTATAGTCCCTTCTAACTCCCTCAATTTCATTTTTCCATTTTTTCATATTTTATTGCTTAAAAATTATATTTTCTAACAAATTTTAAAGATAAAGAAAATAATTTTTCACATTAATAGTATCTTTCCTACATTTTAATGTATATCTTTTTTACTTCCACCCCCATCAACACCATCCCCCACACACCCTCACAAAAGATAAAGTAGGATTTTTAACAAGAAAGTTCAAAAGATGAAAAAAATAAATACAATTGAAAAATTGAAAAGAGTTCGATATATATTATATATATATATATAATTATTTTAATTATTTATAAACAGCATAAATTGAGATTCATCCTAACTGATTCCGCCTATGACCCTCACATCTCATAGTATTTATTTAAATAATATACCAATATCTTGTACTTACGTATCAAATACAATAAAATACACAATTAAGAAACTCATTCATTTTCTCGAAAAATATTTTCGTTCCAACAGGATAACCCTATTATAAAAAGATAACGCAATAAATAATTTTTCAAAGATAATATTCTGTTATCCTAATTATATTTCCCTCATAAAACAAAACCACATTTAAGGCACGAGACGTGTGTGATGGGTCAATTATATTTCTAAAATTCCCCTTTATTAAAACACAAAATAAAATAAAATAATTAAAAAAATAAAAAGAGACACGTTTTCCACTAGATTTAATCCAACCCCTTTGTTTTTCGATTGATTTGATAAAGATGGTTTCATTTTTCTTTTAACAGTTCAAATTTGAAATATCTAATTAACGTAAATATACTTATCATTCAACTATAATTTTTATTTATTATTTTTTTTAATTTTTATTTTTATATATCTAATGGCTTCATTAATCTACTGATTGGAATAATTTTATTTTACATTGCATTTCTCCATTCAAAAAACTTGGGAAATATTTAAGGAATTTCTTGGTTTGAATCGAAGAGAACATAAAATATCAAAAATTAAAAATTAAATTATAAAGTGATGTCACTCATCACGTAGCACATATCGGTGGTCTCTGGACTGCCTATATTGGCAGGATGTGATCATTTAAGAGGCAAAAAAGTTAGTTCAACCGTGAACACAAGGAAGAGTTTATCTCTCTTTGATTGATCATTTAAGATATTATTTGCATTATTTTTAATATTAACTAGTTTTTGAGCACGTGTGTTCCGCCTGTATTTTAAGACATATAAATCTAAATTGCAATTTTTTTTAAATTTTTTGTTTACTTTTTATTTTTATATATCTAGTATTTTTGTATCTAATATTTTTTGCTTTTAAGGCTGATATAATATAATGTAGGTAAAACCAGTAGAAGGCAACTAAAACCAAACAGACAATATAAGTTGGTTTGCTATCTTCTTCATAATATGGTTGTGAAGGAGTTGCTATCTTCGTTCGATATATTACATCAAATTACATCATAGTCTTCTTTAGCACTCATTCTATTGGTGTAGAAATTTATGAATTCAGCAGAATTAAAAGATTATTTCCATCACTTTTAATATCAATTAGTTCTTAAACACGTGCATTGCACGTGTAGTTCAAGATGTATAAATCTAACCTTAAATGTATTAATTCTTGAAATTCAGTTTAGGTACTTAATTTTTCCTCTCTTCTATGAAATCAATTTTAATATGTAACTGTTATATTATAAGCTATATGAAAATATAATTCTCGTTTGTGATGATTTGGATTAGATCTTCTTCTTCATGCCTTATATTCTTTACTTGTATATCATTAAAGTTAAAATAAATAAAACTACAACTATCTTATCAATTAGTGGAAGATGGGAGCATTACTTTCATCCTTTCCATGCTTGATCGTTTAATATTGTAATGGGAGCAATATGATTGTAAGAGCTATTATACAAGTTACCTAATCTAGCAATCAATTTCTTGTGGGCAGAAGCCTAATGACACAAATTAAGCTAACAATGTTCATCTCTAAAAGTATAGATGAAAATTGAATAACCATGACAATAACAATCATGTCAAGACTCAACAATCAACATGAAAAAAGACATGTCAACACTAAAGAATCAATATGGAAATTTGGAAATATTATCGCGTATATCTTTTAAGGTAGATTTTTGATAAATATTAATTATGTACCAATATATCTAAAATATCACGTGCAACGCACGTGTCGTAAATTTAGTGTATATATATATATACACACACTAGATTTATATATATACTATTGATAAATATTGACTTTCCTCTGAAAGAAATTTTCACCTTGTAGTTTGTGGTAAGAAGAAAGAGAATTGCACCAAAAACACTGACAATGATGTTCAATTAATTGAAGCAATAGTGCAGTATTTAATGAAGTTCATCAAGTTTGTGGTGTTCAAATAACAAGGCCAAACCCATGCAATATTGTTTTAATTGATAAGTAGGAGAAAATGGAACAAAACAAGAAGAAAATTACAAGTTTTCAAATAGGTTTTAGTGATTAAATATGTATACTTTTTAGCTATTGTATCTAATTACTCTTGTTGTTGCTACGGGGCTATTTCTATGTTTCAGTTTTCAGAAACAGACTTTCTACCTCTATGAGATAGTGTTAAAGTCTGCGTATATTTTATCCTTTCCAGACTCCACTTATGAAATTTTACTCGATATGTTGTTGTTGTTGTAGTTTTCTCCTTGCAAACACGTGCCCAAATTTAGAAATATTTGTGATGGAACCAAAGACTTTTCCTATTGAACAGATTACAACAACAACAACATACCCAGTGGAATCCCACAAGTGGGGTCTGGGGAGGGTAGAATGTATACAGAACTTACTACTACCTTATAGAAGTAGAAAGACTGTTTCTTGGGAACCTTCGTCTCAAAAACCCATAAACAGAATAAACTAAATATGACAAAAAAGAAAGGAAAAGGAACAGAAAGAGTGACTATTAACGAAAAACACATGTCAATATATAATCCTAGTGAACAGATTAATATAGATAAAACCAGCCAAACAGACAATATAAGTTGGTTGCTATCTTCGTTGCCTGGAACTTGCAAATAAAGCTGAATCTATCTTAAAGCTCCTACAATTGCTATAGATAGAGATAGGGCCAATTTGTCTTCACTCTTCCCATAATTCCACCATATTTGTCGTGTCATTTATCAATAAAAAAAATTCTTCTTTCGTCATTTATATTATTCGATATGTTACACCAAATTACATGATAGGCACTCATTTTATTGGTGAATAAATTTATGGATTCAGCAGAATTAAGAAATTATTTTTTAAACACGTGTGTTGCACATGTATTTCAAAATGTATAAATCTAACCACATCATGGAGAGAAATGTTTTCCACACTTGTGTCAAGTGGGGAAGATACAACAGGACCATTGACCATTTGGATCAAATTCCTGCAAAACATCCAAAGTGAACTTCCTCTGATTTATAATGAAACCTTGTTTTTCTTGAAAAAATTCCAGACCCAAAAAATAGTGAATGTCCCCTAGATGCTTATTAACCTTAAACTCCTGGTTTAGAAAAGTAGTGATATATGAAATCTTATGCTGACAGAGACAAGACTAGTAGTATTCTTGAAGAAGAGTGAATAATCATTGAGGGAACTGGAATAACCCTTGAAAGTTAAAGCTCCTGCCAATTTAGCATACCACTGTCGGGATGCTTGTTTAAGTCCATATAAAGATTTCTTTAGGAGACAAACCATAGAAGGAGCAGGAGGAGTCAATCCTGCAGGAAACTTCATGTAAATCATTTCCTGTAAGTCGCCATGCAAGAACATCCAGTTGATGAACACTCCAACCCCTTTTAGCGGCAACTGTAAGAAGACACCTGATAGTGGTCATGTTGACCACAGGAGAAAATGCGTCCGTGTAATGAGTACCCTCCTTTTGAATATCTCCTCACAACCAATCTGGCCTTTAACCTTTCAGCTGAACCATTTGATTTATGCTTTACAAGGTAAGGCTCTTTTCCCCGGAGGAAGTTCCACAAGAGCTAAGGCATGGAGTTCAATTTTGCATAGCAGCTGACCATGCTGGATGGGCAGAAGCTTGGGCAAAATTCTGTGGTTCAAGGATATTAGATATAGAGAGAAAAGCATGTTGGTTAGGTAGAGATAGAGAACTAAAGGAATAGGCAGTGGGCTTAACAGGATTAGCCAAACATAATCATGGAGGTATTTGGGGGCATGATGAAGTCTCCTGGGAGGAACTGAGGGAGGTAAGGAAGAAGAAGAATCTAGAAACTAGAAGTAGAAGAGGGACTAAATGCAGGAGGACACGATAGATCTGAAGTAGGAATTAGTTGATCAGAGGGAGAGGTGTCAACTGGTTCTTGTGGGAAAGTAGGAAAAATGAGAAAATTAGAGATAGGAATGGAGGCAAAAGGGAAATGTTTCTCATGGAATTGTACATCTCTTGAGACAAGGACTCATTTCTTGGTGTCTAAGTTCAGAAGTTTGTAACCCTTTTTCCCTTTGGTTCTATGATAAGCTAATGTAAAGGCATAGCATACCAAAACTTCTAAGATTCTCATATGAAGGAGAAGTACCAAAAAAGAATGTCATAAGGAGTTTTTCCTTTGAGCACATGCACTAGATGGAAGTCCATTCATCAAGTGAGTAGCTGTTAACATACATTCTCCCCAATAAGAAATAGGCAAATGGCACTGAAACATTATGGCTCTGCCAAGTTCCAGAAGGTGTCTGTCTATGCTTTCTTTCATTCCACACAACAAGTCTCATGCAAAATACCCTGAGATTTTATTTCCTATCCCCAATTCCATAGCACTATCACATCTCATGCATTTAAGTGTCATGCAAAAAACACAAGCCAAAATTTAGGTTGACATTCTGTTAATTACTATAGATAAGTGTCTTAATTTACCCTACAGTTTCTAATTAAAGTTCATTAATTTAAGTTCAGTGCTATTTTCTTTAATGGTATAAAATTTTTAGTTCATTAATTTTTTTATGCTATTTTATAACATGAACTAAGGCCGAGTAAGGTATGATAGTTAATTTCTCATTTCGTAAAAGTAATAGATCAACTGGTGTTTATTGAGATGGGATAGTATTATCGTTGGCTTTAAAGTAATAAATGTGTTAAAATATACGACGCTTTAAATATAAGATTAACAAATCAACTAACATTCATGTGATTTTATGCAAATGTGAAGCGTAACAAATCAGTGGAGAGCATAGACATGTCAACACTAAAGAATTAATATGAAAATTTGGAAATATTATCGCGTATATCTTTTAAGGTAGACTTTTGATAAATATTGATTATATTTTAATATATCTAAAATATCACATGCAATACACATATCGTAAATCTAGGATATATGTCTTCCCCCTTTTTGGATAATCTAGTAGAATGATTGTTTTGACTCTTAAATAGATAATGCTACATTTGTGAAGGAAAACAAGAATTTGCTTGGGTCCTATTTGAAGTTGTCATTAGCCCACATCTTCCTTTTTTTTCATTTTGACTTTCCTCTATTGTTGAAAGAAATTCTCACCTTGTAGTTTGTGGTAAGAAGAATGGAAATTGCAACAAAACACTTTAGTATAATGAGATTGACTCCAAATAATCATTCTACTAGATTATCCAAAAAGGGGAATATATATGGAGAGATTTTTTCGGCACGTGATGTGATATTTTAAATATATTGGTATATAATTAATATTTATCAAAAATCTAAAGATATACGCAATAAAATTTCTAATTTTTCATGTTGGTTCTTTAATATACAACGCACATGTCGTAAATCGAATATATATATATATATATATATATATATATATATATATATAATGTAGATAAAACCGGTAGAAGGCAACTAAAACCAAATAGACAAAACAAGTTGGTTTGCTATCTTCTTCAGAATATAATTGTGAAGGAGTTGCTATCTTCGTTCAATATATTACATCAAATTACATGATAGTCTTATTTAGCATTTATTTATCGGTGAATAAATTTATCGATTTAGCAGAATTAAGAGATTATCTCCATCACTTTTAATATCAATTAGTTCTTAAACACGTGTAGTTATGATATATAAATCAGTTTAGGTACTTAATTTTTCCTCTCTCGTACAAAATCAATTCCGATATGTAATTGTAATACTATAAGCTATGTGAAAATATAATTCTTGTTTACGATGATTTAGGTTATATCTTCTTCTTCATGCCTTATATTCTTTTACTTAAAATAATTAAAACTTCAATTATCTTATCAATTAATGAAAGAGGGGGGCATTCCATGCTTGATCATTTAATATTTTCTAAACCAAGTTTTATTTCTGAAATGACAACCAATTTAATTAATAATTTTTCTTATTTGTGATTTTTACTTTAAAGAAAGAGAGTAAATTGTTATAGAAACTAAAATTCATTAATTTAACTTGCATATATTAAAATTTGTGAGTCGACTTGTTAAGAGGCTGGCTGAATTTTTAATTTCATAAAATTTTACATTCAATTTTAAAAAATAAAGAACAATATAAATAAGAAATATGTATATATCACCATTAACTTAGACTGTAATTAACAATCCAAAGCAAATAATAAAATGCTAGTAATCACATAATTCATAACTTATTGCTGCTAAAACTAATATTGGAAGGTCCATAATCTGATTGGTAATAAGCCTAATATTGAAATCAAACTTTTTTAATTACAACAATATAGAAATAATAAAGGTAACACTATTTTCTACTGAAAATCAGTAAGTGCTACTATATCATAGATAAAATTTATATGACCAAATAAAAAAAATTAATGAAATAGAAGGATTTTTCCAATTGATGATTTTTAGCAAAGTCTAATTTTTTTCATGTCTATTTTTAAAAGTGAAAGAAAGAAAATGAATAAATAAGTAAAGTAGTAAAAGCTAAAATTGATTTTGTGCATGATAATTCATTGAATCCAAAAAGGGGTGAGCACATTCAAGTCTTCTTTTTGTAATGTTCACAATATAATTCTTTTTATTGTCTATTATTTAATTGATTGCTGGCCTTTTTAAGTCCCATAATAACTTATTAGCCATTACATACAATATATAATCAAGTAACTAAAATTTGTAATTAAAAATTTTAATTTAGTATAAGGATAAAATGATAATTCAACTTTATATTTTGAGGCTTCCTTTATTTAATAATTACTAGTTTTGAATATGAGTGTTGCATGTGTACCCTAAATTGATGAGAAAATAATTATGAAGTCGATAAAATATTATTCAAAATATGTTTATGTTACAATTAAAATTAAGTTAAAAGGTGTAAACTTGAAAACATGAATGGTGATCATAATTGATGTTCAATTTTTTTTTCTCCATATTTTTGGAATTATTGAAGTTTTGTTATGTTTACTGGTGTGGGTTGACTTTGAATTTACTTGTTGGAGGTTGTCATTCAAAATTAGATCTTTTGTTGATTGGATTGAATTGTGATCCATAAATTGAATGTGTATTGATAAAGCTATATTGGTGCAGCTATTGCTGCACCTAGATAAAAGGGGTGTTTTTTTTAACTGATGGGAGGTGGAAAGTATTCCGTATGTGTAAGTTGATCTGAATATCAAAAAAGAAGAAAAGTTCCAACATTTTTGTTTGTTCCTTCAATTCTTAGCTCTTGGTAAATTATGCATATGGAATCAAACCTGAGAGATTTATGTTAATTTCTTGTTTATACCGTTTCACTACAAGAAAAGAGACTTTTAACGATCATTTTTTAACGACGAGAAATGAATCCGGTCGTTATAAATACACTTATAGTGACCAAATTCTTTTTCAGTCGTTATAAATATACTTATAATGACCAAATATTTTTTCGGTCGTTATAAATATACCTATAGTGACCAATTTTGTTTTTCGGTCGTTATAAATATACTTATAGCGACCAAATTATTTTACGGTCATTACAAATACACTTATAGTGACCAATTTTTTTTTGATTATTATAAATACACTTATAGCGACCAAATTTTTTTCCGGTCATTAAAAATAAATTTTAATTTAACATTAACGAGGGGACACATTTGATTTTTAGAAAGCATAACATGCCATTGTTAAAACATATTAGTTAGTGTAAAAATATGTTTAACTAATATGAGAATAAAGAGATCAGACCAAATCATGTTATAAGTATAACAACTGGTGTTTTGTTAATCATTCTGATAAAAATCCTCCATCTTTTATAATTTTGCTTATTCCATAAAAAAAAGTTTAATAAAAAGAAAAAAATATTAATTTATTATTTTCTAATAACTCTATCCATCATTTGTATTATATTCAATTATATAACATTTTGAAATATTATAAAAAAAAAATTAGTTACAATCTTTTTGACATAATTTTTTTAGCTTAAATTTTTTCTTGATATAGTTTTTATATATGTTTTTATTTTGAGAGACAATTTATTCATCTTTACTTGATATTTTTAAAGATGCAAGATGAAGTAGGTCAAAATAAAAAATTGTAAATGAAATAAAAAATTAACAATAAAAGTAATAATATTAAATATATAATTATGAGCTTATGAGATTGATTTAAGGTAGAAAAGTTAAATAAATTTGGTCGTAAGTAATTTTCTCAAGAGGAAAGATGTTTCTCCACTTGCAAATTACTACGATCAATAGACTTAAGAATCAGTATCCAGTAATAATATTTCTTCTAATAAAAAAATATATATTGTACTGATTTTTTTTCCATTATTGGTTGTGAAACCAACAGGTGTATACAAAGAAAAATCATTTGTTTAGGTTAGAAAAGTATAACGTGAAATCTTACAAATAGAAAATTTAAAAACTTTACATGACATATAATCAACAACTAATTAATTAAGAAATCGTAATTTTTTTATTATTTAAAATTTAAGATGATATAATTGATTTGTATCTTCATAATAATTTTAATGATGTTGAATTATTTATATTAGGTGAATACCATTAGTATAAAAAGTGAAACTAAAAGAAGTTGGGGGTTTTATCCATGAAACAATGTGCAAAAAGTCAATATCTTAAGGTGCAAAATATAAAACAAATAATTTTAAGTCTAGAACTAGGAAGCCCAACTTTCTTTTTATATGGTTGTGAAAAAAAAATTTATATTTCATTGTGGTTAATCTTTGATTTTGCGAAAAAGAAAAAGGAAGATAATAGTTATTAGGAGTATTATTAATAACTTTACATGAAGTTTTTATACTTGTTTTTTGAAAGGTCATACAGTTCGAAAAACTCATCCTCAGAAAAAGTGTAAAGAAGTATAAGCAATAGAAAATTTTGAAGCACAGGAAGAATGCATTTCATATTTTAAAAATTGTTTTAAAATATTCTAGTTTTTATTTTATTAAGAGTTAAAAAATATAATATTATATAAATTTGTATGTCTATATTTTTGTAACTTTACGTAATATCATTCTTTGTAGTGAACTATGAAATTTTATATAAATATAATAAATTTGTATGTTTTCATATGTGCATGTTTTTGTATGTTTCTGTGTGTAAATCCATACGTAGTTTGCACTTTTGCTGATTTGATTTGTGGTTATAATTAAAGTTTTAACAATTAGAACTGAAGAGAGCTTTGGAGTAACTGGTAAAGATGTTGTCATGTGACCAGAAGGTCACGGGTTCAAACCTTGGTAACATCATCTAGCAGAATTGCAAGGTAAGAGTACTCTACAATAGATTCTTGTGGTTAGACCCCTCCTCGGAAGTGCACCAGGCTTACCTTTTTTTTTTTAATAACTAGAAAATCAATTAGTGAAGGAAAAATTTGGTTGCTACAAAAAAGGTATAATGACCGGATTTTTGTCGTCGTTAAATTATATTTAACGACCAAATTTAATTCGGTCGTTAACTTTTAACGACGGAATTTAATCCAGTCATTAACTTTTAACGTCGGAGCTACTAACGACCGGTGACGACGGAATTTTTATCAGTCGTTATTGACTAATAACGACCGGATTTATACTTTTAACAACCGAATTTTCCCTCGTTAAAGACCTATTTTCTTGTAGTGTTTGGTGTTCTCCAATTCATTTACACTTGAATTGTCTACTCTTTTTGCATAACTTTTGAAAGGGAATCTTCAGAGAAAGCATCCTACAGTTGGTAAAGCATTCGCAAGTAGAGAGATCAAACATCAAAGGAGGTTGAAATCATCTTATATTCAAAAAATACGTTGTTAGAGGCACTAAATCACGAAAAATTTAAGGGAGAAGAATCAAAAGGGCACAGAGGATTCTACTCAGAGAAATTCATCAATGAAATTAAACTTACTTTACATACATTAAGAGAATTTATTATGAACAACCGACAAAGACAATATTGAAGTCCAATACAAGATTATATTTTATCTGTACTTTTCCTCCGAGTATATTTAATATAGCTAACTAATTGTCCATATTACGTATTTATGTATTCAAATATATTGAGAAATTATTTTAGAGATTTCCCTCTTAACACTAATTATTTTTATTTTATTTGAAATATAGAAGAGGGAAAAAAATGATAGTTTAATGACTTTGTGTTACAAATGGGAACTTATGCCCTCAATTTTTTCTCTAAAAAATCACATCCATGTCAAACATGTAAGGAAACATACAACAATAGCACAACGGAATAGTAGATTGATATACCTTCAGCCATTATTGGTTTTTCACCTTTCAATAAGTCTTCTAAGCACTCAAACCTCACTCAAGATGGTGTGGAGCGTAAAAAAGATATTTGTGCTTAGGGACCTTTAACCAGATGTACCCCTATTTATAGCTATTCTGCCATCAAGTATAGTAGTGGGGAGTTAGTGGTTAGTGGGAAGTTGAAGAGCAGTGGAGTAGTTGTGTAACTTCCATGAGTAGTGGATGTAGTGGTAATTGCAACTTCCTTGGAAGTTACAAACCATAACCATGGAGGTTATGGAAGTTACGGACCACTATCCATGGAATGTGGCCAACATTCCAACATTCTCCCACTTGGTCCGTCACTCTAATCCCATCAGTGAAACATAATACATGAATCATGGCGACAATTACTCTGAAGGCGAGTAGTATCTTCCATGTATCACAATATACTATGCTTCTAAATCTTAGCCCACATAAATTAATGAATAAACTCAATGTTTATTCTAAGTCCATATTTTCGTGGTAATTCTGAAAGTAAAACTAAATGCGCACACAGTTAATAAGAATTATCATATAAAATAGAGTTTCATGAACATTTATAGTTACAAAGAAATGTTACATAGTGGGACACTGGGACTAAGTCCCATTGTGACTACATGATCCTTAAATTTATGCGGCGGCATGCCTTTAGTTACAGGATCAGCTAACATTGCTTCAGTGCAGACGTGTCCAATGACCACTTTCTTATCTTTAACACGTTCTCTTATGGCTAAATATTTGATGTCGATATGTTTGCTTCAACTACCACTTTGTTATTCTTAGCCATAAAAACAACAGGTGAATTGTCACAATATAATTTTAATTGCTTAGCTATAGAGTCCACAATTCTAAGCCTAGAAATGAAACTCTTTAACCATACACTATGTAAGGTAGCCTCAAATCAAGAAACGAACTCAGCCTCCATAGTGGAAATAGCGGCCAAAGTCTGTTTGGCACTTCTCCAAGATATAGCTCCATCGGCTAACATAAAAATGTATCCTGAAGTTGATTTTTGTGAATCGACACAACTAGCGAAGTCTGAATCAGAGTAGTCAATAACTTCCAAGTCATTTGATTGTTTATACATAAACACGTAGTCTTTCATCCCTTGAAGATATCTTAAGACTTTCTTTGAAGCTTTCCAGTAGTCAAGACATGGATTACTCCAATATCTTCCTAACATTCTAATAACAAATGCAATGTCAGGTCTTGTACAAACCTGAGCATACATCAAGATTCCGACAATAGAAGAATATGAAATGTCCTTCATTTTCTCCCTCTCAAGATCGTTCTTCAAGCACTGATTCAAATTGAACCTGTCACCCTTCACTATGGGAGCTACAATTGGTGAACAATCTTTTATTCAAAATCTCTCTAAAATTTTATTGATATAACATTCTTGAGATAGACCTAAGGTACCTTAATGTCTATCTCGATGAATCTCAATGCCAATAACATAAGATGAATCACCCATGTCTTTTATGTCAAAATTTTTGGAGAGAAATTGTTTCACCTCATGTATCATTCCTTGTCAGTAGATGAAAGTAAGATATCATCAATATATAGAACATAGAAATATATTTTACTCCTACTAACCTTCTGGTATACATATTGATCCATAATATTCTCAACAAAGTCGAATGAAGAGATGACATTATGAAACTTTAAATACCATTGATGGGAGGCTTAGCTTAGTCCATATATGGATTTATTTAACTTGCATACCAAGTGCTCACCATTACTAGAGGAGAATTCTTTTGGTTGTTTCATATAAACCTCCTCCTCTAGATCACCATTGAGAAATGTGGTTTTCACATCCATCTGTTGTAATTCTAAGTCAAAGTACGCTACTAATGCCAATATAATTTGCAAGAAAACCTTTTTAGACGCAGGAGAAAAGGTCTCTATGTAGTCAATTCCTTCCTTTTGAGTGAATCCTTTAACAAAGAATCTTGCTTTATATCTTTCTATGTTTCCTAATGAATCCTTTTTAGTTTTAAAGACCCATTTACATCCAATAGCTTTAACACAATTAGGCAACTCGACAAGATTCTAGACCTCATTATTTTTCATGATATTCATCTCTTCATTCATGGCATTGTACCACAATTCAAACTCTTTACAATTCATGGCTTATGAAAAAGACTCGGGATCATTTTTTACTCCAATGTCATCTTGTAAGTATACAACAAAGTCACCAGAAATTGCTAATTTTCTTTCTCTAATAGATCTTCTTAATGTTGCACCAACATTTTCTTGTGGATCATGTTGTTCAACTGGTTGTTCAAAAGATTCAGGAATTACTTGAACATCTTGATCTATAGGAACCTTTTCAGCAGCTTGTGGAATATCATTGATTGGTTGTTCAACACTCAATTGTACTTGAGGGGAATTATGAACGACAATCAATATTTGACTTGAAGTGAAAGGTCGACCTCTTGCAGAAATAGTATTCTAAATTTGATCACTCTCACTAATCAAGTCATTCTCAAGAAATTTTGCATTTCTTGATACCACAATCCTAGTGTTGTTAGATAGACAGTAGAATTTGTATCCTTTAGACCTTTCGGCATATCCAATGAAATATCCACTAATGGTCTTAGGATCCAGTTTCTTTTCTTGTGGGTTGTAGATTCTTACTTCAGACGGGCATCTCCATACGCATTTATGTGTCAAGCTAGGTTTACAACCTTTGAACAATTCAAAAGGTGTTTTTGGAACAGTCTTAGTCTGTACATGATTTAATATATACATTGTCATCTCAAGAGATTCAATCCACAAGGACTTAGGTAACTTTGATCTACTCAATATACTACACACCATGTCCAATAATGTTCAAGAGCATGGGGATCACTTGAGGATGGCCCTCCAAACTTTGAGAGAGAAGAAGTTGTATGCCAAGTTTAGCAAATGTGAATTTTGATTGGGCGAGTTGGACTTCCTTGATCATGTAGTGTCCGGTGATAGTATCAAGGTAGATTCGAAGAAGACCAAGGCCGTGAAGAATTGGCCCAGACCGTTGACTCCTTTAGATATTCAAAAGTTTCCTTGGGTTGGCCGGGTATTACAAAAGGTTTGTTGAGGGGTTCTCATCTATCACCTCTCCATTGACTAAGTTAACCCAAAAGAAGGTTAAGTTTGTATGGTCGGACGGATGCGAGCGGAGTTTCCAGACTTTAAAGGATCGACTTACATCGGTCCCCATTTTGACCTTACCAAACGGCTTGGAGGGATTCGTGGTGTATTGTGATGCCTCACGGATTAGGTTGGGTTATGTACTTATGCAACATGGTAAGGTAATAACATATACATCAAGGCAGTTGAAGGTGCATGAATGTAATTACCCAACGCACGACCTTGAGTTGGCGGCAGTAGTTTTTGCCTTGAAGATTTGGAGACACTATTTATATAGGGTTCATATCGATGTGTTCATCAATTACAAGAGTTTGCAATATGTGTTCACTCAAAGGGATCTCAATTCAAGACAAAGAAGGTAATTGGAGCTCCTAAAGGATTATGATATGAGTGTTTTGTATCATTCTGGCAAGGCCAATGTTGTGGCCGATGCTCTCAGCAGGCTATCTATGGGAAGTGTGGTGCATGTAGGGGAGGAAAGGAAGGAGTTAGCAAGGGATGTCCACCGGTTAGCTAGGTTGGGTGTTAGGTTGGCCGATTTAGCGGTGGTGGTATCCGTGTTCAAAGCGGGGCATAATCTTTCGTAGTGAGTGATGTAAAAGCTAAGCAAGATTTAGACCCATCGTTGCTTGAATTAAAGAAGTTCGTTGCCGAAAAGGAGATCGAGGTGTTCTCCTAAGGGGGAGATAGTGTTCTCTGGTACCAAGACCGGCTTTGTGTTTAGGATGTGGATGATCTTAGGAGGGTGATTATGAGTGAGGCTCACAACTCTCATTATTCTATTCACCTGGGGTCTACTAAAATGTATCGGGATCTGATGGAAATGTATTGGTGGCATGGTATGAAGAAAGATATTGCTAAGTTCATATCTGAATGCCCGAGTTATCAACAAGTAAAGGTAGAGCACCTAAGGCCCGGTGGCTTGTCCCAAGACATTGAGATTCCCATATAGAAATGGGAAGATGTAAACATGGAATTTTTGGTTGGTTTGCCACAGACCCGAAGGCAATTTGATTCCATTTGGGTTGTTGTTGATCGGATGACGAAGTCAGCTCATTTCCTACCGTTAAGACTACCTTCGGTGCCGAGGATTATGCGAGGTTGTATATCCAAGAGTTGGTAAGGTTGCATAGTGTGCCTAGGTCCATCATATCGGATCATGGTACCCAATTCACTTTCCACTATTGGAGGTCATTTCAGAAGGGACTTGGAACTAAGATCAAGTTGAGCACTACTTTTCATCCTCAAACTGATGGGCAAGCTGAGAGGACTATTCAAACCTTAGAGGATATGTTGAGGGCTTGTGTGTTGGAGTTTAAGGGCAACTGGGATGACCACCTTCCACTCATTGAGTTTGCTTAAAATCATAGTTTCCATACTAGCATTGGTATGACGTCGTTTAAGGCCTTATATGGGAGAAGGTGCAAGTCACCAGTGGGGTGGTTTGAGTTGGGAGAGATGGCACTAGTTGGCCTGGATCTAATGATAGAGGCCATGGAAAAGGTGAAAGTAATTAGGGAAAGGTTGAAGACGGCCCAAAGTCTTCAAAAGTCTTATTCAGATGTTAAGAAGAGGGATCTTGAGTTTTGTGTTGGTGATTGGGTATATGTGAAGGTTTCGCCTATGAAGGGTGTGATGCGTTTTGGTAAGAAGAGCAAGCTAAGCCCCCAGTGTGTTAGCCCTTATGAGATCGTTGAGCAAATTGGAGGTGTGGCTTATAGGTTGGAGTTGCATTCGAATTTGAGTTCCATTCACCCGGTCTTCCATGTGTCTATGTTGAGAAAGCTAGTTGGAGATCCTAGCACCCACTACAAGAAAATAGGTCTTTGACGAGGGAAAATTCGGTCGTTAAAACTATAAATCTGGTCGTTATAAGTCAATAACGACCAATAAAAATCCCGTCGTCACCGGTCGTTAGTAGCTTCGACGTTAAAAGTTAATGACCAGATTAAATCCCATCGTTAAAAATTAACAACCGAATTAAATCTGATCGCTAAAAAAGCTTTAACGATGACACCTTTTTTTAAGCAACCAAATGTTTCCTTCGTTAATTGATATTCTAGCTATTAAAAAAGAAAAAACAAGTCCGGTGCACTTCAGGGGAAGGGTCTAACCACAAGGATCTATTGTAGAATAGATCTTACCTTGCATTTTCACCAGATGATATTACCAAGGTTTGAACCCGTGACCTTCTGGTCACATGACAACATCTTTACCAGTTACTCCAAGGCTCCCTTCAGTTCTAGCTATTAAAACCTTAATTATAACCACAAATCAAATCAGAAAAATTGCAAACTGTATATGGATTTACAC
Source organism: Solanum rostratum (assembly GCA_029948455.1). Taxonomy (NCBI): domain Eukaryota; kingdom Viridiplantae; phylum Streptophyta; class Magnoliopsida; order Solanales; family Solanaceae; genus Solanum; species Solanum rostratum. The sequence goes on along the minus strand of CM057053.1, from coordinate 8,812,415 downwards.
ACACAAACATATAAACACATGCACATATGAAAACATACAAATTTATTATATTCATATAAAATTTCATAGTTTACTACAAAGAATGATATTGCGTAAAGTTACAAATATACAGACATACAAATTTATATAATATTGTATTTTTTAACTCTTAATAAAATAAAACTAGAATATCTTTAAACAATTTCTGAAATATGAAATGCATTCTTCCTGTGCTTCAAAATATTTCGTCGCTTATACTTCTTTACACTTTTTCTGAGGATGAGTTCTTCAAACTGCATATCTTGTCAAAAGACAAGTATAAAAACTTCATGTAAAGTTATTAATAATAATTCTAATAACTATTATCTTCCTTTTTCTTTTTCGCAAAATCAAAAATTTACCACAATGAAATATAAAATTTGTTTCCGTTCTCACAACTATATAAAAAAAAAGTTGGGCTTCCTAGTTCTAGACATAAAATTGTTTGTTTTGTATTTTGTACCTTAAATTATTGACTTTTCGCACATTGCACCATGGATAAAACCCCCAACTTCTTTTAGTTTTACTTTTTATACTAATGGTATTCACCTAATATAAATAATTCAATATCATTAAAATTATTATGAGATACAAATAAATTATATCATCTTAAATTTTAAATAATAAAAAAATCATGATTTCTTAATTAATTAGTTGTTCATTATATGTTATGTAAAGCTTTTAATTTATTTTTTTTGTAGAATTTCACGTTATACTTTTCTAACTCAAACGAATGATTTTTCTTTCTTTATATATATATATATATATATATATATATATATATATATATATATATATATATATATATATATATTATTAGAAGAGACATTATTACTGGATACTGGTTCTTAAGTCTATTGATCGAGGTAATTTGCAAGTGGAGAAACATCTTTCCTCTTGAGAACATTACTTACGACCAAATTTATATAACTTTTCTACCTTAACTAAATCTCATAAGCTTATAATTATATATTTAATATTATTACTTTTATTATTAGTTTTTTGTTTCATTGCAATTTTTTGTTTTGACCTACTTCACCTTGCATCTTTAAAAATGTCAAGTAAAGATGAACAAATTGTCTCTTTAAATAAAACATATATAGAAACTATATGAAGAAAATATTTAAGTTGAGTCAAAAAGATTGTAACTACATACTTTTATAATCTTTCAAAATTTTATATAATTGACTATAATAAAAATGATGGAAAGAGTAATTAGAAAATAATATATTAATATTTTTTCTTTTTATTAATTTTTTTTTAATAAAATAAGCAAAATTATAAAAGATGGAGGATTTTTATCAGAATGATTAACAAAACACCACTTGTTAGACTTATAACATGATTTGGTCTGATCTCTTTACTCTCATATTAGTTAAACATATTTTTATACTAACTAGTATGTTTTAACAATGTGATGCGATGCTTTTTAACAATCAAATTTGTCCCCTCATTAATGTTAGATTAAAATTTATCTTTAATGACCGAAAAAAGATTTGGTCGCTACAAGTGTATTTATAAAAATCGAAAAAAGATTTGGTCGCTATAAGTGTATTTAAAACGACCGTAAAGTAATTTGGTCGCTATAAGTATATTTATAACGACTGTAAAATAATTTGGTCGCTATAAGTATATTTATAATGACCGAAAAAAATTTGGTCACTATAAGTATATTTATAACGACCGGAAAAAAATTTGCACTATAAGTGTATTTATAACGACCGAAAAAAATTTTAGTCACTATAAGTGTATTTATAACGACTGGATTCATTTCTTGTCGTTAAGAAATGGTCGTTAAAAGTCTTTTTTCTTGTAGTGACCATTGTGCCCTTGGAAGGGATTGAGGTTGAGGAAAACTTGTCTTATAAGGAAATCCCGATGAAAATCTTGGATAGGCAAGTAAAATGGCTTCGTAACAAGGACGTGGCTTTGGTGAAGGTGCTTTGGAGAAATCAACATGTGGAGAATGCTACTTGGGAGGCGGAGCTGGACATGGTGAAGCGATACCCTCATCTTTTCCAATCTACTCAAGCCTAAGGTACTAGGATTTTTCCTTTTCGAATGGTTCCATTTCTTTCCCTTTTCAGTCTCATGACATGGCATGCATACATGTGCACAAAAAAAGATTTTAATAATGTTTTGAATGACTTGAATACGATTTTGATATGAGTTTAAAGGCTTTATGATGTTTCAAATAATGAACTATGCATTGTACCATGTGTTGGGTGTTCCATGATCTAAGTCAATCCTTTCAAGCCTTGTTCTTGCACATTCAGGGACGAATGTTCCCAAAGGGGAGATGATGTAAGGACCCAAATTTTTTGAGCGTCTTTATCATATCATTTGGTATTGTCTCGAGCGAACTGTCAAGCATCACTCCACGGAAGGCCCATAGGGGCCGTGTGAAGCCACACAGACCGTGTGGCCTCCCGTGGAGGGATACTTGGTCCAGTTCACGGTAGGGGAAATCTGGGATGGAGGAGATTTTGGGCCAAGCGAGGGCATACGACCACTCACACGGTCCGTGTGATATGTCACAGGTCGTGTGGCCTTTCGTGCAACACACTATGTAAAATTTTTCTAAGTATGGAAGTACCATCTCGTAACTTTGTCGTGCAGAAATTGTTTCAAGTATTGTCACACGGTCGATGTCACGGCTCGTGTGGAGTCACACGAACCGTGTAGTCGTCTGTGTAGTGCCCCTTAGCTTCGAATAAATTCCCTCTGTGAAGTTTCTAAGTGACGGTTCATAATCACTATTCATGATCCGTGTGACGTCTCACGGACCGTGTAGTGGACCGTGTAGACTTGACAGTTTTAATTTTTGCCCATTTTATTAATGGCATTTATGTAATTTTGATTTGTTTTAATTATGAATTATGACCTTTTACCTATCCTAAACTCCTAATTCAGCTGATATCCATCCCCTCTTAATTCATTCTCTTAAAAATCTTCTACCCCTCATAAGATCAACTTTCAATTCCTCTCTACTCTCCCCTCTCAAGGTTCAAGGCTAAGCTTTAATTGAGGTCCAATTCAGGCTAAGTCCTTCCTAAAATTCAGCTCCTTAATCAAGGTATGTGGGATTGATTCTTAGTCCCTTTCAACCAAGAAGACCCAAAGATCTTTCAATTAATTTTATGAATTTAGTTTACTTTAAATATGAGATTTCATTACTTGATTTATTTAAATCCAATTGATGTATGGGTTGTATGCTACCTAAGATTTCAATTCATTTTGATCACTATTATGATGATTTGCATTGATTTATGAAGTTATGAACATGCATGTCCCTTTTTAAAGTTGATTTATGCATGAGTGACTTATACTATTTTTAGACGTTGATTTAACTGTGGATTTACTTAATTTAACATTATGATATTGATTTTAAATTGAATTTATGTTACCCATGCCACCCTCACATCATGCATTGCATTGCATTCATGCACATTGGTTCACATGAAAATTTTGATATAGCCCAATTATGTTTTATGAAACTATCATGATATGATTTTGATAAGGCATTGGTTATGACAAGGATGTGATCACATACATGTCTTATGATTATGGCTCTTTGAGCATCTCGGGTGCTTGCACCATCTTGTATATGTGCATGAGCTATTCCTTACATGAGCATCATGATTATGATTTATGATTTGACATTTGAACCTAAATGTGCCAACATAGGAATGTTAGCTATTACCGAAATGATCGGGTCGTAAGGAATGGTTATTCATTTATGATTATGATATGATATGGTATGATTATGAAAAATCCTTCTGAAATGGTGAGTTCCGTAAGGTGTGATATAGATTACCTTTGGCAAGTAATCTTCTCCTACCGATGGGAGGTCTTTATCGGACTAATTCATGTAGTAGCTAACATGAGTTTGATTTGTCGATTATAGTCCATCCCCACAATATATGAGCATTATTGCATTTCATGCATCATGAATTTCATGGCACCTTGTATATATTTCCTTTGGATATATAGTTCTTTCTATATTATGTGCCCTTGTCATCTAACATAGAAATGCAGGTTTGGTAAGTCATATGCATTGCATGCCCGCATACTTAGTACATTCAAACGTACTAACGCATACTCTATGCCTACATGATTTTACCTTGTAGGGGTTACCAACCGTTTGACGATTAGTCTGATCCAGAAGTATACTGTGGTGAGTCCCATCTTCCAAGGACGAGCCAGCTGCCTTTCCTTTGTGTTATTTCGAAATGTTCTTCCTTATTTAAGGGTGAGCCCGAAACATGTTGGCATTGGTTGGACATCATGTAGACTCCTTAAAATCTTATGCTATGCGAAGTATTTGATTTATGTGTCTTTATGAATTGATTTATAGAAATCTTGTATGTTGATAATATGCTTATGGGTGATAGTGTGGAAAGTCACAAGCCCCCGTTTTGCCCCTTAGCGTGAGTCTTATTTACCCCGTCCCTTAGAACTATGCGTTACTATTTGAATGTTTTCCTTGAACTGATGATGTGGATTTAGACACTTGAGGCTTGTTTAGGGATTCTTGGGTTTCCATTCACCGTGTCACATCTAGGCCCTAGCCCCGGGTCGTGACAATGACCGAAAATGTTGAAAGCTTCCTTTTATTCAAAACACTTCAAAGTTGAGGTGTTTTTTTTTGGAAATGGCAAAAAGGGTTATATTCTTAGTATTGGAAGGATTAGAAAGTCTCTAGAACACTCAATAGAAAATATCTATTATGTTAACTGGATTGAAGTTCAATTTGTTGAATGTATCTCAAATTTGTGACAAGGGAAATGAAGTAAATTTCGCTCAAAAAATGTATTGTCACCAATCTAGTATCACAAGAAGTGATTCTTATGGAAAATTGGGTGAAGAACATGTATGTGGTTAATCTGGATTCTATACAGGGAAATGATCTTACAGGTCTTAGTGCTCAAAGTGAGAATGCAGAACTTTGGTACAAAAGACTTAGTCATGTCAGTTCTTCATTGCTTAACAAACTTATTGCAAGGGACTTGGTCTATGGGCTACCAACAGTGAAGTTTCGAAAAGACAAAGTTTGTGAAGCATGTGTCAAAAGAAAGCAGACCAGATCCTTATTCAAGCAAAGGAAGAAGGTCAATTAGTTGATTCATATAGATCTGTATGGGCTAGTGAGGATTCAAAATAGAGGACGAAAGAAGCATATTTTGATAGTTATGGATGATTATTTAAGGTTCACCTGGACCATATTCTTGAGGTCTGAGGATAAAACCTATGATATATTTGTGATCTTGCTAAGATGATACAGACTAAATTGAATTGTAAGATTGTAGGGATAATGTTCGACCGTGGAATTAAATTTGAAAATGCAAAGATGGACATCTTTTGTGCAGAAAATAAAATTCATATATCATAATTTATTAGCTCCCAGAACTCCTCAGCAAAATGGTGTGGTAGAAAGAAAGAATAGAACCTTGGTGGATATTGCCAGAACAGTGTTAATAGATTTTAGACTTCCCAAGAATTTTTGGGCTAAAGCTGTGAATACCGCTTGTTATGTGATAAATAGATGTTTGATCAGGTCTATTCTCAACAAAACACCTTATGAATTTCTCAACAATAGAAAGCCTAAAGTGAGTTACTTGAGAGTTTTTAGTTGCAAATGCTTTGTTCTCAACAATGGGAAGGAAGACTTGAGCAAGTTTAATGCAAGAAGTGATGAAGACATATTTATTGGTTACTCACACTCTAATAAGGCTTATAGAGTTTTCAATAAAAGGACATAGTGCATTGAAGAAAGTGTCCATGTAATATTTGATGAGTTTGGTGAACTTGAAAAATTAAAGTATCAAGATAAGGCTGCATTTGAAGAATTGTTCAGTTTCACGGGGATGGTGTCAATGCTGATCAAAATGGTAAAGGCAACTTGAAGCATACTAATTTTGATTTTGATTTTACTGCTGATGCAGGTGTTCCTGGTAGCGAAACTGGTCCCGAACCAGTTGTTGATGATGAACAAGGCACTGCTGAACAACCTAAAAATGTAGACGATAGAGAGGTCAGTGGTGAAAATAAGGAAGATAGTCAGGTTTCCAAAATATTCTCATGGAGACTCAGATCTGCTTATCCCTTGGATAATGTCATCTCACCTTTGGACTTCGGAATTTAAACCAGATTCAAGATGAGGAACATGGCCGTATTTTCATCTTTTGTTTCTTTTATTGAGCCTAAAAATATGAAGGAATCTCTAAAAGATGTTTATTGGGTAAACTTCATGCAAAAAGAGTTGCACCTGTTTGAAAGAAGTAAAGTGCGGCACCTGGGCCCTAAGCCATCTAATAGAACAATTATTGAAACTAGGTGGGTCTTACGGAACAAGCTGGATGAATATGGACCTTGTTGTTCAAAACAAATCAAGGCTGGTAGTTTAAGGCTACAACCAAGAAGAATGAGACACTTGCTTCTGTTGCAAGAATGGAAGGCATAGGAATTTTTATAGCTTTAGCAACATTCATGGGTTTCAAGCTCTATCAAATGGATATAAAAAGTGCTTTCCTAAACAGCTACCTAAAGAAGGAAGTGTTTATCAAACAATCTCCTGGATTTGAAGATGTTAATCATCCCAACTATGTGTTCAAACTGGACAAGACACCATATGGCTTGAAACAGACACCTAGAGCATAGTATGAAAACTTGTCTAAGTTCTTTCTGGAGAGTGGTTTCAAAAGAGGCAAAACAGACAACACATTATTTTTGAAGACAAGAGGAAGGGACTTTCTCATTATAAAAATTTATGTTGATGATATCATCTTTGATGCTACTTCAGAGTCTATGTGTGGTGAATTCTCAAAGCTGATGAGGAGTGAATTTAGCATGATGGATTAATTGAGTTTTTGTGGCTTACAGATTAAGAAAACTCCTAAAGGAAACATCAATTAGTCAAGAAAAGTACATCAAGGAGTTGTTAAAGAAATTTCAAATGGATGATGCAAAACCTATAGACACTTTTATGGGAACATATTCCAAGCTAGATGCTTATGAACCTGATCTTTATGTTAATGAGACTATGTATAGGAGTATCATAAGATCATATTGTATTTGACTACAACAGACCAGACATTGTGTTTATTGTTGGAATGTGTGCAAAGTTTCAATCAAAGCCAAAAGAGTCCCACTTGAAGACATCTAAAAGAATCTTGAGATACTAAGAAGAAAACATGGGATCTGGTCCTATAGTATCCTACATGTGATTCATTTGAGCTGATTGATTATGCTTATGCTGATTATCAAGTAGATAGAAAGAGCACTTTTGGAATGGCTCACTTCCTTGTATCATGTTTTGTGTCATGGGGAACCAAGAAACAAAATTCTATTTTTCTTTCAACTACTGAAGTTCAGTATGTAGTTGTTGCCTCTTGTTGTGCTCAATTGCTATGGATAAAAAAATAGCAACTACAGGATTTTGATATCATCACACACTTTATTCCATTATTGTGTGACAACACAAGTGCCTTCAATATGGCAAAGAATCTGGTCCATCAAAAGAGGACCAAGAACATTGTATGAGATACCATTTTTTAAGGGACAATGCTGAAAAAGAGAATATTTTCATGCAATTTTGCAAAACTAAAGATCAAATTGCAGATAAGTTTACAAAGACTTTGAGTAGGGATCAATTTGAGAAGAATCAATTGAAGCTTGGGATGCTGAAGATGGAGTGAAGTCTTGGTCTTGAGGCAAATCAACTTCCTGTTTGGCTATGACCGGAAAGGAAGGTATCCTTTTATTTTTTTGATGCTCGTTACGGTAAACACGATTCTTGTACCTTCTTGCAGGTGTACACTAGTAGTGATTTAATCATGATAGTTAAAATTGGAAAATAGTTTTGAGCGTAACATCTGAAACCTTAGAGGGACCTGGTCCCCTCTCAAAAAGTTAGCATTCTATTTTTTTACTTTTGATTTTAATTTGAGAACCATAAGTACTTTCTGTGTCACCCTTGTGTCAACTGATAGCTATTCCATCAATCTTGAATAGGTGAATCGTCTTTTTGCACCTTCTAATAAGGAACCTAAAAAGTCTTTTATCTTCTCATTCTTCTCTTTTTTCTAAACAGAAAGATTCCATAGGACCTTATAAATATCTATTTTCTCCCTGAAGACTTTCGAAAACCCCATCTGTCCTCTTTAAATTTTTGCAAAATTAGCTCTCAAAATGAAAATGTCTCAGACTTCCAATACTAACAAGAAAATGTTCGATGCATTAAGTGAAATCATCAAAAAATCTTGCTAGTGAGAAACCTTCTCCTTCTACCAAAACTTCTACATTTCAATCGGGTGAAAAAAACCTCTGTTTCTTCACTAAAATCTTCCCAAAAGCCTTACTCCAATGGACCTTCAAAAATCCCCACTGTCCCAGATTTCAATACCTTTGTGAACCTATTTTCCCTTGAGTCTGTTCAACCCATCCTTTTTCTAGAATATAATGTAGCTAGTCCTCATCCTCAAACAAGTTCCTCCTCCATTTTACCCTTTGATTTTGTTGTAGAGGATGACCTTCCTGAAGATAAAGGGGGGAAAGTCAAATATTTTGGTGGCAAGTGAGGAGCTTATGGCAAGAAGCCTATAGAAATGAAGGAAGGGTTAACCACTTCTTTTACTGAATAAGCAGTCAAGATAGCTCAAAATCTAGAAGTTTATCTTATTCAAAAAATGGTTACTCCTCAGGGAACTTTTCCTATGGCAGACACTGTGTTGGAGGCGATGAAGAGGACAATGTTCCATTGTCTTGGAAAATCAAGAGAAGAATGGTGCCTACTTCAAATAAAGGAAAAAAGAAAGAAATTCATGAAACAGTATCAAAGAAGAGACAATATCTCACAAGAGGAATGGCAAATAAATTAATGAGCGATGCTATGAAAGAAAGCAAAGTTTGTACCTTTATAGGTAGAAAATTAACAAAGGCTAAGGTTTTGAAGTACCAAGTCCCCGAAGTTGATGTGGTTGATTTATCTAAAGAAGCTAGTGAGAACAAAAGGAAAATGAGAGTGACTCATGACAGGGAAGTGAAAAGAATGAGGAGAGAAGCAGTTGCAGATGCAATCCCCAAATCTGATAAGGGACCTGGTTCAAAAGGAAAGAAAGAGAAGTTTGAGATGTAACTGACAAGAGAAGAGAGGATTAAAGTTTTAGGAACTCATAAGGTTTTTAGTGGTAGGGTATTTGAACCTGATGTGTTACCAAAACCTGAAAATGTGATCTTTTAGATGCGGTTGAACTACAATCATGGACTCACTTGTTTGTTGGTTATGTCCTAGTTATGCATAAACCACAAGTGAGGGATTTCATAGCAATGCAATTGTTGAAGATGATGGTAGTCTAACTACAAAAATTGGTGAAAGAAAATTTCACATAAATGAAATCTTTTGGGAGAAGTTCTGAAAGTGCCCATAGAAGGGATTAGGTCGGTGGTTGAAAGGACCTATTCCAAATACTTTATGATAGTCTATGGAGAAATGCCAAGGATGAACACTGTTGGTGTTCCAAAGATATTTTTTGAAGGGCAGATATCAATTGTTCTTTGAATTTATGAACAAATTCATGCTTCCTCGTTCAGAGAGAAGGGCAGTAGCTTCTGCCATTGATTTGTTTTTAATGGAAAATTTAAGCAAGTTTGAGCTTATAAACCTCCCATAAATTATTTTGGAGCATATGGGCAAGGTTTTGACTTTGTAGAATGGAAAACACGATTTAGCATACTAGTATTTTCTAACCAAAGTGTTTCAACATTTTGGGATTCCTTTGGAACCAAGAGTAAAGGGCACTGTGAAACAAACCTTCTCTTCAAATACTCTTATGGAATGTGAGTGTAGTGTATTTGAGTAGGATGTCTGAATTGTCAGCTAAACAAGAGAGGCTCAAACAAGAAGTTGAAAACAAAATCTCTCTTCTGAGCTCAAAAGATGCAAAGATAACCTTATTGAAGGCTAAGTTGGTTCAAGCTCAAACTAAGAGACAAGGTTCGGATAAGGTGATGAAGTTGAAGGCCAAAATACTAGTCTTTAGGCAAAATAAAAGATTGTAATGGATTTGAGTAATTTAAATGAAAACAATTGCAAAATAATAGTAATCTCCTTAAAGACAAGTAGCTATATAGATGTAATTGTATCAATCAAAAGTTTAACTTCAAAAAATGTAAAATACACTCATCACATTAAATACATAATTACCCTTTAAATACATATTAAAGTTTGGTGATGATTGAAGTATGAAAAGTGGCTTTTCATATTTTTTGTATTATTTAAAATTTAATTTTGTTGGCTATAAACGTATTTCCTCCAATTTTCAATTGCTATGTAGACTAAAAAATAATCATGTAACGAATTACCCCCTTTCGTCCAAAGAAAATATTACTCCATACATTGATATATTATATATTAAAATTTTTATTTTAAAATACTGAAGTTCATTATTATATTATTATTTAATTATAAGTAATTTTTTGTAAGTAAAATGTATTCAAATGAATATTTTTAATTCTCATGATTCCTTCCATCTTCTGGAACTTATATTTCTAGTGCTTTATTACTCATTGATATTATCTTCTTATTTTTTTATTTTATTTACATTTGTCCTTCCATATTTTGAGTCATAACTTGTAATAATACTTTTCACTCATAAATGGAGTTTTTTCAAAGCTATTTAATATAAATTTATTTTTGTCAAATTTCATAAGTTTATGATTCGAGGGACAAATTTGGTGGGATACAGTAAGATAAAGATACTAGCGTATTATCAACATGAGGTTTGCCTCTATAAGTTTTTATACGGACAAATCTATAACACATTTTTCTATTTTTTTAAAACTAGTAACTTAAAAAAAATTATATAAATACACAATTTATCTTATCATAATTTTTAAAATTTCCTACCATTTGAAAAAATTACAAAAGTCTCATTTTTTTACGTTCTTTCTCCTCCCATATGATACTTAATATTAACTTTTCCCCACTCAATTTTTACTAGCATGTTATTATGGCTATTTTCAATTTTAGAGTCCAATTAGTTGTCAATTGCATTAGTTAATTATCCATAATTAATTTCAAATTAAAGCTAATCCATGATTAATATTAACACAACTATTTCTTTCCGTTTCAAATTTTTCCTCCTTTTCAAAATTATTTTCACACAATTATTTCTTTCTTTTTCAAAATTTCATTTTCATTCTTTGTTCCAAAGTTTTCCCTAAACTGATTTTGTCCATTTGATCAGCGAAATTTTTCAATGGATTCTCAAACAATAAGCGACGATGCCAACACCATCCATTGAAGAGGATTCCCAAGAAGAGACAGAGGTCATCAAGAATGTAGCTTCAACTTCAAAACTCAAAGTCCCAAAATGACATGCAAAAAATGGGAAAAGGAAAAACTCATTACCACTTGCCTTTTGTTGCCGAAGGTTTGATTACTCAACATAATTTTTACAATTTCTTCATTGTTGAAATAATGTAAGATACCGTTTTCTTTACTTGCTTGTGGGCGGTTCTTTTACATTTTTTTCAGGTATCAAATTTATATTATTTGTTGTTGTGTGTGGCTTTCTATATGAATTTTGTGAATTGATACACAGATTTCATGTTGTTTACATATTGATACATGAAACCACTTTGTGAAAAAAAAAACATAATTCAAGTATCAAATATACTTTTCACATACATTAAATCAAGTATCAAGTATCTACAACACAAATAATCTAAAATTTTGTTCAAGAATATAATCAAATAGACGGATTCAAGTATCAAAACCTTAAATTAAATATATAAATACAAGTATCAAATATAAAAAGAGTAATAATCTAAAATTTTATTCGAGTATTAGAAGAAAAAAATAAACTAATGATACCTTGTTGATTTTGAATCATATAAAGTTCTTATAAACCAAATATCAACACATAATAAAGCATTATAAACCAAATATCAAATCATAATAAAGTATTATAAATCAAGTATCAAATATCATTCTTTTTTAAGCACAAAGTTTTTTCATAGTTTTATAGTGCTTTTTAATATAATTCTTTTGTCTCATATTAAATTCTTTTAAACCTGTCACTGCAAGGATTGTGGTTCAAGGAACTGAGGTGATTTTCGCATTTGCCTAAGCTCAGAGTTACCCAACATACATATTGGTGGGAGTAGTAGGTATCCGATGAAACAATCAAGGTGCGTGTAAGTTGACTAAGAAACCACCGTCATAAATGAAACAGTATGAAGGGAATAGGGGAAAAAAGAAAGGTTGATCCATTCAAAGTTGTGATAGCACATAAGGTAAAGAAGTTCGAATCCTACAAGTTCAAAAACAACATAAACTAGTCCTGCCGCCTTTCAACTTTCTGCATCCACTGCTTCTCACTGAAGAGACGGTACGAATAACTCATTGAATAGCTCCATAAATTCATATTCCAATTGCAAAAATATCAATCTATATCATGAAGGTTGTGTGTTCGATTCACGCCGGGTTCAAAACCCCCCGAAACATTTCGGTCCCTACCTTTTCTTCTAGTTTATTCTGCTTATGTGTTTTTGAGACAGGGTTCCAGGAAACAGTCTCTCTACCTCTATGAGGTAGTGGTAAGATCCGCGTACATTCTACCCTCCCCAGACGACCCTACTTGTAGGATTCCATTGGGTATGTTATTATTGTTGTTTATCCTGAATCCACAACGATCAACAATAAGCAAGCATGGCAGATAATCAAATATGGTGATTTCGACAACTAAATTATTTGAGAAAGGACAGTAATTGATATGTAAAAATATCAAAGCTCAAGAAGGGCCTAGCTAATTCCTAACTGACCATCGTCAGTAACATTTTCGGGACCGTTGGTGACTAAAATCTATTGCAGGAAACAGGTAATTAGTGATAAGAAAGATCATGAGCACATGTATGGCTTACCTTAAATATAGCAGCTTGAAGCTCTGAGAAGCTTTTTTCAGAGGACAAGTCATCAAGAGGCTCATTTTTCAAGTAATGCCTGCAAAGATCTATACTATGAAACATCTGATTAACATGGAAATTTGATGGGAATATACCTGCAAGAGTTCAGGAGCATCTTCCTCCAGTGCTGCTTGAACTGAACCTCTGCAGTTTGTAGGAAAAAGATATGGATTAAATGTGTATAGTATACGTAAATACATAAATGTGAGCATGTGTCTGTTGAGGTTTCAGTGATAAGTTGATGAACTGTAATTGAACAGAGAGAAGGAAAAAGATGCTGGTGTGCAATCAGAGACAGAACAAGCTGTTTCAGTTGAGCTCTCTACAACTCTATCTATTTTAATAAAGGAGCCATTCTCTTAGTGTACAGCTTCAGTCGCTCTGATAACACCATATTATCCGGTTCATCTTCAGTAAAACTCATAGGTAATTCCAACTCCACTTTTCACACGAACCATGTGCAAATTTCCCATTTCATTATTCACAGTAGGTTCAACCTTGACATGTACACTAGTCATTCCCAAGAGAGAGCACTTCAAGTATCTTGGGTCTATAATCCAAAGGATCATGACAGGCAATTGACAATGATATTGCTTACCGTGTTGGAGCTGGGTGGTGACATAAAGGCTCGCCTCTGTGATACATTGCGATAAGAATGTACGTACAAGACTTAAAGGTAAGTTTTACAGAGTGATGGTGAGACCAACACTTTTGTGGGGCCTGAGTCCTAGCAGTTAAGAATGTCCACATTTAGAAGATGAAGGTAGCGGACGTGATGTTGCTCAGATAGATGTGTAGGCATATTGGGAGAGGTATGATTAAGATTAAAGTTATACAAGAAAAGGTGAGAATGGCCTCCGTGGCGGACAAGATTAGGAAAGCAAACATGAGGTAGTTTGGACATAGAAGAGGAGGTGCAAGAATGCATCAGTGAGGAGGTGTGAGATGTTGGTTATAGAAGGAGTTAGGAGAGGTAGAGTAGGCTGTAAAATAACTAGAGGAAGTGATTATACTGGAAAAAGTATCTTGCGCCTCTTCCAAGCGAACAATTGCTAGCTATAGATATTACCATGACCTTTGTTGTTGGCCTCCCAAGGACCAAAAATGGTAGGGATAGATTCATTATATTGTTGTGAATAGATTTATAAAGTATCTCACTTTGTTGCTGGTCATAAAAGTGATAATGCATCTCATGTTGCTACTTTATCTGTTCATAATGTGATGAAAATGCATGGTGTTGCCACAAAATTGTTATTGATAGGGATTCCAAATTTCTTAGCCATTTTTGGAGGCGTTTGTGGGGAAATTTGGGAACTAAAGTTGCTCTTTTCTACTTTTTATCACCCTCAAACGTATGGTTAAACTGAGGCGGTTAATAGAACCTTTAGGGAACATGCTTAGGGTATGATTAAAGTGAAGTTAACTTCTTGGGAGGATCAATTGCCACTAATTGAGTTTGCATATAATAGAACTATTCATCGATCTATTTGAATAACCCTTTTAGTGTGTGTTTATGGTTTTAATCCCTTGACTCCATTAAATATAACTTATTTCCCTAAAGATTTTATTGTGAATGAAGATGCAAAAGCTAAGGCAAAAGAATGAAGAACAACCATGAGAAAGTAAGAATGTGAATTGAGAAGGCCAACAAAAGTGCAACCAAAAGAACCAACAAAGGGTGAGAAAGAGTCGCCTTTACACCCAGTGATTGGATGCTGGTTCATTTTAGGAAGGAAAGATTTTCCAAGAAAAAGGAAGAATGGGCTTATGCCAAAAGGAGATGGACCTTAAGTGCTTGATAAGATTGGAGATAATGCTTACAAAGGGGACTTACCAAGTGAGTATTTGGTCCATAATTTTTTCAGTACAAGTGATTTATCCTCTCTTTTTTTCATACAGATGTGGTGAATTCAAGGATAGATTCTTTTGAAAAAGAGGGAGGGTGATGTAGATCAAAGTGGCCTTTAACAAGAAATCAATCAAGCTAAGACCCTTCAAGCATTAGAAGCTTTATGGAAGAAGATGGAACCTTTGGAAGAAGATGGAACCTTTGGAAGGTTCTATTGGAAGACTCGAAGATATTCAATATATTAAGTGCTCTACTAATTTAATAAGATTGTAAATTTGATGAGGGGCAATTGGGTCTTTCTTTACTGCATTTGCGCTATAGTAGAATATTAGGGTTTCATAATTAGCTTTTGACATATGATGAATTTCGCCTCTTCCTAGACCCTAAAAATCTTTTCTTGAATTTAAACATTTTTTCTTTGTAACGACCTCTAATTTTTCTAGCTCAAATAAGTCTAGAAGTCCAAAAATTGAAAGATGAAATTTCTTCAGTGGGTTCTGCAAAATCATATCTACGGCCCATAGAAAAAATTACGGACCGGTAAATGGAGGCTCATAGATGCCCCTAACACTTAGAATATTTTGAGCAAAGGGGCCCGGACCATGAGCTGGTCTACAAACCGTAGATTAATCTACGACTCATAGACCAGGCGTCATAGAAGGGGAAGGGACTTGGCAAAATCTGAAAGCTGGGATGAATGTACGAAGGGGGGGGGGGGGGGTGACTTGTAAAAGAGTCTATGAGCCGTAGACATGGGCTCGTAGACTGAAGGGCAAAAATTGAGTTTCTAAAGTTTGGGAGGTGTCACCATAAAAGAGCACTTTACAGACCATAGTTGATTTTATGAATCGTAAGAGTCCTGGAAGGGTGAAAATTTTAAGTGTGAGGGGTGTTTTACGAGGGGTCTTTATAACTCGTAAAATGAATGACAGGCTGGAAAAGGTGTTTGTAGATTGATGTACAGAGGCATGTTTTAAAGGTTCAAAATGTAACTAGGATGAAACCCAACCTACAACCCTTAGGTTGGGTTCATATACGGGGTACGACAATTTTTAAAGAAGCACAATTTTTTCATTGTCCTGCATCCTAAGCCCAATACTACGTATTTTTGAAGTTATTTTACTTCTTAATCAGCAACCCATGATCCTATTCCATCACTCACACTTAAAATTTTGAGAACTAACCTGAAGAAGACAGACTACGCTTCCAGGCATTCATCAGCATCTCTAAGATTTGAGTTCTATCTTCGTATTCTCAGGTACGTAAGGCCCCTCCAAAATTCATCCTACGTTAGTCTTAACATCTTGAAATATCTAGTTTCCATCCTTTATCATGTTAATTATTGGAACCAGTAGCCTTCATAGTGAGTAAATTCCAGTATAGTATCTGTTTATGCTGTTTTCATGAAGGAAAAAAATCATGGCATTTAAGGATTTCACTATTGAGTTAGGTTATCAAGTACTCGTTGCTTTTAATTGTTGAACTAGTATGAATCCTAAAGATTTCATGAAAAGCTATTGGTTTTGAACATTGAGTTGAGTTAAAATATAATTTGAGTATCTATGATTTACAAGCAGCTAAGCATGAAATCTATGTTTTTATCAAGTTTGAGAAAAGTTGAGAAAATACAGTAGCTGAGCTAATTAGTCCCAAAAATTTAAAGAAATATTTTTTGAATAATAGTACTGTTACATGTAGGAGCATATAAATAAAATTTTAGGAGTAGTATTGAGCACTGATATGAATAAGAGTAGTAATAACTCGAACTCACAAACTACATAGCTAGTATAGGATAGGATTGTACCAAGTGTTCAGTTCCTCATATACCATTGAGATGACCCAATTTAGATGGATCCATAAGTACTTTGTCCCTTACCTCTGGCGAATTATGGGATGGTTCTGGCAACATAGGCAAAACGTTGTATCATCACGAGATTCATAGTGATGGTTATCGGTTAGAGAAACTCTCCAAGCTAAAGTATATTATTTTCTAGCATATTGAATTACATTTTTTATACATTCTGCATACTCTATTTCTTACTGCTTTACTGTTCTAAACTTATATTTTAAGTTATATTTGAGTACAATGTCCTGTGATAAGTTTCCCTCTTTTTGGCCATCTTACATGCTAGTACATTCTACGTACGTACTGATGTCCTTTGGACCTACAACTTTTCATGATGCAGACAGGTGATCGAGTCCCTTAGCAGACGTACCGTTGAGGTTCAGCATTCCATAGCTATTGGTGAGACCTTCTTTCGTCCAAAGGTTTTGATGTATTTTCTTTTTTGTTTTAGTACTCTATTTTAGTTCTGATTACCTGTAACGCCCACGAAATTACCGAAATACCCCTCAAAGAGAGGGGTGCGAGAAACGTGCCTTTCGATGCTCGGATCGGAAATCCGAGAGCGGATTCATGATCAGCACTGAAAATGGAGTGGGGGAAAGGTCTCGGTCGAATTTTAGAGCAACCGAGTCAAAAGATAATTTTTCGTTCCAAAACGAAAAACAGTGAGCCTCCGCGACGGAACCGCGATGCGGACTGGTCGCGGAGACACACTTATCTTTTCCTGAAAATTTCGACGGAGTTGAATTTCCGAAAATACACTGTCCGCGACCAGTCCGCGTCGCGGACTGTGTTACTTCAGGACGGGATTTAATTTCTTAAAATTTCCAAGGGCATTATGGTCCAATCCCACCTATCCTAAATGTACCCCTATGACCTATATAGGTCGGTTTTCACGAAAAAGGGTTGAAAAACCCCATTGAAGAAGTCTTCCTAAGGTTCTTAAGGCTAGGGCTTGAAGGAGGTTGAGGAGAGCAAGAGGAAAGAAGGTGCTTTAGTGTAACTATCTTCTTTCAGGTATGTAAGGCTAAACTTAAAACATGGGAATGTCCTTCCATGTGCCCCATGAGTAATGTATTAAAGTTTAATGGTGAATGATGTTAGGGTAATGAAGTGAAACATGTTAATTCATGTAATGTAATGAATAAATGCCATTATTTTATGCATAAACCTACATATTTTCCTGCATTGATGATGACCCTCATAAAAACCCTCATGCATCCTTTTTAAACTATTTTCTTGAAAAGCATTTAGTTAAAAACCCCATACCTATTGTATATGTATCCTAGAAAAGCATGCATGATGAACATGGGTGTGTGTGTAGAGTCTAGAGTAATGATAAATTAATGAATGATAAATGTTGAGAATGTGAGTGTGGGATTGTCTCTAAGTTGAGAGTCAAAGTTCCTAAACGAGTGTCCCTAAAGTCAATGATGTTGATGTTAATGAGATGGAATGACAATGATGTAAATGTTGATGTAAAGGAGATGCTAATGATAATGTAATGTGTCCCTATGGGACAAATGAATGTTGATGCCAATGATAACGTATTTGGCCCCTATGGGGACTAATGATGATGAAATGCGTCCCTATGGGACTAATGAATGTTAATGTTTTATGAGCAATGTCGAGTCCTGGGAGGAGTATTGAGCACCGAAATGGATAGAAAGGTGAGTCCCACCTGAATCCATTAACTACGTGGCCCGCGTAGGAAGAGAGGATTGAACCGCAACGCGGATGGCACCTTTCTTGTCCCAAATGAGGACTAATATTTTCTAATGAATGTCCTTTGCCCCGGGCAGGGTATTGGACGGATGTAGCAACGGCATCGCTTCGTTGTATCATCACTGGCTCATAAGTGATGGTTGTCGGTTAAAGAAACTCCCAGTTAGGCCTTCTTGAAAAGGGTTTTCTAAGGGTACTCCAATGAAATGGTCAATGTTAATGAAAAGGTCAATGTTAAGGTTTCCCTGATGTAAATGTTAAGGTCTCATGATGATGTGCGTTATGTTTGTATATTCCTAACAATGTGTTTTCAGCTATTTTACATGCCAGTACATTCCACGTACTGACGCCATTTGGCGCTGCATCGTTTCATGATGCAGATACAGGAGCTAGAGGACTTCAGCAGCCGCCCCGTTGAGGTCAAGTGTTTCCAAGTTCTGACTGTGGTGAGCCTCCTTGTTTCCGGAGGAAAACCTTTATTTATGAATGTTATCCTGTTCTTTGAGTCGAGTAGCCATGGTATGTCATGGTCCTCTTCTTAGACGTTTTAAGGAATGTTAGAGGCTTTGTAGACATAATGATGTAGTCAAGGTGAATGTTTTGACAACTGAGCAATAATTCCTTGCTTGGTTTTGATGATCAAATTGAGGTTTGGCCATTGGCCCACTATTTTAAAGTATTGTTTACTATTTCCTTCCGCAATGTCTATAATAAATGATGTGATGAAGCTAAGTGGTTCGCTTGGGGGCTAGCAATAGTCTCTGAGTGCCGGCCACGCCTAGGGTACCCTCCCGGGGCGTGACATTACCGTAGGCTTGTCACAGTGGTTGACTCAGAGACTATTTTAGAGGTTCCATAAACCAGATGACTATTGTTTAGTTCTTTCCTTTAGTTGTTGTTGGGATATCTTGATTTCTCAAGTATTGTAGGGATTATTACATTACTTTACATGCCATGTTATTAATTCTAGCATGTCACTTGTTTAAGTCTTCTGCTAAGTAATGTCACCAGGGCAAGTGGTTCGTTTGGAGCCAATAATGATTTTCGAGTACCGTCCACGTTTGAGGTGTAGACGGAAGGCGTGACAGTCTTACAATTTGCAAGGTTATTATGTTCTTGAGGGATTTGAATAGGTTAGGTGCTCTTAATTCCTAATTAAGTAGTGTTTTGATTAGTTTCACCATTACATCTTTTAATAGTTTGAATTTAAAAATGTCCACCCCTTTTGTTGCTATCTTTGAATTCTACGTTTTATCTTCTTGTTTCACATCAGCTTTCAACAACAATAACATACTCAATAAAAAAATAAAAATGGCATCGTGCTAAGTAAAGAGAGATGTGCAAGTGGGAGTCCATTATATAGGTAACAGAAGCCAAAAGATAATCAATCATTCAACACTTTCATTTTTCTTATATCATGTATAATTGATTTCTCAACATCCATAAACCATGATAACAGTAAAATCAAGCTACAGGCAAGCTTCAATAGGAGTAATTGTCATTTAATACCTGTGAATCACATTGCTCATCTTCCTTTTTCATGATGGTATCAACTGAAGATCTGCATACATGTTACCCCCAATGTCAAATGCAAAATGTACCCCTCTTTTATTCGAAAATTTTTGTTGAAAAGATAAGTAACTTTTGGTATGGATGATATGAAGTTGCTATGGATGCTTATAGAAAAATGAATGTTGCGATCGCAAAAGTGGAGAAGGAAGAATGGGAGCGAGATGAGATTGATCGATGCCGGTGGGACAGCAAATGAAATCAATGATTGCCAACGGTGCAAAAGCTTCTTTTTTCTAATGGCCGCTCTACTCAAGGAACTGCACAAATGATGAACTGAGCCTGATCTTTTAAGCTTTTTTATTTAGAAAAAATTTATCATGACATCATTGATGATAAATTATTTCTAATAAAAAAAAAGCTTAAAAAGCCGAGCCCATTTCATCACTTGTGTAGTTCCTTGAGTAGTGCGGCCACCAGAAGAAGTTTTTGCACCATGCTGCTTGTTGGCGATCATTGATTTCAGTCATGTCCCACCAGCTTCCGATCAATCTTATCCCACTCCTGTTCTTCCTGCTCCGCTTTTGCGGCCGCAACATTCATTTTTCCATAAGCATCCATAGCAACTTCTTTCTATATCAGCCGAAAAAAAAAATCGTTGTTTTCTAGGGTTTTTGCTTATGGATTTTTGCGATGAGGGTTCCAAGAAACAGTATCTACTTCTACGAGGTAGTGGTAAGATCTGTCTACATTCTACCCTCCCCATACTCCACTTATGAGATTCCACTGGGTATATCGTTGTTGTTTTCTAGGGTTTTCAATGGACAAATGATTTTTCTATGCTCATACGATCAAATGCACAAAAGAAATGTAAAGAGGGAGAGAAGAATTTTTTTTTTTTTTTCTATGTGTGTGTGAGCATTTTGTTTCAAGAGAAATATGAATATAAAGGTGAGAGAATGGATTTTGTAAATCTTTCACTATTTAGTGCTATTTTCATAAGTTGGGCTTTGGTGGGCCAAAATTTTTGGGCCGGTCCGTGATTTGTCTCAATAAGAAAAATTATATTGTATAGTTGTTTGTCAAAATAATAGTCAATTAATATATATTTTATGTATTATTATAGGATGTACATGAAATGTATATTGTCAATATAAAATAATGTGGATTTTTTTATATGTTTGACTAACAAATTTAATTATTTTTACTAACTAGTCAAATATGTAAATTGCCCAAAAAAAAATTTTTTGAAATTTTTTACAAGTTTTTTTGCGTGAAAAATGAAATTTCTCTAAAAAATTAGTCAAAACAGGGAAAAAATTGAAGATAGATTTATTTTAAAAATATGGTCAAACATATATTTGAATTAAAAATTTACAAACTCTAATTTAAAATTTTTCTGTCCATAATAGGAGTCTTAGTGGACTGAACTTGCCCTTTTTAATTTAAAATTTATGATCTAATCGATTGCATTTTATACCCTTAATGTATATTTTATTTTCTGATTTGCACCCAAGCTATTTATTTTTTGTAAAGACTTGCGCCCTAACCATTTCAAATTCTTGCAAACCAATTATAAAACCACTCTTTAATAAATTCTCTATGAGGGCAAACAAAAATACAAATAACATGAAAAAAAAATGACATTATATTTGAAATAAATTATCACACATATAGATTCATGTAAAATGAGTTAGATAAGACTAGTACTGGTGGCTCTGGAAAATAAATGTATATTATCGCATGATGCACATAAAATATATATTTTTGATATAAGATAATGTAGATTTTTTTTATGTGTGTGGCTAACGAATATAGTAACTTGCCCCGACAAGAATGGTCTTCGAAAAAAAATTGTGAGTCAAAGTGAAATTTCTCTAAAATAAAATTAGTTCATAATTGGAAAAATATCGAAGACAAATTTTTAAAATTTGATTTGAAATATATGGTCAAACAATTCATATAGATGGTCAAATAAACATTGAAGATAAATTTATAAAATCTTATTCAAAATATATGGTCAAACACTAGTGTTCATTGCATTTTAGACCCTTAATGTTTGTTTTATTTTGTAATTTACACCCTATTATAGTATTATTATATTACTTTCACTTAACCTTTTAAATTTATTGCAAACCAACAAAATCACTCTTTTTTATAAATTTTATTTTAGGGAAAAGTAGGAACACAACATAAAGAAATTGTTGATATGCCAGCTTTTAGACATATTCGCATAATAAATACTTTTTTGTCTCAATTTATGCGATATATTTTTATTATTTTAAAAATATATTCTCTCCCTCTTTTATAGAAAATATGTTTTCCATAATCTCCTTCCATACCGGAACTCGCTACGAAGTCAATCCTGCTACTCTGTAATAATTATTGTCATATATATATAAGGAACACATTAATATATATGTATCCATGACTTGAAAGTTATGTTCTTTTTTATTTTCATGGTTTCTTGTGTTTGATCTGTGATTTTACAATTTATCAAGAAACATTAACGATAAAATGACGAAAAAATGTAAAATTGTAAGTTAATCTCGAATCATTCACGATAGAAGGTGGAAAGAGCTTCAATTCTATCCTAAAACAAATAAATTAATTTTAGAAAAATAACTTTTTTATTTGTATTTTCAGTTTTGACCTCATGTAAAATATGTATAAAAAAAAAAGAAGAAGATTTTATCAATTTTCAATAAATTGAAAAGTTAAGGTGCAAGCCATCAAAAGAAAAATCAGAATAGAATGTAAATCATAAAATAAAACACATTACAGGTGCAAAATTTAACAAACACTCTAAACACTAGCTTAATAAGTATTCTCATTGAATAATCATTTACTTTTGACTTAAAACTTTTTATTATTTGTCGATGGTTAAAAGTGCAAAATTATTCATTTCAGAGTCATTAACTATGTTGGGTATTTGTCCCAAGTTATAAATCCTAATTGGTTTTCCTTTTAGGAAAAGAAAAATAGAAATTCTCTGTATTTGATTAGTTTTTTTTCTTCTAGAAAAATGGACTTTATAAATATAAGTTCATTTCTTCTAGTTTGGTAGCATTCACTATGTAGTCATAAGGGTTTGAAAGTTTTGTGTAGGGAGTGAAACGGTGAGCCACAAGTATTATACTAAGACTTGTGTGCAAGGGCGGATCTAGGAAGGGGGGAAAGGGTTCATCTGAACCCCCTCGGCGAAAAATTACACTGTATATATAAGGTAAATTTTCTTTATTTTTGTGTATATATCAAACTTGAACTTCTTAAACAATAAAAAAAGTCTAACATAATGATAGGTCTCTTTTAAATGAACCTTATGCTCAAGGTTCGAATCCCACTTAAAGCATTATTTTTTAGCTTCTTTTAATTATTCCTATGGAAATTGTATTTTGTTGGTTTATTCGCATATTTATACTTTTATATTTCGAACCCCCTGAGTTAAATTCCTGAATCTGTCACTACTTGTGTGAAGCTCTTTGTATTTCGAGTGAATTGTGCGAGGTCATTTCTTTCAATATTTTGTACATTATTTTATATAAAATAGATTGCTTATCTCCTTTTGTAGACGTAGGTCGGCTGACCATACCACATTAAATTATTTTGTCTTTTTTTGTCATATTTATTGTTTGTCTTCTTATGCATGATCATTCAAGATTTACCTTACTAGTTTTCGCATAACACTTGATTATTTGGATTTTAACAAGATATAATTTCGTGGTGGAAAAAGTATTGCATATGCACGGAGAAAAACAAAGTAGGATGGCCATTAGATTGCTTATATTTAGTTCTTAGTTGAAATATAATTACAAAATAATAACTCTTTTGAAATGAAAAAAATATGTGAACAAAAAATGTTATACTTAAAATATAGAAAAACTTCAGGAATGATTGAAACTAGGGATGGTAATGGGCGGGGCGGGCAAATACAGGTTGAGTTTAGAGCTATGTGAGGTGGGTAGGTTTAAAGTTATGTGGGGCAGGGGGGGTGGAGGTGGGTTGGTGTAACCATTTTAAAACTAATGCGGGGCAGGGTGGGGTAGGTTGCGGGGTTTAAAAAATCAAATAGGAATTTGAGAAAATTAAATCTGTGTAATTGGTAAAAATCAAATATATAAACTTTTTATATTAAACATTGACTTTAGTTTTATGTTTTTCTAAAATTTAAACTAGACATGCCCAGTAAATTTTTAGTTGTTAAAATGTAATTAAAAACTTTTAATTAATGACTAAGAAATAATTATTGAAATGTCAATTAAAATAGCTAATTAGTTGTTGAAATGTTAATTAGCGAAAAATTTTAAAAAAATTATGAATTTTTATTTTTCATATTAAATTCAATTAAAAAATAAAAAAACTTAAAAATTCAAGCGAAAAAAAGCGAGGCGGGTTGAAAATTAAAAAAAAATCATCATACAAAGTGCAACAGAACAATTTAAAAAATTTACAAATTAAGCTGCACCCATTCAGCATCCGCCCCATTATCATTCCTAAAATCAGGAGTGACAAGCAAAAATGGGCCAGAGAACGTCCTTTTTCTCCCATTCTTTACCTTATTTAGTTCTTTATTATATGTGTGATATTATGATAATTGTTGCTAACCTTCTAAAACTTTTACTTTACTTAGATGGATCCTTGGGAGATTATTTTTTACTATTTCATTACTTATTTATTTTAGTAACTTTTAAATTTTCAATAACCATTTGAATTAGTAACGTAAGCTTTGAGACTGACTTGAGAATTATCCATATTTTTTTATAGTTATTAATTAGCTTGAAATTCATTTTTATGAATTTGACCTAATTATTTAGCTTAAAATCTTGATTCGGATAAATTGTTGAGTTAAAAATATTTTTTTATTTTTGAATTGTTTTATTTTAATCACTTTAAATAAAGATTTTTCATAAGTAAATTGAGTTCTATTAAAATTAGCCAAGCTTTTTAATCCATCAGTCAATTGCGTTTTAGCCAAACCTTCCTTAGAAGATTGCTTGAACTCTTACTTGACTCTAATTTATTTAAAAGGTTACTTTCAAAATTTCTTTTTAAACGATATTCTTAATTTTTCTAAAATTAAATGGCGACTCATATTAATCAAATTTGTTTTCTAAAATAAATTCAAAAAATGAGTGTTTTTATCCAAGTTGTGAAAAAGTTTTGAAACTTACTTTTCACAATCGAATCATAATAGGTGTGGTATCATATTAAATGTTAAATGACATGTCGGTCAAATAAAACGGTCAATTAAATCACGTCACGTATTGAAATTAACATAATATGTTAGTCAAATCAAAGGTGTAGGTCTCATGTACAACTGATATTTTAACTAATATAAAAATATCAATTTCAATTGATTGGTTGAAAAAAATTGTCTCGTTACAATAGTAGGGACAATTTGATATTACGTGTCACGCGACGTATTGGTCAAGAGAAAGGGTCAAATAAGACTATGCCGCGTATTGAAAGTGGCATAATGTATCTAGTCAAATCAAATGTATATGCCTCATGCACAATTAACATGTTTCAACTAATAGAAAAATATCAACTTCAGTTTCATGGGTTGAAAAAACTTGTCCTATCACAACTCTAGGTGCGGTTTGATGTCAAGTGCTAAACGATGCATTGTTAAGTGAAAGGGTCAATAAGATCATGTCATGTATTAAAAGTGACATAATATGTCCGGTCAAATCAAATCTGTATGTCTCAATTGCTTCCCAAACGACCCCGTTTCTTCAATTTTCATACGAACACGTATAATTTACCATGCTTAGCACATGTTCAAGGACACCAGAAGGCTTCAAAAATGTTCCTCCAACAGAATTATTTTCTCCATATGCATGTATATAGTTTATATATTATTTTTCATATTCGGGTATTTATATATTTTTTAAGGTTTAAAATTGATTCATTGTTAAGATTAAGAATAAATTTAGATTATATCAAATTTATAATAGATTAATGCAATAGGGGTGATTTGCTATCACGTGTCAACGAATGTGTCGATCAAGTGAAAGATCAATATTGTCACGCTCTGGGAGGGTACTCTAGACGAGGCCGACACCAACAGACTATTGCTAGTCCCTAAGTGAATCACTTGTAGGGCGGACATTCTTTGGTTCGAACCGAAAAAACCGACCGAATCGAATTTTTTTAAATTTCGATTTCGGTTAATCGGTTTATTCAGTCGGTTTCGGTTTTAAATTTTAAAATATTGATAATTCGGTTCGGTTATCGGTTTTAATTTTTTTTATTTTGGTTAACCGAAAAATCGAATTTTTTTTTATGTCCAGATAAACTTCTTCTTTGATGGAAAAATAAAAATGCTATAGTACAACCTTTGGAAGAGTGTCCTTGTATATATAAAGAGTATAAAGACATCCTAAGATAATATGTCTTAGAAACATCAAAGCTACAGTGGCAAAATAGCTAATCTTTCTCGACAAGTCCGAAAAATATGAATATACATACATACATACATATATATATGTGTGTGTGTGTGAATAGATTTTTGCCATACCTTCTTGGCCAGAAATGAGATGATATTGTGGTTAAGTTCACTGAGAATATTACAGGAGCTCCAGAAAACTCGCCTCTGCTCGGCTACCTATTAGTTTTGGCTGCCTACATATGTTATAACTTATAAATTATAATACATATAGTGTAGGCCCAACATGAACTAGTAATTTTCCAAGCCCAATCGGGCAACACATACTTTACTGAACGCCCAATTTCAGTTTCAAATAATATTACTTTACTTTAATGAAAAATAAAATTCCTAAATCCTAATTGCTAACATAGAACAGATATGTCAAGGAATGAAGGAATCAAATGGTAGACTTTTGATTTATAGGTTATGACACTTCAAATAGTAATTCAATACATGTAACTGTTCACATTTTTAAATAATGGCCTCATTAATTGGTTACTAATATAGAGTAACTTATCTTTATAGAGTTGTAGTAATGTTTTCTTATATGTAATCAATTAATTTTCATCGAAAAAAAAGAGTCAGAAATAATATTCAAACCGAAAAATTAAACCGAAATAAACCAAACCGAAATTGCAAAAACCAAACTGAACCGAATTTATTTCAGTTCAGTTTCGATTTATATTTTTATTAAACCCAAAACCGAAAAACCAAACCGAATTTCACAAACCGAACCGAACCGACCGAATGCCCAGCCTTAATCACTTGTCCTCATCACATTCATTCAATAAACTCTATCAATCAGCGGAAGACAAAAAGGAAGTAATAGGCACATCTCATCTAATCTCAAAGTAAGGTTAAAAGTAAAAAGGCTAGTAGAAAGAAACTAGCTCGACAAGTCTCGACATGAACATTCGAATCTAGTCTATAAAGCCTCTATCACTATCATATGGTGCCAATGACAGACCCATGGCTACCTCAAAATAAAGTAAAGTTAATCAAGTCTAACTAATAGCAAGATGAAATAAATGCTAGGATCCTCCGAAGTAAGGGAGGCTCAGTACCAATCTGCTGAACATCTCATATCCTCAACGATGCGTCTGTTGACGATCTCTAACATTTGTATTTGAATCATGAAATGATGGAGCGCTGAGTGGCATCAGTAAGGACAATTTACGATATGTAAAATAGCTTAATGAAACAAAACAGATAGAATAATATAGAAATAACATCAACTCAAAATAATATTGTCATGTCCCGGGATGGTACCTTAGGCGTGGCCGGCACCCAGAGACTATTGGTAGTCCCTAAGGGAACAACTTGGCCTCATCACATTCATTCAATCAATAATTCGAGACAATCAGCAAAAGACAAAGAAGAGTAATAGGCACATCTCATCCAGTCTCAAAATAATATTATAAATAAAAGGCTAGTGGAAAGAAAGTAGCTCAACAAGTCTCATCATCAACACTCGACTCTAGTCTATGAAGCCTCTATCATTATCAAATGGTGCCAATGACAGACCCATGGCTACCTCAACTTAAAAAAAGTAAATCTACTCTAAAAGTCTGATTCTAATAGCTTGATGAAAGTACATAATGGTCCTCCGAAATAAAAGAGGTTCACCAACTCTACTGACTGCGATAGACCTTCAACGATGCGCTTGTTGAAAATCTCTAAATCCTGTATATGCATCATGAAACAATGCAGCGGCGAGTGGCGTCAGTACATGGAATGTACGGTATGTAAAATAGCTGAATGAAACAAAAATAGGTAGAATAATATAGAAATAACATCAACTCAAAATAATACTCAATCGGAATGTCAAATATCTATCTAAAGCAAGAATAAAGAGTAAACAAGTGACCTATCAACCAATCAACCTCATCAATCAACTCAATGGAAGTCAACTCAACTCAACTCAACTCGACTCAGATTACTCACAGTAGGAACTTTTTGGGAGTTTCTCTTATCCGATAACAATCACTTATGAGCCAGTGATTGTACAACAATCTCGCTAATATTGCCATAACCATTCCATACTTTTCAGGCAAGGAACGCCTAGGATCAATAAGGGATCCGGAAAATTAATATATTAAGTCCTATTGTTTCAGGACAATAAGGTGAGGACTTGTCCGACTCTAACAGAACTTAATCCATAGGATGAGAACTTGTCTAACTCTAACGGAACTTAGCCCTCAAGGTTAGAACTTGTCCGACTCTACTGGAACTTAGCCCTCAAGATAGGAACTTGTCTGACTCCAATGGAACTTAGCCCACTCCTACGCTTGGCAACGTAGTTAATGAGTGTGATTAGACTTGCTCTTACTCTTACTCATTTCGGTGCTCGATACTCTCCCCAAGACTCAATGCTCATAAGACTCCTCATCTCAACTCAATTATCTCAAATTAGCCTCGTAGAGACTTTCATTATCTCATTAACTCAAACTTAAGGGCCCTCTACTATTTTAGGGACTTTAACTCATCTCGGTTAACTCAATTCTCATTTAAGAACTCAAGGACTCAGATCATCAATTAGAAGAAGTCATTTAGTTAGACTTAAAAACTCAATTATGAAGACTCATAGGATCATCAAGCCGAATTAACTCAATCTCATACTCATATCAAGACTTCACTCAACATACTCAAACCAAGGCTCTAGAATCCATCCTTAGTTTCATGATGCCTGCTCTCACAAATTAACAAATAAAGTTTATACAATATCTCATGAAAAGTATTCAAATCAAGAAAACAAGTTTATGATGATCATCAACATATGAAAATACATTTAATAGGCATAATTTTCAAGAAAAAACATCAAGAATCATGTATATAGACTCTTTAGACTTTCAACTCTTCAATGACCATCTACGGGGCACATGGGAGAACAATCTTATGCTTTAGTTTAGCCTTACATACTTGGTATGAAGGTTTTGGACCATCAATCCTAAAGAACTCTCCTCAATTTTACGCTCCCCTTCGCTTCTTTTTAGCCCTAGTCTTTTTCAAGGACTTAGAATAGGGTTTAAAACCTTTTTTACGCTTAAAACGATCTATTTTTATCATATATTAAGTCTAGGATGGGTTTAGAAAGGTTTAGAATGCCCCTCACAAAATTCAAAAAAAGTCTGTCTTAGGACATGGGATCCGCAACGCGAACAAGGTATATTTTCGGTATTTTTCTCCGAAAATTCTCCGAGGGAGGTTTTCAATTCCGTAGAAAAAATTTTTTGGAATAAAACCAAGTGTTGGTCCGTGGAAGGTGCGCGTTGCACACCCTCATTAGTTTGTGCTTTCGCATCGAAAAATTATCTATTGACCTGGTTGCTCTAAAAATCAACCGAAACCATTGTTCCACTCAATTTTTCATGCTTATCGCAAATCCGGCCTCGAATTTGTCATCGGAGCATGAAAAGACGCGTTATACACACACCTCTCCTCTAGGGGTATTTTGGTAATTTTATCGGACATTACATTATCTCCCCCTTGAAATCATTCATCCTCGAATGATGAGTAAAGGTGGACATCAAGGCACGAATAAACTCAAGACTCATCTCAACACTCACTCAATCAATCAAACTCGCGACTCCTCGTCAACCTCAACAAACTTCACAAAAACTTAGGTCCAGATCAAGAGTAGAGATATTACCTTAACATCCTCACCATCAGGCACAAATAGAACGTCAAAACTCAATCAATTCAAATCGTTTAAACACTTCGTCAGTTAGTCATTTGAACACAAGATGAAGGTCATCAACTCTTGTCGAGAATGGAACCATCGTAATATACAAGACTCTATGGATAACTCTCAAGCTCAGCCCCTCATCTCAACTACACTCCTTTTCATGCCCCTTCATTTCATCAATTTAAGTGTATAGCTCCCATTCAAGTCTGTACTTAACCACATCCGCTTATTCCGTTCAAGCCTAACTCTAAGTCCTAAAATGTTATTCTTAAGATGATCATATTCGTATAATGGAAATTTCTCAATACTCAAGCTCTATGCTTTCACAAGGACTTTCATTAAAAGGTTACTAGTCCTCTTCACTACTTCACCACTCTTACTCCGAACCCTTATTACGAAGTCTTCAATAGTCTATCATCAATACTCGCACAACAACAACCACTCATTCAAGCCTATCACTCTCACACACTTCACTATCTCTAAGAATTATCAAGCCTACTTAGCACTTCTGCCTCCACCATTGAATGAGCTCCCACTCATAGATACACCAACATATTCTTATCTAGAGACACTCTAATTTACTCTTACCTATCTATTGCCCGTAATAAAGTCTCATCTCTTCCTTTGGCAAAACCTATATTTATTACTTCTCCACGCAAGAATAAGCACAATTATACATCTGAAACTTAATACTCTCAATCCTACCATCCACAATGGCATAACAAGCCTATGGACAGTTCGTGCGTAAGATGATATCGGAATCATTCACATTCAACTCAAACAGATCAACTATGGTACCTTTATAGTGCACGAGAAGGGTGCAGTCACCGTCAGCCCACTCAATTAGGATAAACTCTTTAATGAGGGGAGGGTCACAAAAGATGCGACACTTAAATAAAACCAATCATAGTTATAGTGGGGACTCAAACATACGAGTGACATCATCTGGTGGTGTTGACACATATGATTGGGCTTTGTAGGACCACATTGGACATTTCTACTGTAGGTGACCCATTGTAACGACCTGGCTCAACATTGTGAAGTATTGTCCGCTCTTGGGCCTAGCCCATCACGAATTTGCCCCTTTGGGCTCACCCCAAAAGGCACCTCACAGTATATAGACCAGTCCTTTTCTTATATACCCAACATCTCTCTTATGTTTTGCCGATGTGGTACTTCTCATCTCAAGATGGGTTGTTACATATTCCCCCCCCCCCCCATGGACTTAGTGTCCTTATTGAGGTTTGCCCCACCATATGGAATTCACCTAGACTCAGCATTGGGGTTTGCCCCGTCCACCGGGATTCGCCTAAACTCAGTTGAACTCTAATCCACATCGACAAGGCTGACATAAGAGTGGCTCTCATACCACCTGTAATAACCTGGCCCATACTGTGAAGTATTGTTCGCTCTTAGGCTTAGACCATCACAAATTTGTCCCTTTGGGCTCACCCAAAAGGCGCCTCACAGTATATAGACCAGTCCTTTACTTATATACCCAACATCTCTCTTGTGTTTTGTCGATGTGGGACTTCTCATCTCAAGATGGGTTGTTACACCCATTTGGCCACACTTGTAAAATCTGATGCTCCCTCCACGACATTCTCCCAAGTGAAACTTGCCACACGTGCCACAACGTGTCTTGCCTTAGGAAGGTCGGGACACACGTGCTTGTGACTAAGATCTCGGAGCTCTAAAATTATGATACCCCTATCCATTTCTGGGTGCGGGCGCACTAATACATGAAGGTCCCATTTGAAGGTGGCTCCCATTCTTATTCTCTCTCTTACCAACCTCGTGGCTGGATGTCTTTGCTTTCTTATTTCTGAAATCTTCTCTATCATGTTGTCTCTCCTCATCAGCTTGTTGCACATAATTCATCAACCTCCCGATGTCCATGTCACTTACTAGCATAGCTCCTCTCCAATCCTTCCTTGGCCCTCTGTTTAGCCCATCAACATATATCCCCATTCTCTCCCCTCATGTCAGCAACCATATCCGAAGCATAGCGAGATAGCTGGGTGAACTTAAATCCATACTCTTGTACAGTCATGGAGCCCTATTTAAAAATTCAAAAACCCTCCTACCATGGCCTCCCTTCGTTCTCTTGGAAAGAAGCGCCCTAAGAAAGCTTCCTCGAACACTGCCAAGCCAGCAACGGGGCTTCCTCTCCTCTGTCCTTCTTCCATTGGTCTAACCATAGTCTGGCCATGCCCTTGAATTGGTAAGAAGTGTGAGACCCCGTGTTTCTCGTCTTCCATTATTTAAATAGTGTAGCATTATATAAAGCACATGTGATTTTTGCTACCACCTAAAGATAATACGGCTGCAAATAAGTTTTAATATCAAGGACCTAAAGTTTTAAGCTAAAAGAAATACCCTAAATGCACGTTTGGGATTAAAGAAATGACCCGAGTGGCACCTCACCATTTTTGGAAGGTTTAAACTAGGTTTAACTTTTCGGATGGAACTAAAAGTGTATACTTTGCTAATAATGGATTTTTAAAAGCTATTTTAATAGCACAAAGGTCATACATTAAGTTTTGAAATCAAGAAAGTTGCAAGATAAAGGTTGGCCAACGTTACCGTAAGTTTCTTTATGAAATCCTTCTTCAATTTGGGTCAAATGTATCAGGTCATATCTCCCAAACTATAAAGATTTAGAAGGTGCATGACCTATCAAATTGAAGATGTATGAGTCTAGTTTGCAACGCATAAAACCGCACATCAAATCGACCTCAGAATAAAGAGTTATGACCATTTTACCAAGACTGCCCAAGCTGGAAACCTGGTCATGGGTCGGGCCGAGTTGACCCAACTTAATGTCGGCTAATTTGAGCTTTTTAAAACTCAAATCACTTCTATTTCATCCTCAACAGCTTAGAAACTGGAGGAAAACTCCCCTCAAGGTGCCAAAGGGATTTGAGTAAGTTTTTTCGCATTTTTACAGTTAAAATTTGTTCGTGTGCCTAGAAATGCGTGCCTTACGCTTTGCAATTTTTTCCCACGTATTAGCTGTGTTTGGAGCTGTTTTTGGGATGTGTAAAAAGTGGTGTTCTTGTTGGTATTGTTGGTTTGCAGTTGGTGTGTTTAGGTAATAATTTTGGAGCTCTTTTACGGTCATTTTTACGAAGTTTTATGGACATTTCCTCGCGTAAATGCTCCTTGCCGAATCTAGTCATTAATGCTGAATTTTGGACTGTTCATATGTGTCTTTAAGATGCGTATATATAGTCGTTGCGAAGCTTAGGACGTAAGGAACAACTTTCATGAAGGAACTTTTGGCAATTGGACGTTCGTTGGAGAGGTATATTAAGGCTAAGCTCCGTCCCTCCTTTTAGCACGAAATCCGGAAAGTTTCCCAAAACGTCAAATGTGATATCTTACTATTCTGTTGCTAGAAAGACCTTCTATGAAAGGCATTGGGATTGCAGTTAAGTTGTATTCACGATGGTATTAGGTTGAAATTCCATTCATTCGCTTAAACTGGATATTCAATTTCTATATATCATTTTGTCAGTTCCCGACTACCTATTCATATGTTCGAGGCGTTTCTCTTCTTGTTGTAGTGTCATTAAAATAAATGTAGAATGCGAAGGGAATGTAGTATTCAAAACCAGTCTTTTTTCGTACAAAAATATAATTGAAGAATTTAACAAGTAACACGTTGGTTTCCAATATTATCAAGTGAAATGCTCCTGTCTGAACTACTAAGGCACTTGATCCTGTTTAAATACATTCTTTTACTAATTAACATGGGACCAAATATAATCATTATGTAAAGCACCTTTATGAACATTTTCAAAGTTAAGGCTTCACTCTAAATGTTAGCTTAAATTCCCAAATTTGTTTAAAAAACATGTATGATCCCACGAGCCATATGTATATGCAATGACAATGATTATGATGCTATGAGAATAAGTGTACCAACGAGCCAAGATTGGTTGAATGACAATGATTATGATGCTATGAGAATAAGTGTACCGATGAGCCAAGATTGGCTAAGTTCTTGCTATGGCTTACTATGTGCATTCAACATTCATATCATACACTGCACGTTATGCATGGACTTCGAGCTATAATCGAAGGTATGGGGCCTATTTGCCCAACTATATATGTATATGGTACAGATGGCCACAGGTTGGCATATATATGTATATGGTACAGATGGCCACAGGTTGGCAGATATGATGCCGGTTAGCTACCGGAAAGGACCATCAGTGCTAGCATTTGGTTGGGAATGCATTTGCATCTATATATATGTATTCACGACATGCGATACTCGAGCATACCATGCATTTTTCTAT
Source organism: Solanum rostratum (assembly GCA_029948455.1). Taxonomy (NCBI): domain Eukaryota; kingdom Viridiplantae; phylum Streptophyta; class Magnoliopsida; order Solanales; family Solanaceae; genus Solanum; species Solanum rostratum. The sequence goes on along the minus strand of CM057053.1, from coordinate 8,778,080 downwards.
CACTAGAAGATGTCTTATTGGCCATTAAGGCTACTTGAGTTTTGGTTACAGGTGGTATTTCTATTAACTTTTTTACTACGGTTATTATGATTTTACTTCCTGCCTTACATACCAGTACATGTTTATTCGTACTGACGTCCCTTTGCCTGGGGACGCTGCACTTTATTTCGTGCGTGCAGGTTCAGGTAGGGGTTCTGATTTACCCCTCTACTAGGAGCCCATTCAGCTATGAGTTGGTAAGCTCCACCTCTTCCTGGAGCTTTCACAGGATGTTTACTTTTTTGTTGTACAGTTGGGTATGTCGGGGCCCTGTCTCGACAGTGTTAGTGATTCTCATAGAGGCTATTGTGGACATGTTATTGTGGGTTGGTCCTTTTGTGTCTTTCAGTCTCGAATCATAAGATTGGCATGTATATCTGGTATGTGCCTGTACCTCTGTGGTGGCAGCCTTGTCGGCTAGCAAGTACTTTATTGTTTGGGTTTACTTATCATGATGTACGTGATTTACAGTTGACCAGGTCATGACTTAAAATGTCTAGGCTTAGTCTTTCAGATGTTATGTTGCCCCGATTTTTTTCTGGTCCCTAGTTAGTTCACTAGCATGTTTAGTGGCTTACCCGGCCAATAACGGTATTGGGTGCCAGTCACGCCTCCCCTCGCTTTGGGGCGTGACAAGAAGCCTGTTCAACTCTATCAGTATCAACCACATGTATCACCTGGAACACCTTCAGAAGCTCATCAGTGTAGTTCTTTGGGTCCTCATTCGGTGTAGACCCTGTGAACTCAAGTGGGTTCATCCTTAAGAACTCACGGACCCTGGATGTAGTTGGAGCTCCTGTCTACCCACTCCTTGACCAGTATGAGGTATTGTCATAGCCTGTGCTAAAGTCTGGATAGCCTAGCGAAGCTCAGTATTTGAGACTTCAGCTTGTGGGGACTTCTCAGCAGGGATAGCTGGGCCTATGGGTTCTTCATGATCCTGGGGCTCAAATTGATTAGCATTCTGTCTAGAAGAATGCCCTCTTTCTTTAACAGCTCTTCTTGGAGGCATGATCGCAACTCTGCAAGGCGTAGAGCACGAATAAGAAGTGAGATTTCATAGAGTTTAACTCTATCGCATGAACTAGTGAATAAGAAAAAAGTGTAACAATTCCTATTGTCTTATAGCTTCCATCTTATGAAGTGTGATCGACAACACACCCATAAACAAGACTCTACTAGACACAGCTTCATAGACTCCCTAGGACACTTAAACTCGTGCTCTAATACCAAGTTTGTCATGCCCCAGAAGGGTACCCTAGGCATGGCAAGCACCCAGAGACTATTGCTAGTCCCTAAGCGAAGCACTTGGCCTCGTCACATTCATTCAATCAATAATTCAAGACAATCAGCGGAAGACAAAGAAGAATAATGGGCACATCTCATCTAATCTCAAAATAATATTATAAATAAAAGGCTAGTGGAAAGAAACTAGCTCAACAAGTCTTATCATCAACACTCGACTCTAGTCTATGAAGCCTCTATCACTATTAAGTGGTGCCAATGACAGACCCATGGCTACCTCAACTCAAGGAATAGTAAAGCTACTCTAAAAGTCTGACTCTAATAGCTAGATGAAAGTACAGAATGGTCCTCCGAAATAAAAAAGGTTCACCAACTCTACTAACTGCGATAGATCTTCAATGATGCACTTGTTAACGATCTTTAAATCCTGTATCTGCATCATGAAATGATGCAGCACCGAGTGACGTTAATACGTGGAATGTACGATATGTAAAATAGCTAAATGAAACAAAAACAGGTAGAATAATATAGAAACAACATCAACTCAAAATAATACTCAATCAGAATGTCAAATGTCTATCTAAAGAAAGAATAAAGAGTAGACAAGTGACCCATCAGCCAATCAACTCAACTAAACTCAATGGAACTCAACTCAACTCTACTCAGAGCTCAAGGTAGGAACTTTTTGGGAGTTTCTCTTATGCGACAACAATTACTTATGAGCCAATAATTGTACAATTATCTCATTGATGTTTCCACAACCGTTCCATACTTGCGAGGTAAGGAACGCTTAGGATACACAAGGGATCCGGACAATTAACATATTAAGTCCTATTGTTTCAGGACAATAAAGGTGAGGACTTGTCCGACTCTAATGAAACTTAATCCATAGGATTAGAACTTGTCCGACTCTAACGGTACTTTGCCCTCAAGATAGGAATTAATCCGACTCCAATGAAACTTAGCCCACTCCTACGCTTGGTGACGTAGTAAATGAGTGTGAGTTGGACTTGCTCTTATTTTTACTCATTTCGGTGCTTAATACTTCTCCAGAGACTCAATGCTCATAAGCTCCTCATCTCCACTCAGTTATGTCAAATTAGCCTCGTAGAGACTCTCATTATCTCATTAACCTCAAACTCAAGGGCCTTATATTATTTCAGGGACTTTAACTCATCTCGATTAACTCAATTCTCATTTAAGAACTCAAGGACTCAGATCATCAATTAGAAGGCTCAATTAACTCAACCTCATACTCGTATCAAGACTTCACTCAACATACTCAAACCAAGGCTCTAGACTCCATCCCTAGATTCATTATGCATGCTCTCACAAATTAACAAATAAAGTTTATACAATATCTCATGAAAAGTATTCAAATCAAGAAAACAAGTTTTCGATGATTATCAAAATACGAAAATACATGTAATGGACATAATTTTCAAGAAAAACCATCAAGCATCATGTATGTAGACTCTTTAGACTTTTAACTCTTCTATGACTATTTATGGGGCACATGGGAGAACAATATCACACTTTAGTTTAGCCTTACATACCTGGTGTGAAGCTTTAGGACCATCAATCCTCAAGAACTCTCCTCGACTCCTCAATTTTACGTTGTTCTTCTCTTCTCTTTAGCCCTAATCTTTTTCAAGACTTAGAATAGGGTTTAAAAGCCTTGTTACACTTAAAACGGCCCATTTTGATCATATATTAAGTCTAGGAGGGGTTTGAAAAGGTTTAGAATGCCCCTCACGAAATTAAAAAAAATTGTCTCGAGATATGGGGTCCGCGATGCAGACAGGGTATATTTTTGGTGTTTTTCACCGAAAATTCTCGGAGCGAGGTTTCTAATCCCATAGAAATTTTTTGGAATACAACCAAGTGTTGGTCTGCGGCCTGTGCGCGTCGCACACCTGTCGTGCACCCTCACTAGTACGTGTTTTCGCATTGAAATATTATCTTGACCCGGTTGCTCTAAAAATCAACTAAGACCATTTTTCCACTCAATTTTTCATGTTGATCGAAAATCCGACCTTGAATTTTCCGTCGAAGCATGGAAAGACGTGTTATGCGCGCACTTGTCCTCTAGGAGTATTTTTGTAATTTTATCGGGCATTACAAATACTCAACAAAATGTCAAATGTCTATCTAAAGCAAGAATAAATAATAGACAAGTGACCTATCAGCCAAATCACTCCTCATCAATCAACTCAGACTCGACTCAATGGAACTCAACTCAAATTGACTTAGAGTACTCAATGTGGGAACTTTCTGAGAGTTTTTCTTATCCGACAATAATCACTTATGAGCCCGTGATTGTACAACAAGTAGCCACATCTATCCCGTACTTTCCAGGTAAGGAACGCAGTATGATCCATAAGGAATCTAGCCTCCACAAGTCCTCTATTCTTTCAAGAACCTTACCTCCACAATAGGGGACCATGTCATGTAATGGTTTCATCCTCATCTTACGCTTAGCGGCGTAGTTAATGAGTGCGCGTGGAACTCACTCTTACCCATTTTGATGCTCTAAACTCCTCCCAAAACTCAATGCTTATAAGACTTCTCCTTATCTCAATTACCCTCATAGAGACTCTCATCAACTCAATTAGCCTCACGGAGACTCTCATCAAATCATAACTCAAACTCTACAATTCTCTATTGTTTTCAGGGACTTTAACTCATCTCAATTAACTCAATCCCATGTAAGAACTCAAGAACTCAGATCATTATTTAGAAGAAGTCATTTTGACAGAGCTCAAGAACTCAATCATGAAGACTCATAGGATCCTCAAGCTCAATTAACTCAACCACATACTCACATCAAAATTTCCATCAACATACTCAAGTCAAGGCTCTAGACTCCATCCCTAGGTTCATTCATGCATGCTTTCACAAATATTATATAAGGTTTATAAATTATCTTATGAAAATATCCAATTCAAGAAAACAAGTTTATGTTGATCATCAACATAAGAAAATACAAGTAGTATATATGCAAAATTTCAAGAAATCCATCAAGAATTATGTATGTAGACTCATTACACTCTCAACTCTTCTATGACCATCTATGGGGCCCATGAGAGAACCATCTCATGCTTTTGTTTAGCCTTACATACCTGGTGTGAAGATTTAATGATCAACCTTCAAGAATTCTCCCTTGAACTCTCCAATCTCACGTTCCTCTTCTCTTCTCTCAAGCCCTAGTCTTCTTCAATGACTTATAAAGGACTTAGAATGTGGTTTAAAACCCTTTTTACACTCAAAATGACTTATTTTGATCGTATTTTGAGTTAATGAGGGATTGAAAAATGTCTAGAATGCCCCTCATGAATTTAAGAAAAAAATTCAATTCAGAATAGCCCAGTCTGCATGTATATTTTTTTTCAAAAATTTTTTGAACGAGTTTTTCCAATCCTGTCGAAAAAATTTGAAAAAAATAAGTCCCTCTCCGACAGGGGTGCGACGCGCCTCGTTCGCGCATCAATACTATTTTCGATTTTCAGATCAAAAAATTATCTTTTGATCCGATTGCTCTAAAAATCGATCAAGACCATTTTTCCACTCTATTTTTCATGATGATCATATATCCGATCTCGGATTTTCCATCTGAGCATAAAAGGACGCGTTACGCGCATATCTCTCCTCTAAGGATATTTTGATAATTTTACCGGGTGTTACAAATATGACCATGCCTCGTATTGAAAGTGCCTCAATATTTCTAGTCAAACCAAACATGCATGCCTCGTGCACACTTAACATGTTGTAACTAATAGAAAAATATAAACTTTAATTTTATTGGTCGAAAAAAATTCTATCACAACTTCAGGTGCAATTTGTATCACTTGTCAAACGATGTGCCAGGCAAATGAATGGTCAATAAGACCATACCGCATATTGAAAATGACATACTATGTCTTCTGTGGAGTGTGCGGCAATTCTTAAACCATCTTGATGATGATCAATTTTTGTTGACATTTCATTCGATCATCACTGAGGGTTTATATTTTTTTTTTCAGAAATATGTCTAGATTGTTTACATATTATTTTTCATGTTCTTGTCTTTATTTTACTTTTTCTGGGTTTATACTTGATTTGTTGTTAGGATTTAGAATGAATTTGAATTATATCAAATTTACAATAGATGAATACAATAGGGGGAATTTCATAATACGTGTCAAACAACGTGTTGGTTAAATAAAAGGGTCAATATTATCATGCCACAGTTAAAAGTAACGTAATATATTTAGTTAAATCAAAATGTATGTCTCGTGTACAACTGACATATTTTAACTAATAGAAAAACATCAACTTCATTTAATTGATCAAAATAAATTGTCATATCAAAATTCAAGGTGCAGTATGGTATCACGTGTCAAACGACATGTTGATCAAGTGAAAGGGTCAATAACACCATGTAGCATATTGAAAGAAAGATAATATGTTTATTCAAATCTAATCAAATGTGTATACCTCATGCACAATTAACGTGTTCTAATGAATAGAAAAATGTTAACTTCAATTCTACTGGGTCAAATAAATTGTCATATCAAAATTTCAGGTGCAGTTTGGTATCACGTGTCAAATGACATGTCGATCAAGTGCAAGGGTCAATAAGACCAAGTCGTGCATTGAAAGTGACAAAATATGTTTAGTCAAATCTAGTCAAATCAAATGTGTATGTCTCGTGCACAATTAATGTGTTCCAACTAATAACTTCAATTTCATTGGTCAAAAAAATTATCCTATCACAACTCTAGGTAAGATGTGGTATCACATGTCAAACGATGTGTCGGTCCAGTGAAAGGGTCAAAAAGATCATGTCGTGTAATAAAAGTGACATACTATATCTAGTCAATTCAAATGTGTATCTAGTCAATTCAAATATGTATGTCTCATGCATAGCTAACGTGTTTCAATTGATAGAAAAATGCCAACTTTAATTTCTTAGTAAAAACAAATATCCTAATCAAAACTCTTTTAGCTTAGCAGAAGTGACTTCATTAAATCAATTAAATATCATCACGTCAATGTCAACATCATCGAATGAAAAATATTTGTCCTCATCACATATATTTTATCTCAGCACAAGCGACATAGTCCATCCATCAAATATCATCAAATCAACCACAATATAATCGAAAAAATTATTTTGATCATAGATGTTTCACACCAACCCAAATGACATCTTCTAGCCAATCGAATATCGCCGTATTAGCTTCAATTTGACTAGTTAAAAATAGTTACCCATCACTTCTAGCTCGGCACAAGTCATATATTTGAATCAATTAACATCCTCAAGTCAACCTTGATATAATTGAAAAGAGATTGTCCCCATCATAATTCTTTCAACCTATAACTATAATAATTATTTATATAAGAAGAAAAGATTCTTGTAAATTAAATACTATAAGTTTTCTGGGGAGATTAAGGACGAAGACAAGTTAAATATCTAGGCATTCAAAATTAACTCTAATGAAGATAAATTAAATATCAAGGTGTTAAAGATTAAATTCACTTGCTTGTGTCCATCAAAATTTCAACACAGATTTGAAATTAAGCTTAAATACCCTTAAATTTACATTAAAAAAATAAATAAGAGAGTTGCTAGAGATTGTAACACTTATTATACATAAGTAAAAAGAGTATAATATTTTTCTTTTTAAGTATTATTATTTTGACATGAACTTTATTGTCAATCGTTCATTCCTTTTTTACCAAGTACAACGACTATTATATTTTTGGTACTTTATATTAATTAGCTATGTTGACTTCAGAAGAAAATGATCCCAACCAAAAAAGATGTAAAATAGAACCACAACTATCATATGATGCTATGTTACAAAAGTAAAGATAAAAAAAATCAACTAAGGTACATTTATCAATTTGCTTGCTATCAGTTTTGGTTTGATAGTTCAGTTATCAATCATACATGAAAATAAAATCAAAAGGTAAAGTTTAAAATAAAAAATGAATTAATTAGCAAATATATACTTGCCAACATCATCCACCCTATGTACTTTTTCCTTCAAGACTCTTTATTGAAAATGTAGAAAATAAAATCAAAACTGAAGAAGCCAATAACTAGATCATGCCCCCAAATTATATATATATATATATATATATATATATATATATATATATATGAACTTTAAATCTTTCGTAGGCTTATCTCGTTGATTGGCATTCCGTTCCATGATTAAACCGACTAGGGGCACTTTCGAGAATTCGCTCCAAAAGACAGTCATGGTTCTGTAGTCAAAGCAATTTTGTCATATATATGTGTGTGTGTATCATTTGCACCACGTTTTTTCAACCATACAACAGTCTAACCTACTAGTGATATTGTCCATTTTAGGCCTAGATTTGTATGGTTTTAAAATGCATCACTAAAGTGTAAGCCCTGCTTACTTATACATCTAATGTACTCTCCTATGTTAAGCCAATATGACACTTTTTATCCTGAGCTAGTATGTCACATCAGCCCCCTCTTATGGACTCAACACCCTCCTTGAGGTTTGCATTAACACGTACGATTTGCCTAGACTCAGCACTTAAATTTGCCTCACCTTACCAAGATTTACTTAAACTCAGTTTTGAATTCTTACTCGCATTGATAAAACTGACATATGATTTACTCTTATATCATTTGTAATGACCTACCTTACTAGTGATATCATTCTTTATAGCTTTAGACCCTCACAACTTTAATTGTATCATTAGAATGTAAAGCATGCTTATTTATATACTCTAAGTTTCTCTTATGTTTTGTGAATTTGCATTTCTTATTCTAAGCTAGGGTTCACACAACCCCCTTTTCTGATTTTGAAAAGCAAATTAAACTAATTTTTACTTTAAAATCAAATGTGAGATGAATTCTTGAATACTCTATTTTAATAAGTGATATGGCTAAAAGTAACTTGAGTAAGCAATTCCAACTAAAAAATATAGGCCTGATAACAAGAATATTGGTAATATTCATTTGGACTCAAACATAAGATGAAACAATTTATCTGTAAAGTAAAAGATTTTGCATTTTGGTAGCTAAATTTACATTGAACAATAGGTATTCACTACTAGGAGCCCAACAATTTCTAGTCCAACTTAGAACCTATACTATTACAAATATAAACTCTCACAATTCCTATCAAATTGGAGATTATTGCTTCTTCACCAATAAAAAACTCTACGGATAAAGTAAATAAGATATTTTGTTTTCAAGAAAAACAAAACTTGACCTTTATTGCATTAATCAAAGTATCATGGAATTTCGTCCTCCTCCTCCTCCTCCTCATCTTCTTGTTGTTGTTGTTCATCCTGATTTTCCTAAAATTGATGCCAGTAAAAGGGTTCCAATTCCCTAATATACTCATAATCCTCACATGTCATTCTCAAATGCAAATCTCTACATTTGATACAAAAAAATCTCCAGCACTTGGGACATGCCCTAATCGGATATCCCTTTTTGTCATCCATCAGTGTCCCAGCACAATCCATAAAAGGGCAATCAATAATTGTTGATGAAGCCAGAGCTTGCATTTCACGAAATGCATCTTTTACTCGAACAAGATATTCACTTGGCATTATTGATTTGAGATCCAAAATTCCATCGCAATTGGATGCAGGGCACTTCACTATTAGTTCATTAATATCCTTATTGATTTTCTTACCTATATAATTCCGTATGCATTCAACACAGTAATAATGAATGCAATTGGTGCCCTTCATCAATTTATTTGGCAGTAGAAATCTATTTTCACAAATTTCACAGAATTCCCAAAATGCATATGAAGATTCCCCCTTTTCATGAATGCTATTCTCGAGGTTAATTGAACCATAAATAAAAGGATACTTCATTTCTCGAACTTTCTTATTAGTAGCATTACGAGAGTTTGATTCGAAGTTCTTACCAGAATGAAATTGCGCTGAGTAAAAGAGAATTTGTTGTAACTCGACATCATCATCTTCACTTTTATAGCCATCGTCGTATTTGTTACCATTGATACCAGAATTCAGCAACGAATGATCAATTTCCATTTCACTCAAGTTCAATTGCAAATCTGCAGATTCCATTTTCACTTCGCCGGAATTTAAGTTTTACAAATCCTTTGATTCCATTCGATTTCGCTGGGACTGACAAATTTCCTAAATTTATGCCTTTTATGGGGTGTGCGAAAATGCTTAAAACACCTTGATGATAAGCAACTTTTATTTTTCAATCTTTGACTTTAGCTATAAATAGTTTTGCAAGATATGGCGTTTCATTCAACCATTAGTGAAGGTTTTATACTAGACTCATTGTTAGGGTTTAGAATAAATGTGGATTATTTCAATATTATAATAGATTAATGTAGTAGGTGTTGTTTCGTACTACCCACCATTACAATGTGTTGATTTAATAAAAGAATCAATAAGATCATGCCACGTATTGAAAGTAGCATAATTATTTAGTCAAATCTAATCAAATCAAACGTGTATGTTTTGTGCACAGTTGACGTGTTCCAACCAATAAAAAACAGTCAACTTCAATTTGATTACAAAAAAAATTGTCCTATCACCTGTTAAATTATGTGTCAGTCAAGTATAAAGGTCATTCAGATCATGCCACGCAATGGCGGAGACCGAATTTTCATCAAGAGTGTTAAAAAAAAATAACCACACTAATAGTATATCCATAATAAGTGGATCAGGTTAGATCAGAGGAAATAAAATTCAACTCTATCTTAACACGAACAATAAAATATATGGTGAAAATATGTTTTCGAGACAATATTAAAATGAATATAAGAAAATGCATTTTTTAAATTTTAATTATGGATCTTATCTCCGTCATTGTATATATTCAATTTTTGATACTAAACAAGAAACAAAAGATTATACTATCCAAAAAAATTTATTAAAATAAGATAAATAATTTTAAAAAACTTTTAAAATGAGGATGTTTTTTATTCTTGATTTGCATGTGAAAGGCAAATTCTTTTTATTGATTTATGATCATCAATCCGTTGTTGAAGGATATGAGAATACTTCTAAAATTCAATCCTATTTATTTAATTTTACTTGTAATATATTATTCCTTAATCAAATATCAATTAAATGTTTGCTTAAAATGAGTGCGAGAGAACATATTTTTTTTTTTAATTCTATTTATAAAAACATACAAAGTTTACTTATAAGTTTTTACTTAATTTTGTAAAGATACAAAATAAATTTATCGTAAAACATAATTTATTCTACCTTATGCTCTAATATATTTATGATTAATTTTTTGAAATAATTAAATACATATAATACAATTTAACATTAATATATTGAGCGCCTTTCAATATTTAGTAAAATATATAAATTCTAATCAGGTTTCAAACAAAATTAAACTTAAATTTTTGTTATTTATTTTGGCAATAAAATTAAAAAATAGCTGAAAACTAAAATATAAAATAAAAATATTGTCACTCAGGCTCAAACCCGCAAAGCCACCATGATTCTTGTGAAATTTTGAACCCCTCTACCACTGAGCCACCTTTGGTATATACTAAGGGGTTTATCCTTAAATATATCTCATTAAATTAAAAAAAAATGAATCTTATATATACAATGTAATTTTTTCAACAAAAAAGATTCGATTGTATCTCCAGGATACCATGTAGCTCCGCCCCTGATGTCGCATATTTAAATGATATAATATATCTAGTCAAATCAAATGTGTATTCTTTGTGCACAACTTATGTATTTCAACTAACAAAAAACGCTATTTGATTGGGCAAAAAAAATATCTTATTATAAATCGAGATATAATTTAGTATCACGTATCAAACATTGTAAATACAATCATGTAGTGTATTAAAAGTGGCATACTATGTCTAGTATGACTAATCAAATCACATGTGTATGCCTCCCTGGCAAATAATGTGTTTCAACTAATAGAAAAAAGGTCAATTTCAATTTGATTGATCAACAAAATTTGTCCTAATAAAAAATTATTTAAAGCATTTGACAAGTCGAAAGTAGTTTGCCATCTCTCCGGATCCATCTCAATACAAGTCACATATTCGAGCTAATTAATATCACATCAAATCAAGGCACGTAGCACGTAAAATGCCTAATTATTAGATCATATACTATATATATCAAGCTTTTCAACATCGGCCACACAAGAACTAAAAAGATCTTATTATGTTTTTATAGGGTGTCAAATAGATGATTTTGATCATTAATCCCAAGACTAATTCTAATACCCTTCTATATCCAAGGCTAGACATCAACCTTATAGCCTATTCTCCTTTCTATTTTACCAACTTGTTATTTATTGTTGAAGTTTCTTGCAACCCTAATTGTACTATACTGCATATTGCAAGCAATGGACTTTATATATAAAATTAAATTAACCTTTGATATTTTTTTGAAAAGCTCCATATTGTGAAGGAAATCTTACAAGCATAGTATGGTAACTGATTTTCTACTATAACAATTTCGAGTATAATAATTTACTAAAGGAAACCAATTATTTCTTTGAGTAGGCTAATTAAGGCATGAATAACAACAGTGGAATCCCATAAATAGGGTTTGGAATGTACGCAAATCTTATCACTACCTCATTGAAGTAGAGAGGTTGTTTCCTGAAAGGCACGAATAACAAGAAAGTATAAATTATTCTAGAAGCTGGGAAAACGTTTTAATTTAAAAGTACAAAAAGCAAAAATCAAGCACTATTATTGCATATTCTTTCAACTGGGAAGAGGCTTTCATCATAACTATAAATGTCATTGATTGCACTACTCTTTTCTGAAAGCCCTTTGATTTCAAAATTTCTCCATCTCTTTTCCCTCACATTGTAACAGAAACAGATGAATTGAAGTGACTTCGATCTGTTGGTGAATAAAATGTCCCCATCACAACTGCCGCACAACGTTGTTCGTTCACATTTTGGACTTCTCCATTCTTCTGGAATTTCAATCACATGTTTCTCCCATTCTTCTTCTCCTAAAATCCACAGATCCATGTTTTCATCCAAAAACGAAGTCTTCTTATCCAGGATTGCTAATTTGTCATTCACTTTTATTATGCTATATAATTCTTAGTTGTATGTTGATCTAAGGAATTCCACAATGTGATTATTTTGAAATTCTCGCTTTTAACATCAAACGCTACTATAACTACGTTCTCCTCAGTGTAACTCAATATATAGATAACTCCATCACAGTTAAATCATTAACACCTTCAATCTCTCTCCATGATTCATCAATGCCTAAAGTAAAAACCCAAGTTCTTGTGAGGTTTACATGCTCTGCAAATCCATTAACTTTCATCTTAACTTTATACGTCTTCTCTTCCGGATCAAAACCCATTGAATAGAAGTACTCAGGGTCATCAATTTTATGAGACTTTTTCAAGCAGGGAAGAGAGCTTACAATTTTGGCACTAGGATTGCAAATTGCAACGCGCTCCATGTGGTTCCTCGAGCAGCAAAACAAACTATTAACGCACATTATATGGTCGTAGAAGATTTTTTCGCAAAAATTATCAATATTAAGAGGGGAGACTTTTCCTTCTTCAGTTGCCTCTATAGTGTACAACTCTGCACGTTGGCGCACAACAAATTTGATTTTACTCGTACGACATTGATGAATATCCACAAAAACTGAATCGGATGCAAGGGAATTGCAAAATTTGGATACGCATTTAAAACGCATTAAAGACTTGACAGGAAGCATTGAAAATATGTCAAAAATTATGTCGTGAGGAATTATTGATTTTACTGTGCCCGGCTCCATCTTCTTTCTTCTCTGTGTTGAAAGGTTTAGAAGTATTATGGTAAAAGTAAGACAACCCTTTGCTTTTTAACTCTATTATTTTGCTTTCCTTTTCAAAAAAGGATTAGGAAATTTTAATACTTAATTGATTTTATTTAGGAGATTAATACGATTGAAAAGGTAAAAACCTACCCATAAGGTAACATTGAATTGAAGACCAAAAAATAATCGCCGTTGCCGGGGATCGAACCCGGGTCACCCGCGTGACAGGCGGGAATACTTACCACTATACTACAACGACCTTTATGAAAGTTGAACATAATAAATTTGTTTTGTTCCTCAGTTTGTAATATTGGTCCTTTTCACTTCCCAAATATCAAAAGAAATTTAATGTGACCAACAATTATTAAAAATATGTATTATATTATGATTATGGAATGGACAAACTTATTACAACTTATAGTATGTTTGATTCAGCTGACCAACTTATAATACTATATTCTATTTATTTTTTCCTTCTAGATTCTAATTTTAAGTAACCAATATTAGGTAAAGGGGTAAACTTATCCAACAAAAATATGATACCTTTAATTTTTTTTAAATAAATAAATAATTTTTCACATGTCATGATTTCTTGAATATATTTGTCAGCAAATATCAAGAATTTTGCCTTTAGTTTGGAATTAACTTTTAACATGTTCGGCCAAGTTTTTGAGAAGTAAAAAATGTTAATCTTAAAAATAAGATATTTGACTAAGTTTTTTAGAGGTCACAAATATTTATTTTAAATATTTTTTTAGAAAAACAAAAAAGGTGTTTGGATAATTTTTTGAGAGAAAGTTCCAAAAGCTATAAATATTTAGAATGATCTGAAAATCTTTGTATTTGACCCCGTTTATCAGTTGAATCCTTCTAATCATCACTTTGCCAAAACGAACGCTTAAACTTGATTAAATTCTCTATTTTTCAAATTTCTCTTATTGTTGCCTAAACTTATGTGCCATTAAAATTTAAGAGAAAACAATAGTAATAAATTTAAAAGATGGAAAAAACATCCTCAAACCCTCCTCTTTTTCTTCTACTTCGACTCACTCACCCAACCACCCATCCATCACTCTCTCTTTTGTTACATCCTCAACCATTCCACTTTCTTCTTGTGGTTCTTTGACGGACATCTCTGTCACTATTATCATTATCATTATCATTATTATTAAAAAAAAATAAGAATATATTGTCGGTATGGTAGACATGTTCTTATTTTTATTTACTTAATTAAGATTTATTGCTTGAATTTACTCGTAAATAAATTTTTTTCAACTTGGAGTTTCCTTGATATTTGTTTTCACCGATTCAAAATGAAGGGAACTCTCCTATAAAGTATGTGCAAGGTCCAAAATTTACAATCTATCATATTATAACAGTTAAAAGAATAATTTTTCTGTCAATATATCTTCATCAAAAAATACAGTGGATAATGAATTTTTATGTTTGAGAAAGTTTTTGAAAGAAGATGGGAAAGGGTGGGAGTCGAAGGTCGTTTTTCTTTTGGGTGGGGTTGGGGTTGGGGATAAGGTTGGGAATGAAGAAGATGAAGTGAGAAATGGGGAAATGAGCGTACAAAAAGAGAATAAATCGATCCTCCGGAATTACAAGAATCCTTAGTTAGAATGGGATTTCAACTCAGCACCTTTTGAGTGAGATTTTGAATCAAACTTTTTTTGTTCCTTTGTATATATTTATCTCTTAATATTAAATTTTGGAAGTGTCGTTGAAAATAATAATTATTATCATGATGATGTATCATTAGAAAATGATGTGAAATTTCACGTGTAGTAAATTGTATTACACGCTCACTAATCAAATTAAAAAATTATTTGCTAAGAAAAAGAAAATAGTGGTTAAAACTTGTAAGATATAGCAACAGTTAAATCAAGCGTTGGCATTTATTCATATTGAGCCAATATGAATTTAGTGTTGCTAATTCTATTCATTTTTGGAGTGTAATGTCCCTCTTCATACCACACTACCAGTAACAATGACTATTTCTAACCCCCAAGCGAACCACTTGGCCTTATCGTATTTATTCAATCAACGATTATCATGTTAGAGAAAGACCAATGATGAATAAAGGTGGACAATCTCAAATAAAGACAATAATAACAATTCAACAAGACTAGTGTGAAAGAAACTAGTCAGACAATGTCCAAATCATCAATCCCAAATCTAGTCTATGAAGCCTCCAACTAAATTGTCTAGATGGTACCACAACAAGACATAGCTACCCAAATCAAAGGAAATAAAGTACTAACTCAAGCTAGATAAAATCTAAATGAGCATCCTCCAGAAGTAGGGGAGGATTCACCAATCAACTAGATGCGATTAGATCCTCAACGATGCTCAAGAAAAATGTCAAATGTCTATCTAAAGCAAGAATAAAGAATAGACAATGACCTATCAATACCAATACAAACCAATCCGATCCAATCAAGTCAGGGTACTATCATCTTGGAACCTTTCCTAAGAGTTTCTCTTATCCGACAACAATCACTTATGAGCTAGTGATCGTACAACAATCCCGCTGATATTGACACAGCCGTCCAATACCTTGCCGGGGTAAGAACAAATCGAACCCATAATGGATCTGGCAATCGTGTCCTCTATTTCTTCAGGGACACTTAATAATGAGGAGCCATCCGCCTTAACGGCTCCTACGTTTGGCGACATAGTAAGTGAATTCGAGTTGGACTTACTCTCACTCAATTTGGTGCTCCATACTTCCCTTAAGACTCAATGTTCATAAACAATCAATCCCAATCAACTAGTCTCATCTGGACATTTGTCAACTCAAATCATCACATCAACTATCGACTCTTTGGTTACATTTTTTTAAAATTCAACTCTTGACTCATAAAAACTCTATCATGCATCATACTAACTCATAACATTCAGGAAGCAAAAGTGGAGTTAAAGAATTTAGGGATTTCATAGGCTCTTTAGGTTCAAATCATACTCATGCATGCTCAATTAAATGCAATTTGTAAAAACAATAAGAATTCATGCTAGGGTTCATGTAGTATGGAAAAATCATCTATTTCAAGTATTTAATTCATAAAAATAGCAATTCATGCAAGATTATGTAGAAGTACATTAGAATTTTGGAAAAACCTTGAAGAAACATGCATTGGATACTCAACTCACTCACAACTCTATTAATTCAGGCTATGGGACACATGGAAGAACATAATCCATGTTTTGGGTAGTCTTACATACCTGGGAGACTTAGATTTTTGAAGAATTTTGAAGAATGGTTGAATTGTCTTGAAACCCTAGCCTTTCTCCTCTTAGAACCTTGTTCAAGGCATTGGGATATGTTTTAAACGTAAATAGACTGAAGCGTTATGTTTAGGGGCTTATATAGGTGTAAAAACATCAAGTTTAGGCTTTAAAGGGATGGGAAAAGACCAAAATAACCTTTCCTAAAAAGCTGTCAAAAGTCATCTACGGGCCTATGTATGGCCCATAGAACGTTCCACAGCCGTAGGGACCCTTCCGTAAAGTTTTGGCCTAATTTTGGCGTTCCTGGTTCACATTTACTAGCCCATTTTACGACCTATAGAAGGCTTTACGACACGTAGATGGGTTCGTAAAGTCTGAGACCAAAAATTGAAGTTTCAGGACTTCTTCTCACGAATTAGCAGAACTTCAATTTACGGCCCATAAAGGGGTTTCGTAATTCACCTCTACTCTGACAGTCTCCAGTAAAACAGTCATAACTTTTGATTCCGAACTCCAAATGAGGTGAAACCAGTTGTGTTAGAAAGCTAATTCAAAGGGCTTTCATTTGGTAGGTCATGGGCCATCTAATTCTTTGTGTGCTAAGAGTTATGGACATTTAAAGTTGACTCTTGCATAATCTAACACTAGAAACTTAATTTATAGGGAAGTTTTGAACTTGACTAAGTACTAGGGTTCTCTTGTAACCCCTAATCCACTACTAGTACGCTTTACACATATGGGAATGAGCCTTAAAATATAGTTACATGTAAGGCATCACTAGGTTTAAGCTTATATACTTACGACGAAAAAAATTTCAGTTCTATGAATATAGTTGTGGAGTATTATACACACTTCTATTTATAGAATGTTGTTCAAGATAAAAAGAAAAAAGAAGAAGGAAAGAATGCAAGAGGAAGAAAAAAAAAGAAAGGAGGAAAAATAAAAATAAAAAAAAGGAAAAAAGAAGTGGTCAGGACCATGTAAAAAAGAAAAAATAAAGAAAGGGAAAAAAAGAAAGAAGAAAGAAAGAAAGAAAAGAAAAGAAAAAAGGAAAGAACAAAAAAGTAAATGTCTAAAAACAATTCTCAAATAAGATAAAGTTGGGAATAATTTCTTTTTTTATATAATATTTAATATTATAATAAAAAGATTATAATATTATGTCAATATTTCTTTATAATATTATAACTATTATTATTATAATATTAAATTAATACTTCAAGTCTAGTCTTCAAATGATAAAATACTTTGACTAGACTTGAAGCAGAGCGCATTTGTAATCACTTAAAAATTTATTAAATATAAAATTTAAAATGATTCGGATTATATTAAAGTCATGAATATATTATTCCAAATAAATATTATGGACTAATATAATTGAGTTAATCATTTAAGTCCAATAAATACGAATTTAATTAAAAACCATGTTAATTGATTTGGGCTACAATAAAAGAATCCAAATTAATAAGTCCAATATCAAGAGGCTCATGTTGGCGCCACGTGTCAAATGATATGACACGCCAAGTCAAACAAAGAAGCGTTTCATCTTGGCGCCACGTATCAAATGATGTAGCACGTCAAGTCAAACAAAGAAGTCAATAAGATCATGTCATGTGTCAAAATGACAAATCCATTTCATTAAAATCCATTATGTCATGTCATTTAAATCTGATTGGCTGAAGAGAAGTTTTTCCTATTATAATTCCTCTATTCTATAACTATAAATAGGGGTCTTCATAATTCAAACAAGAATGAAGAATTCTAACAAGAAGCTAGAGTGAACTCGTGGATCAAACGCCACAAATTTCTCTACAAGTTTAAAAATTCAAACATTCAAGTTTAAGAACAAGCTCAAAAGCTCTTGAACTCAATATCACACTCAAGAACAGATCAAGAATAAATTCAAGTTTCAAGAACAAATTCAAATTTCGAGATTGAGTTCAAGAACAAATTTCAAATTCAAGACCAAGCTCAAGAGCACTTGAATTTACAGTTGAAAAAGCGAATCAAAGGATTAATAGAGATTGTAACACTCATATATTGAAATCAAATACTATAATTGTTGCGATATTTTTGTACTTGATTATTATTTTCTCGATGCGAATTTTATCGTCCACACAATTCATCGAAAAAATGAATTATGGTAGAGTGATAGGTATATTTTATATTTAATTAAAAGTCTTAATTTGAATCATGTTAAATATAAAAGTATCTTTGTTAAAAAAGCATTTTATTTTTAATAAATAAATATACTTTTTTATACAAATTTATATTTAAATATATTTCAATATAAATATCAATACGGATGAAAAAAAACAAAGCAAGCCATTTGAATAGAGGCACAGCCAATTTGTGATCATGGAGCTTATCTGAGCTCTGTTTGACGAAAAATTAAAGAGGAATTCTTGCATACAATCACTCAAAAATATCTGAATTAGGCTTCATAGTTATAGTTTGAGCAATTACATTTCGTAATTATAGTTATAGCAGCATTTGTATAATTTACACAATATTTGTATATGTTTGTATAATTCGCTGCACAATTCGTAGTTTTAGTATAATATTTGTATATTTCGTTATACAATTCGTGCATAACATTTGTATAATTCACTGTGTTGGTATATTTCGCTATACAATTTAATTCGCTCACAATTTTTATATAATCGCATACAGAGTTTGTATAAATCGCGCTAACTATACAAAGCGCGAACTATATAAGTAAAATTATTTAATATACTCGATCTCTGCACCTATATATTTAGGAAAAAATCTCCAACCAATAATTTTTCTCTAGCCATTTCACCATCCAATATTTCTCTATCAATGAGTACTCCTTATCATTTATCCACACAATTCTTACTCATTTTTCTACTTTGAAAACAACGTGAAAGAATAATTGAACATCCACGTCTTCTCTTCTTCTATGGTCCAATAACTATACTACACCTTACACCAAACATCCCTTTTCTTAGACGTGGACTCTTCACAATCACCACCAAAACCTAACTCCACCCCCAAATATGAGTCTTCAATCAAAATGGTCATTTAAGTTTAGGCCTATGTAACATTTTCTCCTTCTTTTATTACCTTGAGCACATATGTCATTTAAATTTGTAAATATTGAGCATTTTGGTCCAATTGATACAACTCTCAAACGATTCATTTAAATTTAAATAGAAAACTACCGACAAGGGTTGTGGTGGACTGATAAGTACTTTTTCGTTCTTAATCAGAGGACTCAGGTTCAAGTTTCCTTGGGTACGGAATCGCCTTAGTTAGAAACCGCTTTATCCCTAATGTGGGGCTTCTCAGCGCAAATCCGAATTTAGTCGGGCTCCAATGTGGATATCAAACATCGATTGAAAAATTAAAAAAAAATTAAATATAAAATTAAGAGAAATGTCATGTCTTGTTGCCTTCTACTTGACATAGCTAAAAACGATTGTGATCAATTTTTACGTAGAATTTCATTTTTCCCTAATCGCGGTATAATTTTAATGCTAGGAGATTAATTTTTATAAAACTTTATACTGATTTTTTTGCTGAATTTTCCAAGTTTTTGATTAGCACTGAACCAGGAAACAACCTCTCTACTTCTTACGAGGTAGTGGGAAGGTTTGCGTACATTTCTATCCTCCTTAGACCCCACTTGTGGGATTTAACTGGGTATGTTGTTGTTGTTTGATTAGCACCGAAAGGGAAGGAAAATTTTAATGAGAGAAGAAACTCATCTTTACCAAGGTTATTTTTACTCTAATAACATGAAAAATATATAATATTTTTGTTAGTTGTAGTGGCTAATTTGCATATTCCGTTTAGTTAGATTAGAAGTGCTGAATTATTACGAATTAAAAAGATTATACTTCCTATGTTTTAATTTAAACGATACATTTATTTTTAGTCAGCCTCAAGTAGATATTTAATAATAAGTTAACTTTAAAATAATTATTTATCCTTAATAAAATAATTTATAATCACATAAATATTAAAACTTATTTTAAATCATAATTAAAAAAAATCTTAAAATTCGTATTAAATTAAATTATATTACATAAATTGAGACTTAAAAAATAATACTCCATGTACTTTGAAATAGTAATTGAATAAGGACGAAAATAGAAGTCCGTGAAAGTTATAGGGCCATTTGTATTAAAAACTCCCCCTAATAATATACATCCAAAATACCCATTAAATAGAAGACCCTCAAAATTATAGTTCATCCATTTTAATTTATGTGTTATTGTTGACTTTTCACAACTAGAATTTGTATATATATATATTTTAAATATTTCTATCATTATATTATTTTTCAAAAAATATAAAAATTTTACATCTATATTTATACAAAAATTTAAGAATTTAAAATTCATACCACATAAATTAGAAGAGTTGGAATTAAAACTTCACCTAATTTTCCATGCATCTAGAATAACCCCACTTTCCTCCAATACACACTCTCTCTCTCCCACTTTTGAGGAATCATCTCTTACACTTTCTTTCTTGTTTCTCCAATGGCCTTGAGAGCTGGACCGATTTTCTGTGAGCTTAAACCACAAACCCAAAAGTCTGAACCGGCGGTTTTTATGCCGGTTCAGAAGATGAGAGTGTCATCACTGTTTGAATCGGGACAGGAAAATGGGAAAATACTGTTGCAGCCGAGGTTGACTACTCTAAGGTCATTCGGGTCGGATCCTGTCGGAGTGATCAAGAACAAGAGCGGCGGTTATGATGGCGAAGATGAGGAGGTTTCGCCTTTTTTCGCGACGTTGTCGGAGTATATTGAGAGCTCTAAGAAGAGTCAAGATTTTGAAATTATATCTGGTCGACTTGCCATGGTAATTAACTTCCTCATCCTTCTATATTAATCACCTCTCTCAAATTTTCTGTGTTTAAAGCTTTTAGCAAACTTTTGACTACACAGGTTTTTGATTTATATCTAACATATAAAAAGAATGATCCATTCTCTTCCGAGAGAAGTACTAAAAACATCTTTGTATTAGCCATGAATTATTAGTAAGTTCTTAAGGCTTAAAAATACTCTTCAATTTGGTAAACTAAGTTTACATACACCCCTTCCATGTCACGTGACATATCAAGTGAATACAATTTATTTAAAGCACGTGAAAGGATAGAAAAAGACCACATCAATCTTTATTTTTTTTTATTAAAAAAAGGAAGAAATTTTTCCTTCAATTTTTGATTACCAACTGCTAGAATACCCTTCTTTTTCTCATTTAAACTTTTCTCCATTAATAGTGACCTCAAGGCAAGTTCTTTTTTCATTTTCATTTTTAATTGCTTGATTCTCTTTTTTTTCTTGTTTTGTTTATGAAGAAAGAAAAATTAATTATTAAGCAAAATAAAATTAATTTGTTTTTTACTTTTTAAAATGATAAATAATTTTAGAAATTGAGTTTTCATGTGTTCCAACTGAATACTAAACTTCATTTTTATTTGTAAATCTAAGATCTCTGTTAGTTGTTCTGTCCCATTTACTTCAAAAATGTTGTTGTTTTGGGAGTTAAATAATTTTTTAATCATAATTTTCTCAATTCTTTACAAATATTTATGAGGAGTTCATTATCAATGCAATTATCTTAAAATTTTGTAAATATCAACATAAATCTTTTACATTCAAATAATTCATCATAAATTTATCTGATTTATGACTAATATTATCTTTAATATATATATATATAACTAACTCGCCTTTGTGCATTTACCGGACAGAAGGAAAATGATTACTTTTAAAATTTTGTTCTTTTATTAACAATTTAATTATCAAATTATTGCAAAAAAGGGGTATTTATAACGGTGCTATTTAT
This sequence comes from Solanum rostratum, assembly GCA_029948455.1. NCBI lineage: Eukaryota > Viridiplantae > Streptophyta > Magnoliopsida > Solanales > Solanaceae > Solanum > Solanum rostratum. The sequence continues at coordinate 8,755,942 of CM057053.1, read as the reverse complement.
TAATTTTTTTCAAATAACTAAATATTTACATTCAGTAAATGAGAGCATAAAAAAAATACTTAGTCAAATATATGAACTTGAAAAATAATAAAGGCATAATACATACATCTCACTTTAACTCGGCTTTAGCTGATGTTTTTTAATTTTGAATATAGACAAGTAGACACATAAACTTATATAAAGTCGAAAAAATACTCACACATTTTTACGTGGCATATATGTAGAACACTATGAGGGTTGCGAATTGTCACAGGACACATGTGTCTACTTTCAATTTCATACAAATTTAAATATTTACTTATGCTTATCCAAAATTGGAGGGCGTAGATGTCAGTTGAGGTCAAATTAAATGGCACATTTATGTAATATGTGAAATAGTAATAATGTGCAAAAATAATCAGTTAAATTGTTTTAGTAATATAAATAACCTTTTTATGATGTGAGTGAGTAAATCTTAAACTCTACAATTAGTTAGTTATAAATGCATCACCACATAAAACTCAAGAATTTTCTTAGTCAAATGTGTCTATTTGTCTATGTGGTCCAGATTGTGTTTGCAGCAACAGTGTCTATGGAAGTTGTGACTGGAAATTCTGTATTCAGAAAGACTGATTTTCAAGGAATAGCTGAAATTGCTGGGGTTTGTGTTGGTGCAGTAGCTTGTGCTGCTCTTTTTGCTTGGTCTTCAAGTTCTCGAACCCGCGTAGGCCGAATTTTCACCGTTGGGTGCAACACCTTCATTGATTCCTTAATCGATCAAATAGTCGATGGCTTGTTCTATGACAACGAGCTCATCGATTGGACTGATGATATCTAGACCTCAAATATAGAAATACAAGTATAAATATTGAAAAAAGAAAGTGTTATACTTTATCTTTATCAAATGTTTTGAAGTACAATATGTTTGGTATATATCGTGTAAATAGATATCATAAAGTTAATATATATATTAAGTATGCGCAGTTGATCTATCTTTATTTGAAACTAAAAGAGAGAATGTGTTGTTCTCTTGGGACATCATGATGTATATTTCAATTTCCAAAAATGAACTAGCTACACTCTCTCTTTAATTAACACTGCAGCTAATTATATACTTCTCTCTTTCAATTTATTTGTGTTAATTTAATTTTTATTTACAAAGATACCCTTCACAATTATGATAGAAAAGATAAAAAGATTTTGAGGAGTGATGTGGTCTTTAATCATGCTAATGCATGCATTAAAACTTTTTGCATTACTACTACCTAGAAATCTATGGTATTAGTAATGCGCACTTTAATACTGTTAGGTTTTGCACCCCTACGGATTTGCCTAATCGTTGGAACAGGTTAACTGACGTGTTTCAATGATGCAGAAATAAATTGGAACGCAACAGTTTTACGTGGAAAACCCCCTGCTCAAGAAGGGTGAAAAACCACGACCTGTACTCTACAGGATTTAACTTCAACTTCACTACTTCAAAAGAGCATTCAACAACAATTACAACCTCAGTTAGATCTTTAGCTAGTTAGCCCTAAGATCCAATAATTCAAACTTCAACTCAACTTCCCTAGCCTATTTGCTACACATAAACCTCCCAAGGATTATGAAGTACTAAGAGATTACAGTGTTCAACTATCAAGAACGAAAGAAAAAAATTATGCTGCAGAAAGAACCTTGTTAGCTCTAACGATTCTTCTTGTTGTAATTTCTACAGCGCCTCTGTTTTTTTTTCTTTTTTTTCTTCATCTGCGAATCTCTCTTTTTTTCTCTCTGAATCTCTCTTTTTTCTGCGCCCTTCTTTCTTTTTTTCTGCGCCCTTCTTTCTTTTTTTTCTGCGCCCTTCTTTCTTCTGTGAATTCTCTCTAGTTTTATAGCTGCAGATAAGTCGTTCTCCAACTTCTTTTCGAATTCCTTTTCCTAATCAGTCTTCCCTTTTTTCATGCTTCTTGAAATAATATTTCCTTCTTTGGAACCTTCTTCTTGTAGGAGTTCAACTTGGAATAATATTCCTTGTTATCCTCCTTATTTCATGCTTCTCCCCTTTTTTCATGTTTCTTGAAAAATATTTCCTTCTTTGGAACCTTCTTCTTCTAGGAGTTCAACTTGGAATAATATTCCTGGTTATCCTCCTTATTTCCAGCACCAATTATTCCATTTTTATTGTGTGATGCGTGTGCAGTTTTGCCACGAAAACAGTACGCTGAAAGAACCGGGTAGTCCAACCTGTTTCATTATCTTTTGTCAGCCATCAAAACTTTACTGCTCCAACAAATTCCCCCTTTTTGATGATGACAAACTTTCTGAGTGTTAGGCCTATCCATCTTTTCTGATTTATTTTCAGCTTTCCATAGTTCCCCCTGACTGTGTGCCCTCTGCTTGTCCAGTGGATAGACCAGGTAGTCTGACTTGTTCCTCTGATCCAACTTTCCATAGTTCCCCCTGACTGTGTGCCCTCTGCTTGTCCAGTATATGGACCAGGTAACCTGACTTGTTCCTCTAATCCAGCTCATAGTCATCCTGTCCTTCTCAATGTCCAAAAGGTGGTGCAGTATTCATCTGGATCAATTCTTAGGTACTAGCCTTTAATAAGAAAACCTGCTCTGATACCACTTGTTAGGTTTTGCACCCCTACGGATTTGCCTAATCGTTGGAACAGGTTAACTGACGTGTTTCAATGATGCAGAAATAAATTGGAACGCAACAGTTTTACGTGGAAAACCCCCTGCTCAAGAAGGGTGAAAAACCACGACCTGTACTCTACAGGATTTAACTTCAACTTCACTACTTCAAAAGAGCATTCAACAACAATTACAACCTCAGTTAGATCTTTAGCTAGTTAGCCCTAAGATCCAATAATTCAAACTTCAACTCAACTTCCCTAGCCTATTTGCTACGCATAAACCTCCCAAGGATTATGAAGTACTAAGAGATTACAGTGTTCAACTATCAAGAACGAAAGAAAAAAATTATGCTGCAGAAAGAACCTTGTTAGCTCTAACGATTCTTCTTGTTGTAATTTCTACAGCGCCTTTGTTTTTTTTTCTTTTTTTTCTTCATCTGCGAATCTCTCTTTTTTTCTCTCTGAATCTCTCTTTTTTCTGCGCCCTTCTTTCTTTTTTTCTGCGCCCTTCTTTCTTTTTTTTCTGCGCCCTTCTTTCTTCTGTGAATTCTCTCTAGTTTTATAGCTGCAGATAAGTCGTTCTCCAACTTCTTTTCGAATTCCTTTTCCTAATCAGTCTTCCCTTTTTTCATGCTTCTTGAAATAATATTTCCTTCTTTGGAACCTTCTTCTTGTAGGAGTTCAACTTGGAATAATATTCCTTGTTATCCTCCTTATTTCATGCTTCTCCCTTTTTTTCATGTTTCTTGAAAAATATTTCCTTCTTTGGAACCTTCTTCTTCTAGGAGTTCAACTTGGAATAATATTCCTTGTTATCCTCCTTATTTCCAGCACCAATTATTCCATTTTTATTGTGTGATGCGTGTGCAGTTTTGCCACGAAAACAGTATGCTGAAAGAACCGGGTAGTCCAACCTGTTTCATTATCTTTTGTCAGCCATCAAAACTTTACTGCTCCAACAAATACACAATAGAATGTATAACTGATGCAAAAATATACCTATCAAAATATTATTAATACAAAAATTAATGCATGCATTATTTTTTGTTATGCCAAACACCGAAAGGTAATCCAAGAGTTTTGACTTTCAAATTGAATGAATGTGAATCCATAAGTTTTACTTCATTTAGCTTATATGTTTTTAGGTTCTTTTGGAAAATATATTTATTTTATAAAAGTGATGAACGATAAATGTTATTAATGAAATTTTTTATCTTACAAATAGATTTTCTTTTTCTAGTAAAAGAATGCATTAGCAAAATCACTTTTTCTTTAGTGATATTGATTAAAAGGTGAAATGACAAATCCAAAAATAGAAGAATAATACTCTTAAATACCATTTCATGTGATATAAAGTTGTTATTTATTCTTTTCTTTGCTTGTAAGAGAGACTTCAACTATTTTCAAGAAACATCTTTGCGTGCCTCTAGAAGTTGAAAGTTGTAGAGATAAGAAAGTTGACGTGGATCCGTAAGCGCACTATGAGAGATAGGATTAGAAATGCAGAAATTTGAGACATGCATGATAGAAATAGTGTCAATGGCGGATAAGATGCAAAAAATGTGACTTAAATGGCTCGGCCATGTGAAAGAGAAATGCATAAATGTATGAGTGCAACGTTGTGAGAGGTTAGCTATGAATGGCCAGAGGAAAGCCACATATAGATCAAAGAAATATTGAAGAGAGGTGATTAAATAAAATATGATACAATTTCAATTTATTGAGAACATGATTAGATAAAAGATTAACATGGAGGACCAGGATTAGGGTAGAGGGTAGTTTGGTAGTTGAGGATTGTCTTTTTGGTCTTTCATACTAGCAGTCGTAGTATGACTCAAGAAGTTCCTTGTTATTACATTTCAATTACTATTGATTGATTGTTTCTACCACTTCAGTTATCATATTATTTTGTGATAGTGACTATTTCATTTCTAATATGCTTTCTAGTGTTTCTAAGCATCATTTTGTCTTAGTTTCTTCGCTTTTGTTATTTCTTAGTTTAAACTGCTACTTTAGCCGATGATCTGTTGAAAATACTATCTTTACCTTATGAGGGTAAGATTTATGTACGTACTATTCTTTTTGTGTTCCACTTGAGAAATTATACTAGATATGTCGGTGTTAATGTTGTCTTTACGTGCCTCTAGCCAAGCAAGCCTATATTTTGAATTTCTAATATTCTGATTATTTGTGTGTTTAATAAAATAATGATATTTAAATTTGAGCATTGGGGATGATAATATTATCCTTGTTCTAACAATTTAAAAATAATAATCTCTATGAATTGAGCAACACATCACTCTTTTAGTTAGTTTGGTAATTGGTTGCAAACTTCTTGATTTGGTGAGTCCTTATGATTCAAGGGCTACTAGATCATGGCCTTATGAATATTCCTAGATGTTTTGTTTGAGATTACTGCTTTCTTTTCATTGAGGTTGAGATATAGGGACATGTCTTAGCTACTCCCCTCCCCAGTAGACTATGTAGAGGCTTGTTGCACATAAAATGTAGTGGTGTACATTGTCTAATTTTGATTTGATTATTATCCTACTATTGAGGCTTATTACTTTTTACCACTGAATATTTTTTATGTTTATACCTTATGAATGCTTATAACATGCTAACATGCTTTGTTAAGGTTCATTCGGGGATTCTAATTGATGTATCATACCTAGAGCGTAGTTTGGATCGTGACAACAGAGACTGAGGCATTTGATGCAATGACCACAGGTAATATTCTTGTTTGTAATTGTATGACTACTACTTTATTTGACTCAAGCTCTACTTATTCTTATGAATTTTATCTTGAACTTTGATGTGATTTATAATGTGCTTGACACCATTATCCATATTTTCACCGCCACTAAAGAGTTTGTCATGTTCACCCATGTTTATTATGCTAATTCTTATTTTATTTATGAAATTTTAGACTTGGACTGCCTTGGTAATTTTGGACATGATAAAATCTTAGGCATCACTTGAGTGTCCTCTTATCATGTAGTACTTAATTATAATGCAAAATCTATAACTCTAGAGATCCTGGGCATGAAAAGGTTATAGTGTGAGGGGTCTACAAGCCTAAGCCAACTAAAATAGTATCATACATTTGGGCTAGAAAAATGTTGGGGGGGGGGGGGGGGGGGGTTGTTAAGCATACTTGACTCATGTTCAGGATGTTAATGTAGAAATCCTTTCTATTGATTCCATTCTGTAGTATCTGAGTTTAAGAAAGTTTTCCTTATGGACCTGTTTGGTATGCCTCCTGATCGAGACATAAATTTTTGCATTGATTTAGATTTTGGCACTCGTCCAATATTTATCCCTCCTTATCGTATGACTCCAATAGAGTTAAGAGAACTTAATGTTTATGTTTTAAAACTCCTTAATAAGGATATCATTCATTTTAGTACTTCGCCATAGGGTGCTCTGATCTTATTTGTTTCATTTTAGTACTTCGCCATAGGGTGCTCTGATCTTATTTGTTAAGGAAAAGAATAATAATATGGAAATGTGCATAAACTACCGACAGTTGAATAAGATCACTATTCGAAATAAGTATCTATTGTATCATATTGATGATCTCTTTGACCAGTTACAAGATGCATTAGGGTTCTCTAAAATTGATCTAAGATTTGGTTACCATCAATTAAAAATTATATCTAAATATGCACATAAGACTACTTTTAGAATCTGGATGGATGCTATGAATTCTTGGAGATGTTATTTGGATTGTCCAATGCTCCCGCAATCTTTATAAATCTTAATGTGTCACGCCCCGGGAGGGTACCCTAGGCGTGGCCGGCACCTAGAGACTATTGCTAGTCCCCAAGCGAACCACTCGTTCTCAAGACAACCATTCAACCTCAACATAGCGGAAATAGAGTAGTGAGCTACTTCAAATAAAGGGTCAAATGGCCAACATCAGTCTCATCATCAATATAAGTAAGTATTAAGTACTACTCAATTCATAAGGGAAAGCCATCAACATCAAATCTCTACTCATGTCTATGAAGCCTCTAACCTGACTCAACTGTCTAGGATGGTACCATGACAGACCATGGCTACCCAATTCAATAAATAACGGAAAACAACAAATAAAAGAGTCTTCTCCGGATAGCAAGGAGACTCACCAATGGATGAACTCGAAATCTCTGACCTCACCGATGCATCTGCTGAAGTCCTCTAACTTTTGTATCTGCATTATGAAACGATGCAGCATCGAATGACGTTAGTACGTGGAATGTACTAGCATGTAAAATAGCTGAATATAGCAATATAAGTACAACAGCATAGGGAAAACATCAACTCAACATCATACTCCATCAGAATGTCACACGTCTATCTAAGGCAAGAGAATAGAATAGAGTAGACAAATGACTCCTCAGCCTCTCATATCAACACCATCAATACATCGGACTCACCTCAAAGAAACTCGACTCAACTCAGGGAATTCGACTCAACTCAACTCAAGGAACTCGACATCAACTCAACTCAAGGAACTCGACTCAAACATCACATCACCATTAACATCAGAGTACTATCAAAGTAAGACCTCGCTGGGAGCCTAACTAAGAGTTTCTCTAACCGACAACCATCACTTATGAGTCAGCGATGATACAACGAAGCGACGTCGTTGCCACATCTATCCAATACTCTACCCGGGGTAAAGGACATCAACCTCAGTGGATCCACAAGAAAAACCTCAGTCCTCTATTGGGACAAGAAAGGATCCATCTGCATTGCGGTTCAATCCTCTCCTCCTACGCGGGCCACGTAGTTAATGGGTTCAAGTAGGACTCACTCTCACCCATTTCGATGCTCAATATTCCTCCCAGAACTCGACATGCTCATAAAACATCAACCTCATCAGTCCTATAGGGACATAGTACATCATCATCAATCCCATAGGGACATAATATAATACCTCAACATCAACATCAGTCCCGTAGGGACATAATATCTCAACATCAATATCACCTTACCTCATCAACATCAACCTCAACATCATGGACTCAATATACTCTTTTAGAAATTGAACTTCCGATTTTAAGACATCATGAAACATCATTCTCATCAACATCATCATCAAGACTCTCATCAAATGTGAAACACAATCACAACATCACAAACATCATTCTCATTAAGTCTCTAGACTCCTCCCCTAGTTCTTTCTTACACTTTTAAATAAATTAATCATAGGATTTTGTGAAAACACTCATGAACTGAATTATGCAATAAATCAAGCTTATGATGATCATCAATTCGTGTAAAATATATGCATTAAGTAAAACTCAGTGTAATGCTCAACAATCTTCACATCAACCTCATTAATTTCAATACACAACTCAATTTACTCAAAAGGGCACATGGGAGAACAATTCATGCTTTAGGTTATCCTTACATACCTGGAATGATTGCTAACACACTTTCTTGCACGAAGTCCTCTTAAATTCCTTAATCTCCACTCCCTTCAAGCCCTGGCTTAATGACTTTTCTAGAGAGAATGTTTTTGGATGGATTTTTGGAATCCTTTTCTAAGAAAAATGACCTTTATTCGTCGTATGGAAGGTTTAGAAAGTATAGGAATCGACTACCCCTCAAAATTTTAAGAAAATATTTTCCAGACTTGAAATAACACAGTCCGCGACATGGACCTGTCACGGACAGTATAATTTCGAAAAACTCAGCTCCGTCAAAAAATCACAGAAAAAAATAAGTGTGGGTCTGCGATAGGTCCGCGACGCGGCCCTGTCGCGAAGGCATACGTTTTTGTTTTGGAACGAAAAATTATCTTTTGACTCGATCGCTCTGAAAATCGACCGAGACCCCTCTCCCACTCAATTTTTCGTGCTGATCACGAATCTGCTCTCGAATTTTTAATTCGAGCATCGAAAGACGCATTTTGCGCACACCTCTTCTCTAGGGGTATTTTGGTAATTTACCGGGCGTTACATGATGAATGGAGTGTTTAAGTCATTCTGAATTTTCTAATAATTATGTACATTGATTACATCCTAATTTATTCAAAGAGTAGGGAAGAGCATATTAACCATCTTTGTATTATTCTAGGTGTCCTAAGGAAACAAAAATCGTATGCAAAATTTTCTAAGTATGAATTTTGATTGTCTTATGTTGTCTTCTTAGTGATGTTGTATCAAAGGAAAGGGTGATGGTGGATCCCCAAAATATTGAAACAGTTAAGAATTGGATTCGGCTTAACTCACTCACTGAGGGGAGAAATTTTCTAGGCCTTGCCAGTTTTATTGATGATTTATCAAAACTTTACTTCTATTGCAACGCACTTGACGAGGTTGACCCAAAAAGATGTGCCATTTGAGTGGACCAAAAAGTGTGAGGAGAGCTTCCAAAAGCTCAAGACTCTTTTGATTACAACCCCAATCTTGATGTTGTCAGTGAAAGGTAAGAGTTTTATTGCCTATTGTGATGCCTTATGTACGAATATGGGTGCTATGTTAATGCAGGATAAGAATATTATAGCTTATGCTTTGAGGTAATTATAGGTTCCTGAGAAGAACTACCCAACACATGGCCTAGAGTTGGCAGCAGTAGTTTTTTTTCTAACAATATGGAGTCATTATCTCTATGCGGCTATGTGTGAAATATTTATTGAATATCAAATTCAGGAGCATGTGTTCACGTAGAAAATATGAATCTAAGACAACAATGAAAATGAATGAAATTACTTAAGAATTATGATGTCACCATCTAATATCACCTGGGTAAGGCTTGGTGGTAGATGCCTTGAATCTGGCATGTTTGGATGTGGCTAAGTGATCCTTTACAAGAGAAATCCAAGCATTAAAAGGTAAATTCATGATTTAGATATCTTATAAAAAGATGGGGTATTAACTAGCATTAAGTTGAGACCCACTTTCATTGAAGAGATCAAGGACAAGCAGTTTAAGAATGAAAACCTGAATGAGATAAGAAGAAAGTGTAGTGTCTATCAGGGCAAAGGATATTTCTCATGATGCAGGCAGAGTACTCAATTTTAAGAAAAAACCTTTGTTCCAAGAGTAGATGGCATAACTGAAAGAATACTGCCAAAGGCTCATGGTTCGCAATATTTTATTCATTCGGGTATGACCAAAATGTATTGAGATTTGAGATAACTTTATTGGTGGCTTGATATGAAGAAAAACATAGCTAAATTTTCACCAAGTAAAATATGAAAATGTCCATTCTTGAATGGAAGTGGGAGAAAGTAGCAATGGATTTTGTCGTACGTAGTTCATCCTAAGACCTTGAAAAGGTTGATTCTATTTGGGTTGTGGTTGACATACTGACAAAGTTAGCCCACTTCATTCCAGTTAGAGTGAATTACAATGCACTCAATAGTTGAAAATCTTTGTGAAAGAAATAGCGAAATTGCATATGGTGTGCCTTTCTATCATATCAAATTGTGGTACTCAGTTTACATCCAAGTTTTGGAAAAAGTAAATGAAGATTTGGGCATACAAATCACCTTCAGTACCACTATTCATCCACAAATTTATGGATAGTCAAAGAGAACCATTTAAGTATTAGAAGACATGTTGAGGGAATGTGTGATCGACTTTGACAATCATTGAGATAAGTTTCTATTATTATGTGAGTTCTCTTATAATAATAGCTATCACTTCAACATTGAGATGACTCCTTTTGAAACCTTTAATGGAAGAGGAGGTAGATCACCCATAAGGTGATTTGAGGTTAGAGATGTGAAGCCCTTAGGGGTTGAATTGGTAATGAATGATCGAGATAAAATAAGAAATATCCAAGATAAGCTCCTAGCAGCCCATAGTGGACAGAAGGGGTACGCAAATCTCATGATTAGAGACATACACTTCAGGCGAGTAAGCAGGGATTTTTGAAAGTGTCCCACGTGAAAGATATAATGAGATTTGATAAGAAGACAAGCTTAGTACTCACTATATTGGCCCATTTGAGATCCTTGATTGTGTAAGGCTATTGGCTTATATGTTGGCTTCACTACTTATTTTGTTCGGAGTCCATCTTGTGTGCCATATGCCTATGCTGAAAAAGTACTATGGGGATGGAGACTACATCATTAAGTGAGACTCAAGTTATTAGACAAGAATGTCCAATATGAAGAAAAGTCGGTTATGAAAACATCGTCCAGTTGAGGAAGCAACTTAAAAAAATTAGAAGGATATACAAAACAAGTATCCGTAGTTGTTCGCTGATTCAGGTACTGCTCTATTCTTATCTTAGCCTAATTTTTTTATTTGATCACTCGAGGATGAGTAATATATAAATGACAAGAATTGAACGAAATCTAAGTCATGCGAGGTCTAGAGTAATCGACAATGGATTGAGATTGATCTATAAGTTTGATTCTTTTGAGTTGATATCCAAGATAATAAGAAGTCTGTATGAATTTACGAAATTAACTTCAGACAAGTAGAACTCGCTAAATTGATCTTAGTGCATAAGCTATATTTCTAAATGTCAAGATTTGGGGATGTATTGTAAAATGGGGACCAAGGACATGAGTTACAAGTTTTTGGATCCGTAAAACCTAGAACATTGAGAAGGATCCCATTATGATGGTGCCACCATGGCAGGATAAGTGGCTGCTGTGGTGGAATCATCAATTTTAAGTCAGAAAAGTCCTAAATTCTTTTTTGCTTCTCATACTTCGTCCTTGAGAGACTAAAATCGATCTATGGCTTGTTTTCTTTAGTTTTTCACCCACTTCATCGGTAAAGATAAGTTAATTGTTCCTCTGGCTTGTAAATTAATTCATAGACCTTAGAATCTAGGAAAATCCTCATAGAGGAAGATTTGACCTGCAATTAATGGTGGAGAAAAGCTTGGTTGGAGCCTGTGGGAGATGATCATAAAAGTGGCCAAGGGTTAGGATTTAATATAATAGAATAATTTAGGCCATTGTTTGTTAATTATTGTATTTAATTGTTTATAGACCAAGAATGAGCCAAAATATTAAAAAATGAGAGAGCTTCCAAGGCTAGTTTCGAGGTAGGTGATGGTTTAATATTCTTATTTGTGTGACATATGCTTGTTAACTATTTTGTGTTAGTAATTCTTGTATGTATGTGAGTAGGGAATAAAGACATGGACATAATAAATGAGCTCTCATAAATCAAGTTACATTCAATGAACTTATAAACAAATTGTGCAAGTTATGGTTTATTCATTGTACGTGTAATTGTGATTGTGAATTGGCTGTCATGTTCCAACACATTATTGCATCAAATGTCATATTTTGATATATTATTTGATTTAATGTCACGTCACAACACATTATTGGATCATGTGTCATATTTTGACACATTATTGGATTTAGTGTCATGTTTTCACATATTATCAGATCAAATGTTATGTTCCGACACAACTTGTTTGAGTGTTGATCCCATGAGAGGGCCATTGTTGAAATTGTTGTGATGAGGCGATAATCATGAAAGTAATATGTCAGCATGAATTGTGACTTGCTATTCTGTCATATGGGTTGGTGTACTATGTTAAAGTTGCTTGTCAATATTTTTGCTTATTGGAATAGCCACGTGATCCTACCAGTACATTATTGTTATACGTACTTGTACTGCGCTTGCTCTTTCTTCATTGAGTACGGAGCATCTTTAAATGGCCATTGACAAACCTCAATTAGATGACTATTGATTTCAAAAGTTCAAAGGTGAGCCGACTCTTTTGGGCTATCATGGATTCTTCCGCCATTCTTACTTCATTTGCTTTGGGCTCAACATTTAGACATTTAGTTGTTTTTTTATTTTCGAGATTGCATCCCTTTCTGTTAGGCACTTTGGTAGAATTTTGTTACAATGACTTTTAATTTTTGGAAAGTATTTTTGTATTAATTAATTGTTTTGTTGAGTTTATGAGAACTCAACTTGATTCATATTTAAACTTGCTTCCTAACTTTTAAAATGTTTGATTCGTACAAGTTCAATCTAGGTGAGTTAAAGTATTGATTCTCCCGCTGAAAGGTTGGTGTGGGTGCCACCCATGATTCGTCCAGATTGTTACAGTAAATTTTCAAGTTTGCAGTTTATTTTATAGAAAATATAAAATTTCGTTAAAGAAAAAGACAAATATAAAAAAATATTTCAAACATTTATTTTTCATTTTGACCAATGAAAAAAGCTTAGAAAAGTTTACTTAGTGTGAAATAGAGAAAGTATTAAAAATCATTTAGTAGAAATAATGTGATAAAATATCTATTTTAATAATTAACATGTCAAATCAAAGAATAAAAAAAAAAAACGACAGAGCAAATAATATTTCAACTTTTTAAATTTCATACAAAGTCAAAATTGTAGCACATTATGAGATGCATCACATGCTTCTTGTTCCCCCACCGCAACACCTCCTCTAACTTCCTACTCCCCTCCATTCTGCTTCTTCCCATTTTGAAGCCAAAAACCACAATCTCAATGCTGGGGCAGTAATTAGATCGGTCGAATCAAATTTGAGCGGATCATAATGAATTAAGATAATAAATAGGTCAAAATTTAATTCATTCCGAATTTATTTGGATCAATATGAGTTGAATCAAAACAGATTGAGTAATGAATTATAGAGTGGGTCAAGACTCAACCATATCAAAAATTTTAAAGTGTTATTACTTAATTAAATTACATTTTTTTTATTCAGGCTATATAAACCATATCAAAAATTTTATAAGTATTAATTTTTTTTTTGACTAGATCTCTCTTAAATCAATTCATGTTATATATCAACCCAATTTTAAATGGGTTAAAATGGTTGGATTGAGGTAATAAATGGGCGAGTTATCAATAGAGTGGGCTAGTTGGATGAGTTGAGTTTAATTTTGGAAAACTTACGTAACTAGACAAACATATGATATGTATTTACATTATACTACTATAGGTTTTTTTACGATTTATAGCTACAGTTAGGATTTTGTTGCTACAGTTAGAGTTTTGTTGCTATTGTCTCTCTACTCTCTCCTCTCTCTCTGCAATTTCTTACCAGATATACAATTACATATGTATAACAGCTGCATATATACAATTTGTGTATCTCCACTCTCTATCCTCTCTTGCTTGTCTCTCTCCTCTTTCCTCCAATCTCGCTTGCCAAATATACAAATACATATGTGTATTAGTTACACATATACAATTATCTGACAGATATACATATATAATTTAACAAATATACATTTACAATTCGCCTCAATCTTCCCTCTCTTGTCTCTCTCCTCCCCTCCAGTTACTTTATCGAGATTATACCGTGTAATTATATAAAATATATCTATATGACTTTATTAAATTTAAAACTACACCATTTACGAAAAATTCTCTTTAATTTTGCCATTCCTATCCAATGCCAAATCAAATAGTCATGAGTAAAAATAAATGGAGCAAATAGTATTTTAACTTTTTAAATTTCATAGGAAGTCAAAATGGTGTCACATTATGAGATACATCACATGCTTCTTGTCCCCTCACCGCAACACCTTCTCTAACTGTCTACTCCACTCCACTCTGCTTCTTCCCATTTTGAAGCCAAAAACGGCAATCCCAATTTCTTGAATCTACTATGAAGAATAGTACTCACTAACATTCTTCTCTCATTATCATTATCAATGGCAATTCACACTTGTTTCTCACTAATACCTTCTTCTTTCTCTTCTCCCAAATTGCCATTTCCCAAGAACAATATTTTTCAATCTCCTATCCCAAAATTATCTAAACCCACTTTCAGTTTTGATGATAAAAGATCCTTTCAAATTGGTGCCGCCGTTCCTCGTGTAGGTGAGGATTTTCCGATTGATTATGCTGATTGGTTGCCAAAACGAGACCCAAGTGATCGTAGAAAAGCTGGAGTTTTGCTCCATCCGACGTCGTTTCCTGGGCCTTATGGCATTGGTGACCTAGGTCCACAGGCTTTTAAGTTTCTTGATTGGCTTCATCTTGCTGGTTGCTCCCTTTGGCAGGTTCGGTCCTTTTTTTTTTGGATTTATGTAGAGATTATACTTGTAAATTGGGAAATGTACTTTGTTACTGTTGGCTGTAAGTAATTAATTAAAAAAGGGACCTTTTTTTTATTGGCATAATATGTTAAATTGTTCTTTAATTTGGATTTAGGTGAGATCTATGCTTTACAACTAACTTTAGGTGTGCAAAAGTAGAGAGTTAAACTTATATTAAGTTGAACAAGTGGACAAATACATCCTACATGGCATAATACATGGACGCCAGGTAGGACGAGTGTGTCCATTTGTTAAACTTTATACAAGTTAAAGCATGTAAGCATAAATGCCATCCGAGACCAAGTTGAAGGGCATGCTTGTATATTATATTTTTTTAATTTACCATTTAGATATGATATTGTGGTTGCAAGCTTATTATATATGGTGCTCGAACTCTTCAAAAATATCAACAGGTGTATATCTAATCTCTGAAAGTACAGTAAAAATCTGACACTGGAGTGGCATAAAAAATGAAGAGTTGGTGCAACGCAGCTTATAATTCTCCTATACTACCTTGACAATAGCTTCTTACTTCTTTTTATGGTAGCAAGAACATAAAGGTTATGTCTTAGTGGAAAGGTTACAAATATGATCAAAGAATGTTCAGGCTAAAAAAAGTTAAAAGCTAGCTCAAACAGGTATTTGTTATTACTGATTTAACATAGGAAAAAGGAAGAGAAAAAGAAGATTACGAGTGTAATTCCTTGCTTTTATGGAAATTAGCATTTAGATGGCAGGGATCTTGCTATCTTAGTTTTGCACTTATATATGTGGGTGTTGGAACCTACAAAAGTTCGATGCCTGGTTTGTATTTTATAAGGGCTTTGGCAAGGAGAATAGTAACTTATTTCCTAATAAAGGGTCGAAAAGTACCTTTTGTTTATTTAGCTTTTTCTTTTTGTGTAGAGTTTGGATTCTCTTGTTTGCTTTTGATTGTCCTTGTAAAGTGTTAATGGATGTTTTGAGAAGCTTGTCTCGAGTTATATGGTCTGGAATTTCATAGTGGCATTGGTCGTTGTATATTTATATCTTGATTGATGTCGTAGGTATGCTTTTGAATGTTCACTTGAGAATATAATAGTCTACTTTTAGAATCGGATATGAAGATGCAGTCTCACCCTTTCAAACAATGGAACCAAGCTGATTCTAACTTTTCTGTAAGTTATTGGAATCTAAAAGGTGACAGGTCTTTCTGTGCGTGTTTGCAGGTTCTTCCACTTGTACCACCTGGCAAGAGAGCCAATGAAGACGGATCACCCTATTCAGGGCAGGTGACATGAATTTTCCTTTTTTACGTTTTAAGTGAGTTGGTCATCTTTTCAACATTACATAGAAATAATTAAATAGAAAACAGGAGAAGCTTAGTTTTTCGTTTGAAAAATTACTTCCTCAATTTCAATTTGTTTGTGTAGTTTTGACTTGACACGGAGTTTAAGAAAGTAACAAGACTTTTGAATCTTGTGTTCTTAAACTAAAGATATGTAAAATTTACCAAACTATCCTTTAATTTTGTGGTTTAAACATGTCATATGGAAAGTTGAAATTAAGAGTTGCCAAAAGAGAAAGAGACATTGTTTTTGAAATGGACTAAAAAGGAAAGTAAGATAAACAAATTAAAACGGATGGAATACTGTGTATTTTGGATAAATTGCTGCAATGTGAACTGATTGAATGTGCACATTGAGGCACAACTTTGAGATTTTGTGTTGTTTGATTCATGTTATATTGGGATCATTCTCTTTGCAACTAAATTTATGTGATTAAATATCATACAGGCAATGACATAGATTCTTACCTTTTTGTTGATGCTGTAGAGATCTTGAGACAATCATATTGTTGATCTTTACAACATTAAAATGACAGTTTACCAATGGTTGCTTTCAGGATGCAAATTGTGGTAACACACTTTTGATTTCTCTTGAAGAACTTGTTGATGATGGTTTACTGAAAAAGGAGGAGCTTCCGGAGCCAATGTGAGCCACTTTATAGCAATTCTCCTTACAATTCATTAGTGTTTCTGGACATAGAAATTTAATGGAACATTACTTGACATCCAATTTTTTATGGTTTGGTATTTTCCGTTATTCTGAAGACCTGTGGATCGTGTCAATTACTCAAGTATTGCTGAGATAAAAGATCCTTTAATAACTAAGGTAAACAATGAGCAGATATTTGTTGCTAGTTCTTCTTTTAAAAAAAAAATGAACATTATGAAACCAAAGGGTTGGAAAATAATTTCAAGAGAAAGGTTTTGGGTGTGTGGAGAAGACAAAGGAAGTTTAAAAATATACAAATATCTCTTTTATTTTCAACTTCCTTACATGTCTGCTTCAAATTATCAAATTTTTATTCTTCTGTACTCAAGCTTTATCTATCTCCTTTTTCACTCTCATTATAGATGGATAATTTTTTCCCTTTAAAAATTTGATAGCTCAGAATTCAGATGATACTAAAAAGGTAATTTCTTCCTTAATCATTTTAGGCAGCAAAGAGACTTCTCTCCAGTGAAGGGGAACTGAAAGATCAGCTCGAGAACTTCCGCCGGGATCCAATTATTTTGAGTAAGATAAACTTATTCATTTCTTGATTAAGGTGAACAATGGGAGCAAGGATAACCATTGTCTGTCTAACGATGATAAACTCCCTAATAACACATTTGGGATGGACAGTAGCTGATTGTATATGAATAGGAATGCTCCGTAACACACTTATTTTTAACACTGCCTTACCACCATATGATAGCATCTTCACTTTCCAAGCTTGTAGTTTATCTCTGACTTTCTTGATGAGATCATTATAGTCACTCTTCCTTTTCTTAACATGAGTAATTGGTCACCCCAGGTAGGTTAATGGGAACTGGCCCCTTGCCATACCAGTGCATCTCTCTACCATCTCCTTCAATAGAGTACTTACATTTTAATGCATGTAGACAACACTACTCTTTCCCTTGTTTGTTTTCTGGCTAGATCGAATCTCATATTTGCCTAGAACCTTCATGACCTTCTTCAGTGACCTCTCATGAACTGAGGCAAACATAATAGTATCATCTACATATGCAAGATGATTTTGACAAAGCTTGATTGATTAGAGGACATTAATCTAGGCAGCACTGTTTCCTGATCAAGTAAATTATTTGAAATAGTTACAATTTTGTTTTGGCAATCTCATCCCAAAAAGCAATTTGTTGTGTCATTAAATTGCAAGTTAGAAGGCTGTAGTTGGTCTAAAGGGTGGGCCACAAACTGATAGTGCTGCATAAAGTTCTATTATCCGTTGTTCAAGCCTTTCTTTGAGCAGAGCGCTTTCTTGTAATATGATTTTTTTTGGTGAGAAACTAAGATCTCATTATCAAGTTACTAAGTTCGTATCTTCGGAGTTCAACACATTACTTCAATTATATTTACATTTAAGGAATGTCAAGTCCATATTACAATACTAGTATAATTACCCAAAAGAAAGAAAGAAAAAGGAAAGAATGTATTCATGTGCAAGATGAAGGGCTTAGTGAGGAGGCTATAGCTGTTCAACACAAATAAAATTATACAATATAATTAGTCATTAGTCTTCCCACACTGAAATTTAGTTGCAGTTGCAGATATAACAACTACAACAAACCCAGTGAAATTCCATAAATGGGGCAAACAACAACAACAACATACCCAGTGGAATCCCACAAGTGGGGTTTGGGGAGGGTAAAATGTACGCAGACCTTACCACTACTTCATAAAGATAGAGAGGTTGTTTCCGAAAGACCCTCGTCTCAAAAATATCAAGCCTCAAAAACAGAAGATCGTGGATATGAAAAAAGAAAATCGACTAAAGTGGAGAGCGAGTGATAATATACAAATAAAAAAAAAGTAACAAATATAAGCCAGACAATAACAATACAAAATATAAAAAAACACTAATCCTACTAACCTATTATGTCACAAGGCTAGACAACATCCTACCCTACAAGCCTATTAATCTTCTACCCTAATACGCGACCTCCGCTCCTTTCTATCTAAGGTCATGTCCTTGGTAAGATGAAGTTTCGCCATATCCTGTCTAATCATCTCCCCCCAATACTTTTTCGGTCTACCTCTACCCTTCTGCATAACCTTTATATTCAACCTCTCGTACCTCCTAACAGGAGCGTCGGTACTTCTTCTCTACACATGACCAAAGCATCGTGGTCTCGCTTCCCTCATTTTGTTTGCCATGGAGGCCACCCCTAACTTCTTCCAAATGGACTCATTCCTAATCTTATCACCTCTGTTATGTCCACACATCCATCTCAACATCCTCATCTCCGCAACCTTCATTTTCTGAATATGTGAATTTTTGACGGACCAATACTCCACCCATATAGCAACAACGGTCTAACCACCATTCTATAAAACTTACCTTTAAGTTTATGTGGTATCTTCTTATCACAAAATACTCCAGAGACGAGCCTTCACTTCATTCATGCTGCCCAATATGATGTGTGATATCATCGATATTAGATGTACGCAACCTTAACTCTACCTTTATGCATAGGGAGGCTGTTTTTGATTGACCCTTCAAAACCCTTTCCTTTATTTATGTTTGGGACTGGCATTGGAGCGAGCTCACACAGATGAAGTTTAGGTGTAGTTGCAGATGGCACTTAATGTTGTGTGTTGATATATTCACTTTGAAATGAGAAAAGAAGTCAGAAAATGGGGGGACATGTTAATAATTGCCAAAAGTTGTTCTACTGACACCTGCTATTGCTTAACATAATTTATTGAAGAAAAATACAGGTTGGCTGGAGGATGCTGCTTATTTTGCTGCCATAGACAACTCTTTAAACACTATTAGCTGGTATGACTGGCCTGAACCATTGAAAAATCGCCACCTTGCAGCTCTAGAAGAAGTTTATCAAAGTGAAAAGGATTTTGTAAGACCTCTTTAAAAATTTGAATGCTGACCAATGTTTGATTGTTGAAATTGGGCAAACATTGAACATGATCTAATGTTACCTCGAACAGATTGACATATTCATTGCACAGCAGTTCTTGTTCCAAAGACAATGGAAGAAAGTTCGTGACTATGCACGATCCAAAGGAATCAGTATAATGGGAGACATGCCAATTTATGTTGGATATCACAGTGCTGATGTTTGGGCCAACAAGAAACAGTTTTTGCTGGTTAGTATCTCTATGGACCTTGGTGGTAATTAAGTTGGTGAATTACCCTGACGAAGTTCTAAAGCCTTCTGATCTGCATAAACCATCTATCTCTGTGGCAGAATAGGAAAGGTTTCCCTCTTATAGTTAGTGGTGTTCCTCCAGACGCCTTTAGTGAAACTGGTCAACTATGGGGCAGGTAAGTGTTATTTGGACACTTGATTGTTGACAAATATTTCCTTTATCTGAAAAATATCTATTTAAGTATGGAAGTATGCATATCTAGTTATTAGTTTTAGAAGACATACTTGGTGGATACTTCTCGTTTTAGTTCACTGGTAGAACATATCTAATCAATGTTAAACTGTCAATTGCTGTGCTATCCACTACTTACTATGATTTGTTTTTGCTAAAAAGCCCTCTCTATGATTGGAAAGCCATGGAGAAGGATGGATTTTCATGGTGGGTACGCCGGATTCAACGTGCAACGGATCTTTTCGATGAATTTAGGATAGATCACTTTAGAGGATTTGCTGGATTTTGGGCTGTTCCTTCTGGTAATGGATGTTGGATTTTTACAGGTTTACATGTAACTTTGTATCAATTGGGCACTGATGTAGTTATTATAATGCATACTTGCAGAGGAAAAAGTTGCAATGCGGGGACGGTGGAAGGTCAGATCTCTTCATATTTCTTTCATGTTTTGAATCTTAACCTCAAAAACTGTCTCACTGTTTTATTTATTGATGACTTAGGTGGGACCTGGAAAACCTTTGTTTGATGCTATCTTCCAAGCTGTTGGGAAGATCAATATTATAGCAGAAGACTTGGTATGTCTTAGCAGAGCACAGAACATACTTTGAAATTTCTGCTTATGGGATTTCATTGGATATGTTGTTGTTGTTGTCGTCGTCGTCTTGACTTCTGCTTAACTGTTCCTACCAATAAAAAAGAAATGTCTGCTTTAATGTCTCCCCTGGAGCGTCTTCTTGTAGTTTGGTAGACATTTGAATGGTTGGACACTCCCAATAACTTCATCTTTTAGGAAGTAATAGATAATGCCTTAGAGAAGATAGAAGGTAGAATAAAGATTGTGTGCAACCATTTGTTAGGAAATTTTTGGTTGTACTGATTAAAAAAATAATTTGACAGCAGATCTCATGAACCTGTTTGTGTGCAAGCAAGCATAGCAGCAGTTTAGCCGTTTATCTTTCATCATTATTTTCTCTCTTTCGGCTTCATTCAAGTGTACTAGTAGATTTTTCTCTGTTTCTCTGATTCATTGCATCTTGATGAGACTAGCTTGTACTCTTTAAATTTGGTTTGTATCTAGGTAGAAGGGGATTTTTGATTTGTTTATGAAGTTTTATTAGTTTATTGCTTTATCTTCTCATTTCTAGTGATGCTAAATGACAGGGAGTAATCACCGAGGACGTTGTTCAGCTCAGGAAGTCCATTGAGGCACCTGGAATGGCTGTACTCCAGTTTGGTATTTATATCCTCTGTCGTACTTACAAAATGTGTGAAGAAAATAGCGTTGACATTTATTTGGAATTCTTGGTATAAAATTGTTCTTCCTTGTGTTCAGCATTTGGCAGTGATGCAGAAAACCCTCATTTACCTCACAATCATGAGCAGAACCAAGTAGTGTATACTGGAACGCATGACAATGATACGGTAATCTTCATTGCTTGATCTTAATTTATTGCATCCTCACCTCCCTATTATAACTACTCCCTCTCCATCATTTGTAAGCATTTTCTTTTGTTTGCATGTCTTAGATCCGAGGTTGGTGGGATGTCTTGCCACAGGAAGAGAAATCCAATGTTAGTATGATGCATTGACTAAACCATTTGTTTTTTCATTATACTTAACATGAGATGACAGTGATCATGAGTTTGTTGTTCACTTAAACTGGTGTATCAGGTACTAAAGTATTTATCAAACATTGAGGAAGAGGAAGTATCGTGGGGCCTGATCGAAGCTGCGGTTTCTTCTGTAGCCCGTATTGCAATTATACCAATGCAGGATGTCCTTGGGCTTGGGAGTGATTCCAGAATGAACATTCCAGCAACTCAGGTGAAGACTTAAATCTGCTTCTATAGAGTGAATAGTGAGTGACAATGCTCTATTGTTGTTGCTTATAGGCTGGCATTGGTATATTTTGGTTTATATTGAAGCTAGATTAGCACTCTAAACCTTCTATTTGCTGTCAACGGCTGTTGGTTTGTCTGAAGATATCTTCCTGCTTTTGTTGTTTGGTTAGCAGAGTCAAGTAGGGATGCTTAACTGAATATGTGCAAATTTGTAGCATCTAGTAGCTTCTGATTCTATTGGCACTTTGGAACTCTTCAGCTTTGGACCAAAATATTATTTCCTTAAATGTTGAATATCCTTTCCTTTCAATATCATCTGTATTATGGTAGTATCTAGTGACCACATCAATATACTGGGGTTTACTTGTTATGTACTGGAACTAAATCATCTTAAGAGTCGTTTGGTATAGAAACAAGTAATGCGATATTGTAATACAGAGCTTAATTTTGAAGGGCCGTTGGTTCTTTGTACTAGAAATGAGTGTATAGGGTAACTTTTAAGATATAGGCTTATCTCTTAAACTTCATCAAGTTGAAAGGGTGTTGATGAAATATAGAGAGTGTTTTTGTCTTTCCGTGTTTCATCCATGTATAGTTATTCCATGTTATATTAGGCTAAAAAATAATAATCCAATAGGTGTATTAACTATATGAGGATTAGCCGTGCAGTATTCAAACTACCAACCAAAAGCTGGATAAAGCGATACCAAATTTTATGCCATGATTATTTCATCTAACACATCAAATGAAATGAGTCCTTTACTGTCTCGCAATATCTCTTGAATCCTGTGTGACAACATTGTCTTTTTGTTATTTTTCTTGGAATTGCAGTTTGGAAACTGGAGTTGGAGGATACCTAGTTCAACCAGCTTTGACAGCCTGGATGCAGAAGCAAAGAAGCTAAGAGATATACTTGCAACTTATGGGCGGCTGTGATGATGAATGATGGTTAAGATGTTAAGGCGTCTCAGGGGCGAACGTATGTTATAAGGTATGATTCACATGAACACGATAGTTTTTGCTCAAACCCTGTATCTATAATTAGAAATTCATAAAATATTTGCAAATATTTGACTGTACTGATCCTAGTTATTACAATGTACTCCCTCCATCAACTTGTACTTGTCCATAATGGACTTTGGACACTTCTAAAGAAGTAATAAATGAAATGCATATTTTACCCTAATATCCATATTAATTGATCTATTATCCGCAATTTGGACTTGTGAAGTGATTTGAAATGAGTAGTTAATGTTAAAGAGTAAAAAAAGAAAAAGCAATGTCCTGCTCTTGATATGCTAAAATGGACAAGTGTAAAAGTTATTTTAGTATAGCGGAAAAAGTAAAAGTGAACCGAGCGATTATTAACTTGAGATCATTATAGGAACTCATAAACATCAAATTCTTGAACCCGCCTTTACTGGCAATGCTGCTTCCTGCAATATTTTGAGTTTTCAAGATGGTAAATTTCATACCTGCAGGACATTCTCAGGCTTAGGACACACATTGCTGAGAGCCTAAAGGATTGAAACAGGTTTTCCTGCCACAATTCACCGGATTGCTGCAAATTAAGGCAGGCATGCATTCTCAATTTTCTGATCTTTAGGCTCCACGGGGACGCAGATAAGCAAAGCTAAAATGAAATTCTATTAGCCGGTCAGAAATACTTCAAAGTTTGAATGTCAACTGATCTAAAAATAAATAATGCATGTATCTATCTTCACTATTTAGTCGAATTAACGCGAAAATTCCTCCTTTTAGATTTTAAGTATGATTAACCTTGACCTTACATATTAAAAGGTTTTGTCCAGTTCTACTAGATAGTATAACAATATGGGTGTTGCAACTTGCAATTTCTCCATGTTAATGTGATTGAAAGGTATGTGTCTCTGAGAATGGAGTAAACTTATTAATTTTTTAATAAACAAGAACAAAAGGAACTTTAGAGTTGCTTACTGGAAAAAATTATGTTAAACATGTTTCAATTAAGGGTATCAGAATGCCCAAAATTTTATGGGTTGGGCTCAAGATAATTTTAAGGAAAAATAACATAATTAGGTAAACGTATTATGTATTTACATTATACAATTATAGTTTGAAGAAATTACAATTTATAGCTATAGTTAGGGTTTTGTTGCTATTTTCTCTCCTCTCTTCTTCTCTCTCGCCTCTCTCCTCTCTCCTCTCTCTCTCTCTCTGCAATTTCTTGCAAATATACAATTACAAATTTATGCCAGTTGCATATATACAATTATTTTGACAGATATACATAGTCAATTCGACAGATATACATATACAATTCGCGTCTCTCCTCCCTCTTTCGATCTCGCTCGCGTCTCTCCTCCCTCTTCCAATCTCGCTTGCAAGATATACAAATATATATGTACATTAATTACACATATACAATTATTTGATAGATATACACATATAATTTGACAAATACACATATATAATTCGCCTCTCTCCTCCCTCTCTCAATCTCGCTCGCCTCTCTTCTCCGCTCCAAGTCACATAACTGAGGTTATTTTGTGTAATTATGTAAAATAGAGCTGTTTGATCATATTAAGTTTCAACCTTAGGCTATTTATGAAAATTTCTCTAATTTTAATTGGATCCAATCTCAACGCATTCAAGTCTTAACCCATATCAAAAGAATCTTCAACTGAGCTCAATTTAATCTCCAATTTCAATTCATTCTAAGGCTTTTTACTCGCATTGATGTAATGTATGTTTTCTATCTATTTTATATTTTCTATCTATTTTATATTTTCTATCATTTATCTATCAATTTATAACTTTTTACTTTTATATTTTGAGTTGAAATTCAAATTTTGATTATAATAAATAAATAATAATATGTTAGAATTATTGAGATTGAGCGGGTCAAATTGGGCGGGTGATGATCCAATTCGAATTTTAGCTCATTTGAGTCCAACCCGTGTGAGCCCAAAGTAAGTTTGGGCATGTCATAGCCCAATCCAATTTCTATTTCAATCCATT
This sequence comes from Solanum rostratum, assembly GCA_029948455.1. Lineage (NCBI taxonomy): Eukaryota > Viridiplantae > Streptophyta > Magnoliopsida > Solanales > Solanaceae > Solanum > Solanum rostratum. The sequence continues at coordinate 8,731,114 of CM057053.1, read as the reverse complement.
CTAATATTCTCAATTTTAACTCAATCCGCCCATTTAATACCTCTAGTCCTAATAATACTTGTATAACTATTTCATCTAAAATCTCAAGCCGATGGAGAGATGGGTGGCGATGATATTGGACCAAAGCATGACAGGATTTTAACCTGCTGTGATACCATGTAAGTCAATAGAGAGAATACGTTTTCGTTTTTTAAGTTTTATTCTCAACCAAAAAAAAAAAAAAAAAAAAAGAAAAAAAAGAGAAAGAAGTATCTCCAATCACTTTTGTAATTGTGCAGCTTTTCACCATCGAATTCGTGACTCCTAAAAAGCGATAATCCTTGATAAATTTTCATAAATAATTTAGGCTTAGAATTTAATATGATCAAATAATTATATTTTACATAAGTACACAACATAATTTGTGCTATGTGACCTGAAGGAAGGAGAGAGGCGAATTGTACATGTATATTTGTCGAATTGACTATGTATATCTTTCAAAATAATTGTATATATACAGTTGGTATACATATGTAACTGTATATCTGGCAAGATATTGTAGAGAGAGAGGAAGAGAGGAGAGAGAAAATAGCAACAAAATCCTAACTATAGCTATAAATTATAATTTTTTCAAACTATAGTGGTATAATGTAAATACATATCATATGTTTGTCTATATGCTTAATTTTTCCTTTATAAATTAATCATTTTAAGAAAAGTTACTTAAATGCTTAATTCTCTTGGACTATCATATCTTCTTCCTGACAAACTTAATTCTTTTCATGACATTAAAAAACATATTTTCCTTGAGTAGAATAAAACTACAAAATAAAAGAGAGAAATAATTAGTGTTCACTTATGGATAAGGGATTCCTGTCTTTCATCCTAATTAAAGTGTTGTCCAGTAAAACAGAAATTCGACTTATGATACATAAAACACTTTGTATTTCTTTTCAAGAATATAATGATTTCATCCATTATATAGTTAAATGGAGATAATACTGGTTGTTTGAACCAAAAAGAAAGCACAGAATGACTAAATTATCTCTATGAGAAAGCAGACATGTATACCACGATCAGCTTGCTTGTGGAGGCTTCTATATAATAGTAATTCAAGAATATAAATAACATTATCCATTGTAAAGTTAAATGGAGATAATCATAACTTGAAGTGAAAGAAAGCAGAAAATAATATATTGCTCTCTGTATAAAAAACAGGTATGTCGATCATGAACAACTTGCTTGTGGAAGCTTCTATACAGTAATAATTCAAGAATACAAATAACTTCATCCATTATAAAGTTGAACAGAGATGATCATTGCTTGAATCAAAAGGAAACATAAAATGACTAAATTGTCTATATTAAAAACCAGATATATCAATCATGAACAACTTGCTTACAGAGACTTCTATATATATAGTAGTAATTATAAAATACAATAATTTCATCCATTGTAAAAAGGTTAAATGGAGATAATTATTACCTAAAGCAAAAGGAAGCATGAAATGACTAAATTGCTCCGATAAGAAAGCAAGCATGTCGATCAAGAGTAACTTGCTTTTAGAGGCTTCAAAAAGTTGACAAATCTAACGTTACATAATGAGTGCTTGATTTCTCTCCATTCTACCAAGAGATGTAGTAAGAATGCAAATCCTCCTTTTTAAAAAAAAAAAATTTATATAATATATATAAATAATTATAATACTAATAATATCCAGTTACATAGATATATTTACATAATATCTAAGAATAATATAAAAGCTAAAAAATTTCCTTTTTTAAAACAATAAAACAACAGATTTAGAATATCTTAGTCCAAGTGAGATATATGTTTCTTATTACAATTGCATGAAATGCACTTGCATGGTAAAAGTAAACTATTTATTGATTAATAATAAGATATATCACATCTTCTTTAAGGAGAAAACCCTCCATTATTTAGTATACTAAAGTTGAAAAAGAAAAGAGAGAGACAACAAAACAAAACACCTTCCTAACTGCATGTAAACACTCACACATACCTTAGTCCTGTACGTTGCTCGAACTTTTCAATAATGTTGAAGTACCATCCGATCTTTTAAAATTTTGCATTTCTAAAGAATCTGATATGGATGCGACTATATTTTGGGAGATTCAGACCAAACTAGCATCAATCATAGTTCTAGTCTATACCCAAATAGCATTAGCCTTAATGAGCAATTCCTTCAACTTGCCTTTAACATTGAGACTCATCACTTCATCAGAACCACCAACAAATTCCTTCCCAATAAATACAGCTGGGGTACTGGGATTGCAACCCATTTCAATCAATGCTTTCTCCATCTTCTTGCCTTTCTCAATTTCATCAAGCTTATACACCGTCGGATTCGCGCCAAAATTACGAATTAGGGTTTCGATACTGTGAGACATGCAACAATTGCTCTTGCTGAATATCACCACTGGGCTTTCTGCTCCTAATCTATTCACAGCTTCCATCTTCTTTTTTTTTTTGTAGTTGATATGGTAAAAAAAAGAGAACTTTAATAAAATAATGCAACTATAGTTTACTTAGAATTTGTGGAAACAATAATATTGTAGTTTAAGGCTTTAGTAAAATCAAGACCTCAATTTGCATGGAATTATATAGGATTAGTTTTGAAGAGGAAAATAAAGTAAGGGTATCTACAATATTATTCTTGATTTTGAGACTATAGAGGCATGACTTGATTTGTGCACCTGATGATAAGAAAAGGGGGATTTGTTTATCTTTTAAATATTCCTCAAAGATTTGTTTGCTTTAAATGTACCAAATACTTGTTAATTATTCGAGCATAAGATTTGTGGATACTATAGTTGAAAATGGATTTGAAATCTATGAATAGTTATTGAAGTGTGTGAGGACCACATGTGAAAATTATTTTTGGTCATATAATTGGGTAGGTGATGTTGGGTAAATTTACATTTTTTTAAGGTTATATTTCTACTCATATTTGAACATTATTTTGAGTAATTTCGACTTTGATACTCTTTATTTTCACTCAATTATATTATTTTGAGCTTATGGATAACGTTTTATGCTTTGTAGACAAAAAGAGTCAAAATTTGAGCAAGTATAGGGCTAAAAATAGAAAATCTCATAAAATAAAGTGCAAAGTGAATTCTAGAGGTCACCAAGTAAGCTCACGCCTGGGTGAGGGTTGAAAATACACCCCTCTGAAGTTTAGACCCTGAGGAGGGCAAGACGAAGGCGACATAAGGTCCACGGCGAGGAGGCTCCTCTTTCTCACTCCGAGAAATACATTGTTGGAACTAGGTTGAAACGACAAGCAACTCTAGATTCAGAAACAACGCGAGATCATTCAGCCTACCCAAATTTTTTCTAGATTTTTAGCCTAATTTGTGGGTTCTCCGAGATGTTTTTAAGCTATATAACCCATACTAATTAGGTGATTCTTGATGGGAGTTTAATGACCCTATGAATTCAGGAACATGGTAGGAGCACAATGATGGCTTGTAAGCTCTCACAATTGATACTCGACTTGGTCCCTTGACACAGTTGAGGAAAAAAATAATAAATAAATATACAAGTGTTTTATGCGAAAACCTCCTTGCTCAAGAGGGAAAAAAAGCACGATTTGTTCCATAGGTTTCAACCAAGTTTCATCATTATTAGGAGCAACAACTGATTATAAGCTCATGTAATCCAAGACTAAAACTTTAAATTATTTTTCACCTTGCTATGATAACTGAGAACTCAACAGCTAAGCAACACCTCTATTGCCCCCTAAATTAATCACCTAGGATCAATTTAGACTTCAATGATGGAGCATTACTAGCTCTAGCTGTGCCAACCCTACAGAGAAGAACTAAAGAAAAATGTCTAGTTTATAGATCAGGATTAGACTTACAAGATGCATAACAAAGAAATATAACTAAAAACAACATAAAGCAATGATGACATTTTTGAAATCTATTATTGTTTCTTTTGTTGATATTTTTGAAGAGTACTATTATACTTATATGATTGTGAAAGATATGAATGACGCAGCAATATGGTTGTGTCAATGTTGATAAGACATAATATCGAATAACCACATCCTTCTAAAGAAATTCTATTGGCTAAGAGGCCTACTACATTGGCACATTCTCACAAAATAGTTATTTGCAGTGTACTTTTATCGCTGTCACTTTTAGTCACACAATATTCTTCTACTATGAGATCAAGTCTCATATCAGATCCCAGTTTGTCAAATCATCAAAACTATAATTTAGTACACAGAAAGAAGCATACTTATCACTATTCGATTTTTTTGTACAAAGTAAATGGATAATTTCTAATAGAATTGGAGACAGGCAAATTAGAGATAGAAGATGAGTGAAGAGGAGTACCTAATTTATCCTGCTTGGGTCAAATAGTCATTTTAATGTTTTGATATCATATTTGAAATGTATAGTCATTTTCTCTAAAGGCTACTTTAAGTATATTTTCAATAAGTTTTTTGTTATGTATCATCTTATTTTGATGATGTTCAAATGGACACAATATTACTTTTTTTAGAGAGATATTAGAAGAGAGAACTCGAGCTTTGGAGTTCCTTTAATTTGATGGTGTTAAAAATTGTATAATATCAATCTACAAAAATTAAACTTTTATCTAAAATATAGATTTTAGCAAAGAGTTCAATATTGGAAATTTTCTTTTTAGCAATCTTAACTCATACGACGTACTATAAAAGGAAAATGTTTTCTATGACTTGAAAAATAAGTGATTTTTTAAAACTTATTTTGTGGTGTTAAAAAATAAAATAATATTATTTATATATTCATATGTAATCTAGAAAAATATTATAAAATGGAGACATTGGTTAGTTGGGGAGATATGAAGTGGTGGCCGGAGGGTAGAGATGGATCCGTTCATAATCACTTGTTCAAATTTGAGTTGATCATTATCCACCAATCAATTAGTTTCATCATATTTTGATATGTTATATATATATTTTCATAATAAAGAAAAAAATAATTTGATTAAGTACTATAAATTCAAAAAAGAATAAGAAAAATGATTTAAACTCAGTAAAAATTAAATGGGTTGAGTTTTTACCCGCATTTCAGCCCAACTCATTCAATCAAATAGTAACTTTTGAACATGTCAATAACCCACTCATTTATTAATTCAATCTATTTTGACTCACCTATATTTAACGCAATTGGTCCATTTACGGTAAAATTGTCAAGTGGCATCGGAGTTCAATCTGAAAAGGAGTCAATAAACTTGAAATACTTATAAAACTTATTTTTTTCTATTACAATAGGAAATCATAATTTTCGATTTTCTAAGAAATTATGACCAACCATGAATATTTTCCTTCTTATCAAAACCACCATAAGTCAAAACATTGTGGCAATTCTATGAGTAAATCATGTTTCTCTTTTTTTTTCTTTATATCTACTCTCTCCGTTCATCTTTACTTGTCCTCTATTAACATGACCCAAAGATTAAGAAATAGTAAATTATAGGAATACTTTTACTAGATCATCCTTTGAATATAATAAATACAACGTCTATGAAAAATATAATAAGGAAATGGTTATAATTAATGATAAGGACAAATTAGGAACTTAGTATAAAATTATCTCTTGATTTCATAAAGTAAACAAGTATTGTTGGACATCCCAAAATAATATAAAAGACAAGTATAAATGGACGGAGGAAGTATCGATATTCCTCTTCGACATAATAGGTATTCTTTCATGAGTTTCCGTTGTCTATTTGCTTCTTCCCAGCTAGTTGAGTGACTAGACATTTTAATCTTGAAGAATATATTATATTCCAATTCTATTCTCTAAAAGTCTAAAGGACAAACTTGAATTAATGCAGTGGATTTGTATGTATATTTATTCTTTTTTTGCTTTTAAACGTTGTTCCTCTTGCTTCTTTCTTTGTCTTTTCCTTCTCAACATTACCTTCTCACCACATATTAATATTCCATCTGAAATGTAAGTTTAAGCTTGTGTTTGGTATGTCATGGAAAATATTTTTTCAAAAAATAGTTTTATCGTAAAAATAAGTGGGGTTTCTTAATGAGAATATTTTAAAATGACAAATATGAAAATATGAAAAATTACTGAAATAGACACTCTTTATGATATCGTCCGTTGAAGTAACAAGATTATTAATCTTAACACCAAAGACTTAAATAAAATAAAATAGTCCCCATCCCCAACAATTTATTTACCTAGTTTAGTTAAAACAAAAAAAAAAAAAAAATTTATTCCTCAAGAGATAGAAAAGCTCCCATTTTTTCCCCTTTCCATCCCTTTTCCTAATTTCCTCGAAAAACAAAATCGATTTTTATCGAAAAACCACTCCACAATTGTAAAGCCTTCCTTATTTCAGCCCATTGTTACTACTAACCTTTCAACATTGTAAAAACCTAACCTTTATTATGGTATTGAAGAATGAAGAAACCTTATAAAAATGAATTTATCTGAGCATATGAACTGCTCAAGAGAGGTTATTATGAGTAAATGTTTCTTGTATGAATAGGCATGCAAACTGAAAAATTGTCTACTTTGATGATGCGATGAATGATGAACTTGTGAATATTCTATACTTATTATGTTATCATGAGAGTAACCAGAGAGATTAGCATTTTAAAATATACAGATATAGTGAGAATACATTTATGATTTGAATGATGAATGGCTCGAGTCCGATATGAGCTTAAAGATGCACTGTTATGTGTGTGATTGGATGGAGTACACACCGATATTAATATATGGGCACCCTAAGATCCCTTGCAGGTCCTGTTGTACATATGAGACTTATGATTCTGATATATAGGTTAGTGATTTCTGGTAGATCTAGTTATTATACAATTACAGGATAATTATGATTTTCATGATTCTATTGACTTGTTTATGTTTTGACAAATGTGTCATGGTTTATCTTGATCAGTAATTATTTGTGGTTAAAGGAGATATGTTAAAAGAAGATATATATTGTGCTATTTGCTTAGGATATATATTGATCAGTAATTATTTGCTTATTGTTTAGATTTTCACTACTATTTTATTTATTTTAAGGACTTAGAATTATTTTATTGTGCTTTTATATTTTTATCTAGATTTCATCGATGTTACATGAGTTAGTATGTCAAGTATTTATTTGCCCACGGATTTGGGTCGTGACATAAACAATGCATCCCTCAACTCCTAGTCACAAACTTTTAACCCACAAAATCAATGAATTTCTCAATCTTCCCTATAAATCACTACTTAATCTCATTTTGTAATGAGCCTCCAGGTTATTTTCATGATACTGCATCTTTTTCGTCAGTCAAAGGTTCCCTATAATGACCAAAGTCATTTATAACTTGTTGATATTGACAGTTCACTTGTATTTTGTATAATTTTTCGTACTTTGAGGCTCATATGACTTGCAAAGTCAACTTTGGTAAAGAATGATGGTAAACAACTTCAGAGCAAAATTCTGACAGTTCCATCAGCTTCAGTATAATCATTTTAGGCTAGAGGCATGATCAACTTGAGTTTCGAGACTTTTGGTATAAGATAAACCATTAAGGGGCCGTTTGGTACAAAAATGAATAACGCAGGGATTAGTAATACAGGGATTAACAATGTAGGGATTAGTAATGCAGGAATTAGTAATGCAGGGGTTATTTTTTATCAAGTGTTTGGTTCATTGCTTCCCATCTAATCTTGTGTTTGATTTAGAACTCTACCAAAAAAAAAAAAACTTCTTTCCAATTATATCCTTAAATTATTAAGGAATTTTCTATTTCGTGTAATTGGGTTAGAACAGATTATCTTATTGTGGCTTCTAACTAGCTAGGAGAACAATAATTTTGTCATCATGTTTGTTATTTTCTCACTTGAATTATTTGAGGATAAATTGTCATGATCTTAATAATTAAATAGTCGTGATCTTAATAATCTAATCACTCATAAAACACCAATTTTCAATTTAATAGAGATAGACCATCTACTTTTAAAATTGAAAATATGGTAAACAATTGTAAAAATGAATAAACCATCTATATTTACAGATAAAAAGTTGCATAGTTTTAATATGGAGTTTATATCTTAAAAGGTCACTCAACTATGAGAATTTATCGAACATAGTCATTGCACTTTGTTTTTGTATCAATAAAATCACTTAATTAGACCTTTGTATCAATAAAATCACTAAACTAAATTAATTATAAAAGAAAATTGACATGGCAAAATATTTTTTGTATATTATGTAAATATGAATCCACAAATAAATAAAATTTAAAATTTGACATGGTAAATTTATTAATTTTTTGTATTATGCAAATCTGAACCTGCAAATAAATAAAATTTGTAAGCTAATTTATTTTAAAAAATTTACTAGTACAAAATTACAAATATAAAATATAAAATATAAAATATAAAATCAAACATAGTCACTCAACTTAGTACAAAATTACAAATATAAAACATAAAATCAAGAAAATGAAAAAAAATATAAAAGAATTTGAGGGGTATTTTTTGTCTTTATATATCTAATCTCATGGTATTAAATAGAAGGTATTAGCTAATACCACCAAGTGGAAGGTATTAGTTAATGCCATGTAGGGTGTATTAACTAATACATGGATTAATTATACACAGGCATAAAATCTTAACAGTTATAGTATTAAATAATACAACACATAATGCATGTATTATTTTGTCTAATACCTCCTACCAAATGGCCCCTTAGCGTTTTGGCCTTTCAAATTTGACCCAAGGTTGACTTTCTTCAACATTTTTAGAAATTGCACTTGAATGAAAATTTTGACAACACTGCCAGCTCTGGGATATTGAGTTTGTCCTAGAACAACCTTCGTTCAATTCCCAAGACTTTCGGGCTCATTTCAGGCCCCTTAGTGGATTTTGGTTAAAAAATGACAATTGGGAGTGATACCGACTTTTTGCTGAAATGATTTTGTATTGAAATTTAGGTTGTGTCGTTCGGTTTCAGAATGTCGAATTTGATGGGTAGTATAGTTTGTTTACAGACAAGGAGTTTCGAATGAATTACGATCACCCTATTGGAAATTTTAAAATTGGCAAAATCATTTACTTCAGCTCATGCTGGTGCAGGGTGAGGTAACCCTTGTGCTTCGGGTTGCGGGGCCTAGGTCACAATCGCGGTGCGCTACCCTTTTTGCCTTTGCAATTGCGGGCCTTAGGCTGCGTTTGCAAAGGACCTTATGTACGACCTTCGTGATCGTGGGCTACAATAGTTATGTTCACGAAGGTCAATTCCTTCATCTTCTTAATTGAGACCAAGGACACGATCCTCTCATTGCAATTTCTAAAAGGCAATCTCCCTCATTTTTAACCTAAATTCAGTGATTTAAAGATCTCAATTGTGGGGTTCTTTTGTGGGAATGTAGTGCTATAGTGAGAAAGTACTAGGAAATCTTCGCTTTGAGGTAAAAAATCAAGAGATACCTGTTGTTATCTATGTGTTGTTAGCTTAAATTTGGGTTTTTCTTGCATGACTGATTTGTGGTATTGAGCTTGGGATTGTGTTCCATTTTGGATCATACATTTAGAGAATTATTTAGGACCTTTTTACAGAGTTAATTATGAGTTACCTAGCGAGGGTTCCACATTCTCATTTCAGGCTCTAAAATGGGTTTGTCTTTGAATTTTGTGATTTTAGTGTTAAAATAATCGTAATAACATTGTGATTCTATTTTTGATAGCATGATAGCATTCTAAGATCGTACGGAAGGGGCCCGACATTATGATTTGGAGCATGCATGATTGGCCTACAAGTAGGCTATTCCTGTTCCTTAAATTGAGCTTAAAATTGTAAATGCTTGTTGATTAGCAAGAATTTTATCTGGGTAGCTATTGGATCATGCTTAGGTGATTAGACATCATGTTTTAGGGTTATTTCGGATAATTTTAGGATATGTGTGAGCATGTGCTTCTTATTGTTGAGTAACTATGCCTTGTGTGTTGTTGAGTACTGATTTTACGTTTATTGAAGCATGTTGGCCTTAGCTTAGGTCGACTAGTAATTATTTAGATGCCTCGATCTTGTTTTAAGTAGCCTAGATCCCTGTAAACTAGTGTAGCAGACTTGAGTCTAATAGTATGGCCTTAGCTAGGCAGTAACCTTTCTCTAATAAAGATCCTATCCATAATATCTTGGCTTTACATCTTGTGAAACACATCGATTTGTAAATCGGGATCAGTCGTTAGGTTTGGCCTAGATGGTTCCATTAATTTACTTAAAGTGTACAACATTCTGCGGTAACTTCCAACTTCAATTGTTATGGATTTTCTTACCACCCTCAATTATACTTCAACGAGTTCCCAAATTCAAGTTTTGGCTTTCGCTACTTGAATACTTTTAGTGAGCATCCGTATTTAAGTTTCGGCCTTCGATACTTGTTTACTTTTGAAAAGTATTCAAATTAAAGATCTAGCCTCGTTCCACTTTAAATCTTAATGAGTATCCGGATTAAAGGTCCAACCTCAGGCATACTGATATTTCAAGCGAACATCAGAATTAAAGGTCTAGCCTCAGTACTCTTTGTTACTATTGGTTTGGGAAAAGATTTTGGTTCTTCTCTCTAAAATATTTTGGTTCCAAATCTCCGTAGTGATAGCTATTCGTTGTACTCAGTAAGCTTATGGGAGTTTCTTTGGGTTTTTACTCTAAATTGTGCATAAGTGCCCCTTCTAGGTTTATGGGGGCTAGTTAGGTGTAGTTAGTTGTAGTTTTCTCTAGTTTAGATCTTGCTACTCCTGTGTGAAATTACCTTACTTTAAATTTCTGCTTCCGACTCCTGTTCTGACTATTCCTTTTTTTTTTTTCATATTGCCTTTACTTTTCGTGCTCGGTCGGTCTATGATACGTACTTGGTACCTGTTACGCATATTACACTCTATATCTATTTTTATGATGTAAGTCCGAACACTAGTTACTAGAACTGATTCTTTGAGCTAGAAACAGTCCGCTTTGGAGACAAGGGTAAGCACCTGGTGTTCTGGATCATTTCTATCTCCTGATGAATTTGTATTTTTTGTCCAATTTTGGGATTTGTATCTATTTTCTAAATAGCTCTGTACTTATGAATTTTAGGTTTTGGGAGACATCATTTTGTTTTCTATATATTTTAGTTTTTCCTGCTCAATTTATTCTGTTGATCTCTATTTGTATTATGTTTGGTCTAGTTCCTGGCCTTAAACTTATAACTAGCAGTTTTAGGTTAGGAGTTGGCTTACCTATCGGTGGATTATGGTAAGTGCCATCATGACTCAAGAAATAGGGTCATAACATATTTACACTTTCTCCCTCAAAACTTATTTGCTTTCATATCATGCCCATTATTGAATAACCTCTGTCATATAGATAATGGTCTATCAATTCTATATTTATTTTTAGGATTTCAAATCTCAACTTTGTGAATAAAAATTAAGAAACATTATGAATATTTTTGAAAAATGAACAAAAATAGAAGTAATAAAATTGTCAAAACACATAATTGGTCTAATAGAATTTTCAAAACACATGATTGACTCGTTAAATCAAAATATTGACTTTGGCTTAAACATCCAACAACAACAACATACCCAGTGGAATCCCACAAGTGGAGTCTGGGGAGGGTAGAATGTACGCAGACCTTACCACTACCTTATAGAGGTAGAGAGGCTATTTCCTGGGAACCCTCATCACAAAAACCCATCACTTGGCTTAAACATCCAACATGCGAAATATTTTGATAAAAGAAAATTCATAATATTACTTATTTACTTTAGAGTATGACTTAATATTAAATGATGTACTTCAAGTTGAAGCTCTGTAAATGATTAGATTGAAATAGGACTTTTTCTTGACATATCTTAAGATAGATCTGATAGAATAGAAGTCTAAATTATACAATTTTACAAAATATATGAGCAATTTGTCCTTTAGTCTCCCGTTATTAAATCTTATGAACTAGATGTTAAATTCCTTATAAAATTCTAATATTTTAATTGTGAAGGCAATAAGTGAATTTTATGGACTGAATAGAAGAAAATTATTCAACTAAGTTGTATTACTCATAGAGATTATGCTCTTGCACAAAAATATATCACAAGGTTGTATTTATTATTCTACAAGATATTCAAATAATTAAAGAATATGATTGACTAAAATTTGTGTAAAATATATGAGCAATTTGTCCTTTTAGTCTCTCATTATTAGATCTTATGAATTACATGTTAAATTTCTTATAAATTCTAATGTTTTCATTACAAAATATATGAACAATAGTTAATATATGCTTTATACCATATAGGATTACTATTCATTGCACAAATCTATACACATTGGATCAAAATCCCATTTTTAGACATATAGTAAATTTTTTCTTTGATTATCAAAGAGTTTGGTTGAGCTTATGTTCATTTTGACTAATTTCATAGCGTAACTACTATCTCTTACCTATATAGATATCAAATAACTCATTTTATTAAAGTTATTTGAATTTTGAATTGAATAGAAAATGAAAATTTTATTTTCGGATTTAGACATATATCTTAGCCTTTTTTTGATGAAAAGTAATTAAAAAGGAAACACAAACTAGAATTTTCTTGAAAAATAACCTTGATATATTATTAGACAACAACAGTATGAATAGATGAACCATGAGAAACAAACTTGTAACTAGAAAATGCTCTTAAAAGGAAAGATAACAAAATAAATGACAGAAAAAACAAAAAGTATTAAAAGTTCAATCAAAAACATCCTTAAGGGTGCTCATTATTATCTTCTCCAGCATTGATATCAATCACACCAATTTCATTCTCAATATTTTCATTGAATTGCTTCTCTAAATGATCCCTTACCATGTCCCTAGCCTCAGTTAAGGATGGCCAAGCAACCACATCAGTTTCTCCAGGAATAACAACAATTATACAAATCTTTACATCACATGAAATGGACAATTTTTTTGCTTTCTTGCAAAGATGTGCTATTTTTTCTTCAAGAACATGGTTTCTAGGCTTAATAAGTCTCCAGGGTACTCTCTCTCGAGGCATATTGTATCATTCAAAAACAAAAAAGATTATATGAGTGTGTATCTTGAGTGTTTGGCTTATACATATATTTATATAAATGTCTGATAGAAATCACATACTATATAATGGAAAGTTGACCATGATAATCTGGTCAAATATGATTAATATGGTAATAAATTGATTAATAAAAGTCAAATTACTTTCTTAAGTAGATGAGTCTGAATTTTAAAAGTCAAGCTTAAAGTTGGATATTTAATAATTATTCTTCCATAAATGATATATCTAAATCTATGAAATTCCAATGATTAAGTTTATACATAACATGTTGTGTTTATTAAGAGTGAAATTTACTCAAAAAAAATTTCTATTTAACAATATCTAAGATTATACAATATAAGAAATGAGAAAAAACAAAATCAATCTCATTTACATTCATTGACTCAATAATGCCTTTTCAATTTTTTTCCAGATACATTTGAAGTAATTGTCTAATGTTCAATTAGTTAGTTTTAGTGCTACCATATTACACTTCTATGTAGGTCCATTAAGTCCATAATGTAAAGATTTATATGCATTAACATTCAAAATAAAATATATATATGACATTTCAATTCAAATATATATAGTTAAAACGCCAATTTTTAATTTAATAGAGATAGATCATCTACTTTTAAAATCGTAAAGATGGTAAACAATTGTAAAAATGAATAAACCATCTATATTTACAGATAAAAAGTTGCATAGTTTTAATATGGAGTTTATATTTTAAAAGGTCACTCAACTATGAGAATTTTTCGAACATAGTCATTGCACTTTATTTTTGTATCAATAAAACCGCTTAATTAGGCCTTTGTATCAACAAAATCACTAAACTAAATTAATTATAAAAGAAAATTGACATGATAAAATATTTTTTGTATATTATGTTAATATGAACCCACAAATAAATAAAATCTAAAAATTTAACATGGTAAATTCATTAATTTAACATGGTAAATTCATTAATCTAAAAATCTAAAAATTCATTAATTATGCCGGCCACCCACGTCTAGGGTACCCTCCAGGGACGTGACAGGTATTTCCCACCTTGCATATCATATGGATATTGAGTTGAGTTTCTTGATATATGTCTTTCATTTTCTAGCTATTTTACGTACTGTACATTCCACATACCAAAGTCACCTGGTGCTACATCTTTTCATGATGCTGACACACGTGCTAGAAATCTCTAGTAGGTGACTTATTGAAGATTTCGAGCATTCCCAGAGCTTTTGTAAGACCTTCTTACACTCGACGAAATCCAATTATCTATTTACTTTTGATGTCGAGCTTTTATTTTCCTTTTGAGGTAGCCATGGATATGTCATTTGCACCGCCTGATAGTATTGGAGGCTTCATAGATTGAGTTAGATGAAGTAACTGGAGTCTGTCTCCTTTGAAACCACTGTTGTCTATATAGTTATGATTTGACACTATGTTGAGTTTTTTTAAAAACTATTTCCATCTTGATGTTGATACTGAGAGACTACATAAGTGAATTTTGCTTTTATTTAAGACTTTTGTTGATTAATGAATAAATGATGAGACCAAATGGTTCTCTTGGAGATAAGCAATGATTTTTTAGTGTTGATCACACCTAGGATATCCTTTCGGGGCGTGACAAAGGTATCCAGACTTGATGCAATAGGGCCGGGTTATCACATATTTCTAGATCGTTTCTGTCTTCTTAATATCGATGGCTCACCTTTTGTTATTTTTGAGACTAGCCTGATGAATTTGTATTTTTTTGTCCAATTTTGGGATTTGTGTCTATTTTCTAAATAGCTCTGTACTTATGAATTTTAGGTTTTGGGAGACATCATTTTGTTTTCTATATATATTACTTTTTCCTGCTCAATTTATTCTGTTGATCTCTATTTGTATTATGTTTGGTCTAATTCCTGGCCTTAAACTTATAACTAGCAGTTTCAGGTTACGAGTTGGCTTACCTATCAGTGGACTATGGTAAGTGTCATCATGACTCAAGAAATAGGGTCATAACATATTTACACTTTCTCCCTCAAAACTATTTGCTTTCATATCATGCCCATCATTGATATATCTAAATCTATCAAATTCCAATGATTAAGTTTATACACAACATGTTGTGTTTATTAAGAGTGAAATTTACTAAAAAAAAAAAAAATTCTATTTAACAATATCTAAGATTATACAAAATGAGAAATAAGAAAAAACAAAATCAATCTCATTTAGATTCATTGACTTAATGTATTAATGCTTTTTCAATTTTTTTTTCCAGATACATTTGAAGTCATTGTCTAATGTTCAATTAGTTTAGTTGTAGTGCTACCATATTACACTTCTATGTAGGTCCATTAAGTCCATATAATGTAAAGATTTGTATGCATTAACATTCAAAATAAAATATATATATATATGACATTTTTTATTGGAATATATATTCAATAAAATTCAGTTAAAAACAACTAATTTACACATAGAGGGTGTCATTTATTTGTGTCATTGGTGCAATTAATACCAGCTACACAAATGATGTCAATATTTTTTTTTGTGACGTTAGAGATATTGATATCAACAAAAATTATGTACTATAAGTTAAGTACCACGTTTGGGTTGATCACCACATGGTAAAATTATAATTTCCACTTGATTAATGAAACTTTTGATTGTGGTTATTAAATAGATAATTTTCAAACACAATTTAAAATCTTTGAAACACAGAGAACATTCTGCCCAAACTTTCGTAAACATAGAGTATTCAGAGAATAAGCCTCGAACGTGGAGCACAATCTGTACCAGATATCAGCAATTGAACAACACTCAAAATCACGTAATGGATCCTCGAGATTTGTTTGGAATCCCGTGAACACAAATCAGATAATATGCAACCTTACTAGAAACGACGTTTCGGATGACTCAATGGAACTATTAGAATTCTATTTGAGGTCTCTTTAACCCGAAACTCGATAAAGTTCGTTAAAACTAATCAAAAACTCAAATATGCAAAATGACCTCAGAAACTCTAAAAGTTACAACGAGACCATTTCTAGCGTTAGTTTCATCATCCGGGACCTCTATAGCTGTCGGAATTCTGATTAGAGCTTTCGAACTCCGAATATTGACCAAAGTCAAACTATGATCCAAATTCAATTGAAAATGCAACCTTGGTCCAAAATCTTTGTTTTAATTCTGAATTCAGTTCTGTCAGTTCTCCCATACCAAATTCCTTATTTCGAAGCTAATGGAATCAACATAATTATATTCCGACACCCAAAACTCAAGATGACCTCAAAACTCAAAATCTCAAACTTTAAGCCATTAAAAACTCTTTCTTTAGTAAAATCCAACTTTTCACAAGGTTTTCAAAATTTGACTTTTCAACTTATTAAAAAAATGATTCAAAGCAACTTTTGGGAAGGGCAAAACGGTAATTTAGCTAAAAATACCAAAAATGACTTTCAAGGTCATTACAAGCTATTAATGATAAATATTTTCTAAATAGTAAGTTCCACTATTAATATCTCTAAATTATGGTCATTTTCATTTTTAAATTATGACCATTTTCATTGACTTATTTATTTGCAATATATTTTAGGCATTTTTTGTTAGTCAGTTGACATTTCTTAACTTCCAGCTTAGTGTTTTTACTATTTTTTACTCAGTTTTTTAGTTTACAACTTTCCTATTTTCTAGCAAAAGACTTAGTCAAAGTTAGTTGCTTATTAGTGGCCCTTTATGGCTGATTAGTGGGACACTTCCCTATTCAGTTTCATCCCCTTCGTAAGTGACTAATAGATAGGAATTAGTTATCTTTTTGTTGTATATATTCAGATGTTCTTCATGTTAATGTTATGCTGGAATTTTAACCTCTTCTTTGAGTTTTCATACTTGGTTCAATTTTAAGAGTAGTTAGTTTTCTAACAGTGGCATCAGAGCTTCTAGTTGATTTTAAGGGACCAAAAAGTTTCAACCTACAGCACCAATGGCATCCAGCAGCCTACCTTTAAATCCACCATTCACTTTCACCGGTGAAAATTACCAAATTTGGTCCGTGAAAATGCAAGCTTTTCTAGAAGCCTATGATCTTTGGGAAACTGTGACGGAAGATAAACCTATTGTTGCCCTACCAGAAAATCCTACTTTGGCTCAGATCAGATCCAACAGTGAAGAGAAGGCAAAGAAATCTAAAGCCAAGTCGCTTATACAAAACTCTGTGGCAGATTTTGTGTTCTATAGAATCATGGCTTGTAAAACGGCAAAAGAGGCTTGGGATAGATTGAAAGAAGAATACCAAGGCAGCGATAGAACACGTCAAATGCAAGTGTTGAACCTGAAAAGATAGTTTGAGTCCCTGAATATGCTGGAGGATGAAACAATCAGTAAGTATGCTGATCGAATCTCCTTAATTGTTAATAATATTAGACTTCTTGGTGAAGAATTTACAAACAACCGGATTGTGGAGAAAGTTCTTGTGACTCTTCCGGAGAAGTTTGAATCTAAGATTTCCTCTCTTGAAGAATCCAAGGACTTGAGCAAACTCTCATTAGGTGAATTAATGAGTGCTCTTCAAGCTCAAGAGCAAAGAAGGACTATGAGACAGGACAAGTATACTGAAGGCGCTTTCTCTGTATAAAAGCAAAGTTTGGGGTAAAGGAAAGCAACCGTTCAACCATAAGAATAGGGGCAAGCATGATGGAGGAAACAATAGTGGAGATTTGAAGCAAAAGTTTCCTCCCTGCAAACATTGCAAGAAGACTACACATCTGGAGAAATATTACTAGTGGAGAATCGATGCTGTATGCGGCAACTGTAAGCAGACGGGGCACGTATCTAAGGTTTGCGAATCCAGAACGGAGCTATGCAAGCACAAATAGGAGAAGCTTCAGATGCACATGAAGAGCAACACTTTGCAGTTTCACACTTTTCAGCCAATGGATCCTCCGATTCGTGGCTTCTCGATAGTGGTTGCACACATCACTTGTGCAATGATGCTGAAATGTTCAAATTCCTTGATGATATTTACAAATCTAAAGTAAAAGTGGGAAATGGTGAGGCTGTAGATGTCAAAGGCAAGGTACTGTGTCTATCTCAACAATATCAGGTATCAAAACTATTCCTGATGTTTTATACACACCTGATATGAGTCAAAATTTGTTGAGTGTTGGACAAATGCTTGAAAATAATTATTTTCTGCATTTTAAGAATCGCGGATGTTTGTTTCTGACCCTTGTGGGAGTAGAACTGTTTTGTGTCAAGATGAGCAACAGGATGTTTTCAGTTGATTGGGAGAAAATAACTGAACAGGCTTACACCACTACTTCACAAATATATACAAACCTATGAAATAAAAGGTTTGGTCACTTTAATCTGAGAAGCATCGCAGAGATGAAAAAGAAGGATCTAGTGGAATCTATGCCTGAAATTCTTTTTATTGATCAAGTTTGTGAAACCTGCCAACAAGGCAAGCAAACAAAATTGCCATTTCAATCAAATCAAGTATGGAGAGCTAACCAGAAACTTCAGCTCATTCATACATATGTTTGCGGCCCAATGAAAACAGATTCTTTGAGTGGTAACAAATATTTTCTCCTCTTTATTGATGACTACACCAGAATGTGTTGGGTTTATTTCATTAGACGGAAGAGTGAAGTCTTTAATGTTTTTAAACAATTTAAAGCTTTAGTAGAGAATCAATGTAATCTCAGTATTAAAGCTTTGAGGTCTGACAATGGAGGAGAATATACTTCTTCTTAGTTTGTGGAGTTTTGTAATAGCACAAGTATTAAACGTCAATGGACATTACCGTACACTCCACAACAAAATGGCGTGTCTGAAAGGAAGAACAGGACAATAATAGAGATGGCCAGGTGTCTTTTACTTGAAAAAAAGATTCCAAATCAGTTTTGGGCGGAGGCAGTCAACACCTCAGTATATCTGCTGAACAGATTACCTACTAAAACCTTGCAGGACATGACTCCATATGAAGCTTGGTATGGGAACAAACCATCAGTATACCGTCTCAGAATCTTTGGGTGTATATGTTATTATCAAGTTCCAGAATCAAAGAGGAGTAAGCTGGACAACAAGGCTCAGAAGGGCATATTTATGGGCTATAGTTCATCCAAAGGATACAGGACTTTCTGTTTAAAAACAGAAAAACTAATTCTAAGCCGAGAAGTGAAGTTTGATGAATCAGCTGCTTGGGATTGGAAAAATCAGAAGACCATTTTTTTTTATTTAAAAGAGCAGCCTATACTTGCGGAAGATGAACTAGTAGATGACGTACCAGTTCGGGGCACTCGATCCTTAAAAGATGTCTATCGGCGGTGCAATTTGGTTGTCTCTAAACCAACAAGCTATGCTGAAGCACAAGATTCTCAGGCATGGAGGAGAGCTATGCAAGCAGAAATAAACATGATCGAGAAGAATGGAACCTGGCAGCTTGTTGATAGGCCTAGAAATCGCAAGGTGATTGGTGTTTGCAAGTATAAGGTTAGATTGGAGGTGAAGGGATTCACACAACAACATGGTGTGGATTACTAGGAAACGTTTGCTCCAGTAGCAAGGTATGACGCAATCAAGCTTATTCTTGCATTTGCGTCCTGTAGTTCCTGGCAGATTCATCACCTTGATGTCAAATTCGCTTTTTTGAATGGTTTGCTTGCTAAGGGATTTATGTAGAGCAACCTGATGGTTTCTCAATTCCTGGAAAGGAGGATCAAGTTTATCTCTTAGCGAAGGCTTTGTATGGCCTAAAACAAGCCCCTAGGGCATGGTACGAAAGAATAGACAATCATCTCATCCAACTTGGCTTTAGTAGAAGTCAAAGTGAAGCTACCCTGTATGTGAAAGTCACGGATGGTGAGTCTTTAATTGTCTCAATTTATATGGATGACATGCTTGTTACAGGAAGCAAAATAGAACTAATCCAAAGGTTCAAGGATGAAATGGAGAAAGTCTTTGAAATGACTGATCTTGGGGTCGTGAAGTACTTCCTTGGCTTGGAAGTCTTGCAGTCCAACATGGAATATTTATATTCCAGCAGAAATACATCTCAGATATTCTAAACAGGTTCAAAATGCAAGACTGCAAACCTGTGAGTACTCCAATATCTATTGGTGTGAAGCTTGGCAAGGATGAGGATTCTGAAAAAGTGGATGATAATATGTATAGAAGCTTAATTGGCAGCCTTCTATATCTAACCGCTAGCAGACCTGACATTCTGTTTGTTGTAAGTTTGCTCTCTAGGTTCATGCATTCTCCTAGAGATACACTCTTCGCAGCGGCTAAAAGAGTGTTAAGGTATATTAAAGGAACCAGTAAGTTTGGGATTTTTTCCCCAACATCTACTGGAGTGACTATGAATCTGATCGGCTACTCTGACAGTGATTGGGATGGCGGCATTGATGATTCCAGAAGCACTTCTGGATATCTTTTTTGTTTGGGGTCAAGTTGTTTTAGTTGGATCTCTAGGAAACAAGAAACTACAGCTCAATCAACAGCAGAAGCTGAGTACATAGCTGCTGCATCTGCTGTAAATCAAGCTATCTGGCTAAGGAAGATGTTGAAGGATTTGGGCCATGAACAAACTGAAGCTACCAAGATCATGTGTGACAACAGTTCAGCGATTTCTATCTCAAAAAACCCAGTGTTACATGGTCGAACTAAGCACATCAAGATCAAGTATCATTTTATTAGAGAAGTCCAACAGTCCAATGAAGTATTGCTTGTTCATTGCTCATCCGAGAACCAGCTAGCTGACATTTTCACTAAGTCTCTGCCAAAGGAAATGTTTGAAGATCTGCGGTAAAGAATTGGTGTTCGTCAAGAAAATGCCAAGGAGGAGTGTTAGTCAGTTGACATTTCTTAACTTCCAGCTTAGTGTTTTTACTATTTTTTACTCAGTTTTTTAGTTTACAACTTTTCTATTTTCTAGCAAAAGACTTAGTCAAAGTTAGTTGCTTATTAGTGGCCCTTTATGGCTGATTAGTGGGACACTTCCCTATTCAGTTTCATCTACTTTGTAAGTGGCTAATAGATAGGAATTAGTTATCTTTTTGTTGTATATATTCAGATGTTCTTCATGTTAATGTTATGCTGGATATTTAACCTCTTCTTTGAGTTTTCATACTTGGTTCAATTTTAAGAGTAGTTAGTTTTCTAACATTTTTATCATTTTTTTGGTTGAATATTGTAGTGTCAGTATTCATATTATATCTTTTGTTGTTTTCTTAAGAAACATCTAAGATGTTTTTATTTAATTTTAGTTGGACTAGAAAAATATTTGAAGCATAGGTATATATTTGTATGCATACTTTATCGAAAAACTCGAAAACTCGAGATATTTGAAGAAATCCGAAAATCCAAAAATATCGGAGGTTGCAAAACCCAGTTTTATTAGTTTGGTTTGATTTATAAATTTGAAAGTCTAACACAGATAATTTGATTTAGTATTTGAAAGATTCGAACCAACCTGATGCATATACTGTAACAACTCATCTTGAGATGAGAAGTCCCACATCGGCAAAACACAAGAGAGATGATGGGTATATAAGTAAATGACTGGTCTATATACTGTGAGACGCCATTTGGGATGAGCCCAAAGCAACAAATCCGTGATGGGCTACGCCCAAAAGCGAACAATACTTTACAGTGTTGGGCCAGGTCGTTACAGGTGGTATCAGAGTCACTCTTGTGTCAGCCTTGTTGATGTGGGTCAGAGTTCAACTGAGTTTAGTTGAACCCCGGTAAGGCGGAGCAAACCTCAGTGCTGAGTCTAGGCGAATCCCATGCGATTGGTACTGTGAGACACCTTTTGGGGTGAGCCTAAAGGGACAAATCTGTGATGAGCTAGGCCCTAGAGCAGACAATACTGTAACGCCCGGTAAAATTACCAAAATACCCCTAGAGTGAGGGTATGCGCGTAACGCATCTTCCGATGCTCGTATGGCGAATCCGAGACCGGATTTGTGATCAGCATGGAAAATGGAGTGGGAAAATGGTCTCGGTCGAATTTTAGAGCGACCCGATCGAAAGATAAATTTTCGAATCAAGTCACAAAACAGTGGCTGTCCGCGACGTAGGCGCGTCGCGGATCTGACGCGGAGTGGCACTTGTGTGTTTTCCAAAATTTTCGACGGGATGGAGAGAACTCGTACAAAAGCACTTTTTCCAAAATTACACAATACGCGATAGGTCCGCGTCGCGGACCGTGTGTTTTCCGAACTGCAAATTTCTAATTTAATTCTAGGGGCATTCTAGTCAATCCCTAGTCCCTCTTAAACACTGGTACACGACTAATTAAGTCGTTTTCAACCAGAAAAGGGTCTAAAACCTCATTCTAAGTCCTATCCCTTAGAAACTAACAAGGCTAGGGCTTGAGGAGAAGAGAGAAGAGCTTGTGGGAAGAATTCGAGCGGAGACCCCGAAAGTACTCGATTGCTAACGGCATCACAGGTATGTAAGGCTAAACTAAAACATGGGATTGTCCTCTCATGTGCCCCATAGAGGTCATAGATGAGTTGATGATTGAAGGGTCTACATGCATGATTCCTTTGATGGTTTTTCATAAAATTATAATTGAAACTATATGTTTTCTATGTTGATGATCATCATACTATTGGTTTTCTTGAGTTGAATATTATCATGAGAACTTGCATAACCCTACATGATTTATTTTGAAAAGCATGCATAATAAACTTGAGGATTGAGTCTAGAGCCTTGAGTTAAGATTGTGATTGTTGAATTGTGATTGTGATTGTGATGAGAGAATGATGATGAGTTGATAGAGTTTGATTATCTTATGAGTCTCTATAAACGAACTCTACCGATGTGTCTATTCATTTAATTCCTAATGATTGTTCTAATCCTGAGTCATTGATGAGATTGATTGATGAGAGGGTTAAAGTCCCTATAGGGTTAGAGTCCCTATAAGATACCGATCGTTGACGGGGTTAAAGTCCCTACGAGATTGGTTTGATTGGATTGATGATTTTATGAGCATTGAGTCGGGAGGAGTATCGAGCACCGAAATGGAAAAGTGTGAGTTCCACTCGAACCCATTAAACTATGTCGCCAAGCATAGAAGAGGTTTTCCTCTTGAGTTTATGTCCCTGAAATCAATAGCGGACTTTGTTGATTGTTCTGTCTCCATCTTGGATTTATCCATTATGGTTTCGATTCGTCTCTACCTGGCAAGTACGGGACGGCCGTGGCAACACCGGCGGGATTGTTGTATAATCACTGGCTCATAAGTGATTGTTGTCGGTTAAGAGAAACTCCCATAAACTTCTTACCCTATTCTGAGTCGAAAAGAGATGAGAGGAGGTGTGCTCCACTGAGATGAGATGAGATGAAATGAAATGTGATGAGATAAGAGGAGGTGAGCTCCTTTGAGATGAGTCTGAGATGATTGATGAGGTTTGAGTTGATGATAGGTCACTTGTCTACTCTTTATTCTTGCATAGACAGACATTTGACTACTGATGTGATTTGATATGTATTTTAAGTTGTTGTTGTTTCCATATTATTCTACCGGTGTCTGTTTCATTTCAGCTATTTTACATACCAGTACATTCCAAGTACTGACGTCCACTCTGGACTGCATCGTTTTATGATGTAGAGGCAGGTACTAGAGATCATCAACAGGCGCTCCGTTGAAAGTCTGAGATTCGAAGCTGATTTGGTGAGCCTCCCCTACTCCGGAGGATCCACTACTTTTATTTCATCATGCTTTAGAGTTAGATTGGACTATTGATTTTGTTTTGATTTCGGTAGCCATGGATTTGTCATTGGCACCACATGATTAATGATAGAGGCTTCATAGACGAGGGTCGAGTATTGATGTTGAGATTGTGAGCTAGTTCTTTCTACTAGCCTTCATTATTTTATATACTCTTTTGAGACTTTAGATGAGATGTGTCCATTACCTAATTATATTTTCCGCTGTTCAGTAAAGTTTATTTGATTGAATGATGTGATGAAGCTAAGTGGTTCGCTTGGAGACTAGCAATAGTCTCTGAGTGCCGGCCACGCCAAGGGTACCCTCTCGGGGCGTGACAAACTTGGTATCAGAGCACAGAGTTCAAGTGTCCTAGGGAGTCTATGAGGCCGTGTCTAGTAGAGTCTTGTTTATGGGTGTGTTGTCGACCACACTTCATAAGCAGGAGGCTATGGGACATTAGGAATGGTTACACTTCTTTCTTACTCTAAATCGTGCGATGGAGTTGAACTCTATGAAAACTATCCTCTAATTCGTGCGTTACACGTGCAGAATCGATAACATGCCTCCCAGAAGAGCTGTCAGAGGAAGGGGATGTCCTGCCAGGCAAGCTGTTAACCCACCTGAACCCCAAGTACCCGAGGGGCCCGTGGATCCAGCGGTTCTTGTCGAACAACCCCCTCAGGACGAGGTCTCCAATGCCGAGTTACGCCAAGCTATTCGGGCTCTAGCCCAGGCTGTTGCAGCACCTCCTGTGAGACAGGGAGCGGGCAGACTGGACACTCATGACACCTCCAGAGTCCGGGAATTTCTGAGGATGAACCCGCCTGAGTTCACGGGGTCGGCAGCTACTGAAGACCCCGAGAGCTATATTGAGGAGCTTGAGAAGGTGTTCCAAGTGATGCATGTGGCGGATGTGGATAGAGTATAATTGGCCGCCTACCAACTCAAAGGGGTGGCCAGGCTGTGGTTCGACCAATGGAAGAATGGCCGAGTGGATGGTGATTCATGTGTGACCTGGGCAGTGTTTGAGGAGGCCTTCTTGGGACGCTTCTTCCCAAGGGAGAAAAGAGAGGCTAAGGTGAGGGAGTTTCTGAATCTAAAACAGGGCTCCATGACCGTGCAGGAGTATGGCCTGAAGTTCACACAGCTATCTCGCTATGCTCCAGATATGATTGCCGACATGAGGGGGAGAATGGGAATGTATGTCGATGGGTTGAATAGAGGGCCCAAAAGGGATGGCAGAGGGGCAATGCTAGTGAGTGATATGGACATTGGGCGATTGATGACATTTGTACAACAAGCTGATGAGGAGAGGCAGCATGACAAGGAGGAATTCAGGCGCAAGAAAGCCAAAACGTCTAGCTATGAGACGGGAAGGAGAGGCAATGGTCATCGATTTCCAACACCATCATCTGCTAGTGTGCCCACGCCCATGATAAGGGATGATCAAAGGTCCCAGAATACTAGAGCCCATGGGTCCCAGTCACAAGCTAGTGTGGCTCAAGGATCGCGGGGTCAACCGCCATGTAAAAAGTGTGGCAAGTTGCACCTGGGAAGATGTCGTGAGGGAAATGATGGGTGCTACAAATGTGGCCAAGTGGGTCACTATCAGAGAGACTGTCCTCGATGGGCTAGCCGAGCTCAATCCACTGCATCGGCCCCACCAGTAGGAGGGAACCAGAGGGCCACTATGTCAGGAACAGGCGGAGCAATAAACCGCTTGTACGCCATGGGTAGTCGCCAAGATCAGGAGAACTCCCCAGATGTTGTGACGGGTATGATTTGTGTCTTTACTTTTGATTGTTATGTCTTGATGGAGCCTGGTGCCACACTGTCATTTGTATCTCCTTATGTGGCCAGTAAATTTGATATGACCCCTGAGAGTCTCCTTGAACCTTTTGATGTTTCTACTCCAGTGGGTGAGTCTATTCGAGCTGAGAGAGTTTATAGGACTTGCGTAGTGTCCATCTATCATAGGGACACTCTTGTTGATTTGATTGAGCTGGAGATGATTGATTTTGACTTGATCCTTGGCATGGATTGGCTCCACGCCTGTTATGCCTCTGTTGATTGTAGATCCCGAATTGTTAAGTTCCAATTTCCAAATGAACCAGTTCTAGAGTGGAAGGGTGACTCAGTGACACCGAGGGGGAGGTTTATCTCATATCTTAAAGCCCGAAAGTTAATTTCCAAAGGTTGTATCTATCACCTAGTACGAGTGAAATCAGACGAGGTTGAGTCCCCAACTCTTGAGTCAGTTCCGATTGTTAGTGAGTATCCGGAAGTGTTTCCTGATGATCTGCCCGGAGTCCCTCCTGATAGGGAGATTGACTTCGGGATTGACATTCTTCCTGATACCCAACCCATTTCAATTCCACCTTATAGGATGGCCCCCGCCGAGTTGAAAGAATTGAAAGAGCAACTAAAAGATTTGCTAGAGAAGGGCTTCATTAGGCCAAGTGTTTCACCATGGGGTGCTCCTGTCCTATTCGTGCGAAAGAAAGATGGGTCTCTCAGAATGTGTGTTGATTATAGGCAACTGAACAAGGTCACGGTGAAGAACAAATATCCTCTCCCAAGGATAGATGATTTGTTTGACCAACTTCAGGGCGCCTCTTGTTTCTCTAAGATAGACCTCAGATCTGGCTACCATCAGCTGAAGGTGAGAGAGTGCGACATTCCAAAGACAGCCTTTAGGACTAGATATGGCCATTTTGAATTCCTGGTCATGTCCTTTGGGTTGACGAATGCACCTGCCGCCTTTATGGACTTGATGAACAGGGTGTTCAAACCGTATCTTGACTTGTTTGTGATTGTATTCATCGATGATATTCTGATATATTCAAGGAGTAAGGAGGAGCATGCCAATCACCTCAGAGTTGTCCTCCAAACTCTTAGGGACCATGAGTTGTATGCAAAATTTTCAAAGTGTGAGTTCTGGCTTAAGTTAGCAGCCTTCCTGGGCCACGTTGTTTCCGGTGACGGTATTCAGGTGGACGCCCAGAAGATTGAAGCGGTTAAGAACTGGCCACAACCGACCACTCCGACCGACATTAGAAGTTTCTTGGGGTTGGCGGGCTACTACCGCAGGTTTGTAGAAGGATTTTCTTCCTTATCCGCACCATTGACCAAGTTGACCCAGAAAAAGGTCAAGTTTCAGTGGTCCGAGGAATGTGAGAAGAGTTTCCAGGAATTGAAAACGAGATTGACTACTGCACCAGTCTTAACTTTACCCGAGGGAAATGAGGGCTTTGTGATTTATTGTGATGCCTCAAGGGTCGGACTGGGATGTGTACTAATGCAAAGGGGGAAGGTGATAGCCTATGCCTCCAGGCAACTCAAGGTCTATGAAGGGAATTACCCAACCCATGACCTCGAGTTGGCAGCGGTAGTGTTCGCACTTAAGATCTGGCGTCACTACTTATATGGGGTACACATGGATGTGTTCACAGACCACAAGAGCTTGCAGTATGTTTTCAGTCAGAAGGAGCTTAACTTGCGACAGAGGAAATGGTTGGAATTGCTCAAGGATTATGACATGAGCATTCACTATCATCCAGGTAAAGCTAACGTTGTTGCTGATGCTCTTAGCAGGTTATCAATGGGTAGCACAGCCCATGTGGAGGAAGGAAAGAGGGAATTAGCCAAGGACGTACACCGGTTGGCTCGATTAGGGGTCCGACTTGAGGAGAACAATGAAAGAGGAGTTAATGTGGAGAACGGGTCTGCTTCCTCGCTAGTGATAGAAGTGAAAGAAAAACAAGACCAAGACCCAGTCATACTCCAATTGAAGGAGGATGTCCGCAATCAGAAGGTGACGGTCTTCTCAAAAGGGGGAGATGGTGTACTGAGATATCAAAGTCGATTGTGTGTTCCAAATGTTGATGGCATACGGGACAGAATCATGGCAGAAGCTCATAACACGAGATATTCCATTCATCCTGGCTCCACCAAAATGTACCACGACTTAAGGGAAGTCTATTGGTGGAATGGGATGAAGAGGGATGTTGCAGAGTTTGTCTCGAAATGCCCAAATTGCCAACAAGTGAAGGTTGAGCATCAAAGGCCATGTGGATTGGCTCAGAACTTTGAAATTTCGGAGTGGAAATGGGAGATGATCAACATGGACTTTATCACTGGCCTGCCGAAATCTCGAAAGCAACATGATTCGATATGGGTGATCGTGGATAGGATGACAAAGTCGGCTCACTTCTTAGCAGTAAAGACAACAAACACTGCGGAAGAGTATGCCAGATTGTATGTCCAGGAGATCGTGAGATTGCATGGGGTTCCTTTGTCTATCATCTCGGACAGAGGGGCTCAATTTACCTCCCAGTTCTGGAGATCGTTTCAGAAAGGTTTGGGTACTAAGGTGAATCTGAGTACAGCTTTTCACCCGCAGACGGATGGTCAGGCAGAGCGTACGATTCAAACACTCGAGGATATGTTGAGAGCTTGTGTACTTGACTTCAAAGGAAATTGGGATGATCATCTACCCTTGATCGAATTCGCATATAACAATAGTTATCATGCGAGCATTCAGATGGCTCCTTATGAGGCCCTGTACGGGAGAAGACGTAGATCGCCGATTGGGTGGTTTGAGGTTGGAGAAGCAGGGCTGATTGGACCTGACCTTGTGCACCAGTCGATGGAAAAAGTCAAGATCATTAGAGAGAGGCTAAAGACTGCCCAGAGTCGCCAAAAATCCTACACCGACGTAAGGAGAAAGGACTTAGAGTTTGAGATAGATGATTGGGTGTATTTGAAGGTATCACCTATGAAGGGTGTCCTAAGGTTTGGAAAGAAGGGAAAGTTAAGCCCACGATATGTTGGGCCATATCAGATCGTAAAAAGGATTGGGAAGGTTGCTTACGAGTTGGAGTTACCTTCCGAGTTAGAGGGAGTTCATCCGGTATTCCATGTGTCGATGCTGAAGAAATGCTTGGGAGATCCCGCCGTGGTGATTCCTATCGATGGCCTTGGAGTGAAAGATAGCCTATCTTATGAAGAGGTCCCGGTTCAGATCCTTGATCGTCAGATTCGCAGGTTGAGGAACAAAGAGATAGCCTCAGTCAAAGTCCTGTGGAGGAATCAATTCGTTGAAGAAGCCACATGGGAAGCTGAGGAGGAGATGAGGGCCAAATACCCGCACCTATTCGTGCCAACGGATGATGGAAACATTGAAGGTAAAAATCCTTGCTTTTCACTAAACTGATTGTTTTATTTTGATGCGACTTACTATTGCCTAGTCGAGGATGGATTGATTGAACTGAGTGGAAGATGAGTCTCGAGTCTATTTGTGCTTTAGTCCCCACCTCTACTCATCATTCGAGGACGAATGATCCCAAGGGGGAGATGATGTAACGCCTGGTAAAATTACCAAAATACCCCTAGAGTGAGGGTATGCGCGTAACACATCTTCCGATGCTCGTATGGCGAATCCGAGATCGAATTTGTGATCAGCATGGAAAATGGAGTGGGAAAATGGTCTCGGTCGAATTTTAGAGCGACCCGATCGAAAGATAAATTTTCGGATCAAGTCACAAAACAGTGGCTGTCCGCGACGGAGGCGCGTCGCGGACCTGACGCGGAGTGGCACTTGTGTGTTTTCCAAAATTTTCGACGGGATGGAGAGAACTCGTACAAAAGCACTTTTTCCAAAATTACACAGTACGCGATAGGTCCGCGTCGCGGACCGTGTGTTTTCCGAACTGCAAATTCCTAATTTAATTCTAGGGGCATTCTAGTCAATCCCTAGTCCCTCTTAAACACTGGTACACGACTAATTAAGTCGTTTTCAACCAGAAAAGGGTCTAAAACCTCATTCTAAGTCCTATCCCTTAGAAACTAACAAGGCTAGGGCTTGAGAAGAAGAGAGAAGAGCTTGTGGGAAGAATTCGAGCGGAGACCCCGAAAATACTCGATTGCTAACGGCATCACAGGTATGTAAGGCTAAACTAAAACATGGGATTATCCTCTCATGTGCCCCATAGAGGTCATAGATGAGTTGATGATTGAAGGGTCTACATGCATGATTCCTTTGATGGTTTTTCATAAAATTATAATTGAAACTATATGTTTTCTATGTTGATGATCATCATACTATTGTTTTTCTTGAGTTGAATATTATCATGAGAACTTGCATAACCCTACATGATTTATTTTGAAAAGCATGCATAATGAACTTGAGGATTGAGTCTAGAGCCTTGAGTTAAGATTGTGATTGTTGAATTGTGATTGTGATTGTGATGAGAGAATGATGATGAGTTGATAGAGTTTGATTGTCTTATGAGTCTCTATAAACGAACTCTACCGATGTGTCTATTCATTTAATTCCTAATGATTGTTCTAATCCTGAGTCATTGATGAGATTGATTGATGAGAGGGTTAAAGTCCCTATAGGGTTAGAGTCCCTATAAGATACCGATCGTTGACGGGGTTAAAGTCCCTACGAGATTGGTTTGATTGGATTGATGATTTTATGAGCATTGAGTCGGGAGGAGTATCGAGCACCGAAATGGAAAAGAGTGAGTTCCACTCGAACCCATTAAACTATGTCGCCAAGCATAGAAGAGGTTTTCCTCTTGAGTTTATGTCCCTGAAATCAATAGCGGACTTTGTTGATTGTTCTGTCTCCATCTTGGATTTATCCATTATGGTTTCGATTCGTCTCTACCTGGCAAGTACGGGACGGCCGTGGCAACACCGGCGGGATTGTTGTATAATCACTGGCTCATAAGTGATTGTTGTCGGTTAAGAGAAACTCCCATAAACTTCTTACCCTATTCTGAGTCGGAAAGAGATGAGAGGAGGTGAGCTCCACTGATATGAGATGAGATGAAATGAAATGTGATGAGATAAGAGGAGGTGAGCTCCTTTGAGATGAGTCTGAGATGATTGATGAGGTTTGAGTTGATGATAGGTCACTTGTCTACTCTTTATTCTTGCATAGACAGACATTTGACTACTGATGTGATTTGATATGTATTTTAAGTTGTTGTTGTTTCCATATTATTCTACCGGTGTCTGTTTCATTCAGCTATTTTACATACCAGTACATTCCAAGTACTGACGTCCACTCTGGACTGCATCGTTTTATGATGTAGAGGCAGATACTAGAGATCATCAACAGGCGCTCCGTTGAAGGTCTGAGATTCGAAGCTGATTTGGTGAGCCTCCCCTACTCCGGAGGATCCACTACTTTTATTTCATCATGCTTTAGAGTTAGATTGGACTATTGATTTTGTTTTGATTTGGGTAGCCATGGATTTGTCATTGGCACCACATGATTAATGATAGAGGCTTCATAGACGAGGGTCGAGTATTGATGTTGAGATTGTGAGCTAGTTCTTTCTACTAGCCTTCATTATTTTATATACTCTTTTGAGACTTTAGATGAGATGTGTCCATTACCTAATTATATTTTCCGCTGTTCAGTAAAGTTTATTTGATTGAATGATGTGATGAAGCTAAGTGGTTCGCTTGGAGACTAGCAATAGTCTCTGAGTGCCGGCCACGCCAAGGGTACCCTCCCGGGGCGTGACATTCACAGTGTTGGGCCAGGTCGTTACATATACACTCCTAATTATACATGTTAATAATTAATAACATTCAGAATTAAACATTTCTAGCAAAATGCAGTAATGAAACTGTGGTTACTTTTATATTAAATTACATCACGAATTATGTAAATATGAACTCACAAATAAATAAAATTTAAAAATTAACATGGTAAATTCATTAATTTTTTATACTATGCAAATATGAACCTGCAAGCAAATAAAATTTGTAAGTTAATTTATTTAATAAAATTTACTAGTACAAATTACAAATATAAAATATAAAATCAAACATAGTCACTCAACTATGAGAATTTGTCGAACATAGTCATTGCACTGTATTTTTGTATCAATAAAACCACTTAATTAGGCCTTTGTATCAATAAAATCACTAAACTAAATTAATTACAAAAGAAAATTGACATGACAAACTATTTTTTATATATTATGTAAATATGAACCCACAAATAAATAAAATCTAAAAATTTAACATGGTAAATTCATTAATTTAACATGGTAAATTCATTAATCTAAAAATCTAAAAATTCATTAATTATGCCGGCCACCCACGTCTAGGGTACCCTCCCGGGACGTGACAGGTATTTCCAACCTTGCATATCATATGGATGTTGAGTTGAGTTTCTTCTAGCTATTTTACGTACTGTACATTCCACATACCATAGCCACCTGGTGCTACATCTTTTCATGAAGCTGACACACGTGCTAGAAATCTTTAGTAGGTGACTTATTGAAGATTTCGAGCATTCCCAAAGCTTTTGTAAGACCTTCTTACACTCGACGAAATTCAATTATCTATTTAATTTTGATGTCGAGCTTTTATTTTTCTTTTGAGGTAACCATGAATATGTCATTTGCACCGCCTAATAGTATTAGAGGCTTCATAGATTGAGTTAGATGGAGTAACTGGAGTCTGTCTCCTTTGAAACCGCTATTGTCTATTTAGTTATGATTTGGCACTATATTGAGTTTTTTTTAAAACTATTTCCATCTTGATGTTGATACTGAGACAATATAAGTGAATTTTGCTTTTATTTAAGATTTTTGTTGATTAATGAATAAATGATGAGACCAAATGGTTCTCTTGGAGATAAGCAATGATTTTTTAGTGTTGATCACACCCAGGATATCCTTTCGGGGCATGACAAAGGGATCCAGACTTGATGCAATAGGGCCGGGTTATCACATATTTCTAGATCGTTTCTGTCTTCTTAATATCGATGGCTCACCTTTTGTTATTTTTGAGACTAGCCTGATGAATTTGTATTTTTTTGTCCAATTTTGGGATTTGTGTCTATTTTCTAAATAGCTCTGTACTTATGAATTTTAGGTTTTGGGAGACATCATTTTGTTTTCTATATATATTACTTTTTCCTGCTCAATTTATTCTGTTGATCTCTATTTGTATTATGTTTGGTCTAGTTCCTGGCCTTAAACTTATAACTAGCAGTTTCAGGTTACGAGTTGGCTTACCTATCAGTGGACTATGGTAAGTGTCATCATGACTCAAGAAATAGGGTCATAACATATTTACACTTTCTCCCTCAAAACTTATTTGCTTTCATATCATGCCCATCATTGAATAACTTCTGCCGTATAGATAATGGTCTATCAATTTTATATTTATTTTTAGGATTTCAAATCTCAACTTTGTGAATAAAAATTAAGAAAAATTATGAATATTTTTGAAAAAATGAACAAAAAATAGATGTAATAAAATTGTCAAAACACATTATTGGTCTAATAGAATTTTCAAAACACGTGATTGTCTCGTTAAATCAAAATATTGACTTTGGCTTAAACATCCAACATGTGAAATATTTTGATAAAAGAAAATTCATAATATTACTAATTTACTTTAGAGTATGACTTAAAATTAAATGATGTATTTCAAGTTGAAGCTCTGTAAATGATTAGATTGAAATAGGACTTTTTCTTGACATATCTAAAGATAGATTTGATAGAATAGAAGTCTAAATTATACAATTTTACAAAATATATGAGCAATTTGTCCTTTTAGTCTCCCGTTATTAGATCTTATGAACAATAGTTAATATATGCTTTATACCATATAGGATTACTATTCATTGCACAAATCTATACACATTGGATCAAAATCCCAATTTTAGACATATAGTAAATTTTTTCTTTCATTATCGAAGAGTTTGGTTTAGCTTATGTTCATTTTGACTAATTTCATAGAGTAAATACTATCTCTTACCTATATAGATATCAAATAACTCATTTTATTAAATTTATTTGAATTTTGAATTGAATAGAAAATGAAAATTTTTATTTTCGGATTTAGACATATATCTTAGCCTTTTTTGATGAAAAGTAATTAAGAAGGAAACACAAACTAGAATTTACTTGAAAAATAACCTTGATATATTATTAGACAACAACAGTATGAATAGATGAATCATGAGAAACAAACTTGTAACTAGAAAATGCTCTTAAAAGGAAAGATAACAAAATAAATGACAGAAAAAACAAAAAGTATTAAAAGTTCAATCAAAAACATCCTTAAGGGTGCTCATTATTATCTTCTCCAGCATTGATATCAATCATACCAATTTCATCCTCAATATTTTCATTGAATTGCTTCTCTAAATGATCCCTTACCATGTCCCTAGCCTCAGTTAAGGATGGCCAAGCAACCACATCAGTTTCTCCAGGAATAACAACAATTATACAAATCTTTACATCACATGAAATGGACAATTTTTTTGCTTTCTTGCAAAGATGTGCTATTTTTTCTTCAAGAACATGGTTTCTAGTTGGCTTAATAAGTCTCCAGGGTACTCTCTCTCGAGGCATATTGTATCATTCAAAAACAAAAAAGATTATATGAGTGTGTATCTTGAGTGTTTGGCTTATACATATATTTATATAGATGTCTGATAGAATCACATACTATATAATGGAAAGTTGACCAAGATAATCTGGTCATATATGATAATATGGTAATAAATTGATTAATAAAAGTCAAATTACTTTCTTAAGTAGATGAGTTTGAATTTTAAAAGTCAAGCTTAAAGTTGGATATTTGATAATTATTCTTCCATAAATGATATATCTAAATCTATCAAATTCCAATGATTAAATTTATACACAACATGTTGTGTTTATTAAGAGTGAAATTTACTAAAAAAAAATAAATTCTATTTAACAATATCTAAGATTATACAAAATGAGAAATAAGAAAAAACAAAATCAATCTCATTTAGATTCATTGACTTAATGTATTAATGCTTTTTCAATTTTTTTTTCCAGATACATTTGAAGTAATTGTCTAATGTTCAATTAGTTTAGTTTTAGTGCTACCATATTACACTTCTATGTAGGTCCATTAAGTCCATATAATGTAAAGATTTGTATGCATTAACATTCAAAATAAAATATATATATGACATTTCAATTGGAATATATATTCAATAAAATTCAGTTAAAAACAACTAATTTACACATAGAGGGTGTCATTTATTTGTGTCATTGGTGCAATTAATACCAGCTACACAAATGATGTCAATTTTTTTTTTTTTGTGACGTTAGAGATATTGATATCAACAAAAATTATGTACTATAAGTTAAGTACCACGTTTGGGTTGATCACCACATGGTAAAATTATAATTTCCACTTGATTAATGAAACTTTTGATTGTGGTTATTAAATAGATAATTTTCAAACACAATTTAAAATCTTTGCAACACAGATATAATATGATTTTTTTCTGTTGAATATTGTAGTGTCAGTATTCATATTTTCAAACACAATTTAAAATCCGTTAGAGAGGGTTTTATTTAATTTTAGTTGGACTAGAAAAATATTTGAAGCATAAGTATATGTTTGTATGGATACTTTACCGAAAAACCCAAAAACTCGAGATATTTGAAGAAATCCGAAAATCCAAAAACATCGGAGGTTGCAAAAACCAATTTTATTAGTTTGGTTTGGTTTATAAATTTAAATGTCTGACACAGATAATTTGATTTAGTATTTGAAAGATTCGAACCAATCCGATGCATATACTGTAACAACTCATCTTGAGATGAGATATCCCACATAGGCAAAACACAAGAAAGATGCTGGGTATATAAGTAAATGACTGGTCTATATACTGTGAGGTGCCTTTTGGGGTGAGCCCAAAGCGACAAATCCGTGATGGGATAGGCCCAAGAGCGGTCAATACTTTACAGTGTTGGACCAGGTGTTTACAGGTGGTATCAGAGACACTCTTGTGTCAACCTTGGTAATGTGGGTCAGAGTTCAACTGAGTTTAGACGAATCCCGGTAAGGCGGGTAAACTTCAGTGCTGAGTCTAGGCGAATCCCATGCGGTGGGGCAAACCTCAGCGAGAATGCTGAGTCCATAGTGGGGGTGTATGTAACAACCCATTTTGAGATGAGAAGTCCCACATCGGCAAAACACAAGAGAGATGTTGGGTATATAAGTAAACGACTGGTTTATACTGTGAGACGCCTTTTGGTGTGAGTCCAAAGGGACAAATCCGTGATGGGGTAGGCCCAAGAGTGGGCAATCGAACGGTTGGTAAAAGAAATCGAATGCACCCCTTATCACTAGCGTTCATTTTAGGTACTGCCCAAAAAACAAATCGTAAAGATTATTGAACGCCGCAATATGTTAAAATAACCTAGCTAATTTACCTAATCAGAAAAGTTATTCCCCACAAAATCTACCTAAAGTCGCCAAAATAGTTATGTTGATAGGCGTATGTTCGACCCTCAAAGTCCATGGAGGGTGATTAGGCTTGATTGAGGGTATTCAACCCTAGATATATTGGTTCTTTCGAGATTTTTGAGAGAGTGAGTGAGGTGGCCTACGAACTTAGCCCTCAAGTAGTATAAGAAAATCAGAAAAGTTATTCCCCAGAAAATCTTTCTAATCGACATAACTGATTTTTTTTTCCTTTTAGTTCCATACTTGTAGTATAGAATGGTGAAAATGTTGTTAAACAAAAGTATTTATATAGTATATTGTATTATACCTTTTATAATATTTATTAATGTAGCTTGATATGCCATATATCGATGCACACGGAATACTCCTATAAAAAATAAAAGAAAAAAACAGTGTATCCAACTATTTCATAAGTATCATATTCTTATCAATCTTTTTAGATATGTGGTAAAATGAAAAAATCTTGATTTGAACATATTTCATGACTTTAACTTAAATTGGCTCAAGGAAGATAAAAGGGTCGTTGTCATCTCAAAAGGCCACATATATATCATGTCTAACAAGAGGTGTAGTTAAAAGTTACCATTTATGGATTTGAAGTTTTTCACTAAGTTTACACTAAAAGTTCATATATATTTAGTAAAATTTATGAAATAAATACTGAGTCTAATTAAGTAATAGTTACTGAGTTCTTTTGAATCCCTAGCTAATATTAAAATGAACAAATTCTGCCAGATTTCGAATAAGCTACCAAAATTAGGTTAATAAATATCACCATACAAAATATGCCAAAAGTATATAGACACATTTTCTCTTTTTAAAAAAATAACCTAGTTTAACTTGGAATAGAGTTTAAAAAAATATCAAAAAAAATTTCAATTTTATGATCCTAAATAAAGTTATATCCAATGTACCAAAATATGCTTTAATCTTGTATCCTAAAATATGCCACATGCAAAAGAATCAAATTCCTGATGGAGAATCCCAAAAAGATTAGGAGAGCTAACCCTCCTTAGATTAGGAGTTAAATCCCAAAAAGAAAATTTAATTGCGGCCAATGGCGGCCTGAGTTGATGGGGGCCGCTCTAGTCGCGGATGTTAAATAACATGGTTGGTAGGGGTATATATGGACCGAGTAGATTCGGATTTTTTAAATACTAAACTAAATTATTTGTATTAGATTTTTAAATATATAAATCAAACCAAATCAATAAAGCTCGAATTTTTCAACATTGGATTTTTTTCGGGTTACATGATTTTTTTATTTTTCAGTTTCTCATGTTTCGTGATTTTTTGGATTTTTCGATAAAGTATTTACAAAAACATGTACTTGTGCTTCAAATATTTTTTAGTCCTACCAAAATACAAATATCTAGATATTCTTTAAGAAAAGCACAAATTATGATATGAGCGAAGATACTAAAATATTCAATAAAAAATAATAATATGATCGAATAAAACAAATATTGCCAATAAATAAGTAAATAATGAAATTGAACACAATTTTAAAGTACTAAATAATGTTAAAATAAGTCATAATGAAAATATCATATTTTTAAAGTACTAAATCATACTAAAATAAGTATAATATGTATTTATTAGTTACATGAGTAAACATTAAAGAAAATGTAAAGTTAGGGTATGGATTTTAATTGTCTAAACCATTACAAAACTAAAGATAAAATATTCATTATTATTGTCATTCTTAGTTTTGAATTATTTTTTTCATTGCTAATATTAGTATTGATTTGATAAAATATTAGTTTCTATTACTTGTCTTTTTTCTGTGCTTAGCTTGTTGTCTTTTTGAGATGTCAAAAGGGGGAAATTTGTATAGGAACACTACACCCAGATAGGTTTGCCATCATCAAAAAATGAGAATTTGTTAGGACTATTGCAGGCATGCATATGCAGTTTTGATGATGACAAATGAAATCAGGTCCAGCATATCACCAAGAGAGACAAAACAGAATCCCAAACAAAGAAGAATCCCAATTTGAGAAGAATGCTGGTTAAGGAAACCTAAATCAGAATGGGACTCAGTAAAGATAGCAACTTAGGAAAAGGACTCCTTTATGGAAAAGAATCGTGTTCCCTACTCAAGAAAGGAGTTCCACATGGAAGGTCTCTAGGTTTCAATATAAATACGATGATCAACCCTAGAAGACATGGCTTTTGCAATCTGAAACGGCGAAAGCACTTAAGCAAGAGCACGGACACTTAAGGAGAGTACTCAAGAAAGATCTAGAGTTAGGTTTTCTTGATTGTTCAAGTTTGTTTAAAAATCTTCTTAGAATATTTGTTTAGGGACAAATATTGTAAGAAGTTGTTTTCTTTTGAGTGAGTTTTGTTGCGAGTGGGTTAGGCTCTCAAGAGTTGTGGTATGAAGTGTGAGTTGTAAGTTAACATTGCTCGAGTTTGAAGTAATAAAGAGTTGTTGAAACCCTACTAGTGTATAGGTACTGGTTATTTTTCACTTGAGCAAGGAGTTCTTCCACTATAGTTGGTTGTCTTGTTTACTGCTTTGAACTTACCGTCTGGTATTGCTAACTAAACCAGGTTCACTAGTGGAATAGGGCAGTTGTCTTTTCAGATGGAATAGTCTTCGGTCTTAAATTGAGTTTAGTCGAATATCACACTTTAAAGATGATGATGGGGAAATCCTCAGTGAGAACGCCTACTTACAAGGGGGAATGGTGTATATGGCACCCTTGCCAAAATCTCAATCGAAAAAACACGAGAAATGTTGCTTATGTAAGGAAAAAGTGTAGCCCCTAATGACAAATTTTAAGGTTATCCCAAAATAGATCCAAATCGAACAATATCACTAGTTGGGGATCAATACAAATAGCATATCACAGTCGCTTCAACTGCATCTTTGAGTGATAGAGCGACAAACAACAATATTTTGGGTAACACACCTTTGACACGATGGTGGAGCAAACCTCAATATAGACATTGAGTGGACCAAATATTATTTGTATAATATATCAAAATTTTCTTTGAAGTGGTCTTAAATATGTTTCGTAGGTTATTGGATGTAAAGAATTACTAAAAAAAAGTGACATTTGTTTTAAAATAGAGTAGCAGTAAAAACAAATCCCAATCTTTTTGCTGGTAAGTAAATAATTGTAATATAGTTAGCATGTTCCAATAAAGAAAAATCAGTATATCCAACTAAGTAAAAAACATATTCGCATTAATCCTTGTGATGTGGGAAAAAGAAAGCTAGGGAAGATGGAATATTTGTATATGTTGTACAAATGGTGTCCACATTATAACTATATCCGTACTGCAATATATAAGGAATTTTGTAAATTCTCTTTCTTTAGTTGACAAAATGACTTATCCAAATTCCCTTTAAATATTCCAAACAGCTAAAATGAAGAATGTGTATATATATACTTATGGATCATCATATCAAGTGATTCTCCCAAAGAGAAACTGGCTCAAAGAAGAGAAATGGGTCGATATATATTATCTCCAAAGGCCATATATAGTTTACATGGTAGAGCCATAATATGAGAAAATGGCACAAAAAATTAACTCTTTATGTCCATCTCCAATAGAGGCAATGAGCTTTGGCCACATCTGGAGTTCTTTTTGTAATAATTATCAACTCAAGCACATAGTTCAAAGTTCAAATTAATCTAATATGTTTGATAAAAAAAAAAGTATTAGATAATGACTAGTACTTTTAAGCCTCTTATATGTCATGCCGTACCATTTGTATGAATCTTGGCTTGAAGCTACTAAAAAATTTAATGTTTGTTGCCTTAAATGTGCTGAATTTAAATAAGCTTGGTGCATTTGAGCTAAATGTTATCCTGATTATAAATTCACAAATACTGATAGAAAGAGTGGATAAAGTAAAACAAATGGTTGAGCTTATAACTAAAACATTTAAGTGAACATATGCCAAGAACGTCTATACAAATATATCAAGTAATATACTAATATATAACGGCTGCACCTAATAACACCAAACCTAACTAAATTTAGTTAGCTGCTCGATTTTCCTAGTTCAAACATATCTAACGATTGTGGTTTACAAACATTCAAACAGGTTTACACTTTTTCATTTTTGTGTTGCCCATTACACTATAATGTTAATATGATACATATACTACTTACCTGAGATACACATACTTTATACGTATCCAAAGCTAGTTCAAATATAAATACAATAAAGAGTAATTGCATTATTATGACCTAACCTAGAAGAAAGTTGCAAATAAAATTGGAAAACATTCCTCCATACTGAACCTTGATTGGCAAGTTTTTTCTCTAACTTGGAGTTCGTAAATTTAAGTCAATAAACGAAACACAATAAAAAGAAGACAAACTCATATAATATAAGAAATAAACCATTACTTGCAACAAGGAGTAATGGCATTAAGAATTAATAATCCAAAAGAAAGTTGCAAATAAAATTAGTTTATAACTTGATGAGAAGAAAAAAATACACAGCCACGGGCCACCTAACATGCACTAAATTTGAAATGGTAAGCAAGCTTAAGTCAAGAACTCGACCTAATGCATAGAATTAATCTGTCCATTAGTATTTGTGATCAATTGCCCACTCAGTTGCTGGGAGATCAACAAGGTGAATACCCTTAGGAGCATGCTTAACATTATTAGTGGGTTGAGCCTTCATAAATAATATCATAGTGACTCAACATGCAAGCTTGGACGATGATGGAATAATCTTCGATCTTCAACTGAGTTTAGTTAATATAAATAATATCATAGTGACTCAACATGAGACGTACATACTTTGCATGTGTCCAAAGCTAGTTCAAATATAAAGACAACAAGGAGTAGCTGCATTAAGACCTAACCTAGAAGAAAGTTACATATAAAATTGGAAAACATTATCTTCCATATGGAACCTTGTTTGGCATGTTTTTGCTCAAACTTGGAGTTCATAAATTCCAGTCAATGAAACTGAATAAAAAGAAGACAAACTCATAATATATAAGAAAGAAACCATTACTATGGCAACAAGGAGTACTTGCATTAAGAAATAATAATCCAAAAGAAAGTTGCAAGTAAAATTAGTTTGTCAGTTGAACAGTAAAAAGATACACAACCACGGGCCACCTAACATACACTAAATCTGCAATGGTAAGCAAGCTTAAGTCAAGAACTCGACCTAAGAATCTGCCCGTTGGTATTTGCGATCAATTGCCTACTCAGTTGCCGGGAGATCAACAAGTTGAATACCCTTAGGAGCATCATCGTTACCCTTAGACTCGAGCTTTTCCTTTTCCAGAATGAAGCTACTCACAACCACCTGTTCGTGAGCTGAAAATCATCAGCAAGTACACAATATACACTCAAACATAAGGCCTAAGGGCAAGAAAGTCCCAAGGCTTTGGTCTAGTAATGAGTGAAAAATATGTGATGTGCAAATTATGCACACAACAAGCGTCAAAGTTTGAATCCTATCACAAACAAAAGCCTTCTATTTAAGTGAGCAATAAAGGGGTGGGATCATTATCCACTGAATTTCGAGTCAGGCACTATTAGTCAATCTAGAAGGAGGGGGAAAAAACATGAACCCAAGGAAAGAGGTAGTTAGAATAACACCTGAACTGGAGTAGCAGCTGTGAGCATTCCAACAATGTTACCACCAAAAAGACTATGATCTTGCCTAGATAGTAGCACTCTAAGACCACATGTTCTACTTCTTTTTGACAGCATGAATGACCCCGATAATGAGACAATGGAAAATATTCCCTACAGATAAAGAATAAAAACATGCTTGATGAGCAATGCCAAACAGGTATGCAAGAAGACAATTAGTGTATACTTATCACCTTTAGTATAAGTAAGAAACTTCACAACATGTTTACTAGACGTACATCCAGCTACATGTGTACAGTATATAAGGTAGAGCCATCAAAACAAGTTAAATAATTTGATAATTGATATGGCAACTCATTACAAATAAGTTCAGTAATCAAAACAACCTAAAACAATTGTTAGCTGATCACATAGCGGGAGCTTTAGTGCACCAGACTTGCTCTTTTTTTAGGAAAAATAAAGCCTCGACTAAGTCAATTTTTTGCAATATGGGCTTAACAACGTCTATTAAAGGTTTCATTGTGTTCCATGCCACTTCCAGTACATTTAACATACTTATGACTATAACATTTCTAACAAACAAAAGGACTAGTAGACGAGAAAATAAAATAATATATTCACACCACGTGATTATCACTTGACTCTAACTGACTGTCAATAGAAGTGGAGCTAGAAGCATATATGTGGTCCGGCCAAATTCAATAGCATTTGTTGAACTAGTGTGTTATGTTTAGAACACGCGCGATTGTTAATACTTAAAAACACCACTCTAAAATCAAGAATCTATAAAGTTTTGAAATCTTATCTCTTCAAAAGAGTTCATCAAACGAAATCCTAATTTTAATCAGTCATAAATAATTTGACTGAATTACCTGATTTAATTAAAC
This sequence comes from Solanum rostratum, assembly GCA_029948455.1. Lineage (NCBI taxonomy): Eukaryota > Viridiplantae > Streptophyta > Magnoliopsida > Solanales > Solanaceae > Solanum > Solanum rostratum. The sequence goes on along the minus strand of CM057053.1, from coordinate 8,688,599 downwards.
AGGAAGTGTATTTAGTTAATATTAATCATTCAAGTCTAAATCTTAATGCTAACATCGACACTGAAATTCATCAACATCCACTAGGTTAAGTCATGATATACTATAAGAATATTAACAAAAAGTCATAAAACATGTCCTCATGGAATACATAGTTGGTGATAGGTTGGGTAGAAAAGGTAAACACCTAATAGTTCAGGTAAAAAAAACTCGTAACCCATAAAATAATGATAATTCAAACGTGTTTTTGATCATTTCTCTTAAAATTAGACTTTAATTTAAAAAATAACAGTTTATCAGATTCTAGATCACATAGCCAAGAAACTCCAGTAAGAATATAACAATGTGGCATACACACCTCATGTGTTACAATGTTGCCATCCATTTCAGACTGTAGGGTAGCATTAAATACGTCTCCAATTGCAGATAGAATACAAAGTTTCATCTGTCTTTGTTGTGAGAAAGCCATTATCTTAGATACAATATTCTGCGTAAAAGATAATAGGGTTCACATCATTTGGCGAAGTCAAACGAAAAATTCACAAGATGTAAACTTCTTTCCAAGACAATTTTAAAAAGATAGTTTGATTATGGGGTATGATATAAATATTATGTTTTTGCTATATTGGACTTCTCATTTTTAATAAATAGGGGCTTATGATAGAAAGACCAGGATTTAGTCTAATCAAATAAAGAAAAAAAATAATGATGATTGAAAGGGATACACAAATAAAATTTTAATGTGTCACATGAATTGACATATATAAAAAAAAAGTAACTTATTAGAAACATAAATATATTTCATCACTAGAGAGTCAATCATATATTGTGGTTTAACTCTTTTATTTCTTCCCTGAATAGTTGTCCATCAGTTAATTAATGTTGCATCAACCTAAAAAACATAACAAAGAAAGGAAGCCAACAAAAAAATAAATGCAGAAAGTAAACTAATTTCTTCCTTTTTCTCTCATATGAAATTCAAAATTCAAGCTTGTTGCAAAACAATAACATACAACATTTTTAAATTATATATATTAATCTGAGATTTGTACATCATGCTATGAAAAATGCATGCTTTATGCCAAAGATCAATAAGTACCTCCCCTGTGTTCACAAGGATAAAATGTGGCATACCAGCTACACCTGTCAGCCATAAAGAAAATTCAATAATCACTAATTTTCTATATTAAAAAGGTACATAAGTTAAACTTTGCTAAATTAAGAGAAGCAATGAAACATGTATGCTAAAAAATTCTCCATGATTTGACAAAATTTGAGCGGTGCTAATACCAATAGAAGAGTTTTGGAAATCCATAGGGTTGAAAAGTTGTTTCCGTTCTTGTTCTACTAAGAACTTGTTGAGAGGGAGGGGAGAAAAAAGGGGATTGGGAATAGAGATAGGAAGGGGAAGAAAGTTTGCAAGTTGTAGAGTTTTATCATTTGAACTTAGTGTTTAAGTAAGAGTTTGATTATCTGGATTGAATCAGATTTTCTAAATATAAAGTTTTAAAATGTTTGCACAAATTCTCCCCTTCGTTAGTGATATTTAATTTTTGCCCCTATTTTTTGTTGAATAAAATAATTTTGATTTTAAAATTTTAAGTATTGATCTAGACCAATTTTTGAGAGAAAATATACTTTTACTTATACTAAAGGTCCACATATGCTAAACGGGAACCTTCATTCTTAAAGTTCATTTGATGCTACGCTAACTTCAAATGGAAATATGCATAATTGTAGGACAAATTAAGAATATAGTAATACCGATACATTCATATGAAATCTGATAATCATAAGAGTAGCTCTTTAAAATCTTAATAACATAACATAATCTAATAGATATTTTTATCTGAAAGTATCTAAATCATGATAATCATATACATTAGTTGATACTCTATCTAAAAGCATCCTTAATTCATGAAAGTTTGAGTTCATAAAGTTTGCATATGAAAATAGCGTAGCTCAAATCATGGAAATACTTTCATGTTCAAGGTTCATGAAATAATCATTAGTAAACATGTAATTATACTTGAAATCATAGAATTATACTTAAAACTTATGCAATTTAAGATCGACCATGATATATGTGTGAAAAATACAGACAGTTCATCAAATGAGTAGCAATCCTTCAAGAACAATTTGATGGGCACATACCTAATTAAGAACAACAACGCCTTAATGGACCCACATTCCAACTCAACGATGCAAGTGGACGAACTTATATCAACACAAAGGGTACCGAATTACTCTATAAAGAACCGAGTCAGGATGTAGACGATAAGCAGAAAATATACCGTCCATGGGTCTATTCCGTGATCCTCAAACTGTTGGGGCAAAAATTAAGCCACCCAAACTTAATGGCCCTTGTTTTCTGAGCAGTTACTTCCTGTCAATAAAAAGATAGCATCTAAATTTCATAGCTTCAGAAGCTAGGGAGAATGTCTCTGTGATATGAGTTAGACTTCCAGAGCTATCAATAGAATTCTATGGCAAGTAGTGTCACTCCCAAGGAGGAAAGGTTAGTCCCCAAAATTAAAGCTAAAGAGATAGACGACAGCGAAAAAGGTATTAGCATTAAGTTATTTGAAGCTAGTACTGATAAGTATCTTGAATCCAAGATTTTTAAATCTAGGATAACATTCCTAGCAAATTGATGAATCCCCACCAGCAACACCAACCATTCAACCACTAACAATTCTGGCTAGGAGTTTGAAATCAGAACCAAAAAATTGACTTTTTTTTTTGGTGAATGAAGGAGACAATATATTATTACTTAATATGCGTTAGTACAAGATAAAAGCAGAGCACTTGTTCTGCTATTATAAAACATATGAGGGGAATACATACTACTACTAGTAATATTAGTTACATTGGACATCAGAGTTGTCGGTTTGTGCTTTAGCCTCTCAAAATAGGTTCTATTCCTGTTAACATCAATCTTACTCAGGCCAAAAGATGACGAAACTCATAGGGTAATTTGATGATGTGGACTATACATGTTTACTCCCTTCTTTGCAAGTGCATCCACTACACTGTTTGCTTTACGATAGATATGGCTAATTGGGAGGGTTCCCTAGCTAGCGAAGAAGATCCCTGCAATCAGAGACAATGTTCAAGTATTTTGATTTCTCACTATTAATAAGTTGGATGACATCTACGTAGTCCACATTTATCTCAAGCGGCAGTAGGTGATGTTTTTTTTGCTACTTGTAGGCCATGTATTAGAGCTAGCAACTCGGCTTTGATGTTATTTGCTTCCAGGGTGTTCCTAGGTAGCCTAAAACCCAGTTTCCTTGTGTCTCTAAAGATCCCTCCTATGCCTCCCTTTTTGGTCTTCTCTAAATGGGAACCATCTGTATTGAGTTTGAATCCGCGTATGGGTGGATTCCATTTTACGTATTCGAGGAAGGATTTTTTGTCTTGTTTTGGTGCCCTGATAGTGCTAGGTAATCTATTGCATGATTATAAGGTGTATGACTTTGGATCTTTCTTTGGGTTCCTTCAAAGACATTTTCATTTCTCCCTAGCCAAATGTTCCAAGTGAAGAAAGGGAAGGCTTCCTCCCGTTGCAAGTTTTGTTTTATAGTAAATTGTAAGTTTGCCAGTTGGCTTAACTAATAATCTCCTTCTTCAGAGTTTATTATTTGATTTATGTTGTAGATCACTCCCAGCTGTGCCCAACGAGACTAAAAAAAATGACTTACATCTCTAATAATAACAAAAATGTTGTTATTACTATGTCACAAAATATTCTAGAAGGTACTAATGTTACCTCTATTTTAAACTTTCTAGAAAAGAAAGAAACAATACCCTGTTGTACTAATATGAGCCTACTTTAACTCCTAATTTAACCCCTTATATTATTTCTAGCCTACATCCTAGACGACTCCTTAATATCTCAGATCATATAGGAAACAATATGGAGGTATCTAACTCTGGAAAAAAAACTTGACGACGTGGACCTCACCAAAACCACTCAATTGGACAACTGTCATATGGCACTGGATTCCAAATCTCTTACTTTGCCTAGAATATCTAATGCTACACAAAACCCTACCTTCCTAGCTCAAGTAGTGCTAGAAGGGATGAGCATAGTTTAGGAAGCATAAAACCACCACATCTAGTTGTCAACTGATTTTCATCATCCTTTATTTATGTCGATCCCTGAACTACCCTTTTACCAGTTCCGAACTTGGAAAATGTCACTCTTCAATCCCTTAATCCAGATGTAGCCTCAGAATCCATTCCCTCTTCCGCTCTTCTTTTTTACTTAGTAAGCTCAGGAGTCAGATCAATATGACATTGGGTTACATTAGGGTGGAGGAGGGTTAGAATATGAACATTCTATCCCATGTAGCGTCATTCTCTTAGGTACCTCCTCAACCTCTCCTACCCCCTCCCCTCAGTAATTTTAGGTCCAAGCACAAAACCAAAACCAAGTATGTAGGAATTAGATGAAGCATTGAAATTGACGAGGGACAACAGAAAAGAAATTTGGGTATCAAGAGACGTAAAAATAAAGTTATTCAAAGAACAAGTCAAAAAGGTGCATCCTAATATGTCACAAAATTTAAGGAAAGCCACTTAAGATACAAGGGCCCCTCTCTACTCGGATATAGAAAACTTTACTGTTGTAATGAACCCAACACTGAGGGTTTGGATTCCTTTAGATATAAGACCAATATCGATGATAGTCCCCCACTGGGTAGATCAATGGATGTGATTGTATGAAACTCCAGGGGCTTCAATGGCACTGACTTTAGAAGATACTTTAGATCGCTAATCGACTGGCATAGGCCCCTCTAGTAGCTCTTGTTTGAGACCAAAGTGAATAACAACCACATTATGATAGATAACTTTTCAGGTACTAAAATCATATAAGTTCCAACTGTTGGTAATGTTAGAGGTTATATAGTCCTCCTGTTCTGTGCAACAAAGGTAGTGTATTTGTTGAGTTCAATGCAATTCTGATGATGGACAAAGGGACATGAAACATTTGGATCAGTTAGGTTCTCTATAACACTGTCTCAAAGAGGTTAAGACAAGATAGCAGAAGTTGCAGAATGGATAAATCTCTTAGAGATAAGTTCGTAACAAAAATGTAGGAGGACAATTTAATAATAACACGTGAAGGACAGAGTTGATATCAAGAAGGAGTTCTACTTGATGAAGAACTCTATTACAGGAAGAGTTAGCAGCACATGAGGAGTTTGACCTCAAGAAGAACTCCTTAGGAGAATGATTAAATACAAGTGGAGATCAAGAAGTTCAGCAGAGAGATCGAGCGCAAAAAGTAGGGTAATTGATTTGAGTGTTGTGAAGTAAAGAAATACCTGAAAGAGTTGTTCCTTACTGAATCTTAGCTTTAGAAGTGTTTCCCTTTTTGTTGAGTCATAAGTACTATTTAGTTTAGTGATCTATAAACTAAAGTAGGGTATAGTCTTCAAGTTGAGGGTAACTCGAAGACTTGGGAAAATAAACCTTGGGAGGTTTATGTGAAGTCATTAGTTTAGGAAGCTTGTCTTTCCTAGATTACTTAGGCTGCTAATCTTTTGTTGAGGCTTATTTGATTTAGTGATGTTGGGGCTAAATCATGTAGTGGTACATGTTGTCATTTTTTCATCATTGTGAGCCAGGTGTTTTCCACGATAAATATTGTGTCTTGATTTGCACGGACTTACTTCTTTGAAATAAGTCTAAGAATTTGGTTCTACATTAGGCAAATTTGTAGGTCATGCAAAACTTTCATTTGATATCAAAGCAAGTTTTCTTGTTAAAAGCTAACACTTAATAACCGATCATGATGAACATTGTACCCCCTCTTGGACATAGAGAAGACAATCAACTATAAGGCCTCCACTTTTCAATGGAACTCCTTTTGGCTAGTGGAAAGCACGAACGCAGGACTTCGTTTAAGCTGAAGATTATGAAATATGGGATAGGATTACTTTGGGACCTACTATTCCAACAAAAACTGTGGAAGGTCAACAAGTCTAAAGGAACAAAATAAATTCACTGCTGATGATCTGACAACTCTTAGGAAAAATGCTAAAGCCAAAAACATTTTAGTTTGTGGACTAGGGCCAGACGAGTATAATAGGATCTCAAACTTTTCTACTGCTAAGATAATTTGGGATGCGTTGACTAATGCGCATGATGGAACGAGTCAGGTCAAACGATTTAGAGTTTCTACGCTCTTTACTGAATATGAAACTTTCAAGATGATGGATAATGAGTCACTGAAGGATATGATTATTAGAGTCCCAACCCTTATTAATGAACTGCCATCTCTAGGAAAGATTCATACTATTGGGAAAGACTTGCTAGGTATCCCTTTGAATTATGATATTGATTTTACAATTGATTTGGAACTGAACACCAAGTCCATCTCTATTCCCTCTTATCACATGGATCCTTCAGAATTGAAGAAACAACAAGAACCATTGGTGGATTTTGGAGAAATGGTTTATCCATCCTAGCGTTTCACTATTTGGTGCGCTGATATTGTTTGTGAAGAAGAAGGATAGTGCAGTGAGAATGTGTATTGGTTATAATCAATTGGAAAAGTTACCATCATAACATGTATTGATAATTTATTCAACTGGTTTTAGGGTTCTTTAGTGTTCTCCAAAATTAATTTGAGGTCGGACTATAACCAGTTGAGAGTTCAATAGTATAATATCCTCAAGACTTCTTTTAGAAAAATTTAAAAAGTTTTACATGACATGTAATCAAGTACTAATTAATTAAGAAATCGTGATTTTTTTTATCATTTAAAATTTAAGATGATATAATTGATTTGTATCTCATAATAATTTTGATGATATTGAATTATTTATATTAGGTGAATACCATTAGTACAAAAAGTGAAACTAAAAGAAGTTGGGAGGTTTTATCCACGAAGCAATGTGCAAAAAGTTAATAACTTAAGGTGCAAAATGCAAAACAAATAACTTTATGTCTGAATTAGAAAGCCCAACTTTCTTTTTATTTTTTTTGTGAGAACATAAACAAATTTTATATTTCATTGTGGTTAATCTTTGATTTTGCGAAAAGAGAAAGGAAGATAATAGTTATTAGGAGTGCTATTAATAACCTTACATGAAGTTTTTATATATGTCTTTTCACAGATCATGCAATTTGAAGAACTCATCCTCAGAGAAAGTGTAAAGAAATATAAGCAATGGAAAATTTTGAAGCACATAAAGAATGTATTTCATACTTCAGAAATTGCTTAAAGATATTCTAGTTTTTCTTTAACTAAGAGTTAAAAAATACAATAACATACAATTTGTATGTCAATATTTTTGTAACGTTACATAATGTCATTCTTTATAGTTAACTATTAAATTTTATATGAATACAATCAATTTGTATGATTTCATATGTGCATTTATTTGTATGTGTGTATATATATATGTACTTTTGCTAATCTGATTTATGGTTATAATTACAATTTTAATAACTAAAGCTGAAGGGAGCCTTAGAGTAGTTGATAAAGTTGTTACTATGTGGCCAGAAGGTCACTGGTTCAAACTGTGGTAACATCTTTTGGCAAAAATGAAAGATAAAGCTACGTACAATAGATCCTTGTGGTCAAGCCCTTCTCCGGAAGTGCAGTGGGCTTGCCCCTTTTTTTTAATAACTAGAATATCAAATAGTGAAGGAAATATCTAGTTGCCGAAAAGAGATATAACGACCAGATTTTTATCGTCGTTAAAGCTTTTTTAACGATTGAATTTAATCCGGTCGTTAACTTTAACGATGGAGCTTTTAACGACCAGTGCTGATAAGATTTTTATCTGTAGTTATTGACTATTAACGACTAGATTTATACTTTTGGAGACTTAATTTCCCCTTGTTAAAGACATATTTTCTTGTAGTGCCAAGGAAAGCCACCTTGTGGCATATGTGGCAAATTTCACTTGGAATATGCTGTGAAGGGAGTACTGGATGTTACAAGTGTGGCCAAGCAGGTCACTTCCGTAGGAAATGTGTAAAGTGGGCCAAAAAGGCTCAAGCTTCTACACCGGCACCCCCAGTTAGAGAAGATCAGAAAGGTGTTACTTCTGGCACGGATAGGGCCATAGACCAGTTGTATGTCGTGAGTGGTCATCAAGATCAGGTTGATTCTCCAGATATCTCTCCTAATGTTATGACGGGTATAATTCGAGTCTTTACTTGCTTTTGATGTTATCTATGAGAGAGAAAATTATATCCCTAAAGAGTTTAATGTTGCCACCTATAAGAGTGTGATTTGAGATCTTGTAAACCATAAGTTGAGATGTCATTCCAGAGCTAAAATGATAACGACGAAAAGGGGAGGACGGGATAGTGAGAGTGATAGTTGATTGAGGTTTGTAGCTAGAGTTATTATCTATTAGGTAAGTAATGCAATGATGAGTCGATTGCCATACATTTTGATGAAAGTGTAGTAAGTACCCTTGATTTTCATAATATTGTCAGGATGTGTTAAAGTGTGTTCAAACTTGAAAGAGGTTTATGTTGATATGTTATAGTATTCATATCAATGAGGGTGAAAAACAGATGTTGAATGGGGGAGCAGAGTATTTTTTGATGTTATAGATCTAGACTAGGCTTATGATCCTGAAGGGAGAGCCCCATTAAATTCATAGAGTTATGAGCTTAGATAGAGAAGGAGGTATAACGAATGGGTGATAGCTCTTTAGTTGTGAGGAGGGGATGTGTTGATTGAGTATTCGGTATAAGATTTTAGTGGGCCATAGTTGTAAGTTGGTGTAATATTAGAGAAGTGTGTCATATACATGTTAGTACTAGACCCTATGCTTGAATCTTGAGAAGTAGTGTGAAAGAAGAGATAGCTTGGTGACATTGATAGTCTTAGTTCGAAATTTGCTCTAAAAGGTTTCCGTAGTGTATATTTGAGATGAAGACGCTGATTTTGTCAACACCCGATTTCTCGAACCCTGATGGCGTCTACTAACCCCACGTAGAAATGCCAAAACCCTACGACCGTAGCATACGCGGTGGGCCATACAACACTCACAATAAATAATAATAAATAAAGGAGGAATAAATAAGAAATGCGGAATCAAATCATGACATAAGTAGATACAAAAGCTAAATCCCGACCCAAGAATAGTGATGTGGCAAAAACAGGAGCTAAATAAATACAGTATCCAAAAGAGACCCAGACATATACAGATGATCAGACTGAATATAAATGGGTTTAAAGTCTGTTAAGAAATAAATGACAGAATAAACAACTCCTGAATAAAAGACTCGATCAGCGGGGCGGAAGGCTCACCGAATCTTCCAAAATGTGAATCCTCAGTTCGCACGATTGCGATGCCTACGCTGACCCACACCTGGCTCTGCACCACGAGAAGGCACAACAAACGTAGCATGAGTACCACAATAAAGTGATACCCAGTAGGCTAGGCCAACTAGGATCAATAAATATAACATAATAATAACGAGGTAAGTAAAACAGGCAATATCAGTGAGAAAACAAGTACCAACATGACATAATATAAATACCCAATGGACAACAATAGTAACAACCTTGGGCACCCCTAGCCCGAATAATAAGAAAAATCTCGAAGCCACCGCTAGGCAAATAATACCATACCTCTATCACAGCCCGAACCAATATAGTATCGAATACCAAAATGCAGGAATAATAAGCAAGTAAGTAAGTAAATGCGAAAAGTAAAAACGAATATAACAAGCAAAACTTATCTGGCGTCCCATACCACCGGCAAGTATAAACAGTCAAAGCAAAACCCACCGTGACTTCCCCCGAAAGCTCGGTGGACACAACAAGAATATAAGCAAGGAAATGGGGGCGGAAAGTAAGTAAGTAGAACCAAATCCGTCAACTAAAACAACACCCGCTTGAGCGACACACCCACCCCTAGGATGACGCGAGCCACAATTCATATAAACCAACCTCTATGGCAATATGCGCGAACATGCTCAGTGTAGGTCGACCTCTACGACAACACGAGCAAAGGCTCAGCATAGCTCAACCTCTATGAAAAATGCGAGCTAAGTAGGGCGTGCGCGTCAACCGCTATGACCGCTATACAAAACAATATCAACAACAAATCTCAAAAATATTGGAATCCTACTACTAAGGATCTCACGATGCAACTCTCACAATAGATTATATCCACACATCCCATACTCTACGTACCCTCCCCCCCCACGGCACCATAAGCCTACCGGACACAACTCAAATCGTCCCGTCTACGTCCCGCGACGGGACCCCAAGTTCACTAGTGAGGGGTTACAATATAAACGAGGTCAAATCAACCTAAAGATCATCCCATTCACTAGCCACTATCATCTTACATTTATTCAAACGAGTCTCACATTGCTACGAGGTAAACCGAGCCTACCTGGGCACCGACGATAGCCAAAATGAGCAAGAATAGCCCCAACGTCGCAAACTGGCTCACAAATCAACGAATACCTATCAAATATATATTCTAGACATCAATAGGAGCGTTTTGATACTCATATTGCAATACAAAAATTGCCGGGTCAAACGGGCCTAAAAACGAGCCCTCGAGCCCGAAGGTCCAAAAAATATTTCGAACACACCGGATCGTCCCTCATGATTTATGGGACTGATGGTTCGAATTTGAGCTCCAACGGACCACCAAAAGGTCCCCAAACGCTCAAATTACACAAAGTAATTAGCGCGAATTGACAATACGACGTTCAAAACTTTCGAGACATACCCGCGGTGATCACACTAGCTCCAAGACCAAGAATCAATCCTCAAACACCCAAGAAGCTAGCAAAAATCATTGGGTTTAATTATAGATAGTAAACACCCCCAAAATCACTAAAAATGAGTTAAGGGCGAAGAAATTACCTTAATACCGCGATAACAATCGACCCCACACGTTCCAATATCGACACCCACGAATTTTCACTCAAAATCCACCAAGAAATCGCCACCATAACCCTTATTTGCTTTCAAAAATCAAAATAATGAGACATGGGGGGCTAAGGGGCTGTTTTGGAGAATTAAATAAGCTGGGCCCAATTGTTTACCGTTATTAACTAAAAAAAAGACACATATGGCATAAGAGAATCAGCAGCCCAAGTGGCCTTGGGCCAAACTATCCTCCAACATGGGCCGAGTTCGAACCCCACTAGCAGCACCCCTTTAAATTTTTTTTTTTCATTTTTAACAGCAGCTGAAAACAACTTCTTATCAATTTCCTTGGAATTTCATCAGTTATTTCGAAACTCAAACGGAGTCCGATTTTAACAAACTTTATATACACTTATATGTTTTTCGACGTTCCAGATCCAACAAAATCATCTGTTTTTTCATACGATGCCCTGATATGACTGAAATAGCAGAAAAACAGCAGCTGAAAACAACTTTTTATCAATTTTCTTGGAATTTCGTCGGTTATTTCGAAACTCAAATGGAGTCCGATTTTAACAAACTCTATATGCAGTTAAATGTTTTTCGACGTTCTAGAACCAACTAAATTGACAAAATCGCGATCGGAGGTCGTTTGCTCAAAAAGAGTCATTGAGTTCCTTTAACGAATAAGGAACTCGGGGGGCCAAAATAACAACGAAAACCCCGGGAATCGAAACGACACCTCCCCTAGCCTAAAATCATCATTTAAAACTGTTAGGAATCGACGAAAATGCAATAGGATGCACCGTTTGACGGGAAATGCAATATGGCTCCACTTTTACCAGTAAACTTCAAAACTTACAAAATCGAGTCTAAAATCACGCCGAACTCATCCGGAAGCAAACCAATAGTCTGTCTTGACTATTTTCGACATTACAGAGCTAATGAAAGTGATGAAAATGGGTTTTGACGCTCCAATCAATAAGTGCTCCCTTTTGGGCCATTTCCTTAAGCCTTAAGAACTAAATTTCCATATTTTAGCTCAAAATCTTCCGTGAGGTTCCGGGAACCAAACCGAGACTTCACCTAAGTCATATTCGATATTTCGAAGCTAACGGAACTGTCAGAGCTCGATTCTGACATCGTTTGCTAAGATTTCACTTTTTGGTGCACTTAACTTAAGCTTAAGTTCCAAAAATGAGGATGTTGGAGCAGTAAAGTTTTGATGGCTGACAAAAGATAATGAAACAGGTTGGTCTACCAGGTTCTTTCAGCGTACTGTATCCATGGCAAACTGCACACGCTGCACACAATAAAAATGGAATAAAAGGTGCTGGAAATAAGGCGTATAAAAACAACAGCTGTCAAGAAGAAGGATTTAAAGAGGAATACTACTCCAACTCAAACAGGATGCGTAAAAGAAGGAGAAAAGAGAAGTTCGATTAGAAGAAGGAGTTCTAAAGGAAAAAGAATTCCACTAATAACTGGTGTTATCCTTAAAGAGATGGAGAGCAATTAAATCTCCGATCAGCAACTATAAAACCAGAGAGAGTTCATAGAAGCAAGGTGGCGCAGAAAAAAGAAAGAAGCAGAGAGAAAAAGAGAGATTCAGACGCAGAAAAAGAGAGAGACGAAGAAGAAGAGAAACGCGGCGACATAGCATAGGGTTTAGGTAGTTTTGTTTTCTCTTTGTAATCCTGAACAATTGTATAATCTCTCAGAGTCTATAACTGAGATTAGATTCTAGTCTTCAAGTTGGGGGCAACTCGAAGATGTTGGGAACATAAGCCTAGGGAGGTTTATGTGAAGTTAGGAAGTTGTTGAAGTAGTTTTGAAGGTTAGATTACTAGGAATTGTAATCGTTTGTTGAAGGCTCTTTTGAAGTAGTGAAGTTGAAGTTAAATCCTTTAGAGTACAGGTCGTGGTTTTTCACCCTTCTTGAGCCAAGGGTTTTCCACGTAAAACTGCTGCGTCCTGTTTATTTCTGCGTCATTGAAACACGTTCGATTAACCTGTTCCAACGATTAGGCAAATCCGTAGGGGGTGCAAAACCTAACAGAGGAAAATGAGATATTTATGAATTTATTCACCGGGGCACCGGACTACCGGTCCCAGCAGGTCGTATACGACCTGGGGTAACTGTATATACGCTCTAAATACGAAAAAAAAAACATGAAAATATAATTTTGGCCATACGGGTCATCACAATATCCCCCACTAAATGGGACTTTTGCCCTCAAAAGTCAAAGTGAGAAAGTACCTGGAGTATCGAACAAGTGTGGATACTGAGTCCGCATGTCCCGCTCTATCTCCCAGGTAGCCTCCTCGATTGGTCTGCGTGCCCAGCGAACCTTCACAACCGGAATCTCCTTAGTCCTGAGCTTCCTCACATCTCTAGCAATAATAGCCTCAGGCTGCTCAATGACTGAAAGCTGGTCATCAACCTCCACCTCAGTTGTATCCTGCCGAAGCACATGTGATGGGTCCGATACATACTGTCGGAGCATGGAGACATGAAATACAGGATGTATGCTGATAACTCAGGTGTAGGTTAAGCTCCCTCTGACTAAGAATGTACTGTAGGCTGCGGTGGTCAATATAGATATCACAATGCACTCCATATAGGTAGTGTCTCCAGATCTTGAGCGCAGATACTACCGCCGCCAACTCTAAGTCATGAGTGGGGTAGTTACACTCGTGAGTCTTCAGCTGGCGAGAGGCATAAGCAATCACGTGGCCCTCCTGCATCAAGACACAACCCAACCCAATACCTGAGGCATCACAATATACGGCATACGGCTGACCCTCGACCGGTAATGCTAACACTGGGGTTGTAGTCAATAACTCCTTTAGTTTTAGAAAGCTGGACTCACACTCCGCGGACCACTGGAAAGACACCTCCTTCTTCGTCAATCTAGTGAGGGGTGCAGCAATAGATGAGAAACCCTGAACAAACCGACGGTAATACCCGGCTAGACCTAAGAAGCTACGAATCTCGGTAGGAGTAGTAGGTCTAGGCCACTCACGAACGGCAGCCACCTTGGCTGGATCAACACTAAGCCCAGCACTCGATATGACATGGCCAAGGAAAGCAACAGACTCCAACCAAAACTCACACTTTGAGAACTTAGCATAAAGTCGCTCAGTCCTCAAAGTCTCCAACACAATTCGTAGGTGCCGCTCGTGCTCTGCTCGACTCCGCGAATACACCAGAATGTCATCAATGAACACAATCACGAAGGAGTCAAGGTAAAGCTGAACACCCGAGTCATCAAGTCCATAAATGCGGCAGGAGCATTAGTTAACCCAAAGGACATGACTAGAAACTCATAGTGACCATAGCGGGTCCTAAAGGCTGTCTTCGGGACATCCTCAGCCCGAATCCTCAACTGGTGGTAACCGGACCGCAAGTCAATCTTAGAGAACACGGTGGCTCCCTGCAACTGATCAAACAAATCATCCACTCGAGGCAAGGGATATTTTTTCTTTATGGTCACTTTGTTCAGCTGCCTGTAATCAACACACATACGCAAAGATCCCTCCTTCTTTTTCACAAATAAAACCGGAGCACCCCAAGGAGATATACTAGGACGAATAAAACCTCTATCAAGTAGATCCTGAAGCTGGGTACTCAACTCACGAAGCTCAGCAGGAGCTATACGATACGGAGGAATAGAAATAGGTCGAGTACCCGGCTCAAGGTCAATACCAAAATCTATATCATGCGCGGGAGGCAAACTAGGAAGGTCAGCAGGAAACACATCAACATATTCACAAACAATAGGAACAAAAGCAGGAGACAATACATCGGCACTAGTATCACGGGCATGTGCTAAGTAAGCAAGACAACCACTAGCAACAAGTCTACGAGCCCGACAACATGATATCACCCTCAACGATGTATGACTAGTGGGTCCACACCACATCACCGGGGGAACACCAGGCATAGAAAAGGTCACCGTCTTGGCATAAAAATCCAATACCACACGATAATAAGATAACCAATCCATGCCCAGAATCACATCAAAATCAAGCATGTCTAACTCTATCAAGTCTGCCCGAGTGTTACAACCCCGAATAGTCACAATATACGATCTATATACACGGTCCACCACGAGGGCCGTCCTTACAGGAGTAGATACACTCTAGGGAATAGATAACGGCTCACTAGTCAAACCCAAACGAGAAGCCAAGTACACAGACATATAAGATAGAGTGGAACCCGGGTCAAATAGTGTAAATGCGGAATGCCCACAAATAGATAACATACCAGTGACAACATCATCAGCACCCTCGGCCTCAGCCTTGTCAGGAATGGCATAAAGCTGCTGCGGTGCTCCCTCCTGTCTCTGACCACCCTGGCCCCTCTGACGTCCCCTCTGACCTCCACCCCAAGCTCCCTAAGCTACCGGTGGTGCATCTCTGGTCGGCGGTACTGCCTGAATAGGCTGTGCAGGTAGTGCGGCAGTACGCTGTGGCCTACGACGAGGACAGTCTCTCACGTGATGATCAGGAACACCACACTCAAAGCAACCACGACCACGACGACCCCCAATCTCAGTAAGACAATCTCTAGAGTAGTGACCAACCTCACCACAACTATAGCAAGCCCCTCTCTCTATGGCTATACCTCGAGAACCCTCAGCTGAAGTACCAGAACCGGAACTCTGGCCCCTAGCGGGCTGGCTGGACTGACCCTGCTCGGAAGTATGTAGTGCAGCATGATAACTCTGGCCCTGACGGCCCTGTGACTGACGAGACCTCGAACCACCACTTCTGTGACCACCACTAGCTGATCGGGTACCCGAAAAGCTACCCTGATGTCGTGCCCTCTTATCACCGGCCTCCCGGGCCCGATGATCAAAGAGCTTCTGCTGGCGAACCTCCTCAATAATCTCAGCGAGGGTACCACCTCGTGCAACAGTACAGTTAACCTGTCTCTGCCTCTCCAAAGTCAATCGGTCAACAAAGAATCTAACTCTGGCTTGCTCAGTAGGTAGAAGATCAGGAGCATAGCGGGCCAATCTCGTGAACTGGGCCTCGTACTCGGAAACCAACATCGACCCCTGCTGCAATTGTAGGAACTGAGAACAAAAGGACTCTCTGACACTGCGGGGTACATACTGGTCCAAGAATGCATCTCTAAACTGCCCCCAAATAGGAGAGGGCGATCCCATAGGCCTACATTCCATGTACGAACGATACCGGTAACCCGCCTCCTTATCCAGGAGGTAAGAGACAAAGTCCGGTCCATGCGACTCTAATACCTGCAGAGTCCTCAGTCTACTCTCAACAACGGTGATGAACTCGGTGGCATCCTGAGATGGAGCTCCAGAAAACCGTACAGTGGCAATCCTCAAAAACCTGTCCAAGGCCTTCCCGACCTCAGACGCCGGGAGAACAGTAGAAGTAGTGGTTGCGGCGGCACTGTCATCTGGAATAGGCGCCTGAACCCTCTCTGGTGGCGGCTAAGTAGCTGGAGCCTCAGCGGTATGCAACACAGCTCGTGCTGCACCCTGAGAAGAAGACTCCGGAGTAGATGTAGTGGGGGCAGCTGCCCCGCCAATCATCTGCATCATCTGTAGGAATAGTGTCTGGAATGCAGGAGACTGGAATAAAGACGGCGCGACTGGTGAGGCGGCTGATGCCGACTGGGGCACTATAGGCGGGTCTACTACTCCCGCAGGTGCTGTAGTAGTAGTAGTGGTAGGCGGAGGATCCTGAACTGGTATATCAGTCCTCTCAACTCCCTCCGTAGCCGGTGGAGGAGTACCCTCTCCCTGGGTAGCTCGCGTGCGTGCCATCTGCGACAAGAGTGAAACTGATAAGCTATATTCAAGAAACTGACTCAACCCATTCGCACGAAGAGATTAGAAAGATCAACTACTTTCCTAAAGTGCCATGTAGCTTCTCGTGAATGAAATTTCAGGCGTCCCCGAAACCATTCACAAGACTCTACCAACACCGCTCCTATTTGCCATAAAACTACAAGAACCTAAGCTCTGATACCACTCTGTCAAGACTCGATTTCTCGAACCCTGATGGAGTCTACTAACCCCACGTAGACAAGCCAAAACCCTACGGCCCATAGCATACGCGGTGGGCCATCCAACACTCACAATAAATAATAATAAATAAAGGAGGAATAAATAAGAAATGCGGAAGCAAATCATGACATAAGTAGATACAAAAGCTAAATCCCGACCCAAGAATAGTGATGTGGCAAAAACAGGAGCTAAATATACAGTATCCAAAAGAGACCCAGACATATACAGATGATCAGACTGAATATAAATGGGTCTAAAGTCTGTCAAGAAATAAATGACAGAATAAACAACTCCTAAATAAAAGACTCGATCAGCGGGGCGGTAGGCTCACCAAATCCTCCAAAATGTGACTCCTCAGTCTTCACGATCGCGATGCCTATGCTGGCCCACACCTGGCTCTGCACCACGAGAAGGCACAACAAGCATAGCATGAGTACCACAATAAAGTGATACCCAGTAGGCTAGGCCGACTAGGATCAATAAATATAACATAATAATAACGAGGTAAGTAAAACAGGCAATATCAGTGAGAAAACAAGTACCAACATGACATAATATAAATACCCAATGGACAACAATAGTAACAACCTTGGGCACCCCTAGCCCAAATAATAAGAAAATCTCAAAGCCACCGCTAGACAAATAATACCATACCTCTATCACAGCCCGAACCAATATAGTATCGAATACCAAAATGCAGGAATAATAAGCAAGTAAGTAAGTAAATGCGAAAAGTAAAAACGAATATAACAAGCAAAACTTTTCTGGCGTCTCATACCACCGACAAGTACAAACAATCAAAGCAAAACCCACCGTGACTTCCCCCGTAAGCCTGGTGGACACAACAAGAATATAAGCAAGGAAATGGGGGCGGAAGTAAGTAAGTAGAACCAAATCCGTCAAATAAAACAACACCCGCTCGAGCGAAACACCCACCCCTAGGATGACGCGAGCCACAATCCATATAAACCAACCTCTATGGCAATATGCGCGAACATGCTCAGTGTAGGTCGACCTCTACAACGACACGAGCAAAGGCTCAGCATAGCTCAATCTCTATGAAAAATGCGAGCTAAGTATGGCGTGCGCGTCAACCGCTATGATCGCTATACAAAACAACTTCAACAACAAATCTCAAAAATATTGGAATCCTACTACTAAGGATCTCATGATGCAACTCTCACAATAGATTATATCCACACATCGCATACTCTACGTACCCCCCACGGCACCACAAGCCTACCGGACACAACTCAAATCATCCCGTCTACGTCCCGCGACGGGACCCCAAGTTCACTAGTGAGGGGTAACAATATAAACGAGGTCAAATCAACCTAAAGATCATCCCATTCACTAGCCACTATCATCTTACATTTATTCAAAAACCAGTCTCACATTGCTACGAGGTAAACCGAGCCTACCTGGGCGCCGACGATAGCCAAAACGAGCAAGAATAGCCCCAACGTCGCAAACTGGCTCACAAATCAACGAATACCTATCAAATATATATTCTAGACATCAATAGGAGCGTTTTGATACCCATATTGCAATACAAAAATTGCCGGGTCAAGCGGGCCTAACAACGAGTCCCCGAGCCCGAAGCTCAAAAAATAATTTCGAACACACCGAGTCGTCCCTCATGATTTATGGGACTCATGGTTCGAATTTGAGCTCCAACGGACCACCAAAAGGTCCTCAAAAGCTCAAATTACACAAACTAATTAGCGCGAATTGACAATACGGCGTTCAAAAATTTTGAGACTTATCCGTGGTGATCACACTAGCTCCAAGACCAAGAATCAATCCTCAAACACCCAAGAAGCTAGCAAAAATTATTGGGTTTAATTATAGTTAGTAAACACCCCCAAAATCACTAAAAACGAGTTAAGGCCGAAGAAATTACCTTAATACCGCGATAACAATCAACCCCACACGTTCCAATATCGACACCCACGAATTTCCACTCAAAATTCACCAAGAAATCGCCACCCTAACCCTTATTTTCTTTCATATATCGAAATAATGAGACATGGGGGGGCTAAGGGGCTGTTTTGGAGGATTAAATAAGCTGGGCCCATTTGTTTACCCTTATTAACTAAAAAAAGACACATATGACATAAGGGAATCAGCAGCTCAAGTGGCCTTGGGGCAAACTATCTTCCAACATGGGCTGGGTTCAAACCCTACTAGCATGCCCCTTTAAAATTCTTTTTTTCATTTTTAACAGCAGCTAACGGAGTCCGATTTTAACAAACTATATATGCACCTATATGTTTTTCGACGTTCCGGATCCAACGGAACCATCCGTTTTTTCATACGACGCTCTGATATGGCTGAAATAGCAGAAAAACAGCAGCTGGAAATAGCTTTTTATCAATTTTCTTGGAATTTCGTCGGTTATTTCGAAACTCAAACGGAGTCCAATTTTAACAAACTTTATATGCAGTTATATGTTTTTCGACGTTCTAGACCCAAAGGAATCGACGAAATCGCAATCGGAGGTCGTTTGCTCAAAAAGAGTCATTGAGTTCCTTTAACGAATAAGGAACTCGGGGGCCAAAATCACAACGAAAACCCCCGGAATCGAAACGACACCTCCCCTAGCCTAAAATCATCATTTAAAACTGTTAAGAATCGACGGAAATGCAATAGGACGCACCGTTTGACGGGAAATGCAATATGGCTCCACTTTTACCGATAAACTTCAAAACTTAAAAAATCGAGCCTAAAATCACGCCGAACTCATCCGGAAGCAAACCAATAGTTTGTATTGACTATTTTCGATGTTAGAGAGCTAATGGAAGTGACGAAAATGGGTTTTGACGCTCAAATCAATAAGTGCTCCCTTTTGGGCCATTGCCTTAAGCCTTAAGAACTAAATTTCCATATTTTAGCTCAAAATCTTCCGTGAGGTTCCGGGAACCAAACCGAACTTCACCTAAGTCATATTCGATATTTCGGAGCTAACGGAACTGTCAGAGCTCGATTCTGACATCGTTTGCTAAGATTTCACTTTTTGGTGCATTTAACTTAAGCTTAAGTTCCAAAAATGAGGAAAATGAGATATTTATGAATTTAGTCACCGGGGCACCGGACTACCGGTCCCAGGAGGTCGTATACGACCTGGGGTAACTGTATATATGCTCTAAATACGAAAAAAAAATCATGAAAATATAATTTTGGCCATACGGGTCATCACAGATTTGTAAGGAAAGTGATGCTATGGGCAGGGTACAAGTGCCCCTAGGGTAGCAATAATGAATTGAAGAAAGGTCATTAGATAAGAAGAGGCTCAAGATGTGTATCCATGATAGTGTAAAGTTGTGTGATACTCTAAGTTATGATTGCTATAAGAATCAATGCATTTTAAGTTTTCTGTCAAAAAATAAACCGAAGCACGACAAGTTTGCATCACGGACTTGCCCCATTACAGTACTTAATGATCAGTTTTGAAAACAAGGACATTCTAGTCTTTTCTCCATCCATCCTAGTCTAAAACCATGTTATTTTGAAATTGTTTTCATCCTATATCAATTCCTAAGCATGAATTTCAATCATTTACACTATTCATCTTAAGAACTAAGGCTAAGGAGAAAAGAGGAGGCTAGGGTTCAAGAGAATTGAAGCCATTTTCTTGTAAATTTGATTGTATGTCTCCATGCCAGGTATGTAAGTCTAACTAAATCATGGGAATGTTCTTTCATGTGCCCCATGATTGAGATAGATTGATAGATTAACGTATGGAGTCCCCATGCATGTTTCTTGAATGTTGTCTCTTAAATTATATTTATGCTATTATAGAGATTGTGAAAGTATTGTGTCTCCATGCATGTTTTCTTGTAAACTATATATTTTATGTATTTTTGTATGTTTGATTTAGTTTAGCTATGACTTATTAAATTTTGGGTCAAGGAGGCCTCATATTTTATTTTCAAGGATACCATTAAGTTCAAACTATCGAATTTAGTAGGGTAGCATATATGATTTATTTGTACGAGGTTCCGAATGAATCTCGAGGGCCTGATTGAAGACTTGATGAATTTTCAAAAATCTGATATTGTGGTGCAGCAATTCCTTCTTTGCGACCGCAGATGGGGTCTCCCGCATTAACCAATGAAGACCCTTTTTATGCTTTACATTCGCGGTGGGACAGTCCGTATTTGTGATGTATACTTCCTCTATTCAACGTGATCATTGGGGCGGTGGCGTGATCGCTATGTATTGTTTATGGGAGCTCCACAATCACGGTGTTAGAGGCCCATGATCGCGAAAAGAAAATCATCCCTAAAACAGTGTTTGATCGTGAAATTGGTCATTTTCACCATTTTTGAACTCTTGAAGCTTGGGAAGGCGATTTGACAAGAGGTTTTTCAAGAAAAATTGTTGGGTAAGTGTTTTTAAACCTAAAATCTTTTGTTTTCCATCAATTATCATATGATTTCAACTTCAGGTTCTTGGTTTTGAACTCCAAATTCCATGGTTTTTCAAAAACTTAAACTTTAGGTAAATTGATTTTTTTGGATCCACTTCTTGGTCATTTTCATGAGTTTTCAACCACGAACTCCTTTTTACTAGTAAAATTTGATTTTCTAATAAAATCCTCGTTTAATCCTTTTCAAATTTTAAGCAATTTTTGGACCATCTTACCCGTTGATTTATAATGTTGCAATATGGGTATTTTTGGGCATCTTTTGATAAGTTCTTTCCATTATTTATAGTGGGCAATCATTTTGGAGGTTTAATTCAAGGACTATTCTTCCATTAGAGTGTTCGAGTGTGGCTTCAACACTTGAGGTACGTTCAGCTATTCTTCTTTGAGATTGGGACTTGGCGATTGATTAACCTTATGTTCTCGACTATGAGATGGGATTGTACAATGATCAGTGGTTGTTGATTTTATTGTGCTACCTATGTGAGGGCTTTACGTGCAATAATTTAATTTCATTAATATGTATTTCTTGAATTGTTTGGGTTGGAGATTTGTAATACTATTTCACTTGTGATACCCTAGAGGGGGATTGATTTTGTCGAATATGTTGAGGAATGAAGTGTTTTGAGATGAGTTGGGAATTGCTGTAATGACACTAAAATCAATTAATTCGATGAAAAGGGAAAAATGGTCCAAAAACATTTCATCGAAAAAAGTCATCGGAAATCTGAAAATTTATACATGAAAATGTTCTCCAAGTAATAAGGAATTCTATAGCGAAAACCGTTTAAAAAATGGAGCTAAAACGATGTAGAAATCTCATATTTAAAGTTTTTTAAAAAAAAAATCCAAACCAGCCAAAAAATAGCAAAATTTACCTCGAACGGTGCAGTAAAATTAATTTTTGAAACTCCCATGGTGTTTCTCTCGGAAAAATACACAATTTAACCTTTTGAATCGCCCAAATCTACCAAAATCGAGAGAGAACTTGCTAATGGAAGTTTGTTCACCAGTAGTTGTGTACTTCAAAGAAATTCCTTCTTAATGTATATAAACGAGGGTGTTAAGCATAAATTATTGAGTTTGAGAACTTTGATATATACTTTCATGTATATGTTGAGATGATTATTGCCTCTATATACTTGTATATTGATATGCATACATCCTCATGCATCATTCATGAAACATGGGAAGTTGAGAATTGTGGAACCATTTTTTTTTAAAGAAAAAGAGACCTTTAAAATCCTTGGCTACAAGTTAGGTGTCAAGTAAGATGAGATATTGATATTGTGATCCCTTGACCAAGAGTTAGGTGAAAAGGATGATGAGATACTGTGAGTGTGATGAGGTATATGGTCTACGAGATCCTCATTGGTCCTGTTTGTTAGCTCAACAAGACAAATTCTGCGACAGTCTTGATTCCACCAGTACCACCCACATTGCATAAATTCCATCTCATTGCATTACATGTTATTATGCCTTGAATGTTGATGTATCTGTTGGTGTTTGTGTATGCTTGAGCCTATGTATTTATTTTATTTGTATCATTCTATATATAAAAATTGGCATCATCAATGTCGGGATAGTTTTCCTGTGTGCAAGTGTGTTCCTTGTTTATTACATAGTTTAATCAATTCCTAATACCCAGTTCATCAAACCTGCTAGGTACATGTGAATTGTACTCACTCTTACTTCTATTTCTCCTTTAAATGCAAATTCTAGTCAGGTTCATCCACATAATAGTTGATTCCTCTAACAGTGGTTATATCTAGATTTGGTGGTGGGATTCAGTGTTCTGGACCGCTACTAAATTCTATCTTTACTTTGTAATCTTTATTTTCTTTTAGAGATTGAGTTGCATGTACAATTTCGGACATTATATTAGATGTTCTTTACACTTATGGCACAAGGTTTTAGAATTGTATTTTTATTATGTTATCTTTCTTTCATTTGTGGCCTGACTTCTCTTTTTGGGAGTCTTGTATCAATTATGCCGCTTGCATATCAGGTCGGGTTTTAGGATGTGTGCCATCATAACCTCAATTTTCGGGGCATGACAGCTTTCCCCTTTTGACAAGCCTCTAAATCAATAAAATCTATTCAAATATGAAATCGCAATAAGAATACAAGAATAACAACATCAAATTTACTAATTTTGAAGACCAGGTCTAGAATGACCCAAAAATTCATTACCAAGAAAGTATGGGTAAAACTGAAAATTAATACATAATGACGTTACCCTAAGTATGTGGTCACTAACGATAAAAATTGTTTCAAAAACAAAATTGAATTCAACCCATAATCATTAATTAATCAAATATTCATGCTCTTGAGAAAACCGAAAATATTGAAGTTCAAAAACAAGGATTAAAGGTTAAATGATGAAATAAATAGTGGGAAAAGAATATTTTAACTTAAAATCACCTATCCAATGATTAAATCTTGAAAATCATCCCCTCCAAGCTCCCAAGGTCTACAAATGGTGAGATGAGGAAGAACCCGAATTTAGAAATTAAAAGACAGCCAGGGATTTTCTTTTTCACGAATGTGGCCCTCTCCGTCTTTGATCGTGTACGAACACGGACAAGAGTTCTGCCAATGCGAAGGCCAACACCCTAAGCTTCCACGATCACAGTCAACAGGAGTGCAAAGGCCAACACATAGGAACCTCCACGAACGCGGATAGGTTCCATGAACTTGAAAGAGATATCAAAATGACTGACATCAACAATCACACACCAAGCAGAAACCTCCAAATGAACCATTGGGATTCATTCAGAATTTCGTATACATAAACCATATATGCTACTTTATTAAATTCAACATTTCGAATTTAATGGAATTATTGAAATACAGATTTGAGGTCTCCTTGACCCGAAACTCAATTTATCGCAACTAAACTAACTTAAGGCTTGAAAAGATTAAAACACTCATGGAACCTATGAAAAATACACTGATACTTTTCCTATGCCTAAAATCATCTTTGAAATGCAACGGAATCATCAGAAATTTATACGAAGTGTCAGATCTCTGAATGTTGATCAAACTCAACTCTAAGCCTAAAATGACATAAGCTTTCAACTTATGACCTCAGACCTACGAAAAAACTCCGAATTTGAAACTGATGACTCTCATAGACCAAATCCAACCTTCCAGGGCGTTGGAACTTATAGAATTTCATTTCGAGACTCTTAGCTCCAATTGGTATCAAAAATGACTTTTGAACAACTTAATTCCTCCAAAACCCCAAAACACCTAAATTTCTCAACTTTTCTGTAAGACTCCGAAACCAACATCACAAATTGATCGAACATGACCCGGAGCAACTATTGGAAGGGGTAAAATGGTAATTTTCTATAAATTTCCAAAAATGGCATTCGAGGTTATTACATAAATTAACAAAAATACGACCTTCGAGGTCATCACACCAAGGACACCATTTGGAAAGTACCTAGGATTCCCAATTTTTACCAATAAGACATCCCAAAAGGACTACCGGCCAGTTACATTATAGATAATCTTAACCAAAAACTGGCAGAAAGGAAAACAAAATTCTTATGCATTGCAGGAAGGACTACTCTGCCTAAAGCGTGCCTAAACATACACTATGCCTATTCAGGTAATGCAATACATTGAACTACCAACTACAGTCACTAAATATTGATCAAATACAAAGGAATTCCTCATGGGGTTCCACGAGTGATTAAAGAAAAATACATGTATTGATCAACTGGAATACATTAACAAGGAAGAATGGGGAGGGGGAGTCCGGGAGTCCAAGAAACTAAGACAAGAATACTTCCCTTCTAGCTAAACTAGCATGGAGGGCTTAGAATAATAGTTCCTCCCTGTGGGCTTCCTTATAGATTAATAATTCACTCCTAAAGGGATAAAATCAACAAACGATATTAAGAAAGACACTTGTAGAACATAGACTAACTTTACTAAGGGATGGGAAGTATGCAGGAAAGGCATAAAGTGGTCTATAGGGGATGGATCCACCATGTCACTATGGTATGGTAAATGGCTAAATACTAATTTTTGTAAGGGACCAGAAACTATAAAGCACATCTTTCTTCATTGTCCAAAGGTGCACGAGCCACCACTAAATGTAGGGGGCACCCCAGCACTACTGGGGGCTACCATGGAGGACTGAGCACTGTGCTTCCATACCACAAGTTACATATGGTTTAGCACTGAGGAAAATGCTTTGTTTAAGTGTGGGGTGGGGGTATCAATCTTTATGCTTTATTTTATTTATTCTGGTCATGTATACATTCAGACTATGCTTTATTTTCTGTTGCTATAATTTGTTTAGTTGGACATCATTTTATTTTTGTTTGGTTCGTAATCAACTGCATAATGTTAGTACGTGTGAATGTTAAATGTTAGTAGTTATGTCAATGTTGCATGGATTAGTACGTGTGAATGTTAAATGTTAGTTGTTATGTCAATAAACCCCTTGATACTGTGGAAGTTTGGGGTTCGCAAGTCCCATGCAGTCAAACTGAAATCATTGATATCCTGGGATTTGCAGAGGGATAAAAATGACATGGATGAGATAATTAAAGTGCAAATATTTGATGACATCAAGACATGGTTGGCTCTGATGATTGGTATTCTAGCTCTCTCGTGGTTAGAGGAGGAAGCCATCATTGAAAAGAATGAAAATGAATGTTCCGGTAAGATTTTTGTTTAGATTTATCAACAACAACTTGATGTCGTTATAAAATGAATCAGTGCTTCGCCAAGTGGCACTGTTTGGTAGTATCATGGATTGCAAGAGCCTGAATCTTGGTGCTATTATTGCTCTTGAAATCCTCACAAGGGCAAAGCAATTCTAGACCTCATTACCTTTTCCTAGTCTCATCAATACACTGTGTAGAAGAGCCAGAGTTCCAAGGAATGAAAAAAACTGATGTAGCAGTTACTCCATCGTCATCCACTTACATTAGGAGGATTGAGGCTGAGTACTTGAAAGATGAAGAGGATAGAGATAGAACGAATCCAGTTGACAAACTGCCGGTTGTTGATGTTGAGTCCCTCGAGTCTGGCGTTGCAAAGCTAGAAACCACGATAGGTATATCTTATTCTTCCCCTACATTACACTCCTATTTTGCTCCTATTCCTTCTACAGATACAGAGGCTACAATGACCAACCCCCACTCACTAGGGCCACTATTTTCGCGATTAATCGCCTAGCCAAAGTCATTGATCTTCGTGCCACAAGGGTTGAGTCATTTATCCCAAGTTAGTAGAGGCAGCCATAGCCAAGTCTTTAAAGCCATATGTTGAGGCTGAAGCAACGTAGAGTGAGCGCAGTGAGGCTCCCGAGTTGAGGATAGATAGGCTCGAATCCATTGACGACCACGGGAAAGAGTTGGCCAACCTAAAGGATAGAGCGTTAGATGTTGAGAAAGATGGTGAAATTACATGCTCAATTGAAGAATAGTCAGATTTTTTTATTTGATTATTCAATGTTATCTAAACTTAAAAAGTGTACCCATATGATTTAGTTAGATATGCAATGTATAAAATGAGTTGGTCCGTTATATTATTAGCCGTAAATATGGATAGATGATATTATTCATTGTATACTTTGATATTTTAATTTTTTTAACATGATCAAGATTTTTATTGTAGATATTGATATTTTTCTAGTTCTCGAGGTTTTTTCGTATTAGTTTGCTATATTGAGTACCTCTCCGTTGTCCACATGGACTACCTGTGGCATAAAAATTGCACTTGCCAACCATCAAGATAATCCAATAATCACTAATTACATCTAATAAGTTAAAAAATTTCTATATTAAAGATGTATATAAGTTAAATCTTTACCAAATTAGAAGCAAGAAATGAAGACGTATATACCCGAAAATTTTCATGATTCAGCAAAATTTGAGTCGAGTTAACACTATTAAAAGACTTCTAGGAATCCATAGGATAGAGAAGTTGTTTATGTTGTTGTTCTACTAAGGAGCTTAGTTGTGAGGATGGAAAGGAAGGGGTTTGGGAATACAGAGAGAGAAAGGTGAAGAAAGTTTGACAACTTGTAGGGTTTTATCATTTAAGTTTAGTATTAAAATTAGAGTTGGACTATCTATAGTGAAATAAATTTTCTAATTATAAATTTTTCAAATGATTGCACAAATTGTACCTTATGTTAGTGATATTTAATTTTTGCCCCTACTTTTGTTCAGTAAAATATTCTTCTTTGTTAAAAAAATTTAAATATTGACTCACACAAATTTATGAAAGAAATTAATATTTACTTTCTTAATTTTTGTAAACTAGTCTTTGGCCACGTGCTACGCACGTGCATCCTGATTTAATCAATTTAATTAATAATAATTATTTTTTATAATAATATAAATAATTAAACATGTCTCTAATAAATGATTATGTCCCGTGTAAATTAATATATAGAGATAAAGATAATATTAAAATGTGTGTTAAAATAATAAATAAGACATTTAATGTGAAATTAGATGCTCAATTGAAGAATAGTCATGATTTTTTTAGTTGATTATTCTATTTCATCAGAACTTGAAAAGTGTACTTATCTGATTTAGTTAGATATGCAATGTATAAAATGAGTTGGTTTGTTATATTATTAGCCGCAAATATAGATAGATGATATTATTAATTATATATGTTCTACATTGATGTTTTAGTTTCTTTATCATGATCAAACTTTTATTGTAGGTATTGATATTCCTCTAGTTCTTGGTTTTTTTTTTTGTATAAGATTATTATGTTGAGTACCTCTCCGATGTCCACATGGATTACCTGTGACATACCAATTGCACTTGCCAACCATCAATAATCGCTATTTACATCTAATAAGTTAAAAAAATTTCTATATTAAAGATGTATATAAATCAAATCTTTACCAAATTAGAAGCAAGAAATGAAGACGTATATACCCAAAACTTTTCATGATTCAGCAAAATTTGAGTCGAGTTAACACTATTAAAAGACTTCTGGAAATCCATAGGATAGAGAAGTTGTTTCTGTTGTTGTTCTACTAAAGAACTTTGTTGTGAGGATGGAAAAGAAGGGGTTTGGGAATACAGAGAGAGGAATGTGAAGAAAGTTTTGCAACTTGTAGAATTTTATATTTTAAGCTTAGTGTTTAAATTAGAGTTGGACTATCTATAGAGAATCAGATTTTCTAAATATAAAATTTTCAAATGATTGCACAAATTGTCCCTTATGTTAGTGATATTTAATTTTTGCCCCTACTTTTTGTTGAGTAAAATATTTTTCATTGATTAAAAAATTTTAAGTATTGATCCACACCAATTTATAAAACAAATTTACTTTCTTTATTTTTTTAAACTAGTCTCTGGCCACGTGCCACATACGTGCATACTGATTTAATTGATTTAATCACTACTAATTTTTTTATAATGATATAAAAAATTAAACATGTCTCTAATGAGTAACTATGTCCTGTGTAAATTATTATATAGATAAAGATAATATTAAAATATATGTTAAAATGATAAATAGAAAATTTAATGTGAAATTACACGCTCAATTAAAGAGAAGTCAGGATTTTTGAGTTGATTATCCAATGTCATCTAAACTTGAAAAGTGTACCCATATGATTTAGTTAGATATGCAAGGTATAAAATGAGTTGGTTAGTTATATTATTAGCTGTAAATATGGATAGATGAAATTATTAATTGTATATGTTCTAGTTCGATGTTCTAATTTCTTTATCATGATCAACTTTTATTGTAGATATTGATATTCCTCTAGTTCTTGGTGTGTGTTTTTTAGCTTATTATATTGAGTACCTCTCCGATGTCCACATGTATTACCTGTGGCATACCAATTGCACTTGTCAACCATCAAGAAAATTCAATAATCACTAATTACACTTAATAAGTACATTTTTTTCTACATTACAGATGTATATAAGTTACATCTTTACCAAATTAGAAACAATAATGAAGACATATATACCAAAAATTTTCATGATTCGGCAAAATTTGAGCCGAGTTAACACTAATAAAAGACTTCTGGGAATCCATAAGATAGAGAAGCTGTTTCCGTTGTTGTTCTACTAAAGAACTTTGTTGTGAGGATGGAAAAGAAGGGGCTTGGGAATACAGAGAGAGGAAGGTGAAGAAAGTTTTGCAACTTGTAGGATTTTATCTTTTAAGCTCAGTGTTTAAATTAGAGGTGGACTATCTATTGAGAATCAAATTTTCTAAATATAAACTTTTCAAATGATTGCACAAATTGTCCCTTATGTTAGTGATATTTAATTTTTGCCCCTACTTTTTGTTCAGTAAAATATTTTTCATTGATTAAAAAATTTTAAGTATTGATCCTCACCAATTTATGAAACAAATTTACTTTCTTTATTTTTTTTAAACTAGTCTCTAGCCACGTGCCACACACGTGCATACTAATTTAATTGACTTAACCAAAAATAATTTTTTTATAACGATATAAATAATTAAAACAGGTCTCTGACTATAGATAAAGATAATATTAAAATATGTGTTAAAATGATAAAAATAGAAAATTTAATGTGAAATTACATGGTCAATTAAAGAATAGCGACGACTTTTTAAGTTGATTATTCAATGTCATCTGAACTTGAAAAGTGCACTTATATAATTTAGTTAGACATACAATGTATAAAATGATTTGGTTAGTTATATTATTAGCTGTAAATAGGTATAAATGATGTTTTTAATTGTATATGTTCTACTTTGATGTTTTAATTTCTTTATCATGATCAAAACATTTATTGTAGCTATTGATATCCCTCTAATCCTTGGTGTTTTTTTTTGAGTATTAGCTTATTGTATTCATGTGTTACGACTTGATTTTTCACATTAATATTATTTTTTACTTTAAACATTTCCAAAAATGATATATATATATATATATATATATATATATATATATATATATATAAAAGAAGAATCACTTGCTAAGTTATTAATAGGGACAAACAATTTCGGCTTAAAAATAATTATTTTTAATACTAAACAACATCCACTAAACATATATATCAAGAATGAGATTTAAACCACATACACATAAATATAAACAATATATACATGAAAAGGAGAATTTCTGTCAGATAGAACAAAAATAAAATAATGGGGGTAAAGGTAGCTTCTTGTAAACTTTTAGAGTATTATAATGTAAAGAATAAGAAATGATTTGGGGATAAAATTATTTATGCAGAAAATGAAAGGTAAAACAATCCATCATAACTCAATAAATTATGATTAGAACCAAACCCTTTTGGGATGTAAACCCTATTGGAATGAGTTTAAAAGGAAGAAACTCAAAGGATAACAATTGAAGTCTCATTAAGAAATGGAAAATGATAAGTTTTAACACCCAATTACGTATTTGGTCTAATTAACTTTTCATTATTTATTTAACTAAAAAAAATAGTGATGGGTATTTTCATAATTCAACTTGTAATGACCCGGACGTTGTACGATGTAACACCCCAACTTTTTTTTTACTAAGATTGAGTCATCCTTCATATGATAGGATCAATTCCTAAGTATTTAAAGTATATTAGATATGATTTAGAGTTATAATTGATCTTTTACATCAATCCAAGTCCAAAGAAATTCTAGCAACTAAGTTTTCATATGAGTTGATGGAAGGGTCAACTTTAAATGACCATATCTCCTAGAGTATAATGAGTTAGGTGACCCATAATATATCAAATTAAAGATCTTTGAATTATCTTTCCAACGCATCTTATTTCGCGTTAAACGGAGTTCGGAGTAGATAGTTATGACCATTTTACTGGAGACCTACAGAGCTGTCTGAAGGTCCGCGACGGCTCCGCGACGCGGACCTATCGCGAACCCTCTCTGGATAAGCTAACCGAAGTTTCTTTATTTTATTTTGAGGGTACTTTACCCTAAAGCCTTTGGGCGTCTATTTAAGGTCCCAAAACGCATTATACGTCAGTTTCATAAGTCAAAACCCTCTCTTTCACTCCTAAACATAAAACGCTCAAGAATCACCAAGAAAGTCATCAAGTTAGGATTAACTTTCAAGATTCTTCATCAAGGTGAGTTATTCTTCATAAGCTTTAAGCTATTTTCTTTATCTATTCATGAAATCCCTAATAGAATCTTAAATCCTAACCTAGGGTTTCAAGAAAGCGAAATCAAGAATCCCAACAAAGGATTCCTTGATTCTTCTTTCCATGAATTGGGGTTCTTCATCAAGAAACTCTAAAGATTCTGAGTCAAGAAGTCAAGAATAAAAAAGAAGCTCTTCAAACGATGTCTTTCCAAGTTCTTTCATTCTAAAAGAACAACGAGATTGAGGATTTTCTCCAAGAAACGAGTATTCATCAAATTTTGATTGAAATATCAAATTTCCAGGTATGTAAGGCTAAACTAAAAGCATGAGTTTGTTCTCTCATGTGCCCCATAGAGGTCAAAGATGAGTTGATGGTTGAAGAGTATGTGTGCATGAATATTTGAGAGTTTTTCATTGAAAAATTGATTTGAAATTACATGTTTTCTAAGTTGATGATCATCATACTATTTGTTTTCTTGAAGTTAACATTTTTCATGAGATTTTGCATAACCTTACATGATTATTTGAAAAGCATGCATAATGAACTTAGGGATGAGTCTAGAGCCTTGACGATGATGATGTTGTGATGTTGTGATTGTGTTTCACATTTGATGAGAGTCTTGATGATGATGTTGATGAGAATGACGTTTTATGATGTCTTAAAATGGGAAGTTTAATTTCTAAAAGAGTATCTTGAGTCTATGATGTTGATGTTGATGTTATGAGGTGAGGTACTATGTCCCTCTGGGACCGATGTTGATGTTGAGGTTTTATAATATGTCCCCATGGGACTGATGTTGATGTTGAGATGATGTACTATGTCCCTCTGGGACCGATGTTGATGTTGAGGTATTATATCATGTCCTTATGTGACTGATGATGATGTATTATGTCCCTATGGGACTGATGATGATGATGTTTTATGAGCATGTCGAGTTCTGGGAGGAGTATTGAGCACCGAAATGGGTAGAGAGTGAGTCCCACTCAAACCCATTAACTACGTGGCCCGCGTAGGAAGAGAGGATTGAACCGCAATGCGGATGGCTCCTATCTTGTCCCAAAAGAGGACTGATGTTTGATGTTTTTTGTGGATCCACTGATGTGATGTCCTTTACCCCGGGCAGGGTATTGGATGGATGTGGCAACGGCATCGCTTCGTTGTATCATCACTGGCTCATAAGTGATGGTTGTCGGTTAGAGAAACTCCCAGTTAAGTTCCTTTTGATAGGACTCTGATGTTGATGTTGATGTGATGTTTGAGTCGAGTTCCCTGAGTTGAGTTGATGTCGATGTTCCCTGAGATGAGTTGATGTTGATGTTCCTTGAGTTGAGTTGATGTCGATGTTCCTGAGTTGAGTTGAGTTGATGTTGATGTTCCTTGAGTTGAGTTGAGTTGAGTTGAGTTGAGTCGAGTCGAGTTGAGTTGAGTTGAGTCGAGTTGAGTTTCCTTGAGGTGAGTCTGATGTATTGATGATGTATTGATGAGATGTTGATGGGTCATTGTCTACTCTTTATTCTTCCTTTAGATAGACATTTGACATTCTGATGGAGTATGATGTTGAGTTGATGTTATTCCTATATTATTCTACTTGTTTCTGTTTCACTCAGCTATTTTACATACCAGTACATTCCAAGTACTGATGTCCCCTTCTGGGACTGCATCGTTTTATGATGCAGAGGCAGGTATTAGAGATCATTAACAGGCGCTTCGTTGAGGATCTATTCGCATTCAGCTGATTGGTGAGACCTCCTTGTTTTCGGAGGATTTCCATATTTTTATCATCTAGCTTGAGTTGTACTTTATTTTCCTTGAGTTGGGTAACCATGGCCTGTCATGGTACCATTGAGATGTTTGAGTTAGAGGCTTCATAGACACTGAGTAGAGGATGTGATGTATTGTTTTTCCAACTATTCTTTGTTGGAAATTAACATTTTGTATAAAGGCTTGATTATTTTAATTATATTAAGGTCTTTTCCTTGAGGATGTTTCTTCCGCTGTTGAGTATGATGTGACGATGAGTCCAAGTGGTTCGCTTGGGGACTAGCAATAGTCTCTGAGTGCCGGCCACGCCTAGGGTACCCTCCCGGGGCGTGACATACGACCTCGTCGGAGCTTGAAAAATTCGTTTCGAACCAACTTTGGACCAAGGTGACACTTTGCGGGAGACCTCACGATCTGTGTGAGGTCACAGACCGTGTAGGGGTCCCCTGAAGTGGCCCTTGGCCTATGGAAGGTTGTTTGACCCTTGGCGTGGAGTTACAAGCTAAGGCACGCCACACTTGGACCCGACACGGGCCATATGACACTTCACGGACCGTGTGGAAGGCTGTGTGGTGGCCTTGAGCTTGGAACCCCACTATTTGGGACCAAGTTGGGTGACACGATCCCTCACACGGCTTGTGTGGCGTGGCAGGAGTCGTGAGAGCCATCCGTGTTGCTTACGGAGTAAAAAAATTTCTAAGCGTTAAGTCACCATCTCGGGACTTCATCATTAATTTTTTTTATTTTTCTAAGTATGGGGGCACGGGCAATCACACGGATTGTGTGACCTTACATGGCCCGTGAAGCCCTCCGTATGGTTGATTTCATAAAAAAATTAAGTATGAGATTACCATTTTGGACCTTCGTCAGGCATAGTTTTTCTAACTGTTGGTTCACGAACGAGTATACGGTCCGTGTGGTGTGTCACGGACCGTATAGCCTCCCTTGAAGTGACGATGTTCAATTTTTCAACTAGTTTTATTAATGGCGTTTTCGTAATTATGGTTTATGCTAAAGGTCTTTTGGGACTTCCGATGCTACCTAAGGACTTCCTAATGACCTAAATTCTAGTCCTAACATTCAAATTCATTCCTCACATTTGAAATTCTCTCAAGTCACTCTTAAGTCTCTTTCAAAGAATTCTTGTGGGTTTTAATCTTGGGAATCAAGGAAGGGCTCTTTCTTCACCAAAATTCTTCTTGAATCTTCTCTATTAGCTAAAGTATGTGGGTTTGATTCTTGGTCACTTTCAACCAAGAAGACCCAAAACCCTGTCACTTGAATTTTCATGAATTTTAGCTCACTTTAAATATGGGTTTTTAATATTATGATTCACTAAATTCAATTGATGTATAGGCTATGCTTTATTGATGATTTTAAGTTGATTAAAGACCTAATATGGTGATTTACTTTGAAATTATGAAGTTATGAATGTGCATGTCCCCTTTAAAACTTGACTATGCATGGGTAACCTATATTATGATTTAAATGTGAATTTTACTTATGTCTTTACATGAATTTCACAATGTATTGTTGATTTAAGTTTGAATCTCCATCACCCATGTCTTTCTCATCTCTAGCATATGCATTCATGTACATGGGATTTTCATGAAAGTTATGAAGTGGGTTAAGCCCAACTATGTTTATGTAAATGATTTTGACAAGATATTGGTTATGACAAGAATGTGATCACATAAATGTCTATTGTTATTGGCTCTTTGAGCATATTTGGTGCTTGCACCATATTGTTTAATGAATGAGCTATTCCTATGCATGATAAACATGATATTGAACTACGATTTGGCTTTTGAGCCCATGAATGAATGATTATGAGAAATATTTGGCTTTTGAGCCTAAATGTGCATTGAGATTATTTGAAATGACTATTGCCCCTTTTGAACTCATGTATGTATGTATGTGTGTGTGTGTGTGTGTGTGTGTCTATATATATATATATATATATATATATAAGTATTCTTGTGGGATGTTTGACTTCGCATTGATGAATTGGGGGCATCAGGGCTATCCCCAAGGGTCCTTTCCCTTTTCTTGAACTATGTGCCAGTATAGGAATGGTAGCCATCACTGAAATGACCGGGTCGTAAGGGATGGTTATTCATTTATTGATATAATATGAAATCATAATGAAAATCCTTCCGAAACGATCAGGTCGTAAGGAAGGCTGCCACCACATACGAAATGACCAGGTCGTAATGTGTGGTGTAGATTACCTTTGGCAAGTAATCTTCTCTAACTGATGGGAGGTCAACATCACAAAAATTCATGTAATAGCTCGCATGAGTTTGAGATGTCGGTTATGGTCCCATCCCCACTATATATGAGCATTTGAGCATTTCATGCATCATTGGTTTCATGGCATATCATATATTATATCTCTTGTTATATGATCTCCTTCTATATTATGCCCCCTTATCATCTGACATTAAATGTAGGTTTGGTAAGTCTTATGCATTACATGCCCGCAGACTTAGTACATTCAAACATACTAACGCATACGTTTTCCTACATGATCTCACCATGTAGGGACTGAGGACTATGTTTATCCACCATGTGACATCTAGCTTGGATCTTAAGTTTGTTTGTTGTGGTAATTCCTATCTTCCAAGGACAAGCCACCTATCCTCTACCTATGGTGCCTTTGTGTATGTTATTTACATTTGAGGGTGAGCCGGAGGTATGTCTTGGCCCCCGTCCTATCTTATAACTAGAGGCATTGTTGGACATCTTGTAAACTTTTTTATGTTTCTTTGCTAAGTGTGTATTTGGAGATTATGCTTATGGTTATGGTTACCTATTGATTATCGTTAAGTGATTTGCTTATGATCTTTATGATATGGTTGTACGCTATGGTGAAAGATCCTAAGTCCCTAATTGCCCCCAAAGAGTGAGTCATACTTATCCGCCCCTTAGTATTTATGTGTTATGTGTTATTTGGATTCATGTAACTCCCTTTCCCTACGATATCCCCATAGCGTGAGTCCTATTTCCCTGTTTCCTAGAACTATGTGTTTACTATTCGCTTCCACTTCTGAACCGATGATGTGAATAGGATACTTGAGGCTTGTTTGGGGACTATCAGGTTCCTATTCGCCATGTCACTCCTAGATCTTAGGTCTGGATCGTGACACAACTTTAAGATCTTCCCACTTTTAGTAATATATGATGACAAATGATAAGATATGATGAATACATATTCAAATACAACTTCAAGATCTCAACAACAACATACCTAGTGGAATCCCACAAGTAAGATCTCGGGAGGGTAAATTGTACACAAACTTTACCACTACCTCATAGAGATAGAGAAGTTATTTTCGGAAGACCCTAGTCTCAAATACAACTTCAAGATCTCAGTTTTTTAAATTTGATATTTCAAGTTAAAAATATATAGTCTTATTAAGTGTAATAAAACATTGATATGCTTATGTTACCATATTGTAATGACCTGGTTGGTCATTTTTGGCTTTATCTGTAAAAATTATTATTTTATCCTTTCGTAAGCTGCTTTGGATCTACTTTGAACTATTTGAATAGTTAGCATTGAAATTCTGAGTTTTAAAAGTTGAAAATATGAGTTTTGGCCTTTTGAAAGTTTAAGTGGTTGAAAAGGTGAGTTTTTGTGTCATTCTGAGTTTCAGAGGTCAGATTGGGGACCCATCAATTCCATTAGCTCTGGAATATCAAAACTAAACTACAAAAGTTGCATAACTGAATTTGGAGTTAAAATAAGGTTTTTAGGCCCAAAGTTGTGATTTTAGTCGCTTCCAAAACCAACGTTTGACTTTGGTCAACATTCAGAGTTTGGAAACTCAGATTGGGATTCCGACAGTTTCAATAGTTCTGAATGGTGAAACTAATGCTAAAAATAGTCTCGTCATAATTATTGGAGTTTCCGAGGGTAGTTTTGGTATTTTGAGCATTAAACTAGTTTAATTGAATTACAA
This sequence comes from Solanum rostratum, assembly GCA_029948455.1. Classification (NCBI taxonomy): domain Eukaryota; kingdom Viridiplantae; phylum Streptophyta; class Magnoliopsida; order Solanales; family Solanaceae; genus Solanum; species Solanum rostratum. The sequence goes on along the minus strand of CM057053.1, from coordinate 8,651,439 downwards.
TGGTGAATGTATTGTGGAGACCTAGGAATCAAATTTTGATGATTCTGTTGAGTCCGGATCGCTGTTTCTGGTATGGATACATATAAAGTTTGTGAAATTCTGAGTCCGAATGAGTTCCGAGCGTCCGTTTTGAGTTTTGGCATTGACTAGTGTGGGGAGTATTTGGTGCAACTCAATTTGTTCTCCGCCTTTGCGGAAGGACCTCCACCTTCACAAAGGTATGGGCACCTTTGTGCTCCACGATCACAGACAAGGTTCCGCCTTCACGGAGTACATTTTTACTGAGTCAGTTTTAAAGACGTAAAAACCCCAATTTTCACTCCATTTCAATATTTCAAGCTTTGGGATAGAATTTTTGAAGAGGGTTTTCAGAAAAATCTTTTGGATAAGTGTTTCTAATATCTTTTTGATTAATCTCCATGGTTTTTATCTTGATTTTGACTTGAATGTCTAAAATTGGAGATTTTCGATCTATGATTTTGAAACTTTAAATGGGGATTTCTCCATCAATCTGAACTCAATTTTAGTGGAAGTTTCACCCACGAACTCCCATTTTTGTGAAGAATCCAATATGAAGTCAATTTCTAAATTTGACACTTTCAAATTTTATCCCTAATTTTGACCATTTTGCCTCTAAGCCTAAAATATATCAATATGGGTATCAAAATGCACCTTTTGATGGGTAGTATCCATTCTTGATAGTGGTTGATCGACCCATGGATTATTTGGAGGCTTGAGTTGATTAAAAGCTTGTCCGAGTGCAGTTTTGGCATCGAGGTAGGTTCAGCTAGCCTTTTGGGATTGGATTTGAGTTATTGATCTTGTCATGTGATAGTTGTGAGATTTTGTTAGATAATTGTGCAATTGGGTTGTTGTGATTGAAATAAAGCTGGAAAAAAAATCCCCATTGAGCCGAATTGTGGTATAATAGCGAATCATATCGATGAACTGAGTTGAATTATGATGAGTTGATGAGGATTTGAGATCAAATTTGACTAAATGGGTCTTATGAGCCTAGTTGGGTGAGTAAGGTCCGATATTAATGTTATACTTGTAATGTTGAGTTGAGATAGGATCGGTATCATTGTTATATTTGTATATTTGGGACGCGTCAGGTCCGGTATCACAGTCATACTTGCATATTTGGGACGAGTCAGGTCCGGTATCACGATCATACTTGCATATTTGGGACGAGTTAGATCTGATATCATGGGCGTACTTGCATTCTTAGGACGGGTTAGGTCCGATATGGTTGATATTCTCGATTATTGATAGAATTATGATGATCTAAAATATGATGATGGTTTGGGCATTAGATGTGATACTTAATATTATTCCTTGGGAACATGTGATCTGTGTGAGGTTCATTCTTTAGTATCCTTGTTGTAATGTTAATCACATGTCTTCATGCATCATTGAGGTGCGCTGTTGATTTATATCTATTGTGTGTGGCTTATGACATCCCTTGACTCAAATAGGAGGCAAAGACATTATGATTCACTTTGGAACCACTCGCTTGACCCGGCTAAGAGGCAAGGGTGAGACCTATACTTTTTATATCTTGACCACGACCAGGTGGCCAGGACTTGGCATCATATTATTACTTGACCACAGACATGTGGCAAGGTTATGGCATACTGATATTACTTGACCATGAACAGGTGGCAAGGTTGTAATATCCTTGGTATTTGACTTGATGAGATGTGCATTATACTTCATATGGTGGTTGCATAGTATCATGGTTCTTGAGGATCTTTTAGCTCATTAATATTATCATTATTATCTTGTGCTAACCTTTTTGGATGCAGAGACAGGATTCATTATTATGTACTTGTTCGATTTCTCTTACCCAGTCAGTTGAACCTATTGGGTACACTCCGGTGTACTCACCCCTACTTTGTTTCCTCTCTAAAGATCAAGAATATGGATCCATACAGGGTAGTTGATTCACTCTTTGTTGGTCTTATCTACATCCATCCTGATCTTACCAGTGAGTCTTAGACTTCGAGTCGCCGTGAATTCTTGGGATTTTCTTTATTTTATTATCTTTTAGACTATATATCAGATATTGTGAGACAACATTATGTTTTCTTTGAGACAATTATATTTACCTTTCACTCTATTTAGGTCATGACAAGTTTGGTATAAGAGCGCTAGGTTCATTGGGCTCATGAGTCAAGAGCAGGGTGTCTAGTAGAGTTTTGTGAATTAGTGTGTAGACGTCCACACCCATCTTCGAGAGGCTACATGATACTTATTAGGAAAAATTTTCACATATTGCTTTCATTCGTGCGTTTCTTTGTATTATCCACTTTGAAAGTGTCTAATCTACTCTTTCTGTGTAGATGCCGATTACTCGATCCCGTCGTTCAGTGGGAGAGCCTGAGGTGGATGATGTGGCCTCCACCGAAGGTCAAGGTAGAGTTCAATGAAGGTTTAGGGGAAGAGGACATGTTGTAGGGGTAGCTCCACCTCAAGGGCAGACTAGGTCAGCTTCTCTAGAACCTGTTCAGGAGCCAGAGGGGCCTGCTGATCCTATTTCATCGCCCTCAGCCCCATAGGCTACACCACTAGTTCAGGAGCTACGTATGAGGTTATTGGCTAGATTAGAGAGAGCTTCTCCAGCTACTGTTGAGATACCAACTTCTACCACATCGGTTGGTTCTTCTAGTGCTCCACCAGAGCCGACTATAATTCATGTGGGTCCTTCTTAAGCTCCAATAGACCTTTTATGACTGTATTACTCAACTTCATGCATCTAGAACGAGTTCAGGCACTCAGATTCAGAGTTTGGCTATTGCTCCATCTATTGCACCTCCCTCTTTTAGTGCCACCGTCTTTTTCCAGTCCAGCCATGTCTACATCGAAGAAGATGAGTTTTAAGAGGTTTGTGTGGTTGGTTCCACCGTTGTTTGATGGCACTCATAGAGATAGAGCTTATGATTTTCTGTTAGAGTGTCAGGGCCGGTTATGTAATTTGGTTATTCTTGAGTCGCATGGAGTTGCCTACACTTCATATCTTTTCACCGGCCTTGCCAAGGAGTGGTGGGGGTCAATGGTAGCTCATCGACTTGTTGGATCACCAGTTATGACCTGGGGATAGTCTTCTAAGATATTTTTAGAGAGCTTCGTGACCTACGACCACCGACATGAGTTTACCAGGCTACAATAGGGATCTACTTCTATTTATGACTACGAGGCCAGATTTCATGCCTTATCCAGATATGCCTTGTCTATCATTCCTACTAAGTTTGAGAGGATCCGACGGTTTGCAAATTCTTGGGTGTTAGCTGGAGGTACTTTCTAGAGTGTTGTGGATCACACTCGTATGATAGAGTGTATCTGGCAGGATAGATAGGGTGGCGGAAAGAGGTTCCGTCAAAATGGACAGTTAGTACGCACCCACTACGGGACCGAGAGATTCAGAGGCAGGGCTATCAAGGCTGGGCAGTTCAAGTAACTCTTCCAACATCTGACAATGTTGACAGATCCAGATCTACTCAGGTGAGTATTGCATCCAGGCATGGTGGTTCTTCGACATAGTCATCTCAGGGGCGAAATCCCAAAGCTTGTTATATTTCTGATAAGGTTAGGCACTTCACCAACCATTGTCCAGATCGAGTATTTCCTACTTAGGCTTTAGGACCTTAGGCTACAACCAAATATACTGCTCAAGGCATGAGGGGTAGTACTAGAGGAGGTTATGGTATAGGGAGAGGTGGTGCCCGTGGAGGCCCACAATCTAGTGGTGGTCTTAGAGTTTGCTATGCTGTTCCTGACAGGGCTGAGGCAGAGGCTTCTGATGCAGTTATCATATGTATGGTTCTAGTATGCCACCATTCAACTTCAATTTTACTTGATCCAGGCTCTACTTATTCATATGTGTCAACATATTTTCTTTCTGATATTGACATTATGTGTGAGCCGCTTGCCGAGCCTATTTGTGTTTCCACCATGGTAGGTGAATCTTTAGTGGTGAATCAGGTTTATCGGGGGTATGTTGTGACTTTTATGGGGAGAGATATTATTACTGATCTGATATTGTTCGATATGGTTGATTTTAATGTGATATTGGGTATGGATTGGTTATTGCCTTATCATGCTATTTTTGACTATCATGCGAAGACATGACCTTATGTGCCCTAGTTCGCCTCTGTTGATGTGGACTGGAGCACCTAGTTCCTATCATATGGGTGTTATTTCTTATATGCATGCTTGTCGGCTGATGGGGAAAGAGTGTTTGGCATATTTAGCTCATGTTTGGGTTGTTTCTCGGGAGTCCCCATCATTGGAGACTACCAAGGTTGCTAGAGAGTTTATGGATGTATTTTCCACTGATTTGCCTGGTGTTCCTCCAAATCATGATATTGACTTTGCTATCAATGTAGAGCCGAGCACTAAGCCCATCTCTATTGCTCGTTATTGGATGTCTCCAACTGAAATTGAAGGAGTTGAAGGAACAATTGGAAGATTTGTTAAAGAAAAGCTTTATTTGTCTGAGTGTATCTCCCTGGGGTGCTCCTGTATTATTTGTAAAGAAGAAATATGGCACTATGCATATGTGTATTGACTATCGCCAGCTTAACAAAGTGACCATCAAGAATAAATATCCTTTACCTCGTATTGATGATCTTTTTGACTAGTTGCAGGGTGCCTCGGTGTTCTCTAAGATTGACTTGAGGTCCGATTACCATCAATTGATAGTTCGGCAGTCTGATATCTTGAAGAAAGCCTTCTGGACCTATTACAGGTATTATGAGTTCGTAGTTATGTCATTTGGGTTGACTAATAGCCCGGCTGCTTTTATGCAGTTGATGAACCAAGTGTTCAGGCCCTATTTGAATTTTCTTTTACTCTTAGGTAGTTGAGGTTTTCCACATAAATGCTATGGTTTTCTTGTACTCTTACATAGTTGAAGTTCAAATTCCTCTATAGGAATTTGGGATTCAAAACTCCTTGGACCAGGAATCATCTTTTGATCAATTGTCTCTCAAATATATCATCCTTCTTTGGAAAACTATTTTCCAAAAAACTGACATTTCGTAATTCAATTTCAGTCACACTTCCATATTCTAATTCATCAATAAACACATACCCTTTGGAGAGTTTTGAGTATCTTATGAAGATACATTCTTTTTTCCTTTTGGACTTAATTTACCAAACTCACCAATTGATCGTTAATATATTCAACACAACCCCAAGGTTATAGATCATCCAAGATTATTTTATGACCAAAGCAAAGTTCAAAAGAAGTGGAAAGTACTGATGTAGAAGGCACTTTATTTAATATGTAGGTTGCAGTCAATAGTGCATCTCCCAAAAAGAGATAGGCAAATTTGCCTACGCCATCATTGACCTTACAATCTAATAATGTCATATTCCTTCTTTCAGCCATACTGCATTGTTAAAGTGTGTAAGAAGTAGTTCATTATCTGATTATGCCTTTTTATTACATAATTCTTCAAATTTTATTTGACAAATATTTACGTCCTTGATCGGTTCTTAGAACATTTATTCTTTATCAAATTGATTTTTAACTTCATTCATATATCTTTTAAAGCACTCAAGTGCTTCAGAAGACATAACCAAAGCGCATGAAATCCTCAAAAAATGTAATGAAATATGTGGTACCAAACCTTTCCCTCATATTCATTGGATCATAAATATCAGAATGAATTAATTGAAGTGGAAACACAGATCTCTTAGCTTTCTTGAATGGTTCCTGTGTAATCTTTCCACCAAGATAATTTTCATAAGTTAGAAATTCAACTTTTGATAAAGGATGTAAATGTCCTTCTTTTGCCAATCTATTCATTCGTTTTTCCCTATATGACCTAATCTCGCATGCCATGCAACACCATCTACATCATTATTACTTGAAGAATATGTCATCATATAATGGTCAATATAATAGTCATAAGTTGAAAGATTACAATATGAAATGATAAAATGATCATAACGAAGTCCAAAACTATACAAAACATTATCTGGTGTTATTCTTATACCATTGCGACTAAAAAATAAATCAAAATCAACATCTCAAAGCACTAACATAGATACTAAGTTTTGTTGGATCTCTGGAGCATATAGAAAATCATGCACCATCAAGGATCGGCCACCACGCAAGTCAATTTTGCAAGTGCCTATTCCCTTGACTTCCAGTCTTACATTATTTCCTACTAAATCTACCTAGATCCAGATGAAACTCCGCAAATACTTCTCTATCTCGGCTCACACGGTTTGTGAATCCTGAGTATACAATCTACATAGGATAAGATTAGTCAGTAAAGAAGTGTTAAAACATGCACAACACTTAGAGATGTATTTAGGAATGCTATCTTTTTTCACTTGGTACATTTGCAAGCGAAATTCCCCAGAACATGGCAATGTAGCACTTCATTTTCTTTTGTCTCTTCTCTTTAAAAATCATTTTCCTTTCTTAGAATTTTATTTGTATTTTTTCTCAGAGATCCTTCTTCGGTCTCCTTACCCTTTCCTTTCTTCTTTCGATTTTTCTTATGCTTGAAGCCTGAAGATTTCGCACTAGTTGATTCAGCCAAAAAGGCATTAGTAGTAATTTTAGTAGCACCAAGCTGCTCGTCTTGAAGTTCAACATGTCGAGCAACATCAGAAAAAGTCATTCTTATGCTTTCATTGTAAGTCAAGTTAACATTTAAATGTTCCCAACTATTGGAAAGTAATTAGATCACTACTTGGACCTATTTCTCATCTGAAAGAACGTGACAAGCACTCTTAAGTTGTGCTATCATGTTTGACATCACACTAAGGTGTTGTTTGACGCTTTAATCATGATGCTTTTTGAAAGTGTCAAACTTGACAATCAGCTATTTAAGGCGGGTCACAGAAGGACCCCCATACATTCTTCGTAAGTGTGTCCATATAGCATGAGCATTAGAAAATTCCTCACATTCAGGAATCATTTCATCAACCACAAAAATTATAATTATTCCAGGTGCAATGGAATCTGCCCTTTTCTAGGCTTTGTAAGCTTCAATATCCTGTGTTGAACAATGTTACCTCTTCTGGTTGACTTAACATATGATTTATGCCTTCAAACACATTTTGCTTGTCTAAGACATACCATATGTTACGGCTCTAGATGTCGTAATTGTCACATTTTAGTTTCTCGCCTTTATTTAGGTCAGCAATGATACTTTTGGTTGCCATGTCTAGTAATAAGAGCATATTCTCGTTCAGCCATATTTAAAATTGGAACCAGAAATTTAACGTCATGGTAAATACCATTCAAAAGTGACAACGAATGTCACATATTTCTGGTAGAATACAAAAGGATCGCATTCAAGTCTTTAAAGTTGGAAGATTGCTCTTTTTACATTCAATTATTACAACTTATTCGTTTTAAATCCGTCTTACTATTGTAATATGTTTTCAAAAAGCCTAAAATGAGTAGGTTATGAATCTGAAAGTTACAAGTCAAGATATTCAACCAACAGACCCTAAAATCACAACAACTGATTTTTGGATAAGAATAGTAAAAAACTGCCGTTTTAAAAAAAAATCATATCTCACTCGTTTTTATGTTTTTTTTATTATTATATGTTTTCAAAAATTTAAAAATGAGTTGAATATGATAATATGTGTTTTGGGCTAAAGTTTTGACAAGTAAATATAAAAAAATGTCATTAAAAAAAGCAAATTTCTGTCCAAATGTAGTAAAAAACTACCAAATTTTAAAAATTCATATCTCACTCGTTTTTAATCTATTTATATATGTTTTCGTAAACTCCAAAATGAGTAGAATATTATTTAAAGAAATTTAGCCCCAAAATATTAATGAACTATAGCCAAAATAGACCTAAACATAATATGCCTTTTGCAAAACTCATCAAAACATCACCAATCATAAAAAATTCATCTTAAATACATAACTCGATGAATTTCAAGGCATTTAATATGGAATATTCAAATAATTAAACCACGGCTTATACCATTTGTAGGAAAAAAGTTGGCGGAGCAAAAACAGTGGGTTGTGTAACTTTTCAATAAGTCGCGGTTGTTGTTGTTGCCGCCAATAAATTTTTCCCCAAATATACTTCTGTTTTCCCTAGAAATCCTGATTGTTGTCCACAAATTAAATACTTTGTGTAGATTGATCAATGTACGATCAAAATTCTTCTTTGTGATATTTTTTTCCAATTTTTCTTTTACTGATATGTAACTTTTCAAAAGTGAACTACATCTGCTCCTTCAAATAGGAGAGAGGGGGCAGTTTTTTATCTGCTCAACCACTCTCCCTTCGATACTCTGTTTGGATGGTTGATTTATAATGTATAAGATTCCAAATATTCAAGACCAGGGAATAGATTAATTTCTAAAAAATATCCACTAAAGCAGACAGGCAACAATGGCTCCAAATACATACAAAATGTTACATATAGAGCATTCATCAAAATCACACCTATCACGTTACACATAATTCTCAAATAATGTAATTAAAGGGTTAACTTGTTAGAGTTGCATAACCTAAGTTGAAGGATCATTCACCTAGTTACTCATCCCATAGCACTTGTTGAGATCTTGAAGTGTCTAGAGATGGAAGTCAACCAACTTTTAGAGGTATTTGAAGGATCATTCACCTAGTTACTTATCCCAATAGATTTACCTTTCCAGGTCAGATTTTCTACAAAAAAAAAATATAGTAATTCATTTTAAAAAATCAATCTTTGGAGGTAAGTAGTTTTTAATTGAAGAAATTAACTGCATGCAATTGATGATATTGACCTCCAAAGGTTGGTTCTTGATATTGACCAAAAACCAACCTTGAGAGATCAGATTTCGAAGGTCAATATTGACCTTTTTTAGTAATTGTGGAGCAGATTGAGTTTTCAAATAGATGTTGGAATGAGCTGGAAGAGGAGAAGCAAAAGTCACCATCATGAGAACATTATCTTTCCTGACTACCATCAGTTCATGATACTAAACTTTGTATCAAAGTAAGCTTTACTTGGAAGAAGATTTGTAGGCACATTATGTATATGGATTTGTTAGAAAATTTCTTGATGTATCTTGCTTACCAAATTTTTCATAGAACAACGGTAGAAGTCACTTGGAGTAGTATCTTGCAATACCTTAAAAAAAATCAAAATCGACCATCGAATGTTGATTTTTCAGAAATACCGATCAAAACCCGACCTCAAATCATAGGTCCATTTAAAAAATCAACCTCCAAGGGTTGATGTTAGCAAGGATGATAGGAGAAATTAATAACATAGTGGTGGAAATAAAGAGTTAGAAATTGGCACCTGATGAATTAGTTATAGAATACTTTTCAAGAGGCATTCACGATGTAAAGATATTTATTCTACATTACAGTGTAGGATGAAAATGGTTAAGCAAGGGATAAACTTAATAAGTAAACAATAGTGATTTGTGGAATGAATTGTGCAAGATAGGGAAGGTGGATAAGACTCTTAAGAATTTGAATAAAAACTAAAGAAATTGATAACATCGATACTTTCTTTATAAATAGTAGTCATACAATAAAATACCTCTAAGTGATCTAATGATGATCTAAATTTATGATCAATCAATATATAATTATGTGAAACCTAAGCATAGTACATTCTCAACTTATGTTGGAATATCATGATTAAATTATCAAAAAATTAAGAGCATATCATAGAATTCAGACATCTTAAAACTTGTTCAATTTTCAAATTGTCAATTTTTTTTAATCACTTTGAAACTTTTACGATTTGTTTTGTAATGGGAAGTGTTAAAACTTCCTATTAAATCGGTGTTGACACCCAATTTTGACCCTCCGCAGTATAAACTAATCATCGAGCTTTTAATTTTAACAATTTGAAATAATTAGCTTTCAAAGATGCAAAATATTTTTCAAGTGATTTTTAGGTTTAAAGCTTTAAATTTTAATTATGCTTAAATATTTGCGTATTATATATATATACATATATATATATATATATATATATATATATATATATATATATATATATATATATATATATATATAATACATGTTATATTTATTTCAAGTATTAATAGTTAAGTATTTTTTAATTTTTCAAAATAAAAAGATTCTCAAATAGATTTTATCTCTAATTACTCTACTTTAATCATTTTAGAATTAATTACCCCATGGTTAATCTAATTATTTTAAATTGTTAATATTAAAAAGCTCTTTAATTAATTTATATCAATTTATCTCGTGGTCAAATCGACCAATTGGTTCCAAATTAATTCAAATTGGTCACATTTTGACTAAAGTGGCTAACTTTTAAAATTTTCCTTAAAACCCCTTATCCCTTTCTTTTTCAGACCCGTTTTGGGCCAATTCTGGCTCATTTCTGCCCCTTTAATTATTTTCTGCCCAGAACAGGCCCAATCCCTCTTTTTAAAAAAAAAAATCCCTAACCCTACCCAACTTAACCTAACCCGACCCGGCCCAAAAAATTAATTAAACCCTCTCCCTTTCCTTTCACCCACGCGCAGCCGCCCCCTTTGTCTTTTTCCCCTTCCCCAAAACGCCAAAACCAGAGAAAGTAGCCATATTGCAGGCGTTTTCAGTACTTTTTCTTGGCAAAATGCCAAGAAAAAATCATTACTCCCTCCCACGCGTCCCCTCTCCCCATAAACCCCGAACCAAAAGCGAAAAAAAAAAAACAAAGAGAAAGCAGCCGCGGCAGCCGCGAACCAGTGGCCATTTCGGCCTTTCTTGGCCAAATTCGCACTCTATCTCCTCCTTTTCGTTGTCCTTGCACGTCAGGGACCTTCCACGTGTCTCACATTCGAGCCGTCGATTCAAATCGACGGCTAGGATGTGAGACTTGTGAGAGGTCCCATTTGAGATTCAATCTCGGTTTTGCCCCTTGGTTTCTTGGTTTTGGTGCTCGAATTTTGGGGTATAAAAGGCCCCAATTGTTCACTGATTTGGGGGTCTTCTTCTTGAAAATTTTCGGATGAAAAAAAAAAAGAGAAAGAGTTCACTAGTCTAGACTTTATAGCGTCGAAGTTCGTTCTCGGACTCGTGGTTCCCGTTCGCTGCCCGCCAACAGGTAACATTCTTAGGCTTCTTCTTCTTCACTCTGTTTAATATACATATCTGCATATGAATATGTACATGTATATACAGTATATATGTATAAAACTTGAAGAATGTTTGAGTATATGTTAGTTTGGATGGCTGTATACTGCTGTATATCTGCGTATATATGTATAAAACTCGAAGAATAGTTGAATATATGTTGACTTTGATGGCTGGTTTTGTTGTATATCTACGTATGTATGTATAAAACTCGAAGAATAGTTGAATATATGTTGACTTTGATGGCTGGTTATGCTGTATATCTGTGTATATATGTCCGAAATTTGAAGATAGTTGAGTATATGTTAGCTTAGATGTTGTATATCTGTGTATATATGTCCAAAACTTGAAGAACGGTTGAGTATACATTAGTTTGGATCTGTATATCTCTGTATATCTCTGTATATCTGCGTATGTATGTCCAAAACATGAAGATAGTTGAGTATATGTTAGTTTAGATGCTGTATATCTCTGTATATCTGTGTATATATGTCCAAAACATGAAGATAGTTGAGTATTATTAGTTTGGATGGCTGTATACTGCTGTATATCTACGTATATATGTAAAAACTTGAAGAATAGTTGAGTATACATTAGTTTGGATGGCTGTATATTGCTGTATATACGCGTATATGTATGTATAAAACTTGAAGAATGGTCGAATATATGTGTTGGTTCGTTGGTTATCTGCTGTATATCATGTATATATCAGCATACACATGTATATGTATATATAACTTGAGGGTGGTTTGGTTATAATGTTGTGTTGTAGTATCTATGTATCTAAATATATGTCATGCATTTTTATTAAAATCATAAGAAAACTACATGCTTTCTATGTGTTTGATGAAATGTCTCCTATGAATTTTGAACATTGTAGTTAATTTGTTCACCCCTGAATATTTTAATTTCTTGTTGTATGTTGTTTGGGATGAAGAGGGAATGTTATTTTGTTAAAATCATGAGTAAACAACACGCTCTCCATGTGTTCGATGAAATGCCTCTTTCGAATTTTTGAATGTTATGGTTGATTTGTCTATCTTTGAGTATTTTGATCTCCTATTGTATGTTGTTGGGGAATGAATGAGGGTGTTCTTTTTTGTTAAAATCATGATTTAATAGCATGCCCTCCATATGTTCGGTGAAATACCCTTCTCTTGTTTAGCTAATGATTTTTCACAACCCTTAGTTTCATGTTAATTTCCAGGAAATTATTGGCTTATAAAACATGGAAAACGCATATTCATATACATGATATATTCCTACGTCTACATGTTTTCTGCTTAAGTTTTACATATGCATTTCCTACATCTACATGCTTTCTGCTTAACGTGTATGTATGTATGTATAGGTATATGTTGGTTGATTTTCACTTGTTCTTCCACTTCTACAGCCTCTGCTTCTGTTAATGTATATGTTGGTTGATTCTTTTTTTATTTTATTTTTTTTACTTTTTTTTTTCCTTTTCTTTCATTTCTACATTATATGCTTTTGCTTTTGTTAAATGTTTCCAATTTTCTTTCATTTCTATATATATATATTATATTTGTTTTAAATTTGTGTAATTTTCGGTTCAAGTTGGTGCAATATCTATGTGTGTATATGTTGGTTGCTTGTCTTAAATTTGTGCAATATCTTGTGATTGTCTGTCTATTTATTCTTGGCTCAAGTTGGTGTCAAGTTTTGAGTAAATCTTTCTTAGGATAGTTTAAGAGTAAATGATCATTTAGAGCATGAGTGTGTTCTTGTCTACGTGTTTTCTTTTCTTAGACCTCGCTTGTATTTATATATTCTTTCACACTTGTCCATATTTGTACGTGAGTCTCCGCTAATCTTTATTTTATTTCTTTGCATGAACAATGTTTTTTTGGGTCCATTTCGGACTCTATCTTTGCCTCTTTTGGGCCACGGAGGTCCAAATCTTCTTCTTTTGAGTCACCCCCATCCGTTTCTTGCTTCGGAGAGCGATTAGGAGCTGGGAAAGTCAACTTGCAGGTTTCGAAAGCTGGAAAATCAGTGTATATACACTGATATACATAGATTATACACTAAGTGTATATGCAGGAATAAAAAATGGGCCAAAAGATCTGCAGCAACTATTTGAGGGTAAAATGGGCCAGGCAGGCCCATGTAGAAATTAGGACAGTTTTTTAAGAGATTGGGCCTGCCAAGCCCAATGCTTTTTTTTTTAATTTATATTTTTATTACTTTGTTGTTATTTGTGATATTTGTATTCTAACAATTGTTTGGTTTATGTGTTTTAATCTAATCTAATGTGTTTTAATTTAATTAAATTTCCCCGGAGTCGATCATTTATGTTATTCTAATGCCCCCTTTGAATCTTTATGCTAAAAATCACTTCTTTAGGAAATCAAACATTTTAAAAGAATAGTCTTTAAAACACTTCAAATATTTTTCCATAAAAAATAATAATAATTTTACTAATATGTTTTCTTCTTTTTTTTTTAACTTAGGCATTCCAAGATTTAAATTCTAGCAACTTGGCACAATTCTTTAACTCCTTTAATTAAATAAAGTTTATTAGACTTTAATATTAGTTTTCTTTCTTAATTATTTTTAAATGGTTCACTTAGATTAATTTTAATTGAATAAGATTTTAAATATTTTTTCTAATCTTTAAATATTTATTTAAACCTTTTTCTAATTGAGAGTATAAATTAAGATTAATTTTTAAAGTTAGTCAAAATATTTAATCGTCGGATAACCGCGCGTTAGCGGATGTTTCGGGTGCGTAAAACCTTCCCGAAATAGAAATATGAACCCGAATCCTTTTCTTTAGATTTTTTTTAAAAAGAATTTTTCTGTTAATTCTTTTAAAAATAATTTTAAAGTGGTTTTCTTGATTTTTCCTTAAAAATTAAGTGGCGACTCTGTTTCGTTTAAAAGATTCGGTTTTACTTAAACTAATTAAGTCTAAATCGAATTTTTTAATCGAAAGTCATTTTCCGACGTAACAGAAATGGCGACTCCGCTAGGGAATTTAATTAGGTTCTAACCAATAGATTAATATTTTCGACTAACCCTATTAATTATTTATTTTATTATTTGCTTATTTGTGATTAATTGTCTGATTTTAATTAAATTGTATAATTTTAAATGTCATTTATGCATGGCATTTTCCGCCACTCGGCAATTTTATTTATATTTTTTACTAAAACGACGGTTATGCGGGTCGCAGCCGTTTAGTCCAAATTTTTCCATCGGGGTACCCTGACGAAATGAGTCGATCTTGCGGGGTCGACGGTCGTTAACTTCCCCAGCCCGGGTTGTCCGCTCGGGTCACCTTTTCACAGTCAAAAAATAAGTCCACTCTTAGATACCTAGGATAGAACGAAACCAAAAACCCTGTAGGTGCATTGGCCTAGGTCGACCCGATATCCTAGGGGGTATCGGGCCCATTAGTAACCCACCTTGAGTCCAAAGTGGTCTCCGGCCCAATTGGACGATCATATTGTTTGTTTAATTTGAAGGATGTATATGTCTTTTAAATAAATCATCGTTCGGGGGCTCGGGGGTTTTCTAACACATTTGATTTTGTAGGTGGGTAATCGATGAGCTCACTTGGTATCACTCTTCAACAAACGTCTTTACTTGGTCAAACATTGTTAACAGTACCGACACCACATCCGGAGAAGAGATGGAGAAAGCCGAAAACGAAATAGGATCTTCGTCTAGTTAATTTATCCCCTGCGTGGGAATATTTTTCATTGTATTTACATTTTCCCCTTTCACTAAAATGTATCCCTTATTATTGATGCTTTGTAATATATTTTACTTATTTATAAAATTTGCTTTTCGGGGAACGATGAAATATTTAAAAGAACAAGATACATCCTTCAAATCGATAGGCCAACCCTTGGCACAAAAGGGTCACTTATTTTTCTAGGACGCGCAATAACTGTTTCGGTGCTACTTGCTATAAGTGTTATGTGATTACGTTGATTTGTTCGGAGACAATCTAGCCCATTCCTTTAAAAAAAAAAAAAAAATTATCTGCTAGAGCCTCCTAAGCATAAAATCCCAGTCACTATCAAAAGTTTGTTCGAAAATACTCTTTGAGTCTTGAGTTTCTCAACAAAATTCGAACTTTACTTCCAAAATTCTAAATTTTTTGCTTCTTCGAGTCTTGAGTTTCCCAACAAAATTCGAATTTCACTTCCAAATTTTTGCTCTTTTATCTAACAAGAAGAAAATTTTCCATTCGAATATTCAAGCTGGTCGAACTACGTCGGACCTGATTTCTCATTTGCGAGATACGTAGGCAGCCTCCCAAGGCCCGGTCCCTCGTTATAGAAAAATTTATTTTCCCTCCTTCAATCTTATCACAAATTTTAGAAAATTCAAAAATTCTGACAAAACGTCTTCCTAATTCACAAATCTCATATTAAATGGGCAAACATTCGGCCTATTTAGTCATTTTCCTATATTTATGGGTTAGTATGTCTTCGAACAATACAACTATTATGTGTTTACGTTTCTGTGTGATATTTTGCATTATTTATTATGAACAAGGACTAACACGTTTATCTTTTGAGTTATTTTTCATTTGACAGGTACTTAGAATTGATCT
Organism: Solanum rostratum; assembly: GCA_029948455.1. Taxonomy (NCBI): domain Eukaryota; kingdom Viridiplantae; phylum Streptophyta; class Magnoliopsida; order Solanales; family Solanaceae; genus Solanum; species Solanum rostratum. The sequence goes on along the minus strand of CM057053.1, from coordinate 8,635,762 downwards.
GTGTTGAGAAAATGACTGGACATTCCTACTTTACGAGGTCTAAGAATTCTAAAGATTCCTTCCCTGACCAAAGTCTGTCAAAAGGGAAAGAAACAATGACTGAGAACAGTGAGGACAATGGTTTAACTGAAGTTACCGTGACGGACCCTGCAATTACTGAACAAAATAAGTTGATTGCACAACTACTACAACAAATTGTTGAAATGAGGGCTGAGATACAAAGGGCTCAAGGTCCGGCGAATCTAGCCATCGCCACTAATACTCATGCTCCAGACGATGAAAGGCCTCCACTTCATTTTCCTCCTCTGAATTCAACCACTGACCATACTATTCCTCCACAAAAAACTCCCATCATCGGCTTAACCCCTCCTAACTTTCATCATGCTTGCACATCACACCAAACACCGCCTCCTCTCCAAAGTCTAAATTCTCACAACCCTCAAATATATCCATTCGCATATCAAAACCCTGATCCGAACATTCGAAGTCCACCAACTACTCAACCTACACCCCTAAAAGCCATTCTTTATACCCCGATAGTACCAGAAGAAACATATCTTCCCTTCATCACATATTCCGAACCCGACCCTTACAAGGAGAAGGAAAAAGAGTGGAGGGCCCCAAAGGAGGTAATTGAGTCAGGCATGAGGAAAGAGACTACAGAAGCAATCCAGGAGTTGTACCACGTGTCGAGCACTGCAGGGTTGGATCTGAACACTCGCTTGGATTTGGACATCCCAGAAGGGTTCAAAGTACCGGAATTTGACACTTTTAGTGGAGACGGCAATCCCCTAGATCACTTGAGAGTCTATCGTGACCAACTCGTGGGGGTTGAGAAAAATGAAGCTATGTTGATACGGCTTTTCAACCAAAGTCTGAGTGGAGAAGCTTTAGATTGGTTTGCTTCTCAAGGATTGAAACGGTGGTCCAGTTGGAATGCTTTGGCCAATGCCTTTATTGAAAGATTTTGTTACAACATCGAAATTGATCCTGATCGATATTCTTTGGAGAAAATCAAACAGAAGTCTACTGAAAGCTATCGAGAATATGCCTACCGTTGGAGGAAAGAGGCCGCAAAGGTCAGACCTCCTATGACCGAGCAAGAGATTAGCGAAGCCTTTTTGCGCATTCAAGAGCCGGATTACTTTGATAAGATGTTACCTCTCATTGGAGCAAAATTTATCGAGATAGTTAAAGTCGGCGAGGCTATCGAATATGGTCTTGAGACAGGAAAAATCGCCCGAATAGCTACTCGAACAAAGCCTTCAGTTCCGCTGAGGAAGAAGAGGAAAGATGTTCCTTCTATTTCATCTGAACTAAAATCAAAACATGTCAAATTCGACAATCCTTCGCACTCACTATCCAATGCCTACCCCAAAGCTCCACAAAATCCATACCCAGTTTTTCCCGTCCAATCAAATTTCCAGGCTTCAAATTATCAAAATATCCCTTCAAATGTCCAAGCTCCATGGCCAAATTACCAAAACATCTCCCCAAGTGTCCAAGCTCCATGGCCAAATTACCAAAATATCCCTCCAAGTTACCAAAATCCATTGCTGAATTATCAAAATATCCCTCCAAGCTACCAAGCTCCACAATATCCAACATTCCAAATGCCAGCACCTACTCTCCAAAATCCTCCAAACTACTGTCGAATGCCTTTGTCCTCGAGAAATAATTGCAACATTTCTCGTCCAAATCTTGTGAAAAGAACTCCCCGAATCTTTACTCCTCTGGTTGAAACTCGAACTCAACTTTATGAGAGATTGAAAGCTGCAGGTGTGCTCCATCCCGTAGAAGGAAGACCAACCAATCCTTTCGGAAAATTTTATAAAGCAGACCAGAAATGTGCTTATCATTCCGGAGCTATTGGGCATACTACTGAAAATTGCATCAACTTGAAGCACAAGATTCAGGACTTAATTGATCAAAAGGTGGTCACTCTTCAGGCTGTTACTCCTAGTGTCAATAGTAATCCCCTGCCCCTTCGTCAGCAGGTGACATCTGGATTTGTGGTCATGATACCTCACCAACTTCGCTTTGATGATTGAGAGGAGGAATAAGGTCGATCGCACGTTATCAAAATCATTGCCTCACTTGCCTCGGTCTTTGCCAGTGCAAAATCACGACGCCAGTGCAAAATCACGACGAGGGCAATGGTCTAGGGGAAGGAATCTAGAATTTGTTCGAAGGAGATGATGCTGCGGTGACCGTGAAGCTAAGCACGAGACGTCGAGTTGGAGGAGCAAATGATAATTGGACATCTACTCTGTTCCTGATTCTCTACTCATCTTGATAGACAAAGTTGATTTTTATATTATTCCTGAAATTGGTGGTAGTCCATATAGGCTCGAGGCCCACCTTTTATATTGTTTTACTTCGTCATGCTTTAATTCTCTCGTAATATTTTGAAAAAAAAAGGGTCAAATTGTCTTGTGACTATGCCAAAGTTTCTATTGTTTTCTTTCTTTTAAATGAAAGCTTCTTTTATCATGGAAGTTTACTTTACTCGCTTCAATTTTTTCTATCTAATGGTGTTTTTATGATTTTGGTAAAAGAACTTTAAAACCTGTCATATTATGTCATGTCACGGGCTGAATGAACAAAGTGAGGTAAATATCGATGAAGTGTTCAAAGAGTGTGATGAAGAGACCGTGATATCCGAGCCATTTGTCAAAATTGAAGCAACTCAAGCCAGCATTGAAGCCTGAATCTGAGAGAAGATAAAAACACCAGAGAAGTCAGAATTAGTATCCATTTGGTCGAGACACAGAGGAGTAAGCTCATCAAGTTGTCGAAGAATATGTTAACATATCCATCTGGTCATGTGACAACGTGCTAGTATTTAGCACAAACATCGCCTACTTCAGCTTGACAATCAACTTATATGCTATCAAGAGACACTACGTCTAGAAACTCAAAATTTCCTCTCAATCTCTTTTTCTGTAATCGCATCATTTGCTTGTAATCATTTTTGTTATCAGATTATCTGCCACTGTAATGAACTACGTTTGACCTGAATTCTTGAGAATGAGATACGTAGGCGGTCTATGTCGGCCTCGGTCATCCCCCTATCCCTTTTTATTATCCCCTTTTTGTAATGAACTACGTTTGACCTGAATTCTCAAGAATTAGATACGTAGGCGGCCTATGTCGGCCTCGGTCATTTTATTATTAAAAGTTATATTTTTCTCTATCTCCCGAGAGGGGAACTACGTTTGACCTGATTCCTGCCTCAACGGGATACGTAGGCGCCACAACGGCTTGGTCATATTCCCATAAAGGAAACTGGGACAAAGTTTTTGAGAGAAACTCAAAATTCTGAACGAGAAGACACCTCCAACAAGTCAGAATTTTAAGCATTAGGAATTTCAACTGGGACAGAATTTTTGAGGAGATCTAAAAAATTCTCAGGATTTTTCTAAAAAAAGGCTAGTGATTCAGCATGACATTTCAACTGGGACGGAATATTTTGAGGAGATCTCAAAAAATTCTCAGGATTTTTCTAAAGAAGCTGGTGATTCAGTGTGACATTTCAACCGGGACAGAATTTTTGAGAAGATCTCAAAAATTCTCGGAGTTCTACCAAGTTATTGATTCATTACGACATTTAACTGGGACAGAAATTTTTGAGATCACTTTCAAAAAATTTCATCAAGTGTCGTTAAAAGCCCTGAAGATCCTCAGTCTGATCAGAAAATTCAAAGACAATTGTGATGCGTCAAAGAAGCCATGTCAGACACCGAATGTGTTCATCTAAAGCTTTTCGTGACATAATAGTTGGCAGTGACTTTTTCTTCAAAAATTCCTTTCTGAATTTACCTATTTTTCAAAGTTTTGCATGTCAACTTTTTTGTCAAACGTATATTTTATATTCTTTCTATCAAGAGGTGAGAGATCGGAGCAGTCCACCAAAGGCGGGATAAGGAGCAGACGACCGAAGAATCAACACAGATCAATTCACTTTGAAACTAAGAAATTTTCTGTGAATGCAGGGAAATATTTACAGGACTTGTCTGCGAGGAAACTACCGAGGCGTAAACAGTTTGTCTCACTCAAATCTCCAGCCGTTCATCACGTTTCCATTATCAAGTTGCCAAGAAGACGTCTACATCTTCAAGCTGCCAAGAAGGCCATTGCATGTTCAAGTGGTCGAGAGGGCTATTGCATGCACAAGTTGCCGAGAGGGCCATTTCATCACTCATCGCCAAGAGGGCCACTGCATGTTCAATTCGCCGGGAGGGTCATGTCATCTTCAATCCGCCGAGAAGGCACTTACATTTTCAAGCCGCCGAGAGGGTCATTTTATCTTCAAGTTGCCGAGAGGGCCATTGCATTGCCGAGAAAACACTTACATGTTCAAGTTGCCGAGAGGGTCATTGCATGCACAAGTTGCCGAGAGGGCCATTTCATCTTCAATCTGCCGAGAAGGCACTTACATTTTCAAGCTGCCGAGAGGGCCGCTCTATCTTCAAGTTGCCGAAGAGAGCTATTGCATTACCGAGAGTACATTTACATTTTCTCAAGCTGTCGAGAGGGCCATTGCATGTTCAAGCTGCCGAGAGGGCCATTCCATCATTCATCGCCGAGAGGGCCATTACATTTTCAATTGCCGAGAAGACGTTTAGATTTTCAAGTTGCCGAGAGGGCCACCGCATGTTCAATTCGCCGAGAGGGCCATTTCATCAGTCATCGCCGCGAGGGCCATCGCATTTTCATCGCCGAGAGGGTCATTCCATCATTCATCGCCGAGAGGGCCATTGCATTTTCAATTGCCGAGAAGACGTTTAGATTTTCAAGTTGCCGAGAGGGCCACCACATGTTCAATTCGCCGAGAGGGCCATTTCATCAGTCATCGCCGCGAGGGCCATCGCATTTTCATCGCCGAGAGGGCCATTTCATTATTCAAGCTGCCGAGAGGGCCATTTCATCATTCAAACTGCCAAGAGGGCCACTGCATTTTCAAGTTGCCGAGAGGGCCATCACCTCTTCAAATCGCCAAGAGGGCCATTACATGTTCGTTGCCGAAAGGGCCACCACATTCATCACATCCTCAAGAAAGATATCATCATTCATTGCCAAAAGGGTCATCATCACGTTGCATCATGTCAACTCATTGTGCATCACGTCGAAAAGAAGAATATAGGTCGAATATGGTAAAAGATATCATCCCTATATTTAAGTTATGGTTTATACTAACGGTTTTTGTCTTAGTTATATCGAGAGCATCCGAAAGGGTGAATTCTCAGAACAAACCACAGGTGTGGACGTCATCAAATAGGAGGCGGCACAACGTGGAACTTTTTCTTAGCAGCGAACTGGGACATAGTCTGAAGAGGGGCGTCAAACTCTTCGGACGCGAGCTGAGAAACGACTACCATAATCTAACCACACCCCTATCAGAAGGCATGTGGGTATTTTCCTTGAGTCTGTAGTTTTCAGTTTCACATCCAGGTGATCTCAATTCTCACCAGATGCCACGTTTTCAATCCGAGTGACAACACACCAAGAGTTTTGAAAATTATGTCCGTGTAAGTTCTTAATTATGGGTGCGAAGTGCACCACATTTATGGTTAAGAGGTTGCAAGCCTCCTTTTCATAATTCGTTTTGTTTGTCACTCCTCCTAAACCAAAGGCTATCTCAGAATAAGAGATTTCCTTTTCAACCGATAGAGTCGAACTACAAGCAGCCTGATTCCTTAGTCCAAGGATATGTAGGCGGGCACAATTTTGAAACTCGGCTGTATTCTAACATTTACTCTCAAAATCTCATCCCAAGCATTCCAATTTCTCCATAATTCGATATTGGATAGCTTTTGAATTTTTCAAAATCATGCGTAAAATCAAGCGTTTTGAACTACAAGTGGCCTGAATTCTCATGTAACCTGAGATATGTAGGAAACCCGAAACCAGGGTCCGGCCACAAGTTTCCAAAGCCCGTACCAAGACCCATCCATGAGATGAATATGTGGTCGGCTCAAAATTGGATTGGTCAAGTTTCTTTGTCCACGATCGCTTTCATCGATCATGCCCAAAGAAAGGGACAGCTGTTGACACCCAATTTTGACCCTCCGCAGTATAAACTAATCATCGAGCTTTTAATTTTAACAATTTGAAATAATTAGCTTTATAAAGATGCAAAATATTTTTCAAGTGATTTTTAGGTTTAAAGCTTTAAATTTTAATTATGCTTAAATATTTGCGTATTATATATATATATATATATAATACATGTTATATTTATTTCAAGTATTAATAGTTAAGTATTTTTTAATTTTTCAAAATAAAAAGATTCTCAAATAGATTTTATCTCTAATTACTCTACTTTAATCATTTTAGAATTAATTACCCCATGGTTAATCTAATTATTTTAAATTGTTAATATTAAAAAGCTCTTTAATTAATTTATATCAATTTATCTCGTGGTCAAATCGACCAATTGGTTCCAAATTAATTCAAATTGGTCACATTTTGACTAAAGTGGCTAACTTTTAAAATTTTCCTTAAAACCCCTTATCCCTTTCTTTTTCAGACCCGTTTTGGGCCAATTCTGGCCCATTTCTGCCCCTTTAATTATTTTCTGCCCAGAACAGGCCCAATCCCTCTTTTTAAAAAAAAATCCCTAACCCTACCCAACTTAACCTAACCCGACCCGGCCCAAAAAATTAATTAAACCCTCTCCCTTTCCTTTCACCCACGCGCAGCCGCCCCCTTTGTCTTCTTCCCCTTCCCCAAAACGCCAAAACCAGAGAAAGTAGCCATATTGCAGGCCTTTTCAGTACTTTTTCTTGGCAAAATGCCAAAAAAAAATCATTACTCCCTCCCACGCGTCCCCTCTCCCCATATACCCCGAACCAAAAGCGAAAAAAAAACAAAAAACAAAGAGAAAGCAGCCGCGGCAGCCGCGAACCAGTGGCCATTTCGGCCTTTCTTGGCCAAATTCGCACTCCATCTCCTCCTTTTCGTTGTCCTTGCACGTCAGGGACCTTCCACGTGTCTCACATTCGAGCCGTCGATTCAAATCGACGACTAGGATGTGAGACTTGTGAGAGGTCCCATTTGAGATTCAATCTCGATTTTGCCCCTTGGTTTCTTGGTTTTGGTGCTCGAATTTTGGGGTATAAAAGGCCCCAATTGTTCACTGATTTGGGGGTCTTCTTCTTGAAAATTTTCGGATGAAAAAAAAAAAAGAGAAAGAGTTCACTAGTCTAGACTTTATAGCGTCGAAGTTCGTTCTCGGACTCGTGGTTCCCGTTCGCTGCCCGCCAACAGGTAACATTCTTAGGCTTCTTCTTCTTCACTCTGTTTAATATACATATCTGCATATGAATATGTACATGTATATACAGTATATATGTATAAAACTTGAAGAATGTTTGAGTATATGTTAGTTTGGATGGCTGTATACTGCTGTATATCTGCGTATATTTGTATAAAACTCGAAGAATAGTTGAATATATGTTGACTTTGATGGCTGGTTTTGTTGTATATCTACGTATGTATGTATAAAACTCGAAGAATAGTTGAATATATGTTGACTTTGATGGCTGGTTATGCTGTATATCTGTGTATATATGTCCGAAATTTGAAGATAGTTGAGTATATGTTAGCTTAGATGCTGTATATCTGTGTATATATGTCCAAAACTTGAAGAACGGTTGAGTATACATTAGTTTGGATCTGTATATCTCTGTATATCTCTGTATATCTGCGTATGTATGTCCAAAACATGAAGATAGTTGAGTATATGTTAGTTTAGATGTTGTATATCTCTGTATATCTGTGTATATATGTCCAAAACATGAAGATAGTTGAGTATTATTAGTTTGGATGGCTGTATACTGCTGTATATCTACGTATATATGTAAAAACTTGAAGAATAGTTGAGTATACATTAGTTTGGATGGCTGTATATTGCTGTATATACGCGTATATGTATGTATAAAACTTGAAGAATGGTCGAATATATGTGTTGGTTCGTTGGTTATCTGCTGTATATCATGTATATATCAGCATACACATGTATATGTATATATAACTTGAGGGTGGTTTGGTTATAATGTTGTGTTGTAGTATCTATGTATCTAAATATATGTCATGCATTTTTATTAAAATCATAAGAAAACTACATGCTTTCTATGTGTTTGATGAAATGTCTCCTATGAATTTTGAACATTGTAGTTAATTTGTTGACCCCTGAATATTTTAATTTCTTGTTGTATGTTGTTTGGGATGAAGAGGGAATGTTATTTTGTTAAAATCATGAGTAAACAACACGCTCTCCATGTGTTCGATGAAATGCCTCTTTCGAATTTTTGAATGTTATGGTTGATTTGTCTATCTTTGAGTATTTTGATCTCCTATTGTATGTTGTTGGGGAATGAATGAGGGTGTTCTTTTTTTGTTAAAATCATGATTTAATAGCATGCACTCCATATGTTCGGTGAAATACCCTTCTCTTGTTTAGCTAATGATTTTTCACAACCCTTAGATTCATGTTAATTTTCAGGAAATTATTGGCTTATAAAACATGGAAAACGCATATTCATATACATGATATATTCCTACGTCTACATGTTTTCTGCTTAAGTTTTACATATGCATTTCCTACATCTACATGCTTTCTGCTTAACGTGTATGTATGTATGTATAGGTATATGTTGGTTGATTTTCACTTGTTCTTCCACTTCTACAGCCTCTGCTTCTGTTAATGTATATGTTGGTTGATTCTTTTTTTATTTTATTTTTTTACTTTTTTTTTTCCTTTTCTTTCATTTCTACATCATATGCTTTTGCTTTTGTTAAATGTTTCCAATTTTCTTTCATTTCTATATATATATATATATATTATATTTGTTTTAAATTTGTGTAATTTTCGGTTCAAGTTGGTGCAATATCTATGTGTGTATATGTTGGTTGCTTGTCTTAAATTTGTGCAATATCTTGTGATTGTCTGTCTATTTATTCTTGGCTCAAGTTGGTGTCAAGTTTTGAGTAAATCTTTCTTAGGATAGTTTAAGAGTAAATGATCATTTAGAGCATGAGTGTGTTCTTGTCTACGTGTTTTCTTTTCTTAGACCTCGCTTGTATTTATATATTCTTTCACACTTGTCCATATTTGTACGTGAGCCTCCGCTAATCTTTATTTTATTTCTTTGCATGAACAATGTTTTTTTGGATCCATTTCGGACTCTATCTTTGCCTCTTTTGGGCCACGGAGGTCCAAATCTTCTTCTTTTGAGTCACCCCCATCCGTTTCTTGCTTCGGAGAGCGATTAGGAGCTGGGAAAGTCAACTTGCAGGTTTCGAAAGCTGGAAAACCAGTGTATATACACTGATATACATTGATTATACACTAAGTTTATATGCGGGAATAAAAAATGGGCCAAAAGATCTGCAGCAACTATTTGAGGGTAAAATGGGCCAGGCAGGCCCATGTAGAAATTAGGACAGGTTTTTAAGAGATTGGGCCTGCCAAGCCCAATGCTTTTTTTTTAATTTATATTTTTATTACTTTGTTGTTATTTGTGATATTTGTATCCTAACAATTGTTTGGTTTATGTGTTTTAATCTAATCTAATGTGTTTTAATTTAATTAAATTTCTCCGGAGTCGATCATTTATGTTATTCTAATGCCCCCTTTGAATCTTTATGCTAAAAATCACTTCTTTAGGAAATCAAACATTTTAAAAGAATAGTCTTTAAAACACTTCAAATATTTTTCCATAAAAAATAATAATAATTTTACTAATATGTTTTCTTCTTTTTTTTTTTACTTAGGCATTCCAAGATTTAAATTCTAGCAACTTGGCACAATTCTTTAACTCCTTTAATTAAATAAAGTTTATTAGACTTTAATATTAGTTTTCTTTCTTAATTATTTTTAAATGGTTCACTTAGATTAATTTTAATTGAATAAGATTTTAAATATTTTTTCTAATCTTTAAATATTTATTTAAACCTTTTTCTAATTGAGAGTATAAATTAAGATTAGTTTTTAAAGTTAGTCAAAATATTTAATCGTCGGATAACCGCGCGTTAGCGGATGTTTCGGGTGCGTAAAACCTTCCCGAAATAGAAATATGAACCCGAATCCTTTTCTTTAGATTTTTTTTAAAAAGAATTTTTCTGTTAATTCTTTTAAAAATAATTTTAAAGTGGTTTTCTTGATTTTTCCTTAAAAATTAAGTGGCGACTCTGTTTCGTTTAAAAGATTCGGTTTTACTTAAACTAATTAAGTCTAAATCGAATTTTTTAATCGAAAGTCATTTTCCGACGTAACAATCGGATACATGTTTTTTAGTTTTCAAAATAAATTTTAATTAATTATTTATTTAAATTGTTACTCCTGAAATCGTAAATTGTTATTTATTTTAATTTCTTTTAGTAAGATTGTAATGGAAAATTTTAAACTCATTATTTACTTGCATACGTGTTTTTTTAAAATGCAAAAACTAATTCATTAGTTAAATTGTGACTTATGATTTTTTTTATCTTAAATCTTTTTAAAGTTATTTAGAAGTAGGATTGCAATGGGAACTTTTAAAATTCCTATTTACTTGGAAACACAATTTTTTTTAAATAATACGGATAATTCTTAAGTATTTATTTTTTATGTTGAATTTTTTTTAAGATAAATAGCATTTTTTTATAGTAAAGAAAAACAATTATAAAAATGGGAATCTATTTTTAACTGTTTCTAAAAAATACGGAAAATGAGTAATAGGAATTGTGTGAAAGTGTGTAAATTTTAATTTTTTAAAAAATTAAAATTCGAGAATATTTATGATGCTGACACATAGGCGTTGTCAACTCTCTTATTATATAGATAAAAAGGGTGAAAATTCAAAATAATAGTAAAAATTAGATATTTATTATTTTTCAATTTTTTTAATATATAAACATGCATTTTTGCTTGTGAGTTAGTGGGGTTATGGAGCGGCAGACGACGTGCAATTAATATTTCTTTTTCTTGTTTAGTTTTACTTTTATTAAAATTAATATTAATATATACTTTATGTGTTAATCTAAATGATAATAATAAATATATTCTTAATATTTTCAGTATATTATTTTATGTTTTGCTTTAGATTAAATTTTATTACTTTCACTAATAATTAAATATTGTGTTTTATAAAATACGAAATTTTAAATATGTAATATTAATATTTATCCTCTCTTATTAATAAAATATAAATATAAAAATAGATATAGATAATAAATATATTCATAATATTTTCAGTATATTATTTTATATTTTGATTTTGATTAAATTTTATTACATTGACTGATAATTAAAAATCGTAGTTAGGTTTTATGAAATACGAAATTTTAAATATGTAATAATAATATTTCTTTCTTTTCAAAATTTTTACTATTTAGTATGTGAGTATTATATAATAGTTAGTAGTTGAGTATTATGTCAAAATATTAGACTAAAGGCCTAAAAAATTTATAGATAATGTGTGATCCCTTAAATGAATTCATTAGCAGTTTTAAAACTGTCTATTTAATAATTAATACTAATATCAATTGATATATAATAAGGTTTTAGTTAGGATTCACATCAATTTAAGAAAATTGGTTTGTTCTTTTTAAAATTTTGTATATTGCTTAAATACTTATTTAAAGTTAGTTAAATATTATTTTTTAAATTTTTTATGATTTAATTGTAGAAACTGTTTTATATTTATGTATTTTGTTTTTATAATTGAATTTATTATTTAAATTAACTAATAACTAATCTAACTAACTATTTGTCCTAAGATGTCACATGGTATTTTTTGTCTTAATATGCCACATGACATATTTATAGGCTGCCACTTGGTTAAATATGATGGCTTTATCTTCTTCCTTTTAATAATATATAAATAGAGATTTGAGTGTCTATTTCAGAAAGGAGACATGGATTACAAATGTATATTATATGAGATGTATGATTATTTATGATTTTAGACATGACTAGATATACATGTGCAATGCACGTGTCAAGAAATTAGTTGAACAAAAAGTAGGGGCAATAATTAAATATCACTAACGTAAGGGACAATTTGTGCAAATATTTAAAAATTTTATATTTAGAAAATTTGTTTCACTAGAGATGGTTAAATTCTAACATACACATTAAGTATAAGTGATAAAACCCTACAAATTGCAACAATTTCTTCACCTTCATCTCTCTTTGTTCCCGGATCCCTTCTTTCCCATCCTCTCAATAAAGTTCTTTAGTAGAACAATAGTGATAACAACTTCTCTATTTTATGGATTTCCAAAAGTCTTCTGTTGGTGTTAGCTCCACTGAAATTTCATCGAATCGTGGAAATGTTTTTTTGGTATATATGTCTTCATTGCTGCTTCTAATTTGGCAAAGATTTAACCTATATACATCTTTTAATATATAAATTTTTAACTTTATTACTGTAGTTAGTGATTATTGGGTTTTCTTGATGGTTGACAGGTGTAATTGGTATGCCACAGGTAATTCATGTGGACATTGAGGAAGTATTTAATTATTGATCTTTGGCCTAAAGCAAGCATTTATTTTATAGCATACAAAATATTTTTAAAATATTTTGTATTGTTAATTTGCAACACGTTTGAGTTTTGAATTTTATATGAAAGAAGAAGGAAGAAATTGGTTTACTTTTGCATTTATTTTTTTCGTTGGCTTCATTTTCTTGTTATGGTTTTTAGGTTGATACACCAATAATTAATTGATGGACAAGTGCTCGAGGAAGAAATAAAAGAATCAAATTACAATATTTGATTGACTCTGTAATAAGAAAATAAATTTATGCTTTTGATAAATTACTATTTTGAGTTTCATATGCTAAATATGACATTGTTGTCCGTTCATGTGATACATGAGAGTTTTATTTGTGTGTTCCTACCAATCATCATTATTCTTTTTTCTTTTATTTCCTTAAGCTCTATCCTGGTCCTTGTATCATAAGGCCTCTTTTTTGTGCATTGGATTTTTGTATTTCCTTGACGCCTGATGCCTTTTATTGTTTGTTTGTTCCAAATCATCAGCCAAAATATTACTCTTGTAGCTACTAAATTTATCTTCCTCTAGATACAAATCTTTTTATGTGTATTAATTAAAACGCCTGATGCCTTTTATTGTTTGTTTGTTCCAAATCATCAGCCAAAATATTACTCTTGTAGCTACTAAATTTATCTTCCTCTAGATACAAAAGCGCCTTAATCCTTAATGAGTACCTATTGTGGTTCCTCTACTATATGTTTTCGGCGTTCATTGTTACTTATTCCTTGTTCTTCTGTTGCTCCCTAGCATTAAACAAGGTTAAACATTGAAGTCTATGTGATTTCAAATTTTGTGTATATGTAGTTTGTTACAGCTTTATAGGTTGGCGGTTCTTTCATGTTTTTAATAATATAACCTTAATTGATCAAGAGAACTGTGCCGCAACAGCTTTTCCATTAGTTGTCCAATGTATTGGGTGATTACACTGCAGTTTGAAAACTCACTCCATCAAGTCCTAATATTTTGTTACAGTTGTATATCTATTTTTTAAACGGAGGGAGTAGTTTAAATGTAGCAGTCAAAGTTCAATAGCAGTTAAACAGTTGTTTCTGTAATCAACTATAATTTGTTTAATTTTTTTGATTTGTTGTCCTCGATAGTATAGCCTTTCGGCATTCAATAATATTTTGCTTATAATGCTCTCATTTCCTGTCGTAATTGCTCCTTTTGTTATCTTTCTGATGGAGTTCATTCATACATTTATTTCAGGTTCAATTTCAAAGAAGCTTGGACGAACGATGTCAGTCACAACCTACTACTGAGGCTGGTTCCACAACTCAACTATCATCTGATGATATTACTTCTATATGGATAAATGCGACAGGAGGTGTGAAGAAAGGCAGAGTTTATGGGCTTGGAGTACAACCTTCCTCGTGTCATCCATCACCATTGTTGTCTGGTGCTTCTTCTTCTCAATCTTTAGAAGAAATTGAAGCAACGAGAAAACAGATTTCAGAGTTGACAGAACGACTTCAAACATCTGAAGCTAACTTTGCTAAAGTGCAGACGTTTATGGAGAAATATATGGCTGTATATGATAGTAGTGAAGAAGAGACCGACTCTGATGAAGAATAGATCGGTTGTTTAGATATTTTCTAAGAGATTTAGACTTGTGTTAAACTATTTACTTTCGTTTTGAATCCCAACTACTTATTAGAATTGATTTTGATGATGCTTAACTTTTAAACTCAATTTTATTGAACGAAATTTAAATGTTTAGGAATGTATTTAATGTTTGGTTTTATTGTGAATTTTTATGGATGGATAGCAATATAATTTAGCAAGTGGTATACCAAATAAACAATATTTTTCTGTTAGAAAATTGAAAATGCCGACTACAATAATCGGAAGCTCACCTAAATAGTTAATAATTGTCCCGACCACAGTAATCGAAATAAATATATATTAATTATTTAATTACTTAAATATTACGACTACGGTAGTCGGAAACGTTTAAATTAATAAATTATTATTTTAATAATGTTCCGACTACAGTAGTCGGCCAATCGGTAGACAAATGGTCATGTCTAGTTTCATATTTTCTGACTACAGCAGTCGGCAAATGCCGACTACAGTCGTCGGTAAGTATTTTCCGACGTACAAAATACCGACTACTCAAAAATGATCGGAAAGTCATCGAAAAACTCCATGTTCCGACTACATTCCGAGTAATTTTGCAGTCGAAAAACAGTTTATTTCTAGTAGTGTCCTTGTATCATAAGGCCTCTTTTTTGTGCATTGGATTTTTGTATTTCCTTGACCTCCTTATGTTTTAGGAAATCTATATTATTTTTCATTTGAAACATTTTAATAAATTACTTGAAGGATTTAAAAGTTATGGAGGAAGGTAAAGAAAAAGCAATGAAACTTAACAGAATAATTATGAGGCTCATAGCCCTTAAAAATGAAAAGTCTAATGTAACTAGAACATAATATTTATATCATATCCATAAAACTTTTTATTTAAAATTGTGAAGTTCACGTCTCGTGAACTTTTGTTTGACTTTACTAAATGAAACGAACCTATTATCTTTCTGCAGGACATTATATCTGAGGTAATAACTTTAATTTCTCAAAGCAAGGACCAATAGAGGATATTCTTTTAGACCATTTGTGTCTATTATTGTAACGACCTGGTCCTGTGAAGTATTGTCCACTCTTGGTTCTAATCCATGCAGGGATTTGTCCCTTTGGGCTGGCCCCAAAAGACACCTTATAGTATATAGACCAGCCTTTTACTTATATACCCATAATCTCTCTTGTGTTTTTCCAATGTGGGTGGGTTGTTACATACACCCCCTCTATAAACTCACTGTTCTCGCCGAGGTTTGCCCCACCACATGGGATTCGTCTAGATTCCGTACTGAGGTTTCCCCTATTGAAAAAACAAACTTGTTCACTTGCGAGTGTTTGGAAGCATTGATTATCTACATGTGTCGGATGAGAAGAGATCTAAGCTTGATGAAAAATGTGAGAGGTATGTTCTTGTTGGTTATGCACAAAGATCTAAAGGTTATAAATTATATAACCCAAGAAATGACAAGGTCACCATAAGCAGAGATGTAGAAGTTGATGAAGATGGTGCTTGGGAATGGAAAGCTAACGAGCAAGAATACTCTTTTAGTCCGTTCATTGTTAATAAACTTGATGAAGAAATGGTGGAGCAGCCTACTACGCCACCTACAAAACTTCCATCACAAGTTCAGGAAGTTGGAGAATCAAGTTTAAGTAGTGTACCTCAAAAGCTTAGAAGTCTTCGAGACTTGTATGACACAACTGAAGAAGTGACATAAAATTTATGTGATTTAACTCACTTTTGTTTACTTGTGGATAGTGAGCTTGTAAGTTATGAGGATGTTGTTGGTAATCCAAAATGGAGAGTTGCCATGGATGATGAAATCAAGGCAATCAAGAAGAATGATGTCATATTCTCAAGGAGAACATGCAAATGAGATTCTCAAGAAATTTGAGATGGAGAATTGCAAGCTTGTTAGCACCCCCGTGGATTGTGAAATTAAATTGTCAAAGCATGAAGATGGAGAAAACATCAATTTTACATATTTCAAGCGTTTTGCTAGAAGCCTAAGGTATTTAACTTGCACGAGACCTAATATTCTTTTTGGTGTTGGACTGGTTTGTCGTTTTATGGAAAATCCAATAACTTTCCACCTAAAAGCAGCCAAAAGAATACTCCGGTACATCAGAGGTACACTTGATTATGGAATTTTTTATTCATCTTCCAAGGACTTCAAGCTTGTTGGCTATTGTGATAGTGATTGGGCTTGTGATGTTGATGATCGAAAAAGTACTACTGAGTTTGTTTTCTTCTTTGGGAATTCAGCATTTACATGGAATTCCAAGAAACAACCAATTGTGACCTTGTCAACATGTGAAGCAGAATATGTTGCAACTTCTTCTTGTGTTTGTCATGCAATTTGGCTAAGGAGCTTGTTGAACGAACTTCACCAACCACAAGAAGATGCAACTAAGACTTGTATTGATAACAAATCAGTCATTGTGTTGGCAAAGAACCTGGTATTTCATGAAAGAAGCAAACATATTGATACTAAATTTCATTTCATTAGAGATTGTATATCAAGGAAAGAGGTAGAGCTTGAGTTTGTGAAATTTCAAGATTAAGTTGCAGACATTTTCACCAAGCCGTTGAAGACCGATAATTTTCTGAAGGTGCGGATGAATCTTGGAATAGTGAATCAAGTTTAAGGGGGGATGTTGAAAAAATAAACTTATTCACATTATTTAGTGTGTTCACATCATATTTATTTTAGTTCACGAACTAATAGTTTAATGTATTAGGAGATGCATGAATTGGTGGAAAGGTCTTGATGAAGTCTAGTAAGGTGTATTCATGAACTCGGAGGACATCAAGTATTAATTATGGTACATGTATACTAGGCTAGGTACATGGATGAATTCACCTATAAATAATCACGTAATCTAGCTATTTTGTGATAGGCCAAAAAAGTTGAATAGAAAATTATCTTTCCTCCACTTCTCTTCTACTTATAAGTTTTTGAGTAATATTTGTGTTGTCTTGCTCTCCCAAATTTCCAACACATATTACTTTAGTGCCTAAAGGCAAATAAGATTATCATCACATCCTCTGATTACACCACCACCTGTGAAAGGTCCTATATTTCCTTTTCAGCAACCATTTGTATTAAATTTTATAAAAGATGTTGCACTAGTTAAGCTTGGAAAGTTCCATCTGACAGAAATCAGAGAATTGAATTTTTGTGGTATACATTGCTTTCATATTTTTGTACATGTGATGACAATGAAGGAATGGAGAGATGATATCGAGTTTGCAAGTTCCCTTCCACCCTTACTAAACTAGTTTTCAGATTTTTAGGGATATTCGACACGTAATTCTAATCACTTCATTCACACAGTTATTTTCAATTTTATTGTATTTAAACATCACTTGCATGACACTATACATTCACATTGTTCGTGTTACATTATTCTAACCACTTCATTCAGACAGTTATTTTGGATTCTATTGTATTTAAACATCACTTGCACGACACTATACATTCACATTGTTCGTGTTACATTATTCTAACCATTTCATCCACACAGTTATTCTGGATTTTATTGTTTTTAAACATTGCTTGCACGATACTATACATTCACATTATTCGTGTTACATTATTCTAACCATTAACCGCACGAACACCATGTGCTCCAAGGCCTAGTCATGATGTCCCTATCAATTTTACAATGTATACACGTTTTGCTAATCAAGTCTACATACAATTTTCGTAAATCATAGCCTATCTCGATGCCAAATTGTTTATCCTAGCATCTATGCAACTCCACTTCTTGCCGAAGAATTGAATTCCTGTGGGAGAATCAAGAAAAAGCCGTTTTTTTTAAGAGTTTCTCCCCTCCATCTTTTTTGAGCTTCTTCCCTAATCTAAAACCTAGGGCTCTTTTTAGGAGGTAATCCCAAAAAATAATTTAACTGGGGTTCAGCTTCCTTGCATGTCTTCATTGTGGCCTACGGTGGCCTGAGTTGATGGTGCTCACTCTAATCGCGGATTTTAAATAAAATGATCGCGATGGGACTTGTAAATGCTCAATAACTGCATAAAATATTCAATAAAAACTAATAGAGTGGTTACAGATAGCCACAATATGACACGTGCCCATGTGACATGAATTGCTTATTGAGAGAGTGTAATATTGCAAGTATGTTTAGATGGTTAAAATTTTGACCTTTAACGAGAGATTTCAAGTGAGTTTTGGATACTAAATGTATGATAAAAGTTCTGGCCTATTGACCTTAAAACTTTTTGCTTACTTCTATCTTTTTCAAGTAGTTAAAAATATTTTTTTAATTTTGTTCAAATACTACAAAAGTGTTCAAAATTATTTTAACCGCTTCCAATAAGCCAAATGCAAATAGATTAGTCTTCTGGAGGAACTTTTTCACAAGTTTACTCTCTTGGAAGTAAGATTTTTAGAAAGTAAGCACTCAAAATCAGTTTACAAATACAGAAGGTATTAATTAATAAGAGACGAGAGAAAGAAACAACTACCAGTAGATTAACTATTCAATAACTGGCTAGCTATCTATTTTTCTAAACTCACATATATAAGGTTCAGTTTTATACCCAAATAGCATTAGCCCTTATGAGCAATTGCTTGAGTTTATTGCCTTTCAAATTAAGGCTCATTATCTCATTAGAACCACCAACCAATTCCTTTCCAATGAACACTGCTGGCACACTGGGCTTACACCCTAATTCAACCAATGCTTTCTCCATTTCCATCCCATTTGGAAGTTCATCAAGCTCATAAATCACAGGGTTTGCACCAAAACTACGAATTAGGGTTTCGATGCTGTGAGATATGCAACAATTACTCTTGGTGAAAATCACCACTGGACTTTCTGCTCCCAACTTCAGCACTCTTTCCATATTCAACAAGTTCACAAAAAAAAAATAGTTGTAATGTTTAATTTACTAGTATTTTCTTGATGATTAGGAGTGGAAGGGTGTTGTGAAAAATCTGAACTGGAAGGGAGCTATATATAAGGGATTAATGCTGAGTGTGGACAAGTTCACAAGAAAAGTTTGTACGTAAAAATATCCCAAGCATTTTGGATCATTACAATTAACACCCAAAGGACAAATTTAGCTTATCTACCTGGAATCTTAAGCAGCACAATCTAGAAAAGATTGAAAAGGAAATTGGTAAAGTTATTCCCCAATATATTGTATTATTATTACTTGACAGAAAGGTTGTCCCTTTTTTTTCCAGTTCTGTATACATAATATTGCTAAAATAAATATGATTTGTTCTTATTTGGAGAACGATGATGGGATTCAATGCAAATGTGACACGTTAGACAAATTCTACTTCAGCAAAATACTGAGAAAATGCTAGATATATAAGTAAAGAAATTTTAAACCTTTGTGACCTATTTTAAAATTACACAAGTTTAGATTTAAGAAGTCTCTCACACTGAGATGATAGACATTAAAAGAAAAAGAAGGAAACTTAGGTTAAAAGCAGAAAGAAGGAAACTTAGGTCAGAAGCAGACAATATTATTAGCGGATTGAGCCTTTATAAATAATATCATAGGGACTCAACATGCAACCTTCGACGATGATGGAACAAACTTTGGTCTTCACCTGAGTTTAGTCGAATATCACATTTTTAAGATGATGATGAGCAAAACTTCAACAATAATGCCTACATACAAGGGGAATGGTGTATATGACACCCTTGCCAAAATCTCGATAAAAAAACGTGAGGTATGTTGCATATAAAAGGAAAAAGTGTAGCCTCTAATGAAAATTTTTAAGATTGTTCAAAAATAGATCGAAATCAGACAGTATTACTAGTTGGGGGCCATTCAAATAGTATCATAGTCACTTCGAGTGCAACCTTGAGTGATGGAGGGACAAACACCACTATTTTGCGTAAATCAAACACCTTTAATTTGAGATGATGGTGGAGCAAATCTCAATATAGACACTGAGTTCATAGGTAGGTGTATGTGAGCATTCAGTAATGTTACTTATTAGAGAAGATGAATTATAAATACTACTGCCTCAATTTTACTTTATGTGTTCTATAGTTTGAGTTTTGTTTGTAGTCTTAAATCTAAGCATTATTTGTATAATGTATCAGAATTTTCTTCGAAGTGGTCTTAAATATGTCTCGTGATTTTTTGGGTGCAAAAAGTTACTAAAAAAAAAGATAAAGATGACATTCATTATTTGAACAAACAAATTAAAATAGAGAAAACAGTAAAGACGAATCGTCCCAATCTTTTTTCTTGTAAATAAATGATTGTAATAGCTAGCATCTTCCAATAAAGAAAATCAGTATATCCAACTATGTAAAAAACATATTCTCAATTAATCATTGTGATGTGGAGAAACGAAAGCTTATATGTTGTACAAATGGTGTCCACATTATCCGTACTGCAATAGAGAAGAACATATGAGGAATTTTTTAAATTCTCTTTCTTTAGTTCACAAAATGACTTATCCAAATTCCCTTTAAATATTCCAAACAGCTAACATGTAGAATGTGTGTATATATACTTATCATCATATCAAAGGATTCTCCCAAAGAGAATATGGCTCAAGGAAGAGAAATGAGTCGATGCTATCTCCAAAGGCCATATATGGTTTACATGGTAGAGCCATGATATGAGAAAATGGCACAAACAATTATTTTTATTTTTGTTCTGTTTACGGAATTAAAAGGCCATCACTACAAAAAAGTTCCTAATTGCAAGGGTTATTTTTACATATCGCGATAGACAATAACCCCTGCAAATTATTGTTGTTCAAAAAATTCCGCAATATGATCCATCACAATTAAGTTACTGGAGTTTTTATCAACCACCACTATTTAAATTTATTTTCTGGCAGCTATCAAACCCCTTTATTTAATGTGATTTTGGGGGTTGTAGCTAACCTTGACTATCAAACCCCCATAATTTAAGCCTTTTTTTTTATAGTGCATGCAGGATTTACCTCAATCTCCCGTGATGGAAAAGTTTGAAACTAGAGAATTCAATTAAATTTATATTGATGATACGTTAGTTATTGAAGAAATCAAAGAAGTGGATCCTCATGAAATAGTATCTGAAACTATATATACTAGTGGTGACGTTAATGGAGAAAGCATTGAGGGAGATGTATTAGAAGTTGAAGTCTCTGATATATAAATTGTCAGCCATATCAAAGTCAATCATTGGCTTATATCAAATATTAGAAGCAAATGAAGAAGATGAAGAAAAAATAGATCAAGAAACTGATCTTGAAGACCATGTTTTAGATGGAGAGAGAAATGACATAATATTTGAAAGGTCTGAAGCTGAAAAACATGTTGTTGAATCTGGTGGTAGACCCTGTTATGATGTTGAGGCTTCGCAAGAAATTTAATTGATGGTTGGATCACTAGAGTTAATAGTGATAAACCATCTTTATATCATGGAGTTACACTCGAAAAAAAGGGTTCTAAAGTGTTGAACTCTCTAGTTTCAATCTTTTCCACCACAGGTGTCTCTAGAAAATACAATTATCGATGAGCTAAGAGAAAGGGGGAGCTCAAAAACTCAGCCAGGAGATAATTCACATGGATCAATTATTGATAAAGAATCTTCTTCTCTTAAAGAAGTAAGGGAGTCCAGAAGAAACTATCGAAAATTTTACCAAGGTGTGGCTCAAAGCTTCGTTTGAGTTCCTCCACGACAAGCGCAGGATAGTTTCCAAAAAATCACTTTTAGGGGGAGTGTGAAAAGAAAAAAAATGATTTTTTGGTGGTACAAAAGATCCTAGATATTTTGTAGAATTCTAGAATTTTGCAGAGTAATATCTTTGATATTTGTATTGAGAAAAAAACTAGATATTCTAGAGTATTAGATATTTTAGAAAGATATTTATAGTAAATTATAGAATAATCTAGATTTTTGTTAGATATTTAGAAGATAATATCTACGTATTTCTTGTAAAACAATATCTAAAAAATCCTTACACAAGTTTAAATAGGAATGACCATTAGGCATTTGTAAACAACAACCACCCAAACCATGATGATAAAAACTGATCTAGAAAAAAACTATTGACAAACTAGAATGGTCTTTCGTAAGGGAAACCCTTCTATACTTCAATCTACCTATCTATCTAACTAAACTAATAAGGTCAGGTATCTCATTAAAAGAGTATCCATCCCAGTAAATGGAGACTGCATGGATTTCTTTAATCCCACAAGAGGAATTAGACAAAACGACCCCCTATCCCATAATGTATGGAAAGACTATCTCATCTCTTCTTTGCAGATGATTTGGTTCTTCTAAATAGGGAAGACAAAGAGAATACCCACCATAAACCAAATCCTTTTAGATATTAAAAATCTCCACGGAGCTTTACTATGTCCTATTATATACTATACTCTAGCTTCATATATTCTTAGTATTTTTGTAAGCTATGAGCTCCTTCCTTGGAGCTTTTAGTTTATACCCCCTGCCCACAAGTTTAATTGGTGATTATCTCAATCAAAAACAAAAAAAAAAAACTACGATATGGTACGTGGTTTCATGTAGTTAGAAACAAATTACATGTTGGGAGAAAGGACTATGCCAGATCGAGATATGGTGGAATAGATAAAAATTGTCACTCATTATCATAACAAAAATATAATCCTTGAACACATGTTTATACCAAATTGTATGTGCTTATACCTATATTACATATCGTTAAATAGTAATTTGTAATAATTTGAGTCTAGAAAATCAGAACACATGAGAAGAAACTAACCACAAAAAATACATAACATAAAGGTGCTTATATATTTTTTATTAATAAAAATCAGTTTACAAATACAGAAAGTATAAATAATACTTTTATACCTAAAATGCATTATCCCTTGTATAGGCAATTGCTTGAGCTTACTATTAACAAAAAGAAAAAAGAATTAACAACACATATTTAGCACAAGAAGATTGTCATATAGTGGTATCATTAGTTTTACAAACTAAATAAAAACGTAGTACCTTTATGGTGTAAAATATTTTTCCTTTCACTCCAATTCATCAAGAAGACACTAGCAATTAGCAAAAAATATATACATACACACTTTCTTAAATAGTTGAACTTCTTGGGTATGGAAACAGTGATGAAGTTGGAAATGGAAACTCCAGTGGTGATATCTTATTGTAGTAGTCATGGCAAGAATGAGCTTTCATGTGTGAAAAAATAGTGAAAGAAAGTCCACCAAAGATAAGGGTCGTGAAGAAATTTTGACCTCCAGCAAACAGAAAGCTCTTTGCAAGCAAGCAATGGACCTTTCGGTGTTGTTTGGGATTCAATTCGCTATAATCATTTTCTCAATTGTTGGTGACCTGTTTGTACATGGTAAGCCAGATGCTGAATCTATTGATATGGCTTACAATCGATTTAGTATCTGGCTTACCATATACAAACAGGTCACCAACAATTGAGAAAATGATTATAGTGAACTGAATCCCAAACAACACAGAAAGGTCCATTGCTTGCTTGCAAAGAACTTTTTGTTTGTTGGAGGTCAAAATGTCTCACAACCCTTATCTTTGGTAGAATTTCTTTCACTATTTTTTCACACATGAAAACTCATTCTTGCCATGACTACTATAATAAGATATTACCGTTGGAGTTTCTGTTTCCAACTTCATCAGCGTTTCCATACTCACGATGTTCAACTGTTAAAGAAAGTGTGATATGTATATATGCTTTGCTAGTTGCTAGTGTTATTGGAGTGAAAGGAAAAATATGTTACACCACAAAGACACTACTTGTTTATATTTAGTTTGTAAATCTAATGATACTACTCTATGACAATTATCCAGTGTTACAATTTGTGTTGTTAATTCTTTTTGTTAATATACCTCTTAGGTTTTATTAAGAAAACCTTTCACCCATCATTTATTTAGTCATAAAAGGGCCTTCATGATATATTCATAGCTTTCATAAATCTTTAGTAGAAATTATTGCCATTTAAGTCGTATTTCATTGGTATGTAAGATAAATTTTGCTGGGTTCAATGTCAATTCGTGTTGAAATCATACAATGTAAGAAAATTATGCTTAATCCCAATGAAATTTATCAATTAGTACAGTAGACAAATTCACTCACCATAAAATCTCAAAACCCTAGATAGCTTGACATAGGAATACCATGTAAATCATAAACCTTTTACAAGTGAATATCAATTTGTAACAACATGAGTGATATAGCAGTAAATGAATCATGATACATGTATTTGAAGTAAAACCATGGACATCCATGAATTTTACATAAATAAGATTGGGAGGTTTTAGACTCCATGGGTGGAAGGTACCGATGGATGAAATCCACATACCTTAGATGGAATCTATGGAGGAAAGCTGGATGTTGGAGAAGAAAGCTTGAAACCCTAGATTGAAGCTTTCATGAAGCTCAAAGGATGGGAGATTTTGAGCAATTTGTGTGTTTTAAGAGTTGGAATGAAATGAGAGTGTATTGAGAGGGGTTGGGAAGTTTTGGGTTAAAACGACGTAGTTTAGGAGTTAAATTGGTAAAAAATGACCAAAGAACCCTTCAATAAAAAGTCTCCGTACAAGACCACGAGAAGGTCTACGAGTTGTATATGGGTCAATTATTTCACTCTTGAGTCTCATAACATGACATGCACACATGTGCACAAAAATGATTTTTATGATGATTTGAATATATTTTGATATGGGTTTTAAAGACTTTATGATCTTCAAGCGATAAACTATGCATTATACCTTGTGTTCGAATGTTTCATGTCTTAAGTCAAGCTTTCAAGCCTTGTTGTTGCACATTCTGGGACGAATGTTCCCAAGGGGGAGATGATGTAAAGATCCAGATTTTTGAACTATACTTTATCGGACCTTATAATGTCTCCCTAAGAGAAAATTTGACCAAGTGTGGGAGGCCCACACGGCCAGTGTGAAGTCACACGGACCGTGTAGCCTCCAATGGAGGGGTACTTGGCCATAAATTTCAAATATGGGGACTCGACAGTGAGTTTCAAGCTAAGTGTGGGTGCACGACCACCCACACGGTCCTTGTGGTGTGTCACGGGATGTGTGGCTCATCGTGTAGCTCGCGACATGAAATTTTCTAAGTACAAAATCACCATCTTGTAACTTTTTCGTGCAAGAATATTTTAAGTGTCCTCTCACGGTCCTTGACATGACTCATGTAGTGTCACACGGGCCGTGTGGCCGTCTGTATGGTATCCCTTTGCTCCGAAAAGTTCCATGTGTTGAACATTGCAAGAATTCGTTTAAGTGTCACCTCACGGGCACTGTTCACGGCCCGTGAAGTGTCTCACCGACTGTGTCAATGCCAGTGAAGCCCAGATGGCCCAATTTTCATCCGTTTCATTAATGACTTTTACGTAAATATAATTTATTTTAATTGTGTTTTATGACCTTTTTACCTACCCTAGACCCCTAAATCAGCTGATATCCTTCCATTATAATTCATTCTCATTGAAAACACTCTCACCATAAGATCATTCTTAAAAGTCTCTTTAAGTTCCTCTCAAGACTCAAGCAAGCGTTCAGTTGGGGATTCAACTCTAAGCTAAATTCTTCTTAATTCCAACTTCTCATTCAAGCTATGTGGGATTGATTCTTGGTCCCTTTCAACCAAGAAGACCCAAACTCTTTTCAATTGATTTTCATGCAATTAAGCTTAGTTTAATTGTGGCTTTTTATTATTTGATTTTATTAAATTCAATTGATGTATGGGTTGTACTTTATTTATGGTTTTAAGTTATTTTAAGCCCTATTATGATGATTTACATCAAGATTATGAAGTTATGAAGATGCATGTCCCCTTTAAAGCTTGATTTATGCATGGGTAATTTATATGATGATTTGACTGTGGATTTAATTATGGATTTACTTCAGTTTCGTATTATATTGTTGATTTTAGCTTGAATCTATATTATCAATGCTATTCTCACATCATGCATTGCATTTGCATTCATGAGCATTGGTTTTATGGAAATTATGAAGTGGGCTAAGCCCAATTATATTTTATGAAATGATTTGATAAGATATTAGTTATGACAAGAATGTGATCACATAAATGTCTTATGATTATGGCTCTTTGATTATTTTGAGTGCTTGCACCATTCCGTATTTGTAATCGAGCTAGTCTTATGCATGAATATTATAACTACAGGTTATGATTTGGCATTTGAGCCTAAATGTGCATTGATCGAAATGACTATTGCCTTTTTGAAAGTATGTATAGATATACTATACGTATTCTCGTGGGATGTTGACTTAGCACCAATGGATTGGGGGTGTCAGGGCTATTCCCGAGGGTCCTCTCCCTTCCCCGAACTATGTACCTAGCATATGTTATGAGATTCCTATCCGAAATAGGTGGTGTTCCCATAAGGAAGGTTGCTTTATATGAAATGGGTGATATTCCCGTAAGGTGAAGTATTATGTTTTGATATATAAATCCTTTCTAAAATGGGTGGTGTTCTCGTAAAGGGGACGCTTATGAAATTGGTGGTGTTCTTGTAAGGTGAAGTATGTTTACCTTTGGCAATTAGACTACCTCTGTACCAATGAGGGGATTCATCGGGATTCCAACTACTAGCTCACTTGGTCTTATTCTTGTCGATTGAGGTCACATCCCTGCTATGTATGAATATCATTTCATTCATGCATCATGCATTTTATGGCATATTATATATTTCTCCCTTGGATATATGATTCTTCCTATATTATGTGCCCTTGTTATCTAATATTTAAGTGCTGGTTTAAAAAGTCATATGCATTGCCTGCCCGCATACTTAGTACATTCAAACGTACTAACGCATACTCTATACCTACATGATTTCGCCATGTAGGGGTCGAGCCCTACGACTATCCACCGCTTGATGAGTAGCTCAATTCCGATAGTTAAACTCGTGGTGAGTCTCATCCTCCAAGGACAAGCCACCTTCCTTCTACCTATGTTATTCTAAATTACTTTCTTGTTTGAGGGTGAGCCCGGGACATGTCTTGGCCCCTATTCCATCTTACGACTAGAGGCATTGTTGGACATCTTGTAGACTCTCGTAGATTCTATATATGCTATGTGTTGTATTTGGAGCTTATGTTTTCGGTTATCTATTGGAAATGGCCATTATGGATTGATTATGGAAATTATGCATGTATGCATGTTTGGTGTGGAAATGTGGAAGGTCCTAAGCCCCGTTTTCCCCCATAGTGTGAGTCATACTTTCCCGCCCCTTATTTCTAATATGCTATGTGCTATGTGAATCCATGTAAATCCCTTTCCCTTCGATGTCTCCATAGCATGAGTCCTACTTTCCATCCCTTAGTATTATGTGTTTATTACTTGAATGCGCTTCTGAACCAATGATGTGGATTTGGATACTTCGAGGCTTGTTTGGGGACTCTCGGGTTCCCATTCGCCGTGTCACTTCTAGGCCCTAGTCCTGGGTAGTGACATTAATCCACGTGAAATTTCATATAGGGATCCAAAAAGTTTTCTTCTTGAATATTAGTTTCAAGACTAGCCTTTTCATATCGATCAAAAGAGACTGTTATTTCACTTGCAAACGTCCCAAAAAGTTAATCTCTAAATGATAACATTGATTCATCCTCATTATAATTGTTCTCTCCTTCTTCAATTAGTTTAAAAACATAACAAGAAAATGAAGCCAGCAAAAAAATAAATGCAAAAGTAAACCAATTTCTTCCTTTTATCTCATATAAAATTCAAAACTCAAGCATGTTACAAAACAACAATACAAAATATTTTAAAAATATATAGGTTAATCTAAGATTTACGAATCATGATATAAAAGAAATGTATGCTTTAGGCTAAATATGAATAATTAAGTACCTCCCCAATGTCCACATGAATTACCTGTGACATACCAATTACACCTGCCAACCATCAGAATGTTAATCAGTAACTACAGTAATAAAGTTAAAAAATTTCAATATTAAAGATGTATATAAATTTAAATTTTCCAAATTATAAGAAGCAATGAAGATATATATACCCAAACGTTTTCACGATTCGACGAAATTTGGGCGGAGTTAACACCAATAGAAAACTTTTGGGAATCCATAGAATAGAAAAGTTGTTCTCACTGTTGTTCTACTAAAGAACGTTTTTGAGAGGATGGGAAAGAAGGGGTTTGGGAATAGCGAGAGATGAAGGTGAAGAAAGTTATACAATATCTAGGGTTTTATCAGTTTTACTTAGTGTTTAAGAATTTGACCATATCTAGTGAATCAGATCTTCTAAATATAAAATTTTCAAATGTTTGCACATATTGTCCCTTTTACGTTAGTGATATTTAATTATTACCCTACTTTTTGTTCAATAAAATATTTTTCATTGTTAAAAAAATTGAATTATTGATCCACACCAATTTATGGGAGAAAATTAATTTCACTTTAAATTTAATATTTTTAAATGAATGGATATTCAAGCACAACTTCAAGAGCTCAATTTTAGTTTTTAAAAATTTGATATTAGCAAACCCTTCTGGAGCTCAATTACTGAACTAGGGTCCTAGCAAACCCCTCGAGAGTTACTTCCCATCCTCTGCTGCCAGCTAAAGCTCTAATCTTAACCATCTGCCAAAAGAACACGTGACACTCAACACTAATACAAGAATTCATACACGACTAAATTGAAAGAAGTAAAGGAGGATCTTCTGTAAGGACCCCGAACTTTGTAGGACCTCAACGTAGCATTGCAATTTGGTTCCAAGAAATTTTTGGACCAAGGCGACACTTTATGGTAGCCCTCACAGTCCATGTGAGGTCACACGGCCCGTGTGGAGCCTCAATGGAGTGGGCCTTGGACTTTGGAGGATGTTTGGTCCTTAAATGTAGTGTTTTAAACTAAGGCATACCACACTTCGACCCCTCACGGTCTGTGTGACACTTCACGGGCCGTGTGGTGGCCGTAGCTGGAAATCCCATAGTTTTGGGACCAAGTATGGTCACATGGCCAAGTTCATGGCTCGTATGGGGTGTCACGGCCCGTTTGGCCATCCGTAAGGCTTCTAAAGTGAAATTTTTTCTAAATATGAAATCATCATCTCGTTACTTGATCGTGGAATTTTTCTAAGGAGAGGGGTACGAGTAGGGTCGCAGCCGTATGACACTACATGGCCCGTGTGGCCTCCCGTGAAGGTGACTTCATTGACAAATTCTAAGTATGGGATATTCAAGCTCAAGCTAAGTTCACTTTCAAGCCTTCAATTCAAGCTTATTTATGTTGTTTAAGGCCATCATGGGTCTTCTACATCAAGCCATGTTGAAAGGAATTCCATTGGCTAAGTTTTTTATAAGTACCGATAAAAGGGTTAACTTTAAATGGTCATATCTCTTAGAACAAAAAGAAATAGGTGGCAAACAACCTATCAAATTGAAGCTCTTTCAATTATTTTTCCAATGCATCAGGTTTCACCTCATTTGTAGTTCGGAGCAAGAAGTTATGCCCTTTTCATAGAATCTATCTGGGTTAGACGGGGAGCCTTCATGATCCGTGAAGCCAACCGTGTCAAGTTCCGTTAAAATTCAAAAGGCCATTTTATTGAAGTGTTTTTCATATTTCAACCCATCTCCAAGGCTTTTAAGACCTTTCAAACCCACCTTTATATTCCTAAACTTCTCCTGCACTAATTCTAACCCTCATTCAAGACTAACACTTAGTTTCTAGAATTAGACTATCAAAATTCTCTCCAAGTCTCACCTTCAAGATTCAAGCTAGGATTCAATTGGGGTTTCAACTTCAAGCTAAATTCTTCTCAAATTCCTCTTCCTAAGAAAGGTATGTGGGCTTTGATCCTTGGTTTCTTTCAACCAAGGAGACCCAAAGTCTTTCAAGTGATTTTTCATGAAATCAAGATTACTTTAGATGTGGATTTTCATTATTTTGAATTATTAAATTTAATTGATGTATGGGTTGTACTTTATTTATGAATTTAAGTTGCTTTAAGCCCTAATATGATGGTTTGCATTGAGATTATGAAGTTATGATAGTGCATGTCCCCTTTTAAACTCTTTTTGTGCATGGGTGATCTATATTATGATTTAAATGTAGATTTAATTATGGAATTAATTCAATCTCATATTATATTGTTGATTTTAGATTGAAAATCAATTACCCATGCTATTCTCACATCATTCATGGCATATAAATTCATAAACATTGGATTTTATGGAAATTATGAAGTGGGTTAAGCCCAATTACGTTTTATGATATGATTTTGATAAGGTATTAATCATGAGAAGAATGTGATTACATAAATGTTTATGGTTATGGATCTTTGAGCATTTTGGGTACTTGCACATCTTGTATATTTGAATGAGTTATTCCTATGCATGAGTATTATGTCTACAAGCTATGATTTGACATTTGAGCCTAATTATGAATTATTATGAATGATGTTTGAATTCTAAGACTAAGATTGCATTGAAATGATTTGGAAATGACCATTGCCTCTTTTCAAAGCATGTATATATACACGTATATGTATTCTTGTGGGATGAAAACTTAGTACCGATGGATTGAGGGTCCCTTCTCTTTCCATGAACTATGTGACTAGCATAGGTTATGTGAAAATCCTATCCAAAATGGGGATGCCCGTAAGGAAGGTTGCTTCATATGAAATGGGGATACCCGTAAGGTGAAGTATGATATGATGTTGTATATGTGAAAATCCTATCCGAAATGGGGATGCCCGTAAGGAAGGTTGCTTCATATGATATGGGGATGCCCATAAGGTGAAGTATTGTTTACCTTTGGCAAGTAGACCACCACTTTACCGATGAGGGAATTTCATTGGAATTCCAAGTAATAGCTCGCTTGGTCTTCTCTTGTCGGTTGAGGTCACATCCCCACTATATATGAGCATTTTTACATTTCATGCATCATGGACTTCATGACATATTGCATACTACTCTTCTTTGGATATATGATACTTTTTCTATTATGTGCGCTTGTTATCTAACATTAAAATGCAGGTTTGATAAGTCATATGCATTGCAGGCCCGCATACTTAGTACATTCAAACATACTAACGCATACTCTTGCATACATGATCTAACCATGTAAGGATTGGAGATTAACTTCATCCACCATTTGATGCTAGATCGGATTTGAGACATTTGTTATGGTGGGTCCTATCTTCCAAGGACAAGCCACCATTCCTCCACCTATGTTCCTTCCATTTGTGTTATTTACTTTGAGGGTGAGCCCGGGACATGTCTTGGCCCCCGTTCTATCTTATGACTAGAGGCATTGTCGGACATCTTTTAGACTCTTATCGGATCTATATGTTATGTGTTGTATTTGAAGCTTATGATTATGGTTGTCTATTGGATATGGTTGTCATGTATTGATTATGAGATTTATGATATGTATGTATATTTGATGTGGAAATGTGGAAGATCCCAAGTCCCATATTGCCCCCATAGAGTGAGTCATACTTACCCGCCCTTTAGTTCTTATGTTCTATGTGAATCCATGTTAATCCCTTTTCCTATGATATCCCCATAGCGTGAGTCCTACATTTCTGTCCCTTAGAACTATGTGTTTACTATTTGTATACGTTTCTGAACCGATGATGTGAAAAAAATACTTTGAGGCTTGTTTGGGGACTCTCGAGTTCCCATTCGCCTTGTCACTCCTAGACCCATGGTTCGGGTCATGACAGATATGTTATCGGACAACTAGGTTTATAAATGGTCCTCGGAGTCCAACAAGTTGCGTCAAGTAGAGTCTTATTCATGGGTGTGAAGCACGCCACATCTATGGGTAGGAGGCTACAAGGTGTTTTAGGAATTGTTTCACTTTTTCATGATTCATATCGTGCCATGGAACGTGTCTTGAAATTTCCTATCTCTATCTCTTCCTATCAAATAGGGAGAGTTACTTTGGGCTCGTAATGCAATCCAAGGGAGAAAGATGTTGTAGCGATTTTATAGACGAAGTCAAAAAGGGAGTTGGTGAAGGATGGGCATTGTTTGACATGCTTGATCATTTGGTGTCACGCCCCCGGCGGGTACCCTAGGTGTGGCCGGCACCCAGAGACTATTGCTAATCCCCAAGCAAACCACTTAGCCTCATCCCATGGATTCAATCAATCATTCAACACAATCAGCGAAATACAAAGGAGAGTAATAGGCACATCTCATCTAGTCTCAAAATAATATTATAAATAAAAAGCTAGTAGAAAGAAACTAGCTCAACAAGTCTTATCATCAACATTCGACTCTAGTCTATCAAGCCTCTATCACTATCAAGTGGTGCCAATGACAGACCCATAGCTACCTCAACTCAAGGAATACTAAAGCTACTCTAAAAGTCTAACTCTAATAGCTAGATGAAAGTACATAATGGTCCTCTGAAGTAAAAGAGGCTCACCAAATCTACTGACTGTGATAGATCTTCAACGATGCGTCTGTTGACGATCTCTAAATCTTGTATTTGCATCATGAAATGATGCAGTCCAAAGGGGACATTAGTATGTGGAATGTACTGGTATGTAAAATAGCTGAATGAAACAGAAACAGGAAGAATAATATAGAAACAACATCAACTCAAAATAATACTCAATCAGAATGTCAAATGTCTATCTAAAGCAAAAATAAAGAGTATACAAGTGACCCATCAACCTAATCAATCAACTCAACTCAACTCAATGGAACTCGACTCAGAGTACTCAAGGTGGGAACTTTTTGGGAGTTTCGCTTATCCAACAACAATCACTTATGAGCCAGTGTTTCTACAATAATCCTACTGATGTTGCAACAACTGTTCTGTACTTGATAGGTAAGGAACACCTAGGATCCACAAGGGATCCGAACAATTAACACATTAAGTCTTATTGTTTCAAGATAATAAGATGAGGACCTGTCTGATTCTAACGGAACTCAATCCATAGGATGAGAACTTGTTCGACTTTAACGGAACTTAGCCCTTAAGGTGAGAACTTGTCAGACTCTAACAGACTTAGCCCTCAAGGTGAGAACTTGTCCGACTCTAACGGACTTAGCCCTCAAGATAGGAACTTTTCTGACTCTAACGAACTTAGTCCACTACTACGCTTGGCGACGTAGTTAATGAGTATGAGTTGGACTTGCTCTTACTTTTACTCATTTTGGTGCTCGATACTCCTCCCATGAATCAATTCCCATAAGACTTCTCATCTCAACTCAATTATCTCAAATTAGCCTCGTAGAGACTCTCATTATCTCATTAACTCAAACTCAAGGGTCCTTTATTATTTCAGGGACTTTAACTCATCTCGGTTAACTATATTCTCATTTAAGAAATCAAGGACTCAGATCATCAATTAGAAGAAGTCATTTAGTCAGAACACAAAAACTCAATTATGAAGACTCATAGGATCATCAAGCTCAATTAAATCAACCTCATACTTACATCAAGACTTCACTCAACATACTTAAACCAAGGCTCTAGACTCCATTCCTAGGTTCATTATGCATGCTTTAACAAATTAACATATAGAGTTTATATAATATCTCATGAAAAGTATTCAAATCAAGAAAACAAATTTATGATGATCATCAACATAAGAAAATACATGTAATAGGCATAATTTTCAAGAAAATAATAAAAAATAATGTATGTAGACTCATTAGACTTTAAACACTTCTATGACCATCTATGGGGCATATGAGAGAACAATCTCATGCTTTTAGTTTAGCCTTACATACCTAGGATGAAGGTAGACGATCAACTTGGCAAAATACGGCTTAAATTCCTCGTTCCTCGCCCTTCTCTCTTCTCTTTAGCCCTAGGTCTTTTTGTTAAAGGTTTTGAAGGACTTCGAATAGGGTTTATAACCCTTTTTATAGTTTAAACGACTTGTTTTGGTCATATATTAAGTCCAGGAGGGGTTTGGAAAGGTCTAAAATGCCCCTCACAAAATTTGAAAAAAGTTCGTCTTGGTACATGGGGTCCGTGACTCAGACTTGGTTTATTTTCGTATTTTTTGCTAAAAATTCTTTGAATGAGGTTTCTAATCCCATAGAAACGTTTTTGGATAAAACCAAGTGTTGGTCCGCGACAGGTGCGCGTTGTACACTTGTCGCAACCCTCACTGGTTCGCGTTTTCGCATCGAAAAATTATCTTTTGACTCGATTACTCTAAAAATTAATCAAGATCATTTTCCCACTCAATTTTTCATGCTGATCATATATCCGGTCTCGAATTAGCCATCTGAGCATGGGAAGACGCGTTATGCATCCATCTCTCTTTTAGGGGTATTTTGATAATTTTGTGGGTGTGTTACATTATCTCCCTCTTGGGATCATTCGTCCTTGATTCATGAGTAAAGGTGGATATCAAGGCACAAATAGAATCAAGGCTCATCTCAATACTCACGTCAATCAATCAAACTCTCGACTCCTCGTCAATCTCAGGTTGTGAGCTCTGATCAAGTTTACATTTCTATTTCCTTGCTGATCAAGCTTGTGATAGATTGAGAGATAATTACTTGTCCTTTTCAACCTACTCTTAAGACTGTCAAACTACTTTATTAGTTTTGTTCTATTCGAGAGACAACAACTATTGAGACTTGTATTACTTTCTTTTGAACTCTGTTGTAATAGAGGAATGTACATGTGACACCAGTTCTAAGATGGTTATAGACTGTTGTTATGTTCCTTATGCATATACCTTATGGATATTGTTAGCTGAGCGAGTTATTAGTGCTTAGTTATTGGCGTCCGGGTCTAATGGTGGAGTAGGGTCATGTCATCGGTTGGGGTCGGGGGTAAGAGGTAGGGGGTAAGAAGGGCACAAAATTATCTAAATTACGGGTAGGATCGTGGAATATAGGATCACTTACAGGGAAATCCATAGAGCTAGTTAAGTGTCTTAAAAGGAGACAAATTAATATAACATGTGTTCAGGAGACTAGATGGAGGGACCAAAGCTCGGGATGTAGACGGGTTCAAGTTATGGTACTTGGGTGGTTCTAGTGAGAGAAGTGGTGTAGGTATACTAGTAAAAAGGACCTTAGGGAATATGCGGTGGAGGTTAGGAGGTTTAACGATAGGATGATGTCTTTTAAAGCTGTGGTGGGTAGGCACGTAGTGAATGTAGTTAGTGCCTATACGCCTCAAGTGGGCCTAGACGAGGAAGTCAAGAGGCTCTTTTGGTAAGATTTGGATGAGGTGGTGAGTGGCATATCAGTGACGGAAAAACTTTTCATTAGGGGAGACTTTAATGGGCATATCGAGGCTACCAGTAGCGGGTTTGAAGATGTCCATGGAGGCTTTGGTTTTGGGGAAAGGAATGGGGGTGGGACGCCTCTCTTGGATTTTGCCAAAGCCTTTGGGTTAGTTATTGCTAACTCATGTTTCCAGAAGAGGGAAAATCACTTGATAACCTTTCAGAGTGCAGTCGCTAGGACTCAAATTGATTACCTACTTCTTCGGAAGGGTGATAGAAGCCTTTGTAAGAATTGCAAAGTTATTCTGAGTGAAAATATTTCTACTCAACATAGGCTTCTAGTGATGGATCTAGCGATTAAGAGAGATAAGAAGAGGAAGGTTGTTTACGCTCAACCGAGGATTAGATGGGGAGGCTTGACTCCTGCCCTTTGTAGTGAGATGGAAAAAAAATTGAGAAACTTAGAGGCTTAGAGTAGTGGCGAAATTGTGAATTGTATGTGGGATACTACTGCTGGTTGCATTAGAAAGGTAGTTGCCAAGGTACTAGGAGATTTGAGAGGGGCCTTTTGTGGACGCCAGGGCGACTGGTGGTGAAATGAGGAAGTTTAGGCCAAAGTGAAAGATAAGAAGGTTGCGTACATGAAGTGGCTAGGGTGTAGGGATGAAGATGAAAAGTGAATGCTCAAGGAGACATAAAAGATGGCTAAGTTAGAAGCAAAGATAGCGGTGACAAATGCTAAGACAACAGCTTTTGAGCGCCTATATGAGGAGCTAAGTGATAAAGGCAGGGATAAGAGATTGTATAGGCTTGCTAAAGAGAGAGAAAGGAAAGCTCGCGACCTGGACCAAGTGAAGTGCATCAAGGATGAGGAGGGTGTGGTGTTGGTGGATGACACGTCCATTAAACTAAGGTGGCAAGCTTACTTTTATAAACTCTTAAATGAATGAAAAAGGAGATAGAATCATTGAGCTGGGTGAGTTGACACACACCGAAAGTCATCGAAATTTCGATTATTGTAGGCGGTTCAGAGTTGAGGAGGTTAGAAGGGATATCAGTAGGATAAAGAGAGGGAGGGCGGTCGGACCTGATGAGATTCCGGTAGATTTTTGGAAGAACATGGTCAAGGACGGCATAGAGTAGTTGACTAGACTGTTCAATGCTATTATGAAGACCGCCAAGATGCCTCATGATTGGAGGAGGAGTACAATGGTTCCATTGTACAAGAATAAAGGGGATATTCAAAATTGTAACAATTACAGGGGTATCAAGTTGTTAAGCCACACTATGAAGGTCTGAGAAAGAGTGATGGAGATGAGGGTGAGAAGGGTAGTGTCTATTTCAGAGAATTGGTTTATTCATACCGGGGAGGTCGACTATTGAAGCAATCCACCTTATTCGGAGATTAGTGGAGAAATATAGGGAAAGAAAAAAGGACCTTTATATGGTGTTCATTGATCTCGAGAAGGCCTATGACAAAGTGCCAAGGGATGTCCTATGGAGGTTCCTAGAGGCAAAAAGTGTCCCAATGGCATATATCAGGGTGATTAAGGACATGTACGACGGAGCCAAAACTCGGGTAAGAACGGTGGGAGGAGACTCAGAATATTTTCCTGTTAAGATGGGACTTCATCAAGGATCTGTGTTGAGCCCTTTCTTGTTTGCCCTAGTGATGGATGAGCTGACGCGATCTATCCAAGAGGAGGTTCCATGGTGTATGCTATTTGTAGATGACATAGTATTGATTGATGAGACTCGGACTAAAGTTAATGATAGGTTGGAGGTGTGGAGACACACCTTGGAGTCCAAAGGATTTAAACTAAGCAGGACCAAAACAGAATACTTGGAATGCAAATTTAGTGTTGCGAATGATGTAGCAGACATTGATGTGAGGCTTTCACTCAACTGATCCCCAAGAGGGAAAACTTTAAGTATCTGGGGTCCACCATCCAGAGTGATGGTGATATTGGCGATGATGTCACACATCGTATAGGGATAGCATGGTCTATATGGAGGCTTGCCTCTAGAGTATTGTGTGACAAGAAGATACCACCTAAACTCAAAGGTAAGTTTTACAGGACTGTGGTTAGACCATCTTTGTTGTATGGGTGGAGTGTTGGCCAATACAAAATGCACATGTTCAGAAGATGCATGTCACAGAGATGAGGATGTTGAGATGGATGTGTGGGCACACAAGGAGGGATAAGATTAGGAATGAGACCATTCAGGAGAAGCTAAAGGTGGCTCCGGTGGTTGATAAGATGAGGGAAGTGAGACTGCGATGGTTTGGACATGTGCAAAGAAGGGATGCCAATGCCCCTGTAAGGAGGTGCGAGAGGTTGGATTTAGGAGTTACTAGGAGAAGTAGAGGTAGACCGAAGAAGTATTGGGGAGAGGTGATTAGACAGGATATGGAGAAATTGATCATACCGAGAACATGACCTTAGATAGGAAGGAGTGGAGGTTGCAAATTAGAGTAGAAGGTTAATAGGTTAGCAAGGTCAGGTTGATGTCTAGCCTTGGGGTATTTTAGGGTAGTAGGTGTTATCGAGTCTGTATAACATGGGTATACATAATATGTGTTAAATTTATAATATTACATAATATCATGTGTTTTTTATTTAGTAGTCGCTCTTCCTATCCCTATCCCTATCCCTATCCCTATCCCTATCCCTTTCTTATCCCTTTCTTTTCCTTTCCTTTTTGTCATATCTAGTTTATTCTGCTTATGGGTTGTTGAGACGAGGGTTCTTAGGAAACAACCTCTCTATTTCTATGAGGTAGTGGTAAGGTTTGCGTACATTCTACCCTCCCAAACCTTACTTGTGGGATTTAATTGGGTATCTTGATGTTGTTGTTGTTGTTGCATTATTTTGTTATTACTTGTTTAGGTTGACTCGCCTCGATGAGTTAAAGACAAATGCCATGACATCCGATTTTGGATGGTGACAATTTGTATCAGAGCCCTACTTCATAGGTATCACATGCCTACAAGCCTAGTCGAATAGAGTCTCAAGGATTGACGTAGATACGTCTATTGCCTATCTTTGAGAGGCTATGGAAACTATTAGGAAAATTGCATGACCAGAATAAAAGAGTGACATGGCGAATGGGAACCCGAGAGTCCCCAAACAAGCCTTAATGTATTTTTATTCACATCATCGGTTCGAAAACATATACAAATAGTAAACACATAGTTCTAAGGGATGGGAAAGTAGGACTCACTCTATAGGGATATCATAGGGAAAGGGATTAACATAGATTCACATAGCACATAAGGACTAAGGGGAGGGTAAGTATGGCTGACTCTATGGGGGCAATACGGGACATAAGATCTTCCACATTTCCACATCAAACATACATACATATCATAATTCTCATAATCAATACATGATAGTCATATCCAATAGATAACCATAATTGTAAGCTTCAAATACAACGCCATAACATATAGATTCGATGAGAATCTAAAAGATGTCCAAGAATGCCTCTAGTCATAAGATAGGACGGGGGCCAAGACTTGTACCGGGCTCACCCTCAAAGTAAATAACACAAATGGAAGCAACATAGGAGGATTAATGGTGGCTTGTCCTTGGAAGATAGGACTCACCACAACAAATGTCTCAAATTCTATCTAGCGTCAAATGGTGGATGAAGGTAATCTCCAGTCCCTACATGGTTAGATCATGTAGGCAAGAGTATGCGTTAGTACGTTTGAATGTACTAAGTATGTAGGCATGCAATACATATGACTTACCAAACCTACGTTTCAATGTTAGATGGCAGGACACATAATATAAAAAGAATCATATATCCAAAAAAGAGTAGTATACAATATGCCATGAAGTCCATCATGCATGAAATGTAAAGATGCTCATATATAGTGGGGATGTGACCTCAAACAACAAGAGAAGACCAAGCGAGCTATTACTTGGAAGACCGATGAAATACTCTCATCGGTAAAGAGGTGGTCTACTTTCCAAAGGCAAACCATACTTCACCTTGCGGACATCCCTATTTCGTATGAAACAATCTTCCTTATGGGCATCCCCGTTTCGAATAGGATTTTCATATATACCACATCATATCACACTTCACCTTACGGGCATTCCCATTTCGTACGAAGCAACCTTCCGTACGGACATCCCTATTTTGGATAGGATTTTCACATAACCTATGCTAGGCACGTAGTTCAAGGAAAGAGAGGGGACCCTCAATCCATCAGTTCTAAGTCATCATCCTACAAGAAAACATATACGTATATATATACATGCTTTCAAAAGAAGCAATGGTCATTTCCAAATCATTTCAATGCAATCTTAGGCTTAGAAGCCAAACATCATCCATAATAATTCATACTTAGGCTCAAATGTCAAATCATAGCTTGTAGACATAATACTCATGCATACGAATGGCTCATTCAAATATACAAGATGGTGCAAGCACCCAAAATGCTCAAAGATCCATAACCATAGACATTTATGTAATCACATTCTTGTCATAACCAATACTTTATCAAAATTATATCATAAAATATAATTAGGCTTAACCCACTTCATAAGTTTCATAAAATCCAATGTTTATGAATGTATATCCCATGAATGATGTGGAAATAACATGGATAATTGAGATTCAATCTAAAATCAACAACATAATATAAAATAGAAGTAAATCCATAATTAAATCCACATTTAAATCATAATATAGATCATCCATGCACAAAACAAGTTTTAAAGGGGGCATGCACTTTCATAACTTCATAATCTCAATGCAAACCATCATATTAGGGCTGAAAGGAACTTAAAATCATAAAGGAAGTACAGCCCAGACAGCAATTGAATTTAACAAACCAAAATAATGAAAATCCACATCTAAAGTAAGCTTAATTTCATTGAAAAGTCACTTGAAAGAGTTTGGGTCTCCTTGGTTGAAAGAAACTAAGAATCAAAACCCACATACCTTGCTTAGGAAGAGGAATTTGGGAAGACTTTAGCTTGAAGTTGAAACTCCAATTGAATCCTAGCTTGAATCTTGAAGGTAAGACTTGGAGAGAATTTTGATTGTCTAATTCTAGAAACTAAGTGTTAGTCTTGAATGAGGGTTTAGAATTAGTCTAGGAGAAGTTTAGGAATGTAAAGGTGGGTTTAAGAGGTCTTAAAAGCCTTGGGGATAGGTTAAAGTATCAAAAACACCTCAATAAAACAGCCCTTTAAATGTTAAATGGAACTTGACATGATTGGCTTCACGGGTTGTGAAGCTCTTCACGGTCCGTGAAGGCTCCCTATCTAGCCCAGACAGATTCTACAAAGAAGGGCATAACTTCTTGCTCTGAACTCGATATGAGGTGAAATCAAATGTGTTGGAAAGATAATTCAAAGATCTTCAATTTGATAGGTTTTGGGATACCTAGTTCCTTTTTTTCTAAGAGATATGACTATTTAAAATTGACTCTTTTATCAGTACTTGTGAAAAACTTAGCCAATGGAATTCCTTTGAACTTGGCTTGATATAGGAGATCAATGATGACCTTAAAAAACATAAATAATCTTGACTTGAAGGTTTTAAAGTGAACTTAGCTTGAGCTTGACTATCTCACACTTGGAATTTTTCAACGAAGTCACCTTCACATGAGGCCACATAGGCCGTGACACTGCTTGTACCCCTCTCCTTAGAAACATTACACGATTAAGTTATGAGACGGTAATTCCATATTTAGAAAATTTTTCACTCTAGAAGTATTACAGATGGATACACGGGCCGTGACACCCCACATGAGCCATGAACTTGGCCATATGACCATACTTGGTCCCAAAACTGTGGGATTTCAAGCTAAGGCAACCCTATGGCCCACCACACGGTCCGTGAAGTGTCAAACAGACTATGAGAGGTCCAAGTGTGGTGTGCTTTAGTTTAAAACACCATGTTTAAAGGTCAAACATCCTCCAAAGGCCAAGGGCCACTCCATGGAGGCTCCACATGGGCCGTGTGACCTCACACGGACCGTGAGGGCTCCCATAAGGTGTTTCCTTGGTCCAAAACTTTTTCGGAATCAAATTTCCATGCTACATTGAGGTCGTACAAAGTCCAGGTCCTTGCATCATCTCCCTCTTGGGAACATTCGTCCTCAAATGTGGTAGAATAAGGCTAAAAAAGCTTGACTTAGAACATGAATCATTCAAACATAAGGTACAATGCATAATTCATCGTTTGAAAATCATAAAGTCCTTAAAACTCATATCAAAACATATTTAAATCATTCAAAACATCTTAAATATCATTTTTGTGCACATGTATGCATGTCAGTCATAAAACTCAAGTGTGAAAGAATTAGGACCATTGGGAATAGGAAGAACCTAATACCATAGGCTTGAGTAGATTGTAAAGGATAGAGGTATGGTTGCATCATACTTGATTCCACTCCCCACATAGCACTTTCCACATGTTGATTCTTCTAGAGTACCTTAACCGAAGTCACATCCTTGTTACGAAGCCGCTTCACTTGCCCATCCAAAATCTCAACCGGAACTTCTTCAAAAGTCAAGTTCTTCTCAACCTCAAGACCTTCCAAAGGAACAATAGTACAAGGATCACCAACCAACTTCCTCAACATAGACACATGGAAAAAAAACCCAGGTGAATAGAACTAATTGCGAAGGCAAATCCAACCTATAAGCCACATTCCCAATTCACTCAACAATCTTATAAGGACATACATACTAGGGGCTTAGCTTTCCCTTCTTCCCAAAATTCACCACACCCTTCATAGGTAAGACTTTCATAAACACCCAATAATTAATACGAAACCCAAGTTCTTTCTTTCTAACATCCAAACAAGACTTTTGATGACTCTGAACCATCTTCAATCTTTCCCTAATCAATTTCACTCTTCTGTAGCCTCAAACACTAAATCCATGCCTATAAAAGCCATTTCATCTTAAGTCAAACTACTTCAGTAGAGATCTAGACTTTTACTCTATAAAGCCCCAAATGGTGTTATACCAATGCTAGCATGAAGGAAATTGTCGTAAGCAAACTCAAGAAGTGGTAGATGATCACCCCGATTAACCTTGAATTCCAACACACAAGACGCTGACATGTCCTCTAGAGCTTGAATAACCCTCTCGGATTTCCCAACGGATCAAGGATGAAAAGCGGTACTTAACTTCACATTAGTACCAAGCCCCTCCTTGAGACGATTTCCAAGAGTGAGAAGTAAATTGGGTACCGCGATTCGATATAATAGACCTAGACACACCATGCAACCTTACCAACTCTTGGATGTACATCATTGCATAATCTTCGGTGCTAAAAGTAGTGTTAACCGGTAAGAAATAAGCTGACTTGGTCACCCGGTCAACGATAACCCAAATGGAGTCAAATAACCTTCGGTCCGAGGCAAACCAACCACAAAATCCATATTCACGTCCTCTTACTTCTAAGTAGGAATCTCAATTTCTTGAGTCAAGCCGCCGGGCCTTTGGTGCTCTACCTTCACTTGTTGAACATTAGAGTATTCGGGTACAAACCTAGCTATGCCTTTCTTTGTACCATGTCACCGATATCCTTCCCTTAAGTCCCGATACATCTTAGTCGACCTCGGGTAAATCAAATAATGAGAGTTATGGGCTTCACTCATGATCATGTTCCTAAGATCATCCACATCCAGAACACATAACTGACCATGATACCGAAGTGCACCATCTCCCCCTTGGGAGGAAACCTCTATCTTATTCTTTTGTCAACCAACCTCTTCAATCCAACCAATGACAGGTCAAGATATTGCTTATCCTTAACATTAACATTCACCGAAGGTTTGGCCTATTCTGAACATGAATACCACCATCATTAGAATCGGCCAACCTAACACTCAATCGGTAAGCATCCTTTGCCAACTCTTTCTTCCCTTCATCAACAAGAGCCACATTTCCCATAGATAGCCTACTAAGAGCATCAGATACATCATTAGCCTTGCTGGGGTTGATATTGAACACTCATGTCATAGTCCTTTAGGAGTTCCAATCATCTTCTTTGCCTCAAGTTGAGATCCCTTTGAGTGAACACATATTGCAAACTCTTGTGGTCGGTGAAAACATCGGAAGTAGGCTTGAATGAAATAAGAGGATGTGGATAGAAATGGAGTTAAATAGGAACTATAAGTTTAAGTTGATGGGGTAGAGTGCGATGAAAGGGAGCACAATTGAGGTGGAGAGTGGAGGTTGAGAATATCCATAGAGTCTTGTATATTACGATAGTTCCATTCTCGATTGGAGTTGACGACTTCCTTCTTGAGTTCAAACAACTGATCGACAAAGTGTTTAAATAATTCGAACTGATTAAGTTTCAATGTTCTATTCATGACTGATGATGAGAATGTTGAAGGTAATGTTCTTACCTTTGATTTAATTGATATTTCTATCCTTGAGTTGATATGTCCATTCTTGAGTCTAAATAGAGTTGATTGATACCATGACATGCAAGAAACGAAATGCA
Source organism: Solanum rostratum (assembly GCA_029948455.1). Taxonomy (NCBI): domain Eukaryota; kingdom Viridiplantae; phylum Streptophyta; class Magnoliopsida; order Solanales; family Solanaceae; genus Solanum; species Solanum rostratum. Next base: position 8,591,984 of record CM057053.1, on the reverse strand, counting down.
ATGTCAAATAATCATGATGAATGTATGCCCTATAATAACATACGCCAATATAATTAGACCTGAATCCACGAAGGTCACACATGGACCATGTATCTGTGAAAACTATTTTCCTTCAGCATTTATCTTTCATATCTTGCCAGAACCATTTTCCTTTAACTTTCTTTCTCTTTTTTTCTTTTCTTTTTTTATTGGAACCATTTCCTTTCGGCATGCTTCAATGCAAAACATAATCACACTTCATATGAGCATGAGAGTATACAAAGAGTCTACACTATCCTCTCATTCAATTATCACATCCAATCAATTTTAGTGTTACTCCAACTATAGAATTGACACCGATTGAGTCATTCATAAACACTACCACATTATTTCTTAAGGTTTTTCCATAGTCCATTTATCATCCCGATTCAAGCCTACTCGTCAAAGAGTTACTATCCCCCACAAGTGTTCCTCAATAAATTCTAGCACAATATCAATTCATACAATATTCATTTCTACCTCACACTTATAATGTCAGAATAAACACTTTAAACAATGGTACAGTTCATTCGTCAATATTGAAGTCAATATAGGAAATATACAACTCTCAAACACGAAAAAAATATTGCAATGCTGTACTATAATAATTCTCATACATACATTTATAACTATAGATTCTAACTAGAAAATAGAAAAATATTCAAACTAATCTTACAATAAAATTAAAATAAAAAACAAAAAGAAACTAATTCCTAAATTCAAGCAACACAGGACTCTAATAAAATAACTTTTAAATCCTAAAACTTAGCTACTCATAAATTAAATTTCTGTAAAAAAAAATCTTTTACAAAAGATATAGCTAGTTATTTTATTTCTACAATATCCTGAGAGATATATTTAACAGTTTCGTACCTGTAATATAATAATGGTGGAAATGGTGTTAAACAAAAATAGTTATATAGTATATTATATTATACCTTTTCTAATATTTCATTGTATAGCTTGACATGTCATATGTGGATGCACGTGGAATATTCCTCTCCAACTAATTCACAAGTATCATATTCTCATAAATCTTTTAGGTATGTGATAAAATGAAAACTCTTAACGTGAGATAGTACAAAGTGACTTAACTCAAAATGCCTCAAGGGAGATAAAGGGTCGTTGTTATCTCGAAAGGCCATATATATATATATATCATCAGTCTCATTAGAAGTAGAGTTAAAAGTTTAAATTTATCGATTTTAAATTTTTCATCGAACTTTTTAACTCGCCGTAGCTACTGAGTTTACATTAACAATTCATACATATTTACAAATATTCATGAAACAAATACAGAGTCTAAGTAATAGTTACTTTACTTAGTTCTTCCTCCACCTCTATGTCCATTGTGTAAAACTATTGTTGAGATAAACTTCTGGACCTGCAAAATGAATAAATTGCATTTATAATAGATAGTAGGATTTGGAATAAGATCCCAAAATTAGGTTAATAAATATCACCATACAAAATATGTCAAAAGTATACACATACATACTCAACGGTTAAAAAAGAATGTCTTGGCATAGAGTTTAAGAAAATAAAGAAGATTTTTCAATCTTGTAATTCTAAATTAAAGTTATGTCAAATGTACCAAAATTTATTTAAATCTTGAGGCCAAAAACATACTACGTGAAAAAGTGAATCAAAGTGTTGCCAAAAAAGGAAAAAGGGTCATTCTTTCTAAAACGAACTAAAATAAAAAGTTAATCATTTTTTTTTAAAACAGACAAAGAGAGAGTGCATGTACACACATACATACTTGTCTAAAGAGAAGAAATGTTTTAGAATCACAGTCCACTTCAAATTTTCTAATATTACTATTAATACGCCATTATTAAGTTGATGATTTATACCAAGTATAACAGTACATCATCAAGAACTTACCCCAATTACATATTTTATTTTATTTTTGGAACCCCAGGTAAACCTGCAGTCGCTACAATCTCTACCACAAGTGAGCTCTTTAGGGTGAGCACTTTTTGTGCACTGGATAAAACCCCCTCCCCCCGCCCGCAACATCCTGCAATCCACATTGGGATGTAAACCGCACTAGCAAAACCCTGTGTAACTGACTCAATCTATCGAGTTTGCAAGTTCCCTTCCACCCTTACTGAACTAATTTTCAAATTTCTAGGGATAATCAACACGTAATTCTAACCACTTCATTCATACAATTATTCTGAATTTTATTGTATTTAAACATCACTTGCACGGCACTATACATTCACGTAGTTCGTGTTACCTTATTCTAACCGTCAACCGCACGAACACCATGCTCTAAGGCCTGATCATGATATCTCTATCAATTTTACAATGTATACACATTATATTAATCAAGTCTATATATATTATAAGTAAATCATAGCCTACCTCGACGTCAAGTCTATATGCAGGCCTTCATTGTGGTGGTTGCAGCTTTTCTACGAAACTCTGAGTTGATGGGGCCCACCCTTGTTGCGGATTTTAAATAAAATGGTTGGTATGGGACTTGCTGTAAATTTGCTGTGTCGCAAAATATTCAATAATGACGGAACAAGTCGCTACAAATAGCCACATAATGGCACGTGCTCTCGTGACATGAGTTGCTTTTTAAGAGAGTAGAATATTGCACGTGTGGTTCGATGAATAAAATTTTCGCCTTTAATTAGGGATTTCAAGTGAGTCTTGAATATCAAATGTATAAAAAGAATTATGGCATATTTCGATGAATTTATAACTTTTGGCTTATTTCTATTTTTTCCAAGTGGTTAGAAAAAATTTATTTCACTTAATACTACAAAAGTGTTCAGAATCATTTTAACAAGTTAAAATAAGACAATCCAAATAGGCTAGTCTTGTCGAGAAACTTTTTCAGAGTTCACTCTTGGAAGTTGGATTTTTAGAAAGTAAGCATAAATGTAGTAAGTGAAACACAGAGATGCTAACATAATTACTCAAAATCAGTTTACAAATACCGAAAGTATAAATTAGCGGGAGAAAAGAGAAAAGAAACAACTACCAGTAGATTTAATATTCAATAACTGGGTAGCTATCTATTTTTCTAAACTCACATATAGAAGGTTCAGTTTTATACCCAAATAGCATTAGCCCTTATGAGCAATTGCTTGAGTTTATTGCCCTTCAAATTAAGGCTCATTATCTCATTAGAACCACCAACCAATTCCTTTCCAATGAACACTGCTGGCACACTGGGCTTACACCCTAAGTCAACCAATGCTTTCTCCATTTCCATCCCATTTGGAAGTTCATCAAGCTCATAAATTTTTGGGTTTGCACCAAAACTACGAATTAGGGTTTCGATGCTGTGAGATATGCAACAATTACTCTTGGTGAAAATCACCACTGGACTTTCTGCTCCCAACTTCATCACTCTTTCCATATTCAACAAGTTCACAAGCAGAAATAGTTGCAATGCTTGATTTTCTAGTATTTTCTTGATGATTGTGGGAGGGTGTTGTGAAAATCTGAACTGGAAGGAAGCGATATTTAAGGGATTAATATTGAGTGTGGGGTGTGAGAAGTTTATACGTAAGAATATCCAAAGCATTTAGGATCATTTCAATTAACACCAAAAGGATATGATTTGGCTTATCCACCTGGAATCTTAAGCAGCACAATCTAGAAAAGATTGAAAAGGAAATCAGCAAAGTTATTCCCCTATATATTGCATTATTATTATTTCTCAAAAGGTTTTCTCCTTAGACAAATTCTACTTCAGCAAAATACTGAGAAAATATTGGATATATAAGTAACGGAATTTTACATCTTTGTGACGTATTTTAAGATCGCCCAAGTCTAGTTTAAGGAGTCTCTCATAGTGAGTTGGTAGACATTAAAAGGAAAAGGAAGGAAACCTAGGTTAAAAGCAGACAATATTATTAGCGGGCTGAGCCTTTATAAATAATATCACAGGGACTCAACATGCAACCTTGGACGATGATGGAACAAAATTCGGTCTTCAAATGAGTTTAGTCGAATATCACATTTTTAAGATGATGATGATGAAAACCTCAGCAATAATGCCTACTTTACAAGGGGAATGGTGTATACGGCACCCTTGCCAATATCTCGATAAAAAAATGTGAGATATGTTGCATATAAAAGGAGAAATTGTAGCCCCTAATGAAAATTTTTAAGGTTGTTCAAAAATAGATACAAATGGGTCAGTATCACTAGTTGGAGGTCCATACAAATAGTATCACAGTCACTTCGAGTGCAACCTTGAGTGATGGAGGGACTAACATCAATATTTTGGGTAAATCACACACCTTTAATTTGAGATGATGGTGGAGCAAACCTTAATATAGACACTGAGTTCATAGGTGGGTATATGTGAGCATTCAGTAATGTTACTTACAGAAAATGAATTATAAATATTACTCCCTCAATTTTGCTTTATGTATTCTATAGTTTGAGTTTTGTTTGTAGTCTTAAAACTAAGCATTATTTGTGTAATGTATCAAAATTTTCTTCGAAGTGGTCTTAAATATGTCTAGTGTTTTTTTTGGGTGTAAAAAGTTTTTTAAAAAAAAGATAAAGATGACATTTGTTTTTTGAACAAACAAATTAAAATAGAGGAAGCAGTAAAGATGAATCGTCCCAATCTTTTTCCTTGTAAATAAATAATTGTAATAGCTAGCATCTTCCAATAAAGAAAAATCAGTATATCCAACTATGTAAAAACATATTCTCAATTAATCATTGTGATGTGGAGAAACGAAAGCTTATATGTTGTACAAATGGTGTCCACATTATCCGTACTGCAATAGAGAAGAACATATGAGGAATTTTTTAAATTCTCTTTCTTTAGTTCACAAAATGACTTATCCAAATTCCCTTTAAATATTCCAAACAGCTAACATGTAGAATGTGTGTATATATACTTATCATCATATCAAAGGATTCTCCCAAAGAGAAAATGGCTCAAGGAAGAGAAATGGGTCGATGCTATCTCCAAAGGCCATATATGGTTTACATGGTAGAGCCATGATATGAGAAAATGGCACAAACAATTATTTTTATTTTTGTTCTGTTTACGGAATTAAAAGGCCATCACTACAAAAAAGTTCCTAATTGCAAGGGTTATTTTTACATATCGCGATAGACAATAACCCCTGCAAATTATTGTTGTTCAAAAAATTCCGCAATATGATCCATCACAATTAAGTTACTGGAGTTTTTATCAACCACCACTATTTAAATTTATTTTCTGGCAGCTATCAAACCCCTTTATTTAATGTGAACCTTGACTATCAAACCCCCATAATTTAAGCCTTTTTTTTATAGTGCATGCAGGATTTACCTCAATCTCCCGTGATGGAAAAGTTTGAAACTAGAGAGTTCAATATTTTAGAACTCTCTCTTTTGAGTGTAACTCCATGAAATAAAGATGGTTTATCACTATTAACTCTAATGATCAAACCATCAATTTAATGTCCAGCAAAGCCTCGACATCTTAACAGGGTCTACCACCAAATTCAATAACATGTTTATCATCTTCAGAGCTTTCAAAAATTATGTAATCTCTCTCTCCATCTAAAACATGGTCTTCAAGATCAGTTTCTTAATCTATTTGTTCTTCATCTTCTTCATTTTCTTCTAATATTTGATATAATCCAACAATTGACTTTGATATGGAATACGATTTATATATTAGAGACTTCAACTTCTAATAGATCTCCCTCAATGCTTTCTCCATTAACGTCACCACTAGTATATATAGTTTCAGATACTACTTCATGAGGATCTATTTCTTTGATTTCTTCAATAACTGTCTATTATCAGTATAGATCTGCAAAAGTTTCTTGCTTCATACTAATGACATCAGTGTCTTTCTTCTCCATGTGATCAACTGCATTGTATCTTGAATGCTCGATCCAATCTCTTTCAAGGTTGATAGAAACCATGGCATCTATTTCTCGAGCCTCAGCTAAGAAGCACTTTCCCTAATCATCTTCTTCTTCTTCTTCTTCTTCTTCTTCCTTTTCAATAGCTTTCTCAATCTGACTCATATTGTTCTCCTTGGCTCGGCAATATCTTTTGGTTCAAGCTCACCTGGAAAGAAAGAAGAACCTTTTAATTATTATAGCAACACTACAAGAAAAGAGACTTTTAATGACCATTTCTTAACGACGAGAAATGAATCCGGTCGTTATAAATATACTTATAGTGACCAAATTCTTTTCCGGTCGTTATAAATTTACTTTTAGTGACCAAATATTTTTTCGGTCGTTATAAATAAACCTATAGTGACCAAATTTTTTTCCGATCGTTATAAAAATACTTATAGCGACCAAATTATTTTACGGTCGTTACAAATACACTTATAGTGACCAATTCTTTTCCGATTATTATAAATACACTTATAGCGACCAAATCTTTTTTCGGTCATTAAAAATAAATTTTAATCTAACATTAACGAGGGGACAAATTTGATTTTTAAAAAGCATAACATGCCATTGTTAAAACATATTAGTTAGTGTAAAAATATGTTTAACTAATATGAGAATAAAGAGATCAAACCAAATCATGTTATAAGTGTAACAAGAGGTGTTTTGTTAATCATTCTGATAAAAATCCTCCATCTTTTATAATTTTGCTTATTCCATAAAAAAAAGTTTAATAAAAAGAAAAAAATATTAATTTATTATTTTCTAGTAACTCTATCCATCATTTGTATTATATTCAAATATATAAAATTTTGAAATATTATAAAAATATTTAGTTACAATCTTTTTGACATAATTTTTTTAACTTAAATATTTTCTTGATATAGTTTTTATATATGTTTTTATTTTGAGAGACAATTTATTTATCTTTACTTGACATTTTTAAAGATGCAAGATGAAGTAGGTCAAAACAAAAAATTGTAATGAAACAAAAAATTAACAATAAAAGTAATAATATTAAATATATAATTATGAGCTTATGAGATTAATTTAAGGTAGAAAAGTTAAATAAATTTGATCGTAAGTAATTTTCTCAAGAGGAAAGATGTTTCTCCACTTGCAAATTACCTCGATCAATAGATTTAAGAATCAGTATCCAGTAATAATGTTTCTTCTAATAAAAAAAATATATATTGTGCTGATTTTTTATTCCATTATTGGTTGTGAAACCAACAAGTGTATACAAAGAAAAATCATTTGTTTAAGTTAGAAAAGTATAACGTGAAATTTTACAAATAGAAAATTTAAAAACTTTACATGACATATAATCAACAACTAATTAATTAAGAAATCGTAATTTTTTTATTATTTAAAATTTAAGATGATATAATTGATTTGTATCTTCATAATAATTTTAATGATATTGAATTATTTATATTAGGTGTATATCATTAGTATAAAAAGTGAAACTAAAAGAAGTTGGGGGTTTTATCCATGAAGCAATGTGCAAAAAGTCAATATCTTAAGGTGCAAAATACAAAACAAACAATTTTAAGTCTAGAACTAGGAAGCCCAACTTTCTTTTTATATGGTTGTGAGAACAGAAACAAATTTTATATTTTATTGTGAATAATATTTGATTTTGCGAAAAAGTAAAAGGAAGATAATAGTTATTAGGAGTATTATTAATAACTTTACATGAAGTTTTTATACTTGTTTTTTGAAAAGTCATGTAGTTTGAAGAACTCATCCTCAGAAAAAGTGTAAAGAAGTATAAGCAACAGAAAATTTTGAAGCATAGGAAGAATGCATTTCATATTTCAAAAATTATTTTAAAATATTCTAGTTTAATTTTTATTTTATTAAGAGTTAAAAAATATAATATTATATAAATATGTATGTCTATATTTTTGTAGCTTTTACGCAATTGTAGTGAACTATGAAATTTTATATGAATATAATAAATTTGTATATTTTCATATGTGCATGTTTTTGTATGTTTTTGTGTGTAAAATACATACGGAGTTTGCACTTTTGCTGATTTGATTTGTGGTTATAATTAAGGTTTTAATAACTAGAACTGAAGAGAGACTTGGAGTAACTGGTAAAGATGTTGCCATGTGACTAGAAGGTCACGGGTTCAAACCTTAGTAACTTCATCTGGCAGAATTGCAAGGTAAGACTACTCTACAATAGATTCTTGTGGTTAGACCCCTCCTCGGAAGTGCACCGAGCTTGCTTTTTTTTTTAATAACTAGAAAATCAATTAGCGAAGGAAAAATTTGGTTGCTACAAAAAAGGTATAACAACCGGATTTTTGTCGTCGTTAAAGCTTTTGTAACGATCAAATTTAATTCGGTCGTTAACTTTTGACGACGGAATTTAATCCGGTCATTAACTTTTAACGTCGGAGCTACTAACGACCGGTGACGACAGGATTTGTATCGGTCGTTATTGACTAATAATGACCGGATTTTACCGAGCCAAGGAGAGCAATATGAGTCAGATTGAGAAAGCTATTGAAGAAGAAGAAGAAGAAGCTATTGAAGAAGAAGAAGAAGAAAAAGCAGCTATTGAAGAAGAAGAAGAAGAAGAAGAAGAAGAAGAAGAAGAAGAAGAAGAAGAAGAAGAAGAAGAAGAAGAAGAAGAAGAAGAAGAAGAAGAACTTCGTAGCTAAGGCTCGAGAAATAGATGCCATGGTTTCTATCAACCTTGAAAGAGATTGGATCAAGCATTCAAGATACAATGCAGTTGATCATACGGAGAAGAAAGACACTGATGTCATTAGTTTGAAGCAAGAAACTTTAGAAGATGTTTATACTAATGATAGACAGTTGTTGAAGAAATAAAAAAAGTGGATCCTCATGAAGTAGTATCTGTAACTTTATATACTAGTAGAGAAGTTAATGGAGAAAGCATTGAGGGAGATGTATTAGAAGTTGAAGTCTCTGATAAATCATCAGCGTTATCAAAGTCATTCGTTGGCTTATATCAAATATTGGAAGCAAATGAAGAAGATTAAGAACAAATAGATCAAGAAACTGATCTTGAGGGCCAAGTTTTAGATGGAGAGAGAAATTACATAATATTTGAAAGCTCTGAAGCTAATAAACATGTTATTGGATCTGATAGTAGATCCTATTATGATGTCGAGGCTTCGCAGGAAATTGATGGTTGGATAATTAGAATTTAATAGTGATAAACCATCTTTATATCATGGAGTTGTACTCGAAAAAGAGGGTTCTAAACTATTGAACTCTCTAGTTTCAAATTTTTCCATCACAGATGTGTCTCTAGAAAATGCAATTGTTGAGGAGCTAAGAGAAAGGGGGAACTCAAAAACTCCACTAGGAGATAATTCACATGGATCAATTATTGATAAAGAATCTTCTTCACTTAAAGAAGGAAGAGGAGTCCAGAAGAAACTGTCGAGAATTTTACCAAGGAGTGGCTCAAAGCTTCGTTTGAGTTCCTCCACGACAAGCGCGGGATAGTTTCCGACAAACCACTTTAAGGAGCAGTGTGAAAAGTAAAGATGATTTTTCGGAGGTACAAAAATCCTAGATATTTTGTAGAATTCTATATTTTTGCAGAGTAATATCTTTGATATTTGTATTTAGGAAAAATCTAAATATTCTACAGTATTAGATATTTTAGAAAGATATTTTATTATATAATAATCAAGATTTTTGTTAGATATTAGAAGATAATATCTAGATATTTCTTGTAGAACAATATCTAGAAGCATCCCAACACATGTACAAATAGGGATGACCATTAGGCATTTGTAAACAACAACCACCCAAACCATGATGATCAAAATTGATCAAGAAAAAAACTTTTGACAAACTAGAATGGTCTTTCATAAGGAAACCCTTATATACTTCAATCTACCTATCAACCTAACTAAACTAATAAGGTCAGGTATCTCATTAAAAGAGTAGCAATCCTAGTAAATGGAGACTGCATGGATTTCTTTAATCCCACAAGAGGAATTAGACAAGACGACCTTCTATCTCCATATAATGTATGGAAAGACTATCTCAAAAAATTGAAAGGGAAGTACGGGAGAGGAGGTTTATCACAATCAGCGTATCAAAAAAGGGGCCAAAACTATCTCACCTCTTTTTTGCAGATGATTTGATTCTTCTGAGTAGGGAAGGCAAAGAGGATGCCCACCGTAAACCAAATCCTTTTAGGTATTAAAAAATTCCATGGAGCTTTACTCTGTCCTATTATTTACTATACACTAGCTTCATATATTCTTAGTATTTTTGTAAGCTATGAGCTCCTTCCTTGGAGTTTTTAGTTTATGTCCCCCAGCCCACAAGTTTAATTGGTGATTGAATCAATCAAAAACAAAAAAAAAAAAAAAACTGTGATATGGTACGTGGTCTCATGTAGTTAGAAACAAGTTACTTGTCGGGAGAAAGGACTACGATAGATCGAGATATGGTGGGATGGGTAAAATTTTCACTCATTATCATAAAGAAAATATTATCCTCGAACACATGTTTACACCAAATTTTACATGATTACACCTATATTACATATCGTTAAATACTTTCATGTAATTTGTATTAATTTGAGTCTAGAAAATCACAATACACAAGAAGAAACTAACCACAAAAAATACATAACATAAAGGTGCTTATATATTTTTATTAATAAAAGTCAGTTTAAAATACAGAAAGTATAAATAATAGTATTATACCTAAGTTGCATTATCCCTTATATAGGCAATTGCTTGAGCTTACTATTAACAAAAAGAATTAACAACGCATATTTAGCACAAGAAGATTGTCATAGAGTAGTATCATTAGTTTTACAAACTAAATAAAAACAAATAGTGCCTTTATAGTGTAAAATATTTTTCCTTTCACTCCAATTCATCAAGAAAACACTAGCAATTAGCAAAGCATATACACATATTACACTTTCTTGAACAGTTGAACTTCTTGGGTATGGAAACAGTGATGAAGTTGGAAATAGAAACTGCAGTGCTAATATCTTATTGTAGTGGTCATGGCAAGATTGAGCTTTCATGTCCGAAAAAAAAGTGAAAGAAAGTCCACCAAAGATAAGAGTCATGAACACATTTTGACCTCCAGCAAACAGAAAGCTCTTTGCAAGCAAGCAATGGACCTTTCTTTGTTGTTTGGGATTCAATTCGCTATAATCATTTTCTCAATTGTTGGTGACCTGTTTGTACGTGATAAGTCAGATTCTGAATCTATTGATATGGCTTACAATCGATTTAGCATCTGGCTTACCATGTACAAATAGGTCACCAACAATTGAGAAAATGATTATAGTGAACTGAATCCCAAACAACACAGAAAGCTCCATTGCTTGCTTGCAAAGAGCTTTCTGTTTGTTGGAGGTCAAAATGTCTTTATGACCCTTATCTTTGGTGGAATTTCTTTCATTTTTTTCGCACATGAAAGCTCTTTCTTGCCATGACTACTACAATAAGATATTACCGCTGGAGTTTCTGTTTCCAACTTCATCAAAGTTTCCATACTCAAGATGTTCAACTGTTCAAAAAGTGTAATATGTATATATGCTTTGCTAATTGCTAGTGTTTTCTTGATGAATTGGAGTGAAAGGAAAATGTGTTACTTATTTTTATTTAGTTTGTAAAACTAATGATACTACTCTATGACAATCATCATGTGTTTAAATTTGAGTTGTTAATTTCTTTTTGTTATATACCTCTTAGGTTTTATTAAGAAAACCTTTCTTCAGTCATTTGTTTAGTCATAAAGGACCTTCATGATCATATTCATAGCTTTCATAAATCTTTAGTAAAATTTATTGTCATTTAAGTCATATTTCATTGGTATGTAAGATAAATTTGGTGGGTTCAATGTCAATTCGTCTTGATATCATACAATCTAAGATAATTATGCTTAATCCCAATGAAATTTATCAATTAGTACAGTAGACAAATTCGCTCACCATTAAATGTCAAAACCCTAGATAGCTTGACATAGGAATACCATGTAAACATAAACATTTTACAATTGAATATCAATTTGTAACAAAATGAGTCATATAGCAGTAAATGAATCATGATAAATGTATTTGAAGTAAAACCATAGATAGACATCCATGAATTTTGCATAAATAAGATTGGGAGGTTTTGGACTCCATTGATGGGAGGTACCCATGGATGAAATTCACATACCTTAGATTAAATCCATGGAGGAAACCTGGATGTTGGAGAAGAAAGCTTGAAACCCTAGATTGAAGCTTTCATGAAGCTCAGAGGATGAGAGACTTTGAGCAATTTGTGTGTTTTAAGAATTGGAATGAAATGAGAGTGTATTGATGAGAGGGGCTGGAAAGTTTTGGGTTAAAACGACGTAGTTTAGGAGTTAATGGGTAAAAAATGACCAAAGAACCCTTCAATAAAAATTGTTTGTACAGGGACCACGAGAAGGTCTACGGGTTGTATATGGGTCTATGACTCTAGGTCCTAGGTTCGTATAAAGCAAGCACCAATTTGGGATTTCTGATTCTCATCTACGAGACCTCCTTCTATGATCCATCATTTGGACCACGACTCAAAGTATTGTCCCCTCCTATTCATTCACCAAAAGTCCAGAAACATGACGTTTTTACCCCAAATCACTACTTAAATTTACAACTCATAGTTCTATTTACGGGGCTGTCAGATCCCCTCTTACATGGACTGCACACCTTGTCAAATTTCGTCCCTTCAGTGCTCCATCTACAAGGCCTATGTACAACTTGTACTTCCAAGTAGGGCTTGTCTTGTTAGGTCATAACTTTGATACTGAAACCAAGAAAATTGCCCAATAATGTTACCCATCCACGAGACTGGTCTATGACTCATGGTTACGACAACGAACCGTGGTTAGGCCTCATAGCTGGAACCAAAAATTTAAAATTTGAATATTTTTTCCTTAAATCTAATTTTTCCACTTACGGGATATTACAATATCTCTCCATTGAAAATATTCGTCCTTGAATGCGACCAAAGCAAGCTTAAGTAGAATAAATAAGCAGCTAACAATCCAACATGAATTCAACTTAAATATTATTTGCGTAAAATTTTCAAACGTATGCATCAATTATCATTCAAATATAGTTTTATGTGTTGCATGCATGTAATTCCTATTCTTTAGCATAATACATAAATATGTCCTTTGAATTGGTTTCCATTGGCATTTATGCCCTCTAAATTTGGATGTGCACGAGTAGACACTTAATCTTGTATAAAATTAAACAAGTAGACACATATGTCATACATAGTATAATACACATAGGATGCCATAAGTGTGTCTATTTTTAAAATTTTCTATTCTTTAAGTGCCTACTTATGCATACCGAAAATCAAAGGGCATAAATGCTAATTGACGCCAAGTTAAAGGTAAGTTTTTGTATTATGCCCTTTTTTGTTTTTTAATAGAGCACTTAGTAATTCATTTGAGCTTGTCTGACTTGTAGAAATGTGAAACGGTAAAGGGAAATTACAGATTTATCAGGTAAGTTCACTTTTTTTTTCTTTTAACGTTTCACTTGGTGTCAGATAACAACATTGATGTTTGACTTTATTGTTATTGTTACTTCCTCTATATATATTTTGGAAGAATCCATCCACCCAATCTCTCACCTCCTGTGGAGGTGGGGGGTTTGGCTCGGACCCCTACCTTGTGTATTATTTAAACAAAAGAATACAAGAAAGGGATCAAACCTTACCTCTAGTTACAAGGGGATGAGAAGGAAAGGGAAAGTGGTAAGAGCTCCAATTTTAAAGGTAGCTAAGATAGACAAAAGAATAAGCTACCATTTACGTGAGATGACCGAGGCCTTCAGAGTTTGTTTGTACAATGTACCTTCAATTTCTAGACTAATCAACACCTTCTTAGACCATAATGAAGTGAATGATCAGGGAGGATCAAAAGTACAACATGAGTGCTTCTTAACCTTTCTCCTAAAGTTGGCCAATTGTAGCTTATTCATGCGCAATGGGCCTCTTGCTTCCAATGGGAGATCATTTTCATCGAGAAAGATTTTTTGCTCCTGTATGGTTGTAGCATACTTAGCAAGAGCGCCCGCAACTTCATTGCTTTCTCTATAGCGATGTGGAATTGTAATGTTTCTTCGATGCATCTTCTTCCCGATGTCCTCCATGATCTTACGAAGTTTCCATGGCACTTGGATTTGTCCTTGCAACATTTGAATAATGAGCATCGACTCAAGTTCCACTTCAAGCCCAAAAATTTGTTGGTTACAACACTAACTAATACGAATTAGCACAGCTTGAGCTTCATTAAAATTGTTAGTATAGAATTGGGTGTTATACGCAAAAGCCATAAGCATGTCTCCATTTCTATTCCTAACAATTCCTCTGGCTCTAGCTTTGTTGATTAGAGGCATAAAGCTTCCATCTGTGTTGAGCTTCCAACTGTTAGCCAAAGGTTTGTTCCAATTGACTAGCAAACTACTGATCGTGGGCTTGTAATGTTCTGCTATCCAGCGAATATCCTTACAGCTCCATGTCTCCTCCATATTGCTAAATATTTTCCCCATTGCCACCTTCACTTGAAATAAAATTTGATTACAAAGTCTAGCAATAGAGATGTTTTTGTTTTCATACCTTTTTGTACACCTGGCTTTCCATAATTCCAAACATGTAATGCAAGGAGTAATATGAATGAGGAAGTGATGTACTATGTTCTTTGGGGTAACATTCCACCACTGTAAAAGTCTATTTAGCACATTTGTTCTGTTGAACCTCATGCCTAATGGATGTGATATTTGTTGCCATACTTTAATTGCAATATCACTTTCTGCAAAAACATGATCTTCTGTCTCAAGTTAGGGGCAAATCTCTTTATATTACTGTATAAAGGAAGTTTCTGTTTCAAGAGTCTCCACATGAAAAATGAGATTTTGAAAGGGATTTCCTTTATCCAGATTGTTGAATAAAGAGGAGAGGGATTACTCTTTTGTCTGAACAATTAAAAAGCAGAAGAACAAGAGAATTGGCCAGAGGAGGAAAGAAACCAAGTTGCATGATCATTAGTGAATTGATTGCTAATAACAATCTCAGTGATGATGTCCATAATATCATTTGGAAATTCTTGTCGAAGAGAATCCAGATGCCAATTATTATCATGAAGGTAATTACTTATCAGAGTGTTGCCAGGCTTAATTGGTGGATCTGTTAGACTGTAAAGGGAACCTTGCCTAGGGAAACTCTTTCATACTTCAATTTACCTATCAACCTAACTAAACTAATAAGGTCAGGTATCTCACTAAAGAGTAGCCATCCTGTTAAATGGAGATTGCACAGATTTCTTTAATCCCACAAGAGGAATTAGACAAGACGACCCCCTATCCCCGTATTATGTATGGAAAGACTTATTTTATTTAATCCCACAAGAGGAATTAGACCAGACGACCCCCTATCCCCATATTATGTATGAATAGACTATCTCAAAAAATTGAAAGGGAAATACGAGAGAGGAAGTTTATCACACTCAGTGTATTAAAAAAAGGCAAAAACTATCTCACCTCTTCTATGTAGATAATTTGGTTCTTCTGAGTAGGGAAGACAAAGAGAATGTCCACCATAAACCAAATCCATTTGGATTTTTGCCAATCATAAGGGGCAACTCATTTGCTACTATAAATCAACATTGATATTTGCACGAACTGTACAAAGGAAGTCTGAAGAGACATCTTACACACCCCTTGTCTGAAGAGACATCTCACACACCCCAGATATTAAATGAGCACCTTCTTTGTTAAGTACCTGAGTTTCCCAATCTTCACCAAAAACCCCTCTCTAAAAGACTACCAATTCATAATTGACAACATTAGCTAAAGCCTGCTTTAACAATATGTCAACTCGTATGTTGCAATATATTAAATTCCCATCTACGATAGAGAAAAAAAATTATCAAATACAAAAGAACTTCACATGAGGTTCAGCTAGTGATAAAAGAAAGTTACATATGCTAGGCTGGTCGACTATAACAAAGAATAAAGTTGAGGGAGGACTGGGAGCACAAGACACAGAGAAGAAAAATGATGCACTTCTAGCAAAACTACCATGGTGAGCATATTCCAATCCATCCTCTCCATGGGAAGCTTTGCTAATTAACAAATAGTCCCTAGCGGACTGACCACAAATCATATCTCTGAAATATCAAACAGCAAGAAAAATATGGAGGAATGTGAGTTTGGGATGGAATGTCTGCATTAAGGGATTAAGGTGGATGCTAGGGGATGGGACTACTATGTCACTGTGGCACAATCTATGGTTGGATAACAACAGTACCTATAGGGACCTCATCCAGGGTCCTCTAAAAGAATCCGAAAACAAGATGAAGGTCTGGGATATCATTTCCAATTCGAGGACGTGGCTATTGGATAGAGTATCCTTTGAGTTGCCATAACACTAAAGGACACAATTCTTGGTACCTATATACTTAGCTCTATACGCGCAAAAGACAAAATGTTATGGGGCCCCAACTAAAAAGGGACACTAACCACAAGCTCCATACATAACTTCATAGAAACACAAGGTAGAAAAACATATGAAAGAAATAGTTTGTACAATTGGATATTGTCAGTGCAATGTCCAAACAAGACTAGTTTTTTTATTCTCTGTCTTTGTAAACACGGTGGACTACCAACCTGTAATTATCAGCACCATATAGGTTTAAAAGCAAAAAACTTGCTACTATTGCAGTGAGAAATCAGGAATCACACTGGCTAGAAGACTTGAGAAATGAAAATCAAAGTGTAAGCAAATTCCTTTAGTGGAACCAAATCCTACCCTTCTACTTGTGGAATATATGGTTAGTTGGGAATGACAATTACCACAGTAAAAAAATAGTTAGCATAAACTACAAAGCTCCCCTTAACCTTGCACTGGAGTACTTCAGCCTAATGACCCATTGTAACAATGTAGCCCGCAAGTATATTGCCCACCTTGGACCCAAGCTTGCACGATTTTAAAATGTGTCCCTAGTTGGTAAGGTCTACTTACGTATACACCCAACATCTTCCATGTATTTCTCCAAATATGGGACTTCTTATCTTAAGAAGGGTATTTACATACACTCCCTCTATGGGCGCAGTGTCCTCTTTGATGTTTGCTCCACCTCATGAAATTTGCTAGACTCAATACTGAGGTTTGCCCCGCCTTACCAGAATTTGCCTAACCTTAGTTGAACTCGAGCTTAAAGCGACAAGGCTGATACTGGAGTGGATCTGATATCATTTGTAATGGCCTAGCCTACTAGGGATATTATCAGATTTGGGCTGGGCTTGCATGGCTTTAAAATCTGTCACTAGTAGATAAGACCTGCTTACTTAGGTATCTATCATCTCTCCTATATTTTATCAATGTGGGACTTCTTATTTTAAGAAGAGTATTTGCACACATCCTCCAAAAGCTCCAAAGGTACTATCCTGCTTGAAATGGAAACTGCCAAATGCAAAATTTAAACTCAATACAGATGGTGCAGTGGATAGTAACACAGGTAAAAGGGTAATAGGGGGCATAATAAGAGACAGGAATGGAAGTGGATAATAAAGTTCATGGGAAACCTATTCTCGATATCAAACATCTTGGCTGAGTTAAAATCCCTAGAAAAAGGACTAAGGATTATTGTTGAGCATAATGTTCTTCCACTACAAATTTCTTGCCACGCCCTAAGAGGGTACCCTTGGCGTGACCAACACTCAGATATTATTGTTAGTCCTCAAACGAACCACTTGGCCTCATCACATTCATTCAAACACAATCTAAGAGCGGAAGACATCAATAATCAGGAATAACTTAATAGGAAGAAATAAACCAAGCAATAATCAAGTCCAAAAGCAAACCAATTTATCAAATTAAATAAATAAGACTAGTATGAATTAAACTAGCCGACAATAACATGCAATCACAACTCGATAATCTAGTCTATGAAGCATCTATCCATCTAATTAAGTGTTGTCAATAACAGGTCCATGGCTACCTCAAAACAAAATAAAAGGGCTAAACTCCAAGCTATAAAAGAAATGTGGTATCTTTCGAAAGCAAGGGAGGACTCACCAATCAGCTGAATATGAATGGGTCCTCAACGGTGCACCTATTAATGACCTCTAGTACCTTTCTTTGCATCATGGAAAGATGCAGGCTCAAATGGACTTCAGTACATGGAATGTACGATTATGTAAAATGGCAGGAAGAAACATACATCAAGCTAGAATACTATCAACTCAAATAAAGGAAATAAGAAACTTGATCAAGATGTCATAAGTCTAAAGCAAAAGTAAGGTTTAGACAGAGACAAATCATATACAATCTAATCCAATAAAAGTACTATCAAGACCTATTTGGGAAGTTTCTCTAACTAATAACCATTACCTATGAGCCGATGATGATACAATGAAGCAATGTCATTGTCCACCCATCCAATACCTTGCGAGGATAAGTGACACTCCCATTCAATCAATCCCTCTTTAAGGACTTTAGAGGTATGGCCCCTATCAATCATCCTATGTTGACAGCATAGTTATTAAGTTCAAGTTAGACTTATTTACACTCGATTTGGTACTCGATACACCTCCCAAGACTCAATGCTCATAAAATAATTCATCCAATCAACTCATAAAGCCTCTTAACAATCCAACATAATCAAGCCTTTTGGCCTATCAACCATCCAATCAGTTTTCAATCACATCTTTCAAGAGGGGTTAGAAAATCTTAAGAAGACTATAATTCAGACTAATCATTTGAGTTTAATTTATGAGAACTCATAGGACCATCTAGTTCTATCAACATTATCATCATGCTCACATCACCTTCAGAATCAATATTCATCATGTCAAAGCATTAGACTCATCTCCTAGGTTCAGCATGCAACTCTTTTATTAAATAATATATAGGGTTTATGAACTAATACATATAAAAATATTTATTCAGTAAATAAAGTTCATGATGATCATCAAGAATATAAAAATACATAGAATATATAGTTTACAAGAAAACCTTTAAAGAGCCATGCATGAGGACTCCACTATCTAAACAATGATCACCCGACATATACTAACATTTTATCAGATTGCAGGTCTAATGTGCCAGTTGGGAACCCCCTATTCCAACATAGTTACCGTGAAAAGAACCAAGTGGCAGACAATCTAGTAAAGGAAGGCTATAAGTTAGAGATGGTAAACTTCAATTTGTTACGGTAGTTCCTTCGTTGATTGCAGTAAAGAAGTTGGACGTAGATAATTCAGGAACTCTTTTTGCAAGCATAATGCCAACTACTAACAGTAAATATTTTAATCATCCATCACATCCCCCTTACCATTATCCTATTGTACTAATGTCTAATAAGTTATAACATATTACTATCATTTTTTTAAAAAAAGGAAAAGGGTCCCTGAACTTTTTGAAATGGAGCAGCAATACTCGTCCGTTACGTTTTGGCTTAAAAATACTCCTTAATTAAACTTTGGCTAGAAAATATCCTCTCTCTGACAGATACAAAAAAGGACCCCGAACTATCAAAAATGGAGCAAGAATACCCCTTCTTTAAAATTTTGCAAGAAAAAAAATCCTCTCTCACGGAAATGACACCATGCATATTATATGGATAAAATGCACGTGATCAGTCCACATGAAATTCCATTTAGGGACCCAAGAAGTTTTCTTCTTGAATATTAGTTTCAAGACTAGCCTTTTCATATCGATCAAAAGAGACTGTTATTTCACTTGCAAACGTCTCAAAAAGTTAATCTCTTAATGATAACATTGATTCATCCTTGTTATAATTGTTGTCTCCTCCTTCAATTAGTTTCTTGAGTTCAATAGGATCTAATTCTTCAAATTTTCTGAACCTACGAAGTTTGTATAGTAATTGTTGTGCTCATGTTAGCAACGTAACACTATAAGTTATCATTTCCAAGGGATAACTCATTTCCAACTATAAATAAATATTTTTTTTAAAAAATATAGTAAGAATCTGAACTATTCAAAATTTGACAAAAATTGATTTGAAGATGGGTTGTGATTGCATTTTTTCATGAAAAAAAATATATTTTAAATATCAACTTCAAAATTTTAGCAGTGGGGTATTATTTAGCCAAAAACTAATGAAGGGTATTTTTGCTTCATTTCTAATAGTTAAGGGGTATTTTTGGCCCTTTTTCATTTCTGTTAGGACGAGAGGTATTTAATCCAGAAATTTAACGAAGGGGTTTTTTTGAGCAAAAAATTATAACGGAGAGGTATTGTTGAACCAAAACATAACGGAGAAATATATCTGCTCTATTTTAAATAGTTCAAGCGTATTTTTCGCCCTTTTCCCTTTAAAAAAGATAACATAGAAGTGTAGAAATTATTCACAATGACGAGTGATGGGAATATTAAACACGAAACTAACTATTTTCCCAAAAAATGCATACAGAATTTGAAAACTCTTAATGTGCATCTACAATAGATAAATGAGCTTTGGCTACATCTGAAATTCTTTTTTTGTAATAGTTATTAACACAAGCACATTGTTCAACGTTCAAAATGACAAGTACTTTTAGTACTCTTGCATGTCATGCCGCTCCACTTGCATGAACCTTGGCTTGAAGCTGTTCAAAATTTTAATGTTTGATGCCATAAATTTGCTGAAGTTAAGAAAAGATTGGATAAAAAAAAAAGTATTCACATTACATTTTGGGACATTTGAGCTAATTTTATCCTGATTATAAAATCATAAATACTGATAAAAGTAGTGGATAAATAAAATAAATAGTTGAACTTATTACCAAAACATTTAAGTGAACATACACCAGGAGAGTTGATAAAATTATATCAAGCAACATACTGACATATATTAATAAAATCAAACCTAAATAAATTTGATTAGTTTCTTGATTTTTCCAAGCTCAAACAATATCTAACCATTGTGTCATTTGAATAAGCGTGTACTTTTTCATTTTTCATTTTGTGTTGCCCATTATACTACAGTGTTAATATGATTTATACACTTACGTAGCTAAGACACACGTACAATCCACGTGTCCATGCTAATTCAAATCACAAAAAGAGTAATTGAATGATTAAGATCTGATTATTGGCAAATTTTTGCTCAAACTTGGAGTTCATGAATCTAAGTGAATAATTAAATGAGACTCAATAAAAAGAGGACAAACTCACAATACATAAGAAAGAAACCATTACTATGGCAACAAGTACTAATTGCATTAAGAATTAAATAATCCAAAAGAAATTTGCAAATAAAACTAGTTTGTCACTTGAGAAATAAAAAAATACACAACCACGGGCCACTTAACATACACTAATCTGAAATGGTAAGCAACCTTAAGTCAAGAATATAATCTGCCCGTTGGTATTTGCGATCAATTGCCTACTCAGTTGCTGGGGGATCAACAAGTTGAGTACCCTTGGGAACGTCGTCACAACCCTCAGACTTGAGCTTTTCCTTTTTAGGAATGAAACTACTCACAACCACCACCTGTTAGTGAACTGAAAATCATTATCAAGTACAACATATACACTCAAACATAACAGTGAGAACATCCCAAGACTTTGATTTAGTAATAAGAGAGAATTAAGCATGTAATGTGCCAATTATGCACACAACAAAATTCAAAAATCGAATCCTATCACAAACAAAAGCCTCCTGCTTATGTGAGCAATATAGGTGTGAGACCATTATTCAGAGAAATTTGAGTCATTCACTACTAGTCAATCCAAAAGGAGAAGAAAAAAAATATGAAACCAAGGACAAAAGTAGTTAGAATAATACCTGTACTGGAGTAGCAGCGATGAGCATTCCAGCAACATTACCACCAAAAACACTGTGATCTGGCCTTGATAGTAACATGTTAAGACTGCTTGTTGTACTATTTCCTGATGGCATGAACCACCCTCTCAATGAGAGAATGGTAAACAGACCCTGCATATAAATAATAAAAGAATGCTTGATGAGCAATAACAAATAGGACTGCTAGAAGACAATCAATGTACTTGATTATTACCTTTATCAAATTCAAGAGCTTTTGCTATCAAAAAAGGAATAGGGGCGAGAAATTAAAATAGTATATTCTATCTGACTATAAAAAAAAGCGGAGCTAGAAACTCATATGTTATCCGCCAAATCCAAAAGCTTTTGCTAAAATAGTGTGTTAAGTTTTTATTAATATTTAAAATTGCTACTCTAAAATCAAGAACTCATAAATTTGACTGCAAATGAGTTCATCAAGCAAAACCCGAAAAATCTAACTAAATGTAAATATGTCTGAATTACCTAATTTAATTAAACAAAGTATAATCATTCAAGTTTGAATCTTAATTCTAAATTGAGACAAATTCATCAACATCCACTAGGCTAAGTCATGATATACTATAAGAATACTGACAAAGTTGATAAAACATGTCCTCATGGCATACATAGTTTTGATAGTTTTGGTAGAAGAAGCAAACACCTAATAGCTCAGGTAAAAAATTCATAATCATAAAAATAATGATACTTCAAATGTGTTTTTGATCATTTTTCTTTAGAATTATATTTCGATTTGAAAAATACTAGTTAAATAACAATGAATGATTCTTTGAAAGATAATAGACACAAATGGGCTAGAGGGACTACATCTAAAAGAATATACTCTATTGGTCCTTTCTCCTAAGTCAAAAGCAATTGTTACCCTAATATACATCTAAATAAACACCAACAAATCAAATTTCTAGATCACATAGCCAACAAACTCTAGTAAGAAGTAAACAACATATACATAGAGTCATAAACTAACCAAACATAAGCTACCACACATGAAAGGCAAAAAGGTAAGTGTGTTTAGGTTGAAATTCACACACACCTCATGTGTCACAGTGTAACCACCCATTGCAGAGTGTCGGAGGGTGACACAGCATACGTCTCCAGTTGCACATACAATACCAATTTCCATTGGTCCTTGATTTGAGAAAGCTATTACCTTAGATATAATGTCCTGCATAAAGATAATAGTTTCGTTTCATGTAGTAAAGTCAAACAAAAATTCATGAGACGTGAAGTTTCCAACTTTAAATAGAAAGTTTTATGGATATGATACAAATATTATGTTCTAGTTACATTAGACTTATCATTTTTAAGAGATAGGGCTATGAGCCCCATAATAATTCTGTCAAGGTTCAGTGCTTTTTCTTTACCTTCCTCCACAAATTTAAAGCCTTCAAGTAATTAGTTAAAATGTTTCAGATAAAAAATAGTATATATTTCCTAAAACATAAGGAGATCAAAACAATAGTATAGATTTATTTCATCATTAGAGAGTCAATCAAATTTTGTAGTTTGATTTTTTTATTTCTTCCTCGAGTACTTGTTCATCAATTAATTATTGGTGTATCAACCTAAAAAACATAACAAGAAAATGAAGCCAACAAAAAAATAAATGCAACAGTAAACCAATTTCTTCCTTTTTTTCTCATATAAAATTCAAAACTCAAGCATGTTATAAAACAACAATACAAAATATTTTAAAAATATATAGGTAAATCTAAGAATTACGAATCATGATATAAAAGAAATGTATCCTTTAGGCTAAAGATTCGTAGTTAAGTACCTCCCCAATATCCACATGAATTACCTGTGGCATACCAATTACACCTGTCAACCATCAGAAAAATTCAATAATCAGTAACTACAGTAATAAAGTTAAAAAATATTCTATATTAAAGATATATATAAATTAAAATTTGCCAAATTATAAGAAAAATGAAGACATATACACCCAAAAAGTTTTCATGATTCGGCGAAATTTGAGAAGAGTTAATACCAATAGAAAACTTTTGGGAATCCATAGAATAGAAAAGTTGTTTTCACTGTTATTCTACTAAAGGACTTTGTTGAGAGGATGGGAAAGAAGGGGCTCGGGAATAGAGAGATGAAGGTGAAGAAAGTTATACAATTTCTAGGGTTTTATCAGTTTTACTTAATGTGTAAGAATTTGACCATATCTAGTAGAATTTGATCATATCTAGTGAATTGAATTTTCTAAATATAAAATTTTCAAATGTTTGCACAAATTGTCCCTTACATTAGTGATATTTAATTATTACCCCTATTTTTTTTCCAATAAAATATTCTTCATTGTTAAAAAAATTTAATTATTGATCCACTCCAATTTATGGAAGAAAATTAAGTTCACTTTTAAATTTAATTTTTTTAAATGAATAAATCAAGCACAACCTCAAGAGCTAAAAAATTGATATTAGCAAACCCCTCGGGAGCTCAATTACTGAATTGGGGTCCTAGAAAACCCCTCGAGAGTTGCTTCCCATCCTCTGTTGCCAGCTAAAGATCTAATCCTAACCGTCTGCCAAAAGAACACGTGACACTCAACACTAATACAAGAATTCATACACGACTAAAATGAAAGAAGTAAAAGAGGATTTTCTGTCAAGACCCGGACTTTGTACGACTTAAATGTAGCATGAAAATTTGATTTCAGAAAAGTTTTGGACCAAGGCGACGCTTTATGGGAGCCCTCACGGTCCGAGTGAGGTCACGCGGCCCGTGTGGAGGCCCCGTGTGGAGCCTCCATGAAGTGGCCCTTAGCCTTTGGAGAATGTTTGGCCCTTAAACATGGTGATTTAAACTAAGGCACACCACACTTGGACCCCTCACGGTCTGTGTTACACTTCACGGACCGTGTGGTGGCCTTGACTTGAAATCCCATAGTTTTGGGACCAAGTATGGTCACAAGGCCAAGTTCATGGCTTGTGTGGGGTGTCACATCCCGTGCGGCCATCCGCAAAGCTTCTGGAATGAAATATTTTCTAAATATGGAATCACCGTCTCGTAACTTGATCGTGGAATGCTTCTAATGAGAGGGGTATGGGCAATGTTACGACGTGTGTGGCTTCCCGTGAAGCTGACTTCGTTGAAAAATTCTAAGTATGAGATATTCAAGATAAAGCTAAGTTCACATTGAATCCTTCAATTCAAGCTTATTTATGTTGTTTAAGGCCATAGTGGATCTCCTACATCATGCCAAGTTCAAAGGAATTCCATTGGCTAAGTTTTTCACAAGTACCGATAGAAGGATCAACTTTAAATGGTCATATATATAATTTAAAAAAAAGAACTAGGTGGCCCAAAACCTATCAAATTGAAGCTCTTTGAATTATCTTTCCAATGCATCTAGTTTCACCTCATTTTGAGTTCGAAGTAAGAAGTTATGTCATTTTTCGTAGAAGAGCTTCACGACCCGTGTCGCTAACCGTGTCAAGTTCCGTTTAAAATTCAACGGGACGTTTTATTGAGGTGTTTTTGATATTTTAACCCATCCCCAAGGCTTTTAAGACCTTTTAAACCTACCTTTATATTCCTAAACTTCTCCTACACTAATTCTAAACCCTCATTCAAGACTAACACTTAGTTTATAGAATTAGACTCTCAAAATTCTCTCCAAGTCTCACCTTCAAGATTCAAGCTAGGATTCAATTGGGGTTTCAACTTCAAGCTAAAGTCTTCCCATATTCCTCTTCCTAAGCAAGGTATGTGGGTTTTGATCCTTGGTTTCTTTCAACCAAGGAGACCCACACTCTTTCAGGTGATTTTTCATGAAATTAAGCTTACTTTAAATGTGGGTTTTTATTATTTTGATTTATTAAATTCAATTGATGTATGAGTTGTACTTTATTTATGATTTTAAGTTCCTTTAATCCCTAATATGATGGTTTGCATTGAGATTATGAAGTTATGAAAGTGCATGTTCCCTTTAAAACTTGTTTTGTGCATGGGTGATCTATATTATGATTTAAATGTGGATTTAATTATGGATTTGATTTAAATGTGGATTTAATTATGGATTTACTTCAATTCATATTATATTGTTGATTTTAGATTGAATCTCAATTACCCATGCTATTCCCACATCATTTATAGCATATACATTTATAAACATTGGATTTTATGGAAATTATAAAGTGGTTTAAGCCCAATTATGTTTTATGATATGATTTTGATAAGGTATTGGTTATGACAAGAATGTGATTACATAAATATTTATGGTTATGGCTCTTTGAGCATTTTGGGTACTTGCACCATCTTGTATATTTGAATGAACTATTCCTATGCATGACTATTATGTCTACAAGCTATGATTTGACATTTGAGCCTAAGTATGAATTATTATGAATGATGTTTAGCTTCTAAGCCTAAGATTGCATTGAAATGATCTGGAAATGACCATTGCCTCTTTTGAAAGCATACATATACATACGTATATGTATTCTTGTGGGATGACGACTTAGCACTGATGGATTGAGGGTCCCCTCTCTTTCCTTGAACTATGTGCCTAGCATAGGTTATGTGAAAATCCTACCTGAAATGGGGATGCCCGTAAGGAAGGTTTCTTCATACGGCATTGGGATGCCCGTAAAGTGAAGTATGATATGATATGGTATATGTGAAAATCTTATCCGAAATGGGGATGCCCATAAGGAAGGTTGCTTCATACGAAATGGGGATGCATGTAAGGTGAAGTATGGTTTACCTTTGGCAAGTAGACCACCTATTTACCGATGAGGGGATTTCATCGGAATTCCAAGTAATAGCTCGCTTGGTCTTACTCTTGTCGGTTGAGGTCACATCCCCACTATATATAACCATTTTAGCATTTCATGCATCATGGATTTCATGGCATATTGTATACTACTCTTCTTTGGATATATGATTCTGTCTATATTATGTGCCCTTGTCATCTAACATTAAAATGCAGGTTTGATAAGTCATACATTGCATGCCCACTGTAACGTCCATCAAAATTACCAAAATACCCCAAAAGGAGGGGTATGCGCGTAACACATTTTCCAATGTTCATATGGCAAATTTGAGACTGGATTTTAGATCATCACGAAAAATTGAGTGCGACAATGGTCTCCAAATCTAAAGATAATTTTTCAACCCGAAAATCAAAATAGTGTCGGTGCACGACGGAGTCGCGTCACACCTCTATAGCGGATTTACACTTGTTTTTTTTTTAATTTTTTGACGGGATTGGAAAAACTCCTTCAGAAACATTTAAGAGAAAAATATGTTGTCCGCGTCGCGGACTTGGCTATTTCGAGACTAAAATTTTTTAAAATTTTGTGAGGGGCATTCCGGTCAATTCCCAACCCCTCCTAAACTCAATACACAATCTAATTTGGTCGTTTTTATGTAAAAAGGGTCTAAAACCCCATTCTAAGTCCTTTTTTAACAATTTAAAAAAACTAGAGCTTGAGGAAAGAGGAGAAGAGCTTTAGATTGAAGAATTCAAGGGAGAATCCTTAAAGGTGATTGTTGATAGCTTCATCCAGGTATGAAAGGCTAAACTAGAAGCATGAGATTGTCCTCTCGTGTGCCCATAGATGGTTATAGAGGAGTTGAGTGTTCATGAGACCCCATGCATGTTCTTAAACTGATTATTGAATATCTTCTTTTAAATTATGTCTATTTTCATGTACTTTTGTATGTTGATGATCATCATAAACGTATTTTCTTGAATTGGATATTTTCATTAGAAATTGTGTAACCCTATATGACTATTTTGAAAGCATACACGAATGAACTTAAGGATTGAGTCTAGTGCCTTGATTGGAGGATGTCTATTGTGATTGTGATTGTGATTGTGATTGTGATTGTGATTGTGGTGAGAGAATGATGATGAGTTGATAGAACTTGATAGTCCTGTGATTCTCCATAAATGAACTCCACTAGTTTGTCTATTTGATTGTTCCCTTACGGTTATTTTAAATCTTGAGTCGTTGATTGAAATGTTCCTTGATGGGAGGGTCAAAGCCCTTATGAGATTGATTGATGGGAGGGTTAAAGCCCCTATGATATTGATTGATGAAAGGGTTAAAGTGCCTATGAGATTGATTGATGACAGGGTTAAAATTCCCTATGATTTGATTGGATTGATTGTCTTATGAACATTGAGTCATGGGAGGAATATCGAGCACTGAAAGAGTAAGAGTTAGTCCGACTTGCACTCATCAAACTACATCGCCAAACGTAGGTGAGGATTAGAACCATCACACTATATTGTGGTTTCCTCTTGATTAGAAATCCATTAAAGCAACGCTGGACTTAGTTGGTTGTTGTTTCCCTTAGTAGATTCGATTCGTTCCCTACCTGGCATTTTTGGAACGGCTGTGTCAAGATCAGCTTGATTGTTGTACATTCACTAGCTCATAAGTGATTGTGGTCACATAAGAGAAACTCCTAGAAAGTTCCTACCTTGAGTACTCTGAGTCGAGATGGGATGAGATGTGATGAGATGAGTCCCATTGAGTCGAGTTGAGTTGATTTGATTGACGAGGTTAATTGGTTGATGGGTCACTTGTCTACTCTTTATTCTTGCTTTGGATAGGCATTTGACATGTTGATTGTTTACTATTTTCGAGTTGATGTTGTTCCATATTATTCTACTTGTTTCAATTTCATTCAGCTATTTTACATACCATACATTTCATATACTGACGCCACTCGGCACTGCATCATTTTATGATGCAGATAGAGGGATTAGGGATCGTCGACAGGCGCATCGTTGAAGATCCAATATGTTCAGCTGATTAATGAGCTTCCCCTACTTGGGAGGGTTCGCCACCTTTATTTTATCATGCTTTTGAGTTAGACTAGACTAGTCTTTTATTTTAAACTTAGTAACCATGGGTCTGTCATTGGCACCACTTGATTAGTGATAGACGCTTCATAGATGATAGTCGAACGTTGATGTTAAGATTGTGAGCTAGTTCTTTCTACTAGCCTCCTATTATTATATATATTATTTGAGGCAGTAGATGAGATGAGCCCATTTACTTTCTTTTAATTTTTGCTGATCTGTAGAGTTGTTGGATTGAATGGATATGATGAGGCTAAGTCGTTTGCTTAGGAACTCGCAATAGTCTCTAGGTTCCGGTCACATCTTGGGTACCCTCCCGAGGCATGACATTCTCGATAGTTGTTGCCTCTCGAATATAACATAACTAATAAAGTAGTCTGACAGTCTTGAGAGTAGGATGGAAAAAGATAAGTAATTATCTCTCAATCTATCACAAGCTTGATCGGCAAGGAAATAGAAATGTTAACTTGATCTGAGCTCACAACCTACACACAGGTGTAGAAAACAAGGGTAGACTGAATTGCAAGGAAGAAAATTGAGAAAAATGGTTTTGGAATGATCCCCATTCTGCAAAATCGGATAGACTGAATTGCAAGGGAGTTCGCAGGTTTGCTGTTGCATGAACCATAATCGCAAGAGAGTCAGGATTTTCTAGTTCTTGAGAGTGTTTGTTTTGGGGATTTTGGGATGACTCCATTGATAGATGAGGGTTTTCTTGATGGAAGCAGAGATATGTTTTACTTATAAAGAAAAAAGGTTGAAATGCAAGAGACGGATGATGAAGGGTTTTATGGCTAAAAGGGCTGAATTTGAGTAAGAGAAGAGGAGGTGACTGATTTAACTTCCACACTCATCTGTCAGTGAGAAGAGACGCTTGGGTTTTTGGCAGCAAAGGTGATGATGACTTTGTAAAGAAAAAGAAACAGATCAGGGTACCTGATTCATTTATCAATCACTATTTTAGATGCAAAACAATTATTACCTATTTTATTTTCAACTTTTCATTAGCCTCTGCACCAGAACCAGTAATTTACACACTATAATACACATTAATGAAGACTTAGTCCATTGTTTTGAATTTTGGGATACAATACATGTGAGAATTGAAATGAGAACCTATTTTTGGGGTGAGTACAAAACCAGATTTTATAGTCAATCATTGAAAGAAGTTTATGCAATCTTAATTATCCCCAGGTTTAACCTAATTTTTTCAAAGTGTTCTCTACTGAGTGCTTTAGTAAAAATGTCAACAATTTGATTTTCAGTAGGACAAAACATTATTGAAATAAGACTTTTTCCTACATTGCCACGAAGAAAATGATGCCTTATGTCAATATGTTTAGTTCTTTTATGTTGAACAGGATTCTTTGTAATATTAATGGCACTAGTGTTATCACACAAAATAGGGACACAACCTACATCTATACCAAAATCCAGCAGTTGTTGCTTAATCCAAAGAAACTGAGCACAATATGACCCAGCTGCTACATATTTTGCCTCAGCAGTTGACAAAGCTATAGAGTTCTGTTTCTTAGTGGACCAAGAAATCAAACATGTTCCAACGAAGTGAGCCATACCTAAAGTACTTTTTCTATCCACTAAATAACCAGCATAGTCAGCATCAGTATACCTTACAAGATTGAAATTACTACCTTTCGAGTACCAAAGTCCCAAATCTGAAGATCCCTTGAGATACTTGAGGATTTTTTTGACTGCTTTAAGGTGTGATTCCTTGGGATTAGATTCAAATCTAGCACAGAGTCCCACACTAAATACAATGTCAGGTCTAATGGCAGTGAGATATAAGAGAGATCCAATCATTCCTCTATAGATCTTCTGTACCATTGATAACCAATTCTGATCCAAATCTAGTTTAGTGGCAATGGTAATGGAAGTATCAATATCTTTGGCATCCTCTATTTTGAATCTTTTGAGAATATCCTTTACATACTTTTGTTGATGAATCAGAGTTCCAGAAGGAGTCTACTTAATTTATAACTCTAAGAAGCAATTGAGTTCCCCTATCATGCTTATTTCAAATTTTCCATTCATAAGCTTGGCAAACTCTTGAGTCATGAGCACATTTGTTGATCCAAATATGATATCATCCACATTACCTGCACAATCAACAAATCCTTTCCTTTTGTTTTTAAAAACAAAGTATTGTCAATTTTACCTCTTGTATGTCCATGGTCTAAGAGAAATTTTGACAATCTTTCATACCAAGCTCGAGGAGCTTGTTTTAATCCATACAGTGCCTTGTCCAACTTGTACACATGATCTGGAAATTTAGAGTTCTCAAATCCAGGTCGTTGTTTCACATATACCTCTTCCTTCAAGTAACTATTTAAGAAGGCACTCTTAACATCCATTTGATACAAAGTGAACTCTTTATAGGTTGCAAATACTATGTGTAGCCTGATAGCTTCAAGTCTGGCTACTGGAGCAAAAGTCTCATCATAGTTTATTCTATCTTCCTGATTGTACCCTTGGACCACCAGTCTTGCCTTATTTCTTGTAACTGTTACATTCTCATCAAGCTTATTTCTGAATACCCACTTCGTGCCAATGATGGTTCTTCCTTCTTGTTTGGGTACAAGATGCCATACTTTGCATCTCAAACTGATTTAGCTCTTCCTGCATAGCTAGTATCCAATCCTCATCCTGCAGTGCTTCTCCTACCCTTTTTGGTTCCATCATGGATAGAAAGGCTTGTAATGCACACAAATTCTTCATCCCTGATCTGGTAGTGATTCCAAAAGTCAAATCAGTGAGAACATTTTCTATAGGGTGTGAGTCCTAATACTTGTAGCTTTTCACCACAAACCCTTAAGGTTATTCATCTTGCACTAAGTCAGATTGAGCAGACCCTGAGTCAACAGGTTGAGTTCTAGTTTTCATAGTTCCCCCTGACTGTGTGCCCTCTGATTGTTCAGTAAATGGACCAAGTAGTCTGCCTTGTTCCTCTGATCTGTGCTCCAGCTCATAGTCATCCTACATATTATTCTCAAAAACACCACTATTTTCATCAAAAACAACATGAATGCTTTCTTCAACATAGTTGATTCTTTTATTCAATATTTTATAAAACTTTGCTATGTGAAGAATATCTTAAGAAAATTCCCTCATCACTTCTAGCATCAAATTTTTCCAAATTATCTTTACCAATATTATGAACATAGCATTTACATCCAAATATTCTGAAATGGGAGATATTTGGTTTTCTTCCTTTAAGTAACTTATAGGGAATTTTATTAATATAGGTGTTAACATGCATCTGTTGAGAATGAAGCAACAGTATTTATGGCTTCAACCCAAAGATCTTTTGCCATGTTATTTAGAAATTATCATTGTTCTATCCATATCTTCTAAAGTCCTATTTTTTCGTCATACTACTCCATTTTGTGAGGAGTTCTTGGAGCACAGAAGTTATGATCTATACCATTTGTTGAACAAAATTCTAAAATTTTGCATTTTCGAATTCATTCCCATGGTCAGATCTTATGGAAATTAAGGAAGTCTCCAATTTCTTTTCTATTTTCTTGATGAAAATGGAGAAGACACCGAAAGACTCATCTTTAGAATCTAAAAGGAGTATACATGTAAATCTTGAGTAATCATCAACAATAACAAATATGTACCTTTTACCTCCTCTTCTTTTTACTCTCATGGGTCCACACAGGTCGATGTGAACTAGTTCTAAGCACTTGGTAGTACTTACATGGTTCTTCGGCTTAAAAGATGATCTTACTTGTTTCCCCCTTACACATGCACTGCATACTTTATTGTCTTTGAACTTAGTTTTAGGTAACCCTACAACTATTTCCTTTGACGCCAGTGTATTTAATTGCTTTAGACTTGCATGTCCAAGTCTTTTATGCCAAAGCAAGGGATCAAATGTGTGTTTGGCATTCCCATGATGTCATCCTTGTACACATTTTTATGCCTTTTTGTTGTTAAGACTATCTCCTTTGTGTCGAAGGTTTTGACCCTACAACCTGCAGAAGTGAAAGTTACTTTATTACCTTGATCACACAATTGGGAGATGCTCAACAAATTGTGCTTCAATGCATTCACATGATAAACTACTTCTAAGGCCCTTGATTCACTTTGTCCAATCTTTCCAACTCCAACAACAGTGCCCTTTCTTCCATCTCCGAAAAAACCTTTCCTCCTTTAAAAGGTGCAAGTGAAAGGAATTTGTATTTATCTCCGGTCATATGCCTTGAGCAAGCACTATCCATGTACCGATGCTTGCTTCCCTTCACTGCAGCCTGCAAGACAAATCAAGGGTTAGTTTTTGGAACCCAGACTAGCTTTTGGTCCTTTTCAGTTGTAAAAAGGATGAATAAGATCCCTTCTTATCCAAGTAGGCAACATGTTCCTTGACCTGTTTCTTTTATTGTTTTCATACCTCTTTTTGTACACATGATTTGTGTTTCTACTCCTAACATTTTTTGCAATTGGATACTCAGTAGTTAGATGTCCAATTTTTCCACAAAGGTAGCATAAGTCAGTAGTAGTAACATTCTCCTGAAAGAAACCTATTCTAGCTTTCTCATTGTGACTCTTGCTTCCTAGATGGTTCTCTATTCTTGATGACTGAGTCCATCTATATGCCCTTTATAAAGACAATTTTAAGGTGGAAATTTCTTGTGTCAATTTTCTAACCTTTTCTTTCTCACAGAAGAACTCAATTTTACATTCCTTCGATTCTGTTTCAACCTTTTGATGTTCTTCACTCATCTTACTTTTACCTTTTTTAGCAACAGTTAGTTTTAGAATCTCAACTTTTAAGTTCAATACAAGTGTATCAAGTTGTTCAACCTATTTTTTCAACTTATGATTCTTTTCATTAGCTTTATTCAAGCAGTTTTTGACCTCAAGACTTTCAAATATTTTATACGAAAAGTCCTTAATAGTTGATCCTTTTTATTATCTATCTCTTAAAAAACATCTATCAATCCATTCAATAGCAAGATTAACTTTCTTTTTGAAAGAGATGCAACTTTTCTTTTAGTTTAGGAATACTTACCTCAGATTTATCATCATCCTCCAGATCTGAATCCTCAGTTGCCATGAAAGCAGTTTCATCTACATTTTCAATGTCTGAATCCTCCATTCCTAACCTTCAAGTAGCCATTGTTAAAAAATTTTAATTATTGATCCACACCAATTTATGGAAGAAATTTATTTTTACTTTGAAATTTAATTTTTTTTTTAAATGAATACATATTCAATCACAACTTCAAGAGCTCAATTTTAATTTTTAAAATTTGATATTAGCAAACCCCTCGAGAGCTCAATTATTGAATTGGGGGTCCTAGCAAACCCCTCGGGAGTTGCTTCCCATCCTCTGCTGCCAGCTAAAGCTCTAATACTAACCATCTGCCAAAAGAATACGTGACACTCAATACTAATACAAGAATTCATGCACGACTAAATTGAAAGAAGTAAAAGAGGATTTTTCCTAATAATTTCTATAGCCTCTCAAAGATCGACAACGAACGTATATGCATCAATCCTTGAGACTCTATTCGACTCGGCTTGTAAGCATGTGAGACCTATAAACTAGGACTCTGATACAAATTATCACAATCCGAAATCAGATGTCATGGCTCTTATCTTTAATCCACCTAGGCGAGCGATCAACCTAAACAAGTAATAACGAAATAATGCAAAAGCTAAAAGTATAATACAATATAAATAACAAAGGTATATGCATAAGGAACATAACAACAGTCTAAAAGCATCTCAAAACTAGTGTCACATGTACATTCCTCTATTACAACAGGGTTCGAAAGAAAGTAATGGAAGTCTGAATAGTCACTGTCTCTCAAATAGAACAAAACTAATAAAGTAGTCTAACAGTCCTCAGAGTAGGCAGAAAAAGACAAGTAATTAACTTTCAAACTATCACAAGTTTGATCGGCAAGGAAATAGAAATGTCAGCTTGATCTTGGCTCACAATTTATACACAAGTATCAAAAACAAGGGTAAATACTAACAGTACCCAACAAGAAGATCCAAATGCAGGTAGAGAATATGGAACTCAAATACTCCTTCCATCTCAACCACATATCTCCAAAACTACAGCTTTGCATGTAGGAAACGTTAGCATACACATAATATAGATATACACATTCACAATCTCAGTACACAACATCTCAACTGGTTAGTCTCAATAATTTACAAGAATAGAGTCAATCAACTTATCACACTTAATACAAATTAACACATTTAAAACAACAAATGATATGGAATGATATACCATGACATGCAAGAAATGAAATGCAATGTCAAATAATCATGATGAATGTATGTCCTACAATACACATGCGTCGTTATAATCAAACCCCAATCAATGAGGCCACACATGGACCATGTATCTATCAAAACTATTTTCCTTGAGCATTTATCTTTCATATCTAGCCGGGACTATTTCCTTTTGGCTTTCCTTCTCTTTTTTTCTCTTTTCTTTTTTTTATCAGAACCATTTCCTTTCGGCATGCTTCAATGCAACACATAATCACATTTCATATGAGCATGAGAGTATACAAAAAGTCCACACTATTCTTACATTCAAAGATCACATCAAATCAATTTTACTATTACTCCAACTATAGAATTGACACCGATTGAGTCATTCATAAACACTACCACATTATTTCTTAAGATTTCCTATAGTCCGCTTATCATCCCGATTCAAGCCTACTCGTCAAAGAGTTACTATCCCCACAAGTGTTCCTCAATAAATTCTAGCACAATATCAATTAATACAACATTTATTTCTACTTTACACTTATAATGTCAGAATAAACACTTTCAATAATGGTACAGTTCATTCATCAATATTGAAGTCAATATAGGAAATATACAACTCTCAAACATGAAAAATTATCACCATTCAATCAACCATCTCAATTACAATAGCCAACAATATCAAATATCAATACTCAAGTACTTAAGCAACATCAACTATCATACATCAAGTCACAAGTCAAGTTTTCCCACATTATTTTATAACCCTATTATTACCATCCCTTATATCATTCCATGGATCATTCACCTTCTTCCAAATCTCCATTACTCTGCCATATTCACTTAAATTATTTCACTAATCCCCAAACACACAAAGAAGGATGATACCAAGTTCAACAAAACTCAACAAGATTTAGAAATCAACTTGCCTCGAAGTAGTCAAGCAACCAATCCAACAAGAGTGCCCTCCCCTTCCGATTTGAATCAAACACACCACAATCTAGTCAAAATTAAGTTCACAATCATATTTTAAGAATAACGACACCAAATCAAGAAATTTGAAAAAAGGTCAAAATAGTCCAAAAATTTAATACCAATAATCGATGTTAAAATCTGAAAATTTTTTAGATGAAAATGTTCCCCACATAATTAAAAATCCATTGGTGAAAATCAATTTAAAAATGGAGCTAAATGAGCTCATAATCACTATTTTTATGAAAAATTCAAGTCCACGAAAAATTTCCAATTTTTCCAATTGAAAACTCCAAATTTGATGTTAAAATCAAGATATAATCAATGGGTAATGAAGAGGGAAGTTGAAAAATATCTTTATCAATGAAATCTCTTCAAACAACCAAGTTAAAGTTATCCAAGTCAAGCTTTCAAAGATAAAAAATGAAGAAATTAAAATGCCTAAAACTTGAGACCAGAGACCTGAAATCAGATCTCTAATGTCTCTAAAGCGACAAAGTATTGCATAAGCGACATCCACCTAAAGGGTGGACGTCGCTTTAGCAAAGCGTGGTCGCAAAAGCGACCCTTTGCATTAGCGAGGTCACTTTAGCGACCAAGCTTTCACTTAATAAGCAAGGCCTAAGGCACCAAAACACAAATATTTTTTCACAATTCAACAAAAGCTTAGAATCAATTCTTGAAATTCGTTTGAAACTTCATATACAAAAACCATGTATGCAATCCTATTAAGATAGATATTTAGACTCAATGGAATCATCAAAAATTGAATCGGAGGTCTCTTTGACCCGGAATTCGATAAGGAGCAACTAAACTAACTTAGGCCACTTAATATAACGAAACACTTCTGGGATACCCAAAGATTATGATGAACCTCGTTCTAGGACTAAAATCACCTTCACAATCAATTGAACAATTAGAAATCAATTCGGGCTCCGAAACTCAAATATTAACCAAAGTCAAACCTCACTCAAACTTTAACTCAATTTCTAATTTCAGACCTAAAGTCCAAATAACTCCAAATCTTATTTCGAAAAACTCTCCTAGATCAATTTCCACATTTTGAAACTGAAATTGACGGAATTTCATTTTGAGATTTGAATCTTCGGATAACTCAAAATTTTAAATTAGACAACTTTAGCTTGCAAATATCAACTCTAGCAAAATCTCAACTCTTTACAAGATTCTCAAAAATCAACTTTCAAAATCAATCAAACATGACGCAGGGCCATTGCTAAGAGGCATAAAATGGTAATTTTGTCAAAAAATGACCTTCAGAGTCATTACAGTCACTCATATCATATTTTTTATTATTTTCTTAAGAAATACCTAAGATAGTTATATTTCATTTTAGTTGGACTAGAGAAATATTTGAAGCATATGCTAATTATATACTTGTATGAATACTTTAAAAAAAAACCCAAAAACTCAAGAATTTGAAGAAAAAATCTGAAAATCCAAAACAAAAATCGGAAGGAAAAAAAACTAATTTTGAAAAACTCAAGTTTTATCAGTTTGATTTGATTTATAAATTTAAAAATTCGACTTAAATAATTTAATTTGGCATTTGAAAAATCCAAACTAATCCGATTTATATACTCTCCTAATTTGTTAGGTTTTGCATCCCCTACGGATATGCCTAATCGTTGGAACAGGTTAACCGACGTGTTTCAATGATGCAGAAATAAACTGAAACGCAGCAATTTTACGTGGAAACACCCGGCTCACAAAAGGTGAAAAAACCACGACTTGTACCTCTACAAGATTTACTTCAACTTCACTACTTCAATATGAGCCTTCAACAACCGATTACAATCTCTAGTAATCTAAACTTCAACTCAACTTCCCTAGCCTATTTGCTACACATAAACCTCCCAAGGATTATGTCCCCAGTTTATAAGTACTGAGAGATTACAGTGTTCAACTATCAAGAATGAGAAAAAAACTATGCTGCAAAAAAAAACTTATTAGCTCTAATGATTCTTCTTTTAGTACCTCTGCAACGCCTCTGTTTTTTCTTTTTTCTGTATCTGCAAATCTCCCTTTTTTCTCTCGCTTCTTTCTTTTTCTGCGCCTCAATCTCTGAGCTTCTTGTATCAGTCCTTCACCTTTTATAACTTCTTCCTTTGTCTGAATTTTAGTGGCTCTAGGTCTCGTTAATGAAGGACTCCAGTTGCCAGTGGAGTCCTTTTTCCCCCAGGACTCTTTCTTTTACTCGAACTCCTCCTTTTCCTAGAATTCCTTTTTAAAGTTGAATTAGAGTTATATTTTAATTTGAATCCTTCTTCTTGCCAACTGTTGCTTTATAGACCTTATCTCCAGCACCTTTTATCCACTTCAGATCGTGTGATGCGTGTGCAGTTTGCCACGAAAATAGTACGCTGAAAGAACCGGGTAGTCCAACCTGTTTCATTATCTTTTGTCAGCCATCAAAACTTTACTGCTCCAACAAATTCCCCCTTTTTGATGATGACAAACTTTCTGAGTGTCAAGTCTATTCATCTTTTCTGATTTATTTTGAGCTTTCCATAGTTCCCCCTGACTGTGTGCCCTCTGCTTGTCCAGTGGATAGACCAGGTAGCCTGACTTGTTCCTCTGATCCAACTTTCCATAGTTCCCCCTGACTGTGTGCCCTCTGCTTGTCCAGTGGATGGACCACGTAACCTGACTTGTTCCTCTAATCCAGCTCATAGTCATCCTGTCCTCCTCTTTTTAAAAGGTGCAAGTGAAAGAAACTTGTGTTTATAACCAGTCATGTGCCTTGAGCAAGCGCTATCCATGTACCAATACTTGCTTTCTTTCACTGCAACCTGTAAGACAGATCAAGGGTTAGTTTTAGGAACCCAGACTAGCTTGGTCCTCTCTAGTTGTAAAACGGATGAATGAGATCCCTTCTTGCCCAAGTAGGCAACATGTACCTTGACCTGTTTCTTTTATCATTTTCATGCCTCCTTTTGTGCACATGATATGTGTTTCTACTCCTAACATTGTTTGCAATTGGACACTCAATCGTTGGATGTCCAATTTTTCCACAGAGGTAGCACAACTCAGTAGTAGTAACATTATCCTGAAAGAACCCTATTCCAGCTTTCTCAATGTGACTCCTGCTTCCTAGATGGTTCACTATTCTTGATGACTGAGTCCATCTGTTTGCCTTTTCTAAATCCAGTTTTAAAATGGAGTTTTCCTGGGTCAATTTTCTCACTTTTTCTTTCTCACACAAAAACTCAATTTTGCATTTTTTCAACTCAGCTTCTACCTTCTGATGCTCTTCACTCATCGTACTTTCACCCTTATCAGCAGCAGTTAACTTTTGGATTTCTGACTTTAGGTTCAACACAAGTGAATCAAGTTGTTTAACCTGTTTCTTCAACTCGTCATTTATTTCTTTTGCTTTATCCAGACAGTTTTTTATCTCAAGATTTTCAAATTTTTTATCTGAAAAATCTTTAATTAGTTGATCCTTTCCATTTGCTACTTCTTGAAAATCGTCTATCAATCCATTCATCAGCCAGATTAGCTTCCTTTTTGAAAAGAGATGCAACTTTTCTTTCAATTCAGAAATACTTACCTCAGATCTGTCATCTTCTTCTATATCTGAATCTCCAGCAGCCATGAAAGCAGTTTCATCAATATTTTTAGTATCAGAATCTTCCAGACCTGATCCCCAAACGACCATCATGGCATAGGTTTCCTTTTCCTTTTGCTTAGCAGTTTTTTCTCTGATTTCTCTTTCAGCCCTTTCTTTTCTCCACTCAATCTCCCATAGAGGACACTGTTTGATGTGATGATCAGTTTTTCCACATTTGTAACATCCAGAGTTGCTTTTGTCATCGGACCACTTCCTGTTACCAGTGTCATCGAACCACTTCCTGTTACCTGTTTCTTTCTTATCCTTCCCTTTCCTGTTCCTTAGAAACTTTTTGAATTTTTTAGCTAAAAATAATATATGATCTTCATCAAGATCTAATCCCTCATCATCAGAAACTACTCTAAGAGCGAGTGATTTTTCATACATTCCCACTTCTTCCTTTTGCTCTTCCATGTTCATCTCATATGTTCTGAGATTTCCAACCAGCTCATTCAAGGTCATGGTTTCAATATCCTTAGCTTCCCTAATGGCAGTAACTTTTACATCCCACTTAGCTTTTGGTAAAATTCTCAGAACCTTGTCTACCTGTTCTTCAGAGGTAAGCATTTTTCCCAGAGAAGCCAGTTCATTAATAAGTAATGTGAGTCTTGCCATCATCTCTTGCAATGTCTCATTCTCTTTCATCTTGAAGGTCTCATATTCCGTAAATAGCATGGCAACCCTGAACTTCCTGACCTGATCAGTTCCCTCGTGAGCAATTGTAAGAGCATCCCAGATTTCTTTTGCAATGAAGCAATTTGAAATTCTATTATACTCTTGTGGACCAAGACCACAATTCAAGATATTTTTAGCTTTGGCATTTTTCCTCATGGCCACCAAATCCTTAGCGTTGAACTCCCTTTTCTCTTTCGGCACTTGTTGGTTCTCCACTTCTTTCATAGGAATAGTAGGCCCTATAATAATTCTATCCCAGAGTTCGTAGTCTTCTCCTTGAATGAAGTCCTCCATCCTAGCCTTCCACCAACCAAAATGTGTTCCATTGAAAAGAGGAGGCCTCACAGATGATTGTTCTTCTCCGTGTCCAAAAGGTGGTGCAGTATTTATCTGGATCAATTCTTAGATACTAGCCTTTAATAAGAAAACCTGCTCTGATACCAACTGTTAGGTTTTGCACCCCCTACGGATATGCCTAATCGTTGGAACAGGTTAACTGACGTGTTTCAATGATGCAGAAATAAACTGGAACGCAGTAATTTTACGTGGAAATACCCGGCTCACAAAAGGTGAAAAAAACCACAACCTGTACCTCTACAGGATTTACTTCAACTTCACTACTTCAATATGAGCCTTCAACAACCGATTACAATCTCTAGTAATCTAAACTTCAACTCAACTTCCCTAGCCTATTTGCTACACATAAACCTCCCAAGGATTATATCCCCAGTTTATAAGTACTGAGAGATTACAGTGTTCAACTATCAAGAATGAGAAAAAAACTATGCTGCAGAAAAAAACTTATTAGCTCTAATGATTCTTCTTTTAGTACCTCTGCAGCGCCTCTGTTTTTTTCTTTTTTCTATATCTGCAAATCTCCCTTTTTTCTCTCGCTTCTTTCTTTTTCTGCGCCTCAATCTCTGAGCTTCTTGTATCAGTCCTTCACCTTTTATAACTTCTTCTTTTGTCTGAATTTTAGTGGCTATAGGTCTCGTTAATGAAGGACTCCAGTTGCCAATGGAGTCCTTTTTCCCCCAGGACTCCTTCTTTTACTCGAACTCCTCCTTTTCCTAGAATTCCTTTTTAAAGTTGAATTAGAGTTGTATTTTAATTTGAATCCTTCTTCTTGCCAACTGTTGCTTTATAGACCTTATCTCCGCACCTTTTATCCACTTCAGATCGTGTGATGCGTGTGCAGTTTGCCACGGAAACAGTACGCTGAAAGAACCGGGTAGTCCAACCTGTTTCATTATCTTTTGTCAGCCATCAAAACTTTACTGCTCCAACATAATTGTACATGCTAAAAGTTATTAACATTCAAAATTGAACATTTCTAGTAAAATGCAGTAACGAAAATGTTGTTAAACAAAAGTAGTTATATAGAATATTATATTATACCTTTTCTAATACTCTATTGTAGCTTGATATGTCATATATCGATGCACGTGGAATATTCCTTTCCAACTAATTCATAAGTATCATGTTCTCATAAATCTTTTTAGGTATGTGGTAAAAATGAAACTTCTTGATCTGAGATTGTACAACATGACTTAACTCAAAATGGCTCAAGGAAGATAAAAGGGTCGTTGTTATCTCGAAAAGCC
This sequence comes from Solanum rostratum, assembly GCA_029948455.1. Lineage (NCBI taxonomy): Eukaryota > Viridiplantae > Streptophyta > Magnoliopsida > Solanales > Solanaceae > Solanum > Solanum rostratum. Next base: position 8,550,267 of record CM057053.1, on the reverse strand, counting down.
ACATATATATCATCGATCTAAACAAAAGTGGAGTTAAAAATTTCAATTTATGGATTTTAAATTTTTTATCAAACTTTTTAACTCGTCATAGCTATTGGGTTTACACTAAAAATTCATATATATTTACTAACATTCATGAAACAAATACAGAGTCTAAGTAATAGTTACTGAATTCTTCCGAATCCGTAGCTAATTTACTCTCTCTCCACCTCTATGTTCATTGTGTAAAACTACTGTTGAGATAAACTTCTGGACCTGCAAAATGAATAAGTTGCATTTATAATAGATAGCAGGATTTCAAATAAGCTCCCAAAATTACGTTAAGAAAATTCACCATACAAAATATGTCAAAATTATATACACACATTTTCTCCGTTCAAAAAAGAATTATCTAGTTTGACTTGGTATGCAGTTTAAAAAAATAAAGAAGACTTTTCAATCTTGTAATTTTAAATTAAAGTTACGTCAAATGTACCAAAATCTCTTTAAATCTTGCGCCCTTAAACATACTACGTGGAAAAATGAACTAAAGTGTTGCCAAATTGAAAAAGAGTCATTCTTTCTAAAACACACTAAAAAGAAAAGTTGATCATTTTTTTAAAACACAAAGAGAAAATGTGTGCGCGCACACATACATACTTGTCTAAAAAGAAGGAATGTTTTAGAATCACAGTCTACTTCCAATTTTCTAATACCATTATTAGCACACCATTCTACACTAATCTTCTAGGATAAAAATTTTGAAACATCATATTAGTATTAGTGCCTAAATATCTATATTGCTCAAAATCTTCAAAAATGTAGACGGGTGCATGTCGGATCCTTTAAAAATGGTGTGTTTTTGAAGGAACTGACACGGATGCGATAATATTTTTGGAGAGTCCGAACAACATAGCAAAATATCACCCCAAGGGCAAAGAATTATCAGGCCACCCTCTGATTATACCACCACCTCAGAAAGAGCTTATATTCCCTTTTGAGCAACCATTTGTAGTAAGTTTCATAAAAAATGTTACATTAGGAAGTTCCATTGGATAGAAATCAGAGCAATTGAATTTTGTGGTATACGTTGCTTTCATAATTTTGTATATGTGGTGGCAATGAAGGAATGGAAGAATGATATTGATCAATTTATTGTGGATAGTAAGATTAAGTTGATGATTTATACCAAGTATAACAGTACATCATCAAGAACTTACCCTAATTACATATCATTAATCAACTAAATCTAAACTAATTTTCAGTTTTTCAGGGATAATCGACATGTAATTCTAACCACTTCATTCATATAATTATTCTAGATTTTATTGTATTTAAACATCACATGCATGACACTATACATTCACATCGTTCGTGTTATCTTATTCTACGTAAACCATAGCCTACCTTGATGTCAAGAATCAGGGAGGAAAAAATAGAATTATTTTTTTGGGGGAGAGTTTTGCATCTCCACCTTTAGAAAGTAAGCACAAATGTAGTAAGTGAAACACAGAGATGTTCATATTATTACTCAAAATCAGTTTACAAATACAAAAAGTATAAATTAATGGAAGAAAAGAGAAAAGAAACAACAAGCAGTAGATTTAATATTCAATAACTGGCTAGCTATCTATTTTTCTAAACTCACATATAGAAGGTTCAGTTTTATACCCAAATAGCATTAGCCCTTATGAGCAATTGCTTGAGTTTATTGCCCTTCAAATTAAGGCTCATTATCTCATTAGAACCACCAACCAATTCCTTTCCAATGAACACTGCTGGCACACTAGGCTTACACCCTAATTCAACCAATGCTTTCTCCATTTCCATCCCATTTGGAAGATCATCAAGCTCATAAATCGTAGGGTTTGCACCAAAACTACGTATTAGGATTTCGATGCTGTGAGATATGCAACAATTACTCTTGGTGAAAATCACCACTGGACTTTCTGCTCCCAACTTCATCACTCTTTCCATATTCAATAAGTTCAGAAAAAAAAATAGTTGTAATGCTTAATTTGCTTGTATTTTCTTGAAGAGTAAGAGTGAAAGGCAGATGCTTAATTTGCTTGTATTTTCTTGAAGGGTGAGGTGTTATGAAAAATCTAACTGGAAAGAAGCTATATATAAGGGTGTGGGAATATGTGAAAATATATCCAAGCATTTTTTTATCATTCCAATTAACACCAAAAGGACATAATTTGGCTTATCCACCTGGAATCTTACGCAGCACAATCTAGAAAAGATTGAAAAGGAAATCAGAGAAGTTATTCCTCACTTATTATTTGACAAAAAGGTTTTCCCCTTTTTTTCCAGTTTTGTATAGTATTGCTAATATATTTTATAATATAAATATAAATTTCTTTTATTTGTAGTAGGGGATGATGAGGTTCAATATTGCAAATGCGACACATTAGACAAAATATACGTCACTAAAATGTGGACAAAATGTGGGATATATAAATAAATAAATTTTAGACTTTGGTGACATATTTTAAAATCACATAAGCCTAGGTTTAAGAAGTCCCTCATAGTGAGATGATAGAAATCTAAAAAGAAAAAAAAAACTAGGCTAAAAGCTAATAATATAATTGCTGGGTTGAGCCTTTAAATAATATCATAGCGACTCAATATGCAACCTTGAATAATGATGGAACAAACTTCGATCTTCAACTGAGTTTAATGAAATATTACATTTTTAAGATGACGACAGGGAAAATTTCAGCAAGAAGATCTACTTTAAAAAGAGAATGGTGTATGCGGCACCCTTGTCAAAATCTCGATCGAAAAAATATGAGAAATTAATGTTGCATATATAAGGAAAAGGTTTTGTCCCTAATGACCAATTTTAAGATTATTCAAAAATAGGATCAAATTGAACAATATCACTAGTTAAGGACAATACAAATAGTATTACAAACACTTCCTTGAGTGATGGAAGGACAGATGTTTCGGTATGTGATCATTCAGTAATGCTACTTAGTACTTACTCCCTCAATTTTCCTTTGTGTTTTATAGTTTGGTTTTTATTTGTGTTCTTAAACTAAGTATTATTTGTATAATGTATCAAAATTTTCTTTGAATACGTGGTCTCAAATATGTCCGTAGGTTATTGGGCTTAAGGAGATACTAAAATAGAAAGTATCATTGATTTTTAATAAATAAAAGTAAAGATAAACAAATTAAAATAGAGTAGCAGTAAAAACAAATCCCAATCTTTTTCGTAGTAAATAAATAATTGTAATATAATAAGCATCTTCGAATAAAGAAAAATCAGTATATCCAACTAAGTAAAAAACATATTCGCATTAATCGTTGTGATGTGGGGAAAAGAAAGCTAGGGAAGATGGAATATTTGTATATGTTGTACAAATGGTGTCCACATTATAACTATATCCGTACATGCAATAGACAATAACGTATAAGAGGAAGGAATAATTTTATAAATTCTCTTTCTTTAGTTCACAAAATGACTTACCCAAATTCCCTTTAAATATTCCAAACAGCTAAAATGAAGAATGTGTGTATATATACTTATGGTTCATCATATCAAGTGATTCTCCCAAATAGAAAATGGCTCAAGGAAGAGAAATGGGTCAATATTATCTCCAAAGGCCATATATGGTTTACATGGTAGAGCCATAATATGAGATTGTGGCACAAAAAATTATTTTTATTTTATGATGACACTTTATTCACTGAAAATTTTGGTTCTAGAGTGTTGGGGTTTTGTCCTGAGTTTCTTAGTATGACTGGGATTTTTCTTCTAGGAAAAGAAAAACAAAATTTCTCCATATTTGGTGAATCATTTTTATGGTAGGAAAAAGTTTATAGCTCTATAAAATAGATGTTTAGTCCTTCTAACTTGGTAGCATTCACAATGTAGCCATAAGGACTTGAAAGTTGTGTGTACAGAGAGAAATTTTGTGAGCCACAAATGTTATGTTAACACTTGTGTGAACCTCTTTGTATTCCGAGTGAATTAGTAATGTTCTTTTTATCGATATTTTGTACTATCTTTTATACAGTGGATTGTTCATCTCCTTTTGTGGATGTAGGTTGATTGACTGAACCACGTTAAATTATTGTGTCTATCTTGGTGTTTCTCATTTATTTTTATACTCATGATCTTTTGAGATTGTTTTGCTAGTTTCCGCATGAATCCTGATTCCTGTCGGTCCTAACAAAGAGAAAGTACATAATGTAATCAACACAAAAAAAAAAGTGTTGTGAAAAATTATGTTTAAGGTATTAAAAGACCATATAGGATTTACCTCAATCTCCACTAAGACTGTATCAGTTTATGGTTACAACTTGATAACATAAAGGGCTAACTCTAGCAAGTTTCCTTCACGTCTGTTTGATAAAGGCACTCATATAGTATCATGAATTAGTATTAGTTTTAATAGCATTAAGTTCCTTACTATAATTTAACTAATTAATTACTTTTTAGCCAAGTAGTAGTCTAGCCTATATACCAAGTGATCAATTATTGACAAAAGTAGAAAATACATTTATTGGCAATTGACACATGACCAATTATAGTCGCTCTTTTTATTTCGATTTTTAGTTCTATTTCTCCCTCTGTTCCCTTTCCTTCCCTTTGCAATATCTAGTTTATTCTACTTATGGATTGTTGAGTCGAGGGTTTCCAGGAAACAGCCTCTCTACTTCTATACGAGGTAGTGGGAAAGTCTACGTACATTTCTACCCTCCCCAGATCCCACTTGTGGAATTCAACTGAATATGTTTGTTGTATAGTCTAGAATTGTTGGTGAAGTGATTGACATTTGGCAAAGAAAGGGTCTAGGTTGAAGAATGTTAACTCTTTGTGTTTTGGACAGTTTCTTCAGTGTTTGTGTCTAGTAATTAAGTTAAAAGCAGATAAAATAGGAATTCCTTTTATTAGGCCTAAAAAGTCGTCTTCCATTAGAAAATATTGTAATGTGCATTATGCAATTGCATCCCTTTCCCCAAGTAGTACTAGCTCTACCACTTACCTGTATTTATATATATTACTTCCTTTATCTCATTTAATGTGGCGCTCTTTTTATTTTGGTACGTCTTCAAAAGAATGTTATCTTACTCTAATTGAAAATAATTTATCTTTAAAATTCTCTTTTTACCCTTAATGAAATAATTCTCAGCCACATAAATATGTAAAGATGATCATTTTAGAACACAAGTTTTAAAAAAAAATCTTTTCTTTTTAAATACGATGTCAAATCCAAGAGTGTCACATAAAATGTGACGGATGGAGTAAGTTTTAGTTATTTTGTTTATCAACAAAAAAGAGAGTGAGAACAATGGCTCACAATCAGTGAACATACACATGAAGAATAAATTAATGACAGAAAAGATTAAAGCAACAAGTAGAGGTGTATATGGACTGGATTGGTTCGGATTTTCTAAATATTAAATTAAATTATTTGTGTCGGATTTTTTAAATATAGATCAAACCAAACCAATAAAATTCGAGTTTTTCAACCTCAGGTTTTTTTGGGTTTTCGGGTTTTTTTGAATATTTTTTTAAAATTCTCGTGTTTTCAAGTTTTTTTTTTTTGGATATTTGATAAAGTATTTGTAAAAACATATAATCAACTTATGGTTCAATTATTTCTTTAGTCCTAGCAAAATAAAAAAATTTAGGATGTTTTTACGAAAAACACAATAAATATCATATTAGTGAAGACACAAAAATATTCAACAAAAATAATAATGAGATCACATAAAAAATGTAAGCCAAAATGAAGATGAGCCTAATTTTAAAGTACTAAATCATTCTAAAATAAGTCATAATGAAAATATCATAATTTTAAAGTACTAAATCATGTTAAAATAAGTGTGATAAGTACTAATTAATTACATAATAAACATTAAAAAAATTAAAATTAGGTTATGTTTTCTAATTATCTAAACCCATATAAAACTAAAGAACAAATATTCATTATAATTATCACTCTTAGTGTTGGATTTTTTTTTTTTTTTGCTAGTATTACTATTGATTTGATTTTTGATTTGTGTTTTAGAATTACTAATTTGGAAAACTTACCTAAATATACCATATTTAAAAATTATTTACCATTTATAGCTATATAAATTTATCATAATACATGTATAATTCGCTTTAAATATATAATTTAGATTTTTTATCAAAATAAGTTTAAGACATTTTAAAACACTTACAATACATCTATATTGCATGCAAATTCATTTTTATACATAGTATAATACATATATATTACATGCATATTCGTTTTTAACACATAATGCAGTTTTTATTTTTACCCAAATAAATATAATATATATATAATTCACTTTTAATGCATAGTACATGAAAAATATTTTCTAAATATGATATTCCTAGATATAAATAAAAGTATATTTAAAAATAGTTAATATTTTATAAAAAAAAAAAAACTCAAAAAGGTAATCATCCCTACTAATATCTTTGGACTATAACTTTTATTAGACCATCTAAACTTCTAATTCAAATTTAAAATAATATGTTAAAAGGGTATATATATATATATATATATATATATATATATGTCGGATTAACTTAGTCTCGGGTTGATTTTTTAAAGTTAAAATCAAACCAAATCAAATATAACCGGGTTTTTTTTTCAATACCAAATTAAGTCAAACTAAACTATTAGTTGAATTTTTTCTCTTGAGTTAACTCAATTTTCAATTTGATTTTGTTCACCCCTAACAATAAGTGTCAGCTGATTAAATACTAAATAACAAGCTAGCTGTCTATGTTTGTATACTCACATGTAGAAAGTATAGTAGTACTTTTTTTTGTTTAACAAAATCAAAGACGTCCCATAAATTAATAAAAGACTAGTGCTAGATATACAATAACTAAGACTAAATACTAAACTAAAAGAAAAAAGCTCCAGGATGACAAAAACTATTGCACCATATGAGTTGCATGGTTAGTTTTTGGCATCAAGTCCTCATAATAATTACAATGATGCTTTTTTAAGATTTTTAAGTAAATTAAACATGTACAAGAAGAATAAGGCTCATTATCTCATACCAATCAATTCCTTCCCAATGAACATTGCTTGGAAACTACACTAACACCCCCCAATTCAACCAATGCTTTCCATTTTCTCTAAATTTTAAATTCATCAAAGCTCATAAATAGTTGAACCTGCAGGAAATTACAAACTAGGACTTTCATATTGTGAGACATGTAATACATACTCTTGGTGAAAATCACCATTAAACTTTCTGCCTCTAACTTCATCACTAATTAAAAAAAATAGTTGTGATGCTTAATTTGTTGGCCCTTTCTTGATCCAATGGAATTTCATTCCAAGTTTCGATGCTCACCAAAGAAAATTATGGAAGTTGGTGTGTCCGAATGAAGCCTTTGCTAGGAGCCTTTGATATATGGAAAACTGTGGAGAGTGGTGTCGATGAAGAAGATGATGTTGTTGGGACAAAGAAGAAAGACCAAAAGGCACTCATACTCATCCATCAAAGTTTGGTGAAAAAATGTTCGAAAAAATTACAAATGCAACAAACTCCAAGCAAGCATGGGATATTCTCCAAACCTCCTTTAAAGATTTGGATAAGGTGAAAAAGGTTCGTCTCAGACCTTAAGAGGAGAATTTAAATCACTGCTAATGAAGGAAGTTGAATCAGTTTTGGATTATATCTCAAGGGTGTTGGCAGTTGTCAATCAAATGAGCAAATATGGTGAAGTGTTGATGGATGATAGGATCGTTGCAAAAATATTAGGATCCCTAGATTCAAAATTTACTTATATTCTTGTTTCTATTGAAGAGTCGAAGGACTTGATACCATGACTATAGAAGAACTCACGGGTTCTTTGCAAGCACATAAAGAAAAATTGAAGAAACCAAAACAAGAGTCGGTTGAATAAGCTTTGCAAGCAAAAATTTCTTTGAAGGAGAAAGATGAAAGGTGTGGCTCACAACAAAGAGGTCGTGGGCATGGAAGAGGTCGTGGTAGAGGAGGAAGAGGTGGTAATCAACCTCCAACCAAAGAAAAAAGAAGTTAAGACTCTAACCAAGAAAAAGGTCGGGGAAGAAGTAGAGGATGGAGGTCAAATCAAAGAAGGTATGACAAATCAAATATTAAGTGTTATTCTTATCATAAGTATAGTCATTTTTCATGGGAATGCAAAAATAATTTAGAGGAGATAAATAAGTTTGTGGAGAGAAAAAATAAAGATGAAGATGACATCTTACTTATGGCATGTAAAGAAGAAGAAAGTGTTGAGAAAAATAAATGGTACCTTGATTCCGGTGCAAGTAGTCATATTTGCGAGAAGAAGCATTTATTTGCTGAGATTAAGGAATTTAATGGTGGCAACATCACTCTTGGAGACTCTTCAAAAGTTCAAATCAAAGGAAAAGGTACGATTTTAATTCGCTTAAGAGATGGAAGTCATCAATTTATCTCCAATGTCATGTATATACCAGAGATGAAAAGTAATATCTTGAGTTTGGGGAAGCTTTTGGAGAAAAATTATGACATTCATTTGAAAGATAAAATATTGACAATGAAAGACGAATCTAGTCTAGGATAAGTTGCAGAATTGAATTTGGAGTTAAAATGGAGATTTTAGTCCCAAAGTTGCATTTTAGTTCATTTTGGATCATAGTTTGACTTTAGTCAACATTCGGGGTTCGGAGGCTTGGATTAAAATTTCGTCAGTTCTAGTGGTTTTGGATGGTGAAATCAATACTAGAAATAGTTTCATTGTAATTTTTAGATCTTCTGAGATTATTTTAAGTACTAAACTAGTTTAAACGATCTTTTTCGGGTTCCGTGCCGAGGTCTCAAATTGAATTCTAACGGTTCCATTAGGTCCGAAACATCTTTCTGGTAGAGGTCCGTGTTTGGCTTGTGTTACGGAGTCCCGAAAAAATCTCGAGGATTCATTTCTTGATTTGCTATGTAGTGTCCACCCTGTCACGCCCCAAAGAGAGGGGAGGCGCGACTGACACCCGATACTGTTATTGGCCGGGTCAGCCACTAAGCATACTAGTTAACTAAACTTTGGACCAGAAGAAAATCGAGTAGCATAATGTTTAGAAAGAAAAAAACCGGGACCGCTTAGGTCATGACTTGGTCAACAGCAAATCACGTACATCAAGATAAGTAAACTCAAACGATAAAGTACTAGCTAGCCGACAAGGCTGCCACCACAGAGGTACAGGAACACACCATATATACATGCCAATCTTATGACTGGAGACAGAACGACATAAAAGGACCAACCCACAATAACATGTCCACAATAGCCTCTATAAGAATCACTAACACTGTCGGGACAGGGCCCCGACATACCCAACTATACAAAAAAAAGTAAACATCTTGTGAAAGCTCCAGGAAGAGGTGGAGCTTACCAACTCATAGCTGAATGGGGCTCCTAGTGGAGGATAAATCAGAACCCCTACCTGAACCTGCACGCACGAAATAAAATGCAGCGTCCCCAGGCAAAGGGACGTCAGTACGAATAAACATGTACTGGTATGTAAGGCAGGAAGTAAAATCATAGATAATCGTAGTAAAAAGGTTAATAGAAATATTACCTATAACCAAAACTCAAGTAGCCTTAATGGCTAATAAGCCATCTTCTAGTGATAAAAAAAATGCATGGTATGCTCGAGTATCGCATGTCGTGAATACATATATATAGATGCAAATGCATGACATACCCAACCAAATGTTAGCACTGGTGGTCCTTTTCGGTAGCTAACCGGCATCATATCTGCCAACCTGTGGCCATCTGTACTGTATACATATATAGTTGGGCAAATAGGCCCCATACCTTCGATTATAGCTCGAAGTCCATGCATAACGTGCAATGTATGATATGAATGTTGAATGCACATAGTAAACCATCAAGAACTTAGTCAATCTTGGCTCATTGGTACACTTATTCTCATAGCATCATAGTCATTGTCATTTAGCCAATCTTGGCTCATTGGTACATTTATTCTCATAACATCATAATCGTTGTCACAACATATACATATGGTTCGTGGAATCATACATGTCCTTTTTAACAAGTTTGAGAACTTAACCTAACATTTAGAGTGAAGCCTTAACTTTGAAAATGTTCATAAAGGTGATTTACATAATGATTATATTTGGTCCCATGTCAATTAGTAAAAGAATGTATTTAAACAGGATCAAGCGCCTTAGTAGTTTAGACAGGAGCATTTCACTAGGGAATATTGGAAACTATTGCGTTACTGGTTAAATTCTTCAATTATATTTTTGTATGGAAGAAGGACTGATTTTGAATACTATATTCCCTTTGCATTCTACATTTATTTTAATGGCACTATACCAAGAAGAGAAACACCTTGAACATGTGAATAGGTAGCCGAGAAACCGACAAAATGATATATAGAAATTGAATGTCTAGTTTAAGCGAACGAATGGAATGTCAACCTAATACCATGATGAATATAATTTAGCTGAAATCCCAATGCCTTTCACAGAAGGTCTTTCTAGCAACAGAATAGTAAGATATCACATTTGACGTTTTGGGAAACTTCCTGGATTTCGTGCTAAAAGGAGGGATGGAGCTTAGCCTTTATATACCTCTCCAATGAACGTCCGATTGCCAAAAGTTCCTTCAAGAATGTTGTTCCTTACGTCTTAAGCTTCGCAACGACTATATACACGCAGCTTAAAGACACCTATAAACAGTCAAAAATTTAGCATTAATGAACATATTTGGCAAGGAGTATTTACGCGAAGAAATGTCCATAAAACTTCGTAAAAATGACCGTAAAAGAGCCCCAAAATTATTACCTAAACACACCAGCTGCAAACCAACAATACCAGCAAGAACACCACCTTTTTATACAGCCCAAAAACAGCTCCAAACACAGCTAATACGAGAGAAAAATAATTGCAAAGCATAAGACACGTATTTCTGGGCACACGGACAAATTTTAACGGTAAAAATGCGAAAAAACTTACTCAATCCCTTTGGAACCTTGAGGGTAGTTTTCCTTCAGTTTCTAAGTTGTTGGGGACAAAATAAAAGTGATTTGAGTTTTAAAAAGCTCAAATTAGCCGACATTAAGTTGGGTTAACCCGACCCTTGACCCAGTTTCCAGTTCGGGCAGTCTCGGTAAAACGGGCATAACTTTTTATTCCGAGGTCGGTTTGATGCGCGGTTTTATGCGTTGCAAATTAGACTCATAGATCTTCAATTTGATAGGTCATGGACCTTATAACTCTTTATAGTTTTGGAGATATGACCTGATACATTTGACCCAAATTTAAGAAGGATTTCTTAAAGAAACTTACGATGACTTTGGCCAACCTTTATCTTGCAACTTTCTTGATTCCAAAACTTAATGTATGACCTTTGTGCTATTAAAATATCTTTTAAAAATACATTATTAGCAAAGTATACACTTTTAGTTTTATCCAAAAAGTGAAACCTAATTTAAACCTTCCAAAAAGGGCGAGGTGCCACTCGGGTCATTTCTTTAATCCCGAACGTGCATTTAGGGTATTTTCTTTGGCTTAAAACTTTAGGTCCTTGATATTACCACTTATTGGCAGCCTTATTGTCCCAAGGTGCTAGCAAAAATCACATATGCCTTATACAATGCCACACTATTTATATAATGAAAGACGAGAAACACAGGGTCTCACACACCCACCTTGTACTCTGCGTTCGCGGGAGTGGGCTGGCGTTCACTGAGGTATAGCCTGAGTAGCCTCCGCGTTCGTAGAGCCACCTCCGCGTTTGTGGACACTATGAGGGTAACCTCCACGTTCGCAGATCGAGCCCCCGCGTCCGCGGAGGCTTGGGAGAATTAATGCTCCGCGTTCGCAGATCCCTATCTGTGTTCGTGGAGTACATAAATTGTCTGAACAGTGTCCAAGTATTAAAGATGACTTTTATTCAATTTCCACCATTTTTAATATTCCAAACTTCGTTTTAGAGAAAAACTTTAAGGTTTTTCAAAAGAAATTGATTGTGTAACTATTTTCTAACATATTTCATTGATTAAATTGTGTTTTTAACTTATAATTTTGAGATTTTAATTAAAGAATTTGGGGATTTTTCGAACTTTGATTCCTTACATTAAATTGATGATTTCTACCTCATTTTAACTTTGTTTTCGAAACGGTTTTTACTGTTGAACTCCGTTTTACTTGGGGAACGTATCATGTATTAATTTTCAGATTCCGACTACTTTTTTCAGTATGATATTTTTTATCATTTTGCTTTTTTTATCCGAATCGATTGATTTTAGTGTCATTAGAGTTATGTGATTGTAATGTTATATTTGAATAGATTTTGGTAATTCGAGTACCGCAGGAAGGAGAAAGCTTTTGATTTGACTTGATTTGAGATTTTATCTCAGGCAAGTGGACTTCTAACCTTTTGTTAAGTATGATTGAGCCTTGTATGCTCCTATGTGTATTAAATTGAGTACCTTGGAGTAAAATTATATCACATAGGCTTTTTATTTTAAGGTTTTTGGATTGAGTTGTTTTTCTTACATTGAAATATTGACTTGTGAATTAACTAAGAATCCATAAGACTTGTGATCTAGTGAATGATTAATATTGATAATAAGATGATGCCTATATTGAGATGAGCATGATATATATTGAGATTTTGATGATATTGATATATTGATGATATCGAGTTATGATGACATTGACACTATGATAATATGAAACCATTATGATATTGACATTGTAATATAATTGTGATCATGCACATTGCATCTATTATTACTTGTGCATTGATACTTGTGATGGCTACAGTTGAGAGATGAATAAAATAACATGTGAATTGGTGGCCGGGGTCTTTACCGATCGATGTTAGCCGAGGTTTCTGCTGGAGAGCTGAGGTAATATGCTGGCTAATATTGGGTTTGAGGTCATTCCCAAACGAGTCCAAGGTCATTTTCGGACTGGTGAGCATTGGCTGAGGTCATTGTCGGTAATGTTCACAATATATGGTTTATATGAGACCCCCATGGGTTTTGTTCTGACACATATTTATTGATCAATGGATGTGTATCGTAGGAAAGACATGCATCATGATTATTTGACATTGCATCACATTATTAACATCTCATTGCATCCACATCATCTCTTATCATTCTTACTTTGATACCATCTTATAAATTGTTGATGAGACTGGATATTTGTTGTATCATTTGACTTGAGTATCTGTTGAAGGTATATTGAGATATGAAGCTATGCAATGGTTATATTTATATTCTTATGATTGTATATTATATTATGTCACGCCCCGGGAGGGTACCCTTGGCGTGGCCGGCACTCAGAGACTATTGCTAGTCCCCAAGCGAACCACTTAGCCTCATCATATCATTCAATCAAATAAACTCTACTGAACAGCGGAAATATAATTAAGTAATGGACACATCTCATCTAAAGTCTCAAAAGAATATATATAAAATAATGTAAGCTAGTAGAAAGAACTAGCTCACAATCTCAATATCAACACTCGACCATCGTCTATGAAGACTCTATCACAAATCATGTGGTGCCAATGACAAATCCATGGCTACCCAAATCAAAATAAAATAAATAGTCCAATCTAACTCTAAAGCATGATGAAATAAAAGTAGTGGATCCTCCGGAGTAGGGGAGGCTCACCAATCAGCTGCAATCTCGAATCCTCAACGAAGCGCCTGTCGACGATCCCTAGTACCTGCCTCTACATCATAAAACGATGCAGTCCAGAGTGGACGTCAGTACTTGGAATGTACTGGTATGTAAAATAGCTGAATGAAACAGAAACCGGTAGAAAACAATATGGAAACAATAACAACTCAAAATACATATCAAATCACATCATTAGTCAAATGTCTGTCTATGCAAGAATAAAGAGTAGACAAGTGACCTATCAACAACTCAAACCTCATCAATCATCTCAGACTCATCTCAAAGGAGCTCACCTCCTCTTATCTCATCACATGTCATTTCATCTCATCTCATCTCAGAGGAGCTCACCTCCTCTCATCTGTTTCAGACTCAGAATAGGGTAAGAAGTTTATGGGAGTTTCTCTTAACCGACAACAATCACTTATGAGTCAGTGATTGTACAACAATCCCGCCGGTGTTGCCACGACCGTCCCGTACTTACCAGGTAGAGACGAATCGAAACCATAATAGATAGATCCAAGATGGAGACAGAACAATCAACAAAGTCCGCTATTGATTTTAGGGACATTAACTCAAGAGGAAAACCTCTTCTATGCTTGGCGGCATAGTTTAATGAGTTCGAGCGGGACTCACTCTTACCCATTTCGGTGCTCGATACTCCTCCCGACTCAATGCTCATAAAATCATCAATCCAATCAAACCAATCTCGTAGGGACTTTAACCCCGTCAACGATCGGTATCTCATAGGGACTCTAACCCTATCATTAATCAAACTCATAGGGACTTTAACCCTCTCATCAGTCAAACTCATAGGGACTTTAACCCTCTCATCAATCAATCTCATCAATGACTCAAGATTAGAACAATCATTAGGAATTAAGTGAATAGACACATCGGTAGAGTTCATTTATAGAGACTCATAAGATAATCAAACTCTATCAACTCATCATCATTCTCTCATCACAATCACAATTCAACAATCACAATCTTAACTCAAGGCTCTAGACTCATCATTCTCTCATCACAATCACAATCACAATTCAAGGCTTTAGACTCAATCGTCAAGTTCATTATGCATGCTATTCAAATTAATCATGTAGGGTTATGCAAATTCTCATGAAAATATCCAACTTAAGAAAACCAATAGTATGATGATCATCAACATAGAAAACATGTAGTTTCAAATATAATTTTCAAGAAAATCTATCAAAGAAATCATGCATGTGGACTCTTCAATCATCAACTCATCTATGACCTTTATGGGGCACATGAGAGAACAATCTCATGTTTTAGTTTAGCCTTACATACCTGGAAAGTTGATATTACAATCAAAATTTGATGAATTACTAGCCTTCTTGGAGAATGATCCTCGATCTCAGTAGTTCTTTTAGAGTAGAAGAACTTGGAACGATATTGCTTGAAGGGCTCATCTTTGATTCTTGGATTCTGGACTTAGAATCTTTAGAGTTCTTGATTAAGAACCATAATTCTTGAAAAAGAAGAATCAAGGAATCCTCTCTTAGAATTTTTGAATTCGTTTTCTTGAAACCCTAGGTTATGTTTTAAGATTCTATTAGGGATTCATGAATAGATGAAGAAATCCCGATTAGGTAGATTGAAATTCATGAGGGATATCTTACCTTGAATGATGAATCTTTGAAGCTATCCTTAACTTGATGATTTTCTTGATGATTCTTGAGCAATTTTGTTTAGGAGTGAAGGAGAGGGTTTTTAATCATGAAGACTGACGTTTGATGCGTTTTGGGGCCTTAAATAGACCCCCAAAGGGTTTAGGATAAAAGTACCCTCAAAATAAAATAAAAGGACATCGTTTAGCTTATCCAGAGAGGGTCCGCGATGTGTCCGCGACGCGGATCTTTAGAAAGCTCTGCAGGTCTTCAGTAAAATGGTCATAACGCTCTACTCCGAACTCGGATTAAGGCGAAATAAGATGCTTTGGAAAGATAATTCAAAGATCTTTAATTTGATATATTATGGGTCACCTAACTCATTATACTTTAGGAGATATGGTCATTTGAAGTTGATCCTTCTATGAACTCATACAAAAACTTAGTCGGTAGAAATTCTTTGGACTCGACTTGATGTAAAAGATCATTTCTCAACTCCAATTGTATTCCCACTCTAGAAAATTAACTTTAACATCTATGCTCAATTAAGGATCATTAATTAAATCCTATATCATATGAAGAATGACTCGGTCTTAGCTTAGAAAAAAATTGGGGTGTTACATATTATGTCGACTTTCCTTAGTGCAGGTGTGTAGTTCAATGGTATATGGTTGAGTGTTAAGGAATACTTGTGTTCTTCGGTGCTTTACTTTAGGTTAATTCCATTTGCTGAGTACCCTGTTGTTTGGTGATCACCCCTTGCTATATTTTTTGTAGATTGTGAGTCTGGTCCTCTTAGTTAGCTTTCTAATTTTCAAGATCGAGCTTTGGATCTATCGAGAGGTAGCTGCTTGTCCCTTTGGCAACCTTCCGGAGATTTTTACCTTCTATATTTTGATTTATTCAAGAACTAGACATTGAGACATGTATTTCATTTGAGTATTCTATATTTAGTGGCTTGTACATGTGACACCAGTTCTAAGACGGTTGTAGTTCTGATTCCTATGTTTATCTATCTTATTAGACTGTTTCTATCTTCCATAAGTTGTTTAGGGTTCGGGCTGACTCGCCTTGCTAAGTTAGATGAGTGACATCTCACCCAGATTTTGGGTCGTGACATTGATCACTTTTTGGCTAGCCATACGACTTAGAGAAAAGTACGAATCTGTTTGGATTGATTTTTAGTTTTTGACTTATATGGTGAAAGTAAGTTAGAAATTCTAATTTATGATTTTGAAGGGGTGTTTGAATTAGTTTTTTTTTTTTTCAGGTGCTTGTCTTTTAAGCATCTTTCACATATTATTAACTCCATAAATATGTAGGTGTGAGACCAATTTGAATAGACAAGACCATAATCATATTATTAACTCCATAAATTAATAATTAGCTAAATGAACTAAGCAGATGGAATCAAATATTTCACATGATTGCAAAACAAATTGTTACTCTGAAATCTCTCTCCACCTATGATAACAATCTTTAATTGATTTTCAGTTATTTAAATTTATTAGTAGCAATAGATGGCACTCAAATAATTTCTATTATGATTATTTTAACACTTGTTTAAAATTGACCAGATTTTAGTTAAATCACAAATTTTTTGGATACAATATTCGAATTAAATCAAACTATATTACCTATGTTCACTTGCTTGTGTTTGAGCTATCATCAATCTCCTTATTTATGTAATGTGCACATTTCAAAGGCAGATAATTTCTCTCCATGTACAAAAGGAAGAAATTAATAGCACATAGAGTTATGGGTCTGAAATTTAACTGATCGATAAATTGAATTGAAAAAAAATATTATTGGCTTGTTGTTATTGGTTATTAAGTTAACGAGTTTTAATGTTTTTATAAAAATAAATTATCAGGTTGTCAGTTCGGTTTTGATTGTTAGTATTGGGTTATTAGATAAATCTCGGTTAACCTATTAAGACTACTTTATCCCTGTATAAATATCAAATATTAATAATTTAACATCACTTGACAATATATTAATACTCGTAAATCATGTATTTGCGTGATTTCCAATGTATAAGTCTTGAGTAAATTAGAATATAAAGTCAAATATTACATATTGTTAAGTTTAGGTGTTCAACAAATATTTTCAAAAGCATTCTGTTATTTACAATTGATTTGTTTATTTTACTGTATCGCATCAAATTATTAGATAAGTCACATATTTATTTTATGAGCATTTTCTTTATAGGTATATGAAAAATCGAACCATTAAGGACTGAAAACCAATAAAGAAATCTTATTGGTTTAGCATATTTAAAAATCGAAAATCAATAAACCAAACCGATAATACATAAAACCAAATCGAACTGACCAATACATAACCCCACATAGAGTTGCTTTAACAAAATTCCAAGAGATCATATCGTAACTCGAGACCTCTAATTAAGGGTGAAGCAGTCCATCATGGTACCATTACCCATGTTGGTGCTTAATGCTTAAGCCATCCAACTGTCCTTTTTCCTATCTCAAAAAAATTTAAAATTTCTAAAGTGATAATGATATCACCAAATAAGCTAATTTTTCAAACGCCTCAATTTTTGTTGGGTATTTTAATTTAGGAAAAATTTCGTAATTAATCAAATATTAAACACAAAACTACATATGTTAACTACACTTTTAAATTATTACAAAAAATAACCACCTTTTTCAAAAAGGCGGCTATAACACCTATTCCCAACACAAATGTATAAAACCAAGAAAATATAAAACCGCTCATCACTTTCTCTTTCATCCATACCAGATTCAAAATCTTCTTTCCATTTTACTCATTTTCTTTCCATTTTACTCTCCTTCAATCTCTCTGGCAGTTACAGGTATGTTCTTCCATTTTCTTTCCATTTTCTTCTCCTAAATCTTCTATGAATATTCTTCAAGATTTTCTTTCACTGTTAATTCTACATTTTTGGCGGTTCTTACTATTTTTTTAAAAAAATTTAACTTTTCCCCTTTTTTTGATAAACGGCTAACCCTAAATTGCCCAACAGTCGCACAAATCACAAGTTCCCACTACTATGGTTGAAGAATCATCATCAAAAAGGATTACTAGAGGTATAAATTTGTATGATAACTTTAGTATGGATGATTTCCCTTCTTTTTCGTTGGGTATAACTCAAGAGGAAGAGCCCATTGCAGGAAGCATTGCAAGGGAAAAGGATAATGTAGAAATTAGATCCAAAGAGCGGGATGATAATCTTCATAGGCCAAGCACTTCCAAAAGGAAGAGGAAAGATGTGGATCTAGACTCAGGCAGTGATAAACCAAACGAGAATGAAGAGGAAAACCAGGTTCTGTTTTTTTCTATTTTTAAAAAAAAATTATTTGTTAAATTTTTTTTTTTTGATTTCTAAAAAATTGAATGCAATTGTTTGTTTGCAGTGTAAATCACTGCAATTGCTTTGTTTCCAGTAAAATGAATGTAAAAAATGTTTGTCAAAAAATCTGAAAGATTTTTTTTTTGAACACAAAAATTGTTTCTGAGATGTGTTTGTCCCCCTTCTTATACACTGCTGTATACATTGCCATATGTATGAACTTTTTGTTGTCTGTGTAATTATACAAGTAAAGCATGTATTTCCTAATTTTTATACACATGCATGTTTGTGTGATTTTTATTTGGCATTTTTGTTTAAATGACTGCAATATACACCAAACTGTATACAGTGCAGTTACCAAGGGGTGTTCCTTTTTTTATACACTGCTGTATACATTGCATTTTTACACTGCAGATAAATTATCAAATTTATACTCTACAGTATATATGCACCCTTGTTTGTCTATGTAACTATACAACTACAGCATGTATTTTTCCTAATTTTTATACACATGCATGTCTGTGTAATTTTTTTATTTGGCATTTTTGTTAAATGACTGCAATATACACTAAACTGTATACAGTGCAGTTACCAAGGGCTGTTCCTTTTTTATACATTGCTGTATACATTGTATTTTACATTGCATTTTATACTTTATAGTATATATGCACCCTTGTTTGTCTGAGCAATTATACAATTATGTTTCACAACAGGTAGTCCAGTATATTATGGAAGGCAATCCTTCTGTCATTCAACATATGAAGTGTTACACAAACACAAACGTGATGGAAGATTTGACAAATATGTTGACTGAAAGACAGTTGAAGAGGTTTCGGAAAACTACATGCTTTTCACACCTATTAGATATCAATCAGTGCTCTGTCCAGGCCCAGATATTTAGGGCCTTTATGATGTTCGAGGTGCAGGGCAGTTCATCTGATGCGTTTATCATCCATGTGAATGATTCAACTCTACGATTCACTCGTAGAGATTTTGCCCTCATTTCTGGTCTAAAGTGCGGCGATGAGTCATCAAATTTTATGTTCAATACAGAAGAGCCAAATCGCATCATACGGCAATACTTTGGAGATACAAGTAGATCTATTACCAAGCAACAATTGGTTGGTAATTGTTTGAACAGGGTATAGGGTGATAACGATGAGGACGCCCTGAAGTTTGCCACGTTGTATTTTATGCACAATTTCATCATGTCCGAAGAGCCATCATCAACAATAGTTCCAAGGAAACATTTCGATCTTGTTGAATCTGGAAGACATGTTGAATACCCATGGGGCAACGAGGCTTTCGGGGAGCTCCTAAAGAATCTGCATGCAAAGATCACTTTGACTGGAAAATACTACAGGATTCACGGCTTTCCATTAGCCATGCAGGTTTGGATATACGAGTGTTGCTCGCACGTCAATCCGAAGATTGTTGTTAAAGTTTCCGATCACATTCCTAGGATACGTAATTGGGTAACTACAACCGATAAGCCCCGTTGTGATTTCTTAATCAATTCTCTGTTCCGAGGCACTCGAAAAAAGGTATGACATTCAAATTTTAATGTCCTAAATTTTATAATAATTGATTTTATTGATACTTATTGTGAAATCTATTAGGTTATCCTAAAAAACATTACAGCAACAGAACAGGAGCTATCAAGCATTGATCTTCCGCCGGACCATGTTGTATCAGATACAGTACAGTCCCGCACACATCGGTCCGACCATCGTCAAGATATCCAATCTGATGATGATTTTCAGGATCCTCCAATTAGAAGACAGAGCAAAGGAAAAGAAAAAGTCATACCTCGTGCATCACCTGCAAGAAAAAATCTGAGATCTTCTGCAAGAAAAGTTTCTCAAAAGTCACCGGAAAAAAGAGAGGATGCAAATGCTGCAAAAAAAGCACAGACAAGGCGACCATTGGAACGTAAAAAAATAAGGAAACAGTTTCGAAGCCTTCAAGCAGCAGGACCGTTGAAGAAACGATTTCGTGTGACGAATTTGAATCGTTCAAACAATTTGTATGTACATAACTCAAAACACACACTTACTTTATTTATTTTTTTAACAATAACATATGTTTTATAACTGTAAATAAAATGCAGGTAAGAGAGGAGTTTAAAGAGTTGAAGACGATGGTTCAACATAACTTCAAGGAGATTTTGAAAGAATTGAGAAGCAACAAAAATGATCACAAAGATGATATGGAACAGTCCCCAGTGCATGACACAGAACAAGTCCCTATTGAAGTAACAAGTACTCATACTAGCCAAGAGGTACAACATTTTTTTTTATTTTTTTTCAAGTATAAAATCTGCTGCTGTCCCTATAAATTTTTTGTTTAAATTTATATTTTTTTCACATATTATACACATAATATTATACATTTAGATTTTATACACACAAATTGTTCATGCATGCACATGTATATAATGTCAAGTAAAATATGCAAAACTGTTGACTGGGCAATTATACAATGTATGTTTTTATACAATGCAATAAATATACATTGCATTTACACCTAACTGGTTTTATACACTGTTAATTATACACTTCTATACCTAGATTATGTATGGATTTATTATACACTGCAAGGTATATATGGACAGTACATTTATATTTTATACACACACCTTGTTCATACTTGTACATGTGTATAATGTCAAGTAAATATATAAACCTGATGTCTGGGACTATTATACATTGTATGTTTTTATACATTGGAAATAAGTTTACCCTGAATGTATACATTAATTTTTTATACACTGATAATTATACATACACATACCTGGTCCATGTTTGGCTTTTTTATACACTGCAAAGTATATATTGACAGTATATTTATATAAGTATACATTAATTTTTTATACACTGATACTTACGGACACTGCAAGGTATACATTAATTTTTTATACACTGATAATTATACATACACATACCTGGTCCATGTTTGGCTTTTTTATACACTGCAAAGTATATATGGACAGTATATTTATATAAATTGTTGTCATATTTCAGGTTGAGGGCAGTGGTCAACCGGAGACTGTTTGCAAAGACACGACTGACAAAGAGGTATATTCATGCTTACAATACATACTTGAAATAGTATCTAACATACTTTATTACAGTTTCATGTAGACGAGCCTCAAGTGGAAAACGATGCAATGGATGCGAATGTAGAGCCAACTGACAAAGATTGTTGCCATGCATCAGGTTCTGACATTCGTGAGGTACATGCAGAACTAGTTGGATAGTAAAGTCTTACATTTTTGTCAGCACATGAATATATCGCATTTTTTACCTTATTTTCTAGGAGGTAGCCGTAAATAGAGAAGCAGCTGAATCCAATTTGGGCGAGGAACAAGAACATTCAAAGGCAGACCCAAATCAGGCTCAAGATTTTTCTGAATCTCAATTTGAACTGCCTGACGAGCTTCTCCCAAGCCTTAATCCAGAGAACATCAATAACCAAAGGAGTATTGTGGTACATCCATTGGCATACATCGACACGCTTCCGCTTCAAATAGTTGAGACACCTGTACCAGCCAGGAGGCCTAGACGCCCAGGTCCATATAATGTTTCACCATACATGGCATCTTTCGGGTTTGAAACAGGTAAGATCTCTATAAAACATAACGTATACACTTTTTACCATATATTTGTCTTCACGGAATTTTACAAAATACAATAGGTTCCAGTTCATCAAAAAGGCCCAAAATTTTTCATCAAAAGCACCCATTCAATTCAATTCTTGACACACATGATGATTCGTTGTATATGAATTTTTGGGACTGGTTGTCAGTTGGACTCCTAGCAAGACATCAAAACAAGTAAGTGTATTCATTAGCTTTCATATTTGTATATTATTATTTAAATACTACAAAGTTATTTACAAAATGTTCATCTAATACCAAACAATAGGAACCATAATGAAGACCACTACAGAAAACACAAGGCTGCCTTTCATCCGCCACTTGACTTTGTTGTAGCAGCAATTTCAAACAAAAACTGGTTCTACACACTGGCATCCGTGGGCCAGGTCATCAATGACTCGGTATGTATCGATAAAACATATTTTTTGGATGTACATGCATATGTATACGTATATGGACGAGTACGCAAAGTAGATTTCATGGAATACTTATATGTTTACGCATACGTATATATAAACTTATACGTATATGTATGTGTTTATGTTTTTTTTTAATGATGAAAAATGATGGTTGTATAACTTTTCTGTGAATTTTGTGCATGTATATGGATGAGTACTCAAAAACAGAACTGTATATGTGTGTTTCTGTGTATATGTATATGTATGGTTTTTTTTGTGTATTAAACATGTTTGTATAACTTTTCTGTGAATTTTGGACATGTATATGGATGAGTACGCAAAACAGAACTGTATATGCGTGTTTCTGTGCATATGTATATGTATATTTTTTTTGTGTATTAAACATGTTTGTATAACTTTCTGTGTATTTTTGTACATGTATATGGATGAATACGCAAAAAACAGAACTGTATATGTTTTTTTATGTGTATATATATATATATATATATATATATATGGTGTATTAAACATGTTTGTATAACTTTTCAGTGTATTTTGTACATGTATATGGATGCGTACGCAAACAAACAGAACTGTATATGTGTTTTTCCTGTGTATATGTATATGTATGTTTTTTTTGTATTAAACATGTTTGTATATCTGTATACATATATGTATATAGATGGGTACACAAATCACTTTCATATATTTAATATATTCCTTTTTACACAATTTTCTTTCAGCACATAGATGTCATCATGTATTATCTCAGAAAAAAAGGCAAAATATTCCATGAGAAATACATATCGATACACTACTGTGGACTGTAATTTTAGTGCACTGATGCACGGTATATGGGCTGCATACGCTGATCATGAAAATGGTGCGTGTAATGCTAACTCCGAACGAACAGTACGCGCATATATAAATGGTTTTAGATTGCAAGCTGCAGTGCCATGGCACACAGTTGACAACATTTTCATTCCAGTCAACATGAAGGATAAATTTCACTGGGTTCTAATAGTCGTATGCTTCACCAACCGAACCATATACATATACGACTCAACCAGATCCGCAGTCCATGACGGATTCGTAGCTAAAGAGGTCCGTAAGTATGCAGAACTTGTACCCATATACCTGGCGACTGAAGACTTTTACGAGAAGAAGGGATTGGACGTTCATGAGCATCCAAGCTATAAGTTGCACTCTGAATATGATGCATTTGACATTGTGCATGTGAACAACTTACCCATTCAGCCTGAAGGCAGCTTGTAAGTTTCTTAAAGACCTTGTCATGCTTTCTATTTTATACACTTCCACTACTGTATATATGGCTTTTCATTTAATCTTTTTTTGGGTCATTTTTTTTGGCAGGGAGTGTGGAGTGTATATGGCAGCCTTTGCTGAATTTTTGAGTGATGGGAATGGCATCCCAGTAACAAGCATTGATTCAGAACAATTCCGGACTCGACATGCAGCTCTTTTGTGGGACTACGGTTCGAGGAAGTTACAACAAGACGCCATCAGTGATAATGAGGCACCGCCGAAGCAAAGTAGGACGTCTGGTGACAGCGACGGCGAACGAATCGAAATATAACTGATCTTCACATTCTGGGCAACACATCTTTTTTTAAATCATAAGCTAACTTATAACATATTCATATTCTATGTGTAGACTAAACAAATAATTTACTGTGTTTTTCATGGTATTGTCTTGCACTAAATATTGCCTTTTTGGAGTTATAATATTATTTTGCTAAGTAATTTTTCAATTTCATTTTTGGAATACTATTTGATTGCATATATACTTCAGTGTATACAGTTTGTTTAATTTTGTTTATTTTTTGGAATTTCAAATGTACACTGTGTTGACAACGACTATGTTGTGATTGTATTTTATTTCGATAAAATACATTTACGGTGTATTTTGTACTTTCTATTGCATAAATATGTTCAGACATATATATACAGTTGCATTTTTTACAAGTACTCATGCTACATGTAAGCGTATAAAGTTCTGTATTACTTATTCATAACATATATACCACACGTTATAAAATTGTTTGAATAGGTGTAATTTTTGAATGCAATTGTATATTTTTTTATGGAACGTTTATATATAAATCCCCATCTAAAACGTGTCCAGGTATGTGGTTATAAAAGTTCGGGGCAAATAAACTATATGAACTGTATAATTAAAGAGACAATACAGTAAACGTTTAAAAAATGTATACACATGTTTTTACACGCGTATACGCGCGTATAATTGTAAAAGTGGTATACATTTATATATATGGGGCTTCTAATGTCAAGTATAATTTTTTTTTTAAATTAAACCAAATTTTTTTTATACATTCAACTGCTGCACTGGCTAAAAAAATTTTTTGCACTAAGTGTATAACCATCATTTCTTATTTTTCAAACTGGCAGCAAACATTTATAAAAACAAGAATAACTCAAACCAACAAAATACAAACACATGCAAGCAATAATACTACCTCCATAAGTTATAAACAGCATCCATAAATCATAAGCTAAGTACTACGGGGCCTATTCCTACATGAACGCTTGTTGTGACCTGCATTTCCACATACGCTACATGCATTTTTTGCTCTTGCTTGCTAGCATTTCAAAGAATGACTTATCTCGCGTCTTCTTCTTTGGTCTTCCCGGAGGTCTTTTATATATGGGCGGTAGAACCACATCAGCTAATATGTGGTCTGATATGACCCAATCCTTTCGATCTGGAAGAGGATAGATTGGTATCTCATACGTTTCAACACTGTTTTTGGCTTATACAGTTCGGAGCAATAATCATCTGGTTCAACATGCTTATACTTTAAAACAGCCCAAGCATGTGCACATGGTATTTCATCAATCTGAAATCGGCCACAACTACATGTCTTATTTTTCAGACACACTATATATGTTCTCCCTTCATCAATTACGTTGTGCACGTGGACACTTGCCGATACAACCTATGTAAAAAAAAAACACAACAATAATATACAGAAGATGAATAGAGATAAAAAAATTAATTATTCATATGTATAAATCAAAAAGTTATTACCATCATCCTCGTACTCTTTATTTCGTTTTTCACAAGAATATCCTGTAATTTACCCATAAGGGGGGTAAATACATAAGTTGCCTGCTTTTGATTTTCATAGTTCCATCTACCAAACATCATCCGGACTTCTTCTAGAAAGTCAAAAATTGGTAACTCGCGCCGACACCAAAGCCGAATTAATACTTTCTGCAATGTTCGAAGTCATACACCGCCCCCGATGAGCAGTTGCATAAATCCTAGCCCATTTATCATACCCAGCTAGTTGCAAGTATTCCTTAACTCTTATATCAACATGTTCCACTGTTTTCATCAACCTATCAAACTCAGCGTGTGTATAAGCCTTTGCCATGGTATAAAAGACTTCGTGCAACTTTGCATGTGACTTCCGGTACCTCGCCTGCACATTATTCCATAAGTGCCATATACAAACATAATGAGGTATTCCATCATATATGGTCATAACAGCCTTTATGATGCTCTCATTTCTAGCAGAAACTACGCACATTCCATCCCTTTTTCCATATGCTTCCTTAAACTGCCGGAAAAACCACATCCAAGAAGCATCATTTTCTGAATCGACAATCCCATAGGCTAGTGGAAATATGTGTCCTATACATACAATATCTCATTTCATTTTCAAGTATCTAAAATTGTATAAAATAACTATTTTTTTGCATTAGTTCCAGATACATATACATGAAAACATGGGAAACATACCTGCCCCATCCATGGTACTTGCTGAAAGAAACTGGCCATTAAATGGACCTCTAAGATGACTCCCATCCACAACAATTACAGGCCTACAGTGATCAAATCCTTTTATAAAAGCACGCAGAGCATGAAGACGTAAAGGAACTCACCTTGCTCTGTCTTCTTTAAACGTATGTGTGACTCTGGATACGTATTACCTAACATATATAAGTAGGCAGTGTTATATGATCCAGATGGAGATCCTCTCAAACAATTCAATGCTTTCTCCTTTGCCCTCCACGCTAACATGTACGTAATATCAACCCCAAGATCCTGTTTGACATCATTTTTAATATTCGAAGCCGTGTATTTTCGTTTGTGATTTTCTAATTTAGGCATCACAAGACCACCAATCAGATTACTGGTTGTCTACCGTTGTGAATATATTCGATCCTTCAACTGGCATGTATGAACCATGTTGAATGTTCTTATTCGAAACATGGAAGTTTTATTAATTGCAGAAGCTTTCATCAACCACTCACATTCATCAGATGTACACACAATAGTGTAACTGCAATCATATACATAAAAAACAAATCATATACACAAATAAGTTTGACAGTATGAAAAATGATTGTGTATAATGTGTTCATACCTTACTGCATTCGACCTCCTTGACTTGAATTGGAACCTTTCCGCAATTGCATATTGAGACATAACAGCCTTTAATGTTGCTTTATTTATGTATACCTAGCCTACATCCACATACTTATGAGATGGATCACATATGACTGCATTTATGTCCCCGGTAACAAAAGCATTCAATGGCTCAATTACCTCATCTACAGACAGTTCACGATTCTCAAAATCACCAAGTCCAACAATTGCATGTTCCTCAATCACCGAAAATGTTTTTTTTGAAGAACTTCCACCGACAACAGTATCAACCATCTGCTTATCTAAAATGCTTGCACAAATTGGATACTTATTGAAATCATTACTTGTCTTCCTCAACATAACATAAACCCTCACACCCATATCATTGTGTATAATAATTGGTATATCTACAGATTCAATCTTGTATTCCATTTTTATTTCATACTTAGCGAGATCAACACCGATTTGGTTTGCTACCAACATATACAATTCCAGATAGGTTGCTTCCTCTCCAAAAATAATGCCCTCCAACATGTAGTCAACGTAACAATTTTTTTCATCCCACCGTCCCGAATGCATTACCATAAGAGCTATTGAAGTCATTTCTATAAACAATACATTACATACATACAACATATTACAAACATATACAACATTATATTCATATTTTTATACAACAGAATAAATACACAATTATATACGATAAAAAAATATATAAAACTGTTTTTCGTTCCAATCAATATACATAGTCATACAATTATACACCAAAAAGAAGCTTATATAGCAAAAATTATTATACGCAAATCCTTTTGTTAATATACAACTATATAAAACATAAATTCATCTTTTATATGTATATTCGTGGACATACACAAAAAATTTATACAATACAATACATCAGTCATCAATAACACAAAAAATTTATACAATACAATACAACAGTCATCAATACATAAGTGTATATAAAAAAATTTCGTACAACACAAAATATTCTCATATATATACATATTCATACGTATATATACACAAGAAAAAAATCGCACACATTTAAATATACATATACATATACAAAGGAAACAATTTATTTATACAAAAAACAATAGGATGATTGCACACGTATTCAACAATTCGTATACGAATTCATTCATCTAGACAAATAATTTATACATTACACAACAATTATATTTTCCTATATTGCCATTTTATACATATGAAATTCATATTTTAACAGCCGCAACAGTAGAATGACAACAACAATTACACATGTTCATACGACCCAAAACAGCAAATTAACACATGTAAAAACATTATTTTCTATAGATGGAGATTCAAATAAAAAAAAATGCACAGAACCTATAATTCTAATAAACACGTTTTTATTTCATCGCGATTACATTAAGTCGTATAATACCATGAAATCACAAGAACAAACGTATAAAAAATTAAACTAAAAATCAACATTACCCGAGTTGAATTCGTATAGATCACGCCCTCCTCTTTTTTTTTTTTTTAGTTTTCCAGTTTCAGTCGCCTTTTTCCTTTTTTCATTGTCAAGATTTATATTAGGTAATGTATATTGAAAATATTTGCCTTCCATTCTTTATGGTAACGTTTCCCTTATTTAATCCAATCATTAATTATTTTTCATTAAATGCCAGCAGCCTTTTATGTATAAAATTTTATAGTCAGACCATTTTATACTATGCATTTTATACATTCAAAAGGCTATAACATGTAATTTTTAAAAATGTGGCTATTTTAGCCTATTATGTTTCACTAGATGGTTGTTTATGAAAAATCCACTTTAATTTATTCAATTTTTGTATATGATAATATATTTCTAAGCATATATTAACTTGACTGTATTCCAACATTACATTAACAATTATAAATATGTAATCAATGTTATAAATGTAACTTTCTCCAAAAAAAAAAAAAATCATATGAATTATCTAAAATGTTTTGCTATTAAGAACTATGATAAAATTTCTTATAGTAGGACTTTTATGCAAACAAAAAGATAAAAGTTGAAAATCTAATTGTGATGTATCAAAATATCTTGATGCTATTCAAATTAAATAATGATGATGAATTAAAGGACTCAACAATAGATAATATATATAGGAAAAAGTTCACGAAATAGATCTAATTAAAAGTTATATATTTATTTTTAATAGACTCAATTCAAATGGATCCATAGTGCAAACTATTTATCCTCATATTCTACTTTCCCCTTTTTATTTTGTCTTAACATCATGCTAACCTCAGCATGATGTCAGCATGAATATTATGAAATAATCATCTGTGATATATATATATATATATATATCATATTGGTATCATATAGAATGAGCTTAATCCTCTGCGATACTCTAACAGTATATTGACACTCTATGGATATCATTTTTTTAAATAAATAAAATAATTAAGAGAAAAATATTAAAGTTGTAAACTTATTTATTAAATTCTAAATTAGTAGAAAATATATTCTTTGTGATACTCTATCGGTATATTGATACCATATCGGTATTATATAGAACTGAGTTTAATCATTTGTGATACCCTGTCAGTATATGTATACCCTATTTGGTATATCATACAAGGTGGGTGTTGATGTCAGCATGGTATCAACACGTGAATTTTAATAGTTGGGGGCAAATTTTAATAGTAGAGGGGCATAAAATGTAAAAAGGTATATGGATGTAAATAGTTTGCTTCAAATGGACATAAGTCTAGTTTTCCCTATATTATACTCCCCCTATTTCAAAAAGAATGATGTGGTTTGACTTGACACGAAATTTAAGAAAATAAATAAGATTTTTCAATCTTATGGTCCTAAAGTAATATTATGTAAACAAGTCACATGGAAAGCTGAAATTAAAATTTTGCCAAAAAAGAAAATGGATCATTCCTTTTTAGGAGACAAAAAAAAATATAGATCATTCTTTTTTAAAACCTAAATTTTATTTTATTTTCTTAAAATAAAGAGTGACCTAATATTCAAGACCGAAACTCACTGGGTGCAAACAATTTCTGAGGCCCATCGGACTGGGTAAAACCTGAATTAACCGTGGTGAACTTGCGGGAAACTCCTTGCCGAGGGCCTGTGCACCCCCGGGATTAATCGGGCTCAAAGAGACTCGGACATCCGGTGCAAGTCAAAGTCAAAGTCAAAAAAAGAGTGACCTAATATTGAAATTGAAAGATTGGGAGTAGTTAGGGTCTGTTTGGAAAGCCACCTGGTAATTGGAATTGGTGTAATTACTACGATAGTAATTACACACCTTGATAATTACATTGTCTTGTTTGTTTGTTAGAGTATAATTACATTGTAATTACAAACATGTTATTTGGTTGCATGAGTATAATTTTAAAGTTATATTAAATTTGAAAAATAAAAGCTAATTATTCTTAATTAAAAATTTATATTAGACAAATATATATGGTTATTTATAGATAATATTAAGTTAAATATTTAAGATATTTATTATCTTTTACAAATATATTAATTAGTAAATATATATCCTTAACTAATATTATAAAAATTAATTTATATTTTTTAAATTAGTATATTTTAATTAAATTAATTATAAAAATAAAAAATATAATTAAATTTTATGCGAATATCATGAAATGTGTGTTTGACAAAAAATATTAAATATTATAAATATAATGTCATAGTAAAATTGTTAAAATATTTGATAAAAAAAATAATCTATCTAATATAACTAAAAATATGAATAGCTTATAATGTGAAATATCAAGTCTATACTACAAAAACAAATGAAACTAAAAACTATAACATAAGTTTTAAATTCAAAATTAAAAAATTAACATAATCTCTTATGCCAAATTTCAATATAACATACATAAATATTATTTAAACGAAACAAAATATGTATATTTATAACATTATCCAACAATGAATTCAACTTTAATTTAAAGAATGCTAATAAAATCACGCTAATGAAAAATAACATTAATAAATAAAAAAGATACTGTGAAAAATTATATGGAATCACATGAGAAAGATTGAGAATAAGAAAGAAACAAAAAATAAATATTATAAAATAAAACATAATTTTAAAAAAGTTAGAATAATAAAAATGAAAAGAATTTAAAATAATTAAAATAAAAACAAAAATATAACAAATAAAATAATAATAAATTAAAATAAATAAAAAAAGATAAATATAAAAAACACGCTTAAATTTTTTTTTCTTACCTATGTTAAGTACATTCAGGATATGCTTCCAGCTCTTAATGTTTTTTCCAAAAATATTTAAAAGGAGTATATAGAACTCCGTTTTCGGACATACTCCAAATTTATCTTCTCCATCAATCCACTGCCTAGGGTTCCAATTTATCTTCATCTGCAGTTTCCCCTGGGGTTCGATTTCAAATTCGCCAGGTATCTTCTTTTGCTGATTCACTGCTCCTTTGGATGAGTGATTTGTAGGTTTAAGGTCCGCTTACGCTCTTGTGGAATTATACTGTTGCTGGATTGTTTCAGCTTTTAGTTTCTTTATATGTTTCGGTTATTAGTTTAATTGAATATGCAATTTTAAGGCAGTAGTGTTTTTTGGGTCAAAATCCGCTTTCCTGAGCTTTTAAGGGTAAGCTCCTGCTTCAATTGGAGTTAAAATCGTTTTTGCAGTTATGATTAGTGAAAGAAACGGATGTTAATTCCAATTGAAGTAGGAGTCTTAGTATCAGGAGATTTAGGATTTGTAACTGAGGTTTTTGGGTCATGACGAATAGAGATTTGCATATGAAAGAGGAAGAAATCACAGTGAAGTCGAGTAGTAAATATCATAGGTTTCTCGTATGGAATGTGCTCCCAGTGAAACATAGTGTGAGAGAAAATGGATTTCTCTAGGTTCAGTATTGTGAATGTTCTGCGTCTGGCTTGGTATATGGTGTCATAATACCACAAAGAAGATTTTTTTTCCTAGAAATTTCTCAGGTCTTGAAGGAATATGAAGATCCTTGATCTTGGATTATTTCTCCATACAATTGTCAATGAGGTGGACTCTTTCATAAAAATGGTGTACACAAGGCAAAAGGACATCATGATGTAGAAATGTTTGTATACAAGACAATAGTAAGTTCATGTTACAGTATAGGGCCCAAAGAAAGGTGTCATCTTTTACTTTGGTGTGTTTATTGGGGAGTCATCTTAACTGTGGAAAATTTAAGGAGATATGTTAGTTAATGGGAAACTAGTATTTCATACCATAGTAGCAAGAAGTTTTGGATGACCCCTCCTTGTGGTAAGGTCAATAGGAAAGAAAGAAATAGGAGAATCTTTTAAATGAATTGAATACCTGTTGAGTGTAGCTGTATTTAGTTTTGTATTTTTGTAATAGAGGAAAAACTCCAGCTTGTTGAGAGCTTGCTTGATTTACTGGGTCTGGGGTCATTTAAAGCTTATGAAATGCGCTACTGTTAGTAGTTGACACCTTCTAGGTGTTTTGTGAATGAGTTTTCTGATTTATTAACAAAAATGAATTGGAATAGAGTAGGAAAATGAGGATTATGAAGATGGCTGCTGAACAAAGGACTTATGTGGAAGGTTAAGGTTTGATGCCAATTCTGCTGTTTTCCACTGATAAATTTAGACACAGTTGTATTATGGCAAAGTTATGCGGTTCTCATGTATTATGTTGTCATATGGCTTTAAGATTGGATAATGAACTGAACCTCTAGTCATGGTGCAACTCAAGCATGTTAATGACATGCTTTAAATCCTGCGAAACAAGTCAAGGGTATTGCATTTCGCTGTTGAATTTTTTATTTTCACTGGCCACTGAGCATCTGATAAGGTGCTGTTGGTTGGTGTGAAGAAGGAAGGAAGTTCTTTTGTTTTCTTCCTTTGAGATAAATACGGAAGAAATTCTTGGAATCTGCTAACAACTATTTGAAACTCATTTTCACTTATCAACTGTTTCAAACATTGATATTTTGGTATACTTGGTGGGAACTTGTCATGGAGCTTGTTTGTTACATGGATTTTGATCTTTGTGAAAATTCAGAAATGGAACTCTCTTTGTCACATAAGTATGTACCCTAACACTTAAAGTTGGCTACTTGAAGCTCCATCATCCATTTTTAGGTGATAGATGCAAAATTTGCTGCTTCCTCTAGGTGTTCGCTGACGTCCGAAAATAAAAGGGAATTTGATTATTGGATACAAATCCATGTCTTAATATTCCCTGATATCTTGATTTTCTGGGCAATTCAGCATGAATTCAACTAATAAGGAACAAGTTGATGAATACCGTCACCAAAGCATTGTGTAGTTATTATTATTACTATTATTACTAGTCTACTTATTTTCTTTATAATTTATGTATTTGTTTTCTTTTGAGTTTGATGTGTCAACCTTCTATTCGTTATGATTGTTTTGTAAAATCTTGCCATCTATATTGGCGGTGCTTATTTGCTGTTCATATTGTTTCAGGCTTTGAAATGGAGGATACAACTAAAGCAGAAGATCAGTTGCCTGAGGGGGCCTCAGAAAGTGTGCCTCAGAAGATACAAGAAACCCGCGAGGAGATGCTTTCTAGGCATAGGTAATTTATAAGGCCCTTAGGGGGGCCATGTTGCCTTTGTTTTTTGCTCTCCCCTAGTTGTACTTCTAATATTCTATATATAGCCGTCCACCTGATCATTCCATTGTTCTGCTTGTAAGACCAGCTGTACTCTACTTGTATCCCTAGCGCATTTATATGGAAATGCTATCGACTTTGTAAGTGCTCTTATTGATTAAAATATGAGCTTATGGAAGGTTTACTAACCTTCTATAATGCTGATTCACCTAAAAAGAATTGAAAGTTTTTCTAATCGTAGAAATAAATATTACAAGCACTACTTGTTAAGATTGGAAGTCTACATGAGAATATGGCTTATAACAAGCTTCTTAGATCAGGCACAGATGTTCAATTTTTGACCTGTGATAAGTAATCAACAACAACATACCCAGTGGGATACCACAAGTGGGGTCTGGGGAGGGTAGAATGTACGCAGACCTTTCCACTACCTCATAAAAAGTAGAGAGGCTGTTTCCTGGGGACCCTCGTCTCAACAACCCAAAAGCAGAATAAACTAGATATGACCAAAAGGAAAGGAAAAGAAAGGAATAGGAAGAGCGTAGTACGAAAAGCACATGATATTATGTAAATACGGCAAATTTAACACATATAATACAGATAATGACAACACATTATATACGGACTTGTGATAAGTGATCATGTTTACCAATATCACAGATGACTTGTATCAAAGTTTTAAATATTGAATGTCTGAGCATTGATTGTGAAGCACTTAATATATCACTTCAAATTAATTATTTGGGAGCTTTATTTTTTGTTGACATGTCATATCGATGTATGCAGGAAAGAAATCTCTCAGCTACAGGACAAAGAAATTGCTATGAAAAAGGCAGCAGCTAAAGGCAGCAAAGCCGAACAGAAAGCTAAGAAAAAACAAGTGGACGAAGAAATATCTAGACTTTCTGCAAAGCTCAAAGAAGGGCATGCTGGGGAACTTGCTTCTTTAGGCTACAGTGGTGGTAGTAATAATGATAATGGGAAGGAAAAAGGGAATCTTGACACATTGGTGAAGGCCATTGCTGGGGTGTCTGTCAGTAGTCAAACTGACCATTCAAAACCCAGCAAAAGTGTGAAGAGACGTGAGAAAAGAGCTCAACAAGAGGCAGCCAGAGAGCAAAGAATACAAGAAGAGCAGAGTAATATCATAAGTGATCGGGTTATTGAGAATGAGAAGTTAGAAAGAAAGCTTGCACCGCTTGGATTGACTGTTCATGAAATAAAGCCTGATGGACACTGTCTTTACCGAGCTGTGGAGAATCAGTTAGCCGTCCATACTGGTGGTTCATCTCCTTATTCATATCTTGAACTGCGACAGATGGTGGCAGCTTACATGAGGAAACATGCAACTGACTTTCTCCCTTTTTTCCTCTCTGAGAATGCAGAAGAGGGAGAATTGGATGATTCACTCGTGGGAAGGTTTGAGAATTACTGCAGAGAAGTGGAGTCAACGGCTTCATGGGGAGGACAACTTGAGCTTGGTGCTTTAACTCACATCTTAAAGAAACATATAATGATATTCTCAGGGTCATTTCCTGATGTGGAGATGGGAAAGGAATACAAATCCAGCAGTGGCTCTTCATCTTCCAGTATAATGCTATCTTACCACAAGCATGCTTTTGGGCTTGGAGAGCACTACAACTCGCTTATTCCCAGTTCAGTTTGATAGGTTTCATTTATATTAAGTGGAACAAAGGTTTACAGCAACATGATAGCTCAACTGCTATCATGGTTTACAACAAATCGATCTAGCAATGGTTTCATTTGTGTCATAAGTCATCCGAGTTCAATGTATTGTCTTTCTACAATGCTATTACTGGTCTAAAATCCTAACTTAAGGATTTGACTCTCTGTTTTGTGATAACTGATACTTCCTTTCGTTCTTATTCCAAATTATGAGTTTCAGTTTTGTTTCCAGTTTGTGCATTCATCATCATTTTTTGCTTGGTTGGCTGTTAGCATGGTTGGTTGCAATGACCAGATATGCTAGACTGCTATTCTCTCATATTTCATCCCTCATCCAAGATTGGTAGAATACCAGTAACTGTCTGCAGGTTCCTCTTTTCCAATTTGTTGAATTGTGGTACCTATGCTTACATCTTGGACATGTGAACTTGTGAGGAAATATATCTCTACACACTCATCTACCAGAATAGCTGCTTTTGTAGGGAGGGGCAAAAAGGTTCATCATAACTAGTCTTTTTCTTATCCCTTTCTGGTAATAGCGAGAACATGTATCTTGGCAAAATGCTTGAGGTTAACACGCACCTGCATTTCAAGATCCAAATTCGAATTGGTTTGTGGTTGTGGTAGGAGAATACTATGTTCGCGTTAGGACTCACTAGAAGATAAGAAGCAAAGATAAACTATGATGTATATCTGTGAGATACTAATAAACTATCTCACATTAAGAAATCATTAATATGTCAAAAATTCAAATTCGAATTGGTTCATGGTCTAACTAAGGTGTATATCTATGTGATTTTACTCTTCTTGCACGTTACATTTCCATATGATTATCTGTATTAGATAGTTTAGTAGTGCTTGCTCTTATGTTTTCAATATATTTAGTTTAGTGGGTCCGTCTAATAAAAATATTAAAGTTCACTCTAGGATGTAGGTTTGTGTTTATAATAATATTAAATAAAGATAAAAAAAATAAATCAACAAAAGTGACTAAATTAAGGAAATGAAATCAAATTTAAGAGAATAAAATTAATTATTAAAACAAAAGTATCAAAAATAATTGTTGAGAGTGGGATTTGAACCCACGCCCTTTCGGACCAGAACCTTAATCTGGCGCCTTAGACCAACTCGGCCATCTCAACATACATGCCTCCTTAGCCCAAATAGATTATTACATACCTAAAGAAGCACTCACTATATATATGTGCCAAATCAAAACATTTACAAAACGTCAACAAGATATCAAACATGATGAAACAAAAAAGGATTTATGGAAATTGTGCTCTATAATTTATAAGGTTTCCAATGCGTCTATTCTTCTCTTTTGTACTCGAACTTATAATCTTTTAAAGTTATCTTAATTAGATGTGTAGTTAATATTGCATTGAACAGATTTAGCTCTTCCATTAGCGTGGATCCAACTATTGTATTCATAAGTGGAACAGATTTATTATATCGAATTTCAGAACTAAATAAGATGAAGGAGAAATAGTTTTATAATGAGTCCAAAGTACACTTCAAGCATAATAGACCACTGGATTTTAAAAATCGAAACAAATAGTTAAGATTATATAATGAAAGAATTTCATATAGAAATTCAAGATTTGATCAATTTTAATCTTCTTGAAGGATCAATGAGTTTGTGTAATGACCTATTCTGTCGTTACTGAAAACATCAGCATTTAATACAAGAATCTCGTTCATCATAAGTTTAGGATCAATTTCTTGGTGTACAAGTGTGTTGGTTATGAACGAAAGTCATGCAATGCCTTTAGTCACAAAGTTACATTGAAAGTGCCTTACCAATTTAATTTCAAGTATAAGTTTAAACTTTAAACTAATGTCAACTTCAAACGACCATAACTCTCAGCCTATAATGAATTAGGTGGTCCACGACTATTAAATTAAAGGTCTATGTGTGTTCTTTCTAAGTCACTAAGTTTGTGTCATTTCGAGTTTGGTATAAAAAGAGTTCTGCTCATCTAGGCTAAGGCCGTCATGGCGGGATATTTTAATGAACACTGCCTAGTCTAAGGCCATGGCGGGATACTCGCTGTTAACTGTGTTTTAGACCTAAACTGTTATTTTACTTTCAAAACTTGTACAAGTTCAGGCTATGGCAAGGGAGAGGCAATTTTGGCACTTTTTCATCGATTTTCTCTTCCAAAATAAGTCCTTCCATCAATCTAACACTTATTTGATTCTTTAATCCCTAAAATAATGTTATTTTGAC
This sequence comes from Solanum rostratum, assembly GCA_029948455.1. Lineage (NCBI taxonomy): Eukaryota > Viridiplantae > Streptophyta > Magnoliopsida > Solanales > Solanaceae > Solanum > Solanum rostratum. The sequence goes on along the minus strand of CM057053.1, from coordinate 8,512,655 downwards.
CATGGTGGATGCAAAAAGTTAACCTAGGTGGAATTTTTTTGTGCAAATTAAAAAGAATTAATAAATCGAAAGCTCTTGAATTTAAGTTGGTGGAATTTTATGGTGCAAAGAGAATTAATAGGTTGAAACCTCTTGAATTTGAGTTAGTATTGAAAGATATGTCATTGAGCGTAAAAATCAATCTACCAATTTTAAAACATAAAGTTTTTGGGTAGACTAAAGGATAGAATTCATGGGTTTAGATTCCAAAGTAACTATTGGAGGAGTAGCTTATTAATTACTCTTATATTTGTTATTATTAGATGATTTAGTCTTAAAAAACGTGAAGAAGGAAGATCATCAGCAGTAGCTTACTTTTGCGTAGTTTTATGCTCAGGTAGGTTAGGTTTTTCAATAGAATGGTTATAAATTTGTTTCTCATAACATGGCATAATATAAATTGATAGGAGAGATTATGCCTAGACCTTCAGATAAGAAGTATGGATGGCTAAATGTGTTGTCTTGCTGTTAAGACAAGAATGTATTATGTAGATTATGATTAGTCTGTGCCAAATGGTGATAATCTAGTTCTTGATTGACCTTAATACTTATATATATTTGGGAAGGGAGGTTCATGTTGATTGTTCTTTGTGAAATATCAGAGTAATGCATATCATGAAATAAAAGAGTGAATGTAAAAGGACTTCATGTTGGTAATCTCATACGATGAATCTATTGATTTATTTGAGGCTTCAAGTGTAGTAGTCACGTTGGTTGGTGATGACTTGAATTTTTATTGGTGTTATATATGATTTTTAACTATGTCGTTAATACTACTTGCATGTATGTATATAAGAGATGTAATAAATGACAATTTGTAATCAAAATTGCATGCAATAAACTTGTTATTTGTACTAGACAAGTTTGTAAGATATCTATTGTGGTTACAACTGTGATTGTGAATGTGATTATGGATCGGATGTCATGTTCCGACATATTAGTGTGGATCGGGTATCACGTTCTAACACATATTGGATTAGATATTATATTTCAATACAAATTGAATTGAGTGTCGTGTTTCAACATATGTAGAAATATAACAATAACCACAATGCAACAAGATAGATGATATGCAATCAATTCACAAGATATTCGTATAAATAAGATTACCATGAGAAGGAATTTAGTATCACTTCAACTTCCGATTCGGATATACCACTTAGTATACATGATGAGCATGATCAATTATAATTATATCAATTCCTCGTGTTACTGCATATGTAATTATATTCATTCACAGGTAAAAATCAACAATAGTTCTTTCATAGAACCCACACCCAAAATGTTAGCGTGTCAGAATGTGACGCCCAATCCAATAGTTAGTGTGTCGGAGCATGACACTCTATCCAATAGTTAAAGCGTCCGAATATGACATTTGGTTTAATAATGTGTCAGAACATATCACTCGGTCCAATAATGTGTCGGAACGTGATACCTGATCCACAATCACAATGAATAAATCACAACATGACAAGTTCAAGTAATAAGTGACTTCCATTCAATTTGATCATGAGTAGTCATTTATTAGGTTTATTCCATCATTTTCATATTCGCATACATGCAGGCAATACATATCATGTAATTAATAAGCACACATGATACAAACAAAAATAAACAACCATCACCTACAATACAACCACCATACTTAAAATCACAAGTAAATCATAGGTTCATTTTATGATACTAACAACATGAAGATGTTTCACATTCGCCTCTTTTAATTCATAATCAGGCATTGATCAAGTATTTTACATGGAATGTCAACATGAACACATACATACATACATATGTAGTACATACGTACATACATACGTATGTATGCATATGAATAGCTAATCATTGTAACCCTCCCCCCCCTAATTATCACAAGTCTCAGGATCCCATAATAACCCAACAATTTTCTTTACACATAATGTCACAAAGACCATCAACCATTTCAACAAGAAGTAACTAATACAAACAATAAAGGGCTAGACTATTACCATTAGTCACAGACTAATCATAATCCATATAGTACCTTCTTGTCCTAACAACAATGATAACACGTCTAGCTATGTAGACTCCATGCTCGTAGGCCTAAGTATGATCTCTCCCATCAATCAACATTATACTATGCGATGGAAATAGGTTGACAACTACTCAAGAAGGAAAACTTAACCTATCCAGGCGTCAAGCAAATGTAGGAGGATGATAGCACAATTTCTAACCATCGAACAGTTAAATGGTGAAGGAAGGCTTGAAATTTATTGGTTGTGGCATTTCTTGCACTAGAATTCCTTCTTCCTTCTCTTACCAAGCTTAGAGCAGCTTTGTGAGTGTTTCTAGGGCAACCTCTCTGTTTTAGGCATTCTGGGAAAAAGAGAATAATTAGGATTCATGTCTTTTAATTCTAATATGTCGATCCTGGTATGAAGTCATTTGTCGACCCTGCTAAAGTTATTCATGTATTAAATTAAGCCTTAACCAACTACCAAACGACCCTTAAGTACTACAATAATTGTTCGACCACTTGATGTGATAAGAATTCATTTCGACCTCAAGAAAAGAAGAACATAAGTGGTCTAGAAGTTACATATCTTACTGCAATTGGTGTACCAAATATCATGCTAACACTACAAGACCTGGTGAGTCTTTTCAATTAATTTTTTCGCAACATATAATTATGGTCCTACTAGAATTCGTTAAAATGGGATCAAACACATATTGCGATATCGAAAAGGGACTACCAGTATGAGATTATTTTATTTTAATAATTGCAATCACGATCTTATTAGTTATGCTGATGTAGAATATTTATTTGACCAACACAAAGCAACTCAAACTCAATCAGAATACATGTTCATATGTGAAGATATTGCTAACTTTTGGAGATTTACAAAGCAGACTATCATAATTACTTCATAAAAATATACAGAGGTAATAGCTATTCATGAATCTAATCCCCTAGTCGAGAATGTCTGTGATTGTATTCCATGATATATCTCATTCAAGGAGAATATGATTTGAAATGTGAAAGAGTAAGCACAATTATATGAAGATAATGCAGCATGTAAGTACAATTAAAAGGAGAATTCAGAAAAAGAGATGGAGCAAAGCATATTTTGTCAAAACTTTTCTACACAAATGAGCTTAAAGAAATGGTGATATCAAAGTGTTACAAATTCATTCGATTAACAGTGTGACCGATTCATTCGCAAATTTCTACCAACTGTAACTTTCAAAAATGTAGTTTACAAGATTGGATATGATAATCAAGTCTTTAGATTAATGTTTTCATTTGAAAGAGTTAATATACATTGTACTCTTTTTGCCTCACGTGATTTTGTATAAGGGTGTCCAAAATCAAATTGTAATAAATAAGCCAACTACAAAATTAACTTATTAGTATTGTGTTAGTGAATAAATGGTTGGAGAATATATCAAATTTTATAATTAACGGTTTATTGTTGTGGGAGTAGATTACTCAATCTTCTTATCGGTAAAACAGTTAATTCATTAAAAATTATCATACTTACATTTTTATTTGAGGTACATTGCCTAATTCAATATTTAATAATAATATATAAAAATAATTATATATATATACTTTTCTATATAGTCATATATATATATTGCGTTAAAGAATACTGAACAAATCAACAAAGAACTAAAACTTTAAAAAGGTAAATGTAAAAAGAAACTAATTTATTCTGCTGATGTCCATTCTATTTTCTATCATCTAAACCATAAGGTCTAACCTATGTCTCTTCGTCTTTGTCTCTACTATTTTTTTTCACTACTCACTAGCTCACTACATTAAAATAATCCAAAAAAGTCATCTTTTTAAGGTGTGACTATGTATTCATTGAAAATAAAATATTATAATGATTAGAGGTTAGCCGATACATCACCTGATAATCGTCAAATAATTGCTAATCCATTACCGAAGCAATCGATGTCTTATAGGTTGGCTAACAGACTAATAAATTTAAAAATCGATATCCAATAGGTCAAACCATTAAGTGAAATTATTCGTTCAATCTGCTGATAAGCAACCCTAATTTGTCAGCCAAATTTCTTTGCAAGTTTTTAATGAGACAACCTTAATGAATATTATTACATATGTGTAATCTTTTTTCTTCATTAGAGTTTGCTTTATTATTGAGTTTTTCCTAATAAAATCTTAATGAAACTCATCATCTATCAATTAGACATTCAAGTGAAAGCTTTATAAATGATATCCACTCTATCCTAATTTAGGTAGTAATTTTTATTTTTTTGAGAGTCAAATAATTCAAGTTTAATCGAAAATTTATTCATGAAATCTTTAACTTTTTTAAAATGGATTTTTTAAATAAACTATGTAAAAAAATAATTGACAATTCAAAATATGTAAGTGATATATAAAAAATTTACAGTCAAATATAAACTTATATTAATCTCAAAATTTAAAAAATATCGTATAAATTAAGAAAAGTCAACTAAGAATTTTCTTCATGGAAGTTATTCCTCAAGAGAAATAATAACCAATCTCTTATCTGTCTTATTTTTTTTGTTTAATATTTTTCTAACAGAGATGACATTTATAAAATCAGATCAATTTTATCAAATAAACATTTAAAAATAAAATTTTATTATTTATAATCAAATGGTAGCTTAAAGTAACGAAGTAGGACTCATCAACATGGGTTGTAATGTAGTGATGAGACTGCTTCACTGTTAAATAGAAATCTCGAGTTTGAGCCTTGGATATAAAGAAAATTCTATTGGGAGCACTGTCCTCGAATAAATCTTACAGAGCGTGATTTAAATTTGATCGAAACTTTACGGACTCCGAACATCAGAATGGAAAAGAAAAAGTAGGATTTGGTTAGAAAGAAACTAAATACGAAAGAGGAACCAAACTAGATGAAAGTATCTAGTTGTGAAAGGGCTCACATCCCTAGAAGTCAGCAGACAAATAAACAAAATACATTTTTCTCTGTTTAATAATTTGGCTCTTTCCCCATTACACAGTACATGAAGAACTGTCAAGAAGTTGGAGACAATGACGCACCAAAAAGGCCAATTAGGCAAAATCAATATTTTTTTGTTTTGTTTTTTCCCCGGTACAACTGTCACTGTATGAGATATTTTTTTTATACTAGTTTATATTAAATAGTAAAGTAATAATTGCATGCAAATACAATGTTCATTTTCTCAAATATAGAAATTAGTTATGATAGAATTTATATATTATTTAGTGTATGTATTATTATTTATGTATTTAATATATATATATATATATAAGTTATTTTATTTAAAATAATAGATAAAATTTATCATAATTTAATTATGTATTAGTTAAGCGAATTTTTATGTTGCTAGTTTAGCGTATGTGCTTTGCACATATGTATTGTGTCAATCCAATTTTTTTTTATATAAATAGTACTTGTCATTAAAATAAATAATATTCATATAAGCAAAATCAAATAAATATTATTAATTTGATGCAATATTTTAATCTATTATGTACAGGCAAAGATGAGAAAATCAATTCAATTACTTATAATATAGTTATGTTAATAGTTTATGAATACAAAAAGTAATAATTTGGAGTTGAATAGTTAGGAGTTAAATAATTAATTGATTAAAATTTAATTTTAAAAAAGACTCCTAAATATAAAAGGAGTAGATTAATGTTTCCAACGCAATCTTAATCACTCTTTTTTTTTAAAAATAAAATGTAATGTTACATACTTTTATTAACAAAATATTTAATAATCGAAATATTAATTAATTTCAAAGTCTTAAATATAAAAAAAATAATAGTAATATTTATTTCTTTTCTTAGCAGTCTAGACAATTATTTATATAAAATAGTGTTAAATCAAGAGTGAAATCTTTTAGAATGAAATGGTTTTGATGCTTTGACAAACTCTGGGACGGGACCTGATCCCATCTTAGAGTAAGCCAGTATATGGTTGATTGTGACATGTGTCTGCAAATAATCAATTCTAGTAGTGCTCAAGTATTAGCAGTATGACAGACGTACTAGCAAATTATATTGGGCCAAATGGTGTGTTCTGGTGAGTGGTCCCCAACAAATTGTTATTCATCATTAATGGGTTTGATATATATATATATATATATATATATATATATATATATATATATATTGTGAATCAACAAGAGAAAGAATTTTCCACTCCAATACACTACACTCACGACTGAAGTATCATCTTCTCCATTCTGGAAATACACTCAAGAAAACAGCCATGGCAATTGAAGCTCGAAGGATTCATCTCTAGTTTTCTTTAGTTATGTCTCCATGCTCTTAACATGAACCAGGTCCTATTCTATAAAGGATTCTGGGGTTGTTGATTTGAAGTTCCATTTTTGGGTGTTTTGCTCGTATTCTTAGCTTGGGGTAGCTAGGAGTTGGTGAGTTGCATTTCTTGGGAGGATCAATAGTGCTCTTGCCACTTCGAGTAGTAATCGCCATGCACTACCCTTCATTTTTAGGATTCTGAACTGTGTTGCTAAGAAGTGTAGCTCTCTGACGCTGATTGAGTTGAGTCAACACCTGACCGAATTGTCGTTCAAGTTGTTTAATGGCAACAAAATGAGACTCAATTTTCTGATTAATACTAGAGATTTTAGATTTCATCCCCCTTAGAGTCTCATCCTGTGCCTCAGCTTTCTTCAGCAGAGCAGACGATCAACCATCTCCTCAACTCTAGAACTACTCGCACTTGTGTCGCGGTTGTGTGGTGGCACATATGGACCATTTCTGTAACCCTCTTTGTGACCCTAATTTGCATCTCTCTCTTGGCCCCTGTTCTAGTCATAGTATCCTCCGCGGTTGTCCTTGAAAACTCCATCTCTGTTAAAGTTCCAACTTAGTTTCCTTGACCTTGGTGCCAATAGTCCTGATTGGACCCTTGGCCGTTGGTCTGGAAATCCCCTGTCTGATTAGCAATGAAACAAGTGTCCTCCTTATAGTAGGGATCATCATACATGGGTGCACACGGAGGCTAAGAACCACTTCATTGACGTGCTCCTGATTCTGCTTCATCATCACCTCTATGCCGGTATGGACTCGGACAAGCTCTTGCATACTCTCTTCATTGATCTTAGCTTACTCCGAACCCACATTGACAATGCACAAACTTTTGGTAGATTCTTTGTCTCTTTGCCCCCATGCACGATTGGTCTTGACCACTGTCTCAATCCTCTCTACAATCCTTGTGAATGACTGATCTAAGAACATGCCCCACATAATTGTATCAGCATAAGCCTGACTATTTTCATCAAGGGCATGGTAAAAGATCTCCACCAAGGCATCATCAACAATCTTGTGGTCCAGGACACTCCTCAAACACTTAGTGAACTGCTCCCATGTAGTACTGATCAAGTCACCAGAAAGTTGCTCGAAGTTGTTGATCTGATCTTTCAGCTTGAGCTTCTTTGACCTCGGGAAGTACCTTTCCAAAAAGGCCCTCTGCAATTCAGCCCAACTGGTGATCGAACTCTGGAGGAGCTCCGATAGCCATAGTGTTGCATTGCCCATAAGAGACAATGGGAAGACACGAAGTCCCACACTATCTATAGACAGATTCCGTGTTCCCATCATACTCTTGCAAATAAATGCAACATTGTGTAGATGGCTATACGGATCTTATGATGGTAAGTCTGCAAATAGCCTATGGTTCTGCAGCATCTGAAGCAACCCACTCGAGACCACGAACTTTGTGTATGTCGGTAGAAGTGGCAACACAATAGCTCCAGTCACCTCCATAGCCATAGGATACAGACTGTATTGATTCCACTAATAAGCATTGGCATTGAAATTCTATGGCTGTGGAGCAATGTCCTCAAGAGGAGTTGGGTTCTGATTATTAACATTCTCATTTTCATTCCTGTTTAGAGCTGCATTAGCCGCATTGTTGGCATTATCTAAGGCCATCCTTCTCACATATTTTGGATCTCTGGATCAACCGGAGTCAAGGGTTTGCCTCGACTTCATGTGTTGGGTATACACTACATTTATACCCTGAAAAAGAACAAAAATAACAAAAAATCTAAAATGAAGGAAATAAGGGTTAACACCCAAATCTTTTTTGAATTAACCAAGTCTAGTCATATTTCCCGACAATGATGCCAAAATCTTGATGTCGCCAAAGTTATACCTCTTTTTTTTAGGATAAAGCGACCATTGTCAAGAAATAGAACCTAACCAAGGTTAGGGTCAAACCACAGGAAATACGTAGACTTAAGAGAATTCAAGTAATGCAATTCAAGTGATTAATGAACTTACTTCCCCAAAAGGGGGGGAGGGGTTGCAATAATCAATAGTAAAGTAGACCTAACTAGAACAAGAGTTTTATCAATATGGAGAGAAATGAGGGTATTATGTTCCCTATGATTCCCTAACTTAGTATCACTGTATAACTTAATTCTTATCTAGTGTGTGGCATGCAGGATGGTAAGTTACGTTTACCAAACCCTTTGGTCCACGCGAGAGGTAAATTTCACTACGTGACTTGGCCCATCTCTGCAGTGTGCATTACTAACCCTTATCTATTAGTCCTAGTAGAACCTCCCCTTGGCCCTATTCGGTTGATTAGACAAGAACACATCAATCAAATCCTGTTAATTAATCTCTTTTCCTATTCATTACTACCTTGATCCAGACAGTAACACTAGGAGGATTCTAATGTTGGCCACCATCCGAAAACATATAAAATGAAGAGAGTTAAGTAATACATGCATGCACACTTTCCAAGAATTATGATTTATCCAGTGTTACCTTGTTAGTTCTTCATGGTTCCTACAACCTTAGTTGTGGATTTAACTACTCATGATTTGTGTAAATGCAAGACGTATGAATTGAAATAATATAATGGAGCACTTACACAATTGAATTAAACACAAGCAAATTCAAGCTTCAATGAGAATCACAAGATTATAAGATCAAATCAAAGTACAAGTGTTTCTCATAATTCTCCAATGTTTTCTCTACTCTATCTCACTATTTTTCCTCTCTACTAGTCGAACTCTTTGTAAACTTGTTGGAAAATAACCTAAAAACCTATTTATACTATTTAAAATACAAGTCCTAAACAAAACAGAATAGCTGGGTCGGCATGCCTTACGAATAGTTTTACTGGCCGTATTGTATTTCGCGGCCCGTAATCGAGGTCTAGTATAATGTTGTTGCAAAACTGGACTGGATGTTTACGAAACCCCTCTACAGCTTGTAAAGTGTTTTATGACCCGTAAGGGGGTTTCATATGATGAAACTTTAGAATGTCCTTCTTCTCTGATCCACAGGGCACGAAACATGATCTACGACTCGTAAACTAATCCACGACCCGTCTGCATGTTCGTAGAAAAAACTTCAGAAAATTAGCCCCTTACTGGAATTGTTCACGAAACCTCCTTCATGACCCGTAGAGTGCACTACGGCCCGTAAAGGGTCTCATACTTCATCAAAAACAACAAACCTGTGTTTTCTTCCCAAAATCAAGGCCAACCCTAGAATCCTGCAAATATAACACATAAAACCAACTAACATCGCATTGAGAACACATACTTTCCCCCTCATTTTTTTGTTTCACCCTTACACCAACCACCCTCAACTTAGGTTTTTTGCCTCAGTCAAGGTGCAAAATGTTCAAGGAAGGACCAGGGCCAATTTCAGGATTTTTCAACTAACAAGGCTAGGGCTATTAGGTGTTTGCAAAGAATAGGTACATGTCAGGCTCAAACATTAGGATCAAGAGATATTCTACAAATTTGGTTGGTCATTTAGGCTAAGTGGACTTTTAAGAACAATGACCTAAGATCCTTTCCTAATCCAACTAATCTACAGTCTAACTTAGAGTAACAGGGCAAGTTCTAAATTAGCGTACAAAACGTGAATTTAATAAATTAAGCTCACACTTACATGACACTAACTACATTATCAACAAAAGACTCTCAGATCATGCTTTTTATTTCAAATTAACCTCACTTATCAGGACAAGCATTGTTAACATACTCAAACATGGATAGTTGCTATTTAAACTAACAGGGTATCATTTTTCACAGAAAACACAAAAACATACTATATGATACAGATATTAGTACTACATGCTACCAATACTACCTAAGACATCCTAAATATGCCGGTTCAACAGAAAATAACTATCCATAGGAAAGAAAATACAGGCAAGAAAACACAGGATCAAAATTTGGGGTAATTATGGACCCAAGCTACTCAGACTTCACTAAGGCCCATAACTACCCATACCCTATTGAAAAAGAGGTGCATTGTCCCAAATGCACACAATCAAAGTAAAATAAAGTATAAGGGTTCAAAAAAATATACCTGGGCGCCTAAGCGCCAGTCTCCTGGGTTATCTCCCAAGTAGTGCCTGATTTATTGTCTCGGTATTACATAGATGTCTTGAGTACTTAGACTTCCTCAAGGCCCTATTCTTCTGCAATTTTTATTCTTCCACGTTTCTATGGTATGGCTTGACTCTTTAGCCATTCACCTTGAAGGTTTCTCCATTTCTTCTCTCCAATTTAATAGCTCCATTATCAAAGACACGTGCCAAACGAAAGGGTCCCAACCATCTGGATTTGATCTTCCCACGGAATAACTTCAGTTTGGAATTGTATAGCAGCACCAAGTCCCCTTGCGCAAACTGACGATTCTCTATGCGGCGATCATGTTGCAACTTCATTCTTTGTTTGTACAAGGCTGAGCTCTCATACGCCTTCAAGTGAAACTCATTAAGCTAATTGAGTTGGCTCAGCCTAGAGTTTGCTGCATTATTTCATTCTAGATTCAACTTCTTCAGCGCCTACATTACGTTATGCTCAAGTTCCACCGGTAAATGACATGTCTTCCCAAAGACAAGTTGGTAGGGAGACATACCTATAGGGGTTTTGAATATTGTCTGGTATGCTCATATTACATCATCTAGCTTCCACGACCAATCTGTCCGATTTGCATTCACAGTCTTAGATAGGATCTGTTTAATCTCCCTATTAAATACCTCCACTTGCCTACTTGTCTGAGGATGGTAAGGAGTTGCCACCCGATATTTCACCCTATACTTTTCAAGTAGAGCCTATTGCAGAAGTGAGAACCTCCGTCGCTAATGATCGCTCGAGCGGTGCCAAACCTTGAGAAAATGTTCCTTTTAAAAAATGTTGTGACATTTTTTCCTTCATTGTTGGGTAGAGCCATTGCCTTGACCCACTTCGATACATAATCTACAAAGACTAAGATGTACTTGTTTCTATGTAAGCTAACAAAAGGGCCCATAAAGTCTATCCCCCATACATCAAACAACTCAATTACCATAATGGGGTTTAGAGGGAGCTCATGTTTATGGGAAACACGACCTTCTCTTATCTATCACAAGCTTTGGCGTAGTCATGAGCATCATGGTGGATGGTAGGCCAGTAATACCCACACTATAAGATCTTATGTGCTGTCCGAACTCTACTATGTTGCCTACCTACCAATGACGAGTGATATGCCTTAAGGATACTCATCATCTCAATCTCAGGAACACAACAACGAATTATCCCATCCGCGCATACACAAAACAAGTATGGGTCATCCCAAAAAAACTTCCTCACATCAGAGATGAACTTCCAACGCTGGTGTGTGTTCAGATCGGGCGGCACAATGTCACTTACCAAGTAGTTTGCATAGTCTACAAACTATGGTTTTAAATCATGGGACGTCGCTAACACTCTCTCATCTGGGAATGAGTTGTCGATCTCCAATCCATCATCAAACTTTGCCATTACCCCATCTTCCAATCTAGAAAGGTGATTTGCAACCTGATTTTCTGTTCTTTTTCTGTTGATGACATCGAAATTGAATTCTTGAAGGAGAAGTACCTATCTCATCAACCTTGGTTTTGAATCCTTCTTTGCCATCAAGTACCGCAGTGCTGAGTAGTCTGTGTGTCCTACCACTTTGGCCCCTAATAGATCTGACTTGAATTTCTCGAATGTAAAGACCACAACGAGTAACTCCTGCTCAATGGCAGTGTAGTTCTTCTGGGCTATGTTTAGGGCCTTGCTAGCATAATATATGTGATGTAATATCTTCTCTTGGCGTTGTCCTAATACTACACCTAGCGTAACTCCATTTGCATCACACATGATTTCGAAGGGCTTTGACCAGTGTGGAGCTACAATGATTAGGAATGAAATCAACTTCTTTTTCTATCCTTCAAAGGTTTTGAGGCATGCATCATCGAACACGAACTTAGCATCCTTATCAAGAAACTTTCACAATGGATGTGAAATTCTAGAGAAGTCTTTTACGAACCTCTGGTAGAACCCTGCATGCCCTAGGAAGCTCCTCCACCCTTAACTGAGATGGGTAGGGGAAGCTTCTCGATCACTTTTACTTTAGCTCTGTTGACCTCGATCCCTTTGCTGGAGATTTTATGCCCCAACACAGTGCCCTCCTTCACCATGAATTGACGCTTTTCCCATTCAGCACCAGATGACTTTCCTCACATCTTTGCAACACAACATGCAAGTGCTTCAAGCAGTCCTCAAATGAGTCTCTAACCATACTAAAGTCGTTCATGAAGACTTCAATAGTGTCCTCCACCATGTTTGAGAAGATGGACATCATGCATCTTTGAAATGTCGTTGGGGCGTTACACAACCCGAATGACATCCTCTTGAATGCAAAGGTGCCATAGGGGAATATAAACATCATATTTTTATGACCCGCTGGGGCAATGGTGATCTGGTTATAGCTTAATATCCATCAAGAAAGCAGTACCAACCCTTTTCAGCTAGTCGGTCCAACATCATTTGATCCATGAATGACATAGGGAAGTGGTCTATTTCTGTCGATGCATTAAATTTTCTGTAGTCCATGCACACCCTCCATCCAGTGACTGGCCGCATAAGGATCAATTCATTGTTGACATTTGGTACCACTGTATAGAGAAGATCAACCTGGAAGCATCAGTCCTCTCATCCACTTGATAATGTTATTTCTCCTTTGGAATATGAAATTCAAACCAGTTACAAAATGAGAAGTATGGTGGCTTATTTTGTATTTATCTCATCCATTGAACCCAAAAATTTGAAATAGGCCTTGAAGGATGCTGATTGGATAAATTCTATGGAGAAGAGCTGCATCAATTTAAGAAAAATAAGGTATGACATCTGGTTCCTAAACCTATTGACAGAACCATCACAGGGACCAGATGGGTCTTTAGAGACAGACTAGATGAACATGGAAATATTGTTAAAAGCAAATCAAGCCTGAGGAAGGGACCTGCTCATAATTCAGATTTATGTGGATGATATCATTTTTGGAGCAACTTCAGAGTCATTACGTGTAGACTTTTCAAGACTCATGAGTAGTGAATTTGAGATGAACATGATGGATGAATTAAGTTTCTTTCTTGGGTTGCAAATTAAGCAATCTTCAAATGGAACATCTATTTTCCAGTAGAAATACATTAAGGAGTTATTGAAGAAGTTCAAGATGGAAGATGAAAGGCCTATAGATACTTCAATAGGAACAAATGTAGGACTGGACTAGGATGAACCTAGTCCCTCAATAAATCAGATCATGTATAGAGGCATTATTGGGTCACTGTTGTATCTAACAGCAAGTCGTCCTGATATTGTTTTTAGCATGGGGATATGTGCAAGGTTTCAAGCTAATCCAAAGGAATCACATATGAAATCTTCTAAGAGGATTTTGAGATATTTGAAGAAGACATGGGACCTGGTCCTATACTATCCTACGGGAGATTCCTTTGATTTTATAGGGTATGCTGATGCTGATTATGCCGGATGCCAGGTTGACAAGAAAAGTACATCTGGAATGGCTCATTTCTTAAGCTCATGCCTAGTGTCTTGGGGAATAAAGAAGCAAAATTCAGTTGCTCTTTCATCTATAGAGACTGAATATATAATTGTTGCTTTTTATTATGCTCAATTATTATGGATCCGGCAGCAACTTAAGGATTTTGGGGTGATCACCAATTCAATACCTCTCTTGTGTGATAATACTAGTGCTCTCAACATGGCTAATAATCCAGTTCATCACAAAAGGACCAAACATATTGATATGAGACGCCATTTTTGAGAGATAATGTTGAGAAGGGAAACATAAGCATGCAATTTTGCAAGACTGAAGATCAGATTGTTGATATATTTATAAAGGCCCTAAGTAAAGACGTGTTTGAGAAAAATTATTTGACGTTTGGGCTTATGGGAGTCTCTAATTGATCATGTATTCCACTCAATCTCTCAATTGACTATGACTTGGTGGACAGGTATCCTTTAAGTTTGATATGTATATTTGTGCTAAACTTTATTACTGTACCTATTGTAGGTATATATGCATAAGGATTCAGCTAGGAAGAAAGGAAGAGGCATGATGATCAAAATAGTCACATCCATTCTGCAAGATGGGACCTGGTTCCTACTCAAGCTTTGCATTCTTATGATTTTTTTTAAAATTTGTATACATTTAATGTTATTTCCACATGTCAACCAACCTTTTCTTTCTATATACTCATCCTTACTTATTCTTTCTCATTCTTCAAATGGTTGATTCTCAATATTCTCTCTCAAAGTCCTTAGGGATGATCTAAATCTCACCATTCTCTGGAGACATTCACTTCTGTCTAGTCTCTCCTTCTATTCTTCTTCAAACGGCAGAAACTCCTTTTGAAAACCCTATAGCCATTTGACTTCTTTCTCTATTGTTCTCAAAATTCATCCTTTGAGGACCCTAACACCTATGGCTGATAGGACTTCAATACCGATGACCTTTAATAATTTGGGGAATGTGAAGAAGGTAAAGAAAATATAATGTGCTTTTAGTTTTGTTGAGAAGAAGATCCATAAAGAGAAAAAAAAGTAGTAACTAATGCAGTGCAGGTTGAACCTGGTCCTAGATGAACAATGGGATCCCACCTCAAATTGATATGTGTTGCAAACGAGGCCAACAGGTCTCAAACATTGAGTGAGTGTTTTTCCAAGATGAATGAAATTAATTTTCAAGCCATTATGATTAAGCATATGATCAAGATATATAGAGTGAAGAATGGAAAACATGGCATGCCTTATGGGCACTTGCTTTGCAAATATTCAAGGAAGTAGAGATTAAACTTGGAAAAGGCACTAAAGGAACAATGAAATAGACCATGTCTTTTCATACTTTGGTTGAGTGTGAATGTGTTGAAGGTTGAGATGGAAAGAAGGGAAAATTACAGGTTTCGGAGTTGCTTGACAATTAGGAGAAACTAAGGCATGAGATAGAAGAATTGACCCAGTTGCTCGATATTGAGATTTCTTAGTTAAGAGCTCAGGTTGCAAAGCCTTCTAAGGAAGGACTTGGTTCTGCATAGAATACATAACTCACTCCTAAGATGGAGAATCTGAATAATAGGCTCTTGAAAAGTCATGAAAAAGCCGATGCTAGACTATTCTTAGATCTCCAAAGTCTTCAACCCAGACCTCCTCCTTCTCATTAGTTCCTGTCCTTTCTTTCTATTCCTTGTAGCAAAAATGTGTCACTATGTTGCAGGTTTATATTTCAATTGTATGAATGCCTTTTTTATGTGGAATGAATGATGTTTGGATTATCTGTCTATTTACTTTTTTTCCTTGCTAATTACATTGTGTTTTGTAGACTGTTGTGCCATGAGTTTATCACTTCATGTGTTTCTTTCATTTTGGTTTACTGCACTCTTTTTTTATGATGTCAAAAAGGGGAATATATTGAGGGGGAGGTATGGTTAAACCCGTAAGGGGGAAACACTGTGAAAGGGGGAATGATGAAAGGGGGAAGCACCGTGGTTCTTGCATTGTTGCATTGATTGTTATTTGCCTGTTAAGGGTTAGTTGAGTTAAGTTGTTGTCATCATCAAAAAGAGGGAATTTTGTTTGAATGAAATGGTTTTGATGCTTTGACAAACTCTGGGATGGGACCTAATCCCATCGTAGAGTAAACCAGTATATGGTTGATTGTGACATATGTCTGCAAATATCCAATTCTAGTAGTGCTCGAGTATTAGCAGTATGACAGATGTATTGATAAATTATATTAGGTCAAATAGCGTGTTTTGCTGAGTGGTACCCAACAGTTTGTTATTCCTCATTAATGGGTTTGATATATATATATATATATACAAGAGAAAGAATTATCCACTTCAACGCACTCACAACTGAAATATCATCTTCTCTATTTTGGAAATATACTGAAGAAAAAAGACATGGCATTGAAGCTTGAAGGATTCATTTCTAGTTTTCTTTAGTTATGTTTTCTTGCTCTGAATGTGGTCCTATTCTATAAAGGATTTTGGGGATGTTGATTTGAGGTTTCACTTTCTGGGTGTCTTGCTCGTATTTTTAGCTTGGGGTAGCTAGGAGTTGGTGAGTTGCACTTGCTTGTAAGGGGAAAAGGGACTTGTGGATCAGTCCTTGAGATTATAAGGGGTTACAATCATTTTGCTCGTTAAGATTAGTGCAATTTGGTTGAAGAGAGTTCATTTACTTGTAAGGGGAAAGGGGGTTGTGGATCAATCCTAAAGTTGTAAGAGTTTACAATCTTTGCTTCTTGAAGTTAATGAAATCTGAGTTAAAATCCTGTGGATCAGGTAGTGGTTTTACCTCCCTTGAGCAAGGAGAGTGCTCACTCTAAGTCAGTTGTGTCCTTACTTTCTGTCTTTCTTCGTTTATTTCTGTTGAGGGACCTGGTCCCTTGTTAGAGTAGAAGCGTAAGAAGTCCAACAAATTCTAAACACAAAGAAATTCTAATTCAAAAATGAATCTTAAAATTAAATAAATAAAAGAGTAAATATTTAATAAATTAAAAAAATAGCGGAAAGATGATTTTGTCTAAAGGGGAATCTTTTAATGAAGGAAAAAAAGGTCAAACAATATTTCCAAGGACCTTCACGTTTTTAATATAGTATAGATAAAATAGGCATCATATTATTTTTATATATGAATAATTTATCTTTTAATCAACTATTAAATAGTTATACTTAATATTTACATAACTCACCTCAAAATCAACGACATATTTCACTAATATATCTTGAAGTATAATCCAATATACTGCCCAAATCTCGTTAATCAATCGGAGATCGTCTTAGCTTCAACTTAGCTACTCCATTAAAAATAAATATAGATACATTCATAAATAATATTTTTTTTTCATTTTTTTTAATTGTCATGATTTTTTTAAAGTTTGATTAATATTTTAAAATATATTTTTTGTCATATTTGATGAAAAAAATTACAATTGTTAGTACTTTTTATATAATATTTGAATATCTAAATTTTTATTTTAAAATATTAAATTAATATAATTTAATTTAACTTTTAAAATTAATTAAATTAACTCTTAAAAAATACGCAACACAACACAACAACTATAAAGGAAGAGAGTGAATAATAATCATTCAATTAATACAAAAGCTACGAAAGAATTAGTTCGTAGCTTCAATCAAAGTTTCAATCTTTCAATATCAAGCCTCCACGTGAAGAAGTTGATGAATCATTGCTTCCATAGCTTGTTTCCAGCCAAAGATATATTGTTTAGAAAATCGTCCAAGGATTAATGTATCTAACCATGAGGAGGTTTTATCACGTGAAAATGCTCTTTAATGGAATTTTAGCTTTAGTTGATCGTGATTAAAACATTACTGATTTTTCTTGGGACAGGAAATGCCCGACATATCAATCTATCCGGTAAATTAATAGGGGCTTATCATGCTAGATTAATCGTATTATGAGCCAGAGCAATGAACCTATTTGAAGTGGCCCATTTCGTACCGGAAACACCTATGTATAAGAAGGATTGATTTTACTTCCCCATCCAGATACTCTAAATTGGGGGTTATAAATAATTAGAAATAGAATAGATGAAAAAGTATGTTCCTTTGATGAGATTCCCGTAGAATTTATATACAGATAAAATAAACAAAATAACCTAATCTAACTCCTAGAATGTAGGAACAAATAATTAACAACAACTAAAACAAACTAACGCTTAAATAAATTGAACAATCCTAATCCTAATCCTAATCAAACTATGTGCAGTAAAACAGTGTTCTAACACTAGTAAAACTCGGTTATGCTAATGCGATGTTAGGAGGTAGGTCGTAAGGGAGAAGTTAATAGACATCTTTCCTTACTTGGTATCTAGAGTATTTCATTTAATTTCTTCTGCAGCATTGGGCTTATACTTTTTCAGGATACCTGCGATTGTAATGTTCAACTTCCTCTTACATAAATCTCAACTTTGTTTTCCAAGCAACTAAAGAATACAAGTACGTTCTAACAGGCCTTTATGAAAACTCATACAAAAAAGGAATTAATCATACCCTTAGAATCACCATCTAGAATTTCTATCTACACAACTATATATCTCATTGTTTCTTTCAAAACATCAAATGGTCATCTTTATTCAATTGAAAAAGGCTTAAGGACTACATAAGTAGGTCGATGATCCACTTGTCCATTGCTACCTTTACTTCACATTTGAAAATTGTTATTGCGTACATGACCAACTGATCCTTCATCCCTATTTGTTTTTTTCATTTTTCACTCTGTATTTGATATCTGCATTAAAGTCCACTATATTAAATTTACTAGGGCTACGTATCAATTGGTTTGGTTTGATTTTCAAGTTTATCGATTTGACTTATTAGTTATCAATCTGTAGACATACTAAACTATTATAAATCCATATTATTATGTCTTGCTTAAATTGAAGAATGTTTATTTTCTTATGGTACTTACAGTTGAATTAAATGGGTCCTTTAAAATACATATTGAGCATGAACATGAGTATTTTTAAATGTTTATCTTAAGAATGACTTGAGAAGAAAATCTATATCTTATGCATTTCTTGAATGAAGATCATAATTACAAGTGAGATGTAGTAAGTTGAGAAAAACTCAAGTTGGGTTCAATCCAAAAGACTAAACAAGTTATTTGAGTAAATTTCACTCTTCAGTTATGACTTATGAGCATATATATGATATTTTTTAGAGTAGTATTGAACACTTATATAGGTAAAAGTAACAACAATTCAAACTCATAAATTACGTAATCAGTATAGGATAGAATCGTATCAAACTTGTACTACTCCTCACTCGCCTTTAAGATGGCCTATAAGATGGATCCATAAGTTAAGTTCGTCCTTTATCCTGACAAGATATTTGATGGCTCTGACAATGTAGGTAAGACGTTGTAGACTTGTAGCATCACGAAGCTCATAATGATCGGTAATTGTCGATTAGAGAAACTCCCCATTTTAAGTATTATCTTTATCTCTATATTTTGAGTTACGTTCTTTAAAAATATTAAAATGTATATTTTATGTATCGATCATGTTTAGAGTGTGAGCTCGAAGCATGACACATTAGTTTGAATATTGACGTAAGTGATGATTGAACATGTAATTAATTAAAGAGAAAATGGGAAAATGAATTGCAGAGGCAGTATTTAATAATTGCACAAATTCACGTGAAAATGTTTGTGTTCTTGAAATCAGAGCTAATTAAGTCAATCATATCAACCGAATATCCAGCTTCATGTAATACTGTGTGCTTTCTGCAAACACCAGTTAGTTAACCCACACACCTGCTCCCTATATATTTCTTACTCTACTGTTTACCTCATCACTCTACTATTTCAAGGACAGATATTTCTCACTTATGCACCTATCTGTCAGTCATCAATTACAGTCTATTAATAATATATAAAATTAGATATTATTTTTTTAATTTTTATTTTGTGTGATACTTTTAATTTGACATGAGCTTTAAAATAAATAAAAATTTTAAAATGAGACGGAGAGAATATTAATTATTATAAGTTATGCAGATTTACAAATTGCAAATGAAATATTATATTAATTTTATACATAACGTTAACCAATTACCGAACATGCATAGTATTACTTATGCATGCCATAATACATGTATAGAATTTCTACTGACCAGTAACATCTCGAATATTTCTAAGCTAAGTCCTGAATCATTTTTCATATGCATATAAAATCATATTGGGTGATTTTAAATTATGTGTAGGTGCTAAGGTCAATTTTTTAGTGTATCGGTAAATTTGAACATGAATTATGATCATAAGAATCGACTATTACAAAGTTGAGTTAAAATCTTCTTTATCGATTGAGTTTTGATTTAAGATTTTATAGGAGTTTGGTGATGTAATGACTTCTAATTAATGGTGAATATATGTTAAGATCCTTTCCTAAGTATTTGAAGAGAGACAGACATGGTATATGGTGATAAGGGACCTCAAACACCAAGCCAAGTTAAAGCATTTCAACCATCTAAGTTTCTGCATGAGTTCATACAAGAGTCAACTTTAAACGATCAGATTTTTCAAAATATGAAAAGGTTAGGTGACCCATAATTTATCAAATCAAAGGTATTTGAGTCTTCTTTCCAATCCACTAAATTCGTCTTAATCATAGTTCAACAAAATTATGATTATTTTACGAAGTGTTTCCAGAATGGATAATTCGAAGAGTTGGACTTTCAATTCGGTGACTTATCGAATGGTCTATGAACTTGTCGAATTGATCCAAAATTCTTCAAAAAATCTTTTATATTAGGTGATCTAAAGTTCTCAATCGGCGACTCACCGAATGATTCGGTGATGGGACATCCAAATTGTCAATTTGACCAATGAGACTCATTCAAAGGTGATTATTTTTATTTGGATGATCTTCTTATGCTGTAAGAAATGTATTTTTAACATTTTACCCTTAATTAACTTTTCCAAGTCAATCTCATAACGTAATAACATCCTTATACGTATAATAACTCCAAAAATCCTGATGTCCCAAAGATCAAGAACTTCAGGAAATAAACTTCTTCAAATTCACAAGATCTAAAAGCTCCAAGTTCAAGATTCTCTTCAAGTATCGCGGGGTTTTGGATCAAAATTCTTTCCCAAATAATTTTGTCTCCAAGAACTCAATAAAAGAATTTCTCAAGTTCAAGTTGTAAAATTTCAAGCACAAAGTTTTCCTTCAAGAACTTTTATTCTTCCAAATATGCAAAACTATCCCAGTGAGAAATTAATTTTTATATATCCTATATCTATAATTTCAATCAATAAGATTAAGTTAGGATTTAATCCCAAAGCTCATGATTTTCAAATTATCTTTACTTCCTATTGTGATTCTTGATTTCATAAAAATTATGGTACTTTACGTCATTGTTGACCTTTGAATCATGGTTCATACTTATTATATCATATGAATCTTTTTTAACTAAAGATATTTAAAAGTTTTATCATAATATTTCATATGCATTATTTTCATGAATAAATTATGTTCAAAAACTTTAAAAAGTGTTTCAAGAAAGTATATTTTGCTTTAAGTGCATTATTTTAGAAGAATTTTAAAAGTATATTTATGTATCATTATGCATGAATTTAAGAGATTCGGTAAAGTGAATTATTTTGAGGTATTATTTGAGAAAGCATAACTACTTTAAAGGAAGAATAATGAAGTTGGAGAAAGAAGTTTTAGTAAGATAAAAAAAGAGCTCATTTATGCTCTAAAGAAGTATTTTGAGTATTTACTCAATTCAATAAATATTAGTATGAGCGTTATTGCATGTTTATGGGAGAAGTATTAATCACCAATTTAGATAAGAATTATTATAACCTACATCACCAGCGAAGATAGGATCATGTCGTTAATTCAAGCGACTCCTCATCTAGCCTCACTAAGAGCTTTTAAACAGATCCATAAGTTAAGTTCATCCTTTACCATAGTAAAACAATGAATAATTCTTGTAACATGGCAAATTGACATTATATTATCATGAAACTTACAGTAATAATTATCAATCAGAGAAACTCCTCCTAACATCATCTATCAAATGAGCTTTAGGGTTATGCATGGGACCCAGAGACATGCAAAAAGAATTGGACGGTAGTGATACTGTTGGTTGTTCTCAGAAACCAAGATGAATTTTGTTCAAAGAATGCGACTACCCATAACTCCCTTTGTTTCTTATGCTATAAGTATGAAAGATATGACTTAAGAAGAGTCCAGTCTAATCAACACTGAATCTATCCTTACGATACTGTCTTTATACTTTCACAATTGCTTTTACATTTTCTATTTTTATATAAATATTATGTTAATTAGAAATGAAAGTAAAAAAGTGTATTTAAAGTTGGAATCTAACAAAAACGTATTTCAAAGTTGATTTGTGTTTTGATTTGTATATTTTTTTTTCTATCCAAAATCAATCACATAGATGGTAATAAATATAGCATTCATAATTTAATACTTTGCGTGTTAAGATCAAGAATAACAAATACCAAAGAGAAACCAATAGATGGGAAAAATTTTCTCCCTTTGGTCATTAACAATATCATCTATTAATACACAAGAAATTAACCAAAACCTATATTCAGCTATCGATTTCCTATTCAATTTTAGGCCTACAATTTCTATATTTATCATAATCAATGTTTACCATATACTCATTAAATTACCCCCACCCCCACCTCCACCCCAAATTAGTGCATGAGGATTCTGATGGTCAACTTACTAAAATTTGAAATGGAATCACCATGATATAACATCATATGAGATGAAATTGAAGTTATGTTTGGACATGTAGTTTGAATTTTTAAGTTTTTATTTTTTCTCATAAGTTATAAAAACTATCAAAATTGCCTCAATTCTTTGTATAATCTTACAATGATAAAAAATCGCATGTTTAAACATTGATTTCATCTCACTTTAAGTCACATGATCGATAAAATTGCATATCCAAACACCTACTAAGTAAGTGATATGGGATCTGCTGAAGGACCTACTCGTTTAGGTAAATATCTAATGTGTCCCCCGACTTGAAAAGTTATTGTATGCTCTTTAACTGGTTCATATTGGAAGAATAGTAGAACACATTAGTTTTCTACTCTCAAGTTGGACAGTCAGGGTCGGAGAAGAGTAATGACTCATTCTTAAAATCAACGTTCTTAAGACCAAAGAGTCAATGTTCTTCAACACTGTAGCGCCTGGTATTCGAATATTGGCTCGAGGCATTTTCTTTACCCCTTCTTATCCTGAAAAAGTAAGGACACCTTACATTCTTGAACCGATAACCATCTTTCGATATGGGATGCGTATAGCATTTTAAGATCTCAACACGAGAAAGAAATCAGAACTATAACCTCTCTGTGTGGCTTGTAGACTTGCTTTGCCACAGAAAGCTCAAGTGAAAACTATTAAAACTGCGGGCCTCACTCGTCTACTACTCAACCAAACAAAAAGAAAATGAAAGATGAAACATAAATCATGGAACGGTCCCAGATTGATGCAATATATTTCACCAGTTAACTGAAGACTTGATTATTGGTATATCAATCAGTCCAGTATAAATTGAAACGGGAGATGGTTTGACAAAAAGCTTTTGAAAACGTGTTCTTCTTCTTACAGTCAAGTGGCTTTCAGCTCTTTGCGACTTTTTCAATGTCTTTGAAAGGATTACCAACCAACCGGCAATGAGTGAAAATTTTCGTAATTTATAAAATATAACATAAAATTTTGATAAAATTTAAATATAGGCTAAATAAATTAAATAGAATTGATAGAGAAGCTTATAATTGCTCCTTTTTCATGTGAAAGTGAAGAGGGGATAGTGGTACGTGGATTGCCCCCCATAAGTGATGAAAGTGAGTCAAAAGGCAAAGGGGGTGCATGCACGTGAATAATGGTAGGGTTAGCATCTGAAGGGAGGAGACTTACGTTTGACCCCCTACGTCGTACGCGTTGTTATAAATCAGGGACCCATCCTCCATTGCTTGGCACACATTTCATCTCTCAACTGGCCTGTCACTGCTTTCTTGACTATGTGCTGAACCAGTTGCCTATAAAAGTGTCTGACTTCATTATTACACACTTATAACCAGTGGTCCAAGGAGAAATGTATTGAAAAAAAATTCCAAGCTAATAATTAATTTCGTTTACAAATTATTGAAAGTCTTAAGAACTCTTTCTATTCCGTTAAATGAAGTTAAATATACTTTTGATTTTGCGATATGAGTGGAATATATCCCTAAATTTTCATCAAGTTTAGGGGTATTTTCAACACTTCTCTCGGCTTTTTTATAAACATCTGCATGTTCCTTCAAAGGTTTGAGACCACTTGTTGTTGGGATGTGGAACGTGATTAATATGTAAAGGTCCTTTTTATATATTATGATCTATTCAAATTTTAGGTTATACTATTCAACTTATTTTTTTCCGCAGATTCTGTAATTGTGTTATCATTAATATATATATATATATATATATACATAGTGCATCACCGTGGAGGTTACCACAAATTGACTTTTCTCTCTCTTTAGGTTTACCAAATTTTTTTTCCTCTCTAAAATCTTCTTGATTCTTCAATTGTTCTTCGAAATTCACAAGGTGTTGTTGTAATCGATCTTAACACTTGCTATGTCATGTGACAAATCAGAGATATATTTAAGTTCAATTAGTTAAGTAGAAAGGTGATTTTAAGACTGTCAATAATCAAGACATGAAACTAATAATTCGTACTAAGTTCAAAGTGTTATCTATACTTCTTTGGTGGTTTAAATGACAGCTTTGGGATTTGCTCCGGGGTGGGGCACAAGCAAAACATCTCGAGGCTCACACGTGACGTTTAGTTTCTTTGAAGCATACGAGCTTTAAACATTTGATTGTATGTTCTAAATATGTTTAGTGTTCAACTCAACAATAGGGTTTGACTATCAATTCTTATACAACTTATATGTCAATTAAACTCCTTAATTAACACTATTGACTCTCTTAAAATTCTTCTTAATAATTTCTTTCATCTATAGAAATAAGCATTAGTGTTGATGAAACTCGTAGATCAATTAGAAAATTCTCTTGTCATAACAAATGTAATAAAACGAACAAGCTCTCAATTTTGTTTCTTCATGGATGACTAACTATAGAATATCATGCAATTTTTCCCTTATTTGATATTCTATTTATGATATATTTTTATTAATCTGCATGTTGAATGTCAAAATAATCACACTACAATAAATATTTTTTTTTGCAATAATTATAATGCTAAAGACTTTAGCGATTCTGAATGCATCCAGAGATGTTAACTTAATTCTGGCTAAAAGGAAAATGATTTATTGCCACTAATGTCTTGTAGTATTAATGTCAATCTTTTGCTAAAACAAATACAGAAACTAGACTTGGAACTTATTTGTGTGTCCATTTTTGATGCGTCTTAATTTCTCAACCTTCGTTCAACTCCAAAATGGGATACAAATTAAAATATACATATCTCACCATGCTAGTAAAAATTAAATTTAAATTGATCATGTTTCTTCATCTACTTTAGTCTAAACCTAAGTTTGGTAACGCCCGCATTCCAATTCGTTGTATATTTTTTCAATTAAAAATATCAACCTTTTCATGATTTTTCATACATATACAATACTAGAAGATAAAGAATTAGTGAAGCTAAACAAATCATATTTTTGTGCTAATTCCATTTAACTGTGATTTAGCAATAAATTATATATAAAAAAAATCTTTGACCTAATATTTTTTAGCTCTGAATTGCCTTAGACATTACCAAAAACATAGTCGCTCTATTAAAAAAATATGTGTCCTGTGAGTGAAAAACTCAAAATTTGAAATATTAGCGAGCTTGAAAATATTTGACTATCTAATTTTAAAATTTGATCAAACATTACGATCAAATAAATATTTAAAAATAAAAATTTTCAAAATTTATAATCAAACGCTAACTAAATATGAGTAAATGAGAATACTATTATAGATCACTTGCAATAAAACACAATAGCAAGTTTTTGTTCCCTAGCATGAAGTCTGGACTCTCTGCATAGGTTCAAAATTGGAGTCCACAATTTAACAATAAATCTATAAAGTCCATAAATAAAAATAAAAAACACAGAATCCTAAAACGGAACATTCCTCTGCATGGCCACAACAGTGAGTGGATTCTTCATTTCACAAGACAACTTTAAAACTTCTCCCAAGTCAACTGGATGGGACCCATCCTCCACGAATTCGAACCGCTGCACCAACTTAGCCACCCATGACATTACGGTGACCAACCCTAAATTCTTTCCGGGGCATACTCTCCTTCCTGCCCCAAAAGGTGCCAAACGCAGGTCACTCCCCCTTACGTCCACATTCACACCGCCTTCAGACATCATAAACCTCTCTGGCTTAAACTCGAACGGATTTTCCCATATATCAGAGTCATGAGTAATAGCCCACATGTTAACCATCGCTGTAGTATGGGAAGGAACAACCATGCCATTGCTGAGACGAACGTCTGATGTGGAAAGTCGAGCCCATGAGAGAAGTGGGCCCGGTGGATGAACTCTAAGCGTCTCTTTAATGACTGCTTGTAAGTAGGGCATCCGAATAGTATCCGCATCAGTCACAACTTTCCCCATCGTGACATTATCGATTTCTTGTTGTAACTTGTTTTGCACTTCAGGGTGCAAAACAAGTTCCGCCATCACCCACTCCGTTAAAAGGGCCGTGGTGTCCGTCCCTCTAAAAATCATTTCCTGAATTTACAAATAGAAAAAAAAAAAACATTACTAGATCGAAAACAATCGCAAAATAATTCCTACCTGATTGAATTTTTATATAATCCATTAATTCCTAGAAATTTTCTATTTAGCTCAGAAGTATTCAATTGCACTGAAAGAGTTAACTATTAAAAATAATTTTACTCAAGTTGGTCAGTTATCATAATAAATACTCCCTCCATTTCCATTCATTTCTATAGTTTAGATTTGATATAGAATTTAAAAATAAAAAATAAAAAATAAAGAATTTTTTTTATAAATTTTGTGATTTTAAATATTAAATGTATCAAAATAAAGTTTGATTTTATGATATTAAATTTATCACTTGAAAAATTGAAATTAAAATATTGTACAAACAAAAAGAACATAAGTGAAGTAAAAATAATAAGATGAATAAATTGAAATAGATGAGTAATAATTACGTACCCAAAGTACGGCAACCATGTCATCTTCGGCTAGCATTTCTTCTCCATCAAGAGACAACAAAACGTCAACAAAATCACTATTATCAGTCGCCATCATTTTGGATGCACAAGTGTCACGACGGCGCCTATGTTCATCAATAATAGCAATGACAAACTTTCGCACACGTGGTACAAGAGCTTCACACCTTCGAACAACGCCCGAAGGATCATAAAAGCAGCTCAACCACGGAAAATAATCAGACCAATTAAAAGCACCCAATAATTCAAATCCTTCCTTCACCATATCTTGCAACTCTTCAAGCTCTAATTTACCATCAACATTATTATTATTACAAATATAACGTTTCCCAAAAACACTGGCCATAATATTATTCAAAGCAGCAAATTGTAAATGCTTCCTTAAAACGACTTTACCGTTTTCTGACTGTTCCGTTACTATATTCCGTAACATAACGGAACAGTCAAGCTGACGGCTCGTCTCGTGAGCTGCGATTCTGTTAGGAGAGAAGAGATATGAAGAGGCGATACGACGGAGTAGACGCCAGTACGTCCCGTTAGGAGCGAACCCAATGGCTCGGCTAAACATGAGGCTTTTAGCCGATTGTTTAATCGGACGGTCAGCAAAATGAGGTGAAGTGAGAATCTCTTTAGCTATTTGAGGGTCAGAAGACACAACAAAAGGAGTTGAACCAAGGCTAAAAGCCATAAGCTGTTTAGCTTTATGGCTCCAGGCCGCGGTAGCTAGAAAGCGATGAGCTAAGCCATTACGGCTTAGAGAGAAAAGGCTTCCAACAATTGGAAAGCCACGTGGTCCAGGAATTGATCCTGGACCACTAGTGGTGTAGTTTTTCCAAGCTACACCACCAGGAGTAGAAGCCCAAGTGATTAGAGTGATTGAAATAAAGGCTAAAAGAGTATAGAGTACAACATATTCATCAACAACAAGAGTATTTTTCCAATCAAGGAAAGCTGGTAGAGTAAACACCCACCAATTGGAGTCTTTTGTGGTCATATCTAAATCCATTTGATGAAGAAAAGAAAGGGAATTTTTTGGAATTTCTGATGTTTCAAAATGAAAGTATGGCTGGCTTTATATAGGCTGCAAAACTTAACCACTCACGTCACTTACTAAACATATACATTTGATTTTAGCTTTATGGCAATTTCAAGTAAATTTTGGAGCACATTTGACCATAAAAATTTTCTATTTTTTTCGAAGGTGAAATTCAAAAAGTACAATTGACCATAAAATTTCAATATTCAACGGTCTTCAAGAATTTGAAAAACAACAAAAAAGTATTCTTACTTAATTAATTACGATCATAAAAAGTCAAAATTTACTACAATTTCAATTTGTATTAATGGTCAGACAAAACTTTAATTTTTAAATATCATTTTTTACTTTTAAAAATAATAATTAGATATTATCTTCTTTCTTTCAAAATACGATAAAACATGATCAAACGTCCACCTTTCTTTTGAATTTGACTTCTATGTGGTACATTTGACTTCGTTCTTTCAAGCACACATTTAAATTGACATTGATGAGTGATACTTATACAATATATTCTTTCAGCAGATATATTTTAATCATAGTTAAAAAATATATAATTATAAAAATAGCTCTTTTTGGTACTCAAGTGTATCATTAATTGTATTATCTAAATTTATACATATAAAATCAGTAAACTCCCTTCCCTCCCAAAAAAAGACATCAAGGGCATTTATATAATTTTAATTAAAAAACATCAAATTCAATATTTTTCCATTAAATGTCTCAATACTCTACCCAATCTTTCTATTACTAAATTAAAGAATATTGGTGCAAAATATATTTTAATATCAAAATAATAATATTAATTTGTATCATGAGCTAGTGATAAAATGTGATAATAAGTTTCTATATGTAACACGTATAACTCATAACTCTCTTTATTTGTCCATTATTTTACTTTATTATTCCTTGTAACTCATATAACCATTAATCCATGTTTTACATCATTATGCCTAGTAACATATGTAACTTTCAAGGCATAAGTCATTTACCTACATTACCTCCACATTAATAATCCTATTCAAGACAAGGATGGATTTCTCATCTATAAATAGTGATGTTTCTTCCTTGTGAAAAGAGGGATAGAAAAATAAGAAGTGTGGATAAATATTGTAGTGTGGTGATGTGTGCAATTGTGAAAGAGAGAGAGTTGACACTAGTGAAAAATATTCCAAATCTTTAGCTACATATATTCACTATACAAAAGTGTCACAACCCGAACCTAGGGTCTAGGAGTGACATGGCGAATGAGGACTCGAGAGTCCCCAAACAAGCCTCAAAGTATCCAAATTCACATCATAGGTTCAGAAGCGTACTGAAATGATAAACACATAATTCTAAGGGATGAGAAAGTAGGACTCACACTATGGGGATAATTCGGGATTTAGGATCTTTCACATCATATCATACCATCAAGTGATTGTTGACACCCGATTTTGACCGCCCCTTAACTTATTTTACAAGAACCCACGACTCAAAATATCATATTTTTTAAATTGTCAACTTTAACCAAATCATTGAAAATTCTTTTCAATTTTAATCAATGCCCTTGAATATATTTTTATTCTAGTCATTCATTTGTATGGCTTTGCACTTATAACCTCAAATCGAGTCAATTTACGATTTAATTTTAAGACTTTTATACTTTTTGACTAGTATTTAAACTCGCTTTACCAATTTGTGACTTAATTTTCAAAAGTCTATGATTTTTGACTAATATTTAAACTCAATTGCCAGTTTATGGCCCAATTTTTAATATTTTTTACAATTTGTGGCTAGTTTTTAAATTCAGATTATTAATTTATGATTAATTTCGCAATTTGGGCTATTATTTAAATCCGGGTCACCCATTTTTGACCCGGATCCGACCCAAAAACCATTTTAATTCTTAAGCATTCCCCAAAACCCTAAAAATAATTTGATTCTCTCCATTTCAAGGGAGGCAGCCATGGCTGCCGCCTCCCTCCTCCTCCTTTCTCCTCCGTCCCTCTCTCCCGCCGCCTCGGCGACTCCCTTTCCTTTTCCCGCTTCTCCTTCTTCCCGTCCAAAACCCACCACCCAAACAACCCCCTCACAGCGGCGGCAGCCACACAAGCGGCGGCGCCCCTCTCCTGACCCACAACCTCTCAGCCCTCTCTCTCCGTCGCGACCCTTCCTCTCCACCATCTCACAGCGGCAGCAGCCCCCGCAACCCCACACGCCTCCAGCAACCACCACAGCCACCAAAAACCCGCAGCAGCCGCTGCTCCCTCTCTCCCTCTCCCTCTCCCATCTTCTCCTCTCTCTAAGCCGACGCCGGCGCCGGCTTCTACTCACCCCGCGACGCCCAAACGACCACCAAACCACAGCCCAGGCAGCGGCGCTGCTCCCGCCGACCCTCTCCAGCGCCGCACCCCTTTTTTCTCACCGTCGCCGCTGCTCCCTCGCCGGCAGCCCCCTCTCCCGCCTCTCCTCCTCTCTTCTCCCTCAAATCCGAGCCCAAACCCCAAAACAGACCCACGATTTTGCTTTCGCCTCTTTCAATTTCTTCTTCCTTTGCCTCAGTTTTGAACAAATACAAAACTCCTCTTAAAACCATACTCGATTCACAAAATCCAGTTGGTTAGCTATAGTTGGAACCGGTGAAGCAAACTCTGGCCAAGAACAAATATGGAATCGCCTTCGGATCTCAACATATCTGAGTTAGATTTCATTTATTTTTATTTTTCTTTTACTGCTTATGGGTTCTTGTTTGTTGAATTCGGATATTATGCTCATAGTTTATCTCTTTCACATGCTTAGGATGTTGATCGTCACTGTATTAGTTTTTCTAGCATCTAGTCGATTCTTAAAGTTTTGTTTTTGGATTAATAGTTTAGGAAATTCTGAGATACATCATATATTGATTTGTTTTGCTGTTAATATCGCTTGGTTTTGGGATAAGTACCATCATTACACAAACTGATATCACTAAGCACCCATGATGAATTATTTTCCTTCACATGCTTATTTTAGTAAATAATTCATGTTCATCAATGGGTTCGTGGTAAATTGTTGACATTACTGTGCTTAATTTCGTGGCTATGATAGAGTGTGGATACCCTTGATTTACTAAATTTACGAGAATTGTTGTTACTGCTCATTTCCTATTTTTAGCATAATTTTAGGTGTTAAATTGCTTACCTGTACAGCTATATATGTGAATATATTGACTGGATGCATTGTATAAGTATATATGAATATTGTTTGTTATTGTTTCCTTTTATTATAAATTTTGATCTTTATTGGCTGAAGAAGAAAGGAAAATTTTGTTGGTTATTTCATCAATTGAATGATTGGAGCTATATTAGTTTCAGAAAATTTAATTTGATCACTTAACTTTTACGGAAATTGGTTATCTTAATTATTTAATATAATTGAATAGACTATTATGGTAATAGATATATTCTTGATATTTTATTTCTTTATTTATGGTAAAAATCCTAATGATTTCATTATTCAATTCAAATTCTTTTTTTTTTGGAAAAGATTTTTTTTGTTTCCTTTTGACCACCTCAATTAATTCTTTTCCTAAATTAATCAATTTATGCTTGTTATATAAATCATATTTTTCACCTTCTCAAGGGAGGACAATTCCTACGTTCCACATTCTTCCACATTCTTCTACTCTACATAATTTTTCATATTGCTTTCTCACACTAATAGTTTCAATACAAAAAGAAAAGAACATCTCTCATCCTCTAATTCTTTCTTCCCTCTCACAAGGAAAAGAAAGGAAACGTGTGCTATTCTCGAACTCTTTTGGGTTCTTCTTTATTATTCGGATTTTCCTGACTGGTAAGCACTTTAATATGATTATTTCCACATATATTACTTTCTTTGTTTGTTTAGCAGGTTAATTCCGAGTAAAGAGTCGTCTAGGACGGATCTGGAGATGAAAATCCCGAAGTTTATCTTATTTTTCTCATTGTATTTTGTTTTCTTTTCGTTTCGCTTTTGATGTAACAAACATAGTGGAAATTGGGGGACTGTGAGGGGGGCGGGGGATTTTCTGTGTTTCTTTTCCTTTTGACTGTTTTGAACGATTTTCAAACGATCGTAGGCAAATTTAGGATCGAAAAAGAAAAGAAAAGAGCAATAAATCACATGCGTAATAATCTAGAAAAATGCCTAAAAGCCGAATCTTCTTACTTTCATTAGCAAATATGCCTAGATTATTAGGAAACCATGAATATAGGTTTATTTTATATCATGTCTATCTCTTTAAAGTTATGAATAGGGCATTGGGTTATGAGAAATCATGAATAGGGGCTATTACTTATATTTTTAATTATGTCTAGTTTTCTAGAAAGCATGAATAGGTTGTTATGTTTTAAAGAAATCATGAATATAGGTTTATCTTTGACTATGACTATGTCCTTTTAAAAATCATGAATAGGTTGGGTCTAGAAATAATGAATATAGGTGTTTATTTTTTCATGCCTATAGGTTTAATTAGTCTTTAAAAAATCATGCCTTTTTTTGACATGTCTATGCTCTATAGGTTTGATTATGTTTGTGTCTTTTCTTTATAAGTTCTAATTATGCCTATAAAGTATCAAGATATAACTTCTTTTGCGATTAAAATAAAAGAAAACCCTAGATTCGAACCTTGTAAAAGAGGCATGTTTGACTCATCACTTGCTGTATGTTCATCTTAATTATTTTGTCTACCGCGAGTCCTTAATAGGAAACCTAAGTTGAGTCTAGAGCCACCAAATTAGAAGTCCAACGCCTCTTGGACATTAAGGGGGACGCTAGGCATTTTTTAGGAAACGTTAGATTTCTCATTTTGTTTAATGCGCTTCTTTAATTAATAAAAAAGAACTTAGGAGGGGGTAGGGGTAGTTAGGATTCGGAAAGGATGACATACGCTTAACCCCAATAGGATGAAACCTTTGTTTTCGTCCTGGGGCTTGGTAATAAAACCAAGTGCGTCTGATCCGAGTAATTAAGAAAGTCAATCAGTTTAATTTATTATTATTGTTCATTTATTGTTTAAATTGTTTCATTTGAATTTTGTTCACTTAGATCACTTAGAATCAATTTAGGAATTTTTAAAATAAAGAGACCCTACTTGTTATTTGCAACCCCCACATAAATACGAGACACGGTCGGGACCCGCATTTGCGGACCTCGAAGGGTGCTTAACACCTTCCCTTCGAGGTAATTTGAGCCCTTACCCAATCTCTGGTTTGACCTTTGACCTTAGGCTAGAATGGTGTCCTAATGCACCCAATCATTAGGTGGCGACTCTAAAAAATGAAAATCCCAAAAGAGTTGTTGCCACGACGTCGTACAGGTTCCCGTTTCTCCGCGAGGAAAAAAATGGGGCGCGACAGAATGGCGACTCTGCTGGGGATAGAGGCTCTTACCATTACGTGTTTATTTTTTTTATGTGGGTTATTTTATTGATATTAATGCTTTCCTTTTTTTTCCCTCTAATTGTATCCCTAATTATGCTTCTCTATTTTATATTACCCCCTTTCCTTATCCCCTCTAACACCCCCCTTCCTCTAACATCCCCCTATCCCTCTAACTCCCCTCCTTATCCCTCTAACGCCCCCCTTCCTCTAACATTCCCCTTATCCCTCTAATTTCCCTTCCCCCTATCCCGCTAACTCCCTTCCCTTACCCCCCTAACACCCCATTATCCCCCCTTCCCTTTTATTTGTCCCCTTCCTTTTCCCTTTATTTTATTATTATCGCTTTAATTACTTGCTTAAAATGTTAAGTGCTAAATGTTTACGCTTAATTATTAAATGGCATTCCGTTCATATGTCCTCCCACTTGGGACCCTCTTAATTTTTCTTTAAAGGTGATGTCGTGCCTTTGCACTTCTCCCTACTTCTTTCAAACCAAAATTTAGAGAGTAAGCGCTTGCGTGGTGAATGGCGGATAGTCTTACTACCGTTGGACCACGTGCTTCTCGCATAAGAATACCCAGTCCGCGTCTAAACCCACTCTTTAGAAAACTTAGGATAGAGCTATCCACCCCAAACAATTAAGATCATGCATGCATAAGCCTTAGGTAGTTTGACCCTACGGGGGTCAATCTACGTAATAGTAGCCGCCCTATTAAGTCTAGAGGGTCCAATCACCCTCCGAGACAAAGTGATGCATACTATGTGTCTATGTGATCACGATAATCAATTCAAGCCTAAAATATTGTTAAAAGGGAGCTTAAGATTTATTCCTTAGGTTTATATAGTTTAAAGATTTATTTCCATTTGTTAGACTTTATATATATTCTACCATTTAAAGATTGTAATAGTTGTTATTAATAAAATAATTATTTTTTTAATTATTATTCTGTATTTTCTAAACACTAAACTCCAATTAACAAATCAAGGGCTTGAATTAATTATTAAGAATCACTTGCTCGTCGTATTAGGCCTACCTCTGGCTCAATGAGGTCCCTTGCATTTTAGGACGATTATTTACATATTTACCATTATTATTACCCTAACCTCTAACAAGGCTTTGCTGGTTTGTTGTTTTGTTTTCCCCTCCCTAGGTTGATCTGTGTGCGCACACTGGCCTACCATACACGATCGAAAGGTCCTCCGCCTACTCCTCCAAGTTTGAGTCATCAAAGAAAGACGAAATGACTGACAATAATGCTATTGAGAGAGTGGAGTCTTCTGAAAGAGGGGTCCAACCGGATGATTTAACCCTAAGACTGGAAAGGAAAATTCAAGAGTTGGAGGATGAAATGGCCAGCATGCGCAACTTGGCCAGACTATCCATTTCTCTTGGCACTCCTTTCGGAGCACACATGGATGACCCAGTCACTACAATTCAAACCACCTTCTCAACTCATCCAACCCCCCAAAACCAGTCCAACCCCACTTATATAC
This sequence comes from Solanum rostratum, assembly GCA_029948455.1. Taxonomy (NCBI): domain Eukaryota; kingdom Viridiplantae; phylum Streptophyta; class Magnoliopsida; order Solanales; family Solanaceae; genus Solanum; species Solanum rostratum. Next base: position 8,477,643 of record CM057053.1, on the reverse strand, counting down.
CCCCTTTAAGCAATCATCCAAACCCACATCAACTAAGCACTTATGAACCAACATGGTACCCACAAAATCCCACCTACATTCAAGATATTCCTCCCAAGTCCACTGCCAACATCTTAAAAGCCCATGCCTCCGGAACTCACACTCACAATCCCATATATGTCGAGACATCCCCTTTTGTCCATAACTACCATGAATCAGAATCCTCTCAAAAGGATATGCTGATTAAATCCCTGATTGAGAGATTGGATAGTCTGAGCAATCGCATGCAACATGTAGAGGCAAATAAGGGGGTAATTGGCTTGAGCTATGAAGATCTGTGCATGCACCCAGATGTCGAGTTACCAGAAGGATACAAGCCTCCAAAATTTGAACTGTACAACGGCATTGGAGATCCAAGAGCTCATCTGCGTATGTATTGCGATAAACTGGTAGGAGTGGGAAAGAATGAAAAGATCAGGATGAAGCTGTTCATAAGAAGCCTTACAGGGGAAGCTTTGACATGGTATTTAGAACAAGACTCACAAAAATGGACAAGGTGGGAAGATTTGGCTTCCGATTTCATGAATAGGTTTGGATTCAACATTGAAAATGCACCAGATTGGTTTTATATTCAAAACCTAAAGAAGAAGCCAAGTGAATCATTCCGAGACTACGCTATAAGATGGAGGTCCGAAGCTGCTAGAGCTAAGCCTCCCATGGAGGAATCTCAAATGAAGGATTATTTTATTCGGGCCCAAGAACCTCAATATTATGATAGAATGATGCTTGTGGCAGAAAAGAGCTTTGCAGACATCATCAAGTTAGGTGAAAGAATTGAGGAGGGTATACAAAATGGCACAATTATCAACCTAGAGGCCTTACAAGCTACCAACAAAGCCTTGCAGTCCGGAGGTATGCCCGATATTCGAAAGAAGAAAGAGGTGGGTTCGGTAATGATGGCACATAAAACTCCTATCAGACACCAAATCTGGGCTCCGCCACTTCCCCACTATCCTACGTCTTCATACACCGCACCTCCTCCCTTTTATCCACCACTTACCCCCCTACCAAACTCCTCACACCCCATATCAACAACCTACATACCCCGTTTATCATACCCAACCAGGATACTTTCAAACACCTCCACCTCCACATCCTCAACGACCGAATTACAGAAATCGTCCTAACCTTGATAGAAAACCTACCAAAAGTTACACTCCTCTGGCTGAACCCATACCCCAACTCTACGAGAGGTTGAAAGAGGCTGGCTATATCACTCCTATTCCTGCTTTGAATCCAGACACTCAATCCAAGTGGTATGATCCAAATAAAGTTTGCGCATACCACTCAGGAATGAAGGGACACACAACAGATGCCTGTCGCGCATTGAAGGATAAGGTCCAAGACTTGATCGATACTAAGGTCATACATCTGAAGGATCCTACACCAAATACATCCAACAATCCACTACCAAACCATCAGTGAGCATGTTGAAGTTCCATCTTAAGGTGCGCCATCTAAGGAAAGGGTTGCCTCGCTCGAATAAACCAGGAATTTGGCCTCATCTATTTCAAGTATTTTATTTAATGCTCTTTCATCCTTGTATTTGGAACTACGTCAGACCTGATTCCCGTTTAAGAGGGATACGTAGGCGCTCCTTTGGAGTTCGGTCTTACCATAATAAAAATCTTATTTCCCCACTTGACCGCAGACTGGGGCAGAATTTTTGAGAGGATCTCAAAAATTCTTTCGGAAAAGAGCATAAGTAGAACAAGACAACTGGGGCAGAATTTTTGAGAGGATATCAAAAATTCTTTCAGATCATTTTCTACAAACTGGGGCAGAAATTTTTGAGCAGCTCTCAAAAATTTCGAATTCAGAACTGAAAACCGACAACGAGGACATCAAAACGAAAGGCGAGAGATCAATAAAAGGACGTGCGGGCTACAGATCAACCTCCCCTTTTTTTTTTTTTTTTTTTTTTTTTTTTTTTTTTTTTTTTAAACTAATGATTTTCTTTGAGTGTAGACTGGCATACATGCTCGGAAAGCCTCTTCGTATCATACAAAGCAATTGACGTTTTCTCACAATGGGCGAAGGTCAGATTATCTTATTTCCTTTTATATCAATCTACTTCTTGTTGCCTCCGAAATCATACTTGGCCTACCGAAAAATACATTTTGCATTTGGCCTACTATTTGCATGAAATTACATTGGCCTACTAGATTCACATGAAAGTTGCATTCTTGCATTGGCCTACTAAACTCACGTGAACTTTGCATTTTGCATTTGGCCTACTATTTGCATGAAATTACATTTTTGCATTGGCCTACTAAACTCACGTGAACTTTGTATTTTTACATTGGCCTACTGAAATCACACGAAAATACATTTTGCATTTGGCCTACTATTTGCATGAAATTTCATTTTGGCCTACTAAATTTGCATGAAATCACATTTTGCATTGGCCTACCAAAAAAAAAAAAAAAAAAAAAAAAAAAAAAAAAAAAAAAAAAAATAAAATAAAAAAAATACATTTTGCATTTGGCCTACTATTTGCATGAAATTTCATTTTGGCCTACTAAATTTGCATGAAATCACATTTTGCATTGGCCTACTGAAAAGTACATTTTGCATTTGGCCTACTATTTGCATAAAATTTCATTTTGGCCTACTAAATTCGCATTTTGCATGGGCCTACTGAAAAGTACATTTTGCATTTGGCCTACTATTTGCATGAAATTCCATTTTGGCCTACTAAATTTGCATTTTCGCATTGGCCTACTGAAAAATACATTTTTGCATTTGGCCTACTATTTGCATGAAAGTGCATCGGCCTACTAAACTCCCATTGAAATTACATTTTTGCATGGGCCTACTAATTACACTCTCGCATTAGCCTACTAAATTATTGAAAATTGCACTCTTGCACCGGCCTACTAATATTACTGAAAATCACATATTTTGCACCGGGCTACTAAACTTACTTGAAATTGCATTGGCCTACTAAACCTACTGAAAATTGAGTATTTTGCACTGGCCTACTAAACTTACTTAAAGTGGCATGGCCTACTAAAATATCACTTTTGGCCTACTACGTGGCCTTCTTTGAAAACTTTGCATGGCCTACTGAAATCACATCTATATTTTAAATAAGAAAATTTCTTTTATACGGCCTTCTGACACTACATCTTGCCTACTGAAATTGCATGGCCTCCTTTTGAAAATTTTACATTGGCCTGAAAAATCGCATGAAAATGGCATACCCTTAAGGCGTCATAGTCCAAAGGCATCATTTTCATAGCCTAAGGACATCATTTCATGGCCTGGGGATTTAATTTATGTTTATCATAATCCGAAGGTATCATCGTCCAAAGGCATCATCCTTCATGGCCTACGGACATCATTTCATAACCTGAGGATATAATTTATAATTAGCATGGCCCAAGACATCATAGCCTAAAACGTCATCCTTACCGTTTTATGGCAAATCTCATGGTCTAAATGGGAACTTGCATCATGTTTATGAATTTATTGTACTATTCAATATACATGTTCTAACAGTTTAACCTAGTGTTTTAAAGGTTACAGATTTCGAATGTTATGGAGTTGTGTATGTTATAGCATTCGGTCCGGATACATGCCTCTCGCAACAAATCCCAGACGTTTTTCACATTCCGTACTATGCTTTGCTCTTACTCTTCGTCTACCATTCTAAACACGTCAACTATTTTAGTTTCCGTACTCTGGTACCCTCTTTCTCCGATAAAGTTCCATCGGTCGGACAAAATCGGCTACTCCGTCAACTTTCTTTGCTCAACAATTCATCCTTCATTCCCGAGCAAAGAAGGGGCAGCTGTTGACACCCGATTTTGACCGCCCCTTAACTTATTTTACAAGAACCCACGACTCAAAATATCATATTTTTTAAATTGTCAACTTTAACCAAATCATTGAAAATTCTTTTCAATTTTAATCAATGCCCTTGAATATATTTTTATTCTAGTCATTCATTTGTATGGCTTTGCACTTATAACCTCAAATCGAGTCAATTTACGATTTAATTTTAAGACTTTTATACTTTTTGACTAGTATTTAAACTCGCTTTACCAATTTGTGACTTAATTTTCAAAAGTCTATGATTTTTGACTAATATTTAAACTCAATTGCCAGTTTATGGCCCAATTTTTAATATTTTTTACAATTTGTGGCTAGTTTTTAAATTCAGATTATTAATTTATGATTAATTTCGCAATTTGGGCTATTATTTAAATCCGGGTCACCCATTTTTGACCCGGATCCGACCCAAAAACCATTTTAATTCTTAAGCATTCCCCAAAACCCTAAAAATAATTTGATTCTCTCCATTTCAAGGGAGGCAGCCATGGCTGCCGCCTCCCTCCTCCTCCTTTCTCCTCCGTCCCTCTCTCCCGCCGCCTCGGCGACTCCCTTTCCTTTTCCCGCTTCTCCTTCTTCCCGTCCAAAACCCACCACCCAAACAACCCCCTCACAGCGGCGGCAGCCACACAAGCGGCGGCGCCCCTCTCCTGACCCACAACCTCTCAGCCCTCTCTCTCCGTCGCGACCCTTCCTCTCCACCATCTCACAGCGGCAGCAGCCCCCGCAACCCCACACGCCTCCAGCAACCACCACAGCCACCAAAAACCCGCAGCAGCCGCTGCTCCCTCTCTCCCTCTCCCTCTCCCATCTTCTCCTCTCTCTAAGCCGACGCCGGCGCCGGCTTCTACTCACCCCGCGACGCCCAAACGACCACCAAACCACAGCCCAGGCAGCGGCGCTGCTCCCGCCGACCCTCTCCAGCGCCGCACCCCTTTTTTCTCACCGTCGCCGCTGCTCCCTCGCCGGCAGCCCCCTCTCCCGCCTCTCCTCCTCTCTTCTCCCTCAAATCCGAGCCCAAACCCCAAAACAGACCCACGATTTTGCTTTCGCCTCTTTCAATTTCTTCTTCCTTTGCCTCAGTTTTGAACAAATACAAAACTCCTCTTAAAACCATACTCGATTCACAAAATCCAGTTGGTTAGCTATAGTTGGAACCGGTGAAGCAAACTCTGGCCAAGAACAAATATGGAATCGCCTTCGGATCTCAACATATCTGAGTTAGATTTCATTTATTTTTATTTTTCTTTTACTGCTTATGGGTTCTTGTTTGTTGAATTCGGATATTATGCTCATAGTTTATCTCTTTCACATGCTTAGGATGTTGATCGTCACTGTATTAGTTTTTCTAGCATCTAGTCGATTCTTAAAGTTTTGTTTTTGGATTAATAGTTTAGGAAATTCTGAGATACATCATATATTGATTTGTTTTGCTGTTAATATCGCTTGGTTTTGGGATAAGTACCATCATTACACAAACTGATATCACTAAGCACCCATGATGAATTATTTTCCTTCACATGCTTATTTTAGTAAATAATTCATGTTCATCAATGGGTTCGTGGTAAATTGTTGACATTACTGTGCTTAATTTCGTGGCTATGATAGAGTGTGGATACCCTTGATTTACTAAATTTACGAGAATTGTTGTTACTGCTCATTTCCTATTTTTAGCATAATTTTAGGTGTTAAATTGCTTACCTGTACAGCTATATATGTGAATATATTGACTGGATGCATTGTATAAGTATATATGAATATTGTTTGTTATTGTTTCCTTTTATTATAAATTTTGATCTTTATTGGCTGAAGAAGAAAGGAAAATTTTGTTGGTTATTTCATCAATTGAATGATTGGAGCTATATTAGTTTCAGAAAATTTAATTTGATCACTTAACTTTTACGGAAATTGGTTATCTTAATTATTTAATATAATTGAATAGACTATTATGGTAATAGATATATTCTTGATATTTTATTTCTTTATTTATGGTAAAAATCCTAATGATTTCATTATTCAATTCAAATTCTTTTTTTTTTGGAAAAGATTTTTTTTGTTTCCTTTTGACCACCTCAATTAATTCTTTTCCTAAATTAATCAATTTATGCTTGTTATATAAATCATATTTTTCACCTTCTCAAGGGAGGACAATTCCTACGTTCCACATTCTTCCACATTCTTCTACTCTACATAATTTTTCATATTGCTTTCTCACACTAATAGTTTCAATACAAAAAGAAAAGAACATCTCTCATCCTCTAATTCTTTCTTCCCTCTCACAAGGAAAAGAAAGGAAACGTGTGCTATTCTCGAACTCTTTTGGGTTCTTCTTTATTATTCGGATTTTCCTGACTGGTAAGCACTTTAATATGATTATTTCCACATATATTACTTTCTTTGTTTGTTTAGCAGGTTAATTCCGAGTAAAGAGTCGTCTAGGACGGATCTGGAGATGAAAATCCCGAAGTTTATCTTATTTTTCTCATTGTATTTTGTTTTCTTTTCGTTTCGCTTTTGATGTAACAAACATAGTGGAAATTGGGGGACTGTGAGGGGGGCGGGGGATTTTCTGTGTTTCTTTTCCTTTTGACTGTTTTGAACGATTTTCAAACGATCGTAGGCAAATTTAGGATCGAAAAAGAAAAGAAAAGAGCAATAAATCACATGCGTAATAATCTAGAAAAATGCCTAAAAGCCGAATCTTCTTACTTTCATTAGCAAATATGCCTAGATTATTAGGAAACCATGAATATAGGTTTATTTTATATCATGTCTATCTCTTTAAAGTTATGAATAGGGCATTGGGTTATGAGAAATCATGAATAGGGGCTATTACTTATATTTTTAATTATGTCTAGTTTTCTAGAAAGCATGAATAGGTTGTTATGTTTTAAAGAAATCATGAATATAGGTTTATCTTTGACTATGACTATGTCCTTTTAAAAATCATGAATAGGTTGGGTCTAGAAATAATGAATATAGGTGTTTATTTTTTCATGCCTATAGGTTTAATTAGTCTTTAAAAAATCATGCCTTTTTTTGACATGTCTATGCTCTATAGGTTTGATTATGTTTGTGTCTTTTCTTTATAAGTTCTAATTATGCCTATAAAGTATCAAGATATAACTTCTTTTGCGATTAAAATAAAAGAAAACCCTAGATTCGAACCTTGTAAAAGAGGCATGTTTGACTCATCACTTGCTGTATGTTCATCTTAATTATTTTGTCTACCGCGAGTCCTTAATAGGAAACCTAAGTTGAGTCTAGAGCCACCAAATTAGAAGTCCAACGCCTCTTGGACATTAAGGGGGACGCTAGGCATTTTTTAGGAAACGTTAGATTTCTCATTTTGTTTAATGCGCTTCTTTAATTAATAAAAAAGAACTTAGGAGGGGGTAGGGGTAGTTAGGATTCGGAAAGGATGACATACGCTTAACCCCAATAGGATGAAACCTTTGTTTTCGTCCTGGGGCTTGGTAATAAAACCAAGTGCGTCTGATCCGAGTAATTAAGAAAGTCAATCAGTTTAATTTATTATTATTGTTCATTTATTGTTTAAATTGTTTCATTTGAATTTTGTTCACTTAGATCACTTAGAATCAATTTAGGAATTTTTAAAATAAAGAGACCCTACTTGTTATTTGCAACCCCCACATAAATACGAGACACGGTCGGGACCCGCATTTGCGGACCTCGAAGGGTGCTTAACACCTTCCCTTCGAGGTAATTTGAGCCCTTACCCAATCTCTGGTTTGACCTTTGACCTTAGGCTAGAATGGTGTCCTAATGCACCCAATCATTAGGTGGCGACTCTAAAAAATGAAAATCCCAAAAGAGTTGTTGCCACGACGTCGTACAGGTTCCCGTTTCTCCGCGAGGAAAAAAATGGGGCGCGACAGTGATAAGACTCATAACCAAACCACATAACAATATTCAATAGGTAACCAAGCCATAACATAATCTCCAACAAAACACTTAGCATATAAACATAAAGGAGTTTACAAGATGTCCAACAATGCCTCTAATCATAAGATAGGTCGGGGGCCAAGACATACCCCGAGCTCACCCTAAAAGTGAATAAAATAAGTGAAACGTTATAAGTAAAGGAATGGTGGCTTGTCCTTGGAAGATAGGACTCACCACAACAAGCAAAACTTGAGAGCCGAGCTAAACGTCGAACGGCGGATGTACGTAGTCCTCGACCCCTAGGGAGATTATGTAGGCAAAAGTATGCGTTAGTATGTTTAAATGCTGGCATGCAACATGAAAGAAAGATGATGTTAACCTGCACAATATGTCACATGCAAAACCATAGAGTAGTTATTGTAGTGATATTTCTCATCTATAAATAGTGATATTTCTTCCTTTGTGAAAAGAGGGGCAGAAAAATGAGAAGTGTGAATAACTATTGTAGTATGGTGATGTGTGCAATAGTGAAAGAGAGAGTCGAGACTAATGAAAATTATTTTAAGTCTTCAGCTATATTCACTATACAAAAGAGAGTACTTATATGTTGAAGGAAGGTGTTTTTGTGTGGAGCATTGGACTCTTCAACTAATCCGGAGTTGTTTGAGTCATATAACGTTGTTGGACTGCTGTATTTTGGAGAGGACAAGTCAAATGTATTGCTGCTGGATCGGTGTAGATTATGCCACAGTGGGCTTGAATCTCCTTAGAGAGAGTGAGATATTTGCGCCTCAGCCTAAATGAATTTTGATTCAATATTTGTCATTCTATATTTTCAACTGTAATTTATTATATTTGTGGTATATTATAAGAGTTTGAGACCAGGTGCTATGTCATGCGGCAAATCGGGGGCATATTTAAGTTCAGCTAGTTAAGTTGAGGGTATTTTAAGATTGTCAATAGTTAGGGGATGAAACTAATAATTTGCACCAGGTTCAGAAATATTTTCAATATTTTTCTCCGGTTTAAATGGAAGTTTTGGGACCGAGGTGGGGCACAAGCAGCACATTTCGAGACTCATGTGTGATGCTTAGTTTCTTTGAGGCTTAAGCTTTAGACATTCAATTGTACGTCCTAAACTTTTCTTTAATAATTTCTTAAATGTCTTCTTAAAAGTAACACTATTAATTCTCATAAAAGTCTTCTTAAATAAACCATGGTTAATAATTTCTTTCATCTATAGAAATATGCATTAATGTTGATAAAACTCGTAGATCAGTTAGAAAATTCTCTTTGTCATAACAAATGTAATATAAACGAACAAGCTCTGATTTTTGTTTGTTCATGGATGACTAACTATAGAATTTCATGCATTTTTTGGTATTCTCTTTATGGTATATTTTCATCAATTTGCATATTGAACGTCAATAATTACAAAACTACAATAAATAAAGAACTTTGCAACAATTATTTAGCAGTACAACCAACTCTATATAAATAATGCTAAAGACGTAAGTGATTTTGGATGTATCCAGAGACATTAACTCAATTCTTGCTAAAAGGAAAATGATCTATCGTCACTAATATCTTGTAATGTTAATGTCAATCGTTTGCTAAAACAAATAAAAAAATTATTAGTTTTCAACCTGCATGCTGAACGCAAGCTCTAACTAGATTTAGAACTTATTTGTGAGTCGATTTTCGATGTGTCTTAGTTTGTCAACCTTCTTTCAACTAGAAAATGCAACTCCAAAAGGGGATACAAATTAAAACAAATCTATACATATTCTCACCATGCTAGTAAAAATAAATTTTATTTAATCTTCTTGTCTAAAGTTATGTTTAGTAATGCCGGCATTTCGTTATATATATTCTCTTATATAATAATAAACTGCTAAATTGAGCAGTTTAGGATCGTCGTGCTTGCTTCAGCTGTCTCAAGCAGACAACTGAAGAAAACAGGTGCTACTGAGCTGCTTGGCTTGATAGTTCGAGCGTGACATCTTAAATCCAACGTTCCCAGATCGAACTTGAACAATGCCAATATTTTTTCGTCATTATTAATTATTATTTAATTATTTCTTCATCAACTTTAACTATGAAATCACAATAACGTGATCTACTTGATTTTGTGGTAGCTATTAAAGTGTCTACTTAGATTTACAATGTTATTTCTATCAATTATTATTGAAATTATTGTTTACTGCAAGCAGGCAGCTGAGCATTTCTGTTGCCTGCTGCAACTGCTTGAAGCAGACATGTGACTACAAAGTGTCTGCTTAGTGTTGCGGTGGCTATTACAGAGTCTGGTTAATTTTAGTGTGTCATTTCTGTTAATTATTATTTAATTATTTCTTCATCTACTTTATTAAAGTGTCTACCTAATTTTACTATGTCACATCTATTATGTGTATTATTTAAAGACTACTTAAAAATATTAGATATTCAAATAATTAAAAAAATTAAAAGTATATTAAAATTATTGGCTTTCTAAATTTTATCTAGATCACAAAAATTTAAAAAGAAAAATAACATCTATTGGGCCCGTACAACAAGGTCTTCAAAAACTAGTTCTCTTATATAATAAGCTGCTAAATTGAGGAACTTAGGGTCATTGTGCATGTTTCAGCAGCTTTAAGCAGGCAGCTGACTATTGAGCTGCTTGGCTTGATGATTTAAATCTGACATCTTAAATCCAATGTTCCGAGATCGAACCTCAACAACACCAATATTTTTACGCTGTGTCTATTTTAACTGCCTGTTTCAGCATCTTGAAGCAGGAAGTTGAGTATTAGCTTCACCTGCCTACTTCAAGCCGCGACACAAGGCAACTGAAATCTGTTAATTATTATTTAATTATTTTTTCATTTACTTTAACTACGAAAGTATAATAACGTGTCTACTTAATTTTGCGGTGGCTATTAAAGTGTCTACCTAATTTTACTATGTCATTTCTATTATGTGTATTATTTAAAGACTACTTAAAAATATTAAAAATTCAAATAATTAAAAAATTAAAAATATATTAAAATTATTGACTCTCCAAATTTTATCTAAATCACAAAAATTAAGAAAGAAAAATAACATCTATAGGGCCCGTGCAACACTAGATCTTCAAGAACTAGTTTTCAAATTAAAAGGTCAACATTAGCATGATTTTTCATATATGTACAATACTAGAAGATATATAAGGAATTATAGCAAAGGACATAATTTCATAGCTAAAACGACAAATTTTTTATAGTAATCCCATTTAACTGTGACTTAGTAATAAATTATAAAAGAAGCTTTTAAGGTAAGATAAATTATAAAAAAAAAGTTTTTTAGATAAGATTTTTTTGTGATGAATTGGCTTAAGACATTACTAATAAATATAGTTGCTCTATTAAAAAAATGATCAATAAGACTAGTTAGATGAGTTAACAAATGTCCAATAAGACTAGTTAGATGAGTTAATCAAATGATTGATGTCTTATATTATGAGCATGTTGAGTCCTAGGAGGAGTATTGAACACCGAATTGAGTAAGAGTAAACAACAACTCGAACTCAATAACTAAATGTAGCCAGCGGAGGAGAGAATTGAATCGTAAAATCGGATATTTTTCTATAGTCGGAATTGATGTTATTACTTGTGGATACACTGATGGGATGTCCTGTTACGCCCTGGGAGGAATGGACATAATAAAAGACACTCAACTCAAACATCAACTCATCTCAGCCATCGACTCAATTCAGTCATCAACTTTGATGGATTGATGCTTGAGTTGAGTATCTTTGATTGCGTCCTTTAGAGCCTCTTGTACTTATATCTAAATCCATGAGATAGAAGGAAAAAAAGGAATTTTGGAATTTGTGATGTTTCAAAATGAAAAGTATAGCTAGGTTTATATAGGCTGCAAAATTTAATCACTTCCGTCACTTACTAAGATATATAGATTTGATTTTAGCTTTATGGCAATATCAAGTAAATCTTGGAGCGCATTTGACCATGAATTTTTTTTTTTATATTTTTCAAAGTTGAAATTCAAAACATATATTTGACCATAAAATTTTAATATTCAACAGTCTTCAAGAATTTGAAAAACAACAAAAATATGTTCTCACTTTATTAGTTACAAATCATAAAAAGTCAAAATTTGCTACAATTTCAATTTGTATTAATGGTCAGACAAATTTTAATTTTTAAATATCATTTTTTACCTTAAAAATAATAATTAGCTACTTTTTTTTCCAAAATATAATAAGACATGGTCAAATGTCCACCTAAGAATATCCACATTCTTTATGAATTTGACTCCCATGTGTTACATTTTGACTTTTTTTTTTCAAATTCACATTTAAATCAATTAATGATATTTATAATATATATTCTTCATTCACCATCCAAAATATAATAAGACATGGTCAAATTTCCACCTAAGAATATCCACATTCTTTATGAATTTGACTCCCATGTGTTACATTTTGACTTTTTTTTTTCAAATTCACATTTAAATCAATTAATGATATTTATAATATATATTCTTCATTCACCAAGCACATTCTCATCATAGTTAAAAAGTATAAAATTTTAAAAATTACTCTTTACTTTTAATAAGTAAGCAATCAATCTTCCCCACGTATAACTTTTTGATACTCAAGTGTATCATTAATTGTATTCTCTAAATTTATATTTTATATATAAAAATCAGTAAACTCCCTTCCCTCCCAAAAAAATATCAAGGACATTCATATAATTTTAATTAAAAAGTATCAAATTAAATATTTTTCCACTGAGTGTTTCAATACTCTACCCAATTTCGTGCTTATTCTTCGTATTACTAAATGAAAAAACATCAAGTCAAATATATTATTTATAAAACAAAAAATTAATTCCTAATTTCATATTGATTTCTTGCGAATATCAAAATGGGGCGTTTTCAAAAATACAAATAATTTAAGAGAAAATTACAAGCCTCTACCAAGCAATAAAAAATTACAAAAAATATACCAAAATTAATTTCAAAGTAGGAAAGAGGGTATAATTTGTATTAATAAATGGTAATTGATATGTGATGTGATGTGTGTTGAAAAGGTGATAATAATTTATTGATATTTTAAAAATTATTAAAGTTGGTGTGAGACATGGATGTGTATGTTTTTTCTTTTTTTTTTTATTGATAATTATTGACTAAAGAGATGCTATGGTATGCAAAATGGGAAAAATAAAAAACTTAATTATTTATATATGAATGTGCGAAAATAAGAATAAATTGGGGAAATAATTGTGTTGGTGTAAGATGCGGTGCAAATAGATTATTTTACATGTCCGATGGAATAAATAGTTAAATGGTTCGAGTAATAAGTTCGACACAATTATTTTGAAAAACGTTTGCAAAATGATTGTTCTGGTTCAGTATGAATTTTTTGGTTATTGTTTTAATAATAAAAAACCATCATCGTAACCAATATCGTAGAATTAATTATTTATTAATAAATTGATATATTTAGCTTGTTATATACTATGAATCCTATGTAATGTATATAAATTTGGTTTTTGAATGTAAGGGGTGTTGAATTAATTAAAAAAAAGGACAACATCAAATCAAATTAATGGATTTGATGGCATAGGGGGCTCTACTATTCAGCCTAATAATCCTAGAAGGATGGCCACATCAATTGTACGGGTGGCCCATGTTATTTGAGATGTGTCATTCACATCTTTAGACAATAGAAAAACGGAGGGAATATTTGGGTGTATTTAAGAAGTCTTTGACCAACAATTTTTTTTTCACTAAATGCTTGTGAAACTAAAACTCTTCAGAGGACAAGGGACATGAGTAGCGAAAGTGTGGTTTCAATATTGGTAAAATATGATGGAAGATGGGAGATAACAAGTATTATTAATTATATATTATATATCTGTATTAGTAAAATATAAAACCTACTAGTTAACTACATAGGTGTTGGTTTGTTCTTGAAATGATAGACGGGTTGTTGAATGGCTCAGGACATACTGATTTTGCTTAAACACTTAGTGGTGTGGTGGTTTCGTTGGTGTGTAACGTACATATTGTGGTGTAAATTTAAAAAGTGGAGAGTTTGGTGCTTAAAACTTTACTTGCGTGGTGGTTTGATCGGTATTTAGAAAGTTGAAGTGTTTCTTCCCGTGGTAGATTCCTTGGTATATAATATGCATGTCAGTGAAAAGGTTAGGAAAGTGCACCATGTGGTGGTTATGTTTGTTACACTGATTCATTCGTGGTAGTTTCATTGGTAAATCATGTATTAATTGCCGTCATAATTAGAAGTGTGGCCAGATTGGTGCTTACACTGGTATTTCTCTTTGTTTTATGAGTCTAGAGGTGGTGTTGATATTGTATTTGGTGTGATTACAAGTGATTACACAGATTACAAAATGGAGGGAATATTATATGACACTTCATCAAATTATGATGGTTTATTGCATGTAATAGCTTCCCAAATAGGTTTAGACAGAAGAATCGTTGAGTTGGTAATCCAATATGTCGTAGACGTGCAATTACCCCCATTGACAATCTACAATGACATGGGCGTAAAAGTCTATTTGGATCAAAGAAGGTTGGACCCGAATTTCTTCTCTAAATATCCATTGTGTGTGACATATAATACAAAAGATATTGAGCCCACAACACAGATAACAAATGATGAAATAGTGGTCCACAGAGAATATCATCACCTGGTGTCAGTTGGGATCAAAGTGACAATGAAAATATGGAATTCCAAGATGAAAATGAAGATCATCTAGTAATCAGGAACGCTTCAACAGATATAGTCATTGAAGGACAAATCTACTTAAACAAGCATATATTGATTGATGTTATGCAAAGATATGCCTTGGTGAGACAGTTCCAATTTAAAGTTGTTCGTTCGTGTAAGGCAAGGTAATATGAATAAAAAACGTGCATAAAAATCTTAGTGTTGCGATATGGCATTATTATACTTAATTTGATTATTTGTTATTTGTAGCTTTGCATTGAGATGTGCGGATGAGAAGTGCTCATGGTTCTTTAGGTCATCATCAGTTGATATGTCCGGGTTATTCAAAGTCCGCGTATTCAACAATAAACACATATGCGCAGGGGGGGGGGAGAGGTTGTACGCAAGAAATCAGTGTTACAGTTCTGTGCTAGGTAACATGTTACTGCCTAAGTTCGGCGATCCCCGGACAGTTTACACCCCCAGCGACATACGGACAGACATGCGGAGGAAACACGGTATTTCCTTGACATACATGCAAGCATGGAGGGGTAAGCAGAAAGCAATAAAGATTTTGCGTGGAGACCCAATAGAGTCCTACTCTAAGTTGCCAATTTATTTGCATATGTTGGGGGAAGCGTATCCAGGAAGCATTGTTAATCTAAAAAAGACCAATGAAGAAAAGTTCCTTTATTTATTCATAGCTCTTGATGCAAGCATACGCGGATGGGAATATTGTCGTCCAATTGTTGTAGTGGATGGGACACATATCCGATCGACATTTGAAGGGACGATATTAATAGCTACCACAATGGATCCTGGAGGTTGGTAATTTACATAATTCTTTAGTATAAGTTGTTCGTAATTCTTCATTACAGTTTATTCATAATAGCTTGAAAATAAAATTAAAATTAACATATTCGACATTTATGTTTTATTCAACGTATTATTTTGATAACCAAGTAGGACATATTTTGCCGTTGGCATATGGTATCGCTGATTCTAAAAATGACAACTCATGGAGATGGTTCTTCAAAAATTTCAAGATAGCTTTTGGTGAACGGGATGGTATGTGTTTTGTTTCCGACCGGAATCAGAGCATATGGAATGCTACAACGTCACTTTATCCAGACATCAAACATTACGCTTGTATCTACCATTTGTGGACTAATCTGTTAAAGTTTACACACAAGCATATTGATGAGGTGAGAAAACTATTCTTCGGTTTGGCAAAGGCGTATACAGTCCAAGAATTTAACAGCCTTGTGGATAAACTGAACGACATCAATCCTAAAATTGGTCCCTATCTAGAGAAGGCTGATTTTAAGAAGTGGTCGCGTTGTCATACTAGAGTAAAGAGAACATGGACTTTGACAAGCAACATAGCCGAATCCTTCAATAATGCAATCTTGCCAGGGAGAAGGCTTCCAGTGATTCCAATGTTAAAGTATGTAAGGCAAACAATACAGCGATGGAATGAAAAAAACAATGAGGAAGGCAGGACTACAACATCGGTTTTGACCAGAAAATATAACAAGTTGTTGGTGGAAAATATGCATTTGGCAAATAGTTTAACGGTTAGTACATTAATATAGTTTACATTATAAAAATATTTATATTGATTTAAATTTTGCATAATAATAATTAATTTTAAATGAAGGTGCGTGCTTCAACAGAACATCTTCATACCATCCTCGATGGTGCAAGGAGATTCACCGTTTGTCTTAACACGCACATGTATAGTTGTGGGCGGTTTCAACATGATGAAATGCCATGCTGTCATGCAATATCTGCTATTGAGTTTAGGAAATTATGCGTCGAGGACTTTTGCTCCGTTTACTACAGTAACAAGAACTTCAGAGATACTTATGCAATACCAATAGAGCCACTACCCTGTGAAAGCACTTGGGAAGTTCCAACACATATTATGGATGAGTTGGTACTGCCACCAAGCACAAAAAGGAGACCGGGGCGGCCATCAAACAAAGACAGGAAGAAGGGATGCTTTGAACGGAAATCAAAGAAGATCAAAAATATGTGCAGTATGTGTGGGGTGGAAAGTCACGCAACAAAGCATTGCAATGCAAATAGCAAAGTCAAGTGACTAGTAGGTATAACTATAGTGGATGGAGTGGGTAAATTGACAATGCAGTTTTTTGGTTGTGTGTGTGTGACTGGAATATGATGCATTATGCCTTTATTTTTTGGTGGTTGTATAGAAGGGTTCTGTTTGTTTTAGTAAGAACTGTCAGTGGTTTGGTGGTATGTATGGTATGTAGTATGATGTTTTTGGGTCCACAACTTTGGTAGTAAAGATGAATGAATATTCAGAAAGAATGTATTTTGCAGATAATGTAAGAATGGTACTAACTAGAAGCAACACTAAGATTGTTAAGTATTTTTAATTATTACATTATTATATGAACCCAGTTTGAGACACTTCTTTGCAAGGATATATTATAACAATGGTAATTAGTTTTTATTGCTCAAGAGTGGAATAACAGTTTTTTGGTGTTATTTATGATATTCCGCATGGAGTCCATTTTGGTGTCGAGTCGAGGTGTTAAAAAAAATAATGAACTTACAAAAAAAATAATTAGGGAATACAGTTAGTTTAAACATAACAGAATTAATGGTTATTTTTTATTCATAAAAATAGGCATATAGGTCTGGGATAATTATGCTTAGTCCCTACATAACTTTAACCACTATGTGAACCATTACCCTACGTAGTGCAACATAAAGGATGAACTTAAACCACTAGGTGCACCATTAGATGAATTAAAGACACTATGTGCACCTGTAAAATGCAAATTTATTAACCACTACTAATTAAGGCTGGCAGCGGAACCGGTAAGTACCGGTTCTGGTCCGGTTCCGGTGCCGGTTCGGTGCCGGTCCGGTCCGGTTCCGGTACTTACCGGTAGGTTCCGGGGAGGGGGTGTCCGGTAGGGGAACCGGGAAGGGACGGGATTGATGTGCCGGTAATTACCGATTCCGGTTTACCGGTTCCGGTCCGGTACCGGACCGGTAATTCCGGTCTAAATTTTTTTTTTTAATTTGTTACCGTTGGTGTGGGGCCCACCAACGGTAATATAATTTATTTGACCGTTTTTGGTCCGTTTTTGACCGTTTGGAATTATTTTTTTTTCCAAAATTCAATATTTTCTCAACTATAAATACCCCTAAATCTTTCATAATTTTTCACTTCAATTCTCTCAATCTAATTCTCTCAATTCAATCCAATTCTCTCAATCCAATTCTCTCCACTTACTAATACTACAAATTTATAATTATATACATATTACATATTTACATACTACTCTCAAATATTATATATTATATATTCATTATCTACTCTCTCAATCATTATTCCAAAATATTATTTAGTTTTGGTAATTGCATTTTGGAGCAAAATTTGGTGGATCAATTTGGAGCATATTCAAGCTTCAACTTTCATCAATTTCGGCTTCTACGTCTGTTTTTACACAGACGTTTGGTACCTTCGTTCCTAAATTCTACTTATTTGTTCTTCCAAATTTACTTATTTGATTACTTTTACTTGTTGAGTTGTTGTCTCCTTGAATTATTTTTTTTACATTCATAAACTTGATTTTTTGCATATACTCGTAATTTGTTTAATTAAATTTAACATGGATTCCGGTGGAAAAGGAAAGGGAAAAAGTACATTTTTTGGTGGAATTAAAAAGGCTTTAACCGGTAAAAAATCAGGTGGTAGTTCGTCTACAAGACAAGCACCACTTAGATTAAATACCGAAGATTCTACCTACGTAGACAACACTTTTATTAATATTGACTCTAACACGGGATTAGACAATGATTTTCTTGAACAACATTTTGGGAATTTTAACGAAGATTTACCGGAAGATGATTTTGAAATAAATGAAAATGAAGATACTTTTGATGACGATGAAACTCAACCCCCATATAGTGCTACTACTCCCCCCCCTCTCGCTCCCGCTCCCGCTCCCCCCGTACAACCTACGTCATCTAATAGGCCTAAGACGGAACGTGCAAAAAAATCCGTAATTTGGCAATTTTTAACGCAAAATGAAGATAAAACAAAAGCTATTTGTAACAAATGTAAACACGTTTTAAACCATAAAACTTCGGGAAAGGGGGGCGGGACGGGTCATTTGAAAAATCACCTTATGCATTGTTGTAAAATGGAATTTTTGCATGCACAGGCTGTTGCGGACGCCAAAAAATTTGGAACTCCCATTCCCGATGAATCGACGGGAGGTTCAAATATGGTGCAATCGCAACTAAATCCTAGTAATATTTCCGGTCCTAGTACACATAGACCTTATAGTAGACAACGTGACCTGGATGAACTTTCTAAAATGATTGTTGTTACTGGTTTGCCTTTTAGTTTTGCAGAAAATCCTGGTTTTGTGCATTATATTCAAATTGTGTATAACCCGTCTTTTAATGGTTTTTCTAGAAATACTATAAAAAAAGCTGTTTTTGACTTTCAAGCACGCCATATACAATATCTTAGGTGTTTATTTGCTTATAATAATTGTAGGATAACAATAACTTCTGATATGGGACGTAGTGTAACTGGTAACGATTACGGCCCACTGGATAGATGATAATTGGAATTTGCAAAAAAGAATTTTAGGATATAAAACTTGTGAATTTCGAAAAACAGGTTCTTATATTTCCCAAACTATTCTTAATGTTTTACAATTTTTTGGTATAAGTAGAAAAATATTTAGTGTAACTTTAGATAACGCTAGTAATAGTAAACGTGCTGTAGATTTTTTAAAACCTATTATTTGTCCAACTTATGAAGATGGTTTTCATATTAAATGTGCTGCACATATTTATAATTTAATTGTTAAAGATGGTATTTCTTTATTTGAAAATGGATGTAATAAAGTGGAAGCCGCATGCCACTTTATTTTTAAATGTCAAGTATTGGCTAGGCGTAGGGAATTTGACCAGCGTTGCATTGAATGTAATTTACCTGTTAGAAAAATTCCTAAATCAATAGCAACTAGGTGGAATTCATTCTATGAGATGTTAAAAGTTGCTTACGACTATAGGAGACCACTTACAATGGTCTGGAATGCACATAATTCAGATCCCACCTTCCGTCTAGATGAAAATGATTGGATTAATATTAAAGATTTAGTTGATTTTTTAAAAGTTTTTTATTTAGCAACAAAACAAATTTCCAGCCATTACTATCCTACTATTTCTTCTGTGTTGCCTAATATTTGTACTGTTTGTAATAAATTAGCTTCGTTTAAAAATAATGCAAAATTTAGTGAACCTGTTAGAAAAATGATTGAAAAATTTAGGAAATACTTTTTCCCAATCCCTCAAATTTATTTAACTGCTGCTTTATTTAATCCTGCTTATAAAGAATTTGGTATATTTAAAATGGTAACTAGTATATTTGCAGACTTAGAAATAGTATACGACGGAGAAAATCAATCACTTAATTTAGAAGCAGTTCTAAGTAGCATTAGACCTGAAGCTAGGAAATTATATGATTTAGAACAATATAATTCAGTACAAAATGTAGAATACCAACCACAACCTACTAGGGCTAGATTTGATGATGACATTGACGCAATGTTAGAATTACAACTTGGATTAGAAGCTAACGAAAACAACGACTTTGATGAATATCTTAACCAGGCACCGGAAAGCATCAAGGACTCAGAGGGGAAGCCGCAGCTGTTGGCGTGGTGGAACACTCGTGGAAAAAATTTTCCAAGACTTCAACGGGTGGCTCGTGATGTGCTGGCAATTCAAGCTTCTTCAGTTGCTTCGGAAGGCGCTTTTAGCGCTGTTAGGTTCCAAGTAGGAGACCATAGGCATTCACTAGCTGGCGATAGCTTAGAAGTTTCAGTCTTATTTCGAGACTGGATAAATGCGGAGCGAAGGAATTTAGGGCGTCCGACATTGCCTTCTCAGTTTGAAGCCGATATCGATAATGTTATATCGGAATCAAGCGAAGACGGCATGGAATTTCTGGAAGAACAAGCTCAAGAGCCGATTCCAGAAAATGTGACAACTGAAATGTTAGAAACTTTTAGACAAGAGTTTCAAAGTAGTTTAAGATATTAGTGATTAAATTTAATTATATTACAAATTTACAATAAATTATACCTAGTTGAAACAGAACCCTTCCTAGAAGGTGGCTGCGTAGATTAGGTTGATTTCTAATATCTTACCTTTCTACATTGTACAATTTAAATTTTAAAATTACCTAATAAAATTAGAGGCTATTCGCCTTATTTCTTTTTTTATTTTTATTATCTTCACTTAATCTTAATTTAAGTTTTGACTTCTAAGTTCTAATGTCTTTTTAATATATTTGCCCCTTTATTTCTCAAATCTTTATTAACTTTAAAGTTTAAAATACAAAAAGAAACATTCAAAATTTAATCGTTAAAAATTAAACTTTATAACAACTTTAAATTTTAACAACTTTCATACTTATAACAACTTTAAGTTTGAATTATAATTTATAAATTATATTAGTTTTAAAAATAAATTATATAACAAACTTATAACAACTTTAAGTTTGAATTATAATTATATAACTTATAAAGTTATACTTATAAATAACTTATAACAATTTTGAATTCAAAATTTCAAACTTTCAAACTTCATTTTAAATTTTAACAATTTATATAATGATTTATGAATAATAATACTACCATTTTAACATTTTATTTTAACCTTTAACATTTTAAACTTGAATTTAAATTTTTAAATATTAACAATTAATTTAACATTTTTTTTAATTTTTTTTTAAAAAAATTCGGAATTCCGGTGGACCGGTCCGGTCCCGGTGGGTACCGGCACCGGTAAGGTAAGGGTAGTTTTTCCCGGTACTACCGGTTCCGGTTCCGATCCGGTTCCGGGAAAAACCACCCCTGCCTTACCGGTTCCGGTCCCGGTACCGGTCAATGCCGGTCCGGTGTGACCGGTTCCGGTGCCGCTGCCACTCTTACTACTAATACAACCATATTACAGTAATTCATGCAAATTTGCACAACAAAATAAAACGAAAGTACAAAATTATCAAAAATGGCAATTACACCAGAATCCATCAGAAAAAAAAATACACCACTGTACACCATTGTTCACACCATTGTACAACAAATACATTAAAGACTAGGATTTCCTCCTCGAAACATACTTGGATGCCGGCACTCTTTCACTCTGCCCGACCTACTCAACCTGCCTCCTGGGACCACCAAACCAGCTGACCACCTTCCCGGTCACCTCACTTTCACTTATGGCACCATTCTCATTTTTTTGGTGCCATAATCTCATAATAACGTTCTGTATCGTAGTCGACAAAATACCGGGTCAAAAGACTTTGTG
Source organism: Solanum rostratum (assembly GCA_029948455.1). NCBI lineage: Eukaryota > Viridiplantae > Streptophyta > Magnoliopsida > Solanales > Solanaceae > Solanum > Solanum rostratum. The sequence goes on along the minus strand of CM057053.1, from coordinate 8,455,769 downwards.
CCAATCTCAACATAATCATACCCATTACATACAAGTTCAGCAAACACGCATGTAAACAGTCCGTAATCGTTGTATCAATAAAAATTAATTAAATAATTGACATAACTTAAAAAAATATGAGCTAAAAGATTTGAGAACGTTAATAGAAAATACTTACTTTGAATCTGCAACTTGCTGGGGAATGTTATCACATGTTATAAAGGTGAGGCTGTCCGAAAATGCAAAGTCGGCATAGTCTACTGAGTTTTGCCAATCAATGTCATCCCTTTTTCCGTAAAAACCAGTGCTTACCAAGAAAAGAGGAATGATTTCAGCAATCTTTTTCACCAAACGAATCACGGACAGATTGTGCGTTGAACCAACTTCACTGAGCGAATCAAATATGAAGAGACACCTACTTTGAATATAAAATACTACCAACACCCAGTGACACTTCTCCGGCACATGAAGGGGTATACATACATAATCCACTTTGTCCCATGGCGTATTGGCCAGTATCTTGTATCCCCGAATGTACTGTGCAACATCATGATCTTCTGTAATCAGTGTGCTGTCCCTGTTGTTGGTAACCCAAATGTCATGAATTTGTTACACCCAGTTAATAAAAAATGTGTCCGTTGTGGTAACTCTAAACCGGGCTGCATTGCCGTACTTGCATTTCTTCCGAAGGTAGTACATGAGTACATTAACATGTTGTATTTTTAGGAAATAAGAACATAAACAATAATTAATGAGAAATGCCCAACAGGACATGCTGCTGTCATATTGAAATCATAAAATAAATCCCATAATAAATAACCCTGATACGAATAAAGCAACAAAATAACATGCCGAAAATTAATAAAGGTGAAAATGTAGTTAATAAAGTTACCGAATCAGTCCAAGCAGTCCTCATAGTAACCATGCTATAAAACCAATCCATCAACCCAACAGTTTCAACCCCAAAGTCAAATGGGGGATTTATCTTGTTTGAACTGATTGTGAAAGCGCTAGCTCTACTAATGAAACAGGTACAAAAGATGATAAATAAATGACATAAAAAGACATAAAACATATATGGAAAATAATTACCCGTACCTGCCACGTTTTTCGATAATCTATCTTTAATCCACTTGTTAAACAATTCAACCAAATCCGGATTAACATCCATTTCACCATAGACAACAAAATGGTGCTTCATCTGGAAAAAGACCGGGGAATCTGTTGACTTACACGCTGAACTACTTAAATCTGTGTATGGTGACTGACCAAACCTCCCAGGAACCTTTGTTCGTGCATGTTTCGTTGGGGTGACATATGGAATTTTATTTTCCAATGCAATGATCTGCGACTCTCTATAGTCAGGTAATTCAAAGTCATCCAACGTAGGAGTTTTTTGTGCAGACATTGTTTCTTCATCTGGAAATTATTATTAAGTAAGAATGAGTGTTAAACCGTGGACAAGTAAAATTAGTATTCACTAAAATCAATTGCTTTTAAACGTAGACACTAACCTTCCAGACAGACCGGATATTTTGGAGAGTGAGATGTGCCTTGATAATCTGTGGCAACTTCAGGAATGGGATTTTGAAAATCGCCCATAGGTACATCCACATCAACTACATTGTCACCATCATCAACCTAAAAAAAAACAAATAATCATTAAAAAGAAAAAAACAGCATGCAGTTTGCAAAAAATCAAGAACAATGAATCTACATGTTCTATAAATACCATAATGAACACAAGAAATTGCAACCAACCATACATTGTAAATAAGAAAAGAGTACCAAAAGTGAAACTCACAATACATATGGACCTACCAAAAGCAAAAAACATTATAACTACCAATTGTACTACTAAAGCTTGCACCAAACAAGCAGATGAAACTGTTATAGGGGATACCAAAGCTGTAACCATTGATACAAATAACTTGAACTGAAAAATACCAAAAACTCCAATAAAGCATAAGAGATAACTACCATGGGGAATGCCAATACGGCAACACAGTATGCATACTAATCTACCATATGTAATACCAAACTGGGTCTATTATTGTGGATACCAAAATAGCAATAAACCATACATCGAAAAAAAAATAAGGAATACCAATGCTAATACCAAAAACAGGAAACCAACCTTCCCAAATAACAACCATTATGAAAAACAATGCAAACACCAAAATAGCATACCACCAGACATAGGTAACTACCACTGTGCATACCACCCCTGCTGCAACAATCCTTAAATGCTTAAAAATACCATCAGCAATACCAATTTCCCTAACCAGCAAGCACACTAATGTACCATGTACAATACCAAGTCTGGAACTACCCATGGTCAAAAAGAAAATAAGACTACCATAAATAGGAGGCTACCAGTGTGAATACCATTGGGAGTACCAAACCAGCAAGCACACTAATGTACCATGTAGAATACCAAGTCTGGAACTACCCATGGTGAAAAAAAAAAGACTACCAAAAATAGGAGGCTACCAGTGTGAATACCACTGGGAGTACCAAAAGAAATCTTAAAACCAACATCATTATTTTAAAAATGAAGTGTAAAACATGCTTACTTAATACAACCATGCACAAAAATACCAAAAAACATAACATCATAGAACACAACTGACAGTTCAAAACACGGTGTAGGCCCACAAAATATGTTTGCAGGCTAAATGTCTACATAAAAAAAACGGATATCCATGTTCAATATAACAGGTAATCAAGGTTCACTTCTATGATACCTCAACTTCTAGTCCTTGGTTATTTAACCCTTGGCTTCGTACTAGCTTGTTCTCAGTGAGTAGATTCTGGAAGCATTCTTCCATATAAGCCTTTAGTTGTCCAAACTGCGCTTCAACCTTCACTTCTAGAGCTTTGAAGTCATTGCGCACCTAGAAAACAAAAAATGGGGAATTGAGGTAAAAAAATGTCCGCAGAATTTGAGAAATGAAAAAAAATAGTGTACTTACCAAAACAATGTCTGCAGCAAGCTTTTTTATGTTGCGTAAAACGTCTTCGTCTGAATGTCCCGAAGCTTGGGGGACATCATCCACAGCAGAGTTTGATTCCTCCAACTGCTCAAGCTCACAAACAGCCACCTCTTCCGCAGTAAATGCAAAACCTTGAAACTTGTACTTGAATTTTATAAAAAAAATGGAATATTAGATTAAAAATATTATGAATCCAACAACAAAATTGATATAGCAAAATGATTACCTGACTACCATAACGACGGAACATTCCTTTCAACAGCTTCTCATAGTACAACCTGTAATCTAGTGTACTCCAATTGAAAATTCGCGGACTACGATTTTATCTCCGAACAGCAATCATAGGATCCACCTTATTGCAGCACTCGTACAACCATATTTGCATGGCCAAAGGAAAGCCACAAAATTTGAAATAATCAGGGTCTCCGGCTAGTTGACAGACCATGCAATCCCTCAAATCAAAAAAGGACCGGCGACCCCATGGGTATGTTTTGTACTGACCAGATTCAACCAATAAGAAATGGTCTAGCGGGATAAAATGTTTCTTGGGGAGAGATGACAAAATATATGTACTAATAAAATAAATAATGGCAATATTTAAAACATCCTCTTTCTCAAACAAACCTTCCTTAAATGCATTAATTAAATGGTGCTTCTCAAGCCCCTTCTCACATGCCATTGGGAAGTATCGATCAATAAGTTTCGATCTCCCCGACAAATCAATCATATACTCCTCAACTGTGCCACACTTCAGACCAGTGACAGCCCGAAACTCTCTTAAACCGAATGTTAACTCTTTCCCGTTCAAATTAAATATAAAGACATCACCAATCTCATCCTTATTGGTCATGTGATGAACCATTGCTCGAATAACTTGTGGTTGAACAGTCAATTGTGCCAGATCAAACAAATAACCAAATGGACCAGTTTTAAACTGATCACGCATACCAAATTTCGACAAAAACACAGTTATTTCCTCAAACACTTTGACATTCACATAGGAGCACTATCGACAAGCTTTTTTGGTGTCCTGAAAATGTCAACAAAAATACAAAAACTACGTGTGTACAGAGATGGGCCCCCAAAATATAAAAGAGTAACTATAAATCTTGGATGAGATAGTAATGTAAATTATACCTGCGCTTCTTTTTGATCTTTCTTCCTCTCCTTCACTTGTTTGTTTTTTTTGCTGCCAGAAGGAGTATTCCGTTTGTTCCCAACAAATTTCTAATTAAAATAAAAAAAATATACTATTAGAAATATATTACATATAGGCATCAAATATATAAAAAAACACCATAGTACATACCTTCGCCTTCACATCAGGAGATAAATTCTGCACTTTATTGAACTTGACCCTCTTTGATAGTGGAATTTCGTCCTCAAAGTCGCTGTCATGGGGCAAATTCAACTTGGGCATTTTACCCTTACCCTTACTTTCCGAACTTATTTTACGTTGACTTCTGCTAGAAGTGACATTTACGACTTCATCCTTAGACTTTTTTGCATCCAAACCGTGGGCCCTTTTAGATGGTGATGGTGTATACGCATTCAAATCAAATCTTGGTCTAGAAGGTGATGAGGAGTGCTATCAACTGAAATAACATCCCTAGCAAACCAAGGACTTTTTCTCGTAGGAGTCACTTCCATAGTAATTTAGTCCTCTTCTACAAATACAACACTACACAGAAATCCGACAAACAAAAATTAAATACAAAACAGAATACCAACAAAAAAAGGCCGAAAACGAAACAGTTAAGGTTTCAAACTCGAGATACATTTTGCATACCAAAAAACATACCTCCGACTACCAAATTTAACACAAACCAGAATACCAAAAAAGAAACAGTGTGAAAGTTAAATTATTAAAGTCTAACACTCGAATTGCATACCAAAAGATACCCACAATTACACGAAAAATCTATTGAATAAAACAGTTAAAATTTCAAACCCAAGATACATTTTGCATACCAAAAACATACCTCTGACTACGAAACTTAACACAACACAGAATACCAAACAAGAAACAGTGTGAAATCGAAATTATTAATACAAAAAAATTTCAAACGGAAAATTGGATACCAAAAAAATTACACTCGAAAAACAAATTGCATACCAAAAAATACCCACAAATAACACTAAAAATCTATTGAATGTCACCACTTCCTCTCCTACAAATACAACACTACATATAAAATTCAACAACCCATTCATATACAAACCAGAAAACCAAATCAAGAATATGAAGAAATCGAGCATGTTAAAGTCTCCAAATCTTGAATACCAAATAATACCAACAAATTACAGTAACAGTCTAGTCAATTTCACCAAGGAAAAATAAAGATCACACACTACAAAACGAGAAAAATAGCAACAACAACATTATAAACACACCCTTCAACAAATACCGATCCGAAAGCACAAAAAAAGTAGGGAAAAAAACATACCTGGTAAAATATACACCTCCCGTACACAAAAAACTGACTAAACGAAAAAAAAATTTAAGGGTGGAAGCACAGAGATGAAACCAACTTGAAAGGTTACAAAAATACCCACTAACCCTCTGAAAACATAAACGAAAAAAGGAACGAATGCAAAATTAATGAAAATAACGAATAAAAGAAGTTGGGGGGGGGGGGGGGGAGGAGGGAAACACATACATAGAATGCAAAAATGCAAAAAAAATTGTGAGTAAAACATTAGACGAAAAAAGAAGATGAACATTAGCCAACTGCCCCGTCTGAAAAACATGAACGAAAAAAAAATAAAGACAAAATTACATACCTGCAATCCCAGAAACAGAGAGAACTCGTGAAGAAGAGGTGCAAATTTCTAGCAAAACAAAAAATTTTACCATGAAGGAGGTGAATTTTTTTTATCCTTGTGAATAGACGCGCCGGCTGATGGATCGGCGCGTCAGTCAAGAAATGACGCGTCCAATCAAGTCAATCAACATTTATTACCGTCCTTTTTTACCCTTTGTGTAATAATTTTAACTTGCATAGGAATATAAATTAATATATTAGTAATGTGTCAGAATAATAATGAAGAATGCATTAACTGTGAAGGAAAATAATTAATGAGTGACGGTTCCTTTAATAAAAAAAAAGGCATTAATGGCTTCATTAAATATCCGACTCATGCATTTAATGCATGTCGTGTAACATTTCTAACTACTGGTTTAAAGAGAAAAATGTTGAACATACACTTAAATTTAGTGTAAATTATTAATTTCATTTATAAATTATTGATAGGATTAAAAAATGAAAATTCTAAACCCCAGACTGCTCTTCTTCTGGCGGCATGGAGTTTTAAGTCTTGCCATGGCTACGCCCCCTCTCCCCAGCCTCATGCTGTGGGAGAGACGTCTTCTAAGATCAATATGCATCTCTTTTTCATACTAATTCATCTTCTCATTCCATAACCAAAATAATTTTAAATCCGGTTGAGTTGGTTGATGGTGAACCTACTATTAAATTTACTATGGATAAAGTTGCTAAATTTACAAGAGAAGAAGGTTTACATCAGGCGATAATTACCAAATTCTCTTACAATCTTCCTGATTTAAATGAGATTCGCAGTTTAATACCAAGCAACTTGGCGTCAAAGGCAACTGTTTGGTAAGTTGGCTTGCCCATGGACACTTCTTAATCCAATTTGATCAATTTGAGGACTTTGTAGTAACACTTCCTACTCCTGCACGTTATTTGAAATTCAAGAGCGAAGAAATCTTATATAGAGCGTTTCCATGGTCACAATGGCTCAACCCTAAGTAAGAAACCTCCATAGCTTTGACATGAATTTCTTTTCCAAGCCTTCCACCTAATATGTTTGCAAAGAAAAGCTTTATTGTCCATTGCTTCAACCATTGGAAAACCTTTAGCAATTGATAAAGCGACACAGATTAGACCGAGACCTAGTACGACAAGAGTGAAGGTTTTGGTTTGATCTTCTTGACAAGCATCCAAAAAGAATTAAGTTACACTACTTGGATGAGAAAACTGGGAAAGTATTGGAACAATATCTAGAAGTTGTGTGTGATGCTCTTCCCTTGTACTACATAATGTGCAAACATCAAGGACATGAGGTGAATTCTTGTCAGCATAAATCTAAATCAGATGTTCAAGAAGGTCTTGTAGAGCTTCCTCTTGATGCTAACAATGTTGACCATTTGAAAGGAGAGACAAGAGCATTTTTGAATGTAAAAAGGGTCGGAAACCAAATAGCTGAAGTATCTTCAACAAAGAAATTAACTTCAACCAATTTAAATGGTGGCAAGGTTATGGAAAAGGCTGCAGTTGAAGCTCATAATAATGCTACTAATTGGATTGATGCATCGAATGTCGAATTGAGACAACAACTACCTCAAAACAAAGGTGCTACAAGTGAGAAATCAGTGGCTAGTACATTGCCAGTATTGAAAGAGGCATCAATAGCTGGTTTGGGGTGAAATATAATTGGTATAGCTGATGATGAAGTTGTTGAAAATACTGATTTGCATGCTGAAAAGTACAATAATGAAAAAGATAATAAAGTTGAAAATTGGACTTTGGTTGCACATAAAAATACAGCTGGTAGTCATATACCTTCCTCTACTATTATCCAAGCCGTGAAAAGGTTGAGATGGAGAATTTAAAGTTCCCAACTCAGAATATTTTTGCACCACTGTTGCTGAATAATTCACAACATGAGGTACCTTCATCAACACATGAGTTTAGCAATTCATCCCCCACAAAAGAAAATAGAGTAAGTAGGCTACATGAGGAAAACAATCAAGATGACCAAAGGCCTTTTCAATCAACCTTACCTATGTTATCCGCATGTTCAAAAAATTCAACCTCGACAAAAATGAGAAAAAAGCAACTCGGACAACTAAATAATGGTATAATTCAAGTAATTGATGAGGTTTCATCCAAGTCTAAGACATGGGCAGAACAAGCTGAAGAAGAAGAATATCCAAATAATGGTAGCGAAAGGAAAAGCTGTCAGGAGAATAATTCACTAATTTCGGGGAGTAAGCTCAACCATAATGCACCTATTTTTGTGCATAAGAGTGGTGGAAAGATTAGAACTTTGATGGATACTCCAATTGGTAGCAATCAAAACTATAAAGAAGAAAGTGTGATAGCAAAGAGGAATGAATCAGGGTCGGTAGCATCAGGACTTAGTCCAACTAATGTGTATGCAATTGATTCCTTTGATGTTGATGAAGAAGATAATATGTTAGACATATGCTTTGATCAAGTGGCTAGGGATGGAGATATCTCACCCAGGAAACAAAGAAGTAGAAGCAACAAAATAAAAAAGAAATCACATGGAAAACAACATAGTTGAGATGGTAAAGTGATTGGAGAGTTTGTTCCAAGATACCTGCTAATGCGATTGGTAAAGCAGAATCACATGATAGTGTCAATAGCTTCCGAAAGATCCAACAAATCAAAGAAGAAATAATTAACTATCAATTATTATTGGACAGATTTGAAGAAGAAGACAAGAGAAAAATACTTCAGGTTACTTTAGACGGGAAATCAATCTTTTTTAATTTATACATTTGTAAAAGGAAGTTTGAGTTTGAAAACTCAACTTTCTTCTTGGCTTTTATATTTTTGCATTACCTAAACATCTTCATTTGTTATGTCATCATAGAGTATATAATAAACTCTGTGGTGATCATAAGATACTTAGTTCTCTCTAGCTCTTATTCTCTTCACACTTGCTAATTAGTAGAGGTTTGGTCCCTCGTTAGGATTTGGTAAGGTAAGGCCTAGCCCCCCTTGTACGTTTCCGTGAGAGTTTTTTATTTTTAATGAAAGGCCGCTAGACTCTCTGTCTAGTGGTATAAATTCGAATAAAAAAAGATATAATCTTAAAAATATTCCGTTATTTCATTAACTGAACTTAAATACACTCCCAATTTTACAACATGAGTGAAATACAACTCTAATTTTCCATCAAGTTTAGAGGTGTTTTCAATAATTCTCTTGACTTTTTATAAGATCTCCACATTCGTACAAGAGTTCCAGACCAGTTGCTATGTCCTATGTCAGATCGGGGTATATTTAAGTTCAGTTAGTTAACCAGAGGGGTGATTTTAAGATCGTCAATAGTTAGGGGATGAAACTAATAATTTGCACCAAGTTCAGAAGTATTTTCGATACTTCTCTCCTGTTTAAATGGAAATTTTGGGATTTGCTCCGAGGTGGGGCACATGCAACACATCTCGAGACTCACGTGTGATGCTTAGTTTCTTTGAGGCTTACACTTTAAACATTCAATTGTACATCCTAAACATGTTTAATATTCAACTCAACAATAGGGGTTCACCTATCAATTCTTATACAACTTATGTGTCAAATTCCTTAATTAACACTACTAATTCTCATAAAAGTCTTCTTAAATAAACAATGGTTAATAATTTCTTTCATCTATAGAAATAAGCATTAATGTTGATAAAACTCATAAATCAATAACAAATGTAATAAAACGAACAAGCTCTGATTTTGTTTCCTCATGGATGACTAACTATGGAATTTCATGCATTTTTTGGTATTCTCTATATTTATGATGTATTTTCATTAATTTGCATGTTGAATGTCAAAATAATGACATTAAAATAAATAAAAAATTTTGCAACAATTATTTAGTAGTATAACCAACACTCTAAATAAATAATGCTAAAGACTTTAGCGATTCTAAATGCATCCAGAGACATTAACTCAACTCACGCTAAAAGGAAAATGATCTGATCTGATCATTGCCACTAATATCTTGCAGTGTTTATGTTAATCTTTTGCTGAAACAAATACAGAAACTACTAGTTATCAAACTGCATGATGAAAGCAAGCTCTATCTAGATTTAGATCTTAATTTGTCAACGTTCAACTAGAAAATGCAACTCCTAAATGGGATACAAATTAAAACAAATCTATACATATTCTCACCATGCTAGTAAAAATAAATTTTAATTGATATGCTTCTTAATCTACTTTAGTCTAAAGCTAAGTTTAGTAATGTCAGCATTTTGTTATATATATTTTCAAATAAAAAGGTCAACATTTGCATGATTTTTCATTTATGTACAATAGTAGAAGATATATAAGGAATTATAGCGAAAGACATAATTTCATAGCTAAATGACAAAATTTTTATACTAATCCCATTTGACTGTGATTTAGTAATAAATTATAAAAGAAGTTTTTTAGGTAAGATAAATTATTAAAAAAAAAGGTTTTTTAGGTGAGATTGTTTTAGCGGTGAATTGCCTTAGAAATTACTGATAAATATAGTCGCTCTATTAAAAAAAAAGTAATGTTTAAAACTAATGAAATTGAAAATATTTGAAGATCCAATTTCAAAATTTGATCAAACAAATATTTGAAAATAAATTTTCAAAATCTATAATCAAACACAAGATAAATATAAATAAACGAGAATACCATTATAGATCACTTGCAGGAAACCACAATAGTAAGGTTTTCTTCCCTAGCATAATGTTACACCCGCTAAAATTACCAAAATACCCTAGATGAGAGGCGCTCGCATAACGCATTTTCCTAAACTTTTTTGGCAAATCTGAGGCCGGAAATGCAATCAGGACGAAAAGTAGTGTGAGAAAATGATCTTGATTGTTTTTTAGAGAAACCGGATCAAAAGATAAATTTTTGAAGCAAAAAACGCAATTCCAGAAAAGTGCACGACATGTCCGCGTCACAGACTTATCGCGGATTTGTACTTAATGGTGATTCCAATATTTTCTACGAGATTAGAAACTCGATCGGAAGATTTTCGACAATTGCCCATGGAGTGCCTAAGTCCGCGACGCGAACAAGGTTTTCCCTAGGGCAAATTTTTAGTTTTTTTCGAGGGGCATTCCAGACTTTTCTCCACCCTTCCTAAACTTAAAACATGACCAATATAGGTCTTTTTGGCCTAAAATGGATTTCTAAACCCATTCTAAAGTCTCTTATGCTAAAACTAAGTGAAGATTTTGAGAGAAGAAGAGAAGGAAAGTGAGGGCTCAAGAGATTGAGGACGAATTCTTGCAAGCTTGAGTGTCTTCCTTCATCCCAGGTATGTAGGTTAATCTTAAAACATGAGATTGTTCTCGCATGTGCCCCATGATTGTGATAGGATGAGTTATGATAACATTGATGTTACCATGATTGCATATTCTTTGAAAACTTCTATAATGTTTAACCTGTTTTGCTTATACTGTATAATTGATGATTTCTATAAATTTGTTTCTTGAACAAATGGTTTTGAATTCCTATGTTGAGCACTAACCCTAGGTTATTATTTATCAAAATTTGCAAGAATGAACTTATGAGATGAGTCTAGAGCCCTGACAACATGAATGCGCATGTGACTGTGATTGTGATTGTAATGTGAAAGTGTTGATGATGATGTTAATGGAACTTGATGTTTCTAGAGTCTTGAAAGTCATAAACTAATCCCAAGATAATGTTCCTAAACCAAAGAGTTGATGGTTGATGTGATGAATTGAGTTGACAAATGTCCAATAAGACTAGTTAGATGAGTTAATCAAATGATTGATGTCTTATATTATGAGCATGTTGAGTAAGAGGAGTATTAAGTATCGAATTGAGTAAGAGTAAACAACAACTTGAACTCAATACTATTTTAGCCAGCGAAGGAGAGGGTTGGACCGTAAAATCAGAGGTTTTCTTGTTGTCCCAAAAAGAGGACTTGATGTTATTACTTGTGGATCCACTGATAGGATGTCTCTAGATGTGACCGACTCAGAGGCTATTGCTAGTCCCCAAGCGAATCACTTGGTCTCACGATGGTCGTTCAATCATTCAAATCAATGGAAGACATACAATAAAGTGACACTATGATGGGCAACTAAATCAATATACTACTCAATGAATAAGGGTCATAGGCCAACAAAATCAAACTCAATATCTGTGACATAAAAGTAGATTTAAAGAAAACTCAATCAAGAAAAGAGACCTTAACATCAACTCATCATCTTCTAGTCTATGAAATTTCTATCTCCACAGTCTAGATGGTACCATGGCAGGCCATGGCAACCACAAATCAAAATAAAACTAACTTAAAGCAAAAGAGATATGTGATATCCTCCTAATGCAGGAGAGGGCTCACCAATCAGTTAGATAAGACCTTCTACGAAATGCCTGTTGATGATCTCGAGCACCTGTCTCTACATCATGAAAATATGCAAGCCCAAATGAACGTCAATACGTTGAATGTGCGAGTATGTAAAATATCTAGAAATGAATGGACATAATAAAAGATACTCTACTCAAACATCAACTCATCTCAGCCATCGACTCAACTTAAGAGACCCAACTCGGTCATCAACTCAACTCAAGAGACTCAACTCGAAAACTAAGGAACTCATTCATTACGTTAGAATATTGTCATTGCCTATCTGAGAGTTTCTCTAACCAACAACCATCACCTAAGAGCCGATGATGATACAACGAAGTGATATCATTGCCACATCTATCCAGTACCTTGTCAGGAAAAAGGAAATCACATCAGTGGATCCACAAGTAATAACATCAAGTCCTCTTTTTAGGACAATAGGGAAACATCCAATTTGACGGTTCAATCCTCTCCTACGCTGGCTATATAGTTATTGAGTTTGAGTTTTTGTTTACTCTTACTCAATTCGGTGCTCAATACTCCTTCCAGGACTCAACATGCTCATAAGACATCAATCATTTGGTTAACTCATCTAACTAGTCTCATTGGACATTTATCAACTCAATTCAGCACATCAACCATCAACTATTTGGTTAGGAACATTCTTTTAGGATTAGTTTATGACATTTAAGACTCTAGGAACATCCAGTTTCATCAACATCATCAGCAACACTCTCTCATTACAATCACAATCACAATCACGTGCACATTCATATTATCAAGGCTCTAGACTCATCTTCTAAGTTCATTTTTGCAAATTTTAATAAATAAAAATGTAGTGTTTATGCACAACACAGGAATTCAAACCATTCATTCAAGAAACACATTTATAGAAATCATCAATTATACAGTATAAGCAAAGTGGGTTAAACATTATAGAAGTTTTCAAAGAATATACAATCATGGGAACATCAATGTCATCATAACTCATCCTATCACAATCATGGGACATATGGAAGAACTATCCCATGTTTTAGGTTAACCTTACATACCTGAGAGGAAGGAAGATACTCAACCTTGCAAGAATTCGTCTTCAATCTTTTGAACCCTCACTTTCCTTCTCTTCTTCTCTCAAAACCCTTACTGAGTTTTAGCGTAAGAGACTTTAGAATGAGTTTAGAAATCCTTTTTAGGCCAAAAACGACCTATACGGGTGATGTTTTAAGTTTGGGAGGGGTGGGGAAAGGTCTGGAATACCCATCGAGAAAAACTAAAATTTTGCACTTCGAAAGACCAAGTCTGCGTCGCGGACTTGGGCCTTTTATAGGATTTTTAGTCGAAAATTATCCGATTGAATTTCTAATCCCATAGAAAATATTGGGATCATCATTAAGTGCAAATGCACGACAAGTTCACGACGCAGACATGTCGCGCACTTTTCTGGAATTGCGTTTTTGCTTTGAAAAATTATCTTTTGATCCGGTTGTTCTAAAAATCACCCAGGCCCATTTTCCCACACGATTTTCATGCTGATCGCATTTCTAGCATCTGATTTACCAAAAGAGTTTGAGAAGATGCATTATGCAAGCGTCTCACATCTAGGGACATTTTGGTATTTTTATCGGGTGTAATATCTTCCCCCTTGAAATTATTCATCCTCGAATGAAGAGTAAAGATGGACTTGAGGCATAAATATAAATCAAGACTCCTCTCAAAACTCAATCAACCAATCAAACTCTCTCTTGACAATTAATAATCAACTCAAGGATAGACAAGGATAGACAAATCGGTTTAAATCAAGAGTAAGGACATTACCTTTAACATTTTCATCATCAGGCATGAACAGATGCAAGTATTTAGCTTTCATATCTTCCTCGGCTTCCTATGTGCCTTCCTCAAAAAATTGATTCCTCCACAAGACTTTGGCCGAGGCTATCTCTTTAGTCCTCAATTTTGCGAATCTGACGATGAAGGATTTGGACTAGAACTTCTTCATAGGACAAACTATCTTTCTCTCCAATACCACTACTACGAAAAGGGGATTTAGCGGCAATTAAAATTTGCATTAGCAGCTATAATAATGGCCGTTATAGCTTTTACCAGCCATTGAACTATGGCCGTTGTTTCAGGGGTCGACAAAGGATTTCGCGGCCATTCAAACAAGCGCTGGTAAAACTAGGTCCACTTGCCGCTAAAACTCATTCGATTTTGTGGCAATTGGTTGCGGCAATTAAGATGGCTGCAAAGTCCAATTCAAAATGGTTAGTTGTGCTCATGTAGCGTCCATTATTTTAGTAGGTAAATCCAACTAAATTGCCACTAAAACAAATTTATTTTAGTGGCAATTAATCACGGCAATTAAGATAACTGTTAAATCAAATCCAGAAGAGTTAGTTACGCTCATGTAGTGTCCATTTTTATAGCCAGTAAACTCAATTAAATTGCCACGAAAATGCATTAGTTTTAGCGGCAACTAAAATAGTTGGTAAATCAAATATGAAACGATTTATTATGCTTATATAGCATCCATTTTTATAGCCGATAACTTTAATAAAATTGCCACTAAAACTTACCATCTTTAACGACAAAAGTTTTGTTGCAATTATAGAGTGTATAACTGGTAAACCCCAACAAAATTATTATCAAATGGACCCTATTACAAGCAACAAAAATTTTCAAATGCTAAAAAACGTATAATATAAATTTATAGAATATAATGTAATCTCATAAAATCTAAACACAAAACAAAGTATTCATCCCAACAACTATCATATCACAACTTAAAAAATAAAGTTATATTATTTACATAACTGATCAACAAAAAATAATGTCTTCATAGAATTCCCACAATTGTTCATCATATTGAAATCTTCCATTGACAAAAGCTTCGAACATCAAATTGTTGGACCTGAAAAATTAAAATAAACGTATCAAAAGATAAAATGTAATAGATAAAAACATCACAATCTCGAAAATCCAAAGTCACTTGGATGTCTTAACAAATCTAGAAACTAATTCGAGATAATGCAAAGATCGGTTCATGTTGTAGTTAAAAGTATAGTACATGTTCAGAATTGCCTGTATTCACAGTCAAAAGTACAGTCGGGAGGGGGAATAGAAAAAAAATGGAATTACATTAGCGTGTCTTGAGATTTCTCTCTTCCAGTTGACTAACAACATTCTTGTTCCAGTATTTGGTTAGAAAAGTTCACTATATCAAGTTTAGTAAAATATTTCACAGAGAAGTTCTAAATCCAAATATACTAGAGCACATCTGCATTTACCCTTTACTGCCAAGCGTCTAGCTAACAAACAGCCAAGATTTACATTTTGACAAACTTGATCAAGGAAGAAACAAACAGCCAATCTTTGCACAGCTGCACTTACCTTGCACTGTCAAGCGTCTAGCTAACAAACAGCCAAGATTTACGATAATTTGCCTGTACTCGTTTTCACAGGATAGTTTTGTCTGAAACTATTTTTTTATAGTCATAACTAAAATCTGAAGGAGAACTTTTTCAGCTATCAAACAGTATCATTCATATTCCTGAACGCCAGGTTTGAGAAAGAGCTTGCTGCAGAAGCACTTCGACGAAATGAAAATGACACACAAAAGGTTTTGGATGACTTAACAAATCCAGAAGCTAATTCTTCGATACAGATACATATTGAGTTTAGGAAGAAAAAAAGATTGCGTCAAGCAACTAATGCTTCAATTTAAGAACTTGTATCCATGGGTTTCCCAAGAGAAGCAGCGGCTGCATTTATTCGTAGTCTTGGCACATGTCAAGTAGTGCTAGATCATCTACTAAGAGGAACAAGTGACACTGCTGTCGCACCAGAAGATCATAACATGAACAATGCTCTACACAATGATCAAGGGGTAGATGGATCTGCAAATGATCCTCTAACAATGACCAAAGTGAATATGGATTGGGTACTAATACAGGCTCAAGTAGTGATGAGGTCTTATAACAAAGTTGAGACACGCGATGTAGAAATGGGAGATTACTGGTGAATTACTAAAAGGAGATGCTTACTCTGACTATGACATTAAGGTAACAGAAGAAGGTGAAGCTATGAAGTATGAACAAGTACTTGGCTTTAGTAACTGTAGAGAGATAATGCAAAGATTGGTTCATCGTCATAGTTAAAAGTATAGTACATATGTATTCACAGTTAAAAGTATAGTCGGGAGGGGGAATAGAAAAGAACTGGAATTACACTAGCGTGTCTTGAAATTTCTCTCTTCCAATTGACTAACGACATTCTTGTTCCAGTATTTGGTTAGAAAAGTTCACTATATCAAGCTTAATGAAATATTTCACAGAGAAGTTCTAACTCCAAATATACCAGAGCACATCTGCACTTACCCTGCACTGTCAAGCATCTAGCTAACAAACAACCAAGATATACATTTTGCCAAACTTGAATAGTCTGCTATGTATGGAATAAATATATAATCTTATAGGCTAGTAACCAGAATAGAGAAAAGGATCAAAATTGTTCTTTATATTTGAGTTAAGAACTAAAGTAATCCTTGTCGTTCAACATGGGGTACTGATAGTCTTTCATGTTTCAAGAATTGGTGCACTTTTAGTAATCTATCAAATATCCATCTAATTTTTAACAGGCTTTTATTTGTAGATGAGAAATCCCCACTGTAACTCTGTTTTCACCATTATTAACAACATCTTCCCCTTGTTCTCCCTCAAATAGTGTTCATCCTTAATCCATAACTCTGACTCCCTTATTAGACAAACAAAAACCAAACTAAGAGACTGATAATCCGAGAAGTGAAACTAGATAGAAGTATCAAGAGATTAGAGTAGGCCTCATTTCTAAATTATATTCTGCGTCTTAGTTGATTTTTTGTATCAATCAGAATTACACTTCAAACAAAAGCTATATATAAGACTAAACTTCAATGGAATCCTTGTATAGTATCAAGGGCTGGCAAGGCATCAACAAGAGTTATCTCCATTGGAGAATGCATGATCAATGTATACAGATCATCTAAGACAAATAAAGCAGGGGATGAGCTATTAATTATACTACTGTGAATTTGAAGTAATACCATGAGAAGTTGGAGTATTTTCCGCAACACTTGGTATCCCTATTGTTTGTGGCATTTGTCCATGGCCATTATCAGCATCGGGAGCCTAATAAATTTTAACATGTTGATAAAACACTTTATATTATTATATTTTATAAACAAAAATATCAAAACTTATATAATCGAGTTACCTGTCCATTTGAGGTGCCATTGATATTTTAAGGCATGAATTTTATTAGGAGCATATTTGCACATGAATTGTCTCATTTGTAGTAATTCTGATTGCATGTTATCTTGATTTTGTTTCATCAGATTCTTTTCTTCACTTTGTTTTGCCTTTAATTCAATTATCTCCTGCTCTAATCGTTGTACAACTTCATTAGATGAATTCTCTTCATCAATATCTCTTAAGAAAGATCTACTACCCCATAGAATAGAAGGAGTTGGACCAAGTCCTAAACCATGAACATACCCACTTCTTATATTTCCCCAGACATGAGAATATACATCATCTTTCCAAGCAACACGGTGAGGAGGTAGGTCAGTAGATCCCTCGCTAGTGCTTATCTTTTCATATATCATGTCCTGGACAAAAATTACAAATCAAATTCAATTTGAAATCATGTATCTATTTTAAAACTTTTTCTTTATTGTTTCCTGAGGTAGAAACTAAAAGAAAGGAAAAATCTTACAATCACTTTAGTAGAATCATCATTCAATGGTCTGCCATTCACACATTTTTGTGAGATGTACTGATATTAAATTTTATTCAATCCTTATGACATGAGTGCATTTATTCTATAATGATTTGTGGAGGTTGAGTCTATGAATTCTTAATGAAAGTTTGTATCTCGTATGAGTGGGATGTCAAATTATAGGAGCATCCTTGACAGATTTCACCTATGTGAGTGTGAAAGAAGACCACTTTCTATAAGAATGGGTTTATCCTCAAAAACACTCATGAGAATCGGGATAGCACAAGACTTTAATGTGGTAACTATTAAAGCTTATGTCAATATCTTGATTATTGTGTGTAAGCAGTGATACTTTATTTCGCTAAAGCAGTCGTAGTTCAAGTCTGAGACAACTACTGACTCTGGAATAAAGATTACTGCTTTACTAAGTGGAGATTCAATGCAGAGCACACCTACATTATGCATAATAGTCTACCTTTAACTAAATTGGTGAAGAACTCTCTTATTTTAATAGTAAAATGAGTGGGGGAATGTTGGTGCAAAATATATTTTAATATTAAAATGAGTGAGAGAATGTTGATGCAAAATACATTTTAATATTAACATAATAGTATTAATTTGTATCATAAGTTAGTGGTAGAATGTGACAATAAGTTTTTATGTAACTCCTATAACCTCTAACTCTTATTTGCCTATTATTTTACCTTATTATTCCTTGTAACTCATGAAACCACTAAGCCATATTCTACCTCATTATGCCTTGTAACTCATGTAACTTCCAAGGCATAATTTCTCTATTCATTTACCTACATTACTATCCACATTATTTTTATTCAAGACAAGGATGAACTTCTCATCTATAAATAGTGATATTTCTTCCTTTGTGAAAAGAGGGGTAGAAAAATGAGAAGTGTAAATAACTATTGTAGTGTGGTGATGTGTGCAATAGTGAAAGAGAGAGTTGAGACTAATGAAAAGTATTCTAAGTCTTCAGCTATATTCACTATACAAAAGAGAGTATTTATATATTGAAGAAAGGTTTTTTTTTTTGTGTGTGGAGCTTTGGACTCTTCAACTAATCTGGAGTTGTTTGAGTCATATAATGTTGTTGGACTGTTGTATTTTGGAAAGGACAAGTCAAATGTATTGTTGTTGGATCAGTGTAGATTATGCCGCAGTGGGCTTGAATCTCCTTAAAGAGAGCGAGATATTTGCGCCTCAGCCTAAATGAATTTTGATTTAATATTTGTCATTTTATATTTTCAACTGTAATTTATTATATTTGTGGTATATTATAAGAGTTCGAGGCCAGGCACTATGTCATGCGGCAAATCGGGGACATATTTAAGTTCAGCTAGTTAAGCAGAGGATATTTTAAGATTGTCAATAGTTAGAGGATGAAACTAATAATTTGCACCAGATTCAGAAATATTTTCAATACTTTTCTCCAATTTATATGGAAGTTTTGGGACCCGGGTGGGGCACAAGCAGCACATCTCGAGACTCATGTGTGATGCTTAGTTTCTTTGAGGCTTAAGCTTTAGACATTCAATTGTACGTCCTAAACATATTTAATATTCAACTCAACGGTAGGGGTTCACCTATCAATTCTTATACGACTTATGTGTCAAATTTCTTAATTAACACTATTAACCTTCATAAAGGTCTTCATAAATAAACAATGGTTAATAATTTCTTTCATCTATAGAAATAAGCTTGACTATTGATAAATTAAAACTCGTAGATCAATTAGAAAATTCTCTTTGTCATAACAAATGTAATAAAACGAACAAGCTCTGATTTTTGTTTGTTCATGGATGACTAACTATAGAATTTCATGCATTTTTTGGTATTCTATTTATGATATATTTTCATCAATTTGCATGTTGAACGTCAATAATTACAAAACTACAATAAATAAAGAATTTTACAACAATTATTTAGCAGTACAACCAACTCAATATAAATAATGCTAAATACTTAAGTAATTTTGAATGTATCCAGAGACATTAACTCAATTCCTACTAAAAGGAAAATGATCTATCGCCGCTAATGTCTTGTAGTGTTAATGTCAATCGTTTGCTAAAACAAATAAAGAAATTATTAGTTTTCAACCTGCATGCTGAAAGCAAGCTCTAACTAGATTTAGAACTTATTTGTGTGTCGATTTTCGATGTGTCTTAGTTTGTCAACCTTCTTTCAACTAGAAAATGCAACTCCAAAAGGGGGTACAAATTAAAACAAATCTATACATATTCTCATCATGCTAGTAAAAATAAATTTTAATTGATCTTCTTGTCTAAATCTAAGTTTAGTAATGTTGGCATTTTGTTATATATATTCTCTTATATAATAAGTTGTTGAATTGAGCAACTTAGGGTCGTCGTGTCTGCTTCAGCTGCCTTAAGCAGACAACTGAAGCAAACAGGTGTTACTGAGCTGCTTGATGTTTCAAGCCTCACATCTTAAATCCAACGTTCCGAGATCAAACTTGAACAATGCCAATTTGTTTTCGTCATTTCTATTAATTATTATTTAATTATTTCTTCATCAACTTCAACTATGAAATCACAATAATGTGATCTACTTAATTTAGTGGTACCTATTAAAGTGTCTACTTAAATTTACTATGTCATTTCTATTCATTATTATTGAAATTATTGTTTACTGCAAGCAGGCAGTTGCGCATTTCTGCTACTTGCTGCAGCTGCTTGAAGCAGTCAGGTGACTACAACGTGTCTGCTTAGTGTTACGGTGGCTATTAAAGTGTGGTTAATTTTACTATGTCATTTCTGTTAATTATTATTTAATTATTTTTTCATCTACTTTATTATAGTGTCTACCTAATTTTCTATGTCATATCTATTATGTGTATTATTTAAAGACTACTTAAAAATATTAGAAATTCAAATAATTAAAATAATTAAAAGTATATTAAAATTATTGACTTTCCAAATTTTATCTAGATCACAAAAATTAAAAAATAAAAATAACATCTATTGGGCTCGTGCAACACACGGTCTTCAAAAACTTGTTCTATTATATAATAAGCCGCTAAATTGAGGAACTTATGGTCGTTGTGCCTGCTTCAGCAACTATAAGTAGGCAGCTGACTATTGAGTTGCTTGGCTTGATGGTTTAAGTCTGGCATCTTAAATCCACTGTTCCGAGGTCGAACCTCAAAAACACCAATATTTTTACGTTGTGTCGGTTTCAGCTGCTTGCTTCAGCAACTTGAAGCAGGAAGTTGAGTATTATCTTCACCTTCCTGCTTCAACGTGTCTACCTAATTTTACTATGTCATTTTTATTATGTGTACTATTTAAAGACTATTTAAAAATATCAAAAATTTAAATAATTAAAAAATTAAAAATATTTTAAAACTATTGACTCTCCAAATTTTATCTAGATCACAAAAATTAAGAAAGAAAAATAACATCTAATCAATACACGATTTTGAAGAACTAGTTTTCAAATAAAAAGGTCAACATTTGCATGATTTTTCATATATGTACAATGGTAGAAGATATATAAGGAATTATAGCGAAGGATATAATTTCATAGCTAAACGATAAAATTTTTATACTAATTCCATTTAACTGTGACTTAGTAATAAATTATAAAAGAAGCTTTTTAGGTAAAGATAAATTCTAAAAAAAGTTTTTTAGATAAGATTTTTTTTTTGCGATGAATTGGCTTAGACATTACTGATAAATATAGTCACTTTATTAAAAAAAAACTTTATGTTTTGTGAGTGAAAAACTTAAAAATCCAAAAACTAATGAAATTGAAAATATTTGAAGATCTAATTTCTAAATTTCAGCAAATAAATATTTGAAAATAAATTTTCAAATCTATAATCAAATGCAAGATAAATATGAATAAGTGAGAATACCATTATAGATCACTTGCAAGAAAACACAATAGAAAGGTTTTCTCTTCTAGCATAATGTTACACCCAATAAAATTACCAAAATACCCCTAGATGAGAGACGCTTGCATAACGCGTCTTCCTAAACTGTTTTGGCAAATACGAGGCCGGAAATGCAATCACCATGAAAAATTGTGTGAGGAAATCGTCTTGATTGATTTTTAGAGTAACCGAATCAAAAGATAAAATTTGAAGCAAAAAATGCAATTCCAGAAAAGTGTGCGACATGTCTGCGTCACGAACTTGTCCCAGATTTGTACTTAATGGTGATTCCAATATTTTCTACGAGATTAGAAACTCGATCGGAAGAATTTTGACGAAAATTGCCCATAGAGTGCCCAAGTCCGCGTCGCGGACTTGGTTTTGTAGGCCAAATTTTAAGTTTCTTTTGAGGGGCATTCCAGACTTTTCTCCACCCCTCCTAAACTTAAAACATAACCAATATAGTTCATTTTTGGCCTAAAAAGTATTTTCAAACCCATTCTAAAGTCTTTTACTCTGAAACTAAGTGAAGATTTTGAGAGAAGAATAGGAGAAAAGCTAGGGTTCAAGAGATTGAGGTCAAATTCTTGTAAGATTGAGTATTTTCCTTCGTTCCAGGTACGTAAACCTAACCTAATGCATGAAATTATTCTCCTATGTGCCCCATAATTGCGATAGGATGAGTTATGATGACATTAATGTTTCCACGATTGCATATTCTTTGAAAACTCCTATAATGTTTAACATATTTTGCTTATATTGTATAATTGATGATTTCTATAAATTTGTTTCTTGAACAAATGGTTTTGAATTCCTATGTTGAGCATAAACCCTAGGTTTATTAAAATTTGCAAGAATGAACTTAGGAGATGAATCTAGAGCCTTGACAACATGAATGTGCATGTGACTGTGATTGTGATCGTAATGTGAGAGTGTTGATGATGATGTTGATGGAACTCAAATGTTCCTAGAGTCCTGAAAGTCATGAACTAATCTAAGATAATGTTCCTAAACTAAAGAGTTGATGGTTGATATGACGAATTGAGTTGACAAATGTCCAATAACACTAGTTAGATGAGTTAATCAAATGATTGATGTCTTATATTATGAGCATGTTGGGTCCTAGGATGAGTATTGAGCACCGAATTGAGTAAGAGTAAACAACAACTCGAACTCAATAATTATGTAGCCAACGGAGGAGAGGATTGAACCGTAAAATCAGATATTTCCCTATTGTTCCAAAAAGAGGAATTGATGTTATTACTTGTGGATCCACTGATGGGATGTCCAGTCACACCCCGGGATGAATAGACATAATAAAAGATATTCAACTCAAACATCAACTCATCTCAGCCATCGACTCAACTCAAGAGACTCAACTTGGTCATCAACTTTGATGCATTGATGCTTGAGTTGAGTATCTTTGATTGTGTCCTTTGGAGCCTCTTGTGCTCATGTCTAAATCCATGAGATGGGGGGGGGGGGGGAGGGAATTTTGGAATTTGTGATGTTTCGAAATGAAAAGTATAGCTTGCTTTATACTGGCTGCAAAATTTAATTACTTGCGTCACTTAGTAGATATATAAATCTGATTTTAGCTTTATATGTTTAGTGCAATCTCAAGTAAATCTTGAAGCACATTTGACCATGAAATTTTTTTATTTTTTCCAAAGTTGAAATTCAAAAATTACATTTGACCATAAAATTTCAATATTCAATAGTCTTCAAGAATTTGAAAAACAACAAAAATATGTTCTCACTCTATTAATTACGAATCATAAAAAGTCAAAATTTAGTACAATTTCAATTTGTATTAATGGCCAGACACTATTTAAACTTTTAAATGTTATTTTCTAATTTAAAAATAATAATTAACTAATTTTTTTTCAAAATATAATAAGACATGGTCAAATGTCCACCTAAGGATATTCACATTTCATTTGCGAATCCGACGTGAAATATTAGATGCATAGCCATGTGGAAATTTGACATTTTGTAGTACTTCATAAAACATCTCTTTTTCATTTGAAGACATTGATAAGTAGGAGGAAGATATGTCCTCCCACTAGCTCGATACTGAGGCCATAAGCTTGGTCTTATTTTCATCTCCTTCAAGTCCAATCGTGCTTCTATATTATTTTTTTACTTTACCAAGACCTAATAGTGTATATAATATGTTATTTACACACATTCTTTTCTGTGTGCATTACATCAAGATTATGTCGCACCAAGTTAAACTCCCAATAAGAAAGATCACAGAATATGCTCTTCTTTTTCCATGTATTTTTTATCACTCCATTTACCTTCTTCACTTGACTTGCCTAGAGTAAACTTAATATTTTTAACTTGATCAAGTACTTGTGAACCAGATATTGCGCATGGTACACATCTTGTTTCTTTAATCCCATCAAATGATTTTGCATCATTTCGATATTTGTGACCAGGCTTTAAGAAACATCTATGACCCATGAAACAAATTTTTTTGCCATGTTTTAGCCTTTTAGATTGAGTTTTTATGTTGCATGAAGGGCATGCAAACTTACCATAAGTGCTCCAGTCTAGAGAGAGTACCATATACTGGAAAATCATTTATAGTCCACATGAGGACTGCTTGCATTTGAATATGTCTCCATTGTAGAGGCATCATATGTTTCTATCCCCACACTCCATAATTCATTTAACTCTTCTATTAAGGGTTGCAAGAAGACATCAATATTATTTCCAAGTGCTTAGGTCCAGGAATAAGTAAGGATAGAATAAAGAACTCTTCCTTCATGCACATCCATGGTGGAAGATTATATGATATTAAAATTACTAACCATGTACTGTGAACAGTTCGCGTTGTGCCAATTATAGATTAAACCCATCAGAAGCTAATCCCAAATGAACATTGCTAGGATCTTCAGCAAATCCAGAAAATCTACTGTCAAAACTTTTTCAAGCTTCAGAATCTGCAGAATGTCCTAAAATTCCATCTTTGTTGCAATCTTCATGATGCCATCGCATTACTTTAGAAGACTTTGAAGACATAAATAATCTTTGCAACCTGGTTTTAAAGGAAAATATCTTAGAACCTTAGCTAGAATTTTTCTTTTTGCATTATTATTCCATCTAGAAGCCCCACAAATTTTACATTCATTGACATCCTTAGTGGCAAACTCTTTTCTGAAAAGTATGCAATCATTAGGATAAGCATGGATCTTTTCATACTTTAATCCCAGACCTTCAACTATCTTTTTTTGTTTCATAGAAAAAAGGAGGTGATTTTTCTCCCTCCGGTAGTGCATCCTTCATTAATCCAAGCAAATTATTAAATGATTCATTTGACCATTTAAATATGCATTTTGTACAATAGATATGTAGCAAAAAGGATAATTTCCTAAATTTTTTATATCCAGAATATAGTTCTTCATTTGCCTTCTTCATGAGCCGCTCAAACTTATCCATCTCTGGATGAGATTGATTTCTAGAAGGAGTAGTATTTTGCTGTAGATTTGACTCCATCTCGCCCCTATTATTAAAATCACTATTTATGAACTCTGTACAACCTTGAAAGACATTATGTATCATTCCACTTAAAGTTGATTGGCTGCACTTAGTTACTTGAGAATTATTTGATTTATACAAGGACTCCCATGACAAAACCAAGTATCATATGATTATAAAATTCCATTAACCACAAGATGATCATAAGTTGTAGCTCAATTTACTTGATGGAAAAGCACACATTCTGTACAAGGACATGCGATTTTGTCTCCATCTTGTTTCTCAGAAAAGGCATAATTTATAAAATCCTCTACTCCATCCAAGTATTCTTTACTAACTCTATCACAATACATCCACTTCTTATTTCTAGGACTATTCATAATGTTTAAGATGTTCTTTTTTCTGCAATTATTGTAAAAACTAAAGATACGTTAGTAAAAAGTTGTAGAATTAAATAGTATGTAATTGCATAGCTCAAATAATTCAAACTATCAAAAAATCTAGTTCTAATTATATCCAAACAATGAGTTATTTAACAAAAGATGAAAAAGTTAGAAGACTTCCATTTAACATTTCCTTTCCAAGTCACATTCAAATGTAAGGTTGTACTTGTAAAAACAAGAATAGCTTAATTAAACAATGAACAATATTATAAAAGGCTCCTTACCTACTGTGTATCTAAGGCTGTCTTTGGGTGCAAAGAGTAAAGCTTTGAAAATTTGGAACGGTGTTGCAGAAAGGTGTAAAGTAAGGCTTTCTAACTAGAAGAGGCAATATTTATAATTGGGTGGCAAGATCATTCTAGTCAATAGTGTATTTGATGCTTTCTTCTGTATCGACGATCATCGAAATAAGCAAGAACACTATTTCGACGGAAATTACCATTTATGGTCTCCCTACTTGTGTCATATCTTTGATTCCTACACCTTCTAATGTTTTGAAAAGATCAAAATCCTTAAGGAGAAATTTCATTTGGCAAGGAAACAAAGAAAAAAAAAGCCACTCATTTGATCAAATGAAAATGCCTCATTACCAGCAAAAGGGATGGACGACTTGGCCTTAGAGACCTCAAAGCCCATAACCAAACCTTGTTGATGAAATGGTTATGGAGATATAACTTGTAGACTACTGCATTATGGAGGAATTTTGTGCATGATTAATATGATCAAGGTGACCAGTGGTGCTCTAACTCTGTGAATTGTCCCTTTTGAGTTTAAGTTTGGAGAGCCATTAGATTATCGTTGCCATCTTATGCTGGAAATATCAGTTTCAAAGTTGGCAATGGGAGGAAAATTCTCTTCTGGTGTGACAACTAGCTTGAGCATGGTCCTTTGAAAGTTCTGTTCCCTGATTTTTATACTATTGCTACTTTACCAGATGTTAACCTTGAAACATCTAAAGGAGTATATGCGTGTAAATATTACTTTTAGAAGATTATTACAATATTGGGAATTGAAAAGAGTTGTGGGATTTTCAATGCCTTGGAATCCTTCCAAGGTTTCAAAGAATCTGGGGATACGTTGTGCTAGAAACCTGGAAGTGATGGAGTCTACACTATCAAATCTGCATATAGCTATCATATCAGGCAAAATGCACAATTTGATCAGTGGCCACTGGCCATAGAAATTTATCTGGAAGACTAAGAAAATTTATGAGGCTAGCCTGACAGAGGATAAGCTACAGACGAGGAATTAAGTTAGATTGCTGGTACTATTTGTGAAAAGAGGATGAGGAATCAGTGAACCATTTATTACTTCTAGTCTCAAGAATAAACAGGTCATAGTTTCCTTCCAGCAGCTCCATCAAGAAGAAGAGATGAAAAAACATAGAACATGGCAGACTACAAGTTGAAAAAAAAGGGTTGTAGCAGCAAGCTCGCAACAATTCACAGTAGAGAAAATGAGAAAAGAAGAAGAGAAAAAGAGAAGAAGAAGAAGAAGAAGAGCTAAAAATCTTACCTTGTAATCCGTGGGAAAAGTGTCGCAGCAAAAGGTGTGAAATAAAGGGAGATGTTTGCAACTATATCTGTATCTACGACACTACTCTCTGTGATGGAGAGCAATCCCCAGGGGCTACAATGACAACCACAGAGAAACTCGACCCTGCAACAACAACAACAATATACCCAGTGAAATCCCACAAGTGGAGTCTAGGGAGGGTAAGATGTACGCAGACCTTACCACTACCACATAGGTAGAGAGGCTGTTTCCTGGAAACCCTCATCACAAAAACCCATTAGCAGAATAAGCTAGATATGATAAGCAGGCAAGAAAGAGAAGAACACATGATAATACGTAGTTATAGGATAGTAAACATATAAAGGCAGATAAATAACATATAAAGGCAGACAATTACCACTCCTTCCTATCTACCCTATTAGCCTGCTACTCTAATTCTCGACCTCCACTCCTTCCTGTCTAAGGTCATGTCCTTGGTGAGATCAAGTTTCACCATATCATATCTAATCACCTCCCCCAATACTTCTTTGGTCTACCTCTACCCCTCCTTGTAGCTCCCAAATCTATCCTCTCACACCTTCTAACAGGGGCATCGGTACTCCTTTTCTGTACATATCCAAACCATCGCAGTCTCGCTTCCCTCATCTTGTCAGCTACAAGGGCCACCTCTAGCTTCTCCCGAATGACCTCGTTCCTAATCTTATCACTCCTGGTGTGACCACACATCCATCTTAACATCCTCATTTCTGCGACCTGCATCTTCTGAACATGTACATTTTTTATTGGCCAACACTCCACCCCATACAACAAAGATGGTCTAACCACCATTCTGTAGAACTTACCTTTGAGTTTAGGTGGTATCTTCTTATCACACAATACTCCAGAGGCCAACCTCCATTTTGTCCAAGCCGCCCCAATACGATGAGTGACGTCATCGTCGATATCCCCACTACTCTGGATGATAGACCCCAGATACTTAAAGCTTTCCTTCTTGGGGATAAGGTGAGCCACAAGTCTCACATCAATGTCTGCTTCATCCCTCGCAACACTGAATTTGCACTTCAAGTATTCTGTTTTGGTCATACCCAATTTGAATCCTTTGGTCTCCAAAGTGTGTCTCCAAACCTCCAACCTATCATTAACTTTGGTCCGGGTCTCATCAATCAGTACTATGTCATTGGCAAATAACATACACCACAGGAATGCCTCCTGGATAGATCGCGTCAGCTCATCCATCACCAAGGCAATAAAAAAGGGCTCAACACAGACCCTTGATGAAGTCCCATCTGAACAAGGAAAATATTCAGAAACTCGACCCTGCACGGCAGTTAATTAGCTAAGCTGGGTGTTGATATAATTGAGGCTGGTTTTCCTGCTTCATCGAAAGCTGATCTTGAAGCTGTGAAACTGATAGCTAAGGAAGTTGGTAATGGGGTTTATGACGAGGGACATGTTGCGGTTATTTGTGGATTGGCAGGTGGAATAAGAGGGATATTGATAAGGCGTGGGAGGCTGTCAAGTATGCAAAGAAACCGAGGATTCATATGTTCATTGATACCAGTGAGATACATATGAAGTTTAAGTTGAAATGAGTAGAGGATATGGGACTTCATGTGCAGCCACACAAGGCCATTGTTGGAGCTAATGCCTTTGCTCATGAAAGCGACATCCATCAGAATGGAATGATAAAACACAAAGATACATATGAGATTACTCCTGAAGATATTGGGCTTAATTGTGCTAATGAATCTGGTATTGTCCTTGAGAAACTCAGTGGGTTTCATGCTTTGCAAGCCAAAATGCTTGAGCCTGGATACTAAATTGAGGGAAAAGAACTTGATGACCTCTTCTGGCAATTCAAATCTGTAGCAGAGAAGAAAAGAAAATTACAGATGATGACCTGATAGCACTGATGTCAGATGAAGTTTTTCAGCCTCAATTTGTTAGGCAACTTCAAAATGTACAGGTTACATGTGGAAGTATTGGACTTTCACAGCACCTGTTAAGCTTATTGACACTGATGGTCAAGAGCATTTTCTTGTTTTATTGGAACGGGGCTTATGTTGGTGCATTGAATAAGATGACGAGTTTCAGAAAACTATTAGCGAAAAACATCAAATCTGAAGGCAATGTAGTCATATAGGCACTTGTGTGCAAATCGATCTTTATTAGTTGTACAGATGTGAGGAGGCTTTTCAAAGAAATGTAACCTATAGTTTATTGGAAAATAAAGCTTATATGCCTGGTAGTGCCTGAAATCATCTACATTTATGGTGCATCAGTTAAAACATAGACACTCTATTCATAATTCGAGAACTGAATGAACATTCAATACTTGAACCTGCAGTGTTCTCAGATTGGCTGAACCTAGCTCTTTTGCATTTTCCCCCAAGACAGCGAGAGTCTACGGTCCCTACATTTGTTGTAGCCAGATAAAGTTGTCTGTACAAAGTATTTTGAACATTTGGATAATGGAATGGTAGTTGGCTCCAGATGTTGTCCTTTGACTGGGAATGTGCATGCCTAAGTGAAAGTTGAACATCATCCAGATCACGGGATGATAAGACGAGCGGAGAAACATAAGCTACTATGAATAAGGTCGCTTTAGAAGATCAAGCTACTAATGAGGAGGCAACTAGAGCAGCTCAGGCTACAAAAGAGAAGACTTCAAAAATAATAGAGTCGGACTAAGAAATGATTCAACCTGATTTCTTTGTATCGAGAGGAGTCCTATTATTAGGTACTTAATGTATTAATAGTCACGCGTCTTAATATAACGATGACGTTCCTTAATATAACAGTGACACACAAACTTTTTAGCATAAACTTCCAACAGAGTACACAACCCTGGTAAGATTAGAGCTCGTGGAATTCTCAAAGATAATCTGGGAGGTCTTATATTTGTTTATGCAGCACCTACGGATGAGGGCACTAATAATTTGTTCCTTGAATCACAATGAGCTCTGGTAGGTTCAGAAAATGGTGGAGCAATCCATGGATGGAAAATCCAAGAAGAATCTGGGGCAAATCCAGAAGGCCAGGATGGGATAGCAACCACTTCCTTAAGCCAGTGAGGCAAATTACCTACATCAGACACTCTATTCATAATTCAAGAACTGAATGAACATTCAACACCTGAACCTGATGTGTTCTTAGATTGGCTGAACCTAGCTCTTTTGCGTTTTCCCCCGAGATAGTGAGATCCTACTCTACTGGACAGACTTCAACTTATCATCACCCAATTCTAAGTGTTCAGATCTAACCACTATTTCACAGAGGTGATTGTAGTTCATCAAATAGAATTCCAGCTTTGCTATTATAGAACTCACAAGAAACTTACTTTCAAAATGCTAGAATCTCTAAAGGACTTACAATGAGAGTCAAATAGGTGTACAACAGCAAGAACAACTATGACTACGCCGGCTATATGAATCCTCACTGACCATGTATCAACTCGGGATAAACAATAGAGCATCTTCATGTATTAACAGATGTTGTATCTATTAATAGAAACAGAGCGCCTATATATTAACAGAGTGCCTATATATTAACAGAGCATCAAAGGAGAGATCTTATGTTATACTCAAAATGAAACAATTATTTTCCTACACTAGTGATCGTATTCACAATAGGACTTCTAAACAATCATAATAGATATATTAATAGAGCGTCTTAATGTATTAATAGTCACGCGTCTTAATATACAGTGGCGTTCCTTAATATAACAGCGACACACTTTATTACATGTTAATTAAGAAATTGAAACAATCAAGTACACTAAAATATATAGTAGCCACAGACAGAAAACTTTACTTTTACAGATATCAAATCACTTGGAAATCGCAATTGATGCCTAAATACAGATTAGTTCATCAAGATATTTGCTGTTTTCTTCCTAATTAATGCATAAAACTGATCAACCATGATAGAAAATAAATATCTAAAACCTCAGTGAAGGTTTATAAAGCAAGGAAGATATTGGAACACGAAAGAAACAGAGGAGCGAAGATGCGTGAAGTACATACCTAAAACCTTCGTTATTCCTGATCACCTGTATGCTGCTGGACGTGCGACTCCTTATGTGCGTTAGAGATCTTTTAAGGAACGTTTTTCTTATGAATGTGGGAGAATATTTAGGTTAATATTTCCTTAGTTTGATTGGAGTGGGATAGTCCTGAGATTTGAGGCGACAACTAGGTGAAAACTTTAAAGAATGTTGGGAACTTGACTTTTAGATTAAAAGAAGCTTTTTTTGCGGCTATTCTTTTGAATTGTAAGTAAAAATATACGTATTACTGGCTATTAAATAGTAGTCGCTAATATTTTACCTCATGTGTATACATTATTGGCAATTAGCTTATTGTCACAAAATAATTGTCCCTAAAGGACCCTTTACTGAAACTGCCAATGAGGGATCTCCCAAGTATTTCTTCAATATTGATACGTGAAAATCGGATGAATCGTGTCTAATTCAGAAAACAACTCTAACTCATAAGAAACCTTCTCAATCCTCTTCACAGTCTGATAGGGACTAATATAACGAGGACTTAGCTTCCCCCTTTTCCCAAATCTCATGACACCCTTCATGGTGACACTTGCAAGTACACTCAATCATTCACCTCAAACTCTAAGTCTCTTCTCCTCATGTCAGTAAAGGACTTCTGGCGACTATGTGCAGACTTCGACCTCTCTCTAATGACCTTCACCTTCTCCATAGATTGATGAACCAAGTCTGTACCAATTAACTCGGCCTCACCAACTTCAAACCACCCAATTGGTGATCTACGTCTTCTTTCATACAGAGCTTCATAGGGATCCATCTGGATACTTGCATGGTAACTATTGTTATATGAGAACTCAATCAATGGTAAGTGGTCATCCCAACTTCCTTTGAAGTCTAGAACACAGTCTCTCAACATGTCCTCTAATATCTGAATTGTACATTCTGCTTGACCATCTGTTTGGGGATATAAGGTCGTATTAAGATTCACCATAGAACCCAGTCCTTTTTGAAAAGAACTCCAAAATTGGGATGTAAATTGAGCTCCTCTATCCGAGATGATGGACAAAGGAACTCCATGCAACCTCACAATCTCACCGATGTATAACTTGGCATATTCTTCTCCAGTGTTACTCGTCTTAACGACTAAGAAGTGAGCTGATTTAGTCATTATATCTGCAATTACCCATATCAAATCATACTTCTTTTAGGACCCAGTAAGCCGGTAATAAAGTCCATATTGATCATCTCCCACTTCCATTTGGAAATCTCAAAGTTTTGAGCTAATCCACACGACCTTTGATGATCAACTTTAACCTGTTGAAAATTCGGACACTTGGAAACAAACTCAACAATATCCCTTTTTATTCCACTCCACCAACAGACTTCCGTCAAGCCATGGTATATTTTGGTAGAGTTAGGATGAATAGAATATCTAAAGCCATGGCCTTCAGCCATAATTCTATATCGAACATCATCAACATTTGGAATGCACAATCTACTATGGTATCTAAACACAACATCTTCCATTTAGAGAAAACTATCACCTTCTGTTTATGGAAAGCTTCTTTTAACTGAAGTAAAACAGGATCTTGGTCTTGCTTTTCTTTCACCTCTGCCACTAAAGATGAAGCAGACCCATTTTGGACATTTACTCCCCCCTCATCATTGACTTCAAGTTGGACTACTAATAGAGTCGATTTGTGCACTTCCTTAGCCAATTCCTTCTTTTCTTCCTCAACATGGGCAGTACTACCCATTGACAACCTGCTAAGAGCATGCCAACAATGTTAGCTTTACCTAGGTGGTAGAAAATACTCATGTCACAATCCTTGAGCAACTCCATCCATCTGCCATAGGTTGAGCTATTTCGGACTGAAGACGTACTGTAGGCTCTTGTGGTCAGTAAACACATCTACATATACTCCATATAAGTTGTGGCGCAAAATCTTAAGGTCAAATACCATTGCTGCCAACTAAAGATCATGGGTTGAATAGTTTCTCTCATGAACCTTAAGCTATCTAGAAGCATAAGCTATCACTTTTCCCCTCTGCATCAAGACACAACTCAATCTAACTCCAGACGCATAGCAATACAACACAAAATCATATGTCCCATTAGGCAAGGTCAAAATTGGTGCAGTAGTTAATCTTGTTTTTAGCTCTTGGAAGCTATTTTCACATTCATCAAAGCATTAAAACTTGAGCTTCTTCAGAGTCAGTCTAGTCAATGGTGAGGATAGGGAGGAAAATCCTTCAACAAATATGCGGTAGTAGCCTGCCAACCCCAAGAAACTTCTTACGTCAGTTGGAGAGGTTGGTCTAGGCCAGTTCTTGACTGCCTCAATATTTTGGGTGTCTACTCGAATACCGTCGCCTGAGACAATATGGCCTAGAAAAGCCACAGACTTAAGCCAAAGTTCACACTTCAAAAATTTTGCATACAACTCATTGTCCTTGAGAGTGGAGGACAATTCTGAGGTGGTTGGCATGTTCCTCTTCATCTATCAAATACACCAAAATATCATCGATAAATACAATAACAAACATATCAAAGTACTATCTGATCACTCTGTTCACCTAATCTATAAATGTTGCAGGTGTATTTGTCAACCTAAAGGACATCCAAAACTTAAAATGACCATATCGAGTTCGAAAAGCCGTCTTTAGGATGTCACCTTTTCTCACTTTCAACTGGTGATAGCCTGATCTCAGGTATATCTTGGAGAAATTAGTGGCACCCTAAAGTTGGTCAAACAAGTCATTTATCCTTGGGAGGGGATACTTATTCTTGACCCTTACCTTATTCAACTGCGATAGTCAATACACATTCTCGGGGACCCATCTTTCTTTCACATGAATAGAACAGGAGCACCCCCAAGGAGAAACACTCGGCCTTATAAAGCCTTTATCTAGTAAATCCTTTAATTGCTCTTTCAATTTTTTCAACTCAACAGGGACCATCCTATAAGGTGGAATCGAGATAGGCTGAGTATCGAGGAGAACATCAATCCCGAAGTCAATCTCCCTGTCAAGAGGGACTCTAGACAAATCTTTAGGAAATACTTTAGGATACTCATTCACAATCGAGACTGACTCAAGGATAGGAGGCTCAACATCATCAGCCTTAACCCACACGAGGTGATAGATACAACCTTTGAAGAGTAGCTTTCTAGCCCTAAGGTAGGAAATAAACTTTCTCTGAGGTGAAACAGAATTTCCTTTCCACTCTAAGATAGGCTTATTCGGGATTTGAAATTTAACAGTTCGGGTCCTACAATCAATGGAGGCATAACCGGCATGAAGCCAATCCATGCCAAGGATCAGATCAAAACCAACCATCTCAAATTCTACCAAATTAGCAAGGGTATCCCTATGATGGATAGATACTATACAATCTCTATAAACTCTCTCGGCTAAAATAGACTCACCAATAAGAGTGAAAATAGAAAAAGGCTCAAGCAAACACTCAGGAGAAATCTCAAATCTACCAGCCATATGTGCAGTCACAAAAGATAGAGTGACACTTGGATCAAGTAATGCATAACAATCAAAGGTAGAGTTATAGAATACCGTGACAACATATGGTGCAACTTCCTAATCCTGTCAATCACCCATTGCATATAAATGGTTTGTTCCTGTGACACCTCATAACTCTATTCCTATATGTACC
Source organism: Solanum rostratum (assembly GCA_029948455.1). Classification (NCBI taxonomy): domain Eukaryota; kingdom Viridiplantae; phylum Streptophyta; class Magnoliopsida; order Solanales; family Solanaceae; genus Solanum; species Solanum rostratum. Next base: position 8,420,881 of record CM057053.1, on the reverse strand, counting down.
TATGTTTTAAGACTCATTCTTACATATAGGAAGTGGATTAAGGTCATAAGAGACCTCTAGTGCTTAGTCGAGTTCAAAACTTTCCTATAAATTGAGTTTCTAGTGTTAGATTATACAAAGGTCAAATTTAAATAATCGTAACTCTTAACGGTTCTCCAGGGAAATATGTTGGTATAACAAAAATAATTTGAGGATTCCAATTGATCCTTTCAGGAGAATTAGATGGTCACAAAGAATTAGATGGCCCATGACCTACCAAATGAAAGTTATCTAAATTAGCTTTCCAACGTAACTAGTTTCACCTCATTTGGAGTTCTGAGTCAAAAGTTATAACCATTTTACTGAAACCTGTCAAAGCAGTGAGGAAATATGAAACCTTTTTACGGGCCGTGGAACAAAGTACGGCTCATCTGTTAACTCGTGGAAAAAGTCTTGAAAATTTACATTTTTGGTCCCAAACTTTACGAACCAATGTCGGGTCATAGAAACTTCTACGAGCCATAGATCGGGCTTGTGAAATTGATCCAGAGACCCTGAAATTGGCGTAAAAGTTTACGAAAGGGACCCTACGGGCTGTGGAAGTTTGTATAGGTTGTAGGTGGGCGAGTTTTGACAGCTTTTTAAGAAAGGATATTTTGGCGTTTTTCCACTCTTTCAAAGCCTAACCATAACATTTTTACACCTAAATAAAGCTCTAAACATGTCAGTTTAACCTTTTTACGCTAAAATACTCAAACTTAGAGCAAAGGTTCAAGGGAGAAAAGGCTAGGGTTTGAAGTGAAAACTTGAGAATTCTTCCAAGCTGGTTCAAGGTTCAAAATCATCAAGTATGTAAGGCTATCCAAAACATGGATTATGATCTTCCATGTGCCTCATACCCCGAATTGATGGAGTTGTGAGTGAATGTTGAGTTTCCAATGAATGTTTCTTGAATGTTTTTCTTAAATTCTAATGTACTTCTTCATAATCTTGCATGAATTACTATTTTTATGAATTAAATACTTGAAATAGATGATTTTTCGATACTACATGAACCCTAGTCTGAATTCTCACTATTTCATTTAAATGAGCATGCATGAGTATAATTTGAGCCTAAAGAGCCTATGAAATACCTAAATATTTTACTCTACTTTTGTTTTTCCTGATATTATGAGTTAGAATGATGCATGATAGAGTCTCTATGAGTCAAGAGCTGAACCTTAAAAGAATGTAACCAAAGAATTGATAGTTGATGTGATGAACAGAGTTGGCAAATATCCAATGAGACTAGTTGATTGAGAGTGATTGTCTTATGAGCATTGAGTCTTAGAAGGAGTATCGAGCACCGAATTGAGTAAGAGTAAGTCCAAATTGAACTCAATAACTATGTCGCCAAACGTAGGAGAGGATTGAAACCGTTAAGTCAGATGTTCCTCCTGATAGGTCCCTGAAACAATAGAGGACTTGGTTGATTGGGATCCATTATGGATTGATTCGTTCTTTACCCTAGAAAGTATTGAACATTTGTGGAAAATCAACGAGATTGTTGTACAATCATTGGCTCATAAGTGATTGTTGTCGGATAAGAGAAACTCCCAGATAGGTTCCATACTGATAGTACTCTGACTTAGATTGATCTGGATTGTATTGATTTGATCATTGTCTACTCTTTATTCTTGCTTTAGATAGACATTTGACATCTTGATTGAGCATTTTTAAGTTATTGTTATTATATCTATATCTGTTTCACTCAGCTATTTTACATACTCGTATATTCCACGTACTGATGTCCATTTGGGCCTACATCTTTTCATGATGCAGAGACAGGTGTTAAAGATCATCACCAGGCGCATCATTGAAGATCTAATCGTATCGATTGGTGAGACCTCCCTACTTCTGAAGGATGCTTATTTAAATTTCATCTCGCTTGAGTTAGTACTTTATTTCCTTTGATTGGGTAGCCATGGCCTTTCATGGTACCATTTAGACAACTTAGATAAATGCTTCATAGACAAGATTCAGGATTGACGACTTGGATATTGTTTGACTAGTTTCTTTCATACTAGTCCTATTGATTTGTTTAAATTACCTTTAATTGAGATTTTCCACCTTTATTTATCTTTAGTCTTCCATTAATATGATAATTGTTGATTGAATGGATATGATGAGGCCAAGTGGTTCGCTTGGAGACTAGCAATAGTCTTTGAGTGCCAGCCACGTCTAAGATACCCTCTTGGAGCATGACAAACTTGGTATCGGAGCATAGAGTTTAAGAGTCCTAGGGAGTCTATGAAGTCGTGTCTAGTAGTCTTGTTTATGGGTGTGTTATGCACCACACTTTATAAGCAAGAGGCTATAGGACATTAGAAAGGGTTATACTTCTTTCATTTTCTGACTCGTGCTATATCTGAAAGCTCTTTTCTAGTCCGTGCATTACACATTCGCAGAATTGCGACCATGCCTCTAAGAAGATGTCACACCCCAGGAGGGTACCTTAGACGTGGCCGGCACTCAGAGACTATTATTAGTCCTCAAGCGAACCACTCGGTCTCAAGACAGTCATTCAATCATCAGATACAACGGAAAATATTAGAAGGAGAATAAAATAGTGGCAACTCAGATACTTCTACATCAATGAAAGAGGGCCATAGGCCAACAACATTAGTCTCAACATCTATGACATAATAACTGGTTTAAGGAACTCAATTTTTTAAAAAAAAAGGGAAAGACCCCAACATTAAATCCTCATCTCTAATCTATGAAGCCTTTACTTCTACAGTCTAAGAAGGTACCATCACTGGCCATGGCTACTCAACTCAAAGAGAAATAAACAACGAGTAAACTAAAATAAAGGCTCCTCCGAATGGCAAGGAGGGCTCACCGAACTCTGGAATTAAGGAACTCTAAACCTCAATGATGCGCTTGCCGAAGTCCTCTATCTGTTGTATCTGCATCATGAAACGATGCAGCGTGGAGTGGCGTCAGTACATGGAATATTCAGTATGTAAAATAGCTCAAAAAACAAATAAAGCTCAAACTCAATCAACCAACTCGACTCAAGACTCAACTCCTCATCTCATAACTCAACTCAGGTAAATAATGCAAGTTTAAAGTTTGAAATCATGCTTTAAAATTAGACTCAGTATTTGATGCAACTCAGTTCGAAAGACTCATGATATGCTCAACTCAAGTATTTTCTTGGAAGTTTCTGCAATCGACAACTCTCCACCCCACCATAAGTTTTGGTAATGTACAATGAAAAGATGTCGTTGCCACGTCCGTCCTAAACTTACCAAGGAATATGATGTCAACCTCTATCTCTCTTGGATCAAAAGAGAATCTATCTATAGGGATATGGGCCACCAGAATTATCCTGTACGACCACCCTACGCTGACAACGTAGTTCTGCGGTGCTTTTAAATTACCCACTCGGTGCTCAATACTCCTTCCAAGACTAAATTGTGCTCATAGAAATTAACTCAAACTCGACTCTTTGACTCATACCAACAAGTCAGCTCAGTTCTCAATAACTCAACTCAATTTCTCAACAACTCAATAACTTGGGACCATCATTCATGTAATGCAACTCAAGACTCTAACTCACGCCATGCAAGACTCTCACTAATTTCGGTCAAGTACATCATATCATCCAGGCTCAACACATAAGACATAATAGATATTCTTCACATACATATATGAAACAAGAAAACATACTTCCCGGGTTTAATTTACTGGGTTTAGAAGGTTAAATATAAAATTTTCAATTTAGTTAGTAAGCAAAGAAAATACTAAATTTAGGACCAGGGTATCAAACATTCGAATAACATTTGTGTTTCATGGTGATGACGATGCAACTCATAAATTTACTCAAATATTTTCATGAAAACTCCAACATGTACAAGAATTTGGAACTCAAGAATCATAAGATTTAAAACATGTGATTTATACTCATGATCTTAACTCAAGTAGACAAAGGTGCGCGTGGGTGAACATAATCCAATGCTTTAGGTAGCCTTACATACCTGGGATGAAACTCTCAACAACCTTTTTAAGGATTTCCTCTTGAATTCCTCAATCTCAAGCTCTTCTCCTCTCTCCTCAAGCCCTAATCTTGTTAGATTGTTAGAAAAAAGACTTTAGAATGGGGTTTTAGACCTCTTTTACATAAAAATGACCTAATTAGATCATGTATTGAGTTTAGGAGGGGTTGGCAATTGTCCAGAATGCCCACTCACAAAATTTAGAAATTTCTCAGCTTAAGAATAACCCAGTCCGCGACGCGAACTGGTCACGTACAGGCGTATTTTCTCCGAGAATTTTCTGAATGAGTTTTCTCAATCCCATAAAAAAATTGAAAATAATATAAGTGTGTGTATGCTACAGAGGCACGACACGCCTCTGTCGCACACCAACACTATCTCGGTTTTCAAATCGAAAAATTATTTTTTGATCTGATCGCTCTAAAAATTAATCGAGACTATTTTTCCACTAAATTTTTTGTGTTGATCACAAATCCGACCTTAGGTTTGCCATACAAGCATGGGAAGATACATAACATGCATACCCCTCCTCTAGGGGTATTTTGTTAATTTTACTGAGCGTTACAGAAGAGCTGTCAGAGGAAGAGGGCATTCAGCTAGACAGAATGTTAACTAACCTGAGCCCCAGAATCAGGATGAACCCATAGGCCTTGCTATCCGTGAGCAGCCACAACATGTTGACATCACGAATGCTGAGCTCCGCCAGACCATCATTGGCCTAGGCTATGAGAACACTTGTTGCTAGATAAGGAGCGGGTACACAGGATGCGCAGGACACATACAGAGTTCGAGAATTTTTTAGGATGAACCCACCCGAGTTCATGTGGTCTACACCCAATGAGGATCTAGAGAACTACATTAATGAGCTACAGAAAGTGTTCCAAGTGATGCATATGACCGAAGTTGATATAAGTTCATGCACATGGTTCTTGCCCCCCTACCCCCTTTGAGATGGTAGCGGACATGAGAAGTAGGATGGGTTTGTATGTTAATGAGTTGAACAAGTGGCTGAAGAAAGATGGGAGAGGAGTTATGCTTGTGAGCGACATGGACATAGGTAGATTGATGGTCTATGTACTGCAGGCTGATGAGGAAAGGAAACAAGATAGCGAGAAGGTCAGAAATAAGAGGGATAAAACCTTTAGCCAAAAGGTTGGGAAGAGAGGAAATGGAATAGTAGCAAGTTTCAGTCCAGGCCAACACCTTCATCTGCCAGTGCACCAGCACCTAGAAATTGGATTGAGCAGAAAAATTTCAGAGCTCAAGGATCTCAGTTGCAGGCTAGTGTGACTTTAGGCTCACAAGGTAAGCCACCATGTGGTAAGTGTGGCCGTCTACACTTGGGGAAATGTCGTGAGGGAGGAGATGCATGCTACAAGTGTGCCCAAATAGGTCACTTTCAAAGAGATTGTCCAAATTGGGCTGGCAATACCCAATCTTTTGCACCAATACCACTAGCTAGAGGAAATCAAAAGGGTGCTACTTCTAGCGCAAGCGGGCCCACAAACCGTTTGTATGCCATGGATAGTCGTCAAGATCAAGAATACTTCCCAGATGTTGTGATGGGTATGATTCGAGTTTCTACTCTTAATTGTTATGCTTTGATGGATCGTGGTGCCACACTGTCCTTCGTCACTGCTTATGTGGTTAGTAGGTTTGAGATCCTTCCTGAGTGCTTGCTTGAGTCGTTTTCTGTTTCTACTCCTAATGGTGAGTCTATTCTAGCTGAGAGAGTTTAAAGAGATTGTGTAGTGTCTATCCATCATAGAGATACTCTTGCGGATTTTATAGATTTAGAGATGGTTGACTTTGATGTAATTCTTGGCATAGACTGGCTTCATGCCTGTTATGCCTCTGTTGATTGTAGAACTCAAATTGTCAAATTCCAGTTTCGAAATAAGCCTGTCATAGAGTGGAAAGGTGATTCTATTGCGCCTAAGGGTAAGTTTATTTCCTACCTTAAGGCTAGAAAGCTAATCTCAAAGGGATGTATCTACCATCTCGTGTGAGTCAAGTTCGACAATGTTGAGCCTCCTACCCTTGAGTCTGTTCCGATTGTGAATGAGTTTCCTGAAGTATTTCTTGAGGAACTGCCTGGAGTCCCTCCCAATAGGGAGATTGACTTCGGAATTGATGTTCTTCCTGACACCCAGCCTATCTTATTCCGCCATATAGAATGGCTCTTGCAGAGTTGAAAAAACTGAAAGAGTAGTTGAAAGATCTCTGGGATAAAGGATTTACTAGGCTGATTGTCTCTTCGTGGGGCACTTCCAACCTATTTTTTCACAAGAAGGATGGATCCCTTAGAATGTCTATAGATTATCGCTAGTTGTATAACGTGACCATTAAGAACAAATATCCCCTTCTGAGGATCGATGACTTGTTTTACCAACTTCACGGTGCTACTGTTTTCTCAAAGATAGACCTCCAGTCAAGGCTATCACCAGTTGAAAGTGAAGGATTGTGACATCAGGATGCTTTTCTATTTCACAGTGGTACAACCTCTTCAAATGCTCATTGAGAAAGATATCATAAACCTTTCAGATGTAATGTATTTGAACCTGTATCTCCCAATCAAATCCACTAAAGGGCGGTGCATGCACCTTTCTTGAGTCAGCTTCTGCTTGTAGTTCCTTCTCGTATTTTTATTGCAAGGCTATCTCATATTGCTTGAAAAACTGCTTTAGAGAGCTTCGTCCATTAATATATCCATCAAAAAAAGTTTGCATTGACTCACATCTTCGGGTAGACATCATGCCAACCCAAAAAAGTATTTGAGAAATACGGGAATCCAATTTTGCCTTTTAGAATGTAGATTATGGAACCACATTCTCCCTTCAAGCTCATACTTTTGGATGAATGCACCCCATTTTTCCTCGAATTCATTTATGGTGATGCTATTGAAAATTATTGATTTTAATTCCGACTTGGCAGACCTATAATCTGACACACCCTTTAGCCTTGCAGGAAGCTTTGTCATGATGTGCCAAATGCAATACCTGTGCATTGTGTTTGGCAGCACCTCTCTAATTGTTGTCTTGATAGTCTCACATTGATATATGAGGATAGTTTTTGGAGGTGCATTTCCCATTGCCACAAGCCAAGTCGAGAACACAAACTTTTAAGTCTCAATATTCTCACTTTTGATCAAAGCGCAATCCAAAAGAATCAATTGTTTGTGCTGATTCACACCAATGAACAAAGCAAACGGCTTGTGCCATTGATATACAAGGTAAATTGTATCAAAACAAACAAATCACCAAACTCGCGATACACATACCTGCAATGTGTGTAAACCCATACTACGTTGTGAAGTCTTGCACTATTATCTGTGTCGATAACGTAAAAAAATTCATCATCTTTCGGTTGCATATCGAAGGAGAACTTTAGTATTGATGCGGCTTCCGTGGACAATGTCCTCATCCTTCGTAGTTGAAGAATGTAATTTCGACAGTCTTTAGGAGTGCACCCCATTCTATTAGGACCACCAGCTTTGACTTCTAGCAGTCTTATGCTCTTCGAAGGTCTTAATCCTGCAATGTCATGACTTTCAAGGCTTCTCTTCAATGTCCGGCTTATCATCCTGTGGAAGCTAAAAAAATGAGAAAAATGAGGTCCCAATTGGTGATTGTGCTCTGTCACAACTTTTGTAACCCGACATGAACCATCAGATTCCACTAGGCAATTAACTCTTGCTCTAAATCGACCCTTTTACTTGTTATCCTAGGTGTTGATTTTCTACACATACCTAGCATATTTACAACCTGATTTATTTGTGCTCTTCTTAACAACACCAAAATCAGTCAAACGACTATGTGCTTGTAAAATGAGAAGACAACTTCAACACTTTCGAAATTCAATACCTTCAACAGGACCATCAATATATTGTTGCTTATCATCATTTTTTGGATATTCGTCATCTTCTTCAGACTATATATCCTCAAAGTCAGATTTTTCTCCATCTGAAACACTTTAATATGATTCTTGCTCCGCTTGATTAGACCTATTCAATTCTTCACGAAGCAAGATTGGAAGATTTTCATTCGAACAGTCCAAAAAAGCATCAGGGCCGTTGCCATTGCCATAACCACCGTCTAAAGCTTCATCATGTTTCTTATTTGTGGTTATCAAACTATCACTTTTAGCTAATCCAAAAACTTCATCCAATGTTCGGTTTATTTCACTATTGCCATCACTGCGATCCATTTTGATAAAATTTTATTACTTGAATTTACAAAAAGCCAAACAAAAACCAAGATCTAATTAGAGAGATATTTGTGAAGTTGGTAATTTTGGAGGGAAAGCTAAGATGTGGAGGGAAAGGCTAAGATTGTAGAAAACTAGTGATTATTAACTATTCCATGGCTCTCTTTTTTTCTTAAGTATGTTTGGCATAAAGTGGTCATCTTAGATTTTAACTTCACCAGAATAGCGTAGCTAACACACAAAGATCGGGTTCCTTGTCAGGACCAACAATTGAAACAACATCAAGAAAAAGATTGTTTTGCTTGCATACGAACTTAAGAGTCGTTAATTAGTTCAATCATTTAGAGTATTAATTTGTAGCCTACTTATCTTTGTTATTTGCTTTACTTCTACATAAGACCCCTTTATCATCAAGAAAAATATTCTCCTTCTATTCTAAATTTATGTGAAATGATTGGAATATTCAAAGTAATCAAAGTTTTTCTTTGATTGAAATTACTTTATAGAATTTCTTTTAGTTGTTAAATTTCAAAAAATCTAAAGCGTTCGAATTCACAATCAAAATTTAGAAATTTAAATCTCGACCAAGAGTCTCTTTGGTGCTTTAGAAGTTACAAATTACATGGTAATTGGAGGAATCATGCTTTCTAGTACTAGACAAATTTATAGCTAAGTGGATTAATTCTTTTTGACCAAATGATATAAGTTAGTGGGAAGGCAAGATTTTGATAGTTGTATGAGTTCACTGAACGTGAAAAGTTCCAGACAGAGTATTAAGCCAATATATACCTTTAACAATTGATGATACATATTCATGGCTAATAATTGGTTGGTTTCTTCAAATAAAAAACTTTTTCATATGGGAGTTGAGACCAATTATATACGTAATTCTCTCAAGAACAACTGACCTTGAACACTATAAATATATAGTTATAAACCTTCATTTTTCAAACTTGAGAACAAGAACAAGTCAATCAAACTGCAAATTCTGCATATGAGTTAATTTGACATTTGAACTTCACAATTTCTTTCAGCAAAACAACAATTCTACAGATGTTTTCATTACAATTAAACTGCAAATTTCAAATCTTGGCAGCTATAAACCCAAGAATAACATCCCAAGAAACTACAAGGAAGCTTATCAATTGATACACTTTCAATTCCAACTTCAAAACTTTATCATTCAGGTTGTCTCCATTCTTCAAATTTGCGCTTGTACTACCATCCTTCAACTCCAACTTTGACATTTTTTTCTTCTTTCTCCAAATCTAAACATTCATTATTAGCAGTCATATTTTTCAGATTAGAAATTTCAACACCATCCATATTTACCACAATTTTCTTCAAATGGTTTCTTTCCTTGCAAATTGCATCCAATTCAACTTTTTGATTATGAATCATCAATGACACCAGAGTTTTTCATCTAACCAATCCCAATAACCACCAGAGTTTGATCCAAGATGACGATATTTGTAGAATCGGCGTCCACCATTTTCGATGGTCGTTGCAATAAATAATCTTGCACTCAATCCACATTTACGTATACGACACTGTAATTGTTGAGAAGAAGAAACAAAAGAAGATGTCGACATTTTTAAGAAAAAATAAATTAAAAAATTTATTATAGGAATAAAGTTCTTAGAAATCCAGAAAAGAAACCTTACTCCTGCTCAATGAACATGAAAATGCTTCTACACCAATGACGATTTTCAAATCGAAACTGAAAGTTCAATTCAAACTATCTAACTTCTTCTTCGAAACTGAAAGTTCAATTCAAACTGTCTAACTTCTTCTTCTTTACCCAACTTTTTTCGTCTTCTTCGTCATCATCGATTCCATTAATTTCATTACTTAAGTTCGCCAATTGCTGGTGCCATAGTAATCACCGGTAAATAAAGAAAATTTGACTAAGTTGAACGTGAAGAAGAAGGAGAACTGGGGGTTGACGGGAATGTTTAGGTTAATGCTTATGTTTTGTGGGAATTGGGGGTTTTGATATGGACCTTTGTTAAGGGTAGGTGTTTGTGACGGGTGGGTTTGAGTTTTTTTAATTTGTTTTGATTAAATATTAGGTTGGCCAATAGAATAATGGCACGCCATTAATGAATATTTTAATTTTTAGTTTAATTTTCAGCTGTTATAAATAATGGCAAAAAAGCCCCCAAAGGTTGACATCAGGGGTATTTTTAGTCCGATAGGTAGACGAAGGGTATTTTTGTACCAATTCACATAGTTGAGGGGCATTTTAGGCCCTTTTTCGTAAAAACAATTAAATAGAATAAAATGTTAATTAAAATCCATTGAAAAGTATTTTTTAATATTTTTAAAAATGAAATTAAAATAAAATATTATTATTTATTTATTCAATTCAATACCAAACAAATGAGGTTGGTTTTGATTGTATTTAATTTTTTTGGAAAAATTTCAGACCTCTGGAAGATGGTATATTATTTGTAAAGTTGGTAATTTTGGAGGGAAATTTAAGATGTGGATGGAAACTGCTAACTAGTGATTATTATCCAAAAAGGCATAATCCTATGGGTAAACAATTTGAGGAAATCCTAGTGGTTATTACCCAAAAGGACATAAATGTCAATTGGCATTTTGTGCCAAATCAATTTGTGCCATTTAGCATTACCTTTAATTTAATCTATGAAGTGAAAAAATAAAAGATATTTGTTTTTATGTCCAGCTTTTAATGATTTTCTCTGTATTGATTCTGTGTTTTCCTTTTTTGGGATTTGTTATTTTTGGCTCCGGACCTTATTAATGAGTAATTATTGATGTGCTAAATATTCTTTAGATTACATAAATCTTAGCTAAAAAATATGGTCGATTTTTAGGGTTTAAAAAAATATGTACAACTTGTTTTTGTTTTCTCTTATTTTATTTTTTTGCATGAATACTCATAATATTGGAAACTTTTGATCTAATTTTAGTAAAAAAAAAATAATAAGAGGATTTCATTTGTTGATATTCTATTTTACAAGTTGAGAAACTAGAAGAGTACAAGTTCATTGAACAAAAAGAACTTATGAAGAATTTGATATATATGTGGTCTTCATGTTCTTGCATCTTTTTTTTTTAGTTTCAAATATACCTATGACTTTTCCAAAGTTCTTGTTGATGATCTTTTTTATATTTTCTCTTTTTCTTCTTATTTGTTTTACCGTTTTCATGAACGTTCTTATGGTGCTTTCAATCCTTAGCGAGATCAAGAAAGCAAACAATGCAGCTAACTTCAAAAAAAAAGGCCTCTTCCCTAGAATACGAATCGGTAGATGAGTAGATTAAGAGTGCTCACTTGTTATTTATTTTATAGTCTTCATGATCGTTCTTATGATGCTTTCAAATCCTAGCGAGACCAAGAAAGCAAACAATGCAGATAATTCCAAAAAAAAAAAAAAACTTTCTATAATACGAATTGAAAAATGATGAGTAGATTGAAAAGCCAACTTGTTCAGAATGCACACAAGAATTAAAGAAACATCTTAAATTTAAGTTCCATAAGGAGTTTGACCAATTAAAAATGGAGGATAATTTCCTTTTCATCAAATATTCATTCATAACCTCTTTTTTTTTTCTTTTTTCTTTTTGGCAGTATATGAAAAGTTGGCAATAATTTTTGTCAATTTTGTGAAGACAATACTTGATGCAAAGTAGATTTGGACCCAAGAGATTTTTAGAAAAAATCACATCTTTGGAGCTTATGTCCGGAAAAAAAAGGGTACTATTAAAATACAATAGTTATATTTTTAGATTTAGTACCTTGACTCATATTTCCTGTACCTTGACTTCGTTGAAGTGTATTATTATTATTTTATTACATATAAAAGAGGATGTTGGAGTTAGTGACGTGGTGCAACCACAACACAGTATTGTTGTTTTAAAAAAATATATAAAATTTATGAAATTAGACTCCTACTTTAACATGTATAAAATCTGCTTAAACAACACTTCATCAAAAAGATGCAACCAAATTACAATTCCACCTCTCTCCTTTTTATACACTGAAATTCAATTATCACAACTCCAAAGTCTGGGTAAGGCTCTGGAACCTCGATGGATCAGATGTTTGCATAGCTGGATCCGACAATCCATGATAGAAGAGAAGAAATAAGTGAGCCAACATCCCAACCACAAGCAAACAAAAAAAAAATGAAAATAGAATACGTTTCAATATTTTCTTCGGGTTGCTAACTCAACGGTAGAGTACTTGGCTATCAAAACAAAAATTCATTTTGGTTGAACCGCAATCCTATTTAGATTCTGTCGGGTGAATACTGAAGAATCAAAAAGAGTTCGTTGACTGATAAATATTGCTCATTACCATTTAGCTATGTAACTGTCACCGTAATTCTCATAGCAACTTGTTGACATCCAATTTTGGCCTAACTTTTTAAGAGAATTTATATATTACTACTTTTAGTTCTTGTTAAATAATTATTTTGTGTTAAATTACATGTTTTTATTTATTTATCGTTGGTTATATTTGTTTTGTTCATTTTAATATTTTTAACACAGTGTAATAATTTATTTTTTCTTATCCAAATATATTTAGTTGGCCCACAATTTAGGCCCATGATTTTGGCCTAGTTTTAAATTGTTTATATAATTTGACTTTAGAAAACCCTAAAAATATATATATTATCTCTTCTTTCCCATTTTTCCAATAGCTGCCACCCCGGAAAAGCTACCTGAGAAAACCCCAAAAAAACCTGCCGGAAAAAACCCCCAAAACTCACCCTGAAAACTCACCTCCGAGCTTCCACCACCTGTGACCCCTTCTGCCCAGATGCCGCAAAACAGCAACCAAACAACCACCATCGAAGTAGCAGCGGCAACAACGAGATCCATCAGAAAACCCCAACTCCGAGGAACCAACCAGGCTTTCCAAATAACACCCACAAACTGACTCTACACCCACTGCCTCCGATCCTCTCTCCCCCAAGGTAATCCTTTACCTCATTACGGATCTGATCACCTGTTTTATGTATGCATCTCCTTCATCTTCACTTTTCCGTTCCCAGTGCTTTTGGTTCTTCATTTAAGTTGAATTTTTTACTTTATTACTTTTAGTGTGTATATATATATGTTTTTATATATTATTACTTTAGCGGTTCCAATTCTTATTTTTGGTTTTGAATTTTTATGATATCCATAGATTCGTGTTTGTTTTATTCATAAGTTGATCATCCATTTCTGTTCATAATTTTATCACTATTTGATTTTGATGCATTTTTCTAAGAAATTTCCAGTAAGTTGTCTTGATCTCTCTTTGTTTATTGTTTTGTTATTTTGTTTTATATTTATTAGTTTCATAAGATTTTGGTGGAGTTAACATCTTTAGTGTTTATCTTGTATGCTTATTTTATTGTTATTGTTACGTCATGTTTTAATATAGTATAGTTAAATTATAGTTTGTTACTGTTCCCCATTTTGGCGTATTATTTCGTTATTTTTATGCCTTTGTCATATGTTTGTTAAATTGGCCGATGAAAAATCTATCCGTCTGATTTCGAGGCCGACGAAAAAAGTTAGTCTATATTCATATTTGTTACATGTTAAAATTCAAGTTTTCTAGTTTATGTTCATTAGTTGCTAAACTTAGTCAATGAAAAATCTATCTGTCGAATTTCAAAGATCTGGGCAAGGCTCTGGAACCTCGATGGATCAGATGCTTGCATAGTTGGATCCAACAATCCATGATAGAAGAGAAGAAATAAGTGAGCCAATTGCCCAACACCAAGAAAAAAAAACTGAAAATCGAATACGCAACAACTTACCTTTGATAGTTACCACAAGGGGAATGAACGGGTCCACCCCATCAAGAGGTGATTGCATCTCTTCATCATCATCACTAAAATCGTCATCGGAGTCGTCGTCGTCATAATCCTCATCATGTGAACGGAAAGCCTTTGCCTACAAAAGCAGAAAAAGATGTTAAAGCTTTTAGAAATGCTAATTCTAATGGTGACGTTCTTTATCTTGAAATAGAGGCATCCAGGCCTCAATATGTAATAAACTGTCCTACAAGAAGCCATCACAAAGATAATCTACGGAAACATACTTCAAATTCCTTCATGTTCTGAGGCACAAAATCTTTTACTACCAAACTCATGGCATTGACTACATAACCAACATATCGATATATCATAACTCAAACACCATAGATATGCTGCTTTCTGTTTCTCACTCAAATTCATTGCAACTGTCACACCAAATGCCCATGCACTGCATATATCACTTTCTACTCGTTCTCTTTAGACATTATCTCGTTAGAACAAGATAATATAGATAGAAAGCAGAACTGGAGAAGCTGCAAATTGCAGTGCTTTATTCTTATTCTTAACAAATTCAAGCATATAGAATTATATTTATATACTATAATATTCTAATGTAAAGTTATAGTTGGATAAGGAGACTAAATATTTTCCTGTGCCTAGCATTTGTCTATGAAACTCTTGTTAGAATTGGAGACTGATTTATGTGTCTCAATACTCCCCGTGCAACCTGATGGTGGTGAAGACACATTCAGCTTGGATCGAAGTAGTTCAAACCTTTAAGAGGTTAAAGGTTTTGTGAGGATGTTAGCTAGTTGATCCTTTGACTATAAGAACTGAACCTTGAGATCTTTACGAGCTACTTTACCATGCACAAAATGAAAATCTATCTCAACATGCTTTGTGCTGCATGAAACAAGTTTATTGAAAGATAAGCTGCTCCAATGTTATCACACCATAGGAGCGGAGGTGTTGGAATAGGAACACCAAATTGAGACAAAAGAGATTGAATCCATGTCAGTTCAGCAGTTGCATCAGCGAGAGCCTTATACAGACTCATTAGACAATCTAGCGATGGTTTGTTGCTTTTTGGAGGACCAAGACACTAGGGCTGCTCCCATAATAATGGCATAACCACCGGTAGATTTTCTATCATCCACAGACCCAGCCCACTCTGAGTCGGTAAAGAAGCAAAAAATAGGAGGAGCGTGTAATATGGAAACAAAATTGTTGAGTGTGCTTTATATAGCAAAGGATTCGCTTCACTGCTGCCCACTAATTCACCGTGGGATTATGCATAAATTGACAAGCTTTGTTAACCACAAACGCGAAATCAGGTCGAGTAAGTGTAACGTATTGCAATGCTCCAACGATGCGCCGATATAAAGTTGCATCATGAAATAAAGGGCTATCACCATAGGAGTTAGAGTGGGCTTACAGTTTTGCATACCTGCTTTAGAGAGCAGATTTTGAGTATATTGATGTTGGGACAATGAGATGCCATCCGATTGTTGTTAGCACTTGAACACCAAGATCCTAGAAGGATGAAATTAATAGGCTTAAGATCATCTTTTGTTGTACCACTGTGTAGATGCTGGGTTTGGATTAGAGGTAGTTGTGCCTTCTATGGAGACTAAGGGAGCAGGGCAAGGGGTGCTTCCATCGTTGTAACCATGGAGATTTTGTCCACGAATAAAAGGGAGTAATTGTGTGCGCTAAAATAAGTAATTTGTCGCTGATAATTTGATAGATATGAAGTGATGAGCATGGTTAAGGGGCGAAGAGGAAGAGGACTGTGGAATTCCCGAAGATTGTAAAGACGTAGAGGAGGTCGGAGCGGCTTCTGATACCATGTTAGAACAAGAAAATATAAACAGAAAGCAGAGCTGGAGAAGCTGCAAATTGTAGCATTTTATTCTTATTCTTCACAACTTCAAGCATATAGAATATAATATTCTAATGTAGAGTTATAGTCGGATAAGGAGACTAAATATTTTCCTATGCCTAGCCTTTGTCTATGGAACTCTTGTTAGAGTTGGAGACTGATTTACGTGTCTGAATATATCTAATTTGCATACTTTGCCGCTTTTTAATTTTTTATGCTTAGTTGTTTGTTGTTTTGCCCATCATCTCATACTTTCAGGGCTTTTTCCAAGCGTCTTTCACGTACTGAAGTTCAAAGTTGGACTGGTTTATCAATCTTAGTGCTTCAGATTATCCACTAATGACTCAAGATGGTAAGTGTGCTACTTCTATGTGTTGTAGGTCGTCGATCATATATTTCTTTATATTCTCTTTATTAGCTTCTTTTTACTTGGTTATTTGAACTTTTTTGGTGGAGTAATGGTAATATTTTTTCCTGGCGTGTGGCATCAAGTAAATGCGTAAAATATAAAAGTTAACCAAAAGAAACACTTTGTTAGTTTCTTGACATCAGGGACTATGTCATGACTTGAGGGCTAACAATGCGTAAAAAAATAATAACTAGAGGTATTATGCCGTGTTATATATATACTAAACATCGAGCCTTAAGAAAATAAATTGAAAGGAATTTTAGGTCTTCTTGGTTGGAAGGGACCAAGAATCAATCCCACATACCTTGATAAAGGAGCTGAATTTGGGGAAAGACTTATGTTGAATTTGAGCTCCAATTAAACCTTAGCCTTGAATCTTGAGAGTGGAGAGTACAAAGTATTTGGGAGGTGATCTTATGAGGGGTAGAAGGTTTAAAGGGAATGAATTAAGAGGGGAGGGATATCAGCTGAATTACAGGTTTAGAATAGGTAAAAGTTCACAATTCATAATTAAAATAAACTGAAATTACATAAACGCCATTAATGAATCGGGCAAAATTTGCTTACTGTCAGGTCTATACGGCCCCCTGCATAGTCTGTGAGTCATCACACAGACCGTGAACAGTGACCGTGAACCATCACTTAGACAATCTTCAAGGTATTCGATTCGTGTGTTACGTGTTTGCAGATCATGCCAACTAAGCATACCACCACCCAACGAGATGCCTCAGCCTCTAACATGGAGAATCCCCTACCAGAGGTCCCTACTCAGATAGGGACAAGAGAACGGGGTTGACCTGCCAAAGCTATTGGGGTTCCACAGACACCTACTGCTCGGCCAGTCCCCACTTCAAAAGCAGAATTTAGGAGAGCCATTACTATGCTTACCCAGCTATGACTTCCCTGAGAGGTAGTTGGGGATCGCAGGCTCCTAGTTCTAGCTCTCAAGAGCCCACTGCTGCAACCAGGCTTAGGGATTTCTTGAGGATAAACCCGCCAATCTTCATAGGGTTGAAGGTTGAAAAAGACCTACAAAACTTCATTGATGAGATATGGAAGGTCCTAAAAGTTTTGTATGCGACAGAGGTTGAAGGAGTTAAACTTACCTTCTATCAGCTTATGGATGTGGCGAATGTCTAGTATAACTAATGGGAAGTGGGGCGAGGCGAGGCGAGGCGAGGATGCTGACTGGAGTGAGTTTGAAAATATTTTCCTCGATCACTTCTTTCTTCAAGAGTTTAGGGAGGCAAAGATTGAAGATTTCATGAACCTGAAACAAAAGGGGGATCCATGTGCTTCCCACCCACTAAAAAACTTCAACGCTTCTCTTATTTCACTATGTACCCATTCCCATTAAATGTCATGGCAACACTACTACTAGAATATTTTATTTTAACAAACCAAATACTCGCTACATTCATTTTCACTTGTCCACAATATTATTTTAGAATATTTAATAATATTTGCATATTATTTTAGATGACTTATATATAATAAGATTGATCTAATAAAGTTATCCTTATTAATATAGATACCACAGAGGAAAGTTTGTTTTCCCTGCACAGATACTGATCATAGCAAGAATATATCAAGCACCAAGAGCTAAAAAAAGGATAATTGACTAGAAGTAAAGATCCAAAAGTCTGGCCATCCATGAGCAACTCATTATCGAACCACCAGAGTACGAACTAACATACACATTCTAAATAGCTCAGCAATATATACCAAGATAATTTAATTTACAATGTCCCAAACCCCTCAGATATAAAGCTAAACCACAGATCACCACCAATTTGATGTTGTATAGCATCAATTTCATCCCAATCCTCCATCTCGAGTTGTCAAAAAAAAATGTAAAGAGAAGTAATGAGACAACATATTATTGATTATATGAAGTGTAGGAAAGTGTACACATGTACATATGTCCATTATAAGAAACAGGAAGAGAAGCATTGGTTGGTGAAGAAAAGGAATGGAGAGAAACCTCATCCGGAGTCTGCTCAACCCCGAGACAATGACCATCAAATAAGAAGGCAATACCATCGAAGTGCACAGATTGCCTATGACAGTAAGCATTCATGACCATCATGAATGCTTACTGTTATAGGCAATTTGTAGACTTTGATTGTATTGTCTTCTTGTTTGATGGTCGTCATCTCGGGGTTGAGCAGACTCTTGATGAGGTTTCTCTCTATTCCTTTTTCTTCACCAACCAATGCTCCTCTTCCTGTTTCTCGGTCTGGACATATGTCCATGTCCACATTTTCCTACACTTCATATAATCAGTAATATGTTGTCTCATTACTTCTCTTTACATATTCTTTTTGAGAGCTCGAGATAGAGGATTGGGAGGGAAATTGATGTTGTGCAACATCAGATTGGTGGTGGATCTGTAGTTTAGCTTTATATATGAGGGGTTTTGGACAACGTAAATTAGATTATCTTCGATATATATTGCCGAGCTATTTAGGATGTGTATGTTAGCTCGTATTCTGGTGGTTCGATAATGAGTTGCTTATGGATGGACAGACTTTTGGATCTTTACTTCTAATTAATTATCCTTTTATTAGCTCTTGGTGTTTGATGTATTCTTTCTATGATTAGTTTTTGTGCAGGGGGAACAAACTTTTCTCTGTGGTATCAATTATTAATAAGGATACCTTTATTAGATCAATCTTATTATATATAAGTCATCTAAAATATTATTAAATAGTATTGTGGACAAGTAGAAATGAATGTAGTGAGTATTTGGTTTGTTAAAATAAAATATTCTAGTAGTAGTGTTCTCATGACATGTCAAAGGAACGGGTGCGTGATAAAATAAGAGAATCGTTGAAGGCATTTAGTGGGTGGGAAGCACATGGACCCCCTAATACAATGCCTTTTCATTCCCTATTTCGAGCTATTATTTTCGATGCGCATTATAAAACGGTTAACCTCTTTCATAAAAATTAGATAAACTTAGGTTATGTTTATATAGTTCCTTTGGGAATATTGATTTGTAACATAATATTGCTTGAGCTACCCAAGTTTTTGAGGCAAATTCTATTAAAGTAGATGGTAAGTGTGTACTTAATTTCTTAAACAAAATGTTTTTCGAAAGTACTTGAAGTTTGAAATAACTGTCAATAAACAACAAATATCTAGAAAGAACCTATATGAAATTGTATCAATCACATTAGGGATGATATATTAAATTATTGTAAAATTAAATATAGTATAATATGAGTCAATGCGTGCCGAAAACAAAGAAAGATACATTAGCTGATTTCTTTAATAAAGTCAGTCTGAAATAAAACATCATTTTTAGTTCAATATTGATATTTATGTATTTTTCTCAATTTTAAAAATATTTTTCTGTTCTTTTTATTTAAAGTAATTGATAAAAAATAAAATTACACAATAATATTTTACTTGCATTTATATTATGACTTTTATCATGTATTTACGTGGTAATATTTAATTTGAAAGGTTGTGACTTTTTCGAAAAGTTGTGAGAAGGATTGTAGCCTTTCCGAAGGGTTGTGACTTTTTGTAATGCATATATTGAGTAATTATTAATTATAATAAAGTAAAGAAATAATTCAAATCAACTAAAATTTGTTGAACTCATCAAATAAGAAATGTAAATTAAGGTAAATTATTAAAAAAAAATTAATAGCCACAACATAAGTCATGATCAAGATTTGTCTTTCCAAAGCCACCGTCAACATTTGTCTTCCCAATGCCACCTTGAGCCCATCAAGATTTGTGTTCCCAAAGCCACCTTGAGTGTAAAAACAATCAAACATATTTATTGGTTGTTCGTGTTGTGTTTACTAGTGTAATACTAAAGTTAAAATAGAAAATGTGATATGACATCTTTTTTAGTTCAATATTCATATTTATGTATTTTCTCAATTTCAAAAATATTTTTCTTTTATTTTATTTAAAATAATTGCTAAAAAATAAAATTACACACGGTAATATTTTATTTGCATTTATATCATATTTTTATCATGTATATATGTGGTAATATTTAATCGAAAAGGTTGTGACTTAGTTAAGAAGTTGTGATTTTTTTTCAAAAAGTTGTGAGAAAGATTGTAGGCTTTCCGAAAGGTTGTGACTTTTTGTAATGCAAATATTGAGTAATTATTAATTATAGTAAAGTAAATAAATAATTCAAATCACAAAAAAATTGTTGAACTCATCAAATAAGAAATGTATATTAAGGTTAACTATAAAAAAATTAACAACCACAACATAAGTCATGATCAAGATTTGTCTTTTCAAACCTACCTTGAGCACATCAACATTTTTCATTCCAAAGCCACGTGGTAATATTTAATTTGAAAGATTGTGACTTTTTCAAGGAGTTTGATTTTTTCGAAAAGTTATGAGAAGGATTGTAGGCTTTCCGAAGGGTTTTGACTTTTTGTAATACATATATTGAATAATTGTTAATTATAATAAAGTAAATAAATAATTCAAATCTACAAAAATTTGTTGAACTCATCAAATAACAAATGTAAATTAAAGTTAATTATAAAAAAAATTAACAACCACAACATAAGTCATGATCAAGATTTGTCTTCCCAAAGCCCCCTTGAGCCCATCAACATTTGTCTTCCAAAAGCCACTTTGAGTGTAAAAACAATCAGCCATATTTATTGGTTGCTCGAGCTGCGTTTACTTGTGTAACACTAAAGCTAAAATAGAAAATGTGATATGACATCCTTTTTAGTTTAATATTGATATTTATATCTTTTTCTGTAATGACCCTCAGGTCATTTCCGCGGTTTCACGAATATTTTATCACTTTGAGCATTTTCCTATGACCCTAGAATAGTTGTAATTTATTGACATTGATTGTTCGGTCAGTAGGTGAATTGCTCGACATTTATGCAGTGTTTTGATTTAAACTAGACATTATAACTGTAAATAAATTTTCAGGTAAAGTCCTAGTAAATGGCCTCGGAGCAGAATTTTGATGGTTCCATGAGCCCCGGAATGGTGAAATTAGTCTAGGGGCATGTTCGATGCAATATACATCGAGTTTTGCAAATATAGCCTCTAAAATAGGTCAATAGTTGACTTTAGTCAATGTCCTTGGGAAGTGTGCCCCGAATGAAACTTTTGACTACACCGTTGTATCTGGAACGTTGAGTTTGGTCTAAGAGGACCTTTCATGCGATTCTTGGGGCTTCTGGGTGTATTTTCGACCCTTCGGTAGATTTTCATATTGAGAAATGGGACCCATATTGGAATAAAATGACCTCCGGTGGGAATTTTGACTGCACCATTGAGTGGGGAATGCCATTTCCGATCTGATTTCATATATGAATTGTATTTTCCCAACAACGGATGAGGCCAAAGCATCGAAATTAAGTTTGAATAGTTGCTGAAAATTAAAAGGGAGGCGCTGATATGGCCTAATGAGAAGCTGCCACGTGGAGGCAACAGCAACAACAACATACATAGTGGAATCCCATAAGAGGGGTTTGGGGATGGTAGAATGTACGTGGAGGCGGTTAAGAAATTTTAAAAAGAAAAAGAAAGAGAGAGAGCGTGAAAATTTTGGAAAATTTTCCAAAAATGAACGTGAAAAACCCAGCTTATACATACAACATTCGAACTTGATTTCTCTCCCATCTTTAGCCGATTTTTGTGATTCAAAAGCCAAACTTATATATTTTTTCGAGAGGAACACCATTGGAGCTTCAAAAACTGATTTTGACACGTCGTTTAAGGTAAAAATTGGACGTTTTGCTGCCGCATTATATTGTTATTTTTGAAAAATTTGATATGTCATTTCTTATCTGTTTTAAGCCAATTTTGGTAAAATTTGGGTCTCTTTTGTGTATATTTGCGAGGCGCACGTCATGGTAATGTTGGAATTAATTGATAGCACTCCATTTGGTGCAGAAATATGATCTTTGGTGCTGGTCACGTTATGATTTTTTTGAAAAATTTGAAATGTGATATCTCAGTCGTTTCTTATCGAAATTGAGTGGCATTTGGGTCTAAACTATACTACTTCTTGAGACCTATGCTGTGGTATATCCGGATTCTATTTATTTGACTGTATTTTAAAGAAATTTGGCCGGGAAGCAGTTGTACGTATATGTACTTTTCGAGAAGAAGTTTCATTTGTTTTTGGGTTGTTTCTGAATGTTGTGAGCCTCGTTTTGAGCTATAGACTCGGGGTGATGTAAGGATCACTTTATGGGGATTGGTTTGGCATTCTGGGCGTGGGCCCAATTTTCTCCGTTTTAGTTGCAATCAACCTATTCTCCCCCGTTTCTTGAGATAGTATAGCCAGAACAGCCGTAATTACATTGTGATTCATATTTTGACAATTTAGCAGCATTTGGAGGTGGTCGGACAGGGTAAAACTCACATGGACTCATCCGGAGCACGTGGATTCGCCTTTCAGTTAGGCTAGGTTGTCCTTACCTCTAGACTAAGCTGAAATACATGTATATTGGGAGTTGTTTATGGTTAGAAGTCCTGAGTAAGATATGTATATATGTCGTGAGATTGATTGTTAGTTATATTTCCTGCTATGCATTTTAATACTGATGTCATGATTTGTTAACACCTGTTTTCGTTGTTAGTTATTGTACTTAGTATATGGGGGAATTACACTTATTTTGGGATACTTGTCGTAGTTCTAGGCTGTACTAGTTGTAACATTATAATAGCTGAGTTATGGCACTGTAGAACTACGTTAAGCCCTAGCAAAGGCTGGATATGGGCTAATGCCTTGTGACAGGTATGTATTCTGGCTTAACTCTTATCTGTAGGAATATGTAGCCTAATGCTACTATGATATCCTGGATATGAGGTTGTTTGTTGATTACACATCATACTATAGACTGACTCTGGTATAGATATGATTCTAATGGGACGATTTATTCTGGATACCTATGATACAACCATACTATGGAGTGATTTGGTATAGATATGACTTTACTGGACTTGGTTGTTCTGGATACTTGTGATATACCTGTTGATTGTTCTTAGGTCTAGGGCCCTGTTGATTATTTTTTGGGTCTGGGACCCTATTGATACCTTGGGTCTAGGACCTTGTTATTCTCCAACTCTTTATTCTCCAGGGGCCTTAGGCTAGACTTAAGCCAACATTGCCCTAGATACACTCTTCCTAGAGCCACGCAGATACTTGGGTGATTGTCCATATTTACTCAAAGTACATGTGATTGACTGGAACGTGGTATATTTGGCTTTGGGTAGGCATAACCCTACATTATTCTGTGAGATATTTACTTCTGTCTACAACTGTTAGTCCTTATGTATCCTTACTTGAGGCTGGGATTAGCTAGTGTTATATGAGAGATGGTGACATACGGTGGTGTGGGTTGGATTGGGTGGTATATGTTGTGAATGTCATTGCTTACGTTCACTCTAGGTACGATATGACTTTCGAGTTCCAGATCCGGATAGCCTGGTTCAATGGGTGTCTGTTTTGACACCTCGAGTCCTAAATGACTCTCCCCGTCGCTATTCGAGCTCCGTTGGTCACGTCCAAGTGTCTGAGACCCGAGAGTTGCGCCCCATGGTTTGAGTTTGATGACCACGACTGGGATGCCGGGTGGTGAATGCCGATTTTGAGGTCCAAGCACCAATTGATTTTCCTTGGGTTCGAGGCCTAGTTGATTATCTTTGGGTTTGAGGCCCTATTGATTGTGTTAGGAGGATTCTTTCTCCCGTGGAGGACATGTCCTACCGTTATATATATTGTCAAACTATTTGTCCCTGGTTGACTGCCCCAACCAGAGGCCAGGTCGGAGAAAGGGGTTCGAGGCCTCGTTTGATATTATAGGGGTTTAAGGCCTCGTGTGATACTAGTTACTGGATGGGTCGAGGACCCTATTGATTTCTTGTGGATCCACACACTTATAAACGCCCTAATTTATGCGTGGATGTACCCTTTAGGCTTATGGGTGTCCAGACTTAGATACTAGGGCCTTACACCCACGTACAACTGACCTTTGGATCATGTGATGTTGGGAGTTGGGTTTCCTGGTGGTTTTGTGAGTTCCATGGTGATTCTATAAGTAAGATTGTGCGTGGGTGTATCTTCTAGGCTTATGGTGGCCCAGTTGACGTACAATCATAGACATAGGGCCTTGCATCTGCGTACAATGCTATGTCTCTGTTCGGTGACAGATGTAGTTTGGGCCTACTCGTGTTTCATCAAATTGTATCGGTACCCACCACTTAGGTTGGTTCAGTTGGGGTTCCGTGGTTCTCCAGACATGCTTACTCCTTGATCAGAGTTCCAATTTGCTACAATTACAGTGGTTCCCTATATTTTGAGCCTTCTACATTCATAGTATTTCACTTAGTCGGTCGATGATGCCTACTAGATACCTGTTATCAGTACTCACCCCTACATTTCTGCATCTTCCTATGCTGCAGGTCCATGTAATAGCCGCAGTTACTGAGTTAGGGGTTCGCAGAAAATTCAGGAGACATTGGTGAGCATCGACAACTCATGCTATTCTGCAACCTCCTAGATGCTGGCCTTGTATATGTAGTTTGGATTTATATATGTAGATTGCCATTTTGGTTATGTACATAGATATGTATATTTTATCTTGAGTCAATAGTAGCTCTGTACAGTTGATTTCCAGGTTTTGGGTAGGTTTTAGTTATTCATATTATTGTATTTACTATGGTGTGACTAGAGGGCTAGGATAGGTATCCTGTGTCTTCGGTAATTGGCTTGCCTGTAGGTGGGATATAACAGACACCATCATGACCGGGACTAGGTCGTGACATTTTGTCAATTTTAAACATATTTTTCTTTTATTTTTATTTAAAGTAATTTCTAAAAAATAATATTACACATGATATATACACACACGATAATTATATATTTGCATTTATATTATGGTTAATTATAAAACAACTAACAACCACAACATAGGTCATGATCAAGATTTGTCTTCCCAAAGCCACCTTGAGCCCCTCACCTTTCACTATAATCCATGCCCAATGGCTACTAACCAATATTTCTCTTCCCAAAGCCACCTTGAGCCCCTAGCCATAGAAAATAAAAATACAAAATTTGTAGGGTTAGTGGGTGTATTCATTAACAATTAGTGTGGTTATTTTTTTTTTATAATAACAGATAGTGTAGTTAAGGGTAAGCAAATGTAGTGTCGCATAAATCGAAATAAAAAAATAACATATATGGGGCCATGCTCGATTAAAAAGAATTACACACGATATATAAATTTTTTACAATATTTGTCTATAAAGTTTTGGCTTGACTCATAAACAGACACCTAAACTTGTCCTCATTTTTCACTTACACACTTCAACTAAGACAAGCTCCTAATAGACACCTCAACTGCTAAGATTTGATCTCATTAAACACTTATATCCTATTTGGCACTTTCCACAGTCCTTTTTCATGTTAATTATACATTTTTTTATTTTTCCAGTAAAAAATAAATAGTTTTTATTTTTAGAAAATGTTGCCTGCTTTAACATGAGGTGGAATCAGAGTATATATGATTACTTGTTTAGTTAAATTCTGCAGCCAAGGTTGTCTTGTTCGACTACGCTAGTTTTGTTGGCGACATTGTTTGGTCAAAATCAATACAAATTTCTCCTAAATAAAATTAGGTGTGACACCATCACTTCAAAATCAATTAAAATAAAGAAGTTGGGATCACAAATTACCTACCTAATCGACAAAAATAATGGATCTAAACAAGTTTATCAAGACATGAATAATCCAACACGTAGCCAGTAATTCAACCAATGTAGAACATAGATAACGACTAATATGTCAAAATCATCACAAATTATATCAAATTATTTCAACGAGTAGTGCTAAAGTCCTAACTAAATCAGGCGAAACTAAGAACTAGAGTGAAAAATTCATCTAACAGTGACACAATCTCCGATTTAAATTCAATGAAAAAGAATTACAAGAAGTGAGTGAAAAGCCAAATCGGACGTTGAATCAGAAATGCTCCTTAAGATTTTTTTTTTTAATTTTTAAGGAAAAATGCCAAATTATTTTTCAAAAAATCAAAACTTGAGAAAGAAATAATGTAGTGAACTCAAAAGGTGGGATTTTCTTATATTAAGGATGAGAACGTGCAATTGCTATTATTAGCTAATCCAAGTAATAAGAAGAGTGAATTTACAAACAAAAATGAATTTACAGGGGCACATCCAATTAGCAGTAACAATGAGAATGAACTCTAGTAATTTTCAAATAATAAAAAGGGAAGATTTCAAAAATACCATTATTTGGATAGGAAATTACAAGCCCCTACCCAAATGGTTGAAATTACCAAAAGGATACCCACTTTTATTACAAAGTAAGAGAGAGAGAGATTTTTTTAATAATAAAATAGATTAAATTATGATGTGATAGGTGTTGTAAAGGAGAAATAATTTGTAGATATTTAAAAGTATGTTCTTCAAAGATTGAGAAAATAAAATATTATTTTGAAAACGTAATGTAAATCGTAAAAGTAGTAAATTTCTCGCAAAAAATATTTCAAAAAATGGTATGTATAATGATTGTACTATAGAGAAAAATTAATATTCCATATAAATGGCAAAATTTCCGTAAATTTTGTTGAACATTCGATTTTTTTTCTTAAGATTATAAAATGATTATCGAAACCAAACTCGTGAAATTAATTATTTATTAATATGTTGATATAAGTTTGGCTTGTTCTATACTCAAAATAATGTAATGTATAAATTTTGGTTATTTTAATAAATAATAAAATATGAATTGAAGAGGACAAATCACATCCAATTAATTGATTGGATGGAGATGGACAGCCTATCCTAGGCCCTACTCGCCCCAAAAAGGCCTGCCACATGATGATGTCGGCAGGCCATGTGTCTTTCATTTTTCCCAATGCTCAAAAAGTAAGAAAAAAGAAATTGGAGGGAATTTGTTTGGTGTATTTAATAAGTGTTTGACCAAGAATTATATTGTGGACACAAAAAGCTTCAAGAAGTAAATTTTCTTTGAAGAAGGGACATGGATAGCGAAAAAATTGTATCTATATTGTTGAAATATGATGGAAAATGGGATGTAACAGGTATATTGTTATGTATATATTATATATATCGTTGGTCATTACTATTCATATGTTGGTGAAAAATGAATAGTTGAGATCTTGGAGCTTGAAGGTGTTGTTGGCTGATGGATTTTTTGGTATAATTTGTAATCTAACTGAGCATGACAGTGTGGAGGACTTATTTAAATGAAATGTTACCAAAATTAATTTTCAAAGAAAAAACACTGTTCCCATGCGTGGTATGCTTATTGGTATTATTATTTAAATTATTTTTCTTACAAAAAAACACTGTTCCATTTAGTGGTGTGCTCGTTGGTATGTCATATGGTATTCCCAATGAAAATTGATCTATGTGGCCAGATTGGTGGTCGTAACGGTATTACTGTGCAGATTACGAATTTACTGTTTATGTTCATATTGTATTTACAGGTAATTACAGTGATTACAAAATGGAAGGGATATTGTATGATTCTTCATCAAATTACGATGTTTGGTATATTATTTGGTAAAATGTAAGGTGTCACTACTGGTGGCAGTTGACAAATACTACGAAAATGGTGAAATAATGAAAAATGACATTTTTTTATTATTAAGATAATTGAGGAACACAGTTTGATACAATTCTTTTTCAGGTATTAATAATGTAACAATGATAAATACTTTCCATTAGTGAAGAGAGCATTTCCAGTTGTTTGGTGTTGCTTGTGGTATACAACATAGTTTCCATATTGGTTTTATGGAGGATTAGTAATAATTGGTGAGAAAGTTAATTATTCAACACATTTAACATATGCATGGGAGGTAATTATAAAAAGTTCCTGCATAAATGTAACGAAAATATCACTAGCATTTATATTTTTTTTTTGTGGCAGTGAAGATAGTAATAGTATTTGTATGGTGTACTTATGGTATTTCAAGTGGTTTCCAGTTTGCCCTTTCCCTTACTCTCTGAAGTTATTTTACCATGTCTTCTGCTGGAAGAAACATTTATGTCTTCTTGCTTAGACTTTTTTGAAGCAGAACCGGATGCCCTTTTGGGAGGTGAGGGTGTGTAAGCATCCAAATCAAAACTTGGCATGGATGGCGAACGAGTGGTGCTAGCCAAACGAGGGCTCTTCCTGGATGGTGTCACTTCCATGGTAATTTCCAGCACTGCACATTAACACAAAAAATCTCACTGTTTTGGACTTTAAAGAGGCCACCAATGCATACCACAAAAAAAATTGCCAAAAAAAAATTGAACATGAACAAAACCATACAAAGTTCCATCGTGCAAACCAAAACATAGAACATAGCCAAAAACCATCCAAAATACCAAATTTAGCAAAAAAACTTACCCTCCCCAAAAAACAGTAAAAATTAACAAAAACCATACAAACTACCATCATGCATACCAAAACAAGGAACATAACAAACCCATCCAATTACCAAATTATCATACAAACTTACCATCAAAAAACTTACCAAGGAAATTACCATCTGCAAATACCATATAATATACCAAGTCTGACAGTAATGAAGAATACCATCAAAATGAAACCAAAAAAATACATCTCCCATCCCCCAAAAACAGTAAATATTAACATAACCATACAAACTACCATCATGCATACCAAACACAGGAAACATACCCAAAACCCATCCAATTACCAAATTATCATACAAACTTACCATCAACAAACCTACCAATGAAAAGTTACCATCTGGAATACCATATAACATACCAAATCTGGCAATAATGAAGAATGCCATAAAATGAAGCCAAAAAATACATCTCCCATCCCCCAAAAACAGTAAAATATTAACAAACCATACGAACTACCATCATGCATACCAAGTACATGAAACATAACAAACCCATCCATTTACCAAAACAGAAAATATTAACAAAACCATACGAGCTACCATGATGCATACCAAACACAGGAAACATGACCAACCCATCCAATTACCAAATTATGATACAAACTTACTATCAACAAAAAACCATATAACATACCAAGTGTGTCAACAATGCAGAATACCATAAAAAGCACCAAATAATTACAGCATTCATACAAAAAAACAATACACATAAACCAAACCACACAAACTACCATCATGCATACCAAAAATACCAAACAAACAAAAAAACATCCCGCTACCAAATTAGCATACAACCCTTACATCACCAAAATCATATAGAAATACCATTTCTGAAAATAATGACTATTACCATAAACTACCCCAGAAATTTACATCTTTAATACCAAAGCTCACTAGCACATGAACAAACACATCAGCATACCAAAATACCATAATGCATACCAAAACAGCAAAAAATAACCAAAAAACCCAATTACCACATTAGCATACAATCTTGCCATCAGTAATAACATTATCCCCAAACCGGCATACTAAGTTTGACACCATAAAAATACAAAATCCAAAACTTTCGCAATACAAAGAGCCATTTCATGCCAAAAAAAAAAATTATGTTCAAACAAGAAGATATCCATCACATGCTAAAGTCAAAATCCCCCATAATTAGCACTTGCAAACAAAAAAATAAAACACAAAGGGGAATTCGGAGGAATAAACAGTGAAGGATGACATACATAACACCAAAACACAAAACAAAGAAATATATTCAATAAAAACAAAAAAACATAAAAAGTGGACTTCGGAAGACATAAAACGACATGGGAGGCAAAAAACCTCAAATAAAAATGTTGAGATAAAGTTTACACAATAAAAATCATTACTTGGATAACCGGCTTCAAGAGGAAAATAAAAAAATAACCACAATCACATACCTGGATCTCCGCGACTTGAATATGTAATGAACAAGACGATGATGGATTGTTACCAAGAAAAAATTGTTACCAAGAAGAAGAAGCAAAAGCACAGTATGCAGAAGAAAGGAGATGAATTTTTGTCAAGATGAAACAATATTAGCAAGAAGGAGACCAAGAGATCACTTTTAATAAATTGATTAGACGCGCCGCTGACAGACCGGCGCGTCGTTCCATAATGGGTCGCGTCTGTCAGTGTATAATTAATTGCACCCATTAATTACTCTGTCAAATAATAAATGAGAGTGAGAGAATAATTCCTTCCCATTAATTAAAAAACAATGCCGGATGCTTTATTAATAAGGAAAATATAAAAAAGTCACTTGCATTAAATGATGGTGCCTTAAATAGCAGCCCTTGCATTAAATGCTGCGTCAGTGGCGTCAGCTTTTAAAAAAAAAAAAAATTTGGTTTATTAATGAAAAAGTCAATTTATAAGACTTGGTAAAAATGTAAAAAAATGGGTATTAATGTAAATAATTTGAGAAGTGTAATTTCAATGCTCAAAGTTGTATATTTGCTTAAAATTTTCCTAATAAAAACAGGGGAAAACATCATTAAACTCCACAAAAATCAATAATCCATAGCTGGGAGAACAGGTAATCACCTTGGATATACAATACTGCCGGAGAATTTGGCCCCACAAAGATCGCACACATCATATTCTTAACAGTTCGAAGCCATAAAGCCACAACAATTCTTACCACTTCGAACACATAAAGCCACAACAATTAAAGCCAAAATTGAAACTTGAAGGCAAAAACCAAATAAAGATGGCAATCACACAACACTCAACACTGGGCGGCATCATAATTCTTATCTAGACATTATCTATTTCCACCATCTTTACCAGCCCTTCTACGTCCAACCCCTCTCCCATCACCCCTCCGATCTTGACTAGTCTCACCCTCTTGGGCTGCCTCATAATAAGATGATTCCATCGACCACCACCTCTCCTAAATATGTTATCCCGAGCAGATCTACTTTTGTTCATTTGAGGCCTTCCACGTGAGCACACTTCCCTTGGATTATTTTTCTCAAGTATGTTTGGCATAAAATGATCATCTTGGGTTTTAACTTCACCAGAATAGCGTAGTTAACACACAAAGATCAGGTTCCTTGTAAGGATAAACAATTGAAACGATATAAAAAAAAAAGACTATTTTGCTTGCAGACGAATTTAGGAGCCACTAATTAGTTTAATCATTTAGAGGATTAATTCGTAGCCTACTTACCTATGTTATTTTCTTTCCTTCTACATAATACCCCTTTATCATCAAGAAAAGTATTCTCCTTCTCGTTTCAATTTATGTGAAACGATTGGAATATTCAAACTCATCAAAGTTTTTCTTTGATTCAAATTACTTTATAATATTTCTTTTAGTTGTTAAATTTCAAAAAATCTAAAGCGTTCGAATGCACAATCAAAATTTAGAAGTTTAAATCTTGACCGAGAGTCTCTTTGGTGCTTTAGAAGTTACAAATTACATGGTAATTGGAGGCGAATCATGCTTTCTAGTACTAGACAAATTTATAGCTAAGTGGATTAATTCGTTTTGACCAAATGATATATGTTAGTGGGAATGCAGGATTTTGATAGTTGTGTGAGTTCACTAAACGTGAAAGGTTCCAAACAGAGTATTAAGTCAATATATACCTTTAACAATTGATGATACATATTCATGGTTGATAATTGGTTGATTTCTTCAAATAAAAATATATTTTCATATGATAGTTGGGGCCAATTATATATGTAATTCTTTCAAGAACACTGACCTTGAACACTATAAATATATAGTTATAAACTTAATTTTTCAAACTTGAGAACAAGAACAAGTCAATCAAATTGCACAATTCTGCATATGAGTTAATTTGACATATGAACTTCACAATTTCCTTCAGTAAAACAACAATTCTACAGATTTTTTTTCATTATAATCAAACTGCAAATTTCAATTCAATTCTTTAAATCTGCAATTTCCTTTCATTTGACAACAACATCAACTCACTAACCTAACCAACTAATAAAACTATTGTAACACAAACCATACTACATCATCTTGGCAGTAATAAACCCAAGAATAACAACCCAAAAAATTACAAGGAATCTTATCAATTGATACACTTTCAATTCCAACTTCGAAAAATTATCATTCAAGTTGTCTGCATTCTTCAAATTTGCACTTGTACTACCATCCTTCAGCTCCAACTTTGACATTTTTTTTCTTCTTTCTCCAAATCTGAACATTCATTATTAGCAGTCATATTTTTCAGATTAGAAATTTCAGCACCATCCATATTTTCCATAATTTTTTTCAAATGGTTTCTTTCCTTGCAAATTGAATCCAATTCAACTTTTTGATTATAAATCATCATTGACACACGAGGTATGAGTTTTTCATCTAACCAATATAATCCCAATAACCACCAGAGTTTGATCCAAGACGACGACATTTGTTGAACCGGCGTCCACCATTTTCAATGGCCATTGCAATAAATAATCTTGCACTCAATCCACATTTACATATACAAGACTGTAATTGTTGAGGAGAAGAAACAGAAGAAGATGTCGACATTTTTAAGAAAAAATAAATTAAAAAATTTATTATAGGAATAAAGTTCTTAAAAATCCAGAAAAAAAACTTACTCCATCTCAATGAACGTGAAAATGCTTCTACACCAATGACGATTTTCAAATCGAAACTGAAAGTTCAATTCAAACTATCTAACTTCTTCTTCTTTACCAACCTTTTTTCGTCTTGATCGTCATCATCGATTCCATTAATTTCGTTACTTAAGTTCATCTATTGCTGGTGCCATAGTAATCACCGGTAAATAAAGAAAATTTGACTAAGT
Organism: Solanum rostratum; assembly: GCA_029948455.1. Taxonomy (NCBI): domain Eukaryota; kingdom Viridiplantae; phylum Streptophyta; class Magnoliopsida; order Solanales; family Solanaceae; genus Solanum; species Solanum rostratum. Next base: position 8,387,823 of record CM057053.1, on the reverse strand, counting down.
TGAAGGTGAAGAAGAAGGAGAATTGGGGGTTGATAGGAGTGTTTAGGTTAATGCTTATGTTTTGTGGGAATTGGGGTTTTTGATATGGACCTTTGTTAAGGGTAGGTCTTTGTGACGTGTGGGTTTGAATTTTTTTAATTTGTTTTAATTAAATATTAGGTTGGCCAATAGAACAATGACACGTCATTAGTGAATATTTTAATTTTGGGTTTAATTTCCAGCTGTTATAAATAACGGCAAAAAAGGCCCCAGAGATTGACATCAGGGGTATTTTTGGTCCGATAGGTACACAAAGGGTATTTTTGTACCAATTCACATAGTTGAGGGGCATTTTATGCCCTTTTTCATAAAAACAATTAAATAGAATAAAATGTTAATTAAAATTCATTGAAAAGTATTTTTTTAATTTTTTTTATGAAATTAAAATAAAATAAAATATCATTATTTATATATTTATTCAATTCAATACCAAACAAATGAGGTTAATTTTGATTGTATTTAATTTTTTCGAAAAACTTTCAGACCTCTGGAAGCCGGTATATTATTTGTGAAGTTGGTAATTTTGGAGGAGAAGTTAAGATGTGGATGGAAACTACTAATTAGCGGTTATTATCCAAAAAGGCATAACCCTATGGGTAAACAATTTGAGGAAATCCTAGTAGTTACTACCCAAAAGGGCATAAATGTCAATTGGCATTTTGTGTTGAACCAATTTGTGCCATTTAGCATTACCTTTAATTTAATCTATGAAGTGAAAAAATAAAAGAAATATTTGTTTTTACGTCCAATTTTCAATGATTTTTTCTGTATTGATTCTTTGTGTTTTCCTTTTTTGAGGTTTGTTATTTTTGGCTCCGGACCTTATTAATGAGTAATTATTGATGTGCTAGATATTATTTAGATTACATAAATCTTAGCTAAAAAATATGGTGAGCTTTTAGGGTTTAAAAACTATGTACAACTTGTTTCTGTTTTCTCTTATTTTATTTTTTCTGCGTGAATTTTCGTAATATTGGAAACTTTTGATCTAATTTTAGTAAAAAAAAAAGAATTTCATTTTTTGATATTCTATTGTACAAGTTGAGAAACTAGAAGAGTACGAGTTCATTGAAAAAAAACAACTTATGAAGAATTTGATGATATATATGTGGTCTTCATGTTCTTGCATCTTTTTTTTAGTTTCAAATATGCCTATGACTTTTCCAAAGTTCTTGTTAATGATCTTTTTATATTTTCTCTTTTTATTCTTATTTATTTTACCGTTTTCATGAACGTTCTTATGGTGCTTTCAATCCTTAGCGAGATCAAGAAAGCAAACAATGCAGCTAACTTCAAAAAGAAAAAAACCTCTTCCCTAGAATACGAATCGATAAATGAGTAGATTAAGAGTGCTCACAAGAATATTAAAAATATTCTTTGGATAAAACGAATTGAAAAATAATGAGCAGGTTGAAAAGCCAACTTGTTCGGAATGTAAGAAAGAAATAAAGAAACATCTTAAATTAAAGTTCCATAAGGAGTTTGACCAATTAAAAATGGAGGTTAATTTCCTTTTCATCAAATATTTATTCATAACACGCTCTAATAAAATTGATTATTGATTTTATCTAACCTCTTTTTCTTTTTGGCAGTATATGAAAAGTTGGCAATAATTTTTGTCAATTTTGTGAAGACAATACTTGATGCAAAGTAGATTTGGACCCAAGAGATTTTTAGAAAAAATCACATCTTTGGAGCTTATGTCCGGAAAAAAAAAATACAATAGTTAAATTTTTAGATTTAGTACCTTGACTCATATTTCCTGTACCTTGACTTCGTTGAAATATATTATTATTATTTTATTACATATAAAAGAGGATGTTGGAGTTAGTGACGTGGTGCAACCACAACACAGTATTGTTGTTTTAAAAAAATATATAAAATGTATGAAATTAGACTCCTACTTTAACATGTATAAAATCTGCTTAAACAACACTTCACCAAAAAGATGCAACCAAATTACAATTCCACCTCTCTCCTTTTTATACACTGAAATTCAATTATCACAACTCCAAAGTCTGGGTAAGGCTCTGGAACCTCGATGGATCAGATGTTTGCATAGCTGGATCCGACAATCCATGATAGAAGAGAAGAAATAAGTGAGCCAACAGCCCAACCACAAGCAAACAAAAAAAAAATGAAAATAGAATACGTTTCAATATTTTCTTCGGGTTGCTAACTCAATGGTAGAGTACTTGGCTATCAAAATAAAAATTCATTTTGGTTGAACCGCAATCCTATTTAGATTCTGTCGGGTGAATACTGAAGAATCAAAAAGAGTTCGTTGACTGATAAATATTGCCCATCACCATTTAGCTATGTAACTGTCACCGTAATTCTCATAGCAACTTGTTGACATCCAATTTTGGCCTAACTTTTTAAGGGAATTTATACCTTTATATTACTACTTTTAGTTCTTGTTAAATAATTATTTTGTGTTAAATTACATGTTTTTATTTATTTTTTATTTATTTATCATTGGTTATATTTGTTTTGTTCATTTTAACATTGTTAACACAGTGTAATAATTCATTTTTCCTTGTCCAAATAAAATTATAGGCAAATATATTTAGTTGGCCACAATTTAGGCCCATGATTTTGGCCTATTAGGTTTTAAATTATTTAAATTATTTATATAGTTTGACTTAAATAAAGTAGACATTTTAATTTTAGAAAACCCTAAAAAAATATATTATCTCTTCTTTCCCATTTTCCCAATAGCTGCCACCCCGGAAAAGCCACCTGAGAAAACCCCAAAAAAACCAGCCGTAAAAACCCCCAAAACCCATCTCCATGGCTGCTCACCTCCGAGCTTCCACCACCCACGACCCCTGCTGCCCAGACGCCGCAAAACAGCAACCAAACAACCAACATCGAAGTAGCAGCGGCAACAACGAGATCTATCAGAAAACCCCAACTCTGAGGAACCAACCAGGCTGACCAAATAACACCCACAAACTGATTCTACACCCACTGCCTCCGCTCCTCTCTGCGGCAAGGTAATCCTTTACCTCATTACGGATCTGATCACCTCTTTTATGTATGCATCTCCTTCATCTTCATTTTTCTGCTCACAGTGCTTTTGGTTCTTCATTTAAGTTGAACTTTTTATTTTATTGCTTTTCGGGTGTATATATATATGTTTTTATATATTATTACTTTAACAGTTTCAATTCTTATTTTTGGTTTTGGATTTCTATGATATCTGTAGATTCGTGTTTGTTTTATTCATAAGTTGATCATCAATTTCTGTTCATAATTTTATCACTCTTTGATTTTGATGCATTTTTCTAAGAAATTTTCAGTAAGTTGTCTTAATCCCTCTTTGTTTATTGTTACCTGCCATTTTGTTTTATATTTATTAGTTTCATAAGATTTTGGTGGAGTTAACATCTTTAGTGTTTATTTTGTATGCTTATTTTATTGTTATTGTTACGTTACGTTTTAATATAGTATAGTTAAATTATAGTTTGTCATTGTTCCCCATTTTGGCGTATTATTTCATTATTTTTATGCCTTTGTCATAAGTTCGTTAACTTGGCCGACGAAAAATCTATCCGTCTGATTTCGAGGCCGACAAAAAAAGTTAGTTTATATTTATATTTGTTACATGTTAAAATTCAAGTTTTCTAGTTTAAGTTCATTAGTTGCTAAACATGGTCAATGAAAAATATATCCATCGAATTTCAAAGATCTGAGCAAGGCTTTGGAACCTCGATGGATCAGATGCTTGCATAGCTGGTTCTGACAATCCTTGATAGAAGAGAAGAAATAAGTGAGCCAACTGCCCAACACCAAGAAAAATAACTTGAAAATAGAATACGCAACAACTTACATTTGATAGTTACCACAAGGAAAATGAACGGGTCCACCCCATCAAGGGGTGATTGCATATCTTCATCATCATCACTAAAATCGTCATGGGAGTCGTTATTGTCATAATCCTCATCATGTGAACGAAAAGCTTTTGCCTACAAAAGCAGACAAGATGTTAAAGCTTTTAGAAATGCTAATTCTAATGGTGACGTTCTTTATCTTGAAAGAGAGGCATCCAGGCCTCAATCTGTAATAAACTATCCTACAAGAAGCCATCACAAAGGTAATCTACAGAAACGTACTTCAAATTCCTTCATGTTCTGAGGCATTGACTACGAAACCAACATATCGATATATCATAACTCAAACACCATAGGTATGCTGCTTTCTATTTCTCTCTCAAATTCATTGCAACTGTCACACCAAATACCCATGCACTGCATATATCACTTTCTACTCGTACTCTTTAGACATTATCTTGTTAGAACAAGATAATATAGATAGAAAGTAGAACTGGAGAAGCTGCAAATTGCTGTGTTTTATTTTTATTCTTGACAAATTCAAGCATATATAATTATATTTATATACTATAATATTCTAATGTAGAGTTATAGTTGGATAAGGAGTAAATATTTTCCTATGCCTAGCCTTTGTCTATGGAACTCTTGTTAGATTTGGAAACTGATTTACGTGTCTCAGTACTCCTCGTGCAACCTGATGGTGGTGAAGACACATTCAACTTTGATCGAAGTAGTTCAAACCTGGAAGAGGTTATGTGAGGATGTCAGCTAGTTGATCCTTTGACGATAAGAATCGAACCTTGAGATCTTTACGAGCTACTTTACCATGCACAAAATGAAAATCTATCTCAACATGCTTTGTACTGCATGAAATGAGTTTATTGAAAGATAAGCAACTCCATGTTGTCACACCATAGGAGCGGAAGTGTTGGAATAGGGCACCTAATTCAGACAAAAGAGATTGAATCCATGTCAGTTCAACGGTTGCATCAGGTAAAGCCTTATATTCAAACTCGATAGACGATGTGGCGACAGTTTGTTGCTTTTTGGAGGACCAAGACACTAGGGCTGCTCCCATAAAAATGGCATAACCATTGGTAGATTTTCTATTATCCACAGACCCAGCCCAATCTGAGACGGTAAAGAAGCAAAAAATGGGAGGAGCGGGTAATTAATATGGAAACGAAATTGTTGAGTGTGCTTTAGATAGTGAAGGATTCGCTTCACTGCTGCCCGATGATTCACCGTGGGATTATGCATAAATTGACTAGCTTTGTTAACCACAAACGCGAAATCAGGCCGAGTAAGTGTAACGTATTGCAATGCCCCAACGGTGCGCCGATATAAATTTGCGTCATGAAATAAAGGGCTATCACCATTATGTAGCTTGGAGTTTACTGCCATAGGAGTTAGAGTGGGCTTACAGTTTTGCATACCTGCTTTAGAGAGTAATTTGTCGCTGATAATTTGATAGATATGAAGTGATGAGCATGGTTAAGCGGCGAAGAGGAAGAGGACTGTGGAATTCCCGAAGATTGCGAAGACGTAGAGGAGGTTGGAGTGGCTTCTGATACCATGTTAGTACAGATAATATATATAGAAAGCAGAGCTGGAGAAGCTGCAAATTGTAGCGTTTTATTCTTATTCTTCAGAAATTCAAGCATATAGAATTATATTTATATACTATAATATTCTAATGTAGAGTTATAGTTGGATAAGGAGACTAAATATTTTCCTATCCCTAGCCTTTGTCTATGGAACTCTTGTTAGAGTTGGAGACTGATTTATGTGTTTGAATATATCTAATTTGCATACTTTGCCGCTTTTTAATTTTTTATGCTTAGTCGTTTGTTGTTTTGCCCATCATCTCTTACTTTCAGGGCTTTTTTCAAGCGTCTTTCACGTACTGAAGTTCAAAGTGGGACTGGTTTATCAATCTTACTGCTTCAGAATATCCACTAATGACTCAAGATGGTAAGTTTGCTACTTTTATGTGTTGTAGGTCGTCGATCGTATATTTCGTTATATTCTCTTTATTAGCTTCTTTTTACTTGGTTATTTGAACTTTTTTGGTGGAGTAATGGTACATTTTCTTCCTAGCATGTGCCATCATGTAAATGCCTAAAATATAAAAAGTTAAGCAAAAGAAAAACTTTGTTAGTTTCTTGACATAAGGGACTATGTCAGGACTAGAGGGTTAACAATGGGTAAAAGAATAATAACTAGAGGTATTATGCTGTGTTATAAATAAACTAAACATCGAGCCTTAAGGAAATAAATTGAAAGGAAATTTGGGTCATCTTGGTTGGAAGGGACCAAGAATCAATCCCACATACCTTGATTGAGGAGCTGAATTTGGGGAAAGACTTAGCTTGAATTTGAGCTCCAATTAAACTCTAGTCTTGAATCTTGAGAGGGGAAAGTAGAGAGTATTTGGGAGGTGATCTTATGAGGGGTAGAAGGTTTAAAGGGAATGAATTAAGAAGGGAGGGATATCAGCTGAATTAAGGGTTTATGATAGGTAAAAGTTCACAATTCATAATTAAAATAAACTGAAAGTACACAAACACCATTAATGAATCGGGCAAAATTTGAACCGTCAAGTCCATATGGCCCCCGTCCGTGAGTCATCACACGGACCACGAACAGTAACCGTGAACCATTACTTAGACAATCTTCACGGTATTCGATTCGTGCATTACGTGTTTGCAGATTATGCCTCCTAAGCATACCACCTCCAAATGAGATGCCTCAGCCTCTAACATGGAGAATCCCCTACCAGAGGTCCCTACTCAGATAGGGACAAGAGAATGGGGTTGACCTGCTAGAGCTATTGGGGTTCCACAGACACCTATTGCTCAGGCAATCCCAACTTCAGAAGCAGAATTTAGGAGAGCCATGACTATGCTCACCCAGTTATGATCTCCCTGAGAGGTAGTCGGGGATCGCAGGCTCCTAGTTCTAGCTCTCGGAGGTATTTTAGATGACTTATATATAATAAGATTGATCTAATAAAATTATCCTTATTAATAATAGATATCCACAGAGGAAAGTTCTTTTCCCCTGTACAGAAACTAATCATCGCAAGAATATATCAAACACCAAGAGCTAATAAAAGGATAATTGACTAGAACTAAAGATCCAAAAGTCTGACCATTCATAAGCAACTCATTATCGAACCACCAGAGTACGAACTAACATACACATTCTAAATAGCTCGACAATATATACAATAGATTATCTAATTTACAATGTCCCATACCCCTCAGATATAAAGCTAAACCACAGATCCACCACCAATTTGATGTTGTATAGCATCAATTTCATCCCAATCCTCCATCTCGAGTTGTAAAAAAGAATGTAAAGAGAAGTAATGAGACAACATATTATTGATTATATGAAGTGTAGGAAAGTGTATACATGTACATATGTCCATTCTGAGAAACAAGAATAGAAGCATTGGTTGGTGAAGAAAAGGAATGGAGAGAAACCTCATCCAAAGACTGCTCAACCCCGAGACAACGAGCATCAAACAAGAAGGCAATACCATCGAAGTGCACAGATTGCCTATCATAGTAAGCATTCTAGTGTGCTTCTCTTGATCGTGAAAAACACCTCACCACCATCTTACAATAATTGGTCAATTTTTAGAGATTCTGCATACTAAAATATGGATTATCAACTATCGTCTTTGAGAAATATTTCCACATGAATAAATTTCAATATTCATGTGGAAAGATTTCTCAATGACGATAGTCGATGATCCATATTTTAGTATGCGGAATCATTGAAATTGACCATTTTTTGTAGAATGGTGGTGAGGTGTTTTTCAAGATCAAGAGAAGCACACATATGAATGTGCTCATGAATGCTTACTATTATAGGCAATCTGTAGACTTTGATTGTATTTCCTTCTTGTTTGATGGTCGTCATCTCGGGGCTGAGCAGACTCCTGATGAGGTGTCTCTCTATTCGTTTTTCTTCACCAACCCATGCTCCTCTTCCTGTTTCTCAGTATGGACATATGTCCATGTCCACATTTTCCTACACTTCATATAATCAGTAATATGTTGTCTCATTACTTCTCTTTACATATTCTTTTTGACAGCTTGAGATAGAGGATTACAATGAAATTTATGTTGTGCAGCATCAGATTGGTGGTGGATTTGTGGTTTAGCTTTATATATGAGGGATTTAGGACAACGTAAATTAGATTATCTTCAATATATTGCCAAGCTATTTTAGGATGTGTATGTTAGCTCGTATTCTGGTGGTTTTTAATGAGTTGCTTATGGATGGTCAAACTTTTGGATCTTTACTTCTAGTCAATTATCCTTTTATTAGCTCTTTGTGTTTGATGTATTCTTGCTATGATTAGTTTTTGTGCAGGGGAACAAACTTTTCTTTGTGGTATCTATTATTACTAAGGATACCTTTATTAGATCAATCTTATTATTATATATCAGTCATCTATAATTATATGTAAATATTCTAAAATAGTATTGTGGACAAGTAGAAATGAATGTAGTGATATACTATTTTAGAATATTAAATAATATTTGCATATTATTTTAGATGACTTATATATAATAAGATTGATCTGATAAAGTTATCCATATTAATAATGTACCACAGAGGAATGTTTGTTTCCCCTACATGGAAACTGATCATAGCAAGAATATATCAAACACCAAGAGCTAATAAAAGGAAAATTGACTAGAACTAAAGATCCAAAAGTCTGACCATTCATAAGCAACTCATTATTGAACCACTAAGTACGAACTAACATACACATTCTAAATAGCTCGGCAATATATACCAAAGATAATCTAATTTACGATGTCCCAACCTCAGATATAAAGCTAAACCACATATCCACCACCAACTTGATGTTGTATAGCATCAACTGCATCCCAATCCTCCATCTCGAGTTGTCAAAAAGAATGTAAAGAGAAGTAATGAGACAACATATAATTGATTATATGAAGTGTAGGAAAGTGTAACATATGTCCATTCTAAGAAACAGGAATAGAAGCATTGGTTGGTGAAGAAAAGGAATGGAGAGAAACCTCATTCGAAGTCTGCACAACCCCGAGACAACGAGCATCAAACAAGAAGGAAATACCATCGAAGTTCACAGATTGCCTTTCACAGTAAGCATTATAGTGTGCTTCTCTTGATCCTGAAAAACACCTCACCACCATCTTACAATAATTGGTCAATTTTCAGAGATTCTGCATACTAAAATATGGATTATCAACTATCGTCATTGAGAAATCTTTCTACATGAATAAATTTCAATATTCATGTGGAAAGATTTCTCGATGACGATAGTCAATGATCCATATTTTAGTATGCAAAATCTCTAAAATCGACCATTTTTTTGTAGAATGGTGGTGAGGTGTTTTTCAAGATCAAGAGAAGCACATATCTGAGTGTGCTCATGAATGCTTACTATTATAGGCAATCTGTAGACTTTGATTGTATTGCCTTCTTGTTTGATGGTCGTCATCTCGGGGCTGAGCAGACTCTTGATGAGGTTTCTCTCTTTTTATTTTTCTTCACCAACCAATGCTCCTCTTCCTGTTTCTCGGTATGGACATATGTCCATGTCCGCATTTTCCTACACTTCATATAATCAGTAATATGTTGTCTCATTACTTCTCTTTACATATTCTTTTTGACAGCTCGGGATAGAGGATTAGGATGAAATTGATGTTGTGCAGAGTCAGATTGGTGGTGGATCTGTGGTTTACCTTTATATATGAGGGGTTTTGGACAGCATAAATTAGGTTATCTTCAATATATTGCCGAGCTATTTAGGATGTGTATTTTAGCTCGTATTCTGGTGGTTCGATAATGAGTTGCTTATGGATGGTCATACTTTTGGATCTTTACTTCTAGTCAATTATCCTTTTATTAGCTCTTGGTGTTTGATGTATTCTTGCTATGATTAGTTTTTGTGCAGGGGGAACAGACTTTTCTCTGTGGTATCTATTATTAATAAGGATACCTTTATTAGATCAATCTTATTATTATATATAAGTCATCTATAATTATATGTAAATATTCTAAAATAGTATTGTGGACAAGTAGAAATGAATGTAGTGAGTATTTGGTTTTTAAAAATAATATATTCTAGTTGTAGTGTTGCCATGACATGCAAAGGGAATGGGTGTGTAGTAAAATAAGAGAAGCGTTGAAGGCATTTAGTGGGTGGGAAGCACATGGACCCCTTAATGCAATGCCTTTTCTCTATTTCGAGCTATTATTTTCGATGCGCATCATAAAACGATTAACGTCTTTCATCAAAATTAAATAAATTTAGGTCATGTTTATATAGTTCCTTTGGCAATATTGATTTGTAACATAATATTGCTTGAGCTACCCATGTTTTTGAGGCAAATCCTATCAAAGTAGATGGTAAGTGTGTACTTAATTTCTTGAACAAAATGTTTTTAGAAAGTACTTGAAGTTTGAAAAAACTGTCAATAAACAACAAATATCTGTAAAGAACCTATATGAAATTGTATCGATCACATTAGGGATGATATATTAAATTATTGTAAAATTAAATATTGTAAGAAATGAGTCGATGCGTGCCGAAAACAAAGAAAGATACATTAGCTGATTTCTTCAGTAAAGTTAGTCGGAAATAAAACATCCTTTTTAGTTCAATATTGATATTTATGTATTTTTCTCAATTTTAAAAATATTTTTCTATTCTTTTTATTTAAAGTAATTGCTAAAAAATAAAATTACACACAATAATATTTTACTTGCATTCATATTATGACTTTTATCATGTATTTACGTGGTAATATTTAATTTGAAAGGTTGTGACTTTTTCGAAAAGTTGTGAGAATGGATTTCCGAAGGGTTGTGACTTTTTGTAATGCATATATTGAGTAATTATTAGTTATAATGAAGTAAAGAAATAATTCAAATCAACTCAAATTTGTTGAACTCATCAAATAAGAAATGTAAATTAACGTTAATTATTAAAAAAAAATTAACAGCCACAACATAAGTCATGATCAAGATTTGTCTTCCCAAAGCCACCTTGAGCCCGTCAACATTTGTCTTCCCAAAGCCACCTTGAGCCCATCAAGATTTGTGTTCCCAAAGCCACCTTGAGTGTAAAAGCAATCAAACATATTTATTGGTTGTCCGGATTGTGTTTACTAGTGTAATACTAAAGTAAAAAAAGAAAATGTGATATGACATCTTTTTTAGTTCAATATTGATATTTATGTATTTCTCAATTTCAAAATATTTTTCTCTTATTTTTATTTAAAGTAATTGCTAAAAAATAAAATTACACACGATGATATTTTATTTACAGGAAACAACTTCTCTACTTCTCTGAGGTAATGGTAAGGTCTGCGTACATTTTGCCCTCCCCAGACCCCACTTGTGGGATTCCACTGGGTATGTTGTTGTTGTTGTCTTTGTTGTATATCATATTTTTATCATGTATATATGTGGTAATATTTAATCGAAAAGGTTGTGACTTTTTAAAATTGTGATTTTTTTCGAAAAGTTGTGAGAAGGATTGTAGGCTTTCCGAAGGGTTGTGACTTTTTGTAATACAAATATTGAGTAATTATTAATTATAGTAAAGTAAATAAATAATTCAAATCAACAAAAATTTGTTGAACTGATCAAATAAGAAATGTAAATTAAGGTTAATTATAAAAAAATTAACAACCACAACATAAGTCATGATCAAGAATTGTCTTTTCAAAGTCACCTTGAGCACATCAACATTTGTCATTGCAAAGCCACATGGTAATATATTTAATTTGAAAGGTTGTGACTTTTTCAAGGAGTTGTGATTTTTTCAAAAAGTTATGAGAATGATTGTAGGCTTTCCGAAGGGTTTTGACTTTTTGTAATGCAAATATTGAATACTTATCAATTATAATAAAGTAAATAGATAATTCAAATCTACAAAAATTTGTTGAACTCATCAAATAAGAAATGTAAATTAAAGTTAATTATAAAAAAAATTAACAACCACAACATAAGTCATCATCAAGATTTGTCTTCCCAAAGCCACCTTAAGCCCATCAACATTTGTCTTACGAAAGCCACTTTAAGTGTAAAAACAATCAACCATATTTATTGGTTGCCCGAGCTGCATTTACTAGTGTAATACTAAAGTTAAAATCAAAATGTGATATGACATCCTTTTTAGTTCAATATTGATATTTATGTCTTTTTATGTAATGACCCTCAGGTCATTTTCGCGGCTCCGTGAATATTTTATCAGTTTGAGCATTTTCCAATGACCCCAGAATAGTTGTAATTTATTGACATTGATTGTTCGGTCGTTAGGTGAATTGCTCGACATTTATGTAGTGTTTTGATTTAAACGAGACATTATAACTATAAATGAATTTTCAGGTAAAGTCCAAGTAAATGGCCTCGGAGCAGAATTTTGACAGTTCCATGAGCCCCGGAATGGTGAAATTAGTCTAGGGGGCATGTTCGCTGCAATATATATCCAGTTTTGCAACTTTAGCCTCTAAAATAGGTCAATAGTTGACTTTAGTCGATGTCCTTGGGAAGTGTGCCAAGAATGAAAATTTTGAGCGCACCGTTGGATCTGGAACATCGAGTTTGGTTTAGGAGGACCTTTTGTATGATTCACGAGGCTTCCGTGTGTATTTTGGACCTTTCGGGAGATTTTCATATCGAGAAATGGGACCCATATTGGAATAAAACGACCTCCGGTGGGAATTTCGACTGCACTGTTGAGTGGGGAATGCCCTTTTTTATCAGATTTCATATATGAATTATATTTTTCTGACGCCGGATGAGGCAGAAGCATCGAAATTAAGTTTGAGCAGTTGCTGAAAATTAAAAGGGAGGCGCTGATATGGTCTACTGAGAAGCTGCCACGTGGAGGTAACAACAACAATAACATACCCAGTGGAATCCCATAAGTGGGATTTGGGGATGGTAGAATGTACGTGGAGGCGGTTAAGAAATTTAAAACGGAAAAAGAAAGAGAGAAAGCGTGAAAGTTTTGGAAAGTTTTCCAGAAACGAACGTGAAAAACCCAGCTTATACATACAACATTCGAACTCGATTTCACTCCCATTTGTTAGCCGATTTTTGTGATTCAAAAGCCTAACTTATATATTTTTATGAGAGGAACACCGTGGGAGCTTCGGAAACTGATTTTGACTCATCGTTTGAGGTAAATGTTGGGTGTTTTGCTGCTGCATTATATTGTTATTTTCGAAAACTTCATTATGTGATTTCTTATCGGTTTTAAGCCAGATTTTGGTAAAATTTGGGTCTCTTTTGTGTATATTTGCGAGACACACGTCATGGTAATGTTGGAATTAATTGATAGCACTCCGTTTGGTGCAGAAATCTGATTTTAGCTGCTAGTCACGTTTTGATTTTTTCGAAAAATTTGAAATGTGATATCTGGGCCATTTCTTATCGAAATTGAGTGGAATTTGGGTCTAAACTGTACTACTTTTTGAGACCTATGCTGTGGTATATTCGGATTCTATTAATTTGACTGTATTTTAAAGAAATTTGGCCGGGAAGCAGTTGTACGTATATGTACTTTTCGAGAAGTGTCATTTGGTTTTGGGTTGTTTATGAATGTTGTGAACCTTGTTTTGAGCTATAGACTCGGGGTGATGTAAGAATCACTTTACGGGGATTGGTTTGGCATTCTGGGTGTGAGCCCCATTTTCTCCGATTTAGTTGCAATTGGCCTATTCACCCCCCGTTTCTTGAGATACATGTACAATGCTATGTCTCTGCTCAGTGACAGTTGTAATTTGGGCGTACTCGTGTTTTGTCAAATTGTCTCAGTACCCACAACTTAGGTTGGTTCATTTGGGGTTCGGTGGTTCTGCAGACATGCTTACTCCTTGATCAGAGTTTTAATTTGCTACAATTCCAATAGTTCCCTATATTTTGAACCTTCTACATTCATAGTATTTCACTCAGTCGGTCGATGATGCCTACTAGATACCTGTTATCAGTACTCACCCCTACATTTCTGCATCTTCCCATGGTGCAGGTCCATGTACTAGCCGCAGTCGTGGAGTTAAGGGTTTGTAGAAGATTCAGGAGACATTGGTGAGCATCGGCAACTTTGGATATTCTGCAGTCTTCTTCTGTTTTGACGCTCGTCTTTTGTGTTCAGACACTGGCCTTGTATATATAGTTTGGATTTGTATGTGTAAATTGTCATTCTGATTATGTACATAGATATGTATATTTTATCTTGAGTCAATAGTAGCTCTGTACAGTTGACTTCCAGGTTTTGGGTAGGTTTTAGTTATTCATATTATTGTATTTACTATGGTTTGACTAGAGGGCTAGGATAGGTATCCTGTGGCTTCGGTAATTAGCTTGCCTGTAGGTGGGATCCAACATACACCATCATCACCAGGACTAGGTCGTGACATTTTCTCAATTTTAAACATATTTTTCTTTTATTTTTTATTTAAAGTAATTTCTAAAAAATAAAATTACACATGATATATATACACACTATAATATTATATTTTCATTTATATCATGGTTAATTATAAAACAACTAACAACCACAACATAAGTCATGATCAAGATTTGTCTTCCCAAAGCCACCTTGAGCCACCTTTCACTATAATCCATGCCCCACAGCTACTAACCAATGTTTCTCTTCCCAAAGCCACGTTGAGCCTGTAACCAAAGAAAATCAATATAAAAAATTTGTAGGGTTAGTGGGTGTATTCATTAACAATTAGTGTGGTTAAATTTTTTTTTTATAATAACGGATAGTTTAGTTAAGGGTAAACAAATGTAGTGCTGCATAAATCAAAATAAAAAAAATAACATATATGGGGCTATGCTCGATTAAAAAGAATTACACATGATATATAAATTTTTTACAATGTTTGTCTATAAATTTTTGGCATAACTTATAAACAGGCACATAAACTAGTCCTCATTTTTCACTTAGACATCTAAACTAAGACAAGTTCCTAATAGACACCTCAACTACTAAGATTTGATCCCATTAAATATTTTTATCCTACTTGGCACTCTTCACAATCCTTTTACATGTTAATTGTACTATTTTTTAAAATTTTCAGCCAAAAATAAATAATTATACTGCAACTATTTATTTTTGGCTGAATAATAAAAAAAGTACAATCAACATGAAAAAGTACTGTGGAGAGTGCCAAGTGGGATAAAAGTGTTTAATGAGATCAAATCTTAGTAGTTGAGGTGCCTATTAGGAATTTGTCTTAGTTTAGGTGTCTAAGTGAAAAACGAGGACAAGTTTAGGCGTCTGTCTATGGGTAAACAATTTGAGGAAATCCTAGTGGTTACTACCCAAAAGGGCATAAATGTCAATTAGCATTTTGTGCCGAACCAATTTGTGCCATTTAGCATTACCTTTAATTTAATCTATGAAGTGAAAAAATAAAAGAAATATTTGTTTTTACGTCCAACTTTCAATGATTTTCTCTGTATTGATTCTTTGTGTTTTCCTTTTTTGGGGTTTGTCAGCTCCGGACCTTATTAATGAGTAATTATTGATGTGCTAGATATTATTTAGATTACATAAATCTTAGCTAAAAAATATGGTGAGCTTTTAGGTTAATAAATATGTACAACTTGTTTCTCTTTTCTCTTATTTTATTTTTTCTGCATGAATTCTCGTAATATTGGAAACTTTTAATCTAATTTTAGTAAAAAAAAAAAGGATTTCATTTTTTGATATTCTATTATACAAGTTGAGAAACTAGAAGAGTACGAGATCATTGAACAAAAACAACTTATGAAGAATTTGATGATATATATGTGTTGTCTTCATGTTCTTGCATCCTTTTTTTAGTTTCAAATATACCTATGACTTTTCCAAAGTTCTTGTTAATGATCTTTTTACATTTTCTCTTTTTCTTCTTATATATTTTACCGTTTTCATGAATGTACTTATGGTGCTTTCAATCCTTAGCGAGATCAAGAAAGCAAACAATGCAGCTAACTTCAAAAAAATAAATAAATAAACCTCTTTCGTAGAATACGAATCGATAAATGAGTAGATTAAGAGTGCTCACTTGTTATTTATTTTATAGTCTTCATGATCATTCTTATGATGCTTTCAAATCTTAGCGAGACCAAGAAAGCAAACAATGCAGATAATTCCAAAAAAAAAAAAATCTTTTGATAAAACAAATTAAAAAAATGAGTAGGTTGAAAAGCCAACTTGTTCGGAATGTACACAAGAATTAAAGAAACGTCTTAAATTAAAGTTCCATAAGGAGTTTGACCAATTAAAAATGGAGTAATTTCCTGTTCATCAAATATTCATTCATAACACGCTCTAGAAAAATTGATTATTAATTTTATCTAACCTCTTTTTCTTTTTGGCGGTATATGAAAAGTTGGCAATAATTTTTGTCAATTTTGTGAAGACAATACTTGATGCAAAGTAGATTTGGACCCAAGAGATTTTTAGAAAAAATCACATCTTTGGATTTTTAGATTTAGTACCTTGACTCATATTTCCTGTACCTTGACTTCGTTGAAATGTATTATATAGTTTTTCTCACTATTTTGGTTTTTTATCCATCTTTTATATTTTATTTAATTATTTATTATTATTATTTTATTACATATAAAAGAGGATGTTGGAGTTAGTGACGTGGTGCAACCACAACATACTATTGTTGTTTTAAAAAAATATATAAAATGTATGAAATTAGACTCCTACTTTAACATGTATAAAATCTGCTTAAACAACACTTCATCAAAAAGATGCAACCAAATTACAATTCCACCTCTCTCCTTTTTATACACTGAAATTCAATTATCACAACTCCAAAGTCTGGGTAAGGCTCTGGAACCTCGATGGATCAGATGTTTGCATAGCTGGATCCGACAATCCATGATAGAAGAGAAGAAATAAGTGAGCCAACAGCCCAACCACAAGCAAACAAAAAAAAATATGAAAATAGAATACGTTTCAATATTTTCTTCGGGTTGCTAACTCAATGGTAGAGTACTTGGCTATCAAAACAAAAATTCATTTTGGTTGAACCGCAATCCTATTTAGATTCTGTCGGGTGAATACTGAAGAATCAAAAAGAGTTCGTTGACTGATAAATATTGCCCATCACCATTTAGCTATGTAACTGTCACCGTAATTCTCATAGCAACTTGTTGACATCCAATTTTGGCCTAACTTTTTAAGAGAATTCATACTTTTATATTACTACTTTTAGTTCTTGTTAAATAATTATTTTATGTTAAATTACATGTTTTTATTTATTTATCGTTGGTTATATTTGTTTTGTTCATTTTACATTGTTGACACAGTGTAATAATTCATTTTTCCTTGTCCAGATAAAATTATAGGCAAATATATTTAGTTGGCCCACAATTTAGGCCCATGATTTTGACCTATTAGGTTTTAAATTATTTATATAGTTTGACTAAAATAAAATAGACATTTTAATTTTAGAAAACCCTAAAAAAATATATTATCTCTTCTTTCCCATTTTCCCAATAGCTGCTACCCCGGAAAAGCCACCTGAGAAAACCCCAAAAAAACCTGCCGGAAAAACCCTCAAAACCCATCTCCATGGCTGCTCACCTCCAAGCTTCCACCACCCGCGATCCCTGCTGCCCAGATGCCGCAAAACAGCAACCAAACAACCACCATCGAAGCAGCAGCAGCAACAACGAGATCCATAAGAAAACCCCAACTCCGAGGAACCAACCAGGCTGTCCAAATAACACCCACAAACTGATTCTACACCCACTGCCTCCGCTCCTCTCTTCGGCAAGGTAATCCTTTACCTCATTACGGATCTGATCACCTCTTTTATGTATGCATCTCCTTCATCTTCATTTTTCTGCTCACAGTGCTTTTGGTTCTTCATTTAAGTTGAACTTTTTATTTTATTGCTTTTCGGGTGTATATATATATTTTTATATATTATTACTTTAATACTTTCAATTCTTATTTTTGGTTTTGAATTTCTATGATATCTGTAGATTCGTGTTTGTTTTATTCATAAGTTGATCATCAATTTTTGTTCATAATTTTATCACTCTTTGATTTTGATGCATTTTTCTAAGAAATTTTCAGTAAGTTGTCTTAATCCCTCTTTGTTTATTGTTACCTGTCATTTTGTTTTATATTTATTAGTTTCATAAGATTTTGGTGGAGTTAACATCTTTAGTGTTTATTTTGTATGCTTATTTTATTGTTATTGTTACGTTACGTTTTAATATAGTATAGTTAAATTATAGTTTGTCATTGTTCCCCATTTTGGCATATTATTTCATTATTTTTATGCCTTTGTCATAAGTTCGTTAACTTGGCCGATGAAAAATCTATTCGTCTGATTTCGAGGCCGACAAAAAAAGTTAGTTTATATTTATATTTGTTACAAGTTAAAATTCAAGTTTTCTAGTTTAAGTTCATTAGTTGCTAAACTTGGTCAATGAAAAATATATCCGTCGAATTTCAAAGATCTGAGCAAGGCTTTGGAACCTCGATGGATCAGATGCTTGCATAGCTGGATCCGACAATCCTTGATAGAAGAGAAGAAATAAGTGAGCCAACTGCCCAACACCAAGAAAAATAATTTGAAAATAGAATACGCAACAACTTACGGCCTTTGATGGTTACCACAAGGAAAATGAACGGGTCCACCCCATCAAGGGGTGATTGCATATCTTCATCATCATCACTAAAATCGTCATGGGAGTCGTTATTGTCATAATCCTCATCATGTGAACGGAAAGCTTTTGCCTACAAAAGCAGACAAGATGTTAAAGCTTTTAGAAATGCTAATTCTAATGGTGACGTTCTTTATCTTGAAATAGAGGCATCCAGGCTTCAATCTGTAATAAACTATCCTACAAGAAGCCATCACAAAGGTAACCTACAGAAACGTACTTCAAATTCCTTCATGTTCTGAGGCACAAAAATTTTTACTACCAAACTCATGTCATTGACTACAAAACCAACATATCGATATATCATAACTCAAACACCATAGGTATGCTGCTTTCTATTTCTCTCTCAAATTCATTGCAACTGTCACACCAAATACCCATGCACTGCGTATATCACTTTCTACTCGTACTCTTTAGACATTATCTTGTTAGAACAAGATAATATAGATAGAAAGTAGAACTGGAGAAGCTGCAAATTGCAGTGTTCTATTCTTATTCTTGACAAATTCAAGCATATAGAATTATATTTATATACTATAATATTCTAATGTAGAGTTATAGTTGGATAAGGAGACTAAATATTTTCCTATGCCTAGCCTTTGTCAATGGAACTCTTGTTAGAATTGGAAACTGATTTACGTGTCTCAGTACTCCTCGTGCAACCTGATGGTGGTGAAGACACATTCAACTTTGATCGAAGAAGTTCAAACCTGGAAGAGGTTAAAGGTTTTGTGAGGATGTCAGCTAGTTGATCCTTTGACGATAAGAACCGAACCTTGAGATCTTTACGAGCTACTTTACCATGCACAAAATGAAAATCTATCTCAACATGCTTTGTACTGCATGAAATGAGTTTATTGAAAGATAAGCAACTCCAATATTGTCACACCATAGGAGCGGAGGTGTTGGAATAGGGGCACCTAATTCAGACAAAAGAGATTGAATCCATGTCAGTTCAACGGTTGCATCAGCTAAAGCCTTATATTCAAACTCGATAGACGATGTGGCGACAGTTTGTTGCTTTTTGGAGGACCAAGACACTAGAGCTGCTCCCATAAAAATGGCATAACTATCGGTAGATTTTCTATTATTCACAGACCCAGCCCAATCTGAGTCGGTAAAGAAGCTAAAAATGGGAGGAGCGGGTAATATGAAAACGAAATTGTTGAGTGTGCTTTAGATAGCGAAGGATTCGCTTCACTGCTGCCCGCTGATTCACCGTGGGATTATGCATAAATTCACTAGCTTTGTTAACCACAAACGCAAAATCAGGTCGAGTAAGTGTAACGTATAGCAATGCCCCAACAGTGCGCCGATATAAAGTTGCGTCATGAAATAAAGGGCTATCACCATTATGTAGCTTGGAGTTTACTGCCATAGGAGTTAGAGTGGGCTTACAGTTTTGCATACTTGCTTTAGAGAGCATATTTTGAATATGTTGTTGTTGGGACAATGAGATGCCATTCGACTGTTGTAGCACTTGAACACCAAGATCCGAGAAGGATGAGATTAATAGGCTCAAGATCATTTGATCTTGTTGTACCACTGTGTAGATGCTGGGTTGGGATTAGAGGTAGTTGTGCCGTCTATGGAGACTAAGGGAGTAGGGCAAGGGGCGCTTCCATCGATGTAACCGTGGAGATTTTGTCCACGAAGAAAAGGCAGTAATTGTGAGCACTAAAATAAGTAATTTGTCGCTGATAATTTGATAGATATGAAGTGATGAGCATGGTTAAGCGGTGAAGAGGAAGAGGACTGTGGAATTCCCGAAGATTGCGAAGACGTAGAGGAGGTTGGAGCGGCTTCTGATACCATGTTAGAACAAGATAATATAGATAGAAAGCAGAGCTGGAGAAGCTGCAAATTGTAGCGTTTTATTCTTATTCTTCAGAAATTCAAGCATATAGAATTATATTTATATACTATAATATTCTAATGTAGAGTTATAGTTGGATAAGGAGACTAAATATTTTCCTATCCCTAGCCTTTGTCTATGGAACTCTTGTTAGAGTTGGAGACTGATTTACGTGTTTGAATATATCTAATTTGCATACTTTGCCGCTTTTTAATTTTTTATGCTTAGTCGTTTGTTGTTTTTCCCATCATCTCGTACTTTCAGGGCTTTTTTCAAGCGTCTTTCACGTACTGAAGTTCAAAGTGAGACTGGTTTATCAATCTTACTGCTTCAGAATATCCACGAATGACTCAAGATGGTAAGTTTGCTACTTCTATGTGTTGTAGGTCGCCGATCGTATATTTCTTTATATTCTCCTTATTAGCTTCTTTTTACTTGGTTATTTGAACTTTTTTGGTGGAGTAATGGTACATTTTCTTCCTGGCATGTGCCATCAAGTAAATGCCTAAAATATAAAAGTTAAGCAAAAGAAAAACTTTGTTAGTTTCTTGACATAAGGGACTATGGCAGGACTAGAGGGCTAACAATGGGTAAAAGAATATTAACTAGAGGTATTATGTTTTGTTATAAATATACTAAACATCGAGCCTTAAGGAAATAAATTGAAAGGAATTTTGGGTCTTCTTGGTTGGAAAGGACCAAGAATCAATCCCACATACCTTGATTGAGGAGCTGAATTTGGGGAAAGACTTAGCTTGAATTTGAGCTCCAATTAAACCCTAGTCTTAAATCTTGAGAGGGGAAAGTAGAGAGTATTTGGGAGGTGATCTTATGAGGGGTAGAAGGTTTAAAGGGAATGAATTAAGAGGGGAGGGATATCAGCTGAATTAAGGGTTTAGGAGAGGTAAAAGTTCACAATTCATAATTAAAATAAACTGAAATTACATAAACACCATTAATGAATCAGGCAAAATTTGAACCGTCAAGTCCATATGGCCCCCTGCACGGTCCGTGAGTCATCACACGGACCATGAATGGTGACCGTGAACCATCACTTAGACAATCTTCACGGTATTCGATTCGTGTGTTACGTGTTTGCTGATTATGCCTCCTAAGCATACCACCTCCAAATGAGATGCCTCAGCCTCTAACATGGAGAATCCCCTACCAGAGGTCCCTACTCAGATAGGGACAAGAGAATGGGGTTGACCTGCTAGAGCTATTGGGGTTCCACAGACACCTATTGCTCAGGCAATCCCAACTTCAGAAGCAGAATTTAGGAGAGCCATTACTATGCTCACCCAGTTATGACCTCCCTGAGAGGTAGTCGGGGATCGCAGGCTCCTAGTTCTAGCTATTAGAGGTATTTTAGATGACTTATATATATAATAAGATTGATCTAATAAAGTTATCCTTATTAATAATAGATATCCACAGAGGAAAGTTCTTTTCCCCTGCACAGAAACTAATCATAGCAAGAATATATCAAACACGAAGAGCTAATAAAAGGATAATTGACTAGAACTAAAGATCCAAAAGTTTGACCATTCATAAGCAACTCATTATCAAACCACCAGAGTACGAACTAACATACACATTCTAAATAGCTCGGAAATATATACAATAGATTATCTAATTTACAATGTCCCATACCCCTCAAATATAAAGCTAAACCACAGATCCACAACCAATTTGATGTTGATAGCATCAATTTCATCCCAATCCTCCATCTCGAGTTGTAAAAAAGAATGTAAAGAGAAGTAATAAGACAACATATTATTGATTATATGAAGTGTAGGAAAGTGTATTCATGTACATATGTCCATTCTGAGAAACAAGAATAGAAGCATTGGTTGGTGAAGAAAGGAATGGAGAGAAACCTCATCCGAAGTCTGCTCAACCCCGAGACAACGAGCATCAAACAAGAAGGCAATACCATCGAAGTGCACAGATTGCCTATCACAGTAAGCATTCTAGTGTGCTTCTCTTGATCCTTAAAAACATCTCACCACCATCTTATAATAATTGGTCAATTTTTAGAGATTCTGCATACTAAAATATGGATTATCAACTATCGACTTTGAGAAATATTTCCACATGAATAAATTTCAATATTCATGTGGATAGATTTCTCAATGACGATAGTCGATGATCCATATTTTAGTATGCGGAATCTTTGAAATTGACCATTTTTTGTAGAATAGTGGTGAGGTTTTTCAAGATCAAGAGAAGCACACATCTGAGTGTGCTCATGAATGCTTACTATTATAGGCAATCTGTAGACTTTGATTGTATTGCCTTCTTGTTTGATGGTCGTCATCTCGGGGCTGGGCAGACTCCTGATGAGGTTTCTCTCTATTCGTTTTTCTTCACCAGCCAATGCTCCTCTTCCTGTTTCTCAGTATGGACATATGTCCATGTCCACATTTTTCCTACACTTCATATAATCAGTAATATGTTGTCTCATTACTTCTCTTTACATATTCTTTTTGACAGCTTGAAATAGAGGATTAGAATGAAATTGATGTTGTGCAGCATCAGATTGGTGGTGGATTTGTGGTTTAGCTTTATATATTGGACAGTGTAAATTAGATTATCTTCGATATATTGCCAAGCTATTTTAGGATGTGTATGTTAGCTCGTATTCTGGTGGTTTTTAATGAGTTGCTTATGGATGATCAAACTTTTGGATCTTTACTTCTAGTCAATTACCCTTTTATTAGCTCTTTGTGTTTGATGTATTCTTGCTATGATTAGTTTTTGTGCAGGGGAACAAACTTTTCTTTGTGGTATCTATTATTACTAAGGATACCTTTATTAGATCAATCTTATTATTATTATATATCAGTCATCTATAATTATATGCAGATATTCTAAAATAGTATTGTGGACAAGTAGAAATGAATGTAGTGATATACTATTTTAGAATATTTAATAATATTTGCATATTATTTTAGATGACTTATATATAATAAGATTGATCTGATAAAGTTATCCATATTAATAATGTACCACAGAGGAAAGTTTGTTTCCCCTGCACAGAAACTGATCATAGCAAGAATATATCAAACACCAAGAGCTAATAAAAGGATAATTGACTAGAACTAAAGATCCAAAAGTCTGACCATTCATAAGTAACTCATTATTGAACCACTAGAGTACGAACTAACATACACATTCTAAATAGCTCGGCAATATATACCAAAGATAATCTAATTTACGATGTCCCAAACCCCTCAGATATAAAGCTAAACCACATATCCACCACCAATTTGATGTTGTATAGCATCAACTTCATCCCAATCCTCCATCTCGAGTTGTCAAAAAGAATGTAAAGAGAAGTAATGAGACAACATATTATTGATTATATGAAGTGTAGGAAAGTGTAACATATGTCCATTCTGAGAAACTGGAATAGAAGCATTGGTTGGTGAAGAAAGGGAATGGAGAGAAACCTCATTCGAAGTCTACTCAACCCCGAGACAACGAGCATCAAACAAGAAGGCAATACCATCGAAGTGCACAGATTGCCTATCATAGTAAGCATTCTAGTGTGCTTCTCTTGATCCTGAAAAACACCTCACCACCATCTTACAATAATTGGTCAATTTTCAGAGATTCTGCATACTAAAATATGGATATCAACTTCGTCATTGAGAAATCTTTCTACATGAATAAATTTCAATATTCAAGTGGAAAGATTTCTCAATGACGATAGTCGATGATCCATATTTTAGTATGCGGAATCTCTGAAATTGACCATTTTTTGTAGAATGGTGGTGAGGTGTTTTTCAAGATCAAGAGAAGCACATATCTGAGTGTGTCCATGAATGCTTATTGTTATAGGCAATATGTAGACTTTGATTGTACTGCCTTCTTGTTTGATGGTCGTCATCTCGGGGCTGAGCAGACTCCTGATGAGGTTTCTCTCTATTCCTTTTTCTTCACCAACCAATGCTCCTCTTCCTGTTTCTAGGTATGGACATATGTCCATGTCCAAATTTTCCTACACTTCATATAATCAGTAATATGTTGTCTCATTACTTCTCTTTACATATTCTTTTTGACAGCTCGAGATAGAGGATTAGAATGAAATTGATGTTGTGCAGCATCAGATTGGTGGTGGATCTGTGGTTTAGCTTTATATATGAGGGGTTTTGGACAACATAAATTAGATTATCTTCGATATATTGCCGAGCTATTTAGGATGTGTATGTTAGCTCGTATTCTTGTGGTTCGATAATGAGTTGCTTATGGATGGTCAAACTTTTGGATCTTTACTTCTAGTCAATTATCCTTTTATTAGCTCTTTGTGTTTGATGTATTCTTGCTATGATTAGTTTTTGTGTAAGGGGAACAGACGTTTCTCTGTGGTATCTATTATTAATAAGGATACCTTTATTAGAGCGATCTTATAATTATATATAAGTCATCTATAATTATATGCAAATATTCTAAAATAGTATTGTGGACAAGTAGAAATGAATGTAGTGATATACTATTTTAGATATTTAATAATATTTGCATATTATTTTAGATGACTTATATATAAAAAGATTGATTTAATAAAGTTATCCTTATTAATAATAGATACCACATAGGAAAGTTTGTTTTCCCTGCACAGAAACTGATCATAGCAAGAATATATCAAACACCAAGAGTTAATAAAAGGATAATTGACTAGAACTAAAGATCCAAAAGTCTGACCATTTATATGCAACTCATTATCGAACCACCAGAGTACGAACAAACATACACATTCTAAATAGCTCGGCAATATATACCAAAGATAATATAATTTACGATGTCCCAAACCCCTCAGATATAAAGCTAAACCATAGATCCACCACCAATTTGATGTTGTATAGCATCAATTTCATCCCAATCCTCCATCTCGAGTTGTCAAAAAGAATGTAAAGAGAAGTAATGAGACAATATATTATTGATTATATGAAGTGTAGGCCGAAAGTGTAACATATGTCCATTCTGAGAAACAAGAATAGAAGCATTGGTTGGTGAAGAAAAGGAATGGAGAGAAACCTCATCCGAAGTCTGCTCAACCCTAAGACAACGAGCATCAAACAAGAAGGCAATACCATCGAAGTGCACTGATTGCCTATCACAGTAAGCATTCTAGTGTGCTTCTCTTTATCCTGAAAAACACCTCACCACCATCTTACAATAATTGGTCAGTTTTCAGAGATTCTGCATACTAAAATATGGATTATCAACTATCGTCATTGAGAAATCTTTCCACATAAATAAATTTCAATATTCATGTGGAAAGATTTCTCAATGATGATAGTCAATGATCCATATTTTAGTATGCAAAATCTCTGAAATTGACCCTTTTTTGTAGAATGGTGGTGAGGTGTTTTTCAAGATCAAGAGAAGCACACATCTGAGTGTGCTCATGAATGCTTACTGTTATAGGCAATCTGTTGACTTTGATTGTATTGCCTTCTTGTTTGATGGTCGTCATCTCGGGGCTGAGCAGACTCCTGATGAGGTTTCTCTCTATTCGTTTTTCTTTACCAACCAATGCTCCTCTTCCTGTTTCGCGGTATGGACATATGTCCATGTCCGCATATTCCTACACTTCATATAATTAGTAATATGTTGTCTCATTACTTCTCTTTACATATTCTTTTTGACAGCTCGAGATAGAGGATTAGGATGAAATTGATGTTGTGCAGCATCAGATTGGTGGTGGATCTGTGGTTTACCTTTGTATATGAGGGGTTTTGGACAACATAAATTAGATTATCTTCAATATATTGCCGAGCTATTTAGGATGTGTATGTTAGCTCGTATTCTGGTGGTTCGATAATGAGTTGCTTATGGATGGTTAGACTTTTGGATCTTTACTTCTAGTCAATTATCCTTTTATTAGCTCTTGGTGTTTGATGTATTCTTGCTATGATTAGTTTTTGTGCAGGGGGAACAGACTTTTCTCTGTGGTGTCTATTATTAATAAGGATACCTTTATTAGATCAATCTTATTATTATATATAAGTCATCTATAATTATATGCAAATATTCCAAAATAGTATTTTGGACAAGTAGAAATGAATGTAGTGAGTATTTGGTTTTTAAAAATAAAATATTCTAGTTGTAGTGTTGCCATGACATGCAAAGGGAATGGGTGTGTGGTATAACAAGAGAAGCGTTGAAGGCATTTAGTGTGTGGGAAGCACATGGTCCCCTTAATGCAATGCCTTTTCATTTCCTATTTCGAGCTATTATTTTCGATGCGCATCATAAAACGGTTAACGTCTTTCATCAAAATTAAATAAACTTAGGTCATGTTTATATAGTTCCTTTGGCAATATTGATTTGTAACATAATATTGCTTGAGCTACCCATGTTTTTGAGGCAAATCCTATCAAAGTCGATGCGTGCCGAAAACAAAGAAAGATACATTAGCTAATTTCTTTAGTAAAGTCAGTCTGAAATAAAACATCATTTTTAGTTCAATATTGATATTTATGTATTTTTCTCAATTTTAAAGATATTTTTCTGTTCTTTTTATTTAAAGTAATTGCTAAAAAATAAAATTACACACAATAATATTTTACTTGCATTCATATTATGACTTTTATCATGTATTTACGTGGTAATATTTAATTTGAAAGGTGGTGACTTTTTCGAAAAGTTGTGAGAATGATTTCCGAAGGAGTGTGTCTTTTTGTAATGCATATATTGAGTAATTATTAGTTATAATGAAGTAAAGAAATAATTCAAATCAACTCAAATTTGTTGAACTCATCAAATAAGAAATGTAAATTAAGGTTAATTATTAAAAAAAGAATTAACAGCCACAACATAAGTCATGATCAAGATTTGTCTTCCCAAAGCCACCTTGAGCCCGTCAACATTTGTCTTCCCAAAGCCACCTTGAGCCCATCAAGATTTGTGTTCCCAAAGCCACCTTGAGTGTAAAAGCAATCAAACATATTTATTGGTTGTCCGGGTTGTGTTTACTAGTGTAATACTAAAGTAAAAAAAGAAAATGTGATATGACATCTTTTTTAGTTCAATATTGATATTTATGTATTTTCTCAATTTCAAAATATTTTTCTCTTATTTTTATTTAAAGTAATTGCTAAAAAATAAAATTACACATGATAATATTTTATTTACAGGAAAAA
Organism: Solanum rostratum; assembly: GCA_029948455.1. NCBI lineage: Eukaryota > Viridiplantae > Streptophyta > Magnoliopsida > Solanales > Solanaceae > Solanum > Solanum rostratum. The sequence continues at coordinate 8,360,224 of CM057053.1, read as the reverse complement.
ACCTCTCTACTTCTATGAGGTAGTGGTAAGGTTTGCGTACATTCTGCCCTCCCTAGGCCCCACTTGTGAGATTCCACTGGGTATGTTGTTGTTGTTGTTGTATATCATATTTTTATCATGTATATATGTGGTAATATTTAATCGAAAAGGTTGTGACTTTTTAAAGTTGTGATTTTTTTCAAAAAGTTGTGAGAAGGATTGTAGGCTTTCCGAAGGGTTGTAACTTTTTGTAATACAAATATAGAGTAATTATTAATTATAGTAAAGTAAATAAATAATTCAAATCAACAAAAATTTGTTGAACTCATCAAATAAGAAATGTAAATTAAGGTTAATTATAAAAAATTAATAACCACAACATAAGTCATGATCAAGATTTATCTTTTCAAAGTCACCTTGAGCACATCAACATTTGTCATTCCAAAGCCACGTGTAATTATTTAATTTGAAAGGTTGTGACTTTTTCAAGGAGTTGTGATTTTTTTTTGAAAAGTTATGAGAATGATTGTAGGCTTTCCGAAGGATTTTGACTTTTTGTAATGCAAATATTGAATATTTATCAATTATAATAAAGTAAATAGATAATTCAAATCTACAAAAATTTGTTGAACTTATCAAATAAGAAATGTAAATTAATTAAAGTTAATTAAAAAAAATCAACAACCACAACATAAGTCATGATCAAGATTTGCCTTCCCAAACCTACCTTAAGCCCATCAACATTTGTCTTACGAAAGCCACTTTAAGTGTAAAAACAATCAACCATATTTACTGGTTGCTCGAGCTGCATTCACGATTGTAATACTAAAGTTAAAATCAAAATGTGATATGACATTCTTTTTAGTTCAATATTGATATTTATGTCTTTTTATGTAATGACCCTCAGGTCATTTTCGCGGCTCCGCGAATATTTTATCAGTTTGAGCATTTTCCAATGACCCCAGAACAGTTGTAATTTATTGACATTGATTGTTCGGTCGTTAGGTGAATTGCCCGACATTTATGTAGTGTTTTGAAAACGAGACATTATAACTGTAAATGAATTTTCAGGTAAAGTCCAAGTAAATGGCCTCGGAGCAGAATTTTGACGTTTCCATGAGCCCCGGAATGGTGAAATGAAATTAGTCTAGGGGGCATGTTCGCTGTAATATATATCCAGTTTTGCAACTTTAGCCTCTAAAATAGGTCAATAGTTGACTTTAGTCGATGTCCTTGGGAAGTGTGCCCCGAATGAAAATTTTGACCGCACCGTTGGATCTGGAACGTCGAGTTTGGTTTAGGAAGACCTTTTGTATGATTCACGAGGCTTCCATGTGTATTTTGGACCCTTCGAGAGATTTTCATATCGAGAAATGGGACCCATATTGGAATAAAACGACCTCCGATGGGAATTTCGATTGCACTATTGAGTGGCGAATGCCCTTTTTTATCAGATTTCATATATGAATTATATTTTCCCGACTCCAGATGAGACAGGAGCATCGAAATTAAGTTTGAGCAGTTGCTGAAAATTAAAAGGGAGGTGCTGATATGGCCTACTGAGAAGCTGCCACGTCGAGGTAACAACAACAACAACATACCCAGTGGAATCCCATAAGTGGGATTTGGGGATGGTAGAATGTACGTGGAGGCGGTTAAGAAATTTAAAAAGGAAAAAGAAAGAGAGAAAGCATGAAAGTTTTTGAAAATTTTCCAGAAACGAACGTGAAAAACCCAGCTTATACATAGAACATTCGAACTCGATTTCTCTCCCATTTTTGAGCCGATTTTTGTGATTCAAAATCCTAACTTATATATTTTTTCGAGAGGAACACTGTGAGAGCTTCGGAAACTGATTTTGACATATCGTTTAAGGTAAAAATTGGGCGTTTTGCTGCTGCATTATATTGTTATTTTCGAAAACTTCGTTATGTGATTTCTTATCCGTTTTAAGCCAGAGTTTGGTAAAATTTGGGTCTGTTTTATGTATATTTGCGAGACACACATCATGGTAATGTTGGAATTAATTGATAGCACTCCGTTTGGTGCAGAAATCTGATTTTAGCCGCTTGTCACGTTTTGATATTTTCGAAAAATTTGAAATGTGATATCTCAGCCATTTCTTATCGAAATTGAGTGGAGTTTGGGTCTAAACTGTACTACTTCTTGAAACCTATGCTGTGGTATATTCGGATTCTATTAATTTGACTGTATTTTAAAGAAATTTGGCCGGGAAGCAGTTGTACGTATATGTACTTTTCGAGAAGAAGTGTCATTTGGTTTTGGGTTGTTTCTGAATGTTGTGAGCCTTGTTTTGAGCTATAGACTCGGGGTGATGTAAGAATCACTTTATGGGGATTGGTTTGGCATTCTGGGTGTGAGCCCCATTTTCTCCGATTTAGTTGCAATTGACCTATTCTCCCCCCTGTTTCTTGAGATACATGTACAATGCTATGTCTCTGTTCGGTGACAGTTGTAGTTTGGGCCTACTCGTGTTTTGTCAAATTGTATCAGTACCGACAACTTAGGTTGGTTCAGTTGGGGTTCGGTGGTTCTCCAGACATGCTTACTCCTTGATCAGAGTTCCAATTTGTTACAATTACAGTAGTTCCCTATATTTTGAGCCTTCTACATTTATAGTATTTCACTCAGTCGGTCGATGATGCCTACTAGATACCTGTTATCAGTACTCACCCCTACATTTCTGCATCTTCCCATGGTGCAGGTCCATGTACTAGCCACAGTCGCTATGTTAGGGGTTCGAAGAAGATTCAGGAGGCATTGGTGAGCATCGGCGACTCTGGATATTCTGCAACCTCCTTCTGTTTTGACGCTCATCTTTTGTATTCAGACACTGGCCTTGTATATGTAGTTTGGATTTCTAAGTGTAGATTGCCATTCTATTTTATCTTGAGTCAATAGTAGCTTTATACAGTTGACTTCCAGGTTTTAGGCAGGTTTTAGTTATCCATATTATTGTATTTACTATGGTTTGACTAGAGGGCTAGGATAGGTATCCTGTGGCTTGCCTGTAGGTGAGATCTAACAGACACCATCATGATCGGGACTAGGTCATGACATTTTCTCAATTTCAAACATATTTTTCTTTTATTTTTATTCAAAGTAATTTCTAAAAATTAAAATTACAAATTATATATATACACACGATAACATTATATTTGCATTTATATTATGGTCAATTATAAAACAACTAACAACCACAACATAAGTCATGATCAAGATTTGTCTTCCCAAAGCCACCTTGAGCCCCTCACCTTTCATTATAATCCATGCCCCACGACTACTATGGGGCCATGCTCGATTAAAAAGAATTACACACGATATCTAAATTTTTTTACAATATTTGTCTATAATTTGTTGGCTTAACTCATAAACAGGCACAAAAAATTGTTCTCATTTTTCAATTAGACACCTAAACTAAGACAAGTTCCTAATAGACACCTCATCTGCTAAGATTTGATCCCATTAAATACTTTTATCCTACTTGGCACTCTCCACAATCCTTTTTCATGTTAATTGTACTGTTTTTTTAATTTTTCAGCCAAAAATAAATAGTTGCAGTCCAAGAATTTTTTTTTTCTTCATAAAAGTAGATTCTCAAAATTTCTTTTTCTTCATAAAAGTTAAAAAATTTTGAGAACCTACTTTTATAGAAAAAAAATTTTTGGACTGCAACTACTTATTTTTTGCTGAAAAATAAACAAACAGTACAATTAACATGAAAAAGGATAGTGGAGAGTGCCAAGTAGGATAAAAGTGTTTAATGAGATCAAATCTTAGTAGTTGAGGTGTCTATTAGGAACTTGTCTTAGTTTAGGTGTCTAAGTGAAAAATGAGGACAAGTTTAGGCATCTCTTTATGAGTTAAGCCAAAATTTTTCAATCCAACTTATCCTTACCAACCTACCTAAGAACCATATTTTACAATCCCTTCCTCTATCTTCTCTCAAAAAAATGTCGACTTCACAACCCCCGAAAACAAAACCTTGCCAATTCACAGCCTCTCCGGAGGTTATAGAGAAGCTCCCTTACGAGAAACAGGATGCCTGTGAGTCACTAGAGGAGGAAATGCATGAGCGTTTGATAAGACTCATTCAGTGGAAGGGTAGCACTGGACTCAGATGATTCTCTTGGAAGACGCCTTCCCCTTGGCTCAAACATTTGACGCCTTTTAGAAAGTCACAAAGAAGTATCCTAACATTGACTTCAATTGAGGTTGATAGAGAGACAAATTCAATTGCTAATTCAAGGCACGAGATTCCGGATGATAGTGCATCCAATATCAACACCAAGAAGAAGAATTGTCAATGATTACTATTGTTGTACGTTTGTGCAATAGTGTCGTTGGTAATGCAGTGCATGTTGCAGTGATGTTACTGATATTTTGTTGTCATTTTATTTGCTTCAGTGCATGGGTATGCTTGTTTTTGATATTGTAACATATTTTGTCGGTAATGTAGTGCACGGGTGTGTGTTTTTGAAATTGTAAGATATTTTGTTGGTAATGCAATGCTTGGGTATGTATGGTTTTTTTTGTTGTTCGTAATGAAAATGTTGCCTGCTTTAACAGGAGGTGGAATCAGAGTATATGTGATTACTTGTTAAGTTAAATTCTACAGCCAAGGTTGTCTTGTTCGACTACGCTTGTTTGGTCGGCGACATTGTTTGGTCAAAATCAATACAAATTTCTCCTAAATAAAATTAGGTGTAACACCATCACTTCAAAATCAATTAAAATAAAGAAGTTGGGATCACGAATTACCTACCTAATCGACAAAAATAATGGATCTAAACAAGTTTATCAAGACATGAATAATCCAACACGCAGCCAGTATTTCAACCAATGTAGAACATAGATAACGACTAATATGTCAAAATCATCACAAATTATATCAAATTATTTCAACGAGTAGTGCTAAAGTTCTAACTAAATCAGGCGAAACTAAGAACCAGAGTGAAAAATTCAACTCACAATCACACAAACTCCGATTTAAATTCAACGAAAAAGAATTAAAAGAAGTGAATGAAAAGCGAAATCGGACGTTGAATCAGAAATGCTCCTTAATATTCTTTTTTTTTTAATTTTTAAGGAACAATGCCAAATTATTTTTCAAAAAAATCAAAACTTGAGAAAGAAACAATGTAGTGAACTCAAAAGGTGGGCTTTTCATATAGAACTTGCAATTGCTATTATTAGCTAATCCAAGTAATAAGAAGAGTGAATTTACAAACAAAAATAAATTTACAGGGGCACGTCCAATTAGTAGTAACAATGAGAATGCACTCTAGTAATTTTCAAATAATGAAAACAGGGAAAAACATCATTAAACTCCACAAAAATCAATAATCCATAGCTGGGAGAACAGGTAATCACCTTGGATATACAATACTGTCGGAGAATTTGGCCCCACAAAGATCGAACACATCATATTCTTAACAGTTCGAAGCCATAAAGCCACAACAATTCTTAACACTTCGAACACATAAAGCCACAACAATTAAAGCCAAAATTGAAACTTGAAGGCAAAAACCAAATAAAGATAGCAATCACACAACACTCAAAACTGGGGCGGCATCATAATTCTTATCTAGACATTATCTATTTCCACCACCTCTACCAGCCCTTCTACGTCCAACCCCTCTCCCATCACCCCTCCGATCTTGACTAGTCTCACCCTCTTGGGCTGCCTCATAATAAGATGATTCCATCGACCACCGCCTCTCCTAAATATGTTATCCCGAGCAGATCTATTTTTGTTCATTTGAAGCCTTCCACGTGAGCGCACTTCCCTTGGATTATTTTTCTCAAGTATGTTTGGCATAAAATGATCATCTTGGGTTTTAACTTCACCAGAATAGCGTAGCTAACACACAAAGATCGGCTTCCTTGTCAGGAAAACAATTGAAACGATATCAAGAAAAAGACTATTTTGCTTGCAGACGAATATAGGAGCCACTAATTAGTTCAATCATTTAGAGGATTAATTTGTAGCCTACTTACCTATGTTATTTTCTTTTCTTCTACATAACACCCCTTTATCATCAAGAAAAGTATTCTCCTTCTCGTTTCAATTTATGTGAAACGATTGGAATATTCAAACTCATCAAAGTTTTTCTTTGATTGAAATTACTTTATAATATTTCTTTTAGTTGTTAAATTTCAAAAAATCTAAAGCGTTCAAATGCACAATCAAAATTTAGAAGTTTAAATCTTGACCGAGAGTCTCTTTGGTGCTTTAGAAGTTACAAATTACGTGGTAATTGGAGGCGAATCATGCTTTCTAGTACTAGACAAATTTATAGCTAAGTGGATTAATTCATTTTGACCAAATGATATATGTTAGTGGGAATGCAGGATTTTGATAGTTGTGTGAGTTCACTAAACGTGAAAGGTTCCAGACAGAGTATTAAGTCAATATATACCTTTAACAATTGATGATACATATTCATGGTTGATAATTGGTTGGTTTCTTCAAATAAAAAATATATTTTCATATGAGAGTTGGGGCCAATTATATATGTAATTCTTTCAAGAACACTGACCTTGAACACTATAAATATATAGTTATAAACTTAATTTTTCAAACTTGAGAACAAGAACAAGTCAATCAAATTGCACAATTCTGCATATGAGTTAATTTGACATATGAACTTCACAGTAAAACAACAATTCTACAGATTTTTTTTCATTATAATCAAACTGCAAATTTCGATTCAATTCTTTAAATCTGCAAACAACATCAACTCACTAACCTAACCAACTAATAAAACTATTGTAACACAAACCATACTACATCATCTTGGCAGCAATAAACCAAAGAATAACAACCCAAAAAATTACAAGGAATCTTATCAATTAATACACTTTCAATTCCAACTTCGAAAAATTATCATTCAAGTTGTCTCCATTCTTCAAATTTGCACTTGTACTACCATCCTTCAGCTCCAACTTTGACATTTTTTTCTTTCTTTCTCCAAATCTGAAAATTCATTATTAGCAGTCATATTTTTCAGATTAGAAATTTCAGCACCATCCATATTTTCCATAATTTTTTTCAAATGGTTTCTTTCCTTGCAAATTGAATCCAATTCAACTTTTTGATTATAAATCATCATTGACATACGAGGTATGAGTTTTTCATCTAACCAATCCATTGCCTTTTTACATAAAAACAATTAAACAGAATAAAATGTTAATTAAAATTCATTGAAAAGTATTTTTTTAATTTTTTTACGAAATTAAAATAAAATAAAATATCATTATTTATTTATTTATTCTTTTCAATACCAAACAAATGAGGTTGATTTTGATTGTATTTAATTTTTTCGAAAAACTTTCAAACCTCCGGAAGACGGTATATTATTTGTAAAGTTGGTAATTTTGGAGGAGAAGTTAAGATGTAGATGGAAACTACTAATTAGTGGTTATTATCCAAAAACGCATAACCCTATGGGTAAACAATTTGAGAAAATCCTAGTGGTTACTACCCAAAAGGGCATAAATTTCAATTGGCATTTTATGTTGAACCAATTTGTGCCATTTAGCATTACCTTTAATTTAATCTATGAAGTGAAAAAATAAAAGAAATATTTTTTTTACGTTCAACTTTCAATGATTTTTTCTGTATTGATTCTTTGTGTTTTCCTTTTTTGAGGTTTGTTATTTTTGGCTCCGGACCTTATTAATGAGTAATTATTGATGTGCTAGATATTATTTAGATTACATAAGTCTTAGCTAAAAAATATGGTGAGCTTTTAGGGTTTAAAAAATATGTACAACTTGTTCCTGTTTTCTCTTATTTTATTTTTTCTGCATGAATTCTCGTAATATTGGAAACTTTTGATCTAATTTTAGTAAAAAAAAAAAAGGATTTCATTTTTTGATATTCTATTGTACTAGTTGAGAAACTAGAAGAGTACGAGTTCATTGAACAAAAACAACTTATGAAGAATTTGATGATATATATGTGGTCTTCATGTTCTTGCATCTTTTTTTTAGTTTCAAATATGCCTATGACTTTTCCAAAGTTCTTGTTAATGATCTTTTTACATTTTCTCTTTTTATTCTTATTTATTTTTACCGTTTTCATGAACGTCCTTATGGTGCTTTCAATCCTTAGCGAGATCAAGAAAGCAAACAATGCAGCTAACTTCAAAAAGAAAAAAACCTCTTCCCTAGAATAAGAATCGATAAATGAGTAGATTAAGAGTGCTCACTTGTTATTTATTTCATAGTTTCATGATCTTTCTTATGATGCTTTCAAATCTTAGCGAGACCAAGAAAGCAAACAATGCAGATAATTCCAAAATAAATATTCTTTGGATAAAACAAATTGAAAAATAATGAGCAGGTTGAAAAGCCAACTTGTTCGGAATGTACAAAAGAATTAAAGAAACATCTTAAATTAAAGTTCCATAAGGAGTTTGACCAATTAAAAATGGAGGTTAATTTCCTTTTCATCAAATATTCATTCATAACATGCTCTAATAAAATTGATTATTGATTTTATCTAACCTCTTTTTCTTTTTGGCAGTATATGAAAAGTTGGCAATAATTTTTGTCAATTTTGTGAAGACAATACTTGATGCAAAGTAGATTTGGACCCAAGAGATTTCTAGAAAAATCACATCTTTCTTTCTAGAAATTGATTAGTAAATTAGGATGAAATTGAAATAATTATATTTTTAGATTTAGTTGTTCTTATATTTCCTGTACCTTGACTTCGTTGAAATGTATTATATAGTTTTTCTCACTATTTTGGTTTTTTGTCCATCTTTTATATTTTATTTATTTATTTATTTATTATTATTATTTTATTACATATAAAAGAGGAAGTTGGAGTCAGTGACGTGGTGCAACCACAACACAATATTGTTGTTTTAAAAAAATATATAAAATGTATGAAATTAGACTCCTACTTTAACATGTATGAGATCTGCTTAAACAACACTTCACCAGAAAGATGCAACCAAATTACTATTCCATCTCTCTCCTTTTTAGACATTGAAATTCAATTATCACAACTCTAACGCTGATAATGGAAGTCCAAAGTCTGGGTAAGGCTCTGGAACCTCGATGGATCAAATGTTTGCATAGCTGGATCAGACAATCCATGATAGAAGAGAAGAAATAAGTGAGCCAACCGCCCAACCAAGCAAAAAAAAAAAAACTGAAAATAGAATACGTTTCAATATTTTCTTCGGGTTGCTAACTCAACAGTACAGTACTTGGCTATCAAAAGAAGAATTCATTTTGGTTGAACCGCAATCCTATTTAGATTCTGTCGGGTGAATACTGAAGAATCAAAAAGAATTCGTTGACTGATATTGCCCATCACCATTTAGCTATGTAACTGTCACCGTAATTCTCATAGCAAGTTGTTGATCATATCCAATTTTGGCCTAACTTTTTAAAAGAATTCATACTTTTATATTACTACTTTTAGTTCTTGTTAAAATAATTATTTTATGTTAAATTACATGTTTTTATTTATTTATCGTTGGTAATATTTGTTTTGTTCATTTTACATTGTTAACACAGTGTAATAATTTATTTTTCCTTGTCCAGATAAAATTATAGGCAAATATATTTAGTTGGCCCACAATTTAGGCCCATGATTTTGGCCTATTAGGTTTTAAATTATTTATATAGGTTGACTTAAATAAAATAGACATTTTAATCTTAGAAAACCCTAAAAAAATATATTATCTCTTCTTTCCCATTTTCCCAATAGCTGCCACCCCGGAAAAGCCACCTGAGAAAACCCCAAAAAACCTGCCGGAAAACCCCCCTAAAACCCATCTCCATGGCTGCTCATCTCCGAGCTTCCACCACCCGCGATCCCTGCTGCCCAGACGCCGCGAAACAGCAACCAAACAACCACCATCGAAGTAGCAGCAGCAACAACGAGCTCCATCGGAAAACCCCAACTCAGAGGAACCAACCAGGCTGTCCAAAACAAACTGATTCTAAACCCACTGCCTCCGCTCCTCTCTTCGGCAAGGTAATCCTTTACCTCATTACAGATCTGATCACCTCTTTTATGTATGCATCTCCTTCATCTTCATTTTTCTGCTCACAGTGCTTTTGGTTCTTCATTTAAGTTGAACTTTTTATTTTATTGCTTTTCGGGTGTATATATATGTTTTTATATATTATTACTTTAATACTTTCAATTCTTATTTTTGATTTTGGATTTCTATGATATCTGTAGATTCGTGTTTGTTTTATTCATAAGTTGATCATCAATTTCTGTTCATAATTTTATCACTCTTTGATTTTGATGCATTTTTCTAAGAAATTTTCAGTAACTTGTCTTAATCCCTCTTTGTTTATTGTTACCTGTCATTTTATTTTATATTTATTAGTTTCATAAGATTTTGGTGGAGTTAACATCTTTAGTGTTTATTTTGTATGCTTATTTTATTGTTATTGTTACGTTACGTTTTAATATAGTATAGTTAAATTATAGTTTGTCATTGTTCCCCATTTTGGCGTATTATTTCATTATTTTTATGCCTTTGTCATAAGTTCGTTAACTTGGCCGACGAAAAATCTATCCGTCTGATTTCGAGGCCGACAAAAAAAGTTAGTTTATATTTATATTTGTTACATGTTAAAATTCAAGTTTTCTAGTTTAAGTTCATTAGTTGCTAAACTTGGTCAATGAAAAATATATCCGTCGAATTTCAAAGATCTGAGCAAGGCTTGGTAACGTCGATGGATCAGATGCTTGCATAGCTGGATCCGACAATCCTTGATAGAAGAGAAGAAGTAAGTGAGCCAACTGCCCAACGCCAAGAAAAATAATTTAAAAATAGAATACGCAACAACTTACCTTTGATGGTTACCACAAGGAAAATGAACGGGTCTACCCCATCAAGGGGTGATTGCATATCTTCATCATCATCACTAAAATCGTCATGGGAGTCGTTATTGTCATAATCCTCATCATGTGAACGGAAAGCTTTTGCCTACAAAAGCAGACAAGATGTTAAAGCTTTTAGAAACGCTAATTCTAATGGTGACGTTCTTTATCTTGAAATAGAGGCATCCAGGCCTCAATCTGTAATAAACTATCCTACAAGAAGCCATCACAGAGGTAATCTACAGAAACGTACTTCAAATTCCTTCATGTTCTGAGGCACAAAAATTTTTAGTACCAAACTCATGGCATTGACTACAAAACCAACATATCGATATATCATAACTCAAACACCATAGATATGCTGCTTTCTATTTCTCTCTCAAATTCATTGCAACTGTCACACCAAATACCCATGCACTGCATATATCACTTTCTACTCGTACTCATTAGACATTATCTTGTTAGAACAAGATAATATAGATAGAAAGTAGAACTGGAGAAGCTGCAAATTGCAGTGTTCTATTCTTATTCTTGACAAATTCAAGCATATAGAATTATATTTATATACTATAATATTCTAATGTAGAGTTATAGTTGGATAAGGAGACTAAATATCTTCCTATGCCTAGCCTTTGTCTATGGAACTCTTGTTAGAATTGGAAACTGATTTACGTGTCTCAGTACGCCTCGTGCAACCTGATGGTGGCGAAGACACATTCAACTTTGATCGAAGTAGTTCAAACCTGGAAGAGGTTAAAGGTTTTGTGAGGATGTCAGCTAGTTGATCCTTTGACGATAAGAACCGAACCTTGAGATCTTTACGAGCTACTTTACCATGCACAAAATGAAAATCTATCTCAACATGCTTTGTACTGCATGAAATGAGTTTATTGAAAGATAAGCAACTCCAATGTTGTCACACCATAGGAGCGGAGGTGTTGGAATAGGGGCACCTAATTCAGACAAAAGAGATTGAATCCATGTCAGTTCAACGGTTTCATCAGCTAAAGCCTTATATTCAAACTCGATAGACGATGTGGCGACAGTTTGTTGCTTTTTGGAGGACCAAGACACTAGGGCTGCTCCCATAAAAATGGCATAACCATCGGTAGATTTTCTATTATCCACAGACCCAGCCCAATCTGAGTCGGTAAAGAAGCAAAAAATGGGAGGAGCGGGTAATATGGAAACGAAATTGTTGAGTGTGCTTTAGATAGCGAAGGATTCGCTTCACTTCTGCCCCCTGATTCACCGAGGGATTATGCATAAATTGACTAGCTTTGTTAACCACAAACGCAAAATCAGGTCGAGTAAGTGTAACGTATTGGAATGCCCCAACGATGCGCCGATATAAAGTTGCGTCATGAAATAAAGGGCTATCACCATTATGTAGCTTGGAGTTTACTGCCATAGGAGTTAGAGTGGGCTTACAGTTTTGCATACCTGCTTTAGAGAGCATATTTTGAATATATTGTTGTTGGGACAATGAGATGCCATTCGACTGTTGTAGCACTTGAACACCAAGATCCGAGAAGGATGAGATTAATAGGCTCAAGATCATTTGATCTTGTTGTACCACTGTGTAGACGCTAGGTTTGGATTAGAGGTAGTTGTGCCATCTATGGAGACTAAGGGAGTAGGGCAAAAGGTGCTTCCATCGATGTAACCGTGGAGATTTTGTCCACGAAGAAAAGGCAATAATTGTGGCGCTAAAATAAGTAATTTGTCGCTGATAGTTTGATAGATATGAAGTGATGAGCATGGTTAAGCGGCGAAGAGGAAGAGGACTGTGGAATTCCCGAAGATTGCGAAGACGTAGAGGAGGTTGGAGCAGCTTCTGATACCATGTTAGAACAAGATAATATAGATAGAAAGCAGAGCTGGAGAAGCTGCAAATTGTAGCGTTTTAATCTTATTCTTCAGAAATTCAAGCATATAGAATCATATTTATATACTATAATATTCTAATGCAGAGTTATAGTTGGATAAGGAGACTAAATATTTTCCTATCCCTAGCCTTTGTCTATGGAACTCTTGTTAGAGTTGGAGACTGATTTACGTGTTTGAATATATCTAATTTGCATACGTTGCCGCTTTTTTATTTTTTATGCTTAGTCGTTTGTTGTTTTGCACATCATCTCTTACTTTCAGGGCTTTTTTCAAGCGTCTTTCACGTACTGAAGTTCAAAGTGAGACTGGTTTATCAATCTTACTGCTTCAGAATATCCACTAATGACTCAAGATGGTAAGTTTGCTACTTCTATGTGTTGTAGGTAGTCGATCGTATATTTCTTTATATTCTCTTTATTAGCTTCTTTTTACTTGGTTATTTGAACTATTTTGGTGGAGTAATGGTACATTTTCTTCCTGGCATGTGCCATCAAGTAAATGCCTAAATTATAAAAGTTAAGCAAAAGAAAAACTTTCTTAGTTTCTTGACATAAGGGACTATGTCAGGACTAGAGGACTAACAATGGGTAAAAGAATAATAACTAGAGGTATTATGCTGTGTTATAAATATACTAAACATCGAGCCTTAAGGAAATAAATTGAAAGGAATTTTGGGTCTTCTTGGTTGGAAGGGACCAAGAATCAATCCCACATACCTTGATTGAGGAGCTGAATTTGGGGAAAGACTTAGCTTGAATTTGAGCTCCAATTAAACCCTAGTCTTGAATCTTGAGAGGGGAAAGTAGAGAGTATTTGGGAGGTGATCTTATGAGGGGTAGAAGGTTTAAAAGGAATGAATTAAGAGGGGAGGGATATCAGCTGAATTAAGGGTTTAGGATAGGTAAAATTTCACAATTCATAATTAAAATAAACTGAAATTACATAAACACCATTAATGAATCGGGCAAAATTTAAATCGTCAAGTCCATATGGCCCCCTACACGGTCCGTGAGTCATCACACGGACCATGAACAGTGATTGTGAACCATCACTTAGACAATCTTCACGGTATTCGATTCGTGTGTTACGTGTTTGCTGATTATGCCTCCTAAGCATACCACCTCCAAACGAGATGCCTCAGCCTCCAACATGGAGAATCCCCTACCAGAGGTCCCTACTCAGATAGGGACAAGAGAATGGGGTTGACCTGCTAGAGCTATTGGGGTTCCACAGACACCTATTGCTTAGGCAATCCCAACTTCAGAAGCAGAATTTAGGAGAGCCATTACTATGCTCACCCAGTTATGACCTCCCTGAGAGGTAGTCGGGAATCGCTGGCTCCTAGTTCTAGCTATCAGAGGTATTTTAGATGACTTATATATAATAAGATTGATCTAATAAAGTTATCCTTATTAATAATAGATACCACAGAGGAAAGTTCTTTTCCCCTGCACAGAAACTAATCGTAGCAAGAATATATCAAACACCAAGAGCTAATAAAAGGATAATTGACTAGAACTAAAGATCCAAAAGTCTGACCTTTCATAAGCAACTCATTATCAAACCACCAGAGTACGAACTAACATACACATTCCAAATAGCTCGGCAATATATACAATAGATTATCTAATTTACAATGTCCCATACCCCTCAGATATAAAGCTAAACCACAGATCCACCACCAATTTGATGTTGTATAGCATCAATCATCCCAATCCTCCATCTCGAGTTGTAAAAAAGAATGTAAAGAGAAGTAATGAGACAACATATTATTGGTTATAAGAAGTGTAGGAAAGTGTATACATGTACATATGTCCATTCTGAGAAACAAGAATAGAAGCATTGGTTGGTGAAGAAAAGGAATGGAGAGAAACCTCATACGAAGTCTGCTCAACCTCGAGACAACGAGCATCAAACAAGAAGGCAATACCATCGATGTGCACAGATTGCCTATCACAGTAAGCATTCTAGTGTGCTTCTCTTGATCCTGAAAAACACCTCACCACCATCTTACAATAATTGGTCAATTTTTAGAGATTCTAAATACTAAAATATGGATTATCAACTATAGTCTTTGAGAAATATTTCCACATGAATAAATTTCAATACTCATGTGGAAAGATTTCTCAATGACGATAGTCGATGATCTATATTTTAGTATGCGGAATCTTTGAAATTGACCATTTTTTGTAGAATGGTGGTGAGGTGTTTTTCAAGATCAAGAGAAGCACACATCTGAGTGTGCTCATGAATGCTTACTATTATAGGCAATCTGTAGACTTTGATTGTAATGCCTTCTTCTTTGATGGTCGTCATCTCGGGGCTGAGCAGACTCCTGATGAGGTTTCTCTCTATTCATTTTTCTTCACCAGCCAATGCTCCTCTTCCTGTTTCTCAGTATGGACATAGGTCCATGTCCACAATTTTCCTACACTTCATATAATCAGTAATATGTTGTCTCAGTACTTCTCTTTACATATTATTTTTGACAGCTTGAGATAGAGGATTAGAATGAAATTGATGTTGTGCAGCATCAGATTGGTGGTGGATTTGTTGTTTAGCTTTTATATATGAGGGATTTTGGAAAGCGTAAATTAAATTATCTTTGATATATTGCCAAGCTATTTTAGGATGTGTATGTTAGCTCGTATTCTGGTGGTTTTTAATGAGTTGCTTATGGATGGTCAAACTTTTGGATCTTTACTTCTAGTCAATTATCCGTTTATTAGCTCTTTGTGTTTGATGTATTCTTGCTATGATTAGTTTTTGTGCAGGGGAACAAACTTTTCTTTGTGGTATCTATTATTACTAAGGATACCTTTATTAGATCAATCTTATTATTATATATCAGTCATCTATAATTATATGCAAATATTCTAAAATAGTATTGTGGACAAGTAGAAATGAATATAGTGATATACTATTTTAGAATATTTAATAATATTTGCATAATATTTTAGATAACTTATATATAATAAGATTGATCTGATAAAGTTATCCATGTTAATAATGTACCACAATAGAAAGTTTGTTTCCCCTGCACAGAAACTGATCATAGCAAGAATATATCAAACACCAAGAGCTAATAAAAGGATAATTGACTAGAACTAAAGATCCAAAAGTCTGACCATTCATAAGCAACTCATTATTGAACCACTAGAGTACGAACTAACATACACATTTTAAATAGCTCGGCAATATATACCAAAGATAATCTAATTTACGATGTCCCAAACCCCTCAGATATAAAGCTAAACCACATATCCACCACCAATTTGATGTTGTATAGCATCAACTTCATCCCAATCCTCCATCTCGAGTTGTCAAAAAGAATGTAAAGAGAAGTAATAAGACAACATATTATTGATGATATGAAGTGTAGGATAGTGTAACATATGTCCATTCTGAGAAACAAGAATAGAAGCATTGGTTGGTGAAGAAAAGGAATGGAGTGAAATCTCATCCGAAGTCTGCTCAACCCCGAGACAACGAGCATCAAACAAGAAGGCAATACCATCGAAGTGCACAGATTTCCTATCACAGTAAGCATTCTAGTGTGCTTCTCTTGATCCTGAAAAACACCTCACCACCATCTTACAATAATTGGTCAATTATTAGAGATTCTGCATACTAAAATATGGATTATCAACTATCGTCTTTGAGAAATATTTCCACATGAATAAATTTCAATATTCATGTGGAAAGATTTCTCAATGACGATAGACGATGATCTATATTTTAGTACGCGGAATCTTTGAAATTTACCATTTTTTGTAGAATGGTGGTGAGGTGTTTTTCAAGATCAAGAGAAGCACACATCTGAGTGTGCTCATGAATGCTTACTATTATAGGCAATCTGTAGACTTTGATTGAATTGCCTTCTTGTTTGATGGTCGTCATCTCGGGGATGAGCAGACTCCTGATGAGGTTTCTCTCTATTCGTTTTTCTTCACCAGCCAATGCTCCTCTTCCTGTTTCTCAGTATGGACATAGGTCCATGTCCACAATTTTCCTACACTTCATATAATCAGTAATATGTTGTCTCAGTACTTCTCTTTACATATTATTTTTGACAGCTTGAGATAGAGGATTAGAATGAAATTGATGTTGTGCAGCATCAGATTGGTGGTGGATTTGTTGTTTAGCTTTATATATGAGGGATTTTGGACAGCGTAAATTAGATTATCTTCGATATATTGCCAAGCTAGTTTAGGATGTGTATGTTAGCTCGTATTCTGGTGGTTTTTAATGAGTTGCTTATGGATGGTCAAACTTTTGGATCTTTACTTCTAGTCAATTATCCTTTTATTAGCTCTTTGTGTTTGATGTATTCTTGCTATTATTAGTTTTTGTGCAGGGGAACAAACTTTTCTTTGTGGTATCTATTATTACTAAGGATACCTTTATTAGATCAATCTTATTATTATATATCAGTCATCTATAATTATATGCAAATATTCTAAAATAGTATTGTGGACAAGTAGAAATGAATATTGTGATATACTATTTTAGAATATTTAATAATATTTGCATAATATTTTAGATGACTTATATATAATAAGATTGATCTGATAAAGTTATCCATATTAATAATGTACGACAGAGGAAAGTTTGTTTCCCCTGCACAGAAACTTATCATAGCAAGAATATATCAAACACCAAGAGCTAATAAAAGGATAATTGACTAGAACTAAAGATCCAAAAGTCTTACCATTCATAAGCAACTCATTATTGAACCACTAGAGTACGAACTAACATACACATTTTAAATAGCTCGTCAATATATACCAAAGAGAATATAATTTACGATGTCCCAAACCCCTCAGATATAAAGCTAAACCACATATCCGCCACCAATTTGATGTTGTATAGCATCAACTTCATCCCAATCCTCCATCTCGAGTTGTCAAAAAGAATGTAAAGAGAAGTAATAAGACAACATATTATTGATGATATGAAGTGTAGGATAGTGTAACATATGTCCATTCTGAGAAACAGGAATAGAAGCATTGGTTGGTGAAGAAAAGGAATGGAGAGAAACCTCATCCGAAGTCTGCTCAACCCCGAGACAACGAGCATCAAACAAGAAGGCAATACCATCGAAGTGCACAGATTGCCTATCACAGTAAGCATTCTAGTGTGCTTCTCTTGATCCTGAAAAACACCTCACCACCATCTTACAATAATTGGTCAATTTTTAGAGATTCTGCATACTAAAATATGGATTATCAACTATCGTCTTTGAGAAATATTTCCACATGAATAAATTTCAATATTCATATGGAAAGATTTCTCAATGACGATAGTCGGTGATCTATATTTTAGTATACGGAATCTTTGAAATTGACCATTTTTTGTAGAATGGTGGTGATGTGTTTTTCCAGATCAAGAGAAGCACACATCTGAGGGTGCTCATGAATGCTTACTATTATAGGCAATCTGTAGACTTTGATTGTATTGCCTTCTTGTTTGATGGTCGTCATCTCGGGGCTGAGCAACTCCTGATGAGGTTTCTCTCTATTCGTTTTTCTTCACCAGCCAATGCTCCTCTTCCTTTTTCTCAGTATGGACATATGTCCATGTCCACATTTTCCCTACACTTCATCTAATCAGTAATATGTTGTCTCATTACTTCTCTTTACATATTCTTTTTGACAGCTTGAGATAGAGGATTAGAATGAAATTGATGTTATGCAGCATCAGATTAGTGGTGGATTTGTGGTTTAGCTTTATATATGAGGGATTTTGGACAGCGTAAATTAGATTATCTTCGATATATTGCCAAGCTATTTTAGGATGTGTATGTTAGCTCGTATTCTGGTGGTTTTTAATGAGTTGCTTATGGATGGTCAAACTTTTGGATCTTTACTTCTAGTTAATTATCCTTTTATTAGCTCTTTGTGTTTGATGTATTCTTGCTATGATTAGTTTTTGCGAAGGGGAACAAACTTTTCTTTGTGGTATCTATTATTACAAAGTATACCTTTATTAGATCAATCTTATTATTATATATCAGTCATCTATAATTATATGCAAATATTCTAAAATAGTATTGTGGACAAGTAGAAATGAATGTAGTGATATACTATTTTAGAATATTTAATAATATTTGCATATTATTTTAGATGACTTATATATAATAAGATTGATCTGATAAAGTTATCCATATGAATAATTAATGTACCACAGAGGAAAGCTTGTTTCCCCTGCACAGAAACTGATCATAGCAAGAATGTATCAAACACCAAGAGCTAATAAAAGGATAATTGACTAGAACTAAAGATCCAAAAGTCTGACCATTTATAAGCAACTCATTATTGAACCACTAGAGTATGAACTAACATACACATTCTAAATAGCTCGGCAATATATACCAAAGATAATCTAATTTACGATGTCCTAAACCCCTCAGATATAAAGCTAAACCACATATCCACCACCAATTTGATGTTGTATAGCATCAACTTCATCCCAATCCTCCATCTCGAGTTGTCAAAAAGAATGTAAAGAGAAGTAATGAGCCAACATATTATTGATTATATGAAGTGTAGGAAAGTGTAACATATGCCCATTCCTAGAAACAGGAATAGAAGCATTGGTTGGTGAAGAAAAGGAATGGAGAGAAACCTCATTTGAAGTCTGCTCAACCCCGAGACAACGAGCATCAAACAAGAAGGCAATACCATCGAAGTGCACAGATTGCCTATCACAGTAAGCATTCTAGTGTGCTTCTCTTGATCCTGAAAAACACCTCACCACCATCTTACAATAATTGGTCAATTTTTAGAGATTCTGCATACTAAAATATGGATTATCAACTATCGTCTTTGAGAAATATTTCCACATGAAATAAATCTCAATATTCATGTCGAAATATTTCTCAATGACGATAGTCGATGATCCATATTTTAGTATGCGAAATCTTTGAAATTGACCATTTTTTGTAGAATGGTGGTGAGGTGTTTTTCAAGATCAAGAGAAGCACACATCTGAGTGTGCTCATGAATGCTTACTATTATAGGCAATCTGTAGACTTTGATTGTATTGCCTTCTTGTTTGATGGTCGTCATCTCGGGGCTGAGCAGACTCCTGATGAGGTTTCTCTCTATTCGTTTTTCTTCACCAGCCAATGCTCCTCTTCATGTTTCTAGGTATGGACATATGTCCATGTCCACATTTTCCTACACTTCATATAATCAGTAATATGTTGTCTCATTCTTTCTCTTTACATATTCTTTTTGACAGCTCGAGATAGAGGATTAGAACGAAATTGATGTTGTGCAGCATCAGATTGGTGGTGGATCTGTGGTTTAGCTTTATATATGAGGGGTTTTGGACAGCGTAAATTAGATTATCTTCGATATATTCCCGAGCTATTTAGGATGTGTATGTTAGCTCGTATTCTTGTGGTTCGATAATGGGTTGCTTATGGATTGTCAAACTTTTGGATCTTTACTTCTAGTCAATTATCCTTTTATTAGCTCTTTGTGTTTGATGTATTCTTGCGATGATTAGTTTTTGTGTAGGGGGAACATACGTTTCTATGTGGTATCTATTATTAATAAGGATACCTTTATTAGATCAATCTTATTATTATATATAAGTCATCTATAATTATATGCAAATATTCTAAAATAGTATTGTGGACAAGTAGAAATGAATATATTGATATACTATTTTAAAATATGTAATAATATTTGCATAATATTTTAGATGACTTATATATAAAAAGATTGATCTAATAAAGTTATCCTTATTAATAATAGATACCACATTGGAAGGTTTGTTTTCCCTGCACAGAAACTGATCATAGCAAGAATATATCAAACACCAAGAGCTAATGAGAGGATAATTGACTAAAACTAAAGATCCAAAAGTCTAACCATTCATAAGCAACTCATTATCGAACCACCAGAGTACGAACCAACATACACATTCTAAATAGCTCGGCAATATATACCAAAGATAATATAATTTACGATGTCCCAAACCCCTCAGATATAAAGCTAAACCACATATCCACCACCAATTTGATGTTGTATAGCATCAATTTCATCCCAATCCTCCATCTCGAGTTGTCAAAAAGAATGTAAAGAGAAGTAATGAGGCAACATATTATTGATTATATGAAGTGTAGGAAAGTGTAACATATGTCCATTCTGAGAAACAAGAATAGAAGCATTGGTTGGTGAAGAAAAGGAATGGAGAGAAACCTCATCCAAAGTCTGCTCAACCCTGAGACAACGAGCATCAAACAAGAAGGCAATACCATCGAAGTGCACAAATTGCCTATCACAGTAAGCATTCTAGTGTGCTTCTCTTTTGTCACGCCCCGGGAGGGTACCCTTGGCGTGGCCGGCACTCAGAGACTATTGCTAGTCTCCAAGCGAACCACTTAGCCTCATCACATCATTCAATCAAATAAACTTTACTGAACAGCGGAAAATATAATTAGGTAATGGACACATCTCATCTAAAGTCTCAAAAGAGTATATAAAATAATGAAGGCTAGTAGAAAGAACTAGCTCACAATCTCAACATCAATACTCGACCCTCGTCTATGAAGCCTCTATCATTAATCATGTGGTGCCAATGACAAATCCATGGCTTCCCAAATCAAAACAAAATCAATAGTCCAATCTAACTCTAAAGCATGATAAAATAAAAGTAGTGGATCCTCCGGAGTAGGGGAGGCTTACCAAATCAGCTTCGAATCTCAGACCTTCAACGGAGCGTCTGTTGATGATCTCTAGTACCTGCCTCTACATCATAAAACGATGCAGTCCAGAGTGGACGTCAGTACTTGGAATGTACTGGTATGTAAAATAGCTGAATGAAACAGAAACCGGTAGAAAAAATATGGAAACAATAACAATTCAAAATACATATCAAATCACATCATTAGTCAAATGTCTGTCTATGCAAGAATAAAGAGTAGACAAGTGACCTATCAACAACTCAGAACTCATCAATCATCTCAGACTCATCTCAAAGGAGCTCACCTCCTCTCATCTCATCACATCTCATCTCATCTCAGAGGAGCTCACCCCCTCTCATCTCATCTCATCTCAGAAGAGCTCACCCCCTCTCATCTCATCTAGACTCGGAGTAAGGTACGAAATTTATGGGAGTTTCTCTTAACCGACAACAATCACTTATGAGCCAGTGATTGTACAACAATCCCGCCGGTGTTGCCACGGCCGTCCCGTACTTGCCAGGTAGAGACGAATCGAAACCATAATGGATAAATCCAAGATGGAGACAGAACAATCAACAAAGTCCGCTATTGATTTCAAGGACATCAACTCAAGAGGAAAACCTCTTCTATGCTTGGTGACATAGTTTAATGAGTTCGAGTGGGACTCACTCTTACCCATTTCGGTGCTCGATACTCCTCCTGACTCAATGCTCATAAAACCATCAATCCAATCAAACCAATCTCGTAGGGACTTTAACCCCGTCAACGATCGGTATCTCATAGGGACTTTAACCCTATCATCAATCAAGCTAATAGGGACTTTAACCCTTTCATCAATTAATCTCATAGGGACTTTAACCCTCTCATCATTCATTCTCATCAATGACTCAAGATTAGAACAATCATTAGGAATCAAGTGAATAGACACATCGGTAGAGTTTATTTGTAGAGACTCATAAGACAATCAAACTCTATCGATTCATCATCATCCTCTCATCACAATCACAATCACAATCAACAATCTTAACTCAAGGCTCTAGACTCATCATTCTCTCATCACAATCACAATCAACAATCTTAACTCAAGGCTCTAGACTCATCATTCTCTCATCACAATCACAATCACAATCTTAATTCAAGGCTCTAGACTCATCATTCTCAAGTTCATTATGCATGCTATTCAAATTAATCATGTAGGGTTATGCAAATTCTCATGAAAATATCCAACATAAGAAAACCAATAGTATGATGATCATCAACATAGAAAACATATAGTTTCAAATATAATTTCCAAGAAAATCCATCAAAGAAATCATGCATGTAGACTCTTCAATCATCAACTCATCTATGACCTCTATGGGGCACATGAGAGAACAATCTCATGTTTTAGTTTAGCCTTACATACCTGTGATGCCGTTAGCAATCGAGTACTTTCGGGGTCTCCGCTCGAATTCTTCCCACAAGCTCTTCTCTCTTCTCCTCAAGCCCTAGCCTTGTTAGTTTCTAAGGGATAGGACTTAGAATGAGGTTTTAGACCCTTTTCTGGTTGAAAACAACTTAATTAGTCGTGTACCAGAGTTTAAGAGGGACTAGGGATTGACTAGAATGCCCCTAGAATTAAATTAGGAATTTGCAGTTCGGAAAACACACGGTCCGTGACGCGGACCTATCACGTACTGTGTAATTTTGGAAAAAGTCCTTTTGTACGAGTTCTCTCCATCCCGTCAAAAATTTTGGAAAATACACAAGTGCCACTCCGCGTCAGGTCCGCGACGCGCCTCCGTCGCGGACAACCACTGTTTTGTGACTTGATCCGAAAATTTATCTTTCGATCGGGTCGCTTTAAAATTCGACCGAGACCATTTTCCCACTCCATTTTCCATGCTGATCACACATCCGGTCTCGGATTCGCCATACGAGCATCGGAAGATGCGTTACGCGCATACCCTCACTCCAGGGGTATTTTGGTAATTTTACCAGGCGTTACATCATCTCCCCCTTGGGATCATTCGTCCTCGAATGATGAGTAGAGGTGGGGACTAAAGCACAAATAGACTCGAGACTCATCTTCCACTCAGTTCAATCAATCTATCCTCGACTACGCAATAGTAAGTCGCATCAAAATAAAACAATCAGTTTAGTGAAGAGCAAGGATTTTTACCTTCAATGTTTCCATCATCCGTTGGCACGAATAGGTGCGGGTATTTGGCCCTCATCTCCTCCTCAGCTTCCCATGTGGCTTCTTCAACGAATTGATTCCTCCACAGGACTTTGACTGAGGCTATCTCTTTGTTCCTCAACCTGCGAATCTGACGATCAAGGATCTGAACCGGGACCTCTTCATAAGATAGGCTATCTTTCACTCCAAGGCCATCGATAGGAATCACCACGGCGGGATCTCCCAAGCATTTCTTCAGCATCGACACATGGAATACCGGATGAACTCCCTCTAACTCGGAAGGTAACTCCAACTCGTAAGCAACCTTCCCAATCCTTTTTACGATCTGATATGGCCCAACATATCGTGGGCTTAACTTTCCCTTCTTTCCAAACCTTAGGACACCCTTCATAGGTGATACCTTCAAATACACCCAATCATCTATCTCAAACTCTAAGTCCCTTCTCCTTACGTCAGTGTAGGACTTTTGGCAACTCTGGGCAGTCTTTAGCCTCTCTCTAATGATCTTGACTTTTTCCATCGACTGGTGAACAAGGTCAGGTCCAATCAGCCTTGCTTCTCCAACCTCAAACCACCCAATCGGCGATCTACATCTTCTCCCGTACAGGGCCTCATAAGGAGCCATCTGAATGCTCGCATGATAACTATTGTTATATGCGAATTCGATCAAGGGTAGATGATTATCCCAATTTCCTTTGAAGTCAAGTACACAAGCTCTCAACATATCCTCGAGTGTTTGAATCGTACACTCTGCCTGACCATCCGTCTGCGGGTGAAAAGCTGTACTCAGATTCACCTTAGTACCCAAACCTTTCTGAAACGATCTCCAGAACTGGGAGGTAAATTGAGCCCCTCTGTCCGAGATGATAGACAAAGAAACCCCATGCAACCTCACGATCTCCTGGACGTACAATCTGGCATACTCTTCCGCAGTGTTTGTTGTCTTTACTGCCAAGAAGTGAGCCGACTTTGTCATCCTATCCACGATCACCCATATCGAATCATGTTGCTTTCGAGATTTCGGCAGACCAGTGATAAAGTCCATGTTGATCATCTCCCATTTCCACTCCGGAATTTCAAAGTTCTGAGCCAATCCACATGGCCTTTGATGCTCAACCTTCACTTGTTGGCAATTTGGGCATGTCGAGACAAACTCTGCAACATCCCTCTTCATCCCATTCTACCAATAGACTTCCCTTAAGTCGTGGTACATTTTGGTGGAGCCAGGGTGAATGGAATATCTCGTGTTATGAGCTTCTGCCATGATTTTGTCCCGTATGCCATCAACATTTGGAACACACAATCGACTTTGATATCTCGGTACACCATCTCCCCCTTTGGAGAAGACCGTCACCTTCTGATTGTGGACATCCTCCTTCAATTGGAGTATGACTGGGTCTTGGTCTTGTTTTTCTTTCACTTCTATCACTAGCGAGGAAGCAGACCCGTTCTCCACATTAACTCCTCCTTCATTGTTCTCCTCAAGTCGGACCCCTAATCGAGCCAACCGGTGTACGTCCTTGGCTAATTCCCTCTTTCCTTCCTCCACATGGGCTGTGCTACCCATTGATAACCTGCTAAGAGCATCAGCAACAACGTTAGCTTTACCTGGATGATAGTGAATGCTCATGTCGTAATCCTTGAGCAATTCCAACCATCTCCTCTGTCGCAAGTTAAGCTCCTTCTGACTGAAAACATACTGCAAGCTCTTGTGGTCTGTGAACACATCCACGTGTACCCCATACAAGTAGTGACGCCAGATCTTAAGTGCGAACACTACCGCTGCCAACTCGAGGTCATGGGTTGGGTAATTCCTTTCATGGACCTTGAGTTGCCTGGAGGCATAGGCTATCACCTTCCCCCTTTGCATTAGTACACATCCCAGTCCGACCCTTGAGGCATCACAATAAATCACAAAGCCCTCATTTCCCTCGGGTAAAGTTAAGACTGGTGCAGTAGTCAATCTCGTTTTCAATTCCTGGAAACTCTTCTCACATTCCTCGAACCACTGAAACTTGACCTTTTTCTGGGTCAACTTGGTCAATGGTGCGGATAAGGAAGAAAATCCTTCTACAAACCTGCGGTAGTAGCCCGCCAACCCCAAGAAACTTCTAATGTCGGTCGGAGTGGTCGGTCGTGGCCAGTTCTTAACCGCTTCAATCTTCTGGGCGTCCACCTGAATACCATCACCGGAAACAACGTGGCCAGGAAGGCTGCTGACTTAAGCCAGAACTCACACTTTGAAAATTTTGCATACAACTCATGGTCCCTAAGAGTTTGGAGGACAACTCTGAGGTGATTGGCATGCTCCTCCTCACTCCTTGAATATATCAGAATATCATCGATGAATACAATCACAAACAAGTCAAGATACGGTTTGAACACCCTGTTCATCAAGTCCATAAAGGCGGCAGGTGCATTCGTCAACCCAAAGGACATGACCAGGAATTCAAAATGGCCATATCTAGTCCTAAAGGCTGTCTTTGGAATGTCGCACTCTCTCACCTTCAGCTGATGGTAGCCAGATCTGAGGTCTATCTTAGAGAAACAAGAGGCGCCCTGAAGTTGGTCAAACAAATCATCTATCCTTGGGAGAGGATATTTGTTCTTCACCGTGACCTTGTTCAGTTGCCTATAATCAACACACATTCTGAGAGACCCATCTTTCTTTCGCACGAATAGGACAGGAGCACCCCATGGTGAAACACTTGGCCTAATGAAGCCCTTCTCTAGCAAATCTTTTAGTTGCTCTTTCAATTCTTTCAACTCAGCGGGGGCCATCCTGTAAGGTGGAATCGAAATGGGTTGGGTATCAGGAAGAATGTCAATCCCAAAGTCAATCTCCCTATCAGGAGGGACTCCGGGTAGATCATCAGGAAACACTTCCGGATACTCACTAACAATCGGAACTGACTCAAGAGTTGGGGACTTAACCTCGTCTGATTTCACTCGTACTAGGTGATAGATACAACCTTTGGAAATTAACTTTCGGGCTTTAAGATATGAGATAAACCTCCCCCTCGGTGTCACTGAGTCACCCTTCCACTCTAGAACTGGTTCATTTGGAAATTGGAACTTAACAATTCGGGATCTACAATCAACAGAGGCATAACAGGCGTGGAGCCAATCCATGCCAAGGATCAAGTCAAAATCAATCATCTCCAGCTCAATCAAATCAACAAGAGAGTCCCTATGATAGATGGACACTACGCAAGTCCTATAAACTCTCTCAGCTCGAATAGACTCACCCACTGGAGTAGAAACATCAAAAGGTTCACGGAGACTCTTAGGGGTCATATCAAATTTACTGGCCACATAAGGAGATACAAATGACAGTGTGGCACCAGGGTCCATCAAGACATAACAATCAAAAGTAAAGACACGAATCATACCCGTCACAACATCTGGGGAGTTCTCCTGATCTTGGCGACTACCCATGGCGTACAAGCGGTTTGTTGCTCCGCCTGTTCCTGACATAGTGGCCCTCTGGTTCCCTCCTACTGGTGGGGCCGATGCAGTGGATTGAGCTCGGCTAGCCCATCGAGGACAGTCTCTCTGATAGTGACCCACTTGGCCACATTTGTAGCACCTATCATTTCCCTCACGACATCTTCCCAGGTGCAACTTGCCACACTTTTTACACGGCGGTTGACCCCGCGATCCTTGAGCCACACTAGCTTGTGACTGGGACCCATGGGCTCTAGTATTCTGGGACCTTTGATCATCCCTGATCCTGTGCGTGGGCGCACTAGCAGATGATGGTGTTGGAAATCGATGACCATTGCCTCTCCTTCCCGTCTCATAGCTAGACGTTTTGGCTTTCTTGCGCCTGAATTCCTCCATGTCATGCTTCCTCTCCTCATCAGCTTGTTGTACAATTGTCATCAATCGCCCAATGTCCATATCACTCACCAGCATTGCCCCTCTGCCATCCCTTTTGGGCCATCTATTCAACCCATCGACATACATTCCCATTCTCCCCCTCATGTCGGCAATCATATCTGGAGCATAGCGAGATAGCTGTGTGAACTTCAGGCCATACTCCTGCACGGTCATGGAGCCCTGTTTTAGATTCAGAAACTCCCTCACCTTAGCCTCTCTTTTCTCCCTTGGGAAGAAGCGTCCCAAGAAGGCCTCCTCAAACACTGCTCAGGTCACACATGAATCACCATCCACTCGGCCATTCTTCCATTGGTCGAACCACAGCCTGGCCACCCCTTTGAGTTGGTAGGCGGCCAATTCAACTCTTTTCACATCCGCCACATGCATCACTTGGAACACCTTCTCAAGCTCCTCAATATAGCTCTCGGGGTCTTCAGTAGCTGCCGACCCCGTGAACTCAGGCGGGTTCATCCTCAGAAATTCCCGGACTCTGGAGGTGTCATGAGTGTCCAGTCTGCCCGCTCCCTGTCTCACAGGAGGTGCCACAACAGCCTGAGCTAGAGCCCGAATAGCTTGGCGTAACTCGGCATTGGAGACCTCGTCCTGAGGGGGTTGTTCGACAGGAACCGCTGGATCCACGGGCCCCTCGGGTACTTGGGGTTCAGGTGGGTTAACAGCTTGCCTGGCAGGACGTCCCCTTCCTCTGACAGATCTTCTGGGAGGCATGTTATCGATTCTGCACGTGTAACGCACGAATTAGAGGATAGTTTTCATAGAGTTCAACTCCATCGCACAATTTAGAGTAAGAAAGAAGTGTAACCATTCCTAATGTCCCATAGCAACCTGCTTATGAAGTGTGGTCGACAACACACCCATAAACAAGACTCTACTAGACACGGCCTCATGGACACCCTAGGACACTTGAACTCTGTGCTCTGATACCAAGTTTGTCACGCCCCGGGAGGGTACCCTTGGCGTGGCCGGCACTCAGAGACTATTGCTAGTCTCCAAGCGAACTACTTAGCCTCATCACATCATTCAATCAAATAAACTTTACTGAACAGCGGAAAATATAATTAGGTAATGGACACATCTCATCTAAAGTCTCAAAAGAGTATATAAAATAATGAAGGCTAGTAGAAAGAACTAGCTCACAATCTCAACATCAATACTCGACCCTCGTCTATGAAGCCTCTATCATTAATCATGTGGTGCCAATGACAAATCCATGGCTACCCAAATCAAAACAAAATCAATAGTCCAATCTAACTCTAAAGCATGATGAAATAAAAGTAGTGGATCCTCCGGAGTAGGGGAGGCTCACCAAATCAGCTTCGAATCTCAGACCTTCAACGGAGCACCTGTTGATGATCTCTAGTACCTGCCTCTACATCATAAAACGATGCAGTCCAGAGTGGACGTCAGTACTTGGAATGTACTGGTATGTAAAATAGCTGAATGAAACAAAAACCGATAGAAAAAATATGGAAACAATAACAATTCAAAATACATATCAAATCACATCATTAGTCAAATGTCTGTCTATGCAAGAATAAAGAGTAGACAAGTGACCTATCAACAACTCAGAACTCATCAATCATCTCAGACTCATCTCAAAGGAGCTCACCTCCTCTCATCTCATCACATCTCATCTCATCTCAGAGGAGCTCACCCCCTCTCATCTCATCTAGACTCGGAGTAAGGTACGAAATTTATGGGAGTTTCTCTTAACCGACAACAATCACTTATGAGCCAGTGATTGTACAACAATCCCGCCGGTGTTGCCACGGCCGTCCCGTACTTGCCAGGTAGAGACGAATCGAAACCATAATGGATAAATCCAAGATGGAGACAGAACAATCAACAAAGTTCGCTATTGATTTCAAGGACATCAACTCAAGAGGAAAACCTCTTCTATGCTTGGCGACATAGTTTAATGAGTTCCCACGAGTTCGAGTGGGACTCACTCTTACCCATTTCAGTGCTCGATACTTTTCCCGACTCAATGCTCATAAAACCATCAATCCAATCAAACCAATCTCGTAGGGACTTTAACCACGTCAACGATCGGTATCTCATAGGGACTTTAACCCTATCATCAATCAAGCTCATAGGGACTTTAACCCTCTCATCAATTAATCTCATAGGGACTTTAACCCTCTCATCATTCATTCTTATCAATGACTCAAGATTAAAACAATCATTAGGAATCAAGTGAATAGACACATCGGTAGAGTTTATTTGTAGAGACTCATAATACAATCAAACTCTATCAATTCATCATCATCCTCTCATCACAATCACAATCACAATCAACAATCTTAACTCAAGGCTCTAGACTCATCATTCTCTCATCACAATCACAATCACAATCAACAATCTTAACTCAAGGCTCTAGACTCATCATTCTCTCATCACAATCACAATCACAATCTTAATTCAAGGCTCTAGACTCATCATTCTCAAGTTCATTATGCATGCTATTCAAATTAATCATGTAGGATTATGCAAATTCTCATGAAAATATCCAACTTAAGAAAACCAATAGTATGATGCATCAATATAGAAAACATATAGTTTCAAATATAATTTCCAAGAAAATCCATCAAAGAAATCATGCATGCAGACTCTTCAATCATAAACTCATCTATGACCTCTATGGGGCACATGAGAGAACAATATCATGTTTTAGTTTAGCCTTACATACCTGTGATGCCGTTAGCAATCGAGTACTTTCGGGGTCTCCGCTCGAATTTTTCCCACAAGCTCTTCTCTCTTCTCCTCAAGCCCTAGCCTTGTTAGTTTCTAAGGGATAGGACTTAGAATGAGGTTTTAGACCCTTTTCTGGTTGAAAACGACTTAATTAGTCGTGTACCAGTGTTTAAGAGGGACTAGGGATTGAATAGAATGCCCCTAGAATTAAATTAGGAATTTGCAGTTCGGAAAACACACGGTCCGCGACGCGGACCTATCGCGTACTGTGTAATTTTGGAAAAAGTTATTTTGTACGAGTTCTCTCCATC
Organism: Solanum rostratum; assembly: GCA_029948455.1. NCBI lineage: Eukaryota > Viridiplantae > Streptophyta > Magnoliopsida > Solanales > Solanaceae > Solanum > Solanum rostratum. The sequence continues at coordinate 8,329,685 of CM057053.1, read as the reverse complement.
CCGTCAAAAATTTTGGAAAATACACAAGTGCCACTCCGCGTCAGGTCCGCGACGCGCCTCCGTCGCGGACAGCCACTGTTTTGTGACTTGATCCGAAAATTTATCTTTCGATCGGGTCGCTCTAAAATTCGACCGAGACCATTTTCCCACTCCATTTTCCATGCTGATCATACATCCAGTCTCGGATTCGCCATACGAGCATCGGAAGATGCGTTACACGCATACCCTCACTCCAGGGGTATTTTGGTAATTTTACCGGGCGTTATATCTTTATCCTGAAAAAACCTCTCCACCATCTTACAATAATTGGTCAGTTTTCAGAGATTCTGCATACTAAAATATGGATTATCAACTATCGTCATTGAGAAATCTTTCCACATGAATAAATTTCAATATTCATGTGGAAAGATTTCTCAATGATGATAGTCAATGATCCATATTTTAGTATGCGAAAACTCTGAATTGACCATTTTTTGTAGAATGGTGGTGAGGTGTTTTTAAAGATCAAGAGAAGCACACATCTGAGTGTTCTCATGAATGCTTACTGTTATAGGCAATCTGTAGACTTTGATTGTATTGCCTTCTTGTTTGATGGTCGTCATCTCGGGGACTGAGCAGACTCCTGATGAGGTTTCTCTCTATTCGTTTTTCTTCACCAACCAATGCTCCTCTTCCTGTTTCTCGGTATGGACATATGTCCATGTCCGCATTTTCCTACACTTCATATAATCAGTAATGTGTTTTCTCATTACTTCTCTTTGCATATTCTTTTTGACAGCTCGAGATAGAGGATTAGGATGAAATTGATGTTGTAGTATTGTGGACAAGTAGAAATGAATGTAGTGAGTATTTGGTTTTTAAAAATAAAATATTCTAGTTGTAGTGTTGCCATGACATGCAAAGGGAATGGGTGTGTGGTAAAATAAGAGAAGCGTTGAAGGTATTTAGTGGGTGGGAAGCACATGGACCCCTTAATGCAATGCCTTTTCATTCACTATTTTGAGCTATTATTTTTTATGCGCATTATAAAACGGTTAACGTCTTTCATCAAAATTAAATAAACTTAGGTCATGTTTATATAGTTCCTTTGGCAATATTGATTTGTAACATAATATTGCTTGAGCTACCCATGTTTTTGAGGCAAATCCTATCAAAGTAGATGGTAAGTGTATACTTAACTTCTTGAACAAAATGTTTTAGAGAGTACTTGAAGTTTGAAAAAACTGTCAATAAACAACAAATATCTATAAAGAACCTATATGAAATTGTATCGATCACATTAGGGATGATATATTAAATTATTGTAAAATTAAATATAGTAAAAAATGAGTCGATGCGTGCCGAAAACAAAGAAAGATACATTAGCTGATTTTTTTAGTAAAGTCAGTCTGAAATAAAACATCTTTTTAGTTCAATATTGATATTTATGTATTTTTCTCAATTTTAAAAATATTTCTATTCTTTTTATTTAAAGTAATTGCTAAAAAATAAAATTACACACAATAATATTTTACTTGCATTAATATTATGACTTTTATCATGTATTTACGTGGTAATATTTAATTTGAAAGGTTGTGACTTTTTCGAAAAGTTGTGAGAATGATTTTCGAAGGGTTGTGACTTCTTGTAATGCATATATTGAGTAATTATTAGTTATAATGAAGTAAAGAAATAATTCAAATCAACTCAAATTTGTTGAACTCATCAAATAAGAAATGTAAATTAACGTTAATTATTAAAAAAAAATAACAGCCACAACATAAGTCATGATCAAGATTTGTCTTCCCAAAGCCACCTTGAGCCCGTCAACATTTGTCTTCCCAAAGCCACCTTGAGCCCATCAAGATTTGTGTTCCCAAAGCCACCTTGAGTGTAAAAGCAATCAAACATTTATATTGGTTGTCCGGGTTGTGTTTACTAGTGTAATATTAAAGTAAAAAAAGAAAATGTGATATGACATCTTTTTTAGTTCAATATTGATATTTATGTATTTTCTCAATTTCAAAATATTTTTCTCTTATTTTTATTAAAAGTAATTGCTAAAAAATAAAATTACATACGATAATATTTTATTTACAGGAAACAACCTCTCTACTTCTATGAGGTAGTGGTAAGGTCTGCATACATTCTGCCCTCCCCGGGCCCCACTTGTGGGATTCCACTGGGTATGTTGTTGTTGTTGTTGTTGTTGTATATCATATTTTTATCATGTATATATGTGGTAATATTTAATCGAAAAGGTTGTGACTTTTTAAAGTTGTGATTTTTTTCAAAAAGTTGTGAGAAGGATTGTAGGCTTTCCGAAGGGTTGTAACTTTTTGTAATACAAATATAGAGTAATTATTAATTATAGTAAAGTAAATAAATAATTCAAATCAACAAAAATTTGTTGAACTCATCAAATAACAAATGTAAATTAAGGTTAATTATAAAAAAATTAACAACCACAACATAAGTCATGATCAAGATTTGTCTTTTCAAAGTCACCTTGAGCACATCAACATTTGTCATTCCAAAGCCACGTGTAATATATTTAATTTGAAAGGTTGTGACTTTTTCAAGGAGTTGTGATTTTTTCGAAAAGTTATGAGAATGATTGTAGGCTTTCTAAAGGGTTTTGACTTTTTGTAATGCAAATATTGAAATACTTATCAATTATAATAAAGTAAATAGATAATTCAAATCTACAAAAATTTGTTGAACTCATCAAATAAGAAATGTAAATTAAAGTTAATTATAAAAAAAATTAACAACCACAACATGTCATGATCAAGATTTGTCTTCGCAAAGCTACCTTAAGCCCATCAACATTTGTCTTATGAAAGCCACTTTAAGTGTAAAAACAATCAACCACATTTATTGGTTGCCCGAGCTGCATTTACTAGTGTAATACTAAAGTTAAAATCAAAATGTGATATGACATCCTTTTTAGTTCAATATTGATATTTATGTCTTTTTATGTAATGATCCTCAGGTCATTTTCGCGGCTCCGCGAATATTTTATCAGTTTGAGCATTTTCCAATGACCCCAGAATAGTTGTAATTTATTGACATTGATTGTTTGCTCGTTAGGTGAATTGCTCGACATTTATGTAGTGTTTTGATTTAAACGAGACATTATAACTGTAAATAAATTTTTAGGTAATGTCCAAGTAAATGGTCGCGGAGCAGAATTTTGACGGTTCCATGAGCCCCGGAATGGTGAAATTAGTCTAGGGGGCATGTTCGCTGCAATATATATCCAGTTTTGCAACTTTAGCCTCTAAAATAGGTCAATAGTTGACTTTAGTCGATGTCCTTGGGAAGTGTGCCCCGAATGAAAATTTTGGCCGCACCGTTGGATCTGGAACGTCGAGTTTGGTTTGGGAGGACCTTTTGTATGATTCACGAGGCTTTCGAGTGTATTTTGGACCCTTCGGGAGATTTTCATATCGAGAAATAGGACCCATATTGGAATAAAACGACCTCCGGTGGGAATTTCGACTGCACTGTTGAGTGGGTAATGCCCTTTTTTATTAGATTTCATATATGAATTATATTTTTCCGACTCCGGATGAGGCAGGAGCATCAAAATTAAGTTTGAGCAGTTGCTGAAAATTAAAAGGGAGACGCTAAGATGGCCTACTGAGAAGCTGCCATGTGGAGGTAACAACAACAACAACATACCCAGTGGAATCCCATAAGTGGGATTTGGGGATGGCAGAATGTACATGGAGGCGGTTAAGAAATTTAAAAAGGAAAAAGAAAGAGAGAAAGCGTGAAAGTTTTGGAAGATTTTCCAGAAACGAACGTGAAAAACCCAGCTTATACATACAACATTCGAACTCGATTTCTCTCCCATTTTTGAGCCGATTTTTGTGATTCAGAAGCCTAACTTATATATTTTTTCGAGAGGAACACCGTGGGAGCTTCGGAGACCTATGCTGTGGTATATTCGGATTCTATTAATTTGACTGTATTTTAAAGAAATTTGGCCGGGAAGCAGTTGTACGTATATGTACTTTTCGAGATGAGGTGTCATTTGGTTTTTGATTGTTTCTGAATGTTGTGAGCCTTGTTTTGAGCTATAGACTCGAGGTGATGTAAGAATCACTTTATGGGGATTGGTTTGGCATTCTGGATGTGAGCCCATTTTCTCCGATTTAGTTGCAATTGACCTATTCTCCCCCCGTTTCTTGAGATACATGTACAATGCTATGTCACTGTGCGGTGGCAGTTGTAGTTTGGGCCTACTCGTGTTTTGTCAAATTGTATCAGTACCGACCACTTAGGTTGGTTCAGTTGGGGTTCGGTGGTTCTCCACACATGCTTACTCCTTGATCAGAGTTCCAATTTGCTACAATTACAGTAGTTCCCTATATTTTGAGCCTTCTACATTTATAGTATTTCACTCAGTCGGTCGATGATGCCTACTAGATACCTGTTATCAGTACTCACCCCTACATTTCTGCATCTTCCCATGGTACAGGTCCATGTACTAGCCACAGTCGCTATGTTAGGGGTTCGAAGAAGATTCAGGAGGCATTGGTGAGCATCGGCGACTCTGGATATTCTGCAACCTCCTTCTGTTTTGACGCTCATCTTTTGTATTCAGACACTGGCCTTGTATATGTAGTTTGGATTTGTAAATGTAGATTGCCATTCTGGTTATGTACATAGATATGTATATTTTATCTTGAGTCAATAGTAGCTTTATACAGTTGACTTCCAGGTTTTAGGCAGGTTTTAGTTATTCATATTATTGTATTTACTATGGTTTGACTAGAGGGATATGATAGGTATCCTGTAGCTTGCCTGTAGGTGAGATCTAACAGACACCATCATGATCGGGACTAGGTCATGACATTTTCTCAATTTCAAACATATTTTTCTTTTATTTTTATTCAAAGTAATTTCTAAAAATTAAAATTACACATGATATATATACACACGATAACAACCACAACATAAGTCATGATCAAGATTTGTCTTCCCAAAGCCACCTTGAGCCCCTCACCTTTCATTATAATCCATGCCCCACGACTACTATGGGGCCATGCTCGATTAAAAAGAATTACGCACGATATCTAAATTTTTTTACAATATTTGTCTATAATTTGTTGGCTTAACTCATAAACAGGCAAAAAAAATTGTTCTCATTTTTCAATTAGACACCTAAACTAAGACAAGTTCCTAATAGACACCTCATCTGCTAAGATTTGATCCCATTAAATACTTTTATCCTACTTGGCACTCTCCACAATCCTTTTTCATGTTAATTGTACTGTTTTTTTAATTTTTCAGCCAAAAATAAATAGTTGCAGTCCAAGAATTTTTTTTTTCTTCATAAAAGTAGATTCTCAAAATTTCTTTTTCTTCATAAAAGTTAAAAAATTTTGAGAACCTACTTTTATAGAAAAAAAAATTTTGGACTGCAACTACTTATTTTTTGCTGAAAAATAAACAAACAGTACAATTAACATGAAAAAGGATAGTGGAGAGTGCCAAGTAGGATAAAAGTGTTTAATGAGATCAAATCTTAGTAGTTGAGGTGTCTATTAGGAACTTGTCTTAGTTTAGGTGTCTAAGTGAAAAATGAGGACAAGTTTAGGCATCTCTTTATGAGTTAAGCCAAAATTTTTCAATCCAACTTATCCTTACCAACCTTCCTAAGAACCATATTTTACAATCCCTTCCTCTATCTTCTCTCAAAAAAATGTCGACTTCACAACCCCCGAAAACAAAACCTTGCCAATTCACAGCCTCTCCGGAGGTTATAGAGAAGCTCCCTTACGAGAAACAGGATGCCTGTGAGTCACTAGAGGAGGAAATGCATGAGCGTTTGATAAGACTCATTCAGTGGAAGGGTAGCACTGGACTCAGATGATTCTCTTGGAAGACGCCTTCCCCTTGACTCAAACATTTGACGCCTTTTAGAAAGTCACAAAGAAGTATCCTAACATTGACTTCAATTGAGGTTGATAGAGAGACAAATTCAATTGCTAATTCAAGGCACGAGATTCCGGATGATAGTGCATCCAATATCAACACCAAGAAGAAGAATTGTCAATGATTACTATTGTTGTACGTTTGTGCAATAGTGTCGTTGGTAATGCAGTGCATGTTGCAGTGATGTTACTGATATTTTGTTGTCATTTTATTTGCTTCAGTGCATGGGTATGCTTGTTTTTGATATTGTAACATATTTTGTCGGTAATGTAGTGCACGGGTGTGTGTTTTTGAAATTGTAAGATATTTTGTTGGTAATGCAATGCTTGGGTATGTATGGTTTTTTTTGTTGTTCGTAATGAAAATGTTGCCTGCTTTAACAGGAGGTGGAATCAGAGTATATGTGATTACTTGTTAAGTTAAATTCTACAGCCAAGGTTGTCTTGTTCGACTACGCTTGTTTGGTCGGCGACATTGTTTGGTCAAAATCAATACAAATTTCTCCTAAATAAAATTAGGTGTAACACCATCACGTCAAAATCAATTAAAATAAAGAAGTTGGGATCACGAATTACCTACCTAATCGACAAAAATAATGGATCTAAACAAGTTTATCAAGACATGAATAATCCAACACGCAGCCAGTATTTCAACCAATGTAGAACATAGATAACGACTAATATGTCAAAATCATCACAAATTATATCAAATTATTTCAACGAGTAGTGCTAAAGTTCTAACTAAATCAGGAGAAACTAAGAACCAGAGTGAAAAATTCAACTCACAATCACACAAACTCCGATTTAAATTCAACGAAAAAGAATTAAAAGAAGTGAATGAAAAGCGAAATCGGACGTTGAATCAGAAATGCTCCTTAATATTCTTTTTTTTTTAATTTTTAAGGAACAATGCCAAATTATTTTTCAAAAAAATCAAAACTTGAGAAAGAAACAATGTAGTGAACTCAAAAGGTGGGCTTTTCATATAGAACTTTCAATTGCTATTATTAGCTAATCCCAGTAATAAGAAGAGTGAATTTACAAACAAAAATAAATTTACAGGGGCACGTCCAATTAGTAGTAACAATGAGAATGCACTCTAGTAATTTTCAAATAATGAAAACAGGGAAAAACATCATTAAACTCCACAAAAATCAATAATCCATAGCTGGGAGAACAGGTAATCACCTTGGATATACAATACTGTCGGAGAATTTGGCCCCACAAAGATCGAACACATCATATTCTTAACAGTTCGAAGCCATAAAGCCACAACAATTCTTAACACTTCGAACACATAAAGCCACAACAATTAAAGCCAAAATTGAAACTTGAAGGCAAAAACCAAATAAAGATAGCAATCACACAACACTCAAAACTGGGGCGGCATCATAATTCTTATCTAGACATTATCTATTTCCACCACCTCTACCAGCCCTTCTACGTCCAACCCCTCTCCCATCACCCCTCCGATCTTGACTAGTCTCACCCTCTTGGGCTGCCTCATAATAAGATGATTCCATCGACCACCGCCTCTCCTAAATATGTTATCCCGAGCAGATCTATTTTTGTTCATTTGAAGCCTTCCACGTGAGCGCACTTCCCTTGGATTATTTTTCTCAAGTATGTTTGGCATAAAATGATCATCTTGGGTTTTAACTTCACCAGAATAGCGTAGCTACACACAAAGATCGGCTTCCTTGTCAGGAAAACAATTGAAATGATATCAAGAAAAAGACTATTTTGCTTGCAGACGAATATAGGAGCCACTAATTAGTTCAATCATTTAGAGGATTAATTTGTAGCCTACTTACCTATGTTATTTTCTTTTCTTCTACATAATACCCCTTTATCATCAAGAAAAGTATTCTCCTTCTCGTTTCAATTTATGTGAAACGATTGGAATATTCAAACTCATCAAAGTTTTTCTTTGATTGAAATTACTTTATAATATTTCTTTTAGTTGTTAAATTTCAAAAAATCTAAAGCGTTCAAATGCACAATCAAAATTTAGAAGTTTAAATCTTGACCGAGAGTCTCTTTGGTGCTTTAGAAGTTACAAATTACGTGGTAATTGGAGGCGAATCATGCTTTCTAGTACTAGACAAATTTATAGCTAAGTGGATTAATTCGTTTTGACCAAATGATATATGTTAGTGGGAATGCAGGATTTTGATAGTTGTGTGAGTTCACTAAACGTGAAAGGTTCCAGACAGAGTATTAAGTCAATATATACCTTTAACAATTGATGATACATATTCATGGTTGATAATTGGTTGGTTTCTTCAAATAAAAAATATATTTTCATATGAGAGTTGTGGCCAATTATATATGTAATTCTTTTAAGAACACTGACCTTGAACACTATAAATATATAGTTATAAACTTAATTTTTCAAACTTGAGAACAAGAACAAGTCAATCAAATTGCACAATTCTGCATATGAGTTAATTTGACATATGAACTTCACAGTAAAACAACAATTCTACAGATTTTTTTTCATTATAATCAAACTGCAAATTTCGATTCAATTCTTTAAATCTGCAAACAACATCAACTCACTAACCTAACCAACTAATAAAACTATTGTAACACAAACCATACTACATCATCTTGGCAGCAATAAACCAAAGAATAACAACCCAAAAAATTACAAGGAATCTTATCAATTGATACACTTTCAATTCCAACTTCGAAAAATTATCATTCATGTTGTCTCCATTCTTCAAATTTGCACTTGTACTACCATCCTTCAGCTCCAACTTTGACATTTTTTTCTTTCTTTCTCCAAATCTGAAAATTCATTATTAGCAGTCATATTTTTCAGATTAGAAATTTCAGCACCATCCATATTTTCCATAATTTTTTTCAAATGGTTTCTTTCCTTGCAAATTGAATCCAATTCAACTTTTTGATTATAAATCATCATTGACACACGAGGTATGAGTTTTTCATCTAACCAATCCATTGCCTTTTTACATAAAAACAATTAAACAGAATAAAATGTTAATTAAAATTCATTGAAAAGTATTTTTTTAATTTTTTTATGAAATTAAAATAAAATAAAATATCATTATTTATTTATTTATTCTTTTCAATACCAAACAAATGAGGTTGATTTTGATTGTATTTAATTTTTTCGAAAAACTTTCAAACCTCCGGAAGACGGTATATTATTTGTAAAGTTGGTAATTTTGGAGGAGAAGTTAAGATGTAGATAGAAACTACTAATTAGTGGTTATTATCCAAAAACGCATAACCCTATGGGTAAACAATTTGAGAAAATCCTAGTGGTTACTACCCAAAAGGGCATAAATTTCAATTGGCATTTTATGTTGAACCAATTTGTGCCATTTAGCATTACCTTTAATTAATCTATGAAGTGAAAAAATAAAAGAAATATTTGTTTTTACGTTCAACTTTCAATGATTTTTTCTGTATTGATTCTTTGTGTTTTCCTTTTTTGAGGTTTGTTATTTTTGGCTCCGGACCTTATTAATGAGTAATTATTGATGTGCTAGATATTATTTAGATTACATAAGTCTTAGCTAAAAAATATGGTGAGCTTTTAGGGTTTAAAAAATATGTACAACTTGTTCCTGTTTTCTCTTATTTTATTTTTTCTGCATGAATTCTCGTAATATTGGAAACTTTTGATCTAATTTTAGTAAAAAAAAAAAGGATTTCATTTTTTGATATTCTATTGTACTAGTTGAGAAACTAGAAGAGTACGAGTTCATTGAACAAAAACAACTTATGAAGAATTTGATGATATATATGTGGTCTTCATGTTCTTGCATCTTTTTTTTAGTTTCAAATATGCCTATGACTTTTCCAAAGTTCTTGTTAATGATCTTTTTACATTTTCTCTTTTTATTCTTATTTATTTTTACCGTTTTCATGAACGTCCTTATGGTGCTTTCAATCCTTAGCGAGATCAAGAAAGCAAACAATGCAGCTAACTTCAAAAAGAAAAAAACCTCTTCCCTAGAATAAGAATCGATAAATGAGTAGATTAAGAGTGCTCGATCACTTGTTATTTATTTCATAGTTTCATGATCTTTCTTATGATGCTTTCAAATCTTAGCGAGACCAAGAAAGCAAACAATGCAGATAATTCCAAAAAAAATATTCTTTGGATAAAACAAATTGAAAAATAATGAGCAGGTTGAAAAGCCAACTTGTTCGGAATGTACAAAAGAATTAAAGAAACATCTTAAATTAAAGTTCCATAAGGAGTTTGACCAATTAAAAATGGAGGTTAATTTCCTTTTCATCAAATATTCATTCATAACATGCTCTAATAAAATTGATTATTGATTTTATCTAACCTCTTTTTCTTTTTGGCAGTATATGAAAAGTTGGCAATAATTTTTGTCAATTTTGTGAAGACAATACTTGATGCAAAGTAGATTTGGACCCAAGAGATTTCTAGAAAAATCACATCTTTCTTTCTAGAAATTGATTAGTAAATTAGGATGAAATTGAAATAATTATATTTTTAGATTTAGTTGTTCTTATATTTCCTGTACCTTGACTTCGTTGAAATGTATTATATAGTTTTTCTCACTATTTTGGTTTTTTGTCCATCTTTTATATTTTATTTATTTATTTATTTATTATTATTATTTTATTACATATAAAAGAGGAAGTTGGAGTCAGTGACGTGGTGCAACCACAACACAATATTGTTGTTTTAAAAAAATATATAAAATGTATGAAATTAGACTCCTACTTTAACATGTATGAGATCTGCTTAAACAACACTTCACCAGAAAGATGCAACCAAATTACTATTCCATCTCTCTCCTTTTTAGACATTGAAATTCAATTATCACAACTCTAACGCTGATAATGGAAGTCCAAAGTCTGGGTAAGGCTCTGGAACCTCGATGGATCAAATGTTTGCATAGCTGGATCAGACAATCCATGATAGAAGAGAAGAAATAAGTGAGCCAACCGCCCAACCAAGCAAAAAAAAAAAAAAAACTGAAAATAGAATACGTTTCAATATTTTCTTCGGGTTGCTAACTCAACAGTACAGTACTTGGCTATCAAAAGAAGAATTCATTTTGGTTGAACCGCAATCCTATTTAGATTCTGTCGGGTGAATACTGAAGAATCAAAAAAAATTCGTTGACTGATATTGCCCATCACCATTTAGCTATGTAACTGTCACCGTAATTCTCATAGCAAGTTGTTGATCATATCCAATTTTGGCCTAACTTTTTAAAAGAATTCATACTTTTATATTACTACTTTTAGTTCTTGTTAAAATAATTATTTTATGTTAAATTACATGTTTTTATTTATTTATCGTTGGTAATATTTGTTTTGTTCATTTTACATTGTTAACACAGTGTAATAATTTATTTTTCCTTGTCCAGATAAAATTATAGGCAAATATATTTAGTTGGCCCACAATTTAGGCCCATGATTTTGGCCTATTAGGTTTTAAATTATTTATATAGGTTGACTTAAATAAAATAGACATTTTAATCTTAGAAAACCCTAAAAAAATATATTATCTCTTCTTTCCCATTTTCCCAATAGCTGCCACCCCGGAAAAGCCACCTGAGAAAACCCCAAAAAACCTGCCGGAAAACCCCCCTAAAACCCATCTCCATGGCTGCTCATCTCCGAGCTTCCACCACCCGCGATCCCTGCTGCCCAGACGCCGCGAAACAGCAACCAAACAACCACCATTGAAGTAGCAGCAGCAACAACGAGCTCCATCGGAAAACCCCAACTCAGAGGAACCAACCAGGCTGTCCAAAACAAACTGATTCTAAACCCACTGCCTCCGCTCCTCTCTTCGGCAAGGTAATCCTTTACCTCATTACGGATCTGATCACCTCTTTTATGTATGCATCTCCTTCATCTTCATTTTTCTGCTCACAGTGCTTTTGGTTCTTCATTTAAGTTGAACTTTTTATTTTATTGCTTTTCGGGTGTATATATATGTTTTTATATATTATTACTTTAATACTTTCAATTCTTATTTTTGGTTTTGGATTTCTATGATATCTGTAGATTCGTGTTTGTTTTATTCATAAGTTGATCATCAATTTCTGTTCATAATTTTATCACTCTTTGATTTTGATGCATTTTTCTAAGAAATTTTCAGTAAGTTGTCTTAATCCCTCTTTGTTTATTGTTACCTGTCATTTTATTTTATATTTATTAGTTTCATAAGATTTTGGTGGAGTTAACATCTTTAGTGTTTATTTTGTATGCTTATTTTATTGTTATTGTTACGTTACGTTTTAATATAGTATAGTTAAATTATAGTTTGTCATTGTTCCCCATTTTGGCGTATTATTTCATTATTTTTATGCCTTTGTCATAAGTTCGTTAACTTGGCCGACGAAAAATCTATCCGTCTGATTTCGAGGCCGACAAAAAAAGTTAGTTTATATTTATATTTGTTACATGTTAAAATTCAAGTTTTCTAGTTTAAGTTCATTAGTTGCTAAACTTGGTCAATGAAAAATATATCCGTCGAATTTCAAAGATCTGAGCAAGGCTTTGGAACCTCGATGGATCAGATGCTTGCATAGCTGAATCCGACAATCCTTGATAGAAGAGAAGAAATAAGTGAGCCAACTGCCCAACACCAAGAAAAATAATTTGAAAATAGAATACGCAACAACTTACCTTTGATGGTTACCACAAGGAAAATGAACGGGTCTACCCCATCAAGGGGTGATTGCATATCTTCATCATCATCACTAAAATCGTCATGGGAGTCGTTATTGTCATAATCCTCATCATGTGAACGGAAAGCTTTTGCCTACAAAAGCAGACAAGATGTTAAAGCTTTTAGAAATGCTAATTCTAATGGTGACGTTCTTTATCTTGAAATAGAGGCATCCAGGCCTCAATCTGTAATAAACTATCCTACAAGAAGCCATCACAAAGGTAATCTACAGAAACGTACTTCAAATTCCTTCATGTTCTGAGGCACAAAAATTTTTACTACCAAACTCATGGCATTGACAACAATACCAACATATCGATATATCATAACTCAAACACCATAGATATGCTGCTTTCTATTTCTCTCTCAAATTCATTGCAACTGTCACACCAAATACCCATGCACTGCATATATCACTTTCTACTCGTACTCATTAGACATTATCTTGTTAGAACAAGATAATATAGATAGAAAGTAGAACTGGAGAAGCTGCAAATTGCAGTGTTCTATTCTTATTCTTGACAAATTCAAGCATATAGAATTATATTTATATACTATAATATTCTAATGTAGAGTTATAGTTGGATAAGGAGACTAAATATCTTCCTATGCCTAGCCTTTGTCTATGGAACTCTTGTTATAATTGGAAACTGATTTACGTGTCTCAGTACGCCTCGTGCAACCTGATGGTGGCGAAGACACATTCAACTTTGATCGAAGTAGTTCAAACCTGGAAGAGGTTAAAGGTTTTGTGAGGATGTCAGCTAGTTGATCCTTTGACGATAAGAACCGAACCTTGAGATCTTTACGAGCTACTTTACCATGCACAAAATGAAAATCTATCTCAACATGCTTTGTACTGCATGAAATGAGTTTATTGAAAGATAAGCAACTCCAATGTTGTCACACCATAGGAGCGGAGATGTTGGAATAGGGGCACCTAATTCAGACAAAAGAGATTGAATCCATGTCAGTTCAACGGTTTCATCAGCTAAAGCCTTATATTCAAACTCGATAGACGATGTGGCGACAGTTTGTTGCTTTTTGGAGGACCAAGACACTAGGGCTGCTCCCATAAAAATGGCATAACCATCGGTAGATTTTCTATTATCCACAGACCCAGCCCAATCTGAGTCGGTAAAGAAGCAAAAAATGGGAGGAGCGGGTAATATGGAAATGAAATTGTTGAGTGTGCTTTAGATAGCGAAGGATTCGCTTCACTGCTGCCCGCTGATTCACCGAGGGATTATGCATAAATTGACTAGCTTTGTTAACCACAAACGCGAAATCAGGTCGAGTAAGTGTAACGTATTGCAATGCCCCAACGATGCGCCGATATAAAGTTGCGTCATGAAATAAAGGGCTATCACCATTATGTAGCTTGGAGTTTACTGCCATAGGAGTTAGAGTGGGCTTACAGTTTTGCATACCTGCTTTAGAGAGCATATTTTGAATATATTGTTGTTGAGACAATGAGATGCCATTCGACTGTTGTAGCACTTGAACACCAAGATCCGAGAAGGATGAGATTAATAGGCTCAAGATCATTTGATCTTGTTGTACCACTGTGTAGACACTAGGTTTGGATTAGAGGTAGTTGTGCCATCTATGGAGACTAAGGGAGTAGGGCAAAAGGTGCTTCCATCGATGTAACCGTGGAGATTTTGTCCACGAAGAAAAGGCAATAATTGTGGCGCTAAAATAAGTAATTTGTCGCTGATAATTTGATAGATATGAAGTGATGAGCATGGTTAAGCGGCGAAGAGGAAGAGGACTGTGGAATTCCCGAAGATTGCGAAGACGTAGAGGAGGTTGGAGCAGCTTCTGATACCATGTTAGAACAAGATAATATAGATAGAAAGCAGAGCTGGAGAAGCTGCAAATTGTAGCGTTTTAATCTTATTCTTCAGAAATTCAAGCATATAAAATCATATTTATATATTATAATATTCTAATGCAGAGTTATAGTTGGATAAGGAGACTAAATATTTTCCTATCCCTAGCCTTTGTCTATGGAACTCTTGTTAGAGTTGGAGACTGATTTACGTGTTTGAATATATCTAATTTGCATACGTTGCCGCTTTTTTATTTTTTATGCTTAGTCGTTTGTTGTTTTGCCCATCATCTCTTACTTTCAGGGCTTTTTTCAAGCGTCTTTCACGTACTGAAGTTCAAAGTGAGACTGGTTTATCAATCTTACTGCTTCAGAATATCCACTAATGACTCAAGATGGTAAGTTTGCTACTTCTATGTGTTGTAGGTCGTCGATCGTATATTTCTTTATATTCTCTTTATTAGCTTCTTTTTACTTGGTTATTTGAACTTTTTTGGTGGAGTAATGGTACATTTTCTTCCTGGCATGTGCCATCAAGTAAATGCCTAAATTATAAAAGTTAAGCAAAAGAAAAACTTTGTTAGTTTCTTGACATAAGGGACTATGTCAGGACTAGAGGGCTAACAATGGGTAAAAGAATAATAACTAGAGGTATTATGCTGTGTTATAAATATACTAAACATCGAGCCTTAAGGAAATAAATTGAAAGGAATTTTGGATCTTCTTGGTTGGAAGGGACCAAGAATCAATCCCACATACCTTGATTGAGGAGCTGAATTTGGGGAAAGACTTAGCTTGAATTTGAGCTCCAATTAAACCCTAGTCTTGAATCTTGAGAGGGGAAAGTAGAGAGTATTTGGGAGGTGATCTTATGAGGGGTAGAAGGTTTAAAAGGAATGAATTAAGAGGGGAGGGATATCAGCTGAATTAGGGTTTAGGATAGGTAAAAGTTCACAATTCATAATTAAAATAAACTGAATTACATAAACACCATTAATGAATCGGGCAAAATTTAAATCGTCAAGTCCATATGGCCCCCTACACGGTCTGTGAGTCATCACACGGACCATGAACAGTGATTGTGAACCATCACTTAGACAATCTTCACGGTATTCGATTCGTGTGTTACGTGTTTGCTGATTATGCCTCCTAAGCATACCACCTCCAAACGAGATGCCTCAGCCTCTAACATGGAGAATCCCTTACCAGAGGTCCCTACTCAGATAGGGACAAGAGAATGGGGTTGACCTGCTAGAGCTATTGGGGTTCCACAGACACCTATTGCTCAGGCAATCCCAACTTCAGAAGCAGAATTTAGGAGAGCCATTACTATGCTCACCCAGTTATGACCTCCCTGAGAGGTAGTCGGGGATCGCTGGCTCCTAGTTCTAGCTATCAGAGGTATTTTAGATGACTTATATATAATAAGATTGATCTAATAAAGTTATCATTATTAATAATAGATACCACAGAGGAAAGTTCTTTTCCCCTGCACAGAAACTAATCATAGCAAGAATATATCAAACACCAAGAGCTAATAAAAGGATAATTGACTAGAACTAAAGATCCAAAAGTCTGACCTTTCATAAGCAACTCATTATCGAACCACCAGAGTACGAACTAACATACACATTCTAAATAGCTCGGCAATATATACAATAGACTATCTAATTTACAATGTCCCATACCCCTCAGATATAAAGCTAAACCACAGATCCACCACCAATTTGATGTTGTATGGCATCAATTTCATCCCAATCCTCCATCTCGAGTTGTAAAAAAGAATGTAAAGAGAAGTAATGAGACAACATATTATTGGTTATAAGAAGTGTAGGAAAGTGTATACATGTACATATGTCCATTCTGAGAAACAAGAATAGAAGCATTGGTTGGTGAAGAAAAGGAATGGAGAGAAACCTCATACGAAGTCTTCTCAACCTCGAGACAACGAGCATCAAACAAGAAGGCAATACCATCGAAGTGCACAGATTGCCTATCACAGTAAGCATTCTAGTGTGCTTCTCTTGATCCTGAAAAACACCTCACCACCATCTTACAATAATTGGTCAATTTTTAGAGATTCTACATACTAAAATATGGATTATCAACTATAGTCTTTGAGAAATATTTCCACATGAATAAATTTCAATACTCATGTGGAAAGATTTCTCAATGACGATAGTCGATGATCTATATTTTAGTATGCGGAATCTTTGAAATTGACCATTTTTTGTAGAATGGTGGTGAGGTGTTTTTCAAGATCAAGAGAAGCACACATCTGAGTGTGCTCATGAATGCTTACTATTATAGGCAATCTGTAGACTTTAATTGTAATGCCTTCTTGTTTGATGGTCGTCATCTCGGGGCTGAGCAGACTCCTGATGAGGTTTCTCTCTATTCATTTTTCTTCACCAGCCAATGCTCCTCTTCCTATTTCTCAGTATGGACATAGGTCCATGTCCACAATTTTCCTACACTTCATATAATCAGTAATATGTTGTCTCAGTACTTCTCTTTACATATTATTTTTGACAGCTTGAGATAGAGGATTAGAATGAAATTGATGTTGTGCAGCATCAGATTGGTGGTGGATTTGTTGTTTAGCTTTATATATGAGGGATTTTGGAAAGCGTAAATTAAATTATCTTTGATATATTGCCAAGCTATTTTAGGATGTGTATGTTAGCTCGTATTCTGGTGGTTTTTAATGAGTTGCTTATGGATGGTCAAATTTTTGGATCTTTACTTCTAGTCAATTATCCGTTTATTAGCTCTTTGTGTTTGATGTATTCTTGCTATGATTAGTTTTTGTGCAGGGGAACAAACTTTTCTTTGTGGTATCTATTATTACTAAGGATACCTTTATTAGATCAATCTTATTATTATATATCAGTCATCTATAATTATATGCAAATATTCTAAAATAGTATTGTGGACAAGTAGAAATGAATATAGTGATATACTATTTTAGAATATTTAATAATATTTGCATAATATTTTAGATGACTTATATATAATAAGATTGATCTGATAAAGTTATCCATATTAATAATGTACCACAATAGAAAGTTTGTTTCCCCTGCACAGAAACTGATCATAGCAAGAATATATCAAACACCAAGAGATAATAAAAGGATAATTGACTAGAACTAAAGATCCAAAAGTTTGACCATTCATAAGCAACTCATTATTGAACCACTAGAGTACGAACTAACATACACATTCTAAATAGCTCGGCAATATATACCAAAGATAATCTAATTTACGATGTCCCAAACCCCTCAGATATAAAGCTAAACCACATATCCACCACCAATTTGATGTTGTATAGCATCAACTTCATCCCAATCCTCCATCTCGAGTTGTCAAAAAGAATGTAAAGAGAAGTAATAAGACAACATATTATTGATGATATGAAGTGTAGGAAAGTGTAACATATGTCCATTTTGAGAAACAGGAATAGAAGCACTGGTTGGTGAAGAAAAGGAATGGAGAGAAATCTCATCCGAAGTCTGCTCAACCCCGAGACAACGAGCATCTTACTAGAAGGCAATACCATCGAAGTGCACAGATTGCCTATCACAGTAAGCATTCTAGTGTGCTTCTCTTGATCCTGAAAAACACCTCACCACCATCTTACAATAATTGGTCAATTTTTAGAGATTCTGCATACTAAAATATGGATTATCAACTATCGTCTTTGAGAAATATTTCCACATGAATAAATTTCAATATTCATGTGGAAAGATTTCTCAATGACGATAGTCGATGATCTATATTTTAGTATGCGGAATCTTTGAAATTGACCATTTTTTGTAGAATGGTGGTGAGGTGTTTTTCAAGATCAAGAGAAGCACACATCTGAGTGTGCTCATGAATGCTTACTATTATAGGCAATCTGTAGACTTTGATTGTATTGCCTTCTTGTTTGATGGTCGTCATCTCGGGGATGAGCAGACTCCTGATGAGGTTTCTCTCTATTCGTTTTTCTTCACCAGCCAATGCTCCTCTTCCTGTTTCTCAGTATGGACATAGGTCCATGTCCACAATTTTCCTACACTTCATATAATCAGTAATATGTTGTCTCAGTACTTCTCTTTACATATTATTTTTGACAGCTTGAGATAGAGGATTAGAATGAAATTGATGTTGTGCAGCATCTGATTGGTTGTGGATTTGTTGTTTAGCTTTATATATGAGGGATTTTGGACAGCGTAAATTAGATTATCTTCGATATATTGCCAAGCTAGTTTAGGATGTGTATGTTAGCTCGTATTCTGGTGGTTTTTAATGAGTTGCTTATGGATGGTCAAACTTTTGGATCTTTAATTACTTCTAGTCAATTATCCTTTTATTAGCTCTTTGTGTTTGATGTATTCTTTCTATGATTAGTTTTTGTGCAGGGAAACAAACTTTTCTTTGTGGTATCTATTATTACTAAGGATACCTTTATTAGATCAATCTTATTATTATATATCAGTCATCTATAATTATATGCAAATATTCTAAAATAGTATTATAGACAAGTAGAAATGAATATAGTGATATACTATTTTAGAATATTTAATAATATTTGCATAATATTTTAGATGACTTATATATAATAAGATTGATCTGATAAAGTTATCCATATTAATAATGTACCACAATAGAAAGTTTGTTTCCCCTGCACAGAAACTGATCATAGCAAGAATATATCAAACACCAAGAGCTAATAAAAGGATAATTGACTAGAACTAAAGATCCAAAAGTCTGACCATTCATAAGCAACTCATTATTGAACCACTAGAGTACGAACTAACATACACATTTTAAATAGCTCGGCTATATATACCAAAGATAATATAATTTACGATGTCCCAAACCCCTCAGATATAAAGCTAAACCACATATCCGCCACCAATTTGATGTTGTATAGCATCAACTTCATCCCAATCCTCCATCTCGAGTTGTCAAAAATAATGTAAAGAGAAGTAATATGACAACATATTATTGATGATATGAAGTGTAGGAAAGTGTAACATATGTCCATTCTGAGAAACAGGAATAGATGCATTGGTTGGTGAAGAAAAGGAATGGAGAGAAACCTCATCCGAAGTCTGCTCAACCCCGAGACAACGAGCATCAAACAAGAAGGCAATACCATCGAAGTGCACAGATTGCCTATCACAGTAAGCATTCTAGTGTGCTTCTCTTGATCCTGAAAAACACCTCACCACCATCTTACAATAATTGGTCAATTTTTAGATATTCTGCATACTAAAATATGGATTATCAACTATCGTCTTTGAGAAATATTTCCACATGAATAAATTTCAATATTCATATGGAAAGATTTCTCAATGACGATAGTCGATGATCTATATTTTAGTATGCGGAATCTTTGAAATTGACCATTTTTTGTAGAATGGTGGTGAGGTGTTTTTCAAGATCAAGAGAAGCACACATCTGAGTGTGCTCATGAATGCTTACTATTATAGGCAATCTGTAGACTTTGATTGTATTGCCTTCTTGTTTGATGGTCGTCATCTCAGGGCTGAGCAGACTCCTGATGAGGTTTCTCTCTATTCGTTTTTCTTCACCAGCCAATGCTCCTCTTCATGTTTCTAGGTATGGACATATGTCCATGTCCACATTTTCCTACACTTCATATAATCAGTAATATGTTGTCTCATTCTTTCTCTTTACATATTCTTTTTGACAGCTCGAGATAGAGGATTAGAACGAAATTGATGTTGTGCAGCATCAGATTGGTGGTGGATCTGTGGTTTAGCTTTATATATGAGGGGTTTTGGACAGCGTAAATTAGATTATCTTCGTTATATTCCCGAGCTATTCAGGATGTGTATGTTAGCTCGTATTCTTGTGGTTCGATAATGAGTTGCTTATGGATGGTCAAACTTTTGGATCTTTACTTCTAGTCAATTATTCTTTTATTAGCTCTTTGTGTTTGATGTATTCTTGCGATGATTAGTTTTTGTGTAGGGGGAACAGACGTTTCTCTGTGGTATCTATTATTAATAAGGATACCTTTATTAGATCAATCTTATTATTATATATAAGTCATCTATAATTATATGCAAATATTCTAAAATAGTATTGTGGACAAGTAGAAATGAATGTATTGATATACTATTTTAAAATATGTAATAATATTTGCATAATATTTTAGATGACTTATATATAAAAAGATTGATCTAATAAAGTTATCCTTATTAATAATAGATACCACATTGGAAGGTTTGTTTTCCCTGCACAGAAACTGATCATAGCAAGACTATATCAAACACCAAGAGCTAATGAAAGGATAATTGACTAAAACTAAAGATCCAAAAGTCTAACCATTCATAAGCAACTCATTATCGAACCACCAGAGTACGAACCAACATACACATTCTAAATAGCTCGGCAATATATACCAAAGATAATATAATTTACGATGTCCCAAACCCCTCAGATATAAAGCTAAACCACATATCCACAACCAATTTGATGTTGTATAGCATCAATTTCATCCCAATCCTCCATCTCGAGTTGTCAAAAAGAATGTAAAGAGAAGTAATGAGACAACATATTATTGATTATATGAAGTGTAGGAAAGTGTAACATATGTCCATTCTGAGAAACAAGAATAGAAGCATTGGTTGGTGAAGAAAAGGAATGGAGAGAAACCTCATCCAAAGTCTGCTCAACCCTGAGACAACGAGCATCAAACAAGAAGGCAATACCATCGAAGTGCACAGATTGCCTATCACAGTAAGCATTCTAGTGTGCTTCTCTTTTGTCACGCCCCGGGAGGGTACCCTTGGCGTGGCCGGCACTCAGAGACTATTGCTAGTCTCCAAGCGAACCACTTAGCCTCATCACATTATTCAATCAAATAAACTTTACTGAACAGCGAAAAATATAATTAGGTAATGGACACATCTCATCTAAAGTCTCAAAAGAGTATATAAAATAATGAAGGCTAGTAGAAATAACTAGCTCACAATCTCAACATCAATACTCGACCCTCGTCTATGAAGCCTCTATCATTAATCATGTGGTGCCAATGACAAATCCATGGCTACCCAAATCAAAACAAAATCAATAGTCCAATCTAACTCTAAAGCAAGATGAAATAAAAGTAGTGGATCCTCCGGAGTAGGGGAGGCTCACCAAATCAGCTTCGAATCTCAGACCTTCAACGGAGCGCCTGTTGATGATCTCTAGTACCTGCCTCTACATCATAAAACGATGTAGTCCAGAGTGGATGTCAGTACTTGGAATGTACTGGTATGTAAAATAGCTGAATGAAACAGAAACTGGTAGAAAAAATATGGAAATAATAACAATTCAAAATACATATCAAATCACATCATTAGTCAAATGTCTGTCTATGCAAGATTAAAGAGTAGACAAGTGACCTATCAACAACTCAGAACTCATCAATCATCTTAGACTCATCTCAAAGGAGCTCACCTCCTCTCATCTCATCACATCTCATCTCATCTCAGAGGAGCTCACCCCCTCTCATCTCATCTCATCTCAGAAGAGCTCACCCCCTCTCATCTCATCTAGACTCGGAGTAAGGTACAAAATTTATGGGAGTTTCTCTTAACCGACAACAATCACTTATGAGCCAGTGATTGTACAACAATCCCGCCGGTGTTGCCACGGCCGTCCCGTACTTGCCAGGTAGAGACGAATCGAAACCATAATGGATAAATCCAAGATGGAGACAGAACAATCAACAAAGTCCGCTATTGATTTCAAGGACATCAACTCAAGATGAAAACCTCTTCTATGCTTGGCGACATAGTTTAATGAGTTCGAGTGGGACTCACTCTTACCCATTTCGGTGCTCGATACTCCTCCCGACTCAATGCTCATAAAACCATCAATCCAATCAAACCAATCTCGTAGGGACTTTAACCCCGTCAACGATCGGTATCTCATAGGGACTTTAACCCTATCATCAATCAAGCTAATAGGGACTTTAACCCTTTCATCAATTAATCTCATAGGGACTTTAACCCTCTCATCATTCATTCTCATCAATGACTCAAGATTAGAACAATCATTAGGAATCAAGTGAATAGACACATCGGTAGAGTTTATTTATAGAGACTCATAGGACAATCAAACTCTATCAATTCATCATCATCCTCTCATCACAATCACAATCACAATCAACAATCTTAACTCAAGGCTCTAGACTCATCATTCTCTCATCACAATCACAATCAACAATCTTAACTCAAGGCTCTAGACTCATCATTCTCTCATCACAATCACAATCACAATCTTAATTCAAGGCTCTAGACTCATCATTCTCAAGTTCATTATGCATGCTATTCAAATTAATCATGTAGGGTTATGCAAATTCTCATGAAAATATCCAACTTAAGAAAACCAATAGTATGATGATCATCAACATAGAAAACATATAGTTTCAAATATAATTTCCAAGAAAATCCATCAAAGAAATCATGCATGCAGACTCTTCAATCATCAACTCATCTATGACCTCTATGGGGCACATGAGAGAACAATCTCATGTTTTAGTTTAGCCTTACATACCTGTGATGCCGTTAGCAATCGAGTACTTTCGGGGTCTCCGCTCGAATTCTTCCCACAAGCTCTTCTCTCTTCTCCTCAAGCCCTAGCCTTGTTAGTTTCTAAGGGATAGGACTTAGAATGAGGTTTTAGACCCTTTTCTGGTTGAAAACGACTTAATTAGTCGTGTACCAGTGTTTAAGAGGGACTAGGGATTGACTAGAATGCCCCCAAAATTAAATTAGGAATTTGCAGTTCGGAAAACACACGGTCCGCAACGCGGACCTATCACGTACTGTGTAATTTTAGAAAAAGTGCTTTTGTACGAGTTCTCTCCATCCCGTCGAAAATTTTGGAAAATACACAAGTGCCACTCCGCGCCAGGTCTACGACGCGCCTCCGTCGCGGACAGCCACTGTTTTGTGACTTGATCCGAAAATTTATCTTTCGATCGGGTCGCTCTAAAATTCGACCGAGACCATTTTCCCACTCCATTTTCCATGTTGATCACACATCCGGTCTCGGATTCGCCATACGAGTATCGGAAGATGCGTTACGCGCATACCCTCACTCCAGGGGTATTTTGGTAATTTTACCAGGCGTTACATCATCTCCTCCTTGGGATCATTCGTCCTCGAATGATGAGTAGAGGTGGGGACTAAAGCACAAATAGACTCGAGACTCATCTTCCACTCAGTTCAATCAATCCATCCTCTACTAGGCAATAGTAAGTCGCATCAAAATAAAACAATCAGTTTAGTGAAGAGCAAGGATTTTTACCTTCAATGTTTCCATCATCCGTTGGCACGAATAGGTGCGGGTATTTGGCCCTCATCTCTTCCTCAGCTTCTCATGTGGCTTCTTCAACGAATTGATTCCTCCACAGGACTTTGACTGAGGCTATCTCTTTGTTCCTCAACCTTCGAATCTGACGATCAAGGATCTGAACCGGGACCTCTTCATAAGATAGGCTATCTTTCACTCCAAGGCCATTGATAGGAATTACCACGGCGGGATCTCCCAAGCATTTCTTCAGCATCGACACATGGAATACCGGATGAACTCCCTCTAACTCGGAAGGTAACTCCAACTCGTAAGCAACCTTCCCAATCCTTTTTACGATCTGATATGGCCCAACATATCGTGGGCTTAACTTTCCCTTCTTTCCAAACCTTAGGACACCCTTCATAGGTGATACCTTCAAATACACCCAATCATCTATCTCAAACTCTAAGTCCCTTCTCCTTACGTCGGTGTAGGACTTTTGGCGACTCTGGGCAGTCTTTAGCCTTTCTCTAATGATCTTGACTTTTTCCATCGACTGGTGAACAAGGTCAGGTCCAATCAGCCCTGCTTCTCCAACCTCAAACCACCCAATCGGCGATCTACATCTTCTCCCGTACAGGGCCTCATAAGGAGCCATCTGAATGCTCGCATGATAACTATTGTTATATGCGAATTCGATCAAGGGTAGATGATCATCCCAATTTCCTTTGAAGTCAAGTACACAAGCTCTCAACATATCCTCGAGTGTTTGAATCGTACACTCTGCCTGACCATCCGTCTGCAGGTGAAAAGTTGTACTCAGATTCACCTTAGTACCCAAACCTTTCTGAAACGATCTCCAGAACTGGGAGGTAAATTGAGCCCCTCTGTCCAAGATGATAGACAAAGGAACCCCATGCAACCTCACGATCTCCTGGACGTACAATCTGGCATACTCTTCCGCAGTGTTTGTTGTCTTTACTGCCAAGAAGTGAGCCGACTTTGTCATCCTATCCACGATCACCCATATCGAATCATGTTGCTTTCGAGATTTCGGCAGGCCAGTGATAAAGTCCATGTTGATCATCTCCCATTTCCACTCCGGAATTTCAAAGTTTTGAGCCAATCCACATGGCCTTTGATGCTCAACCTTCACTTGTTGGCAATTTGGGCATTTCGAGACAAACTCTGCAACATCCCTCTTCATCCCATTCTACCAATAGACTTCCCTTAAGTCGTGGTACATTTTGGTGGAGCCAGGGTGAATGGAATATCTTGTGTTATAAGCTTCTGCCATGATTCTGTCCGTATGCCATCAACATTTGGAACACACAATCGACTTTGATATCTCAGTACACCATCTCCCCCTTTGGAGAAGGCCGTCACCTTCTGATTGTGGACATCCTCCTTCAATTGGAGTATGACTGGGTCTTGGTCTTGTTTTTCTTTCACTTCTATCACTAGCGAGGAAGCAGACCCATTCTCCACATTAACTCCTCCTTCATTGTTCTCCTCAAGTTGGACCCCTAATCGAGCCAACCGGTGTACGTCCTTGGCTAATTCCCTCTTTCCTTCCTCCACATGGGCTGTGCTACCCATTGATAACCTGCTAAGAGCATCAGCAACAACGTTAGCTTTACCTGGATGATAGTGAATGCTCATGTCGTAATCCTTGAGCAATTCCAACCATCTCCTCTGTCGCAAGTTAAGCTCCTTCTGACTGAAAACATACTGCAAGCTCTTGTGGTCTGTGAACACATCCACGTGTACCCCATACAAGTAGTGAGCCAGATCTTAAGTGCGAACACTACCGCTGCCAACTCGAGGTCATGGGTTGGGTAATTCCTTTCATGGACCTTGAGTTTCCTGGAGGCATAGGCTATCACCTTCCCCCTTTGCATTAGTACACATCACAGTCCGACCCTTGAGGCATCACAATAAATCACAAAGCCCTCATTTCCCTCGGGTAAAGTTAAGACTGGTGCAGTAGTCAATCTCGTTTTCAATTCCTGGAAACTCTTCTCACATTCCTCGGACCACTGAAACTTGACCTTTTTCTGGGTCAACTTGGTCAATGGTGCGGATAAGGAAGAAAATCCTTCTACAAACCTGCGGTAGTAGCCCGCCAACCCCAAGAAACTTCTAATGTCGGTCGGAGTGGTCGGTCGTGGCCAGTTCTTAACTGCTTCAATCTTCTGGGCGTCCACCTGAATACCATCACCGGAAACAACGTGGCCCAGGAAGGCTACCGACTTAAGACAGAACTCACACTTTGAAAATTTTGCATACAACTCATGGTCCCTAAGAGTTTGGAGGACAACTCTGAGGTGATTGGCATGCTCCTCCTCACTCCTTGAATATATCAGAATATCATCGATGAATACAATCACAAACAAGTCAAGATACGGTTTGAACACCCTGTTCATCAAGTCCATAAAGGCGGCAGGTGCATTCGTCAACCCAAAGGACATGACCAGGAATTCAAAATGGCTATATCTAGTCCTAAAGGCTGTCTTTGGAATGTCGCACTCTCTCACCTTCACCTGATGGTAGCCAGATCTGAGGTCTATCTTAGAGAAACAAGAGGCGCCCTGAAGTTGGTCAAACAAATCATCTATCCTTGGGAGAGGATATTTGTTCTTCACCGTGACCTTGTTCAGTTGCCTATAATCAACACACATTCTAAGAGACCCATCTTTCTTTCGCATGAATAGGACAGGAGCACCCCATGGTGAAACACTTGGCCTAATGAAGCCCTTCTCTAGCAAATCTTTTATTTGCTCTTTCAATTCTTTCAACTCAGCGGGGGACATCCTGTAAGGTGGAATCGAAATGGGTTGGGTATCAGGAAGAATGTCAATCCCGAAGTCAATCTCCCTATCAGGAGGGACTCCCGGCAGATCATCAGGAAACACTTCCGGATACTCACTAACAATCGGAACTGACTCAAGAGTTGGGGACTCAACCTCGTCTGATTTCACTCATAATAGGTGATAGATACAACCTTTGGAAATTAACTTCCGGGATTTAAGATATGAGATAAACCTCCCCCTCGGTGTCACTGAGTCACCCTTCCACTCTAGAACTGGTTCATTTGGAAATTGGAACTTAACAATTCGGGATCTACAATCAACAGAGGCATAACAGGCGTGGAGCCAATCCATGCCAAGGATCAAGTCAAAATCAATCATCTCCAGCTCAATCAAATCAACAAGAGTGTCCCTATGATAGATGGACACTACGCAAGTCCTATAAACTCTCTCAGCTTGAATAGACTCACCCACTGGAGTAGAAACATCAAAAGGTTCAAGGAGACTCTCAAGGGTCATATCAAATTTACTGGCCATATAAGGAGATACAAATGACAGTGTGGCACCAGGGTCCATCAAGACATAACAATCAAAAGTAAAGACACGAATCATACCCGTTACAACATCTGGGGAGTTCTCCTGATCTTGGCGACTACCCATGGCGTACAAGAGGTTTGTTGCTCCGCCTGTTCCTGACATAGTGGCCCTCTGGTTCCCTCCTACTGGTGGGGCCGATGCAGTGGATTGAGCTCGGCTAGCCCATCGAGGACAGTCTCTCTGATAGTGGCCCACTTGGCCACATTTGTAGCACCCATCATTTCCCTCACGACATCTTCCCAGGTGCAACTTGCCACACTTTTTACACGGCGGTTGACCCCGCGATCCTTGAGCCACACTAGCTTGTGACTGGGACCCATGGGCTCTAGTATTCTGGGACCTTTGATCATCCCTGATCCTGGGCGTGGGCGCACTAGCAGATGATGGTGTTGGAAATCGATGACCATTGCCTCTCCTTCCCGTCTCATAGCTAGATGTTTTGGTTTCTTGCGCCTAAATTCCTCTTTGTCATGCTGCCTCTCCTCATCAGCTTGTTGTACAAATGTCATCAATCGCCCAATGTCCATATCACTCACCAACATTGCCCCTCTGCCATCCCTTTTGGGCCCTCTATTCAACCCATCGACATACATTCCCATTCTCCCCCTCATGTCGGCAATCATATCTGGAGCATAGCGAGATAGCTGTGTGAACTTCAGGCCATACTCCTGCACGGTCATGGAGCCCTGTTTTAGATTCAGAAACTCCCTCACCTTAGCCTCTCTTTTCTCCATTGGGAAGAAGCGTCCCAAGAAGGCCTCCTCAAACACTGCCCAGGTCACACATGAATCACCATCCACTCGGCCATTCTTCCATTGGTCGAACCATAGCCTGGCCACCCCTTTGAGTTGGTAGGCGGCCAATTCAACTCTTTCCACATCTGCCACATGCATCACTTGGAACACCTTCTCAAGCTCCTCAATATAGCTCTCGGGGTCTTCAGTAGCTGCCGACCCCGTGAACTCAGGCGGGTTCATCCTCAGAAATTCCCGGACTCTGGAGGTGTCATGAGTGTCCAGTCTGCCCGCTCCCTGTCTCACAGGAGGTGCCGCAACAGCCTGGGCTAGAGCCCGAATAGCTTGGCATAACTCGGCATTGGAGACCTCGTCCTGAGGGGGTTGTTCGACAGGAACCGCTGGATCCACGGGCCCCTCGGGTACTTGGGGTTCAGGTGGGTTAACAGCTTGCCTGGCAGGACGTCCCCTTCCTCTGACAGCTCTTCTGGGAGGCATGTTATCAATTCTGCACGTGTAACGCACAAATTAGAGGATAGTTTTCATAGAGTTCAACTCCATCGCACGATTTAGAGTAAGAAAGAAGTGTAACCATTCCTAATGTCCCATAGCCTCCTGCTTATGAAGTGTGGTCGACAACACACCCATAAACAAGACTCTACTAGACACGGCCTCATAGACTCCCTAGGACACTTGAACTTTGTGCTCTGATACCAAGTTTGTCACGCCCCGGGAGGGTACCCTTGGCGTGGCCGGCACTCAGAGACTATTGCTAGTCTCCAAGCGAACCACTTAGCCTCATCACATCATTCAATCAAATAAACTTTACTGAACAGCGGAAAATATAATTAGGTAATGGACACATCTCATCTAAAGTCTCAAAAGAGTATATAAAATAATGAAGGCTAGTAGAAAGAACTAGCTCACAATCTCAACATCAATACTCGACCATCGTCTATGAAGCCTCTATCATTAATCATGTGGTGCCAATGACAAATCCATGGCTACCCAAATCAAAACAAAATCAATAGTCCAATCTAACTCTAAAGCATGATGAAATAAAAGTAGTGGATCCTCCGGAGTAGGGGAGGCTCACCAAATCAGCTTCGAATCTCAGACCTTCAACGGAGCGCCTGTTGATGATCTCTAGTACCTGCCTCTACATCATAAAACGATGCAGTCCAGAGTGGACGTCAGTACTTGGAATGTACTGGTATGTAAAATAACTGAATGAAATAGAAACCGGTAGAAAAAATATGGAAACAATAACAATTCAAAATACATATCAAATCACATCATTAGTCAAATGTCTGTCTATGCAAGAATAAAGAGTAGACAAGTGACCTATCAACAACTCAGAACTCATCAATCATCTCAGACTCGTCTCAAAGGAGCTCACCTCCTCTCATCTCATCACATCTCCTCTCATCTCAGAGGAGCTCACCCCCTCTCATCTCATTTCATCTCAGAAGAGCTCACCCCCTCTCATCTCATCTAGACTCGGAGTAAGGTACGAAATTTATGGGAGTTTCTCTTAACCGACAACAATCACTTATGAGCCAGTGATTGTACAACAATCCCGCCGGTGTTGCCACGGCCGTCCCGTACTTGCCAGGTAGAGACGAATCGAAACCATAATGGATAAATCCAAGATGGAGACAGAACAATCAACAAAGTCCGCTATTGATTTCAAGGACATCAACTCAAGAGGAAAACCTCTTCTATGCTTGGCGACATAGTTTAATGAGTTCGAGTGGGACTCACTCTTACCCATTTCGGTGCTCGATACTCCTCCCGACTCAATGCTCATAAAACCATCAATCCAATCAAACCAATCTCGTAGGGACTTTAACCCCGTCAACGATTGGTATCTCATAGGGACTTTAACCCTATCATCAATCAAGCTCATAGGGACTTTAACCCTCTCATCAATTAATCTCATAGGGACTTTAACCCTCTCATCATTCATTCTCATCAATGACTCAAGATTAGAACAATCATTAGGAATCAAGTGAATAGACACATCGGTAGAGTTTATTTGTAGAGACTCATAAGACAATCAAACTCTATCAATTCATCATCATCCTCTCATCACAATCACAATCACAATCAACAATCTTAACTCAAGGCTCTAGACTCATCATTCTCTCATCACAATCACAATCAACAATCTTAACTCAAGGCTCTAGACTCATCATTCTCTCATCACAACCACAATCACAATCTTAATTCAAGGCTCTAGACTCATCATTCTCAAGTTCATTATGCATGCTATTCAAATTAATCATGTAGGGTTATGCAAATTCTCATAAAAATATCCAACTTAAGAAAACCAATAGTATGATGATCATCAACATAGAAAACATATAGTTTCAAATATAATTTCCAAGAAAATCCATCAAAGAAATCATGCATGCAGACTCTTCAATCATCAACTCATCTATGACCTCTATGGGGCACATAAGAGAACAATCTCATATTTTAGTTTAGCCTTATATACCTGTGATGCCGTTAGCAATCGAGTACTTTCGGGGTCTCCGCTCGAATTCTTCCCACAAGCTCTTCTCTCTTCTCCTCAAGCCCTAGCCTTGTTAGTTTCTAAGGGATAGGACTTAGAATGAGGTTTTAGATCCTTTTCTGGTTGAAAACGACTTAATTAGTCGTGTACCAGTGTTTAAGAGGGACTAGGGATTGACTAGAATGCCCCTAGAATTAAATTAGGAATTTGCAGTTCGGAAAACACACAGTCCGCGACGCGGACCTATCGCGTACTGTGTAATTTTGGAAAAAGTGCTTTTGTACGAGTTCTCTCCATCCCGTCGAAAATTTTGGAAAATACACAAGTGCCACTCCACGTCAGGTCCGCGACGCGCCTCCGTCGTGGACAACCACTGTTTTGTGACTTGATCCGAAAATTTATCTTTCGATCGGGTCGCTCTAAAATTCGACCGAGACCATTTTCCCACTCCATTTTCCATGTTGATCACACATCCGGTCTCGGATTTGCCATACGAGCATCGAAAGATGCGTTACGCGCATACCCTCACTCCAGGGGTATTTTGGTAATTTTATCGGGCGTTACATCTTTATCCTGAAAAACACCTCACCACCATCTTACAATAATTGGTCAGTTTTCAGAGATTCTGCATACTAAAATATGGATTATCAACTATCATCATTGAGAAATCTTTCCACATGAATAAATTTCAATATTCATGTGGAAAGATTTCTCAATGATGATAGTCAATGATCCATATTTTAGTATGCGAAATCTCTGAAATTGACCATTTTTTGTAGAATGGTGGTGAGGTGTTTTTCAAGATCAAGAGAAGCACACATCTGAGTGTTCTCATGAATGCTTACTGTTATAGGCAATCTGTAGACTTTGATTGTATTGCCTTCTTGTTTGATGGTCGTCATCTCGGGGACTGAGCAGACTCCTGATGAGGTTTCTCTCTATTCGTTTTTCTTCACCAACCAATGCTCCTCTTCCTGTTTCTCGGCATGGACATATGTCCATGTCCGCATTTTCCTACACTTCATATAATCAGTAATGTGTTTTCTCATTATTTCTCTTTGCATATTCTTTTTGACAGCTCCAGATAGAGCATTAGGATGAAATTGATGTTGTAGTATTGTGGACAAGTAGAAATGAATGTAGTGAGTATTTGGTTTTTAAAAATAAAATATTCTAGTTGTAGTGTTGCCATGACATGCAAAGGGAATGGGTGTGTGGTAAAATAAGAGAAGCGTTGAAGGCATTTAGTGGGTGGGAAGCACATGGACCCCTTAATGCAATGCCTTTTCATTCACTATTTTGAGCTATTATTTTTTATGCGCATTATAAAACGGTTAACGTCTTTCATCAAAATTAAATAAACTTAGGTCATGTTTATATAGTTCATTTGGCAATATTGATTTGTAACATAATATTGCTTGAGCTACCCATGTTTTTGAGGCAAATCCTATCAAAGTAGATGGTAAGTGTGTACTTAATTTCTTGAACAAAATGTTTTAGAGAGTACTTGAAGTTTGAAAAAACTGTCAATAAACAACAAATATCTATAAAGAACCTATATGAAATTGTATCGATCATATTAGGGATGATATATTAAATTATTGTAAAATTAAATATAGTAAAAAATGAGTCGATGCGTGCCGAAAACAAAGAAAGATACATTAGCTGATTTTTTTAGTAAAGTCAGTCTGAAATAAAACATCTTTTTAGTTCAATATTGATATTTATGTATTTTTCTCAATTTTAAAAATATTTCTATTCTTTTTATTTAAAGTAATTGCTAAAAAATAAAATTACACACAATAATATTTTACTTGCATTAATATTATGACTTTTATCATGTATTTCCGTGGTAATATTTAATTTGAAAGGTTGTGACTTTTTCGAAAAGTTGTGAAAATGATTTTCGAAGGGTTGTGACTTCTTGTAATGCATATATTGAGTAATTATTAGTTATAATGAAGTAAAGAAATAATTCAAATCAACTCAAATTTGTTGAACTCATCAAATAAGAAATGTAAATTAACATTAATTATTAAAAAAAAAAAAACAGCCACAACATAAGTCATGATCAAGATTTGTCTTCCCAAAGCCACCTTGAGCCCGTCAACATTTGTCTTCCCAAAGCCACCTTGAGCCCATCAAGATTTGTGTTCCCAAAGCCACCTTGAGTGTAAAAGCAATCAAACATTTATATTGGTTGTCCGGGTTGTGTTTACTAGTGTAATATTAAAGTAAAAAAAGAAAATGTGATATGACATCTTTTTTAGTTCAATATTGATATTTATGTATTTTCTCAATTTCAAAATATTTTTCTCTTATTTTTATTAAAAGTAATTGCTAAAAAATAAAATTACATACGATAATATTTTATTTACAGGAAACAACCTCTCTACTTCTATGAGGTAGTGGTAAGGTCTGGATACATTCTGCCCTCCCCGGGCCCCACTTGTGGGATTCCACTGGGTATGTTGTTGTTGTTGTTGTTGTATATCATATTTTTATCATGTATATATGTGGTAATATTTAATCGAAAAGGTTGTGACTTTTTAAAGTTGTGATTTTTTTTTCGAAAAGTTGTGAGAAGGATTGTAGGCTTTCCGAAGGGTTGTAACTTTTTGTAATACAAATATAGAGTAATTATTAATTATAGTAAAGTAAATAAATAATTCAAATCAACAAAAATTTGTTGAACTCATCAAATAACAAATGTAAATTAAGGTTAATTATAAAAAAATTAACAACCACAACATAAGTCATGATCAAGATTTGTCTTTTCAAAGTCACCTTGAGCACATCAACATTTGTCATTCCAAAGCCACGTGTAATATATTTAATTTGAAAGGTTGTGACTTTTTCAAGGAGTTGTGATTTTTTCGAAAAGTTATGAGAATGATTGTAGGCTTTCTGAAGGGTTTTGACTTTTTGTAATGCAAATATTGAATACTTATCAATTATAATAAAGTAAATAGATAATTCAAATCTACAAAAATTTGTTGAACTCATCAAATAAGAAATGTAAATTAAAGTTAATTATAAAAAAAATTAACAACCACAACATAAGTCATGATCAAGATTTGTCTTCCCAAAGCTACCTTAAGCCCATCAACATTTGTCTTATGAAAGCCACTTTAAGTGTAAAAACAATCAACCACATTTATTGGTTGCCCGAGCTGCATTTACTAGTGTAATACTAAAGTTAAAATCAAAATGTGATATGACATCCTTTTTAGTTCAATATTGATATTTATGTCTTTTATGTAATGACCCTCAGGTCATTTTCGCGGCTCCGCGAATATTTTATCAGTTTGAGCATTTTCCAATGACCCCAGAATAGTTGTAATTTATTGACATTGATTGTTCGCTCGTTAGGTGAATTGCTCGACATTTAT
This sequence comes from Solanum rostratum, assembly GCA_029948455.1. Lineage (NCBI taxonomy): Eukaryota > Viridiplantae > Streptophyta > Magnoliopsida > Solanales > Solanaceae > Solanum > Solanum rostratum. The sequence continues at coordinate 8,295,870 of CM057053.1, read as the reverse complement.
GTAGTGTTTTGATTTAAACGAGACATTATAACTGTAAATGAATTTTTAGGTAAAGTCCAAATAAATGGTCGCGGAGCAGAATTTTGACGGTTCCATGAGCCCCGGAATGGTGAAATTAGTCTAGGGGGCATGTTCGCTGCAATATATATATCCAGTTTTGCAACTTTAGCCTCTAAAATAGGTCAATAGTTGACTTTAGTCGATGTCCTTGGGAAGTGTGCCCCGAATGAAAATTTTGACCGCACCGTTGGATCTGGAACGTCGAGTTTGGTTTAGGAGGACCTTTTGTATGATTCACGAGGCTTTCGAGTGTATTTTGGACCCTTCGGGAGATTTTCATATCGAGAAATGGGACCCATATTGGAATAAAACGACCTCCGGTGGGAATTTCGACTGCACTGTTGAGTGGGGAATGCCCTTTTTTATTAGATTTCATATATGAATTATATTTTTCCGACTCCGGATGAGGCAGGAGCATCAAAATTAAGTTTGAGCAGTTGCTGAAAATTAAAAGGGAGGCGCTAATATGGCCTACTGAGAAGCTGCCACGTGGAGGTAACAACAACAACATACCCAGTGGAATCCCATAAGTGGGATTTGGGGATGGTAGAATGTACATGGAGGCGGTTAAGAAATTTAAAAGGAAAAAGAAAGAGAGAAAGCGTGAATGTTTTGGAAGATTTTTCAGAAACGAACGTGAAAAACCCAGCTTATACATACAACATTCGAACTCGATTTCTCTCCCATTTTTGAGCCGATTTTTGTGATTCAAAAGCCTAACTTATATATTTTTTCGAGAGGAACACCGTGGGAGCTTCGGAGACCTATGCTGTGGTATATTCGGATTCTATTAATTTGACTGTATTTTAAAGAAATTTGGCCGGGAAGCAGTTGTACGTATATGTACTTTTCGAGATGAGGTGTCATTTGGTTTTTGGTTGTTTCTGAATGTTGTGAGCCTTGTTTTGAGCTATAGACTCGAGGTGATGTAAGAATCACTTTATGGGGATTGGTTTGGCATTCTGGATGTGAGCCCCATTTTCTCCGATTTAGTTGCAATTGACCTATTCTCCCCCCGTTTCTTGAGATACATGTACAATGCTATGTCACTGTGCGGTGACAGTTGTAGTTTGGGCCTACTCGTGTTTTGTCAAATTGTATCAGTACCGACCACTTAGGTTGGTTCAGTTGGGGTTCGGTGGTTCTCCACACATGCTTACTCCTTTATTAGAGTTCCAATTTGCTACAATTACAGTAGTTCCCTATATTTTGAGCCTTCTACATTTATAGTATTTCACTCAGTCGGTCGATGATGCCTACTAGATACCTGTTATCAGTACTCACCCCTACATTTCTGCATCTTCCCATAGTGCAGGTCCATGTACTAGCCACAGTCGCTATGTTAGGGGTTCGAAGAAGATTCAGGAGGCATTGGTGAGCATCAGCGACTCTGGATATTCTGCAACCTCCTTCTGTTTTGACGCTCATCTTTTGTATTCAGACACTGGCCTTGTATATGTAGTTTGGATTTGTAAGTGTAGATTGCCATTCTGGATATGTACATAGATATGTATATTTTATCTTGAGTCAATAGTAGCTTTATACAGTTGACTTCCAGGTTTTAGGCAGGTTTTAGTTATTCATATTATTGTATTTACTATGGTTTGACTAGAGGGATAGGATAGGTATCCTGTGGCTTGCCTGTAGGTGAGATCTAACAGACACCATCATGATCCGGACTAGGTCATGACATTTTCTCAATTTCAAACATATTTTTCTTTTATTTTTATTCAAAGTAATTTCTAAAAATTAAAATTACACATGATATATATACACACGATAACATTATATTTGCATTTATATTATGGTCAATTATAAAACAACTAACAACCACAACATAAGTCATGATCAAGATTTGTCTTCCCAAAGCCACCTTGAGCCCCTCACCTTTCATTATAATCCATGCCCCACGACTACTATGGGGCCATGCTCGATTAAAAAGAATTACACACGATATCTAAATTTTTTTACAATATTTGTTTATAATTTGTTGGCTTAACTCATAAACAGGCACAAAAAATTGTTCTCATTTTTTAATTAGACACCTAAACTAAGACAAGTTCCTAATAGACACCTCATCTGCTAAGATTTGATCCCATTAAATACTTTTATCCTACTTGGCACTCTCCACAATCCTTTTTCATGTTAATTGTAATGTTTTTTTAATTTTTCAGCCTAAAATAAATAGTTGCAGTCCAAGAATTTTTTTTTTCTTCATAAAAGTAGATTCTCAAAATTTCTTTTTCTTCATAAAAGTTAAAAAATTTTGAGAACCTACTTTTATAAAAAAAAAAATTTTGGACTGCAACTACTTATTTTTTACTGAAAAATAAACAAACAGTACAATTAACATGAAAAAGGATAGTGGAGAGTGCCAAGTAGGATAAAAGTGTTTAGTGAGATCAAATCTTAGTAGTTGAGGTGTCTATTAGGAACTTGTCTTAGTTTAGGTGTCTAAGTGAAAAATGAGGACAAGTTTAGGCATCTCTTTATGAGTTAAGCCAAAATTTTTCAATCCAACTTATCCTTACCAACCCTCCTAAGAACCATATTTTACAATCCCTTCCTCTATCTTCTCTCAAAAAAATGTCGACTTCACAACCCCCGAAAACAAAACCTTGCCAATTCACAGCCTCTCCGGAGGTTATATATAGAGAAGCTCCCTTACGAGAAACAGGATGCCTGTGAGTCACTAGAGGAGGAAATGCATGAGCGTTTGATAAGACTCATTCAGTGGAAGAGTAGCACTGGACTCAGATGATTCTCTTGGAAGACGCCTTCCCCTTGACTCAAACATTTGACGCCTTTTAGAAAGTCACAAAGAAGTATCCTAACATTGACTTCAATTGAGGTTGATAGAGAGACAAATTCAATTGCTAATTCAAGGCACGAGATTCCGGATGATAGTGCATCCAATATCGACACCAAGAAGAATTGTCAATGATTACTATTGTTGTACGTTTGTGCAATAGTGTCGTTGGTAATGCAGTGCATGTTGCAGTGATGTTACTGATATTTTGTTGTCATTTTATTTGCTTCAGTGCATGGGTATGCTTGTTTTTGATATTGTAACATATTTTGTCAGTAATGTAGTGCACGGGTGTGTGTTTTTGATATTGCAAGATATTTTGTTGGTAATTCAATGCTTGGGTATGTATGGTTTTTTTTTGTTGTTCGTAATGAAAATGTTGCCTGCTTTAACAGGAGGTGGAATCAGAGTATATGTGATTACTTGTTAAGTTAAATTCTACAGCCAAGGTTGTCTTGTTCGACTACGCTTGTTTGGTCGGCGACATTGTTTGGTCAAAATCAATACAAATTTCTCCTAAATAAAATTAGGTGTAACACCATCACTTCAAAATCAATTAAAATAAAGAAGTTGGGATCATGAATTACCTACCTAATCGGCAAAAATAATGGATCTAAACAAGTTTATCAAGACATGAATAATCCAACACGCAGCCAGTATTTCAACCAATGTAAAACATAGATAACGACTAATATGTCAAAATCATCACAAATTATATCAAATTATTTCAACGAGTAGTGCTAAAGTTCTAACTAAATCAGGCGAAACTAAGAACCAGAGTGAAAAATTCAACTCACAATCACACAAACTCCGATTTAAATTCAATGAAAAAGAATTAAAAGAAGTGAATGAAAAGCGAAATCGGACGTTGAATCAGAAATGCTCCTTAATATTCTTTTTTTTTTAATTTTTAAGAACAATGCCAAATTATTTTTCAAAAAAATCAAAACTTGAGAAAGAAACAATGTAGTGAACTCAAAAGGTGGGCTTTTCATATATTAAGGATGAGAACTTGCAATTGCTATTATTAGCTAATCCAAGTAATAAGAAGAGTGAATTTACAAACAAAAATGAATTTACAGGGGCACGTCCAATTAGTAGTAACAATGAGAATGCATTCTAGTAATTTTCAAATAATGAAAACAGGGAAAAACATCATTAAACTCCACAAAAATCAATAATCCATAGCTGGGAGAACAGGTAATCACCTTGGATATACAATACTGCCGGAGAATTTGGCCCCACAAAGATCGCACACATCATATTCTTAACAGTTCGAAGCCATAAAGCCACAACAATTCTTAACACTTCGAACACATAAAGCCACAACGAAATTAAAGCTAAAATTGAAACTTGAAGGCAAAAACCAAATAAAGATAGCAATCACACAACACTCAACACTGGGGCGGCATCATAATTCTTATCTAGACATTATCTATTTCCACCACCTCTACTAGCCCTTCTGCGTCCAACCCCTCTCCCATCACCCCTCCGATCTTGACTAGTCTCACCCTCTTGGGCTGCCTCATAATAAGATGATTCCATCGACCACCGCCTCTCCTAAATATGTTATCCCGAGCAGATCTATTTTTGTTCATTTGAGGCCTTCCACGTGAGTGCACTTCCCTTGGATTATTTTTCTCAAGTATGTTTGGCATAAAATGATCATCTTGGGTTTTAACTTCACCAGAATAGCGTAGCTAACACACAAAGATCGGTTTCCTTGTTAGGATAAACAATTGAAACGATATCAAGAAAAAGACTATTTTGCTTGCAGACGAATTTAGGAGCCACTAATTAGTTCAATCATTTAGAGGATTAATTTGTAGCCTACTTACCTATGTTATTTTCTTTTCTTCTACATAATACCCCTTTATCATCAAGAAAAGTATTTTCCTTCTCGTTTCAATTTATGTGAAACGATTGGAATATTCAAACTCATCAAAGTTTTTCTTTGATTGAAATTACTTTATAATATTCCTTTTAGTTGTTAAATTTCAAAAAATCTAAAGTGTTCAAATGCACAATCAAAATTTAGAAGTTTAAATCTTGACCGAGAGTCTCTTTGGTGCTTTAGAAGTTACAAATTACATGGTAATTGCAGGCGAATCATGCTTTCTAGTACTAGACAAATTTATAGCTAAGTGGATTAATTCATTTTGACCAAATGATATATGTAAGTGGGAATGCAGGATTTTGATAGTTGTGTGAGTTCACTAAACGTGAAAGGTTCCAGACAGAGTGTTAAGTCAATATATACCTTTAACAATTGATGATACATATTCATGGTTGATAATTGGTTGGTTTCTCAAATAAAAAATATATTTTCATATGAGAGTTGGGGCCAATTATATATGTAATTCTTTCAAGAACACTGACCTTGAACACTATAAATATATAGTTATAAAGTTAATTTTTCAAACTTGAGAACAAGAACAAGTCAATCAAATTGCACAATTCTGCATATGAGTTAATTTGACATATGAACTTCACAGTAAAACAACAATTCTACAGATTTTTTTTCATTATAATCAAACTGCAAATTTCGATTCAATTCTTTAAATCTGCAATTTCCTTTCATTTGACAACAACATCAACTCACTAACCTAACCAACTAATAAAACTATTGTAAGACAAACCATACTATATCATCTTGGCAGCAATAAACCTAAGAATAACAACCCAAAAAATTACAAGGAATCTTATCAATTGATACACTTTCAATTCCAACTTCGAAAAAATTATCATTCAAGTTGTCTCCATTCTCCAAATTTGCACTTGTACTACCATCCTTCAGCTCCAACTTTGACATTTTTTTTCTTCTTTCTCCAAATCTGAAAATTCATTATTAGCAGTCATATTTTTCAGATTAGAAATTTCAGCACCATCCATATTTTCCATAATTTTTTTCAAATGGTTTCTTTCGTTGCAAATTGAATCCAATTCAACTTTTTGATTATGAATCATCATTGACACACGAGGTAGGAGTTTTTCATCTAACCAGATCCCAATAACCACCAGAGTTTGCTCCAAGACGACGACATTTTGTTGAACCGGCGTCCACCATTTTCAATGGCCATTGCAATAAATAATCTTGCACTCAATCCACATTTACATATACAAGACTGTAATTGTTGAGGAGAAGAAACAGAAGAAGATGTCGACATTTTTAAGAAAAAATAAATTAAAAATTTTATTATAGGAATAAAGTTCTTAAATATCCAGAAAAAAAACTTACTCCATCTCAATGAACATGAAAATGCTTCTACACCAATGACGATTTTTAAATCGAAACTGAAAGTTCAATTCAAACTATCTAACTTCTTCTTCTTTACCTGACTTTTTTCGTCTTGATCGTCATCATCGATTCCATTAATTTCGTTACTTAAGTTCATCTATTGCTGGTGCCATAGTAATCACCGGTAAATAAAGAAAATTTGACTAAGTTGAAGGTGAAGAAGGAGAATTGGGGGTTGATAGGAGTGTTTAGGTTAATGCTTATGTTTTGTGGGAATTGGGGTTTTTGATATGGACCTTTGTTAAGGGTAGGTCTTTGTGACGTGTGGGTTTGAGTTTTTTAATTTGTTTTAATTAAATATTAGGTTGGCCAATAGAATAATGACACGTCATTAATGAATATTTTAATTTTGGGTTTAATTTCCCGCTGTTATAAATAACGGCAAAAAAGGCCCCAGAGGTTGACATCAGGGGTATTTTTGGTCCGATAGGTGCACAAAGGGTATTTTTGTACCAATTCACATAGTTGAGGGGCATTTTATGCCTTTTTATATAAAAACAATTAAACAGAATAAAATGTTAATTAAAATTCATTGAAAAGTATTTTTTTAATTTTTTTTATGAAATTAAAATAAAATAAAATATCATTATTTGTTTATTTATTCAATTCAATACCAAACAAATGAGGTTGATTTTGATTGTATTTAATTTTTTCGAAAATCTTTCAAACCTCCGGAAGATGGTATATTATTTGTAAAGTTGGTAATTTTGGAGGAGAAGTTAAGATGTGGATGGAAACTACTAATTAGTGGTTATTATCCAAAAACGCATAACCCTATGGGTAAACAATTTGAGAAAATCCTAGTGGTTACTACCCAAAAGGGCATAAATGTCAATTGGCATTTTATGTTGAACCAATTTGTGCCATTTAGCATTACCTTTAATTTAATCTATGAAGTGAAAAAATAAAAGAAATATTTATTTTTACGTTCAACTTTCAATGATTTTTTCTGTATTGATTCTTTGTGTTTTCCTTTTTTGAGGTTTGTTATTTTTGGCTCCGGACCTTATTAATGAGTAATTATTGATGTGCTAGATATTATTTAGATTACATAAATCTTAGCTAAAAAATATGGTGAGCTTTTAGGGTTTAAAAAATATGTACAACTTGTTCCTGTTTTCTCTTATTTTATTTTTTCTGCCTGAATTCTCGTAATATTGGAAACTTTTGATCTAATTTTAGTAAAAAAAAAAGGATTTCATTTTTTGATATTCTATTGTACAAGTTGAGAAACTTTACATTTTCTCTTTTAATTCTTATTTATTTTACCGTTTTCATGAACGTCCTTATGGTGCTTTCAATCCTTAGCGAGATCAAGAAAGCAAACAATCCAGCTGACTTCAAAAAGAAAAAAACCTCTTCCCTAGAATACGAATCGATAAATGAGTAGATTAAGAGTGCTCACTTGTTCTTTATTTCATAGTTTCATGATATTTCTTATGATGCTTTCAAATCTTAGCGAGACCAAGAAAGCAAACAATGCAGATAATTCCAAAAAAAATATTCTTTGGATAAAACAAATTGAAAAATAATGAGCAGGTTGAAAAGCCAACTTGTTCGGAATGTACAGAAGAATTAAAGAAACATCTTAAATTAAAGTTCCATAAGGAGTTTGACCAATTAAAAATGGAGGTTAATTTCCTTTTCATCAAATATTCATTCATAACACGCTCTAATAAATTTGATTATTGATTTTATCTAACCACTTTTTCTTTTTGGCAGTATATGAAAAGTTGGCAATAATTTTTGTCAATTTTGTGAAGACAATACTTGATGCAAAGTAGATATGGACCCAAGAGATTTCTAGAAAAATCACATCTTTGGAGCTTATGGCGGGAAAAAAAAAGGTACTATTAAAATACAATAATTATATTTTTAGATTTAGTTGTTCTCATATTTTTAGACTTCATTGAAATGTATTATATAGTTTTTCTCACTATTTTGGTTTTTTGTCCATCTTTTATATTTTATTTATTTATTATTATTATTATTTTATTACATATAAAAGAGGAAGTTGGAGTCAGTTACGTGGTGCAACCACAACACAATATTATTGTTTTAAAAAAATATATAAAATGTATGAAATTAGACTCCTACTTTAACATGTATGAGATGCAACCAAATTACTATTCCACCTCTCTCCTTTTTATACATTGAAATTCAATTATCACAACTCTAACGCTGATAATGGAAGTCCAAAGTCTGGGTAACGCTCTGGAACCTCGATGGATCAAATGTTTGCATAGCTGGATCAGACAATCCATGATAGAAGAGAAGAAATAAGTGAGCCAACCGCCCAACCAAGCAAAAAAAAAAAAAACTGAAAATAGAATACGTTTCAATATTTTCTTCGGGTTGCTAACTCAACAGTAGAGTACTAGGCTATCAAAAGAAGAATTCATTTTTGTTGAACCGCAATCCTATTTAAATTCTGTCGGGTGAATACTGAAGAATCAAAAAGAATTCGTTGACTGATATTGCCCATCACCATTTAGCTATTTAACTGTCACCGTAATTCTCATAGCAAGTTGTTGATATCCAATTTTGGCCTAACTTTTTAAAAGAATTCATACTTTTATATTACTACTTTTAGTTCTTATTAAAATAATTATTTTATGTTAAATTACATGTTTTTATTTATTTATCGTTGGTTATATTTGTTTTGTTCATTTTACATTGTTAACACAGTGTAATAATTTATTTTTCCTTGTCCAGATAAAATTATAGGCAAATATATTTAGTTGGCCCACAATTTAGGCCCATGGTTTTGGCCTTTTAGGTTTTAAATTATTTATATAGGTTGACTTAAATAAAATAGACATTTTAATTTTAGAAAACCCTAAAAAAATATATTATCTCTTCTTTCCCATTTTCCCAATAGCTGCCACCCCGGAAAAGCCACCTGAGAAAACCCCAAAAAAACCTGCAGGAAAAACCCCCTAAAACCCATCTCCATGGCTGCTCATCTCCGAGCTTCCACCACCCGCGATCCCTGCTGCCCAGACGCCGCGAAACAGCAACCAAACAACCACCATCGAAGTAGCAGCGGCAACAACGAGCTCCATCGGAAAACCCCAACTCAGAGGAACCAACCAGGCTGTCCAAATAACACCCACAAACTGATTCTAAACCCACTGCCTCCGCTCCTCTCTTCGGCAAGGTAATCCTTTACCTCATTACGGATCTGATCACCTCTTTTATTTATGCATCTCCTTCATCTTCATTTTTCTGCTCACAGTGCTTTTGGTTCTTCATTTAAGTTGAACTTTTTATTTTATTGCTTTTCGGGTGTATATATATGTTTTTATATATTATTACTTTAATACTTTCAATTCTTATTTTTGGTTTTGGATTTCTATGATATCTGTAGATTCGTGTTTGTTTTATTCATAAGTTGATCATCAATTTCTGTTCATAATTTTATCACTCTTTGATTTTGATGCATTTTTCTAAGAAATTTTCAGTAAGTTGTCTTAATCCCTCTTTGTTTATTGTTACCTGTCATTTTGTTTTATATTTATTAGTTTCATAAGATTTTGGTGGAGTTAACATCTTTAGTGTTTATTTTGTATGCTTATTTTATTGTTATTGTTACGTTACGTTACGTTTTAATATAGTATAGTTAAATTATAGTTTGTCATTGTTCCCCATTTTGGCATATTATTTTTATGCCTTTGTCATAAGTTCGTTAACTTGGCCGATGAAAAATCTATCCGTCTGATTTCGAGGGCGACAAAAAAAGTTAGTTTATATTTATATTTGTTACATGTTAAAATTCAAGTTTTCTAGTTTAAGTTCATTAGTTGCTAAACTTGGTCAATGAAAAATATATCCGTCGAATTTCAAAGATCTGAGCAAGGCTTTGTAACCTCGATGGATCAGATGCTTGCATAGCTGGATCCGACAATCCTTGATAGAAGAGAAGAAGTAAGTGAGCCAACTGCCCAACGCCAAGAAAAATAATTTAAAAATAGAATACGCAACAACTTACCTTTGATGGTTACCACAAGGAAAATGAACGGGTCTACCCCATCAAGGGGTGATTGCATATCTTCATCATCATCACTAAAATCGTCATGGGAGTCGTTATTGTCATAATCCTCATCATGTGAACGGAAAGCTTTTGCCTACAAAAGCAGACAAGATGTTAAAGCTTTTAGAAACGCTAATTCTAATGGTGACGTTCTTTATCTTGAAATAGAGGCATCCAGGCCTCAATCTGTAATAAACTATCCTACAAGAAGCCATCACAGAGGTAATCTACAGAAACGTACTTCAAATTCCTTCATGTTCTGAGGCACAAAAATTTTTAGTACCAAACTCATGGCATTGACTACAAAACCAACATATCGATATATCATAACTCAAACACCATAGATATGCTGCTTTCTATTTCTCTCTCAAATTCATTGCAACTGTCACACCAAATACCCATGCACTGCATATATCACTTTCTACTCGTACTCATTAGACATTATCTTGTTAGAACAAGATAATATAGATAGAAAGTAGAACTGGAGAAGCTGCAAATTGCAGTGTTCTATTCTTATTCTTGACAAATTCAAGCATATAGAATTATATTTATATACTATAATATTCTAATGTAGAGTTATAGTTGGATAAGGAGACTAAATATCTTCCTATGCCTAGCCTTTGTCTATGGAACTCTTGTTAGAATTGGAAACTGATTTACGTGTCTCAGTACGCCTCGTGCAACCTGATGGTGGCGAAGACACATTCAACTTTGATCGAAGTAGTTCAAACCTGGAAGAGGTTAAAGGTTTTGTGAGGATGTCAGCTAGTTGATCCTTTGACGATAAGAACCGAACCTTGAGATCTTTACGAGCTACTTTACCATGCACAAAATGAAAATCTATCTCAACATGCTTTGTACTGCATGAAATGAGTTTATTGAAAGATAAGCAACTCCAATGTTGTCACACCATAGGAGCGGAGGTGTTGGAATAGGGGCACCTAATTCAGACAAAAGAGATTGAATCCATGTCAGTTCAACGGTTTCATCAGCTAAAGCCTTATATTCAAACTCGATAGACGATGTGGCGACAGTTTGTTGCTTTTTGGAGGACCAAGACACTAGGGCTCCTCCCATAAAAATAGCATAACCATCGGTAGATTTTCTATTATCCACAGACCCAGCCCAATCTGAGTCGGTAAAGAAGCAAAAAATGGGAGGAGCGGGTAATATGGAAACGAAATTGTTGAGTGTGCTTTAGATAGCGAAGGATTCGCTTCACTGCTGCCCGCTGATTCACCGAGGGATTATGCATAAATTGACTAGCTTTGTTAACCACAAACGCGAAATCAGGTCGAGTAAGTGTAACGTATTGCAATGCCCCAACGATGCGCCGATATAAAGTTGCGTCATGAAATAAAGGGCTATCACCATTATGTAGCTTGGAGTTTACTGCCATAGGAGTTAGAGTGGGCTTACAGTTTTGCATACCTGCTTTAGAGAGCATATTTGGAATATATTGTTGTTGGGACAATGAGATGCCATTCGACTGTTGTAGCACTTGAACACCAAGATCCGAGAAGGATGAGATTAATAGGCTCAAGATCATTTGATCTTGTTGTACCACTGTGTAGATGCTGGGTTTGGATTAGAGGTAGTTGTGCCATCTATGGAGACTAAGGGAGTAGGGCAAGGGGTGCTTCCATCGTTGTAACCGTGGAGATTTTGTCCACGAAGAAAAGGCAGTAATTGTGAGCGCTAAAAGAAGTAATTTGTCGCTGATAATTTGATAGATATGAAGTGATGAGCATGATTAAGCGGCGAAGAGGAAGAGGACTGTGGAATTCCCGAAGATTGCGAAGACGTAGAGGAGGTTGGAGCGGCTTCTGATACCATGTTAGAACAAGATAATATAGATAGAAAGCAGAGCTGGAGAAGCTGCAAATTGTAGCGTTTTAATCTTATTCTTCAGAAATTCAAGCATATAGAATTATATTTATATACTATAATATTCTAATGCAGAGTTATAGTTGGATAAGGAGACTAAATATTTTCCTATCCCTAGCCTTTGTCTATGGAACTCTTGTTAGAGTTGGAGACTGATTTACGTGGTTGAATATATCTAATTTGCATACTTTGCCGCTTTTTAATTTTTTATGCTTAGTCGTTTGTTGTTTTGCCCATCATCTCTTACTTTCAGGGCTTTTTTCAAGTGTCTTTCACGTACTGAAGTTCAAAGTGAGACTGGTTTATCAATCTTACTGCTTCAGAATATCCACTAATGACTCAAGATGGTAAGTTTCCTACTTCTATGTGTTGTAGGTCGTCGATCGTATATTTCTTTATATTCTCTTTATTAGATTCTTTTTACTTGGTTATTTGAACTTTTTTGGTGGAGTAATGGTACATTTTCTTCCTGGCATGTTCCATCAAGTAAATGCCTAAATTATAAAAGTTAAGCAAAAGAAAAACATTGTTAGTTTCTTGACATAAGGGACTATGTCAGGACTAGAGGGCTAACAATGGGTAAAAGAATAATAACTAGAGGTATTATGTTGTGTTATAAATATACAAAACATCGAGCCTTAAGGAAATAAATTGAAAGGAATTTTGGGTCTTCTTGGTTGGAAGAGACCAAGAACCAATCCCACATACCTTGATTGAGGAGCTGAATTTGGGGAAAGACTTAGCTTGAATTTGAGCTCCAATTAAACCCTAGTCTTGAATCTTGAGAGGGGAAAGTAGAGAGTATTTGGGAGGTGATCTTATGAGGGGTAGAAGGTTTAAAAGGAATGAATTAAGAGGGGAGGGATATCAGCTGAATTAAGGGTTTAGGATAGGTAAAAGTTCACAATTCATAATTAAAATAAACAGAAATTACATAAACACCATTAATGAATCGGGCAAAATTTAAATCGTCAACTCCATATGGCCCCCTGCACGGTCCGTGAGTCATCACACGGACCATGAACAGTGATTGTGAACCATCACTTAGACAATCTTCACGGTATTCGATTCGTGTGTTACGTGTTTGCTGATTATGCCTCCTAAGCATACCACCTCCAAACGAGATGCCTCAGCCTCTAACATGGAGAATCCCCTACCAGAGGTCCCTACTCAGATAGGGACAAGAGAATGGGGTTGACCTGCTAGAGCTATTGGGGTTCCACAGACACCTATTGCTCAGGCAATCCCAACTTCAGAAGAAGAATTTAGGAGAGCCATTACTATGCTCACCCAGTTATGACCTCCCTGAGAGGTAGTCGGGGATCGCAGGCTCCTAGTTCTAGCTATCAGAGGTATTTTAGATGACTTATATATAATAAGATTGATCTAATAAAGTTATCATTATTAATAATAGATACCACAGAGGAAAGTTCTTTTCCCCTGCACAGAAACTAATCATAGCAAGAATATATCAAACACCAAGAGCTAATAAAAGGATAATTGACTAGAACTAAAGATCCAAAAGTCTGACCTTTCATAAGCAACTCATTATCGAACCACCAGAGTACGAACTAACATACACATTCTAAATAGCTCGGCAATATATACAATAGACTATCTAATTTACAATGTCCCATACCCCTCAGATATAAAGCTAAACCACAGATCCACCACCAATTTGATGTTGTATTGCATCAATTTCATCCCAATCCTCCATCTCGAGTTGAAAAAAGAATGTAAAGAGAAGTAATGAGACAACATATTATTGATTATAAGAAGTGTAGGAAAGTGTATACATGTACATATGTCCATTCTGAGAAACAAGAATAGAAGCATTGGTTGGTGAAGAAAAGGAATGGAGAGAAACCTCATCCGAAGTCTGCTCAGCCTCGAGACAACGAGCCTCAAACAAGAAGGCAATACCATCGAAGTGCACAGATTGCCTATCACAGTAAGCATTCTAGTGTGCTTCTCTTGATCCTGAAAAAAACACCTCACCACCATCTTACAATAATTGGTCAATTTTTAGAGATTCTGCATACTAAAATATGGATTATCAACTATCGTCTTTGAGAAATATTTCCACATGAATAAATTTCAATATTCATGTGGAAAGATTTCTCAATGAAGATAGTCGATGATCTATATTTTAGTATGCGGAATCTTTGAAATTGACCATTTTTTGTAGAATGGTGGTGAGGTGTTTTCCAAGATCAAGAGAAGCACACATCTGAATGTGTTCATGAATGCTTACTATTATAGGCAATCTGTAGACTTTGATTGTATTGCCTTCTTGTTTGATGGTCGTCATCTCGGGGCTGAGCAGACTCCTGATGAGGTTTCTCTCTATTCATTTTTCTTCACCAGCCAATGCTCCTCTTCCTTTTTCTCAGTATGGACATAGGTCCATGTCCACAATTTTCCTACACTTCATATAATCAGTAATATGTTGTCTCAGTACTTCTCTTTACATATTATTTTTGACAGCTTGAGATAGAGGATTAGAATGAAATTGATGTTGTGCAGCATCAGATTGGTGGTGGATTTGTTGTTTAGCTTTATATATGAGGGATTTTGGACAGCGTAAATTAGATTATCTTCGATATATTGCCAAGCTATTTTAGGATGTGTATGTTAGCTCGTATTCTGGTGGTTTATAATGAGTTGCTTATGGATGGTCAAACTTTTGGATCTTTACTTCTAGTCAATTATCCTTTTATTAGCTCTTTGTGTTTGATGTATTCTTGCTATGATTAGTTTTTGTGCAGGGGAACAAACTTTTCTTTGTGGTATCTATTATTACTAAGGATACCTTTATTAGATCAATCTTATTATTATATATCAGTCATCTATAATTATATGCAAATATTCTAAAATAGTATTGTGGACAAGTAGAAATGAATATAGTGATATACTATTTTAGAATATTTAATAATATTTGCATATTATTTTAGATGACTTATATATAATAAGATTGATCTGATAAAGTTATCCATATTAATAATGTACCACAGAAGAAAGTTTGTTTCCCCTGCACAGAAACTGATCATAGCAAGAATATATCAAACACCAAGAGCTAATAAAAGGATAATTGACTAGAACTAAAGATCCAAAAGTCTGACCATTCATAAGCAACTCATTATTGAACCACTAGAGTACGAACTAACATACACATTCTAAATAGCTCGGCAATATATACCAAAGATAATCTAATTTACGATGTCCCAAACCCCTCAGATATAAAGCTAAAGCACATATCTACCACCAATTTGATGTTGTATAGCATCAACTTCATCCCAATCCTCCATCTCGAGTTGTCAAAAAGAATGTAAAGAGAAGTAATAAGACAACATATTATTGATTATATGAAGTGTAGGAAAGTGTAACATATGTCCATTCTGAGAAACAGGAATAGAAGCATTGGTTGGTGAAGAAAAGGAATGGAGAGAAACCTCATCCGAAGTCTGCTCAACCACGAGACAACGAGCATCAAACAAGAAGGCAATACCATTGAAGTGCATAGATTGCCTATCACAGTAAGCATTCTAGTGTGCTTCTCTTGATCCTGAAAAACACCTCACCACCATCTTACAATAATTGGTCAATTTTTAGAGAGTCTGCATACTAAAATATGGATTATCAACTATCGTCTTTGAGAAATATTTCCACATGAATAAATTTCAATACTCATATGGAAAGAATTCTCAATGACGATAGTCGATGATCCATATTTTAGTATGCGGAATCTTTGAAATTGACCATTTTTTGTAGAATGGTGGTGAGGTGTTTTTCAAGATCAAGTGAAGCACACATCTGAGTGTGCTCATGAATGCTTACTATTATAGGCAATCTGTAGACTTTGATTGTATTGCCTTCTTGTTTGATGGTCGTCATCTCGGGGCTGAGCAGACTCCTGATGAGGTTTCTCCCTATTCGTTTTTCTTCACCAGCCAATGCTCCTCTTCCTTTTTCACAGTATGGACATATGTCCATGTCCACATTTTCCCTACACTTCATATAATCAGTAATATGTTGTCTCATTACTTCTCTTTACATATTCTTTTTGACAGCTTGAGATAGAGGATTAGAATGAAATTGATGTTGTGCAGCATCAGATTGGTGGTGGATTTGTGGTTTAGCTTTATATATGAGGGATTTTGGACAGCGTAAATTAGATTATCTTCGATATATTGCCAAGCTATTTTAGGATGTGTATGTTAGCTCGTATTCTGGTGGTTTTTAATGAGTTGCTTATGGATGGTCAAACATTTGGATCTTTACTTCTAGTCAATTATCTTATTATTAGCTCTTTGTATTTGATGTATTCTTGCTATGATTAGTTTTTGTGCAGGGGAACAAACTTTTCTTTGTGGTATCTATTATTACTAAGGATACCTTTATTAGATCAATCTTATTATTATATATGAGTCATCTATAATTATATGCAAATATTCAAAAATAGTGTTGTGGACAAGTAGAAATGAATGTAGTGATATACTATTTTAGAATATTTAATAATATTTGCATAATATTTTAGATGACTTATATATAATAAGATTGATCTGATAAAGTTATCCATATTAATAATTTACCACAGAGGAAAGCTTGTTTCCCCTGCACAGAAACTGACCATAGCAAAAATATATCAAACACCAAGAGCTAATAAAAGGATAATTGACTAGAACTAAAGATCCAAAAGTCTGACAATTCATAAGCAACTCATTATTGAACCACTAGAGTATGAACTAACATACACATTCTAAATAGCTCGGCAATATATACCAAAGATAATCTAATTTACGATGTCCCAAACCCCTCAGATATAAAGCTAAACCACATATCCACCACCAATTTGATGTTGTATAGCATCAACTTCATCCCAATCCTCCATCTCGAGTTATCAAATATAATGTAAAGAGAAGTAATGAGCCAACATATTATTGATTATATGAATTGTAGGAAAGTGTAACATATGTCCATTCTGAGAAACAGGAATAGAAGCATTGGTTGGTGAAGAAAAGGAATGGAGAGAAACCTCATTCGAAGTCTGCTCAACCCCGAGACAACGAGCATCAAACAAGAAGGCAATACCATCGAAGTGCACAGATTGCCTATCACAGTAAGCATTCTAGTATGCTTCTCTTGATCCTGAAAAACACCTCACCACCATCTTACAATAATTGGTCAATTTTTAGAGATTCTGCATACTAAAATATGGATTATCAACTATCGTCTTTGACAAATATTTCCACATGAAATAAATTTCAATATTCATGTGGAAATATTTCTCAATGACGATAGTCGATGATCCATATTTTAGCATGCGGAATCTTTGAAATTGACCATTTTTTGTAGAATGGTGGTGAGGTGTTTTTCAAGATCAAGAGAAGCACACATCTGAGTGTGCTCATGAATGCTTTCTATTATAGGCAATCTGTAGACTTTGATTGTATTGCCTTCTTGTTTGATGGTCGTCATCTCGGGGCTGAGCAGACTCCTGATGAGGTTTCTCTCTATTCGTTTTTCTTTACCAACCAATGCTCCTCTTCCTGTTTCTCGGTATGGACATATGTCCATGTCCGCATTTTCCTACACTTCATATAATCAGTAATATGTTGTCTCATTACTTCTCTTTACATATTCTTTTTGACAGCTCGAGATAGAGGATTAGGATGAAATTGATGTTGTGCAGCATCAGATTGGTGGTGGATCTGTGGTTTACCTTTATATATGAGGGGTTTTGGACAACATAAATTAGATTATCTTCAATATATTTCCGAGCTATTTAGGATGTGTATGTTTGCTCGTATTCTGGTGGTTCGATAATGAGTTGCTTATGGATGGTTAGACTTTTGGATCTTTACTTCTAGTCAATTATCATTTTATTAGCTCTTTGTGTTTGATGTATTCTTGCTATGATTAGTTTTTGTGCAGGGGGAACAGACTTTCCTCTGTGGTATCTATTATTAATAAGGATACCTTTATTAGATCAATCTTATTATTATATGTAAGTCATCTATAATTATATGCAAATATTCTAAAATAGTATTATGGACAAGTAGAAATGAATGTAGTGAGTATTTGGTTTTTAAAAATAAAATATGCTAGTTGTAGTGTTGCCATGACATGCAAAGGGAATGGGTGTGTGGTAAAATAAGAGAAGCGTTGAAGGCATTTAGTGGGTGGGAAGCACATGGACCCCTTAATGCAATGTCGTTTCATTCACTATTTTGAGCTATTATTTTTTATGCGCATTATAAAACGGTTAACGTCTTTCATCAAAATTAAATAAACTTAATTAGGTCATGTTTATATAGTTCCTTTGGCAATATTGATTTGTAACATAATATTGCTTGAGCTACCCATGTTTTTGAGGCAAATCCTATCAAAGTAGATGGTAAGTGTGTACTTAATTTCTTGAACAAAATGTTTTTAGAGAGTACTTGAAGTTTGAAAAAACTGTTAATAAACAACAAATATCTATAAAGAACCTATATGAAATTGTATCGATCACATTAGGGATGATATATTAAATTATTGTAAAATTAAATATAGTAAAAAATGAGTCGATGCATGCCGAAAACAAAGAAAGATACATTAGCTGATTTTTTCAATAAAGTCAGTCTGAAATAAAACATCCTTTTTAGTTCAATATTGATATTTATGTATTTTTCTCAATTTTAAAAATATTTTTCTGTTCTTTTTATTTGAAGTAATTGCTAAAAAATAAAATTACACACAATAATATTTTACTTGCATTAATATTATGACTTCATGTATTTACGTGGTAATATTTAATTTGAAAGGTTGTGACTTTTTCGAAAAGTTGTGAGAATGATTTCCGAAGGGTTGTGACTTCTTGTAATGCATATATTGAGTAATTATTAGTTATAATGAAGTAAAGAAATAATTCAAATCAACTCAAATTTGTTGAACTCATCAAATAAGAAATGTAAATTAACGTTAATTATTAAATAAAAATTAACAGCCACAACATAAGTCATGATCAAGATTTGTCTTCCCAAAGCCACCTTGAGCCCGTCAACATTTGTCTTCCCAAAGTCACCTTGAGCCCATTAAGATTTGTGTTCCCAAAGCCACCTTGAGTGTAAAAGCAATCAAACATATTTATTGGTTGTCCGGGTTGTGTTTACTAGTGTAATATTAAAGTAAAAAAAGAAAATGTGATATGACATCTTTTTTAGTTCAATATTGATATTTATGTATTTTCTCAATTTCAAATATTTTTCTCTTATTTTTATTAAGAGTAATTGCTAAAAAATAAAATTACATACGATAATATTTTATTTACAGGAAACAACCTATCTACTTCTATGAGGTAGTGGTAAGGTCTGCGTGCATTCTGCCCTCCCCGGGCCCCACTTGTGGGATTCCACTGGGTATGTTGTTGTTGTTGTTGTATATCATATTTTTATCATGTATATATGTGGTAATATTTAATCGAAAAGGTTGTGACTTTTTAAAGTTGTGATTTTTTTTGAAAAGTTGTGAGAAGGATTGTAGGCTTTCCGAAGGGTTGTAACTTTTTGTAATACAAATATTGAGTCATTATTAATTATAGTAAAGTAAATAAATAATTCAAATCAACAAAAATTTGTTGAACTCATCAAATAAGAAATGTAAATTAAGGTTAATTATAAAAAAATTAACAACCACAACATAAGTCATGATCAAGATTTGTCTTTTCAAAGTCACCTTGAGCACATCAACATTTGTCATTCCAAAGCCACGTGTAATATATTTAATTTGAAAGGTTGTGACTTTTTCAAGGAGTTGTGATTTTTTCGAAAAGTTATGAGAATGATTGTAGGCTTTCTGAAGTGTTTTAACTTTTTGTAATGCAAATATTGAATACTTATCAATTATAATAAAGTAAATAGATAATTCAAATCTACAAAAATTTGTTGAACTCATCAAATAAGAAATGTAAATTAAAGTTAATTATAAAAAAAATTAACAACCACAACATAAGTCATGATCAAGATTTGTCTTCCCAAAGCTACCTTAAGCCCACCAACATTTGTCTTACGAAAGCCACTTTAAGTGTAAAAACAATCAACCATATTTATTGGTTGCCCGAGCTGCATTTACTAGCGTAATACTAAAGTTAAAATCAAAATGTGATATGACATCCTTTTTAGTTCAATATTGATATTTATGTCTTTTTATGTAATGACCCTCAGGTCATTTTCGCGGCTCCGCGAATATTTTATCAGTTTGAGCATTTTCCAATTACCCCAGAATAGTTGTAATTTATTGACATTGATTGTTCGCTCCTTAGGTGAATTGCCCGACATTTATGTAGTGTTTTGATTTAAACGAGACATTATAACTGTAAATGAATTTTCAGGTAAAGTCCAAGTAAATGGCATCGGAGCAGAATTTTGACGTTTCCATAAGCCCTGGAATGGTGAAATTAGTCTAGGGGGCATGTTCGCTGCAATATATATCCAGTTTTGCAACTTTAGCCTCTAAAATAGGTCAATAGTTGACTTTAGTCGATGTCCTTGGGAAGTGTTCCCCGAATGAAAATTTTAACCGCACCGTTGGATCTGGAACGTCGAGTTTGGTTTAGGAGGACCTTTTGTATGATTCACGAGGCTTCCGTGTGTATTTTGGACCCTTCGGGAGATTTTCATATTGAGAAATGGGACCCATATTGGAATAAAATGACCTCCGGTGGGAATTTCGACTGCACTATTGAGTGGGGAATGCCCTTTTTTATTAGATTTCATATATGAATTATATTTTTCCGACTCCGCATGAGGCAGGAGCATCAAAATTAAGTTTGAGCAGTTGCTGAAAATTAAAAGGGAGGCGCTGATATGGCCTACTGAGAAGCTGCCACGTGGAGGTAACAACAACAACAACATACCCAGTGGAATCCCATAAGTGGGATTTGGGGATGGTAGAATGTACGTGGAGGCGGTTAAGAAATTTAAAAAGGAAAAAGAAAGAGAGAAAGCGTGAAAGTTTTGGAAAATTTTCCAGAAAAGAACGTGAAAAACCCAGCTTATACATACAACATTCGAACTCGATTTCTCTCCCATTTTTTAGCCGATTTTTGTGATTCAAAATCCTAACTTATATATTTTTTCGAGAGGAACACCGTGAGAGCTTCGGAAACTGATTTTGACACATCGTTTAAGGTAAAAATTGGGCGTTTTGCTGCTGCATTATATTATTATTTTCGAAAACTTCGTTATGTGATTTCTTATCCGTTTTAAGCCAGAGTTTGGTAAAATTTGGGTCTGTTTTATGTATATTTGCGAGGCACACATCATGGTAATGTTGGAATAAATTGATAGCACTCCGTTTGGTGCAGAAATCTGATTTTAGCTGCTGGTCACGTTTTGATATTTTCGAAAAATTTGAAATGTGACATCTCAGCCATTTCTTATAGAAATTGAGTCGAATTTGGGTCTAAACCGTACTACTTCTTGAAACCTATGTTGTGGTATATTCGGATTCTATTAATTTTGCTGTATTTTAAAGAAATTTGGCCGGGAAGCAGTTGTACGTATATGTACTTTTCGAGAAGAAGTGTCATTTGGTTTTGGGTTGTTTCTGAATGTTGTGAGCCTTGTTTTGAGCTATAGACTCGGGGTGATGTAAGAATCACTTTATGGGGATTGGTTTGGCATTTTGGGTGTGAGCCCCATTTTCTCCGATTTAGTTGCAATTGACCTATTCTCCCCCCTGTTTCTTGAGATACATGTACAATGCTATGTCTCTGTTCGGTGACAGTTGTAGTTTGGGCCTACTCGTGTTTTGTCAAATTGTATCAGTACCGGCCACTTAGGTTGGTTCAGTTTGGGTTCGGTGGTTCTCCAGACATGCTTACTCCTTGATCAGAGTTCCAATTTGCTACAATTACAGTAGTTCCCTATATTTTGAGCCTTCTACATTTATAGTATTTCACTCAGTCGGTCGATGATGCCTACTAGATACCTGTTATCAGTACTCACCCCTACATTTCTGCATCTTCCCATGGTGCAGGTCCATGTACTAGCCGCAGTCGCTATGTTAGGGGTTCGCAGAAGATTCAGGAGGCATTGGTGAGCATCGGCGACTCTGGATATTCTGCAGCCTCCTTCTGTTTTGACGCTCATCTTTTGTATTCAGGCACTGGCCTTGTATATGTAGTTTGGATTTGTAAGTGTAGATTGCCATTCTGGTTATGTACATAGATATGTATATTTTATCTTGAGTCAATAGTAGCTTTGTACAGTTGACTTCCAGGTTTTAGGCAGGTTTTAGTTATTCATATTATTGTATTTACTATGGTTTGACTAGAGGGCTAGGACAGGTATCCTGTGGCTTGCCTGTAGGTGAGATCTAACAGACACCATCATGACCGGGACTAGGTCATGACATTTTCTCAATTTCAAACATATTTTTCTTTTATTTTTATTTAAAGTAATTTCTAAAAATTAAAATTACACATGATATATATACACACGATAACATTATATTTGCATTTATATTATGGTCAATTATAAAACAACTAACAACCACAACATAAGTCATGATCAAGATTTGTCTTCCTAAAGCCACCTTGAGCCCCTCACCTTTCACTATAATCCATGCCCCACGACTACTATGGGGCCATGCTCGATTAAAAAGAATTACACACGATATCTAAATTTTTTTTATAATATTTGTCTATAATTTGTTGGCTTAACTCATAAACAGGCACAAAAAATTGTCCTCATTTTTCAATTAGACACCTAAACTAAGACAAGTTCCTAATAGACACCTCATCTGCTAAGATTTGATCTCATTAAATACTTTTATCTTACTTGGCACTCTCCACAATCCTTTTTCATGTTAATTGTACTATTTTTTTAATTTTTCAGCCAAAAATATTGCAGTCCAAGAAATTTTTTTTTTCTTCATAAAAGTATATTCTCAAAATTTCTTTTTCTTCATAAAAGTTAAAAAATTTTGAGAACCTACTTTTATAAAAAAAAAATTTGGACTGCAACTACTTATTTTTTGCTGAAAAATAAACAAACAGTACAATTAACATGAAAAAGGGTAGTGGAGAGTGCCAAGTAGGATAAAAGTGTTTAATGAGATCAAATCTTAGTAGTTGAGGTGTCTATTAGGAACTTGTCTTAGTTTAGGTGTCTAAGTGAAAAATGAGGACAAGTTTAGGCATCTCTTTATGAGTTAAGCCAAAATTTTTCAATCCAACTTATCCTTGCCAACCCTCCTAAGAACCATATTTTACAATCCCTTCCTCTATCTTCTCTCAAAAAAATGTCGACTTCACAACCCCCGAAAACAAAACCTCGCCAATTCACAGCCTCTCCGGAGGTTATAGAGAAGCTCCCTTACGAGAAACAGGATGCATGTGAGTCACTAGAGGAGGAAATGCATGAGCTTTTGATAAGACTCATTCAGTGGAAGGGTAGCACTGGACTCAGATGATTCTCTTGGAAGACGCCTTCCCCTTGACTCAAACATTTGACGCCTTTTAGAAAGTCACAAAGAAGTATCCTAACATTGACTTGAATTGAGGTTGATAGAGAGACAAATTCAATTGCTAATTCAAGGCACGAGATTCCGGATGATAGTGCATCCAATATCAACACCAAGAAGAAGAATTGTCAATGATTACTATTGTTGTACGTTTGTGCAATAGTGTCGTTGGTAATGCAGTGCATGTTGCAGTGATGTTACTGATATTTTGTTGTCATTTTATTTGCTTCAGTGCATGGGTATGCTTGTTTTTGATATTGTAACATATTTTGTCGGTAATGTAGTGCATGGGTGTGTGTTTTTGAAATAGTAAAATATTTTGTTGGTAATGCAATGCTTGGGTATGTATGGTTTTTTTTGTTGTTCGTAATGAAAATGTTGCCTGCTTTAACAGGAGGTGGAATCAGAGTATATGTGATTACTTGTTAAGTTAAATTCTACAGCCAAGGTTGTCTTGTTCGACTACGCTTGTTTGGTCGGCGACATTGTTTGGTCAAAATCAATACAAATTTCTCCTAAATAAAATTAGGTGTAACACCATCACTTCAAAATCAATTAAAATAAAGAAGTTGGGATCACGAATTACCTACCTAATCGACAAAAATAATGGATCTAAACAAGTTTATCAAGACATGAATAATCCAACACGCAGCCAGTATTTCAACCAATGTAGAACATAGATAACGACTAATATGTCAAAATCATCACAAATTATATCAAATTATTTCAACGAGTAGTGCTAAAGTTCTAACTAAATCAGGCGAAACTAAGAACCAGAGTGAAAAATTCAACTCACAATCACACAAACTCCGATTTAAATTCAACAAAAAAGAATTAAAAGAAGTGAATGAAAAGCGAAATCGGACGTTGAATCAGAAATGCTCCTTAATATTCTTTTTTTTTTAATTTTTAAGGAACAATGCCAAATTATTTTTCAAAAAAATCAAAACTTGAGAAAGAAACAATGTAGTGAACTCAAAAGGTGGGCTTTTCATATAGAACTTGCAATTGCTATTATTAGCTAATCCAAGTAATAAGAAGAGTGAATTTACAAAGAAAAATAAATTTACAGGGGCACGTCCAATTAGTAGTAACAATGAGAATGCACTCTAGTAATTTTCAAATAATGAAAACAGGGAAAAACATCATTAAACTCCACAAAAATCAATAATCCATAGCTGGGAGAACAGGTAATCACCTTGGATATACAATACTGTCGGAGACTTTGGCCCCACAAAGATCGCACACATCATATTCTTAACAGTTCGAAGCCATAAAGCCACAACAATTCTTAACACTTCGAACACATAAAGCCACAACAATTAAAGCCAAAATTGAAACTTGAAGGCAAAAACCAAATAAAGATAGCAATCACACAACACTCAACACTGGGGCGGCATCATAATTCTTATTTAGACATTATCTATTTCCACCACCTCTACCAGCCCTTCTACGTCCAACCCCTCTCCCATCACCCCTCCGATCTTGACTAGTCTCACCCTCTTGGGCTGCCTGATAATAAGATGATTCCATCGACCACCGCCTCTCCTAAATATGTTATCCCGAGCAGATCTATTTTTGTTCATTTGAAGCCTTCCACGTGAGCGCACTTCCCTTGGATTATTTTTCTCAAGTATGTTTGGCATAAAATGATCATCTTGGGTTTTAACTTCACCAGAATAGCGTAGCTAACACACAAAGATCGGGTTCCTTGTCAGGAAAACAATTGAAACGATATCAAGAAAAAGACTATTTTGCTTGCAGACGAATTTAGGAGCCACTAATTAGTTCAATCATTTAGAGGATTAATTTGTAGCCTACTTACCTATGTTATTTTCTTTTCTTCTACATAATACCCCTTTATCATCAAGAAAAGTATTCTCCTTCTCATTTCAATTTATGTGAAACGATTGGAATATTCAAACTCATCAAAGTTTTTCTTTGATTAATTGAAATTACTTTATAATATTTCTTTTAGTTGTTAAATTTCAAAAAATCTAAAGCATTCAAATGCACAATCAAAATTTAGAAGTTTAAATCTTGACCGAGAGTCTCTTTGGTGCTTTAGAAGTTACAAATTACGTGGTAATTGGAGGCGAATCATGCTTTCTAGTACTAGACAAATTTATAGCTAAGTGGATTAATTCGTTTTGACCAAATGATATATGTTAGTGGGAATGCAGGATTTTGATAGTTGTGTGAGTTCACTAAACGTGAAAGGTTCCAGACAGAGTATTAAGTCAATATATACCTTTAACAATTGATGATACATATTCATGGTTGATAATTGGTTGGTTTCTTCAAATAAAAAATATATTGTCATATGAGAGTTGGGGCCAATTATATATGTAATTCTTTCAAGAACACTGACCTTGAACACTATAAATATATAGTTATAAACTTAATTTTTCAAACTTGAGAACAAGAACAAGTCAATCAAATTGCACAATTCTGCATATGAGTTAGTTTGACATATGAACTTCACAGTAAAACAACAATTCTACAGATTTTTTTCCATTATAATCAAACTGCAAATTTCGATTCAATTCTTTAAATCTGCAAACAACATCAACTCACTAACCTAACCAACTAATAAAACTATTGTAACACAAACCATACTACATCATCTTGGCAGCAATAAACCAAAGAATAACAACCCAAAAAATTACAAGGAATCTTATCAATTGATACACTTTCAATTCCAACTTCGAAAAATTATTATTCAAGTTGTCTCCATTCTTCAAATTTGCACTTGTACTACCATCCTTCAGCTCCAACTTTGACATTTTTTTTCTTTTTTCTCCAAATCTGAAAATTCATTATTAGCAGTCATATTTTTCAGATTAGAAATTTCAGCACCATCCATATTTTCCATAATTTTTTTCAAATGGTTTGTTTCCTTGCAAATTGAATCCAATTCAACTTTTTGATTATGAATCATCATTGACACACGAGGTAGGAGTTTTTCATCTAACCAATCCCAATAACCACCAGAGTTTGATCCAAGACGATGACATTTTGTTGAACCGGTGTCCACCATTTTCAATGGCCATTGCAATAAATAATCTTGCACTCAATCCACATTTACATATACAAGACTGTAATTGTTGAGGAGAAGAAACAGAAGAAGATGTCGACATTTTTAAGAAAAAATAAATTAAAAATTTTATTATAGGAATAAAGTTCTTAAAAATCCAGAAAAAAACTTACTCCATCTCAATGAACATGAAAATGCTTCTACACCAATGACGATTTTCAAATCGAAACTGAAAGTTCAATTCAAACTATCTAACTTCTTCTTCTTTACCCGACTTTTTTCTCCTTGATCGTCATCATCGATTCCATTAATTTCGTTACTTAAGTTCATCTATGGTGCCATAGTAATCACCGGTAAATAAAGAAAATTTGACTAAGTTGAAGGTGAAGGAGAATTGGTGGTTCATAGGAGTGTTTAGGTTAATGCTTATGTTTTGTGGGAATTGGGGCTTTTGATATGGACCTTTGTTAAGGGTAGGTCTTTGTGACGTGTGGGTTTGAGTTTTTTAATTTGTTTTAATTAAATATTAGGTTGGCCAATAGAACAATGACACGTCATTAATGAATATTTTAATTTTGGGTTTAATTTCCAGCTGTTATAAATAACGGCAAAAAAGGCCCCAGAGGTTGACATCAGGGGTATTTTTGGTCCGATAGGTACACAAAGGGTATTTTTGTACCAATTCACATAGTTGAGGGGCATTTTATGCCTTTTTACATAAAAACAATTAAACAGAATAAAATGTTAATAAAAATTCATTGAAAAGTATTTTTTTAATTTTTTTATGAAATTAAAATAAAATAAAATATCATTATTTATTTTTTTATTCTTTTCAATACCAAACAAATGAGGTTGATTTTGATTGTATTTAATTTTTTCGAAAAACTTTCAAACCTCCGGAAGACGTACGGTATATTATTTGTAAAGTTGGTAATTTTGGAGGAGAAGTTAAGATGTGGATGGAAACTACTAATTAGTGGTTATTATCCAAAAACGCATAACCCTATGGGTAAACAATTTGAGAAAATCCTAGTGGTTACTACCCAAAAGGGCATAAATGTCAATTGGCATTTTATGTTGAACCAATTTGTGCCATTTAGCATTACCTTTAATTTAATCTATGAAGTGAAAAAATAAAAGAAATATTTGTTTTTACGTTCAACTTTCAATGATTTTTTCTGTATTGATTCTTTGTGTTTTCCTTTTTTGAGGTTTGTTATTTTTGGCTCCGGACCTTATTAATGAGTAATTATTGATGTGCTAGATATTATTTAGATTACATAAGTCTTAGCTAAAAAATATGGTGAGCTTTTAGGGTTTAAAAAATATGTACAACTTGTTCCTGTTTTCTCTTATTTTATTTTTTCTGCATGAATTCTCGTAATATTGGAAACTTTTGATCTAATTTTAGTAAAAA
The DNA here is from genome assembly GCA_029948455.1 of Solanum rostratum. NCBI lineage: Eukaryota > Viridiplantae > Streptophyta > Magnoliopsida > Solanales > Solanaceae > Solanum > Solanum rostratum. Next base: position 8,267,821 of record CM057053.1, on the reverse strand, counting down.
AAAAAAAGGATTTCATTTTTTGATATTCTATTGTACTAGTTGAGAAACTAGAAGAGTACGAGTTCATTGAACAAAAACAACTTATGAAGAATTTGATGATATATATGTGGTCTTCATGTTCTTGCATCTTTTTTTTAGTTTCAAATATGCCTATGACTTTTCCAAAGTTCTTGTTAATGATCTTTTTACATTTTCTCTTTTTATTCTTATTTATTTTTACCGTTTTCATGAACGTCCTTATGGTGCTTTCAATCCTTAGCGAGATCAAGAGAGCAAACAGTGCAGCTAACTTCAAAAAGAAAAAAACCTCTTCCCTAGAATACGAATCGATAAATGAGTAGATTAAGAGTGCTCACTTGTTATTTATTTCATAGTTTCATGATCTTTCTTATGATGCTTTCAAATCTTAGCGAGGCCAAGAAAGCAAACAATGCAGATAATTCCAAAAAAAATATTCTTTGGATAAAACAAATTGAAAAATAATGAGCAGGTTGAAAAGCCAACTTGTTCGGAATGTACAAAAGAATTAAAGAAACATCTTAAATTAAAGTTTCATAAGGAGTTTGACCAATTAAAAATGGAGGTTAATTTCCTTTTCATCAAATATTCATTCATAACATGCTCTAATAAAATTGATTATTGATTTTATCTAACCTCTTTTTCTTTTTGGCAGTATATGAAAAGTTGGCAATAATTTTTGTCAATTTTGTGAAGACAATACTTGATGCAAAGTAGATTTGGACCCAAGAGATTTCTAGAAAAATCACATCTTTCTTTCTAGAAATTGATTAGTAAATTAGGATGAAATTGAAATAATTATATTTTTAGATTTAGTTGTTCTTATATTTCCTGTACCTTGACTTCGTTGAAATGTATTATATAGTTTTTCTCACTATTTTGGTTTTTTGTCCATCTTTTATATTTTATTTATTTATTTATTTATTTATTTATTTATTTATTATTATTATTTTATTACATATAAAAGAGGAAGTTGGAGTCAGTGACGTGTTGCAACCACAACACAATATTGTTGTTTTAAAAAAATATATAAAATGTATGAAATTAACTCCTACTTTAACATGTATGAGATCTGCTTAAACAACACTTCACCAAAAAGATGCAACCAAATTACTATTCCATCTCTCTCCTTTTTAGACATTGAAATTCAATTATCACAACTCTAACGCTGATAATGGAAGTCCAAAGTCTGGGTAAGGCTCTGGAACCTCGATGGATCAAATGTTTGCATAGCTGGATCAGACAATCCATGATAGAAGAGAAGAAATAAGTGAGCCAACCGCCCAACCAAGCAAAAAAAAAAAAACTGAAAATAGAATATGTTTCAATATTTTCTTCGGATTGCTAACTCAACAGTAGAGTACTTGGCTATCAAAAGAAGAATTCATTTTGGTTGAACCGCAATCCTATTTAGATTCTGTCGGGTGAATACTGATGAAGAATCAAAAAGAATTCGTTGACTGATATTGCCCATCACCATTTAGCTATGTAACTGTCACCGTAATTCTCATAGCAAGTTGTTGATATCCAATTTTGGCCTAACTTTTTAAAAGAATTCATACTTTTATATTACTACTTTTAGTTCTTGTTAAAATAATTATTTTATGTTAAATTACATGTTTTTATTTATTTATCGTTGGTTATATTTGTTTTGTTCATTTTACATTGTTAACACAGTGTAATAATTTATTTTTCCTTGTCCAGATAAAATTATAGGCAAATATATTTAGTTGGCCCACAATTTAGGCCCATGATTTTGGCCTATTAGGTTTTAAATTATTTATATAGGTTGACTTAAATAAAATAGACATTTTAATTTTAGAAAACCCTAAAAAAATATATTATCTCTTCTTTCCCATTTTCCCAATAGCTGCCACCCCGGAAAAGCCACCTGAGAAAACCCCAAAAAAACCTGCCGGAAAAATCCCCTAAAACCCATCTCCATGGCTGCTCATCTCCGAGCTTCCACCACCCGCGATCCCTGCTGCCCAGACGCCGCGAAACAGCAACCAAACAACCACCATCGAAGTAGCAGCGGCAACAACGAGCTCCATCGGAAAACCCCAACTCAGAGGAACCAACCAGGCTGTCCAAATAACACCCACAAACTGATTCTAAACCCACTGCCTCCGCTCCTCTCTTCGGCAAGGTAATCCTTTACCTCATTACGGATCTGATCACCTCTTTTATTTATGCATCTCCTTCATCTTCATTTTTCTGCTCACAGTGCTTTTGGTTCTTCATTTAAGTTGAACTTTTTATTTTATTGCTTTTCGGGTGTATATATATGTTTTTATATATTATTACTTTAATACTTTCAATTCTTATTTTTGGTTTTGGATTTCTATGATATCTGTAGATTCGTGTTTGTTTTATTCATAAGTTGATCATCAATTTCTGTTCATAATTTTATCACTCTTTGATTTTGATGCATTTTTCTAAGAAATTTTCAGTAAGTTGTCTTAATCCCTCTTTGTTTATTGTTACCTGTCATTTTATTTTATATTTATTAGTTTCATAAGATATTGGTGGAGTTAACATCTTTAGTGTTTATTTTGTATGCTTCTTTTATTGTTATTGTTACGTTACGTTTTAATATAGTATAGTTAAATTATAGTTTGTCATTGTTCCCCATTTTGGCATATTATTTTTACGCCTTTGTCATAAGTTCGTTAACTTGGCCGACGAAAAATCTATCCGTCTGATTTCGAGGCCGACAAAAAAAGTTAGTTTATATTTATATTTGTTACATGTTAAAATTCAAGTTTTCTAGTTTAAGTTCATTAGTTGCTAAACTTGGTCAATGAAAAATATATCCGTCGAATTTCAAAGATCTGAGCAAGGCTTTGGAACCTCGATGGATCAGATGCTTGCACAGCTGAATCCGACAATCCTTGATAGAAGAGAAGAAATAAGTGAGCCAACTGCCCAACACCAAGAAAAATAATTTGAAAATAGAATACCCAACAACTTACCTTTGATGGTTACCACAAGGAAAATGAACGGGTCTACCCCATCAAGGGGTGATTGCATATCTTCATCATCATCACTAAAATCGTCATGGGAGTCGTTATTGTCATAATCCTCATCATGTGAACGGAAAGCTTTTGCCTACAAAAGCAGACAAGATGTTAAAGCTTTTAGAAATGCTAATTCTAATGGTGACGTTCTTTATCTTGAAATAGAGGCATCCAGGCCTCAATCTGTAATAAACTATCCTACAAGAAGCCATCACAAAGGTAATCTACAGAAATGTACTTCAAATTCCTTCATGTTCTGAGGCACAAAAATTTTTACTACCAAACTCATGGCATTGACTACAAAACCAACATATCGATATATCATAACTCAAACACCATAGATCTGCTGCTTTCTATTTCTCTCTCAAATTCATTGCAACTGTCACACCAAATACCCATGCACTGCATATATCACTTTCTACTCGTACTCATTAGACATTATCTTGTTAGAACAAGATAATATAGATAGAAAGTAGAACTGGAGAAGCTGCAAATTGCAGCGTTCTATTCTTATTCTTGACAAATTCAAGCATATAGAATTATATTTATATACTATATTACTCTAATGTAGAGTTATAGTTGGATAAGGAGACTAAATATCTTCCTATGCCTAGCCTTTGTCTATGGAACTCTTGTTAGAATTGGAAACTGATTTACGTGTCTCAGTACGCCTCGTGCAACCTGATGGTGGCGAAGACATATTCAACTTTGATCGAAGTAGTTCAAACCTGGAAGAGGTTAAAGGTTTTGTGAGGATGTCAGCTAGTTGATCCTTTGACGATAAGAACCGAACCTTGAGATCTTTACGAGCTACTTTACCATGCACAAAATGAAAATCTATCTCAACATGCTTTGTACTGCATGAAATGAGTTTATTGAAAGATAAGCAACTCCAATGTTGTCACACCATAGGAGCGGAGGTGTTGGAATAGGGGCACCTAATTCAGACAAAAGAGATTGAATCCATGTCAGTTCAACGGTTTCATCAGCTAAAGCCTTATATTCAAACTCGATAGACGATGTGGCGACAGTTTGTTGCTTTTTGGAGGACCAAGACACTAGGGCTGCTCCCATAAAAATGGCATAACCATCGGTAGATTTTCTATTATCCACAGACCCAGCCCAATCTGAGTCGGTAAAGAAGCAAAAAATGGGAGGAGCGGGTAATATGGAAACGAAATTGTTGAGTGTGCTTTAGATAGCGAAGGATTCGCTTCACTGCTGCCCGCTGATTCACCGAGGGATTATGCATAAATTGACTAGCTTTGTTAACCACAAACGCGAAATCAGGTCGAGTAAGTGTAACGTATTGCAATGCCCCAACGATGCGCCGATATAAAGTTGCGTCATGAAATAAAGGGCTATCACCATATGTAGCTTGGAGTTTACTGCCATAGGAGTTAGAGTGGGCTTACAGTTTTGCATACCTGCTTTAGAGAGCATATTTTGAATATATTGTTGTTGGGACAATGAGATGCCATTCGACTGTTGTAGCACTTGAACACCAAGATCCGAGAAGGATGAGATTAATAGGCTCAAGATCATTTGATCTTGTTGTACCACTGTGTAGATGCTAGGTTTGGATTAGAGGTAGTTGTGCCATCTATGGAGACTAAGGGAGTAGGGCAAAAGGTGCTTCCATCGATGTAACCATGGAGATTTTGTCCACGAAGAAAAGGCAATAATTGTGAGCGCTAAAATAAGTAATTTGTCGCTGATAATTTGATAGATATGAAGTAATGAGCATGGTTAAGCGGCAAAGAGGAAGAGGACTGTGGAATTCCCGAAGATTGCGAAGACGTAGAGGAGGTTGGAGCGGCTTCTGATACCATGTTAGAACAAGATAATATAGATAAAAAGCAAAGCTGGAGAAGCTGCAAATTGTAGTGTTTTAATCTTATTCTTCAGAAATTCAAGCATATAGAATTATATTTATATACTATAATATTCTAATGCAGAGTAATAGTTGGATAAGGAGACTAACTATTTTCCTATCCCTAGCCTTTGTCTATGGAACTCTTGTTAGAGTTGGAGACTGATTTACGTGTTTGAATATATCTAATTTGCATACTTTGCCGCTTTTTAATTTTTTATGCTTAGTCGTTTGTTGTTTTGCCCATCATCTCTTACTTTCAGGGCTTTTTTCAAGCGTCTTTCACGTACTGAAGTTCAAAGTGAGACTGGTTTATCAATCTTACTGCTTCAGAATATCCACTAATGACTCAAGATGGTAAGTTTGCCACTTCTATGTGTTGTAGGTCGTCGATTGTATATTTCTTTATATTCTCTTTATTAGCTTCTTTTTACTTGGTTATTTGAACTTTTTTGGTGGAGTAATGGTACATTTTCTTCCTGGCATGTGCCATCAAGTAAATGCCTAAATTATAAAAGTTAAGCAAAAGAAAAACTTTGTTAGTTTCTTGACATAAGGGACTATGTCAGGACTAGAGGGCTAACAATGGGTAAAAGAATAATAACTAGAGGTATTATGCTGTGTTATAAATATACTAAACATCGAGCCTTAAGGAAATAAATTGAAAGGAATTTTGGGTCTTCTTGGTTGGAAGGGACCAAGAATCAATCCCACATACCTTGATTGAGGAGCTGAATTTGGGGAAAGACTTAGCTTGAATTTGAGCTCCAATTAAACCCTAGTCTTGAATCTTGAGAGGGGAAAGTAGAGAGTATTTGGGAGGTGATCTTATGAGGGGTAGAAGGTTTAAAAAGAATGAATTAAGAGGGGAGGGATATCAGCTGAATTAAGGGTTTAGGATAGGTAAAAGTTCACAATTCATACTTAAAATAAACTGAAATTACATAAACACCATTAATGAATCGGGCAAAATTTGAATCGTCAAGTCCATATGGCCCCCTACACGGTCCGTGAGTCATCACACAGACCATGAACAGTGATTGTGAACCATCACTTAGACAATCTTCACGGTATTCGATTCGTGTGTTACGTGTTTGCTGATTATGCCTCCTAAGCATACCACCTCCAAACGAGATGCCTCAGCCTCTAACATGGAGAATCCCCTACCAGAGGTCCCTACTCAGATAGGGACAAGAGAATGGGGTTGACCTGCTAGAGCTATTGGGGTTCCACAGACACCTATTGCTCAGGCAATCCCAACTTCAGAAGCAGAATTTAGGAGAGCCATTACTATGCTCACCCAGTTATGACCTCCCTGAGAGGTAGTCGGGGATTGCTGGCTCCTAGTTCTAGCTATCAGAGGTATTTTAGATGACTTATATATAATAAGATTGATCTAATAAAGTTATCCTTACTAATAATAGATACCACAGAGGAAAGTTCTTTTCCCCTGCACAGAAACTAATCGTAGCAAAAATATATCAAACACCAAGAGCTAATAAAAGGATAATCGACTAGAACTAAAGATCCAAAAGTCTGACCTTTCATAAGCAACTCATTATCAAACCACCAGAGTACGAACTAACATACACATTCTAAATAGCTCGGCAATATATACAATAGATTATCTAATTTACAATGTCCCATACCCCTCAGATATAAAGCTAAACCACAGATCCACCACCAATTTGATGTTGTATAGCATCAATTTCATCCCAATCCTCCATCTCGAGTTGTAAAAAAGAATGTAAAGAGAAGTAATGAGACAACATATTATTGGTTATAAGAAGTGTAGGAAAGTGTGTACATGTACATATGTCCATTCTGAGAAACAAGAATAGAAGCATTGGTTGGTGAAGAAAAGGAATGGAGAGAAACCTCATACGAAGTCTGCTCAACCTCGAGACAACGAGCATCAAACAAGAAGGCAATACCATCGAAGTGCACAGATTGCCTATCACAGTAAGCATTCTAGTGTGCTTCTCTTGATCCTGAAAAACACCTCACCACCATCTTACAATAATTGGTCAATTTTTAGAGATTCTGCATACTAAAATATGGATTATCAACTATCGTCTTTGAGAAATATTTCCACATGAATAAATTTCAATACTCATGTGGAAAGATTTCTCAATGACGATAGTCGATGATCTATATTTTAGTATGCGGAATCTTTGAAATTGACCATTTTTTGTAGATTGGTGGTGAGGTGTTTTTCAAGATCAAGAGAAGCACACATCTGAGTGTGCTCATGAATGCTTACTATTATAGGCAATCTGTAGACTTTGATTGTAATGCCTTCTTGTTTGATGGTCGTCATCTCGGGGCTGAGCAGACTCCTGATGAGGTTTCTCTCCATTCATTTTTCTTCACCAGCCAATGCTCCTCTTCCTGTTTCTCAGTATGGACATAGGTCCATGTCCACAATTTTCCTACACTTCATATAATCAGTAATATGTTGTCTCAGTACTTCTCTTTACATATTATTTTTGACAGCTTGAGATAGAGGATTAGAATGAAATTGATGTTGTGCAGCATCAGGTTGGTGGTGGATTTGTTGTTTAGCTTTATATATGAGGGATTTTGGAAAGCGTAAATTAGATTATCTTCGATATATTGCCAAGCTATTTTAGGATGTGTATGTTAGCTCGTATTCTGGTGGTTTTTACTGAGTTGCTTATGGATGGTCAAACTTTTGGATCTTTACTTCTAGTCAATTATCCTTTTATTAGCTCTTTGTGTTTGATGTATTCTTGCTATGATTAGTTTTTGTGCAGGGGAACAAACTTTTCTTTGTGGTATCTATTATTACTAAGGATACCTTTATTAGATCAATCCCATTATAATATATCAGTCATCTATAATTATATGCAAATATTCTAAAATAGTATTGTGGACAAGTAGAAATGAATATACTGATATACTATTTTAGAATATTTAATAATATTTGCATAATATTTTAGATGACTTATATATAATAAGATTGATCTGATAAAGTTATCCATATTAATAATGTACCACAGAGGAAAGTTTGTTTCCCCTGCACAGAAACTGATCATAGCAAGAATATATCAAACACCAAGAGCTAATAAAAGGATAATTGACTAGAACTAAAGATCCAAAAGTCTGAACATTCATAAGCAACTCATTATTGAACCACTAGAGTACGAACTAACATACACATTCTAAATAGCTCGGCAATATATACCAAAGATAATCTAATTTACGATGTCCCAAACCCCTCAGATATAAAGCTAAACCACATATCCACCACCAATTTGATGTTGTATAGCATCAACTTCATCCCAATCCTCCATCTCGAGTTGTCAAAAAGAATGTAAAGAGAAGTAATAAGACAACATATTATTGATGATATGAAGTGTAGGAAAGTGTAACATATGTCCATTCTGAGAAACAGGAATAGAAGCATTGGTTAGTGAAGAAAAGGAATGGAGAGAAACCTCATCCGAAGTCTGCTCAACCCCGAGACAACGAGCATCAAAAAAGAAGGCAATACCATCGAAGTGCACAGATTGCCTATCACAGTAAGCATTCTAGTGTGCTTCTCTTGATCCTGAAAAACACCTCACCACCATCTTACAATAATTGGTCAATTTTTAGAGATTCTGCATACTAAAATATGGATTATCAACTATCGTCTTTGAGAAATATTTCCACATGAATAAATTTCAATATTCATGTGGAAAGATTTCTCAATGACGATAGTCGATGATCTATATTTTAGTATGCGGAATCTTTGAAATTGACCATTTTTTGTAGAATGGTGGTGAGGTGTTTTTCAAGATCAAGAGAAGCACACATCTGAGTGTGCTCATGAATGCTTACTATTATACTCAATCTGTAGACTTTGATTGTATTGCCTTCTTGTTTGATGGTCGTCATCTCGGGGATGAGCAGACTCCTGATGAGGTTTCTCTCTATTCGTTTTTCTTCACCAGCCAATGCTCCTCTTCCTGTTTCTCAGTATGGACACAGGTCCATGTCCACAATTTTCCTACACTTCATATAATCAATAATATGTTGTCTCAGTACTTCTCTTTACATATTATTTTTGACAGCTTGAGATAGAGGATTAGAATGAAATTGATGTTGTGCAGCATCAGATTGGTGGTGGATTTGTTGTTTAGCTTTATATATGAGGGATTTTGGACAGCGTAAATTAGATTATCTTCGATATATTACAAAGCTATTTTAGGATGTGTATGTTAGCTCGTATTCTGGTGGTTTTTAATGAGTTGCTTATGGATGGTCAAACTTTTGGATCTTTACTTCTAGTCAATTATCCTTTTATTAGCTCTTTGTGTTTGATGTATTCTTGCTATGATTAGTTTTTGTGCAGGGGAACAAACTTTTCTTTGTGGTATCTATTATTACTAAGGATACCTTTATTAGATCAATCTTATTATAATATATCAGTCATCTATAATTATATGCAAATATTCTAAAATAGTATTGTGGACAAGTAGAAATGAATATTGTGATACACTATTTTAGAATATTTAATAATATTTGCATAATATTTTAGATGACTTATATATAATAAGATTGATCTGATAAAGTTATCCATATTAATGATGTACGACAGAGGAAAGTTTGTTTCCCCTGCACAGAAACTGATCATAGCAAGAATATATCAAACATCAAGAGCTAATAAAAGGATAATTGACTAGAACTAAAGATCCAAAAGTCTGACCATTCATAAGCAATTCATTATTGAACCACTAGAGTACGAACTAACATACACATTTTAAATAGCTTGGCAATATATACCAAAGATAATCTAATTTACGATGTCCCAAACCCCTCAGATATAAAGCTAAACCACATATCCACCACCAATTTGATGTTGTATAGCATCAACTTCATCCCAATCCTCCATCTCGAGTTGTCAAAAAGAATGTAAAGAGAAGTAATAAGACAACATATTATTGATGATATGAAGTGTAGGAAAGTGTAACATATGCCCATTCTGAGAAACAGGAATAGAAGCATTGGTTGGTGAAGAAAAGGAATGGAGAGAAACCTCATCTGAAGTCTGCTAAACCCTGAGACAACGAGCATCAAACAAGAAGGCAATACCATCGAAGTGCACAGATTGCCTATCACAGTAAGCATTCTAGTGTGCTTCTCTTGATCCTGAAAAACACCTCACCACCATCTTACAATAATTGGTCAATTTTTAGACATTCTGCATACTAAAATATGGATTATCAACTATCGTCTTTGAGAAATATTTCCACATGAATAAATTTCAATATTCATATGGAAAGATTTCTCAATGACGATAGTCGATGATCTATATTTTAGTATGCGGAATCCTTGAAATTGACCATTTTTTGTAGAATGGTGGTGAGGTGTTTTTCAAGATCAAGAGAAGCACACATCTGAGTGTGCTCATGAATGCTTTCTATTATAGGCAATCTGTAGACTTTGATTGTATTGCCTTCTTGTTTGATGGTCGTCATCTCGGGGCTGAGCAGACTCCTGATGAGGTTTCTCTCTATTTGTTTTTCTTCACCAGCCAATGCTCCTCTTCCTTTTTCTCGGTATGGACATTTGTCCATGTCCACATTTTCCCTACACTTCATATAATCAGTAATATGTTGTCTCATTACTTCTCTTTACATATTCTTTTTGACTGCTTGAGATAGAGGATTAGAATGAAATTGATGTTGTGCAGCATCAGATTGGTGGTGGATTTGTGGTTTAGCTTTATATATGAGGGATTTTGGACAGCGTAAATTAGATTATCTTCGATATATTGCCAAGATATTTTAGGATGTGTATGTTAGCTCGTATTCTGGTGGTTTTTAATGAGTTGCTTATGGATGGTCAATCTTTTGGATCTTTATTTCTAGTCAATTATCCTTTTATTAGCTCTTTGTGTTTGATGTATTCTTGCTATGATTAGTTTTTGTGCAGGGGAACAAACTTTTCTGTGTGGTATCTATTATTACTAAGGATACCTTTATTAGATCAATCTTATTATTATATATCAGTCATCTATAATTATATGCAAATATTCTCAAATAGTATTGTGGACAAGTAGAAATGAATGTAGTGATATACTATTTTAGAATATTTAATAATATTTGCATATTATTTTAGATGACTTATATATAATAAGATTGATCTGATAAAGTTATCCATATTAATAATTAATGTACCACAGAGGAAAGCTTGTTTACCCTGCACAGAAACTGATCATAGCAAGAATATATCAAACACCAAGAGCTAATAAAAGGATAATTGACTAGAACTAAAGATCCAAAAGTCTGAACATTCATAAGCAACTCATTATTGAACCACTAGAGTACGAACTAACATACACATTCTAAATAGCTCGGCAATATATACCAAAGATAATCTAATTTACGATGTCCCAAACCCCTCAGATATAAAGCTAAACCACATATCCACCACCAATTTGATGTTGTATAGCATCAACTTCATCCCAATCTTCCATCTCGAGTTGTCAAAAAGAATGTAAAGAGAAGTAATGAGCCAACATATTATTGATTATATGAAGTGTAGGAAAGTGTAACATATGCCCATTCTGAGAAACAGGAATAGAAGAATTGGTTGGTGAAGAAAAGGAATGGAGAGAAACCTCATTCGAAGTCTGCTCAACCCCGAGACAACGAGCATCAAACAAGAAGGCAATACCATCGAAGTGCACAGATTGCCTATCACAGTAAGCATTCTAGTGTGCTTCTCTTGATCCTGAAAAACACCTCACCACCATCTTACAATAATTGGTCAATTTTTAGACATTCTGCATGCTAAAATATGGATTATCAACTATCGTCTTTGAGAAATATTTCCACATGAAATAAATCTCAATATTCATGTGGAAATATTTCTCAATGACGATAGTCGATGATCCATATTTTAGTATGCGAAATCTTTGAAATTGACCATTTTTTGTAGAATGGTGGTGAGGTGTTTTTCAAGATCAAAAGAAGCACACATCTGAGTGTGCTCATGAATGCTTACTATTATAGGCAATCTGTAGACTTTGATTGTATTGCCTTCTTGTTTGATGGTCGTCATCTCGGGGCTGAGCAGACTCCTGATGAGGTTTCTCTCTATTCGTTTTTCTTCACCAGCCAATGCTCCTCTTCCTGTTTCTAGGTATGGACATATGTCCATGTCCACATTTTCCTACACTTCATATAATCAGTAATATGTTGTCTCATTACTTCTCTTTACATATTCTATTTGACAGCTCAAGATAGAGGATTAGAACGAAATTGATGTTGTGCAGCATCAGATTGGTGGTGGATCTGTGGTTTAGCTTTATATATGAGGGGTTTTGGACAGCGTAAATTAGATTATCTTCGATATATTCCCGAGCTATTTAGGATGTGTATGTTAGCTCGTATTCTTGTGGTTCGATAATGAGTTGCTTATGGATGGTCAAACTTTTGGATCTTTACTTCTAGTCAATTATCCTTTTATTAGCTCTTTGTGTTTGATGTATTCTTGCTATGATTAGTTTTTGTATAGGGGGAACAGACGTTTCTCTGTGGTATCTATTATTAATAAGGATACCTTTATTAGATCAATCTTATTATTATATATAAGTCATCTATAATTATATGCAAATATTCTAAAATAGTATTGTGGACAAGTAGAAATGAATATATTGATATACTATTTTAAAATATGTAATAATATTTGCATAATATTTTAGATGACTTATATATAAAAAGATTGATCTAATAAAGTTATCCTTATTAATAATAGATACCACATTGGAAGGTTTGTTTTCCCTGCACAGAAACTGATCATAGCAAGAATATATCAAACACCAAGAGCTAATGAGAGGATAGTTGACTAAAACTAAAGATCCAAAAGTCTAACCATTCATAAGCAACTCATTATCGAACCACCAGAGTACGAACCAACATACACATTCTAAATAGCTCGGCAATATATACCAAAGATAATATAATTTACGATGTCCCAAACCCCTCAGATATAAAGCTAAACCACATATCCACCACCAATTTGATGTTGTATAGCATCAATTTCATCCCAATCCTCCATCTCGAGTTGTAAAAAAGAATGTAAAGAGAAGTAATGAGGCAACATATTATTGATTATATGAAGTGTAGGAAAGTGTAACATATGTCCATTCTGAGAAACAAGAATAGAAGCATTGGTTGGTGAAGAAAAGGAATGGAGAGAAACCTCATCCAAAGTCTGCTCAACCCTGAGACAACGAGCATCAAACAAGAAGGCAATACCATCGAAGTGCACAAATTGCCTATCACAGTAAGCATTCTAGTGTGCTTCTCTTTTGTCACGCCCCGGGAGGGTACCCTTGGCGTGGCCGGCACTCAGAGACTATTGCTAGTCTCCAAGCGAACCACTTAGCCTCATCACATCATTCAATCAAATAAACTTTACTGAACAGCGGAAAATATAATTAGGTAATGGACACATCTCATCTAAAGTCTCAAAAGAGTATATAAAATAATGAAGGCTAGTAGAAAGAACTAGCTCACAATCTCAACATCAATACTCGACCCTCGTCTATGAAGCCTCTATCATTAATCATGTGGTGCCAATGACAAATCCATGGCTTCCCAAATCAAAACAAAATCAATAGTCCAATCTAACTCTAAAGCATGATAAAATAAAAGTAGTGGATCCTCCGGAGTAGGGGAGGCTTACCAAATCAGCTTCGAATCTCAGACCTTCAACGGAGCGCCTGTTGATGATCTCTAGTACCTGCCTCTACATCATAAAATGATGCAGTCCAGAGTGGACGTCAGTACTTGGAATGTACTGGTATGTAAAATAGCTGAATGAAACAGAAACCGGTAGAAAAAATATGGAAACAATAACAATTCAAAATACATATCAAATCACATCATTAGTCAAATGTCTGTCTATGCAAGAATAAAGAGTAGACAAGTGACCTATCAACAACTCAGAACTCATCAATCATCTCAGACTCATCTCAAAGGAGCTCACCTCCTCTCATCTCATCACATCTCATCTCATCTCAGAGGAGCTCACCCCCTCTCATCTCATCTCATCTCAGAAGAGCTCACCCCCTCTCATCTCATCTAGACTCGGAGTAAGGTACGAAATTTATGGGAGTTTCTCTTAACCGACAACAATCACTTATGAGCCAGTGATTGTACAACAATCCCGCCGGTGTTGCCACGGTCGTCCCGTACTTGCCAGGTAGAGACGAATCGAAACCATAATGGATAAATCCAAGATGGAGACAGAACAATCAACAAAGTCCGCTATTGATTTCAAGGACATCAACTCAAGAGGAAAACCTCTTCTATGCTTGGCGACATAGTTTAATGAGTTCGAGTGGGACTCACTCTTACCCATTTCGGTGCTCGATACTCCTCCTGACTCAATGCTCATAAAACCATCAATCCAATCAAACCAATCTCGTAGGGACTTTAACCCCGTCAACGATCGGTATCTCATAGGGACTTTAACTCTATCATCAATCAAGCTAATAGGGACTTTAACCCTTTCATCAATTAATCTCATAGGGACTTTAACCCTCTCATCATTCATTCTCATCAATGACTCAAGATTAGAACAATCATTAGGAATCAAGTGAATAGACACATCGGTAGAGTTTATTTGTAGAGACTCATAAGACAATCAAACTCTATCAATTCATCATCATCCTCTCATCACAATCACAATCACAATCAACAATCTTAACTCAAGGCTCTAGACTCATCATTCTCTCATCACAATCACAATCAACAATCTTAACTCAAGGCTCTAGACTCATCATTCTCTCATCACAATCACAATCACATTCTTAATTCAAGGCTCTGGACTCATCATTCTCAAGTTCATTATGCATGCTATTCAAATTAATCATGTAGGGTTATGCAAATTCTCATGAAAATATCCAACTTAAGAAAACCAATAGTATGATGATCATCAACATAGAAAACATATAGTTTCAAATATAATTTCCAAGAAAATCCATCAAAGAAATCATGCATGCAGACTCTTCAATCATCAACTCATCTATGACCTCTATGGGGCAGATGAGAGAACAATCTCATGTTTTAGTTTAGCCTTACATACCTGTGATGCCGTTAGCAATCGAGTACTTTCGGGGTCTCCGCTCTAATTCTTCCCACAAGCTCTTCTCTCTTCTCCTCAAGCCCTAGCCTTGTTAGTTTCTAAGGGATAGGACTTAGAATGAGGTTTTAGACCCTTTTCTGGTTGAAAACGACTTAATTAGTCGTGTACCAGTGTTTAAGAGGGACTAGGGATTGACTAGAATGCCCCTAGAATTAAATTAGGAATTTGCAGTTCGGAAAACACACGGTCCGTGACGCGGACCTATCACGTACTGTGTAATTTTGGAAAAAGTGCTTTTGTACGAGTTCTCTCCATCCCGTCAAAAATTTTGGAAAATACACAAGTGCCACTCTGCGTCAGGTCCGCGACGCGCCTCCGTCGCGGACAACTACTGTTTTGTGACTTGATCCGAAAATTTATCTTTCGATCGGGTCGCTCTAAAATTCGACCGAGACCATTTTCCCACTCCATTTTCCATGCTGATCACACATCCGGTCTCGGATTCGCCATACGAGCATCGGAAGATGCGTTACGCGCATACCCTCACTCCAGGGGTATTTTGGTAATTTTACCAGGCGTTACATCATCTCCCCCTTGGGATCATTCGTCCTCGAATGATGAGTAGAGGTGGGGACTAAATCACAAATAGACTCGAGACTCATCTTCCACTCAGTTCAATCAATCTATCCTCGACTACGCAATAGTAAGTCGCATCAAAATAAAACAATCAGTTTAGTGAAGAGCAAGGATTTTTACCTTCAATGTTTCCATCATCCGTTGGCACGAATAGGTGCGGGTATTTGGCCCTCATCTCCTCCTCAGCTTCCCATGTGGCTTCTTCAACGAATTGATTCCTCCACAGGACTTTGACTGAGGCTATCTCTTTGTTCCTCAACCTGCGAATCTGACGATCAAGGATCTGAACCGGGACCTCTTCATAAGATAGGCTATCTTTCACTCCAAGGCCATCGATAGGAATCACCACGGCGGGATCTCCCAAGCATTTCTTCAGCATCGACACATGGAATACCGGATGAACTCCCTCTAACTCGGAAGGTAACTCCAACTCGTAAGCAACCTTCCCAATCCTTTTTACGATCTGATATGGCCCAACATATCGTGGGCTTAACTTTCCCTTCTTTCCAAACCTTAGGACACCCTTCATAGGTGATACCTTCAAATACACCCAATCATCTATCTCAAACTCTAAGTCCCTTCTCCTTACGTCAGTGTAGGACTTTTGGCAACTCTGGGCAGTCTTTAGCCTCTCTCTAATGATCTTGACTTTTTCCATCGACTGGTGAACAAGGTCAGGTCCAATCAGCCTTGCTTCTCCAACCTCAAACCACCCAATCGGCGATCTACATCTTCTCCCGTACAGGGCCTCATAAGGAGCCATCTGAATGCTCGCATGATAACTATTGTTATATGCGAATTCGATCAAGGGTAGATGATTATCCCAATTTCCTTTGAAGTCAAGTACACAAGCTCTCAACATATCCTCGAGTGTTTGAATCGTACACTCTGCCTGACCATCCGTCTGCGGGTGAAAAGCTGTACTCAGATTCACCTTAGTACCCAAACCTTTCTGAAACGATCTCCAGAACTGGGAGGTAAATTGAGCCCCTCTGTCCGAGATGATAGACAAAGAAACCCCATGCAACCTCACGATCTCCTGGACGTACAATCTGGCATACTCTTCCGCAGTGTTTGTTGTCTTTACTGCCAAGAAGTGAGCCGACTTTGTCATCCTATCCACGATCACCCATATCGAATCATGTTGCTTTCGAGATTTCGGCAGACCAGTGATAAAGTCCATGTTGATCATCTCCCATTTCTACTCCGGAATTTCAAAGTTCTGAGCCAATCCACATGGCCTTTGATGCTCAACCTTCACTTGTTGGCAATTTGGGCATGTCGAGACAAACTCTGCAACATCCCTCTTCATCCCATTCTACCAATAGACTTCCCTTAAGTCGTGGTACATTTTGGTGGAGCCAGGGTGAATGGAATATCTCGTGTTATGAGCTTCTGCCATGATTTTGTCCCGTATGCCATCAACATTTGGAACACACAATCGACTTTGATATCTCAGTACACCATCTCCCCCTTTGGAGAAGACCGTCACCTTCTGATTGTGGACATCCTCCTTCAATTGGAGTATGACTGGGTCTTGGTCTTGTTTTTCTTTCACTTCTATCACTAGCGAGGAAGCAGACCCGTTCTCCACATTAACTCCTCCTTCATTGTTCTCCTCAAGTCGGACCCCTAATCGAGCCAACCGGTGTACGTCCTTGGCTAATTCCCTCTTTCCTTCCTCCACATGGGCTGTGCTACCCATTGATAACCTGCTAAGAGCATCAGCAACAACGTTAGCTTTACCTGGATGAT
Organism: Solanum rostratum; assembly: GCA_029948455.1. Taxonomy (NCBI): domain Eukaryota; kingdom Viridiplantae; phylum Streptophyta; class Magnoliopsida; order Solanales; family Solanaceae; genus Solanum; species Solanum rostratum. The sequence continues at coordinate 8,250,412 of CM057053.1, read as the reverse complement.
AGTGAATGCTCATGTCGTAATCCTTGAGCAATTCCAACCATCTCCTCTGTCGCAAGTTAAGCTCCTTCTGACTGAAAACATACTGCAAGCTCTTGTGGTCTGTGAACACATCCACGTGTACCCCATACAAGTAGTGACGCCAGATCTTAAGTGCGAACACTACCGCTGCCAACTCGAGGTCATGGGTTGGGTAATTCCTTTCATGGACCTTGAGTTGCCTGGAGGCATAGGCTATCACCTTCCCCCTTTGCATTAGTACACATCCCAGTCCGACCCTTGAGGCATCACAATAAATCACAAAGCCCTCATTTCCCTCGGGTAAAGTTAAGACTGGTGCAGTAGTCAATCTCGTTTTCAATTCCTGGAAACTCTTCTCACATTCCTCGAACCACTGAAACTTGACCTTTTTCTGGGTCAACTTGGTCAATGGTGCGGATAAGGAAGAAAATCCTTCTACAAACCTGCGGTAGTAGCCCGCCAACCCCAAGAAAATTCTAATGTCGGTCGGAGTGGTCGGTCGTGGCCAGTTCTTAACCGCTTCAATCTTCTGGGCGTCCACCTGAATACCATCACCGGAAACAACGTGGCCAGGAAGGCTGCTGACTTAAGCCAGAACTCACACTTTGAAAATTTTGCATACAACTCATGGTCCCTAAGAGTTTGGAGGACAACTCTGAGGTGATTGGCATGCTCCTCCTCACTCCTTGAATATATCAGAATATCATCGATGAATACAATCACAAACAAGTCAAGATACGGTTTGAACACCCTGTTCATCAAGTCCATAAAGGCGGCAGGTGCATTCGTCAACCCAAAGGACATGACCAGGAATTCAAAATGGCCATATCTAGTCCTAAAGGCTGTCTTTGGAATGTCGCACTCTCTCACCTTCAGCTGATGGTAGCCAGATCTCAGTCTATCTTAGAGAAACAAGAGGCGCCCTGAAGTTGGTCAAACAAATCATCTATCCTTGGGAGAGGATATTTGTTCTTCACCGTGACCTTGTTCAGTTGCCTATAATCAACACACATTCTGAGAGACCCATCTTTCTTTTGCACGAATAGGACAGGAGCACCCCATGGTGAAACACTTGGCCTAATGAAGCCCTTCTCTAGCAAATCTTTTAGTTGCTCTTTCAATTCTTTCAACTCAGCGGGGGCCATCCTGTAAGGTGGAATCGAAATGGGTTGGGTATCAGGAAGAATGTCAATCCCAAAGTCAATCTCCCTATCAGGAGGGACTCCAGGCAGATCATCAGGAAACACTTCCGGATACTCACTAACAATCGGAACTGACTCAAGAGTTGGGGACTTAACCTCGTCTGATTTCACTCGTACTAGGTGATAGATACAACCTTTGGAAATTAACTTTCGGGCTTTAAGATATGAGATAAACCTCCCCCTCGGTATCACTGAGTCACCCTTCCACTCTAGAACTGGTTCATTTGGAAATTGGAACTTAACAATTCGGGATCTACAATCAACAGAGGCATAACAGGCGTGGAGCCAATCCATGCCAAGGATCAAGTCAAAATCAATCATCTCCAGCTCAATCAAATCAACAAGAGAGTCCCTATGATAGATGGACACTACGCAAGTCCTATAAACTCTCTCAGCTCGAATAGACTCACCCACTGGAGTAGAAACATCAAAAGGTTCACGGAGACTCTTAGGGGTCATGTCAAATTTACTGGCCACATAAGGAGATACAAATGACAGTGTGGCACCAGGGTCCATCAAGACATAACAATCAAAAGTAAAGACACGAATCATACCCGTCACAACATCTGGGGAGTTCTCCTGATCTTGGCGACTACCCATGGCGTATAAGCGGTTTGTTGCTCCGCCTGTTCCTGACATAGTGGCCCTCTTGTTCCCTCCTACTGGTGGGGCCGATGCAGTGGATTGAGCTCGGCTAGCCCATCGAGGACAGTCTCTCTGATAGTGACCCACTTGGCCACATTTGTAGCACCTATCATTTCCCTCACGACATCTTCCCAAGTGCAACTTGCCACACTTTTTACACGGCGGTTGACCCCGCGATCCTTGAGCCACACTAGCTTGTGACTGGGACCCATGGGCTCTAGTATTCTGGGACCTTTGATCATCCCTGATCCTGGGCGTGGGCGCACTAGCAGATGATGGTGATGGAAATCGATGACCATTGCCTCTCCTTCCCGTCTCATAGCTAGACGTTTTGGCTTTCTTGCGCCTGAATTCCTCCATGTCATGCTGCCTCTCCTCATCAGCTTGTTGTACAAATGTCATCAATCGCCCAATGTCCATATCACTCACCAGCATTGCCCCTCTGCCATCCCTTTTGGGCCATCTATTCAACCCATCGACATACATTCCCATTCTCCCCCTCATGTCGGCAATCATATCTGGAGCATAGCGAGATAGCTGTGTGAACTTCAGGCCATACTCCTGCACGGTCATGGAGCCCTGTTTTAGATTCAGAAACTCCCTCACCTTAGCCTCTCTTTTCTCCCTTGGGAAGAAGCGTCCCAAGAAGGCCTCCTCAAACACTGCTCAGGTCACACATGAATCACCATCCACTCGGCCATTCTTCCATTGGTCGAACCACAGCCTGGCCACCCCTTTGAGTTGGTAGGCGGCCAATTCAACTCTTTTCACATCCGCCACATGCATCACTTGGAACACCTTCTCAAGCTCCTCAATATAGCTCTCGGGGTCTTCAGTAGCTGCCGACCCCGTGAACTCAGGCGGGTTCATCCTCAGAAATTCCCGGACTCTGGAGGTGTCATGAATGTCGAGTCTGCCCGCTCCCTGTCTCACAGGAGGTGCCACAACAGCCTGAGCTAGAGCCCGAATAGCTTGGCGTAACTCGGCATTGGAGACCTCGTCCTGAGGGGGTTGTTCGACAGGAACCGCTGGATCCACGGGCCCCTCGGGTACTTGGGGTTCAGGTGGGTTAACAGCTTGCCTGGCAGGACGTCCCCTTCCTCTGACAGATCTTCTGGGAGGCATGTTATCGATTCTGCACGTGTAACGCACGAATTAGAGGATAGTTTTCATAGAGTTCAACTCCATCGCACAATTTAGAGTAAGAAAGAAGTGTAACCATTCCTAATGTCCCATAGCCTCCTGCTTATGAAGTGTGGTCGACAACACACCCATAAACAAGACTCTACTAGACACGGCCTCATAGACTCCCTAGGACACTTGAACTCTGTGCTCTGATACCAAGTTTGTCACGCCCCGGGAGGGTACCCTTGGCGTGGCCGGCACTCAGAGACTATTGCTAGTCTCCAAGCGAACCACTTAGCCTCATCACATCATTCAATCAAATAAACTTTACTGAACAGCGGAAAATATAATTAGGTAATGGACACATCTCATCTAAAGTCTCAAAAGAGTATATAAAATAATGAAGGCTAGTAGAAAGAACTAGCTCACAATCTCAACATCAATACTCGACCCTCGTCTATGAAGCCTCTATCATTAATCATGTGGTGCCAATGACAAATCCATGGCTACCCAAATCAAAACAAAATCAATAGTCCAATCTAACTCTAAAGCATGATGAAATAAAAGTAGTGGATCCTCCGGAGTAGGGGAGGCTCACCAAATCAGCTTCGAATCTCAGACCTTCAACGGAGCACCTGTTGATGATCTCTAGTACCTGCCTCTACATCATAAAACGATGCAGTCCAGAGTGGACGTCAGTACTTGGAATGTACTGGTATGTAAAATAGCTGAATGAAACAAAAACCGATAGAAAAAATATGGAAACAATAACAATTCAAAATACATATCAAATCACATCATTAGTCAAATGTCTGTCTATGCAAGAATAAAGAGTAGACAAGTGACCTATCAACAACTCAGAACTCATCAATCATCTCAGACTCATCTCAAAGGAGCTCACCTCCTCTCATCTCATCACATCTCATCTCATCTCAGAGGAGCTCACCCCCTCTCATCTCATCTCATCTCAGAAGAGCTCACCCCCTCTCATCTCATCTAGACTCGGAGTAAGGTACGAAATTTATGGGAGTTTCTCTTAACCGACAACAATCACTTATGAGCCAGTGATTGTACAACAATCCCGCCGGTGTTGCCACGGCCGTCCCGTACTTGCCAGGTAGAGACGAATCGAAACCATAATGGATAAATCCAAGATGGAGACAGAACAATCAACAAAGTCCGCTATTGATTTCAAGGACATCAACTCAGGAGGAAAACCTCTTCTATGCTTGGCGACATAGTTTAATGAGTTCCCACGAGTTCGAGTGGGACTCACTCTTACCCATTTCGGTGCTCGATACTTTTCCCGACTCAATGCTCATAAAACCATCAATCCAATCAAACCAATCTCGTAGGGACTTTAACCACGTCAACGATCGGTATCTCATAGGGACTTTAACCCTATCATCAATCAAGCTCATAGGGACTTTAACGCTCTCATCAATTATCTCATAGGGACTTTAACCCTCTCATCATTCATTCTTATCAATGACTCAAGATTAAAACAATCATTAGGAATCAAGTGAATAGACACATCGGTAGAGTTTATTTGTAGAGACTCATAATACAATCAAACTCTATCAATTCATCATCATCCTCTCATCACAATCACAATCACAATCAACAATCTTAACTCAAGGCTCTAGACTCATCATTCTCTCATCACAATCACAATCACAATCACAATCAACAATCTTAACTCAAGGCTCTAGACTCATCATTCTCTAATCACAATCACAATCACAATCTTAATTCAAGGCTCTAGACTCATCATTCTCAAGTTCATTATGCATGCTATTCAAATTAATCATGTAGGATTATGCAAATTCTCATGAAAATATCCAACTTAAGAAAACCAATAGTATGATGCATCAACATAGAAAACATATAGTTTCAAATATAATTTCCAAGAAAATCCATCAAACAAATCATGCATGCAGACTCTTCAATCATAAACTCATCTATGACCTCTATGGGGCACATGAGAGAACAATATCATGTTTTAGTTTAGCCTTACATACCTGTGATGCCGTTAGCAATCGATTACTTTCGGGGTCTCCGCTCGAATTTTTCCCACAAGCTCTTCTCTCTTCTCCTCAAGCCCTAGCCTTGTTAGTTTCTAAGGGATAGGACTTAGAATGAGGTTTTAGACCCTTTTCTGGTTGAAAACGACTTAATTAGTCATGTACCAGTGTTTAAGAGGGACTAGGGATTGAATAGAATGCCCCTAGAATTAAATTAGGAATTTGCAGTTCGGAAAACACACGGTCCGCGACGCGGACCTATCGCGTACTGTGTAATTTTGGAAAAAGTTATTTTGTACGAGTTCTCTCCATCCCGTCGAAAATTTTGGAAAATACACAAGTGCCACTCCGCGTCAGGTCCGCGACGCGCCTCCGTCGCGGACAGCCACTGTTTTGTGACTTGATCCGAAAATTTATCTTTCGATCGGGTCGCTCTAAAATTCGACCGAGACCATTTTCCCACTCCATTTTCCATGCTGATCATACATCCAGTCTCGGATTCGCCATACGAGCATCGGAAGATGCGTTACACGCATACCCTCACTCCAGGGGTATTTTGGTAATTTTACCGGGCGTTATATCTTTATCCTGAAAAAACCTCTCCACCATCTTACAATAATTGGTCAGTTTTCAGAGATTCTGCATACTAAAATATGGATTATCAACTATCGTCATTGAGAAATCTTTCCACATGAATAAATTTCAATATTCATGTGGAAAGATTTCTCAATGATGATAGTCAATGATCCATATTTTAGTATGCGAAAACTCTGAATTGACCATTTTTTGTAGAATGGTGGTGAGGTGTTTTTAAAGATCAAGAGAAGCACACATCTGAGTGTTCTCATGAATGCTTACTGTTATAGGCAATCTGTAGACTTTGATTGTATTGCCTTCTTGTTTGATGGTCGTCATCTCGGGGACTGAGCAGACTCCTGATGAGGTTTCTCTCTATTCGTTTTTCTTCACCAACCAATGCTCCTCTTCCTGTTTCTCGGTATGGACATATGTCCATGTCCGCATTTTCCTACACTTCATATAATCAGTAATGTGTTTTCTCATTACTTCTCTTTGCATATTCTTTTTGACAGCTCGAGATAGAGGATTAGGATGAAATTGATGTTGTAGTATTGTGGACAAGTAGAAATGAATGTAGTGAGTATTTGGTTTTTAAAAATAAAATATTCTAGTTGTAGTGTTGCCATGACATGCAAAGGGAATGGGTGTGTGGTAAAATAAGAGAAGCGTTGAAGGTATTTAGTGGGTGGGAAGCACATGGACCCCTTAATGCAATGCCTTTTCATTCACTATTTTGAGCTATTATTTTTTATGCGCATTATAAAACGGTTAACGTCTTTCATCAAAATTAAATAAACTTAGGTCATGTTTATATAGTTCCTTTGGCAATATTGATTTGTAACATAATATTGCTTGAGCTACCCATGTTTTTGAGGCAAATCCTATCAAAGTAGATGGTAAGTGTATACTTAACTTCTGGAACAAAATGTTTTAGAGAGTACTTGAAGTTTGAAAAAACTGTCAATAAACAACAAATATCTATAAAGAACCTATATGAAATTGTATCGATCACATTAGGGATGATATATTAAATTATTGTAAAATTAAATATAGTAAAAAATGAGTCGATGCGTGCCGAAAACAAAGAAAGATACATTAGCTGATTTTTTTAGTAAAGTCAGTCTGAAATAAAACATCTTTTTAGTTCAATATTGATATTTATGTATTTTTCTCAATTTTAAAAATATTTCTATTCTTTTTATTTAAAGTAATTGCTAAAAAATAAAATTACACACAATAATATTTTACTTGCATTAATATTATGACTTTTATCATGTATTTACGTGGTAATATTTAATTTGAAAGGTTGTGACTTTTTCGAAAAGTTGTGAGAATGATTTTCGAAGGGTTGTGACTTCTTGTAATGCATATATTGAGTAATTATTAGTTATAATGAAGTAAAGAAATAATTCAAATCAACTCAAATTTGTTGAACTCATCAGATAAGAAATGTAAATTAACGTTAATTATTAAAAAAAAAATAACAGCCACAACATAAGTCATGATCAAGATTTGTCTTCCCAAAGCCACCTTGAGCCCGTCAACATTTGTCTTCCCAAAGCTACCTTGAGCCCATCAAGATTTGTGTTCCCAAAGCCACCTTGAGTGTAAAAGCAATCAAACATTTATATTGGTTGTCCGGGTTGTGTTTACTAGTGTAATATTAAAGTAAAAAAAGAAAATGTGATATGACATCTTTTTTAGTTCAATATTGATATTTATGTATTTTCTCAATTTCAAAATATTTTTCTCTTATTTTTATTAAAAGTAATTGCTAAAAAATAAAATTACATACGATAATATTTTATTTACAGGAAACAACCTCTCTACTTCTATGAGGTAGTGGTAAGGTCTGCATACATTCTGCCCTCCCCGGGCCCCACTTGTGGGATTCCACTGGGTATGTTGTTGTTGTTGTTGTTGTTGTTGTTGTATATCATATTTTTATCATGTATATATGTGGTAATATTTAATCGAAAAGGTTGTGACTTTTTAAAGTTGTGATTTTTTTCAAAAAGTTGTGAGAAGGATTGTAGGCTTTCCGAAGGGTTGTAACTTTTTGTAATACAAATATAGAGTAATTATTAATTATAGTAAAGTAAATAAATAATTCAAATCAACAAAAATTTGTTGAACTCATCAAATAACAAATGTAAATTAAGGTTAATTATAAAAAAATTAACAACCACAACATAAGTCATGATCAAGATTTGTCTTTTCAAAGTCACCTTGAGCACATCAACATTTGTCATTCCAAAGCCACGTGTAATATATTTAATTTGAAAGGTTGTGACTTTTTCAAGGAGTTGTGATTTTTTCGAAAAGTTATGAGAATGATTGTAGGCTTTCTAAAGGGTTTTGACTTTTTGTAATGCAAATATTGAATACTTATCAATTATAATAAAGTAAATAGATAATTCAAATCTACAAAAATTTGTTGAACTCATCAAATAAGAAATGTAAATTAAAGTTAATTATAAAAAAAATTAACAACCACAACATAAGTCATGATCAAGATTTGTCTTCGCAAAGCTACCTTAAGCCCATCAACATTTGTCTTATGAAAGCCACTTTAAGTGTAAAAACAATCAACCACATTTATTGGTTGCCCGAGCTGCATTTACTAGTGTAATACTAAAGTTAAAATCAAAATGTGATATGACATCCTTTTTAGTTCAATATTGATATTTATGTCTTTTTATGTAATGATCCTCAGGTCATTTTCGCGGCTCCGCGAATATTTTATCAGTTTGAGCATTTTCCAATGACCCCAGAATAGTTGTAATTTATTGACATTGATTGTTTGCTCGTTAGGTGAATTGCTCGACATTTATGTAGTGTTTTGATTTAAACGAGACATTATAACTGTAAATAAATTTTTAGGTAATGTCCAAGTAAATGGTCGCGGAGCAGAATTTTGACGGTTCCATGAGCCCCGGAATGGTGAAATTAGTCTAGGGGGCATGTTCGCTGCAATATATATCCAGTTTTGCAACTTTAGCCTCTAAAATAGGTCAATAGTTGACTTTAGTCGATGTCCTTGGGAAGTGTGCCCCGAATGAAAATTTTGGCCGCACCGTTGGATCTGGAACGTCGAGTTTGGTTTGGGAGGACCTTTTGTATGATTCACGAGGCTTTCGAGTGTATTTTGGACCCTTCGGGAGATTTTCATATCGAGAAATGGGACCCATATTGGAATAAAACGACCTCCGGTGGGAATTTCGACTGCACTGTTGAGTGGGTAATGCCCTTTTTTATTAGATTTCATATATGAATTATATTTTTCCGACTCCGGATGAGGCAGGAGCATCAAAATTAAGTTTGAGCAGTTGCTGAAAATTAAAAGGGAGGCGCTAATATGGCCTACTGAGAAGCTGCCACGTGGAGGTAACAACAACAACAACATACCCAGTGGAATCCCATAAGTGGGATTTGGGGATGGCAGAATGTACATGGAGGCGGTTAAGAAATTTAAAAAGGAAAAAGAAAGAGAGAAAGCGTGAAAGTTTTGGAAGATTTTCCAGAAACGAACGTGAAAAACCCAGCTTATACATACAACATTCGAACTCGATTTCTCTCCCATTTTTGAGCCGATTTTTGTGATTCAGAAGCCTAACTTATATATTTTTTCGAGAGGAACACCGTGGGAGCTTCGGAGACCTATGCTGTGGTATATTCGGATTCTATTAATTTGACTGTATTTTAAAGAAATTTGGCCGGGAAGCAGTTGTACGTATATGTACTTTTCGAGATGAGGTGTCATTTGGTTTTTGATTGTTTCTGAATGTTGTGAGCCTTGTTTTGAGCTATAGACTCGAGGTGATGTAAGAATCACTTTATGGGGATTGGTTTGGCATTCTGGATGTGAGCCCATTTTCTCCAATTTAGTTGCAATTGACCTATTCTCCCCCCGTTTCTTGAGATAGATGTACAATGCTATGTCACTGTGCGGTGACAGTTGTAGTTTGGGCCTACTCGTGTTTTGTCAAATTGTATCAGTACCGACCACTTAGGTTGATTCAGTTGGGGTTCGGTGGTTCTCCACACATGCTTACTCCTTGATCAGAGTTCCAATTTGCTACAATTACAGTAGTTCCCTATATTTTGAGCCTTCTACATTTATAGTATTTCACTCAGTCGGTCGATGATGCCTACTAGATACCTGTTATCAGTACTCACCCCTACATTTCTGCATCTTCCCATGGTACAGGTCCATGTACTAGCCACAGTCGCTATGTTAGGGGTTCGAAGAAGATTCAGGAGGCATTGGTGAGCATCGGCGACTCTGGATATTCTGCAACCTCCTTCTGTTTTGACGCTCATCTTTTGTATTCAGACACTGGCCTTGTATATGTAGTTTGGATTTGTAAATGTAGATTGCCATTCTGGTTATGTACATAGATATGTATATTTTATCTTGAGTCAATAGTAGCTTTATACAGTTGACTTCCAGGTTTTAGGCAGGTTTTAGTTATTCATATTATTGTATTTACTATGGTTTGACTAGAGGGATAGGATAGGTATCCTGTAGCTTGCCTGTAGGTGAGATCTAACAGACACCATCATGATCGGGACTAGGTCATGACATTTTCTCAATTTCAAACATATTTTTCTTTTATTTTTATTCAAAGTAATTTCTAAAAATTAAAATTACACATGATATATATACACACGATAACATTATATTTGCATTTATATTATGGTCAATTATAAAACAACTAACAACCACAACATAAGTCATGATCAAGATTTGTCTTCCCAAAGCCACCTTGAGCCCCTCACTTTTCATTATAATCCATGCCCCACGACTACTATGGGGCCATGCTCGATTAAAAAGAATTACGCACGATATCTAAATTTTTTTACAATATTTGTCTATAATTTGTTGGCTTAACTCATAAACAGGCACAAAAAATTGTTCTCATTTTTCAATTAGACACCTAAACTAAGACAAGTTCCTAATAGACACCTCATCTGCTAAGATTTGATCCCATTAAATACTTTTATCCTACTTGGCACTCTCCACAATCCTTTTTCATGTTAATTGTACTGTTTTTTTAATTTTTCAGCCAAAAATAAATAGTTGCAGTCCAAGAATTTTTTTTTTCTTCATAAAAGTAGATTCTCAAAATTTCTTTTTCTTCATAAAAGTTAAAAAATTTTGAGAACCTACTTTTATAGAAAAAAAAATTTTGGACTGCAACTACTTATTTTTTGCTGAAAAATAAACAAACAGTACAATTAACATGAAAAAGGATAGTGCAGAGTGCCAAGTAGGATAAAAGTGTTTAATGAGATCAAATCTTAGTAGTTGAGGTGTCTATTAGGAACTTGTCTTAGTTTAGGTGTCTAAGTGAAAAATGAGGACAAGTTTAGGCATCTCTTTATGAGTTAAGCCAAAATTTTTCAATCCAACTTATCCTTACCAACCTTCCTAAGAACCATATTTTACAATCCCTTCCTCTATCTTCTCTCAAAAAAATGTCGACTTCACAACCCCCGAAAACAAAACCTTGCCAATTCACAGCCTCTCCGGAGGTTATAGAGAAGCTCCCTTACGAGAAACAGGATGCCTGTGAGTCACTAGAGGAGGAAATGCATGAGCGTTTGATAAGACTCATTCAGTGGAAGGGTAGCACTGGATTCAGATGATTCTCTTGGAAGACGCCTTCCCCTTGACTCAAACATTTGACGCCTTTTAGAAAGTCACAAAGAAGTATCCTAACATTGACTTCAATTGAGGTTGATAGAGAGACAAATTCAATTGCTAATTCAAGGCACGAGATTCCGGATGATAGTGCATCCAATATCAACACCAAGAAGAAGAATTGTCAATGATTACTATTGTTGTACGTTTGTGCAATAGTGTCGTTGGTAATGCAGTGCATGTTGCAGTGATGTTACTGATATTTTGTTGTCATTTTATTTGCTTCAGTGCATGGGTATGCTTGTTTTTGATATTGTAACATATTTTGTCGGTAATGTAGTGCACGGGTGTGTGTTTTTGAAATTGTAAGATATTTTGTTGGTAATGCAATGCTTGGGTATGTATGGTTTTTTTTGTTGTTCGTAATGAAAATGTTGCCTACTTTAACAGGAGGTGGAATCAGAGTATATGTGATTACTTGTTAAGTTAAATTCTACAGCCAAGGTTGTCTTGTTCGACTACGCTTGTTTGGTCGGCGACATTGTTTGGTCAAAATCAATACAAATTTCTCCTAAATAAAATTAGGTGTAACACCATCACGTCAAAATCAATTAAAATAAAGAAGTTGGGATCACGAATTACCTACCTAATCGACAAAAATAATGGATCTAAACAAGTTTATCAAGACATGAATAATCCAACACGCAGCCAGTATTTCAACCAATGTAGAACATAGATAACGACTAATATGTCAAAATCATCACAAATTATATCAAATTATTTCAACGAGTAGTGCTAAAGTTCTAACTAAATCAGGCGAAACTAAGAACCAGAGTGAAAAATTCAACTCACAATCACACAAACTCCGATTTAAATTCAACGAAAAAGAATTAAAAGAAGTGAATAAAAAGCGAAATCGGACGTTGAATCAGAAATGCTCCTTAATATTCTTTTTTTTTTAATTTTTAAGGAACAATGCCAAATTATTTTTCAAAAAAATCAAAACTTGAGAAAGAAACAATGTAGTGAACTCAAAAGGTGGGCTTTTCATATAGAACTTGCAATTGCTATTATTAGCTAATCCAAGTAATAAGAAGAGTGAATTTACAAACAAAAATAAATTTACAGGGGCACGTCCAATTAGTAGTAACAATGAGAATGCACTCTAGTAATTTTCAAATAATGAAAACAGGGAAAAACATCATTAAACTCCACAAAAATCAATAATCCATAGCTGGGAGAACAGGTAATCACCTTGGATATACAATACTGTCGGAGAATTTGGCCCCACAAAGATCGAACACATCATATTCTTAACAGTTCGAAGCCATAAAGCCACAACAATTCTTAACACTTCGAACACATAAAGCCACAACAATTAAAGCCAAAATTGAAACTTGAAGGCAAAAACCAAATAAAGATAGCAATCACACAACACTCAAAACTGGGGCGGCATCATAATTCTTATCTAGACATTATCTATTTCCACCACCTCTACCAGCCCTTCTACGTCCAACCCCTCTCCCATCACCCCTCCGATCTTGACTAGTCTCACCCTCTTGGGCTGCCTCATAATAAGATGATTCCATCGACCACCGCCTCTCCTAAATATGTTATCCCGAGAAGATCTATTTTTGTTCATTTGAAGCCTTCCACGTGAGCGCACTTCCCTTGGATTATTTTTCTCAAGTATGTTTGGCATAAAATGATCATCTTGGGTTTTAACTTCACCAGAATAGCGTAGCTAACACACAAAGATCGGCTTCCTTGTCAGGAAAACAATTGAAATGATATCAAGAAAAAGACTATTTTGCTTGCAGACGAATATAGGAGCCACTAATTAGTTCAATCATTTAGAGGATTAATTTGTAGCCTACTTACCTATGTTATTTTCTTTTCTTCTACATAATACCCCTTTATCATCAAGAAAAGTATTCTCCTTCTCGTTTCAATTTATGTGAAACGATTGGAATATTCAAACTCATCAAAGTTTTTCTTTGATTGAAATTACTTTATAATATTTCTTTTAGTTGTTAAATTTCAAAAAATCTAAAGCGTTCAAATGCACAATCAAAATTTAGAAGTTTAAATCTTGACCGAGAGTCTCTTTGGTGCTTTAGAAGTTACAAATTACGTGGTAATTGGAGGCGAATCATGCTTTCTAGTACTAGACAAATTTATAGCTAAGTGGATTAATTCGTTTTGACCAAATGATATATGTTAGTGGGAATGCAGGATTTTGATAGTTGTGTGAGTTCACTAAACGTGAAAGGTTCCAGACAGAGTATTAAGTCAATATATACCTTTAACAATTGATGATACATATTCATGGTTGATAATTGGTTGGTTTCTTCAAATAAAAAATATATTTTCATATGAGAGTTGTGGCCAATTATATATGTAATTCTTTTAAGAACACTGACCTTGAACACTATAAATATATAGTTATAAACTTAATTTTTCAAACTTGAGAACAAGAACAAGTCAATCAAATTGCACAATTCTGCATATGAGTTAATTTGACATATGAACTTCACAGTAAAACAACAATTCTACAGATTTTTTTTCATTATAATCAAACTGCAAATTTCGATTCAATTCTTTAAATCTGCAAACAACATCAACTCACTAACCTAACCAACTAATAAAACTATTGTAACACAAACCATACTACATCATCTTGGCAGCAATAAACCAAAGAATAACAACCCAAAAAATTACAAGGAATCTTATCAATTGATACACTTTCAATTCCAACTTCGAAAAATTATCATTCAAGTTGTCTCCATTCTTCAAATTTGCACTTGTACTACCATCCTTCAGCTCCAACTTTGACATTTTTTTCTTTCTTTCTCCAAATCTGAAAATTCATTATTAGCAGTCATATTTTTCAGATTAGAAATTTCAGCACCATCCATATTTTCCATAATTTTTTTCAAATGGTTTCTTTCCTTGCAAATTGAATCCAATTCAACTTTTTGATTATAAATCATCATTGACACACGAGGTATGAGTTTTTCATCTAACCAATCCATTGCCTTTTTACATAAAAACAATTAAACAGAATAAAATGTTAATTAAAATTCATTGAAAAGTATTTCTTTAATTTTTTATGAAATTAAAATAAAATAAAATATCATTATTTATTTATTTATTCTTTTCAATACCAAACAAATGAGGTTGATTTTGATTGTATTTAATTTTTTCGAAAAACTTTCAAACCTCCGGAAGACGGTATATTATTTGTAAAGTTGGTAATTTTGGAGGAGAAGTTAAGATGTAGATAGAAACTACTAATTAGTGGTTATTATCCAAAAACGCATAACCCTATGGGTAAACAATTTGAGAAAATCCTAGTGGTTACTACCCAAAAGGGCATAAATTTCAATTGGCATTTTATGTTGAACCAATTTGTGCCATTTAGCATTACCTTTAATTTAATCTATGAAGTGAAAAAATAAAAGAAATATTTGTTTTTACGTTCAACTTTCAATGATTTTTTCTGTATTGATTCTTTGTGTTTTCCTTTTTTGAGGTTTGTTATTTTTGGCTCCGGACCTTATTAATGAGTAATTATTGATGTGCTAGATATTATTTAGATTACATAAGTCTTAGCTAAAAAATATGGTGAGCTTTTAGGGTTTAAAAAATATGTACAACTTGTTCCTGTTTTCTCTTATTTTATTTTTTCTGCATGAATTCTCGTAATATTGGAAACTTTTGATCTAATTTTAGTAAAAAAAAAAAAGGATTTCATTTTTTGATATTCTATTGTACTAGTTGAGAAACTAGAAGAGTACGAGTTCATTGAACAAAAACAACTTATGAAGAATTTGATGATATATATGTGGTCTTCATGTTCTTGCATCTTTTTTTTAGTTTCAAATATGCCTATGACTTTTCCAAAGTTCTTGTTAATGATCTTTTTACATTTTCTCTTTTTATTCTTATTTATTTTTACCGTTTTCATGAACGTCCTTATGGTGCTTTCAATCCTTAGCGAGATCAAGAAAGCAAACAATGCAGCTAACTTCAAAAAGAAAAAAACCTCTTCCCTAGAATAAGAATCGATAAATGAGTAGATTAAGAGTGCTCACTTGTTATTTATTTCATAGTTTCATGATCTTTCTTATGATGCTTTCAAATCTTAGCGAGACCAAGAAAGCAAACAATGCAGATAATTCCAAAAAAAATATTCTTTGGATAAAACAAATTGAAAAATAATGAGCAGGTTGAAAAGCCAACTTGTTCGGAATGTACAAAAGAATTAAAGAAACATCTTAAATTAAAGTTCCATAAGGAGTTTGACCAATTAAAAATGGAGGTTAATTTCCTTTTCATCAAATATTCATTCATAACATGCTCTAATAAAATTGATTATTGATTTTATCTAACCTCTTTTTCTTTTTGGCAGTATATGAAAAGTTGGCAATAATTTTTGTCAATTTTGTGAAGACAATACTTGATGCAAAGTAGATTTGGACCCAAGAGATTTCTAGAAAAATCACATCTTTCTTTCTAGAAATTGATTAGTAAATTAGGATGAAATTGAAATAATTATATTTTTAGATTTAGTTGTTCTTATATTTCCTGTACCTTGACTTCGTTGAAATGTATTATATAGTTTTTCTCACTATTTTGGTTTTTTGTCCATCTTTTATATTTTATTTATTTATTTATTTATTATTATTATTTTATTACATATAAAAGAGGAAGTTGGAGTCAGTGACGTGGTGCAACCACAACACAATATTGTTGTTTTAAAAAAATATATAAAATGTATGAAATTAGACACCTACTTTAACATGTATGAGATCTGCTTAAACAACACTTCACCAGAAAAATGCAACCAAATTACTATTCCATCTCTCTCCTTTTTAGACATTGAAATTCAATTATCACAACTCTAACGCTGATAATGGAAGTCCAAAGTCTGGGTAAGGCTCTGGAACCTCGATGGATCAAATGTTTGCATAGCTGGATCAGACAATCCATGATAGAAGAGAAGAAATAAGTGAGCCAACCGCCCAACCAAGCAAAAAAAAAACTGAAAATAGAATACGTTTCAATATTTTCTTCGGGTTGCTAACTCAACAGTACAGTACTTGGCTATCAAAAGAAGAATTCATTTTGGTTGAACCGCAATCCTATTTAGATTCTGTCGGGTGAATACTGAAGAATCAAAAAGAATTCGTTGACTGATATTGCCCATCACCATTTAGCTATGTAACTGTCACCGTAATTCTCATAGCAAGTTGTTGATCATATCCAATTTTGGCCTAACTTTTTAAAAGAATTCATACTTTTATATTACTACTTTTAGTTCTTGTTAAAATAATTATTTTATGTTAAATTACATGTTTTTATTTATTTATCGTTGGTAATATTTGTTTTGTTCATTTTACATTGTTAACACAGTGTAATAATTTATTTTTCCTTGTCCAGATAAAATTATAGGCAAATATATTTAGTTGACCCACAATTTAGGCCCATGATTTTGGCCTATTAGGTTTTAAATTATTTATATAGGTTGACTTAAATAAAATAGACATTTTAATCTTAGAAAACCCTAAAAAAATATATTATCTCTTCTTTCCCATTTTCCCAATAGCTGCCACCCCGGAAAAGCCACCTGAGAAAACCCCAAAAAACCTGCCGGAAAACCCCCCTAAAACCCATCTCCATGGCTGCTCATCTCCGAGCTTCCACCACCCGCGATCCCTGCTGCCCAGACGCCGCGAAACAGCAACCAAACAACCACCATCGAAGTAGCAGCAGCAACAACGAGCTCCATCGGAAAACCCCAACTCAGAGGAACCAACCAGGCTGTCCAAATAACACCCACAAACTGATTCTAAACCCACTGCCTCCGCTCCTCTCTTCGGCAAGGTAATCCTTTACCTCATTACGGATCTGATCACCTCTTTTATGTATGCATCTCCTTCATCTTCATTTTTCTGCTCACAGTGCTTTTGGTTCTTCATTTAAGTTGAACTTTTTATTTTATTGCTTTTCGGGTGTATATATATGTTTTTATATATTATTACTTTAATACTTTCAATTCTTATTTTTGGTTTTGGATTTCTATGATATCTGTAGATTCGTATTTGTTTTATTCATAAGTTGATCATCAATTTCTGTTCATAATTTTATCACTCTTTGATTTTGATGCATTTTTCTAAGAAATTTTCAGTAAGTTGTCTTAATCCCTCTTTGTTTATTGTTACCTGTCATTTTATTTTATATTTATTAGTTTCATAAGATTTTGGTGGAGTTAACATCTTTAGTGTTTATTTTGTATGCTTATTTTATTGTTATTGTTACGTTACGTTTTAATATAGTATAGTTAAATTATAGTTTGTCATTGTTCCCCATTTTGGCGTATTATTTCATTATTTTTATGCCTTTGTCATAAGTTCGTTAACTTGGCCGACGAAAAATCTATCCGTCTGATTTCGAGGCCGACAAAAAAAGTTAGTTTATATTTATATTTGTTACATGTTAAAATTCAAGTTTTCTAGTTTAAGTTCATTAGTTGCTAAACTTGGTCAATGAAAAATATATCCGTCGAATTTCAAAGATCTGAGCAAGGCTTTGGAACCTCGATGGATCAGATGCTTGCATAGCTGAATCCGACAATCCTTGATAGAAGAGAAGAAATAAGTGAGCCAACTGCCCAACACCAAGAAAAATAATTTGAAAATAGAATACGCAACAACTTACCTTTGATGGTTACCACAAGGAAAATGAACGGGTCTACCCCATCAAGGGGTGATTGCATATCTTCATCATCATCACTAAAATCGTCATGGGAGTCGTTATCGTCATAATCCTCATCATGTGAACGGAAAGCTTTTGCCTACAAAAGCAGACAAGATGTTAAAGCTTTTAGAAATGCTAATTCTAATGGTGACGTTCTTTATCTTGAAATAGAGGCATCCAGGCCTCAATCTGTAATAAACTATCCTACAAGAAGCCATCACAAAGGTAATCTACAGAAACGTACTTCAAATTCCTTCATGTTCTGAGGCACAAAAATTTTTACTACCAAACTCATGGCATTGACAACAATACCAACATATCGATATATCATAACTCAAACACCATAGATATGCTGCTTTCTATTTCTCTCTCAAATTCATTGCAACTGTCACACCAAATACCCATGCACTGCATATATCACTTTCTACTCGTACTCATTAGACATTATCTTGTTAGAACAAGATAATATAGATAGAAAGTAGAACTGGAGAAGCTGCAAATTGCAGTGTTCTATTCTTATTCTTGACAAATTCAAGCATATAGAATTATATTTATATACTATAATATTCTAATGTAGAGTTATAGTTGGATAAGGAGACTAAATATCTTCCTATGCCTAGCCTTTTTCTATGGAACTCTTGTTATAATTGGAAACTGATTTACGTGTCTCAGTACGCCTCGTGCAACCTGATGGTGGCGAAGACACATTCAACTTTGATCGAAGTAGTTCAAACCTGGAAGAGGTTAAAGGTTTTGTGAGGATGTCAGCTAGTTGATCCTTTGACGATAAGAACCGAACCTTGAGATCTTTACGAGCTACTTTACCATGCACAAAATGAAAATCTATCTCAACATGCTTTGTACTGCATGAAATGAGTTTATTGAAAGATAAGCAACTCCAATGTTGTCACACCATAGGAGCGGAGGTGTTGGAATAGGGGCACCTAATTCAGACAAAAGAGATTGAATCCATGTCAGTTCAACGGTTTCATCAGCTAAAGCCTTATATTCAAACTCGATAGACGATGTGGCGACAGTTTGTTGCTTTTTGGAGGACCAAGACACTAGGGCTGCTCCCATAAAAATGGCATAACCATCGGTAGATTTTCTATTATCCACAGACCCAGCCCAATCTGAGTCGGTAAAGAAGCAAAAAATGGGAGGAGCGGGTAATATGGAAATGAAATTGTTGAGTGTGCTTTAGATAGCGAAGGATTCGCTTCACTGCTGCCCGCTGATTCACCGAGGGATTATGCATAAATTGACTAGCTTTGTTAACCACAAACGCGAAATCAGGTCGAGTAAGTGTAACGTATTGCAATGCCCCAACGATGCGCCGGTATAAAGTTGCGTCATGAAATAAAGGGCTATCACCATTATGTAGCTTGGAGTTTACTGCCATAGGAGTTAGAGTGGGCTTACAGTTTTGCATACCTGCTTTAGAGAGCATATTTTGAATATATTGTTGTTGAGACAATGAGATGCCATTCGACTGTTGTAGCACTTGAACACCAAGATCCGAGAAGGATGAGATTAATAGGCTCAAGATCATTTGATCTTGTTGTACCACTGTGTAGACACTAGGTTTGGATTAGAGGTAGTTGTGCCATCTATGGAGACTAAGGGAGTAGGGCAAAAGGTGCTTCCATCGATGTAACCGTGGAGATTTTGTCCACGAAGAAAAGGCAATAATTGTGGCGCTAAAATAAGTAATTTGTCGCTGATAATTTGATAGATATGAAGTGATGAGCATGGTTAAGCGGCGAAGAGGAAGAGGACTGTGGAATTCCCGAAGATTGCGAAGACGTAGAGGAGGTTGGAGCAGCTTCTGATACCATGTTAGAACAAGATAATATAGATAGAAAGCAGAGCTGGAGAAGCTGCAAATTGTAGCGTTTTAATCTTATTCTTCAGAAATTCAAGCATATAAAATCATATTTATATATTATAATATTCTAATGCAGAGTTATAGTTGGATAAGGAGACTAAATATTTTCCTATCCCTAGCCTTTGTCTATGGAACTCTTGTTAGAGTTGGAGACTGATTTACGTGTTTGAATATATCTAATTTGCATACGTTGCCGCTTTTTTATTTTTTATGCTTAGTCGTTTGTTGTTTTGCCCATCATCTCTTACTTTCAGGGCTTTTTTCAAGCGTCTTTCACGTACTGAAGTTCAAAGTGAGACTGGTTTATCAATCTTACTGCTTCAGAATATCCACTAATGACTCAAGATGGTAAGTTTGCTACTTCTATGTGTTGTAGGTCGTCGATCGTATATTTCTTTATATTCTCTTTATTAGCTTCTTTTTACTTGGTTATTTGAACTTTTTTGGTGGAGTAATGGTACATTTTCTTCCTGGCATGTGCCATCAAGTAAATGCCTAAATTATAAAAGTTAAGCAAAAGAAAAACTTTGTTAGTTTCTTGACATAAGGGACTATGTCAGGACTAGAGGGCTAACAATGGGTAAAAGAATAATAACTAGAGGTATTATGCTGTGTTATAAATATACTAAACATCGAGCCTTAAGGAAATAAATTGAAAGGAATTTTGGATCTTCTTGGTTGGAAGGGACCAAGAATCAATCCCACATACCTTGATTGAGGAGCTGAATTTGGGGAAAGACTTAGCTTGAATTTGAGCTCCAATTAAACCCTAGTCTTGAATCTTGAGAGGGGAAAGTAGAGAGTATTTGGGAGGTGATCTTATGAGGGGTAGAAGGTTTAAAAGGAATGAATTAAGAGGGGAGGGATATCAGCTGAATTAAGGGTTTAGGATAGGTAAAAGTTCACAATTCATAATTAAAATAAACTGAATTACATAAACACCATTAATGAATCGGGCAAAATTTAAATCGTCAAGTCCATATGGCCCCCTACACGGTCTGTGAGTCATCACACGGACCATGAACAGTGATTGTGAACCATCACTTAGACAATCTTCACGGTATTCGATTCGTGTGTTACGTGTTTGCTGATTATGCCTCCTAAGCATACCACCTCCAAACGAGATGCCTCAGCCTCTAACATGGAGAATCCCTTACCAGAGGTCCCTACTCAGATAGGGACAAGAGAATGGGGTTGACCTGCTAGAGCTATTGGGGTTCCACAGACACCTATTGCTCAGGCAATCCCAACTTCAGAAGCAGAATTTAGGAGAGCCATTACTATGCTCACCCAGTTATGACCTCCCTGAGAGGTAGTCGGGGATCGCTGGCTCCTAGTTCTAGCTATCAGAGGTATTTTAGATGACTTATATATAATAAGATTGATCTAATAAAGTTATCATTATTAATAATAGATACCACAGAGGAAAGTTCTTTTCCCCTGCACAGAAACTAATCATAGCAAAAATATATCAAACACCAAGAGCTAATAAAAGGATAATTGACTAGAACTAAAGATCCAAAAGTCTGACCTTTCATAAGCAACTCATTATCGAACCACCAGAGTACGAACTAACATACACATTCTAAATAGCTCGGCAATATATACAATAGACTATCTAATTTACAATGTCCCATACCCCTCAGATATAAAGCTAAACCACAGATCCACCACCAATTTGATGTTGTATGGCATCAATTTCATCCCAATCCTCCATCTCGAGTTGTAAAAAAGAATGTAAAGAGAAGTAATGAGACAACATATTATTGGTTATAAGAAGTGTAGGAAAGTGTATACATGTACATATGTCCATTCTGAGAAACAAGAATAGAAGCATTGGTTGGTGAAGAAAAGGAATGGAGAGAAACCTCATACGAAGTCTTCTCAACCTCGAGACAACGAGCATCAAACAAGAAGGCAATACCATCGAAGTGCACAGATTGCCTATCACAGTAAGCATTCTAGTGTGCTTCTCTTGATCCTGAAAAACACCTCACCACCATCTTACAATAATTGGTCAATTTTTAGAGATTCTACATACTAAAATATGGATTATCAACTATAGTCTTTGAGAAATATTTCCACATGAATAAATTTCAATACTCATGTGGAAAGATTTCTCAATGACGATAGTCGATGATCTATATTTTAGTATGCGGAATCTTTGAAATTGACCATTTTTTGTAGAATGGTGGTGAGGTGTTTTTCAAGATCAAGAGAAGCACACATCTGAGTGTGCTCATGAATGCTTACGATTATAGGCAATCTGTAGACTTTAATTGTAATGCCTTCTTGTTTGATGGTCGTCATCTCGGGGCTGAGCAGACTCCTGATGAGGTTTCTCTCTATTCATTTTTCTTCACCAGCCAATGCTCCTCTTCCTATTTCTCAGTATGGACATAGGTCCATGTCCACAATTTTCCTACACTTCATATAATCAGTAATATGTTGTCTCAGTACTTCTCTTTACATATTATTTTTGACAGCTTGAGATAGAGGATTAGAATGAAATTGATGTTGTGCAGCATCAGATTGGTGGTGGATTTGTTGTTTAGCTTTATATATGAGGGATTTTGGAAAGCGTAAATTAAATTATCTTTGATATATTGCCAAGCTATTTTAGGATGTGTATGTTAGCTCGTATTCTGGTGGTTTTTAATGAGTTGCTTATGGATGGTCAAACTTTTGGATCTTTACTTCTAGTCAATTATCCGTTTATTAGCTCTTTGTGTTTGATGTATTCCTGCTATGATTAGTTTTTGTGCAGGGGAACAAACTTTTCTTTGTGGTATCTATTATTACTAAGGATACCTTTATTAGATCAATCTTATTATTATATATCAGTCATCTATAATTATATGCAAATATTCTAAAATAGTATTGTGGACAAGTAGAAATGAATATAGTGATATACTATTTTAGAATATTTAATAATATTTGCATAATATTTTAGATGACTTATATATAATAAGATTGATCTGATAAAGTTATCCATATTAATAATGTACCACAATAGAAAGTTTGTTTCCCCTGCACAGAAACTGATCATAGCAAGAATATATCAAACACCAAGAGATAATAAAAGGATAATTGACTAGAACTAAAGATCCAAAAGTTTGACCATTCATAAGCAACTCATTATTGAACCACTAGAGTACGAACTAACATACACATTCTAAATAGCTCGGCAATATATACCAAAGATAATCTAATTTACGATGTCCCAAACCCCTCAGATATAAAGCTAAACCACATATCCACCACCAATTTGATGTTGTATAGCATCAACTTCATCCCAATCCTCCATCTCGAGTTGTCAAAAAGAATGTAAAGAGAAGTAATAAGACAACATATTATTGATGATATGAAGTGTAGGAAAGTGTAACATATGTCCATTCTGAGAAACAGGAATAGAAGCACTGGTTGGTGAAGAAAAGGAATGGAGAGAAATCTCATCCGAAGTCTGCTCAACCCCGAGACAATGAGCATCTTACTAGAAGGCAATACCATCGAAGTGCACAGATTGCCTATCACAGTAAGCATTCTAGTGTGCTTCTCTTGATCCTGAAAAACACCTCACCACCATCTTACAATAATTGGTCAATTTTTAGAGATTCTGCATACTAAAATATGGATTATCAACTATCGTCTTTGAGAAATATTTCCACATGAATAAATTTCAATATTCATGTGGAAAGATTTCTCAATGACGATAGTCGATGATCTATATTTTAGTATGCGGAATCTTTGAAATTGACCATTTTTTGTAGAATGGTGGTGAGGTGTTTTTCAAGATCAAGAGAAGCACACATCTGAGTGTGCTCATGAATGCTTACTATTATAGGCAATCTGTAGACTTTGATTGTATTGCCTTCTTGTTTGATGGTCGTCATCTCGGGGATGAGCAGACTCCTGATGAGGTTTCTCTCTATTCGTTTTTCTTCACCAGCCAATGCTCCTCTTCCTGTTTCTCAGTATGGACATAGGTCCATGTCCACAATTTTCCTACACTTCATATAATCAGTAATATATTGTCTCAGTACTTCTCTTTACATATTATTTTTGACAGCTTGAGATAGAGGATTAGAATGAAATTGATGTTGTGCAGCATCTGATTGGTTGTGGATTTGTTGTTTAGCTTTATATATGAGGGATTTTGGACAGCGTAAATTAGATTATCTTCGATATATTGCCAAGCTAGTTTAGGATGTGTATGTTAGCTCGTATTCTGGTGGTTTTTAATGAGTTGCTTATGGATGGTCAAACTTTTGGATCTTTAATTACTTCTAGTCAATTATCCTTTTATTAGCTCTTTGTGTTTGATGTATTCTTTCTATGATTAGTTTTTGTGCAGGGAAACAAACTTTTCTTTGTGGTATCTATTATTACTAAGGATACCTTTATTAGATCAATCTTATTATTATATATCAGTCATCTATAATTATATGCAAATATTCTAAAATAGTATTGTGGACAAGTAGAAATGAATATAGTGATATACTATTTTAGAATATTTAATAATATTTGCATAATATTTTAGATGACTTATATATAATAAGATTGATCTGATAATGTTATCCATATTAATAATGTACCACAATAGAAAGTTTGTTTCCCCTGCACAGAAACTGATCATAGCAAGAATATATCAAACACCAAGAGCTAATAAAAGGATAATTGACTAGAACTAAAGATCCAAAAGTCTGACCATTCATAAGCAACTCATTATTGAACCACTAGAGTACGAACTAACATACACATTTTAAATAGCTCGGCTATATATACCAAAGATAATATAATTTACGATGTCCCAAACCCCTCAGATATAAAGCTAAACCACATATCCGCCACCAATTTGATGTTGTATAGCATCAACTTCATCTCAATCCTCCATCTTGAGTTGTCAAAAAGAATGTAAAGAGAAGTAATATGACAACATATTATTGATGATATGAAGTGTAGGAAAGTGTAACATATGTCCATTCTGAGAAACAGGAATAGATGCATTGGTTGGTGAAGAAAAGGAATGGAGAGAAACCTCATCCGAAGTCTGCTCAACCCCGAGACAACGAGCATCAAACAAGAAGGCAATACCATCGAAGTGCACAGATTGCCTATCACAGTAAGCATTCTAGTGTGCTTCTCTTGATCCTGAAAAACACCTCACCACCATCTTACAATAATTGGTCAATTTTTAGATATTCTGCATACTAAAATATGGATTATCAACTATCGTCTTTGAGAAATATTTCCACATGAATAAATTTCAATATTCATATGGAAAGATTTCTCAATGACGATAGTCGATGATCTATATTTTAGTATGCGGAATCTTTGAAATTGACCATTTTTTGTAGAATGGTGGTGAGGTGTTTTTCAAGATCAAGAGAAGCACACATCTGAGTGTGCTCATGAATGCTTACTATTATAGGCAATCTGTAGACTTTGATTGTATTGCCTTCTTGTTTGATGGTCGTCATCTCAGGGCTGAGCAGACTCCTGATGAGGTTTCTCTCTATTCGTTTTTCTTCACCAGCCAATGCTCCTCTTCATGTTTCTAGGTATGGACATATGTCCATGTCCACATTTTCCTACACTTCATATAATCAGTAATATGTTGTCTCATTCTTTCTCTTTACATATTCTTTTTGACAGCTCGAGATAGAGGATTAGAACGAAATTGATGTTGTGCAGCATCAGATTGGTGGTGGATCTGTGGTTTAGCTTTATATATGAGGGGTTTTGGACAGCGTAAATTAGATTATCTTCGTTATATTCCCGAGCTATTCAGGATGTGTATGTTAGCTCGTATTCTTGTGGTTCGATAATGAGTTGCTTATGGATGGTCAAACTTTTGGATCTTTACTTCTAGTCAATTATTCTTTTATTAGCTCTTTGTGTTTGATGTATTCTTGCGATGATTAGTTTTTGTGTAGGGGGAACAGACGTTTCTCTGTGGTATCTATTATTAATAAGGATACCTTTATTAGATCAATCTTATTATTATATATAAGTCATCTATAATTATATGCAAATATTCTAAAATAGTATTGTGGACAAGTAGAAATGAATGTATTGATATACTATTTTAAAATATGTAATAATATTTGCATAATATTTTAGATGACTTATATATAAAAAGATTGATCTAATAAAGTTATCCTTATTAATAATAGATACCACATTGGAAGGTTTGTTTTCCCTGCACAGAAACTGATCATAGCAAGAATATATCAAACACCAAGAGCTAATGAAAGGATAATTGACTAAAACTAAAGATCCAAAAGTCTAACCATTCATAAGCAACTCATTATCGAACCACCAGAGTACGAACCAACATACACATTCTAAATAGCTCGGCAATATATACCAAAGATAATATAATTTACGATGTCCCAAACCCCTCAGATATAAAGCTAAACCACATATCCACCACCAATTTGATGTTGTATAGCATCAATTTCATCCCAATCCTCCATCTCGAGTTGTCAAAAAGAATGTAAAGAGAAGTAATGAGACAACATATTATTGATTATATGAAGTGTAGGAAAGTGTAACATATGTCCATTCTGAGAAACAAGAATAGAAGCATTGGTTGGTGAAGAAAAGGAATGGAGAGAAACCTCATCCAAAGTCTGCTCAACCCTGAGACAACGAGCATCAAACAAGAAGGCAATACCATCGAAGTGCACAGATTGCCTATCACAGTAAGCATTCTAGTGTGCTTCTCTTTTGTCACGCCCCGGGAGGGTACCCTTGGCGTGGCCGGCACTCAGAGACTATTGCTAGTCTCCAAGCGAACCACTTAGCCTCATCACATTATTCAATCAAATAAACTTTACTGAACAGCGAAAAATATAATTAGGTAATGGACACATCTCATCTAAAGTCTCAAAAGAGTATATAAAATAATGAAGGCTAGTAGAAAGAACTAGCTCACAATCTCAACATCAATACTCGACCCTCGTCTATGAAGCCTCTATCATTAATCATGTGGTGCCAATGACAAATCCATGGCTACCCAAATCAAAACAAAATCAATAGTCCAATCTAACTCTAAAGCAAGATGAAATAAAAGTAGTGGATCCTCCGGAGTAGGGGAGGCTCACCAAATCAGCTTCGAATCTCAGACCTTCAACGGAGCGCCTGTTGATGATCTCTAGTACCTGCCTCTACATCATAAAACGATGTAGTCCAGAGTGGATGTCAGTACTTGGAATGTACTGGTATGTAAAATAGCTGAATGAAACAGAAACCGGTAGAAAAAATATGGAAATAATAACAATTCAAAATACATATCAAATCACATCATTAGTCAAATGTCTGTCTATGCAAGATTAAAGAGTAGACAAGTGACCTATCAACAACTCAGAACTCATCAATCATCTTAGACTCATCTCAAAGGAGCTCACCTCCTCTCATCTCATCACATCTCATCTCATCTCAGAGGAGCTCACCCCCTCTCATCTCATCTCATCTCAGAAGAGCTCACCCCCTCTCATCTCATCTAGACTCGGAGTAAGGTACGAAATTTATGGGAGTTTCTCTTAACCGACAACAATCACTTATGAGCCAGTGATTGTACAACAATCCCGCCGGTGTTGCCACGGCCGTCCCGTACTTGCCAGGTAGAGACGAATCGAAACCATAATGGATAAATCCAAGATGGAGACAGAACAATCAACAAAGTCCGCTATTGATTTCAAGGACATCAACTCAAGATGAAAACCTCTTCTATGCTTGGCGACATAGTTTAATGAGTTCGAGTGGGACTCACTCTTACCCATTTCGGTGCTCGATACTCCTCCCGACTCAATGCTCATAAAACCATCAATCCAATCAAACCAATCTCGTAGGGACTTTAACCCCGTCAACGATCGGTATCTCATAGGGACTTTAACCCTATCATCAATCAAGCTAATAGGGACTTTAACCCTTTCATCAATTAATCTCATAGGGACTTTAACCCTCTCATCATTCATTCTCATCAATGACTCAAGATTAGAACAATCATTAGGAATCAAGTGAATAGACACATCGGTAGAGTTTATTTATAGAGACTCATAAGACAATCAAACTCTATCAATTCATCATCATCCTCTCATCACAATCACAATCACAATCAACAATCTTAACTCAAGGCTCTAGACTCATCATTCTCTCATCACAATCACAATCAACAATCTTAACTCAAGGCTCTAGACTCATCATTCTCTCATCACAATCACAATCACAATCTTAATTCAAGGCTCTAGACTCATCATTCTCAAGTTCATTATGCATGCTATTCAAATTAATCATGTAGGGTTATGCAAATTCTCATGAAAATATCCAACTTAAGAAAACCAATAGTATGATGATCATCAACATAGAAAACATATAGTTTCAAATATAATTTCCAAGAAAATCCATCAAAGAAATCATGCATGCAGACTCTTCAATCATCAACTCATCTATGACCTCTATGGGGCACATGAGAGAACAATCTCATGTTTTAGTTTAGCCTTACATACCTGTGATGCCGTTAGCAATCGAGTACTTTCGGGGTCTCCGCTCGAATTCTTCCCACAAGCTCTTCTCTCTTCTCCTCAAGCCCTAGCCTTGTTAGTTTCTAAGGAATAGGACTTAGAATGAGGTTTTAGACCCTTTTCTGGTTGAAAACGACTTAATTAGTCGTGTACCAGTGTTTAAGAGGGACTAGGGATTGACTAGAATGCCCCCAAAATTAAATTAGGAATTTGCAGTTCGGAAAACACACGGTCCGCGACGCGGACCTATCACGTACTGTGTAATTTTAGAAAAAGTGCTTTTGTATGAGTTCTCTCCATCCCGTCGAAAATTTTGGAAAATACACAAGTGCCACTCCGCGCCAGGTCTACGACGCGCCTCCGTCGCGGACAGCCACTGTTTTGTGACTTGATCCGAAAATTTATCTTTCGATCGGGTCGCTCTAAAATTCGACCGAGACCATTTTCCCACTCCATTTTCCATGCTGATCACACATCCGGTCTCGGATTCGCCATACGAGTATCGGAAGATGCGTTACGCGCATACCCTCACTCCAGGGGTATTTTGGTAATTTTACCAGGCGTTACATCATCTCCTCCTTGGGATCATTCGTCCTCGAATGATGAGTAGAGGTGGGGACTAAAGCACAAATAGACTCGAGACTCATCTTCCACTCAGTTCAATCAATCCATCCTCGACTAGGCAATAGTAAGTCGCATCAAAATAAAACAATCAGTTTAGTGAAGAGCAAGGATTTTTACCTTCAACGTTTCCATCATCCGTTGGCACGAATAGGTGCGGGTATTTGGCCCTCATCTCTTCCTCAGCTTCTCATGTGGCTTCTTCAACGAATTGATTCCTCCACAGGACTTTGACTGAGGCTATCTCTTTGTTCCTCAACCTGCGAATCTGACGATCAAGGATCTGAACCGGGACCTCTTCATAAGATAGGCTATCTTTCACTCCAAGGCCATTGATAGGAATTACCACGGCGGGATCTCCCAAGCATTTCTTCAGCATCGACACATGGAATACCGGATGAACTCCCTCTAACTCGGAAGGTAACTCCAACTCGTAAGCAACCTTCCCAATCCTTTTTACGATCTGATATGGCCCAACATATCGTGGGCTTAACTTTCCCTTCTTTCCAAACCTTAGGACACCCTTCATAGGTGATACCTTCAAATACACCCAATCATCTATCTCAAACTCTAAGTCCCTTCTCCTTACGTCGGTGTAGGACTTTTGGCGACTCTGGGCAGTCTTTAGCCTTTCTCTAATGATCTTGACTTTTTCCATCGACTGGTGAACAAGGTCAGGTCCAATCAGCCCTGCTTCTCCAACCTCAAACCACCCAATCGGCGATCTACATCTTCTCCCGTACAGGGCCTCATAAGGAGCCATCTGAATGCTCGCATGATAACTATTGTTATATGCGAATTCGATCAAGGGTAGATGATCATCCCAATTTCCTTTGAAGTCAAGTACACAAGCTCTCAACATATCCTCGAGTGTTTGAATCGTACACTCTGCCTGACCATCCGTCTGCAGGTGAAAAGTTGTACTCAGATTCACCTTAGTACCCAAACCTTTCTGAAACGATCTCTAGAACTGGGAGGTAAATTGAGCCCCTCTGTCCAAGATGATAGACAAAGGAACCCCATGCAACCTCACGATCTCCTGGACGTACAATCTGGCATACTCTTCCGCAGTGTTTGTTGTCTTTACTGCCAAGAAGTGAGCCGACTTTGTCATCCTATCCACGATCACCCATATCGAATCATGTTGCTTTCGAGATTTCGGCAGGCCAGTGATAAAGTCCATGTTGATCATCTCCCATTTCCACTCCGGAATTTCAAAGTTTTGAGCCAATCCACATGGCCTTTGATGCTCAACCTTCACTTGTTGGCAATTTGGGAATTTCGAGACAAACTCTGCAACATCCCTCTTCATCCCATTCTACCAATAGACTTCCCTTAAGTCGTGGTACATTTTGGTGGAGCCAGGGTGAATGGAATATCTTGTGTTATAAGCTTCTGCCATGATTCTGTCCCGTATGCCATCAACATTTGGAACACACAATCGACTTTGATATCTCAGTACACCATCTCCCCCTTTAGAGAAGACCGTCACCTTCTGATTGTGGACATCCTCCTTCAATTGGAGTATGACTGGGTCTTGGTCTTGTTTTTCTTTCACTTCTATCACTAGCGAGGAAGCAGACCCGTTCTCCATATTAACTCCTCCTTCATTGTTCTCCTCAAGTCGGACCCCTAATCGAGCCAACCGGTGTACGTCCTTGGCTAATTCCCTCTTTCCTTCCTCCACATGGGCTGTGCTACCCATTGATAACCTGCTAAGAGCATCAGCAACAACGTTAGCTTTACCTGGATGATAGTGAATGCTCATGTCGTAATCCTTGAGCAATTCCAACCATCTCCTCTGTCGCAAGTTAAGCTCCTTCTGACTGAAAACATACTGCAAGCTCTTGTGGTCTGTGAACACATCCACGTGTACCCCATACAAGTAGTGAGCCAGATCTTAAGTGCGAACACTACCGCTGCCAACTCGAGGTCATGGGTTGGGTAATTCCTTTCATGGACCTTGAGTTGCCTGGAGGCATAGGCTATCACCTTCCCCCTTTGCATTAGTACACATCACAGTCCGACCCTTGAGGCATCACAATAAATCACAAAGCCCTCATTTCCCTCGGGTAAAGTTAAGACTGGTGCAGTAGTCAATCTCGTTTTCAATTCCTGGAAACTCTTCTCACATTCCTCGGACCACTGAAACTTGACCTTTTTCTGGGTCAACTTGGTCAATGGTGCGGATAAGGAAGAAAATCCTTCTACAAACCTGCGGTAGTAGCCCGCCAACCCCAAGAAACTTCTAATGTCGGTCGGAGTGGTCGGTCGTGGCCAGTTCTTAACTGCTTCAATCTTCTGGGCGTCCACCTGAATACCATCACCGGAAACAACGTGGCCCAGGAAGGCTACTGACTTAAGACAGAACTCACACTTTGAAAATTTTGCATACAACTCATGGTCCCTAAGAGTTTGGAGGAAAACTCTGAGGTGATTGGCATGCTCCTCCTCACTCCTTGAATATATCAGAATATCATCGATGAATACAATCACAAACAAGTCAAGATACGGTTTGAACACCCTGTTCATCAAGTCCATAAAGGCGGCAGGTGCATTCGTCAACCCAAAGGACATGACCAGGAATTCAAAATGGCTATATCTAGTCCTAAAGGCTGTCTTTGGAATGTCGCACTCTCTCACCTTCACCTGATGGTAGCCAGATCTGAGGTCTATCTTAGAGAAACAAGAGGCGCCCTGAAGTTGGTCAAACAAATCATCTATCCTTGGGAGAGGATATTTGTTCTTCACCGTGACCTTGTTCAGTTGCCTATAATCAACACACATTCTGAGAGACCCATCTTTCTTTCGCATGAATAGGACAGGAGCACCCCATGGTGAAACACTTGGCCTAATGAAGCCCTTCTCTAGCAAATCTTTTATTTGCTCTTTCAATTCTTTCAACTCAGCGGGGGACATCCTGTAAGGTGGAATCGAAATGGGTTGGGTATCAGGAAGAATGTCAATCCCGAAGTCAATCTCCCTATCAGGAGGGACTCCCGGCAGATCATCAGGAAACACTTCCGGATACTCACTAACAATCGGAACTGACTCAAGAGTTGGGGACTCAACCTCGTCTGATTTCACTCATACTAGGTGATAGATACAACCTTTGGAAATTAACTTCCGGGATTTAAGATATGAGATAAACCTCCCCCTCGGTGTCACTGAGTCACCCTTCCACTCTAGAACTGGTTCATTTGGAAATTGGAACTTAACAATTCGGGATCTACAATCAACAGAGGCATAACAGGCGTGGAGCCAATCCATGCCAAGGATCAAGTCAAAATCAATCATCTCCAGCTCAATCAAATCAACAAGAGTGTCCCTATGATAGATGGACACTACGCAAGTCCTATAAACTCTCTCAGCTTGAATAGACTCACCCACTGGAGTAGAAACATCAAAAGGTTCAAGGAGACTCTCAAGGGTCATATCAAATTTACTGGCCGCATAAGGAGATACAAATGACAGTGTGGCACCAGGGTCCATCAAGACATAACAATCAAAAGTAAAGACACGAATCATACCCGTCACAACATCTGGGGAGTTCTCCTGATCTTGGCGACTACCCATGGCGTACAAGAGGTTTGTTGCTCCGCCTGTTCCTGACATAGTGGCCCTCTGGTTCCCTCCTACTGGTGGGGCCGATGCAGTGGATTGAGCTCGGCTAGCCCATCGAGGACAGTCTCTCTGATAGTGGCCCACTTGGCCACATTTGTAGCACCCATCATTTCCCTCACGACATCTTCCTAGGTGCAACTTGCCACACTTTTTACACGGCGGTTGACCCCGCGATCCTTGAGCCACACTAGCTTGTGACTGGGACCCATGGGCTCTAGTATTCTGGGACCTTTGATCATCCCTGATCCTGGGCGTGGGCGCACTAGCAGATGATGGTGTTGGAAATCGATGACCATTGCCTCTCCTTCCCGTCTCATAGCTAGATGTTTTGGTTTCTTGCGCCTAAATTCCTCTTTGTCATGCTGCCTCTCCTCATCAGCTTGTTGTACAAATGTCATCAATCGCCCAATGTCCATATCACTCACCAACATTGCCCCTCTGCCATCCCTTTTGGGCCCTCTATTCAACCCATCGACATACATTCCCATTCTCCCCCTCATGTCGGCAATCATATCTGGAGCATAGCGAGATAGCTGTGTGAACTTCAGGCCATACTCCTGCACGGTCATGGAGCCCTGTTTTAGATTCAGAAACTCCCTCACCTTAGCCTCTCTTTTCTCCATTGGGAAGAAGCGTCCCAAGAAGGCCTCCTCAAACACTGCCCAGGTCACACATGAATCACCATCCACTTGGCCATTCTTCCATTGGTCGAACCATAGCCTGGCCACCCCTTTGAGTTGGTAGGCGGCCAATTCAACTCTTTCCACATCTGCCACATGCATCACTTGGAACACCTTCTCAAGCTCCTCAATATAGCTCTCGGGGTCTTCAGTAGCTGCCGACCCCGTGAACTCAGGCGGGTTCATCCTCAGAAATTCCCGGACTCTGGAGGTGTCATGAGTGTCCAGTCTGCCCGCTCCCTGTCTCACAGGAGGTGCCGCAACAGCCTGGGCTAGAGCCCGAATAGCTTGGCATAACTCGGCATTGGAGACCTCGTCCTGAGGGGGTTGTTCGACAGGAACCGCTGGATCCACGGGCCCCTCGGGTACTTGGGGTTCAGGTGGGTTAACAGCTTGCCTGGCAGGACGTCCCCTTCCTCTGACAGCTCTTCTGGGAGGCATGTTATCGATTCTGCACGTGTAACGCACGAATTAGAGGATAGTTTTCATAGAGTTCAACTCCATCGCACGATTTAGAGTAAGAAAGAAGTGTAACCATTCCTAATGTCCCATAGCCTCCTGCTTATGAAGTGTGGTCGACAACACACCCATAAACAAGACTCTACTAGACACGGCCTCATAGACTCCCTAGGACACTTGAACTTTGTGCTCTGATACCAAGTTTGTCACGCCCCGGGAGGGTACCCTTGGCGTGGCCGGCACTCAGAGACTATTGCTAGTCTCCAAGCGAACCACTTAGCCTCATCACATCATTCAATCAAATAAACTTTACTGAACAGCGGAAAATATAATTAGGTAATGGACACATCTCATCTAAAGTCTCAAAAGAGTATATAAAATAATGAAGGCTAGTAGAAAGAACTAGCTCACAATCTCAACATCAATACTCGACCATCGTCTATGAAGCCTCTATCATTAATCATGTGGTGCCAATGACAAATCCATGGCTACCCAAATCAAAACAAAATCAATAGTCCAATCTAACTCTAAAGCATGATGAAATAAAAGTAGTGGATCCTCCGGAGTAGGGGAGGCTCACCAAATCAGCTTCGAATCTCAGACCTTCAACGGAGCGCCTGTTGATGATCTCTAGTACCTGCCTCTACATCATAAAACGATGCAGTCCAGAGTGGACGTCAGTACTTGGAATGTACTGGTATGTAAAATAACTGAATGAAACAGAAACCGGTAGAAAAAATATGGAAACAATAACAATTCAAAATACATATCAAATCACATCATTAGTCAAATGTCTGTCTATGCAAGAATAAAGAGTAGACAAGTGACCTATCAACAACTCAGAACTCATCAATCATCTCAGACTCGTCTCAAAGGAGCTCACCTCCTCTCATCTCATCACATCTCCTCTCATCTCAGAGGAGCTCACCCCCTCTCATCTCATTTCATCTCAGAAGAGCTCACCCCCTCTCATCTCATCTAGACTCGGAGTAAGGTACGAAATTTATGGGAGTTTCTCTTAACCGACAACAATCACTTATGAGCCAGTGATTGTACAACAATCCCGCCGGTGTTGCCACGGCCGTCCCGTACTTGCCAGGTAGAGACGAATCGAAACCATAATGGATAAATCCAAGATGGAGACAGAACAATCAACAAAGTCCGCTATTGATTTCAAGGACATCAACTCAAGAGGAAAACCTCTTCTATGCTTGGCGACATAGTTTAATGAGTTCGAGTGGGACTCACTCTTACCCATTTCGGTGCTCGATACTCCTCCCGACTCAATGCTCATAAAACCATCAATCCAATCAAACCAATCTCGTAGGGACTTTAACCCCGTCAACGATTGGTATCTCATAGGGACTTTAACCCTATCATCAATCAAGCTCATAGGGACTTTAACCCTCTCATCAATTAATCTCATAGGGACTTTAACCCTCTCATCATTCATTCTCATCAATGACTCAAGATTAGAACAATCATTAGGAATCAAGTGAATAGACACATCGGTAGAGTTTATTTGTAGAGACTCATAAGACAATCAAACTCTATCAATTCATCATCATCCTCTCATCACAATCACAATCACAATCAACAATCTTAACTCAAGGCTCTAGACTCATCATTCTCTCATCACAATCACAATCAACAATCTTAACTCAAGGCTCTAGACTCATCATTCTCTCATCACAATCACAATCACAATCTTAATTCAAGGCTCTAGACTCATCATTCTCAAGTTCATTATGCATGCTATTCAAATTAATCATGTAGGGTTATGCAAATTCTCATGAAAATATCCAACTAAAGAAAACCAATAGTATGATGATCATCAACATAGAAAACATATAGTTTCAAATATAATTTCCAAGAAAATCCATCAAAGAAATCATGCATGCAGACTCTTCAATCATCAACTCATCTATGACCTCTATGGGGCACATAAGAGAACAATCTCATATTTTAGTTTAGCCTTATATACCTGTGATGCCGTTAGCAATCGAGTACTTTCGGGGTCTCCGCTCGAATTCTTCCCACAAGCTCTTCTCTCTTCTCCTCAAGCCCTAGCCTTGTTAGTTTCTAAGGGATAGGACTTAGAATGAGGTTTTAGACCCTTTTCTGGTTGAAAATGACTTAATTAGTCGTGTACCAGTGTTTAAGAGGGACTAGGGATTGACTAGAATGCCCCTAGAATTAAATTAGGAATTTGCAGTTCGGAAAACACACGGTCCGCGACGCGGACCTATCGCGTACTGTGTAATTTTGGAAAAAGTGCTTTTGTACGAGTTCTCTCCATCCCGTCGAAAATTTTGGAAAATACACAAGTGCCACTCCACGTCAGGTCCGCGACGCGCCTCCGTCGTGGACAACCACTGTTTTGTGACTTGATCCGAAAATTTATCTTTCGATCGGGTCGCTCTAAAATTCGACCGAGACCATTTTCCCACTCCATTTTCCATGTTGATCACACATCCGGTCTCGGATTTGCCATACGAGCATCGAAAGATGCGTTACGCGCATACCCTCACTCCAGGGGTATTTTGGTAATTTTATCGGGCGTTACATCTTTATCTTGAAAAATACCTCACCACCATCTTACAATAATTGGTCAGTTTTCAGAGATTCTGCATACTAAAATATGGATTATCAACTATCATCATTGAGAAATCTTTCCACATGAATAAATTTCAATATTCATGTGGAAAGATTTCTCAATGATGATAGTCAATGATCCATATTTTAGTATGCGAAATCTCTGAAATTGACCATTTTTTGTAGAATGGTGGTGAGGTGTTTTTCAAGATCAAGAGAAGCACACATCTGAGTGTTCTCATGAATGCTTACTGTTATAGGCAATCTGTAGACTTTGATTGTATTGCCTTCTTGTTTGATGGTCGTCATCTCGGGGACTGAGCAGACTCCTGATGAGGTTTCTCTCTATTCGTTTTTCTTCACCAACCAATGCTCCTCTTCCTGTTTCTCGGCATGGACATATGTCCATGTCCGCATTTTCCTACACTTCATATAATCAGTAATGTGTTTTCTGATTATTTCTCTTTGCATATTCTTTTTGACAGCTCCAGATAGAGCATTAGGATGAAATTGATGTTGTAGTATTGTGGACAAGTAGAAATGAATGTAGTGAGTATTTGGTTTTTAAAAATAAAATATTCTAGTTGTAGTGTTGCCATGACATGCAAAGGGAATGGGCGTGTGGTAAAATAAGAGAAGCGTTGAAGGCATTTAGTGGGTGGGAAGCACATGGACCCCTTAATGCAATGCCTTTTCATTCACTATTTTGAGCTATTATTTTTTATGCGCATTATAAAACGGTTAACGTCTTTCATCAAAATTAAATAAACTTAGGTCATGTTTATATAGTTCATTTGGCAATATTGATTTGTAACATAATATTGCTTGAGCTACCCATGTTTTTGAGGCAAATCCTATCAAAGTAGATGGTAAGTGTGTACTTAATTTCTTGAACAAAATGTTTTAGAGAGTACTTGAAGTTTGAAAAAACTGTCAATAAACAACAAATATCTATAAAGAACCTATATGAAATTGTATCGATCATATTAGGGATGATATATTAAATTATTGTAAAATTAAATATAGTAAAAAATGAGTCGATGCGTGCCGAAAACAAAGAAAGATACATTAGCTGATTTTTTTAGTAAAGTCAGTCTGAAATAAAACATCTTTTTAGTTCAATATTGATATTTATGTATTTTTCTCAATTTTAAAAATATTTCTATTCTTTTTATTTAAAGTAATTGCTAAAAAATAAAATTACACACAATAATATTTTACTTGCATTAATATTATGACTTTTATCATGTATTTACGTGGTAATATTTAATTTGAAAGGTTGTGACTTTTTCGAAAAGTTGTGAAAATGATTTTCAAAGGGTTGTGACTTCTTGTAATGCATATATTGAGTAATTATTAGTTATAATGAAGTAAAGAAATAATTCAAATCAACTCAAATTTGTTGAACTCATCAAATAAGAAATGTAAATTAACATTAATTATTAAAAAAAAAAACAGCCACAACATAAGTCATGATCAAGATTTGTCTTCCCAAAGCCACCTTGAGCCCGTCAACATTTGTCTTCCCAAAGCCACCTTGAGCCCATCAAGATTTGTGTTCCCAAAGCCACCTTGAGTGTAAAAGCAATCAAACATTTATATTGGTTGTCCGGGTTGTGTTTACTAGTGTAATATTAAAGTAAAAAAAGAAAATGTGATATGACATCTTTTTTAGTTCAATATTGATATTTATGTATTTTCTCAATTTCAAAATATTTTTCTCTTATTTTTATTAAAAGTAATTGCTAAAAAATAAAATTACATACGATAATATTTTATTTACAGGAAACAACCTCTCTACTTCTATGAGGTAGTGGTAAGGTCTGCATACATTCTGCCCTCCCCGGGCCCCACTTGTGGGATTCCACTGGGTATGTTGTTGTTGTTGTTGTTGTATATCATATTTTTATCATGTATATATGTGGTAATATTTAATCGAAAAGGTTGTGACTTTTTAAAGTTGTGATTTTTTTTCGAAAAGTTGTGAGAAGGATTGTAGGCTTTCCGAAGGGTTGTAACTTTTTGTAATACAAATATAGAGTAATTATTAAATATAGTAAAGTAAATAAATAATTCAAATCAACAAAAATTTGTTGAACTCATCAAATAACAAATGTAAATTAAGGTTAATTATAAAAAAATTAACAACCACAACATAAGTCATGATCAAGATTTGTCTTTTCAAAGTCACCTTGAGCACATCAACATTTGTCATTCCAAAGCCACGTGTAATATATTTAATTTGAAAGGTTGTGACTTTTTCAAGGAGTTGTGATTTTTTCGAAAAGTTATGAGAATGATTGTAGGCTTTCTGAAGGGTTTTGACTTTTTGTAATGCAAATATTGAATACTTATCAATTATAATAAAGTAAATAGATAATTCAAATCTACAAAAATTTGTTGAACTCATCAAATAAGAAATGTAAATTAAAGTTAATTATAAAAAAAATTAACAACCACAACATAAGTCATGATCAAGATTTGTCTTCCCAAAGCTACCTTAAGCCCATCAACATTTGTCTTATGAAAGCCACTTTAAGTGTAAAAACAATCAACCACATTTATTGGTTGCCCGAGCTGCATTTACTAGTGTAATACTAAAGTTAAAATCAAAATGTGATATGACATCCTTTTTAGTTCAATATTGATATTTATGTCTTTTATGTAATGACCCTCAGGTCATTTTCGCCGCTCTGCGAATATTTTATCAGTTTGAGCATTTTCCAATGACCCCAGAATAGTTGTAATTTATTGACATTGATTGTTCGCTCGTTAGGTGAATTGCTCGACATTTATGTAGTGTTTTGATTTAAACGAGACATTATAACTGTAAATGAATTTTTAGGTAAAGTCCAAATAAATGGTCGCGGAGCAGAATTTTGACGGTTCCATGAGCCCCGGAATGGTGAAATTAGTCTAGGGGGCATGTTCGCTGCAATATATATATATCCAGTTTTGCAACTTTAGCCTCTAAAATAGGTCAATAGTTGACTTTAGTCGATGTCCTTGGGAAGTGTGCCCCGAATGAAAATTTTGACCGCACCGTTGGATCTGGAACGTCGAGTTTGGTTTAGGAGGACCTTTTGTATGATTCACGAGGCTTTCGAGTGTATTTTGGACCCTTCGGGAGATTTTCATATCGAGAAATGGGACCCATATTGGAATAAAACGACCTCCGGTGGGAATTTCGACTGCACTGTTGAGTGGGGAATGCCCTTTTTTATTAGATTTCATATATGAATTATATTTTTCCGACTCCGGATGAGGCAGGAGCATCAAAATTAAGTTTGAGCAGTTGCTGAAAATTAAAAGGGAGGCGCTAATATGGCCTACTGAGAAGCTGCCACGTGGAGGTAACAACAACAACAACATACCCAGTGGAATCCCATAAGTGGGATTTGGGGATGGCAGAATGTACATGGAGGCGGTTAAGAAATTTAAAAGGAAAAAGAAAGAGAGAAAGCGTGAATGTTTTGGAAGATTTTCCAGAAACGAACGTGAAAAACCCAGCTTATACATACAACATTCGAACTCGATTTCTCTCCCATTTTGAGCCGATTTTTGTGATTCAAAAGCCTAACTTATATATTTTTTCGAGAGGAACACCGTGGGAGCTTCGGAGACCTATGCTGTGGTATATTCGGATTCTATTAATTTGACTGTATTTTAAAGAAATTTGGCCGGGAAGCAGTTGTACGTATATGTACTTTTCGAGATGAGGTGTCATTTGGTTTTTGGTTGTTTCTGAATGTTGTGAGCCTTGTTTTGAGCTATAGACTCGAGGTGATGTAAGAATCACTTTATGGGGATTGGTTTGGCATTCTGGATGTGAGCCCCATTTTCTCCGATTTAGTTGCAATTGACCTATTCTCCCCCCGTTTCTTGAGATACATGTACAATGCTATGTCACTGTGCGGTGACAGTTGTAGTTTGGGCCTACTCGTGTTTTGTCAAATTGTATCAGTACCGACCACTTAGGTTGGTTCAGTTGGGGTTCGGTGGTTCTCCACACATGCTTACTCCTTTATCAGAGTTCCAATTTGCTACAATTACAGTAGTTCCCTATATTTTGAGCCTTCTACATTTATAGTATTTCACTCAGTCGGTCGATGATGCCTACTAGATACCTGTTATCAGTACTCACCCCTACATTTCTGCATCTTCCCATAGTGCAGGTCCATGTACTAGCCACAGTCGCTATGTTAGGGGTTCGAAGAAGATTCAGGAGGCATTGGTGAGCATCAGCGACTCTGGATATTCTGCAACCTCCTTCTGTTTTGACGCTCATCTTTTGTATTCAGACACTGGCCTTGTATATGTAGTTTGGATTTGTAAGTGTAGATTGCCATTCTGGTTATGTACATAGATATGTATATTTTATCTTGAGTCAATAGTAGCTTTATACAGTTGACTTCCAGGTTTTAGGCAGGTTTTAGTTATTCATATTATTGTATTTACTATGGTTTGACTAGAGGGATAGGATAGGTATCCTGTGGCTTGCCTGTAGGTGAGATCTAACAGACACCATCATGATCCGGACTAGGTCATGACATTTTCTCAATTTCAAACATATTTTTCTTTTATTTTTATTCAAAGTAATTTCTAAAAATTAAAATTACACATGATATATATACACACGATAACATTATATTTGCATTTATATTATGGTCAATTATAAAACAACTAACAACCACAACATAAGTCATGATCAAGATTTGTCTTCCCAAAGCCACCTTGAGCCCCTCACCTTTCATTATAATCCATGCCCCACGACTACTATGGGGCCATGCTCGATTAAAAAGAATTACACACGATATCTAAATTTTTTTACAATATTTGTCTATAATTAGTTGGCTTAACTCATAAACAGGCACAAAAAATTGTTCTCATTTTTTAATTAGACACCTAAACTAAGACAAGTTCCTAATAGACACCTCATCTGCTAAGATTTGATCCCATTAAATACTTTTATCCTACTTGGCACTCTCCACAATCCTTTTTCATGTTAATTGTAATGTTTTTTTAATTTTTCAGCCTAAAATAAATAGTTGCAGTCCAAGAATTTTTTTTTTCTTCATAAAAGTAGATTCTCAAAATTTCTTTTTCTTCATAAAAGTTAAAAAATTTTGAGAACCTACTTTTATAAAAAAAAAAATTTTGGACTGCAACTACTTATTTTTTACTGAAAAATAAACAAACAGTACAATTAACATGAAAAAGGATAGTGGAGAGTGCCAAGTAGGATAAAAGTGTTTAGTGAGATCAAATCTTAGTAGTTGAGGTGTCTATTAGGAACTTGTCTTAGTTTAGGTGTCTAAGTGAAAAATGAGGACAAGTTTAGGCATCTCTTTATGAGTTAAGCCAAAATTTTTCAATCCAACTTATCCTTACCAACCCTCCTAAGAACCATATTTTACAATCCCTTCCTCTATCTTCTCTCAAAAAAATGTCGACTTCACAACCCCCGAAAACAAAACCTTGCCAATTCACAGCCTCTCCGGAGGTTATAGAGAAGCTCCCTTACGAGAAACAGGATGCCTGTGAGTCACTAGAGGAGGAAATGCATGAGCGTTTGATAAGACTCATTCAGTGGAAGAGTAGCACTGGACTCAGATGATTCTCTTGGAAGACGCCTTCCCCTTGACTCAAACATTTGACGCCTTTTAGAAAGTCACAAAGAAGTATCCTAACATTGACTTCAATTGAGGTTGATAGAGAGACAAATTCAATTGCTAATTCAAGGCACGAGATTCCGGATGATAGTGCATCCAATATCGACACCAAGAAGAATTGTCAATGATTACTATTGTTGTACGTTTGTGCAATAGTGTCGTTGGTAATGCAGTGCATGTTGCAGTGATGTTACTGATATTTTGTTGTCATTTTATTTGCTTCAGTGCATGGGTATGCTTGTTTTTGATATTGTAACATATTTTGTCGGTAATGTAGTGCATGGGTGTGTGTTTTTGAAATAGTAAGATATTTTGTTGGTAATGCAATGCTTGGGTATGTATGGTTTTTTTTGTTGTTCGTAATGAAAATGTTGCCTGCTTTAACAGGAGGTGGAATCAGAGTATATGTGATTACTTGTTAAGTTAACTTCTACAGCCAAGGTTGTCTTGTTCGACTACGCTTGTTTGGTCGGCGACATTGTTTGGTCAAAATCAATACAAATTTCTCCTAAATAAAATTAGGTGTAACACCATCACTTCAAAATCAATTAAAATAAAGAAGTTGGGATCACGAATTACCTACCTAATCGACAAAAATAATGGATCTAAACAAGTTTATCAAGACATGAATAATCCAACACGCAGCCAGTATTTCAACCAATGTAGAACATAGATAACGACTAATATGTCAAAATCATCACAAATTATATCAAATTATTTCAACGAGTAGTGCTAAAGTTCTAACTAAATCAGGCGAAACTAAGAACCAGAGTGAAAAATTCAACTCACAATCACACAAACTCCGATTTAAATTCAACAAAAAAGAATTAAAAGAAGTGAATGAAAAGCGAAATCGGACGTTGAATCAGAAATGCTCCTTAATATTCTTTTTTTTTTAATTTTTAAGGAACAATGCCAAATTATTTTTCAAAAAAATCAAAACTTGAGAAAGAAACAATGTAGTGAACTCAAAAGGTGGGCTTTTCATATAGAACTTGCAATTGCTATTATTAGCTAATCCAAGTAATAAGAAGAGTGAATTTACAAAGAAAAATAAATTTACAGGGGCACGTCCAATTAGTAGTAACAATGAGAATGCACTCTAGTAATTTTCAAATAATGAAAACAGGGAAAAACATCATTAAACTCCACAAAAATCAATAATCCATAGCTGGGAGAACAGGTAATCACCTTGGATATACAATACTGTCGGAGAATTTGGCCCCACAAAGATCGCACACATCATATTCTTAACAGTTCGAAGCCATAAAGCCACAACAATTCTTAACACTTCGAACACATAAAGCCACAACAATTAAAGCCAAAATTGAAACTTGAAGGCAAAAACCAAATAAAGATAGCAATCACACAACACTCAACACTGGGGCGGCATCATAATTCTTATTTAGACATTATCTATTTCCACCACCTCTACCAGCCCTTCTACGTCCAACCCCTCTCCCATCACCCCTCCGATCTTGACTAGTCTCACCCTCTTGGGCTGCCTGATAATAAGATGATTCCATCGACCACCGCCTCTCCTAAATATGTT
Source organism: Solanum rostratum (assembly GCA_029948455.1). Lineage (NCBI taxonomy): Eukaryota > Viridiplantae > Streptophyta > Magnoliopsida > Solanales > Solanaceae > Solanum > Solanum rostratum. Next base: position 8,206,791 of record CM057053.1, on the reverse strand, counting down.
ATCCCGAGCAGATCTATTTTTGTTCATTTGAAGCCTTCCACGTGAGTGCACTTCCCTTGGATTATTTTTCTCAAGTATGTTTGGCATAAAATGATCATCTTGGGTTTTAACTTCACCAGAATAGCGTAGCTAACACACAAAGATCGGGTTCCTTGTCAGGATAAACAATTGAAACGATATCAAGAAAAAGACTATTTTGCTTGCAGACGAATTTAGGAGCCACTAATTAGTTCAATCATTTAGAGGATTAATTTGTAGCCTACTTACCTATGTTATTTTCTTTTCTTCTACATAATACCCCTTTATCATCAAGAAAAGTATTTTCCTTCTCGTTTCAATTTATGTGAAACGATTGGAATATTCAAACTCATCAAAGTTTTTCTTTGATTGAAATTACTTTATAATATTCCTTTTAGTTGTTAAATTTCAAAAAATCTAAAGTGTTCAAATGCACAATCAAAATTTAGAAGTTTAAATCTTGACCGAGAGTCTCTTTGGTGCTTTAGAAGTTACAAATTACATGGTAATTGCAGGCGAATCATGCTTTCTAGTACTAGACAAATTTATAGCTAAGTGGATTAATTCATTTTGACCAAATGATATATGTAAGTGGGAATGCAGGATTTTGATAGTTGTGTGAGTTCACTAAACGTGAAAGGTTCCAGACAGAGTGTTAAGTCAATATATACCTTTAACAATTGATGATACATATTCATGGTTGATAATTGGTTGGTTTCTCAAATAAAAAATATATTTTCATATGAGAGTTGGGGCCAATTATATATGTAATTCTTTCAAGAACACTGACCTTGAACACTATAAATATATAGTTATAAAGTTAATTTTTCAAACTTGAGAACAAGAACAAGTCAATCAAATTGCACAATTCTGCATATGAGTTAATTTGACATATGAACTTCACAGTAAAACAACAATTCTACAGATTTTTTTTCATTATAATCAAACTGCAAATTTCGATTCAATTCTTTAAATCTGCAATTTCCTTTCATTTGACAACAACATCAACTCACTAACCTAACCAACTAATAAAACTATTGTAACACAAACCATACTATATCATCTTGGCAGCAATAAACCTAAGAATAACAACCCAAAAAATTACAAGGAATCTTATCAATTGATACACTTTCAATTCCAACTTCGAAAAAATTATCATTCAAGTTGTCTCCATTCTCCAAATTTGCACTTGTACTACCATCCTTCAGCTCCAACTTTGACATTTTTTTTCTTCTTTCTCCAAATCTGAAAATTCATTATTAGCAGTCATATTTTTCAGATTAGAAATTTCAGCACCATCCATATTTTCCATAATTTTTTTCAAATGGTTTCTTTCGTTGCAAATTGAATCCAATTCAACTTTTTGATTATGAATCATCATTGACACACGAGGTAGGAGTTTTTCATCTAACCAGATCCCAATAACCACCAGAGTTTGCTCCAAGACGACGACATTTTGTTGAACCGGCGTCCACCATTTTCAATGGCCATTGCAATAAATAATCTTGCACTCAATCCACATTTACATATACAAGACTGTAATTGTTGAGGAGAAGAAACAGAAGAAGATGTCGACATTTTTAAGAAAAAATAAATTAAAAATTTTATTATAGGAATAAAGTTCTTAAATATCCAGAAAAAAAACTTACTCCATCTCAATGAACATGAAAATGCTTCTACACCAATGACGATTTTTAAATCGAAACTGAAAGTTCAATTCAAACTATCTAACTTCTTCTTCTTTACCTGACTTTTTTCGTCTTGATCGTCATCATCGATTCCATTAATTTCGTTACTTAAGTTCATCTATTGCTGGTGCCATAGTAATCACCGGTAAATAAAGAAAATTTGACTAAGTTGAAGGTGAAGAAGGAGAATTGGGGGTTGATAGGAGTGTTTAGGTTAATGCTTATGTTTTGTGGGAATTGGGGTTTTTGATATGGACCTTTGTTAAGGGTAGGTCTTTGTGACGTGTGGGTTTGAGTTTTTTAATTTGTTTTAATTAAATATTAGGTTGGCCAATAGAATAATGACACGTCATTAATGAATATTTTAATTTTGGGTTTAATTTCCCGCTGTTATAAATAACGGCAAAAAAGGCCCCAGAGGTTGACATCAGGGGTATTTTTGGTCCGATAGGTACACAAAGGGTATTTTTGTACCAATTCACATAGTTGAGGGGCATTTTATGCCTTTTTATATAAAAACAATTAAACAGAATAAAATGTTAATTAAAATTCATTGAAAAGTATTTTTTTAATTTTTTTTATGAAATTAAAATAAAATAAAATATCATTATTTGTTTATTTATTCAATTCAATACCAAACAAATGAGGTTGATTTTGATTGTATTTAATTTTTTCGAAAATCTTTCAAACCTCCGGAAGATGGTATATTATTTGTAAAGTTGGTAATTTTGGAGGAGAAGTTAAGATGTGGATGGAAACTACTAATTAGTGGTTATTATCCAAAAACGCATAACCCTATGGGTAAACAATTTGAGAAAATCCTAGTGGTTACTACCCAAAAGGGCATAAATGTCAATTGGCATTTTATGTTGAACCAATTTGTGCCATTTAGCATTACCTTTAATTTAATCTATGAAGTGAAAAAATAAAAGAAATATTTATTTTTACGTTCAACTTTCAATGATTTTTTCTGTATTGATTCTTTGTGTTTTCCTTTTTTGAGGTTTGTTATTTTTGGCTCCGGACCTTATTAATGAGTAATTATTGATGTGCTAGATATTATTTAGATTACATAAATCTTAGCTAAAAAATATGGTGAGCTTTTAGGGTTTAAAAAATATGTACAACTTGTTCCTGTTTTCTCTTATTTTATTTTTTCTGCCTGAATTCTCGTAATATTGGAAACTTTTGATCTAATTTTAGTAAAAAAAAAAAGGATTTCATTTTTTGATATTCTATTGTACAAGTTGCTTTACATTTTCTCTTTTTATTCTTATTTATTTTACCGTTTTCATGAACGTCCTTATGGTGCTTTCAATCCTTAGCGAGATCAAGAAAGCAAACAATCCAGCTGACTTCGAAAAGAAAAAAACCTCTTCCCTAGAATACGAATCGATAAATGAGTAGATTAAGAGTGCTCACTTGTTCTTTATTTCATAGTTTCATGATATTTCTTATGATGCTTTCAAATCTTAGCGAGACCAAGAAAGCAAACAATGCAGATAATTCCAAAAAAAATATTCTTTGGATAAAACAAATTGAAAAATAATGAGCAGGTTGAAAAGCCAACTTGTTCGGAATGTACAGAAGAATTAAAGAAACATCTTAAATTAAAGTTCCATAAGGAGTTTGACCAATTAAAAATGGAGGTTAATTTCCTTTTCATCAAATATTCATTCATAACACGCTCTAATAAATTTGATTATTGATTTTATCTAACCTCTTTTTCTTTTTGGCAGTATATGAAAAGCTGGCAATAATTTTTGTCAATTTTGTGAAGACAATACTTGATGCAAAGTAGATATGGACCCAAGAGATTTCTAGAAAAATCACATCTTTGGAGCTTATGGCGGAAAAAAAAAAAGGTACTATTAAAATACAATAATTATATTTTTAGATTTAGTTGTTCTCATATTTTTAGACTTCATTGAAATGTATTATATAGTTTTTCTCACTATTTTGGTTTTTTGTCCATCTTTTATATTTTATTTATTTATTATTATTATTTTATTACATATAAAAGAGGAAGTTGGAGTCAGTTACGTGGTGCAACCACAACACAATATTATTGTTTTAAAAAAATATATAAAATGTATGAAATTAGACTCCTACTTTAACATGTATGAGATGCAACCAAATTACTATTCCACCTCTCTCCTTTTTATACATTGAAATTCAATTATCACAACTCTAACGCTGATAATGGAAGTCCAAAGTCTGGGTAAGGCTCTGGAACCTCGATGGATCAAATGTTTGCATAGCTGGATCAGACAATCCATGATAGAAGAGAAGAAATAAGTGAGCCAACCGCCCAACCAAGCAAAAAAAAAAAAAACTGAAAATAGAATACGTTTCAATATTTTCTTCGGGTTGCTAACTCAACAGTAGAGTACTAGGCTATCAAAAGAAGAATTCATTTTTGTTGAACCGCAATCCTATTTAAATTCTGTCGGGTGAATACTGAAGAATCAAAAAGAATTCGTTGACTGATATTGCCCATCACCATTTAGCTATGTAACTGTCACCGTAATTCTCATAGCAAGTTGTTCACTAAAAGAAAATAGATTTTTAACGAGGGAAAATTCGGTTGTTAAAACTATAAATCCGGTCGTTATTAGTCAATGACGACCAATAAAAATCCCGTCGTCGCCGGTCGTTAGTAGCTCCGACGTTAAAAGTTAATGACCGGATTAAATCCCGTCGTTAAAAGTTAACGACCGAATTAAATCTGGTCGTTAAAAAAGCTTTAACGATGACAAAAATCTAGTCGTTATACCTTTTTTTAAGCAACCAAATTTTTCCTTCACTAATTGATATTCTAGTTATTAAAAAAAAAAAAAGCAAGCCCGGTGCACTTCAAGGGAAGGGTCTAACCACAAGGATCTATTGTACAGTAGCCTTACATTGCATTTCTACCAGATGATGTTACTAAGGTTTGAACCCATGACCTCCTTGTCACATGACAACATCTTTACCAGTTACTCCAAGGCTCCCTTCAGTTCTAGCTATTAAAACCTTAATTATAACCAAAAATCAAATCAGGAAAAGTGCAAACTACGTATGGATTTACACACACAAACATATAAATACATGCACATATGAAAACATACAAATTTATTATATTTATATAAAATTTCATAGTTCACTACAAAGAATGATATTGCGTAAAGTTACAAAAATATAGACATACAAATTTATATAATATTATATTTTTTAACTCTTAATAAAATAAAAACTAGAATATCTTTAAACAATTTCTGAAATATGAAATGCATTCTTCCTGTGCTTCAAAAAATTTTGTCGCTTATACTTCTTTACACTTTTCCTGAGAATGAGTTCTCCAAACTGCATATCCTGTCTAAAGACAAGTATAAAAACTTCATGTAAAGTTATTAACAATACTTCTAATAACTATTATCTTCCTTTTTCTTTTTCGCAAAATCAAAGATTAACCACAATGAAATATAAAATTTGTTTCCGTTCTCACAACCATATAAAAAGAAAGTTGGGCTTCCTAGTTCTAGGCATATAATTGTTTGTTTTGTATTTTGTACCTTAAGTTATTGACTTTTCGCACATTGCTTCATGGATAAAACCCTCAACTTCTTTTAGTTTTACTTTTTATACTAATGGTATTCACCTAATATAAATAATTCAATATCATTAAAATTATTATGAGATACAAATAAATTATATCATCTTAAATTTTAAATAATAAAAAAATCACGATTTCTTAATTAATTAGTTGTTGATTATATGTTATGTAAAGCTTTTCATTTTTTTTTTGGGTAAAATTTCACGTTATACTTTTCTAACTCAAACGAATGATTTTTCTTTGTATATCTCTGTTGGTTTCACAACCAATAATGAAAAAAAATTGGCACAATATATATATATATATATATATATATATATATATATATATATATATATTAGAAGAAACATTATTACTGGATACTGATTCTTAAGTCTATTGATCGAGATAATTTGCAAGTAAATTTATATAACTTTTCTACCTTAAATAAATCTCATAAGCTCATAATTATATATTTAATATTATTACTTTTATTGTTAGTTTTTTGTTTCATTACAATTTTTTGTTTTGACCTACTTCACCTTGCATCTTTAAAAATGTCAAGTAAAGATGAATAAATTGTCTCTCAAAATAAAAACATATATAGAAACTATATGAAGAAAATATTTAAGTTGAAAAAAATTATGTCAAAAAGATTGTAACTACATACTTTTATAATATTTCAAAATTTTATATAATTGACTATAATAAAAATGATGGAAAGAGTTATTAGAAAATAATATATTAATATTTTTTCTTTTTATAAATTTTTTTTATAAAATAAGCAAAATTATAAAAGATAGAGGATTTTTATCAGAAAGATTAACAAAACACCACTTGTTATACTTATAACATGATTTGATCTGATCTCTTTACTCTCATATTAGTTAAACATATTTTTACACTAACTAATATGTTTTAACGATGTGATACGATGCTTTTTAACAATCAAATTTGTCCCCTCATTAATGTTAGATTAAAATTTATCTTTAATGACCGGAAAAGATTTGGTCGCTATAAGTGTATTTATAAAAATCGAAAAAAGATTTGGTCGCTATAAGTGTATTTAAAATGACCGTAAAATAATTTGGTCGCTATAAGTATATTTATAACGACTGTAAAATAATTTGGTCGCTATAAGTATATTTATAACGACCGGAAAAAAATTTGGTCACTATAAGTATATTTATAACGATCGAAAATTTTTTTTGTCACTGTAAGTATATTTATAACGACCGGAAAAATTTTTGGTCACTATAAGTGTATTTATAACGACCAAATTCATTTCTCGTCGTTAAGAAATGGTCGTTAAAAGTCTTTTTTCTTGTAGTGGTTGATATCCAATTTTGGCCTAACTTTTTAAAAGAATTCATACTTTTATATTACTACTTTTAGTTCTTATTAAAATAATTATTTTATGTTAAATTACATGTTTTTATTTATTTATCGTTGGTTATATTTGTTTTGTTCATTTTACATTGTTAACACAGTGTAATAATTTATTTTTCCTTGTCCAGATAAAATTATAGGCAAATATATTTAGTTGGCCCACAATTTAGGCCCATGGTTTTGGCCTTTTAGGTTTTAAATTATTTATATAGGTTGACTTAAATAAAATAGACATTTTAATTTTAGAAAACCCTAAAAAAATATATTATCTCTTCTTTCCCATTTTCCCAATAGCTGCCACCCCGGAAAAGCCACCTGAGAAAACCCCAAAAAAACCTGCAGGAAAAACCCCCTAAAACCCATCTCCATGGCTGCTCATCTCCGAGCTTCCACCACCCGCGATCCCTGCTGCCCAGACGCCGCGAAACAGCAACCAAACAACCACCATCGAAGTAGCAGCGGCAACAACGAGCTCCATCGGAAAACCCCAATTCAGAGGAACCAACCAGGCTGTCCAAATAACACCCACAAACTGATTCTAAACCCACTGCCTCCGCTCCTCTCTTCGGCAAGGTAATCCTTTACCTCATTACGGATCTGATCACCTCTTTTATTTATGCATCTCCTTCATCTTCATTTTTCTGCTCACAGTGCTTTTGGTTCTTCATTTAAGTTGAACTTTTTATTTTATTGCTTTTCGGGTGTATATATATGTTTTTATATATTATTACTTTAATACTTTCAATTCTTATTTTTGGTTTTGGATTTCTATGATATCTGTAGATTCGTGTTTGTTTTATTCATAAGTTGATCATCAATTTCTGTTCATAATTTTATCACTCTTTGATTTTGATGCATTTTTCTAAGAAATTTTCAGTAAGTTGTCTTAATCCCTCTTTGTTTATTGTTACCTGTCATTTTGTTTTATATTTATTAGTTTCATAAGATTTTGGTGGAGTTAACATCTTTAGTGTTTATTTTGTATGCTTATTTTATTGTTATTGTTACGTTACGTTATGTTTTAATATAGTATAGTTAAATTATAGTTTGTCATTGTTCCCCATTTTGGCATATTATTTTTATGCCTTTGTCATAAGTTCGTTAACTTGGCCGATGAAAAATCTATCCGTCTGATTTCGAGGCCGACAAAAAAAGTTAGTTTATATTTATATTTGTTACATGTTAAAATTCAAGTTTTCTAGTTTAAGTTCATTAGTTGCTAAACTTGGTCAATGAAAAATATATCCGTCGAATTTCAAAGATCTGAGCAAGGCTTTGTAACCTCGATGGATCAGATGCTTGCATAGCTGGATCCGACAATCCTTGATAGAAGAGAAGAAGTAAGTGAGCCAACTGCCCAACGCCAAGAAAAATAATTTAAAAATAGAATACGCAACAACTTACCTTTGATGGTTACCACAAGGAAAATGAACGGGTCTACCCCATCAAGGGGTGATTGCATATCTTCATCATCATCACTAAAATCGTCATGGGAGTCGTTATTGTCATAATCCTCATCATGTGAACGGAAAGCTTTTGCCTACAAAAGCAGACAAGATGTTAAAGCTTTTAGAAACGCTAATTCTAATGGTGACGTTCTTTATCTTGAAATAGAGGCATCCAGGCCTCAATCTGTAATAAACTATCCTACAAGAAGCCATCACAGAGGTAATCTACAGAAACGTACTTCAAATTCCTTCATGTTCTGAGGCACAAAAATTTTTAGTACCAAACTCATGGCATTGACTACAAAACCAACATATCGATATATCATAACTCAAACACCATAGATATGCTGCTTTCTATTTCTCTCTCAAATTCATTGCAACTGTCACACCAAATACCCATGCACTGCATATATCACTTTCTACTCGTACTCATTAGACATTATCTTGTTAGAACAAGATAATATAGATAGAAAGTAGAACTGGAGAAGCTGCAAATTGCAGTGTTCTATTCTTATTCTTGACAAATTCAAGCATATAGAATTATATTTATATACTATAATATTCTAATGTAGAGTTATAGTTGGATAAGGAGACTAAATATCTTCCTATGCCTAGCCTTTGTCTATGGAACTCTTGTTAGAATTGGAAATTGATTTACGTGTCTCAGTACGCCTCGTGCAACCTGATGGTGGCGAAGACACATTCAACTTTGATCGAAGTAGTTCAAACCTGGAAGAGGTTAAAGGTTTTGTGAGGATGTCAGCTAGTTGATCCTTTGACGATAAGAACCGAACCTTGAGATCTTTACGAGCTACTTTACCATGCACAAAATGAAAATCTATCTCAACATGCTTTGTACTGCATGAAATGAGTTTATTGAAAGATAAGCAACTCCAATGTTGTCACACCATAGGAGCGGAGGTGTTGGAATAGGGGCACCTAATTCAGACAAAAGAGATTGAATCCATGTCAGTTCAACGGTTTCATCAGCTAAAGCCTTATATTCAAACTCGATAGACGATGTGGCGACAGTTTGTTGCTTTTTGGAGGACCAAGACACTAGGGCTCCTCCCATAAAAATAGCATAACCATCGGTAGATTTTCTATTATCCACAGACCCAGCCCAATCTGAGTCGGTAAAGAAGCAAAAAATGGGAGGAGCGGGTAATATGGAAACGAAATTGTTGGGTGTGCTTTAGATAGCGAAGGATTCGCTTCACTGCTGCCCGCTGATTCACCGAGGGATTATGCATAAATTGACTAGCTTTGTTAACCACAAACGCGAAATCAGGTCGAGTAAGTGTAACGTATTGCAATGCCCCAACGATGCGCCGATATAAAGTTTGTTGGGGCACAGCGCATTACAGTTTTGATGATAGACAAGAAAGCTTGAAACAGTTTCATGTTGGGGCACAGCGCATAACAGGTTTAATGATTGCCAAAGAGCTTGAAACAGGTGCAAGCAACAGTTCCCTGTACATACACTCAAATATGCTGAAGATAAGGAGCGCGATCAGGAGAAGCGGGAGCAGGTTACCTACTGCAAGAAGACTTCAAAACAAATCAATAAGATAACGCTGAAGAGAAGAAGCAGAAGTCTTCTAATAAGAAAAGGATTGTGCTAAAGAAGACTTATCCTAAAAGAAGAGGACTTCGACTAGGACTACTGGAGGATAACGATAAAAAGGGGAAGCTGCAGCGGCTAGGGGCGTGGGTTTTCAAGAGAGAAAAAAGTGAGCTTTGAGAAGAAAAAACAGCCTAGGCTATAGAGAGAGATAACAGTAAAACTAGATTGTTTTATTTGTGTTCTTCAAATTGTTGGATCTTAGGGCTATTGAGTTAAAGATCTAACGAAGTTTGTAATTGTTGTTGAAGGCTCTGGTGATTTAGTGAAGCTGAAGTTAAATCCTGTGGAGCACAGGTCGTGGTTTTTTACCCTTTTTGAGCCGAGGGTTTTCCACGTAAAAACTGCTGTGTCTAAGTATTTCTGCTTCTCTGGAACACGTCTTATTTACCTGTTCCAAACGACTAGGCAATAATCGTAGGGTGCGTGTTTCTATCAATTGGTATCAGAGCAGGTGTTCTTATTAAAGGCTAGTACCTAAGAACCTATCATCATGAACACAGCACCACCGCTAGGTCATGGAGAAGGGCAGTCATCAGTTCGACCCCCTCTGTTCAATGGAACACACTTCGGATGGTGGAAAGCCAGGATGGAAGATTTTATCCAAGGAGAGGATTATGAGCTCTGGGATAGAATCATCATAGGACCCACTATTCCTATGCAAACTGTGGATGGCAACCAGGTCCCCAAGGAAAGAAGGGACTTCAATGCTGATGATCTGCTTGCCATGAAGAAAAATGCTAAGGCAAAAAATATTCTGGTATGTGGTCTTGGCCCTGAGGAGTACAATAGGATATCAAGCTGCACTACTGCTAAACAGATTTGGGATGCTCTCACTGTTGCCCATGAAGGAACAGCTCAGGTTAAAAAATTCAGGATAGCTATGCTCTTCACAGAGTATGAAACCTTCAAGATGAAGGAGAATGAGACTTTGCACGAAATGATAGCTAGACTCACCTCGCTCATCAATGAGCTAGCCTCTTTAGGTAAAATACTCACTTCTGAGGAACAAGTTGACAAAGTGCTGAGGATTCTTCCCAAATCAAAGTGGGATGTAAAGGTGACAGCTATCAGAGAAGCCAAGGACATTGAGGTAATGACTCTGGATGAACTAGTAGGAAACCTCAGAACTTATGAGATGAACATGGAAGGTAATAAAAAGGGAGCTGCCATGGAGGAGAGGTCACTTGCTCTCAAGGCAGCCTCAGATGATGAAGAATCAGACTTGGATGATGATCAGATGGCCTTTCTAACAAAACATTTTAAAAAATTCATGAAAAAGAAGAGCAAGGACAAAAGAGAAACAGGCAACAGAAGATGGACTGATGAAACAGGTAACAAAAGGTGGTCTGATGACAGAAACACTTCTGGCTGTTACAAATGCGGAAAAACTGATCATCACATCAAGCAATGTCCACAGTGGGAAATCGAGTGGAGAAAGGAAAGGGCTGAGAAAGAAATCAAAGATAAGGGAGCCAAGCAAAAGGAAAGAGGGAACTGTGCCATGGTGGCAGCATGGGGATCAGGACTGGAGGACTCTGACTCAGAGGAATTGGATGAAACTGCTTTTATGGCTATTGGAGAATCAGAAAATGAAGAAGAACCCAAATCTGAGGTAAGTAGCTCTGAATTCAAGGAAAAACTGCATCTCTTCTCTAATAAAAAATTGATCTCTCTCATTACTGGTTTGTTAAATGACTCACAAGAAACAGAAAATGAAAAGACTCAATTAATAAAGGACTTTTCTGATCAGAAATTTGAAAATCTTGAATTACAAAACTGTTTAGATGAGACCAATGAAAGAAACAGTAAGTTAATGAAACAGATTGAACAACTTGAGTCCTTTATTCTGAATCTGAAATCAGAAGTGCTAACATTGACACTTGATGTTAAAGAGAAAAGTGAATCTAGGGAAAATTATCTGAAGATAGAATCTGAACTGAAAAAATGTAACATTGACTTCCTGTGTGAGAAGGAGAAAGTAAGAAAGCTAAATCAAGAAATCTCAACCTTGAGATCTGATCTTGAGAAAGCTACTAGATGGACCAAGTCATCTAGAATTGTAAATCACCTAGGTGATAGGAACGTTAGTGAAAAGGCTGGAATAGGTTTCTTCAGTGAAAAAGGTTCTTCAAATGATTTGTGCTACCTGTGCGGCAAAATGGGGCATCCAACCACAGATTGTCCAATTGCCTCAGCTGCTAAAAACAGAAATAGTGTCCATATGCACAAACTAAAACAGGAACAGACTAATAAGAACAGATCAAGAGTTGTGGTGCCTCACTGGGTAAGAAAAGAACAGATTAATAGAAGCAGATCAAGAATTGTTCTGCCTTACTGGGCAAGAAAAGACCTCATTCATCCATTTTACAACAAGAAAGGACCCAAGCTAGTCTGGGTTCCTAAAACTAACCTCTGATCTGTTTTGCAGGTTGCAGTGAAGGGGAGTAAGCACTGGTACATGGATAGTGCTTGCTCAAGACATATGACAGGAGATGGAACCAGGTTCCTTTCACTTGCACCTTTCGAAGGAGGAAAAGTTTCCTTCGGAGATGGAAAAAAGGGGACTGTCGTGGGAATTGGAAAGATCGGACGAACAGACACAAACGCCATAGATGAAGTTTACCATGTGGATGGCTTGAAGCACAACCTTCTAAGTATATCTCAACTTTGTGACAAAGGCAACAAGGTGACTTTTACCTCTGATGGTTGTAAGGTCGAAAGACTAGATACAAAAGAAGTGGTGCTAACAGCAAACAGACACAAAAATGTATACAAAGCTGACATTGTGGGCATGGCTGGAATTCAGCTGAAGTGCTTAAGTGCCATGACAAGTGATCCACTGCTTTGGCACAAAAGACTTGGACATGCAAGCTCCAAACAACTGAACATTTTGGCATCAAAGGACATGGTCATAGGCCTACCCAAAACCAGGTTCAAAGATGACAAGGTATGTAGTGCATGTGTCAGGGGGAAGCAAGTCAGAACTGCATTCAAATCAAAGAACCAGGTAAGTACCTCTAAGTGCTTGGAACTGGTCCATCTGGATCTGTGTGGACCAATGAGAGTAAAAAGCAGAGGAGGAAAAAGGTACATGTTTGTCATAGTTGATGATTACTCTAGATTCACATGGACCCTGTTTCTGACCTCTAAGGATGAATCTTACAATGTCTTCTCTATCTTCATCAAGAAAATTGAGAAGAGGTTGAAGACTCCTCTAGTTTCTATAAGATCTGACCATGGAACAGAATTTGAAAATGCAAACTTTCTTGAATTCTGTTCAACACATGGAATAGATCACAATTTCTCAGCCCCAAGAACACCTCAACAAAATGGAGTAGTAGAAAGAAAAAACAGGACCTTAGAAGATATGGCCAGGACAATGATGATTGCCAATAACTTGGCAAGAAATCTTTGGGCTGAAGCTATTAACACTGTAGCTTACACTCTTAATAGATGCATGCTTAGACCAATACTCAATAAGACTCCTTATGAATTGCTCAAGGGCAGAAAACCAAATATTTCTCATTTTCGAACATTTGGATGCAAATGCTATGTTCACAATAATGGGAAAGATAATTTGGGAAAATTTGATGCTAGAAGTGATGAGGGAATATTCCTAGGTTATTCTTCACATAGTAAAGCATATAGAGTACTGAATAAACGAACAAACTGTGTTGAAGAAAGCATTCATGTTATTTTTGATGAAACCAGTGGGGTTTTTGAGAATGATCTGCAGGATGCATATGACAAGGAGCACAGACCAGAGGAGCAAATATGTTCACCTGATCCACACACTGTTCAAGAAGAAGGCACACAGTCAGGGGGAATAGGTGATGCTGAGGTGCAGTATTCAGTTCCTGAGCCTAATTACATTCCTTCAGCACAAGAAGCTCAACCCCATGAATTGGTGATCAAGAAATACAAATATCAGGATTCGCATCCGCTTGATAATGTTCTTACAGATTTGACATCTGGGATCACCACCAGATCAGGGATGAAAAACCTATGTGCATTCCATGCGTTTGTATCCATGCTGGAACCAAAGAAGATAGGTGAGGCACTGCAAGATGAAGAATGGATTCTAGCTATGCAAGAAGAGCTGAACCAGTTTGAAAGATGCAAAGTCTGGCATCTGGTCCCTAAGCCAGAAACTAGGACCATCATTGGCACCAAATGGGTGTTCCGCAATAAGCTGGATGAACATGGAACTGTTACAAGGAACAAAGCGAGACTAGTGGTTCAAGGATACAATCAGGAGGAAGGGATAGACTATGATGAAACATTTGCACCAGTTGCACGACTTGAGGCTATCAGGTTGCTCGTTGCATTTGCAGCATTCAAGGAATTCACCCTATATCAGATGGACGTGAAGAGTGCATTCCTTAATGGGTACTTAAAAGAAGATGTGTACGTAAGACAGCCACCTGGCTTCGAAAATCCAGATTTTCCAAATCATGTGTTCAAGCTCGACAAGGCCTTATATGGGTTGAAACAAGCCCCCAGGGCATGGTACGAGAGGCTGTCGAAATTTCTGATGCACCATGGGCATACAAGGGGGAAAATCGACAACACCTTGTTTCTTAAATCTCAAGGAAAGGACCTGTTGATTGTACAAGTATATGTAGACGACATCATTTTTGGGTCTACAAATGCTCTCATGACTCAGGACTTTGCCACGTTGATGAATGGAGAATTCGAGATGAGCATGATGGGAGAACTAACCTTCTTCCTGGGGCTACAGTTTAGACAAACACCCTCAGGAACCCTAATCCATCAAAGCAAGTATGTTAAGGAACTCCTCAAGCGGTACAACATGGAAGACTCCAAAGAAATTGACACTCCAATTGCCACTGCAACAAAATTGGACCTGGATGAAAGAGGGGTAGCCGTGGAACACAAGCTCTATCGAGGTATGATTGGTTCTCTCCTATATCTCACAGCTAGTAGACCAGACATAGTGTTCAGTGTGGGACTCTGCGCCAGATTTCAAGCAGACCCCAAGGAATCACACCTCAAAGCAGTAAAGAGAATACTCAGATATCTCAAAGGGACACAGGACTTGGGACTATGGTACTCCAAGGGCAGCAACTTCGATCTTATTGGCTACACAGATGCTGACTATGCAGGCTACTTGGTGGACAGAAAAAGCACTTCAGGTATGGCTCATTTTCTTGGAACAAGTCTGATCTCATGGTCCACGAAGAAACAGAACACTGTGGCTCTATCAACAGCAGAAGCAGAGTACGTTGCAGCTGGTTCATGTTGTGCTCAACTACTTTGGATTAAACAACAACTTCTGGACTTTGGGGTAGTTCTGGGCTGTGTTCCTATTCTATGTGACAACACTAGTGCTATTAACATAGCCAAGAATCCTGTCCAACATAAGCGAACAAAGCATATTGACATACGGCACCATTTTCTTCGCGATTCTGTGGAAAGAGGTCTTGTGTCAATCACGTTTTGTTCCACGGAGGATCAGATAGCTGATATTTTCACTAAAGCCTTAAGCAGAGAAAGGTTTGAAAAACTTAGGTTAGACTTGGGGATGATTAAGATTGCATGAACTTCCTTGGACAATTGACTAGACTTCAATGGGATAACGGATGCTGAGGTACTCTGTTCAAACAACCCAATAATCATCATTTGGATTAACATGGTGTGTGACTCTATATGCAGGTTTAGGTTCCTTACACGCAAAGACATTTGGAACAGGTATCCTTAACCAGGTATCAGTAATTATGTATTTCACTTTCAATACTGTTCTATAGACCTGGTACCCTAACCTGTTCCCTTACTGGCTATGCTGACACTCTCCACTTTTCCTTCTTGCCGCCTTTAGTCGTTTCAAGTGTCACTTACCCCTGACAGGTTCAGAGAACCATCATCATTCGTCTTCCGCATTAAATAAAAACAGGAACTCTTCGAATTCCTCACCCTCTTAAAAGGACGGTTTTCATCTTTCCCTCCTTCATCCTATCTGGAACAATCTCTCCCAACCGTTTCCATGGCATCCCCAAGCGATTCCCAGAATAGCTCCGTCCAAACTACTCCCACTTCACTCTCCCAAGCCATTATTGTTCACCCTACAGCAAACGTTCCTCCAACCCTTCGCCTCCATCTCTCCGACCTCGCTTCTTGGGGAGGCTTCTCCACCCGTTTTCCTGGGTTTCCCGGCGCTCTTTCGCCATTCACCATAATTCCCTCTCCATTGGCACCCGGCAACTCTCCGACGACGGACGCTCCTGACAACCGTCCTAAACCCCCTTCTGTTCGTCTTCCACCTCAGAGCACTGCAGTGGCACCTGTTGAAATCTCAGACGACCTCTCTTCTCCTGAACGGGTACCTCCGTCCAGTTCACTCAGAATCCCTCATACACGGAGTCGCAAACGACAAGCAGATCTTGCTCTTCAACGGGCCATGCAGCAGAGTAAGAAACCAAAATCCGGGTCCGGTTCTACTCCCTCAAGAAACCCTTCCCCTCATATGGTTCGTGGGACCAGAAGAAAACATATCTTTCCCAAAGCTTCCCGCATTCTGTCTTCATCTTCATCCTCTGAAAGCTCCTATATGTCTGGGTTCACTACATCTTCCTCCTCCTCATCCATGTCCACCCCCTCCCAAGAAAGACCCACTAAGACCTCTACCACCCCTAGCTCCTCTGCGCCTAAAAAGCCGACAAAGAAGAACCAGGTTCCTCAATCTACCCCACCACCACCAAATACACCGGGGGAAATGCCTGCTACTCCTTCTCCCCTCGCCACTGAAACGTCTTCCGCTTCTCTTGATCACTTTCAGAAGCGCTCTCTCATTCGGGGACGAGTGATCACTGGCTTTGGGGGCCCTGATATGGACATCTTAGTATCCAAAATCGCTCATCAGGGTTGGTCTGAACTGTTCCTTCAACAAAACTCTCAGAGAAAAATGGCTAGACCTGAGATGTATGAGTTCTATGCCAATAGTCGTATCCGCAATCTGGTTCTCTCTACGTCTGTTCGAGGTGTGCCCTTGACTCTGGCAGCCTCTGATTTCTCACGAATTCTGGGGATCCCCAATGCTGGGTGGGATCACTATGTACGCCATGAATGGCCTCCTTTGGACAACCTCCCCTCTGCTCTCGACATCACCAGAAAGTTCTCAGGGAAGCCCGACTTGACGCACCACAGGCGAGTTCAGCGTAGGGAGATGTCATCTCTACATCGTCTGTACTTCGATGTTGTCCACAAAGTTCTTTTGCCTCGACAGGAGCGTCGCTCTGAAGCAAGTTTCCTGGACCTCACATTGATGGAACTCCTCGATACAAATGTTCCCATCAACTTGCCGCGTCTTCTCCTGAAACATATCCAACGGGTCCTTATACAGGATAGGAATGGTCATGCGCTTCCCTATGGGTTTTGGCTGGGACAAATCTTTGAAGCTTACTCTGTCCCAGTCCATGTCTGGACCCTGCAGACCACAAAGGATGTTATTGGGCAAGTGAACCATGCGCTTTTACCTGGTTCTATGCAGCGTACTGGCACTCCTCTGCATCGTCTCCAGCTTGAACTAGATGCCAAAACTGTTGAACTATCTCAGGCACTACAGCGCTTCTCCGTGGAACGCGATGTCCTTTCTTCCAGAATCAACGTTCTTGAGGAAACTCTTCAGAAGGAGAGAGCAGAGCATGCGGAGGTTGTTCGGAAACTCACCATGTTGATCCCTTAAACCTGTTCCCTGGTTGTCTGGTCTGTGTCAGCTGTCCACCCTTGTTATGGTTAGGGTGCTAGTCTTGGTCTGTGGTTGTTTGTGTTGTGCTAGATTGCTGATTACTTTTGTTAAGCCCTTCTCCATCTATGTCTTTTTGTGCGAAGGGCTCCATATCCTGTGTTTATGTTAATACAATCATCGTTTTTTCTTCGTGATGTTATTAAGTTCGTTATAACTTTGTCTTACATCTACGTATTCCTTGATTTTCGATGATGTCAAAAGGGGGAAGAGTAAGTAAATGAATAAGTCATGCAAAATTTCTTCTAACCCGTGTCTTAACCTTTGTTTTAACTGATGTGTGTTCAAGCTTTAGAAACAGGTTCTTTATCCAGTGGTTTGTCATCATCAAAAAGGGGGAATCTGTTGGGGCACAGCGCATTACAGTTTTGATGATAGACAAGAAAGCTTGAAACAGTTTCATGTTGGGGCACAGCGCATAACAGGTTTAATGATTGCCAAAGAGCTTGAAACAGGTGCAAGCAACAGTTCCCTGTACATACACTCAAATATGCTGAAGATAAGGAGCGCGATCAGGAGAAGCGGGAGCAGGTTACCTACTGCAAGAAGACTTCAAAACAAATCAATAAGATAACGCTGAAGAGAAGAAGCAGAAGTCTTCTAATAAGAAAAGGATTGTGCTAAAGAAGACTTATCCTAAAAGAAGAGGACTTCGACTAGGACTACTGGAGGATAACGATAAAAAGGGGAAGCTGCAGCGGCTAGGGGCGTGGGTTTTCAAGAGAGAAAAAAGTGAGCTTTGAGAAGAAAAAACAGCCTAGGCTATAGAGAGAGATAACAGTAAAACTAGATTGTTTTATTTGTGTTCTTCAAATTGTTGGATCTTAGGGCTATTGAGTTAAAGATCTAACGAAGTTTGTAATTGTTGTTGAAGGCTCTGGTGATTTAGTGAAGCTGAAGTTAAATCCTGTGGAGCACAGGTCGTGGTTTTTTACCCTTTTTGAGCCGAGGGTTTTCCACGTAAAAACTGCTGTGTCTAAGTATTTCTGCTTCTCTGGAACACGTCTTATTTACCTGTTCCAAACGACTAGGCAATAATCGTAGGGTGCGTGTTTCTATCAAAGTTGCGTCATGAAATAAAGGGCTATCACCATTATGTAGCTTGGAGTTTACTGCCATAGGAGTTAGAGTGGGCTTACAGTTTTGCATACCTGCTTTAGAGAGCATATTTGGAATATATTGTTGTTGGGACAATGAGATGCCATTCGACTGTTGTAGCACTTGAACACCAAGATCCGAGAAGGATGAGATTAATAGGCTCAAGATCATTTGATCTTGTTGTACCACTGTGTAGATGCTGGGTTTGGATTAGAGGTAGTTGTGCCATCTATGGAGACTAAGGGAGTAGGGCAAGGGGTGCTTCCATCGTTGTAACCGTGGAGATTTTGTCCACGAAGAAAAGGCAGTAATTGTGAGCGCTAAAAGAAGTAATTTGTCGCTGATAATTTGATAGATATGAAGTGATGAACATGATTAAGCGGCGAAGAGGAAGAGGACTGTGGAATTCCCGAAGATTGCGAAGACGTAGAGGAGGTTGGAGCGGCTTCTGATACCATGTTAGAACAAGATAATATAGATAGAAAGCAGAGCTGGAGAAGCTGCAAATTGTAGCGTTTTAATCTTATTCTTCAGAAATTCAAGCATATAGAATTATATTTATATACTATAATATTCTAATGCAGAGTTATAGTTGGATAAGGAGACTAAATATTTTCCTATCCCTAGCCTTTGTCTATGGAACTCTTGTTAGAGTTGGAGACTGATTTACGTGGTTGAATATATCTAATTTGCATACTTTGCCGCTTTTTAATTTTTTATGCTTAGTCGTTTGTTGTTTTGCCCATCATCTCTTACTTTCAGGGCTTTTTTCAAGTGTCTTTCACGTACTGAAGTTCAAAGTGAGACTGGTTTATCAATCTTACTGCTTCAGAATATCCACTAATGACTCAAGATGGTAAGTTTCCTACTTCTATGTGTTGTAGGTCGTCGATCGTATATTTCTTTATATTCTCTTTATTAGATTCTTTTTACTTGGTTATTTGAACTTTTTTGGTGGAGTAATGGTACATTTTCTTCCTGGCATGTTCCATCAAGTAAATGCCTAAATTATAAAAGTTAAGCAAAAGAAAAACATTGTTAGTTTCTTGACATAAGGGACTATGTCAGGACTAGAGGGCTAACAATGGGTAAAAGAATAATAACTAGAGGTATTATGTTGTGTTATAAATATACAAAACATCGAGCCTTAAGGAAATAAATTGAAAGGAATTTTGGGTCTTCTTGGTTGGAAGAGACCAAGAACCAATCCCACATACCTTGATTGAGGAGCTGAATTTGGGGAAAGACTTAGCTTGAATTTGAGCTCCAATTAAACCCTAGTCTTGAATCTTGAGAGGGGAAAGTAGAGAGTATTTGGGAGGTGATCTTATGAGGGGTAGAAGGTTTAAAAGGAATGAATTAAGAGGGGAGGGATATCAGCTGAATTAAGGGTTTAGGATAGGTAAAAGTTCACAATTCATAATTAAAATAAACAGAAATTACATAAACACCATTAATGAATCGGGCAAAATTTAAATCGTCAAGTCCATATGGCCCCCTACACGGTCCGTGAGTCATCACACGGACCATGAACAGTGATTGTGAACCATCACTTAGACAATCTTCACGGTATTCGATTCGTGTGTTACGTGTTTGCTGATTATGCCTCCTAAGCATACCACCTCCAAACGAGATGCCTCAGCCTCTAACATGGAGAATCCCCTACCAGAGGTCCCTACTCAGATAGGGACAAGAGAATGGGGTTGACCTGCTTGAGCTATTGGGATTCCACAGACACCTATTGCTCAGGCAATCCCAACTTCAGAAGAAGAATTTAGGAGAGCCATTACTATGCTCACCCAGTTATGACCTCCCTGAGAGGTAGTCGGGGATCGCAGGCTCCTAGTTCTAGCTATCAGAGGTATTTTAGATGACTTATATATAATAAGATTGATCTAATAAAGTTATCATTATTAATAATAGATACCACAGAGGAAAGTTCTTTTCCCCTGCACAGAAACTAATCATAGCAAGAATATATCAAACACCAAGAGCTAATAAAAGGATAATTGACTAGAACTAAAGATCCAAAAGTCTGACCTTTCATAAGCAACTCATTATCGAACCACCAGAGTACGAACTAACATACACATTCTAAATAGCTCGGCAATATATACAATAGACTATCTAATTTACAATGTCCCATACTCCTCAGATATAAAGCTAAACCACAGATCCACCACCAATTTGATGTTGTATTGCATCAATTTCATCCCAATCCTCCATCTCGAGTTGAAAAAAGAATGTAAAGAGAAGTAATGAGACAACATATTATTGATTATAAGAAGTGTAGGAAAGTGTATACATGTACATATGTCCATTCTGAGAAACAAGAATAGAAGCATTGGTTGGTGAAGAAAAGGAATGGAGAGAAACCTCATCCGAAGTCTGCTCAGCCTCGAGACAACGAGCCTCAAACAAGAAGGCAATACCATCGAAGTGCACAGATTGCCTATCACAGTAAGCATTCTAGTGTGCTTCTCTTGATCCTGAAAAAAACACCTCACCACCATCTTACAATAATTGGTCAATTTTTAGAGATTCTGCATACTAAAATATGGATTATCAACTATCGTCTTTGAGAAATATTTCCACATGAATAAATTTCAATATTCATGTGGAAAGATTTCTCAATGAAGATAGTCGATGATCTATATTTTAGTATGCGGAATCTTTGAAATTGACCATTTTTTGTAGAATGGTGGTGAGGTGTTTTCCAAGATCAAGAGAAGCACACATCTGAATGTGTTCATGAATGCTTACTATTATAGGCAATCTGTAGACTTTGATTGTATTGCCTTCTTGTTTGATGGTCGTCATCTCGGGGCTGAGCAGACTCCTGATGAGGTTTCTCTCTATTCATTTTTCTTCACCAGCCAATGCTCCTCTTCCTTTTTCTCAGTATGGACATAGGTCCATGTCCACAATTTTCCTACACTTCATATAATCAGTAATATGTTGTCTCAGTACTTCTCTTTACATATTATTTTTGACAGCTTGAGATAGAGGATTAGAATGAAATTGATGTTGTGCAGCATCAGATTGGTGGTGGATTTGTTGTTTAGCTTTATATATGAGGGATTTTGGACAGCGTAAATTAGATTATCTTCGATATATTGCCAAGCTATTTTAGGATGTGTATGTTAGCTCGTATTCTGGTGGTTTTTAATGAGTTGCTTATGGATGGTCAAACTTTTGGATCTTTACTTCTAGTCAATTATCCTTTTATTAGCTCTTTGTGTTTGATGTATTCTTGCTATGATTAGTTTTTGTGCAGGGGAACAAACTTTTCTTTGTGGTATCTATTATTACTAAGGATACCTTTATTAGATCAATCTTATTATTATATATCATTCATCTATAATTATATGCAAATATTCTAAAATAGTATTGTGGACAAGTAGAAATGAATATAGTGATATACTATTTTAGAATATTTAATAATATTTGCATATTATTTTAGATGACTTATATATAATAAGATTGATCTGATAAAGTTATCCATATTAATAATGTACCACAGAAGAAAGTTTGTTTCCCCTGCACAGAAACTGATCATAGCAAGAATATATCAAACACCAAGAGCTAATAAAAGGATAATTGACTAGAACTAAAGATCCAAAAGTCTGACCATTCATAAGCAACTCATTATTGAACCACTAGAGTACGAACTAACATACACATTCTAAATAGCTCGGCAATATATACCAAAGATAATCTAATTTACGATGTCCCAAACCCCTCAGATATAAAGCTAAAGCACATATCTACCACCAATTTGATGTTGTATAGCATCAACTTCATCCCAATCCTCCATCTCGAGTTGTCAAAAAGAATGTAAAGAGAAGTAATAAGACAACATATTATTGATTATATGAAGTGTAGGAAAGTGTAACATATGTCCATTCTGAGAAACAGGAATAGAAGCATTGGTTGGTGAAGAAAAGGAATGGAGAGAAACCTCATCCGAAGTCTGCTCAACCACGAGACAACGAGCATCAAACAAGAAGGCAATACCATTGAAGTGCATAGATTGCCTATCACAGTAAGCATTCTAGTGTGCTTCACTTGATCTTGAAAAACACCTCACCACCATTCTACAAAAAATGGTCAATTTCAAAGATTCCGCATACTAAAATATGGATTATCAACTATCGTCTTTGAGAAATATTTCCACATGAATAAATTTCAATACTCATATGGAAAGAATTCTCAATGACGATAGTCGATGATCCATATTTTAGTATGCGGAATCTTTGAAATTGACCATTTTTTGTAGAATGGTGGTGAGGTGTTTTTCAAGATCAAGTGAAGCACACATCTGAGTGTGCTCATGAATGCTTACTATTACAGGCAATCTGTAGACTTTGATTGTATTGCCTTCTTTTTTGATGGTCGTCATCTCGGGGCTGAGCAGACTCCTGATGAGGTTTCTCCCTATTCGTTTTTCTTCACCAGCCAATGCTCCTCTTCCTTTTTCACAGTATGGACATATGTCCATGTCCACATTTTCCCTACACTTCATATAATCAGTAATATGTTGTCTCATTACTTCTCTTTACATATTCTTTTTGACAGCTTGAGATAGAGGATTAGAATGAAATTGATGTTGTGCAGCATCAGATTGGTGGTGGATTTGTGGTTTAGCTTTATATATGAGGGATTTTGGACAGCGTAAATTAGATTATCTTCGATATATTGCCAAGCTATTTTAGAATGTGTATGTTAGCTCGTATTCTGGTGGTTTTTAATGAGTTGCTTATGGATGGTCAAACATTTGGATCTTTACTTCTAGTCAATTATCTTATTATTAGCTCTTTGTATTTGATGTATTCTTGCTATGATTAGTTTTTGTGCAGGGGAACAAACTTTTCTTTGTGGTATCTATTATTACTAAGGATACCTTTATTAGATCAATCTTATTATTATATATGAGTCATCTATAATTATATGCAAATATTCAAAAATAGTGTTGTGGACAAGTAGAAATGAATGTAGTGATATACTATTTTAGAATATTTAATAATATTTGCATAATATTTTAGATGACTTATATATAATAAGATTGATCTGATAAAGTTATCCATATTAATAATTTACCACAGAGGAAAGCTTGTTTCCCCTGCACAGAAACTGACCATAGCAAAAATATATCAAACACCAAGAGCTAATAAAAGGATAATTGACTAGAACTAAAGATCCAAAAGTCTGACAATTCATAAGCAACTCATTATTGAACCACTAGAGTATGAACTAACATACACATTCTAAATAGCTCGGCAATATATACCAAAGATAATCTAATTTACGATGTCCCAAACCCCTCAGATATAAAGCTAAACCACATATCCACCACCAATTTGATGTTGTATAGCATCAACTTCATCCCAATCCTCCATCTCGAGTTATCAAATATAATGTAAAGAGAAGTAATGAGCCAACATATTATTGATTATATGAATTGTAGGAAAGTGTAACATATGTCCATTCTGAGAAACAGGAATAGAAGCATTGGTTGGTGAAGAAAAGGAATGGAGAGAAACCTCATTCAAAGTCTGCTCAACCCCGAGACAACGAGCATCAAACAAGAAGGCAATACCATCGAAGTGCACAGATTGCCTATCACAGTAAGCATTCTAGTATGCTTCTCTTGATCCTGAAAAACACCTCACCACCATCTTACAATAATTGGTCAATTTTTAGAGATTCTGCATACTAAAATATGGATTATCAACTATCGTCTTTGAGAAATATTTCCACATGAAATAAATTTCAATATTCATGTGGAAATATTTCTCAATGACGATAGTCGATGATCCATATTTTAGCATGCGGAATCTTTGAAATTGACCATTTTTTGTAGAATGGTGGTGAGGTGTTTTTCAAGATCAAGAGAAGCACACATCTGAGTGTGCTCATGAATGCTTTCTATTATAGGCAATCTGTAGACTTTGATTGTATTGCCTTCTTGTTTGATGGTCGTCATCTCGGGGCTGAGCAGACTCCTGATGAGGTTTCTCTCTATTCGTTTTTCTTTACCAACCAATGCTCCTCTTCCTGTTTCTCGGTATGGACATATGTCCATGTCCGCATTTTCCTACACTTCATATAATCAGTAATATGTTGTCTCATTACTTCTCTTTACATATTCTTTTTGACAGCTCGAGATAGAGGATTAGGATGAAATTGATGTTGTGCAGCATCAGATTGGTGGTGGATCTGTGGTTTACCTTTATATATGAGGGGTTTTGGACAACATAAATTAGATTATCTTCAATATATTTCCGAGCTATTTAGGATGTGTATGTTTGCTCGTATTCTGGTGGTTCGATAATGAGTTGCTTATGGATGGTTAGACTTTTGGATCTTTACTTCTAGTCAATTATCATTTTATTAGCTCTTTGTGTTTGATGTATTCTTGCTATGATTAGTTTTTGTGTAGGGGGAACAGACTTTCCTCTGTGGTATCTATTATTAATAAGGATACCTTTATTAGATCAATCTTATTATTATATGTAAGTCATCTATAATTATATGCAAATATTCTAAAATAGTATTATGGACAAGTAGAAATGAATGTAGTGAGTATTTGGTTTTTAAAAATAAAATATGCTAGTTGTAGTGTTGCCATGACATGCAAAGGGAATGGGTGTGTGGTAAAATAAGAGAAGCGTTGAAGGCATTTAGTGGGTGGGAAGCACATGGACCCCTTAATGCAATGCCGTTTCATTCACTATTTTGAGCTATTATTTTTTATGCGCATTATAAAACGGTTAACGTCTTTCATCAAAATTAAATAAACTTAATTAGGTCATGTTTATATAGTTCCTTTGGCAATATTGATTTGTAACATAATATTGCTTGAGCTACCCATGTTTTTGAGGCAAATCCTATCAAAGTAGATGGTAAGTGTGTACTTAATTTCTTGAACAAAATGTTTTTAGAGAGTACTTGAAGTTTGAAAAAACTGTTAATAAACAACAAATATCTATAAAGAACCTATATGAAATTGTATCGATCACATTAGGGATGATATATTAAATTATTGTAAAATTAAATATAGTAAAAAATGAGTCGATGCATGCCGAAAACAAAGAAAGATACATTAGCTGATTTTTTCAATAAAGTCAGTCTGAAATAAAACATCCTTTTTAGTTCAATATTGATATTTATGTATTTTTCTCAATTTTAAAAATATTTTTCTGTTCTTTTTATTTGAAGTAATTGCTAAAAAATAAAATTACACACAATAATATTTTACTTGCATTAATATTATGACTTCATGTATTTACGTGGTAATATTTAATTTGAAAGGTTGTGACTTTTTCGAAAAGTTGTGAGAATGATTTCCGAAGGGTTGTGACTTCTTGTAATGCATATATTGAGTAATTATTAGTTATAATGAAGTAAAGAAATAATTCAAATCAACTCAAATTTGTTGAACTCATCAAATAAGAAATGTAAATTAACGTTAATTATTAAATAAAAATTAACAGCCACAACATAAGTCATGATCAAGATTTGTCTTCCCAAAGCCACCTTGAGCCCGTCAACATTTGTCTTCCCAAAGTCACCTTGAGCCCATTAAGATTTGTGTTCCCAAAGCCACCTTGAGTGTAAAAGCAATCAAACATATTTATTGGTTGTCCGGGTTGTGTTTACTAGTGTAATATTAAAGTAAAAAAAGAAAATGTGATATGACATCTTTTTTAGTTCAATATTGATATTTATGTATTTTCTCAATTTCAAATATTTTTCTCTTATTTTTATTAAGAGTAATTGCTAAAAAATAAAATTACATACGATAATATTTTATTTACAGGAAACAACCTCTCTACTTCTATGAGGTAGTGGTAAGGTCTGCGTGCATTCTGCCCTCCCCGGGCCCCACTTGTGGGATTCCACTGGGTATGTTGTTGTTGTTGTTGTATATCATATTTTTATCATGTATATATGTGGTAATATTTAATCGAAAAGGTTGTGACTTTTTAAAGTTGTGATTTTTTTTGAAAAGTTGTGAGAAGGATTGTAGGCTTTCCGAAGGGTTGTAACTTTTTGTAATACAAATATTGAGTAATTATTAATTATAGTAAAGTAAATAAATAATTCAAATCAACAAAAATTTGTTGAACTCATCAAATAAGAAATGTAAATTAAGGTTAATTATAAAAAAATTAACAACCACAACATAAGTCATGATCAAGATTTGTCTTTTCAAAGTCACCTTGAGCACATCAACATTTGTCATTCCAAAGCCACGTGTAATATATTTAATTTGAAAGGTTGTGACTTTTTCAAGGAGTTGTAATTTTTTCGAAAAGTTATGAGAATGATTGTAGGCTTTCTGAAGTGTTTTAACTTTTTGTAATGCAAATATTGAATACTTATCAATTATAATAAAGTAAATAGATAATTCAAATCTACAAAAATTTGTTGAACTCATCAAATAAGAAATGTAAATTAAAGTTAATTATAAAAAAAATTAACAACCACAACATAAGTCATGATCAAGATTTGTCTTCCCAAAGCTACCTTAAGCCCACCAACATTTGTCTTACGAAAGCCACTTTAAGTGTAAAAACAATCAACCATATTTATTGGTTGCCCGAGCTGCATTTACTAGCGTAATACTAAAGTTAAAATCAAAATGTGATATGACATCCTTTTTAGTTCAATATTGATATTTATGTCTTTTTATGTAATGACCCTCAGGTCATTTTCGCGGCTCCGCGAATATTTTATCAGTTTGAGCATTTTCCAATTACCCCAGAATAGTTGTAATTTATTGACATTGATTGTTCGCTCCTTAGGTGAATTGCCCGACATTTATGTAGTGTTTTGATTTAAACGAGACATTATAACTGTAAATGAATTTTCAGGTAAAGTCCAAGTAAATGGCATCGGAGCAGAATTTTGACGTTTCCATAAGCCCTGGAATGGTGAAATTAGTCTAGGGGGCATGTTCGCTGCAATATATATCCAGTTTTGCAACTTTAGCCTCTAAAATAGGTCAATAGTTGACTTTAGTCGATGTCCTTGGGAAGTGTTCCCCGAATGAAAATTTTAACCGCACCGTTGGATCTGGAACGTCGAGTTTGGTTTAGGAGGACCTTTTGTATGATTCACGAGGCTTCCGTGTGTATTTTGGACCCTTCGGGAGATTTTCATATTGAGAAATGGGACCCATATTGGAATAAAATGACCTCCGGTGGGAATTTCGACTGCACTATTGAGTGGGGAATGCCCTTTTTTATTAGATTTCATATATGAATTATATTTTTCCGACTCCGCATGAGGCAGGAGCATCAAAATTAAGTTTGAGCAGTTGCTGAAAATTAAAAGGGAGGCGCTGATATGGCCTACTGAGAAGCTGCCACGTGGAGGTAACAACAACAACAACATACCCAGTGGAATCCCATAAGTGGGATTTGGGGATGGTAGAATGTACGTGGAGGCGGTTAAGAAATTTAAAAAGGAAAAAGAAAGAGAGAAAGCGTGAAAGTTTTGGAAAATTTTCCAGAAAAGAACGTGAAAAACCCAGCTTATACATACAACATTCGAACTCGATTTCTCTCCCATTTTTTAGCCGATTTTTGTGATTCAAAATCCTAACTTATATATTTTTTCGAGAGGAACACCGTGAGAGCTTCGGAAACTGATTTTGACACATCGTTTAAGGTAAAAATTGGGCGTTTTGCTGCTGCATTATATTATTATTTTCGAAAACTTCGTTATGTGATTTCTTATCCGTTTTAAGCCAGAGTTTGGTAAAATTTGGGTCTGTTTTATGTATATTTGCGAGGCACACATTATGGTAATGTTGGAATAAATTGATAGCACTCCGTTTGGTGCAGAAATCTGATTTTAGCTGCTGGTCACGTTTTGATATTTTCGAAAAATTTGAAATGTGACATCTCAGCCATTTCTTATAGAAATTGAGTCGAATTTGGGTCTAAACCGTACTACTTCTTGAAACCTATGTTGTGGTATATTCGGATTCTATTAATTTGACTGTATTTTAAAGAAATTTGGCCGGGAAGCAGTTGTACGTATATGTACTTTTCGAGAAGAAGTGTCATTTGGTTTTGGGTTGTTTCTGAATGTTGTGAGCCTTGTTTTGAGCTATAGACTCGGGGTGATGTAAGAATCACTTTATGGGGATTGGTTTGGCATTTTGGGTGTGAGCCCCATTTTCTCCGATTTAGTTGCAATTGACCTATTCTCCCCCCTGTTTCTTGAGATACATGTACAATGCTATGTCTCTGTTCGGTGACAGTTGTAGTTTGGGCCTACTCGTGTTTTGTCAAATTGTATCAGTACCGGCCACTTAGGTTGGTTCAGTTTGGGTTCGGTGGTTCTCCAGACATGCTTACTCCTTGATCAGAGTTCCAATTTGCTACAATTACAGTAGTTCCCTATATTTTGAGCCTTCTACATTTATAGTATTTCACTCAGTCGGTCGATGATGCCTACTAGATACCTGTTATCAGTACTCACCCCTACATTTCTGCATCTTCCCATGGTGCAGGTCCATGTACTAGCCGCAGTCGCTATGTTAGGGGTTCGCAGAAGATTCAGGAGGCATTGGTGAGCATCGGCGACTCTGGATATTCTGCAGCCTCCTTCTGTTTTGACGCTCATCTTTTGTATTCAGGCACTGGCCTTGTATATGTAGTTTGGATTTGTAAGTGTAGATTGCCATTCTGGTTATGTACATAGATATGTATATTTTATCTTGAGTCAATAGTAGCTTTGTACAGTTGACTTCCAGGTTTTAGGCAGGTTTTAGTTATTCATATTATTGTATTTACTATGGTTTGACTAGAGGGCTAGGACAGGTATCCTGTGGCTTGCCTGTAGGTGAGATCTAACCGACACCATCATGACCGGGACTAGGTCATGACATTTTCTCAATTTCAAACATATTTTTCTTTTATTTTTATTTAAAGTAATTTCTAAAAATTAAAATTACACATGATATATATACACACGATAACATTATATTTGCATTTATATTATGGTCAATTATAAAACAACTAACAACCACAACATAAGTCATGATCAAGATTTGTCTTCCTAAAGCCACCTTGAGCCCCTCACCTTTCACTATAATCCATGCCCCACGACTACTATGGGGCCATGCTCGATTAAAAAGAATTACACACGATATCTAAATTTTTTTTATAATATTTGTCTATAATTTGTTGGCTTAACTCATAAACAGGCACAAAAAATTGTCCTCATTTTTCAATTAGACACCTAAACTAAGACAAGTTCCTAATAGACACCTCATCTGCTAAGATTTGATCTCATTAAATACTTTTATCTTACTTGGCACTCTCCACAATCCTTTTTCATGTTAATTGTACTATTTTTTTAATTTTTCAGCCAAAAATATTGCAGTCCAAGAAATTTTTTTTTTCTTCATAAAAGTATATTCTCAAAATTTCTTTTTCTTCATAAAAGTTAAAAAATTTTGAGAACCTACTTTTATAAAAAAAAAATTTGGACTGCAACTACTTATATTTTGCTGAAAAATAAACAAACAGTACAATTAACATGAAAAAGGGTAGTGGAGAGTGCCAAGTAGGATAAAAGTGTTTAATGAGATCAAATCTTAGTAGTTGAGGTGTCTATTAGGAACTTGTCTTAGTTTAGGTGTCTAAGTGAAAAATGAGGACAAGTTTAGGCATCTCTTTATGAGTTAAGCCAAAATTTTTCAATCCAACTTATCCTTACCAACCCTCCTAAGAACCATATTTTACAATCCCTTCCTCTATCTTCTCTCAAAAAAATGTCGACTTCACAACCCCCGAAAACAAAACCTCGCCAATTCACAGCCTCTCCGGAGGTTATAGAGAAGCTCCCTTACGAGAAACAGGATGCCTGTGAGTCACTAGAGGAGGAAATGCATGAGCTTTTGATAAGACTCATTCAGTGGAAGGGTAGCACTGGACTCAGATGATTCTCTTGGAAGACGCCTTCCCCTTGACTCAAACATTTGACGCCTTTTAGAAAGTCACAAAGAAGTATCCTAACATTGACTTCAATTGAGGTTGATAGAGAGACAAATTCAATTGCTAATTCAAGGCACGAAATTCCGGATGATAGTGCATCCAATATCAACACCAAGAAGAAGAATTGTCAATGATTACTATTGTTGTACGTTTGTGCAATAGTGTCGTTGGTAATGCAGTGCATGTTGCAGTGATGTTACTGATATTTTGTTGTCATTTTATTTGCTTCAGTGCATGGGTATGCTTGTTTTTGATATTGTAACATATTTTGTCGGTAATGTAGTGCATGGGTGTGTGTTTTTGAAATAGTAAGATATTTTGTTGGTAATGCAATGCTTGGGTATGTATGGTTTTTTTTGTTGTTCGTAATGAAAATGTTGCCTGCTTTAACAGGAGGTGGAATCAGAGTATATGTGATTACTTGTTAAGTTAACTTCTACAGCCAAGGTTGTCTTGTTCGACTACGCTTGTTTGGTCGGCGACATTGTTTGGTCAAAATCAATACAAATTTCTCCTAAATAAAATTAGGTGTAACACCATCACTTCAAAATCAATTAAAATAAAGAAGTTGGGATCACGAATTACCTACCTAATCGACAAAAATAATGGATCTAAACAAGTTTATCAAGACATGAATAATCCAACACGCAGCCAGTATTTCAACCAATGTAGAACATAGATAACGACTAATATGTCAAAATCATCACAAATTATATCAAATTATTTCAACGAGTAGTGCTAAAGTTCTAACTAAATCAGGCGAAACTAAGAACCAGAGTGAAAAATTCAACTCACAATCACACAAACTCCGATTTAAATTCAACAAAAAAGAATTAAAAGAAGTGAATGAAAAGCGAAATCGGACGTTGAATCAGAAATGCTCCTTAATATTCTTTTTTTTTTAATTTTTAAGGAACAATGCCAAATTATTTTTCAAAAAAATCAAAACTTGAGAAAGAAACAATGTAGTGAACTCAAAAGGTGGGCTTTTCATATAGAACTTGCAATTGCTATTATTAGCTAATCCAAGTAATAAGAAGAGTGAATTTACAAAGAAAAATAAATTTACAGGGGCACGTCCAATTAGTAGTAACAATGAGAATGCACTCTAGTAATTTTCAAATAATGAAAACAGGGAAAAACATCATTAAACTCCACAAAAATCAATAATCCATAGCTGGGAGAACAGGTAATCACCTTGGATATACAATACTGTCGGAGAATTTGGCCCCACAAAGATCGCACACATCATATTCTTAACAGTTCGAAGCCATAAAGCCACAACAATTCTTAACACTTCGAACACATAAAGCCACAACAATTAAAGCCAAAATTGAAACTTGAAGGCAAAAACCAAATAAAGATAGCAATCACACAACACTCAACACTGGGGCGGCATCATAATTCTTATTTAGACATTATCTATTTCCACCACCTCTACCAGCCCTTCTACGTCCAACCCCTCTCCCATCACCCCTCCGATCTTGACTAGTCTCACCCTCTTGGGCTGCCTGATAATAAGATGATTCCATCGACCACCGCCTCTCCTAAATATGTTATCCCGAGCAGATCTATTTTTGTTCATTTGAAGCCTTCCACGTGAGCGCACTTCCCTTGGATTATTTTTCTCAAGTATGTTTGGCATAAAATGATCATCTTGGGTTTTAACTTCACCAGAATAGCGTAGCTAACACACAAAGATCGGGTTCCTTGTCAGGAAAACAATTGAAACGATATCAAGAAAAAGACTATTTTGCTTGCAGACGAATTTAGGAGCCACTAATTAGTTCAATCATTTAGAGGATTAATTTGTAGCCTACTTACCTATGTTATTTTCTTTTCTTCTACATAATACCCCTTTATCATCAAGAAAAGTATTCTCCTTCTCATTTCAATTTATGTGAAACGATTGGAATATTCAAACTCATCAAAGTTTTTCTTTGATTGAAATTACTTTATAATATTTCTTTTAGTTGTTAAATTTCAAAAAATCTAAAGCATTCAAATGCACAATCAAAATTTAGAAGTTTAAATCTTGACCGAGAGTCTCTTTGGTGCTTTAGAAGTTACAAATTACGTGGTAATTGGAGGCGAATCATGCTTTCTAGTACTAGACAAATTTATAGCTAAGTGGATTAATTCGTTTTGACCAAATGATATATGTTAGTGGGAATGCAGGATTTTGATAGTTGTGTGAGTTCACTAAACGTGAAAGGTTCCAGACAGAGTATTAAGTCAATATATACCTTTAACAATTGATGATACATATTCATGGTTGATAATTGGTTGGTTTCTTCAAATAAAAAATATATTGTCATATGAGAGTTGGGGCCAATTATATATGTAATTCTTTCAAGAACACTGACCTTGAACACTATAAATATATAGTTATAAACTTAATTTTTCAAACTTGAGAACAAGAACAAGTCAATCAAATTGCACAATTCTGCATATGAGTTAGTTTGACATATGAACTTCACAGTAAAACAACAATTCTACAGATTTTTTTCCATTATAATCAAACTGCAAATTTCGATTCAATTCTTTAAATCTGCAAACAACATCAACTCACTAACCTAACCAACTAATAAAACTATTGTAACACAAACCATACTACATCATCTTGGCAGCAATAAACCAAAGAATAACAACCCAAAAAATTACAAGGAATCTTATCAATTGATACACTTTCAATTCCAACTTCGAAAAATTATTATTCAAGTTGTCTCCATTCTTCAAATTTGCACTTGTACTACCATCCTTCAGCTCCAACTTTGACATTTTTTTTCTTTTTTCTCCAAATCTGAAAATTCATTATTAGCAGTCATATTTTTCAGATTAGAAATTTCAGCACCATCCATATTTTCCATAATTTTTTTCAAATGGTTTGTTTCCTTGCAAATTGAATCCAATTCAACTTTTTGATTATGAATCATCATTGACACACGAGGTAGGAGTTTTTCATCTAACCAATCCCAATAACCACCAGAGTTTGATCCAAGACGATGACATTTTGTTGAACCGGTGTCCACCATTTTCAATGGCCATTGCAATAAATAATCTTGCACTCAATCCACATTTACATATACAAGACTGTAATTGTTGAGGAGAAGAAACAGAAGAAGATGTCGACATTTTTAAGAAAAAATAAATTAAAAATTTTATTATAGGAATAAAGTTCTTAAAAATCCAGAAAAAAACTTACTCCATCTCAATGAACATGAAAATGCTTCTACACCAATGACGATTTTCAAATCGAAACTGAAAGTTCAATTCAAACTATCTAACTTCTTCTTCTTTACCCGACTTTTTTCTCCTTGATCGTCATCATCGATTCCATTAATTTCGTTACTTAAGTTCATCTATGGTGCCATAGTAATCACCGGTAAATAAAGAAAATTTGACTAAGTTGAAGGTGAAGGAGAATTGGTGGTTCATAGGAGTGTTTAGGTTAATGCTTATGTTTTGTGGGAATTGGGGCTTTTGATATGGACCTTTGTTAAGGGTAGGTCTTTGTGACGTGTGGGTTTGAGTTTTTTAATTTGTTTTAATTAAATATTAGGTTGGCCAATAGAACAATGACACGTCATTAATGAATATTTTAATTTTGGGTTTAATTTCCCGCTGTTATAAATAACGGCAAAAAAGGCCCCAGAGGTTGACATCAGGGGTATTTTTGGTCCGATAGGTACACAAAGGGTATTTTTGTACCAATTCACATAGTTGAGGGGCATTTTATGCCTTTTTACATAAAAACAATTAAACAGAATAAAATGTTAATAAAAATTCATTGAAAAGTATTTTTTTAATTTTTTTATGAAATTAAAATAAAATAAAATATCATTATTTATTTATTTATTCTTTTCAATACCAAACAAATGAGGTTGATTTTGATTGTATTTAATTTTTTCGAAAAACTTTCAAACCTCCGGAAGACGGTATATTATTTGTAAAGTTGGTAATTTTGGAGGAGAAGTTAAGATGTGGATGGAAACTACTAATTAGT
This sequence comes from Solanum rostratum, assembly GCA_029948455.1. Classification (NCBI taxonomy): domain Eukaryota; kingdom Viridiplantae; phylum Streptophyta; class Magnoliopsida; order Solanales; family Solanaceae; genus Solanum; species Solanum rostratum. The sequence goes on along the minus strand of CM057053.1, from coordinate 8,172,164 downwards.
GGTTATTATCCAAAAACGCATAACCCTATGGGTAAACAATTTGAGAAAATCCTAGTGGTTACTACCCAAAAGGGCATAAATGTCAATTGGCATTTTATGTTGAACCAATTTGTGCCATTTAGCATTACCTTTAATTTAATCTACGAAGTGAAAAAATAAAAGAAATATTTGTTTTTACGTTCAACTTTCAATGATTTTTTCTGTATTGATTCTTTGTGTTTTCCTTTTTTGAGGTTTGTTATTTTTGGCTCCGGACCTTATTAATGAGTAATTATTGATGTGCTAGATATTATTTAGATTACATAAGTCTTAGCTAAAAAATATGGTGAGCTTTTAGGGTTTAAAAAATATGTACAACTTGTTCCTGTTTTCTCTTATTTTATTTTTTCTGCATGAATTCTCGTAATATTGAAAACTTTTGATCTAATTTTAGTAAAAAAAAAAAAGGATTTCATTTTTTGATATTCTATTGTACTAGTTGAGAAACTAGAAGAGTACGAGTTCATTGAACAAAAACAACTTATGAAGAATTTGATGATATATATGTGGTCTTCATGTTCTTGCATCTTTTTTTTAGTTTCAAATATGCCTATGACTTTTCCAAAGTTCTTGTTAATGATCTTTTTACATTTTCTCTTTTTATTCTTATTTATTTTTACCGTTTTCATGAACGTCCTTATGGTGCTTTCAATCCTTAGCGAGATCAAGAGAGCAAACAATGCAGCTAACTTCAAAAAGAAAAAAACCTCTTCCCTAGAATACGAATCGATAAATGAGTAGATTAAGAGTGCTCACTTGTTATTTATTTCATAGTTTCATGATCTTTCTTATGATGCTTTCAAATCTTAGCGAGACCAAGAAAGCAAACAATGCAGATAATTCCAAAAAAAATATTCTTTGGATAAAACAAATTGAAAAATAATGAGCAGGTTGAAAAGCCAACTTGTTCGGAATGTACAAAAGAATTAAAGAAACATCTTAAATTAAAGTTTCATAAGGAGTTTGACCAATTAAAAATGGAGGTTAATTTCCTTTTCATCAAATATTCATTCATTACATGCTCTAATAAAATTGATTATTGATTTTATCTAACCTCTTTTTCTTTTTGGCAGTATATGAAAAGTTGGCAATAATTTTTGTCAATTTTGTGAAGACAATACTTGATGCAAAGTAGATTTGGACCCAAGAGATTTCTAGAAAAATCACATCTTTCTTTCTAGAAATTGATTAGTAAATTAGGATGAAATTGAAATAATTATATTTTTAGATTTAGTTGTTCTTATATTTCCTGTACCTTGACTTCGTTGAAATGTATTATATAGTTTTTCTCACTATTTTGGTTTTTTGTCCATCTTTTATATTTTATTTATTTATTTATTTATTTATTTATTTATTATTATTATTTTATTACATATAAAAGAGGAAGTTGGAGTCAGTGACGTGTTGCAACCACAACACAATATTGTTGTTTTAAAAAAATATATAAAATGTATGAAATTAGACTCCTACTTTAACATGTATGAGATCTGCTTAAACAACACTTCACCAAAAAGATGCAACCAAATTACTATTCCATCTCTCTCCTTTTTAGACATTGAAATTCAATTATCACAACTCTAACGCTGATAATGGAAGTCCAAAGTCGGGGTAAGGCTCTGGAACCTCGATGGATCAAATGTTTGCATAGCTGGATCAGACAATCCATGATAGAAGAGAAGAAATAAGTGAGCCAACCGCCCAACCAAGCAAAAAAAAAAAAACTGAAAATAGAATATGTTTCAACAGTAGAGTACTTGGCTATCAAAAGAAGAATTCATTTTGGTTGAACCGCAATCCTATTTAGATTCTGTCGGGTGAATACTGAAGAATCAAAAAGAATTCGTTGACTGATATTGCCCATCACCATTTAGCTATGTAACTGTCACCATAATTCTCATAGCAAGTTGTTGATATCCAATTTTGGCCTAACTTTTTAAAAGAATTCATACTTTTATATTACTACTTTTAGTTCTTGTTAAAATAATTATTTTATGTTAAATTACATGTTTTTATTTATTTATCGTTGGTTATATTTGTTTTGTTCATTTTACATTGTTAACACAGTGTAATAATTTATTTTTCCTTGTCCAGATAAAATTATAGGCAAATATATTTAGTTGGCCCACAATTTAGGCCCATGATTTTGGCCTATTAGGTTTTAAATTATTTATATAGGTTGACTTAAATAAAATAGACATTTTAATTTTAGAAAACCCTAAAAAAATATATTATCTCTTCTTTCCCATTTTCCCAATAGCTGCCACCCCAGAAAAGCCACCTGAGAAAACCCCAAAAAAACCTGCCGGAAAAATCCCCTAAAACCCATCTCCATGGCTGCTCATCTCCGAGCTTCCACCACCCGCGATCCCTGCTTCCCAGACGCCGCGAAACAGCAACCAAACAACCACCATCGAAGTAGCAGCGGCAACAACGAGCTCCATCGGAAAACCCCAACTCAGAGGAACCAACCAGGCTGTCCAAATAACACCCACAAACTGATTCTAAACCCACTGCCTCCGCTCCTCTCTTCGGCAAGGTAATCCTTTACCTCATTACGGATCTGATCACCTCTTTTATTTATGCATCTCCTTCATCTTCATTTTTCTGCTCACAGTGCTTTTGGTTCTTCATTTAAGTTGAACTTTTTATTTTATTGCTTTTCGGGTGTATATATATGTTTTTATATATTATTACTTTAATACTTTCAATTCTTATTTTTGGTTTTGGATTTCTATGATATCTGTAGATTCGTGTTTGTTTTATTCATAAGTTGATCATCAATTTCTGTTCATAATTTTATCACTCTTTGATTTTGATGCATTTTCTAAGAAATTTTCAGTAAGTTGTCTTAATCCCTCTTTGTTTATTGTTACCTGTCATTTTATTTTATATTTATTAGTTTCATAAGATTTTGGTGGAGTTAACATCTTTAGTGTTTATTTTGTATGCTTATTTTATTGTTATTGTTATGTTACGTTTTAATATAGTATAGTTAAATTATAGTTTGTCATTGTTCCCCATTTTGGCGTATTATTTCATTATTTTTATGCCTTTGTCATAAGTTCGTTAACTTGGCCGACGAAAAATCTATCCGTCTGATTTCGAGGCCGACAAAAAAAGTTAGTTTATATTTATATTTGTTACATGTTAAAATTCAAGTTTTCTAGTTTAAGTTCATTAGTTGCTAAACTTGGTCAATGAAAAATATATCCGTCGAATTTCAAAGATCTGAGCAAGGCTTTGGAACCTCGATGGATCAGATGCTTGCACAGCTGAATCCGACAATCCTTGATAGAAGAGAAGAAATAAGTGAGCCAACTGCCCAACACCAAGAAAAATAATTTGAAAATAGAATACCCAACAACTTACCTTTGATGGTTACCACAAGGAAAATGAACGGGTCTACCCCATCAAGGGGTGATTGCATATCTTCATCATCATCACTAAAATCGTCGTGGGAGTCGTTATTGTCATAATCTTTATCATGTGAACGGAAAGCTTTTGCCTACAAAAGCAGACAAGATGTTAAAGCTTTTAGAAATGCTAATTCTAATGGTGACGTTCTTTATCTTGAAATAGAGGCATCCAGGCCTCAATCTGTAATAAACTATCCTACAAGAAGCCATCACAAAGGTAATCTACAGAAATGTACTTCAAATTCCTTCATGTTCTGAGGCACAAAAATTTTTACTACCAAACTCATGGCATTGACTACAAAACCAACATATCGATATATCATAACTCAAACACCATAGATCTGCTGCTTTCTATTTCTCTCTCAAATTCATTGCAACTGTCACACCAAATACCCATGCACTGCATATATCACTTTCTACTCGTACTCATTAGACATTATCTTGTTAGAACAAGATAATATAGATAGAAAGTAGAACTGGAGAAGCTGCAAATTGCAGCATTCTATTCTTATTCTTGACAAATTCAAGCATATAGAATTATATTTATATACTATATTACTCTAATGTAGAGTTATAGTTGGATAAGGAGACTAAATATCTTCCTATGCCTAGCCTTTGTCTATGGAACTCTTGTTAGAATTGGAAACTGATTTACGTGTCTCAGTACGCCTCGTGCAACCTGATGGTGGCGAAGACATATTCAACTTTGATCGAAGTAGTTCAAACCTGGAAGAGGTTAAAGGTTTTGTGAGGATGTCAGCTAGTTGATCCTTTGACGATAAGAACCGAACCTTGAGATCTTTACGAGCTACTTTACCATGCACAAAATGAAAATCTATCTCAACATGCTTTGTACTGCATGAAATGAGTTTATTGAAAGATAAGCAACTCCAATGTTGTCACACCATAGGAGCGGAGGTGTTGGAATAGGGGCACCTAATTCAGACAAAAGAGATTGAATCCATGTCAGTTCAACGGTTTCATCAGCTAAAGCCTTATATTCAAACTCGATAGACGATGTGGCGACAGTTTGTTGCTTTTTGGAGGACCAAGACACTAGGGCTGCTCCCATAAAAATGGCATAACCATCGGTAGATTTTCTATTATCCACAGACCCAGCCCAATCTGAGTCGGTAAAGAAGCAAAAAATGGGAGGAGCGGGTAATATGGAAACGAAATTGTTGAGTGTGCTTTAGATAGCGAAGGATTCGCTTCACTGCTGCCCGCTGATTCACCGAGGGATTATGCATAAATTGACTAGCTTTGTTAACCACAAACGCGAAATCAGGTCGAGTAAGTGTAACGTATTGCAATGCCCCAACGATGCGCCGATATAAAGTTGCGTCATGAAATAAAGGGCCATCACCATATGTAGCTTGGAGTTTACTGCCATAGGAGTTAGAGTGGGCTTACAGTTTTGCATACCTGCTTTAGAGAGCATATTTTGAATATATTGTTGTTGGGACAATGAGATGCCATTCGACTGTTGTAGCACTTGAACACCAAGATCCGAGAAGGATGAGATTAATAGGCTCAAGATCATTTGATCTTGTTGTACCACTGTGTAGATGCTAGGTTTGGATTAGAGGTAGTTGTGCCATCTATGGAGACTAAGGGAGTAGGGCAAAAGGTGCTTCCATCGATGTAACCATGGAGATTTTGTCCACGAAGAAAAGGCAATAATTGTGAGCGCTAAAATAAGTAATTTGTCGCTGATAATTTGATAGATATGAAGTAATGAGCATGGTTAAGCGGCAAAGAGGAAGAGGACTGTGGAATTCCCGAAGATTGCGAAGACGTAGAGGAGGTTGGAGCGGCTTCTGATACCATGTTAGAACAAGATAATATAGATAGAAAGCAAAGCTGGAGAAGCTGCAAATTGTAGTGTTTTAATCTTATTCTTCAGAAATTCAAGCATATAGAATTATATTTATATACTATAATATTCTAATGCAGAGTTATAGTTGGAAAAGGAGACTAACTATTTTCCTATCCCTAGCCTTTGTCTATGGAACTCTTGTTAGAGTTGGAGACTGATTTACGTGTTTGAATATATCTAATTTGCATACTTTGCCGCTTTTTAATTTTTTATGCTTAGTCGTTTGTTGTTTTGCCCATCATCTCTTACTTTCAGGGCTTTTTTCAAGCGTCTTTCACGTACTGAAGTTCAAAGTGAGACTGGTTTATCAATCTTACTGCTTCAGAATATCCACTAATGACTCAAGATGGTAAGTTTGCCACTTCTATGTGTTGTAGGTCGTCGATTGTATATTTCTTTATATTCTCTTTATTAGCTTCTTTTTACTTGGTTATTTGAACTTTTTTGGTGGAGTAATGGTACATTTTCTTCCTGGCATGTGCCATCAAGTAAATGCCTAAATTATAAAAGTTAAGCAAAAGAAAAACTTTGTTAGTTTCTTGACATAAGGGACTATGTCAGGACTAGAGGGCTAACAATGGGTAAAAGAATAATAACTAGAGGTATTATGCTGTGTTATAAATATACTAAACATCGAACCTTAAGGAAATAAATTGAAAGGAATTTTGGGTCTTCTTGGTTGGAAGGGACCAAGAATCAATCCCACATACCTTGATTGAGGAGCTGAATTTGGGGAAAGACTTAGCTTGAATTTGAGCTCCAATTAAACCCTAGTCTTGAATCTTGAGAGGGGAAAGTAGAGAGTATTTGGGAGGTGATCTTATGAGGGGTAGAAGGTTTAAAAAGAATGAATTAAGAGGGGAGGGATATCAGCTGAATTAAGGGTTTAGGATAGGTAAAAGTTCACAATTCATACTTAAAATAAACTGAAATTACATAAACACCATTAATGAATCGGGCAAAATTTGAATCGTCAAGTCCATATGGCCCCCTACACGGTCCGTGAGTCATCACACGGACCATGAACAGTGATTGTGAACCATCACTTAGACAATCTTCACGGTATTCGATTCGTGTGTTACGTGTTTGCTGATTATGCCTCCTAAGCATACCACCTCCAAACGAGATGCCTCAGCCTCTAACATGGAGAATCCCCTACCAGAGGTCCCTACTCAGATAGGGACAAGAGAATGGGGTTGACCTGCTAGAGCTATTGGGGTTCCACAGACACCTATTGCTCAGGCAATCCCAACTTCAGAAGCAGAATTTAGGAGAGCCATTACTATGCTCACCCAGTTATGACCTCCCTGAGAGGTAGTCGGGGATTGCTGGCTCCTAGTTCTAGCTATCAGAGGTATTTTAGATGACTTATATATAATAAGATTGATCTAATAAAGTTATCCTTACTAATAATAGATACCACAGAGGAAAGTTCTTTTCCCCTGCACAGAAACTAATCGTAGCAAAAATATATCAAACACCAAGAGCTAATAAAAGGATAATCGACTAGAACTAAAGATCCAAAAGTCTGACCTTTCATAAGCAACTCATTATCAAACCACCAGAGTACGAACTAACATACACATTCTAAATAGCTCGGCAATATATACAATAGATTATCTAATTTACAATGTCCCATACCCCTCAGATATAAAGCTAAACCACAGATCCACCACCAATTTGATGTTGTATAGCATCAATTTCATCCCAATCTCCATCTCGAGTTGTAAAAAAGAATGTAAAGAGAAGTAATGAGACAACATATTATTGGTTATAAGAAGTGTAGGAAAGTGTGTACATGTACATATGTCCATTCTGAGAAACAAGAATAGAAGCATTGGTTGGTGAAGAAAAGGAATGGAGAGAAACCTCATACGAAGTCTGCTCAACCTCGAGACAACGAGCATCAAACAAGAAGGCAATACCATCGAAGTGCACAGATTGCCTATCACAGTAAGCATTCTAGTGTGCTTCTCTTGATCCTGAAAAACACCTCACCACCATCTTACAATAATTGGTCAATTTTTAGAGATTCTGCATACTAAAATATGGATTATCAACTATCGTCTTTGAGAAATATTTCCACATGAATAAATTTCAATACTCATGTGGAAAGATTTCTCAATGACGATAGTCGATGATCTATATTTTAGTATGCGGAATCTTTGAAATTGACCATTTTTTGTAGATTGGTGGTGAGGTGTTTTTCACGATCAAGAGAAGCACACATCTGAGTGTGCTCATGAATGCTTACTATTATAGGCAATCTGTAGACTTTGATTGTAATGCCTTCTTGTTTGATGGTCGTCATCTCGGGGCTGAGCAGACTCCTGATGAGGTTTCTCTCCATTCATTTTTCTTCACCAGCCAATGCTCCTCTTCCTGTTTCTCAGTATGGACATAGGTCCATGTCCACAATTTTCCTACACTTCATATAATCAGTAATATGTTGTCTCAGTACTTCTCTTTACATATTATTTTTGACAGCTTGAGATAGAGGATTAGAATGAAATTGATGTTGTGCAGCATCAGATTGGTGGTGGATTTGTTGTTTAGCTTTATATATGAGGGATTTTGGAAAGCGTAAATTAGATTATCTTCGATATATTGCCAAGCTATTTTAGGATGTGTATGTTAGCTCGTATTCTGGTGGTTTTTAATGAGTTGCTTATGGATGGTCAAACTTTTGGATCTTTACTTCTAGTCAATTATCCTTTTATTAGCTCTTTGTGTTTGATGTATTCTTGCTATGATTAGTTTTTGTGCAGGGGAACAAACTTTTCTTTGTGGTATCTATTATTACTAAGGATACCTTTATTAGATCAATCTTATTATAATATATCAGTCATCTATAATTATATGCAAATATTCTAAAATAGTATTGTGGACAAGTAGAAATGAATATACTGATATACTATTTTAGAATATTTAATAATATTTGCATAATATTTTAGATGACTTATATATAATAAGATTGATCTGATAAAGTTATCCATATTAATAATGTACCACAGTGGAAAGTTTGTTTCCCCTGCACAGAAACTGATCATAGCAAGAATATATCAAACACCAAGAGCTAATAAAAGGATAATTGACTAGAACTAAAGATCCAAAAGTCTGAACATTCATAAGCAACTCATTATTGAACCACTAGAGTACGAACTAACATACACATTCTAAATAGCTCGGCAATATATACCAAAGATAATCTAATTTACGATGTCCCAAACCCCTCAGATATAAAGCTAAACCACATATCCACCACCAATTTGATGTTGTATAGCATCAACTTCATCCCAATCCTCCATCTCGAGTTGTCAAAAAGAATGTAAAGAGAAGTAATAAGACAACATATTATTGATGATATGAAGTGTAGGAAAGTGTAACATATGTCCATTCTGAGAAACAGGAATAGAAGCATTGGTTAGTGAAGAAAAGGAATGGAGGGAAACCTCATCCGAAGTCTGCTCAACCCCGAGACAACGAGCATCAAAAAAGAAGGCAATACCATCGAAGTGCACAGATTGCCTATCACAGTAAGCATTCTAGTGTGCTTCTCTTGATCCTGAAAAACACCTCACCACCATCTTACAATAATTGGTCAATTTTTAGAGATTCTGCATACTAAAATATGGATTATCAACTATCGTCTTTGAGAAATATTTCCACATGAATAAATTTCAATATTCATGTGGAAAGATTTCTCAATGACGATAGTCGATGATCTATATTTTAGTATGCGGAATCTTTGAAATTGACCATTTTTTGTAGAATGGTGGTGAGGTGTTTTTCAAGATCAAGAGAAGCACACATCTGAGTGTGCTCATGAATGCTTACTATTATACTCAATCTGTAGACTTTGATTGTATTGCCTTCTTGTTTGATGGTCGTCATCTCGGGGATGAGCAGACTCCTGATGAGGTTTCTCTCTATTCGTTTTTCTTCACCAGCCAATGCTCCTCTTCCTGTTTCTCAGTATGGACATAGGTCCATGTCCACAATTTTCCTACACTTCATATAATCAATAATATGTTGTCTCAGTACTTCTCTTTACATATTATTTTTGACAGCTTGAAATAGAGGATTAGAATGAAATTGATGTTGTGCAGCATCAGATTGGTGGTGGATTTGTTGTTTAGCTTTATATATGAGGGATTTTGGACAGCGTAAATTAGATTATCTTCGATATATTACAAAGCTATTTTAGGATGTGTATGTTAGCTCGTATTCTGGTGGTTTTTAATGAGTTGCTTATGGATGGTCAAACTTTTGGATCTTTACTTCTAGTCAATTATCCTTTTATTAGCTCTTTGTGTTTGATGTATTCTTGCTATGATTAGTTTTTGTGCAGGGGAACAAACTTTTCTTTGTGGTATCTATTATTACTAAGGATACCTTTATTAGATCAATCTTATTATAATATATCAGTCATCTATAATTATATGCAAATATTCTAAAATAGTATTGTGGACAAGTAGAAATGAATATTGTGATACACTATTTTAGAATATTTAATAATATTTGCATAATATTTTAGATGACTTATATATAATATGATTGATCTGATAAAGTTATCCATATTAATGATGTACGACAGAGGAAAGTTTGTTTCCCCTGCACAGAAACTGATCATAGCAAGAATATATCAAACACCAAGAGCTAATAAAAGGATAATTGACTAGAACTAAAGATCCAAAAGTCTGACCATTCATAAGCAATTCATTATTGAACCACTAGAGTACGAACTAACATACACATTTTAAATAGCTTGGCAATATATACCAAAGATAATCTAATTTACGATGTCCCAAACCCCTCAGATATAAAGCTAAACCACATATCCACCACCAATTTGATGTTGTATAGCATCAACTTCATCCCAATCCTCCATCTCGAGTTGTCAAAAAGAATGTAAAGAGAAGTAATAAGACAACATATTATTGATGATATGAAGTGTAGGAAAGTGTAACATATGCCCATTCTGAGAAACAGGAATAGAAGCATTGGTTGGTGAAGAAAAGGAATGGAGAGAAACCTCATCTGAAGTCTGCTAAACCCTGAGACAACGAGCATCAAACAAGAAGGCAATACCATCGAAGTGCACAGATTGCCTATCACAGTAAGCATTCTAGTGTGCTTCTCTTGATCCTGAAAAACACCTCACCACCATCTTACAATAATTGGTCAATTTTTAGACATTCTGCATACTAAAATATGGATTATCAACTATCGTCTTTGAGAAATATTTCCACATGAATAAATTTCAATATTCATATGGAAAGATTTCTCAATGACGATAGTCGATGATCTATATTTTAGTATGCGGAATCTTTGAAATTGACCATTTTTTGTAGAATGGTGGTGAGGTATTTTTCAAGATCAAGAGAAGCACACATCTGAGTGTGCTCATGAATGCTTTCTATTATAGGCAATTTGTAGACTTTGATTGTATTGCCTTCTTGTTTGATGGTCGTCATCTCGGGGCTGAGCAGACTCCTGATGAGGTTTCTCTCTATTCGTTTTTCTTCACCAGCCAATGCTCCTCTTCCTTTTTCTCGGTATGGACATTTGTCCATGTCCACATTTTCCCTACACTTCATATAATCAGTAATATGTTGTCTCATTACTTCTCTTTACATATTCTTTTTGACTGCTTGAGATAGAGGATTAGAATGAAATTGATGTTGTGCAGCATCAGATTGGTGGTGGATTTGTGGTTTAGCTTTATATATGAGGGATTTTGGACAGCGTAAATTAGATTATCATCGATATATTGCCAAGATATTTTAGGATGTGTATGTTAGCTCGTATTCTGGTGGTTTTTAATGAGTTGCTTATGGATGGTCAATCTTTTGGATCTTTATTTCTAGTCAATTATCCTTTTATTAGCTCTTTGTGTTTGATGTATTCTTGCTATGATTAGTTTTTGTGCAAGGGAACAAACTTTTCTGTGTGGTATCTATTATTACTAAGGATACCTTTATTAGATCAATCTTATTATTATATATCAGTCATCTATAATTATATGCAAATATTCTCAAATAGTATTGTGGACAAGTAGAAATGAATGTAGTGATATACTATTTTAGAATATTTAATAATATTTGCATATTATTTTAGATGACTTATATATAATAAGATTGATCTGATAAAGTTATCCATATTAATAATTAATGTACCACAGAGGAAAGATTGTTTCCCCTGCACAGAAACTGATCATAGCAAGAATATATCAAACACCAAGAGCTAATAAAAGGATAATTGACTAGAACTAAAGATCCAAAAGTCTGACCATTCATAAGCAACTCATTATTGAACCACTAGAGTATGAACTAACATACACATTCTAAATAGCTCGGCAATATATTCCAAAGATAATCTAATTTGCGATGTCCTAAACCCCTCAGATATAAAGCTAAACCACATATCCACCACCAATTTGATGTTGTATAGCATCAACTTCATCCCAATCTTCCATCTCGAGTTGTCAAAAAGAATGTAAAGAGAAGTAATGAGCCAACATATTATTGATTATATGAAGTGTAGGAAAGTGTAACATATGCCCATTCTGAGAAACAGGAATAGAAGCATTGGTTGGTGAAGAAAAGGAATGGAGAGAAACCTCATTCGAAGTCTGCTCAACCCCGAGACAACGAGCATCAAACAAGAAGGCAATACCATCGAAGTGCACAGATTGCCTATCACAGTAAGCATTCTAGTGTGCTTCTCTTGATCCTGAAAAACACCTCACCACCATCTTACAATAATTGGTCAATTTTTAGACATTCTGCATGCTAAAATATGGATTATCAACTATCGTCTTTGAGAAATATTTCCACATGAAATAAATCTCAATATTCATGTGGAAATATTTCTCAATGACGATAGTCGATGATCCATATTTTAGTATGCGAAATCTTTGAAATTGACCATTTTTTGTAGAATGGTGGTGAGGTGTTTTTCAAGATCAAAAGAAGCACACATCTGAGTGTGCTCATGAATGCTTACTATTATAGGCAATCTGTAGACTTTGATTGTATTGCCTTCTTGTTTGATGGTCGTCATCTCGGGGCTGAGCAGACTCCTGATGAGGTTTCTCTCTATTCGTTTTTCTTCACCAGCCAATGCTCCTCTTCCTGTTTCTAGGTATGGACATATGTCCATGTCCACATTTTCCTACACTTCATATAATCAGTAATATGTTGTCTCATTACTTCTCTTTACATATTCTTTTTGACAGCTCAAGATAGAGGATTAGAACGAAATTGATGTTGTGCAGCATCAGATTGGTGGTGGATCTGTGGTTTAGCTTTATATATGAGGGGTTTTGGACAGCGTAAATTAGATTATCTTCGATATATTCCCGAGCTATTTAGGATGTGTATGTTAGCTCGTATTCTTGTGGTTCGATAATGAGTTGCTTATGGATGGTCAAACTTTTGGATCTTTACTTCTAGTCAATTATCCTTTTATTAGCTCTTTGTGTTTGATGTATTCTTGCTATGGTTAGTTTTTGTATAGGGGGAACAGACGTTTCTCTGTGGTATCTATTATTAATAAGGATACCTTTATTAGATCAATCTTATTATTATATATAAGTCATCTATAATTATATGCAAATATTCTAAAATAGTATTGTGGACAAGTAGAAATGAATGTAGTGATATACTATTTTAAAATATGTAATACTATTTGCATATTATTTTAGATTACTTATATATAAAAAGATTGATCTAATAATGTTATCCTTATTAATAATAGATACCACATTGGAAGGTTTGTTTTCCCTGCACAGAAACTGATCATAGCAAGAATATATCAAACACCAAGAGCTAATGAAAGGATAATTGACTAAAACTAAAGACCAAAAGTCTAACCATTCATAAGCAACTCATTATCGAACCACCAGAGTACGAACCAACATATACATTCTAAATAGCTCGGCAATATATACCAAAGATAATATAATTTACGATGTCCCAAACCCCTCAGATATAAAGCTAAACCACATATCCACCACCAATTTGATGTTGTATAGCATCAATTTCATCCCAATCCTCCATCTCGAGTTGTCAAAAAGAATGTAAAGAGAAGTAATGAGACAACATATTATTGATTATATGAAGTGTAGGAAAGTGTAACATATGTCCATTCTGAGAAACAAGAATAGAAGCATTGGTTGGTGAAGAAAAGGAATGGAGAGAAACCTCATCCAAAGTCTGCTCAACCCTGAGACAACGAGCATCAAACAAGAAGGCAATACCATCGAAGTGCACAGATTGCCTATCACAGTAAGCATTCTAGTGTGCTTCTCTTTATCCTGAAAAACACCTCACCACCATCTTACAATAATTGGTCAGTTTTCAGAGATTCCGCATACTAAAATATGGATTATCAACTATCGTCATTGAGAAATCTTTCCACATGAATAAATTTCAATATTCATGTGGAAAGATTTCTCAATGATGATAGTCAATGATCCATAGTTTAGTATGCGAAATCTCTGAAATTGACCATTTTTTGTAGAATGGTGGTGAGGTGTTTTTCAAGATCAAGAGAAGCACACATCTGAGTGTGCTCATGAATGCTTACTGTTATAGGCAATCTGTAGACTTTGATTGTATTGCCTTCTTGTTTGATGGTCGTCATCTCGGGGGCTGAGCAGACTCCTGATGAGGTTTCTCTCTATTCGTTTTTCTTCACCAACCAATGCTCCTCTTCCTGTTTCTCGGTATGGACATATGTCCATGTCCGCGTTTTTCTACACTTCATATAATCAGTAATGTGTTGTCTCATTACTTCTCTTTGCATATCCTTTTTGACAGCTCGAGATAGAGGATTAGGATGAAATTGATGTTGTAGTATTGTGGACAAGTAGAAATGAATGTAGTGAGTATTTGGTTTTTAAAAATAAAATATTCTAGTTGTATTGTTGCCATGACATGCAAAGGGAATGGGTGTGTGGTAAAATAAGAGAAGCGTTGAAGGCATTTAGTGGGTGGGAAGCACATGGACCCCTTAATGCAATGCCTTTTCATTCACTATTTTGAGCTATTATTTTTTATGCGCATTATAAAACGGTTAACGTCTTTCATCAAAATTAAATAAACTTAGGTCATGTTTATATAGTTCCTTTGGCAATATTGATTTGTAACATAATATTGCTTGAGCTACCCATGTTTGTGAGGCAAATCCTATCAAAGTAGATGGTAAGTGTGTATTTAATTTCTTGAACAAAATGTTTTAGAGAGTACTTGAAGTTTGAAAAAACTGTCAATAAACAACAAATATCTATAAAGAACCTATATGAAATTGTATCGATCACATTAGGGATGATATATTAAATTATTGTAAAATTAAATATAGTAAAAAATGAGTCGATGCGTGCCGAAAACAAAGAAAGATACATTAGCTGATTTTTTCAGTAAAGTCAGTCTGAAATAAAACATCTTTTTTAGTTCAATATTGATATTTATGTATTTTCTCAATTTTAAAAATATTTTTCTGTTCTTTTTATTTAAAGTAATTGCTAAAAAATAAAATTACACACAATAATATTTTACTTGCATTAATATTATGACTTTTATCATGTATTTACGTGGTAATATTTAATTTGAAAGGTTGTGACTTTTTCGAAAAGTTGTGAGAAGGATTGTAGCCTTTCCGAAGGGTTGTGACTTTTTGTAATGCATATATTGAGTAATTATTAATTATAATAAAGTAAAGAAATAATTCAAATCAACTAAAATTTGTTGAACTCATCAAATAAGAAATGTAAATTGACGTTAATTATTAAAAAAAAGTTAACAGCCACAACATAAGTCATGATCAAGATTTGTCTTCCCAAAGCCACCTTGAGCCCGTCAACATTTGTCTTCCCAAAGCCACCTTGAGCCCATCAAGATTTGTGTTCCCAAAGCCACCTTGAGTGTAAAAGCAATCAAACATATTTATTGGCTGTCCGGGTTGTGTTTACTAGTGTAATATTAAAGTAAAAAAAGAAAATGTGATATGACATCTTTTTTAGTTCAATATTGATATTTATGTATTTTCTCAATTTCAAAATATTTTTCTCTTATTTTTATTAAGAGTAATTGCTAAAAAATAAAATTACATACGATAATATTTTATTTACAGGAAACAACCTCTCTACTTTTATGAGGTAGTGGTAAGGTCTGCATACATTCTGCCCTCCCCGGGCCCCACTTATGGGATTCCACTGGGTATGTTGTTGTTGTTGTTGTATATCATATTTTTATCATGTATATATGTGGTAATATTTAATCGAAAAGGTTGTGACTTTTTAAAGTTGTGATTTTTTTTGAAAAGTTGTGAGAAGGATTGTACGCTTTCCGAAGGGTTGTAACTTTTTGTAATACAAATATAGAGTAATTATTAATTATAGTAAAGTAAATAAATAATTCAAATCAACAAAAATTTGTTAAACTCATCAAATAAGAAATGTAAATTAAGGTTAATTATAAAAAAATTAACAACCACAACATAAGTCATGATGAAGATTTGTCTTTTCAAAGTCACCTTGAGCACATCAACATTTGTCATTCCAAAGCCACGTGTAATATATTTAATTTGAAAGGTTGTGACTTGTTACAAAATGTATATAGACATCATTCTTAGCAATATACATAGTCATAATTAGCTAGAAGATCTTTAGGAATCCTTTGTAATTACTAGTTGATCTTTATGAATCTCTCTTTATTTTCTTTCCTAAATTAGCACCTAATGTATTGTATATATATCTTGCTTACCTATTGAAATAAAGTATCAACTTCTATTCGATTACATGGTATCAGAGCCTATAGGCTCCTTAATCCTGTTTTGGCTTTGTTTGAAAAAAAAAAAAGGCAGCTCGATCTTGTTTTGCTGTCTTTCGGGATTCAACATCTAGTGTCATCTAGTCAGTTACTACCCCGAGTTTCGTTTGGTTTGATACATTGTTTGGAGAACACTTCATCACTTTCAGGTTCCTAGGTTTCTGAAAACTACTTCCAGGATCATATTTTTCTTTGTAGCTTCAACGATTCAGATCTAGTTTTCTGTTTGGTGCTGCTGCGATTATCAAGTTCTGTCCAATATTAGTGTTTTGTGGATGTTCTTGATTTTGAGCATCAGCTACAATTATTTTGCTGGGTGAATTGGCTTCTACTTTTTCTTGGAATCTAATATTATTGGGGACCTTTTGAAGCTTGGTTATTCTTAAGTTCTTCATTGAGAAGGAAGTATGGCTACAAATCAGAAGGGTGAGAAAATTTTGGTTTCGGCGGATGAGTTCGCACAATTCTCTTAGTATCAGAATTCCATTAAAGAATTCACTTCAGTTACTACCCTTGTTGATTCAAGAAAAGCATCTTTGGTCTCCTCTCCGAACAACTGGGTGATTGATTCAGGTGCTACAGATCATATGACAGGTAATCCTAATATATTTTCTACCTTTCGATCACACAAAGCACCCTCTCCTGTCACAGTAGCCAATGGGTCAACATGTAACATTGTGGGATCTGGGACAGTCAAAGCAACCTCCTCCATTACCCTGTCATCTGTATTAAATTTACCGAAGTTGGCCTTCAATTTGATTTCTGTGAGTAAAGGAGAGGGTGTTCTAATTCCGGAACCAGAACGGCGCGCTGAATGGGCGCAACCTCGGGCTCGGGAATGTGCGGCTGTGCTTCTCTCTCAGGAGGGTAAAAAGGGCCAGACGGAGAACAGAGATCTTAACTGTTATATTTCCTTCTTTCCTGATCATTGCTTGTTTCGTGATCTTGCGACGCATAAGGTTATTGGTAAAGGGCATGTAATTGATGATCTATATATCCTTGATGAATATGAGCCTCGATTTGTTGCCTGCTCAAGTGTCATCTCTCCATTTGAAGCACATTGTCGATTGGGACATCCTTCTTTACCTTTGTTAAAGAAGCTTTGTCCCCAATTTCAAAACGTTCATTCTTTGGAGTGTGAATCATGCCGATTTGCAAATCATCACCGCATCACATTAGCTCCAAGGGTTAATAAGCGAGTTGGGTCAGCTTTTGAGTTAATTCATTCTGATGTTTGGGGACCATGTCCTGTTGTTTCTAAAAATGGATATAAGTATTTTGTCACTTTTGTGGATGATTTCTCTCGGATGACTTGGATTTATTTTATGAAAAGTCGCTCTGACGTGTTTACTCACTTTTGTGCCTTTTGTGCTGAAGTCAAAACTCAATTCAATGCTTCAGTGCGTATTTTAAGGAGTGAAAATGCAAAAGAATACATGTCAGAGTTGTTTCAATCCTACATGAGACAACATGGTATTCTCCATCAGTCATCATGTATTGATACACCATCTCAAAATAGAGTTGCTGAGAGGAAGAATAGGCATCTACTTGAGACAGCCCGAGCACTTTTATTCCAAATGAAAGTTCCTAAACAATTTTGGGCCGATGCAGTCTCTACCGCTTGTTTTCTGATTAATCGCATGCCATCGGCAGTGCTTATTAGTAATACACCTTATAATGTTCTTTTTCCAAACAAGACATTATTTCAGGTGGAACCAAAAGTATTCGGAAGCACTTGTTATGTTCGAGATGTACGGCCATCTGTTACTAAGTTGGACCCTAAGGCATTGAAGTGTGTTTTCTTGGGTTATTCTCGTCTTCAAAAGGGGTATCGATCTTATTCTACTGAACTTGGCAAATATCTAGTGTCAAATGATGTGATATTTTCAGAGAGTACACCTTTCTTTTATAACCCTCCTAATTCTACAAGTCAGGGGGAGGAAGATGAGTGGTTAGTTTATCAGGTTACTCGTGTTGAGCAATCAAGTGATGCTACTCTTCCATCTCCTAGTTACTCTATTGAGCACCACTCAACTACTGCGCCTTCAACACATGTTCCAGCAAGACCACCTATTGTTCAAGTTTATTCGAGGAGACAAGAGACTAATGCTACATGCCCTGCACCAATTCCTCCTTTATCTGATCCTCCTCCTTCAGACCCTCCAGAAAAATCTTGACCTTCCTATTGCTCTCCGTAAAGGTACACGGACTTGCAAATCCACATATTCTATTGCTAACTTTGTTTCCTATGATCGCTTGTCTCCTGCATCTAGATCCTTGATTGCTTCTTTAGACTCTGTTTCTACGCCCAAAAGTGTGAAAGAGGCTTTGCATCATCCCGGATGGTCAAATGCGATGCTTGAGGAAATACATGCATTAGAGGAAAATCACACATGGGATTTGGTGGATTTACCAGACGGGAAGAAACCAGTAGGATGTAAGTGGGTGTTCATAGTGAAAGTTAATCCAGATGGTTCCGTGGCAAGACTTAAGGCCAGGCTTGTGGCTAAAGGATATGCTCAGACTTATGGAGTGGACTATTCAGACACCTTTTCTCCTGTTGCCAAACTCACTTCTGTGCGCTTGTTCATTTCTTTAGCTGCTTCTGAGAATTGTCCTTTACATCAACTAGATATCAAGAATGCATTTCTTCATGGTGATCTTCAAGAGGAAGTATATATGGAGCAACCACCCGGTTTTATTGCTCAGAGGGAGTATAGAAAAGTCTGTCATTTGAAGAAATCCTTGTATGGATTGAAGCAGAGTCCACGGGCTTGGTTTGGCAAATTTAGTGAGGTAGTTCAGGAGTTTGGGCTGAAAATGAGCAAATGTGATCACTCGGTCTTCTACCGACTATCTACAGCTGGCAGTATCCTTCTTGTTGTATATGTTGATGACATTGTCATCACAGGAGGTGATTCTGAGGGGATATCTTCCCTTAAGTCTTTCTTGCATACTAGGTTCTATACAAAGGACTTAGGCCAGTTGAAATACTTTTTGGGAGTAGAAGTAAATAGAAGCAAGAGGGGAATTCTTCTATCTCAAAGAAAGTATATTCTTGACCTACTTGCAGAAACTGGAAAATTGGCAGCCAAACCTTGCAGTACTCCAATGGTTCCCGGTGTACATCTTATGAAAGATGATCGCGAGCTTTTTGATAACCCAGAGAGATATAGGAGGATAGTTGGAAAGTTAAACTACCTCACAGTGACTCGTCCAGATATTGCTTTTGCGGTAAGTGTCGTTAGTCAATTCATGTCTACACCTACGGTGAAGCATTAGGCAGCTTTGGAACAGATCCTATGTTACTTGAAAGGAGCTCCTGGACTTGGCATACTGT
This sequence comes from Solanum rostratum, assembly GCA_029948455.1. Lineage (NCBI taxonomy): Eukaryota > Viridiplantae > Streptophyta > Magnoliopsida > Solanales > Solanaceae > Solanum > Solanum rostratum. The sequence continues at coordinate 8,152,655 of CM057053.1, read as the reverse complement.
ATAGCAATCACAACCATACTCGTATTGAGTGTTTTGCAGATGTCGATTGGGCTGGTTCCAAAATTGACAGAAGATCTACTACAGGCTATTGTGTCTTTGTTGGAGGAAACTTAGTATCATGGAGGAGTAAGAAGCAAAGTGTTGTATCTCGATCCAGTGCAGAATCTGAGTATAGAGCTATGTCACAGTCTACGAGTGAAATCATGTGGATACATCATCTTTTAACTGAAATTGGGTTGAAGCATCATATGCCGGCAAAACTTTGGTGTGATAATCAAGCTGCTATTCATATTGCCTCAAACCCAGTGTATCATGAAAGAACTAAACATATTGAAGACTGCCACTTTATTCGAGAGAAGATTCAAGAAAACTTGATTTCTACTAGTTATGTGAAGACAGGAGAGCAGGTAGCTGATTTGCTTACAAAGGCAGTGAATGGAACTCAGGTTGATTAACTTTGCAACAAGTTGGGCATGATCAATATCTATGCTCCAACTTGAGGGGGAGTGTTACAAAATGTATATAGACATCATTCTTAGCAATATACATAGTCATAATTAGCTAGAAGATCTTTAGGAATCCTTCGTAATTACTAGTTGATCTTTAGGAATCTCTCTTTATTTTCTTTCCTAAATTAGCACCTAATGTATTGTATATATATCTTGCTTACCTATTGAAATAAAGTATCAACTTCTATTCGATTACATTTTCAAGGAGTTGTGATTTTTTCGAAAAGTTATGAGAATGATTGTAGGCTTTCTGAAGGGTTTTGACTTTTTGTAATGCAAATATTGAATACTTATCAATTATAATAAAGTAAATAGATAATTCAAATCTACAAAAATTTGTTGAACTCATCAAATAAGAAATGTAAATTAAAGTTAATTATAAAAAAAATTAACAACCACAACATAAGTCATGATCAAGATTTGTCTTCCCAAAGCTACCTTAAGCCCATCAACATTTGTCTTATGAAAGCCACTTTAAGTGTAAAAACAATCAACCATATTTATTGGTTGCCCGAGCTGCATTTACTAGTGTAATACTAAAGTTAAAATCAAAATGTGATATGACATCCTTTTTAGTTCAATATTGATATTTATGTCTTTTTATGTAATGACCCTCAGGTCATTTTCGCGGCTCTGCGAATATTTTATCAGTTTGAGCATTTTCCAATGACCCCAGAATAGTTGTAATTTATTGACATTGATTGTTCGCTCGTTAGGTGAATTGCTCGACATTTATGTAGTGTTTTGATTTAAACGAGACATTATAACTGTAAATGGATTTTTAGGTAAAGTCCAAGTAAATGGTCGCGGAGCAGAATTTTGACGGTTCCATGAGCCCCGGAATGGTGAAATTAGTCTAGGGGGCATGTTCGCTGCAATATATATCCAGTTTTGCAACTTTAGCCTCTAAAATAGGTCAATAGTTGACTTTAGTCGATGTCCTTGGGAAGTGTGCCCCGAATGAAAATTTTGACCGCACCGTTGGATCTGGAACGTCGAGTTTGGTTTAGGAGGACCTTTTGTATGATTCACGAGGCTTTCGTGTGTATTTTGGACCCTTCGGGAGATTTTCATATCAAGAAATGGGACCCATATTGGAATAAAACGACCTCCGGTACGAATTTCGACTGCACTGTTGAGTGGGGAATGCCCTTTTTTATTAGATTTCATATATGAATTATATTTTTCCGACTCCAGATGAGGCAGGAGCATCAAAATTAAGTTTGAGCAGTTGCTGAAAATTAAAAGGGAGGCGCTGATATGGCCTACTGAGAAGCTGCCACGTGGAGGTAACAACAACAACAACATACCCAGTGGAATCCCATAAGTGGGATTTGGGGATGGCAGAATGTATGTGGAGGCGGTTAAGAAATTTAAAAAGGAAAAAGAAAGAGAGAAAGCGTGAAAGTTTTGGAAAATTTTCCAGAAACAAACGTGAAAAACCCAGCTTATACATACAACATTCGAACTCGATTTCTCTCCCATTTTTGAGCCGATTTTTGTGATTCAAAAGCCTAACTTATATATTTTTTCGAGAGGAACACCGTGGGAGCTTCGGAGACCTATGCTGCGGTATATTCAGATTCTATTAATTTGACTGTATTTTAAAGAAATTTGGCCGGGAAGCAATTGTACGTATATGTACTTTTCGAGAAGAAGTGTCATTTGGTTTTTGGTTGTTTCTGAATGTTGTGAGCCTTGTTTTGAGCTATAGACTCGAGGTGATGTAAGAATCACTTTATGGGGATTGGTTTGGCATTCTGGATGTGAGCCCCATTTTCTCCGATTTAGTTGCAATTGACCTATTCTCCCCCCGTTTCTTGAGATACATGTACAATGCTATGTCTCTGTTCGGTGACAATTGTAGTTTGGGCCTACTCGTGTTTTGTCAAATTGTATCAGTACCGACCACTTAGGTTGGTTCAGTTGGGGTTCGGTGGTTCTCCACACATGCTTACTCCTTGATCAGATTTCCAATTTGCTACAATTACAGTAGTTCCCTATATTTTGAGCCTTCTACATTTATAGTATTTCACTCAGTCGGTCGATGATGCCTACTAGATACCTGTTATCAGTACTCACCCCTACATTTCTGCATCTTCCCATGGTGCAGGTCCATGTACTAGCCGCAGTCGCTATGTTAGGGGTTCGCAGAAGATTCAGGAGGCATTGGTGAGCATCGGCGACTCTGGATATTCTGCAGCCTCCTTCTGTTTTGACGCTCATCTTTTGTATTCAGACACTGACCTTGTATATGTAGTTTGGATTTGTAAGTGTAGATTGCCATTCGATATGTATATTTTATCTTGAGTCAATAGTAGCTTTGTACAGTTGACTTCCAGGTTTTAGGCAGGTTTTAGTTATTCATATTATTGTATTTACTATAGTTTGACTAGAGGGCTAGGATAGGTATCCTATGGCTTCGGTAATTAGCTTGCCAGTAGGTGAGATCTAACAGACACCATCATGACTGGGACTAGGTCATGACATTTTCTCAATTTCAAACATATTTTTCTTTTATTTTTATTTAAAGTAATTTCTAAAAATTAAAATCACACATGATATATATACACACGATAACATTATATTTGCATTTATATTATGGTCAATTATAAAACAACTAACAACCACAACATAAGTCATGATCAAGATTTGTCTTCTCAAAGCCACCTTGAGCCCCTCACCTTTCACTATAATCCATGCCCCACGACTACTGTGGGGCCATGCTCGATTAAAAAGAATTACACACGATATCTAAATTTTTTTACAATATTTGTCTATAATTTGTTGGCTTAACTCATAAACAGGCACAAAAACTTGTCCTCATTTTTCAATTAGACACCTAAACTAAGACAAGTTCCTAATAGACACCTCATCTGCTAAGATTTGATCCCATTAAACACTTTTATCCTACTTGGCACTCTTCACAATCCTTTTTCATGTTAATTGTACTATTTTTTTAATTTTTCAGCCAAAAATAAATAGTTGCAGTCCAAGAATTTTTTTTTTCTTCATAAAAGTAGATTCTCAAAATTTCTTTTTCTTCATAAAAGTTAAAAAATTTTGAGAACCTACTTTTATAAAAAAAACTTTTTGGACTGCAACTACTTATTTTTGGCTGAAAAATAAACAAACAGTACAATTAACATGAAAAAGGATAGTGGAGAGTGCCAAGTAGGATAAAAGTGTTTAAGAGGGAGAGTGCCAAGTAGGATAAAAGTGTTTAAGAGATCAAATCTTAGTAGTTGAGATGTCTATTAGGAACTTGTCTTAGTTTAGGTGTCTAAGTGAAAAATGAAGACAATTTTAGGCGTCTGTTTATGAGTTAAGCCTAAATTTTTCAATCCAACTTATCCTTACCAACCCTCCTAAGAACCATATTTTACAATCCCTTCCTCTATCTTCTCTCAAAAAAATGTCGACTTCACAACCCCCGAAAACAAAACCTCGCCAACTCACAGCCTCTCCGGAGGTTATAGAGAAGCTCCCTTACGAGAAACAGGATGCCTGTGAGTCACTAGAGGAGGAAATGCATGAGCTTTTGATAAGACTCATTCAGTGGAAGGGTAGCACTGGACTCAGATGATTCTCTTGGAAGACGCCTTCCCCTTGACTCAAACATTTTACGCCTTTTAGAAAGTCACAAAGAAGTATCCTAACATTGACTTCAATTGAGGTTGATAGAGAGACAAATTCAACTGATAATTCAAGGCACGAGATTCCGGATGATAGTGCATCAAATATCGACACTAAGAAGAAGAATTGTCAATGATTACTATTGTTGTACATTTGTGCAATAGTGTCGTTTGTAATGCAGTGCATGTTGCAGTGATGTTACTGATATTTTATTGTCATTTTATTTGCTTCAGTGCATGGGTATGCTTGTTTTGATATTGTAAGATATTTTGTCGGTAATGTAGTGCACGGGTGTGTGTTTTTGATATTGTAAGATATTTTATTGGTAATGCAATGCTTGGGTATGTATGGTTTTTTTTTTGTTGTTCGTAATGAAAAGGTTGTCTGCTTTAACAGGAGGTGGAATCAAATTATATGTGATTACTTGTTAAGTTAAATTCTACAGCCAAGGTTGTCTTGTTCGACTACGCTTGTTTGGTCGGTGACATTGTTTGGTCAAAATCAATACAAATTTCTCCTAAATAAAATTAGGTGTGACACCATCACTTCAAAATCAATTAAAATAAAGAAGTTGGGATCACGAATTACCTACCTACTCGACAAAAATAATGGATCTAAACAAGTTTATCAAGACATGAATAATCCAACACGCAGCCAGTATTTCAACCAATGTAGAACATAGATAACGACTAATATGTCAAAATCATCACAAATTATATCAAATTATTTCAACGAGTAGTGCTAAAGTCCTAACTAAATCAGGCGAAACTAAGAACCAGAGTGAAAAATTCAACTCACAATCACACAAACTCCGATTTAAATTCAACGAAAAAGAATTAAAAGAAGTGAATGAAATGCCAAATCGGACGTGAAATCAGAAATGCTCCTTAATATTCTTTTTTCTTTAATTTTTAAGGAACAATGCCAAATTATTTTTCAAAAAATCAAAACTTGAGAAAGAAACAATGTAGTGAACTCAAAACGTGGGATTTTCATATATCAAGGATGAGAACTTGCAATTGCTATTATTAGCTAATCCAAGTAATAAGAAGAGTGAATTTACAAACACAAATGAATTTACAGGGGCACATCCAATTAGCAGTAACAACGAGAATGAACTCTAGTAATTTTCAAATAATAAAAACAGGGGAAAACATCATTAAACTCCACAAAAATCAATAATCCATAGCTGGGAGAACAGGTAATCACCTTGGATATACAATACTGCCGGAGAATTTGGCCCCACAAAGATCGCACACATCATATTCTTAACAGTTCGAAGCCATAAAGCCACAACAATTCTTAACACTTCGAACACATAAAGCCACAACAATTAAAGCCAAAATTGAAACTTGAAGGCAAAAACCAAATAAAGATGGCAATCACACAACACTCAACACTGGGCGTCATCATTATTCTTGTCTAGACATTATCTATTTCCACCACCTTTACCAGCCCTTCTACATCCAACCCCTCTCCCATCACCCCTCCGATCTTGACTAGTCTCACCCTCTTGGGCTGCCTCATAATAAGATGATTCTATCGACCACCACCTCTCCTAAATATGTTATTCCGAGCAGATCTATTTTTGTTCATTTGAGGCCTTCCACGTGAGCGCACTTCCATTGGATTATTTTTCTCAAGTATGTTTGGCATAAAATGATCATCTTGGGTTTTAACTTCACCAGAATAGCGTAGCTAACACACAAAGATCGGGTTCCTTGTCAGGATCAACAATTGAAACGATATCAAGAAAAAGACTATTTTGCTTGCAGACGAATTTAGGAGCCGCTAATTAGTTCAATCATTTAGAGGATTAATTTGTAGCCTACTTACCTATGTTATTTTCTTTCCTTCTACATAATACCCCTTTATCATCAAGAAAAGTATTCTCCTTCTCGTTTCAATTTATGTGAAACGATTGGAATATTCAAACTCATCAAAATTTTTCTTTGATTGAAATTATATTTCTTTTAGTTGTTAAATTTCAAAAAATCTAAAGCGTTCGAATGCACAATCAAAATTTAGAAGTTTAAATCTCGACCAAGAGTCTCTTTGGTGCTTTAGAAGTTACAAATTACATGGTAATTGGAGATGAATAATGCTTTCTGGTACTAGACAAATTTATAGCTAATTGGATTAATTCTTTTTGACCAAATAATGTATGTTAGTGGGAAGGCAACATTTTGATTGTTGTATGAGTTCACTGAATGTGAAAAGTTCCAGACACAGTGTTAAGCCAATATACACCTCTAACAATTGATGATACATATTCATGGTTAATAATTGGTTGGTTTCTTCGAATAAAAAAATATGTTTCATATGGGAGTTGGGACCAATTATATATGTAATTCTCTCAAGAACACTGACCTTAAACACTACAAATATATAGTTATAAACTTAATTTTTCAAACTTGAGAACAAGAACAAGTCAAACTGCACAATTCTGCATATGAGTTAATTTGACATATGAACTTCACAATTTCCTTCAGTAAAACAACAATTCTACAGATTTTTTTCATTATAATCAAACTGCAAATTTCAATTCAATTCTTCAACTCTGCAAATTCCTTTCATTTGACAACAACATCAACTCACTAACCTAACCAACTAATAAAACTAATGTAACACAAACCATACTACATCATCTTGGCAGCTATAAACCCAAGAATAATAACCCAAGAAACTACAAGGAAGCTTATCAATTGATACATTTTCAATTCCAACTTTGAAACTTTATCATTCAAGTTGTCTCCATTCTTCATATTTGCACTTGTAGTACCATACTTCAACTCCAACTTTGACATTTTTTCCTCTTTCTCCAAATCTGAACATTCATTATTAGCAGTCATATTTTTCAGATCAGAAATTTCAGCACCATCCATATTTTCCACAATTTTCTTCAAATGGTTTCTTTCCTTGTGAATTGAATCCAATTCAACTCTTGGTTATGAATCATCAATGGCACATGAGTGCGTTTTTTACTAACCAATCCCAATAACCACAAGAGTTTGATCCAAGATGATGACATTTGTGGAAACGACATCCACCATTTTCAATGGTCATTGCAGTAAATAATTTTGCACTCAATTCACATTTAAATATACGAGACTGTAATTGTTGAGGAGAAGAAACAGAAGAAGATGTCAACATTTTTAAGAAAAAATAAATTAAAGAATTTATCATAGAAATACAATTCTTAAAAACCCAGAAAAAAAACCTTACTCCATCTCAATGGAAATGCTTCTACACCAATGACGATTTTAAAATCGAAACTAAAAGTTCAATTCGAACTATCTAACTTCTTCTTCTTTACCCAACTTTTTTCATCTTAATCGTTGTCATCGATTCCATTAATATCGTTATTTAACTTCGTCTATTACTGGTGCCACAGTAACCACCGGTAAATAAAGAAACTTTGACTAAGGAAACCTTTGTTAAGGGTGGGTTGGGGGTTGATAGGAGTGTTTAGGTTAATGCTTATGTTTAGTTGGAATTAAGGGTTTTGATATGGACCTTTGTTAAGGGTGGATCTTTGTGATGGGTGGATTTGGTTATTTTAATTTGTTTTAGAGAAATAATAGGTTGGCCAATTGTAACATCTGGTAAAATTACCAAAATACCCCTACATGAGAGACGCTTGCATAACGTGTCTTCCCAAACTTCGATGACAAATCCGAGGCTGGAATTGCGATCAGCATGAAAAATTGTGTGGGCAAATGGTCTTGGTTGATTTTTAGGACAACCAGATCAAAAGATAATGTTTCGATGCGAAAATGCAATTCCAGAAAAGTGTGTTACATGCCCGCGACACGGACTTGTCACAGACTTACACTTGTATGTGATTCCAATATTTTTTACGGGATTAGAAAACTCGATCGGAAAATTTTCAGCAAAAAACCCTGAAAATCGACCAAGCTCGCAAGCGGACTGGGTACACTAAAGCAAGTTTTTTTCAGTACTTTTGTGAGGGGCATTCCAAACTTTTTCCAACCCCTCCTAAACCCAAAACACAATCAAAATAGGTCATTTTGAGCGTAGAAAGGGTTTTTCACACCCATGCTTACACTTTTCTAAGCTTCTAACAAAGACTAGGGTGAAAGAGGAGAGGAAGAGTGAGGATTCAAGGAAATTGAGGCGAATTCTAGTAAAGTTGACTGTCAAAAATCCATATTAAGTATGTAAGTGAAAGGCCCCGGATCCTTGATGTCACTTTGAGGTCCATGAAACCTGCCCAAAAATTTTTCTAGGAATTACCTCACGAAGGGCCTACACAGCCCGTGTGAAGTCACACAGTCCGTGTGGCCTCCCGTGGAGTGACGCCAGGGAGAGTGGAGGGTAGACAGGCCTCCACACGGTCCGTGTAAGGCTACATAGTCCGTGTGGCCTCCTGTATGGTGAACTGCATAGGGCCACCTCCACACGGACCAAGTCATGGCCCGTCTGACTTTAGACGGTCCGTGTGGCCCTCCGTCTAACCTTGGTGTGGGGAGTTACCTATCTACAGATGGGGTCACGGTCCGTGTGACCTAGGTGGTCCGTTTATCGGTCCGTGTCGTGATATTTAGTCTAGAAAATCTTGCCTCTGAAAATTTTAAGTCTGCGACTACGGCACAGTAAATGGTCCATGTGATACTACACAGACCATGTACTGGACCGTATGCCTCAGGCGGACCAATTTCTGGTCCGTTTCATTAATGGCATTTTTGAAATATTAGCTTATTCAAATGAAAATTTTGTCACTTCCCATCCTTCCTAAGCTCCCTATATAAGTGGGACTTCACCAAATTTAGCCATTTTTCCTCATTTCACTCCTCTCACTAGAATTTGCTCTCTCAATCTCTCCAACATCTCTCTAGGATTTGTGAAGTCAAGACCCTCATTTTTGAAGCCCATTTCTCTTCAAGTTCATCTCCAAATCAGGTATATGGGTTTTGATTCTCGGTTCCATTCAACCAAGAAGATCCAAGTTCTTCTCAAACTATCTTATGAAATTGTCTACTTAAAATGTCAATTTTGACTACTGATCTTGATTACTTGAACAATGCATGTGCTATATTATATTCCAAATTTTGAGTTATGTTAAGTTTTTATCATGATGAACTACTTGGATTATGAAACTATGAACATGCATGTCCCTTTAAAGATGTTATTATGCGTGGGTGATATTTGCTACCATTTTCTATTAACTTATTTATGGATTTCTTAGTCTTTACATTTTATTGCTATGTTTTAGCTATTCTCTACATTACCCATGTCATCCCTATATCATGCATTGCATCACATTCATGACATTGATACATGAAAATTTTGGAAATGTGGGGTTAAGCCCAATTTTATCCTAAAAAGAAATTGTGATATGATTTTTGGTAAGACATGGGATATGACAAGAAGGTGATCACGTGTATGTCTATAATTATGGCTCTTGGAGCATCTTAGGTGCTTGCACTATCTTGTATCTTGGCTCTTTAAGCATCTTGGGTGCTTGCACCATCTTGTACTTGTAGATGAGCTATTCCTTGCATTGGCACCTTGAATATGATCTTGTAATTTGGCGTTGAGCCTGAATGTGTCTTGAACGTTTTAAAACTTGCACTTGACTCTCTTGAAAGCATATGTATATATATAAGTATTCTTGTGGGATGTGTAAGACTTAGCGTCGATGAATTGGGGGTTCCTCCCCCTTTCTTTGAACTATGTGCCAGCATAGGGTATTATTCGTCTACTTGTTACGATATGACATGTCTTGATATGATTCTTGTAAATCCTTACGAAATGGGGGTCCCGTAAGGAAGGTGACCATCCACCGAAATGGGGAGGCCCGCAAGGTGTGATGTAGATTACCTTTGGCAAGTAATCTTCTCCCTACCGGTGGGAGGTCCCAATCGGTCCAATTTATGTAATAGCTCGCATGGATTTAGTTTGTCCATTATAGTCCATCCCCGCTATATGTACATAGGAGCATTTTCGCATTTGCACGCACCACGCATTCCATGACATCTTGTATATCAAACTCCCTTGCTTATATGATCCTTGTGTATTATGTGCTCTTGTCATCTAACATTGATATGCAGGTCTTGTAAGTAATTTGCATTGCATACCCGAATACTTAGTACATTCAAACGTACTAACGCATACTCTATGTCTACATGATTTTACCATTTAGGGACCGAGCAGTTTGAGTATCAGCCGCAGGACGAATAGTCTCTCTTGAAGATATTTTTGTAATGAGCCTCGTCTTCTGAGGGCAAGCTTTTGCTTCTAGTGTTTCTATGTAAATGTATTTTATTGAGGGTGTCCCGCTCCTTGACTAGAGGCATATGTTGGGCACTGTATAAAACTCTTCTCATTTTGTTCTCATAAATGAATGGTCTTCCCTTTTGACTATCGATTCCGTTGTTTAATTATCCGTCTTGTATGCCTTGAACCTGCTATGCGAATTCTGGAATTTTGAGGCTTGTTCGGGGACTTTCGGGTCCCCATTCGCCGTGTCACATCTAGGCCCCGACCCCTGGTCATGACAAAAGGTGGTATGAGAGCTCTAGGTTTTAAATGGTCCTCGGAGCCCAACATGCCGCGTTGAGTAGAGTCCTATTCATGGGTGTGAAGTGCACCATACCTATGAGTGGGAGGCTACGAAGGCGTATTAGGAAATATCTCCCTTCTTCATGTCTTGTATCGTGCTATGGCTAGTTTGTGAATTTCCTTACTTATTGGTGTCGTTGATCCCTTTTCAGTAAATGCCTCGAGGAAGACCTCCACTACCTAGGCCGGCTCCGGCTGCTGAAGATCAGGCCCCTCGCGAACCTATGGAGGAGCCTATTTCAAACGGTGAATTCTGTACTGCTTTCGCCATGCTTGCACAGGTGGTGACTGTTTAGGCAAGGCAAGCCAATTTGCCATGGGATCCTAAACCCGCTTCTATAGTGAGAGACTTCACCCGGATGAATCCTCCGGAGTTTTACGGGTCAAAGTTTGATGAGGATGCTCAGGATTTCATTGACAAACTCTCAAAAATACTGAACATTATGGGTGTCTCTTCTGAGGAAAAAGCTGGATTGGCTGCTTACCAGCTGAAGGATGTAGCTCAGGTATGGTATACACAATGGGCTATGGAAAGGGTCTGTGGTGATGACGTTAAATAGGGAGAGTTCAAATCTGCCTTCCTTGACTGCTTCTTTCCACTTGAGCTGAGGCAGGCCAAAATGACCGAATTTATTAACCTTAAGCAGGGAAGTATAAGTGTGTGGGACTATGCCCTCAAGTTTACCAAGCTTTCCAAATATCATCCGTCCCTAGTGGCTGATCCCCGTGCACGGACGCACAAATTTGTTTCGAGTATTTCTGACTCGTTGGTGAATGAATGTCGAACTGCTATGTTGATTGAGGACATGGATATTGCCAGACTCACGGTGCATGCTGAGCAGATTGAAGGGGAGAAACTCAAGGAGAAAAGGGCACACGATCCCAAGAAAGCCCGCTTTGATGGTAGGTTCTCCGGTGCTAGGAATGTTGGGTTTGGTCACTTCCAGCAGGGCCAAGGTTCGGGAGCTCGGGTAGCTAATGCTCGGGCACCCCCTCCCGGGGTACCGACAGGTGGCGGACCAGGTTATATCTTGTGTGACAAGTGTAGGAAACCCTACACAGGTGCCTGCCGAAGGGATTTGGGGCTTTACTTCGGATATGGAAGTAAAAACCATAAGGTTGTTGATTGCCCGAGAAATGCGCACGGAGGCCGAGGTCAGGTAGCCCAAGGCGGGCAAGGTCAGCAGAGAGGTCCTCCAGGTGTTGCCTTGAGAAACAACAGGTTCTATGCACTCCATGCTCGCTAGGATGTCGAGGAGGCTCCAGATGTTGTGACGGGTATGTTAAAAGTTTTTTATTTTGATGCTTATGTTTTGCTTGACCTAGGTGCAAACTTGTCTTTTTTGACTCCGGTGTTGGCTATTAAGTTCGGTTTGAAACCCCAGATTTTAAGAGAGCCTTTCTTAGTCTACACCCCCGTGAGTGAATCTATTGTTGCTCATAGAGTCTATCACGGGTGCCCTGTGGCGGTGTTGCATAAAATCTTTCCATGTGATCTTGTGGAACTCGAGATGTTTGATTTTGATGTGATTCTCGGGATGGATTGGCTGCACGCGTCTTATGCCTCCATAGATTGTAGAACCCGAAAAGTCCAGTTCCAACCTCCCGCTGAGCCAGTTCTTGAATGGAAGGGTAGTGATTCCTCGGTTAAAGGTAGGTTTATTTCCTACCTCAAGGCACGGAAAATGATTTCTAAGGGGTGCATCTACCATATGGTGAGGGTCAAGAATGAAGATTCTGAGGTGCCTACTCTCGAGTCAGTCCCTGTGGTGAATGAATTTTTGGATGTGTTCCCCGAGGACTTACCGGGCATTCCTCCGGATAGAGAGATAGACTTCGGCATAGATCTTCTTCCAGATACTCAGCCTATTACTATCCCTCTGTACCGGATGGCCCCTGCAGAATTGAAAGAGTTGAAGGACCTTTTAGAGAAGGGTTTTATTCGGCCCAGTACATCGCCGTGGGATGCTCCTGTGTTGTTTGTAAATAAAAAGGACGGGTCTCTCCGTATGTGTATTGATTACAGGCAGCTGAATAAGGTGACCGTTAAGAACAAGTACCCGTTGCCAAGGATTGATGATTTGTTTGACCAGCTTTAAGGTGCCACTGACTTCTCAAAGATTGATCTCCATTCTGGATACCATCAGTTGAAGGATAGGGGGTGTGATATCCCCAAAACAGCTTTTCGGACCAGGTACGGGTATTTCGAATTTGTGGTGATGTCGTTTGGTCTAACTAATGCTCCAGCCGCATTTATGGATTTGATGAACATAATGTTTAAGCCTTTCCTGGATAGCTTCGTGGTGGTCTTTATTGACGATATTGTCGTTTAAAACAGAAGTGAACAGGAACATGGTAATCATTTGAGAATGGCTCTCCAAACTTTGAGGGAAAAGAAATTATATGCCAACTTTAGCAAGTGTGAGTTCTGGTTGGGCGAAGTGGCTTTCCTCGGGCATGTGGTGTCCGGGGATGGTATCAAGATGGATCCGAGGAAGACAGAGGCAGTGAGAAATTGTCTTAGACCGTTGACTCCTTCGGATATTTGCAGTTTTCTCGGGCTGGCCGGGTACTACAGAAGGTTCGTGGAAGGTTTCTCATCTATTGCATCTCCGTTGACCAAGCTGACCCAGAAACAGGCTAAGTTTATTGATCAGATGAATGCGAGAGAAGTTTTCAAACCTTGAAAGATTGGCTTACATCAGCTCCTGTCTTGACCTTGCCAAGTGGTTTAGAAGGGTTCGTGGTGTATTATGATTCCTCGCGGGTCAGATTGTTGTTGTGCTTATGCAAAATGGTAAGGTGATAGCGTACGCATCAAGATAGTTGAAAGTGCATGAACGAAACTATCCCTCACATCACCTTGAACTGGGAACGGTGGTTTTTACTTTAAAAATTTGGAGGCATTATTTGTACAGGGTCCATGTTGATGTATTCACCGATCATAAAAGTTTGCAATATGTTTTCACCCAGAGGGAGCTTAACCTGAGGCAAAAAAGATGGTTGGAGTTTCTAAAAGATCACGACATGAGTGTGTTGTATCATCCGGGCAAGGCCAATGTTGTAGCCGACGCTCTTAGCGGGTTGTCCATAAGAGTGTGGCTCATGTTGAAAATGGGAAAAAAGAGTTGGCAAGAGATGTTCACCGGTTGGCTAGGTTGGGTGTCAAGTTGACTGATTCCAGCGAAGGTGGTATTTAGGTTCAGAATGGGGCGGAATCTTCTGTGGTGAATGAGGTGAAAGCAAAACAATGTCTAGATCCGTCATTATGTGAGTTGAAGAAGTTAGTTGCTGCAAAAAAGATTGAGGCTTTCTCCCAGGGGGAGATTGTGTACTTCGGTACCAAGACCGTCTTTGTGTTCCCAACGTGGATGACCTTAGAAAGGTGATTATGAGTGAGGATCATAACTCTCGTTACTCTATCCACCCGGGGTCTACTAAGATGTACCGGGACCTGAGAGAGATGTATTGATGGCATGGTATGAAGAGGGATATTGCCAAGTTTGTGTCTGAATGCCCGAGTTGTCAGCAGGTAAAGGTTGAACAATAAAGGCCTGGTGGTTTGGCCCAAGACATTGAAATTCCCACATGGTAGTGGGAGGATGTGAATATGGACTTTGTGGTTGGGTTGCCTCGGACCCAAAGGCAATTCGACTCCATTTGGGTTGTTGTGGATCGGATGACGAAATCGGCTCACTTTCTACTGGTCAAGACTACCTACAGTGCCGAGGATTATACAAGGTTGTACATTCAAGAGTTGATGAGGTTACATAGTGTACCTAGATCCATCGTATCGGATCATGGTACTCAATTCACTTTCCACTTTTGGAAATCTTTTATAAAGGGTCTTGGGACCAAAATTAAGTTGAGTTCCGCTTTCCATCCTCAAATCGATGGCCAAGCGGAAAGGACTATCCAAACTTTGGAGGATATGTGGAGAGCATGTGTGTTGGAGTTTACAGGGAATTGGGATGTTCATCTTCCGCTCATCGAGTTTGCTTATAATAATAGCTTCCATGCTAGCATTGGCATGGCTCCGTTTGAAGCCTTGTATGGGAGAAGGTGTAGATCCCCGGTGGGGTGGTTTGAATTAGGTAAGATGGCTTTAGTTGGCCCGGATTTGGTGTTGGATGCTATGGAGAAGGTAAAAGTGATTAGAGAGAGATTGAAAGCGGCCCAAAGTCGCCAAAAGTCCTATTCGAATAGTAGGAGAAGAGACCTTGAATTTTATGTCGGGGATTGGGTTTATGTGAAAGTCTCTCCTATGAAGGGTGTTATGCGTTTCGGCAAGAAGGGCAAGTTAAGCCCCCGGTATGTTGGCCCTTATGAGATTATTGAGAGGATTGGAGATGTAGCTTACAAGTTGGAATTACCTCTAGATTTGGATTTCATTCATCCGGTCTTCCATGTATCTATGTTGAGAAAATTTGTTGGTGATCCTAGCACCATTGCGCCATTGCAGGGAATTGAGGTTAAGGAAAACTTGACTTATGAGGAGGTGCCGGTGGCAATCTTGGATAGGCAAGTAAAGCGGCTTCGCAACAAGGATGTGGCTTCGGTGAAGGTGCTTTGGAGAAATCAACTAGTGGAGAGTGCTACTTGGGAGGCGGAGCTGGACATGATGAAACGATACCCCCATCTCTTCCAATCTACTCAAGCCTAAGGTACTAGGGACTTTCCTTATCAATCGTGTCATCTTACCCTCTTGAGTCTTGTGACATGACATACATGTGTGTGTACTAAAAGATTTTCCTTTCTTGACAAATGAGTTGAATACAATCTTAACATGAGTTGGTTTTGAACTATAATTTGATTTGTAACAAAAAGCTTTGCACAAACCTTGTAACTTTAGTTGAATTGTGCATTATGCCTTGTATCGGATATCTCTTGCCTAAAACTCTAACTTTTCAAGCCTTGTTCTTGCACATTCAGGGACGAATGTTCCCATGGGGAGATGATGAAAGGCCCCTGATCCTTAACGTCACTTTGAGGTCCACGAAACCTGCCCAAAAAATTTACCAGGCATCACCTCATGGAAGGCCTACACGACCCGTGTGAAGTCACACAGTCCGTGTGGCCTCCCGTGGAGTGACGCCTGGGAGAGTGGAGGGTAGACGGGCCTCCACATGGTCCGTGTAAGGCTACACGATCCGTGTGGCCTCCCGTATGGTGAACTGTATAGGGCCACCTCCACACGGACCAAGTCACGGCCCGTGTGACTTTAGACGGTCGGTGTGGCCCTCCGTCTAACCTCGGTGAGGGGAGTTATCTATATACGGATGGGGTCACGGTCCATGTGACCCCAGGTGGTCTGTTTACCCTATGTCGTGATACTTTGTCCGGAAAATCATGCCTCTGGAAATTTTAAGTCTGGACCACGGCATAGTAAACGGTCCGTGTGATACTACACGGACCGTGTACTGGACCGTATGCCTCAGACGGACCAATTTCTGGTCCGTTTCATTAATGGCATTTTTGATATATTGGCTTACTCCAACGAAACTTTTGTCATTTTCCCACCCTTCCTAAGTTCGCTATATAAGTGGGACTTCACCAAATTCAGCCATTTTTCCCTCATTTCACTCCTCTCACTAGAATTTGCTCTCTCAAGCTCTCCAACATCTCACTAGGATTTGTGAAGTCAAGACCCTCATTTTTTAAGCCCATTTCTCTTCAAGTTCATCCCCAATCAGGTATGTGGGTTTTGATTCTTGGTTCCTTTCAACCAAGAAGACCCAAGTTCTTCTCAAACTATTTTATGAAATTGTCTACTTTAAATATCAATTTTGACTACTTGATCTTGATTGCTTGAACAATGCATGTGCTATATTATATTCCGAATTTTGAGTTATGTTAATTTTATCATGATGAACTACTTGGATTATGAAACTATGAACATGCATGTCCTTTTAAAGATGTTATTACGCATGGGTCATATTTACTACCATTTTCTATTAACTTTATTTATGGATTTCTTAGTCTTTACATTTTATTACTATGTTTTAGCTATTCTCTACATTACCCATGACATCCCTATATCATGCATTGCATCACATTCATGATATTGATACATGGAAATTTTTGTAATGTGGGGTTAAGCCCAATTTTGCCCTAAAAAGAAATTATGATATGATTTTTGGTAAGACATGGGATATGACAAGAAGGTGATCACCGGTATGTCTATAATTATGGCTCTTGGAGCATCTTAGGTGCTTGCACCATCTTGTATCTTGGCTCTTTGAGCATCTTGGGTGCTTGCACTATCTTGTATTTGTAGATGAGCTATTCCTTGCATTGGCATCTTAAATATGATCTTGTAATTTGGCGTTGAGCCTGAATGTGCCTTGAACGTTTTGAAACTTGCACTTGAATCTCTTGAAAGCATATGTATATGTATAAGTATTCTTGTGGGATGTGTAAGACTTAGCACCGATGAATTGGGAGTTTCTCCCCCTTTCCTTGAACTATGTGCCAGCATAGGGATGGATATTATTCGTCTACTTGTTATGATATGACATGTCTTGATATGATTATTGTAAATCCTTCCGAAATGGGGGTCCCGTAAGGAAGGTGACCATCCACCGAAATGGAGAGGCTCGTAATGTGTGATGTAGATTACCTTTGGCAAGTAATCTTCTCCCTACTGGAGGGAGGTCCCAATCGGTCCAATTCATGTAATAGCTGGCATGGATTTGGTTTTTCGGTTATAGTCCATCCCCGCTATATGTACATAGGAGCATTTTCGCATTTGCACGCACCACGCATTCCATGGCAACTTGTATGTCAAACTCCCTTGCTTATATGATCCTTAGCTTGTGTATTATGTGCCCTTGTCATCTAACATTGATGTGCAGGTCTGGTAAGTCATTTGCATTACATACCCGCATACTTAGTACATTCAAATGTACTAACACATACTCTATGCCTACATGATTTTACCATTTAAGGACCGAGCAGTTTGAGTAACAGCCGCAGGATGAATAGTCCCTCTTGAAGATATTTCTGTGGTGAGCCCTATCTTCCGAGGGCAAGCTTTTGCTTCTAGTATTGCTATGTATGTGTATTTTGTTGAGGGTGAGACCGGAACTTTTCATGGCCCCCGTTCCTCGACTAGAGGCATATGTTGGGAACTATATAAAACTCTTCTCATTTTGTTCCCATAAATGAATGGTCTTCCCTTTTGACTTTAGATTCCACTATTTAATTATCCGTCTTGTATGCCTTGAACCTGCTATGCGAATTTTGGAATTTTGAGTCTTGTTTGGGGACTATCGGGTCCCCATTCGCCGTGTCACATTTAGGCCCCGACCCTGGGTCGTGACAGTAAGGCTAAACTAAAGCATGAATCTGTTCTTTCATGTTCCCTATTGATGGTAATAGAATGATTGTAAAGATATTGAGTCTTTATGCATGTTCTTTGAATGTCTTCTTGTAAATTATACATATATTTTTATGTATTTTCATATGTTGATGATCATCATGAACTGATTTTACTGGATAAATACTTTTACATGAGTTATTTCATAAAACCCTATATGTTACTTTGTAAAAGAAAGCATGAATAAACATCTGAATTGAGTCTAGAGCCTTGATTTGAGAATGTTGATTGTGATTATGATGTGAGCATGATTATAGGTTGATAGAGCCTGATGGTTCTAAGAGCCTTCATAATTGAACTCTAAAAAATGGTTTAATTGATTGTTCCTGTAATGATTGGTCTAAGCTCCTTGAGAGATTGATTGAGAATTGAGTTGATGAAATGACCGATATGATGGGCCGGAAAGCCTTATTGAGATAGAGTTGATGGAACGATAAGAGTCTTTATGAGACTAATTGATATGATTGATTGAGATGGATGGTGTTGTATGTTGATGGGCTGAACAAAGGGCCAAAGAAGGATGGAAGGGGAGCTATGCATGTGGGTGACATGGACATTAGAAGGTTGATGACTTATGTGCAACAAGCGGATGAGGAGAGACAACAAGACAGGGAAGAGTACAGAAATAAGAGGGACAAGACATCCAGCCATGACGTTGGGATGATAAGGAATGAGAATGGTAATAGGTTGCAGTCAAGGCCAGCACCATCATATGCTAGTGCACTTTTGCCCAGAAACAGGAATGAACAAAGGTCTTAGAAATAGTAACTTACAGAGGCCAGCACCATCATTGGGAGGTTGATAAATTATGTACAACAAGTTGATGAGGAGAGGCAACAAGATAGGGAAGAGTACAGAAATAAGAGGGCTAAGACATCCAACGATCACGTTGGGAAGAGAAGGAATTGGAATGGTAATAGGTTTTAGTCAGGGCCATCACCATCATCTGCTAGTGCACTTGTGCCCATAAATAGGAATGAACAGAGGTCTCAGAATTTTGGAGCCCAGGGATCTCAATCACAGGCCAATGTGTCTCAAGGCTCACAGGGTAAGCCATCATGTGGTAAGTGCGGCATATTACACTTAGGGAGGTACCATGAGGGGAGTGATGCATGTATTAAGTGTGGCCAATTGGGTCACTTTCAAAGAGATTGTCCAAAGTGGGTTGATCGGGCTCAGTCCTCTGCACCAACCCCACCAGCTAGAGGAAATCAGAAAGGTTCTATGTCAGGCGCAGGCAGAGCTACAAACTGTTTGTATGCCATGGGTAGTTCCTAAGATTAGGAGAACTCCCAGATGTTATAACGGGTATGATTTGAGTCTTTACTCTTGATTGCTATGTTTTGATGGATCCTGGTGCCACATTTTCATTTGTATCTCCTTATGTGACTAGTAGATTTGATATAATTCCTGAGTGTCTTCTTGAACCCTTTGATGTTTCTACCCCAGTGGGTGAGTCTATACTAGGTGAGAGGATCTATAGAGATTATGTAGTTTCTATCCATCATAAGGATGCTCTTGTTGATTTGATTGAGTTAGAGATGATTGATTTCGAAGTGATCCTCGTCATAGATTGGCTTCATGCCTGTTATGCCTCCATTGATTGTAGGACCCAAACCGTTAAGTTTCAATTCTCGAACGAACCAGTACTAGAGTAGAAGGATGATTTTGTTGCACCTAAGGGTAAGTTTATTTTCTACCTTAGGGCCAGAAAGCTAATCTCTGAAGATTGTATTTACCACCTCGTGTTAGTTAAGTCTGATTATGTTGAGCCTCCTACTCTAGAGTCAATCCGGATTGTGAATGGGTTTCCTGAAGTATTTCCTGCGGATTTGCCTGGAAACCCTCCTGATAGGGAGATTGACTTTGGGATTGATATTCTCCTCGATACCCAACTTATCTCGATTCCATCTTATAGGATGGCCCCCGCTGAGTTGAAAGGATTGAAAGAGCAATTGAGAGATTTGTTAGAAAAGGGCTTTATTAGGCCTAGTGTTTCTCTATGGGGTGCTCTTGTCCTATTCATGCGAAAGAAAGATGGGTCTCTCAGAATGTGTATTGATTATAGGAAACTAAACAAGGTCACGATAAAGAATAAATATCCTCAGATGATTTGTTTGACCAACTTCAGGGTGCCTCTTTCTTCTCAAAGATAGACCTTAGATCTGGCCATCATCAGCTGAAGGTAAGGGAATGAGACATCCCAAAGACAGACTTTAGGACTCGGTATGGCTATTTTGAGTTCTTAATCATGTACTTTGGGTTGACAAATGCGCCTGCAACCTTCATGGACTTGATAAATAGGGTATTCGGACAGTATAATGATATGTTTGTAATCGTATTCATCGACGATATTTTAGTGTATTCAAGAGATGAGGAGGAACACGCCAATCACCTCAGAATTGTCCTCCGAACACTTAAAAACCACGAGTTGTATGCAAAGTTTTCAAAGTGTGAGTTTTGGCTCAAGTTAGTAGCTTTTCTACGTCATATTGTTTCGAGTGATGGTATTCGAGTAGACACCAACAAGATTGAAGCAGTTAAGAACTGGCCTAGACCGACCTTTCCAACTGACATAAGAAGTTTCTTGGGGTTGGCAGGCTACTACCGCAGGTTTGTTGAGGTATTTTCTTCCCTATTCTCACCATTGACTAAATTGACTCAGAAGACGGTCAAGTTTCAGTGGTCTAATGAATGTGAGAAGAGCTTCCAAGAGTTGAAAACAAGATTGACTACTGCAGCATCTTTAACCTTTCCTAATGGGATAAAAGACTTTATGATATACTATGACGCATCTAGAGTTGATTGGGTTGTGTGTTGATATAGAGGGGAAAAGGGATAGCATATACTTCCAGAAAACTTAAGGTTCATGAGAGGAACTATCCAACCCATGATCTTGAGCTGGCAGCGGTGGTATTTGCACTTAAGATTTGGCGCCACTACTCATATGGGGTGCATGTGGATGTGTTTACTGACCACAAGAGCCTGCAGAATGTCTTCAGTTAGAAAAAGTTCAACCTACGGTAGAGGAGATGGTTGGAGTTTCTCAAGGACTATGATATGAGAATTCTCTACCACCCAGGTAAAGCTAACATTGTTGTTGACGCTCTTAGCAGGTTGTCAATGGGTAGTACTGCCCATGTAGAGAAAGGAAAGAAGGAATTGGCTAAGGAGGTGCATAGATTGGCCCGGTTGGGGGTTCAAATTGAAGAGAATGATGAAAGAGGAGTCAATTTCCAGAACGGGTATGCTTCATCTTTAGTAGCGGAGGTGAAAGAAAAGCAAGACCAAGATCTTTTTCTAGTTTAGTTGAAAGAAACGGTCCATAAAGAGAAAGTGATGATTTTCTCCAAAAGGGGAGATGGTGTGTTGAGATACCAGAGTAGATTGTGCGTTCCAAATATTGATGGTGTTCGAGATAGAATTATGGTTGAAGCCCACAGCTTTAGATATTCCATTCATCCTTAGATCTACCAAGTCTATTGGTGGAGTGGAATGAAGAGGGATACTGTTGAGTTTGTTTTCCAAGTGTTCAAATTGTCAATAAGTTAAAGTTGAGCATCAAAGGCCATGTGGATTGGCTCAGAACTTTGAGATTCTCGAATAGAAGTGGGAGATGATCAATATGGACTTCATTACCAGCTTGCCAAGGTCCGAAAGCAACATGATTTGATATGGGTGATTGTGGATAGGATGACCAAATCAGCTCACTTCTTGGCAGTCAAAACGATTGACATTGCAGAAGAGTGTGCCAAGTTGTACATCTGCAAGATTGTAAGGTTGTACGTAGTTCCCTTGTCCATCATCTCGGATAGAGGATGGAGTTGTTCACATCCCAATTTTTGAGATCTTTTCAGAAAGGATTAGGTACTAAGGTGAACTTGAGTACTGCTTTTCATCCTCAAACGGATGACCAAGTAGAATGTACAATTCAAACATTAGGGGACATGTTGAGAGCTTTGTCCTTAACTTCAAAGGAAATTGGGATGACCATTTACCCTTGATTGAGTTTGAGTATAACAATAGTTATCATACGAGTATTCAGATGGCTCCTTATGAGGCTTTGTAGGGGAGAAGATGTAGATCACCAATTGGGTGGTTTAAGGTTAGAGAAGCGAAGTTGATTGGACCCGATCTTGTCCATCAGTCGATGGAAAAGGTAAAGGTTATTAAAGACATATTGAAGACTGCACAGAGACACCAGAAATCCTACACCGATGTGAGAAGGAGAGACTTAGAGTTAGAAGTGGGTGATTGGGTATACTTGAAGGTGTCACCCGTGACGGGAGTCATGAGATTTGGAAAGAAAGGGAAACTGAGTCCACGCTGTATTGGTCCCTATCAGATTATGAAGAGGATTGGGAAGGTTGCTTATGAGTTAGAGTTGATTTCTGAGCTTGACGCAATTCATTCAGTTTTTCACGTTTCGATGTTGAAGAAATTCTTGGGAGATCCTTCATTGATAATCCCTATTGAGAGTATTGGAGTGAAGGATAGCTTGTCTTATGAAGAGATTCCAGTCCAAATCCTTGATCGTCAGGTTCGCAAATTGAGAACCAAGGAGATAACCTCAGTGAAAGTCCTGTAGAAAAATCAATTCGTTGAGGAAGTCACGTGGGAAGCTGGGGAAAATTTGAAAACTAAATACCCGCATCTATTCATTCCTGATGATGAGAATGTTAAAGGTAATGTCCTTACTCTTGATTTGAATTGATTTGTCTATCCCTAAGTTGACTTGTCTATTTTTGAGTCTGAATAGCGATTGTTTAGGTTGTTGATGGGTCAATAGTTTGATTTGTGAGTGATTGTTGAGAGGGGTCTTGATTTTTATTCGTGCCTTGATGTCCGCCTTTACTCTTTATTCGAGGACGAATGATTCCAAGGGGGAGATAATGTAACATCTGGTAAAATTATCAAAATATCCCTAGATGAGAGACGCTTGCATAACATGTCTTCCCAAACTCCGATGAGAAATCCCAGGCCGGAATTGCGATCAGCACGAAAAATTGTGTGGGATAATGGTTTTGGTTGATTTTTAGAGCAACTGGATCAAAGGATAATTTTTCGATGCGAAAACGCAATTCCAGGAAAGTGTGCGACATGTCCGCGATGCGGACTTGTCGCGGACTTACACTTGGATGTGATCCCAATATTTTCTACGGTATTAGAAAACTCGCTCGGAAAATTTTCAGCGAAAAACCCCAAAAATCGTCTAAGTCCGCGACACGGACTTGGTACACCGAGGCAAATTTTTTTCAGTTTTTTCATGAGGGGCATTCCAGACTTTTTTCAACCCCTCCTAAACTTAAAACACGATCAAAATAGGTCGTTTTGAGCGTAAAAAGGGTTTTCAAACCCATTCCTAAGCCTTTCTAAGCTTCTGAGAAAGACTAGGGCTAAAGAGAAGAGAGAAAGAGCGAGGATTCCAAAAAAAATTGAGGCGAATTCTAGCAAAGTTGACTGTCAAAACTCTACCAGGTATGTAAGGTTAAACTAAAGCGTGGATTTATTCTTCCATGTGCCACGTTGATGTAATAGAATGACTGTAAAGATATTGAGTCTCTATGTATGTTCTTTGAATGTCTTCTTGAAAAATATACTGGATGGGCAAGGCCCATGCTAACAGATCGAGTTGTACATAAAAATATATTGTAGGAGTAAATAACAATACTTTTTACCCGAAAAAAAGATGACGAGCTATTCGTCAAACTCTACAGCTTCCCTCTTTCCCAAGGAAATGTACACCCATCATTGCTCAGATATTTAAATTTTCTATGTCAAAATCTTGCCTTAACAGCACAATAGATTTATCAAAGGATGCATCTTTACATAAGGACGACAACAAAGTGTGAGGAATATATAAAGGGTGCAATTGATTCAACTGTGATCAGACAACTTTTTCAGAAGTAGTAAATTAAATCATGTGAAGAGGTAACCTTGACACAGGTTGTTTGAAATATGTTTTAGAGAGCAAATTTTCAGCAACATCTCTAGAGCCATAAGTTAGGTATCTTGACACTAATTAAAATCATATGTTACAAAACCTAAATAAACCAAGCTCAAAATTGAGTAAATAAGCTTATTACGTGTTGACTATTTGATAGGATTTACCAAGATTAATATAAAAACTGCGAATAAGGATTCTAACCCCCACAGCAATGTGGAATAGTTCGCATTAGCGCCAAACCCACAGGACGTCTGTGGAAGCGCGACACACTTTAACTTATTAAATGCATATTTTATGGAACACCTTTTAATTTATTATGAACTTTTATGAGTCATAAGTCACGCCAAAACTTCAGTAAAGTGCAATCCAATGACTTTGAAATATTTAGCAAGTTATGCGAGTACCAAACTACTGGAATACAGGTTTTATACCATAAATATCATATGTAGCATTATAATATTTACAATAGACACCAGTGTGTCATCCATTTGAATTACTTGGATCCATTGTTCTAGTAGTAGTGATAATACAATCCAAAAGCTTGAAGTTGTTCGGCGTTTTATGTAACATCATAACCATATCTTAATCTACAATAGCAGGGTGTACAATTGGAGTCCAGCCAAGCTTCTGCATTTCCAAAAATTGTGGCATAGCAAGATACGGAGGTACCTAGAACAACCTGTAAATATCAGTCATCCAAGAAAGTTAAAGAACATGGAGACAAAGCACATATGTTGTATTGTATCAAAGAACAGAAACCGGAGATCAAAAAGGCGTTGAAAAGTACGACATAAGACAATAGCTTCAAAACAAACAATCGCACCTCAACACAAGCTTATAGAAAACTAAAGGTCGGAAAATTTAGTTATATGGATATGGTGAATCCACTTTGTTTAAGATCACATTTAATATTGACCACTATATTCCCTAAAACAGATCACTTAACATCAACTCCAATTGAGTTTGACGAACAATTAGTTATGATATAAGCTAGACTCTAGACATATTAGTTGTTAGTATATTAACAAAATTAAGCAGGTAAGCATAACTCAGTGTCAACCAACAAGTTCAACATTCAAAATTTAACTTTATCAGCAGTCACGGCTCTAACAATGAAGGTAACTTAATAGTGAATATTTAGTTAAATAAAATTGTACTCACAACATACTTAGTTAAAAGTGGCTTGTCCATTGGCCGGAAAATCTAGAACGTCCAGGGACGCCAAGAAACTTGCAAAAAGTTGCATGTAATCTATCACTTCCTTTTCTGTACTTGCTAGTGTGACTGGCCCTCCATATTGAATGAAGTTATGCAGATTAAGATTCCCATAAATAATTCCTTTTCAGTCATCCAAAATACCAAAATAAGGAAGATATTTCCTGCAATTACAAAATGGTCACACATTCAGGTACGTAATCGTAAAAGTGGGTGAGGGGACAATAAACACTTGCAAAGTTGCAGAATCAATCACGGAAATCTATTTTAGGCAACCTTAGTGACTTCAGATTCTGTGGATCTGAGACACCTTAAGAATATTGTCCATACGCAATAATCTTCAGAAGAATCTCAATGTGGTGTTGCTAGAAATGTTATTCACAAATTTTCAGACGAATACAGATGACAGAGAACCAATCAGCCAAAATAAGCCGACAGTCTACTGGATGTTGAAGTGACAGTCTATATGATCAAAAAAATTCAGAGATAATACATCACCGACTCAAAACTGTAATAGTTTGTAATAAAAAACTGAGGGTAAAAATGTAAATTGATATTTTTCGCTCAAGTAGTAGAAAGTGAAAATCTTAGATGACTGTTTATCATAGTAGGGCCATTTGCAAACCAACAGAAACTGCTAGACCTCAAGATTATGGTCAAAGGAGGTGTAGTTTTCTTCATTAAAATTGAATAATGGAATATGGCAGTGATGAAGACGCTGACTGCTCCAATTCTAACATATATTTTTGTATTTGGTTCCAATTACAAACGAGTTAATAAAGTAGAAGGTAGCTATTTTTGCATGTATTTTATAAATTACCGTTAAAGCAGCGCAAGCAATATTGTAACTATGGAAGACTTCAAGTCTTCTTCATCACATGAATACTAATAACATAATTCATAGGCATATGACATTTCATGCTTCCAAATGTACAATTAAGTAGTTATTGCGTCAAAACCAATCAAAGATCACTGGTTGACTAACCTTTCACAGCTTTTTGGCTGGTGTAGGTGGTTCAATTGACAAACCACTACTTGAAGTTTCATTCTCAGCAATTGCTCCTTTCATCTCTGGTTCATTGTTGCCCATTGACTTGGCCTTTTTAGTGTTTCTTTCGTTGACGTTTAGTGGAGAGACAGGTTCCTTTTCCATGTAGGACAGAATTGTTAGATTTGATTGAGCAACATTAGAGCTTATCCAGGATGACTTTCTCAGTTAAATGCGGAATAGTCTATCCGACAACATCTCTTGGGCATGATTAACGCACAACAGTTGGCGCTGTAAACAGAGAAAGCCATTGCAAGAGTTAAACTATGTTTTGGACACGAAGTTGTGCAAATATTCTACGGTGTTTTACATGTTAGAAATGAGCAAACTATGGCTCCACCAAAATCAGAAGAATAGAAAACCCAAATCAGGAAGCATAAAGGAGATCTAAATGAACAGGTAGGAACTCTCTTATTCCTTTTTTTCCATATTTCAGTAATTAGTATTTTAGAAAACCTAAGTTGCTCAGGTTTTCATAAATGTCGAGGGGCACATGTTAGATCATTCAATTTTCTTGGAAATTGGGACACGTGTGACATTTTTGAAATTTCAGTTGACCCACCAGAAATGCACTAACCGTAAATAAGGACGACAACAAAGTGTGAGCAACATATAAAGGGTGCAATTGATTCAACTGTGATTAGACAACTTTTCCAGAAATAGCAAATTAAATCATGTGAAGAGGTAAACTTGAGGCAGGTTGTTTGAAATATGTCGTCTGCGTCATAGAGAGCAATTTTTCAGCAAGATCTCCAAAAATGAGGGCAGTTGTCGAACCACTTCCATCAATCAGATTAATTTGGAAGGTACATCTGTAATTTTATAGAGTTAGCTCTTGAAATATTGTGTGGATATATTGTATTTTGTAGCATTAAAATTTACGTCGAGGGAAAAGATGTAGTACCGAGGCACTAATGTTGTCTTCATTTAGCATTTGGGGCAATCAAACTCCCTTATATCTTTGGTGCGCTTTTCCTGTTTGCAGCCCGAACACTCCCAACACACAAAACTTTTGAAGGTCATCTGATATTGACATTTCTGCATCAATGTAGAAGACGCCAACCTGTGGAGGGACCAAAAGTTGTATATGTTACTCCACTCCACGTGTAGATATCCATCAAACTTACTGAAGTTTGTGCGGCAATTTTTGCAATGGAGATAACTGAATGGGCATCAGGAGTCATGGCAAGAGTCGCAGATGACCTTGCAAAGCTGCCCAACATACGGCCTGAAAGCAGGTGTTTGTTTGTTTTGGCCCTATTCACAGCAGAGAAATTGTTAAATATGTTGTTCAATAGTACATTAAAGGTAGACATGAAGACTATGAAATCTGTATAAGTTGAGAAGTTCTAATGCCTGTGGGTAAGGAGAATTAATGCATATTGTTGAGTTAAATCTTGTCTGCAATGATAAACCTGTGCAGATAGAATGATTTTGCATCAATGCATATCATAATAAGTATATTCAAGTGAAACATTGTAATAGATGGATACCTTGGTAAGGAGAAATTCTATGTCCTTCCGAGAATCACGGGCAACTCTTCATCCTGCTTCATTTTAGCCTCCAATTCAGTTCCTTCAATTTCGTCAAAATCGTCCCATAAAGTGAGCAGAAACTGATTTTGTCTGACAGTACAAGGGAAGTATGTCATTTTTCTCCGAATCTCTTATAAGAATGTAGAAAATTCAGTAGTTATACTTACCATCATCATTAACAGTAACCTCGCGACACCTAATCTGAGTACGACCTGCATATTTCAAAGGGCCACAATGGAGGACAACTCCTATAAAATCTGGAATGGAAAAAATAAGCATATGTTAGTTCTTTACATGTGCATCCATAAATTTCAGTTGGCATATGACTTGAGACCGAAGGATATACCAATTTCTATGCCAGGAGCAGGAGTCATATGACTGAGCTGATCAAAAGCTGTGATATTTAGCTTGGTTGGCGGATGAGGTAGTGCTTTGTCAAGCTCGGCAGTAGGTTTGACATGTTCAACTATAGTTTCTTTGTCAATTACCCAATAAACTTTATTTATTGGTCTTCCGTATGTAGCCGCTGAAACTTTTACTCTTGCAATGGAGATCAGATATGTATTGAAGAGAGTAAGTTTCGCTGCATAATATTCGATATCATCATCATAGACAACTGCCCATATTTGTTGCTCCTGTAAAGACACTGAACTTTCAGAGATGCAAGTAAATAGTATATTTATGCAAAGAATGTGAGATGTTACTACTGAAGGTGAGAGTACCTCTTCATCTTCCAAAATCAGATTTTCTTCTCCTGGCGACTCGTATCGATGATTTGGACTTTGCAGGTCCAATCAGGAGTGTCAAGTGTAATTTGGTCGATGCTCAACCTTAGCTTCATATGGCCACCAAAGATATCTTTATAACACTGGGCAAGAAGAGTCAGGGAGCTACAATAGTTAAATTTTTGTTCAACTTGCAAGCTTTTCCTAATGGTTCTATATGCATGCAAAGTTAAATACCACCGGTTGTTAGATTCAAGTAGCCCAAACTTGAATGCACAGTTAAAGGCAGGGTGAAAATTGATTTAAGGCATACAATCCAACACCTTGATTTAAGGCTCTTAAATTGTAAGTTCTTCCTAATGGTGATATGTACATGCACACTTAAATACCATAGAATTCTAGAATCTGACCCAGACTTTAAAAAGGAAGTTAACCTCTATTTTTAATTTGTCAAACTCCTTATGGAACTCTTCAAGATGTTTCTTTAAATCTTCGGTGCATATAGAACCAAGTTGGATTCTCGACCCACTCATCATTTATCGATTCGTATTGTATAAAGAACTTTTTTTTTGATATTATTTGCATTGTTTGCTTTCTTCATCTCGCTAATAATTGGAAGTATCATAAGAACGTTTATGAAGACTGTAAACAAATAACAAGTAAAAAGAGAAAACGTTAAAAGAATATCAACAAGAACTTTGGAGAAGACATGGGCAAAATTTATTTTGGGGGCAAATTAATAAGAAAGAAATTCTATCTATTTTAATTTTCCACTTGATTTTATAAGAGGAGAAACCTATTTAAAGAGATTATCTTTATAATTATATTACCAAATATAATATTTGAAGTGTTCTTATAGGAAGATAATGAATTTTGATAGATGAACATACGTAGAAATGGTAAAAAGTTAATTTTTACGCTTAATTTAGTGAGATGAAAAGAATTTGAATCTATTCTAAAGAGGCTTGGATAACAGGAAATAAAATCATGCTTTAGGGTTTGTTGATTAAATTGTGCTGTCCGTGTAGAGACTTTATTTGTTATTTTGATTGTTTTGTGAGAATATATTTATCTAATTGCACGTGATAAAAGTTTGTAACACTATTTCACTTATGATGCCCAAGACAGGGCTTTAATTGTGAATTATGACATATTTTGAGAAATAAAAAGCTTTTGAAAATGTGATTGTTTAATTCAAAAGAACTTCTTCCCATTGTTTATAATTGAGGATGTTGATCATAATTTGGATAAGTTTTGACAACTTTGAACCTTTTGTGTACATGTGGAGATGAATATAATCTCCATGCTTGTGTACAACATGCATTCATTCTCACTCATCAATATCATGAATCATATAAGTTGAGAAATGTAAAAACATCTTTTTTAGAAAGAAAATGAGACACACCTTTAAAATTCTTGACCATGAGGTAGGTGGCAAAGAGGATGAGATATTGAGATTGTGATGAGGTATATGATCTGCGAGGCCCCCATGGATCCTGTTTGGTAGCTCAACTCAATAGGTGTATATGACAAGTTGTGCAATAGACTTGATCTCACTGTACCACCCATGCATTTCATCACTCCATCTCATTGCCTTGCATGATATTGATCGTTGAGTATTTGATTTATCCGATGATGTTTGATAATACTTGAACATATGTATTTGATTAGTCGCACCGTTTTATATAAAATAGGCGGCATCGATGTCAGGGTGGAATTTTTTGTGTTCAGGTGGAAGCGTTCCTTAGTTTATTGCACAACTTGATTAATTCCTAATATCTAGTCCGTCTAACCTATTGGAACATGTGAATTGTACTCACCTCTACTTCTATATGTCCCTTTTAATGTAGATTCTAGTTATGATCATCCTCGCGACAATTGAGTATTTTTAGTGAATAATTCATATCAAATTTAAAGATCCTGAATCACCATCAATTTTATCTTTCATTATAGTCTTTACTTCTATTTAGAGACTATGATAATATAAAATAATTGCCATATAAAATGGAACGAAAGAAGTACCATATTTGGAGGTGATGATGAATGATTTTTAAATTCGTAATTGATTTGCTTTAGTAATAAAACTAGTAATTAGGAAATATTTGTCTTTGTTGGTTTTAAAGGTCTATCATTAATTAAATTTTTTTAAAAAAAAATTAACTTCTTATTCTTGTAAACATTAAAAAGACTAAAAACCAAAATCACGAAAACTATAATACATTTCAATAAAGTCAAAGTACCAGAAACATTTATAACAACTAAATCTAAAAGAAAAAAAAACGTAACATTTGCAATACTACTAGAATTTACAAAGAGAAAAATATAATTATTGTATTCTAATAATGTGATTTCACATGAAATCTCTTGGGTCCAAATTTACTTTTCATCATGTATTGTCTTCACAAAATTGACAAAATTTGCCAACTCTTCATACTGCAAAAAGAGAAGAAAAAAAAGAGTTTAGATATTTGATAGAGCATTTTATAAATGAATATTTGATGAAAAGGAAATTAACCTTCATTTTTAATTGATCAAACTCCTTATGGAACTCTTCAAAATATTTCTTTAATTCTTCAGTACATACAGAACAAGTTGACTTCTTGATCGACTCATCATTTATTGATTCGTATTCTAGAAAGAACCTTTTCTCTTTGACATTATCTACATCGTTTGCTTTCTTTATCTCGCTAACAATTGAAAGCATCATCAGAACGTTCATGAAGACCATAAAACAAATAATAAGTAAAACGAGAAAACGTAAAAAGTACATTGATAGAAACTTCGAAGACACTGGCAAAAATTATCTGGTTTAATCTTCTACTTGCTTCTTATAAGAGGGGAGACCTGTTTAAACAGATTATTTTTATAATTATATAACCAAATGTAATATTTGAAGTATTCTTATATAGGAAGAGAATGAATTTGATAGGTAATTAACATATGTAGAAATGGTTAAAAAAATTTAATTGTTATGCATAATTTAATGAGATGAATTAAATCTGAATCTATCCTAAAAAGGCTTCAATAATAGAAAATAAAAATATTTTCAACGCCAAATTACAAAGTTGAAATTTAATAATTACTTTTCTAAATATAGGTAACCTTCCTCGTAAATTAAGTTAATTTAATTAACGTAATAAACCTAAAAAATGAGTTAACCAAATGATCATTTAAAAGAAGCTTAATCATCCAATTATTTTAGATTCTTTTTACTAGCCATATCTATTTTTCAAAAAAAATTTCTAAAGAATTATGTCGATGGGCCGATTTTATAAAGATTAAATTACGCAACTAAGTAAATATATACTACTTAATCATTTTATCATATTTTAGAAGAAGTTAGTAGAGAATAGGTAAAAATGTTAAAAAATGTGGAAGAGGATAGAAAACTGATGAATATAAAAGAACAAATGAAGAGGGTGAATGGACAGATGAGAAAAGTTCAAAGAGGGTGAATTTCATATTGATGAGGAAATTTCATATGCTGGGTTTATGATTTTAATTATTGATACTTGTATACTAAATTAGTTATAAGCGTTCATGTTTGTACGGGTTTAAGATATATTGTTTTTTTGTTTCGATTTATGATGCTGATAGATTTTTTATATATATATTTAAAAAATTTAAATTGTCAATTATAAGACTTATAGTCTTTATATTTTATGTTACTCTCTCTGTCACAATTTGTGTGGCATTGATGGAATTTCAAGAATCAAAATTGTAAATTAACAATTATTAACAATATATATATATATATAAAGTTTTTGGTTTATTTATATTATATATTCTTTTAACAAATATTTTCCTTTTGACACAAATATAATCGTCGAAAAATATTAAAATAATTATTTAATTTTATTTGTTAGTTTAAAAAGAAAGACTTAATTTGTGATTGTGTATACGTTTTATCCTAATTCTTGTATGTACACAATTTAAAATAATTGATCAGTATAATATAGTAAAATTACAGTTGAAGCAGTCAAAAATATAATTTATTAAGGCTAATATTGTAAAATCACAATTGAAGTAGCTGAAGAAACCTAAGCAAACAGCTGAAACATGCCAGTTGGCTTAAAAAAAAAAATCACAAAATCTACGAAATATTTTTATGAACTTTATATGATAAAGAGGTAGAAGCAGACAACTCAAGTACGCATATATTGACGGAGAATTACCTGCTTATTCACTCTTCTTATATAGTAATATTGTTGTCACATTAATTTATTCCTTACTTTTTTATTAAATAATATAGATTCCTTATTTTATTTTGATTAAATAATGTTGACTCTAGATGATTATGGAGATAAAGAAAATGGTAAGCCTTCTCGTAAAAAGAAAATAGATCCATGTAAGGCCTAGATGCCCCCCATGGATCCATATATATGAGCCCCAACTAGACTATATCACATCATGGCCCTAAGTATCTAAATGGATTCTTTACAAGAAAGAGTTATTTCTATCAAAGAAGGGATCATAACCTCCATTCAAGAAGTTTATGTATTCATTGACGATTTGACCGACCCTGCTTTTGCTATGATATTTACACATTTAGATGCTACTATCGTACTATCAAGAGGAATAGCTGCCAAAGGTATTTATGCAGTAGTAGATCCTTTAGATTTGTTGGTTTTTTTAATAGAATGAATGAAGCAGCAAAAACGATTGAAAGAGTCTCTCAATGGATTGAAATGCTTTCAACAATTTTATTAAGCATTGAGGGGTTTTAAATAACCAATATGAACATAAAATCTGCAAAAATTTAAAAACAACCTAAAATATCTTAACAACTCAAACAACCTAACTAAAATTCAAAATTCAAATTTATCTTAAAACTAAATAACTTATTTTATTAAAAACTAGTGTTGTAACTAAAAGTAATTAATCTCAACAAGATTCTACGTAAACCATGCTTCAACCTTCGATCCGAGGTGAGGATCATTATGAAATCGCCCAAAGAGTTAAGCAAACTTTACAACATTACAAAGAACTTAAGGACATTATAGCTATCAATGGTTGGACGAATTATCCGAAAAAGGATCGCTTACTCATAGGTAGAGCGCGAAAAATTTAGCGTTTCTTATCACAACCCTTGGGGCTCGATGCCAGTGCCGTTCTAAAGCAAAAACTTAATGAATTTAAGGTCATAAGTTTATTAAGTAAATTCAAGCACTATACATTTGTAGATTGGTTATGAATTTATTCTTTGCTGCAGAAACACTGTGCATGACTTCTCGAGCGTGATGAAAAATGGTCGTCAACTTTCAGTTTAGAGCCATGAAAAGACTATCTAGCTTGTTTTGGGATGCCCATACGATGTCGAAAGAACTTGCTCAGGTGCTATCAAGTGAGGCTGGTAACCATCTGCCTCTGAAACAACTTTCCTCAAAACAGAAGGTAATGGCGGTGTTAAGTTGTTTAATTCTAACAAGTGTAGACATGTGTGAAAGTTATGCAATCATTGAGACAATTTCTTTTCATACTTAAGGGTAGAAATATATGTATAGAAAGTAAGATGCATGTTCTTGGAATTTGGGGAAGTATGCTTATATTGTTCTATCAACAAATAGCTAGCAGAAAACACATCAAATCTACCTTCAGGTTCTATTTCATGAGAACATCAGAAGGGTGTCCCATGTTCTGCATACTGACACTAAGTTTGAAATAAAATCAAGCCATTAAGTTATAGTCTTTCTTTGAAATCCAACAATAGATTGTTAGGACTTCTCATAACCAAAAATTGAAAAGTAAAAGCTATGAATATAGTAAATTTTCAAATAAAGTAGTATTCAATTTGTATTATGTGCTTTACAATTGTGTACTCTCCAATGTACATCTTTCTAAAGACTATTTTTGAGCTAGCATTTACAAAAAGAATGTTCTCCTTGACTCAATAAACAAGAAGCTGCCGGCTTCCACTTTCTTGGTGCGAAGAAAATGTTGAACAGCAACATGAAGGAATCGAGAGGAGCAATGCTTTGTGAAGATCTCCAGAAGATACACCTTTCTTGATTAGTGAAATGATGTAGCTCATGAAGGCTGAATCACAGGGTAATGTTATAGGGCCATCACTTGGCAACCCAAACTCTTCTTCGGACATGTTTAAAAGTCGCCTAATGACCTCATTTTCGAGGTAAGACAATGGAACGAGAAAGCGAGCTTGATCAGATGTATAGACCACAAAATGGCCTTTTGCGACAATCGAGGATGAAGATCCACTACAACTGTCTTCATCACTACCATTTCTTGGAAATGAAATCCTCTTCCTCTGCATGGCTGCGAACTTCTGCCATCTCCTCGCCATCTTGATGAGCTTCTTAGCACTGAGCATTGCCATTTTCTCTTGAAAGACTGGAAAAAAGAAATAAAATAAGAAATTTAGAGACCTCTGAAGGCTGAATTGATGGTGTTTGTGCTTGATGATGAAAAAGAATCAAGATTGGTGGATTATTTATACAAAATGGAGCTGAAGTTTTTGTCACTAACTACCGAAGGGAAAGCCATGTGCTGATGTCTGTTGGCCAAGTTGGTATGGGACCTTAAATTTGTGGATGAAGCTAATTTTGAACTATAAGATGATAAGTTTCTTCCTTCATTTTGATCAACAATGCCAACAATTTGAAGCCAATAAGTGAAGAATTGATGGTGAAGAGCATAACCATGTTCGTCTCCCTTCATTTTCAGGTAGATAGGGGACACTTTACTATCATCTTGGCTAGTTTTGCTAGAAAAACCACTTCATTAAAGTCATCATATGACTATTCTGTTTTTGTCTCTGTCACCTTATCCTTAAACCAGGTGATCCATGAAAAGTCTTCATGTTTATCAACTAAGAGTTTCCTTTGTTAAAAATCATGAGAAGAAGAGTGGGCTAGTCTTGTTCTTCAACAAATTTGTGGTCTGAATACTTTAGAGAGTAAGCAAAACCATGTGAACTTCATATGCCATAGTTTCTCCCTATAATGGTCACCTATTTCTCTTGACCAACACCACATATTTTGATAGGAAACTTGTCATAAAATTGTATGTTTGTACTAATCTCTCGGCTTGCGACAAACTTTCGTTTGAGTATTTCTAAAATCCTTCACTTTTTTATCTACTAATTAACTAGCATGTAAAAAAGAAAAAGAATAAGAGAGAACTAGATATTCTAGGGTTAACATAGAGTTTATAAAAATATAAAAATCAAGAAGTTTGAATTATCAGCCTCAAATTTTTTTTTTATAAAGGTATTCATATTCATCATCGTATATTATTAAAAGTGGGAAGCTTCAAACATCAAAGTTGGATTATCATTTTACCTCTATACTAAATCAAATATCTAATCAATTAAATAGTAAAATTTAAATTACTTATCAATTAACAACAACAACAACAACAACATACCCAGTGAAATCTCACAAGTGGGGTCTGGGGAGGGTAGAATGTACGCAGACCTTACCACTATCTCATAGCGGTAGAGAGGCTGTTTCCTTGGAACCCTCGTCCCAAAATTTAACTAAATTTAAAATTCATTTTCATACGTTTTTGTAGTCATTTTCATACGTTTTTTGTCTATAGATAATAATTACAAAGTCATTAACTAGTAAAACCTATTTATTATCTTGAAATTACTTTAATTTAGTAGTAGTTTTTGTAAAAGTTACTATTTGATGTCATTTGATTGTCATTTTGTATTTTTTGCAGGACATGTTTGTACCTTTTTTTTTTTTTCATTTCTTCTTTTTTTGTTAGATTGTAAAAGTTAAGTATAGTTGGAAAATTGAAATACAAATCAATATTAATCTTAAATAAATTTACTATGTCAATAATGTACCAGAAAAAGAAATATGAAAGCAATTCACCTGAAATAAAAATAAAAATAACATAATAAATGTAATGAGTCCTTTCATTACCTTCAATTACAAAGCTCTTCATACCAAGAATTAGAAGTACTTAAATGCATATGAATGAAATTCAAATAATCTACGATTTCAAGCAAATAAAAAACCTATATCATTATTCATATATGTTGAATCAACACTAAGTAGGAGAAGTCATTGGCATATATATTACTTGGTTCATTTATTTGAAGAACAAAAAAACAAATTTGATGTAATTATTGAGAAAAGCATATGAAAAGTCATTTTTTAAACTCTATATAATAATGAGTAAATAAAAAGCTAATTCAAATAGGGTTTCCATAAATCAAAGTTTTCTCTCCTTTTCTATTCATAAAACTATTTTCAATAATTATTTCTTACAGTTATCACCTGAACATTCTAAGGCTAGCACAAAAAATTCTATATATAGAATAAAAAATTGTCCCATATACTATAAGAGATTTTATGTTGCATTTCAAAATTCTCTACTTACATATGATGGTTGAAATCCTGAATCAAGAAAAGATCATGAAGTAGTCCTAAAAATAATTATTATAGTCCATTAAATAGTATGATAGTATTTTGGAGTCAAATATTTTCAAAGAAAATTAAATTTTCTTTTTGTTAGATAAATCCTTCAAAAATAAAGAATCCTCATAATTATATATTGCTATTTTGTTAATTTTTATATTAGTTGACTTTTTTCTTTTTTGTTTCTTTACTTTGTCGAATTAGTAAGATGGACTAAATGTTGCACTGCTTGAGCTTTAAAAGAAAGCATAAACATGAAACCCACTTATATTAACATGAAAATATGTTATAAAGTTCCTTTAAGATTCTAATGTTCATGAGAGAATTTTTGTAATACTTCTATCAAATTTTTGTATTGGTAAGATTAGCTTTATCAATTTCTATACATATATCTAATTATAGATATGATAGATTATTCAAATTTTATAATTAAATGTATTATTAGTACACATGATTGTATTGTATAAGCAATTTTCATTGTATGCCAGAAAATATAGAATTATAGTTTTAGAATAACGATTAAATACATTTATATAACAATTTGAATTCCAATTGTTGAAAGTTTTGTTAGGGTCATCCCATTTGAAAAACTTTATCTTTTGAAAGGATATGATTAGGCAATTTTTTTTTAATTCTATTTTATTATTTGAACACATTATCTAATAACTCGTTGATATATGGTACACGCTCGCCCAAAAACTAGTATATACTAAAAAGGAATGTTGGCCTATCAAATGTAACTTGATATATTTCATCCTTATCATTTTCTTCAAGTCTGTCCAAAATCACTTGGAAGTTCATCATGGATTTGTTGGATTGTGTCGAAGTTGTTACATTGTTGCATGTTATTCTACTTTGCCACTATCATCGGAAGGTGCCTTGGAACAGATTCCTCTGTCACATTACCATTCCAGCTGTGATTTCTACCATGATATTTTTTGGGGGTTTTCTGTTACTTTGTTGCCTAGAAAGATATCGGCATCCCTAGCTGCATTTGCAAACGATATCTCCATCCTCGCCTTCCTCAAATATGTCATCTCCTTAGAGGTTGTCAAACCTCTTTGAAGACTATCACTTCCCACCAATTGTTTAGATTGTGTGTTAGTATTAATTGAAGAAAGGGGAATTATAACACCACACGTGAAGTTTTTATGCAACCTGATAAATTGTTACGAATTGGAGACTTATTTGGTCGATGACTGAATGGACATAGTTGAATGTTACTTGATTGATCTTCTTAGTTTCAAATTTTCATATTGTTTAAGTCTTTCTTCAATCAAGGAGGTGACAGAATCCAACATTAGATTGTTAGGACTACTCATAACCAAATTGAAAAGTGAAAGTCATGAATATGGTAAATTTTCCAATAAAGTAGTACTCAATTTGTGCAATGTTCTTTACAAAATATTGTGTACTCTTCAATGTATGCCTCTCTAAAAACTATATTTGATAAATATGTTGATGCTAATTTGGAAGACAGAGCCATGAGGAACTTCAAATGCTGTTGTCTCTCACCTCTGCCACCTTAATGCAGATACTTCGGCGAAGCCTGATGTGGGATGCCTGCTGGATATGTCGATATGGGGCCTTAAGTTTGTGGACGAATCTTGTTTGAAAGGATGAAATATAATGAGATTCTTCTTTTCTTCATTTGGTCTGCGACTGAATCGAGTGATTAGATCATAAGGCATAAAGTTGATTTTATATAATTGAGACTATAAAATTTGGGTTTGAGATGCAGTTGAATGTTGATTGATTGATCTCCTTAGCTTCAAATTTTCATATCATCTAGTCTTTCTTCTATCAAACAAGAGCTAAAATTCAACATAAGATTGTTAGGACTACTCATAACAAAATTGAAAAGTAAAATCCATGAATATGGCAAATTTTCAAATAAAGTAGTTTTTAATTTGTATGATTTGCTTTACAATTGTGTACTCTTATATTTCCACCTCTATAAAAACTATTTTTGATCTTGGCATTTACAAAAATAATGTTCTCCTTGACTCAATAAACAATAAGCTGCCGGCTTCCACTTTCTTGGTGCGAAGAAAATGTTGAACAGCAACATGAAGGAATCGAGAGGAGCAACGCTTTCTGAAGATCTCCAGAAGATACACCTTTCTTGATTAGTGAAATGATGTAGCTCATGAAGGCTGAATCACAGGGTAATGTTATAGGGCCATCACTTGGCAACCCAAACTCTTCTTCGGACATGTTTAAAAGTTGCCTAATGACCTCATTTTCGAGGTAAGACAATGGAATGACAAAGCGAGCTTGATCAGATGTATAGACCACAAAATGGCCTTTTCCGACAATCAAGGATGAAGATCCACTACAACTGTCTTCATCGCTACCATTTCTTGGAAATGAAATCCTCTTCCTCTGCATGGCTGCAAACTTCTTCCATCTCCTCGCCATCTTGATGAGCTTCTTAGCACTGAGCATTGCCATTTTCTCTTGAAAGACTGGAAAAAAGAAATTAAATAAGAAATTTAGAGACCTCTGAAGGCTGAATTGATGGTGTTTGTGGTTGATGATGAAAAAGGATCAAGATTGGTGGATTATTTATACAAAATGGAGCTGAAGTTTTTGTCACTAACTACCGAAGGCAAAGCCATGTGCTGATGTCTGCTGGCCAAGTTGGTATGGGACCTCATATTTGTGGATGAAGCTAATTTTGAAATATAAGATGATAAGTTTCTTCCTTTCTTCATTTAGATATGTTGGATCATGTTGAAGTTGTTACATTGTCACATATGATTCTACTTACTCGCATCGGACAGTGCCTTGGAAGAAACTCCTCTTTTACCGTACCATTCGAGCTGTAACTTCTACCATGATATCTTTTTTGCTTTTCTGTTATTTTGTTGCCTAGGAAAGCTATCGGCATCACTAGCTTCATTTGCAAAGAATATCTCCATCCTCGCTTTCTGTCAAATAAGTTGGCAGATTTGGTCATAATCTGCTCCATCAATGAGCTGACAGATTTGATAGTAATATGGGATAGAATATATTATTCTAGGAAAAAGGTTTAGAGAAAATCCTTTGATTCAAGGATCTCCTTAGGATTAGGGATTGATTAGTTTAGATGATTTTACTTGTTCTCTTATAAATACTATACAAAACTATTAATAAAGATATACCTTTTTGCAATATCTGAAATTTCATGGTATAAGAAGGGGACTTTTTACCCTAATATCATATGGATAAAACAGCCTTCCACGGAGATCATCTTTCTGAAACATCAACAGAACACAAGTTCTTTTCTCGAACTACTACAGAAAATCAGAGGCACTGCTTCTCACATGCCCTTCCAGTTAACTTCTCATAATGAGAATAAATATCTGGAACAGGCACAATCTATAAAGCTTGCAATTGGTGGTCGTGGAAAGCTAGGACATTTGGCTGGAGAGACGAAATAAATCGAGAGTCGGAAACCCAAAGATGAACTCCTGGAGATGAGAGAATTCACTTGTGAGTAGTAGTAAGCTCATCCGGGGAAGAGTCCAACCACGAAGGTCTATTTTATGCAGTCTTACCTTGCATTTCTGACAGGGTCTATTTGAAGACTTGTAATTAGCTCATATTATTTTATCACGTAATTGTTATTGAAAATACCACAAATATGCTTGGAATGTTTACACAGGACATTAAATTTGTGGATTAATCATGTTTGAAATGATGGAAGATAATGAGTTCTTTCTTGCTTCTTTGGTCGACGACTCAATGGACCTCTCAATTACGAAATCAAATAACAGTGAGGACTTCTCAC
The DNA here is from genome assembly GCA_029948455.1 of Solanum rostratum. Classification (NCBI taxonomy): domain Eukaryota; kingdom Viridiplantae; phylum Streptophyta; class Magnoliopsida; order Solanales; family Solanaceae; genus Solanum; species Solanum rostratum. The sequence continues at coordinate 8,111,912 of CM057053.1, read as the reverse complement.
AAATAATAATATGTATTCTGAGGCATTTGAATGAAGAATAGAAATGTTAAGGATAGATTTTAAGTTTGTCGAAACCATGTGGTGCTGTCTGCTTTGGGATGTTACATACCTTCTACAGTCATCTCTTGACTTATTAGTTATGATATTAAGACTGGCCACATGCAAAAAGAAAGGATTGCCCTTTGTTGGGATGTGGAGTCTGATTAATATGTAAATGTTCTTTTTTTATATTAATGATCTCGCTGTTCAACCTCGGCGGTGAGGTTGCGGGGGCCGGGGAGCCCCCCCCCCGAAGGCGGGGTTCGGGGCGAAGCCCCGACCCAAATTTTAGGCTGTACTATCTTTTTATTATTCTCCGTGTATTCTATAACAGTGTTATTTATTAATATAAATGATGCATCACCCTGGAGGTTACCCACAAGGTGTTACCACGAATTGATTTTCTCTCTCTCTAGGTTTACTAAAACTGTCTTGATTCTTCAATTGTTCTTCGAAATCACTAAGTGTTGTTGTAATCGATGCTAACACTCTTTGCCCCTTTCCCTTGTCCAAAGCTGCTATGTACTGCTGCTATTGCAAATTAGAAAATCACGAGTTGAAGTTGGCATCAGCTTATACAGTTCTATCAACAAATAGCTTGCAGAAAACACATTAAATCTACCTTCAGGTTCGATTTCATGTAAACATCAGAAGGGTGTCCCATGTTCTGCATACTGACAGTAAGTTGGAAGTAACATTAAGCCATTAAGTTGTAGTCTTTCTTCGATTAGTGAGGAGCCTAAATCCAGCAATAGAATGTTAGGACTTCTCATAACCAAATTGAAAAGTAAAAGCCATGAATATGGTAAATTTTCAAATAAAGTAGTATTCAATTTGTATTATGTGCTTTACAATTGTGTACTCTTCAATGTACAACTCTCTAAAAACTATTTTTGAGCTAGCATATACAAAAAGAATGTTCTCCTTGACTCAACAAACAATAAGCTGCCGGCTTCCACTTTCTTGATGCGAAGAAAAAGTTGAACAGCAACATGAAGGAATCGAGAGGAGCAACGCTTTGTGAAGATCTCCAGCAGATACACCTTTCTTGATTAGTGAAATGATGTAGCTCATGAAGGCTGAATCACAGGGTAATGTTATAGGGCCATCACTTGGCAACCCAAACTCTTCTTCGGACATGTTTAAAAGTTGCCTAATGACCTCAGTTTCGAGGTAAGACAATGGAACTACAAAGCGAGCTTGATCAGATGTATAGACCACAAAATGGCCTTTTCCGACAATCGAGGATGAAGATCCACTACAACTGTCTTCATCACTACCATTATTTGGAAATGAAATCCTCTTCCTCTGCATGGCTACAAACTTCTGCCATCTCCTGGCCATCTTGATGAGCTTCTTAGCACTGAGCATTGCCATTTTCTCTTGAAAGACTGGAAAAAAGAAATTAAATAAGAAATTTAGAGACCTCTGATGGCTGAATTGATGGTGTTTGTGCTTGATGATGAAAAAGGATCAAGATTAGTGGATTATTTATACAAAATGGAGCTGAAGTTTTATTCCCTAACTACTGAAGGCAAAGCCATGTGCTGATGTCTGTTGGCCAAGTTTGCATGGGGCCTAAAATTTGTGGATGAAGCTAGTTTGATAAAATAAGTTTCTTGCTTTCTTCACTTTGATAACAACCAATCAGCTATAATATCAGCTCATTCCTGATACTTCTCACAAATGCCAACAATTTGAAGCCAATAAGTGAACACTTGCTGGTGAAGAGCAAAGCCATGTTCTTCTCCCTTCAGTTTCAGGTAGATGGGGAACACTTCGCTATCATCTTGGCTATTCTGTTTTGGTCTTTGTCACCCTATCTTTTGTCCAGGTGGTCCCGGAAAAGTCATCATCTTTATCTATTCTTGTGGATTTATCCGGAGAGTGTCCTTTGTGACAAATTATGAGAAGAAGAGGGGCCAAGTCTTGTTCTTCAATAAATTTGTGGCTTCAATACTTTAAAGAGTAAGCAAAACCATGTGAAACTTCATATGCCATGTCTCTCACTATAGAGGTCACCTGTTTCTCTTGACCACCACTAAATATTTTGATATGGAACTTTTGTGTGTGTGTATATATATATATGTATCTTCCACTTGTGCACTTCTAAAATCCTTCATTTTAAATTTTTTTACCAAGTAGGGGGTTGGGAGGACAGGGCTTAGATCTTAGCTTATCATTCTTAATGAGATAATGAGCCACTACCAATTTAGCAAGCCTGGAAATAAAAAAAAAAAAAAAAGAACCGGAGAGTACTAGATATTCTAGGATCATCATAAAATTTATATTACACTCTGTAATGATATTACAGAGAAGGATGCCTAAATCAATGAAAGTGTGAGCTATCAACCTCAAACTTCCTTTTACAATGGTGTGAACTAAAAAGGGAGGCTGGCCCTTCTAATCTAACTTGATCGATTCAATCCTTGTCTTCTTCTTCAAACATGTCCGCAATCACTTGAATTCATCATTTCGTCTTGGATTAATTGGGCTGTGCTGAAGTTGTTGACACTGTCGTATGTTCGACTTTGTTAGTGACATCAGAAGGTTCCTCGGAGAACCAACTCCTCTATCACCTTACTATTCAAGCTTTGATTTCTACCATGATATCTTTAGGTTTTCCTATTACTTTGTTTCCTGGGAGATGTCAGCATCCCCTCCATTTGAAAGGCATACATCTAGCATATTACATCCTCAACTATGTCATCTTCCCACCAATTATTTGGATTGTGTGTTAGTATTAATTGGAGAAAGGAAATTCTTATGCAACCTGGAAATTATTACGAATTGGAGACTTATTTGGGACCAAAATTGGAGCTTGAGCATCGAGTTTTTCAAATTTTGGAGGCAGCTAGATGAAGAGATTTGTCGTGCCAATATCTTACTTGAGCCAGACTTTATTTCAAGACTCGTTAATAGAAGCTGAAAAGAACTTTGTCTTCGACCATCCAGTGGTTGTATCAGAATACCTTGCAAAGAGGATGCATTCATTGATCTCACTTCCTCTTGAGGAGATCATGAGTAGGATCTAATTCCTTTGCACATGAAATTTTATAAAGTAGGACTTAAATATTAGAAAGAGATGACTGAGAGAGGAACTTTCACTCTATGGTTTAGAAACACAAGAACCTCGTAAATTCTTACATGATCAATTTATGAATTGAAAATATTCTAGCTCCGATTATTGAGTGGAGGTTAGTATCCAAAGGTAGTTAAGGAATATGAGTTAGTGAGGTGGTTAGGTTGGTTAAGAAGTAGTTAGAAGTGGTTAAATGTAATTAGCAAGTTAGTTAGTTATACAACTAATCTTGTATAAAAGGATACTTGTATCCTCATTTCTCTTCTATGAAAATACACAGACTCTCCATTCTCTCTCTCTCTGCAGTTCATTTTCTTCTTCTTTCTAGATGTAGACAGCTTCCATATGGAAGTTATCATGGTATCAGAGCACTGGTTCTAGTGCGATTCTAGAGGGAGCAAGACTAATTTTGAGAGAATTGAGTCCATCTCAAGTCTGTCTCGAAGCTGAAGATCAGGAAATTGAGCTTTGAGAAGCTCAAATTGGTGAAGGAGAAGTCAGAATCTGAGGGAATCGAGCATTGAGAAGCCCAGTTCCGTAGAAGATTTAGCTTTAAGGAGCTGAAATCTGAGAAATTGAGCCTTGAGAAACTCAAGTTTGTAGAAGAGGTAGCTGTGAGAAGCTGAAACCTGAGAAATTGAAAGCAACTGTCTAGTATAGCTGTAGATCAAGCATGTCGAGTGCCGAGGAGATACATGCAAATTCAGTTCCGTCAACATCGAGAAATACAAATCGAGTAGAGATCGATCATAATCATCCTCTCTATCTCTATGCGACTGATACCCCAGGTAGTAATCTCATCTCAATTCAATTGTCTGGATCTGAAAATTATGCGATTTGGAGTCGATCTATGACTATAGGTCTGTTAGGGAAAAGTAAATTGGGATTTGTGGATGGTAGATATACGAAGGATATGTTTGATGTGTCTTTGCATGACCAGTGGGAGAAAGTAAATGCTGTTGTTTTGTCTTGGATCATGAATTCTGTGAGGAAAGAGCTGCTGAGCAGCATCATCTATGCTTCGAATGCTCACAAAGTTTGGTTAGATTTAAAAGAAAGGTTTGATACTGTTAATGGATCAAGGATATTTTGTCTACACAGAGATATTACTACCTTAACACAGGGCACTATGTCAGTAGCTGAGTACTTCTCTAAACTAAGGAACTTGTGGGATGAATTTGATGCACTAATGCCTTGCCCAGGGTGTGATTGTCCTGAATCTCAGAGTTATGTTCAGCATTATGGTTATCAACGTTTGTTACAGTTTCTAATGGGTTTAAATGAGACTTATGTACAATGTAGAAGTCAGATATTGATGTTGTCACCTATTCCCACTTTAAACAAAGCATATTCAATGGTGATAGACTATGAGAGTCAAAGATCTATAGCTAGTGGTGTGTCTGTGATAAATGATTCTGCAGATAGTGTGGCTCTTTTCAGTCAAAAGGGAGTGGTTAATTCAAGCTATAAAGGTAAGGGTGGTGCTACTTCTTCTGGATTGCAAGGAAACAACATGTTTGGGAGTAGTTCAAATAGTCAGGGAAGTTACAGTCAGAAAGCTCTAAATAACAATTACAGACCACAAAGGAAGACACTTGTTGTGTGTGAACATTGTGGATACACTGGCCATACCAAAGATAATTGCTACAAAATTATTGGCTATCCTCAGGATTGGCCTAGAAGTAAGAGAAAAGGTGGGGTTCAATATGCAAACTTAGCAGAAAATAGCAAAGATACTTCAACTACATCTCAGCAAGGACAGTTGCCTCCCTATTTCACTCAAGAGCAGTATCAACAGATAATTCATCTATTGAACAAAGGGAATGAAGACAGTAATCCAACTCCTACAGCTAATGCAGGTACCTTGAATCATTTAAATGTTAATTCAAATCATCCTAAATGGATAGTAGATTCAGGAGCTACAAACCATATGACATCTAGAGTTGAGCTACTACATGATTATGAAAAGGTTCAGAACTTGGGAAACAATTGTGTTCACTTGCCCACAGGAGATGAAACTCAAGTAACTCATACTGGAAAATCATATATACTCAAAGATCAACTAGTGTCTAATGTATTATATCTTCCTGAGTTCAAATGTAATCTCTTGTCTGTCTCTAAACTTACCAAGGAATTGCAGTGTTCAGTGAATTTCTTTCCTGACTTCTGCATATTCCAGGATCTCTGCACTGGCTTGGTGAAGGGGATTGGTAGGGAAGAGCAAGGACTATACATTCTAAAAGGGAACACTTCTCATTCTACTCATCCTTCCTGCTATACTGTAAGCAACCCTGAACATTCTGAGCATCCTAATTCAACTACTCTGTGGCATAGGAGGTTGGGACATGCCCCTCTAGCTGTGATCAAAAGACATATCTCACTTCAACAACTCAGTTCTGAAGACCACAAGTGTACTGTATGCCCTCTTGCAAAGCACACCAAACTACCCTTTCCTACAAGTGTCTCTAGTACTAAAGCTTCTTTTGAATTGCTACATTGTGATATATGGGGACCATATAGGATTCCCACTTACAATAATAGAAGATATTTTGTCACAATTGTAGATGACTACTCTAGATTTACTTGGTTGTTTCTTCTTACTTCAAAATCTGATGCACTTGTAATTCTGAAAAACTTTCTTACAAGAATAAAGAACTTCTTTTCCACTACTGTCAAGGTTCTGAGAACAGACAATGGTAGTGAATTTCTCAGTTCTAATTTTCAGTCTCTTATAGCTTCTTTTGGTATCACTCACCAAACTTCCTGTGTGTACACTCCTCAACAAAATGGGGTTGTAGAAAGGAAGCATAGAACCATTTTACAAGTGGCTAGAGCACTTAGGTTCCAGGCTGGGATTCCTTTAAAGTTTTGGGGAGAGTGTGTTGATGCTGCTGTGTATCTCATTAACAGAACACCTTCTAGAGTCCTTAACTTCTTGACTCCCTATGAACTTATGTTTCATCATCCACCCTCATTTCACCACCTTAGAGTATTTGGAAGTCTAGCCTATGCTTCAAATACTAAAACCACAGATAAGTTCTCACCTAGAGCTGTTCCCAGTGTCTTTATGGGCTATTCCTCATCTCAGAAAGGCTATATTTTGTATGATATTCACTCACATGTCTTCTTTGTTAGCAGACATGTTGTGTTCATGGAATCCATATTTCCTTTTCTTCATGTCAAATCTTCTGGAACCCCTATTTTTCCAGTACTTGATCTTGCTATATCAGAATCTCCTACTCTTGCATTTCCTACTTCATCTGACACTCCTAATACACCTTCTATGCCTGAAATTCTCACTACAGATCAACCTCCTACAGTCAGTATTTCTCCATCTAGTCCTGTTACTTCTATAGTTCCTAGAAGATCATCCAGGACTAAACATCCTCCTATATGGCTGACTGACTTTGTCACTCCTACCATTAACACTTGTTCCTATCCCCTATCCTCATACATCACCTATTCCAATCTTAAGCCCTCATATCAGCATGCCTTAGTTGCATATTCTTCCAAATCAGAACCATCTTCTTTTCATCAGGCCTCTCAGGATCCAATGTGGGTTCAAGCAATGCAGTCTGAGATTACTGCTCTAGAAGAGAACAATACTTGGTCCTTAGTTGATCTTCCTGCTGGCAAATCACCAATTGGATGTAGATGGGTGTACAAGATAAAGTATAAGTCCTCAGGTGAGATTGAAAGGTATAAGGCCAGGCTAGTGGCCAAAGGCTATAGCCAAAAGGCTGGCCTAGACTATTCTGAAACATTCTCTCCAGTGGCCAAAATGGTCACTGTTAGAACATTAATAGCTATTGCTGCTTCTTGTCATTGGTTTATCTTTCAGATGGATGTACACAATTCTTTCCTTAATGGTGATTTATTTGAGGAAGTTTACATGACTATTCCTGAGGGGTTTGCAAGACAGGGGGAGAATCACAAGGTCTGCAAACTTAATAAGTCACTCTATGGCTTAAAACAAGCTCCTAGGCAATGGAACAGGAAATTGACTGATGCCTTATTACAGATGGGCTTTGTTCAAAGCCACTATGATTACTCACTCTTTACAAAGTCAGTTAAACAGGAGATGGTGATTGTTCTAGTATATGTTGATGACTTGCTGGTGACTGGCAGCAATCTAATACTCATAAATCAAACCAGAAATGAACTACAGCAACAGTTTAAAATGAAAGACCTTGGTGAACTGAAGTTTTTTTTGGGAATTGAAGTGGCTAGATCACAAGCTGGAATCCTAATGTGCCAGAGGAAATATGCTTTAGAATTGATTTCTGAAGCTGGATTAAGTGGTGCCAAACCTGCTGCAACTCCTATTGATATAAGCCAGAAGCTAACATCAAATGAATATGATGAATACTTTCCAAACAAAGATGGTATTGAAGATGAGTTGATCAAAGAACCATCAAGTTATCAGAGGCTGATAGGAAGACTAGTGCATTTATTATGACAAGACCAGACATCTCATTTGTGGTTCAAATGTTAAGCCAATATATGCACAAACCTAAGAAGTCTCACATGGATGCTGCCTTAAGGGTTGTAAGATACTTGAAGGGAACACCAGGGTAGGGGATATTCATGCCTGCAGACAGTAGCAATTCACTACAAGCTTATTGTGACTCTGATTGGGGAGCATGCCTAGAAACCAGAAGATCAGTAACTGGATATGTTGTAAAACTTGGTGGAGCACTAGTGTCCTGGAAATCAAAAAAACAGGATACCATATCAAGAAGCTCAGCTGAAGCAGAATTTAGAAGTATGGCATCCTGTACTGCAGAAATCATCTGGCTCACAGGGTTACTCAAAGAGATGGGGGTACAAATTCAGCAACCAGTTGATCTCATGTGTGACAACAAAGCTGCCATACAAATTGCAGCCAATCCAATCTTTCATGAGAGGACAAAACACATTGACATTGACTGCCATTTTGTGAGAGAAAAGATTAACCAAAAACTGATCAAAACCAACCATGTTTCAACCAAGGAACAATTGGCTGATATCTTGACAAAAGGTTTGGGAAGAACAACTCATGATTACCTACTGAACAAACTTGGACTTAAAAATCTCTTCAAGCCATTAGCTTGAGGGGGAGTATTGAGTGGAGGTTAGTATCCAAAGGTAGTTAAGGAATATGAGTTAGTTAGTGAGGTGGTTAGGTTGGTTAAGAAGTAGTTAGAAGTGGTTAAATGTAATTAGCAAGTTAGTTAGTTATACAACTAATCTTGTATAAAAGGATACTTGTATCCTCATTTCTCTTCTATGAAAATACACAGACTCTCAATTCTCTCTCTCTCTGCAGTTCATTTTCTTCTTCTTTCTAGATGTAGACAGCTTCCATATGGAAGTTATCACCGATTAGTCTCTCTTTAGTAATATTTTCTAGACAATTTCATTATTCTTTTAGAATTTTCTGCCGAACAAAGTAACTAGAACCTTCTCGCAACAGCTTCAGCTTGTGGCGCAAACTAGCACATCCGACAGAGTGTCATTTAGTGGAAAAAGAATGACCTTTGTGATAAGTAACAAGAAATTACCTGGTTCCAATATTTTGACATGACAATATAAGCTTGGTGAAGATATTTTGTGAGATGCAAATGTACATGAGGCCAAATTGCTAGATAATGCATCCTATCCCATTAATTTTAAACTTGTTGTTAGCATTGTAACCTAAAGTGGACGCGCAATATGTCTCACAAATATAGATACGATGATATGAGGAAAGTCATCCGATACAAGCTACTATATCCTACGTGGACGTTTAGGCACATAGATCCATAGATGAAATGAATGGACCTGATTATATAATAACATACCTAAAAAATAAAGATGATTTATATACTTGTGCTAAACAAAGTGATGTTTTATGCATAAAAGATATCTATCCAGGATTAGATTGTTAGGACTTCTCGTAACCAAATCGGAAAGCAAAAACCTTGAATATGGTAAATTGTCTGAAAAATAATACTATCTATATGATTTGCTTTACAATTATGTACTCTTCAATCTCCACCCTCTTAGAAACTAGTTTTAGCTAGCATGTACAAAACAATTTTTGACCTTGAACTCAATAAACAAGAATCTGTTGAGTTCCACTTTGTTTGTGCAAAGAAGTTGAACAGCAACATGAAGGAATTGAGAGGAGCAATGCTTTGTGAAGATATTCTACAGCTATGCCATTCTTGATTAGTGATACTATGTAGTCCATGAAGGCGGAATCACAGGGTAATGTAATAACGCCACCACTTGGCAATCCAAACTCTTCTTCGGACATGCTTAAGAGTTGCCTAATGACCTTGTTTTTTAGGTATGCCAATGGAATGACAAAGCGGGCTTCATCAGCTGTGTAGACTACAAAATGACCCTTCTCAACTATAGGTGATGAAGATGTACTGCAACTGTCTGCATCACTACCATATCTTGGAAATGAAATCCTCTTCCTCTGCATGGCTGCAAACTTCTGCCATCTCCTGACCATCTTGATGAGTTTCTTAGCGCTGAGCATTGACATTTTTTCTTGGAAGACTGGAAACAAGAAATTAAACGAGAAATTTAGAGACCTTTGATGGTTGAATTGATAATGCTTGTGCTTGGTGATAATAAAGGATCATGAATGGGGGATAATATATACAAACTAGAGCTGAAGTTTTTGTCACTAACCATCGAAGGCAAAGCCATGTGCCGATGTCTTTTGGCCATGTTGGTATGGGGCCAAAAATAATTGGATGAAGCTAGTTTAATAATATAAGATGATAAGTTTCTTCCTTTCTTCACTTTGATCTACAACCAATTAGGCCTATTAGGAGTATATTGAATACTTGGTGCTTCTCACTAGTGCCAATAATTCGAAACCATTAAATAAACAATTGCTGGTAATAAGCAAAACCATGTTTCGCTCTTTTCTTTGTCATGTAGATAGGTCACCTTTAGATTTCCGTCTTGGCCTTAAAATAAAAGTGTGGCCTAGTGTTGTTCTTCAACAAACTTTTGGCTTGAATACTAGCTAATAACAGAGTAAGCAAAAACCATGGGAAGATTCATGTGCCATTGTCTTGAATTTTGTTGCGAAATCCTCCAATATTTGTTGATGGGAGAGAGGTGCTCGGGTTTTCCAAACCGATAAACTGTTTCTGTCATGTTATTCCAAGGTGTGAGAACATCAAAAGGTTACAATTTTACAGAGGACTATAAAATTTGTTAAGTTCAATATAGTGAGTTGATACACAAGATTTTGCCATACAGATTCCAAGTGCAAAAGTTTTTCCTTCACAGCTCAAGGAATTAAAATTGGTCTAAATTTGTCAGACGTGGGACTACCTGATCACCTTGAGTGAATTTCCTAACCTTGAAGTGCTAAAGCTGAAATTAGATGCTCGTTGTGGCGAAGAATGGATATCTGAAGGGGTATTTGCTAGATTAGAAGCAGAAATCTCATGTCCTGGAAAGCCACAAATGATACCCTTGAACGCGTGGTGCTCGAAGCTTGCTCTGACTTGGAAGAGATTCCTGTCAAGTTTACAGAATTGTAGCCCTCAACTGGTAGGATTCATTTCTAAGAAACTCACTCAACTAATAGTTTTTTTCTTTGTTTCCCACCCGGTGATCGGAGCCCGTGGAGCCCCGACTAAATCAGATCGCGCACTGCAGGGCCCATTCGAGGTGGCGCTCCCAACAAGATTTTTTCCATTCCCAGGGCCACTCAACTAATAGTTAATATCTCATAAAGTCACCCATTTTTCTTATTTTATGTTTTTCAACAAAAAAAGGACTTTCTTATGTAATTACTACTTTAGTCATCAAATAATTGTTTGATTCAACTTATAAATGAAATACTAATTAAATTAGAGAAAAAAAAAGTACATATCAAATTGGTGATAGGTGTGTTATTTAGCATAGTTGTAGATGAGTATTTGTGTTTGAAGATTTATAATGTTTGATTAGAGTTCTGGCTTATACAAAGAACAAATATTAATCCGAGATTTAGATTGTTAGGATTTCTTTTAACCATATTGAAAGGTAAAGACTTGAATATGGTGAATTTTCTAAAAAAATAATATTCAGTGTGTATGATTTGTTTTACAATTGTGTACTCTTCAATCTTCACACTGTCTAGACACTATTTTTGAGCTAGCATGTACAAAAAAAGCTGTTGACCTTAACTCAATAAACAAGTATGTGTTGAGTTACACTTTCTTGGTACAAAAAAGAAGTTGAACAGCATGAAGGAATTGAGAGGAGCAACGCTTTGTGAAGATCTTCTACAGCTACACCTTTCTTGATTAGCGAAACAATGTAATCCATGAAGACTGAATCACAGGGTAATGTTATATGGCCACCACTTGGCAACCCAAACTCTTCTTCGGACATGCTTAAGAGTTGCCTAATGATGTCAATTTTTAGGTATGCCAATGGAATGACAAAGCGGGCTTGATCAGCTGTGTAGACTACAAAATGACCCTTCTCAACTAAAGGTGATGAAGATGTACTGCAACTGTCTGTATCACTGACATTTCTTGGAAATGAAATCCTCTTTCTCTGCATGGAAGCAAACTTCTGCCATCTCCTGGCCATCTTGATAAGTTTTTTAGCGCTGATCATTGCCATTTTTCCTTGGAAGACTGGAAACAAGAAATTAAATGAGAAATTTAGAGATACTAGATGGCTAAATTGATAATGCTTTTGCTTGATGATGAAAAAGGATTGGAAATGGGGGAGTATTTATATAAAGAGGCTATAGACAGACCATGGGCTGGAGCCAAAGTTTTTGTCAGTAACTACCAAAGGCAAAGCCATGTGCCAATGCCTGTTGGCCCTATGATATGGGGCCTAAAATTTGTGGAAGCTGACAAGTTTCTTCCTTTATTCAACTGATTATGTTATACTTGCTACTTCTCACTAACAACAACAACAACATACCCAGTAGAATCCCACAAGTGGGATCTGGGGAAGGTAGAAAGTGCGCAGACCTTGCCACTGCCTCATAGAATTAGAGAGGTTGTTTCCTGCGAACCCTCGTCTCAACAACCCATAAGCAGAATACTAGATATGACGAAAAGGAAAGGAAAAGAAAGGTTACTTCTCACCAATGCCAATAATTTGAAACCATTAAATGAACAATTGCTGCTAAGAAGCAAAACCATGTTCTGCTCTTTTCTTTGTCATGTAGATAGGTAATCTTTAGATTTCCATCTTGGCAATCAACTTCATCAATTCTTGTGGATTTTATTTCAAGGGTGTTCTTAAAATAAAAGTGGCGCCTCGACAAATTTTTGGTTTGATTACTACATGATAACAGAGTAAGCAAAAACCATGTAAAACATTCATGTGTCATTGTCTTGAATTTTGTTGCGAAAATCCTCCAACATGTGTTGACGGGGAGAAGTGCTCAGCTCTTGAATACCTGCAAACTGTTTCTAACATGCTACAATAATGTTGCACAAGGTGTAAAAACATCAAAACGTTCAGATTTTACGGGACTACAAAAATGTGTGGAAAAAACAGGTTGTTCCATACTCTTGTCCTTCTATGGCGACTTGAAACCCGAAGTCCAATATAGGGGGCCGATACATAAGACTTTCAGGGGCGCAGCTATATTTACTCAAGGGTGGTCAGATGATCATCCTTCCTTGAAAATGTTTTTCCTGATATATAGGTTAAATATAAATATTTTGACATATATCAATATATTACTAAAAGTAGTAACAAAAAAACTTGAAAGTTGAAATACCAAAATATCCCTATAAAATTGAGTAATTACAATAATATCATTAATATATATATTATTACTTATTAAAGAAGAATTAATAATTTCAGTTAATTTTTAAAAGAAAATTCTTCACCTAATGTCAGAAAATTGATATAACATGTAGACCACTCAAATTCTTTCATCCTACTTTAATGCTTTCTGAAAATGTTAAAATAACTAAAAATTTATTTCTTTCACCTATTAAATGACTCCTTCACAATGTTGAGGATACAAGAAGGCATGGTAAAAATTATCAGCAATTAAGTTTGGTCGCTGTATAAAATTATTGCCATATAGTTATTTCAATCAGTAAATAGGCTTTGTTTTATTTCCTATGGTGGTAACTTCTTTTTACATTCTTCATTAATGTTTTTAGTTATTACTGATTAAATGTATTTTTTATCTTTTTCATAATATTTTTTTTCCTGGACAATCTTTTCATATGCTTTAAAGCATCATATCGTATCGTTATCATATATTATTAAAAGCGAAAAGCTTTAAAGTGTAAAATTAGATTACCATTTTGTCCACTATATTAAATTAAAATATTACAAAATATCTAATTAGTTATAAAATATGTTAGTTACTTTTGAAATCGAAATTAGAATGTTCAGAGAATTTATTAGTGACTCCTAAAGTGTAAATCAAATTGTCATAATATTTATTCCAATTCAACACTAAAATCAGTGGGCCGTGTATGGGGCTTTCTGTAAAGATTGGCTATTAACATTTATAAATTCACTACTAAAAATTATTACATATTAATATTTCAATTAATTAATCCCATTTACACCCTGTTATTCGAAGAGTGAAGAGGCAAAAGTTACTTTGAGGGTAAGGGAAGTGAAAAGGCCAAGGTTGTTTGTATCAAATTTTATGGCTTTATAGTTTTCTGATTTATTGTGGAGAAGTTCATTCATTTTTACTGTATTAATTTTTAACAATACTCAAAAGTTCTTCCTTTTCTTTTTCTAGATTTTATCGCACTTGATTATTTGATGTGTTCTAAAGTCAAAAGAATATTTTGACATCTATCACATAACTAGATGTTTCATCATGTATAAAATTTGTCCTACCATTGCGTTTTCTCTTCATTACAATTTAAAGGTTTCATCTAGGTAAGTTAAGGTCAAACGATGTTTTGTTTCATTTTTGTCTTCTCTTTTGTATTATTTGTACATTGTTATTATTCTCAACTAATCTTAATTGATTTTCAAAGGGTGACTCTGAACTCAAGATCTTCTTCCAAGTTAACAAACATTTTCAAAGAATTTTTCCTTTCATAGATCTTAAGTCTTTTTGACTAGAAATATTACAGTATTTTATCAAATTTGAACTTACTGAGATAAGCTCTTAGTGTTTTGTTAGATGATCAAGATTTATTTTCCAAGTAAAATGAGCATCAAATTATTTCTTTATTTTTGGTTATTGCAAGGAACATTAGCTATATTGGTAAAAGGTGATCATTTCATATTTTATATTTGTTCTTGCTACAACTTAAAAGAAGTCTAGCATATCATTAGTTCTTAAGGCAACAAGTATTCCTTGTATGTTATGTTATACAATCAATTTTATTATTTTGAAGTTAACTTATTCAAGAAGATAGTGTTATAGTTTTATCTTTTAATATTATATATTGTGTTTCAGTTATTATTTCTATTTATTTAAGAAATTATTGATATATTATTCATATTTTTCTAAAGTAGTTACTAGTACGTAAGTCTAAATTTAATTTTCTCACATGTTGGTATCATATAAGTTATGGTATGCTTATTTTATAATACTATAATAATAAAAAAAAAATTATAGAATATGTCATAAGTATCAAATGAAATAAAATAATATAAGCAAATTAAACTGCTTTAAAAAATTGTATAAATGCACATTTGCTTAAAGTACCATTTAAAAATGAAGAGTGAGGAAGAGGAAAATAATAGCCATAAAAAACTAATTATTGATAGATAATCAATTAATAAATAATAAATTTCTTCTAAAATAATTATAAAAATTGAAAGAAAAATTATATAATAAATAAAGAGAACTAATGGAGAACATTTAATAATATCATCATATGGGAGGATAGGATTCTACACTTTCATTTTATTTTTTCTTCACATAAGATTTACTAACAAAAGATAAAAGTATAATTACTTTTTGTCATGTGTATTCCTAATTTTGACTTATAAGGAATTGAATAAATCATTTCTCTTTTTGCAATTGTATATGTCACTTTTAAAAACATGTTAATTAATCCAACACATGTTTTTAACAACATTTATATTATTTTAAAAAATTTGTACTAATTGACATGAAATACACGAGCAACGTACGCATTCAGAATTAGTGTTCTAAAAATATGAGCATCCTTGACGAAAATGCTGGCTCCGCCAGTGAAAACTTTGCTCATACAATCTCAAGTCCTGGAAATGGTCAAATGACAATCTCTCTGCCCTTGAGCAGTTATTGTTCATAAAGTCACCCTTCTTCTTGATTCAGATTTTGTTTCCAACAAAGAAAGTAACTTTCTGAGATAGTTGAGGGACCATCTAAGAATTCGACACTCGACTGGTGCTTCTGCCATGCAAATTCAAGAAGAGCAAGAAAACATTGGAAATAAACTACTGGATGTTCTTTCCTACAATAATCCAGGTAAGTACAATATTATATTCCAGAAACTACCTCTCCATAATTGCTTTCGAAACTGACAGTGTATTTATAATTCAACTAACCAAATATTGTTTTGATTCAACTTAATATATGAAGTGCTAACTAAATTAGAGAAAAGAAAATACTGATCCAGTTTGGCTTATATAAATAACAGATATCAACCAAGATTAGATTGTTAAGACTTCTTGTAACCAAATTGAAAAGTAAAGCCTAGAATATGGCAAATTTTCTGAAAAAATAATATTCACTGTGTATGATTTTCTATACAATTGTGTACTCTTTAATCTCCACTCCATCGAGAAAACTGTTGACCTTAATTTAATAAGCAAAAATCTGTTGATTTCCACTTTCTAAGTGCAAAGAAGAAGTTGAACAGCAACACAAAGGAGTTGTGAGGAGCAACGCTTTGTGAAGATCTTCTACAGCTACGCGTTTCTTGATTAGTGATATAATGTAGTCCATGAAGGCTGAATCATAAGGCAATGTTATAGGGCCACTACTTGGCAACCCAAACTCCTCTTCAGACATGATTAAAAGTTGTCTAATGACCTCATTTTCAAGGTAAGCTAATGGAATGACGAAACGGGCTTGATCAATTGTATACACTACAAAATGGCCTTTCTCAACCACAGAGGATGAAGATGTACTGCAAATATCTGTATCATTCCTATTTCTTGGAAATGAAATCCTCTTTCTCTGCATGGCTGCAAACTTCTGCCATCTCCTGGCCATCTTGATGAGTTTCTTAGCGCTGATCATTGCCATTTTTCCTTGGAAGACTAGAAACAAGAATTAAATGAGAAATTTAGAGATATTTGATGGCTAAATTGATAATGCTTTTTCTTGATGATGAAAAAGGATTAGGAATGGGGGAGTATTTATATGAAGAGGCTATAGACAAACCATGGGCTGGATCCAAAGTTTTTGTCACTAACCACCAAAGGCAAAGCCATGTGCCAATGCCTGTTGGCCATAGTGATATGGGGCCTAAAATTTGTGGAAGATGATAAGTTTCTTCCTTTATTCAACCGATTAGGCCATACCTGCTACTTCTCACCAATGCCAATAATTTGAAACCATTAAATGAACAATTGCTGCTAAGAAGCAAAACCATGTTCTTTGCCAAGTAGATATGTAACCTTTAGATTTCCATCTTGGCAATCACCTTCATCAATTCTTGTGGATTTTATTTTAAGGGTTTTCTTAAAATTAAAGTGGGGCCTAATGTTGTTCTTCAACAGATTTTCGATTTGAATACTAGATAATAATAGAGTAAGCAAAGACCATGTGAAACTTCATCTGCCATTGTCTTGAATTTTGTTGCAAAACCCTCCAAGATCTGTTGATGGGGATAGGTTCTCAAGGCTTGCATACCCACAAACTGTTTCTGACATGCTACCACAATGTTGCACAAGGCATGAGAACATCAAGTTTAGATTTTACGGGACTACGAAGGACTACAAAATGGGTGAATAAAAGGTTGTTCGATAATCTTGTCCATCTATAGCAACTTGAAACCCTGAGTTTTGAAGTTCAATTTAGGGTCACAAGATTTTGCTCATACTTACTCCAAGTGCAAAAGCTTTTCCATCACAACTCATGGAATTAAAATTGGTCCGAATTAGTCAAGGGCGGAGTTACATTCATTCAAGGGTGGTCGGATGAACACCCTTCATCGGAAAATTTTTCGAATATACAGGTTAAATATAGATAATTTGACATATATCAATTTGTTGAACATCCTTAATACAAAAATCATCCACCCATGTTCTAAAAATATGAAGACCATTGACGAAAATACTGGCTCCGCCAGTGGAACTACCTGAACACCTTGAGTGAATTGCCTAACCCTGAAGTGATATAGCTGAAATGAGATGCTTTTTGTGGAGAAGAATGGATAATTGAAAGGGGTATGTTATAGCTTAAAGACTTATTGAAGGTTTTTCAGTTTTAAAGCATGAATCTCAAGTCCTGGAAACCCACAAATGATAATCGATCTCCCTACCTTTGAATTCCTGTTGTTCATAAGGTCACTCAACTAATAGTTATTATCTCCTTCTTCTCGATTCCAATTTTTGATAAAAAAAAAGTAACTTTCTAAGATAATTACTATTAAGAGAGTGACCAAAACAACTAGTGGCTTCTGCTGTGCAAATTCAAGAAGAGCAAGTATACATTGGAAATAGACCACTGGATGTTCTTGCCTACAATGATCCAGGTGAGTACAATATTATATTCCAGAAACTAACTCCCCTTATTGGAAATACAGTGTATTCATCTTTTAAATTACCAAATAGTCGTCGTTTTGGTTCAACTTAATATACGAACTGCCAACTAAATTAGAGAAAAAAATGCTGATCAAAATGGTGATAGGCATCTATTATTTTGTTTTGTTGTAGGGGATTATTTGCCTTTGAAGATTTATAATGCTTGAATTAGATATTTTGGCTGATATAAAGAACAGATATCAATCCAAGATTAGATTGTTACGACTTCTTGTAACCAAATTGAAAAGTAAAGCCTTGAATATGGCAAATTTTCTGCAAAAATAATATTCACTGTGTATGATTTTCTGTACAGTTGTGTAATTTTTAGTCTCAATAAACAAGAATCTGTTGAGTCCCACTTTCTAAGTGCAAGGAAGAAGTTGAACAGCAACATGAAGGAATTGAGAGGAGCAATGCTTTGTGAAGATATTCTAAAGTTACACCTTTCTTGATTAGTGATACGATGTAGTCCATGAAGGCTGAATCACAGGGTAATATTATAGGGCCACCACATGGCAACCCAAACTCCTCTTCGGACATGCTTAAAAGTTGCCTAATGACCTCATTTTCAAGGTAAGCCAATGGAATGACAAAACGGGCTTGATCGATTGTATACACTACAAAATGGCCCATAGAGGATGAAGATGTACTGCAACTGTCTGCATCACTACCATATCTTGGAAATGAAATGCTCTTCCTCTGCATGACTGCAAACTTCTGCCATCTCCTGACCATCTTGATGAGTTTCTTAGCGCTGATCATTGCCATCTTTCCTTGGAAGACTGGAAACAAGAAATTAAATGAGAAACTTAGATATATTTAATGGCTAAACTGATAATGCTTTTGCCTGATGATGGAAAAAGGTTTAGGAATGGGAGTGTATTTATATGAAGAGGCTATAGACAAACCATGGGCTGGATCCAAAGTTTTTGTCACTAACCACCAAAGGCAAAGCCATGTGCCAATGCCTGTTGGCCATAGTGATATGGGGCCTAAAATTTGTGGAAGATGATAAGTTTCTTCCTTTATTCAGGAATAACCAATTAGGCCAATATACTTGCTACTTCTTACCAATGTCAATAATTTGAAACCATTAAAGGAACAATTGCTGGTAAGAAGCAAAACCACATTCCGCTCTTTTCTTTGTCATGTAGATAGGTAACCTTTAGATTTCCATCTTGGCAATCAACTTCATCAATTCTTGTGGATTTTATTTTAAGGTGTTCTTAAAATTAAAGTGGGGTCTATTCTTGTTCTTCAAGAAATTTTCGGCTTGAGTACTCGAGAATAACAGAGTAAGCAAAAAACATGTAAAATTGCATCTGCCATTGTCTTGAATTTTGTTGCGAAATCCTCCAAGATCTGTTGATGGGGATAAGTGATCAGGTTTTGCATACCTACAAATTGTTTCTGACATGCTACCACAATGTTGCACAAGGCATGAGAACATCAAAAAGTTTAGATTTTACAGGACTATGAAGGACTATAAAATAGGTGAAGAAAAAGTTGTTCGATAATCTTGTCCATCTATAGCAACTTGAATGTAATGACCTGGTTGGTCATTTTTGGCCTTATCTATGAAAATTACTGTTTTAGCCTTTCGTAAGGTACTTTGGGCCTACTTTGAACTATTTGAATGGTTGGAACTGAAATCCTGAGTTTTAAATGTTGAAAATATGAGTTTTGGTCTTTTTAAAAGCTTAAGTTGTTGAAAAAGTAAGTTTTTGTGTCATTTTGAGTTTCGAAGGTCGGATCGGGGATCTGTCGATTCCATTAGCTACGGAATGTTGAAATTGAGCTACAGGAAGTTGCAGAACTGAATTTGGAGTTAAAATGAGATTTTTAGACCCAAAGTTGTGATTTTAGTCGTTTCTGGAATTAAAGTTTGACTTTGGTCAACATTCGGAGTTCGGAAGCTCGGATCGGAATTCCAACAGCTCCAATAGTTCCGGATGGTGAAACTAACGCTAAAAATGGTCTCTTCATAATTTTTGGAGTTTCCAAGGGTAGTTTGGTTTTTGAATTTTAAACTAGTTTTATTGACTTACATTGATAAATGTCTCGTCGAGACCTCAAAACCAAATTCTGATGATTCTGTTGAGTCCGAATCGTTGTTTTTTATATGGATACATATAAAGTTTGTGAAATTCTGAGTTTGGATGAGTTCTGAGGGTCCGTTTTGAGTCTGGGCATTGGCTGGTGTGGGGGTATCTGGTGCAGCCCATTTTTGTTCTCCGCCTTTACGGACAAACCTCCGCCTTTGTGGAGGTATATGTATTTCCGTTCTCCACGATCACGGACAATTGTCCGCCTTCGCCGAGTACATTTTTACTAAGTCATTTTTAGAGACATCAAACCCCCATTTTCACTCCATTTTCAATATTTCAAGCTTTGTAAGGCGATTTTTGAAGAGAGTTTTCGGAGGAATCTTTTGGGTAAGTGTTTCTAACATCATTTTGATTAATTTCCATGGGTTTTATCTTGATTTTGACTTGAATTTCATGATTTTTAATGTCCAAATTTGGGATTATCGTTCTATGATCTTGAAACTTTAAATGAAAATCTCTCTATCTATTTGAACTCGATTTTAGTGGAATTTTCACCCATGAACTCCATTTTTCAAGTAAAATCCGATTTTGAAGTCAATTTCTAGATTTGAGACTTTCGAATTTTTACCATTTTTCCCCTAAGCCTAAAATATGTCAATATGGGTATCAAAATGCACCTCTTGATGCTTAGTATCTATTTTTGATAGAGGTTGGTCGATCTGTAGATCGTTTGGAGGCTTAAATTGATTGAAAGCTTGTCCGAGTGGGGTTTCAGCATCGAGGTAGGTTCTCCTAACCTTTTTGGGACTGGATTTGAGCTATTGAGTTTGCTATGGTGATAATTGTGAGATGTAGATTGAATTGTGATTTGATATCATAATATGATTGAATTGATCGGAATATGAGGTCGGTTATGCCGAATATTGAGTAAATGATGATCCTATTAACTAATTGAGATGCAATCTTGTGTTTTGAGATAATTGAGATATCATTATGATAAAATGAGACTTGAAATAGTTCTTGGTTATTGTTGTAACTAATTGATGATGAGTATGATCAGTGTGAGAGTTATGAGCCCATTTGGGGTACTTGTGGACCTTGTTTCAATAACATATAGTTATTTGTAATTGGTGATGAGATGAGACATGGTATATCCGTATAATGTTAATACTCCATTGTTGCATCGGTATGCACCATCTTATATTGACTAGTTGCATTAATATCCACAGATTCTTATGCTCTATCGTTGCATTGGTATGCACAGATTCCTATGCTCCATGGTTGCATTGTTATGCACATATCTTATACTGGACTGAATGCATTGATATGCACGGATCTTATTTCTAATTGGGTTGCATTGATATGCACATATGTTATATATGATTGATTGCATTGGTATGCACACATTTGATACATGATTAAATGCATTGTTATGCACAGGTATCACTACATTTACATCATTTTAGATATTATGATGAATAGTGAGACAGTGGTTATAGCCTGCAATGCCTCGAAATACTTCTGATTATGGCCTACGACGCCTTATTATATATATTTTAGTACATGGCCTGCAACGCCCCCGGGTTCTATCTTGTAGCTTCGGCTCGATAGATGTGTGCATCAACCCTACGACAGTCATGATTTCACCTCATATATGGCCTGCGACGCCATTGCATTGCATTACATCTTTGGATCGGTTTACCATTTATAATTGCCATTATTCATGATTTTATTGTATTGTTACTAACCATTTGGATGCAGGTGATAGGATTCTTCGTTATCATATACTTGTTCAAATTCTCTTACCTAGTCGGTTGAATCTACTGAGTACATTTGGGTGTACTCACCCTTACTCTATTTCCTCCCTACAGATCGAGCACAGGGTTCAGGACAGGGTAGTTGATCATTTCATCTGAGTGTTATCGATACCATCCAGATCTTGGTGGTGAGGCTCAGACTTCGAGTCACCGATGGATCTTTGGGTCCTCTTTTTATTTCCTTATCATTCAGACTGTGTATCAGATATTATGAGACAATATTGTATTTGTTTTTAAGATATTTGTATTTACTCTTCAGTACCGTTTTAGATGCTCTTCTACTCATGACTCCAGATTTTGGGAGATTTCTTATATCTTATGAGTTTGTTTCCGCTTTATTAATCTTTCTTTAGTTTCGATCTGTTTTGGGTCCTGCCATTGAAACCCTGAGTTTTGAAGTTCAATATAGGGAGCCGATACACAAGATTTTGCTTATACAGACTCCAAGGGCAAAAGCTTTTCCACACAGCTCAAGGAATTAAAATTGGTTTGAATTGGTCAGGTGTGGAAGTGAGGGGCGGAGCTACATTCACCCGAGGGTGGTCAGATAAACACTCTTCGTCGGAAAACTTTTTTGAATATATAGGCTAATATAGATATTTTGACATACATAAATTGTTGAACATCCTGTTAGATGGTGAATGATTGTATGCATTATGTTGTAAATAAGTGTAATCATATAGATTTGTTGTAGTAATAATATAGATAGCATAGCAAATTTGGTGGGATAGCATAGTAGATTTAGAGGGATTTTAGTGGAAGATTTACAGAGATTGAGTAGTTGATCTTTAGGTATAGGAAAACCAATCTTTAGGTATTGTGTAGATTCTCTATTTAATGGAAAGACTCTCACTTTGAGAGGCATTCAACAAAATTCTAGACATGGTATCAGAGCCTTCTCTTGGCTGCCTTGTTTCATAGAGTTCTTCTATGGTTTCTTTCAAATTTTTTGAAATCTTGGTTTTTTTGTTGACTGATCGTCGACAATCAGTCCTAACACCTTGGACTTTTGTTCTTGGTCACTCTAGGTATTTTCTTGAGTCTTTCTCGTTTTCATAGCATTCAAAAGCATGAATTCATATCACTTTGAATCATTCAGTGTTCGTCCCACGGGAAAACATTATTCTTCTAGGGAATTCCAATTTCAGTTATTTGTCACTGAAAAAGAATTATGGGGCCATATAGATGGAAGTGATCCTGCTCTTACTGATCCTACAAAGTTAAGTGAATGGAAGATTAAAGATGCTCGGGTGATGACATGGATTTTAGGATCAGTTGACCCTTTTATTGTTCTTAATATCAGGTCATACAAGACAGCTAAGGCCATGTGAGATTATTTACAAAATCTTTACAACCAAGATAATAGTGCAAGATGCTTTTAATTAGGCTATGATATTGCTAGTTACACTCAAGGAGATCTTTCTGTTCAGGATTATCTTTCTAGATTTCAGAACTTATGGGCTAAATTTATAGATATTGTCTATGCCAAAATACCTACCTAATCTCTCTTCGTGATTCAAAAGGTTCATGAGCAAAGCAAGCGAGATCAATTTTTGATGAAATTACGCTCCGACTTTGAGAGTGTTCGCTCTAGCTTGATGAACCGCGAACCATCTCCTTCTTTGGATGTTTGTTTTGGGGAATTGCTTCGTGAAGAGCAGCATCTAGTCACACAAAATGCTTTTAAGAATGAAAATGATGTCACTGTTGCATTTGCTGCTCAAGGTAAAGGAAAGAGAAGGGATATGACTAGTACTCAGTGTTACAGTTGCAAGGAATACGGTCATATTGCTAGTAATTATGTCAAGAAATTCTTTAATTATTGTAAACAACAAGGACACATTATCAAAGAGTGTCCCACGCGCCCTCAAAATTGTAAGGTTAATGCCTTTCAAGTTGGGATAAATGGTTCCGCAGTTGATAACTCATCTTCAGGCCACGTTCTTACTCCTGAAATGGTACGACAAATGATTCTATCAGCGCTTTCAGCATTGGGACTACAAGGTAATGATGTTACATCTAGTGTTTGTTTGTTGATTCAGGTGCTTCTAATCATATGACCAACTCAACGAGCATACTAAAAATGTTTGTAAGTATCATGGTAGTAATTTACCCATTACCAAGGTTGGGAATATTACTCCAACTTTCAAGGATATTTTTGTTTCATCAAAGCTCTCAACTAGTCTTATTTCAGTTGGACAATTGGTAGATAACAATTGTGATGTGAATTTTTCTCGTAATGGTTGTCTTGTGCAGGATCATGTGTTGGAGACGATAATCGCGTAGGGGCCTAAAGTTGGGAGATTGTTTCCTATACACTTTTCCATTCCTCCTGTTCTATCTTTTGCTTGTACTTCTACTGCTAGTAAGACTGAGATTTGGCATAAGCGTCTAGGACATCCAAATTCTATTGTGTTGTCTCATTTATCAAATTCTGATTTGTTGGGCAATAAAAATCAACTTTCAACTGCTTTCATTAATTTTTCTACTTGTAACTTAGGCAAAAGTAAAACTCTCCTTTTTCCTAATTTTGGTAGTCGTGCTACAAAGTGTTTTGATATCATTCATAGTGATGTTTGGGGTATTTCACCAATTGTTTCTCATGCTTATTTTAAATACTTTGTGACATTTATAGATGATTATAATCGATTTACATGGGTATATTTTCTTTGATCCAAATCTGAGGTATTTTCCATCTTCAAGACCTTTTTGGCTTACATTGAGACTCAATTTTCTACGTGCATTAAAGTATTAAGATCTGATTCTGGTGGAGAATATATGTCTTATGATTTGAAAATTTTCTTCCTTGAAAAAGGAATTGTCTCACAACACTTTTGCCCATATACGCCACAACAAAATGGAGTTGTTGAGCGTAAAAATCGCCATCTTCTAGATGTCACTCGTACTTTAGTGATTGAGTCCTCTGTCCCATCTAAATACTGGGTGGAAGCTTTCTACTGTTGTCTATTTAATTAATAGACTTCCATCAAAAGTGCTAAATTTTGAGTCTCCATATTTTCGTCTTTATCACCAAAATCCTAACTATAGTAATTTTTATACATTTGGTTGTGTTTGTTTTGTGAATTTGCCTCCTTCTCAGCGCAATAAACTTTATGTACCGTCAACTAAATGTGCTTTTATGGGTTATAGTACTTCATGGGTTATAGTACTTCACATAAAGGTTTCATTTGCTATGATCCATTTTCTGACAAATTTCGTGTTTCTAAAAATGTTGTTTTCTTTGAGAATCAATATTAAAACAATATTTCTTTCCTGCTCATGTTGAATCATCTTCAGTTTCTCCTCTTCTTCCTACTTTTGAGAATTTTTATCATCTTCTTTTAATCAGTTCAAACCTGGATTTGTGTATGAATGACATCGACTAACTTTACCCCATCCCGAAATTGATCTGCCACCTGAAACTTCACTACAACTAGAATTTGAGAATTCTTTGAGATCTGATCCTGTTGAGCCTACTCGGCGATCTACTCGAGTATCTCGTACTCCCGATTGGTATGGCTTTTCCTCTACTTTATCCACATTTCTATTCTAACTTGTTACTCACAAGTTTCCAAGGATGAATGTTGGCAGAAAGTAATGGAGGAAGAACTTTTGGCTCTTAAAGAAAATAACACATGAGACATTGTTTCATGTCCTTCAAATGTCCGCAAAAGATGCCCAATTGGATGTAAATGGGTCTATTCAATTAAACTTCATTCTGATGGAACTCTTGATAGGTACAAAGCTCAATTGGTTATTCTTGGTAACAAACAGGAGTACCGTGTGGACTATGAGGAGACTTTGCACCCGTAGCAAAAATGACTACGGTGCGAACTATTATTGCCATTGCTGCTTCACAAAATTGGCCTTTTTATCAAATGGATGTAAAAAATGATTTTCTCCCTGGTGATCTTAAAGAAGATATTTATATGAAGCTTCCACCTGATTTATTCTCATCACCTACATCAGATGTATGCAAGTTGAAGCGGTCTTCGTATGGATTAAAACAAGCTCCTAGAGCTTAGTTTGACAAGTTCCGGTCTACTTTGCTACAGTTTTCTTTTGAACAGAGCAAATATGACATCTTTATTTCTTTGGAAAACATCTACAGGTTGTGTTCTTCTTTTGGTGTATATAGAGGATATCATAATTACAGGAACCGGTTCTTCATTGATCACTAGCCTCCAACAGCAACTTAAAGATTCTTTTCATATGAAAGATATTGGTACTCTTACATATTTCTTAGGTTTGGAAGTTCATAATGATGCATCAGGTGTGTTTCTAAACAAACATAAATATACTCAGGATTTGATTTCATTGGCTAGCCTTCAGGATTCCCCCTCTTTAGATACTCTATTAGAATTGAATGTGAAGCATTGTCGTGAGGAATGTGATCTTCTTCCTGATCCAACTATATTTTGACAATTAGTTGGGAGTCTAAATTATCTTACTATTACTCAGCAAGTTATTTCTTTTGTGGTTCAACAAGTTAGTCAATTTATGCAAGCTCCCCGACGTCTCCACTTGATGGCTATTCGTCGAATCATTCGATATCTTCTAGGAACATCTACTCGTGGATTATTATTTCCTAGTGGTTCTCCTATTCGTCTTACCACGTTCAGTGATTCTAATTAGGTGGGATGCCCTGATACTCGTCGTTCAGTCACTGGTAGGTACATGTTTCTTGGAGATTCATTGATATCTTGGAAGAGTAAGAAGCAAGATCGTGTGTCAAAATCTTGATCAGAGGCTGAATATTGATCTATGTCTACTGCTTGCTCAGAGGTTGTATGGCTTTGTGGATTACTTGATGAGATTAGATTCCTCAAACTCATCCTACTTCTCTCCACACTGACAATACTAGTGCTATTCAGATTGCTACTAATCCAGTTTATCATGAGAGGACCAAACACATCGAAGTAGATTGTCATTATATACTAGAAGTTGTAGATAAATGGGGCATTACTCTTCCACATGTGTCCAGTGATCTTCAAATTGTTGATGCGTTTACAAAATTCATGGCATGGCAGCGTCATCAGCTTCTAGTAGGCAAACTGATGCTTTTGGATCCACCAGCATCAATTTGAGGAGGGATGTTAAATGGTGAATGATAGTATACATTAATGTTGTAAATAGGTGTAATCATATAGATTTTTTGTAGTAATCATATAGATAGCATGGCAGATTTGGTGGGATAGCATAGCAGATTTAGAGGGATTTTAGTGGAAGATTTACAGGGATTGAGTAGCTGATCTTTAGGAATAGGAAAATGGATCTTTAGGAAGATGTATTGTGTATATTCTCTATGTAATGGAAAGACTCTCACTTTGAGAGGCATTCAACAAAATTCTTGACACATCCTTGATACAAAAATCACCCACCCATGTTCTAAAAATATGAACACCCTTAAATGTTGGCTCCGCTAGTGGAACTACCTGAACACCTTGGGTGAATTGCCTAACCTTGAATAGCTAAAATGAGATGCTTTTTATGGAGAAGAATGGATAATTGTAGGGGGATATGTTATAGCTTAAAGGCTTATTGAAGGTTTTTCAGATTTAAAGGACAAATCTCAAGTCCTGGAAAGCCACAGATGATAATCTCCCTACCCTTGAATGCCTGTTGTTCATAAGAACACTCAACTAATAGTTATTATCTCAAAATTGTTGGGATGTGGAGCCTGATTAATATGTAGATGTACTGTTTATATATTAACGAGCCCGAATTTTAGGCTGTACTATTTTTATTATTCTCCATGTATTTTGTAACTGTGCTATTTTATTAATATAAATATTGCATCACCGTGGAGGTTACCTTTACGGGTGTTACCACGAAATTACTTTCTCTCTCTTAGGTTTACTAAAACTGTCTTAATTCTTGAATTGTTCTTCGAAATCACCAAAGTGTTGTTGTAATCAATCCTAACAACTGGTATCAGAGCACAGGCGATTCAACACGATCACTGAAGATGGATAATTCGAAGCTTGGAATCGAGAAGTTTGATGGATCTGATTTCAATTTCTGGAAGATGCAGATCGAAGATTATCTCTATCAGAAGGATCTTCACGCACCCTTGACGGGGGAGAAGCCTGAAGCCATGACAAATGACGTATGGAAACTCAAGGATCGCCAGGCTTTGGGGCTGATTCGGTTGACGTTGTCTAGGAACGTAGCTTTCAACATCGCAAAAGAGAAGACTACAGCAGATCTGTTGAAGGCGTTATCAAATATGTATGAAAAACCATCGGCGATGAACAAGGTATATTTGATGCGTAGGTTATTCAATTTGCAAATGTCTGAGACTGGATCTGTAGCGGATCACATAAACGAGTTCAATATGATTGTGAGTCAACTGTGTTCTGTGGAGATTAACTTCGAGGATGAGATTAAGGCGTTGATTTTGATGTCATCTCTGCCGGAGTCTTGGGATACTTTTGTTTCTGCGATTAGCGGTTCCCGTGGGTCTGAGAAACTGAAGTTTGATGAAATCCGTGATGTTGTTCTCAGCGAAAGTATTCGCAAACGAGAAGTGGGAGATTCATCGGGCAGTGCTCTCAGTGTTGACTGAAGGGGGAGAAGCAAATCGAAAGGCCAGCATCAACATGGTCGATCAAAATCAAAGAATTGTGGGAAGTCTCCGAACAGACCCAATGTGGTTTGTTGGAATTGTGGAGAGAGAGGGCACTACCGGTCAAGTTGCACGAAACCAAAGAAGAAGCAGAATAAGAAATCTGCAGATGATACTGATTCTGTAAATTCGGCGGAAGATATTGCGGATGCTCTGATTCTGAGCGTGGACAGCCCGGTTGAATCCTGGATTCTGGATTCTGGTGCATCTTTTCATTCTTGTCCGAGCAAGGAACTGTTCCAAAATTTCAAATCTGCTTATTTTGGAAAAGTGTACCTTGCAGACAACAAGCCCTTGAGGGTTGAAGGAAAAGGGGATATCTGCATTAAGACCCCATCCGGAAACCAATGGACATTGGAAGATGTCAGATATGTTCCCGAACTTAAGAAAAATTTACTCTCTATTGGTCAGTTGGATAGCACGGGCTACACAATACAGTTTGGGAATGGTTCATGGAAGATTGTGAAGGGGGCTATGGTTGTTGCTCGTGGCACAAAAATTGGAACCTTGTACACCACTGCAGGGTGCATGAATATGGTCGCTGTTGCTGAGGGTGGTTCTGGTTCGTGTTTGTGGCACAATAGACTTGGACACATGAGTGCTAAGGGAATGAAGATGCTGGTTGCAAAAGGAGCATTGGAAGGTCTGAAGTCAGTTGATATGGGTCTTTGTGAGAGCTGCGTTATGGGCAAACAAAAACGAGTTAGTTTTACAAAGACTCCGAGACAACCAAAGAAGGTGCGGTTAGAGATGGTTCATACAGATGTTTGGGGGCCTTCTCCAGTTTCATCAGTAGGAGGATCCAGATTCTATGTAACCTTCATTGATGACTTTAGCAGAAAAGTTTGGGTCTACTTCTTAAAGCATAAGTCTGATGTGTTTGCGACTTTCAAGAAGTGGAAGACTGAAGTTGAGAATCAGACTGGTTTGAAGATCAAATGCTTGAGATCTGACAATGGTGGAGAGTACGACAAGTCAGAGTTCAAAGCATTTTGTGGTGCTGAGGGTATCAGATTGATGAGGACAGTTCCGGGGAAGGCAAGACAGAATGGAGTTGCTGAAAGGATGAACAGAACATTGAATGAACGTGCAAGGAGCATGAGGATACACTGTGGGCTGCCTAAGATGTTTTGGGCAGATGCTGTCAACACAGCGGCTTACTTGATTAACAGGGGACCATCAGTTCCCTTGGAGTTCAAGATTCCAGAGGAGGTGTGGACCGGGAAAGAAGTCAAGTACTCGCACTTGAGAACCTTTGGCTGCACATCTTATGTTCATGTTGATCCAGAGAAGAGGGACAAGCTTGATGCTAAGGCTGTGAAGTGTTATTTCATAGGCTATGGTGTTGATATGTTTGGCTACAGATTTTGGGATGATGAAAATCGAAAAATCCTAAGGCACTGTGATGTCACGTTTGATGAGTCTGTCCTATACAAACACAGAGAGCAGAAAGATTCAGAAACTACAAAGCGAGTGGGAGTTGACATTGAGTTACCCAAAGATGTTGCTGCAGAAACTCAACCAATTCCAGACACTGTTGCTGAAGAGTCTGAGGGTGAACAATTGACACCTGAGCAGGTGTTGAGGAGATCATCCAGAACCATCAGAGCACCTGACAGGTATTCACCTTCATTACACTATTTGTTGCTGACTGATGAAGGGGAACCCGAATCCTATGATGAGGCTGTACAAGTGGAGAATTCAACCAAGTGGGAGCAAGCCATGGATGATGAGATGAGTTCACTTGAGAAGAATAATACGTGGGTACTGACAGAGTTACCTACGGGGAAGAAAGCTTTGTCAAACAGGTGGGTGTTCAGAATCAAGGTTAAACCAGACGGCAAAAGAAGATTCAAGGCAAGGTTAGTAGTTAAGGGATACTCACAAAGGAAAGGTATTGATTATGCTGAAATATTCTCTCCTGTTGTGAAGTTAACTACTATCCGGATTTTACTAAGTATTGTTGCTTCTGAGAATTTGCATCTTGAGCAAATGGATGTAAAAACTGTGTTCTTACATGGAGATATAGACAAGGAGATTTATATGCAGCAACCAGAAGGTTTTGTTGTTCCGGGCAAGGAACACATGGTATGCAAGCTCAACAGGAGCTTGTATGGACTGAAGCAAGCACCAAGGCAGTGGTACAAAAAGTTTGATTCCTTCATGATCAAGAATGGATTTAGCAGGACTGAAACGGATCAGTGTTGTTACTTCAAGAAATACACTGAGTCTGTTGTTTTCTTACTCTTGTATGTGGATGATATCTTGATTGCAGGATCCAGCATGCAGGAAATAAATAGTCTGAAGGCAAGTCTATCTTCAGCCTTTGATATGAAAGATTTGGGTGCAGCGAAGCAGATTCTAGGGATGAAGATTTCTCGGGATAAATCTGCTGGCACCTTAAATCTATCCCAGGAGCAGTATATCGAGAAAGTGTTGGCCAGATTCAGGATGACTGATGCTAAGCCCAGAACTACTCCTTTGGCAAATCACAAAAGGTTGTCAAAGGAGCAGTCACCCAAGACAGCTGAGGAGCGAGAACATATGGCACTTGTTCCATATGCTTCAGCAGTTGGGAGTTTGATGTATGCTATGGTCTGCACCAGACCAGATATAGCACATGCAGTGGGAGTTGTTAGCAGGTATATGGCGAACCCAGGAAAAGAGCATTGGGAAGCTGTGAAGTGGCTTCTAAGATATTTGAAAGGTACCTCTAATACTTCACTCTGTTTTGGCAAGAATAAAGTGGTTTTGAAGGGCTTTGTGGATGCTGATCTTGGTGGTGATGTGGACTCAAGCAAGAGCACATCTGGTTACATCTACACCATAGGTGGTACAGCTGTAAGCTGGATGTCTAGGCTTCAGAAGTGTGTTGCTCTTTCATCTACTGAGGCTGAGTATGTGGCAATGGCTGAAGCTGGAAAGGAGATGGTGTGGTTGGCTGATTATCTGGAAGAATTGGGCAAGAAGCAAAGCGAGAAGATTCTTTATTCAGATAGCCAGAGTGCCATACAGTTAGTGAAGAACCCAGTCTATCATTCGAAGACAAAGCACATCAGAAGAAGATACCATTTCACTCGTAGGGTAGTGGAGGATGGTGATATGTGTGTAGAGAAGATAGAGGGTGCTAAGAATCCTGCAGACATGTTGACCAAATGTGTCGATGTGGGGAAACTGGGGTTGTGCAAGACCTCAGTTGGACTTTTGTAGATATGAGTTCTACAATGTTGTGATGCAGTAGGAAATATTGATGCTATGATTACACTGTTTGAGAGAATACTGATTTGGTTACTTGATCAGTCTCCAAGTGGGAGAATTGTTGGGATGTGGAGCCTGATTAATATGTAGATGTACTGTTTATATATTAACGATGCATCACCGTGGAGGTTACCTTTACGGGTGTTACCACGAAATTACTTTCTCTCTCTTAGGTTTACTAAAACTGTCTTAATTCTTGAATTGTTCTTCGAAATCACCAAAGTGTTGTTGTAAGCGATCCTAACAAAAATGTCACCCTTCTTCTTGATTCCAATTTTTTTGATAAAGAAAGTAACTTTCTGAGATAATAACTATTAGATGAGTGACCACCAACTGGTGGCTTCTGCCATGCATATTCTAGAAGAGCAAGAATATATTGGAAAATAAACCACTGGGTGTTCTTTCCTACAATAACCCAGGTGAGTACAATATTATATTCAAAAACTAACTCCCCGTAATTGCTTTTGAAACGTACAGTGTATTCGTCTTTTAAATAACCAAATAATTGTTTTCGTTCAACTTAATATATGAACTGCCAACTAAATTAGAGAAAAAAAAATGCTGATCAAAATGGTGGTAGGTGTCTGTTATTTTGTTTTGTTGTAGGTGATTATTTGCCTTTGAAGATTTATAATGATTTATAATGCTTGAATTAGAGATTTTGGCTGATATGAAGAACAGATATCTATCCAAGATTAGGTTGTTACGATTTCTTGTAACCAAATTGAAAAGTAAATCCTTGAATATGGCAAATTTTCTGAAAAAATAATATTCACTGTGTATGATTTTCTATACAATTGTGTACTTTTTAGTCTCAATAAACAAGAATCTGTTGAGTCCCACTTTCTAAGTACAAAAAAGAAGTTGAACAGAAACATGAAGGAATTGAGAGGAGCAACGCTTTGTGAAGATATTCTAAAGTTACGCCTTTCTTGATTAGTGATACGATGTAGCCCATGAAGGCTGAATCACAGGGTAATATTATAGGGCCACCACATGGCAACCCAAACTCCTCTTCTGACATGCTTAAAAGTTGCCTAATGACCTCATTTTCAAGGTAAGCCAATGGAATGACAAAACGGGCTTGATCAATTGTATACACTACAAAGTGGCCTTTCTCAACCACAGAGGATGAAGATGTACTGCAAATATCTGTATCATTCCTATTTCTTAGAAATGAAATCCTCTTTCTCTGCATGGCTGCAAACTTCTGCCATCTCCTGGCCATCTTGATGAGTTTCTTAGCGCTGATCATTGCCATTTTTCCTTGGAAGACTAGAAACAAGAAATTAAATGAGAAATTTAGAGATATTTGATGGCTAAACTGATAATGCTTTTTCTTGATGATGAAAAAGGATTAGGAATGGGGGAGTATTTATATAAAGAGGCTATAGATAGACCATGGGGTGGAGCCAAAGTTTTTGTCACTAACCATCAAAGGCAAAGCCATGTGCCAATGCCTGTTGGCCATAGTGATATGGGGACTAAAATTTGTGGAAGATGATAAGTTTCTTCCTTTATTCAACTGATTAGGCCATACTTGCTACTTCTCACCAATGCCAATAATATGAAACCATTAAATGAACAATTGCTGCTAAGAAGCAAAACCATGTTCTTTGCCAAGTAGATATGTAACCTTTAGATTTCCATCTTGGCAATCACCTTCATCAATTCTTGTGGATTTTATTTTAAGGGTTTTCTTAAAATTAAGTGGGGCCTAATGTTGTTCTTCAACAGATTTTTGCAAAGACCATGTGAAACTTCATCTGCCATTGTCTTGACTTTTGTTGCAAAACCCTCCAAGATCTGTTGATGGGGATAGGTGCTCAAGGCTTGCATACCCACAAACTGTTTCTGACATGCTACCACAATGTTGCACAAGGCATGAGAACATCAAGTTTAGATTTTACGGGACTACGAAGGACTACAAAATGGGTGAATAAAAGGTTGTTCGATAATCTTGTCCATCTATAGCAACTTGAAACCCTGAGTTTGAAGTTCAATATAGGGAGCCGATACACAAGATTTTGCTCATACTTACTCCAAGTGCAAAAGCTTTTCCATCACAACTCATGGAATTAAAATTGGTCCGAATTGGTCAGGTGTGGAACTAGGCGAGGACCTTCATTCACCCAAGGGTGGTCAGATGAACACCTTTCATCGGAAAACTTTTTCGAATGTATAAGTTAAATATAGATATTTTGACATATATCAATTTGTTGAACATCCTTGATACAAAAATCATCCACCCATATTCTAAAAGTATGAACACCCTTAACGAAAATACTGGCTCCACCAATGGAACTACTGAACACCTTGAGTGAATTGCCTAACCCTGAAGTGATATAGCTGAATGAGATGCTTTTTGTGGAGAAGAATGGATAATTGAAGGGGGTATGTTATAGCTTAAAGGCTTATTGAAGGTTTTTCAGATTTAAAGCACAAATCTCAAGTCCTGGAAAGCACAAATGATAATCGATCTCCCTACCCTTAAATGCCTGTTGTTCATAAGGTCACTCAACTAATAGTTATTATCTCACAAAGTCACCCTTCTTCTCAATTCCAATTTTTTATAAAGAAAGTAACTTTCTAAGATAATTACTATTAGGTGAGTGACCACCAACTAGTGGCTTCTGCCGTGCAAATTCAAGAAGAGCAAAAATACATTGGAAATAGACCACTGGATTTTCTTGCCTACAACGATCCAGGTGAGTACAATATCATATTCCAGAAACTAACTCCCCATAATTGCTTTTGAACCTTACAGTGTATTTGTCTTTTAAATTACCAAATAGTCGTCGTTTTGGTTCAACTTAATATACGAACTGCCAACTAAATTAGAGAAAAAAATGCTGATCAAAATGGTGATAAGCATCTATTATTTTGTTTTGTTGTAGGGGATTATTTGCCTTTGAAGATTTATAATTATTTGTAATGCTTGAATTAGATATTTTGGCTGATATAAAGAACAGATATCAATCCAAGATTAGATTGAACGATTTCTTGTAACCAAATTGAAAAGTAAAGCCTTGAATATGGCAAATTTTCTGAAAAAATAATATTCACTGTGTATGATTTTCTATACAATTGTGTACTTTTTAGTCTCAATAAACAAGAATCTGTTGAGTCCCACTTTCTAAGTGCAAGGAAGAAGTTGAACAGCAACATGAAGGAATTGAGAGGAGCAACGCTTTGTGAAGATATTCTAAAGTTACGCCTTTCTTGATTAGTGATGCGATGTAGTCCATGAAGGCTGAATCGCAGGGTAATATTATAGGGCCACCACTTTGCAACCCAAACACCTCTTCGGACATGCTTAAAAGTTGCCTAATGACCTCATTTTCAAGGTAAGCCAATGGAACGACAAAACGGGCTTGATCAATTGTATACACTACAAAATGGCCTTTCTCAACCACAGAGGATGAAGATGAACTGCAAATATCTGTATCATTCCTATTTCTTGGAAATGAAATCCTCTTTCTCTGCATGGCTGCAAACTTCTGCCATCTCCTGGCCATCTTGATGAGCTTCTTAGCGCTGAGCATTGCCATTTTTTCTTGGAAGACTGGAAAGGAAACAAGAAACTAAGAGACCTTTGATGGATGAATTGATAATGCTTGTGCTTGATGATGAAAAAGGATCATGAATGGGGGATTATTTATATTAAAGCCTATAGACAGGCCTTGGGTCGGAGCTGAAGTTTTTGTCATTAACCACCGAAGGCAAAGCCATGTGCCAATGCCTGTTGATTATGTTGATATGGGACCTAAATTTGTGGAATATGATAAGTTTCTACGTCTATTCACTTTGATGAATAACCTTTATTAGGTCAAATATTTGAAACCATTAAATGAACAATTGCTGATAAGAAGCAAAACCATGTTCCACTCTTTTCTTTGTCATGTAGATAGGCAACCTTTAGATTTCCATCTTGGCTATCAACTTCATCACTTCTTGTGGATTTGATTTTGTGGGTGTCCCTAAAATAAAAGTGGGGCCTAATGTTGTTCTTCAACAAATTTGTTATCTGAAATAGTTGATAATAACAGATTAAGCAAAACCATGTGAAGCTTCATGTGCCGTTGTCTCACAAGTAGCCACCAATTTCTCTTAACCACTAAACATTTGATATGAAACTTGTCATAAACTTATATATATATCCAGACCCAAACTTGTTCGTGAAAAACAAGTATCCGGACATTCAAAAAACTTTTATTTTCATTGAAATTCTCAAAGTTCTTGTTCATTGTTTTCCTTCACCAGTTAAAGTTAGCTTATAAAAATGACTCCATTTATTCAGGCTAATAGAATTCTAAGGAGGTCTTCAACATCTGGAGGTGTTCCAAAAGGACATTGTGTAGTATATGTAGGAGAGAGCCAGAAGAAGCAATTCGTCGTGCCAATATCATACTTAAGCCATCCTATATTTCAAATCTTGCTGACTCAAGCTGAAGAAGAGTTTGGCTTTGACCATCGAATGGGCGGTCTAACAATACCTTGCATAGAGGACGTGTTCATTGATCTCAGTTCCCGCTTGAGGAGATTATGAGTACGAACATGGTTCAAATTCTTCTTCTGTCCATGAAATTTTGTAAAGTACCAGGACTAGAAATGAGATAGTAGAGAGAGCTCACTTTCATCTGAGTGGGACTTGACAAATAGAAAACAATTCCTTGTTATTTCTTAACCAGTTTGTACAGTAGGAGTAAACAAGTATTTTCTTCTTGTAAAGGATATAGCCAAGTTTGGTTTAACCAAAAATTTTCAAATCACTTGACTAAAAGACTCAAATTTTTGTGTTGGTCGATGTTAAAATTCACAATTTTACAAGCTCCAGAGATACTGTACATACTTTTGTGCAGGTGAACTCCACATGCATCGTCTCTCGTACAAGTGAAATCACACAATTGTGTGTTCAGCTTAGTTTCTTGACCAGAATATCTGGAATTAGTAATTTCTTTTGTTGTGTTTGCTGTCTCAGTTGCTAAATTTTAAACTTCAAATGACTTGTATCAGAGAAGCAAGAGAAATGTATGCTGCTCTACAAATATACCAAATTCTATTTCATTGACCAAATAGGCCATAGTAAAGGTTCTCCAAAACTGGTTTAAACTTCAGGCTTCTTTACTCTTCACTTCCACCAAGTATATTGGAGATCATAGTATTGTAATGCCACATAACTGCACTATTAAAAGTATTCTTGATTCATTTAAGCTTATACTAACCACGCGATTTCAGCAGCTGGTTCGTCTTACAATTTATCTTGATATCTCACTTACTTACATACGAGTTATAAGCTAAGTGAAAGTAATACATCAAGCATCAACATTAGACTATAGCAATTTCAGTGATGTATTAAATTGGCATTGGCCTTAATTAAAGGTAAGGATTAACTAATGGTGAGAGTCCACATGGTATGGCATTAATATTAGACTATAGCAATTTTAGTGCAGTACAGTGGTTCATTAGAATAAAAACTAGTCTACAGAGAGTACGAATCTCAGAGATCCTTGCACAAATCAGCCGCTATTTCAGATAGTTGGTTATCTATTTATTTTTTTGTCACAATCCGAAAACGGGTGTGATAGCACTCACCTAACTCATAAAGGGGAGTCAGCCCAAATCCCAAACAGTTTAACAATATAAATTAGAAGCAGAAGATAACAGTCTAAATATATAGATAAGCAGAAGAAAATAAACTAAAACCATCCCAAGGACTGGTGTCACATATACATGTCTCTATATATGGAATACTCAAATGAAATACAAGGCATAATGCCTAGTGCTCAAACAGAACCAAAACAAAAAAAAAAAATGGAATCCTCAAGACCTGCAGAAAACATAAGCAGCTACTTCGTACGAAATCCGGAAGCTCGATCCAATATGGAGGAAGTCTAGCAAGATGGATCGGGCTCACAACCTACAAAATGTAGCAACAGGTGAGCACCAAACAACGGGGTACTCAGCAAATGGAAATTGTTACCAATAACCACTTAGAGAGGTGTTATTCAATTTTAGAAAGAAAAATAAAATAAGATAGATATAATATTCAAATTTCTCATCTCACTCAGAGAGGTACACCCAATCATTATTGCATTATATGATACTTCAAGTGTGCACCCAATTTTAATCTCATTTAGAGAGATCAAACATTTATATTTAATATTTTTTTAAAAAAAATATATATAATACTACTATCCATTATCTCGAAACGAGGGCATAGATTCACATAGACCTGGTGACTCCTACCTCCTTACAACCTATGCACGTTAATTATTGATTGAGAAAGTTGTTGGGTCATTCGCACAAATGACTCTATTTTGGGTGATTTTTTATTTTTTTCTTTATCCCTCATCACTTATTAATAAAAAGAAGGGCTAAAAATACTCCTAATACCAAAACAATAAATAATTTTTACTTGGATAACTTTAATGTTTTTGTATCATGATATAATATAAATTATTTCTTAAAAGATATGAAAAAGTTATTCCACTTGATTCCTACAAGAGAAAATTGAAGTTGATTAGAACCCACAATTTATGCCATGGAATGCATAATAGTTCCTATAAATCTTATGTTGATAGAGGGAAAACTTACATTTTTACATCAGGTATTAAAATTAATTTTTATTTACTATAAATCATGTTTTTATTTATTGATGTCGTGATATTTATAATTTATACTATCATGTTGTACTGATTTTTTCTAAAATATATAAATAACGAAAGCAACTCTCATAGTAAATGACACCTATCATAAATAGTTTTTAAGATAATCATGTATGAAATCGATAAACTTTTATAGCACTGTGTATTGAGGCCATTTTACTCATTTTTTGTCATTGCTCTTATACTATTTATTATTCTCTTTTTTTGAAAAAAATATAAACAATAATCAATGCAAATGTAAATTGAGAATGTGAAAGAACTAGTAAATGCGGAGATCGATATTAAAATTGATAATGATTTCATTTTAAAGTATCTTGGTAAATATCTTTTTTTTTTTTTAATTAGAAGTATTCAAGAGCATTCATGCATATCTTATACTTAGCATCTGTAGGCACTGAAATTTTATGGGACTCTATAAGATGTATTCGATTTCAATCAGGTTTTTTGGAGGCTACTCTATCTTAAACCTGAACTTATGCCTATACAAAGGGCATTATATTCCCTTAAAAGAGGTATCTCAAATATTTTATGAATTCGAAAAATATTTATAAAGAGATCAAAATATGTTTTAAGAAGGTCAAAATAATCCTATGTTCGAGAATTGTGCCACTAATGATCCTCGAGTCGCAGAATAAATCTAAAAAGAGAAGAATAAAGGGAGAAACAAACTTGTACCCATATTTGTTTTATCATAAAATTATATTTCTTTATATTTTATTTGTGATTGCAATTTATTTTTCATCACAATAAACTTTATTACAAATAAATTGACATACCCGGTGGAACCAAAGTTGTCCTTAATATCTTCTCTCACAAATCAGATCTACAAATCTAAAACCACAAAGGTGCAAGAATGAATACTTCAAACGTCGTCTTTGAGTTTCACTAAGTCTACATTCCGACAAGGCTCGAAGTAAAGGGTATTTATAGACATTAAAATTTTATGGAACTCTACAAGGCGTCTTTTATTCCAATTAGGTTTTTTGGAAGCTATTTTACACTAAAATCTAGTTTATGCCTATATAAAGAGTATTATATTCCCTTAAAGAGATATCTCAAATATCGCATGAATTTTGAAGATATTCATAAAGAGGTCAAAATCTGGCTCAAGGAGCCAAATCATCCTCCGAGAAATATGCACTAATGACCCTCGAATCACGGAAAAAAAATCTAAGATGAGAAGAATCAAGGAGAAATAGATTTGTACCTACATTTGTTTTATTAACAGAATTATGTTTCTTCATATTTTATTTGTGATTGTAATTTATTTTATATAAAAATTTATTGCAAACAACATCCTAAATTTTTCAAATATCAATAAAACCTTAATTATTTTTCATATACCTAACAATCTCCCCATATAACTAAGTTCCACGGGGCGATCATTGTGATTAATGGTCTAATCTATCTTTAATATGATAAATCATTTTTATTACGACGATACAAAACTAAAATGATAAGGAGAGAAGTGAAATATCTCAAAAAATGGGCCAAAATTCATATATATGAACATGAAAAATGAAATTGGAGGTTATTTGGATAAAATTTTGATATAATACAAAATGCGGAAAACGGCCAAAATTACCCTTTTACTATTCGGTGAGGACCACTTTTATTCTTAATTAGAAATTCAGGGTTTGAAATTATACATCCGGGGGAAAGGTTTTCATATAAATTATACTTTTTATGAGCTGCAATCTTAAATTAAAATAAATTTTATTAATGAATTGTTATGACTATACTTTTTTTATTGTTCTTCTTTTTCTCTTTTAAGATTTTTCGTGATTCGAGGGCCTTCAGTTGCGCATTTCTCGAATAAAGGATGATTTAAACTTTCTTGAGGCGTTTGTGATCTCCAGAAACATCAAGCAACACTTTGAATATCTATTACTATCATATAGTATAATTATAAAACATATTTAAAGTAGAGGACTAAATATAAATTTGTTTCCGAAATAACACAGTTGTGAATAAAACCAAAGGTTTATAAATGCCACAAGTCCAAAACTGAATTAGTAAAGCAAACTTTTTACTTCTGGCTTTACTCTATAAAAAGTCAAAATTGCAAATGTGAAACGTAACGCTCTAATATACATGGATGGCCACGTTGCAAAAGAATTAAAAAAAAATACAAACAACTCTATATATATAGTCCCCTTTTTTTTCTACATCAATTATATAAAAGAGTTGTTACATGCTAAGCCATCGTTTGTATTAAAGAGTTCAATTTTATTTCTTGGTAAGCTTTTCTTTAATTTCTCTCTTTTTTTTTCGTTATGAATTAATATTTTGAATTGGTGAAGTGTGTGTGTATATATGTTTATATACATTTATTTTCCTCTAAAAATTTGCTGAAATTAATCTTGTTTATGTGTTTCTTTTTGTTTGATAGCTTTGTTTGAAAAGAAGTCATTGAAGTTGATTATTCAGAAAGTCATTTTTTTCGTTGAAGAAAATTGGAATCAGAAGAAAAGACAAATAAATCCAAGGTACATCATTTTTGTGTTTTGAAATTTTTGAATTATATATATCTATATTTATCTACATTTTTTTCTCTAAAATTTTCTGAAATTAATCTTGTTTATATGTTCCTTTCTGTTTAATAGCTTTGTTTGAAAAGAAGAGATTGAAGTTGGTTGTTCAGAAAGTCACATTTTTTCGTTGAAAAAAATTGGAATTAGGAAGAAAGACAAATCAATCCGAGGTATATCATTTTTGTGTTACTTGAAATTTTTGAAGTGTATATATCTATGTTTATATACATTTTTTCCCTCTCAAAATTTGCTGAAATTAATCTTGTTTATATATTTCTTTTTGTTTAAAAAGAAGAGGTTGAAGTTGATTATTCAAAAAATTACCTTTTTCATTGAGGTTGGAGTTGATTATTCAAAAAGTTACTTTTTTTTCGTTGAAGACAATTAGAATCAAGAAAAAAGTCAAATCAATCCGAGGTACATCTTTTTGGTGTTAGTTGAAAATTTTGAATGATATATATCTATGTTTATATACATTTTTTTCCTCTCAAAATTTGCTGAAATTAATCTTGTTTATATGTTTCTTTCTTGTTTGATAACTTTGTTTGAAAAGAAGAGATTGAAGTTGATTATTCAGAAGTCACTTTTTAATTTTCATTTGAAGAAAATTGGAATCACGAAGAAAGACAAATCTATCCAAGGTACATCATTTTTGTGTTACTTGAAATAGCTTTGTTTTGAAAAGAAGAGATTGAAGTTGATTACTCAGAAAGCCACTTGCTTTGTTGAACAAAATCGAAATCAGGAAGAAAGACAACATTCTAAGGCAATAACTATTTGTCAAGTGACCATATGATAAATCAGATGGTGGTGATTTTGGTGTTACTTGAATTTGCAGCTTTTGAAGGTGGTGAATTATGTGTTTTTATACATTTTTTTATATGCATTTTTTACCTATCAAAAATTTCTTAATTAATCTTGTTTATAAGTTTCTTTCTGTTCAATAGCTTTGTTTAAAAAGAAGATATTGGAGTGGATTTCTCATAAAGTCAGTTTCTTTGTTGAAAAAAAATAAACCAGGAAGAAAAACGTCTTTTTGAGATAATAATTATTAGTCCAGTAACCATATGAAAAATCAATCCGAAGAGATTGAGTTTCTAGTACATGATTTTGGTGCCAATTACTTGAAATTTGCAGTATTTGAAGGCGATGAATTCTATGCCTAGAGAGATTATTTTTTTTCTTTTTAAAACTTTTTAGACGGTGTGATCAAATCTTGACCCTTTGTTTTTTTTACTTTTTTAAAAAAGTTAGCTTTTGCAGAGAAAAAAAAGATATAGAAAATAGCAAATGAGAGTTATTTCTATTGTCCTTATTATCTAACTGACGTTATCTTCAAGGAGTGAGGTGAGATAATTTGGACCTATTAATTTTTAACTAGTCATCTCGGATTCTAGTACATTGCTTATGGAGAGCTTTCTGTTACGAAGGATTTACCTCTTTAATGGTCCACCTTGTCAGGCCGAGTCTGAATTAGTTGGACTGGTAGGCTTCAGATATATATCATGTCAAAGAAAAAATAGGTTCCCTTTCTTTGCTCATTTGATTTTTATTTCTAGCCCTCTGCTAAAAATGACTTGCCTATCATTTATTGCGATAAAAATAAATGTCTGGAATTTACAGAGCTACAATCTTGTTTGATATAATCTAAGTTTGATCAATTGTTTGGTAAGCTATACTACCTTCAGGGATTCAACATCCTTATTGAGGTTTGTCCAACCACTTCACTGAGGGTGCGTTTGACTCTAATACCGTATTGCATTAGGAGTTAATCATGATGTTTTTGAATATATCTCTGTTTTGAAAAATGGTAAAAACTTACCTTATATATGCCTATATGAACATTCATCCTTAGAAGTAGACTTTGAACTCAGGATTACCAAATTGAATTAAGTTTGTTCGCATTAAATCCAAATCAATTTCACCAATAGGTAATTTGGCTTGGCATTAACATCAAAGTAAATTTCTTATATCAAGGCATTGATACCGAAGCTTCATTTAACAATGGTAAATAATCTTATAAATTCTAATGGTAGTAACAATTTTTCACACCGCCTCTTACTTAGAATAGCTTATGAATTTCCGCGAATTGTGTTTGAGTTTGTTAGTATCGAAAGACTTTTATACAACTCATATTGGCTACTTTGAAGGTTAAGATTCAATTTGGATGAGCTTTTGTTTTTGTCTTATAAATTATGTTATTTTGGCTTTAAGTAAGTGCTTAACAACATCTTTTAAATTTCATTCAAACACTACATAACTAGTTTAAACCTATTTTGACTTAAAAATACCAAAAATAAGTCAATACAAGTAGGCTCTAAATGTATTGGATGTGATATATAAAGACCAAATAAAGCATAGACCAATAAACATCGACTTAAAAGCACAAAAAAGACCTAATAAGTTTAACAATTGAAATAGACAAAATACATATGTCGAGGGCTTTACATGAAACAACTGATAACTAAACAGTTCGACTTGAGACTGCTCATCTGGACACGTCAACTCGTCTTCACCATCTCAATGGAACACTTCAACTTATAAAATTTATGTGCCAGACATAGTAGGAATGAGTTGATGTGTCTAGATGTACATTCTCAAAGTTGTAGTGTTTAACTGCCAAAGGGCAAATTAAAGAGTCTTTCTATGTATTATGCCATTGAAATATAGTGAAAGATGTTTGAACTGTAAACTTCTTTCTGTTGTAGTTTAGATGCTTTTTATCTTGAGAGATCATTGCTAGCTAAATGACTTTGTTATTTAAACTTGAATCTTGATTGTCTTTATTACTGTTAGATGAAGTAGGCATGATTCAATTGAAGATAGTTGATAACACTAATACATTGCTTAATTCATTTGATTGACATGAAAAATTCTTATGACGGTTCTCAAAAAGGCCTCTTACCATGAAGAGTATTCAACACTCAATAAATATTTCATCCA
Organism: Solanum rostratum; assembly: GCA_029948455.1. Taxonomy (NCBI): domain Eukaryota; kingdom Viridiplantae; phylum Streptophyta; class Magnoliopsida; order Solanales; family Solanaceae; genus Solanum; species Solanum rostratum. The sequence continues at coordinate 8,068,210 of CM057053.1, read as the reverse complement.
TCCACTGTTACTCATGCATTTTAGACTTTGCACGTTTCTTGAGAAACAATGACTAATATGAGTATTATACCAAAATACTCGTATAATTGATATATAGTCTTAAGTCTTGAAAAATGACTTAAAAAATTAATAATGAATGTTGAGGGTAAAATAGAAAAAAATAGTTGTCTTTTTTGATATGTTAAAAGTGACAAGTAAAAATGAACAGAGGGGGAGTAACTTCTTTTCTACTTTCCATGTGGGACTTTATTCAAAAACACCTAATATAAATTTCATAAAATCAATGAGTATAAATGTTAATTTCAGATTACATAGTGTTGGGCTCAGTCCGCCGGATGAAACTCTTAACATGATGTGATATTTTCAATCCTGCAACGTTTTTTCCGGAAGGCCTCACGCCACCTTATACATAGATTATTTTCCTTATCAACTTTCAATATGAGAATTTTGTTCATATTCAACCAGAATTTTGTTTCCCTGCTACTTAATACTCTAACCGTACCATTTATTGTTAAACTGTTATTTGCTAATGATTTACTAAATCCTGCTTTTCTAGAATCCTCAGTGATAATTGGAAGTAATCAAAATGGCAACTGATAACAACTTACTTGCTCCTTCCACCCTGTTGCTCGAGGACCAGAACGAGGTAGCTCAGCCGCAGCATGTGCCAGAACCACAGGGCAGGTTGCAGAAATCGAAACAGCTTCTGGACAGCTCAGTGAGTGAAACCCCATTTCATCCTGGCAATAAAATGAGCTTTAGTCAAAGTGATCCACAAGGATTGCTTGGTTCACGCGGAATCCAACTTGAAAAGAATCCAAAATTGTTAAATGACTTAGACAAGAAGACTAGCATGTCTTTGTTGCCAAATCACCAAATCATAAAGAACAAGGAAGCTAGTATTGCCATGGTAAAACCTTCGACTTTGATTCCAGAATATTCCCAAAGGAATGAGAAACTGAAGCAAATCCAAGAATCATTGGCACCTACATTTTCCCTGTTGAAATTAGCATATCAGCAAGGGATGCTCAATTCATGCAGAGCACGCTTTCAGGAGAACGCAAAACCATTGGAGGACTCAAACAAGGAGACGAGTATGCATCGCCCTGAAACAAGTGTGCGCCAGTCACCACCTCTGATTTCGGAAGAGCGTTTGAGGAAGGGGAAGCAGAAGCTAATCGAAGAGTCACATCCACCCACTTTTCCTCTGATGAATGTAGCATCTCAGTCTCCAGGCGCATCGTTGATGAATAGACCAGGTCCATCAAGAGATTCTCAGTTAAATTTGCTGTGGCTTTTACGGCAGCAAATACAACTAGCAAAGACTAATGAGAAACGTCCAGCATTACTGCCTGATGTAAGATCAATCTTTACACCAAATATGTGCGCTCAACGTTTGAAGCAATACATGTATCGTCAACAGCAAAGACCAAGAGTAAGATATTCTAAGTAAAAGAAACACTATGAGTTTTTTTTTAATATATAAGATGTATTTTTGACAATTCACACATACAACCTTATGGTATTTGATAATATAGGACAACAATATCGAGTTTTGGAAGACATTAGTTGCAGAATTCTTTGCTCCTAATGCCAAGAAAAGATTGTGCCTCTCATCAAATAAACGTAGACAACAAATAAGTGGTATTTTCCCTCAGGTGAGTAGCTTAATCTTCTCATCGATTTTCATAGGATTATTTCGTCCTCTGTGAGAAACTCTTCTTGAAAATGGAAGTAAATATTTTTGCCAAAAGGTTTTCCCTTTAATTATGCTTTTTGGAGTGATGGAGTTCAAAAATTTCACTTAAAACGTATCTGACATTTAGTTTTTTCATTAGTTGGAAAAATTTGGTTCTATAAGATTGATCGTCTTGTTATCAACAGTTGTTCAACTTACCTTTCCAAAACCGGAAATGGATAAATATCTTTTATACCCAGATTTGTGATCTCAAAATACGACATCATTTTCAATACATTTTTTTTCAGCCTATCTGAAAGACATCTAGCCTGAATAGCCTCTCTGCAATGCTTGTTTTCCTTTCGGATTTTAATTCAAATTAAGTGCAGGAGGCATGGTGCTGTGAGATCTGCAAATTGAAGCCTACTGCAGGTTTTGGTATGTCCTCGACGTCACATTTTTTGGGTAAATAATTGTATTAATGTGGGAATACTCTCATATACAAGCCGTATGCTAAGAATTAAAGAACCTGTACACTGATATAGTTCTCTACAAACAATACCAATCTTCTATACAGGTCCTCTGTGTCACTTATTACTATTAGAATATATTATATATATACATTTGTTGAACTTTTTTATTTGGAGGTTTATACATTATGTCAGTAGTAAATAAAGAACAAATGAGAGTCTTGGAGCAAGAGTAAAGTTTTCTATATGTGACCTATATGTCATCAGTTTGAGTTGTGGAATTAAGTCACTCATGCTTGCGTTGAGGTAGGCTGCCTACATCGCACTCCCTTATGCGAATATTTCTTGCACCGGGGCTTCCCTTTTATTAGATAGTGAGAACTGTCACAAATAATATAGAAAGGGGAAAAAGTGATTACTTTGAAAATTTGCTGCTTATTTCTGAAGTACTGATTTGTCACTTTGTGGATTTTAGAGATGAGTGCAGAAGTTTTACCTAGGCTATGCAAAATTAAGTACGAGACAGGTATGTTGGATGAGCTTCTTTATATGGATATACCTAAAGAACGGTATACACCATCCGGCCACATTGTTTTGAACTACACAAAAGTAACAGAACAAAGTGTATATGAGGCAGCACGAGTGGTCCGTGAAGGCCAGTTGAAAATTGTGTTCTCTTCAGATTTAAAGGTTAAATGTTGTTAAGTTAATCATTAGGTCCTTTTTTTTCCTAAAGTTCTCGAAATTGTCCAAAATGTTTATGAATGAACATCCCTTTGGTTCCTTTAATGTGATAGATTTGCATCTGGGAATTCTGTTGTTCTTTTCACGAGGTTTATATTGATCGGCGATCAGTTACTCCCCAGGTATGTAAACGTTACACCATCTTTCCTTTGTATCAGCTTATCATTGTGACTACTCTCTAACCTTAATCTTAATGTCTTATCACCTTGAATGATTGATTATTAGAGGGAAGGTTTTTTAAATAGGCGTTTGGACACGGATTTGGTTGAAACTTTGAAAAAAGAGTTTTTGAAGTTGAAGCTGAAAAATGGTACTTGTAAGTTGAAACTGGCATTTTGATATGCATTTCACTTAAATAGAAATCGAAGGTTTGTGAGTGGTTAAGGATTTTTCATTTGAATAAACTGATGTAGACAAGTTTTGAAAAAGCGTCTTCAAAAACTAACCAAAATGTCAGTCCAAATTTATACCCAAAAAATGTTTTGGAGAAAAGGAAAAAAACTTCTATTTCTAAATGGTTCCTAAATCTCTTATAGGGAAAAGATGTTCTTTTGATTCTAACTAGGTGTAAATACTTGATATTTGTCCTCAATGGCATATCCAGGATTTTTATTAAGGAGTTCAAATTTAAAGAGGTAAACACACTAAGAAATCAAGGGAATTCAACATCTACCATATATACATAAAATATAATTTTGACCTTATGTGGTGTAATTTTTCGAAGAAGGGGTTCAAATGAACTCCTTCGTTTACCCTGGCTCGGCCATTGCTTGCCCTTAAGTTTTTCTTTTGTGTGCGTGTGTGAGTTTAAAAAGAAGCAGAGACTTGTCATTGAGGTGTATAACATTATTTTTCCAGTTTCATCAACTCAAGGAAGCAATCCAGAAGTACCAAGTTTTTGCTGAGAGCAGTTCAAGAATTTCAGCCGAAAAATTTCAAAGAAACATTGATGAGTAAGTTGTTTATCCAACTGTTTTATATTCACATCGACTAGTACAGTTCATGACATGCTAATTCCATCTTGAATATGCATCTGTTTAATGACCAATAATTTTCTCATCTCCTGTATGATTTACGACGTGATTATAGAAGCCTAACTTATACTCTAAAGTGGAAGAATTTTTGAGAACTCTAGTGTGTGTGGAGGTGAGGATGTAACATCATTCCAAATTCCAAATGTTTCTTACATTGTTTTTGCCATCCGAGCCTATGGAAGAGTCTAGGAATGAAGAACAACTTGCTTACATTCTAAAATTTGTTTTGCCAGGAAGACAAGCACCCCATAAATAAAAGGCCAAAAAAGAGCAAAAACTTGGACACTTACTTTGATGACATCATTCATAAACTGGTCCTATATGAATATTACGCATTTCCCTTGTAATATTTCATATTATATGAGGTTATTGTCCTTCTCATTTTAGTGCAACCATATCATACTATTTCTGACCTTCATGAATTGCTGCAGGTTTGCCTCATCAATATGTGAATTAGCAAGAAGCTTGGACAAAACATTGGTCAATGGCTATCCCAAGCGCTATGTTCGGTCTCTACAGGTATTTAGCTTTATTTGATTATTTCAGTCTAATCATCCTATCAGTGGATTTTGCATCAAGATTGACACATTGCACTTGACATTCTTTTCTTTCTTTGCTTTTCTACCGTTCTACGACTATTGTGTTTGCCTTTGTCATGTTTGAGGCACTGCACTCTTTTGAGCATACTTGTTATCAAAGCATGAGTAAGAGATACATTAGACATCCTATATTTCTTCAAAATTCTCGACAGTTTTGAATTGAAAAATTACACTTCTTGATGAATTATAGATAGCAGAAATAGTCAGCAACATGAAAGATCTAATGGACTACAGCACGAAACACGGGGTTGGACCTGCAGGTAATGAAATAACTCAACCATACTGTATCAAGGCATTCTTTGCTTACTTGTTTCCTCATTATGTATCATGAAAATCATATTTATCCATTTCCTCCCTTAAAAATGTGGCAGTAACTAAATGTTTTGTTGTTGATATCTTTCATTAATTCCGGCCATGTGACTCCAATATGGTTTGTTTGATACTCGTTACACTCCTAAAGTTAGTATATCAAAAGAAAAAGGTTATAAATGTGACACCCCACCCCTTATCTTTCTGCAATCTATTGCGGAATCAGGATTTTCATCAAGAAAATTTAAAATATGAAGAAGTAAGCACACCAAGATGTCAAAGGGGTTCAACATTTACTGTTATACATAAAAAAATAATTTTAACCATGTATGTTAGCATAATTTTCCGTCAAAGTGGAAGCAAGTCTTGATCTTAATGGACTGTTGGTTTGTGTTTAGTGAGTAGCAAATTTCTGCATAAAGATAAGGCGAACCTTTAAATATTTTAGGAAGAGTGCGAAAATGAGCCTACACTAAATAAATGATGTCTTTGACATCTGACAGCATCCTGTTTGTTTTCATACCATGTTATGATGGAAAACATAATGAGCTCAAGCTTGAATATTTTATTTTAGAAGAGTAAAATGCAAACTGTTGAGAGATGATTGCAGCTAACTCTTTCTTATTTTTCAGAGGCAATGGCCAGGATTCATTGTGAATTAGCTGCGTCACGTGTGGCACATAGTTCAGTTTCAGTGACAGGACCTCAACAACATATAGATGATGAGATAAGCCAAAGCTCTTCAGTAATAAGTTTCGCGCATTATCCATCTAGTGATGAAGGCAGAGCAACCCGTCATACTGCTACATCTCCAATGTCCTCCACTGCTTCATCCAAGAGGCCAGCTGTTCACCTAGAAGACCCTGCTGAACTGAATAGAAAGAAACGAATGACATATGTAGGCTAGTGAAGGTTGATAACAAGCTCATGGTGTGAGAAAGTTTGTTAGATTGGAATGAATTAGTTAAGAAGTTGTTAGAAAGTTAGTTAGAGAAGTTGGTTAGTTACAAGGTCTTGTAGAGTTGTCTATAAATAAAGGGTGAACCTCACACCCAAGGGAAGATATCAATGTAAAAAAAGGATTCACTCCTAATTCTAATAATCTCTTTTCTTTATATTCTCTATACTCTCTCATTTCTTCTTCTTCAAGCTACCATGTCAAAGTAGCTCAAGCACTCCATTAATGGAGCTTTCATGGTATCAAAGCCTATGGTCATAGGAGACAAAGGTTGAAGGAAAAGTCAGGCTCCTTCACTGATTCAAGCAGATTAGAAGAAAGGTAGCAGATCAGAAGAAAAGCTCAACTTTTTTTCGATGGAGAATGGGACTGTTTCTGAAGAAACAAATGTTGGTTCTACCAGAGCTACAAGTATTCCTACAATCGACCATAATCATCCGTTGTTCTACAACCTACTGACACTCCAGGTAGCTCTTTAATCTCCCTGCAGCTAACAGGTTCAGAAAACTATGTCCTATGGAGTAGGTCATTTAGAATTGGATTAGTTGGTCGAAGTAAATTAGGATTTGTAGATGGAAGGTTTCCTAAGTCTAAATTCGAACTTGAAGTGTATGATCAATGGGAAAAATGCAATGTTGTAGTATTATCATGGATCATGAATGCAGTGAGACCTGGACTGCTTAGCTCAGTTGTGTATGCATCAGATGCTCGCAAGGTGTGGCTGGATCTAAAAGAGAGGTTTGACACTATGAATGAATCAAGAGTATTTCAGCTTCATAGAGAAATTCATACTCTAAACCAAGGCACAGTGACAGTAGCTGATTATTTTTCCAGATTGAGGGATCTCTGGAATGAATATGATGCTATTATGCCCTGTCCTGGTTGTCCATGCCCAGAGTCAGTGAACACACTGAGTATCAGAGATTACTTCAATTCCTAATGGGACTAAATGAGTCCGATTCTTAACCTAGGAGTTAGATCCTTATGATGAGTCATATTCCTATTGTGAACAAGGCATATGCCTTACTGGTAGATCAAGAAAGTCAGAGAAGTCCAGTGAGTTCAACTCCATTCAACTCAACTGTAGTAGAAGGTGCTGCAATGTATAGTAAAACAGGCCCTTACTTCAACAATGGTGCTAGCTCATCCAAGAGCACCTACCCTGGTTCTTCATCAGGAAGTTCAGTTGGTGGAAGTCACATGAGTAATGCAGGTGCTACTGGAGGGAACTATAAAGTCAGGAAGAGTTTTTTGCAATGTGAACACTGTGGCTGCAGAGGCCACTCTAAAGACCAATGCTATAAGATTGTTGGATATCCTGCAGATTTCAAGTCCAAGAGGAAGTCCCAATCATCAAGAGCTTATGCTAATTAGGTTGAACTTGCACAAAGTTCAAGTTAGGATCACAAGGTAAATTTAAACCAAGGGAAGAATGAGTCTACATCACATCCTGGTGCATTTTTCACTCAAGAACAATATCAACAGATTATGAGTCTACTGTCTCAAACTGGGGGTGGCAATACTGGAACTTCATCAGCTCATGTTGCTATGGCAGATGTAGGTAGTCCTATTAGAGTATGCTTACGTAAATGTGAAGGTCAAGAGTGGATAGTAGATTCAGGAGCTACTCATCACTCTACATCTAAACTGAAATTACTAGACAAGGCTAAGGAAGTGAATAACAATACAAAGAATAGGATACATCTACCTAATGGTAAAACAGTTGCAGTGTCTCATGTAGGAAACACAACTATCCTTGCAAATAACACCATCTCCAATGTCCTGTACTTACCTAACTTTAAGTGTAACCTGTTATCAGTGTCAAAAATCACCAAAGAACTGCAGTGTGTAGTCAGTTTCTTTCCTGATTTTTGTGTTTTTAGGATCTTTTCACTAGTCAGGTGAAGGGGATTAGTAAGGATGAACTGGAACTATACATACTAAGAGAAGGACCAAATCAATCTCCAAAACATCAGGTCAACAACAGTAAAGAGATCAAGACAAAAGCATACACACCAAGAATGTGGCTGAGTCTGTAGATATCTGGCATCAGAGACTAGGACATGCTCCTATAGATATAATAAAGAGACATGATTGTCTTGATACCATGTCAAGTAAGGATCATTTTCATTCTATTGTGTCCACTAGCAAAGCTTACTAAGCTTCCATTCCCTGTAAGCTATCATGTATCCAAATGTCCTTCTGAACTAGTGCATTTTGACATTTGGGGCCCTTACAAAGTGCCTACACACAATGAAAAAAAGTTTTTTGTAACAATTGTCAATGACTTAAGCAGATATAATTGGGTGTTTCTCATTACTTCTAAGGCTGACACTTTAGTTGTAATGACATAGTTCCTCAATCAAGTAAAAAAGGTGTTCTCTACTAGTGTTAAAACTCTAAGAACACACAATGGTTGTGAGTTTTTCAGTCATGCTTTCAAAGACCTATTATGTGATCTAGGTGTTACTCGTAAAAGCACATGTGTGTACACACCTCAACAGAATGGTGTGGCTGAAAGGAAGCATAGAACCATTCTGGAAGTTGCTAGAGCTATCAGATTTCAGGTTGTTGTGCCAATCAGGTATTGGGGTGAGTGTGTGTACATTATTGTGTACATTCTCAATAGACTACCCTCCAAAGTAATTGGTTTTATTACACCTAATGAAAATCTATATCAACACCCCCCAACTCTATCACATCTCAAGGTGTTTAGCTGTCTATGTTATGCTTCATGTCCAAAAGTGTCTGATAAATTTGCATCAAGAGTTATTCCAGTTGTGCTAATGGGATACTCTTACTCTCAGAAGGGCTATTTGTTACTTGATTTCCATACTCACTCATTCCTAGTGAGTAGACATGTTGTGTTTCATGAACATATATTTCCCTTTAAGACTATGAAAGCATCTCCCACTCCTATATTTCCAATACTTGAGACAGTTATTCCTTCTCAAGATGTTTCACCAGCCAAACCAAGTCCTGAGTCCACTCCCGCTGTTAATCTTACTCCTGAATGTCCAGTAGTACATTCTCCAAACATACATACGGCTGGTCCTCCTGCATCTGCACCTATCCCTGACTCCATACCCTCTACTAGTGTTCCTGCACCCTCTAGAAGATCAAATAGGTCAACCAGACCCCCTCGATGGCTTCAAGACTTTGTCACTAAACAAAAGACTAACACATGCCTGTATCCCTTAGCTAATCACATATCCTATACCCATCTATCTACTTCATGTAAGCAAGCATTGCATGCATACTCAGGTATAACAGAACCTAAGTCATACAAAGAAGTTGTTGCTGATCCAGCTTGGGTTGAAGCCATGAAACTGGAGATAGAAGCTTTGGAAAACAACCACACCTGGAGCATCCTGGCAAAGAAACCTATTGGCTGCAAATGGATCTATAAGGTCAAGTACTTGGCCTCAGGACAAGTTGAAAGAGTCAAAGCAAGACTTGTTGCTAAGGAGTTCAGTTAGGAAGAAGGTCTGGACTATGGAGAAACCTTCAGTCCTGTGGAAAAAATGGTCACAGTCAGGACTGTTGTATCTCTTGCAGCCTCCAAGCACTGGTTTATCTATCAGATGGAAGTCCACAATGCATTTCTCAATGGTGATCTCTTAGAAGAAGTTTACATGGAGATACCTAGTGGGTTTGCCAGACAGGGGGAGAGTCATAAGGTCTGCAAACTACACAAGTCTCTCTATAGGCTCAAACAAGCACCCAGGTAGTGGAACTTGAAGCTGACTGAAGCTCTAATTCAGATGGGGTTTAGACAAAGTCATCATGACTACTCACTGTTCACAAATGTGGTTCGAGATGACATTGTGGTAGTGCTGATTTATGTTGATGATCTTTTAGTAACAGGAAACAATCATCAGCTATCATCGATCAGCTGTTGTGTGACACAAGACAGCAGATACAAAAGAAATTTAAAATGAAGGATCTGGGGGAACTAAAATTCTTCCTAGATTGAGTTCTTAAGATCAAAGAAGGGGATAGTAATGTCACAAAGGAAGTATGCATTGGAGTTGATCTCAGAATCTGGTCTAGGGGGAGCCAAACCTGCATACACACCACTTGAAATGAATAAGAGACTCACATCAGTCAAGTATGATGAACTGATCAAGGAAACTAAAGGTGATAAAGTACTGATGGATCCTACAGTATATCAAAGATTGATTGGAAGACTCTTGTATCTTACTATGACAAAACATGATATTGCATTCTCTGTACAAGTTCTAAGCCAGTTTATGCACTGCCCCAAACAATCACACATGGAAGCAGCACTAAGAGTGGTCAGATACATCAAAGAAGCCCCTGGTTTAGGACTGTTCATGCCAGCAGAACACTCTACAAAGTTAATAGCTTACTGTGACTCAGATTGGGGAGCATGCTTAGAAACTAGAAGGTCAGTCACAGTCTATCTAGTTAAGTTTGGAGGAGCACTCATTTCATGGAAGTCTAAGAAACAAGAGACAGTTTCAAGGAGCTCAACTGAGGCTGAATTCAGGAGCATGGCCACCTGTGCAGCTAAAATAACATGGTTGATAGGGTTGTACAAGGAACTAGGAGTGAATGTGAATCTTCCTGTGAATGTAATATGTGACAAGTAGCTATTCAAATAGCAGCCAATCCAATATTTCATGAAAGAACAAAGCATATAGATATTGATTGCCACTTTGTCAGGGAGAAAATATGTCAAGGAATGCTGAAAACTGAGCACATAAGCACCAAGGATCAACTAGCTGATTTACTCACTAAAGGCTTGGGAAAGGCACAACACAGTCTACTATTTAATTAGCTAGGAATAAAAAATGTATATCAACCATAAGCTTGAGGGGAGTGTAGGCTAGTGAAGGTTGATAACAAGCTCATGGTGTGAGAAAGTTTGTTAGAGTGGAATGAATTAGTTAAGAAGTTGTTAGAAAGTTAGTTAGAGAAGTTGGTTAGTTACAAGGTCTTGTAGAGTGTCTATAAATAGAGGGTGACCTGCACACCCAAGGGAAGATATCAATGTAAAAAAAGGATTCACTCCTAATTCTAATAATCTCTTTCTCTATATTCTCTATACTCTCTCATTTTTTCTTCTTCAAGCTACCATGTCAAAGTAGCTCAAGCACTCCACTAATGGCGCTTTCAACATACTCAGGGGAGAATTCTTCTCTTGCTGCTCCCATCGAGCCTGTGGTGAATCAGCTAATCTCCACAACTGCTCATTCTTCTTCCTTAAGGCGGTCAACTATTTAACCATCTATTATTGTTCCCTCTAGTACTTTATTGGTTGAATTCCTAACATGAATTGGAGCTCAAATGTGAAGGTTGAAGAAGATCTTGTCACTTCCCAAAACTTAACTGTTGTTGAAGCTGATGCTTCGGCTGATACTAAGTTAGTTCTGAACCAAAATGAGAACAATGGTAAGTACTGCTATGGTTTTGATACGGTTGACATAAGCTATTACATGGATCAATTGGAGAACTTGAATGGGGCAAGTCTTTTCCCTGGCATACACATTGGATCTGCTTTAACTGGGACATTAATGGTGAATGACAGTCATAAGAACAGCCATCAATTCGCTGAAAAATTGCCTTATCTTAACGGAAAAATTGATCCTCTTGTGACATTCATTTCGACTGAAAACTTCATGGTGTTGTTTGTTCAGTAGATGTTGCATGTTAAGAAACCTTCGTAATGTAAGTTTTCCTTTCTTTCTTTAACTTTTACTTGTTTGTTTTGTATGAAATGAAGATCTTTTCTTCCTTCATTGTTGTAATACCTATAACAATGAAAGGTGAAGGTTGTGCTTAAAACTTTTGCCTTTTGCAATGAGTGCATGAACTTTCTTCAAAGCTTTGGTTCTTGTTGTTTTCCAGTTATCTATTATTATATCTTTGTAATTAAAGTTCAAAATGTGGATATTATTTGGTACTTTTTCCATTCCTTTTCATCATTTTCAGCAACTTTTGAGTTGTGCCTAGAGATGACAATAGGGTAGAGCGGGGTGGGTACAAGGCGGGTTTAAGCTATGCGGGGTGGGGTGAATTTAAAGTTATGCAGGGTGGATTATGGATTTAAAGTACCAAATAGGGATCTGAAAATATTAAATTTTTATGCGGTGTGGGTCTATATGGAACAGGGCGGGCGGAGCGGGTTGAAAATGGAAAAACTTGTTACGTAGAGTGGGGCGGGGCAATCTATAAAAATTTGCAGTTGAACTTAACCCGCCTACTTTTGTCGTCCGCACTTGTACCTATATCAACATTCATCCTTAGAAGTAAACTTTGAAGTAACGATTACCAAACTCAAATCTGGATTTCCCAAATGGGTAAATTGGCTTGGCGTTAACATCAAAGTTAACTTCTTATATCAAGGTGTTGATACCAAAGCTTCATTTAACAATGGTAAATAGTCTTATAAATTATAATGGTAGTAATGAATTTTTTCACACCATCTTTACTTAGAATAGCTTATAAATTTCCCCAATTGTATTTGAGTTTATTAGTATCTAAGATTTCTATATAACTCATATTGGCTACTTTGAAGGATAAAATCTGGTTTGGATGGCTTTTGTTTTTTGTCTCGTAAGTTATGTTATTTTGGCTTAAAAATAAATGCTTAACAACAGTTTTAAAATTTTACCCAAACACTACACAAAAATCTATTTTGACTTAAAAACATCCAAAATAAGTCAATATAAATAGGCTCTAGATGTATTGGATGTGATATAGAAAGACCAAATAATGAATTGATCAATAAATATCGTCTGAAAAGAGAACAAAGAGACCTAATACTTTTAACAATTCAAATAGACAAAATACACACGTAGAGGCCTTCACTTGGACTCAACTGATAACTAAACATTTCAACTTTGAGAATGCACATCTAGATACATCAACTCATCTTCATTATTTCATTGAACACTCCAACTTTCAAAATGATCATCAACAAAATTTATGTGCCATATCAACGTTAGATGAAACATAATAAGAATGAGTTGAGGTGTCTAGATGTGCATATTTAAAGTTGAAGTGTTTATTAGCTTCCGGCCGAGGTTAAGTTAAGATCTTTATCTATGTGTGATTCCACTAAAATATGGTGAAAGATGTGAGGAATGTAAACTTCTTTGTGTTGTAGTTTTGATGCTTTCTATCTTGAGAGATAGTTGCTAGATAAATGACTTTGTTATCTAAATTTGAATCGTCATTGTCTTTATTAATGTTAGATGAAGTAGGCATGGTTCATTGAAGAAGGTTGTTAGCACTAGTACATTGCTTAGTTCATTTGACTGACATGAAAAATTCTTATGACAATTCTCAAAAAGGCCTCTCACCATTACGAGTATTCAACACGTTATAAATACTTCATCCACTTTTACTTGTCCATTTTAAAATTCGCACGTTTCTTAAGTAACAATAATTAATATGACCATTGTACCATAATACTCATATTAATTGATGTATAGTCTTAAGTCTTGGAAAATGACTCGTACAATAAGTAATTCATGTTGAGGATAAAAGAAGAAAAAAATAATTGTCTATTTTGATATGTTAGGGAGTTAGTTCAAAAACATCCAATATAAGTTTCATATGGAGCTCAAGTTTAGCTAATATTAAAACAATGAGTATAAACGTTAATGTTGGATTACATAGTGTTGGGTAAGTCCGGTTAATGAAATTCTTAACATGGTATGATACTGCCAAGCCTGCAACATTTTTTCTGGAAGGCCTCACACCACCTAATACATTGATTATTTTCCTTATCAACTTTCAATATGAAATTTTTGTTCATATTCAACAAGAATTTTTTTTCCATGTACTGCTTGTTACTTAATACTCTTATAATATCATTTATGGTTAGACTATTATTTGACAACGATTTACTAAATCCTGCTTTTCTATAATATCCTCAGTGGTAATTGGAAGTAAAGAAAATGGCAACTGATAGAAGCTTACTTGCTCCTTCCACCCTGTTGCTTGAGGACCAGAACTTGGTAGTTCAGCTGCAGCACGTGCCAAAGCCGCAGCACAGGTCGCAGAAATTCAAACAGATAACAGCTCAGTGAGTGAAAAACCATTTCATCCTAGCAATAAATGAGCTTTGGTCAAAGTGATCCACAAGGATTTCTTGCTTCATCCAGAATCCAACTTGAAAAGAATCCAAAATTGTTGGACGACTTAGATAAGGAGACTAGCATGTCTCGTCTGGGCTCTAGTGTGCTTCTGTTGCCGAATTACCAAATCTTAAAGCACAAGGAAGCTAGCGCTGTCACAATAAAACCCAAATCTTTGGTTTCGCCTATGATTCCGGAGTATTCCTTGAGGAATGAAAGCAGAAGCAAATCCAAGAATCATTGGCACCTACATTTTCCCTGATGAAATTAGCATATCAGCAAGGGATGCTCAATTCATCCAGAGTCTGCTTTCAGGAGAATGCAACAAGGAGACAAGTATGTATTGTCCTGAAACGAGTGTGCTTCAGTCACCACAGCATCAAAATGCGAAGAACAATGAAGCTGGGGCTGTCATAACAAAATGTGAATGCTTAGTTCCATCTGTTATTTCGGAAGAGTGTTTGAGGAAGTTGAAACAGAAGTTAATCGAAGAGTCATTTCCACCTACTTTTCCTCGGATGAATGTACCATCTCAGTCTCCAGGTGCATCGTTGATGAATGGACGGTTTCCATTAAGAGTTTCTCAGCTGAATTTGCTGTGGCGGTTACAGCGGCAAATGCAACTATCGAGGAGTTATGAGAAACATCCAGCAGTTCTGCTTGATGTAAGATCAATCTTCACGCCAAAAATGTGCGCTCTAAGACTAAAGATACGAGTTTGAGATTTATTTGCATAAGCAATATGCAAGGCATTCCAAGCAGCTTTGGAATTTGGAGCAGAAGTGACTGTACAGCCAATGGTCACATTCACAGTTGCCAAGATAGCATTTTGTATAAGCTGATCTTGTTGAAACCAAGAAATATAATTAGGATTGGATACTTCGAGGTTGTTTTCATAGATGATTCTGGAAGGAGTTCAGATCGATCCATCAAGATGTCCAAAGAGGTTATGTCCATGCATAAGCATGGACACCTGAGCCTTCCTCAGGGAAATGTTATGGCTACCACCAAGTTTGATAGGGAGTTGAGTATCTGGAATGAACTGGACAACAGTGTACGAACCCGAGATGTTGTCAGCATTGACAACACTTGTATTGGGGGCCAAAAGTAAGATATTCTAAGTAAAAGGAATACTATGAATTTTTTGTCTAAAAATAAATAAGATGTATTTTTGACAATTCATACATACCACCTTATGATACTTGATAATACAGGACAACAATATCGAATTTTGAAGGAATTCAGTTGCAGAGTTCTTTGCTCCTAATGCCAAGAAAAGATTGTGCCTCTCGTCAAATAAACGTAGAGAACAAATAAATGGTATTTAACCTCAGGTGTGTAGCTTAATCTTCTCATCAATTTTCCATAGAATTATTTCATCCTCTGTGAGAAATTCTTCTTCAAAATGGAAGTAAATGTTTTCCCTCAAGTATGCTTTTTGAGTTTAACTTACTTGATATTTAGTTTTATTCATTAGTTGGAAAAGTTTGATTTTATAAGATTGGCCATCTTGTTATCCACAGTTGTTCAAGCCTTTCCAAAACCAGAAATGGATAAATATCTTTTACACTGGGATTTGTGATCTCAACATATGACATCATTGTCGATACACTTTATTTTCTGCTTATCTGAAAGACATCTAGCCTGAATAGCCTCTCTGCAATGCTGGTGTTCCTTTCGGAGTTTTATTCAAATTAAGTACAGGAGGCATGGTGCTGTGAGATCTGCAAATTGAGGTCTACTACTGGTTTTGGTATGTCCTCGATGTCACTACTCCCGTATAAAAGATGTATGCTAAAAATCAAAGAACCTATACACTGTAAAGTTCTATATAAAGGACACCCAATCTTCTATACAGGTCCTCTATGTTACTTATTATTTTTGGAATATACTATATTTAAGGCAGCAAAAAGAAGTTGTGTTGAATTTTTTTGATGTGGAGGTTTAAACATTATGTCATAGTAGTAACTAGTGAGAACAAATGGGAGCCTTGAAGCAATGGTGAAGTTGTCTACATGTGACCAATATGTCATCGGTTCGAGTTGTGGAATTAAGTCACTCATATGCTTGTGTTGAGGTAGGCCGCCTACATCGCACCCCCTTATGCGAATTTCTCATGCACCAGGGCTACCCTTTTATTAGATAGTGAGAACTGTCACAAAGTACATAGAAATTTCTATTATATAGAAATGTGAAAAGGAGGACAACCAAGGGTAGTTTGGTCATTTCAAAACTATCTAGAAACATCCTTTCTTCTTCAAGATAGAAAAAAGATTACCAATGACATTTTAGTAAACTTAACTTTATTTAAGGATAAAAATAATAATTGAACAATTAATAATCAAAATAAAACTCTAGAAGAATCCACATATGTTCTTACTTTTATTATGGACCCATAAGGATATTTTTGTAATTATGCTAAAGTGAAGAATTTCTAATTGGTTAACTTCTCACAAATAATAATAAATGTTAAGCTTGTTAAGACATGTTTTAGAAATAAAATTTGAACTAATTTAAAATAAAATGTGTTTGAATAGTTCATTTTTATTTTTTGTTACTAAATACTTTCAAGGGTTACTGCGTAAACCTATTTTTGATATTAAGTTACATAATATGACAACTACTAAAGTTCGTATCTTGATTATTAAAGTAGTCTTAAAAATGACGTACCAATATTTTTGTTTAATTTAAAGAAAAAATCAAATTTAGTGACTAAAAGAAAAAACAACTTTTAACTATCAAGAAATTTATAATTTGATAATGTATTCATTGAAAGATTAAAAATTATTAATTTTTCATTTCTATGTAGGATATTTTTTAAATTTCAAATATGATAGACTATCTAATAGAGAAATTTGAAGGGAGAAAGTTTAATATACAAACTCTGATTAACATTAAAAAAGGATAATCTCAAATATATATGATAAACTAATTAATTTACAATAAATATAGCCATATTCTTTTACAATCATAGAAAATGTACATGACTAATTAATGTAACTTGTCAAAAGTCATAGAAAATATACACTGACTATACAATATAGATTATTTATACATGAACTATACATCGAGTATACATTATGAACACTCAAAAATTGAATATAACTTATTACATTGACTATACATGTCTATACATCGAATGACCATTTTTTAGTAAGTATTTTGACCGAATGACCATGTATTATAATTATCCCTATTAAGATACACATTAAAGAAAAATGGGGAGTTAAAAAAAAATAAAGAAGAACAACAAAAGAAAATGTCAATAGAAAAGGACTATGTTGAGAAATATAAAAAAGAAAAAAAAAAGGGAAAAACAACCTGAAACAAAAAACATGTATATTGGTTATATTTTGTGGGGTAAGATATAGAGTTTTCTTTTAGGCATATTTAGAATTTAGTATTAATTTTTTCTTGTTAATTTAATTTAGAATTTAAGTAGTTGAGGGTCTTTTGGAACAACCTCTCTATATCTATGAGGTAGTGGTAAGGTCTACGTACATTTTACCCTCCCAAACCCCACGTGTGGGATTTCACTGGGTATATTATTATTGTTGTTGTCTTTGTTCATTTAGAATTTAACTACGGCATGATATTTAGAGTTTAATACCAATTTCTTTTATTAATTTAATTTAGAATTTAATACTACGATAATTGTTGTGAAACTAGAATCAACTTTTTAATAAATAATTTCAATAACATCAAAATAAATAGAACTATTTCTACTTATCAAAGACAATAATAAAATGATCACAATTTATCGACAAACCTAACCACAAATAAATTATTCTTGAGTGCTAAAGTAATAGAAATTTGAAAGGCTTTGAATCGAGCTTTACTAATTGGTTGGTCAAAGATTTACATATATTATAATATGCAAAGCTTGTGGTGCAAATATCACAAATAGAAGATAACAACTGTGGAAATAGATACCACTTGTGAAGATATATAAATATTGATTATCTTCTTTTGCAGATATTAATATTTTATATATTTCTCGAACATGAAATGTACTTATTCATAATCTAGCACACTTTCTTATTTTCTCTATATATAAAATTTCTTGAAATTTAGTCTTTTCAAGTTTGGACATAATGACGCATTTATATCATACGAACATTTAAAATAAATTATAAAATAATATATTAAAATTATTTAGTGAAAAAATATATAAATTATATTGGGCCCGTACCACGGGCCTTAAATTATCTAGTACTAGATAGAAAGGTCAAAGTGATTGCTTTGAAATATTACTGCTTATTTTCTGAAGTACAGATTTGTCACTTTGTTGATTGTAGAGATGAGTGCAGAAGTTTTACCTAGGCTATGCAAAATTAAGTACGAGATGGGTATGTCGGATGAGCTTCTTTATATGGATATACCTGAAGAATGTTATACTCCATCCACTCACATTATTTTGAACTACGCGAAAGTAACAGAACAAAGTGTAGATGAGGCAGCACGAGTGGTCCGTTGAAGGACAGCTGAAAATTGTGTTCTATTCAAATTTAAAGGTAACATGTTGTTAACTTAATCCTTAGGTACTCTTTTTTCTTAAAGTTCTCTAAATTTTCCAAAATGATTGATGAATGAACACTCAGAATAGTGGTACAAAGATTGAACAGTGGTACAAAGATCAAGTTTATTCTGTCTATGAACTTCTCCCAAATAGCCTTGATAGCTTGCGTGCTTTCTTTAAAAAAAAAGGGAACAAGAATCTTCCCTAATATTTGTTCTTTGAAGCGCGGCAGAAAAAGAGAAAAAAGGTTTGGCTGCTTTTTTGTTTTTGTAATTCTTTTAATAAAAATCATTAGTGGTTAAAATTACCAATTAACTCTTCATTAAAAATAAGTGCTATTACATTCTCTCCAACCTAAAATAATGTTCGTCTCGAATGAGTATAAAACAATACCTGAAGTGTCAAATAAGTGAGGATATATATCTCGCATATATGGCATAGACTCCCAAGTAGCCTCTTCAGTTGGATGATTGCGCCATAACACTTTCACTGAAGCTATCTTCATCGACCTCAATTGTCGCACTTACCTATCCAGAATAGATATCAAACCTTCCTCATATGCTGAATTCTCATCAAGCTCCGCATCTTCTAGTATAATCTTGTGGCTATCATCATGAACATATTGTCGAAGCATGGACACATGAAATACGGGATGTACAATGGATAATCTAGGAGGTAAGGCAAGTCAGTACACCACCAATCCAATCTGATAAAAAATGTCATAAGGACCAATATATCTAGGACTCAGCTTACCTTTCCGACCAAATCTCATAACTCCTTTCATAGGAGAAACTTTCAAAAAGACCTTTTTGCCCTTCATGAACTCCACATCACGGAGTTTCTTATCGACATAAGATTTTTGTCTACTTTGTGTTGTCCGAAGCCGTTCTTGTATCACTACAACTATCTCTAAGGCCTGTTGAACTAAATCGGGACCTAGTAATAATGCTTCGCCAGGTTCAAACCATCCAATTGGTGATCGGCACTTGCGACCATATAGAGCCTCATAGGGTGCCATCTCTATACTCAATTGGTAGTTGTTATTATAAGCAAACTCTGCCAAAGGCAAATAATCATCCCAATGTCCACCAAAATCAATCACGCAAGCTCTAAGCATATCCTTCAAGATTTAAATAACCTACTCAGACTGTTTGTCAATTTAGGGATGAAAAGTTGTACTCAACTCAACCTGTGATCCCAATGACTTCTGAAAAGACTTTCAAAACTCAGTAGTGAACTGTGCATCTCGATATGATATTATTGAAATAGGCACTCCATGAAGCCGAACTATCTCTCGAAGGTAAATGTCTGCTAATTACTTTGCAGAATAAGTAACCTAAACTGGTATGAAATGGCCATATTTGGTGAGTTTGTCCACAACCACCCAAACTGAGTCGTGCTTCTTGAAAGTATATAGTAACCCAGTAACAAAGTCCATAATAATCCTTTCCCACTTCCACTCTGGATAATCAAGTTTTGCATTACTCCACCAAGTTTTTGATGTTCATATTTGACCTGTTGGCAATTCAAGGAACTAGCCACATGCTTCAAAATATTAGCCTTCATACATTTCCACCAGTATAAACCATGAAAGTCTTGTAACATTTTTTAAGCACCTGATGGATGGAGTATCATGAATTATGAGCCTCTTCTGAGTATCATGAATTATGAGCCTCTTCAAGTATTAGTTGCTTTAACTCCCCCACCATGTGTATACACAATCAATCATGTCGATGCAAAACACCCTCTCCATCAATTGAGAATAACTGCACGCCTCCACTCTGCACTCGATCTCATAATCTAGAAATTTGGGGATCGTCATATCGACAAGCCTTAGCTTCTCCAACTAAGGATGATTGCACCACTATACCTGCAAAAAACCTTGTAGGCGATGTATGTTAAATTCAAACTCCCTAATTGGCTAAAGACTGAATATCCCTAGCCATAGGTCATTTTTCAACAACAATCCAGGCCAGGCTGCCCATAGACCTCCTGCTCAAGGCATCTGCCACCACATTCACCTTTTCGGGATTGATACAAATAGAGCATAATCTTAAAGTATCTTCAACCATCGTCGTTACCTCAAAATCAGATCCCTTTGCTTTAATATGTATTGCAAACTCTTGTGATCAGTATAGACTTCACACAGCTCACTATAAAGGTAGTGACGCCAAATCTTGAGTGCAAATATGATTGTGGCCAATCCTAAATCATGTGTTGGGTAATTCTTCTCATGAATCTTTAGTTGTCGAGAAGCATAAGCCACTACTTTACCATTTTGCATTAAGACACATCCCAATCTTACTTTAGATGTAACACAATTAATGGTGAAACCACCCTCTGTCGTGGGTAAGGTCAAAATAGGAGTTGTGTAGTCAATGCAGTCTTTAATTTCTGAAAACTCTCTTCACATCCACCTAACCACTGAAAAATCACACCTTTCTGAGTTCAACATGTCAATGGAGTGGCTATCCTTGAGAAACCCACCACAAACCATCTGTAATATCCAGCTAGTCCCAAGAAACTGTGCATCTTCGTAGGAGTATTAGGTCAATGCCAATCCCGAGTAGCTTCTACCTTTCTTGGATCGACTTGAATCATATCTCGTGACACCACGTGTCCTAAAAAGGAAACTGTTCCCAATCAAAACTTGCATTTTGCAAACTTGGCATAAAGTTTTCGTTCCTTACGTGTCTGCAATACAACTCTCAAATGATGTTCATGCTCAGCCTTATCTCGAGAGTAGACCAAAATATCATCAACAAATACAATCACAAAATGGTCTAAGTATGGCTTGAATACCCTGTTTATGAGGTCCATAAATACTGCAGGTGCATCAGTCAATCCGAAAGACATCACCAAAAATTCAAAGTGCCCATACTTGGTCTGAAAGGTTGTCTTTGAGATATCTTCGGTCTTTATTCTCAACTGATGATAACTTGATCTCAAATAAATTTTGGAAAAGTGAGTAGCACCCTGCAGTTGATCGAATAGATCATCAATACAAGGAAACGAGTATTTATTGTTGATTGTTGCCATATTCAGCTGCCTGTAGTCGATGCACATTCTCATCGTGCCATCTTTATTTCTCATAAATAACACTGGAGCACCAGGGGATTCAATGGGATGCGATCATTATGGTTCTTTGTTCGCTTTTCGATCTCCATTGCAACAACAGGGGCTGGAAGTATAGCTTGTTGTTCAGTAGTGTACAAATCAAAAGATAGTGCTTCATCCAAAAATTTATCAAAGTAATATATACCACGTGTAACCCTCTTTGAAATACTCATTTCCGCCATCGTAATGGTGAGAAAGAAAGCTTCAACTAAAACCCAAAAAATTGATGAAAATATATAGTTGTATATAATAAAATCTTCATAATAAATTAGGAATTTGAAAGATACCTAATGACAGAAGAAGAATCATACTTTAGTGCTTGAAATCATTCAAAGAAACGTGAACAAGAAGAAAATCACAATAATTTAGGGCTAATAAAAGAAAATTTATAAATAAAGTATACAAATAAAAGCTTTGAGATGAAATAGAGATTTAGAAGATATCCACAAACAAAGAATCACATATATATAATGAAATAGAGAAGATTGAAGGATGAAATAATACGGAAGCGTGAAACATAAAAGAGGGATACCTTTAAAAAAAAAATATACTAAACGTGTATAGGTCTAAAAAAGAGATAATTAAACTGTAGTGTATCTTTATTATTTAATATATTAATTATAACCATATGATAAATAAAATAAAGCATAATTATATAGACTAAATATTTATGACAATTTTCTATGCCATGTTATTTTCCTTATTTTAAAAATAGAGTGCAACTTTACCCCCAAAAAATATTGGTTAGTGAAAATCTCAGTAATATTGCCATTGACACTAATAATTTAATCGCCAAATATCATTTCATACTAAATTGATTTATTGTGATTTTATTTTTCTTTAATAAAACTATATATTAAAAATGTTATTATTTGAATTGCGGTCTATTAATACGTTAATAAAATTGATCTCATTTTCTCTTTCACTACATGATAACTTTAAAATTAAACTTTATTAAATTCAATCGATTGAAGAAATTCATAGTTTGTTTAAAATAAATATTATTTCTTCACACAAAATTATCTTCTTCTTTTTTTTACATATTTTTTTAAGTAATTCATTATAAAAATGTTATTTTTGTTGATAGATAAATATTATATTATTGGTGTCGATCTTTGGAACATAATTTTTTTTAGCTCTATATAAAGAAATACACTATCATTTGTAGGATTACAAAGGGAATGAAAGAGTCTCAAATTGCTAAAGAATAATTTAGTTTAGACATTCATCTCTGTGCAATATTATTGAATGATTTTTTCGAGCTAAAAGAATAGATTTAGAATATTGAAATAAGGTGTGAAGTATTACGATATTGACAAACAAGTGATAATTGTCGTAACTTGTGTAGTGTTGCATAAATTTTTGAGAAAATGTAAAAGAAATGATAAAATATTTATGAAATATGAAAATGATGTTGGCCAACAAATGACTCAAAAGTAAAAATTTGGTTAGTCTTCTCATTCATATGATTGATAATGCATGTTCAATATAATGAGATTGTCTGTACTATATGCAAGGATTATATTAAAAAGTAATATATTATAATTCATATCGAATTGTATTTTTTATCGAGTTAAAGTTCAATCAATACATATTATATTTTTTTAAAATAGCTTTGCGATAGTGTAGTATTATACATTTGTTATGAATTATTACTTATTCGGTAAGTATATATCAGAAGTTGAATTAATTTTGATAGTCTTCCTAACTTATAAAGTTTTTATATTTATGAAAAAAATATAACTTTAAATTTTAAATTAACTTATAAAGTTAAAATCAGATAAATAAATTAAATCAGGGAGAGTAACATTTTTGTTGTATGGTTTTTTGCTTTCCTTGTACATTTTGTGTGGATTAAAAAATCTCCCTCTCCCAACAAAACCCTATTGACCTCCATTGAAGAATCCACAGCTTCTCTTTCATAAAAATGGCGGATCTTCGCTCACAATCTCAGCTTATCCCCAACCTCCCAGACGACATAGCCTTACAGTGCCTAGCCAGAGTACCCCGTTCTCATTACCCCATTCTCTCCCTCGTCTCCAAATCTTGGCGTTACACCGTAAGTTCTACTGCACTCTATACCACCCGATCAATACTCCGGAATACCGAAACCTTCCTCTACCTGAATATCAGGGTAAACTCCACTTTCCACTGGTATACTCTCTTCCACAACCCTATTTTCACAAACCCGGAGAAACCCAGAAAGCTTTTTCCCCTTTCTTCAATACCCACTAAGCCGATTGGACCGGCTTTTGCAGTTTTGGGTTCAAAAATTTATGTGATTGGTGGGTCTATTGGTGAAATTCCTTCGAATAATGTATGGGTTTTTGATTGTAGGTTCAATTGTTGGGAAATGGGTCCAAGAATGAGAATTGGTAGAGAATTTGCAGCAGCTGGAGTTGTGAATGGGAAGATTTATGTAATGGGTGGGTGTGTTGTTGATAATTGGGCGAGGTCGATGAATTGGGCTGAGGTTTTTGATCCGACCACGGGGTTATGGACTGCATTGCCGAGTCCAATTGAAGTTAGGGACAAGTGGATGCATGCTAGTGCAGTTGTGGGCGATAAAATGTATGCTATGGCGGACAGAGGAGGAGTGGTGTATGATGTTGGAGGATGTGAGTGGGGGAGTGTGTCGAAAAGGCTTGATTTGGGTTGGAGGGGACGGGCTGCGGTGGTGGGAGGTGTGTTGTATTGTTATGATTATTTGGGTAAGATTAGAGGGTATGATGTGAAGGAAGATGTGTGGAAGGAATTGAAGGGGGTGGATAAGCGGTTGCCAAAGTTTTTGTGCGGTGCCACAATGGTGAATTTTGATGACAGGTTGTGTGTTGTGTGGGAAGGCAAGGGAAGTGGCAAGGAGGTTGACATTATGTGTGCGGAGATCGAGGTGTGGAAGGATGAAGATGGAGGGTTAAGTGGGAACATTTTGTGGTCGGATATGATTCTTGTTGTTCCTAATGGTGCCTCAATTGTGCATTGCTTGGCAGTTGACTTGTGATGATTACTACAAACAAGGTGCGGTCATTCTCAAGCTTTTGTTAAGCATTTATTGAATTAGCATGCGATCAATGATTATCTAACTGTGTGCTGTTGTCGTGTCATTTATTTCTTTATCCTTTTCAGTATTTGGTGCCTTTAATTAGTTACTCAGAAGCTAATGCTTCTGATATACAAGCTTGTATTTGAGTAGGGCCAGGTGGCGTGTAATTCTAATTGACTCTCACACTTGGCACTGTTAAATCACAATGTTGTGAATGATTTGGGTTTATTATTTATCATGTCGCATTTTCTGTACATGTATTATGTTTGGAAGTAAAATATATTAGATGGCATCCACAATTCATTTAGTAATATGTAATCTATGAATTGTGTGGTAGATGTACTTATAGTGTTCATAGCATGCTAGTGATTGCTCTGTCTGTTCCGGTAGTTTCTATTTTTACAGATGCTAGAGGAAGAAGTGTGTATTAAATCCTAGAGTAAGGAAGAGGAAGAGTGGTTTGGGGTATCGAATGTGTAGGAAACAGGATCTTTATTACTTATCAAGTAAAGTGTGTCATGTGTGGAAGAGGAATTACTGTCAATTGCAACAATGAGCAAACTCGCTACTTTTTATATAATAAGATGGATGAATCAAGAAGTGATATAGCTTAGCATGTTTTGCCCTGACACTCTCATTTGCTAAACTGCTAACATTGTTCTTCCTCCTTCATAAGTACCTAATTTCTCTATTCCTTTTTCTTAAGTAGTTTTGTTAACAGATTTTCCTTTCAAAGTTTGGCTTAAAGTGATGGTAGCATCAGTGGTTCTGGACAAGAGAAAGATATCTTAATTGTAATTTTGGCATTAATTTGAATCCTGTTAATCAAGAAATTTGTGTTAGTCTTTTGCTCTAAATTTTGTAGCATGTGGTACTAGACAACAATGGAGACATTTTCAGATTTGAAAGCTTTTCTATCATCAGTTGTTACAAAAAAACTTAGAAGCAAGTAATAAGATGGGAGAAAAGAATGGCCATGGAAAATTTGTGTTACTTTCAAAAACTACAAAAAGAATGACCACGAAAAATGATTTGGAAGGAATTTTTTTAGGAGAACTATGGGAAATTTTTTAAACTTTTTTTAGAAGAATCTTTTAAACTCCCTTTTGTGAAGAAGGATATGTTTTGATGACAAATCTTGCAAAAATCTTTTGGATGGAGATGCTCTTTTGATTTTGCCCTTTTAAAATATAGAAAACAATTGTTTACCCCAATAATTTTTAAGAACTATAGATTATTCTCAATATTTTCTACATCCATCTTAGAAGTATCAAAATACACGACTATGAACTAACGATTTCTTTTTAAAGTTACCAATTTCCAAAAAAGAAAACAAGCAATTAACCAAGTCTATGATGGATACATATGATTAGCTATAATATACATAGGGGTGGCAAAATCAAATCCAACCAACTCAATCCATCCATTTATTAGCTCAGTCCACCTCAACCCAACCCATTAAAAATTGAGTTGATATGCAACCTAAATTTGACTCGAGAGAAATCTTCTCAAAATATTTTTAATCTTTTTTTTTTTTAATTTGATTTGCTATATATAGCCATACTAAAGTAAAATATGATTTATTAGGTACTAAAATATTGTAAAAGAACAAATATACTAAGTAAAATTTAATAAAAATTGGGTTGGTTGGATCTTGACCCGCACTATTACCCACTACCCAACCCGTTTGATCCAACCCATTTTAACCCAAACAAATTTGGGTTGGGTTAGGTCTTGACCCATTTGCTGTCTTGATCCATTATGACCCGCCCAAATTTGATCGAACCCACCCAATTGCCACCCCTAAATATACACATGATCATATATGGCTATGAAGAAACAAGGAAAATAAAGGAATGAATGCACATGGAAATTCAAGCTTTAGAGAAACCAACTAGGAAACAATCAACTTTGGAGAAACCAACCATTTTTCAGTTTGGACTTCCAAGCATAGACCTCACTAGCTTAGAGAACTTGGTGAAAACCTTATGACAAACAGGAAATGATGCAGCAGTTCTGTCAAAGTACTTCAAGTGACATAATAATGAACAGAAATAACCCACACCCTCCATTTTAATTTATATGACATAGTTTGACTTGGCACGGAGTTAAACGAATTCATGTTCATCAACCAAGTATCACAATGATACTAATTTAATAAACTAAGTGTCCCAACAATTTATGGATGATTCTCAAGGTCCCCAATATCCTCCTCTCTCTCTCTCTCACACACACTCTGTGTGTGTGTGTATTTCCGTTGAAGGTGGATTCTCGATTTTTTAACTCTAATTCATTCATTATATGAGTTATGGAGTCCATTCACTTCATTAGAAACTCCAAAACATCGATTGACACTATTCATTTTATCCTCAATTTTAGCCATAGCTTAAAACAATTCATTTCAAGGCTTTTTAAAAGGCTACTCCCCACCCACCCCTTTCATCTTCTTCTCGGAGTTGTCAGCTCCCACCCCTTTCCCAACTGAACTGACCAGCAAGTTTGGCTGGGAAAAATTTATCCGGCAAACTTAAACATAATAGGTTAGTTTATATTTTTCTCAAGAACAAACCCCACCCTCTTCTCCTTGGCATCATCACCAGCACCACTTACGACCAAAATCTAGCTTCAATTTGATATTCACCAGATCTAAGCTCATATCAGTCATCATGTGAAGAAGGTTGAGAAATTCAACTATTTATGTTTGTTTCTCGACTCTTTAC
This sequence comes from Solanum rostratum, assembly GCA_029948455.1. NCBI lineage: Eukaryota > Viridiplantae > Streptophyta > Magnoliopsida > Solanales > Solanaceae > Solanum > Solanum rostratum. The sequence goes on along the minus strand of CM057053.1, from coordinate 8,040,908 downwards.
ATGAGGTTTTTTTATGTTTCTCGGATATGTAACAAGGAGTAGACAATTTCCTTCTTGAAGGCAAAAGCAAAAAGACATGGAAAAACCCTGATATATTTGATCTTATTAAGGATTATCTTGGCAGTAGTATTTACATTATAAATTTGTTCTTCACTATATGAATGTCTTGAATGTGCATGTAATAGCCAATCTATAGCTCTTGTAACATTGACGGAGTTTGTGAATGGTTGAATATGGCATATCCAGCATTGCTGCCCACTTCTCCAATGCTCCGGATACTTTAACTTTAAATTTCTCATTTTGCCTTAATGTGATGATTTGTAGCCACACAATTGTTTATGTTTTTTTAAACCACAAGTTTTAAGAATCTTTCTTTATGGGACTTTTATAAAAAAAAAAAAAAAAAACTTTCTTTATGGGTTTTTCGTTTAACATATTTTTCACAATCCTCATTTGTAATTTTTGCTTAATTTGTTAGTGTATAAACCATTTTAGAAAATTCAGGGGCTTCGTCCCATCTCCTGCTCACGCTTTCACAAAGGAAGACAATTCTTGAATTTAATGGTGTTGATTTTTAGCTCACCGCAAACATGATAGGAGAGCACAGAAGTCAAGGATCAGGGTAGAAGGTTGATAGGTAGTTGATAGATTTCTCTCTTTAACGTGGAATAGGACGGTTGTAGTTTAGAGCATGTTTCTAGCTCCCTCTTCTCCTTACGAGTATTATTATTCTTATTCTTCAATTTTATTATTATTGTTGTTTCTTTTACTTTGGTTGTCTTTATTATTGTTGTTGTCAATATTTCCATCATAGCTTTTTTACTTGTGTTTCTCAAACCTATTATGAAAAAACGAGTTTAGAACCTATTTAAGCCACAAAGAGACAAAATTGACACAAATAAGTCATGTTTTTAGGATGTAACCAAAATAGGCTTGGTGTAATTTTCTTCCATTTTATATAAATTTGCAAACAGCAGACGTAAATATGGTAACGTCTGATTTTTCTATAAAACGGAAGAAAAAATTACACTTTATAAAGTGGAAGAATTAGTAAAATGGAAGCAAAAAAATTATGTTGTGAAATGATGAGAATATATTAAAACTAAGAAGATATATAAAAGAGAAAATGTAATATTTCTTATTCACTCTTCGTTCTTTTTTCTCTACACATTTTGTTGCAAGAAAGGGGATATTTATACTTGTGTATACAGGGTCACTAATGGATATCTCATTGCCATGTATATACTTTGGACACCAAGTATATTACATGGATGATTAAGTTACGACACATTAAAATTAGTGTAAATACATCTTACACATAGTGTATATTATGTGTCTACATAAGTTGCCACAAAATATATTATTTGGACATGGAAAATCTTTATTTGGACATCCATTTTACAGCACACCCCTTTGGATGTCCATGCAGTAATACACTTTATTTGCTGCCTCATTAAAAACCTTACCAGGAAAACCTAGTGGGATAAAACCTTGGTTAAGGAAAAAAGAGTGCAGCGCGTATTTGCTCCCCCCAATGAAAATATTATTCGATATCTCGAAGATGATGTATCCTAATCTTGTATCTCAGCTTTTCAAAAGTCGAAGTTGCCAATGCTTTGGTGAATATATCTGCTAAATTGTCACTGGAACGAATTTGTTGAACATCTATTTCACCTTTTGAAGATCATGAGTGAAAAAGAATTTTGGCGAAATATATTTCGTTCCGTCTCCTTTGATGTATCCTTTCTTAGTTGAGCTATACATGTAGCGTTGTCTTCATATAATATTGTTGGAATATCCTTTTTCAGAGGAATGTCGAACGTTATTATGATGTGTTGAGTTATTGATCTCAACCAAACACATTCTCAACTAGCTTTATGAATAGCCATTATTTCACAGTTAAAAATTCAGTTTTTAATCCTTCATGAAGGTGATGACGAAGAAAAATTATAGCTTTCGCTTTATCTTGACTTGATGTTTTATTTCCTTGTTTAATAGTGTTTCCAAGACCTTTGTGTCAAGGTGAATTTCAGCGTCAAGGATCCATGACAAATAATTTTTTCTGGTAATATCAAGTGCCACATTTAAGTTTCGATAAATTTGACATGATGAAAACTTAAAAAGAATAAATCAAAGATGACTTGTGAATAAAAAAATTCATGTTGATGCAAATAAATTTTTGTAGATCCTTACCGACAACAACATACCCAGTGGAATCCAACAAGTGGTGGGATCTAGGGAGGATAGTATATGCAGACCTTACCACTACCTCATAGAGGTAGAGAGGTTGTTTCTTGCGAACCCTCGTCTCAAAAATCCGTAGGCAGAATAAACTAGATATGAGAAAAGAAGGAAAAGAAAGGGAACAGAAAGACGCTAAAATTAAGTAGATCCTTGAGATAGAAAAACAAGTTGGTTACCAATTAATATGTTACCTAATTAATCTTCAATCAATTCAAAGTAAAGTGAGTATTAGAATATAGATATATATTAAACAATAGTCCTATTATAAAATTAGTTATAACAATATAGCATGCTTAAATAAAAATTTAAGTAGTATCATAAGTTATTTAAGAAATAAAGTATGATGACAATATTATAATTTATATATTATAAGATAGAAGAATAGTTAGAAGAAGATTGTATACGTACTGAGATAAAAGCTTAACTTATTCGGAAGAGGTTGGAGCCTCGTGCTGATAACGTGTTGTAAAATGGATGTCTAAATAAATATTTTCCATGTCCACATAATATATTTTGTGGCAACTTACATAAGCACGTAATATACATTATGTGTAAGGTGTATTTATGCTAATTTTAATGTGTTGTAACTTAATTATCCATGTAATATATTTGGTGTTCAAGGTGTATACATGGCAATAAGATATCCATTAGTAAACATGTATACACAAGTATAAATACCCTCTTTCTTGTAACAAAGTATGTGGAGAGAAAAAGAAGAAAGAACAAAAGAGTGAATAAGAAATACTACGTCTTTTCTTTAATTTTCCTTCTTAGTTTTAATATATTCTCATCATTTCACAACAAATTACACTTTATAAAGTGTAAGAAAGTTTTCCACTTTATAAAGTGTAATTTCTTACACTTTATAAAGTGTAAGTTTTTCCTACACTTTATAAAAGAATTTTACTCATTTCTTCCTCACTTCACCAAAAATTTTACTTTCTCCCTCACGGCATTGGTCCCCCAAAAATTTTTACATATGAATTGCTAAGAAAATAAATCAACACATCAAAAGATTCTTCTTAAGTACTTCCATAACATGAAGTATTTCGAGATCGTATGGGACAGCTGCGCCTATAATGACCTATTTGTTTGCACGTTGAGCACTTATGAGTGAATGTACTTGCTAGAACGTCCTCCATTTCATTGTGTATATGGGTGGTTTTACTTATGCCTACTCTTGGTAAATATTTTTTGTTTGCTATCATAGTAAAGGGACTACTAGGCCAATATGCTTCACTGCCGAATGGAGTGAATTGTCCAGAATAGGCTTTTTTACAATTATGCACACTGAATTTTGGTGTCATATGCTCATGCTCCCATGCTTGCTATTCAATTTGATGAAATCCCTAAATTGCATGAGAACAGGGGATATGGTATGATTGCCATTTACCACATTGACATGTTCCTTGCGATGCTTTTGCAATGTGCTTATTACCACTACGGCCATGGTGCATGTGTCGGAGAAGGTAAATTTTTTGGTAAAGTGAAGGAGTAAAATTCTTTTATAAAGTGTAATTGCTTACACTTTATAAAGTATAATTTTCTTTCGTTTTACAGCAAAATTAGATGTTACCATATTTAACCTGCCGTTTGGAAATTTATATAAAATGGAAAAAAAGGTTACACTAAGTCTAGTTTATTTATATTCTAAAAACATGGCTTATTTGAGTCAATTCTATCTCTTTGTGGCTTAAATCGGTTTTGGACTCTAAAAAAACACTTCTCTTGAGCCAAGGGTTTATTTGAAATAACTTTTATACCCCATACAGATAGGGGTAAGATCTGCGTGCACCTTAACCTTCCCTAGTTGATCTGATCTGAGTTTGTCAACCTTCATTATATGCTGAATATCTTTGAACAGAAGGCTGATAAGTTTCTATGAAGATTGAAGGTGCTGGTCATGCATGTAATGAGCTTTCTTCTCAGATGCCTGCTTGTTTGTGTTGCATCATTATGCTGCGGTTTTGTCTCGTGAGAGTTCTATGTGCACAAAGTCAGATAGATACCAGCAGGCAACCTCAAAGTCTGAATCCCCAAAGAACCAAATATTCCTTAGATGTTGAATGTTTCGTAGACCATTTCCCAGATAGAGGTAAGTGCTTCTGGCTCAACTTTCAGTGCCAGATTGAACAGTTGTAGATTGTGAAGTGTGTTTCAAACACATTTCTGGAAAGCTGCTGTGTGAATTCTTCGAATAAATTATAACATAACAAATATAGTGAGCAGAAGTTTTTATTTGTCATTGAACTCTGGTACAAAAGGATCAAGAACCGAACCCCATGGCTGCTTGAGTTTCAAATATTTCAACAACTCTGTGCAATTTGGCTGAGCTTATAAAACAAGCCTAGCTTGTCTGCTTGTCACGATTCCAGCTAAGATTTTTTGCGGATTGAAGCATTTCGAAAGTGCTCGATTTCACAGTTCACTACCCTTGTATTTGTAACAGCAATACTGTTGAATATTGTGGGACTTCCAAGCTCCAATTATTTCTCTAATGTCGATGGATTCAGACATGTTCGAAATACTCAGTTGTCTCCAAACAACTACCAGTAGACCTCAATCCCAAGTTAATTGGGGGTCAGTAGGCTATATGATTTCTCACTATCCATGTGTTCCATTTATCCCTTCTCTGTCCAAAAGTATGTTGTGTTCATAATGGGATATTACTGGATCTGAATTGTACAAGTCTCTGTATTATAATATCTAGGAACTAAACTTTATAAAAGCATGATTGCCTAGGAACAACGATGCAGACATCAAGGTCTACTTTCGGTAGTACATTGTAATTTTGATACGAGTTTTCCATTTTTTGCTTACATATTTTCTTGTGAGATAAATGAATTGCATTATTTCGTTCCCTACTTGGTTTATCATCCTAGACTAGGCATTAGACAGATATATTGCTCGTACTCTTCAAAAATATCACTGGACGTGTGCTGGATCCTTAAAAGATGTAATACCAACTTCTTCCCCTTGGCAAATATTCTTGTCATGGAGAAATGAAATAGTTTCCAAGTATTCTTATTTCACCAGGAGTAGAAGCAGCATTAACATTGCATGCATAACTCATCCTATTTTATTCCACTTCACCCTCATCGTAATGTTGCTAGACCAACACTTTTGAGACTCTTTTTGGGCCCTAACCTTTCCACCGCTATGGCTCAAACTAAAATGTAAATGGGAGCTTGAAATATGGTTCTCTATATATTCAAAATTTGGTTGTCACAAACTTTGAAACAACGAAATGTTTGCATTCTTTAATTAGTAGTGTACAACATATGGTCGTTTAGGATACACTACAGTTCCAAAAAACGGTTTTTGATTATGTACAAATTACATATAACAGAAACAAAACATTACCAAAACCTCGAACACCTAAAATCGTACCCTTGTCTCCATGTCAAGAAAGCAAAGATCAAGTAGAGCGCCAAACCACACGATTGGCAGTGAAAAATCTTATAGCACAACTACACTCTTTTTTGTCTTTAACAAGTTCTCAATTTGTATAAGAACCTGCACACAATGGATGTAGTTTAGCTACAAGTATATTGAATTTGGCCTGAAGCTTAACGTCTATTGGCATTGTAGATGAAGCCATGAGCAGAACGCGTCACTGGAAGTGGGTCAAGAAATGCACGCGCACATCCAGATGGTTCAAGAGAGAAAATCACTTTCAGGGTGTCAAGAAACTATGTACGAGCAATAACACGCGTGCATACAAAGAAATGCGAAGCTGAGAGCCAAAAGAGAGTACGAACCTCTAAAGTAATTTCAGTAGGTGTAATATGGCAGACATCCTTTTCCCTTTTCGCTGCAATATCTGTAAAAAAAAAAAAAATCTATACATCAGAGTACAGGCCACAAAAACTAGCATTCGGAAGAAGAAAGTGTGATGCTTCGTTAAGAAAAAATATTTCTCGAAAAGTAAAAATTATGGACAAGAAGAAAAGCACGAGAAGTTCATACTTTCTAGTGAGACCCTGGCACTTGCATTGGCATAATTTTCACCTCTCTTCTCCATTAAATTAGTTAACCGCTTCAAAGTCTAACCAAAGCCAAAGAGGTATCAACAGGAAGAACACAACATATCTGCTTTGGTGCAAGACATAAATCAAAATAGGATATTCCAACTGCCTATTGGAAGGAAAAACTACCTTATCGTAAACGTCTCCTGATTCTTCATGTAAAAGGGGGCGGGATTTAGTTCCTTCGGCAGTAATTCTCTTGGCCAAAGCTTCTAAAGGAACATCTAACCAAACACTAATACCCTTGTGCATATGTCTCCTGAGAAAAGCATTAATAACGTACAAATAAGCATATTCACCAGAAAGCCACAGCACAGGATCAAGGAGTTAAAAAAACTTCATTAATGTAATCTGATTCAAGTACCAATTAATGGGACGAACAACTGCACCTCCACCCGTTGAAACAACAAGCCGATGCATCAAAGATAGCTTGTGCAATACCTCCGTCTAAGTAGAAGATGTAGAAAGAAAGGGAAACAAAGAATCAACTCAATGATAACACCAACAAAAATTGTTCACGACATGGGGTAGCATTTGACATTTTGATTTATTTGGCTATTATAAATAAAAATTACCCCAAAAAGGTGATGAATGATATAATGAAGAAATGGCAACGTTGGCTGAACAAATGTGTCAAGAAATGGCAAAATAAAAAAATCCCCAACTTCATCTTTTAATTTCTCATATTCCAAGTTACAAGACCTTTAATGTTCCAAATTCCTTGTTGGAATTTACAAAATTTATTAAAGTTGTGCTTCCTACAAAATATAATAATAGTTTTTTTGGTTATTATAAAATAATAAATACATCGGTACTGGAGTAAGGTTGTTACAGAGGTAATTTACAAAGATGTACCATTATAAGGTTGTTACAGAGGTAATTTACAAAGATGTACCATTATAATGGTGGATGCTGCTTTTACAAGTAAAAGAATGTTACAGAAGAAAAAATATAACATAAAAAATCTGTTATCCATGAAAACTCGTCAGTTACAAAAGGTCTAGTTATTTAAGTTGTGCGGACTCTTCACTTTCAATGCCGCACCCATGTTGGATTCTCCGAAAAACACGCTACTTTTGGAGAATCCGACATGTCACCCACCGACACTTTTGAAAAGTCTGAGCAACATAGCTAGTTATACTTAGGTGCGCCAGATGAAAAAAAAACTAACCACAAAAATCATGACAGGAAGAAAACTTAATTTTGGTTAGGAATTTTCACTTTCACACTTCAAAATGAAAAGCATACAACAACTTATGTTTACTTTTATACAAAGCATCAAAAAAAATATAAGAACACACTTATTTGGCAAGAAAGCTACTATATGAGAGTTACATGTTCAGTTTCACCTGACATGCCAAAGATGGAAACTCATTCATCACTTAGTTCAATCTGGCCAAAGTTTCATTTCCAATTGCCATATCCAAAACATGTCATACTTAAAGAGTTTTGAGCTAGTAGTTTTGAAAACTTCAATCTGTACTGAATGGGCATGTTACTAGACTGAAAATAATGGCTATAAATCTTCCAACTTATTAACACAACTGTAAACCACCTTCCATTAATCAAGCACTTCGTATAACACAGAATAGTTGATTCAATGAGTGGAAGCAAGAACAAGAAAAAGCAAACGAAGAAATTTGTGCAGCTCCTAACCTCATTATCCCTGAAGAAGTTCTCTCCACGAAGCGCAAAGATTTCAGCCACAGTAGTTCCACCAACAGCCTGCTCTATCAGCCTGTCACTGAAGGAAGGAAAAAAGAGAATGACTCACTGTTATTACAAGAAACAACCACAACAAACTGGAGTAGAAGGTGTCAAAGGATTGTTAATGACGGGATTGAAGCTAGGTATCCGAGCTTCACTAGTCATGTTATTACTTAGATAGCCCTAGCAAACTGTTGAAATGACATTTCTCATGAATCTACCATTTCCAGAGAACAGAATAAAAATATATGCTATTTAAGCTAACCAGTCGAAAAAGGAATATCCCAGTGTTTCTGCCAAAATCCGGCCCACAGTTGTTTTCCCAGAGCCCATCATTCCTGTATTTAGGAAAAAGTTTAGGATACCAAAAGTGGATAAGCATTTACATAAAAAGCTCGTAAATATAAACGAGATCTAACAGGATTTGCATGAGCCATGATCTATTTAGAAGGAAATTCATACATATCTATTTAAGCAGAAAAGTCATAAGTGAACTCACCGACAAGGTATACACATCGTCCATCTAGATATTCTTCAACCTCTTCTGCTTTATTCTGGAATTAAAATGAAACTGAAGCTATCAGAAGCCAGTTCAATACACAAAGAGACATCTTATTTATCCTTGACAGTTTTCTTTGAAAACAGAAGGGAGGGAAAAGGAGGCAACTATATTTTTCCTTCGCTTCTTTGGCTAAAGTCAAAGGGGAAAGAGAACGAAAGAGGAAAGTGAATTCAGCAACTTGTTCTCATTCTTTATAGAAACTAAATGATAAGTTCTCTCCAACTACTTAGTGTTCTCTATATAGATGCTCCCCTTATTTTCCTTTCATTTTTTTTCGCTTTGCAAGTTTCTAACAAAGGTAGATCTCCTGTTGACAGAGACTGAATAGATAGGCAATAGGAAAAGTATATGAACAGACATGAGAGTCCGATTACAGTATTAGATTATCTGAGTGAAAAAGGTATGGAGGCAAAAAGGACATATTACTATACCTTCAATGTCTCGATTTCAGCATTTGATGCAGACAAACATCCCGACTCCAGAATTGAAGCTATAAAACAAACATTACAGTTCAATAAGAAATCAATTAGCATATTATGTTTTAGTATTGTATTTTCTTATCCGGCTCCTTAATTTTGGGTGAATTTTTTTTTTTTTTGGTCACTTGCCAGTAGGTAGATTTAGGTGCTTCCAGAAAACACTCATGCATGAAAAGGCAAAGGCATAACAACGGACAGTCAAAAAACAAAACGGAAAAGGGCCTAAAATGCCCTTGAACTATTGAAAATGATACAAAAATGCCCTCCATCTACCTATTGGGCCTAAAATGCCCCTATCATCCACCTTTGGGTTCAAAATGCCTTAATTAACCTTTTTGGCTCACTTATACTCTTGAAACTAACCACCCTCTCTTTTTCTTTTTCTTTTTTAAATATTTATTATATTTCATTTTCTTATGGAATAAAATAAATCTCCATCTCTATTAGATTTCTTGTCATAGTTTATTCAAACCGAAATAATGTATTTCTTTAAGGATCAAAATGATTTTTTTAACAAGTGATCGAAGTGATATTAAAATAATTAACCGATTTAGCTTTCTAAAAAAGAAAACTTTATATAAAAATATATAAAGTTAATGAAAAAGTAAGTTTTTAATTTATCCAAAGAATAAGTTTTTGTTTTTGTAATGTTGTATTAAAAATAACAAAAAATTATTTAAGTTTGATTAAATAAAAAAAAGTAAGAAAGCTAAATCGATTTTAATAAATCTTTTTGATCCTTAAAAGGTTAATTATTTTGTCTACATAAAATAGATGTGCAAACAAATTTTAAAAATTTCAAAATATGTATTGTTGTAATTTTAGATTTTTTAAGAGAATTTTTTTAAAGATTTTTTTTTCCATTTATTAAATCCAAAAAATTAAACCATCTTCGTGGCCTCGGAAAAATTTAAAAACACTGCAGTAAAACTACTAGTTAAATTTTGTTAATCATATTTTTCACATATTTTATCCAAATCAAAAGATATCTTTCTCTATAACCCAAAACAAACTTTAAAAAAATAAAAGAAAATTAAAAAAAATGTAAAAAAAAAATTGAGGATGGGGTTTTTTACTCTATTCCATTAGAAAATGAAACAACAACAACATACCCAATGGAATCCCACAAGTGGGGTCTGGGGAGGGTAGAATGTACGCACACCTTACCACTACCTCATAGAAGTAGAGAGGTTGTTTCCTTGGAACCCTCGTCTCAACAACCCATAGGCGGAATAAACTAGATATGACAAAAATGAAAGGAAAGGAAAGGAATAGGAAGAGCGACTACTACTGAAAAGCACATAATATTATGTAAATACTATAAATTTAACACACATAATACAGATAAAGACAACACCCTACACTACCCCGCGGCTAGACATCAACCTAACCCCCCTGCTAACCTATTAGCCTTCTACTCTAATACGCGACTCCACTCCTTCCTATCTAAGGTCATGTCCTCGGTGATATCAAGTCTCGCCATATCCTGTCTAATCACCTCTCCCCAGTACTTTTTCGGTCTACCTCTACTTCTCCTAGCGCCTTCTAAGTCCAACCTCTTGCATCTCCTTACATAAGCATTGGTACCTCTTCTCTGCACATGTCCAAACCATCGCAGTCTCGCTTCCCTCATCTTATCAGCCACCAGGGCCACCTCTAGCTTCTCCCGAATGATCTCATTCCTAATCTTATCCCTCCTTGTGTGCCCACACATCCATCTCAGCATCCTCATCTCTGCAACCTACATCTTCTGGACATGTGCATTTTTTATTGGCCAACACTCCATTAGAAAATGAAACACAATAAATATTTTTAAAAAAAATGAGGGTTGTTCGTTTCAAGGGTATAAGTGAGCCAAAAAAGTAAATGAAGGGCATTTTTGGACCCAAAGGTAGATGACAGGGGCATTTTAGGCCCAATAGGTGGATGGAGGGCATTTTTGTACCATTTCCAATAGTTTGAGGACATTTTAGGCCCTTCTCCATAAACAAAATGTAAATAACCCCCCCCCCTCTCTCTCTGTTGTCGAGATTTCTCATGGATTGAAAAAAATGTAAAAGGCACTCACACTGCTTTGATAGGCAGGGAAGTGCCGCAATATCCTTAACAACTATATAGGAAAAACAGAGCCAACCACAGGGTTAAGTACGTCATGGCAGGCACCTGGAAGTCTACTCACCTCCTCTTGGAGCCATTTAATACAATTTAAGTTCAGAAACCTATCAAAAGTGTGAGATCGAACTTCATGATGCTTTTTTTGACTTGGGATTTGAAATTGGAACCTCAAAGTGAATTTTGAACCCCTAAACCACTGAGTCGGCCTATTAGTCTTGTAGGGGATTCAATATCTATATACACTAACAAAATACCTTATATAAGGACTAAGGAATAATTTTTTGCTTAGGGGGTTCGGTGGAACACCCTCGCCCCTCCTGATCTGCCCCTGCCCAGAGAACGCTGGAACTTCACAGATATAAAATTATTGAAAAAATAACCCATATTTACTGACCATGGGAAAAACAAACAAACTAATTGTGAGATTAGCTCCTAATTTAGGCGCTAGTCCATGGTAAGGTCTGCGTACATTCTACCTTCCCCAGACCCCACTTGTGAGATTCACTGGATATGTTGTTGTAAGGTGCTAGTCCAAGTCTGAAATTTACAGCTGACAAAACTTGAAAGGTAATATGAAGCTCCCGAAAATCAGATTCGATACTGGCAAACATGCTTGGCTTCCTATTCAAATATGTAAACTTCATGCAGTGTTCTGCTTTCAAGTGGATCAATTTTCAAGTGAAACTTCTAAACATCCATTCTAGGTGCATGATTTTGAAAAGAAGTTACATCTTTGTCCTTCTATCTTTGAGATTCCAGAAGGAATAAAGGGCACACCTCACATAGATAATTGTACATAAACAGCAAGTTTTGGGAGATTTTAAACACTTGATGTGCATCACGATTAATTATCCAAACAGATATGGAAACCATCAACAAATCAGAGTGTCAAGGAGGTGGCAGCACATGAGACCAAAGAAGAAAATGAACTACATAAAACAAGTTACAGCCGAAAAAGCAAAGCTTAGTTTCAACGCTCCTAAGTCTAAGGGAGTAAAAGACTTGACCTATGTGTGGAGAATAGAAGAATGTGTTGCACCAATCACACTGGCTTCACGTTTTCAAGATGTGTGTATTCCACAAATCCACTTAAGTCGAGCTACGGTCAAAAGTTCTCTTGATTGTAGGATAGTTTTCAAATTATATCAGTTGATGCTTTTTATTATACTTGCAAATAAGTAATCAGCATGATCAGCAATTGGGAGCGAACACCAACATCTTTCTTATGTTAATGGTTTTTAACATTAACAACTATTAATTTTAATTTGTCACCTTCTTGGCCTAATGAGTTGCTGACAGATTTAAATTATTGATTAATCCAGGCAACTTTCTTGAAGCTCCTTAGGATGCAAAGTTCAATTAGGAATATCAAAAAGACATGTTCATTATTACCTCTCCAAAATTCTAATCAGAGACATTTCGATTTCAAACAGAAGGAATGGTAGACTAAGTTCAACACTTTCCCACACAAAGTCAGTTTTATATTTCCCTCGTTTTCTTTGGCCTAAGAAATTACCAAAAGAGATAGGCTGATCATGACATCTTCTCGTGTGTCTACATATTTCAGGCGTGAAAGGAAGAAAAGGTCAAATAAATATATGAATGAGTTGCACATGGTAGCAGAAAGGGGAATGTCATCAGTTACAAAGATCAAGATGTTCAACCACGTGGAATTTAGCTATTCAAGGGTTAGTCCTAGTTGTAACGAGAGGTTGTTTTAGTTAGCAGATCAACCAGTACCCTCATCCAAAGAATAAAATTAAATATAAAAGAAAGAAACAAAGGGGGATGGGAACGTAGGATTTCACCAGAAATTTGGCACCAAGTAAACAAGTGTTCTGAAATATTTCAGCCACTATTCAAACACATAGGTACAACGGGGCATAGGCTCACCAACACGTTATCCACAAAACTGCAAACTAAACAAAGTCAGCAACAATCAATTGCATGATTCAAGCATACTACATACAACTAAAACAACAACTTATACTACTACTATGCGTTAGTCCCTAGCTAGTTATGCTTGGTTATATAAACCCTCTACATCCATATCACATCATTTGGTCCCACTTCATTCAATTGAATGTGTGTATGTGTGTGCTTATATATGCACATCTGAATTTTCAAGCATACGATGCACAACTACAATGTCTTGTACTGAATTGAATCATGAATATTTACGGAATATGGGACTGCAAAAACAAGTAAATACCTTGAACATTTTGAGAAGAACATGAAACTTTTGACTGTGCTCGTCTATCAGAATGTGCAGCTTTTCTAGGCTGAAAATGGCAGGATAGGACTATTCGATGCCTTGGTTTTTCATTCCGCTTCTCAGATAAATGCAACAAACCGCTCGGTTTCCTTACTACCTTATCTGAATTTATCCATGACGACAACTGAAGGCTCTGCGAAACTCTAGCCTCCATAGTCTCTACTCCACCAACACCACAACAAAATGTATCTTTTCAAATCAGAAAGAGTTGAACAGTGTACTCTATATTGTCACCAAGCTTCTGCTGCCTGCTATATCCAGATATTCCAAGAATCCACAATTAATGAACTCAAAATCTAACCCCAAAACAGAAAGATTAAAACTTGCAAAAATAAAAAAGTCGAGATTTTGTTCACCAAATTTCTAATAGGCAAGGAAAAGTAAAAACAACAGACAAAAAACAGAAAATATGAAAGTCAGTAACTTGGTCCGCAGGTTTATTCTACCGTTATTCCTATAGTTCCTCTTTGCTTGTTTCTAGTCCTCAAATACTTCTCTGCCCCATCTGGCCTCATTGAGTTGTTGTTCCTATATGGCTATTCCCTTATTGGCATAGGTGGCTTCATGTCTGCCACATCTGTTACTCATAATCTGAAACACCACATAGCATCGGCTAGCAAGAGGTGGTTCTTCATTTTGGCTGCTATCTTTCTGTTGCACCACTTAGTCTTACTTTGGTACCGAGGGTTTACTTAATTCTACGTCACAGTATAGCTATGAAACTTTTGAAATGTGTCTGGCAGTGGCGGATCCAGGATTTAAATTAAGGGGGTTCAAAATCTGGAAAACAAGCACATGAACTAGCCTAAGGGGGTTCGACATCTACTATATATGGATAAAAAGATATTTAACTATGTATAAATAGTATAATTTTCCATCGAACCAAACCCCCTAGCCATAGAGTGGCTCTTCCACTGGCGTCTAGGTCGGTTTGAACATGTCATGTGAATTAAATAGAAAGGACACTGTTCCTCGCATCAAACTTGATTGCAACTGCGCTTGGTCGTATTCATTCATTTTTAACGATATAGAATACTCCCTCTGTCCCAATTCATATGACATAATTTGGATTTCAAGAGTCTAACAAGAAAACAATCGACCGTGATTTATTCGTATGCACTTTAAATTGTTAATTCTTGCGACTTATAGTACTTTTTATATAGTTTCTAATTATGTAAATCATTTTTCAAAAACCTTAAAGCTTCTATGCCTGAATGCATAGTCAAAATAAAGAAGTTCGACTCCTGAAATCCTAACAATGTCATATAAATTGGAAAGGGGGAGTAAAGAGTAATATAGTTTCACTTTCTTCCTTGTCTCTACTTCTTGGACATTAAACAACTAAACAGCTCATTACTCTAAATCAAACAGACAGATCAACAAGTAAGACCCAATACATCAAAATTTGAGACTTTTTTTAATTTATCTACAAACTATGACTTCTTAAACAGAAAAAGCTTAATCCAAATAATAGAACTCCCATTAATTACCCTAATTCAGCCACTTTTAACAACCAATCAAGCCCAAAACAAAAAAAAAATAGATAAAATTCTCCATCTTCAAAGAAAGTGAAATCAACAAAACCCCACAATATTTTCTTTAAAAATAATTTCTTCTACAATCCAAACACACAAAAAACTGCGAGTTGGAAAGGATTAAGAAATCACATACCTTATTGAGCAGAAGAGCAATGAAAATTAGAAGAACAGATTATACAAAATGTATGAAAAAAAAGGGGAAATTTTTGTGTGATTAAGTAGGTGAAATGTGTGTTTCAAAATGAGTTTTTTATATATATATATCCACGACCGTGTTAGGTGAGGAGGATAAATTGTTGAAGGAAAAAAAAATGTGTTTTTTATATGATTTTTAAATAATATATTTATTTATTTTGTCTCAATTTACGTAGTCCACGTAGAATTTTAAAAATCAATTAATTTTTTATATATAATTTTAAAATATTTTAAGTTATTAATTATTATGATTTATTATATTTCTTTACTTCATTTTTTAATGTATGTTACTTTTTTTCTCAGTTTATGTGACATTGAAAAAAAATTTAGAATCAATCTAAATTTACATATTTTTTAAAATTTAAATATTCTAAATTGTTAATATCATGATTTGTAGTATTTATTTTATATAATATTCAAATAATAAAATAAATTAAAACAAAAAATATGAAAAATTACATGAATCCCGCGGTTAAAAGTAGGCATGTCGATCATCAATGTCTACTTTTAATCTTCTCTATATTATTATTATTACAGTAAAATATCATTAATAATTAGATTTGACATTTTTTAACCTTTTGGTTAAAATTGACTATAATTTGGCATTGCAGTTGTGCATTTGCATAAAGTTTAGCTGGTAAATTAATTTTCATTAAAAAATATTTTCTGAAAAGATAAGTTAATTTTTTATTTATTTTTTAGTGTTTGTTAGACAAAAATATATTATTCTAAAATCATTTCGAATCTAACAAATATTGTGAGAAGTAATAAGATAGGAAAGTTATTTTCCTCATTTTTAAGGTTTTTTTCTAGAGAAAGTACCAATCACAAAGAAAAGTGTTGATGTAACTGATAAAATTGTTATCATGTGATGTATATTCGAGCTACGTAAATAATCTACTTGTAAAAGTACATAAGTAATTATCTTTTATGATTCGATTCTTTTCCAAATTCTATGCATAGTAAAAATACCATTATATTAATTTAATTTAAATTTGTAGTTTCATTTTCCTTTACCAACTTCACATAATGGGGTTGTTGAGGTTTGCTTCTTAGCTTCCTAGAAGTTGGATGTTTTTTTATTTATTTTCTAAAGTTGAATGATATTGTTGACCATTCATTATAAAGAATTTCAAAGTTTGGGTGTCAAAAATAATTAAAAAAAAATTGCATCTTATTCAACGTTTAGTTCGAGGTATTAACTAATCTTACACTTACTTTAATTATTTTATCAAGTATTTATTATTTTTTGCTAGCATGTGAATCAAATAGCTAAATTTTAACATTTTTAGAATAAATGATAGTATATTCAATGCAATCTTAAAAATAAAATTTGTGGAGAATAAAGTGTACGCAAATGTTGTTTTCTACTTTGAGAAGGTAAAGAGGGTATTTTCGTAAGAACCCCGGCTCAAGTACAACAAATTAAAATATCTATAAAAAAAAAAAAGATATACAAAAAAGTAGTCCATAGGAAATTTTCGCATATACCCATTAAAAAATATCTTAATTATGTTCCATAGCTATAATTTGGGTAATTACGTTTCATAACTATAGTTATAGCAGCGTTTGTATAATTTGCGCAACATTTGTATACGTTTGTATGATTCGCTATACAATTCACAGTTTTTGTATAACATATGTATATTTCGCTATAAAATTAGTGCATAGTGTTTGTATAATTTGCTATACAATTAACGGTGTTTGTATATTTTGCTATACAATTTGATTCACGCACAACGGTGGTATAAATCACGCGAATTATACAAAACTCAAATTAAAAGTACAACTAAATATTTGCTGTAAGCGGTAATTAATTCAAACTATAATTATACTAGTTAATTAACTAGTATATGTTTATTTATCCGTGTAATTTTTTCTTTATAGAGAATAGCCAAGGGAATTCATGGCCTCAACACGGCTCAAATCAGCCCAAGGCCATTAGACCCTTTTTTATTTTATTTTATTTTTTTTGGAGCAGTTTTTTAAAAATTATTTTACTTTATTTTTATTTTACTGTAGCTTTTTATATAAAAATAATTTCTTTTTTCAGAAAAAAAATTTCATGTATTTTTTTTCATATATCAATACTGTACAAATATGTATAAATATATATCAATATTATATAGATAAATATGTAATAAATCGACATCGTATAAATTAGGTATAAACATGTCCCAACCCACCTGTCCCAACTTGTTACTCCAAATATAATCTAAAGGCACTAATTATTTGAGAAGACTAATTTTTCCTTAACTATTTTGGAGATGTTACCTGGTAACTCGGTAATTAGATTGCATTCCACAACATTTCTAATCCTTTTCCCCACATCCATAGAAAAAGGAAAAGTGGAACATTATACAACAAATTAAAGCTATGATCGATAGCAACTTCAACAACCATCCAGGGTGTAGGAAGAGTTCAAAGAATGTCCATTTCTAAGAACATAGCTAGTAAATGCTACATTCAAATACATAACCAGTAGAAGTTTATCGTCCCCCACACACGCTGCTCGAAGCCATGACTGGAGAACAATGAGGGAAGACCATTACGACTCCAGGACTTCCAAACTTGTTTGATTTCTATGTTGATATGTATCGCGTTCTCGTTTTCTTCATCTTCTGCGTTGGTCCCGATAGGGTCCTTCATCCTCCTGGTCTTTCAAGAGGCCTAGGAAAGCAAGAAACCCAAAAAAGAAGAACCCACCTTTCCAATTGCCTCCACCACCACCACCTCCACCTCCGCCACCATCATCATCACGAGGGGGAAACCCAGTTCCACCATCATCCAGCTCAGGAGATTTCTCCTTTCCTGCATCCAGCCCCACACATATCAGCATTCAAATGATAACTTTTTTACACTGGATCTTTACAAAGTACAAATAGCAGTTGATTTTTTGTTGATAAAACTTACTGAACATCATTGGTTAAATAACGCTAAACTGACACTATGCTCTTAAAAGAGGCAGAACGGAGTGCAGACACAACTAACCAGAAGGATAACAGTGAAAACAACTAAGGGGTGTTTGGATAAGCTTTTTTTAAGTGACTTAAAAGCCAAAAGAGGTTGGCATTTTTGGTTACTTTTTAGGCCTAAAGTAAGATGCTTAAAAGCACTTTATGTCTTTGCCAAACACCTCTAAAATTAAAAAGTGCTTAAAAGCCCCAAAAGCACCTAAAAATTAAGCCTATCCAAACACCCTCTAAGTTGCTAAATGCAAATTGCTTTATTACATTCTTTTTTCTGCCAGTTGCTATTAAGAGCATGGAAGATTACCTTGAACTGGTGCAACTGTAATAGTTGATGATTCCCGTGTAACCGTCTGTGTTTGTCCTTCTGCACATCTCGCACTCTGCATTGATGCAAGAACAAAGGGTCAAAGAGAAAAGGATAATAACAATATAGTTTACTTGAATGATGCAAGGACAGAAAACTAAATGTGGAATCTAATGCACCTACAGCATCAAGAACAACAATATACATATTAGTAATCAGCTCCTAAATCGGAATGTCCTGCCTGTAATCCATGGTTTTCTTCTAGCCTTTCCAGGATTGGGCTTATATTAGGGGGTCTAACCACGTTCAACTAATAAACAAACATGTGTCTCCACCTATTACCTTCTCCTTTTTTATTTTTTAAATTTTTGAGAAAGGTAACTTGGATCTCCACAAGTTACCTTCTCAAAAAAAAGAAATATCGCCAAATATTATAGATCCATAAGCCCATAAGCAGCTACTTGCAGTAGTATCCTGACACTCCGAAGCTTCTCATAGCAAAAATTGCACAAGATTAATATAAATGACATGACAAGTACTATTGACCCACTAGGATCACTAGAGGCATGTAGTTAAGTTAAACAAGGCACTGGCAGTAATTATAAAAGTACTATAGAGACTGATACCAGAGCAGCAGAACATATTATTGAAGCACGCTTTTGTTGAAAAGTACATATCAAGCGTCTTCTATTGTTAATGAGTTGAGACTGCACGCCAAGCGGATGGAGGCCAGCAGGAACTGATGCTATTGGCTTGAATTGCTTCCGCCATTGATCCCCTGCTCTCACTGTGACAACAAGATCCAATAATTAACATAGATAACATGAGCTGCAGGGTTAACAGCAAATCTTCAAAAAGGTTTTGCCAACACTGGATTTTTTTAAAGTATCAAATGTCTCGATGACATTGTTGTCACGCCTTCAATGTAAAATTCAATTAGATTATAAGAAAAATGTAAAATATCAAATGTCTTGCTGACATTTCGTCACGCCTTAAATGTGAAGTTCAATTAGATTGCTTCAAAACCTGAACTCCATCATATCAAGTTAACTAGAAATCAAAGAGAAAACATTTTATTTTAATTTTTTTTCCATTTTTATCCAGAGGGTTAAAATAGCACCGATAATATCAAGCTAGACGATAGATCATAAACCAAAAGTTTCACTTCTACCGATCTGCAGTATGAAGTATTATATGTTTGACGTGAAATGGAGAAACATGGGCAATGAGAATCATATAGTTGACCGCAACTTGTTTAGGATCAAGGCATAGTCGTTGTTATAGTTATTATTGTGAAGTGTTGTATAATTGACAGTGAGTGGGTGAACATCTATTCATATTTTCATAGAGAGACAGACGAAAGCTAAAACAGTCTAATCGCATATGCAGAACAGCAACTACAATATAACAAGAGCATCATTACGTAATGTAACTGTCTTAACTCCTACAGGCTAAAGCACTTATGCAGCAATTCAGATACTCTTTACATCTAATGCAGCAAAGGCTTCTCAGTGAGTTAATAGCAACAGATGCTGATCTATTAATGTTTAACAAGATCAAGACTGTGAAAGCTTTCACTGTGTGATCCTAATTGAATGGAAACATCAATGCTAACATCCCTCTTTTTTGAGTAGGTAACACGTATATTCATCGCATCTAGTACTTGTATCCAATATTTACCATTACAACAGGCCTTGTTCATCTTACAAGGATTCAAAACAGCAATTCTAACATTCCTTCATAACATAATAGACATGCAGATGTACCAATTAAAAAAACAATCAGGGATATACACCCACATACCTATTGGCAAAGTAGCCGCACTCATGGTGGTACTGGCAGTTAACGACATCTCTTAGAAATATTCTGAGTCTCCCAGGGGTTGAACTCCAATTAAATCCTGAAATCAAAAGGAAGATGAATTCACTGCAATTCATACAGAATAATAATTGCACATGCAAGAAAGTACCATGTTCACAAAAATGGAAAACCTTCCTTGCCTTTGGCACAGTACAAGTGCTCTCGGTTGGCAAAATGGAACTAACAATAGAAGGATGGTCGTGTCCACTAACAAACTATGACTTCATTCAGTTAGTTGAGTCGTGTTTGATACCGGTGAAGCTTATGCACAACCACCATTCAACGTAAATACTAAACTTCGTATAGAAACAAAAGAGTCTAATGGAAAGCCTGAGACGGAGGATCCCTTTTATTCATCCAAGGCTTAATCTCAAGGAGAGATGTGCATTCCATTGAGATACACTACTATCCAGACATTAACGGGCACCATAGCTCCAAGCTTCCAACTTGGAGGAAATACTTATGCATTTCAAGGTCATTGTCTCCAAAAATAGTACTACTATAGTCAAAGTAAAATAAAAAACTTAATCACAAGTTATGTTGTAATCTTATATCTTATAAGATGGTAAGAAACCATCTCTTAGATCAGATGTCACATGTATTCGATTGCATAACCAAATAGAAACCACCCAAGTATTCCTTCTTAAAAGTAGGCTCATAATGGCTCCTATTAGAGCATAGAGTGTATTGTCTTAACTAATCTAGACATTAGCAGCTTACACGGGATTTTACGTAAGTAGTGTCTATAATTCGGCTTCTAAGTGAGTTTAGGTCCAGGATTTTGTTGGTATTAATGTTTTACTTTCTGTTTCAAATCAGTATTTACCTTGTATTATTTTCAAGCAATACACAACACTTCTTATATAAAAAAATACATTTCCAAGTATAAAAAGTTATATTTACAAACGTATATATAAGAAAATTTTCTGCAATGATGTTGTCAGATGACACCCTTTTCTGGAAAGTGTCTCTGCCCCGCTAGACGTAAGACAGGGAACCTGAACTTGTTTTGAGATATCCCCAAATAGACATATGCCTCTAGTGTAAGCTTCAGTCACCTTACTTTCCATCTACCTAGACATAGTCATGTGAAAAGATCTTACCTGGCTGTGTACTTCCAGCTGGTTTCAAAAAAGATGTGTCGATATACTGAACTCCATGTATATAGGGAATTTAGCACCTACAAAGCTCTAGTTCATGCTACAATATTACAATGGCTTCAACCCATAGTATTTCAAGAACAAACTTCATCTTCTACCAGCAAAGGGTGTTCAAATTGCATCATTACTTCCTGTAAGGGCATAACACTACCAAAAACATGTCCTCCAAGAAACTCTAAACAACAATAATGTTTCAACCCATAGTATGTCAAGAACAAAGTTGATCTTCTACCAACAAAGGATGTTCACATTGCACAATTACTTCTTGTAAGGGCATAGCACTTCCCAAAAGAAACATGTCCTCCAAGAAACTCTAAACTGCCATATTCCTACGGTTTCAACCCCATAGTATGTCAAGAACAAACTTGATCTTCTACTAACAAAAGGGTGTTCAAATTGCATCATTACATTCTGTAAGGGCATAGCGCTTCCGAAAAATACATCCTCCAAGAAAGTCTAAACTACAATATTCCTACGGCTTCAAGCCCATAGTATGTCAAAAACAAACTTGATCTTCTACCAACAAAGGGTGTTCAAATTGCACAAGTACTTCTTATAAGGGTATAACACTGCCAAAAGAACATGTCCTCCGAGAAACTCTTAACTACAATATACATTACCTTTTTTTTCCTATTCAAATTAACATAATTTCACCTCTAACCAAAGTTGCAATTACTCCCAACAAAAATAAGACAGACCAATACCACTAAAACCCATCAACAAGAAAAATCTCCTATATCAATGGAAAAATGAAAAATCCAATCTTTTCACAAAACAAAGTAACCCCAAATGATAACTCACAAAAGAAACGCAAAAACAAAAAAACCGAGTAGAAGTATGTACCTTTTTCAAATACCTAATAGAAGGATAATGAAAGGTGAGTCTGCCAGTAGCGGAAGAATGAAGAAAAATGATACAAAGAAGGGGGAAATTCTTTACTTCTCGTTGGGTTTCGGAAGGAGAAGGAAAATCTTTGAAGGTTTGGATGAAGTTTATCTATCGTTTCGGACCTTCGGGTTAACCAAGACCCGTTTTACTAAGTTTATGGGTCGTTTGATATGGTATATGAGGGATGGGAGGCGGTGCGGATCTTTCATCATAAAAAATTATGTTATATATTTGAAATATTAGTTATTTAATATCATAAAATATTGATACACGACTATGTACCATTTATATAATGTCGATACATTTTATATCTATTTATATAATATCGACACATGTTTATGTATAATTTATACAATATCGATATAAATTTACACACTATTTATATAATCTTGATACATGCTAATACACAATTTTATACAATATTAATATATTACATAATTATTTATACAATATTAATATAAGTTTATACACATTTATATAATATCGACACATGTTTATATATAATTTATACAATATCGATACACATTTACACATTATTTATATAATATTGATACATGCTAATACACAATTTTATACAATATTGATATATTACATAGTTATTTATACAATATTAATATAAGTTTATACACATTTATATAATATTGATACAGTATATATACATCACATAATATGAGCTGATATTATGAAAAGAGTTCTTAAAAAAAGATATTTATTATTTTAGAAAACGCGGTAAAAATAATTAAAAAAATAAATTTGTTTTTTTTAAAAAAAAAATCAATGCTATAGTAATAAACCCAAATTTACACTCCAAAAAGGAATAGTAAATCGGTCTTTGATCAAATATAGAAATGTGTGAGAATGATTCTATTAGCACCTTTTCTCAAATGTAAATTCTATTCCCAAGATAAAATTGCATGAAGTAAATGAGGGTTTTATGATGCTTCAATTAAATTCCTAATATAAAGTAGCTAACGTGACGACTGGATTTCAAACAATTAATGAGAAGCTAGGGTTGTGTTCCCCATGACGTCTAATACGATAACCAAACTGGTACAGTAAACTCATTCATGACTGCGCATACAAGATCAAACAAGTTAGATAACACCTAGTTCACCTTTCGGTCCTTCCTAGATACATTTCACTCATCACCTACCGGTCTCAGAATGTATACAATTGCCACCTTTGTTTTGGATCTCAGAATATTCTCAACTTTCGGTCTCAAGTACTTAGACTAGGTTAAAAACCCCGAATTTTTCGTTGTAGAATTCTTTTCCTAATTACT
This sequence comes from Solanum rostratum, assembly GCA_029948455.1. Taxonomy (NCBI): domain Eukaryota; kingdom Viridiplantae; phylum Streptophyta; class Magnoliopsida; order Solanales; family Solanaceae; genus Solanum; species Solanum rostratum. Next base: position 8,017,299 of record CM057053.1, on the reverse strand, counting down.
ACATCCCTCCCAGGCATGTAACAAATACGGGCTTACCCTAACGCGTCGACACATTAGGGGAGAAGTTAAAGCGAAAAATGCTACAGTGTATGCGATGATCAATCCCAATAGTTCACCCCAAATTTTGTTATCTTATTGAATTGTCATGGTTCCCACAACCCTAGTTGTGGGTTTAGCCTAGCATGTTCAACACAATTCGCCCACAACAATACAAAGAAATCATGACAACTGACTTACTCTTGATATAATGATGAATCCATGTGTTACAATCTCCAAAGAGATGATCGAAATGCAAGAATTCAATGTAAATAATAGCACAAAAGTGTTCTCTTCTTGTTCTCTAACTCCAGTGTACAACAACCCTTAAAAACGGAATAAAACAACTATATATATACAAGGAAAAACCTCTCCCATTTAAAATAGGAAAATAGACTTCGGCATGGGTACAGGTCAGTACAAAGACCGTGAAATAGTCTGTAAATCTTCACTTCTTGCAATCTCACGCGTATAAGCACGACCCATGTAGAGGTTCACGGACCGTAACACAGACCATGGACCTTTCCTTAGCAACTTCCCAGCAACCTCTTTTGATCCTCCATCTGCACAGCCCATACCACGGTCCGTGGTTGGTCACACGGTCCGTGACGGGCCCCGTCTTCCTTCACTTGTATAATTTTTGTTATTTTCGATGGTGATCCTTCCAATTTGCGTCAATTTCACGCCAGGTGACACGACTCGTGTGACTATCCACAGACCGTGTGAGGCCTCGTGAGGTTTGCCTTAAGCTTCGGTTCAGCTCCTTTGTTCTTCACGCCAAGTGTAAGGTCACGGCGGGGTTCACAGCTCGTGTAACGTGGCACGGTCCGTGAAGGCCCCCATGGTCCTTCACTTGGCTTAATTTGTTGCTTCCTTAGTTCTGTCCCACTTCACGTACCCTCCCACAGTCCGTGTGATGCTACACGGCCCGTGAGGGACTCCGTATGCCACTACTTCAGGTCTTTTTCGCTCTTTTTCTCGCAGTTCATCCATCGTTCCATGCCTTCACCATTTTCCTGAAAAATACTAAAACACGCACATCAAACCAACATATTTACTTGAGAACGTTTCTATGTTCAAAGCGTCACAAGAGTCGTATTTCTATGACTCATCATAGAGGAAGAGAAAATAAGAAAGAAAAAGAAAGGCTCATGTCATGGGCTAATCTTAAGCTGGGCCGACAGTAATTGGTCCAATTTTGGCTAATTTTTATGTAAATAGAACATGTGCTAATTTTTTGTAAACATTTTACTTTTGTGTATATATATGAAATTTTCCCCTATAAAAAATTCGTGTTAGCATAGGCCCTACTTATATGATTTTTTATTTTGATTTATATGACTCTAATAAAAGTTTACATATTTTAAAAATATTTAGGGGATCGTTTGGTTGGAAGTAAGTTATCCCATAATCAATTATCCCAGGATAAATTATCCTGGAATAACTTTTTTCATCACCAAAATGATCAGATAAATAAACTCATGACTGTTTAATACACGGGATAAAATAATCTTATATTTTATCTTGAGATTATTATACTTCATACCAAAAAAATTCTTAAGTTGTTAATTATTGTAACTTATAATACATTTTATGTTATTATTAAATAATATATTACGTCACATATATAAAATTTGAGAGTATGTCAAATAATTTATTTTTAAATATTTTAAATTATTGATTATTGTGATTTATAATACTTTTTACAAAAATTTCAAATAATGTATGTTACTCTCTTTGTCACAATTTAGGTGGTACTGAAAACATCATTTCAAATATATATGTTACTTCCCTCGTCCCAATTAAAATGTTGATAACTACTATGATTTATAATATTTTTTATAAAATGATATTAAAATTTTAAAAAATAAAATAGAGATAATACAAAAATGGATAAAAACAGACAAGACAATAATTGAGCTTCTAGCAGTTGAAGCACGCAAGAGAATTGAAAACTCTTTAAACTAACAAACAAATTAATATAAGTAATTCTGCAAATGGTTCTTACCACCTAAACTGTTCCATTCCTCCATCTCATTTTAAATTGCTGATTATTATGATTCATAGTATTTTTTAATATAAATTTTAAATTACAAATTATTGTGATTTTCAAAAAGAAAAAATGAAAATGAAAAATGCAAAAATAAATTGAAGCAAACATGTTAATAATTAAAAAAAAGATACAATTTTTCATATAGAATAAATTTTTAAAAAAATGAAAAAAATACAAAAATAAATAAAAATAGATGCGCTAATAACCATTTGTCTACTCCTAGCAGCTAAAGCAGGCAAGACATCTTATGCTCTTCAATCCATCTAAATTGTTGATTACTATGATTTTCAATAAGGAAAAAAAAAACTAAAATAAATAAAAGCGTACATGTTAATAATAAATAAAAGAAGACATTTTTTTAATATATAGAATTTTCAAAAAATAAAAAATAAGTTAAAATGGAAAAAGATAAAAATGAATAAAAACAAACGTGTCAAACCACTTGCCTCCTTCTAGCAGCTGAAGCAAACAGAACGATCCTAGACAGTTTAATCTATTCGCTTATTAAATTAAATAAGAGAATTTATCTTTTTGCAAATATTACTTTACTTTATTTGAAATATATTTGGTCATCAATATATTTTGGAAATACCTGAACATGTATGCCATTTTATCCCTTTTATTTTTAAATATCATCCCTATTTTTTATTTTCTACAAAAATTATCTCATTACCTATAAGTAGGGTCTGGAGAGGGTAAAATGCACGCAGACCTTACCACTATCTCATAGATATGGATATTCCTTCTCTCACCCTCATCTCCACCACTCTCTCCCGAACCTTCATAGAATAGCTTAGCAACTTGATACCCCTGTAAATGTTACAGTTTTTAATATCACCCTTGTTCTTGTACAATGGAACCATTGTACTCCTCTTCCATTCATCAAACATCTTGGCAGTCTTAAGAACGGCATTAAACAACTCAGTCAACCACTCTATACCATCCTTGACCGTGCTTTTTCAAAAATTCAGCGGAATCTCATCGGGTTCGATTGCTCTCACTTTGTTCATCTTACTAATAGCCTATCTAATCTCCTCAACTCTGAAATGCCTGCAATAACCAAAATCTGATAACTATCAGAGTGCGCCAAATCACCCAGCTCAATATCTCTGTCCTTTTTTTATTTAAGAGCGTATGAAAGTAAGTTTGCCACATTTGCTTAATTGAAGTCTCATCCACCAACACCTCACCCTCCTTGTTCTGGATGCAATTCACTTGGTCCAAGTCGCGAGCTTTTCTCTCTCTCTCTCTCTTTCACGAGCCTATACAATCTCTTGGCCCAGCCTTTTTCACCGAGCTCAACATACAAGCGTTCAAACGTTGTTGTCTTAGCACTTATGACCGCCATCTTTGCTTCTGTCTTTGCTGTCTTATGGACATCCTTATGTCTTCGTTTTTCATCCTCATCCATGCACTCCACTCACTTTGAATAAGCAATCTTCTTAGCTTTCACTTTCTTGAACTTCTCCATTCCACCACAATCACCTTGACATCCACCAAAGATCGCTCTCGATGCCCCTAGTACCTCGGTAGCTACTTTTCTAATGCAACCAGCAGTAGTATCACCCATGATGTTCATCTCTCCATTACTATTCCAAGCCTAACTTTTTCCATATCACCTGAAAAAAAGGGTAAGAGTCAAGCCTCCCCATCTAATCCTCGATTGGATATAAATAACCTGCTTCCTCTTATCCCTCTTGATCTTTAAGTCCATCACTAAAAGTCTATGTTGAGTGGAAATATTTTCACTCGGATTAACCTTACAATTCTTACAAAGGCTTCCATCACCCTTCCGGAGGAGTAAGTAATCAATCTGAGTCTTAGCTACCGAACTACAAAAGGTAATCAAGTGGTTTTCCTTCTTCTGGAAACATTAGTTAGCAATAACCAACTCGAAGGCTTTAGCAAAATCCAAGAGAGACGACCTACCTCCATTCCTCTCCCAAAACCAAAACCTCCATGAATATCATCAAAATCACTAGAAGTTGCACCGATATTCCCATAAAATCTCCGTCAATGAAGGTTTTTCTGTGTCCTGTAAACCTCTCACAACCTCATCCAAGTCCTCCCAAAAGAGTTTTTTGACTTCCTCATCCAAGCCCACTTTGGCACTAACTACATTCAGTTCAATCACAAGTTTAATAGACATCATCCTGCCATTAATCCTCCTAACCTCAACCACATACTCCCTAATATCTTCATCTACTAGGATACCTACTCCATTTCTATCACCCAGAGCCACCAGAATACCATAATTTAAACCCCTCTACGTCCCGAGCTTTGGTACCTACCCATCAGGTCTCCTGAACACAAGCTATATTAATTTTTCTCCTCTTAAGACTCTTCACTAACTCTATGGACTTCCCTGTAAGTGATCCTATGTTCCACGACCCTACTCTCAACTTAAATAAGCTCGTGCCCCTCTTACCACTGCTACCCTTGCCTTCGACCACAATCGACGATATGACCCTAATCCATCATCAGACCCCAACGCCACTAAATTAAGAACTGATAACTCACTAAACTACAGAAGATCAAGAAGATATAATAGTATACAAAACAGAAAAATATACGCTAGGCACAATACACAATAATCAATATGCAACAATGAGAACTCAAACAATAACAACAACAACAACACTAGTTCAGTAATAGTAGTGAGTAATTTAAAACTTTCTAAAAACACTCTTCACATAAACAAGTAACATAAGAGAAAATCAATCCAATTTCACAATAAATGTTAAGAAAATTAACCTAGAATGGGTACACTAAAATATTAAACAATTGATCAAGAGACAAATAGTCAACGAGCATAGATAAATCTAGGGCAAAAATGGATAAGAGATAAAAGATATGTAATAGTACACAATCAAAAACCTGGCAAAAAATAAAAAGAACTCTGAAGCAAAACATATATGAAAATAAAAAATTAAAGGCAACCTGAATAATTCCGAATTTATGTTAGGAAATGGAGAACCTAGAACTTGAAAAAGAGAACCCGAAATATGACTTTTGCAATCTATTCTTGAATGGATAAGTCTCGAATGTTGGATAAATCTTTCAATCTTCAAAAAATCTTGAGCCAATTCTTGATAAACCCGTGTCTTTAACAAATTCACAATTTCCAAACAGTAGCCTTTAGGTCCACAGTTCTTTGACAAATCCAGTAGAAAAAAGAAAAAGCAATAATCTTGGACGTAAAAGGGATGCAAAGAAATCAAGAATCAACGTATATGGAAAATCTTTCTTTGAGAGGAAAAACAACTAGATGAATCAACCAAATCCAGAAAAGATCTCCGTCAGTAACATATCGGAAAAAAAAAGGGGTTAAGATTCCGGTACTGAAAAAGCTTGATTTTCGCCGGCAAGATAATCAGACGAGAAAGACGATCGATGAAATCAACCAGCGAAATTATTCACGATGAAAAAGCTGCTTTATGAGGACAATTCAATATTTTATTATTTTGAAATAATTAATTATTAAAAAATATATTTTCAAATTATTTTTTAATTATTAGGTATTCACTTTATTTGGGAAAAATGCTATTTATTAAGGATTTTTCAAACATGAGATCTCTAATTAAGCTAAAATTATAATCATAAAGATATTTTAAAATTAAAAATTAAAAATAGGGGTAAAAGTAATAATTTAAAGATATATTTAACTTTTTTTTCCTGGTAAATAAACAAGATATGCAAATATAAAATAAACAACATCGCAAAACCTCAAAAACACATTCGAGAAAACTCCTAATTCTCAGCGGCTGTCTTTACCGTCCCTCTTTCTTCCGGCGAAACTTTCCGGCGTTCGAATCAGCAACAATGGCTACCGTTATGCAGAAAATCAAAGACATCGAAGATGAGGTACCAGAATTTATTACTTTGTTTCATTGAAAAAAATCTTATTCGATTGCTCAGATATTGGATGTTAGTCTGCAATGGAATTATCTTATCAGTTCTGTCAATCACTGTAGTTGTTTCCTGCTTTCCGATACTTATTCCAGCCTTCAAAAAATTATTCCTTTTCATTTTTTGTAAGCTATAGAGCTTTATGATAATTTTAAAAAGATGACAGGAGGAGTTGGTCCGATGATAATCATCCCTCACTTACAACCTAAAGGTTGTGAGTTTGATTTATGAAACTCTGTTGAAGAATGAATGGACAGTTGAAGTTTTAAACTAGAGTGTCCAGGTTTGTTGTATCTGTCTGAACAACTTACATCTTAAGGGGAAAAAAAATTGAAATGAAATTTAATTGATTGTATAAGTGATATTGGAGAGAGTATTACTTGATTGTGGATTGAGAAATAGGGAGGGCAGGGTGAGGAACTTTTCTGTAATGGAATTTCAGAAATAAAGGAAAATAGTGGGGAGAATACCTCTGTTTGATTGCCCAATTTGATAACTGTTAGTATTAAATAGCAAGATGTGATTAATCACGGCTTAGTGTGAGTTTTTGTCTCATTTAGTTCCAGTTTTGAGATAATTATTCAAATTGGTAGTTTATTATGTTGCATAAAGCATAGTGGATGCCTTCCAATGATGGATAATCAAGTTTCAGATGTGTGAAACGCAACAAGTTTAAAACCTTAGAAATAGGTTGGACCTTTCATGTTCATCTGTAGATGGAGCTAGCCTAACATATCTCGTATGTCTAAATCCATTTATCCACACTCTGATATGCTAACTAACCTGAAAACAAATCTAGCTGTTTTAAGTGGCTTTTTTGACCAATTTGTTATCAAGAATTAAATTTTTCAACGTGCTATGTGGACTTGACTTTTTCAATGTTCATGTATTTAAAGTCAAAGAAAAAAAATTGTTTAAATAGTTCATTTCAATTTTGCTTCTATGAATCTATGCATAAGAATTGTGTCTATTAGAGCCCGCCCTTTAAATTTCTTTGTTCAGTTTGTATTCACTCAATTATGCCTCTGGCAGGCAGTGTCCCAAGGGATGCCTCTGGCAGGCAGTGTCCCAAGGGCTTTGGTCTAGTGATAGGTGCATAGCACGTTATCTGTGAGTTAGGCACATGTCACAAGTATAAACTCTGCACAAACAAAAGTCCGATATGTATGTTGAGAAGGGTAAAAGGTGGTGGGGTGTTATCCACTAAGTTCTGAACCTTGCATCATTCCTTCAGGCGTTTCTCGGTTATAAAATAATATGCCTCTAGCAGTATGACACCCTTTATTTCTGTACTCTGAATAGGTATTACTGTTGACTAGAAAATGTGATTTTTTTTTCCTCTTTGATTGCAGATGGCTAAGACCCAAAAGAACAAAGCGACTGCTCATCATCTCGGTTTGTTAAAGGTAGAACATTCACAAGCATTTTCTTGGTTAATTTATGAGGTTACATAAAATTTATTTTGCTAGGTCATTGTTATGCAATTGAGTTGCTTATGTTTTACAGTTGTATATTGTAAACAACATCACTCTAAAGTTATATTTGGTTGGAGGTTGCTTTTTTATTACAATGCTTTGAGTTGTTTTCTCTAGTTTAGATATTTGTTGATCTGAGAAATATCTGTTTTATATACTTGTCATTAAAAAAAGAAATATATCTTTTATAAGTGATTTTGACTTATTTAAAACGTTTAAGGAAATATTTAGGTAAAGCGTGAAAATTACCGCTAGTTTAGATCTTAACTTCTTGAATTATTTTCTCTTACTTCATATCTCTGTCATTTACTACAGCATGAGATGCTTTGAGGGGACCTCAGCAACTATCCTAATCTTGTAGGCCAGATTTCAAACCTTTCTCCTTGGTGTAAATTCTGAAATGCAAATGATATTCATCAGTTTTGGATTTCCTCTGCTTCTTAAGTTTTGTATAGAAGCCATACTTTTGGTAAAATTGTTTGTTCTGGATTTATCAGTAATATAACCATTATTTTATAAAAACAACTTCTGTTATTCTTTTCCATCTATTAGAAAATTTTTCATTTACTATTTTCATCAAATCATGTTTTAGTCGGTTACTCCTTTTGCTCTTATTGCTTGAATAGTTCATTTCATTTCCATTAGCCTCAACATTTTCCATCTAGAGCTACTTGAACTAACATAGGATAAATAGATAATAGCATTATATATACCTGAAGCTGTGGTTTGACATCATTGTAACATTTCTTAAACTACGAAACCGGATTTTCTTTATGAACTCCATTTTGTATAGTATCAGAATTTCTGCTGTTTGTTTTTTGTTACTCATGGTCTGAGAGTTTAACATGCTAAAAAAACTAACCAGGTAAATTGAGCTTGTGTGGTTATTTAATTGCATAATTGTTTTTTCATACTACAAAGTAATAGTCGTTATCAAAACAACAACAAAAAAAGTAATAGTCTTGTGATGCAATGCATGACTAGGCAAAACTGGCAAAACTTCGAAAGGAGCTGTAATTACTTCTCAAATTAACATAGAAGAATACTGTTATGTATAACTGTTGGTGTGGTTTCACATCATTATAACACATTTCTAACTCCAAAACTCGATGTTTTAAATCCTTTTCCGGAACTCTAGTTGGTATAGTATCAGAGTTTCTGCATTATTTTTTTAAGTCATGGATGCAGTAATGTGGGATAAGATGAGTATCTAGCTTGTCACACTCATTCATCTCTGATTTTGTATCTAGTTTTTTATGCTCATTCTTCTCTGAAGTCTTAACATTTATTGTATGAAATCAACGAGGTAAATCTGCAATCAGTTTGCAGAGATTTCACTTGCTATGGCTATTTTATTTTACAGCTAGTTTTTCGTACTAAAATTTAATAGTCTTTCGATACAATGCATGGCTAGGCAAAACTGGCAAAACTTCGAAGAGAGCTTCTTACACCTACGACGAAAGGTGGTGGTGGAGCTGGGGAAGGTTTTGATGTTACAAAAAGTGGTGATGCAAGAGTTGGTTTAGTGGGCTTTCCTTCAGTTGGAAAATCGACACTCTTGAACAAACTGACAGGAACTTTTTCTGAGGTTTGTAACTATCCACTGTTGTTTAAGTTCGTATCTTATATTTGATTGTCTTAGTGATATTGTATTTTGACTAGTGCAGGTGTACCATAGCCCATAGGAGGTAAAGTTTTGTCACTTTTGTAATAATTATGAAAAAGGGTCTTGCATTAGCTTTCCAGAAGTTTGAATTTTAAGTATCAAAAAGCATATGGAACACTTAACAGCTGAAGGTCAACTTTTCTTTAGAATAATTTGAACAAAATGATGTCAAAGTAGAGGAAGTACCATGAAGGAAAACCCACCCTGGATATATTCAGACGCATCATGCATCAGATGCAGTCTTTTAAGAGAAGCAGAATATTTGAAATAAAAATACTAATTAAATTTGACTGGTTTTTGACCAGATAGGGTTGTTAAAGTGAAAGAGACCTCCACCGCGAACCATGAGGCGGGACGTCCAACTTACCAAGGGGAAAAGCTGGACAAGCCACTGTTGGCCTCTTGTTTGGGGGTGGTGGTGCTTAGTGGGTGTTACCATATTTAAAAAAAAAGGGTTAGATTTTATGAAGTCTGTAGATTTGTTGAATATGCCTTTTTAGAGTTGTATTTGGTGTCAGCCTTAATGAGTTTGATCTCCCTGGTCATATGCTGTCTACGAGGATAAGTATTGTCAGATAAAGTTTCAAATGCTTGTGGATTTAAAGTTCATATGTTTTTGGAAGGAAGACGAATTTCCTATGGTCTATGAGTTATAAATTTTACTTTGATCAGAAAGTATTACAATGATGCAAAATGAAGTTTGTCATTCAGATAAGGAGTTGTACTCTTCACAAATGGTTAACCTGACTGAAAGTAAGAGCCGCTCCCCCCCCCCCCAACACACACACACAAAAAAAAAAAAAAAGAAGACATAATTCTTCTAGGAAATGCAGTTTTTTTATGAAGTACATGAAATGTAGTTTCTGACCGTAACTGAAAAAATTTAATGATGAATGTATTAGGGAAAAATGGGGGATCATTTAGAATAGGAGAACATGAGAGCAACAAATTAAAATGTTTAGCTCAACAGATGTACGAAGATGCTTTCTTGAATTCTTCTTTCTTTTTAGCATTTTGCGGCCGATAACATTCAACAGAAAAGAATTGGTTTAAGTCTTTCTCGGTAGGTTAAGCTGTTAGTGAACGATGGATGAATTTCCTACCTGCAAATGTGTAATCGCCAGATCTGGATCTTTTTTAAAATTTACTGCAGTAGGATTGCCATGACTGGAGTTTGATAATAGATGGATCTGTGCAGGAAACATAGAATTTGTTTGAATATAATGTTGGACGAGTTTACATATAGAAGTGACTTTTTTAATGTCAAATTTTGATTCTACAGCTTGTTTAGCGACTTTGGTAGCTAATGAGTTTATTCCTTTTGAGCTTCTTAAGTTAAAGATCACAGCACAGGGAAGTTGAAGTGACACTGTTAGTTATGTAACAGATTCCTAATCAGGGTATCTAATTTGCTCAATTTAAATGCTTGTGCTGTTAGCCCTAAATCTCCTTGAAATATAGTAGCATAGGTTGCTCAAGTTTGTATTTCTGGAAACTTAACGTTATTCTTATATAATGTTTTTCCTTATCTACTATTTTGTGTTTTTTCTTTTTTCCCTCTTTTATGGATTGGGTTTTGGGGGGGGGGGGGGGGAAAGAAAGAGACAAGAGTTCTATTTTCCACTGTACTGTCTATTTTGGAAGATAGATCTATTTTCTTATCACAAGGTTGAGCTGGTGATCTGCCAATCAGGAACATGTTCACTTGATTTTGATTTTTGTCAGTAAAATACACAAACCAGTAATACTAGAGCCAGCAGACCAAACTATTTTTGTTTCTACTTTTGTAACTAAGTTGCATCTTCTTGTTGCTTTTAATGAAACATTTAATTCATCAAAAAATAATAATAATACATAAATCAGTAATTTCGTAGATTTTTTTTTTCTTCTGCAACTTTTGGAGACCACCAAAAGAACTTTAAAAGTAGTGGCTAGAAAAGGTATGGGTAGTTATTTATCATGAATTGGATCTGTATCTTTACATCAAAATAAACTCTTTTCTAAGTAAGAATTGCATGAGCCATCCATGCTACTACATCTGTTCTCCCAGAAAATATAATTTATTTAATTGGGTTTTGCTTGACACTTCTTGGAACAGTATGATGAAACTTCATGCTGCAGTAAGATTTCCTTAGGTTTTCCCCCCTAACAGCCCCTCTTCTGTGGTTGACAGGTTGCTTCATATGAATTTACCACCTTAACTTGCATTCCTGGTGTCATCATGTATCGAGGAGCTAAAATTCAGGTATCCGGCACCTTTATGATTTTTTAGAACCTACAGAATCTTCAGATAAAGTCTGCTACCTGTGAAATAAAACTGTCAACTTGAAAAAGTACTGCTCGGGAGTACAAGAATTGATTTCTCTTGATATGATACTAATTTCATCCACCTATGTCCAGAAATATTTGAAAACAGATTCTTATAATAATAAAATAGGAAAATCTGAAAACAGTTTAAACTGCTTACTCTGCAATGAGATTTTCTTCCTTGAAATGCAGCTTTAGATTAATTAGCCACTCCTAATCTCTTAGCTTCAACAATATAATCCAGATAATCAGTGGCGAGTGAGCTCTGAAAGAACAGTCACTTAACTTTTTGGTCTCTTGAAGTGTACTTTTTCTCAGTTTCAGGGGAGAGTATGTTCAATAATGTTATGTTGATATCACACTACATTATAAGACGTGGTTTCACTTTTCAAAATATACAAAGTAGAAAAAAAATTGTGGTTGCATCTGTATATTGCTTTTCTTATATATCAGATTCTTGTTAAATGTTGCGAATATTCTCTTATTGGTCATTTTTTCACAGACTAATTTTGCAAAGATTATAATGCTGGTATTTTCTTATGGTGATTATAATTAGAGATTGATTAATTTTAAGGGATTTCTTGGGTTTATTTATTCTTGTCCATATATATATATATTTCTTCAACATTTTATCTTGCATAAAAGAATAGATAGGTTCTTGCATAACTCATGCATGTGTTGACAATACGGATTGTAACGACACCAACCAAATGCTGTATTGAGTTATGCAGCATTTTTTCTTGTACAACCAAGATATAGCTTTAGTAGAATCTTATGCTGAGTTTTTCTACTAGTGAAGTAAATCAAAGGAACCCTTAGTTATGGCATTATTGGAGCTGAGCTAAGGTAACCTGAAAGTTTAAGCTCTGGCCTCAAGAAGCAAAACGGTCAAATGTTCTGGATGTGGAATGAATTACATAAAATGCTTTTCAGTGCAAACGACTAGTGTATATGGAAAATTTGGGGGGTTTTTTCGCTGTCAAGGGATAAGTAAGTTGTGATGTGTTATACCATCTTTTAGTAAGTTTGATTTCTCTTTAATACTCTGGGCGTAAAAGTATCTATTCATAGCATTGAGCTTCTTGAGGCAAATTGGTCCATTTTCCTAAAATTAACCTAGAGTTAATCCGTTCTTCATTTTTTCCCTTATCCTATCTTTAAATTTTATAAGAGAAAGGTCCCTGCCTGGTGGCAAAGGTGTGTTACAGTGCAGGCAGTAGAAATAAGCACTAATCCTCAAACAAGATATCAGTAATTTGGAGGATGTAAATATAACTAAAGTTGCAGATGCCAGGTGGTGAAGTAGTACTAATTCTTCCTAATTCACGGAATTCTTCTATCTACTTTTTATTATTTTCAATAAGTAGGATACATGGTGAACAGTGGGAAAGACTATTTAGCTTTTACACTCAATATCTTTATTGTTCTTTTTTCTTTGATGTATGTGGACATCTTAAGAGATTATCCATCTCACAAGCAGCATAATGTTAATTCTAGAGTTCTGCTTAACATGAAACTTTATTGCTCATCCCTTTTGCCAATTTGTTTGGCAGTTGTTGGACCTCCCAGGAATTATTGAGGGTGCCAAGGATGGAAAAGGTAGAGGAAGGCAGGTAAAGTATCACATTTGCAACTTCGCTATCTCATGATTTCTTTAGCACCATATATTTTATCATAAGAAAAGGGTGATTTATTTCATAAGGAATCTGTATCCAAGAGAATGAGTAGATGCATTTGAAACCTTAAAAGTGGTACCTAAAATGAATGGCTCTCCAGTCATGATGATTGTCAGTCAAGAAGATACCAGAAAGTATCTTTGTATCTTCTCCACATGGTGTATGCCCTCTGGTTTTTCCTTTTTTTCTTTTTTGTTTTCCCAAAATGAGTGAAATTTCTGTATTTACTTGTTTAGAAACTAGTTAAAGTGTGTATTTCTAATTTTCCATTGACATGAGTTGTTGTACACCCCATTGAATATAAAAACAAATATCAAAGTGTAGTTTGGTAACTAATGCATATTAAGCTTGTTTATTAAGAGTCTTTTTTCTTAAAATTCTTGTCCTAGCAAACAGTTCCAAATAATTTGGAATAGAGGGGAATTGCTGATAAAAATTGTAATGAAGTATATGAAACCACTAAAGCTCACCTCTTAAAGCAAATACACCACGCTGATGATAAAGCGACAGTCACATCCAGCTTTACATCAGTCAATTTTCCCTTTCTAACTGTACTTTTAATGAATAGCTACGCTACATGCTACGGTTCAGTCAAAGGGTATATTATGGGAAATATGGACCAAAGTATTTTACTTATATTGAAGATGTCAAAACTATTGTAAAATTAGAGAACTACTAGATGCACCATATTATGGCCAACAAAGTCCCATTCCCTCAAATCTCTCTGTTCTTCTTTACTCTTATAATTAGGTCTAACCGTCTAAATGAGATGTTGTGTGATCGTGACTATTGCTGTCTGACATAAAATCTTGAGTCTTTCATCTTCATCTCGTCTTATTAAGAACTAGTCGGAGAGCTTAATATGGTTTACCTTGTGATTGATGATAAATACAGGTTATCAGTACTGCCAGGACATGCAATTGTATACTTATTGTCCTCGATGCGATAAAGCCAATCACTCACAAACGTCTCATAGAGAAAGAGCTCGAGGGATTTGGCATTAGGTAATTAACTGTTATGTTTGTGTTCACTTTGTGTAATCGGCTTTTACCCGCTAATCCGTTCATGATCCTTGGTGTTCTTCCCTTTATTAGGTTGAACAAGGAACCACCTAATTTGACATTCCGGAGGAAAGAGAAGGGTGGGATTAATTTGACATCAACAGTGACCAATACCCATTTGGACCTCGACACTGTGAAGGCCATATGCAGCGAATACAGAATGCATAATGCTGATGTTCATCTTAGGTATGATGCAACTGCTGATGACCTTATTGATGTCATTGAAGGCAGTAGAGTATACATGCCTTGCATCTATGTTGTGAACAAAATTGATCAAATCACGATGGAAGAGCTGGAGATTCTGGATAAACTTCCACACTATTGTCCAATCAGGTAGTTATCCATTCTTTTAAATTTCTTTTCCCCTGTCATCCATCATTTACGGAAGCTTCATGGCTAACAACATATAGAGACCTATGATAAAGTCGAATATAATTCATGACTTCCTAATAGAAATGCGCACTTCTGTACTATTTTTCGCTGAATTTTAAATATGCACTTCTTTAATATAACTTCGAGATTCTTGAAAACAAACATACATCAGCGATGAGACTCCATTATATTGGTAAAATTTTGATGTATGCTAGTTTATTCCCTCCATTAGTATTTGAGCTGCACATGGTTTTTCCCATTTTGGTCGACCCTATTTCAAGTCCACTTTTTTTTTCTTTTCAACTTCTCAGTATGGCCAGACTTAGATTTCTTTTGGTTGGTGAACATCATGTTGCAATTAAAGTATCCAGTAAGAGAACACATTATTGGAGTGATGTCTGTAGTTGAACCAGTTCACTAAACATCTGTTCGACTGCACCATCACACGGCGTAGGCTGTTGGTTGTAGGTGTTTTGCTGGTTAGATCTTTTCGGGAGATTGTATTGGTACCATCACACGACTTAGGCTTGATGATTGAACCTCATAAATTCAGGGTTAAGCATTGTTATGGATTGATATGAGTGCTCTGTACATATCCTGCTTGTGTTTCACAACTATCTCTCTCTTTTTACATTTACGTTTCTGTGAGGTTACTCTGACACTCATCATATCTCAGAAGGATTAGTGGACTTATAGTTTTCATTATATTTATAGATTTATGACATATCTAAATTCTTTGAACTTCAAGAGAATATTAGGTGATGTTATTTTGTATTTTTCTAGTAAAAGATTACTTGATTACACTAGGTATGCTGTTGTAGTAGTAGAAGATTACTTGCTCTGGTAGTAAAGGATAACCACTTGCGATACTGTATTTAACTTAGACTCTCATATAAGAAGCTGTTATTAGACTCTCATATAAGAATTGTTATTATATATTTTTACAAGTTGCACTCAATTCAAAATGAGTTCTCCAGAGTATTTTTTTCTTTATAAAAAAATAGTTCTCTGGACTTTCTCTACATGGTATCCAAGCTTCTGCGCTCTTAGTAGAGATCTAATTTGCTTTCACTTACTGATAAGTGACATAAAGCTGCTTTTCTAGCTGACTGTGCCAACAACATTGTTTCTTTCTGGCTTAAAGAGACAGAAATTTAAGATTCTACTCAAATTGCCTGGTTTAGAATGCAGTACCTGCTGGAATTATTTTAGTTCATATCTTCTCTTTTGTTTCTTTCTGGCTTAAAGAGACAGAAATTTAAGATTCTACTCAAATTGCTTGGTTTAGAATGCAATTCCTGCTGGAAACATTTTAGTTCACATCTTCTCTTTTCCCTTAAGAATGTACCAATATTATTGTAAAATGCTTTTTGGATGATTTCCAGTGCTCATTTGGAATGGAATCTTGATGGCCTGCTGGAGAAGATTTGGGAATATCTTAGTCTAACCCGGATATACACAAAGCCGAAGGGGATGAATCCAGACTATGAAGATCCAGTTATTTTATCATCAAAGAGGAGGACAGTGGAGGACTTCTGCAACAGAATCCACAAGGATATGGTCAAACAATTCAAATAGTATGTTTTTCCTTACAAAACTCTTACAATTTTCTCATAATGTAATGAAAAGTACCTTTGATATCTGTTGTCAAGAGGATGGGTTTAAGGTGGGGGCGAATTTATAGGCAAAATTGGGGCACGTGAACCCGTGGTCTCTCCATGAAACTAGGTATTTTATGTATATATATGCTACACATAGTATTTGCATAATGTTATGTGCTTTTCAGTAGTAGTCGCTCTTTCTATTCATTTCTTTTCTTTCATCTTTGTCATATCTAGTCTAATCCGTCTATGGGTTGAGATGAGGGTTCCCAGGAAACAACCTCTCTACTTCTATGAGGTAGTGGTAAGGTCTGCGTACATTCTGCCCTCCCCAGACCCCACTTGTGGGATTCCACTGGGTATGTTATAGTAGTATAGTAGTAGTATAATATGATCTGCTGGCACCATGCTACAAGAACACTAAATAGTGCCCTTGGTTGAAGGTTGAGTTATCTTCCTAGAGGACTAGGGATGAATTCCCACTAAATAACATATTTTCCTTCTTTTTTTAAGTGCATCCATGTTCTAGAAATCTTAGATTCGCCACTAGGTTTAAGTATAACATCCTCCTCCACCAAGAAAGGAAAAGAGACTCCTAAGCGAGATATGAGGAGGGAATATATAGTATGTCTGTCAATGGACAATTGTGCATAAATTTGAGAAGAAGTGTGAGCTTTCGTTTGTGAACCACCACCTTGAAAGATACAGAACTTCTCTCCGAGCCCAAAGATGGCAATGAAATGGAGTAAGACGGGGGATTATGATTGGTGCTTGAAATTTCATGTACTTACTGAAACTCCAAAGGAACAGGATATTACAAACTCTTTACGCCTTGATAACATTCTTTGAAAAACTGAATTCAAAACCAAAAAAAAAAAAAACACAGCTAATATGCTTCTTGAGCTAGGAACGGGATTTTTTTTTTTTTTTTGACAAAGGTAACAAGTTTGTATATTAATCATCAGCACTAAAGGCTGGAAACCAGATATACATCGTAAGCTATCAACAAATGTTATCTCAAAACAACTTGCTTCTACTTACAAAGAACCCAAGATATCTACTATAGCTATAGGGTCATTAACATATTTGGAACTGCACCAATAACAAAAATAGATAATACAGTTCATTTTCACCCTATGTAAAGGACTACTAGTGTTCTCAAAACATCTCATATTCCTCTCCTTCCATATTGTCCACCAAATTACTGTTGGGACAATTCTCCATCTGATCTTGTCTGTGCAACCCTTGCCTTCATAGTTCCAGCCACTATAGCCTGTTCTGCTTTCCCTGGCACAATCCAGGCTATGCCTCTGAGACTAGTGAATAGGTTCCACAATTGCCTAGTCACCTTGCAGTGAAGGAACAGATGGTTTATTGTCTCTGCTTGTTGTTCACAAAAAAAACATCTTGGGCACAAGTGTACCCCTCTCTTCATCAGGTTCTCCTGTGTAAGTGCAGCTTGTCTTACTACCAGCCAAGTGAATGCCACCACCTTGTAAGGAATTTTAACTTTCCAGATGAGCTTCCAAGGTAAGAAGCTAAGCTGACTGTTCATGTGTATCATATTCTTGTAAGCTGAGCTGACTGTGAAGTTTCCTTTGCTGTCAGGTGTCCACCTTAGAGTGTCCTCTCCTGCTTTCAGTCCTCCAAAATGTTGTATGGTTCCATAGAACTCAGCTAACTTATCTATCTCCCAATCATTCATCATCCTTCTAAAGGTCAACATCCATCAGTTGTTGCTCCAGACTTCCTGAATTGTAGCCTTTTGTTGCTGATTCAGTAAGTATATGCTTGGAAAAAGTTGTTTGAGACAGCCATTTCCTAGCTAGCTATCTTCCTAGAATAGGACCTTTCTGCCATCATTTTACATTGAAGCTTAGATTTCCCAAGGAAGCTTGACCACAAAAGCCGGATAGATCTCCATAGACTGACCCCATAAGCTGCTGTTACCTCTTTAGTTGTCCAGCTACTCAAAATTCCATATTTGGTTTGGATTACTTTGGCCCATAAGGCCTGTTTCTCTCTAGTGAACCTCCAGAGCCATTTCATCATTAAACTTCTGTTATGTTTCCTCAAGTTTTTGATGCCTAATCCACCTTGCTTCTTTGAGAGTAGTACTGTTCTCCAATTTACCAGATTGTAGCCGTAGCTTGTGGGCTGTAATTCTCATTTCCATTCTCCTTCTTCTGTGTTTGGTGTTCTTAATGATGAGAAACAGGGCTACATCCGTCAAATATTAGTGAGGCATAATTGATATGTGCTCGAGTTTATTTTCAGATAAAACAATATTGGGTGAAGGTTAAATAAAAAAAAGAATCAGTCATGGGTTCTAAAATAGCTTGTGTGTGCTCTCCTGTTCCATTTGGTTGAAGCTTCTATCATCAGTGCCTGCACCTGGGAGCTGGGAATTAGCATTTTAGCTTTAGTGTTATACTAACTTGCATTGCTTAGTGTTCTGTCTTTTTGAGGACCTTTTCCATTTGGTTTCTCATAATTGATTTCATGAAGTTTCCCCTTTCAAGTTCGAAACCCACTGGGTGCAAACAATTTCTGAGGCCATCGGACTGGGTAAAATCTGAATTAACCGTGGTGCACTTGCGGGAAACTCCTTGCCGAGGGCCTATGCATCCCCGGGATTAGTCGGGGCTCAAAGAGACTCGGACACGCGGTGCAAATAAAAAAAAAGATTTCATGAAGTTTGTCTGTCATAGAATGTAAACCTTTAGGTTTGGTATCATTTGGTTGGATCCGTCTCCTTTAACCAACATTTGCCTTGGTTCCTGCAGTGCCCTGGTTTGGGGTTCAAGTGCGAAACACAAACCTCAGAGGGTGGGCAAGGTAAATTCTTCTGAACTGCTTGGATTATACATTTTATCCTCTGGTTTCTTTGTTCCTTTGTTTTCTGCAACTAGGATGTTGATCTTTACTTCCGCTCTGTACCAGGAACATGAACTAGAAGATGAAGACGTCGTCCAAATCATCAAGAAGGTGTGATTGCAGAACTTTTATCTTGATTGATGCTGTTGGCGGATATCTCTGGCACTATAAAAATTTTCATCACATGTTGAGGTTTGTCCTAGTTTGCAGAGCTTGGTTTTATTGTTCTTTTTCCAGTAGGTAGATCTAGTTTGAACGAAGTACAGCTTGATGTGTGTGTTGTCGCGGTCAATCTATATTATCTGCACTCATGCTGGCTAATCATCCTATGTATCATCTAAAAATTTTCCAAGAGAACATTGAGTGTCTTTTGATATGTTTTTTGAATCTTTCTTAAATCTGCATTGCACAAACTGGGACTTCCCATGCATATGCTTATTTGTGCAAACCTGGATCAAATTTTCCTCAAATTTCAGATATGCTGGTGATTACAAGATTTCAATCCACCAGAAAAAAACTTGTACCATCTTGAAAAATAATTGGGAAAATAATACTTGTAATCCAAAAAGAGATTATTTACAAGAGGGCTATCCTTTTACCTTCCTGCTCCATGGTTTTAACTATTCTTGCATGTTTGATACCATAAAAGTATATATATACCGTGAGGGTGTCAAAGGAGGAAGGTGTGGTGTTTCATGAAATTGTTTGATACAAAATCTTTATATATTTTGATGGTATCGAAGAGGAAGAAACTGTTTGATATCAGTAAAGTATGTAAATATCACTAAAGTTTAGAGTTTAATAAATAAGATTGCTATTTCAATAATATTCCTGATCGTTTGTTATTTATTTCTTTAAAAGAAAAGCTTAATCCTATAGGATATCAATATACTAATGAAGTGTCATAGATGATTATACTCAGTTCTATGTGATATTGCAATGGTATCATACATCGATGGAATTTTAATTGTTTCTTTTTAATTTCTTAAGAAAAGAGTTCAATCTTGTATAATACTGATAGCGCATCAATATGCTAACGAAGTATTACAGAAAATTAAGCTCATGATATCGCCATGGTATCATATACGATGGAGTACAAAAAGTAGCAGTGTTAACATCGTGCGTGAATTAAGAAAAGAAAAATAGGGTAAGCGATGAATTAGTTTGGGCTGAGTTCATTTTTTATAAATAATTTTATAATTAGATCCATTTTATATAATTTTCTAAACTGAAACTCAGTCTCACATGATGTGGTACAAAACTCGACTCTTGAGAAAAGACAATGGAGTTTGTTACAGTACAAAGAAAAGAGTGTAAAAATTTCTCTTTTCTAAAAAAAAATAAACTTAACAGCCTTAGAAGAATATTTATTTAGATTATCTTTTATCTCACTTATTTTAATATTTGAACAGAGTGAATTGGAGAAAAAAATAAAAAAATGTCTCTCCTTATCTTTTCCTTAAACATCAAATATTTTGAAACTTTTAATTAATTAATATTTGGAACTAGAAGGATCAATTACTTGTCCAGAATGACCTATCATAAAGAAGACTAAAAAGCATGTTTTGACACCAAGTTTCTGTTGTAAAAGCATGATATATGAGTGCATATTATTTGCCTGGTAAGAATATAATTTTTTGAGTAGGATTAAAAAAAAAAAAAAAAGAGGACAAAAGAATATAATCATCATCGTGAACATTGACAATTCCTATTATACTTGACATGCAATTGTTGATCTTCAAAAGCCAGACATACATCCTATTTCTTACAAGAGTTCCATAAAAATTACCTTGAAACATTATCATTACAGAAAAGTTAGAAAAAAAAAAACAGAAAAATCAATCCCATGAAACTTCAAGCTTTCACACAGCAGTTGAAGTAGCTGAAGATGCTTCTCCTTGTCTGTCAAAAATGAAGAAGAAAAGGAATGCTATGAATAAATTTTCCATTTATTAAAGCTTATAATGCATGAAGAAGCACAATCCATCAAAATACTCAACTTCAACTAAGAGACATTATAATATCAGCAATACAATCATTTTTCATGGTGTTCATACATCTTTTTCCTCCCCCTTTGCTAAAATATAGGTTTCATGTTTACAAGGTATTAAGACTTTATGCTTTTTCAATTTAACACGGGGCCAGCCACTAGAAAATTGGAGTTGTAGGGACTCAATAATGGTGATGACCAAATATGATATGTAGGACAGATTCAAGATTTCTTATCTTCCTAGGGTGGCCCAGGTAGGGTGAGGAGGAAGGGAACGGGGAGCAGGAGCTGATGATATTTGGTCCCTTCACGTTATGAGTAGGGGCCATTTCCATCGCCAACCTCACTTCGCACACCAAAGACTATTTACTAACATGTGTAGAATCAAGATCACTACAAGAAAAGGTGCGTTTTTTGAAGACCAAATTCATTGCACTAGGAAGTTCGGAAGAGGTTTTATTCGAATATGAACCAAGTGTTTCCAATCACCACAAGGCTGACATTCGAAACTTAAAACAGCCAAATGCATTTGTCTTGGTAAAACAGGAGTGCTTTGCTTAAAGAATTTTTCTGGACAAGAAAAATTGGTTACCCAATTAGGGAAGCATCACTTTCTTGCAACTTGTTTACAATTTTCATGTGATTTGGCCCTTTTGGGAGGACCACTTTCCATCACCCATAAATGAGTGGAACACCACATGGGAACAGCACCTGTCCCAACTTATCTTACACCAAGCCTTGCCAAAGAAGAAAAAAAGGCAAAACAAAAAGGCAACATTTTTATCCTTTTGAGCCGAGGGTCTATCGGAAACCACCTCTCTACCCCATAGAGGTAGGGGTAAAGTCTGCGTTCATTATACGTATGTTATTGTTGTATTCCTATGTTATTGTACAATAATTGTCATTCCCATTGTCTGAAGATACTCATGAGCTGGTATTATTTTAAAAAATTACTAGTTAATAAGAGAATATAAGGTTGTCCATATTGCCACCCACTGATGAGCAACACAATGACCCCACCACATGTATCCAACCAAATATTATTTGTCAAACCCTTTATTTAATAACTGCCAACAACTTGTCTGATCCATGTATTCAATACCATATTTTCCCAAAAATTACCTGCAACTCAATCAGCATTTAGACTAAAGTGGGAAAGTACAAATGTAATAAAGAAAACAGGCATTTAAAAGCCAAAAGTCCAAAAGAACTTACAGTTGATGGATGGTTTTGATGGTAATGGAGATCATCACTGTGGGCTGAATGAACTGTATTTGACTTGCTATTAGTTGAGGAAATAAGCTCTTCCTCATTTCCAAGACTGGCTCTTGATTTGTTCTGTTTCCTATTCTCTCTTATCTTTGAGAAATCCATTGAGTAGTCTGGCATCACACCCTTTTGGTCCCAGTCTCCAAATTGTGGCACTGATAGCCATGGTGCACTCTTCTGTTAATGGAAAAACAAAAAGACACAGTCAATTTAATAGTAATATAACAATCTGTATCCAAAATCGTCTCAATTATTTGTCATTGCATATTATCAAAAACTTCCAGAAACACATTACTTTACAAAGATTTACTGGTCCAATAAATCAACAATCATACAAAGATTTACAAACCTATGCTTTGATAGAATCCTCTCACATGGTGCTGACAATCTCTTCATGTCTAGCATGAGCCCTTTTTATGTAAAATATAAACTTATTGGTACTTTTCAGAAAAAATACAGATTTGAGATCATGATTTGAAGTTAGAACTGAAATTTTGTGTAGATTTCATAAACAAATGCTGATTTGAAATCAGCTCCCAATTCCTATGGCCAAACGCCTACTTAGTAACAACAACAACATACTCAAATGGAATCCCACAAGTGGAGTCTAGGTAAAATGTATGCAAACCTTACCACTACCTCATAAAGATAGAGAGAAAAACGCCTACTTAGTAAGTTCAAGAAAATAGTTCATTGGCAGTTCCACTTAACATTATACATCATCAAGAAAAAAAAAACCATTAATCTTTACAACTTTCAGAGAATCCCAAATTTATTCCTCATAAATGCAACTACTAAGTATTAACTTAAACACAATCTTGAGTCTTCATATTCAACTAAGGCATTTAATTTTATTGCCACAAAAAGTGACAGCCGCACTTGATTAAGTCATCACATTTATTTGGAATAGATTCACAAAATTAGACTACCTAACTTAAAAAAATAAACATTTAACATAACAGAAATCCATAGACTGGACCAACTGGAAGATATCAACTGTTAGGTACACAATTATTTTGGCTTCTACCGACCTAACATTTTCAAACAACTTGGTGCTCAAAAGTACTACAAACAACGTACCCAATGAAATCCCAAAGTAAGGTCTGGAGAGGGTAAAATGTATGCGGACCCTAAAGATTAACCAATCTTAGAGAACTAATCAGTTGCCCAATTATTATATTTTAGTTAAGATGATTAAAGTTGACCCAAAATGATAAATTCTTGACCACAACAATAAAACTGTTCAAACAGATGAATCACCAAGAGATATTCAAGCAGACTAATACTTTCAAGATTCAAAAAGACAGAAACTTTGACAATAACAATCCAACCAAACTGCAAAATCTACAGATTCATGCATTTACATAATCCCATAAAGAAGAAGAAGAAACTCAAACATCAGATTCATATACTTAACAGTCCCAAAAGGGTATCCAAAAAAGTGAAAACAAGACAGTTCAGAACACCCCCCCCCCCCCCCCCCCCACAAAAAAAAAAAAGCTGTAAAACTTTGAACTTTGCAAAGTGGGCAGCCTTGTTTCGTGTAAAATGCAAAATATGGAAGCAAAGATCATCTGCTAAACTTCAAGAAACTGTTTCCCAACATTGAATTCTCAAGAAATCAAGAAAGTAAAATCAGCAAGAAACAACAAAAAAAGGCAAAAACAAACAAGAAAAGTGAATAAAGATTCAATTTTTTTGTTTTCTTTACCTCCTTACGATCATCCATTATGCAGAAACTTTAAACTTTGCAAATATTTGTAAAAAAAAAGATGGAATTTTGGAGATAAGAAGAGCAAGTTACTGAGAAATAGACAAGTTTTTCAAGAATTCAGGGACTAATGACATACCAGTATCATATATAAAGAAATTTTAGAAAACAAATAAGGCCTGTAGTTGTCTTTAATTGCGAAATTGCCATTGGACGTTCACACGGTATTTACAACTTTTACCTTTTTTTTTTTTGAGAAATGGCTTTCCATACTGGCTTTGCAAAAAGCTCAATGCTAGCTGTGAACACTTTTGACACGTTTCCTTGCGTGTTACTTCTTCGTTTCAAAATAAGTGTCGAAAAATCATAATTATTTAAAAGTTAATAAATATAATTTACCAAAATATTTTTATTTAATAAATATTATTTGAAAGTAAATATCATTAGAAAGAGATGACACACATTCTAAAATGATATTTATCTTTTAAAAATAACACTTATTTTAAAATGAGAAAGTTTTTTGTTTATCGATAGAATAATAAAAGTAGCTTAGTAGCTAGTAAAGAGATAATTTATTTATATTACTTTCTATTAAGTTATCTAAGTAAAATTCGTATGATATTTAATTTATGATAGAGAAATCCACGTATAAATAATTTAAAAAATTGTAACTTATTTTACAAAATAAAAAATGAAATAACTAATTCCTGTATAGCTATACTTGTTACTAAATGAACCCCAACTATTTTTTTTAAAATAGATAAAAATAGATTATCTAGTTTTTTAAAAATATATATAGTACATAAGTCTATTTTTTAATTTGGTTTCACTTAGTATTTGCCCTACAATTTTAGGTGCGCACAAGTTAACTTTCAAACTTGTATAAAATTAAATAAGTAAATACATACATTTTACATGACATAATACACGTAAGATATCACATAGGACACAAAATTGTCACGTAGGATGTCACATCAAATGTATGCATTCCTTTATTAATTTTATATAAATTTAAGTATCTAATTATATACTTAAATTTAGAGGGAATAGATGTCACTAGTTATTTTTTAAAATATATTTTGGTTTTAACAATTATTTTAGTTGAGGTAATAAAACCTTTGGTGGAATGAAAACATGCTATATAGTGCTTAGTAAGGTCATTAAATTTAAATGTATAATAATTAATTTAAGATTAAAAGATATTTTGAATAAAAATTTAACTATATGAACATTTTTTGTGATAAAACAACAATGTGATTAAAAGAATCAAAGTAAGAGGAAGCTAATTATGATTGATATTCTCTTCTTTTTTTATTCTATAATTGTAGTGTTCAAATTAACTTTCACACATTTCGATTAAATTTATAGAATACATATTACTTTTCACGAAAGCTATACAAATAAAAACTTAATTCTTCTTCTCGACCTGATATATTATGTGAAGAGAGAGACGAGACAACATGTTTTTTTTTTCTTCAAGTATTTATATCAGGTTCGACTAAATATAGATTGTGCATTGTAGAGCCTATTTCTAAAAAGAAAAGAAAAAAACACTCTCAATATATTATTTTTCTATTCTTAAAATCTCGAAATCAAGATTTCTAATTAAGGGTAAAATTTTTTTAATTATTTCATCATAATTCATATTGATTAAACAGGAGTAGTTGTTAATTATCTGTAAAATTCTGGTGCAGTTCATATAGATTTAAAATATATTATCATAGAGAATGTTGAAGAAGACCTATACATAATCAAATAGGCAAATTATTGATTTCGACTGTTGCAATTAAATAATTAATTATTGTTACAACGAACATTCCCCAACATATTAAACAAAAAAAATGAGATAATTCATTAGTTATAGATTTAATTAATCCCAAAGTTACATGCTACTCTACAACTTCTTTACCATTAAAAAAAGAAAAAGATAAATGGGCATAATTTTTTGGATCTAACAACACTCCTTTTCACATCCATTGAGTGCCTTTTTTATTTTTTATTTTTAATTCATCATACTCTTTCGGTTCGTTTTTCTTTCTCAAATTTTAACTTGACACATTTATTAAGAAAATAATTATTAGTGTAGTAAATTCATTATATAAAACAAAATACAATATCAACAAAAAAAATACAACAAATTTAGCAAATTTGTTTAATTTTTTATGAATTAAGCTCAAATTGAAACATAAGTTTCATGTATCTTAGATGACAAACTTCAACCATCGATTTGTCAATATAACAATAAATTCGACAAACTCAATTACTATCCTTTCAATTTTTTCGTATATGTGTGATTAATATGTTAAAATTGGCTAAAGTTTTAATCGTATATGTCTGAATAAAGAAGTAGAAGACGAAAAAATTAACTATATTCTTTCATCCGAAAGTTATCTAATATATTCATGCAAAAATAAAATAACGAATGCTATTTAAATGGGTAAAATAGATGAGATTTTTATGCTTTTCATGCCATTGGACATGCAATATGAGGTTATGATTTCAAATTAACATTTGGACATGTGATTATAGGGATCATACATATAATTTGAAATTCTAAATCATGATTTCAATCTCTTTTTTTAAAAAAAAAAAATTTTTTTTGATACATAAGTTCGTATTTTGTAAAAAAAAAAAATTATTATTTTAAATTATGTGAAAAAGACTCATGCTCTGCGTGAAGTGGTTGTTCATATTATGTGAAAGGATTATATTAGTTATTCCTGTTGACTAGTGGATCTTCATAAAATTATTGTAATTGTAAGTTTGTAATCATAATTATTTATTTATAAAAGAAACATCCATGGAGAATGTGATTTATCAATGTGGCGATTTGATATATTTTGATATTTTTTTATGAATTGTGATTTACTCATTTGATAAAATTATATAAACTTTAAAAAAATTTAACGGTTTTCACAACTTGTTTGTTTTTCCTATTAATAAGAAAAAAAATACAACTTCAAAAATCTAAATCGTAGATTCAAATAAAATTTCAACTTCAAATTAATTCATGATTTTATTCGCATGTCCAAAAGTTTGTGAGATTTCAATTCATTTGTGTAATGAATGCTACATAAAGGTGTAAAAAGTTTTAGTTTATAATACAAAATAATAACTGTTTTATGTTATTAAAGCATAAAGTAATTCAAAAGAAGAAAGTAGGGAGAAAAGAGAAGACTTCTTATTCCTGTTGAATAATATTTATGTGTATTATAACGAAGAAAACTTTTTTATTTATAAGGGAAACTGACTTGGTCTCTAAGTAGGATTCCTAACTCTTAAAGGAATCTACAGACATTCACTCTAACTCAAATATGTCTCCAAGTAGGATTCCTAACTCTTAAAGTAATCTACCGGCATTCACTCTAATTCAAATATGTTTATAACACTCCCTTTTGAATGTTTATTTGCTAGATTATGTGCCTGGTTAAAACCTTACTAGATAAAACCCAGCGAAAAAAAAATTCTAGTGAAGGAAAAAGAGTACACATATCTAATAATATACATTTTGGATGTCTCATTAAAACTCCTTACAAGGAAAACCCAATGGGGGCAAAACCTTATGAGGAAAAAAGATTACATCGCGTATTAACTCCTCTTAATGAGAACATCAATCTAAAGATTTGAATTTTTGCATTCCAATCTTGTGTACCATCTTCTTGAAAGTTGCAATTGATAAAGATTTGGTAAACAAATCAACTACATTGTCACTCAAACAAATCTGTTGCACATTTATATCCAATTCTTTTAGAGCTCATGTGTATAGAAAATTTTTGGTGAAATGTGCTTTGTCTTATCTCTTTTTCATGAATCTTCCCTTTAGGATCAACGAGTTTTGCAAACTCCTTGCTTCAACTTCTTTAAGCAAACAATCTATTGCCTTTTGAAAACTCTTCAAGAGTTTCAGTTCAAGTTATCAACTTACGTAACAATATAAAAAATTCTTGATTAATTTTAATGAAATATATTTATAACGGTTTATGAATTTTAAGTTTTAGACAAATGATTTATGTACATTTTAAATAGTTTTATCTTCAACTTTAAATTCACAAATTATTTAAAAAATATTTAAAATTTATGACCAAACACCCACTTACAATCATGGAGAGAAGAAAAAGTGACTATCAATGACATTGAATGTAGGGTGGATATTGGGCAGCCACATCCATTTTACAAATCCTTTTAATTATTTTATAATGTACTATATTATTATTTTAAAACTAGATACAAGAGTCTCTGCAAATTTGGATCTAATATATGTGTGATACAATTATAAAAAGCTAACTGTGATATTTAAATATTTAAAATTATTAATCATTGTAATTTATAATATTATGAATGTAATTTTCAAATAATATAAATTAATCTGAAAGTTCAAGTTTATGCGACACAATTAAAATTTTGAGAGTCAATCAATTTTAGTATATTTTTAAAATATTTTAAATTATTGATTATTATGATTTATAGTACCACATTTTTCATGATTTTTAAATATATAACCTATAACACACCCAAAAAGGAAGTAAAAGAAATAAATTAAAATTAAAAAAACTAAAGATAAATTGAGGAAGTTGAAGCAGAAGGTAAAATCGTCTCATTTTATATAATAAAGATAAAATTTAGAGAATTAATTAAATTTTTAATATATTTTTAAAAAATTTAAAACTATTAATTATTATAATTTATACTGCTTCTTGCTCTCTATAATCTAAAATGAATAAATATCGATATATTTTTTATATATATGGAGAGAGAGAATTACTTTGATGCATAAATAAATTTATATCATTATATGTGAAAATTCATTTAAATCTATCTCTCGATATATATTTATATAGAACTTAAATTTTGAATCACGCCAACTCTCTCTCTCTATTGATTATACGTAAGAAATGTAAAAATAGACAGCTTTCCGTCAATATGCATGCTTGAACTGTGTGTTTCTTCTTCATTATTATATGGGGCCCATATAATATATTTTGTGGATTTTTAAATTTAATCTTTTTAAGGTAGCCGTTTGTTGATGTGTCTGCTTCAACTGTTTGATTATATTTCTTTAGTTGCTTCAAATATGATGTTATAATATAAGCCCTAATAAAATATTTTTCCAGCTGCTTCAACTATCATTTTACTATATCACTCCGATCAATTATTTTAAGTCATGTAAATATTGAAATTATGATCAAATAAATTTCTTTTTAAACTGGACAAATAAAATTAAGTAACTATTTTAGTATCTTTCAATGATTATATTTGTGTAAAAAAGAAAGTACTTCTAAAAAATATAATATAAATAAATAAATAAGTTTACGTGGATTACTTAAAATGATGTAAAAATAATATAAGTCACAATAATTGTCAATTTTAAATTTTAAATTTTGAATTTTATAAGTGCCACATAAATTGGGATAGCGAGAGTAACATACATTATTTAAAGTTTATGTAAAACATACTATAATTTACAACAGTTAATAATTTAAAATATTAAAAACAATAGAGAAAATTTGATTGACTCTCAAAATTTTATATATGAAACATAAATTTAAATAAAATAAGTAACATATATTATTTAAAATTAACACAAAATATACTATAAATTGCAATGATTAACAACTTAAAAATTATAAATATATATATATATATATATATATATATGTATGTATATATGTATGTATATATGTATATATAAAATCTACCAGCGTCACATAAATCAAGACAAAAAATAACATATGTGGCATGTGCCGGATTAATTTATCAAACTAACTAAATATTGTCTCCATTTTAATTAAATGCTCCTATTTACTTTGGCAAATAAAATTATAAATTTTGTGATCTTAAATTAAAGATATGTCAAATTATTCAACTCAAATGTACTAAAAGTATTCTTTGATCTTGTGGCAACGTGTCATGTGAAAAGTTAAATTTTAAAAGTCATCAAAAAAGGAAAATGACATTCTTTTTTAAATGAACCAAAACAAGAACAAATAAATTAAAATGAACAAAATATTATATTTTAAATTTGAATTTAAATTTAATCATACAAATAAGAATGTAAAAATAATCAAACATATTTATTGAGTCTGAGCAACGTTCGAACTACCTTTACTAGTATATCGAGATAGACTTAAATGATCAAGATTCTTAAGGAAGAATAAAATGTTGATTTTTTTTCATGGATCTTTATAAAAAAAAATTTAAAGTCAATATTTTTGACAATTGCCATAACATGTACTTATTGTTATGAAACTTAAAAACTAACGACCAATATAAAGATGAAAGGAAAAGAAGAAATGGTAAAAGAGAGAAACTTAATTTTTTTTCTTTCATTCAACGTATATTTTACAAAAGACTAAGACCATATATAAAAGCTAAGGAAATAGTTTCCTCTGTAAGCTACTTTATCTGTAAGCTAAGGAAAGAACTTCCTCTATAACCTTCAGCAATAAAGAGCTGCATTTTTAGATATACACCTTCATTAAGTACAAATAAATGAGACATAACTATATTAATCACAAAAAATTTCCTCTTCATTACCAATAAAGAAGAAATAAACTTTTTTGAAATTTCACTTTTTCTTTCATTTATTTTCCTCCCAGACTAGCATTCAAGATATGAAGGACTTCATATGGACATTGCAAGTAGTGCTTCAAGAGGATATGAAAGCCAAGCTTCAACTTATTTTTCTAATTTTTTTTTTCATAATTATATTTTAAATGTCTTATTATATATGTAGAATTTAGGTAAGCTATGTCCTCCATCACGATCTCGAATAAAACTATTCATGAAATTGTGCGCCGTGTGATTCACCCAACAACTCTGTTCTCAGTAGGAGAGAGACTCACAACTAGATACGTTCGTTCAACAAACAAAACTATTTATCTTATCGTTGAATACGCAAATTCCCTCCCAAGGAATATGCTATA
Organism: Solanum rostratum; assembly: GCA_029948455.1. Lineage (NCBI taxonomy): Eukaryota > Viridiplantae > Streptophyta > Magnoliopsida > Solanales > Solanaceae > Solanum > Solanum rostratum. The sequence goes on along the minus strand of CM057053.1, from coordinate 7,986,373 downwards.
GGCCTATTATTAATAGATACTCTTTTTTTCTCCCATTTAGTAGGTTCACTAGATATTTTTATGATACTAAAAGATTTACTTTGTTTGGTATGGATTCCCTTGCATTTTTCTTTGAACCTCTTTTGGATTGATCCATGCGAAAATATCCATTGTATGAACTTATTTTAGGAATTAAGTATCTTTTAGTTTTTATTCATTCTTGCTTATAAAATCTCTTAAATATCTCTTTCTATTTCTACATGTACCCTTATTATCTATCTTCTCTCTCTTTATCTTTTTTAATAAAGAATGATAATATTAATTCATCCTTCAATATAAAAGGCATTGATGAATAAATTGATGGGTTGAGTTAATAGTAGTTCGCCTAAATTTCAACGAATTGGACGAATTGGGTAGGTTGGGTTTAATTTTGGATAAAACTTCACAAAAATAAATCTAATGTGAAATTATTTACCCTTAATGGACCCAACTCAAATAATTTACCCTTAGTGGACTCACGACCTAGACTATTTACCTTCTTACCTGTGACGCCTGGTAAAATTACCAAAATGTCCCTAGAGTGAGGGTACACGCGTAACGCATCTTCCGGGGCTCGTATGGCGAATCCGAGACCGGATTCGTGATCAGCATGAAAAATGGAGTGGGAAAATGGTCCGGGTCGAATTTTAGGACGACCCGATCGAAAGATAAATTTTCGATCCAAGTCACAAAACAGTGACTGTCCGTGACAGAGGCGCGACGCGCACCTGCCGCGGAGGGACACTTATATATTTTTCTAGATTTTCGACGGGATGGAGAAAACTCGTTTAAAAATACTTTTTCCAAAAATACACAGTGTGCGATAGGTCCGCGTCGCGGACCGTGTAGATTCTGAACTGGAAAGTTCTAATTTATTTCGAGGGCTTTCCGGTCAATCCCTAACCCCTCCTAAACACTAATACACGGCTAGTAAGGTCGTTTCTACACGAAAAGAGCCTAACAAAACCTATTCTAAGTCCTATTCCAAAATCTAACAAGGCTAGGGCTTGAGGAGATGAGAGAAAGGCTTGGGGGTGAGAAATACGAGAAGAGAATCCTCGACATCACCTGGTTGAACAGTTGCATCACAGGTATGTAAGGCTAAACTAAAACATGGGATTATTCTCTCATGTGCCCCATAGAGGTCATAGTTGAATTGATGATTGAAGAGTCTACATGCATGATTTCTTTGATGGATTTTCTTGAGAATTATATTTGAAATTACATGTTCGAATACTTTCATGGAATTTGCATAACCCTACATGACTATTTTGAAGAGCATGCATAATGAACTTGAGACTTGAGTCTAGAGCCTTGCATTAGGATTGTTGACTGTGATGATGAGTTGATGAAACCTTGATTGTTGTATGAGTCTCTATAAATGAACTCTATTGATGTGTTTATTCACTTGTTTCCTAATGACTGTTATATAATCTTGAGTCATTGAGGAGGTGTTGATGATAGGGTTAAAATCCCTATGAGATGTTGATGATAGGGTTAAAATCCCTATGAGATGCTGATGATAGGGTGGAAGTCCCTATGAGGTAATTGATGAAAGGGGCCAAGGTCCAGGTGAAATATCAGTCGTGGACGGGGAGTGGGTCCCTATGAGACTGGCAGTCGTTGACGGGGAGTGAATTCCTATGAGACTGGTTGAGGTTGATTTTATGAGCATTGAGTCGGGAGGAGTATCGAGCACCGAAATGAGCAGGAGTGAGTCCCACTCGAACTCATTAACTACGTCGCCAAACGTAGGAGAGGCTTAAACCATCACATACATACATATGGTTTCCCTCGAGGTTTAACAGTCCTTGAAAGCAATAGAGGATCTGTTCAGTTTGATTCCATGTCGGATATATTGACATGGGATCCAGTGTTCCTTACCTGGCAAGTTTGGGACCACTGTGGCAACATCAGGGTGATTGTTGTACATTCATTGGCTCATAAGTGGGTGTTGTCGGTTAAGAGAAACTCCCGGGGAAAATTCGTACCTTACTCTGAGTCTAGATGAGATGTGATTAGAGGAGGGGTGAACTCCTCTGAGATGATTCATGTGATGAGTTGAGACTTTTGATGAGTCTGAGATATTGATATGTCACTTGTCCACTCTGTACTCTTTCGTAGATGGGCAAGTTGGCGGTTAATGTGATTATGATGTTTATTTTGACTTGATGTTACTTTCCCTATATTCTACCGGTTTCTGTTACATTCAGCTATTTTACATACCAGTATATTCCAAGTACTGACGTCCACTCTGGACTGCATCGTTTTATGATGTAGAGGCAGGTACTAGAGATCATCAACAGGCGCTCCGTTGAAGATCAGAGATCCGAAGTTGATTTGGTGAGCCTCCCCTACTCCGGAGGAACCATTATTTTATTTCATCATGCTTTAGAGTTAGGATTAGACTATCTTCTTATTTTGTTTTGGGTAGCCATGGGTCTGTCATTGGCACCACATGATTTAGTGATAGAGGCTTCATAGACAGGTGTCGAGTATTGTTGTTGAGATTTGAGCTAGTTCTTTCTACTAGCCTTCGTTATTTTATCTATATTATCTTGAGAACTTTAGATGAATTGTGCCCATTAGTTGTATATAATTTCCGCTGGTCATTAGAAGTACGTGATTGAATGATGTGATGAGACTAGGTGGTTCGCTTGGGGGCTAGCAATAGTCTCTGAGTGCCGGCCACGCCAAGGGTACCCTCCCGGGGCGTGACATTACCCCACTTTTTTCTTTTTATTTTGTCCATGATGTCATGCTGGCGTCAGCACAACGTCAGCATGATGTCGACATGAATACTATAAAATAATCCTATGTGATACTTTGGTGGTATATTGATACCCTATTGGTATCATATAACATTATTTTTTTAAGAAATAAATAAATAAATAATTAAAACACTTATTAAACTCTAAATTAGTAGAAAATATATTCGTTGTGATACTCCATTGGTATATTGATACCATATCGGTATCATAGAGGATGAAGCTTAATTATCTGTGATATTCCATCGCCATATTGATACCCTATCGATATCATATAATTTTGAGCTCTTTTTTAAGAAATAGAACGATTAAGAGAAAATCACTAAAGTCACAAAATTATTTATTAAACTCTAATTAGTAGAAGATATATTCTTGTGATACTCCGCCAGTATATTGATAACCTATCGGTATCATATAATTTTGAGCTCTTTTTTTAATAAATAAAATAAATATTAACGTAACAAGCTTATTTATTAAATTCTAAATTAATAGAAAATATATTCTTTGTGATACTTTGTCGGTATATTGATACCATATCAGTATCATATAGGACTAAACTTAACACTCTGTAATATCCTATCAGTATATGTATATCCTATAGGTATATCGTAGTGGACGTTAATATCAATGTACGAATTTCAATAGTAGGAAAACATAAATATAAAAAAGTATAAAGATGTAAATAATTTGCTTCAAAGCTTGATTTTTCCTTAATTTTGCCACCCCTATATATAGTATAGAAATATGATAGATTTTGTCCAAAGTTTTATTTTTGCAGTAAAAAATGGTTACTTTCAAACTAGATTGACAACTATGGCTAACATTTCAAATATATATAATAAAATAATTAGTTTACAATAAATATACTCATATTTTATTTTCATAAATAATAGTCAAAAAATATATAATGACTATATAATATACCTTGTCAAAAGTTATAAAAAGTATCTTCTAACTATATAATATAGATTACTTACACTATTACACATGAGCTATACACTGAATATATATTATGATACATTCAAAAACTAAATATAGTTTGACTATACATGAGATACACATTGACTATACAATGATTGACCATCTCAAAAATTGAATATAGCCTGACTATATATGAAATATACACTGACTATATTGTGAATAATAATTTTTTAAACAACTACTTTGACTAAACAACCACCCAAAATGTATTTCACAACAAAGATTTAAATTTTTTTTGTCATTATATAGAGCCATATCCATGATGACGAGAGATTCTGAAAATTCTCCTCCTAATTTCATGCTTGGAATATATCCTTTTCAAAAACATAATTTAGCCATTTACTTCCTCCGTCTCATTTCAATTATCAGATATACTAAAAATGACTGTCTCAAAATAGTTACTAGTTAAGATAATCGAGAGAAAGTTAATTACTCCATTTGTTCACTTTTACTTGTTATTATTTCGCTTTTCGAGGTCAACTTGACTAAACTTCAAAATTAAATGAAAGTAGCTAAATTTAATATTTGAAATCTAAAATTTAAATGGTTGAAAACTATACGAAAAATGCTTAAATTGCAATCCTTCTCATATTAATATGATGAAAAAATACGTCTTAAAATGTTGGTCAAAGTTCATAAAAGTGAACAAACGGAGTATCTTTTTCCAACTTTGCAACATTAATTATTCTAGAATTGAAAGACATATATATGTAAAGGTTTAACTATTTATAAGAGATATATTAGTCAAACAACACTTCTAATTAATTTTTTCTTAAGGATTGTACCAAATTTTATCATGACAACTAAAATAAGACGGAGAAAGTATAAATTAGATGAGAGAAGACCAAAAGTTAAAAACAAGGAAAAGAAAGAACAAATTCTAACCCTCCTACTTTTTATTTTTTGGATTGAAAGACTATTGAGTGTGTGTAGTTGGAATTAATGGGAAATATTTGATTAAGGCTATACACAAATGTGTACATCAAATTGTATATCATGTATATCGGTGCTTATTAGACACACATATTTTCATGAACGTCACTATGAAATGTGTATATCACATTGTGTAGTCGTGTATATCACAATCGAAATTTCATGAATATATACTGATATAAATGATCTACAACCATACAATATGATGTACAATAATACATGCGATAGATTGAAAGATTCTCATATGGAGTCATCTTAAATTTTGAGTTTACAAATTGATACTAAATAGAAATTTGCCTCAAGTTATCACCAATACATTCAAAACCAATATTGAAGCTCCTTAAGATGGTTCCAACAAAAATTAATATCACCTGATCGAGATAAATCACAAATATACATATTGATAAAAACTGAACCAAGCTTCAGTAGTCTTTACTAATGATGTTTTCAGGTAATAGAACTCGATAGATGAATGAATGTAATATTCCAATCAACAATAAAATGATGAAAAATCTAAAATTGTAAGATTATTCTAAACCACTAATTTTATGCCAATTAGTGGGCTAATTTAATTTGCCTCTAATTTTGTATGTTAAAATCCAAGCCTGAAATATTAATGGACTGTTAACATCTCCCTTTGAGTTGGGCCTCAATATATATCAATGTGCAAAACTTTGTCAAACATATTCATCACCAACTTGACTTAGATCTTACTTTGGATAAGCTATGATTAGAATAGGGTAAATTGGATTTGGTGAAATTGGGTGTAATTACTTTGTCTTGTCTGTTTGGTTGGACAGGTAATTATATAGATTGGGTGTAATTACTTTGTCTTGTCTGTTTGGTTGGACAGGTAATTATATAGTCAGCAGGTAATTGAGTGTAATTAACTGAGTGTAATTACATTTTCCAATTCACAGGGGAGACTGTGAATTGCAGGTAATTACATGGTGTAATTACATGCTGATTACTTTTAATTTCTTTCTTTTATTTTTATTTATTTTTATTTTGATTATTTTAAATTCTTTCTATTTTTATTATTTCAATTTTTTGTCTAAAATTATATTTTATTTTATAATATTTATTATTTATTCCTTTCTTATTCTCGATCTTTGTCATGTGATTTCATACAATTTTTCATATTATCTTTTTTTTATTCTATGTTTTGTTTTGTTTTTCACTAGGATGATTTTATTAGCATTCTAATTTTTAAATTAAAGTTGGATTTAACAATTTTACCATGATATTATATTTATAATATTTAATATTTTTGTCAAACACACATTTCATGATGTTCGCATAAAAACTTATATTTTTAGTTTTATAATTAATTCAATTAAAATATAAATTAATTTTTTTATAATATTAGTTAAGAATATGTATTTACTAATTAATATATTTTTAAAAGACAATATATATCTTAAATATTTAATTTAATATTATTTATAAATAACTATATTTGTCTAATTTAAAATTTTTATTTTAAATAATTAACTTTTATTTTTAAAAAATAATAAAACCTTATAATTACACTCGTGCAACCAAGTAGCACGCTTGTAATTACACTCTGGCAAACGAACAGGACAGTGTATTATCAGGGAGTATAATTACAGGATGTGTAATTACTACCCTAGTAATTATATCAATTCCAATTACCAGGTGACTTTTCAAATAAACCCGTAATTAGGCAAACATTTGATATGTATTTACATTACACTACTATAAGTTGAAAAAATTACAATTTATAGCTATAGTTAGGGTTCTATTGTTATTTTCATTCTCATCTCTTCCTCTCTCTCGCCTCTCTCCTCTTTCTATGCATTCTCTTGCCGGATATACATATGTATATCAGTTGCATATATACAATTATTTGACAGATATACGTGTACAATTCGCTTCTATCCACTATCTATCCTCTCTTGCTCGCCTATCTCGATCTCGCTTGCCTCTCTCCTCCCTCTCTCGATCTTGCTCATCTCTTCCCTCCCTCTCCCAATCTCGAAGACCTGCTCTTGCAGGAACTGTTTTGAGTAAAAAAGGGAATTGTCGATTTCGGTCGACCCGAGAGTTATCTTGGTAGATAAATTGCCTGAACTAACATGTTTTAATGTTTTGAAGCATTTTGAAGTGTTCCGTGAATTTTTCGGGGCCCGTAGCTCAAAATAAAAAATTTTTGGGCCCCAAAACAGTGGCCTTCCGTGATGGTACCGCGTCGCAGAAGCGTCGCGCACCTGCTCTTGCGGGAACTGTTTTGGGTGAAAAAAAATGCATCATCGATTTTTCCAAATCCGTGAGTTGTTTTGGTAATTTGATTGGCTGAACTAACGTATATTACTGTTTTGAAGCATAATCCATTGTTCGAGGAATTTTTCGAGGCCTGTAGCTAAAAAAAAAAAAAAGCCCCGAAACGGTGACTGTCCGTGACAGTGACGCTTCGCAGACGCATCGCGTATCAGTTATTCCTTCTAGGCCCAAGATCTCAAGATCGAAACCCACTGGGTGCAAATAATTTCTGAGGGTCATCGGATTGGGTAAAACCTGAATTAACCGTGGTGCACTTGCGGGAAACTCCTTGCCGAGGGCCTGTGCACCCCCGGGATTAGTCGGGCTCAAAAAGAGACTCGGACACCCGGTGCAAGTAAAAAAAAAAAAAGAAACCAAAGAACTCTACTAGAGTAATTGTGCTAATACAAATTATTATGATTATTGTTCTCGTTATTATTATTATTCCTCAAATGAGTTAAAATGGAATAATTAATCAATAAATTAAAAAACATGTTTAGAATTGGTACGTAATAATTGTATTTTCCTGTGATATTTGATTATCAGAGACAAATTCATGATTTGAATGTTTAAATGTTTTCACAATAATCTCAAATTAATTTACAATAATAAGTGAGTTCATAATTAAATATTAATACATATACAGAGTATGAAGTTCTCGGGAACCGATACATAAAGAGTGGGGACGAGGAGGAAAAGAGGGTGTAACGCCTCAAACTTAAAAAAAATGGTGTACTTAGTAGTAAATGACAGTTTTTTCTGCATGCGTGAATGTAAATAATATCTCTTTTCTTGTTTAAGTGTTTTCACAATAATCTCAAATTAATTTACAATAATAAGTGAGTTCTTAATACATATACAGAGCATAAAGTCTAAAATGGTATTATTAGTAGTAAATGACATCTGTTTGCATGCATGAATGTATATAATACTCTTTTCTTGTTTACAGTAATTAAAACCTTGCCTACTTTTCTAGGATTAGGTAGGTAGATAATTTGCTATTACTGTATATCTTGTGATATTAGAATAATTACTATTTCTACCATATTTATTGTTTGTTAATTAAATAACGGAACGAAAACACATGCACTATTAATATTTAACAATATGATAATTATTATAACACTATTTGTCATGATATCAAAATATTCATTTTTTCAAAAAAAAAAAATTACTTTCTCTATATTGATTAGTTATGAAATTTAAAGGGGAAAAAAAAATCAATCTTGTAATTTTTAATTAAACATATGTCAAATATACTAAAAAAATATTTTGGCCCCAAAACAGTGACTGTCCGCGACAGTGACGCATCGCGAAAGCATCGCGTATCAGCTATTCCTTCTGGGCCAAGGTAAGTATTTTCTAAAGGCATGCACAGCGATGGCTCCGCGTCGCGGACACGTATATTTTGGTCCTCATCCCCGTGCTGAAATGGTCCCCACCAATTCCCGGTAATCCGTCGATCATTATTGAAATTTTATTATTCGGATTAACTGGTGTTCATGTTTTGCAGCTATTGGCAGTGTTCGAGGAATTTTTCGGGGCCCGTAGCTAAAAATCTAAATTTTTTTGGGCCCCAAAATAGTGGCTTTCCGTGATGGTACCCCGTCGCGGACCTGCTCTTGCGGGAACTGATTTGAGTTAAAAAAGAAATCGTCGATTTCGGTCGACCCGAGAGTTATCTTGGTATATAAATCGCCTGAACTAACATGTTTTAATGTTTTGAAGCATTTGGAAGTATTCGGTGAATTTTTCAGGGCCCGTAGCTCAAAATTCAAAAAATTTTGAGCCCCAAAACAGTGGCCTACCGCGATGGTACCGCGTCGCGGAAAAGTCGCGCACCTACTCTTGCGGGAACAATTTTGGGTGAAAAAAATGCATCATCGATTTTTCCAAATTCGTGAGTTGTTTTGGTAATTTGATTGGCTGAACTAACATATATTACTGTTTTGAAGCATAATCCATTGTTCGGGGAATTTTTCGGGGCCCGTAGCTAAAAATTCATAAATAAAAATTGGCCCCGAAATGGTGACTGTCCGCGACAGTGACGCATCGCGGACGCATCGCGTATCAGCTATTCCTTCTGGGCCCAAGATCTCAAGATCAACCCACTGGGTGCAAACAATTTATGAGGGTCCTCGGACTGGGTAAAACCTAAATTAACCGTGGTGCACTTGCGGAAAACTCCTTGCCGAGGGTCTGTGCACCCCCAGGATTAGTCGGGCTCAAAAAGAGACTCGGACACCCGGTGCAAGTAAAAAAAAAAAAGAAATCAAAGAACTCTACTAGAGGAATTGTGCTAATACAAATTATTATGATTATTGTTCTCGTTATTATTATTATTCCTCAAATGAGTTAAAATGGAATAATTAATCAATAAATTAAAAAACATGTTTAGAATTGATACGTAATAATTGTATTTTCCTGTGATATTTGACTACCAGAGACGAAATCATGATTTGAATGTTTAAGTGTTTTCACAATAATCTCAAATTAATTTACAATAATAAGTGAGTTCATAATTAAATATTAATACATATACAGAGTATGAAGTTCTCGGGAACCGATACATGAAGAGTGGGGACGAGGAGGAAAAGAGGGTGTAATGCCTCAAACTTAAAAAAATGGTATACTTAGTAGTAAATGACAGTTTTTTCTGCATGCATGAATGTAAATAATATCTCTTTTCTTGTTTAAGTGTTTTCACAATAATCTCAAATTAATTTACAATAATAAGTGAGTTCTTAATACATATACAGAGCATGAAGTCAAAAATGATATTATTAGTAGTAAATGACAGTTGTTTGCATGCATGAATGTATGTAATACTCTTTCCTAGTTTACAGTAATTAAAACCTTGCCTACTTTTCTAGGATTAGGTAGGTAGATAGTTTGCTATTATTGTATATCTTGTGATATTTTAAGTAATTACTATTTCTACCATGTTTATTGTTTGTTAATTAAATAACGGCACGAGAACACATGCACTATTAATATTTAACAATATGATAATTATTATAACACTATTTGTCATGATATCAAAATATTATTTGTATATTTGACACAAAATAAAAAAAATATTTTAGTATATTTGAAAGTTGTTTGATTTAAAATCAAAATATTCATTTTTTCAAAAAAAAAAATAAATTTACTCTCTCTATATTGATTATTTATGAAATTTAAAGGAAAAAAAAAATCAATCTTGTGATTTTAAATCAAACATATGTCAAATATACTAAAAAATATTTTGGCCCCAAAACAGTGACTGTCCGCGACAGTGACGCATCGCGGAAGCATCGCGTATCAGCTATTCCTTCTGGGTCCAGGTAAGTATTTTCTAAAAGGCATGCACCGCGATGGCTCCGCATCGCGGACCCGTATATTTTGGTCCTCATCCCCGTGCTGAAATGGTTCCCACCAATTCCCAGTAATTCGTCGATCATTATTGAAATTTCTTTGTTTGGATTAATTGGTGTTGATGTTTTGCAGCTATTGGCAGTGTTTGGGGAATTTTTCGGGGCCCGTAGCTTAAAATCCAAAATTTTTTATGCCTCAAAATAGTGGCCTTCCGTGATGGTACCGCGTCGATGGAATCTTTGCGGACCTGCTCTTGCGGGAACTGTGTTGAGTAAAAAAGGAAATTGTCGATTTTGGCGACCCGGGAGTTATTTTGGTAGATAAATTGCCTGAACTAACATGTTTTAATATTTTGAAGCATTTGGAAGTGTTTGGTGAATTTTTCGGGGCCCGTAGCTCAAAATCAAAAATTTTTGGGCCCCAAAACAGTGGCCTTCCGCGATGGTACCGTGTCGTAGAAGCGTCGCGCACCTGCTCTTGCAGGAACTGTTTTGGGTTTAAAAAAATGCATCGTCGATTTTTCCAAATCCGTGAATTATTTTTGTAATTTAATTGGCTGAACTAACGCATTTTTATTGTTTTGAAGTATAATCCATTATTCATGGAATTTTTGGGGGCCCGTAGCTAAAAATTCAAAATAAGATTTGGCACCCAAAGGTGCCTGTCCGCGACAGTGACGCGTCGCGGACACATCACGTATCAGCTATTTCTTCTGGGCCCAAGATCGAAACCCACTGGGTGCAAACAATTTCTGAGGGCCATCGGACTGGGTAAGATCTGAATTAACCGTGGTGCACTTGCGGGAAACTCCTTGTCGAGGGCCTGTGCACCCCCGGGATTAGTCGGGCTCAAAAAGAGACTTGGACACCTGGTGCAAGTAAAAAAAAGAAATCAAAGAACTCTACTAGAGGAATTGTGCTAATACATATTATTATGATTGTTGTTCTCGTTATTATTATTATTCCTCAAATGAGTTAAAATGGAATAATTAATCAATAAATTAAAAAACATATTTAGAATTGATACGTAATAATTGTATTTTCCTGTGATATTTGATTATCAGAGACGAAATCATGATTTGAATGTTTAAGTGTTTTCACAATAATCTCAAATTAATTTACAATAATAAGTGAGTTCATAATTAAATATCAATATATATACAGAGTATGAAGTTGTCGTGAATCGATACATGAAGAGTGGGGACGAGGAGGAAAAGAGGGTGTAATGCCTCAAACTTAAAAAAAAATGGTATACTTAGTAGTAAATGACAGTTTTTTCTACATGCATGAATGTAAATAATATCTCTTTTCTTGTTTAAGTGTTTTCACAATAATCTCAAATTAATTTACAATAATAAGTGAGTTCTTAATACATATACAAAGCATGAAGTCAAAAATGGTATTATTAGTAGTAAATGACAGTTGTTTGCATGCATGAATGTATGTAATATTCTTTCTTAGTTTACAGTAATTAAAACCTTGCCTACTTTTCTAGGATTAGGTAGGTAGATAATTTGCTATTATTGTATATCTTGTGATATTTTAAGTAATTACTATTTCTACCATATTTATTGTTTGTTAATTAAATAACTGCACGAAATCACATGCACTATTAATATTTAACAATATGATAATTATTATAATACTATTTGTCATGATATCAGAATATTATTTGTATATTTGACACAAAATTAAAAAAATATTTTAGTATATTTGAAAGTTGTTTGATTTAAAATCAAAATATTCATTTTTTTCAAAAAAAAAAAATTACTCTCTCTATATTGATTAATTATGAAATATAAGGGATAAAAAAATCAATCTTGTGATTTTAAATCAAACATATGTCAAATATATTAAAAAAATATTTTGGCCCCGAAACAATGGCTATCCGCGACAGTGGTGCATAGCGGAAGCATCGCGTATCAGCTATTCCTTCTGGGTCCAGGTAAGTATTTTCTGAAGGCATGCACCGCGATGGCTCCATATCGCGGACCCATATATTTTGGTCCTCATCCCCGTGCTGAAATGGTCCCCACCAATTCTCGGTAATCCGTCGATCATTATTGAAATTTCTTTATTTGGATTAATTGGTGTTGATGTTTTGCAGCTATTGACAGTGTTCGGGAAATTTTTCGGGGCCCGTAGCTAAAAATCCAAAATTTTTTATGCCCCAAAACAGTGGCCTTTCGTGATGGTACCGCGTCGCAAAATCTTCACGGACCTGCTCTTGCGGGAACTGTTTTGAGTAAAAAAGGGAATCGTCAATTTCGGCCGACCCGGGAGTTATCTTGGTAGATAAATTGCCTGAACTAACATGTTTTGATATTTTGAAGCATTTGAAAGTGTTCGGTGAATTTTTCGGGGCCCATAGCTCAAAATCAAAAAATTTTGGGCCCCAAAACAGTGGCCTTCCGCGATGGTACCGTGTCGCACACCTGCTCTTGCGGGAACTGTTTTGAGTAAAAAAGGGAATCGTCGATTTCGGTCGATCCGGAAGTTATTTTGGTAGATAAATTGCCTAAACTAACATGTTTTAATGTTTTAACATTGAATCCAAGATCGCTTTTGATGTTTCCTTGTCAATAATTGTTTCAATAATTTCTCTTTCGATAGCATGAAAGAGAAAGTTTTTCACTTTCAAATCCTTGATTCGAGCATCTTCCACACTCTTTCCCTGCATCTCACTTACTGCTGATGTTTCAATCGCTGGTGATGGAATCCCTTCTTTCACTAGATTCCACATTTTTTTACTCCTCTAGAAATTCTCCATCAACATGGACCAGTGATCTTAATGGCTATCAAATTTCAAATTTCGGAATCAAGAGATTTTCTGAAGTTGACATGTTTTATTCACTCTGACACTCCTTGATCAGGCCCCTTTCACAGCTCTGATACTAAATGTTGTAAACAGAGGTATGGAAAGCTTAGAAACTGAAGAAAGGAATGTTATCTTTTATTGATATGTTCTGGCTATTAAATAGCAAAGAAAGAGAAATAACAGACCACATTTCTTAAGCCTACTACATGATAATTGCAATTGGAAACAAAAACAAACTCCTAAAGACTAGGACTTCTCAACAAAACAAAGACTAATTCAAGCAATAATTAATATCTAACAATGAAAAAAGAGTCAAAATGGGGTAAATTTAGTAGAGCCTGTTTGGAAGGATATCCTGATAATTAGATTTGGTGGAATTGAGTGTAATTACACTGTCTGGCCTGTTTGGTTGGATAGGTAATTACATGATCAACAGGTAATAGAGTGTAACTGACTGAGCGTAATTACACTTTTCAATTCACGGGGGGAGGGGGCTGTGAATTGCAGGTAATTACATGGTGTAATTGTTGACACCCAATTTTTACCCTCCACAATATAAATTAATCATCGAGCTATTAATTTTAACGACTTGAATTAATTAGCTTTCAAAAATGCAAAAAATCTTTTTTTTTTTCAAGTAACTTTAGGTTTGAATCTTTAAATTTCAATATTATTGGATTTATATATGGCTTATCATATATTCATCTTAAAATACTTTATTCTACTTTTTCGTATCGTATTATTTTAATATTGCATGTTGCTTTACTCTACTTTTTCGTATTATATATTTTTATGTTGTGTATTATACAAATCTTTCAATTTTAGTTATATTTAAAATATTTTCTTAAATAGATCTTATCTTTAAATACTTTATCTTGTTTTGAAGTCGTGAATATTTAAGAAGCTCCATAATTAATTTATATTAATTCGTTTCGTGGTCGAATTAATCGGTTAATCTCGAATTGGTCATGTTTGTAGCTGAAATGGCTAATTTTTAAATCTTGAATTCTTTCAAACTCTTTAATTCTTTCTCTTTAAAAAAAATCCCAAGCCCAATTCTTAAAAATAACCCCAGCCCAACTTAAAAACCCCCGACCCGGTTCCCTTCCCAGCCCCGACCCGGCCCAAATCTCTTAAAAATAACCCTTACCCTAATCTACCCCTTTCCCACGCGCAGCCCCGCCCCCTCACTTGTCTTCTTCTTCTTCTTCCCTCTCAAAACCGAAAAAACCAGAAATGGCAGCCAAGATGGCAGCCATGGCAGTCCCTTTCTTGGCAAAATGCCAAGAAATATTAATTCCCTAACCCACGCGTCCCTCCCCAACCCGTCTCTCTCTCTCCCGAAACCGAAAAACAACAAAAGAAACAGCCCGAAGCCAGAAATGGCAGCAGCCCACAGTGGCCATTTTGGCCACTTTTTTGGTCAAATACGTACTCCTCTCCTCTTTTCTTTGTACTCGCGCGACAGGGACCTCCAACGGGTCTCACATCTGAGCCGTCGATTCAAATCGACGGCTAAGATGTGAGCCTCGTAAGAGGTTCCAATTTGAATTTTTCGTGGCTATATATAGCCCTTGTGTGGACTGCCGAAGGGGGTTCGGATTTTTTGAGGGAGGTTTCGGATTTAAAAAGAGAGAAAAGAGTGACTGATCGAAAAAAAACTATTCAATACTTTACGGATTTGAAGTCGACAAAGTCTCGACTTTGGTAGCATCGAAGTTCCTTCTCGAGCTCGTCTTGTCCCATTCGCTGCCCCTTGCGAGGTAATGGCTTGATTTCTCGTTTGAACTTCGTGAATAAGTATGGATTTTAACAACCGCTTACATATCGAGCTTAGTGTATATCTTGTTCGGATACTTTCTTTGTGTTTGCTTGTCAAAATACTCTACTGGTTTGATTCATCGATTCTCTTGAGGCTGTTGGTTTGAAATCGTTAACATGTTGGATTGATCATTTTGCTGTAACATTGTTGGTATACATATTTGTATATGTATATGTACATGTATATACAGAATATATGCATATAAAACTTGAAGGGTGTTTGAATTAGTTTAATTTTGAGGGCTGTATTTTCTGGATAACTGTGTATATACAGATATATATGCGTATAAATTTATAAAACTTGAAGGGTGGTTGAATATATGTGTTGGTTTTGATGGTCGTTTGTTGCATATCCATGTATATGAAGATATATACGCGTATACATGTATAAACTTGAAAAATGGTTGAGTATATATTAGTTAGGATGGCTGTATATTGCTGTATATCCGCGTATGTATGTATAAAACTTGAAGAATAGTTGAATATATGTTGATTTTGATGGCTGGTTTTGCTGTATATCTATGTATATAAGGACGTATATGCGTATGTATGTATAAAACTTGAAGAATAGTGGAATATATATTGATTTTGATGGCTGGTTTTGCTGTATATCTATGTATATGAGGACGTATGTGCGCATGTATGTATAGAACTTGAAGAATGTTTAAATGTATGTTTGTTTTGGCGGTTGTTTGCTGTATATCTATGTATATGAAAGATATATATATGTATATGTATGTATAAAACTTGAAGAATGTTTGAATATATGTATTGGTTCAAATCAAACTCAATTCCATTTTTATTGTTGAAAATGTTCATCTAATTTGCTACGGCTTTCAAACTCGGGGTTCTTTAAGTCTTTTTATTTATATTTAAGTTTTCTAACTCCTCAACGAGTTCATACTTGGTTTGATTTTCATGTATAAGGTGTCCCTGGGTGTTGTTTTGTTCATGATGTTATCATTGTATATCATGTAGTATGTGTTAGGATTCATTGAATAGATGTTTTATTTTGCTCTTCCTGTAACCATTCTCACACCTTTTGTTAATGACCTTATTTCAAACATTAGCTCCAGTGATGATTATCAGATATACATTGGTCATACTATTTTCTTTAATTGATTGAATTATTAGCTCTCCTAGTGATTATTATCATGGAATTTAAGCTTAATTTGATTATTACAAAAGTTTTAGCGCGAAAATATGATCATTCTAACACCACTTCAATTCTATTATTTATTTTCTGACTTGCTGTCATACTTGGGTTTGAGAAAGGCCATAGTATATTTGATGTTTTGATGCCTTCCTTGGAGTACTAATTCTCATTCATGATTATATTTTGGAATAGTTATTAACCCTTATCCTTTTCCTTTGCATGTAATGTTAATCTGAGTCTATTTTGGACTCCTCGTTGCACTTCGTTGAGTTTCGGGTCAATCTCGGCCTATGTCCAGCTACTCGGAACTGCCGGATTTTATTTTTGAGGCGGCAACGTACCTATATACGCTGGTATACAGTTTCTGTATACAAAAAAAAATGTTTACACAGGAATATGGGCCAAAAGCCCAAATGGTCAGCAGGGGCAGTCCGGCCCACTTATCATATTGATTTTTGCAGCTGAAATAAATTGGGCCAACAGCCCAAAGAAGCAAAAATAATAAAAGGGCTTGGCAGGCCCACTATCTAATTTATTGCAGGCTTTGAGAATTGGGCTTTGAGAATTGGGCCTGCCAAAGCCCAATTCTATTTTAATTTATTTTGATTACGTATTGTTTATATTATTTTGCTTGAAATAATTATTTGATTATCTTTATCATTAACTTCAATTCATGTTGTTTTGTTGTGTTTTAATCTAATTAAATTTCCCCGAGTTAGCCATTTACGTCATTTTATGATCTTGACTATAAAAATCGCCTTTGGGAAATTAAATTCTTTTAAAATACTTTCTTAAAATGTTTCAAACACCTTTTTTCCTTAAAATATTTTTGAAGATATATGTACATCTCTTCTTTAAAATACTTAGAATTTAATAGATTTCAAAATTCTAATTAGTTGATTAAATCCATTCAACTCCGTTTGATTAAATAAAATTAGTTAGATTTTAATATTAGATTTTCTTTAATTAGTTTATTTAATTAATTCTAATTGATTAAAATATAAATAGAAACTTAAATATTCTATTTCTTACTCTTAAAATATATTATTTAAATTTTTCAAAGTTAATAATACAAAAATTATATTATTTCAAAGTTGGTCAAAATATTTAATCGTCGGATAACCGCACGTTAGCGGATGTTTTGGGTGCGTAAAACCTTCCCGAAATAGTAATATGAACCCGAACCCTTTTCTTTGGATTTTAAAAGATTTTTTCTGTTGAGTCTTTTAAAATAATTTAATTGGTTTTCTTGATTTTTCCTAAAAATTAAGTGGCGACTCTAATTCTTAAAGATTCGGTTTTACTTAAATCTAATTAAGTCTTAATCGAATTTTTAAACCCGAAAGTCATTTTCCGACGTAATAGAAATGGCGACTCTGCTGGGGATATTTAATTAGGTTCAAACCAAAAGATTGAATTTTTGACTAACTTTGTTAATCGGTTTATTTATCATTATTTGTTTGTATGTTTTAATTGTTTGTTTTAATTTAAATTATTAAACTGTCATACATGCATAGCATTTTCCGCCACTTGGCACCTTTTTATTTTCCATAAAACGACGGTTATGCGGGTCGCAGCCGTTGAGTCCAAATTTTTTCCATCGGGGTACCCTGACGAATTGAGTCTATCTTGCGGGGTCGACGGTCGTTAATTTCCCCAGCCCGGGTTGTCCGCTCGGGTCACCTTTCCACAGTCAAAAATAAACCCACTCTTAGATGCCTAGGATAGAACGAAACCAAAACCCTGTAGGTGCATTGGCCTAAGTTGACCCGATACGTAAGGGGTATCGGGCCCATTAGTAGCCCACCTTGAGTTCAAAGTGGCCTCCGGCCCAATTGAACGATCATTTTGTTTGTTTTGAAGGATGTATACGTTTTTTTTTTAAATAAATCGTTGTTCGTGGGCCCGGGGGGTTGCTTTTGTTTTTATAAAATACAGATTTTTTTGTAGATGGCCACTCAATTTCCGGAATTTGACATGGTTATCAAGACTCCGGATCTTCTCCGTGTCTGGTTGAACACCACATCCGGGGGAAGTAGATACGACCTTAAGTCAAACAAGATCGCCGTATATTTAGTTTATCCCCTGCGTGGGAAGTTTTGTACTTTTCACTTTTTCCCCTTTTCCCCGGAAAATGTATCCCTTATTAGTTAATGTTTGTAATATATTTTATTTATTTATGAAATTCATTTCGGGAACAACGAGATATTTAAAATGACGTATACATCCTTCAAATCGATAGGCCAACCCTTGGCATAAAAGGGTCACATGCTCTCTAGGACGCGTAATGACTATTTCTATGATATCTGTTATTTATTTGATCTATGTGATAATGTTGTCTATTCGGAAAATTCTAGCTCACTTCTTACCAAAATAAATATGTATATCAAATAAGCCGCCAAAAGCGAACCCCGACCATTGTCAGAAGTACAACCAAATATTCTTCAAGTCTCGATTTCCCGACAAAGTCCAACCTCAAAATACCTTCGGAATCTTATTTTTCCCAGCTCAGAAAAATCACACAGACAAAAGAAAAATCCGGAATACTGAGATACACCATTTCCCAAATTATACAGACGAAGCCGGCCCGTTTGCCGTGTATCCTGGACCAGTGGGTTAGTCTTTTTCGACTAAAGCAACGACCGTGTGTTTGTTGACTTGTGTGTGATATCTTGTATAACCTGTTAATCTAAAGACACTGACATATCTGCCTTTGAGTAATTTTTCTTGCAGGTGATAAGAATTGGTTTGTGTTGATAAAACCGACTGATCATCCTTACTTTACTAGATCGAAAGCCTACAGAGATTCCATTCCGGTTAAAGCCAAACAAACGTATAAATAAATTTAAATTTGCCAACATCATGTCATGTCAAAAGATGGATGAACAAAATGAAGGGAGCTGTAGAAGCCACCAATAAGAATATCAAGAAGATTTTAAGTAAAATGATTGACAAACATCGAGGATGGCATGAGATGTTACCCTATGCTCTATTGGGTTGTCGCACGACTGTCAGAACATCAATTGGAGCAACTCCGTATTTGTTGGTGTATGGAACAGAAGCGATAATACCTTGCTGAAATTGAAATACCATCATTAAGAATTATTCAGGAAGTTGAGTCGAGTGATGCCGACTGGGTTCGTAATCGGATCAAACATTTGGCCTTGATCGGCGAGAAGAGGATGACAGCCGTCTGTCACGGTCAATTATACCAACAGAGGACGCTTTGTGCTTTCAACAAAAGAGTAAGACCGCGAACATTCAAGGTTGGGCAACTAGTCCTCAAACGTATCTTTCCTAACCAAGACAAGTACAAAGGAAAGTTCGTGCCTAATTGGTAAGGGCCGTACATGGTTCGTAAAGTTCTGTCAGGAGGAGCGTTAATTCTGTCAAACATGGAGGGTCAAGAGTGGCCAAAACCAATCAATTCAGATGTTGTTAAAAAAATACTACGTGTGAAGATGAAGAATTTTCTGTTTCTTCCCCTGCAACGTACTATGTTACTTGTATCCGTTTCCATGTTTTATCCCTTTGTATTTGAACTACGTTTGACCTGAATTCTCAAGAATGAGATACGTAGGCGGCATATGTCGGCCTCGGTCATTTCCTTAGTGAAATTCATATTTTTCTCTATTTCCCGAGAGGGGAACTACGCTTGACCTGATTCTTGCCTCAACGGGATACGTAGGCGCCACAACGGTTCGGTCATATTCCCATAAAGGAAACTGGTACAGAATTTTTGAAAGGAATTCAAAAATTCTGAATATAAAAGCACGTCTCCGACAAGATAGAATTTGGGGCATCAGAAATTTCAACTGGGACAGAATTTTTGGGAAGATCTCAAAAATTCTCTGGGTTTCCCTAACAGATTAACGATTTGGTGCGATATGTAACTGGGACAGAAATTTTTGAGATCATCCTCAAAAATTTCATCGAGTGTCGTTAGAAATTTGAGAGCAACCTTGGAAATCTCAACCTAATCAGAAATTCAAAGACAATTGTGATACGTCACAAGAGCTGTGTCAGAAGCTGAATGTATTCGTCTGAGATCGGGATGGTCTGTCAAAGACGAGGCGGAGAACGGACAATCGGAAGATCAACACAGATCAATTCGCCTCTCAAACTGAGAATTTTTCTTTGGATGCAGGAACAATGAAATCATAGAAATGATGATGTCAAAACTTTCAAGCATGAGGCGCCACTTACATACACCATGGCCTCAACATAATTAATCACACGATTTCTCATCTCATCTTATCTTCAATTAATTATATTATGTCAAGGTGATTTCTAATGACTTTCACTATATTTTGCAGTAATTAGACATAAGTTTGATGAATTTTTCAAAGCTCAAAAGAATCAAGCCAGCATCACCGGATACGGAGCGTGTGTAAAGACTACAAGATTTGCAAAGGAGCAAAATCAAGTAGTGATAAGTCATGATTGAGATCACCGCTAAGTTTACCATGACCTGTTCTTTATAGATGAATGACATAATCTCATACTTTATCTTAAGTGTAGACTTTACGATATTATGATTGTTAATGTTTGATCTCAAGTTTTGCAGGTGGCTGTGCTAGTAAAGTTGGGACAACGTTGAAACCAATGTCAAATCTGGAGACGATGCTATTGCAAAAGTGTTGCGAGGACAAAGCAAAAGGTCTATCGAATCAATAGACGCTGAAGATTACATGTCTTCGCGACAATTGAGGTTACAAGTCATTTAAGTCTTCAGCAATGGCTAAAGATATCGTGCGATAAACTCAAAGTTTATTGAGTTTTTCAGAAAAAGATGAGAAAGGCTTTAATCTTTGTGCAAAAGAATTCAGCCATCTCACTTCGATTGTTCTATCTCTTAAAAGAGGTAGTCATAGCCATGACAAATGTACATGTCAATATGGTTTCTGCTTTGTCCATTAGGATGATCGTCACGTATCTATATAAGCATACGTGCTTGTTGACCATGTGAGGGTTAATATTCTAGATTTTTTGGGTTGCCCACCCCATAAGTGGTTTATGAATCTTACTTGTTTATTCGAGGGCCTTGACATATGATTTTGTTGGGTTAACCACCCCATAAGTGGTTTGCATAGTTTATTTGTTTATTTCAGGGACCTTATGCTGAATCAAGCTGGATTATTGTCGGGCCGTCCACCCCGTTACAGTTGGATAATTATCGAGCCATCCACCTTGTTACAGTTGGGCTATTATCACAGCTATATTATTGTCAAGAGGAACATCTATGCATATTGTTGCCAGTGTATTTCCAGGACTATCGTCATAATTATATTATTGCCAAGAGGAGCATCTACGCATATCATCCTCAATTTATTTCCATGGATTATCACCGTATTTATATTATCTCCAAGAGGAGCATCTTTGCATATCGTTGTCGATTTATTTGCGAGACTATCATCATATTTATGTTATTGCCAAGAGGAGCATCATGTGCATATCATCATCGAGAATGACATTATTATTTATATTATTTTCAAGATGATTTATCGGGCCATCCACCCCGTTACAGTTGGATAATTATCGGGCCATCCACCCCGTTACAGTTGGAAGATTATCGGGCCATCCACCCCGTTACAATTGGAAGATTATCGGGCCATCCACCCCGTTACAGTTGGAAAATTATCAAGCCATTATTCATCGCCGAGAGGGCCATTGCATATTCATCGCCGAGAGGGCCATCACATATTCATCGCCGAGAGGGCCATCACATATTCATCGCCGAGAGGGCCATCACATATTCATCGCCGAGAGGGCCATTTTTCAAGCTGCCGAGAGGGCCATTGCATATACATCGCCGAGAGGGCCATCACATATTCAATGCCGAGAGGGCCATTTTATTTTTCAAGCTGCCGAGAGGGCCATCGCATATTCGTCACCAAGAATGCTATTTTATTTTCAAGTTGCCGAGAGGGCAATCACATATTTATCGCCGAGAAGGCCATCACATATTCATCGCCGAGAGGGCGATTACATTATTTATTGCCAAGAAGGCCATTACCCTACTACCCCGCATCAACTCATTATCTATCACAATTGAAAAGAAGAACATGTCAAACATGGTAAAAGACATCATCTTTGTATTTATGATTATTTACTAACAGTTTTGTAAGTGGCATCGAGAGCATCCGAAAGGATGAATTCTCAAAACGAATCACAGGTGTGGACGTCATCAAATGGGACGCAGCACAACGTGGAACTTTGTCTTAGCAGCGAACTGGGACATAGTCCGGAGAGGAATGTCAAACTCTTCGGGCGCGAGCTGAGGAACGACTACCGCAATCTAACCACACCCCTATCCGAAGGCATGTGGGTATTTTCCTTGAGTCCGTAGTCTCTGGTTTCGCATCCGGGTGATCTCAATTCTCACCAAATGCCACGTTTCCAATCTGAGTGACAATGTACCAAGATTTTTGAAAATTATGCCCGTGTAAGTTCTTAATTATGGGTGTGAAGTGCACCACATTTATGGTTAAGAGGTTGCAAGCTTCTTTTTCATAATTCGTTTTGTTTGTCACTCCTCCTAAACCAAAGGCTATCTCAGAATAAGAGATTTCCTTTTCAACCGATAGAGTCGAACTACAAGCAGCCTGATTCCTAAGTCCAAGGATATGTAGGCGGGCTCAACTTTGAAAACTCGGCTGTATTCTAACATTTACCCTTAAGATCTCATCCCAAGCATTCCAATCTCTCCCTAATTCGATATTGGATAGCTTTTGAATTTTTCAAAATCGTGCGTAGAATGAAGCGTTTTGAACTACAAGTGGCCTGAATTCTCATGTAACCTGAGATATGTAGGAAACCCGAAATCGGGGTCCGGCCACGATTTCTTATAGCCCGTACCAAGACCCTTCCATTAGATGAATAGGTGGTCGGTTCAAAATTGGATTGGTCAAGTTTCTTTGTCCACGATCGCTTTCATCGATCATGCCCAAAGAAAGGGACAGCTGTTGACACCCAATTTTCACCCTCCACAATATAAATTAATCATCGAGCTATTAATTTTAACGACTTGAATTAATTAGCTTTCAAAAATGCAAAAAATCTTTTTTTTTTTTCAAGTAACTTTAGGTTTGAATCTTTAAATTTCAATATTATTGGATTTATATATGGCTTATCATATATTCATCTTAAAATACTTTATTCTACTTTTTCGTATCGTATTATTTTAATATTGCATGTTGCTTTACTCTACTTTTTCGTATTATATATTTTTATGTTGTGTATTATACAAATCTTTCAATTTTAGTTATATTTAAAATATTTTCTTAAATAGATCTTATCTTTAAATACTTTATCTTGTTTTGAAGTCGTGAATATTTAAGAAGCTCCATAATTAATTTATATTAATTCGTTTCGTGGTCGAATTAATCGGTTAATCTCGAATTGGTCATGTTTGTAGCTGAAATGGCTAATTTTTAAATCTTGAATTCTTTCAAACTCTTTAATTCTTTCTCTTTAAAAAAAATCCCAAGCCCAATTCTTAAAAATAACCCCAGCCCAACTTAAAAACCCCCGACCCGGTTCCCTTCCCAGCCCCGACCCGGCCCAAATCTCTTAAAAATAACCCTTACCCTAATCTACCCCTTTCCCACGCGCAGCCCCGCCCCCTCACTTGTCTTCTTCTTCTTCTTCCCTCTCAAAACCGAAAAAACCAGAAATGGCAGCCAAGATGGCAGCCATGGCAGTCCCTTTCTTGGCAAAATGCCAAGAAATATTAATTCCCTAACCCACGCGTCCCTCCCCAACCCGTCTCTCTCTCTCCCGAAACCGAAAAACAACAAAAGAAACAGCCCGAAGCCAGAAATGGCAGCAGCCCACAGTGGCCATTTTGGCCACTTTTTTGGTCAAATACGTACTCCTCTCCTCTTTTCTTTGTACTCGCGCGACAGGGACCTCCAACGGGTCTCACATCTGAGCCGTCGATTCAAATCGACGGCTAAGATGTGAGCCTCGTAAGAGGTTCCAATTTGAATTTTTCGTGGCTATATATAGCCCTTGTGTGGACTGCCGAAGGGGGTTCGGATTTTTTGAGGGAGGTTTTCGGATTTAAAAAGAGAGAAAAGAGTGACTGATCGAAAAAAAACTATTCAATACTTTACGGATTTGAAGTCGACAAAGTCTCGACTTTGGTAGCATCAAAGTTCCTTCTCGAGCTCGTCTTGTCCCATTCGCTGCCCCTTGCGAGGTAATGGCTTGATTTCTCGTTTGAACTTCGTGAATAAGTATGGATTTTAACAACCGCTTACATATCGAGCTTAGTGTATATCTTGTTCGGATACTTTCTTTGTGTTTGCTTGTCAAAATACTCTACTGGTTTGATTCATCGATTCTCTTGAGGCTGTTGGTTTGAAATCGTTAACATGTTGGATTGATCATTTTGCTGTAACATTGTTGGTATACATATTTGTATATGTATATGTACATGTATATACAGAATATATGCATATAAAACTTGAAGGGTGTTTGAATTAGTTTAATTTTGAGGGCTGTATTTTCTGGATAACTGTGTATATACAGATATATATGCGTATAAATTTATAAAACTTGAAGGGTGGTTGAATATATGTGTTGGTTTTGATGGTCGTTTGTTGCATATCCATGTATATGAAGATATATACGCGTATACATGTATAAACTTGAAAAATGGTTGAGTATATATTAGTTAGGATGGCTGTATATTGCTGTATATCCGCGTATGTATGTATAAAACTTGAAGAATAGTTGAATATATGTTGATTTTGATGGCTGGTTTTGCTGTATATCTATGTATATGAGGACGTATATGCGTATGTATGTATAAAACTTGAAGAATAGTGGAATATATGTTGATTTTGATGGCTGGTTTTGCTGTATATCTATGTATATGAGGACGTATGTGCGCATGTATGTATAGAACTTGAAGAATGTTTAAATGTATGTTTGTTTTGGCGGTTGTTTGCTGTATATCTATGTATATGAAAGATATATATATGTATATGTATGTATAAAACTTGAAGAATGTTTGAATATATGTATTGGTTCAAATCAAACTCAATTCCATTTTTATTGTTGAAAATGTTCATCTAATTTGCTACGGCTTTCAAACTCGGGGTTCTTTAAGTCTTTTTATTTATATTTAAGTTTTCTAACTCCTCAACGAGTTCATACTTGGTTTGATTTTCATGTATAAGGTGTCCCTGGGTGTTGTTTTGTTCATGATGTTATCATTGTATATCATGTAGTATGTGTTAGGATTCATTGAATAGATGTTTTATTTTGCTCTTCCTGTAACCATTCTCACACCTTTTGTTAATGACCTTATTTCAAACATTAGCTCCAGTGATGATTATCAGATATACATTGGTCATACTATTTTCTTTAATTGATTGAATTATTAGCTCTCCTAGTGATTATTATCATGGAATTTAAGCTTAATTTGATTATTACAAAAGTTTTAGCGCGAAAATATGATCATTCTAACACCACTTCAATTCTATTATTTATTTTCTGACTTGCTGTCATACTTGGGTTTGAGAAAGGCCATAGTATATTTGATGTTTTGATGCCTTCCTTGGAGTACTAATTCTCATTCATGATTATATTTTGGAATAGTTATTAACCCTTATCCTTTTCCTTTGCATGTAATGTTAATCTGAGTCTATTTTGGACTCCTCGTTGCACTTCGTTGAGTTTCGGGTCAATCTCGGCCTATGTCCAGCTACTCGGAACTGCCGGATTTTATTTTTGAGGCGGCAACGTACCTATATACGCTGGTATACAGTTTCTGTATACAAAAAAAAAATGTTTACACAGGAATATGGGCCAAAAGCCCAAATGGTCAGCAGGGGCAGTCCGGCCCACTTATCATATTGATTTTTGCAGCTGAAATAAATTGGGCCAACAGCCCAAAGAAGCAAAAATAATAAAAGGGCTTGGCAGGCCCACTATCTAATTTATTGCAGGCTTTGAGAATTGGGCTTTGAGAATTGGGCCTGCCAAAGCCCAATTCTATTTTAATTTATTTTGATTACGTATTGTTTATATTATTTTGCTTGAAATAATTATTTGATTATCTTTATCATTAACTTCAATTCATGTTGTTTTGTTGTGTTTTAATCTAATTAAATTTCCCCGAGTTAGCCATTTACGTCATTTTATGATCTTGACTATAAAAATCGCCTTTGGGAAATTAAATTCTTTTAAAATACTTTCTTAAAATGTTTCAAACACCTTTTTTCCTTAAAATATTTTTGAAGATATATGTACATCTCTTCTTTAAAATACTTAGAATTTAATAGATTTCAAAATTCTAATTAGTTGATTAAATCCATTCAACTCCGTTTGATTAAATAAAATTAGTTAGATTTTAATATTAGATTTTCTTTAATTAGTTTATTTAATTAATTCTAATTGATTAAAATATAAATAGAAACTTAAATATTCTATTTCTTACTCTTAAAATATATTATTTAAATTTTTCAAAGTTAATAATACAAAAATTATATTATTTCAAAGTTGGTCAAAATATTTAATCGTCGGATAACCGCACGTTAGCGGATGTTTCGGGTGCGTAAAACCTTCCCGAAATAGTAATATGAACCCGAACCCTTTTCTTTGGATTTTAAAAGATTTTTTTTGTTGAGTCTTTTAAAATAATTTAATTGGTTTTCTTGATTTTTCCTAAAAATTAAGTGGCGACTCTAATTCTTAAAGATTCGGTTTTACTTAAATCTAATTAAGTCTTAATCGAATTTTTAAACCCGAAAGTCATTTTCCGACGTAACAGTAATTACATGCTGATTACTTTAATTTCTTTCTTTTATTTCTATTTTTAGATTTTCATTTTAATTTATTTTTATTTGATTATTTTAAATTCTTTTTATTTTTCTAAAATTATATTTATTTTATAATATTTATTATTTATTTATTTATTTCTTATTCTCAGTCTTTGTCATGTGATTCCGTACAATTTTTCACATTATCTTTTGTTATTCTATGTTTTATTTTATTTTTCACTAGCATGATTTTATTAGCATTCTAATTTTTAAATTAAAGTTGAATTCATTGTTGGATAAAGTTATAAATGGTTATATTTTTTTTCTTTTAAATAATATTTATGTATGTTATATTGAAATTTGGTATAAGAGTATTATGTTAATTTTTTAATTAGTTTCCTTTGTTTTTGTAGTATTGACTTGATATTTCTCATTACAAACCATTTTTTTAAGTTATATTGTATGGATTATTTTTTTATCAAATTTTTTAACAATGTTACTATGATATTATATTTATAATATTTAATATTTTTGTCAAACACACATTTCATGATGTTAGCATAAAAACTTATATTTTTAGTTTTATAATTAATACAATCAAAATATAAATCAATTTTTTTATAATATTAGTTAAGAATATATATTTAAAACCTTGTAATTACACTCGTGCAACCAAGTAGCACGCTTGTAATTACACTCCGGCAAATAAACAGGACAGTGTAATTATAGGGTGTATAATTACTACCCTAGTAATTATACCAATTTCAATTACCAGGTGACTTTCCAAACAAACCCGTAATTAGGCAAACATTTAATATGTATTTAGATTATACTACTGTAATTTGAAAAAATTATAAATTATAGCTATAGTTAAGGTTTTATTGTTATTTTCATTCTCATCTCTTCCCCTCTCTCCTCTCTCTCTCTACATTCTCTTGTCAGATATACATATGTATATCAGTTGCATATATATAATCATTTGACAGATATACATATACAATTCACTTCTATCCACTATCTATCCTCTCTCGCTCGCCTATCTCGATCTCGCTTGCCTCTCTCCCCCTCTCTCGATCTCGCTCGCCTCTTTCCTCCCTCTCCCAATCTCGCTTGCCATTATATTCAAATATATATGTATATCAGTTACACATATACATTATTTGACAGATATACACATATAATTTAACAAATATACATATGCAATTCACCTCTCTTGATTCGCTCGCCTCTCTCCTCTCTCTTGATCTCGCTTGCCTCTCTCCTATAATATGTGGTTATAAATTGCAATTTTAGCACACTATAGCTATTTTTTTTTTGCCTTATTATATTTTAAATACTTATTTTTTTTTTGAAAAATCCTCGTTAAAATATTATTGAACTATGTAAAATTAAACAAAAATACCCTCACTTTATAATTTCATTTAAAAATGCTCCCAGCATCAATAGTTAGATTTAATGCATTCAGTTGATAAGCTTTGATGAGAATAAAACACAAAATAATTGGCCTTTATTTGACTTATTGTAACTCAAACGAATGAGCCAACGTGGGAAATATTTTTCCGATTTTCCCACTTGATGTTCGAAGTACATGTCGAAGCTGATCAAATTCAAATCATGCACTGAAGGGTTCATTTCAGATTAATGTTTTTAATAAATTTAAATTTAAAATTTTTCATAAAAAGTAAAATAATCTCATCATTATACCACAACTCGATCAGAAGTTGGTAATTTGGGAAAATGTTGAATGAGCATGAACCACACACTTGGAATGTTGTCATTTTCAATTGATATCTATAAGTGCGTGGTTGATGCACCATCTTGCATTTTTCATTCCACGTGGCACAAAATGACAGGATGGAATCATTGTCTTAGTCTCCTTGTGTTTTTATGCACCACAAATTCATTTTCCTCCAACATCCAAATTATCTCCTTAATACCACACAAGTTTCTTTTTCTATTTGTCACCCTTTCTTGTTCCAATTTTTCTTTGTTTCTTAGTTTTATATTAATAAATTTTTATAAAATTTTAATTTCTCTATTGAAAGTTATTTATCATTAGCCTTTCTTTGTATTGATGGAAAAAAGTCAATAAAATATGTTCTAGAAATAGATATTATTAAATTCAATGATAAATATCAAAAAAAGTTCAAATTCTAATCACACAAAAAATCGAAGATAAGATGGAAAATTTCGATTTCAAATCTTAAACTTTTAATTTGAATTTTTTGTTTCTCATCAACTAACTTTGATCACTCCTACAACATTTTAAATAATAATAAAACAAGAATATTATTAGTAATTAAAAAAAAAAACTCAAGAAGGAAAAAAAAATTATTATTATTTTTTAAATATCCTCTCCACAAGCTTTTTATTCTTCCTCCTCTTCATCTTCATGGGCTGATAAGAGAGAGGTTGTTTTCTACATAGTGAAGACTCTCTCTTCTCTTCCACCATTTTCTTCACACTTTGTATAGAAGACAAATCTCATTGACTCACAAACTACCTTTACCCATTTCTCCATAAACAACCCTAAAGTTTCTGTTTTTTTTCTTCCAAATTTACCCAGATAATTTTCTTGAATTATCGTGTACAATGGACCTTGCTTCAAAGCTCCAAGTAATCGACCTCCGTTCCACTTTCCTCACTGGAAGAGCCAATCTTCTTTGCCCTCGTGGTGTGAAAACCACTGCAGCTACGGTTTTCAGAAACCCCATAAGAAGAAAAAGCTTTAGAATTTCATCAAAATTACAAGCTGTAGCTGTTGAAGCTGCTGAAACAGAGGTAAAAGAAGATGTAGAGTCGTTGTTTTCTAGTAATTCTAGCGAGGGACTTGATAATTCAAGAAGGGGTAACAAGCAATCAGGTAATGGGGCTTCGAGTATTTCATCTGGGGTTAGGCTAGAGAATGTTAGAAAGAGTTATAAAGGTGTTACGGTGCTGAAAGATGTGAGTTGGGAGGTGAAGAAGGGTGAAAAAGTAGGTTTAGTAGGTGTAAATGGTGCAGGGAAAACGACCCAATTGAGGATTATATCTGGTTTGGAAGAACCAGATTCTGGGAATGTGATTAAGGCAAAGCCCAATATGAAGATATCTTTTTTAAGTCAAGAATTTGAGGTTGAGTCGACGAGAACTGTGAAGGAGGAGTTTATGAGTGCATTTAAGGAGGAAATGGAAGTTGCTGAGAGACTTGAGAAGGTTCAGAAGGCAATTGAGAAATCTGTTGATGATTTGGAGCTGATGGGGAGGCTGTTGGATGAGTTTGATTTGCTGCAGAGGAGAGCACAAGCTGTGGATTTGGATGTGGTGGATGTTAAGATTAACAAGATGATGCCAGAGTTAGGATTTGCTCCAGAGGATGCAGATAGGCTCGTGGCATCATTTAGTGGTGGCTGGCAAATGAGGATGTCTCTAGGCAAGATTTTGCTGCAGGTATGAGATATTAGATTTTTTTCCTTGAATTTTTTGCTTAATGTATGATTAATGCTGTTGGGCAAGTAATTCATGTGGAAATGATACCTCACATTATATTTTATGTGTGTGTCTCTTGGAATTGTAATGCTTTAACATACCTACTTTGATAGTTTATTGTGATTAATGAGTCGAAGATCATGTTTAGTGTCTATAAGCAGAAAATGGGGTGTGTGGAATGATCAATTGTAGATCTTGAGTAATTTGCTTTCTAAGGAGGGGGTGGGGGGTATTTTGATTTTCGTTAGCTACTGCAGAACTTAATTTATTTGATGAATCAAGGACACATATATATCCCCAATTTTAAACTTGATTACATGGTGCATATTGCTCTTCAAAGCAAATTAGTCCATTTATCCCATGCTACATCTTTGGTTGATTGGTTTTAGACTTTGCATATATTTCGTGTAGTTGTTTTTTTTGCTTGGGAATGACGTATTCTATTTTTGCAGGATCCAGATTTGTTACTACTGGATGAACCGACCAATCATCTTGACCTTGATACAATTGAGTGGCTTGAGGGTTATCTTAATAAGCAAGAAGTTCCTATGGTCATTATATCTCATGACCGAGCTTTCCTTGACCAGTTGTGTACAAAAATTGTGGAGACTGATATGGGTGTATCCAGGACATATGAAGGAAATTACTCAGATTATATTATTTCAAGGGCTGAATGGATTGAAACACAGATTGCCGCATGGGAAAAGCAACAGAAGGAAATTGAGCAAACGAGAGATTTGATAAGTAGGTTAAGTGCAGGAGCAAACTCAGGTCGTGCATCTACAGCTGAAAAGGTAAATAAGATATCTCCATTATTTATCTGTAGCTGCAGTATGTCGACTTTTGCACATGAGTGCATCATTTTGTGTGTGTTTGTGGAGAAAAATGTTGCTCTTTCGCTCAATTGACATAGGTGTGATAACTTGAGAAAATCCTACCGGATAGCTGATGAATACACATTGAAATTTTTACATTTAATTGTCTAATTGGTGCTTAAAGGAAATATCTCGTTCTTGGTGCCAAGGTATTTTGGCTGGCAGCAGCATGGCAGATCTCTCTGCCTTTTTTATTGTGTTAGTCGTTCTGAAATGATTAGGATCCTCTGATGGGACTACTATTCTGAAAATTAAGCTAGTAAGATTTAAGAAAAAAGGAAACGCATACCTGATCAATTTGGCCAACTTTTTTCATATCCTTATTTGTCAACTATGTTGTACCTTTTCTTCAGACTTCGGGATACTAATTTTATTCTCCTCTTTTCTTTTTGGTGATAACAGAAGCTGGAGAAACTTCAGGACCAGGAACAAGTTGATAAGCCATTCATTAGGAAACAAATGAAGATTAGATTCCCCGAACGTGAAAGAAGTGGAAGAACAGTTGTGAATATTAAAAATCTGGGATTTTCCTTTGAGGATAAGGTCAAACACAAAACATTGATGCAGAGATTTCAATTGCTTCTTGTTTTGTGGATATGTTGATAATAACTAGTAAAATTGCTTCTTATATTTCTGGGTTGGCTTTTATCTTACAAACCTGTTTTACTGGCAGGTTCTTTTCAAGAATGCAAATTTGACAATTGAGAGAGGAGAGAAAATTGCCATTATTGGTCCTAATGGGTGTGGAAAGAGCACCTTTCTTAAACTGATTATGGGTTTACTGAAGCCAACACAAGGTGAAGTTGTGCTTGGGGAGCACAACGTATTACCAAATTACTTTGAGCAGAATCAGGTGTGTCAGTCTTTCTAGTTTTCTTTTGATCTTTGCCGGCTGTTTTTATCCTGTTTTCCATGTGCTAATGTGACCAAGATTGTGTTAATCTGTGCTCTTTTTTCTTTTGATTAAGGCTGAGGCACTCGATTTGGAAAAAACTGTCCTAGAAACTGTAGCAGAAGCTGCTGAGGATTGGAGACTAGATGATATAAAAGGACTCCTTGGACGTTGTAATTTTAAAGCTGACATGCTTGACAGGAAGGTTTCCTTTTTGAGTGGTGGTGAGAAGGTAAGAATATATAAACAGATCTTCTCTGCATATTGTTGAGAATGATAGTGGTTCTCCTTTGTCTGTTTTTGTGTTTTTGTTGTTCATTTGATCTTTATCCTTTCGACTGTAATAATAGCTTTTTCTGCCATTCCTTTCTCAAATTTAAAGCTACTTGATCATTACCCTTTCACAGATCACCATTTTCATGCGTTAACTTGTTCTGCCAATTGTTTTAGCTGCAAATATGACTTGGCATCACTACAGGCAATATCTGCTCTTGCTAATTTAGCTTTATGTAAATGTCAAGTATTACCTTGTTTACCTATGAGCTATCTCACTCAAGTCACTATTGCATGTGGATTACCTTGCGATTGTACTTTCAAGCTTATTTTGGTTTTGTTACAATCGTGGAGTTTAACCGTCCATACTTCCAAGATTACTTTAATTTTTGACCAACAGCCTTGGTGTGGGGGGAAGAAGAGCCATTTTTCTCATTTTTTGAGGCTTCTGAACAAGAATCTTAACTGATAATCTATGTAGGCCTCTGATAAGAGTGTCTGTTAGTTGTGGCCTTTCACCATCTAACAGTAACCATTTTAACCTTTATTGTCAGCAAAATTATGAGTACTAAATTGACGTATAAATGGTTTGTCTCAATTATGTGATACCATTACTTACTAATATTTTTCACTCAATTATCCTCTGCTTAGGGCTTACTCCTGGACTACTCTCTTGTTCTTGTTTTGAACTTATGCGTCCACCTTATTTGTTTAGGCACGTCTGTCCTTCTGTAAGTTCATGGTGACCCCTTCAACTTTGCTAGTACTGGACGAGCCAACCAATCATTTGGACATTCCAACAAAAGAGATGCTTGAGGTACTTTTTTCTTCTCATCAGTTCCTACCAGTATGTCTTGTTATCGTTTATATGTTTTTTTGTGGGGAACTTATTCATCCTCAAGTTTCTTTCTAATTCTTCTGTAGGAGGCAATTACGGAGTATAAAGGCACCGTGATAACTGTTTCCCATGATCGGTACTTCATAAAACAAATTGTTAACAGAGTATTGGAAGTAAAAGATGGCACTTTACATGATTATGAAGGAGATTACAATGTAAGTTCTTAAACCTGGCATCTTATGACAGTAATATTAAACGCTTATTACTAAATTGTGTTTCTGATTCTCTTTATTCGAATAAATGATTAATTTACGTGTTGTACAGTACTATTTGGAGAAAAACCTTGAGGCCAGGGAAAGAGAACTTGAACGAGAGGCAGAGATCGAGGAGAAGTCTCCAAAAGCTAAAGCCAAATCCAAGATGTCAAAGGTAACAATTTCAGATTTTTCTGCTAGATCACTCAAAAACTATAGCATGAAATATACATTTAGGGAGCTTTAATGTTGAAATTATGAATAGCATATTGTGAGAATGATAAACATAGATGTTGTTGCTATGACTGACAGGCGGAAAAGGAAGCTCGGAAGAAACAGAAAATGCAGGCATTCCAAGCAGCAAAACAGAAGTCGAAGAGATCGAAGAACTCCAAGAGATGGAACTGAAATGGTTTTTTTTAGATGCTCCCATTCAGCTCCTTTGCTCTCTGTACAAAGCTCTAGTGAGCTACATTATCCATCTTCCTATTGTATATAATAACAAACAGATAAATATAGCACTAGTTCATTATTCTTGTCATTGAGCCAAATAATCATTGATTATTCTTGTCATTGAGCAAAAATCATTCAGAAAATAATCAGGTAAACTCAAGGTGGTGGTAGTTTTTTTGATGGATTTTTTGTTTTAAAAAATAAATTGATGAATGTGGTTTGTTAGGGGTGGTTATTTTGAACTTGTAGTAAAAGATTGAAGTCATTTGAAAAAGTTTGTAGGAGGCCAAATATAAATTTGTATTACAACGTAAAAGTGTGTATTATACACTTGTATACATGATTTATATAACAAGTTTATAACATTATATACTGAACGAAATACAAAGCTAAAATGTATTGATCATTTGTCTAATGATAGTTGCATTTTGATTTCATGACTTTTCTCAAATTTATCTTGGATCGTGAATTATTGTGTAAAGTACATTATGGATTGGGGGAAATATTAAAGTGAAGTACAATATGAGATGATTTGTTAGATATACGCTCAATCGGAGTTGCTCGTTGTTGTGTAAAACGGAATAACTCTCGAGAAATTATAAATATACCTTCAAGTTGCTCAAACAGGCGCTGTAGGCACGGCGTTGAGCTGCGCTGCTGCTTGAGCAGCCAACAAAAGCAAAATAGTGATGATGAAGCAGATAGCTGAAGCAACTGAATTGCTGCAAGAATCATGCATTATACTCGTTATCATGGATTACTATTGTTTCTAACATAAAATTGTATATCTCTTGGAAATTATTTTGAATGAATTTATCATTTATAATATCGAGATTAGATAGTTATTTGGATGTCAAATGAGATAGATTTCGAGCCCAGAACACAGCTGGTAGAAAGAGAAAAAAATTATGGGTGGTACTGGTGGAGGAAGAATAAAGAGGTGATAAATTTTATTTTAATTTGTTTTTGTCGTCTTCTTCTTATTATTATTTTAGCCTAAAAATCTATATTTACGTTCCTAAAATCACGCACTTAATCCAATTCAGTTGCCACATAGACTTGGTGAACGTGGTTTAAAAAAATGTGTTTTATTAAGTTGAAGTATTCAGTTGGCAATACCTTAAGTAGAAGGGTTCAATTTACAATCGAAGCCAAATATAAGAGTCATTTTTCTAATAAAATATGTTTATAATATTTTTTGAACATCGTCGCTAAAAATAGTGTTTTGGTTAATTAGTTTAGTATAAGTAGTAGCTCTATTTTTGAAAATAATGTGTTCATAGTTATTTTATGTGGTTAAAGTTAAGGAGGTGGGTAATTAAATGATAGAAATTTGTGGCTAAAATCACAACTAAATGGCTAAATTTTAAATGAATCACGACTCTCATAAAGCCATAAACAGAAACTCTTTTCCAACACCTTGTCCACCAGAAAAGCCGCAAGAATCAACAACTTACAGAAGTGAAAATTGAGTTGAGGGATTTCAATTGTTCAGTAAGTACAAGTTTCTCCACTAATAAACAACTGTTTTTCATGTGATTTATTTGCTATTGTGTTACTTTTTGATTTCAAATTTTTGTCTTTGCTGCTTTTTGGTGACAATTTTTTTGTCATTTTAATACAAACATGAGGAAAGAGAAAGCAGCCCATGAATTGGTTTGGTTGAATGATTTCATGTATGAAAGGAAAAAAGAAGAAGATGTTTTTTGGGCATAGTGGAATTTGTTTTGTTGTGGCTGTACCGTGGTACAGGGGTTCATATTGTCTTGTGAAACCTTTTTTTTGGGTGTAGGGGGTTGGGGGATTGGTGTGTGGGGTGGGTTTGGGAGTTGGTTGGCTGGTGTGGGTGTGTGTGAGAGGTGGGGTTGGGAGTTGGGAGTTGGTTGGTTGGGGGGGGTGTGTGTGTGGAGGTGGGAAGGATGAGAGTTTGTGACATAGCTATGGCTAGTGGTTAGGAAATTGTGTAAGTTCTTGGGAGAAAGCTTGTACCCATAACCCAATTGTCATCATGAAACGTCTCGGTTATAACCAAATGTATGGTTGTGGGAATTATTTCCTCCCTGATGTCTAAAACTGGTTAGGTCTGCGACTGCAAGGCAAGGATATGAAATGGTTTATTAGTTGAGTTTCTCTAATTAATCCATTTCCTTATACAAAAGGATTAGTTCTTGCAAGCAGTTTTGTAGGAAAGTTTGGTAACTAGTTTGATTGAGCTTAAAGCTATAGAAATCTGTCAATGCACTTTGATAATGGTTCTTTGGCTTGATATTCCTTTCTTTCTGCTAGAAGATTCCAGCTATTTAAGACAAGAACTTGATTAATATGCTTGTGTTCTGGTGTATTATGATGCATGTACCAAGAATTATGTAGAATAAGTTCTCAATTGAACTGCATTTGTCATTAACCTTGTTTTGTTTGGATTAGAAAACAAGATGGAGGGAGTGTTTTTGGGCATGCCAGGACCGTGGGCAGGTCATATGCATGAAGCTGCTGACCATTATACAACAAAAATTGGTGGACTTCCTGTAAGAAGATCCTCCTGGATAGGGTATTATTCATTCTTCTTTGATGCCTTTTTAGTATTATGATGCTAATTTGTTTTTGCTTGAACAGGATTGGCCTATTCCTCTTCCTTCAACAAGTGTTGATTTGTTCAAATGCAGCGCTTGTAAAAGTGATTTGTCTCTTCTTGCACAGGTTTGTACTCGAAACTGTTTGACTAACGTTGAATTACTCGATTATTGAAGCTTTAAGATGTTTTGCTATATTTTTCTCTTTACATTTGTTTCCCTAGGTTTATGCCCCAATCTCAAGAAAAAATTTGAACATTGAAGAGCGTGTAATCTATGTTTTTGGCTGTTTGATGCCAGAATGTGGGAGCACTACTGTAAGGTCTTTTCTTAGTTTTCAGACATATTTTCCTTTTGTTAATGCTTGGAAACTTTAATCATTTAGATATAACTTCTTTGGTCTATCTAATATATTTCTATGACAGCTGGAGAGCTATTAGAATCCAAAAGTCTGTAAAAAGTGAAGGTTTAAGGAGCCTGTCTAATAAGGCTGTCTTCTCGCCTGCATCTTCCGTGTCAGATTCAAAGAAAGAACGGGAGAAGGATATATCGTCATTTGACACTTCGGAAGAGGATGATGATGAAGATGATGACGACGACATAGACCTTGCTGAGTTGGGTAGAGCACTTTCTGAAGCTGGAAGCCTAGCTTCTCAGTCCAAGAAAGAAAACCCTGGGCATAAATTAACTGCCAAAACTTCATCCCCTGTCTGTGCAGCCAGAGTAATTGATAAAGAGTTACCAGGTAACTTCCGTTCTGTTTCCTCGACATAAAACCTGCACCTGACATAATCTTTTGCTAGATCTCCTTTTAGATTGTTTTGTTTGATATGTTACTGGGCGATACATGTAAATTGTTCCCATTTAACTTTGCATGATATAAGAGCGAGGAACTGTTGTTCGAATCCTGTGCGGGCCATTACAAAAGTGATACATATGATCTGCAATTATCACTGGGTAGCATTTGAATGATTATTTTTAGCTTTCTTTGTTCTCTTAAATACACTTTTTTCTTTTGGTCACAGTGATTCCTTGCTTCTATATATATGCTGAGGAAGAGAAATTTTCCAAAAAGGATGCTTCTGTCTGTTCAAAAAAAATTTCATCTCCAATCAAGGACCATGAAAGTGATCCTGATACTCAAGAAGAAACATGGGAGGTAGAAGATTATGAGTACGATAGAGCATTGAATGCTGACAGGGTGTACCTTAAGTTCAAAAAGCGAGTAGATGCATATCCAGAACAATGTTTCAGGTACAACTTTAAAAAGCTAGCCTTTGTTTACCACACATAAAACTGTACTACTGAATTTACTTTAAGTATCGCCTCCTGGA
Source organism: Solanum rostratum (assembly GCA_029948455.1). Classification (NCBI taxonomy): domain Eukaryota; kingdom Viridiplantae; phylum Streptophyta; class Magnoliopsida; order Solanales; family Solanaceae; genus Solanum; species Solanum rostratum. The sequence goes on along the minus strand of CM057053.1, from coordinate 7,948,510 downwards.
ACTGAGCATTTTACTTGGTGGAGTAGATTACTTTGAGAAGTAAACTCCCAGTTGTATCAAAGTCCAAGTATAATGTACTTTTGATTTCTTGTTGTAGTGATTTTTCAGCTTTTTCTGCTTCTGTATAAGCTTTCTCTTTGATTATCTCATTCAGCTCCAACTGTAGTGTATTACTATCTGTACAATTTAAGATGCATGTTGAAGTTTTCTCATGTTTTTCCCTGCTGTATCATATATTCAGTATGAAATGACCTTAGATAGAAAGGAATGGAGGAAGGGATGGCAACAGGGGGTGGGGGTTATGGGGCGAGTTTAGAGCGGGGCGGATTTAAAGTTATGTGGGTTGGGGCGGGTTGAAGTAACTATTTTTAAAACTAATGAGGGGCGGAGCGGGGCGGGATGCGGATTGAAAGTACCAAATAGGAATTTAAAGAAAATTATATTTTTGTAATTAATAAAAATAAAAAATATAAACTTTTTATATTAAATATTGTCTTTAATTTTATTTTTTTCCTAAAATTTAAACTAGACATGTCCGGTAAATTGTTAGTTGTTGAAATGTTAATTAGAGGCTTCTAATTAAAGATTAAGAAACAATTGTTGAAATGTCAACTAAAAATAATTAATTAGTTGTTGAGATGTTAATTAGCGAAAAGAAAAGGTTACGAATTTTTATTTTTCATATTAAATTCAATTAAAAAATAAAAGAACTTAAAAATTTAAGCGGGCGGGTTTATGCGGGGCGGGTTGAAAATGAAAGAAATCATCATGCGGGGCGAGGCGGGACGGGTTAAAAAATTTGCGGGTTCAGCTCAACCCATCCCATCCCCGCCCCACCCCATTGCCATCCCTAAATGGAGGTCGCGTATTAAGATAGAAGGTTAATAAGCTAGTGGGGGTGGGATGTACTCTTGCTTTGTGATGTAATATGTTAGTGGGATTAGTCGTGTCTTTATATATTGTGTTATTACTGCCCACTATTTATTTTTCTATTATTTAATTTGTAGAATTGTCATTGCTTTTCATTTTAGTCCTATTCTATATCTATTATTTTTCTTCTTTTGGGACTAATATATTTGAGCCGAGGTTCTTCCAGAAACAACGTCTCTATATCTATGAGGTAGTGGTAAGGTTTAAGTACGCTTTACCCTCCCCAGACCTCACGTGTGGGATTCCATTGGGTATGATGTTATTGTTGATTCAGCCTGATTCTCATGACACCCAAGATATGTAGGGAACTTGTCGCAGAGTTTGGTTGTACTTATCCAGTCAATCTATTCCCTAGTAGAACCTCCTTCTCAAACTACATATGGCCTAATTTCTTGTGAAACTGAGATATGTAGGCAACTCAAATATCAGAGTCTGGCCATAGCCTTTAACCATTTCTTCCAATCTGATCCAATCTACCAGTCGAGATATAATTGGCTACTAAGTCAATGTCTTCGCTGGCCTTGAACTTGCTTTCATCAACATGAGAACTGCCATTAAGTACTTATTCAATTAGTTTGTGTATTAATTTATTAGTCATCATAATAACACATCTTAATGTTGATAGTTTGGTGACGTACTGTGATATTTATTAGTATTATACACTGGAAACCACATTTTAGGTTGTACGTTCAGTTTTCACCCACTCCCACTGGGCTCAAGGTTCTTTTTTTTGTTTACTTTATTGCTTTCTTAGTCGACTGCTAATACTATCTGTCATTTTATGGATACTCATACTTTATCAAAAAAGAAGCTTAAATAAAATAAGTACAGAGAGTATCATATAGTTCTCTGTTGGTAGGTTGTAGGGTTCCTTTCCATTTCTATATGCGCAAGGTTTCTTTTATTTGGCCTCCTTACATTGGTTAATCATTAACATTCTCTCTCTTATTACTAAAAAATCTCTTATTTACTTTTACACGCAGATACTCATATGGTGGAAAGCCTCTTTTGGCTTCTGGAGATGCTGGTGATCCAGGGACGTGCAGGCTTTGTGGTGCAGCACGTCAATATGAAATGCAGCTGATGCCCCCATTGCTATATTTTCTGCAGGAAGCAGTCAGCGAGAAAGAAAAACATGCTTTGGATAACTGGAATTGGATGACTTTAATAGTCTATACTTGCTCACAGGTCAGTCTTTAACTGGATATGGATTGTGGGGTGGAAAAGATATGCTTTATCCATATACTTTTTCTAATCTAAAACCGTCATTTTTTAGCTGATGTATCATAAAAGGTGGGGGTGGACCTCGTGCATAGCTGAAACATTGTATATGTATTAAAAATTCCACTTAAAATCAGTGTAAGAAAGGAGGTTTGATCCCAGTAAATGAAATGAGCTGGTGTGGAATTACGAACTCGAAAAAGAGGCTTTTGTAGCGACTCTTCTGTATTACCTGCTGCATATTACATCAGAAGAGGCAGGAAAGAAAGGAAGAACCAAAAACAATAAAATTAAAAGGTTAGAAGTAAGAAGTTGAATTGAAGGAAAACTGTAATGCTAGCTTAGCTTATGACTTTCTGCTTCAGCTTTTCACTTGTTGAAATGCGCGTGTTCCATGAAACAGTTTTGTGCAAGTTTGAGTTAAATCACACTTTCCTCTTGTTTCCTTTCTTTGTGAAAAGCTGAAATTTTACTTGTGATCTATTTCTTTCATTTACTGGTTGAACTATTTTTTTCCCTTGTTAATTGCAGATGATACTGCTCTGTGTTCTCTTAGTTCTTGTTTTCTCAGGCTTAGTTAACCTCATCGTCTGTTTCATTTTCAGAACTGTTCAAACGATAACTCTACCGATGATGGCTGGGTTATAGCTGAGGAAGCTGTTGTCGTACAGTATGAATAGCATCGATCAACTTAATCTACGCTTGTCTCGTAAGATTAGGTTATATTTCTGTCATATTTTGTGTCAAGGGTGACTTTATTTTTGCTTACATTGTTTTCGAGTTTGGTGTTTCTTGTTATTAGTTTGTGTCATATGGTTGAGATACAAATTGTCAAATTTTGGTTCAGATCATGTGTTATGATATTTACAATCCCAACTTTGAATACATCAAGTTCAAATTTACTCTCCTATTAGTTTAAATATACCATTGTTGTAATAGTCTTGTGATTGTTCTGCAATATATAGCTTGGAAATCTTTTATTTTTCATCTCCAATTTTAATGTATGTTGATACTATTTTGATAATACAAGGATATGTATTTTTGACCCCTTTTCATGTATCACCAACTTCCAAAGGGCGGTACCACCGATGGATAGGGTTGCTTGTCCCTTAATCAGAGGTTTCGGGTTCAAGCTATACGTATGAATTTTTTTTTGGCAGGAAGCACTTCTCTAGAATAAGTCCTACTTGATGTGAATCTGAATTAGTCGAGCTCCAATATTGGTACAGAACATTGAATTAGAAAACAAAAGTTCCAAAGAATTTTGAGATTTTTTCTAATTTTAACTAAAGATTTTGATGTCAGCTCCAATAATAGTTGTTATTGGCATTTTACATTTGCTCTTTTACTAGTTGTAGATCACTATTAGTAAGCATTTATAAAAGTTTACAACCCCACATGAATTTATGAAAACTAGGAAGCAGTGAGTCTTTTCTTATTGTTTTTTGTTTTTGCAAAATTTAAAATTATGGATCAAGTTCTAAATTCTTAATAACTTGAAATCACAAATTTAGAATTGAAATTTTACCTTTTCTCTGAATTTGAAGCTGAAATTTTAATTTTATTCAAAATGTCAGAAGTAAATACTAATTTCAAATCAGAACGTCAAATTGTATGTTGAAATATGCTTTAGTTGTTTTTTATCTCCATTTCAAATACGACATGTTGATTTTAATACATTTGAACTTATCATGATCCAAATTATCTAAGTCGTAATAACACATACATCTCAACTCTGACAGGTTAACTAATTACAACTTACAACATAAATAATTTTTCTTCATTTAAGAAACGATGATAAAGCATTTCAAAACATTCAATAAGTCATAATATGAAAGTCATAATGTCAAAAACACAAAAAATTACATAAATTCCCCAAGAGCTTCTAGATTGAATATATACATGTGTCACAAATACAAAATTTCATTATTTTTTGAATAAAAGGGATCATGTTGTAAATAAAATTCTAGATGGACGAACATGTAAATTATTTCCACTACAAGAGATAATGAAAGTGAGATTATTCCCACTATGTCAAATCACTCTTGCGATATCTCCTGTCTTCAATTATCATGTCTTCCAATATTCCCCCTTTTTAATTATTATGTTACACTTCTATTTTGCCTATAAAAGGCACACAAATTAGCAAGAAGAAGATATGAATAAAAGGATATATTTCTCTTACTCTTTCATGTTCTTAGTAATTTTCTCCTCTTCCTTATTATTCTAGTAAGCAATAAATTAGTTCATAACAAATCAACAATAAATAGGAAAGAAATTAAAGGAGTCCATGGCATTGCAAACAAGTCAATGGTTGATAAAAAGAAAGAAATTCGAACTTATGCTATACATTTTTTAGCTCGATTTTAAAAAAATGACATTTTTTTATATGCGGCAAATGTTTAATGACAATATCAATATTTTATCCATGGTAGATCCCACTTATTTGACAAAAAATCCACAAAGGTGTGCTTTTCTATTTAAAAGTTAGTTTATTTTAAGGATAGTTTAAGAACATTCCAAAGTTTTTTTCCCCACTTTTTAAACTTTGTGTCCAGGCAAATTACATCAAATACATTAGGATGAAGGGAGTAATAAACAAAGGAGGTCATGTCCAGGGGCGAGCTACCCTTTGTCGAGGGGTATTAAGCGACACCTCTTTGTCGAAAAATCACATTGTATAGATAAGTTAATTTTTGATTTTATACCTATATATGTTAAAGTCGGCACCTATTGACACAAAGTAAATAATTAGCTCAATGGTTTAGGGGTTGTGAAATCTCTCCTTGATCAATGATTTGGATGTTTTGAGTTCGAACCTAGTTGAGGTTTTTTGGCTTTCAGCGTCTTTTTAAAATTTTAAGACATTTGAAGCGTCTCTTATCTTTAATTTTTCTGTGTGTATTTATTACTTTATATTTTGACAACCCTCAATATAAATTCTAGCTCCACCACTGATCATATCAATATATCTCGTGAAATTCAAGACACTTTCTCAAAAGTTATGATCACATCAAGTTTGAAAATAACATTACCATTTACAATAGCTATCTTTATATTATGTACTAGCTCTTAACTAAGCAAGATATTACCAAAGATAGAGATAACTTTAAAAATGAAATTACTTAAAACTAATAGGCATGAAATTAAGTCTTAAGTCAAACAAACAAAAAAGCTAAGTTACACTAAAAGAGGCAAATACTTGACTTCATATTCAATTCTTTCCTCCAACATATACATTAACATATAAGCAAATTACATCAACTTCTTTTTCTTTTTATAGCTTCTTAATTACAACTTTTGAACATAAAGCATAACAAGGAAATTACATATACTTTTTGCATAGTCAAATAATAGAAATGTAAAAGTAATTAAGTCCATTTCTTCTTGATTTTGGCTTTGAAACCATGTTGCATGTAGAGAATAATTGAGACATTTGGGCTAACTTTGTGTCCTTTGATCACTTCAACTTGATAATTATGTATGATAGTAGCAGCCACAGCTTTCATTTGAGTGAAAGCCACTTCTTTCCCTAAACAAGTCCTTGGCCCTGCATTGAAAGCCAAGAACTTGTACGAAGGCTCGTGTTTGATCGTTCCTCTCTCTGAAATCCATCTCTCTGGCTTAAATTCTAAGCAATCTTTTCCCCATATTGACTCCATTCTCCCCATTGCATACAATGAGAACATCACTCTCATTTTAGGATGGACATGGTGTCCACTTGGAAGAACATCAGGTTCTAGTGGAGTCTTATGTTGGAATGGTACTGGTGGATATAGCCTTAGTGATTCACACAATGATGCATGCAAGTAAATTGCATTTTTCAATTCGTTCGCGTTGAAAATCCTAGGTTTTGATGATGATGTCAACGAGATGATTCCCTCGAGTTCTTCCATGATCTTTTTTTCAACCTCAGGGTGTGTCGCGACTAGCCAAATGAACCATGTTAGTCCTGAGCTAGTCGTGTCACGCCCTGCAATCATGAGGTTCAATATGCTATCCCTCAAAGACTTGTCATCAGAATTTAGGCCTTCATCTAATATGTATGAAGTTAAGAGATCATAACAACCCTCTTCTTGATCTTCCTTTGCACTCAATTCATCGCGTTTCATCGATATATACTTGCTTATAACTTGATCAAGAACATGCCATGCTCTAGTTAACTTAGCTTCAAACCCAACTCCTAGCCATTGTTGCAACTTCCAAACACTCTTTGGCAACAAATGTCGAATGAACAACACTTCTTCAACCTCGTCCATGGCTTTCGAGAAGGGAACATCAGGGAACTCTATTGACAAACAGCCAGGATCATACCCTGTGACCAACAGACATGTTGTGTCAAATGTGAATCTTTGAAACACATCTTGCAAATCCACAACTCTGTCTTCTCTAGCCACAAGTTCAAGGACAGGAACAAGTCCATTTTCAATCTTGTCCCAACTAGCTTTCACCAAACAATGATAAAACCTTTGATGAGTGATCAAACTCCTAGCATACTTCCTCTGTCCCTTCCATAACTCCAAGTCAGAATTGAATATCCCATCTCCCAACACATCAAATATCTTCTTGAACTCTTCTCCTTTTGGGAAATTCGCGAAATTCGCGCTCATGATGTAATGCACATTTGCTGGATCAACAGTGCCAAGAATGTCCATGTTAGTGAACCATGGACCTTTTAGCAAGAAATTTCCACCACTTATTCTAAAAACTTCAAAACACCTTTCATGTATTCTGTTTACATGCAAAAGTAGGCTTGGAAACATTCCAAGAAAAGGCCAATTCCATGGTGTCCCACTTTTATCACCTAAACCCCAAAATACAAGAAAACAAAAGATTGCAACAAATAACTCAAAGTAACCAATTGAGGACATTACAAAATTGAGAAACATTTTGTGTTGCTCTTTACACAACATTACTTCATAATTTATAGATAATTACATGTTCTAGTCTAATTGATTACCTAACAATCTACCTTTGACGTGTGTATCCAACATATAGTCAAAATTTGTAGTATAATGGTAGGGTCATATAAAAAATAGGGAGAATATACTGAAGGACGCTTCAATAAAAATAATTACAAAAAAAATAGCCCTTTATTGTATAGTTAGTGTATATTGTGTATCATAATGTATAGTTCATGTATAAGTAACATACATTAAATAGTCATGTATAGTTTCGCTGATTTGGAGCTATTTTTTATGTAGATAAAACATGAGCTACATTTATTGTAAATTAATTTTTTTTTGTATATATTTGAAATTTTTCCTAAAATATATAGTACCAAAAATTTATAAGCACTTGACGTGTATTCAGATCAATGAATGAAAGACAAGTATTTTTGAAAAAGTGACGTTCACTTTATTGTTCAAACACTAAGGTTAAAAATTTTGTCAAGTGATTCACGTTACAAATTAAATTAAGAAATTTCATTAAATTATTTTTCTTTTTTTGGTAATGATTTGATTGATCATCTTCTAATAGTAGAATAGAGTTTCTTGCAAAGTTAGAGAATTTAAATGGATGTTGCTTACCTTAGTGCACAATATTGATGTTAAATGTTTTCTGTGTATAGAAAAATAAATTATTTTTAGAGCTTTTCTTGTATCAAATATGAAGGTGTCAAATATGGCATAAAAAATTCATGGATTAGGCATAAAATAATTTCATATTACGTTAATTTTACTCCAATCCATTTTTAAAAGTAATCTCAAATTTAGCTCACTTATAGATTACTTTAAGATTTTAATAGTGTATGATTTTACTATTTGATTATTTTTTTAAAACTCTTTTTCTATGGGTCGAGGAATCATCGAGGTTGAGTCCTGGATCGAGCTGAAGTCTCTAGTCTAGGATTAGGATCAAGTCTCAAATTGGGATTAGGTCTCAATTTGAGTCTCGAGTCGAGTCATAGGTCTCATATTAGGGTCAGAGCTCAAGTCTCAAGTTTCGAGTCAAGGCAAGGCTTAGGTTGAGGTCGGGTCATGGTCAGGGCCCAAGTTTCGAGTCTCAAGCTGAGGTTTGTTATCAGATCGAGGTTGGATCTCAGATCAAATTAAAGTTAAGTCTCATGTCAGACTTGGGGTTGGATCTCAAATCCCAAGTCAAGGTCGAAGTCATGCCTCAGGTTAGGGTTAAGGATTGGATCTTGAATCAGTGTCGAAGCCTGAGTCTTGTTTTTTAAATTAATGTTGGGTCTCAAGTTGCAATCAAATCTCGAGCCCAATGTCAAATTTAAAATTTAATCTCAAATTTTAAATTAAAGTCGAAATCAAATCTCGAGTCCCCAGGCAAGGTCAGATCTCAAATATCTTCATTTGTGTGCATGCTAGCGTCCCTTTCTCACTAGAAGGTGAGATTACACGTGGCTAATGAACTTCAATTTAAATAGTTCTAGCAATTTCTATTCTTCTTCTTATGTTATCATACTAGTTGCAGATTATTATCTAGTAAAAATAAAATAAAAAAATCAAGTAGGATTATATTAATAGACAATTTATTAATATACTATTACTACAAGTACATAATTTACAAGTGTATAAATTTATTTTAAAAGATCAATTGTGATTTTATTTAGTTTGACTCACCAAAGGAAGAATAATTAAAGAGGAAATTTTCTAGAATTGAAGGAGAAAAGTGATTAGCACGAATTAGGTGGAATAATAAATTTACGATTGGTGATGATGTTGACTTAAGTTTGTGACAACAAAATTAAGAAATTTTAGTAGCATAATTAGTTGGCTGCTTGAATTTTTATTTGGTTGAGAGGAGTTTAATTTCTCATAGTGTAATAGGGTTGTGTATCGATTTCTTCGATTTAATTTTGAAATTTATCTGTTTGACTAAATAGCTTATAATAAGTTATTGATTTGTAGACATGCTAAATGTTTACAGAATTATCAAGATATTGTATCAATTATTAATAAATAATAGTTTGGTTTTCAGTTTAAGTGTTAAGAATTGACATAACAAAAAAGAATCACTGAAAATCACTTAGAAATAAGGTGACAAGCTAAATGGATGATCGCATCTTGTTCAAAAGCAAACAAACACATTGTAGGATAATTAAAATTTGAGAAAACCAAAAATAAAAATATGAAACTAAATCATAAGTTAAGGGCTTTATAGACCTAATGGTATAAATACTATTTATTAATTTATTAGTGAATTATGGGTTAACCCATTAAGAAAAAATTTCAAAATGTTAAGAACCGATAATCTGATTATAAAAAAAATGAAAATCGTATAAAAATTGCTAAATCAATAATCCATTATCGATAAATTAATACATTTTTTTTTAATTCAAACTATCAGTTTTGGTTCAATTTTGAACAACTCTACCTTGTAATGTCTTCTTTCCTACCTTGTAATTCTGAAGGTGTGCCCCATAAAAGTTGTTATGCATTCCGTAAGAAATTCGAGATTCTTTATTATGGAGGACCAATGGCTTATAGATTGGCCTTAACACCTATCTTGTTCGCAGGGGTGGACCTAGGGAGGGGAAAGAGGGTTCATCCGAACCCCTTCGGCAAGAAATTATATTGTATATATAAGGTAAATGTTCTATATTAAACTTGAGCCACCTAAACGATAAATAGAGTCTAACATAGTGGCATGTCTCCTTTTAAATGAACTCTCATGCTCAGGGTTCAAATCCTACTTAAAACATTATTTTTTCACTTCTCTTAATTATTCCTTTTTATATAATATCGACTCTGGGGAACCCAGCCCAATATTTTAATTTTTTTTTAAAAATAATGAAATAATATTAGACTATGTATTACTATTTCCTTTGAAAATTGTATTTTGTTGATTTATTCGCACATTTATACTTTTATATTTCGAACCCCTGAGTTGAAATCCTAGATCCGCCACTGCCTGTTTGGAGTCCATTCAATATTACATGTGTCTATATTTAAGAAGTACCATATGAATTGAGATTATATCATTTAGACGGACTCAATATTATTAGATAAGAATCTTTAATATGAGGAATATCCAATTATGATTCTTGATCGTGATGTTCAAAAGTTAAGGATCAAAGAGATTAATTTAGTAAAATCCCTAATGAAAGCATCATCCAATTAAGGAAGCGACTTGGAAAATCGAGAAGAACATGCGAGACAAATATCCTCAATTGTTTGACAATTCAGATACTACTCTACTTTTACCTTAGTCCATTTTAGCCTGTTTTGATCACTCAGGGATGAGTGATGGGTAAATTGGTAACTATTGTAATGAACTATTCCTATCATTATGGATAGACCAACGAGGAAAGAATTTGGGCTAAAATACTCCTAAGTAATAAATTGAAAATTTTGAGTCTAGGCTAGAATAAATTTGATTTATGCCAAGTATGAAATAATTCGATAATGTATTGGAGTTTGATTAATGACTTTGATCCCTAGAGTCGATATCAAAGACAATAAGGTGTCAGTACTGCTTTACAGAACTGATTAGGTAAGTAGAACTCCTGAAATTGATCTTGGAGCAAAAGGTTGATTTTAGAATGTCATGATTTGAGAGTGTGTTGTGAAATAAAGGTTTGGGACAAATTCTAAGTTCTTGTCTCTGTTCAATCCACCACGACAGAACAACTATGGCCAGACTACCATGGCAGTATAGTCGCGGGTTGAAGTTAGAAATTTTTTAAAATTATTTTGTTTTTCTCACTTCATCCTAGAGAAATCATAAGTGACCTAGGACTATTTTCCTTCGGTTTCCACTAGTTTCTTCGATAAAAGGTAAGATAATCATTCTTGAGAAACCATAAGCGACCTTAGAATCTATAGGAATTCTCTTGGAGGAAGGTTTTGGCCTGAAATTGATGGTGAGAAAAGTCCGAATTGAGAAAAATGATCATGAAAGTAGCCAAGGGTTAGAATTTTGATATAATCCAAATATTTTAGGCTATTATACATTAATTATTTGTATTGTTTCAGACTAATAAAGAGTCAATGCTTTGAATAAAGGGAAAGCTTCAATTCTTTAGAGATTTAAAGGCTTGTTTTGGGGTAGGTAATGGTTTGAATTTTTGTTTGTGTTATATGTGCTTGTAAAGTATGTCATTAGTATTATCTATATGTATGTGAATAGGAAATAATGGATCAAACCTAATGAAATGACTAATGTGATCAAATTGCATGCAATAAATCTGTTACTTGATTATGCAAGTTTGAAAACGTTTACTATGATTGTGGTTGAGATTGTGGGATCCAATGTCATGTTCGACATATAATTAGATCGAATATCACATTTCAACATAATTAAATCGGATGTAATGTTATGATACATATTTAGATATGATGTTACGTTCTGATATATAATTAAATCAGATTTCATAGTCCAACACACTAACTATTTGAGTATGGGTTCCATGAGAGAATTATCATTGATTATTGCATTTGAGATTGATATTGTGGAATTGATATATCGAGCATGAACTGATAAATTGTTACTCTTTCTATATATGTATGGTTTACAACATTGTGGTTACCAGTATATATTTCACTTATTGGTACCAGTACACTTTTATTGTGTGTACTGATACTACACTTTCTCTTTCTTAGTTAAGTATAAGGCATCTTCAAGTGGCTATTGAAAAACCTCACGTAGGTGATAATTGACACATTGAATTCAAGGGTGAACCAACTTTTTCAAGCTACCGTGGATTCACCTGGAATCCTAGTCCATTGCTTTCGGACTTAGATATTTTCAAACATTACTTTAATTATATTTTCTTGGGGTTGCATCCTCTCATTTTAGGCTATTACAGAGTTTTGATACAATAACTTTCAGGTTTTAAGCGATTATTTTTCGCACTGCTTTAAATTATTTTATTTGAATTTATAGGAACTCAATTATATTTGATATGTTAATTCAACCTATTTTCAATTCTTAGATGGCTATCTTATGTTATTCTTTGTTATTTTTTTTCTTTAAAATTTTATGACTTACGAACATGTATCATTTCAAGCGAATTACATATGAAAAACTCAAAACATAGAGGATTTCATATCTACTGTTTAGAGGTGATTTTGAGTTGATTGAGATGAGATTGTTAGTGTATACTTTATACATAGTTAAACTATATTCAGTCTTTTGAGTGTATCATAATGTATATTCAATGTATAATTTATGTATGGTGAGGTATATTGTATAGTCAATGTATATTTACTTTCTATGACCTCTGGCAAATTATATTGTATAGTTAGTGAATACTTTCTACAATTTTTGACTATTTTTATGTAAATAAAAATATACCTATATTTATCATAAATTAGTTATCAGCCTAAGCCTAAAACAAAAAGTCATAATCTTATGCAGACTTGGGCGTTTTCCCATTTGTTATGTTTTGTTTGCCTAATAAAGCATAAAGTTTGATTTTAAAAAGGAAAACTAGTATACGTACCTGCGCGTTGCGCGGAAAAATTTGAGCCTATAAAATAATAAATAGTGTTTATAATTAAAATTAAAGATATTTATAATACCAAAAACTTATTTCATAAACATTAGTCATACAACAAAAATATTTTTAAGTAATCTAATAATAACCTATATATTTGGTAAATCAAAATATAATTATGTAAAGTCTAAACATAATAAATTCTAAACTTGATTTGGAATATCATGATAAAAATATCAAAATAAAGAGCATATTGAGATATCGCTATTATATTAAAATAAAATCTCAAAACCAATGTCACCAAGAAAATTATACCAACCAAAATTAAATATTTTAAAAATTACATAATTTTAAATCATTGAGTTTTAAAAATGATTTTTTTTGTTATAAGTTAAATATTCCATTACATTTTGTAAAAAATAAAAAAATCTTAGATGTTGCAAGAATACCTTCAATACATTATTAAATATATTATTCCTAATATATAGTGAGTTTAATACTTGAATATAGCATTTAAATGTATTTGTCTTATCAAGCAGCAAGAATATATGTATACTTCTTATAATATTACATTTTACAAAGAAAAATCTTTTAATCATGTTGCAAGTAAACTTTCAGTATAATTTTTAAATGTGTTTTTCTTGTCTTTTGTAAAGGTGCTTTCAATATATTTTATAAAAAGTTCTATTTTCATAGCTTTTGCATAGAGATTTTTTTGTAATCATGTTGCAAAAGGACATATGCATATTTTTTCAAAAATAAATTTATTATCATATTATAAAGATATCTTCATCAAATTTTAGATTATTGTTTTACTTATCATTTTGCAAGAACTTTATTTCATGTTGTAAGGGAACTCTCTATATAGATTTAATAGTTTTTTTAAAACATGTGTATAATGTATTATTCATTACATTTTGTAAAAGTATTTCTTATTATGTTGCTAGATTATTTTTATTATCCAGGAAGAAGTCTCTCTACTTTTATGAGATAGTGGTAAGGTTTGTGTACATTCTACACCCCACAGACCCCATTTGTGGAATTTCACTGGGCATGTTGTTGTTGTTGTATTATTTTTATTAAAATTGTAAAAGTGTTTAATTTATCATCTTGTAAAGATACTTATAGTACAATCTTTAAAATAATTTTTCTTATCATGTTGCAATGATGTTTTTAGTTTCCTTTTTAAAATATTCTTATCATTTTGCAAGAAGACTTTATTAAATTTTTTTTGAAAATATTAACATTATTACAATTTGTAAAAGTCTATTTCTTATCATATTGTATCTTACCACATTTTGTAAAATTATTATTGTTACTATGGTTCGATGATACATTATTACAATTTGTAAAAGTCTATTTCTTATCATATTGTTATGTTATTCTTACCACATTTTGTAAAATTATTATTGTTACTATGGTTCAAGTCTTCCCCTTTTATAATATGGCTGTATGGTCGAAAACTAAAAATATTAACAGGAAACAGTGGATCATTAAGTTCTTTCACATTGGTTCGTTGAGTAAAAGTAAGCCTCAACTTATGATTTGTGGTACTTAACTTCTGAGTATTTTTTTGAACTAAGAAGTTCTGTATACGATATAACCCAAACTCATGAATCATGATTTTTAGGTGTTTCAGCACTGATTTGTCAATATGAGCATGTATCCGATCGCCCTACACATAAATAAAATTATAAGTAAAATATTAAAAGAAGCAAATTCAAACTAATTTTTGTACAATAAAATAAAAACTTTTTCATCTTGAAGAACCAACTCATGTGCATAAATAGAGTCAGAATTATATCTATCTCAGTCTTCCATAGACAAACAATTAGAACTTTTAAGTTTCATTGGGTTTTTGTTATTGTTATATCACTGATGAAGTCTATCATTTTTTGAACTTTGTAATATCTTTGAAGAATAATGAAAGTGTTATTAAGTGTTGAACTTGGGCAGAATTTTGAAGAGTCTACTACTGAGTAGCTATATGAGAAGTAAATGTGATTTGATTCAGAAGTTAAAAACATAATTTTGAGATAAAATAATTAATTTTAAAAAAGGTTTCCCGTTACCCCTTATTTTATTTTATTAATTGTGTAAAATAAGTAAACGTGATTTGATTCTTTTGTTTATTAATTTTGAAGAATAATGCATGTTCTTTTGTTTTGCTATTTAAATTATTTATATTAAAGATTAATTTTTCATTCTTTCCAATTTATTTTAGTCTTGTTCTAAAAGTTATTAGAATTTTAATTTAAGAAATAAAATTTAAATTATTATGTTATGGTATATATTTTCATAATTTTTTTTATAGTAAAATTTAAAGCATCATACTAATTCAAATTTTTATTTTAAATTTGTTCGTAAGTATATAAACATACATATAGATTTGATTTTTTTTAAAATAAACGGGAAAGTTAAAAAAAAATAGTGATTCGGATAGATTATTTTTCTTTTGGAAAAAAGATTAATTCTTTTTTGAAATTATAAATATTAAAATCATATAAATTTTACATGTTTAGGATATAAAGATTTGGATAAGTATAATATTAAAATTTGAAATTAGAATAACAAAAAATATTCAGTTGCTATAAATAAGGAGAAAAATGTATTTATTTCTTTTATTTAGTTTTTTTTAATATCAAATATTACTTTTTCATTCTTTTAAATTTTTTGTTGTCCTGGTCTAAAAATTTTTCATTCTTTTAAAGCATTATATTAATTTTGATTGTAAAATTAAGTGTAAATTTTAAAGCATTATTTTTAATAAGTATATATTATTATAAATTTTAAATTAAAATAATAAAAAATATTTAGTTGCTACAAATAAGGAGTAAACTGATATTGTAAAAATAAAGAGATATTTAATATGTTCAGTGTTTTTAATAAATTGTTACACAGTTTAAGTTAATAAACGTGTGTGCTTTTGAGTTAGTGGGTAAAGATACGTCCAAGAAACTACCAGTAAAAAGTGATATTGTGAATTGTTAAAGGTTTTTATTTATTATTTTATTAATTATTTGTAATTTTATTTTATTCTATAAATAAATTGCCAAGTTATTCATGTGTATGTTTGTTAATTAGTGGGGATATGGGAAAGTGGCGTGCAACCACATATATTTAGTTATTTCATTTATTTATATCAAAGATTATTTTTTCATTCTTTTAAATTTATTGTAGTCCTGGTCTAAAATTATTAGAATTTTAATTTAAGAAATAACATGTAATTTTTAATTAGTATATATTATTATAATTTTTTTAAATTATAATAATAAAAAATATTTAGTTGCTACAAATAAGGAGAAAATTGATATTTAAAGAAAAAAAGATATTTAATTTGTTCGGTGCTTTTAATAAACTGATACACAGTTTAAGTTAATAAACGTGTGTGCTTGTGAATTAGTGGGTAAAGATACGTGTGCAAGTAACTACTATTGCAGTTAAAAAGTGATGTTGTGGGTAAAGATCAATTTAAACTTTTAAAATAGTGACTAATCTATTTAT
Organism: Solanum rostratum; assembly: GCA_029948455.1. Taxonomy (NCBI): domain Eukaryota; kingdom Viridiplantae; phylum Streptophyta; class Magnoliopsida; order Solanales; family Solanaceae; genus Solanum; species Solanum rostratum. The sequence goes on along the minus strand of CM057053.1, from coordinate 7,932,453 downwards.
TATACTTTTTGTCATGACAATTTTTAATTTAATTAAATTTCATACATATCGTCACTTGGAACAACAAAAATTTGGTGAGATAAAAGATTTTATGAATAAAAATTTAATCATCCTCAAGAAGAGAAAATGTGAAAAATCGGATAGTGATAATATTTTAGTCTGCTTTTATTATTTTTTGTTCTTGACAGTGTTATGTAATAGTTATACATAATTATTTAATAAATTAAAATTATAATTTGGAGATAATTGTTTTTTACAAAAAAAATAGAATTAGAATTTTAAGCATTATTATAACAATAAAACATGACACTATTTTGATGAATAATAGACGTTTGAATTTGAATGAATGGAGAAGTTAGGCAGTGAGTGATTTTAGGAGTGGTTTAGTTTTGTTGACTTTTCTTTTAATCTTGGTCTTATCATATTGATATAACCTTTTAACTGCTCCTTAATTAAAATTTATTTATTTTTTATATTATTTTTTACTTTTCAGTTGGAATATTTTATTTTTTTCAATTTAAAAAATTAATTTAATTTTTAAATTTTTTTATCCTATTTTGTAGAACATTTTTTCCAATTCTCAAGTGGCTTGGAATTAGAGAATTAAGTAATTTTGTGTAAAAAAAAAATATAGTCAGTTATAAAAACTAATATTCATCAAAAAAATCTAAGACCACAACAGATAAATGACTCACTCATAACCAAAAGACCTTATATATATTGTAAATAAATCTTTAACAAAAGAAAAAATTGATTGGAAAAAATATTTAACTAACAAAATATGAACCCATAAATACTCTCTTCATTTAATGAAGAAGTTTATCTAATACAAAATTCGTTCATTAAAAAAAAAAGATCTTAAGGATATAAATAATTAAAAATCTAATTGAAAATTAAATTTTATTGGGATAAAAGTGTATATTGAGATTTATTTATTCTTTTATCAATAATTACACCGTTTCAACTATTTAAAATACTTTTTTCTTTTAGTATGTCCCCCCCAAAATAATATATTTATATATTTTAGTAGAAAATTAAATATGAAAATGGCAATTTCACCACAATGGGATGATATTTTATAGTCACATAAATAATTTGCAATATGACGTATTTATATGACAAATTTTAATGTATTATTATGTTTGTCAAATGCTTATTCATTTGACTATAACATATAATTTGAAATGAAGTGAGTAAAATTTATTAAAATAAATTATATGTAAATGATATATTGAAGATAAAAATGAGGAAAAAACATTTATAGACAAATTCATTTGTGCTGATTGATATTCATCTTCATGATGATAAAATTTGTTGGTCATTTCCACAAATATCATAATCCAACTTAATAATTAGTACATTTAAAAAAAAAATTGAACTACGATAAATAAATAAAATATTATTAAGAATCTATTATCGTATAAGATAAAAACTGAAAACATACCAATATTGGAGAACATCAAAGGTAGAGGAAGAAGACAATTGACTAAGATGGAGATAATATCATACAACTATAGATCTTTGAGCATTCTGCCGCTACGAATAACGATCGGATTGTAAATCTAAAAGTTGAATAGAGTGTCCATAAAATAAAATAAAAAGAAAGAAAAGTAATTCATTGAATTGTGTTTGTAGCAATTCAATTTTTTATTTTATTTTTGAATATTAATTCCTCAAGAGATATAGTAATAACATATTAAATTCGTCCACGGTAGAAGTTTTCTTCATCAAAGCATTTAATTGTGACACCCTCCACACGTACTCCTTTTTTTTCCCACTCATGTTAGTCTCCCTCAATTCCTTCAAAATCGCCGGAGCGTCAATTATTATCATTTTGCCACCTTAATTCACATGTACTTCTATACAATTAGTTTCACCTGCACCAAAAATATACTTTATTATCTTTAATTGATTTCGTAAGCATGTAATATGATCCAAATTTTGCTCTAATGCTCTTTGTTGTCATAATTTCAAACATAGATCAAACTATAATAACAGGAAATGAAGATAACAAAGACCAATGTAAATATGTAAAGAATAGAATAAATCATAAAAATATCACATAATTTACCAGGGCAAAATGAATCTTGAAACACCTATGAATTTGGCTTAGAGCATACCGATAATTAAGAGTTCACAAATAGATGAAAAACTCCTCTGAGCAGTTGTACATAGAGATTCGTCATTGAAATTTTAGGGGAAGTTTTTATTCTTGAAGTAATCAATAAGACTTTAAGTTTTTGATAAGTAAAATATTGGTAAGAGATTTATTTATTTAATTAGTATATATTTAAAACTTAAAAGAAACTGATTAGTAGTTATCTATTCCTAGTGTTTAGGAAGATGTAAAAATTAGATATATAGTATTTTAAAGTTATTCATTTTTTAAAACTGTAACTTTTTTTTTTTAAGAAAAAACTCACGTTTTTTGTTTGGTAAAAAACTCTAACTTGTTTTTAGAACTGTAACTTATTTTTCATGCAGTAACTTATAAATTTTTCTTTTTTTTTTTAGTATTTAAGAAATTGAATTTTTTAAATTTGATATTTAAACAAAAATTTTGTGGTTTTGATATGGTTAATAATTTTTAAATATTAAATATATATTTTCTATATGATGGCTTTGTCCTCTCCTTTTAATAATATATAGATTGTTTTATGTTTTGATTTAGATTAAATTTATTAAATTGACTTATAATTAAAAACTGTACTAAGGTTTTATGAAATATGAAATTTTAAATATGTAATATTAATATTTTTTTATTTTCAAAATGTTTACTATTTAGCATGTGAGTATTGTATATTATTTAGTAATTGGGTATTATTGCAAAATATTAGCATGTATGATTTTGGTTATTGCTTAAATACTTATTTAAAGTTAGTTAACATATTAATTTAATATGTATTTAAGTTAGTTAAATATAGATTTTTAAAATTATTTTAATTTAATTGTAGAAAATATTTTATATTTATATATTTTGTTTTTATAATTGAATTTGATTTAATTGTAATAAATATTTTATATTTATATATTTTGTTTATATAATTGAATTTGATGTAATTGTAGAAAATATTTTATATTTATGTATGTTGTTTTTATAATTGAATTTATTATGTAAATTTAAATTAACTAATAACTAATCTAACTAATATTTTTTCCTAAGATGCCACTTGGCATATTTATAGGCTGCCATTTGGCCTAATATGGTGGCTTTGTCCTCTCCTTTTAATAATATATAGATTTGCGTAGCTTATATAAAATAAGTTTTATTGATAAATAATATATTTATCAAACTTTTATGTTAAATTTTTACCAAACAAGCATAAAATATTTTAAATACTTACAATATATTTATATTGCATGCATAATTCACTTTTGATATAAATACATATTCATCATAGTATTTCTATAAATGATAATAAATAAAAGTATCTTATATCTCTTGCCATGAGTCGCGTCTGTCTATCCAGGAGGATGACCCGCCCCGGCCAAATATCCAACACCAAAACAAATGGATTTCTCTTCAATTTATCAACTTTACCCAAAATGAAAGCACTCAATCTAAATCTAGAGGGTACATATTGTTGGGATGTGGAGTGTGATTAATATGTAAAGGTCCTTTTTATATATTAACGATCTCGCCGTTCTACTTATTTTTCTCCGTGTATACTGTAACAGTGTTATCATTAATATATATATAAATACTGCATCACCGTGGAGGTTATCCACAAGGTGTTACCACGAATTGACTTTTCTCTCTCTTCTCTCTAGGTTTACCAAAAATCTTTTCTCTCTAAAAATCTTCTTGATTCTTCAATTGTTCTTCGAAATCACAAGGTGTTGTACGTTGTAATCGATCCAAACATATATTAGATATAAACAAACATACAAAATTTGTAAAATCTTGACATGATCCACTAATAGTGTTAAGGTTTTTGGCAAGATCAAGCTCAAATCGTTTCACAAAATTAAAAGATAAATAAATAATATTGACATTTCTTGGTTGGAGTTTTATTACGAGCTTTATTTATTGAAGTCGTATATTTATAAACTAAATAAAATAACATAGAAAAACAAACACATAAATTTGATACATATTGATCACCCTATCACTCTTAAGTCCATCTCCTACTAATCCTAACTTTAAATCCATGTCTCATATAGAGAATAATAGAAGAATTGGGTTGAATAGGGTGTCCTTTCACAACTTCAACTTGGTAATTATGTATGATAGTAGCAGCCACAGCCTTCATTTGAGTGAAAGCCACTTCTTTACCTAAACAAGTCCTTGGTCCAGCATTAAAAGTCATGAACTTATATGAAGGTTCGTGCTTAATCGTTCCTGTCTCTGATATCCATCTCTCTGGCTTGAATTCTAAACAATCTTTCCCCCAGATCGACTCCATTCTCCCCATTGCATACAATGAGATCAATATCTTCATCTTTGGATGAACTTTATGACCACTTGGGAGAGTATCTTCTTGAAGTGGCATCTTGTGTTGAAATGGAACTGGTGGATATAGCCTTAGTGAATCACATAATGCACCATGTAAATAAACCAACTTTCTCAATTCATGAACATTGAAAAGCCTCCATTTCCCAACTTCTTCTTTTGGAATAATTGAATTGATTTCTTCCCTTAGTTTCTTCTCCACTTGTGGATTTTTCGTGACGAGCCAAATGAACCATGTGAGGGCTGAGCTAGTAGTGTCACGCCCCGCGATCATTAGGTTCAATATGGTGTCCCTCAAGAACTTATCATCATAATTCACTCCCAAATTTTCACCTCCTTTTAGATAAAAGGTCAAAAGATCAAAACCCTCGTCGTTCTGATGAGTTCCCATTTTTGTCAAATCATCGCGCTTTTTTGAAATATAGTTGCCTATAACATTATCCATAGTCTCCCAAGCATTACTCAACTTCTTCTCTTCTCCAATTCCAAGCCATTTTTGTAACCTCCAAATTGGCTCAGGCATGACATGTCTAACAAGAATTACTTCTTCAGCATCATCCAATGCTTTTGAAAAGGGAACATGAGGGAAGTCAATAGATACACAACCAGGATCATATCCAGTCACTAATATACAAGTAGTATCAAAAGTGAACCTTTGAAATAAATCTTGTAAGTCCACTATGACACCCTTGTTACAAACATGATCAAGAACCGGAATAAGCCCTTTCTCCACTTTTTCTCGACTGGTCTTGATTAAAAACTTGTAAAATTGTTGGTTAGTGATAAAAGCACGAGTCATCTTCCTTTGGATCTTCCATAAATCCATGTCCGCGTTAAAAATACCATCTCCTAAAACATCAAAAAACTCCTTGAATTTGTTCCCTTTTGGAAAATTCATGAAATTTTGACTCATAATGTAATGTACATTTGCTGGTTGAATTGTGGATAATATGTCCATATTTGCAAATATTGGACCTTTTGTTATAAAAGTTCCCCCTGATAATTTCATGACCTTAGTGATTCTTTCATGGACATGTTTTATGTGATAAAGGGTACTTGGTAACATACCAAAAATTGGCCATTCTTTAGGGTATCCCTTTGTATCTTTAAGTGCATAAAACAACAAAAAGCATAGTATTGCTATGAAAATTTCAAAATAACCTAATCCAATAATTGCCATTTTTTTGGAAGGATTTCAAATTGAGGAAAAATTGCTAAAATATATAATAGTGTTGATTATATTTGTTTTAATAATATTCCATTTTTAGAAGACTTGTTTATTAATTTTTTCTTTTCTTCACTTAGCTATTAATTTGCTTGTTTGTAGCTACTAGAATGCCCCCAACTACCAACCAAAAATGGATTGAGTTGACCATAAGATAAGTTTCTAAAATTATTTTTGTTGTAGAGGAGCTTATTATCTTCTACGAGTACGACATATATTTTTTGTCTCGATTTATGTGATATTGATAAGTTTCTTAATATATTTTTAAACTTTTTTAATCTATTAATTGTTGTGACTTACAATAATTTTATGTTATTTTCAAGTAATATATGTTACTTTGTTCCGGTTTATGTCGCACATACAAATTTTTGAGTGCCATTTAAAAATTTTATTTGTCTTTTAAAAATTTTAAATTGTTAATTATTATGATCTATAGTAAATTTTACATGAATTTCAAAAACATATGTTACTCTATCTCAATTTATGTAGCATTGATAAAATTTAAAAAAATTTAAATTTTATATATGTCTTTTAAATTTTTAAGTTGATAATTATTGTGATTTATAGTACCTTTTTCATCATTTCAAATAATATATGTTACTTTCTTCATTCCAATTTAAATTAATAATTATTGTAATTTATAATATTTTTTATATAAAATTTTAAATTGCTAATTATTGTGATTTATATATTATTTTTATATATTTAATTATAATTACAACAACCATAAGCTCCTTAATATTTCCTACTATAAGAAACTGTTAAAGTTATTTCCTTATATATAAGTAGTAAAGTAAAGTTAAGTAATATACAGACGTAAAGTTTATCCTTTGACCTAATAATTTATCAAAAATATTTTTTTTTTTACTACGAGGATACTTAGGTTAAAATTGGAAAAAATTAAAATGGCTTAATATTTATAGCTTCTTAATTTTGTCAACAAAATTCATTTAAATATTTGGATTATGGCTTATTCCAACTGAATATATGTACATATGATAAATGTGTTCAAATTATACATTTTCAATTAAATATGAAAACATACTCGCATGTATTTTCAAGTATTTGTTACGTAGATAAGTTAACCCGTTAAAATATGTCAACTCTTTTAGTTATACGAATCAAGTAAAATCTCAGGCATATTTCAGTTGAAGCTAATATTTATGATAAAGGAGATGACATATTTATATGGCTAACATAACTATCTAATAAACTCCCGAGAATACGCATAAAAAAAAAACCTAAAGCTTAAGTTGAAAATATTTAACAAGAACACAGACGAATACTTGAAATAAACGATAGTTCGAGTGACTAGTTAAGAAAGTTGTGGATGTATAAAGCCAATTAAAATTGAATTATTTTAGTTGACCTACCTTCCAATATGCACATTTAATGGTTCCATTGTCATTTTCTTAACAAAAAAGCTAGAAAGACACATCATATAGTTTGCTTTTAGTAAAAGAACAATCTTAAAAAGGAACTCAATATTTGTATCTTATCTTAAAAAAAGTATGACATAAGTTTGTATGTCAAAAGTCAAAATTAACAACAAATAAAAAGGCATGTGTCATTTTTGTCCTCATTTATGGGAAAAATTGTAAATTGTCATTTAAGTTCTTAGTTGTTAGATGTTAGTTTGAGAGATGAGAATTGTCATATTTTGCAAATGGGGAATTTAATTTTCACTCTTTAGCATAAAAATTTCAATTAATTTATATGGTATGAATCGATCGAGTCAGATAAATAGTTAAGCAGATAAGTTATAAATACGAACAAGTTAATAGCAAATTGATTGTATTGGTCCGATATAATTCCCACACGAATCTTGACTACCTTTCATTCATGTGTGTTCGTCAGGTGTATCATCTAGGTCTGATATTGTGTCTTGAGCTATTTTTACACTATTCATTCACCAAAATAAAGCTTCGGTTTTAAGTTTCACTCTTCGTTAACATTGTTCACTTTTACTTGAGTTGTTTCATGTTTTAATTTCAACATTAATTATTTATTCTCAAATTATCTTTTAACATATTAAACTAAACATCAATCAATATGGAATTTAATTTGTTGAATTAAATACTCATATCAATCATTATCTTTTAAAAAATATATAAAATTCAAATAGACAAGTAAAAATAAATGAAGCGAATATTCGAGATCCTTACTTTTTAGTGAAAATAAATTAAGAGTAATTTAGTGAAAATACATTCTAACTTACTTTTTAGGGGTGAGTGAATATACTCATTTTTATTATAAAATAATAAAATACAAGAAGTTGTATGAGTATTTAAATTCATAATATTTAATTATTATGACAAACATTCCTATCTCCATTCTCTTTTAATAGAATTGCATAGTCATCATATAATATTATTAAAATTACTCACTTTGTTTATAAATTATTGTAATATTTGGATGATTTAATTTTCATCTAGAATAATATGGTATGGCAGTAACTTCAATTTGGACTAGAGTAACAAAGAAATTTAAAATTCAGCTGAATTAAATACGCACAATAAATGAAATTTTCTCAAATGTGACATAACTTCTCGAAGATAAGTATATATATTTTTTTATTGATTCGGAAGACTATATTAGATATGACTTATGTACCGACAAGATAAAAAAATATGGAACTCCAATATCAAATTATGTCACGATCCTAATTTGTTGTGATTGACACTCATGCTAATCCTCCTGAGTGAGAACCTTTACTACAAACCAAAAAAGCAACTAATATGAGAATATATGAATTTAAAAGATGTTGAAACAAATTTAAACAGGAATTAAAGTTGAGTTCCCATAAACTCAACAACAAAATCTAGATAATACGTAAAATAGCTTTCTATTTGCTTCAGGCTCAGACATTTTCATAAATAATGAATATCCAAAATGTCTGAGTCTGAAGCAAACAGACTAAGAGAATGAATGAATCTATAGTAACTTGACCCGAGCTGGCTTGCCTCTGAATTCGATTGCTCGTGTAATTCTATGGTATGAACCCCATATACACAGTATATATGATTTACGATCAAATAACTTTTAACATTTTTTAATGTTCAAGATATTCAAAAAAATTTTATATTGTTAATCGATCGGTCTACATGCTCATCTAGATACAAATAAATCATGTCCAATTATGTGCTCACTTTTAGTACAATTATCCTTAAAAAATCAGATAATCATATAATTAGTTTTTAAATCAATTTATTACCCCACATGTCATTTCTTTTAAAAATAATTATTTGAATAGATAATTTATTTTATCATAATTTTTGGAATTCTCTGCCGTTTAAAAAGAATTTAAAAAATTCCCTTCTGGATACATCATTCTCCTTCCACTGATACATCCCTATCTCCCTTTCAGATATATCTATTCCCTCTCGAAAACATAAATTTCCTCTCGGATACATTCCTCCCCTATGTATCTGAATTTCCATATTCTCTTATACATCCCTCTATTGTGTATCCAGATGTCTGGTGATGTATCCGAAAGTTCAGTAATGTATCTCAAATTTTATGAATTTTATTCTTATGATTTATAAAAGAGTGGTAAAATAATGTAATCAACTCTAAAATTTTTATGTGATAAGTTACACTTTTTAAATTTTGTTTTTACTCCCATAATACATAAACAACGGTAATGCAGCCATTCAATACTTATATAATGTTAATTAGACATTATTACAATTGTAAAAAGAGTTTCAAATTTAATTTGTAGTAAATGAAATCCATTCATACTTCCAACATAATTGGGAAACCAAAGTTTTAAATTCTAATCATCTTAATATAATTAATTATAAAAACATCCTTCAATTGGAGTTTTAGAAAATCTTAATTTAAAACACCGCATAGCACAATAAGTAGGCTTTTGAATTGACTTATTTTTAGTGACTTTAGACTTTTAAACACTTTTTTAAAGCCGAAAAAGTGCGAAAAAAAAATTAAAAACAAGAGATTCTTAACTTATTTTTAACTTTTAATTTTTAAGTCGCTTAAAGAAAAGCCCCTATCAATAAAAAAAATTGCTATAAATTCATGATTTTTTAGTAAGCTACTCAAGGGTTGAATTATTTTTTAGCCCTCAAAAATACTTTTCTTTTTCCTTAAAAACTTTTCTGCAAAGAGATATTATTATTTAAAATAAGCCTATTTTAAAGCTTAACCAAACAAATTATTAATTCTTAAAACTCTGATATTTACAAAAATATTTTTTAATTTTTCATATTGGATTAATCAAAATATTTTTACTATGAAAATGAATTATTTCAAAACAAGAAAAATAATTTTTCTAATAAGAATATGCAAAACAAGTTCCATAAATGACTCGTCATCCACCCTTAGGTCATCCCACCCCTAACGCCCGAACCCCACCTCATCCTACCCTACATTGATTAGCTAAATTACATATAATTTACTTATTTATCAAACACTAACACTTTGTTTGGCTGGTCGTTATGTATTATATGTATTGTTTCATAATGTATTGTATTATATTGTTCTAATGACTACAATGTCTGGATAGATTATATTGTTCTCAGTCGTTATATAATATCACACATCCATAATTTGAATGATAAACTTATAATAAATTGTAGGATATGTGGTAGATACAATAAAAAGATAGGATAAATGATAAAATGAAATTACTAAACAAATAAATAAAGTAAAAAAGGAGAAAAATATATTAAAAGTAACAACTCAACCACACCAAATCGGTCGTCTTTTCATTGTTACCTAACGATGAAATTAAACGATACGATACAATAAAATTTAAATAACAATCAAAACAAACATCGTATATATAACTAACAATTAAATAAAATGAAAACTGTTTGCTAATTTTGCTACTCTTTCTGGCTCAAAAATAATTGTGAAATGTATGAACGTGGGTAATTGAACCCCTCATTTTCCTTTCTTGTAGAATCTCCACTACTTCCACACACTCTTTTTACCTACAAAAACTCAGTTTTTTTTCTCCATTAACACAACAACCATATTCATCCTTTCCAATTTAATAAAAAAGAAACATGGAAATTTTTAGAAAACTAAGTATAGTTGTTCTTTTTTGTGTTATCATAATTTCCTCAGAAATAATTCAGACATGTGGTGATGAAGAAAATGAAAAAGATGCATCTCCAACACAAATGCTAGAAGAAGCTTATTCTATGCTTCTGACATCTACATTACGTTCTTTGGATGTGGCTAAGACATATATTAATCAACTTCAACAAAAGTATTTTCCTCCAAATGTAGAGTAAGTACCAGAGTCGTTAAAGTCTTTAGCGATATGTGATGGTTAAATATTCGTATTTATTATTTGTTGAGGTGTTAGTGCATTTGGAATGATGGAGGTGTTCTTTTATGGTTTTATTACAGGTGGATTCAAGATTTTAAGTTAATGCATTCTAGACCATAATCTTTGCATATTAGATTCTTGTTATATTATTTCTATGTAGGAAATAAATTTTGAATTTGGATTATAAAGATATTAGGTTTTGCCGAACTCGTATAGCATCTATAGATACAACAACAACAGCATATTCAGTGAAATCCCACAAGTGAGGCCTGTGTAAAATGTACGCACACCTTACCACTATCTCATAGAGATAGAGAGGTTGTTTCCGAAAGACCTCCATCTCAAAAATATCATCGTGTAGCATAAATAGATGCGTCACTGAATTCTTTCTACATATAAGTAGGACTAAAGGTGTAGGAGCATTATTAACCATTTGATGCAACAAGTTGATGGAGATGTGGAAAGAACTTATTTAATGAGTGCAGCAGAGAACATGAGATTCAACACGAACCCGTATTCCAAAATATGGTGTCGTGGGATGAATGAGATCCTTTCACCCTATCTCGTGTTCGAGCTCTGGAGATGGAGAGACCTCATGATAGGAAGCCGCATCCTCCTTAAATGAGTTGTAAACAACACGAACCTTAACAAAAGATGGTTAGATGGTTATAGACAAAAACAAAAGAGAGATCCCCTAACTTATGCTTCAATTTCTTACATTCCTGGGGACAATAATACAGACTTTAGGAAGAATGCATCATGCTTTACCACCAAGATTTGGTTCACTAGTCATGTCTCTTATCTCTTTTTCTCTATTCATAGCATGATAGCCTAGTAGTTTATTCTCTTCTTCCCGAACCTTTTGAAAACAACTTCTCTATCTTGTAGTAGAGATAAGGTTTGCGTTTAGTATGTTATTGTTGTTGTTTTGAAATTATAAACAATGTGCAGTTTTAGGGCGGATGATGGCGATGTTAATGGAGGTGCTGGAGAGAGGATAATGGATGCTACTCAGAAGAGCTTTCAGAAGAGCAAAGAGACAGTAGAAGGATCCGCCAAATCTGCCGCGGAGGCAGTGGGGCAGAAAGTGCATGAAACAGCTGAGAAAGTGAAGGACAAAATGTCTGAAGGACACAACACAGTCGAGGACACTCTGCCTTCTGGACATGATGAACTCTGAAAATAATGTACCACACAACAGAGAAAAACTCAAGAAGTCATTAGCATTTCTTCCCTTCACTTCTCTAGTCTAGTAATATTCTTTTTGTAACCGTGGTGTCTGAGCTAGCGTAGGTATCAGGCATCTCTATCCACCAAGGCTTGGATAGATAGGACCGCTTCTGTATTCTGATAATTCTTTTTTTGGCCATAGGTCTTCTGTAGCATCATAAGTTTGTGATTTGTTTAGGATAACTGATAGGACTTTGCTTATGAATTATGACCAATTCCATCCTTATGAAAACTCTAATATTTTGATGTTGCACTGGCTGAAGGTCCATTAAAATAACAATCATAACTGGTCATATCTGAAGTATAGTAAGAAGCTGATAAATCAATGATCGAAAACTGAAAAATAAATCATAAGAAAATTGAGAAGATATGATTGAAATAAGGCATGTCATTTTAACCATCAACACTTGAGAATGGTTGTCTTAACAAGTTTGGCAAAGAAATCCAAATGGATGAAAAACAAGTAAACACTACGAAGGGAGAGAGGAGGAAAGTTTGAGGCATTCACTTTGACATCTCCTGAGGCAGACATCATTCCAGTTTGGGACTTGATGCTGGTTAACACAGACGGTGCGAGCACAGGCGTCCGAGCAAGCATCAAGTTCTGATACGCCACAAACGGTAACACAGGTATCAGGAATTGGATCCTTAGAAAATGCACCCACTTTCTTCAGCATTCTCTTTGACGTACAGACTCTCTCGCACACGAAAATATCATCAGTGCTCTTCTCCCTGCCCCGTGCACTCTTGATTCTCTGCTCCTCAGCATGATTTCTCCTTATTCTGTAAGCTTGACTAGCTACAATGGCAGGAATAGCAGCCCCCAACAAGGACCACCATACTTCAACCATAAGGGCTACAACTGTGAAATTGTTCGTCTCCTTCCTCCCTGCAAACTTTACAATAAGAACCAAAACTTTTTAACAGCCGCTCTTTTCATTAGAAAAACTAAAGTACTTGAAATGTGGACTAATTTAAGAGATGCAAGAAACCACACAACCAACATCTAGCCATGGTTTCAATTCTTTACCTGTTTATCCATTTAGGAGGACTAACAGATAAGGAAATGTGGTATGAAATACTGTACATCCGTAACTTTATCACTAAATGAATAGATTGACATATTAGAAACTAAAACCAAATTCTCCACCCTTCGTAACCCCCACTAAACTAGGGCCAAAACCATTAGCCACTTTTGTGGCACGCAATACCCAACTCTCATAAAAACTGGTACCCTTAAAACGAGTGAGTAAATCATCCCTTAAAGCCATTTCAATAATTTTGTGCTTCATCCTTTTCTCGCTAACCAGACCCCACTTGTGGGATTCCACCGGGTATGTTGTTGTTATCCTTTTCTCGCTAACTACTTATTCTATGACCAGAAATACCCATCCAACAGAAACTCCCCACCCCTACTAAAGGACATTTGCACGAAGGGTGATGAAATGGTGATAGGGATCACAATGGTTAGAACACAATACTTAAGAGATTAACATGTGATGAATAAGTACTGAGAGGAAAGAACACAAGACTGAGATTCATAAGAGCACATGTTCTTTAATGTCATCTTCATTCAGAATAACAATGAACACCACATCAATTTATCTCAAAGTATATCAGAAAAAACCTCTTTACCCTAGAAAGCTAGGGGTAAGGTTTGTGTACACTCACCCTCTCCTGAGACCTCACGTGTGGAAATATAGTGGGTATGACATTGTTGTTTTATATCCGTGACAATTAAAAACAATAACATCACTAGACTAAACCTACTATCAAAACAGCAAAGGAGACCATTTTGACTTGGAAATAGTATCTCCATATTTTCTACTGTTGTTCCTGAGAATACAGATAAAAGTGTTAATCAAGCAAGACATCAATAGTTTCAACTCCATCATTAATAGTTCAATGATCAAAACACCCATCCAATATTCATCCCCTAAAGAAAAGAAAAGATCTTTCTTCACTAAACACGATTAATCCTCAAAAAGAGCATGAATTGGAAACCTCTATCACCTCTAACTCTAAGTACGTAATATTAATCCTACCATTCAGAAATGAAAACTCTTAGCTTTTCCTTTCCGGCAATTCTGCCTAAAAGGCTACCAATTCAAGTCCCTCCTATTCATATTGCAAGAGGTTTTGGCATTCATGTCATCTCCTATTCATTTCCCCCTTATTTCAAGCATAACAAGCAAAATTCAAACTTCTTCTCTTCCAAACAAAAGTAATATCTAAGAAAACCTCCTATCAATAGCATCAATAGGTTTGTTATAAGCTACATCCACAATGTTATCGAGGCTAACATTTACGTCCTCAACCATGTACTTATGATTTTTTGGTGAATATATAACATCACAAGGATGGAACTCTTGCCAAATTAAAAAAGACACCAAACCTCAGTCTTCTTTTCTTTTTTTCAGAAAAAACAAAAACACAGCACTATATTAAGATTCCATAGCATTTTAAGAATAGAAAATGCTCCTTCCCTCAGCTCAAACATCCAAAATTGAGATTAATATGGTCAAGTGATAGAGGAAAAATGACTTCTGAAAACCCAAAGCTACAAACTTTAACCCTGAAACCACATTATTACCATTACTATTACAATTACCTCTTGTTGGGAATCATTGATTTACCCTTAATTTGTGAAATTAGTCATATGGGCCGGAGCTAAATTGCAAGACAATTATAATACTACAACAAAACTACAATTGTAATACTACAATAAAACTAACAGCTAAAGAGGCAAAATAGAAATTAGAACATCAAAATTTTCCAAGAATATAATCCAATAAGATTAAATTGTTGTAGCTGTTTTATATCTGTGACAATTTACTACAACAGCATCATTAGATTAAAACCTACAATCAGGACAAGAAAAGGAGGCCATCTCGACTTGGAAATAATATCCTCATCTTTTCCTACAGTTACTTCTGGGAATAATGATAGAAAATGGATTATCAAGCAAGACAGCATAAGTTTCAACTCCATCATCAATAGCTCATTGATCAAAACACCCACCTAACATTCATAATGTAAGAGGATTTAGCATTCATGTCATGTCCTATGATCTCCTCCTTGTTTATCAAGCATGACAAGCAAAATCCAATTTCATCAAAAGAAGGAAAGAAAAAAAGAAGCAAAATTCAAACTTTCTCTCATCCAAACAACAACGATATCTAACCAAACCTCCTATCAATAGCATCATTTAGTCGGTGACAAGCAACATCCAGACTATTATCAAGGTTAATGTTTATGTCCTCGTCCATGTAATTATGATTTTTGGTAAATAAAACACCGTACGGATAACCTCAGTCTTTTTTTCAGGAAAAAAACAAAAGCATAGCACTATGTTAAGACTCCATAACATTTTAAGAATAGAAAATTCTCCTTCCCTCAACTCAAACATCCAACATTGACATTAATATGGTCAAGCAAACGAGAGAAAAATCAAAATAGCCCCCAAAGCCACAAACTTTAACCCTGAAACCACAGAATTACTATTGCTATTAACAATTGTTTCTTGTTGGGAATCACTGATTTAGCAGCGGCAGATCCTTAATTTGTGAAATTAGTCACTTGGGGCAGCGCCAATAACAGTACTACAAAAAAACTAACAGCTAAAAGGCAAAACAAGAAACTAGAACATCAAAACTTTCCAAGAATTTAATACCAAAAAAAAATCAAAAAAATTCATGAAATCAAACAAGAAAAGCCTCAGCCATGACAAAAACGGGTAGAAATAGTATGTGTGAAGAAAAAGTTGTTACCTTTACAAAATGGAGGAGCAAGTAATAGGGGAGAGAGAAGAGAATTGTGAAGGATTTAAGGGAGAAAGGGGTTTAAGGGTTTCCTATGTTACTGCTTTTGACAGTACTTATTTTGAGGTCCCTTCATTCCAAGGACAAAATTATAGTACTAATGTATGTTTTGATACACATAATAATTTAAAATTCACTTAATGGGGGAACAAATTATTTGAGATTTATTATTTTATAAAAAATTATTTAATTGATAAATTATATTTATTCATTTAAAGAGTACTTTTGAGTAAAGATTTATTTTTATCATGAAGTTTGGGGATGAAGTTACAAGGAATTTAAATAAATTTTTTTATGAAAACGACATTCATGAATTTGAGGTCATGATTAATATTATCGATTTCTGCAATAAAATGGATGTCAATAACCTGATAGATTATTGAAAATGATACATGTTCAGAGGTTCAGAGTTTAGAAAAATTATGAATGTTATCATACAAAACAATGTTGACAATGAAGTTGAAAATGATTTAATGTCTTTAGAATCAGTTACACATAAGAAAACATTTATCGTGTCTAGAACTTTAATTAATTTTTTGGTACAGTTTGAGAAGACAAAACCAAAATTTCTAGATGAAATAAGAAATTAAATTTCAATTAAAAAAAAAAAAGAAAAACACTAGAAACACATTTATTAAATTGTCTTAGATATTTTTGTAATTTATAAGAATTTGTCATAACCCGAAAACGAGTGTGATGGTACTTCTCTTTAACGCACCAAGGCAAGTTAGTCTAAATAGGAAATAACAAACTAATGCAGAAGATAAAGCAAAAGTACAGTTTAAGTATGAGAGAAATAAGCATTAAAGAAGAACATCCAAATCTAAAAATTAAGACTAATGTCACATGTACAAATCTCTACTACAATAGAATTCAAAAGAAACTTATACAAGTCTCAATGTTTTGGTCCTCAAATAGAACAAAACATAAGATAAAGGGGCCTTGAGAGTCTGCCGAAAGACAAGTTGCTACCTCTCAAGCATCCAGACGCTCGGCCCATTAAAGAGAAATACTAGATCAGGGGGTATCGAGCTCAATACCTGCTCAAGTGTAGAAGTGAGGGGGGAGTACCCAACAAATGAATTCTACACCTAAGTAAAGCAATGAAGAACGCAAGTACTCCTACCATCCTAACCACGTACCTTTAAAACTACAATCCTGCACGCATGAAAGTCAGCACACACAACATATATTTGTATATATATATGTGTTCTCAAGCTGATCAATATAAACATTTTAAAATAATATAAATAAATTAGAATAAGTTGTTATTCATAAATATTTTAAAATAATATAAATAAATTAGAATAAGTAATTATTCAAATTTAAAGAGGCAAATGCAACTCATGGCTTTCAACTTTTGGGGAAGAAATAAATTTTCTTAGTGTTGTTGGACATTATAATAGTTTGTAACTATACACGAGAAATTGAATTTGTATAACTTTCTTTATATATTTTTGTACTAATGTATCAACTATTTAACTTCAAATTATCTTATTTTTGATATTTTAACAATACACAATATAGATATAAGCAACTTGACATATTTAAGGCATGATCAAATGTTAAACTTTGAGATCGCTTCAAGTAAAGACTCATAATAATGGTTTATATATGCTTCGATCATGTTATTGTATTGAGAAAGTTTTTAAAATTAAATGACTAATAACAATAGAGGAATTGTTTTCAAAACTAACAATAGATAGACAATACGAAGCAATCTGCATGATTATAATACCAATGACCTCCACATTTTTTAAAGTTCCCGAATTTTCAACTTTCAACTTTTTTCGTTCCCACGCGTGTATACCATTTTAATGAGTTTTAATTCTTTAAAAATAAATTGTAAAAAAACTTTTAACAAACAAATCAAGATTATCTTTTTAAGTCTAAATCTAATTTAATTAATATCTTTATGTTTGTCTATGTCTATAATTAATTAGGAAAAAACAAACATAATTAACTATATAGAAAGCTCAAGATTGGTGATCTTCTGCATGTCTAGATGCAAATATATATGTATAGAATCATGTACATGTCCCAAAACTACTACAATATATATGTCTAGATGCAAATGTGATCTTATGCATAGCTCCCAAAACTTATCTTCAATGGCCCTCCTCAAGCATCATCTCGGGTATTCCCTATGATTGAAACAACTATCGCTAAGTATGAAGCTTAGTGGTGTAAAAGCTACAAGCTAAAACCTTTATATTCCTCAATTTACCTTTCTTAAGTCAAGGCAACACAAATGCAATATAATAAGTAGACCAAGTGAACAAATAGATCAATAGTATCAAGTATGATATTTAACGGTCTAAGTGTCAAGAGTTCCTGAAAGAAATTTTATAAGACAGTCAAATAACAAGTTGGCCCAATATGTACGTCGTGCCTTCACACCAAACATAATCAAGTATCAAAAAGGGCCAAGGCCCTGTATCATGAAGGGATAAAACCAATAATCAAGAGAACCAAGAACCATATTAAGGTGGCTTTCTAGTTCATGCTTAAAATGGACCGGTTCCATACTTAGGACGAACCAAAAACCCTCAGTCAAGATGGCAATCGATCCGAACAAGAGGCATGCCGATAGTGACAAAGTCATAGCCACAAGAAGGACAAAGTCCACAAGGATATCAAGTGATCAAGCAATCCATACAAATGGGCGAATTAAGCGAGTTCCTTGCAAGTCTCAAAATATATCAACACAACTAGATAGAATGACAAGAACATAGTTGAGATACCAAGATAACATTCAAATGTACTAGCAGGTAACAAAAGTACAAGAACAAGTTTTTACATGGACCTTAAGCTTTTAGCACACGATGACCCTACCGAGTTCAAGTCGTGGATCAACATGACATCAGTTTCTTCAATAATTTCCTTAAGATTGTACCAGAGTGTAAGTACCTTGATACCCAATTCAAATGTTCATTTAATATTCAACACTTTCAACAGGTAAAAACTAACAAGATAGATACCAAAACTGAGCCTCATTTCTACAAATCACACTCTTCTTCGCAGCTTTACTGCCTTGCATCGTAACTAGATTTTGAATTGGTAAATGAAAAAACTAGGCTTTTCAGTCTACATAAAAATAGTAGGTATATGATTATAGGTTGCAAACAATCAAGAATCACTTCAAAATACCTTTTGTACAGGAATTTATAATTGAAACACTAACAACACACACCCAGGGATTCCTATGTCAAAAATCTGGACAGAACTTGTCCTAACTTGCGTCTACCGTTTCGAATCCATAACTACCAAATTAGGTTCCAACATAAACATAAGATTTGTAGCTACGTCTTAGGTTGCAAAGAACTAAAAACCATCACAACATACAGCTCATACATCAAGATATGATTAAAATACTAAAAGCAGTACATAGAATGCTTCTTAGACAGAAAAATTGGCCAAAACTTTCACTATGTTTCATACCCTTTTTCATTACCATACAAGCAGATTCAGAATTTCACATAACCATAAATGTTGTAGGCATGTGAATTAGCTTTCCAAAACATATTTACACACTAAAAACACAGCTATATATAATGAGATATTCCACAATTACTAAATATTACACTATTTAAAGACAAAATTTAGCCACTTACCAAAGGGTGGGGGATTTCTTGATTTTTGCTCAAAAGAACTAATTTTTTTCGTGGTTTTTTCCAATATAAAGTTATGAGAGAGTTTATAAGGTTTCTCTAAGTCTTGAAACTAACTTACCCTAGGATAAAGATATATTATATTAAAGGCAAATTAAAAGGGTTGTCCAAAAAAAGGTGGCTGCCCAAATTTCTTTCTTTTATTCCGCCTTTCTTTTTTCACACCTTAACCCCTTAATCTCTATTATTAAGGCTTGTATAATATATACAAGTTCATAAGTAATACATTAAGACAAACCCCTCCCTATTTTCTTATTTTTTTTTATTATCGAAAATCAATTCCAGTAACGACATAAGTTCAAGTCAAACAGTTATGAAGTAGGGGTTGATTTTATCTCAAGGGAGTACCTTTTTGAAAGTGAATACATTATTTAATAAGGACATTACATCGAAGCCCATCAAGATAATCCATCGCGGAACCTACCTTCGCGATTGCGAAGGATAATTTAATAGAACTTCGCGATAGTGAACTACGGTGTCGCAAATGGGAAGTAGGTCATACCAATTATCAACAACTTTCAACAAAGCTCAAAATCACATAATGGACCCTCGAAATTTGTTCAAAATTCTGTACACACAAATCATATATACAATCCTACTAAATGTGACATTCTGGACTAAATAGAATTATCGAAAATCGAATTAGAGGTCTCTTTGACCCGAAATTCGATAAGTCGCAACTAAACTAATTTAGGCACTAGAAATATCAAAACGTTACCGGAACACCCAAAAATTATATTGAAACCCAATTTAGCACTAAAATCACCTCCCGGAACCGATGGAACCATACAAAATATACTTCCAGCACCCAAACACAAAAATGTTGACCAAAGTCAAACCCAAATCAAACTTTAACTCACTTTCCAACTTGGGACCCTAAATCCACATAACGACTCCAAATCTGATTTCGATAACTCTCTACACCAATTTCCATATTTAGGGGTTGATGGAATTGACGAAATTTTGTTCCGAGACTCGAATCTTCATATGACTCAAAAACTCAAAGTTAAGCAACGTAAATCTTTAAAATTCAACTCTTTAGCAAAAATCCAACTTTTTACAAAGTTTTCAAAAATCAACTTTCAAGATCAATCAAATATGATTGAGACAACTATCGAAAGGGTAAAATGATTATTTTTTCTGAAAATGCCAAAAATGACCTAAGAGTCAATACAAAATTACAATTAATGGGGCCATATATTTATATAAGATTCTTTTTAAAAATATATTATCCTGTTATCTTATTAAAATTGGTGATTTTTTTCACTTGCTCAAGTGGAGATTGGAGAAAAATATTGTCAAGATCCAAAAATAGACGTGATGACACTCGTCTTATCCCACCAAGACAAGTCAGCCTAAGGGGGTGTTTGAATTGATTTTTTTAGGTGACTTATTAGTTAAAAACAAAAGTCATAAGTTAGGGGTCCCCTAAATTTGGCTTTTTTGGCACTTTTTCAACTTTAAAAAAGTGTTTTGAAGCATTTTTTGTGTTACTAAAACACTTTCAAAATTTAAAAAGTGTTTAAAAGTAAAAACCCAAAAAAATAAGTCAATCCAAATACCCACAAAATCCAGCTATGATGATAAAACACAAAATTGAAATAACGATAAAAGAAATCAATAATAGTCAATAATCTGGATAACAAAGTCAATTAATTAACCCCCCCCCCCCAACCCAACCAAAGGTCCTTCGGTTTGATTCATATTCCGATCAAAAACTTTATTTCTTAAAGGATTTAATCCTTTTTCTCTCAATGACAGATTCGAGAACAAATACACATTCTCGCGATTTGTATCCAAAGGTCACTAAGACATTGAAAAATTGGATTATGAAATTGCGAAACAGAATTTTTGAATTGGATCAATACTTCCAACTGAATAAGTATGAATAAAGGATCCATGGATGAAGATAGAAAGTTAATTTCTAATCGTAACTAACTCTTCAAGTTTTGATTTGTAAAGAAGAAAGTGAAGAAAAATAGCTATTAAACGATGACTTTGGTTTACTAGAGACATCAACATATTGTTTTAGCTCGGTAGAAACAAAATCCTTTTCCTCAGGATCCTATTAAATAGAAATAGAGAACGAAATAACTAGGAAGGTTGATAGAATCCCCCTCTTCTAGAAGGATCATCTACAAAGCTATTCGTTTTGTCTGTATTCAGACCAAAAGCTAACATAGATATTATTGATTATCAAGCCTCTAATATATTTTAATAGATTTGAAAGGAAAAATAACACAAGTCTCAAATGACATTGTCTCTAAAGTAGAACAATATCATAAATAGGAGTGAAGTCGTTGGAATGGCAAACAACTATCTCACAAAATCTTCACAAGAAGCCTCAGACAAAGAGAAGAGAGATAGTATCACGAAGACTTGGGCTCATAACCTATACAAATGTAGAAGTAAGGGGTGAGTATCAAATACACACGATATCCAACGAGCAAATTTCTAACATAAAAATCAAATAATATAGAATACAGATAATTCTAGCACTTTAATCGAACATGTACAACTACAACCTGCATAAAACCAACTCAATATATAGTTCACAATTTACATAGTATATGATGCACAACAACATATCAGTAATGAAAAGTCAACAATATACGGAATCACGTTCACCAGTCACAATTTCACTGAAAGGCACTACAAGTTCACAAATGATAAAGATATACAATGCAACAAACTGCAATGACAAGTATAGTGATGTATGTCTGACCTAGTAATATGCACCCATTGTCTCTCAGTTCGGGATCCATAGAGGATTTATTAGTCCATGCATCTATCGGTGTGAGCCACATGACCCTCGATAATAGAATCTGTCGTGGAGTGCAACACGTCCCTTGAAATGGTATATTCTCTTTAATTTTTATTCTTCCTCAATTCACATAACACTTATCATAACTTTGTCTCATAACCAATGCAAATAGGCATGTTTATACTAATGTCCATTTTCAATGCGATGCACAATGCACAACAACACAATCATGATAGAACATCCACATTAAATCATTAAATCTTTCAAAATTATTATCAACAAATCACACCTTAATGTATAATCAAGTTGCCCTTTATTACCCCTTTTTCATCATTAATATTATTCAATAATGTCAATCCATCACCAAGTTTCATTACTCTCCAACACATACAATAAAAAGGTACAAAATTCTATAAACTTAACAAAGATCGAGAAATTCACTTGCTTTAAATAATTGAATAATCACTCTGAGACTTGAGTCTTCCCCTTTCGTTGGGTTTTCAAATCAATGCAATCTAATTAAATAAATAATCACAATAAAATTTCAAAACTAATAACATCCGTATATATTTTAACCTAAATCCACAAACTCACCCAAATTTATAATCAAAATTTTTAAACTTGATGCCAATTAACATGTCTAACTCTCGTACAAAAAGAATGTAGAAAGAGAAAATAATACAACAATTCAACCTCAAGTGGCTTGACTTTCCAATTATTGTTAATTCTTCACCTATTTTGCCCAATGATTTATGTGAGTTAACTTTTTTTTTCTATTATTTTGAAAGTTCTTTGATTTTTTTCCCTTTTTTGGAATAAGCCTATTTTATCATATTTATTGTAATAAATATTTTTAACATCATTAGAGAATAATATATAATGATGGAAGGAAAATGATGAAAAGATGATTTTGTCTTAAAAAATTTTTTTTATGAGCAAAAGATCAATTTAAAGACCTTTATTTTTTTGATAGAATATATATTATCACACAAATCGATGTCATGTGACATGCTTTTAGTTTATATATCATGATGCCTCTGACATATTTAGATTTTGAATCCACCACTAAATACAAAATAAGTAATACAAAGATATACTAGATTTACCACGTGGAACGTGTTTACCTCATCTTGAGATTAATACAACTATGAAAATGTATTTATGATATATAGGAGTTTTCCTTACTGGAGCATTTCTAATTCTCTCTCAAATGCTTCCAATATTTTTTTGTTTGGAATTAATTATAATGACTTTTCTAGTCCTTTTCCAAGATCATTTGGTAATCAAAGACGTTTAGATTACCTAAATGTGAACGACAATCATGCTACAACAGAACTTTCATCTCCAGAATTAACTTTCTTCATTTCCTTGACAAATTGCAGACATTAAGACAACTGTGGATAAGTTATAACCCACTCGTGTAAATCTTCCGATTTCTATTGGAAATTTCCCAAGTTTGCTTGACTATGTTTATGTTGGTTGTAGTGAAATTAGTGGTAATATTCCCAGTGAAATTGAAAATTAAGTGGTTTGTCTTTCTCGTTTCTTCAAGGCGATAACTTGAGTAAATTCATTCCAAAAACAATAGGGAATTTAGAGAATCTTCAAGCATTGAATTTGTATGACAACAAAATGATATGTGGGCCTATCCTGAGGAAATCAATAATTTAAAGAAATTAGGATTCTTGAGTTTGGGAAATAAAGTGCACATGACTGTGTGAGAAACGAAGGCAGTACGCTAGCGTAAAAACATAAAATAGGGGCTACCTATTTGTTTTCGAGAGAAGTTGAAATCACAATGGAGTTTGAAAAGTGTTTGATATAAGTAGAGCAAGGAGAGAAAAGGCAAAAGTTGCATCTTTTGGCGGTAAAAGGTAGAAGTTATACCTATTGGGATTTATTTAGACAGTGGTGTTTGTTCAGTTTGTGTAAGTTTAAAGAGGCACCGTATCATGGTGGAGGATGGGATAATGTGTGATGAAGGAGTCTGTAGTTTGGGATAGTTGGGGATTAATTTTAAATCGAGAGTATTTACGTAATTTAACTTTAAATTTTTTGTGTTCATGCTTTTAAGGTGGTATAGACATCACAAATTGTCAAGTTACCAAAAATAATGTGGAAACATTAATTTATCTACCACAAACCTTAAATTCGTGAGCACAAATTGTCAAGGCACTCATACTCACCAAATTTGATATATTATTAGGTCCGGTTATGGTTAAACAACCAATCCAATCGCAATTCGAACCAAACTAATTAAAAAATTCAATATTTGATTTGATTTAGTTAAGTTTGGTTTTTAAATTTTGAAAATCGATAATATTTGGTTCGGTTTTGGTTTTACTAAAAAAACCTGCAAAAATAACCAAACCGAACCAAATAATTATATATATAAATTTATAATTATTTATATACTATTCATAAATAATTGATAAATATTTTGTTATATTTTAATTAATTTAAATCTTTAACTTTACCATTTATATTTGAAAATTCTCTTGTTAGTGTTTCGGAATATAATTTTCTTGTACCCACTCCTCCGAGTAGTTATTTGATTGTTGAGCTTGAATTTTTTTTATGAAGATTTGATTTTTGGTGTATAATGACTTTAGTATTGTTTGACTAAATCACTTTATTTGTGTATAATAACCTTAGTATTGCTTAACTAAATCACTTTGTTCGTGTAATAATAACTCTAATAGTATTGCTTAATTGAATCCACAGTAACCATTATTCATGTACTAGGTGTTTGTGTTTATTGAAATGTGTATGCTCTCAACAAACTTACTACTTTCAAACAGAAAAATAACCAAAAAAAAATAAACCAAACCGACAATAACCAAACCGACGGTTATTTTTTTTATTTAATTTTAGAAATTTGAAAATTAACTAAATTAGTTTAGTTATGGTCTTAAGCAATAATCGATCCATGAACACCCCGTATATTATCGCTTTAGCTCTTATTAAATGGTATGTATGATAGAACTAAAAAATCAACTGTTTAAAATAATTGTGATATCCCAACCAATTTATAAGTACATCGATAAAGTCAAAAAACATAGGGAGAGTGGGACATTATGTCATAGCAAATTTAACCAAAAACTTGTGTAACCCTTTCTGATACAAAACAAAGGACAAAGAAATAGTGCACACTATATCAAAGATCTTTGTAAAAATTTCAAAGATCTTTGTATTATAAGCCTTTCAACTTTACCCTATAATTTCAAGAACCTCACAATGAGTCAAAAAGAATGGAATTGGAACATTTTACAAGACAAGCTTTTCACAGATTATGTCCTGAAAATGTGTATCATTACATGAAAAGAAAAAAAAAGATCAAACGTTAATATCTGAACGCTTATATCTGGCACTGCTCATGTCTTGTGTGCTGGCAAATCTGGGGATGCTATAAGTATCAGGCGTGGACATGGGCTGCTGTGGGTAAAGAGTGGGAGGCGGTGTGAGATTGCGTTGAGCTGGTAAAGGAGGGAGTGTGTTGTACTTGTAAGAGTCACCAATATAACTGCAACAAGGAATACAGATTATGAATACGATTTACAGAACACACACACGTTGGTGAAAACACGACTACTAAGCAGTAAGTAACACATTGCTGTCACTGAATATGACACTACTCCAAAACATAAAAAGCCTCCATCCCAATCAACCATAAATTTGTCTTGACAACCGACACTTCAGAACAATTATAGTAAGCATTCATTCACTAATAAGCAGAGACTTAAGGTGCAACAGCGAAGCTTTATGATATCACACAATTTTTCCAATTCAGCAGTTCGATCTATGATCCATTTCGCAGCACCTTAGGTGAGTCAATCTTTATTGGACAGCTAACAAAATATGTTTTACGTGAACCTTTTTTCCATTCTCCTCTTTTCTTAAGGAAGGAGTTCTCTATCTAGCTCGTTCAACATGGTCAAGGCATTCTATCCATGCCACTTGGGAAGTTCACCGTAAACCGCAAAATGCCAAGCACCACTTCGGGTGATGGAAAACCAGGGTTTACAACACTATAGAAAGGTAGACATTCAACTATGTTCACGTCCAACATGAAGAAAAAAAGACCTTATTCTCAATGAAATATCAAACAGAAACCCATAATGCAAAACAAAAGTAAATTTAGAACAGACTTGAGATAGGTTGCTTTGTCGACACCCTTCATAGTTCACGGCTACGTTGCTCGGACTCTCCAAAATGAACTACTTTTGGAGGATCCAACCCACACATGTCAGCATTTATAAAGAGTCCAAACAACATAGGTTCACGGTTAGGATCATCAATCAATGGTTGACAACAATAGATGGAATGTGTTTTTCTATAAGTATGGGAGGAGTTAACAGCAACCAATTTCCACCGAATCAACACACATACCTTGAACTTTTACTTTTATACAAGTGATCATCATCATTTGAAATTTCGCTCGATCCGTGCAGTGGTTTCTGAACTGGCGTAGACCAATGATTACCAGGTAGATCATCTGAGAAGTATCTCCTCCTGATTAACTGAAAATTGAGAAATCCACAACTCAATAATATAGGATAGATCAAGTAAATCTCACTTTAGATGCAAAGCAATAGTATACAGACCATGCGGAAAAACTTCATTACAGCTTCTTTGTCATATCTTGCTCCCTTAGCGGCCTGCAAGATTTCAAGGGGTGAAAATATTACACATGTAAATCCATTTACGCTTGCTTAAAAAGAAAATCAAACTTCATATTCACAATTTATAAAAAACATGTCTAAACTCAACATTCGCCATGATTATTAGTCACAAGACATGTTCCAGTCAAATGCATGTTTAAGAATTTCGAAGAGAGTTCCTGGGGCAGGGGTTGTAAGAGCAAGGGTAAAAGAAAACAAATGGGGAATAGACTATAGAGAGAGCATATCTATCTATTCAATTTCATAATAGGCTGGAGTGCATGTCCATAACTCACTGCACCTGCTTCTCTTCATGTTGACCAAAATTGTTACAGAGAGACCAACATTCAATGGCAAGTATCCTCACAATTAACAGGCTCCTCAGAGAAAAACCAACTGGTAGGAAACAGATACTGCTTATTTTATGAGCTTGCTATCAAGGAAGCTAAAAGTTTTTTCCTTTTAAAAGCTTCAGATTACCCAAGATAACAAAGTATCTATTGTTCCTTTCTATTTTTCTTATTGAGGGTTTGGTTGCAATGTAATGAAAAGATAGTCTATGATGAGTAAGGCCAAAACAAATGCTTTAATTTGTCAAGCTCAAAACACATGTCGATGAGCAACTTAGACCTTCAAGAACATCCTTCTAATAGTGGAACTGAGACGTGTAACGTATAAAAGTTCAGCCATGATGAAGAAATAAAATGATGGATCGAAAAAAGGGATTTGAGAATTAACTTAGCAATTATTCAAATCTAATTAGCTCCAAACCAATAATAAAGTGTGAGAATCTCGAGCATGAAATACTGTTGAAGAAAAGGAGAGAGAATGAAAACCAAGTGGAAGAAGGAAAACACATCCTGTCCCCTTGGTTCAGTTAGCAGATTATTTAAGTCAACAATCTCTTCCTTCATGTGTGAGACTGTCAACTTTATATTCTAAATTTCTCGTGTGTATATACATACATACATACATACATACATACATACATACATATATATATATATATATATATATATATATATATATATATGAAATATAGCTATTCCCATCCAGATAATTACCAAGACTGTTGGAAGCAGGCAACCAATTTTTTTCGTCTTCAAAGTTCAAACATAACAAAATGCACGGGGGGAGATCTTAGGAGAAGGTTTGCGAATAGGATAAGGTAATTTCGTTCAGATTTAAATAAGAAAAGAGTTTCAAATCTATATGCATGAACCTCCCTAAGATGGCTAGCCATGATAAGCATTTTCAACCGAATGAGAAGAAGATGAAAACTTATATTGCTATGCCAATAAAGACTTGGTTTGACAAGAGTGAACACGTAGTGAGACCACAACAAGAAGCTGATCTTCACGTACTAGCATGGATAAATAAGTAAGAACCCTTCTGCGGTAACAGCTTAAGCATCAGCAATGTATGTTGCCTGAAAGACCATTGTTTTTCATCATAAAACAAGATGCATCACTCTTTAAAAGTTCTCATATGTGAATCAATATAATTTGTGTTGTATAAAATTACCGCAATAAGACCACCACCACCAGGAAAACTCTCAGTTAATGGGATCTCTTCGCTTGAAGGAAGTAGACCTTGCTTCTCAACCCACTGCCGAGCCATATCAACAAGATTGCCACTGCTTCCTCTAACACCCTCTTTAGTAGCAATATCTGCTTTATTGCCAATGACAATGTAAGGAACAGGGAGACCACCAGGACCTCCTGAAGCTAGAGGAGCCGAGAATGTCCCTGCTGTTGCTATCTCTACAGCCCACTTCTGTAAGCTTGTCTTTGTCCTTCTTTGAGATAGATCATATACAAAGATAACACCTAAGGTGGAAATTGAAAATTGTCCATATAAGTTATCATCCAACTATCCATAATGAATAGTTATACAAAGTGGTCTCTTCCGACCAACTCTAGTTTCTGTCTAAATAAACAAACATAATCAAATATCTAGAACTTTGTGATATAGTAGGTTAGTAGGAGTAGTGATGCCTTTACATTGTATATTGTCATTATTAATCCTACATTTGTTTAC
This sequence comes from Solanum rostratum, assembly GCA_029948455.1. Lineage (NCBI taxonomy): Eukaryota > Viridiplantae > Streptophyta > Magnoliopsida > Solanales > Solanaceae > Solanum > Solanum rostratum. The sequence goes on along the minus strand of CM057053.1, from coordinate 7,903,289 downwards.
TTTTAGCATATTTACATTGCCTTTATATCTTGTGTTGTCATTTTCCGTCTTTATATGTTAATTTTATCGTATTTGCATACTATCATGTGCTTTTCCTTATTAGTCACTCTTTCTGTTCCCTTTCTTTTCCTTTCCTTTTTCCATATCTAGTTTATTCTACTTATGGGTTTTTGAAACGAGGGTTCCCAGGAAACAGCCTCTCTACCTCTATGAGGTAGTGGTAAGATCTGCGTACAGTCTACCCTCTCCAGACCGCACTTGTGGGATTCTACTAGGTATGTTGTTGTTGTGGTTGTAATCAAATATCTAGAACATTTCCATGCTCTAACCATCTTGTGACATTAACGATCAGTAATCAGCTACAGGTCATCCAGAATAGATATTGTAACTTGTACATGTTTGCATAAGAAAATATTTTTAGGCGTATAAAACAGTTCAAGAGATGAAGCTAGATGCTTACCATTAATTTGTGAGTAGAACAGAGATCGGCAATCTTTGTAACGATCATGTCCTGATATATCCCAGAGTTCAATAAAAAAATCCCTCTCGGCATCACCTTTTATGCTAGTTGAGGAGCTACCAGAATTTCCAAAAGTAGTGTGCTTTACAGAAGAAACAATAAAAAATTAGTTTTGATATTGCGTTCTCAGAAAATTCATAGTATAGGGAGAACAAAATTCTGTGATTCATACTTTTACTCCGACTGTACAGCCAATTGTTTGAGGAGGACGAGCGACAGAAGAACCATTGAGGATCAGATGAACAAGAGAAGTCTTCCCCACACCTACCAGAAAATATGAAGCAGAAAAATGATGAAACTAGGAGCCTAAAACAAGGAATTGCTGTCTATAAATAAAAAAGGAGAAGCTAATATCCTGAATTTCTTACAAAGTTTGAAGATCACAAGGGAAAAAGCTAACACCAAACAGGAAGACTTGAACACTGAATAAGAAGATTATATCAGGATGAACTTAAGATTATACAAATTGAAGACTAAAACCTACTGTACCCAACGAAACATTCCACCAGTGCTTCATTGGATGTATCCAGGACTTTTCACAAAGGCTAAAAGTCAAGCATGACTGTGAAAGCAAAAAGAATACAGGAAAAGTAAGAAGCGGCAAATGGAGCAACTATTTTCACAAAATTCCCAACTACATAATTTCCATCCCCACAAATAAATTTTAAGCGGTGATCCTCAGAGCTATTTTGTTTTATTGTTTTTGCTTTTTTTAAACAAAAATAAGATGGTGATCCTCAATGATTACTAAAGCATCCAAAGAAGCTGTAAGTCGTAATTCTTCCTTGGCACAGATAAAGACAATATATGGGAGCTATGGAGTCATTGTTTGAAGTGGAATCTCAATTACTAGCAGCTTATCTAGCTTCCAAGTCCAGTATAATATCTGTCCATCTATGTATCAAACTCCAAAAAGAGCTTCGATTTTATTTTTTTAATTGAAACTCCCCAAAAGGGCTTCAATTAGTCTAATTGTCTAAGTTTTTTGAACAGATAATAAGAAGTCAACTAAAGATTACCTGACGTATACTTATCTGCATTTTTTTCATTTTAAAAAAAGAACTGCATATAAGTATATGTCAAGTTATATTTAATTGAAGTTTCAACTTCTTATCGTTTGTTTTAAAATACTTAGAAAAGACTTGTAGGATGCCACTGACTGATAATTCATTTCAGGAAAGTGTTACGTAGCAGAAGAGCGAGAGAAGGGGGGAGGCTGGGGAAAGGATGATATCTTGAGTTCACAAAGTATAGTACTCAGGTTAACAGACTAAAAATGGATCATTTACATGAATCCGTGCAGCTAGAAATCACTCAATAATGACAAAGAAGATAAAAGGTGAGAATCTCAAAGAAGGTCAGACTCGTGGAACACTGCTGTGATTTGATGCAATATTCCACATTCCATGTCAAGGACCATAATGCTACTCCAGCCATTTAAGAGGAAAAATCAAAGCTCGGAATGGGAAAAGTAAATATAAATATATAGTGTTCTGTTGTAATATCCTTATCAAGTAGTATTTGGACTTTGAAATATTCCTAGTTAAAAGCTTAGGATAGTTTCTAACATAAGATGACCACATTACTCGGCCACAGGCTTATGTCATACAGTGGAGCTACTTTGAACATTTTGGCATAGTCATTCAGAGCTTTATTTTGAATTCACTGAAAGAAGAGAACTCCCAATGTGAAAATCTTACTTTTACAGAAGTTCAGCATAGCATAGGGAGAGAGGCAAAATGGAGCAGGGTATGTATGGTTAAGGAAACTTTAGAGGTAAACTGCCTGCTGACAAAGCCAAAATAACTGGTATCTGAGGTATTGGAGAAAGCTGAAGACATTGCAAAATGATTTGAAGTGGCAAACATGCCTGAAATCCCTCAGAGGCCATGCTTATGTAGGATATCAGTGGATCGAAATGATAAGCAGAAAAATGAATCGCATAGAAAAGCATCTCATGACAAATCTGATGACAATTATCTTTACTATACTGCAGCTAATGATCTTCATCAAAAGGATCTGATGCATTTGCATTGTCATTGGGTGAAAGGTTAGCTTGTGATTGCCAGTAATGTGCTTGAGACTGTGTCAGAGTTAAGATCCCATGGTTGTGTGGTGAACATGTTGCCAGATAAAGAACATAAACCATCTCCTTACTTTGTATGGCATGGCTATCAACTGGTTAGATTGGTGTTAGGTAGAAGTTAACATCCAACAATTTTCAAGGGATATATTGGAGGTCAATTTGATAATGGTGGCTGGCCCCCGATTCTGCAGTTGAATGATTGGCCTTCATCTGATTACCTTGACATGGTGTGGAGTTTATTAGCAGCTTTACTTTTAAGGAGTACAAACATACACAAAGTAGCTGCCTAGATCTTGCTGTCAAACTTTTAAAGGGTCGCTGAAGCCTGAAATGAGACCATAGACATCTATTGCTTATGAGTTCCTCAGGAGCTGGGGTATTCTGTATGTGTGACTAAGTTGCATCATGATATGTCTGATGTGGTGAATGAGCCGAGACATACTCAAGCAATAACCTAACAACTGACCAGCTTTCAGAAACAGGAACATTGAAAAAAAAAACATGCTGCCAAAAATAAAAGGACACTTCAGATGGCCAAGGACAATAAGGAATCTGAATGTAGTATCATCTAAGTTGATAGAGGGTCTGATCTGCCCTATGTGAGAGATGAAGTAGAATAGATAAAGGACTAACAGATCAATTTGTAGTTCAGAGCTTGAGTAGTAACCCAAATTGTGACAAGCAATCAATTGTTGCATCTGCTTCCAGTTTGAGCCAGAGGGAGAGAGTGTGCTGAGGCGGTAATGGTGTGCAAACAATACTAAAAAGACCTAATGAAGCAAGCGCAGGAATTAAGTGACGAGTGCAAAGATAACCCATGATTGAAAAAGTGAAGCATTTGAGGATATAGAAAGTAGTGCACTCCGGAACATCTTTAGAAGGCAAGATATTCTGAAGTTAGAGGAATATCTCAGGAAGAACTTTAAAGAATTCAGGCATATCCACTGTTGCCTGGTGCACAGGCTAACCCTACGTATCAATGGAGCTGTATATGGGGTGAAAGGCCAGAGAACGTAGAATAGGGGCATATTTTACTTTTGGAACTTCAGAAGATTCAGGCATATCCACAGTTGCCTGGTGCACAGGTCATTCACCCTATGCATGAATGGAGCTGTAAATGGGGATGAAGAGCCGGAGAACACCAAATAGGGGCATATTTTACTTTCAGAATTTCTGCTAAGTTAACAAAGTACCACAGAGGCTTAATTCGCCAGATGTACTAACTACTGAATTTTAGCATCATAAAACAGTGTAATCGACAACTAATGAAGCTTTCAGTTTTTTTTCCTTTTTGGATAAGAACTAACGAAGCTTTCAGTTTAAAGTGCTTCATCACATTTTGAATCTATCAATGTTCAACCTAGTGGATGTTCAAGAGAAGATTCAGCAAACAATATCAATTGACTTCACTGTATGAAGCATTTCGGAAGATCATATCTAAAACATTCGGTTCATTTCAACCAAAAGAAAAAAAAAAGGAGATGATATCCAAAAGATATTGATACATTTTGGATTGAGCAACTAAACTCAGAAGATGATTTATCAAGAGCAGATGGCGCTAATGTTTTGGTTGTACATAATTCTAAGAGCGAATACATGCATCAATATCTGTTGTCATCATACTATAGAATTCATTTTATTTTTTTCTTGATATATATATATGATTGCAAAAAAAAAAACCATATTAGTCTACTCTTAATAATCAGCTTTCCCCATACATTTACACTACCAAATGACCCTTAAGATGGTGTTAAATAGCCTCTAACATATTAACAATCATCTCACCACAGCTATGAACCAGACGGTAACACAATAGTAAATTGTGCTCACAGTGACACTCTAAATGAGTTGGATCAATCATTACTATGTTATCAAATAGATGTAACAGTATTTAGTACCCATTATCCACCGGGTATTCGCTATATACATCACTTTCACATGCATCAAGTAACTCTGCCACAGATGAGAAGATATAACCAATTGTTCCGTCTTTATTGAGATTTGAACCCAGATTTCCCATAATTTCCACCCATTTCATTGATAACTAAACCACATCCTTGAGTGCAGCCTAAAAGCAACTATGTACTATAAGCATCTATTTGTAATCTCCAGTCTTCAAGCATTTCTGAAAACTAAGAAGACTTTCCTTTGTCTCGTCCACACCCAGGAAAGAAAAGATCAGATCAGTAACAGCAGACTTCCAGTTCCTTGTTCCCATGAAAGCATGAGTGAACGGTCAATTATTGTTGAGAGGATTTGAAAGAGCCAAGTCTGTAAAAATCTAGGCAACTATATTTTACCATCAAGCTACAGACTAGAAACTAAGCTCAAGAAGATACATAGCTAGGAAGATGCACTAGAAAACAAAGTAAAAATGAAGTAGATAAATCAATGGAATCAAAATATGAAAACTAAAAATATTTGCATTGTAGCTCAATACCTGAATCTCCAACAACAAGCACCCTGACTTGTCCACAAGGTGGACCACCATTCTGCTCTTTAGTCTCCCTTTCCCTTTCCCTCCAAAACATCATCTCCTCAAAAACCCCAAATCAAAACCAACACAAAAGATCCAACTTTTTTCAAACCAACCCAAATCAGCTAATCAACTCAAGTACCATAAAACACACTGAATCACCCCAACGAACAAAATCTCTTCCATTTGGATCCAAAACCCATTCCAAAACAAACATACCCACAAAATACTTCAATGTCGACAACCCATTTTTTCAAATACCCATAAGATTCAAGACCATACACTAGATTAACCAAAACCCAATACAATAGATCTATCAACAAATCCTGAAATAAGTTGCAAAAAGAACGAATTGGGTGTTTTGGGTGTCAATTGTTTCTTGATTTTATACCAGGATTGTAGTGATTGGAGTGTAAACTTTTCGGGAAGATTTGTGTAGAGATGAAGCAAGATTGTTCATCAAGCGCTGGAAAAGACAGTTTAGACGGTTGATGTGTCACTGACCAGAATTAAGCAACTCTTGAAAGCCCAAAAGGCTGTTTGTGGCCCAATTGCATAGTTCCCGCCGCTATGTGCGAGATCCGGGGAAGGGTCCGACTTAAGAATCTATTGTACACAGTTTTATCTTACATTTCTATCAGAAACTGTTTCTAAGGCTCGAACACGTGATGTCTTGGTCACATGACAACAAATTTATCAGTTCTTCCAAGGTTCCCTGTGGGTCATTTCTGAATTTGTATATTGACAACGAATTATACAAACAAATGTGTATATTAATAGTGAATTATACAAATAGATTTGGATATTGATAGCGTATTAAGCAAATAGTACAAATGAATTTGTATATTGACGGTAAATTATACAAATAAAAATATCCATAGTAATGAAACTTCTTATCATGTTCATATATTGGATACAACTTATACAAACAGATTTAATATTAGCAAAAATTATATTAACAAAAATATCCATGACAAACGAAATCATAGTTATGGAGCATAACTAGGCAAACAGTAACCAATAAATATGATTAAGATACTTATAAGTAGCTATTTGTAAAAATACCTCTTTGTTATATAATGTGTGCAAATTGACTTTTCAACTTATTAACAGATAAATATATATATTTGTGTATATTAAGTATAAATATACATATGATACACATAATCACTACATAGGTCTTGTATATTTTGATTAGAGCCCATGATCACTTTTGGTCAGGGAGCCAAAAATGAAGAAAAAAATATTTTAAAATGCTGTTTTAATTCAAAAAGAAAGAACAATTTTATCTGATGTTTACTTATACTAACTGTCAATTTAATAATTTGAGAAAAAAATTGTTATAAATTAAATTGGGAGGTCTAAATAGACCTGTCCATGGAATTTTCATTTAAGAAGAAAAGAGGAATTCTTATTTTTCCTTTTCTTCTTGCACAAATTTATTTGTATTCTTTATCTAATTCCCTATAAGGCTATAAGATAAAGATTTTTTTAAAACAAAAAAAGCAAAATCAATTTGGGCCTTAGAATTCAGTGATTTTTAAAGGGATTTTTTACGCAAATCCCATACTTTTGGAGCTAATTCGAATTAATATTAATTTTTTTCAAAATTATGATAAATCTCTTTTTTTTATACAAAAAATAAAATCAGTGATACATGTCGAAAAGGTAGGAGCATTAAGGGATTTTAACTATGATACATGGAGAAGTAGGGATTGTAATTTGTATCAATAGGTGTTGCAGTTTTGTATCATTTAAGGGATTTTTGTAATTTTTTAAAGGAGTCGAGATTATATAAAATTATGTAAATATAAATTGTGTATTTCTGTAATTTTTTCCTTTTTAAAATTGAATCTTAATAGTTTAATCGTTGGGAAACTTATATATATATAATATAATTAAGAAAATATTTATCATTTATAGTAATATTGAATTTTTTTTTGTTGTTGAACACTTATAATAAAAGTCTAATTCATATTACAAAATTATTTATAGAACAAATACAATACAAGTTTTTAAAAAGGATAATGCATTTGTCACACACTATGTCAATTTTTTTACCAAACAAGCTCAATATATTTTTAAGCACTTGTAATACATTTATTATTAGATGTATAATTCACTTTTAAAACAAGTGCAGATTAATCATAATATTACTGCATATTACTATAAATGGTAATAAATAAAAAAAATATCACTAAAATAAGTCATTATTCTTTAAAAGGTACTCGCTCAAGTAATTTTTTCTTAATTAAATTGACCATCTGAATGTTCATCTTATTAATAAGAGTTCGATTTCTCAATTTGTATTTTTCATCTCTCTTCCCAATATTAATAAGAAAAAATTTAAACTTCTAAAATGACAATAAGACATCCCCATTCCATAAAAAAATGAAAAAGAATAATAATAACCTTTTAAAATGACAAGAACCCATCATTTGGTTTGTTGGGGGAGAGAAAAGGGATCAAAAAAGAGAAAAGAATATAACTAGCCTATTCTTAAAAAAATTATTATAAATACATAATATTATTATCAAGATAATAAATATAAAAATAAATATTTATATTTATAGCCTAAAAATAAATTAAAATAGAGAAAATTAAATGTTAGTTTCACTAAAATAAGAATACTAACTAATCTTTTCATTGTTCTCAATATATGATCCTTATTTTTAGGGACATTTTTAAAAATAGAAAATAATAAATAAATCATACAATATATACACACACGTTATTGTAATGAGATATAATTATATAAATATGTGAAATAAATTTTTACATGGTGTAATTAATATATACATAATAATGAATACTTTGCGATAAATGGTATATTTTAGATGTAAAAAGTTTATACCATGTATATACTAAAAATATATTCATATTTAATAAATAATTTTTAAAACAGAAAATACCTACAACATAATAAATTTGTACAAAAAATATAACAATAATCACTTTTGCTATAAATTATATTTATACCATAAAAATACATGGTATATTTTAGACGTAAAAGTTCATACCATGAAAATTATACGTAATGCTTTTGGAATAATAAACTTATTCCATGAATATGTATTCGATAAACTTATACCATAAATAAGTATTTCACAAACGTATACTATGAATAAGTATTCCATAAACTCATACCATGAATATGTATTTCATATATAATAATAATTGGCTATGAAAATAAGGACTGATATTAAAATAAATACTATTAATATTGATTGTAGTCGAGATAAAATATTTGGTTAGAATATTTTGAATATATATAGACTTTATATATAGAGAGAAAGAAATATTTGGTATTCCTTTTATAATATTTTATTTAAAGATTAAAAAGAATTTCTTACTTTAAGGTAAACTGATAATGTGCTATAGCATTATTTTTTCTGATTATGTAAAAGTGCTATATATGTAAAATAAATCACCTCCCACGCTGAAACCCCTCCCCCCCTCCAAAAAAAAAAAAAGGAGTAAATGCACATAATTGAAATATGAAACTATTAGGCATTAAGAAAGGCAAATAAGGGATAAGCCCATATCATTGTCAGGCCCAATACCAAATATTTGGACCAATCTAATTGGGGTTATGTTTAAAAATAGGAAATTTTACACAAATAGACAACTTTTGTCCAATATTTACACATTCCATTTTATTTACAAAACTAGCAACATAATTACCAAACTATGCATTAACTTTTTCTGTCAACGCATTAAATGAAGTCAATTTTTTTTTAATTTTTGTCACGTCGGCCGTCAGCATTAAATGCTGATGTGACATCACCAACTTTTTTATTTATTGTGTCTAGAATGCATTAATTAGTTCCCCCCCTCCCCCCCATTTTTTTTAATTATCCGGTCAACATATATATATATATATATATATATATATATATATATATATATATATATATATATATATATATATATATATATATATATATATATTAAAAAAAGCAAATGAAGGGGTGGCATTAAATGTGATGGGACGGCATGTCAGCCTCGACTGACGCGCCGGTTAAATCATCCGGCGCGTCCCCCCATGTGTTCAAATATACTCTTCCAAACACCATTTCATATCATTTTCATTTTGTTCTTCAGGTGTTTTTGTTCTCATTTCTTCTCCTCCGATATCTATCAGGTATGTTCTTCTATTTTTGTTGTTTTTTTCTAATTTTTGTAATGGTTACATGGTATACATATTTGTTAAGTGGATTATCAACCTTGTTTGTTTGGGTTGTATGTTGGTGTGCGGTTTGGGGTGCGAAATGACTAGATCACATTTTCTTTTTGTGATTTTAATGTTTATTGTTTGAAATGGTGAAATCTTATACTTTATTGGTGGGTCGTAGGTTCTTTTTTTATTTTGATGCTGTTTTTAGGGTTTTGGGGGTGCCAATGTGTGAATGTCTATCCTTGTGCCAACATTTTGAAATGCTTTTTTTTTGCATTTTTGTCTCGGAAATAACTGAAATTTGGTTTTTTCTAATCTTTTATGCTTTATAATGGTTATATGATATGCATATTGTCAAGTGGATTATCAACTATGTTTTGTTGAGTTTCTATAATGATTGATGTTTTTGGGTACGAAACGGGGTCGGTCCCTTTTTTTTTTTTGTGATTTTTAATGTTTCTTGTTTTAAATTGTGGAATTTCATAATTATTGGTAGGCCATATGCCCTTTGTTTTTGTTTTTGTCCTAATTTATTTTGTTTTTGTGGTTTTTTTTTTTTTTGAAAAAATTGTAGTGTTTACCATTAAAAGAATCATGGACGTTACACCCACTAGGAAAAGCCCAAGGCTTTCAACTCTGAAAAGGGATTGTTAGCAGGTTTGGTAGTCCAACGAGGCAAGCTGTGCACGTAGGTGAAAGCAAAAGGGTCCCGGTGTCTAAGTATGTTCCTAGGAGGAAGTCATAGTTTTAATGTAAAGTTGGACAAAAAAAAAATTTTGTACATCAGTATGTCCTGGTGGTGTAATTTTTTGTTTCAGATTTCTTTTGTTAATTTTTTATTCTCTTGCGGTAATTGTTATCACGTGATTAAAAAAAATTCATGCCCATTTATTCTGGTGTCATTTTGATAACACCCTTAATTAACGTTTAATCAACTCATGGATTACGTTGAATTACTATTATGTGCCAACAAACAGAATTTGTTAAATTCATAATTTTAACTTCATACCATAAAATATTTGGTTCCAGATTTCCTTTCCCCTTTTTAAAATATATGTAAAAATTCAAGTAAAACCATGAATTTTAATTACATACCAGAAATTCAACTTTTTTAAGAAGTTACATAAACATCAATAAACCATGAATAAAATCAAATGAAACACCAAACTAGACACCAAACAACTAGCCGAGTTAACCACTTAAAAATACCAAAAACCAAAGTACCAACATGGTATACCATGAATTTTGCGTAAAAGATTTATTACCTGTATTTACAGAACCAAATCACATAGCCAAATTTAAACAAGTGACATGTCATCCTAAGGATTTTTTCCAAAAAACAAATAACAGATACACCACAAGGTTGTTATACCATTTTGGAACTAGTTTTACACAAACCACCTGACGTGCTTTTTGTTTTTTCAAATTCCCTTACCTTTTAGGAAAGTTACATAAACATCAATAAACCATGAATACAACCAGATGAAACACCAAACAAGACACCAAACAACTGGGAGAGTTAACCACTTAAAAATACTAGAAACCAAAGTACCAATATAGTATACCATGAATTTTTCAAAAAACAAAACACACATACACACCATTGAAATCAAATAACACTATTATGAAACTCAAACCATTTCCCTCCAAGTAGTACAATATTATTATGGCACCTTTTCATATGTCCATGAAGTACACTAACTTAATAATAACCTAGGATATCTAGGTTGTTGAAATGAGTTTCCCATCAAATCACATTAAATGCACTACTTTAAGAAATGGACACAAATTAAAATATTTTTGATACACTACCAAACACAATTATTTCTCATTACATTTTTTTGGATCTTCTTGTTTATATTATATAGATTTTCCTTGAATTATTTTTAAACTTTTTTTTTCCACACTAAATTATTTTACATACTTTAATCCTTCACGAATAATCTATAACATATGAAAATTTTTAAAATACATTTTTAAACGCCTTCGTGTTTCTTTTTTTTTCGGCGGTTTTTCTCATCATTTATACATATATATATATGTGTGTGTGTGTGTGTGTGTGTATAAGTATTTTTAAAATAAATATATATGACGTGTCGTGAAACACAGCTTATGGTGTGCCAAATGGTTGTTCACGTCGAATTAACATCCATTTACACAGTGGGTATTACTATGCATGTGAATAGTGGGTTGACTTTAATTTGATTTCCCTTTTTTCACATTTCCAACATTGTCATATCACATCAACCATTACACCAATCATTTTTAAAAAATACTCTCTTTCCTACTTATGTAATTAAATTTGCTAGTTTAGTTGTAATTTTTTAAAACTTGCTAGGGCCATGTAATTTTCATTAACTTTTTGTATATTTGTGAAAAATCCCCTTAAAAATACCTCTCATAAAAGGTGGTCTTGATATTTTGTCTCTCATAAGAAATATATTACGAAAATCTTCTCATCTAATTGCGAATTTCAGGATAAATACATGCACCCACAAATTCTTAAACTTGCTAGTAAATTTTATCTAGACAGTCAAACTATGTCTGTCCTCATGAGCATTTGAACACACAATAAATATTCCTGTTAAACACTTCTAACTCAAAAGTTTTGAATTTTTTTTCGCCTGTTCTCACCACCCAAACCTAAGTTAACCACTTAAATGTGTCACACCTTTTAATTATATACATTAACCTGTCAAACTTCATGCATGTTCCAATTGCTATGTTGAAGTGTACAATCAATGAAGGAGACATATTTTATGTAATTAACTTATCTATAATGGGCACTTGAAAATATGTGCATAAATTTTTTCAATACATATATATCGAAAATGTTTAATAGAAATACTTCATGATGCAATCAAAGTGGTCAATTAGAACCTATCATAATACAAATATATAATTGAAATTTACTGCCACGTTTAAGAGATTCTAAAGACGAAGGTTATGAAGGGCAATATTGTTGGGAGGAAAAGGTTTGTAGTGAAGCACATAGGGACTCTCATGGTTGTGAATTCCTTCATAGGTAGTAATGACATAGCTTGGATCTTCATTGTCCCTCTCTACTCTCTTCTTCACATTGCATCCTCCACTTGAACATTTGTAGTAATTTCTATTCATAAAAAAATATTTCTCCATTAATTATTTCTCATAATAATCAATTCAACTTTTAATATTAATATTTTGGCAAAAGGAACTACAACAATAATCACATAAAGGATGAGAAAAGGGGGCAACCACTATTATTAGACTACAAATCTTGATGATCTAATGTTCCAATTTGATCATTATATTTATCATCAAATTTCATTCTAAATAATTTTGGCAATCAAATTAGAGACTACACAAATGAAATATCCTATATCTAAACTCATGCATATGTAGATTTAAGAAGAATAATTAAAATTAAATATGATTATTGTTCATGCATGTCTGCGAAAAGTTCAGATAAAAATGATTGAATTTCAGTCATATATATATGAACCTTAAATAAAAAAGTCTGAATTCTAGCCACATATTACCTAAACATCATATATTTGTCATACTAACTTCACATATTATATGTATGTCTGAAATTATCTCGAAATAAGTATATATATGTGTGTTAAAATCGAATACCCATATAATTGGCCCAATAAGATATCATTACAAGGAAAGGAACCAAAGAATCATTACAAGAAAAAGAAAAAAAAATAGAGGAGATAATATGTGACCCTTCTTAATCACATACTTTTGCCTTTCTAATTTGCAACTTCAACTAAAATGTTAGGCCAATTAACACCAAGAAAATAAAAGGTAGTGTTATTAATTCTTTTCTTTTTTCATGCTAATAAAAGTGAGACATGTGTCCTTTATAAGGATCAACAAGAAATGCACTAAAAAATTAAGGTGGGTTTACCTATATCACATAGTGTAAATAGTTAATTACCATTTTTTCCTATCCTTTTTCAATTACAATTAAAAAATGTGGCAATCTGAATACATTAAATTAGTAACCTGGATACATTAATTCAATTTCGAATACAAAAAATTAGGGTTTTTAAGTATTAGCAGATAACATTTAAAGCATGATACATTGAACATAGAGATAATTTTAAAATCAGAATTAATGTATCCGGATTACAAAATTAATGTATCCGGATGAAAAGAAGGGTTTTTTGAAAATTTTGACAACGGGTGGAAATAATTAAAAAAATATGTTAAATTAAGGTATATAATTAGAGAATTTTTTCAAAATTTAATTTTGATAATCACAATCCCTATTTGGTATGTAATAGGTCCAGAAAAAAAAAATTCTAATCTTGTTTTGTTTGGTTGCTAAAGTTATTAAACAAAAAGGAAAAAATTCATTAATATTACTTGCTTCTAACTACAACATGCAAATCTAATTTCATTTTTAGTTTCTTATGATTAACACCAAATAAATAGCACATTTTTGCCAAAACATGTCATCAACTTTATATCCAAACAAATGCATGTGTCTTATTAAAATATTAAGTAACAACTTACCAAGGATAATAATTAGTTTCTTAAATTTTCTTCATTAAAAATTTAAGACTATAAATAGGAATATATATATATATATATAATTATGTATATACCCTACACACAAAGCACATAACATAAATATGTGAAGATTTTAGAGTCTTAATTAAAGTTCATAGATAAAATATTTTTCCTTTCATATTGGACAAGCTATATATCATATACTATAAGAAAATATAAAGGCTTAACTCATAAAGAGACACCTAAATTTGTCCTCATTTTTCACTTAGACACCTAAACTAAGACAAGTTCCTAATAGACACCTCAACTGCTCAGATTTGATCCCATTAAACACTTTTATCCTACTTGGCACTCTCCGATATTTTTTTTTAATTTTTCAGCCAAAAATAAATAGTTGCGGTCCAAAAAAATTTTTTTTTTCATAAAAGTAGGTTCTCAAAATTCTCAGTTATCCAAAAAAAAAAAATCCATAAAAGTAAGTTCTCAAAATTCTCCGTTAACCATATGCGGAAAAAAATTATTACAATTTTAAATAAAATTTTTTTGCACATGGTTAACTGAGAATTTTGAGAATCTACTTTTATGGAAAAAAAAAAATTTTGGACCGCAACTATTTATTTTTGACTGAAAAATTAAAAAGAAAAAGTACCGGAGAGTGTAAAAGTGTTTAATGAGATCAAATTCGAATAGTTGAGGTGTCTATTAGGAACTTGTCTTAGTTTGGGTGTCTAAGTGAAAAATGAGGACAAGTTTAGGTGTTTTTTATTTAGCCAAATATAAAATTAGCTATGAAATTTACCAACAATTTCTAACTAATTCGTTATTAACTGAACTAATTGAATTTTCTTATATTGCATTATTAATGCATAACTAAATAGAATTAATATGAAATTTTTATTATTTAGCTCTCAAATTTTTTCAACTAATTCCTTGTATTTTGATATGATTGATTGGATGTTCAAGTATCTCTCTAATATATGAATTAATAAGTGCCAATTTAAAAAAAAAAAAAACAAAAAAAAAGCACAACCTTATCTTCTCATCTTGTTTGTCCCTATTCTATTCCCTATATCTTGTCCATTTGTTTTTTTTTTTTTTTAACTTTGGCAATTCCAAACCAAATTTGCTTTATAAAAAAATGTCACATTCATTTATCACATAAATAGCCCTATCATAAATCATCAATATATGTTTGGCTAGAGTATGTGATATTTAACTGTCACTATAAGAAAAGTGTGAATTATTTTGAGATTTTATACGAGGATATATATTTTTCGTGTGATTTTTCTATAATTTACTTGTAAAAGTGTTTTTTCAGAAAAATTCGCATGTAAATTTGGCACCATTTTTCACAAAAATATAATCTGGAGAATTTAGTCTGCTTATAAATTCAATGGAACTAATCTAATCTGTTTACTTAATTAGTTTTAATATAAAATTAACTATAGTTTTTTTTCATTCCAATTAGAAATTAAGAAATAAGGAAATAAAATTAGAAGGATATTATTTCTCACTGAGGCTCTAGTGCCCCCTAGGTCCCAATCAAGTGGACCAATTTCCAATCAATGGTGATCAACTTACACAAGCTCTAGCTATAAAAGAAAACGTGAATTTAAGATTTAAAATTTATGATTTTTTGATGAATGCATAGTTCGACTCGAGTATGTATAGTGATGAGTATCCAACATATTTCTATAATTGTATGAACATAGTTAAAAAGATCAAGTTTGACCAAATTTATCCTCTGTTATACTATCGTATAAAAATTACGCCCCTCCCCCCCCCCCCCCCCCAACTAATATATTCTCTCCTATCAGGGTTGTCCAAGTTGAACAATACCCGATCCCACATGATAACTAACTTTTTGATAGGTGAACATCACATGACACAATGCATCTCAACGCCGCAACCCATTTTACCCTTCCCCTCCACTTGTTCTTCCAATCTCTCTCTATTTGTCTTGTCTAATTTGCTTGTGCAACAAAATTTGATCTAGATATTAATTACTTGTATTACGTTAGATTGCTAATTTTTTGTGTTTTTAAAGACTTTGTAGCTAAGAATGACAAACGAGACTGTGTGAAACAATTACAAGATAAACACGCAAAGACTTCAACCCACCACCACATATATATAATCCAAAATATATTGCACCACATAAATGATAATGCATGTCATCATATATATATATCATATAAATGTATCCAAAACCAAAAGGCTGCTACATTATAATAAGAGCACCTAGATATAAATTTAGAATAATGTTAATCACGTGAATCCACTAATTCTTATAGTTATATTCTCTTTGGATTATTCTACTCTTTACTTCTTTATATTTTTGTGGTGTGTGGTATGGGGGAATAAGATGGCTATTTTATTACTAGCATGCATATATAGTTTAGTTTCTATAAATGTATATGATAAAGGATAAGCATTAATTAATTAATCACTTCTTATTATGACATCTAGATTAACACTAATTAATTATTATAATTAGCAATTGTAGCTAGTGACAATACTAGTAAACCAAATATAAGGTCTAATTATGACACTTTGCGCATGCAATAGCAATAATGATTATCTTATCATATACATGGTACGGATCATATAGTGAAAGTTATTGATCATGATCAGTATCCGGTCAAGATTTTTACTAAACACACAAACGAACCCAACAAAGTTCAACATCCACATTATATATGCATAAAAATAATTTTAACAATGTATAAATAGTATAGTTCTTCGAAGGTTCATCCGAACTCTCTAGACTCAAACTGGCTCCACCCCTAATCATGATCATATGAAAATACTATTGATCCACTATAGAAAATGGGAAATAATAACTATTATACTTACCTTGGATTTGGACTACTCTTGACCATCTTTTTGCCATATTTCCTCCATTTAAATCCATCATCCAACACTTCCAGTTCTGATCTAAATCTAAATGCAACCCTAGACTTTGCTTCCACCTTCTTCACACCTTTTGTGCATTCTCTATTTAACATCATAGGCAAACAAAACAAAATTAATTTTGAGCACACATAAAAAAAAAGGTGAAAAATTATGTAAAAATTAAGAATATTCATGTAGCACTTGCATGTTATGACTTGTTGGTGTGGGATTATTGGAATATGATCCACTAGAACTACTAGAACCACTTTGAACAAATTCATTTTGTGACAAAAAATCTCCAGCTTCATGAAATAGATAATTATAATCTGAGAGCTCAAAATTCTCCGATGCATCGATGAAATTCGAGTTGTAAATAATATCTCCATTATTATTAGGGTTAGGGTTTGATGAGTTATAGGGAAAATTTTCCATTGTTTTGAAGGGAAAGAGAAGGTAGGAAAAAAATTGTTTGATGACTTTTCAAGATTTGTTTCTATTTATGCTCTTCTTTTCATTTCTTTATTTTTATTTTTTTTATTTTATTTTTATTTTAGAGTCACCTTCATAGATTCTTTCTTGGAGGATACAAGGAAGGTGCTTTTGTTGACACGTGGCATCATTTAGTAGGTTGTGATGACGTCATAAGGGTGACGACATCAATTGCTTCAATGAGCCGTCGTTTGAGAAGACTTGAGTCTTGTAATGCTTGTGTCCACAAATAAATATTCTATAATATACTCTCCTATTTATTTGAAATTAATTTGCTTCAAAATTTAAGAAAGTAAAAAAAAAAAAATTAATTAATTTTGTAATTTCAAATTAAATATTGATAAAGTATAATAAAGTATTTTTTATTAATCTTGTGGTCTAAAACATATCGCATAAAATATTAAAATTAATTAAATTGCCAAAAAAAAGAGATATTTTTTAAATAGAGTAAAAAAAAATAGAAAAAACAAATTGAAATGAAAAGAATATAATTTTCTTAACTTAATTCTCTATTTTTCATTTATTTTTCATATGGTGTATTGCAATATCAGCTTCGAGACTCGACTAATTCGATCCACGATGAAAAGTTTCACTTTAAATGCAAAATTATCTTCAACTCAATGCAATTTCATTTTTAACTCTCGAATATAAAATCATTGGTTTAATTAAGAATGAAAAACTACTCATTCCACGATGTATAGTTTATATTACATTATCTTATGAGACTAGTCTATGACAACAAATAATAAATTATTAGCTTATGGATATGGGACATCAAAGGAATAAAGATAATATTGGTGGAGAATACTTTCACTTTTTCCCTTTTATTTTCTTTTCACATTTTTGCATATATTCATTATTATTTCCTTTATATTTTTAACTGATTGGCTTGCATTCTTTTGTGGTGATTAAGATATGAGAGTCCATCTCTCTTTTCGAAGTCTTATTTTAATATTTTCTTGAGATTAGATTTAATTAAATTAAATTTGATTTGATTAGATTGATGATATTTGGATTATTAATTCACAAAATCTTTGGTAGAGGTATATCTCATCACAACTCTGCTTTTATATCTTCATTCTTTATTAATTAGGGTAGTTTAGTGATAATACTATTCCAACAAATAAAATAACTCTATCAAATTGTCACCATAGATTTTTTTTTTCCATATATACAAAATTAGACCCATATTTATCAAATTCAACAACTTCTAGCAAAGATCCAAATCGTCCTTCGCAAGTATGTAGGTACGAACTCGATAATTTCTAATTTATATGTGTGAGTGTTAAGGTCTATTTTCAGATGTAGGAAATGTATCAACAAAAAAATCTCTCTAGTTCTCTAGGGTCTAAGAGCTCCAAGTTTGAGATATAAATCTCGAAATCTAAAGTTTTCTTTAAAGATTCTTGATAAAGTTTTATCACTAAGGTATGTAGGACTTCGATGAAGAATTTCTTTTATCCTCTGAACAAAAACATCTAAATTTTCATGAATTCAATTTCATAGTTAGATTTTTTAAATCCATTTTCCAAGTCACCATATATTTATGATCCAAATTGCATAATTTCTTGAACTATTCATTCAGATTATGGATTTTATCACGCTCCAAGCCTACACTCTGAACGTGATTGGCATTCGAAAATTATTTCGCATTTCAAGTGAACCCTTGACCTGACTGACTGACAATAGAATGAAAGACTAAATATACATGCAAAAATATCATAAAGTGAACCTTTAAAACATTTTAAAAAATCTCATAGAAAAGTTTGAAAAGAGATCTTAATATACATAAAATTAATGTTTAAAACATCAGATAAATAGACTGGTCAACTAACTTACTAACACTGGCTATCTATGAAGCCTCTACTAACGGAAGACCCATAGCTACCTAACTTTAGAATAGATAAATTGAACCAACTAACTGAATCCTTCTAAAAGCAAAGATGTATCACTAACTGCTGATGGGAAGATATCTTATTGAACGTCTTATAATGACCCAACCCACTAATAATATTGTCTATTTAGGTCCTAGGCCCGCATGGCTTTGAAACACATCACGAGTAGGTAAGGTCTGTTTACTTATATACCCATAATTTCTTTTGTGTTTTGCTGATATAAGACTTTTCATCTTAAGATGTGTTATTACATACACACCCTCTATGGACTCAGCGTCCTCGCTGAGGTTTACCCTATTGCACGAGATTCACCTAGACTCAACACTAAACATTGCCCCACTTCACCAAGATTTGTCTAAACTCAGTTTAACTTTTGCCCATATTGACAAAGCTGACTTAAGAGTGGCTCTGATACCATCTGTAACGGCCCAACCCGCTAGTGATATTGTCCACTTTGGGCCTAGGCCCGCATGACGTTAAAACACATCATTAGTATAGGTAATGCTTGTATACTTATATGTCCAACATCTTTTCTATGTTTTACCGAGTGGGAATTATCATCTTAAGACGGGTTGATACACATCTACTATTATGAATACTTAAAACTATATCATAAAATGATGCAACATTAAATGACGTTAGTATATGAAATGTACGTTATGTAATAAAACTAAATAAATAATAATTTAATTGAATACTCATGCTGAACTAAATACTGAAAAATAACTTGATTGAAAGTAAAATAGGAATGTATTAACATATATAAAACATTACAACTTAGATATGCCATAATGCAACATATATAACTTTCTAAAATAACACTTTACTTTCCTGAGGGAGTTTCTCTAACCAACAACTATCACTATGAGCCTTATGGTGGCTCGCTTGAATGCCGAGTCTTTCTCTGCCGTCAACTCGACGTCGTCGTCACCTAATGATACAATATCTCACCCATGTTTGTAGAGTCATTCTATACCTTGCTAGAATATAGGTTGAAACTTTAACTTATGGATCCATCTAATGGGCCTTGTTAGAGGTAATGAGGAGTTGCCCAAAGTTCAATGTGATCCTCTGCTATGCTAGCTATGTGGTTTATATAGACACCAATAAATAGTGTGTCACACCATAGGAGGGTACCCTTGGTGTGGCCGGTACTTAGAGACTATTGCTAGTCTCCGAGCGAACCACTTGGCCTCATCGTTACCTCAACTCAATAGTGGAAGAAGATACTCAAAGAAAGACTGTAAAGTAGGTAAGCCCAAGTCTTTAATAAAAAGGAAATTTTCAATAAATAAGAGTTGGAAAAACAATACTCAACATCCTCTACTCAAAGTCTATGAAGCCTCTACCTCTAACATCTAGATGATACCATGACAGGCCATGACTACCCAACTCAAAAAAAAATACTTAGTAAAAGGAAAGGGCTCCTTCAAAGGTAAGAGGGCTCACTATCTCTGTTCATGGATTTAAACTTCAACAGTACATCTGTTGAAGTCCTCTAATACCTGTCTCTGCATCATAAAGCGATGCAGTTCAAAGGGGACGTCAGTATATGGAATATACTACAACAACAACAACAACATACCTAGTGGAATCCCACGAGTGGGGCTGGGGAAGGGTAGAATGTACGCAGACCTTACCACTACTTCAATAGAAGTAAAGAGGCTATTTCTTAAGAACCCTCGTCTCAACAACCCATAGGCGGAATAAACTAGATATGACAAAAAATGAAAGGAAAGGAAAGGAATACTGAAAAACACATAATATTATGTAAATACTATAAATTTAACACACATATTACAGATAAATACAACACCCTACACTACCCTGCAGCTAGACAGCAACCTAACCCTGCTAACCTATTAGCCTTCTACTCTAATACGCGACTTTCATTCCTTCCTATCTAAGGCCATGTCCTCGGTGAGATCAAGTCTCGCAATATCTTGTCTAATCACCTCTCCCCAGTACTTTTTCGGTCTACCTATACTTCTCTTAGCGCCTTCTAAGTCCAATCTCTCGCATCTCCTTACAGGAGCATTGGTACCTCTTCTCTCCACATATCCAAACCATCGCAGTCTCGCTTCCCTCATCTTATCAGCCACCAGGGCCACCTCTAGCTTCTCCTGAATGGTCTCATTCCTAATCTTGTCCCTCCTTGTGTGCCCACACATCCATCTCAGCATTCTCATCTCTACAACCTGCATCTTTCTGGACATGTGCATTTTTTATTTAGCCAACACTCCACCCCATACAACAAAGATGGTCTTACCACCATTCTGTAAAACTTACCTTTGAGTTTAGGTGGTATCTTCTTATCACACAATACTCCAAAGGCAAGCCTCCATTTAGACCAAGCTGCCCCAATACGATGTGTGACATCATCTTCGATATCGCCACTACTTTGGATGATGGACCCCAGATACCTAAAGTTCTCCCTCTTGGGGATAGGTTGATTGGCAAGCCTCACATCAATGTCTGCTTCGTCCCTCGCAACACTGAATTTGCACTCCAAGTATTATGTTTTGGTCCTGCTCGGTTTGAATCCTTTGGACTCCAAGGCGTGTCTCCACACCTTCAACCTATCATTTATTTTAGTTCGAGTCTCATCTATCAATACTATGTCATCTGCAAAAAGCATACAGCATAGAACCTCCTCCTGAATAGATCGTGTCAGCTCATCCATCACTAGGACAAACAGGAAAGGGGTCAGCACAGATCCTTGATGGAGTCTCATCTCAACATGAAAATATTCTGAGTCTCCTCCCACCATTCTCACCCGAGTTTTGGCTCTGCCGTACATGTCCTTAATTGCCCTGATATATGCCATTGGGACACCTTTTGCCTCTAGGCACATCCATAGGACATCCCTTGGCACTTTGTCATAGGCCTTCTCGAGATCAATGAACACCATATGAAGATCTTTCTTTCTTTCCCTATATTTCTCCACTAATCTCCAAACAAGGTGAATAGCTCCGTAGTTGACCGCCCCGGCATGAATCCAAATTGATTCTCTGAAATAGACACTACGCTCCTCACCCTCATCTCCACCACTCTCTCCCAGACCTTCATAGTGTGACTTAACAACTTGATACCCGTATAATTGTTACAGTTTTGAATATCCCCTTTGTTCTTGTACAATGGAACCATTGTACTCCTCTTCCATTCATCAAGCATCTTGATAGTCTTCAGAATAGCATTGAACAGTCTAGTCAACCATTCTATGGAATATACTGGTATGTAAAATAGCTGGAAGGAAAAGGACATAATTAAATCAAGTGACTCAACTCAAGATGAACTCATCTCAACCCAGTAAAACATGCAAGTATAAGAATAAAGTCATGCTTTGAAAATAACTCAATAATATGCAACTCACACCAAATCGTTCAAATTTTATAACAAAGTAATGCTCCTCAATAGATACTCTAGTTTTCAACTCAGTTAAATGTGTTATGCAGATTGGGGAGTTTCTCTAACCGACAAACATCCCAACACCCTCTTTGATGGTGCACAACGAACACGACGTCGTTGCTCGCCCGTCCATTACTTGCCAAGGTAAGGACGTCAACCTCTATTTCATGAATCATGATCCACCAGCCCTGTCCATTTTTTGGGACAGGAGTTGCCAGAAAGTGTTGCACAACTATCCTACGTGGGCAACGTAGTTATGGGGTTTGAGTTACTTGTACTTGTACTCAACCCAACTCGGTGCTCAATACTACTCCCCAAAGCATTCTCTTTAAAACTGATCTCAAACATCATCATCATCATCATCATTCATCAATAAATACATTTTGAAAATTTATTTAAGTCATCATCAAATATTTACTCAAAACTTCATTTAAATCAATGCTCGATTTCATCAAAATTCATCAAACACCAAGTGCTTTCTTTGGAAAACATATGCTTGAAAAATCTTAAAATATCATCACGACTCTTTATCAAATCAGTAGTTATACTCAAATCTTGTTTTCATGCAGACTCAGTAAAATATGCTCAGAAATCATCCTTGCTCAATATACGAAACAACCATCAATCTCAATTCGAAAAATGCAAAAAGAATATTAAATGAAATCATCAGTTAGGGTTCAGTTCATGTGAAGGAAGACATGAACATACATTCAATAAAATACTCAACTCAACATCATCATCAATACATTCTTATGTGATAGAATGATAAATAACTTGAAGAAAACTCCAACTTAACTCAACTCAAATCAAAGTATGTGAAGGGGCACGTGGACAAACTCAATCCAACGTTGTGTTAGCCTTACATACCTAGGATGAAGAACAACACAAATCTCTATAAAAAAATTGACCTCAATCCTTCAGATCTCAAGCTCTTCTCCTCTCAAAACCCTCTCTTCAAGAAGCCAAAAATAATGGGTGTTGAACCTTATTTTGAGCCAAAAATGACCCTTATACTCATTTATGGAACATGGGAAATGTCCAAAATGCCCCTCACGAAATAAAAGAAAATTTTCAACTTTGAAATACCAGTTCGCTACGCAGACTAGGCGCGGAGCAGTATAATTTTTTCCAAAAATTCTCCGAACCAGATTAAATAGATAAATTCCCAAAAAATTAATTCTCTTTTAATTATTAGAAAAGATAAAACAAATATATTTTAAATATATTGAACAAGAAGAAATAGATGAAGTATATTTTTAGAAATTAAAAAATAGATCAAAATTTTTATGAATATTTTAAAATCTTAATCGACCACAACTTATTATTATAATATTAATAAATCTCAAAAGAGATTTTTTTTACTACACCTTTATGTGTACCTCAAATTATATTAATTAATTATAAATGAATAATTAAGTGATATTGATGCAGATGTGTGTAAAAGACATAGGTCATCTGGTCAATGATTTGGGGTAGCACCAATTAGAAATTAATTTTTTCTTTCCATTATTTGTTTTGTTTTTTTAATCAAATTAAATAATTTAACTTTATTATTTAAAAATTAATATGAAAATACATATCATTCTCTATCTTTAACCATGGTCAAGATATATAAATTGAGTGCGAATAAATTTCATTCCTCTGCCTGGAGATGATAAAATTAGCCTATAAAAATATGATTCGTTTAAGATTAAATTGACTAATAATTTTTCTATATATTAGTTCAACTCATTTACGTCTATCAAAAATTGAGTTTGACATCCTTATATTAAAGGGCGAGTTCCTTTCTTGTCTAACGATTTTTCTCTTCAATCCACAATAATTGTTAACGATTTTTCTCTTCAATCGTGAAAATACAACGTATCAAAGAGCGATGACACAAATTATCAGTGACCTCCTACATAACGATTTGGTAGTCTTTTCAAAAGAAATAATCGACCACATCAAAAATTTATGCAAAGTCTTTGGTTAAGAAAACATCAATTGAACAAATTGACATATCAGAAACTTTGTGAAAATATTTATTAAAAATTATTTTTTTATTTGATATATTATAAATAGTCCTAATAAAGAAAAAATAATTTTATCTGGTATTAAAATTTTATAAAAAACATAAATAAAATAATTAAAATTTAATAAAATTAAGTGAATTGAGTTATGACCAGTATTTTTACCCATTTAAATTCAAGTAACTTTTGAAAAAAAATCAATAATTCATATATTTATTAACTTGATTTATTATAATCTACTCAAATTCAGTCCAATCCGTTTATTTGACGTTATTTGTCTCTAGCTATTGAGTAGTGACTAAGGCCTAACTTTAAGAAACATACCAAAACGTCTTCTCAATTTCTGGAGAAAGAATTCTTCAAAGTCATTATATTGACTCTTGAATTTCAAATTTCTTGAGAAATTATTTTCTCCCTGAATTTTTATTTATTCATTATTTGTAGCAATCAGAAATTGCAAACAATGTTAATTTTCATTAAAAAGTGAAGCTTTTAAATATATTATATGCTTCCCTAAAAAGTAACATGAGACTCACGTTTTGTTGCTTTTATTCAACTTTTCTCTCTTTATACACTACAAATATATATATTTATCACAAAGTTATTATGTGTGTTTTCACATTCACTTTATTGATGCAACTTTTTCTTTTAGGATAATACAAAAATAATAATAATAAATAATGTGTTTGGATTCATATCTTTCCGTCATTAAATATTCTTATTAGGCGCGTATATATACTAGTCATAAGAGTTTGTGCCAGCACAGACCCAACATATATTTTTTTAATCTTGATTTATGTGATGAATTTTTTATACATATAGTTTAAAATTTTAATTTGTTAGTTATTACGACTTAACAACAAAGTTTATGTTATTTTAAAATAATAGTTGTAAAGTTTCCTAAAGCGTTGAATTGAGTTCATCCACGCGCCCCTTTATATACACGGTCGAATTGAGGCATAAGGATTGAGTAGTGAAATCCTATAATCTAAATATTCGAGTTGCTTACATTTACTTTTGAGTTTTCATGCACATTAATGAACGAGTGGATGAGTTGCACATTGGTTACATGAAATTTGAGCATGAACCCTAAATTGAATCCTCCTATGTCACGTTTGTTGCATTTATCGAATTGAGATTGTGATTATGAATGTCTAAATTGAGTAAATTGAGAATGACTAGAGCATGACAAGTATATTATTGTACTTATATACACACACACACATATATAATGAGCATCTTACATGTTTTTATGTGATGAGCATGATTGATTGGAGTCTGAATGTCTATTTAAGTTAAAGTCTTGAATGATTTGATGAGTCCTAATAGCGTGCATAATTGATAGTCCTGATTGGTTAATTTGTTGAGTGATTGGATGGAGTTTGACTTGAGTCAATATAAAGATGTGATTGAGTTGATTGTTATGAGCATATTTGAGTCATCGGAAGGAGTATTGAGCACCGATATGGGTACGAGTAAGTAATAACTCCAATCCATAAACTACGTTGCTAGCGTAGGATAATAATTCTATTAATTTGGCGACTCTTGTCCCAAAAAGATGGACATCAATTGTGGACCCAAGATTGGTTTGAGCGTCCCTTACCTTGGCAAGTACTGGATGGGCATGGTAAGGACATCTCTTTTGTTGTACATCATCGACGTAGGTGGTGGGATTGTTGTCATTAGAGAAACTCCCTGATTGTGTATAACTGATTTGACTGGGTTGCATGCTAGATTTTTTTAGGAGCATTATTTTACTATACGAATTTTGCATCCTTTACTGAGTCGAGTTATGAATGGTTGAGTTGATTCGGTTAATTTGCACTTGAGCTGACTTGTTTCCTTAGCCATTTTACATACCAGTATATTTAATGTACTGACGTCCATTTGGACCTGCATCACTTAATAATGCAGATACAGGTGATAGAAGCCTGCAACAAGCGCATTATTAAAGTCCAGTCTCTTGTTTTCAGACTTGGTGAACCTTTTTTGCTTTTTGGAGGAGCCTTCTTCTTTCTTTTATTGAGTAGTATTATTATTTTCTTTAAGGTAGCATAGGACTTGTCTTAACACTTTCTAGATTTGAATAAAGGCTTCATAGATATTGAGTAGAGATAGTCAATTGTTATTGATTTTCTAATTCTTCTTTATTGAAAACTATTATTAAAAGAGAATTAGTTATTTATTTAAATTGATAGTCTTTCTTGAGTATACTTCCGTTGTTGAGTGTGATGTGATGATGAGGTCAGGTGGTTCTCTTGGGAAATCAACAATGGTTCTTCAAGTACTAGCCACGCCATGAGTACCCTCCCAGGGCGTTACAAACTTGGTATTAGAGCATGGAGTTCAAGTGTCCTAAGGAGTCTATGAAGCCGTATCTTGTAGAGTCTTGTTTATGGGTGTATTGTGCACCACACTTTATAAGCAGGAGGCTATAGGACATTAGGAATTGTTACACTTCTTTCTTACTCTGATTCGTGCCATAGAGTTACTCTAGGAAAGCTCTCTTCTAACTCGTGCATTACACATTTGCAGACCATGCCTTCCAAACGCATTTTGAACTCGAGAAATGCCGTCAGCACCAAAATTTCCTCACCAAGGATGCCCTCATAGTCTGGGACAAGGATCAGGGTTCGGGTAGAGGATCCTGAGCCTATTACTTAGCCTGTTGTACACGTTCGATGAGTAGAAAAGAATATATGAGAGGGAAGAACCTTGGAACAAAAAGGCTAGGTCAATAGAACATGAACGTAGTCAACATAAGCAAGGAAATGGAAACAGGACCACCTTTCTACAAAAACCTTCGAGTTATGCGCCACCACCAGTGAGCGCACCCATATTTAATGACAGATATAATTTGAGGCCTAGGAGAAACCAACCCTTTAGGATCCGAAACCCTCCATCCCTAGGAAGTGTGGCTCAAGGTCCTAAAGGAAAGCCACCATATAGAGAGTGTGGAAAACTCCATTTGAGAAACTGTCGAAAGGGTACTTGATACGCCCAAATTACACTCCGAATAGAAGAGTAAAGCGGTCGTTGGTCAAATATAGAACTCAACCAGAGTTGAGGTCGATCCCACAGGGAACACGTAAGAATTATTCTATTAGTACCGGCTTTCAGTTGTAAATGCTATTCCCAAGATAAACAGGCATAAAGTAAATGGGGGTTGCGTTATTTAATTTAACTAACTGCGTAAAGTAATTAATAAAGATGCTCCGATTCTTAAACAGATAGAGAGAGGCTAGGGTTGTGTTCCCCATGACATACAATTACGACAACTAAACTGGATTTGTGAATTCGTTCCTAATGATGCATGCAAAATCTACAACTTAATTAATACCTAGGTCACCTTTCGGTCCTTTCTCGGTATATCTCACTCCTCTCCTCTCGGTCTCAGAGTGTCTGCAATACTAACCGTTGTTTCTGATCTCAGAATACCCTCACCTTTCGGTCTCAAGCACTTAGACTAGGTCCATGACCTTGAATCTCTGTTGTTAGACTCTTTTCCTAATCACTACATCCCTTTCGGGCATGTAGTGAATACAGGCTTACCCTAA
The DNA here is from genome assembly GCA_029948455.1 of Solanum rostratum. Lineage (NCBI taxonomy): Eukaryota > Viridiplantae > Streptophyta > Magnoliopsida > Solanales > Solanaceae > Solanum > Solanum rostratum. The sequence goes on along the minus strand of CM057053.1, from coordinate 7,875,271 downwards.
TGCGTCGACTCATTAAGTAGAAGTTAAAACGAAGAATCTAACAATACATGCTTTGTTTATTTGAACGAACTACCCCCAGTTTGCGTTATCTTAATTGGGTCGTCATGGTTCCCACAACCCTAGTTGTGGGTTTAGCCTAGCATACTGTTAATAATTTGCCCACAATGAGTAGAAGAAAACATAAAGATGGACTTACGATTGAAGAACAAGAATCCGCGTTACAAGCTTTGAACAATGATCACAAACGTGATTCTCTCGAATTACGAAAGCCAAACTAAAGTTTTTCTCCTTGTTCTCTCTAGTTTCTATCGTCAAAAACGAAGTCCCCTAATAAAATAAAATAACATCCTATTTATACAAAGCAAAAACTAAGTTGACATAATTTAGGAAAATAATTTCGGCACGGGGCACGGTCCGTTACACGGACCGTTTGAGGTGAGATGGTCCGTGTAAACGGACCGTCTGGTGGTTGGCTGTACCCACACGGTCCGTGACACGGCCCGTGTGGCGTGAGACGGGCCGTGTAGTTCTTCCGTGTCAATCCACTTGCACGAATTTTGATATTTTCGACGAAGGCCCTTCGAACTACGTCACTTACACGTCCCGTGACACGGTCCGTGTGGAGTGAGACGGACCGTGTGGATCCTCCGTATGAATCTCCTTGCACGCTTTCTTTAATTTTCGACGGGTTTGTCTTCCGAGCTACGTCAAGTACACGGTCCGTCACACGGTCCGTCTGGTGTCAGACGGGCCGTGTGGACTGACCGTGTGACTCGTGTCGTGCCACGGTCGGTCACACAGACCGTCTGGAGTGAGACGGCCCGTGTGGGCCTTCCGTGGTTCGACACTTGGCTTCGTTTTTTCACCCGTTCCTTGTGCTTTCCGCCATTTCCCATGCCTTAGTCATTTTCCTGCACAACATCAAAACATACCTATTAAACCAATAACACCGCTCGAGAACACCTAATAATTCTATGTTTTAAGCGTCGTAAAAGTCGTATTTTCATGACTCATCAACACCCTCAACTTAGAACTATTGCTTGTCCTCAAGCGATGACCAAAAACACATTACGACACACAAAAGACAAGTAATTAAAAAGAAATAAATAGCAACCCCTTTGTTCATTAGCCTCATGCTCCTCACGTATACTTGTAATGTGTGCGTATTCCAACAGACTATGATTTGATCGACCTAAACACGATACCATATCTCGTTGGCTCCTATTAAGACCTTGACTAAAGATAAGCCAGTTAGGTATAGCGCCCGAATAGTGCGGTGATAGTGCCCTTACTACAAAGAAGTCTCTCACACCATGAAATAATGTAGCACACAGAGACTGGAATGTAAGCACTCACGCTCAGAAAGAATTTTCAACCGACACACGAGTGTAGACCATATGCTTGCCTTTATTTTCACCACCTTAACTCTTGAATGACCTTTTCAGGATCACTTTAGGACTTCTAAGGCTTGTAACGTAGGCTCGGGCTTGGGTGAGATATATTTAAGATCAAAGTGACTAGTGTTTTGTTCCAAGGCCCTGCTTTGACTCAGCCACCACTTTTGGCTTCCCAAAATCTTTGTTTCCCCCTTTTTTTTTTTTTTTTTTTTTTATATATATAATTTTATTCACGTTCCCAAAAAAAAAAAAAAAATTTCTTTTGTTTTTCAACTTTTCTTCTCACCACTTGGATCTTTTCCATCCCTATTCTTCTGCTTTTCTTACAATAGCCACCCTCAACTTAGGATTTTAGCCCAAGTTGAGGTGCACAATGTCTTTTCAAGGACCAGGGCCAATATAAGCCACCCTCAACTTAGGCCTTTGGCCTAGGTTGAGGTTCACAATGTCCTTAAAGCGACCAGGGCCTAAGTATGGTTTACAGATAGATTGGAATACGGATTGGGTAGTAAGAAAGAAACGGTCTATTAAGGCTCAATTATTTGGTTCAAAGGGATAAACTTCATTTGGTTAATTCATTTCTTTAGGTTTAGTGACTTCTTAACAACAATGGCCTAAGATCCTTTCCTAATCCACTCATTCAATCGTTTTAGGGGGACCAACCAGGCAAGTTCTAGCTCACAAGTGTGTCAGTTAAATTCAAGCAAAAACACTCCCACACACATGGCACATATCCCCCACTATTCAGCACTACACAACACAGTCAGACTTCAATCGTTAATATGCCAACTAAACAATGTACATTGTGTTTTCAGAGGATCACAGAATCAGTCCGTATGGGACACACACCTACAAGTTCCGTGGATTTTCATTTTTCAAATTAATGAGGTTACTATAAACTCTTCTAACCACTTATCTTTACCACACAAAACAAACATAATAAACCTAAACATGCCAGTTCTACTAGATAATACACCTTCAGAGAAAAGAAACATGGCAAGAAAAACTCTTCAGGGTAACGATAAGATGCCCCACCCCCAATCAAAAAGCAGTGCAATGTCCTCATAGCACCAGAATAACCAATCAAAGCAACAAAATGGGAGCGGGACATACCTGGGACGCCTTAGGCGTCAAGGGAGTCATCATGGCCCGAACCAACTGGTGGGTCCTGGCAGGCAACATCATCAGCAGGCGCCCTAGTACTCCCAGAGGCTCCTGTCCGGGCAGCCTCATATGCGAGGCGCGCCTGCTCTTCCCGTGCAGCAGCCTCACGCCTCTGGGCCCTCAAAGCTTTTCGCAGCCTCCGTGCCTCCTCACGCTGTGGGTCCTCAGGTGGGCTAGTGCGTTGACTGCGACGCTTACCTTTGTCCGTATGTCCTGACGCTGGAGGAGGGGGTGCCGGGGCAGCAGGAGGTATGATCGGTATCCCCCAGCCTTCAGTCAGGCTCGGCTCCACCGGTGCACTGAACAATGATGCAAACGAATCGGGTGGTGGAGCCGGAGCGGGCCCGGTGCTGTTGTACCGTGCGTACAAATCGTCAATCTTGTCCTTCATGGCCCGCATTTCCTGCATCATCTGAGTCACTTCATCACCGGTCATGCTGCCAAACATGCGGCGAAGGTAGGCCTCCCACTGGTTAAACTGCTCTTGCAAACTCTGGATCTGGCCAAGAAGTTCAGCACGAAGTCGATCCTCAGCCAACTGTACATGAGTCTGCACCACCTGAGGCACCCGGACAACCATCTGGTCAACAATCGCCCGCGTCTGCCTCTGCTCTGTAACCATGCGGGCGAGGAGGTCGTAGGGGACATAAGTGTAGCCCGGATGCGTCTGAGGTGCTGCGCCACTAGCCCCGGGCTGCTCAGTATCGGTACCCGGCTGGGGGGCTGTGGGGAGCTCCTCAAAAGCCAACGGCTGCTGTGGGGGAGCCCGGGGGAGCTGTGTCGGAATCCCATGCCGCCGGGATCGACTGTGGTACAAGGGGTTGTCGATATCCTTAATCATAGCAATGTTGACAACACCCTTTGGAGCTATCTTCCGGTCCAAGAAGTGCGTGGTGGGAACACGGGCATGCCTGCATAGTGCCCGAATCAGGCATGGAAATGACATACCTGCGCGTTCGGAGAGGGCACGATCCTTTATCTCCATAGCAATGACACGACCCACGTTAATACCAAGGCGGGCCACCAAACTCGCGACCAACACAGCATGGGAGAGTTGGAGCGTGTTGTCGTTTACTGTGGGTCGAAGTCGGGCACGCACCACCGACCACCAAAACTTGGCGACAAATGTGAGGGAGGCTTTTGTAATAGGAATCTTGGGGTTAGTCACCCAAGGTGCCTCCACTCCCTGAAGTGCAATATGCTCCGCCATCCATTGTAACTCCCTAGTCCGGGTAGACGGGTCCGAGATCCTAACCTCATCAGTGACAGACACATAGTGAGAAATGAAGATCCCATCTGGTGGGGCACGGTAGTCTGGACCAAATAAAAAGCGGTTGATCGTCTCTGCCGAGATGTCAACCTGTGCCCCCCGGATGGTGACATAATCCCGATGAGATAGTTTGGCAGCAAGCCGCTTCTTCGCGCGTCTGGGCAGGTTGCCTTCTATGGATGCAAGCAGGCTGGCGGCATAGCTGGAGTAAAATTCGGCGATCATATCTGGGCCATAGTATCCAGGAGGGCTGGCCATCCATCCAAACTGATATGCTTCAAATGTATTCCGTATTTCCGGAATGGAGTCCAACTTGTCCACGAGGACCCGCATTTCTGGGATAATTGGCCTCCCCTGATAGCCGCCAGTACCCTTGGTGATGCCATTGACGTAGACCTCCTTAGCCCCAGGGACTGACCATCTCCTCCGCAAAAAGACCAGGAGCCACTTGGCGGTTTCCGGGTCAGAAGTCCGGGCAACCGCCTGCTGGGTGGCCTCATCGTCACTGTCGCGGAGGAGCAAAATATCCTCCTCTCCCCCTACATCGTGCTCGGCAGTGACTGGAGTGCCAGTCTCATCCTCCTGCTCTGGGACTGCAGCTTCCCCTGCCACCCCCGCTTCGGGAGCATCCTCCTCGGAATCTGACGCGATGTAGCGCCGCACTGGACGGGAACGGGCAGTGCGAGGGGGTGGTGCGGGCACAGCTGACCCGCCGTCAGAGTCATTGCCTGAGTCACTCCCCGCATTGTGACTGGAGGATTCGGTGATCGAATCCCGGAGACGTGACTCCTGCTCGTCTTGTCGTGGGCGAGGTCGTAGACGTGGGGCCATGGTAATCTTGAAGGAGGAAAATAGACTTGAGACTTGAAAAATTTGTCTAAGGATGGTGTGACGGATCGTGAAGCGAGTGCACAAACCGTGTGAGAAGAGATGGAGATTGTGGTGTTGTGAGGAAGAGAGTGAGGCGTGTGGGGGTTTTGAAAAAGAGAAAAATTTGAGTGTGGGAAAGAAAAATATGAAAAGAGGGTATAAATACCCAACTTTTCGTGGTCCAAGACATGTGGGAGAACGGGCCGTGCCACGTGGCACGCGCCGTGTCGTGGGTATGGGCGGCGGTGCTTGGTCCCGAGACGCACGCCAAACGGTCCGTCAGACGGACCGCTTAACGTTAAACGGCCCGTGTTGTGGGCCGTTTGGTGACACGAACCGCGGCTCTCACACGGTTCGACGCACGGGCCGTTTATCGTCACACGGACCGTGTGAGAGTGCCGTGTGCGGTGCCTTGGGGTGATTTCACTCACCTGAAGGGGACGCCTCAACGGGCCGTTACACGGTCCGTCTGGTGTCGGACGGTCCGTGTAAACGGGCCGTTCGGTTCCCCTTGGGAAATTTGGACCTTCCTTTTTGCCCGTACGCCTAATTGGCCTTCCTTGCCACCATGTGCATCCTTCCCTGAGACAACAAATAAGCCAAGAAAAATCATAAGTCAGTGTACTTTTCCCTCGCAAGAATAAATTAAATATATATATATATATATATATATATATATATATATATATATATATATATTTTTTGATGGGTTGCCTCCCATTTAGCGCTTGGTTTAACGTCACGGCTCGACGTGAAGGTCTTGACTACTCAGACTTCGTCAAGATGGAGAACCTCTATCACCGAGGATTCCTCTGCAGCGCCCAAGTACTTTTTTACGCGCTGCCCATTAACCTTGAAGCGGTGTCCGTCACCCGTTTCTAACTCAACTGCTCCATTAGTCAGCACTAGTGTGATCTTGTACGGGCCAGACCACCTTGATTTCAGCTTCCCTGGAAATAGCCTCAATCTGGAGTTGTAGAGTAGCATTCTATCACCAACATCAAAACTTCGTGGGGCAATGAGCTTATCGTGGTAAGCCTTCATCTTATTCTTGTACAGAGCAGCACTCTCGTAAGCTTGTAGACGAAACTCGTCCAGCTCATTCATCTGGTCCAACCTCATGTGGGCTGCCTCCTTCCAATTCATATTCAGGGCCTTGAGGGCCCACAATGCCTTGTGCTCCAACTCAATTGGTAGGTGACAGGCTTTACCGAACACCAGCTGATATGGAGACATACCAATGGGTGTCTTATAAGCTGTCCTATAGGCCCACAATGCGTCATCTAATTTCCTAGCCCAGTCCGTTCTTGTGGCGTTCACAGACTTGGTCAGGATCTCCTTAATTTCCCGGTTGGATACTTCGACCTGTCCACTTGTCTGCGGATGATAGGGTGTGGCCACCTTGTGTTGGCGTACCCCATATTTTGCCAGTACAGCCCGAAAGGACGAGTTGCAGAAGTGGGAGCCCCCATCACTAATGATAGTTCGGGGAGTCCCAAACCTAGCAAAGATGTTCCGTCTCAGGAACTGTACCACACTCTTACTTTCGTTGTTAGGTAGCGCTATTGCCTCCACCCATTTGGAGACGTAGTCCACAGCCACCAAGATATACTTCATCCCATACGAGCTCACGAACGGGCCCATGAAGTCGATGCCCCATACATCAAACAGTTCCACCTCCAAAATGGGGGTCATGGGCAACTCTTGACGCCTTGAAATGTTCCCTTGGCGCTGACACTGGTCGCACCCCTGCACCAAATCATGGGCATCTTTATAGATGGTGGGCCAGTAGTACCCACACTGCAGGATCTTCTTGGCAGTTCTGGCACCACCATGATGCCCCCCCACTGGAGAGGAGTGGCAGGCTTCCAGGATGCTCAACATTTCTGCCTCAGGGACACATCGTCGGATGACCCCATCTGCGCATGTTCTGAATAGATATGGATCATCCCAAAAGTACCTGCGCACATCATGAAAAAACTTTTTCCTCTGGTGAGGGTTAAGGCCTTCCGGCATAATATCGCTCACCAGGAAGTTAGCAAAATCAGCATACCAAGGGACTAGGTCCGCAGAAGCGGCTAATACCTGCTCATCGGGAAACGAGTCATCGATGTCCACCCACTCATTGGCCCGGGCTGCGTCCTCTAACCTGGAGAGATGGTCCGCGACTTGATTCTCCGTGCCTTTACGATCTTGGACTTCGAAGTCGAACTCCTGTAACAAGAGCACCCATCTGATTAAGCGAGGCTTAGCGTCCTTCTTGGCCATGAGATACCGGAGTGCGGCGTGGTCAGTGTGGACGATCACCCTCGTGCCCAGTAGATATGCTCGAAACTTGTCGAAGGCATACACTACGGCTAGCAACTCCTGCTCTGTGACAGTGTAATTCCTTTGAGCCTCATTCAGCGTCTTACTGGCGTAGTAGATAGGATGGAAAATTTTGTTCCGCTTCTGTCCCAGCACAACACCCACAGCAACTCCGCTCGCGTCACACATCACCTCAAACGGAGCGTCCCAGTCAGGAGCAACCACTACAGGCGCTGAAATGAGCTTCAGTTTTAAGGTCTCAAACGCTTGTCGACATGCATCGTCAAAGTGGAACTTAACATCCTTCTCCAACAGTTTGCACAATGGATGTGCAATCTTAGAGAAATCTTTAATAAACCGGCGATAGAATCCCGCATGCCCAAGGAAACTCCGGACCCCTTTGACCGAGATAGGAGGCGGCAATTTCTCAATGACCTCAATCTTTGCCTTGTCCACCTCTATCCCCTTTTCTGACACCTTATGACCAAGGACTATGCCCTCCTTGACCATGAAGTGACACTTCTCCCAATTCAGAACCAACTGGGCCGCTTCACAGCGCTGCAGTGCCTTGCTAAGGTTCTGCAAACAATCATCAAAAGAATCACCCACTACGGAAAAATCGTCCATAAATACCTCAAGGGTGTCTTCGACCATGTCTGAAAAGATGGACATCATGCAGCGTTGAAAAGTAGCTGGGGCATTGCAGAGCCCAAACGGCATCCTCCTGAAAGCAAACGTCCCATACGGGCACGTGAAGGTGGTCTTCTCCTGATCTTCTGGGGCTATTGAGATCTGGTTGTACCCCGAGTATCCGTCGAGGAAGCAATACCATCCTCGCCCTGCTAGCCTGTCTAGCATCTGATCCATGAACGGCATGGGGAAGTGGTCCTTTAGAGTCCATTTGTTCAACTTCCTATAGTCCATGCACACTCGCCATCCGGTGACAGGTCTCAGTGGGACGAGCTCGTTCTTGTCATTAACGACCACTGTCATGCCCCCCTTTTTGGGGACGCACTGTACTGGGCTCACCCACTTGCTGTCCGAGATTGGATACACCACCCCAGCATCCAGCCACTTAATGATCTCCTTCTTCACCACCTCTTGCATGGGTGGGTTAAGCCTTCGCTGATGCTCAATGCTAGGCACGCAGTCATCCTCGAGCTTGATTTTATGAGTGCAGATGCCTGGAGGGATGCCAATTATGTCAGCAATGGTCCATCCAATGGCGCGCTTGAACTTCTGTAGGACCCCCAACAATGCCTCCACCTGATGTTCCTGAAGATCTGCAGCCACAATCATAGGAAGAGTGTTGTTAGTACCTAAAAATGCATACCTGAGGTGTTGCGGCAGCTCCTTGAGCTCCAGAACAGGCGGTTCCTCAATAGAGGGTTTCGCCGGAGGTGTTGGCCTATTTTGCAGATCCAAGTCCAACTTTCTTGGCACGAACGGTCTGGTCCCCATGCCCTGCAAGGCATAGATGGTGTCGTTGTACCCCTCAACACCATCTTTTGAGAAGTTCATCAGCACTGCTGCCAGTGTGTCCACAGTCATCTTTTCCTCCAAGGAGGCTTCAGAAACATCTTCGTCATCAATGTCCAGAATGGACATCACAGCTAACTCTTTAGGCCTTTTCATGGCAGCACACACACTGAATTTCGCCTCTTCGGTGTTTAACCGGAATGTGAGTTCACCTCGCTCAACGTCCACCAGTGCCCTGCCGGTTGCCAAAAATGGCCTTCCAAGTATGATTGGTACCTCAAAGTCCACTTTACAGTCAAGGATGACAAAGTCGGCAGGGAAGATGAACCTTCCCACCCGAACAAGGACATCGTACAGGATTCCCACGGGCCGCTTTACTGATCTATCCGCCATCAATAGCCGCATGGTCGTGGGTGTGGGGGCTCCCAAGCCCAACTGCTGGTAAACTGCCAACGGCATCAAATTAATGCTGGCGCCTAGGTCACAAAGCGCCCGTGCAAAGTCATAAGCACCAATGGTGCATGGGATGGTGAACGCCCCCGGATCTCCCTTCTTTTCTACCAAAGATCTTGTAGCGATGGCGCTACAGTGGTGTAAATTATCGACTGGCTCGATTGTGGCTGTCCTCTTCTTAGTAATTAAGTCCTTCATGAACTTAGCATAGCCAGGCATTTGTTCAAGCGCTTCCACCAGAGGTATGTTCACAGACAACTCCTTTAACATGGATAGGAACTTCTGGAATTTGCCGTCCTCCGCCTTCTTTTGCAGCCTTTGGGGAAATGGTGGCCTTGGTTTTGGGATGGCTGGCAGACTTGGGTGACTGGGGGAGTCTGTCACTACTGCCTTCTTGGTCACCTCGGGTTCTGCTACCACCACCTCAGGTTCATCACTCCCAATGTCTACCTGACCCTCCATAGGGCCAGGCATGTTGTCATCGACTTTCACCTGACCTGCATTAGAAACAGCAACTGGGTTAGCAAGTACCTGACCACTTCTCGTGGTGATCGCCATACAGTGGCCATCGTTCTTCGGGTTTTGCACTGTGTCACTCGGGAGTGACCCAACTTTCCTCTGATTAAACGCCGCCGAAAGCTGTCCCATCTGCTGCTCTAACTGCTTGATTGAGGTGGAGTGCGAATCTACCAGCTGCCTAACATTGGAAATTTCGCTCTTAACATCTCGCACCCCTGCCTCAGTGGCCTCCACTTTGCTTAGGACTTTTGTCATCATATCCTCTAGCTTGGAGTTGCTGCCGCCCTCGTTCTGGCGATCACGGGTTCTGTAGCCATCCCTGTTCTGCCAGTTCCCTTGGTAATTCTCCCGATTGAAGTTCCGACCTTGGTTACCGGAGTTGAAACCTCGGTAACCCCCCTGACTACCAAGAAACTGTGCTTCCTCATCATATTCGCTGCCTTGATCGTCATACCTGGGTAGTGCTTCCATTGCTTTGACTTTCTCAGTGCTCCCACCAAGGAACTTCTTTGACAGCAAATCAATTTGTGTCCGCATATGGGCCATGTCCTGGTCCCGTTCTTCCTCCTTCTTGCGCTGCGCCTCACTCATCTCAAATACCATCCCTGAGCAGTCTGCCTCTCTAGTGTACCATGCCCTGTTGTTCTTTGCCACTTGGTCTAAGATGACCACGATGTCCGGGAAAGTCCTGGACATATATGACCCTCCACAAGCTGCATCAATGATAGGCTTGGTAACGAAGTTGCAGGACCTGTAGAAGACTGCCTTCAAGTGTTCATCAGTGAGATGGTGATTTGGGCACTGTTTGAGCTTTTGCCTAAATCTTTCCCAAGACTGATACAGCGCTTCGTTCGGCATTTGTTTATGGGATCCGATCTCATCTTTGAGTTTCAATTGCCGTGAAGCAGGGAAGAATCGTTCCAGAAAGGCCTCCTTTAGTTCCCCCCATGTGCGGATGGAATCGTGGGGGAGCTCGTTTAGCCACCTTATTGCCTCCCCAGACAGAGACAATGGGAATAACCTCAGCCTCAACGCTTGCTGGCTAACTCCTGGAATTTCGGAGGACTGACAGGTAGCTAAGAAATTAATCAAGTGCTGATTTGCATCCTCGGTGGCCGCTCCAGTAAACATCCCCTTCAACTGTAACATCTGCAGCATGGTGCTGGTGATCGTGAATTTGATCCCAGCAGGCAGTGGTGGGAGTACTATCGCCCCAGTAGACCCGGCATCATCATCATCATCTAGCACAGCTGGCGGGTACTGAGGGCCTTGAGGTCTCACCGGAGGTTGGTGTTGCTGAGGTGGTACAAGTGGTACCTGGCGAAGTGGTGCTGCTGGTGGTACCACGTTACCAGCAAGATCATCCACACCCAACCCATCCTGACCTCCAGCTGCAGGATTCACTGCCAACTCCCTCTGCCTTGCTGCTTCACGATCTTGGGCGTTCATTCTGCGAACTGACTTGGTAAGCTCCGGATCGTAGGGAATAAGTGTTGCACCCTTGCTTCGGGTACTTGGCATGCAAAGCTGAGCCCCTACAAAGACAAAAACAAAAAAAAACAAAGTAAAATCAGGGACTAGACTTACAAGCTGAAAGTAGCAACTAATAGACTAGTTTCTTGCCGCGTTCCCCGGCAACGGCGCCAAAATTTGATACGCCCAAATTACACTCCGAATAGAAGAGTAAAGCGGTCGTTGGTCAAATATAGAACTCAACCAGAGTTGAGGTCGATCCCACAGGGAACACGTAAGAATTATTCTATTAGTACCGGCTTTCAGTTGTAAATGCTATTCCCAAGATAAACAGGCATAAAGTAAATGGGGGTTGCGTTATTTAATTTAACTAACTGCGTAAAGTAATTAATAAAGATGCTCCGATTCTTAAACAGATAGAGAGAGGCTAGGGTTGTGTTCCCCATGACATACAATTACGACAACTAAACTGGATTTGTGAATTCGTTCCTAATGATGCATGCAAAATCTACAACTTAATTAATACCTAGGTCACCTTTCGGTCCTTTCTCGGTATATCTCACTCCTCTCCTCTCGGTCTCAGAGTGTCTGCAATACTAACCGTTGTTTCTGATCTCAGAATACCCTCACCTTTCGGTCTCAGGCACTTAGACTAGGTCCATGACCTTGAATCTCTGTTGTTAGACTCTTTTCCTAATCACTACATCCCTTTCGGGCATGTAGTGAATACAGGCTTACCCTAATGCGTCGACTCATTAAGTAGAAGTTAAAACGAAGAATCTAACAATACATGCTTTGTTTATTTGAACGAACTACCCCCAGTTTGCGTTATCTTAATTGGGTCGTCATGGTTCCCACAACCCTAGTTGTGGGTTTAGCCTAGCATACTGTTAATAATTTGCCCACAATGAGTAGAAGAAAACATAAAGATGGACTTACGATTGAAGAACAAGAATCCGCGTTACAAGCTTTGAACAATGATCACAAACGTGATTCTCTCGAATTACGAAAGCCAAACTAAAGTTTTTCTCCTTGTTCTCTCTAGTTTCTATCGTCAAAAACGAAGTCCCCTAATAAAATAAAATAACATCCTATTTATACAAAGCAAAAACTAAGTTGACATAATTTAGGAAAATAATTTCGGCACGGGGCACGGTCCGTTACACGGACCGTCTGAGGTGAGATGGTCCGTGTAAACGGACCGTCTGGTGGTTGGCTGTACCCACACGGTCCGTGACACGGCCCGTGTGGCGTGAGACGGGCCGTGTAGTTCTTCCGTGTCAATCCACTTGCACGAATTTTGATATTTTCGACGAAGGCCCTTCGAACTACGTCACTTACACGTCCCGTGACACGGTCCGTGTGGAGTGAGACGGACCGTGTGGATCCTCCGTATGAATCTCCTTGCACGCTTTCTTTAATTTTCGATGGGTTTGTCTTCCGAGCTACGTCAAGTACACGGTCCGTCACACGGTCCGTCTGGTGTCAGACGGGCCGTGTGGACTGACCGTGTGACTCGTGTCGTGCCACGGTCGGTCACACGGACCGTCTGGAGTGAGACGGCCCGTGTGGGCCTTCCGTGGTTCGACACTTGGCTTCGTTTTTTCACCCGTTCCTTGTGCTTTCCGCCATTTCCCATGCCTTAGTCATTTTCCTGCACAACATCAAAACATACCTATTAAACCAATAACACCGCTCGAGAACACCCAATAATTCTATGTTTTAAGCATCGTAAAAGTCGTATTTTCATGACTCATCAGTACTAAGGAATGTTATAAGTATGGCCAAGTGAGTCACTTTTAGAGAGATTGTCCAAAGTGGGCCAACAAAGTTTAACCCTCTACACCAACACTAACACCACCAATTAGAAAAAATCATAAAGGTGTTATTTTTGGCATGAGGGGGACAACAAACCGGTTGTATGCCGTAGGTAATCGTCAAGATCAGGAAGATTCTCTAGATATTGTGACGGGTATGATTTGAGTCTTTACTCTTGATTGTTATGTGTTGATGGATCCTTGTGCCACCCTATCGTTGTGTCTCTTTATGTGGCTAGTAGATTTGATAGAACTCCCTAGTGTATTCCTGAACCTTTCAGTGTATCTACTCCTATTGGTGATATTATTCTAGCCGAGAGGGTCTATAGAGAGTGTTATATGCCAATATATTAGAGAATACCATGGCCAACTTAGTTGAGCTAATCAAGATACACCCTAGGCTCCTTACCCGAAACTTTCTTTTGATGTTATACATGAGAGGGAAACTTGTTACCTTTAAAATTTCAATGTTATCACCTAAGAGTGTGATTTGTAGTTTTGTAAACCATAAGTAGAATGGTTATCCTGGAGCTAGAAGGATGATGATGGAAAGAAAGAGACTAGATAGTGAGAGTGGTGATTAATTGAGGCTTGTAACTAGAGTTACGTGTCTAGGTAAGTAATGTGGTGATGATTCGATTCCCATAAGTTTTGAAGAAAAAGTAACAAGTATTATTTGATTTTCCAGATGAGGTATAGAGAAAGAGTTATTGTTAGGATGAGTTAGAGTATGCTCAAACTAGAAAGAGGATTATGTTAATGTATTATAGTATTTGTGGGGGAAAATATGGATGTGGAATAGGGGAATGAAGTGCTTTCAAGGTGATAGATCTATATTAAGCTTATGATTCTAAAGGGAGAGCCCCATGAGATTCATATAGTTATGAACTTAGCCAGATAAGGAGGTATAATGAAAAGGTGAATGATATTTGAGTTATGAATAAGAGACGTGTTGATTGATTATTCGCTAAAAGATTTTAGTAGGCTTGTGCTCCCAATTTCTACCTAGTTGGGTATAATATGAAAGAAGTATGTGATGCATGTTATCACTAGACCCTAATCTTGAATTGTTGAGAAACATTGTGAAAAGGGAGATAGCATTATGAGAGTGATAGTGCTAGTTGGGAGATTTGCCTTAACAAGCTTGACATAGCACATGCCAGAGATTAAGATATCAACTTGCATCAAGTGAGATGCTATGAGTGTGCATGTATATGAACTTTAGATGTAAATGGTGAATTGAGCACAAATCATTAAGTTAGAAGAGTCTTAAGATATGTATTTAAATTAGTGCAAAGTTGTGTGAAGCTCTAAGTTATGATTTACCCTGAGTGCCTACATAGTATATCTGAGCTGAACGTGATTGATTCTGATGTCATTCTTGGCATGGACTGACCTTAGGCTTGTTATGACACCGTTGAGTGAAAAATTTGAAACCTCAAGCTTTGAATGTTAAATTGTGCTTACCATTGAATGGAAAGATAATAGTGTTGGCTTTTGCTAAAGGGGGAGATGATGAGTTCCTCTTTGTCCCGATAGCGATATTAATGATAGTAGACTGAGTAGAGTAGATAAGAGAGAGAGGGTGTTTCCCGATGGTGTACTTGTCCCTATAAGGGTAGGGGTGTAGAGGAGGAGTGAGATGAGATTTTGCGATGTGCAATAGATAGATAAGAGTATGTTGGTTTGTCTATAAGTGAGAACTCATATGATGATGGAGGTAGAAGTCCTAAGTAGGCTTGACAATTCTTAGATATAGCTAAAAATGGTTAGAGTGATAGGCTTGAATGTGTGGTTGTCATTATGTGAGTGTATTAAAGTGATGAGAACTAGCAGTTTCTCTAAGTAAAAGTCACTATGGAAATATGAAACATAGATTTTGAGGGGTTAAATTGGTATAAGTATGATCATCTTAGAACTAGTACCTTGGGACTTAGAGCTAGGCTTGGACATGGTAAGAGGATGCAGTCAGACATAGGCTTGGATGGGAGTTATAGGTTTTTGTTAAGGAAGTGTGATATTCTAGAAGAGGATTGGAGTCGAGATGAGTTGCTAAGCTTCAGAGCTACCAGTAGTGTTTGATATGTTTGGATGGTCCTATTCCTACATCAGGCCAGTATTTCTCTTTCAAGTCATGAGGAATAATGATGGGTGCGGTTGGGATTTTAGCCCTTTCCGCATCCCTGGTACGATGTCATTTAGTAAGTGAGTTTTCTATCATTGAATTAATTGGACCACACTTAGGGCCCCAAGGTATGTAGAGAGCGAAAGTGGTGTGAAGGGGAGAGACTTAGAGTTTGAGGTTTATGTTAGGTGTAAGTGGAGGTGCCATCTATGGAGGGTGTAATGAGATTCGGGAAGAAGAGAAAGTTGAGTCCTCGATACATTGGTCCCTACCAAATTGTGAAGAGAGTGGAAAACGTAGCTTATGAGATGGAGCTAGCACAAGAGCTAGTGGCCATCTATCTGGTCTTTCACATTTCTATGCTTAATAAGTGTTTGGAAGATCCGTCCTTGGTTGTGCCTGTTGAAAGCATTGGAGTGAAGGATAGTTTGAGTTATGAAGAGATCCCAATCCAAATTCTTGATCGTCAAGTTCGCAAGTTAAGAACTAAGAGGTTGTGTCTGTAAAAATGTTGTGGAGAAGCCAATCTATAGAAGAAACGACTTGGGAAGTAGAGGAGGATTTGAAGGTTAGGTACTCACATTTGTTCTTGCCTACTGATGAGGAAGAAGTTGGCGATAATGATTCATTTCTATTCTTTGAGTTCCTTTCTATTCCGAGTTTGAATGGCGATAGTATCCTAGAGTTTTATTGATGAATTGTTTGATGTGTTGATTTCTTACTTGCCTAATTACTTGATTGATTGACTTGCATGAGTGATTGGTGAACCACTTGATTATTAGAGTCCTTGATAGGATTTGTGCCTTGACTAGGTCCCTAGATCGATCTTCATTCGAAGACGAATGATCCCAAGGGAAAGATGTTGTAATACCCCCCCCCCCCATATTCATTCTACCTAGTCTAGTTAAATGCCCTAGAAAAGTTGAGAAAATGACTTAGAAAAAGTCATCGAGTTACTATGCTATTGAGAAATTGAGTTGTTTGATGTGTTGATTTCTTACTTGCCTAATTACTTGATTGATTGACTTGCATGAGTGATTGGTGAACCGCTTGATTATTAGAGTCCTTGATAGGATTTGTGCCTTGACTAGGTCCCTAGATCGATCTTCATTCGAAGACGAATGATCCCAAGGGAAAGATGTTGTAATACCCCCCCCCCCCCCCCCATATTCATTCTACCTAGTCTAGTTAAATGCCCTAGAAAAGTTGAGAAAATGACTTAGAAAAAGTCATCGAGTTACTATGCTATTGAGAAATTGAGTTGAGCTATTTTGAGGTAAGTCAAAGAGATGAGCTTGAGTTGATTTTCATGATCATACTTTAGTCTTGGAAGGAGTACTGAGCACGAGCGGGTGAGAGGATAATACCCTAGAACTACATCGCTAGCGTAGGATAGTCGTGTAGTTAACTCTGGCGGCTCATGTCCCAACAGATGGACATTCTCTTTGGATGCGAAGGAGAGAGGTTGACGTCCTTTACCTTGGCAAGTTTCGGACGGGCGTGACAACGACGTCGACATATTTGTGCATCATCAAACTCACGGTGGTGGGAGTTATGTCGGTTAGAGAAACTTCCAAGCAACACTTGACTCAGCATATTATATTTTAAACTGAGCTGCATGAAAACTAAGTCTTTTTCCAAAACATGGTTTCTAAACTTTAAACTTGCACTATTTATTGAGTTAAGTTATGAGTCGATAGGTAGAGTCCTGAGTCGAGTCGATTGTTTTGAGTTTGAGCTTTATCTGTTTCTTTGAGCCATTTTACATACTAGTATATTTCATGTACTGATGCCCATTTGGGTCTGCATCGTTAATGATGCAAATACAGGTGATAGAGGACTTTAGCAAGCACACCGTTGAGTTTCAGTTTTCGTACTTCCAGAGTTGGTAAGCCCTCTTTGCTTCTCGTAGGAGCCTTTTTACTTTTCTATTGAGTACTTTATTTTTTTTTCTTTGAGTTGGGGTAGCCATGACCAGTCATAGTACCACCTAGATGTTCAGAGGTGGAGGCTTCATAGATTTCTAATAGGACAGTGTTGAGTACTTTTATTTTCCAAACTTGGTCATTACAAATTATTTTATAAGAGCTTTATTATTTCATTGATGTCTTTTATTTGAATATTTCTTCCGTTGTCAAGTTAGATGTGACGATGAGACCAGGTGATTCTCTTGGAGAATCAACAATGGTCTTCAAGGGCCGGCCGCGCCAAGGATATCCTCCCGGGGCGTGACAATATCTCAGTTTTTGCTATACTATTTTTAAGTGGTAGTTTGATAATTCAAAATTTGCAATTTTAAGGCACGTAATTTAAGGGATGGACAAGAATTGAAATTGTATAACAATATCTATCAAAATAAAAAAATTATCTTTATACAATGAATGCAGCTGAATAGCCACCTAAATTATAGTGATGCATGGTAATTAACACAATCATAGCTATTGAACAATATTAACCCTTAAACTGTAGTCATTTCTGTAAGTTTCTCATTATTATATTTAAGACGACCCATCAATGAACATATTTCCAACTTGACCCACTCCATCAACTCCTCCCCTTAATTTTTTTTAATAAAAATCTTTTAGGAAAACTTTTTGAAAAATTTACCTCGACTCCTCCCTTTCCTTCCCCCTCCAAACTACCAATTCGTTCCCGAAAAGAGTTTAGATATTATTTTTATTTTTATGAAAAAAAAATTCTATCTCACCCCATTTAATCTTTCGCTTTCATTTTTTTTATTTTGTGTTATATATATATATATGTTCCTTCTATTTTAAAAAGAATGACTATTTTTTATTTTAGTCTGTTAAAAAAATGATCTCTTCCCTTTTTTGGCAAAACTTTCATTTCAACTTTTCACAGGGCATGTTTAAGGCCACAAAATTAATGCATTTTGTTATATTTGACATAACTTTAATTTACAAACTACAAAATAAAAAAGTCTTGTTTATTTTTTTAAAGCTCGTGCTAAGTCAAAGTAGATCATTCTTTTTGAAACGGAGAAAGTGTGTGTGTGTGTGTGTATATATATGAAAGTATTTTTTTTTGTATTTACGTAATGAATACAACTGAAATGAAAATTTTATTTTTTTTAAAAATATTTTTCTAAAAATATATGTATCTAACTCAAAAATAGAAAAATAAAAAAAAATGAAAGCAGAGGAATAAGAGGGCTGAGATAGAATTTTAAAAAATAATATTATAAAAAAATGGAAGGGGGGAAGTGGATGAAATAAGACTTTTTTGAAAAAAAAAATATTAAAAATATATATATAAATTAAAAAAAAAATTAGGGTTGGGGTACGGTAGGAGAAGGTGGTAGAGTAGGTCAAGAAAAATATTAAAAATTATTTTTTAAAAAAATATTATTTTTGAGACGGAATAGTGATAATCTTTAACTTTTACTTTCTCTGTTTCATTTTATATGACTTACTTTTCTTTTTAGTCAGTCTCAAAAAGAAAGACATATATCTATATTTAGTGACAATGGAACTTTAGAATACTCATTTTACCCTTAATAAAATAATTTTTAGCTATACAAATATCTATGGCTTATTTTAGACCATAAGTTTCAAAAATTTGTCTTTCTTTCTTAAACTCTATGTCAAATCAAAGTAACTCATATTAATTGGGACGAAGGGGGGCAGTTAATACGAATAATTTATGTAATTTTGTCAAGTTTGAATGTTTTGTCGACACAGAGTGTTATATAATATATATATATATATATATATATATATATATATATATATATATATATATATATATATATATATATATATATATATACGTACAATATCAAGTGTATTTCTCAAACTAAAGAATGATAGTTCAGCTTTGAAGGAGATAGCTGAATCTGATATTTCTATTTTTTTCCTCTTTTTCACATATATTAATTCGATATTTTTCAAATCTATGCTTATTTTTAACTCCTCGAAGCATTTCGTCGATATTTCCTTTTCTCATTTTGAGTGCCTAGATATCCACTTATATCGAAAATATGCATGGGAAAAAAGGTGTTGATAATTAGAGGTGTTGAGCTTTCACTATCCTAAAATCCCTCTTAATTTTCAACCTAGAAAATTAATTAACAGACTTTTCATTAATGCCATACATGGTGTGACATCTCTATTAAGACAAATATAATATGAATTTTACTAATGCAAAACAACTATGATCTTGTGGAACAAGAAGTCAACAAGTCAACTATGATCTTATATATATATATATATATATATATATAAAAGTATTATCATATTGAACTTTTGTAAAAGATATTCATTTTGCTTTTGATTTGAAAAATTAGGTATATCTTTATAATTATTATATCTGATTTAAAAGAAACTTATAATCTTCTAATGGCTGAAGTCATATGCGGCTCTTAAAGTGTCTGCATAATTCACTTAAACATATTAACTAAGATTAATACCTATTGAACACTTTAAACTATTTAAAAATTGTTCCTATTGGACTCTTTTGATATTCACTACAAAAAATATTAAGAAAGTGGAACACATTCGCAAATGACGTGGCGAAACGACTATTAAAAAATAACATATGGCACTCAGCCTCCCAAAATTATAGGAAATATACATTTTTGTTTACAATTATTTCAACTATATTTTCTAATTTTTTTTAAAATAGGAAAAATGAAAATGCCAAACTATTCCAGGCGGCCTCGGCCAACTTTTCTTTTTTATGATGATAATAAGACATCGGCCAACTTTTCTTTTTTATGCATAAAAATCTGTTGACATTTTTCCTCTTTCTTTATATATATTTGACTAATTGATTCAAGTTTAGATATTTAATAGGTACATATTTTTGAATAATTTAAATGTTCGATAGATATTAATTTTAATTGAGGTGTGTAAGTAAAATATATCACGAACATATGAGTTAAGCCTCTTATTATTGTTTGGGCCCCTTAAACTTGATATCTAAGGCTTTTGCCTTTTTTTATTTGTCTCTAGAAGTCATATATGAAAACATTGTTTTTTTTCTCATTCACGTGTCATGACTATTGTTGTGAATATATTAGACTTCACACCTGAAATTGACCATTAATTTATGAAATATTTTTCACTTATTTGCATATATATTTGCATAATTGTTGTTGTAAAATTTGTGTTTATTTGTTGTGTGGCTTTGTGATCACCAAACATCGAATACTTCGTATGAAGTTTGGCATGATTTGTTAAGATTAACTTTAGATATTTTTACTTGTATATAATTGAGGATGTAACGAAATCAAACTTCAAACATTTTTTATAGAAAACTTGTCAAGACTAACTTCAGACATTTTATTATTAAATTTATGATCTTAATAAGACTTTAGATATATAATAATTTGTCAAAAACAACTTAAGACATTCTTTAAATTAAAATTCAATTACTTTATGGATATGAAGCAAATTGATATATTCATCTTTTCTCACTTATTCAAGGAATATAATAACTCTAAGCTGATATCTTACCTACCTAAGGTGTTCATATTAAATTTTCTATTTTCTTAATGTTGATATTTTGTCATATATATGTTTTTTTTTTATTTTTCACCCGCTATTCGGTATCCATATTGGAGTCCAACTAAATTCGGATTCGTGCCGGGAAGTCCAACTTTGGAGGTAAAGTACTTCCTAACAAAAGCTACTTCGTACCCAAAGGGACTCGAACCTGAGACCTTTAGGGGATAAAGTGCTCTGTCAGTCATATATTTTGTCATATATGATTGAAGTGTATGTAAATATTGGTTAAATTTCAATTACGGATATGTCTGGAATGCAGTTTTCTTCTATCTATGAATATAAATTTATTCTTCGAATTTCAATAATCCAACACGTGATTCAACACCTAAAAATCTATTTCAAATAATCCCAAATTTATAATAAAAAATTTATATTTCATAAAAATAGATTTTAATCATTAATTTGTCAAAATAATAATGAATCTTGCAAGCTCATTTTTCAATAATGGTGAATTGTCATTCTTTTCGAGACTTATTTGATTTAATGACACATTTTTACATTTGAAATGTAAAAATATTATATTTATTTCAATATACACTTTATCGAATAAATATATCTCGTCTTTCTCCTCTCTTACTCGTCTTTCTCCTTTTCCCAATTCTATAGTTCTCTGTATTTATGTTTCACAATTTCAAGCATGTATATATCCAATATCAAATATGCAATAATTTATCTCGTGTATCTGTGCATATCAATTTCATCCATGTGCCCAATATCAGTTTTACGTATACAGTATTAAAAAAAAAAGTAATTACATTACTACCCTACTTTATTTATCTTATTTACTATTTATCCCTACCTTTTCAAAATATTTCATAATTTGCTTTCACTCCTCCCAATATCTTCCTACATCCATATCTTCATCATTTTATTATGTTTTAATTCTCTATTCTTATCATGATACTAAATCTGCAAATCAATGTTAACACTAATATCTTATAAGTCATCAATTGTTTGTGATACTTTCCTGTAATATTCTTTGAATTATTTACTATCTTGGTACTTGAAAATCTAATTATTAATGTATCTAATACTTGAAAATACTGATATTTGAAAACAATGATACCTTAAAAGTCACTAATATTTGTAATACTTTATTTTAGTACTTTTTAAATTATTTATTGTCCTGGTACCTGAAAATCTAATTGTTAATGCATCTGATACTTGAAAACAATGATTTTTTATAATTCATTTTAGTATTGTTTAGTTATTTATCATCCTGATACTTGAAAATATAATTATTAATACTTCTGATACTTGAAAACATCGATACCTTAAAAATCACCAATTGTTTGTGATACTCTATTTTAGTACTTTTTTAGTTATTTATTGTCCTGATACTCAACACTAATACTTGAAAATCTAATTATTAATATATTTGATACTAAATCAATTTATAATCCATATACTAGATTGTCAAAAAAAAAAAAATTGTAGTAATTTTGAACAAATTTTAAACAAACACTTTTTTGAACTCAAATGCTAAAAAAAAAATATTCAAAATTTTATGTATAAACTTCGAATTCAAGTGGATAAGAAATTTTTTATACTTTATTCTAGTATTTGATCGTATGAGAGAGAAAAAAAAATTGAATTGGAGAAGCTGTTAGGAAGAAAAGCTTCATTATTAATTAACGCAGCATGATTCATGGAACCGAAATTGAATTAATTATATGTTTTGTTCCTTTTTATCTTAACAGAATTAGTAATTAAAGTATTTGACACTAAAGTAATTAAAGTATCCAAACTACCAGTTTTTTAAGAGATTTATGTAAATAGTGTTAAAGTAGAGAAAAATTGTTATTATCTCTTTACACTATGCGATTTTGGTAATACTTAAAAAAAATGCATTGATGTATCGAATGTATCTAATTACATATTAGTTTTAAGAGGATACTAATACATCTAGAATATTGGCGATATCTCTAGTGTATATGTATATAAATACACCTATTTGATATAAAAAAAAATATGTGCATTTGATATCAAATTTGTAATATTTCTAATATATTTGTGCATAAATGCATACTTAGAAAAAATAAATAAAGACCAAGATTAAAATATAGTTATTATTATGGTCATATAATTTTAATATATCTACCTTACATGCAAAATTACTTTTATATATAGTATGATTTATCTAAATTACATGCATAATTTACTTTTAATACATAATACAATTGGTATAGATGATAAACATTTTTTAAATATGATATATCTAGATAATAAATAAAAAAATATTTTTAAAAGTAGTCAATATTTTATAAAAGAAATTCAAAAAATAATTATTCCTTCTTATTGGGCTTGCTATGCATTCTGGAATGAAGGGTCCAAATGATCTTCTAATAATGGACTGGACCAATTGATGCCTTTGATCCATTTTGACTACAAAATTAAATTTGTAAAAAAAAATTACAAATATCGAACTTAAAGATGGAAATGCCCAAAAATTCCGACTTTTGTGTATTTATGTAAATATTGCATTAAATTTAGATGCTACTCATTTTTTAAATCTAATTAAAGAAAAACAATCATGAACCAATTAATCCATCTCTTCTAATCTTTTTTTCTTTTCTTGTCAAGTTTCAAAATGATTAACATCTTGATTGGTTTGCTTGAGTTTTTAATATAAAAAAGAGAAACCAAAAAGGTGTTTTGATTATTGAAAAGATAGAGCGACAATGATTGAATCTTAGCGCAAGTTAGACGAGATGAGTCTTCGTGTTTCTTTAACCTTGAATATGTAGAATTACTCTACATATATCCCAACAAAAGATAGCAAAACATCAATATCAATCAAGATACAAACAAGATGAGCCACAAAATTCAAATTCAAGATCTATATTAGGTAATTCTTGTTGGTGAACTCTCAATAGTGCCTCATGAGATAGTCTAGAATTGGTTTTGCTTCCAACCACCTAAATGACATCATGGGGTGTTGCTAAATCATGAGTTCTTCACTACTTAATGATTTGATAGCATCATTTTCATTAAAACAAATACAAAAATTATGATTGGGTGACAAATTTTAAAATAATAAAAAATAAATTACAATAAGCACGTGGGTATAAATCGTTTGATCTCTTGATTTCCAATAATTTGTGATATATTTGAGATATTTTTTCAAAGAAATATAATACCTTTTATATAGGCATGAATTAGGATTTAGGGTAGAGTAGCCTAAACTCTGACTAAAATGAGAGTCATGTTGTACTCCTACAAAATTTCGATGTCTACCAGACTTCTTTTTTTTTTGCTAGCTAAGAAAAAATGAAAGTAATATTTATTAATTCTTTTTATATTACCGAATATCCTCTTGTAATATAAAAAGCTTAAGTATGTGGATTAAAATATTAATTTGATGGGTGATCGAATCAAAATATGACCGGTGGAATGTAATGGCTAGTCAGATATAACGCACAAGCTTTTTTAGTAATTATTTTCTCACTTTGAAAATCATCTGATTTTCATCTATACTAAAATATATGAAAATATTTTTCGGAAAATATTTGGATGACGTTGCCATCGAGAATTTCTCAATAAGATCTATACTTAGGGTGTGTTTGCAGTGAAGGAAAATATTTTTCAATTTTTTTATTTTTTGTTGGCTTAAATATTTTGAATTTAAATTAATTATTTTTTTTTAAATTTAATGAAAATGACTTCCTTCCTAAAACTAAGAAAAACAATTTCCAAAACTCTCCCTCCAACTTCAAATTACAATGTTCTTTTCTTATCCCATCCCACCACGATCCCCCCTCTCCCCAAATAAATTAAATTTTTAAAATTTATTCTTGAAAAGAAAAATTAAAATTTTATTTTTTGAAAATATTTTACATTTTGAAAGTTTGTCTTTCTCCCTTCCCTCCCCCCCCCCCCCCCACCCCAACCACAAACAACCAAAACACACACACAAAGAAAAAGTTATTCAACTTTTGAAAGTTTCATTTTTTACCTCACCCCTTACTTCGACCTCCACCTCAGCCCTCCCCCCCCCCCCCCCAAAAAAAAATATATATATGTTTTTGAAAATATTTTAAATTTCATTTTTTTATCCCTCTTTTTGCAACCCCCCCCCCCCCCCCTCGCGGTTAAACACACAAAGAAAAATTTAAAATTATTTTTAAAAATTAATTTTTGAAAAATATCTAAAATTTTGAAAAAAAAAATTACCCCACCCCTATCCCCTATCCCCTACCCCCGGCCTCCCCCACCTGCCTCTGCCCCTAAAAGAAATAAAATTATTTTCTTAAAAAATAAATTATTTGAAAATTAGATTTGGAGTTGAGTGTGTGGTCGAATTTGAATTCAAAAGTCGAGGTTGAGTCTAAATTTAGAAACCAAATCTTGGGTCGAAAGTTGAGTTAGGTCCCACATTTGGCGCTAGGGTTGAATCCCGAATGATTATCGAGGTTGATTTTCACATCAAAAAACTATTTTCCTAAAGAATACTTTTTATTCTCTAGTAAAAAATAAAAAATATTTTTTAAAAACATTTTCATTTACTAACTAAACAATAGAAAATATTTTTCGAAAAATCTTTTAAGCTCACCAACCAAACATGAGCAAATAAGTTAAAAACCAACTTATTTTTCAAGAAAACATTTTCTAAGAAAATATTTTCATATTTGAAACGTTAAGAGATCGTTTGGTAAAGTGTATTAGGAGAAATAATCTATTTATTATGTATGAATATGTTTGATAGAAATTTAATTTGGGCCTATGTATTATTAATCCATGTATTAGTTAGTTATATATCTGGTATTATAGGATGTATAACTAATAATACCTTCACTAGTCAGATTGTTTTCCTTGTATTATCTACTTGTAATTTAATTTGATTTTCGATTCAATTTTATTTACCTCGACAAAAATGAAAAATATCAATTATATTCAAAAAATTTACATACTATGATGAATATAAAGAAAAATATTTGTGATATTTTTGGCATTTAATAAACACATCAACTATGGAGAAACCACTTCTTGCTACCACCTAACCACTTTTCATAACTAATTTTGGGACAAAGTCATGTGATAGTCACAAGAAATGCTCCATGACTTGTAACTTCTAACCTTTTTAGATCACATAAAAAAAAAAGTTGGTAATTATTAATTTATTAAAGTAAATTCACAAGAAAGGAAAAAAAAAAACAGTTGTAGAAGTTGTGTTTTGATAATGCAAGGACAAATGTACAATACTCAACCACATATTAATTATTAACTAACTAGTTTACAAATTAGATTAGGTAATGTTATATCTGAGTCAACAGAATTTACTGTATGTCATTAAGAGATTTAATTCTCTAATTGTGTTCAAGGTTGTGGATTATTTTCTTCCAGGATAAAACAGACAACCTATTACAAAAGTAGCGATACCTCAAACTTCTATAATTTCAACGAACTCAAAACTCAGCAATAAATCCACATGCAGACTCAAGAATGTATGTAGAAGAGAAGGAAAATGCGATATCTGAAAAATGCAGAAAGGATCTCTATTTATAGCGAACGTTGGATGCGAATTTTACTTGTTCAGAATAGACTCATTTGTTCAGAATATGCATGACATTTTTTGGAAAAGATGATGTCTGTTCTAAAGAACTTTACGCGCGAAATTTAAAAGTCTGTTAAACTAATTAATTCACAAATTAACTTAATAAATAATTTATAAATTAATTTAATTAATAAATAATTCACTAAAATTAATATCGGAAAAAAAAATCTAAAAATTAATTAAATAAATTCTGTCCAAAAAATTCATCAGTCAATCATTTGTCGAACTCGAGGAACGATGATGACGACGAGAAAGTGTCCCTCTCTTCTTAACTCTTTAAGAGTTAGAGGAAGTGTTCTATATCCAAAATTAACACATAGGTATTAAGTAATTCCTCCCTCTAATATAAGTAATCCACATTACTATAAATAGTTATTTCAAATACTAATATGTTAATCTATAAAATTAAATATTTTATCCTTATAAGTTATTTTATTTTATTTTTTAAGTGTAAATAACAATAAAAAAATTTAAAAAAAATTTAGTAAAATATTCTTTTTATTTATGATTTTTAAGAAAAGGTATAAAAGAGAAAGAAGACAATTTATAATTAATTAACCCTATAAAAATCTTTACACATTTAAATGCAAAACATTTGCGTGGCAAGCATAAAGGTCCCATTTGTGGTTCTTCAGTGAGACAAAATATAATTAGAATGTTTAGCCATTAATGAACTAAAAATTTAATTTTTTTTTATCCAAAAATAAATAAATCACTATGGTTAACAAAAAAAGATTTTACCCCTTTTAAATTAATAATTATTATTTTTGAAAGTGTAGGTAATATTAATCACATGCATAAATATTATTATTAATTTTTTTTCATATACATATATTGCAAAATAAAGTTTTATTTACAAAAGAAGATACATAAATAGTGTTAAAAGAGTTCTAGAGTAAATTAGTAAAAATATTTTTTTCATTTATGATTTTTTGACGGTCGACATGTGAATTGGAGAAAGTGGACAAGTAATATGTGATGGATGGAGTATAATGTCACTCCATCTGTTTATATTACTTGGTTCATGTTTACTTGAAATATCATTTAAGAAAATTTTAATTGAAAATGTATTTTACTAAATTAATTTTATTAATGATGCTTTAAAGTAATCTTATTAATACTAATCATAAAAAGGAGAAAAAATATGATTTTTTATAAATTGGACAAGTAAATTAAAATAACTATATTTAGTACAAGTAAGATGAAATGGAGCGAGTAAAAATATTTGATTAGTACTTGATACGGAGATGTTTCTAATTTTTCATGTTTGATTAGTAAAAATATTTTAAAATTTTTTCTAAAATTTTTTTGTATCTTTCGTTCCCACAACTCTTACCCACCTCCATCTCTTTTGTAATATTCGTCTTAGATTCTATACAAATATTTTTAAGATAATATCATTTGTTTGTATATCAAATACAAAAAAATATAAGTAAGGAATTCATTTATTTTTTTAAAAAAAATATTTTTCTCTATTTCAAACACATCCCAAGGAAAAAAAAAAACATAAATTAATTTTGAAGTCAACATAACTTGTCTTGATTAAAAATCAATAATGCAAAATTCACAATCACCTAATAATCCAAGGTCAACACTTGACATGGGATGCACTACACCCCCTTAGAAAAAAATATACAAAATAATCAAATCAATACATAAAAACTCATTTCATTAACAACCAAATCATAAAAACTAAAAGTTTTGCTGGCAAAAATCTTTTTTCTTGGTTAATCAATAAGCTTTCATTGCAATTTCTTTTATTTTTCATTCGGTGTTTGATTTTTATATTGAATTCTGACTAATTAAAATTTATGTTATGTAAAGCTTATTTAAAGAAAAAATCTAATTAGTATGGTATTTTTTGAAAAAACTACTTGAGCGAGTACTTTTTTTTAAAAAATATTTATTTTAGCAATACTTTTTATTTGTTATCATTTATAGCAATATTATGATGAATCTGCACTTATATTAAAAGTGAATTGTGCATGCAAGATAAATATATTATAAGTGTTTAAAAAATATTGTGCTAAGTTTGGTAAGAAATTGACACGATGTATATTATGTGTGATAAATATATTATCCATCAGCAAAACTTGTATTATATATATTTTATAAATAGTTCTCCGTAATATATAATTAAACTGCATTTAATGTATTTTAAGTGTTCAGCAAAAATAAATACTATTGCTATAGATGGTAAATATCTTCTTAATATAACATATCGATATAATGTTTTCGTATTTTTTTCCTATAGTCAAAGCTTAAACTCAAAATCTTTGATTAACTATGAAGGAATTATATCCATCTCATCATAACCCTTTAAAGCATTGCCAATTAAATTCCCAAAGATTTTTTTTTGGGGGGGGTGGGGGGGGGGGGGGGGGTTTCTCACCTGGTGTCCAATATTCACATTGGAGCCAGACTAAATTTGGATTCACGCCAGGAAGTCTCGTATTGGGGGGGTAAAGCGCTCCCTAACAAAGACGACTTTGTACTCAAGGGGACTCGAACACGAGATTTCTGATTAAGGATGAAGGAGTACTTACCACTCCACCACAATCCTCATTTGTCCAAAAGAACTTAGATATAAAAGAGTAGACAAAACAAAGAAAAAGAATTGTAGAAACATAAATGGCCACACTTATCTAAAATGTTACATTTGCCTTTTTTGAACATGTCCACCACTTAATTCTCCCTATATCTTTGGTACCCTCCAGAACAAAATTAACTTTATAACAAAGTTTTCTTGAAACAAAAATAAAAAGACATCATTTCTAACTTGTACAAAGTAACAAGTAGTTTCTTGAACATGTCCCAGCCACTAAGAAGTTTGCTCAAAGTCATTGTTCTTGGTGATTGTGGGTAAGAAATATCATGACTACCCTTTATCTTTTTTGTTATTTCAAGCGTAAACAAAGTCAGAATATGAAATTTATGAGTCTGATACTTTATGTTATTGTTCTTATTCTTATTCTAACACTTTAATATGTTTGTATTCTCAGGGTGGGAAAGTCATCTTTGGTGAATCAGTATCCATCACATTGCATAGCCTTTTCATTTTATGTTGTTCAATGACAGACTCAGAATTTATTTATCGTGCAATAATTTATATTCTAATGTTTGAGATGATTTTAAATTTATATTTAATCAAGGATTTTGCAATTTGTGGTTTCATTAACTACAATTATAGATATGTTTTCAAGAAGTTTAGGGAACAATATAAGGCCACAATTGGAGCTGATTTTGCTACTAAAGAACTAGAAATTGGTGAAAGAGTAGTCACATTACAAGTAAGTGATTTTGTTCTATACTATTGATTACTATAAGTGGTGGCAGAAGGAGAATTTTTCACAAGGAGTTCATCATCTACTCTTTTGGTGGTTTGTCAATTTAAATCTATTTTCTTTATGCTGTCAAAAGACAAAAAGAGGAATCGACTCGTTCCTTCCTTGCGGAGGACGAATCTATGTATGCTAAAGAAACTGACCTTGTATATTTTGTGTGTGATGACTTTCCGATAACGGAAATTCAGATGAACTTCTTCTGACCTTCTAGCTCCGCCTCTGAGTATAACAAATGAAATATTTTTCCTTTTTTTTTTTTGTTAGATATGGGACACAGCAGGGCAAGAAAGGTTTCATAGCCTTAGTGTTGCATTTTATAGAGGGGCAGATTGTTGCATTCTTGTATATGATGTGAATGTGCCTAAGTCATTTGAGACTCTTCAACATTGGCATGAAGAATTTATCAAACAGGTGAGTAAATTAATTAATAGTAATCCTTTTATCATAACTGGTAAAGTTGTTGTCGTGTGACCAGAAAGTCATGGGATCAAGTCTTGGAAACAGCCTCTTGCAGAAATGCAAGGTAAGGTACAATATACCCTTGTGGTTGGGCCCTTCCTCCAACCTTGCGCATAGAGAGAGCTTTAATACACTCAGCTTACCCTTTTTTTATCATAATTTTTTTGCAAGTTACTATTTGGCTTTTTTCTTCTTACATGATTAGTTCAAATAGTAATTTTGTCACTATGTGATTGATTGATTCCAGGCAGACCTAACAGAGCCTGAAAAATTCCCATTTGTCTTGATTGGTAACAAAGTAGACTTGGACTATGGCAGCACTGAGACAGTAAGTTTTTTTTTAAGTATCATTTTTGTCAAAAACATGTTTTAACTTCTATTCACTAACAATATAAACAATTTCTACATTATCAACTTACGTTTAAAAAAAACAATATATAAATGTCCATATAAAAAGAGTAGTTCAGTGCACAAAGTATTTTGTATTCACGTAGGATTAACCCTAAGGAAATGTGATCTAGACAGCCTATTCTGACTCAAGCATCGATTATTGATTTCACAACTCTAATCTGTAACGTATATAGATCATAGAAAAATGACTTTTATTGTTGCTCCGAGACTCTCCTTCATGTTCTTTCATTTATCGGTGTATATATAAGTAATTTTATTAAAAGAATGTTAATTATAGGTATCAGAGAAGAAAGCAAGGGAATGGTGTGGTTGTAGGGGAAATATACAAAACTTTATGACCTCAGCAAAGGAGGATTACAATGTTGATGCTGCATTCTTGTGTGCTGCACAACTTGCCCTTGCCAATGAAGATGATCACAACATGTAAGTACAAATTATATATTTAAGATTGAGGGTATATATGTTTGGTAGGGAGGAAAATGTTTTCCTACTTTTTTATTTCCCATTTTCGTCCTAAAAACATTTATATAATTTACACAAATATTATGCGAGGTGGGGATGGGAGATAACGAGGTGGGAGTAAAGATGAGGTATGTTGGAGCGTAGGGAGGACACAATAAGGAATGTTTAAACTGTAACTTGTTTTTCCAACTTCCATTAGAAAAGTTATTTTCGCCAATTTAATATATTTTGTTTTCTTGAAAAAAATATTTTCTAAAAATCTTAACCAACCAAACATAAAAAAATTGGTCTTGAAAGTGTTTTCCCTTCATTTTGAACACACCCTGAGTATTTATTATCATAATATTAGAGTCTGATCAATTCGAGTTCACGTCGAATAAGACTCATTCGAATATAATACTTATATCAAGAATTTTTTTCATAATCAAAACTTGAAATCGAGACGTCTAATTATTAATATGGTTGTTTTTGTTATTGTTATTTTAACATTTCCCATGTTCACATTTACTCCAGCTGGCTGGCAACAATAGATGAAGAAATGCCTTCTCATTGGTGAGTAATTAATGTGTACATAACAATTTAAATTGACCTTACCAAAAAAAAAATTAAATTGAACTTTTTATTATTTATTTTTTTTTTCTCATATAAGCACTACTTTTTTTTTTCCAGTCAGCTCCAAAGAATACCAGAATCTGTATCAGGAATTGAGCAGCAAAGAGGAGGATGTGCATGTTAATTAATTTGTTTCTTCTATTCTTTATTTATTGTTTTTAGATATTTGATACCTCCATAATTTTCATTATTGTTTATAATTTGCAAAGAAATTAACTTTCTTTGATGGATAAAATAAATTCAACTTTTCTAGCTAAATTTTACTTTATCTAAATTCTGAATACATCAATGGAAAGGTGAATAAACACATAATTATGGAAGTTCTCAAGGTAAATTAAAAAGAATAATGGATGCAATGAGTTATGAACGTATAATCTGATAATCGAGTTCATTCCATGATTGTAAGTTCATTTCATACTGGACCAGACCAGAATAGGATTATATACATTTTCATAATGAGAAAGGGTCGTTCCAACCTATCTAAGTAGATACTATGTTTACATATGAATCGGTACATCGTTACATTCCATTTAGGATTAGGCATACGCGTAATAGGGCCCGAGATGGGATGATTTGGGATCACATGGTGCAGAATCAAACCCTTACCAGTAAGAT
This sequence comes from Solanum rostratum, assembly GCA_029948455.1. Lineage (NCBI taxonomy): Eukaryota > Viridiplantae > Streptophyta > Magnoliopsida > Solanales > Solanaceae > Solanum > Solanum rostratum. The sequence continues at coordinate 7,843,412 of CM057053.1, read as the reverse complement.
TGAAGTTTAAGTAGCCACTTAATTGAGCTACTAAGGTTCCTAAATAATGAACAGTATTCATGTGTGTGTATATAAGAGCTTATTTGAATGAGCTTATCGCTTTTAACTTATAAGCCAAAAGCCATAAGTTAGGATTCCTAACTTATATCTTTTGACTGATTTTGGTCATTTTAACTAAAAAACAAGTGTTTATAAGCACTTTTTTTAATTTATCCAAACACTCCAAAAATGCTTAAAAGCTATTTCAACATAAAAACACTCAAAATAAGCCACAATCCAAACAGGCTCTAAATTGAAAACGAACATAATAAAAGAAAGATGGTAAAAAGGCTATACAATTTATAGACTTTTCATGAAATAAATCAATACTAGCAGTCCTTGTAGAACAATTGCTCAAACTTAACAAAAGATTGATGTAGAAAAATGCTTCTATATGACTGAAGGACACTTCTTTGGCAAAGGAACTAGAACAAAATTGGACGTATACGTGATTGCATAAATAGTGGTGATGGTCGCGATTAGGAAACTAACATGATGTGAAATACGCGTTATCTTGCTCTACTCATCCCCGCCTTGCGATGAAGCAATAGGAGGAGAAATCCACTAAGGAATAACTGGGCCTTGGACAAAGAAAGGAGGTAAAAATTGTTATACCAACACGATTAAGCCTTCTTCTTCTTCCGGGATTTGGATCCGGAGTTGTCTTTGTGTCTTTTCTTTTCACTGTTTTCAGTCTCTGGCTTGGACTGCTTCTTCAACTTGCTTTTGTCAGATTTTATACTAACTATACCACTGGAACCTATCTTCCCAGCACCATTCTGGAGAGCATTTTCAAAATCAGCCTCTCTGTCTACTATGGCGAATTGCTGAAACAACTCTGGGTCCAACAGACCTTCCGTCGTCTTGGCTTTCATCTCATCCTAAGATATGATCTTAGGTAAGTATATATATTTCCAAATGGGAGAAAAAATGCAGAGACGAGAGTAAGCAAATTCAAACCTGAACTTCTTTTGCAGCATCGTTGAGATCTTCATCAACAGATATAGGATGTGGTTCCAATATAATCTGAAAACGAGGAAAAAGTGTGTCCGTTAATCTTCAGTGATGATAGATGAACAGAAGTTAAGCAGTTAGTGCCTCAAATGCTATTTGATGAAACTAAATTGGTCACATCTTGAGACAAAATAATACGAGAAAGTTCAGAATATTTATTTAAGTTGAATAATTGACACATAGTATGATGATGCACCCAGATGTGTATCTCTCTTAGTTTCTGTCTTTAGCATAGGATGTTTGGGAGAGTAAAATAAATAACTCATTTACTTACCTCTTTAAGCCGAGAAGCAGTTGATTCAAATTTTTTTGATTTTAGATTATGCAAGTATTTGAAAAGCCTCTTCATGATTTTCATGAAAAAGGACAATATCTGCTGCCTTTCCAAATTCATTTCTACCTGTAAAATAAGAACTGAAAAGAGTGAACTCAAAGCACTGGAGTTTACTGAGTGAAATATCTTATTTAGTTTGGATGTGATGAAGAACAAGTAGCGGGGCCTTAAAAAAAAGGTGGTATTTAACTGCACAAAGCCTGATAGTAAAGAATAACCTATTCAAAATAAAGACTAGCAATGCAGCAAACCTCTATTTCAGAGATGTCTTTGTGTTGCAGGCCATAGCAAAGCAATAGGGAAGCCTGGACATATGAAAGTGAAACTGGAATATGCTCCAAAAAGTACTCACGTGCAAGTTTTTGAGCAACATCTCGAACCTGTACATAAACAAATGTCAGGCACTTTTGAGATATTTGAACAACACTTGCACTAGGAAATAACGGAACAGTATCCACACCAAATATCAGTCACTTTTGAAAGGGTTTGTTGTTGAACACATCCTTTTTATCCCTTCAGTTCTTTCCTTTTAACGATTATCAATCTTTCTAATTCGAGGAACCGGACAACAAGCCACTTAATAAAAATCATTAGATATCAAATGTTTAATTATTGGATTTTCTTCCCAGGTATCAAATAGAACTTCAACCTATGTAACTGAAGACCTAGACAAAAACGGAAAGAAGAGAAAAATTATGCCCCTGTTCTTTATAAACAAATACAACTGACATACTTCACACGTCATTTTGGTTCAGAATTTCTTGTTTGTCAAAAGTAATACGTACCAATATGAGTTTTTCATCTACACTTGAACCATTTTCTTCTCGCTAAAAGTAATGCATATCAATATGAGTTTTTCATCCACATTTGAAGTTTTGAACCATATACGAACATTTTTAAAGAGCAAATGGTGGCAGGAGTTTACCAAATCATTCACTCGATTTGCTAAAAGTGAACTCCAGTTGATTATGATGCTTGAAATTCGAAAATGCACAACTTCAAGCTCTTTTCAGTGTTTCAAGTTGTTCCAGCATGTTTACCACAATGTTTATCTCAAGTACAAGCTCCATATGATTGTTGTTATTTTGAAACATGCATTTAGCATAACTTCTTAGTAGCACCAACAAAAATCTTCTATCACTATCCCGGATAACATATTTTCACTCTCATCACTAATTGAGATCTAACCAGTAGTCAGTAAGGTTATTCGAGTAGGCTCAAAGCACTCTGAGCCTTCTCTTAATAGACTGTTCACATAGAACATCAGTCCACCCATTTCAACAAGTAAAAATTGTATTCACAAGAGATCTTGCTTCACCACTTAGTATTAACATATTTCCTCACTAATTATCAACTCGGAACTTACCAAGGCATAGTCAATAAGGCTATTTGAGTAAGCTTCAAGCCTCTTTATCTCATAAGGTTCCAGAAGAAACTTCATGGAGTTCAATTCACTTGAAGCAGAAGAAGCAGAGTCCTGCTCCACAAAGTTGATCTTTGGATCGAGGACACTGCAAGATTATGGACATCATAAGTATATGTAGAACAACAACAACAACATACCCGGTGGAATCCACAAGTGGGGTCTGGGGAGGGTAGAACATGCAGACTTTACCACTACCTCATAGAGGTAGAGAGTTTGTTTCCTGGATTAAGTATATGTAGAGAGAAATACATATTGACTGACCACCAAAATATACATTTTTACCTCATAGCAAGCTTATAGTTCATCTTCCGGTAGGTAGAACCCAACAGTTCAACTAACCTTCCCTTGTATTCTGAGAATGTTATAGACAACATCAATATATCGAAATAGGAATAAACAACAATTCTAAAATTAAAGAAAAAAGTCGTAGAATATATACAAGCCACTACAAAAAATGCAACTTGTTTGATTGATAAGATGCGGATACAAAGGGAGGGAGACAAGAAAGTGAGACCAAATCATATGAAACTAGTATCTCTATCTTCTACAATTTTTGGACCAAAATGGGGAGGACAACTTTCACCTCCTCGGTGAAATTTTTCATAATACCAAAAGTTGCTTGTAATATGAAGTCACTACTCTCTTTGCAATGTATAAAAGCTGACTTAACATATATTACGAATCGTTCCAATTAATCACAGCAAAAGATATTCTTCCAATCTCCTTCCAGTTCCTTCCGATGATAAGCTAAAAGGATCTAGAAGAATAAAAAATAACCTTGGTAGAAGGGACCATAAAAGCCCCAGTCATCCGATCCAGCAGCTTCAACATCATCGTTTTTCAAAGCCTTCAAGACCATGCATGTGTACTCGCCAGTTACGCTATTCTGATTCATCCAATCACATGTTGATCACAATAAATCCTCAACTCCAAACATCGAGAAATTATTTAACGAACAGGGGGCTCTCAGACTTACCGGGGCATTGCCTATGAAAAATGGAGCAAACTTATGCTTTCTCCAAAAGCGGTAAAGATCCAGTGTAAGTCCAAATGAGACCCCAAGGTAATGGAGCCTTTCAGGTCGTCTTTCACGTAAAGGAACAAGCAACGGAGGAAGATGGGTTCTTGGTCTTATATTTTCTTCAAGCAAAGAGACCTGCAAGGATGACAGTTTGAATTCAGTAACATAAAGAAAACAAATGTTCTAATGCCACATAAAAGTATTTCTAGATTTTTCAACCATCCCATTTTCAATGAGAAATAGTACTATGATTAACACTGTTCAAAAAAAGATATCATGATATAACTTTTTTGCAATTTTAAAACCACCCAATTGATAGTAGGGAAGCCAATAACCTAAAGTACAATTTGCAAAGTTATAGGAAATAAGATTACCTCACGTGCAGCTTCAGTTACATTGACTTGACGAGCCTCCAATGTATCTTCCGTCTCTACTTCGGATAATTGTGTAAACTGACCCTCAAAGTACCTATTAGCAGTAAAATGAACTTATTGTGCCTCAAAGATTCATGTACGAAAGGCATGTATTAACTGTGAGTATGTCATTTAAAAAAGATGGATCAAACCCATTCAGTAGAAGCAGCATAATATGTACTTAACTGAAAAGACATTGAAAGAATGTCACATATTAAAATCTTATACAATTTAACAAATGCATTGGAGAAGACCTGTGAACAAACCTGGTGAATGATAGAAATCTAGAAATGAAAACCTAAAAGCCATGATACAAAATAGATATGCAGATTCGGAAGGTGTAAAAGGAAGCCACACTAGGCAGATTTGCAACTGTTAAAGGAAGAAGTCAACAAGTGCTGAACCCTTCCTATCATCATCAACAATCAACAACAAAAAAACATTCTTTCATGCCTACTTTGCATATATACTACACACTAAGAGGTTGTTTGGTAGAATGGATTAGAAAAATAATGCATGTACTAATTAGGTGTATCAGTAATATCTTATTTGACACATTTTTTTCATGCTATGTATAAATAATGCATTAGTTATACATTCTATTGTGTATTAAACGGTGTATAACTAATACCATCAATTTCTAGGTATTAGTAATGCAAGGGTATTAAATGCATACATTCGCATGGTTAATGACCAAATTGCCCCTCAAAACCTTTTTTTTTACCTCTTTTCCACCATATTTGTGGAGGGTATCTTTGTAAATAAATAATTTTAAAAAAAAATTATACAGTGCATGCTATTTTTAATACACCAAACCAAATGATGTATAAGAAATATCTCATCATAATTAATGCAAGCATAATTAATACAAGCACTACCAATATACTCTATTTAGCATTATTTTTATACACCCTACCAAATGACTCCTAAGATTATAGTGAACAGTCATTTCAATACACCCTACCAAAAGACCCCTAAGATTAAAGTGAGCAGCCATTTCACATCATTTTGGGTAGGTAGATCAACATATGGGAGAAAAGGGCTTCATGCTATCCAGAAGCTGTGTTGATAGCATGATGGAGGGAGAGAGGGTTTTTGACGTTAGCAACTTCCAGATAATGAGGAATTGTCTACAAAAAAAGGGTTTTGGACTAAATTGACATAATTATAAGTTTAGACAAACAAAATGTGATCATTCACATTGGACTAGATATAAGCAATGGCCTATGGAGTAGTTTAATCATTCATAAATTTTAGAAAGCCAAACGTGATTGACAGTCTAATCATATTGAAAACTAAAGGATGCGAGAATTGGAGGGAAATTGGAAGCTACCTTGATAGGAGTTCAACGGCAGCAGAACCATATCCAAGCTGCAACACCACATTGACACATGGTTAGACATGTTGATAAGCAGTTGGAAATTTTTCAAAGACCACCTTACAGCTCTGCTTTTAAACATAAACATCTATTGTTGTAAGATATGCAGACCGCCCTCAGTTTGATTTTTTTTCCAATGGATATTAGTTTAAGATGACAAGATTTCCGAGATATTCCAAATCTTTCTTTCTTCAGCTTTGAATCTTTCAATGAACTAATTTGTTTCAAAATCAATGATATGGAAGGATTTTGGTTCTATATCTAATAATTTAAAAAGATCTAACCCTCAGGGGTTGGCCTGGTGGCAATTGACTTGAGCCTTGGGGTTTGCTCCCTTTCAAGGTCTCAAATTCGAAACCCACTGGGCGCAAACAATTTCTGAGGGCCATCGGACTAGGTAAAACCTGAATTAACCGTGGTGCACTTGCGGAAAACTCCTTGCCGAGGGCCTGTGCACCCCCGGGATTAGTCGGGGCTCAAAGAGACTCGACACCCAGTGCAAATAAAAAAAATAATTTAAAAAGATCACCCATAACTTCACACAAATTGTGCAGCACAAATGGTGGGGAGAGAAGCTTCACAAGATTAAGTATCCAACAGTTATTGCATCAAAGGACGTCACAAGATATTTTATATATTTCATCGCTTGAATCCGGTCTCATTCGATCAATCAATTCCCTCAGTTCCAAGCTAGTCAGGATGACTTTGCAAGTCCTTTATATCTACTACACTCCATCGGGGTTCATTGGTTTCAATACCGAACTACTGGTCTTTAAACGCACAACAAGGAGGTTACCATATCCTCTTAAATCGTGAAGGAGAACAATATGATAAAGACAAACCTAAAGGGAGATCTCAGAAATTCTTTTTACTAGATTTTTGAATTGGTAAGCATTACCCTTGTAGCATTCGGATGTGTAGCAATGCGTACTATACGGGCTCCTGAAAGGCTTGGGAATACATCATCAACAAACTGCTGAGAGAACTTCCAAGGTATCTGATCTCCAAAGGGCTGGCGGCCTTGGCTCAAAGCTCTTTTAGCAGACTCCTGAGAAATTTGACCCTCCAGGCAGACCTGTGTGTTTAAGTCATATTAAGACGGATCAAAAACTCTTAATGTCTTTGATTCCAAGTAAATGTTAAGGTGAAACAAATGAAGTGCTATCTATTTAATCCACAGAACAACTGAATGAAACTAGAAAAAACAAGAGCACAAAGAAAAGGTAATTTTTTAACGAATAAATCCTGGCAGTTCATTTCTCTAGAACTATAAGGGTTATGATATCGTGAGAGATAAACAAAGACACATTATTGTCCAGGTTGAGGAAAAAGTGTACTGTCCGTATCAGAAAGGACTAATAAATCAACCTTAAATTATAGGCTTAGCAAAAAATAAACTACTACTACAGAGAATCGACAAGCTAGTCGAGATCAGCTTTATGAAGCCTCATTAAACACGTAGTTCCATCTAGACTTGTAACAATCCAATCTGCAACCTCTGATGATGCATGAGTAATTAACATGCTGCCTATCAGGTCAGCGAGAAGCACTGAAAGAGACATTGATACATGCGTTCCCTCCAAACAGAGGCAAAAATCACCCACAACAGAAGATAGAGAATCAATAAGTGGCAACTAAGAAAAACATGATCAGCTCTCATCAGGGGAAGAAAACAATAATTAACATTGAGAGCAAGTTTCCATACAGATGAAATTTTTGAACAAAAAGACATTGGATGATTTACAGATTCCGAACAAAATCTACCCCAAACAAAAAGAACATGTGGCCAAGTAAGAGGAATTGAGCTAACTTGCCTTTTGAGAGCCCTACAGCTGAATAAAACACAAAACACAGAATGGAGTAGCATATACTATATATACAAGCACAAAGTGCTAATTGATGTTTTCAACATAATGATGACACCATTCGAAGGATGAAATAAGCAGAGCCAATTTTAGCTGTGATTTCATATTTTAGCACCAAAATTTTCCACAAATAGAAAATCACATTTGGTTACCAGGAGTTGAGGGATTTTTCCTAAAAAAAATTTCCCTAGTGTAATAGCACAAGAAAGAATACTGCATATAAGAGGAGCAACTACTGTAATTCTAGGCATCCAGCCAATTGGAACACCAAATAAGGTAACGCAAAGAAGAGAATCATCTCAGCATGAACGCACACTGAAACTTCTAGTAGCAAGTCAATATCGTGCTTGCTCAGAGGATTTCTAACAAATGTAGCATCCCAAAGAGAACATTCTGCATAACAGCTACAAACAAGACCGCTAACCTGGATGACACAGAGAATATCAGGAAGACGATTTTCTGACTCATCAACAGGGCCTGTGAGAATAATTAGTTAGGCGCTCTTGCATTTACTCGATGAGCAATTCATTTATCATGTCCGATTGAGAAGCATCGGCTGGTTTAACTATACCTAGTAGCACAAACAAGTGGTGTGCAGGAGCATCAGCCATCAATTGTAAATCATTTGGAGAATTTTTGTAATGAGAAGCAACATAGAGGGCCATCATTCGCTGCAAATGTTTCAAAGTAAAAGGATCACAATATAGCAACGCTGACCAAGCAAACATCCGGAAGAATAATATTATTTCAAAAGCAAAGGTGATTTACCTGCAAAAATAACTCACTGTCTTTATGATAAGAGAAAAGTGTGTCCCGGTTAACATAGTAGAGATCACAATCGCCGGGTTGGGGTAAACTGATTAAAGAAAAGAGAATTGTAACTAGAGATAGAACATTATTAACCTCTGCAGGTACTAGGTTAAGCCAATGAAAATTTACCGTCTGATACTTGGGATACTATTTGAAACATCCAAGCAGAGCAAAGCATTAAGCCACCGTTCAATGCGATCACCAGAAGCATATCTAATGGATTCGCTCAATTCTATCTTTTTGAAAAGCCGACCTACATTTGATGGTAAAATCTAGATTTTAAACTAGATGAATGAAGCATGATTTAGCACAAACCACAACTTATCATGCCACCAGCTCAATCAAGTATAATCATGAGAGGCAAAAGTACACCATAGGAAAAAGATTCCTACTCGTGAATGAACAAAAAACTTGAGGGAAAGCAATTTTAGGGCATATTATCAGCATTTACTTAAATACCTCCAGTTTGATTCATCATACTGAATGGTTTTACTATGGAACATTCAGTCATAAAACTTCCCATTATTTAAATACATGGGCGGTCTGCGAGAACTTTGAAGTTTGATTACTACAAAAGCATCTATTATGAGTATTTAATTTGAATAACTCCAGCCCGATTCACCATATACTTGGTTTTACTTGCAAACATCCAGTCATAGAAAACTTCACCAATATCTAAAATCACAACCAGACCTGCATTGCCAAAGGCATGATTTAATATAAGGTCTGTGTTATTATTATTTAATAAGTGCAAGCACCATCTCCTTCCTTTGAGTAACTCTAAGGAGTTCCCCACTCAATATCATTGCTCTCTTATTTCACCTTTCTTTGCTTGCCTAGTTCCTCCCGATAAACTTATTTCAGGATGCAAAACTCTACGCACCATAGGTCGAGTAATCAACTAGAAGATGTATACCTGAAAGTGTATCTGCACTTTTGGACTTCTGACTTTGCTCCTCTAGTTGTTGTAGCAACTTTAATGATAAGGATCTTCCAGTACCTTCATAGCTTTAAAAACAAAAATAATAGGATAGAGTGATCATTAGCATCATTAACCCCAGGTAAACACACAAGACTGTCGAAATAATTCTTCTGCATATAAGACAGTAAGAGGCAACATAAATTAGAAAAAGAGTGGATAGGATATTCGGAGAGCGTAACATTAATAGACAGAAACTAAGCTGAACACAGCCTCATACCCATTCACAGTTGACGCAAGGAAGACGAGGTAAGGACCAAGCAAAGATTTGACCACAGGTAATGGAATAGCTGCTGCTTCATCAACCACCAATAATTCAACTTGTGACAGCTTTTCATGCTCATGTGGTTGTATATACTGGCATTGCATAGATGATGTAGATAACATCAGAAACTCAGAAATAAAATTAATTGCCATAAGACATGATAAAGAACATCAATGATATAGTCACAAAATCATGCAGTGAATTAAAAGTAAGGTGTAAAAGATATGTAAGAGGAGGACTTTTACTTTAATAATCTCAATATATGACAACCTTCAGAGAACACAAAAGCATAAGAGATGGAGAAATACAAGAAATCTTGCCATACAGGAACCACCAGCAACAGGAACAAAATTGGAATAAATTCTCAAAAATGTCTTTAAAGTTCAGGGACAAGGGGAATGGAAGGTGCAGAAAGTGATATCAGACGAGTTGGGAAAATGGAAGAGCCATTATCATGACATAACTCCTCACCGATATTACTGACCTGAATTGTCTGTCTGTGTTGCTTATAGATATTGATCCTCACGGTAGCTTTTTTGAACTCCGGGTTGTTGCTTTTCACAATATCATAATCAAGGTGTTCCTGTAAGTAAAATGTATATAATCAGGCAGAAGAACGTGAAATTAATTTCAGGTACAAAGTACAAACTACATGTGCGGCAATCCGTTGCACAAGAACTTAAAGAAAATCACATACTATGTTTATGTTTCTAAGGATATTTCGGCAGGAGAAGCATTTTTCTCACTTAAAAAGACTTGACGGGCCAAAATGGCCGATTCAAAGGGAAAAAAAACATCCCTGAAGAAGATAGATTTATGGCCGATTCAAAGGGAAGAAGAACATCCCTGAAGAAGATAGATTTCACAGAGAATACGCAAACACACCCTAATCACCCAGATATATTTGCTCCCTACCTTGTACTCGAGCATACTAAAACCCTTGCAGACAAAGTCAAACAGAGTTTTCAGATTTTCAGGACTAGGTGCTGTTACAAAAATATTGGAATACCTGCAATAGCAAACTATCAAAGTTAGCAAGGCATAATGTAGCATCACAGAGAGAAGAGGATATTGAAACCCAGACCAGATTTACCCTGCAGCAACAGCCCCTGCAATTGCCAACCCAAGAGCAGCAGACTTCCCTCGGCCACGAGCAGCAAGAAGAGCAACAGTGCTTCGAAGCGTCTTATCCAGAATCGCGTCGAGAAACGTGATCACTGCTTTTCCCTATTTCATATTATTGGTTATTCTCCACATGGAGTAGCAGAACAAGAAAAAAAATTCCACACTACTGCTATTTATGGTGAACCACAGTATTATAAGTCAATACTGAATCCACCTCAACGGCCATGTTGGCCTTATTATTATTAATGAAATTCTTTACCTGATTTAGAAAACGAATCCATCCATTTAAGCTAGTAACTAATATTTGAATAATCCGGTATCAGACTCAAAATCACAATCAGAAAAAACATTATCTAATGAAAGCATGGAAGAATGGGAATATTTTTTCAAGAAAGGGAAAAGCAAGAGCTTTAGCAGACAATAATTGCAGCAATGAGGACTTAAACACGCTAGTTAAGCCATAAACAAAAATTCATAACGTCAGGACCTTAATCCACATCCTGATATTTATTTATCAGAAAGTCATATTTATTTACTTAGCATGTGAAGCTCTGTTATATATATCAAACATAAGTGAAGCTTTGTTCTATTTATGAGTCGAACCATATGATTCTACACCCGAACGATTGCACAATACAACTAGCAATTTCTTTTTTCGGTCTGTATTCATGTAAACTTTAGACAGCGGAAATCTTCTTTTGGTGATATCACCCAACCCATCCAAAATCTTATGGGTTGCGCACAAGATAATTTCATATTGGGATGATTTTTGGACCGGCCAACAAAACCCATTTATAAAGTGATCTCCATTTTGGCCCAATACAAACTCAATTTTAACCCATTTTTAAGATCTACTTTAATTTGGGTTTACTGCTTAAAATTTACTTTGATTTTTCTGTGTTCACTTTTCTTGTACCATGTATCGTATAAGTTTGATGTTGTGCACTTTTCACTACATTAGATCAACACATTTGTCAACTAGTGCAAACAATAACCATAATTACATACTACCCCCATTTCAAAACAAATACAACATAACCAGTGCAATCCCACACATGGGGTCTGGGAGGGTAAATTGTACGCAAACTTTACCACTACCTTATAGAGATAGAGAAGTTGTTTCCGAAAGACCCTCGTCTAAAAAATATCAGACCCCAAAAGCAGAAGATACTAGGTATGAAAAAACGACTGAAGTGGAAAGTAAATGATAATATACAAATTCACTAAAAGCAACAACTATAAGATGGACAATAGCAACACAAGATATGAAAACACGACTAATCCTACTAACCTATTATATCACAAGGTCAAACATTATCCTACCCTTGCTAGCCTATTAACCTTCTACTCTAATAGGCGACTTCCACTCGTTTTTATCCAAAGTCATGTCTTCGATGAGATGAAGTTGAGCCATATCCTATCTAATCACCTCCCCCAATACTTTTTCGGTCTACCTCACCACCACCACCACCACCCCGCGTATCTCCTAAATTCAACCTCTCGCATCTCCTATTAGGAGCGTCGGCATTTCTTCTCTGCACATGCCCAAACCATCGAAGTCTCGCTTCCCTTATCTTATCTGCCATAGAGGTCACCCCTAACTTCTCCGAATGGTCTCATTCCTGATGTTATAACCCCTTGTATGTTTACACATCCATCTCAACATCCTCATCTCCACAATCTGCACCTTTTGGATATGTGATTTTTTGACTGGCCAGCACTCACCCCATATAGCAATGACGATCTAACCACCATTCTGTAAAATTTACCGGTAAGTTTAGGTAGTATCTTCTTATCACACAATACTCCAGAAACAAGCATCCACTTCATCCATGCTGCCTCAATACAATGTGTGACATCATCATTGATTTCACCACTACCCTAGCTGATGGACCCAAGATATTTAAAACTCTCTCTTGGGAATAGATTGAGTGGCAAGCTCCACTTCAATGTCCGTTTCATCCCTCGCAACACTGAATTTGCACTCTAAGTATTCTATTTTAGTTCTGCTCAATTTGAACCCTTTGAATTCCAAAGTACGTCTCTAAACCTCCTTTTTGTCTGTTTCAAAAAGAATGACCCATGATCTTTTTTTGGCAAAACTTTAATATCAACTTTCCACGTGGCATGTTTAAGACCACAAGATTAAAGGACATTTTTGGTACATTTAACATAACTTTAATTTATGATCACAAGATTGAAAAGTCTTTCTTTATTTTCTTAAACTCCATACCAAGTCAAACCAGGTCATTCTTTTTAAAATGGAGAGGACAATAAGTTTTCAATACTTCCTAAAAGCTTTAAAAAAATTAAATATAACAGAGGATAATTTTTCAAAACAAAAATAGAAGTATATGATACATCTAGGGTCTTCCTGAAATATTTTAATATGTCATATATAATGTGCTAATTTGTCGGAACTGACAGCACCCTATTTCATGCTAAAGCAACAACATATCCATTGAAATCCCACAAGTGAGGTTTAGGGAGGGTAAAGTCTACGCAGACCTTATCAATACCTCGTAGAGGTAGAGAGACTGTTTCAGAAAGGCCCTCGGCTCAAATGCAACTATTCCAGATATAAAGAAGAAAATATAGTACATCATAAAATTATAGTGCAAATGTCTATCAAACGGGAGCAACAACAACAATAAATAGTGCAATGATCAACACAAGAAACAACATACTAATTGTTAACAAATACAGATGGATATCAAAAATAGATGATATGCTAATAACAAGTGACCCTGACAATATAATAGGGTGTAAATCTAAACTGCTTCCAATGGAAGAAGGAAAATTTGGACATTTTCTTATGTACAAATGTATTCATATTTATCGTATTGTTACAAAATGATTTTGTACAAAATTAAGATGATTACCTAAAAACACATACACGAGAAGCAAAAAAACATTCTTTTTTATTAGCTTTCTTTATAATTAGTGTTCAAAACCCCTTTAAAATAGTTAGGTCAAGTTTGGGCAGGTCATAACCCAACCCATTATTTAGTCTATTTGACCCAAGTAACTTTTGAGCCAATTTTATCCCAACCCATTAGCTTAGCCCTTTTTGACGCAACCTACCCATTTAACACCCCTAGCACCACCTTACGCGCACTCTTTTTTTCTGGGTGATGGGGTTGGGGTTGGGGGTGGGGGGTGAGGGATGGCGTTACAAATTAAGAAACATGGAGTACTTATGCATGAGTGTTTGGCCCCCTATTAACTAAATATCGTCCAATAACTAAGTATGATTCTAAATACGGTGGTTTTAACCAATCCAACATTCTGCCACAAAAGAAAAGGGCAAATGTCCACCATAAATTTCAATTTTACCAAGTATCAAATCATTATCTCCTCACACTTTTTTGTAAAGGGGTTTCCAGTACTACCGAAGTACTGGTTATAATATAAATAAATCGTTACCTTCTCAAAAAAAAAACTCATTATCTCCTGTTATCCTGTGAGTTGTACAATAACTCAGTTAAATCATCAACTTTACATGCATCATGCATGTAACTCTTTATCCTGGGGGTTAGTTCCACATCCTAGCAATTAGCCATGTACGACACAGTGAAAGAACACTTGAGAAACAAATGCCAATTCTCACAGTTCAAGCAAAGTAACTAACCTGGTCCAAGGTACAGCATTTCCGAATGAGGGGACCAACAGGGAAGTCTTCATTCAACTGTTCTTTTAAATTCCTTAATTCCCTTTCCGCTTCTGAAAGCCCCTCAGAGTCCTACATCAAAGTAAATAAAAAAAGAATAAAGAATACTTACATCAAAAAATTACGAAAGATGGTCAATCGTGTACCAAAAGCGATTCCAGAAAGAGTAATTCTTTCTAGTGTAGTCAAAGGTGCGCTTAACCCTAAAGCAAGGCTCAAAACATGTTGAGCGCTTCACATGTGCGCGCTTCAATGTCATCATCAAGGTTCTAAGGCAAACTTTTGCTTGAAAATGAGCCTCTTCTAAAGAGTGACACTAACAATTGATATTTCACTTGTATCATAATTTTTTTTCAATTTCTTGGGTCATATATTTGCCATTCATGTTTATAATTATTAGTCTTGGATGAAACATATACATTGGTATTTGTTTCTCCCTTTACTCCTTTTTCCATTGAAACCCACACTTTATTTGCACTTAAAGCCTCAACCAACCTCAGAGCTTTTTTGCATTTTTCATCTTTGATAATGCTGATTCTTTCGCAGCTCAACATCTGATATGACGTAATTATATATGGCCATTGCATTTCATATGTACTATAATCTAAATCAGCATACATTATCTAAGATATGTAAATCAATAATCAGAACAACTCATGACTGAACTGATCCAGGAAAATTTTACCTCTTGAACAGGAACAGCAGTAATTCTCTTCATGTGGGAGGAGATTGGTAAAATGTTTAATTCATCATCCATGACGATACATGTTTCACATGATGCAAGAGAGAGAATAAATCGCTCATTAAAGCGACCAGTCGCCTGTGAATGGGATTCTGTACGAAACCTGGAGTGAACATCCTGCATATTCAGAAAACTTTCTGTGTTTTAACATCAAGCACGCATAGAAAACCAAGTAGCTATCTGCAAGCTAGTAGCAGCTTCTTTATTCAAGCACTCTTTGTATGAGTGTATGGTCAGCTGAAATCTTATTTAATAAATAAAAGAGCAAGAAAGAAAAACAGTCAGAAGAGAAGTTGGTATTGAGCATACCATGACCATGGTGAAGAGGCTGGTTAGAGAGGACAACTGGCGAAGCAACAATATAATTAGCCCACCACCTTCAACTGTCTCTATTGTTCTCGCAAGAAGATTGGGTGTCAAAGCCTCGAAATCCTTAAACAACATAGAGGAAAAGAAATGAATTTTCCCAAATCTCACGATAACATAAGAGGGGCTAAAAAGAGGAAATACGTAGCCAATTTACATTAAATAGTTTAGTGAAATTTAAAACTTCTCAGTTACCTGCAATATACACATGCCAAAAGTGTTTCCTAGAATTCTTTCTGAATCTCTATACAGGCAATAGCTAACGCCTCCAGTTTCAACAAAAAGGTCAAATGGATCTGCTTTTTCAGTGTCCAGTACTCCCTGCTGTATCATTTTCTTCATTTGCTTCTTTCTCTTTTTCTTGTGACTGCAAGAAGATGATTGACTCTTATCATGACCAATTGCCTAAATGACTAATAACATCTAGGACAAAATGCTATGAACACAATAGAAAAAACACGGTTAGAACAGGAATAGTATATAGAATCCTACTTGGAAAAGGATTGTATTATCGTGTCCTAGTTAGAAAGGAATATGATAATGTAACTATAAATAGGGTATGATGAGGTATCAATGTAATAATGTAGAGGCACAACTCAATTATAGTTTTCTTCAATATTTTTCACATGGTATTAGAGCTTCTATGGTCTTGGTTGAAAATCAAAGAGTTTATACTACCTACGGGAGGCTATGACCCATATATATGTCGCCCGTCTGGGCAATGATTATGTTAGCAAAAGTTGGGTCACTGTGGTTCTGGTGACTATTTTCTCATATCAAATTTGCTTCGCACCGTGCATCTTTCCGATGATCACTGTCTCATATATGATTTACTAGACATCGGTGCCCGTGTTAGCACGGGCCCAAAATCTGTTCATTTTCTGCCTCAATTTATGTAATATAGATAGAATTTAGAAAGTTAATTAAATTTTATCATAATTTTTAATTATTTTAAATTATGTAAATTGTGAATTATAGTACTATTTTATGTAATATTTAAATAATATATGTTACTCCTCTTGTCCCAATTCATGTGGCACCACTAAAATTTTGAAAGTCAAAATTTTTTGTCTTTTTAATTTTAATTTTTCAATTATTGCGATTTATAACATTTATTGCGATTTGAAACCACTTGATTACCTTCCGTAGTACAGTAGCTAAGACTCAAATAGATTACTTGCTTCTCTGGAAGGGCGATAGAAGTCGATGTAAGAATTGCAAGGTTATTTCGAGTGAAAATATTTCCACTCAACATAGGCTTCCAGTGATGGATTTAAAGATCAAGAGAGAAAAGAAAAAGAAGGTTATTTATGCCCAACCGAGGATTAGATGGGGATGTCTTACTCCTGCACTTTCCCAAGAGATGAAAGAAAAGTTGAGAGACTTAGAGGCTTGGAGTAGTGGCGGAAATGTGAACAATATGTGGGACACTACTGCTGGTTGCATTAGAAAGGTAGCTACCGAGGTACTAGGGGTTTCGAGAGGGGCCTTTGGTAGACGTCAAGGCGATTGGTGGTGGAATGAGGAAGTTCAGGCCAAAGCGAATGATAAGAAGGTTGCTTACAAGAAGTGGTTGGAGTGTAGGGATGAAGATGAAAAGTGAATGCTTAAGGAGACATATAAGACGGCTAAGTCAGAAGCAAAGATAGGAATGACAAGTGCTAAGACAACAGCATTTGAGCACCTATATAGGAGCTAAGTGATAAAGGCGGGGACAAGAGATTGTATAGGCTCGCTAAAGAGATAGAAAGGAAAGCTCGCGACTTGGACCAAGTGAAGTGCATCAAGGATGAGGAGGGTGAGGTGTTGGTGGATGACACTTCCATTAAACTAAGGTGGCAAGCTTACTTTTATAAACTCTTAAATGAAAAAGGAGATAGAAATATTGAACTGGGTGAGTTGGCACACTTCGAAAGTCATCGTGATCTTGGGTATTGCAAGTGGTTCAGAGCTGACGAGGTTAGAAAGGCTATTAGTAAGATGAAGAGAGGGAGGGCGGTCGGACCCAATGAGATTCTGGTAGATTTTATAAAAAACATGGTCAAGGATGGCATAGAGTGGTTGACTAAACTGTTCAATGCTATTATGAAGACTGCCAAGATGCCTGATGAATGGAGGAGGAGTACAATGGTTCCATTTGTACAAGAACAAAGAGGTATTCAAAACTGTAACAATTACACGGGTATCAAGTTGTTAAGTCACACTATGAAGGTCTGGGAGAGAGTGGTGGAGATGAGGGTGAGAAGAGTAGTGTCTATTTCGAAGAATCAGTTTGGATTCATGCCGGGACGGTCGACTACTGAAGCAATTCATATTGTTCGGAGATTAGTGGAGAAATATAGGAAAAGAAAGAAGGACATTCATATGGTGTTCATATTCCAACTAGACGTAGTAACTGCTAAAACAAATTAAAGTCAAGAACTTTGGTGAAACAGCGTTATAGAGTTTTCACAATTTCTTTGTGTCGAATAAAATTCAAGGTCCCTAACTTGGATTTTACATTACAAAATTTAATCCAACTTCTACATGGGATTAACCAAATTCATATTTCAATAAAGAATAAAAATAGTCCCTCAATTTCAATATATTTGTCTTACTTTCCTTTTAGAACCCATTTAAATTGGCTTTTGACTTTCAACTTCATAAGTTAACTTAGAGACAGTTAAAATAAGCTAAATAGGCTCTTAGAGGGTGTTTGGATAGGCTTATTTTTATGTGTTTTTGGCTTTTAAGCACTTGTTAAACTTTAGAGGCATTTGGGAACAACATAAAGTGATCTCACTATAGGTTTAAAAAGTACCCAAAAAAGCCAAAAGTCAAAAATAGATAGCTACCTAGTTTTGGCTTTTAACTTTCAAAAAACTTTAAAGAAAAGGCTATCCAAGCACCCACTTGGTCTATTTCAAAAAATTTATATATGTTTTTTAAAACTTTTTCGGCAACTCTTTAATTCAAAGATCCCACATGACACGTCTAAAACAATAAGATTAAAACCTATTTTGGTACATTATGCATAAGATATTTAGTTTAAGATCACGCCTTCTTAAATTTCGTATTGAATCAAAAATGGATAAACAAATTGAAACAGAGGGGGGGGCACAAACTTGGAGTGAGCATGTCACCTGCTAAGTTCGAGTTTGTCCTTATAGCACCAAAGCACAGTAGGCCGTGACTTTACAGAAGCTTTACCCAACATGTAGTGCAGATTAACAATCTATTTTAATTCAATTTTTTTCACATAAACAACAAAGAAAGAAGTTAGAGACAATTGTTCGGTTTCACAAAATTTAGAGAGAAGAAGAAAGAGGAAAGTAAAATTGCCTGGTCACGAGACTTGTCTCCAATAATAACAAACATAGAACGGTGACGATTACGGACTCCATTCTCAATTAGGTTTCTAATGCGTTCATCCACTTTCTTTCTCATATTGCTCTTCTTCTTCTACTCCTTTGTTCAGTCTGCTCTGCTATGCTCTTGTACTAGTAATATCTAGGGTTTAAGGAGGGTTTTAGTAATAGGTTAACAAGACGTACACACTCAAAGAAGTAATAGTGCAGTCAAGAAGTAGAGAAATGGAGGAACGACAGAACCTGGGTTGATTTTCGCCAGAAAATGGTCGCCAGACTTCTGGAATCTACTTCTGGCCGGAAACTTCACGCCGGAGTCTCCGGAATCTGGCTGTTGTAGGTCGGAAAACTCTTGTAATGTTAGGGTATCGCCGGATTTCTGTAATGTTAGGGTCTCGCCGGATTTCTTGTAGCCGGAGAAGAACAGCACTAGTTCGCCGGGAATTCGACCAACACCACTTTCTTTCTCATATTGCTCTTCTTCTTCCACTCATTTGTTCAGTCTGCTCTGCTATGCTCTTGTAATAACTAGGGTTTAAGGAGGGTTTTAGTAATAGTAAAAATGAAGAAACCCGACAGCTTTATTTAAAATTTTAGCCATATAATTTTACTCTTACGTGATCTTCATTCTAAATTAATTTTGAATTTTTTTTAGTGTTCAAAATCATTAAATTATTTAAAGTTTAAAATGAATATTTAAAAATTTTTTATATTTATTTTTTTATTTATTAAAGTTTTATATTTTTTAGGAGATAAATTACGTTATATATTTATGACTTCACAAAAAGTAACAGTGAAAAGTATAATTTAAATTTTATTTTTTAATATTTATGCATTGCCTCATAAATTAATTTAAAATGAGATGAAGGTATTGCATAAGTTAACAAATAATGCACATATTTTTTTTGTTAATAGATTGAATTTAAAAAAAAAAACTTAAAACTAACTTTTAAATTTCAAAAATGTTATGTGGCTTAAACAATTACGTTTTCTTTATGCACTCAAACGAGATCCAATTAAAAAAAAATCGATGTTTCATTTATTCATATTCACTTCAAACTTATTTTATGACACAATAGAAAAAGTATTGATTTTTTTTCTATATACAACGGAATGTAGAAAATGAGAAAAAAAAATTTAAAAGTTACATGACACTTCTAAAATTTATAAATTTGTATTATAATTTTTTTAATTAAGTAAATACAGATATATTACGAAAAGAATACGTATGCATCGTTTGTTAAAAGGCAGAGTATATTATGCACATCATTGTTTTAACAAAGAATATATCTGCTCTAAATCGCAAAGCTGAAAAAAATATTTACCTTTTTTTCTCTTTTTTATAAGTAATACCACCACCCACCCCCCTAAAAAAAACTATTCATTTCAATTGGATGCTTAAACTATAGAATAATGAGTATCATAATCACCACTTAACTACTACATTTGGATGGTAATTTTTCATGATATAATATGGTATGGTTAGTAAGAGAATGACATTTTTTCTGATTGTTTATCCAATTACATGGTATGACATGGGTTGGGTTTTATGATTTTGTAACTCCCGAAAAGCTTCACTTTTTTTCTCATTGTTTATTTATTCTTTTCGAATTATACACTTACTTAATTTTAAATAATTATTTTTTTAAAATTTTGACACTCCTTTATTTATTCATCAGCAAATAGAAAGTTTTACAAATGTGATCGAAGCCTGACACTAAATAATAAATACCCGGCCCAATATCTCCCCTAATCCCCAATATAAAAGCTACAACTCGGCACTTAGGGCTTTCTAAATTGGAACCTTGCAAAAAATCCGCTGATCATTTCTCTTCCTGTCTACTCCAGAAAGTTCCATCGTCTTCCTTATTTAGCATCTGATCTATAAGTAGCTCCTGTCGCCATATCTGATGTCATGCTCGCCTCTGTAACTTCCCTTTTCTATTCCCCTTCATTTCTTGTTGGTTCACATCTGACCTCCCATTTTCCTTAACAGGTGATCTCCAATGACTGACCTTCTGCACAATGATCCTGTTAAGACCTCCATCTACGTATTTGTCATCAGGTACTTCTCTAACTCTTGACCTTTTTGTCCTTTTCTGTACCATTACATTTCTCATCCTTGTCCCTTCTGTCTTCGTTGACCTGAGCCTTCCCACTCTTAGTCCCCAAGCGAATAACTCGATCTCAGGACAGTCATTCAATATCAAGCATAAGAGAAATAATAGAATAAGATAGTGAGCTTCATCAATCATTCTACATTAATAAGAGGGGTCAATGGCCAACAAACTCAGTCTTGACATCAATAAGAAGTAAATATAATTACTAACTCAACTCGAAGAGGGGAAGGCCCCAACATCAAAATCCTCAACTCTAGTCTATGAAGCCTCTACCTCAACTCAACAGTCTAAGATGGTACCATGACAGGCCATCGCTACCCAACTCATGAAATAATAAGATGACTGATAAGAAATAAAGGCTCCTCCGGATAGCAAGGAGGGCTCACCAACAGCTGGAGTTAGAACTCTCTATACCTCAACGATGCATCTGCTAAAGTCCTCCATATCCTATATCTGCATCATAAAACGATACAGCACCAAGGGGCATCAGTACATGGAATGTATGATATGTAAAATGGTTGAATGAAACAATACCGACAGAAATAACATGACATGGCATCATTTCATAAGATACTCACTCAATATCAATGTCTACCCAAGATAGGATAAGAAAACTACAATAAACTCATCAACATCAACCAAGACTCATACCATCAACTTAACATTAGAGTACTAACGGTGAGACCTAGCTGGGAGTTTCTCTAATCTGAACCATCACCTATGAGCCGGTGATGATACAACGAAGCGATGTCGTTGTGGCATCCATCCAGTACCTTGTCGGGGTACAGTTAATGGCACCAGTGGATCTAATAAATAACATCAAGTATTGGGACAAAGTAAACATCCGATTTTACGATTCAATCCTCTCCTACATCCGGCCACATAGTTAAAAAGTTCGAGTGGGACTCACCCTTACTCAGACCGGTGATCAATACTCCTCCCAGGACTCGACAAGCTCATAAAACCTCAACATCAAGACTTCTTCATTTAGTCTCAATGGGACATCAAACATCAACTCAACCCATCAAAACAATCAACTCTTGGACTCAGAACATTCTTCTAATAATCAAGTTTCAAGATCTTTAAGGCTTTAAGGACATCAATCTCATCAACATCGTCATCAATATTCACAAGTCATGACCATAACCACAACAACAAGCACATTTTTACCATCGGAGCTCTAGACTCATTCCCCAAGCTCATTCTTGCAATATTTAACAAAATAACATGTGGAGTTTCATAAATTAATTCATAATAAGTCCTTTATACAGTAAACCAAGTTTATCATAATCTCCAACTTAAGGAAATACATAACATAAGTATAGATCTTAAGAAAATGCATAATGTAAACATAGATCTTAAGAAAATACATAACATAATCACAAATCTTAAGAAATACTTAACATGAGTATAAACCTTAAGAAACGCATAATACAAGCATGAATCTTAAGAAAACACATGTTATAAGTTTAGATCTTAAGAAATACTCAAGACTTTATACTCAAAACTCCTCATACTCAACTATCATCTCACTTCAATAAAGGGAACACGTGGAAGAACAAATAAATTAGTCTTACATACCTGGGGTGAAGAATAACACAAAATCTACAAGGATTTGATCTTGGTTTGAAGGTTTCCAACTCTCCTTCTCTTCTTCTCTCAATTTTCTCTCTTGGAACTTAAGGAGGAAATGGGTTTTTGAACCCCAAAAATGGTCAAGAAAGACCCTTAATCTGATTTTTGGGTTTGGGAAATATCCAAAAAAAACCTCATGGAATAAAATAACAATTTCCCATATCTGCAAAACTCCCTCCGCGACGCAGACTGTCGCGGAGTAGTGTTACTCCTCAAAAATTCTTTCCAGAAAAATTTGCAGAAAACTTAAGTGTTCCTCCACGATAGGTCTATGACGCGCTTCTATCGCGGACTGTCACTGGATTTTTTTGGTCGAAAAATTATCTTTTGATCCGATTGCTCTAAAAATTGACCGAGACCATTTTCCCACTCCATTTTTTGTGCCGATCACAAATCCGGCCTCGGATTTGCCATACGAGCATTGGAAGACGTGTTATGCGCATATCCCTCCTCTAAAGGTATTTTGATAAATTCACCGGATGTTACATTATCTTCCCCTCGGGATCATCCGTAATGAGCATGAGTGGTATTATAGCACGAATAGACTCAAGAATCATCTCGACACTCACTCAACAACTCACATTCTCGACTCTTCATCGATCCTAATAACACTACTCAGAACATCAAGAATAGGCACATCAACTCAGGATAGATACATCAACTTAAGTTAAGAATAGGAATATTACCTTCGATATTCTCGTCGCCAGGCACGAATAGGTGCGGGTATTTAGCTCTCATCTCTTCCTCAGCTTTCCACGTGGCTTCCTCAACAAATTGATTCCTCCACAAAACTTTAACGGAGGTTATCTCTTTGTTTCTCAGTCTGCGAACCTCTCCATCAAGGATTTGGATGGGGACTTCCTCATAGGACAAGCTATTTTTGACTATAATGCTCTCAACAGGGGTCAGCAAGGCAGGATCTCCTAAACACTTCTTCAACATCGAGATATGGAACACTGGATGGATTCTGTCTAGCTCAGAAGGTAACTCTAACTCATAAGCAACCTTCCTAATTCTCCTCACAATCTGATAAAGGCCAACATAGCAAGGACTTAATTTTCCCTTCTTCCCGAACCTCATGACCCTTCATGGGTAACACCTTCAAGTACACTCAATCATCCACCTCAGACGCTAAGTCCCTTTCCTTACATCGGTGTAAGACTTCTGGCAGCCTTGTGCAGTTTTTAACCTTTCTCTAACAACCTTTACCTTCTCCATGGAATGGTGGACAAGGTCAGGCCCAATCAACTCAACTTCTCCAATCTCAAACCACCCGATAGGTGACCTACATTTCCTTTCATACAGGGCATCATAAGGGGTCATTTGAATGCTTGCATGATAACTATTATTATATGCAAATTCAATCAGTCGTAGATGGTCATTCCAATTCCCCTTGAAGCCAAGGGTGTAGGCTCTCAACATGTCTTCTAATGTTTGAATGGTGCGCTCAACCTCGCCATGTGTCTGCGGATGAAAAGTTGTACTCAGGTTCACTTTAGTGCCCAATCCCTTCGGAAAGACCTCTAAAATTAGGAGGTAAATTGAGTTCCTCTTTCTAAAATGATGGACAAGGGAACTCCATGCAACTTCATAATTTCTTAAATGTATAACTTGGCATACTCCTCCGCGGTATTTAATGTTTTGACTGCCAAGAAGTGTGTTGATTTGGTCATCCTGTCTACAATCACCCATATCAAATCATGCTGCTTTCGGGACCTCGGTAGACCGGTGATGAAGTCCATGTTAATAACCTCCCACTTCCATCAGGAATTTCGAAGTTTTGAGTCAACCCACATGGCCTTTAATGCTCAACTTTGACTTGCTGGAAATTGGGACACTTATCGACAAACTCAGCAATATTCTTCTTCATTCCAATCCACCAATAGACCTCTCTCAAGTCATGGTACATCTTGGTGGAACCTGGGTAAATGGAATATCTGGTGTGTCGGCTTCAACCATGATCCTGTCTCATATATCATCAACATCCAAAACGCATAATCTCCCCTGATACCTCAATACTACATCTCTCTCTTTAGAGAAGACCATCACTTTTTGCTTTTGGATAGCCTCCTTTAGTTGGAGTATGATAGGATATCGATTTTGCTTCTCCTTCACCTATACTACTAGGGACGATACGGACCCACTCTGAACATTTATTCCTCCTTCACCATTTTCCTTGAGTTGAACTCCCAATCGGGCCAATCGATGCACTTCCTTCACTAAATCTCTCCTTTCTTCCTCCACATGGGTAGTGCTTCCCATAGATAGCCTGCTAAGAGTATCAGCGACAATATTAGCCTTACCTTGGTGGTATAGTATGCTCATGTCATAGTCCTTAAGCAACTCCAACCATCTCATTTGTCGTAGGTTAAGCTCCCTCTAACTGAAGACATACTGCAAGCTTTTGTGGTCGGTGAACACGTCGACATGCACTCCATATAAGTAGTGACGCCAGATTTCAAGTGCAAACACCATTGTCGCCAATTCAAGGTCATGGGTCAGATAGTTCCTCTCATGAACCTTAAGTTTCCTGGAAGCATAGGCTATCACCTTCCCTCTTTGCATCAACACACAACTCAATCCAACCCTTGAAGCATTACAATAAATCACAAAGTCCTATGTCCCATCGGGCAAGGTCAAAATAGGTGCGGTAGTCAATCTACTCTTCAAATCTTGAAAGTTCTTCTCACATTCCTCAAACCACTGAAACTTGACTTTCTTCTAAGTCAACTTGGTCAATGGTGCGGATAGGGAAGAAAATCCCTCAACAAATCTGCGGTAGTAGCCTGCCAAACCCAAGAAACTCCTTATATCAGTGGGAGAGGTCGGTCTTGGCCAGTTCTTAACCACTTCAATCTTCTAGGCATCTACTCGAATACCATCACCCGAAACAACATGACCTAGAAAAGCCTCTGACTTGAGACAAAACTCACATTTCGAGAATTTTGCATATACCTGGTGGTCCTTAAGAGTTTGAAGGACAACTCTAAGGTGATTTGCATGCTCCTCCTCATCCTTCGAGTACCCCAAATGTCATCGATAAACACGATCACAAACATATCAAGATAGGGTCTGAATACCCTATTCATCAAGTCCATGAAGGCTGCAGGTGCATTAGTCAACCCAAAGGACATGACCAAGAACTCAAAGTGGCCATATCTAGTCCTGAAGGTTGTCTTCGGAATGTCGCATTCCCTCATTATCAACTGATGATAGCCGGATCTGAGGTCTATCTTCGAGAAACAAGTGGCACCCTGAAGTTGGTCAAACAAATCATCTATCATTGGAAGAGGATATTTATTCTTTATTGTGACTTTGTTCAACTGCCTGTAATCGATGCACATTCTAAGAGACCTATCTTTCTTTCGTACAAACAAAATGGGAGCACCCCAAAGAGAAACACTTGGCCTGATAAAGCCTTTCTCTAACAAATCCCTCAATTGCTCTTTCAACTCCTTTAACTCAGCAGGGGCCATCCTATAAGGTGGAATCAAAATAGGCTGGGTACCGGGAAGAATATCAATGCCAAAGTCGATCTCCCTATCAGGAGGGACTCCAGGTAGATCCTCAGGGGACACTTTAGGAAACTCATTCACAATCGGGACTGACTCAAGAGTAGAGGGCTCAATATCATCAGACTTAACTCGCACGAGATGGTAAATACAACCTTTAGAGATTAACTTTCTAGCCTTCAGGTAAGAAATAAACTTACCCTTAGGTGCAACCGAACCTTCCTTCCACTCTAGGACCGGTTCATTCGGAAATTGGAACTTGACAATTCGAGTCCTATAATCAATGGAGGCATAACAGGCATGGAGCCAATCTATACCAAGGATCACATCAAAGTCAACCATCTCTAACTTTACCAAGTCAACCAAGGTATCCCTACGATAGACGGATACCACAGAATCTCTACAGACTCTCTTAGCTAAGATAGACTCACCAGTAGGGGTAGAAACAATATAAGGTTCAAGAAAACATTTTGGGAGAATCCCAAATCTACAAGCCACATACGGAGTTACAAAAGACAATGTGGTACCCAGGTCAAGCAATGCATAACAATCATAAGTGAAAACTCTAAGCATACCTATAACAACATCTGGTACAACCTCCTGATCCTGTCGCTTACCCATTGCATACAGACGGTTCGTCCCGCCTCCAACACCTGTAGTAATGCCTCTCTAATAACTGTCAGCTGGAGATGCTACAGAAGACTGTGCTTTGTTACTTTCATCACCCTGTTTCCGCATAGGACATTCATTCTTGAAGTGGCCAACCTGCCCACATATATAACAAGCATTTGTGCCCTCACGACACATGCCTAAGTGAAGTTTGCCACATTTGCCACAGGGTGGCTTTCCCTTCGAACCTTGGGTGACGCAAGCTTAGGACTGAGGACTCTGAACCCTGAAATTCTGGTGACCATAAGGTTTCTGATCATATCTATTATGTTGAACTGGCAAACACAGGGCGCATAGCTAGAAGACCTCTTCTGAAAATAGGTTGCGTCACCCTTATTCTTCTTGTGTTGGCTAGACTCCTATCCTGCTGATTTGGCCTTCTTGCTCAGTTGCTCTTCTCAGTCCTTCTTCTTATCTTCCTTGATTTGCTGGGCATAGACCATTATCCTAGAGATGTCCATACCTGGGATCGGCAAAGCTGTTTTACACTCCTTCTTTACATGCCGGCCTAATCCCGGCACGAATTCCTCATCCTCGCCCTCATGTCTTGGACTATCTCTGGGGCATATCAAGACAGTTGGATGAACTTGAGGTTGTACTCTTTGATGGTCAATCCATCTTGCTTCAGGTTCAGAACCCATCCACCTTTGCCTCCCTCAACTCTTGGGGAAAGAAATGATCAAGGAAAGCACTCTCAAATTCGCCTCATTCCGCAGGCTCAGCATCCTCACCCCGACTATATTCCCATTGGTTGTACCATATATTCGCAACATCCTTACGCTGATAAGAGGCAAGTTCAACTCTCTCAACCTCATTCGCATGCATAGCTCTCAGTACCTTGCACATCTCATCAATAAAATTATGTGAGTCCTCTTCAACCTTTGACCCCGTGTAGATTGGTGGGTTCATTCCCAAAAAATCTCTGAGCCTACTTACAGCCGTAGGCTCTTAAGAGCTAAATCTAGGGGCTTGGGGACCTTAGCTAATACTCTGGGAGGCCACCAGCCGAGTGAGCATGGCAATAGCTCCCCTAAATCTGCAACTGAAGTGGAGGTTGACTAGGCCGGAGGTGCCTGTGGAATCTCAGTAACCCTGACAGGTTGACCCCGTCTCCTTGTCCCAATCTGAGTAGGGACCTCTGGTGGGGGATTCTCAGTGTTTGGGACTGAAGCATCTGTTTGGGTAGTAGTACGTTTAGGAGGCATGATTTGTAAACATGTAACGCAAGAATTAGAGAAGAGTTTTATAGAGTTAAACTCTAACGCACGAACTTAGAATGCCGAAGAAGTGTAACCATTCCTAATGTCTGATAGCATCCTGTTTATGAAGTGTGGTGCATAACACACACATAAACAAGTCTCTACTAGACACAGCTTCATAGACTCCCTAGGACTCTTGAACTCTGTGCTCTGATATTAAGTTTGTCACGCCCCGAGAGGTACCCTAGGCATGGCTGGTATCTAGAGACTATTACTAGTCCCCAAGCAAATCACTCGATCTCAGGATAGTCATTCAACATCAAGCATAACGGATATAATATAATAAAATAGTGAGCTACATCAATAAGAGGGGCCAATGGACAACAAACTCAGTCTCGACATCAATAATAAGTAAATATAATTACTAACTCAACTCGAAGAGGGGAAGGCCCCAACATCAAAATCCTCAACTCTTGTCTATGAAGCCTCTACCTCAACTCAACAGTCTAAGATAGTACCATGACAGGCCATGGCTACCCAACTCATGAAATAATAAGATAACTGATAAGAAATAAAGACCCCTCCGGATAGCAAGGAGGACTCACCAACAGCTGAAATTAGAACTCTCTGAATCTCAACGATGCATCTGCTAAAGTCCTCCATCTCCTATATCTGCATCATAAAATGATGCAGCGTCAAGGGGCATCAGTACATGGAATGTACGGTATGTAAAATGTCTGAATGAAACAATACCGACAGAAATAATATGACATGACATCTACTCATAAGAAACTCACTCAATATCAAATGTCCACCCAAGATAGGATAGGGAATGTACAATAACTCATCAATATCAACCAAGACTCATACCATCAACTCAACATCAGAGTACTAACAGTGGAACCTTGCTGGAGATTCTCTAACCGAAACCATCACCTATGAGCCGGTGATGATACAACAAAGCGATATCGTTGTGGCATCTATCCAGTACCTTGTTGGGGTACAGGACATGGCATCAGTGGATCCAATAAATAATATCAAGTCCTCATTGGGACAAAGGAAACATCCGGTTTTATGGTTCAATCCTCTTCTACATCCGGCCACATAGTTAAAGAGTTTGAGTGAGACTCGCTCTTACTCAGACCGGTGATCAATACTCCTCCCAGGACTCGACATGCTCATAAAACCTCAACATCAAGACTTCTTCATTTAGTCTCGATGGCACATCAAACGTCAACTCAACCAATTAAAACAATCAACTCTTAGACTCGGAACATTCTTCTAATAATCAAGTTTCAAGCTCTTTAAGGCTTTAAGGGACATCAATCTCATCAACATCGTCATCAATATTCACAAGTCATGACCATAACCATAACGACAAGCACATTTTTACCATTGGAGCTCTAGACTCACCCTCTAAGCTCATTCTTGCAATATTTAACAAAATAACATGTTGAGTTTCATAAATTAATTCATAAAACAACTATTCAACATATGCGCCAGAGCGATTAAAAGGAGAGCGTGTTTTGCGGTTCTAGAGGACCCTGAACAAGAAGAGGCAAAGATGCCAGATCTGGACACTGCTGAACCGGAAGAGATTGCTCACGAGTAAGTAAGTTTGGGGGACCGAAGGCAGTTCTCCGTGCACCGGACACGTAGCTTACCGAATCAGTTGAAGCCATCGAAGGCTTTCCACAAATTGAGATTTGGCCTAGTTATTGGGAGAGAAAAGGAGCGAAACGAAGTGGAGCGAGGGGGAGGGAGGATCTACTTGGAAACTTGAGAAGTAAGGGAATATCGATGGCCTTTGTTGAACAGAGAGCGAACGGACGGCAAGTGACTTTGATCTCATGCTGGCCTTTACTTCGAACCTGCTTGATTCGTTGTAGACTGCTTTCATAATAAGTCCTTTATATAGTAAACCAAGTTTATCATAATCTCCAACTTAAGGAATTACATAACATAAGTATAAATCTTAAGAAAATACATAATGTAAACATAGATCTTAAAAAAATAACATAATCACAAATCTTAAGAAATACTTGACATGAGTATAAACCTTAAGAAAGCAATAATACAAGCATGAATCTTTAGAAAACATATGTTGTAAGTTTAGATCTTAAGAAATACTCAAGACTTTATACTTAAAACTCCTCTTACTCAACCATCATCTCACTTCAATAAAGGAAACTCATGGAAGAACAAATCCATGTTATAGATTAGCCTTACATACCTGGGGTGAAGAACAATACAAAATCTACAAGTACAAGATCTTGGTTTGAAGGTTTCCAACTCTCCTTCTCTTCTTCTCTCAATTTTCTCTCTTGGAACTTAAGAAGGAAATGGGTTTTTGAACCCCCAAAATGGCCAAAAACGACCCTTAATCTGATTTTTGGGTTTGGAAAATGTTCAAAATGACCCTCATGGAATAAAATAACAATTTCCCGTATCTGCAAAACTCCCTCTGCGACGCGGACTTGTCACGGAGTAGTGTTAATCCTAAAAAATTCTTTCCAGAAAAATTTGCAGAAAACTTAATTGTTCCTCCGCGATAGGTCTGCGACGCGCTTCAGTTGCGGACCGTTATTGGATTTTAATTTTGGTCGAAAAATTATCTTTTGATCTGATTCACTTCCCACTCAATTTTTCATGCTAATCACGAATTCGACCTCGGATTTTTCATACGAGCATTGAAAGATGTGTTATGCGCATATCCCTCCTCTAGGGGTATTTTGGTAATTTCACCAGGGGTTACATAATCCTCCTCAATCTGATTGCTACAATTAGAGGTGTGTTGCCATGGAGATAGAAAAAACTTTTGCGTAAATTGATCATCTGTCTTGAGCACCTCTCATAATTCTGCAACACTTCCATCATTTTAATAATTGAACCTTTTTCCCCCGAACAAAACAAGATTGTATCATCTGCATATGAGAGATGATTAATATTGGGCCTCCACTTGGGAAGTCCTAACCCTCTGAGTGCATTATCATCATTTATTGATTGAGCACCCTCCGCGGCGATGATAAATAATGTTGGCGATAACGGATCCCCTTATTTCAAACTTCTTTAGGATTTAAAAAAATCAAATGGTTGTCTGTTCACTAGAATGGTATACCAATTATTAGAAATCAGTCGCCAAATCATATCAATCATCAATTCTGAAAACCTAAACTTCCACAACCCCTTAATGAGAAATACCCATGATACCCTGCCATATGTTTTTGCCATGTCTAACTTCACAATAACATTGTGATATTTATTTCTCCTATTCATGTCCCTTATAATTTCCTGCGCCAGCAAAACATTTTCTGTAATGCTCCTTCCTTTTATAAACTTCAACTAATTTGCTGAAACAATCTCTGGCAGGACCAATGTAATTCTTGTGCGCAAGAGTTTGGATATAATCTTGTTTGTGAAATTGCTCAAATTGACCGGCCTTAAATCAGAGAAATCTTTAATATTTTTTTTCTTTAGTAACGACACCACATTTATATGTGTGATGTATCTCGGCAACTCACTCCAGAAAAGAAGGTTTTAGTCATATTCCAAATATCTTCACCCACTATATCCCAGCAATTTTGAAAAAAAAAATCTAGTAAACACATTTGGCCCATTCAAACTCTCACTGCTTAACTCAATAACGACTTCCTTCACCTCATCTAATGTTGGCATTTTCCCCATCATTTTATTTTGATCTTCAGTGATTATCTTAGTGATTACTTCTATCTTATCTTCCTCTGCAATCTGCCCAGTCCCTACAAACTACCTTTCAAAGAAGCAAACCGCCTTTGCCCCAATATTTTCTATTCAATTAATGACATCTTCTTGAGCCGTTGTTATTTCATGAATTGTTTCTGTTTCCAAGACTCCTTCTCCCAGCATCTATATCTCTTGATTTCTACTTCTGCATGACTCAACTCTTCCCTATTCTTTTCAGTAGGATTAATCTCAAATTGGATCTCTTTTAACTTGATCTTCTCTTCCAGCCTCTTAATTTGATAAAAAATATCACCAAACCTTTCTTTACTCCACCTTCGCATGGCTTGCTTGACCCTTCTTATCTTTGCTTGAATTTTCATAAACGACAATCCTTTGAAATCTATCCGCCAGTTATCTTGTACAATTTTCTTAAAATCTGGATGTCTAGTCAAAAAATTAAGAAATTTAAACGGCTTTATCATATCTTCTATTTTCGAATTACACACCAAATGCATCGGCATGTGATCGTATCCCTGTGTTATTAAATATGTCATCATATATGCTGGAAAAAGGTCCCCAAACTCTTGATTATATAAAACTCTATTCAATCTCTTAAAAATGCAATGTTCCTCAATATGCCCATTCCACCAAGTAAACTGATTCCCTGTAAATTGTACCTTAATCAATGCACAATTACTTATGCATTGATTGAAGTCTACAGCCTCCCCCGGATCAAAATCTAACCCCCCCCTCCCCCAAACTTTTTCTCTTCATTGATAATTACATTAAAAATCTCCTCCAACTTACCAAGGACTTGTTGTACTAGATAGAGCTTCTAAATTGTCTCATAGTTCCAACCTTTCCATTCTAGCACAACACCCATATGCTATAGTGATTAAAATTTTCGTATTATCCGCTACAAATTTAATTGAAGCTTGTTATACATTATCTTTAATCACCTTCCACTTCCAATTATCATCCCCAAAAACCCTTATCTTTGACAAACAATTCATGAAAGCATTTTGTAGCCCTAATTGTACTTTATATTGCTCCACGTTTTGTGGATCCTGAAAGGGCTCCATTAATGCAATGTATTTGTATTGATGCCTTTTATTTAGATCCACTAATCTATCAAATGCTTTTTGTGACTTAAGTGATCTTATATTTCAGAATATAGCCTCCTCAATCATTGATAAAAACCTCTAGATAAATCCATATTGCTCCTTATTCTAACCTGAAAAGGTACCGGAGGCTGATTCTTTTTAACCCCACTTTTCAAATTCGATATTTGTCTTGGAGATAAATATACATCAGTTGTCGCTTTTTCAATATTCTGATCTATCTTTTCATCCTATTCTTTATCTCTTTTGTATTATTTTTCTTCCTCTATGAGTTCGAGATCTTCATTTGTTCCTCCCCCTCCACTGTTCGAAAGTTCTTGCTCGTCCAAATCATTATTACTCGGGTTTCTTATCTTACTATTTCTATCTTTTCCCCCATTTCCTTCCTCCTTATCCAGTGTCTCCTTATTCAATGTTTGAGACTTTGTCCCGGAATCCTCATGCTTCTCCTTCCCCCTTTGTAAGTCCTTCCCCTCCCCATGCTGTTTCTTTTTCTATGGTATCACCTTTCTTTCCATGCCCCATTGTCCCCCTTCTTGGTTTTGTTGAAAATTTTCCTCTACCCATTGTTTAGTAGAAATCTTTTCCTTCTCCACATCTTTTTGTTTATTTTCCCCTTCTTCACCCTTGTTTAAAGCATCAAACCTATTGCCTGTACTTAGCCAAACATGTTTGGCTGGAATCTGTTTCCCTCTTTTTCCCGTTTCTATATCTTTTTTATTCTTCTTAACTGTTACTTGCTCTTGTTCCTTTGAAGGACCTGCTTATTTTCTTTTTCTTTCTTCCCCTCTTCGCTTAATTGTCTTCCTCCTTCTTAGGGTATAATTCAGAATGCAAAATATAATATTGTTCCTCATCATGTCCCTGAATTTTACAACTTTTATAGTATTTCGGTAGATAATCATATTTGATATGTATCCATTTCTCCACTTCTCCAGTTTGTTTCCGTACCCCTACATTAATTCTTTTAGGGAACTCCCTAAGTAGATCCACCTCGACGTTCACTCTCGCACAACTAGGTCGTGTTTGGTTCTTAGTGACCAAATCAACCTGCAAAGGTTTTCCAACCATTGCTGCCAGTGAAAAACGTCCTCCTTCACAAAAAAGTTTGGTGGCAATGCTGGAAAAGATATTAATGCAATTGTTGTTGACGTCTCCTCTTCCGAGTCAAACATTGGATCCCATTTTAGCGTTCTTATTGGATTAGACCACCCTCCAATAATTAAGTAAAAGGCTGGTTTTGACATAAGATGGACATAATCCTCCAAACATAAGCTCTAATAAGCACGCGTATGTTACTTAGCAACCCAATCTTGCATTCCCCTTTGAGTTTGCATTATTTATGGATAACCTTCCTTAAATCTTGTATCGCTGGACAACCATACAAAAACTTCCCTACGACAACGAACTCCAAGTTTTCCTTAATTGTTATCTGTTCCACCTCTTCCTTCTCCTAAATAATTATGGGTTCTCCATGAAGATAAGCAATCGGTCTCATCGGAATCGTCTTCGCGGGTGTTGTTGGTGGACGAAGTACATCCGCATACATCCTAACCTCAGGGGCTCGCAATTCCCCACCCTCTAATGTTGCGTTTCCTGGGGAGTTGGTGGCCATGGCCACTAGAAAAGTGATCAAGTGATGAAAAATGGCGTGGTTATGTTTCTTGGTGGCTAGGGTTTCTTTGGAATCTTAGACCTATGTATAACTAATACGTGTATGAAATAATTCTAATTTGCCCTTTATTATTTATTAAACTTTATCCCAATCTATTGCTTTCACAATCATATTACTTATTCTACTTCGGATCAACTTTTGATCCTTTCCTCCTCTAGTCACCTCTATTACATTTCAACCTATTTTTTGAGGTTCATTTATTAAAAAAAATTGTCTATCTATTTCTCTTATTTCACATAAACTAAGTTACTTCGACTTTAGGCTATAAGTTTATGTAATTGGTTCCTACTTTAAATTATTACTTCTCTATTAAAAATATAAAAATATTAATAAATTTAATATTAATAGTAATTAAGGGCATATTCATAAATTTATCAATTACGATACAATAAAATTTAGTCAAACCAAAAAATAAAATTATCATTACACAATAGCAAATCATACGATCTATCCAAATATTGTATTGTATTATGCAGTACAATACAATGTACCATACCATACAGTAATATTATACATTATAAAACCACAAAAAATCATCATCCAAACATAGAGTATAGAAATTTTTGGTTAAAAATATTCTTAAGCTACACCTTAAATTTAGATCACATCCTTAAAATATTCCTCTTGACCAAAAAACATGCTCCAAATGTGATTCTTAGCACAACTCCCTAATCATTTCCAATTATAAATTCTCTCATTAAATATTTAGAAATCATCATTTTTTTTAAAAAATTATAGAATGAAATTGTATGTCAAATACATTCTCTACTCTAGACAGCTACACTCTAATCTATAGAAATAGAAATTCTATAATTCTATAGAACAATATTGTTGCGGAGATTTTATCAAAACAATATTAAAAAAATCGAGATAGAAAATTGATTCTTATTAATTTGATTTATAAATCCTATAAAACATGGTATTAGTCTAATTCTATAAAGAATAAAGGTTCAAAAATACACTTAAAATATCTTGATTTTCTAGAATTTCATTTTTGAATTATCAAGTATGTGAGCTTTCTAACTAAACTATCACTAATTATTTATCAAAAGACATTTTAATTACCAAATTTTCACTTGTCCTTCGAGATGTGTTGCCATCACTCATATAGAAAAAATGAATAATTGATATATGCAGTGTATTTTTATAAATAATTGAAAATAACGCTAATAGAAAACCCTCAGACTGCTATATAAGTTGTTATATCGAAAAATGACTTCGGGTTTAAAAATTCGATTAAAATTTAATTGATTTAAGTAAATCGAATCTTCAAAATTTTAGAATCGCCACTTAATTTTTTAAGGAAAATCAAGAAAACCGATTTAAAATTATTTTTAAAAGAATTAACAAAAAAAATCCTTTTAAAAAATCCAAAGAAAGGGTTCGGGTTCATATTTCTATTTCGGGAAGGTTTTACGCACCCGAAATATTCGCTAACGCGCGGTTATCCGACGATTAAATATTTTGACTAACTTTAAAAATAATCTTAGTTTATACTCTTAATTGGAAAAAAGTTTAAGTAAATATCTAAGGATTATAAAAAATATTTAAAATCTTATTCAATTAAAATTAATATAAGTGAACCATTTAAAAATAATTAAGAAAGAAAACCTAATATTCAAGTCTAACCAAACTTTATTTAATTAAAGGAGTTAAAAAATTGTGCCAAGTTGCTAGAATTTAAATCCTGGAACGTCTAAGTGTTTAAAGAAATAGAAATATCCACAAATTATTTTAAAGAAAAATGTTTGAAGTATTTTAAAGATAACTTTTTTTTTAAAAGGTCTAATTTACCAAGGAAATGATTTTTGGCATCAAAAATTCAAAATCACTAGAATAACATAAATGATCGACTTCAAGGAAATTTAGTTAGATTCAAACACGTTAGATTAGATTAAAACACATAAACCAAATAATTGTTAGAACACAAATATCACAAATAATAAACAAAGTAATAAAAATGTAATAAACCAAAACCATTGGGCTTGGCAGGCCCAATTTTTCAAAAACCTGTCCTAATTTCTACATGGGCCTGCCTGGCCCACTTTTACCCCAAATAACTGCTGCTGATCCAAAGGGGTTTTGGCCCCTTTTTGTTCCTGCATACACACTCAGTGTATATTCAGTGTATATCAATGTATATACACCGATTTTCCAGCTTTAGAAACCTGTAAGTTGACTTTTCCAGCTCCTAATCGCTCTCCGAAGCAAGAAACGGATGGGAGTGACTCAAAAGAAGAAGATTTGGACCTCCATGGCCCAAAAGAGGCAAAGATTGAGTCCAAAAAATGGACCCAAAAACATTGTTCATGCAAAGAAATAAAATAAGGATTAGTAAAAAGGCTCATGGATAAATAAGTAACCAAATAACTAAATTACCTTAAAAGATAAATCCCACCCAAAACTCAACTTGAACCAAGCATAAATAATAACTAAATAATCACTTGCTAAAATACAAGACAAACCAGGATAGATAGAAACATTATATTTCACAAATTGATATGTAACCCACAATTGCATGATAAAACAAAATGGTGTCAAATACTAATCAAGGTAGACTTTAAGACAAGAAAAAAAAATTGCACAAATTAAAACAAACATATACAATAAATATATATATATATATATATATATAGATACTGCAGCATAACAATGTAACCAAACTACCTGTAGATGTAGAAATGGAAAGTAAAAAAAAAATCAACTAACATGTATACATACATACACAAGTTAATTATTTTAACCAAAGCAGGAAGCATATAGCCATAGGAATGGGAAAAGTTGGGGAATATATACATGTATATGTATGTGTATATATAGAATACATATATACACCACAACACAGTGCACCCAAACAACTTTAAAATCATATATGTGCATCTATATATGTAGATATGCGTATATATGTGTATATACACACGGAATGCGGCAATACGACAGCATAACCAAACAAACATTCAAACTCCATTCATGAATGTATGTATATATATAGACAATGGCAGCAAACAATCAACCCAAGCAACAAACAATATATGTATATACGTATACATGTATATACAGGTAAACAACCCCCCACAACAGACAACAATTCCAAATTCGATACGGAATACACCATTGTAAAGAGGGACGTGAATGAGAATGTTACCTCTTCAGGAGCAGCGAACGAAACTATGAGCTTGACAACGAACTCCGACACCACTTAGGATTCGAACCGTTTGCTTCTCAACTTCAAAAGTGGGAACTTCCAAAAAATTCAAAATCAAGTGAGCTTCCTAGAAATTGTTTTCTATAAGGAACAAATACTTTGGACCATTTTTCTCAATTCAGAACCCCTTTTTCTCTCCCTTAACAGGGAAAAAATGGAAATTTTTGGGTTCGATTTCGGACCCGCGGCCGTCCAAAACAGTGAGCAAGATGGGGATTTTTTGGGTGTTTTTTCTTCTTTTTTTCCGCCTTCCTCAACAATGGAGAAAGAGGAGTATTTATAGAGTGAAATTAGGGTTCAAAATGGGGGAAAACGGATGGGTAATTTTGGAATTTTTGGTCGAATTTCATTCAAAATTTGAAAGAGATGAGGGGAAAAAGTAGAGGGGAGTACGAGTGTACCATTTTCTTAACGTTGGCTTGTCGTTTTGCCCGAAATGGGCACTGATCTTTTCTGGTTTTGGTTCTGGCTCTCTGTTTTTGTCCAAAAATGGTGAAAGAGGAAGAAGGGGATCGGGGAGAGAAATAAGGGGGAGGGGCGCGTGGGGAGGGTAGTATAGGTGGCGGGTTGGGTCGGGTCGGCTGGGTAGGGTTTGGGGATTTTTTTTTAATTTAAAAGGAGTGGGCCGGTCTGGAATGGGGGAATTGGGCTGGTCTTTTAAAAATTAAAACGAAATGGGCTGGGGAATTGGGTCTGTTTGGGTTTAAAAGAAAAGGAAAGATTGGGCTTGGGATAGTTTGGGAATTGGGTTTTAGATTTAGGATTTAAGAAAATTGATTTGAAAATTAGCCACTTACAAATATGACCAATAAAATACAATCGATTTGAAATCAATTGATTAATTCGACCACGAGATAAATTAATATAAATTAATCAAAGAGCTTTTTAACATTAACAACTTAAAATAATTAGATTAACTATGGGGTAATTAATTCTAAAATAGTTAAAGTAAAGTAATTAGAGATAAAATCTATTTGAAAATCTTTTGAAAAAAAATTAACAAAAACACTTAACTATTAATACTTGAAATAAATATATATAATATGCAATATATAAACATAATTAAAATTAAAAGATTTAAGCCTAAAAATCACTCAAAAAATATTTTTTGCATTTTGAAAGTTAATTATTTCAAATTGTTAAAACTAAAAGCTCGATGATTAATTTGTACTGTGGAGGGTAAAAATTGGGTGTCAACATAAGTCAGATATGAAACTTTAAAAAAGGACATATTTTCACATATGTTTTTAACCTTTAGAGATCGTCGAATGAAAGATATAAGGTATAATGATTTCTAAATAAAATGAAAAATTATTTTATTTTGCATTTGATTGAAATTTTTAAATAGCCTTTGAATTATTTATATCATTATTTATCTTTATACTATATTAAAAGCGTGAAAGCCTTTAGAAATGTTGTTTGTACTTTTTGCCCTTCATTAAAATACTCTATTTTAGATAAAATTGTCATTTCACTATTTTCTTAATTTATTATTTTATCTTTTATTTATTTAGTTGTTGTTGTTGTATTTATTTAGTTTTAAGATTCACTTTGGGATAAGAATTTCTTTATATTTATAATTCAGTTTTGATTTAAGACTATTCTATATAAATAATTGTCTAGGCTATGAAGAAAAGGAAAGGGAAAATATTATTATTTTTCTAATATTTAAGACTGTGGAATTAATTAAAATGTACACTATCAAATATTTTGGTTAATAAAAGTATATAATATAACAAATTCAATAAAATTATGTTGTAAACATTAAACTACTCCTTTTGTATTTACGAGTCTTTTTCACATTAATTGTTAATTAATTAGTTATTTACTTTCTAATTATTCAACTTTAAATTATTACTTTATGTATTCATAAACTATTAACATATCTATATTATAAGTAATTGAATTCATTTTCTCATCCTTATCGGTTCACAATAACTTAAACTATTGCATCAAACTAATAATATTTATTTAATTTTGATATATGAGTGTTGTATTTATATATAATTTTTAAATTGACATTACACTTACGTGCAAGACACATACACTAAACTAGTATTAGTATAATATGCATAGTAAAATAACTAAATTTTTTTAAAATACTTTAAAATAATTAATTCTGAAATAAGCTAGTCCCAATTCAAGAAGGACCCCTTAGCCCTTTGATAAATTAAAAACGAAAAAGGACCTAAAATGTCCTCGAAGTATTAAAAATGGTACAAAAAATGCCCTTCATCCATCTGCCTGAAATGCCCTTGTCATCCACATTTGGGTCAAAAAATGGCCTCCATTCACCTTTTTGACTCACTTATACTCTTGAAACTAACAATCCTTTTTTTTTAAAAAAAATATTCATTGTATTTCATTTTCTTATAGAATAAAGTAAACCACCATCCTCAATTATTTTTTACAAAAAAAGTTTATAACTTTTTTATATTTTTTAAAATTTATTTTGGGGTTATAAAGAAAAATATTATTTTGATTTGAATAAAATATGTGAAAATCTAATTAAAAAAACTAACACTTTTACTGTAGTTTATAAAAAAGTTTCTTTTAGGGCCATGAAAAAGGTATTTTTTTTATTTAATAAATTATGAAAAAAAATCTTAAAAAAACTCTCTTAAAAAATCTAAAGTTACAACAATACATATTTTTTTTTTAAAAAAAAGATCTGTACATACTTGTATTTTATTTAGATAAAATAATTAACCTTTTAAGGATCAAAGAAATTTATTAAAAAGTTTTCTTTTTTAGAAAACTAAATCGGTTAATTATCTAAATAAATCATTTTGATCATTTAAAAAAATCACTTTGATCATTAAAGAGATACATTATTTTGGTGTGTATAAATTTTAAAAAGAAATCTAATAGAGATGAATATTTATTTTATTCCATATAAAAATGAAACATAATAAGTATTTAAAAAAGAAAAAGTAAAAAAGAGAGAATTATTTAGTTTTAAGGATATAAAGAGCAGAAAAAAATTAATGAAAAACATTTTTAGACACACATATAAATTGTAAAAAATTTAAACGCAATAAAAAAATATTTTTATATCATTTTCAATAGTTAAAAAGCGACCTTTCCCAAATTTAAGAGGAACCAAATCAACCCACTTTGGTAACTGCACCTTAGCATCAATTGATTATATTCCCTTAAACCCCTTGGAGGTTTATGAGCAGAGGATGCATCAAATAGACCAGTGTATATAACCTTCCCTTTTTGATCTTCTTCTTCTAAGCTGCTGCTTCTCCTACAGTGTCACTTGCAATAATTTCTACTTGCTAAAAATGGTTTCTTCATTTGCCACTAAAATCCCACTTTGTCTACACTCAAACCTCAATCACAGCCCAAATCTTGTTTACCCCATGTCCCTCAAAACCCTTTTTCTTCCCCCCATTTGCACTCCCAAGACCCGGACCATTCTTCACCCCAAGCTCCAAGCAACTCCCAAATCTCAAAGTTCAGCTATTTTAACATGTTCTTGGAAACCCCATAAAGGAATTTCCAGGGTTTTCAGTGAAAAGATTGTTCTTTTACTTGTTGGGTCATTCTTGTTTATGGGTATAAGGGCTAAACATGTATTGTCATTGCCACAACCAGTTCAAGAAAGTAGTGTTATTGAGACCCAAGAAGGGAATAGTGAGGAAGAAGAGATGTGTGTGAAGTTATTGGAGAAGAACCCGAGAGATGTTGATGCTTTAAAGACTATTGTTAATGCGAAGATGAGGAAAGGGAAGACTAAAGAGGCTTTGAAGTATGTGGAGAAGCTGATTGAGGTTCAGCCCAGAGAAATGGAGTGGAGGCTTTTACAGGCTCTTTGCTATGAGATGATGGGGCAGCTAAGCAAGGCTAAGAGGTTGTTTAAGGAGATTTTGAAGCAGAAACCTCTCTTGCTGAGAGCTTTGCATGTATGGTTCCTAAATCCTGTTATGCTTTGATGCAATTTCTATTGAGAAATCCATGGATATTTCCTTTTTGTGGGTCTTACACACTTGTTTATCTTGCATGAACACCATGTGTGTGCTCTTGATGAAGATGAACACCATGTAGGATAACATTTTGTTTGCAGGGTAAGGTTGCCTACAATATACTCTTGTGGTCTGTCCCTCCTCCGGACCTTTTGCATAGTGGGAACTTTAGTACACCAGGCTGCCCCTTTTTCCCCATGTTAATGGTTATTGTCAATGGTGATATTGGATGTGCTTACAAAACATTGTTGAGTGTAAAATACTGGAGGTCATGTAAATATCTTCTTGTGTAGAACTTTGTGCATTAAGACACTGAATGGCAGACCTAACAACCACTATGTTTTTTCTTTTCTTTTATTATTGTTTGTTGTGATGTATGCTGGTTTGACTGATGCAGCTCCATCGAGTCAATGATTCGTTTAGTTGTGATATTTTGCGACTGTCGAAAATCTCAATAACCTAGTACTTATTTGGATATCTATTTTATGGTTTGAAGGGTCAACGTGGATTCTAGAATCTAAATTATGTGGAAGTTTCTTCTCTCTCACAATAGATGTTGGATATGATATCTGTCGTCTTTATCAATTCAATGGAAAAGTGACGGTCACTATATCATCAGTTATTCAGATACTCATTGAGCATTACATTATTGTTAATTGTATTCTGTAAAGACTAAAAAGAAGGATCTTCTAGCTGGTTGGAATCCCTTGGTCTAGGCAGTCTTACACGACTTTAAAAAATGCAGGTCTGAATGCAAAATATGCTGGTCTGAATGCCTTGGTCTGGACAGTTTTACATGACTCAGAAAAAAATTCAAGTTTTGTTCTTATTCAAACTTGAAAAATTCATCAGTAACTACATTCAAAGCCCAAGAAATTAGACGAAGTTTGTATAAAAAGCTGTTTTCAAATGGATAACCATGCAATCACTGAAAATCCTGTCTCTCTATTGAGTTTTCTAGTCACCTTCATTGACTTCTTGTTTCTATAGATGCAACAATTCTTTGGTTCCCATTTATGTGGTTTTTAGTTTTGACTTTGTCCTTGATAAACTCAGGACTGATAAAGAATGGTTGGTCCAGAAGCCCGTTGGCTTACTGGTGGTGCTAACCAGGTTCTGGATACTAGGGGTACTACCTGGTGTAATGAAAAATCAATGCTCAAGAAACACATGATGATTTATTTTAGAATTTTTCACTTGTATGAAGGCTATCTTGTGGGGCTTGATTCTTGAGCCGAGGGTTTCCCGGAAACAACCCCTCTATCTCTATGAGGTAGTGGTGAGGTCTGCGTACATTTTACCTCCCCAGACCCCACTTTTGGGATTACACTGGGTATGTTGTTGTTGTTTATGAAGGATATCTTGATGTTTCATATAAGGTAAGCTTTGACGCGATGTTGTTAAAATACAAATCAAGCTTCCTTGAGGAGAGCAGTTCTGCATTTGTTAGTTAATCTATAATGTTAACTAAGTTTGGAGTCTTAGGGTTTACAATGCCTTCAAAGTGTTGTTTATTGTATTGATTTAGGCTGTTCAGTTATATACTTGCAGTGGAGGCCAACCTGAGACAAGAATATTTTGAATTCAGTCATATGTCATTTTCATAATGCCATTCTCATTGGAATGAAGGAAACAATTATTTGAAGGACAGCTACAAATTTTCAGTGTGGAGGAGGAGGATAATTTAAGTGCAAAATATATGTATATATAAATGGCGAATTATGTAATTAATCAGAATCAAACGTGCATCTGTGTTAAGTGATGAGACTTAGCTATTTGATGCATCCTGAATATGAGTGTGTTAACTATCGTGTGTGTCAGAAATGGTGGTCAATTTTAGCTAGTCTTTTGTGCATTTTAAAACATCACTATGTCCTACCTGTTTGTCACTGGTATGTCCAGACCAATTAGGAGTCGAGGCAACAAAGAACAGGTGTCATGCTGTTTCTGATTTCTTCACTATTTTGTCTCCACATCTATTATTGAGTGGGCATGCACTGTTAGGCAATGAGTTTTCAATATTTTGCTGATGTTTGCTTTGTCCATTCTCTTTTGTTTGCCACAAGTAACTTGTTAGCCTGATACGAACATTTCATTAGAAGTAGAATACACCCCTTCTCAATTATAAGCTTTTGCTTATTAAGCTCATCTATCTCTTGAATTGTTCCAGGGTTTAGCTATGGTGATGCACAAAAACTTTGAAGGTCCCGCTGTCTTTGATATGCTGAATGGTGCCCTAGAAG
Organism: Solanum rostratum; assembly: GCA_029948455.1. Taxonomy (NCBI): domain Eukaryota; kingdom Viridiplantae; phylum Streptophyta; class Magnoliopsida; order Solanales; family Solanaceae; genus Solanum; species Solanum rostratum. Next base: position 7,799,566 of record CM057053.1, on the reverse strand, counting down.
TTGCTCGCCTTGAAAAAAGAGTCAATGAGGAAAGAAACATAAAGATATTAGTCGCACAAATGCATGTTGTTAAGGTAACGGCTTGAAGTACTGCTAAATTTGATTTCTTTAGTGTGGCATTTATCTGTTACATCAACAGGAGTTACTCAACTTTCCTGAGGGGCCATGTAAATCATGATATCCTTCCACTATTCACATTTCTTTTGTAGCTTGTCTGCTGTAACATCTTGTGCCTAAGTGGATGCAACTAAGTCTAACAGAGATGTCTCCCCTGTTTGCTTTATAATGATGCCATTGGATATCCGTAGAGTTTGATGTAACATTGATGTACAGATTGGAAGAGAGGCAGTGTATTTGGGTAAATGGTAAGAGTCTGGCCCCTTGCATGATGGTCTTGCTTTATGGGAAATAGGTTGTCCAAGCATGTTCCTTTTGCTAAGCTAAGAGGTTGTCTTTGTCCGTGAAGATCATGATAGCACCAGTTCTCACTCTCAAGTTCAATGTTTTGATGGTCAGAGGACCCAATTCCAGCTAGTTCTCACTGATCTGTTTAAAACAGGGAAAAGAAAAAAATGTTCAGCTTAGTTCTCCTCGCTAACATTCATTCATGTCTTGCAGGGCGAGTTAGAAGAGGCCTTACAGAAGTTTCAACTACTTGTCCAAGAGAACCCAAGAGACTTCAGGCCTTATTTGTGCCAGGTACTTATGTTCTGTTTTTCCACTGCATATTGCTTTATAAGTTTCAGTTCTTGAATTGTGAGCTATCAAAAAGGTTATGTTAAGAATAAGCAAATTGTAGCTCTGTTAATCAGCTTAACTTCTGGCTAAACTGTTATCGTGCATCCTTGTAGAGTCAAGTTGCCACTGGAATACTTTACAGCTTTTGATAATTTATCTTGTAATTTGATCAAGGTTGTATTTTGAACTTCACATATTATGAGATCGGTAATGCTGAGAAGAATGATGATAAAAATGTTGTTAGTATCTACCCTATGCAATGCTTGATATACTCTGGATTAGGTAGATGGTCACTGATAAGCATGGTCTCAGGCAACAAAAGATATTAGTAGTAATTAAATTGATATTAAAGCCAGTTTATTGCATAGTGTGGAAAGGCAGATGCATGGTTTAGCAATAACCACGTGTCATGCATATGCAGCAAGATTTGCTCTCGAGTGTAATTAATTGCAATTCATGTGGTGATGCATGTGTTCTCGAAAGAAAAACAGAAATATTACATCTTTTAGATGAAGCTTAATGTTGGGGCAGTCACCCCCAGATATCTTTGTCTTGAATCTGACTGTGTGTGGCACTTGGTGGCAGGGAATAGTCTACAGTTTGTTGGACAAGAAGAAAGAAGCCAATGAGCAGTTTGAGATATATCGAAGTCTTGTACCCGAAGAATTTCCTCAGAGAGGTTTTCTGGATGATGTTGTGTTGGCTGCAAAGACAGAATCTAGGGAACAGCTTGAGAGGGAGTTCAAGAATGAATTCTCTTACAAGACATGAACAGTGATGCCCAATTATCACATTTTCAACTAGGCTTATCATGGCTGGATGGTTAAAGGGTGTATGGAAGGGGTGGTAAGATTGTAGGATAGAATCAGAAACACTACTAATGTAGACAGATAGTATAGCTTTTTTTTTTTGGCTATTGAAATCTGAAGTCTAGTCTCCCCTGGAAGAGAGGAGTGAAGTTCTAGGACAGTACATTTTTATGTTATCTCTCCTGTTGATATTTCTTGTTTTTGGTAATCGAGAAATCCCCGAGGCCAGGTGGCAGTTCTAAATTCGATGGATAATGAATCTGCTCCTCTTAATCTCTCCACTTAAACACCAGGCTTCTGGGTTAGCTATGTCCCGTTGGGAATCATGAAACAACTAACACCCTATCTTCTAGTCGTACTATGAGATAGAGGCAATGAAATGGGAATCGCAATGCACTATTTGATCCAACTCCAATCTACTTTCCTCTTTCAAGATGCTTTCTTTATCGGCTAGGCAAGGGATAGAGTCTTGTCTTCCTGTTACGATTCTGAACTTTGTCCTAAGAGTTGATTCGTTCAAAGACAGGAAAGACAGTTTCGAAAGCAGAGACATAAACTGGGAAAGGATTACTACTGGCTTGAACGAGCCCGATCTTATCAAAAAAGTGCATACAGCACTTTTGTGTTTCCGAGCAAAAGTTCTAGCACAAGAAAGTCGAAGTATATACTTTATATGATATAAAGTCTTTTTTCTTTTTGGAAGATCCGCTATAATAATTAAAAAAATTTCTTCATCTACGCTCAAATCGGTCAATAATATCAAAATTTGATAAATCGGACCAAATCGATGCCCTAATACGGTACAAAAGTGTTCTTACTTCACCGTCGAGAAAGGAAAGAAGACTTTCATCCCCAACTTTAACTCAGACGTAGCTCCCTTCCTTTTTTGGGGTGTGTGAAGCAGTGTCAAACCAAAATACCCAACAAGCATTAGCACTCCCTGAAAAGTAGGTGATCCAGCCGCACCTTCCAGTACAGCTACCTTGTTACGACTTCACTCCAATCACTAGCCTTTCCTTTGGCATCCCCCTCTCGATCACTGATCCAATTTGAGTACCTGTGCAGGATAGACCTCAACAGAAAACCGAAGAGTAACAACAGGAAATGATTGAGTTCAGTGGTTCCTCATATCAAATTATCGACTCTAAAGATATAGTAATATGGAGAAGACAATTGTTTCAAGCACCGACAAAATCGAAAGCGCCCCAACTTTCAAAGAGAGGAGGACAGACAGGTTGGATTTTTTTAGATCAAATAGTACTAGTTGGGTAGATAGAGGTGGTGAAATCAATACTAGTTGGGTAGATAGAGGTGGTGAAATCAAACTTTTGCATCAATCTTCTTTAGCAGGGCGGCTCGCTTGAGTGTCAAAACCTAGCGGTGGTTGTTTTTCCTTATTCTTATAAGTTTACTCACAGAAATTATTTAAGCAGATGTAAAAAAAACGCATATCAATGGGTAATTTTTGCAATTGCAGACACACTTTTGTATTGCCGCTTCTTACTGCTGTATTTGTGTTAATGCACTTTCCAATGATACGTAAACAAGGTATTTCTTGGCCTTTATAGATAGAGAAAAAAAATATCCTAATTATTTGTAATCAATCGTTTATCACTTGGTGTAAGAATATATAGTATTTCATTGCTACAAGCTAATGATCCAATCAAAGGAATAATTGGAACAAGGGTATCAAATTTCTTAATTGGATTATTGATTAGAAATGAATTTTTGAACATTTGACTACGTACCATTGAATGATTTAGTTGCACACTTGAAAGATAACCCATAAAGTCACGGGAATGGTTGGATTGGTTTATATGGATCCTTCCTGTGTGAAAGTACATAGAAAAATGACATTGCCAAAAATTGACAAGGTAAAATTTCCATTCATTCATCAAAAGTAACGTCCCTGCATTTACGATTCATGTGACGGTATTGATACTCTTAAAAGGTGTTCTATTTGCTCGTAGTTCTCATTTGATACAGGATAAAACAAATTTTGGATTCTGTTTTCCTTGTGACGGACCTGGAAGAGGGGGTACATGTCAAGTATCGGCGTAGGATCATGTCTTCTTAGGACTATTCTGGGTGTACAATTTCATTTCGGTAGTTATATTTCATTTCAGTTGGAAAATAGAGTCTAACTCATCATATGCATTAAACTTCTATATCACTCGTCGTGCTCTTATCATTTGATCAGAGTTCTGCTCTCTAAAGGTAAAAGAATTCTTAATTTGTCTCATGAAATAAAAGAGTAGGAATTCTCAAATATGCTCATCCACTCTTGTAGAAATTCACAAATATGCTCATCCACTCTTGTATGAATAACTAGACATGGTGTTGCAATGTAATGTGTTTATGCTTTTTTTAAAGTAATATAAACTGCTCAATTTTTAAATACAGCTCACAACAAACTTGGACATTTTTTGATAGAACATTCAGAAAATTCTAGGCATGCTATAAAATTTATGACAAGGTTTTCTCAAGGAGAAGGATGGAAGTGTAATTTTCATAATTTTGATATGTTTTAGTTGAGTGGGGAATCTATTGAAATAATGATTTGAAATGGGAAAAAAATGAAACGCCCACCGTGGGGCTCGAACCCACGACCACAAGGTTAAGAGCCTTGCGCTCTACCAACTGAGCTAGACGGGCTTTTGTGATACAATTATTGTTTTGCTATATTGTCATGTTGACCCACATTACATTCCCCTTCATCCAAGATAGGGGTGTCCATGACATGACTTAAAAAAATTATTCTCATTTTGAACTTCTACAACACCAGCATATGTAATCTCCAGTAGCATGATCAAATTTGTCACAACTTTCAATTACTGGCGAAGCCAATATTAGGAATACATATCTTTCTAATATAAACACAGAATCTACGAAAAAGCTATTGGGTTTGTCCAAACTCACAAGTCCCCACTTAGCTCCGCCTCTGCTTAGTTGTTGCTGAGAAGTCCGATAAGAATAATCCCAGGCAAAATTATGTAGCAGAGAAGAGAGGATACTCGTGCAGCTGCAATGTCCAATGCCGGTGGTATTAATGGACTCAACCTGCTATCCTGTGTTCATTATCAATGCAATTGTTAGTTTTCCAAGAAAAAAAAAGAGGGGGAAGTTTAAGCAAACAAGATATTTGTGCCTCGTGTATTAACGATATGATAACGAGAAAAATAGAGCTAGCTAAAGATGGTTACAGGTTTCGACATGCTATTGATAAGAAATCATTAGATCATTGTCTCTCATTTATCTTTTCAAGAGAATCATGTGAAGATATAGATGCAGCAACCACAGTTTCTTATATAGGCCATAAAACAGATTTGCAAGAAAACTTTCATCCTGTCTGAAGCTAGTCCTAGAGAGAAAAAGAAAGAATGTCTGAAATCACCTTTGCAGTAGATGAAAGGGTACCTTCGAGGTTACAGAGCACGATTCAGGTTGTCGTACAATGTATATTTGATCACCATGACTATTTTCATGGTAAATATCCTGATTGCGGTGCCAAGTCCACAACGCGTGGGTTGAATTCGCCATCTGGATCATTATGAATGGAGAGGAGAATGTTACACTTTGTTTGAATAGTTGTTATGTATTGTTTCATAATGTATTCTATTGTGTTGCATTGTATTGTTTTCCGTGGTTACATAATGTCATACATCCATAATTTGAATAATAAACCTACAAGGAATTGTAGGATATGTGGTAGATACTGTGAAAAGATAGGGTAAATGATAAAGTAGACAAGGAAATTGTAGGGTATGTGGTAGATACTATAAAAAAATAGGATAAATGATAAAGTAGAATTATTAAATAAATAAATAAAGTAAAAAAATGAGAAGAAGATATTAAAGTAACAATGCAACCACACCAAATTGATTGTTACATAAAATGGGTCTTTTCATTGTTACGTAATGATGAAATTAAACGATACAATACAATGGAATTTAAGTAACCATCAAAACAAACAATACAATACAATACAACGGGTAACAATCATCCGAACAAGGGGTTAAACGAAAAAAAGATGATAATGCAATAAAGACGAAGAACTAAACTATGAATGTCCGAACGAGGATATGACTAGGTATGTGGGGGGGGGGGGGGGGGAGAGGATCTATTATCAGCAGCCAAAAGAAGAGCTACAACATTTTGAATGATTTAGAGGATTGGATGAGAAAACACCGAAGCAAGTTGCTATATCATGTTTACTAAGCATAAAATCTTCATAGGTAATAGGCTATTACACTAAGAAACTGCCAAGTTTTAACTTAGTAACTCTTGATTCTTGATAAAGAAACGAAAAGCTTCCAACACTGATTAAGAGCTTATTATCGTATTCCGCAAACACGATTCAGGTCATATGTGCCATTTCCTTTATACACAATCAAATACTCAATAAACGCCGATGACTCTTTTTTGTTGCATATGTTTCAGTTCAATAATGCCTCTAGAATAAGAAAAGTTATACAGTTGAAGCTCTGGCTTTACCTCTAGTATCCCATGGCCGAAGCTGCTCTCTCTATATGCACTCCATTCTGGTTGTCTGTCCCAACAAAATTTTCCTTTGGCAGGTCCACTGCTAAAGTTCACGTGACATACACCTCCAAATTCTGGAGTGTTGTCACCTGGTGAAGGACATTTCCCAGGATCATCTGCATGATCAACGTCGACTTCCTCAATATTACCACCATCTCCGACTGTTATGTAAACAGGGCCACATGGATCCAACGTATAGTTGTAGACTCGGTTCATTCGTTCATATGCGTGCACCTGAGACAAAAGATAGGACATAAGTAAAAATAGCATAATATTTTAAGGGCAGATAAGTCCTAATTGAAATTTTCTTAAATGATTGGTAATTCTAGTTACACAGGTAGAGTGTTTGAAAACTTTATATGAACTGAGGTCATTAATGTGCTTATTTATAGCTAGGATAGGAGTATATTTCAGCTTACATGACCCGATAAAACTATATCAACGCGATATGTATATAGCATTTCTTCCATTTCCTGTCTCATGCACTCAGCTTCTTGGTAGTGTGATGAGTAGCTATTGTACCAAGGAGAATGCCATGCAGCCACTAGCCAAGGAGTCACGCCACGATCTACTTTTTCTAGATCATGCTGAAGCCAAGAATACTGAGCACCTGATTAAGTTTAAGAAAAAAATCCATCATATTTGCAGACTGATCTTTCTTTATGCAAGTATACCTCAAATATTAGAAGTTAACGGGCAGTGACTGAAGATACCAAAGTGAAAAATGAAAAATGATTATCAACTTAAGCAATTTAATCACTTACTGGTTTGATTATAGTCAACGTAGGCTCCTAGCATGATGAAATGGACTCCTCCGGCATCAAAAGAGTAGTAAAGATTACTGTTAGAGCCAGATTCCTTTGAAGGAACAGAAAATCTTGTCAAATATGATTGGAATGTGATCCCTGCTGCTTGAGGCTCAATCTCATGGTTTCCTTCGATAACCATCATCGGAACTCTTGAGATTAATGGCTCCATAAACCTGCAAATCCAGTTTATTCCATTCAAACTTCTTCACCTAAAGCTTTTCTTTTCCATTTTCTAACAGTTCAGTTTCTGTCTCATAGGCCTGTAATAATATGATGTTTAGTAGGTTCTGATTCATAGCCATAATTTATCTATTTGGTGAGCACTCGGTGAATATGCAACTAGCATCAACACGAACCTCACACCGGAAGGCTGAAAGAGACGATTGCGTCCCTCACGCCATAGCATAAAGACAATTCTATAACATTAATAATCAACAGGTGCAAGATAGGGGGTATTCTGACAAGAAAGGTAAAGAGAAAGGGCTAAAAGGTTTTTAATGATTAAAGAGATTAACTATGCGAGGAAAAGAATAGATAACCTTCCCCATCCATCCCATCGAGGTTGAAATGTCTCTCTTATGGGTGCATCCGGAAACTGACAAGAATAGCATGAAGCTCCTTTACCACCAGTGGTAAGGTATTGATTCGCGTAAGTTAAATCTCCAACCATCAATATCATGGAAGGATCATTCATTATGAGATGATCAATGGTTGTGGTTGTATTGCTTGTAAGACCTAAGTCGCCAACAACTGCTATTCGCCGTGGATACTTGTTAGGTGCAGGCAATGGGAAGGTCTCGAATTCAAGTTCATCACTCATTGCTGCTAAAGCACTATCACCACACTTGTAGTAGTACTTTGTTCCAGGTTCAAGGCCTACAGAAGAAAAGAAACTTCATTGCAACATATAAATCATTTTATTTATCCAACACTTCAAAGACTTGTAGTTCAGAGGCAATCAATGCCATGTGTACATATATAACATTGCATATATTCTTTTCATCATCACAATTTGAAGCAGGAAAACAAAGGGCAAGATAAGGAGCCTAGGGAAGATATGAAGCGACTCGCTGCAGAAAGCCTTACCATCAATCTTCACATGATGAATGATGCCAGAGGTGTAGTTCCATAGCCCTTCAAATGTATACAATTGACTGTAAACGACCGAAACTCCATTTTGCTTCATTGAGTACTTTCCACTTTCCTTCCCATACCATACCTCACTTGCCACTGTTTTCGGATCATATGGAGTCACATTTAGACCAATCTTAGCTTCACCTAAGAGCCAACCACAAGAAATCACAAACTATTTTAAAACAACTTTAACAGTTAAACCACATAACAAAATTACTAGCTATATTGCAATTGGTATAAATCTTGATCTAGGATCTCTCAAAACCAATTGGAAGGCACCAAAGTCGAAACACCAAAAAACTATAAAATCAACCATGGAAAGAATATAATAAAACTTGACCAAAGGGAACCAACCTAAAGGAAACTAGTATACAACCATTCCAAAACCAAAAATCCAAAAGCAAACCATACAACAAACATTAACAAATCTAAGTTCAATGTAATGACAGTGTAAACTGTGTACAAGCTCCAGCTGGAGGCAGATCTAGGAGGGGGCGAGGGTGTTCATCTGAAACCTCTCCGCAAAAAATTACATTGTATATATAAAGGAATTTATTTTAATGTTTAGTGGATATATAGAGATTTTGAATCCTTTAGTTTAAACACAAGACTAGATGTTGGCTTAGTGGTTTGACGGATTCAAAATTTACCTTGGGGTCAGTTTAGCCACCCTCTTACATGTTTAGTGCAAAACATTTACCTTAATTTGACTTTAAGTGACCAGATTGCATAAACACTATTACATGTATAAAGGTAAACTCATTCTTTGAAGTTTGACCAATTAAATCCATCTATGTGAAAATAGTGATATTTCAATTAGTATCTATTATTCCTTGCTTTGGGAACTTCCTAAGAACCAAAGAACAGCATTTCAGTAAATATTGACATCTAAGTCTGCTCAAGCAGATAGCTGCAGATCTAGGATTTAAAGTTTACGACTTTCTATAGCAATCTCAATTTAATATACGCTAATAACTAAGTTCACAATTAAATACTTACAAATATTTTACTCCCTCAATTTCAATTTATTTATCTTCCTTTTTTTAATCCATTTAAATTTTTTTTTTCTTTTTTGACAACTCTTTGATTCTAACTCTCCTATGACGTATTTAAAACCACGATATTAAGGGGTATTTTGGAATATGAAACCACAAGATTCAAAAGTTTTCCTACTTTCTAAAACTCGTGCTAAGTCAAAATCAGACAAACAAATTGAAAAGTATAATAACTATAATGTGATAGCAGCAAAAGCCAGTAGCTAAAACACTAGATCTGCAACTATAAAGCAACCCTATACAAAATTCGAAAGTCTTATTTTCTTTCTTAAATTTCATGCCAAGTTAAAATCAGACAAGCAAAAACTAATCAAAGAAACAAAATTAAACACAGAAGAGAATGTTAGCAATGAAAATATTCGATTCTCTGCCTTGTAATCTCTTATCCCACCTCGAATTTCTTCAACAGAAAAATCACAAAATAGAGAAAAATAATAATATGGTATTACCTGTGATCCAAGAAACCCACATTGAAGATGAAGAATAAGATAAGGCCAGAGCAATTTGTTCTGGGAAAAAAGAAGTGACATTCCTCTTAAGCCTTGGATGATCCATAGGCAAATCATCACTGCCTTTACGCAATAAAGGATCAAATCTGTGAGTTATTGGCTTGAATGGCCCATCCAATGTTGTAGGTATTGTCTCTGCTGCTATAATCACAACAAATAATTGAAACCAAAGTGATGTACAAATTATCTTCATCTCTCAAAAGTCAAAACTGGATTTTTCACCATGAATATTTTTAGTTTGATATTATAAAAATATTCAATTGTTTGTTAAGTTGGTTAGAACACTTAAATCAGCACAATTTGGAATTTTTTGTCTTCAGCCAAAAGCTAAAAAGATCTTTTGTTGAGAAAATGAGGATGATGTTAAAACACTATTCTTCTACTTTGACACCATATTTAAAAAATTGATAATATGAAATTATACTTAAACTATTGAGAGTCTGAGTTTATACGTAATTATTAGTTTGAGAAATATACATTTCTCTTTTATTTCACTCTCAACTGTGGTGTGTATACTATATTTTTTCTTTTATTTTTAAAAAATATCACATCATACTCCATACAGATAAAAATATTCTACCTTGACAAAAATTAGATAAATTACAAGATTAACTAAATTACCGCACTCCACAACTTCCTCTTACTATACAAACCCTCTCGAACCAATCAATATTTTTTTTTCTTTTTTAAAAAATTCTATGTAATTTTTTTAAAGAAATTCTTACTTCGTCTCCTAGCCTCCTCCCCCCACCCTTTAAAAATGATAATTTAGATATTATTTTAATTATTTAGAAAAGATAATTCTACCTTACCCACCTAATCTCCTGCTTTTATTTTCTTCTCATTTTTAGAAATTGTTTTTCACTTGTCACAAGATATTTAAAATAAAATTTTTATTTCTATTATATTTAGTACACAATTAGAAAAGAATATTTTTCTAAAAATTATGTGTACATATCTTTAAATCAAGAAAAAATAAATTAGGAGCAGAGGGTTATAGCGGGATATTTATTTTAAAAAATAAAAATAATATCAATTTTTTGTAGGAAGGAAGGGAGGATGGGACAAAAAATTTGAATTTTTAAATATATTTTATAAAAGAGATTTAAAAAAATAGAAGGGTGAGAATTATTGAGGGGTGGGGATGGAAGGGGTGCACGGGGGTGGTGAGAAAAATATTTTAAAAATTTTATTTTTTTAAAAATAATATTTTTTGAGAGAATACTAACACTATAATCTTTAGCTTTTAATTAATATTACAATATAATTTTTGTTAAGTTGAAATATTTTGTCCATGTGTCATGCCATGTGGCAAGGCTTTTTTCAATAAAAGTGTAACGCTCGGTAAAATTACCAAAATACCCCTAGAGGAGAGAGGTGCGCATAACGCGTCTTCCGATGCTCGGATGGAAAATCCGAGGCTGGATTTGTGATCAGCACAAAAAATTGATGGGGAAAAGGTCTCGGTCGATTTTTAGAGTGACCGAGTCAAAAAATAATTTTTTGTTCCGAGACGCAAAACAGTGAGGATCCGCGACAGTGCCGCGTCACGGATATATCGCGGAGGGTAACTTATGTTTTCCCATAATTTTTTGACGGGATTGACAAAATTCATTTAGGAAATTTTTTGTCAAAAATGAACTATTCGTGACCAGTCCGCATCGCGGACTGGGTTATTTCGCGGCTGGAAAATTTTTAAAAATTTGAGGGGCAATCTGGTCCATTTCTAAAATGTTCTAAAACCCATATACGACTAATATATGTCGTTTTCACGAAAAAAGGGTTCCAAAACCCATCTTACAATCCCCTTCCTAGCAAATCATCAAGTTAGGGCTTGAGAAGAGTTGAGATTGAAGAGTCAAGAGGAAGTTCCAAGGGATTTTTGTTATTAGCAATCATCCCAGGTATGTAAGACTAAATTAGAGCATGATATTGTTCTTCCATGTGCCCCTTTTAATTGAATTGAGTCTATAATCGAAGATAATGAGTTATATGTGAAAATCCTTGAGTATTCTACTGAGATTCTTCTTAATTCATGTAATTTTTCTTAAATTGATGATTATCATAAACTTGATTTACTGCATAAGTTGTTTTCATGAATGATTTTACAAAATTCTATGTTTATTTAACTAAAGAATGCAAGAATGAACTTAGGGGATGAGTATGGAGCCTTGACGATGATGATATTTGTGATGTTGTGATTGTGGTCCAAATTCTTGAGAGTCTTGATGATGATGTTGATGAGAATGATGTTCATGAGTCTTAAAAACTTGAAACTAAATTCTAAAAGAATATTTCGAGTCCATGATGTTGATGTTGTGTTGATGTTGATGATACAAGTTGATGTTGATGTACTATGACCCTATGGGACCGATGATGAGAAATCTTTATGATGATGTTTTATGAGCATGTCGAGTTCTGGGAGGAGTATTGAGCACCGAAATAGGTGAGTGTAAGTCCCACTTGAACTCATTAACTACGTGGCCCGCGTAGGAGAGGATCAAACCGTAATATGAATGTTTCCTTTATCCCAAAGAGGACTAATATTTTTTATTGTGGATCCACTGATGGTGATGTCCTTTACCCCGAGAAGGGTACTGGATGGATGTAGCAACGACATTGCTTCGTTGTATCATCACTGACTCATAGGTGATGGTGGTCGGTTAGAAAAACACCCAACTAGGTTCCATACTAATAAAACTCTGATGTTGATGTGATGGTATGAGTCTTGATGGATGCTGATGTTTTATTATCTACCCTTTATCCTTGTCCTAGACGGGCATGAGTCCTTCGAGTTGAGTCGAGTTTCCTTGAGATGAGTCTGAAGTATTAAGGATGTATTGATATGATCTTAATGGGTCATTTGTCTACTCTTTATTCTTGCTTTAGATAGACATTTGACAATCTGACGGAGTATGATATTGAGTTGATGTTATTTCTATACTATTCTATCTGTACTGTTATATTCAACCATCTTATATATCGTACATTTCACATACTAATGTCACTCGGCGTTGCATCATTTCATGATGCAGATACAAGAGGTTTAGGACTTCAGAAGACGCATCCTTGAGGTTCGGAGATTTTGATTTCAGTCATTGGTGAGCCCTCCTTGCTATCCAGAGGAGCCCTTTTTCCTTTACCTAGTTATTTTATTTATTGAGTTGGATAGCCAAGGCCTATCATGGTACCCTCTTAGAGTGTCTAGTTGAGTTAGAGGCTTCATAGACGAGAGTTGAGGTTTGCTGTTTGGGTCTTCCCCTCTTTGAGTCGAGTTAGTAATCTTATTTACTTATCATAGATTTTGAGACTGAGTTTGTTGGCCATTGGCCCTTCTTATTGATGTAGAATGACGGATGTAGCTCACTGCCTTATTCTATTATTTCCGCTATGCTTGATCTTGAATGACAGTCTTGAGATCGAGTGGTTCGCTTGGGGACTAGCAATAGTGTCTGGGTGCCGGCCATACCTAGGGTACCCTTCCGGGGGCGTGACAAACTTGGTATTAGAGCACAGAGTTCAAAAGTCCTAGGGAGTCTATGAAGTCGTGTCTAGTAGAGTCTTTTTTATGTGTTATGCACCACACTTCATAAACAGGAGACTATAGGACATTGGGAAGGGTTACACTTTTTGGTATTCTGAGTTCGTGCGATAGAGTTTGACTCTATAAAACTCTCTTCTAATTTGTGTGTTACGCGTTTGCAGATCATGCCTCCTAAACGCACTACCTCCCAAAGAGATGCCTCAGTCCCAAATACTGAGAATCCCCCACTAGAGGCCCCTACTCAGACTGAGACGAGGAGACGGGGTCGACCTGCCAGAGTTACTGAGATTCCACAGGCACCTCCTGCTCAGTCAGCCTCCACTTTGGAAGCAGACAACAGAGGAACCATTGCTATGCTCACTCAACTAGTGGCCTTCCAGAGTAATAGTCGAGGTCCCCAGGCCCTTAGCTCCATTTCCTAAGAGCCCACGGTAGCAACCAGGCTCAGAGATTTCTTGAGGATGAACCCGCCAGTCTATATAGGGTTTAAGGTTGAGGAGGACCCACAGAACTTTATTGATGAGATGTGCAAGGTCTTGAGGGCTATGCATGCTAATGAGGTTGATGGAGTCGAACTTGCCTCCTATCAGCTTAAGGATGTCGCAAACGTCTGGTATAACCAATGGGAAGATGGTCGAGGTGAGAATGCTGAGCCTACTGAGTGGGATGAATTTTAGAATGCCTTCCTCGATCACTTCTTTCCACAAGAGTTGAGGGAGGCAAAGGTTGAGGAGTTTGTGAACCTGAAGCAAGAGGGGTTGACTATCAAAGAGTACGGCCTCAGGTTCATCCAGCTGTCTCGGTATGCCCCGGAGATAGTCCAGGATATAAGGGCCAGGATGAGAAATTCGTGTCTAGATTGGGCAGGCATGTAAAGAGGGAGTGTAAAGAAGCATTGCTGATCCCAGGTACGGACATCTCTAGACTTATGGTCTATGCCCAACAAACTGAGGAAGACAAGAAGAAGGACAGGGAAGAGCAACAGAGCAAGAAGGCCAAATCGGCAGGGCATGAGCCTAGCCTACATAAGCAGAATAAGAGTGACAAAACTTACTTTCAGAAGAGATCTTCTAGCTACGCACCCTCGGTGGCAAGTGCGCTTGTTCAACAAAATAGGTATGATCAGAAATCTTATGGTCACCAGAATTTCAGAGCTCAGGGTCCTCAATCCCAAGCTAGCATGACCCAAGGTTCGAGAGGAAAGCCACCCTGTGGCAGATGTGGCAAACTTCACCTAGGTACGTGCCGTGAGGGCACAAATGCTTGCTATGCATGCGGGCAGACTGGTCAGTTCCAGGGTGAGTGTCTTGTGAGGAGATGGGGTGATGGAAGTAACAAAGCACAGTCTTCTACAGCACCCCAGCAGGCAGTCATCAGAAGGGTACTACCACGGGTGCAGGAGGCCGGACAAACTGTCTGTATGCGATGGATAATTGACAGGATCAAGAGGTTGCACTAGATGTTGTTACGGGTAAGCTTCGAGTCTTTTCTTGCAATTGTTATGCATTGCTTGACCCGGGTGCCACTCTATCTTTTGTGACTCCCTATGTGGCTAATAGATTTGGGATTCTTCCAGAGTATTTGCTTGAGCCTTATATTGTTTCCACTCCCACTGGTGAGTCTATCCTAGCTGAGAGGGTCTATGGAGATTGTGTAGTATCCATCTATCACGGGGATACTCGGGTTGACTTGGTAGAGTTGGAGATGGTTGACTTGATGTAATCCTTGGTATGGATAGGCTCCATGCCTTTTATGCCTCAATAGGCTGTAGAACCCGAGCTGTCAAGTTCCAATTTTCGAATGAACTGGTGCTAGAGTGGAAGGGAAGTTCTGTTGCACCCAAGGGTAAGTTTATTTCCTACCTGAGGGCTAGGAAGTTAATCTCTAAAGGCTGTATTTACCACCTCGTGCAAGTTAAGTATGATGATATTGAGTCCCCTACTCTTGAGTTAGTCCCGATTGTGAATGAGTTTCCTGAAGTGTTCCCTGAGGATTTACCTGGAATCCCTCTTGATAGGGAGATCGACTTCGGGATTGATGTTCTGGACAATATGCAACCTATTTCAATTCCACCATACAGGATGACCCCCGTAGAGTTGAAAGAGTTAAAAGAGAAGTTGAAGGACTTGTTAGAGAATGACTTTATTAGGCCAAGTGTTTCTCCTTAGGATGCTCCCGTTCTGTTCGTAGGGAAGAAAGATGGGTCTCTCAGAATGTGCATAGACTATAGGCAACTGAACAAGGTCACGATCAAGAATAAATATCCTCTCCCCAAGATAGATGATCTGTTTGACCAACTTTAGGGTGCCTCGTGCTTCTCAAAGATAGACCTCAGGTCGGGTTATCACCAGTTGAAAGTGAGGGAATGTGATATTCCAAAGATAGCCTTCAAGACTAGATATGGCCACTTTGAGTTCTTAGGCATGTCCTTTGGGTTGACGAACGCACCTGCAACTTTCATGGACTTGATGAATAAGGTGTTTAGACCCTACCTTGACATATTTGTAATTGTGTTCATTGATGATATTTTGGCTTCTTCAAAGGATGAGAAGGAGCATGCCAAACACCTTAGAATTGTCCTTCAGACTCTCAAGGACCATGAATTGTATGCGAAGTTTTTAAAGTGTGAGTTTTGGATCAACTCAATGGCTTTCCTAGGCCATGTTGTTTTAGGTGATAGAATTCAAGTAGATGTCCAAAAGATTGAAGTGGTTAAGAACTGGCTAAGACTGACCTCTCCAACTAACATAAGAAGTTTCTTGGGGTTGACAGGCTACTACCGCAATTCCATTGACGGATTTTCTTCCCTATCCACACCATTAACCAAGCTGACTTAGAAAAAGGTCAAGTTTCAGTGGTCTGAGGAATGTGAGAAGGGCTTCCAAGAGTTGAAGACTAGATTGATCACCGTACCTGTTTTGATGTTGTCTGATGGGACAGAAGATTTTGTGATATATTGTGACGCATCAAGAGTTGGGTTGGATTGTGTATTGATGCAGAGAGGGAAGGTGATAGCCTATACTTCCAGGCAGCTTAAAGTTTATGAGAGGAACTATCCGATTCATGATCTTGAGTTAGCGGCGATAGTGTTTTCACTTAAAATCTGGCACCAGAACTTGTATGGAGTGCATGTGGACGTATTCATTGACCACAAAAGCGTGCAATATGTCTTCAGTCAGAGAGAGCTCAACCTACGGCAAAGGAGATGGTTAGAGTTGCTCAAGGATTATGACATGAGCCTCTTGTACCAAAAAAAACCCAGGTAAAGCTAACGTTGTTGTTTATGCTCTTAGCAGGTTATCGATAAGTTGCAACAACCCATGTTGAGGAAGAGAAGAAAGAGCTAGTAAAGGAAGTGCATAGGTTGGCTCGATTGGGAGTCTAACTCGAGGAGAATGACGAGGGAGGAATCAATGTTCAGAGTAGGTCTACATCATCCCTAGTAGCAAAAGTAAAAGAGAAGCAAGATCGAGATCCTATCATACTCCAATTAAAGGAGGCCGTCCATAAACAAAAAGTGATGGTCTTCTCCAAAGGGGGAGATGGGATGTTGAGATACTAGAGTAGGCTATGTGTTCCTGATGTTGGTGGTGTCCGAGAGAGGATCATGGCTGAAGCCCATAACACTAGATACTCCATTCATCAGGGCTCCACCAAGATGTACCACGACTTAAAAGAAGTCTATTGGTAGAGTAGAATGAAGAGGGACATTGTTGAGTTTGTTTCAAAGTGTCCGAGTTTCCAGCAAGTGAAGGTAGAGCATCAAAGGCCAAAAGGCTTGGCTTAAAACTTTGAGGTTCCAGAGTGGAAGTGGGAGATGGTTAACATGGAATTTATCACCGGCCTACCGAGATCCCGGAGACAGCATGATTCCATATGGGCGATTGTAGACAGGATGACTAAATCAACACACTTCTTGGCAATCAAGACAACTAATATTGCGGAGGAGTATGCTAAGATGTACATCCAAGAGATTGTGAGGTTGCATGGAGTTCCCTTGTCCATCATTTCGGGCAGAGGAGCCCAGTTTACTTCTCACTTATGGAGGTTTTTCTAGAAGGGATTGGGTACCAAGGTAAATCTGAGTACAACCTTTCATCCATAGACGGATGGTCAGGCGGAGCGCACAATTCAGACGGTAGAAGATATGTTGAGAGCCTGCGTCCTTGACTTCAAAGGGAATTAGGATGACCATCTACCACTGATTGAATTTGCATATAACAATAATTATCATGCAAACATTCAAATGGCCCCCTATGAGGCCTTGTATGAGAGGAGGTGTAGATCACCTATTGGGTGGTTTGAGGTTGTAGAAGCCAAGTTGATTGGGCCTGACCTTGTCCACGATTCCACGGAGAAGGTGCAGATTATTAGAGAGAGATTAAAGACTGCACAAAGCCGTCAGAAGTTTTACATCGATATGAGAAGAAAGGACTTAGAGTTAGAGGTGAGCGATTGGGTATACTTGATGGTATCACCCATGAAGGGTGTCACGAGATTCGGGAAGAAGGAAAAATTAAGTCTTCGCTATATCAGCCTTTATCAGATGGTGAGGAGAATTGAGAAGGTTGCTTACGAATTAGAGTTACCTTCTGAGTTAGACCGAATCCATCCGGTGTTCCACATTTCTATGTTGAAGAAGTATTTGGGAGATCTTGCCTTGGTGATCCCTGTTGAGAGTACTGGAGTCAAAGATAGCTTATCCTATGAGGAAATTCCAATCCAAATCCTTGATCGACAGGTTCGCAGATTGAGAAACAAAGAGATAGCCTCCATTAAGGTTTTATGGAGGAAACAATTTGTTGAGTAAGCCAGGCGGGAAGCTGAGGAAAAGATGAGAGCCAAATACCCGCACCTATTCGTGCCTGATGATAAGAATATCAAAGGTAATATTCCTATTCTTAACTTAAATTGATGTTTCTATCCTGAGTTGATGTGTCTATTCTTGATGATCTGAGTAGAGTTATTGAGGTCGACGAAGAGTTAAGAAGTTGTTGAGTGAGTATCGAGATGAGCCTTGAGTCTATTTGTGCTATTATACCGCTCCTACTCATCATTCGAGGATGAATGATCCCAAGGAAAAGATGATGTAATGCCTGGTAAAATTATCAAAATACCCTTGGAGGAAAGAGATGCGTATAACGCGTCTTTCAATGCTCGGATATCAAATTCGAGGCAAAATTTGTGATCTACATGAAAAATTGATTGGGAGAAAGGTCACGGTCGATTTTTAGAGCGACCGAATCAAAAGATAATTTTCGTTCCGAGACGTAAAACAATGAGGATCTGCGACAGAGCCGCATTGCGGAGGGTAACTTATATTTTTTATAATTTTTTAACGGGATTGAGATAACTCGTTCAGATTTTTTTTTGCCAAAAATGAACTGTTTGCGACCAGCCCGCTTCCAGGACTGGGTTATTTCGTGGTTGGAAAATTTCTAAAAATTCGAGGGGTATTCTGGTCCATTAACATCTTTTAAAACCCATATACGACTAATATATGTCATTTTTACGAAGAAAGATTCCAAAATCCATCTTACAATTCCCTTCCTAGCAAATCATCAAGTTGGGGCTTGAGAAAAGTTGAGATTGAAGAGTCAAGAGGAAGTTCCAAGGGATTTTTGTTGTTAGCAATCATCCCAGGTATGTAAGGCTAACCTAGAGCATGATATTGTTCTTCTATGTGCCCTTTTTGATTGAATTGAGTCTATAATTGAAGATAATGAGTTATATGTGAAAATCCTTGAGTATTCTACTGAGATTCTTCTTAATTCATGCATTTTTCTTAAATTGATGATTATTATAAACTAGATTTACTGCATAAGTTATTTTCATGAATGATTTTACAAATTTCTATGTCTATTTTACTAAAGAATGCAAGAATGAACTTAGGGAATGAGTCTAGAGCCTTGACGATGATGACGTTGTGATTGTGGTCCAAATTGTTGAAAGTTTTGATAATGATGTTGATGAGAATGATGTTCATGAGTCTTAAAAACTTGAAACTAAATTCTAAAAGAATATTTCGAGTCCATGATATTGATGTTGATGATACGAGTTGATGTTGATGTACTATGTCCCTATAGGAACGATGATGAGAAATCTTGATGATGATATTTTATGAGCATGTCGAGTTCTGGGAGGAGTATTGAGCACCGAAATGGGTGAGAGTAAGTCCCACTCGAACTCATTAACTACGTGGCCTGCGTAGGAGAGGATCGAACCATAATACAAAAGTTTCCTTTGTCCCAAAGAGGACTAATGTTATTTTTTGTGGATCCACTGATGGTGATGTCCTTTACCCCGGGAAGGGTACTGGATGAATGTGGCAACAACATCGCTTTGTTGTATCATTACTGGCTCATAGGTGATCGTTGTCAGTTAGAGAAACTCCCAATTAAGTTTTACACTGATAGTACTCTGATGTTGATGTGATGGTATAAGTCTTGATGGATGTTTATGATTTATTGTCTACCCTTTGTCCTTGTCCTAGACAGACATTGGTCTTTTGAGTTAAGTTGAGTTGAGTTTCCTTGAGATGAGTCTGACGTATCGATGATATTGAGATGAGATGTTGATGGGTCAAATGTCTACTCTTTATTCTTGCTTTAGATAGACATTTGACCTTCTGATGGAGTATGATGTTGAGTTGATGTTATTCCTATATTATTCTACTTTTTTCTGTTCCATTCATCTATTTTACATACCAGTATATTCCACGTACTGATGTCCCCTTCTGGGACTGCATCGTTTTATGATGTAGAGGCAGGTATTAGAGATCATCAACATGCGCTTTGTTGAGGATCTATTCGCATTCAGCTGATCGGTGAGACCTCCTTGTTTTTGGAGGATTTCCATATTATTATCATCTAGCTTGAGTTAGTACTTATTTTCCGTGAATTGGGTAACCATGTCTTGTCGTGGTATCATCTAGATGTTAGATGTAGAGGCTTCGTAGACATTGAGTAGAGGATGTTGAGTATTGCTTCTTTTCCAACTCTTCTTTATTGAAAATTAACTTTTTATATAAAAACTTGATTACTTTAATTACATTACAATATTTTCCTTGAGAATTCTCCTTCCGCTATTGAGTACGAGGTGATGATGAGGTCAAGTGGTTCGCTCGGGGACTAGCAATAGTCTCTGAGTGCCGGCCACGCCAAGGGTACCCTCTTGGGGTGTGACATGAAGACATATATAAAATGAAAACTACATAAACTTAATTACCCTTATATATTTGTCAACAAGTGTTATGCTGATCATAACACTAAACAATTATAGAAAATGCTATTCAAATTTTACTATAAAATTGGCATGAAGATAAAGCAACACATATATACACATATACAAATAACATGAACTCCTATGTCCAGTAAGTAAAATTTAGTGTTGTTACACTGGAGAATGCCTTCACCAGTAATATAAGCCTTCCATATATCAAAAACAAAATGACAAAAATGACTAATAAACTTGCTTAGCTAATCTTTACACACAGGCAATTCAAGAATTGGGCTGTCTGAGGCATATTCGTAAATCATCTTACTTTTGACATGTTCGTAAAAGAAGTACAATAACATAGGAGTACCAACATAAGTTTTTGTCGATAGCAAGAATAGGTGAACGAGGTTGATTTAGCTGACCAACTTTATCACCATGTGCTGTGGTACTATTGTTTCTCCTCCATCTTCAAAGTTGTGAAGCAGAAAATCTATTCTTAAGGAAGTAAGGAACTTTCTCGGAGCTGCTAATGATTTTGATGACAATGCCTTTCCTCATATTCCGTTTCTGAATCATCAGAAGTCACAATTATCATACAAATGATGTAATAAACCTCAAATGTTTTTCAAATTGCTATGGACAATGGACAAACAGAGCGAAATATATTTTTGAATAATGTAGCACTAATTGCAATAATTTCACTTTGAGAAATATCTCATCCGTGTGTTAGGTATATTGAGTTCTTCAAATTCATCTCCTGCAAAGTAAATACAGTAAATAAAAAATTCAACTTCATAATTTAAACAAATACCAATAGAATACTCTAATCGCTTAAAGCTACCACATTTGTATCCCCTATCTTTCCCACAAGGTCACGTGCATTGATAGGAAAGATTAAGATATTACACTGGATATTGAATATTCTTATAAAATCTACTTATTGAAAGAAGTTTGTTTTCTAGACAACAAGTCATAGGAAGAGAAGCGTTCACAAGTTGGACTCAAACTGAAGTAGATAGATTCCAGAAAGGCTAAAGACCACAAGTTAAACAATGTAAAAAATGATCCATGTTGAGCACAAACCTAACATGGTAAATGCAAAAATAAAATTAATATCTCTAAGTCAACATGAACGTGACATTTTATATACAAGTTCAAAGGAGAAAATCTTGTATATATCTTTAAATAATATTGATAGAGTTGTTCTAGTCTTGTCATATGGATCAAGATTAATAAACATAGATGAAATCAAATATTAGTTCGAACTGAAGTATAAATAAATAACAAACAATATTCTATGTGTTATATAGGCATAATTGAGGTTTTTTTATTACAGTAAATGTATAGGACCACCCAGAAATCAAACCTTGTATTATATTAAAAAATTGCAAAGCACAATATGTGCTTTTAGATTTTCTCTCCACTCTGACCTAGAGCAGTAGTACTCAATATTATCCTTCAATCAAGTTATCATTATAGACCTAACCTAAATATCCTGTATGTGATATCATGTTGTCTTGTTCACCTTCTCAAGCCTTGTAGATCAACAAATAGATAACCAGTTTTTGTGAATGAGAAAGCAACACAGATCTATTACTTAGTAAAATAGGATAACACATAAGTGCTAAAACTATCCTAACAGAGCTTATTTAACTTTAGGAAAAGAAACTACTAATTAAATTCTAATTCTTATGGTACCTCTTATTATCAATATCGCAAACATAAACAATATTTGAGAGATATATGATATTCAGATTTAGTACCTGAGTGTGAGTTCTTCAGTTTCTTCTTGAACTTGCATCACTTTTTTGTAGAACATCTTCAACTCTTCTCTGAGATGCTAACCCTAAATAATGTTGAGGCAACACAGAAAACAAGGAATCTTGACACATCTGGCAACATGAACTACCCCCATTAGGAGTGTGTCAATTAAGTGACTGCTTTATATGTCTCTTTCTAGTAGAGTTTTATAATTTATCAGATAAGTTATAACATAGAGAAGAAATGAAATCATACCATTATTTTTTCTATCAAACTAAAATCATCTTGAGAGTATCCCATTTGCAACCAATTTTCAATTATGATTTCTCCACTCAGTCTTATTGAACCACTGCATACAACAAAATTTGGGAGGTTCATGTTCAAACTTCTTGCATAATAAAATTGGCAGTAATAAACTTTTTTTAAAGAAAAATATTAACTTCATGTTCAAACTTCTTGCATAATAAAACTTTTTTTTCGTTGGATTATTGTGTGATGTATCCACATATGCTTGAGTGTGGATAGATGGCATGAAGAAGAGTTATGATGGTTAAAGTTGCAAAGTAATTGTTGGCAGGTACATAATACACAAGATCAAGACGAAGAAGATGTGGAGTATTTTGATATATCAACTTCTTACCCTTTTCAAGAAGTTGAAACGGTTCTTGTATGGTAAGAGAACCATGTTTTGAAAGTCATGGCCTGCACCAAGATGACGTTGGTTGTTGTGGCACAGTAATGATTGGATTTTGAAGGAGGCTATGTTCCACAGAATCTTGTTTTTTTCATACATCGTGCCAGAAGCAATTTTTCTTCTCTTCCATCAGAGGATATTTGGCTATATGTGTTACAACATTTAAGTTGAGCATCGACCTTCATTTTTTCTGCATATAGATACTTGTTTGATTTTTTTGGATCTATCAGTTATAGAAGTTGAAGCAGGCCCTTTTTGTAACCTGTAGTTATTTAAAACACAAATTTGCATGAAATAATGGTAAAGGCCACATATTATTTTCCTAATTTGTTAACTGAAAACAAAGAAACAGTGCCATCAAGTAAAAAAATTGGAAAGATAAAGTTAAAAAATGTTGTGGATCTGTTTATAAAATTGCATCATTAAAATGATTACAACTATTTTTAGTCATGTGGCAAGCAAAAGGAAACACAAAGATCATGAACACTATTTTTTTTTCTCTTGGCAAATGGCTTGAAGCAACTACAAACTCGAGCATAGATATTTCCAGGCACACAATATAGGTTAAACTTAACTTTACTGTTTGAGGTAGCTGAAACATGTTTTCTGTCATATTGATAGAACATATGTTTTAATCATATTAAATAAGTTATTGGACACCATGATAACTCGACGAATACTATAAAGCTGGAAAGGCAAAAAAGATAGTATGATTGATTGAGAAAACCAAACAAATGACCGTATATTTAACAATTTCATTAAATATACACAATTTGGAATTACTACGGCAATTCGTAATCTTAAAATCTTGAATCATCTCATGTCATGCCTAATTTTAACAAATCAAAAATAGGAATACAGAAATCAAATAGAGGAAACACTATTGATGAAGGCTTTTTGTAGGTTAAGAACTTCAATTTGTTATTAGTATATATTACCTTTCTTTAGAAGCAAAACTTGTAAATGCAGACCTATTGTCTTTTGTGGGAGCAATCTATCAAGAAAGCAGTTTGTGCCGCAGTTATTAACCAACAGGAAGGTGAAAAACCTGGAAAAAGCTAAGGAGCCTAAAGCTAGTTTTCCTCCGGAGAGAGGGTCTCAAATCGAAGATACAAAAAGTTATCACCACAAGCTTGATTACATATTTTCAAGGACCTGCAACACAAGTTCAAATAAGTATATTGAACATATCCTAAAGTAGAGCAACAAAATATATTCTTCATGCTACATACTTTAGTTCTATACTTAAGATATAGTTGTACATCTACAATTCAATACTTTGAATCCCATTCTAGCTTAATACAGTTCTACTTTGAGTATAATTTCATTATAAAAAGTTGAGTTTTTTGCAACATATTATATATAGTTCTCTTGCCAATAGAATGCTCAATTATAAATTTTCTATGCTCATATAAATGATTGGGATCATCGCCTACCGTGTAGATTTAAAGAATTCAGCCATAGTTCTTATCGAATATTGTTTGTCCACAAATAAAATTAAAACAAAAATGAATTTTAGTAATAGTCTATGTGACCTTAAATTCCGAGGTTCGAACATGCATTACGACAATAGATCTCTTCATATGTGCTTTTTGAACCAATGGACTATTATGTTTCTTTAAAGTTGGAATGAACTTTTACCGATTAACTAATGTGGAGAGGAAAGTAGACCCCTAAACTTTAAGGTGAATAGCAGGCTAGTAAGAGAAATAGAAATACAAAGCATTTGCAAATCATTCAAATTTTTTTAAAAATAAAATAATATAATTCCTAGTTTACATAAGTCAAGATCCTTAATAGGTTGGTGAAAAGACATAAGTGGACTTGATTGATTTGGATCTTCTCTCTTGATTTCATGTCCTAATTGAATTAATTTCAATGATCGTATTTTTGACTGATTTTTATATACTTTCTGAAGTGGTCATTTATTAATAGTAAAAAATAAAAGCAAATAGGTAATGCAAAAGTAATTAGGATTTTACATCTAGAAAAACCCAAATGAAATTAGATTGAGCTATTTTTCTATGAAAAACTCAAAGGGAGTCTCTAGTACTTTACTGCTTTTATGCCAAAAAATCCATTGTATCTCTAAGAAAGTAGGTCATTTCCATTTGGTACAAGTTTGAGCACTTTGAACACCCATTAATTGAATGTGATATTTGTAGAAATAGTTCCTCTTTATTTACAATCAACATATTTGAAAAGTCTAATCCAACATTTTCTTTGAAAATTCTATTCCTTATACTATAATTTACTTAGATTCAACAACTGAAGTTAAAATTTTGGTCATATGAATGACTTATTTTGGGAAATTTTCAACTCCATAAGAAAAGAAAGAAGAAGAAAAGATCAAACATGTGACAACCAAGCAGAGACATTACTGCTGCCGAAAGAAATACATAGAAAGCACAATCTCTACTACAATAAAAGCATATATAGAGCATGAAAGTGAGGAGAATAGTGGAGTTAATCAACATCAAAGGCCTTCTACAGCTTCCAAGCAATGTAGGATCTTGCTCTTTGTTGTTTTGACTGACAGTGGAATCCAACATAACCCCCTGAGTTAGCATGGGGAGACCACTTGCCAGGTAAAACTCCGTCAACTTATGCATGCACATCTTACTTTAACTTTGCCTTTGTGGATCCACTAGCTTTAGCCTATACGAGCTCCTATGATGGCACATAGTTAATGAGACAAGAGGTTACTACTAAGATTCTTTTATCAAACTTAACCTCAATGCCTCATTCAGTGCTAAGTCAAGTTCCACAGAATACTTATAACATAGTCATATACATAGACATTCGTTAACTTGAAACATAACTTTAACATCATAAGAGTATCTCATTAACTTAGGTAGAGCTGTCAAAATGGGCTGGCCTAACCTAGCCAATCCAACCCTAACAGGTTAGAGAGTTAAACGGGTTAGGACGGGTTGACCTTTTTAACTAAAGGACCTATAAAATAGCATCTCAACCCAGCCCTACGCGGCCACAGGTTGGGATAGATTGGCCCTTCAACCTAAAGATGGACGACATGAAAAGACTATGCAATATTGATAAATACAACACCAATACATACAAAATTTCACATGTCCATGAGTTGCTCACACTTCAGTAAAATACTTACAAAACAACAAAATAGGCAAGATACAATATTCATAGGATTCGTCAGAGTAACATACAATACATAAAAATTTTTTATCATAAACAAGACAACAAAATAAAAAATTAGCAATAAGTACCTGCTCCAATGCCTAAAATGAAAGTGAAAAACTGAAATAAAGTAATTGCTAAACCAAAGAGGAGAGACAAATGTTATATTAGATGAAAGTAAAATAGAAAACCTAATGGAGTAATGGACTAATAAGTAAATCTAATTGGCTAAAAGCCCTACATGTAAAAGTTGTGCAAATAAAATGAGTTGGACTTGATTTTATATTTATTAAGTATTTATTGAAAAAAACTTAATAAATAAAACACTACTTAAGAAATATATAATAAATATTTTTAAATTCACGGGTCACGGGCTGGCCTCTAAGGTTCGAAGGTATGAGGTTAGCGGGCTAAATGGAGACGGGCTAAAAAGCCTCGTTCCTAAATGGGCTGAAAAAATTTAGCCCAACCACACTTAATTCAAGGATTAGGTTGGGTTGACCTTACGGGCCAAGCCCTTTTGTCCTTTCACATGAGAGTCTATCTTTGGTGAGAACTGTTCTTTCACTATCTTAAACATCATAAAAGGATATCTTAAAGACTTTATAAACTTTAGGGGTGGGAGTTCGATTATTCAATTCAGTGTTGTTAAAGTTTGGTTCAATTTTTTAGTGTTTGATCTTTTCAAAATGAGCATCATATTCCGCACCAAACTAGATCGGTTCGATTGAGTTTTTCAACTTCGGTTTAGTTTATATAGGTATTTTTAAAATAAATTTTTTGGTGCAAATTAAAAATAAAAGATTAAAAAAAAGAATTAAAAATTATTTCTCACTAAAAGCAGTGAGGCAGTGCCCCAAGTTTTTAGCTGCAGTTTGCACATTCCAGCAGCAGTGAGGCAGCTCCAGTTTGCAATTTGCACTTCATCACTTTCGCTGTAGTTTCAATTATCATCCAACAAAATTGACAGAAGTATCATATATCCACACAAAATTGACAAGTTAAAACTGAAAAATGTACATGAAAAATAGATTTCAATTAAAACAACTCCAGTTTTAACTGGAGTTGTTTTAATTGAAATCTATTTTTCATGTACATTTTTCAGTTTTAACTTGTCAATTTTGTGTGGATATATGATCATTTTGTCAATTTTGTGTTGGTTATATGATAATTGAAATGGCAGTGAAATTGAGGAAGTGCAATTTGCAAACAGGAGCAGTGGAGCTGCCGAGAGGAATGTGCAAACTGCAGTTGAAAAATGGGGCACTGCCTCACTGTTTTTAGTGAGAAATAATTATTAATTCCCCTTTTTGTTTAATCGTTTTTATTTTATTTTTAATTTGCATAAAAAAATCCTTTTAACATTACCAAAATAAGTCGAACCGAGCCGATCTAGTTTGGTGCGGAGTATGATACTCATTTTTAAAAAATCGAATCGAACTTTAACAACACCGAAATGAAGAACTCAACACCCAACCTAATATACTTACTTCATCATAAAACTCAACTTAAAACTTAGTGGGCTCATGCAATAAACTTTAAAACGTGTGATTCAAGAATATTATGCAATGACACAAGGAAATCTCATCAATTTAAAACCCTCTTAAACAACTCACTTTATCATTCCAAATCCCAGATAGGAAAATCATGAAATTCATCTCAATAGATTTTTTGGCAACAATGAAAAGATTAGCAGTAATGAGAAAGGAAATTTATAAATAACTATAGTTTAAAACATAATTGTCATTATGCTTGCAGATCTGTCTTCTTTGTACCCTTCCCCTACCACACATTCGATTCCAAAAAAAAAACTCAGATCCAACCTATAAAAAACAGATCTCTTGGTCATAAACTTCAGAAATGGCTTCAGTCATAATTGATTGTCACAACAAGTAACTTCATAACTTTGTAAGTCGATACAGGAATGACTTACCAGTCGTCGGCAGTCCACGACAATCATCGGCAGTCCACGGCAATCGGCGAAAAGAGGCGGCGAATCAGCAACACAAGCACAGCACAACCATCACTCGTCAGCCGCACAACCTAGGTTAGTGGTGGCTATGGTCGCGGGCAGTCCACAGAGGAAAGGGCTGCTACTAGGTTAAACTTAATTATGATTTATGAAAGAGGCGGCTATTTTATTATTGATTACCTAGTGCTAGTTGTGTGAATTTTGAATTGGGATTGGGCTATGGTATTTTAATTTGGATTTGGGCCTATTGGATTTGGACTATTGGACTAGAATTAATGATATAGAATAAATTTGGTTTTTCGGTTAACCGAAAATAATTATTTTAAAATCAAAAACCGATCTGAATTATTAAATTATTAAAATTGCAAATCGAAACCGGCCGAAATAACCGAAACTGAAATTAAAAAAAATTTAGTTCGATCGATTTTATCGGTTTGAACCAAATTATGCCCAGCCCTAACTTATATAATAAAAAATACATGACATTATCATCTTTTAAAGAGAACTCACGAAACTCATAAACTTACATAACTTAAAGAAGAGGTAAAACATAAGATTTTGAACTTTGTGGAGGAAAGAAATCACACAAATCAAACTCACATACCTAACAGACCTGAGGAAAGATTTAAAACTTAAAGGAGGAGGCTTGATGAAACCCTTGCCTTACTTGAGAGGATTCTTGCCTTAGAAACTTAGAGAATTTGGAGTGGAGAGAGAATGAGAGTGTGAGTTAGAATTGGGGGACTGATATGGTAGAGTTAGGATTGAAAACGACATAGCATTGGGCTAAGGACACGGGAAAAGATAAAAATATCCTTCATTAAAATTTGTTTTTAATATGTTTACTTTTTTTAACCAAAACAATATAATACACTTTAGTATATTTATTATATAATTTCCTTTTAGTATATTGTACGGTGGTTATAGATAATGTATTTTTCTAAACATGATATATTTAAATATAAATAAAAAAAATAGAGAATTTTTTTTTTTAAAAAAAGAGCCCTACATTTTGTGGAATTTTCTTTGGATGATGATTGGAGTAACTTCCAAATAAGTATAGTCTATACAATTCTTGAAATATAAAATTATAAACTATAAAAACCCGACCCGTTTACCCCTTTTCTTATCAACCACCCTAACGAACCATGATTGTAAACGTAGCACCGGCCTCCTCCATCAATTCTCCGGCCACTTTCCCGGTCAACCGGAGGTTCAATGTCGCCAGATTTCCGAACCCTTTTCTTCTCCACTGCCGGAAATCTTCTAAATATTCCATCTTTCCTTCTCTCCTTTGCCGGAAAATTACAGGTAGGGGGAGCATCGTAGCTGCTGTGGACATGAAGGAAGCAGAGAAAAAGAGAGGTCCAGTGAGAAAAGTGGGGATTGTTGAAGAGGGTAGTGTTAGCCCTCTCAAATCTGCTCCTTGGCTTGATGTCATGCTTCACACTGTGAGTATTTTGAATTTTATGGAATGGTGATACAGAGTTCAAGAAAAAGAGGAATAGGTATTTAAGTCATGGGTAAATTGTATATTTTAAAGTTAAATTATTGCTAAATTTGGAAATGGAGAGGAAATTTTGACTTCTTATATAGTCAACTTACCGTGTTTACCTTCTGGGACGAGCTGAGCTCGTTGCACCGAGCTTGCATAATGCAGGTTACCTTTCCTATGTGTTTTGCGAGCTATTGAAGATTTTACCTGTGCGCACCCAAAGTATAGTGTTGCCGGTCCCCCTGTTATCAAAATATATATGTATATAGTCAACTAACAGTTATTAGCTAAAGAGCCTAAAGCTAGTTTTCCTCCGGAGAGAGGGTCTCAAATCGAAGATACAAAAAGTTATCACCACAAGCTTGATTACATATTTTCAAGGACCTGCAACACAAGTTCAGATAAGTATATTGAACATATCCTAAAGTAGAGCAACAAAATATATTCTTCATGCTACATACTTTAGTTCTATACTTAAGATATAGTTGTACATCTACAATTCAATACTTTGAATCCTATTCTAGCTTAATACAATTCTACTTTGAGTATAATTTCATTATAAAAAGTTGAGTTTTTTGCAACACATTATATATAGTTCTCTTGCCAATAGAATGCTCAATTATAAATTTTCTATGCTCATATAAATGATTGGGATCATCGCCTACCGTGTAGATTTAAAGAATTCAGCCATAGTTCTTATCGAATATTGTTTGTTCACAAATAAAATTAAAACAAAAATGAATTTTAGTAGTAGTCCATGAGACCTTAAATTCCGAGGTTCGAACATGCATTACAACAATAGATCTCTTCATATGTGCCTTTTGAACCAATGGACTATTATGTTTCTTTAAAGTTCGAATGAACTTTTACCGATTAACTAATGTGGAGAGGAAAGTACACCCCTAAACTTTAAGGTGAATAGCAGGCTAGTAAGAGAAATAGAAACACAAAGCATTTGCAAATCATTCAAATTTTTTTAAAAATAAAATAATATAATTCCGAGTTTACATAAGTCAAGATCCTTAATAGGTTGGCGAAAAGACAAAAGTGGACTTGATTGATTTGGATCTTCTCTCTTGATTTCATGTCCTAATTGAATCAATTTCAATGATCGTGTTTTTGACTGATTTTTATATATTTTCTGAAGTGGTCATTTATTAATAGTAAAAATTAAAAGCAAATAGGTAATGCAAAAGTAATTAGGATTTTACATCTAGAAAAACCTAAATGAAATTAGATTGAGCTATTTTTCTATGAAAAACTCAAAGGGAGTCTTCTAAAACTGCATTCTCTAGTACTTTTCTGCTTTTATGCCAAAAAATTCATTGTATCTCTAAGAAAGTAGTGAAAATTGAGAGGAGGGTGACAAAAAAGAGTTGAAATTAGAATTGGTGACAAGTTTGACCTTGACCGGTCAAACTTGTCATTAGTTAAGTTAATTTTCTGATTAAGTTAATGATGGGTGTAAGTGTAAAGTTTTAAAACTTTTGGAACCCATCTGTAAAAAAAAACTTTTTTTTAAAAAAAAATAAAAATAATTTTTTTAAAAAAAAATTTAAAACTTAAAAAAAAAAAATCCAATCGGGAGATTTCGCACCCTCCGCGACACGTCCGCGTCGCGGACTGATCGCGCGGACACAGTTGATAAACTGTTCTTGGTACAAAATTGTAGCATAATTTTTTTCCGGAATTCGGGGTTTGTTTTTGTCATTTGTTTGGTTCAAATAATAAATATTGTTGTTTTGAAGCGTAGTCCATTGTTCGGGGAATTTTTCGGAGCCTTTATCTAAAAATTTTTAAAAATAATTTGCCCGAAACAGTGACCCTCCGCGACGTCTCCGCGTCGCGCACCTGCTTATTTTCTGTAGAGAAAATATTTCGTCATTTTTCGTTTGACCCGGGAGTTTTTTTTGAGAGGTTTTTTTTTTTGCTAAACCAACATGTCTTAACATTTTGAAGGATATGTAGGTGGCCGGTGAATTTTTCGGGGCCCGTAGCGAAAAATTCCAAAATTTTAGGGCACGAAAACAGTGACCCTCCGCGACATGTCCGCGTCGCGCACTTGCCTATTTTCTGTGGAGAAAATGTTTCGTCCTTTTTCGTTTGACCCGGGAGTTTTTTTGAGAGTTTTTTTTTTTGCTAAACCAGCATGTCTTAACATTTTGAAGGATGTGTAGGTGCTCGGTGAATTTTTCGGGGCCCGTAGCGAAAAATTCCAAAATTTTAGGGCACGAAAACAGTGACCCTCCGCGACATGTCCGCGTCGCAGAGATGTCCGCACCTACGTATTTTCTGTGGAGAAAATGTTCCGTCATTTTTTATTTGACCCGAGAGTTTTTTTGAGAGTCTTTTTTGCTAAACCAACATGTCTTAATATTTTGAAGGATGTGTAGGTGGTCAGTGAATTTTTCGGGGCCCGTAGTGAAAAATTCAAAATTTTGGGGCACGAAAACAGTGACCCTCCGCGACATGTCCACGTCGGGGAGGTGTCGCACACCTGCTACGAAATTTCCAGCAGCTGCTGGAAATAATATAGCAACTGCTGTAAAAATTTTGGGGCACGAAAACAGTGACCCTCCGCGACATGTCCGCGTCGCGGAGGTGTCACGCACCTGCTACGAAATTCCCAGCAGCTGCTGTAAATAATACAGCAGCTGCTGTACATTTTCCAGCAGCTGCTGAGAATAATCCAGCAACTTGCCAACTTGCTATAACAAGTGAATTTTTCGGGGCCCGTAGCGAAAAATCCCAAAATTTTGGGGCACGAAAATAGTGATCCTTCGCGACATGTCTGCGTCGCGGAGGTGTCGCGCACCTGCTACGAAATTCCCAGCAGCTGCTGTACATTTCCCAGCAGCTGCTGAGAATAATCCAGCAACTTGCCAACTTGCCAACTTGCTACAACAAGTTCTAACAAAATATTTTCCATCGAGTTATATCTATTGTTGAATTGGACTAAATTCCTTATATTTGTCTGTAACGATGAGCACATGGACTAATTAATGGAAAAAGCCACCAAAATAAGTCTGATTTAGATCTGCCATCGTATTATTTGTGTAAGTACTATCTCAATGTATAAGATCACTACTGATTCCACCTCAACGCATAAGATAAGTAGTAATTTATTACAAAACGTATCGACGCAACCAAGTAATAGTCACTTTACTTAGTCACCATCACTTACATATGCAATTGCTCAATAGATAGTTTATTACTTGTGAGTAAGCGAAGGCAATGTATAAGATCACTCATGAATTTAGCATTTTATTTGAAGTCAAAGTAACCAAACTCAACTTATCACTACATATGGCTGATACCATCACCTTATAGTCATCTTCCTATAGGTACTAACGAAAAATCAAAGGTCGGGTCCAGCAGCTGCTGTACATTTCCCAGCAGCTACTATACATTTCCCAGCAAATGCTGTACATTTCCCAGCAGCTGCTGAGAATAATCCAGCAACTTGCCAACTTGCTACAACAAGTTCTAACAAAATGTTTTCCATCGAGTTATTTCTATTGTTGAATTGGACTAAATTCCTTATATTCATTTGTAACGATGAGCACATGGACTAATTAATGGAAAAAGCCACCGAAATAAGTCTGATTTAGATTTGCCATCGTATTGTTTGTGTAAGTACTATCTCAATGTATAAGATCACTACTGATTCCACCTCAACGCGTAAGATAAGTAGTAATGTATTACAAAATGTATGGACGCAACCAAGTAATAGTCACTTTACTTAATCACCATCACTTACATATGCAATTGTTCAGTAGATTGTTTATTACTTGTGAGTAAGCGAAGGCAATGTATAAGATCACTCATGAATTTAGCATTTTATTTGAAGTCGGAGTAACAAAACTCAACTTATCACTACATATGGCTGATATCATCACCTTATAGTCATCTTCCTATAGGTACTATCGAAAAATCAAAGGTCGGGTCCAACAGCTGCTGGGAATAATACAGCAGCTGTTGTACATTTCCCAGCAGCTGCTGTACATTTCCCAGCAGCTGCTGAGAATAATCCAGCAGCTTGCCAACTTGCTACAACAAGTTCTAACAAAATGTTTTCCATCGAGTTATTTCTATTGTTGAATTGGACTAAATTCCTTATATTCATTTGTAATGATGAGCACATGGACTAATTAAAGGAAAAAGCCACCGAAATAAGTCTGATTTAGATCTGCCATCGTATTATTTGTGTAAGTACTATCTCAATGTATAAGATCATTACTGATTCCACCTCAACGCATAAGATAAGTAGTAACGTATTACAAAATGTATCGACGCAACCAAGTAATAGTCACTTTACTTAGTCACCATCACTTACATATGCAATTGTTCAATAGATTGTTTATTACTTGTGAGTAAGCGAAGGCAATGTATAAGATCACTCATGAATTTAGCATTTTATTTGAAGTCGGAGTAACAAAACTCAACTTATCACTACATATGGCTGATATCATCAGCTTATAGTCATCTTCCTATAGATACTAACGAAAAATCAAAGGTCGGGTCCAGCAGCTGCTGTACATTTCCCAGCAGCTGCTATACATTTCCCAGCAAATGCTGTACATTTCCCAGCAGCTGCTGAGAATAATCCAGCAGCTTGCCAACTTGCTACAACAAGTTCTAACAAAATGTTTACTACCGCCATATTGACGCAATATATTATAAAACATATGGATTGTATATTATAAAACTTATTGACGCAATCAAGTAATACTCAATTTACTTAGTCACTAGCACTTACATATGCAATTTCTCAATAGATTGCTCAATAGTTACCATCACTTACATGTACAATTAGTTACATAAGTTGATTGTATATTTTATTTGAAGTCGGAGTAACAAAACTCAACTCATCATTACATATGGCTGATACCATCACCTTATAGTCATCTTCTTATAGATACTAACGAAAAATCAAAGGTCGGGTGCAGCATCTGCTGTACATTTCCCAGCAGCTGTTGTACATTATGATGACGATATCTTCCAGCTCACAATTTGATTCACAATTACAAATAATTTGATTTACAAAATCCTCATACGAGATATCTCGATTCACAATCATTGCTATCGTCTCGACCATTTCTTTGTCTTTCCAACGCCAAATAAAACGATTGTTCGAATCAACTCATTCACCACGACAATCAACTCCTAATACTATTTTGTCTCCCATGGATGATCTTCAAGGTACCTATATGAGTAACAGTTAAAAGCGCAACATGAGAAAAGTGTACAGAAATACAACAATTGCAACAACTTCATCATATGAAACCAACTTTGTTAGTCCAGCAGCTGCTGAACAGTCCAGCAGCTGCTGAACTCAGTCCAGCAGCTGCTGAACTCAGTCCAGCAGCTGCTGCGTCTTCCCCAAAACGACCAAACTGTGCAGAAATGGCAACAATGGCCGAAAAATCAACAAAACCACAAAATACAAATAAATAGCACCAAATACACTTATATCAGTCATAATAAGGATGGAAACTTACCTTTCAAGTACTTTCAAAGCCCACCCAAACAAATGCCCCAAAAAAATTGATTTCTTTTCACCCAAATTTGAAGCTCAAATCTTGTGGTGGGAAAATACTAACAACAACAACAAGAAGAAGAAGGAGGAGGAGGACAAGAACAAGAAGAAGAAGAACAACAACAACAACTACAACAACAACAAAACCAAACGAAACGATGCAAATGGAGGAACAAAATGTCGCGGGAAATGGGGGCGCGGGAGCTGGGAGAAAGATGGAGGGTTTGGGGGTATTTTGGGTATTGTCTATTGGTGGGTTAAAGTGTAAAAAATTGAACTTGGGGACCTTTTTGAACATTGTCTTAAATCATTAACAATTAATTAAATTTTTGTCATCTACACCTAATTGTTAAAACTAGGGTCACTTTTTTTTAATTTTCAAAGAAACTTGTCACCCTTAATTAAATGCCCCAAGAAAGTAGGTCATTTCCATTTGGTATAAGTTTGAGCACTTTGAACACCCATTAATTGAATGTGATATTTGTAGAAATAGTTCCTCTTTATTTACAATCAACATATTTGAAAAGTCTAATCCAACATTTTCTTTGAAAATTCTATTCCTTATACCATAATTTACTCAGATTCAACAACTGAAGTTAAAATTTTGGTCATATGAATGACTTATTTTGGGAAATTTTCAACTCCATAAGAAAAGAAAGAAGAAGAAAAGATCAAACATGTGACAACCAAGCAGAGACATTACTGCTGTTGAAAGAAATACATAGAAAGCACAATCTCTACTTCAATAAAAGCATATATAGAGCATGAAAGTGAGGAGAATAGTGGAGTTAATCAACACCAAAGGCCTTCTACAACTTCCAAGCAATGTAGGATCTTGCTCTTTGTTGTTTTGACTGATAGTGATGAACGGTGGGTTTCACAAATTGAGGGGTACACGTGGTTGGCTGGAAAAGATGGTCCTGAAGCACTTTACGGTGCCTTTTTTTAATACAATCTTACTAATCTGACCCTAAGAAATTTTTATAATTACAATAGTACCCTTTCTTGTTTGCTTATAAATAAGAAATATATGTATGTGTGTGTATATATAATTATGTGGGAGGAGATCGTAATCGACATTTAAGATAATGCGTGCTACTACATGGAATGCAACATAACCCCCTGAGTTAGCATGGGGAGACCACTTGCCAGGTAAAACTCCGTCAACTTATGCATGCACATCTTACTTTAACTTTGCCTTTATGGATCCACTAGCTTTAGCCTATACGGGCTCCTATGATGGCACATAGTTAATGAGACAAGAGGTTGCTACTAAGATTTTTTTACCAAACTTAACCTCAATGCCTCATTCAGTGCTAAGTCAAGTTCCATAGAATACTTATAACATAGTCATATACATAGACATTCGTAAACTTGAAACATAACTTTAACATCATAAGAGTATCTCATTAACTTAGGTAGAGCTGTCAAAATGGCTGGCCTAACCTAGCCAATCCAACCCTAACAGGTTAGAGAGTTAAACGGGTTAGGACGGACTGACTTTTTTAACTAAAGAACCTATAAAATAGCATCTCAACCCAGCCCTACGCGGCCACGGGTTGGGATAGATTGGCCCTTCAACCTAAAGATGGACGTCATGAAAAGACTATGCAATATTGATAAATACAACACCAATACATACAAAATTTCACATGTCCATGAGTTGCTCACACTTCAGTAAAATACTTACAAAACAACAAAATAGGTAAGATACAATATTCATAGGATTCGTTAGAGTAACATACAATACATAAATTTTTTTAATCATAAACAAGACAACAAAATCAAAAATAAAAAATTAGGAATAAGTACCTGCTCCAATGCCTAAAATGAAAGTGAAAAACTGAAATAAAGTAATTGCTAAACCAAAGAGGAGAGACAAATGTTATATTAGATGAAAGTAAAATAGAAAACCTAATGGAGTAATGGACTAATAAGTAAATCTAATTGGCTAAAGGCCCTACATGTAAAAGTTGTGCAAATAAAATGAGTTGGACTTGATTTTATATTTTTTAAGTATTTATTGAAAAAATCTTAATAAATAAAACACTACTTAAGAAATATATAATAAATATTTTTAAAATTCACGGGTCACGGGCTGGCCTCTGAGGTTCGAAGGTATGAGCTGGTTAGCGGGCTAAATGTAGACGAGCTAAAAGGCCTCGTTCCTAAATGGGCTGAAAAAATTTAGCCCAACCACACTTAATTCAAGGATTAGGTTGGGTTGACCTCACGGGTCAAGCCCTTTTGACAGCTCTAAACTTAAGGATCTACTCAAGTGAAAATTGTCCTTTCACATGAGAGTCTATCTTTGGTGAGAATTGTCCTTTCACTATCTTAAACATCATAAAAGGATATCTTAAAGACTTTATAAACTTTAGGGGTGGGAGTTCGATTCTTCAATTCAGTGTTATTAAAGTTCGGTTCAATTTTTCGGTGTTTGATTTTTTAAAAATGAGCACCATACTTCGCACCAAACTAGATCAGTTCGATTGAGTTTTTCAACTTCGGTTCAGTTTATATAGGTATTTTTAAAATAAAATTTTTGGTGCAAATTAAAAATAAAAGATTAAAAAAAAAGGAATTAAAAATTATTTCTCACTAAAAGCAGTGAGGCAGTGCCCCAAGTTTTTAGCTGCAGTTTGCACATTCCAGCAGCAGTGAGGCAGCTCCAGTTTGCAATTTGCACTTCATCACTTTCACTGTAGTTTCAATTATCATCCAAAAAATTGACAGAATTATCATATATCCACACAAAATTGACAAGTTAAAACTGAAAACTGTACATGAAAAATAGATTTTGTGAAAGAACTCCAGTTTTTACTGGAGTTGTTTTAATTGAAATCTATTTTTCATGTACATTTTTCAGTTTTAACTTGTCAATTTTGTGTGGATATATGATCATTTTGTCAATTTTGTGTTGGTTATATGATAATTGAAATGGCAGCGAAATTGAGGAAGTGCAATTTGCAAACAGGAGCAGTGGAGCTGCCGAGAGGAATGTGCAAACTGCAGTTGAAAAATGGGGCACTGCCTCACTGTTGTTAGTGAGAAATAATTATTAATTCCCCTTTTTGTTTAATCGTTTTAATTTTATTTTTAATTTGCATAAAAAAAAAATCCTTTTAACATTACCAAAATAAGTCGAACCGAGCCGATCTAGTTTTGTGCGGAGTATAATACTCATTTTTAAAAAATCAAATCGAACTTTAACAACACCGAACTGAAGAACTCAACACCCAACCCAATATACTTACTTCATCATAAAACTCAACTTAAAACTTAGTGGGCTCATGCAATAAACTTTAAAACGTGTGATTCAAGAATATTATGCAATGACATAAGGAAATCTCATCAATTTAAAACCCTCTTAAACAACTCACTTTATCATTCCAAATCCCAGATAAAAAAATCATGAAATTCATCTCAATAGATTTTTTGGCAACAATGAAAAGATTAGCAGTAATAAGAAAGGAAATTTATAAATAACTATAGTTTAAAACATAATTGTCATTATGCTTGCAGATCTGTCTTCCTTGTACCCTTTCCCCTACCACATGTTCGATTTTCATTATATTACATTCTTCTATAAGTAAAAGAAAAATTCAGATCCAGCCTATAAAAAACGGATCTCTTCGTCATAAACTTCAGAAATGGCTTCAGTCATAATTGACAGTCACAACAAGTTAACTTCATAACTTTGTAAGTCGATACAGGAATAACTTACCAGTCGTCGGCAGTCCACGGCAATCATCGGCAGTCCACGGCAGTAGGCAGAAAGAGGCGGCAAATCAGCAACACAGGCACATCACAACCGTCACTCGTCAGCCGCACAGCCTAGGTTAGTGGTGGCTATGGTCGCGGGCAGTCCACAAAGGAAAGAGCGCCACTAGGTTAAACTTAATTATAATTTATGAAAGAGGCGGCTATTTTATTATTGATTACCTAGTGCTAGTTGTGTGGATTTTGAATTGGGATTGGGCTATGGTACTTTAATTTGGGTTTGGGTCTATTGGATTTGGACTATTGGACTAGAATTAATGGTATAGAATAAATTTGGTTTTTCGATTAATCGAAAATTATTATTTTATAACCCAAAACCGATCCGAATTATTAAATTTTTAAAATTGCAAATCGAAACCGACCGAAATAATCGAAAAATTCAATCGGTCTTTTCGGTTTGAACCAAATTATGCCCGACCCTAACTTATATAATGAAAAATACATGACATTATCATCATTTAAAGAGAACTCACGAAACTCATAAAATTACATAACTTAAAGAAGAGGAAAAACATAAGATTGTTGAACTTTGTAGAGGAAAGGAATCTCATAAATCAAACTCACATACCTAACCGAGAAGCCTGAGGAAAGATTTGGAACTTAAAGAAGGATGCTTGATGAAACCCTTGCCTTACTTGAGAGGATTCTTGCCTTAGAAACTTGAGAAAATTTGGAGTGGGAGAGAATGAGAATATGAGTTAGAATTGAGGGACTGATATGGTAGAATTAGGATTGAAAACGACATAGCATTGGGTTTAGGACACGGGAAAAAGACAAAAATATCCTTCATTAAAATCTGTTTTTAATATGTTTACTTTTTTTAATCAAAACAATATAATACGCTTTCATATGTTTATAATGCCTGCGTATGTAATTCACTTTAATATATAGTACAGTGGTTATAGATAATGTATTTTCTAAATATGATATATTGGAATATAAATAAAAAAATAGAGAAAACTTCTTTTTTTTAAAAAAAAAAATACATTTTGTGGAATTTTCTTTGGATGATGATTCGAGTAACTTCCAAATAAGAATAGTCTATACAATTCTTGAAATATAAAATTATAAACTATAAAAACCCGACCCGTTTACCCCTTTTCTTATCAACCACCCTAACGAACCATGATTGTAAACGTAGCACCGTCCTCCTCCATCAATTCTCCGGCCACTTTCCCGGTCAACCGGAGGTTCAATGTCGCCGGATTTCCGAACCCTTTTCTTCTCCACTGCCGGAAATCTTCTAAATATTCCATCTTTCCTTCTCTCCTTTGCCGGAAAATTACAGGTAGGGGGAGAATCGTAGCTGCTGTGGACATGAAGGAAGCAGAGAAAAAGAGAGGTCCGGTGAGAATAGTGGGGATTGTCGAAGAGGGTAGTGTTAGCCCTCTCAAATCTGCTCCTTGGCTTGATGTCATGCTTCACACTGTAAGTATTTTGAATTTTATGTGATGGTGATATAGAGTTCAAGAAAAAGAGGAATAGGTATTTAAGTCATGGGTAAATTGTATATTTTAAAGTTAAATTATTGCTAAATTTGGAAATGGAGAGGAAATTTTGACTTCTTATTTAGTCAACTAACAGTGTTTACCTTCTGGGAGCTGAGCTCGTCGCACCGGGCTTGCGTAATCCTATGTGTTTTGCGAGCCATTGAAGGTTTTACCTGTGCGCAACCAAAGTATGGCTGCTGCCAGTCCCCTTGTTATCAAAATATATATAGAGAGAGTAAACTAACAGTTATTATCCCAGAAAGTCACATTTCTTTCTTGATTCCAATTTTGTTTAATAAGGAAAGGTACTTTTTGAGATTATAATTGTTGAGTCGTCATCTAAGAAATCAACTTGAAAGAAAAGAGTGTCATTGGGATGGAGATGGTAATACATATTGTTAGAAAGAAGTGGCTACGTTTTGATATCCCATATTAGTCGATTTAAAGTAAATAATCCACTGGTTGGGACTTTTTGAATATAATTCTTTGTATCATTTTTTTCTTGTGTGTAAGTTATTGTTAGTTTCAACAAGGAGTATGGGGTGATTTAGCTCATGTTGTTTTAGTATTTCTTAGATTGCATGTTCTGCTTGGTATTGATGTTGGGCTGTCAATTATTGGAAATAGGATGGCAGCCTAAAATGAAGCAATGATATTTAAATTTCTTGATGAAATTGCTCTTGGTCTAGTGTGTTTTATATTCAGTCGTTGGAAAAAAAAAACACACTAGGTGGTTCTTCCTATCTTCTTAGAATTACCCAATACCTGTTATTGGTGGGAGGTGCAGGTACCCGTGGAACTAGTCGAGGTGCACATGTAAGCTGAC
The DNA here is from genome assembly GCA_029948455.1 of Solanum rostratum. Classification (NCBI taxonomy): domain Eukaryota; kingdom Viridiplantae; phylum Streptophyta; class Magnoliopsida; order Solanales; family Solanaceae; genus Solanum; species Solanum rostratum. The sequence goes on along the minus strand of CM057053.1, from coordinate 7,758,495 downwards.
CTGCAGACCACGGTCATAAAAAAAAATGACTAGTGTTTTATAAACAATGTAAACAGACTATCTTCTTTTCAAGTATCACATTAGTAGAGGAAGAGGGACATCAGTTTATGAGGAGTTGATTTTTTTTTGGAGTAACTCTAGGACCAACTGTGTTTTACCAAGTCTTGAAAGAGTTTATGGATGTTAGAAATCATTTTCTACTTTTTTATTGAAGGGGAGGGGGTGAAGTATTTTTCTGATTGTTTCCTTGGACTATGTTGAGTATGTTAGTCATTTCTGACGATTACAACCTATATTGTTCGGATTCTCAAAAATGTTGCCGCACCCGTGTTAGATCCTTCAAAAATGCATTACTTTTGGAGGATCTGACATGCACCCGTGATACTTTTTTGATGAGTTTGAGCAACATAGGTTAGAACAAAGATGTTCTGCATTTCTACATGTTCTTTCCAGTATTCTTATTGGAAAGTAAAATAGGAAACTTTCACAATTTGAAGTTGGTCTTTTGTAAATAGAAACAAGAAACTAAATAAAGGGACAGAACATTTGCTCATACTACTAATTGACAAGACTGCTGAAATTCTGTTTTGCTGCTTCATCACCCTGTAAATGTGATGACCAACAATATCTGCTGCTGATTCTTCTACTTACAGGAATGAACTTATGAGATTCTCAGAATAACAAGATAATGTAGCAAACGGAAACATTCCAATTACCAGAGAAAAAGAAAGCGAAAAGCAATTACGTTAGAGGAAAAGGGAAGAAATGTAATGTGCATGAACAGCTTTTATATTGTGGAAAACATGCTTTTTTTTTTCTCGCAGAGAACTTCTATATAGTGTAAAAACTGGATGACCAATCACTTGTGTAAACTGTCTTGACTGTGCTTTTTGCTAGAGACGTTCATAGTATGAACTGGTCCTGATGCTCATTGAAATATTCACCCAACATTATTATAACAACTCTTTCTTTAGACATTGCTATAGAAAGCACCTGTGTTTTGTGAGAACATTGCTTCCCTTCACAGTTATGAGAATATGCATATGCGACTGTACTTTGTTGATGATATCGTACTTTGTTTCCTTTTATAAATGCAAGGCAGAGAGACTGAAATGGGTTGATGAAGAGTTTGAAATGATTGTCTTTTCCGACAACTTTGTCCAATCTAAAGATGAAACTGTCAACCACGTTAGAAATGAGCTGGATCATGCTGACATTCTGGTGGTTGTTGCTGTCAGAAAGGAAGGATCAGTCAACTGGATACAGTCTAACAGCCAGAATGTCCCAAACATCATATGCTTTGATTCCTCTTTGGCACTGAGAAACAAGCTAGGTGGAAGTATTGTTGAAACTAAAAAGAGGGGAGACATATTTAGCAGTTTACTTCCATTCTCTCAATCCAAGAAACTGGAAGAATCTGCGGAGATAGCCCGAACAGTGTTTGATGCTTGGGGAAGGCACAATTCTGATGACATACGGTTCTGCTTATTAGTGATAATTAATGCTTATATAACACCAGTTTCAACACTGAAGAACCTTAGAGCAAAAGGATTCTCCACCTTGAACTGCATGGTGACAAATTGTGGACCTCAGATATTGAATTGTCTACTTGATCCTAACTGTAGAAAGGCACTTCAGTGCTTGAACAACTGCAGCCCTGTAGATCAGGTATGCAATTATCGCTGTATTGCTTCATATGAGAGCAAATGCTTGGAAGAGTTCTCTCTGTGTGTACTACAGAAGAATAATTGTCTTGAACTCAATGCAAAGATCCCTGAAAAGCCTTATGTGACTCCAATGGCAGAGTTCCGAGGGGAGAAATTGTCTTCTGAAATTGCTGAGGACCTCTTTGTGGGTTGGTTAGGGACATTGGAATGGAGTTGGCGCGTTGTATCAGGGCAGAATCCAGCTTATGATCAATTTCCATGCCAGTACCAATTATTCTATCGGGGAAAAGCTAGAGGATCATTCTGGTATGAGCCAGTATTCCAGGTAAGAACGCTCGAAGGGGACTTAGTCTGGAGAAGGCGCAAGTATAGAGTGAAAAGAGGAAAAGTTCCTGGAACATTTCACTTCAGTGTATTGGATAATGGAGTCGTTTCAAACGAGTTCTGGACAATTGTGGATGTTTCTGATGATTTGAGCTGGGGTTTATTTCACTACCATGGAGCTGCACGTGTGGCGGGGCAATCATATACCGGGGCAGTTCTTGTCAGCCCAGATGGTCAATATCCAGCTGAGAGGGAAAAAGAAAGGTTGACATCTGCATTGGATAGATGTGGTATCAAAGAGTGGGAGCTATTCAATGTTGATAATTGTTCATGTGAAAATGCACCATTGGGGCTTCCAGAGGGCTCAAGTCTGCATTCTAAAATTCAAGTCCATGGGAAGACACATACTTCAGTCTAAGAGCCTGCAATTTTTGTTAAAAATGAATGTCTGTTGTATAGTTTATTGAGCTAATATTGAATGTGATACAACACAAATCTTGTTTACTAAATGAACTTGAGTGAACTGCAATATACAGGAGAATTCTGTTAGACAAATCTTTAAAAGATGAAAAAGGAGAAAAGAGAAAAATCAAAGGCAAATGGGTAAATCTACATATTTGACAAAATTTGGAACTATTTCTCTGATCTGATGAAAACTGGATATGGTTAATAACTAAGGTAGCAGCTCCTTTAACTTCAAGACAATCGAAGCATTTTATTGTTATGGGGCCGTAAAATTGTTAGCGATGGTTCCTGTTCATCAAGTATTCTTGGATGTTCTTTCCAAAAGCTTGTCTCAATTATGTTAGAGTGTTCAACAACTACTCTGTCATTTCCTGTTGGTTCATCCTGGATTCAAAAGCAAAAAGTATAAGTGAACACCCATTCCATTGTCTACACCAGAAGTCAAATGCAATGGCACTTGATGCAAATAATCTTATGTACCAAGTGTAGCTTCTGAATGCGAAGAGCACAAATGAGATCAGGAACACATTTACAAATTTGAGATTGGAACACTTGGTGCAAATGAACTTATGTACCAAGTGTAGCTACTGAATTCACAAATGAGACCAGGAACAAATTTACAAATTTGAGATTGGAACATCTGCCAGATTTAAACGAAAACATGCTCATGATAGAATTAATTAGTACATTAATGACGAGAATAAAAAAATGTCTTTTAGGGGTCATTTGGTGGCAACATGTTATCCCAGGATAATTAATTCCGGTATAAGTTAGCCTGGGATAAGTTATCCCACCATATATATGGGATAACTTATCTCATTACTAAGGCAAAAATGGTGGAATAAATAGTCCAAGGATTACCTTATACCTCCAACCAAACATCGGATAAAAGAACCCTACATTTTATCTTGAGATTATTATAACTTATACCTCACATCAAATGACCCCTTAAGGTTAAATTTATGTTGTTTACAAATTGATGCCAGAACTAGTATATTCACAACAGAACTTTTTTTAGCACAGTATATTATCCATATAGTGGTAGACGCCTAGAACTAAAGGATTCAGGCTTGGTATACAATGTCATAAAAAATAACATAAAGTACTTCAAGCAAACACAGCATCTTCAGAGAGAGAGAGAGAGAGATTTACTCTGTCCCGGAAAACAGAGGACCCCATCCGAAACATAATCGGCAATGCATTGTAATCAATGTCAAACTTGGCAAGCAGTTCATTTTTTTCTTGAGTTCGAGTACCCTGTAGAACAAAAGGGTTCACGAGATCATTAGAATATCAAGATTACTCTCAATAGTGAAACCTGCATGTAGGAATGGCAATGGGGAGGGGCGGGGCGGGGCGGGGATTGGGGGAGGGGGGGTTGAGCTCAACCCGCAAATTTTTTAACCCGTCCCGTATGATGATTTTTTTCATTTTCAACCCGCCCCGCCCTGCCCCACATAGACCCTCCCCGCTTAAATTTTTAAGTTCTTTTATTTTTTAATTGAATTTAATATGAAAAATAAAAATTCGTAATCTTTTTTAAATTTTTCGCTAATTAACATCTCAACAACTAATTAACTATTTTTAGTTGACATTTCAACAATTGTTTCTTAATCTTTAATTAAAAGCCTCTAATTAACATTTCAACAACTAACAATTTACCGGACATGTCTAGTTTAAATTTTAGGGGAAAAAAATAAAATCAAAATCAATATTTAATATAAAACGTTTATATATTTGATTTTTACTAATTACAAAAAGTTAATTTTCTTTGAATTCCTATTTGGTTCTTTAAACCCGCAACCCGCCCACCCCACATTAATTTTAAAAATAGTTATTTCAACCCGCCCCATCCCACATAGCTCTAAATCCGCCCCGCCCCGTTGCCATCCCTACCTGCATGTGTCTGAACAGAACATGTTGAGAGAGATGCACTAATAGATCTGCTTTATCAAGGTCAAATGAACCTTAAACAGTAAATTAAGGTGCATAGTGAATTTTTACAGAATCAAATTACAGAAGATTATTCATTTACACTATTATGTGTCACAATTACGTAGATGAGAACTATTAACATTAGTGATAGAGGCTTCAGTGCCCTTAGAGTTCACCTAGTATGTCGGCCTATATGTTGTTTAACATAATCTCATCTTTGTGAAAGCCTCAATTGCTATAAGTGTTACTAGGTATGTTCCTCCGAGAGATATATGCCCAGAATAGTGCTCAAAACTATGTGCTAGCTTGAACAAAAATTTTAATTGTACCTTCCAGAAAAAAACTATGTGCTTGCTATGTGCTAGGCTCAAATAAAGATATTGCAAAATTGAGAAGAAGCTTGAAGGAAAGACTAACTAAATGTATTCCCAGTCAGCTTTCTGGCTATCAGAACTATGAGTGAAAATCACACCCCTAAACACAAAATGTGTGATGCCAACAAGTCTACCGATACTTCATCACTACAGGTTTGCAAGACTATTTTCTTCAAGCTGCGCATGGAAACAACAATAACATTGGGTATTCCCACAGGTGGAGCGTGGGGAAGGTAGTATGTACGCAGACCTTAACTCTACCTTGAGGGTCAAGAATTTATTTCCAAATGAACCTTGGTTTAAGAAAAGCATTCCAAAGCAGTTTGGAAAGAGAAAATCCAAAAGTGCAGAAGTAACAGTAAGAACAATAAAATAGTGCGACAACAAAAACACAAGAAACAAGAAATAGAGATATAAATCAAAGAATAAGAACTTAGAGGGTAATACTAGTACTATTAGCATAAAAGGAGAAGTAGATGCAATGCTCCAGACTACAACCAAGTCCAACACACAGGTAGGTAAGTGAGACAATGCTCAACTATCTACTAACCTTTAACCTAATCTGCAACCATCACCTCCCATCTAGAGTCATGCCATCAATAAACTGAATGTATCATGTTCCATCTTATCACCTCTTCCCAATACTTCTTCGGTTTACCTCTACCTCCCCTGAAACCCACCATAGTCAACCTCTTGCACCTCCTCACTGGAGCATCCGTGCATCTCCTCTTCACATGCCTGAACCACCTAAGTTTCGCTTTCATCATCTTGTCCACCACAGAGACCATACCCACTCTGCCCCGGAAATCTTTATTCCTAATTTTATCTCTTCTAGTATGCCCAGACATCCATCTCAGAATCCTCATTTCTGCAGCTTCCATCTTTGAAACATGAGAGTACTTGATTGGCAAGGCACACATAGTGGCAGATAGATAATAATGGATGTAGCAGCACACATGGACTAATGCAATACAACTTATTTTGTTGATTATTGCAGAAGAAGGAACATATCATAGGCAATCGGGATTCAAAAATTCAGAGTCATAAAACCACAAAAAAGGGAACAAGGATGTGTCATTTTTAACAATTTATGACACGAAAAGTTAGAAGATCATTTCTTCAGCATCAATAGTGGGCATGCTGAAAAAAAGAAGCTTAAAAGTTACTTCCAATAGACTTGTAAGCTAGATAGATCTAAAGTAATGCAAGTGCAGCTTGTATTGGATGATGAAACTATTTACTTTTTTTATAAAAAGACGTAAAAGAGATTATCCAGAAGATTTGGGCAGCAAAATAATCCATAGAATCGCATATTATAATAGATCATGCTACTTCATCTAAAACAAAAGACCTACTTCATATATCAAGGGATGAGATACCACACCTTCAGAGAGCTTTGTGCTTCAGTTCTGCTCTTTCCAGATTTAACAAGCAGCCAGAAACAAGTATTGTACTGATTGTTTATGTGACCTACATTCATTCTTTAGCTCACCATCAAGATGAACAGGTCATAGAAACCCAGATTTCTTCATATAAGCTGATTAATTTGCTTGAGATTCCTTTAAATAACAGATAAAATAGGAAGTACTCACAATCAACTTGTCTCCAAGCCAAATAATCTCGAAGAATCTCAGATGATGGATAGCAAACAGATCGGCCATCAAAATAAGGTGGTTCTTTAAACTCTTTCTCAGGAAAAAACTCTTTCCACTTCATCACATACATGGAAGAGAAAAGAGATACAACGGCTGAGACGATTTTCCTGAAACGATGATAAGAAGAGCAAGTAGTCGATATTACGACATTAAATACAACTGACTAAAGAAAAGGTCAAAACATAAAACATTAGGTAAACTAGTTGCGGACAGCCCTCGAGCAGTTCTCAAATAGACCTACCCTGAACTTCAACCAATTTAATAGAAAAGCTGTGAGAAATCATTGCATGTAAGAGATTTACTATAAATGCTAAATATTCTAGAAAGGAAATTCCACTATTCAGACAAGCAAGCATTTTATGGGTCACATTCTGACAAAACTCGCACTGCACACAAGAATGAATTTTCAAGATCTTTTAGCATGTTGTTCACAGACAATTACACTATGCTCTTGCAAGCTGGTACCACAGCTGAGTGGCATAAAAAAAAAAGCTATATACACAATGAAACAGGAAGAAGAATTTGCTTTCGATCTTGAATTGGCCCCATCTAATATATGTTTTTAGCTAAGCACTAAAAATACCAAGGAACTTAAGAAAGGTGATGAAGAGTTACCTTGACCACCTCTGATACAATAGAGAATCTTTCTTCAAAACAAAGCTGAAATAAAAATTTATCTGTCATTATAAATGATCATAGTAAAAAGGAAAAGGCATGTTAAAAGTGAATCAAAGATATTAAATGAACTAATACCTGTATTCATCGCTCACCCCATATGCAAAGATAATATCCTTAAACATCTCCAGCAAAGAAACCGCACAGGAGTTCATTAGTTTCAGTGCCTGCTCATCATTTGGCTTCTGAAAGCCATTATCTTCACAAAACCTACAGTAGATCCCATCAAGATCAGGAAATCAGCAAGTCCAAACTAGATTTCTCAAATTACATGCTCAATATGTAACATGACTCCATACTTGTGAAATTATATATACAGATTTTATAAATGTGTATGCATATAGTACAACCATGCTCTTGAGTCTGACATTTTTTATGGATAATTTGCACAGCATGGAATGTTTTGTAAAACATCACTGTTGTTTCCAGATCATATTAGAAAATTAACTTGGAAAGTGCTTGGAGTTCCTTCTTAAATCCAGAATTAGAAATCCACAGACTTTATAAAGAAAATAGGCATATAAGAAATCCCAGCTCCCACTGAAACATGGATTATATTATCCAGATAATGCATATTACCTACAAAATTTCATACTTGACGAAAATAAGAAGCAAGAATAATGCCACATCATTTTGACATGAAACGTGGGATTTGAAGCAAAAAGAATAATTCAGTCCAAAGAACAACACAAACAAGAGAAAAGGCATCAACTGGAAAAGGGAAAAAGAAAAGACAAGGACAATTACATATCAACAAAGAATGATATCAACAGTTCTTGGTAAGTCAAGCAAAAGGTCATAAAAAAGAATAAAGAGAAGATCAATCGGCAGAATTAAAGACACAGATTACCTGTGGAAATGACAACCGTCTACCCGGACTACAATCCAAGTAGATAACATCAACCTGCTTTCAAATTGGAAAGACCGCAGATACTCTGGTTTAATCTTGTTAATCCCTTCAGCGAATGAACCAAGTTCCTCAGTAAGGCATGTATATTTATTCCAGAACTTTTTTGTTGCTACATTTTCCGAGTGAACTATGACTGCTTTCTTCCTTGGTCTTTTAACAGGAGTGCCATCTTCACGGTATTTCACAATATCATCCACCTGTGTTAAAATGGATAATACAAATTGACAAATTGGCCACGAAGATGCATGATAAACCTCATTCTCTTTGTTTTCTACCCCTATAATTGGTTTTTTTTTTTTGAGGGTGGGGGGCCGTTTCTTTTCTGTGATTGAGAAGAAAGATCTAAGTACAAAAGGTGCAAAAAGAGCCATTTAATGCACATGCCATTTTATTATCAAAGAAAAGAGTTACACATAACTGTTCCATGGAAAAGCACAACAATAAGAAGACCTCACCAAGGCTCAACCGTGGAGTTCAATTACTACTACTCTTACCCTTTCTCTAGGTGTACAATTTTACTGTGTGAGTACAATAACATTTTGATTTCAAGTCAAAGAACCTGATTAAATTCTAAAAAAGGAATCGTTTCTCTAATATTATAGGCTTTTGCTTTCTAGTTTACTTTTTGCAAGAAAGAAATAGAAGAATTTAGAACAAAGAGAGAGAGAGTGAGCCGTTCTGAAGGAAATTAGCAAGGACGGGCAGAAACAGAAGTGTCTGCTCTCTTTCCCTCTCTCATTCGATAAGCCATCAAAACCATTTCTTCCACCTCAATCTTTTTTAATACTTGACCTTCTTCATTTTTTTTCCTATACCCAATCTTCCAAAACACCAACCACACAGATCAATTGTTTTCAAAACTGTATTTTTTAGTATCCAAATGCCATCTTTATCTATCTTTCAACTCTAAAGGGGAAAAAAAAACAAAAAAAGGAATAGTGGCACATGCATATACAAATATATACTTTTCTAGGGGAAGCGGGATGAAGGCAGCTACCTTTATCTTGATGGCACAAGACCCTTGACGAAAAATTTGCGGAAGGTCCTTGTAGTTAATACCAAACTGCTGAAAGAGTAATTCATTTTGCTCTTGCTTTTGTGTTCCCTGCTTTTGTGACAACACTAAGCCTTAAGTTTAAGGTTCTTTGAGTCCAACCATAAATTTGAAAATGATTGTTTAAATGCCTTCAAAAGTAAGTGAGTAGATCCGAAACATAAAAAATGCAGTTAATCATGCCTTCAAAACTAAGTAAGTAGATCCGAAACATTAAAAATGCAGCTAATCCTGCCATGGCCCAAGCTATTATAGCAAAGATTGGTGAATACAACCAACTATCATTAAGAATTTCAACTTTGTACCAAAAACAAGCAAGACAAGAAGTATGAGGGTAGAAAGAAAATTTGCCTTAGGGCACCCTTAATACAAGAAGAGAACCTTAGGGGAAAGAAAACATATACAACTAGGAAGGCCATAGTCATTTATAGCGATATTGAAAGGAGCACATCACATATCTGTATACGAGATTAACTCATTGAAAGCATATTACACAAGGTAGACTCAAATTCCAACATAAGTAGAAAAGATTTAAAGATTGGAAAATGCTTCTGTACATTTTTAAGTACAAATAGAGCACCCCAAGGTGTGGCCTAGAAGTCAATAAAGTGGATTGAGAACCATGAAGTCTCAAGTTCAAATCCCAAAAGAGACAAAAACACCGGGTGATTTCTTCTCGTCTCTTCTAGTCCTAGCTTTGGTGGACAGAATTAATTGGTACATGTTGCTAGGTGGGAGGTGACAGGTATATCGTGGAATTAGTCAAGGTGCACACAAGTTGGCCCAGACATCACGGTTATCAAAACAAAAAGTACAATTAGAAAAAGGCCCTTATATCTTGTGATCTTGACCTATATCTAAGAATCTTCTGTCCAATCCAAAATTTGGCCCCAAGTTTACCATAGTTAGCTTCGAGTTATGTGGTTCATCTAAACCACATATAGCAAAGAGTAAAATTTGGAAAAATGAGCTTAATGATCTAAAAAACACTTCTCCACATGTGCAGTGCAGGTATTGACATTTTTTAAAGGAGTTTCAGCACATACTTTCCATGTAGCAAACTGTGGACGAGTAATCAATAGGAGAAAGCAAATATGTATGTAGAGCTATCACTGCAGAAAACCTTTGCTGGTAGCTTCAATACTTTTTTCTTGACATAATAGCCATTCCTTCTAAGACCTTCTCTAATAAGCATCTTGCTTTATACAAATAAAGTCACTATATGCATGCAATTGCTCACCTTCTGTAGATACTAGCATTTAATAACCACCTGCTACTATACCTAGCAAGACTGGCCTGGACCAGGAGTGGAACACTTGGTCTCTGGCACGGGGAGATGGTCAGGTTCACATACCGGACCCTTTCTTAAGGGGCCGATCTGGGCCAGTAATTTTGAAGAGCGGTGGACCTGACACCAAGTGCTGATTCCTAACCACTATGTGATCTGCTAGTGGGCCAATTAGAGGCCAATCAGGCTTCCTTCTTTTTTAGTTCGTTCTACTTTTCTTCTTTATATGATTTTTAACATTAGGTTTATTAAGTGTTAACTAATATTTGAAATTGAAGAAGAAGAATATAGAAGAAAAAAACTATAAATACGTAGGTCATATTATTGAGTAAACACTTCAAGTTTTTACTTTCAAACTTGAGTTAATTGCAGCACCTTAAGAATATCTTTTGCCTCCTTTTCCGACTTTCCCGAAAACACCAGCTTCCAGAAACAAGTATTGTATTGATTGCTTATATGACCTGTGAGAAGAACCAATATCCTTTAGCATCAGGCTTTAAGAATTCAACTCCACCAGTAACAATTAATTGGAAATATTCAATATGAGAACTCACATTCTGTTTGTCTCCATAGAAGATATGCCTGAAGAACCTCCATTGATGCACAGCTGATGACTCGTGAATAGAATGATGGAGGCGTACTTAACTCCTTTTGAGAAAAGAACTCTTTCCATTTGGTTACATATGTAGATGAGAAGAAAGACACAATAATGGATAGTATTTTGCTGCATGTTGAAATTTCTGGTCAGCTAAGAAAAATCATAAGCAACTTTATCTCAAATGAAGAAACTAGAATTATTTTACATCTCTCCTTTCTTTGTCTTCTTGACTGAATCAAGAGAGACATTTTGTATCTTATAATCCATTTTATTCAACTCCACTTAAGTTCTTGAAATAAAAGCATATACATGGTGGTCATCTTAGTGAGAAGACAAATGTGTGGACAACAAGCTGACCACGCCTTAAGATTGTCCTAGCGCCTTCTTAAAAAAAATTTGTGACAAATCCCTAAATTTCGCCTATTACTGTTTACTATGCATTTCCTCAAGTCAGCTACCACAAGTGCCTTTAGCAATCTGGAGCTGATTTTCCTTCTCATAACAAAATCTCAAAAATGATTATAAGAAAACAAGAAATATATAGCCTATGAAGATGAGATGCGTACACATATCAAATATTTCAGTTAAAACTGTTAAAGAAATGGACATTGGGCTAAGCTCAACCCAAGCTAGCTCACGAAGGAAGGATTGATCAAGACCATTACCATATAAAAAGACCAAATTCCTTAATGCCGCCACTGATGTGGGACTCAACACCCCTGCACATCGAGGACTCAACATTTGGAGAGCGGACAATACAATACAAGATGGCCGTCCACATCGAAAACGATGAATTGGGTTGAGCCTGACCCTGATACCACGATACAGAAATGGACCTTGATTCAAACCCAACCCCAAAAGCTAGCTCATGAAGGGAGGATTGCCAAAGTCCATATAAGCAAACCGTCAATCCATCCCAATCAATGTGGGACTCTAACCCACTATAACAAAAACATGCTTAAGAAGGGGAATCAAAAGACAGTTCAAACCAGTTTAGAAATGGACGATTAGGAGAAAGAAAATGTCGATTAACTATCCAAGAGGCAGCAGCATCCCCAAGCATAATTGAACTACCTTCACTGTTAGAGACTGATTATATAATATACAGTCCTCAGCACCAGGTCAATATATCAGACAAGTTTAAAAGGTGTATCTTCGGGAAAAAAATGCTGAGGCGATGACCCAAAATCAAAGGCATATTGGACATGAATTGTTGAGACAGAGACTTATATATTGTTATTAACATAAATGATGATTCTAGTTGAATCAAATACAAATTTACCATGCAATCAATCAGAGAATGTTCAAGATGCATAAGACAAGCACAGTAAACAAGTTTAGTTTTATCGCTACTCAAACAAGAGTCAATGCAAGAGTAATGATTAATATATATATATTCTACCAAGACAAAGTGTATCATCAAAATACTTTTCATCTCGTACAGCTCAAGCAAAACCCCCCAAATACTAGTTGCAACGGATATAGAATAGAAAGTTTGAAATTTATTTGCCCCTCTGTTAGAGGTGTTTCAGAAATGTCTGCGATCGAGTAAATAGCTCTACGAACGGATGGATCGGATCGACTTGAGAAATGGAAAGATTTGTACAAGTTATACGTTTCGTCACCACTTTGTGGAAAATCGTTAGGTATGAATATGTTAGATACCTGTGACTCGATTGGTGAAATAGTATCTCTCCCCCAAAAAGCATATTTTTTTTTACCGACGCACAAAGAAAATATTTTGTTGCGAATGAACAAGATATTGAGAAATTGTCCATACGTAAAATCCGAATTATTGATATGGGCCTTTTCCACAGAAAAGGGGAATCTTGTGTTCCAATAGAAGCAGAAGTGATGTGGATTATTCAAGAATCGAAGTCGATTTGTCCTAAAAAGCCAAAAATAATTATTGATAAACACTGATACATATTCTTGATCTATGAAATAGGTAACAAACCTTGCTCGCCTCTGGTAAAATGTGGTTTCCTTCTTCAAAACGAAACTGCATAAATCGTTGTACCACATTGTCAAGGTTTTCAAGGGGAGAAGAAAAAGGGCGTAATTATCTAATAGTAAGAAACGCATCATACCTGTACTCATCACTAAATCCATACGCAAATATAACATCAGAGAAGTTCTCTAATACCTTAATAGCACATGCATTCATCAAGTTCAGGGCTTTATCGTCATTTGGCTTCTCAAATCCATGCTTCTCCGAGAAACTAAACATATGCATTGCAAATTAGCAAATCAAATACCCCAAAAACCCAAAATCTAATACTTTTTCTCAAGCAGCAAGAGTATATTCACAAGCTAAGCTGCACGGATTCTTCACTTTCAATGCCGCACCCGTGTCGGATTCTCCAAAAATACACTACTTTTGGAGAATCCAACACGCACCCGTTGACAAAAAGAAGAGTACGAGCAACATAGTTGTTAGGATATATCAACATTAATTGACAAGAACCAGCATTAAAGCAGAACACAGACCTATACTTCAATAGAATTGTAAGCAGAACACAGACCTATACTTCAATAGAATTGTAACTGGATATCTCTTGATTTCAACACCTTCACCTTAATTACTAAGTTAGGCTTTAATTTGCAGAAAGATAAGAACACAAAAAATAAAGAACCATAAACATTGCATTACCTGCCAAAGTAACGGCCATAAATTTGAACAATAATGATATTTGGGTACATTACTTCGTCTTCCACCTCAAAACATTTCACGTATTCATACTTGCTGTTCGCCATTCCCAAATGTCGCTACAATCTAATTGAAACAAAAGATTTAAGTGAAAGTATAAATGTCACGAACACTATTCTTCTCATTGGAATTTCAACAAACCTACGTGGTGAACCTAGTTTGCTAGAATTTATCAACCCATTCAGTGACCTCTCTTTCAAAAGTTTCAAATTGTCTATAAAGTTTGACATGCTTGAGTCTGAATTCTATTTCGAATTTAAAACTATATTAACAAGTCCTTTAAAAAAGAAGATTCTAGAAAGCATAAATAGGCAAAGGATTGCATTTAAAGGTCAAAAAAAGAAAAAACTCTCCACCATGGAAAAGACACAAGGAAGACTCACACCACCAAAATGGACTAGGGAAGGAAGAAGAGGCAAGACGAGGTTGTGGCTGATGGCAGCAGCAACAAGGGACAGGAAAGTTATGGGGTTGAGTAGGTAGGTCTGTAGGGTTGGGTGGATATGAGAGATGACACAGCTAAGAGGTGAGAATGATGAATCCAGGAGAGAGACAAAGGGGAATTCAATATTTGAAGGCAGTGAGGGAACCCTAGATTTAAGGTGGATTCACCATACAATGAAAGAAATAATGAGAAATCAACTGAACATCAAACGAGGCATAACCTACTGATTTCTAAAGAGCAACCACCATGACTATGTCGCCGATGAGATTAAACTTGTAGACAAATGGTCTTTACTTTCCCTCGTTGACCAAACACATTAAAGACTCGCTCTTGATGCATCAATAAAATTATCAACCAAATGTCAAGGCAATTATGAAGGGGGACATGACACTACTTACTTGGAAGCGGATGGGGTTCTCCAAACACCAAAAAGGTTACCAATAAGGAAGGATTCTCCAATTCAAGTTAATATGATCATAATCAATATTCAATAACAATCATGATTATTCAACCATTGTTCCAAAAAGGTAACATTCACTATCACATGGAGTTTTATCCATAATTTTCTATTGGAAAACATGCCCCTCTTATCACCCACACACAAGCCAGTAAAAACTCTACAAAGCCATGTGAGACTTAAGATATCAGTCTACATCAGCATATATTTGCATTACCTATCAACAAAACCAAATAAAAATCCTCAAAGATGAAAACTTGAGAATACTAGACACACTGTTTAGCTCATTTGTTATACCAAGTACATCTAAAAGTAAACATAGTTTAAGGCAACCAAATAATACCCAGGAAAAAGGAAAAACTGAAACCTGTACTACATTTGAATTCAAAAAGAGAAAATATAATACTGGAAGAACCTGACACTACTTCGCCGGCGGACGGAGGACGGTTGACGGCGGACCTATGAACTAGCCGTGGGGAGAAGAGGGTGATTTTTATTTTTGCTTGAGATATGATTATTTCTTAATGTCTTCTTAATTCGCTGCATAAAAAGTTTAAATTAATTTAGAAATCTTTATTCACTTTCACTATCTATTTTTTTTCCAATTTTTACCCTAAATTTTTTTATATATATATTTATTCTTTTCATTAATAAGAGAGACTTTTCGTGGGCCGCGGAGTGGCATTCGCGTAAATATTGCATCGCCCGTGGTCCTTTATGAAGCTGCCGCACTAATGGCATTATCGTAGTTACGGCCAACTCCAGGGCTATTCCGCTTGGTTCTTAGGCGATATAAAAGGGCCCATCTCCCGTTGGTCTCCACTTTTTGCTTTTTCCTCGGGTCGCCGGAGCAGACAGCCGTCTTCAGCAGGGACTCTTTTCAGGTGAGTACATCTACCGTCCTGCTCTTCCTCTGTGTTGGTCGGTCTAAATTTGTTGCTTCATTTCGGAGGTTCACGCTGTGCTTTGGGGTTTCCGCGGTCGAGTTACCAGTGCAACTGACCCTTAAACGGCTGACCTTGTGCGCCTACAATAGCTCATTTTTTGTGCGCCCTTTCACTGTTGCTTCAGATTTTACCCCTTGCATGCGCGTAAAGGTTGTGTATTTCCCTTATTAACAATGAATTATTGAAACGAACTGAATTGGGTGTTTCTACATCTTGTGGGCTGCAGGCGCCGCCATTGTTGTTTAAGGATAACCCTTTTTGGATTCTATATGCCCAAGGTTTCACATGCATGGCCGTCGGTGGACCCTTTATTTTCTATATATCTTTGCTGCTTTAATTTTGGCTTTGTTAATGTTGCATGTTGCTTTGACGGCGTGCAGTCCCCATTTCTTGGAGGCATTTAGTTTTCTTCCGGCTTCTTCACCTGTAAAACTTTATTTAGGCATTCTTTGGTTTTTGTGTGGGTTTGTGCTAACTTTGAGTAAAAATGTTAAATTTGGTTGACCTCTGTTCACTGTACATGTCTCTTCTTTGAAACAAGTACTACTAATGGGTAAAAATTGCATCTTTTAGAGGGATTGAAACTTGAAAGACCCAAAAAAGAATTACTGTTGTTAAAGTGTTTTTGCTTTTAACTGGTTTGTCAGCAAGATGTTAGCTGAACTGACTCAGTCTTTAACAAAGAAGTAATTAAAATGGGGAAAAAAACCCACTGAAGTTAACATGGAAATTAATAGAAAAACAGTGAATATCCTTTTCATGAAGTATCTAAATTGTATGCTACATATGATTGATTGTGTAAAAAGTTGGAAAGAAGGGAGTTTTTAGGTAAAATAATGTGCTGAAAGTTCCGTAGTCTGCATATTGCGTCTTTGTTTTTAAAAATTTATTCATGCATTCTTTGGTTCCAAAGTCATTGTTGCGGCAGGTTGGTTTTGCTGCATGTCTCTCGATTATTGTTCGATGTCTCCTGAATTTTGTAATGTGCCAATACCCAACTACCCACAATTCCATCTTCCGTATGATTTCTCTATAACTCAGCTTCTCATTCTTTGGGCTTTACATTGAATGAAATTCCTAAAAGAAACCTGCCATGGAATTTTCGCCATTAATAAGCTGTTGCTGTGTACCCTCTCACCATTACTGATATATTATTCTTTGTCTTCTCCTGCTCTGAAGTTGTTAAAAGGATGAGGGAATGAAATTTAGAAAGCATCATTAGTTAGGTGCCTTTGTGGATTGTATTGCTATGTTTAATCTGCATAAAATTGATTAC
This sequence comes from Solanum rostratum, assembly GCA_029948455.1. Classification (NCBI taxonomy): domain Eukaryota; kingdom Viridiplantae; phylum Streptophyta; class Magnoliopsida; order Solanales; family Solanaceae; genus Solanum; species Solanum rostratum. The sequence goes on along the minus strand of CM057053.1, from coordinate 7,741,715 downwards.
GTTATTGAATCGCACGAATCGTGAACAGGCCTGCTTATTTTAACTTGATGAAATGCAATCATCGTACTACTGTAAAGGTCAGATTTTGGAATCTGAATACCACTGATAAGCTAGGATTTTATTTTGATTTAACTTCTCTTTTCTTTTAAGCAAAAGACCTTCGGTGTGATAACCTTCTCCTTTCTTCGAATCCATGTACCCAGGATACCAGTTTTTACCCCACTCTGTGCTTCCTTGGTAATTAGAGACCTCCAAACTCATAAATTCCATTACGCAAAGAATATGAGATGGTGACTTCCTCCCCGGAGTTTATAGGAACCTGATAATGGCAACAAGAAAATCTGGTTGCTGAATTACTGTCGCGCCTTCCCAGTGATTCAACCTTTTCCTTAATGCCAATATAATATACCTAAAAAAGCGTTTACTTTGCTGCGTTTGTACTCACCTCTGCATGGACTTCTACGCAGGTGTACGCAAGGTCATTGAATTTGCTACTACAGGAAGAAAGGAAGTGTCACCACCTTTTACTCCCCTAAGGTACATCCTGTTTATCTTGCAATTGTGTAATGGCCCACCCATACGTGGGTCTTATTTGCGACATTTTCTGCCTTCCGTTTTAAAAAAATGAGGGGGAGGGTTCTTCGGTTCAGCTGTCCTCCCCGGATGAAAACCCGGGGAACACTGTGATATCAGCATCTAACATGCTGCATTGTAGCTGGCGGAATACATAGAGAGCTGGTTCCCAAATTAAAACATCGGTAGCTACGTCGTTGCCATGAAGCGTGCTTCCAAACACTTACATCACTGACTTGCATGACGTATGCTTGCACTTCACTTTGCACTTCCTCTGCACTTTACATATACTCACCAAGTAACATGCCACGGTCGTAATAATCACCTGTATTTTCCCTTGACGCAACGCTGCTAAGAGCAGGTTGATAACGGTACATACATGTTCCTCGGTTGTACGCCGCGCAGGCGTATGACTGCGCGCTTGGTCACGCTAACAAACGACATTTCCTCTGTCCTACTTGCCTTAGAAAGCTGAGTAGCAGATGTCTCAGCGTAATCGAAGTCAAGCTGATATCCAATTTCAACGAAACCAACGGCGCCGTACAGCTTACGAAGAATGCCTCCTGAACAGAAGGCAGCTCTTCTTGCACGACGTCGGGCAGCGTATGCTGCTAGAAAACAGACACAGCGTCTTACACCTGAAAATGCAGGGCAGATTCGTTGTGGTGCCGATCCCTCCACTTCAGCTGCGCTGGGTGTTCAAAGTGGTGTGCACATTCTTCCCGAGCCTACTTCCAGCATACACGGTTCTGCCATTACCTACGGCCTTATGCGACTTCGTCTTCGACATTTACTTCACAAATTTAACTGCCCTTCCGTGCAGGCCGGGGATTAGCACGGGCAGATTCCTGGAGTGCGAGACATTTACCTGACGCTCCTGCTATTCGAAAGGAGGTACCTCTTTGCACTTTCTGCGTGGCGATAAGATTCCAGTATGAACCTCCAAAGTTCTGCTGCAACGGAGGTGCTGTAAAGTTAGCGTCACACCAACTCCCTCCTGAATTAAGGGAGCTATACTTCAGCAGGAGTGACGCAGCCACCCACTTCCGCAATTACATCCGAACATACAACAACATGTTCGCATTCACCTCACTGGGGGTGAGGTACGACAAGACTTTAGCAACTAGGACTAAGGGCATTTACACATTCAAAGTTCAAGGGCAAATGCACCACTTCTTGCCCAGCTTAACTACAACAGATAGTAAGGCTAAGAACATGCAACTTTACTTCTACGACAACGAGGTCGAAACAGTCAACGAAATAGCATTTGCAGAGAACCTTGACAAAGTGCTTATTACGCAACTACTTCATATTCTAAAGGTTAATCCATACTCAAGCTTCCTTAAGTCCCTCAGAGAACTTCCTGACTTATCCAGCTTCTACGTGGCTCTCCGGTGCGATTCTTCGCTGGATCAACGCACGTATAATTTACCAAACGTGTCTGAGGTTTCCGCTTTGTGGACTGATGATGACTCAGCATCCATTGCGTCCACCCCGCATATTCGGATATACCCCCATGATAGTAACAGCCAAATGGTACACTACTACTACGGCTGCTACGATCCTCTTCAATATCCTTTACTATTTCCACATGGTGAACATGGATGGCACTGTGGTATCAAGAAAACCTCAGACCTACCTTTCTCTACTGCAAATGCTGGCTCCTCTTCCTGCGATCCACTCCTAAGTGTGCAAAGTATGCCCTGTATTCATGGTTTCCTTGCCATCGAGGAAGACTTTCTGCAAAAAGAAAGGCCTAGAAAGAACAACGTCTCCTGTCGTGAATATTACTGTTATAAACTTCAAATCCGACCTACATTTGAAAATACTACTCTGCATTCAGGCTGATTGTTCCAGCAATACTCAGTAGACCAATATATAAAACTTGAGACACAACGCCTGGATTTCTTACTTTTCAACCAAGATCTATTCCGAACCGAAGTCTACGCAGGACTTATGGATCTTCAAAGAATGGGAGAAAGGGACGCTTCCAATATTGGTAAAAAAACATTCTTGCCAGCTAGCTTCACTAGCGGTCCTCAAGATATGCGGCGACGTTACATGGACGCCATCGCCTTAGTGCAACATTTTGGCAAACCTGATATCTTCCTAACGATGACCTGCAATCCTAGCTGGCCTGAAATAACAGGTTTCCTACTAGCCACTGATGAGGCACAAAACCGTCCAGATTTAATCAGCCGCATTTTCAGGGCTAAAGTTGAAGAACTAAAATCTGATTTGATCAAGAAAAAGCTATTCGGGACAATAGTCGCGTACATGTACACCATAGAATTTCAGAAGCGAGGTTTACCCCACGCTCACTTCCTTATCGTGCTTTCACCTGAGCACAAACTGCTCACAGCAGAGTCTTACGATAGAATTGTCTCGGCAGAAATACCAAATTGTAATAGTAACGAGTACCTACATTCCTTAGTAACAAAATATATGATGCACGGTCCTTGTGGAAATCTAAACCCCGGCAACACCTGTAAGCAAAAGAAAGGCCGGTGTAAGTTTAATTACCCCGAAGAATATGCCCCCGAAACTTCCAAAGGCCATAACTCATATCCCATTTACAGAAGACGCAATAACGGAAGATGCGTAAAAATTAGAAACCAACACCTTGACAACAGCTGGGTTGTACCGTATAACCCATATTTACTGTGCAAGTACAACTGCCACATAAATGTAGAAGTCTGCGCTGATATAAAAGTGGTGAAGTATATTTATAAATATATTTGTAAAGGCCACGACAAAATAAGCTTCTCCATTCAATGTGATAACACCCCTGCAGCTGTGGATGAAATACATGAATATCGATCAGCCAGATGGGTGTCACCCCCCGAGGCCATGTGGCGACTCTTTGCTTTTCCAATTAACGAAATAAATCCTACCGTCTACCACCTCCAGCTACATCTTCCAGACCAACAGCTTATTTCCTTTCGAACAACAACAACTTTGGCCTCAATATTACGAGATGGCAAAAACAAGAAAACCATGTTAACTGAATTTTTCGCTATGAATCTGCCTAACGAGGATGCTAAAGAGTTGAATTTGCTATACAAAGACTTCCCACAGCATTTTGTCTGGTCAATTGCTCAAAAAATGTGGAGTCGTAGAAAACAAAGCACTGCTATAGGCCGCGTTGTTACTTGCCATCCAACAGAGGGAGAAAGATATTACCTTAGACTCTTACTGATGAACGTTCACGCCCCTACTTCGTACACAGACCTCCTAACCGTTGGCGAAGCGACTTGCACCACTTTTAGAGAATCTGCAGAAAGACGCGGCTTACTAACCTCTGATGACAACTTAATAGAATGCTTGGTAGAAGCCAGCACATACCAAATGCCCTGCAGTTTGCGGCGCCTATTCGCAACACTATTAGTTTACTGCAATCCCGCAGAACCTGGTGAGTTGTGGCGCCGCTTTGAGGCATCAATGTCAGAGGACTTTGCACACATGGAAAGCGTACAGCCTTTTGACATTCAGGGCCATGTTATAGAGCACATAAATTACATATTAAACTCAACGGGCCGTAGCATAGCTGAGTTTAAGCTTCCCCTCCACAAACGCACGCCTGCTACTTGCTCCTCCAGACTTATCCAAGAAGCACGAGATATTCTTCTTGAACGGAACACAACTGTAAGTGCTGAGGATTTAACTCTGCACACCAAGCTAAATACCGACCAACAATATGCCTACAACAAAATCCTAAGCAGAATATTCTCCCACAAGTCTGGAGCTTTTTTCGTAGATGGACCAGGAGGAACCGGGAAAACTTTCCTATACCGTGCTTTGCTAGCAGCTGTCCGATCCAACGGATTTATTGCTTTAGCCACAGCAACTTCCGGCGTTGCTGCGTCCGTCCTCCCGGGCGGACGTACCGCCCATTCATGCTTCAAGCTTCCACTAGACGCAGGAGCAAACTACAGCTGCAATATAAGCAAACAAAGCTCGCTCGCTTCTTTAATTCGTGATGCGCAGCTAATAGTATGGGATGAAGTGTCCATGGCCAAAAAAAACTTGGTACAATCTTTGGACCTACTCTTACAAGATCTCATGGGCGTGAAAGCCCTCTTCGGTGGAAAGGTTGTAGTTCTTGGAGGTGATTTCCGGCAGACACTGCCGGTTGTTAAAGGAGGAACCAGAGACGATTTTATCAACGAATCTTTACTAAACTCTGACATCTGGAGTAGACTTGAAAAAATTCGCCTGGTTCAAAATATGCGAGCGCAGGATGATCTTGTGTTCTGCGATTACTTACTTAGAATTGGAGACGGACAAGAACGTACTAACGAGTTCGACAAAATCAAAATTCCTACCTCACTTCTTATACCTTTCACAACCAAAAGAGAATCTCTGAATATTCTATTCCACCACACTTACCCCAGGGCAGACATCATGCACCCGCACAGCTCTAACATTACATCACGTGCAATTTTAACAACAAAAAATGACTTTGTCGATGAAATTAACACAATGTTTATACAACAATTTCCGACAGAGGCTACAACTTTCACAGGCATTGATGAAACTATTGAGCCACGGGACCAATCACAATTTGAAGATTTCTTACACACACTCAATCCTCCCTCTTTACCTCTGTACAAATTAATCCTTAAAAAAAACTGCCCTATAATGCTCCTGCGCAATTTAAACCCTTCTGAAGGTCTATGCAATGGTACGCGCTTAATTTGCTCCGACATGAAATGCCATATTGTAAGTGCGCAAATTGCCACGGGCGATTTCAAGGGCAAACACGTTTTCATTCCACGTATCCCCTTACTGTCCCCAAACGACGAGAAGCTCCCAGTTCCGTTCAGAAGAACACAGTTCCCCATTCGGCTGTGCTTTGCTATGACTATTAATAAAGCTCAAGGCCAAACACTTGACTTCGTCGGAGTCTACCTCCGCGAGCCAGTGTTCTCACATGGCCAGCTGTACGTTGCTTTATCACGAGCTAGAAACTCCAAGTGTTTAAAGGTTCTCATTCGACCGCCAACATTAGATAGTGGCGACGATCACTCCACGCAGAACGTAGTGTACACCGAGATTATCCAAAAAACCATCTCTGCGAACATGTGATAAATGAGGTGGGTCCATTTAGTTTTACTTTATGTTTAAAATGAATTAGAAGTTGTGAATGTACTTTTTAAGATTTCTTCTGTCAATGTTTTCTGGTTGTCTTGCCTAATCTCTTTATTTCTTTCTCTACAGATTAGGTCTACACCCTTTTCCCGATATTCTCTTCGGGTTGCTAACTCAACGGTTGCCACTACCGCGCACACATTCTTACCTAAACGTACACCCTATCTAACAACCACACCCTCTACTTCTTCTGCAGGCTAATTACTATGGAAGAAACGTTCCCAATAGCGGCTATCACCCCTGCTCTGTCAGACTGGACATGCAAAGTGAGGCTTGTCGACATCAGTAAGCCGGGTGAAGGCCGGGAGCGCAAAATAAAGTATATGAACATGATCTTCCAGGATAAACAGGTATGTCCTCATTTATTTCTCAGTCTGTTTACCTTTCGCTACATGTGTGAAGACAACATCCCCCACCCAAAACCCCCCTACTCCTCCCCAGAAATCGGAGGTTAAGGCAATTCTATACGGGGACGATATCTCTCTCTATCGGGGGCGCTTCACATTATTCCACGCGTACCTGATAACAAGTGCCCGCGTACAAGAACCAACTCTGAGATATGAGAAGCCCCTACACACGTACGAGTGGATCATCGACAAAAAAGCCATTGTCGACTCAGTTGATGAGGATAGGTCAGTGCAGGATATAACCGTCGCTGCAGATCCATCTACTGCGCAGGAGGACGTGCTGCCCCCACCTACAATCATCAGCATGGCTTCCTTCCAGGAAATCAGTGACGAGGCATCACGCAGCACTAAGGAACAGCTCCGAAGTGCCGAATTCAGTATGGCATACTTACTTATTCACGTCATACAACTGCATGCCTTGACTGCTTCTAACTTCCGTGCGTGCGCTCTTATCAGATGTGCTTGCAGTGGTTGTGAACTGCTACCCTCCCCGTTATGTAACCAGCATGCAGAAACATCTGCAGGAGCTTATTGTCATTGACGCCAGGTAAGTCTTCTCCTCAAGCTCTCCTATATATTGCTTAGTATACTCACTTGCACACTTTACCACACTTAATATATTAGTCCACGTTGCTATGGACAGCTCATTGCTGCTTCACCTGCTTCTTCTCATGCAGCAAACAGGCATTCACATTCACGCTATGGGAGGAAGCTATTATTGCGGATGAAGACACCAGACTCCTCAAGGAATATCCAAGCCATCCTGTTATATTTGCACGTCGAGTTGGTGTATCTAAGTACAACAGTAAGTTACTATGACCACAGTTTAGCTTCCCTGCTTACACGGCATCCCCCATCGCAAATTTCAGACTGCTTTAAACTAAACATACGAAGATTTTTTGTTAACACGGGAACATCACTGACGACGAAGTTCAACACAACAATACAGATAGCTCCCCCGTACGCTGAATGCACCGCGCTCCAGTCATGGTAAGTTATCCGCTCATCTCTGCTTCACTCCCTCTGTGAAGAAACTGCGACCTTACCTCCGTTCATATTCTTTCCACCAAACAAGGTAACAGACAACAGAACAATGCTCGGGTCCTTCGCAGTGCGGAGCACCTCACCATCCGGATCTCTACTCTCAGCTCCTGTGGAAGAAAATATAATACCAATTGCTAACATCCACACGCAGCAAGATGTAAGTCCTTCTTCCCTCACTACAATCGAACCTCCCACACAACACAGCTACCACCCAACTATATTGCTAACTCTGGGTTGCACAGGGCCAAGCATTCACAATTGAAGCACGAATTATTCCCCCTCAAAGCTTCGGCTGCTGCTACGTCTTGGCCTGGCCAACTTGCAAGCAAGACGTCAGGAACCTCAGGAAAAGGAAATTCCACTGCCCGGGCTGTAACGAGGAGAACATGCTCATTCCCCGGTATGTCACTCCACAGTACTCGAATCTCTTACTTTGTACTAGCGGCACTGTGTTTCTTCCTTCGCTTCAGTAGATACCCCATACGGAAGCATCCATCCTCAAATTCGGCTAAACTATTTTGACCACAGAAACAACTATATAAATTAAAAGAAATTGCTGCACCTTCTCCTTACACTGTCAACTTACTGCCCTCTCACCTTGCATTGTGTTTGTCCCCCCGTATCAAACACACTACACCCTCCTAAGTTTTGGACTTCCCCATACTCCTACTGAATTTCGTAAGCTGCATAGATAAATAGTTTCTTGGAAAATAATATTAGAGGCAAAAAGGGTCCTGTATGTACCCAGGATGAACTTCCCTGTCTGTTAAAAGCACGACAACTTGGTCAAGTCGTGCTCTTTTTACACCGCAGGAGTAGTTTAACCATTTCTTCCCATTTTTTCCCCTACAGTACACTCTGCTTTAAAACTCACACAATTAGTCTTCTTCTATAAAGTAAAGTAAACACTAGATTGAAAACTCCTACCTGCTATAAAGTAGATACCACTTAGCCTTGTTTATTTTGAAAAGTGCGCTTGAACAACCAAAGTAATAACTCAAACAGGTTAGCAACATGTCGTCCCCCAAAATACCATAGCATTATTGACCGCCCACTGCCACTGTTGCCAACGAATCATCACCCAACAATTCAATATGGCATTCTACCATAGCTGATAATAACAGCAACATAACGTCTAGCATAGCTGTTAAGCAGGAACAAGGCCAGAACTCCCATAGGCCTACCACGATATTGATACTGCCGTTATTCCAGGCCACATCCCTTCATTTATTCATTGCGTATTTGTTTAGACTTTGATTTCTTCACGACTAACACCTACAGTAACGCACATTTGCAAGCTAACATTCCTTTCACTAATTTCATATCACAGTCATCTCACCCCCCGCTGTACATGCCTTGTCTGAGTGCAGGTGTCGCTTCGAGGCAACTTTCATTGATGCATTTGGGTCCACAAAGGGAACGGTTGCCAATGACCAAGCCGCTGACCTGCTATCCCACACTGCAGACCAGGTCTACGACAAGGTAACAGCTCCGACCTAAACCGTTACACCCGAACACACTCAGTACTTCTCCTCATACCTTGTCACGCCGCCTAACATATGCCTCCTTGCAGGCACATGCGCACTCGGATGAACATGAGGAGCCCAAAATACCAGACACCCCCTTCCAGCTCCAAGTTAAAAAGGCCTTCCCCCGTGGTGCAAGACCTATCTCACCCAGGATCTTCGTTATTGCAATCAATAAAATCGGGACTGCAACGCCCCCAAACACCGCCTGCAGCACCGGAAACATCCAAGGCAAAAACAAAAAGCCGAAGCATGACATCATCCCTCCCAAGGAAGAAACAGCAAGTCTGAAGAAAACAACCCCCATCCTAAAGTTAAAGGAGAAAATGGAACCAGGAACACCGGCCAAACAGCAATAAGGGTTAACAAAAACACCATTACCTTCTCTTATGAACTATTGATATCTCCTTCCACAGTTACTTGCACCACCCTTCTCTCGAATGCATACTCCAACTCACTAACCACCTCGCTGTTCACGTGTCTAACTAAATGCAGGTTTGGACGCTTCCTTTTTGTCACGCCTTTTGCTCTTCCTAACTCCAAGTTAAGGTACTTCTCTTTATACTTTCTGCACTTCTCCTTATACTCTTTGCTAAACAAGTTAAGCTTCCCCCCGGCTGCACGAATTGAATATACAGATGGTTCCACATGCTGAACTACTACACTGCCCCGGTAAATTGCTCCTACTAACTACTTAGCATAAATTACTCAAACTTGCAGTAGTTCTTAATTTTCCCATGCATATTTCCATATATTCATTCCGGTACTACTTAAGCATGTTGTTGTATATCATGTCCTGTACTGTTTAGGTGAATTTTTGAAAACGTCCTACGTAGAGTGTTGCCTTCACGCAAAGCACCTCTTGGCTCCCCATTACTTCACTAATATACTGTGCTGCAAAGGGCTCAACGAAGTGCTTGTGCTAAAAACATGGTCTTCACTTTTACACATCACCACTCATCTGGACTTTCCTTCTGATTCTTCACTGCCTTTGCTATTTCATTTTGGTTAAGGAAACTGAGGTAAGCTTCCCTTGTAATTCTTTGCTGCATCACTGGTCCAACATATATGTGCAGCTGGGATAACTGAACAACCTTGCATATACCCTGTTGTTGAATTGTGCATATCGCAACTCATGTAACCTTTCTTCCTAATGTTACACCCATTAGGACACTCACCTTCACTTCCACACTCTCTAAACCATTTGAAATGTTCTGGTAGATAGGTACACTATTACTTAGTACAAGCACAAACCACAAACCTTTTACACCACAACCAAATGACTGTTCATTTTTCCATCCACCTGTAGGTACGGAGACTTTCTTTTATCAACACTTTTGCCCCTGCAACTCCAAGGTACATATGCCTTCATCTTCCACTGGGAATGTATAGTTTGTGAGGTACTAGCCATACCAACGCCCAACCAAATGGAAGCTTCCTCTAGGTCACTTCGCATACTTCTTAAAAACATTACAGCCTTGTCATACATGGTTATGCAATGGATTAAGTAAGTTGGTTACTTTATTATGCCCCTCTTTGCTAATTTATCATCACAACATAACGTACGTCACTAGCACAACTTAAATGCAAGACCACCAAGTTCTACTTTCCCACTCTCTGCATTATCAGCTTCAACCACGCGCTGCTAAGATTTTGCACTGTTGTATGCAGGCATCCGGACCGACAGCCAACATGACGCATGACTTCCTGTTTTTGGTATTTCTTGTACACAGTCATCCCCCTCCAAAATAGAAACCCCTACCACCTACAACAGAAGCACAACAACGATGTGGGCAGGTTCGTACTCCCCCCCTGCACACAATGCAAAATAACACCTCCCCTGTTTTCCACAACGTAGGATATTCACAGACTCTGGGCAAACTTCACCACTCACTTGCTTAGACCACTCCTCTCAGGTACAACGCCCCCAGCAGCAACGAAGGCAACGCATACCAGGCTGCAACAGCGCTAATACGCCGAACAACAGACCTACACTTGCCATCTGCAAAGGCTCACTAAGGCATCCACCCGAAGAAGGAAAATGCCGCGCCGTCCCCCACCCCAACATCCCCCCCAAAATTGTACATTAACTCCAATGTGTATTACGTTGTACTGTCGTACTCCAAACATGCCTTCGTAATATTAAGCTATCTATTCTTCACCTTTCCGCTTCACAACTCTCACAATTAACGCTAGCCATACGAATTCGCTCGCCAACACACCGATGAACCCCTGCCCGTGCGGCGCACGGGCCCCACCATCTAGTACTATATTAAAAGTGTGAGATCCTTAAAAATATTTTATTTTATTTATATTAAAAATTGACTTTAATAAACATAAAAAAATTAAATGAAGAAGATATTCTTATGTATAAAAATGAACTTCCAAAATAGTAGGCAAAAAGTTTATTAAAAAGTACGTCTAAAAATAAAAGGGCCAAAAAATTAGCCAAAAAAGTGGGAAAAAATATGAGAAAGTTTTCTACCACTACTTGAATTCGTAAATTTATGGAACGCTTCTAAATCAATTAATTATATTTTTTATAAAAAGAAAATTACAATTCTATTTAAAGGTTAAAAAAGAAGTCCAAAAAATATGGCAAAAAAAGTCCAAAATCCCCCAAAATAGAGGGGGGTGGGGGGTGGGGGGAATCTATTATGGGATACTTCTAAATAAATTAATTATACCTTTTATTAAAAAAATCTATAATTCTACTTAAAAAGTCTTAATATTTCACATTTTCTGAGGGCGTTTAAAAAAAAGAGAGGAAAAGTTATCAAAAACACATCAAAATTAATTAATTTATCTTTTATTAAAAAAAAAATCTATAATTCTATTTTAAAAAAGTCTTAATATTTTACACTCCTAAACCAATTTAAATATTACCTTATATAATTATTTATTTGAAGGATGAAATTCCTATAATTTATTTAACTATAATTTGCATACAATTTATTAATATTTAATACTTTTGAATCAATTAGAATTTCACATTATACCTAAAAAGAATTTCTACAATTTTATTTAAGTAGTATTTTGACCACAACATACCGTTGTTGGCTTGTTGCTACTTCTCTTCTTATTTTGATTGATTTTAGTTTTTATTCAGGTCGCATTATTTCATTTATCATCATTATCTTTTCTCCTTTTTGGTTCTTCTTAATTTATCTATCTATACTATACTAAAAATATGAAGGCCCTTAGAAATATTGTTTGAACTTTTTGTCCTTCATTAAAAAACTTTGTTTTAGATAAAATCATCTTTTCACAATTTTTCTTTAAATTATTATTTAATTATATTTATAATATTGACTTTTATAATATATAGAAAGAAAGTGATAAAATAAGGACTTCTAGCCGTCCAAAGACTCTTAAATTTTTCTTATTTGATAGACTTTTATTCTTTTCTTATTTGAATCAAGAAAATACCTGGAGTCTCTAAGGAAAAATCCATTTAGCATGGGTTCTAATTAGTGATAGAATCTTTATATATATATATATATATATGATCTTTATAAATAAATAATTTATCAAAATTACTTTTATAGTGAATTATTTATCTTTTTATATGTTCATAATTAAATTTAATTAAACTCGCTTTGGTCACGCGCAAAGCGCGTACAACAAGACTAGTATATATATAAAGGACGCCATTTAAATTATATTTGAGGTTTATTAATAAAATTATATTCAAATAATTTAACATTATTTACAAAAATTGTAACTAAACATAACTCTATCTTCAATTCTAACTTCAAAAATTTCAACTAAAGTGAAAAAGAATTGTAATGATATGTAGTAACTCATATATGTGATCCAATTGATTACATTTTATAACTACTTATTTTGAAATATTGCTCTTGAAGAGAAAATTTAGTTGTATCTTTTAAGTAAATTGGTCCTATCGAGTGATTTTGCTACTTTTAGAATTTAAGAGTCTTTACCGCTTGTTTATAAAAAGTATATTCAAATTTTAAATATATTTCTTGTCGTGTTTTAAAGGGTGGGACACGAGGCAAGACCTTTTAGGAAGTACGTGGGATTAAGCATATGCTTCAAAATATAGGGCGTAAATCTCATGAATATGTGGGGCATGTATTTCATAGATCTTCAATTTTAAAATGGAGACGGATTTAAAATACTCTCGAACTATTTGGAATGGTATAAAAATGTCATTCATCCATCTATTGGGCCTAAAATGCCCTTGTCAATCTACCTTTGGGTCCAAAAATGTCCTTCATTCACTTTTTTGGTTCACTTATACCCTTGAAACTAACAATCCTCTTTTTTTATTCCTTTTTTTAATATTTATTGTGTTTCATTTTTTTATGGACTAAAGTAAACCCCCATCCACAATTCTTTTTTTACAAAAAAAAAAAAAATCTTATAATTTTTTTTAAAAAAATTTAAAGTTCGTTTTGAGGTTATAAAGAAATATATTATTTTAATTTAGACAAAATATGTGAAAAATGTGATAAAAAAAAATAAACTAGTAGTTTTACTTTAGTTTTTTTTTTAAAAAAAAATAATTAGGGCCATGAAGAAGGTATATATTTTTTGTATTTAATAAATTATAGAAGAAAATCTTTAAAAAAAGACTCTTAACAAATCTAAAGTTATAACAATATATATTTTAATTTTTTTTAAAATCTACACATACTTGTATTTTATGTAGACAAAATAATTAATCTTTTAAGGAACAAATCGATTTATTAAAATCGATTTAGCTTTCTTTAATTTTTTTTATTTTATCAAATTTGAATAGCTTTTCATTATTTTTAATATAATATTAGAAAAAACAAAAACTTACTCTTTAAATAAATTAAAGACTTACTTTTTCATTAACTTTATATATTTAAAAAAGGTTTTCTTTTTTAGAAAGCTAAATCGGTTAGTTATTTTACTAAATCATTTTTTAAAAGAATCACTTTGATCCTTAAAGAGATACATATCATCTTCTTCTAATTAAACATAATTTATCATTCTCCAGACCCTACTTATGCGATTATATTGGGCATGTGATCGTTATTGTTATTGTGAGCTCTTGAATCTTCGAAGGGTTACTTACAAGAAAGATAATATTCGATTTTTTTATTTTTTTAGTATTTCATAAATCGTATAATCTGAAGCAAGACTAATATAAAGTAAGAGAATGATAAATTCCGTTTAATTAGAAGAAGATGATATTTATTAGTGTTTCTCCTATTTATTCCATTCCCACAAATAGGTAACAAATTTATTATCATTTATAATCCTGTAATTTAAATTGAACAATAATTTATTAAAAGGTGATGACTTGAAAATGTTACTCAACTTCTCAATTTGTTATGTTATAGTTGGTCTTGAGCATTTAGTCAGTAACTAGTGTAAGTTTTTCTCTTGGGTCATGGGTTCATAACTCAGCCATGTAAACCGATTCGATCTGACTCAATACAAATTTTTAATAAGAAGGTAAAATCAACTTAACACATTTTTAAAAAAAAAAGAGAGAGAGAACGATTATCACGTAATTGATAAATTACTCTCTTTTTCTATAAAGATGGTTTTTCTTCCTTAAAGAAATGACGAGAAATAACAGAAAAAGGAAAAAGAAACTCATGTATTTTCAAGAATAATATTTATCCTAAAAATATTTAGTTTGTGACTGTACATAAATTGAGAATCTAAAAACTATAAATATGTTATTCAAGCTAAAAAGAAAAAAAAAAAGTTCAATATTTCCAAGAATTTTATGGCTATGTACATTTATTCCTCCCCATACAACAAAACTAGTAAAAAAAAAAATCATACATACAAAAAGAGAAACCTAAAATTTTAACAAAATAAATATTAGTAGCATTAATTATATTTCCACCAAACAAATGTCTAATACATGACACTGAAAAAGCAAACTTAATTTGTCAACTTTTTCCTAGTTTAGAGAAGTGCCAAAAAGAGGAAGAAAGCAACAAGAATGTTAAGCATTGAATCCAAACCAATTGTAACTCCAGCACTCTGCAAACTAAGAGGGAATAGGCAATTATCAATGGAAGCATTTTTCTCCACAATTATTGACAATCCATCAAAAACACAAGATTCCACATCTTGACCAGTCATTTGGAAATACATGTTGAATGCATATGAAACATTTCCATCTGATGATAAGTGGTTGCATGATCCTCCATAGGATGTTGCTGTACAATCTGACATAGCACAAGCATATTGGACACTTGCAGGTAGTTTACCTATATAACAATAACAACAATGCCTCAGGATCGGTCGGTTATATATGTTGAAGTAGCAAAATCAATCAATTATTGGTTATGATGAAGTGGTAACCGGTACATAACCCCTCCAATCAGTATCCAGAGATCTCGAGTTGTGGACCTAGTTAATCAAACCTCAAAGAGAATAAGGGAACACTAAATAAGAAACAAAAAATAACTAACCTTGCTATACCCAACTCACTCAAGCTAATTCAGGTCCTTATACTCATTATGCATAGCATTGAATAGGTTGTGTATTCACCTTATCAAGATTTCAAATCAATGATAGGGGTATATATGGCACCTCCTAAATGGGCGTCCAAGTTGGACCAAATCCTTTGTCAGGCTATGCATGGTTCCCTCAAAGTTATGGAGTAAGTCATCGATTTCTCAACAAGATCAATTTGTTTTGCTTGTATGATGAACTCCTCTTGAAAAACATTAGCGCGCGCGTAAACGAGTTGCTCTACCAACTGAGCTATAGCCCTTTCTTTGGTTGTGTTTGTTTGTTGACTTTATAATCCTATGAGTTGAACTCGAAATGACTCATCAAACTATTGGTCAAAAAGAAAAAGAATAGTGTAACCCAAAGTAACAAAATGCAACTAAAACCCAACCTTAACTACATAAGTTTGAGACCACATGAGTTATAATCCAACATCTTAGCCCAAGCAAATTTTGGACAGGTTGGACTATGACCCTTTATTAATTGGGCCTTTTTAGATCCACCCAAGTTCGACTCGGTCCAACCATTTCCTACCTACTAACTAGTGTTCATGCTTTCCGCTTTAGTAAGTTCTCTTTCATATCTAGTATCGCCTGATATTTTTGAGCTAAGGGTCTTCCGGAAACAACCTCTCAATATCTATCCCCAGACTCCACTTGTGAGATTGCATTTGTTGCTAACTAGTGTTCATGTTACTTCATTTCAGCTTATCTCGATCAAATATCATAAAACGTAAATTTTCAAAAAAAAAGTAGAAGTTGGAAGTAGTTCTTACCAATGTCGTCAGCATATTTGTTCAAAACACACCATTTTTTCTCCATGTACTTAACACCCTTTGCAGCAACAGGCATTGTCTCATGTCCTTGGCCTGTGATATCAATTGGAAATTTAGGCTTTCCATCATACCTAAAAAGACCCCAATGACGTTCAAAAGTTCCTGGCTGAATACTCTTTTGATTCTCATCTGTTAAACTAAATAAATAATATTCAATATCGACAGGGTACAGTGGTGTTCCTTTTTTTGAAGCCATTTTCTTGAAAAATCCACTATAAAATCTTCTGGCTAATGTGACATTTGCATATAAATCACCATCTGTTGGCCAACCAATTTCACCAACAATTATTTTTACGCCTGGACAGTTAGCTTTTTTCAGGGACATAACTAAGGTGTCCAAATTAGCATCAAACACATTAGTGTATGATATTCCATTGTCACGTACTGCTTTCGTTTGACCATCGAAAAACGCGAAATCTACAGGGAAATGTTTGTTTTCGTGGAGACTAAGAAAAGGGTAAATATTTACGAGGAAAGGGGCATTGTTTTCTTTGAAGAAATTGCAAATTTTTGACATTAGGTCCCTGATGTCATGTCGGAAGTTGCCTTGTGATGGACCACCATTACCGGACTCGTAAACGTCGGCGTTTTGGGGGATGGTGGCTTTGATTTTGCCACCAAGACCAGCTGCATTCAGGGCCTGTTGTACATTTTGTAAAGCTGGAAAAGTTGATTTCAAGAATGAATTATTGTATCCTTTCAAGAAGGGTTCATTTCCAACTGCCACATACCTTCAACACCAAAAAAGTAAATAAATCAAAATTTGTGACAAAGCAATCATAATGGATAAAGTAATTGCATAAAACATTTTTGTATTATGATCAGTGTAGTTTAACATGTCGTAGCAAATGAACATAGTTACCTACGGTTAATTTTTAGGTGATCTGATAGCAATGGCAAAGTTGTATCTAGGGGACTTGACAAGTTGTTATATATATACACATACACACATAATATTTTGATTAAAGGGATTCGAAGGTAGCTAGCACCTTTAGAAGCACTTACTCTTTTTAGTTAGCGTTGTTTTTAATTGAACCCCCTTCATCATCATAGTCCATCAATCATTACCTGATAATGTAAAACTTCTTTAACATTTTTATGTCTGTATGTTAAGCTTCGCAACAAAATAGTACATATTTGGTCCCTTCGATCCTTTTTATTTATCGTTTTAGGAAACCATGAAAGCATTTATTATTATTTTTCTCACAATTTAGGAATAAAGAGATAGGAAAAGGAGTGGTTACTTGATATCAACACCTCCATCATACAAATGTGAGCTAACATTATTTTTCACCCATTCCTTTGCAAAGTCATAATCATCTGCAAAGTTTTCCAATTGATTATTTGGTATTCCAAGCATGACCTCAATTCCAGTACCAGCAAAATACTTGACTGTCCAATGGTCAGAATCAAACAATTTGACTTTATTAATTTTGTTATCTTTAAGAATTTGAACAATTGTTGAAGGGTGCAATGTTTGTGCAGCTTGTGTACCCCAATTGACACCAATACCATAGGCTAAACTAGTCGATAGCGCCATGCAACATGCCCATATCAACATCTTAATATGAGCCATTGCTAGCTAGCGCTAATCAACTAGCTTTTATATATGTACGTACGTAGGTAGATAATATAACAAGATATGCATATGTTTGGAGAAAACTAAAACGGCGAATTGTGAAGGGGTGATTTTGAGGGACAAATGTGAATTGAATGAAGTTGATGAGACAACTTTATGTTAAACAAAAATTATGAATGTATGAGCTAATGTCAAGGAGAGAGGAAACCGGACAACATTGACTATTTCCTTTCTTTTTCTTTGGTTTTCCTACAAGTTTTGAAGTTATGGAAGGGAGGAGTTTAAGGTTTTGTTTGTTATACTTATTTAACTTCTATGCGTGTGTTGACGATAATATATTAATTTTTTTACGCCATGGCCATATATATGAATATATCGATAAGTAATTGTTTATGTACTTTGAACGACAGATATTTTACTCCATTATAATTAATTTTTTTAAATGTCTATTGTCTTCAACCCTTAGTCAATTTGCTTGCTTATTTAAAATCATAATATTATTTTTAAAATCTATGCAACCAAATTCTTAGATTAAAAATATGTTATTTTTAAAATGAAAAATATTAGTTGAGTATATAAACGCAGCTTTCACATTACATAAAAGTGAAATTGGTGTATTTTCTTTAATAATTTGCAAAATCTTTTTATTATTCATTTTGCCTTTAGGATCCAGGTGGAGTGCTTATATTTTTCAGCCTTAGCTTTAATATTATTCATGACCTTTCATATCATTTTATATTTACAAATTATTCATCAATTTGAGCTTAAACCGATTTTAATTACTCATTACACACATTTGTTAGTATTATATATACGGGTTTAACCTATTTATACCAATTGAGATGGATTACACGTGCTACTTAGTTGATAAGCAAAACAAGCATAATTGATAAGTAAATTGTGGAAATAAATGAAAATTAAATTTAGAGTACACTCTTTTTAATTTTTTTCTTAAGCTATATATCAAAAGCGCCAAAGACAAATTACACAAGATCTCATCAAAATAATACCTCTCATTGTACAGGAAACTCGATATTTGGATACATTACACCTCAATATAGGCTAATTAACCCTCAAGAGGATTCAGCACGCTCCCTATGAACAACACAGCACCAGTAGCATCGTCTCTTATAACGAACAGGAATGGATGGTCAGCAACAAAGTCGATTTCCTTCTCAATGCTCAAGGATGCACACATTAGTACATTATTAGCTGTAACAGCTGCAGCTTCAGTTCCTTCTTCATTTACCTCAATGAAAGATTTGTGAAAAATCTGTGAAACAAACAATCTCCCAGCGGAAGGGGAATCCACCATCTCAGTGAGGCCACCGCTAGAGAAAGGCAAAATGACACCAAGTCCCTTTAGAACCTCAGAAGCTTCAAAACCAAAAGTTATTTTGAATTTAGGAACAAGTAAGTTGCGCATTATGGCCTTTTCAACCGGAACATGATGGTTCAAAAATCCTGGTTCTGAACTGATTTTGTCTATTAAAGCTGGTAGGCCATCATGAGCATCTGGCAAAATTAGATACATGCAGAAACGACGCTTAGTATCTCTACCTTGTTTGTAATGAAGTCCCAATACTTTAAATCCATCAAAGGCTACTGCATACTGCTTCTTGTTGCTGGTCATGAAAGGTGCTGTAATAGACCCTCCCCTGAGGAGATGGAATGTATGGTCTTTCGTTTCTGAAGCATTGAACTTGTCGTTCCACATTCCTTTAAAATATACCGCGTTTGCAAAGATGAGCTTTGTCATATTGTTTACTGTGCCATGAGGAAGAATCTCTTTGATGAGACCATTTGTCTTCATTTTAGCCCACTGATTGACTTGATTGGCAACCTCAGTAGCCTTAATCAATTAGCAAGACAAACAGATTTTAAGACAGAATAGCATATTATGCTGTAACAAACAAAGACGAATTTGCAGCAAAAAAGTTTGATGAGAGTACTTGCAAGGGGTAACAAGAATTTGACAGCTTAATGTATATTTTAGAGTTACTGGTATAAACTCACCTAACAACTAAATAACTTTTTTACGAGTTTCATATCTCAAGTTTAGATCACAGCACAAAAGAAGCAAGATTTCGATGAAATGAATTAGGAAAGTACTAACCTTGTTCTGAAAATCAACAGAATTTGAAGCAGCCTTGTAAACTTTATCCACAACCTTTTTATAAGAAGGCTTAAAAGGCAGCGTTTGATCAATCCAAACACAATTAGCAACGGACAAACACGGACCTCCATTAGGGCTGCCATCAACAAAGACAATATTGACAAGATGAGAATACAGAGAATTGAGTTCATCAATGGATTTGGATTTGAGGAAACCGAGAAGCTGGTCCTTCGCTGGCCCCTTTGAGCCTGCAGCAATCAGGCCAAGTACTATTTGAATTGAGAGGGGAGAAAACACGAGGTTGGTATTGCCTTTAATCTCTTTGGAAAAGACATGCTTTGCGAGCATGAAAGAAACATCCGTTTGGGTGGTGATCGATTTACTCATTTTCTTAACCATATTTTGATCATTGAAAGAATTAGACGAGCGAGAGCGAGAGCGAGAGCGAGAGTGAGAGAGTCCCATGATGAGTTTATGTTACCACACGCGATATATATCAAAGGTGAAAGTTTTGGAAGAATTTATATACAAAATAACTATAACTTAGCATGTGGAATTTTGTATTTGAATCAATTCCATAATACTGGCGAATAAGAAAACGACCGATCATTAAGCTTGATTCACAGAAGATTGTGTTCATACACAAGAGGGAACAGAGGAAGAGACAACACGTTATACTCTTTTTAAATAAGCCAAGTATCAGATCAAGATAATGTTATTTATTGATTAGATAAGTGATGGAAACACAAAGCACCTAGCTTGAAAATTAAGCAGATACTTCTTGTTCTTTTTTATTTATAATCTATCTGGTAGTATATAACATGAATTGTTAAAGCTCTAAGATAATAACAGATGGCCAGAGAAATTAACCCTAAGTTGGACAATTATTTTCAATTTACTGGATAAGTAAAGATGAACCGAGGACTTACTTCTTAAGGGCGTGCCAAGTTAAACATGAATAAGTAAAGATGAACGGAATCACAGAAAGAGTGCACATATGCTTGATTTTTGTGTATAACTATTTAAGTTTTAAGGTTTATAAATTAAGTATGCCTATCAATTTTAGAACAAATTTGTACATGTTTCATCAAACTTTGTACTTTAAATGGAGATGTCTGAACTTCAATTGTACGACATTCTATAACAAGTGACAAACTTGACTATAAACAAACTAAGACACAGTTTGTGTAGATAGAATAAAGTGAAATTCATACGAAAATAAATGTAACATCAATGTAACTAACTAAAATTGATTTAATGAAAGTAGTGAAGCAACATGCTAAACAACAAGCGGATTCAACAGAGTCCCTATGTACAGAACAATACCAACAGTCTCATCTTTCACAATAAACTGAAAGGGATGATCAGCAACAAATTCTATCTTCTCCTCTTTAAACATCATCATTGAGCACCCTCCCATCATTGTAACAGTAACAGTTGCAGCTTCTGTACCTTCCTCCTTTACTTCAATAAACAACTCGAACAGACCTGTTAGGCTCGTGCAGGATCTCCTGAACTGTTTTGATGATGACAAACGGAACCAGGTTTAGGTGCAGTAACAGAATAACGGACATGACAAAAAAAGGCGGAATCCAATAAGGAGAAGGAGTACTAAATAAGGAATTAGAATCAGAATAGGACTCATACAAGGAAAGGTTGTAGGTGCCATATTTACGAAGGAGTCTTGAAAAAGGACTCTTCTAGGGTCAAGTATAAAGGCAGTCAATAAGCCTAAAAGAGTCACGCTTTTGCAATTCTGAAAATGGCAATCCATCACACAGGAGCAATCGGAACTCGAGCATTCAAGGAAGATCTAGAGTTAGGTTTTCTTGCTTGTTCAATTGTTAGCAATCTTCTTGGAATTATTGTTGTGTGACAATTACTGTAAGAGATTGTTTTGTGAGAATAATTGTTGAGAGTAGGTTTGGGTGTCGTCTTGTTGCGAGTTGAGTGAGAGAACATAGTGTGTTGAGTGTTGCGAGTTTGTAATCTTAACATTGCTGAGTTTTGAAGTAGTGAAGCTGGTGAAATTCGACTTGTGTAGGTAGTGATTGTTTCTCCCTTGAGCAAGGAGTTTTTCCACTATACATCCTGTGTTCCTCTACTTACTGCATTTGTATCTGATCAGATCATAGAACCTGGTTCACTCGTGTGATAGCGATAGTCGTCTTTTCAATTGGTATCAGAGCGAATCTTTTCGACTAAAGGCTAACTACCTTGAAAAGGATCATGGCAGCACCACTCACCTCTCAAGAAGAAGCCTCTCAAACTAGGCCCCCATTGTTCAACGGTAACTACTATGGATGGTGGAAGAATCGCATGATGGACCATCTTATTGGGGAAAGCACAGATCTTTGGAACGTAATACTGGAAAGGACCGACTATACCTATGAAGAACGACACAGAGCCAAATACTCGAGTTCCTAAGGAACACACTGAATGGGATGCTGCTGACAAGCTAGCCATCCATGGGATGCTGCTGACAAGCTAGCCATCCAAAACAATGCCTAGGCCAAGAAGATTTTGATATGTGATAGAGAACATGACAAGTATAACAAAGTCTCCGCCTGTCAAGATGCGAAGGCGATCTGGGATACTTTGTAGACTGCGCATGAAGGAACAACTCAAGCTAAGAAAGCTACGATTGATAATCTCAACAGACAGTATGAAGTCTTCAGAATGTTGGAAGGTGAAAGCATCAGGGACATGCATATCGGATTCACTGCTATAGTGAATGAAATTTACTCACTTAGAGAACTTATTCCAATCGGGAAAGCCATACGGAAGCTTCTGAGCGTCTTGCCTAAATCGTGGGAAGTAAAGTAGAAGCCGTCACTAAGGTCAGGAACCTAGATACGTTGACTATAGATGAGCTGATAGGAAACCCCCTGACCTATGGACTTAAGAAAATTCAGGAGAAAGAGCTGAACGGCAAGCGGAAAGAGAAGAACCTGGTCCTTGTCGATATCAACCGTCTTTGATAAATCCCATGGGTATTCCATGGGCACTATCCTTGTCGATATCCCATGGGTACTATCGTCAACTTGTAGCTTTGAAGACCCCATGGGTATTCATCAAAGGCACGAGGATTGCAAGCTAGCTTGATCATGTCGATATCAACCATCTTTGATAAATCCCGTGCACATAAAATACAGTGCAAGAACCAAACTAATGCAAGTGAAAGTTTAATTTTTTTTGATGTGTTTAGTGATCATTTCAAGAAGGAACGTGCCATTAATTGGTTTTCCTTCTCTTTCTTGGAAAGAAATTTCCATAACGCACTACCGTTCTCCATAAGACTATCCTTTATTTCTTTGGAAGGTAAATGATGGCAACGTAGGCCAGTCATTAAGGCAAACTCTTGTAAACCAAAACAAATTGGCATCTTCTCATGCTAAAACCTTAATTCATACTTTTTTTCACAAATAATGTGTTTAAGTAAAAGATTGTGAACCATGGACGACGCAAAATTTGTGTTATTCATTGGGATGTCAAGAAAATGACCAAAACAACTTTTCTTGAACATATCTAAAATACCCTCATTTATTAGAAGTTCTCTAAATTGAATGAATGATTTTCCTCCGAGAGGTGATCTTACAATAAACTTACTCGAACAATGACCTTTCTTGGAATAATAAGTCTTGAAGCTATAATTTATCTGGCCAATAGACTTAATGCATTCCAATTCCTCACTATCAAAAACATCATCAACCTGCACATTATTCATATCATTAACTAATTAAAATAAAGCATAAAAAATTACAAACATCTAGTTTCAATAAACAACTGGCAGGTGTTTAAACAACTATTTGTTTGCACTAAACAACTGCTAGTTGTTTAAGCATCTGATAGTTGTTTAGGCTGATAGTAATTTTTTAAAAGTAAATATTTGAATACATACTATTTCTCACTAGTAATAATAGAAAAAAACCTCACATTTGAACTTGAAGGGTCAACGTTCTTGTCATGTATTAGCTTTGTTCTTCTCTCGGATTGCACATTAGCTTCTTCATTGTCTTCTTCACTTTTTCTTTCTTCTTCACTTGTTCTTGCTTCTTCGTGTTCCTTTTCTTCTTCACTTTCATTACTCGCTTCTTCAATTTCATCTTCGTTTTCTTTTTCATTTTCAGTTTGATTTTTATTTTCATTTCCTTCTCTAGTATCATTCTCATTTTCTTCTCTGGCCGGAGAAAGTTCCTCCTCCGAGATTCTCGCTTTTTTTCTAGGCCTTTTTTATAAACTGCTTGATAATTTTTTGTTGTCATTTTATTTGCATATATAAATCATTTCAACAATATCACTATTAGAATAATTGAATTATTTTTCAAAATTGAAAATTAATTCTATAAACAATAACAGATTGTTTAATACCAATAATTATTGTTTAAACAACAAAAGTTTGTTTGATAAAATAATTATTATTTACATAATAATAATAGATCATTTAATACAAACAACAACAGATTGGTTAATACATATAATAATTGTTTACACAATAACAATGAGTTATTTAATACAAACAACAAATTATTTAATACAAAATAAGAATTGTTTACACAATAACAAGGCTAGTTGTTATTGCTACATTGTATTATATATATTATTCAAAGCATCAATAAGTGCCACTTTCGTCGGACGACAAGTGGAATTTCAGTAAATTTTTCCTCGGGCGTGGGCCTTTCCAAAAGCGGAGCACTAATGGCAGCTCCGTAATTACGGGGTATTCCCTGGGCATTACGTTAGGTCCCATTCCCTCCCTATAAATTGCACCACTTTCCGTGGTTTTCCTCTTTCCGCTCCTCCAGGTAAGTACATCTGCCGTCTTCCTCTTAATTTGTCTCTCCACTCCGTAGCGCAGCACTTCTTGGAGGTACTTGGGCCTTCCGTTTTGATTTTGGCCTTACTGTGTAGTTTGGGGTTTTTTGCCCTGAATTCTGAATGCAAGGTGTTTTCAAAGCATTAATAGGTGGTACTTGTTTGATGCTAAACAAAGATTTTGACATGCATGGCAACTGTTCAACTGTATGTTGTTCGCTTCTGAGTCATTTCGATTTTGCCCTTGTCAGTGTTGCATATTGCTTCCTCAGTGTGTAGTTTGGGTTTTTTTGCCCTGAATTCTGAATGCAAGGTGTTTATTTTAATAAGAGGCTTTACCACGACTTCACCAGCAAAACGTCACTGTTTCTTGAAGTAGCAAGGTACACCTTCTTTTTCTTTGTTAAATCTGTGAATTACTCACACTCCAGATTTTGATGTAGGTGCGTTCCGACCTAATTTTAGCCATTTCTCCCGTCTGTGAGTCGAATTAGGTTAACTCTTCTTTGCTCTCTGCGTGGTTCGGATACACATGCATCGATCCACGCGGCTGCCACTTCAATCTCCCGGCTGTTCCTTCTTCTCTTGCTTCTGTGATGTTTCTGAATAAAGGATTGGTTCGTCTTGCTCTTCCAATCTGGAAGCTCAAGAGTTTGAGTCTGCACGCCACTGGTATTCCGAGGAATGGCGAAGGTGCGACTTTCTTCCTTTCCATATGTTGCATCTATAAATTTTTCTTTACTGTGGCATGCTTTAAGATTTTGTATTTTGATATTTATATATGCCTTTCAGCACCTTTGTTTTGCTTGTTGTCTCCGATATTAATAAGTTTTATGCATATAGTTTAACAGAGTTAGTAAATATCTTCCTGCATTATAAGTTGACTAATTATCGATGCTCATACTATCCTAAAACTGCACAAAGAATTCTCTGAGCTCTAATCAATTCTTTTGTGCACTTTTGGGTCATATTCATTTTGACTGGTTGTATAAATTTAAGAGGGATCTGTTCATATGCTCAGTCAGTCTGTTACAAGTCCTTGCTGACGTGTGTATTATATACAGTAAGTGGAGAAACCTTAGTCTGGCCATTTTAAAGAGGCATGACAATTAGATTAAGATTTGGCTTTTCGCTGGTCCATTAACTATGATAATTCCAAGGTACATAAAATAGTCTAACTATGATAATATTTTCAATACTGATGTCGCATCGGGAGCAGCCTCAGGGAAATTCTTGCAGTATGAGTTGGGAGGTCCCAGAGTTTCTGTTCAAACAACTTATGGAGTGGAAGTTGAGGTAAAGAAAGATCATCAAACATACACTACTTCTGAAGTTTTCGCATGTTATGCACTCGAATACTTTTTAACATTACAAGTTTATGTGAGCAAATTGTTGCATTTTTCTTTTTCTTGGTCTATCATTTCTATTTTTTGGGTTAAATAGATTGTTGTTGGTCTCTGATATGCATTCAATTTGGATATTCTGTTTCTACTGTTAACTTAGAATCGAACTTCCTATTCATCAGATAAAAAGGCAACTGCTATATTACGACATCTACGTTTGTAATTGTATGGTCATTTGTTGTTTTCCAAATTTTAGGTTCATAACAATCCATATGACCCAAACCTAAAGGTTTTCATGGATTATAGAGACTATGTCAGACATGATGCTCAATCTTTGGAAGCTAAATATCCAACATTTCTCTATGCCATGCCCATGTTTCCAACACGAGTCTTTTTCGAGGTTAGTTTTTGATATTGTAGTCTAAACTTTACTACTTTGGCTATGCGTGACTAATAACAGTGTTTATCTGCAGAAACTTTTTTGGCTTCAAAAGATGCAATGCCATTTGATCTGTTAAAGAAAAAAATGATGTTACGATTGATACCCTTGGTGTAAGAATTAAAGAAATTTACGAGGAGGTAATCCTATTCACCTTTCGTTACGTGCAATTTTGTTTTTAGTCTAGAGAACGACAATGATGACGTCAGTGAAACTATTTGCAAGAATGGTCTTACATACCAGTGCGTGGATCTTTGCCAGATACAGAGCAAAAAACACTTGCATTTGGTGCTGCTGCTAGCCTGGTTCATCCAGCCACAGGTATAACCAAAGAAAGTACATTACTCTTAATATAAAGAAAGGCAGCCTGGCGCACTAAGCTTCCGTTATATGCGGCGTTCGGGGAGGGCAGGACCACAAATAAAGAGGCTATTTAACAACTTGAACCTGTGACCTTAATATGTTGTTCTTTAAATGCAAAGCTTTCTGAAACTTCCTCTACTGCATAAACAGGTTATTCAGTTGTTAGATCATTGTCAGAAGCTCCAAAATGTGCCACCGTACTTGCAAATATTTTACGACAAAATGATACCAAGAACATGCTTACGAGTTCAAGTACCCCGAGTATTTCAACTCAAGGTACATGAAAATACATTTATGCCATTCTTGATTGCATTGCTATCATTCCAACCTGCATTACTCGGACTCTTCAAAAATGCCACCAGATGCATGCTGGATCCTCCAAAGGTAGTGCATTTTTGTTAAATCTGATGTGGCTGCGGCAACATTTTTGGAGAGTCTGAGCAATATAGATTCCGACCTTTCTCAGCTAAGCCAGTGTTCATCTTTTATTCAGCTTGGAACACCCTTTGGCCACAAGAACAAAAACGGCAAAGATAATTTTTCCTTTTTGGGCTGGCACTCATTTTGGTATTTTTGGCTCTGAGCCTCGGAAATGGATTGTATTAGTGAACATTTTCTTCGGCTTGTGTTGCCTCAGGAACAATGGATACCCATTGTTACTTCGGTTATAACAGCTTGCAAAGAAGAATGTCTTCTCGACACGAATAGAACATTATCATGTTAAGTTTGTCTTAAGATAAATGTGCTCTGAACTTAATATAACATGGTTGTATCGCAAATGCCTTATTTCTGAATTAGTGTCAACAGTCTCCAATATAAACAAGGAAGTTGATGCTAGGCCCTTGTTTATATTGAACTAAAAACTAGGAAGTTACTACAAGGTCCTTGTATGTATTGTACTTTGTCCAGTCATTGTGGAAACAAGAGTCTGATGTGTTTTGTTGTCCTTTATAGCTCTAAGATACACGAAATTCTTATCTTATTCGTGAGTAGCTGCGTTGATACACAGACTATATGATCAAGTAACCAAACGTATGTAACTTTATAGACGTATTACTTGATTAAAAAATTCGCTTTAAACTGCAACATCAGAAGTACCTCTTGAATAAAATTAGGGATGTTGATATTGTGCTCAGATTAAAGAAGATTTCTTCTGATGAGAATTTGGATATGGAGTCAGAAGCGTTAGATTTGATTGCTTTGAATGCAGCTGGATCACTTCGAGATGCGGAAACTATGTTAGACCAGCTCAGTTTGTTGGGGAAGCGAATCACTACTACTTTGGTAAATGATTTGGTGAGTTTGATGCGTTTGTTTACATCTTCCCACACCAATTTCTTCCTCTCTGTTTTTTTCCAATCATGGCATGAAACCTTTTTCCTGATATTTCTTTTGTTCCCTAGATTAGTGTGGTTTCAGATGAGAAGCCCCTGGAACTTTTGGAGCTAGCCATGTCATCAGATACTGCAGAACCAGTAAAAAAAGCTCGGGAATTGTTGGATTCAGGTGTTGATCCAATAGTTTTGATGTCTCAATTTGCTACTCTTATCAAGGATATAATTGTTGGAACTCATCCAACAGTTGATGCCACGCAAACTGATACTTCTGGCGGTAAAAGTCGTAAGTAGCAGCAATTCAGATCTATTCTCCCCCCTCACCTGAATCGTTCACCCTTGGAATCTCAAAATTATGCCTCAGATTTTAATTTCAGTATCTCAAAATCTATTGACTTTTGCCTGACCTTAGCCAACCATGTGAAACCTTTCATTGGCTTGTCTAATAAACCCTGCAATGAAATAAATAGTTGAACCAACAAAATCATGTAGTTGGAGCATGAGCAAAATTATAAGCTTATTACACAACATAAGAGACGGATGAATTGCCTTGAATCAAGAGGCCAAAATCTTTAGAAATAGTTTTGGTTCTTTTGACCAGACGGGAACCAAAAAAAATCTGAACTCAGATGGAGACCCAAAAAGAATACTAAAACAGCCTTTGAAGGCATCAGCCTCACTCTCTCCACTGACCAAGATAGATTGGTTGCCGTGCTCATTTATCAACGCCCTGTCAGACTTGTTCAATTAGGCAAGTTATTCATTTCTTGCGTGGCATAACCCAATAATTTCAGTTGCACTTCTGATTTACCTATAACAGGCATCTGCCACTGCAAAAAGATGTGGACTTAGCTCTCCAAATGGGGCTCCCTTGTATTGCTGCATCATATGGATATCATACAGATGTGGAAGTCTCCGAAATGGATTCACCGCAATTAGGATATTCCCAGTGTAAGTCTGCGAAATTGTGGATATTCTTACATCAATAAGACTTGTTTTCTGTAGCTAATCTTTGTGAAGTTTACCGTCGACTGAAAAGTTTTGACTTACATACATCTCATTGATGATAGTGTTCAAAAGTCAAAATGTTTGAGTAAGTGCTCTTTCAGTTATTCTAGATCATAATAGCTGTCATGTTTCACTTCTGCAGAGTCGATTCAAGTAATTTTGAAAGCTAAATTAAAGAAATATACTCGAAGGTACTATAATTTGCGATTTTTTCCATTTCAATACGATGAAAAAATACAAATGAATTGGATATGAAGGACATATTTTCATGGATTGCAATTGAAATGATCATTTTCAATGTCCTGTTGGACCGGATCAGGCTTTTGCAAGCTATGTTGTGTGGACTCTTTGAAAGTGTCCATGGATCCTCCAAAAGTGATTCATTCTTGGAGGATTTAACACGGGTGCAACACTATTTTTGGAGAGTCCGAGGCCCAATTCTTAAATTCGCATTGAATTAGTAGAGCTTGTTGATGCTGCAGTTTCACCTCAATATTTTCAAGATTTCTTAAGTGACATTATATTTGAAATGTTATCATCTCTTGGACTTGCAGTTTGCTCATAGGAAGTTGTAAGCATTCAGTAATTCAGTCATCTGCTTACATTCAGAAATGGTGCAACCAAAAAGGTGATATCACATGTGAAATCTGTAAGTGATTGCCTCCCCTGTATGTTGCTAAAGGTAAGAAAGCTGGTGGAGAATCAATCCTGATGCTTCTGAGAGTTCCTAAACTAACAGATCCTTATAGAGGATTTGATATGCTTAGCTTTGGGGATATTCTCTTCCCTGGTTTGCTAATCTGCTTTACATACCAGGTATTTTTGCTCTTTAGTAGCTCTCTTTTAGACGTGTAAAGATCAGCACCCCACTTCAATTAAAAAATGATAAGAAGCTTTCATTCTACACATTGCTTCTCCACCTTTGTTCTTAAAGAGAGAGAATATTAGGCATCTAAAGGAGAGTAAGTATATATTTTAGTCATGAATGTTTTAATATATGCGGCTCTGGGTTTCGATGGTTTACAAGGGTTATTAATCCACAAGTCCTTCCAACTGTTTGATGGGATATAAACAAAAAAGACCTATAATACTCTACCGATGATTGCCCCCCTCACACTTAGCTCGAATTATTTACTTCCCTAGAATGAACGTTCAACAGTTCACTCAAACCAAAATTGCAGAGAAACCTGATGATTTCGCCTCTTCTGTTTGCAGTTGCAGTGTAAGAAAGCATGTAGAAAGGATCATCATTGAAAGAACCGGATACGATTGTTAGATCTATCAGATTTGGCTCGGATACAGCACAAGAAATAGTAAGTACACGGATATGCAGGGGTTCAGCGTCCGTTCACCTCCCAATATATCCTCTAAGAAATATCCGTATGATTATTTGCAATTACATGAAGGTTCAGAAAGACATCACCGGTGCCTCCTACGCTTGCAGATAATTCTTTCGCGGCCACGTACAACTAAAACGCCTGCTGTTACCACCTTCGTTCCTTCTAGAAAAGACCTCATAGGAGCCTTATCAATGTGTTCGTATAACATGTTATCTTCAATGGTTTACCATTTTCAATTTCAGCTCCTATTTTGTACATACACAACTCCAGCTTGCAGGTGTTGAAAAGGGGGAAGACCTCTTCCCACATTTACTTCCCCCTAATATATTTGCCCCGCCCGTGCCTCGCACGGGCACACGCCCTCTAGTTTAATAAATATGTGTCAATATATTTTCAAATGCTATCTTTAATGTTCAATTGAGGTTCTAGT
This sequence comes from Solanum rostratum, assembly GCA_029948455.1. Lineage (NCBI taxonomy): Eukaryota > Viridiplantae > Streptophyta > Magnoliopsida > Solanales > Solanaceae > Solanum > Solanum rostratum. Next base: position 7,710,941 of record CM057053.1, on the reverse strand, counting down.
ATGAACAATGCTTCGTTGCTTAAACAACTGACTATTATCTATGCTAAACAATCATATTTTGATCTACACTATAAGTATTTATTTAAATATAATATATAAAATCATTAATTTTTCACAAAATGTGAAATTATTATCAATCCACTAAGTTAATGTTACATATGAATAAGTTGTTTACTGATAGAATCAAAGAATTTGTGAGTAATCGTGACAAATCAGTATATTGAAATAACCATCCTTTGAAAGACTCCTTTTGTCAAGATGTGTAAATATATTTACAAATGTGATCGATAAATTAATGTCCAGTTGGGGTTCTAGTATAAACAACTCATAGTTGCTTAAATAACTGATTGTTGTTTATGCTAAACAATCATATTTTAATATACACAATCACTAGTTGTTTATGTATTTTATATGAGATATGATTTTATAAGCAAATAAAACTATAACGAAAATTGATTTAAATAATAATATATAAAATCATTAACTTTTCACAAGATGTGAAATTATTATTTAGCCAACTTTCTCCCAATAAGTTAATATTATATATGATTAAGTTGTTTATTAATAGAATCAAAGATTTGTGATTAATTGTGATCAAATCAATATATTAAAATTAATCACCTTTTGAAAGACTCCTTTATCAAGATGTATCAATATGTTTTCAAATGTGATCATATTAATGTCCAATTAATGTTCTAGTATAAACAATTCATAATTGCTTAAACAACTTACGGTTGTTTATGCTAAAATATTATATTTTGATCTACACAACCATTAATTGTTTATCTATTTTATACGAGATATTATAATATAAGCAAATTAAAATTATAGTAAATATTGATATAAATAATAATATATAAAACCTTTAACTTTTCACAAGATGTGAAATTGTTATCAAGTCAACTAGTCACCAATAAGTTAGTGTTATATATGATTAAGTTGTTTCATAGTAAAATCAAAGAATTTGCTATTCGTTGTTATCAAATTATTATCTTAAAATTAATTACCCATTGAAAGACCTTTTTTGTCAATATGCATCAATACATTTTCAAATGTGATCAATAAATTAATGTCTAATTGAGATTCTCGTTTAAACAACTCTTAGTTGTTTAAACAACTGACTGTTGTTTATACTAAGCAATCATCTGTAAACAACTTGTATTTATATAAGCAATCAACAATTGATTACCTACAACGAAAGCAGTCATGTTCACATGTAAATATTAGTAGTCAAAACAATTTAGACAGAGACTTGATTCAGTCACAAATTAATCACCTTTTGAAAGATTCTTTTTATCAAGATGTACCACTTTAGGTTTTCGTATAAACAATTATTAGTTGCTTAAATAACTAACTATTATTTATGCTAAACACTCATATTAGTCACTAGTTATTTATCTATTTTAGTTGCTTAAACAACAAGCACACATAAATAACTTGTAATTATTTAAACAACTTTTTCAAAACATATGATTAAAAAAATAAATAAAATTACCTTCAAATACTGAAGTGAAGAAAAGAAAGATGAGGAAGAGAAAGAAAGAAAAGAGAGATGAGGAAGAGAAAGAACAACCTTTTTATCTCTTGTACATGTGAAAGGAAGAAAAGAAAGAAAAAAGAGGAAGAGAGAATGAAGTTCTTTGGCAGAGCAAAAGGAAGGGAATGGAGGAGAAAAAAGGTGACTTTCTTGGTAAGCTTTTACCGGGGATGATCAATCTTTGGCGGGTAGGATTTTTTTTAAGGAAAAATAACATAATTAAGCAAATATATGATATTTATTTACATTAATATACAACTATAGTTTGAAAAAATTACAATTTATAGCTATATTTAGGATTTTGTTGCTATAGTTAGGTTTTGTTGCTATTTTCCCTCTCCTCTTTTTCTCTCTCTCTGCAATTTCTTGTAGATATACAATTACAAATGTATACCAGCTACATATATACAATTATTTTGACAAATATGCATAGCAAATTCGGCAGATATATATATGCAATTCGCTCTCTCCTCCTTCTCTTATTAAGTTTCAAACCTAGACTATTTATGAAATTCTCTTTTTTTTTTAAATTCTTTTTCTTTATAAGTTCTTGCTTTTTAATTTGATCCCGAACTTTTAAATATTCCAATTCAACCCCATTAACTCATAATTAAAATATTACTATTAAAAAAATAAAAAAATAAATAAAAATGCCTTTTTATTCTGTTCAACACTTAAATGTCCTTTTAGCTCATTATCTGGAGAAGCCAACTCCACGAAGAGGCTCCAACTTCCCAAGAAACTGGTAATTTTCCTCAACCCCACTAAAAGTTTCGAGTATCTGTTTGCTTAGCTTTTGAAGTTTTCGCATTTTTTTTTTTCAAAATTGTTTGAAAATGGTATGATAAAATGTCTCAAATTTCTGTTTTATTGTTGTGTTGGGTGAAGGAAAGAGAATTTTAAGGTTCAAAATGGGGCCTTTTACATTAGCTTTGGATACAAAGAATTCTTTTTCGGCCTCCTCTTCTGCTACAGGTAATTACAAGTATCCTGCTTTACTGAACGTTGTAAAGTTCTGCTAATTTCTAAGCTGTCACTATCTTTTTTTTTTTTTTTGATTTTTTCCCATTTTTATTAGGGATGTTATCTATGGAAATAATGATTTAAGCATTAGTGTTATGGAAGTGCCTAACTGTTTGGAGTTTGGACTAATGGAAATGGAAAGTGTTTGGGCATAATTTGTCTTAAACTGACATTGTATTACTATGTAGAAATGCTAATTTAGGTTCTTTTTTGGGGTTGGTGGGTGAGAGGGATAACAACACACCCAGTGGAATCCCATAAGTGGGGTCTGGGGAGGGTAGAGTATATGCATACAGTATACCTTATCATTACATGGAGGTAGAGAGGCTTTTCTCAAAAGACAATGTATGATATATTTGGTTTAAGTTTTGATTGAAGTTAATGGATGCATTGGTATGAAACTAGGTGCAGCTGTAATCTTATCTGGAAATTGCAAGGGTAACTGATATTAGTGATTCTTCTTGTGTCTGAAGATACAGGAGTGTAAGGTTCCACTTATCCCCATTGTGGCTAAGAATGACAACATACCCACTATAACCCCAAGTGGGGTTTGGGAAGGTAGTGTATGTATGCAGACTTTACTCCTACCTAAGGGTAGGGTAGTTGTTTTCGATAGACCCTTGGCTCACAAAGGGATGGAAGGAAGAAGCAATAACAAGCAAGATAAAAAGATAAACAAAATGGAAGAAACAAACAGGTGGTTTTAGATATTTAAGAATACCAACAAACATCTTTTGGGTTGTATGGACAGAAAAGAATTGAAGATGTTTTGGTGGAATATCAACTCCTCCATTCTGTGGCTAAGAATGGTGAATAATGTAATTATATTTGTAAGGGATTGTAGTTGTTGGACGTTGAGATCTCAAGATTCAAATTAGGTTACTAAACACTCCCAGTTACTGGATTCATTATTTGTTGGAGTCAGTGTATTTCGTTCTAATATGACTTGAAGTTGAAAAACTGTTGATATTTTAATCTGACAATGCACAGCTTTGTCGTAATGTTGTTAAATTAAGTGCCCGTACTTTGAATTACATATATGATTGCTAATATGTACTGCTTCATGTTAGTTTTGAAAAGACAAAACTTACTAGTGATAATAGTGAAATATTTCTATTGGTTACTTCAATGAAAACTTTTTCCGTCAGGAAACAAAATTAATCCAGCAAACTGTTTAGTGTTCATGTTCAAGCAAGTTTCAATAATAACAGTAACAGGTCTAGCTTTTTGGCTCAAGCATTAATGCCCAATAGATTGAATGGTTCTCCTTTTAGAAAAAAAAAGTTTCTTTTCATCAATTCTGAATACATTCAACTTTAATTGTTGAATGAGATTAATTAAGTTCTCTTGAGCTGATGTCTTGTATTCCGATGTGCATATAGCAATATGAAATGGAGAGATAGCAGTGATGCTTTCATGTGTCACCATTTCCGTTATGAAATGTTCTTCTCCGTGATGAAGCTCAAGTTCTCAATGAAGTGTGGTTTATATTAATGTTAATGTTATGAAGATTGTTATTAGGAAAAGGGATAAAAGAATAACCATGCATTACCCTGTATTAGGATGTAGATTTATATTGATTCTTCATCTTGTTATTTCCAGTTCCTTCTTGAGGATGTGGTTTCATTTTGCAGATGCATCCGGCAGAAAAATGGATAACCTTCAGATGGTAACCAAAAAGTTCTTTGCATCAATTAACAATGGAGAAGAGAAACCATTTGATTTCCTACGGGTACTATTTGGTATGTCTGCTTAGATGATAGTAATTAAATGATAATATTGGAGCATTCTTGTCAAGTTAGCATATATCCTAAAGTTGCCGCTCTTTATTTTTCTATTATTTAACGGCTACTCCCAGCTTACCCTCAACCAACCTCCAGCTCTAACAAAACACATCCTCCTGGAAAGAGGAAAAATAAGGAAAGAAGAAACACATATAAAAAGACCATTTCTTTTCACTCTACAGTTGACAAATAGGAACTCTCTACATCAATCTGGTTTCCCAACTTCCCGTTTCATTTGCTATTTTGATTACAAAAGTACTTCGCAACCGAGGGTGTGGCCGAGTGGTCAATGAAGTGGTTGAGAACCATGACATCTTAGGTTCAAATCCCAGTGGAGACAAAAAATATATTAGGTGATTTTTCCCATTTGTCCTGGTCTTTAGCCTTGGTGAACAAAGTTACCTGGTATCTGTTGTTGGTGGGAGGTGGCAAGTATCCCGTGAAATTATCTGTTGTTGGTGGGAGGTGGCAGGTATCCCGTGAAATTAGCCGAGGTGAGCAAAAGCTGGCTGGCTCAGACACCACGGTTATCAAAGAAAAGAACACTAGAACAAGCAAAAGTACTTCAACATATGTTGGTAGGAATTGAACAGCCACACCGTACAGAAATTTGAATAGTAAATTGTTTTGTCAAAAAGTCATTTTGACTACTTTTCGCTATACTGCTAGTATACCGGGCATTTTTCCACCATTAATAGGATTATTTTCCTTATCTTAGAAAACATTATTTAGTCACTAGTAAAAAATGTTCTGGACTGTCAGTTGAAAAGTTCAAGTGATAAACCTGTCAAATGGTAGAATGGTTTTTCCTCATGGAGCAACTTTGTGTTAACTGTTAAGCTTATGAGGGCATCATAACTTCTTTTTGGCAAGGTTGTTTAGTAATAAAGGCTCTGTATCAAGCTAGAAGTGGGACAGAGTGCATCATACAGATCTGGATAGGCATATGATGCATCATTCCCCAGGACTTAGTTCAAGTGGCAAAGGTTGAGGGACTTGACTTGGGTCATCGGTTCAAGCCTTGTGCCATGCAAAGTAAGGTTGGTATTTTAGTGGAGAAGGGTAGAAGGGCGGGCCCATTATCTCCTAGTTTTGAAGAGTGTGGTACTCCTAAGGATTAGATTTCTCGGTCATAAAACATTCCATTCCATTGTGTAGCCCGATCTCTCTTCTTCTTCATTCTCAAGAGGAATGCATCTTTTTGAAAGGGTTCTTTTCAAATGAAAAAATTCATTATGACCTAAGTGACATCAAAATACTCTTTCAGCTGATTCAAGAAAAAACAAAGGTATATGATGCATCATAATTATTTTGTACTAGTTATACTCTCCCTGTCCAGAAATTAATAACATAAGAGTTCCCAATTGCTAAAAAGAAGATATTTCAATAATCAAAATTATCATAAGACAAGAATATTTTGTTTCAAGGTTTGGCTTTTCTAATTATGGTTGATTTGTGCAGAGGGTGTAATAGCAGGAGGGACCGCCGGCGTTGTTGTTGAAACAGCTTTATATCCCATTGATACAATAAAGACACGGCTGCAGGCAAGTCAATTGTTTATAACCAAAGTCTATATCAATTATATGTGCAATACTACAATGCTAGAAGTGGTATCTCTAGTTTCACAATTCACAATAGGCTTTAAGGATTCTCGAGACTATTAACTCCTTATGTGACAGGCTGGAAGAAAGAGAGAAGGAAAGGGTAGACAGATAATTTAGACAAAGTAGAATCTTTTAAGTATTCATAACTACATTCTATTGTGTAGTCCAGTTGACATACCATTTGCATACAGCTGGGAAGTTTATGTTCAGGTTTACTGCCATTAAAATAGTTAAATGCAGAGCGCCAGGCCTCTTTTCATTTTAATTACATTATTTTCAGTCTGTTTTTTCCCCTGGGTATTTGAGTCATCAGTTCATTGCTTTCTGTGCAGGTAGCTCGTGGTGGGGGACAAATAGTCTTGAAAGGGTTGTATTCTGGGCTTGCTGGAAATCTTGCTGGAGTCCTACCGTAAGTTGTAGTAACAAAGTACTTTTTTAATAATATAGAACTATTTAATCAGTTTCCATGACACCTGTACTTTTGTCAAATGATGCAATTGGAATTCTCTTTTGCAACCATAATTGGTTTTCATTTCCTGAGGTGAACAGTCCTATTTCTTGCATGGTTTCTTTACGTATGGGTATTTAATAGCAGTTTGTATTTATCCTGTTCTCTTCTGCAGGGCTTCTGCTATTTTTGTTGGTGTATATGAACCGGCGAAGCAGAAGCTATTGAAGATGTTTCCTGAAAATCTCAGTGCTGTGGCCCATCTTGTGAGAATTTCTCCTCCCATTGTCATGATTGCATTTGATCTTGTCTTCTAGTTTTTTTTTTTAATGTTGTATTCCAAAAGGTATCACTGAACTGAAACAAGAAATTACAGTGTAATTTTTAACATCTACGAGTTGTTCAGCATTTTCTATACAATGTTCTTTACACCAAATGTAGAAATTTGCGATGCAGTTCCCTTTGATTTTCTGAATGTAGTTGAATCTATCTCCAAAGCTTCTTCCATTCCTCTCCCTTCATATAGTCTACTAGATACAGTGTGGCATTATTCTTTACACTTCTTTTGCGTCTTGCTTCCCCCTCTCCTAATCCAACAACTTAACAAGTCTGCTGTGTGCTCTGGCATTGACTATTTGGTCTCTGTTAAATTGAGGAACGTAGTCCAAAGCTGAGATGTGACTTTAAAGTGGAGAAAAATGGTTATTTGTCTCTCTAGCCTCACTGCTTAACATGCATCTGGACGCCAATTGGCAATCCCTTTTTCTGTAGGATCTCATGAGTGAGGCAGGCCTTCCTGATTGCTAACCAAGCAAAACACTTAAACTTTAGTAGGAGCCGTACTTCCCCGGACATGCTTCCAAGGACCTATTTTTTTCTCAGGCATCCTGAATAGCTCTTTCCAATAAATTCTACCTACAGAGAACTTGCCATCCTTATCATATTTCCATTTAAAAGTGTCATCCTCTACAGTGGTGCCCTTGAAACCATCAATCATCTGCAATAGCTCGACAAACCTGCCTACTTCCCAGTCATTAAGATGCTTCCTGAAGAAGTTCCATCCCTGAGGGGACCAACTATCAGCCACTGTAACCTCAAGGTTAGTGCATATATTGGCCAGATCAGGGAAAGCTTGCATTAGAACTTCTTTTTTAATCCATAAATCCTCCAAAATAGTACTTTGTTACCAGCTCCCACCTTATAACATGAATTCTTTACCAGTCTAGGCCTTGTGCTAAGTGATATCCCTTTCCCACTTTGGTCCCAAACCAAAGAAAATTCCTTCTTAATCGGTCCAACTTCTTGACCACACTTATTGGAATGGGGAACAGGGACACACATATGTGGGTGGTGAGTCCAAAATTGCATTTATCAAAGTAAGCCTACCTCTAAGAGACAAGTATTTTGTCTTCCAGTTTGCAAACTTCTTTTCTGTCTATTCGCACCATTTCTCTAATAGGAAAAAGGTTACTTTTCCTCTGGTTAATGCTTAAACCTGAAATGGCTTACAAAACAATCAGATGTTCCATAGGTGGTTGATACTGCATTGGTACACCATTGTTCTGTCTAGCCATGCTTATTCATGATTACCTCCTTCCATAGAGCTGGTTCATTTCCATTAAATCTCCATAACCATTTCATGAGGAAACAATCATTCTGCATTTTCAGATTCCTGACTCCTAAACTACCAGCCTCCTTGTGTAATTGTTCAATCTTCCATTGTACTAAGTGATACTCCTTTCCCACTTTGGTCCCAAACCAAAGAAAATTCCTTTAGAATGGGGAACAGGGACATGACATATGTGGGCGGTGAGTCCAAAATTGCATTTATCAAAGTAAGCCTACCTCTAAGAGACAAGTATTGCATCTTCCAATTTGCCTACTTCTTTTCTGTCTATTTGCACCATTTCTCTAGTAGGAAAAAGGTTACTTTTCCTCGGGTTAATGCTTAAACCTGAAATGGCTTAAAAAACAATCTGTATCATCCTGATATAGCAAATTTGTTCAGCTATAGCTTCATAGAATATCATAGTATCATCTGCATACAACAAATATATTTGAGCGGAGAGTCTTTCAGAAACAGTCTTTCTATCTCTATGAGGTAGTGGTAAGGTTTGCGTACACTCTACTACCTCCAGACCCCACTTGTGGGATTTTGCTGGTATATGTTGTATCTGCATACGAAACATGACATTTCCATATCTACTCCTGTTCTGCTGCTAACCTTGATTCCCTTTATCCACCTGTTGCTAATAGCAATTCTCATCATACTGGTTGAAACCCTCCATGGCAATGATGAATAGGAAAGGAGGGAGAGGGTCACCTTGTCTAAGACCCCTCTTTGAAGGGAAAAAACCCACGGGTTCTCCACTTACAAGTATGGGGAACCTAACAGTTTTAAACAAAAGCCAACCCATTTCAACCACCTTTCACCGAATCCCATATGTCTGGGAATGTAGCAAGAAAACTCAATTCAGATGATCATAAGCCTTCTCTATATCTAGCTTGCACATAATGCGTGGCACCTTCCCTCTCAATCTAGTATCCACACATTCACTGGCTATAAGAGCAGTGTCCATAATCTGCCTTACTTTAATAAAGGCCATCTGATGAGTGTTCACTAATTTATTTATAACCTTTTTCAACCTTTTTGTCAGCACCTTGTCAATGATCTTATAAACCCCACTGATGAGACTGATAAGTCTATAATCCCTTAAAGCAGCAGCTACAACGCTCTTGGGAACAATAGCCACAAAAGTGGCATTGAAACTTCTTTCAAAGACCTGATGAGAATGAAAATGTTGCAAATTATCTTCCTTCAAGACCTCTCAGAAACACTGTGGAAACACATAGGGTATCCATCTGGGTGAGGTGCCTTTTCACTTGCTCATAGCTTGATATCATTAAGGACTTCCTCCTCTTCAAATTGTTTTTGCAAACTATTCTTGTTCCTAATTGGTAATTCCTGGAGCCTCGTGGAGGCTAAAGTCAGGTATCTAATTTTCGGATTCCTTATATAGTTTTTGATAGAAGTTCTGAATGCTTTGTTTTTATAGCTGCAGGATCAGTAATTGTTTGACCCTCCACTTCCAGTGAGTCAATAGCATTGAACCTCTTGTGTGCTGTCGCATATCTGTGGAAATATTTAGTGTTCTATCTCCACTTTTTAACCACTGAATTCTGGACATTTGTCTCCCAGCTATCTCCACATTTCTAGCTACCTCCTCAAGTTCCATAGATAATTGGAGTTCTTGGACTAGTTCGTCCTCAGTGAGGAGCCTGTGATCTGAGTGGTCTCTAGCATTGAGATTTGATTCAAAATTTCATCCTTTCCCCTACAGCTGCCATTATTATCCTGTTCCACTCCTTCAATTTTTCATTTAAAAGCTTCAATTTAGAGTCTAAAATGAAAGCGGGGGTGCCACTTACCTGAAAAGAAGCCCACAAAACTTGCACCTTATCTTTAAAATCCTCCACACCTAACCACCACTGAAACAAATTTGACATGGGACTTTTTGAATTCCCAGTTGCCACAAATAAGCATAATAGGTCTACTATGATCAGATCCAATTGTAGGAAAAAGATTTTGTTTGATCCGAAGGGAAAGCTCCTGCCATTGGGAACAAAATCACTCGTGTGATTTTCTCCACTCCTCCAGGTCTAAGATCCTCCAGATAAAGGAGGATCAAACAATTCCATTTCATTGATCCATTTCGAAAATTCGTCCATTGCACCTGTAATTCTGTGTCCGTTTGTCCTCAGTCAGATATCTAGTAACATTGAAATCCCCACATACGACCCAAAGGCCTATCACATTAACTTCTAATAGCAGATAATTCCAACCAGAGATCTCTCCTTTCTATTCTCCCATACTCAGCATTACTGCACTCATGCCAGGTGAGCTCTTGGTTAATGCCGACAAATTTACGTGTGATCATTTGCTCCACTGTCGACCAGTTCACCCGACCAGTTCTTTTTATCCCTATCCTCCCTCAGCTTCCTATAGCCTCCATATGAATCTCCCCCATCCATCTGTTAAAACATAGTTGTCGAACTAAATTAGAATCTGCACGATCTAGCTTACAACAACATACCCAGTGGAATCCCATAAGTGGGGTCTGGGGAGGGTAGAATGTACGCTGACCTTACCACTACCTCATAGAAGTAGAGAGGCTGTTTCCCGGGAACCCTCGTCTCAACAACCCATAGGCGGAATAAACTAGATATGACAAAAATGAAAGGAAAAGAAAGGAATAGGAAGCGCGACTACTACTGAAAAGCACATAATATTGTGTAAATACGATAAATTTAACTCACATAATACAGATAAAGACAACCCCCTACACTGCCCCACGGCTAGACATCAACCTAACCCTGCGCGATCTAAGCTTAGTTTCCAGAATTACATGAATATCTGCCTCCCCCATTGTTGTGATAAGTTCCTTACAGGAGATCTCTTGTTCTCCCTGTTAAGGCCCCTGACATTCGATGAAAGATCTTTTACTTTCATTGATAACTGAAGGAGTAGTTTCTACCCCTGCTTCTAGAATCTTCGTCTTTACAGTTCATATAAGAGACCAGATTCCTAACCTCTTTAGGCACTGTCTGTGTTTTTTATGTAAGGAACACGCTTGTGTTCTTGTTGCCAGTTACCCTCCTTCTCATCCATCATCATGAATAATTGAATAGCAATTTTTTCACAACCTGTGAAAGCTGCCCCGAATTGCTGGCTGAGTCTAATAACATTAGAGTGGACCCAAATGTTGCTTTGTCCTCTGTTGCCCTCCCCTTGTAATTCTTCAGTGTTAAGTGGTGTAGGGTCATTGTAAATAGTTAGATGCCCACTGTTTCAGCCCCCCAAGTTATCTCATCTGAAGTCTGAAGGTGAAAAACCCCCCTTTTAATTATTTCATTGTCCTGTTGCATGTTGATATCCAAAATATGGTTAGATTCTGGTGGCAAATTGAAATCCTCTTCTCTATCTCTTGAGAAGGTTGCCATTCGCATGGTATCACTAGGGAAAAAGTGCTTCCAATGAATAGTCCTTGCCAGTTCTACATTAATGAAATCAGTAAAAGGTTCCACAAAATGTTTCTGGCAAGTCTTAGAAGACTGAGTCCTTTGGGCTGAAGGCCTAACAAGATTTAATGATATGACCCAAAGGCTCCTTAAAATGAAAAGAGCCATCAGAAGGGTTCCCACTCCCACTAGCCACATCAATCCTTATCTCCTTTTCTCTCCCCTCTTCTATAAAGTTAAAAGCTGTTGTAATATCCCTTTTAGACCCCTGGGTTATCACATGAATAGTCTCTTTCTCTTTCATGGGTTGTGGCAGACTGTCACACTCTTCCCCAGAGACACCCCTGACATCTCGATTATTGTGCGATTCCACCCCACTCCTGTGCCTCCCCGATGATTCACACCAAACTGGCAGGGAGAATGCATAAGCTCCATTATCTACTTCGACTGTGGAAGCTGGTTTTTTGTTTTCTAGTTTATGATATGACATACACCAATTCATTTATAGAACTTATGCGACTTAAAATCAATTTTAGAACTTTAGTAGTGGGTGTTTGATGGCATATACCGTTTAAATATTCATTATTCCCTACGTAAAGAGGAAAAGGTATCACATGGAGAAGAATTTGAGGACTAGAAGGAACAAAATTTTCAGTGTACTAGACAAAATGATATATTATGAAACTCAGGTAATTAGCTAGTGGAAACGTATATCTCATATATTTTACTAAAAGTGGGAAGAATTTTAGGACAAAGTTGAATTACTAAAATGTCTCTCAAAAGCTAAATTATTATTTTATCCTTTGTATAAACATTGTTCTCTACTTTTAAATATAAATTGCCTGTAATTGCGTCTAAAGTAAATGATAGTAACAATGCAAATAATTATTAATTCCTATAAAGACTCTTAATTGCTATATTAGTTAGTAAACTAAAAGGGTACGTTATTGGAAGAACAAGAGCCACCTAGGATAAATAGAATTTTAAGAGTCATAATTGCTAAAATAATGAAAATTGAAAAATTGTTCTTGAATAAGAAATGAATTAAGTTTTACCCCCTTTTAATCATAAATTAAAGAATATGAAATGTTGCAGTTAAATTAATATATACCATTATCAAATTTATCCAGTGCTATTTGGCTTGGAGTAATTTTGATATTCTCAACTAATTAATAGTTATTCACTATATATGTTCCCAGCTAAAATGTTTCGGAAATATAAGTAGACACCGCAGAAAGAATTTTATTTCTAATTTTAGCTTTGTTGATTTATCTTAGCTTTTGTTTATACTAATCAATAGTTGAGGTGTCTATATTCATGAATTTAGATGAAGACAAAAGAGATAAAACTGAAAAATTTAGGGCAAAGTTCTAAGGCAAACAACTACATGATCTCTTTCAATGCTATGGAATTGTTTGGTGAATTAAAATAAACCCTTTTTACTTGATGCATACTAATTTAGAATGTTTTAAATTTGTCAAGTACTCTGAATTATTTATTTTATTCATATAAGTGATAATTCAGCTTTAAAATTAATAATGATATTCTTTGCATTTGATTTCTGAAGCCGATATAATATTTTTCACATAAATCAACTATGATATGTGAGTAACAATAGATTGTACAATAGTTTTGGCGTCTTTTCACTTTATTTAGAAATACCAAAAGAATTTTAAGGAAGATGGATTCATAAAGTTATAATATAAAGTATGACTTCTACAATTGTCTAACAATTACCAAGTTTCATTAACTTATATTTACATAAACCAAATTAATTTGATTCAAGATTTTTATGGTTTTTATAATTATCTTTCGAAGGTTTGGCTCATTGTTTTAAAGTTATGCACGGGATCTGATGTTATAATATTATAATTTCACACTTATGTTTAATCACACTTATTTTTTAGAGGAAAAAATAGTAAAATCAATTGATTGAAGTTAAGTTGAGATCACATTTTAAAATAATATTTAATTGACTTTATAAGAGTACTTTATACTCATTGATGTATGAAAAACACGCACAATGCACGTGCCCATAGACTACTGCAATGAAATAAGCAAAAAAGTAACATGACATAAATCTTGCAGCCTAAATCCTGGTTACTGATAGCAATCACCTCATACATTATAATCTTTTCCTGTAAATTACAATGCTTTTAACTCTACCTGGAATCTTCGTGAAGCTGGTTTTCTCAGGTCACTATTCTTCAAGTTACGCCTACACATTCTTGTGGCATTTCAAATAAATGTTCACTAATGAAAGTTGCTTTTGTATCTCAGTATCTGACATCTGAATTCTGAAGCATGCTTCATATTACTCTTTCAATTGTGATTACTGCTTCATAATAAGGACTTCGTCATGCAGACTGCAGGTGCTTTGGGAGGCATTGCTGCTTCCTTCGTTCGTGTTCCTACTGAGGTGAATGATGAATTTTTTGAGATTTTCAGTTTCCTGAATATCATGATTCTCCTTTTGTTATCATTCTTTGTTTTGCCTTTTTAGGACATCCCATTGTAAAGCTGTTGATTGCATTTGGTTTCTTGACACTACAGGTCATTAAGCAGCGAATGCAAACTAGGCAATTTGCTTCGGCTCCTGATGCTGTTCGCGTAATTGTTTCAAAAGAAGGTTTTAAAGGTCTTTATGCGGTATGGTAGTTTTTTAATGTCACATATCTTGGACACAATTCCAGCACCATTTGTCCATTGTGCTCACAATGTCATTAGCCTTTTTGGGTATTACTGGTTCAGTTTCCTGCAAATGACAGCTGGGTGCAGCTTTCACGTGATAGATATATTATTGGTTTATTTTATCATAATATGGGGATTTTGTAGGGATAATTGTGCTCACAATGTTATTGCAGTTTTCGGGGATTACTGGTTCAGTTTTCTGCAAATGATAGCTGGGTGCAACTTTCACGTGATAGATATGACATTGGTTTATTTTATCGTAACATGGGGATTTTGTAGGGATATGGGTCATTTCTACTTCGAGATTTGCCATTTGACGCCATCCAGTTCTGTATCTATGAGCAGCTGCGGATAGGCTATAAGCTGGCAGTAAGTATCCTGCTTTCAAAGATGTCGAGAGCAACTTTTCACTAATATTGTATGAAACTTATCCATTTTTCTGTTGGATATTATGTGCGATAGAGCTTCATTCACATGTAGTATAAATTTTGATGTATAGCTAAAGAAAATAAGAAAAGATTTTGCATAAGCTGGTATAATCATACTTGAGGCAAAGTTTTATAAGCTCGTTTCTTCTTGTCTTTCCTTCTGCATCCTTGACTTCTCATCAGTAGCTTCAAAATTTCATGGAATGTTGTTTGATCTAACAAACACGAGGAACGTGAAATTTGCTTATTTGCTTTTCCACTTCCATCGTGGATGGAGATGATCAGATGCTTTACTGTTTCACTGAAAAAAGTATGCCACTAGTCTCTTAAAATACTAAGATATCAAAGCTGGCTGGTGTGCCTCTTACCAGGCAAAGAGGGAACTGAATGATCCAGAGAATGCAGTTATCGGTGCTTTTGCTGGTAAACCTCCTTCATACCCCTATTATATGTCCATCGATTGGTAATCCTTGATATCGCATACTGTCTTAAACCATAGAATGACCTTTACGATTTGGACTTGCTCTCCCTTGGATTAATAAGTTAGTGTGAGAAATGATAAAGCATGGCCCAACTTCAAGAACAAAACAAACATTTACTATCTATTCTTGTTTGAATTTCTGTAGATTCATAACCTATGGATTTTAAGAAGTAGAAAACTGAATTGCAGGGTTATTTAATCATACTCCGGAAGAGTTGAAGATTGATCCATCAGTTTTTGGAATTCTTTATGCCAATCTGGAATCTCCTCAAAGAGCTGTCTGTTATAAATTTCCATACCGGCATTACGCTGGAACACACCAACGAAATTTATTCATACTGAAAAAATAATTGCTACGGGAATTTGGGACCCAAATGGTACCTATTAAAAATCATGCATCAAAATGTTGTTCAAGTTATGAAGAAAAAACTGTTGAATCGCCATTTCAGTGAATGAATGTGCAATGTTGAGCACAATTGGCATGATTATATGACTAAGTAATTGTTGTGTAGGAAAT
Organism: Solanum rostratum; assembly: GCA_029948455.1. Taxonomy (NCBI): domain Eukaryota; kingdom Viridiplantae; phylum Streptophyta; class Magnoliopsida; order Solanales; family Solanaceae; genus Solanum; species Solanum rostratum. The sequence goes on along the minus strand of CM057053.1, from coordinate 7,695,409 downwards.
GCAAGTTCCTGAAATTCTGTTTGTTTAGCCTATCCAGATCTATAACTTTTCATGTTCCTGCAGTAAATATATGATTTTTGAGTGTCTGTGTATATAATGAACCCCTGCTCTAAAGTTGTCAGTGGCTACCATTACTTCTTGCAGGTGCTCTAACTGGAGCTGTAACTACTCCACTTGATGTCATTAAGACGAGATTAATGACTCAGGTACTTGCTTCACATGGTACTCAAACCCTTTGTGTCTTCTAGTCTCTTCATTCAACGCATGCATATCTATTACTAAATGACACTGCCAAGAATTACAAGAACATTTAGTTTAGCTTATAAATTCTAGTCTTGTTCGTCTGCAGGGTTCTGCCAATCAATACAAAGGCATTGTTAATTGTGTGAAGACTATTGTTGCAGAAGAAGGGCCTTCAGCACTTTTAAAGGTAGAGGGATCCCACAATTTCTTCTAGACTGCAGTCCTAGGGCCCAAGCCTGAGTTCTTTTATCCTGGAGACTGCTGCTTTTCTTGGTTTGTCTATTTGTCCCTTCTATGGAAAATCAAATGGATGATAATAGAGATTAGCATCCCCACCCCACCTTTCACCATTTTGGTTTCCTGGGATTACAAGGGGTGCAAAAAGTAAAAGAGAACCATGCCCCAGGAAAACTATAACTTACTATTAAGCTGATTCCTGGTCCTTTACTTCCCGAATCACTAATTGTTTTATAGCTCCATGCTGCATGACCAGGCCCGATATTAATGAGGCCTTAACATGACTATAAGCTGATGCACATTATCCTCATCTTCCGTGCATATAAGTAAATATCATGTACGTTATCCATCTTGTCCTAAAATAGATGCATCATCCTAAATATTGCATCAAATAGAAGTTGCTAAGGACAACAAGAAGGAATAGTTTCACCTTTTTTTCCATGTCTGGATTTTCTATCTTTTTTATTTTTCTGACCCGCAATAAATATGTTCATGCACCATTTGAATCTGAAACTTGTCAGTCAATGATACATACTTGTTCACCTCTGATTGTTTGGAACAAAATTTCATTATAGGGCATCGGGCCAAGAGTGCTTTGGATAGGCATTGGAGGATCAATATTCTTTGGCGTTCTCGAGAGAACAAAGCAATACCTTGCTCAAAATCGTCCTGATAATGCAACCTCAAAGAAGGATTAATTTATATGCTTTTCTTCCCACTAGCTACATGCTATTGCCGCCATTTGCAGAAAGTAGACTGAGCTAGAAAATAAGCATATCCATAGATGTAAAGAGATGAGCTGTCTTGGAATTTATGTACAAATAGCAAACAGAAGTAGCATCTCTGGTGATAAAGGTCATGTAGGAGCTTTTGCTTTCTCTTGTTAGAAAAACTCCGGCCAAGGGAATTTTGGATGATGGAAGAGTTCATTTATTTCATCACAATGTATTTATTCTAATGCATATCAATAACACTAGTCAATTATTCTTCTAGATTTGGGTAAGAATGTGTTCTGTTTTCTATTTAGCACAATACTGGCTGCTCCTACTATTTTTCTTTTGATTTTTTCTGATTGTGGGAGATCTGTTACTATTTTGCATCTTATGATTTTTTTCATGCTACAGAGCACTTCTTCTCCCCATCTTCAGCGTGAAAGTGAACGTAAAAAGGAGAGAAATTACTGTTGTAGTTGCAGTGTCATGCAAATGTCTCTTTCCTATACTCAATAGATAAACAAGATTGGATGCTATCCCTGCTCGTCTTCATTTTTGTAAAACTATTTCTCAAGTAAAACAGTCGATAAGTCATTAAAATGGTGAAAAATGGACTGGTTAGAATTCTTTCTACCGTACACTTGATGCGCTCTTTCACCAAGAAAGAAAGTATATGTCACAGGCTTACACTTTCACTAAGACTTTCATGCGACACCTGACAATTTATTCACGAATCTTTCACGGTTTTGTAAGCTCAAGTAAACTTTTTCAATTAAGATCGCTAAGTCAATGCTAGATTGAAGAAGACAAGAGAACTTTTTAAGAGAAAACTTGTACAACACTTGGAAGATTGCTTAACCGTTCTTGGTTGATCACTACAAATGAATGACCCCTCTCTTTATACTACTCCTTAGGGGTTAAAACGTAAATAATAATTATTCTACAAATCCCTCAGTACTTATACATAAGTCCCTAATCTAGAAATCTCAACGTGTCTAAATTTTTCTTAGTCTTGACGACATTATTCTAGAGTCTTATAAGGAGTTTCAAGTGCTATCCACAATGTTCTAGAGTCTTCTAGAAACCTCTCCAAGACTCTAGTTTCTTTCCTCTTCTTAATGCTCAAGTGGCGGGTCGTGACATAGACTCACATTTCTATTGGATTCATCCCTTTATTTTAGCAAGATGATCCGTCCGAAAGCATTGGAAATAATTTAATTTATGCGACCTAACGATATGATTCTTTAACAATGCCTACACGTTAGGACGCAAATTGAGATGAACAAACTAGATTGAACTCTAAATCAAGAGCTTTTGGCTCTTCTTGACAAGGGAAACTAATATGATCAAAGTATAAAAGTGCTTGCAGAAGTAGTACTCAAAGGTGAGGGAGTAATACACTGTATCAAACAACCCCTAAATGGTCACGTCATGAAAAAAAAGACAACTAGCTGCTAAGATTTCTGAGAAGATAAACTGGATGACCTGAGGCAACACACAGAAATAGAGCACAAAATAAATAAACTCCCAGCCACTTACATTACTTATCAACAAAAGAATTTTGTACAACATTGTACATGTACTCTAATGTACATTCCTTTTAAACAACAAAACTGCAATCAGTTTTACCCAGAGAGTTGCGCAAATGAACAAATAAAATGATGCCAAAATTTGCGTATCGTCAACTCATCAGAACTAATAACCTGTTGTGTCTTCAAGAATTCAGGCTGCTTCCTACAAAAGCTAAAATTTGGCAGACAAAAATTCAAAACTGATATAATATACAACTGTATCTTGCGCCACTGATTGTAAGACGTCTCATGTTGGGTCTCTTATTACATCAGTGGAAGGTAACCTCCTCCATGACCTTTCCTCAGGACAAGAGGCCCAGCATTTTCAGGGATTTTATCAAATGCTTTATTGCACGCATCAATAACATCGGTAAACCCTGTTGCAATGGTAGCCAGTTGGTATCGCAACCTCAAATCCCTAGTCCTTCTTAACAAACATCTGAATGATCTCCCAAGATATTTTGCCCATTCAGCCGGGAGCCCTCCCCCGGTCAACCACACAGAAAATTGTGACTGATCCCCTCTTGCAGCCACTTCAGCCCTGTAAAATCTAGCAAGTTCAAGAAGCATTGAGGGTTGAAGGGGGAGGACAGCAACAAATTCAGCCACAAACCGTTCGACGAGATCTGGTCTTAGCATTTGATTCCAAAGTACTAGAGCCCATTCACCTGGCTGGTTAAGGCCATAAGCTTCAGCAACAATTAGTGCTTCATGGAAACGGGATTGTTCGACCAATGCCCTCCGTGCATTAGTTTCAGACAGATGGATAAAGTTTAGGTCTGGCATCCGAATTTGAAGATAGAGAAGTAATGCCTGTGCACAACTATGGCGTGATTTGTTCCCAGCATCAATTGAAGAGTAAACTTCAGCAGCTTCAATGAAGTACCGCATGGCATCCAAGAGCTCATCAGTCTGATCCTTGTCAGAACGAAGGGACCACTCCTTACATGACTGCTGTGCTCGTGACTCCAAAAGCGAACCAGTCTCATGTTTCATATCAAAATGGCTATAAACCTAGGGGGAAATAAAGAGGTGCACGTTATTTACTCTCTAAAAGGTGCAATTTTTTCTGCTTTGGGGGAAATGATAAAATTTTTTGGAAGAGAAATCAACATGCGTTAAGCGGGAGGATACAACATCTATTAACATGACATTGCACAAGTACAAACCATGGCAAATGCATCGAGATCATTGGGATTGAATTGCTTGAGTAATGTGAGAACAGCCATTCTGAACCCTCTTACTTCCTCGTCAGCATCGTTGGCATCAACAGCAGCTGAAAACTTCTGAAGAAGAAGATCGAGCTGACCATTTTCAATAAGGATACCAAGAATAAAATTAAGTGCATGGTAGTTCCCCACTCCGGTTATCAAGCGAGCTAAACATGGAAAATCACCCTCAGATACATAAGCCTCCACCTTTTTGAATGCAAGATCTACAAGAACATCAACTCCATCGAGGCATGCCGAGGACTTGTAGAAATGGTGCGACAAAATGAGAAGCTCAACCTGAAGAACAATTTTTGTAAAGAGAGGATGTGACTTTAGTTAGGCTGTAATACAAAAAAACCAAAGAACAAATAGCTCTCACATTACCAACTTTATGTCGAACATGCAAACAATAACTTAGTAAGTCCATGGTTTACAGAACAAGGCTTTCATGATGCCGACAAAGGGGAGATCATCTAAACAAGGATACACTTACCTCACAAGCATGTGGTATTCCTTGACAAGTGGCAACTAAACGCAGTAAAGCATGGCCAACTTCTGGTTCAGAGGGGCAAAGCTCAGCCCACTTCAAAAAATCAGAAAATCTCCACAATAAAGGAGCAGGTCCCTCCTCTTTTTGAGATTCCATGTAACCTCCACGATGTGCTGCTAGCAAACCCTGTGATGAAATAACATTTGTAAATGCAGAGAACATCATAGACAACCTGGGCTGCGTACTTTTCAACAATAGCTTCGTTACTGGACAAGTCCTAATGTAACTTAGCAACAACGCTCAAGTTTGATGCAGTCATAATATTCAGGCATTTTAATTTTGAGTCTGTCCACATGCCCCAGGAGGAATCCATGCAAATAAAATGTACCTTTAAAAATGATTCAGCAAGAATTTGAGCAATACTAGCTGCAGGCATACAATGTGATTGAACTAAGAGCTTTGCTTCTTCAAAAGAGTCTTGCGCTTTTAGAGAAAGCAATTGTAAGAGTTCAATAGGAGGCTTTTCAAATGCTTCTGAAAATGAAAGACCCAACACGTTTGCTGCCTTCACAACTGATGTTATTCGCCTGCAAAGGCCGCGTCCTCTACCTTCAGTTAGGAGTAATGCAAAACTTTCCAGTACCTGAAGTGAAACTAGATATTAATCTTCTTTTCTTTCTCATCTTGCAAAGAATCAAGAATAACTGAAATTTCAAATGCTGAAAACTAAATCAAAGTGTCAAAGTAGAAGTCTGATCATGAATAACAACATAACCCAAGTCTAGCCCATTTTTATGTTGGTGTAGCACCAGTTGAAAGAAACGTCAAATTTAACATACGTGTTGATAAGTACTTTACAAACAACAACATACTCAGTGAAATCCCACAAATGGAGTCTGGGGAGGATGAGTGTACACAGACCTTACAATGCTGAAACTAATAATAAGCACTTGACGTGTTTGGTAAAGAAGTGGTGATAAGCTCTTCTTTTGGTAAATGACCAAAATATAAGCACCTTTGCAAGAAAAAGGGCGAATGAGGGATATGAATCAGAGAGGATGTTACAAGTTCTATTTTGGAAAAGGTATTTTGACAACTACAAAAAAATGTAGGATAAAATAATAAAAATCTTGGTCAAACTAAAAGTGCTTATAAGCTAAAGATCCATCAGTTAGGGTGACCAACTTATGGGTTTTAAATGATTTTAACTTGTATGCACTTTGAATGTTACTAAACACTTTAATAAGCCAAAAGGTGTTTATAAGCCAGTTTGACTAGATTATAAGCTTATCCAAACACCCTCTATTGTAAAAAGAGGTAAAGTTAAGATGACAATATGATCTTCCTATATCCTCCTTTCGCCTTTTCTCCTTCCACCCACCTCCTTATACTCCCATCACCGAGCCTTCGAGTTTTCGTGTTAAAATAAATGCACTTCCAGCTCGAAGCCTCATAGCAACTGGCTGAAAAGCTAAACCAAGGAAAATAAATACCAAAGTGCTGTATAGTAGTTCAAATAGTCAATGAAGAAATGATTGGAAAGGGATATGAAGGACAGTCAAATATATATTTTTGTCAACCTAAATGACCTGGAACAAAAAAAAAAAGGAGCTAAAACCAAATGACTACCTGGAGTGGATCAATCACGTGTTGATTAGGGAAAAGATGGTATGACTGCATAACAGAACGAAGTTCACCATCCAGTACCAATATCGATGCTTTGTTGTTTGGGGTGGCAATCGCAGCAAGCTTTAGGGCAGCATCCACAAGTTTAAATTCAGATGGAATGCAACCTGGAGATAGTTTATGTTGAAGCTGTCGGGAAGCCGCAATTTGTCCAAATTCCAGAAGTGAAAGGACAGCTTGTTCTAGTTCTGCAGGTCCAACTCTTTCCTCCCACTTCGAGAAAGTTGCTTCTATTTTAAGGTTTTCATCAGGTACCTGTGAGTCATCCTTCACATTAAAATTAATGGAGCCAGTTTCAGGCTCATTATTTCTGTCCACTGTATCAGCTAAAGACTTTCTGGAGGGTACAAAGCCTTTGGCTCTCCTTTTGACTTTTGCACTGCCCAAAATGGTACCGGAGCTAGAATCTGACATCTGAGTGGTCTTGAGATGTGATTGGTTACTTTCCCTTGTATCAATCCTCTCTCCAGATTTGATTCTTGCTGAATTTATGTGGTTATCCATGTTAGTAATAACGGTTGCAGTTTGGTCAATAATGTTAGGCCCCTTGCCACTCGCAGGTTCACGACTGGAAAGGGTAAGCTCTCCCTCGCTTTTCACTTGAGTCTCAGATTCAACAGCCAATAGCCATGCTCTAGTTTCAATTTCTCTCAAAAGATGCAAGGGACAAACTCTGGTACATTTATCCAACAGTCATATTAAGAGGTATTACAAGTGAATATGGTAATTTTGGGAGCTCAGTAAAACACTTACGGACTGCATTGAGTAATCATCCCACTCAACCATTGTAGAGAAAGCAACAATAGTTCATGAAGCTCTCTGGCTGGGAGATCTTTCTCCGCTGCCTCTGCATGCTTAAGGAAAAATAATCCTGCCTACAGATAAAGGTTCACCGCACACCGATAAGGTAATTAAATAAGTCTCAACAGAAATCATCAGGTGAAAAAGCATCCACACCCCCTCCTTCCCATTCTCAAACAGCAAAAGAAATGAGAACAAAATTTGCTTAATTTGAAAATAGAACAAACAGAAGGGTAGGCTGATATCATATCTGTCTCATAATGTAACTAAAATACCTGCAATGGTGGAAAGGAATATCTAAGAAAGAGAGTCTGGCAGTGACCCCATAAAGCAGCCCTTTCTTCCGGAACATCCCAAAGAAACTCCTTCCACTCTGCAACCATGGACTCAGCCTTCATGCATGAACAAAAACACAAGGGAGAGAAGTAGAGAGTAAGACGAACAGATTGACAAATAATTTGCAGTCATGAGTCAACTACAATGAAAAAGCTATGCAAAAAATAAAGGATGGACAAATCATTAGATAACAACAACAGAAGATCGCAAGATACCCTAATACATTATATAACAGAAATCATACAAAAGAAGAAACACCAAAGGGACAAACAATAACACCACCAAGATAGCACATATGACATGACACTGTACAGATGGAGATCAATGATATCTCTGGTAGATTATAGTTAAAAGATCTTAAGACAAACACTGAAGCCGTGTTAGTCAAGAACCACGGGCACAAGGATATTCAGAAAGTAAGAACTTTGGAACATATATGATCTCATATACAGGTCCAGTATACTTCTCCAAGAATTTGACTGATTATTGTTCTACAAGTTTTCTTTTCCCTGTTTTAAATGGTCCATCCAGCAGTCAGTATTACAATTGTATTCACGTGGTCGTTCAGTAGCAATTTTAAGTTTTTAACTTCCAAGGTCTGAATGTGTTACAGAAACTGTTGCATTTAACATTAGGCGCTTGATCATAGTTAATTAATATAAGAAATAAGTGATCTTCACAGTCAAGATGTCCTTTTCCCATTGCCCTCAACCTCAAAGACATTCACTTAGTTTGATTTTGAAAAGCATACTGAACTATGATCAACAGATATTTTATACAAGTTGTTTTGAGTTTTCATAAAGTCATCCTTTTCTTTTGGAAGTATCTCCATATGTTAATGTCATTATGAAGATCTTCAACAAAAATCTCATTTGGCTTTCTAAGCTAACTAAGACTTTGGAACATAAGAGTTTGATATTTTTTCTCCAGCGTGTCCAGGAAACCTTTGATGGCTCTACAAACGAGATTTGTGTTGCTTAAAAGTAACAAAGCAATGGCTAATATGGAGATGCACCACTCTCTGTAAATGTCATGGCAATCTAAGATTGATTCCCATGACTAGTCATGTTGCACATCCTATATTTTCCCCACAACTAGAAGCGCCAAATACTTGTTACAGCACATATCATTAGGTTAATTTTTTCTAAACTCATGTAAATGCTTACAATTCTTCTTTCATCAGTCAGTCAAGAAATCAAATCAGTATGCTTTCCTATATTCCTGCCCCCAGTCAAGATAAGCAAACATAGAATTAGCTATATCCTTTCTTTGCTTGAAATAGCTCCTTTCATCTTGAATCAATTTAGTAATTAGTACCACTGAAATCTGCTTGTGATACCATGTAAGAGATATATTCTTTATAAATGACAGATAATTGCGCATCAGAACTTTTACGTCTTCACTGAATAGCGAAAACACTTGAAATGGATTCCTCTGTCCATTAATGAATGGCACAGAGTGTGAGGTGACTTATATCTTATGTTGCAGCCAACCCAACCCACGGCTCCCTCCCCACACCAAATGTCCTCTTCAGAAGACATGGAAAAGAAACGAGAGTGAAAGAGGGGATTAGAGAAGGGAAGACGAAGTTCATGCTATAAGACACAAAGGGGTAGTTTGGAACATGGACTAACTGGGCAGGCATTACAACAGAGAAATTGTTATTAGTAAATAGGATTGTCATATGGTGAACAATACTACAAGGATTGTTGATCTGGAAAGAAACAGAATAAAGATTTCAAAAATAAATGCCTGGCTATTTTGTACTGCGAGCTTTAAATGAATGCATCTTAAAAAAAGAATCACGGCCACAAAGAAAATTCTAACTCACAGAAAGAAACAGCTCTAGAAGAATGATGCTTGAGTTAAAAGCTGACAAGAGGAAAGAGAGTCCCAAATATTAAGCAGAATACCTGTGTTTCAGTAACATGGTGTGTTGCAGATTTCCAAGACCCACCACTGGCCTCCAAATGTTTAGCCCAATTGCGTGCTTCTTCCCAATGTCCATGTTCCTCTAAAGCTGTTAAAAGTGAAGCATCATCTAGTGGCTCGTTTCCAAGTTGTAGGCCATCATTTTTGCGAAGGGACGGTTCTGCCAAATTTATTTTGAAATAGAGTCGTTGATAACATGTTGCAGCAGAACCTCCATCACCGAAATCAGTGGCAGCGAGGAGTTGTAATAAGCATCTTTTTTCATAAGGTGAAGGACATCGTGAGAGCATCGCATTAGCAGCTTTGACAGCAGTAGAACTTATCCATAAACTTCCAATTTTCCCTTCTTTTCCAGCTTGTGTGTATACATGAGGTTCTTCCTTAATTCTAGCAGAAAAGGAACCCAGATGAGCTGATGCTTCAGAGAGCCGCATTTGAGAAAATGCCTGGAAACAAAACAGCAAGATTTGGGGTATATGGAGTTAGACAACTGTTATTATATTCATGACATGTGTGTCTTATAAAACGATACGACTTAATACACATAATATTACACACAAGGAACAGCATCATTTCGTTCTGATGATGTATTATTTTTATTTAGATGTCTGCCAGAAACCAAGGAGATTTACACACGCAAGGAAGCAAAAACACTTCTGCTATGAATTAGTAATCATTATTTAAGAGTGCCAGACATCAATGAGATCGTGTCCTAATATTTTAGTTCTGTTCTTTTTTTCTATAACTTTAAAGAGTAAAGGGAAATACTTTATAAAACTAAGAAAGTGGATCAAGTGCTTGACAACCATAACATGCAGCTTTCTCATAACATAAAACGGTAGAAATTGAAAAAATAAAAGAATGGGAAGACTTAAGAACTTATCAGGTCAGTCAGAGAAGGCTCGTCTGGTTGCAATTAAGGAAACTAAAATGTATTGTTCATTGCTAGTTACTGGCCAAGGAGAAGAAGTGGTTCTTTAGGTTTAGTATGTTCTAATTCTGGTAGTTGTTAAGTTCTTGTAGTTAAAAAAAAAGAGTAGCTATCCGAAGAACTACTCATGCCAAGTCCCCTGAAATTTCTCTCCCTTCCAAGTCCATTGCAATTAGCAGATCAGCATGGAAAATAAAATAAGGATACCAATATCCACTTTCAATGAAGCGATATAAGTCGTGAAGGAAAAAGAAATGAAGATGGAAAGAATATCACTTCACAGTGTTATATCATCAAATTGTACAAACTAAGGGGAAGTAAGGAAAGACAGCAATCAGGGTAACTTGACCAACACGACACTGCTGTTACAGGTGCTTAAGCCAGGAACAAGTCACCCCAAACCCAAAGAAAATTACTGAAAATATAAGTCATTAGCTTATAAGTATTGATTACATCTTTTTGTCCAAACAGTGAAAACGATCCAGCATATATATCTGGAAACACTACTATTCATGAGTAGTAGATGGGAAGCAGCAACCTACAACCATCTTGAGACTCCTCCCAAGAGCTTTGTCATAATGAGGCAAGTTAAAGTTTCCCTTTGCAATGCAAAAAACCATGAGGGAAAAGAGTGGATTACTAAAATATTATTAATGTAAAGAATCAATTATGTCATAAGACAATCAGCTGGATGGCAATTTGAAAAGCTGTGAATCTCAACGTTGTATTTGGCATTATTAAAGTGTGTGACCATCTCATCTAAAAGCTTAAGTTGTTAGTAAAAACACTTCATATATTCTCAACACGCCCTCTCACTTGTGGGCCTGATTCTTTTTCATGGCCAAGCACATAAAAATTCTATTGATTAAGGGTGATAATGTTACTCGAACCCAGGACCTCTGCCTTCTTTGGTACCATGTTAAAGTGTGTGTCCATCTCATCTAAAAATTTAAGTAGTTAGAAAGGGCACACTTCTATTTAACTAATTATTATTTATATTCTCAACTGGCACCATTACAACTGCCAATATTGTGCTTTCAATATGGACAACAAGGAAAGACATCAAGAACAGTGATGAAACGTTTAACAGCAGCCAGTCTGAAGCTAAGAAAATTTCAGCAGTCATAAGATTCTGGAGTAGTGCCCCTTCATAGCAAAAAGTTCATGTGCTTGACATCAATGGTTCAGCATACCTGAAGAGCTCGGATAAAAGGTAAGAGCGAACATGACGGAAGAAACATTTCAAAGGCCCTGAGCAGAGGAAGGAATAAATGTTGTTCACAGAGCACAGCAACCATTCTAGACAAAGAAGCAGTCACTTCATCAGTGTCATTTGAAACCTTCTCGTCCTGATCAATTTGCTTTTCACATTCCTCTCCAGCAGTCATGTCTTGAATCCTCACATTTCCATCTGCCTTTCGTACATCAGGGATCGTGAAAACAAAGGAATGCACTGACACAGGCTCCATGAGCCGCCTACGCTTTGGGTTTTTGCGATTATAATGAACTGTAGGTGCTTTGGCAGATGCAGGTAGGGAATTTGTGGCTTCTACAGCAGCCGTGACATTGTTTGCAATCTGAGAAGCAGCATTGTTAACTTTGATGGCTGATGTTTCCCTGTAAAGGATGTCCATGGGAAATAAAATTCCAAAAAGTAGTGAGCACATATAGAAGAAGGTAGAATTATATTAATTAACAGAAAAGAAACAGAAGTTATATGGAAACCTTGCTGCAGTTATTTCTAGCCAAACTGTTAGGCAAGACAACGAAGAGACATCTGGAAAACAAGAAGCAATTGCAGCCAAAAGTGACCAGCATAAATTCTTTGCTTGCAGGAGAAGAGCTTCTCCAGGTCTTGCTTGTCTCTCGCATTCAGCGATAATTCCAAATAGTTCGGCTGGGGCATACACATTTTCATCTGGAAATGATGTCCCATTCTTCTTTTCTCCAGTATCTGAACTTGAAGAAGAGCTAAATTTCTTCCTTGATTGTGTACTCTTCAAAATTGTTAGTATGTGGGTTTTCAGACGCGCATCACTGAACTCCTTTAATGCCTGACATGTAGTACATAAATCAGGTGAGACGAAATTATGAGTTAGCAACAAAAGGTCTTCTCCTCTTTCTAAAATCATATTAAATTAAAAGCATGAACTCCTAAACTTAAAAGTCAAATTACTTTAATACACCTTTCCATTATCTAAACGTTAATTTTAAGAATTTTTAAATGAAAAAAATAAACGTTGCCCTATTAAAGTCACAATGGTTGGCAAAGTCAATAGTAAGCTGTTTGTTCATCCTTTGGTGTCTTATCCAACTTCATATTCTTCGGCCAAATTGTAGTGCTGATCAAAAAGCAAAACAATAAATACAACAGGAGGATCTTCAACACTATTCATATCTCTCAACAACAGGAAAACTTATTTCCAACTTTACTTTTTCTCTTTCTCAGTCGTCTCAGCAATTCTGCAAAAGTTCATCTACTTTGTGTAGAGGACGAACCACATCAGTGTAAGGATTAATCTGAATTTCCTTAGGCAAAAAATTATACTATATGTTTAAGAATGAAGTTAATTTTTATGAATATATAGTAGTTGTGTAATTGTCTTGATTTATTCATGTGTTTACATCTGTATATTTTGAATCCTCCTAACAAAAAAAAAATTATTCCACCATTGGATTTACGTCATGTAACATGTATCTCTCGATATAATAGTAAGAGCAAGATGTGTAGGTAGATTGATTCATCAAGTTCTCATTGAAAAACGATCCAAAAAAGAAAAATTATTTGACTTTCTTGGTTATTAGTGGGATCCAAAAAATGTAAGTATCAAAATATGGATTTTAAATCAAATTCCAAATTGATGGACATTGCCAAAGGGAGTGGAGAAATACTTGAAGGCTTCTGAATGTCAGGATACATTGTACAGAGAACAAAAACTAGAATACTAATTACTGATGGAAAATCGTAAGGAAAGGATTAGGGGAAAAAGAGAAATACAATGTTTAAGGAGTAAACAAATACTAATGTCTAACAATATATTTTTTGCCTAATAAAAAAATTGAAGACGATAGTCTTTTTGTTCAGTGATGGTAGAAAGAAGATAAGAAGAAAGGACATATATCACACAGAAAATCTAAACTAAGTATATGGAAACTCATTATTGAAGTATATGATTAATGTGCCAGATGACAAATATGAAATCTATTTATCAACGCAATCGAAAGCTTGCAAGGATTTCTTTTCATACTGGACAATAAGTAAAGTTAGCTTTCCAAATGTTTCATTCACTACATACATACAACAGAGAGGTAGAATTTTACTACAATGTTCAAAATATAAAAAAGTAAATATACGTAGAAACCAAGGAGATTAAATATATATTACATATATATAAAGAAAAATTTAATCATGTACATACAATAAAAAATTTCGTTGGAGGGGAGTTTCTTATAAACCCCTTTAAACCCATCTGATTTTGCCCTTACCTCTTATTCCTTATTCACATCGCCCAAGTCAGGTACACATAGTATTGGCAATAGTTAGTACCATTTTTGCAGATTATAAGATTATTGTTTCCAATATATACTTGTTATTTCTTTTCCCTCTTTTTGACAATTTCCCTCTGAAATAACTGTTGTGAAATGAAGTCAAATATTATAAGCTTTTTCCCTTTGAATTTTATCACGAAGACAACCAAATACATAATACCAAACATTATAAGCAATTAACAATAAAGTAACAAATATCAGATTCTAATTTTTCCTTTTCTCAAATTTCAATGTCATATTTGAGATTTTCCCTTTCTATGAACACAATCCATCGACATCCAGTTCAGTTTTTACATTCACTTCAAATTTTCGTTTTATTGATTCTTAATCGAAGACCATATGACAATTCAATTTATTTTTTAGTAGATATCAAGTATATTTATTTACTCAATTATTCTTTGTTTTAAGAATTTTAATATTTTTTCAGAAATCTTGTACTTTTTGACATGGCATACACGTGTTGCAAAACTAGTAGAACTAAGAAGAGAAATCTCTAGCAGAAATGACTTAGCAAGGGAACATGTAGTGATTGCTACGAAATGGACCTTGGGCCTCGCTCAACCCAAAAGCTAGTTCTTGAGGGGAATAGGCCAAAACCATATAAGAAGACCAATTACCCATTCCCATAACTGATACGGGACTTCTAACTTGCCCAAGACTGACATCTGGAGCGCACATTATAACATGGTGGTCCAACATCGGATAAACCCATTCCAATTACCCCAATGGACTTGATGCCAAATCAACCCCAAAAGACAGTTCAAGGTGGTGGTGGTGCGGTGTGGTTGGTTAGTGGTATTCTTATATGGTCTTGACCAATACTTGCTTTGAACCTAACATAAGAGGTAGAGATTGCCCAAGAACATATAAGGAGACAACAGCCCATTTCCTCCACCACCATGGGAAAACATAACAGTGAAGTAGATATGAAGCTTACTACTTCCATCACTGCCTCCAAGGTGTAGCCTCCGATTTGAGCTTCTGAGAGAAAACCAACCTGGTAAAAAAAGGAATACCCATAAATAGTCCATAGCAAGAAAAAAAATATTAAGTTCAGCAATGATGTTTAATAAGCTCATACCCAGTCATTGTCTCTTGCTAATAAAGCAAGATACCTAGTGCTCACAGGAAGATGATGCGCCTGACAAAATGTTGTCACCAGATTCCAGCGTTCACTAGCAATTTTTTGCTGAGACCTCAGTTCAACTCCATCACCATTACCAGTTAACAACCAAGAGCCACATGTCACTCCATCAGCTGATGACGGAAGACTTGATGTTTCCAAATGTTGCAGGACAAGCATGAGAGCTCGAGATGGCTGTCTGTCAGACGTTGTGAACTGATCATTTTTTTGAATAGCTTGATTGAACCAATCATTATGGCAATAATCATCTGCCAATCCTCGTGCTAAAGATTCGGTAATATTATTCTCACTATTATTTGAATGAAATGAAGACCCCCTCGGGAAAAGTTGCTGAAGGTGATTGGAACAAGGGCTAGATTTATTGAAGGAAGCTATTCTTCTCAAAGCTGCAACATCAATTTGGAGTGTACCAGGAGATAAACCACACAGCTCCAATAAAAGAGCACAAGATGCCACCAATACTGAATCATCGAAATGCACAATCGCAAGGGGCACAACCTAAGTATGTAAACCAACAAATGCTTAAGAGGAATAAAATCAAAATACGCTATCATCAGAATGTGAAACTCTGAGAATTCTTGCACATACGCTTCAGCTTGTTTTATAGAAGTCTCTCACACATAAATGGACTATTTCATCATAGGATTCTTTTCTTTCAGCTATTCATAGTCCAGCATAATAAAGAGTGATCTTCAAGTGCACTCCAACCAAAGAGCATTTAGAAAAGGTGCATCTTCTAAATCTTTATATTCTTTCAATGTATTCATCCTAGGATAGCTCTTATATAGTAAGTTCTTCCTTTTTTACAACCTTGAAGCATAAATAAAATATTTTACAAGAAACTATAAGAAAAGTAAGACCCAAGACAAAAGATATGAAAGCAAAACTATTAGACTGTAATTTGATTCAACTGAAACCAATTACAAACTATTAATATCAGGTACTTTCACTGACATGCTCATAGAGTAGTAGATAAAGCATCTTGAAGTCATTCACATATGATTTTTCAAAATTCTTTTGATTACACAATTGGCTCCTTAAAGACTTTACTATGATTTATGATGCTGAAAGAACAAAACGACACTTCAAGAACTGTAGTTAAAAGAGAGATTTTCCTTGTATACTAACAAAAGGTATTTCATTTTTCACATTTGAAACAAAAGAAGTTGATAGAGGGTTGATATGGCTGGAAGTAGCAAAACATGAATGCCAATTTGTTAACTGCTTAGAAGAAAATGATCCTTACGGATGAAAGAAACAGCTGTTCACTCTGTGAAATAGGTGAAAGAAGCATCTGAACGTCTGACTGGATGTTTGTTTGTCCTTGCATTGGAGTCCCATGCTGCCTACGTGAAACTTCTGACTTCAACTTTTGAACTCTATTTGACAGCAGTTGATTAAAAGCTGCCAATGGACGTCCACGATGTAAATGGTGTTCAATTCCAATTCTAGATTCCTAGAGCCAGAAAGTGACTGGGATTAGGGATGATAATATGAACACGGTTAAAAATTAGAAAAGGACTCAGACTACGTGGAAGGAAAACTGTGAGCACCTTAACAAACTTTCAAATTCCATCAAAGATATTTTCTACCAACGAAATCTGAATATACCCATTTGGGTGACATCAAAATACAAGAGCAATAAAACCTTAGTTGGTCAACTGAGGATAAAATACAGAACTCCAAAAAAAAACTGATAGCATGACAAACCTATTGAGTTTGACATGACATGAAAAGAGAAAACAGAAGATATTGAAAAACCCTTCACTCAGTTTGCCCTACCACAAAATATTGTGTATTTTATGACATGAGAATACTATATATGCTGAAAAAATAGACGTTTCTCTGAATATATCTTTCTTCTTCATTTTCTTACACATTGTATACTGTTGCTTCAACATGATAATAGGATGGAGATCCGTGTCTTCCCTGGGGAAATTCACTTTTGTTTTACGGGAAAAGGGGGTCTATGATCCATGATATGGGGCACATGTTCCACTTCAGGACACAACAACAACATACCAAGTGAAATCTCACAAGTGGAGTCTAGGAAGGGTAGAGTCAAGAGTGTACGTAGGCCTCGCCACTACCTCGTGGAGGTAGAGAGGTTATTTCCGGAAGACCCTTTGCTCAAATATAGTAATTCAGATATAAAGAAGAAAACATAACAACTAACAAAAGATTCAGTGCAAAGCCTATAACAAGAGAATATGACAACAACAACAACATACCTAGTGGAATCTCACAAGTGGGGTCTGGGGAGGGTAAAATGTACACAGACCTTACCACTACCTCATAGAGGTAGAGAGGCTGTTTCCGGAGAACCCTCGTCTAACAAGAGAATATGAACAACAACAAAATAGTGCAATAGCCAAAACACAATAAACAGATGATGACAGATATTAAAAACCATAACGGAAGAATACACTAGCGCAACGACAAAAACCAATAAAAGCCTAAACGTTTGAAAGCCAGGCAACACTTAACTATCTATTAACTTTCTACCCTAATACACGGCCTCCACATCTTTCTATCTAAGGTCATGTCCTCGGCAATCTAAAGTTGCACCATGTCCTGTCTAATCACCTCTCCCCAATGCTTTTTCAACCTATTTCTATCTCTCCCCATGCCTACTACATCCAACTTCTCACACCTCCTCAGTAGGATATCTGTACATCTCCGCTTCACATGTCCAAACCATCTTAATGTCACTTCCATCATCTTATTTGCCACAAAGGCCACTACTACCTTATCCCAGACAAGCTCATTCCTAATTTTATCCCTCCTAGTATGCCTTCACATCCATCTCAACATCCTTCTTTCTACCACATCAATCTTCTGAACATGGGAGTTCTTAACTGACCAACACTCTACTCCATACAAAAACACTGGTCTAACTACCACTTTATAGAAATCACCTTTAAGTTTCGGTAATACTTTTTTACCACACAAGACTCTAGAGGCAAGCCTCAACATCATCCATGTTGGGCACAAGAGATCTTTAGTTGGGTACAAGATTTTGTCAAAACAATTACAAGGCTGGATACCTGGACGACTAAAATTGTTTAAAGATGTCAGTATATTATCATAATCTCTAAAGACCATAAAAATGCTAGTGAAGGAGAAGTTCAAACTTTTCGTTCTGGTCCTCTTTGCATGACTTTATTGGACTTATAAACATGTACAACATCACTGTTAAGTGTTGAACTTCTTGATTGGACCTATATTGTGCCTGTGAATGAATTAATAATCAAAACCTACATAAGCAAGTATCTGGGTCATACATGTCATTGCCATGTCTATTAGAATAGTATGATAACTATTGTTTTATATGACCAAGAAAGCCCTGCGGTCCAGTGGTGCACGATTCTAAACTCAATGGATAATGGGCCTGCCTCTCTACCCTTCTCCACTTAAATGCCAGATTCGGACAAATTTTTCTGTGTTATATGTGACATTTCGTCGTACGAATGTGCTAAGTTGGTCAGCAGGCAACATTGAACTCATCATTATTAAATACATTACCAAACTAAACATTATATCATTATAAAGAGTCACCAAAGGTGAAAAACCCTCAAAAAAGCACCAAGTGTCTGTTGAAGCTTTAAGCACAAATCTGAATTTAAGTGAGGTTTCAGTGAAGGAATACCCAGATGAGGTAAAAATAGATAATATACATGTAATTTACTAAAAAATAACTATGCATACTAAGTTACTGATGGTGACATAAGAAAACACACAGGAGAAAGAATGAGAAGTGTGTTTCATAATGATTGTCCTAAGCTATTGGATGTTCAAATGGTATACATCTATTCTAAACTAGGGAAAAAATCAAGACTAAATAATACAATAAACATTTATCTCCCTAATTGATAATACACAATGTTCTCAACACTCCCCAAACTACCCCTCAAGCTAGTGCATATAAATCATACATACCCTTTGTCCCACTTTATATGATTTACTTTCCTTTTTAGTCAGTTCCAAAAAAAAAAAGGACACACTTCTATATTTAATAACAAATTGACTTTAAAATGCCATATTATCCATAATGACATGATTTCTAGCCACACATATATCCATGACTTATTTTAGACCATATTATCAGAAGTCGTTCTTTCTTTCTTAAGCTCCGTGTCAAGACAAAGTAACTCATATAAATTGGGATGGAGGGAGTAACTAATTCAAGGACTAATAAGGGACTTAGTGAAAGTTGATTGTTTGATTTCACAAATTTCTGATGATGTCTCCATAAAGTACCTTCTCCCTGAAAAAGTGATAGTGATGTTATATTATCACAAACTACAATTCTTTGAGCAACTATCTGTTCCAAACTAGTTCCAATTTTCCACAACCATTTCCTGATATTCTGGTTTGAGATCGAGCAACCATGTCCTGTTTCTCATTTCTCCAAGAACCCAAATTACCACAAACAACAATATAATATCCAAAAGTATACTATCTATCAGAAGGTATTCCTTCAGAATTTGGTTCAGTGTATCCAACAATCTTCTCATGCTTTTGATCCTCAAAAAGTAATCCTTTCGAAGAAGACAAATAATCCCATCCTAGTGATTGTCACACGGGACGTCATCCTAACCAGAAAGGCAATGTTAGGTTGAGTCACTGTGAGATAATTCAAAACTTACCAACCAACTATATCTTCCAGGATTATTAAAAGACTCCTTCCTCTTATCATGGCAAAAGTTTAACATTCTGATCCAAAGGAATATTAATGGGACTACAATTTATCATTCCTGTTGATGTGAGCAAGGCTGACCAAGGTGCTCCTAAGGAATGACAAATGCAAAGTGGTCTAATGACGAGCTCAAGCTAGAAGGATATCAGAAGAAATACAAGGCTCTGCAAATAAGCTCGTAAGACAAGGAATAGAAGCCCACAAAGAAGATTTCAAAAAGGACTTGAAGATGGTCCACATGACACTACTATTCTAAAGCGAAGAACAATATTGAAAGACTATTTTTGGGCCTTGGGACGTGCTAAAAAGAGACGGAAGCACCACATTTTGTGCCTTTGGGGTGTGTTGAAAAGAGGAAACATCAGCAGCCACTTATTAGCTTATTTCTCTAATGGATGAAAGCCCATTTGTACCAAGTAATTTCCCTAGCCATATAGAGCTCATTTTGGCTAAGTTGCGAACTTTCACTTTAGATGCTACATTTGCGTCGGATTCTCCAAAAATGCACTACTTTTGGAGAATCTGACTCACTTGTTGATACTTTTGAAGAGACCGAGCAACATAGGATTTTGGCCATTGTAAACCCTAGTTTATGATTATCTTTGAAGATTCTTTATGAGAGGTTTAGGGACAGATCCTGATGTTCTCTTGTGAACAACTATGATTGCTGCAAAGTGAGTGCTTCGTTTATAGAAATCAAATCTATCCTTTGTTGAGAGGTATAAAAACTAGATGTTTGGTGGCTAATCCTGCTAGATTTCATGAACTACTGATAACGCAACAAAACGCAACATAGAGCTGACTCAACAATGATCCCAAACATCTGAATACTGGGGGACACGCCTTGGAGTCCAAAGAATTCAAACTGAGCATGAACAAAACAAAATACTTGGAGTGCAAATTCAGTGTTGATGGATGAAGCGGACACTGATGTGAGGCTTGCCACTCAACCTATCTCCAAGAAGAAAAACTTTAAGTATCTGGGGTCCATCATCCAGAGTAGTAACGATATCGACGATGATGTCATACATCGTATTGCGGCAGGATGGACAAAATGGAGGCTGACCTTTGGGGTATTGTATGATAAGAAGATACCACCTAAACTCAAAGGTAAGTTTTACAGAATGGTGGTTAGACCATCTTTGTTGTATGGGGTGGAGTATTGGCCAATAAAAAATGCACATGTTCAGAAGATGCAGGTCGTAGAAATGAGGATATTGAGATGGATGTATGGTCACACCAGGAGTGATAAGATTAGGAATGAGACCATTCAAGAGAAGCTAGAAGTGGCCCCTGTGGCTAATAAGATGAGGGAAGAGAGACTGCGATGGTTTGGACATGTGCAGAGAAGGAGTACCGATGCTCCTGTTAGGAGGTGCGAGAGGTTGGATTTCGGAGTTACAGGGAGGAGTAGAGGTAGACCGAAGAAGTATTGGGGGAGGTGATCAGACAAGATATGGCGTAACTTGATTTCACCGAGGATATGACCTTAGATAGGAAGGAGTGGAGGTCACGAATTAGAGTAGTAGGCTAATTTGGTTGGTAGGGTTAGGTGGATGTATGTCCTTGGGGTATAGTACGATAGTAGGAGTAGTCGTGTTTTATATCATGTGTTATCATTATCTGTCTTATACATGTTGATGTTATCGCTATATCATGTTGATTTACACACTATCATGTGCTTTGTGTTGTTAGTTGTCTTTTCTGTTCCCTTTTTTTTTCCTTCCCATTTTTTCATATCTAGTTTATTATGCTTATGGGTTTTTGAGACAAGGGTTCCCAGGAAATAGTCTCTCTACCCTGTGAGGTAGTGGTAAGGTCAGCGTACACTCTACCCTCCCCAGCCCCTACTTGTGGGATTCCACTGGGTATGTTCTTGTTGTCTTTCCTTATTAAGTCTTAGGACTCATTTTATAAGTACTCATTCTCATGGGATGTAAGAATAATCAAGAAACAGAAAGAAGCTTTTTCTTTTTCTTGAAATCTTTATTATATTAGAGCACCATTACCGCCTTTAGAGGTGAGTTTTTCTCCCTCGCAGCACTGGCATTCCTTTTTCTCTAATAAAAAAAGACACTGAGTTGTGGTTACTGCTACAAAACTTTTCCCATCCTTCTAGTGATGTAAAAAAGGGCAAACCCGGTGCACTAAAGCTCCCGCTATGCACAGGGTCCGAGGAAGGGCCCGACCACAAGAGTCTATTGTATGCAGCCTTACCTTGCATTTCTGCCGCAAGGATCTTGACGTTGTAGGTAAAATAATATAGGAATATCCCTCTGTCTACAGCGAGCAGACCCCAACAAGCAGCTTCGGTAGAGACTGTTCCATGAGCCTCCAGCAGTCACAGCTCTGGCAATGTGTAGATCTCACATGCCAGGGTGTAAGACCAGCTTTCCGCGACTTTTTGGAGAAAATTTTTGTTCCCTTGTGGTACCAGGCCTATTCCAACTCCACCCTAGTCAGTTTCAGATTTTTCGTTCACTTGAGCTAGGGTTCCGGCAAGTCAACCTGTTTTTCCAGTGAGAGTTTTCTAATCTACAATTTTGTATCTTTGAATTCCAGGTTCAGAAGGTGTTTCTTTTTTCCGATTCTAAATCTTAGTTTGGATTATTATTTGTTTAAACTGTGGGGGTCACTGGTCACAAAGGTGATAAAAAGCTCACTTCCACATATTAGTGTTGTGAAACTAGATGAGGCTGGTACATACATTGCTTGGTCATGATCTGCTTGCTTTTTATTAAATTTTAAAAAATCGCCTGGGTATGTTAAACGAAAGCACCTGTTGGGGCTGACGTGAACTATGGTTAATGGGATTATGATAATTCCCTTGTCAGACATGGCTTTTGAATACTATGAACCCCGAATATCTAAGCAATATTTATTGTTTGATACTGCAGAAAGATCTGGAATTCAACTAGGCGCACTTACTCTTGCAAGGAAATGATGCTCAGATCTTTGATATTCGAAACAAAATCCATGACCCTAGGCAAGGTTCAGTTGATTATCATTAATTATTCTTTCGAGTTAAGTGGTTTTCGGCAGGAGATTTATCCGGCTCCCCAAGTGAAGTGTGATGATGCAATTCCCCAAGTGAAGTGTGATGATGCAATTATCTTTTAACAATTGGTATCAGAGCAAGTGGTTCAGTGAGAGAAGTATGGAAAAGGCACAGTGATAGTGTGGGTCTCAGCTTAGTGCCTTTGCCCTGTCTACGGGTTGGTTTACTAGCTTTACCCATCGATCCAAAGATGCATACACAAAAATGAAGCCAGTGGCCTTTGGTGGCATAAGTACTCAGTTGATGTGGTAGCACACAGTTAATCTCCAAATTAGCCCATTAATGGTGATGAGTCCTGTGGAACTCAGTTTAAGTGTAGATTGTTGAGTGTGTGAAAAAAAAGTTCCACATTGGTAGCTTAGGGATTCACTAAGACATAAGGAGTGGATTATAAGAAAGCTTCTGACAGTTCAAATTAGTAGATTCTATTTTCCTGTGACCACAGTTTTCAATTCTTGTTGATAAAATTGAACAAATATTCACAAAAGAAATAATATCAGAAGGTGTCAGGTGCAGCCTATTGACAAGACAATCTTATATTCGCTAGATTGATTTAAGAATAGATTTTATCCAAGATGTTGGACTAGTCAGTTCGATAGAAGAAAGTTTAGAACTTTTTAAATCACTCAGTGAGATCTGAAACTGCTGGTCAGCCTACAAGAGTGCTGCGGAAGTGATAGAAAATGGTCTGGACAGTAACATTATCGTTGGAACCTTAACAAATCTCTGCCGGAAAATGGTTAACAGTTAATAAAAGTTGATGAAACCTGGATGGGTGAGATCAGAACCAAGAGGCGACCTCCAAAAAGTGAAACAGTGACCCAAAAATGGCAGGAAATGACGTGCCAGAGTGTAATGGCACGGACTCCCTGGAAAAAAGAGATTTTGGTAGCGCATGGAGACGCATGAATTTTTGGGCTTCAGTTGCACAAGCTTGTCGACCTTACTTGTGGTACTGGTGTATGTGCAGTGCCTCCAGGAAGCAATGACACCTCAGAGTGCTCGACAATGGGATTTCTCTCCTATTATGTCACTGGTAACTGCATATTGACTATTTTCTCACCAAGCGTTCTGATACCATGAGAGATGAGAATACACACGAAAGAATGAGAAGTCTATTTCATAATGATTTTCCTTAGCTATTGGATGTTTAAACAGTATACACATACATTCTAAATTAGGAAAGAAATAAAGATTATATAACTTGTCAAAAGAGTTCAAGACTATATAATTTAAAAAAAAACATCTCCCTAGTTGATTCTACTGAATGTTACACAAAACATTCTTAATACTTACAATAATTACAAGGGCAAAGCATTGAAAAATTGCAATTAATTAAAAGTACAGGGACTAATACAGTATTAAAAAGTTCCAAAAGACAAACCACTTTAATTTCTAATTCAGATTTAGTGATAAAAATAAATTCAGCATTTAACACACAATTACTAATATATACATCCATAATGTTTCCTTAACATCAATAGATCAATCCGTCTTCGATATTTACTTTTTAGTGGTCTCCCTTTAAGACAGAGCATGTGGACATTGAGGTGTGTATTGTGTAGTGCCCATACTAAATGGCCAATTAAGCGATGGAGAAAACCTAGCTTGAGTTGCACTGAGGATTAAGTATGCCTCAAATGGGCCTGGTCTTTATAATGGCAAGCACGTAAAATCTTTGGTGACTATAGGTGGCCGCGAGACTTGAAGGCAGAAGCATCAGTAAATGACACCAACACCACCAACAACAACATACCCAGTGGAATCCCACAAGTGCATCAGTAAATGACACCAGTATCTCAAAAAGTTACTATTAGTAAACGATCAAAGAAGCATTACTCACCTTTAATGAAGAATCATACAGCTCCTCCTCAATGTGTTTCTGGATGGCAACTTCCCAGGACAAGGGACTGATATCGGAAGGAACAATGTCCCTCAGCAGAGAGGGATCATCAACTGGCAAATCTGCAATTGATTGCCAACCAAGTGGTCCCTACCATAACAGAGATATTGCAACCATGCACGAAACAGGCACATCAAAAATTTGATAGTTAAAGAGTTCGTTATAATTAACTTGAAACTGCCAAAGATTGACTATTGTCATAGAATATAGTAGTTAGAAGATCCTACACTGTTTTTCATCCTATGAAACCCTTTTAAGAGAGCAACTGATTGAGTTAAACTACAAGTGAAGTTTCATAGGCAACCTGGACGTAAAGCTGAAGTAATCTCCGGACAGCCTTAGGGAACCAGCATGGAAGCATCTGTGAGAGTGAAGTATCATGTGCTGAAGAGAAGAACACGCTCTCACGCCAATTCAAATAGTCTAATAAATCAGAATAACCAAACACTGCACAAGACACATAGTTAATAAGGAAAAGGTCATACTCAGATAAAAGTGCAACGTTGGTTAGGCCTATGTGAATGCCATCACCAAAGAACTTCTTAAGGTCCTTCCAGGTGGCAAGCAAATTTAGGAGCACAAACCTAGAGATATTAAAACGTAGCAACTTACATTTCGGTTTAGGACCTATACTGCTGCAAGTTGGATCTTGTCCAAAACATGCCGCAGTTAGTGCACGCCACAAAGTACGAAAGCGCTGGAGGAATGGCTTAAGATTCTCCAATGTACACTGTACAGAACTATAGAGCCTGTTCACGCTACCACTGCTTAAGCAATCTTGAATCGGAATTGGGGCATACATCAATGTGGCCAGAGCTGCCATTTCTCCTGCTCCTTCTGCGATGTCATCAACAGTACGAATTATATCGTCTATCTCCATGGTGCTGAAACTGTTACCAGCAACTAAATTATGTGATACAACAGCACGGGCATTAGAGAATGACGCTTCATACTCTTTACCCTTGACCCTTTGCAAGAGCAACCACTTGGCCCATTGGTTATCTTCCTGATGATAATATAGAGGGAAAAAAAACCAAGAAAGTTGGTGAATTGGGCTGTCAAAAAGGACAAAAAGATAGTTCAGAAGTATCATCTTCAGTTAAAGAGAGATGGGAATATATAGCCCTATAAACCAATAAATCTTTTTACAGGAAATCAGCAATCAAGGACAAGGCACAATTTAAGGCTTCTAAAAATTAAAGGGCATAAAAGACCTCAATGGAGCAAGGTGCAAAGAAGACCTCAGTGGAGCAAGGTGCCAGGAAGGCACGTTCTGGAAAATGTAATAGATGTCCACTAGTCAATGAACTTGAGAACTATTATTTTGTTTGACCTCCCACTAGCAATTTCATATACACATAATTTATATTACACGTAGTGAAAAATAGTGAAGCTCTCTGACCAAGTGCACCCTGAAGGACTGCATTACCGTGCAGGGTGGCTTATACTAGCATACAGCTTCCCTAATATAATCCACCTGGGAGTATGCAATGAAGGAGAGGTTTCCAGAGTACATCCTGGTGCCTAGTATGCAAGGAAGCTGAGGAGTCTTATAGCCACTTGTTCCTGCACTGCAAAAGCACAGCACAGTTGTGGTCTCTGTTCCTTGGCTTCACACAGACTTGAGTGGTCTATATGCCAGAACATACTGCTGACTTGCTGATCTGCTGGATAAGGGGGGAGGGAGGAGTGTAAGTGTCAAAGAAGTGACGGAGCATAATAACGCCAGGCATTTGGTGGTCAGTCTGGAAGGAAAAGAATAACAGATGTTTTGAAAATATAACAAACTCCATTGAGAAAGTTAATTAGAATTGCATGACTACTACTTTTCTTTTGGTGTAAAGAGGAAGGATTAGAAAGGATAGAAGTTGCACAGATGATAGATTTCATAGGCTCTTTCTTAGTAATCTACTAGTTTTTCTCTTTCTACTTATATTTCGTGTTGGAACCATTTTTTGGAGGTCTCCAGCACTGATGAATACAACAATACCTTTCTCAAAAATAAATTAATATAAACCACCTGGGAATAGTGAACCGAGTTTTTTTGTCAGAGCTGAAGAACCACAAATTAATTTTCAGACATACGGTGAGTGATAGCATCTAGACTTATGTCAACCAAAGTCAGAAGGCAAAGAGAAAGGTTAACCAAGTGCAAATTTTCCCTTTCCACAAACAAATCAAAGGAAATGTAAACAAAAATGAGGGCTCTACTGAAATGAAAATGAAAGCTTCAAAAGAAGAATCTAAAGCAGCCTGGATTCTGGGAAGTTAAAGACCCAAATTTCTTTCAAAAATTTCCAGCTTGCCAGAATACCAAAATAAAGGAGAAAGGCTTGTCATTTGACATATGCCGATGCATGAACCTCTCACAAGAGTGCCTTACAGGAGTAATTCACTTAAGGGTGTGCCCTTGGAGTTTTCCCTAATATGACTGCTGCATTAGCGCCTATTCATTTGGATAGAACAATTCCCCACATTACCCATCTCCCACATATAATCATGGTTGGGCACAGAGAAATGAGCTGCACGGAGATGGACCCACTGCCTTTACCAACTATGTCAACAGCATGAAAACAAATGGATCTACTAAAAGAGTGTGAAACAATTCATCACTAGAAAGAAGAGCAGCAGAAATGTTACAGTTAGAATAGGAATGGGAATACACAATCCTACTTAGAATAGGAATAGGAATAGTATATAGTATCCTACTTGGTAAATGATTGTATAAGAGTGTCTATAGATAGGGTTCTCTGTGTAATAATGTAAACACACAACTCAATAATATTTCTCTTTTATATTTCTCAGATGTTATCAGAGCAATTGCAAGGAAAAAAAATTATCAACGTCATTGTGCAGTTTTTTCCAGGTGATTGTCGAGAATGGTTTACGTCCCCTTTTGTTTTGTAAGTGTTGAGCAAAAACCAACACCACCACGAGGTGTGAAACACTGAGGCGAGCAAACCCCAATGAGCTCTTCTGAATTCTGGTGCTTCATACGCTGCCAGAAGTTCCAGATCTGCGCCACCACGCGCCGACGTGTGCGACTATTTCCATCCAGCTTTCGGCAAAAAATTTTCAAGTGAGGTTGCCTCTCCATTCCGAGGCTGACCATATAGTTATTTTTTTATTCCGACCAGTTTCTAGCAACCACATCGTACTTCCAGCAAGGGGACCTTTATTTTCCAGATTCCGGCAAATTATTTCCAATTTTTTCCGTGAGAAATTCTGATTTCACAAGATGTCTTTGGGGTTGACACTTTTGGCATAAAAAAATATGGCAATTGGAAGTTCGAGCGGTCTGATCACTTCTAAACCATTAATGGAAAGTTCAAATTATCTAGCTTGGCTTCCTCGATTGAGTTGTGGTGCAAAGACCAAAGTGTCCAAGATCACTTAACGAACAAAGCTAATGTGGTAGATGTAAGGTTGAGTCTAGTGCAGAAGATGCAACAGTCAAAGCTCAATGATAGAAGGTTGGTAATCAATTATGTAGTCTCTTGTGGCGCTCTATTGGTTCCAAGTTGATGGCCTTGTTTCGCCCATATCCAGACATGTTATTTAGTTTGGGAAACAACTCGTGCTTTATACATAAATGACTCGTTTCTATGATGTGATAACTCGAATGACCAACTCAAAGAAACAAGAATCCTATATATCTACTTACTTGGGACAAGTACAAGCCGTCATGGAGGAATTTGAAATGTTGATGCACGTCATTACGAATGTGGAAAAACAACAAGAACACAGACAAACATCGTTTCTAGTTCTTACACTTGTTGAACTTCCTACTGACCATGATTTGGTACTTGATCAGATTTTAGCTAGTCCTACAGTTCCTACAATTGATGAGTTGTTCTCTCGTCTACTTCGTCTTGCCGCGCCTCCCAGTCACAAAGTTGTTTCATCATCCACCGTTGACTCCTCTATTCTCGCATCTCAAACTATAGAAAAACGAACATAACAATCTAATGGAGAATCAGCGAGGAGGAGGTCGTTTTGGAAACCTTGATCCATGTGTACTTATTGCCATAAACTTGGACACACTCATGACATATGTTATATTTTGCATGGTCTACCACCCAGTTATGATCCTATTTCTCAAAAAGAATAAAATAAGTTTCTTCAAAATCACGCAAGTTAACAGACATCCCTACAAGTAGCCTTGGTTGCTCAGCTTGATCGACCATCCAATAATACTCATATTGTTCAAACATAATATGATGAGTTCCTTCAGTATTGAACAACTAAGCACACATCTCCA
Source organism: Solanum rostratum (assembly GCA_029948455.1). NCBI lineage: Eukaryota > Viridiplantae > Streptophyta > Magnoliopsida > Solanales > Solanaceae > Solanum > Solanum rostratum. The sequence continues at coordinate 7,666,644 of CM057053.1, read as the reverse complement.
CAAGTAGCCTTGGTTGCTCAGGCTGATGTTTTTTGTCGGTATTATTCTTTTGCTTGTATTTCACAAGCTAGTACTCCTAGATCATGAATCGTGGACTTAAGCGCTTCTGATCATATTTCTGGCAACAAATCATTTCGGTCCGATATTGTGTATCCACAATCTCTTTTTTCTATTACTTTAGATGGAATCCAAACAAAACCAAAATAAGTTGGACAAGCCAAACCCCTATCTTCTGTCACTCTAGACCCTATTCTTTTTTTCCCTCATTCTCTTTTTAATCTAGCATCCATTAGTCGTTTGACGCGTGCCCTACATTGTGGCAGAACTTATTTTGATGATTTTTTTCTCATGCAGCACAACACAAATGATTGGCCCAGGACATGAATCACTAGGACTTCACTGTTTTACTGCGTCAAATTCCTTCGTAGCATGCTCCATTACAGATCCTCCGTGCCTAATCCACAAACGCTTAGGACATCCGAGTTTATCCAAGCTGCTGAAGATGGTGCCTAGTTTTTCTATTTTATCTATATTAGATTTTAAGTCATGTCAACTTGGAAAACAAACTTGTGTAACATTTTCACATAATACTGAGGGTCATTCAGAGACTCTTTTTCATTAGTTCATTGTGATATTTGGATCCTAATAGAGCCAATCCAACCTTAGCATTTCATTATTTCGTTAGTTTCTTTGATGATTATTCAAGATACACTTGGGTTTAATGAACAAGGAATATGAATAGTAAGTGTATAGTATCCTACTTGATAAACGATTGTCTTATAGTGTCTATAAATAGGGTTTTCTATGTAATATTGTAAATACACAACTCAATAATATTTTTCTTTTATAGTTCTCAAAGTTACACCTTACTTTTATCACACATGAGCAGGCTTTACAAGCTTGATTACAAAAATGACTTCTTCTCCAAGTTCATCACTCTACAAGACATTTTCACCCGGCAAACAAATTTCCATTTCTTTGGTTCCTTTCTAGACCACATAAAGCAGCATGAACAAGTCAACCATGTTATGGACTGATCAGTAGTAGACCGACTTTTTTTTTTTTTGGATAAAAGTAAAGTTGTATTTGTGAGAAATATTGGGGGAAAATATTATTGAAATTGTTGTCTACATTATTACATTGAGACTCTATTTATAGATACTATATTAGACTCCTTTTCCAACTTGGATACTATAATACAATCCTTTTCCAAATAGGATTCTATATACTATTGTAATTCCTATTCCTATTCTAAGTAGGATTATATTTATCTATTCCTATTCTAACACTCCCCCTCAAGCTAGTGCATACACGTAATATGTACCTAGCTTGTTACAAATGTAATTAATATGAGAATCGATGACGAGCATGTTGAGATATCAGCAAGTTGATCTTCACAAAATTAACAGTCAACCTCAATGACTTAGTCTTCTCATGCAATTCCGAGATTGCATTGTTAAACTTCCCAAACCAAGCTTGAGAAGATTGTTTTAGACCATAAAATGACTTACACAACCGCCATACAAGGTTATCGGACTCCCCCTGAGCAACAAAATCAGGTGGATGCTCCATATAGGTTTCTTCCTCAAGATCATCATAGAGAAAAATACTCTTAATGTTCAACTGATTAAAAGGTCAATGGAGAATGACAATATGGATCATCTCAAAATTACTCTAAGAAAGTCACTTTAAAACTTCTCGAGACCTGCTTATGCACCAAATGATTAGATTTGATGGCTGAAAATGGTCACAAATTGAGAAATAAAATTATATGAGAAGGGTTGGAATGATGACACGACCCTACAAAGAAAAGAATTATATGGGTAGGGCCGGAATGATGGCACAACCCTACTGGAAAATAGAAATTATATAGGTAGGATCATATTGACGACATGATCCTACTGCAAAAGAAAAATTGTGTGGATAGGGTCGGAATGATGACGCGACCCTACGCAAACTAGATTTGATGAGTCACCGAAAAGACGAATGGAACTATGCAAATCAAATCTGAGTCACCAAAAAAGACACAGTGCTATGCAACTCAGATATGAGAAAGTAGTTCGAAAAATTCACGGTACTACACAAATTGAATATGAGTAGTCCGGAGAGATGCACGGTGCTACACAAATTGGATATGAGAAAGTAGTCACCGGAAAGATGGTACGGTGCTACACATGATAAATATGAAAAAAACAGTCACCGAACAGATGATACGGTGCTACCCAAATTAGATATAAGAAAAGGTAGTCACCGGAATGATGGTGGTGCTACACAAACACTGAAAGATGTGGGGTTGACACAAAACAACCCTAGAAAGACACCGAAAATTGACGACTTGTTTGATTGAATTTTCTTCCCTTATATATGAGAATCATATATGTATCACTAACCCTACTTTGTTAATACAACTACTGGCCAGACGGGCAACATATGTAGGTCATAGCTGCCCGCCGGCAGCGGAAGCTCTTTGATTTTCTACCAGGACCGTAGAAGCTCTGATACCATGTGAGAAATATTGGGGGAGAATATTATTGAAATTGTTGTCTACATTATTACATTGAGACTCTATTTATAGATACTATATTAGACTCCTTTTCCAACTTGGATACTATAATACAATCCTTTTCCAAATAGGATTCTATATACTATTGTAATTCCTATTACTATTCTAAGTAGGATTATATTTACCTATTCCTATTCTAACAGTATTCTTCAGCAATGAGGGTATGCTGGCGACCATCAAAAACTTACAGGGCTGGTAATCATAATTACAATGAATCTAGGCAATCTTTCTGCCTCATCAATATATTCTTCTTTACACCAAAAATATAAAGTATTAATGCAGTTTTCTTTTACCTTCTGCATTGAATTAGTAATATTCTTAAAACATCTATTATTTCTTTCCTTCCAAATTGACCACCATATGCCGGATGGAACAAAGTTCCAGCATTTTTTCTTCTTTTTAATCCCACACCTCCTCATCCAGCAGCTTAAAGAACTGCAGTATGTTCAGGCATCACCCATGATTCTTGAATAAGATTCTAAAACATATACCACACCTGAACAGTCACTCTACAATGAAGAAACAAATGGCTATTTGTTTCCTCCTTTTCATTGCAAAAGAAGCACCTAGAGACAATCTGAAAACCTCTCCTTTTCACCTTTTCCCCAGTCAGACATGCTCTTCTGCATACCTGCCATGTGAAACATTTGATCTTGGTGGGAGTATTAGAGTTCCATATTTGTCTCCTGGGTCCAGGGATGCTCCCAAGTTGTGAGGACAGATTTCTTCTATACAATCTTCCAACTGAAAATTTTTCATCTTTAGCATGCCTCCATCTGATTGTATCAGGATTGGTGTTCAAACTGGAGAAACCACCCAGTCTTTGCAACGAGCTGGCTACTCTCTCAACCTCCCAGTCGTTTAAATGCCTCCTAAAGATGATATTCCATCCCTGGTGGGTCCAAGTCTCAGCAATAGATACTTCCGGGTTGTCACAAAAAGAGAATAAGTCTGGATAATCCACCATAAGTGAATTCTGGCCAATCCAATTGTCTTTCCAGAAAAGGATTCTAGTCCCTTCACCCAACTTATAGCCTATGCTCCCAGATAGTTTTTTTTTCCGAGGAAAGTACATTACTTCTATATAACCATACGTATACTACAACAAAGTGTAGTCCCCCAACAAAAAGTTTTACTTACATTAATTCTAGGAACTTCTAGTTATAACCAATCAATCTAAGTTGCGCGGACTCTTCACTTTCAATGCCGCACCCGTGTCGGATTATCTAAAAAATACACAACTTTTGGCGAATCCGACACGCACGCTGACATTTTTGAAGATTCCGAGCAACATAGCAATCAATAACATTATACACATCTTCAGTATCTCCTATCACTACTTGCTTACACCAAAAATAGTAAAGCCTAGGCAGTTTATCTTTATCCTCTGAATATTGTTCTGTTTTCCTTCAAAACATCTCTGATTTCTTTCCTTCCAAATTGTCCACCAAATGCAAGCTGGGACAATCCTCCATCTCTTTGTTTCTTCCTGCATTACCATCCCTGTTCCAGCACTGTAGGACTTCTATGATTCTCCTAGGCTTTGTCCACCCTTGATCTTCCTCTTGTGGATGAACATCTGCCACAATTGATCTGTCGCAATGTTGGTTGTCCATTGCTCAGTCTGACCATAGTTGCTAATGATAACATCCTTCCATAGAGCATGGTCCTCTTTACCAAACCTCCACAACCACTTTGATAAAAGACACCCGTTTTGCAGCCCTAAATTCTTCATACCCAGTCCACCAGATCTCTTACTGAGTTGCACAGTAGTAGACAGACTATTTTTTGAGTGGCTCAAATTGGAAAAGAACGTATTGCAAAGTCATGTTTCTTACTTTTAGAGGCTAATTATCAAGTTGTAACTCGGCACTGACAGATTCAGTTTTGAAGGAAAAAAAGATTGCAAGTGAAAGATCCTACTGAAAAACTCTCAAGTAAATGCGTACAAGGCTATGGTCTTAAATTTGAAAGCAAATACACTTGCTATTAACAAGGTAGTATATCAACTAAAAGTACCTAAAAGAACGAAGTGTCAAGAAAACATTTTTCAGATAAAATAATCATGCAAAAATGAAACAAGATTAATAAACAAATGCTGAACCATCTTGGCTTTGCTTGCACAAAGAATGCAATTATACCAGTAGTATCTACAGCACTGCTCAGGCAAATATGTTCCCGTAGCATGCATGAAGCATTTGTATTGTAGTTTTTCGGTGGACATTTATGGAAGTACAGTGTGAGAATTTATATAAAAGACAAGCAGGCATCTAACTAAGTCCCAGGTCTAATCAGATCAATGAGAGAGGACGTTACTCAATAGCTGTAACTTGATGAATATAAAGCTTTTTGACAATCATGAATAAAGGAAAGCCTTGATTAGAAACACCTATAATGCATGTGCTCAAGCCACCTTATTGCTACTAAACTTGCACTACACCTACATGCTACAAACAACAATTATCATAAATTTATACAGATAATAGTGTCCATATCACCTATTGCATGGTTCCAACAGTCAGAGTTTGATACACCTCAGCTTTACAGAAGTGGAAACTATTAGAATAGGAATAGGCAAATACAATCTTACTTCGTATAGGAATAGGAATAATAATAGTATATAGAATCCTACTTGGAAAAGGATTGTATTATAGTAGGAAAAGAAGTCTAATATAGTATCTATAAATAGGGTTTCAATGTAATAATGTAGAGACAACAATTCAATAATATTCTTCTCCTATATTTTTCACAGAAACCACATGAACATGGCTTTCCATTACGGCCAAGTGACAATCTATAATAGGATTGAAACTCTAAGGTTCTCACATAGTGAAAATCCATACAGAATAGCTAAGACAAAGCAAAATATTATCACAGAATGATAAATCGAGTATACTCACAGCTGCATCATGCATCCAGGAAACTGATTCATGATCTAAAGCCAATTTGTGGTGGTCAAGGTAAAGATCCAGGAAATTCAGCAAGTTGTTCTGTGAACAGTAGTGTACAATAACCTTATGAAATGCTTGGATGGAATCTGGATGAGTTCTGGCATCATTAATAGCTAGTACAGATTCTGACCAGCTCTCAGCCGGCTCAGTCGGCAGTAAAGATTTTTGCACATCACGAATAAAGCCTGACTGAGCAAGAAGAGCCACAATATCTGCAGTAGATCCCCAGTAGTCCTTCAGAAAAATAAATTTCTTAGCAAGTTCCCGCTCCATAAGCATTAGCAACCACATGGAGCACATGCTGCGCGCAGAAAACCTGAATATTTGGACACTCGGTACATTCATGCAAACAGCATCCACCTCTTCAAGAGAATATATGTAACTGCCACACTCATGAGGTTTCTGAAGATATTCGTCAACTGATGAAGAGCGTCCACCATCCAAACTGACACTGAGGCTTTCACTGGTTAATGCATATGATGGGATTGCCTCTAAAAGTCTTGATACATCCAACCAGTCACTATGGCGAATGTGGTAGTCAAGTTGCGACTCCCACAAAACATTGACCCCCATAACGAAAGGTTCATCCAGCACTATCTGTCGGAAAATAAGATTATGGTTATTGCCAGCAACGCAAATTTTACATACCAAAAAAGTCACCTAAACTCACAATGGAATAATTAAATAAAAACGGATATGAAAAAATCAACAGTATCAAAGAAATTTATCAAAATAAAATGCTCTTTCAATTTGATTTATAGAAATTCAATCTTCCTTTTACGAGCCATTAAGGAGCTGGGGAAGAGGAGTGACTCCCTAAGTTCCTACTCGCCAGAGAGTGCTTGGGCTGCCTAGATTAGTGGATGCATCTTTTTAATGCTTTTCACTCTCTAAAAACAACGATAAAAAGTTCACAAGCTGTTAATCGAACACGAAAGGTACAGTGTCCTTCGTTTAGAAGGCTTTAAGTAGTAAATGTTAACATTATTGCCAATAAAGAGTAGAAATTAATGACTATGGTAATACATTTGAATCAAGATGTGTTTATAAAGAAAACAGCATGCTAAACATAAGAGCCAAATCAGAGTTCTGTTTCCTTTGCTCTTTTTTTAAATGGTAACATTGTATTCATCAGCATTTAGGGAATGCTGATCACCTTATTTACAGTTCAAAAGTTTTGTGCATCTTAGAAGAACTAATTGCATCTCTTCACAAGGGACCTCTAAAATTCAGCATCCTCCACATTTTTCTTACACCAAAACTACAAAGATAAAATACATCTTGACTAAATTCCATTCATAGAACTAATAAAAAACAACATACCCAGTGGTATCCCACAAGTGAGATCTGGGGAAGGTAAAATGTATGCTGACCTTACCACTACCTCATAGAGATAGAGAGGTGGTTTCGGAAAGACCCTCGTCTCAAAAACATCAGGCCCCAAAAACAGAAGATGCAAGATATAAAGTGGAAAGCAAATGATAATATATAAATGCAATAAAAGTAAAAAAAATATAAGATGGACAATAACAACACCAGATACAAATACACGACTAATCCTACTAATCCACTATATCACAAGGCCAGACATCATTCTACCCCTACTATCCTATTGACCTTCTACCCTAATACGCAACTTCCACTCCTTTCTATCTAAGGCCATATCCTTGATGAGATGAAGTTGCGCCATTTCCTGTCTAATCACCTCCCCCCCAATACTTTTTCGGTCTACCTCTACCCCTCCACGTAACCCCCAAATCCAACCTCTTGCACCTCCTAACAGGAGCATTGGCACTTCTTCTCTGCACATGCCCAAACCATCACAGTTTCACTTCCCTCATCTTGTCTGCCACAGAGGTCACCCCTAACTTCTCGCGAATGGTCTCATTCCTAATTTTATCACCCCTGATGTGCGCATACATCCATCTCAACATCCTCATCTTCGCAACCTGCCCCTTCTGAATATGTGAGTTTTTGACTGGCCAAAACTCCACCCCATATAGCAATGATGGTTTAACCACCATTCTGTAAAACTTACCTTTAAGTTTAGGTTGTATCTTCTTATCACACAATACTCCAGAGGCAAGCCTCCACTTCATCCATGCTACCCCGATGTGATGTGTGACATCGTCATCGATATCACCACTACCCTGGATGATGAACCAAAGATATTTAATGCTTTCTCTCTTGGAAATAGATTGAGTGGCAAGTTTCACTTCAATGTTTGCTTCACCCCTCGCAACATTGAATTTGCACTCCAAGTATTCTATTTCGGTCCTGCTCAATTTGAACCCTTTGGATTCCAAAGTATGTCTCCAAACCTCCAACCTATCATTAACTTATCCCGATTCTCATCAATCAGTACTATGTCATCAGCAAATAGCATACATCAAGGAACCTCCTCTTCTTGAATAGCATTCATAGAACTAATGTTTTCTTAAAAACACCTAGCATTATTCTGTATCCACAATCCACCACATACAAGTTGGGATAGAATTTCACTACTTTTAACAGAATCCCCCACCTTACACCAGCATTTTACCAAATCAATAATTAATTCTAGCATAACCCATTTCAGTCCAATCATGCTCAAAAAGATCTGCCACATTCAAAGGGCCATGACCATCCAATTGCCATTTTAAAACCTCTTTCTCTTCCTAAAATTTTTGGCTGTCAGAATCATTTCCCTTGCTGCTAGCCATGTAAAGAAGCACACCTTTATAGGCACCCTGGGAATACAGATCGAAAGATGTCTACTCCCTGGAATTGGAGGGAAACTTTTGCAGATCCTAAATGAAAGCAAGCCATGATTAAAGAAGTAAAGGCCTTGCCAAAAATGAGACATGGGAACTTGTCATTTCACCATCAGACAAGAACTTGGTTTGGAGCAAATGGATCTTCACTGTGGAACATAAGGCCAATGACTTGATTGAAAGATTTAAATAAAGATCGGCCCCTATGAGATCCACTCAAACCTATGGAGATAAGGGAGTTGATTATCAGGAGATACTTTCTTCAGTTGCAAAAACGAACACTATGAGATTCTTTTGTCCTATGTAGCAAATCTTGATTGGGACTTACAACACAAGGAGACTAGAAATAAGAAGTATATCACTCCTAGATTTGATATTGAACAAAGTCAAGGAAAGGTGTACAGTCTGAAAAAACCCTTGTATGTACAGATGCAATTCTCTGAAGCTTGGTTGACAGGCTTTGCTAAGTATGATCTCTTCCAGTTACCAACAAAGCAAATCACACCCCCTTCATAAGACATCAAAAGGGTAAACTCGCGCTTATTCTAGTTTATGTTGATGACATAGTAATGCCAGGAAATGACAAAGAGGAGATGACCCAATTGAAGAAGTTATTAAATATTACCACAAGAATTTAAGATCAAAGATCCAGGAAAATTATGGTATTTCTGGGAAATTGAGGTTGCTGGATCAAAAGAGGAATCTTTATTTCTTAAAGAAAGTATATTCTAAATCTCTAGAAGGAAACTGGTATGACAGGTTGAAAACCAGCAATCACCTATAGAAACCAATTACATCTAGCAGAATCACCTATTGAAACCAATCACAAGCCGTCTCTGGACTGACAATCAACTGGAGGAAGAGTAGTATGTTCTCTATCAAGGAGGTCCCTCAGATTCAGAATTTAGCTAACATACTGGGATGTAAGATGGAAAGACTTCCAACTACATACCTTGGTATGCCATTTGGAAGAACCCACAAGGATCCAGGAATATGGGATGGTATAGTGGAAAAAACTGAAAAGAGATTGGCAAGCTGGAAATCCCAATACCTTTCTTTGGGAGGGAGAAGCATTCTGATTAATTCTGTTTTGGACTTTCTTCCTACTTATATCATGTCACTCTTTCCTATGCCTCCTAGAGTGGAGACAAGACTTGACAAGATAAGGAGGGACTTTCTGTGGTGTGGGAACAAGGAAGGCAAAGGAGTTCATCTGGTTAAATGGCAAACAGTGCTGCTCAACAGGAACTCTGGGGGATTGGGGATCAAAAGTCTAAGACTACAGAATAGATGCCTTCTGGCAAAATGGTTGTGGAGATTTGGTAAAGAAGATCAGGCACTCTGGAAGGAGGTTGTTTGTAAGAAATATGGGCAAATCAGTCCTTGGTTGTCTAGGAGAGTCAATAACACTTTTGGAGTAGCTGTGTGTAAAACCATCAGAAATTTATGGAGTTATCTACAGCAACACATCAGATACAAAGTGGGGGATGGGTCAAAAGTTCTATTTTGGAAGGATCTTTGGATTGGCCAAGAACCTTTGAGGATATCTCATCTGGATATGTTTGCTATTAGTATGCTGCCAGATGCATTTGTAAATCAGGTATGGTCGGATCATGGGTGGAATTTAAGTTTTAGAAGGCCTATAAATGACTGGGAGATAGGAAGAGCAGCTGACATCTTGAAGAGATTAGAAGACTTCAGGGGCACAAGGTTGATGGCAGACGCGATGGTTTGGAAGCACAACCAGATAGTCATGCTGTCAGTGAATAGTCTGTACAAAGAGAAAGCGAAGGCTTTACCTGGTGTTAGCCTGGGTCCTTGGAAAAAGTTATGGAAGATTAAGGTGCCAACTAAGGTAAAATGTTTCGCTTGGTTGGTGGTTAGAAAAGCGTGTCTAACTCATGAGAAACTACAAAGATGAGGTTTCCAGTTAGTCTCCAGATGTTCACTATGCAATGAGGCATATGAGACCAACAGTCATCTCTTCCTACATTGCAGTTTCACTTCACAGATATGGGCAATCTTCCTTAGAAGAGCAAGGGTCCATTGGACAATGCCAGAGCACACTCATGATCTCCTTAACTGTTGGGTGTGGAAAGGGGGGAGCAAGGCCCAGAAGATATGGTGGAGTATGATACCTCCCTGTATATGGTGGACTATTTGGAGGGAAAGGAACAATAGATGCATGGAGAACATTGCTGAGCCTATTCAAAAGGTCAAATGGCTATGCATAAAAACTTTCTTTTTTTGGTGTAAAGAGGAGATCCCTGAGGACACTAGTAGAATCTTAGATTTTCTTTCTTTTCTAGAGGATCAACAGCTGCAGCCCTGAGATTTATCTTAATGGGCTAGTTATGTAAATACTTTTGATGGTTGCCAACATTCCCTTATTGCTGATAAATACAATCTTTACTTTATCAAAAAAATAAAAATAGATATCAGAAGTTGGTTGGAAGTCTCATTACCACTCTCACACCATAACAGACAGCCTAATCAGTCAGCTAAGTGAGTTCATGCATGATCACAAATCTTTGTATGCAGTGGTGAGGCCAGATATTTTACTAAGGGATGTCAAAATACAAAAATATACTCCCTCCGTTCACTTTTAGTTGTCAAAAATTTCCTAATTTTATTTTCACTTGTCATTTTTGACAAATCAAAATAGGACAATTTTTTTCCTATTAGACCCTTAATTTATTGTCGCTGAGTTAATGACATTGAAAAATATAGTGAGTGGACCCTATCAATCAACAACAACAACAACAACATACCCAGTTAAATCTCACAAGTGGGGTCTGGGGAGGGTAGAAATGTACGCAGACCTTCCCACTACCTCGTAAGAAGTAGAGAGGCTGTTTCCTGGGGACCCTCGACTCAACAACCCATAAAGTGGACCCCATCAATCAATGGGGTAAAATGATAAATTTATTTTACCTCAAAATTTGACAACTAAAAGTGAACGGAGGGAAGTAACACATAAAAAAATAAGAGAAGTTAACATATAGCATATAAACATAAAAATAAAATTTTAACCTATCAATGTAATTATCGGGCAACCCCTTAGCTAAGCTGGCTCCACCACTCTTCGTATGCAAGTTGCATTCTACATTTTGCAGTATCTAAAGTCTGCTCCAGGGAATGCTCTGTTTTTCTCTATACATGGTCACCTCTAGATAAAAGCCTTCAAAGACGTGGGTTGGGCTGGATCTCTAGATAACAGAAGATCTACATCCGGTTAGTATACACTTGTAGGAGGGAACCTAGTTACTTGGAGAAGCAGAAAGCACAGTATAGTTGTCAAATCTAGAGCAGAAGCAGAATATAGAGATATAGCCCAGGATGTTGTGGACTTCTTTGGCTACAAAAGAATTGAGATTGTCTGGAAAAGGGTAGCTTTCCTTTTTGTCACAATCAGTATAGCATACTCAGAATCTTGTTAAACATGACCGAACCAAATATGTTGAAATTGATCGACACTTCGTCAAAGAGAAAGTTACAAGTGGTACCTTAAGTTTGGTTCATTTACCATCAAAAGAACAACCAGCAGATGTGCATACAAAAGGCCTTGACAGAAGTACTTATCATACTTTGGTTTGCATGTTTGGCATGTGCAACATATTTGCACCAACTTGACCGGGAGTATTGTTGTGTTTATTGATTAACATGATTTTAGAAGACTTTGTTTTCCTAGTGTGGTCATAGGAATAATATTTCCTTTTATTGTAATCTACTGGCTTTCCTTAGTTAGTTATTGTTATGACCCCGAGGTCTCTTTTTTTTGGTATTTTCGGAAAAACTATTGTTTTACCCCTCCCAATAGTTGCCTCGCGTCCTACATAATTGGTTTTGAAAGTTGGTTTTTTGAAAAATTTGTGAAAGATCGAGTTTTTGTTAATGAATTGAGTTTTAAAGGCTTAAGTTCTTAATGTTGAGTTTTGCAGATTCGAATCTCAAAACGGAATTCTGTTGATTCCATCAATTCCAGAATAAAGAGATTAGCCTAGTAATTGTCGAAATCAGATTTGGAGTTGTTATATGGATCTGAGGTTCGAAGTTGGAAATTTAGTTGAAACTTGAAGGAAGTTTGACTTTGGTCAATATTTTGAGTTCGGGCTCGGATTGGATTTTTAATGGTTTCATTGGTTCCAGGAGGTGATTTTAGCTTTCAAACAGGCTTTGTATTCTTTTAGGCATTCCGACTACATTTTGGTATTACTAATGTCTAAGTTGTCCTAGTTGCGACTAATCGGATTCTGGGTCAAGGAGACATCAGATTCGATCTTCAACGATTCCATTGAGTCCAGAACGTTGAATTTAATAGGGATACATATATGGGTTGTGTGTACGGAGTTCCGAACAAATCCCAAGGGTCCATTCCATGATTTTGTGCACTATGTGAAATTGTTGATGTCTGGTGCCCATGTTTCTTCTCCGCGTTTGCGGAGGCCAATTGATGGGACCTCCGCGTTTGTGGCCATGGGCCCGCGTTCGTGGAGGGAGGGCTAGTTTGACCTCCTTGTTCACGACACTGGGTTTGCATTCGCAGAGGGTTAGTGGAATTAGCCTTCATGTTCGCGAAACAAGGTTCTCGTTCGCAGAGGACATTATTTATGACAGTGACTAGATCCTAAAAATGATGGGTTATAGCCTTTTTCCTCCATTTTTGGACTTTGGGAGCTCGGGAGGGTGATTGACTGATTTCAAGTGGTCTTTCGAGAGGAATCCATTGGGTAAATTACTTTGAGCTAAAATCATCATTACCCACTGATTATTTCTTGTTTTAACATCACATTGAGGATTTTGAATTGGCAAATTTGGGGTTTTGTTCATGAATTCAAGTTTTACGAAAATGGTGATTATGAGTTTTTTGATTTTAAATCCATTTTTGAAATGATTCTCTCTAATAAACTCCTAATGTCTTAAGAAAAATTTTCATGCAAAAGTTGTCGAATTTCAACCCCATTTTCTGGTATTGGATTTTTGGACCTATTTGCCCTCTTTTCCCTGAATTTCATGATTTTGGCATCGTTAGAATTGGAATGTGATTGTGAATCATTATTTGAATGGATTGTGGTGTTTCAGATACTAATCAAAGAAGGAAGGCTCAAGTGTTGGATTGATTTCTTGAATTTATTGAGGCAAGTGGATTCCTAAACCTTGTTGAGTTTAATTGAACCTTGTATCTTTTCCTTCTTTGTGATATGAAATGAGTTCCACTATTGATGAGAGCCAAAGGGAAATGGTTCCGGTTAGATATTGGGGTCGGGCCACACGCTCTATGGTAGATTTAAAACACTTGATGACATACATGGGTCGAGCCATACGCTCTATGACTGGTTTAAGACATTGATGATATACAAGGGTCGAGTCACACGCTCCATGACAGGTGACATTTCTATATATGAGGGATAAGGCTACACACTTCGAGGCATGTGATGTAAATGATTAAGAGGTCGAGCTTTACGCTCCAAGGAAGGTACATGGATAAATATGTTACGCATGAGTTCTGGTCTGAATATATCAACAGAGGTGTATCATAGAATAGACATGCATCATGACTATTTGACATTGTATTGTAGCAATTGCACTTCATTACATCCCATTTCATTTCACCCATTGCTTCAATGTGGATATCAATATGAAGTGTGATATGATGGTTAACTCTGTACTTGTAAATGGTTGAAAACTATCTATTGCTATGTTGTATAACTGTATTGTGAATATGTCTATTGTGTATGTTGGCTTTCCTGAGTGCAGGTTGTAGTTATGGGGTTCGGTTGGTGTGGAAGAAGTACCTATGTTCTTTATTCTTTATCTTTGTTTAGATCTTCTTGTTGGGTACCGTGTAGGTTGATACACACCCTTGCTTCTACACCTGTGTGTAGGTTGTGAGCCTAGGTCCGATTGACACTTCTTTCTCATTTTGGATTGGGCTTGAGATAGTCTGAGAGGTAGCAGCTTGTTCATTTCGTTGGATTCTTCCGACTTCTACTTATTTACTGTTTTTGTTCTATTTGAGAATCAAAGACGTTGAAACTTTTATATTTTTCCATTCGAATTCAATTGTAGTAGAGGCTTGTTCATGTGATACCAGCCTGGGGTTAGCCTTTATGCTTATCCTTATAAATCTAGACTGTTACTTTTGCTTTATCTTCTGCATCTTTTTTATATTCTGTTTAGGCTGACTTGTCTCGGTGGGTTAAAGGCAAGTGCCATCACACCTTATTTCGGGTCATGACAGTTATAGGATTCATTCTATAAATATCCCTTTTCAAGAGATGCAAAGACATACTAACGATAAAAGCCTTTTCTTCTCACAATCTTCAATTGCTCCAAACAAAGTTCTAACTAAAAAAAGAACTCTCTACAATTTCATCCACAATCTGTCTTAAAAAAAAGGAAAAGTTATTTTTAGTTTGCTTTGGTAATAACAACTTATAAAATGAAGAAGCAAATCAAGAAGAGGGTTTGAGTAGGGCAATTAGGATTACGACTAGGAATGACAATGGGGAGAGGATGCGAGGCGCATTAAGTCTAGCATACAAAAATATCTGGTCGCCATGCACAGCATTTTTTATTTTCAATCTGCACCACTCTGCACAGACCCAACCCCTTAATTTGTTTTTCCATCTTGTTATTTTTCTAGAATACAAAAGTTTTACATTTTATTATTTTTCTTTAACATGGAGAGTTAATTATAATATGAGAGTCTGTTTCCTATGGGTATAATACGTCTGTCTAATTCTGACCTTATTAAACATACACTTTAAAAAAAACATTTGCACTCAATAAAACATGTTATATTATATTCTAAATTATCTTCAATTCCTTAGTCAACACTCAGTGATTAACAAGTTTCACATATATACTTTATAACTGAGCAACAGGTGAAGAGACATGATGATGATGTAAAATTCTTGAGTGATTGTCAAGAGGCACTTATAACTGAATAATATTTTTTAATTGGAAAAGTTAAATAATGTCAAAAACAGTTGTTTGTAAATGTATTGAAGCATTAACTGTAACAATTGCAGTTTCTAGATCTTTATGTGGCAGTAGATCAGAAAGAGATCTATTTGGTTACAAAAATTCAAAATAAGTTCTTGGAACTCAAAAACAAATTGTTTCGTCTAAAAAGGGGCTCCAAGTATGAAAATATCATATAAATATACTTCTTTGAAAATCAGAAAAAAGCATTAAAAAGCATTGAGAGATTAACTTTTTTCATGAGAATCAGAGGAGACTGATAGTTGAGAGGTTCAAAGAAGAGACTGGAGATTAGAGCAGGAGAGTTGACTAAAAATTTTAACCTGCACTGTCTGAAACCCATTGTAAACACCCCCCCCCCCCCCAATCCCTACTTATGGACCAACTTTTCAGCCCAAGTTTACCCAACTCATTACCTAAGCAAACCTTGGTGAGATGGATGACTCAACCCATTTTTACAGGGACAAATTTGATCTAACCCACCCATTTGACACCCCGTCTGAAAAGCAGTAAATTTCTTGAAGCATCAGTCAAAAGTTACTTACACAATCAACAACTCTCTGATCCCAGACATCAAACCACAATGCAGCAGCACTCCAGTAACTAGAATGAGTGTTATCATTGTCAGTTTCAGGAGCAATTGGTTGTTCGTTGACATTCATCCATGAACCCAATACAACTCCATCAAGTTCACCACAAGCAATAACTAGGTCTCTACCTAAAGGAGCCAATAAATGCAGTTTTATTTCTTCTGTTGCATTTCCATTTGATACTCCCTTGAACTCTTTGTGTCGACAAGAGTAGGTACTACAGAAACTCCTGCAAGGATAAACCCTCTTCGGGCAAAAGTAAATTGTCAGCTTGAAATTCAACAAACTGTCAGCTTGAAATTCAATTCCGACCTAGACTCATACAGCCAATTAGAGGAACTTAAGAAACAATAGTTCCACATACCTCAATCAATGAGATCCTCTCCAAAATTTGCCACTCATGTGGACCAAGATACCCAAGTCCTTTCATGACTTCAACAATTTGCATCCGTAGAGATCTCCGGACAGTACCAAAAAACAACTGTTTAAGGCTGGTTTCAATATCTTCCCCCAGCTTTTGAAGTGTTGCTACAGCAAGTCCAGTCTCACCCTGATCATGAAAGATAGCTGACTCATTTAGACATACAACATTTGTTCATATCAATAATCAGAAAATACCTACCTTCAGAAACAAGTCATAAGCAATTGCTCTTCCAACTTCACGAACTTGGTTGAATGCATCCTGATTTTCCTGATCTGACATCAAATCTCTAGAACGATGAAGATGCAGCTTAAGAACGGCCAAAGGAAGACGATCAGAAAGTATAGCATCTTTGACAACTGTTTTGACATCCAGATTATCTATCTCCCACCGTGCAATCATATCCTTTGGATTTTCTATAGAAAAAACTCTTTTTTCTTCAGATATTAAATATGGTTCCTTAAAAGTGTTCAAAGAAGAAGTATCTTTGCAATCAAATGCATCCACAGGCATCAAAGCAAGGTCTTCACCATTATTTCTCTCCATCTCAGAAGCAGAAATCAGACTTTTTTGGTTTGAAGCCTCCAAAGATAAGATATCAGCAGGAAGATCAAGAATCCTGCACTCGTCCTGTGACAGATCTGTCTCACCTAAGGGTCCACCTTGATCCACCTGGAATATGAGATAGAGGAAATGTAATATGTATCAACATCAAGCAACTGATAATAATGAACTTTGGAGGACCAGACAAAAATACCAGTTCCTGGCCTAGCCTTTTGCATTTGTACATGAGTTGCCACTGCAGATTCCGTATGATCTCCAGAAAGTGAGACATCTTCTGAAGCCTTTCCAGATCTCCTGTCCCGCCAGGTCTATTATCAATCAACTCTGAAGAAAAAAAAGAACTTTGCACTCCTCCAGTTTTCCACGACTCCATTCCATCTTTCTTATGCAGCAGTAAACCATATTCTCTTATCATCTTGGTGGCAAAGCTAGTTCCTAAAGCAAGAAGCCTGTATCAAGATCTAAGCATAAGAAAGAGAACCTAAGTGAATTCAAGACAATAAAGCAGACTATCTTAGAAAATAAGCAACGAGTATATCATTCAACCATCATGACATAACTAAGAACATCATATCTTGGTAGGACCACTACATTGTTCAACCACTCTTTATAGCAAAAACTAATAGAAATACTATTTATCTTCAGAAATTACGAAGCAACTGTTGAAGAGAATTTCCTCTGTAATAGCTTAAGTTCAGGATGATCCATTCACACAATTTAACTCAGCAATCAGCAAGCAGCAGTATTTGTTTCAAGTCACAAGACAACAATCAACAAAATATGTTTGCATACTTGGCCTCAGAAATGAAGGATGCATGTGAGGGGGCATGTTGTAGACCTTTAGTTTTCTTCCACTTATTAATAGAACAAACGAAGTTTAAAGATGAGGTGGTTCATACAATCCTAGAATGATATGCTTTTTTGAAAAGGAATCCTATGATGATATGCTACAATTCAATAGTATGTTACTTGTTAATATTGGGATTCCTTAATGGATGTATCCATCAATTAATCAAAAAACAAAATTCTAAAAGTACATATATGAGTGACCTGGTGTTTTAAAAGCGGAAAGTTTAAAGAAAAACAACTAGGTATGTGGGACTTGGAGAAAAAAGTGAGAAGTGAAATGCATGCTTCTTCGAAATGAAGCACACAATTACGAAAAATTAAAAAACGGCACACATGCATGAAGATAGTTCTATTATGATAAAATTGCATGTAAGATGCCTGAATATAGTACAATTATAATTAATTACATGAAAACAACCAACTGTAGTATCCCACATACAAAAATGCCAATATTCGTCCAACTCCTCAAAGTTAAAAATTCAAAGAATAGTGTTATTTTTTGTTAGATTACTTTGTGTGTCATTGTTTGACGTGTGTGGTTTCATCCATGAACCAGATATCCCTTGCTTAGTATCACTGTGGTGGCTTTTAATAGCACTGGATTAAACTAGCAAAATTTAGGAGGTGGAATGTGGACTATAAACGAATATTAATTTATCGAAAATTCAAAAGCTAAGATTTCACCTCTATCATCAATAAGTTTAGCCACAGAATTTATAACAAGATCTAAATATGCATTTCCAACACAATATCGAGTCAATTAACGTATTAAAATCTGAAATACGTAGCTAGATTTAAGGTATTTAATTAGAAGGATTTTAAGGGTTTTTTAAAAAAATTGGTAACATATTATATTCGTCAACACCCTAAAAAAGTTCCAACAGCACCCACCCCAAACGAAACTTACAAAGAGGCAAAAAGTCTAGTAATGATTCAACATCATCAACTTCAACTAACTGTTATTTACACCAAAATAAACAAGGGAGATGCAGGAACTCTTGATCTTCTGGATTGAACTGCACCTGCCTTCAAAACATCTTGCATTCCTCTCTTTCCAAATTGTCCACCATCTACAAGCTGGAACAATCTTCCACCACTCTTTGTGATATGTTTCTCCGTGTATATTGTTCCAACTACATATAAGGTCAAAATTACTCTAGGGCATCACCCAAACAATTTGAGCTAGAGCTGCAATAAATTGTGATACTTGTCTGGTAATTGAATGATGCAAGAAAAGACACCCATTGGTGTCAGCTTCTTGATAGCATAGAAAGCAGCTCGAACAGAGAGGAATACCCCTTCTTTGAAATTGATCATGAATAAGACAAGCTTTCCGTACTAATAGCCTAGTAAAGCAAACCACTTTGAAAGGAGTTTTTGCTTTCTATGACTATGGGTCATTGAACTGCTCCAAATGAATTAGGTAACTGTAAGCTGTTTTACAAAGAAAACAGACTCGGTGCCGCAGCTGTTTTACAAAGAAAACAGACTTGGTGCCACCTTTCCAAGTGAGAGAACCCTCCTCCTTTAGGCATGAAAAGCCTTCAAGCTTACCAAAGAGATTTGTGGCTCTAGGAATCTCCCAATCGTTAAGGAGCCTTCTGAATACACTATTCTACCCTTGTGGAGTCCCAACTTCTTCAACTGTAGCATTAGGAGAGGAGGATAAAATCAACAAATCATGAAATTGATCTATTAAAGGCCCATTCCCTAACCAGTCATCTCTTCAGAAGGAGATTTTCTTCCCATTACCAAAGAGATTTGTGACCCTGGCATGAGATGAGGGTCTTCAGGAATACCTATCCAGACATCTATAACTTAATGCTGAATCAGCAAAGAACAAGTGCTGAAATGTGGACACCTGATGGGTGGGAAATCAACTTTAGAAGGCAAGTAAATGACTGGGAAATCACAAGAGTTGCAGAATTTTTTAACGCTATTGGCCAATTTAAAGGAACTCAAGAAGGGGAAGATGAGCTTTGGTGGCAGGGCAGTGATGGAGGAATCTTCAAGGTTGGCAAAACACACAGATGGTTGAATAATCATAACCATCGGAATGTCAATTGGCCGTGGAAAATTATATGGAAGGCGAATATACCATAAAGGTGGCATGCTTTATTTGGCTCCTCTCTAAGGGAGTTGTCCTTACACAAGACAACCTGATGAAAAAGGAGATAACTTTACGTCCCATATGTGTTTTTGGGGGAAAACAAGCAGAAACTGTTAGACATCTGTTCCTTCACTGCAAGATCACAAGTCAACTTTGGAGGCTATTCATTAACCTTAAAGGTTTGTCTTGGTCTATGCCCGGAAAGGTCACAGAGGCTCTTCAAAGCTGGGATTCAAGCAAGCAGCAGAAGTAGGTGGAGAATTATACCAGCCAGCATATGGTGGACAAGTTGGAAGGAGAGAAATGCTAGGTGCTTTGAGAACACAGAGAATAGTATAGAGCAGCTCAAATTGAATTGTATCTTGATTCTATGTTTTTGGTGTAATCAGATTTGGTCCCGTGATCCTGGATCTATTATTGATGCGCTAGATTCATCGGACCATAGGATCTGGTTTTACTTGTAAATATGGCCCTATAACAGCCCATGTACTGATCTATTCCTATCGATATATACAAAGTTACCAGTTTCAAAACAATTTATATGTTCTTGCTCTTTCCTGTTACTTGGTTTACCCGGAACCCGAAGCTTTGTCACCCAACAACTCTCAGCTTCCCTTTCCACCTCCTCTTCGAATTCCCCTTCCAGCCACTCCCCATCCTCCCCCTCGATATGAGTGATCCCTAGCCCCTCCAAGTTAGGCCTCCACTCCACTTCCTCTTGAACAAACTCTCATAAAAGTCTACAATTTCCCCCTTTACTTCATCCACCCCAACACTAATCTCCTTATATGGACTTAAACAATCCTCCGTTCATGAAGTAGCTTTTAGAGTTAAGCCCGAAATTCATTACATGGTATCAGAGTCTAGTCTATCCCAATTAATTGTTTACCAGATGTGGGCCTCCATCAAATATTGCCAATGCACCAAATGTCCGGTCCTAGGCATGGAAGGGAGTACGTCTCACATTGGGTAGGATGAGGTTGCTTGGTCTCCTTGTATGGATTTGAGCAATCATTCCTTCATGAGCTAGCTTTTGGGGATGAGTTAGGTCGAAGATCCATTTTTTATATTGACAAAGGAAAAGATGGTTTGCTACACATTGAAAGAATACCTTCAATTGCTACAATCTCGAGGATGAATGAGGCCTCTTAGAGTTGGCAACAAGGCATGAGGCACATGGGCTTTTTCTTGAAGCAAAGCAACATATTAATTTTTACAAAATGTTAGAGAGGAATACACAAGTGAGTAATGACTTGGAATAGAACCATCAGAAATTAGCAAGAGAAAATGAGTTAATATTTTAATATTTGCATCTTTACATATGAATGAGAAATAAAACAACTACTACGATTTAGTATGCCTCAACTCCGAGCTAGTTGGGCAGAATTAGAAATATAAAAAGGTTTGTTTTTTGAGAATATATAACAGGTCTTCTCTTAATTTTGAGAGACATACATATACCTCATGATTCTCATTTATCCTAGGTGTTTTGCCAATTCTATTGTTTATAAATTGTTGTTGTGTCATTAGTTTTGTGTATGAGTTTTTTTCGTTTGACCCTTTTTCATAAAGCACGGGATTTAATTTCACATTCACTTAAAGTCCAAACGAACTTTGACGCTTTTCACCATTGACAACACAAGCAGAGAACCCATCTAGCAAAGCTGAAAGGAAACGATAATTATCGAATTCACAGATGAGATAATTAAGTAACCATAGCATATAGAATTATAAAGTAACACACCTAGAAAACTGCATACCTTGATGCAGCAGAGACCTCGTTATCATTACCAACTTTACAGGACATCAGATAAACAACAGCAAGGAGCATTCTCAAGATGCCTTCTTCAGCCAAATTTACATGAGCAAGCATTTCCAAAGACCTGTCCATAAATAAACAAACATAAGATATTATTCCATGCCATGTTGTCTCTAAAAGTCTTCCAGAGACGAACCTAGAACTGATGTTTTAGAGATGACTGGCTGTAAACCAAAAACAATTCATATCCAGTTTTGTCTATTGAATAATCTTGTAAGATGAATCTGAGCCATGAAGCAGTATTATCGTTGCTTAATATTTTATGAAGTTTCAAGGTAATTAGCTAAGTTATTTCTTTTAGTTTTATTCAGTCTCCATCTCCTGTACAGCTGGTCCAAATGAGTCTGCCAAAGTAAATAGTTTCGGCACCTATTGGTCTTGGTGCCTTAGCCAGTAACATATCCTCCTCACTATTACTTTTCTTTTGGCTTTACATACCATAAAGCATAGTTAGATAAATCAACATGTTGAATATAAATCAGGATAGCTAAAGCATCAGAGTTCTTATATTTAAGGTAGTATTTTATTACAAACAACAAGAACAACAACATACCCAGTTGAATCCCACAAGTGGGGTCTGGGGAGGGTAGAATGTACGCAGACCTTACCACTACCTCGTATAATAGAAGTAGAGAGGTTGTTTCCTGGGAACCCTCGACTCAACAACCCATAAGCAGAATAAACTAAGGTAGTATTCTATTGATTAGTAAAATTACTTGTCTGCTGCCCTTCATCACACAATAAATTCGTAACTGCATTTTCTTAAGAGTGGCACAAACCCACTTGTAGGATAACACTGGCATGTTGTTATTTTATTCCTATTATTATGCTAAGAAAAGGAAAAATAAAGTCTCCTAAAATCGTGTTAATTAATTAACACAATCAACAAGAGAGTGTAACCATCTCATCTAAAAGCTTAAAATGTCACGGAGAACACATTTGGTTTTAACTTAATTATTTATTTTTGAAACTTAAAAAAAATAAAATCCACTATTTTTTTTAATCAAGTAAAGAATAACTCCACTAATAAAAGGGAAATACTCCCATTTACATGTAGTAAATCAAAAAAAGGAGAGAACCTACAAAACAAATGATTCTTTTACAATGGACACCCATTCATCCGTATGACTAGCAATCTCATCAATGCACCAATAATGAGGGATAAACGATTATTCTTCAAATGGACAAAATCATGTTCAATTCCTTAAAAGAAATTCTATTTCTTTCTCTCCGCACTACCAACATAAGAGCTAATGTGCCTTCTCTTGCATCTTCTAAATGCCTAACTGAACAAAGTGTCCTTTATCGT
This sequence comes from Solanum rostratum, assembly GCA_029948455.1. NCBI lineage: Eukaryota > Viridiplantae > Streptophyta > Magnoliopsida > Solanales > Solanaceae > Solanum > Solanum rostratum. Next base: position 7,643,728 of record CM057053.1, on the reverse strand, counting down.
CCCGGCATAGTCCACGGTAGTCAAAACGATCTCAGAATCACTCACTATGACCTTGAAGTAACCTAACAATGTAGTAGAAGGTGATCCACATTCTCACCCAAGTTTCTGCACAAAAAGCACAAATTAATATTGGTGATCCTCCTTTTTCTCAGATTTTCTGCCATCAAAATTGCTCCTCTAGTCCACAGACATACAAAGAAACATCTTCTTGGTGCCCAGTAAATCCAAATAGCATCATGCGGGAAAATCGACTCATCTTTGGTGAGCATCTCAGTATAATGGGATTTTACTGAGAAAAGACCACCATTCCCAAATTTCCATCTCTAAAAATATGAAATTTCTAAGGAATAGAGTTTGTTTGTAGAGTATCTCAAGAAAGTTTTGAACTTCCTCTTATCTCTCAATCTTGACGATTTCTCCTAAATTGAAGATCCCAAGAGCACTTCATCCTTGTTCTTTTGTAATAGTGGGATTGTCACCTTCTTGTGGTATGAAATACTATGACCGTTGGATATGTGGCTCTCAATGTGCTATCCCCGTATCACCCATGCACCCAACAACAAATTCTACTCTCATTCCCTACCTTGAAAGATAGTTTAGTACTAAGTTCCTCAAACCCCTTAACGATATTTCTCCAAAGACTGCAACCAAAAGTAGTAATGTGTTCTAGTGCTCCATCCTCTTCCATAACTCTCATATGTTTTCATTATCACCTCTCTCTATAGTCCCTGGTCCTCTATTCCAAATCAATAAAGCCACTTTCCTAGCAAAGCACTATTAAACACCAAAAGATCTTTTTACTTAATTATCTCTTCAACACGCTCTCTCAAGTGCACGCCTGAATCTTTTTCAAAGGCAAGTATGTGGAGATTCTGTTGACAATAGATGGCAGTGAGACTCGAAGCCAGTGTTGTGAAAAGCGCTCGCTTCATCGCCTTTAGCGCGCTTAAAGCAAAAGGTTGGCGCTTATATTGATTGAAGCAAGAAACACAGGAAAAAGTGCACACTTCTACTATTGAAGCGTGAAGCGTGAAGCGCGAAGCGCACTTCTTTTTGAAGCAACAAAAGGCTCGCTTAAACTATTTAGGGGATTCTTTTTTAATTTTATTTTCTAAAAATAGCTAAGACTAAAAATTAGCCAAATATTTTGCCCTGCAAGTTCTTCTGCGACTCCAGTCTCCAGGTAAGTTGCTCTTTTTCTTCTCCTCCTCCTTCTCTTCTTCTCAGTTCTTATTTTGTTTCTGTGCGTCTTCTTCTACTAGGGGTTTCCTTTTTCAGTTCTTTTCAGTTTCTCTACGCTTCTGTTTATATTTTATAGCGCATATTATGCTCTGTTTTATTTTAAAAAAAAATTGCTGCTCTGTTTTCTTTTTTTAAAAAAGAATTAGTGTGTATTTTTTTGTTCAGAGACTAATCACTGCTGTTTTTGGCTTTTTGCTGGTAGTAAATTGTATTTTATCTATGCATATCTAATATTTTTATTTTTATACTAAATAGCACTTTATTTGAAAAAAGTGTGCACTTTGCTTCAAGCTTCTCGCTTCTATGAAGCGGGCCCTCGTCGCTTTTTTCCACTTCTCTGCTCGAAGCCAAGGCCTCTGTCGACTCTAAGCTAAGTACACACATGCTCATCTCGATAAGAAGACTAGACTTTGTTTGCTAGGGCAGCTAAAGCTCGTTTAGGTGTACCTCTCTTGTTTATAATACCAGTTAACCTTATCACAAAAAAAGCTAGTTTAGGCTTCTCGATCAGTATTGATCCATTGTGTTAGCCAGCGAAAGTGGACATGCATTCATTGCTTCCATGCTCCTAGTTTTCCATTGCATTGAGTAAGGTGATGTCCTGTGGTCTTTCCTCCAAAGGCCTCATACCATTAGGAGTAGTCTTATACTTGATATGTAGCTTCCCTTTTTTTCTCAACTACCAATAGAGAACTAATATAGGGCTTTATGTACAACAATCTCCCCCTCAAACTAAGTTCTAGTTCCCCATTAACAAGCCCCTTGAACTATGTTTCACATGGCCCTTCACCTCATGGGCTTATCAAGAGATTTAAAGTGTACCACTCACGTTGTCTGAGTATTTATGGCCAGCGAAGCCCATATATGAGCTTCTTTTTGGGTGCGCATCTCCAAGCCCTGCAAAGGCAATAAACTGAGTCCTATGCCATCAACTCGGACATCTCCATACTCGTCCTGTTGAACGATAGGTTTTGATACTATGTTATAATGTTACCATCTCATCTAAAAGCTCAAGCAAGAAAGCACATTTGATACCTCTTTAACACTAATAAACTTGAGGAACTACTCAAATACCATTTTGCAAATGAGGAGATAATATGAATTCCCATTTGACCCGAAGAGTTTCTCAAAGTATTCAATTGGAGACAATAACCAGAAGTAGAACATTATAACCGTTTTTAAAAAATCTAAAAGTGGAAGAGAAACTTGCAGACAATATCTAGCCCTCAAAAGTACCGTCTTGAGTAAAAAATAATATACAGACATGTTTTAAGTTTAAAAAAATAATGTACAGACTAGGAACAGCTCTTTAATTTTTTAGCATATTACGTAAAAAAAATTACAAAAACCTCAAAAGATTTTCAGCTTCCTTTTAGACTCGGGTACAACAAATAACGGAAAACAAGGCAGAGGGATAAAGATCTTCCCAGTAACACTTTCTGAAGTACAACTCATTTGTATATCCCAATAGAAGTACCAGTTAAGTTAAAATGCCCTGATCTTTAGTACCACATGCTACTCATTTATATAGCCACTCTACTAATTAGTCCCAAAATAAGCTAATCAAACTTACTTTTCAATCTCCTCGAATTTTAGGTATTCCAGTGCCAGCTGCAAGTTCCGAATCCACGTAACACTCAAGTCCCATCCTGCAAAATTTTGTGAAAGGACATCATACTTCCTGCATATCATGATATTCTTCTTCTCCAATGAAGAACAAAAGGTACTAAGCCAAAATCAATGATATTTCAAATTTTTAATTTTACTAAAGACAGCAGCAGTATTTATGATTCCCATATTAACACTAAAGCATGTGCACAAACTGTAAAATCCAACTAGAACAAAGTAGAAATTAGGACATTGACAATTGGCCAAATAAACTCTTAAGGGGCCGTTTGGTAGCTGATTAGTATTATATAGGTAAATTATTCCATCTTATACTCCGCATAAGATAATACACCAATTCCCTCACAACTTACACATGTATTAGTTATGCAGGGTGCTAAATTACAAACCAAACGTCATATTAATTTCAAAAATGAGTAGCTTATTTCCTAACTAGCAACCAAACATTGCACAACTTCTACATAAATCAATACATGAATAAGTTGTTTCTTTTCCCCAGACCCCACTTGTGGGATTTCACTGGGTATGTTGTTGTTGTTGATGAATAAGTTGTTTCTTTACTGCCTACCAAACGACCCTAAAAGGACATATTTATCTGTTAATTTGGAAGCAGTCAACTTCATGAAGGAGCCAAAACGGAAGCCAAGTAAAAGAGTATTTCAACTTCAAGGAATTACCATTTTCTAAGCATAATTCATATGCCACTTCAGGCCCTTCATACAAGAGAGCTTTATCCAACACCTCCACTTTCCATGGAGAAAAAGATCTTTTTCTGCTTTCAAACTCATGAAGCTTATGGTCTCCGTACTTTGAACCAGCACTATAACAAGATTGTCGGTATCCAATTGCTTCTACCGGACAGAAATTTGAAGGAAGAGATAGATGAGGCAGAACTACAGCAATACCGTCCTTTGTGACCAAATACAAATAACCCTGAAAACTACAACCTATAGCTTCATCCACTATGGCATCCCAACCTTGGATGTTATAGCTGCTGTCATCATTTATTGTCATGTTCACATTTAAACTAGAATGAACAAGTCGACACTTCCCATTTTCCCCAGAACATTTTCCCTTCACTAGCCGAGTGATCCCAAAAGGAGAAAAACAAACAACACCATCTTCTTTAGATCCATCTATAGCAATGAAAACTTTTCTACTATGGCATGCCTGTACTCTACTACCAAAAATCCTATTCTTATTTACATCAAGAGCATCAGATAGGCTACTTCCATATGAGCCATACTTCCTTTCCTTGTGTATATTACCAGCAAAAGGAGACTCTCTAACAGTGGATGATGTTCTTTGTTCCTTCCCTCCGAAAAAATTGGAAAAGACCCTTTGATAGCCAATTTCAGCGGCACCAGCCTCCCAAGCAACCAACATTCCATCACTCAATTGTTGAGGGTGTAATTTCTCAAGTGAACAATACTTCTTTGGTATATGGTCATCTACATGTATTACATATGTTAAACCAAATTCATCGATCACACAAAATGTCAAGGAATGGGAAATGACAAGAAGCCGTTTGAACCTTCTTCTACCAACAAAATCTCCTGCTTGATTGATAAGCTGACTACATTTTGAAGATGAACTCTTTTGTTCTTGAGATACTAAGGAAGGAGAAACCCCACAAATATTTAACAGATCTAGAGATGCTATATGTTCACCGGTTAATGCAATGTAAATAGAGACTACGCCAGAAACATTAAGACAAATAAGAAAAGCATGAGAAAATCTAAACTCTGGCCACTCAATTGCTGGCCTGCCCTCGAGGCATTTGCCCACTGTCACCGAGCAAACCCACTGCATTCCCCAATTAATTAATCTGGCCACTGCAACTAAAACTTTACAGCCTGTTCCATCATCATTATTTGTGCTCTCAATTTGAACATCTTCCTTTGTATTTAAGGCAAACCCAATCAAGCATTGTGCATCATTAGAGAACACTCTGAAACATTTGTAAGAACTTCGCATCCGACCAACTAGAGCATCAGGAGACATCTGCATGGAATCTGCAGATATACTGTCTGCATGATCTTCAGCCGAGATATTACCCTTCTGTTTGTCATGTGATATAGGACAACCATCAGATAGAAATTCCAATAGCTGTGGACAACTGAGAAAATTACTGAATGAGACGACTGAAGCAGAAGAAGGAAATGATGATTTATCTGGGAACTTTGTATACACTGTTCCATCAGACTTTATTGTTTCAACTTCAGTCAAATAAGTACGCAACCATCTTTTCACTCCAAAACTTTCAGATGACACCTCCTTTTGCCCCTCCATAGAACAACTATTCGCTCTTGCCCCAGTTACACTAGACCAGCTCATGTCACTGACACCCAGGGAGTCATTGGACTGCATGGTGGAGTCACCAGTTCCTGATAGTTGAGAGGCTGTTGACGGCCCCCACTCCACCCATAATCCTTGACCTACACCGTCTTGTTTTGTGGATGTTATTAACTCGCTCATCATATAGGATTGACAAAAAGCATGGACAATTACCCCCTCATTGCCTAACACAAAAAGCAGTTCTTTGAAAGGAACATTGTCATGTTGACTACATAAATCTTCACACCTACCCCAAGCCACTGTTCTTACATCAGAAATAAAAGGGAAAGAGATAAATCCAGTAAAATCAACTTCCTTTGTTTTTATGTTACATGTATCCATCTCAATGGACTGTGAAGTGCTCTGACAATCATCCCCCAACTCTATTTTACCAGGAAACATGCGCTCCAGTGAGCAAGAAAACAAAGCATCATGATTCTGGACATTCTTAGAGCTTTGTGGATCCTTAATACTTTTACCTGCAAGGAACATGAATCTATTAGAGGTGAATATAAAATCTCCATTGCTGAAGTGACAGGTAAGTTAAATATATTCACATTTACCCAATGGAAGCAGCAAAGCTTCATATTGATATGAAAGTAGCAACAATAACTCCCGTCTTGGAGAAATAAAACCTTCACAAAAGTCTGAAAGGTTGACTTGGACTCGCGAGGACCCCCATTTCTGCAGCTGCAGTATTGCAGGATCTTCACCACCATAGGCAAACTCCATGCCAGCCCTATGCAAAGGGATAACAAAAAATAAGCAAAGGCCAAAAGAAATGATAGCCATGATGCATTGGCAGTTGGAGGTAACAAATTCATGAAAGAACACGATAACATGTTAATAAACGCCCATGAAATTTGTTAGAGGCTGAAGACATGATCGACTTTCTTAGTCATTTTCAAAATCTGTAATGGTTCCATTGATGTTCTAGCCTCTGTATTTTTTGCTTGCATATGCCAATAATACACATACATTATCAACCCCTAAAAAGCCCATGAAAAGTTAGAACCAATTAGATGATAGAAGATGCTTTTCCAGTTAGCACACAAGATCATAATGACAATTCAATTAGGAAAGGAAATCAGTCAAGTAAGAGAAAAACGGCACACTTAATATTACTATCCCTTAAGGAGAAAAGTACAAAAGACTCCACAATGGACACTCAACCTCCCTTCTTTCCCCTCTATCCTTTATGGACAATATTATGGCTATGCTTGAAAATAAGCCTAATCAAAGAAGCCCCTCTTTTCCTAATGCTAATGCAGACTTATTTTATGACACGAAAATGCAGAATATGATCTAAGAATATACTTATAAGAAAGTGGAGCAATTGTGACCACTACCCAACACAAAATTAATGTATTGAGATTAACAAGCACAGTGTCAGATGACTGCACAATGAACATCATCCCTTACATTCTCAGCTGGCCTTCTGGAACACATCACATGGCAATGATTTAATTGACAACACCTTCAAGCCTACTCCAAAGCACTACTTTTTCCTGACCTTAAGCGGGCTTGTTTTCGTACATGTTCACAGGTAAAAAGAGATTATTTGGGAGATGCATCAAAAGCTGACAAGTCTCTCTGTTCGGATGAATGCAATGGTGGATCCACTACTATCAAACCATCTGTCCTGCCTCAAGTACTCTCAGATTATCCTACTGAATTGGTATGTAGGCAATGGGACAAAAGGGGGATCTTATTTTAAAGAAGGAAATTGTGTCTTGAGGGGACAAGGTTTCACGGATATAGTCAAAGGATGAAATCAGTCAGAGGCCTGATTATTCTTGGCATAAAAGCTTAAAATGTTGAAACAAAGTGCCAGAATGGAATGTGAACAATTTCTGTAATAAGAAGAAAAAAAGAGTGGTTTACTGGAAAGGCTAAGAAGGTTGGAAATCCAATAGAATGCACAAATATTAAACTGAACAAAAAATGACAGAGAAGGCTCCAATCTTGATGAAATTGCAAGAAAGAGAGAGAGAGAGAGAGAGAGACAAAATGGAGAAGATATCCTGCTGAAAAAGTTGAGATGTTTATTACTAAAGCACTTCGCAGGTTTTCCAACCACACACCAGAGATGCAGTCAGATTGAAAAGTTAAAGGTTGCAAGGGAAATCAAGGATAATCAAAACAAAACTATAGATGAAATTCTCAAGTCTTACCAGTAACTTTACAGAGAACAGAAAGCTATGGGTCTCCAGAAAATCAAAAGAGGAATAAACTTGGTTGTGAAAGTCCTTCACTTTAGAGGAATTGTTACAGACAATTAGAAGTTGCGAATGGAACTGTTATGGATGGGATAGTTTTAATATGGCTCCTTTTAGGGCATGTTTGGAAAGACAAACTGGTTATTGTATTTGGTGTAATTGGGTGTAATTACATTGTTTGTCCTGTTTGGTTGGACAGGTAATTACACAGTCAACGGGTAATTGGGTGTAATAATCAGCGTGTAATTACACTCTCCAATTCACAGGGGAGGCTGTGAATTGTTGGTAATTATATAGTGTAATTACAGGTTGTTTATTTTTTTCAATTTCTTTTTTTATTTCTATTTTTGTTTTTTTCTTTTAATTTAATTTTTTTATTTTTATTATTTTAAATTATTTTAATTTTTATTATTTTTTTAATTTAGAACATTTTAAATTTCATTTGTGTTAGTAGTATATGACTTAATATTTTACATTACAAGCCATTTATTTTCTAATTAGATTTGATAGATTATCCTTTTGTCAAATATTTTAATAATTTTTCTATAACATCATATTTACAATATCTATAATTTTGTCAAACATTGTATTTCATATGTTCAAATAAATTTGTGCTTTTAGTTTTTATGATTAATTTAATCAAAATATAAAATTTTGAAAAATATAGATTGAATTTTTTAATAGTTAAGAACATATGTTTACTAATTAACATATTTTCGAAAGACAATATATGTCTTAAATATTTAATTTAATTTAAAATATTATATATAAATATCCTTATTTGTCAAATATAAATTTTTAATTTTAGATAATTAACTTTTATTATTAAAATTTAACATAACCTTGTAATTACGCTTGTACAATCAAATAGCACACTTGTGATTACAGTGTAATTACATTGTGGCAAACAAACAGTATACAATAGTTACTAGACTGTGTAATTACTAGGGTGGTAATTACTCTAGTAATTACATCAATTCGAGATTACTACCCTAATAATTACACCAATTCCAATTACCAGGTGGCTTTCCAAACAGACCCTTAATGAAGTAAGACATACCATTAACAGGCACCAAGTAAATGCACTGAATAACAGTAGCAAAAATAATGCTAGCTCCAGCATAACAAGGTGTTTTTATTATTTTTTTTTTAATTAGTAATGCAAGGATAACAAGGTTTTAATACAGCTTTTATAGAAAACAGTTCCCAAGAGTAAGGCTAGAAATTAAGAGGGCAATCTGAGTTTTTCCATTAATATGACAGATTTGGATAAAAGCTTAGATGCATGATATATTGGATTGATTATTAAGAGAATGGATCCTTTTAACAAAAGAGACTACAAGATGCGAAGAGTATATAAAATCCTACTTAAAAAAGACTTGTAATATAGTGTCTATAAATAGGGTCTCGATGTAATGATATAGATACACAATGCAATATTATTATTCTCTTATATTTCTCACATGATATCAGAGCATTGGTGAGCATCTGGTAAAAGAAAATTAGGTCAGAATAGCCATCATGCGACAAATTCTAGCAACCTTGTACCCATCCGTGCCGTGTGAAAACCAACACCACCATAGAATTCCCACCCTCTCGCAACCATAACCCAGAAAATACCACTAGCAGAAAACCTTTCACGCACCATCGGAAGAGCATTCTCCAATGAAATCTACACCACACGACGGGGGCGTATGAGCCTCTTTACAGACACTTGCTCCAAGGCTTTTAATCTCCAGTCTGGCGCCTACTAGTTTCAACCCTAACCATATGTTTTCTTCAAGCTAATCACTATTCCAATGACTCCAACATTGTTTTCGAGCACTTATTCAGTAGATTTTTTAGTAGGGTCTCTCCGTCATTCTGACCCTACCCATATAACTTTTTCCTAATTTTGACCATTTTTTATGTTCAGGTCTGATTTTCCAACAACAGAAACAAGTTTTCTTTAGATTCCGACAACAATTTATTATTTTACAGATTTTAGGCTACAAAATTTTGATTTCACAAGATGTCTTTTGGCAGTTGATATTTTAGGCTCCAAATTACAAAAACTGAAAGTTCAAACCTTACGATAATTTCAAAACTGTTAATGGGAAGCTCAAACTATTAGCTTGAGCCTCCTTTGTTGAGCTATGGTACAAAAGTCAAGGTGTTCAAGACCATTTGACAAACAATGTTTGTGTAGTAGATGAAAAGGCAGATGCAAAAGCCAAAATAAAATAAAAGAAGGCTGATGCTCAATAATATTCTCCTATGACATTTTAGATTGATTCCAAATTGATGCTCTAGGTTCGCTCATTCCAGAACATGTTATTCGGTTTGGGAAAAAGATCATGTCTTTTACACTAATGACTTAGTTGATGAGAATTACTTCTCCAACAAAAAAGTAAAGCCAAATTTCTCTAGGTTATTATCTCAATTGCAATAAAATGCAACCGAGTTAAGTATGACTTTTGCTAGAATGAAAATTGAATTTGTGTGATAAGAGAAAGCTGTTAATTCAGGTTAATTCAGGGTAAACCCAGTCCAATGGCCCTCAAAAATTGTTTGCACCCAATGGGTTTTTAAAGAAATAGAAATTAATAGTCTTAGAATCTAGTTTTAAAAAAAAAAGTTTAAATGATTCCGTGATAACTTTTTCATCTTCTCCATCATTAAAGATATTATGTAAATTAACATATTACTGAACCTAACCTCATCTCTATGATTTGATATCTCAGATTACCAACTTAACGAAACAATAATCTGATATTTCTACTTACAAGGGACTGGTACTAGCAAACATGGAGGAATTTCAAATATTGATAGGAGTCAATATGAACATGAAAAAATAACAAGAGCACAAACAAGCATTGTTTCTAGTTCTTACACATGTTGGACTTCTTACTGACCACGATTCAGTGGTTTATCAAATTTTAGTTAGTACTACGTTTCCCATAGTTGATGAATTATTCTCTCATTTGCTTCGTCTTGGCCGGCTCCCGGTCATAAAGTGGTTTCATTACACATCATTGACTCATCTATTCTCGCATCTCAGACATAAAAAATGAACATCTTAGTCCATGGTGAATCGATGAGGAAGAGATCGTTTTGGAAAATCTTGACCCAAGTGTAGTTATTGTCAAAGGCTAAGACACACTCATAAAAATCTTGACCCAAGTGTAGTTATGATCCTATTGCTCAAAAGAAATGTGAGTTCCTTCAATTCCTCCCGTATCATGCAAGTAGACAGACATCTCCACAAGTAGCCTCTAATGCCAACCTGATCAGCCATCCAATAATGCTTTATCACTCAAACAAAATATGATGAGTTCCTCCCATATCAAATAAGCAAGACATCTCCACAGGTAGCATCGGTTGCTTAGCTTGATGCTTTTGTTGCTGGTAATTGTTTTGCTTGTGTTTCACAATCTAATACTCTTGGATCATGGGTCAGGAACAGGTTTCTGATCATATTTCTGGTAACTAATCACTTCTCACTTATATCTAATATTGTTTATTTACAATCGCTTTCGGCAAATACTTTAGCCAATGGGATCCAAAAAAACTAAAAAGAGTTGGACAAGCCAAGCCTCTATCTTCTGTCACTCAAAACTTTGTTCTTTAGGCACCTGATAGTCCTTTAAATCTTGAATTTGCTAGTGCCTTACATCGTGCCATAACATTTTTGATGATTTTTTCTCATACACGATCGTAGTACGGGGCAGATGATTGGCATAAGATATGAATGGCCTTCACTATCTTACCTCTTCAAACTCCTCCACAGTATGCTCCGTTACAAAACCTTCGGACCTGGTTCACAAACGTTTGAAACATCCAAGTCTATGCTAGCGAAAGAAGATGATGCCTAGTTTGTCTAATCTATCCATATTAGATTGTGAACCATGTCAACTGGGAACGATACCCCCTCACTACATTTTTACATAGTGCCAAGGGTCTTTCAAAGTATATTTATTCATTAGTTCATTCTAATACATGGGATTCTAGTATAGTCAATTCAACCATAGAATTTCATTATTTTGTTAGTTTCATTTATAATTATTCAAGACTTTCTTGACGAAAGATCATCCTAAGCTATTTTCTATATTCAAAAGTTTTTGTGCTCAAATACAAAATCTATTTGGTGTTTCTATTCATATTATTCGTAGTGATAATGCCTTAGAATATTTAGCCTCCCAGTTTTAATAGTTTATAACTCATTAAAGAATTATTTTACGATTCTTTTCTTAAAATTACCTCATTAAGGAATTATTCACTAGACATCTTGTTTGTACACCCCTCAATAGAACAGGGTAGCGGAAAAAAAATTGGTCTCATTGAGGCTGCTTGCACTCTTCTCATTGAATCCCATGTTTCGCTGCATTTTTTGGGTGACGCAACCCTCACATCTTGTTACTAATTAATAGAATGCCCTCTTCCATTAAGAATTAGATTCCCTAATCTATATTGCTTTCTCAATCACATCTCTACTTCATCAACCTCGTGTCCTTGAAAGCACATGTTTTATTCATACTTAACCTCAAGAAAAAATAAATTAGCTCCTCGTGCTCTCAAATGTTCTTCTTGGTACTCTCGAATTTAAAAAAGATATTGTTACTATTCACATGATCACGTCAATTCCTTATTTCAATCAATGTCACGTTCTTTGAATTTAAGTCTTACTATACATTTTTTGATCATCCAGATATCTTTAAGGTCTTAGACATGCATAGATAGTGGATTAATGCCAAGGCCGCAGATCTTACCTATATTGAATGTTGAGAAATCTGCGATTACTTCTACATCAACAGTTGTAGTGCCACCACTCTTGACTTATCATCATCGCCCGCATCCAACATTAAGCCGTAATAATTCATGTCATATGCCGAACCTTGATCCTACTACAGGCTTACCTCCTCTTAGCAAACCGATAATCTTTTCTTTGAGTTATCACAGTCTATCCACCCCATTATCCTTTGTATCATTTTTGTCCTCTATTTTCATCCCTAAGACTATACGTGCAGCACTTTCTCATCTAGGATGGAGACAGGCTATGATTGTCGAGATGTCTACTTTCTATACAAGTGGTATTTAGGAGCTTACTTCCCTTCCTGCATGTAAATCTACTATAGTAATAATTTCTCTCCCGTGGCTAAAATAGTATTGTCCATCCTTTTCTATCTAATGGTTGTTGTTCGTCATTGTCCTCTTCATCAGCTAGGCAATAAGAATGTTTCATGAACGAGACTTGAGGAAGAAGTCAATATGAAACAATCACCTAGTTTTGTTACTCAGGGAGTCTAATAGCCTTGAATGTCAACTGTGCATGTCACTTTATGTTTTGAAACAGTCTCCTCGAGCCTGGTTTGGGAAGTTCAACACAATAGTTCAAAAGTTTGGCATGACTCAGTGGAGCTGATCACTTTGTGGTTTACCAGCATTCTACACCAAATTTTTTTATTTATTTGATGATTCATGTTGATGATATTGTTATTATCAATAATTGTCAAGATAGTATCACCAACTGAAGCAACATCTCATTCAGCATTTCTAGACTAAAGACTTCGACAAACTAAAATATCTTTTAGGTATTAAGGTTGCTCAGTGCCTCAGTCCAAATCAAATATTGTTTTTTCTCAATGCAAATATGCCTTAGACATTATTGAGGAGACAAGAATGATCGGATGTATACCCATTAACTCTCCTATGAATCCGAATGCTAAACTCCAGCCAAGACAAGGTGAGCCACTCAGTGATCCTCGAAGGTATAGGCGGCTGGCTGAGAAGTTAAATTTATCTCACAGTGACTACACCTAACATTTCTTTTCTTGTGTGTTTTGTAAGCCAGTTTATGACTTCCCCTGGGATAGTCATTGGGATGCAGTTCATATTCTGCGATATATAAAGTCAGCTCCACGTAAAGGATTACTCTTCGAGGATCAAGGCCATGAGCATATCATTGGATATACATATGTTGATTGGGCAAGATCACCCTTTGATAGACATTCTACAATCGGATATAGTGCTTTAGTAGGAGGTAATTTGGTGTGTCCTAAAAAAGTAAGAAACAGAGTATGGTTGCTTGATCAAATACAGAAGCAAAATATCGAACAATGATTATAGCAACGGAGAATCTAGTTAGGATCAAACAATTGATGAGAGCACTTAAATTTGGAGAAACCGATCACGTGGAAAATGTGTGTGATAATCAAAGGGTCCTTCATATGGCATCAAATCCAACATTTCACGAGGACTAAGTACATTGAGATTGACTGTCACTTTATCAGATAAAAGATACTCTCAGGAGATATTATTACAAAATTTGTGAAGTTGAGTGATCAACTTGCACATATCTCCACCAAGCCCCTTACAGTCCTCGTATCAATTACTTATGAAGTAAGTTAGGTACATATGACTAGTATGCACTTGCTTGAGAGCAAGTGTTAGAATAGGAATAGGAACAAAAAATTAGTATATAAAATTCTACTTAAAAAAAGATTGTGATATAGTGTCTATAAATAAGACCTCAATTTAATAATACACGATTCAATAATATTTTTCTCTTATATTTCTCACAATTTAGTCTCTTCTTCTAACTTTTTCATTTTTTCTTGATTTCATCATTTGTTGATAATCTATTGTCAAGATGGTTATGTAACTAATACTCCCTCCATCCCATTTTATGCGGTACCCTTTAACTTGACATGGTGTGCAAGGAAAAAAAGGACTTTTGAAACTAGTAATCCGATGGATAACAAAATCTTCTTTTGCCTTGGAGGCAAATCTTATGACATCACTGAATCTGAATGGAAATCAGGGATTTGGTATGACTAGATCAAAAGTGCAAGACACCACATTAGCAAAATGATACTCGGCAAGGGAGCCATGTCTTGGATATGCAGAAGGCTCAGGAGGCATATGAGAACAGAGGAAAGACCTTCAAGTCTTGGAAATGCAAAGATAACACACCCACATTTTCGTAGCAAAAGTTCATTCAATATGGAAGATGTGTCTCAATGATTACTGTTAAAGAAAATGACAGAGCAGTAATTATCTTACCAGAAAACACACTCAATAAGGGATAGAATATTCTAGATGCAAAAATAGAAAATTTCATTCATAATAATCACACAACATTAATTACAAACAAGTAACCTAGACTCCTCAACCAAACCAGAGGAGAGAAGAGCTACAAAGAGATACTTTTCCAGAACAAATGGACTAAGAGAACTGGACAGATTCTTGGTGGGGAGTTTCACAGGAGATGAGACAACCCAACTCGTAACGACATCAGGAGATGGACTCAACAAACTTGGAATGGAGCCCAAGGAGTTGGAATGGACTCATTTTGACAACCACGCTATATTTTTGTTGTTATTGTTTCTCTTACCCTCCCCAAACCCCAGGATTTTACCGGGGATGTTGCTGCTGATGTAATTCCACCACTCAATACTTTGTCCAAAGAGGTTCTATAGAACAAGGGTTACACTAAATCTCAACTATCCCAACTCTGTCATACAGTCCCTAACCAAACAAAAAAAACTCCAGGTCAAACAAATAGGCACCTAAATGGCTGAGGGTCAATTAAGTAGGTTGAGAACATGAGGTAGATTCCTTCCATTTGCCCTATCCTTAGTAATTCTTGTTGATGGGAGGTTGTAGGTATCCTTTGCAATTAGTCGAGGTACACATAAACTAGCCGGGACATCATATTCCACTATTCTTGAGATTCTAATACAGCAAATTAGTTTCAAACTCTTCAAAAAATGAATCAAATTCAGTCAGCTGCAAGATTTGCAAAAACCCCAAACTTTCTAAACCAAATCAAAAAACTAAAATAGACCCAGACACCAGATTTCAAAAGGGGTCTTCAATTACAACGATTTTTATAAAAACAAACATAAAACAAAAGCAATCAACGATTAAAGCCTTAACAGTTTTATCAAACTTTGAACTCATAACTTGAAAAGAAAAAAGAGCGAGAAGAAAACCTGAAAAGGGTAGAGTCTAATCGATCTATTGTTGGCAGCAGCTGTGTTGTTTGAAGGCTCTGCTTCTCATAGTCTTCTCTCTTTGCCTTCTTTATCTCTCACAATTCGAACCAGAAAAATGGTCGCTTTTGCACGATCTCAGAAATAATATTTTATGTAGTTAACCATATATTCAGTTGATTTTTCCTTTTTTTTTTTCTTTTTTGGTAGAAAACTCTATTTATTTATTTCTAGAAAATGACAAATATTCCCTCATTTGTTGAAGACTTAAGCAATAAGCTATCAGAATATTTCATGGTTGGGATAAAAATTGATTCAAATTAAAAAAATAAAATCAAGTTTATTACAAAAATAGGTCATATTTGAGTTTAATTAAGTTTGATTTTATATTTTAATAATCGATAATATTTTTTTTTTGTTTAAAAAACTTAAAGAAATAATCGAATATAGTTATAGTTATAATTTGTTTATAAAAGCAAACACTGTGTATATGAGTATTTATGACAACTCATAGTAGAATTAAAAATGTCATTGTCACTTTCTTATTTTTGAAGTTTTATTCAAAACAAATTTTAGTGGTAAAAAATTTAGTAAAGTCAATCATTTTAATTATTTTTAAAAAAATAAATTATTATCTTTTTTACCTTCTGAATGAATTTAAACAACTGAACGAAATCTAATCGGAATCAATAACAACCAAATTAATTTGCATGTATTATATTTGGTTTAGTTTGATTTTGATAATTTAAAAGTTAATTAATGAGCTTGATTTCTTTTATTTGATAAAAGGAAAAAAAACCCAAAAATATATATATATCAAATCTTACAATTTGCAACACAAAAAAACTGCATTTACCATTAAAAAGATTTTTTTAAAAAAAGAAAAAGAAAAAATTACTCCTCAAAAATTTAGAAATAGCTAAAAAGTAGTAGAAACTACAAAAATTATATTATATCTCTAAAAATAAAACTTTCTGCTCATTTTTTCCATAGATTGCACCAAATATAATAGACACAAATAAATAAATACTTTACGAAAATTAAAAAAAAAAAAAAACTTTTTACAGGCTCAAAATCTACCCTCAAAATTGTTGTATACATATTTAAAGGACTTTTTAAATATGCCCTCAAATATTGGGACCATTTTTGTCATTTTCTCATATTATTTGATAACTTTTTTTTATTTTTTTATTTTGTTTGTAATAAAAGCCATGAAAGATATTATTTCACAATTTAGCATAGGGTACATTGGAAAGTTGTAGAAAGGCATCTTTTTGATTCCTTAATCTTTTGGCTTTTAGCATAATGTGGAAACATGTGAAATTTCTTTTTCGTCTTTTTAAAACTTTAGGTTAGGAAAAATATTTATTTTTCTTACGGCAGAACAAAAACATACTCAGTGGAATTCCACGAGTTATATCTAGGGAGGGTAAAATATATGCAGGTTTTATCACTATCTCATAGAGATAGAGAGGCTGATTTTTGAGAACCCTCCTCAAATTAACATATCAAGGTAATATTTTATTAATAATTTGTGAACAAGAAAAAGTGAAATATTAATCGCTCAAATTAACACCAATAAATCTATTTTATCAAAAAAAAAAAACACTTTATTCTTTAGTACTCTACTATTTATTAGGTTGATTTTCAAGATTCAAATTAGTTTATTGATTATTGCAACAATAAAGATAAAAGTAGTAATTTTCAAGGGGTAAAACTCATAATTACGAAAACAATCGAGTTAATTTTACAAGCGTAACAAACATGTAGTTAATATAGAGACAAAAACTTTTATTAGTGTATAATTATCTCCATGTAATCACTATCTTAAATAATCATAAATTGCTTTAATACTCCCAATCAAGCTAATACCTAAATAAATACCCAAACCATTAATTAAAGATAGATTAATTAAAGTATACAAAAATAGTTCGATTATCACTAACCAAAACAAATATTATGTGGGTTAGTTATTTTACTTTGCTACAAACATCTGAATTATTTGATAGTCGAAAATTATTTGAAGTGATAAATACTTATTCATGCTTAATCAAAGATTTTGAATTTAAATTTAAAATACACAAAGTTGCTTTACTTAATCTTTAAAGTGAGACATTAACGTACGAATTCAAATTAATCAAGCTCTGAAACGAATATCAAATATTAAATTATAAATTAAAAACATAATCTTTTTACTTTTATTCTAACTTGACTAGTTAGAATATGCCACTAATATGGTATTTCGTGTCCTAAGAGTGAATATTTGAAACATTATTTGGTAGGTCTCCATTGGTCTTACCTGCTAGTTACAAATTATTTTCCTTATATTGGTCAAGTATTTCTAAATTTGATTTAATTATTTTCTTTATAATATGTCAACACTTCAATTTCGAGAGACATAACTGGTATTTATTGTTAAGTTTAATCTTGATTTGATTCCTGCTGAACAATTTTATTACTAGCATAATATTAGGCTTAAAATCAAGAGAATAAGTACGAAAATATTGACTTAAAAATAAGTTTTCAACCAACAGTAAGGTCCCTATCAATACAACTGATAGTAAACTCATTGAATATCATCAATATATATGAAACAAAAATTAAATCATCTGCAGGCTATCGAGATCATCATGTTTTCTATAATCAAGTAACATTAAGAGGATCATTGAAGTAAAATTTGACAACATAATATTGTAATAACCCGTTAGATCATTTTAAAAATAAACACTCTCTCTTTCATAAAAGATTCTTTCCGAAAATTTAAATTAAAAATTTTAGACTATTCGATAATTATGGTCATTTAGTTGACGGATAATTTTAGATAATTAATTTAGTTGGTGGATTAAAATAATATTTTAATTGATATCATATATTATATATCCCGTATTTATCAAAAATAGATTAATAATATTTATCACTTTTAGTATGAAATAATAATAATAATAATAATAATAATAAAAAGGAATTAAAAAGAAAAGGGGTTGAACTTGAAAAGGGGTTGCTGCCCCATTGAAACCCAAAAACAGAAAACGAGAAAAAAGAAAGTTGCAGAAACGCAGAAACGCAAAAACAAAAAATGCGGGAAGGAAAAGAAAGAAAAAGAGGAGAAGAAAAATTAGGATTTTCGTGCTAAATCATCAAGGTAATTATTCTCATCCTTTCTATTAGGTTTTCATGAGATTATGAATAAATTTTTAGGGTAGAAACGTGTATAATTTATATTAAATTAAGAAAATATAGTCCTAGGGTTCTTAGAATAAAATTTTGATTTGGGGGTCGAATAACGATCCGTTTTAGCTGAAATTTAACATATGAGTTTAGTTTATTATGGGTAAACATAATCTGAAAGAAATTTCCAGATTCGGATTTAAGGGCTCGGGGTGACTTTTTGACCAGATTTTTGAGCCAAAAATAAATGTAGCAATATGGGTATCATTGGATTCGCATTCTTATGTAGATCATGTATTTGAACAGCTTTTGATCATCTGAAAGCGTTACGAAAGACTCAAGGTTTGGAGTGTCATTCTATTAATTAAGGCAAGTGGATTTCTAAACTTTTGTTAAATATGTTGAACCTCGTATGCTTCCTTATGTTGTAATCTATGGGATGAGATCGTATCATGTGTTGGGTTGATAATTCTTATTGTAATGCCAGTGTGAGGGCTTTAATTATCTATGGGTTGCTTCGAGAGCATGTGAATCCTAAATTGAGAATAGTGTGAATATGACTTGATGAGAAAGGGAGTTAGGCGTGATATATACTGAGGATCATGGGTTGTTTGAGAAAATAAAGTTATTAAAATGGGGTGAAATGTCTTAAAAGAGAATTGTACCCAAATATGTATAAAAGAGGGTGAATATTATAATTGCTAAGCATTGAGAACTTTGATATTTATTGTACTTATTGAGAGGAATATTGCTTCTATAGTTGTGTCTTGATTGCATGCATCCTCATACTCATGACATTTTGAGAAGTTGTTAATGGTGATTCGTATCATGAGTCCTTGACCACGAGCACTTGGGTGGCAAGGTAGTTGATACATTGAGATTCGTATCATGAGTCCTTGACCACGAGCACTTGGGTGGCAAGGTAGTTGATACTTTGAGATTCATATCATGAGTCCTTGACCACGAGCACTTGGGTGGCAAGGTAGTTGATACATTGAGATTCGTATCATGAGTCCTTGACCACGAGCACTTGGGTGGCAAGGTAGTTGATACATCGAGATTCTTATCATGAGTCCTTGACCACGAGCACTTGGGTGACAAGGTAGTTGATATATTGTGATTGAGGTATATGGCCTGCGAGGTCCCCATGGGTCCCCTTAGTCTTGGAGCCTTAGCTCGACGGGGGTATATACGAAAGGCTGTGCGACGGTCTTGATACCACCTTGCATTGCACGACATTGCACCTCATCCTTGCATATTATTATGTGGCATGATGTTATTCATGTGATTGATTATGTTATCACTTGTGAGTTATGGCTTGTGATTTGATAATTGTGATATACTGAAAAACTATCTTTTTTGTGTATTATGTGTTGCTGGGCTGGGACTTTTCTGAGTGCAGGTTTGTAGTTTGGCGATATGTGGTTGGGTGTGAAGGAGTTACTTGGTTCTTCATTGTTTTACTCTAGGTTAGTTCCATTTGCTGAGTACCGTGTTGTTTTGGTACTCACCCCTTGCTACATTTTTGTAGGTTGCGAGCCCAGTCTCTCTAGTTAGAATTTCCTTATTGCAAGACCGAGCTTCCGGATTATCCTTAAGGTAGCTGCTTATGTCACCGGTGGACCTTCAAGGAATCCATTATTATGTTACGTTCTATTTGAGGACTAGACATTTGAGACATTTATTTTATTCGAGTACTATGTATTTTGAGGCTTGTACACGTGACACCAGTTCTGGGATGGTTGTAGTTTGGTCTTCCTATGGTTATTTCTCATATTATACTATTTTTCTCTTCCGCTATTATTGTTATGTTTGGATTAGTAGGTATTGGGCTGACTCACCTTGGTGGGTTAGGTGAGTGCCATCACGCCCGAATTTCGGGTCGTGACACATATAAACTAAGCACATACATACATGATCAATATCAGTTGATTGTTGTGCTAAAAGACAAAATAATAAAGTCAACATGATCGACAACGCATTTTTATAAAATCAAAGTTTGCAAGGCTCTAATTTAGTTGGAATAGGACCCCAACTTATGATCTTAAACATATATATATGTTCAAATACTGCATGTTTATATATTTTGGCTAAGTTTAAGGAGTCAATTCACGTTTATCCATGTTTTGAGTGTAATTAATGTGGATCAACTAATATATGTGATTAAACATGCTTCAAGTCAAATTGCAACAAAAATCAATCCAAAATAGCAAAAGAAATAAAAAATCAAATATATGGATAAAAGAGACATTATTTAATAATGAAAGAAAGGAATTCGCAACACGCTAAGATTGTCACCAAACTTTAAAGAAGAAAATTTTTCATTATGCGCTGTAGGTGAGGTTCGAACCTGGCGTTTTACATAACATGCCTAGCTATAACCGCTAGGTTAAATGGCTGAATTCATGACGTGTGGTAAATTTTTATTGATTTCGTCGTAAAGGTGGCTCTCTCTTATATACAACCGTCAGGCCAAATGGCTGAATTCGTAATAATTTGACACACGATAAGTTTTTATTGATTTCGTCTTAAAGGTGGCTCTCTCTTAAAATAATATATACCAAACTCCAAAGCACCTTAGGTATACATCTTTAAACATAATTCTGATGAATTACAACACAAATCTTTGGGTTATTCAGTTTATAAAATAGATGTACTAATACACAACTAAGTATAAAATATACTACGTTTATAAATATATAATATACATACACTATCTATATAATATACATAGTTATACATATATACAAAATGAATGTAGTTAAGTGTACAACTTATGTATGTAGTCAAAAGTGCATAACTTATGTATGCATGCCGAAAGATAAAAGGGTGTTGCATGTATAACTTTTTCAGGATTCAGTAACGCATAAATCATGTCAAATCAAGATCAATCAATATTTGAATGGAATGAATTTAAACTTCTCATGATCTATCTAGATCTAACTAAAGTGTCAATTCTAACAAATATTGAACTAGAAAAAATAAATTAAGGAAAAACTATACCAGATAGCAAACTATGATAAATATTTAGTCAATATAACTACAATTTATTTTATTTATTATATATGGATATAATATACATTAAATAGTAAAGATTCTAGTATTAAATAGCAAATATACTCTACAACCTATTTACCTTCTTTTTATGCCTGTAATAATACCTATTCCACGCTATTTCCGATACACGCCACTTTCTTCAATGCTCATAGCGCATGCACTATTTTTTCAAGTTTAATTTTTTTTTCTTTTTCATTAATACTAACTAGCGTGATTGTCTCAATCCACACCTTCAATTCATCACCTTCAACAGATTCTTTTGGGAAGAGAATGTGACATTCTTGGTAGGTGTATATCTTTTAAAGAATTTATTACAAATGTATGCAACTTTAGAGTCAAAATTACATATGCTATTTTATTTACCAAACTAACAAATAAATTACCAAACGATACTATCCTTTTCCTGACAAAATATTTATTTTACTAAGATTTTATGCTTTTTTTAAATTTTTTTTATGGAATATTGGTTTTACCCAATGGGTAATAACCAATCATCAAATTTGATAGGACTACACATGCATCGACTGACGTGCATTCCCACCTTTTCAACAACCTTTAATTTAATCTCTTTCTTCTTTCATTTACAGCACATAAAAAAGAAATATCCATTATTGAAGAACTTTGCAAACTTTGTCCAAAATAACCAGGTAAGCCCGACGCTTTTCTTATATATATATATATATATATATATATATATATATATATATATATATATATATATATATATATATATATATATATATATATATAAAAATAAATATTGCACTCTTCTTGAATCCAACTTTTGATATACCAAGAACCTAGATTCGCCATAATTTTTTTCTTGGTTTTCTATGTAATGTTCTTTTACTAGTAAAGAGAAGATTAATCATGGAAGGTTGACCTTCTTTTACTAGTGTTCTTTTTTTTTTAACCTTTTTTTTTAAGGTGCGCAGTGACTTCAAAGGTTTTTAATGGTGAATATAGGGTAATATGTTGGTTGGATTATTGGTTTTAAACGTTGGTATTTTTGGTTTGCAGTTTTGGTGTTTTTATTGGTATTTAGCATGGTGTATCTTGACATTATCCACTGGTCATATGATGGTTTTAAATGAGATTAAGTTGACACAAAGCCAAGGTTTAAAGAAGGAAAGAGTTGGTGCTGAGAAGGTATCGTAGAAGTTTATGTATGAACATTATGACCTTTAAATGGTCATCATGGATTTAGTTTGTTAGTAATGGTTTCATTTTTTTGGTAAAAAGTGTTGATATATTTGGTTGGTGTTCGTGTTCTTGCATTTAATTTTGGTTGCGACGCTTAACATATTTTGATATAATTATATGTGCCCTGCTTGGTGGCAAAAATGTGAGATGCACTTTATAGGTAATATTGTTGGTATTCACGATGGTAGTATTCACATTGTCAATAATTTGGTTTTTAATGATCAATATAGGGTAATATATATGGTTGGACTATTGGTTTTAAATGTTAGTATTTTTTTTTCGGTGTACATACTGGTGTAAGTATTGTCTTGGATGTTGATGTGACTTCTTATATATACAAATACTTTCCCTCCAATTATTATATATGAGTTTATTCAACAATGACATATTTTCCTATGTGGCCCAAGTACAATAAGTTGGTGGCTTACCTACAATAAATAGGCTGGTAAAATAGGCTGTCACTATGCTATCCAATCAAATTAAATTGATTTGATATTTGTGCTAAAGGAAAAACACTAAAATCCCTTTTATTTAAAATGAAAAATGGACACCAATTACATTTTCATACAATAGCAAACACTAAATATACTTGCATAAGAATTTTTTGGGTCTTCCTGTGTATATACTATCCATATGCCTGGAACTATTTGTGACCCATATTTTTTTTTTCAAAAATCAATTGCTGACAAACTTGAATCCCATTAAATAGATATTCACGAATAATCTATAACATTTCAAAAAGAAATTAATTTTTTCACTCCTTTGTTTTTCGCGTTTCTTTTTCATCGGCTTTTCTTAACATGTTAGTCAAATATTTAATCACAAGCTATGATAAATATATTCAATTTTTGTCTCAAATTTTTATATATATGCATACACCTCAATGATCTCTTATCAAATGTGGACAATCCACTAAATGTGATTCCTTCAGCTACTATGAATAGAGTACTAAATACTCTACTACTATTATGTCAAATCAATTAAATTGGTTTAACTTCTTTGGGTAAAAGAAAAACACTAAAATATTTGTAACATAAAAGATAAAAGGGAAACCAAAACAAATTAATCTACCATACTCAATGTTCAACATAGCAGCAAACCACAATTTTTTGGTGTTTGAGATGGTTCCTCATGGGCTGACCATTACGCAATGGATACCAAAAAAGACTAATTATACTTGCATAAGAACTTTTGGGTCTTCTTGTGTGTATAATATCGACTTGTCTGGAACTATTTGTGAACCAATTTTTTTTTTCTTGCGAAAACCAAATTCTTTTACGAATTTGAATCCCATTAAATAGATATTCACGAATAATCTATAACATATCAAAAAGAAATTAAAATTTTCACTTCTTTGTGTTTCACATTTTCTTTTTTCAGTGGCTTTTGTCAAATATATATATATATATATATATATGCATACGTAGGAGCAAAACCACAATTTATATGGTGTTTCAGATGGTTCCTGATTGGGGCTGTTCGTTACACAATGGATATTATTTTGCAGCTTTTGTACTTTAATATTTAATTTTTTTCTCCCATCTCCCAACACAATCATATCATATCATTTCCACATTAATCAAGGTAAAATTCTTCTCTTACCTTCTTTTGTAAATAATGTTGGCATTGTAATGGTAATTATTAAAAAGTTGTTAGTGCCTTGTAAATACCATCTTTTTTTGGTATACTTGTGTGAAAGCCCCTCTTTTAAATCCACATTTTTCATCTGAAAGATTTTCATTTGCATACATTTATTCGTCTTATTTTATTCTCATCACACCCGATTTTTTTGGTGATTTTGTTTAATTCATCTTTCGATTCTTGTTTTTTTGGAGAAAATGCAAGATTTTCGGTATGTGGATATCTCATAAATCATTATTTTTTCGTCCCAAAAGATTTTGTTTGTATACATATATTTATATTTTTTTTCTTCTAATTACACCTCAGATTTTTTGATGATTTTGTTCGATTTCATCTTCTAATTCATGATTTCTTGAATTGCTACCATCAACAGTGTATTTGATTTTTAGGGATTTTGTAACCAAATCAACACTCAATTGATTCAAAATTATACCGACCAAACCATCATATGAAGCATATTCTCTCAACACAATGCCATCTACTTTGTGTTTGGTGTAGCAATTGTCTTCATTCTATTTTCCTGAATGCCTGATTTAAACTGCTATGGTTGACATTTCTTATTTCACAAATTCAAAAAATTAAACATTATACAATAAAAATAATAGAGTCGGCAAACTCAAACTTGATATTACCTGTATCAATTTATATTAAAGATAACGATGGTGATTATTGGAAAGAGAGGGAAAACACCATGAAGATAACAATTCGAAAAAACCTTTTGAAGGATCAATTTTTAGCTGTTTTTGGTATTTAATAACAATAAAGGGAAGATTGACAATTCAAAATGGATAAGCTAATTAATGTAATTTGCTGTTACTATTTTGAAGAAAAACGGTTATGTCATTTCCTTAATAACATATACATAGTATATACTAATATTTAAATACTAAATTAATTATATATATTTTTTTGATATAACGTATAGCTATATTTGATAATTATAATAAATATAGTTAGAGAAATATCATAATCCATAAAATATAGATATTTCTATAAGTTTCTCATTAATTTTCACAATGGATTTTCATGAGAGTTTTTCTGCCTTGATATGGGCTTGGCCCAATTTACAGATTTGTGTTAATGGGCCAGATTATATGTGATTGGACGAGAAAAGAGGGATGAGCTGGGTAGCAACTTATAATATCTGCTACTATTAAATAGGATAATTTTTGTAAGGAATCCTATAGCGTAAGGAATTAATTAAATTCTATTTTTATTCTTTTTTTAATTTAAATTTTTTAAATTTGGTAAAATCTTGATATATCTCAAAACATTCTGATACATCATGTCTCGATTTCGGATACATCCTTCAACGTCCTAAAACATCACGTTTCAATTTTGGATACATCACTTGACATTCTGATATGTCAAGTAGTGATGCATCCGAGAATATGAGAGAGTAGAGATTTTTGTAATTTTTTCGAATGGTGAAAATTTTTTATGACAAAATAAATTGTGTACTTATGTATTTAGATAATTTTTCCTTTTATAAATAACGTCATATATGCCTTTAATAACAAGTTATGACTATATTATTGAATTTTCAAACTATAGAAAATAAACACATCATACACTAGCGGACATACAAAATATACATATCACGTTAAGTAACATAAATTAACAATATTTATATAAGAAAACCTCTTATTTATAATTTAATAATAAATTAAATCACATCAATTAAAGCCTAGTAATATCAAGAATGATCAGAAAGACGTTATATTTATCTGATCATCTCCAAATATATTTATACTAGTTTAATTTACGTGTCTTGCACGTATTAGCCACATCAATTTGAAAATTATATATAAATAGTACTTGCCACAAGGGTGTTTGTAGTACTTCTCTCACGATAATAAAATAATTATTGATATATTATATTTAATAATTTTTTGTGACGAGGGTTTCCAGGAAACAGCCTCTTTACCTATGTGGTAGTGGTAAGGTCTGCGTACATCTTACCCTCCCCAGACCCCACTTGTGGGATTTCACTGGGTATGTTGTTGTTGTATATTATATTTAATAATAATAATAATAATAATAATAATAAATACTATAAGTATTTTTAATTATCATTATGTATTAGATATTGCTGAAGGTTTTAGAAATTTAAAAATGCAATAATATTGTATATTAATATTTAATACTTTTAATGTAATAAATATTATGTTAAATAAATATTTATTACTTTCAATTTTTTTTTTCATTTAAGTGATTTTTTTTTTTGTGTTTCTTTTTAATTTCCCATTTCCCCCTTTATCTCATTTAAAATATTGTAAGCACCATGTGCTGCTACATAGCAGTTACAGTGAGTACATCATTGCATCTAGAACGCTATTTTTTTTATTTTTTTATTTAAAAAAGAACCAACAACTTTTTCTCTTTTAGTTATTTATATTAATATAAAACGGAGTTAAGTTGCTCAAGCAAAAAATAAATCGATATATTCCATTATAACATATACACATATATATATAATTTGATTGATCCTTGAAATTAATCTATAAGTGTCGCATAAAATGAGACAAAAAGAGTAATATGTATTATTTAATTTTGAAACTCGTCAAAATTTTTTTTTGTAAATCTCAATAATGAACAACATTGATTGACTTATAAAAGTCTATTAATGCTACATTCATTGGGACAAAGGGAGTAATACATATTATTTCAAAATTACGTAAAAAAAATATATAAAGTATAATAATTAACAACTTAAAATATTTAAAAGGCATATAAAAGACTTCGATTGACTCTCAAACCAATTGTATATAAATAGGGATAGATGAATAATTTATATTCTTTAAAAATGTAGTAAAAATAATATAGATTACAATAATTAAAGATATTTAAATTTTATCAGTGTCACATAAATTAGGACAAGAAAAATAACATATATTGTTTAAAAATTATATCAGAATTATTATAAATTATAATAATTAACAACTTAAAAATATCTAATATCATATTAAAATTTAATTAACTCTCTAAATTCTATCTATATCAAATAAATTAAAAAAAATCAGATAGTAAATCCGTGCTAACACGAACACATGTGACTAGTAGTATAAATCAGAAAAGGAAAAACACGTACAAAGTATTTACATAACTTGAAATAACTGATCAAGACGATATAGTTAAATCATAATTAAAGAAATATTTTTATGAGTCCTTTATAATAAAGAAGAAAAAATAATTACGTCAACGAAAAGCTGACTGCTTTCTTTTTAACTCCCACTTATATAATAAGAGCTAAAATTTTACAAACTTATATGCTTTTGGATGTATATTGCAATGTCAAACCTTATAATAACCACAAGTAATCATTCCCTTAGGGAAAAATGTATATTACTGTTTAATGCTAACTTTGTAATGGCAAACATAGAAAAATTAGCCTGTGACTTTGTTATGGACTATATGCTTAATTTATTAATTAAAATTTCTTTAAGCTTAGAAGTTGGTCCCACATTATAAATTGTTAACACTATTGTTTTACCTTTTTCATAAAAATAAAAACTTAAAAATTAAGATTTTTTTCCCACATAATTTATATGAATTTATGTAATTTCTTCATTTTATTTTATATATTCAAATTAAAGTATCAACAAAATTATGATTTTAAACATATTATGATAATTTTATAATACAAAAATTTGTTTGAATATGAAATTAATTTAAATTATTTTTGAATAATACAAAAATTGACTATAAAAGTATGATTGTGAATTTGTGATATAAAATGGAACATAAAAATAATTTTATAATTGCGTGTGAGATAAAAGCGCATGTATCAACGATACGTGAATAACTAAATATTAAGATCTAAAGACACATACTTTTAAATTGGACAAGTCTTACATGACAATTTATGTGTTATAATATGTTGCACAATAGTTTCTATATTATAGTGTAAAAAAAAATTATATTGTGTAGTAAAAATAATAAATTTATAAAACATCAGGAAGTTAACAATTATTTATTACAGTTAATTCACTTAATTATAGAGTTATACCACTTTAATAGAAAAATCGAGATAAATTTTATGAGGGTAGATCATGATTTTTTTAAAACTTCATTGAGCAAGGAGTTTTAATTTCTATAATAAAGTTGCTTGTATTGTTTATATTTCACAATTTACTTCTTGATGAACAACGACTAATTCTAGTGATTCATGTCGGTTCAGGTTGCTAGGATTGTATTATATTTTTAGTTAATATAATGTCATTTCTTTAAGCAAATTAGCACATTCAATTTTGTTAGTCGATTTTTTATTGATTGTGCAATTGTGTTGTTTTAATTTCTATGATAAATGTTTGCCTCGATTTATAATAGACTAGTATAGCACATAATCAAACATTCTTTATAACTCTAAATGCTGTTTTAGCTCAAATTTCCAACGTTCACTGAGGCTTTAACCTATAAATATTGACAACAGAGACACAAGTAATTTTATAAATAACATTCTACATTCAAATACTTGATACATAAGAAACTCTTTCAAAGAATCACAAGGAAGAGAAAAACGAATGATGGAGATGAAAAAGTCGAGAAATGGGTATTATACGTTTGCCTCGATTTATAATAGACTAGTATGGTATATGAAAGCCGTCATGCACAATATGAATCAAATCAAACATTCTTCATAGGAAATTATGTTTATGATCAGACTCGTATAATGCATGAATATCATACGCTATATCTAGAGATGTCTTTATTCATTTTTTTTTTAAAAAAAATACATAAAGTTTGGTTATTTAAGTTATGATAGTGTGTGTGTCAATTCTAATGTCACCTCTAATTCCATGACAATGATTACATACACACCTCCATCTAATATTCCTGGAAAATGTTGTGTGTCTAGACCCCTCATATAC
This sequence comes from Solanum rostratum, assembly GCA_029948455.1. Lineage (NCBI taxonomy): Eukaryota > Viridiplantae > Streptophyta > Magnoliopsida > Solanales > Solanaceae > Solanum > Solanum rostratum. The sequence goes on along the minus strand of CM057053.1, from coordinate 7,614,391 downwards.
TCCATCCATCCATCCATCTATCTCTTCAATTCCTATAGAATATTTAGATTGGATTGGATATAATATATGGTGAGGTGAGCAATTTAGACATGCCTCTGTCATGACAATGACTTGTCTATATATATTCTCTTTGATATGAAATATTGTCACCTTTCTATTCCCCATCTCCAATCATGATGAATATTTTACAGCTGCCTACTATCCCATCACAACTTTCTACCTGCCCCATCCTCCAATGCTCAACTTTCTTTTACTCTCTTTTTTGATTTTAATTTAATATAAACTTTTAAAAAATAACATCTTTTTGTGAATTTTGATTTATGTTGTGCGAAAACATAATTTGCATGATCATTGAATTTGTTTTACTAGTCAAAAAGTGTAATCACATACAAAGAGAAAGTACACCATATAAAACCACATTCTGAATTGTACCTTGTTACAGAGTTATTCCTATGCTTTTCGAAGAAAAAATCTACACAAGAATCTTCAATGGAACTTTGCTGGAATTAGATAAGGAAGAAAAAAGAAAAAGTTCTGTTTTTTTTTTAGTTAAAATATATATTGGTTTCTCCTATGAGGACTCTTTTATAATCTTAAAAGGATATAACTATTCAGATAGTTGTGTCTCTTCCTTTTAACTTTATTAATCCATAATATATATATATATATATATATATATATATATATATATATATATATATATATATATATATATATATATATATTTCATTTCTCTTTTCATGGATTCGAATTGACCCACATGGGTGAACTAATTCAATCTCCTTCCTTGTGTAATAAATTTATTTGAATAATTGTAGCTTTTTATATGCCGTATAAAATACTTGGCGGTACAAAAAATAATAAAATTATTAGGATATCATGTATATTGACTCATTGAGATTTATTTTTTTTTAAAATTAAATTTTGAGCTCAAGGCTCATTTTATTCAAAAATAATTAAAATAACAATTGGTCCATGAGTTAAAACTAAAACTATTTGGGAATTGTGTCGGACATAATACTGGCCCAATACAAGGTACTCGACCCACTAATATTAAGATGATATCTACAAACGATCGTTTCATTTCCACCGCCTTTCACAAATCAATCATAGCCAGAATCTTCTGGACGACGCTTCTTTTCCTTTTGCTTCTTTGTAGTGATCTCCGCCCTCCATCCGATGTAGATCTACCTTTCTATCATCGCCTGATCATGAGTAAGTGCTTGTTGTCAATTCCATTTTAGATCTAGCTTGCTCGATCCTCTTATCTCATTTGCTCTAACTTCCTCTACTCTCCGCTTTTTTCTTTCCTCAGATGGTAGTTCCATGATTATCCTTGTCACATCTCGTGGAAGTTCTATATCTCGTGCTTTATCGACATCAAGTAAATCCCTTTATCCTATTCTTTTTACCACTTTCAGCAATATTTTCTTTTGTGATTTTGCTAGTGGGAAATGTAAAGGAGCAGATCCCAGTGATATCGTGATCCCACCTTCCTGAATTAGCTATGATGGTACTCTCATTGAGATTTGTGATTAATGATTTTACTAAATTAAACAAATGCTCATTACGTATACAAGAAATAAGACCAAGAATTTAGTTGTAAACTAATTAAATAAAAAGAAGAAAAATACTTAAATACTTTAACCCAAACGAAGAGTAAACTATTATTTTATGATGAGATGAAAATGATTTTGGGTTATGAAGTATTTAACAATCTAGTTGTGTTCGTAATGAATCGATTAAACATGCTCCCGCAGGTATCAAAGTTGAATTACAAGGGGATTTTCTTGGGAATTCTAAGTAAAATCTACGGGCATCAAAATTGTTACATCTTAGAAAATTATCAAAATACTCCTAGACGAGAGGTTATCTGCATAATGCATCATCCCAAATCTTTTTGAAAAATTCGGGGCCTGAACAACGATCAACACGAAAAATTGTGTGGAAAAATAGTCTTGGTTGAATTTTAGAGAAACCAGATCACGAAATAATTTTTTGGAGCAAAAGTGCAATTTTTCAGCAATGTGCATGACACCTCCGTGTCAGGGACCTATCGTGGACCTGTACTTAATCTTAGTTCTAATATTTTTGATAATGTTAGAAATTTGATCGGAGAAATTTCATAAAAGAATGAACTGTGAGGGACCAGGCCCACGACGCGGACTGGTCCACCACAACTAAAAAATTCCAGTTTTAGTGAGGAGCATTCCGAACTTTTCTCCACTGCTCATAAACATAAACTATAACAAATATAGGTCATTTTCATTCTAAAAAGGAGTTCAAAACTCATTCGTAAGTCCTTCACACGTTCTAAATGAGAAACTAGGGTTGAGAAGAGGAAGGAATTCAAGTGATTGGAGCAAACATTCTTATGATTTGATTGTCTTTCTTCATCCCAAGTATGTAAAGCTAACCTAAAGCATGAAATTGTTCTTCCACGTGCCCCATGATTGTGATAGGATAAGTTGTGAAGGCATTGATGTCCTCATGATTGTGTTATTTTTGAAAACTTCTATAATGTTTAACTTATTTTACTTATACAGTATAGTTGATGATTTCTATAAACTTGTTTCTTGAATAAATGGTTTGAATTCCTATTTTAAGCAAAAATCCTAGATTTTTAATTATTAAAAATTGCATGAATGAACCTAGGGGATGAGTGTAGAGCCTTGACATGATAAAAGTTGATAGTGATATGAGCATGATGATAGTGTTGATAGAATTATATGGTCTTATGAGTCCTCATTAATTGAACTCAAATAATTGGGCTAAATTGATAGTCCTCTTAAATGATTGTTTAAACCACTTTGAAAGATGTGATTGAAAATTGACTGGATGATTGATAAGCCGAAAGGCTTGATTATGATGGAGTTGATGAACTGAAAGAATCCATAAGTGAATTACTAATTAAAATTGATTTTTTATGAGCTTGAGTCTTCAGAGGAGTATTGAGAACTAAATTGAGTGATAGTAAATAGCAACTCAAACTCAATAACTACGTAACCAACGTAGGAGAGGATTAAATCGTAAAATCGGTTGTTTTCCTATTGTCCCAAAAGAGGACTTAATGTTATTGATTGTGGATCCACTGATGAAATGTCCTTTACCCTGGCAAGGTATTGGATGGATATGGCAACAATATCGTTTTGTTATATCATCATCGTCTCACAGGTGATGGTTGTCGGTTAGAGAAACTCCCATATAGATTTCGATAGACTCTTATTGGATTGAATTGGGTTATACATGACTGTTCACTATCTAGAATGTATTCTTACTTTAGACTTTTGACATCCCAATTGAGCTTCTTATTTCTTGACTTGAGTATTTGATTTGATGTTATTCGATCTTGATGCTTGTTTCATTCTGCCATTTTACATACTCGTACATTTCATGTACTAACGTCCATTTGGGCCGGCATCATTTTATGATACATCGATAAGTACTAGAGATCATCAACAGGCCCATCTTATATTCGGAGATAGTCCATACTTTTATCTTTGTTATTATATTTGTATAATCCTTGTACTTTTGTATTTAGTTTAGCAGCTCAACTAGCGATTGATACCATGTCTTGGAGTTTTATTTTTTCATATTGCTTTTATCCTCCATTTTTTTCTCTTTTCTTATTATTAGTGTTGCTATATGCTTTCTTCTTATAATACTCCATTTCCTATGGTTTCAGAGTATGAATTAGTCTTACCTATTGGTGGGTTAATAGTAGGTGAAATCATGATTTGAGAAATTAGGTCGTGATAGATTTGTATTAGAACTCTAGGTTTGCTAGTGTTATCGGTATGAGAGGAATGTCTAGTAGAGATATGCGGATTGATGCAGAAACATCTGTATCCTACCTTTGAGAGATTATAAGGCATCTTAGGGAAATTCCATTGTTGATTCCTTATCACGTGAAATCTCTTGGTCAATCTTTAAACATTTTCTTGAAATCCATTCCTCCCTAGATGGATAACATGAGATCTTCGATGGACATGCATAAAGTTTCAACGCGTACTACCCAGATTTTAGTTCATAGCTAGATTAATCCTCTGGTAGGTGCAAACCTTGAGTTAGAGGTATTTCTCAGCATTCGAAAAGATTGGGTGTAACCTAAGCTTCGATAGTATTTATGAACACCTTAAATCCTTTGGACCTAACCATGGAGATTTTGAGTCTCGATGAGGATATTCCACATACAGGAGTAGTTTTGGGTGCATCGAGTGGTTCACATCCTAGAGTTGAACTTATAGGTACATAGTAGGGTTTTTGTCAATTTTTGAGTATATGATTGAGTTTCTCGAATGAATTGGACATGCTCTTACATATTTTTTTATAAAGTACGATATGACTTTGTGATTTATTAGCCAGCTAACTTTGCCACTCTATCTAGAATCAAAGCATTTGATAACATTTGGGTCTACTTTTCCCTAGGTGGTTAGTTATGTGAAGGTCAGGGAGAATTCATATACAAAGACTTATAGAGGTAGAGGTAAAAGGCGTCATCGTCAGCACAATAATGGAAATATCTCACTTTGAGATAGGCATCTTTCTAGTGAGGGTCATCCTCACTTTCAACCAGTCAGACCTATAGTAGAGTTTAAGGCAGTTCTATGGTATGTTATGGTACTCATAGTATACAAATTTCTCAATAGATTTCTTAGGGTTTACCTTTTGACCATTCAAATTCTGGATTCATTCTATGCCTAACAAGTCATTTCAACAAGTTGTATTTAGTGTGAGTTGTTATACATATAGTGAGTTAGGGTATAATTCTAGGAACTTCCCTGCAGTCATATATCATAGACGACAGGCTTAGCAGGTTTAGGCTTACAAAACCTAAGTTAGTTAGCTAGGGGTGTTCCCCAAAGTGTGAGGCATGGTATTTAGTTGGACAAAGGTATCTAAAGTATCTTATCGTACCCTCTGCATCGAATTTAGTTCATGTGAGTTATCTTGCTTGTGAAGGGATTGACCACTAGTCTAGAGAGTATCCCTCGTGTGGGATCCATTGCACAGTCATCTTAGTCAACTCGGCCGTTGGGGTTTATGACACCTATGGCTAGAGGTAATGCCATGGGTGTTGTAGTTAGTGGTACAAATGTTCAGTTTGGGGTCATACATGTTCTACCTTATGCTTCTGTAGGCCAAACAAAGGATGAGATTCCAGGTATGAATCATGCTTGTGTGAATTCATTTCTAGAACCTTTGTTGCTTGTATTATATGGGTGTTGGGGTCTTCGTCACCATCGATGCTTACCTAAATTGTTGGATTCACCTTGTGATTCTGGTTATTACTTTGCTTGGACTAATGTGTGTGCACTTACTTAACCTGATTGCTTACCTATTATTTACTATGGTAGCTTTACTTGAAATTATGCGTATGTGTTTATCTCTCGTAGGTGATTTCATTTAGTAGTGGATCATGTTAACGTTATGATTATATTACAGTAGTGGTAGAGTAATATTATCACGATCCGGGGTTAGGTCCTAAATGTGACACGGCGAATGGGGACTCGAGAGTCCCCAAACTAGCCTCGAAGCAATCAAGATCCACATCATCGGTTCAAAGGTATCTAAACACATATAAGTGATTAACCGGAATCAATTATTAAGGATCCATTCATTCATAGAAGTATAATACGATAGTCAGAAAGCTTTGTCAACAAGGGGTTTACAAAATGCCCAACATTTGCCTCTAATCAAGGAACGGGGGCTAGGACAAGTTTCGGGCTCACCCTCAACAAAAGGACATACAAAAGAAAATAACTAGCTCGCCCTCGAAAGATGGGGCTCACCGCAAAAAGGCCTCCAAGAATGGACTATTCGTCCAGTGGCTGGTATCCAAACTGCTCGATCCCTACATGGTAAAATCATGTAGGCATAGAGTATGCGTTAATACATTTGAATGTACTAAGTATGTGGGCATGTAATGCATATGGCTTATTGAACCTGCATACCAATGTTAGATGACAAGGGCACATAATATACAAAGATTATATAAGCAACAAAATTTAATATACGAGATGCCATGGAATTCATGATGCGTGCAATGCCGTAATGCACCTATATAACGGGGATGGACTATAACCGACAAACCAAATTCATGCGAGCTATTACACAAATTGGACCGATGTGGACTTCCCACCGGTAGGGAGAAGATTACTTGCCAAGGGTAATCTACATCACACCTTACGATCACGCTTTTCGGTGGATGGTCACCTTCCTTACGACCACGCTTTTCGGAAGGATTTACAAGAATCATATCAAAATATCAAGACATAAGCAAGATAGACGAATATCATCCGTCCTATATTGGCACATAGTTCAAGGAAGGGGAGAGGACCCCCAATCCATCAGTGCTAAGTCAATCACATCCCACTAGAATACTTATATATATATATATGCAAGTGCTTCCAAGAGAGACAATTATCATTTCAAAACGTTCAATATACGTATAAACTCAAATGCCAAAATCACAAGATCGAAATCAAGATTTTCATGCAAGGAATAGCTCATCTACGTGTACAAGTAAGCACCCAAGATGCTCAAAGAGCCAAAGTACAAGACATATATGTGACCACATTTTGTCATAACCCATATTTTACCAAAATCATATCACAAGACGTAAGTGGGTTTATTCCACTTCATAATTTCCATGTAAACCGATGATCATGAGTGTAATGCAAGACATGATGTAGGGATGACATGGGTAATGTAGAGTAAATTCTAAAATTAACAAGATAATATGAAATCTGAGAAATTCACCATAAAAATTCATATGAAAATAGTAGTATAAATCACCCATGCATAATACCATCTTTAAGGGGACATGCATGTTCAAGATTTGCATAATTCAAAGTGACTCATCATACTAGAGTTTAACACAACTTAAAAATTCAGAATAATGTACAACCCATGCATTGACCAAGGCTAACAAGGTCAAATAGTAGAAATTCACATTTAAGATGACTAAAACTTTATGGAATAAGTTAAAAGAAATTTTGGGTCTTCTCGGTTGAAAGGAACCAAGAATCAATCCCACATACCTGGCTTGAAGATGAACTTGAGGAGACAATGGACTCCAAGTTGGAGGAATTCTTGTAGGAGTATTTTAGAGAGAAGGAGAGAAATAAAGAAAATGGCTAAAAATGAAGGAGTTCAACTGGTTTAAGGGGCTTAGGGGGTGGAAATGACCAAATTCACATTTAAAATAATCCAATTTTCAAAAATGCCATTAATGAAACGGGCCTAAATTTGGTCCGTCTGGGTCACACGGCTCATCACACGGTCCGTGTAGAGTTGCACGGACCGTGAACAGTATCGTAGTCCTAGACTTAGAATTTGCAGGAGTAAAATTCCACCAAACTAGCCGAACTAAGTAGCACCACACAGACAAGTGCACGGACCATCTGGAGTCACACGGACAAGTGCGCGGACCATCTGGAGTCACACGGACCGTGACCCGGTCCGTGTACAGGTGACTTCTACACAATAAACCAAACAGAAGGCCACACGGACTGTGTGGCACCACACGAGGTCGTGTAGGCTCCTCCGTGAAGTGGTACTGTCACCCCACGGGAGGCCACGCGGACCATGTGGCTTCACATAGGCCGTGTAGGCTCCTCCATGGAGTCACGCTGGGCAGTTTTCCTGGGATAAATTTTTGGACATCAAGGTAATGCCAATTAGAGAAAAATCTGAGTCTTTACATCATCTCCCCGGAACTTGTCCTGCCTCCGTTCCTTGATCAGAGGAAAATGTTGGGCATTCTGTAAACCACTTTTTGACAAAGCTTTCTGACTGTCGTATTATACTTCTATAAATGAATGGATCCTTAAGAATTGATTCCGGTTAATTACTTATATGTGTTTAGATACCTTTGAACCGATGATGTGGATCTTGATTGCTTCGAGGCTTGTTTGGGGACTCTCGAGTCCCTATTCGCCGTGTCACATCTAGGCCCTGACCCCGGATCGTGACAAAAGATGGTATCAGAGCCCTATGTTTGTAATGGTCCTCGGAGCCCAACATGCCGCATTGAGTAGAGTCCTATTCATGAGTGTGAAGTGCACCATACCTATGAGTGGGGTCTACGGAGACGTATTAGAAAGTTCCTCACTTCTTCATGTCTTGTATCGTGCCGTGACTGGTTTATACAATTCCCTTACTTACTAATAATGTGGATCTTGATTGCTTCGAGGCTTGTTTCGGGACTCTCGAGTCCCCATTCGCCGTGTCACATCTAGGCCCTGACCCCGGATCGTGACAAATATCTTGTAGTTTTGCGCTTAGTTAGTTTGCTCTAGTTAGTTCTCTTTATCTATCATCCTAGATTTTTGTCCTATGTAGGAATATCTTTATTGTCATTTTAAGAAATTTAAAAATTCTAAAAGCATGGAGATGAAGTACAATGATTTGGTTCTACAAGAACAAGGATGATATTCAAAATTTTAACAAATACAAGGGTGTCAGGTTACTAAGTCACACTATAAAAGTTTGGGAGAGAGTGGTGGAGTTGAGAGTAAGAAAAAGTATGTCCTTTTCCAATACTAGTTAGTATCCATGTCGAGGCAAATGACTATAGAAGATATTCATCTTGTGAGATTTACAGAGAAATACCAGAAAAGGAAGAGGGACCAACATATGGTATTCATTGACCTTTAAAAGTCTTACAACAAAGTCCCAATGGACATTCTTTGGAGATACCTAGAGGCAAAGAGGGTATCGATGGCTTTTATTAAGATGATCAAGCACATGTATGATGGAGCTAAAATGTGGGTTTGGATGGTGGGAGGAGAATCGAAACACTTTTTAATAGAGATGGGGTTGCACTAGAGATCAATTATTAGCCCGATTCACAGTGATGAATGAATTGACACAATCCATTTCAAGATGAGATTCCTTGATGCATATGCAAATGACAAAATACTGGTTGATGAGATTCATAGTGGATTAATGCTAGATTAGAGATGTAGAGATAAATTTTTGAGTCTAAAGGGTTCAGGTTAAGAAAAACCAAAATGGAGTATTCAGAGTGCAAATTCAGTGGTTCAATGCAAGAGGTTGGCATGAAAATCAAAACAGAGTATTTGAACTGCAAGTTCAGTGATGTAATGCGAGCGGTAGGAGTGGAAGTTAGGCTTGAACTTACGCTATCCCCAAGAGAGATAGTTTTAAGTATTTGGATATATAATCTAAGAAAGTGAAGATATCAATGATGATAATTTATGAAATGCTTATATTATTGTCAATGGACCTGGTAATTTGCATGGTAAAGATCGTAGCATAGCTTTGAGCTATTAAATAGAACTTGTGTTGGAACACAGAAGTTAAAGTAAGGGACAAAACAATGTAGCAATAATATCTAAGTGGAACAACAACAACAACAACATACCCAGTGGAATCCTACAAGTGGAGTTTGGGGAGGGAAGAATGTAGGCAGACCTTATCACTACCTCATAGAAGTAGAGAGACTGTTTCCTAAGAACCCTCGTCTCAACAACCCATAGGCGGATAATATCTAAGTGGAAGCTCATGGAAAATGGTTCCATTAATGGTGCCATTCGTTGCTCATTCAAAGATATAGAAGGTTGTTGAAAAGGAACCTTAAATTTGAGATTTATATTTTCTGAGAATTGAATATCACATCTATAATTGAAAGCTAATAAAATAGCACAAAAATATAAATGGAATGAATTGCATAATGATTTACAACTGCACTAATCATGTTCAAAATCAAAGGGTGAAAATGGCATTTTTAGTGACAAGCTATGTAAGGCACCTACTCGGGAAAATTCTGATTGATAAATTTGTATTTTATCCAGCAGTTGTGGATACACTGTGTGTAAATGTGACATATTTTCTACTTTATTTATCTAAGGGTGAATATGTTCATGATAATGCATTAGGATTACGTTGGGAGCCTATGGCAGAGTGGCGTGCTTGTTGAAAAACTAAGAAGCCTTCTTAGTTGTTGACTAGCACGCCACATCACCATAGGTTCCCAACTCAATCACAATGCATTATCATGAAGGTTAATTACAATGAGTGGTTCACCCCTTAGGTAAATAGATCCAAAATGCCTTAACTTTGCATGTCAAGTATCCATAGATGTTGGATAGAATGCACAACTATCATTAGAGTTTTTCTCAAGAAGGTTCTTTGCTTACCTTGTCACCAGAAGTATCATTTTCACCCTTAGATTTTGAAAAATGGTAGTGCAGTTTTGAATCATTATGTGATTTCTTCAAATTGTATTTATTCTATTTCTTTAGCGTTTAGTAATATATGTGATATGTAATTCTTAGAAAATATACATCTCAAATTTAAAGTTCCTTTACTATAATCTTCTATACATTTTGGTTGAGCAAGGAATGGCACAATTTTTCAAAATTTCTCATTTAGATTTCATTACCACCTCTTAATTCCTTATTTTAACTTTAGACATTCCAGCATAAGTGAATAATGTGTTCTTTTTTTTTTTTTCATAGGTGACATTGTTCTAGGGTTATTATTAAGTTGTGGTAATTCCTAGCATAAATTAAATTGTTGAAGCAAAAGATTTCTTTTCATCTTCTTAAGCTTTGATGGGGTCTTCATCAATTCAATCTCTTATCTAATTTTAATGTCTTATGTATGGATCTTCTTCATACTTAAATGATTAATATCTGAAAGAAATTTATGTCGAGAACAACATTCATCAATTCTAGGGAGTTGTGCAATTATCAGGGTAATTGGTAAAATTATTATCATGTGACTAGGAGGTCACGAGTTCAAGCTATGCAAAATTCTTGTGTCCTGCCTTTTTCGGAACTCCACATATAGCGAGAGCTTAATACACGAAACGGCTCTTTTTCTATTAATCTTAGATTATGACGTGTTCATTTATGATTTTTAAATTAAATTAATTAGTATTTGATTAAACCAACTTGCAAATATATATTACCAAAGCACAAGCATATAACTTGGTAGTTTGTTTCAAGCACTTATTGTTTATGGAACTAAACACTGCATATTTATATTTCAAAAAACTAGCATATAAATATTTTATTTGAGTACCCCATCTCTATTAGCAATTTCAGATAGTTGAACACTCAATCACTTTGTTAGAAACTAATTTTAATGTGATAGAAAATAAATTAGAATCATAAATAAAATATGATGAAACATAATTTTATTGATAAACAATGTGGGTACAAATCTATTTCTCTCTTGATTCTTCTCTTCAAAGATCTATGATTCGAGGATCGATGGATGCAACCCTATCATATACAATGCCAATCATAGAACATATAAAACCCAAACCTTAAATCGTGGATGTACGAGAAGAATTGAGCAAGGGATACAAAGCCCGTACCTCAAACCATTGATGTATCCTTCAAGGCAGACCTGGACTAGTCTAAAATATTTATTAGGACTCAAATCAAACTACTGATACTCGAACTCAGCACTTTCCAACTATACAGACTCGAACCATACCCTTTAACTTGGGATATACAGAGGGCAGCACTTCCTCATCTATGCACGACCAAACCGGACGAACATATACTACCATGTAAGGGAAAAAATCATAACTTTATCCATAGGAGAATATACCTTAGGTGTCAGGGTAGTGTTGTCAGTCCCCATATGCCTGAGCCTAATTTGATGAGCTGCAGGAACAATACAAAAGGGATAACCAACAGAAAGAGTAATCAAGTCGTTAGCTTATAATTGCCTATCTAAGGCCCAACTTTACATACTTTAGTCTGCTATTCTGGCTACAAGGACCTACGCCTCTCAAGTCACACCAAAAATATATAAACAACAATCTGTCGTATGAATAGCACATGTCTAGGGAATTATTAGCCTAAGTCTAGACTAAGGCTCAACAATAATAGATAATCATCAGTATAACAAATAATTAGAGTACCACCATAATATAGCAGATAACTTGTGTAACAACCATCAGTAGCTTCAATATGACAATAGATACTTTGTCAGCCCGTGAACATCAATTATACTCAACATCATCATCAACATTCTCACAATCATAAACCACAAGCCCATTCATACCATCAAGGCTCTAGACTCATCCCCTAAGTTCATTCTTGCAATCTTTAGTAAAATAACATAAGAGTTTCGTGAAATAATCATGAAAATCATTTATGCAGTAAATCAAGTTTGTGATAATCATCAACCTAAGAAAATACATAACATAGGTATAATTTTCAATATAATACTCAAGAATTGCACATATAAAATTCATTACATTCAACTATCAACTTAATTCAATCAAGGGAGCACATGGAAGAACAACTCCATGCTTTAAGTTAGCCTTACATACCTGGATTGAAGCTTTGAACAATCGACCTCAAGAACTCTCCTCGAATTCCTCAATTTTTACGCTCCTTTTCTTTCCTCTTTAGCCCTAGTCTTTTCAAGGACTTAGAATAAGGTTTAAAACCCTTTTTATACTTAAAACAGTCTGTTTTGATCATATATTAAGTCCAGGAGGGGTTTGGAAAGGTCAAGAATGCTCCTCATGAAATTCGAAAAAAGTTCGTCTCGAGACATGGGGTCCGCGATGTGGACTGGGTTTATTTTTGGTATTTTTGTTGAAAATTCTCTGAACGAGGTTTCTAATCCCGTAGAAAAATTTTAGAATAAAATCAAGTGTTGGTCCGCGATGGTAGCGCATCGTGGCCCTGTCGCACCTACACTGGTTCGCGTTTTCGCATTGAAAAGTTACCTTTTGATTTGGTTGCTCTAAAAATCAATCGAGACCACTCCTCCACTCAATTTTCATGCTGATCGCAAATTCGACCTCGTATTTGCCATCAGAGCATGGGAAGATATGTTATACGCACATCTTTCTTCTAGGGGTATTTTGATAATTTTGTCGGATGTTACTTTATCTCCCCCTTTAGATCATTCATCCTCGAATGATGAGCAAAGATGGGTGTGAAAGCACAAATAGACTTAGGACTCATCTCAATACTCACTCAATAACTGAAACTCTCGACTCCTCCATAAACTTTACTTAGACTGAAGAATGAACACATTGACTCAAGAATGAACACATCAACTCAAGAATAGAAACATCAATTAAGTTAAGGATAGGAACATTACCTTTAATATTATCCTTATTGGGCACGAAAGGTGTGGTTGCTTGGCTCTCATATCCTCCTCAGCTTCCCACGTGGCTTCCTCAACGAATTGATTTTTGCATAGGACATTGACTGAGGTAATCTCTTTGGTTCTCAACTTGTGAACCTGAAAATCAAGGATTTGGAATGGAATCTCCTCATAGGACAAGCTATCCTTTACTCCAATACTCTCAATGGGGATCACCAAGGTAGGATCTCCAAGCACTTATTTAACATCGAGACGTGGAACAACGGATGAATTGCGTCTAACTCAGTCAACTCTAACTCATAAGCAACTTTCCCAATCCTCCTCACGATTTGATATATGCCAATATAGCAAGGACTTGATCTCTCTTTCTTCCCAAACCTCATGACACCTTTCATGGGTAACACCTTCAAGTACACCCAATCACTCACCTCGAACTCTAAGTCTCTTCTCTTCATATGAGTGTAAGACTTTTGGCGACTCTATGTAGTTTTCAACCTCTCTTTAATGACATTAACCTTCTCCATTGATTGGTGAACAAGATCAGGTCCAACTAACTCAGTTTCTCCGACCTCAGACCACCCAATCGGTGATCTACATCTCCTCTCATACAAGGCTTCATAGGGGGCCATTTGAATGCTTGTATGATAATTATTATTATATGCAAAATTCAATCAATGGTAGATGGTCATCCCAATTTTCTTTGAAGTCAAGGACACAAGCTCTCAATATATCTTCTAATGTTTGAATGGTGCGCTCTTCTTGGCCATCTGTCTGTGGATGAAAGGTTGTACTCAAACTTACCTTGGTACCCAATCCCTTCTAGAAAGATCTCCAAAATTGGGAGGTGAATTGAGTTTCTCTGTCCGAGATGATGGACAAGGGAACTCCATGCAACCTCACAATTTCTTGGATGTACAACTTGGCATACTCCTCCGCATTATTAGTTGTCTTGACTGCCAAGAAGTGAGCTGATTTAGTTATCCTGTCCACAATCACTCATATTGAATCATACTGCGTTCGGGATCTACGTAGATCGATAATGAAGTCCATGTTAATCATCTCCCACTTCCATTGTGGAATCTCGAAGTTCCGTGCCAATCCACAAGACCTTTGAAGCTCAACTTTGACTTGTTGGCAATTTGGGCACTTGGAAACAAACTCAGCGATATCCCTCTTCATTCCACTCCACCAATAGACTTTCCTCAAGTCGTGGTGCATCTTGGTAGAGCCAGGATGAATTGAATACCTAAAGTTATGAGCTTCAACCATGATTCTCTCTCAAACACCATCAACATTGGGGACACGTAACCTACTCTGGTATCTTAATACCCCGTCTCCCCCTTTGGAGAAGACCATCACTTTCTATTTATGGATAGCCTCCTTCAATTGGAGTATGATAGGATCTCGATCTTGCTTCTCTTTTACCTCTGCTGCTAGGGATGATGCAGACCCACTCTGAACATTGACTCCTCCCTTGTCATTCTCCTCGAGTTGAACTCTCAATCGAGCCAATTTATGCACTTCCTTCACTAGCTCTTTCTTTCTTTCCTTAACATGGGTCGTGCTACCTATTGACAACCTGCTAAGAGAGTCAGCAACAATGTTAGCTTTACCTGGGTGGTAGAGGATGTTCATGTCATAATCTTTAAGCAACTTCAACCATCTCCTTTGTCGCAGGTTGAGCTCTCTCTGACTGAAGACATACTGCAAGCTCTCGTGGTCAGTGAACACATTAACATGCACTCCATACAAGTAGTGACACCGGATTTTGCAAACACTACGGCCGCCAACTCAAGATCATGGGTTGGATAGTTCCTCTCATGAACCTTAAGTTGCCTGAAAGCATAGGCTATAACCTTCCCCATCTACATCAACACATAACCTAACCCAACTCTTGGCACATCACAATATATTACAAAATTCTCCCTCCCATTGGGCAAAGTCAAAACAGGTGCAGTAGTCAATCTAGTCTTCAAATCTTGGAAGCTCTGCTCACATTTCTCAGACCACTGAAACTTGACCTTTTTCTGAGTCAATTTGATCAATGGTGCGGATTGGGAAGAAAATCTATCAACGAACCTGTGGTAGTAGCCTACCAACTCCAAGAAACTTCTTATGTCAGTTGGAGAGGTCGGTCTTGGCTAGTTCTTAACCGCTTCAATCTTCTGGGCATCTACTCGAATACCATAACCCGAAACAACATGGACTAGGAAAGTCACTGGCTTGAGCCAAAACTCACATTTCAAGAACTTTGCATACAACTCATGGTCCTTAAGAGTCTGAAGGACAACTCTGAGGTTATTGACATGCTCCTCCTCATCCTTCGAATACACCAAAATGTCATCGATGAACACGATTACAAACATGTCAAGATATGGTCTAAACACTCTATTTACCAAGTCCATGAAGGCTGCAGGTGGGTTCGTCAACTCAAAGGACATGTCCAAGAACTCAAAGTGGCCATATCTAGTCATGAAGGTTGTATTTGGAATGTCACACTCCCTCACTTTCAACTGATGGTAGCCTGATCTGAGGTCTATCTTTGAGAAGCATGAGGCACCATGAAGCTGGTCAAACAGATCATCAATCCTATGGAGAGGATATTTATTTTTTATCATGACCTTGTTCAATTGCCTATAATTTATGCACATTCCAAGAGACCCATCTTTCTTTCGCACGAACAGGATGGGAGCACCCCAAGAAGAAACACTTGGCCTAATAAAGCCCTTCTCTAACAAATTCCTCGATTTCTCTTTCAACTCTTTCAACTCAACGGGGGATATCCTATAAGGTGGAATTAAGATAGGCTGGGTATCGGGAAGAACATCAATCCCAAAGTCAATCTCCCTATTAGGAGGGACCCTAGGTAGATCCTCAGGGAACACTTCAAGAAACTCACTCACAATCAAGACTAACTCAAGAGTAGAAGGCTCAACATCATCAGACTTAACTTGCACGAGATGATAGATACAGCCTTTAGAGATTAGCTTTTTACCTCTCAGGTAGGAAATAAACTTACCCTTAGGTGCAACAGAACTCCCCTTCCACTCTGGGACCGGTTCATTCAGAAATTGGAACTTAACAATTCGGGTCCTACAATCTATTAAGGCATAACAGGCATGAAATCAATCCATACTAAGGATTACGTAAAAGTCAACGATCTCCAACTCTACCAAGTCAGTCAAGTTATCCTTATGATAGACGGATACTACACAATCCCTATAGACCCTTTTAACTAGGATAAACTCACCAGTAGGAGTGGAAAAAATACAGGGTTCAAGCAAACACTCTGGAAGAATCTCAAATCTATTGGCCACATAGGGAGTGACAAAAGATAGAGTGACACCTGAGTCAAGCAATGCATCACAATCATAAGTAAAGACTCGAAGCATACCCGTAACAACATCTGGCACAACCTCCTGATCATGTCGATTACCCATTGCATACGGACAGTTTGTCCCTCCTACTGCACCCATAGTAGTACCCCTCATGACTACCAGCTGGGGGTGCTGCAGAGGACTGTGCTTTATTACTTCCATCACCCTGTCTTCTTATAGGACATTCACTCTTGAAGTTACTAGTCTGTCCATATATGTAACAAACGTTTGTGCCCTCATGGCACACACCTAGGTGAAGTTTACATGCATTCCCAATCCAGGTGCAAATTTTCTCATTCTCGCCCTCATATCCTGGACCATATCTGGGGCATATCGGGACAACTGAATGAACTTGAGGTTATACTCCTTAGCAGTCAACCCGTTTTGCTTCATGTTCACGAACTCATCAACCTTTGCCTTCCTCAGCTCTTGGGGAAAGAAGTGATCGAGGAAAACACTCTCAAACTCATCCCACTCAGCAGGCTCAACATCCTCACCTCAACTATCTTCCCATTGGTTGTACCGGACGTTCACAACATCCTTAAGCTGATAGGAGGCAAGTTCAACTTCCTCAATCTCATCTGCATGCATAGCCCTCAGGACCTTGCACATATCATCAATAAAGTTCTGTGGGTCCTGTTCAATCTTTGACCACGTATAGACTGGCGGGTTCATCCTCAAGAAATCTCTGAGCTTGGTTGTAGCCATGGGCTCTTGGGAGCTGGAGCTAGGGGCTTGGGAACCTCAGTTATTACTCTAGTAGGCCACTAGCTTGGTGAGCATAACAATGGCTCCCCTGAAGTGTGCCTCTGAGGTGGAGGCTGACTGAGCAGGAGGTGCCTGTGGAATCTCAGCAGCTCTGGCAAGCCGACCCCGTCTCCTCGGCCTAGTTTGAGTAAGGTTCCTGGTGGGGGATTCTCAATGTTTGGGGCTAAGGCATCTCTTTTGGCAACAATATGTTTAAGAGGCATGATCTGCAAACGCGTATTGCACGAATTAGAAAGAGTTTTATAGAGTTAAACTCTATCGCACGAACTCAAAATACAGTAGAAGTGTAACCATTCCTACTGTCCTATAGCCTCCTGTTTATGAAGTGTGGTGCACAACACACACATAAATAAGACTCTACTAGACACATCTATCTAGACTCCCGATGATACTAGAACTCTGTGCTCTGATACCAAGTTTGTCACGTCCCAAGAAGGTACCCTAGACGTGGACGACATTCAGAGACTATTGCTAGTCTCCAAGCGAACCACTCAGTGTCAAGACAGTCATTCAATCATCAAATATAGTGAAAAATATTAGAATAAGGAAAATAAGGCAGTGGGCACCTCAGTTACTTCTACATCAATGAATAAGAGATGTAGGCAAATAAGAATCAATCTCGACATCTATGCCATGACATAATAACAATTTTTAAGAATTTCAATTCAAAGAGGAAAGGACCTCAACATCAAAACATCATCTTCTATTATATGAATCCTCTACTTCTTCAGTCTAAGATAGTACCATGACAGGCCATGACTACCACAAACTCAAAAGACTAGTTCAAAACAAATGAAAGATAATAAACGGTATCCTCCGAAAGCTGGGAAAGACTCACTAATCTCTGGAACTAGGGAAACCTGAACTTCAATGATGCATTTGATGAAGTCCTCTATCTCCTGTATCTGCATCATGAAACGATGCAGCACCGAGTGGCGTCAGTACGTAGAATATACGGTATGTAAAATGACTGAGTGAAACAATACAGACATAACTAACATGGGATAACATCAACTCGCAAAATACTCAATCTGAATGACAAATATCCATCTAAGGTAAGGGTAGGGAGTAGACAATAACTCATCAACATCAATCAAGACCTATACCATCAACTCAACATCAGAGTACTATCAGTGTGAACCTATCTGGGAGTTTCTTTAATCGACAACCATCACCTATGAGCCGGTGATGATACAACAAAGTGATGTCGTTACCGCATCTATCTAGTACCTTATTGGGTAAAGGACATGGCATCAATGGATCCACAAATAAAGAACATCAAGTCCTCTTTTGGGACTAAGGAAACATCTAATTTCACGATCAATCCTCCCTTACACTAGCCATGTAATTAATGAGTGCGAGTGAGACTTACTCTTACTCATTTCGGTGCTCAATACTCTTCCTAGGACTCAACATGCTCATAAGACACCAAGATCAGGATTTCTCTTCATTTAGTCTCATTTGGACATAGTATATCAACTCGTCTCATCATCCATGAACTCTTAGATTATGAACAACTCTTTTAGAATTAATTCATGCTCTTTAAGACTCCATGAAAATCAATTTTACTCGACATCATCATCAACATTCTTAGAATCAGGACCACGATCATAAACCACAAGTACATTCATACCATCAAGGCTCTAGACTCATCCCCTAAGTTCATCTTGCAATCTTTAGTAAAATAAAATATAAAGTTTCATGAAATAATTTATGAAAACCATTTACACAGTAAATCAAGTTTGTGATGATCATCAACCTAAGAAAATACATAAAATAGGTATAATTTTTAATAGAATACTCAAGAATTTCACATGTAGAATTTATTACATTCAACTATCAACTTAATTCAATCAAGGGGCACATAGAAGAACAACTCCATGCTTTAAGTTAGCCTTACATACCTGGATTGAAGCTTTGAACAATCGATCTCAAGAACTCTCTTCGAATTCCTCAATTTTTACGCTCCTTTTCTTTCCTCTTTAGCCTTAGTCTTTTTCAAGGAATTAGAAAGGACTTCAAAATAAGGTTTAAAACCCTTTTTATATTTAAGACGATCATATATGAAGTCCAGAAGGGGTTTGGAAAGGTCTAGAATGCCCCTCACAAAATTCAAAAAACGTTTGTCTTGGGACATGGGGTCCGCGACATGGCCTGGGTTTGTTTTTGGTATTTTTCGCCAAAAATTCTCTGAACGAGGTTTGCGTTTTCGCATTGAAAAATTACCTTTTGATTTGATTTCTCTAAAAATCAATCGAGACCACTTTTTCACTCATTTTTATACGCACATCTCTCTTCTAGGGGTATTTTGATAATTTTGGCGAGTGTTACATGCTCAAACTTAATTTTGATACTCTGGCCTCATTTGGTGTCAGAAAAATATAAATCATGTATGAAACCTGACTAGAAACGACATTCTGGTCTCAACAGTATTGTCAAAATCTCCATCGAAGATCGTTAGAATTAGGTGTGGGTCCCACTTTCCAATATCAAAATTTATTAAGGGGGTTGAAATGCACGCGAAAATCTTGAGAATCGAATAAAAGGTCGTTCTAGACCAAACTCAATGTTTCAAACTGCGCCTTCAAAATTTTCATATAGGCATATTTACTAAGGATGTTGACTAAAGTCAACTATTGGCCTATTTCGGAGGCTAAATTTGCAAAACTCGGTATAACTAACACCGAACATGCTTCTAGCCTAATTTGGTCATTTGAGAGCTGATGGAACTGTCAGAATTTTGTTTTGAGACTGTTTACTTCAACTTTACTACTAAACTCATTTTCAACTGTAATTCAGCCAGTAATATGAAAAACCACACACCTTTTAGATGAGCGACCAAGCAACCGAACTGTCATTGCTAACGAGTCAAAATGAATCGGGTTCACTATAGAAATGACTTAAAGGGTCATTACAGGTACAAATCTATTTCTGTCACGCCCGGGAGGGTACCCTTGGCGTGGCTGACACCTTGAGACTATTGCTAGTCCCCAAGCGAACCACTTAGCATTATCATATCATTCAATCAAATTAACTCTACTGAACAGCGGAAAATGTAAGTAAGTAGTGGACACATCTCATCTAAAGTCTCAAAAGCATATACAATATAATGAAGGCTAGTAGAAAGAACTAGCTCACAATCTCAACATTAACGCTCAACCATCATCTATGAAGCCTCTATCACTAATCATGTGGTGCCAATGACAGACTCATGGCTACCCAAATCAAAATAAAAGAATAGTCCAAACGCTAGCTCTAAAGCAAGATGAAATAATCATGGTGGGTCCTCCGGAGTAGGGGAGGCTCACCATATCAGTTGCGAATCTCAGATCTTCAACGGATCGCCCATTGACGATCTTTAGTAACTTCCTCTTCATCATAAAACGATCCAGTTTAAAAGGGACATCAGTACTTGGAATGTACTGGTATGTAAAATAGCTGAGTGAAACTGAAACAGGTAAAATAATATAGAAACAACATCAATTCAAAGTAATAATTGAATAACATCAAATCGTCAAATATCTCTCTATGCAAGAATAAAGAGTAGATAAGTGACTCATCAACAACTCAAACTCATCAATCATCTCAGTCTCATCTCAAAGGAGCTCACCTTTTCTCATCTCATCTCATCTTATCTCAAAGGAGCTCACCTCCTCTCATCTCATCTCATCTCGACTCGGAGTACTCAAGATAGAAAATTTATGGGAGTTTCTCTTATCCTACAATAATCACTTATGAGCCAGTGGATGCACAACAATCTTACTGATGTTGCCACAACCGTTCCAAATTCGCCAGGTAGAGAATGCTCCAAAACCATATCAGCTCACCCAATATGGAGTCAATACTCAACAGGTCTGCTATTGCTTTCGGGGATTGTTACTCTCGAGGGAACCATAATATATGTGATGGTTCTAATCCTCACCTACGTTTGGGGACGTAGTTAATGAGATCGAGTGGGACTCATTCTTACCTATTTCGGTGCTCGATACTCCTCTCGTAACTCAATGCTCATAAAACCTCCATCTCAACCAATCTCATAGGGACTCAAAACCCATCATCATTCAACTCATAGGGACTTTAACTCTTTCATCAATCAATCTCATCAATGACTTAAGATTTAGAACAATCATTAGGAAGCAATTGAATAGACACATCAGTAGAGTTCATTTATAGAGACTCGTAAGACAATGAAATTCTATTGACTCATCATCATTCTCTCATCACAATCAACAATCTCAACTCTAGGCTCTAGACTCAATTCTTAAGTTCATTATGCATGCTTTTCAAATTAGTCATGTAGGGTTATGCAAATTCTCATGAAAATGTTCAATTCAAGAAAATAAATAGTATGATGATCATCAACATAGAAAAACATGTAATTTCAAATAAAATTTTTAGAAAAACCATCAAGGATTCATGCATATAAACTTTTGGAACCATCAACTTATCTATGACCATCTATGGGGCATATGAGAGAACAATCTCATGCTTTTAGTTTAGCCTTACATACTTGAGATGAAGCTATCAATCAGTCACATCAAAGATTTCTTCTCAAATCTTCAAACTCAAGCTCTTCTCCTCTTTCCTCAAGCCCTAGCCTTGTTAGAATATTGGAATAGGACTTAGAATGAGGGTTTTAGACTTTTTTTATGTCAAAACGACCTTATTAGATCGTGCATGGAGTTTAGGAGGGGTGGGAAATTGACAGGAATGCCCCTCGTAATAACTTAGAAATTTTCAACTCGGAGAAGACCTAGTCCGCGACACGGACTGGTCGCGCACAATGTATTTTTAAAAAAAGTTTCTGAACGAGTTTTCTCAATTCCGTAAATTTTTTTTAGAAAAATATAAGTGCTGGTCCGCGATGGAGGTGCAACGCGTTCCTGTCATGCACCAACACTGTTTTACGCTTTGGATTGAAAAATTTTCTTTTGATCGAGCCGCTCTAAAAATCGATCGAGATCATTTTCCCACTCAATTTTTCTTGATGGTCACAAATCTGGCCTCAAATTTGCCATACGAGCATTGAAAGTTATGTTACGCGCATACCCTCCCTCTAGGGGTATTTTGATAATTTTACCGGGCGTTACAGTTTCTCTCTTGATTCTTCTCTTCTATGATCTCTCTTTGATTCGAGGGGCATTAGTGGTATATTTCTCGAATATAGGATGATTTTGACATCGTTGCGCCATATTTTAATCTCTTTATAAATATCCCCGGAGTTCATGGGATATTTGAGATGCGTCTTTAATTAAATATAATACTATTTATATGGCGTAATCTAGGGTTTAGAGTAGCGTAGCCTCCAAGAAACCTAATAGGAATCGAACACATCATGTAGAGTCCCATAAAATTTTAATATCTCTACCCACTTAAAATTATGTCACTGTAAAGATAATAGTAATGATTGTGATGATACGACTTCATATTCACTAACTTAAAATCTTGAATTCTACACTATATTTATATGTATCCTTATTTTCAAATGATTGCCATATACATAAGTTATATATAAGTATTAAAAAAATAGGGGCTTTCATACAAGTATACCAAAAAAGGATGGTATTTACAAAGCACTAACAACTTTTTAATAATTACCATTAAAATGTCAACATTATTTACAAAAGAAGGTAAGACAAGAGTTTTCTTTTACTAAAAGCAATCAAATCAATTTATTTGATTTGATTGCACAGTGGCAACCTTTTTGGCAGGGTGTATAATGGCAGCCTTTTTGGCAGTTTTTTTAAAAGGATGCATAATAGTCACCATGGGCAATACCATCAGGAATACCATTATGCAGTATAATTAGATTCCAAAAAAAAGGGATGACATCTGACATTCATTTAATGCTATGTCAGTATAGTTGGTGTTATTTTGATAATTTGGGTGCTATTTTGGTAAATTAGAAACAAAGTGTAATTTATACCAAAAAATTGTATAGTTATGTAAAAAAATCAAAAAAATATTTGAACTATCTGCAATGTAATTTAACCAATCATAACAAGTTAGTTCTAATTTTTACAAGTTAAGCAATAATGCTTATCATAAAGATTTACCTGCAATTATCTTATAAGGTATTTAATTAGATTAGATAAAAATTATAATGAGGTTGCATATAACGTAAGGCATTCTTTGATTTATTGTAGGTATGATCCAGCTAGTTGAGGCCAAATAATAAGTGTAACCAGTTGCCAAAATATCATTGGCATAATCTTAGGTTAGATCTTGTGACATGAAACATTATTATTCCTCCTAAACATAAACCACGACTAATACAAGTCATTTTCACTCTAAAAAGAATTTCAAAATCCATTCGTAAGTCCTTCAGACGTTATAAATAAGAAACTAGGGTTGAGAAGAGGAGAAGAGGGCATGGAATTCAAATGATTAGTTGTGATTTGATTGTTTTTCTTCATCCCAGGTATGTAAGACTAACCTAAAATATGAAATTGTTGTTCCATTTGCCCCATGATTGTGATAGAATTGATGTCCCCATGATTTGTTATTTTTGTAAGCTTTTATAATGTTTAACTTATTGTACTTATATTGTATAATTGATGATTTCTATAAACTTGTTTCTTGAACAAATGGTTTGAATTTCTATCTTAAACATAAATCTAGATTTTTAATTATTAAAAATTGCATGAATGAACCTAGGAGATGAGTCTAGAGCATTGACATGATGAATATTGATTGTGATTGTAATTGTGATGTGAGCATGATGATAGTGTTGATAGAATTGGATGGTCTTATGAGTCTTCATAATTAAACTCAAATGATTGGTCTAAATTGATAGTCCTCTTAAATAATTGTCTAAACAACTTTGAAAGAAGTGATTGGAAATTGACTGGATGGTTGATAGGCTGAAAGGCTTGATTGTGATAGAGTTGATGAACTAAAAGATTCCATAAGAGACTTACTGATTAAAATTGATTATTTTTATGCGCATTGAGAATTTGGAGGAGTATTGAGCACCTAATTAGGTGAGAGCCAATAACAACTCAAACTCAATAATTACATAGACAGCATATGAGAGGATTGAACTGTAAAATCGGATGTTTTCCTATTGTCCCAAAACATGACTTGATGTTATTGATTGTGGATCCACTCATGGGATGTCCTTTACTCTAGCAATGTATTGGATGGATGTGATAATGACATCGCTTCATTGTATCATCATCGGCTCATAAGCGATGGTTGTCAGTTAGAGAAACTCTCATATAGGCCATGATAACATTCTAATTAGATTGGATTGGATTATATATGATTGGTCTCTGGCTAGACTATATTCTTACTTTAGACTTTTGACATCCTGATTGAGTTTCTTACTTCTTGACTTGAGTATCTAAGTTGATGTTATTCTACTTTGATGTCTGTTTCATTCTACCATTTTACATACTTGTAATTCCATGTTTTGATGTCCATTTGGGCCTCATTGTTTTATGATGCAGAGAAAGGTATTAGAGATCATCAACAGATGCACCGTTGAAGATCTATTCACGTTCAGCTGATTGGTGAGACCTCCTTGCTTTCAGAGGATTTCCACATATTATCATCTAGCTATTATAGTTTGGATTTCCTTCTACTCTATTTTGAGTAAGGTATGGACCTATCATTGGCACCACTTAGTCAGATGGACAGAGGCTTCATAGACTAAATCATCGAATTGTGATTAGATATTATTTTTGACTAGTTTCTTTTATACTAGTCTTATTCAATTGAAACGTAAATTGGTTGGCCTTTAGCCTTTTATTGTTAATTGTGTTGTTATTCCTATTGAGCTAATCTTGATTTTTGATGTCTTTTGTTGTTAGATTGTGATTTAACGAGTGTGATGAAACCAAGTGATTTCCTTGGAGACTAATAATAGTCTCTGAGTGCCGACCACACCTAGTGTACCTTCCTGGGGCGTGATAAAAGTTTCTTGTGGATTTCCATGCCAATCAAAATCCATTGGAAATAAGCTCGTGGGTAATCATTACCTGCAAATTTAAAGATTCCCCATGTTACCCAGGGATATTAATTTCCCGTGTAATTTACCTAAAAAAAATTCACAAGAAATATTAAAAATTTGAAAGTAATATTTGGTTAAAAAAAAAATCTTTAAATAAAAGGGAATTATCTGCAAATAATTTCGCATGAGCAATTTCTAGGTAAATTTGTAAGAATTGTTTTGGCAAGAATATTAATTGTTCTATTTTGTCTTTACATTTATAAAAAATATTTTTCATTTAATATAGAGTTACTGATTGAAGGAGACAATTACACTTCACTTCACGCTAATAACAAATATAAGTAAAATGTTTTCTGCTTAAAAACTGTAATGAATTACTCAGTAATACACAATTTAATGAAATTTAGTAAGTCATATTCCAAAATTATAATATTATTGGTGATTAAAAATAACTTATAGTTCTTCAATGAATAATGAAGAATTTAAACAATGTATGATTTTTCTTTCAAGGAAAAAAACAAAATAATTATGAGAATTACATGTTCTAAATAAATCAAAGAAAATTAATGTATAAATTTGACAAATACCAAATTAAAAAGCGGAAATGTCTAAAAATGCCGACTTTTATACAAATTACTAAAAATACCGATTATTTGGAGATATTTGATACTTAGTTATAGAAGGCTGATACCCTAAAAAAAAGGCTGATACCTAATAATTTCCTTATTAAATTTGCATCAGTTACTATAATTAAGGATTCATAACAGATCTAATTTATTAGATCCCTTAAATTACGCCGATTGAGCTGTTTTTCCATAATCACACGCTTCAAAATCGCAACGGATCCTATTTACCGTATTTTTTGATTTTTTACGTAGCACTGATTATACTTACCGTGTTTTGTATTTTTTTCCTCAGAAATTTTACAAAACAGATTTGCAAGAGAACTACCCATTGTTGATACTGCCGAGTGTATCAATGGATGTCTCGTCGAGGCAAGAGAACTACCCATTGTTGACTTCCTTGAAGAAGTGAGAATCCTATTCGGTTAATGGAACTGCAAAAATCGTGAAAAGGCGTCATATACGAAGGATACATTGGGTAGAAAATTTGAAGAAATGCTAATTGATCATACTGCAAAATCTTCGATGATGAAGGTACATGTCGGGCCTAAGGTTTAGTTATATGGATTATTATTTTTTTAGTTGGAGCAAACAGAAAAATATTGAATGGTTATAACAGAATGTTATAGATGAACATTTTAGTGGTGTTGTGCAATTATAGTGGACAATTTCATATTTTTTTTTCTTGAAAAGCAGGTTGTGCCGTCATCATAATTCATTTTTTCGGTTTATGATACGTCCCGGAGATACGTTGTATGTCTAGAAAGAAAGAGCTGCAGTTGCGGAAAATTTCAAATTGACGAATTACCTTGCACACATGCAGTTGCAGCTTTGAAGAGTATGAATGTGGTAGATATGTATCCATATTGTTCTGATTATTATAAGCCAAAATCATTAGCAAAAATGTACGAAGTCTCGATGATACCTATGCCTGATCGATCAGATTGGAAGGCTCCACCAAAAGTTCTTAACAAAATTGTGTTGCCACTCAAATACAAACGGATGCCAGGGAGGCCTAGGAAAGGGATAAGGAAGAGCGCAGGTGAAAATAATTGTTGTAGTCGTTGTGGTCATGAAGGGCACAATAGACGAACATGTAGTTTCTTCCCCAAAAATAAGTGAAAAATCAACTTTGTTATGTTGACATGATTAATAATTATCAATATTCACTTATTTTGAATAAAATCATTATCGTGTGTTTCCCCTTTATATATTATCTGTAAATTACCTAATGCCCAACTTGATTAGTTGATTTATTTATTTTAGTTTTTATGACATTCAAAAGCAAGTCGTTGAATTTTTCGCAATTTATTTAGAAATTCGAATCCTATTCATTATGAATTTCATTGACAAACTCTTATTAAAAAAGTGTATGACACGTATCGGCGTCATTGGAGTTATGTGCAGTGGACTGTACAATAAATTGATGTAACATATATCATTATATGTTTTTGATATCGGTAATTTCAGTGCATACATACTTGGATACATCATAATATGCATAATTCAACAAAAAAATTACAATACTGATGAGCTTTTAAATAATTTTCATACCCCGTGCATAAAATAGTCTCCAATAAAAACACCATCCTGTTGTCCAAAATAAAGAAATAATGGCAGAAATTAATGAATGAAAAAAAAAATTGTACATATATCTAAAAGATTTCTCATGCGTTGTAATATTTCCAAAAAAATATAAAGTCATCACTACATGTATCCCAGGAAAATATTGTAGTTACATAAAAAATGACATACTGTCAAAGTATCCAAAAAAAAAAAAAGCTGGAGTTCTACTAAGATAGAATTAAAAAATAAAAATCCTTCCTACAAAATAATATTATCAGTTTTTTCTACGAAAGAAGCACCACTTTGTAGCTGTCAGCTGGGCGGAATGATTCTTTGGGCCTGGGAGGATCATTGTTTTCCCTTTCAAAACCTTCATTAGCCTTGTATAGTCCATATTTCCAAAGAATAGCAGCATATCTTCTCCGAAGATAAAGTCCAAAAATAGTTTCCTTGAAAGCAGCCACACCATCATCGCCAATGGAGGACTTTATATCAGCCACGAAATTTGAGTTGTATGAAGAATCAAATCTCACACAACCTCTGGGGATACTTTTTATAACATAGTTTAAGCCCTGAGAATAATCGGACAGAATTGACATATATGAAAAATGTGTATCATGTAGTAGCTGGTATCACTAAAATGTGAAAGTGTTAACATGGCAAAAAAATGCAGGTATCATAAATCATGAATCAGTAGTATGTAGCAAAAAATATGCATGTATTCACTGCATGTTTGGTTATCATGTTGTGCAAGTATCAAATAAAAATGCATGTATCAATGTGATACTCTAAGTATCACTAATATGTATTGTATTGCAGGTATTACTGGTATGCAAAAAAATCAAGTACCATTTAGTACATAACTGAACACATATTAAGATATGTCAGTGATATGTTTTCACCATACAATGATGAACCCATAAAAACCACATCAGTGCAAACTTTAGAAAAATCAGTGCAAATAATTATGAAACAATAAAAAACACATCGGTTCAAACTGTGGAAACAACACTATCATGTTCTAATAATCATCAAATGCAAAACAACACTGTAATGATAGTATCATTTATATGTGTCAACAACATCACTGTAATGTCACTGCATGTTTGGTTATCATGTTGTTCAGGTATCAAGATGAAATGCATGTATCAATATAGGAACCCAAGTATCACTAATGTGTATTTGTATTGCAGGTATCACTGTTATGCAGAAAATTCAAGTATCACCTAATATTGTAACATTGATGTATGATGTAGCATTGATATGTTTCCACTATACACTTTTAAACTCAGAAACAATAATATATCAACACACATTCAACATATATATCAGTGATATGTTTCCACCATACAATGATGAACCCATAAAAACCACATCAGTGCAAACTTTAGAAAATATCAGTGCAAACAATTATGAACCCATAAAAAACACATCAATGCAAACTGTTGAAACAACACTGTGATGTTCTAATAATCATCAAACGCAAAACATCACTGTAATAATTAGTATCATTGATATGTGTCAATAATTGATTGCTAGACCCAGAAACCAGAATCCGGAAAAAACCCCCACCCCGGTGTAATCAAAATTACTAGGAATATCAAAATCTGAAAAATTGCATACTAAAATGTGAGTAAACAAACATCTATACAAATTTACTTAAAACATATAGATTTTTTATGTTAATAATTTTAGATACAACTAAATATGAAAATTTTTCATTAAATCTACAGTCAACAAACAAATATAAATGTTCCCCTTTTTTCTTCTTTCTTCTTCTTTGCATGCATTTTTTGGGATGAATGTTTGGAACTTGACCCGGAATCCTTCATAACCACCATTTCTTCTTCGTTCACTTCATCAACTAAGTTGGCCGGATGATCTTGGTTAGTCGCATCATAAGAAATTGGAGGTACATTGTCTTTATCAGACTCTGGTAGAGTTAATCCAAGACTAAAGGAAGGAGAAGAATCCATGGATTGAGAGAAAAAATTGAGAAAATCTAAATATGGTGCGCTTCCATGTTGCTGTGGAGAAGAAGGGTAACTGCAACTTGCAGTTTCTTTTGTTTTCAAAAGGAAAATTCAAAATATGGTAATTAATTACGGTTAAAATAACAAGGAAAGTAATTAATAAGTAATTGACTTTTGGTTGGACTCCTTGCAATAAAAAAGACATAAAAAAAGGTGGTATAAAAAAAGTATAATTCTTAAGTATCAGAAAAAAATTATCAAAACTGAAAAAGTAAGATTTTAGTAATTAATTTAAAGGGGAGGGAATAATGGAAATTTGGCAAAAATAAGTTTGTGTATTTTTGTAAATTATAGAAAATTGATAGTATATGATAATTGATAAAATTATTTCTCTGATTCCAATCACAAATACAAATGGAAAGCATCTCCATTTATAATTCTTGTTTCATCCATGACATCAATTTATTTTTGTAGTTTTCTTGCTCATTTAATTAACTCGATTTAGTTCCAAATAAGTTGATAATCATCACAATGCATCAATATGGGTGCAATCATTAGAATTAAGTAATACTCTAAAAGATAATAAAAATACTAAAATGTAAGACAACTAATAATTAAACATATGTCTTTTAAACCAAACGTTAATAATTTTACCTCGAATCTAGTATATGTATGTAATAAAGTTTACTAAACATAATTCATAACTCAAATATAATACGATAGAATCTCAAATTTTAAATTCATAAAGCTCAAATCCGAAATTCTTAATACTCGATCTTTTATATCCCGCTTTCCTTTCTCTTCCGATTGTGAATGCCAGAAAAAAGGGAGGGGGGGGGGGGGGAATAATTACCTAATTAATTACACTCCTTTATTTATCATATTTTTCATTATTTTCACCTATTCCTAAAAATTTCAACAATCCCTTCTTTCTATTCAGATATATTAATTCAAATTCTTGAATTGTCTCTATGTTTAATGTATCATGCTTTAAATGTTACCTGTTGATACTTAAAAATCCTAATTTTTGTATCCGGAATTAAACTAATGTATCCACATTAATGATTTAGTGTATCTGAATTGTCATATTTTTTAAAAAAATTTATAAATTAAAAAAATAAAATTATAATAATTAACTTTATGTGATTTATGTAAATCCAAAATAAAAAGGTAAAGAAGAATTCATCACTTACAAATGAACAAGGTGAAGTAACCAACTTTTTACCAACCACATCCACCACTACCCACCTCTATTTTTATGCATGGTACACCATTTTACTCACAACGATTATAAAATTTATTTGCACCAAGTGATTATATCTAATAAAATAAATGTATGATATAAGTTTGCACATACTTTTTAATTAATTACTTAATGATAATTAAGTAAAACATAGTTTTACTATAGTAAACATAATTTAAAAAATTAAATTGAGATGACTTGATATGAACACTTGAGTTAGTTAATACAGAGCTATATTTATCGAAGTTCCATCATTTATAGTTCCTTTTCTTTCTTTACAAAATAATTACAATATAATATTTCACAATGTAACTATTGACTTAAAAATTATCGATTCAATATCACCCACATATCAATAGGGCTGGAGTCATTGTGCTCGTTATTATTGGTTCGACACAATTCAGTAATTTTAGTTTAAATTTTAAACTTGTAATAAGTAATTCATTGAATATGTATAAACTATTAACTTAGAACCCTATAACTTTAGAATTCTGAACTCATAAATATTAAATTCTGACTTTGCTTCTGCCTGATCTAAATAAGTTAACTTCATTCATAAATTTCAAGTTTCGATTCCGCTTGGACTGACCTAAGTAAGTTAACTCACGTACTTTGTTTGTCTAAAATATAAACTCATAAATTTCAAATTCTGACTTTATCATTGACTCAAGTCAATTTCAGACTTTGTCTCGACCGATCCAAGTAAGTCAACTTCACTCACCCTATATGCCTAAACCAAGCACTTCTCGAAGCAAAAAATTGTCTACCACTTTCAACAGTAATACCCACTAATAAATAGGTGAGTCACCTGAAATAAAGGAACTAGTTTTCATATCCTCCCAAATATCATGAACAAGTTTAATATGGACCCCCTTACACTTTTCTCATATTTTCTTAAAAAATTTCGAAGTAACAAGAATAAAAGGATTGGTATGATCACAACTAAAGGAGCTATTAAATAGTACTTAACTTAATTATCTAGTAATTTAGCTATGTTAAATTTTTTTAATCATTATTATAAGCTCATTATGTATAATACATAGTAACTTAATTGTCATTGTTCATCCACTACATTTGAACTTGTGGGGTTTTCATAATTGGTGATTTAACTAACTAGATCAATTTTTTCATTTGGGTATTTGATTAATCTTTTAAAATAGAAAAAATTATGTAGATAAGCACATATATATTTGTTAATTAGCTAACATAGCTATAGTTTGAATTAATTACGGCTCGCGTCAAACATCTAATTATAATTACAGTTTAAATTTTGTATAATTCGCGCGATTTATACAAACATTGTGCGTGTGCACGTATCATATTGCATAGCGAAATATACAAATACGGTGAATTGCATGGTAAATTATACAAACGCATACAAATGTTACGTGAATTATATAAACATTGCTATAATCATAGTTATAAAATATAATTATCTAAACTATAATTATAAAGTATAATTAAGATATTTTTAAATAACTATATGCGAAAAATCTGTTTAAAACATGTGAAGCCAATTAAGAAACATCAAAATTTGGAGGGATTTATTTTTTCTTTTTGTGATGAGAGGGTAGGGGGGTGGGGGCATGAAAATGATGAGCCCTCTAATTTTTGGAGAGGAGACAAAAAAAGGAATGATGACTTGTCCACCATCCTTCTCATTTCTCAATATTAAAATATAATATACTTTCTCTTTTCCAAATTAATTTTTAAAAAAAGAAATATAATTGAGTAGATATTTAATTATGGAATTTTTCTTTTATACTTGGAAAATGCTAAGCATTCCATCATGCTTAAGCTAGGTCTACGTCACTATCCAGTAACAAGTAGCGCAGTAGTTTTTTAGACTTCTTATATAAATAAAAAACAAATAAATTAATAATAATAATAATAATAATAATAATAATAATAATAATAATAAAAATAATACATCACTCCCAAATTCGAAATGAAATAAAAGTTGTGAGGGATTTTCAAGATATTTCTGAAACATAGAAGTGGCTAAAAATAGTTGATTGTTATATATTTGAAAATTACATTAATTGACGTTTAAATTTTTATTAGTGCAGTATGACTTAAATTTTTTTAAAAAAATATAAAATTATAAATATTTTTAAAATTCTATGAATATCACATAATTGGAATAAGAAGAATAACATATAACAAAAGAGAGTAATATAACATATATTAAGCACAAAACACATATTTATATATATCTAACTAAAAGTGGATTGTCATTATATTGGCCAGGTTTTACATTTCAAAAGTTAATAAATTTTGTCAAATGTAAGAATTTTCGACCAGAATTAAGACCAAATAAAGCTAGAGAATTGATTTTCTTTTCATGAGGTGTTGAGTGTGTTAATAAAATTCTCATATTTAAATTTTATATAAATAGTTTTAAAACAATATTTATTTACTTAACTATCAAATATAAAAAAAAATAAACAAAAAAGTATTCATTTTCATTGAACAAATTTTTTTCTTCGTAGTATTTCACATAATTTGCCACTCCCTCGGACAATTTACCACATGATCATTGTATATAGGGATGCCAATAGGGTGAGTTAGAGCGAGTTAGACCGGGTAAAGCCTTAACCTATTAATATAATAATTCACTCTACCCTGCCCCGTTTAGCTTCTTTGAAGTAGATTATCCTGCCCCGTTAAGCCCTACCCTGCCCTTTATTCATCAACCCCTCTTTCTCCTTATTGTTAGACAAACCAGAAAATAGTAAAGAAGACATGCTGCAACCAAAATGTGAGCATTTTAAGTGAACAAGAAAACAAGAGCATTTAGTACTATTATTAAATAATTAAAAAAATATTTTTGTTAACAAAATAGCTATGTAACATAGCCTATGTTACTCAAATGGGTTATTCTTCAGCCTCTATTTGTTTCCTGTCACAAGAAACCAGAAAATCAGAAAATAATAAATCCCGCCCCTGTTAGTTTCTTGTTTCAGTGTGAGCAATAGAGTTCAAAATCTATAGACATTTAAGCTTGTATTATGGACAAGGTAAGCAATAAAAATGTAGCCTGTCCTGCCCTGACCCATTATAATTTAAAAAAAAGTTAATATTTCACCCTGCCCTAACCTAACTTGTCCTATTTAAACCTTTTCCTGTCTTGCCTTATTAAGGATATAACCCGGCTCCGCCCTGCCCCGCCCCGCTCGCCCTAATTACCATCCTTAATCGTATATCCATACTAGTTTGCAGAATAATTATCCTTTTTTTGCCCCTACACTAATGCTACGTTGTCTTATTGTCCCGTCAAATCCCATACATCGCTAGTTAATATTATTTTCATAAGGAGGGGTCATTGTTTTTCCTATTATTTATTCGAAATATTGATTTTATTGAAAAAATAATATATAATTAAATATATTATGAGTTCAACAAGTACGTAACTTGATGTAGCTCATTAAACCTAAACCTAAGGAGGCGCGATCAATATTTGATGCATGTAATGATCTATTCCGTCGAAATTGAAAATATCTGCATTGAGGATATATGGATCTTATTTTTCATGGTTTAGGATTGATTTTTTGGTATACAAGTACATTAGTTATGAATTGAGATCGTACAATGTCCCTATTACAAAGTTAAGTGAAAGTGCCCTTGTCGATTTTGTTTTGGACACGGGCTTAAACTAAGGTCAACTCTCAAACGACCATATCTCTTGGTCTACAATAAATTAGGTGGCCTATGACCTGTCAAATTAAAGTTGTATGAGTCTTCTTTCCAACTCCATCAAGTTTGTACCATTTAAAATTTGGAGTAAAAAGTTATAACTATTTTACTGAAAACTGTCTGAACTGAGGTCGCTATGGTGGGATACACGTAGTTAAATACATTTTTCAGACCTAACATGTTATTTTACCCTCAAAACTCATCCAAAATCGGGCTAGAGAAGGGAAGCGATATTACTTTGATTTTCCATTGATTTTCTCCTTCAAGGTAATGCATATTCATGAAATAAAGAGGTAAATGTGAAATGAATTCATGTTGATAATCTCATATAATGAAGCTGTATGAATGTGTTTTATGTTCAAAGGATAAAAATGAGCTATGCTGGGGGTAGGTTTGCGACGCGCACTCTTCTGGTTAAGCAATTTTGCAATGAAAGATTATCTTTTGATCTGCTTAGCCTAAAAATTCACTGAGACCACCGTTGTGCATGTTCTTGCACCATGATGAATATTCCGGCTTGTGATTTGGCCAAAAAAGTTAAGGATAATACATTGTGCGAATATTCTATCTTCTAAAGGTATTCTGGTAATTTTATTCTAGGATCTAACTTAAACTTTTATTAGATAACAACACGTCTAAATACATCATCATCTAAAAATATTCTGATAATTTTATTCTAAGTATAACACAAACTTTTATTAGAGAACGACACGTCTAAACGCATTCATAATATTTTCATTTTTGTGAAGCAACTTGTCCAAAAGAGACAAGAGTTTGGTGAACATTCACATACATGCACAAAGAAAGCAAGAGGCAATATTTTCAACAACTTAGAATTGCAATAATTTTATGTAAGACGTATTCCACGGGCAAATAATGATTATGGATTGTGTAAAATTTGGTGGATATAGTGAAGGAGATTTCAAGAGCCAAATGTCATGTCAACATAATTTTATTATATTTACAAATTTAAAGTTTATGAAATTTAAGATTTATTTGGATATATAGTATGAAATTAAATTAATATAAAATTAAAATTTTGTTTGTATATGCAATTTGATATTGTATTGATAAATCAAATATTTCTATTAAAAATTTTCAAATCTTATACCATCTTACTAAATAAGTAAATAATTATTGATAAACAAGATATTAGAATATCCTACAATGCCGTATTTGAGAAATTGAATATTTCTCTATTTCTTTTCTAACTAAATTTACGATTACAAACTTTCAAGTACACATAATTTTATAAAATCTATTAGTCAATACTAATAGTAATAATAATTATAATAGTTATTTTTAATAAGATACGAATAATCTCTTCACGATGGACACGAAATTTTTACGAGAAACTACCACCATAGTGAAAGGACCACTATTTTTTCATGCTGAGAATAAATACTACTATCTTTGTTTAAGAAAATAAAAAGAACTTTTCAATTTTGTTATTCTAAATTAAAGATATGTCAAATGTATTAAAATATATTTTATTTTTGTGATTTTAAGTATATTATATGAAAAATTAAAATTAAAATATTATAAAAAATAATTTTTTTTTAAAAAAAATAGACTAAAGAAAAGAGATAATTATTTTCGAAACGGGGAGGAATAAATTTGTACAATGTATATAATTCTTTCTCCTTTTTATGATGTTATTTTGTAAAATTTTAGAGAAATGAGAAATTATGACATCCTCTTATTGGGAAATACCACCGCCAAAACAGAAAAAGAAGACCTACCTGCACCTACACAAAATAATATTTCAAGTCCCAAGAGATGGACAATTCCAATTATTCCTACCTTCCTTTACATCTAAAAATATTCTGCTAACATACCATACTACCTTTTCTTTTCTTTTTTCCCAAAATAAGTAGTTCACTACAGTATTATTTTTCGTAAAATGATATTCATATTGAAGTTTGAATATTTTGAATTTATATTGCGTAGGATTAGTTTTATTCATTGTATCATATTTTTTTGTATTAATTTAGTAAATTACATATTAACTTAACATAATTTTTGCTGAGGTGCGCGCGGAAGAAGTACAATGGTCGTGTGGTATGTTGGACAAATATAAATAATTTGAGATAAAAAATTGAAGAAATTTGGATTGGGTCATCTATATGGGGATCAATTTATATTTATATTAATATTTAAGTAATATGTATTTATTTTTTTATCAATAAAGAAAAAAAACACAACTATTTGAAAAATTGTGTCACTTTAAGATTATAAAAAGAAACAGAAAAGAAAAAAGTGTTTTCTTTCTTCTCCAATTCCTAAAAAGTTCAAGTGAAGATTCTTGTGTAAATTTCTTCTCCGGAAAGTGAACAACTGTAACAGGTATGCGTTTATAGACTGTGACTTTATATGGTGTAGTTCGCGTTTGTATGTGATTACACTATTAGACTGGTGAAACGAATGCAATGATCCTGTAATTTGAATGTTTGATTAGATTTTTCAAAAATTAATATTATTTTGTTTCTGGTTTGATTATTTATTATGGGATGAATTGTATCAAAATTAGTGATTAATATTCCTATTAGAAATTAAAGCATCAATATCAAAAATAGTAACCTCAAAATAACTAATTAAAATGAAAAAAAATACACCAGAAATCCCTCAAATAATTACAAACATGACTGCAAATATATTTATTCACACATGCCTAAATTAGATACATAATTATGCTGTCCTACTCAAGCCATTTTGAAATACAAAACATGTTGAGTGTGTTCAAATTAATTAAAATTTATTATTAAAAGTTGGGTTGAAATCAAGCTTTAATTTGTATAAAGCATAATAATACTTTTAATAGGAAAAATTAATAGGGATATTGAATATCAGGCAAAAAGTTTTAAAGAACACTTTTAATAGTGTGATATAAAATTATACTCTTAATCTAAAATAAATCACGTTAAAATATTTTTGAATTGATTTAATCCAACTATTTATATAATATTGATTCCCCTTTTTTCTTCCCTTTGCTCTCTGCATCTTGATTCATATCTTATTTTTATTCATAATCTGTAAAAATGCAATAGTTTGATGAGACGAATATGAATATACGGAGAAATATAGTTTGGTGACTATATAACAATAAATTTGATATTTTGAGCGCCATAAATACTCTAATAATGTGACTAACATATAGTATATCTCTTAAAAATCCAAAAATCATAATAATATGTCATGTAAAACATACCTCGAAAGGAAAGTCATTGAGTATTGATATTTGATAAAATTGAAATTACATATAAAATATAATACCATACTTTTTAATAATGTGAAGTCCTTTTCTTGCATCTCATCATGAAGTATATTTATGGCTTGGTTAACTCAACACAACCCCAATAAATATATTTTGTAATTATTTAATCTAAAATTTAGAAAATAAAAAACTTAATTTTTTTTATCTAACATTATTCAATTTAATGATTACTTTTTTTCTAGTACAAGTGCAATGATAACAAGTGTAGATATTAAAAAAAAAAGTGAATTACTAAGCAATGAAATGAAGTTGATATTGACACAATGTTAAAACTAATTAATTATGTAAAAAGCATTATTATTGTTCAATGAAAGTTAATTTTTTTGATGAATGAATATGATGGCATTTTTGCAAACCAAAGTAAACATAGATTAATGTGTGCAATTGAAGAGAGATGATAACAATATTATAGGTTTGTTTGGATTATGAGAAGAATTAACTAATGTTATGTGGTGTTTGTTGGAATAATAATAATAAGGTTAGAAAAAGTAACATTAATTTATGGAAAAGTATAGAGGAAAAAGGCAAGAAGCTTTTATATAGCAGCCAAAAAGTCAAATAGGCCCCTAATCTTTCATCTCATCATCATCATGATATCTTCAGAGGTATAGATTTGCAACCAAGATTCATTATCATTGCTTTTGATTTTTTGATATATCATAATCATACTCATACTCTAGGTTTATGTACTTACTTAAATATATAACAATAATATCTATGTATTTGAGTTATTCAAAAGTTAAGAGATCATATTGGTTGCAATCACTTATTGATCTTTAAAATTACATTATACTAACTATGCAAAAACAAAATATAATGTAGAGATGGTAATTGTCTCGTATTTACTTGATATCATGTATTTTTCGCTATTAATCGCGTCTTTGTACTCACTTTTCCCCTTCTTTTCCTTTCTGTTTTTCATATCTAGCTTATTCTGCGTATGAGTTTTTGTGACGAGGGTTCCCAGGAAACAACCTCTCTACTTCTATGAGGTAGTGGTAAGGTCTGCGTACATTATACTCTCCTCAGACCCCACTTGTGAGATCCTCCAGGCTATTTCTAGTCCAATGGGTAACTATATTTATTTATATTAAAATTTAAGACGTCTGAATTTGAATGTTAAAATATTAAATATATCGTATAATTTAAATATTCGAATTTAAATTTGTATTTTTTTTTTAAATGTCTCTATTTATGATATTTTGAGATATTTTTTTTACATTGCAATTACTTTATTTTATTTATTTATGTTCATATTGACATATGATAATGATATTGATTTCCCCTAGGGAAGATGACTAGTAAAAAATATGTTGTGACACTTTTATTTAATAAACATAAATTGATAAATTTAATTTTCTATTAATTACAAGTTAAAGTTTCACTAATATTTTTTTTGAAAATACACTATAAAAGTGTTTAAACTTGTCCTCCTTTTCCTTTTTGAGAGCATAGACCTATCATGAATTAGCACCTTTTTCACTCCACTTTGTATCAAGTTTCTGTTCCATTATTTTGTACTCATCTCCTTACCCTTTTATCATTGGATCCATTAATAAAGATTTCTAATTGTTGTAAATATATAATAACTAAAAAATAAATGAAATGAGTGCATGATACTTGAATGCAACAAAAAATTTAAAAAGTCATTCAACTTTTTGGACAAAAAAGGTAAAGAAACAAATAGAGAGCATTAAGACATGTAAAAGTTCCCATGTTCTCACCCCCCCACACCTCCTTACTGTTCTGATTTGGTTGACATTTGGGCACATGGATTTACCTTTGCTTTTTTGGTTAAAGTTACAACTTAAAGCTAATTGACTTTGTAATTTTTTTGTTTGATTTAGAAAAGCCAATCTAACTAGTACTAACACATTGTAAAACACTTAACACAAGTTTGAACATAAAGAGATTAAAATGTGACATTTAACCAAAAAAAATTGTTTATAATTTGAATTTGTGTATGGATATGTGTGAACTAGTTTTTGTAATTGACATTGTTACAACAACACAAGTTCTTATCGATGTACAAGGTGGTGTAAGTTATCTCATATTGGTCGAGGAAATTCATCGTTATATTTTTTTTTTATATAATTTTGAATAATTCTTTCATCATGAACAAACTTTTCGATGGATGTATCACTTTCCTTATAATCGTATATGTATGCTCTCAAGATGATTCTATACATGCACGTACGAAGAAGTTATGAACTCTCTTCGTTAAAAAATCATATTGTATATACAAGTCAAAATTACTTTTGCGTATAACAATTATTAAATCTTCTCGACTTCTTTCTTTCTGTATCTACTCTGCAATATTTTGAATTATTTTCGTGAAAATTCTAACGATCCATTCGTCGCATCTACATGACATATATATTAAGAGAGGAGCCATTTGGTCCTTTTAACATATAACCACACCTATAAAGATCACCTTTTTTTAAATTTCTTTTTGGTGTAGTGTCACCAAATATTAGTCCTTACATTTTCAAACTTTTTTCCTTTTATAAGAAATCAAACTGCCTGGTTTTCTCTCTTACACCTCAACATCTTCTACATCCTTCACACAAAGAGAGAGAAGAAGAAGATCTAGAGAGAGAAAGGGGGAAAAAAGTAGCAATGTTTAGCCAAAGCTTGTTTGAGGATCATCAAGATATGTCATCACAACTAGGATTTTTCTCTTTTCCTCCAAATTGCAACAATATGGGCATAATTAGTACTAGTACTACTACTACTCTACCATTTATTGGATACAACCAAAATACTCTAAAAACCCTCAATATGATCCCTCCCTCTTTTGATCATTCCTTAAATATTGAATCCACACATGATCCAAGGCACAAAGAAGATCTTACTACTACTATATTTGGAGGACCCCATCTTCTTGCCTTGCAAAAATCCAATCCAAATACATGGTAATCAATCATTCATATTTCTCTCTTGACCTCTATGTATGTTGCTCGAACTATTCATATATATGTTTGAATTTTCTAAAAATAGTTTATTTAAAAGAATCCAACATGGGTGCGACATTATTTTTAAAAAGTTCAAATTAATTAGTCACCTCTATGTTGCTCAAACTTGTCAGAGAGTCGGAATAACATAGCTTAACTTTAATTTCTTTTCAAAATTGTTTTTTCTTTTACATATAAAAAAAGTATGTATAGCTAGTTGATATGACTGATGATATGTGTAAGATGGATTTTAGGGCATGGGGAGAAGTGAATGGAAGCAACAATATTATTAAGAGATCAAGGGAGTTTGATCATGATCATAATTTAGGGGTTTCATCAATTAAGATGAAGAAGATAAAATCATCAAGAAGGAAAGTAAGAGAACCAAGATTTTGTTTCAAGACTATGAGTGATGTGGATGTGTTGGATGATGGATATAAATGGAGAAAATATGGCCAGAAAGTTGTAAAAAATACCCAACATCCCAGGTACTTAATACTTAATTTACTTTTTATTTTTACCATTATAATTATATACTTAATCTACTTTATGTTTGTTTCAACAATCTTCCCTCATTTTTATTGATAAAATGTTGTGCCTAGCATTTTTGTACTTCAAATAAAAAAAATTACTAATTGTTTAGCCACTCTC
This sequence comes from Solanum rostratum, assembly GCA_029948455.1. NCBI lineage: Eukaryota > Viridiplantae > Streptophyta > Magnoliopsida > Solanales > Solanaceae > Solanum > Solanum rostratum. The sequence continues at coordinate 7,573,199 of CM057053.1, read as the reverse complement.
TTCACTTGCTAGTCATTAGATTTGCTTTACTAGTGGTTTTGACACTTTTTTGGGGGTTTCCAATTCGTTATTCAATTCATTTGGATTCGTGCTACATAAGATCAGCTAGCATTCATAAAATAATTTGACAAAATTTGAGTGCTTACGAGGCTTATTAAAGGGGAAAGTTCTTTGATCCTCATATTATCATTATTTTTATTTTCAAAATTCGAACCTTACATGAGGATCAAACGCTTATTATTATGTCAAAAGTTATAGCTGATAGGTGTTGCCCAACTTTATTTCTTAACCAAGTCCATCATACAAGTGTCATGTTTGATCATAACTCCGACCCGGGTCATCCCAACCCCCTCATGGGTATTGCCATAGACAGTATGTTGGCATTACCCAACACCTTTAGACTTTTGATGGTTTACTAACCTTAGGTGTTTGATGATACTATTCTTGCTTATATTATGTAAGGTAATTTCTCGTGAGAGGTTAAAGTAAATGTTATTATTAACCTCAAAAGACAAAAAATGATTGAATAATATTACTAAGTAACTATTAGTACTCATGGAAAGATAGCCTTTTGGGGCGTGTTTCAGATTTAAATCAAATCATGTTGGGTGTAGAGCTAAACTTTGATGATCTTTTAATTAGGATTAATATTTAAGACATGATTGCAAAATTTTTCTTGTGACAAGTATAAAGAGACTCACTAATCTCATCATGATTCAATACTTGAAACAACTTACTAATTATCAAGATTTGGCATTGTTAATAATTGAAAGAACCATGCAATATTATTTTTTTTACTACATGAAAACCCTAATTAAGGCCCATAAATGAATAAATAAAAAAGTAAATGATGATCACTTTTACATCTTTATGTTTGATATGGGGAGGATCCCCTCCTTAGGTTAATAGTAATTTGAAACTTTTATTGTTAAATGATTACTACTATATATTTGAATTTTTTTAGGAGTTTACTTTGTCATATTGCTGTCCACCCCCCACCCCCAAAACCCCAACCCCCAACCCCTTTAAAAGAGAGAAATAGAAAATAAATAGAATTTCATTAAAAATGTTCAAAATTTAATATATTTTTGTGTAAAATGTAAATTTTTTTATATATAAGCTTGGTAAAATTCTGATGAAGGATATTCAACTGATAATCACTTCTTATTAATGTAGTTTAATCCTTTGTACTAGTTAGGTTTTTTCTTTTAATCTCATTTTTCAAGATATAACTAATTCACTATAAAATCATTTAAATTCTAATATTGATAAATTGATTTTCTGCGATCACCTAGTCAGAATATGAATGATTTCTTGCCCTAGCTACGAATCTCCTTTGTCCAATGAGGAAATTGTTAATTACACCTTTCGACCTGTTTATAAGTTTCACAAGTCCAAAAATAATTTGGGACACATTATGATAAGTTTTTTGAATCAATTACTAGTCATCTCCTAACTCGATTTTTCTTGTATTGAGTACGATAGTGTGTAAAAGTTCTTTTGTAGTATGGTTAAGATATGGAAATTAAGTCATTTTAATTTTAGAAAAGTGCACACACTTTTAATCACAAGGGAGCCCACTGTTGCTAAAGCCACTGGCACTAGTGATAATGAATCCAGCAATTGCCAGTTTGCAATTTGCTACTATGTATAATCTCTATTTGTGCACTATTTCCATTTGCCTTTTTATTGTACTAGGTAAAGCACCCCACATTGTCCTACCAACAGCTATATATTGCATTACATCCATCAAAATGTTCTTACATTAGGGAACTCCACATTGCTTAATTGTTATAAATGATCGAGTTAATCGTTTGAGTTGGCACGATGTTTAAGATTTTATTTTTTTTTGAAATTTGTAGTCTAAAATTATTTTTGGATATGATATTTATGTGGTTGTAAATCATTTCATTATGGATAAAAAGGAGTTTTGAAAATTAAAATGTTTCTAATTATAATAAGATGACATTCTTTTTGGAACGTACTTAAAAAAAAAAAAAGGATATCACATAAAATGGGTTAGAGGAAGTACTACATTAGACTCTGGTCATTAAAAGCGTGGTGAAATGGTAAAGGTTCATTCACCCTTAAGTACTTAGAGGTATCAGATTTGAGAGGTGTAACCATTAGCCGAGATAGTGTATTGAAAGTTTCATCATTGGAGAATTATATCATATATATATAAAGTTAAAATAGTTTTTTTTCGTATATGGTAGATATTGCATCCACTTAACAACTTTGTTAGTCTTAACTGAAATATGCTATTTGTAATACATATTCTTTGTGATTCAATTTATTTATTTTACTTTTTTGTTTTTATTCTGTTTAAATAAAATATAGTCTTTTCAACGACAATTTAATCCTAAATTTTTCATATGAAATGCTTAAAGAACATTTTGTTACATTTTTGCTCATCTTTAGTTTGAAATCATAATATTCCAAAACTTTTTTTCTTTCTTAAACTTCGTGTCAAGACAAATTGAAGCAGATAAAGTGTTACTCGCTCTATCCCAATTTATCTAACTTACCTTTTTTTAGTCAGTTCCAAAAAGAATTCCTCATTTCTATATTTAGTAAATATTTAATGTTAAAATACTTATTTTACTCTTAATGAAATAATTTCAACCCACGCAAATATGTATTACTCATTTTAGATTACAAATTTAAATTTTTTATTTTTATATACTCCGTATCAAATCAAATTAACTCATATAAATTGAACCAGAGTGGAGTAAAATTTGCTTTGTTGTTATAAATTGTGGATGAATATGATGCAGATACGCGTGTTGTCCTATACTGAACAAATGAAATAATTATAGTGTCTGTCCCCAAATCTCCCTACTAGTATTATTAGAATATGCTATATATATGCATACTAGACTAGGGGCTCTTTGCAGGTTTTGGCAGTTATCACCACTAAGACTAATTAAAACAAAACACTGTTCAAAGGTATGAAAATAGACATGAAACAACACATCATATTTCCTGCAATTTCATTATTTCCAATAGAACTTGTCTTGCAACATTTTCAGTCAAGTCTGACAATATTTGAACCATCTCTTATCCTTTGGTGTTGAATCAAGAATGCCTATTGTCTATTAGCTAACACATATATCGATTAATTTTTTCCTTAATAACTTCTGTTATAATAATTTCAGTCGAATATATTTAATCCATCTTGGTCTTGGTTTTGGTGGTTGATCAAGAATGCCTATTGTCTATTAGCAACACATATATCGATTAATTCTGCCTTTGATAACTTGTGTTACAATAATTTTTAGTCGAATATATTTGAACCATCTTGGTCTTGGTCTTGGTCTTGGTGTTCAATCAAGAATGCCTATTGTCTATTAGCTAACACATCGTTTAACTTTGCCCTTAATAACTTGTGGTCGAATATATTTGGACCATCTTGGTTGGTCTTGGTCTTCAGTCAAGAATGCGTATTGTCTATTAGCAACACATATATTGAGTAACTCTGCCTCTGATAACTTGTATTACAATAATGTTGAATATAACGATATTTGAACTATTTTGGTCTTAGTCTTGATGTTCGATCAGCTTTTACGTACCTCAACTATTTTGTATAATACCTTTTATTTATTATCAACACATATATCGATTAACTCGATCCATGACTTGTGTTACAATAATTTTCAGTCAAATATGATGAATTTGAACCGTCTTGGTCTTGGTCTTGGTGTTCGATTAGCTTTTGGTGTAGCTTGAATTGTTTCAAAGTGTATCAGTTATCTGTCATCAACACACATATCAACTAGCTTTGGCCATTTTTCATTTTTGTCAATTTTATGCTTAGTTAAGGTTATTTATTTATGGTACTATAGATAGAGCCACAATAAAAAAGACAAAAACAGAGTTAAAAATTGAAGTTCATAAATTCTAAATTGCCACTAATCTCATAGCTTGTCTAAACATTTTGACATATTTAATGTTTTCAAAATAGAAATATAGAATTTATATAAAAGATATTAAATTCATCTGAACTTCTTTGTAGTACTCTATCTCCGCCTCCTAGAAAAAGGAGATTCTATTGAATCTCTTTCATAGAAAAATTGTAATGTGCAAAAGTCAAATCATGCACAAATAAATTTCTTTCATATATTTATATTGCCTTTTGAGTTTCCTTATAGTAGTAAAGATAGTTCAAAAATTTCTGACTCTACCACTACAGACAATCAATATTACATGTAAAACTATAATAATTTCTAACATGGTTGTGTACTCTTGTAGGAGCTATTATCGATGTACACAAGATAATTGTAGGGTTAAGAAAAGGGTGGAAAGATTAGCAGAAGATCCCAGAATGGTAATCACAACATATGAAGGAAGACATGTTCACTCACCATCACATGATGAAGAGGATTCACAAGCTTCATCTCAAATTAATAACCTTTTATGGTAGTTAAAAAAAAAATATGGCAAGTCTTTATATATATAACTCAATTTTTGTTAACCCTTTTTGGTTTTTCATGTAATGGAAATTAGATTTCATCAATTTCCTAGTTTACTAATGATGGATGTTATTAACTATAAAGTCCAATGTGTAATTTCATATGTAATTTGTTATGTGGACTACTACTGGACTAGGCTCTTTACTTTGATGGGCCTCTTGCTTTCCACTATATTGTATGTTGAAGGCAAAAAAATGAGAACTAAATTTGTGGTATTATATTTGGGGAATTTTCATAAACAACCATCAAGTGAAACATAATAGGTTAAAATAGCCACATTTTTAAAAATTACATTATATAGCCTTCTGAATGTATAATATGCTTTGTATAAAACGTTATGAATACAAAATTTTATACAAAAAAGGCTGCTGACATTTAATGACAATTAATTACTGATTAAATACAATAAAGGAAACGTTCCCTTAAATAATGGAAGGTAAATATATTCAATATACATTACCTAATATTAATCTGTAAAAATAAATCGAAAAAAGGAAAAATGCAAACGACGATTGATTCTGGAAAACTGAAAAAAAAAAGGGCGCTGATCTATACGAATTCAACTCAGGTAAAGTTGATTTTTTATTTAATTTTTTTATACGTTTGATCGTGTGATTTTTGGGTATTATACGAATTACTGTAATCGCGATGAACTAAAATTGTGTTTTATTATAATTAGAAATTCTGGGCATTTTTGTTAATATGAATCTCCATCTATACAAATAATATTTTTAAATGTGTTTATTTGTTGATTTGGGTCGAATGAACATGTAGAATTGGTGTTGTCGTTGTATTGGTGTGTGTCAAAATGTTAATTTCACATGTATAAAATGGTACGACATGAAAAATATAATTGTTGTGTAAGTATAAATCGTTTGTCGAGATGAATGAATTCGCATGCAAATTGTTGAATACGTACGTACACAACCAAGTGTTTTTTGTATAAATGAATTGTTTTTTGTGTATGTGTATATGTATATGTATATGTATATGTATATGTATATGTATATGTATATGTATATGTAAATGTTTGCGAAATTATTTTTTTAAGTGTATATATGTACGAAGATGTATATAGATGAGAATATTTAGTGTATAACAATTTTTTTTATATACAGTTGTATAGTAATGAATTTTCTTGAGTATAAGAATTTGCGTGTGTATATGAATGATTATGAATATAGATGATAATATTTTGTGTATAAGAAGTTTTTTTATATACAGTTGTATATTAACGAATGTTTTGTGTATAAGAATTTTTTCTGTATCATAAATTTTTTTGGTGTATAACTGTATGACTATGCATATTGATGAGAATTAAAAAAACAGTTTTATATATATTTTTGTTGTATACAGTTGTTTGTTATTTTTATTATATACAAATATGCATATTAGGCTGTATATGTTTGTAATTTGTTGTATATATGTGATGTACTGTTTATATAAATGACTTCGATAGCTCTTATATGTGATGTATATATGTGATGTACTGTTTAATTGTGTATGCAAATTTTTTATGCAATGCATGTGTTTTTTGACTGTATTTTTAGGCAATAACAGGTGTATACAGCTTTTTGACTGTATATTTGCAGTCATTTACACTGCAAACAGTATGCAAAGTGTATAACTTGTGCTTTTAAACTAATTAGAAAGCATAGAATTTTTAACAAACAATTTTTTTTTTAAATACAAAGAAACAGAAATTACTTTCATATTTATATGCTCTATATGTCAAACGGTTCACTTTTTTTCAAGCAATTTTTTTTTTTTTAAAAAAAAACCTGGTCTTCCTCTTCAATCTCGTTTGGTTTGTCACTGCTGGAATCCAGATCCACATCTTTCCTCTTCCTTTTGGAGGTGCTTGGCCGATGAACATTATCATTCCGCTCTTTGGATCTAATTTCTACACTATCCTTGTTTCTTGCAATGTTTCCTGCAATGGGCTTGTCCTCTTGAGTTATACCCAACGAAAAAGACGGCAAATCATCCATACTTAACTTATCATGCAAATTTGTACCTCTAGTAATCCTCTTAAATGATGAATCTTCAACCATTGTAGCGAAATCTTGTGATTTATGAGGCTGTTAGACCGATTTAGGGTTATGCGCCTTATGAAAAAAATGGGGGAAAGTTAATTTTTTTTTTTAAAAAAGTAAGAACCGCCAAAAAAAAAAAGGGAATTAACACTGAAAGAAAATCTTGAAGAATATTCAGAGAAGATTAAGGAGAAGAAAATGGAAGAACTGCTAGAGAGATTGAAGGAGAAGAAAAAGGAAAGATATCTTTGAAATCGGGTATGGAAGAAAGATAAAATGAGAACGTTTGAAAAAAAATTGATTTTATACGCATTGTGTTGGGAACCTAAATTGTAGCCGCCTTTTTAAAAAAGATAGTTATTTTCTGTAATTTTTTAAAAGTATAGTTACTTTACGTGATTTTGTATTTAATGTTTCCTCATTTACAAAATTTTCCCATTATATTTCATATGCTAGCTTGTTTTATGTAAGAAACTATATATGAAAATGTCCTCCTTGTTTTGGATATTTTAGAACATTACTTGAGTGAATAGTATTTTAGCCAATTTTCAAATTCTTAAAACTTAGGTTAACTTGCAAAAAATGTGCAAGTATTCTCAGACAGCGAAAAATTATTACGCAATAAAATTAGGAAAAACTACACAAAATAAGTCAAATTATAAAACTATTTATCATTTACAGCCCAACCAAAGTAATTCCCTGAATACTTATTCGGTCCAAAATATTCACAACCCATACCCCCTTTAGTTTAGGCCCAATTTCGTTCAACTCCTTTTAAATTTAGAGAAAATTACATAAAATATAGCCAATATAAAATTATTTACTCAGGATTTAACCTAAACTATTTAACCTCTTACCCCTTTCTTTTTTATTTCGCCTATGACGTCAATATGATGTCAGCATAGTTGCTATATGTTAATACTCTGTGATACTCCGATGGTATATTGATATTATAGCGGTATTATATAGGATGAACTTAATCCTCTGTGATACTCTGCTCGATATTGATACTCTATAAATATCATATAGGATTATAAACCCTTTTTTAAGAAATAAATAAAAAAATAATTAGAAAATTATTAAACTCTAAATTAGTAGAAAATATATTCTCTGTGTTGTATTGGTCTATTGATAACATATATGTAACACCTTAGTTTCGGAGCCTATGAGTGCATAAAGATTGGTCTGAAAAAAATGACTTGGAGTAATTGGACGAGGGCAACTCATGGCCCGTAGGAGTTACGGCTCATAAGTAGTCTCATAGAATAAGACCAAGAAAATAAACTTGAGGATTTTGGAATTGAATGTTTTTACGAAGGGGTTCACGGGTCGTAAGTTGGAGTACGACCCGTAAGAGAATTTGTGGAGCCTGGGCAGACTTGATGAAATTCGGGATCTTCCTAGAGTTTAATCTACGACTTATCAGACGAATCGTAAAGTCCTCTATGAGTTATATACCCTGTCGTAGAATCAGAATCAGAATCAAAAAAGGGTTTCTAAAACTCTATCAGACGAACCCCATCTACAGCCTGTAAAACAGACCACAATCCATAAACAGGGTCTCGTGGTCCCGTCCAGTGGATTTTTATAAAGTGAAGTTCTCTTTTCTATTCTCTTAATGGTCTCATCTAACCCTTGCATGACCTCTCATGTAATGCCAAGCCCCTCTCTCATCAAGTCAAGTGCAAACGATTCCAATCGCCTAAGTTCTAGCGTGAGGTCGTATATGTGTCAACTTCAAATCATCATATCTCTTAGCACACTTCGAATTAGGTTCTGTACAACCTACCAAATGAAAGCTCTTTGAATTATCTTTCCAACACAATTGGTTTCACCTCATTTGGAGTTCGTACCAAAACGTTATGCCCATTTTACTAATGCATTGTCAAGTTGTCAGTTTCTACGACCCACTCTACGGGCCGTGGAATGACTTACGGCCTGTAAACGGGGTTTCTTAAAACTGACCGACCATCCTAAGCCCAATCTCACGTCATTTTGACATCCCACACGCCTTATAACAGTCTAAAACTCCCCCAATGACCCTAATCCTAATTCATTCTTCAAAAACATAACTCTCAAAAACCTTCTCAAGTCTCCAATGTCCTCGATTGAAGACAAGGCTAGGTTTTTGGATTTCTTCACCAAAATTTGTGATTTCTTCCATAAATCTTTGGCTAAGGTATGTGGATTTGATTTGTGAGGCCCTTCCCTTCACAAAGCTCATGTTTCTTTACTTTAAATTTGACCCATGGTTTATGTATGTTGTGAAGTTATGGAAAATTGGTTTAAGTATGTAATTTGTGATGCATTCTTAAATATATAAAGTGTATGAGTATTATGTTATGACCTATGATGCATAATGAGTTGAAATTCATGACTTTCTAGTTAGGGTTTTACAAGAATCATGTTGGGTTGATTTGAATGCTTCCAAATGCTTATATTATGAATTTATTTGAGGTTTATATACAAGCTAATTTGGAGACATGAAGATGATGACATGGGTTCCTTAAACTATCTTTTAAATTGGTGAATCCTACTACTCTTATACATGAGTAGCTAGTAATTTTCGTAATTCCATGACTAATTGTGATTTCTCCTCACTTATGGAATTTTGGGTTATGAAGTTGATGGAGGGTTGCTTGATTTTATTTAAAGTTCATACTTTCTTTATTATTATTGTATATAATCAAGTCTAAATCATATGAATTTCATTATTATGAGTCTATAAGAATGCAAATCTCATGTTTTGAACCTAAGCTATATGAAGAATATGTTTTATAAAAGAAGGAAGTCTTAATCTATGCTATATAAGAACATAAGGTTCCTAAATGTTAAGAGTCAACATATATGTTATGGCTTCATGAGAATATTATGAAACTTTATGTAAGATAATGAATTCCTTTCTTTATATGTCCTGGATATTATGAATGATGGGGTTTGCCAAGTATGCTATGAAATACTTTGAAGTTATATGAAAGTTATGCATTATTGAAATGTCTTTTTTATGATGTGGTGATGTACAAGTCTATGCATACCATGATTATACTCTTGTCTATATGTTATTTGGGACTAGACTAGTTGGAGTCAAGAATGAATGATTAAAAAAAATGTAAGTGCTCACCTAGTTATGATCATGAAACTATGATGACCCTTTAGTAGATGGATATGAAATGATGACCCGTTAGTAGAGGGATATGATAATGATGCTAGCCGATAATAGAGGCTTAGCCAAGATGTAGGAGCTACACTTATGATGATGATTAATGTTCTAAATGTTAATGGGACGGGTTAGTAGAATTCCCCTCCATTGTTTTAAAAGGCTTATGGGACGGGTTAGTAGAATACCTCTCCACTAATAATTTCATGATTTATGTTTATGATTATTCCGTGAGAGTTTTACTTAGCACCGAGTGGATTTTGGGATGAATGCAGAAGTTCCCCGTTAGAAGATGCATGAGACCTTAGTAGAATCTCATTGTCCCATCTCTACGTGCCACAGTAGGAAATAGGAATCACCCACTAATAGAGGTTGATTTCTAGAACAACTGATAGTAGAGGTTGCTCAATAGCAAGGCTTTAATAGATCCACTTAGGCATCTTAGGAGGTCGTATTGGCAAGTGACTTCCCCCTTTCTTCTGATGTAGGGAAAACATCGGGATTCCATGGCTTAGCTCACATGATTTATGTCGGTTAAAGGGTGCTCTCACACAGGTTCACGTTCGTCTCATGCATTCAAGAAATGGTTAGTTCTTTAATTCTCATTTGCAATATTTCATGTTCTATGATGAGAGTAAAATGTCTAAATGATCACCATATGTATTTCTAATTTTATATGATTTCTCTTATTCACGACTATGTTCATTCATGCATCCTACTATGTCCTTTCTAAAATTGTCTTTTAATGTATAAATGATATTGGCTTGATTATGGCTTACTAATGCCCTTATAAATGTATAATTTTCAGGACATGACTTAGCATGAATCATCTCATTATTTATTTCCATGTCATGCATTGCATACCTACATACCAGTACATTCAAAGTACTGATGCATACTTCGCCTACATGATTTCACCATGTAGGGATCGACACTCTTTGATATCGTCCACGTGGCTAGCTTTGGATTATTGAAAATAAGAGTTGGTGAGTCCTCTAGTTCGGGGACAATAACCTAGTTTTTCTTTCTAGATTGATGTATAAGACATTCTAGTTTTTAGTTGTATATTTCTTTTGCTATGTATGTATCTGAGGGTTTAGCCCCCGCCAAGTTTATGTTAGAGGTATTCTTGGACAAATGTTATGATGGTATCCAGTTCTTATACTCCATTATGATTTTTAAGTTGTGGCCCTTAGCCCCGTTTCCCCTAGTTTTCTATTTCATCTTAGCGTTTTATGCTTATGAATGCTTATGATATATAAGATGGCTTGGGTGAGGTACCTTCGGGTGTCTCATTTTCCGTGTGATGACTTGGCCCCTAGGTCGGGTCATTACAAAATTGACATTATATAGGAGTGAGCTTGATTCTCTGTGATAATCCATCGGTATATTGATAACTTATTGATATCATGGGGTTGGTCTGTGAAATTATATGTTTACCTTATCCGTGTCATTCTATATAAATTGGCGGCACCAATGCCGGACTGGTTTTCCTGTTGCAGGTGGAAGCGTTCCTAGATTATTTCATAGCTTATTTAATTTCGAATTCCCAGTTGGTTAAACCTACTGGGTACATATTATGTGTACTCACCCCTACTCCTTTCTCTCCCGCAGATTCTCGTCAGGATTATCCACGTGGTAGTTGAATTGCTCGTGCACTTAGTTCATACCAGATCTAGTGGTGAGACTCAGGGCTTCGAGCTTCCATTGGTTTCTATCTTAGTTGTTTAGTCTTTATTTCTATTCGAAGACTGAGATGCACTTATTTTTACTAGTTAAGTATTAGCTGCTCTTTATGCTCGTGACACCAGGTTCTGGGATAGTATTTATTTATTGTTGGGATTGGAATTAAGTGATCTTTTAGTCATGACCCTATTTTGGGTCGTGACAAGTTTGGTATCAGAGCCCTAGGTTCACCGGTCTCATGAGTTAAAGAGCAAGGTGTCTAGTAGAGTCTCGCGGATTGGTACGTAGATGTCCGTATCTATCTTCGAGAGGCTACATGATGCTTGTTAGGAGAAATCCTCTTTTGATTGATTCATTTTGTGCGATTTGTTCATGATTTGAAGCAACATTATTGGTGGTGTGGGATGAAGAGGGACATTATGGAGTTTGTGGCTAAGTGTTTGAATTGTCAGCAGGTTAAGTATGAGCATCAAAAGCAAGGAGGTCTGATGCAGCGGATGCCCATTCCCGAGTGGAAGTGGGAGCGTATTACTATGGATTTTGTGACTGGATTACCCGTGACGTTGGGCAAGTTTGACTCTATATAGGTGATTGTAGACAGGTTGACCAAATCAGCTCACTTCATTCCAGTAAGGACTAGCCACAGTGCGGAGCAGCTAGCTAGGATCTATATACGGGAGATTGTTAGATTGCATGGGGTGCCTATCTCTATTGTGTCAGATCGAGGTTCGGTGTTCACCTCCCGATTTTGGAAGGCATTGCAGCATGGGTTGGGTACACGATTAGACATGAGTTCGGCATTTCATCCTCAGACAGACGGTCAGTCCGAGCGGACCATTCAGGTGTTGGAGGACATGCTAAGGGCCTGTGTGATTGATTTTGGTGCTCGATGGGATCAACACTTGCCCTTAGCGGAGTTTGCTTATAATAATAGTTATCACTCCAGTATTCAGATGGAACCGTTTGAGGCGTTGTATGGGCGTAGATGTCGATCACCTATTGGGTGGTTCGACTCAGTCACCACCGAGGCATTGGACACTGATTTGCTCAGAAATGCTATGGAGCGGGTGCGCCTGATACAGAGTCGACTATTGACAGCCCAGAGTCGGCAGAAGAGCTACGCTAATAGGAGAGTTCGTCCCTTGGAGTTCATGGTTGGCGAGCATGTGTGGTTGAGGATATCCCCCATGAAGGGTATGATGAGGTTCGGGAAGAAGGGCAAGCTTAGCCCGAGGTTTATTGGCCCGTTCGAGATTCTTAGGAGAGTAGGTGAGGTGGCGTATGAGTTGGCTTTGCCACCTAGATGGTTAGCTGTTCATCCAGTATTCCACGTCTCCATGCTCCGAAAATACATACCAGACGAGTCTCACGTTATTTCTTATGATACCATAGAGTTGGGTCCGGACTTGACTTATGAGGAGGAGTCCATAGCCATTCTAGATAGACAGGTTCGTAGGCTCAGGACTAAGGAGATCGCTTCAGTTAAGGTTCAGTGGCGACATCGGCTTGTTGAGGAGGTTACTTGGGAGACAGAGTCGGATATGCGTGCTCGATACCCTCAGCTTTTTTAAGCTTCAGGTACTTTCTTCTACCTTATGTTCGAGGACGAACATGATTTTTAGTGGTGGATGATGTAATGACCCGTTAGATTATTTTAAAAATTAGTCATCCTGTTTTCTTAAAATAACCTGCTCGTAAATTTTAAGTGGGTATTTTGGACTATTTGACAAATTAAAGCTACTAAATTCACGGGGGAAAGTTAGACGTTTAATTTAATTAATGGACTAAAGTGGCAACTTATCCCATGCTACTTGTTTTATGATTATTAAAATAAATAGTAGTATTATCACTTTTAATAACCTAATTAGTCAACAATATCTACACTAACTACCCAACCCCCCCTCACGTTGCCCTCCTAAAAGCCCTCATCTGACTCCCTTTCCCTACTCCTTCACGTTCCTAACTACCTGGAACATATATCATACAATACTACTACTAGGTGCTATATATATAACACACATCCAGGGACGGAAGTTTGGAAGAAAAATAAAGAGATTAAGAGAGGGAGATTTGCAGTGAAAGAGAAAGAGAAATCAAATAAAATTTGGAACAGAGAAGAGAAAGAAGTGTTATTACGGACGTTAAATTCAAGATTTGTCTATTCGGTGAAGTATTCGAGTGTTGTTTCGGCATTGAGGTAGGTTTGGCTATCTGAGACTGAGTTATTGAATATTCTTATGTGGTAATCTATAGGCGAAGGTCGTATAACGTGTTGAGTTTAAATTTTTTTGTCGTGATATCATGTGGATAGAAAGAAATTGCAGCTAGTTGGCAGCTTTGTGACGTATTAAAATTTAGTTATCTTTGTATTTGGAATCATGTAACGTGCACATAAACTACTATATAATAGGGATGAAGATTTAATGAAGTTTTGTAGTCATATGTTGCAGTAAGCTGCCAAATTATCGACTTCCTGGCCATTAACTGGAACCTTATTACTATAAACACCTAGGAAGATATTCTAAAGGTTCATATGAAAATAGATGAAGCGTTGCAGCCATATGTTGCTGTAAGCTGCAAAAGAAAATTAGCGACAACCTGCGTAATGACTTGAAACTTATTGCTATAGACATCTAGGAAAAATATTCTATAGGTTCTTAAATACTAAAAGTTGCATTAGGAATTAGGCAGTGTGCATATGAAATATTTTTAAAGGTTCTTATGAAGATTAGAGGAAGCCTTGTGTCCATATGTGGCTGTAAGCTGCAAAAAGAAAAGGAAAAAAATATTAGTGACAACCTAAAATGACAACCTGCAAAAGTAAAAAATAAAATAAAATAAAATAAATAATAATAAGAAATTTGTTATTGAATTCCTAAGTACTAAACTACCTCGTTTCTTAAAGTAATAGTGTAACACGAAGCATCATATAGATAAAATGTTCTGTTGATGTTGGGTTTTTAATAGACTAGTTTCTCAAGAGCTTTTGAGAATGTGACTAGAAGCAATATCTCAATGTGTATAGAAGAGGGTGAACATTACAACCGCTAAACTTTGAGTACTTTGACAATTATCACATTATTGAGTTGAATATTGTGTCTATGATGGTGTCTTGATTGCATTCATCCTTATACTACATGTCATGACATTTTGGGAAATTGTGAATGATGATTCTTATCATGAGTCCTTGACCACGGGCACTTGGGTGGCAAGGTAGTTGATAATTTATGATTGAGGTATATGGCCTGCGAGGTCCCCATGGGTCCCCTTAGTCTGGGAGCCTTAGCTCGACGGGGGTGTATATGACAGGCTGTGTGACGGTCTTGATACCACCTTGCATGACATTGTATTGCACGACATTGCATACCATTTCATTATACTACTTGTGGTTGTTTTGGGGTTGGTCTGTGAAATTATATGTTTACCTTATCCGTGTCATTCTATATAAATTAGCGGCACCGATGCCGGACTGATTTTCCTGTTGCAGGTGGAAGCGTTCCTAGATTATTTCATAGCTTATTCAATTTCGAATTCCCAGTTGGTTAAACCTACTGGGTACATATTATGTGTACTCACCCCTACTCCTTTCTCCCCCACAGATTCTCGTCAGGATTATCCACGTGGTAGTTGAATTGCTCGTGCACTTGGTTCATACCAGATCTAGTGGTGAGACTCAGGGCTTCGAGCTTCCATTGGTTTCTATCTTAGTTGTTTAGTCTTTATTTCTACTCGAAGACTGAGATGCACTTATTTTTACTAGTTAAGTATTAGCTGCTCTTTATGCTCGTGACACCAGGTTCTGGGATAATATTTATTTATTGTTGGGATTGGAATTAAGTGATCTTTTAGTCATGACCCTATTTTTGGTCGTGACAAGTTTTGGATTCTTTTTTAATGAAATAAAATAATTAAGAGAAAATTATTATAGTTGCAAACTTATTTATTAAGCTGTAAATTAGTAGAACATGTATTCTTGTGATACTCCATCGGTATATTGATACCATATCGATATCATATAGGACTAAGCTTAATTCTGTTTGATACTCTATTGTTATATTGATACCCTATTAGTATCATATAGTTTTGAACTCTTTTTTAAAGAAACAAAACAATTAAGAGAAAATTATTAAAGTCATGAACTTATTTATTAAACTCTAAACTAATAGAAAATATATTCTTTGTGATACTCCATCGCTATATTGATATCATATAGGTATCATATAGTTTTGGGCTCTTTTTTTAAGAAATAAAAAATTAACAAAAAATTACTAAAGTCACAAACTTAGTTATTAAACTCTAAATTAGTAGAAAATATATTCTTTGTGGTACTCTATCAGTATATTGATACTATATTGGTATTACATAGGACTAAGTTTAATCCTCTGTGATACACTGTCAGTATATTGATACCCTATTGGTATCATATAGTTTGGGCGTTGATGTCAGCGCGTGAATTTTAATAGTAGATAAATTAGGGAGGTATTAATTGTAATTAATTAGGTGGTGATAAACATAAATGGTATATGGATGTAAATAGTTTATTTCAAAGGGCAAGAACTTAGTTTTTCCTTAAATTTAGATATAATTTTGCTTGATCCCCTTTAATTTAGGCTCAATTTCGCCCAACCCCCTTTAAACTAGGCCCAATTTGTCCCAGCCCAAATCTTTTGTCCTATTATTAATTTTTTGTATTTTCTCATTTATTGTTTTTGTTCTATCATTAATTATTTTTGTTACCCAGACTTCACTTGTGGAATTTAACTGGGTATGTTGTTGTTTGTATTAATTATTTTTGTTCTTTCTTCATTTATCATTTTTATTTTCTTTTATTCTTTTTTCATTTGTTATTTTTATTCTTCTTTTATTTTCTGTATTAGAGATACTATGTAGTAATACTTTTATTCTTTTTTGTCTTTTTCTTTTTTAAGTTTATCTTCTTTTTAAACTTATTTATCTATATATATATTTTTTTACCTTTTAAGAAAATAAAATAAATTACTTCATTCTTTTCTTATTTATTATTTTTATTTTCTCTTTTTTATTTTTAATTTTTTTTTCATATTATCCTTTAATAGAGATATCATTTAGTAACATTTTTTTTATTTCTCTCTTTCTTTTTTGTTCCTTTTTTTGTTTTTTTTTCTTTCAAATTTTAATATTAGTTTATCTTCTTCTTCTTTTATCTTTCTGTAAATTGTCATAGTATCATGAAGGACTCTTCGAAAGAATGAAATAAATTTATAACTGTATATAGATATGTTATGTTGGTATCATACATAATTTGAGGAGTGTTATTGATTATCTGAAATGATCCTTAATTATATCATATCAGTATATGATATGTTATGATGGTATTATTGTAACATCCCACAACTCTATTCATAGGATCCAAAATTTTTCGTCGTAAGTATATAAGCTTGAACCTAATGATGCCTTACTTGTCCCTATATTGTAAGGCTCATTCCTATATGTGTGAATTGTATTAGAAGTGTATTAGGTTCATAAGAGACCTCTAATGCTTATTCAAGTTCAAAACCTCCCTATCCGTTAAGTTTTTCACTTTGGATTATACAAGGGTCAACTTTAAATGATCATAACTCTTGGCAAACAAAGAATTAGATGACCTATGACCTACCAAATGAAAGCTCTTTAAATTAGCTTTCCAACTCAACTGATTTCACCTCATTTGGAGTTTGAGGTCAAACGTTATGGGTGTTTTACTGAAGACTGCCTGAGCAAAGTGCATGCTACGAAACCCCTTTACGGGTCGTAAAATGGATTACAACCCGTCTGCTAAATCATGGCAAAAATTCTGAAACTTCACATTTTTGGTCCCAGACTTTATGGTCCATGCGACGGGTCATGGAACACTCTATGAGTCGTAGAATGGGTCTCGTAAAGTGATCCAGAGACCCCGAAATTTGCCCAAAATTTTACAAAAGGTTCCCTACGGGTCGTAGAAGCTTCTACAGGTCATAGAGGGTCTCGTGGACGACACGACCTGCAATTTTAAAGAGGGGCATTTTCGTATTTTCTCACCCTTTTAAGCCTAAATTTGTCAGTTTTCACCTAATTAAACCCCTAGAACGTACTTGTTCATATCATTCACTTCAAAACACTCCAAGAACTCTGAACGTACTTTCAACGAGGCAAAAGCTAGGGCTTTCAAGAACCTTCTTTAATTCTTCCAAGAAACTAATTCCTCAGGTATGTAAGACCCTTCAAAAGTTATCCTACGATTATTTTAACATCTTAAACCACCATTCCCTACCCAGATCAAGATTATGAGTTGAGATCAAGTTTTCTCACTTACCAGTTAGTTTTATTGAAATACTTGGTTATGCATTTTTTCCTATCATGGCCTTTATGGATTTTATTACTGAATTAAGATATGAAGACAAGATCTACAGTTATTCTTGTATTTATGAGAACCTATATATATTTCATAAAAAGCTAATATATTCACAGTTTTGAGTTTGAGTTTAGGAAATACTTGAAGCATTTGTATTTACAAGATATTTGAGTAACAAAGATCATGTTTGAGACACTTTGCATTGATATAACTCTCATACAAAGAAAAGAGTCAAGTTGAGAAGAGTTTAAGAAAAAATTAAAGTTGAGCTAAGTCCTAAAAGATTAAAAAGATATTTTGAGAACTCTTACTCTTAAAGTTATGAGCAGTATAAAAGTTATTTTGGGAGTAGTATTGAGCACCGATATGAGTGAGAGTAATAATAACTTGAACTCATAAACTACATAACCAGCATAGGATAGGATTGTACCAAGAGTACAACTCCTCACTTGCCACTAAGATGACCCAGTTTTGGGATGGATCCATTCCCCTAGTTTTCGTCCCTTACTCTAGCAAAGTATTGAACGGCTCTGGCAGCGTGGGTAAGACGTTGTATCATCACGAAGCTCATAGTAATAGTTTTTGGTTAAGGAAACTCCCCAAGCTATAGTATATATTATCTTTAGATACAAGTTGAGCTACATTTATATATGCATTAAATCACATGTTTTACTTATATTACATTGATGATTTCACCAAGTTACTTTCTGAGTTAAATTGTTCAGCTAAGCATCCTATCCTGAGTTTTGTTTTGACCATCTTACATATCGTACATTCCACGTATTGACGCCTTTGGCGCTTCATCATTTTATGATGCAGATTCAGGTACCCATGATAGCAGATGTTCAGTATGACAGCTTTTCAGTGGCAGTTGGTGAGACCTCCTCATTCTCAGAGGGCTCCAGTCAGTTAATTTAATTTTTTATTTGTTTTATAATTAGGTAGCTGTGGGTCTTATTACGAAACCTATCTTTAGTTTAGTAGAGGCTTCATAGACAGAGTTAGTGAGTCAGTCCGGTCTATTCATTCGAATATTTAAAGCATTTATTAGTATTTGTATCAAATGATATTTTTGAGGTTTTATATATAATATGGTTGACATTCTTGGATTTTAATCAGATGTTTTGAAGGTTCACCTATTAAAACTTCCAGATGTATGCTAAGTCTTCAATTAAGTGAGTCAACCAGGCCAAGGGTATGCTTAGGGACCAGTAATGATTTCTGAATGTCGGTCACATCTAGGGTATAGGCTCGGGGGTGACAATTATTGAGAAATTATGAGTTCTTCTCTTGAAGGATTGCTCATTAGTCAGTGATGTCGTGCTAATTATATATCATGTGGTGATATTATTGAGAAATAAGTTTGTTGTACATGAATGGTTGTATGAAACCTTAATGATACTATAACAGAATATGAATATATTGTTTTGGTATCATTAAGGAATGGGTGTTTTTATAAATGAATGAATGATTAAAGGAAACCTTAGTGGCACGAAAACAGTATATTCATATTCTGTGATGGTATCATACATGATCTGAGGAGTGTTATCTGTATATAAAATATTGTGATGGTATCATTCAGAAATATGATTACTATTTTGAAGGATCGTGTTGGTATATTGATGAATAATTTTGTTGTCCATGAATAAAATGTAGAAAGCCTTAATGACTAGTAATATATGTATATACTATTATGGTATTATTAATAAATGAATAGTATTGTGAATAAATCGAAGAAAAACATATTAGTGCTACCACAATAATATATTCACATACTCTAATCATATCGTACATGACCTAGGGAGTGTTACTGATTATATTAAACAATCTTTTATGATACCATGTCATTATATGATGGTATCATGGAGGTGGCGCTAAATGATTAAAGTACACATAAATGATACCATGACTGTATATAGATATATTGTGGCGGTATCATTACGGATTGAAGCAAATTCCAATGATACAGATCAATATATGATATGTTGTGATGGTAATTAAGAAACTATGAGTCTTTCCCTTTTAGGACTGCTCATTAGTCCATGATGTTATTATATATATATAATGTGGGAATCTTTGAGAAATGAGTTGGTTGTATATGAATAATTACAGGAAATATTAATGTACCATAACAGTATATGGATATATTATTATGATACCATTAAGGGATGAGTAGTTTGATAAATGAATGAAGGAAATCTTGGTGCTACCATAATAGTATATTTGTATATTGTGATGGTATACATGATCTGAAGAGCGTTATTAATATATAAAAAAATGATATCATGTCAGTATATGATATGTTGTAATGGTATCATTGAGAAATATGAGTTCTTCCTTGAAGGATTGCTCATTAGTTAATGATATTGTGTTATATCTTTGAGAAATGAGTTGGTTGTACATGAATGGTTGTAAGAAATTTTAATGATATTGTAGAAGTATATGAACATATTGTTATGATGTCATTAAGAAACCTTTTGCGGACCGTAGAACCTTGAACGAGCCATACAAGTTACCATTTGAGGTTATGTAACTCGAGCATTACCACCGACAATAAACAAAATCGTGCAAGGGGAAGTCCATGGGACCCTCCACGGGCCGTGGACCACACCACGGACCGTGAAGAGGGTCGTGGAGATGAAGATGGCGACTGGTAATAGAGAATTTTCAAAGGCAGGGTTCACGAGCTCTTTCACGGGCCATGAACTTCACCACGGCTCATGGGGACACATCGTGGAAAGAGACGAAGACAAAAAGCTTAAGTAGAGGATCACGAACTGATTCACGACCTGTGAAACTTGTCATGACCTGCACAACTATTCGTGGTTCGTGCCAACTTTTATTTTTCTATTTTAATTAGGATTAGATTTTTCCCATGTATAAATAGAAATTTTTTTATTTCATTTTTAATACTTTTGACTGTTGGAGACTTGAGACACACGAGAGAACACTTATTGCGCTTAATTCATTGAAATTATGGTGTTTTCGTCTTTTTCTTGACATTTTAATTCGGTGATTTCTTTCATCAGTTGTAAGTTCTCAATTATGATTTTATCATCTTATTATGGGTTATTTACGTTAAATATGCAGGCTAAACCCACAACTAGGGTTGTGAGAACCATGACGACTCGATAAAGTAGACAAATTAGACTTGAATTTCGAGATTGGTCATTGCATATATTGTAATTTTCTTCATCTTAGTTCCTTCTTAATAAGTCAACACATAAGATCATGCATTTATTCATTGCTTGGCCGAAAGAGGAGTAATGATCAGAAAAAGAATTTTACAATAGAGATTAGGTGATAGCTTTGTCTAAGTGCTTGAGATCAGAAGGTGATAGTACTATGGGATCCATATCAAGGGTTAGGAAGTGATACATTCTGAGACCGGGAGATGAGGAATGAAATACGTCTAAGAAGGACTTGAAGGTGAATTAGGTGTTAATTAACTTGCTTGATCTTATATGCATGGCTATGTACAAATTTATAATCTAAGTTGGCTGTCGAGTTGAATGTCATGGGGAACACAATCCTACCGTCATAAGTAATTGATTCAAATTCAGAAGTTAGTAAATTGTTCTAGCATACTACATACTCTTGTTCTAAAAACAACTCCCCCATTTACTTTATGCATGTTTGTTTTCTAGGAATAGACATTACAGTTGAAAAGTGATGCTATTAGATATATTCTTACGCATTCCCTGTGAGATCGACTTCAACTATGGTTGAGTTATATATTTGATCAACGACTGCTATACTCTTTCTTTTGGAGTTCAAATTTGGGCGTATCATTCAGTTATCGACAATCAATGCACATCCTAAGGGACCATCTTTCTTTTGTATGAATAGGACATGAGCATCCCAAGGTGAGACACTCGGCCTAATGAATTCCTTATCTAGAAAATCCTTCAACTATTCTTTTGACTTCTTAAGCTCAGTAGGGCCAATTCTATATAGAGGAATGAAAATGGATTACGTATAGGAAAGGACGTCGACCCCAAAGTCAATCTCCCTGTCAGGAGGGACTCTGAGCAAATCTTTAGGAAACTCATTGACAATCAGGTGATACTCGGGGGACAAAGACTCCACACTATTATTCTTAACTTGAATTATATGGTAGAAAACACAACTCGGTGAAATAAATACAAGTTTTAAGGCAAACTATGTTTTAGGAAAGCTCAACAATAAGTAACTTGGACTAATCATTTAGAGTACTATCATGTCCTATTTGAGAATTTCTCTAATCAACGATCATCACCTATGAGCCTTGATGTACAACGAAACAATGTCGTTGCCATACCCGTCTAATACTTTGCCAAGGTAAAGATGGTCACTATCGTTAGATCTATAATCAAATCAATTCCTCTTTCGGCACAATACGAAAGCATCCAACTTTAGCGGTTCAATCCTTTCCTATATTGGCTACGTAGTTATTGGGCTTGAGTTGTGTATCTACTCTCACCCAATTTGTGCTCGATACTCCTCCCAAGATTCAATATACTAATCAAAATCCAAACTAATTAATTCATTAAAGTTATTCAATTAGTCTCATTGGACTCATATCGATTGGACAATCATCTCACGATCAACTCATTTAACCAATCATGCTTTCAACTTATTTCCATCTTGTTCAATTTAGATGATAACACGAAAGGACCTTAAGCTAGGTACTGCATTAGTTGATCAAACATCAATAATAATAAAAAAAATGATTAGCTCATTAACAACAATAATATACTCAATGAAATTTGAAAAAGATAAAGTGTACGCAAATCTTATCCCTATATCACAAAGTTAGAAAAATTATTTTTAAAAGACCCTCAGCTCAAGTAATTAACAATTTAGCTTTCTATAGCATATAGTATTCTGGATAGAGATTCCGCCTTTACTAAGAAAGGAAGTAAAAAAATAATGAAGGAACAAAGAAAAAAGGAAAGAAGAGAAGAAAGCGGTGAGGTTTGCACTTTGCCTAAGACAAAAAAGGCATTTTATGTAATTTTCCTGTACTTTATTGCTAGGGATATTTCATATTGTTAAGTATGAATTGTTGTAATGGAAAGTCTACAATTTGGATCCTTATTTTGTGTGCCACTCAAGACTTTGGTAGTCCACTTTAGTGGCTACCAAAGCTCTATATATTTGCCTTCAATTCTGTTTGTAAAAGAGGACACAGATCAGTGAAAGAAAGGAAATACACTGCAATATATTATCTCCTCTTCCCTCAGTTTTAAGCTTTTGATTCCCCTTACATATATTTTAGTTAATTCCACATTTATTTTATAACACGTTATCAGCACGAAGCTCTGCCCATTTCAAGCCATTGTAAACAGGTAAAAGGGGTAAGAATTTATTTTTATCAAAATGTCTAATATTTCAAAAGTTGAATTTACTTTACTTAATATTTCTGGATCTAATTATTCATCATGGGCACTGGATGCTGAACTGCATTTAGAATCAATGGGTCTGGCAGACACCATTAAAGATGAAAATAAGGCATCCAGTCAAAACCGTGCCAAAGCTTTAATTTTTCTCCGCCACCATCTTGACGAGGGACTAAAATTACAATATTTGACAATAAAAGATCCCCTGAAATTGTGGAAGAATCTAAAAGATAGATACGACCACCTGAAGTTGCTCGTCCTTCCACAAGCGCGTCATGATTGGTTAAATCTAAGATTATTAGATTTTAAAAATATAACTGAGTATAATTCAGCAATGTTTAGAATTATATCACAGTTAAATTTATGCGGAGAAGAAATAACTGAAGTTGACAAGCTTGAAAAAAACATACTCCACATTTCCACCCGCGAATATGCTCCTGCAGCAGCAATATCGCAGTATGGGTTTTACAAAATATTCTGAATTACTTTCACACCTTCTTATTGCTGAAAGGCATAATGAATTATTGATGAAAAATCATGATAGTCGGCCCGTTGGTTCTTCGCCACTCCCTGAAGTGAATCAGGCGAATTATAACCAACGAGAAAGAAATTATGGCCCCAGAAGTGGTCGTGGCCGTGGCCGAGGTCAAAGAAGAAATCATGATAGTCGTCTCGCACCGAGGCACGACCAGCAATCTAAAAAGAAGGAAGAAAAGCCAGAAGCTTTTCCAAAGAAAAATTCAGAAAGTATATGTCACAGATGTGGAGGCAAAGGGCACTGGTCAAGGACATGCCGGTCATCTAAACGCCTTGTTCAACTATATCAGGCATCATTAAAAAGAGCCGAAAATCCAAAGACAAATTTTTTGTCTGAAAATAATATGGAACATGTGTATCTGGATGTAGCGGACTACTTAAATTTTCCAGAAGAAAATTTAAATATTAATGAAAATGTGAACGATGATGAGCATGATAATATATAAAATAATGTTCTTTATTTATATGTACGCTTATGTTTTTATATCCCGTGAAAAATAATAATAATAATAATAATTTGTATCTTGTCTTCTTTATTCTTATATATTTAGCTTATGCAAGGCTTTTTATTAAATACACATGAGGTCCAAATAAATATTTACTTTATTATTTTTCTCTTTGAAGAATGGATATGCCTCAAATTTTGTTTGGATCAATAATCAATCGCGAAGATATTTGTGTTATTGACAGTGGAACGACTCATGCAATTTTTAAAGACGAGAAATATTTTTCTTCTTTACTTAAAAGAAAGGCAAATGTTACTACAATATCTGGTAGTGCAAAAATAATTGAAGGCTCCGGAAGAGCTACTATTTTTCTGCCTAAGGGGACAAAAATTGTTATAAAAGATGCATTGTTTTCTTCTAAATCCCCAAGAAATCTGCTAAGTTTTAAAGATATCCGCAGAAATGGATATCATGTTGAGACACTAAATGAAATGAATATTGAATACCTTGGTATAACCAAGAGTGTCTCAGGCCAGAAATATATTTTAGAAAAATTACCAACGTTATCGTCAGGCCTATATTATGCAGAAATTAGTGCAATTGAAGCACATTCGATTGTAAACCAGAAGTTTACCGATCCAAAAACTTTTGTGCTATGGCATGATCGAGTAGGTCATCCTGGATCAATAATGATGAGACGAATTCTTGAAAATTCAAGCGGTCATCCATTAAAGAACCTGAAGATTCTTATGAATGACGAATTTTCATGTGCTGCTTGTCATCAAGGCAAATTAATTGCCAGACCATCGACCCTGAAGGTTGGCATTGAATCCCCAAAATTTTTGGAACGTATACATGGGGACATATGTGGACCTATTCACCCACCTAGTGGAGTGTTTAGATATTTTATGGTCCTAATAGATGCATCATCAAGATGGTCTCATGTGTGCCTTTTATCATCCCGCAACCTGGCGTTTGCGAGGCTACTGGCACAAATAATAAGATTAAGGGCGCAATTCCCAGATTATCCAATTAAATCCATTCGTCTGGATAATGCTGGAGAATTTACATCCCAAGCTTTTGATGATTATTGCATATCAATTGGGATAAAAATTGAACATCCAGTAGCTCATGTTCATACTCAAAATGGCCTTGCAGAGTCATTTATTAAGCGCCTGCAATTGATAGCTAGACCACTGCTCATGAAATCAAAATTACCCATTGACGTGTGGGGTCATGCTATCTTACATGCAGCAGCACTTGTACGTCTCAGACCGACTAATTGTCATAAACATTCTCCATCACAATTGGTATTTGGTCATGAACCAAATATAGCTCATCTACGAATCTTTGGCTGTGCGGTATACGTGCCTGTAGCACCACCGCAACGCACTAAGATGGGCCCTCAACGGAGGTTAGGTATATATGTTGGGTTCGACTCACCCTCCATAATTCGCTACCTCGAACCGTTGACAGGAGATTTATTTACTGCTAGATTTGCAAATTGTTGGTTTGATGAAACAATTTTTCCGCAATTAGGGGGAGAGAAAAAGGAACCTCGGAGAGAAATTGGAGAAATTGCGTGGAAAGTTTCATCACTATCTCATTTTGATCCACGAACACGCACATGTGAACAGGAGGTCCAGAAGATCATCCATTTGCAGACAATAGCAAATCAAATGCCAGATGCATTTACTGATTTGAAACGGATAACTAAGTCACATATCCCTGCAGTGAATGTGCCTATCCGGATCGAAGTCCCAAAGGGACCAACTACTAGTATCACAGCTTCTGAATCCCAAACACGCCTGAAGCGTGGTAGACCAGTGGGTTCAAAGGATAAAAATCCTAGAAAGAGAAGCATAAAGAATGACAAAAATGATACTACAAAAGGACTTCCTGAAGAAGATCCAGACTTGAGAAATCCTGATATTCCTGAAGAAATCAGTGAACCCGAGACTCAAGTGAATAAAGAACTTCCAATAAGTTCTATTGATGATGAGATAAGTTTAGATCGATCAAAAATTACGGTGGATAATGTTTTTGCATATAATGTTGCACTTAGCCTCATGCAAGATAATAAAAGTCTTGAGCCTAAATCCGTCGAAGAATGTCGACACAGAGATGATTGGCCAAAATGGAGAGAAGCTATTCAATCTGAATTGAATTCACTCTCTAATCGTGAGGTATTTGGACCTGTAGTCCAAACCCCTGATGGTGTAAGACCAGTTGGCTATAAATGGGTTTTTGTGCGAAAGCGAAATGAGAGAAATGATATTGTAAGATACAAGGCACGCCTTGTTGCACAAGGATTCTCTCAGAAACCCGGTGTCAACTATGAGGAAACATATTCACCTGTTATGGATGGAATAACTTTTCGATATCTCATCAGTTTAGCTGTACATGAAAATCTTGAAATACATCTAATGGATGTAGTTACAGCTTACCTCTATGGTTCACTTGACAGTGAAATTTACATGAAAATCCCAGAAGGATTAAAATTGCCCGAAGCATGTACTAAGTCTCGGGAAATGTTCTCGGTCAAATTACAAAGATCATTATATGGTCTGAAACAATCAGTGCGTATGTGGTATAATCGCCTTAGTGAGTACTTGATAAATAAAGGATATATAAATAATGCCATTTGTCCATGTGTTTTCATTAAGAAAACAGGATCGGAGTTTGTAATACTCGCTGTTTATGTTGATGATATAAATCTCATTGGAACTCCTGAAGAGGTCCAAAAGACAATTGAATATCTAAAGAAAGAATTTGAGATGAAAGATCTTGGAAGGACAAAACTTTGTCTGGGTCTGCAAATTGAACATTTAGCAGACAGGATCTTTGTTCATCAATCTGCCTATACTGAGAAAATCTTAAAGCGATTCTATATGGACAAAGCACATCCGTTAAGTACTCCAATGGTTGTTAGATCACTTGAAGTGAATAAAGACCCATTTCGTCCTCCAGAAGAGGATGAAGAACTTCTTGGTCCAGAAGTACCATACCTCAGTGCCATTGGTGCACTCATGTATCTTGCTAACTCAACCAGACCTGATATAACATTTTTTGTTAATGTGCTAGCAAGGTATAGTTCTTCCCCAACGCGAAGGCACTGGAACGGTATCAAGCATATTTTGCGATACCTAAAAGGTACAATTGATATGGGTTTGTTTTATACTAACAAAAGCTGTGCAGACCTTGTTGGTTATGCAGATGCAGGTTATTTATCAGATCCACATAAAGCCCGATCTTAAACAGGCTACCTGTTTGCATATGGAGGAACTGCTATATCATGGCGATCTACAAAGCAGTCAGTTGTTGCTACTTCTTTGAATCATGCTGAAATAATTGCAATTCATGAAGCAAGTAGAGAATGTGTGTGGTTGAGATCAATGATACATTTCATCGAAGAAAAATGTGGACTGAAAAATGATATCATGGTACCCACGGTCATATTTGAAGACAATGCTGCGTGCATAGCTCAACTAAAAGGTGGCTTCATAAAAGGAGATAGAACGAAACACATTTCACCGAAATTATTCTTCACACATGATCTTCAGAAGAAAGGTGATATTGATGTACAACAAATTCGTTCGAGTGATAATCTTGCAGATTTATTCACTAAGGCATTGCCAACGTCAACATTTGAAAAGCTAAGATATAAGATTGGAATGCACCGTCTCCAAATTGTCAAATGAAGTCTTCATTAGGGGGAGTAAAATACGCGCTGTACTCTTTTTTCCTTAACCAAGGTTTTATCCCACTGGGTTTTCCTGGTAAGGTTTTTAATGAGGCAGCTAATGATGCGTATTAAGGTCACCTAAAACTTTCCTTTACAAAACAATTCAGGGGGAGTGTTAAGTATGAATTGTTGTAATGGAAAGTCTACAATTTGGATCCTTATTTTGTGTGCCACTCAAGACTTTGGTAGTCCACTTTAGTGGCTACCAAAGCTCTATATATTTGCCTTCAATTCTGTTTGTAAAAGAGGACACAGATCAGTGAAAGAAAGGAAATACACTGCAATATATTATCTCCTCTTCCCTCAGTTTTAAGCTTTTGATTCCCCTTACATATATTTTAGTTAATTCCACATTTATTTTATAACACATATATATATATATACACACACACACATATCATATCATATTTTTAATTCTATAGAAAATAATCAAAAGTCATAGTAAGTATATACTGGCTATAAGTTACTTCTACATTTAAAAAGTTAAATATCATTTAACTATACATGAGTTATATATTGACTATATATTATGATACACTAAATAGGCTAAATATAGTCAAACTATACGTAAAGTATACGCTTATTATACATGAAGTATACAGTAAGTATTCAATTCCAACCAACTCAAAATCTTCTCTAAATAGTATCAGATTTTAAAAATGATATATTCTCAATATTTTGACTCTTTTGATGTATAATTTATTCAAAATAATTCACATTTGCAGTCATTCAAATTTTGAATAAAAAGAAGAAGGGGGAGGTGGAAGGGAGGGAAGAAGAGAAAGGTGACAAAGAAGAAGAAAAAAAGGGTTGTGCCTGATGATTTTTTTAGTAAATAATATGGTCGAATGATTATTTTTTTTAATTTATATAGGTTGAGCTAAATAGACGATAAATAAAGTTTATCGATTACATATAAAATGTAAACATCTCTATAACACTTAGGCATGTTAACATCAACCATTTTCTAGTTTGTTGAAAATTAATTACTAATACTACTTATTTTAACCAAATCATTACATAATAAACTCATCATCAGCATAAAGGGCGATCCATTGTCGTAAAAAATAAGTGAATAATAAGATAAATTAGAATCAAAATTAAAAAAATATGAAAAATCATTAAAAATTGACTTGTCAAAAATGTTTGTTTGTTGAGTAAATTTTATAAATGGCAAACATATAAAGCGTAATTGTACTTCATAGCCATAATTTAGATAATCATATTACGTAACTATAGTTATAGCAACATTTGTATAATTCGCTATACAATTCGTAGTTTTTGTATAGCGTATGTATATTTCATTATATAGTTCGTGCACAGCATTTTTATAATTCGCTATACAATCCTCACTGTTTGTGTGTTTCAGTAAACGATTTGATTCCGACATAACTTTTGTATAATTGCGCACAATATTTGTATAAATCATGCGAATTATACAAAACTCAAACTGTAATTACAGTTAGATATTTATCGCAAATTGCAATTAATTCATATTAACTAATAACTAGTATATTTTGCTTATCCACATAATTTTTCCTTGTTCTTAATGATCTTTTAGTCCAATTCCAATTATCATTTTTTTAGGTGATGGATGAATGTTAAAGATAGACATGTCACACCATTCACTTTTTAGAAATATTATGTAGGGGGGAATCCAAGGAAGATCCCTTTCATTCTGTCCAAAATATTATGTTGTACCATATACTATACTATATAGTATATGTAGACAACAACTATATTATAAAGTATGAAATTTTAGTAAAAGTTGATAGTACAATAAGAAATGTTTCTTGTGTTTAGAGAACTGACTATTAACATCATGTCTCTTTGTTTGTTAGTTGAAAATTTTGAGAGAACAATAAAATTTTGATATGTGTGTAAAATAAAAGTTGTACAATTATATTATGTCATATTTAAAGTAGCCAGGATAGAATTTTTCTGGTTGTTCCTAAGTGATTTGTACTATTCTAACCAAAAATAAGATCATATATTATATAGTACGTAATTATGAAAAAAGAATATGTATACCATGAAGAAGCATGTTTTATTGTTTAACATATAAGAAATTTGGTTATCAGAACTATTAATATTGTAATATTATCTGACACTATATTTTTTTTAGTTCGTCTAAAAGAGAATGTCACCTTACTAGAATTTGGAACAATTTAACTTTAAAATTTCTCTTTTACAAGTTGATGAAATGATTTTCAGCCACATGAATATTTATGTATAATTTTAGACCACAAGTTTCAAAAGTTTTTCTTTTTTCTTAATGTCGTATCAAGTCAATTGATACAACATAAAAACTAAATTAGGACTGAGGGAGTAGTATTTTTCATTTTAGTATTCACCATTTGTTCGTGCATTAATTTTTTGTAGATGTGTTCTAAAATACGATTTTTCGTGAATTAAAAGTATATCAGAAACAATTTTACTCCATGAAGATAGAAATAAAATCTACATGCACATACGCCTTCACCCTTTTCAAATCTAACTACTCTATGAAATTATATGAATTATATTATTGTTCTTGTTATTGTTGGTGTACATTAACAAATCATGAGCATGCAAAGTGAAATTTTCATTGGGGGTGGGATGTCTATAACTTAGTGCCCCTTTGGATCGGCTTATTTTACTTGATTTTAAGTCAAAATAGCTTTTAAACAGTTTTAGAGTGTTTGGATATAATTTAAAAAGTGTTTATAAGCATTTATTTTTAAAGTAAAATAATAAAAATGAGTCAAAAGTCATAAGTCAGAAATCTTAATTTATAACTTTTGACTTATAAGTCATAAGCCATAAACTAATCCAAATGGACTCTTAATGACTATATAGTATACGTGCTTATCCTGATGCATGGAATCAATTGAAAAGTATCATATTTAGGTTCATATAATATATAAATAATTATAAAGAATGTTATTTTAAGAAAATCTAAAGATTAGCACGTGAGTCCTACTAATCTCTCCATTTGTGTTAATTAATAATAAAATTATGGGGCTTCTCATTCATATACTTCCAAAAATAATCCTCTTTTTAATTACATTATCTTCTTTTTTAAATAATCAATACTTTAGAAATAAAATTTTCAGAAGTTAATAAAATAAGCAAAGTGAAAATTCCAAAAAATATTATTTATTAAAAAAGAGTGGGGTCCACTTGTGCACGTGGTGCCTCGTGACTGGCACGTTCAAAACCCTAATTTCTAGGTTAAGTTTTATTACTTAAATAGTTTTGACCCCTCTTTTTCACTTTTTATTCTTTTCTTGGGAAAAAAAAATGAATTGCATTTAGCACCCTAATTTGTTGTAGGGAGGACATATGTACCCCCTTGGTTTAGTTTTCTATAAAAGAGCCCCTTTAGCTTTTATCACCCAAAATATGTTGAAAGACAGACATCGACATATTCAGTACAGTCCTACACATAAAGTTTAGGAACTAGGATTAGGAGTACGAAAAAAGGACTCTTTTTTAATAGATTTACATTCAAGAAAATCATTTGTCAAAATATATTTAAGAAAGATACGAATGAGCGAGGTGGTATAAGTTGACAAACCAATATGAAAGATAGAAATTTCTATCAAATAAAATTGAATTTAAAAAGTAAATGAATCAATTATGTGTGTTAGAGATGTTCTTTGGTCGATTTGGATTGGTTATTGGTCAAATTTAAAATCAAATCAACTTAATTGCTTTTTAAATTCTCAAAACCGAATCAAACCTATTATAATATACATTTGTCGATTTGATTGTTATCGATTTTGGTTTGGTTTGTTTCGATTATTTGGTTATTAATCATACATAAAAATAAATAATGTATTTTGTGTGTATAATTATAAAATATATGAATATAACTTGTCGGTTTGATTTGGTTTGTTTTTCAATTTTCCAGAACAAATCCAAACCCAAATCATATACTATCGATTTTTACAAAATTAAAATTAAACCAAATCAAATCGAAATAAAATTAATTTGGTTCGATTTAGATCGATTTTTATCCAAACTGTGAACACCTTTAATTTATATTAGTATGTTTTGATATAAAAATTTCACCAAATACTCAATAAAGTCTATATACATATCTATCACTTTTAATTCTCTCTTTTTTTGGTGCATTTAATTTTTTTTCTAGAGTAATTTTACCACTATTTTATATGCATTTTCCTAATTTATTTCCTTTTTTCTATACATGGGTGTTGGACTTTTTCATATATACCTTAAATGCAAAAGATTTTTCAGTATGAAAAAGAAGGTCTTATTAATAATGGTAGTAGCTATCATAAATCTTGACTATTATTCTTAGATTGGTTCCAAAGTAGTCATGTTTGTAATCACTACAAGTAAATGTTTTGGTACAAAAAAAAAAAGAAACAATCAAAAGATGGTACATGTTTGTTAAGTGAATATTAAGAGGCCCCTTCCATGGAAGTTCTAATATTATTATTTTCTTCTTCCAATAAGGAGGGTTGTACCTTTTAAAGTTGGACTTTTTAGCAGAAATTTAAATTAATTGGGCTCAAAATAAATGCCGGATAATTGAGTAAGGATTTAGGATCTGTTTGGGAAGCTATTCTGGTAATTAGATTTAGTGTAAGAAAAAATTATGTAGATGAGGAAACATATACTAGTTAATTAGTTAACATAGCTATAGTTTGAATTAACTATGGCTCGCGGCAAACATCTAGCTGTAATTACAGTTTGAATTCTGTTTAATTTGCGTGATCTATACAACATTGCGCAAAATTAAGCAAAAGTTAAACATGAATCAAATTGTATAGTGAAATATACAAACACTGTGAATTATATAACGAATTATACAAATATTTGTACATGAATTGTATAGTGAAATACACAAACACTATTCAAAAACTGTTAATTATATAGCGAATTATACAAACATATTCAAATGTTGTGCGAATTATACAAACACTGCTATAACTATAGTTAGAAAATGTAATTACCCAAACTATAGTTATGAAACATAATTAAGACATTTTTGAATGGCTATATACAAAAATTTCTCTTAGTGTAATTAGGTGTAGTTATACGGAAAAACTAAGTTTATGCCCTTTTTAAAGCAAACTATTTACATTCATATATCCCATAACATATATGCCCCCTAACAATTATAATTCGCGCGCTGACGTCAACGTTCACCCTATATGATATACCTAGAGTATCATTATACCGGCAGGGTATCACAGATGATTAAGTTCAGTCCTATATGATACCGATATGGTATCAATATACTGATAGAGAATCGCAAAGAATATATTTTTTACTAATTTAAAATTTAATAAATAAGTTTGTGACGTTAATAATTTTCTCTTAATAATTTTTATTTATTACAAAAGGAGCCCAAAATTATAATATGTTATCGATAGGGTGTTAATATATCGATTGAGTATCAAAGAGAATTATGTTCAGCTATATATGATACTGATATGATATCAATAGACAGATGAAGTATCACAAGAATATATTTTCTACTAATATAAAGTTTAGTAAATAAATTTGTGACTTTATAATTTTCTCTCAATTGTTTTGTTTCTTAAAAAAGAGCCCAAAACTATATGATACCGATAGGGTATTAATATACCGATGGAGTATCACAGAGAGTTAAGCTCCGGTCCTAAATGATACTGATATAGTATCGATATACCGACAAAGTATCACAAAGAATATATTTTCTACTAATTTAGAGTTTAAGAATTTTTTTAATCATTTCTTAAAAAAATAACATAAATCCTATAAAATACCAATAGGGTATCACTATACCACTAGAGTATCACTGAGGATTGAGCCCATCCTATATAATACCGATATGGTAGATATATACCGCCAAAGTATCATAGAGGATTATTTATAGCAGTTATGCTGATATCATGTTGTCGTCGTGCTGACATCATGGGTAAAATTTAAAAAAAGTAGAAGGAGAAATAGGGTAAGAGGGTAAATAGTTTTGGTCATCGGTCCATTAAGGGTATATAGTTTGGGGTGGGTCCAATTTTAATAAATAATTTTACATTGAGTCTATTTTGTATATTTTTTTCTTATTATATTGCTTGGCCTGTTCAGTTGGCCATGTAATTATATGGTTAGTAAGTAATTGGGTGTAATTGGCAGGAGGTAACTACACCTATCCAATTCATGGAGGGGGGATATGAATTACTGGTAATTACATGGTGTAATTATAAGTTGATTATTTTTTAATTTCTATTTTTACTTTTAGTTTAAATTTATTTTTTACTTTTTATACTTTAAATTCTTTTTTATTTTTTAATTATTTAGAATATTTTCTAAAAATGTATTTTATTTTTATTTTATACTATTTGTATTTTATTTTCTTCTTATTCTCAACCTTTACTTCGTGTGATTTCATGTAACATTTTCGTATTATCTATTTTTTTATACTTTTTTTATGTTTATTTTTCATTAGAATAATTTTATTGGTGCTTTAATTTTTAAATTAAAATAGAATTCATTGGTAAGTAAGGTTATAGATTTATATTTTTTTCTTTAAAATTATATTTATGTATATTATGTTAAAATTTGACATAAGAGTATTACGCTAAATTTCTTGTTTTGAATGTAGAACTTGTGTTATTTTTAGTTTCATTTGTTCAAGAGCATTGACCCTATATTTTACATTATAAGTTTTTTGTTCTAGTTAGACTAGATAGATTATCATTTTGTCTAATATTTTAATAGTTTTATGATGTTATAATTATAATATTTTCTTTTTGTCAAATATGCATTTGCATAATGTTCATAGAAATTTTGTACTTTTATTTTTTCACGATTAATTTAATAAAAAATACCGATTTAAAAAATATAAATCAATTATTTTTAATAATATTCTAAAAAGACAATATATTTTAAATATTTAATTGAATATTATTTATAAAGTATCTTATTTGTCTGATATAAATTCTTAATTTTAAACGATTAACTTTTATTTTTAAAATTTAATATAACCTTATGATTACACTTGTGCAACCAAATAAGTCATTTATAATTACACTGTAATTATATTGTCCCACACAAATATGCCATCATAATTACTAAATTGTCTAATTACTACTACTCTTGTAATTACACCAGTTCCAATACCAAGTGACTTCCAAACAAACCCTTAGAAAAATTACCTCTAGTGTTTAGTATAGAGAGTTTTTTTTTTTTTTCACTACTCACCCAGGATTTAATATTCGTATTTAAATTAGACTAAATTCAAATTTGAGTCAAAAAATTCTATATCAAGAGATAAAGCATATCCAAACAAAGACGACTCGATATTGAAAGATATTTGTATTTACAAAACACAATGCAAAAGTGATAAGAAAGAACAGACCAACAACATAGAAAATTAAAATTGGGCCTCTTCGTCAAGTTGGATCTTTATCTGCAATTTGTGATTGGGCTTTTACCTTCAGCTCAATTAACTAGAAATAGCCCAACCTAACCATATTTTGACATTATAATTTTTTTTTAAAAAAAATGAAAAACTATTTAATTAATTACACAAACATTCTTATCATATTTACTAATTCTCTCCACAATTTGAAACAATCACATATGATTTCACCAATTAATAATTTCGTGTCATATTTCAAGTCAGATATACCTAAATACATGTATTTTTGCTACCAAATACAACTGAATCAAGAAAAGAGGTGAGCGAGATAGGAGAGAGGCAAGGAGATAGTCTATATATCCAGATACAATGTGAATCACTCTAAATACATGTATTTGGAATACCAAATACATTTTAAAATACAGATACAGAGGAAGAGCGGTGAACGAGAGGTGAGTGAGAAAAGAAAAGAAGAAAGGTGAGCAAGAGAGGAGACAGATGACCGAAAGAGTCAGATACATGTGAATCTACTTAAATGTAGTGTATCTTAATAAATTACAATAAAAGCTGATCCTTTGATCCGAAGTCCAAATTATGATAAGATTTCTAATATTGAAAATTTGTACGAAGGAATGTAATTTACTCTTGAACTCATGATATTTATGTTATTTTTCAAATGAGAAAATTATTGGTGATCCCTTATTATTTTTGTTGAACACATATTTAGTTGATGTCTTCATGTACATCCAACTTCTACTCATGAAACACACACATTTAGACTTTAGCTTAGTTGACCATACATATAATTGATATGATATTGCATACATGCTAATATAATGTATCTTGCTACATTTAAAAAAGTAAAATATTGGAATCTTTTGAAAAAAAAAATCGCATTATATATTACCTAAACATAGGTTAAATAGAACTATTTATGAATTTTTTCCGTAAAAATAAAAAAAGGCAGCTAGTATAATAGAGTGTCAAATTCCACATAATAATGTACTAGAATTTATGATATTTAAAGCTTCATAGTGCCTATTTTTCATTTGCAGCAAATTAGGAACGGAGCTATATTTATTTAAGGGGGTCAGATGAACACCCTTCGTCAGATTTGTTTTTTTGAATATATAAGTTAAATATAGATATTTTGATATATATCAATTGTTGAACATAATTGATAAAAAAAAGCCACCCATCAATATTCTAAAAGTATGTACACTTTTGATGAAAATGCTGACTTCGACACTGCAGCAAATGAAATGCAACCATTTTTGAATTTTCCCCCTTAATTAGCATAATAAAAACTTAATCTTTCGAATTTTGTATTTAGTAAATGGCTCGATGTTATAATTTTAGTAAATGGAAAGACTGAATATTTTAGTATATACATTTCATAATATTTGAAAACATTGCAATTTACCTATTGAATTTTTTAAAAATTTCTTACTTGGTATTCGATTTCTGTATTGAAATTTAATTATTTTAAATTCATGCTATGCAAAGCTCCATAATTATATTTTCATATATTTAATATTCTTATATTATTTTACTTCTAATAATTATAAGTCAAATACAATAACAAAATTTTTGTATTGGATCAAATGCTTTTACATAAAATGCAATATATAAAAAGAAGGTAGTAAAATTTTCAAAATTTAAAGCAAAATTCAAGTTTCTTTGTCGTTTCGCCGTCATTTATCTAGTAAGGATGTCCGGACCCACAGATTATGTTAGTTCACGTGGGCTGGAATCAACTTCTCTTTTGTTTTTATTTTTCAATCAATTCATACTCTCCGCGATAAAGCGATAGAATTTTTTTTTTTGAGAATTCAAGAGAAGATCACAATGAGACGAGCCGTTAATCATTACGATAGGTGTCAAGTGAAAGTGCAGTGATGTATGCAGTCAAGGCATCTTAATAGACCAATAGATATGAACCTTATTTCTTCATGACTTGATCAATTCGATCTGACACTCGCCATCTATTTTCATTGCTCAAATCTTTGATAAAATAAATAATTAAAATATTTTTATATTTAATAATAATTTAAATTTAAAATATTTATTTTACTTTTAATAAAATAATTTTCAACTACACAAACATCTATCACTTATTTTATATGCACATATTTTAAATTTTATGTTAAGTCAAACTAACTAATATAAAATTAGATGAACAACAACAATAACATACCTAGTAGAATTTCACGAGTGGGGTTTGGGGAGAGTAAAATGTACGCAGACCTTACTACTACCTCATAGAGGTAAAGAGACTGTTTCCCCGGGAACGCTCGTCACAAAAACTCATAAGTAGAATAAGTTAGATATGAAAAATAGGAAAGAAAGAGAAGGAGAAATAAAAATTAATAAAATTAAATGAAGGGAGTAGAAAATTTTGTATGTCGTGATTTTAAATTACAAATTTGTCAAATTAAAAAGATATTATCCTTTAAAAATAGGCTAAAAAGAATAAATATGATAAAGTAAAGAGGTATTATTTTTATTTTTATACATAAAAATATCGTTTTCGATGCCATACACTGCCCGTTAGATGTCTGCTGCCCTAACTCTTCCGGTCACTTTCCCACGTGCGCGGTCAACCTCAGCATTTATATGCGCCACACCAACTCCACGCGTGTCTCTTTTGTCTATTGCCTTTCATTGATGCTAAACACCAAAATAAATTGTTTTTTATTTTTCATTTTTAAATCATTATTTATTTATTTATATCTCATTTACAGAAAAATGAAAGTTACACGTTGTTTGGATTGTTATTGCGTTATTTTATAATGTATTGTTTAGTAAATATAATATTTCAATTAATAGCAAATAATAATATTTTTTATTATTATATAATATTGTACTGTAATAATTTAAAGAATATATTAAATTAAATCTATAAAAAAAGTAGAGGACGAGGTAATAGAATTACAATAAAGAAGTTAGAAAAAAAATAAATAAATTATTAAATAATAAGTAAAGATAAAATGAGAAACTAGGAGTGAAAGATAACAATGTGTTCACTCAAATCGGATATTAAACTAAATAAGATTTTTTATTGTTATCTAATGATCGATAAATTTAATAATATGATGCAATAAATTTAAAATAAAAATTAAACATTACATTTAAATTATAAATATAATATGATACAATGAATAACAACCATCTAAGCAAGCTAGGTATAGTAAAATGCATTATATCTTCGTCTTTTTTTTTCCTTCCAACAAGTGCATACTAGTTCATCGAAAGTTACTTCTCTACTTCTGAAATTTACATATATTTTACATATATTATTTATTGGTGCTAAATAAGAAAAGATTAGATCCTTTTATTATTATTTTTTTTTGAAAAAAATAATAATATTAGACGTTCTTCTGTTAGGCACAATATGAATCATTGAACCAAGAATACAGAATGTGACTTAAATTCATGCAAGTGAATATATTATTATTATCCTAAGAAATATATTCTAGTAAATTGGTTGTCAAAGTTTGACCAATAAAATGGGAGCCCACGTCCTGCTTGCATGATTCATTGTTCATGCATAAAAATATTATTTTCTTTTATCCCAATTTATACGACATAATTCGAATAAATCCACCAACAATCAATAGATTAAAAGTTCGATTCATGTTGCACGATAAGTGAAAAAATCATGATCCTCCTATTGGAGTGAAGTGATAAAAAAAATATGACATAGTTTAAATTTCAAGAGTCAAATAATTTTTTTACAAAATTTATCTACTGTCTTTGAATATTTAAATTGTTGATATTTGTAACTTGTAATAGTTCTTTAATTAAGTAAAAAGATTGTATATTTGAATTTACGATAAAAATACGAACTATGTCATATAAATTGAGATGATAAAAGTGATGTCATTGGATGATTAATAAATTATTATTTTTATAGGTGAATTATTAATTTAAGATCGCAATTATTGCAACCCCTAAAGATTTTCACAGAAAAATACAAGTTGGAAATTGTCCTTCACACCTGTACTATTGTTGTGTTCATTCAAAAATAATGAAACTATATAGTATGTAAAACATAATAAAAATATTTTTTCTTTGTTTTCTTTAGGAAAAAAGTTTCAGCACTTTATTCTGTTGGACCAACTCATAAAGTTTGATATATATATATTTGTATTTTGTTGTTAGAAGAGATTACATAAATGGTTAAAATACATAATTACTTTATTAGTTTGACTAAACGCTTAACTTTTATTTAATAATCTTTGATCATTATATTTTAATATATTGTGTATCATTTTAATATTCCTAAAGATGTGTGCATATAAATTTCTTGAAGGCGTTTTCTCATATTTTTAACAATAATTATATAATTTTTAATCTCAAATATGTTGAGGTTGATTATATAATTTGTTCGTTGAATTTTAACTATTATAATCGCAGAGATAATATCTGCCTACAATCTTTTATCTTCTTCAATTTTATAAATTACACTTATTTTGTTGATGTTATTTTTGTTGAATCTAGTTTGGTCATCCATATTACAATGACCAAAGTTATTTTAGAATTGAGGAAAAAAAATATATTAGTTAAGATATATGTTATTTATTTTTATTTGTTTCATTTTATGCAATACTATCCTATTTTTATTTAATTTTAAGAAAATAAACCTTTTCATAATTTTTTTGCTTTACTATAAATAACATAATTTTATAGACCGAGAAATGTAACAACATAACTTAAGATCATATTATTTGGTTTTATTTATATTTTTAAAATTATTTTTCAAATCAAATAGGTTTTTATATATATATATATATTAATAGAGTTCCATAAGTAGAGTCTGGAAAGGGTAAAAATATACGCAAATCTTATTACTAACTCATAGGAATACAAAAATTATTTTCAAAAAATTTAATAAAAAACAAAAGGACATGAAATATAATTTATTCGATAATCGCAATTTATTGGAATTTGTTTTTCCCTAGTTTTTTTTTTCTTAAAAAATGAAATAAAATTATTATGACGTCTAAATTATTCTTGAAATCTAAGGCAGCCGTCAAATCCCCATATAGCTGAAGTAATAGGCTTGAAAATCCGTTATGAATTGGATCAAATTAGCTGACAATTATAAGGCCATCCTTGTCATTTCACAAAAGATGCTGACGTGGGGGCCATGCAGAAGATGCTGCTTACGTGTCAACCACTAGCCTTCCATCTGACATCATTTAACATTGATGACGTGGCAGCCTCTGAATGTACACGTCATGCAATGCAAGAATAGTGTAAAATTATGTGGCCATATTTTTCTACTAGATACTGTTTGTACATATGAGTTTTGACAATATTTGGGGTTCATGACAATCATGATTTTTTACTTTTTGTACTACTGTAGATTTGCAAAGGTGAAAAAATCTAGTAAAAAAGTGAAAGAGTAAAAGAGAGTTCCATGTGTCTATTTCAGTAAGGGTATTTAAAAAATATTTAAAAAATATTTTTTATTTTATTATATAGGAATAAGGGTAATATTTAAAATTATAATAATTATAAAATTATTAAGTTGCTAAATCACACTATGAAGATCTGAAAGAGAATGGTAAAAATGAAGGTAGAATCAGTTCGAATTCATGTCGAGGAGCTCAACTAAAGAAACAATCCATCTTGTGCAGAGATTAGTGGAAAAATGTAGAGAAAGATACAGGAACCTTCATATGATGTTTATTGATTTTGAGAAGGTCTATGATAAAGTTTCAAGAAATGTCCTCTAAAGGTATATGGAGGCTAAAGGTGTCACTATGGTGTATATTAGGGCAATAAAGGACGTGTATGATTGAGCCAAAACTCGAATTAAAATGGTGGGAGGAGATCCAGAGCATTTTCCTATTGAGGTGGGACTACATTAAGGATTTCAGCTTCTTTTTTGCCTTTTTGGTGATGGATGAGGTGACACGGTCTATTCAAGAGGAGGTTTCATGGTGTATAGTATTTGCGGATGACATAGTACTGATTGATGAGACACGATATAGTGTTAATGATAGATTGAGAGTTTGGAGACAAACACTAGAGTTTAACGGGTTCAAATTAAGTAGGAACAA
The DNA here is from genome assembly GCA_029948455.1 of Solanum rostratum. Lineage (NCBI taxonomy): Eukaryota > Viridiplantae > Streptophyta > Magnoliopsida > Solanales > Solanaceae > Solanum > Solanum rostratum. Next base: position 7,531,959 of record CM057053.1, on the reverse strand, counting down.
GATAAATATTAATAATACAAATTCAGTGTCGCGATGAATGAAGTGAGAATGGAAGTGAGACTTGCCTCTTAACTTAGTCTCAGGAGAGAAAACTTTAAATATCTTAGGTCTATCATCCAGAGATTGATGTCATGCATGCATTGCATTGGGACAACATGTATATGATAAGAAGGTATTATACCCAAACTTAAAACTAAGTTCTATAGAATGGTGGTTTGACCGTCTTTGTTATATGGGGGCGGAGAGTTAGATAGTTAAAAACTCTCACATTCAAAAGAAGATGCATGTCATGGAGATAGGGATGCCGAAATGGATGTGCGGACATACTAGGAGTGACAAGATTAGGAATGAAGTTATTTGAGAGAAGATGAAGTGGTCTTTGTGGTAGACAAGATGAGAGAAGCGAGACTAACACCGTTTTGGCTCCTATTCTATATCTATTATATTTTTTCTTCTTTTTTTATTTGGAAACAACCTCTCTATCTCCATGAGATAATGATAAAATTCGCGTACACTCTATCCTCCCCAAACCCCACTTGTGGGATTTAACCAGGTCTGTTATTGTTGGTGGTGCATGACTTTTTTGAAATTATGGGATCTGTTTCAACTACAACTTTTTATTTTCAATTCATATTCTTCAATTGTAACTTTATAAGTTTGAGTGTTATCAGTAATATTTGTGTATATTTTGAAAATAATTTAAATTAAAAAAAATTAGCAATCAATGACAAAAAGTACTTTACTTAAAGACATCCCGATGGACCTTTTCACAGAATTTTCCTCTAAGCCTAAGTTCCATTTCATCGTTTTTCGGTTCGTGAGGGTACTTGAGGGTCTGGTGGAGCATGCCGATTGAGTATCTTCATCTTTTCGTGCTTTAGGCTGTAACTGTTCTTCTACTTTCACAGAAGAATGTCTTTTTAGCAGTGGATATCGTAATGACCTTCCATGTCATTTTCCTTATTTTTTTATCTTTTCAGCGTTTGAAACTTTTCTGTAAGGCATCTATGCCTTGCTGGCATTGACAGTTCTATTTTCTGGTCATTTATTTGAATTTTGTGCAAGTTTTCATATTTTGAATCTAGAATCTAGATAGTTGGCTTCAGTCAAAAGTCTAGATAGACGACCTAGGAATGTACTTCGAACAGTAAATTTTGATTCTTTTATCGCTATTTAATTTATCGAGCTAGTATTTGGTTATATATTTAGGTAAAACTTGAAAAAATAAATTTTTGAAATTCAGCAATTTATGACATTTAATTTCTGTTTGTTCAGAATTATTATGCTTTTCAACAATAATAATAATATGTTCAATAAAATCTCACTAGTTGGGGGTCTAGAGAGGGGAGAGGGTAAGCAAGCAATACCTACCTCGTGGAGGTAGATAAACTATTTTTGAAAAACTCTTACCTCAAGTGTAGCAAACTCATGTAAAAGAGGAAGAAAACTAAGAAGAAAATATAGCAACTAATTATAAGAAAAATAGTGTAACATCTACAAGAAAGAAACAATAACAACAACAAAATAGTTTAACAATTAAAACACAAAGAATAAAATATGCCAAGAACTACAAGGTCGAATATTAATGTGATAGATACTAACAAATCTAAATCTTTGCAAGGCCATACAATGCTTCACCCCTCCTAACCTTCTACCCTACTAGCTGATCTCCGTTCCTTCCTATCTAGAGTCATGTCCTTAGTAATATGAAGTTGCACTATGTCGTGTTTAATTAATCTCCTCTTTTCAATATTTTTGATATACCTCTATCCCTCTATGTACCCTCCTACAACCAACCTCTCACATTTCCTCACTGTGGCATCAACGTCCATACCATCTCAATTTCACTTCCCTCATCTTGTCTGCCATTGATGCCAGTCTCACATTCTCCCGAATAACCTTATCTTTGATCACGTCAATCCTAATATGTTCACGCATTCATCTCAACATTTTTATCTCCTGCAATATGTATATTCTGAACATGTGAATTCTTAACTAGCCAACATTTCACCAATATAATAAGGACGGTTTAAACATCTATAGACCTTTAAGTTTTGTTGGTACCTTCTTATCACACAAGACTCTAAAGTCAATCTTCCATTTCACCACGTCGTCCCAATACAATATGTGACATCATCATTTGTGTCTTCAATATCCTGAATTACAAACCCAAAATATTTCAAATTTTCTCTCTTGAAATAGTTTGTATATATGCATGACAAGCCTTACTTTCACATTCGTTTCATCAATGCAATGCTGAAGCGGTTAAAAATACATGATTTTCTTATATAAAATTAAATAGTTGAAGCAAATTTTCAATATTGGCCGATAATACTTCAACTTTATGAGTGTTAAATGGGGTTTAGACGAATCAAAATACACTGAGTTAGAGAATGAGCTGGTCAGAAGTTATTTGATTGAAATACATTGGATTAAAATGGGCTTGAAAGCATGTCATAATCCAAGTCGTACAACTGTTACTAAATTTTAATTTGTTTATTTTTATAAGCATTTAATATTTATTATTATTGATAATTATATATAACATATTAAATACAAATAATATTTTTGTTAGTATTTTTATAATTAATGTATTAAGAAAAACTAATAGTTCAGTTGATTAATTACTTAAACTTTTACTTTATTGATAAAGGTTTGAATCCCCCACTTTGTAATCTTCTTCTCATTTTTTCCTTCTCTTATCGTAATTTTAACTTTTTTCAAAAAAGGCTATGAGTTGAATGAATACATATCACGATTCATATTAACCATGCTATTACTTAATTTTTTTTTTAATTATTTGAATGAATACATATCACGATTCATATTAATTGAGGATTATTTTTGACATTTTATGAATACATTCACTGATCCAGCTCATGCCTAATTATTTGATTTAAGATTGAGGGAATTTATTATCCATTTAAAATGTAAAAGGAATATTGTTTCTCAAACCAAAAAGGTTAAGGAAGTAAAGTAAAATTTACCTTTTTATAAGGAAATGTCATTAAAAATATACTCGAGATGTTGAAACTAAAAAGTTATAACTTAATTTAAAATGTGATAAAGTTCCTTTTAAATTAAGTTACAAAAGAAAGTAACACACAAATATTAATCTGGATAAATTATTACAAAAAAAAAAAAAAAATCTGTATCAATTTATGTGACATACTTTATTTTCTTTTTAAGTCAATCTCCAAAAAAAAAAAAAAAATCTTTCGATAGTGTTGGTGAAATGATTTAGAGTCGTACAAACATGCATGACTTATTTTACACTATAAATTTTACTAATTTTTTTTTAATTATTTATCGAGTCAAACAATAACAGATAAACTGAAATGAACGAAGTACTACTAATTAGTGCAATGACACTTTACATTAATTGATCTAAAATTCTAATTTTTCATGTGAGTATGTTTGTGTTTATGAAATATAGTAATTAGAAATGTATGGTAGTTGTAGGTTTGGCATATTGTGATGGAAGGATAGAGAGCAAAATAAGAGGAGAAGTTAGGGAAATGTTTTTGTAGGGTAACCCTTTGAGACAAAACCAGCAATGACATTGGCCCATGTGTTTGGGGATAAACCCAATCCAACCCCAACCTCTACCCCTTTCACTCTTCTTTTTCCATTCAACCACACAACTATGTCCCCATGTGGTCTTGTTTGTCCCCTCACCCCTACCCCCACCCCACACACTTAAAAAGAGTTTTTTTTAGCCTCATGTTTAGATATTGTTGATCTGATTAATTTAAATTATTATCTAATATCATAAATTTACACTTAGAGTTCTTGTTTTTAAAAAGTTACTGATCTGATTAATTCAAATTATTATCATATATATTTGTTAGAGGATAAACTAAAAGGTGTTATTTGCATTAGATGATCACTTTTATTGCCTTGAAATTAGAAATTAGAAATTGGCTACTTTTTCAAAATTAGATTAATCATTTGAATACGAATCTTCAATCTTAAATTTTGAATCAAATAATTATCTTAACGTTAATTAAGAATGTAAAGACATTAATTAAATTTTGAATGTTTTTCAATCTTCAAGTTACGATAATATTTTTTTCTTTTTTAAACTATTTGATAACTTCCTTCAATGGAAGTTGCAACAGAGAATAGAAAGGGAGATGGAAGAGGAATGAGGAAATTCTGAATATTCCCTTAATGAAATCATCCAAAATGAGATGTACAGTAGTGTGTATATATATACACTTTAGGAAATTAACACGTGTAAAACATGCATACACATTTAACTAATTCCCTAACTAACTTTTAACTACATAACTACTTTCTTAACTAACTCTAATTACCATTAGCTTGTATCTAATTACTCAACACTCCCCCTCAAGCTAATGGCTTGAAGAGGTTTTTCATCCCAAGTCTTCCAAGAAGATGTTCATGAGCTGCTCTTCCCAATCCTTTTGTGAGTATATCAGCAAGTTGTTCTTTGGTTGACACATGATGAGTCTTGAGCAAGCCTTGACTGATTTTTTCCCTTACAAAGTGGCAATCTATATCTATATGCTTTGTTCTTTCATGAAATATTGGATTTGCTGCAATTTGGATTGCAGCTTTGCTGTCACACATGAGATCAACAGGTTGTTTAACTTGTATTCCAAGTTCTTTGAGTAGTCCAGTGAGCCAGATAACTTCTGCTGTGCAAGAAGCCATACTTCTGAATTCTGCCTCAGCTGAACTCCTAGATATAGTCTCTTGTTTCTTTGACTTCCAGGATATTAAGGCTTCTCCAAACTTCACTATATAACCAGTTATGGATCTTCTGGTTTCAACACAGGCTCCCCAATCTGAATCACAAAAAGCTTCTAGTTGTTTAGAACTGTTAGAAGGCATAAACAGCCCTACACCAGGTGTTCCCTTTATATATCTGACAACTCTCAATGCTGCATCCATGTGAGACCTCTTTGGATTGTGCATATATTGGCTTAGCATTTGGACTACAAATGCTATGTCTGGTCTGGTCATTGTTAGGTACAACAGTCTCCCTACTAACCTTTGATAAGTTGAAGGATCATTCACTGTTTCATCTTCACTCCCTTCTTTTGGAAAATATCTATCATACTCAACTGTTGTGAGTTTTTGATTGACTTCAATAGGTGTACTAGTTGGTTTTGCTCCACTTAACCCTGTCTCAGAGACTAACTCCATGGCATACTTCCTTTGACACATAACAATTCCTTCTGATGATCTAGCCACCTCAATGCCTAAAAAGAACTTCAGCTTTCCAAGATCTTTCATTTTAAACTGTGCTTGTAGGTCTCTTCTTGTTTGTTTAATCAACTCTTCACTGCTTCCTGTAATCAATAGATCATCCACATAAACTAAAACAATTACCCTCTCTTTACACACTGACTTTGTGAAAAGAGAGTAATCATAATGACTCTGGCTGAACCCCATCTGCAATAAGGCATCTGTGAGTTTCCTGTTCCATTGTCTAGGGGCCTGTTTAAGGCCATATAGGGATTTATTCAGTTTGCAGACCTGTTTATTCTCCCCCTGTCTAGCAAACCCCTCAGGCACAGTCATGTATACCTCCTCAAGGAGATCTCCATTCAAAAAAGCATTGTGTACATCCATCTGAAATATTTGCCAATTTGATGCAGCAGCAATAGCAAGGTTCTGACAGTGACCATCTTGGCAACAGGAGAGAAGGTCTCAGAGTAGTCTAGGCCAGGTTTTTGACTGTATCCTTTGGCAACTAACCTTGCCTTATACCTTTCAATCTCACCTGAAGACTTGTATTTAATTTTATACACCCACCTACACCCAATAGGTTTTTTTCCAGGGGGCAAATCAACCAGTGACCAAGTGTTATTTTCCTCAAGAGCATCTATCTCAGCCTGCATGGCTTTAATCCATAAAGGATCTTTAGAGGCCTGATGGAAGGATGTAGGTTCTATATCAGAAGAATATGCAGCTAAGGCTTGTTGATATGGCAAAGAAAGATGTGTGTAGGTAACATAGGATGACATAGGATAGGCACATGAGGTGGAGGAATTAGTGATAAAATCTTTCATCCAGACTGGAGGATTTTTTGTTCTAGAGGACCTTCTAAGAGATATAGATGATTCAGGAGGTTCTATTGTAGACTGATCTGGACCAGGTGAAGTAGTATGAGAAGGAACATTGAACTCTTCTTGAGTAGCATTACTATTGGAACTGGAAGTCTGAATAATTGATGAGTCTGTATATGATATATCAAGAATTGGAAAAAGAGGTGTTCCAATAGATTTTGTATGAAGAAAAGGAAATATAGATTCTATGAATACTACATTCCTATTTGTGAAAAACATCTTAGAGTGAATGTCATATAGAATGTAGCCTTTTTGTGTTAAAGAGTATCCCATGAAGACACTTGGGATTGCTCTAGGAGAAAACTTGTCTGACAGTCTAGTATTGGAAGCATAAGCTAGACTACCAAACACTTTTAGATGTGTGAGAGGAGGGGAACATTTGAAGAGAAGTTCATAAGGAGATTTGTATTTAAGAATTTGTGATGGTGTTCTGTTAATGAGATATACAGCTGCATTAACACACTCACCCCAGAATCTTAAAGGCACACCAGCTTGAAACCTAAGACCCCTGGCTACTTGAAGAATGGTTCTATGTTTCCTTTCTACTACTCCATTCTGTTGAGGAGTATATACACAGGAAGTCTGATGAGTGATCCCTAATGTGGTCATAAGTTGTTGGAATTCATGGCTAAGAAATTCACAGCCATTATCAGTTCTTAGGACTTTGACAGAAGTGGTGAAGTAATTTGATATTTTTGTTAGAAAATCTCTTAAGACTACTAACACTTCAGATTTAGAATGGATAAGAAATAACCAAGTATATCTGGTAAGATCATCTACAATAGTGACAAAGAACCTTTTATTATTATGAGTAGGAACCTTATAGGGCCCCCAAATGTCACAATGTAGTAAATCAAAAGCAAACTTTGAACAAGAAGTACTTAAGGGAAAAGACAGTTTGGTGTGCTTTGCAAGAGGACACACAGTACATATGTGATTATCAGAAACAAGATGTTGAAGAGTAGTATGTTTTCTAAGGATATCTATAGGAGCATGACCCAATCTTCTATGCCAAAGAGTAGTGGAAGAAGATACTCTTTTATCTTTGTGATCAACTGTATTAACTGAATACTGAACAACTGGAGGAGATGAAGAATTGCTTCTGAGAATGTAGAGTCCTTGTTCTTCCTTACCAATCCCTCTCACCAAGCCAGTGTAAAGATCCTGGAATATATAGAAATCAGGAAAAAAATTCACTGAGCACTGTAATTCCTTGGTCAATTTAGACACTGACAATAGATTACATTTGAACTCTGGAAGAAAAAACACATTGGACACAGGTTGATTTTTAAGCACACAGGCTTTTCCAGTATGAGTAACCTTGACTTCATCACCAGTAGGTAGATGCACATAGTTATTTTCATGCCCTGATATCTTTTTACAATCATATATCACATCAGGATTTGAGGTCATATGGTTTGTTGCTCCTGAATCAACTATCCATTTAGAGTAGATTTCATTTGGTTTTAGATAGATACCTGCATTAGCTGAGTTACTTGCATTTGCTGGACTTTCTGCTGTAGAATTAATATTCCTTTCTTCATTGCCTTTGTTTAGTAGCTGAATGATCTGCTGGTATTGATCTTGAGTAAAATAGGATGGTAATTGACCTGTACTTTGCCTGTTTGAGTTGCAGCTACCAGTGCCATCTTCTGCAAGATTTGCATACTGAACAACACCTTTTCTCTTGTTTCTAGGCCAATCCAGTGGGTAACCAACAATTTTGTAACAAGTATCTTTAGTGTGTCCAGTGTATCCACAATGCTCACATATTACTGTCTGTTTCCTCTGAGGTTTGTGGCTATTTCCAGACCTGCTATGGTTCATATTTGAATTCCATCCTCCTCCTGGGTTGTTGATGGCTGAACTTCCATTATTTCTGCCTGAATTGAATTGAGTTCCAGTGTTTGTTCCTTTTCCTTTGTAATTTGAATTGTTACCACCTGTTTGACTAAAAAACACAGCCCCTTCAAGTGTGTCACTTACCATAGATGCTGCACTAGTTATGGACCTTTGACTCTCATGATCAATTACCATGGAGTAAGCTTTGTTCAATGTAGGAATAGGAGACATCATTAGAATTTGACTCCTACACTGAGTATATGTCTCATTTAATCCCATAAGAAACTGTAAAAGCCTCTGATAACCATGATGTTGAACATAACTTCTAGACTCAGCACAATTGCAACCAGGACAAGGCATAATAGCATCAAACTCATCCCACAAATTCCTCAATTTTGAAAAATACTCAGCCACAGATAGAGTTCCTTGAGCTAGAGTGGCAATCTCTCTGTGTAAATAGAAGATTCTTGACCCATTTACAGTGTCAAATCTTTCCTTCAAGTCAAGCCACACCTTATGTGCATTAGATGCATAGATAATACTGCTTAACAACTCCTTACACACAGAATTCATTATCCATGACAAGACTATTGCATTCACCTTCTCCCATTGCTCATGCAAGGATGAATCAAACTTGTCCTTACTATGTCTGCCATCTACCAGCCCCAATTTACTCTTGCCTAACAAGCCTATAGTCATCGACCTACTCCACAAGGCATAGTTCTCAGATCCAACTAATTGTACTGAAATTAGGGAGCTACCTGGTGTGTCTGTTGGAGACAAGAACAAAGGATGGTGATGATCAATTTCAACTCTTCCTGAACTCCTTGATGTCGATGGATTTGAGCCTGCATGCGTATTTCCCATGGTGGTTGCCATTCTTCTTCAGCTTCTGACTGTAATCTAAGCTTCAATTCGCTTCACACAGTTTCAATTTCAGCTAAGAAACTTGTTTCTTCAGCTGATTTGCTCCTAAATTCAGCTTTCTCGAAGCTGTTTCTTCTTCTAATTTCTTCAAAAATTCCAATCGATTCTTCAATCGATTTCTCAAACCGAACAACTAATTGATTCCTTCAAGCTTTAGCTTCTCAAAGCCCAGCTTGCTTCCCTCAGATCTTCCGCTCTGATACCATGATAACTTCCTTCAATGGAAGTTGCAACAGAGAATAGAAAGGGAGATGGAAGAGGAATGAGGAAATTCTGAATATTCCCTTAATGAAATCATCCAAAATGAGATGTACAGTAGTGTGTATATATATACACTTTAGGAAATTAACACGTGTAAAACATGCATACACATTTAACTAATTCCCTAACTAACTTTTAACTACATAACTACTTTCTTAACTAACTCTAATTACCATTAGCTTGTATCTAATTACTCAACACTATTTGTCGAGTCAAATAATATCGTATAAACTATTTATCTAAGTTGCTGATCTGACTAATTAAGATTATTAGCAAATATATTTATTAAGGGATAAAATTCTTCTTATCTAAAAGGTGTTATTTGCATTACATGATCACTTCTATCTCATTGAAATTAGAAATTAGACACTTTTTCAAAATTAGATTGATCATTTGAATACGAATCTTCAATTTAAAATTTTGAACCAAATAACTATTTTCGAAACTTTAATTGCCTTATTTTGAAAATAAGGCTACAAAAGTGACTGTTTGTGTGTATGTTATTTGTAGCAACAACTCAAGAATACTAGATAAGATTGAAAGCAACAATTAATTCAAAAATTTAACCTTATAAGTTTTAGAGTATAGTAATAATTAAATTTTGAATATATTATTTATATAAAGTGGAAATGCAAAATATGAGTCAAAATTACTCAACTTTTCGAATAATTCATAACTTGTGGCGTAGATCTTTACCCCATACTCTTGATAGTAGGTACAACCAAGAATAGTATTTCTTTCGTTCATTTTTATTTATCCACTTTAAACTTTATATGTCACTTAAAAATAATAATTAATGCTAGTAGATTATCATAAATTTGATGTTAATCATTCTAAGTCTTAGATCTTAGAAAATAATTTGAAGATTGAATTATTAATATTGAGGATAAAATAGATTTTTCTTAACCTTCTTCAATATATTAAAAGTGAAATATATATATATATAAAATATTTTTAAAATATTGAACAACTAAAAATAATGTTGTAGTTTACTACCCTTCCATTGGGATAAAAGGTATATTGATTTCTTAATTATTTGCCAATCAATTAAGAATATACACATTAATCTTATATCTAATTGTCACCATAATTCTAATATAATATTAATTGTCATATTTTTTATACATCACTTAAAAAAATTTATTAATTATGAAGAGTGTTTTATATCTTAAGATATATACAATTTTTTTTCAGTAAATATAATTATTTGTTTATATGTTATCTCCTCACTCTTATTCTCCCATAATTAAGATGTTTGTAATGTTCAAAAACTTTTACTATTAATAGTAAAATAGGAGAAATATATAACTAGTAACTTTTTTTAATGCTTTTAAATAACACTTAAATTAATATTTAATTTTAAAAATCACTATTGATAATTTAAGACTAGAAATATCATTATTGTGTCCATATGGAAAAGTCAAGGCAAGATTAAAATATCCTTAATTTTGTCTCACCAAAATAAAGGTTTCCCCAATACTAAGTATGAGCTAGCTTCCAACTGTACTTATCTTAAAATTAGATGTTACCCTCTTAAATACTTGTAATGTTTTATTTTATTTATTTCTCAAAAAATTTAATTAAAATGTTTATTTAGTATTCCTTTCTATTTAATATTTTTCTCTCATTTGTACTATTAATTTAAGTTTGAGGGTAAAGTAGAATAAATAATTAATTATGTCTTAATTTCTAAATAAATAATATTTTGATAAATTATTTATTTTTAATAAATATGAGAAGTATTTAGAATCAAAGAGAATAATAAAATTGACAAGAAACATATAGCTGTCTAATTAATTCTGGCTATATTGAGTATAATTATTTGTGTGCACGTGTGTGTTATATATTTTATTCCTTTTATTAAAAAAATAAGCTAATTATAGTCTTTCAATTTGATTGCAAAAATTAGGAAAAGTCAATTTCCATTTCGTAGAGCTAAAGTAAATTCACCAATTAGATAGAAGTTGTTAGATAAAGACAAATGAAAATCTTGAAAATAGCCAACTATATCCCTCAAAATAAGCAAAGATTTCTTGATATTCAAATAAAGTTTTTCGATATTTTAAAATAAAAATTTAAATATTAAAAAAATTATAAATTATATATTTTTTTATGTTAATATGATGAGACAAAATATATTCTAAAATATTAGTTAATGTTTATACCGTTTGAATTTTAAAAAATTATGATAAGTAAAAATAACAGAGAAAATATATGCTATGGGACAAGGAAAATTGCCTAATAATAGTTTGAATGATGAACAGTTTGGATGTGACAATTAAGTTGAAATTGGGCTATTTGAGACTAAAGATTACTTGCCAAAATGGTTCAATTATTGTGTATCAATATTGGACTCACACGTTAAATTGTTCAATGTATGAGATATTCGTACCTTATTATACGATAGAATATTAAAGAATCCACACCAATGAAAAAAATGAATAGTTATGATAGTTTATTATCAACAACAACAACGACAATAGAAATTCCACAAGTGAAAGTCTGGAGAGAGTAAAATGTACACCAGCCTTAGCGCTATCTCATAGAGATAAAGAGACTGTTTCCAAAAGATAATAGTTTATTTATCAACAATAACAACAATAACATATCCAGTGAAATTCCACAAGTGGAGGTCTGGAGAAGGTAAAATATACGCAGACCTTACCACTACCTCATAAAGATAAAGAGACTGTTTCCAAAAGATAACATTTTATTTATCATTGTATATATACATATATAATTAATATTAAAAAATAAGAAAAATCTTAAACAACTATAGCATGGGATTTGAACTTGTAATGTTGTACTTTAAATTGTGACCTCTTAATTACTTATTTGATACAACTTTTTTTTTTAAATTTTAAACTAAAACACTTTTTGATTATTTCATTAAAGATAAAAGGATAATACTAAAATTAAATTATAATATTTCTAGTTATAAAAATGTGATATCCTTATTAGGATAGCCAAAAAAATATGTACCACATAAATTCAAACAAATGACGTATTATGTAATCTCAATCGAGGAATAAAATTAGTACGAATTCAAAATTTTTAATCAATTAATTATTGCTATCACTAATTCTAAGACACCTTCTTTCTAATTATTAATGTTTATAATTACGAAAAAAACTTGCAACATTGATATACCAAACAAATTGTACTATTTTCGTACGTACTTTTACAAAGGACATCCAATTGACAGATAACAAATAAATCATAAATTTAGCTAATGAATGAATTAATTAAACTTAATTAAGTTATAATTCACATGATTAGACAAAAACAAATACACATGACTCACTCTTAAAATTAATTTCATGTCCTTTTTTTCCGACAATAGATGGCCGTGTGGCATGCTTGTACAAGAGTTTTGTTTATTTTTTTGTAGAAACAACTTGACTTAATAATAATATTATTATTATTATAATTATTATAATGATCCCATTAATTAAATATCTTGGTAAGTAGATTTATATTAGCTGTCAGTGAGCTAGAGGGGAAAAAAATTATAATTTTCCTTCCTAGGATCTGTCATTTAGCTTACGTGAAGATAGCACCTTTGTACGCAGAGACGATTTTTGATAGACGTTGCACTCGAAAAATATTATATACTTCAAAAATTAATTATATTATATGAGATTATATTTAAGAACTCAACCTATGTTTATTTTAGAGAAGTTATTTCTAATATTCATTGTTTTTCATTTTTTCATATTTAGTATATTCTGCTTATGAGATTTGGTTCTTAAGATGAGGATTTTTCGAAAATAATATTTTATTTTTATGAGATAGTGCTAAGGTCTGCATACATTTTACCCTACTCATACCCTATTTGTTAGATTTCACTGGGTATGTTATTATTTGTTGTTGTTATTTTTAATATACGTAACAAAAAATCAAAGTTAACAAGTGTGTTTGTGATCAGTTCACTCTAAATGAAAATTCTCGAATTCTACTTTTAAAAATGAAAAATCTTTGGATAAGAAATATTTTATGTACTTTAATTTTTAGCAGACTTCAATTCAAATTAGTTAAAGAAGTAATAAACTTTGGATAATGTTGTTTTCTTTTAATAAAATAATCAGAGAAAACTAAATTCTGAATAATTGAATAATTAGAAAGTAAATATATTTTTAAGATTGAGGGTGAGATGTCCTAATTTGAATAATAGTTTTTTTTAAAGATTTGGGAATTTTCATGATTGAATCCATTGAATTGGTTTAAAAACAAATCAATCAATTTGTCATTTCTTTTTTTTGTGGTCAAACAAGAATATTGCACGTTGGAGATGTTTGGATTAGTAGATGCTTAATGTCTCTTTGTCAAAGAAAGTTCATTATGTTTGGATTAGCTTATTATAAATAGTTAATAAATTTTAATACTGAAATAAATTAAATATTGAAATTGATTTATCCCCGATTCCAAATATTAATAAAAAGGACAAGTCGATCAGATGCACTAAAACTCTCGCTATGCGCAGGGTCCGACGAAGGGCTCGACCATCAGAGTCTATTGTACGCAACTTTTACCCTGCATTTCTGTCAGAGGCTGTTTCCGACGCTTGAACCTGTGACCTCCTGATCACATGATAACAATCCGATCCCAATATTAGCAATTTCGACAAATCTAACTCATTCAATGTATTTCATAGCTTAAGAAATAAAGGTAGTATATAATTTTATTTCATATTCGCTCTTATTTTTCCAATAAATGAATTTTTTTTTAAGAGAAAAGAAGAAAATTGTTCTTGTGAATAAAGGTATTATCCATTTAAGATGTATTTAAAAATCATAATAGGCATATAGTATCGATTGGAAGATACCAGAAAGGATCATCGAGATAGGCGAATAGGACTTCTCCACACTTAACTAAAGATCTCAGTTCAAATCTCTTCAATCTTATACGACGTGAATTCAGATTAATCGAAAGAGTCAAACTTCAAAAAATAGTAATAATATCTATTTCAAATCAAAATTATTTAAATAATATTTTATCTTAAATACACCCTTTAAAAACACGCATAATGCACTTCTAGGAAAAACGTTTGTTATTTTAAAAAAAAACCAACTTGTTAATTTTTTTAAAATAAAAAAAAATACTTTATTAAAAGTGAAGTTTTCATGCATGTGAAAACACTACTAGTAATATAAAACACATCGATATTATTGAATGAAATATTTTAATCCTTTAGCTTGGGTAATTGTGATGACTGTTTAGAGTTAGTCAAGATTTTTACCCCCTAAAAAGAGCTTTGTAATTCTAAAAACCTTGGGAAATGGGTGAATACATACCCCTCCGTCTTATATTATATGGACATTTACTAAATTAAGATAAAATTAATTATTTTTTAATTTTATTTTCATCATTAATTAATATATTAATAATTTTTTCTAATTTAATTTACTATATATTGATATAAATAAAGAGTAAAATGGTAAAGCTTACTATTATACTAATAATTTTTTAATAATCGTGTAAAATAGAAAATATCTTATAATATGAGACGGAGGTAGTGTTTCTTTTATTTAAGTACTTCTCTACAAAGTGACCTAATAGAAAGGGAAGAAATCTCTCCTAAAAAATATTTGTTATTTTAGAAGTTTAAAATTAAATTACATAATTTTCTGATTTTTTTTTTGAAAAGGTATAAATTTATTAAGTATGAATGAAATGGATATTCAATAAAGAGAAATTAGATTTTAAAATATTGTTTAGGGTAAAATAATTAAATACTTTAATTAATATATTCGTAAGAGTCGTGTAAATAAAAAATATGACAAGTATTTTGAGACAGAAAAAGTAGAAGGTAGTTTAATATATTTGAAATTACTTAAAATATACTCCCCTATTTAAAAAAGAATGATTCTTTTTTTCTTTTGTAGTTTGTGTTAAAAAAAAATGACTCATGTCCTTTTTTGGCGAAACTCTAATTTCAACTTTTTACATGACATATTTAAAGCCACATGATTAAATGACCGAAGCAATTTTTCATATTATGTTACGTCATACTCCCCCATCTCATTTTATGTGACACCATTTTACTTGACACGGTATTTAAGAAGAAAAAAAGACTATTAAAACTTGTGGTCTAAAACAATTATTAGATATTTGTGTGGTAGTAAATCATTTAATTAAGGGTAAAAAAAAAATTCAAAGTCCAATTATTTTTAGGTATAGTAAAATGCCATTATTTTTAAAGTAGATCGAAAAGGAAAAAAATATCATATAAAATGAGACCAAAAAAATATATATTTTCATATTATACCTTTTCATTATAATAACTAAAAGAATATTTTTCCCGGTCGATACCGATAAAGAAATTTGACGGTACATAATAAATTGAATATATTTTTGGGTTTTAGAGCACGCAGACACACACAAAGCACATAACATAGAGCATGTGTGATGGCAAGTTGTCTATAAGAAGGGGACAAATTTTGAATTTCATGAATTTATAAATAAAAAGAACATGAAAATTTGCAATCCAAGTGACATTTATAAACATCCAATTGGTTTTGTGTGCATGCATCAAAATTTATAATAAGTGGACCTTTTTTTATTTGGTCCACCTTTGGAATTGAATACTTCTACCTTTTATATATTCTTGCTATGGGTTGGGAGAAGATGGGGGTTGGGGGTTATAGTATATAATTATTAGTTTGGAAATGTTCAAGATGGTAGTTTGGATAATTCGCGCAGTATTTATATAAGTTTGGATAATTCGCCATGCAATTCGCAGTTTTTGTATAGCATTTGTATATTTCGCTCTATAATTCGTGCACCAACGTTTGTATAATTCGCTATACAATTCACAGTCGTCTTTGTGTATTTCACTATATAATTTAATTCGCGCACAATTTTTTGTATAATCGTGCAGATCGTTTGTATACATTGCGCGAATTATACAAAATTCAAACTGTAATTACAACTAGATGTTTGCTCCGATCCGTGATTAATTAAAACTATAACTATATTAGCTAATAACTAGTATTATGTTTTCTAATGTGCATAATTTTTCCTTAAAGAGTAATATAATTGATAAGTACCAAATAATAATAAAAATTGTTAAGTTTGAATATGATTTTATATACAAGTGGTGAAGCATGATTTGTGCGTTTGCTAAGAAAACGTTTTCACAAATTTTTATGCTAAAACAAATTAATTGCCCTTAAACTGATTTTTAATGACAAGAATATATTTTATACAGAGGGGATTATGGATTAAAAAATAACTAAATTAAAAGTTTTTATAGCTTATGAATGATCAAACTTATGCTTTTGGTCAATTTTTAGTTATGAGAATTATTTGTGTTATTAAACAATAAATCAATTAAAAAGTACTTTTTCGATCTCATTTTTAGCCATTTTTATCTTTTTTTTACACTTATTAAGCATCAATAAATGCGACGTATAATTTATTAAGTTATCCAAATTTTTCTCTTAAATATTGAGCGTATTTTATTAATGTTAAGGGAATAGTTAAAAATAATTACCATCAATTTTAATCTTGAAATTTTAAAGCGATAACTATTTAGGAACAATTTTTTTGAACTAAAATGATAATTAAAAATTATTTATAAACTAATTTGATCAATTTATAATTGTACCAAATCATTTTTTTCAAGTTAGTACATTGTTTATGGACCCAAATCTTGAAAATAGGACCTATAATTTTGGTAGGTTTTCTAGTAAAAGGACCACTTTGGACATGATGCAAAATTTCTCTCTTTTATTATGGGAATTGCATAGTCTTCAAGCAAAGAGCACACGTGCACATGCACGCTTTACATGAAGCATGCAAAGTAACAAAATTAGAGGTCCATTAGACACAAATTTAAGATTACAATGTCACAAATTTCATTTAAATACTACTATAAGTAACTATCATAGTGAAAGTGCCACTTGTGCAACTCAAGACTTCATTGATAATTGGGAATTATAATCAAAATGAAGATTTAAAGTTAATAACGCTTCATAATAATAAAAGAAGAATGAAGGGTTAAATTAGTTAGCACTATTAGGTTGCTTTTGTCATCATGACCTCAAGCAGGTCATGAATGACACCCACACTAATCAGTTGGGACCAGAATCAATATTATTATCCCACTAAGTAATCTATCAAGAATTAGGCATTTAAGAATCACGAAAATTGATTTAAATAACAACAAGTTGAGTTTCCATAAACTTAGACAGAAATAACTAAGCAATGCAGCACAACCTCCTTAGAATTTGAAAGTCATTGTACCATCTAAAAATTCATTATAAGGGGATAGAATCCCAAAAAATAATAACAATAATTGTCTAAAATGTCCGAGTTTGAAAATAAATATATTAAAAACTAGATGAATCCATGATAGGCCCAAACAAGTTGGCTTACCCTTAAATTTGATAGTTCACTAATCTCCTAGCTGAGGCTTCTCAACAACAACTTAAAGATGCTCTACACATAACAAAGAAAGAGTAAATGCAGTATCAATAAACATAACAATAGTATATTGGTAGGATCGGACGGCTATTCCAATAAGTGAAATATAAAGAAATAGCCACAACACAATATACCACACTTGCACCAAAAAAACAATAATAGTTTTCCATTTATATTCAATATACCACTTCCAACAGTTATCTTTCCCAATAAAATAATTATCAATGACCCTCTCATTGGACCCACACCCAAATAAATTGTGTGTCAAAATGTGACGCCCATTCAGATTGTGTCACCCGATTTAATAATTTATTGAAATGTGACGTCCGATCGAATGATGTGTTGAACTATGATCTCGATCCAATAGTGTATCGGAATGTGACAGCCGATCCAATAATCATAAATATAATCATAATCACAACTGCAGTGAATGTTTACGAACTTGCACAGTCAAGTAATAGGTTCATTGCAGGGTATCAAGTTGTTAAGTCACACTATGAAGGTCTGGGAGAGAGTGGTGGAGGTGAGGGTGAGAAGGGTAGTATCTATTTCGGAAAATCAATTTGGATTCATGCCGGGGCGGTCGACTATAGAAGCTATTCACCTTGTTTGGAGATTAGTGGATAAATATAGGGAAAGAAAGAAGGAACTTCATATGGTGTTCATTGATCTCGAGAAGGCCTATGACAAAGTACCAAGGGATATCCTATGGAGGTGCCTAGAGGCAAAAGGTGTCCCAATGGCATATATTAGGGCAATTAAAGACATTTACAACGGAGCCAAAACTTGGGTGAGACCGGTGGGAGGAGACTCAAGATATTTTCTTGTTGAGATGGGACTCCATCAAGGATATGTGTTGAGCTTCTTGTGCCCTAGTGATGGATGAGCTGACGTGATCAATTCAGGAGGAGGTTCCATGGTGTATGCTTTTTGCAGATGACATAGTATTGATAGATGAGACCCGAACTAAAGTAAATGATAGGTTGGAGGTGTGGATACACGCCTTGGAGTCCAAAGGATTCAGACTGAGCAGGACCAAAACAGAATACTTGGAGTGCAAATTCAGTGTTGCAAGGGACGAAGCAGACATTGATGTGAGGCTTGCCAATCAACCTATCCCTAAGAGAGAAACCTTTAGTTATTTGGGGTCTATCATCCAGTAGTGGTGATATCGACGATGATGTCACACATCGTATTGGGGCAGCTTGGTTTAAATGGAGGCTTGCCTCTGGAGTATTGTGTGATAAGAAGATACCACCTAAACTCAAAGGTAAGTTTTACAGAATGGTGGTAAGACCATCTTTGTTGTATGGGGTGGAGTGTTGGCCACTATAAAATGCACATGTCCAGAAGATGCAGGTTGCAGAGATGAGGTTGCTGAGATGGATGTGTGGGCACACAAGGAGGGATAAGATTATGAATAAGATCATTCAGGAGAAGCAAGAGGTGGCCCTGGTGGCTGATAAGATGAGGGAAGCGAGACTGCGATAGTTTGGACATGTGCAGAGAAGAGGTACCAATGCTTCTATAAGGAGATGCGAAAGGTTGGACTTAGGAGGCTCTAGGAGAAGTAGAGGTAGACCAAAAAAGTACTGGGGAGAGGTGATTAGACAGGACATGGCGAGACTTGATCTCACTGAAGACATGACCTTAGATAGGAAGGAGTGGAAGTCGTGTATTAGAGTAGAAGGCTAATAGGTTAGCAAGGTTAGGTTGATGTCTAGCCGCAGGGTAGTGTAGGATGTTGTCTTTATCTGTATCATGTGTGTTAAATTTATAGTATTTGCATAATGTTATGTGCTTTTTAGTAATAGCCGCTCTTACCATTCCTTTATTTCCTTTCATCTTTGTCATATCTAGTCTAATCCGCCTATGGGTTGTTGAGACGAGGGTTCCCAGTAAACAACCTCTCTACTTCTATGAGGTAGTGGTAAGGTCTGCGTACATTCTGCCCTCCCCAGACCCCACTTGTGGGATTCCACTGGGTATGTTGTTATTGTTGTTGCAAGCATATATAATACAAAGGAGAATTAACACTACAACAAAATGCATTTATAGCTACGAAAGTTAATCTATGAATTTAAAAATGGTAGCTATTTCTTGGTAATAGCCACGAAATTAAAATTTGTAGCTATTTATAATTTCATAAAAAATATTTATCCATGAAAATCTAACTAATAAAGCTAATTTCTCATTTTTGCTATAATTACTAATAATCGTGACAATAATTATCTAAATAGACATAAATTTATTGCTACGATAAATTTCTGTAGTTGATTAAAATTTGTTGCCACGCGATAAAGTTGTTGTTGCAATGATAACCTTTTAGCCATAATAAACTATTTGAGAAAAATATTGTAGCCAAATAATTATTTTTTGCTTCAAATTATAAAAAATCGTGGCAATGGTTAAATGATATAGCCACCCTTTCTTTACTATAATAAAATTTTGTAGCTAATTATTAATTTTTTCTACGAGTTAAATTAATTTATTGTGTAATAGTAATATTTTAGCTACAATAAATTATTTAAAATAAAATATTATGAATAAATAAATATATTTTGTTCATGTTATAAAAATTTAGTATTGTAGTTAAATGATATAACTATAGATTTTGTGCTACAATAAATTTTTTTAGCTAATCACCTCTTTTATGTGTTAAAATTTATTGTAGCAATAATGATGTTTTAGCAATAAAAAGGTTATTGAAAATAAATATTATAACTAAATAAATATTTTTTGCTTTCAGTATGAAAAGTTGTGGCAATAGTTAGCTTAATAGTCACTATAATAATTTGTCAAGACGAAATAACTTAGACACAAATTTATTATTGTGATAAAATTTTATAGTTTATAATTATTTTTTACCACGAGTTGACTTTTTCATTATAGCAATACTAATCTCATATAGATAGAGATGTCAATAGTTTGATTCGATTCAATACTACATATCTACTTATGAATTTCAAATATAATTTTATAAATATGTGATCATATTCAGTTAATTTTGATCAACTAATTGTATCGAACTTAATTATACTTCATCAAGTCTTTTTGAAGCTTCATAATGCTCAGATATCTCCAGAATTGTTATTTGATTCAACTTATTTCATCAGAATAATATCTTTATCAACCTAATATAATTAGAGGTGTTTATCATTCAATTTGATAGCTAGTCAACAATATCATAGAAGATAGAGAAATATATATTTTAGAATAGTATTTATTTACTATAAATAGTTAACTATTTCCATTAACATAAAATAAAGTATATATTTATGTTTGTAACCATCATTGTTGTTATTATTATAGTAATTTTTTTTATGTAATTCATGTGATTTTTTAACACAATTGTTGTGTTACGCTCGGTAAAATTACCAATATATCCCTAGAGAGAGGGTATGCGCGTAATGCATCTGCCGATGCTCGTATGGTAAATCCGAGTTCGGATTTGTGATCAGCATGCAAAGTTGAGTGGGAAAATAATCTCGGTCGATTTTTTGAGCGACCCGATGAAAAGATAATTTTTTGACCCGAAGCGCAAAAACAGTGTTAGTACGCGGCAGGGGCGCGTCGCGCACCCATCGTGGACTAGCACTTATATCCTCTTGAAAATTTTTGACGGGATTGAGAAAACTCGTTCAAAAACTTGTTTCTGAAAATACATTGTGCGCGACCAGTCCGTGTCGCAAACTGTGTCTTTTTCAAGTGGAGAATTTCTAAATTATTACAAGGGGCATTCCGATCAATTTCTCACTCACCCTAAGCTCTCTACACGATCTAATATGGTCATTTTGACGTAAAAAGGGTTTAAAACCTCCATTCTAAGTCCTATCCCAATACTTTACTAAAGCTAGGGCTTCAGGAGAGAAGAGAAGAGCTTGAGTTGAGAGATTTGAGAAGACATCCTTGACCTGCTTGGTTGATAGCTGCATCCCAGGTATGTAAGGCTAAACTAAAAGCATGAGATTGTTCTCTCATGTTCCCCATAGAGGTCATAGATGAGTTGATGATTTGGAGAGTTTACATGCATGATCTTTGATGGTTTTTCTTAAAATTATATTTGAAATTACATATGTTTCCTATGTTAATGATCATCATACTATTTGTTTTCTTGAATTGAATATTTTCATGAGAATTTGCATAACCCTACATGACTAATTTGAAAAGCATGCATAATGCACTTGAGAATTGAATTTAGAGTCTTGAGTTAAAATTGTTGAGTATGATGAGAGGATGATGATGAGTCAATAGAGTTTAATTGTTTTATGAGTCCCTATAAATGAACTCTACCAATGTGTCTATTCACTTGTTTCCTAATGACTGTTATAAATCTTTAGTCATTGATGAGATTGATTGATAAGAAGGTTCGAGTCCTTATGAAATACCGATCGTTGATAGAGTTCGAGTCCCTATGAGATAGGTTGAGATGGAGGTTTTATGAGCATTGAGTCACGGGAGGAGTATCGAGCACCGAAATGGATAAGAGTGAGTCCCACTCGAACTCATTAACTACATCGTCAAACGTAGGTGAGGCATAGAACCATCACATATATTATGGTTCCCTCGAGAGTAACAGTCGCTAAAAGCAATAGCGGACCTGTTGAGCATTGACCCCTTGTTAGGTGAGGTGATATGATTTCGGAGTGTTTCCGACCTGGCAAGTTTGGAACGGCTGTGGCAATATTAGTGAGATTGTTGTACATTCACTGGCTCAAGTGATTGTTGTCGAATAAGAGAAACTCCCATAAATTTGCTACCTTGAATACTCCGAGTCGAGATGAGAGGAGATGAGAGGAGGTGAGCTCCTTTGAGATGAGTCTAAGATGATTGACGAGTCTGAGTTGTTGATGGGTCACTTGTGTACTCTTTATTCTTGCATAGATAGACATTTGACGATTTGATGTTATTTGATGATTACTTTGAGTTGATGTTGTTTCCATATTATTCTACTTGTTTCTGTTTCACTCAGCTATTTTACATACATTCCAAATATTGATGTCCTTTTTGGACTGCATCATTTTATGATGCAAGGGCAGGTACTAGAGATCGTCAATAGGCGCTCCGTTGAAGATCTGAGACTTACAGCTGATTTGGTGAACCTCCCTTATTCCGGAGAATCCACTGCTTTTATTTTATCATGTTTTAGAGTTAGTTTGGAATATTTCCTTCACTTTGATTTGGGTATCCATAGATCTGTCATTGGCACCATATGAGTAGTAATAGAGGCTTCATAGACGATGGTCGAGCGTTGATGTTGAGATTGTGAGCTAGTTCTTCCTACTAGCCTTTATTGTTATCTATATTATCGTGAGACTTTAGATGAGATGTTCCCATTTACTTACTTTTATTTTCGTTGTTTAGTAGAGTTTATTTAATTGAATGATGTGATGAGGCTACGTGGTTCGCTTGAGGACTAGCAATAGTCTCTAGGTGTCGGCCACACCAAGGGTACCCTCCCGGGGCGTGACAGGAAGCTACGAGGTATTTTATTCACTTCTTTCATGATTTATGTTGTGTCATAGAACGTATCCTAAGACTTCCTAAACCTAACGATTGTTCTTTGTGCTTTTCAGAAAATACCCAAGCCAAGAGAAGTTCGTGTTGACGAAGATCAGGCTCCCCATAACCCTTTGGGGGAACAAGTGACCCTTGTGGAGTTTTGGGTTGTTTTGCAATGTTGGCCCCTAGCTGTGAAAAATCAGGCCAACCAAGGTGTGGTTGTTACTCCTCCTCATGTGCCTATCCCAACATCTAGAGTAAGAGATTTTGCCTGAATGAATCCTCCTGAATTTTATAGTTCGAAGGTAGATGAGGATGCTCAAGAGTTTATTGATGAAGTATATAGAGTTTTGGCCATTATAGGGGTGCCCTCAACAGAAAAGTCAGAGTTGGCAGCTTGCTAACTCAAAGGGGTGGGCACAAGTGTGGTTCACTCTGTGAAAGTCCGAAAGGATGGATGAAAGTCTGATTGTTTAGAAATCTTCATGCTTGTATTTCTTGACCACTTTTTCCCATTTGGCACACAGAAGGAATTATATCAAGAAGGGATGTATGACCGTCATGACTCATATTAGTTGATTTACTCAAACAATAAATGATGTTGAATTTAGTAAATGTGCACATCATAATTGAAATGTTTATTAAACCTGTGCGCCAAGTGGGAAAATGCTAGTTTTATGACTCACGTATGCTAGTTTTATGGCTCACATTAATATTATTTTTGTTTAATATTTAATTACTAATTAAATTCTAATTGAATAATTATGAGGAATTTTATTTTGATTATAACTCCTTTTTCCACTACTTTTACAGCTTGTTTGGATGGTGGTTTCCGGTGGTATGGTATGGTATGGTTATTAAGAGAACCACGTTTGTTTTGATTGTTTCATTAATTATATGGTATGGTATGGTTTTGTTTCATGGTTCTGTAACCATGAAAACCCCCACTTTTTTAAACCACCAATTTGGTGGTATCCCATGGTTCTCTTATTTTTTTTCCAATTATACCCTTATTTAAATTTAAATAATTATAATTTATCCTTTATTCTTTATTAAACTTTAAGTTAATATATGTATTATTTTTTTATTACTTCCTCCGTATCAATTTTTGAAACTACTTTTCCACCTTCCATCTTTTCTTTCACGTTTTAGTGTATTTTTTGAGCTTCTTTTATTTATAAGTTCTTACTTTTTTATTTTCTTATATTGTTTGTATAAAATGAAGATTTATTAGCTTATATGTTTCTCCACTCGATTCTATGTATTTTTTTTTTTAAAAGTTATAAAAAATAGCTATTGATAAATTTTATATTTATAATAATTAAGGATATAGTTGTAAATTTAAAAGTTACAATATAGTACCATACAGTCAAATCAAACAACAAATTGTTATTAAACAATAGCAACCCGTACAGTCTATCCAAACATTGTATGGTAGGGTACTGTACGATACCATACCATACCATACAGTACCATACATTATGAAACCATAGCAAATCACCATCCAAACAAGCTGTTAATAGAGTTCTATTGTGGTTAGAATTCTTCTATTTTGATGGAATTTTAGTTTGGCTGTAACTCCACTGACTACTTTGATGGTAAGTGGAAATCAACTGCTTGGTCATCTCTCCACCAATAAAAGGGAATAACTTACTCAATCTATGAAATTTCATATACGCAAAAAATACGTACAAGGTAAAGAGAGAGAAAAAGATAAGAAAGCTATGACTGACTCAATTAAGTTATTCTTGACTGAATTACTATTATTGTAGGTTTAATGTAAAAACCATATAGTTCTGCGATCTTGAATTGATAATAGGTCTTCATGTTATATTTTTTATGCATGTTTTATAATCTGAATTACGGTAAATCTTTACACTGAATTTATTTTTTTTCCTTGTATGTGTTTCAATTTTTCGAATTCTAAATTTCACAACATCCGCCTATGGGTTGTTCAGACGAGGGTTCCCAGGAAACAACCTCTCTACTTCTACGAGGTAGTGGTAAGGTCTGCGTACATTCTGCCCTCCCCAGACCCCACTTGTGGGATTCAACTGGGTATGTTGTTGTTGTTGTTGTAAATTTCACAACATGATAATTCATTATAATTTTAAAAGTATCGAGTCCTTTCGAAAATGAAATTAATGCTATACATTCGACCTTGTGTGTGGAGGGGTGGTGGGGGAAATGCAAATAATTTTCCAATATCTTTTTTATTAAGATACAAATAAACAATTCAATCATGTGATAAAGAAATACGTTATAGGGAAGGTAGTTGAATGGTCAAACCATTGCTAGCTGTCTGGATTATGGAAATATTGTTTTCCCTTTTATATAAATAGACACTTAATTATTGGAGAAGAAATTTAAAAAAAATAAAAATATTTTGCCAAGAACTATCTCACTAAAGAGGGGGGGGGGGGGGGGGGAGGGGAAGCAATATCACCATTTATGTTGTTTAAATTTCTCAAAAATTATCGATGTACATATTAGTATCTTTAAAAATAATATTTTTTAAAAGAATTTAACATGATCAGGATAATATTTTTAAGAAATTCAAATAATTTGAAATATCAATATATATCAACTCCTTATAACATTTTAAATTTATTTTTGTAGATTTTACTATTTTGACTTGTATAAATATTTAACAACAATTATTATTAAAGAGTCCAATTAATTTTAAAAATCATACTTTGTGATTATACCTAAAACCAAAAAAAGGAAAAAGAAAATTCTCAAAGTTAGGAAGGTGGCTAGAAGAAGAGGCTAAAAGACCCTATAAACCTGCACACATGCAGAACAAGAGACATGCATTGACATGCTACAATATTTTAAGGCTTAATATATAATTTTATAAAAATATTTCATTTACGCATTCGAATTAAGTCATGTTCTAGATGAATATATATACCTCAATTTTTAATAAAAGTATTTTAAGTAAATACTTTTGGTTTAAATGTCAGAAAAAAGTTTGAGCATATTTTCATTCCTTTACTAAATAATTGAGTTAATCATATAAAATAAATCATTTCATTTAATCATACGCATCAAGCTCAAGTAGAAAAATCGTCAAGGCTTTATGATTTATTGAGGTGAATTTGTATAATTAAAGGAGATAACGATAACTTAACAACCTATAGATGGAAGAGAACATATACAATTTATTTTCGGTCAAAATTTGAATTGAAAATATCTAATTAAAATATTTATTAATATGAGGTGTTCAATAAAAACAAAGCTTAGTTCGAGTAATTACTTGAATATCCTGACAAGTTTAGGGTTGATAATTAAGTCTTTTTTTTTTTCTAAAGTACTAATATTATCTCTGTCCTAATTTATATGATATCATATCACTTAACATAAAATTTTAAAAAGAAAGTAAGATAATCTGTTTGTTCATAATATTTGTCCGACGGAAAAATTCTTTCAATCAAGCAAATAAGAGGGTAAAAAATTATTGAAGTTAAAGTTGTTTCTTAGTATAAAACAACTACATTTATTTTAAAACAAGACTAAAGACAAAATATGTCACATAAAATGAGTCGGAGAAAATAATCTTATTTGAAGAAAGTGAAAAAAAAATATTGGGATTTGTGACGAGGGTCCCCAGAAAATAGCTTCTCTAATTCTATGAGATAGTGACAAGATATGCGTACATTCTACCCTCTTCAGACCCCACTTGTGAGATTAGAAAGTGAAAAAAAAAAAGAAGGAAGTACTAGAAAGGAAAGAGATGAAAAAATAAAAACCTTAAAAGAAAGGGCCAAAAATACCTCCACTTAGTCACTATCAATGAGGTCAGAAATCTAACAACTGCTTTTAAGGATTAGATTTGAATCAAGAAAAACAGAACTAAATTCAAAGCCAAAAGTAGCAAAAACAAACTCATACACTATTTATATACAACACTGTTACAAGTTTAAAAAGAAAACAACCTTCCTTTTATGTATAATAACACAAGATTTTATGGAGGGAACTAGTTGTACATACAATAATTGGCTAAAAATTACACTGGCAATTCTTTTTCTTGATTTTTTTTTCCTTGCATATGATTTTGGAAAATTTGGGAGCTAAAACAAAGTCTCAATCTTCTTGAGGGAAAATTTTTTGCATTCAAAGGTGTTTGCTTAGCTCATTTCCTTCTTTTATACTTTCAGTTATCCCCATTTCTATCCCTCCTTCAACTGCACTAAAGTTGACATCATCAGCTCCGATCGTGGACGTTGAATCCATGCCTGACCCTGCTTGAATCTCCTTAAACATTGCCAGAACTTGAATCATCGTAGGACGTTTCCAATGCCGATCATCTAAGCAAGCACAAGCTACCTTTAAGTGTTGTAGAAGTTCAATCTCAATGCTTGGATCCTCTTTCAATAGCTCTCGATCGAAGACATCAGTTATTTTCCCCTTAGCATGTAGCTTTACCCATCCGACAAGATTATTGTCACCAAAATCAGCTGAATCTGTTGGCTGTTTGCCAGTTAGAAGCTCAAGTAAAACAACACCATAACTATAAACGTCTCCCTTTGTCGAACATCTAAAACTCTGGTAATACTCAGGAGGAACGTATCCGGGAGTCCCTGCAAGGGTGCTGACACTCAAATGAGTGTCCATAGCACTCATTAACCTAGCCATTCCGAAATCAGATACTCTGGCGTCCAAATTTTCATCAAGCAAGACATTACTTGATTTCATGTCCCGGTGAATAATGTGTGGAAGGCAGTTATGGTGTAGGAAAGCCAACCCTCTTGCAGCTCCAATCGCAATTTTCCTTCTTGCAGGCCAATTGAGCTTGATCCCAATTTTCTTTCGATCGTGCAGGACATCTTCAAGACTTCCATACTTCATGTATTCGTAAACCAGTAGTCTTTCTTCCCCTACTTTGCAGTAGCCCAAAAGAGGGACAAGGTTCCGGTGCTTGATCTTCCCTATAGTTTCCATTTCAGCAGTGAATTCTCGATCACCCTGTCCACTGACGTGTATCAACTTCTTAATGGCTACAACACTTCCATCCTTCAACTGAGCTTTATAGACATCACCAAAACCACCAGAGCCTACAAGACTGTCATTGTGGAAACCATTGGTGGCTTCGAGAAGATCTGCAAATGTGAGCTTCTTGAGAGGTTTCTCAAATGCTGCGAGATTGATGCTTAATGCTTCGCGGGCACTTGTAAACTTCCAGGCACTGTTTGCAGTTGCGGAATGTGAACGACCATCCACATAACCATCAAGAGCGTCCTCCTTCTTTTTCCTCCTCTTCTTCGTCTCTATGGCAACAATAATCAAACCAAAGATACAGAAGAGGGAAAATAACAAACCCATCGCCACGCTCCCTGCCAAGGATGCTTGTTTGCGGTGAGATTTCTGATGCTGATTAGCATCTGATTTTGGCGCTGAGTTACAATGTTGGAGAGGATATCCACAGAGGGAAGTATTCGCAAACCTATAATCTGGGAATGTATCAAATGGTGCAGATTCAGGAATCATTCCACTTAGATTAGTGTTTGACAGGTCGATATCTCCAAGCAATGTAAGGCCGGTGAGTGAGTTCGGGATCGAGCCATTGATCCTATTATGTGACAGATCAAGAATTGCAACATTCTTCAAGCCTCCAAGTTCTTGAGGAATCCCACCAGAGAGATCATTATGCCCCAAATTCAATATAGACAGATAGTACATGGTCCCCAATTCCTTTGGGATACTACCTTCCAACTTATTATAAGATAAATCAAGAAATATCATAGAGCCATTGTGATTAAATGTTGGCTGAGTGATACCTTTATAAACTCTTGTGAAATTGCAAGGATGCCTGGTTGAGATTCTATCCAGCTGCTCCTGTCTAATCCCTCCAAACTCCAGCAAATTCCCTGCTCCATGGCACTCCTTACTCCCATCATTCTTGATATACACATATCGCTTCCCTGTCAGCAATGCCACTGCAATATTGCCAGATTGCTTGAACAAAGCCGGCGGAATGGAGCCATTCAGGAAATTAGTATTGAGATCCAACCATATCAAGCTCTGGCAATTACCCAACTCAGCAGGTATATTCCCTGAGATTGAGTTGTTTCCAAGCTTAAGAATGGCTAGATTCGACAAATGACCCAGAGATGCTGGTATCTCACCACTCAATTGGTTATTTGACAATGAAATCCAATTCAACTTGGTACAGTTGCTAAGACTTGCAGGTATTGGTCCAGTTAAGTCATTGAAATCAAGAATAAAATTCTCCAAGGACTGCAAGTACATCAGCTCCTGTGGGATTTCCCCTGAAAGCTGATTCAACCAAAGGATGAGATCCTTCAGCTTTGACAATGACCCAAAACTAGGTGGTATTCTCCCAGTCAAGTAATTAAAGCTGAGATCAAGTGACACCAGCTGTGAACAGTTGCTTAGACTGTCAGGTAGAGGCCCTGTGAACAAATTATTCTGAAGATACAACACTTTCAAGCTATTCATAGGATCTTTGCAAATCCCAGATGGAATAAACCCTGTGAGATTATTAGAACTCACATCCAAAGTCTCCAATTTCAGCAAGTTTGAGAAAGAATCAGGCAAACCACCAACAAATTTGTTGAATGATAAGACCAGAGTCTTCAGGTTACTCAACTTCAAGAGGGTATCAACAGGCAACTTACCAGAGAAATTATTGTTGGAAATATCAACAAGTTCCAAACTTGAACATTCACCTAGGCTCTCAGGAACCCCACCTGAGAAATTATTGTAGGACAAGTCCAATTCCACCACAGTTTTGCACAAATCAGCAAGCTGGTTTGGGAATACACCCTCAAAATGATTCCCTCTTAAGTACAGATACTGTAGGCTTTCACTTGGTAGCTTAGGGACCAAACCTACAAACTGGTTATTGGTAAGGTTGAGGAAACTGAGCTTCCCACATGAAGAAAGTGAAGTACCAATATCACCATAAAACTTGTTGGACGACAAATCCAAGTGCTGCAAATTGGAGCAATCTTTGAATGAAGGAAAAAGGGTTGAGAAATTGTTGGCAGAAAGATCCAAATATGACAAATTCTTGAAGTCTAATTCAGGAATACTCCCAGCTAGTTTGTTACCCTTGAGAGAAAAGAACTCAAGCTCACCAAACCCCATAGATGAAAGCCATGAAAACAAGTTTTGGCCTGAGATATTATTGAAAGAAAGATCAAGAACTTGGAGGCTAAAGGTTGCACCTTTGATTATTTCTTTAGCAGGAGGGTCTATGGAATTTTTGGAAAGGTTAAGGGACTTAAGGTTTGAACAAACTCCAAAGCTAGAGATATCAGAAACAGGTCCTGAAATTGTGTTTTCAGCTAGATCTATAAAGTCTAATGAAACCCCACATTGGGATTTAGCAGCAGAAGTTAAAGAACCAGTGAGATTAGCATTCTTTAACACTAAAGACTCCAAATTAGAAAGGGGAAGCAAGTAGGACGAGACCAAAGTGAAATCCACACTTAGAAAAGTGTTACTGAGATCTATAGAGGAAACTCTAGAATTCTTGCATGAAACACCAGTGAAACTACAAGGGTCAGTGGATGACAACCAGTTCTGAAGCAGAGCTGGTGTTGGAGGAAGTGCAGCTTTAAAGGAAAGAAGCTGTTGGGAGTCTTTGAAAAGGCCATTAATAGAAGCTGAAGAAGCTGGAGGAAGCAAGAAGATAAGAAGAGGAAGAAGAAGAAATAGTGGTTGTAGATAAAAACTAAACAAGAAAAGCTTGTTTAAGCTTAAAGGGTGTTGGTTAAGGACAGTTTTGTGAGCTTTCATTTTCAAAGATTGGAGCTTTTTAGCTTAAAATGGAGATTTTCTTGAATCTATAGTTTGTGTTCTTGGGGTTCCATATTTTTCTGAAAGAAAGATAGGATTAGTAGAAGTTTTAACAGACACAGAGAGAAAGGGAGAGTAGTAGTAGTAGAATGTGAAGAGAGTCAAAAGGCAGAGTTAGGAAGGTAAGAAGGGTATGTATAGTTGAGATTTTGAGCACAAACTGTAGCTTTGGGATTGTGGGGGTGGGTGAAATTGGGAGAGGAGAGATAGAAGAGTGGACACAGCTGGTGCACCACATGCCATGTGACCCATATTTTCAGCTCTTCTCTCTGTAATATGTAGTATTTTTTTTCTCCTCAAACTATGATTTCAAGTTTAGTTTCCATCTCTCTATATTATTATTATTATTTGATGCTTTTGTGTATAATTATCTAAATGGGAAACTAAATTTAGACAATAAGTCTTTTTGAAACTCTTATTTAACATAGGGGGATAAGTTCCCTTTATATGAATAACAAATCGTAGGTTCAAATCCTGAAAATAACTTTTTTAGAACGCAAAATAAAGTTGTATATCATAGATCATTAAAATAAATTTATTTTCAAATTCACATATAGTAGAAGTTATAATATATTAAATTATCTTTTTTTATTATTATTGATTAAAATCTGATCATATTATGAAAATACTAAGATGGAGTAATATTTTTTTTTCAATTTATCTAGCACCTTTTATTTTTTTTAGTCTATCTCAAAATGAATTCATGTCATTTTTTTAATAATTAAAATAATTTAATTTTTAATTTTTTAATTCACATAAATGTCCAATATTTGTTTTAACCATAAATTTATATATACATATATAATAAAAAAATTATCTCAAATCAACCATATCACATAAATATTTTTTGGATGGCAGAATTTTTTTCCCCAATCATGTCAAATAGATGTTACAATTTACTTTCATCTTATTTTATGATATACAATTGTAAAAATAAATATTTACAATTTACTTTTCTTCTATTTTATGATTATATTGATGGTACCACAAGTACATTAGTCACAAAATATTTTGTTTAGTATGTATTAGAAAAATAGCATATTTCTTTTTACCTTTTTTCCTCTTTAATTCTCTATAAATAGCACATAGTTTTTAATACAAAAAGTAATGTAATAAATTAACAAGGAATTTTATTTGTTCTCTCTTCAATGGTCTCTTTTATTTTTTTAAATTTTATGATAATAAATTGAAATGGAAAAATTAATCACTACTTAAGTCATTGAGAAATATTATACAATAATCAAGAGAAAAATATTAGACCAAGCCAAAAAAGAAAAATCTCTTTAGGTGCTCAACCAGCAATCTATTATGTAACAAAGAACCACCAAATAACCATTAATTAATAAATAAACACTAAATTTAATAAATTATATAAAATGATAGGCTAAGAAATTAATTACGTAATTGATAAAATTTTTATTATATGATTAAAAAGTCACGGATTTGAGCTATGAAAATTAATCTTAAATATAATTGATAAAATTTTATACGTACCATTTAATAACAAGAGTAAAATAGATACAAAATAATAAATTATTCATTAATTTTATAAATTGAACAAATATTATTAGACATATCAAATTTAGTATAATGGAAAAATAAAATTGAACAGATGGAGCATTATTTTTAACCTCTATTTATTAAAAAAAAAAGTTTGTCCCTCTTTAGGAATTTTGTGTTTATTCCTACCTCTTTAAGGTATTTATGTGTCACTAAAACAAAGTGTTTGTCTGTATAGGTTTCCGCGTACGTGTGATTAATTAAGGGTAGATCCATCACTCTCTAATTTGTTAATTATTAATTAATAATTAATAATAGGAGATTCCATTTTGCCTCATTAATTAACTGTCTCTTTTAAGTCCTTATGATCAGGGATTAATTAGGGTTTAATCAACTTTTTTAAGTAAAGATATTAAGACCCAAAACTGGGATTAGAGAATTGTACAGATATAGATAGGTGGGGCCCTTGTGTTCCTGCCAGGATGTTTCCCTCTCTTACCAGGCATGGATGTTCAGAAATTGTTCAAATCAAGGCAAACATAGGTGGGACGGTAAAGTATTTGAGGAGTTTGTTTTAATGTATCTATTGATACGATTGGCAAAGTAAAATCATATTGCTATAATAATAGGTTCAAGAAATCCATAAAGAAATAATGAATTATCAAGTGTTGTTGGATAGATTTGATGAAGATGATAAGAAGAAAATACTTCAAGTTACTTTAGATGAGCGTTCGATTTATTTTAGTTCATGCAATTGTAAAAGAAAGTTTGAGGTCGATAACTCAACTTTCTTCTGGGTTGTTATATTTTTGCATTATTTAAGTATTCTTATTTGTAGTATCATTGTAGAGTGTATTACAAACTCTGTAATGATCACAAAATATCTAATATTCTCTAGCTCTTATTTTTTTTCATGCTCGTTAATAGAGATTAGGTACCTCATTAGAATTAGTAAGGTAAGGTTTAGCCCCTTACTTGTACTTATTCCTATTGATATATTTATTTTTAAGGGAAAAGGGTCAAAATTACCCTTAAAGTATTTAAAATAGCTCACATATACCCTTTAGCTATTTTTGGGCTCAAAACTACCCTTACCGTCAAACTATTGGTCCACTTCTACCCTCCACATCCAAATCTCCGTTTGGCCTCACACGTGGCATCTGATGTGTCACGTATTTTGACACATGGACGTCCACGTAATGGGAAAAGGGTCAAAATTACCCTTAAAGTATTTAAAATAGCTCACATATACCCTTTAGCTATTTTTGAGCTCAAAACTACCCTTACCATCAAACTATTGGTCCACTTCTACCCTCCACATCCAAAACTCCGTTTGGCTTCACACGTGGCATCCGATGTGTCACGTATTTTGACACATGAACGTCCACGTAAGCCGTCATTTATTTCCCCAAATTAAAACCCGACCCATTGGATCCCAAATATCAAACCCGACCCGTCTATTTGTGCCAAGTTAAAAGGGGATCTTAGATCCCTTTTCTGACAGAGGACATTCTTTTAAGTTTTCAAACAGATTCCATCTTAATAGTTCAATGTCAGAATTTCTCAAGTAAACAACATATGCAAATGGCGATTATTACTCAGCTAGTTCTCAATTTCAATATGTATAATTATCTTAAGTGAAATTTCATGATCATTTACTGATTACTAATGCTGGGAATCTATTCAAAGGTTCAATGTGGGGTAAACAACATCCACTAAGCTCCAATTTCATCTTAAATACAGACAACACAGGAAACTCTATAAATGAAAATATATTTATGCTACGCCAAAAAAATGTTGATTTGAGATTTGGAGATGAATTAAAAAAGAACTCTTCGGATACTCGCGCGGAACTCGATGAACGATACATGACTTTTTCAGATGACAGAAATGGAGTATCTGGAATTTGGAAGAAGATGGGTTCCAACGGGTCGGGTTTGATATTTGGGATCCAACGGGTTGGGTTTTAATTTGGGGAAATAAATGACTGCTTACGTGGACGTTCATGTGTCAAAATACATGACACATCGGATGCCACGTGTGAGGCCAAACGGAGATTTGGATGTGGAGGGTAGAAGTGGACCAATAGTTTGATGGTAAGGGTAGTTTTGAGCCCAGAAATAGCTAAAGGGTATATGTGAGCTATTTTAAATACTTTAAGGGTAATTTTGACCCTTTTTCCATTACGTGGACGTCCATGTGTCAAAATACGTGACACATCGGATGCCATGTGTGAGGCCAAACGGAGATTTGGATGTGGAGGGTAGAAGTGGACCAATAGTTTGACGGTAAGGGTAGTTTTGAGCCCAAAAATAGCTAAAGGGTATATGTGAGCTATTTTAAATACTCTAAGGGTAATTTTGATCCTTTTCCCTATTTTTAATAAAAGGCTATTGTACACTATGTCTAATGGTAAATTTATTTTAAAAAATAAAATAAAATAAAATAAAATAAAATAATAATAATATATTGTACTGATAATGTAAAATAACTTTTATACTCTCTTCTGATTTATTTTATTTTTCATATGGTACACATTGAAATTTTGTGGGACTTTTAAGATAAGTTTAATTTTAATTAGGATTCTTAAAAAATATTATATATAAAACTGTAGCTCATGCTTATATAAAGGATAATTATTCCATTGAAGAGATATTTCGAATTTCTATAAATTTCTGAAACATTCATTGTATTTATCGAAGGAATCGTTTGACGTTTCTATCATCGTCATACATTCGAAAAAATACACCATTTACAATCTTCAAATCACGTAAAAAAAAATAGGAAGAAGAATTAAGGGAATAAATAAATTTTGAGTTTATATTGTTTTATCAATGAAATTATATTTTTTCATATGTTATTTGTGATTGTAATTTATTTCAATCATTTTAAAATTTATTGCAAATATGTGTTTTTCTCTTGTCTGTTAAGAAAATAATGATTAAAAGAATTAATTAAGTTACAACATGCTTGTAGTAATATTGAGCTAATACTAGTCTAACTCATATTTGGGACTATAATTTCAAGATTCTTTCGGGTCAAATTGAGAAGAATCATCGTCTCTTCTATTTAGATTCAATCACGTCTCATAATTTAATTTTGATCTAGATTCAACTTCAATCATCTTACGTTTTATAACATAATTTCAATTTAGATTCAACCATATTTCATAATGATTTCCAATAAGATCCAACCACGTTTCATAGCAGTGTGATTCCCAGTTTGATTCAGCCACGTTTTATAATGTGATTCCCAGCTAGATTCAGCCACGTTTAATAGTCTGATCCCCAATTAAATTTAACCACGTTTCATAGTGATTTCCAATAAAATCCAACCACATTTCATAACAATGTGATTCCCAGTTAGATTCAGCCACGTTTTATAGTGTGATTCTCAGCTAAATTCAAACACGTTCAATAGTTTGATTCCCAATTAAATTTAGCCACATCTCATAATTTGATTTCGATTTGGATTGATCAATTACGTTTCATAGTCTGATTCATCTATTTGTCAAGTGTGGGGTTAAACCCATACAATAAAATTAAGTTGATTTTCTTCTTTATTATTTATTGGGAAAAATATTGTGCATTTCTTATTTCCTTCAGTTATAATTGCAATGGGGTTAATGGGAATTGAAATGGAATTTTCCACAATCTTGCTTGGGATAATTTTCGTGATTTATTTTTCTCACATATTTAATGTGAGTTGGAACCGAAAGTTTACATCGGTCATCTTTCTCACATAATGATTATGATTAAAAAATTGGGTGAACTCATAATTTACTTTTTGTTTTCAATACTACGCCTTAAATCATGACCATCTCTCGTACATAATGATTATGACTCAAAAATCGAGTGAACTGATAATTTATTTTTTGTTTTTAATACTACACCTTAAATCACTCGACCATCTCTCCTATATAATTATTATGACCCGAAAATCGAGTGAACTCATAATTTACTTTCTGTTTTCAATAGTACGCCATAAATCACTCGACCATCTCTCTTGCATAATGATTATGACCCAAAAATTGCGTGAACTCGTGATTTACTTTCTGTTTTCAATACCATGCTTTAAATCACTCGACCTATATAATGATTATGACCCAAAAATCGAGAGAACTCATAATTTACTTTCTTTTTTTCATTTCTACACCTTAAATCACTCGACCATATCACCTGCATAATGATAATGACCCAAAAAGTATAGTAAACTCATAATTACTTTCTATTTTGATAGCTTCTCAACGTGACCATTTTGAGTTTAAAAGGGAAAAAAGGAAAATGAGTAAGAAAATAAAGTAGAAAAGAAAGCTATTATTATGAAAAGGAAAATAGAAAAGCTATTATTATGAAAAGGAAAATAGGAACTCTATAGATGAAGAGTGAAGAGGATCCTCTTAGGAGTTTTGTTTTTGGAAAGGTATTTTGAGAATTTAAAATAATATTAAAGATAAAATAGAAAAATAATTGATTAAATCAAAAGTGAATATTATAAGTTGAGAATGGTAATTTATGATTTTCGTCTGATTTTGATTTATAAGTATTTTGATTTTTACTAAATGCATGGAAGAGTTATTTATTAGAACAATACCCTTATCGATCTATTAACAACAAGTAGATGTACGTGAGGAGAATTAGTAATGTATCAGGAGAAACTAGTACAAGAAGTCATGGATACACTTCTTGATAATAGAATTTGGGTCCCATTGACGTACATCCAATAGGAATTGAAACCTACGAGGATACAGGACCCAAAAAAAGATAATTTTTCACCAATCCACACTTTCTCAAAAAATATTATTTTATAGCTAAAATCAATTTGATTAACTTATAAACTTAGACAAATTAATTATGATTAAGTAATCCATAAATATCTTACATTTATTACTTAATAATAGTAGTATAACTAGTGTGTGCATATATAAAATTTATTTATTTTTACCATTTTTTAGGATAGTGTGGTCCATGATAATTTTTGTTTGGTACATACATAGTGAAGTAACAAATGTGAATGAAAGAGATTTTTTTAATTTTTTTTTTTAAAAAGTAACAAAATGTGATTGTTTTGTTGTATTAAATAGCAATTTTTCAGTAGGGCTATTTTTGTCATTTGGTAGTACGAATGCGGTAAAGAAAGATCCAATTTAGGCCACACGTGCGAACATACATTCATGGACATGTCATTGTTCTCATAAAGCCCTTTATATTTTTTAGTTTTTTTTTTCTACACAAATATCTCTAAAATTCTTTTCCTATTTTTCCATTCCTATGTGCAATTAAATTTCCAAAAAAAAAAAAAAAATTGGAAGTTTAAGAGTTCGTTTGAATTGATTTTTTATTTTTTTTAATTATTTTATCTTAAGAATAATGCTTATAGGCATTTTTTAATTTTTCAAATACTTCAAAACTACAAAACTGCTTAAAAACTATTTTAACTTGAAAGCATCTAAAATAAGTCAATGCAAACAGACATTAAAATATATTTTAATAATATTCTTACAAAAATCTCCCTTCTATTTGTTGTTATTATCTACAATTTCTCTACCTTTTCAAATATATGAATACGATTTGGTATATAATCTAATATTTTTTTTAAAAATTTCATTAGTAAGATTATACTGAATTTGTTATCATTAATTTTATAAAAATCTATATTTATATCATTTGGCATGTCAATCATGACTTTGGAATTTGTTATAAAAACATACTTGAATTCAAAAAAAAGAAAAGAAGAAGATATTCTAGGGTTAAATCATACCCAATCATTGAAGAATCTTAAAAATTAAAATTCATTTAGATACTTGGAATCAATGCAACCTTTATTTGTACTTCAATGACCCATGAAAAATAAACTAAGTTATTTTGAGAATAGTGGGAATAATCATGAAAGAATATGAGGATTATGGGAAAAAATAATCTTTTTTAAGGATTAGGAGATATTAAGTTATTATGTTTTTGTTTATGAAAGAGAGGAAAAAGATAAAATTAAATATTGTGTTCGCATGATAAATATTTCTTCATTTTTATTGATATTAAGTTACTATAATTGCTCACTCAATGCCTATCCCCTTTTCTTTGGCTAATATATTGAATTTGGTTAAAGACAACGGGAGCTTGAGAACCCACAAGCCTTCAATGTTAGGTCCGCTATTGAATTTAAGAAAATTTGTTAATGATTGATCAAATTTGATATTATAATAAAATAAATTTATAGTACTTTTATATTATTTCAAGTGATATATAAGCTTTTTATAAATACTTCCTTTTTTTTATACAAATATAATCATTGAAATATATTGAAATAATTATTTAATTTTGTTTGTCCAGAAAAACTTAGTTTATGATTTAGTGTTTGTTTTATCCTAATTTTGGTATTGACATGACTTAAAATAATTGATTAGGGTGATATCGTAAAATTATAGTTAAGACAGCTGGAAAAATTATTTATTAGAGGTAATATAATAAAATCATAATTGAAGCAACTGATCAAGAAATATGATCAAACAGCTTAATCAGACATGTTAATACACAATAGTTTTAAAAAAATTAAATTAAGAAACCCACAAAATATTTTTACAAGCCCCACATAATAAAGGAGAAATATGCAGACAACTCAAGCAGACAAAACGATCGGAAGCTCCTCATAATAAATAACAATAATATATATATAACAACATTTAATTTCTTGATAAAAAATAACAAAATCAAAAGAGAGAGAGTCAAAATTCCAAGTTAGGCTAACTTGGAAACTTAACGAATAACGTTATCAGTTAGGTAAAATTGGTCAAAAATGTCTTGAAAAACAATGTAAACTGCCAAATGATAAAGAAGTAACAGTAAAGACCAATAATATAACTTACCAATTGACTTTTTTTAAGATCCTAGAAGAAAATTGGGGTCTCTAAAAAGTAGTAGCTGAATTTTTATTACTAATACAGTTGCTTCTAAAACTTCTCTTCATATGCTAATTAAAATTTAGTACTTCATGGAGATCAATATGCTAAAAAAAGGGGTATATACTTATACCCATATAGATTTGTTTATATTCATACAGTGTTAATTTGGTTACTATGTACTTAACTATCCAATGAATGATTTTTGATATGCTAAAAGGATGATGCAGTTATATCTAGGTACATATAACTATGTTAGTGATTAATGATGAAATCAATGACTTATAACTCTACTATTTGACTATGTGAAAGGAACCAATGACTTATAACTCTACTACTATATATAGGGTTCGATGATCACTCTATATATTCTGCTCATGAATAGTTGGAGTTGTTGATTACTTGATTGGTGAGTTCTCTTGCTTTGAAGGCAATCTACTTGAGTTTACGTCTTTAGTTATAGTCTTAATTTTATGGTTCGGGTAAGCTCGGGCTTGTCATATGCCCTCATCAAGAGTAGTAACGACATGTTGGACAAATTTTGATGTGTAGTCCTATTTATTCGCGTGTTGACTTGTTTCTTTATATTACCCAAAACTTTCATGGTTTGAAACTTCACTTCTGCTTTCATTATGTCATTGATATTCTTCTTACCTTATGTATGCTTTACATGCTAATAGACTCAGGTGAAGATCTTCATGGTTCTAATCGTCGTTTCATATTAAAGGCCTAGCTTGGATCATGACAGGCTTCGACCTAAGAGGTTCCTAGTAGTAATATCTAGTCTCATAACTACGTGCCACAATAGGATTATGTCTATTTAGACTTGCTAGTGGATCCACATACAATTTATGTTCATGACACCCATTTAACAAGGTAGTCTACCTTGGTAAGTAGTCTCTAATTTTTTTCAGTGTATGGGGAAACATCGAGATTTCATATAATAGATCGCATGATTTTATAGTCGATTATGATTGATATCCTACTCATGGTATGACTATTCATGACTCATGTTCCTTATTGATGTTTATTATGATTTTTATCATGCATTGGCCATACTTATGCTTTACTAAAACTTCTTGCCATGCTCTTTATTTTGGTTAATTACATTTTATGATTTATAACATGTCACAGTAATCTTATATTTAGTACATTCATAATATTAAATATACTTTCTTTTGCTTACATTTTATTATAATGTAGCGTCAGATGAGCATCTTCATCCTTCGTATGGCTAGTGCTATCTCCAAGCTTGAAGCAGCAAGTCCTCGTAATCTGAGGACCTGCTTATGATTTTCCCTTGTCATGATGATTCTATATCTTTTAGTTCATTTTATACATTGAGTTAATCTAAGTAACTCGTCCATGATTTAGAGGCTTTTCAAACATAAGTGAAAAAGAGACTATGTTGTCTTCTGCTTTTTGCAATCCTATGATGAGATTTCTAGACTTTTCTTTGTTTTAATTTCGCATTCTTATGTTTCTATAATTACCTTATGTATGCTTGATATGCTAAGAGGCTTGGTTGGAGTCATTTGAGATTC
This sequence comes from Solanum rostratum, assembly GCA_029948455.1. NCBI lineage: Eukaryota > Viridiplantae > Streptophyta > Magnoliopsida > Solanales > Solanaceae > Solanum > Solanum rostratum. The sequence goes on along the minus strand of CM057053.1, from coordinate 7,491,133 downwards.
TAATCATCGTGTCACGCCTAGGGCTTAGCTTGAGTCGAAACAAAATTGGTATCAAAGCATAGGGTAAGGTGTCCTATGGTGTTTGAAAGTCATATTGAGTAGAGTCTTATTCATAGGTGTGAAGCGTGTCACATCTATGAGAAGGAGGCTACAAGGTGTTTATAAAATATATCACTTCTTTCATGATCTTTGTCATACGATAAAATATTATTTTCAAGCTATGACTATGCATATTTTGTTGAGTCTTCAAAGAGCATAAGCATTGGTTTTAAATGAATTGAGCATTGAGTTAAATGACATTTTGACAAAGAATACTGTCAAGATGTGAATGATTTTGAATGCAAGAGTATGATGATTTGTGATGAGTTTGAGCTTTTTGAGTTAAGGTCCAATGAGACTAAATGAACTGATTTGAGTATTTTACTTTATTAAGTATATGAGAATAATGAGTTATTTTGAAGAGTAGTATTAAGCACCAATTTGGGTACAACTTGAGGTAACCCCATAAACTACGTAGTCAATGTAGAATAGGATCTTGACCATTAATTTGGATGACTCCTTGGCCTCACTCAGGGCTTTTATATGAATTCATGAGTTGAGTTTTGTATCCCTTACTTTGGCAAGGTATTGGAAGGTTGTGGTAATGACAATACTTCGTTGTATCATCACTAGCTCATAAGTAATAGTTGTCGATTAGAAAAACTTCCTAAGATTAAAAATATATTGTTTTATTGAGTTGTATATTCATACTTATGATTGAAAGAAGTATTGTTTACATTATTTAAACTTGAATAGCATGTTGATGTTGAGTTGGGCTAGTTCTTTCTTTGAGTACCTTGATGCATATTGTCTTACTCATCCATATTACATATTGTCTTTGAGTACATTTCACATACTGACATCATTTGATACAACATCTTTTCACAATACAGATTTAGGTGCCAGAGATCCCCAACAGATGATTCCTTGAAGATTTTGAATATTTCTCAGGGCTTGGTGAGTCCTTCCATCATTCAGAGGATGTCTTTTATTTTAGTATCATGTCTTTGTCCTTCCATCATTCAGAGGATGTCTTTTATTTTAGTATCATGTCTTTCTTTTCATAGTTTTGAGGTAGCCTTGGACTTGTTTTGACACTTTTTTTTATAGTTAGTACAGACTTCATAGACAGAGTCAAATGATGTACTTTCAAGTTTATTTTTGAACCCATCTTTATTGCAATAGATTTATTATTTGAATTATGCCTTGAGTTAATTGTTCATTTATCATGTCAACCCGTCAAAGTGGAGCTAAAAACATAGAGGTTTTAGAGTGGAAATGAGAGATGATCAATGTGGACTTCCTCGCAGGTTTACCATGGTCTCTCAAGATACATGGTTCGATTTGGGTGATTATGGATAGAAGTAGTAAATCAACCTACTTCTTGACCGTTAAGATGACTGATACCATAGAGGATTATGCCAGATTATACATTCAAGAGATTATTAGACTTTATGGAGTTCCCTTGTCCATCATCTCAAACAAAAAAGCTCTATTTACAACTCAGCTTTGGAGGTCTTTTAGAAGGGTTTAGGCTCAAAAGCAAATCTTAGCATCACGTTCCATCCTCAAACAGATGGTCAGACAGAGCGTACAATTTAGATGTTGAAAGATATGTTAAAAGCTTGTGTTATTGATTTCAAGCATAATTAGGTGATCATTTGCCTCTTATTGAGTTTGCGTATAGTAATATAAATCACTCAAGTATTCTAATATCCCCTTATGAATCCTTATATAGGAGAAGATGTACATCACCAATTGGATGGTTTGAAGTTGGTGAGGTTAAGTTAATTGGATTTGATTTAATTCATCAAGCAATGGAGAAGGTGAAAATCATCCAAGAGAGGTTGAAAACTACATAGAGTCCCCAAAAGTCCTACACTAATGTTAGATGAAGAAATTTAGAGTTTGAGGTGAATGATTGGGTGTATTTGAAGGTTTTACCTATCCAAGGTATTACGAGGTATAGGAAGAAGAGAAACCTTAGTCTAAGTTACACTATCCTTACCAGATTATAAAACGAGTTAGAAATGTAGCATATGAGTTAGAGTTATCCCCAGATTAGCCTCCATTTATCTTATGTTCCATATTTCGATGTCAAAAAAGTGTTTGGGAGACCCTTCATTAGTGGTTCCTATTGAGAGTGTTGGAGTAAGTGATAACTTATCTTATGAAGAGATCCTGGCCCAAATCCCTGATCATCAAGTTTGCAAGTTGAGAACCAAAGAGATTGCATCTGTCAAGATTATATAAAGAAATTAATTTATTTAAAAAACTACATGGAAAGCACATGAGGATATGAAGCCAAGCACTCACATATCTTCATGCATACTAATGATGATATTGAAGATACCATTCCTATTCCTGTCCCAAATTTTGAGTTGATGTCCATTCTTGATGTTTGAATAATTGAGTATTCAAGTTCCTGAGTATTTGATATCTTGATAGTATGCATGCTTGATGTCTCCTAGTTTCATCATTATTTGAGGATGAATGATCTCAAGGGGATATTGTAACACCTTCTAAAATATCATAACCTAGAAAGTCTAAAATCTAAGAAGAACCTGTGAGAACATTTTCAGTGCCAGTGACCACGAGGAGACTTTTACAGCCAGTAAAAGGTTGCGCGGTCTATAGATAGGTCTCGTGGTTCCCCTCCCATACTTTGAATAATTTTAAGCTATAAACTTATTCCACAAACCAACTCTACAACCTATAAAAGTTTTTATGGACCGTAGATAGGAGTTCGTTGGTGAGAATCAGAGAATGGAGAAAATTCCCTAATTTTCACAAAACCACATTCATGAGTCATAATTAGGTCTCGTAATCCAACCCTTTATTGAGTCAGTGAAGTCTACATACAAGTCTACAACTCGTAGTCTAAACCATGACTAGTGGTTTAGGTCTCGTAAAAGTTTGACCCAGAATTATAGTCTCTGGATCTTTTCTGTGATTTGATAGGATGAACCCATGTAAAGATCTACGAGCCACTGAAGTTGTTCGTAGATCCTACACATTGAATCATAGTTTCCACGACCAGTACTCTACGAGCCGAGAGTGAACTACGACCCGTAGAAACGGCTCGTGGCTTACCTTGCCAGGTAATGAAGGGTAGTTTTTTCTTTTATCATCCTTTTCTAATTAAAACCTTTGATGTTTTAGGATAATAATAAGCCCCTGATCAATATCCTATGTACTCATACCCTTATAATCACTTAGAATACTTTGAGCGCAAGTACAAGAGGAGAAAAACCTAGGGTTCAAGAAATTCTATGAGGTCTTCCAATTTCGAGTAAAATTTCAATTCTTCCAGGTATGTATGGGCTATTCATAGCATTGGATTGAGTTCTTCGAAGCACCCAATATCTAAATTTCATTTTAATTGAGTAATGAGTTAAGTTAATAAACTGGTTTTATAATTCTAATTGAGTTCATTTTTCTCCAATTGAATTTTATATAATTATGTATTGAGGTTATTATTCTTACAACTTATATTTTTGTAATTGTTGTTTGTGATTACTTTTTCATGAACCCTAATGGAATTGATGATCACAACTTTTTCATGCATTAATTGATGTTAAGATTGATGTTTTTCATGCATTAAACAAAGTATTATTTTCAAACTAAGACTGTGCATGTTTTACTGAATTTATAAAGAGCATGAGCATTGATTTTAAATAAATTAAGCATTGAGCTGATTGACATTTTGAGAAAGAATTTTGAAGAGATGTGAATGAGTTTTAAAAGTATATTTTAAATATAAGAGCATGATCATTTGAAATGCGTTTGATCTTTTTGAGTTAAAGTCTAATGAGACTAAATAAGATGATTTGAGTATTTTGCTTTATTGAGTACATGAGAAAAATGAGTTATTTTGGAGAGTAGTATTGAGCATCGATTTGGATACAAGTAAAGGTAATTTTAACCCCATAAACCATATAGCCAACGTAGGATACAACCATGACTATTAATTAGAGTGATTCCTTAGCCTCATTGAGGGATTTTATATGGATCCATGAGTTGAGTTTTGTATCCCTTAGTCTGGCGAGGTATTGGATGACTCTGGCACCAGACAATAGTTTTTTGTATCATCACTAGCTCATAAGTGGTGGTTGTTGGATAGAGAACCTCCCTAAGAGTAAAAATATATGATTTTATTGTGTTGTATATTCATACTTATGATTGATGGCACTGTTTATACTGTTTAAAGTTTCATAGCATGTTGAGGTTGAGTTGGGATAATTCCTCCTTTGAGTACCTTGATGCATGTTATTCTACTCAGCCATATTACATACTGTATATTCCACGTACTGACATCATTCGATGCTGCATTCTTTATGACGTAGATACATGTGTTAAGGATCCTTAGCGGATGATTCGTTGAAATTTTTGAGTATTTCTTTGGGCTTGGTGAGTCCTCCCAGTATTCGAAGAATGTCTTTTATTTCAATATTTTTTCTTTCTTTTCATAGTTTTGCAGTAGTCTTGGACTTATCTTGGCACTTTCTTAATAGTTAGTAGAGGCTTCATAGACAGTTAAATTATATACTTTCGATTCTGTTTTGAAACCCACCTTTATTGACATAGAGTTCTTATTTGAATTATGCCTTAATTTAATTGCTCATAAAATATTATGATATCCTAACGCCCATATGAGTATTTCTTTGATTTCATTAAGTCTTTCGCTAATTGAATAAGTGATAAGATCAAGTGGTTCTATTTTGAACCAACGATGGACTCTGAATGTTGGCAATGCCCAAGGTATCCTTTCGAGGCATGACATATCTTTAAAGTGGTATCTTAAGGAGTAATTGGAGATCTTAGGATATTAAGAAATGTATATATGGTAAGAATACATTTATTATTCCGATGATGAGTAACTCGAGTTTGATGTGAACTTACAAATGAGTAGTTGTGTGTATGGTTTGATCATCACAACACTAGTACAATACATAGACACCTAGGTCTCCTGTGGGTCATGATGAAATGGACAAAGGTTAAGATCTTTTGTCATATGTTCACAAACAATAATGATATGTTATGATATTTGATAGAGAAATGACTAGCAAGATGCAACAATTATACAACTCAAGACCATAATGAATATGATTTCTATTATTTTATTTATTTATCTATATTTTGATAGGTTTATTTTTTATTATTCATTGATGATCAAATGCTCGGTGCATAATGATTGATCTACTAAATAAAATCTACTTAATGGGGGAAATATTCTAAAGAAAGGAACATACTTATACCCATACTAATGTACATTTTGTTTAGAGAGTATTGACTTTTCTATTGTGTAGTGAATGGTTAATGAATATGTGAGAAATGTGATATCCACTTATATAGGCGATGTACTGTGAATGTAGGGCACTATTGATGCTCAAAACAAGGGATTTGTGAATTCCCAAGTTGTGTTATAAAAAAGTGATGTAAATGTGCAATCACTTTATACTTCTTAACCGTGGTATAATTTAGGCATATCAATTTTTTGCGTTGTTTCTGAGGAATACGCCTTTGAAATAGTCTATTAGTAATAAATTCATATTGTAATTGTACTTCTAATTTTTAATTTTTTTTTTGCTTTCTTCATATTATAGGTTAGTACATGTCAAACATTCAGAGTAAGGGTAAACCATTAACTCCTTACGATCTTGAGCTTGAATGATCTATACATTGAAGAATGAATGCGCAGAAGAGAGAAGTGCAATGTTTGAAAGATGTTGCTCATGGGAGTGACAATGAGGGTGAGCAACTTGACAACCAAAATGTGAACATGGTCCCATCAAATTCTAACCCACTTCTCAGGGGTAGATGGCAATAGTTGATTGAGTTTTTTTAATAGATGAGGACGATGTTGTTATCGATAGAGCTAGGGCTATTGTTTTACCTCCATTACTACTAGGAGTGAAATTCACCATCAAAAGTACCATATTCAACTTTTGAACTTAAAAGATTTATTTAGAGGAGCAACTAGTAATGTTCCAAATCAGTATCTGATGAACTTGTGGTTACTTATAAGTCAACTGAAACTCCAAAGGTAAGTAAAATAATAATTTGGCTAAGATTGTTTTCATTTTCTCTGACGAGAAAGGCAATAATATGGCTGAATGAGTTCCCTCATGACTCAATTGAGAGAAGTTTTCCTAGAGCAATTTTTCTCATCTTCAAAGAAGCTGCAGTTGAAAGATAAGATAAACAATCAAGACAACTACCAACTTGTAAGGATCCTCTAGTCATTTCTGTGTTAATGCCTCTTGTTTGTTGATTAGAGCTTGCCTATAGAGACTTCATGTCTTTATAACTTGATGACACCGATAGTTCAGTCGCCTGATCATTTGTTTGAATTTTTTGTAGTTTTTCGTAGTTGAAGGCTTTCATAACTTAAAAAGTTGACTATAGTCATAATGCGAGTAAATAACCTCAAAATAGAATTCTACGATTTCATCAACTCTAGAATGACAATTCTAAAATGGAAGCATGATTAGTTCAAATTTTGAGGCTTCTCATGCGAGCTTACAGTATTACAGCTTTTGAAATTTAGCCTAAAGTTGACTTTGATCAACATTCTTGAAAATCATGTATGAATTAAATATCTGATAGCGCGATAAGTTCCAACACATTGAGTGCAATCTAGAACAACCCTTTTTTTTGTTCGTGAAGCTTCTAGGCTCATTCCAAGTCTCATGGTGCAATTTAGTTAAAAATGATCTTTGAAAGTAGGACCTAATTTTTATTGAAATGACCTTGTATGAAAATTTCAAACTACACTAGTCTAAAATGTTGAATTTAGTAGGGTAGCACAGTTCTTCTGTGCTAAAATTGAAATTTTATAGCATAGCTGATTTGTGATGTTATTGAGCCCTAAATTGTGTGCCATTTCGGAATACAAGTTCAAGAAATTATTTCAGATCATTCTATAGAGTCAATTCAGAATTTCTAGCCAGGGTCTCACATGCCCATTTGAACTCTAAAATTGATTTGTCTCTATTTTTTGTAAATTTTATGTCAAAATGATCATAATAATATTGTGATTTTGTTTTAAATATCATGGCAACATTTAGAGCGCATATGAGAAGAAAAACTCCATCATTATGGTTTGGAGCATACATGATCAGCCTACAAGTAGACTACAACTTTTCTTCTTTTAGATTGAGTTCAAATATGTGAATGTATGTAGTTTTACATGAAGAATAGGCTAGGGAACTTATTTAGTAGGCTATGCCAAATTTAATTCATATTTTCGACTATTTTTGGGTTAGGCAGGTATGTGAATTTCTATAATTAAGATCTCTTGCATTTTTTTAGTTGCTTGTATTGACTTGTATATAATATTGAAGCATGTTTGGCCTTTGTCTAGGCTTATTTTAGTGCTTTCCTGTAACATCCCCAAATTCATTTCACCTAACCTTCTGCAAATACCCAAAAGAAGCTGAGGAAACAACAGAAAAAATCACTAGAGGAAAACCACAAAGGTTACCTACGGCCCGTAGATTGATCCATGGCCCGTAGATGACGCCTCGTAGGTGCCCTAATGACTTGAGAAATTTTTCTATGTGTGAGTCCCAAGTATGCAACACCATACAAACTATATATTGTTCCACGACCCATAGATTAGGTTCATGGTGATGATTCAAAAACCAACATTTTTGGATATCAAATGACGAGTTAGCAAATGGCCTGTCAAATAATCTATGTCCCATAAGTCTGTTTTGTAGGTTGAAGCCCAGGGAACCAAGTTTTCTGAACCTTGAAACCACGAATTATCAAACGACCTATAAGGTACTTTACGGCTCATAGGAAGAGGTTTCGTAAGTCTAGGTCTATTTCTAGCAACCAAATTCTTGGACACCCTCACTTACAAAAGGTCACTTACAGCTCGCAATTGGACTCATGGCTCGTAAACGGAGTCTCGTGGTTCCACCCGACAGTTTTTAAGAAGGGGATTTTCATCCTTTTATGTCCTTTTAATTAAAACCTATGACGTTTTGGAATTATTTTAGGTCCAATATTAAAACCTTAAATGTATTATCTCTCAATACACACATAGGAATTCTTGAAAGCATTGAAGAAGCAAGAAAAACGAGGATTTCGAGTTTAAGCATGAGGATCATCAGAGGATTGATTGTCCTTTTGAAAAAATAGAGGCTTCCTCAGTGTAGGATTGGGTCTGTCATGCATCCTTTCGTAGTATTGAGCTGAGTCATGAATAAGAGTGAGTGTTGAAAATCCTGTAGTTCTATCTTTCAAGTTTTCTTGCATTTATTTTGAGTCCTTATGATCGTAAATAACTAAATTGATGCATTGCATTGCCCTTCATATGAAACTAAGGTAATAGTAGTCCTATACTTGACAACATAAACCCGGATTTCATTATTTGATGATGTTTTGTATATTAACTGAATTGAGAATATGAGTCTATCATTGAAGTTTAGTACTTGGAGCATGTTTGAGCATGAGGAGTATGTACATATTCAGGTTCTTGCATATGCATGAGATGAGCACCTTATATGTCTATGTTTTGAGAATGATTAGTATGAGAATGAATGACCGTATGAGTCGGAGTCCCACATGATGCAAGTTAGAGTCTTGATTTGCATGCATGAATGATAAGTTCTAAATTGTTGAGAAATTGAGTCGAGCTGTTTGAGATGAATCAAAGAGATGAGTTTGAGTTGATTTGCATAAGCATGTTTTAGTCTTGGAAGGAGTATTGAGCATCGAGTTGGGTAAGTGGATAACACCCCAGAACTACATTGCCAGTATAGGAAAGTCGTGCAGTTAACTCTGGTGGCTCATGTCCCAAAAGATGGACATTCTCTTTAGATCCGAGAGAGAGAGAGAAAGAGAGGAGAATTGATGATCCTTTACCTAGGCAAGTTTTGGAAGGGCATGGCAACAACGTCGCCTTCATTGTGCATCACCAAATTTAAGATGGTGGGAGTTATGTCGGTTAAAGAAACTTCTAAGCAATACTTGTCTGAGCATATTACATTTTAAACTGAGTTGCATGAAAATTAAATCTCTTTTCATAGCATGATTTCAAACCCCAAAACTAGCATAATCATTGAGTTGAGTTATGAGCCGAGGAGATGAGTTCTGAGTCGAGTGGATTGATGTGAGTCTGAGGTTTTTCTTGTTTTATTTAAGCCATTTTACATATCAATATATTCTATGTACTGACATACATTTGGGTCTGCATCGTTAATGATACAGATACAGGTGAAAGAGGACTTCCTCAGGCGCACCATTGAGGTTCAGTTACCTTGGTTCCAGAGTTGGTGAGCCCTCTTTGCTATCTGAAGGAGCCTTTTTTTATCTTTTATTAAGTATTTTTATCTTCTTTGATCGAGGTAGCCCGAGGCTTGTCTTGGCACTTTCTAGATGAGAGTAGAGGTTTCATAGACATTGAGTAGAGATAGTTTGATCATTGTTATTTTTCAAACTTGATCATTAGAAAACTATTATTATTTTGAGTTTTATTTATCTAAAAGGATGGCTTTTCTGAGTATTCTTCCACTATTGAGTATGATGTTACGATGAGGCAAGATGGTTCTCATGAGGGATCATCAATAGTGTAACACCCGGTAAAATTATCAAAATACTCCTAGAGGAGAGATGTGCGCGTAACACGTCTTTTCATGCTCAGATGGAAAATCCGAGACCGGATATGCGATCCACATAAAGAATCAATTTGGAAAATGATCGCGGTTGATTTTTAGAGCAACTCGATCAAAAGATAATTTTTCGGTCCAAAAACAAAAAACTAGTGTCTATGTGCGACAGAGGCGCATCGCACGTATATAGCGGACCCAGACTTAATTATTTTCAATTTTTTTTATAGGATTGTAAAAACTCGTTTGGAGAATTTTTGAAAAAAATACACATAGGCGTGATGGGTCCATGTCATGGACCTGTTATTCTGGACCGGAAAATTTTTCTTAAATTATTGAGGGGCATTCTATACATTTTCTAATCCCTCCTAAACTCAAAACACGATTAAAATAGGTCTTTTTGAGCGTAAAAAAGGTTTTAAACCCCATTCTAAGTCCTTTCTAAGTCATTGAAGAAGACTAAGGCTTGAGAGAAGAGGAGAGGAACGCGAGATTGAAGAGTTCAAGGGAGAATTCTTGAGAGTTGTTTATTGAAAGCTTCACACTAGGTATGTAAGGCTAAACTAAAGCATGGGATTGTTCTCCCATGTGCCCCATAGATGATCATAGAGGAATTGAGAGTTCATGAGTCCTCACACATATTTCTTGAATTGTTCCTTGAATATTTTCTTAAAAATTATATCTATTATATGTATTTTCCTATGCTGATGATCGTCATAAACTGATTTTTCTTGAATTGAGTACTTTTCATGAGATATTGTATAAACCCTACATGTTAACTTTTGAAATCATGCATGAACGAACCTAGAGATGGAGTCTAGAGCCTTGATTTGAGAATGTTGATTGTGATTATGATGTGAGCGTGATGATAGGTTGATAGAACTTGATGGTCCTGTGAGTGTTCATAAATGAACTCTAGTGATTTGTCTAATCGATTGTTCCCTAATGATTGATCTAATTCTTGAGCTATTGATTTAGAGTTGAATTAATGAGATGATGAAGTCTCTATGAGACTGATGAATGATGAGTGTCTCCGTGAGGCTGATTGAGATGACTTGATTGAGATGGTTGAGTCTTATGAGCATTGAGTCTTAGGAGGAGTATCGAGCACCAAAATGGGTAAGAGTAAAACCAATTCGCACTCATTAACTACGTTGCCAAGTGTAGGTGAGGATTAGAACCATCACATTACATTAAGGTTCCCTCTTGATAGAGTCCTTGAAATAATAGAGGACTTGTTGATTTGCTGGGGTCCCTAGTGGATTCGATTCGTTCTCTACCTGGCAAGTATAGAACGACCGTGGCAACATCGGTGGGATGTTGTACAAGCACTAGCTCATAAATGATTGTTGTCGGATAAGAGAAACTCCAGAAAGTTTCCATATTGAGTAATCTGAGTCGAGATGAGATGGGTTGAGTTGAGTTCCTATGAGATGAGGTTGATTTGATTGATGAGGTTTGATTAGTTGATGGGTCACTTTTCTACTCTTTATTCTTGCTTTAGATAGACGCTTGACATTCTAATTTGGTTATTATTCTGAGTTGATGTTGTTCCATATTATTCTACCTGTTTCTATTTCATTCAACTATTTTATATACCGTATATTCCATGTACTGATGCCACTCGGTGCTGCATCATTTCATGATGTAGATACAAGTGTTAGGGATCGTCAACAGGCGCATTGTTGAGGATCTGGGATGTTCAGCTGATTGGTGAGCCTCCCTTACTTCGGAGGATTCATTATGTTTATTTCATCTTGCTTATAGAGCTAGACTTGATTGGCTTTATTTTTTATTTGAGGCAGCCATGGGTCTGTCATTGACACCGCTTGATAGTGATAGAGGCTTCATAGACTAGATTTGAAAGTTAATGTTAAGATTTGTGAGCTAGTTTCCTTCTACTAGCCTTTTCATTTATAATAATATTTTGAGACTGGATGAGGTGTGCCCATTTACTTCCTTTTGTCTTCCACTGATTAGTAGATTTTATTGATTGAATGAATGTGATGAGGCCAAGTGGTTCTCTTGGGGACTAGCAATAGTCTCTAGGTGCTGGCCACGTCTAAGGTACCCTCCCGGGGCATGACAAGTGGTCCTTCAAGTATCGGCCACACCATAGATACCCTCTCGGGGCGTGACAAACTTGTTATCATAGAACAGAGTTCAAGTTTACTAGGGAGTCTATGATGTCGTGTCTAGTAGAGTCTTGTTTATGGGTGTGTTGTGCACCACACTTTATAAACACAAGGCTATAGGAAATTAAGAATGGTTATACTTCTTTGCATTCTGAGTTTGTATGATAGAGTTTAACTCTATAAGACCCCTTTCTAACTCGTGCGTTACGCATTTGCAGATCATGCCTCATAAGCGTACCGCCACCTAGAGAGACACCCCAGTTGGTAATACTAAGAATCCTACTTCAGAGGTGTCTGCCCAGAAGGAGACGAGTGGTCGAGGTTGACCAGCTAGAGCTACCAGAATTCCCTAGGCACCTGCTGCTCTACCTGCCCCTACAATAGAGGTTGATTTCAGAAGGGTTATCACCATGCTCACCCAATTGGTAGCCACATAAAGTGGGAATTAGAGTTCACAACCTCCTAATTCTAGCTTCCAAGAGCCAACTGCTGCAACCAGTCTTGGGACCTTTTGAGGATGAATCCACTAGTCTTCACAGAGTCTAAGGTTGAGGAGGACCCCTAGAACTTCATTGACAAAATGTGGAAGTCCTGAAGGCCATGCACGTGACTGAGATTGAGGGAGTTGAACTTGCTTCCTAACAGCTTAAATATGTGGTGAATGTTTGGTATAATCAGGGGGAAGAGGGCCGAGATGACATTGCTGAGCCTGCCGAGTGGGGTGAATTTGAGAGTGCCTTTCTTGATCACTTCTTTCCTGGGGAGTTGAGGGAGACCAAGATTGAAGAGTTTGTGAACTTAAAGCAGGAGAAGTTGACTATTAAAGAATATAGCCTTAAGTTCATCAAGCTATTTAAATATGCCCCAGAGATGGTTCAGGACATGAGGGCGAGAATGAAGATGTTCATATCTGGCTTGGGTAAGCATGTGAAGAAGGAGTGCAAGGCAATATTGTTGATCCCAATTATGTACATCTCCAGTCTTATGATTTGCGCACAACAACATGAGGGGGATAAGAAGGCTAAGTCAGTAGCGCCCAAGCCTAATCAACCTAAACAGAGCAAGGGAGACGATCCTACTTCAAGAAAAGAACTAATAGTCATGCACCATCATCAACAAGTGCATCATCTCCAAGTAACAGGTATGATCAGAAGTCCCAACCGAACTTTAGAGCACAAGGTTCTCAGGCCAGTGTAACCTTGGTTCGAAGGAAAGTCATCTTGTGGAAAATATAGCAGGATGTATTTGGGCGAGTGTAAAGAGGGAGGGACTGGTTGGTGTAAGTGTGGCCAGGCGGGTCATTTTTTGAGGAAGTGTCCATTATGGAATAATAAGGCCCAGTCTTCTACTACAGCATCACCAACCAAAGGTAATCAGAGAGGTGTTGTACCAGGTACAGACGGTGAGGTAAATCATTTGTCTGCGATAGAGAGCCTACAGGACCAAGAGGCTACACCAGATGTTGTGACGGGTATGTTTCTAGTCTTTACTTTTGAAGGTTATGCATTGTTTGATCTAGTGCAACTCTGTCCTTTGTGTGACACCATATGTGGCTAGCAGATTTGAGATTTATCCTGAGTGCTTGCTTGAGCCATTTTCTGTTTCTACTCCTATTGTTGAGTCTATTCTAGCCGAGAGAGTTTATAGAGATTGCTTGGTGTCCATCTATCATAGGGATACTCTCGCTGATTTGATTGAATTGGAGATGACTGACTTTGATGTAATCCTTGGCATAGACTGGCTTCACGCCTGTTACGCATCTGTCGATTATAGAACTCGTACTGTCAAATTCCAATTTCTGAATGAGCCTGTTATAGAGTAGAAGGATACTTTTGTCGTGCATAAGTGTAAATTTATTTCTTACCTTAAGGCCAGGAAGTTAATCTCTAAGGGATGTATCTATCACCTCGTGCGAGTAAAATCAGACGATGTTGAGCCTCCTACCCTTGAGTCCATCCTGATTGTAAATGAGTTTCCTGAGGATCTTCCAAGAGTCCCTCCTGATAGAGAAGTTGACTTCGAAATTGATGTCCTTCCTTACACCCAACCTATCTCCATTCCGTCGTATAGAATGGCCCTGCCGAGTTGAAAGAGTTGGAGGAGTAGTTGAGAGATCTGCTAAAGAAGGGCTTTATTAGGCCTAGTGTTTCTCCATGGGGTGCTCCTATCCTATTCGTGAGAAAGAAGGATGGCTCCCTCAGAATATGTATTGACTATCGCCAATTGAATAACGTAACAATCAAGAATAAGTGTCCCCTCCCAAGGATAGATGACTTATTTGACTAACTTCATAGTGCCACTGTCTTCTCCAAGATAGACCTGAGATCAGGCTATCATCAGTTGAAAGTGAGAGAATGTGATATCCTGAAAATGGCTTTTTGAACCCAGTATGGTCACTTCGAGTTCTTGGTAATGTCCTTTAGGTTGACAAATACACTTGCATCCTTCATGGAGTTGATGAACAGAGTATTCAGATAGTACTTTGACATTTTCGTGATTGTGTTTATCGATGATATTCTGGTGTATTCCGAGATGAAGAGAAACATGCTAACCACCTTAGAATGGCCTTGCAGACACTTTAAGGATAACAAGTTGTATACAAAGTTTTTGAACTGTGAGTTTTGGCTCAAATCTGTGGCATTCCTAGGTCATATAGTTTTGGGCGATGGCATTCGGGTGGATACTCAAAAGATTGAGGCGGTTAAGAACTGGCCTAGACCAACCTCTTTGATCAACATAAGAAGTTTTCAGGGTTTGGCTGGCAACTACCGCGTATTTGTTGATGGGTTCTCTACCAATTTTGCATCGCTGACTAGAATGACTGAGAAAAAGGTCTAGTTTCACTAGTCTGATGAGTGTGAGAGGAGTTGACTACCTCACCAGTATTAACCTTGCCCAAAGGAACTGATGGATTTTTCATTTATTATGATGCTTCACAAGTGAGATTGGGATGTTTATTGATGCAGAAGGGTAAAGTTGTTGCTTATTCTTTGAGACAACTCAAGGTGCATGAGAAGAATTATCCTACCCATGACTTAGAATAGACAGTTGTGGTGTATACTCTCAAACTATAGCGCATTACTTGTATGGGGCCCATGTTGACGTCTTCACAAACCATAACAACCTGCAATATGTCTCCACCCAAAAGAAGTTTAACTTGAGGCAGAAGAGATGCCTTGAGTTACTCAAAGACTATGACTTGAGCATCATCTGCCACCCAAATAAAGCTAACGTGGTATTTGCTGCTCTTAGTAGGTTATCTATGGGGAGCACCGCTTATGTGGAGGAAGAGGGAAGAGAATTGGCTAAAGAGATTCACAGATTGGAACGTTTAGGAGTTCAACTAGATGAATCCGGTGAAGGTAGATTTCTCATGCACAATGGGTTTGCATCGTCTCTAGTAGTGGAGGTGAAGGAAAAGAAAGGCCAAGACCCTATTTTGCTGCAATTGAAGGCAGATTTGCATAAACAAAAGGTGATGGCTTTCGCCAAAGGCAGAGATGGAGTATTGAGATATCAAGGCAGGTTGTATGTTCCAGATGTCGATGGTATTCACGAAAGGATCATGGAAGAAACTCATAACTCTAGGTATTTTATCCATCCAGGCTCAACTAAGATATACCATGACTTGAGAGAGGTCTATTAGTAGAGTGGGACAAAAAGAGACATTGTCGAGTTTGTTTCTATATGCCTGAATTGTCAACAAGTTAAAGTTGAGAATCAGAGGCCATGTGGAGTAGCTCAGAACTTTGAGATCCCAAGTGTAAGTGGGAGATGATTAATATGGACTTTGTCACAGGATTACCGAGGTCCCGCAGACAGCATGACTTGATTTAGGTGATTGTTGATAGGATGACTAAATCAACCCACTTCTTGGTAGTAAAGACGACTGACACGCGGAGGATTATGCCCGACAGTACATATGGGAAATTGTTAGAGTGCGTGGAATTCCCTTGTCTATCATCTCAGACAGAGGAGCCTAATTTACTGGCCAGGTTTGGATATCTTTCCAGAAATGCTTGTTCGAAGCTGAACCTTAGCACTGTTTTTCACCCTTAGACTGATGGCCAGGCAGAGCGCACAGTTCAAACTTTGGAGGATTTATTGAGGGTCTGCATCATTGACTTCAAAGGTAAATGGTAGGACCATTTGCCTCTGATTAAGTTCTCCTGTAATAACAGTTTTAAGTCGAGTATTCATATGGCCCCATATAAGGCACTCTACAGGAGAAGATGTAGATTGCTAATCAGATGGTTCGAGCTAGGTGAGAGAAGAGTTGATTGGGCCAGACTTGGATCACCAAGCCATGGAAAAGGTAGAGATCGTCCAAGAAAGATTGAAAACTACACAGAGTCTATAGAAATCCTACACAGATGTTAGGAGAAGAGAGAGTTCGAGATCGGTGATTGGGTGTCTTTGAAAGTGTTACCTACGGAGGAGGTGATGCGACTTGGAAAGAAAGGGAAGCTGATTTGGAGGTACATTGGCCCTTACAAGATTGTAAAGAATGTGGGCAATGTAGCTTATGAGTTGGAGTTACCACCATAGTTAGCAACCATCCATCCAATCTTCACATTTCTATGCTTAAGAAGTGTTAGGGAGATCCTCAGTTGGTTGTGCCTGTTGAGAGTATTGGAGTGATAGACAACTTGAGCTATAAAGAAATTCTCATCCAAATCCTTACTCGTCAGGCTCATAAGTTGAGGTCCAAAGAGATTGCATCTATCAAGGTGTTGTGGAGAAATCAATTTGTAGAAGAAGCTACTTGGGAGGCTGAAGAGGACTTGAAGGCTAAATACCCACTCTTATTCTTTCTCGTTGATGATGAGAGAGCTGATGGTAATAATTCCTTCCCAATTCTTGAAATCCCTTCTATTTTGAGTTTGAGTGATGAAAGTATCCTCGAGTCCGAGTGAGGATTGAGTTGATTTATTGATTGTTTGCTTGCTTTACTTGCTTAACTGCTTGATTGATTGACTGCATGAGTGAGTTATGAGTTATATGATTATAAGAGTCCATAATAAGATTTGTGCCTTGATTAGGTCCCTAGACTGCTCTTCATTTGAGGAAGAATGATCCCAAGGGGATATAATGTAATACCCCCAAATTCATAACACCTAACCTGCTACGAATACCCAGAAGAAGTTGAGGAAATAACTAAGAAAAATCACTAGAGGAAAAACATGAAGGCTACCTACGGCCTGTAGAGTGATCAACGGCCCATCGTTGAGGCCTCATAGGTGCCCTGGTGACTTTAGAAATATTTGTAAGTCTGAGGCCCAAGTATGAGACACCATACGGACCATAAATTGTTCCACGACTCGTAGATCAGGTTCGTGGGTGATGATTGAAAAACCAACTTTTATGGATATCAAATGACAAGTTAGTAGATGGCCCGTCAAATCATCTACGACCCGTAAGTCTGGTTTCGTAGGTTGAACCCCAGGGAACCAAGTTTTCTAAACCTTGAAACCATGAGTTATTAGACGGCCTGTAAGGTACTTTACAGCCCGTAGGAAGAGGTTTTGTCACTCCAAGGTCGATTTCTAGTAACCAAATTCTTGGAGACCCTCACTTATGCAAGGTCACTTACGGCCCGTAAGTGAACCCACGACCCATAGACAGAGGGTCTCGTGGTTCCACTCGGCAGATTTTAAAAAGGATATTTTCGTCCTTATCTATCCTTTTAATTAAAACCTACGACGTTTTTGACTTATTTTAGGACCTATATTAGAACCCTAAGTGTATTATCTCTCAATACACACTTAGGAATTCTTGAGAGCATCGAAGAAGTAAGAAAAGTGAGGGTTTCGAGTTCAAGCGTGAGGATCGTTAGAGGATTGATTATCTTTCTAAATTTTAGGTATGTAAGGCTTCCTAATGCGTAGGACTAATTCTTTCCATGCATCCCTTTGTAGTCTTGAGCCGAGGTATGAATAAGAGTGGGTGTTGAAAATCTTGTAGCTCTAACTTTCAAGTTTTCTTGCATTTATTTTGAGTCCTCATGATCATATGTAAATAAATTGATGATTGCATTGCCCTTCATATGAAACTAAGGTAATAGTAATCATATACTTGACAACATGAACCCTGGTTCATTACTTGATGATGTTTTGTATATTGATTGAATTGAGAATATGAGTCTATTATCGGAGTTAAGTACCTGGAGCATGTTTGAGCATGATGAGTATGTACATATTCTGATTCTTATATATGCATGAGATGAGCACCTTATATGTCTATGTGTTGAGCATGATTGGTATGAGAATGAATGATCGTATGAGTCGGAGTCCCGTATGATATAAGTTAGAGTCTTGATTTGCATGCATGAATGATAAATTCTAAATTGTTAAGTTATTGAGTATTGAGCACTGAGTTAGGTAAGAGGATAACACTCCAGAACTACGTTGCCATCGTAAGATAGTCGTGCAGAGTTAACTCTAGCGGTTCATGTCCCAAAAGACAGACATTATCTAAGATCCACTTTGGTATCTTATTGAACAAAAATAGTGATATTGTTCCTCCATTGATTAAGAATTTCGATTTTTGGGAAGTATCATGATCGTCCAATAAAAGAATCTGAGAGAGAGAAGAATTGATCTTCCTTTACCTTGGCAAGTTTTGGACGGGCATGGCAATGACGTCGCATTCATTATGCATAACCAAATTTAAGGTGGTGGGAGTTATGTCTGTTACAGAAACTTTCAAGCAACACTTGATTGAGCATATTATGTTTTACAATGAGTTGCATGAAAATTGAATCTCTTTTCATAGCATGATTTTAAACCCAAAACTAGCATAATCATTGAGTTGAGTTGGGAACTGAGGAGATGAGTTTCGAGTCGAGTGGATTGATTTGAGTCTGAGGTTTTTCTTATTTTATTTGAGCCATTTTATATTCCAGTATATTTCATATACTGATGTCCATTTAGGCCTGCATCGTTAATGATGCTGATACAAGTGATAGAGGACTTCAGAAGGCGCACCATTGAGGTTCAATTCCCTTGCTTCCAGAGTTGATGAGCCTTCTTTGCTATCTGGAGGAGCCCTTTTTATCTTTTATAAAGTATTTTTACCTTCTTTGATTGAGGTAGCCTAGGGCTTGGCTTGGCACCTTCTAGATGAGAGTAGAAGCTTCATAGACATTGAGTAGAGATAATTTGATCATTGTTATTTTCCAAACTTGATCATTGGAGAATTATTATTATTTTGAGTTTTATTCATCCAAAAGGATGGATTTTCTAAGTATTCTTTCCTTGTTGAGTATGATGTGACGACGAGGCCAGGTGGTTCTCTTGAGGGATCAATAATGATCCTTCAAGTCCGACCATGCCAAGGGTACCCTACCGGGGCATGACATTGTCGTAGACTTGTGATATTCTGGTGTTGATAGGCCATGTTTCCTCTTTTTTAGTGTTGTGTCGGATATCCTAGTTCCCCACGGACTAATATAACAAACTTAGGTCCAATATAGATGAGACTTAGCTAAGCAATAACTTAGCTCGAAGCCTTATTATCTATATTTCTCGTACTTCTCTACTTGGGCATCTCTAGCCATGCTTTTGGGCCTGTTTGAAAAAATCGATAGTTACAATGCACCCTTAGCTACGTTGGTGATTCAGTTCAGATTGGCTTTTTTTAATGGTACTATTGGAAGGATTCATATGCATTTCGAGCTTCGAACTCTGACTTCCTGACTTGATGATACATATCCTATATGGGGTCGACATATAGAGTTTGTACCCTTTGATATTGTCACTGCACTTTTTGGAGATGACATCCAGTTTGAGACTTGGGCTCTTGCTAACCCTTATGATTTTTTATTTAATGACATTTTATAGTACGGAGACTTTTTCATGGTTCGAGGTCTGGGCTTTGCGCTTTATCCCATTCAGAGCTCAAAATTATTAACACTTTTGAAATATCTTGGTTCCACATTGTTCCATTATCCTTTGTTTAGCTTTAACTTGCGCACAGATGTACCGTCCGACCCTCCAGCTTATGAGGGCTCAATTAGGTATAGTTTCTTAGTTCTTCTTTGATCTTTTACACCCAAGTGTATACCTTTACTATTCTTGTTCTTAAACTCGGTCAATGTTCTATTGCATATACTTTTCATACTCACTTAGCCTATGATGCCTATTGGGTACCTTTTTATTGGTACTCATATTGCACTCTACATCTATTTTTGTGATGCAGGACCAAGCATGAAGTACCACCGCTATTATTCAAGCCAATAGTAGCCAAGATCCAAAGCGAATGTGATTTTACAGCATCCTGATCATTGTCATCTCCTTCTGTTTATTTTTGTGGCTGGTCTTTTTTCTTTGAGACACGTCTTTGAAGTTGTATATATTTTTAGTCCACTTTGGGGACTTATACTCTTTTAGTAGTTCTGTACTAGTGACTTTCTGGTTTTGTGAGGGATTCATTTTTCTTATGTGTGAGTGTATATATTTCTAGCTTATTTTGTATTATATATGTATTTCCATCATTCTATTATTTAGTTTCTTCCCACATATCCATTACTAGTTATTTTAAGTTACAAGTTGGCTACCTACTAGTAGGATATAGTAGGTGCCATCACAACTTCAGAAATTGGGTCGTGACAAGATGGAAGCATACCCTAGGTTCACTGGTCTCACTTGTATAGAGTTAACACCTAGTATAGTCCTGCAGATCGGAGCGAAGATGCTTGTATCTTATCTTCGTGAGGCTACAAGGTATTGTTAGGAATGTTCATTATTTTGCATCTACTTTGTGACAAGGTATGTTCTATTGGTGTCCTGAAATCCCACTTCACTCATTCTTTCATAGGAGGATGGCTTGTACATATAGATCTAGGACAGGGATCACTTGTCCGAACTTGTAGATAAAACCCTAGTTTTGGGTAGCGGCTGACCTCAAGATCATGGAAGAGCTACTTCACTAGATCATTATAGATATAGAACTCTGGAGCAGGAGGTGGAGCACCAGGATGCTCATGTTTCTCCCCAGCCAGTATAGCCACCAACCGTGCCTACTATGACACTATTTTACAAACGGTTATTACTCAGTAACTGATTGTGTTCGGGGGTAAGGAGTTGGCCCCAACACCAAATTCATCTATGCCAGCACCGTAAGATTAACCTGCAGCTCCTTCTAGAGGAACAACCAACTCTCGTTCCTCCTGATGCTCAGCTAGATGTTATAAGTGGCGTCATGACATTCTAAGAGCAGAAGATGCTTAAATTATCTTAGATTGGCACTACTTAGAATTTCAAGGGCAGTTGGAGAGGATGTCCACGAGTTTCTCACTTCTTGCAAGGAGAAGTTACATGCCTTGAGTCTGTTGGAGTCAAGAGGAATGGATTTGACAACCTATCATCTTGCAAACTCGTCAGGCAACGGTGGGGGACATATATGGAGACTGAGCCATTTACGTCCCCTCTGGTGTATTGCACGGAGAAATCAGAGGCCTTCCAAGCTAGATTTTTCCCTAGAAGTCTCAGAGTCAGCCTCCATGATTAATTTTTGAGGATGGAGCAGGGCTCCATAGTAGTGTCTGAGTATGAGGCAAGATTCCAAGAGCTTTCCAGATATACTACCATGATTTTTCCATGGAAGAGAAGTGGATTCGATGCTCTGTTCAATGTTTAAGGACCCAACTACAGATTTAGAGGCTTTTACTTTCTATATTGTTAATGTATGGAGTCTTTTCTATTTGATAAAAATCGATCATACCGGTTCTGTAATGTAGTTGGTATGATTTTGGACAATATGAATATTTTAATATTGCTTCATTGTCATAATATTGCCCCGTAGACCCTTCCCCGTTTTATTCCGCAAATGTATGAATTTTTATGCCTATGAATGTTTAATATGTAATATGGCTTGGGTGAGGTGCCTTCAGGTGTCTCATTCGCCGTGTGATGATTAGGCCCTAGGTCGGGTCGTTACTACTGTGTTAGCACTTGTCACCGTCGTCTTCGCTTCTATCTTCATCATCTTATAGATATCCTTAAGCCTTTATTTTTCATCCTTATCCCTACACTCCAACCACTTCATATAGGCAATCTTCTTTGCTTTTACTTTGTCTTAAATTTCTTCATTCTACCACCAATCCCCTTGACGTCCACCAAAGGTTCCTCTCGAAATTCCTAGTACCTCGGTAACTACTTTTCTAATGCAACCAGGAGTAGTGTCCCACATGGTGTTCACATTTTGACTACTACTCCAAGCCCTCAAACTATTCAACTTTTCTCCCATCTCCCTAGAAAGGGTAGGAGTCAGACCTCCCCATTTAATCTTTAGTTGGGCATAAACAGTCTTCTTCCTCTTATCCCTCTTAATCTCTATATCCATCACTAGAAGCCTATGTCGAGTGAAAATATTTTCACTCGGAATAATCTTGGGATTCTTACAAAGGCTTCTATCACCTTTTCGGAGGAGTAAGTAATCAATTTGAGTCTTAGCTACCATATTACAAAAGGTAATCAAGTGATATTTGCTCTTCACGAAACATGAGTTTGTAGTAACCAACTCTAAGGCTTTAGAAAAATCCAAGAAAGACGTCCCACCTCCATTCCTCTCCCCAAAACGAAAGCCTCCATGAACATCGTCAAAACCGCTAGAAGTTGCACCGATATGCCCATTGAAATCTCCCCCAATGAAGATTTTTTCTGTGTCCAGTATACCTCTCACAACCTTATCCAAATCTTCCCAAAAGAGCTTTTTGACTTCCTCATCCAAGCCACTTGAGGCAAATATGCACAGCTTTTTGACTTCCTAATCCAGGCCACTTGAGGCAAATATGCATTCACTATATAACTACGGACCACAAGTTTAATAGACATCATCCTATCATTAATCCTCCTTACCTCAACCACCTACTCCCTAAGGTCCTCATCTACTAGTATACCTACTCCATTTCTATCCTGAGAGCCACCCGAGTATCATAATTTAAACACTTATACTTCCCAAGCTATGGTACCTACCCATTTGGTCTCCTGAACAGACACTATGTTAATTTGTCTCCTTTATAGACTCTTCACTAGCTTTATGGACTTTCCTTTAAGTGATCCGATGTTTCATGTCCCCACTCTCAACTTAAATAAGCCCGTGCCTTTCTTACCATTGCTATCCTTTGCCTCCAACCCCAACCAATGATATGACCCTAATCCACCATCAGACCTCGATGCCACTAAATTAAGAACTAATAACTCAATAAACTACAGCAGATCAAGGATACAATCTCTTGCAACCAACGGCCCAAAAATATAAAACAGTGAAGTATAAAGTATAATTTACAACAATCAAATAACTAAATAAAAAATTAAGATAAAGAACAGTAATCCTATAAAAATACATACAATAAACAACAACACCGAGATGCAAAGAGTAAACGGGATAGTAAACTATAGAAATACAGGGTAAACAATAGGACATAACATGTAAGCACTACGGGAATAACACAACAAGCGAAGAGCGAAAAGCTCAGAGAATAGAATAAATGGACTCAAAATTTGTCAAGAAACCACAACACAATATGTAATAATAAGAAATAGAAGGTAAATAGAAGGGTACAATTGATTAAGAAACAGTAAATAGAAAGGAATTCAGAATGTATCACCTGGATTGTATTTGTCAAAGAAAAATACTAAACCCATCGGAATTCGCTAACTCAGATCGGGATCCATCAGAATTCGCTAAATCTGTAAGAATGGCTGGACGTCACTGAAAACACTGAAATTCACCGGAATGACTGGACGATTGAAATTTGTAAATTAGTTGCCAGATCTATCACGATCTTCTCCAAGAATGAGAAAAAGTGAGTAGAAAGAACCAGAAAAGGAATACTCTCCTCGGTGATTTTGCCAGAATAATCTCGTCAACTCCAACGACTATATGTGGCGACGATTGTATGGAGACCGAATTTGCTAGAAAAAATGACTGGCGGAGAGTACCACAGAGGAAAGCTGACCAAAACAAGTGACTTTTTCTCGTGCAGGAGACGAAGGGGTGGTGAAGAACAGAGGCGACGAGACGATGATAGTTCTGTTGTAGTCAGTGGTTCGATGGGTTTGCGGTTATTTTCAGTCATGTGAAAAATGAACACTCAAGAGAGAGAAATTTTCTTTAAATAACAGTAAAGTTTTCCCATTTAAACAACTTTGAAAAATATATAACCATAGTATAACAACAAACGGATAAAATGCATCCAAGGCCAGCACAACAACAGAATTTTCAAGCCATATCTTAAGCATCTTTTCATCAATGAGATAATATTAAAATTGTTAAATAAAAAACATGAAAATTTTATTTTATCTCTAGATAATCATTAACAGAACACATAAATTAATCATGAATTGATATAGAAATTCCTAAACTACATTCAATATAATAAAAATATTTGAACAATGTAGTAAAATGAAAGAAAAAAGATCAAATTCTACTTTGCAAGCAATCTAGAAACGGAAGATTCTTTTTTAAAAGTAATTTTTAAGTGATTAAAGAATCACTATTTTCGATAGTTAAGACAAAAATGACCGCTTAAAATCTAGAATCTAAATATAATCAAGAAATAAAGAGCTAGGTAAAATTAAGAAACTAAAATAAAACTTTATCTAATAATAACCAAATTCAAAATTACTAATCAGCTATTAAAATAAAACAAACTAAGTGATTAAGAGAATTTACTTGAATTTGATATAACAGTCTTGAGGGAAATAAACAGCAATCATGTTCAAGAAGAAACGAAACTCCACATATTTTTCACAAGCTACACTCTGAAATAGAAATAAAAAGGATTTAAACACCATATATATTCTCATAAGAAAATTAATTTAAAATTCATAAATTACCTCAAGAACCTAACGACAATTCTGCTAAAGACCCAATTTTCATAAGAAGAAAATAATTGAAATACCTTTAGAGTTTTTTAAAAATCACAATAATAGATTTTGCTAAAAATTCTATGTTCAGAACCTTTGTTACTATTGAAATTTGGCTAAAAATATCTGTTTTTTTATTAAAAAAACAAGTAAATACTAAATAAAGAGTATAAAGAGATGAGAGTTTAAATTTATTTAATTTTTAATACAAAGTTGAGACTTCGAGCGAGAAGAGATAATAAACATAAAAAAATTGAGTCTCAAATTGAAAAATAATTATAGAGATGATTTTTTTTAGAGTAAAATTGAGAATTCTCTTATTGAGATCATTCTCTGAGACCGGAGTTCTCTGAGAGTGGAATTTTCTGAGAGCGGAGTTTTCTGAAATCAGAGTTCTCTGAGAGCGAAACTCTCTAAGATCAGAGTTCTCTGAGAGCAGAGCTCTCTGAAAGTGGAGTTCTCTGAGAGCAGAATTCTCTAAAAGCAGATTTCTCTAAGATCAAAGTTCTCTAAGGAGCAGAATTCTCTGAGATCAGAGTTCTTTAAGAGCGGAGCTCTCTAAGAGCGGAATTCTCAAAGCGGAGTTCTCTGAGAATTGTAAATATTGAAGTGAAAGAAAATTTTTGTAATTAATATAAATCATATTATAAATTTAATGACACTTCTGCCTTCCGTTTGCTAGAATTTTCTATAATTTATTTCTAATAAAAGTTGACGACGAAATTCTTCTACCGCTACAAATTAGAAAATTTCTCAAGATTCATTAGAAGTCCTAGAGATAAATTTTATGTGGCTATATTAGTAACTAGTTCTGGACACGTACATTGCATGTATATTCCATATCAATTAGTATAAGTTTTTTAAAATGATATAAATATTATTAAAAATGTGTTGGATTAATTAACATATATTTAAAAGTGACAAATACCAGTGAAAAAAATAAATGATTAATCAATTCGATCAACTTGACAAATAAAGAGAAAGTAATTATGTAACGCTCGAAAAATTACCAGAATACCTCTAAAGGAGGGAGGTGCGCATATAACGCATCTTCCGATGCTCGGATGGCAAATCTGAGGCTGGATTTGTGATCAGCACGAAAAATTTAGAGGGGGAAAGGTCTCGATTGATTTTTAGGGCGACTGAGTCAAAAAATTATTTTTCGTTTCGAAACAAAAAACAGTGAGGATCCGCGACAGAGCCGCGTCGCCGACCCATCGCGGAGAATAACTTTTGTTTTTCCACAATTTTTTGACGGGAATGAGAAAACTCATTCAGGAAAATTTTTGCCAAAAATGAACGGTTCGCGACCAGTCCACGCCGGGTGGGTTATTTCGCGGCTGGAACATTTCTAAAATTTTCGAGGGGCATTCTGGTTCATTCCTAACATCTTCTAAAACCCATATACGACTAATATAAGTCATTTTCACGAAGAAAGGGTCTAAAACTCCATTCTAAATCTTCTTCCTAACAACGCTAACAAGCTAGGGCTTGAGGAAAATTGAGATTGAAGAGCCAAGAGGAAGTTTCAAGGGATTTGTGTTGTTAGCAATCCTTCCAGGTATGTTAGGTTAACCTAAAGCATGGGATTGTTCTTCCATGTTCTTCCAAGGGAGAGTAGAGGATAAAGACTTTCATAATCTTTCTATTACCATCAATGGGGGCATATGGAAGAACAATCTCATGTTTCAGTTTAGCCTTATATAACTGAGAGAGAAAAATCTCTTGAAGAAACCCTTGGTTTGTACTTGAAGATGAAGAACCCTAGCCTCTTCTCCCTTTTTTCCTCAGTCCTGACTTTCGTTTAGAAAGCGTAGAAGGCTTTGGATGGGTTTAAAAAAAATTTTTAGGCCAAAAAGACCTATATTGGTCGTGGACTAAGTTTAAGAGGTATAGGAAAAAGTCTGAAATACTCCTCGAAGTATTAAAAATTCTGAACTTCGGTGGAACAGTTCGATCCAGACCCCACTTGTGGGATTCCACTAGATATGTTGTTGTTGGTGGTGATGGTGGTGCAACAGGTCGGTGAACTTGATCCGCGATGCAGACTAGTTCCATCCACATTCATTTTTTTCAAAAAATTTCTGATCAATTTTCTAATCCCGTAGAAAATAATGAGACCAAAATTAAGTGCAAATCCATGACAAGTCTGCGACGCGAACATGTCACGCCCTTTTTCTGAAATTGCGTTTTTGCCCAAAGAAATTATCTTTTGATCCGACTGTTCTAAAATTCAACCAAGACCATTTTCCCAAATAATTTTTTGTGTTGAATGCAATTTCGACCTCAAATTTACCAAAAGATTTTGGAAAGATGTGTTACGCAAGCGTTCTCTCATCTAGGAGTATTTTGGTAATTTTACCGGGTGTTACACTTTACAAATGGTAAACACTCTATGAACCGTCCTTTTGATCCGTAAGAAAAAGATACTACAACTATGTATTTGTAATGACCCTGAAGGTCATTTTTGAAAATTTCAGTTAAATTACTATTTTTCCCTTTTTGAAAGTTTCTTTAAGTCATTTTTGGTTGAATTGAAAAGTCGGATTTTGAAAATCTTGTAAAAAAGTTGTAGTTTTGCAGAAGAAAGAATTTTTAAAGGCTTAAATTAGAAATTTTTGAGTTTTGAGGCCATTTTAGGTTTTGAGTATCAGAATGCAATCACTACAAGAAAATAGGTCCTTAATGAGGGGAAATTCCATCCCTAAAAGTATAAATCTGGTCGTTATTGACTAATAACGACCGGTTAAAATCTCTTCATCATCGGTCGTTAAAAGCTCCATTGTTAAAAGTTAATAACCGAACTAAATCCGGTCGTTAAAAAACTTTAACAACAAAAAAATTCTGGTCATTATACATCTTTTCAACAACCAGATTTTTCCTCACTAATTGATATTTTAGTTATTAAAAAAAAAGGATAAGCCTGGTGCACTTCCGGGGAAGGGCCTTACCACATGGATCTACTTGTACATAGTCATACCTTGCATTTCTGCCAGAGGATGTTACCAAGGTTTGAACCCATGACCTTTTGGTCACATGACAACAACTTTATCAATTACTCCAAGGCCCTCTTCAATTCTAGTTATCAAAACCTTAATTATAACCACAAATCAGATCAGTAAAAGTACATACGCACACATACACATACAAATATGTGCACATATGAAAACATACAAATTGATTGTATTCATATAAAATTTCATAGTTAACTATAAAGAATAAAATTGCTTAACAATTTCTGAAATATGTAATGCATTCTTCCTATGTTTCAAAACTTTCTGTTGTTTATACTTCTTTGCACTTTCCCTAAGGATGAGTTCTTCAAACTGCATCATCTATCAAAAGACAAGTATAAAAACATCATGTAAGATTGTTAATAACACTCCTAATAACTATTATCTTCTTTTTTCTTTTTCGTAAAATCAAAGATTAACCACAATGAAATATAAAATTTGATTCTATTCTCACAACCAAATAAAAAGAAAGTTGGATTTTCTAGTTCTAGACATAGAGTTGTTTGTTTTGTATTTTGCACCTTAAGTTATTGACTTTTTGCACATTGCTTCATGGATAAAACCTCCAACTTCTTTTAGTTTCACTTTTTATACTAATGGTATTCACTTAATATAAATAATTCAATATCATTAAAATCATTATGAGATATAAATCAATTATATCAACTTAAATTTTAAATAATAAAAAACAAACATGATTTCTTAATTAATTAGTACTTGATTATATGTCATGTAAAACTTTTAAAAATTTTTGTTTGTAAATTTCACTTTATAGTTTTCTAACTCAAACGACTGATTTATCTTTGTATATATCTGGTAGTTTCACAACCTATAATGGAAAAAAAAGGTAGACACAATATACTTTTTTTTATTAGAAGAAACATTATTACTGAATATTGATTCTTAAGTCTATTGATCGAGGTAATTTGCAAGGGAGAAATATATATCCTCTTGAGGAAATTACTAACTACCAAATTTATATAATTTTTCTACCTTAAATTAATCTCATAAGCTCATAATTATATATTTAATATTATTATTTCTATTTTTAAAATTTTTTTCATTACAATTTTGTTTTGACCTCAGTCATCTTGCATCTCAAGTAACGATGAATAAATTTTCTCTCAAAATAAAAACATATATAGAAACTATATCAAGAAAATATTTAAGTTAAAAAAATTGTGTCAAAAAGATTGTAACTAAATATTTTTATAATATTTCAAAATTTTATATAATTGACTATAATAAGAAAGATGGATAGAGTTATTAGAAAATATTATATTAATATTTTTCTCTTTTTATTAAACTTTTTTTATGAAATAAGCAAAATTATAAAAGATGGAGGAATCTTATCGGAATGACAGAATGATTAACAAAACGCCACTTGTTAAACTTGTAACATGATTTGGTTTGATCTCTTTGCACTCGTATTAATTAAAACATATTTTTACATTAACTAATATTTTTTAATGATGGGATGTTGTGTTTTTTAATGATCAAATTTATCCTCTCGTTAATGTTGGACTAAAATTTATCTTTAATGACCGGAAAAAAATTTGGTCACTATAAGTGTATTTATAATGACCGAGAAAAATTTGGTCACTATAAGTGTATTTATAACGATCGAAAAGAAATTTGATCATTGTAAGTATATTTATAACGAACAAAAACATATTTGGTCGCTATAAGTGTATTTATAATGACCGAAAAATATATGGTCACTATAAGTGTATTTATAACAATCGGATTCATTTCCCTTCGTTAAGAAATGGTCGTTATAAGTCTTTTTTCTTGTAGTGAATTATGTCGATTCCATCAGCTCCAAAATGCCGAAACAGGTCAAGGAGAACTTACATAACTGAATTTGGAGTTGAAACAAAGATTTTGGACCCAGAGTTGCATTTTCAGTTGATTTTGGATCCTTAGTTTGACTTTGGTCAACATTTAAAGTTCAAAAGCTCGAATCGAAATTCCAACAGTTTTAGTGGTTCTAGATGGTGAAACTAACGCTAAAAATGTCTCGTTGTAATTTTTAGAGTTCCAGACGTTATTTTGAGTATTTATGTCCTAAATTATTTTAAATGATCATTCTCGAGTTTCGGGCCGAGGAGACCTCGAAATCAAATTCTAACAGTTCCATTAAATTCAGAATGTCGTTTCTGGTAGGGTTGCATGTTTGGCTTGTATGTTTTGGATTTCGAACGAATTCTGAGGGTCCTATTGGTGAATTTATGAGTTATCTTATGTCTGGTTGTTAACTAACTGATCTGATGTCCCCCCCCCCCCCCCATTTTGAACTCCGCGTTTAGGGGATTGGGGCCCGCATTTTGGATCGTGTTATGTTAGCTTATTGTTAGATTTGGAAATATTGTGATTGAGTTTCACTTATAGGTTAGAGAATTGATTATAGGCTTGAACGGACTCGTCATTGTGCCTTATTGTTGTGATATTTGACTTTAGATGTTGTATTTATTATGAAGTGGATTCTTACTTGCACTCGTCATTATTGCATCACATATATATGTTCTTGAAGTGCATTGTGACTGAGTACCACTGATGAAACACAAACGAGAAATAATGGATTGGCCACACGAGCCATGGCATGAAAAACAAATGAGAAATAGAGGACGGGCCACACGATCCATTGCATGTCACAATGATTATATATTGGGGTCGTGCCTCACACTCCGGGGCAGGTACATGGACATATATGTCTTCCATGAGTTCCGGACGAATTATATCAGCAGATGTGTATAGTAGGATAGACATGCATCACGATTACTTGGCATTGCATTTACATCATTTCATTCCATTACATATTATACCATATTACATTGTGTTTGTGACTTGATTCAGTTATTGTGAATGAGTTATGTGATGGTTATGCTTGTACTATACTTGTTGAGTATCTGAAACTATTTGAAGATATTTGTTGTATGACCGAGCTATAAATTGAAATATTGTCGTATAATTGATCTATATCCTGGGGTATCTATTGAAAGTAAACTTTGTATAGATGTATATATGTATATTGTTGTTACTAGGACTTTTCTAAGTACAGGTGTGTAGTTTGGTGGTATGTGGTTGGTGTGGAAGGAGTATTTTGTTCTATATGTTTTACTTGTTGTTTAGATCCTCTTGTTGATTTTGGTATTCAGCTTTGCTTCTACACATGTGTGTAAGTTATGAGCCCGGTTCCACTTGAGTTAGCTTCCTTCTATAAGGACCGATCGTTTTTGGACATTTCGAGAGGTAGAAGCTTGTCTATTTGGCAAACTCTGGGAGTCCATTTTTGTTTATCTTATGTTCTATTTGAGGACTGAGACTCAAACTTGTATTTATTTTCTATTGTATTCAATACTGGAGGCTTGTACATGTGACACCAGTCTTGGGATGATTTTATGGACTTTTTATCCTAGTGCTTATCTTATCTTTAGACTTTATATCTTTTGCTTTAGTTTATGTTATTGAATTGAGCAGGTTTTGATTTACTTGTCTTGGCGAGTTAGGCAAGTGCCATCACACCCATTTTTGGATCGTGATAGTATTTTGGTCTCATTTTCCATGAAACCTATGGCTCGTGGTTCCTTGTACAAGCCGTAGAACCTCCTCGTAGATCCTTCCCTTTTCCAGAATATTTTTTCTAAGTGTTGCGAGGTTCTAGAATCCCAACTACAACTCATAAAACTATTCACGATCCCTCTAACTAGTTCATATAAAAAGTATTAAGACTTGTATTTTTCTTAAAATTCAGGATCCCTTCTACGATCCTTTTCCACAGGCCGTTGTTCACTTTACAACTCATCATCCTTGTAAGTTGAAACACCCAACTTTGCAAATCTGCCCACCAGGTTCCACAAATACATTCCACGACTCGTGGAACCATCTACGAATCGTAGGAATGACTCATAAACTTTGCATCAACAAACTTTTTTACAATTTTTCTTTCTTATTTCGATTTTCCAACTTTCGGGATATTACAATTCATTCTTAAAATTGTGTAGCATTAGAGCTATTTTGCAATACTTCCTTAGACATGGACGAAATAGTAACATCAACATCAAGTCATCCTACTAGAACACCCTAGTATTTAGGAGCAAAACTTATAATTTGAAAATCTCATATTTAAAATCTATTAATTTCATCCATTTAAATTTATATCAAGTAAAATACATAAAGAAATATTAGAATAAATAAAAATATATATCCACCTTGCCACCAAGATTTCTCTCTTAAGTCATCATCATTCTATTGCTTTTTATAATTAGAGAATGAATGTCAATACCACAAATTTGCACGTATGGAATACTAAAGTTATGAAGGGGGGAAAAAGTGAAAAAGGAAAAAAGAAAAAAAAGGTAATAATAATATGGAATTATAGATAGTACGTTACATAGGGTCCACTTTAGTTTCCAAAGAAAGGCTTTGTTTAATTAGTTTTTACAGTTATTTTGGATGTTTATATTGTAAAGTTTTTATAATAAAAGTGAATGGTGTCACCCATATTTAAAACTGTCCATTTCCTTAGATTCTTCTTAGATTTCAATTAATACCAATTTCCTCTTTTTCTTTTTACCCCACTTTTAGTTTATGTCTCACACACACACACACTTTTTTAGCTTTTATATCTTACTACTTTCTTTCATTCAATTCAGTAAATAAATAAATAAATATTATGTTGGCCCACAGAACAATTCCAAGTGACTAACTTTGAATTTAATTTTTTGATGTGCTGCTCAGAGTGTTCACATTAATTCAATCAATTCTCTTTATCCATGTTTTTAT
Organism: Solanum rostratum; assembly: GCA_029948455.1. NCBI lineage: Eukaryota > Viridiplantae > Streptophyta > Magnoliopsida > Solanales > Solanaceae > Solanum > Solanum rostratum. The sequence continues at coordinate 7,458,668 of CM057053.1, read as the reverse complement.
TATAAATAAAAATATTTTTATTTTATATTAGATAGTGATAAGGTCTGCGTACATTCTACTCTCTTCAGACTCCACTTGTAAGATTTTGGGTATGTTGTTGTTGACTCATATTAACCTTACAGAACTTTTAAAATAGTTTTAATTAGATTTGTATTTTATTCATAATATTTAGAATTTTGGAGTTGATTATTATTATTTTATGTAGTTATTTAATATTAAACGTAGTGTGAAGAAAAAACTAATAAAATTTTCTTAAATTGCTAAAATGAGTATATAAAATAAAATAAATTATGATTAGAAAAGTAGATAAAAGTAATTTGATTAAATTTACTTTTTAAATCTGTAAAAATAAAATATATTAAATAAAATAGATTGAATAGAGTACCTCCAACGATATTGACCAATACTCATAATTAAATTTATATCTTTCTATACTATATATATATATATATATATAAGTGTGAATAAAGCTGCTCAATGAGTTGTGATGCAGTGGTGAAACTGTTTCATCCTTAACTAGAGATCTCAGATTCAAACTTTGAGAATGGAAAAAATTCTATTGGGGATGCTACTCCTGAATGGATTCTGCAGTGCGCGATTCGAATTTAATCGGGACTTCATGAGCTTTTGAACACCGAGTGAGTACAGAATACAGATATAAAATAAAATAATGAATAATATAAATTAAGGGAGCATTTATTAAAAGCAGTATCACTGAAAAACTGGTAAATAATGAGGAAGGAAATTCCAAATTTTCTTTGTTTCTTGGGGTTAAAGGGTCCACCAACCCAAAATTACACGTGCCTGTGTCCATAAATTCTAAGAAAAAACTATTTGGTCACGAGGTTTATTTATTTATTTTTTTAAATTTTATTTAAAAATCAATTGTTTGGTCATATAAAATTTAAATACACTTTAAAGCTGTATTTAAAATTTGAAATTCTACTTTCATTTTCACATTCATAAGTTTTGCTTTTTTCAAATTTATTTTGATTTTTTATTTTTGTAAAATAATCCATTTAAATCATATTTCATGTCTTTAAAGAAAGTAAATTCAAATTTAAAATATTTATGCAAAAGTATACAATTCCAAATAAATTAATTTTTTTTTTTATTTGCATTCATGACAAAATACTCACTAAAGCACATAAGTTCGGAAAAAAAAAAGCCTTCCATAAATATTTCTAACTTCAGTTCCAACAACAACAACATATTAAATGTAATTTTACAAATATATTTTTGAGAAAAATAATTAATATATATATATATATATGTATATTATTTTGACGCTATAAAGATAGATAGATTAATTTAATTTCAATTATATCCATCTAAAATTATTCCCAAACTAAATAAACTTATAGAAAAATATTAAAATATATTATAGAATGAACCCCAAAAACAGATATTTATACACTTTAGCCCCACAAATTCTTAAGGGGGAAAAAACAAAGTGTTCAGAATTTCAGTGAAAGAAGAAAAAAAAATTGTTGAATAAATGTATTTTGGCCCCCCATAATTAAGAAGTTCAACACTTTGACACATCTCTTCGCCGACAAAGTCCAAAATGTGTCACTATTATGTGTTGAAATATTGCCAAAACTACCTGTTTTCTCCTCGAAAGAACCTCATCTCAAAAATATCATCCCAAAAACAGAAAATACTAGACTATGAAATCAAACGACTAGAATGGAAAGCAAATGATAATTTGTAAAGATAATAAAAATAACAAAAAGGATAACGGACAATAACGACATAATGTATAAAAACACTACTACTTTTACTTACCTACTGTATCACAAACTCAGACATCTTCCTACCCCTACTAGCCGTCTAACATTCTATCCTAATACGCGACCTCTACTTCATTCTATCTAAGCCAAGGTCATGTCTTCATTGACATAAAGTTGCGTCATGTCCTGTCTTATCATCTCCCCACAATACTTTTTCGGTGTGCCTCTAACCCTTCGCGTAACCCCTATATTTAACCTTTCGCATCTCCTAACAGGAGCGTTAGCACTTCTTTTTCGCACATGCCCAAACCCCTAAACAATATTTTTGCATTTATTCAAAATGTATAAATGAATATGATCAGGGAACTATTAATATTAATTATTTCAATTAAACTGTATAAAAAATAAACAAATCCAAAGTTATAACCCCATTTAAGATATTGAAATAGCATTGGATTACCAGCAAAGATGTAGTGCAGTGGATAAGGCTGCTCCACCTTAATCAGGGGTCTCGAGTTCGAGTTTTGAGTATGAAAAAATTCATGATAAGAAGTGTTTCCCTCCAAATGATATCCTACGCGGCACGAATCCGAAATAGTCGAGCTCCAATGCAAATACCAAACACCAAATGAAGAAAAAAATAGCATTGAAGATTTTTTGAACGTGTAATATTTTCTACCCAAAGAAGAAATAATAACTTCAATATAATTCCACAAGTAAAATATGAAATAAATAGTCTGTACGTAAACTTTATTTTTACCTTATAAGATTATTTTTGATAGATTTCTTTTAAAAAAAAAAGATAAGACATGCAAAAAAATGAATTTGTTAGAATCTTGAAATATCTTCTATTGGTTTAATACTAGTAGCAAGAGTTTGAGATCCCAAAACATCAAGGCCTTGAGTTTAATTTTAAAAAAGTAAAACAAATTTTGGCTACATTTATTATTATTTGTTTTTATTATTTTCATACTTGTGTAACTTACTAAGTTTATTAGGTAAATTTGTGTAGATTAATTGATTAACTATTTAAGTTTTTACTTTATTGATAAGGTTCGATTATTACTAAAAGAAAATGGAAAGTAATTTACTAAGTATTAAAATAATGTATGATATTTTAAATATGTTTGAAAAAATGAATATTTTTCTTGTCTTTTAAATATTTGATAGAATATATCATTTTAAAAATATTTATATAAAGCTTAGATAAAAATATTTAAAAAATATTTTTAAAAATATTTATATAAAACAAAGAGTGAGATGGTGTGGTTAGGGTTGGGAGAGAAAAGACAATCAGCCTAAAATGTTATTTACAACTTTTATTGGGACAGTTTTTTTCTTGAATTTTAACTATTTATTTTTTTTAATTATAAAAATATATTTTAAAATTTTTTTACCAGTCAGTCATGAAAATTTGATTTTTTTAAAATAAAAAATTAGATACAATCTAACTTATATCTATAAAACAAGGCAAAAAAATTTAAAATTAAGTCATAATTAAATTAAATAAATATTAAAAACTTTATAATTAAATTTATTAATTCTTTTTCTAATTAAAAAAAAGCATTTTTATTTTTTTAATAAGTCAAAGGTGACACAAATACATATTGCTGGACGAAATAAATGTAAAAATAATTTTAAAAAAAAGGCATTATTACCAAATTGAAATAATGAAACTTAAAACAACATCACACGTGCACAAACTCAATCACCCAAAAATAAAAATGTAATTATTAGAGAGAGGGAAATGGAAATAAAAAGCCAAATAATAAAAGATGAAATAATTAAATGATTGAGATAGAAAGTAATTTGGACCCTACTTAATTGAGTACTAGTTTGATTAATTTTATTCTTTTGCTGAATTTAAGAAAAAATGCCAACCAAAAATGTTAAACAAAAAAAAAAGGTGGTAGGGTTTTAAAATGGGGATAAAGCCAAAAAGAAAAGTATTTGATATATATAAACTTTTATTATAAATAAATAAATGATCATTTAGCTAATGATGATATTATTAGTTGTGTTTCATAAGTGCATAATAATCAATTTGGTACTTATATTAAGTGGTCCATCAACTCCTTTTGGAAAGAAAAATAAAATAAAATATGCTCTTAAATTATTAATATACATATTTATTCAATTTCACATACTTTAAAAATATAGTAGCATTTTTTTTTTACTTATTAAACATTTAATCAGAATAATCAATGTGTGTCGTTAAACTAAAAACAAATATAAATCAACCATTAGATAGTAAAGATGTAATCGTACTAAACTATGATATACCTACTCAATTTCATCACAAACAACAATAATATACTTAATGAAATTCTACAAGTGGTGTATGGGGTTCAGAGTGAAAAGTTATGACCATTTTACTGAAGACTTGCAGAGCTGTCTGAAGGTCCGCAACAGCTCCCCGACGCCAACTCTTCTTACCTACTAATATAATTTTAAAAATATATTCAACCCTTTTTTTGAGAAAAAATATCAACCAAAAAGGTTGAACAAAAGAAAAAGGGATGGTAGGGTTTATAGATGGGGATAAAGCCAAAAAGAAAGAGTACTACTATATGATATATAAAATTTACCTAATAAATGATTATTTAGCTAATGATGATATTATTAGTAGTGCTTAATGAAAGGATTAATAATTACTAATTTTGTGTTTATATATTATAGTGGGCCATAATTTCTTTTTGGAGAGGAAGTACAAAAGATAAAAGATGAGAATGAAAATCAATGCCACACGAGAAGAAGTGACATGAGAGGAGTTTAATTGGACCCACCAAATAATTTTAATATTTTCTTCGTCTTAATATATGTGACATCGTTCAGGTTTTTGAAAGTTAAACAGTTTAATTTTAATCGTAAATTCAGACATAAAATTTTTGATAATTCATAAATTTTTTAAAAATAAAAAGATTATTATACAAAAAAATTATTTTAAATTTTAAAATCTTAAAAAAGTGTCACATAAAATCGGAGGGGTAAATTTGACCTACATGAACATGTAGTGAACCTCATTGTCATTTTTTCAGGGCCGGAGAGGCCTGTTTATGATTTTAATAGCATCCCACCAACAAAGCCCAGCCTGTATGCAGCTCACTAGATAAATAACCATTTATTGCTTTTTTTAAAAAAAAAAAATATTCGATGTTCGATAATTATATTAGATTCAGACTGTTTTGTATTTGTGTGTATGTAGGATTTTATTCGAGGAAAAATACTTCATATCAAAGATTTTTCTGTATCTAAGGCTCAAATTTAAAATCTCTAGTTAAAAAAGAAGCACTACATACAACACATTCTTTGGTGGTACCATTTATCGCCATTAACATCAAACTTCATATTCTTACGTTTAGTCAATCCATAATTTTCAAATATATGTACTCTATCCGCGTCAATTTATTTAACATCATTTAATTCGACATAAAGTTTGACTTTTGTTAACAGAAAAAAGACAATCTAAAACAAAACATAGAAAATGTGCATTTTTAAAAAATTGTCAAATAAATTAAGACAGATAAAATAAAATTTTATAGTTAGTTACAATTATTATAATACTCATACTGAATTTAAGCATGTGTACTATACATGTATTAAAGTATTACTGATAATTTGTTTTTATCCTTTCCAAAGGTGTTATTTTTTTCCCTCTCCTCGCGATTTGAATTCACAACTTTAAAATTAAAAATAAATGATGCATATGATATTCTTTCGTCGTAAAATTATATTAATAAATAAATATATATATATATATATATATATATATATATATATATATATATATATATATATATATTATTTTTTTTTTTTACTTTTTTGTCTCTTTCTAAATTCAACACTAGATCTCCTGCCTTTGCCTAATATTTTGAGAAAAAAAAAAGTCTTAATTACTGTATCATTTATGTGGTAACAGTGATTTTATTCAATTTGTTTGGTAATATATAGAACTTATATAACGTGATAATTAATATGTGAATTTCCATATTATAAAAAATAAAATAAGATAAGAACATACGTTGCCACGAATTTGTTTGAAATAGAGTAAAAGACAAAAAAAACAATTTTTCAAATTGAAAAGTTGTTGAACATGATAACTAATTTGTTAAAAGAAGTCTAAAGTTAAGATCAAAATAAAAGTTTAAGTACCTAAAATATTTGACTTTCGATTCATATAAAAATTAACTCTACTTTTTAAGTTGATCACTTCCATCGTTTTAATTTGTTTATCTGATTTTTTTTTAGTTCGTAATAACAACAATAAGATATCCAGTGGAATTCAACAAGTGGGGTTTGGAGAGGGTAGAATGTACGCGGACCTTACCACTAACTCATAGAAGTAGAGAGACTGTTTTCTTTTAGTTCGTATTTAAAAAAACAAAATCTTTTCATTTTAAGGTTACATAATTAATAAATATTTTCGTAAATTCAACAAATTCGTAATTGAAGTTTACAAGATTCAAAAGCCTGCTTGACTTTTTTTAAATGTATATTAAATCAAAATTATACAATAAATTAAAATAGGAAAAATATTTTATAAGTTATACGCACCGATGATGTAAAAATCAGATAATTTTTTGAGGTAAGTGATATATGAAAAATACTTTTAGAGGAAACTATTTCTTGTATCTTTAACTAATAATTATATTAGTTGTTCTTTTACATTCTGTTTATAAATAAATTTAAAAAAACAAGTCTTTTTTTTTTCTATTTACAAAAATAATTCAAGTAACCAACAATATTTGAAATATTTTATGACATTTCAGCAAAGGTACGAGGTATTTACATATGAGCAATAGCATTTCTGGGTTATTTGTGAATTCAGATGTACTTTTCATTAAAAAAAAATAATATACATTTTTTTTAAAAAAGAGTACATTACAAAAGCAAAATTGATCTGATTTTTATCCCCACAAAAGAATGTGAAAAATTAATTTCAGGTCAAGATTTATGCTTTATAATACCAAATTCAATATGTCTAAGACTTTTTTTTTTACGATTTATGCGTTTTCACAGACATCGAAGTTGTGATGTAGTAATAAGTCAGTTCCACTCCTAATCAAAAGAATTGAGATCTAAATAGAAAATCATGTTGAAAGCTCTCCAGAATGGACCTGTAATGCGCAATCTGAATTTAATTGGGAATCCAAATGTGCGCGTCAGACGTTAAATGAAAAATTAAAAGAAATATGTGTCTTACACACACAATTGGTATCTTTAATCCAGACATTTGAGATTAGTCATAAATTATACATTCTATTTGATATTATCTTATGTATAATTAATATAAAGCAAATTACGGTATTATTAATATCAAGATTACTAAATACATGTGTACTAACATGACTAAAGACTAAGTTATCTCTAAAAGTGTTCAAATCTAAAGAATATGGAGAATACTTTTGTAAACAAGCGTATCTTTTAGAAATTATACAATATAATTCATGTTTTTTTTTTCAAATTCCTATCTTGATAGCTGATACATAGTATAAGTTAGATTTTAATGGCTTAAAATTTAATTGACCATTTCTAATCTCTCTAATTAATGATATAAATCAATTAAATCTTAGCCATTAAAATTTAATTTATGTCATATATCAGCCATCAAGATAGAAATTTGGAAAAAATGGACAGAAGGGAAATGAAGAAGAGCCTCATCCATCGAGAATATATATACATTACTTTTACAACGAGAGTTATATTCACTAACGTCTAAGGCATATTTAATCCCCACCCCCACCCCCACCCCCACCCTCCTTTCTTTCTACTTCCATTCACAAATAATCATTGATGTGAAAACACATAGGTAGATAAATTTTAAAAAAAAGTAATTTAGAGGATGAATAATAGGTCACATATGGAAACAAAACCAATTCAAAAATGTTTACACAAAATATGGAAAAGAAAGCCAATGAGAAGGAAGCTAAATAGGGCTAGAATTGACTAGCTTCTATCATACTATACAAGTATAAGCATGCATTGCTTTTAACTTTTAACCAATACTACAGCCAAAAACAGTTTTTTTTTTTCTTTGCAAAAATGGACAATTTGATCACTTCACTTTTTCCATGAATTTCAGTAAGCACTAGAAATTAATTGTTGCATCATGAATGTAAACAAAATTTAAAAAGTGGGCTCCTTTTGCAGCTGTACTCCCTGTGTCTTTGCCTCCACACCAAACTTCTCTTGTCATTTCTATAACTGAATTATTAGCATCTTATTTTCAAGTTTTCTCTTTTTTTTTGGGGTATTTTTAAAAAATGATATACTTCAGACGCGTATGTTTGAAGTGTTTTTAAGTTTGTACATATGTAGTTCTCTTTCTTTTTAGCTTTCTCTTTAGGTACTTTTTAAAATAATAAATTTTCAATGTGTATGTTTGAAGTGTTTTAAATTAATACGTCTGAAGTTTTTGTTTTCTTCTCTCTAAGTACTTTTTAAAAATGATAAACTTTGAACGTGGATGAAGTATTTTAAGTTTGTAACGTCTGAAATTTTGGAGTAATGATAAACTTTAGACGTGGATGTTTGGAGTGTTTTAAATTAGTATGTCTGAAGTTTTTGCTTTCTTTTCTATAAGTACTATTTAAAATGATAAACTGCAGACGTGTATATTTGAAGTGTTTTAAATTAGTACGCCTAAATTTTTGTTTTTGTCTCTTTAAATATTTTTTTAAATGATAAACTTTCAATATGTATGTTTGAAGTGTTTTAAATTAGTACGTCTGAAGTTTTTGTTTTCTTCTCTTTAAGTACTATTAAAAATAATAAACTTCAGACGTGTATATTTGAAGTATTTTAAGTTTATACGTCTAAAATTTTTATTTTTTTCTCTTTAAGTACTTTTAAAAATGATAAAATTTCAAAAGTGTTTTAAATTTGTACGCTTGAAGTTTTTGTTTTCTTTTCTTTAAGTACCTTTTGAAAATGATAAACTTCAGACGTGTATGTTTGAAGTGTTTTACATTAGTATGTGTGAAATTTTTGTTTTCTTCTCTTTAAGTGCTTTTTAAATGATAAATTGCAGACGTGTATTTTTGAAGTGTTTTAAATTAGTACGCCTAAAATTTTTGTTTTCGTCTTTTTATGTATATTTTAAAATGATAAACTTCAGACATGTATGTTTGAAGTGTTCTAAATTTGTACGTCTGAAGTTTTTGTTATCTTCTCTTCAAGTACTTTTTGAAAATGATAAACTTCAGACGTGTATGTTAGAAGTGTAGTATCTCTGAAGTTTTTGTTTTCTTTTCTTTAAGTACTTTTTAAAATGATAAACTGTAGACGTGTATGTTCGAAGTGTTTTAAATTAATACGCCTAAAGTTTTTGTTTTCTTCTCTTCAAGTACTTTTTGAAAATGATAAACTTCAAACGTGTATGTTAGAAGTGTAGTATCTCTGAAGTTTTTATTTTCTTTTCTTTAAGTACTTTTTAAAATGATAAACTGCAGACGTGTATGTTTGAAGTGTTTTAAATTAGTACACCTAAAGTTTTTGTTTTCTTCTCTTTAAGTATTTTTGAAAATGATAAACTTTTAATGTGTATGTTTGAAGTTTTTTTTAAATTCGTATGTCTAAATTTTATTATTATTATTTTTAACGATTAAACTTGTAAAATTTATGTACTTTGACTATGTTTTAAAATAGGATCTTTTGTGCACTTCCCTATTTTCATGGATCGATCAATTTATTTATTCTGTGCACAAGTCTACTATTTTTGGTTGCTATGTTGTTGATAAATTTTAAATCTTAATTACTTAAAAATGTGCACTTTTGATTCCTTCACAAATTTCCAAAATCACCAACCATTCTATCATCGTTTGATTATTCATGTGTTATGTTAAACTTATAACGTTATTTCAATATCTGAAGATAAAATATTTTTAAAAAATAGCTCAAATGTAATATGTTTCTTATGTTAAGGGACCAATATATGTTATTGAAAATGAGATAACGTATAAAAATTAGGAATGAAGATAAAAATAAACAAATAAACATGAACGGAATGAATAGCATCAGTGAAGTTTGTGTATCAAATGGCCAAAATCTTAAACGTAGAACATTGCAGGCCCATCATAATCTTATGACCCACATTTTTCTTATCTTGGTAGAAAATTGCAAAGGGATAATTACACCGAGGGACATTTCAGAAAAACAATTACAAAAAAGTAGTCCTTCGTTAAATAGGTATATATAGTCAATGTATATTGTGTATCATAATATATATTTAGTGTATGATTTATGTATAAGTAATATACAACTTATAGTTTGTGTATACTTTATATAACTTTTGACAAGCTATATATGATTTATGTATAAAAAATATACAACGTATAGTTTGTGTATACTTTACTTTTGCATAGTCATGTATAGTCTCGCTACTTTGGGGCTATTTTTTCTGTAAATAAAAACATGGGCTATATTTGTTATAAACTAATTAGTTTATATATATATATATATATGATATTATCCCAATTGCAAATTGATATCTTTTGGGCCGCTTATTAAGTTTTAAATGACTTTGATTAAGTTTATAAGTTGGTCAAATTTTCTATCTTTGTTGATAACACTCAAAATATTTATAAGATAAAGTCAATAAAAAAACATAAGTTGAACTTTTCAAGTTGTATATTGATATAGGAATTGATTGAACTTCTTGCATTCTCCTTTTTTATTTAGTATTATGAGCAACTTATTTAAATTTTTGATAGTTGTATAATTTTCAAGAAAAAATTATATATTTTAAAAAGAGAAAATTTAATAAATAACAACTTAGAATTCGATTATTACTAATAATGACAATAGAATCTAATTTTCAAGTTATAGCAATATAAAATTTTCATAAACTAACAAATAAAAAAAATATGATTAATTATGGCAGCTAAAGAATGACCATTAAAACAACAATTACCATATTAATTATAACACAATTTTCTATTTTAAGTTGTAGCATAATCAGTGATTACACATCTTTTTATTTTTGGTTATATCATCTACATTAATTACATCATTTTTTTTCTTTCATGAATCTAAAATCTTCCATATTTGAACCGACTGTAAATCTTCTATTTTTCAATGAATTTTTAGCGATGCTTTGGTTTGAATTTTTGGAATCTGATTTTCCTTTTTTTGAAATACCGTGGAATCAATTTTTTATTCTATTTTGATTCAACATAGTGACAAATGGGATTCTTCAGGTTTGTAAATTTTTGTTCTATGTTATATGTCAATTTTTGTTCTATTTTTCTATGATGAAAATAAGGTTTATTTTACGATTTTTTTTTAAAAAAAAAATTGCAGTGTTATATGTGTATATATTTGATGTATTTTTTGTACTCTGTAAGTTTTTTTATGTGTTTTGTATGCAAATTTTTATAAGTGAGTTGTGTGTCTTGCATTTAACTTTGTTTTATGGCTATTGAAGCAGGTTGATATGTTGATTATGGTTTGGGCGGAGTATTATATGATTCGAACACTCTTTATAATTGGATGGTTGAAGTTCTATCTGTACAACTGGAGATAGACACAACAATTGACGAAAGTGCGCCTGTTGTAGAAACAAATAGAAATTTGGTTTCGGGAAAGACTAAGATTTATACTCCAGTGATTCAATACGTTTGATTGGCATTACCCCTAACGAAGTGGTTCACGATGTAGACGAGGATGATATCTCTATAATAAGTGATTCTAGAAGTTTAGAAGTGAATGTGAATCAAGTTTACGAGGACGAAAATGTGCTAATGGATGTGATTAAACAGTACATATTTGTCAACAATTTCGATTTAGAATGATCAGATCTAGCTCAACATGGTAAGTTTTATTTTTTTGTGTGTGTTTATGTCTGGTGTAATTGTGGATAAATCTTGTAGTATTTTTTGTAAAATATGTATAATTCAGGACGTGTCTAGTATTTACCAATATACCAATTGTATATCACTTAAACACAAAAACAATACAAAATATATTTAGGTGTGTTTTTTAAGAATGATAACATTCATTTTATTTTGTGTGTATATCTGGTATAATTGTGGATAAAACTTGTAGTACTTTTCTGTAAAATATGTATAATTCATGATATGTCAAGTATTTACAAATATATCAATTATATATCACTGAAACACCCAACAAAATATACAAAAATAAACTTAGGTGTGTTTTTTTGTGTATATGTCTAGTATAATTGTGGATAAATCTTGTAGTACTTTTTTTGTAAAATATGAATATTCAAGGGGTGTCTAGTATTTACCAATATACCAATTATATATCACTTGAACACCAAAAAAAATATACAAAATATATTTAAATGTGTTTTTTAAGAATGGTAACTTTCGTTTCATTTTGTGTGTATATCTGGTATATTTGTGATTAAAATTTGTAGCACTTTACTGTAAAATATGTATAATTCATGATATGTCAAGTATTTATAAATATACCAATTATATATATAATTGTGTATATAATTGATATAATTGATGTATTTTTTGTATTCTGTAAGTTTTTTAAGTGTTTTGTATGCAAATTTCTTCTCAAGTGATTTGTGTGTTCTTGCATTTAACTTTGTTTCATGGCTATTCAAGCAGGTAGATATTGTTGATTATGATTTGGACTGAGTGTTGTATGATTCGAACACTCTCTATGATGGGTTGGTTGAAGTTCTATTTGCCCAACTTGAGATAAACACCACAAATTGACGATGCGGGTGCGTGCGATCAAATGGAAAATAATAGAAGGACGTGTACTAGATATCCTCGAAAAATTAATAAAGATTTGTTGGCTGCTCTTGTGAAAGATAGTAAAAAATTATTTTCACTTAATATTTGGACTTTGTGTTTTATTTTGGTTTGACTCTTGGTTATGACAAAAACTTAATGGATTTTGGTAATTTATTAATATATATTTTGGTATTTTAGTGATATATATTTGGATACTATGTAAATTAATATATATGTTTGTTTTGTTGTCTATTTTCGAATAATAGACATAATTTTATTTTTGTAATTCATATATATATATATTAGTATTTGAGTGATATATATTTGGTTTATTGGTATAACTTGACATACCCTGAATAAAACCAATAGTATACTGAAAAATTCATTATTTGCATTTTAATAGTGGATAATATATATTGGTATTTAAGTGATATATATTTGGTTTATTGGTAAGAACTTGACATACCCTTAATAAATCAATAATAATCTTAAAAAAATACATCACACGTGAAATGATATCATTGAAAATTCCCTGAATAAAATCAATTGTATACTAAAAAATTATTTTATTTGCAATTTATAGTGGATATATATTTTGGTATTTAAGTGATCTATATTTAGTTTATTTTTATGAAATTATCAAGCCCCGAAAGAAATAAAAAATATTCTTAAAAAAATAAAGCACACGTGGAAAATGATATTATTGAAAAATCCATAATAAAACCAATAATACTGGAAATTTCAATATATTCTCATTTAACAGTGGATATATATTTTTGTTATTTAAGTGATATATATTTGATTCATTGGTAATAATTTAATATCCCCTTAATAAAACCAATAATATTCTTTAGAAAAATAGCGCACGTGAAAAAAAGTGGATATATATTTTTGGTATTTAATATATATTTGATTTATCCAAAGAAACTTGACATAACCTTGATAAAACTAACAATATTCCTAAAAAAACACAGCACACCTGAAACGATTTCTAAGTAAATAAAGATCTTAAAATCAAAATAAATGAAAAAAAACTTAAATAATTGGCTTCTTAAAAATAGCATTAATTAGTTTCATAAAAAAATCTAATATGTAAAAGATTCAAAATAAATTAAAAAGAAAAAAATCTTAATATGACTCTTAGGTAATTGTTCCGTAATAAATAATAAGTAATTACTATCAATAAATCTATCTATAGAAAGAAATTATAAACAGAATAGAAATAAATTCTTTTACATTTATGCAATACATAAAAAATAAAAAAATAAAAAAACTAGAACTGATCATTGACCATGAAGAAAAAAATTGAAAGAAAATAATATAAAAAGAATCATAAATAAAGGAAAAATACTGATTGTCTAACCTCTAATGGTATCTGTATACTTTGATAGCATCAAGTAGTTTCTTCCTCTTTGATACCATCAGAGTATATATATACTTTGATAGTATCTAGCAATTTCACTAAAGCACAATCTCTTCCTTCTTGATACCAACATAGTATATATATACTTTCATGGTATCAAACACGCAAAAATAGTTAAAAATAAGAGGTATGAAAGTAAGGGGTAGCCGCTTGTAAATAATTTTCCTTTTGAGTTACAGTGTTATTTTCTCTTATATTCTTCCATAAGTTTACCCGTCTTTGGGAATAATTTAGACGACGCCATTGAGGTTGAAAGTTTATGTCTCAACTGCATGTAAAAATTATCTTAAAGCTTAGTCATATACAAATAAATAAAAATATAAAACATAAGTTTCATAAAGAACATCTTCAATCATCAATTTGTCAAAACAATAATTGATCAAACTCACTAGCACCTTTTTAATTTATTTGTCTTGTTTAAAGAATTTTGTTTAAAAAAAATATAATGTTAAATTAAAAATATATTAAAATATTTTTTTAATTTTGTGATCTTAAATATATTACGTTGAAGGAGGAGCCATTAAATGGAAGCATTAATCACTATTTGAATGAAAACATGAGTATGAATTGAATGAGAGATTGATTCTCATACATAAATACTATATTTTTTTTAAAGTCTATTTCCATCACTTGCCAAAGTAATGCATCCAATAGAGTATATATTTAAGGGACCACCAAATTATTATTACTAACAATAAAAATGCAAGAATCTATCTCATATTTAATGTTTACCAAACATGCATGTTAGCATTCACTAGGTGTAGCCTAAAAGCTTTACATCAAGTGAATGTACCTACTAATTACTCTCTATATGCATATAGATATTTTTCTAGAAAGGAATAGATTTCTTATTTACTTTTTTTGGTATATAAATAAAAAATATTATTTTAAAATCAATTTAGACATAATATCATGGATGATTGGAGTGGAATTGGGGTGAAGATGAGATGTATTGAAGGACGGAAGAACACAATTAATGTAGAATATCATTTGTGAGCGTGCGGGTGCAGTTAAATTTTGTATGATTAAAATTATTACACATTTAGGTATCGTATGGTATGGTATGGTATGGTATCGTACAATAGAGTATGTACAATGTTTGGATAGATAGTATGGGTTGTCACTGATTTGTTGTTTGATTTGACGGTATGATACGGTATCAAGACTTATAAATTTACGAAAATATCCTTAATTATTATAAATATTTAATTTATCAATATTTTTTTAATAATTTCTTTAAGAAAATATAAATACATAGAATCAAGTAGGGACCAATCCATACAAATAACACAAGAAAAATAAAAAAGTAAGAAATTTTTAAAAAAAATATAACCTCAAAAAATAGATTAAAACGTAAAATAAAAGACGGGAGGCAGAAAAGAAGTTTCAAAAGTTGATGCAGAGGAAAATAAATAATACAAAAACAATACATATATTAGGATAAAGTTTAATAAAGAACAAAAGATGAAATAGAATTATTTAAATTTAAATAAGGGTATAATTAAAAAAAATAAGAGAACCATGGGATACCACTAAATTGGTGGTTTCAAAAAGTGAGAGTTTTCATGGTTACATAACCATGAGACCAAACCATATCATACCATGTAATTAATGAAAGACTTAACTCATAAAGAGACACCTAAACTTGTCCTCATTTTTCACTTAGACACCTAAACTAAGACAAGTTCCTAATAGTGTCATCAACTGCTCAGATTTGATCCCATTAAACACTTTTATCCTACTTGGCACTCTCCGGTACTTTTTTTTAATTTTTCAGCCAAAAATAAATAGTTGCGGTCCCAAAAAAAAATTCATAAAAGTAGGTTCTCAAAATTCTCAGTTATCCAAAAAAAAAAAATCCATAAAAGTAGGTTCTCAAAATTCTCCGTTAATCATATGCGAAAAAAATTATTACAATTTTAAATAAAAAAAATTTGCACATGGTTAACTGAGAATTTTGAAAATCTACTTTTATGAAAAAAAAAAATTTGGACCGCAACTATTTATTTTTGGCTGAAAAATTAAAAAAAAGTACCGGAGAGTGCCAAGTAGGATAAAAGTGTTTAATGGGATCAAATCTTAGCAGTTGAGGTGTCTATTAGGAACTTGTCTTAGTTTAGGTGTTTAAGTGAAAAATAAGGACAAGTTTAGGTGTTTGTTTATGTATTTGGTCTTAATGAAACAATCAAAACAAACATCGTTCTCTTAATAACTAAATTATACCATATCATACCATGAAAAAACACCATCCAAACAGGCTGTTAGGATGTGTTTGGTATTGAGAAAAAACATTCTTTGGAAACTAATTTTTTTTATTTTTATGTATGGTTAGACAAATCTTTTAGAGAAATTTTCTCTAGGACAAGAAATTTCTCATAAATGAAGAAAATGACTTCCTTAATGAGAGCCAAAAAATAAACTCTTATCAGTGACATACCCTCCAACACCTACAACCCTATCCTTTGATCATTCCACCTCGGCCTCCCTCTTATCCTTATAGTATTTCACTAGATTACACATATATATATTCTTGAGATAATATTCTTTTTTACTTATCGAATGCAATAAGAAGAAAATCAATTTATTTTTAAGAGAATATTTAAATAATAATTTATTTTTTAATGAAGGGTTAATTGATAATTTTAATCGATAATAATAAAGAGAATTGAAAGGTGTAAGTCAACTCTATTCTCTTATTTTTGTAGTTGTGTAGGTTCTGGCTGAGTAAAATGTAGGGTATTGTTTTTTTAATCTTTTGATAAGAGTATAATTTGATTTGTCAAAGATTAATGGTGAATAGAATCTGTCATAATATAGTGTGTTTTGAAATTTTATCATGAAAAATCATTCTTTTCACTTTCTAGTTTTAAAGTTTGGTGTCTTTGCCACTTTTGATGAGAAGATCATGTGCATAATTAATGATTAGTTAATAATGGAGGATTATATGATTATAGTAAAGACGGATGAGTGTAAAAATTTAATCATAAGTTAGTTGTGATCTTTGGCTTGAATAAAAGAAACAAATCAACAGTAAATATGTAAAAATTTCACAAAATATTGGTAAAAAGTGAGGCCTCTATATTGCTTTTTTGGTTTGTTTGTTTCAAGTAACTTTGGGATTTTCACCTTAATTTATTAATACAGAACTTGAGTATTATTCTGAGAAATAGAGTGTTAATATATTTATCTAAAGTTTCACCAATTAAATTTTTATAGTGGAATTAAAAAAAAATTTAACTTTTAATTTGTGGTTTAAGGTGTGAGATATAAAATTTAGCTCTAAGCTTAAAAGTTAGAGATACTGAAGTTTCATCTTAACTAGTATAATTGATATCGTTAATCAATATTTTGTAGAGGTTGAGGCAATTGGAGGTTGTTTTGGTTGATGTTCGACGCGTGCAAGATTGTGAAACTTGTCACTAGCGAGGTACGTGAGACTTTAAGTTTTAGTACTTGTTTTTTAAACATGCTTTAAAAAATGTATTTTCTCTATATGATCCATGTGTCGGGACAAGTATGTGCTTGGCAGAATTGATGTTCTTTGATCAGCAATAGATATAGTATTTTGTGAAGAACATCAAATATTTTTATAAGTTATATATGATATGATGTTAGATATCATTTTTCATTATCATCATATGGTTACTACGTGTCACGACCCAAGCCTAGGACCTAGTTGTAACATGACGAATGAGGGACCCCAAGGCACCTCACCCAGGCCTCTTAGCATTTATTAAGCATTTATAGGTATTTGAACGTAATAAAGCGGAATTTAAAATGGGGAATGGAACTAAGGGATATTCAACATCAAATTCATGAAAAGAAAACCAATTTAAGCTTCATATACTTTGTCCAAACATAACACTAGATAAAGACTCGGTGGGCCGGCTAAGACATGTTCAAGCTCACCCTCAAGTATAAGTATCGGAATTACTTACAACATAGAAAGTAAAAGTCTCAAAAGTACAAGATCGAATGAAAATGGGTGTTGTTCCCGAACTAGAGAACTCACAAGACTACTAGTCTTCAACCGTCCAAGAATCTAGCCACGTACCGGAGGAGGAGGAACATCGGTCCCTACATGGTAACATTATATAGGAAAAATATGTACTAGTACTTTGGAATGTACTAAGTATGTGGGATGCAAATGCAACACATGAAATTATAATGTCATTATACATGAAATTGTAATGTCATCATGCATGAGATTGTAATGTCATCATAGACAATATGCATAGTCATAATCAAAAAGTATAACTCAATATGAAATGAAGGATCAATGCATCATGTGAGACATACTTCGAAGCAATATAAACATCGTAAAGCATAAAATACATAACTATGTGGGAGGAGACCATAATCGACATTTAAGACCATGCGAGCTACTACATGAAATCCAACATATCCCCCTGCGTTGACACGGAGAGACCTCTTGCCGAGTGAAACTTTGTCAACTCATGCATGTACATCTTAACTTTAACTTTGCTATTGTGGATTCACTAGCCTTAGCCTACAAGGGCTCCTATGGTGGCACATAGTTAACGAAACAAGAGGTTGCTACTAAGGTTCCCTTACTGAACCCCACCCCAATGCCCCATTGGGTGCTAAGTCAAGTCCCACAAAGTACTTGTAACATAATCATATATATATATAGACATTTATAAACTTTGAAGCATAAATTTAACATCATAGGATTAGCTCATTAACTCAATAATCCACTCAAGTGAGAATTGTCCTTTCACATGAGGGTCCATCATTAGGACATCTTCAAGACTTTATAAACTTTCAATTAACTTTCATGATCATCAATTGGAAAGCCCTTATCATTCATAACATACTTAATCATAAAACTCAACTTAAAACTTAGTGGACTCATACAAGTAAACTTAAAAACATGCAATTCAAGAGTATTATGCAATAACTTGATAAAATTCACCAAATCAAACCATTCTTAAAAAAATCCACTTTATCATTCAAAATCCTGGATAGAAAAATCATGAAATTCACCTTATTAGATCATTAACTCTCATAATAGTATTATAGCATTTCATTAACATACTCATATAATGGAAAAATATAACATATTATCATCATTTAACGAAAACTCATGAAATTCATAAAATTTCACAACTTAAAGAAAAGGTAAAATAGAATATTGTTGGACTTTGTGGGTGAAAAGAATTCACAAATCAAACCCACATACTTGATTATGAAGCCTAAGAATGGAACTTGGAGCTTGAAGAGGAGACTTGGAAACCTAGCTTTTCTTGCCTTGCTTGAGAAGATCTTTGCCTTAGAGAAATTTGGAAGAATTTGGGAATAGGAGTAAATGAGAGTGTGAGTTAGGATTAAAGGTTGATATTGGTAAATTTAGGCTTCAAAACAACGTAGAATTGGATTTAGGATGCGGGAAAGGGTCGAAAATATCCTTCATTAAAATTTGTCGAACCCAACTGCGACCACCATCTACGGGTCGTTGAATGGACTAATAGTCATAGAAAGAGGGTTTCATCTTGACTACACTTTTGGTCCCCTGAAATTGTCTCTGAACTCTAAACTACGAGTCCCTTTGACGACTCGTAGAATAATTTACGGATCGTGATTCATGTTCACATTTAGAAACTTTTTTTTTTGACAAAGGTAACATGTTTGTATATTAATCATCAGCACTAAAGGCTTGGAACCAAATACATCCATCATCTATTTACATCAGCTGTCTCAAAACAGCTTACTTCTACTTACAAAAAGCCTAGGATATCTACTATATCTATTGGGTCATTCACATCCTTGGAACTGCACCAGTAGCAAAAATAAATAATGCAGTTCAGTTTAACCCTATGAAAAGGACTGCTTAATGCTCTCAAAACATCTCCTATTCCTCTCCTTCCATATTGTCCACCAAATCACTACTGGGACAATTCTCCATCTGGCCTTGTCTGAACTGACCTTGCCTTCATAATTCCAGCTTACTAGAGCCTGCTCTGCTTTGCCTGGCATAGTCCAAGCTATGCCTCTGAGGCTAATGAAGAGGCTCCACAGTTGCCTTGTCAGTTTACAGTGGAGAAACAGATGGTTGATTGTCTCTGCCTGTTGTTCACAAAAAAAACATCTCGGACACAGCTGTACCCCTCTCTTCATCAAATTTTCCTGAGTGAGTACTGCTTCTCTAACCACTAGCCAAGTGAAGACTACTACTTTGTAGGGAATTTTAATTTTCCAGATGAGCTTCCAAGGCAGAAATTTGAGCTGGTTGTTCGAGTGTATCAAGTTTTTATAGGCTGAACCAACTGAGAAGTTACCTTTGCTGTCTGGTAACCACCTTAGAGTGTCCTCTCCTACTTTTAGTCCTCCAAACAGTTGAATTGCTCCATAGAACTCAGCTAGTCTGTCTATCTCCCAATCATTCATCCTTCTTCTTCTGAAAGTCAGCTTCCATCCATTATTGCTCCAGACTTCCTGTATTGTAGCCTTTTGTTGTTGATTTAGAGAATAAATGCTTGGGAAAAGCTGTTTAAGACTTCCATGACCTAACCAGCTATCTCCCCAGAACAATATCTTTCTACCATCATTGACATTGAAACCACATCTCCTAAGAAAGCTAGGCCACAGAAAATGTGAAAATGTTCACATTTAGAAACTTTCCCAATGCAAGACCCATTCTACGAATCGTGAAAGGAATTATGATTCGTCTTGTTTGTTCGTAGATCATGAGAAGCAAATGCTTCGATGAGAAGAAATCAGAGCAAAAGTCAAAACAAGAAGGACAAAGAAGTCTCTTCCACTCCTCCAGAGGTTGAGGATGAGGAAGTGATGGGGACGATGATTCATAAACTCAATTTTTGATAACCCTAACCCCATTCTACAAAACCCTCTTGATTCGTAGTTCCTTGTACAAACCATAAACACCCCTCGTAGACTAGCCCCACACTTAACCAATTTTTCACCTTGACCGATCCCATCCACGAGACCCGTTTATGGCTCCTAGTTTGAACCATGAACCGTAAATGGGGCTCATACTCTTGCTTGCAAGTTTTCAGCTCCAGGATTTTCTGCATTTTCCGACTTTATAACTTACGGGATTTTACACTAGGGGCATATATAGTTGTTGTAGTATGTTAGGGGCACATTCATGCTACCGTAATATGTTGTAGTATAGTTTTGGAGCATTATACATGTTATCGTGGATTTGTCAGAGTGCTAGGTTGGTCTCCTGCACTGCCATTTATGGGAAGCTTTGAGTGTGATTCAGTTGGTACATGAGGTGTCCTTGTTGAACATTTGTTTGAATTTGCTGGCATTATATTATGAAATATATTCTTGTGCATATCATTTATGAATTTGTTATATAGTTGTATTTTCTAACACTTGTTTCAGTGGTATTTAAGTAGTGGGTCGAGGATCTTACTGAGTTATATTCATATATAGCTCACTTTTTTCCTGCATGTCTATGTAGATATTGTTGCAGAGGGTAAGTCTAGTCGTTGCTGAGTTTATTCGCATGGATTCTGTTGGTGAGAAGGGCCTTCATAATGTTCGTGAAGGCTACTAGTTCAACTCCATCTAATTATAGCTTATGTCTTCTTTTCTTGGGGTTTGCATGCCCGATAGTTGAACTTATGTAACTCTATTAAATGCTCGATGATCTTATTATGGAATTTGGGCTAAAGATATATTATTTAAGCGACTAGTTATTTTGATAAATTGATATACAATTTTGATTGAATAATTATTTTGTTTCAATGAGTATTGATGAGCTTTGAAGTATTTTGGGACGTGACAATTTACCAAACAAGGTAACATTTTTTTTCCATACCGAACACAATAAGCGAAACCCAAACTTGTTTTCCAAAAAGATATATTTACCAAACACGCCCTAAGTCCCAAAGATTGTAAATCTGCCAAAACATTTGTTAAAATGCCTAAACATAAAAAACATGGATATGAAAATCAACAAAGGATCAAAGCTACATTACTTTACTTCATAAAATAATTGATCAAATGAACTCTTTGCAGTCTTAACATATGAATTTTTCAACATAAAATTAAGGAAAGCAAAAAACAAAAGAAAATCTCACTGTTAAAGAAGAGGAAAGCTTTAGACTGTGAAATGTAAAATCATATGGGCTGAACTTAAATACTTCTGTAACTATATAGGCAATATGCAATGGTCAATTACTCTGCTTCGATTACTTGGAGAAATGACTTCCTATACTTTCTCGTCGAGCTCTGTTGATAATAACATTTTTTGTTCAGGTTTGACGACAGTAGGGGGTGGTATCCGCTCTTTTCCACCAGGCTGTGAGGAAGCATTACCGTACCAAATCATGCCAACGATTGCAATGCCCATCCCGAAGACAACGTGTAGATTGAGTCCCTCTTTACCAAAGAAGAGGAAACCCATAATCAGGACAAGAATGGTCTTCATGTGACCAAGCACTTGAAATGTCACTGCTGTAAATCTTCCAATGCAGATGAATTGGCTGAGATTTGTCCCTATTGCTATCATACACGATAGGACGATGAAGAACTGCAATAAGAAAAAAAAACATCCAAAACATTATAATTGCAAACTGGTAAGATCAAAGGCGATGTACAATGAGTCTAGCATGCACTAGTCTCAACCTTTTAATGCTTAAAAATGCACCTAGCTGTCTAACATTTTAAGCCAATATAAGCAACAAATGCAGAAATGGCTAGTAGAAAGTTGGTGATTGAACTTTCACGGATAATCCTCACTGTGGTTGCACAAAAATTGTATCAAGAGTGATTTTTTTTTAATAAAAGTGTCGAGACTATTTAAGCTAAGCATATTCAAGTTCCATCTCCTTCAGAAGCTATTTACAATCGATGGATGATATTGATAGTTCCCAGAAACACATTTCTGTCAACGGAGGATTCTAGAGACATACTTGTTAGTACATTGAGTTTGCAACACTAAACAGATGTATCCACATCTTACATGGTGAAATGTTATCCTTTCGAAGTGCATGAGAAACTAAAGCGAATTGTATTATGTGACCATGATATAACAGGTTTTTCCTTTTTGTCAAATAAAGAGGAGTTTGATGTACATACTAGTGATATTGGGGTATAGTTATATGCGTCGACCCTTTTATCAGTCAACCAGTAGTCAACTAGGGGCCCCAGTAACAGCAGGGATGTAGCCTGTATTGGTGCTGTATGCCCCAAAAGGTTGAATGATCCCAGTGAATATTTACGCTGAAGATAATGTACATACTGCATCGGAAGAAAAATACATCAGCCATGATAATAAGTCAGTGGAATGTATAAAATACATCAGCCATGATAATAAGTCAGTGGAATGTATAAAGGACATGGAAAATTAAAACGTTAACTTGACAGCAAATGCAATTGATTAGACCAGATATATACAAAAGCAAGTTGCAGATACATAAGTGAAGGCAGTTGATTCCAAAGTAAACCACAGATTCGTATCAAGAACTTACATATTGCTGCAGGGCAGTGCTCCATACCGCGATGAAGGCAGCAACGAAACCCTTTGTATTTACACTTACATCAGTTACAGTACAGATTCCAACACCTAGTAGGACTAACAAAATGCTTAATTTGGTGTCTCTCGAGTATCGCACATTATCCAGTACAATTTCCAAAAAGCATGACACTGGTATCATACTTAGCTTTGCAATCTGAGGAGAGTTCAAGTAGAAAAGAGATGTGAGATCAAAATTCAAGACAAGTGGAGCATAAATATCTGATGATTCTTCACACTTACCTGATAGAATCCAACAGAGTTCCACATCAAACTCACGTTCATTCCAACAATAGAGAAGTTTGCAAACAAAACAAATTTCAATCGTTCAGACCACGGAAGTTGGGAATTCTGGATATGCCCAAGCCATTTAAGAAAAAAGGTCATTAATGTCGTAGTAGCAAAATGCATCCCAGTTAAGGTTGTTGCTGCAAATTGGACAGAACAATAAGACAAAGTCAGGATGACATAAGAACTACCAAGCTAATTCATTCCAAAAGCTTACAAATGATTAGCAAGAAACTATGTTTTTAAAGAAGAAGACTATGCTTTTAATCTCTCATACTTATCTTAATCCATTAACTCCAAATTTAAAATCTAGATATTGAAGTACAAGGAGGCAATAGCAACTTTTCTTGAGGATTGGAATGAGAAACTTCATTTAAATGGTTCGCCTAGACGGCTCATAAATTTTCTTGGTCTCAAAAAAGTTGAAACAAGTTGGTTAAACACATAAAACAGCAACAAGCAACGACGACATAGAACAGTAGTTTGATGGGAAAGCTGGAACGTGAAGATATAAGAAGAAAAAAATCCATATCGCTTCTTTATAGAAGAAAACATTGTACGGCTGGCAAGTTAGGATCAAAATTTTCTGAATCCACTATTAACTAAGCAGCATGAATAGTACTGTAACATTAAAGCAAGATTTCCAGATTAGCCACCATTCGTCTAGTTTTTCTTGTTCATGGTTGCCACTAAGACAAAATAGAAAGATGTTAACATAGAGGAAAAATAATTGTCCTTCAAGGAAAAGTACAAATAGAATAAGAGATTCTAAAGACTTGGCATATGTTCTCAAATACACTTAGTGGCCAGTCATGTCGATAGGACTGAAGGAGATCTTTTAGTTGGCAGGGTCAAGAACTGAAGGAAAAGCTGAGGCAATGTGAAGAATGATGTCCTTGTGCATACTATGACCAATATGGATAGGTAGAATCATAAATGCCTTGATGAGATTTTATATATATTGTTAAGCTCAAATGTCTTCAAGATTTTGAATTTGTAATGTCACTTGAACATTGATATACTGAACTTATTAGATGAAAAATCCCTCAAATAAAGACGTTTCTGCAAAATTGCCACATGAAACTGGAAAAACGTGATGGTTCTCACTGAATTCCAATATTTAGATCTGAATGCTTCATTGGAACGAAAATGGCTGGTTTGTAAAGCTCTTTATGACTTTTTAAGGTTCTGATAAGAAGAAAAAGATGTGGAGTCTAACTGGTAACTCAAATAAAGCTGTGAAACAAGGCAAACCAAGTCTATCATTAATCGGTCACCTCTCCTCTGCATATTACTTGCATAGCATTGAGATCCTTTATTGCATACATAGTTTCCAGAAAAGCAGCCTACTTTAAGCATGAATTTGCCTTAGCTAGCAAGATTAGTAAGATGACTTTGAAATCGTCTTTTTTTATAAGTTAGATTTCTTTCGAACTGCTCAGACTTCAAATCTCATGATCAGTAGAACAAAAGATTTGACATATGTTGAAACATACAGTAACAAGACATGCACCGACAGCCATTTAACATGAGTGGATGCAAAAGATGGAAAATTCAGCAAGATAATTCCAAAAAAGAAAATGGAAAATATAAACTTTCAGGACAAGTGACAAAACGTACCAAAGCTGTAACCATATGTAGCCATTAAGGCTTTATTAACAATAATAATTCCAACTGAAGTGACAATATTGAATGCCCATGCTGCCACATCAACAGCCATTTTCTTCTCATCCTTGACAGCCATGGACATTTTCTTTGGCTGCATCTAAAGCATAAAAATTTGTAATGTTTGCCCTTCAGAAAACCCACCAAGAATCAAGCTTCCTCTGCATAAAAACACATCAAATAAATGAACAAGAAGTTCTAACATCATGTAACAAAATAAGTTACTTTAACACAAAATCTCAACAGTCTTGTACAAAACCACGAGTTATGATCCTCACTAGTGTTTCTATTGACTAACCAGGAAGATCTAAATGTTTCATGTTAATAAAGGATGTCACTTAAAGGAGGGAGAGCTAAGTAAACAAAGAGAACAAACACGAGAACCAATCAAACCCATTTTCAAAGATACATATACATCACTGGACGAAAAAACAAACAAGCACAAATGAGAAAGCAGGGAATATATGCTAGACCAATTTCATGCATTGATACCTGAACAATGTATAACCATTTGAAACAACTAAGCTGTGGTGCGCTAGAGTTCAATTAGTGCCAAAAAGGAGTAAACTTGCAGGAAAATGATGACACTTGTTTATCCCTTCCGCAATTTATTTTAAATTGGTTACGTCCTTCCAACCACCATGAAATTTAATAGTCCTTCCATTAATATACATAATTGGTTACATCCTTCCAATGAAGTATAGCCAAACCCGTGAGTTGACAAGCAAAAATTAAGATAAGATAACTAGGACAAAAACAAAATCATGACCTAAACAGAGGGAAAGATCCATAAAATCTTTATTATGCTGCATATTTTTTTAAAAAGAAATAAGCACATATATAAATAAAAGCAAATCAAATGTTTCATTGTATCTTTAAGCATTCACTGGAATTCCCACTGATGTAGATCCAATGAAATTTGCTTTATTTTGGCTCTTGTTATCAATTTATAAAGCATTTACTATTAGTTTAGCATCTGGAGAGAAGTTCATTATGAGAGGATTTACTGTCAATTGTTGGAGATATGTACAGATGATGCTTATTTGAAGCCATAAGAAATTCCAGATTCAAATTTCAATATACCATGTTAGGTGAAGGATGACACTCATCATTAGCTGATCATCTCTCTCTCTCTCTCTCTCACACACACACACACACGCACGCAAAATGATGGTATGAACTAGTACATTACATATCAGAAAGTTTGTCATTATGGCACATATCTGGAGCTATGAAAAAAGGACTTAAAATCAGAAATCAATTGCCACTAAGAAATCTCCAGTGAAATATACAAGGATTCACTCATTTCCATCCGTTTCTTCTAGGTATACATCCCAATCCAACCATCATGGTGCAAAATCAATCAAACATAATAGATCATCACAAAAACAAACACTTCAATACTCCTAAAAGATCACATAACACAAATTCCTGAAGAATCAAATGCTAAAAGATAGTAACTCACGAATCCAAATTCCAAGTAAATCAAAAGCCAACTTTCCAAAACCCCACCAAAGAATATATAAACACACAATTCCAAAATCCATGAAATCACAAAAGAAAAACACCCAAAATTTCAAATTTCAAGAAACTCAAAAGCCAACTCCCCCCACCCCACACACAAAAACCCAACATCCAACTAATCAGAAACTAACCATCAAGGGGAAAAACCCCAAAAATTCAAACTTCAAGAAAATCAAAAGCTAACTAATGAGAACCCCCCACCCCCACAAACACATACACAAAACCCAAAAATCCAAACTTCAAGAAAAGCAAAACTTAACTAATGAGAACCACCCCCACCCCTCCACACACAAAACCCAACATCCAACAAATCACAAACTAACAACTAAAAACTCAAAAAAGAAAGAACCCCACATCTAAAATTCAAAAATATAACAGCAAAGTATACATACTTCCAAATGAACCCCCAAAAAAGTGCCAAAAAGAGAAACAAGAGCAGCAGCTGCTCCCTTGAGAAGTTTTTAGGGAAACTGGAAAGGCAGTTTATATGTGTATTGTTGAATCATGAATGTGTATATAAATACAGAAATGAAATCTGGTAAGCAATGGAAAAAGTTTGGATCTTTTGCACTATCAAGTAAAGCATAGACTAAGGAAAGAGTTGCATTTTAACTTTCTGTCTGCTCCTCTTTTGCTTTCCTAATTTCTCTAATTAAAATAGACGAAAAATAAACTTAAATAATTTTTGCTATATTTTTATTTATAAAATTGTAAACTTTAATTTAGTTAGAATTAGAAAATCTATTTTTATATGATCTAAACATGAATAAAATTAATATTAAAATGATTCCTTTTATTAAATTTATTTGAGTTAGAATGTGAAGTTTTTAACATTTTAGAGATCTGAGAATTTGAAACATTAATTGTTAATTGTATAATATAATTAATTAATTAATTAATTAAGATAATAGTAAAGATTCCTCTTGTTGTCTTGAGCCTTTTTTTCTTGATCTGAAAATAATATAAATTAATCCACTTTTCCTCTTTAAAAAATTAATTAAACTGTCACATTACAGATCCATCTTGATATCTTTATCTTATTCTAGTTCAATTATACTATTATTTTTGTCTGTGAAAACAATAATTTTTTGGGTTTAGAATTAATTGAGGTTAAAGTTGCCAGTTTTGTCTATAATACAAGTAACGAAAAAGTAGATGTATATATATCAAATAAGGGAGATTTAGGGGAAAAAAAATTATTTTATTATTTTTTTTTATATATTTTAAAAATTAATATTATAAATATAATAAAATAATAATTTAAAGGAAAATAGTGAAAAGACGATTTTATCTAAAGTAGAATCTTTTAACGAAGGACAAAAAGTTCAAACTATAAATTAACTTCTTTTTTTGATCAAATTGATCAATATTTAGTATATATTCATTTAATTAATTCAAATTTATATAAAATGATAAACACGAAATATAAAATGTGTATTTTTTTCTAATCATTCTTAAATTTACTTTGAGGCAATGTTATTAAGGTTCATAATTGAGAAATAATTATTCATTAAGCCCACAAGTGATTTTTAAAAATAAATTATTATCCTTTTTCCTAACTAAGTTTATGACGTTGTGGAAAAAGATTATAATTGACTTAGTCTCTTATGAATTATTCAAGAACTGCTGTTATTCGTTGACGATTTCTACTTTTATTCAAAGTGGTCAATCAATTCATTCTTTAATTTTTCAACTTCTAAAAGTGTCATGTAATAATAATTTAATTTTTATAATATGAATAAATATCATCAATTCAATTAAATAAACAAGTTGAATTTATAAAGACCAGACGGGTTCATTAAAAAAATATTCAAATCCCTATTATCATTTTTTTCATTTTGTAATTGTCAATTGTTTTTCTAAAAGACAAACTCTTCTACAATCACAAAATAAATATCTTATTTATTAAGATTGTGAGTAGTAAATTTATTTATTTCTCAACTTTTTCTTTTAAAACTTTCCTATGATTCTTCTTGAGATTTATATGATCAACATAAAAATAAATTTTGTGGATCTGCTTGAAGTGCTTACTTCTCGTATTTTGACTTTTTTATGAATATATCATGAATTTATAAAAAATTAATTTGTCTTATGGAGTCTCACAAAATCCAAATGTCTTAAAAAAATCATGTTATTTTTTTGTTCATAAACGCCCTTTTTAAAAAAAAAAAAAAAAAAGTATAAACAGATTAGAGCTGCAGGCATTAATTTAAAAGGGTTCAGTTGAATCTCCGTCCTTTGAAAGTTATGTTGTATAAATAAAAATAAAATACTTTTTTGTATGCAATATATCCTAGATCGAAATAAATTGATAGATTCCTTTTTTTCACATGAGTCATGTTCCCTCGTCTGATGATCGGGGGGATCGGAAGGGGCTCCTGATAATAGACTCGCACAATGAAATATTATCTGAATGACAGAACATACCCTTGATAATTATATGAATAATTTAATAAATTTATTGACGTATTTTACGAACAAAGAAAAAGAGTTTAACTTACAAGTTTATCACATATTTTTTTAAAATTTCTTAATAATTATTTTTAAATTCACTACTATTTACATTAATAATATATTTTTTCATAATTTAAGTCAATTCTATTTAAATTCTGAATTCACGACTGTACTATTGATTGACGGGGTTTTGAGAAATGGCAAATGGCAACCATTGGAGTCATTGTCTTTATTTTAAAAAATAGGAACATGATAGACAATGAGATGATGCCCATTTTTTGTCATGGTTGGCAACATCTTAATTATTTGGTTTTATGATAACTACAAAAACCAAATGTTGTCATTTTTATAAGGTTGCACTATTTAATTGAAACAATGACATGTCCTTCTCTCAATGCAATTGATGTTTTTTTTTTTTTTTTGATCTTTTTTGTTATATTTTTTACTATATATTATTTAATGTTTACAAAGGAATTTCATGTCCGGCCCTTGAATAATTTAAATTGACATTATATATGGATTAATATCTCAATTTGGTGTTAATTGATAATTTATAAATATTTCAACTTAAAAGTGTATGTTTAGATGCTTTAATTCGAATCCATTCTATCTCATGGAGTATCAATACTGACACGAGTGTCTAGATAATTATTTTGTAAGTTGAAATATTCAACAAACAGTTGAGATTTCTAGGTACATATCCTCAGTGTTAGAGTATTTCATTGTCAATTTATGAGGTCAAATTAAAATGTATTACCTATATATTATTCCTGATAAATGCATAAAGTTATCGTCAATAAGATAAGAATTTGAGGAAATATCGAACTATCCAAATGTAAAGACAATTTTCAATAATTGTATCCAAATACAAAAGTGATACCACATATAAACTTTTGTTTCCTTTCCTATTTTGATATTTGTTTCTCCAAATTTTGGGGAAAAAAGCAAAATATTTTAGTAAAGCTTTCCAAATATAAAAATCATCTCCGACTATTATATTATTAGTTAAAATATAAAAATATTCTCGGAATTTTTTTTAATAATTATTAACCATTTAAGGTGAAAATTGAGGGTTCATCATGTTAAATTGTTAATGTCAAAAAAGGGTGCAGGAATTTTAAAATTGAGTTTTTCTTATTATAAAATTGACTTTAGTAGTGTCTTCACTGTCCTTCCAGAATCTAAGCCTCTACTTAAATTGCTGTAGAAATTTGACAATTTTTTTTAGAAATTAAGAAGCCATCAAATTTAGAAATAATTAATTCAAATTTTCAATGAGAACAGAATATTCTGATTCATAATAAATTTTCTACTATATATGAGAAAGAGTTTCACCTGATCAAGCAGGCAGTATGTCGATATGCATGTTTGAGCAGTTTGGAAATATATTTGTAATTTTATCATGGTTCTTTCATTTTAATTTAATTATCTTATTTTTGGTGTTTTATATATTTAAAAACTGCGTAAAAATACTATTAATCATGATAATTAACAACTTAAAATAGTTTAAAAAGTATGTTGCGTAAACGCATAAAAAAATCATAAATCGTGATAGTTGACAACTTCAAAAAAATTTAAAAATAAATTTAAAAAATATATTTGACTATTGAAATTAATCTATTGACGTTATATAAAATGGGACAAAAGAAGTAACATGTCACGCTCCGGGCATGTACCCTTGGCGTGACCGGCACTCAGAGACCATTGCTAGTCCCAAGCGAACCACTTGGCCTCATCGTCACATCGTACTCAACAGCGGAAGAAAGTACTCAAGAAAAACAATCAATCTAAATAAATACTAGATCTCTTTCAATAATAGGTTTCCAATAAATAAGGATTTGAAACATCAATAATAATCAATCAACTCTACTCTATGTCTATGAAGCCTCTACTTAAAAATCTGGATGGTACCATGACAAGCCATGGATACCCCAAAATCAAGGAAGTAAACTACTCATTCGAAAACAGAAAATAAAAGGGCTCCTCCAAAAAAAAAGGGAGGGCTCACTAACTCTGGAGGTGCACTAAACTGGACCTCAACGATGCACGGGCTGAAATCCTCTATCACCTGTATATGCATCATAAAACGATGCAGTCTAAATGGACGTCGATACATGGAATATGCTGATATGTAAAATGGTTGGAAGGACAGGACATTATCAAATATACTCAACTCAAGTAACTCGACCCAAAATCAACTCAACTCAACTTAGTAAATCATGCAAATTTAAGAATAAAGTCATGATTTGAAAGTAAACTCATTAATATGAAACTCACGCCAAATCGTTCAATTTATGTAGTAAAACAATGCTCCTAAAAGAAACTCTAGCATGCAACTCATGTCAAATTAGTTATGCAAAGTTAGGGAGTTTCTCTAACTGACAACATCCCACCACCCTCATTGGTGATGCACAACGATCGCGACGTCGTTGCTCGCGCGTCCAATACTTGTCAAGATAAGGACGCTCAACTCTGCTTTCGAATCCTCAAGCCTTATCCATCTTTTTGGGATAAGAGTCGTTAGAGTTAACTGCACGACTATCCTACGCAAGCAACGTAGTTCTAGGGTGTTTTCCTTTTGCCCAACTCGATGCTCAATACTACTCCCAAAAACATGTACTCGTACTCATCAAGTGAATAATTTACTCAAAAAAAAAACATCTCATCAAGTCTCATTGGACTTAAATTTGAACAACAACTTAATCTCAAATATCAATATCATCATCTTCCATAAATAAATATATTTTTGAAAATCATTTACATCATCATCAAAATACTTCTCCAAAACATCAAATGATTTCTTTTAAAAATATTCTAAAAAGAAAATCTTTACATATCATCAAGACTCTTTCTCAAATCATTATTTATGCTTAAAACTCCTACTCATGCAGACTCAGTAAAATATGCTTAAAAATCATCTATATTTATTATGCTCAATATGACCATCAATCTCAGTTTGGAATAATACATAAAATCAAACATAGTCCTCTATTAGGATTCATGCGAATGAAGACATGAACATACAACCAATCATATACGTAACTTCAAGAACATCATCAAGACATTTTCGTATACAAGGAACTCATTAAAACCATAGAAAACTCAGAAATTTAATTCAAGAATTTAGGATAAAATTCCGCTCGAACTCAATTTCAACAAATCAGCATGTGGGGCGCGTAGACGAACTCAATCCAACGATATGAGTAGCCTTACATACCTGGGAGACTTAGATTTTTGAAGAATTTTGAAGAATGGTTGAATTCTCTTGAAACCCTAGCTTTTCTCCTCTTAGAAACAAGTTCAAAACCTTGGAATATGTTTTGAACGTAAATAGACTGAATAGTTATGTTTAGGGGCTTATATAGGTGTAAAAACGTCGAGATTTGGCTTTAAAAGGGTGGAAAAAGACTAAAATAACCCTTCTAAAAAAACTGTCAAAAGTCATCTACGGGCCCATCTATGGCCTTCAAAAACTTCTACGGCCTGTAGAGACTCTTCCGTAAACTTTTGACCCAATTTCGGAGTCTCTGGTTCACTTTCATGAGCCCAGTCTACAGCTCTAGAAGGTTCTACGACCCGTGGATTGGTCCGTAGAATCTGGGACCAAAAATTGAAATTTCAAGACTTTTTCTCACGAGTTAACAGACGGACTGTACTTCAATTTACGGGGCATACTTCAATTTACGGCTCGTAAATAGGTTTCGTAATACTATTCTGCTCTGGCAGTTTTCAGTAAAATGACCATAACTTTTGACTCTGAACTCCAAATGAGGTGAAACCAATTGCTTTGGAAAGCTAATTCAAAGAGCATTCATTTGATAGGTCATGGAACATCTAATTCTTTGTGTTCTAATAGTTATGATCATTTACAGTTGACCCTTTTATAATTCAACACTAGAAACTCAATTTATAGGGAAGTTTTGAACTCGAATAATTATTAGAGGTCTCTTAGGGCCCTAATACACTTCTCACGTAGAAGAATGAGGCTTGAAACACAGGTACATATGAGGATATAATTATGGAGTGTCACAATATCTCCCTTTTGGGATTCGTCCTTGAATGATGAGTGAAACAAGGATGAATTCAAGGCACAAATAACAGTCGAGACTCCATCAGATCAATGAATTACACTCAACCAATCTGGACAGTCACAAATCAAACTCATAATAGAAAAATATGATCATATCGAGAGTAGGGATATTACCTCAGAAATTCTCATCATCAGGAAAGAATGGAACATCGGAGCTCAATCAGTTCGGATCATTCAAACACCGCAACGATCAGTTATTAGAACTCAAGAAGGGAGTCATCAACTCCAATTCGAGAATGGGACCATCGCGATATATAAGACTTTATGGATAACTCTCAAGCTTAGCACCTCATCTCAACCACGCTTCTTTTCATGGAACCACACTCCATCACTTAAAGATTGTAACTCCCATTCGAATCTCCACTTAACCACATCCTCTTATTCCATTCAAGCCTAATTCTAAGCCCTAGAGTGCTATTCCTAAGATCATCATATTCATACAAAGTTAATCTTCAAAATTCAAGCTTTATACCTCCACTGAGACTTTCATTGAAAGAGCACTACTCCTTATCACCACTCTAGCGTATCTACCTAGAACACTCATTCGAAAGTTATCAATAGCCTTCTCCAACCACTCATATAATGACATCTACACATTCAAGCCTATCACCCTAACCACTTCAACTATATCTAAGAATTATCAAGCCTACTTTGCATTTCTACCTCCATCATTGATGTCACGCCCCGGGAGGGTACCCTAGGCGTGGCCGGCACTCAGAGACTATTGCTAGCCCCCAAGCGAACCACTTAGCTTCATCACATCATTCATTATAGACATTGCGGAAGGAAATAGTAAACAATACTTTAAAATAGTGGGCCAATGGCCAAACATCAATTTGATCATCAAAACCAAGCAAGGAATTATTGCTCAGTTGTCAAAACATTCACCTTGACTACATCATTATGTCTACAAAGCCTCTAACATTCCTTAAAACGTCTAGGAAGAGGACCATGACATACCATGGCTACTCGACTCATAAGAACAGGATAACATTCATAAATAAAGGTTTCCTCCGGAAGCAAGGAGGCTCACCACAGTCAGAACTTGGAAACACTTGACCTCAACGGGGCGGCTGCTGAAGCCCTCTAGCTCCTGTATCTGCATCATGAAACGATGCAGCGCCAAATGGCGTCAGTACGTGGAATGTACTGGCATGTAAAATAGCTGAAACACATTGTTAGGAATATACGAACATAACGCACATCATCATGAGACCTTAACCTTTACATCAGGGAAACCTTAACATTGACCTTTTCATTTACACTGACCATTACATTAACCTTGACCTTTACATTAGCATTGACCTTTACATTAGCATTGACCTTTACATTAGCATTGACCTTAGAGTACTATTAGGGAAACTTTTCCTAAGAAGCCTAACTGGGAGTTTCTTTAACCGACAACCATCACTTATGAGCCAGTGATGATACAACGAAGCGATGCCGTTGCCACATCCATCCATTACCCTGCCCAGGGTAAAGGACATTCATTAGTGGATCCATAAAACATAACATTAGTCCTCATTTGGGACAAGATAGGAGCCATCCGCATTGCGGTTCAATCCTCTCTTCCTACGCGCGCCACGTAGTTAATGGACTCAAGTGGGACTCACTTTTATCCATTTCGGTGCTCAATACTCCTCCCAGGACTCGATATTGCTCATAAAACATTAACATTCATTTGTCCCATAGGGACACATTACATTATCATTAGTCCCCATAGGGCATAACACATTATCATTGGCATCTCCTTTACATTAACATTAACATCATTGTCATTCTATTTCATTAGCATCAACATCATTGTCATTCCATTTCATTAACATTAACATCATGGACCTTAGGGACACTAGTTTAGGAACTTTGACTCTCAACTAGAGACAATCCCACATTCACATGCTCAACGTTCTTCATTCATCATTTTATCATTACTCTAGACTCTACACACACACCCATGTTCATCATGCATGCTTTTCTAGGGTACATATACAATAGATATAGGATTTTTTTTTTTTAACTAAATGCTTTTCAAGAAAATAGTTTTAAAAGGATGCATAAGGGTTTTTATGAGGGTCATCATCAATGCAGGAAAATATATAGGTTTACGCATAAAATAATGGCATTTATTCATTACATTACATGAATTAACATGTTTCACTTCATTACCCTAACATCATTCACCCTTTAAACTTTAATACATTACTCATGGGGCACATGGGAGGACATTCCCATGCTTTAAGTATAGCCTTACATACCTGAAAGAAGATAGTCACACTAAAGCACCTTCTTTACTCTTGCTCTCTTCAACCTCCTTCAAGCCCTAGCCTTAAGAACCTTAGGAAGACTTCTTCAATGGGGTTTTTCAACCCTTTTTCGTGAAAACCGACCTATATAGGTCATAGGGGTACGTTTAGGATAGGTGGGATTGGACCATACTGCCCTTGGAAATTTTAAGAAATTAAATCACGTCCTGAAATAACACAGTCCGCGACGCGGACTGGCCGCGGACAGTGTATTTTCGGAAATTTCAACTCCGTCGAAATTTTCAGGAAAAGATAAGTGTGTCTCCGCGACCAGTCCGCGTCGCGGTTCCGTCGCGGAGGCTCACTGTTTTTCGTTTTGGAACGAAAAATTATCTTTTGACTCGGTTGCTCTAAAATTCGACCGAGACCTTTCCCCCACTCCATTTTCAGTGCTGATCATGAATCCGCTCTCGGATTTCCGATCCGAGCATCGGAAGGCACGTTTCTCGCACACCTCTCCTTGAGGGGTATTTCGGTAATTTTGCGGGCGTTACATTATCTCCCCCTTGGGATCATTCGTCCTCGAATGATAAGTAGGGAAGTATTTTAGCACGAATGGGCTCACGACTCACCTCAATATTACTTTGATAACCTACTACCTTCATCTTTCATGGGTCTTTAAGCTCATTTATTCAACATTAACAATTTCACATGGAATTCATGTAATATACATTAATTTACATTAAGTAGGGTCATTACCTTCGATGCTTCCATCTACCTCGGGCACGAACAAGTGCGGGTACTTTGCTTTCATCTCCTCCTCAGCTTCCCATGTGGATCCTTCAACGAATTGATTTCTCCACAGTACCTTAACAGAAGCTATCTCCTTGTTCCTTAGTCTGCGTACCTGCCGATCAAGGATTTGGACTGGGGTTTCCTCATAGGACAGGCTGTCCTTGATTCCTGTGCTCTCTACAGGCACTACCAAGGCCGGATCCCCTAAACATTTCTTCAACATTGAGACGTGGAACACTGGATGAATCCCATCTAATTCGGAGGGTAGTTCCAGCTCATAAGCAACCTTTCCAATCCTTCGCACAATTTGGTAGGGACCAATATAGCGAGGACCCAACTTCCCTTTCTTCCCAAACCTCATGACGCCTTTCATAGGTGATACTTTCAGATAAACCCAGTCATTCACCTCAAACTCTAAATCCCTTCTCCTTACATCTGTGTACGACTTTTGGCGGCTCTGGGCTGCCTTTAACCTTTCTCGTATAATCTTCACCTTTTCCATGGACTGGTGGACAAGGTCTGGCCCAATCAGTCCGGCCTCTCCAACCTCGAACCACCCAATGGGCGATCTACATCTTCTCCCATACAAGGCCTCATAAGGGGCCATTCGGATACTCGCATGATAACTGTTGTTGTATGCGAATTCAATCAAGGGTAAATGGTCGTCCCAATTTCCTTTGAAGTCAAGAACGCATGCTCTCAACATGTCTTCCAACGTCTGGATGGTGCGTTCTGCCTGGCCATCCGTCTGTGGATGAAAGGCCGTGCTCAAGTTCACCTTAGTACCCAGCCCTTTCTGGAACGACTTCCAAAAGTGAGAGGTAAATTGGGCTCCTCTGTCTGAAATAATAGACAAGGGAACTCCGTGCAATCTCACTATCTCCTGAATATATATTTTGGCATAATCTTCAGCAGTGTTAGTCGTCTTGACTGCTAAGAAATGTGCTGATTTCGTCATTCTGTCTACAATCACCCATATGGAGTCATGTTGCCTCCGGGATTTTGGTAAGCCCGTGACAAAGTCCATGTTCACCATCTCCCACTTCCATTCTGGAATTTCAAAATTCTGAGCCAGACCACTTGGCCTTTGGTGCTCAACCTTGACCTGCTGGCAGTTGAGGCATCTGGAAACGAATTCTGCGATGTCCCTCTTCATTCCACCCCACCAATAGACTTCTTTCAAGTCGTGATACATCTTGGTGGAACCTGGATGGATGGAGTACTTAGCATTATGGGCCTCAGCTAAAATCCTTTCTCGAACACCATCAACATTAGGGACACATAATCTGTTCTGGTACCTAAGTACCCCATCTCCCCCTTTGGAAAAGGCCATCACTTTTTGCTTCTGAACATCTTCTTTTAGTTGGAGTATAATGGGATCTCGATCCTGCTTCTCTTTAACTTCAGTCACCAGGGATGATGAAGACCCATTTTGAACACTAACTCCTCCTTCATCATTCTCTTCAAGTTGGACCCCCAATCGGCCCAACCTGTGCACCTCTCTCACCAGTTCTTTCTTTTCTTCATCAACATGGGCCGTGCTACCCATAGACAACCTGCTAAGAGCATCAGCAACAACGTTAGCCTTACCTGGGTGGTACATGACGCTCATATCATAGTCCTTGAGCAACTCTAACTATCTCCTCTGTCGCAAATTGAGCTCTCTTTGGCTGAATACATACTGCAAGCTCTTATGGTCTGTGAACACATCCACATGCACTCCATACAAGTAGTGGCGCCAGATTTTAAGTGCGAACACAACGGCTGCCAACTCAAGATCATGGGTAGGATAGTTTCGTTCATGAACCTTAAGTTGTCTGGAAGCATAGGCTACCACCCTTCCTCTTTGCATTAACATGCACCCCAACCCAACTCTAGATGCGTCACAGTATACCACGAAGTCATCTGTTCCGTCAGGCAATGTCAACACAGGTGCAGTGGTTAACCTGGTCTTCAGCTCTTGGAAACTTTTCTCACATTCGTCAGACCATTGGAACTTAGCCCCTTTTTGGGTCAGTTTGGTCAATGGTGCAGATAGGGAAGAAAACCCCTCCACAAACCTCCGGTAGTAGCCTGCCAACCCCAAGAAGCTTCTTATGTCAGTTGGAGAGGTTGGCCTTGGCCAGCTTGCCACCGCCTCAATCTTCTGGTTATCCACTCGAATACCATCACCCGAAACCACATGGCCTAGGAAGGCCACTGACTTAAGCCAGAATTCACACTTGGAGAACTTAGCATATAACTCGTGGTCCTTAAGAGTTTGAAGGACAACTCTGAGATGTTTAGTATGTTCTTCCTCATCCTTCGAATATATCAAAATATCATCAATGAAGACGATTACAAACATATCCAAGTAGGGTCTAAATACTCTGTTCATCAAGTCCATAAAGGCCGCTGGTGCATTGGTCAACCCAAAGGACATCACTAAGAATTCAAAATGACCATATCTTGTCCTGAAAGCTGTCTTTGGGATATCACACTCCCTCACCTTTAACTGATGGTAACCCGATCTGAGGTCTATTTTTGAAAAACATGAGGCACCCTGAAGTTGGTCGAACAAGTCGTCAATCCTAGGAAGAGGATATTTGTTCTTGACTGTGACCTTGTTCAGTTGCCTATAATCTATAGACATTCGAAGCGTCCCATCTTTCTTTCGCACAAACAACACTGGAGCACCCCACGGAGAAACACTAGGTCTAATAAAACCCTTCTCTAACAGGTCTTTCAACTATTCTTTCAGCTCCTTCAGTTCAGCGGGGGCCATCCTATATGGCGGAATTGAAATAGGCTGCGTATCGGGGAGTACATCAATACCGAAGTCAATCTCCCTATCAGGAGGGACTCCAGGTAAATCCTCCGGGAACACCTCAGGAAACTCATTAACAACTGAGACCGACTCAAGAGTAGGGGTCTCAACATTATCAGCTTTAACTCTTACTAGGTGGTAGATACACCCCTTAGAGATCAACTTCCTTGCCCTCAGGTAAGAAATAATTATACCCTTGGGTGCAACATAACCTCCCTTCCATTCTAAGACCGGTTCAAGTGGGAATTGAAACTTAACCACTCGGGTTCTACAGTCTATGGATGCATGGCAAGCGTGAAGCCAATCCATCCCAAGGATCACATCAAAATCCACCATCTCTAATTCTACCAAATCAGCCAATGTATCCCTATAATAAATGGATACTACACAGTTTCTATAGACCCTTTTTGCCAGAATAGACTCTCCAGTAGGAGTTGAAACGGAATATGGCTCACGTAGACATTCTGGGGCAACTTCGAACTTATTGGCCACATAGGGAGTCACAAAGGATAAGGTGGCACCCGGATCAAGTAATGCGTAACAGTTATAAGAGAAGATTTGAAGCATACCCATTACAACATCTGGGGCAGCCTCTCGGTCCTGCCGATTTCCCATAGCATACAGGCGGTTCGCTCCGCCTCCAGCATTCGTAGCAGTAGCCCTCTGTTGACTGCCCGCAGG
This sequence comes from Solanum rostratum, assembly GCA_029948455.1. NCBI lineage: Eukaryota > Viridiplantae > Streptophyta > Magnoliopsida > Solanales > Solanaceae > Solanum > Solanum rostratum. Next base: position 7,418,743 of record CM057053.1, on the reverse strand, counting down.
GGGCGCTGTGGATGACTGGGCTCTATTACCTCTGTCGTTTCCCCTCTGGCTCCTCATAGGACATTCAATCTGGATATGGCCAGGGTGTCCACACGTATAGCATAAATTGGTGCCTTCCCGGCACGCACCAAGATGTTGTTTGCCACATCTGCCACAAGTTGCTTTTTCTCTGGGGCCCTGGGCGACACTGGCCTGGGACTGAGATACCTGTGCTCTGAAATTCTGATGGCCCTGGGTCCTTTGGTCATACCTGTGCTGCTGAACAGGTGCATTCACCATCGGTGTTGCATGGCGAGGAGGTTTCCTCTGGAAGAAGTTCTTGTTACCCTTATCCTGCTTCTGTTGGTTTTGTTCCTGGCCCGCTGCTTTGGCTTTCTTGCTCTGCTGCTCCTCCCTATCCCTATTCTTGTCCTCTTCGGTCTGTTGAGCATAGACCATCAGCCTGGAAATATCCATGTCTGGGATCAGCAGTGCTGCCTTGCACTCTCTCTTCACATGTCTGCCTAGCCCAGACACAAATTTTCTCATCCTGGCCCTCATGTCAAGGACCATCTCCGGAGCATATCTTGATAGTTGGGTGAACTTCAGGCTATACTCCTTGGCAGTCATACCCTCCTGTTTTAAGTTCACAAACTCCTCAACCTTAGCTTCCCTTAACTCCTGGGGAAAGAAATGATCGAGAAAAGCACTTTCGAACTCTTCCCACTCAGCTGGTTCAGCACTCTCGCCTCTGACATCCTCCCATTGGTTGTACCAAATGTTGGCAACATCTTTAAGCTGATATGAGACCAGCTCAACTCCTTCAACCTCACTTGCATGCATCGCCCTTAGGATCTTGCGCATCTCATCAATAAAGTTCTGCGGATCCTCCTCAACCTTAGAACCCGTGTAGAATGGTGGGTTCATCCTCAAGAAATCCCTGAGCCTGGACGCAGCAGTTGGCTCTTGGGAACTGGAGCTTGGGGCCTGGGGACCACGACTGCCATTTTGCGAGGCCACCAACTGGGTGAGCATGGCAATGGCTCCCCTGAAGTCTGCCTCTGAAGTGGGGGCTGACTGTGCTGGGGGTGCTGGTGGAGCCTCAGCAGCTCTAGCTGGTCGTCCCCGTCTCCTTGCCTCACGTTCTGGCAAGGGGTTCTCAGTACTTGGGACAGAACCATCTCTTTGGGCAGCAGTGCGTTTTGGAGGCATTATCTGCAAACGCGTAACGCACGAGTTAAAGAGGTTTGCTTAAAGTCAAGCTCTAGCGCACGACTCAGAACATCAAAGAAGTGGAACCATTTCCTAATGCCCTGTAGCATCCTGTTTATGAAGTGTGGTGCACAACACACGCATAAACGAGACTCTACTAGACACGGCTTCGTAGACTCCCTAGGACTCTTGAACTCTGTGCTCTGATACCAAGTTTGTCACGCCCCGGGAGGGTACCCTAGGCGTGGCCGGCACTCAGAGACTATTGCTAGCCCCCAAGCGAACCACTTAGCTTCATCACATCATTCATTATAGACATTGCGGAAGGAAATAGTAAACAATACTTTAAAATAGTGGGCCAATGGCCAAACATCAATTTGATCATCAAAACCAAGCAAGGAATTATTGCTCAGTTGTCAAAACATTCACCTTGACTACATCATTATGTCTACAAAGCCTCTAACATTCCTTAAAACGTCTAGGAAGAGGACCATGACATACCATGGCTACTCGACTCATAAGAACAGGATAACATTCATAAATAAAGGTTTCCTCCGGAAGCAAGGAGGCTCACCACAGTCAGAACTTGGAAACACTTGACCTCAACGGGGCGGCTGCTGAAGCCCTCTAGCTCCTGTATCTGCATCATGAAACGATGCAGCGCCAAATGGCGTCAGTACGTGGAATGTACTGGCATGTAAAATAGCTGAAACACATTGTTAGGAATATACGAACATAACGCACATCATCATGAGACCTTAACCTTTACATCAGGGAAACCTTAACATTGACCTTTTCATTTACACTGACCATTACATTAACCTTGACCTTTACATTAGCATTGACCTTTACATTAGCATTGACCTTTACATTAGCATTGACCTTAGAGTACTATTAGGGAAACTTTTCCTAAGAAGCCTAACTGGGAGTTTCTTTAACCGACAACCATCACTTATGAGCCAGTGATGATACAACGAAGCGATGCCGTTGCCACATCCATCCATTACCCTGCCCAGGGTAAAGGACATTCATTAGTGGATCCATAAAACATAACATTAGTCCTCATTTGGGACAAGATAGGAGCCATCCGCATTGCGGTTCAATCCTCTCTTCCTACGCGCGCCACGTAGTTAATGGACTCAAGTGGGACTCACTTTTATCCATTTCGGTGCTCAATACTCCTCCCAGGACTCGATATTGCTCATAAAACATTAACATTCATTTGTCCCATAGGGACACATTACATTATCATTAGTCCCCATAGGGCATAACACATTATCATTGGCATCTCCTTTACATTAACATTAACATCATTGTCATTCTATTTCATTAGCATCAACATCATTGTCATTCCATTTCATTAACATTAACATCATGGACCTTAGGGACACTAGTTTAGGAACTTTGACTCTCAACTAGAGACAATCCCACATTCACATGCTCAACGTTCTTCATTCATCATTTTATCATTACTCTAGACTCTACACACACACCCATGTTCATCATGCATGCTTTTCTAGGGTCCATATACAATAGATATAGGATTTTTTTTTTTAACTAAATGCTTTTCAAGAAAATAGTTTTAAAAGGATGCATAAGGGTTTTTATGAGGGTCATCATCAATGCAGGAAAATATATAGGTTTACGCATAAAATAATGGCATTTATTCATTACATTACATGAATTAACATGTTTCACTTCATTACCCTAACATCATTCACCCTTTAAACTTTAATACATTACTCATGGGGCACATGGGAGGACATTCCCATGCTTTAAGTATAGCCTTACATACCTGAAAGAAGATAGTCACACTAAAGCACCTTCTTTACTCTTGCTCTCTTCAACCTCCTTCAAGCCCTAGCCTTAAGAACCTTAGGAAGACTTCTTCAATGGGGTTTTTCAACCCTTTTTCGTGAAAACCGACCTATATAGGTCATAGGGGTACGTTTAGGATAGGTGGGATTGGACCATACTGCCCTTGGAAATTTTAAGAAATTAAATCACGTCCTGAAATAACACAGTCCGCGACGCGGACTGGCCGCGGACAGTGTATTTTCGGAAATTTCAACTCCGTCGAAATTTTCAGGAAAAGATAAGTGTGTCTCCGCGACCAGTCCGCGTCGCGGTTCCGTCGCGGAGGCTCACTGTTTTTCGTTTTGGAACGAAAAATTATCTTTTGACTCGGTTGCTCTAAAATTCGACCGAGACCTTTCCCCCACTCCATTTTCAGTGCTGATCATGAATCCGCTCTCGGATTTCCGATCCGAGCATCGGAAGGCACGTTTCTCGCACACCTCTCCTTGAGGGGTATTTCGGTAATTTTGCGGGCGTTACAATTGAACAAGCTCTCGCTCAAAGACACACCAATATACTTTTACCTAGAGACACTCCAACCTACCTTTACCTATCTATTGCATCTCATAAGGTCTTATCCCACTCTTCCTCCACATCTATAATCTAAATAAAAATAAGACATCATAGTTATCACATAAAAGAACATCCACCCTCACGGATCAGCAATAACTCAACTACTATCATCAATATTAGTATCAAGAATGAAAAGAAGGATCACTGGAAAGGCTTAGAGCGAAAGATCATAAACACGATACATTCAAGAAATTTGATCATAGAGTATTCATAATGTGATACAATCTAATTAGCTTTTTAGTTACTATCATGCATTTATGGAATCGAACATATTATGAAACTCAAGTGGTATTTCGTATGACGTAAGGTTAGGAACTCTGATATTCATGAGATAAAAGTACAACGATCACTCCTCATCCTCAGATCTTAACATGAATTGAATCAGCATCGGGTGCATGGGTCTAGGTCATAGGTATGACGCTCATACGAAACAAAATAGAGTATCACCTTAACCGAGCTATAAGGAATATAAGAGATAGGAAAATAGCAATGTCTCATCCTGTTCAACTCATTACTATCGAGAATTCAAGACTCACTTTATTTTATTTACTCCTCATCTCCCCCTTAACTCAAAGGTCCATTCCATAAGTCTGCGAACCAATTCTCTTTACTGAGCTATAAATATAGCTCTCCTGTTATGCTATTCACAAAAACTCCTTAAACTCTCCTATTATACTATACTCAAGGATATAAAATCGCTATTAGAACTGTTTGCTGACTACTCTTAGCTTCCTTCTAGCCCTATGGGCATTGTTCTATACTTACTGTTCTTTTGCATACATAATCACTTCCTATAACTCTTATAATCTAACTTCTTTGTTTAATCTGCTAACATTCATCTCCTAAGCTCTAATATATTTGACTAAAGAAGTCTTAGATTGCAAGACAAAACTCATAGTCACTTATACATAAATCCCCATCGACCTATTTACTAAGGGTGACAAGAATGCTTACACCAGCTTACTCTACATTAACAACTCAAACATCACTCTACATGTCATAAAATCTTCTCTATTTAATTTTTATTGGTTATTATAATTAATATTTAATATTATTAAAATACTAATATAATAATTAAAGAAAAAGGTGAAATGATGATTTTGTCTAAAGCAGGTCTTTTAATGAAGGGAAAAAAGTTCAAACAACATTTCTAAGGGCCTTCACACTTTCAATATAGTAAAGTATAGATAGATTACATAAAAAGTACTATATTTCACAATATTAATAATTTAAAATATTTAAAATTATATTAAAATTTAATAATTGACTTTCTAAATTTTATCTATACGCATAAACTGAGACAAAAAATAATAGATATTGAACTCGTACGAGCACGACCACCGATGTCTAGTGTTAAAGATAAAAGAGAAATTTGTTGCCTTTACATTTTGGGGTAGTCAAATATTTACTAAATCCTTTAAAGGCACCTTTTAAATCATAGCCAATCATTTTTAAATATTAAAAATAATAATTAATTTTAAGAAAATGACTGATAAATATAGAAAAAATTTAAAGTAACTAAGACTAGAAACATAACCAGACTTAGCTATAGTTTGATTAATTATGATTCGTATCTACATATTAAAAAGAGGGGGGGAGGGAAGCGAGATTGCCAGATTGGGATAAGGGAGGAGAGAGGCGATCGAAATTAAAAGAGGAAAAAAAGAGGCGAGCGAAATCTTGGAACAAAAGAATTATATAAAATGATGTATGATTTTATGGTCTTTATATCAACCAAATGATGTATGATTAATTATATAGAGCCCCTGGACCATGTACATGAATGACCACATTAATATTGTATGATTATATATATTTATACGAATGACCACATTAATATGGATCACTAGGAATATCAACTTGTAGTCATAATTGACCAAATAAAAATAACAATATAATTAAAAATGTCTTAGCTAGAGTGAAGGTTTGAAAAAGAAAAGCATGCACTTGCCTTAACCTAAAACCATGGACATGCATTTAATATACCTAGAAAAAAGTTTCTTTTTACTCAAGTAAAACATACTATCATAAAGTAAATATAAAAAATAAATACGGTAGTGAAAAAATTCATATTGAAAACTGAAAATAACAACAAATAATATGACACTCGAAGCCAACAAACAAAAAGTAGAAGAATATAAAAATTAATACTAATAATAAGAAAATTAGATAATGTTCGACTACTTATTACTCCATTCGTTCATCTTTACTTGTCCACTATACTATCTTGGGATGTCTAACAATACTTGACGACTTTATAAAATCAAGAGATAATAGAATTTGTTTGATTGATCTTATTGTCCTCATATCACCCCTTCAAAAATATAATAATATTCCTAAGTAAAAACAAATAAATGCATGAAAAGAATAGCTAGACGTGCTTATACTATTTTGCTTGTGGCTAAAGAGAAGGATATACTAAAGGTTTAAGAAGTCAACTCTCTCTCTCTCTCTCTCTTTCTATTCACGTTGAATGAATGTGAAATACTATTGAAAAAAATATAATTAAATGTACAAAATTTATTTTTAATTTTGTGTTTTTTTTTTATAAGATGAAATCTTCATTTTTACATATAAAAGATATGGTAAAAAAGGATATTTTGTTCTGTTAAAATTATAAGTAGACAAGAGATCTCATTTTCATTCTACTCGACTTGTTTTAAAATATGTCCAATTTCAATAATAATAATAGTAATAGTTGAAATTGCGTCAACTAATTTTTAAAACAAAAAAGTGATGGGTGATATTACTAAATTTTATGCATAAATAATAATATTGTCACCAAAAATAGTAAAAACTTAAGCACCCATAATACATAATATAGGTCTGCCACTGATCTTAGGATTTTTACAAAAAAATTAATTTGGACCAAAGGTCTGTTTTATTAGAATACCCTCATCAATTGATTCGATACATCAATGCAAGCCCAAATGACCCAAATAACAAATAGGAAAACTGAGTCTATAAAAAATAAGATCGGGATAGTCGGGATAACCTATTTCAAGATCAGATGATTCACCTCTTTGTCCGCTTGGGAGGCTAACTCGGATATACATACATGCCCCTAGATTACAGGGTTTCCTAAAGCATTCACAAGACTCTTCCACTCCTCTGCATATCCGTCATGTCTGATGTTTCTGTGGAACGTGAACTCCAGCCACTTCCATCTGTGGATGACAAATTTCCTTCGTATCTTTTATGTATCGACTCTAAGCATCAGCTTTTAAAGGTTTATATTCTCTCAATCAGCTTCTTCTTTCTTCGCCTTAACCTCCCAAATTCTGACTCATTTTTTACAGGTGTCTCATCCTGGTATGATAATACTTGAAGGGTCCAACCTGGATATCATCGATTATGGTCCGAGTAAGTGTTACTCTAACATCAATTCTTGTTTTCCTTCTACTTTTCTGACATTATTCCTCTTTCTAGTTGAAGCCGAGACAGAGAGAAAAATAAGTTGCTCACTCATCTTCTCTCGGGTCTCCTCGATGGTCTCCTAAAGCTCTACTCAGATGTGGTTCTTTGACTCTTCCTTTTTGTTGGTTTTAGAAAGCTTTTTTGAGAGTTGAAATAGCTTAGAACTTGCACAACTGTGTAGTTAATGCTATGCCCACCAACTATGTTGTAGAGATAATAGTTGTGTAACATGTGGTCTGCTTTCTATTCTTTGTGGTCGCAAATACCTTTCCTACTTGTTTTAATTTTGATTGCTGGTACTTGGTGCTTATTCATCTTTAAGATCTCTCTCGCCATGCACGGTAGTTGTATAAAACTGTTGTTAAATTGTAGCTTCTCCACCTGATTGATTGTTGCATTTGCGATGATCCGCCAACTAATTAACTCCTCTAAAAATATGTTCTATATGTGTGTGGCTATTCTTTATGTATTCCTGGATTTCTTCAATCATATCAACAATGTCCCATGGTATCTTCCATTCACCCTTGATCATTTTTCTAAGACTCAATAAGTCGGTCTCCAACCTAATAGTTGTAAGATCCTTCTGTAAGCAATATCTCATATCTTGTAAGATAGTTGTTACTTCTACCACCATGTTAGTGCTCTCCCGAACGTTATTAGCTTCTGCATAAATTAGATCTCCTTGTGCATCCCTTATGCAGAATCCATGAGAAATCGATCTTGGATTGCCTTTACAAGCTTCATCAGTGAAGGACCCCATTTTTGCAATACTTTAAACATTTCCTCCTATTTGTAAGATACTCTTTTCATTTTTGAAAAAGTTATTTCTATCAACTGATACACTTTCACTTGACAATTGTTATAAATTTGGCTGAAAGTAGCTTTTTTGTATTTTTGATTGAGTTCTTTCTTTTTCATAATTCCCGCATGATGATACTACATAATGTGTTTCCACTTTGATTTAATGTCATACTCCCACCATTTATACATTAATTGCTCTTCTTCAATGTTGATACCTACATAATTAGCAAACTGGTTCCATAGTTGTTGGGCTATAGGAGTTGTTAGTAATAAATGAATCATGGCCTCCCTATTAGACAGGATATGACGAATCTGGATCTAACCGATGACATGACCTTAGATATGAAGGAGTGGAGACCGCTAATTAGAGTAGCAGGCTGATTGGTTAGTAGAGTTAGGTAGATGGGTGATCTAGAGGTTTAGTGAGGTAGCAAGAGTAGGCGGGATTGATGTTTATCGAATATGTGTTAATTTTATCGTATTTACATATTGACATGTGCTTTTTGTAGATAGTCGCTCCATTTATTTTGATTTTTTTGTTTTATTTCCCCTTTGCAATATCTAGTTATTTTATGGATTGTTGAGTCGAGGGTTCACATGAAACAACCTCTCTACTTCTATTACGAGGTAGTGGGAAGGTCTGCGTACATTTCTACCCTCCCCAGACTCCACTTGTGGGATTCAACTAGGTATGTTGTTGTTGTTGTATGGCCTGCCTATCTCCATTTTCATAGCATCACCACTTAGACACTAATTGCACCTTCATTCTCTGGACTTGTCATCTGTAGCTATGCTTCTTCTAATAACTCTCCATAGGAAAAATGATATTTTAGAAGGCAACCCTTTGATACATGTGTACTTAGCCTAATCAACATCATTTCTTCTGTGTCTCACCATCTGATATGGCGATTTAATCTGAATTCCTCCGAAGTGCTTCCCATCAAACATGCCTTGTCATCAATGTCACTAGTGACAGGCTTTATGAATTACAAGTGTGATCAACCATTTCACCTGAAATACACTCCTTCAATCTTTCAATCTTGCATTGAATTACCAATGAAATCTTTTACCTCAACTTTTTCTTCCATGGTACGAAGGAGAATTTTTTTTTTAACCTTTTAATATTTGGTTGGTCAAATCTCTTTTAGAAACTATTTTCTATGAGAAAATAATATTTTTTTAGTGGAGAAAATAATCTCCCCCTTAAAGAGAAAGTTTTTTTTTAAAAAAAAAACGAGTTTCATAAATAGTGCTATTGCCCTCTTCATCCTCCAATACAACCTCATTTCACAGACTAATGCGAAATTGGGATGAGAAGTCAAGGACAAGAGCAAATACAAGAGAGAAGAGTAAACATCATAATACATATAAATTCTTATGTGTAGCACTGGGTTATGTGTAGCACTGGGTCATATTTAATCAATTGATAATTAAGTTTAGAGAAACTCGCCAGCATTTTAATTGGCTCAATAATTTCAACAAGGCGATTCACTTCTTTCTGCTTATGGACCCTTATGTAGTCAGTTTAGTTCACTACACTCTCTTGCTCCTCATCTTCAATCAGATAATTTTGCTTAGAATAAATAAAAATAATTTTAAAATAATATTTTCTTTTTACTTACTAAACACTAAAATATAAGTATAGAATAACTTATTTTCAAAAAAATATTTTCCACGGAAACAAATTCCTTCCGACCAAAACACATCCTATATATAGCTTCCTCTTCTTTTCACCATCAATATAAAACTGAGACATCTATAGAAAATGTTGATTATTAAAAAAAAATCAATATAAGTCTTGTTCAAAGTACAACAACAATAAGCCCTCCATCCCTCTACTCAAATTAAGTTCCATTCACGCTCGTGTTAATTAATTTGTATATGTAGATAACTTTTCATACGGTCAATTTCTTGATATTCAATGTCTTGCTCATATGACCAAATTTATGGACACTAAAGTATAGAACTAGTTTCTGCTTATGGATTGTTGAATCGAGGGTTCCCACAAAATAGCCTCTCTATTTCTATGTAATACGAGATAGTGAAAAGGTTTGCGTACATTTCTACCCTCTCCAGACCCCATTTGTAGAATTCAACTGGGTATGTTATTGTTGTTGTTGAAGTGTAGAGCTAGCTATCGAACTCTTCTTTGGTGTCAAGGTAATAGCTATGAATAGTCATCGACTTCAAGTTACTATTGCAATGATAAAAGTAATAAATCAAGCCTCATAAGGTATACTCATACTCATCTTGTTGAATTATACATAAATTATCGAGCTAAGCCAAGACGAAAAATATTATTAACATATTTTCCGACACTATTCCTTTTGGAACTAAGCCAACACGATTTTTTTTTTAAAATCTCTAAAAAAAAATATTCCTACATTTTATAGATACTTTTCTTTTTCTTTTCAAATACCCATATGATAATTTATTCATACACATTCCACTTTAATATTAATCACTTTCCCTAATTATTCTTTGTTGCAACGATCAGAAAGATAGAAAATATGTAAATACGATTATTTAACTAAAAATTTTTAATAATTTATCTCGTATTAATAAATCATTACAACAACAATAACATACCCCAGTGGAATCCCACAAGTGGGGTCTAGGGAGGGTAGAATGTACGCAGACCTTACCACTATCTCATAGAGGTGGAAAGACTATTTCTTGAGAACCCTCGTCACAAAAACTCATAAGCAGAATAAGCTAGATTTGGAAAACTGAAAAGGAAGAGAAAGAAAAGTGAACAGATAGAGCAATTAATAACGAAATGCAATGATAGCAAGTAAATACGAGACAATCAACAGATATATAAGGCAGATAAAGACAACACCGGACAACTTCTACCTATCTAACCTATTAACTTGCTACTCTAATTCGCGACCTTCATTCCTTCCTATCTAAGGTCATGTCCTCGGTGAGGTCAAGTTTCACCATATCTTGTCTGATCACCTCCCTCAAATACTTCTTCGGTCTACCTCAACCCCTCCGTGTAACTCCCAAATCCAGCCTCTCGCACCTTTTAACAGGAGCATCGGTATTCCTTCTCTGCACATGTCTAAACCATCGCAGTCTCACTTTCCTCATTTTGTCAACTACAGGGGCCACCTCTAGCTTCTCCCGAATGGTCTCATTCCTAATCTTATCACTCTTCATGTGACCACACATCTATCTCAACATTCTCATCTCTGCGACCTGCATCTTATGAACATGTGCATTTTTTATTGGCCAACACTCCACCCATACAACAAAAGATGGTCTAACCACCATTCTGTAAAACTTACCTTTAAGTTTAGGTAGTATATTCTTATGACACAATACTCTAGAAACAAGCCTCCATTTTGTCCATGCTACCCCAAATACGATGTGTGACATCATCGTCGATATCCCCACGACTCTGGATGATGGACCAAGATACTTAAAGCTTTCCCTCTCGGGATAGAGTGAGTGGCAAGCCTCACATTGCTTCATCCCTCGCACCACTGAATTGGCACTCCAAGTATTCTGTTTTAGTCGGACTCCAAGACTTATCTCCAAACCTCCAGCCTATCATTAACTTTGGTCCGAATCTCATCAATCAGTACTATGTCATCTGCAAACAACATACACCATAGAACCTCCTCCCGAATAGATCGCATCTGCTTATCCATCATCAAAACAAATAGAAAAAGGCCCAAGACAGATCGTTGATGAAGTCCCATTTTAAGAGAAAAGGGGCGCATAAATAAATCATTAACTATCGTATTTATTTATTGATTACGATTTGATTTTGAAAGTCATAGTAACTCCTTTGGCCTGGACTATTTCCTTTCCCGCCCATAACGCTAAAGCTTAAAACCCTCGACCCTTCAAATTAAAACTTCTCAAAAATGTCTCAACCAATCTCCGTCGACATTCTCTCCGATGACGAAGACGACGGTGGCAACGGCGGATATGGTTACTCCGTCAATCGGAACGACACCATTGATCTATCGACGCCGCTGACAATTCCATCCAAGAAGAAGCAAAGGACCGAAAAGTCTACTAATTGGAACCCCACAGTTCTGGTAATCGAAGACGATGATCCGACACCGTTTAGGCCTTCAAAGTCAACTCCTTCCTTCGTTGCTGATACCCCCATGTCTGATTTAACTAAACCTGAAGTCTCCTTTGTTAGATCCTCATTGAGTTCCTCTTCAATATTGGACACCAAGTCTTCCTGTGAGTTCATATATGATCATTGTTTGAATTTGAGTTGGTAGAAGTTCTGGGTTATTGGATTTTAAGTGATTATTCATTAATTTATATGAAAATACACAGTTTTGGTTTAAGTTAGTCTTTTTACTATTGATGACGTCTCATTTTATAAATTTTTGTGAAGTTATGCAACATTCGGACCTTTTCCATGTCAATCATTTTTTGTAAATGTGGTGTCTTGTGTGCGCCTCGGCATATTTCACGGTATATTTATCAACTCCCACCAATAATTTGTACCAGGCAACTGTATTCATCAATTTCTAGGATAGATATGATGAAATCAAAACTAGTGTTTTTATCTCTGGTTGTCTTTTGTACACCTCGACTAATTTTGCACGTCACTTGTCACCACCCACCAATAACATGTACCAAGTAACTCTCTATCCAGCAAGGCTATGACAAATGAGAAGAAACCACTGGTTTTTTTATCTATGTTTGTATTTGAACCCAAGACCTCATTGTTTTCAACCCACTTCACTGACCATTAGGCCGTACCCTTGGGTGCTGTGTTATGGATTTTGTATGAGTCATTATTTAGAAATCATTCTGAACTTGATACTTGTGGACTTTATTTCACTTGAAGTTTGGTTGACCTTGATCATTTTGTAGTTGTAAATTGTCGGTTTGAGTCTTTTAGTGGTTATTTAGAAATCCAACTGAAATTTTACTATGCTGGACACTTTTCACTGAAATTCAATTGATTTCTGCTCCTTTTTCATTGTAATGGGTCTTTGTACAGTTAGGTGTCTATTTTGGAAATATTCTAAGTTTCTGCCAATACTGTACTTATTTGACCTTCAGTCCGACTTCTATATTCCCTTGTTTCTTTTGGTTGTTTGGTGTGATTGCGGAAGGCTTGATTTGTGATTTTGCTTGATTTGTAATTTTTCTCCATCACTGGGATTTCTATTGCAATTTGTACCTTTAAGTCTTATTTCTAAGAAGTCTGGGATTTATGCACTCAATAGTAGACTTTCTTTTTCAGTTAAAAAGAATGGAAAAAAGTGTTGACAAAATTTTTCTCTTCTTCAGGTCTTGATTTGACCCCATCCATTGTTGCTGAAACCCCAGCATCAGAGCTTCCAAAATATAGTGTTCCAATAGTCAGATGCACTAAAACTAATGCTGATTCGCAGAATTGCTCTTCTTCAACTATAGACCACAACAAAGATGGTGGTAAGCCTTAAACTGGCTTAATTTGAAGTTTTTTATTGAGTGTCAAGTTTTGAGACATCATAGTTACCATTATCCCCCCAAAATCACATCTTTATATATCTAATAACAATTCAACTTCAAACTTCTCATTTTATCCTTAATGAGATGATTTATAACCACAATTTTTGATGGCTTGTTTTAAACCACAAGTTTAAAAAATCTTTCTTTTTCTCTTAAACTCGTGCCTAGTCAAACACCTTAAGATAAGTTGGAACAGGGGGATAATGCAACAACAACAATTGCATACCCCATGGAATCCCACAAAGTGGATTCTGGTTTCTTTTGGAGGTAGAGAGACTGTTTCTGAAAGATCCTCGGCTCAAGTGAAACAAATTAAAGTATTAATGAAAAGAAAAAAAGGGCAGAAAGAAAAACTTGACAACTAATAGAAAAGTTGTCTGAGCATATATACAAATGGACATATTTGTCTATTATTTTTTCCTTCTGTCGTTAGTTAACATTATAGTTCGGTCATGTCAGTTTCTTGACTCATATTCTTTATTTGATGATCACTGTTACTCCCTCCGTCCCATTTTATGTGGCACCGTTTGACTTTGCATGGTGCTTAAGAAAAAAGGGAAGACTTTTGAAACTTGTGTCTAAAATCATCCATTGATATTTCTGAGGCTGAAAATCATTTCATCGAGGGTAAAACGAGAATCTTAAAGTTAAATTGTTTCTAATTTTAGTAAGGTAACATTCTTTTTAGGAAGGACTGAAAAGGAAAGAGTGCCCCATAAAATGGGACGGAGGGAGTATTAGTATATATTAACTGCTTTTTCATCATCAGTCATCTCCATAAGCTTGAACATTGCTTTTGTTGATCTAGCATGCGATTACAGTTGCTTTGCCTTAAAGATAGTACTGCAGCAAGTTGAAGCTTAAGCTTTCATATAAGTATTGAAATGAATCATTTCCAGGCCCTTCTTTAATGATTCTTTTATGGTTTTTCTTCTTTAACTTTACTAGTTAACTGTATAAAGAACATGAACTGCGTATCTTTGGTCTGCTACTAGAATGTGCCTGAAAATTAGTGTACCATATTCCAGTCATATTCAGTCCTTTAGAATCAAACCCGTTTTCTTTGTTCAGTGTATTTGTCTTTCCCGATTAGAGCCTTGGGGCAACAGTAGAGTTGTCTCAGTTTGACCTATAGGTTATGGTTTGAGCCATGGAATAAGATACTTGCATCAGGGTAGGCTGCCCACATCACATCCTTTTGGGCTGCAGCCCTTCCCGGACTCCTGTCTGAACGCGGGCTTCCCACTGCCCTTTCAGTGTGTTTGCATTTCCCGTGGACATATATCATGTCAAACTAATACTAGGGTCTTCTGTAATACTTATTATAGCCTGGATGAGTGGATGTTTTGTTTGCTCTTCGTGCTGCTTCATCCTGCCTACTCCTATGAGTTGTGTTTGATTATTTTGTTATTTTCTGTAAAGGCAGATTCTTGGTTTGCCTCATTCGAGAGGTCAGCCATAATACTTTGAGCTAGTTATGCATACTCCTCTTTGCATTTTTCTCTGATGCACAAAGGGGATGGTTAAAGAGATATTTGAGTCCGTTAGTATTTGTTAACCAAAGATTATGGGTACATTGGTTTAAATATTTAAGTTTATAAGAACCAAATTGGAAAATGACAATCTAGCTTTGACATACTTGCAGATTCTTCTCTTTGGTGGTCTGTTCTGGTTTTCCTATTTTCTTGGCATAAAATTGTCGTTTAGCCTCAGAGTTTTGTCTGCGTCTTTTATTGCACATGGCTGTTTTAATTCAGGAGATTTTTTGTACTATTTTCTTGGTAGCTTTTGTTGTATACGATTTTATTCTTGAAATTTGCATGAATTGCCATTTGTGAAATTTTTGCTTATGCTCTTTGTTTTCATTGACTTGAACCTATGGCTCATCTTAAGTTTAAGCTATCCTTCAGGAATTGATGGAGTGATTTGTTTAGAGTCTGATAATGAATCTGAGAATGATGGTTATCGTGGTGCGTGGAAGGAGGAGGAGAAAGTTTGTTCCAAGGAGGCAGTTGTAAAGGAGACAGAATGGAGTTCCAGACCTTTCGGGTCCACCTTTTCTTTTGGTAAGCTACTGCTGTTTAATCTACTAGTGAATAAGATTATAGAATCAAACTTATCATTGATTGAAATTAAGTGTTAGGCTATTCAACTGAGACGAAAAACTGTTGAACAGGTCCGGACAATTTTATACGAATGCCAGAGGTTGTTTCTCATCAAAATTTGACTGAAGCCGGTCCATCTCTGGTGTGTTTTCCTGGTTTAAGTTAATTATTATCTTTTAGTGTTTTCTTATTTGTTTGCATAGCAATAGGCTTGCTGTTTTCATTCCATTGTTCTTATTAATATTAATAAAAGCACCACCCCTTCCACAGCACCCCTCATCTTGTGCATGTGTTCGCCTCGAGGAAAGACAACTTTTATCAGGATGTTGCATTATAGTAGGACCATTTCTTGGAACGCACAACATCCACAGAAGCTTATGTGATTTTTGCGTGGATAACTTTAAAAAAAGAAGACAATAAAAGGAAATGCCATGTCCAGTTAACTTTAGGATTCTCTAGCACTTCGACTGCTGACTACATTGCTGAAAAGAAGTTGATTAGGAAAAGGGTATAAAATACCCTTCAACTATACGAATTGGTACAAAATTGCCCTTCATCTACCTATCGGACCAAAAATGCCCCGGATGTCAACCTTTTGGCTCTTCTTTGCCCTAATTTTTAACAGCTTAAATTTTAACCTCAATTAACAATTTCACTAATGACATGTCACTATCCTATTGGCTACCCTAACATTTAATCAAACTAACTAAAGAAGCCCCCAAACTCATGTCCGCTTCACCCAAAATCCCCAAATCTGTCCCAAATAAACCCATCATTCGCCAAGCCTTTTAACCCAAACAAATCATACGCTCATCTCCTTTCTTCCTCACCAGACACCGATCAAAGAACTCAAAATTTTCTGGCCAACATTTGTCATCCATATTTTGATTTCCTAGCGGTGTGCACAAGAGTTTAGAGCTTTATTAGCTGAGGTTATAACTGTTGAAGTTTGTTCACAAGAGTTGGAAGACGGTAAAGCAGTTGCAAATTCTTGGTCAACATCCAAAGAACAACTAAAAGGTGATCTCAGGTATTCAAAAATGGCAAGAAAAGATAGGGAATCCTTATGGCGCCAGTATGTTGAAGATATTCAGCAGAGGCAAAAGAATGCTCGACGATGGAGATAGGGCAAGAAGTATGGATATTCTGATTCAAGGAGGAGATTAAGCAAGAAAAAAGAGCTGTAGTAATCCTCAACTATTTCTACCTTTCTTCGACATTTCGGAGTAGTAATCGTCAAGCATTTAGCTTGATCTCAGACAGCTGAGAGAAGATAGATTTCGCAGAGGCTAGGAAGCAGAGTACTTTCTGCCAATGACATGGCAATTCATTTATTAATTGGAGCTAGCATTCAGAATTTTGTCAAAACTGATAATTCCTTGTGTAATCTTTTCATATATTTAGGTGATCATGTTGTAGATTTAATTTCTTCCAATTCCATGTATGTTAGAATTTGAGATCACAACCGATTCTCTTTCTTAATATCGCTTGACAAGAAATGAAATACATGCTCAAACCAATTTGTTTTCCATTTTCTTGAATTATTTGTGATGAAGGATTGATTTGGGTTAAAAGATTTGGGGATTTTTAGGCGTCGAATTTTGGGTGGGGCGGTTACTAGTTTTGGGCCTCTTTAATTAATTTGATTAAATGTTAGGATAGCCACTAGGATAGTGACACGTCATTAATGAAGCTGTTAACTGGGGTTAAAATTTAAGCCGTTAAAAATAAGGGTAAAGAAGAGCCAGAAGGTTGACGTCAGGGGCATTTTTGGTCCGAAAGGTAGATGAAGGGTAATTTTGTACCAATTTGCATAGTTAAGGGGTATTTTAGGCCTTTTTCCAAAGTTGATTCGACTACTTGTTAAAGGAGCTCCATTAATGGGAGCTAAGAAGGAGAAGAAGAGTAATTGGAGAAGAAGAGTGATTGAAGAATGTTTAGGAAGAAAATGTGGAATCTTCTTCTCTGTATATCATCTGTACAAGTATTTATACAAATATATTGACAGCTGTACTTCCACTAACTCCTACTAACAACTTTGTAACAACCATTAACTAACTAACTAACTTCATTAACTAACTAACTAATCTTCTTCTTAATTACTTATACTCAACACTCCCCCTCAAGCTGAGAATTGAAAAAAATGTTTTTCATTCCCAGCTTGTCAATTAGTGCCTTATGTTGAGGTTTACAAAGCCCTTTGGTGAGTAGATCTGCTAACTGTTCTTTTGTTCCAATATGTTGTGTTTGTATAAGTCCTTCCATGATCTTTTCCCTTACAAAGTGGCAGTCTATGTCGAAATGTTTTGTTCTCTCATGAAAGATTGGATGTGAGGCTATCTGGATGGCTGCCTTGCTGTCACAGAACAATTTTATGGGCAACTTCACTTCTAGTCCAAGCTCTGTGAATAAACCTTTGAGCCAAACTATCTCAGCCACTGTAGTGGCCATACTCCTGAATTCTGATTCTGCAGAGCTTCTGGAAACTGTGTTTTGTTTCTTGGATTTCCAGGAAATTACTGCATCACCAAACTTTACTAGGTAACCAGTTACTGACCTTCTAGACTCCACACATGCTCCCCAATCTGAATCACAATAGGCAGTCAGTTCTGTGCATTTCTTGCTTGGCATAAACAGCCCAAGCCCTGCTGTCCCTTTGATATATTTAACTACTCTGAGTGCAGCATCCATGTGAGACTGTTTTGGAGAGTGCATATATTGGCTGAGTACTTGAACTACAAAGGCAATATCAGGCCTAGTCATAGTCAAGTACAATAACCTTCCTACCAGTCTTTGATATCTTCTATGATCAGTCAATACCTTGTCTTCAGTATTGGAGTTTCTTTCTGTATACTCATCAAACATTGAAGAAGTCAACTTATGATTAAACTCCAGAGGTGTAGATATAGGTTTGCACCCTGCTAGTCCCAATTCAGATACCAGTTCTAATGCATACTTCCTTTGATTCATTAAAATACCATCTGCAGATCTGGAAAATTCAATTCCAAGGAAGTATTTTAACTCCCGATCCTTCATTTTGAACTTTTGTTGTAAGCTTTCTCTAACCTGTTGTATAAGTTGTAGATTGCTTCCAGTGATCAAGAGATCATCAACATATATCAGGATAATAAGGATATCAGCACCCATCTTCTTTGTAAATAGTGAATAGTCATAGTGAGACTGTTTGAAGTCCATATCAACCAGTGCCTTGGTTAGTTTTAGGTTCCACTGTCTTGGTGCTTGCTTAAGCCCATACAAAGATTTATGAAGTTTGCAAACCATAGATTTCTCCCCCTGGTTTGCAAAACCCTCAGGAATTTGCATATAGACTTCTTCCAGAAGATCACCTTGAAGAAAAGCATTATGAACATCCATTTGAAACAGGAACCAGCCACAGGAAGCAGCCAAAGCAACAACTGATCTCACAGTGACCATCTTGGCTACTGGAGAAAAAGTTTCAGTGTAATCCAAACCTTCTTGCTGATTATAACCCTTGGCAACAAGTCTAGCTTTGTATCTTTCAACACTACCTGAGGAGTTATATTTTACCTTGAATACCCATTTGCATCCAATAGAATGCTTATTTGGAGGCAAAGGAACAATAGACCAGGTGCAATTGTCCTCAAGTGCAGTGATTTCCTCCTTCATAGCATTTATCCATAAAGGATCCTGACAGGCCTCTGAGTAAGTAGAAGGTTCAAGGATGGCAGAATAAGCAGCAAGAGATGTTCTATAAGAGGGAGATAGATCAGAATAGGAGACATATTTAGATACAGGATATAAGCAAGCAGACTTAGCACTAGGAGTGACATAGTCATTTAGCCATATAGGAGGTTTTGAGGATCTAGTAGATCTTCTGAGGGACACAGGAACAGTAGGTGAGGAAATAACAGGTGTGGGATCAGTAGGTGGAGAAGAAGAATTAATAGGATTAGTAGTAGATGAAGAAGCTGAAGAAGATGAAGAGAATTCATCAGGAAGAGTAAGAACAGGAAATAAAGGACTAGGAAGTTCTTTAAGTGTTTGAAAGGGAATATGTCTTCTTTAAAGACTGTGTCTCTACTAACAAAGAAAGAGTGAGATGTTAGATCAAATAGTACATATCCTTTCTTGGTAGAGGAATATCCAAGATGAACAGATGGAATAGCTCTAGGAGCAAATTTGTCAGATTTCCTTGGATCAGTAGCATAACACAAGGATCCAAATATTCTGAGATGTTGTAATGAAGGAATTTTACCAAATAGTTTCTCAAAAGGAGATTTCCCTTTAAGAAGTATAGAAGGCAACCTGTTAATAGTATATACAGCAGTAGAAACACAGAAGCTCCAATACTTCAAAGGGACATAGGCCTGGAACCTTAAAGCTCTGGCCATGTCAAGGATTGACCTGTGCTTTCTTTCAACTACCCCATTCTGTTGTGGAGAATATACACAAGAACTCTGATGTAAAATACCATGTTCTTTCAGTAGAGTTCCAACTTGGTAATTAAAAAATTCAGTGCCATTATCAGTTCTAAGACATTTAACTTCTTTTCCAAACTGAGTTTTGATCATATTCAGAAAGTCTCTTATTACAGTAATTGAATCAGACTTAGTGGTCAACAAGAAGATCCAGGTATATCTTGACATATCATCTACCAAGGTGAGAAAGAACCTTTTTCCATCATGACTGGGAACTCTGTAAGGTCCCCATACATCACAATGCACAATGTCAAAAATAGAAGCAGAAGTAGAATCACTGAGATGAAATGGTAGTCTGGTTTGTTTAGCAATAGGACATATAGTGCAACTGTGTTCCTTCAAGTGCATAAGACTTTCTATTTTGTTTAAGATTCTAAGAGGTGCATGACCAAGCCTCATATGCCAAAGATCAGACATTGAACTGCCCTTATTTGAAACATATGAATGCAAACTAAGAGAATTATAAGAACTATGAGTTGCATTGAAATCTTCCTTCTTCAGATCTTGATTCTGCTCAGTCTCCAGTAGATACAGTCCTTGATCTTCCTTACCAATCCCCAGGACCTTCCCATTGAAGAGGTCCTGAAAGATGCAGAAATCAGGAAAGAATAGCACAACACATTTCAATTGCTTTGTCAGTTGTGACACTGAGAGAAGGTTATACTTAAAGTCAGGTATAAGCAAAACATTCTTCACTACTTTGTTTTGCAAGACTAATGATTCTCCAACATGACTTATAGGAACCTGACCACCAGTAGGTAGATTAACTTTTATGCCTTCCTTGCCATCTAGTACTTTACATTGGCCAATTAGTCTTAGGCTGTGAACCATATGGTTAGATGCACCAGTATCAACTATCCAATTGGATTTAGTTACATCAGACATTAGAGCTGTGATTATACCTGATGTACTGGATGTAGCCACATTTGCCATAGGATCTCCTTCCTTTCCCTTACTTAAGAGCTGAAGGATCTGATTGTATTGCTCAGGAGTAAACAATTGCATCCCTTGAAATCCTGTAGTGTTGAATGTTGCAGATGAGTCAGGAGCTTGGTTAGTATTGGGCTGATTTACTGCAGCTGTAGCATTATTAGCATGAGAACCTCCTCTTCTTTTAGGATATCCATGTAGCTTGAAACAAGTCTCTTTGGTGTGTCCTTTGTAGTGACAGAACTCACAGTACAGATGAGATTTGTTAGAGGCATAGGTATGTCTTCCATCATTTGAACTCCTCTGCTTGTATCCATTGTTGTTGCTACTCCCAGCTCCTGAGTTGATATTGTTGTTTCCTGTATTGTAGTTGTTTGATTGATGCAATCCATTGCCAGTTTGATGGCCACGAGCCATCCTGTTACTCATTAGTGCAGTCTCTGAATGAGCTTCTACAGGACATGAATTTGTACCACTTATCCTTTGACTTTCAACATTAATAATCATAGCATAGGCCTGATTAACATTTGGAACTGGTACTGTCATCAGAATCTGACTCCTAGCATGACCATATGACTCATTTAACCCCATGAGGAACTGCCAAAGTTTCTGAAATTGAAAATGTTCAACATATTGTTTTGATTCAGGACAGCTACATGAAGGAGGAGGCATTAAGGTTTCAAATTCATCCCAAAGCTCTCTCAATCTACAGAAATAGGATGAGACAGATGAAGTTCCTTGAGATAGAGTGACTATCTCTTTGTGAAGATAAAAAGCTCTTGAGGCATTCACTTTGTCAAACCTCTCTCGAAGATCTTCCCAGACTGTGTGTGCATCTGAACCATATATGACTGTGCTAACTAGATCCTTAGATACGGTGTTCATGATCCACCCTAGAACTATAGCATTGCATCTCTCCCACAAATCATGCAAATTCGATGGATACATTTCCTTTTTACAAGTTCCTAACAGGAAACCTAACTTGTTCTTCCCCAGTAGAACAAGTTTTAGAGATTTACTCCATAGAGAGTAATTTTCAGACCCTAGGAGTTGAATTGAGCTGAGAACAGCTCCTTGAGTATCGGATGGATGTATAAACAAAGGGTGATTGTGATCAATTTGTTGGATCTGACCTGAATTTGGAGCCCAACCTGCTGAATTTGGAGCCCGAGATGGTATTCCACCAGTTGCAGCAGTTCCTTCTGAAGCAGCCATGAAAAACGAAAGTAGAATTCACTTGTACAGGCTCAGGATGTACAGTGCTCTGATACCATGTTAAAGGAGCTCCATTAATGGGAGCTAAGAAGGAGAAGAAGAGTAATTGGAGAAGAAGAGTGATTGAAGAATGTTTAGGAAGAAAATGTGGAATCTTCTTCTCTGTATATCATCTGTACAAGTATTTATACAAATATATTGACAGCTGTACTTCCACTAACTCCTACTAACAACTTTGTAACAACCATTAACTAACTAACTAACTTCATTAACTAACTAACTAATCTTCTTCTTAATTACTTATACTCAACACTACTGTACAACTATATGAGTTAATACAGATGCCTTGTAACTTTCTTCAGGAATATGGGAATGGAATGATATACTCATGTAGATTGGAATGTGAACAAGTGAGCTAGACAGAGTTGTGAATATTCAATTTCAACTCTACTCGCTTATCCGTGGAACCTAAACTGCTGTTCAGTCGCTTCTGGATTCTCAAGAAAAATCTTGAAGTCAAGCTTAAATTAAGATCAAACTTTACTATTTTTAACCTTTCAGTGAAGTTTCTTATTAATTCTAATCAAATTCGCCCTCGATCATGCTATCAAATTGATCTCATTTCTCAGTGTTCAATCAAAAAAGTACTGAATAAAGTGAAATTTCAAAAATGTGTTTAAAGGGTTTGGAAGAAAAGAATAATTGGCAGACAACAACCGTAATGAAAAGGTGCGGCTTGGATTGGACTGGAGAAAAGAGAAGGAGAAGCCTGAATTAGGCAATATCTAAAGACAGGAAAAACATCACTGATGGGGAGAGGGAAAAGAAGCTTGGAGAAAGAGGTGAGGAAAGGACTGAGAAGGAGGCTTAGATCTGTTGAGCATTGAGGACCTGAGGTGGAAAATGGACACCCTAAGTGCTCAACTATTTATCTTTTCCCAAAGAAAAATACGGAAGAAATTCTTCATGAACAACATTTAGTCAAATGGTCTGATTAAACTGAGTTTGTACTAAATAAATGAACTTAAAGTTGAGCTTAAATTGGCAGAGTGAGTTTTGTTTCATGGACCATTCATTTCATTTTAATACACCTACTCATACACTATGAATATTCGGATTGTTTAAAAATCAACCTTTAGGTGTTTATTATTTTATCAGAGGGGTAGAATATTTTAATCTAAATTAGAGATCTGTGCACCCTGGGGGAGCTGATTCATGTCCAGACTCTTGAGTGCATGTTCTGCAAAGGCATATGAAGATCATAAGTCTATTCACAGATATGCCTAAATAATTAGCCTGAAGGATAGGGCTTAAGACATGTTCGTAATGTCTGTATCTCAGTCTAAAGCTTTTCTAAATTCTCAAAAGGACTTGTCTTTATGTAAATTTTGATAGTGTAATTTACTTACAGGATCATGATTATCCTGATGAAGAAAATGATTCCTTGGAGCCAAAAAATGAGGTCTCAAGACCAAAAGGCAAAGGTAAAGGCAATAGAAGTAACAAAAGCAGTGGGGATGCAGCAACAGGGAAAATGAGGATGTCAAAGGAAGAACAGCTTCGCCTGAAGGAAGAAAAGAGATATCAGAAAGAGGTAAGCCTTCCTACAGAAGCCTATTTATTCAGAGGAGGTTAAATAATTATTGCATATAATCAAATTTATATTCATAATTCAGCAAGAGAAATTGCAAAAGGCAGCCGAAAAGGCTGAAGCTGCTGAGCAGAGAAAGCTAGAAAAGGAAAAACAGAAGTGGGAAAAGGGAAAGTTTGCACATAAATCTATTGTAGCTAAGATTGACACTAAAGTTGTGGAACTAGGCTCAATTGGAGGTAGGTTTTTCATTTCTCTGTTAGTTTCTTCCCCGCCCCATGTGTCCTTTATTGAATATAATTGACTGTCTTACATGGCAATGTTACCAAGTTAGGCCATTTGCTAACAAGGCTTGCGGAGAAAGGTCTTTCCTACCAAATTAAATCAAATCCAATTGAAAAGTCTATTGTGTGGTCAATAAATGTCCCAGAGGAACTATCTAAGGTAACTTATTCTTCAGAAATTTGGCAGATTTCAATTAGCCTATCATTTTAAGCTACTCGACCACCTTTTAATTGTTGCTTCTATTGTCATATACTTAACTATTGTACCCATTTAACTTCCAGTGGAGTAATAGATGCATAATTGACTATATTTAGTGCTAAAATATTTTTGCAAATATTTGGGTAGTTAATCGTCACAACTCACAGCCCAATCTAGGGCGGAAACAGCCCCTTAGTGTGTAAGACACCAATGCAAGTCATTCCGGGGTTGTAAAAGAACTGGACTGAGTTTCCCTTGCTTCTAGGACTGTCTATATTTCCATGTTCAAACTGAGTTGCGTTCCACTATAACACTCACCAATATAAGTGATATCCTCTACTATCATTCATTTTTAACACAATAATACTATGTCAATCACCTGATACCATAAGGAGTTCTAAAGCATACTTCTAAATCTCACATCAACCAAGGTATGTAACAATTTTAAAGTTCAAAGTTTGAACATCGAAGCAATATAAATAAGTCATATCCGTCCTTTATTTTAAAGAACTTACTTGTGAGGAAAGGACTTGTCCTTATTCTTTGGTACAACAGACTCTATTAGTATGTTATCCCCTGAATAAATTTTCATAATAAAGTAGTATAAATCGTATCTATAAGTACTTCCTTACTTTTGAAATATAGAAGGTTTTATTTTCTTCACAGTTCTCAATCTGTGTCTCACAATTAAAGTTTTGAAATGAGGTGATCACATGGAAAATGGTATAAGGAACAACTTGTGAATAATACTTCACCTTATTTAACAAAAACACTGTCATATTTCCATATACTAGGCCAAGTAAAAGAATCAAGCTTGCATGTGAGTAGGTGTGGACCTATACGAGTAATAAAAGTGTCCTGGCTCTAGTAATTGAGTTTTTAAATGGTTACATAATTCAACATTCGTACTAAGAACAATATGAGATGTCTATTTGGGCTTTGAAAGGGTATGGTGCCGGAGTTAGGGTTTTGATAAATGTGCCAAATTGTTTTTCTTGTACTATGCAGAAGTTTGTCTTGCTGGTCTTTGATTTCATTCTTTTGAGCTTTCTACTTGTTACGTGTATGATGGAAATTGTGTATCCTTTGTGCTACAACAATATCAAGTTTTTAAATTGGTTCTCTAAAGCTAAGTGTAGCTATTTTTTCTCTTTAGCAATTTTTTGAGGTCCTTAGATTCATTACTTTGTGCAGATCTCATCTGAAGTTATTGATGTTCCGTATGTATTATTCATATTTGAGGCCGAAGAGTTTTGCAACCTTGTGAATAGCAAATCATTGATGAGTCATGTTTCCCGTGTTCAACGCCTTTATCCTCTTCATACAGTTTGTTATCTCACAAACAAGCTTTTGGCATACATCAACAAAAGGTTGACGGTAACTTCATTTTTGTCCTTTATCTAAACTCTTTTTCACTTTAAGTTCATTAAATTTCCCGACTAGATTGGGATTCGGGTGTAGTTGTTATTGCTAAGTTCGTTAATTTATTTTCTTTTGAATGTGTTCCTTTTTTTGCTCCATATCATACACACATATATATCTTCTTTGTTCTCCATTTGTAGAACTCCGCTGTCGTAATTTTCATTTTCAACGCTTTTTCTTCATGCCCGACGAATTGAGGTGGAGTACAATGGTTTTATTGTACAAGAAAAAAGGTGATATTAAAATTGTAACTATTATAGGGTATCAAATTATGAAGCCACACTATAAAAGTTGTTTGGTTGGGAACAAGTTATCCCGAGATAATTAATTTTGAGATAAGTTATCTTAGGATAAGTTATTCCACCTTATGTATGGAATAACTTATCCTATCACTAAGGAAAAAATGATGGGATAAATAAACTTAGGGCTACCTAATACCTCCAACCAAACATATGGATTATAATGTTTTATACCTCACACCAAATGATTCCTAAATGTCTGGCAGAGAGTGGTGGAAAAATATAAGAAAATAAAGAGGGATCTTCATATGGTGTTCATTGATCTTGAGACGGCTTATGACAAAGTTCCGAGGGATATCCTCCTCTGGAGGTTCTAGAGTCTAAAGGTGTCCTGATGGTGTATATTAGGGTGATAAGGGACATGTACGATGGAGCCAAGACTTGGGTTAGAATGGTGGGAGGAGACTCGAAGCATTTCTCTGTTGAGATAGAGCTATATCAGAGATTTGTGCCGAACCTTTTTCTTTTTGTCTCAAGGATGGATGAGTTGACATGGTTTAGGTAGGAGGAGGTTCCATCGTGTATGTTATTTGCGCATGATATAGTACTGATTGATGAGGTGCAAGGCTGAATTAATGATAGGTTGGACGTTGGAGATACTCCCGAGTCTAAAGCATTCAAATTGAGCAGGGCCAAGAAGGAAATATGGAGTGCAAATTTAGTGTTACGTTGGATGAAATACGCATGGACGTGAGGATGGCCACTCAACCTATTCTAAGAGAGAACTTTAAATATCTTGAGTCCATCATCAGCATAGTGGGACATCATTGATGGCGTGAGTAATGTAGTCAAAAGCGCGCTTTAGCCCAAAATGAGGCTCAAAATGCGCTGAGCGCTTCACATTCCTTTATGTGCGCTTTAATGTCATCATGAAGGTTCGAAGGCAAACTTTTCCTTGCCAATAAGCCTCTTCTGACGAAGCAGCACTAAACGATTGATATTTCACTTATCATAATTTCTTTCATCATATATTTGTCATTTGTGTTTATATTATTAGTCTTGAACTAAACATATATACTTGTATGTCTTTCTCCCTTTGCGCCTTTTATCATTAAAGCCCACACTTTATTTGCTTTGCACTTAAAGCCCTAATGGACCTTAGAGCTTTTTTGCGCCTTTCGCCTTTGATAACACACTAGATGTCACGCTTCGCATTGGAGTAGCATAGATGAATGGAGGCTTGCTTTTGGAATATTGTGTGATAGGAAGGTACCACCAAAATTTAAAGCTAAGTTCTACGAAGTGGTGGTTAGACCGGCCTTGTTATATGAGATGAAGTGTTGGTCAATCAAGAGTTCACATATTCAGAAGTTGCATGTTGCAGAGATGAGAATGTTGAGATAGATGTGTGGGCATACTAGGAGACAAAATTAGGAATGATGCTATTGGGAGAAGGTATGAGTAGCCTCTATGGCAGACAAGATGACAAAAGGTTTTGGGTGTGTGTGCAGAAGAGGTGTGTTAACGCCCCAATTCGCAGATGCGAGAGGTTGGATTTTAGGGGTTATGCGAAGGGGCAAGAGTAGATTGAAAAGGTATTGAGAAGAGTTGATTAGATAGAATATGGTATTGCTTCATATTATCGAGGACATGACCTTAGATAGAAAGGGGTGAAGGTCACTTATTAGGGTAGAAGACTAATAGGGGTAGAATGTTGTTTTGCCTTACGATGACTTAGGGTTTGTCACAAGACTAGTCATGTGACTATTGTCGCATTAGTTTGCTACTGGTATTTTTTTCTTTTACTTTCTTGTAGAATTTACGTAGCTCTTTGTTTTAGTTGCTATGTTATGTCTATTGTCTTTTTCTTTTTTTATTTGGGGCTGATACATCTGAACTGAGGATTTTTCAGAAACAACTTCTCTATCACCATGAGGTAGTAGTAAGGTTTGCATATAATCTACCCTCGTAAAATCCCACTTTGTGGGATTTCATTGGATATGTTGTTGTTTGTAACCTTCTTTTCTTTATGTATGACTGAAGATCTTGAATTTGACCATTGGATTGTTGACTGCATCTGTTTTTCCTTGTATAGAACTTTTTGTTATAGGTGCCTTTTTCTTTTTCAATGTTCTGATCTTTGTGAGACATGATAGAGAGATGATATAAAGTTGTGACAGATCATGAATTTAGCATTTCGCTGTTAATTATTATTTTTATTTAATGTTAATTGTTAAGTAAGATGGATTGAAGCTTTGAGAAGCGAATTGTATCACTCCTTCTGTCCAACAATAATTGTCCACTATTGATTTAACATAGAGATTAAGAAGCAATAAATGATAGGGGTAATTTTACCAAATTATATATAAGAGCCTATTTGGATTGGCCTTTGACTTATGACTTATAAGTCAAAAGTCAGGAGTTCAGATTTCTAACTTATATCTTTTGGTCCCAGGGACTAGCTTGAGTGGCAAAGGGTGGAGGATTTGTGGCTGAGGTCACAAGTTCAAGCCCCATACCACGCAAAGAGAAGCCTGGTATTTAAGTGGAGACGGGTAGAGGGGCGGACCCATTATCCACCGAGTTTGGAAGACTGTGGTTGGTCCAAAGGGCGAACCGCAGACGGATTTCTTGATTATCAAAAACAGAAAAACTTATGGATTTTGACTTAGTTTTTGTTGTTTTTCCTTAAAAATAATTGCTTCAAAACTCTTTTTAACTTTACCCAAACACAAAACTGTTTAAAAGTAATTTTGACTTAAAAGCACCTAAAATAAGCCAATCCAAATGGGCATTAAGTCACTAAATGATTAAGGTCAATTAAATCTGACTTAAAAATGTTGTGCCAAATCAATATGTTTTCTCATTGTATGTGCACACATTTTCTGTCCATGTCCTTTATTGCTTTTGGAAAATATGCTTTGAAATGAGTAGTGATTGAGTCTTATGCTAGTTATTCTACCTGAAGCAGAGTGTGTTAAGATTCAATACAATAACTAACAATTATGGGATAATAAAAAAAGTACAATTTATGTTCATTGCAAATGTGGAATATGTAATAAACAACTAAACTTCTACACTCTAAAGATCAATACTTTTCATTAATAAGAGTTGGGGAGTAAAAGTTTTATCATTTTCCGATATGCCTCTTGTATTTCTTCATTTTTAAATATTTCTCCTCCGTCTACAGAAAATTTATTCAAATCAAACTCGTATTCTGCCGCAACTTTGATTTTTGTATCTTCAATCTTCATTTTTTGAATCTTCAACTTTTAGTTTTGAGTCTTGAACTTTTTTATCCACAGTATTGGAGCCTTCAACTTTAAAAATATTAGAACTTTGAAGTTTTTTTTTGGATACATTATCAAGTTCTTTTTTGTTTCTCTATCCATTTCTTCAAAAAATAGGTTCATAATATCATTTGGCTATTGAGAGGATTTTAAAGTGATGCGAGTAGTAGAATAAGTAGAGTCCATTTACTCCTTCCGTCCAATGATAGTTGTACATTATACTACTTTGGGATGTCTAGCAATACTTATTCATTTTATAAAATCAATAGATAATTTAACTATTTCTATCCATTTTACCCCAATTTATTAGCAAATCAGATTTTTCAATACTTTGGAATTATAAGTCAAAGTTAGACTTTTAAAATCTAATAAATGGCTAAATACACGTCCCTCCATGTCCCTCCATTCCAATACCTAATAAATGGAGCATACTCCTTCCACTACTTGCATCACTTTAAAATCCTCTCAATTGCCAAATGATAGTATGAACCTATCTCCTAATTTGAGTTTCTTTTCATTCCTCTTTCTTTTTTTTCTTTGCCTTTGTTTATTTTGGGGATCAGCTCTGTGGGCTGATTTATTTGTGTGTACAGGTTCTATCTTTTCAATAAAATGGCCCATTGGGTCTTTAATTAAAAAAAGAAATTAACCTATTTTTTGAAGAAATGGAAAGAGAAACAAAAAAGAGCTTGATAATGTATCCAGAAAAAGAACTTGAAAGTTCTAATATTGTTAAAGTTGAACATTTCAATACTGTGGGTTAAATAGTTCAGGATTCAAAACTGAAAAATGAATATTCAAAACTGAAGATCAAAGTTATGGCAGAATGCTTGTTTGATTTGAACAAATTTCCTAAATAAGGAGAAGTAGTATTTGAAAATGAAGAAATACAAAAAATATTTCGTAAAATGCTAAAACTTTTACTCCCCAACTCTTATTAATGAAAAGTATTGATCTTTAGAGTATAAAAGTTTAATTGTTTTTTTCATATTCTATATTTGCAATTGAATCTTACCACTCTGCCTTAGTTAGAATAACTAACACATGACTCCATCACTAGCCATTTCAAAGCACATTTTCTTAGTTAGAATAACTAACACTTGACTCCATCACTAGCCATTTCAAAGCACATTTTCTTAGTTAGAATAACTAACACTTGACTCCATCACTAGCCATTTCAAAGCACATTTTCCTGAGGACAGACAAAAAACGTGTGCACATACAATGAGAAAACATATTGATTTGGCACAACAGTTTTAGTTAGATATAATTGATTTTAATCATTAAGATGACGTATATTTAATAGGGATAATTTGGTAAAAATTACTCCTCTCATTTAATACTTCTTAATTCTTTTGGCAAGTCAACAGCGGGCAACTTTTGTTGGATAGAGGGAGTATTAGGTATTGGAATGGAGGGACATGGAGAGACGTGTATTTGGTTAAAGTCTAACTTTGACTTGTAATTCCAAAGTATTGAAAAATCTGATTTAGTATTAAATAAGGGTAAAATGGGTAGAAATATGTAAATTATCCATTGATTTTACAAAATGGACAAGTATTGTTGGACATCCCAAAATTTTATATTGGACAACTATTGTTTGACGGAGTGAGTGAGTACAATTATGATGCACCTATTAGGTTTCTTATGGTTTTCTGTTGTAATGCTTTCAAACTGTGTATCTAATTGTTCTTTTTCAAGAAAGAACAAATAAGTAACAGAAAAGTCCTGAAGCTGAAAGATTGGAGCAAAGCCACCTTTGGGGAAATGTCCAACAAGAAGAATAGTTTACTAGAAGAGTTGGCAGGAATTGATCTGATAATGGAAAGTAGGGACCTAACTGAGGAAGAAATGATGGTAAGAGCAACCATTGTAGTTGAATTGGAAGATATGGCTAAAAATGAGGAGGCAAAATGGAGACAGAAATCCAGAGTGTTGTGGTTGAAGCAAGGTGACAACAACACAAAGTTTTTCAAAGAATGGCAACGGCTCACAGATGATTTCACACTATTGACAGACTAGTGGTTAGAGGAGAAGAAATAGTAAAACCTGATGAAATTAAGACTGCTATGGTTGAGTTTTATAAACGACTTTACTCAGAAGCAGAAAGTTGGAGGCGAGGTTTTGACATGATGGATAGCTCAACCATTTCACAAAAGGAATAAGACTGGCTTCAAAGACCTTTCTCTGAAGAAGAGGTGCTGAATGTAATCAAGTAATGTGATGGAGACAAAGCCCGGGCCCAGATGGTTTGGCGATGAGTTTCTTTGAAGTTTGTTGGGACACTGTGAAGGAGGATCTAATGGGAACTGTTCAAAACTTTCATCAGAAAGAGTTTTTTGAAAAGTCTTTCAATGCCACCTTCATAGCCTTAATACTGAAGAAAGCTGGAGCTGAGGAGCTTAAGGATTTCAGACCTATCAGTCTAATAGGAAGTGTCTACAGGATACTTTCCAAGCTTATTACTGAAAGATTGAAGTCAGTTATGGGGAAACAAGTAAACGAACACCAAATGGCTTTCTTAAAAGGTAGGCAGATTATGGATGCGGCTCTCTTAGCAAATGAATTAGTGGACTCCAGAGTGAAACAAAAAGTTCCAAGAATCTTACGCAAACTTGACCTAGAGAAGGTATATGAGCATGTTAGTTGGAAGTTTCTACTGAAGGTGCTTGAAGACATGGGTTTTGGTAAAAAATGGGTCAACTGGATACGTTTTTGCATCTCTAATGTAAAGTTCTCTTTGATTATCAATGGCAATAATGAAGGCTTCTTTTCGTCTGAGAAGGGGTTAAGGCAGGGTGATCCTTTGTCACCTTTTTTGTTTATCTTAGCTATGGAGGGGCTTAATCACATGATCAGGAGGGCAAGAACAAATGGTTGGTTAAAGGGTTTCCAAGCTCAGGTGCGAAGACATAGAGAAGATGAAAGGTGGGTCACTCATCTGCTCTATGTAGATGACTCGTTAATATTTTGCGAAGCTGAAGTATCACAGATCAGACATATTAGGGCTATCCTCACTATTTTAGAAGGTGTTTCTGGTCTTCATGTCAATTGGCAAAAGAGTTGTCTTTACCCAGTGAGCAAAGTTGATAATATAGACATGTTAGCAGGTAATCTTGGATGCCAGGTAGCTGCTTTACCCACAAAGTACTTAGGGATGGCCCTGGGTGCAAAGAACAAAGAGATAGGGGTTTGGGAGAAGTGCTAGAGAGATGTGACAGGAGTTTGGCAAGATGGAAGAGTCAATATTTGTCCTTTGGAGGGAGATCAACGCTAGTCAAATCTGTGTTGGATTTCCTTCCTCCTTATATGATGAGCTTATTTCCTATATCAAAGAGTATTGTGAAGAGAATAAATTTGCTCAGAAGAACTTTTTTGTGGAACGGAAACAAGGAGCAGAAAGGTTACAACCTCATAAAATGGGATGCTGTAACACTTCACAAGAAGCAAGGGGGATTAGGTATTAAGAAATTGAGTCTCCAAAATTCTTGTCTTTTGCAAAAATGGCTATGGAGGTTCTGCGCTGAGGATATGCCTTTATGGAAAAGAATCATCATTGAGAAATATGGACTTCAAGGTCACTGGATCACTGAAGATGTCCTTGGAACTTTTGGTTGTAGTGTCTGGAAGACTATTTGGAGAGACTGGCCCAAGTTTCAAGAAAATATTTAACTCAAGGTGGGTAATGGCTTGAAGATTGAGTTCTGGAATGAACTTTGGATTGGTGAAAGGAGCTTGAAATCTCTCTTCCCTGATCTGTTCCTCCTCAGTCAACAGACTAGGGCCACTATTGCTCAGATGTGGAGCATACAAGGTTGAAATTTCAACTTTAGAAGGGCCTTAAATGGTTGGGAGGTTCAAAGAGTTTCAAATTTGCTTATGGTGATAAATGATTTCAACGGAATTACCAATGCACCGGACAAACCAGTGTGGAAACTTCACAACAAAGGTGTGTTCTTTATGAAGTCATGCTATTGGAGAAGAAATACCAGCCAACAACAAATTAGGAAATGGCCTTGGAAGCTAATATGGAAAGCCAAAGTCCCCCTAAAAGCTTATTGTTTTGTGTGGTTAGTTTGTAGAAAAGCTTGTTTTACGCATGAAGTACTACAGAGAAGAGGTAGCCAAATTTGCTCAAGATGTTTTATGTGTGACCAGGATGCTGAAATTAATAGCCATCTATTTTACACTGTAAAATAGCTGCAAATTTGTGGAACATGTTCTTGAGTATACTTGGAGTGAGTTGGATGCTTTCCAAAACTACTAAAAGTATGATGGACTTCTGGAAAGAGATTGGAAGAAGAGAGTCAGAAGAGGACTGGTGGGAATTGATCCCTGCGAGCATCTGGTGGATATTCTGGAAGGAAAGAAATGCAAGAGGCTTTGAAGATAAAAGAAACAACATTCAAAAAATCAGAATGAATTGCCTTAGTCTTCTATATTTTTGGTGTAAACAGGATATGGTGAGCGACATAGAACTTTTTGTTGACTTTATAGGGAAATTGTAAAGCTCCATAGTCTAGTTCTTATGGCCTTATGTTTTTTTCCCTTGTGATGTAAGTGCTCACTCTCATCTTTGTTAGGATGATGGAATTATGTGAATATACTGTTACCCGTTTCTCAAAAAGAGTCCTGGGATTTCTTGGTTATAAAAAGCAGATGTTTAATTATTAATTGAAGCCAGGGTAAACAAGTAGTTGAAATAATTCTTGTGAGAAATATTGGAGAAGAATATTATTGAATTGTTGTTTACATTATTACATTGAGATCCTATTTATAGATACTATATTAGACTCCTTTTCAAACTAGGATACTATAATACAATCCTTTTCCAAGTAGAATTCTATATACTATTGTTATTCCTATTCCTATTCTAAGTAGGATTGTATTGACCTATTCTAATCTAACACTCCCCCTCAAGCTAGTGCATACACGTCATATGTACCTAGCTTGTTAAAAATGTAATTAATATGAGGATCGATGACGGGCGTGTTGAGATATCAACAAGTTGATCTTCCGGCTTCACAAAATTAATAGTCAACCTCGATGTCTTAGTCTTTCATGAATTTGGGAATTGCATTGTTAAACTTCCCAAACCAAGCTTGAGAAGATTGTTTTAGACCATAGAGTGATTTACATAATCGACATACAAGGTTACCAGACTCCTCCTGAGCAACAAATTCAAGTGGTTGCTCCATGTAAATTTCTTCCTCGAGATGATCACGGAGAAAAGCATTCTTAATGCTCAACTGATCAAAAGGTCAATGGAGAATGACAATATGGATCATCTTAAAATTGCTCCGAGAGTCATTTTAAAACTAATCGGAACTTGCTCATGTGCCGAATTATTAAATTTGATGGCTGAAAGTGATTACAAATTGGGAAATCAAATTTATATGGGTAGGGTTGAAATGATGACACGACCTGAGAAAGAGAATTATATGGGTAGGGTCGGAATGATGGCACGACCCTACTGGAAAATAGAAATTATATAGGTAGGATCATATTGACGGCATGACCCTATTGCAAAAGAGAAATTGTATGGATATGGTCAGAATGATGGCACGACCGTATGCAAATTAGATTTGATGAGTCACCGAAAAGACAAATGGAACCACGCAAATCAAATCTGAGTCACCAAAAAGACAGACAGTGCTATGCAATTCAAATATGAGAGAGTAGTTCGAACAATTCACGGTACTACGCAAATTGAATATGAGAAGTAGTCCGGAGAGATGCACGGTGCTACACAAATTGAATATGAGAAAGCAGTCATCGAAAAGATGGCACGGTGCTACACATAAATATGAAAAAGTAGTCACCGAAAAGATGACACGGTGCTACACAAATTAGATATAAAAAAGTAGTCACCGGAATGATGGCGCGGTGCTACCAAATACTGATAGATGTGAGGTTGGCACAAAACAACCCTAAAAATCACCGGAAATTGATGCACAATGACATGTTTGACTGAGTTTTCTTCCCTTGAATATGAGAATCATACATATATCGTTTACCCTACTTTTGTTAACATAACCATTGGCCAGACGGGTAGCATATATGGGTTATAGCCGCCCGCTGGCAGCGGAAGCTCTTTGATTTTCTACCAGATCATAGAAGCTCTGATACCATGTAAAATTGGGTTTTGGGCCTAATCACACCCCAAAAGCTAGCTCAAAGGGAGAAGGATTGCCTAAGCCTTATAAGGAGTCCACCCATCTCATTAACCACCAATGTGAGACTTTTTATCTTTCTTCAACACTCCACCTCACGCTCAGTGCTTAGCATCTGGTGCGTGGATAATTTTTAATTTTTGGGGGGCCCAACATTGGGTGAGATTGGGCGTGCTTTGATACCATGTGAGAAATATTGGAGAAGAATATTATTGAATTGTTGTCTACATTATTACATTGAGACCCTATTTATAGATACTATATTAGACTTCTTTTCCAACTAGGATACTATAATACAATCTTTTTCCAAGTAGGATTCTATATACTATTGTTGTTCCTATTCCTATTCTAAGTAGGATTGTATTTTCCTATTATATTCTAACAATTCTAACTGGAAGTTCATTTTTATTCGGTTTAATTTAGAAGTATACACAGAAATGCAGCTGTTCAAATTTGATTTGTTAGGCAACTCCTCTGGTACATGAACTTGTTGAGTTGCTATGACCTGGGTTTGTGTATTTCATTGTCCTCAATACACAAGGAATTTGCTGATTACAGAACGTAATTGTCATACATAGCATATCTGATACTTGTAACCAAATCCATGTAACATAGAACATTCTAATCTTGGGCATATATTTATTCTCTTTTTGTTGGTGGAATTCTGTGAGCCCCGAAAATGTTTGGTTTGTGAATATATTTTACTTTGTCATCATATTTTGTATAGGGGTTACACGGAGGGGTAGAGGTACACCGAAAAAGTATTTGGGGGAGGTGATAACTTCATCTCACCGAGGACACGACCTTAGATAGAAAAGAGTGGTGGTCGCGTATTAGGGTAGAGGGCTAATAGGCTAGTAGGAGTCGCTCGATATACGATTTTGTGATATAGTAGGTTAGTACGAGTAGTGATGTCTTCACATCTTATGTTGTCATTATTAGTCCTATATTTGTTTACTTTTATCGTATTTACATACTATCATTCACTTTTTATTATTAGTAATTCTGCTTTTTCCTTTCTGTTCCTTTTTTCCTCCCTTTTTTCCATTTCTAGTACCTTCTACTTATGGGGCTGGATTCTTTTAGATGAGGGTTTTCTGGAAACAACCTCTCTATATCTATGAGGTAGTGGTAAGGTTTGCGTACATTTTACCCTCCCAAAACCCCACTTGTGGGATTCTACTGGGTATGTTGTTGTCATCATATTTTGGCAAGTCTAAGCACTTCTTCTGATCCAAATGCTCTATGTTCAACGGAATGATTTTTATGTATATCTGAAAGAAACAACTGGTCAAGGCGTCAGGATCTCTAATACTTAAGATAACAGAAACGGATTCATTAGCTACAGTGCCTTATAATTGTTTCTGCTATTGGTGATAGGGAACAAGGACAATACAAGGACCCTGCTAATCATACTGGTTGGAAACGACCACTTATAGAGGAGGTTGTTGCAACACCGATTCTTGTAACTCTTGACTATGTTGCTCGGACTCTCCAAAATTGTCACTGCATCTGTGTTGGATTATCCAAAATACACGACTTTCTTAGTATCTGACATGCAACCATCGACATTTTTGAAGAATCTGAGCAACATAGATTAACAGAAATCATTATTTTATTCGTCTAAGCTTGAAATTGTGGTGTTATTCCTTGGGTATTGAATTCCTCTTTTCTTTAGCAGGTTCTGTCAAAATTAACAATTAACTTTGTTAAGGTGCATTCTAGGCACTGCGTTGATGAATCTGAATTAGCTGAACATGTAGCTGGACTGACTTGCAGCCTAGCTTCTTGTCAGTTTAGGTATGTCATCGTTATATATTCAGTGAACTTGTATTCTTGGACAATTTCCATATAAGCGACCATCTATGTAAATATCAACCTGTCAGGCTTGTAGTAGTTTGAAATAAAATTTGGGCTAGTTTATTGATTTGTACCAACTGAACTGTGAATGTGGAATTTTGTGTACTACAACCTTTTTGGCTTCCAAACTTCTTAATTAGGAAAGATTGGGGCTTTTTTTTACTACATCCTCTGTTCACTTCTACTTGTCCACTTTACTAGAAATAGATTTTCATTTTTACTTGTCAGTTTTGACATATCAAGACAGAAACATATTTTTTCCATGTTTTGCCCTTAAACATTAATTACTTATTCTCCAAGTCATTTTCCAAAACCTTAAGAATAACATCAACAAATATGGGTATTATGGCACGATACTTATGTCAATCTTGTTTCTTAAGGGAAGTGCAACGTCCAAACTGGACAATTAAAAAAGAGTGGAGTGAGTATGTTGCTTCCAAGAGGAAAATATTTGGCCACATTTTTACTTCCTTTTTGGATGAGTGTGCAGGTGGTACAATGATTTCAATCAGCAACGCTAAGCTTGTAGTTGTTTCTACTTATTTGATTTTGAAAAATTTATGAATTTTAAAAGGTAAAATATATTTTATTATTAACAATACCACTTGGACAAAAGTCATCCACATGGCAGCGAGTGCATCACACCTCCTCCTTGGGTTGAGATCGTCCATGGGGGTGAAGACTACCAAATAGCCAAGTATAGAGGGGTAATTAGGACACATAAATAGTTTAATTGTGCACCAAATAAGTGGTGCCAAGTTCAGGGGATCCTGAGATATTATGCTAACAAGTTTTTGATTGAGTAGCAGTTGTATACAGTTCAACTAAATATCTAGTGACATTCAGTATTTAACTAATGCAATGCTCCTGTGGTAATAAGCTGTTTCATATTCACAAGACATGTAAGTGAGCAAATGGAAAACTCAGAAATAATGCCACCATAACCATTTTTTTGTCTGCACGCTGAGAAAAAATAAACCTGACATAAAGTTATGAATTACTTATTTTAACATTTAGTTTTCAACATGAAACTCCACATTACATGTGTTCCTGGATAACTAATAAAACATTTGGTTTTCCGGTTTACAACTCTACAATAGCTAATGCAACAGTTGGTTAAGTGATGAACTCTGTATCATTAGTGGTGGCGTAATTTATCCGGGCATCCGTATGTTATTCTGTGGGGTAAAATGTGAAATAAATATACTTGTATTAGTTATACCTGATTATGATTTTGTAATGACAAATGCCCTAGAAGTAGGCAATCGTTGCATAACAATTTCTGTATTATTATTCATGTGTAAAAATCCCTACATTATTGTTGGTTGAATAGAAATTCTTACATCATTATTTCACATTGCAATCGCTTTATTGTTGCCCATCAAATTTAAACAAAACAATCTCTTTAATATAATCCTTGTATAGTGAATCCGTGAGTCAAATGACCCCTTAGTGCGATGCTTCATAATCTGAGAATTATAGAATATACACATGTTTTATATCTGCTAGTATTTACATATAAATGGATCTGAAACCTTCATGAGTCATTATTAACCCATTCCTTCATATTTTGGGATGAGATTGACAGTTTCTCTATTAAAAAGTCAGCTGGCCCTTAAAGAGGTTTGATAGTTATTCATAAGGTAGATGTAGGGTTTGGTGTTTCTTGATCATAACTTCCCATCAATAGTATTATCCTATTTGATAGTTTGTACCATCCAAATTTGTTATGGTATTGGTTTATTTGTCAAACCCCTTGTTTCTTCATGTTCAATACTCCGAGTCTAATAATTACTATTTCTAAGAAAAAAAATTGCATGTCATTTGTTGGAGAAAATTTTCTTGTATATATGATTACCTGATGTTACAGATAGCATTTATATAGATAAAAAAGCATCAAACCCGGTGTAATCCCTCAAGTGGATATGAGGAGACTTAGCCACCATGCTTTAAAAGGTCTTCAAGTGATCCTCTTCTTCGGGAAACTCTAATTAGCTATCACCAAATCAGAAGTTTTTCAAAGTTTAAAAGCGACATTCCTCCTTTATTGCCGTCTCCAAAACCAAAGCCGTTGTGCACATCATATATGCTCTCGAAGTTGTTCCGATATGGCTAGGCCATTGAAGTCTCCTCCTATGAACAACTTCTCGGTGTGCAAGATACCTCTCACTACTTTGTCCAAATCCTTCCGTAACCACTTTCTTACCTCTTCGTCCAAGCCCGCTTGAGACGCACATGCACTAATTAATTCAAAGTTAGAGACCTGTAATGACTAGCCTTATCACCATCAACCTGTCATTCACCCTCCTAACCTCTAGCACTAACTCCTCAAGCTTCCCACCTACTAAAATGCCTGCTCCATTCCACTCGTCAAGCCACTTAAGCAAGCACCGCCATTTAAACCTGTCTACATCCTTGCCCTTATTTCCCACCCATTTGGTCTCCTATAGCATGTTATACAGATAAATGCATACAAAGTAAAAGTCAACATATGGTCTCCTTAGCTCCAAGTGCGTCATCTATAATGTATATCCCATAAGAGCTTATGACAGTAATGTCAATGTTAGTTTTTAGGTGTCTTGATAATCAATCACGTCCTGAAAAAAAAACAATTTTGTTGAAATAAATTTGTTTTAAAATTAGAAGTTGTGGAGGATGTAATTGTGGTGTAAAGGATATTAGTAAATGAATGAATGCGAAATTATGCCTTACAGCAAAATGCTTTTGAAGATAATAAATGAAAGAGTATCAATTCCTGGTTCATTTCCTAGGGACTTATCCTCCACTGCTAATGGAATGTGGCCAGGGAGAGTACTTTACTCAGTTGAATGGAAAAAGTCGTTTATATCCTTTCTGCTCTTGGTTCAAATGAGTGTTGATGCTTGAGACATTTCAATATGCAGGTGTCTGGACTTCAGTTCTCTCTGCCTAGATTAAATAGAGATGATAAAGAAGTCAATGTTTTCTTACTGTTTCTGGTCTCATATGTCATTGCTAAGATGTTCTTGGTTTTTTCCACAGAAAAAAGTTAACAAGACTATCTGTTAATGCAAATGGTTCTCTTATATCCAAGGACTGCGTTGACAAGAACCAGATAAAAAAGAGCCCATGGTAAGTGCTTGTGCTGTTTCCCGTTTTAGAAGTTTGGATATCCTCAATGTCCATAAACATGTGTAATGGACAAAAACTGCATAAGTTTTCTGGTTAAATCCCGAGGCTGTGAATCACTCACTATCTTGGCCTCAATTGTTCTCTTAATACAAATCTTTCTTTGGTTGAAATAATAATGAATCTTCCTTTTTTTTTGGGTTTCATTAAAACTTATACTGCCTTGAGAACCCTTCTAATTGAACTGTCGTC
Organism: Solanum rostratum; assembly: GCA_029948455.1. Classification (NCBI taxonomy): domain Eukaryota; kingdom Viridiplantae; phylum Streptophyta; class Magnoliopsida; order Solanales; family Solanaceae; genus Solanum; species Solanum rostratum. The sequence continues at coordinate 7,378,295 of CM057053.1, read as the reverse complement.
GTGTTGCTAAGCTTGTGCATTAATCTTTTAGAGCTTATTGAAGCAAGCAGGGAACATTTTCGAAGTTAGTCTAGTCAAAATCTGCAAATTTGTAGTATCTCTATCTTGAGTTATGTCTCATTTTTCTGTTTTTCTATGTACTTATTTTATCAGCACTCCTGATTAACTTGGATAGATATCCATCCTTTACTGCTGAATTGTACCGTCTTCTTCTGCTTCATTTGACTCCAACAAGGATGTTTGATTTATGATCCCAATTTAGCAAATTTTGTCTTGGCTTCTTTCTACCGTACTATGGGGCTTCTACTTGATCCGTAGTTTCAAAATGGTTAATTGTGTGTTTAGTAGTAAAAGTAAGCTACTTCAGCACTTAATTTTTAGAACTTACCCACTTTTAGAAGCATACACCCATTTTCCCACCTTCGATGCTAGGGTAGTGGTGGCTGCGGCGTTATTATTGGATTGTTGTCTCTTGCAGGTTGAAAGCATTGGTGGCTATTCCAAAGGTTCAGCCACGATTTGCCATTGCCATATGGAAGAAATATCCCACAATGAAATCTCTTTTGCGTGTTTACATGGATCCAACTAAATCAGTAAGCAATTAAATTTTCTCCATCCGCTTGTCAAAGTTTTCTCATCTACTGATATCACACTGCGACGTCTGGTTCACTATTATTACTTTAATGGCTTTGCATATATGGGACGATAATATCAAGAATGGTACTTCCTTTCATTGTCACTCCAAACACTTGCTACAATCTGTAATTCCAAGTTCTAGCCAAGTATGATTCTGGCTATTAACAGTGGCTAAGGGAGAGAAAAAGTAGTGATGCAGTGGTCTTGTTACAGCATCCCTCTTCCTTTCACCAGTGTATTCAATTTAAGATGTTGGATAATATGACGACCTTTCTATGGAGGGTGAAAATTTCTTCAAAACCAGCAATAGATTACATATGTTCAGTTCATCTGCGGGGACTGAGTGTGTTTAAGAAATGTCATTTACAAGATGGCAAATTACTTTGTGGATTTGGTATTCTCTGGTAATGTAATTCATTCTTGTTCAATGAGGGTTATATTATGCAAGGTGCCATTCGTACGTTTCAATTCAAACCAGATCTTGATAATACTTAATAATGAAATATTAAGGTAACATCCCTGTTCATACGATTCAGTTCCACTTGCTTCATCATACTTCTTTAGTTTCTTAAGCAAATAACAGTGAGTGGAAGGTTGGGTGTTGATACATGTCATTCTGTAATTTTATGGATCCTTTGGGTACAAAATTAGTTCCCAACACATTTTTATTCTTGAAAATTTTCAGGTTCATGAGAAAGAATTTCTGCTGAAAGATTTGAGAGTGGAAGGGATGTTAGCAGATGACAGAAAATTGGGAGAGATTTGTTCAAAGAGAGTTTACAGAATATTGATGGCTCAATCCGGAAGCAGCAAGACAGATGACATCGAGTGTGGAGCTGATTTCTTCAGTCAGCAGTCTGCTGAATGATATGGAATCTTTTGTGACATTGGTGATGTCTGAATAATTTGCGCATACCTTGACTAATTCAGTGGATCCAAGGCAATCTTGTCTACCAAGACTGTCAGGTCGACTCACCAATTCTTGTAGTTGGGATTTGGTCCCGGGATCTCCAAGTTGCTACTCCTATTGCCTCAACCATTTGGCGATCGACTTGAGCTCAATGATCTATAATGTTACTTAACTCTGTAACATGCTTATCTGTTCTAAGTGATCCAAAACTATGGGTGTTATGTACATGCTTCATATCAAGTGGGTTAGGAAAATAATATTATGATTTATAGTTCTTTCAATTTAGTTTTTACCTATGAAATATATCTTAAAAGAAATTAAGAAATCGATGTCAAGTTTCATCAAGAGTTGATGCACCTTATTAATACCTTGATGGCAGGAAATTGAAAGTTTCTTAATCTTGAAGTTTAGCTAAAAGATAGAATTGATTGTGCTACTTAATCACTATTTGCTCCTATTAAGTGTTTCAATGTTCATGTTGTTAGAGAAAAGATGAAATCCATAGAAAATAAATTTAGTTCATTTAGGGTATTTTGTAGGACTATAAAAGTGTAGAATTATTAATTTACTTTGAATTTGTACCTTGTCTATCGCTCTTTATCGAGAGAACTTGAAATTTAATATGAAGGGTAAATATATAATACGATTACGTTTATCCAGCTATATTCTTTGATGTTTACAGAAATGTCAGATTAATAATATTAACAAGTGAAAGATTATCTATTTGATGATATTTTATTCAAAAGATCTACTTTTTGAATTTTTCAAATATGTAATAGTTTATTTTAATACTGGACACATAATTGTCATGGGCAATCTTGATATTTTTGTTTAACTATTTCAATTAATTGTTGTAATTCTAAAAATGAAAAATCAAGCTAGAAGCTTATATGGTCATTAAATTTGGGTAATCGATCATTATGTTACTTAATTTTATTTTGTCTTTCAAAAGTTATTAAATTATATCAAATTAGCTTCCCTAGACATTATTTGCTGAAATAATTTTATTTTTACTTGTCATTATTTTGCTTTTTGAGGTCAATTCAACTAAACTTCAAAACTAAATTGAAGTAGTTAAATTTAATATTTAAAATCTAAAATTTAGATGGTTGAAAACTACATAAAAAAATGCTATAAGTTGCAATCTTTTTCATATTAATATGATGAAAAAATATATCTTAAAATTTTGGTTAAAGTTCATATAGTTTGATATCAATAAGTCAAATAGCGACAAGTAAAAGTGAACAAAGGAAAATATCTATTTAATGACGTAACAATTATAAAATTTTAGAGAAAAGATATCTTACGATTTTAAAATCAATATTTAACTATTAAGTTCTCAGTTTACATGCGCGCACACGTATATATATTGTTGTTCTTTAATTTCTTTTTGTTTTTCTTGTTATTCTTCGTTAATCAATTTAATAAGATATGGTCTTAAATATGAATATTTTAGGTATGTTAATATACTAGAATGGATTTTTTTTTTTAATAATTGATTACACTATCTTATTTTAACAGTTTCGTTTTATTTTTATTTTTCTCTCTCTTTATCATTATCTTCATTAACAAAATACTGTTTCGAATATGAGTATTTTAGATTGTTTAGACTAGTCAAATGGGGCATTATATCCCTTCTTCTATTTCACCACAAAGTTAAGAAATATACCATTATCTTTATTTGGGTGCGCTTTATCCCGAACGTGAAATTTCTTATCGCGAATTCAAATTTAGTTAAACTTCAATATAGGTACCGAATATTGGGTGAAAAAAAATACTATTCCCTTGTTCTTAAAAAAATTAAAATAATATTTTTATATGTCATAACAATTTACTTTTTAATAAAATAATTTTATACTTACGTTTCATTTATTCTTTCTAAATTCTCGTATGGAACCACTGCTCCTATCTTGCTGATCTAAAGGACCCCAATTGGGCAATGGTTTTCGAATCAAGAATTTGCCGCCTTTATAGAAATCCTCTTCATCACCTACAATTCAGATTTTCTTCTCCGATTTTCAAGATTCAAAATAACCTCTTTTCGAGCTCTATATCCAACTATATTTCCTACACAAACGTCCTTTCACACCTTTCCAAAACCAAGTCTTTAACCCCAGGTCTTCAAATCCAAGCCCATTTAATCAAACTTGGGTTATCTAATCATAGTAAATATAGGAACCATTTAGTTAATTTGTATTCAAAATGTGGTATTTTTGGTTGTGCACAGAAACTGATCGACGAAAGTCCTGAACCAGATTTGGTTTCTTGGTCATCTTTGATTTCTGGGTATTCCCAGAATGGTTTAGGTAAAGATGCTATATGGGGTTTCTTAAAAATGCATTCTTTGGGTCTTAAATGTAACGAGTTTACTTTTCCTAGTGTGCTCAAGGCATGTTCTATTGAGAAGGAGCTTTTTCTGGGTAAGCAGCTACATGGGATTGTTGTGGTTACAGGATTCGATTCTGATGTTTTCGTTGCAAATACTTTGGTTGTTATGTACGCGAAATGTGGTGAGTTTGTAGATTCTAGGATGTTGTTTGAGGAAATCCCGGAAAGAAATGTTGTGTCTTGGAATGCGTTGTTTTCTTGTTACACACAAAATGATTTTTTTAGTGAGGCGATGTCCATGTTTCATGACATGATTGATAGTGGAGTTAGGCCGGATGAATATAGTTTATCTAATATACTGAATGCTTGTACTGGGTTAGGAGATATTGTCGAAGGAAAGAAAATACATGGGTATTTGGTGAAGCTCGGCTATGATTATGATCCATTCTCGTCTAATGCACTCGTCGACATGTATGCAAAGGGGGGAGATCTTAAGGATGCCATGACAGCTTTTGAGGGAATTGTGGTACCTGACATTGTTTCATGGAATGCTATTATTGCTGGTTGTGTTCTTCATGAATGCCAATGCCAGGCTATAGATATGTTGAATCAGATGAGAAGGTCAGGAATTTGGCCAAATATGTTCACATTATCGAGTGCTCTCAAGGCTTGTGCTTCACTAGAGCTCCCTGAGTTGGGTAAAGGGTTACACTCTCTTTTGATAAAGAAAGATATCATTTTGGATCCATTTGTGAGTGTTGGTCTTATTGATATGTATTGCAAGTGTGATTTAACCAAGGATGCGAGGTTGATCTATGATCTGATGCCCGAGAAGGACTTAATTGCGTTGAATGCTATGATCTCTGGTTACTCGCAGAATGAGGCAGACGATGCATGTCTAGAGCTTTTTATTCAGACATTCACCCAAGGAATTGGATTTGATCAGACAACCTTACTTGCCATTCTCAATTCTGCTGCAGGCTTGCAGGCTGCCAATGTCTGCAAACAAGTCCATGCACTCTCTGTGAAGTCAGGATTTCTGTGTGACACCTTTGTAATAAACAGTCTTGTTGATTCTTATGGAAAATGTAGCCAGCTGGATGATGCAGCTAGAATTTTTGATGAGTGCTCTACTCTGGATTTGCCATCTTTTACCTCTCTTATAACAGCTTGTGCTCTAGTTGGTCAAGGTGAAGAAGCCATGAAACTGTATCTGAAGTTACAGGACATGGGTCTCAAGCCAGACTCATTTGTTTGCAGTTCTCTCCTAAATGCATGTGCAAATCTATCAGCATATGAGCAAGGAAAACAAATACATGTTCATGTGTTGAAGTTTGGGTTCATGTCAGACGTGTTTGCAGGTAACAGTCTAGTTAACATGTATGCCAAGTGTGGAAGTATAGAGGATGCTAGCTGTGCTTTCTCTGAGGTTCCTAAGAAAGGTATTGTTTCATGGTCGGCAATGATTGGAGGACTTGCCCAACATGGACATGCGAAACAGGCACTTTATTTATTTGGTGAGATGTTGAAAGATGGTGTATCTCCAAATCACATAACATTAGTTAGTGTCCTTTATGCATGTAACCATGCTGGCTTAGTTGCAGAAGCCAAGAAGTATTTTGAAACAATGAAAGACTCATTTGGGATTGAACCAACTCAAGAGCATTATGCATGCATGATTGATGTCCTGGGCCGAGCCGGAAAATTAGATGATGCTATTGAGCTGGTAAATAAGATGCCTTTTGAAGCTAATGCATCTGTCTGGGGTGCGCTTCTGGGTGCTGCAAGAATCCATAAGAACGTAGAGGTAGGGAAACATGCTGCTGAGATGCTTTTTAATCTTGAACCAGATAAATCTGGCACTCATGTTCTCCTTGCAAATATTTATGCATCAGTTGGGTTGTGGGGAGATGTCGCAAAAGTAAGAAGATCCATGAAGAACAGTAGAGTAAAAAAGGAACCTGGTATGAGTTGGATTGAAGTCAAAGATAGTATTTACACATTTATAGTTGGAGACAGAAGCCATCCGCGAAGTGATGAAATATATGCAAAACTGGAGGAGTTGGGGCAGCTAATGGCTAAAGCTGGTTATGTTCCTATGGTAGATATTGATCTCCACGATGTAGAGAGGAGACAAAAAGAGATTCTTCTTTCCTATCATAGTGAGAAACTAGCTGTTGCATTTGGGCTGATTGCTACACCTCCTGGTGCTCCTATTAGAGTGAAGAAGAACCTTCGGATTTGTTTGGACTGCCATACAGCATTTAAGTTCATTTGTAAAATCGTCTCTAGAGAGATCATTATTAGAGATATTAACCGGTTCCACCATTTCAAAGACGGCTCTTGTTCATGTGGGGATTACTGGTGATATATGAATGTGTACCATGCCTACCCATATAATGTCCATAGTTCCTATTAGTATGCATGTCGTTGAAAGACTCGAAACATTTGATCATTTCCTCCGCTGAATTAACTCCGAGTGCGACAAAGTTAGGCAACTCTAAGAGGTCAATCAAGGTATATCTTTTGAAATCCCCTGTTACTAATCAAACTTCAAATGTTTGCACGTTTTCCCATGAGATGCAGGATTAACTTTTTAAATACACACCATGCGTTTTTGTTTTGGTAACTGCAATAAATTGTGGCCCCTTTTCTATTGGTCTTTCTTGCAATTTTTTTTGGATGCAGTAATTGATTCTATTCATGGCATCAAGAAGATGCATAGTTACAAAAGAGTGAGCACTAGTGTGTTATCTCTAATACACTATCATTTAGAAAATTAAATCTAAAAAGCTACCAGGGGAATCCATCGGGGACAAGAAAATGCAACTATATAAATACAAAAGATGTTTAGCTTTGAGCATAGACTGGCTAGTTGAGAGGCCATCAAAACATCTTCTATTTCTTTCATTCCATATAGTCTAAAAGATGGAAGCTGGTATCATCTTCCATATCTTTCTGATGATGCTGTTAAATTTCCAGTGGTTCCAGCATTCGAAACTTCCTTGATAGTGTTAGGGATTTCCCATTTGAGGCCAAAAAGGGTGAGGAACATGTGTCGTAATTAAGTAAAATTAACATGGATTTATATATATGTGTATATTATTAATGATGTATCAATTTTTTTTTATCTATTTGTGTTGTTTAAGTTTCCTCAATTGTGAGAATTCACTGTATGTTGTTGTTGGTGTTGTTATTGTTGTGTAGTTTAAGTTTCTGTCAGATGACTTTTTGTCTGTCTATATTAAGGTTAGTAATTTATAGAGATAATGCCCTTTTCATAAGCTAATTACATTGAAAAGAGTATACTCTACTACAGATAATTTTCTCATCATTTAGAATGGTTTTGGATAGAAAGATCTTTGATTCATTTAACTTATTCTTTCTTATTTTGATTAGTTTTATCAGTGTGGTGACAATCCTCTAAACAAGATGACAACGACAGCAGCAATTTGAAGTCTTGTTGATTTCTATGATCGTTCTCAGTACTGCTACTTAGCAAGTAGAAGAACTTTCTGAAGTTGTACGTTTTAATGTACCAACCTTTATCTTTGATTTCTTCATCTGTCTAATTTCTTTTCTCATGAAATGAGTCTGTAATAGAAAGGAACAGTGCTAGATTCCAAGGGTAGCTAGGCTAGTTTCTTTGTGCAGTTCTACACTGTAACCAAATGTTTGTTTGTTAATATTTCAAGAGAATTTGGCTATTACTGACTGAACGTTGTGATCTGCTCGCTGGTCTCCGTCTGCATTAGAACCATCTACTTTAATGTGGGAACCAAGTATAGTTCCATCCAGGTAACTTATTTCTCCTTTGTGGGATTTTTAACTTGACCTCTCAATCCTTTTTCTCCTACAAGAAATATTACATTGCAACATATCCAACACCAAGCAAAAAAATGCTCTCAGACATGCTTCCCAATGCTACTCTCTCTCCTACTTACTAGGAAAGAGAGTCCCTTATTTCCGGTGGTCACCGGGACCTTCCCAGCCCCCACCATCCTCATCATCTCTTTCTCAGCTAACTCCTTACGAGTTCGCTTTCTTTCTCTTTCCTGCTGCCTAACTTCTCAAATGGATAATTTCATTTATTTCGCGACCGGCTTTAAATCCTTCGACATAGAAAGAATCATGCGTACCTCTGGAATTTGGTACGAGTGGACTGAGAGAAGTAGAAATGGAATTACAAGGGCAAGATTTAACAAGGGATCCATGGAATTGATAGTAAGAGTTCCAAGGGAAGCTTCTCGTACAAAAGGTAATTTCGTGCACAGGTGGAGGAAGACAGAGGATATAGAAGAAATCTACTGTGCCCGGAATTATAATAAGTACGGAAGATACATAAGTTTGATAACTGTGAGTGGAAGACGAAGGGGTAGTGCTGATAATCCCAGATTTAACTTAAACTCAGGGTGGGTAGAGCTTGCAGATAAGGTGGCCAGATTTATAAATTCTCACAAGCTGGATAGTTTTCCAGAGGTGTTTAGAACAATGTTTTGAAAAGCGAGCTCCTCTCGCCAAAGGCGACGAGGCAAGGCGAGGTAGTGTGACTCTCACGTGTCCTCTTTTAATGGACTTGATGAAGTTAAGACCCTTGCGAAAATTTTTATTCAGGCACTTAAAAATTGGGAGCAGAATACCAAGGAGACATCGACCAAGATTGACGAAGCTGTCAAAGAAGGGGAACCTTATCTTCACCAGGATCAGTCGAATGTCAGTGATAGTCAGGAGCAACCAGAGATAGAAACGACAATTCCTACAATTTCTCAATCTGTTGCTAGAGAAAAGGAACTGCAAATTCAACAAGTTCTTCAACCCAAACCAGTTGATGTTCAAGACCCAGTAGATTTTGAAGTTATGGAAACCGAGGCTCCAAGTTGAGTGAATTCCCATATCCTAGAGTTAAGCAATACCTACGGGGTAGCTTTCGAGGGTTTTGAAAAAGAAACTTTGGAGCTCCTGACGAGAATCAACGAGCGGAAGTCGGATTTGGAAAAAAAGAATCAGAAAGGCACCATAACTCAAAGAGCAGAAGTATAGGCAAAAATGAATTAAAAAATCTTCAGTCTAGTCTGAACAAGGAAGTGGAAGGGACAGGGAGCAGGGGGAAAAATCTCTTCTTGATTTTTAAATGAAAGTCAAAATTGTGTCATGGAATGTCAGGGGGCTCAACAATGGGGAATCAAGGAATTTAGTCAGAACTAGTCTACTTAAATAGAAAGCTGATGTGGTATGTTTATAGGAAACAAAATTGAATAAAGAAGCAGAGAAGATGGCTTCCAATATTTGGCCTAGTAGATGGATGAGATGTGGATCCAAAGAAGCGGACAACGCAAAGGGGGAATTCTTCTAATGTGGGACAGCAGGGTTTGGAGGGGTACCAGGGTTGAAGAAGGAAACTATTCTATTACCTACAGCTTTGAAGGAACGCAAGATTCTTTTAGTTGGTCATTCACTGGTGTTTATGCTCCTCATACCAGGAAGGAAAAGCTTGAATGTTGGGAGGAATTGGCAGCTATGAGGGGTTTTTGTGTGTGTGTGTGTGTGGGGGGGGGGCTATGGGTGATAGGGGGAGACTTTAACACAGTCAGGAGAATGGGGGAAAGAAGAGGTTGTTCGAGAACCACCAATATCATGACTGATTTCTCTAGGTGGATTGAGGAACTTGAGTTACATGACCCTATCCTAGTTGGGGGTAAGTATACTTGGGTTAGGGGCCAAACCACTGAAATAGTGCAAGATTGGACAGATTTTTATTTTCATCAGAGTGGGAGGAGAGTTTCAAGAAGATCAGACAAAGAATTTTGCCTAGAATAACCTTGGACCATAACCCAATAATTTTGGAGTGTGGTGAATGGGAAATAGGCACCCATATTTTAGATTTGGAAACTGGTGGCTCAAGATTAGGGGTTTCAAGGAGATGGTGCAAGAATGGTGGAATGGGTTTAACGTAGAGGGATGCCCGGATTACAAGCTATGTATCAAATTGAGACTACTAAAACAGAAACTGAAAAGCTGGAGTATAGTGAATTTTGCTGTGATGTTTTCCAGAAAAAGCAAATTGCTGGAAGAGTTGTCAGGTATAGATAAAGCTCAGGAAGTCAGAGAACTATCGGATGAACAATTGATGGTCAGTGCAGCTATCCTGGTAATTGGAGGCAAAAGTCAAGAGCCCTCTATTTGAAGGAAGTGGATAGGAACACAAAGTTTTTCCAAAGGCTAGCCACAACCCATAGAAGATACAACACTATTGATAGGTTGGTTGTACGGGGAGAAGAGATCCAAGAAGCTGAGGATATCAAGAGTGCGCTACTAGATTTTTACTCTAAGCTGTATATTGAGACTGAAACATGGAGACCCTCATTTACACTTAGAGTCTGCCCTACAGTCACCAATGAGGAGAATGAATGGATGCAAAGACCATTCACAGAGACAGAGGTGCTGCAAGTTATTCAGAGTTGTGATGGTGACAAAGCTCTGGTCCTGATGGATTTTCTATGCAATTCTACAAAGTTTGCTGGGAAACCCTGAAGGAAGACTTGATGCATACTATTCATAACTTTCACCAAAGGGGAGTTTTTGAAAAGACTTTCAATCCACTTTTGTGGCATTAATTCCAAAGAAGCCAAGGGCTGTTGAAATTAAAGACATCAGTCCAAAATTCAAGAGGTAATAGATGTAACCTATTTGGTTTACAAGCAGCCGCCTTTAGTCTTTCCCATCGTGGTGACTGAGTAGATATCAGGCGAGAACGACCCTTATAACCTGCACCCGCTAGCCTTTGTAAAGTTGATATTTCTAGTGTGGATGGCAAGTGAGTGCCAACTTTTCAAAGAGATATTTGGATCCATCCTTGTGAACAGGAGAAAGGAATATGTCTTGAGGGTAATGTCGGAGCCCAACTTCCAAATATTCTATTTTAGGGAAAAGGTGAGTGCCTAGCACGAAAGATTGCTTTACTAAGTAAGATAAGGCAAGAAGCAAGGGCGCAATAGCTGCACGAAAGCCGTTGCTTCTTGTTTGTGAGAAAGCGAAGCAGGTGGGTGGACGAATCACCAACGAACTAGCCATTCGTCAGAGAGGAGAGGACTAATCTTCGAGCTTTTGGGCCTCGCAAGGCAAGTGGAATATTGTTATTGGAGTGTAGGGTCCTTGATACCTAACATAAATAATGCATGAAAGGATCCTTGAATAACCATAAGGTAACCTGAAAATCCTTAGCAAAGACTTCTACAACACGTTTTATTTTTCCATATAAATCTCTTCGTTCAAGAAGGGTTCTCAGAGATGTTGATCATAAATGAGAAGATTGGTTTAGTAGAAAGATGAAAGTGGATGTTATAGCTATAGGGTGCCGCCCGTAGCCAACCCTTATATGCTTTCTAATTTTCCTTTGATTTATTTGTGGCTTCTTCATAACAAAGAGCTTCCTGATCTTTGGTAACTAGGGGCTTTATAGGGGGCCTCTTGTTGTAGGTCTTCAAACTACATTAGACAAACTAGAAAGCCTTCAATTGCTTTCTGCATTCGCTAGTTCAGCGAATTCAAGGAGAAATTCAATAGCCCAACCTATGAGGCGAGCGAAGTGAGGGGAATCAGACCTAATGCCCCGAACCCGAAGCATAGGACAGAGCTTCCTCTGAAATAAACCTACTTATTTGATTGTTGTTCAGTTTCCCCCACTCTTAAGCTAAGTAAGGACGAATAAAGCTCTTTGAAGGACGAATGCTAAAAGAAACTATTTACGTAGTAATAGTAAGTAGTAGTGAGAATAGGAAAGGTATAATTGACTTTAGGTTAGGCCGGTCTCATCATTCACGCAATTCCCCCGTCCATCGATTGATCACACGAGTACGCATCTAGTCAGCGCATAGCGAATGAAAAAAACGTTCATCCTGGATTCTCTTCCTCAAGAAAATTGTTTTCTTTCATTTAGTTAGGCGTGGTAAAGGATCTCGCTCGAAAGAGACTCTTCACCTACTCAATTGGAATGACTCTTACCCTTACTTATCTCTTTACTCAGAGAAGTCCCTCTCGGAGGTTCCATAAGATTCACTTTGTTGAGAGGTGTAGACGCTTAAGCTGGTAACAACAGTAAGGCCCCTATTAAGATGAGATTTTTGCACTTCTTGCTTTCCCTGAGATGGGGGACTGGGCACATCAAAGTAAGTTGTCGCTTGGCTGTCAATGAACGCTGCTTCTTCTGCCAAATTTGGAAACTAAGACTTGGATTCGCTAATCCCACCTGTCTCAGTTGACAAAAAGCTCGAACATAATTGACTTCTTTCTTAACAACAATAAAGGAAGAGATGATTTGGAGAAGAATTCATTCCTCTCCGAGCAATGAAATGCCATCTCCTAGAGAGATGGCTTTACTGGTCGTTAAAATAGAGTTGGTGTCGGGAACTGTTCTTGCTTAGCGGGATCAAATTTGATTCCATAAAAATTCCAATTTCATTTTTGAATGAAGTTAGACGATAGAGCTCTTATTAGTTTAATAGTTTATCCAAGAGTTACTCAATGAATCGGTTGATTGGAATTGCGGGATGGATAGATGTTGCAGATGATGAATCAATTTCTTGTAGATGTCTGTCACTTTATCTTTGACCTATTAGTTTGATTGGAGGGGTTTACAAGATCATCTCTAAGCTCCTAACTGAAAGGTTGAAGTCAGTAACTAGGAAGCTGGTGGATGAGCATCAAATGGCCTTCTTGCAAGGAAGATAAATTTGGATGCCTCCCTGTTGGCTAATGAACTAGTAGATTCAAGTAGTAAACAGAAGTTATGCAAGTTGGATATTGAAAAGGCCAATGATCATGTCAATTGGAATTTACTTCTTAAAATTCTGAGGGACATGGGATTTGGTAGTAAATGGATTAAGTGGATTAGCTTCTGTATCTCAAGTGTAAGGTTCTCACTAATAATTAATGGCAATACAGAAGGTTTCTTTCAACCCTACAGGGGACTCAGGCAAGGTGATCCCCTGTCACCTTTTATATTTCTCCTGATTATGGAGGGCCTAAACCATATGCTAAGGACAACAAAGGCTAACAGATGGGTGAGAGGTTTCAGTGCACAAACAGGCAAAGGGGAGGATCCTGAAGTGTCTTATTTGTTTTATGCAGATGATGCCCTAATCTTTTGTGATGCAGAAACAAATCAGGTGAGACACTTAAGAGCCATCTTAACAATCTTTGAAGGGATCTCAGGGCTTCATGTGAACTGGGAAAAAAGTTATATATTTCCTATCAACCAAGTTGGGAATCTACAAGAATTAGCTAAGGTCCTAGGTTGCCAGTTGGACTCTTTGCCAACTAAATAACTAGGACTTCCACTGGGTGCTACAAATAAGGAATTAGAAGTCTGGAATGGGGTTTGGAAAGGTGTGAAAGGAAATTATCTAGGTGGAAAAGTCAATATCTCTCTTTAGGGGGAAGATTGACCCTCACCAAATCAGTTCTTGATGGTATACCAATTTATATGATGAGTCTCTTTCCTATACCAAAAAGCATTGAGAGAAAACTCAATAGGGTAAGGAAATCCTTTCTATGACAAGGTAACAAGGAGAAGAAAGGATATAATCTAGTAAAGTGGGATGTTCTAACTCTCAACATTCAACAAGGGGGTCTCAATCTGAGGAACCTCAGCAAGCAGAATATCTCACTTCTGCAAAAATGGTTCCACTGTACAAGAACAAGGGTGATATTCAAAACTGCAATAACTACAGCGGTATCAAGTTGTTAAGTCATACTATGAAGGCATGGGAGAGAGTGGTGGAGATGAGGGTGAGAAAAGTAGTGTCTATTTCAGAAAACCAGTTTGGATTCATGCCAGGGCGGTCGACTACTGAAACAATTCATTCACCTTGTTCGGAGATTAGTGGAGAAATATAGGGAAAGAAAGAAGGACCTTCATATGGTGTTCATTGATCTTGAGAAGGCTTATGACAAAGTCCCGAGAGATGTCCTGTGGAGGTGTTTGGAGGTGAAAGGCGTCCCGATGGCATACGTTAGAGTGATAACGGACATGTACGACGGAGCCAAAACCCGGGTAAGAACGGTGGGGGGAGATTGAGAATATTTTCCTGTTAAGATGGGACTTCATCAAGGATCTGTGTTGAACCCTTTTCTGTTTGCGTTGATGATGGATGAGCTGACGCGATCTATCCAGGAGGAGGTCCCATGGTGTATGTTGTTTGCATAGTACTGATTGATGAGACCTGGACCAAAGTTAATGATAGATTGGAGGTTTGGAGACACACTTTAGAGTCCAGAGGATTCAAACTGAGCAGGACCAAAACAGAATACTTGGAATGCAAATTCAGTGTGGCGAGGGATGAAGCAGACATTGATGTGAGACTTGCCGCTCACCCTATCCCCAAGAGGGAAAGCTTTATGTATCTGGGGTCTATTATCTAGAGTAGTGGGGATATCACCGTATTGGGGCGGCTTGGACAAAATGGAGGCTGGCCTCTAGAGAATTGTGTGATAAGAAGATACCACCTAAACTCAAAGGCAAGTTCTACAGAATGGTGGTTAGACCTTCTTTGTTGTATGGGGTGGAGTGTTGGCCAATAAAAAATGCACATGTGCAGAAGATGCAGGTCGCAGAAATGAGGATGTTAAGATGGATGTGTGGTCACACCAGGAGTGATAAGATTAGGAACGAGGCCATTCGGGAGAAGCTAGAGGTGGCACCTGTAGCAGACAAGATGAGGGAAGCGAGACTGCGATGGTTCGGACATGTGCAGAGAAGGAGTACCGATGCCCCTGTTAGGAGGTGTGAGAGGCTAGATTTGGGAGTTATACGGAGGGGTAGAGGTAGACCAAAGAAATATTGGGGGGAGGTGATTAGGCAAGATCTGGTGAAACTTGATCTCACCGAGGACATGACCTTAGATAGGAAGGAGTGGAGATCGCGAATTAGAGTAGTAGGCTAGGTTAGATAGGAAGGAGTTGTTAATTGTATGCCTTTTATATGCTATATATATATGCCTTTTGTATGTTAATTGTCCCGTATTTACTTCATGTTTTTTTCATGTTTATCATATCTAGCTTATTCTGCTCATGGGTTTTTGTGACAAGGGTTCCAAGGAAACAACCTCTCTACCGCTGGGGTAGTGGTAAGGTCTGCGTACATTCTACCCTCCCCAGACCCCACTTGTGGGATTTCACTGGGTATGTTGTTGTTGTTATTGGCTAGATTGCTGTTTTGATGGTGCTCTAAACCAAAAACTTTGAAAATTTAAGGTTGAAGTTCAGATTAAGCTTCAATTTTCTACAATTTCTGATAAATAGATGCAACCACAGAGGAAAAGCTAAATTAGCCAAAAGGAAGAAAGATTTGTGTATGTACGAAGATGTACTGTTATCTAATGTGCTGTTTACCGATTCAGGCAGGAGAAGCCAAGAAGTTCTAGCTGTTGCTGAAAAAAAATGATGGCTGCAAGTATGCTTTTATTCGAAATGGACAAGAGACAAAAGCATCATGTGGAGGAAACGAGAGGAACTCAAAAGAAGGTATGACAACTTCGCCTCTTCTGTTATATATTTTTTTTGGTCTGCAAGTGACAATTCAGAAAACAATGTTGAATATACACAATTTCTGACATTATTACTGAAAATTTTGTTAGATTTCTTAAAATTTACCAAAAATTTCCATTTGTCACTGCATAGAGGGGATTTTCTACTTGAAATTTATTTGAACGTTCTTTTCAGTAAGAAGTTATGGATTTTTGTTTTTGATAACCATGGCGTCTGGGCCACCTTGTGTGCATCTCGACTAATTCCACAAGTTACCTGCTGTCTCCCACCACAAACAATTATCAGATAACTCTATTTACCAAGTCTAGGATAAACGGAAAAAAATCCCCTACTGTTTTCGTTTTTGCTAGGATTTGAACCTGAAACTTCATGGTTTTCAACCCACTTCATTGCCATCACACTCTTGGGTGCTAGGTTATTGATTTTATATGAGTCATTATTTAGAAATCATTCTGAACTTTGATACTTGCAGACTTTATTTCACTTGACGTTTAGTTGACGTTTAGTTGACGTTAATCATTTCTAGTTAGTATAAACTATGGGTTGGGTCTTTAAACAGTTATTCAGTAATTCAGTTGAAATTCTACCATGCTGGACATTTTTCACTGCAATTCAATCAATTTTTGTTCTTTTTTCATTGTAATGGGCCTTAGTACATTTAGGTGGGTATGTTGGGTTCTGAGTTTCTGTCAATGCTGTAGTCATTTAACCTTCAGGTCAGCTTCAATGTTCCTTTGTTTGGTTGTTTGGTGTGATTGCTGAAGGCTTGATTGTGGATTTTTTCCATCTCTGGGATTTCTATTGCAAGTTGCGCCTATTTCTAAAAAGATAGGGATTTATGCACTCAATAGTAGACTTTCTTTTCAATAAAAAAGAAGAAAGGGAAACAAGTGTTGACAAAAATCATTTTTTGCTGAAACCCCAGCATCAGAGCTTTCAAAATATAGTTTTCGTATAGTCAGATGCACTAAAGCTAATGCTGATTCACAGAGGCGCTCTTCTTCAATTACAGACCACAACAAAGATGGTGGTAAGCCTTAAAGTGGCCTAATTTAAAGTTTTTAATTGAATGTCAAGTTTTGAGACCCCATAGTTACAATTATGCCAAAAAGAATGACATCACTCTTTATCTAGTAACAATTCAACTTCAAGCTTCCCATTTTATCCTTAATGAGATGATTTATAGCCACAGAAATTTTGGTGGCTTGTTTTAGACCACAAGTTTGATAAATCTTTCTTTTTCCTCTTAAACTCGTGCCTAGTCAAACACCTTCATATAAATTGGGACAAAGGGAATATTATTTATCTATTTTTTTTCCTTCTGTCATTAGTTAACATTGTCGGTCACTTCAGTTTCAACAACAACAACAACAACATACCCAGTTGAATCCCACAAGTGGGGTTTGGGAAGGGTAGAATGTACGCAGACCTTACTACTACCCTCGTATTTATATAGAAGTAGAGAGGCGGTCACTTCAGTTTCCTGACTCATATTCTTTATTTGATGATCACGGTGATTAGTTTATATTATTTTCTCTGTCATCGTCATTCATCTCCAGAAGCTTGAACATTGCTTTTGTTGATCTAACATGCGATTACAGTTAGGTTGCCTTCAAGACAGTACTACGGCAAGTTGAAGCTTAAGCTTGCATATAAGTATTTAAATGAATCATTTCAGGCCCTTCTTTAATGATTCTTATATGGTTTTGCTTCTTTAGCTTTACTAGTTAACTGTACAAAGAACATGAAATGCATTTGAAATATCTTGTCTGAATTTAAGTGCATCATATTCCAGTCACATTCTGTCCTCAGGAATCAGACCTTTTTCTTTATGTAGTGTGTGTGTTTGTCTTTCCGAATGAGAGACTTGGCCCGGAAACGCCCTGTCTGATCGTTTATGAAATTTGCCTCCTCAGAATCAGAGTAGTAATCATCATGTCGAGGCGCTTTCCCTGCAAACCCACTGCATTGACATTTTCCAAACTTACCCCTATCAAGTGTTTTGTGATTAGTCACATCAGAATTTTCAAATGAGTTATGTCTTGATCATGCTCCTCATTTTATGTGCGTTGCTCTGTGATTTTTCCTTTAGCATAGCTGCTAGCCGAAACTTCAGACTCTCTGGTATTCCAGGCTTTTTTTGTTTTCGTCAACCTGTTGAGCATGCCACTAGCCTTACTGGAAGTGTTAGCCATCATAGAACCCTCATCATCGTCAGTGTTATCTATCATAAGTTTGTTCTTATAGTTCAATGACCTGCAGAACACCTCCAGGAAGACGTCATCTGATAACCTATGATTTGGACACTGCTTTAGCTTCTTCTTGAACCTAAAGTCAGGCTTTACGAAAGGCTTTCCTTGTCAGAAGCTATCAATTTCATTCCTCAACTGAATCATCCGAAATGGTGGGAAGAACCTTTCAAGAAACGTTATGGTCAACTCTCCCCAGATAGTGATAGGTTCGTCTGACAGCTCGTTTAACCAAGAGTAGCCTCCCCCGACAGTGAGAAGAGGAATAACCTGAGTCTGATGGCCTCCTGAGTAACACCCAACAACCTACCTTACAGATTCCAGTGAATAAAACAAATGCTGATTTGGGTCCTCTCCAGCAAGACCTCCAACTAACCTCATCACACTGAGCATCTGTGTCATAGTACTTGTGATGTCAAACTTTGCATTAGTAGGTAGTGGGAGAGGTACATCAGCAACAGCGAGATCCGACCTCCTCCAGATAGATTTCCTCCTTGCAGTGCATATTTTGTAGCGGTTACCGCCCACCAGTACCTACATTGCATGGAGGATTCTGTTAGTTCCTGGGTGCAGCAACGGCAGCAGCCTCAAACCGTTGGGCTGCCTTATCTTGTTGAACTTCAGTTAGTTCAGCAAGCTCGTGGTTTGGGTGTCTTGGAAGATCTGCCATTACACCTGTAAGAACCGCAAACAAAAAGATACAAATGGCAGCTTATTGAACTATTCCCAAGTCGTAACACCTAAATTTGATATGCCCAAATTATACCTCCGAAAAAGATATAAAGTGCCCACTGTCAAATATAGAACCCAAACAAGGTTGAGGTCAAATCCTACATGGAATATATCGAGAAATATATCAATGATAGTTTTTCAACTAGTAGTAATTATTTCCAGGGGGTTTAATATTAAAAGTAATGACTTGCTGTAGCATTGTTACTATTTTGTTACTGATCTTTCTCAGTGTTGTACCTACAAAATTGTCGATTATGATTCCTCTAATGTATTGGATGTATCGTTAGGTTGTGCCGAGTCAAATCTGCTCCCTTTTTTTCGACCCAACTAGATGTAAGTCACTCTTATCTCCTTTTGGTCTTAGAATGTTCAAGTTTTAACTCATTATTATTAGAGTAGACGATAAAATATTGCAATAATTGTAGTACTTGAATCAAAGATAAAACTCAAGAACAAATTCAAAATTTAAGATCAAGTTCAAGAGTCCTTGAATTTAAAATTGATAAGGCAAATAAGAGGATTTGTAGAGATTGTAATACTCAAATAAATATTACAATTGTTGCGATATTTTCTTTTTTTATTTCACCTACCCTGCTCCAATACGATGAGATATGTTATCAATAGTTTTTTTTCTTTTCTTGAATTATAAATCCGAAATACTTGAAACTTCCTCACTTGGATATGACTTGTGAATCAATCTTCACCCACCCCCACCCCCCGCCCTGTCCGACATTTCTTGCGTTTTGTTATTAAACTTGCACCGTAGATACTTTGTCTTGGCATGGATCAATCTAAAATCCTTAGATTTTAGGATCCATCTTCAAACTATCGTTAATTTCACTGGTGATGTATAAATCAATACTTTATCATTTGCAAATAACACACATCACACCACATTCTCTTGAATATGTCACATCACTTTGTCCACCATTAAGTAAAATAAAATGGGAGCTAAGGGTCGATCCTTAATACAATACCCTTATAATCAGGAAGTGTTTAGAGTCACCTAACATTGCTCTTACTCTAGTCTTGTCTCCAACATATATGTCCTCAATTCCTTAAATTATGCCATAGATACATCTCTGGACTCCAACCATCTCCATAGCATTTTCTTAGGAACTTATCATATGCATTTTTAGGGTAATAAACACTATATATAAGTTGTTATTCTCATCTTTGTATAGTTCGAACAATCTCCTCACAAGATGGACGACTTTTGTAGTTGATCGCCTTGCATGAATCCAACTTGGTTCTTGAAGATAGAGCCATCACTCATTATCTGCATTTCTACTACTCCTCTCATTTTCATAGTGTAACTTAGTAATTTAATACCCCTATAATTATAATTTTAAATATCTTCCTTATTCTTATACAACGTGTACTCTATCTCTACTCTTATAACATTCCAATCATCCTAAAGATGATATTAAACAACCTAGTTAGCCATGTTGAACCTACTTCGCTTGTGGCCTTTCAAAATTTCATTGGTATCTTGTCGGGCTCAATCGTTCATCTCATCCTCATCCTACGTATTGCGCTTTTTACCTCTACATACTTAATGCAACTACAATAATCAAAATAGGGACAACTCATACTTTAACTCCCCTAGCACAACATCTCCATTCTCATCCTCACACAAAAGCTTATGAAAATATGTTTGACATCTTCATTTAGTGTGCCTCTTCTCTACCAATACTTCTTTCTCCTCACTCCATTTAGATTTTTTCTCCTCTTCCCTCACCTTAGAAAGCTTATATAATTTTTCACCCACACCCCCCTTCCCTTGAGCTCTTCATACAAGTGCTCATAAGCTATTGTTTTAACCTTTGTATATCAAATACATGTCAAAATTTTAATTATTTCAGATAAATATAAGATCTTACTTTGATATATTATGTCAAAAAAAAATCACATAAATATTCAGGACAGTTGGCCTTGAGGTATAGTAAGATAGCAGGAGTATGCGTGTTTTATATCATGTGTTGCCATTATCTGTCGTATGTGTGTTACATATCGACATGTACTTTTTGGTTAGTAGTCGCTCTTTTTGTGTCCTTTCCTTTCATTTTTGTCATATCTAGCTTATTCTGCTTATGGGTTTTTGAGACGAGGGTTCCCAAGAAACAACCTCTCTATTTCTATGAGGTAGTGGTAAGGTTTGCGTACATTCTACCCTCGCTGGACTCACTTGTGGAATTCCATTGGGTATATTATTGTAGTATAAATATTCAGGGCACAAGGCAGGCCCACAAGTAAAATGATGAAACTGGTTTTTAAGCATGTTGAAAGAGGAACCCCCACTTACTGTTATTTTCTGTCTCCTGGAAGAAGCATTGGGCCCACAATAGGCCCATTTCCATGCTGCATGGCCCACAATACCTATGGGCTATGACGCTATCTAAGTGGACTTTCACGCAACTTGATAACTATAGTTGGTGGTGCCATTCTAACAACTTTCCCCACAAAAAAATGATAAAAAATTATGTTCCTTATAAATAATTATTTGTATTTTATACCTTTAGAAATGAGGTCATTCGAGAAAAATTAAGTGGCGGACAAAATGAGATAAGCGAAACTACGGTAGTTGGACATGCGCAGAGGAGGAGTGCAAACGCTCTTGTTAGGAGGTGCGAGAGGCTGAATTTTACTGGGTATGTTGTTTTTGTTGTTGTATATAGTTTTGTAAAAATCATTAGTCAAATAGTTACTAGTCATTTTCTAATATAATCCTTTCACCTAATACGGATAATCTCCTCACAATGAGCTTGAGTTTTTATATATATATAATTTAAAATAATGGGTTTATTTTTAGATAAAATATAAATTTATGAATCAAATTTGTATTTAAAAGAATTTAAAATCATAATTTCAAATTGCATGCCCAAACGTTAACATAAAATCATGATTTGAAATTGTAAATTCATATCACATGTCCAAACACAAACTTAAAATTAAAAATATATAATACTTACCATCTGAGCAATTCCATTTATCTTTTATTTGGACTTACTCACCCTAAATAATTCTTTAAAATAATTTGATTTCTTTCTCAAGAATATATACTGAACTTTGAACAATCTAATCATTTTCCTTGTGGATATTATATTATATAACAATTAATTAATAAAAAGAAGATTAGGAATTAGAAAATATTATTAGTATATAATAAGCTTATGGAGAGTAGTCACTACCCAAGATTGGCTCAACCACCACTTGATACAATCTTTTATCATGTTGTACCAAAATAATTAAGCCTTAAATTTATCAAAGTGGACACTTTTTCTTCATCATATCCCAAAACAACCAAATACTCACACATCCAGCTATTACATATTCTTTGGATTGTAAATTTGAATATCATTTTTTAATAATTTTTTTTATACGTTTGAAAAAATTATATTAAAGAAATTATAGATCACAATAATTGAAAGTTTAAAGAACATGAAAATATTAATGCCAAAAAAAGATTTACTTGAATATTGAAATTTGAATGCGCCGCGTACATTGAGATAGAGAAAGTAATATATTACAACATATGATATTGGGGTCATTTGCAAATTTTTTTCCCTATTTTGTCCTTTTTAAAAAGAAATTACCTCACAAGATAAATAACTTTTTTTCGAAACATAAGTTTATGTTTTTACGTTATAATATTCTACAAGTTATGGGGCACGTCTTTAAAGAACTTATATCCCTTAGGCATAAGTTTAATTGTGAAAGACAAAAATGTAAGATCAATTCATTTAAGAAAAAATTACTTAGACAGGTACTTTTTGATAAATAATTACTGATTTTAGTAATACTTTTTATTTATTTCCATTTATAGCAATATATAGCAATACTATGATAAATTTATACTTATATTAAAAGTGAATTATGCATACAATATAAATGTGTATTGTGCTTATTTGGTAAGAAGATGACACAATATATAATAAATATATTAGAATGTGTGATAAATGTATATGAATTAAAACTGTATTGTAAGTCTTCAGCAAAGATAAATTATTATTGTTATAAATGATAAATATTTTTTTAATCTAATATATTTATTTAAATTTTCCTTCATTTAATTGAAAATAATTTTAAAAGACCAGCGCATTTGAAGAACAAACCGTGCCATCAAATGATGATATCCATTAAAGAAATAAAAAATCTGGAATCAACCACAATCTTCTAAAAATATTAATTCCAAGTCACTTTCTGGGCCCATGCATAAAACCCACTAACGTACAATATAACATATTTGCATCTTCCAAAATCCATTTTATATATACACATAAGATATACACTTTTCCTACTTCATCTTTTTCTAACTAATATACCATTTTGAGCTTTTCTCTTTTTCTTGATCATGGAGAAGAGTAAATCTTTCCCTTATCACTCTGCATCTTACAAAGAAGCAAGATTTGATTTTGAGGATCGAACGAAATCGTTTAGCTTCAATGGACCTGTGGTACAAAATTCGGAGACGAAGAGGAGGAGGAGGATAGCTAGTTATAACATGTATTCCATGGAAGGTAAGGTTAAGACATCTTTGATGAACAGCTTCAAGTGGATCAAGAGCAAATTCTCCGATAATTATTACGATTAGTGGTGTGCTTAAGCTTAATTAGAGGATATATTTTGACTCTTCTTGATTCTCTACTTCTTCTTGATATTGCCATGTAACAAATGGTTTCTTGAAGGTTTTGTGTATGGTGGTTATATGAACATGATGTGTGTGTGATGAATGGAAACATGATTATTGTACATATGTGTTTTCATGTACTTGTTTGGTTAGTTTTGAATGAAGTTTAGCCGAGTTGGAATTGCTAATTTGTGTTTTTCCTTGCTCAATGACGGATCCAAGATTTCTTTATGAATGTTCAATATTTACTACTCCATTTTGTCTTTTTCAGTCTATTTCGAAAAGAACGTCTTATTCTTTTTTGTCTGTCAATTCTTTAGTTTCAGCTTTTTCATGTAGCATGTTTAAGATCTCGTGATTGAATGACATTTTGGATATATTTCACGTATTTTAAATTTAAGATCAAAAGATTCAACAATCTTATTTAATTCTTCAAACTTCATGCCAAGTTAAAATCAGATAAATAATTGAAACAAATGGAGTGTGTGTATATATATAGGATAAATTTGGTACACTAAAACTCTCGCTATGTGCAGGATCCAAAGAAGGACTCGACCAGAAAGTTATTGTCTCCATTTCCCCACTATCTCTTTGAGCATTAAGTTGACATTAGTGGGACATAATCTTTTCTTTTCTTTTGCAATAAAGTTAACGTGTCAAAACACAATTGTGTTAAATTCATTGAAAGAGATTGGACAAGCAAGTTGATGAGTTGACCCCATTTCATGACTCAAAATAGGGATGGCAAATGGGGTAGAGTGGGATGGTTATGAGACAAATTCGTAAAAATTTTAATTCGTTTCGTATAAAATAATTTGCTTACTTCAATTAGTTTCGTCTCGTTTCGTATAAATTCAATACGCATAAACCCCACTAGTATGATTTGCTAAGAAGAGAACCTAGATTAAAACATGCTCAACTTTTTTTAAAAATTATGAGTGTTTTATTATTAGAAGTAGTCTCATTTAGAATTAATTTTAATATATATATATATATATATATATATATATATATATATATATATAATGACTCTGACCTGAGATTCTAGTCCCGACCTTGACTTTGAACTCAAGACGTGCTCCGGTCCTAATTCGAGACTCAAGACCCAACCTGACCTAGGGCCTGAGACTCATTCCTATTGAGTATGATTGAAAAGCATTTGAGCAGAACCATCAATATAGCAAGACATAAAGCGGATAGAAATCCGCGATCTAAGTTGACAATTGTTATAAACAGTGGTGGAGCAACACACATTTGAGGGGTATCAATTGGCACTCCTTTGTCAAAAAATTATACTTTTCAGCTACGTAAACATAGTTTATTATGTATAAATATTACATATTGACACCTCTTGATTTCTACATGATTTTACTTCATTAAATTTTGACGAGTTATTTATTTTCCTTGTGGATATTCATCAAGTGCAATAAATAAGACGACAAATTACTAGTCAGAAATTTAGGTAAGCAAGAAAATCTTTGCATATTGTACTTTTCATTTCATCAAGTAATTAATTAAAATAATACATAGAGACAAAAATTAACAGTACTTCTGAACCAAATACACAAGTAAATAATTAAATTAAACAAAAAAGAGCAACATTTGTAATGAACTAATAGGTTTATTGTGTGTCCCTTTATATATATATAAAAAGAATATGTTATATATATATTTAAAACTATATTAGAATAATAATACAAATTCAACATGGACATAGGTAAATAATTGAAGGTTTAATACACTTAAGTCTACTAATGATATGTAATTAACTAGTATCTTCAAAGCTGAATAACTTAGAAATGTTGTGGTCCATTAGATGATGAGGATTTCTGAAATCAATGGTGGAGATTGCCCTACGATGGAGGCTCAATCTATTATCTTCATAATTTTTTGTTGCTTCAGTATTAGAGGCTAATAAAATTGGATGATTTTTTATGTTTTTAAGAGCATTAGGATGTGCCTCAGTTTTAGAAAATTTATTAATATTTTTGAAAAATGGAGTTGGTGATGGAGGAGGGCTTTCATTATTATTATTGTTAATAATCATGCTTAAGGAAAATGAATTACTACTAATTGCACCATTACTTGACTCCCCTTGCTGCTTTTCATCCTGTTTCAATCAAAATTGAGTAAAACATAATGAGTTTAATTTTTATATGCTGATAATATAAAGGAAAAATAACGTAACAGAGCGAACATATGATATGTATTTATATTACACAATTATAGTTTGAAAAAAATTATAATTTATAGCTATAGTTAGGGTTTTGTTGTTATTTTCTCTCTCTTCTCTTCCTCTATCTCGCCTCACTCCCCTCTTCTGCAATTTCTTGCCAGATATACAATTATGTATGTATGTCAGTTGCATATATACAATTATTTTAAGAAATATACATATACAATTCGCTTCTCTCCACTCTCTGTCCTCTCTCTCTTGCCTCTCTCCTCCCTCTCCCAATCTCGCTTGCCAGATATACATATACATATGTATATTAGTTATACATATACAATTATTTGACAATATACACATACAATTTGACAAATATACATATACAATTCTCCTCTCTCGATCTCGCTCGCCTCTCACCTCCCCTCCAGGTCACGTAGCCGAGGTTATACTACGTAAGTATTTAAAATATAACCATTTGACTATATTAAATTTTAAGTCTAGACTATTTATGAAAATTCTCCTAATATAAATAAGACAGATTATTTGTTACAATATGGTAAGAGAATATGAATTAAATCCAAATGCATGTAATAGAATTGTAATCTTTAGTTTTTGTTTGGTGTTTGATATTTATATTAAAATATCGATTAATTTAAATTTGAATGATGTAAAATTCTTTTTCCTGCCAATTTTTTTTTTTTTAGTTCACGGGCTCAAATTAAAAACATATGATTAAGGATAGTAGGTATTTTATCCATGATATATTACTAAAATCTTATGACATGTGAATGATAAATCCATTTATTTATTTATTTTTGGTATATTATTGGATGCATGTGGAAGCAATTATAGCATATTCTGTCCTTTTTCTTTTTGAATAATTTTTTTTTTAGTTTTTTTAGGTAGAATTATTAGTTAATTGTTTTATTCAAAATACAGAGAAAGAAAATTGAGAGTGTGATTAAAAATTATGTTATAAGATGAAAATAGAGATTTGACTTATATAAAATTTAAGAAAATATTTTTTTATATTTAGTGATGTTAAATTAAATATATGTAGAATGTGTTAAAATATTCTTTTGATTTTGTGGTCTTAGATATATCATGTAAAAAATTAAAATTAAGAAATTGCCAAAAAAAATTAATATTTTTTTTAAATAGACAAAAGAGGAAATTAAAACAATCAAACTGAAATGGAGTTACTATTTAGGTGACAGGTCTCTTTCCTAACGGTATTCCCTCCATCTCAAATTATTTATCGTGATTTTCTTTTACATGTCCTTTAAGAAATATTAATTAGGTATGTTTTTAAAAACTATTTTACCTTTTATTGGTATTTAAATAATCATAACATTACTTATATATAGTTGATGGGTTTATAGTCTTCAAGAACTTAACAATAATTATTAAGAATAAAAAGATATTGTTATGTTTTAAATTTTTAAAACGATAAATAATTTGAGACAATCATTTTTAGAAATCACAACATATAATTTGAGTCGAACAAAAAACATAATTGAAATAAAAAGAATTTACCTCTTTTGAGTGTTCAGAAATATTGGAGAGCAATTTTCTATAGCCCTCCCTATTTTTCCTAACCCTTTTACCTTTTGAAGATTTCTTCCTGTTAGAAAACAAATTGCAAAATAAAATAAAAAGACAAGAAAATAACTAAATGAAGAACTATAAAAAAAAATCATTTTATGCACTCCAAGTAGAAATGTGTATTCTTGAAATAAATACACACCATTTAGTTATCATTAGTAGTATGGAATTTCTTTTATAAACAAACAGATATGTCGATCTGTTACCTGCTTGAGTAGCTTAACTACCTCTTATATAATAAAATATAATAATCAACTAAATGATGATCTTTTTTCTACTTCTGTATCAAAGAACACGTGTGGTCTAATGATTTAAAATAGTAAAAAGAAGTCAAATTCTCATTTTTTTTTTTCATTTTACTATAATTGAGGTACCACACTCTATAGTCTATTATAAGATGTATAGTTATAATATTATTATTATAAATAAATATTTACGCAGTTCATTATTGCAGGGACCATAATTATACATTAAGATTACTTATACTCAAAATCTTTTATTAAATACCACGAGGATTAAATTCTGGAATTTTTAAAAAAAAAATAAGGGACCACAAAGCAGACAATACCCAAAAAGAAAGGAAAAAAGATAAAAGAAATAATTACTTCTATTAAATATAAATAATATGTAATGATGGCTCTTTAATTTGTGCTCGTGATATAACAATTATCATCTTGTATTGCACTGGATTATATCAATAAAACTATGATTATACTATGAACTTAGCAAATTATTAACTATATATTTTGTGACATGTATGTGGCTTGCCTTGGTTCTAAAGTCTCCCTTTTTAATGATTATTGTCTAAAAGGATAATCAAATTACCTACTAGCTAGAACAATGATAATCATTTTAATAATTATCACATATAAGTAATTATAATTATAGCATTTGGGCAATGGTAGTAATTTAAAAACATGTTTATATGGAAAGATGAAGTACCGACGCTCTAGTTAGAAGGTGCGAAAGGTTGAATCTAGGGGTTATGCGGAAGGGTAGAGGTAGATCGAAAAAATATATTGGGGGAGGTGATTACATGAGATATGACGCAACTTCATCTCACTGAGAACATGACCTTAGACAGAAAAGAGTGGAGGTCGCGTATTAGAATAGAAGATTAATAGGCTAGTAGGGGTAGAATGATGTCTAACCTTGTGATATAGTAGGATTAGTTGTGTCTTTATATCTTGTTTTGTTATTGTCTGTCTTATTTGTTACTTTTGTTGTATTTATATATTATCATGTGCTTTCATATCTAGTATCTTCTGCTTTTGAGGCTTGATATTTCTTAGACGAGGGTCTATCTCTATGAGGTAGTGGTAAAGTTTGCGTACATTTTACCTTCTCCAGACCTTACTTGTAGGATTCAGCTGTGTATGTTATTATTTGTTTATATAGAAGAAGTTCATAAAGGATGAGGTATGTAGTAGGTGAAGATAGAAATTGAATTTTATATATTTCAATAGGAAAATATGATTTTCATATAAATATTTTGAAACTCAAACGTAAGATGTTTATGGTAAATGTTTAATTATTCAACGATTTCGAAGAGAAAGAAAGAGAAGGGTGAGGATATATATTTCTAAAATTTGTCGAGACTAATTTAAATATTTTAAAAATACGAAATATAACTTAAATTGCACATGTAAAATCAAATATACCTTGTGATATCAATGGATTGGGCAGGTCCATCCTCTTCTACTTTGATGACAGGCAGTTCAGAGAGCCCACATGCTAATGGACTTGTTGTAAAGAACTAAAACAATGTTCAACAAAATTTTAGTTATCAATAATATGAATGAAATTCATAAATAGTTATTTTTCAAACTTTTATAATTGTAATTAACTATTACCATTTAGTTTTTATTAGTAAAACTCAAGGATATAGTCATGAATTTTGACAATTTATTAAAGACAAGAGATGAAAAGTGATCAGTAAACGTCATTTTTAGGATTATACAATGGAAATAGGGGAAACATATATTTTTTTTATACACATAAATTGTTGAATTTTCTTGGCACTAACATATTTCTTTTTGAATTCTTAGTTCGGTCACTTATTGATTTTTTTAATTTTTTTTTTGAGTAATTACTAGTATAATGATTATTTATTTCATATAAAAAGAGAGAGTTATTAAAAGTTTGGCGCATCTGGAGTACGATTATATCATCAATTGAAAAGAATTACTGAATGAAATTAATTTTAATTTTTTTTAACAATTTTGCATCTCAAAGAGTTCTAGAAGAATTAAAACTCATAAGAAAATACTTTTAAATTTTAAGACCTCCATTTTATCTTCGCCTTAGGCCACTAATATGCTTAAGCTGCTCCTGCTTTCAAATATCACTCAATTCATGTCCAAACATATACTCAAAATACCATATTTTTAGGCATGACAACAATAACAACCATCAGTGACGGAGTCAAGATTTTAATAAGGGGATTCAAAATATGTAGAAGTAGACACATGAACTAGTCTAAAGGGGTTCAACATACATCTACTATCTATAAATTATTTTAACCATATATAAATAGTATAATTTTTCATCAAAGGAGATTCAGATGAACCCTCCAGAAATTTCACAGAAAGTACCGTGTATGCAGATCTTATCACTGAAAAAATGTTAGTATAACTTACTTGATTTTGTAGGGCAGTAGCAGCAGTGCCACGCAAGTGAGGCTCAATAGACAAAAGTGTGTATAAAAGGGGAAAAGCAGAATGAGGCAAATTGGGGAAAATTTGCCCAAAACATGGCTTGTGTTGTGGTGGTCTAAATGTTGTTGCTGGCTTCACTTTCTTCCAATATTCCTCTGTTGGGGAACCACATAACTTAAATATCTTGTGAAGTTGTTCAATCTATAAATCAAAACAAATTAAATTAGGAATATTAAATTTGAAATTAAGTAATTTTGCTATTCATTATAAACTTTTCATTTACTATCACCCCATCATTAGATTATGTTTCCTTTTTTTACTCTCTATTTATAACAGAGCTTCAAATTAGATTTTTTTTTCTCCTTAAAGATTTTGGACACATTAAGTTCACCTATTTTAGTATTTGATCTAAACTTCAAATAATATAAAGTTAAACTTGATCTTTTTTCTAAAAATAAAAAAAATATTGATCAAATTTCTGATAAGTTCTTGGTACTTGACTTCTTGCTTATCCACATTCTCTAGACGGTTATTACGAATATTTTACTTCTTTTTTTTCAAATATAATCTAAAATTGAGGGATAAGTTTGATTTTTTATTCTTTAAAGAATTTGGACACGTTAAATCCACCTATTTCAATATCTGATTTGAACTTTTTTCCACACAAAAAAGATATTAATCGAATTTCTAATCAGATATTGATTCTTGACTTTTTGCTAACCCACATTCTCAAGTCAGATCGTTACGGATATTTTAAAAAAAAAATGTTTTACCTCATTTCTACCAGGCAAAATAGGTCTTCCAACAAACATTTCAGCCAAAAGGCAACCAGCACTCCAAAGATCAATTCCAACACTATAATCAGTAGAACCCAAAATGAGTTCTGGAGCTCTGTACCAAAGTGTCACAACTCTACTTGTGAGGGGCCTCTTTGTCTTTTTTTGATAAAAATTTGCAAGTCCAAAATCAGCAATTTTGAGCATCCCATTTTTGTCTATTAGCAAATTTGACCCCTTAATATCTCTATGCAATATTCCTCTATCATGACAATGTTGAAGTCCAGATAATAATTGCTCCATGTAACGTTTTACCTGCAAAGAAAAGACATACCCGTTACCACCAAAGGATGTGGTGCAGCGGATAGGGCTACTCTTTCCTTAATTAGAGGTCTCGAATTCTAGCCTTGGGAATGTAGATCAGAAATCCTTGGTAGGGAGTGCTTCCCCCTAAATGAGGCCCTACGCTGCATGAATTCGGATATAGTCGAGCTCCAACGTGGGCATCGAACACCGTTTGAAAAACAAAAAAAAACATATAGTTTACTATTGAATTTTCAAATAGATTTAACTTATATATATTGACTGTATACACTATTGTTAGGAGTCGTTTGTTTATTGGTTAGAAGGGAGAGTTATCCATATATTAATTATGATGTTTGATTCTCATTTGAAAATCACACCTAAATAAAACAAATAAATTATGAGTCAGTTTATGTACTATTACTTTATCGAAAAAATTTAATAAATGACAACTTATGTAATATAGAAAATGAAAACCTAGGTCAGTTTTTTAATTTGATGTATTAGAGTACCATGTTTGGCACACCTTTTTGTGCTATGTATAACTAATATGCATTCTATTGTGTATTAAGGTGTGTTAATACGATGAATTTCTAAATATTACTAATGCAAGGGGAATTAATGCATGCATTAACATGGTTAAAGACTGAATTGCCCCTCAAAACATTTTTTACATCTTTTCCATCATAAATATGGAGGGTATTTTTGTAAATAAATTTTTTATGCAACGCGTGCTATTTTTAATGTATCAAACCAAACAATGCATAAAAATATTCTATGTATAATTAATGCAAGCATAACTAATACATACATTACTAATGCAAGCATTATTAATACACTCGATCCATTTAGCATTATTCGCATACACCGTACCATTAGACTCTCAATATTACCAGATAATTTCTCTAAATTAGATGTATAATTATTATAAATGAGGAAAATAAGTAGTTACTCACCTGAGGCTCAGTTAGTGTTCCTTGAGTGTGATTGATAAGTTTAGTTAAATCAGATGGCATGAAATCAAAAACCAAATAAAGACTATATTGCATTCTTGAAGTGGCTAATCCTTCAAGCTTTATAATATTTGGATGATCAAGTCTCTTCAATATTATGATCTCTCTTGCCATGAATTTCACACTTTCTGGCTCAGATGTGTCAAACCTAACCTTCTTTAAGGCTACTATTTTCCCACTCTTCCTATCCCTAGCTTTATACACATTGCTATATGTCCCTTGCCCTACCTGCAAAATAATTCAAGAAATTGTGTTAAATTTTCAACTAGTGAGTCTTGGTTAAGTGGTTCATGAACACCTTCATTAAAGTTCGAGTTACGCTGGAGGATAAGTGGGAACACTATTGATCATTTAGGGTGCAACCCTAGAGCAACGGTACCATAAAGTTGTCTACGCATGAAATTAACCAATGATACTTGCATTAGGATAGACTATCATTCTCCCTTAGGGTGTGACTCTTTCCCATACGTACCCTAGTCCTTTTGATTGTGAAGTGCAATAAATTTACTACAATAACAACATATCCAGTGGGATCCCACAAGTGGGGTTTGGTGAGGGTAGAATGTACGCAGACCTTACCACTACCTCATAAAAGTAGAGAGGCTATTTCTTGGGAGCCCTCGTCTCAACAACACAAAAGCAGAATAAAAGTACAATAAATTTAATATTAAAAATTTAAATCCTGGATCCGACTTTGAAATGAACTTACCTTAGCAAGCTTGTCATATGAATCAGCAGTCTTTGGAACTAAACCAACCAAAACCTCTTTTGGAATATTATCAACAAGCCATTTAGGCCATCCAATATCCACCAATTCATCTCCTCCTATTTTCCTACCATTACCACTTGTACCTCTTTGTGATTGATCATTTCTTCCAATTAATTTAACTCCATTTCCAATTCCATCCCTTCCTTTAATCTTTTCCTTTTGATCTCTAGTACCATTTCTTTTCTCTTCTTCTCCCATTTGTTGTTGTTGTTCTCGTCGTCGTTGTTTTTCAACTTCACTTCCTTTAACACAACCATTCTCAACTTTCATCCTCTCGGGTCTACTTGGAGAAAAGCCATAACCCTTGCCTAGAACACACCCCATTATGGTCCTTACTCGACGCGAATCTCACAAAATTCTTTTTTTTATGAGGAATATATATGACTTACAAAACATACAAATGTAACATTTTGATGAATAAAAATGTTAGACAAGTTTTAATTCTCTTGCCCATTTAGCCGGCAAATATTTATTCATGCAAAAATTGTCATTTTCTTTTATTTCTTTGTTCTCACCGTCATGTAAAATAATATGGAAAAAAAAAAAAGATTATGAATTTGTCCATAATTAGTAACCAGGTTAGTTCTGTTTTCTCAAGGAAGTTTACTCTTGTTTTTGGAGATACAATTTTAATTTGTAATAATTTATAATAAAATAAAAAGTTTTGGCTTGTAGAACCTAGTCAAATTATATTTTACTAAAAAAGAAGCATAATGGTCAAATTTGGAGCAAAGTGCACATGTAGAACTAAGTGAACAAGTTATATTCTATACAATCTACTCAGTGTGCAAGCCAAATGGCAAATTATGGAAGTGATCAAAGACATTTTGGACTCAATCCTCTTAATTAGTCGCCTCATAAACTTGACTTTTAAAATCAAAATTGGAGATTTACGTCCAGTATCTCAAGACTTACATCTCATTTTATATTACATCTCAAAATTTAATAGCTAGTTTTTGAGATATGATTTATTGGTGTTGTATCAGAATGCAAAAAGTTTCACATCAGTGGCTAATGAGACGGGTGGTCTCCTTAAAGGGTTTGGATAAAACTCCTCTCTTTGAGCTAGCTTTTGAGAGTGAGTACATTAGGCCTAAGACCTAACTTTACATCGTATTAGAGTAGGATCTATCTCATCTATTGCTACTTTTGAGTGTGGGTTAGACCCAAAATCTGATTTTACATCGTATTAGAGTAAGACTTATCTCGCCTAACTTATCTAGGTGATTTTCCCTTTCACATAACATATATTGGTCCATGAGTTTTATAGATAATATTACAATTAAAGCATCAAGTTAATACTTCAAGCCTAATCTTTAAAAGATCAAAAATCTCGAAAAGACTTTAAGTAAAGGACATTTTTAATCAAAGTCCAGTTTCACTGGGCTAGTCCGTAAAATTGAAGTAAAAAAATGAGGAGCGCAATTGTTAAGCCCAATATGTCATCTTATTCTCTAGAGGCCCAATTTAATGTCAAGTGCCAGATAATATTGCATGCCAAATCAGATAAAAAAGTCAACATGGTCATATCACATGTCAAAATAATTAATATGGCCAAGTCAAAAGCTAATAAAAATGTATCACGTATGTACAAGTGACGTATTTCAATTAATCACGTCACATAAATCCGATTGGCCAAATGGAGACTGTCTTCCTCGCAACTTTTTCATTCTACAACTATAAATAGAGGTGCTCATAATTCAGAAAAGACACCAAAATTCTAACAAGAAGCCAAATAGAGCTCGTGAATCAAACGCCGTAAATTTCTCAACAAGTTATAAGTTCAAGCACTCACGCATTCAAGTTTAAGATTCAACTCAAGATCAAGACTACCAAATTCAAGAATAAGCTCAAAAGCCCCTTGATGAATTCAAGATCAAGTTCATCCGAATTCAAGATCAAGTTCAAAAGGCTTTGAATTTATATCTAAAAAGAAGAATCATAGGATTTATAGAGATTGTAATGCGCACTATTTAAATAAACTATGATTATTGAAAAATAAAAATAATTTTATTTAGTTTAATAATTTAGGATAGATGGATATCTTATTTTGTGCTTTATTCACCCTCAAAGAGAAAAAGATAAAGAATACAACAATCTAACTCAACAATAACGTAAATAAATTAATGCAACTATATACACTATATCAATTTGTCTTCATGGTTCATTTCTTCCTATATATGCTATTTTTTTTATTAATAAAAGTATATTTTTCGACCAATTATTTTTTCTTTATTTTTCTTTTAGGTTCACCTTTACTTTATTATTACTGTAAAACTCAAAGCTAGAGAAATATCTTCAATTAAGTATTAACTATTAAGGTAGAATTTGAAGAAGAATAAGATGTTTCAAATATTTAAAATTAAATAAAAATCTCTTACTCTTATCCTATAAAAACAATATTTTGTAAATTTAATGAGGCTTATATTATCGCGTGAAGCGTGGACGTATTCACTAGTCTGATGTATCTTTATCGAGGTACTCAAATTGAATTGATAAATTGATTTGACACGAAATCTAATTAATTTTTATTTTTTTTTGGATAACTAACTAATATTTTTATCAAAGTTAAAGGTTTACACCAAAACTAATCAATGTAAATAAATATTCTGTAGTAGTGTTGAAAATTGATTAGTTTAATTTATGGTTTTAGTCCTTAAAACCTAATTAATGTGTATAAATACTTTATTGGAGTATTGAAATTTAATTAGTGATTAATTTATGGATTAGTCATCCCGAAAGAGAGTATTTAAATAGGATTAGTATGATAAAGGATCACTTCTTCTCATTATTCCTCAATTGCAAGAACTATGGAACCCAAAAAAAAATACATACAATTAATCTCCATTTAGTTAATTTTGTCTTTCAATATATGTTGATGAAAGATTAATACAACCCTTTCCTAATTTATGAATATTTGTTTTATTTTTTTAAATTCAAACTATGTAAAGTTTGTTCGATATTTTAAAAATATATATATATTTGTTTTATTGATATGGAAAAACTAAAACTTATAATATAATTCGAATAGTTTGTCGAATTTGCTAAAATTTTCTGCTCTATTTTAAAATATGATCATGATCATTAAGCTTTTTTATCATCACATGGCAACATTCTAAAATAGTATTGATAAATAATCATGCAATGTGATCCTTTTTCCGGACTAGTATAAATAAAAAGCCTTGTTTCATTTTCAGATATAATAAATGAGTTTGAAAGTCTAGACTATTTCTTCTTTTGACCAAAAATTCATTTTCAATATTCTAATATTGTTCATGTTAAAATAATCTTTGATTGTACACTTTAATACTTTTTGTTATAAAATGAATCTAGGATTAACTAGAATAAATGTAAGGAGAATCAAAAACTTAAAACTGAGGAGAAGGGTATATTGCAGTGTAATTTTTTTTTCTACTGATGTATCACCACATTCTGAATGTTGAGGCATATATATATAACAATGATAGCCACCAACGTGGGCTACCAAAGCCTTGAAAGCTGCATAAAATATAAAGCCACTATTGTGGACTTTTTCCTTTTACAATTCATACTCAACACTCCCCCTGAATTGTCCATGTAAAGGGAAGTTCTAGGTGACCTTAATACGCAACATTATTTGCCTCATTAAAAACCTTACCAGGAAAACCCAGTGGGATAAAACCTTGGTTAAGGAAAAAAGAGTACAACGCGTATTTTAGTCCCCCTGATGAAGACTTCATTTGATACTTTGGAGACGGTGCATTCCGATCTTATATCTTAGTCTTTCAAATATTGACGTTGGCAATGGCTTAGTGAATAAATCTACAAGATTATCACTCAAACGAATTTGTTGTACATCAATATCACCTTTCTTCTGAAGATCATGTGTGAAGAATAATTTCGATGAAATGTGTTTCGTTCTGTCTCCTTTTATGAAGCCACCCTTTAATTGAGCTATGCATGCAGCATTGTCTTCAAATATGACCGTGGATACTATGACATCATTTTTCAGTCCACATTTTCCTTCGATGAAATGTATCATTGATCTCAACTACACACATTCTCTACTTGCTTCATGAATTGTAATTATTTCAGCATGATTTGAAGAAGTAGCAATAACTGATTGCTTTATAGATCGTCATGATATAGCAGTTCCTCCATATGTAAACATATAGCCTGTTTGAGATCGGACTTTATGTGGATCTGATAAATAACATGCATCTGCATAACCAACAAGGTTTGCACAGCCTTTGTTAGTATAAAACAAACCCATATCAATTGCACCTTTCAGGTATCACAAAATATGGTTGATACTGTGTTGGAGAAGAACTATACCTTGCTAGCAGATTAACAAAAAATGTTATATCAGGTCTGGTTGAGTTCGCAAGATACATGAGTGCACCAATGGCATTGAGGTATGGTACTTCTGGACCAAGAAGTTCTTCATCCTCTTCTGGGGGGCGGAATGGATCTTTATTCACCTCAAGTGATCTAACAACCATTAGAGTACTTAAGGGATGTGCTTTGTCCATATAGAATTGCTTTAAGATTTTCTTAGTATAGGCAGATTGATGAACAAAGATCCCGTCTGTTAAATGTCCAATTCGTAGACCCAGACAAAGTTTTGTCCTTCTAAGATCTTTCATCTCAAATTCTTCCTTTAAATATTCAATTGCCTTTGGACCTCTTTAGGAGTTCCAATGAGATTTATATCATCAACATAAACATCGAGTATTACAAACTCCAATCTTATTTTTTAATGAAAACACATGGACAAATGGCATCATTTATATATCCTTTATTTATCAAGTACTCATTAAGACGATTATACCATATACGCCTTGATTGTTTCAGACCATAAAATGATCTTTGTAATTAAACTGAGAAAATTTCCCGAGACTTAGTACATGCTTCGGGCAATTTGAATCCTTCGGGGATTTTCATGTAAATTTCACTGTCAAGTGAACCATAGAGGTAAGTTGTAACTACATCCATTAGATGTACTTCAAGATTTTCATGTACAGCTAAACTGATGAGATATCAAAAGGTTATTCCATCCATAACAGGTGAATATGTTTCCTCATAGTTGACACCGGGCTTTCGCACAAAAACCCATTTATAGCCAACTGGTCTTACACCATCAGGGGTTTGGACTACAGGTCCAAATACCTCACGATTAGAGAGTGAAATTAATTCAGATTAAATTGCTTCTTTCCATTTTGGCCAATCATCTCTGCGTCGACATTCTTCGACGGATTTAGGCTCAAGACTTTCACTATCTTGCATGAGGCTAAGTGCAACATTATATGCAAAGACATTATCCACTGTAGTTTTTGATCGATCTAAACTTATCTCATTACCAATAGAACTTATTGGAAGTTCTTTATTCACTTGAGTCTTGGGTTCACTGATTTCTTCAGGATTTCTCAAGTCTGGATCTTCTTCAGAAAGTCCTTTTGTAGTATCATTTTCATTATTCCTTATGCTTTTCTTTCTAGGACTTTTATCCTTTGAACCCATTGGTCTTCCACGCTTCAGGCGTGTTTGGGATTCAGAAGCTGTGATTCCTTTTGGGACTTCGATCCGGATAGGTACATTCACTGCAAGGATATGTGACTTAGTTATCCATTTCAAATCAGTAAATGCATCTGGCATTTGATTTGCTATTGTCTGCAAATGGATGATCTTCTGGACCTCCTGTTCACCTGTGCATGTTCGTGGATCAAAATGAGATAGTGATGAAACTTTCCACGCAATTTCTCCAATTTCTCTTTGGGGTTCCTTTTTCTCTCCCCCTAATTACGAAAAAATTGTTTCATCAAACTGACAATCTGCAAATCTGGCAGTAAATAAATCTCCTGTCAACGGTTCGAAGTAGCAAATTATGGAGGGTGAGTCAAACCCAACATATATACCTAACCTCCGTTGAGGGCCCATCTTAGTGCGTTGCGGTGGTGCTACAGGCACGTATACTGCACAATCAAAAATTCATAGATGAGCTATATTAGGTTCATGATCAAATACCAATTGTGACGGGGAATATTTATGATAATTAGTCGGTCTAAGACGTACAAGTGCTGCTGCATGTAAGATAGCATGACCCCATACATCAATGGGTAATTTTGATTTCATGAGCAGTGGTCTAGCTATCAATTGCAGGCGCTCAATAAATGACTCTGCAAGGCCATTTTGAGTATGAACATGAGTTACCGGATGTTTAATTTTTATCCCAATTGATATGCAATAATCATCAAAAGCTTGGGATGTAAATCTCCAGCATTATTCAGACG
Organism: Solanum rostratum; assembly: GCA_029948455.1. NCBI lineage: Eukaryota > Viridiplantae > Streptophyta > Magnoliopsida > Solanales > Solanaceae > Solanum > Solanum rostratum. The sequence continues at coordinate 7,339,704 of CM057053.1, read as the reverse complement.
AATGAATTTAATGGGATAATCTAGGAACTGTGTCCTTAATCTTATTATTTGTGCCAGTAACCTTGCAAATGCCAAGTTGCGGGATGATAAAAGGCACACGTGAGACCATCTTGATGATGCATCTATTAGGACCATGAAATATCTAAACACTCCACTAAGTGGGTGAATAGGTCCACATAATAAAGTAAATATTTATTTGGACCTCATGTGTATTTAATGAAAAGTCTTGCATAAGTTAAATATATAATAATAAGTATAACGTGGTATTATTATTATTATTATTATTATTATTATTATTATTATTATTATTATTATTATTATTATTTTCATGGGATATAAAAACATAAGCACACATATAAATAAAGAAAATTATTTTATATATTATCATGCCTATCATAGTTCACATTTTCATTAATATTTAAATTTCCTTCTGGAAAATTTAAGTAGTCCACTACATCCAGATACATATGTTTCATATTATCTTCAGACAAAAAATTTGTCTCTGAATTTTGCCTCATTTTAATGATGCCTGATATAGCTGAACAAGGCGTTTAGATGACCGGCATGTCCTTGACCAGTGTCCTTTGCCTCCACATCTGTGACATATACTTTCTAAATTTTTCTTTGGAAAAGCTTCTGGCTTTTCTTCCTTCTTTTTAGATTGCTGGTCGTGCTTCGGTGCGAGACAACTATGATGATTTCTTCTTTGACCTCGGCCACGACCACGACCACTCCTGGGCCATAGTTTCTTTCTCGTTGGTTATAATTCGTCTGATTCACTTTAGGGAGTGGCAAAGAACCAACGGGCCGACTATCATAATTTTTTATCAATAATTCATTATGCCTTTCAGCAATAAGAAGATGTGAAAGTAATTCAGAATATTTTGTAAAATCCATACTGCAATATTGCTGTTGCAGTAGCATATTCGCGGGTGGAAATGTGGAGTATGATTTTTCAAGCTTGTCAGCTTCAGTTATTTCTTCTCCGCATAAATTTAATTGTGATATAATTCTAAACATTGCTGAATTATATTCAGTTATATTTTTAAAATCTAATAATCTTAGATTTAACCAATCATGACGCGCTTGTGGAAGGACGTCCAACTTCAGGTGGTCGTATCTATCTTTTAGATTCTTCCACAATTTCAGGGGATCTTTTATTGTCAAATATTGTAATTTTAGTCCCTCGTCAAGATGGTGGCGGAGAAAAATTAAAGTTTTGGCACGGTTTTGACTGGATGTCTTATTGTCATCTTTAATGGTGTCTGCCAGACCCATTGATTCTAAATGCAGTTCAGCATCTAGTGCCCATGATGAATAATTAGATCAAGAAATATTAAGTACAGTAAATTCAGAAATGTTAGACATTTTGATAAAATAAATTCTTACCCCTTTTACCTGTTTACAATAGCTTGAAATGGGCAAAGTTTCGTGTTGATAACGTGTTATAAAATGAATCTAGGATTAACTAGAATAAATGTAAGAAGAATCAAAAGCTTAAAACTGAGGAGAAGGGAGAATAATATATTGCAGTGTATTTTTTTTTTCTACTGATGTATCACCACATTTGAATGTTGAGGCATATATATATATATATATATGTATATATATATATATAGCAATGGTAGCCACCAATGTGGACTACCAAAGCCTTGAAAGCTGCATAAAATATAAAGCCACTATTGTGGACTTCTCCCTTTTACAATTCATACTCAACATTTTTTATTTATATTTATAGGAGGTAGTTATTTAAAATGGTAAGCATTATTATTGATAGTGTGATATGAAAAAGAATATCATCGAGTTTGTGTCAAAGTGTTTAACGTACCAGCAGGTTAAGTATGAGCACCAAAGACCCAAGAGTGAGTTTCCGAGGATGTTCATTCCTACATAAAATTGAGAGCGGATCACTATCGACTTTGTGATGATTTTACCTAATGTCATGCGTGGATATGACTTCATTTGGGTGATTGTGATCGTTTCACTAAGTCTGCATATTTTATTTTGGTCAAGGTTAAGTACATGATAGAGAAATTGGCTAATCTTTAAATTAGCCAAATTGTTAAACTTCATGGAGTACCTGTCTCTATTGTGTCTGATGGAGGTTCCTTGTTCATATTGAAGAACAAGTACCATAACTACTAGATTAACTAACCTAATGATAGTTAGTTAGTTAGATATTTAATTAGTCACGAATCTTGTATATAAGTTGCAAAATATCAGCTTACTTAATTCAGTTTTTACAATCTTTGAATGAATACAACAAGATCTCCCTCTTTTTCATATTATTCTTCTTCATTCTCTGCATTTCTATCTCTTCTTCTTGTTCATGTTATTCTAACATGGTATCAGAGCTTCTTGTCAAACTTTTACAATTTGAATCAATACTACAAGATCTCCCTCGTTCTCCTATTATTCTTCTTCTTCCTCTCCATTTGTATCTCCTCTTCTTCTTGTTCATGCTATTCTAACAGTTCACATCTCAACATTCCTCTCTTCCAACCAAAAGTGCAAGGACCAAAAAGGATGGGTCGTTAGAAAGGACTAAAAAAATAAAAAGAAAATACTTCATATCAGAATATCTTCTCTTTTTTTAAGTGATCTTGTACAGAAAAAAAACACTATAATTATTATGTCAAAAAAAATTTCTTTTTTGCATTCTGGCACATTCAATTTATGTCATCTGGATTATAGAACGATCTTCACCAATATTTTATCCTTTTATCATCAATACTAAAATTCTTTTTTTTTCTCTCTGGTATTTTGATTTATTCTAAAGTAAAGTGTATGAATATTTCAATACACATAATTCAGATGAGGTGCCAATAGATAGAGAATAAATTTATTGATGATTATTTGTATGATAATGAAATTGCTAAAGAAGGAAGAAAAAGTGGAGGAAAATAATGCTTAATTTTATCTAATTTTGGACATTTTGTTTAAAATTTTTGTTCTTTTTAATGCATATAGATTTATCAATTTTTGTTGCACTTGTTATTGCAACAAAAATCTGAGTAATATACATAAAAAAAAATTATACTTCATTATATACATATACATATATATATATAAAAATAGATATAAATGAAATAAATCTTTCAAAGCATCTTGATTATACTTATGGGAAAAATCAATAAAATGCATGACCCTTCACTATCTTTTTTAATTAATATTATTTTTCTTTAATTATAAGATGAAAAAGAGTGGCCATTGTAAAATTATTTTTAACTCATAAATAAAATTGGAAGAAAATATTTGTTTGATAAAGAAAATTGAAAACTGAAAATAATTCATACAAGTTGCATTGGTCTCCTCTTCTCCATGATTTTATAAAACATTTAAATGCTATAAAATGAATTATTAATATTATAAAGTGAACAAAGAGAGTACAACTTATATAAAAGTGAAAATAGTACTCTACAATTTAAACTTAATTGCTAAATTATATTAGACTTGCATTTGTTGCTACAAATTCATAAGACAAGAATTTCTAATATGTTCATAAATCTGCATTTAATAAAGGAAATTTTACACAAATATACCACTTTCTCCTACAAATTACACTTTAAAATTTATTTACCAAAATACTAAAAAAATTACGATGTATACCACCACTTTTTCTAACTTGGCATTTAATGAAATGCACTTTGACATTTTTTAATATTTTTTCCAGTTCACGAGGGCAACAATAATGCCCCTGTCAGGTGCCGGCTTTTTATTAAATGCCCCTCTCAATTAATGCCAAACTGACATAATAATTAATCCATTTAATTTTATTCTTGTACACGGCAATTAATACTATTACCGTATGGGTAATAATGACACAGTGAACTGATGGGATGTGACTTTTCTTGACTGACGTGCCGGTCCATCAGCCGGCGCGTCTATCCACAAAGTTAAAAAATTTGATTTTTCATCTTCTTCTTGGTTATTTACATTGTTGATAACTTCTTCTTGGTTCTTCTTCACAACTCATCGTCCCTTCAGTTTCGATATTCACAATGGTAGTTTACTATGTATGGCTGGTTCCAGCCTTGGTATTCCTCATCGTTGTCTACTATGCATGGTGGGTTGTAGTATTGGTATTTCACAATGGTAGTTATTATGTAAGGATGCTTCCAGGTTTGGTATTCCTTATCGTAGTTTTCCTTGTATGGTGGGTTGCAATTTTGGTATTCACAATGGTAGTTATTTTTTATGGCTAGTTCCAGCTTTGGTATTACATATGGTAGCTTAGTATGCATACTGTGTTGAAGTGTTGGTATTGCCGATGGTAGTTATCATTCATGGCTGGTTGGAGCTTTTGGTATTCACAGTGGTAGTTATTTTATATTACTGGTTACAGCTTTGGTATTCCCTATGGCAGTTTACTCTGCATGGTGGGTTGAAGCTTTGGTATTCACAATGGTGGTTACAATGTATTGCTTGCTGTAGATTGGTATCCGATATGGTAGTTTACTATGCATTGTGGGTTGCAATTTTGGTACTCTCTGTCAGTTACGATGTATGGTTGGTTGCAATTTCTGGTGTTCACTATGGTACTTTTTAGTGAGTTGTCTAAATTAAAGATATTTTTTCAAATTAATCTAGCTTGTAATGCTTAAATACACCAAAAAATTCCCTCCAATTTTTATAGAGGTCTAAAGATGACAATGACATATGTAAATATGTGCCACCCGTACAAGTTGATGGTGGCTTCTCCTAGGTTTAGTAGGCTGACTAGTAGAGGGCATCTATACTATCCAATCCATTAATTTGATTTGATGGGTTCCCTTTTAAATAATCTCCTAAAATCCCTTAAATTAAGAAAGTAAATTTGTATAAATTACATATTCATAGTATATCAAAAACTAAATATATCACATATTAATAATTCCATGATGTATGTTATAATATTCCACTGATGTTATAAAGACAATAAATTTCACATTGACTCCCAATCATAATTTCATGATGTATGTTTCTCGCGGTTATAACAATATAAAATATACATAACAACCAATTATTTCTCGGCATTACAATCAGTTTGCATACCATTTCTGAAAGACTTGTGTCGCTCTTATTTAGTCGAATCATTTAATTATTTCTCCCCCGAAACATGCAAAATAATCGCTTTGCACCACATCTCACACCAACACAATTTTTTACGTACTTAATTGTCATCCTTGCAGATACATATATTAACACTTTAATTTTTAATTTTGCCCTTTTCAAGACCATATCACCTACTTTATTAATAATCATTAATTAAAAAAAGAAAAAAACATACACATCCATGTCAGCCACCAACTTGCAAAATATTTAAAATTTACATTAATTATTTATCCTTTTTCAACACCCAACACATCATATATCAATCAACATTAATTAATACAAATCATACTCTCTTACCTACCTTGTAATTAAATTCGGTATTCTTATTGTAATTTTTGAATGGTTGGTAGGCCCTTGTAATTTTATCCCAAACTTGTATATATATGAAAATCACCCTTTACAAAATATGTTCATAAATTATTATAAATTCGACAGAAATTTTTTTTGAGCACCATATAATATAAACTTACACATTTTCTATCAATAATAAATACAGATTGTTTATAGTAATAGTCGCAACATTTGGATTAAGAAAGTAATAGGCTCATCGTCAAACACCATCCTTCCCACTCAAAGGGTTCACTCGAATCTATTTCATCAAAAAATTATTTTGGGGCTTAATGTGAAATTTTATTTTTTATTTTTATTTTTTTTCTCTTTTTTTATGGAAATTTGTCTTTGTTTAAATTTATTAGGTACGCTAATCGTATTTTTATTTTTTATTCTTCATATTTGTGTTGCTTGTTTTGTTTCTACCTAACTCTTTTTTCATGAAATATCTCGAAGAAATTTTTTAAAAAGTCAATGAATTATTATTAAACTTGAAATTGAGTTAGAATTTATTTTATGTACATAAAATAAGGTAAATTAAATTAAATGGGACGAAAAAATTTAAAAGTTGTGAATATTCTTTAAACAATATTTATTTAATTATGTTAAGAAGGTTTCTTTAATTTACGGTATTTCTTTCCAATTTTTTTCACTTCTGCTCTAAAGAGACGAGAACTAAACTAAAATTATTTTATTTATCCATAACTTGTCTTTTTAGAAATGAAAATCCTAGTAAATTGAATTAAATAAACTACAAAAATTGATGATTCTATTTATTTATTTACTGAATATATGCATAATAATATTAGTAACTCAACCTTTACATATGTTTAAAGAATCTTGATAATTTTTAAAATAACATATAATTGAATTGACATTAAATCAGAATTTTAAAAAGTTCAAATAAAGTAGAACACTGCAAAGTTAAAAAAAAAGCATAAAAGACTTAAGAAAACTCGATGAAGTAGGATAAAATTAGGAAGAATCTAAAAGCAACGTGATTTCAAATTAAATTTAGCTGGTTAAGATTAACATTTTTCTTTCCTATTTCACTTTGTTTTTCATCTTTTAATTTTCACGTATTTGTTTCTTTATACTTTGAGCTCGAAGATGGCCCCACTACTACGCATGTACACACACCTTATTCTTACCTCATGGAAGTACAAAAGTTGTTTACAAAGAGCGCTCATGACTTGAGTGCAAAAATCAAAGTAATATAGAAAGAAAAAATGTCAATGAAGAAAACATGATAACTAATAAGGAAAGTAGTACAAGCATTCAAAACAAAGGAACAATAACAACATCAACATAGTATAATAATTGAAACACAATAAACAACACATGGTAACAGATATCAAACGCAAAGAAACTACATTAATAAGCCTAATACTTCTGAAGACATGATTCTCTAGACCACCACTAAGCTTAATCCTATTAAAAAGTAAGACAACACTCAACTACCTACTAACCTTGTACCCTAATTTGCAACCTTCCAGATATTCTTAAAGAAATAATGGTTTGACATATGCGACTTCTTAAAATTTCATTATATTTTAATCAAGAAATATAATTTCAATTTTTATGTCAAATTAAAAAAAAAATGTATATTCTCCATGAATATACAATATGTAATTTAATTTACATTTTTGTTTCTTCGTTTTTATCATCATGAAAAATACAATTTCTTTTCTAGTGGATGGCATAGTCTCTGACTGGATTGTTTAGTTAATAATCCTTCAAGAATTTTTTAAAAAAAAAAATTATTTCAAAACTATCAATGTTTCCGTTATATATATAAAATTGAAATTGAATCTTGTGTTCTTACATGAACAGTCAAACTAATTTAAAAAATCTCGTGATTTCACAAATTATATTTACGTTTAAATTTATAAAATAATTTAAAATGTATAATAAAATATAATACTTTGGATTTAATATTATTTATTGTAACTAACAGAACTCGCTAACAGTTATTTCTTTCATTCTAACTTATCTGATTAGGCATTTAGCATACAAAAATTGACTTTTTTAACCAATGGACTAAAACTTGATATAAACAAATCATCTCATTAAGAGTAAATTAAGATGTTTAAAATTAAAAATATATCCACATGAGAAATATAACATTCTTTTTTAAATTGACTCCACGTGAGAGTTATTTTATCTTTTTCACTCTTATATTTTGCACAAAGGAAAAAATACTAAATGACATCTTTGCTGAAAACTTATGATCAGTTCGATTTGTAAAATTATATGTATTTGAAAATTTATGATCGCATGTAATATAGAGATATACAATTAATTAACGTGTCACCTAAGACATTATGAAGATAGCTCATTTGGTAAGACTGTATAAGAGTTGAGAAAATTTTAATCGCTTTTACAAATTGTGAAGCTTTTATGTTTATAAAAAGAAATACCACTTAAGAAATTCAATATTCCAAACAAAATCTCTTGAGTTGCATATGAAAGTAGTACAAAATCCTTGTCTTAGGTGGTGAAGAAGAAGAAAATGAAGAGACTAAATTGAGGCCATACTACACAACAACAATACAAGTGTCTATATAATAACAAGATTGTTTTTAAAACATTTTATGGACAATTCAGAATATCATCTTTACTTTGGACTGATCAAGAATTTGATCCTCGAGCTGAGGAAAATTTTCTTCCGTTTATGGTATTCATACTATCGGTTCAAGACTAGAGTATTTTGTTATTTAACGAACTCACTGAGGCTAACACTGTCCCCACTGCTAACAGGTTGCAAAATGGGCTGTCCAAGATCAAATGGTCCCAAAGAGTCTTCCTGCAAAGCAAACATAGGAATGGAGTAGGCTCAGTTCTGCTGTGGACAAGAAGAAAAATTTCAGATGGGACAAGCAAAGTGAAAAGGCGTAAAGTACCCATTTGATGCCACCCTTTAGGCCAAGGCTGCTGTCTTCATTGAAAACACTCCGGGAACGTGAAAAGAGGATTGTCTTTGGTGGCTGAGATGATTGATCCTGTGCGATCACACTTTGAGTTGTGCGCTGTAATAATATCAGAATGTATAAGAAATAGTCAATCCTTCCAAGAGAATATCACAGAGTCATGTGATGGTGAAGAAGCACACAAGTTCAGGAAGCTCCACTCTTAGAGTTCATCCTTAATCGGAAGCAGTTTTATCAAAAGCCAAAACTAATGATGGTTGAAATAAGTTATTTGAAACTTAAAACCAGAAAAGATTACAGAAACAAACCTCAGCAGCATTGGAGGATGCTGGAACTTTGAAAGATTTTGAACTTGTATTCTTGTGACAATTGTCAGGACCAGTTGTTCCACACAAAGTTGTGACATTTTCATTTCCTGATGAAGCTTTACGCAATGGAAATGCATGGCATGTCTCTTCAGCATCCAAGATAGACGAGTGCAATTCATGAGATGATGACTTTAAAATTTCAGGGTGTGAATTCATGCATGCATCAATCGAGCTTGGTTTGTCCTCACTTCTTTGGTCATGTTTTGTTAGTTTCTCCAGCAGGGAAACCTCAGACAGAAATCCTCCAATGCTCAAGTTAGTGAGATTAAAATCCCATAAAAATTTTGACTCAATGTGGTGGCCACACTCTGATGTTTCCTTCAACCCAGATGTTTCTTTTGAAGCAAATTTGAAATCACTAATCTTTCCCTGAGAAGATGCTTCAGAAGGGAAGTTCCCTGTGCTAAAATAGGAATTAAATGCTGGTGGCTGCAATTCCACTCTGTTCTCTTGTTTCATTTCAGTAGACATCTTACCCTGCAAAGACACTTCAGACAGCAAAGCTCCACAACTAATATCAGAAACTAACTGCATGGGCTGCAAATCCAATTTATTTTCTGAGTTTCTGATCTTTCCTGGCATAGATGCCTCAGAAAACAATCCTCCAATGCTTAGGTTGGTCAAAATATCATTCCACGGATTTTCCATCTTTGAAGGGACATTCTGCTTTCTGATTTCATCAACCTAGACAGGAGTATCAAGGACTGAATTTTAAGATGCCTATAGAATTCTCCACTAGTAAAAAATTACATCTATGCCCTTTGAGAGGAATCACCTCTTCGGACTAAAACAAAAGTTAGACCAGTCCTAGAACACATCAAATATAATCACAGAGAGTAGGGTAGTGATTAACAAACTGATCTTAGCCCCTCATATGGGGTGAGGGAACCACACCCTCTAGCTTTTGTGGCACTAAGTTTGGAAGGCAGTTTAACAATTAATTATCCATATTTTATCCTATAAAGAAAGTTAATTTTGTTTATGCACACATCTCGAGCATTGAGTATTCCCCATGTAATCAGTTTATCACTACAGCAGCTTGCTTGACCTACTACAGCCTACAGGTAAGTAAAGATGCTGTATCCTAGAGTTGATTCTGTTGTCAGTTCATAGTTCACGCAGATTGCAGACAGATTGCAGCACAAGCACACGAACTTCACTTTCAGAAGATCCAAACACTAGTAGAGTATCTTCAGGAACAAACTTTCCAATTGGGTGGATTAGGTATCCCCAGGAAGCAGGTATCACAATCCACTTTGATATACCTACTATCAAGCAAAAAAAAGGGTCCACCTTGTTAAGCATCAACGCAGGGGTAGAGGAGAAAAGGTATATCTTTTGTTGTGTCTGCCAATAATTTTGAAGTAAGGATTTTAAACTGAAATAAGAATTTAAGAAGTTAATGTTAGATTTTAGTTTTAAGGATGACAATGAAAAGCTAAAATGAATTGAACAACTACTAATCTGCTATGGGACAAGTATGAAAAGTTCTTAATAATGATATCGTAAGGGTCCGTCAACGAGAACCAGAAGGAAGAAAAATCAGCCAAAAAAATACGAACTGAGACAATGAAGAAAGAACTAAAAAGAATTCAGAGGAGATAAAAAGAGCAGCTCAAGACAAGATGACGAGTTCACCCCAACCTCTATATCAACATAGAAGACGTTATGTGCAGAAGAAACACGGACAGATCAAAGAAAGAGAGGCCCAAGAGTTCGAAAGATATAAAATCAGAAGTCCAAGACTTGAAGCGAAGATAGACAAGAATTCAACAAGGTGATTGAGAAAGAAGTCTTGACTCAAATTGTTGGCATTAAAGTAATCCAGCCGAAGCAATTAAAAATTCCTTGGGTTACTCAACAGGAAGATCCCGACACTGGTCGACTTGGGAACACTCAACTGCATTCAACACGCATCAAGTCTCAACGAAATAAGTTCAACAGCTACAAACCAAAGCCTCTATAAATTCAAAAGCCAGAGCAGAATAAGATACAGTTCTTTGATTCAAAAGCATTCTATCTTGTTTTTTTTCTCAAGCACTACACGCTGGTGAGAAAAAATTGGAAGTGTACTTAAAGAAACAAAGAGTCTGAGTGAGTTTGGTGCGTAGGGAAACACTTTCCTAAATGTTTTGTTGGAAAATAAGTGGGTTTGTTCCTTATTTTCTAGTGTTTGGTAAGTAAGCAAAAGAATATTATCCCAAGAGCATTTATATAATCTAACAAGACACTATTTGGAAGGGATGGGGTGGGGCGTGGGGTTTCAGGGATAGTAGGGTGGGATGGTCAAGAGGTGGGGATTGGAGATGTGAGATGGGTGAGGAGAGACAATGTATTTGAAATGTTAGTTATGAAACTTGTTTTTCCTACTTTCATTAGAGAAAATATTTTTGTCATTTTCAAGGAGCTTGTTATCCTAGAAAAGAAAATTTCCAAAATATTTTGACCAACCAAACATGAGAAAGTTGAAAAACATTTTCCGAAAATGTTTTCCTCAATACAAAACACACTCAAAGTAGAAAAGAGTCGTGGAAGATTTTCTGATAAAAGAAATCTGTAATAGGAATATTCTTTGACAGTGAGCAAGAAAAAATAGCCTAAAAACATTCAGTGGTGATTGCGTAAAACAGCTGAAGTTTTTACTGAGACAAGACCGTTTATATAGAGGTTAAAGGAAAACCATGTACCCCAAAGAATCTGTTCTTATCTCTATTTTCTTGTTCTAAATATTAAGTTAATACTTATCTATCTAATCTGTAATATTTGCAATATCTGTACCCAGACTTAGTCGAATAACCCTGCAATAAGTTGACTAGTTTTTAAATCAGCACTCCCAACCACCCGCCTTTCGGCTAAGAGACTGGAGCATCCTGAGCACACATTTCCTGGAAATTGGAAAACTAAAGATAACTTCACATGCCAAACAAGGATGTGCCTATCAAACATATTTTAATACAGTCTACCACAAATACATACACACATGGAGAAAATACTAAACTGGACAAAAAAATTTTACTGTCCTGCAGTTATTTCTCCCCAACCCGCTGCACATCAGTTTATTTAGCATAAAAGAAAAATCTGTAATGATGTGCATCTAATGTTTTGGGCACTCATTTATGAATTGATTAAAGCTTTTGCACTGACAGATCTAGCAGTATCAGTAGAACTGCAGAGATTCCCACAATCACAGGATATAAGGGGCAACATTATTTTTCATTCTGTTCTATGAAATCAGCAAAAATCTAAGCGCCTTCAGATTGGATGACTGAAGAGATTTACAAAACAAGAGACAAAGCGAAGAAACCAGACAGACATAATAACTTACCATGTGATCAACTGGTGTGTTCAAAGCCAAATTCTGATTCTCAGTTACATTTCCATGCTCATTTTTGTAGATTGGTTCAATAAGCTCTTCAGCAGTCAACTTAGCTCCCTCCGCTTTGTCATTTGCTGTGTCCATTGCAGCAGCAAAGATTCTCTTAATACCCCTTGATTGTGAATGCATACCAGAGGGCAGGGAGATATCAGGTACCTCAAAAGCCTTGAGCTTAAGATCAGAGAACCAGTCATATCTAGAAAATTTGAGACAAAATCAAATTAATACGTTTTGATTGAGAGCTATACGCTAAAAATGAAATCAGACAAATCTAAAACCTTAAGCGAAAAATGGCAGGACTTCCTATTGCTGCATACACTTCTCCTGCAGAAACATTGGTATCTTTAGAGCTCCATCGTTTCTGCGATGCTATGTTTTTTGTATTAGTATCATAAGGGAATAGAAGGAGTTCCCCGAACCCCAAACCCGAAGAACTCCACTTTGTATTAAGGTGCTTAATCACTGATGATATCTTCTTCTGAGCACTTAAAGTGAGTTCCTGGAACGGGTTGCAGCCATCCTACCAGAAATACCAAAACAATCAAAAGTTATTCCTTGTGCATTTTATGCAGAGTCTATTCTTTTAATGCATCAATTCATAGTTATGCCTTCTCTAATCTCTGTCGGGTACTTTTATTTATTGGAAAAAGTTGTAGCTTAATCTTCTTATAAGAATCAAGCTGTTGACTCCCTTCTACAGCATCTCCCTTTGTTACAGAGGAACGCATTGTCCTTCCTGAAAGCTTTTGACAAGATCCCTTAGCAGCTTGTGAGGGAAAAATCACATCGTTTTCCCCAGCCGAAAGATTTCTACATTCCCCTGAGAAGTTCACAAGAAAAGTCACATCCTCAGCTGAGAGACAAGCCAAACCAAAGTGGAACTCAATCAGCACACTCAACATACAACTAACAAACTCCTGGATCATGCAACTAACATAAACGTAAATGAGTTGGAAAATGAAAACAACTGTCTACAAATTCATATCAGCTGCCTAACCTGCTTCTTTCAGATTCTGTCGACCAATCCTACGTGTTGCTTTCTTTGATGCAACAATCTCCTTGTCACTACATTTTTCATGAACATCACCTATATTTCTCTTCATAGATCGGCTAGAGTTCATGGCAGCTTGCTGTTCTGCATGAAAATTTTAATGGTTGAGTATTGCCATTTAATTTTACTTCAGAAATTTCATTCATGTCATTCAGCAAATCTCTATATTACATTTCATTGTCAAATCTTTAACAGCAGCAGACTTGAAAAGTTCAGTTCCTATAGAAGCACCAAATGGTTAAATCAACATCTACTTCTTGTAATGTTGATCACTCCAACTATACAAGGAACAGCAAAAGTCAAATGGTAAGCAATGAGCAATCAGCCTCACAAGTGTTACTGCCCGTAAGGTCTAGCAATGCTTCTTCTCATCTGGTTTTCCAAAGACAAACTGTAGCAATAGGTAAGCAGAAGTCACAAAAAGTTCCTTGAGCAACAAAAGAAATAAGAACATAAATAAGGTATAGTTATAAGTATCTCTTCGTTCAACTTATGCACCAAACTCGCAAATGAATCATATTCTTCCTATCATTTTTTATCTCATCAGTACAAGTTCTCATAACCCAAATACTTTCTCCGCTAAAATGCAATATTGAGCATGGAAACAATTAATTAAATATCAATAAGGGTTGTGGTAGGATGGTTAAAATTCATTCATCCTTAATCAAAGGTTTCAAGATCGGGCCCTAGGTATGGAAAAGTATCATATATCCTGTTAGAAAAAGAATATGCTTCTGAATTTCATGCCAAAACTTTTTAAAAAAAAAATTGGTGATGTTGGATAATCTTCCTACTTTAGAACGTCCTAAAAATCTGGCCTTTTTTTGTAGCTAAATTCTAAATCATTTTTCAAAAATGTCAAGAGTCAGACTAATTTAACCATTCAAATTTTGACCTTAGATGTGATATCCTTCTGTCAAATTAACCCGTCAACCACTGTTACATGTACGTTAGCTTCCAGTTAAATACTTCAAATAAATGACAAAGATCGAGTATATTAAATTTCAGTAGCATACATCAAATTTCTTCTCCTTTTTCCTTATTTAAAGCACCTTCTTCCAGCTAAAGCCAAAGAAGTACCAAACCTGTGTTTCATTTTTTTTTATGAAGCAAGATAAAGCAAAAATGAATCACATATATGGATTGAAACAACACAGATATCCTCACACCAAATTCCAACTGAAACTGTTTCAATTCCCAACTACCCAAATTCAGATGCAAAGGCATAAGGTCCATTAAACTAACATTTCAGCTAAAGGATAGATTAGGGATCAAATTTCTTCTCTCTCTGCTTAATACTAAAGCAGAAAAAAGTACCAAACCTTTGTTTCATTTTTTTTTAATGAAACCAGATATATCAAAACTGAATCACATCAATGAATTGAAAACAACACAGATTTTCTCACATCAAATTCCAACTAAATCTCTTCCAACTCCCAAATCCCCAAATCCAGATTCCAAGGCATTTGGTCAATCAAACTAACAACGGACCACAAACATCAAATTTCTTCGCTTTCCGCTTAAACTTTCGGCATATTCTTCCAGAAAAAAGAAAAAACACGGTACTAGGGTTTTCTCAAAACAACTAAAATGAGAACCTGAGTTCCAAAGCAGCAAGTTCAAATTCGATTAAAAAGCTAATTTATTGTTCTTATTTAAGCATCAAACCAATAGATACAAAACGCAGATATACACATATCAATTCCGATTTCAAAACAGAAAAATCTCAAAAAAATCTCAAAAAAAAACCTTATTCTGTAGATTCAAACTCCAAGCTCATACACGAACGAAATTCAACCAAATAAAAAAGATAAAAGGGAAAATTGATGCTTACCTGGAGATACAAAATAGTGAGCGGGAATGAGAGATTTTGAGAAAAGAAGAGCAAACTAAATTCAGCGCCTATATATTTATTTTGAAATTTTGTCCCCTTTTTCTCTTACACTTATTTATATGTCGCATTTTGCAGTTTCTCTTTATTTATTTATTCACTTTTTCGGATCATTTGGGCTGCTGCGTTGTGACAATAGAGTCCAGACCATGTGGACAAGCCCATAAAAGGAAATTTTTGGAGAAAGTTTCGCATAGGGAAAAAAAGCATTTCGGACGTATATTATTTGAATGTGTCAATAAAATTTATTTATAATCAAATGTTAATATTTTTTTATAAAAGTATACATATATGGGGAAAGTTCAAAAAAAAGGATAAAAAGAAAAGACCAAAACCAAACGTGGAAACAAAATGATCATCATTAAAAATCTCCAATTAATGCATGGAGTGTGCAGACTGTCATTAGTTAAATGTTCTTTTGGGGATTGGCTAATTACATTATGTATTATTGTTTATGTAGAAACCCAAACCCAATTAAATTAGATTTTTTTTGTCTCTTCTTCATTTAATGGTTGTAATTATTGAGGAAAGATATTGGAATCTACTTTAAATTTTTTCTATTAAGTATAATTATCAAAGTGATATATACTATATACTCTCTGTTGTTGATAGGTTGACCTTGCAGTTAGTTGGGTGTGTTTTTTTTTTGGGTTGTTGTTGAAATTTTGGTAATATATTTGTTTTGAGTAAACATTCTAATTGGGGATTTTTTTTTTTTATGGTTGAAATTTTAATGGTATAATGTTGTTTTTATCAATGGGAACTGTACTAAAAAAGAAAAAATTGTAAAAAAATCGGGTTAGGTAATGATGTCATGATGTTTTTATGATGATTTTTTTTTAAAATTCTCGTTGGATTTATTTTGATTTTAATTATGGTAATAATTTTGTTTGAGTATATGTTGATAGAAATTTGGTTAAATATGCACAATCAACTTTTTGACATTGTTGATTTTATTTTCGTTTAAATTATGTTAATAAGTTTGTTTGAGTAGACGTTGTAATTGGTGAAATTTTTACCAACGATATTCCCAATTAACTTTTTTTATTTTTGTTGGTTTTATTTTGTATTAAGCTATGTTAATAAGTTAATGATATTTTTCTTAAGTAAGCACATTTCTGGTTGGGGTTTTTGAGACGAGGGTTCCCAGGAAACAGTCTCTCTACCTCTATGAGGTAGTGGTAAGGTATGCGTACATTCTACCCTCCTCAGACCCCACTTGTGGGATTCCACTGGGTATGTTGTTGTTATTGTTTGTAAGCACATTTCTGGTTGTCGATGATACAATGATGATTAGTGATCTTGTGTACCAGTTGATTTTATTTTGGTTTAAGTTATAGTAATAGGTTTGTTTGTAATTTGTGATTTTTTTTCTTAAACATGCACACTAATTTTTTTTACTTTTGTTGGTTTTATTTTGGTTTAAACTATGTCAATAAGTTTGTTAGTAATTGGTAATATTGTTGGTTGAATATGCACAATTTACTTTTTTATTTTAATTGGTTTTATTTTGGTATTAAGTATGTTAATAGGTTTGTTTGTAATTGGTGATGTTTTTAGTGAAATATGCACAATAAAATTTTTGATTTTTTTTTTAGTTTTATTTTGGTTTAAATTGTGTTAATAAGTTTGTTTGAGTACATATTGTGAATGATGGTATTTTATCTTTAAAATGCACAATTAACTTTTTTGATTTTTGTTAGTTTTATTTTGGTTGAAACTATGTTAATATGTTTGTTTGAGTACAAGTTGTCAAATTCATTATAAAATGAAATTCACATAAATGACCGATTCATAGATATACGCCATATTAGAGAATGTCTTAACAAAAAGTAACTATATTAAACCAAAAGTACACATTAAACCCGTGAATAGACCAAAAAAAATCAATGTCTTGTTTCAAAATTCAAAAATATAACAAAAAATACAGCCAAAATTAGATAAAAAAATCTGGACAAACAGACATGCTGACAGAAAAACCAAACCATCAGTTAAATAGAGAATGTCATAACAATAAGTAACTATATTAACCCAAAAATACACATTAAACTGTCCCGACCCGAAAATTCGGGCGTGATGGCACTCACCTAACCCACCAAGGCGAGTCAGCCCAATACCTACTAATCCAAACATAACAATAATAGCGGAAGAGAAAATAGTCTAATATGACAAATAATCATAGGAAGACCAAACTACAACCATCCCAGAACTGGTGTCACGTGTACAAGCCTCTAAATACATAGTATTCGAATAAAATAAATGTCTCAAATGTCTAGTCCTCAAATAGAACGTAACATAATAATGGATTCCTTGAAGGTCCACCGGTGACATAAGCAGCTACCTTAAGGATAATCCGGAAGCTCGGTCTTGCAAATGAGAAAATTCTAACTAGAGGGACCGGGCTCGCAACCTACAAAAATGTAGCAAGGGGGTGAGTACCAAAACAACGCGGTACTCAGCAAATGGAACTAACCTAGAGTAAAACAATGAAGAACCAAGTAACTCCTTCACACCCAACCACATACCGCCGAACTACAAACCTGCACTGAGAAAAGTCCCAGCCCAGCAACACACAATACACAATAAAGATAGTTTTTCAGTATATCACAATTATCTAATCACAAGCCATAACTCACAAGTGATAACATAATCAATCACATGAATAACATCATGCCACATAATAATATGCAAAGATGAGATGCAATGTCATGCAATGCAAGGTGGTATCAAGACCGTCGCACAGCCTGTCGTATATACCCTCGTCGAGCTAAGGCTCCAAGACTAAGGGGACCCATGGGGACCTCGCAGGCCATATACCTCAATCACAATATATATCAACTACCTTGCCACCCAAGTGCTCGTGGTGAAGGACTCATGATAAGAATCTCGATGTATCAACTACCTTGCCACCCAAGTGCTCATGGTCAAGGACTCATGATACGAATCTCAATGTATCAACTACCTTGCCACCCAAGTGCTCGTGGTCAAGGACTCATGATACGAATCTCAATATATCAACTACCTTGCCACCCAAGTGCTCGTGGTCAAGGACTCATGATACGAATCTCAATATGTCAACTACCTTGCCACCCAAGTGCTCGTGGTCAAGGACTCATGATACGAATCTCAATGTATCAACTACCTTGCCACCCAAGTGCTCGTGGTCAAGGACTCATGATACGAATCACCATTAACAACTTCTCAAAATGTCATGAGTATGAGGATGCACGCAATCAAGACACGATTATAGAAGCAATATTCCCCTCAATAAGTACAATAAATATCAAAGTTTTACAGTGTTTAGCAATTATAATATTCACCCTCCTTTATACATATTTGGGTACAATTCTCTTTTAAGATATTTCACCCCATTTTAGTAACTTTATTTTCTCAAACAACCCATGATCCTCAGTATATATCACGATTATCTCCCTTTCTCAACACGTCATATTCACACTATTCTCAATTTCGGATTCATATGCTCTCGAAGCCACATATAGACAATTAAAGCCCTCACACTGGCATCACAATAAGAATTACCAACCCAACACATGATACTATCTAATCCCATAGATTATAGCACAAGGAAGCATACGAGGTTCAACATATTTAACAAAAGTTTAGAAATCCACTTGCCTTAATTAATAGAATGACACTTCAAACCTTGAGTCTTTCGTAACGCTTTCAGATGATCAAAATCTGTTCAAATACATAATCTACATAAGAATACGAATCTAATGACACCCATATTGCTATATTTATTTTTGGCTCAAAAATCCAGTCAAAAAGTCACCCCGAGCCCTTAAATTCGAATCTGAAAATTTCTTTCAGATTATGTTTATCCATAGTAAATTAAATGTATATGTCAAATTTCAGCTAAAACGGATCGTTATTCGACCCCCAAATCAAAATTTTATTCTAAGAACCCTAGGGCTATATTTTCTTAATTTAACATAAATTATACACGTTTTCACCCTAAAAATTTATTCATAATCTCATGAAAACTTAATAGAAAGGATGAGAATAATTATCTTGACATTTTGGGATGAAAATTATAATTTTTCTTCTCTTCTTTTTCTTTCTTTTTCTTCCCGCGTTTCTTTTCTTCCATTTTTTATCGCTTCTGCGTTTCTGCTTTCTGTTTTGTATTGTTTTATAGGGCGGCTGCTGCGCAGCCCTTTTCATCCTTATTCCCTTTTTTTTTTAATTTCTTTCTCCTATTTATTTCTTATTTATTTATTTATTTATTTACTTATTTTAATATACTAAAAGTGATAAATTCTATTAGTCTATGTTTGATAAATATGAGATACATTGTATAGGATATTAATTAAAATATTATTTTAATCCACCGACTACATTAATTATCTAAATTTATCCGTCAACAAAATTACCATAATTATCGAATAGTTCCAAATTTTCAATTTAAATTCACGAAAAGAATCTTTTATGAAAGAAAGAGTATTTATTTTTAAAATGACCTAACGGGTCATTACATAAACTAGCCAACATACCAAAAAAAATTATTGTCTTATTTCAAAATTCAACAATATAACCAAAAATACAACCAAATTTTTCTTAACAAAAAATCATAAAATCACTGGTTGGATAATGTCTGAAATTAGAATAGGAGAACATCATGTCTAATTCTTCCTTCGGGGTATCAACTTTGACCGAACCACGTTGTCACTGACTGAAATATATTCCGTTGCAACTTTTGGAGCATCAAACCTGCTAAAAACCTTCCGGTAACTTCCGCTTTCACTAATTGCATCAATCTCTATCTTTCTTGTTCCATATTCCCAAAACCAATGCACCATACCTCAAACGGAATAAATCCGAGTCTATAAAACAAGTAGAAATGTCTATATGGCCTTGCGAAAAGTATTCGACAAAAACACAAGTGTATAAACCACAATAACCGAAAAATAAATAAAAAAGTAAATTATGTCAAAACCAAAACAAACCCAATTCTAACATCAACAATTTCACAATAAACTTTAGCTTAAAGATCATAGCTATCAAACCAAAAATGTTATAAGATATACTCAATTTTTAATTGAAATACAAATAAGAACCCGAAAAAATCAAACTTCAGCACCATTTTTTTTCATTGTTGCACGAGACATGGATTTCTTTTTTTATTAATTTTCACCAAACTTAACACGAATTTTCTAACAAAAAAAAATGAAAGTTCTAATTCAGCAACCCCAACGATAACTATTTATTTGCTAAAAAATGAACATTTATAACAATAACCAACCATGCTATCACTTTCAAACACCATCAGTAATCACTTAGTACTAATCCACAGTTTTCTTTTTTATAAGTTTCACCAAATCTAACATCAATTTTTCAACTAAAAAAATTAAAAGTTTTGATCCACCAAACCAAGCATCAACCATTCTAGGTTTTACAATTTTAACACCAATCGTTTTACCAAAAAACTGAATTTGCTTATTTATCAAGTTTAACAACAACCAATTCTTTTGTTGAAAAAAAATCTCTTCCAAAAACAAATACGTCGTAATAGATGAAAAGAAATTTTAAAAAATGATGTACAAGAAATCGTTAAGAATGAAATTAAAAATGATGAAAGTTTACTATCATATGTCAAAAAAGAAAAAGGCGAAAATTGACATGATTCAAATTTTTGCGCTTCCTCTTCTTGGGTTTCATAACTTTCAGATTATCTACTTTATTTCCACCAACAACACCAAACTACGAAAATAATATTTTTTAAAAGGGAATAAAAAAAATATTATTATTAAGAAAAAAATGAGTTCACGAAAAAAAATTACCTTGCATGTAGCATTTGTAGTTTTCTTGTCTTTGTTCAACCAAAATCTTTTCAATATCGGTAATTCTTACTTGACAAGAAAATAATCGAAAAACTAACAATATCACTGAGAATGAAGATGAAAAGTGGATGAAGCAATGAATTGAACAAAAAATAATATGCAAATATTATGAGATTGAAAAGATGTGCTGATGGAGAATTGAAAAGACAAAAGAAAGAGGTGTGCAAATGATTTCTAAGACAAAGAAAAAAAAAGTTGGGTCACCTTAGAATATGCAAAAGCTTTTCACCAAAAAAAAAAAAAAAAAAAAAAAAAACATAATAGACTACTTGGGAAATATACAAGTAAAACAGGTATTGTCGAATCCCAATTAATGATTAATTGGAATAAAATAAGTTGAACAAAGGAAAAATAAAGGTATACAACACAATCAATGCATTGAATAGTCATTAAGTATGCATTTTATTTTATTTTTTTAAAAGGAAAAAAACTTTAAAACATAATATGACATGAATGTGAACAAAAACTTAAAATTGCGAATATTTTGAGGTCTTGACATAGTTTGTAATTTAAGCTATTAAATTGTTTACTCTTGCAATTTTTACTTTCGCATTTAGCCACTCGAAAATACATTAATTATGTTTCATAATTATAGTTTGGGTAATTATATTTCGTAACTGTAGTTAAGCAATGTTTGCATAATTTGCTTAGCATTTGTATATGTTTGTATAGTTCGCTATACAATTCGTAGTTTTTGTATAACGCTATACAATTCATGTACAGTATTTGTATAGTTCGCTATACAATTCACAATATTTTGTATATTTCGCTATACAATTTGATTCGCACACAACTTATATATAATCACACACAATGTTTGTATAAATTATGCGAATTATACAAAACTCAAACTGTAATTACAGTTAGATGTTTGTCGCAAGCCGTAATTAATTCAAACTATAGTTATGTTAGCTAATTAACTAGTATGTTTGCTTATCCGCTTAATTTTTTCAAAATTTTATGGGCAAACAAGACAAATCCAAAATTTGTGTCTTCTCGTGTGTTTTCAAAATTACCATTTGTATCATATTTTAGTTTCTAGATAAATGTATTTGGCGCATTTAGATACATGAATCAAAATTAGGTGTAATTTATTCCAAATATATTGTATTCAAGCGTGATTCTCATGTATCTATGATACACCAATTCCTTAGCTTGCTTCTTCTCTCTCTCTTACTTACTCATTTATCTCTCTATGTATATGCTTTACAGATTATATCTGGTATATTAAATAGATGAATCTAGTGCGATTCACATGTATTTGAGATACATTGACATTCCCCCTCGCCTCTCTCTCCATGTGTTTATATTTCAGAATGTATCTAGTAACAAAAATATATGTGTTTACGCGTATTTGATTTGAAATTTGGTATAAAATTATTAATTAAAAAATAATATGTTATTATTTTAAACTATAGGAAGAATTAATAATTATAATAGGAGTGTTTGTGTAATTGGTAGTTTTCTAGTTTTTTATTAATAGAACTTAGCAACTCTTGAATAACATTGGATTTTTCATTTATTTAATCTTTGTTCAACCACGGAATATATATATATATATATATATATATATATATATATTTTTTTTTTTTTAAGTTATCTCAATTTTTTTTGAAATATATTTTGCATAAAAAAGTCATTTTATAGTGAAATCTTTCTGTAACAATATTATTTAAATTACAGTAATATTTTACTATAATTATAAAAAAAGTTGAAACTAGACGTTTTAGGTTATGATATATGTTCTTTATAATAATATTACGCTATAATTACTTAAATAATCATAACAAATGACATCATTATAGAAAAGTTTGATTACATATCAAATAAGAGAAAAGGATTTTTCTCACTTGCTAGCATAAGATATTTTTCAAAGATTCTCAAACTTTTAACTTTATCCTTATTCTCATATCCCATGGATCTCATAGCTCAAATTTCATTCAAAACTAAATTTTAATTGATCCTCAAATTTTCAAATTATACTCTTATGAGTTTTGGGACAATTTTCCAATTCAAATTATAAGCTAAACCGCTAAGTGATATATGAATCATAAACTTTCTTCTTTTTATGTTTGAAACTCATTTGAACTCCTCGAGATCTAAATCAAATATGCAAATCACTTTAAGAATACCTTGCGTTAGAACACTCAATCACTAATTCAGGAGGTCAAGGTAAATATTTGATCGTGATTGATTCTTAAACCTCAAAATCACTAATTTTAAATTTGAATTACTTTCACGTCTTTTGAATTATGTCCAACCTATCCAGTTAAGTCCTAAATTATATACCAAACTTATAGAAACTTTCAAACCTTGAATCCAAGATTGTTAAGCCCAAATGTTGATTTTGATCAGCCTTTATTTCTTTCCCTCTCAAACCTCTAGTTTTTATTTTCTTCTTTAAACACATACACTTAGGTCCCCCGGGACACTTGCTATTTGTCCCCACTAATCATATCTCAAAAATATAAAACTTGGGGACAATATCATTTGGGAGAAGAGAATTCTAACACTCAAAACAATCAAACAAATCATTACATTAGGAAATTTTGGATCATTGACACGTATAATTTTTTTTTTTAATTTTGTTTTAAGAGATAAAATTTTTTTATATTTAAAAAGAAGTTGACATTAAAGTTCTTATTTTATCTCTAATAACGTAATTTATCTTAACAAAAATGTTGTGACATGCTTAAGAGATAAAAAATTCTAAAAAGATAAAGTTATTTCGTTTTGGCTTAATTCATAAACAGACATCTAAATCTGTCCTCATTTTTCACTTAGACGTTTAAAACTAGGAAATATTACATAATTAAGCAAACATATAACTATAAATATCATATCTTAACTACATTTTAATATTATTACATTTATGGCAATTTCGTAATTTTTTTTTGCTATAAAAGTTGTGGACCCCACAACTCCCCATGTATAAAACCTAAAAATTTCACTCTCTCACTATCTCTCCAATATACACAAACAGTTCCATAAATAAAGGAAGTAAAAAAGACAAATATAATTTCTTTTCCTAATTGAACTCTTCTTCTAAAAATAAGATGATGTTTCCATTCTAAATAAAAAATAGATTTTATTTCCTAGTGTGACTTTGTCCCAAAAAAAAAAAGATCCATCCTAGTTTCTTGCAGACGAATTGCAAAACGGAAAAAATTACTTTTTTGCTGTGTTTTTGGGAGAAAATTACCGGTGAGATTTGTTTTGAACTCATCTTCCATACACAATGGTGAAGGAGTCTTCCTCTAAAAAGGATAACAAGAGGTATGCATTGTGCATGTTAAAAAATGGAAGAACCGCCATCATTTTCACTCGGATTAACTCAAGAAATTGAGAATATTGCAGGGTCAAGTTCAAAATCTAAGGGTAATATATATACATTCATGGAATCCATCATTTCAATATAATGTATATTTCCCCCAATTGTATATTTTTTTCAGATCTGCATCATTTATCCCACTTTTAATTTATACATTATCAAAATTATTATGAAGGAAAACTTATACAAACCTGGTCCATGTAACTTTTAAAAAAAGTATAAGTGTATAAGTTTATAAATTTATTACAAGTAAGCACACATGTATAAGCTCATAAACATTTTATACACTTTAATGATATGCATGTATAAATTGATCTGTGTATTTCTTTATAATTATACAATTACTAGAATTGTATAAAATTTAATAGATCTTATACACACTAGTTGTATACGCACAGTTTGCCAATGTCCTAACTACAAGAAATAAGAAATTATGTATGATTATACACTTTTTGTACATGTCTAATTTAAGCCCATATACATAAGCCAAAATGCATAACTTGATGTATATATTACTGGCCAAATTTAGAGATTGTATATACTTTGCTGGAACTCATACATATGATATGTCACAGAAAACTTACATTTTTTTCGTTTGGAAATTTGTCTGCAATGAACTAGATGAATCTTTTTTTTTTGGGACAAAATAGTCTAGGAAAGGAAATCTATTTTTTTATTTAGAATGGAAATACCATCTTTTATTTTTAGAAAAAAAGTTCAATTAGGAAAAGGAATTATATTTGGCATTTTACTTCCTTTATTTATGGAACCGTTTTCCATATAAAATACCTAAAAAGTCTCCTATTTAATGAACAAACTTTTGGCATTTTCATTTTATACATTGCCATAAATTCCGACTTATACATTGGATTTGCTATAGCCAAAGTTAGAAAAGGTAATTTCATAAACATTAGCTATTTTAGACCTTTATGTTTTTTAAGTTTGTCATTTATAAAAAATCCCCTTAAAACTAAGACAACTTCCTAATAGACACTTCAACCCATTAAACACTTTTATCCTTGTACAGTCCTTTTTATGTTAATTGTACTATTTTATTTATTTTTCAGCCAAAACTAAATATTTGCGGTCCAAAAAAATGGGCTAATAATTTATTTATCCAAGACGTGTTTTTTCTAAATTAGTTTACGAACTTATTTAATAAATGGGTGAATAAGTTATTTAATAAATGCATTAATATATATTTTCCTTCATTTTTTCCCAATAAATGGGCTAATATATTTAATTGAAGAAAAATATGTCCCGTAAATTACACAAAAAAATTAAGATAGAACATGAGGATTTAATAGCGTAAGATTTATAACTTTTTTTCCTAGAGTATAAGGGCAAATATGACCCTTTTGAGAGTGCAAGGGCAAATATATTGATCGATGACAAAAAGATTTAACACCGTAGGAGTAAGTATGACTCCTTTTGAGGGTAAAGGGACAAATATGACCTTAAAATTGAATGAAAAAGGGAAAATATGTTGAAAAAGTGTAACGAAGGGCAATTATGATCTATTTGTGAAAGTACAAGAACAAGTATGACACCTTTTTCTTTTTAAATTAGTCTCATAAAAATATAAAGTAGTTAAGAACTTTGAGTAATATGAAAAAAAAGTTCCAATAATTTTTTAAAATTTTGAACAATTTATTTATTTTAGACTATGAAAATGAATATCAATAATTCACTTACCCTTTGTTTGGATGGTGATTTAATTTGTCATTGTTTCATAATGTATGGTACTCTATGGCATGGTATGCTACAATACAATGTTTGGATAGGATGTATGCTTTGCTACTGCTTAATGATAATTTTGTTGTCTGATTTGACTATATGGTACTGTATCATACTTAATGATAATCATCTTTTTAATCCCTTAGTGACTCGAATCTAGAATTTTAGAATTAATGGTGAAGAGTGCTTATCATACTTAATAGTTCAGTTGATTGGCTAATACCTAAAGTTTCACCTATTGGTAAAGATTTGATTCCTCACTATGTAATTCCCTACTTAATAGTTTAGTGATTAGCTAATACCTAAAGTTTCACCTATTGGTCAAGATTCGATTCCTCACAATGTAATTCCCTACCCCCAACGTGCTGCGTTTTGGCACTCCAAAATAACAACCACTTGTGATCAATTTTTCCTGTTGGTACACTAGATTCCTAAACAAAGAAAAATCAAATTATAAAGCTTTCGAAAACATACTTCCTATCTCCATTGCATGAGGTAGTGATAAGATTTGCGTACATATTTTACTCTCTTTCAAATTCTACTTTATGAAATTTTACTAAATATATTATTTTTGTTGCACGTATAACCTAGTCATGTTGTCCAAGATGTAGGGATGGCATGATTTTCACTGCATGATGATCAAAGGAAGCAGTATGTATTAGGTCAAGTTGGTCCCAAAATGATTGAAAGGAAATGTTTGTTGATATGTGCATGTCCCCTTTAAATCCTACGTTCATCACGTGAACTCACAAGGGTAGTTATCCATATACTTTTGAAAACTTCACCATGACGTTATCCAACATGGTCCACACATATATAATACTAATAATACTGGCGGATTTAAAATTTTGATTCTTCTAAGCTTTAAATATAACTCCTTTAAAATTATTGTATTCTAGATTAATAATTAAGTTAAGGGTCAAAACATATTACTATCTCGATGTTTTGAGTTTCAAGCCTAGATTGATTAAAAAAAGTGTGAGTTTTCTCTTGAAATACATCTCGATTGATTTTTGATGATGTGTGTACACTCTCTCTTTTCTTCAAAAATTTCACTGCGTCAAATCTGAACAAATTAATATTAAGTTAAAAGTTAAAATTGTTATCGTACAAATTAATTTATTCCAACTGTGACATCCACCATCTTCTTTTCCGAATTGTTAGTCATAGTTTTCTCTTTGCCATGACATCTTCTTTTCCAAATTGTAGTCATATTCTTCTCTCTGCCATGACATCGATAATTTCGACTTAAAGGGGGAGAGACTAGGGTTTTAAAGAAGTCATTTAAAAAATTAATGTATCAACAAATAAAGTTTTTATATATGCCAAGTGGATAGAGATTTTATTAACAAACACGCCCAAAAGCGTTTCTAGATAAATATTTGATATACTCAATATGTAAGTGTGTTTCACTAATCATTGCATAATAGTTCACGTAGAAAATTCGTCTCTCAATAGTTCAGATATGAAACTCAATAAAATGATTTAGTTAAGATGTAATTTTTATCCTCAATTATTAGTAATTAATTTGAATAACATATTTAATAAATTTCTTAACATAAATATATTAGGGCGGGGAGATGTTAGAACAAGAATGATTATAGTAGTATAAGGAATTCAAAATAACATGTTGCTTGGCTCAGAGGCATGTTTAAAAATATACTTAGAGTCTCTTTCACGAGCAAATATAAGAATAAATAACAATTCTATCTTCGGAATTTAACTAAGCCACAAAACAAAGAAACCTTAAAATATATCATCCTTCTATTCTTGAATTGGTGATTTCACCTTCTGGTTAATGTCTCTCAAATGTTTTTCAAGGAAAAATATTTTTTGAAATGATTATCTTTTCCAAGAAATGCAATACTATGTATAGGAAAAAAAGAGAAAAGTTTTTGTTAAGAAAGAGTAATTAATAGGTTCATAAATAATACAAACAAACATGTATCTTTCAAGAACTTAAAAATCTACTTTCTTTGTCCCTTTTTAGTTATCATGTTGTGCTTTTTGGAAGTTAATTTGACTAATTTTCAAAGTAAAATTAGATTAAATTAATTTGATATTTTAAAATAGAAATTTAGATGTTTAAAAACTACAAGAAAAGTATTATTAATTGCAACTTTTTTCATATCAATATGATGAAAAAATAGTCACAGTTTATACAATTTGACTTTAAAATGAAAATTATGACAACCAGAAGGATATGAAGAGAGTAAAAACAAAATGAAGAATGAATTTTCAATAAATATTTATTTCTTTTGAAGATCAAAAAACTTTTATCGGATGAACTGTTTCAAAAAATTAACTGAAATATTAATCATAACTACATTTAATGTTTTAAAGATAAAAAAAAAACATTTTTTTTTGGAAAATTTATAAAGGAGCAAGGAATTTTACGCTCGCCATTTATATCACCTTAATTAAAAAATATATGATACACGTTTTCATGTTTAATTTTAAAATTATAGTTAAATAATAGAGTTTTTTTTTTTTTTGGTAATTTATTACTTAATCATATTAATAGTAAGTTGTTGCCTAAGGATGTGAAACCTTGACATGGATTTGATTGATATCTTCTTTAGTGTCTATTTATGTCTCTGTTGATGGAAAAGGAGAGATGTAACATGTGTTTAATTATTATTAGATTAATTAACCTACTTTATATAACAGAGATACAAATTAATCATTACACTAAGCTGGAAGGCTCTTAGACATATTGTTTGAATTTTTTTCTTTTTATTAAAATATTTTATTTTTGATAAAATTGTATTTTCATTATTTTTCTTAATTTATTATTTTATTTTTTATATATTTAGTTTCAAGATTCATTTTTGATTTAAAACTATTTTATATAAACAATTGTCTAGGCTATGCAGGAAAGGAAAAGAAAAGAAAAATATTATTATTCTTCTAATATTTACGATTTTGGAATTAATTAAAATTTTGATTACCAAATATTTATTTAAGAGTCTTTTTTCACATTAAATTTTAAACAATTAATTATTTAACTTCTAATTATTCAACTCCAAATTATTACGTTATGTATTCATAAATATATAAATACTTGAATTGATTTTTCATTCTTGTTGGTTCAGAATAGATTAAACTACTGCATTAAATTAATAATATTTATTTACGAGTCTTTTTTCACATTAAATTTTAAACAATTAACTATTTAACTTCTAATTATTCAACTCCAAATTATTACGTTACGTATTCATAAATATATAAATACTTGAATTGATTTTTTCATTCTTATTGGTTCAGAATAGATTAAACTGCTGCATTAAATTAATAATATTTATTTAATTTAACTAGTGGAAATTTCTTACCATTTTATCAATTGAAATACATGTCTGTATCTTAGTAGGGAACATAATATTTTAATTTTCAAGCCACCCCAAAGAAAAATCAATTAGTTGTTTGTTTGCCATGTGAAATTTTATACATTTCCTTTTCAATTGCCTTTATCTCAAAATAATAGAGGGTCCCTTTTTGTCCATTTTATATAATCTCTCCTTGCTTATTAATTATTTAAGCAAAGTCTTTTTTTTTTTTTAATTCTTCTAGTTTGAGCACTTTTTAAGCAATAATAACAAGTACAAAGCACATAATTATCTTTGTCTCAACCTATTATGTTTAAAAATGTTTATATTCAAATTTCCAAAGAGTCCTTTCTTTGTAGGAATTTTTATGCAATTACATTACTTAAAAGGATAACTACAAGTAATTGATTATAATAATAGGAACTACTCAATTACCTTAAAAATTAAGATCAACAACCTATTACAACGAACACAATAAAAATTCTCTATAAATATCTGTTTTTTGGTTAAATTGTTTACGATCAGCATAAATAATTGATCTTTCTTTTTTTTTTTCCTCTCTTCAACCCCTTACAAATGAGAGTTTTACACGAGGGGAGTTGTTTGGATAGTAAACAACCGTCACCTTCAAATTCAATCTTAAAATTGTGAATTCGAGTTACCAAGAGAATTTATGGGTTCTCAATAGGAAAGTTTACTAACAAGGAAATCAGTCAATGAAATATTTACTTTATTTTTTATCTGATTATTATTACATGTTAAATTATTTTATTGAGAAACCACAAATAACTTAGATATGTATACTATTTTAAGAAAATATTTACCATGTATAGCAATAACAATTTTTTTGGCTGAACACTTATACTATATCTATAACACGATACTAATATATGTTACAGAAAACTATTTCTAAAACATATATAATACAAGTTTTATTGATGAATAATACGTTTATCACATATATTAATACCCATTGTATCAATTTCTTATAAAACAAGTATAACACTTATAATACAATATTCATCATAATATTTTCTGTGCATTGCTATAACAACAACAACAACATACCCAGTGAAGATCCCACAAGTGAGGTCTGCGGAAAAAAAAATGTGCGCAAACCTTACAACTACCTCATATAGATAGAGAGGTTGTTCCTTAAAGACCCTCATCTCAAAAATCATCCCCAATAGCGAAAAATACTATATATAAAACGATTAAAATGAGCAAATGAAAATATATAGCGACAATAAAAGTAACAAAATAAATATCGGACAGTAACAACACAATATATAACAACACGACTACTAACCTACTATAACCCAAGGCTTCTAACCTTCTATCCTAATACGCGAGATTCACTCCTTTCTATGCATTGCTATAAATTATAATAAATAAAAATCAATAATTATTTTAAAAAACTACTCTTTTCCCTTATAATTCTAGATTCTTGTGCAGATAAAGCATATGGGTGGTCTTTTAGTAGTTGTTTTTAACCTCATTAATCATTTGAACAAGCAATCCCATTTTACATGCAAAGTAAGATTAAATTGTCATGCAAAATATTGATATTGACTCCTATTGTCACCTTTTTTAAGGGCCCTCATGCTATTATCCAAGTACCAAATTTTGCAACATGATTTGACATCTTTGAAATTGATTGCCCAATTTTTCCAATCTTTTGTCTCTCTATAAATAAATTATGGGAATTTGTATAAAAACACACAAATATATATTCCAACTTTCAAAAAAATGGCTTTTGTCCACCAAAAAACTCATTGGTTCTTGGCCATTTCTTTCTTCTTCTTGATCACTTGTCAAGGTAAATAATTATCTCTTTCTTTAATTCATTTTGTTGAATTTCTTATTTATTATAACCTTATTGTTTATATTCTAATTTGGTTTCATTTTCTATACTTGTAGCAAGGAATTTGAGAGTGGATCATTATGAATTATTTCAAAAGAGTGGCAACCAACAAGTTGTTGTAAGGAATAAAGAGCAAGCCAAGTATGAAGATTCAGTACCAATAGACATAGATTATACTCCAGCTCGAAAGAAACCTCCAATTCATAATTAGGATTTCCAGAATTATCGAGTCACCAATTCAAAATTTTGAGTCAATGGATATGTAAGTTTTTGTACACATACATCTATACTTTGTCCGAGAGCTAGATGCAATTGAATTCTGTCAAATCCGTACGTCTAGTCTAGATCCCTATATATGTCACAATTTTATATATCATGTAGTATTAAGAAAACTACGAATGGGAAATATATAATCATACATCTATACTTTGTCCGAGAGCTAGATGCAATTGAATTCTGTCAAATCTGTACGTCTAGTCTAGATCCCTATAAATGTCACAATTTTATATATCATGTAGTATTAAGAAAACTACGAATGGGAAATACATAATCATGGAGGGTAAGGTTTTTGAGAAATTTTATTTGGGAATAAAATGAATATATATATTGAATTAATGTTGATCATGAGACTTTTGTACATTATATACATGAAAGCTTCAAATGATAATTTTGAGAGATGCTTATTTGTAATTTGATATTCTCTATTTGAATTTGTTCGTCTGATTTTGACTTGGTAAATTAAACGTCCCCTACAACCCATGGGATAAGCTTTGCAGATGCGATCATAAGAAGTTAAGAAAGTAAAAAAGATTTTTGAATCTTGCGGTCTTAAGCTACAAATGTAGAATATTCTAAAATACGCTTTAATATTGTGATTTTAAATATATCATATGTGAAAAGTTAAAATTAAGAAGTTGTCAAGAAACAAAAAATCTTTTAAACGGATTAAAAAAATAAATATTGAAACTAAAGAGAATATGTAATTTTAGAGAATAGAGATATATAGCAATATTAATTAAAATAATTTTATTCTTATAAGGAATTTAATTGATTAGCTCTTTTTCCACTAATAATAAGGGTGGAACTTGTGGTTGCTTTCTTTTACTAAAATATCGTAGTCCCTCCATTTCATATTATTTGATTCTTATGGATTTAGCAAATATCGTAAGAAGATTTAATTAAGATGTATTTTACCAAATTAGCATAATTAATAATGCTTTCAAACTCTAAGTTTGACTCTTGCTATTTTATATAGCTATTTAATACTAAAATTGTGTGAGAAAAAATAATAAAATTCTATTGATTAGTTAAAATGGACAAGTAAAATTAAAAAAGCATGTGTTATAAATATATTTTATTTGTAGTGAATGTCTATTATAGAGATTTCTTTAAGAGTTAGGAATCCTACTTGGAGACCAAGTCAGTTTTTTCCTATAAATATAAAAGTTTCCTTCATTGTAAAATAGATCTGAACATCTGAAGATTATTCAAGAGGAATAAGAAATTTTCTCTCTTCTCCCCTACTTTTTCTTCTTATTTACTTTATACTTTATAACATGTTATCAACACGAGACTCTACCGTCTTAAAAAGTGAAGGTTAAGTTTCGAGGTTAGGGTATTATTTATTTATTTATTTTTATTGACATGGCTAACATTGAGAAACTTGAGTTTATTGCCCTTCATAGTTTGGGGAAGAACTACCCTTCATGGATGTTGGATGCTAGATGTCATGGAGACATCATTAAAGATGAAAATAAAGCATCAAAACAAAACTGTGTTAAGGCTACGATATTCTTGTATCATCTTTTTAATGAAATTTGAAAATATGAATATCTCACAGTCAAGGATCCACTTGTTTTGTGAAAAAAACTAAAAGAAAAACATGATCACTTGAAGATGGTCATATATCCAAAAGCATAATAATAAAATGTTGGGTTCAAGCCCCATCAATTTATGGCATAAGACGTCTTTATATGGATAAGACATCGAGTTCAAGTTCCAATGCACCATATTAATGATATAATGATGACTAAAGCAAAATAATATACTTTTGGTGAAAAGTCATAAAATATATTCCATTAAAATGCTTCATTCCTTAAAGTGAATGTGGTAGCAGTGTATAATGTCTGAAAGAAGGCAAGTGATTAAAATAATGCATTAAAGAAAAATCGAAATAGACACCCATTAAAGAATGTAAATATTCTTTTAAATGGTGAATTTTCTTGTACTGTTGTTATCAAGGCAAGTTGATTGTGAGACCATCACCAATGAAAGTTGGGATTGAGTCCCCTGCGTTTTGGAACGTATATATAGGGATATTTGTGGACCTATTCACCCACCTAGTGGGACGTTTAAATATTTTATGGTTCTAATAGATGTTTCATCTAGAGGGTCTCATGTGTGCATATTGTCATCTCGCAATTTGGCATTTGTAAAATTATTGGCACAAATAATACGATTACGGGAACAATTTCCTGATAATCAAATTAAGTCTATCCGCTTTAATAATGCTGCATAGTTTTCATCCAAGCATTTAACGACTATTGTTTATCCATTGGGATAAGAATTGAACATCTTGTTGCTCATGTTCATACTCAAAATTGCTTTGCCAAGTCATTAAGTAAACGCTTGCAATTGATAGCAGGACCATTGTTTATGAAAACTAGATTGCCCACTTTTGTATGGGAACATGCAATTTTGCATGCTGCAACACTTATTCGTCTCAGACAGACAATTATCATAAGCATTCTCCAGTGCAACTGGTTTTGGATCAATAACCTAATATATCCCATCTAAGAATTTTTGGATGTGCTGCATATGTGTCTGTGGCACTACCACATCGCACAATAATGGGATCCCAAAGAAGATTAGGAATATATGTTGGGTTTGAATCACCCTTCATTATCCGCTATTTTGAACTATTATTTGGAGATATGTTCAATGCTCGATCTGGAGATTTTCGGTTTGATGAGACACTTTTTCCAAAATTAAAGGGAGAAGATAATGATGTCAAAAGAGAAATTTTGTGGAAAAATTCATCATTGTCTCATCTTGATCCATGTGCTTCTATTTGTGAGCAAGAAGTACAAAAGATTATTCATATGCAAGAATTGCAAATCAAATGCTAAATGCATTTACAGATTAAAAAAGGATCATAGCTCACCTCTACGAGAAGAAGAGTAGTTGAGAAGAAATAAAGTTGAAATTTACTCCCGAATAAGAAATTTGAAATTTGTTCATGTAATAGTAAATCAGAAATTTCCTATAGCAAAAGGCACATATCACGGTAAACTTGAAGTTTACTCATTAGACATATATTGAAAAAATAAAAGATTTTTCAAGATTGCTTGTTCTCATGATAAGTTGATTGGATCAACTAATGCTGAGACGGAATTCCCTAAATTTTGAAAGTATGAAAGGTGAATATGAGCTTGTTCACTGTCATGTGATATATGAAATAGATACATCTATAAGATGGTCACATATGCATTTACTGTCAACTTTAAGTTTGACATTCTCAAAATTGTTTGTGCAAGACAATTGAGTTAAGAGCACAATTTTCAGAAAAACATAATCAACACAATTCATTTTGATAATATTGATAAATATTCAAATTGATTGACACTAAATGCCTTAGATAAATGGTCAATCATTGCTTATGAGAACATAACTTTATGGTCTGAAATATGATAAATTGTGGACAAGGATATGCATCAGTCTAATAAATTATGATCAAATTTCCCTCAATTGATTTATGGCCAAGGACCATATAGTTTCCATCTAATAATTTTGATATACGGTATATAATTAATAAATATACCACGATGCATAAAATATGGGTTCTCCAAGATAGATTGGAATATATGTTAGTTTGTCTAACATAAGGGGGAGATAATAATAAACTAAGAGTTGAAACACTCTTGTTGAATGTCCCTGAAGGACAGAATCTATGACATGCATGAAGCATGCAATTGATCCCAAATAAGATAATTTTTGAAAAGAAAATGAGCAAATGATCCAAATGATCATCATTAAGAGGC
The DNA here is from genome assembly GCA_029948455.1 of Solanum rostratum. Classification (NCBI taxonomy): domain Eukaryota; kingdom Viridiplantae; phylum Streptophyta; class Magnoliopsida; order Solanales; family Solanaceae; genus Solanum; species Solanum rostratum. The sequence continues at coordinate 7,304,505 of CM057053.1, read as the reverse complement.
AATGTGCTCTTGAAGAGCTTACGACATAACACTTCATGAAATCTCATGAGAGGGGTAGCTACCTGAAAATAATGAAGTATAAGATCTCAATAAGCTATGTCGCATTAAAAATCGACAAAAAGAGATATTTTGTCGATGATATCTTTGACACAATATAGCACAATATTGTAAAAGATTATGAGGATCTAAATCCTACAGTATATTAAAGCATGCTCTAAATATCAAGTGGAATGATGCATCTTGGTAAGCGTAAAGCTTATTTGACTTGCAATCTAGACACTAGAAAACGTCATGCATTTAATATTTAATGGTCACTAGACAAAGTTGATATGAAGTATTTGAAGGATTAAAATGCATGAAGTATATACAAGTTCTTGAAAAAACTTGTTTATAATCTTCATATTGATTAAAATTAATCAAGAATCTTTCATATTGTTATGCAAGTTGATAACTTGAATTGAAACTCTTGAAGAGTTTTCATAAAGTAATAGATTGTTTGCTTAAAGAAGTTGAAGTGAGTAACTTGCAAAACTCTTTGATCCTAAAGGGATGATTCATAGAAGAGATAGAAGAAAGCACATTTTGCCAAAACTTTTCTACACACATGAGCTCCAAAAGAATGGTGATATGAATGTACAACAGATTCGTTCAAGTGACAATGTGGTTGATTAGTTCACCAAATCTCTACCAACTGCAACTTTCAAGAAGATGGTACACAAGATTGAGATGCGAAGATTCAAGTATTTGAATTGATGATGTTTTGATTAGGGGGAATTAATACGCGATGTACTCTTTCTTCCTTACAAGGTGTTGTCTCATTGGGTTTTCCTGATAAGGTTTTTAATGAGGCATCAAAAATGCGTATTATTAGAAATATGTACTCTTTTTCCTTCACTAGAAATTTTTTTCCACTAGAGTTTATCTAGTAAGGTTTTAACGAGGCACATAATCTAGCTAATAGACATTCAAGGGGGAGTGTTATAAGCATATTTTATTTGTAGTGAGTCTATTATATAAATTCCTTTAAGAGTTAGAAATTCTACTTGGAGACCAAGTCAGTTTTTTCCCTATAAATATAAGGATTTCCTTCATTGTAAGATAGATCTGAACATCTGAAGATTATTCAAGAAGAATAAGAAATCTTCTCTTTTCTCCCTGCTTTTTCTTCTTATCTTCATACTTTCATAACAGCGTGAAATTTAATACATGCATTAGTATAGTTTAGTTTTGTTAAGATAGATCTGAACATCTGAAGATTATTCAAGAAGAATAAGAGATCTTCTCTTTTCTCCCCTGCTTTTTCTTCTTATTTTTATACTTTCATAACAGCGTGAAATTTAATACATGCATTAGTATAGTTTAGTTTTATTAAAAGGTAATATGCATTATATAATTTCAAAAAAAAATATTTATTTGTAAAATATCTTCCACAAATATGGTGGAAATTTTTTTTTAAAAATAATTTGAAGGACAATTATGTCTTTAATCATGCTAATGCATGCTTTAAAACCCCTTACATTGTTAATAGTTAATACCATAGTTTCTCATGTTTGAATTGTAAATAACATAATAATTTAAACAAACTGACAAAATAATTATTATTCCCAAAGAAAGAAAATGTCAACAATAATAATATAGTCATTGACATCCACAAATAGGGTATAAGAAGGGTAAAATATTCGTTAACCTTACCATTACCTCGTGAAGATAAAGAGATTGTTTTGAGACACACTCGATTCAAGTCCAGTAAATCCAAGTACAAACAATAAGAAATCAGTAGAAAAAACATAGCAACTAACAAAGGAAGCTAAGCAAATCCTACAAGTTTCTCATGCTTGAATTGTAAATAACATATTAATTTAAACAAACTGACGAAATAATATTATCGCCAAAGAAAGAAAATGTCAACAATAATAATATAGCAATTGAAATTCACAAGTAGGGTATAAGAAGGGTAGAGCATCCGTTAACCTTACCATTACCTCGTGGAGGTAAAGAGGTTGTTTTCGAGAGACACTCGATTCAAGTGCAGTAAATCCAAGTACAAAAAATAAGAAAACAGTAGGAAAAACATAATAACTAACAAAGGAAGCTAAGTAAATCCTACAAGAAAGGAATAAGAATAATAAAATAGTACAATAATCAAAACACAATAAATAACAGATGTTAACAGATATCAAAAGTCAGAACTACATTAATGCAACTTATACAATGACAAACACCAAGCAGCCTAAACCCTTCGAAAATAAGATTACACTCCACTGTCTACGAACCTTCTACTCTAATCTATCATAATACACGTCCTCCAATTTAAGGTCACATCGTTCTATGTAAGGCCATGTCCTCCTACCTACCATAACCAACCTAAAGGTCATACGACTGAAATAATAAGACATCAAAGAAAACAACATAAAGTATAATGAAATATGATTAAATTCAATTGGTCCGCCAGAGCCAATTCTCCAGGAAAAACACAAAATGCCCTTTAACAAGACTCACAGCTTGTGAGCTGCTACCACAAATTTATTTAATTCAAGCTACTACAAACAGCTCTAACACAAAAAAAGTTTCACCAATCAGAAACCTTTTCATAGAAAAGTAAGGATGCTTCAGCATCTAGAACCTCTTTCTCGGAAACAGTATGCACGTCGGTGTCTGAGATGCAAAACCACTGACCAAGAGCAGATTCCAGTAGTTCTGCAGGATTGTCTTCACTAATTTTGGCTGTCGCTCGTCTGTAAACAATGTAATGCCCGCTACCAACTATTCCAAAGTGCTGCACAACAGAGGCTAGTCGGTACTTGTGACTTTTGGAATGCGTTATATGGGAAGCTTCACCCTGCAACACAAAAGTGGATAGAGGAACAACATCATGTGAGATTCAATTAACGCGAATAAACTAACAGTACATGACGTATGAAAGCATGGTGTAGAAAAAAGAGCCAGTGTTGGTGAAATACACAAAAGAGAATCAACCGAAAGAAAAGACACAGCAGAAGATGGGCGATGTTGTCCTCCCAGCCCCAACATCAGTCTCCATCTGTTCCCACGGGGTTTGTACTATAAGCAGACATATGTGACTATGCTGGATCAATGAAGGAAAAGAACCAGCGGAATGGATAAGAACAAAAAGAAGATGGAATGCAGTAAGGCATAACATGGAAAATCTCCCCTGCTTCTATACTAACATCCATCTCTTCCTAAGAAGTTAATACTGTAAGTAAACACAGTGAAATAAGTGATCAATTATCTTCTACTTGTTTCCTTGACAAAAGCTTTATGACTTATTGTGAAGCATGATACACAACCTTTTTGTTCAATGACAAGGATGCTCTCTACCTAACTTCCGACATCTGTAGAATCATTGCAGTAGCACACTAGTCCAAGCCATGTAACACGTCCGCTGTAACTTATTATTTCCCATTTCATAAACTTCACCTTAATGATTTTGTCCGATGGTTAAATTTAACAAAGACAGACTTGAATAAACTGCCTGCTACCAAAAATTAACATGGAACTTTGATTGCAAAAAGAAGTCAAAATAATGGAAAAGTAAAAGTTTATTGGACCTGTTTGGTTCCGCAAAAGAGAATTACTTGGCTGGCTACAAGATAGAAATGCTGATGTCTAACAAGCCAACTGAAACTTACACCAACATTAAAGTTTTTCTTTTATGTGCCCTAACTTTTCTAGATGAACAATATAAAGAATTTCTATCATCCGAGAGTAGCTAAATCGGAATCAGCTGCCTGTCTAAAGAACTATAGATCTCAGATCTAGGCAGTAACTAGAAGGTGATACTCATGCATCTGCCATTTAAAAAAACATGGAAACTACTGCAATATATTATACGTAAATGCATGCATGATTTAAGTTGCTTTGGCGTGCATATCATAAATGCACATAAGCCACAGATGGAAAAACATTTTAAGAGTAACAACGCCATCCAACAAACACTAACTAGTTACATATATATTTCCCTAATCTTTCTACAACAGCGCATTGAAAGATCTAACCTTGCAGTTTGAAGACAGATATAAGATGAATTGACCAGTCTCTGACAACATTGCGTAATTTAAACAGAACTTATGGCTTCAAACCTGAAATTACAAAAAATACCAGAACAAGGCAGACCTCGTACCCTTGAACAGCTTTTCATATCCCTCACTCCCTTCTAGATTCTCTAAATGCTCCTCAAACTACATAAGGCTTAAATGAAGCGGATATGGATGATTAGGATTCAAATAGTGGATCCCAACTTCCTCAGATTGAGGCATCATTGTGGTTGTTGTATTCCTCAGACTATCCCAAGATTAGAGTGTAAACCCAGTGATTTATTAAAAAAAATAATAAGCAACCACCATGTAAGTAAGAGAGGCCTCAGAGCCTGATCTGGGGTTTTCTGGATGGCTAGCAAGAGATATACGAGTACTTTACTCAGGAGTAGTACCATTCGTAAGTTCTCCTGCTACAAACCTAAAGCTACACAACTTACGTTCACTTAGAGTGTAGGTGAAAATCTCTAGTCATGGAATGGATAAAATCATTATACATATGATATGTTATGCGAGAAAGTTAAAACACGAGTCAATACCATGTTGCCCAATCATTAAGATTATCTACCTAGAGCAACCAACCTGATGGCCAGAATGTGGAGGCAGCTGATTTAAGCTGATCTCCTTGTAGTCTCCAATCTCAAGCAAACTTGACTTTGACTTTGATGCTTTAACACCAAAATTATCTGAGACACACAAAGCAGCCGTATCTTCTAATTCTGTAGAAAATTTTCTTTCACTTCGGGTGATGCTAGTCAAGATCTCTTTATTATCTTGCAGATTTAAGTAATTGAACATGGGCAAAGGCAAAGGCTGATGCTGATGCTGCGGCTTTATTTGCCTGATTTGCAGATTCTCTTCCCAACTCTTTGCTCCCACTCCATTCTTCATGAAAGGAGCCAAGTCCAAAATCAATGGAAATGAAATATGGCCCTTGAACACAAAATTCAAACACTGAGGGTTTACAGCGCAGCAGAACGCACCAAAGCATAGAATAAAATTTGAATACCAAACAACATTCCATATTAGGTTGTCGATTAGGTTCAGACGAAAAGTACATAGTAATTGAAGTCATGTTAAGTCCCAAGGCTACAATCAAAATGTAGCAGCCAAAAGGTGTAGTTCTGATAGTCTGAAGTTGGTCCTATGCAATTAATAAGTTGATTTTGCATTTAAATAAAAGAAATTGATTAGGCCAAATTGTGAACAAGAAGTTGGCTCGTCTTTGATTTTCTGCCTGATAGTTTGATAAATGCTCAATAATCTACTACAAAGAATCACATAATCTTGGGACGGCCAAAGGTAAAAGGTTGTCCTCTCTATCTAGTGGACGATTCAATTTAAAACAAATTGTGGAATAGGATACAGAAAATACGCCCCCAGAACTATGGTCTAGTGGTAAGAGTGCAATGTCTAATGTGTGGGGTTACGCGTGCTCAGGGTTCAATTCCTACTGAAGTCAAGTATTTAAGTGGAGAAGAGTTGGGAACAGACCAATCATCCACCTAGTTTGAACCATGCGCAATTGACCCTTGGTGAGTTGTCAATTGTAAAAAGAAAGCCTACTAAAACATATTCTCTTTTTTATAGTTTGAACCATGCGCAATTGACCCTTGGTGAGTTGTCAATTGTAAAAAGAAAGCCTACTATAACATATTCTCTTTTTTATAGGCAAATACAGTTTCTCATTAGAAACATATCTTACCCAAGAAAATTCTTTAGTAAATGGATACAAAGTCATGCTCTTAGGTAAATTGCAAATCTGCGAACATAGCTAAGGTAAGTGTTAATGTGAATATATGCAGGCGTGAGCTCAACCCTTTTTTGATGAGCAGTGAGCTCAACTTGAAACACAAGAAAAAGAAAAAGAGTAAATAACATGACATAGTGAACACAATGGACAGGCGAATATTGCCAGCCAGGAAAATGGTAACTTTATAGATTCTTGATCATAGAGGCAGTGAGACCTGTAAGCTAAAGGTGGCCTGGTTTCAAAGAGGACCACTGTTCTCTGTGCCAAAAAGAAGATAGTCCTTTGTGAGAGGCATATTGCAAAGAAAAGGAAAAGTTTCTGGCTGCTTGAGAAACATGGGGTACTACAATGCACACTGCTTTGGTGATTCAAGAAGCTAATACAGACGAATGCTTGCATGGGGAAGACATATGGATGATTTTAATAACAGGGAGCACTTGGTGAAAAGATGTTCATAATAAACATAGTCTACCTCAACCAAAATGGATTTATGACATTACAGGACATATCCACCAATCTCAAGGTCCATTACTGGACCAACTATCAATTAATTTGAGAATTACAAACTGATGCCTAGATAAAACAAAACTGGTCATGAGACTAAATAGTCTGTTTGGGAAAGCTTCTCAGTAGCCAAAATTCCTTTTCCTTTTTCTTCAAAAAGTGGTTATTTTAGCAAAGGAAGGAGCCAGTAGTGGTCTTTTGGGTATACAAGAATTTTTTGTAGTTCCTCCACTGTTTGTGCAAGATCAAATATATGCAGACAGTCTAGGAATTAGCTATGCTAGGAAAAAACCTTCATCTAGTATTAGTATTTCCTTTTCAGGGTCGGGATGTGACCCATAACACTTGTTTTATAACAAACTCCATGGCGGCTTCATTGCCTACTGGCAATTCGGCACTTAGTTTTTTTTGCTAATTGATTATCTTATTTACCAGGAAAAAAAAAGGCAAATTGGTCTTATCAGGAACCACCTCTCTACCTTACCAAAGGAAGGGGTAAGGTTTGTGTGCACCCCACCCTTCCCAGACTCCATTTATGGGGTCACACTGGGTATTTAACATCGTGCAACCCACCCTTCCCAGACTCCATTTATGGGGGTCACATTGGGTATTTGATGTTGTTGCTTATTCTAGCAAATTGAGGTGCTTCGCCAAGCTTTTAGGGGAAAAATAAGTGTTTTTGAGTAGTAGTAGAAGTAGTATTCCATAAGCTAATAGAAGTAGCTTCTCCCCTAAACACTATTGGAACCTTAACCAAGCACAAATAACTGCAAAATATTGGCAAAGTACTTTTAAGATTTGATTTGACAAACACAACTGCTACTCTTCAAAAGTATATTTTTGAAAAGCACTTCCCCGAAAAGACATTTAATCTAAATAAGGAGATTCTGAAAGCTTGACCAAACAGGCTATAGATGGCATGGAAGAAATCAAAAGGACCAGTCTTCTAACTAAAGGTTCGAATCAGTCTAAAAATAGAAGAGATGAGGCATTTCTGGGACAAGAATCAGGAAACAGTAATTGGTGAGAACAAAGAACAAAAAACAAAAAGATCAACACAAAACAAAAAGATCAATCACGGATGGCACTAAAAGTGGCACAGATGAATGAGGACTAAGAGATGATTGAAATAAAGGGCAAACTAGTTGATGCATGCAAGCTGCAAATCAATCCAAGTGTGCCATGTGATAAAGTCAGACAAGGTCTCACTTCTAGTTTTGGGTAGAACAGAGTCGGCCACAACAAATTCTTGCCTTCTTGCTAAATACATTAGCTATAATGGGAAAAGAAGGAATGCAACTCACAAAATAGAACGACCGAGATAAAGGTAAGCTTTGAAGCCATAGCTTGCTGTTTTTTCCATCATCCAATCCACAACAAATCAAATGAAACCTGAGCAAAAACTGGACTTAATCTGGACTTGTTTGGCCTTGTGCCTAGACAGCTTGCATTTCGTAAAAATAAAAAAGACTTTGACAATGGCTAGTTTACTATTGGCGGTTATTCCAGGACGAGCGTCTGTGGCTAAAAGACTTGCAACCAAATTCCGCATATTTTGACCAATTCAAGGTGAAAAATGGGGTTGCTCATAATTATGGAGACATGTGATGCATTAACCAAGACCGAATACACATTGATTTTGGAGAGATATGTTTTAGGAAATATGGAGACCACTCCACAGATGAGGATTCTGCTGATTCCTATTGTGCACTGAAAACACAGAAAGCAGCTAGCTCAGATATGGGCCATAGAAACTTAGGGACTTGGAAAGTTCATAGGCATCTCGTGGGGATCTAATGAGGGCAGGCAGAGGAATCAGTGATGCAACTGAAAATAGATGGCCAAACAATTGAACCAAAAAAAAGGAGGGGAAGTAATTAGCAGGAGCAGGAATTAAAAAGATTGAAGTGGAAAACCAGCTACGATGAGAAATAGGTGAATGGAAAATAAAAAACAGTGAATGAAATTGTATTTCAAAGATAAGCTTCCATGCATTATTTTGTCTAGTGTCTACCAGAACCTCTTCAGGGTTATTCTTTCTTAAAAAAATTAAAAGTGAAATTTGCTTCATGTGGCAGCGTTCTTACCTAATAAAATCTACTTACTTATCTAAAGAACATAACCTGCTTGCAAAAATATCAGTACCTGAAGTTTGTTCGGTTCTCCCAATACATTTATAGAGGCGCGTTGTAAATGAAGACAGAGAACCTGCAAGGTGGCACAATAGTAAGCACATGCAAAAAAGTCAACAAGTAGAACACGTGACAAAACCATCAAATCACGGAGCGCTGAAGCACCAAGTGTTAACATTGAATCCTATTTGGACCAGGTAGCATATAAGCATGTAAAAATGTAACTCCTTGTCAACCCCTTAGTTTCCTCATTTAAACAAAAAATTGTTGGCAGCTACATGGTAAATCCTTTTAATTAAGAAGAACCTGATCTTAGCACCTTCAACTCTTCAACGATCCTAGCAATCATACCTTAGGACTCCGGCCAATACTGAGTTGCTTGAAAGTGTGTGAAAAGCTATTTGACCATCGAAAACTTGCAAGGCACTCTAACTGTTTGCAATCACATGAATCTTCCTCGTTGCACAGCTTAAGTTTTTCAACAATAGCCTGATAACAAATTGTTCCTAATTATACAGATGCTAGGATGCCAATAACTATGTTAAAAACAGAAAAACGGAGGGGACCATTAACCAAATTCCTGTCAAACCGAGGAATAGTTGATATAATGAGATATAAATTTTGCCTAGGCCATATAAGCTCTTTTGAACCTATAGACTGCAGCCACAAGCTTCAAGGTTAATGTAGTATGCTAAACTATGATTTGTAAACCAAGATTACCTCGTTTTCATCAATGGAAGAGACATACGTTATGGCAGCAGTATGCCAACAGTGGCTGCACTTATAGTTTTCAAGTTGTTCTGCAACAAAGAACTGCTTCAGGCAATGCTCCACAGAACACCCAGGCATCTAACATTAAGTTTGCAGAATATATCATCATGAATTGGAATCAAATCAAAAAATTAACGTATGACAATTGATTTTTAAACTTACAATAACCCCACTGCTGCTCGACAGTGGCACAAGATGCAAGCTATGAAACAACTGAAAATCCAGAGAGCTCTGAAGAAAAACAACACAATATGAATAAGTCAACCATGAATAAGTATGAACCCAAAACTGAAGAGAGCGTACTACATGAATACGAAAAATCACTTATTTACTGCTTACTTTACAAACTAAAAGGTCCAAACTTGAACTCATACAGCCCCACAAACAAAATAATGACCTAAATGATAGAGATTTGCCATATAATGCATGGATAGATGACTAAAAACTACTGAAGAGCCATGTTGATAAGAAAATAAGAGAACTTGCATGATCATATCCCCCAAAAAAGTTAAAGATCAAAGCCAGCAAAACTAGAGACAAAATCATCAAAAAGACCAAATAAGATGGCATTAAATGTACTCCCTCTGTTTCAATCTGTTTTTTTGGTTTTGACATTAGCACGGAGTTTGAGAAAGTAAAAGACTTTTGAACCTTGTAGTCTTAGAATAAAGATATGTTGAATGTACCAAAATGTCCTTTAATCTTGTGGTCTAAAACATGTTATGTGGAAAGTTGAAACTAAAGAGCTGACAAAAGAGGAAAGAAACATTCTTTTAGAAATGGACTAAAAAGGAAAGTAAGTGAAACAAATTGAAATAAAGGGAGTAAAATAGGACTTTTCAACTAAGTTTTGACCTTTTCTCACTTTCAATGTACAATATATATCAATTAGTTAATTTTTTTTTAAACAAAAATTATCAATTAGTTAATAGTTTTTTCCTTTTTATAGCAACTTGAAACCAATATCACAGATTGAGCGCGTGCCTAGGCTAGCACAGCAAGGCAACTACAAAATATTCCTTGTATATGTAACAAACAAGTTCTTTGACGTGCAAAAAGATACAACAGTCAATAATTAAATCATATGATTGTAAATGTTCTTTCAAGTACCATTCAACCTGTAACGAACAACTTTGGCAGGTTAAAACGCTACCAAGAATCCCATCAAAAGGCCCAAGAAAACTTTGCCTCCATCTCTCCTGTTCACTTTTTCCTTTCATCCTTTGTGTAACAATCCTACAATTAGGGAGCGTAATTACATCTGCCAAAGAGCTGGGATCATGAACATAAGATTCTGACAGTTCGTCTCTTAAAGAAGATAAAAGATGGGAGAGTGCTTCCTCTGCATCCTACACTTGGGAAATGTGTAAGTTAACACACTAGTACAAGTGATGATTGTACACATACAGTGAAGAAATGAATACCTGCTGGCTAGTTAGATTGAAATTAGGAATATGACTAGTCATGGCATGCATCAATCTCCTTGGACTTAGAACAGCCCTTTCATGTCGTGCAGTAGATAACTCTGCAAAACATCACACCAATCTTCTCATTGAGCATTTAGACATTACTTGTATTAAGGAGGAGTCCTCCACTTCCATGTTTATTTCTTGAAGAAAAACAAAGTTCTTGATTAGGACTAACAAATGGAGAAGAGCGGAAAAGTTCACTCTTCTATATTATCAATTATCTTCTATGCTATTCGAAAAGTGAGAACCTCCTAGTAATTACTAAATTATCTATTAAAAATTGAGTGACTATTTTATCCTTCACCTGAAAAAATGCCTTCAATCAAATAAATATTTTCAGCTATATTTTCGAATATAATTAGGAATACAAAGAGTACCATCAATTTCTTAATGTATTAATTCGTTATTGAGGTTAAAAAGTTTGTAGGGAAAAAGGCTTAACAACATAATGAAAGCAATTATTATTTATCAACAGTGTTATTAATTTCTTATAATACATATATATATATATATAGAAAGCCTTAATTAGTTGTGGAAGTTTAGAGTACATATAGAAAGAGACCTAACAACATAATTAATTCAATTATATTATCTATCAAGAGTGAGGAACAGTAAAACTAGAGGACCGATTAACTAACTAAATATAGGCAATTCCGATTAATAAATATGTGAAAAGGGATTTCCGAAGAACATTAATCAAGAAGCAACTATATAAAGGCAAGAAATGGTTTCCATTTTCCTCAAGGATGCTTTTCGGTTTAGCATATTCTTTTAAATCTTTCCATTTTGTTTTTTCTTAATTTTTTCCTTTCCTACTTTTTCCTTGAAGAAAAGTTTGCAAAAACTACATGAAATAGAAAGATGGAGAAATATGTAGAGTTAGTGGATGATGGATGTCGGAATCAGAACAATAGTCAGATTCAAATCCCATCATCTTCAAACTTCACAAATAATGAAGACCACCATCTCCATCCGTGGCGCTAGCGAAGATTTGTGAGCTATGGAAGGGAGGGGTTTAGTTTCTCTGAAAGATTGATTTTGAGATTGCCACTAATTAATGCATTCTTTATAGTATATTATGGTCATAATGTTTTAAATGAAAAGACAACTTACATGATTTAACATATAACTATTTACAGCCAAAAATGGTGTTGTTGTCTTTTTGGTACACTATAAATTAAGGTTTAAACTCAAATACTTTAACATTCAGTTGTGCTTCATCAATCCATAGTTCACTAAAATGGATCCGTTGTTAGATCATTTCTATTTGTCTTGGTGATGGATGAACTAACACAGCGTATCCAAGGAGAGATGCCATGGTGTATGGTATTTGCAGATGATATAGTTTTGATTAATGAGATATACGGTGGCGTTAATGATAGGTTGGAGGGTTGGAAGGTTGGAGGGTTGGAGATAGACCTTGAAGTCAAAAGGGTTCATGTTAAGCAAGACTTATACAGAATACTTAGAGTGCAACTTCAATGAACCAACTCATGTGACAAATGTAAAAGTAAGGATTGAAACACAAATCATCCCCAAATAAGAAAGTTTCAAGTATTTGGGTCAATAATCTAAGAAAATGAGAAGATAGACAAAGATGTTGCACATTGTACTAGAGTAAGGTTGATGAAATGAAAGCTCGCATCTAATGTCTTCAGTGATGTAATTGTACCACCAAGTCTTAAAGGTAAGTTTTATAATATGGTGGTCAGACTAACTATGTTGTGTGGGAAGAGTGTTGGTTGGTAAAGAATTCAGATGTCTTCTATTTTTTTCTTTATTGAAACTGGTAATGTTGTAAAAAACTCGCATGTAGAATATGAGAATAGTAGAAATGAGAATGTTGAGATAGATGTGTGGTCATATTAGGAGATATAAGGAACAAAGCTATTCAAGACAAGATAGGAGTGACCTAAGTAGTGGACAACATGAGGGAGATGAGGATGCGATGGTTCAAATATGTGAAGAGAAGATGCACAGATGTCCAAATGAGTAGATGCAAGAAGTTGGCTATAGTGGGTATAAGGAGAGGTAAAAATAGGCCAAAGAAGTCTTCAGAAGAGGTGATTAGACAAAACATGGCTCAGCTACAGCTTGCCGAGGACATGACTCTAAATAGGAAGATATGGAGGTGGAGAATTAGGGTAAAAGGTTAGTAGGTCGAGCATCGTCTAGTCTCTTTTCAGTATTATTATTATTACTTTCCTACTATCTTGATCTTTGATTTTAATGTTACGCGTTGTTCCCCCTTTGCTTTAGTTATCATATTATTTTGTTGTCGTGATCGTTCTCTTCTTCAGTGTTTTCAACATAGCTTTTTCGTTGTTGCATTTGCTTTGTATACTTATCTTCTTAAATGATTTTTTGGAGTTGAGGGTCTACGGAAGCAGTCACTCTACCTTCCCAAGATAGGGGTAAGGTTGCTTACAAACCACCCCACCTAGACCCTAAAAGTGGGATTACAATGGCTATGTTGTTATTGCAATTGAATTATCTTAAAATTCATGCTTTATTCCATAAACTCTACCTAGCTATCATTTCTACCAACACAAGCTCTTCTCTGTTTTCATTTAATATCCACAGTTGCATTTGAGTAGAACTTATTCAGGTGTTTATTCATTAATTTCTTTTAATAACCATGGTATCCAGGCCGCAGATACAAAACCTTGCAATATTTATTCATACAAGTTTCTTTAAGGGACCAACTTCTCCTATGTCAGATTTCAAACTCACCATCAATAAGCCAAGCCAATGCAGCAACAATTGGCGAGTCTCTACTTCCTTCCATTGCTGAACCCTCACATTCCTCCACAACATGCTCCAGAAATTTGCTGAAGCTCTCACAGCTTGCTAAAGCCTAATCCAAAATCAACACATACAAAAACAAAAATCATCAAAAACCAATCAATTTATAGAATTCAAGAAAGACCGAATTAGAAAAACCCCACATTAAATTTGCTAAAGCTCTATCAGCTGATTAAAAAAAAACCTAACTTTTATCAACAAAAATCAAGAAAAGATGCAACCTTTACCTGTAGCACAACATTCAAGAAGCAATTGTTACCAAGATTTTGCAACCCAGGTACTGTGAAATAATCTTTCGAACTACTTTTTCCCGATACCACCATGATGCTTCTGATTTTTCCATCTTTCATTGCTAATATTAAACCAGTAGCAATACTCAGTAGAGTAGCAGCAGCAAGTGAAACTTGAACCCCATGAACAGTGACCCAATGAGACTTAAATCCACGTTTGAATTTGTTTGCAAGTGAAAAGGTGTCTCCATTTCTATCAATCTTCACTGCCATCTGTATCATTTGATCTCTCTTTCAACAACTTAGAACAGACAAGAGTAAGAATTCACAGAACAGATTGTAACGCCTTCCGCCCTGTGGCCGCTTCCTTTTCTAAATTGGACGTTTACTAATTTTTGTTTTGTATGAGGAGCGGAATAAGACTTTATTTGGTAGGGGATGTTTGGTAGTTGGTACTAGAATAAAGTATATAAGTGCGAAACTCGTGCTTGCACGGATTTAATATATATTATTTTTTTTCTTAATTTATACTATCTAGGTAAAATTTTGAAAATAGTAATTTTAACACAATTTGAGGTAGTGATAAGATTTGCATACATTTTATCTTCCTCATACCTCACTTCTGGGATTCCGTTGTTGAGTTGTTATTTATTTGATTTATAGTATTTTTTTAAGTAGTTTTTAAATAATACATATTACTCCGTACGTCTCAATTTATATGGCCCTAATAGGATCAGGACTGGCGACGGGACCGGAACCGGTCCCACCGGACCGGCATTGACCGGTACCGGGACCGGGACCGGTAAGGCCAAGGGTATAATTTCCCGGTACCGGACCGGAACCGGAACCGGTATTACCGGGAAATATTACCCATACCTTACCGGTCCCGGTACGAACCGGTACCGGACCGGACCGGTATTACCGGGAAACCGGATATTAAAAAAAAAAAATTAAAAATTTAAATTCAAGTTTAAAATATTAAAGGTTAAAATAAAATGTTAAAATGGTAGTATTATTATTCATAAATTATTATATAAATTGTTAAAATTTAAAATGAAGTTTGAAAGTTTGAAATTTTGAATTCAAAATTGTTATAAGTTATTTATAAGTAATTAAGTATAAGTGTATAACACTATAAGTTATATAATTTATAATTCAAACTTAAAGTTGTTAACTTGTTATAAAGTTTAATTTTAAACGATTAAAGTTTGAATGTTTCTTCTTGTATTTTAAACTTTAAAGTTAATAAAGATTTGAGAAATAAAGGGGCAAATATATTAAAAAGAAGTTAGTACTTAGTAGTCAAAACTCAAAACTTAAATTAAGATTAAGTAAAAAGAATAATAAAAATAAAAAAAGAAATAAGGCGAATAGCCTCTAATTTTATTATGTAATTTTAAAATTTAAATTGTACAATGTAGAAAGGTAAGATATTAGAAATCAACCCAATCTACGCAGCCACCTTCTAGGAAGGGTTCTGTTTCAACTAGGTATAATTTATTGTAAATTTGTAATACAAATATATTTAATCACTAATATCTTAAACTACTTTGAAACTCTTGTCTAAGAGTTTCTAACATTTCAGCTGTCACATTTTCTGGAATCGGCTCTTGAGCTTGTTCTTCCAGAAATTCCATGCCGTCTTCGCTTGATTCCGATATAACATTATCGATATCGGCTTCAAACTGAGAAGGCAATGTCGGACGCCCTAAATTCCTCCGCTCCGCATTTATCCAGTCTCGAAATAAGACTGAAACTTCTAAGCTATCGCCAGCTAGTGAATGCCTATGGTCTCCTACTTGGAACCTAGCAGCGCTAAAAGCGCCTTCCGAAGCAACTGAAGAAGCTTGAATTGCCAGCACATCACGAGCCACCCGTTGAAGTCTTGGAAAATTTTTTCCACGAGTGTTCCACCACGCCAACAGCTGCGGCTTCCCCTCTGAGTCCTTGATGCTTTCCGGTGCCTGGTTAAGATATTCATCAAAGTCGTTGTTTGTGTTAGTTTCTAACCCAAGTTGTAATTCTAACATTGTGTCCATGTCATCATCAAATCTAGCCCTAGTAGGTTGTGGTTGGTGTTGTACATTTTGTATTGAATTATATTGTTCTAAATCATATAATTTCCTAGCTTCAGGTCTAACGCTACTTAGAACTGTTTCTAAATGAAGTGATTGATTTTCTCCGTCGTATACTATTTCTAAGTCTGTAAATATACTAGTTACCATTTTAGATACACCAAATTCTTTATAGGCAGGATTAAATAAAGCAGCAGTTAAATAAATTTGAGGGATTGGAAAAAAGTATTTCCTAAATTTTTCAATCATTTTTCTAACAGGTTCACTAAATCTTGGATTATATTTAAACGAAGCTAATTTATTACAAATAGTACAAATATTAGGCAACACAGAAGAAATAGTAGGATAGTAAAGGCCGGAAATTTATTTTGTTGCTAAATAAAAAACTTTTAAAAAATCAACCAAATCTTTAATATTAATCCAATCATTTTCATCTAGACGGAAGTCGGGATCTGCATTATGTGCATTCCAGACCATTGTAAGCGGTCTCCTATAGTCGTAAGCAACTTTTAACATTTCATAAAATGAATTCCACCTAGTTGCTACTGATTTAGGAATTTTTCTAACAGGTAAATTACATTCAATGCAACGCTGGTTAAATTCCCTACGCCTAGCCATTACTTGACATGTAAAAATAAAGTGGCATGCGGCTTCCACTTTAGCACATCCATGTTCAAATAAAGAAATACCATCTTTAACAATTAAATTATAAATATGTGCAGCACATTTAATATGAAAACCATCTTCATAAGTTGGACAAATAACAGGTTTTAAAAAATCTACAGCACGTTTATTATTACTAGCGTTATCTAAAGTTACACTAAATATTTTTCTACCTATACCAAAAAATTGTAAAACATTAAGAATAGTTTGGGCAATATAAGAACCTATTTTTCGAAATTCACAAATTTTATATCCTAAAATTCTTTTTTGCAAATTCCAGTTATCATCTATCCAGTGGGCCGTAATTGTAAAGTAATCGATACCGGTTACACTACGTCCCATATCAGAAGTTATTGCTATCCTACAATTATTATAAGCAAATAAACACCTAAGATATTGTACATGGCGTGCTTGAAAGTCAAAAACCGCTTTTTTTATAGTATTTCTAGAAAATCCATTAAAAGACGGGTTATACACAATTTGAATATAATGCACAAAACCGGGATTTTCTGCAAAACTGAAAGGCAAACCAGTAACAACAATCATTTTAGAAAGTTCATCAAGGTCACGTTGTCTACTATAAGCTCTATGTGTACTAGGACCGGAAATATTACTAGGATTTAGTTGCGATTGCACCATATTTGAACCTCCCGTCGATTCATCGGGAATGGGAGTTCCAAATTTTTTGGCGTCCGCAACTGCCTGTGCATGCAAAAATTCTATTTTACAACAATGCATAAGGTGATTTTTCAAATGACCCGTCCCGCCCCCCTTTCCCGAAGTTTTATGGTTTAAAACATGTTTACATTTGTTACAAATAGCTTTTGTTTTATCTTCATTTTGCGTTAAAAATTGCCAAACAACGGATTTTTTTGCACGTTCCGTCTTAGGCCTATTAGATGACGTAGGTGGCACGGGGGGAGCGGGAGCGGGAGTGGGAGCGGGAGCGGGAGCGGGAGGGGGTGGGGTAGTAGCACTATATGGGGGTTGAGTTTCATCGTCATCAAAAGTATCTTCATTTTCATTTATTTCAAAATCATCTTCTGGTAAATCTTCGTTAAAATTCCCAAAATGTTGTTCAAGAAAATCATTGTCTAATCCCGTGTTAGAGTCAATATTAATAAAAGTGTTGTCTACGTAAGTAGAATCTTCGATATTTAATCTAAGTGGTGCTTGTCTTGTAGACGAACTACCACCTGAACTTTTACCGGTTAAAGCCTTTTTAATTCCACCAAAAAATGTACTTTTTCCCTTTCCTTTTCCACCGGAATCCATTTTAAATTTAATTAAAGTTTAATTAAACAAATAACGATTATATGCAAAAAATCAAATTTATGAATGTAAAAAAAAATAATTCAAGGAGACAACAACTCAACAAGTAAAAGTAATCAAATAAGTAAATTTGGAAGAACAAATAAGTAGAATTTAGGAACGAAGGTACCAAACGTCTGTGTAAAAACAGACGTAGAAGCCGAAATTGATGAAAGTTGAAGCTTGAATATGCTCCAAATTGATCCACCAAATTTTGCTCCAAAATGCAATTACCAAAACTAAATAATATTTTGGAATAATGATTGAGAGAGTAGATAATGAATATATATAATATATAATATTTAAGAGTAGTATGTAAATATGTAATATGTATATAATTATAAATTTGTAATATTAGTAAGTGGAGAGAATTTGATTGAGAGAATTGGATTGAATTGAGAGAATTGGATTGAGAGAATTGAAGTGAAAAATTATGAAATATTTAGGGGTATTTATAGTTGAGAAAATATTGAATTTTGGAAAAAAAAAATAAAAAAATAAAAAAAAACATTTTCTAACGGTAAAAAACGGACCAAAAACGGGCAAATTTTTTTTATTACCGTTGGTGGGCCCCACACCAACGGTAATAAATTAAAAAATTAAAAAAAAAAAATTTTTTGACCGGTATTACCGGTTCGGTACCGGACCGGAACCGGTAAACCGGAACCGGTAATTACCGGTAAAAATAACGGGTCCCGTCCCGGTTCCCCTACCGGTTCCCCCCTCTACCGGACCCTACCGGTAAGTACCGGAACCGGACCGGACCGGCACCGAACCGGCACCGGAACCGGGCCGGAACCGGTAATTACCGGTTCCGCTGCCACCCTTAAATAGGATTTTGAGAATCAATAGAGCTTTTTATATTTCTGGTAATTATTTAAAATTATTAATTATTATGGTTTACAAACTTTTTATGTTATTTTAAATAATATATGTCGCTTCTTTTGTCTCAATTTATGTGTACTGACAGAATCAAAAATCAATCGAACTTTTTATATGTGTTTTTAAATATTTTAAGATGTTAATTATTGAGATTTCTAATTTTTTGTATGTGTTATTTTTAAATACATATTACTTTTTTTGTCCTCTTTTAGGTGGCACCGATAAATTTTAAGACTCAACCAATTTTTTATATGTCTTTCAAATATTTTAAATTGTTGATTATCATAATTTAGATTAGATTTATAAGTTTTTAAATATATTTACAAAAATATAAAAGATAAGACAAAAGAACCACTGAAAAAGTACAGATACATACTTAAGTTGCTCAAGCAAACATGTCAACCTGCTCCAAAAAAAATCATAAAAAATTGCTAAATTGCCACTAAATTTTTTATGCAAGTTCTAGATATATTAAAATTTTAGAAATAAGACAAATAAATTGAAACGGATCCCCTCAAGTTGCTCAAACAGGCATGTCGACCTGCTGCCTACTTGAGCAGCTTATCGTCGTTTATATATATAGTATACACTAGTTTAGAGTACGTGTGATGCACATGTGTCTCGTGATGAAAATTTATGTTATTAAAAATTTTCAAAAATTAATTCAAAATTACGACAAAGCTGGTGAAGAAGTATTATTTTGACAACTATTGCTTATTCAATATCAAGGAAAAGAGAAGTTCATATTAAGCACACAAAATATACGACTACAGATTGATTAACTTGAAATTGAAAAATACAATTATAAGTATGTGGAAGATGGAGGTACTCGAACAATGCTTTTGCAGAGTTGGTGAATAAATGTGTCACTAACAATGCAACAGTGAGCTTCGGGCAGTCAAAATAACATGAATGTCATGCAAAAGCTAACAATTGCAAAGCTTGGCGAGAATAAATCAAATTAAAAAATATATTATAATAAAAGAAGCATAATATTTAATGCAATTTATTCAAGTGGCGTACACATGAAAAAACAAATATCAAAAACATAAAACTTATGAAAAGAATAATCTTTTCCTAAATAAAAATAAAACTCAATAACGGCTATATCATGAATATTATTCTATTATTTTTTAGAAGAAAGGAATTCTCAATTTATAGACGTCCAAAAATTTTTCTCCCAAAATAAATTAACCAAATATTAAAAATATTTTTTCCAATAAGCAAACTTTTTCCACCAAAAAGGATGATTCTAATTATGATAGAAAACGTTTTAGTGTAATTAAAAATATCAAGTATTCACTTATTTAATATAAATTAAAATACTTAACATAAAAAGTTAATAATCAAAGAGGCTACTTAATCTCTTTTCGAATTACAGTGTCGTGCAAATTAAAGAGTCGTGCAATAAGTAATTTAAACGTATGAATTATTATAATTGAATATTTTTAACTTTACAACTCTTTTAATATTTTTTTTAGGACTATTTAACTTTTAAAATATATTTCGTCTGACTATATATTTTAAGATTTCTTAATTATTAAAATTATCTTTTTACCTTCAATCATATATTTTACTCTTACCAAATATTTTAGGACTTCTTTATTTTTAAAATATTTATATTTCACTTTATTGTATATTTTGGTGAAAAGATGATTTGGTTTAAAGCGAAGTTTTTTAATAAAGGATAAAAAGTTCAAACAATATAATTAAGGATCTTCACACTTTTAATATAGTGTAAATAAATATAGATAATAATTTTGAAATAAGATTCAGCATTAAATTTTTTTTCCATATTTGATGTAGAGTATTAGCTAATTCTATGACCATTTTTTAATTTTATTCTATCATTTATACTAAAATGGCAAAATTATTACTATCTCATATGAAAGATAGGATTAAAATAATGTTATAAAATATTCATACTTGTTCCATCATATATATCAAATACTTATCAAGAAAGCTTTTCCGACCATTTGAGGTCCTAATCCACTTTCGTTTTCACCTAATTTCAAGACAAACCTTTCAGTACGATTCGAAACTCAAATGAAGTTTTGACTATCTATCAGAGAAAAAAGAATGAATGGATCTTGTAGGATTCCCAAGAAATTCTTCTATTTCTTCCGGAAACAGATAACTAATCATCTGCTTCTCACGTTCCATGAATTGCCGGGACATTGAGGAATATCCAGAATGACATTTCAGGAATCGGCAAGATTCTATCTCTTTTCGTTCCGTTTGAAGAAAGGAAGGATCCCAAAGAATCAATCATAACATAAAAATACTCGAAAGCTTCTTTTTTTGTAGTCCAGCAAGGTGATAAACATCCTCACTTAGAGAGAAATATAATGGCAGAGTTAATAATAAAATACATTGTATATATATGCATAAAATTTAATTTTAACTCAATCGCTTAAATGCATTATCTTATTGTAATTGTATGTGCATGTGTGTAGTTTTAAAGGAAAGAATGGATAAATATGTGGTCAACTGCATGTATGGTCAACTGCATATATATTCAAAGTAAATGATGGAAGTGTGTGTGAAGACATCAACTGTATGTAGAATTAACAATTGTGTGGAGATTAGTTGTTTGTGAAGAGTATAAAAAGAGTATACCTAGTGTATATTATAACAATTTTATACTAAATATTTTGGAATCATTATGAATTTTGAGAAAGATGTTTCAAAATAATGATCTCTAATGAAATAATGTTGATTTCAACTGAAACGACAATGAACTCAGATGATGGCAAATGAGTGAGGTTGAAATGGTCAATGACTATTAAAATTTTTAGATACACAAATAAAAATATAAATATATTTATGCTATAAAGTTATATATTCTCACTATATTTTATAATTATCTAAAAATATCACTACAGAGAAGTATTGTTGTGGGCTTCAAATTCTTGATTTTTCATCTCCATTAAGGGTGTGCTTGGTAGGGGGAAAATGTTTTCCTAGAACGTGAGTTGATTTTTGACTCATTTTCTCATGTTTGTTGGTGAGTAAAAAATATTTCTTATTATTTAATTAATGAATAAAAATATTTTTTTAGAAAAAAACTTATATCGTTAGCTAGAGAGTAAAAACCTTATATTATTAACAAGGAGATGCCAAACGCACTCAATAGTTACACTCATTCCAGATCTTCGTCTTGCCAATCCTCCCCTCAAGGCAAGAGCTCTCTTCCTATGTGCTATTAGCGTCCGGAGGTAACACGATTGAGTAAAAATATTGCACCGAGTAACGTTTCCTATTTTATTTGTTATACTGGGGAATCCAATTTTCATCCAAACAAAATTAATTAGGTTAATCTTCTCCCATTTTATATATGACTAATTCCATTAGGTTGTGTTAAACCTACCCTAAACTCAAGATAAAATAATATTATTAATTAAAAAGGTATAATTCACATTACATTTTTTTCACTTCATTATTATGAATACAATCTAATGGCCCGCTAAATATATCTTGTTGGTGAATCTTCAAAATCATAAAATTCATAATAGTATAGTTGAATAATTAAAATTTAAGTAAATAATTATTTGTTAGGAAGGAAGTTTGACTGGAGAATTAGAAAAAATTAAAAGAACACAAGTGGTTCTATACTTTATATCTTTTCTGTATATATTTGATTAGAATAATATAAAAATTGTATTTTTATATTTTATGTTAAAATCACTAAGTCATTATAGTCCTGTGATTTTTATGTTAAAATAACTATGTAGACATGGAGTTACACATCAATGATGTGTTAGCAAAGCTATATGTATTCTCTCAAGAATTTATATTTATTTAGTGTAATTAGCATGTCCTTATTTTATATGTATCAAAGTGTTTTTATCAATTTTGTATCAGAGTAAAAAAAATAAATAGAATTAGCTCTTACAATATTGGATCCGTGCTAGCATAGGCAATCACTCCCTAGTTATGAAAATATATACACACTAAATTAGTCATATTTATTAGTCCTTTTTAAGAAAATTAAGCAATATTAAGTTCTTATTTTTGTTTTTACTTAATGGAGTCTGAATTAGAATAGTCCAAATATCATGTCATTAATTGCGAAGATCTCACACATTGTGAAAATTATTTAAAAAATTTAATTCTCGCACAATAGTCATTCGATGTATAGGTAAGTATATTGTCAGTGTATATTTCATGTATAGTGAAACTATATTCAGTTTTTGAGTGTATTATAATGTATACTTAATGTATAATTAACGCATGTATAAGTATTCTACATTAACTTAAAGATGTAGGTCATGGAATGAGATTATTTGGGAGAAGTTGGAGGTACCCTTGTGGCTGACAAGATGAGGGAAGCGAGACTGGTTGATTTGGACATGTGCAGAGAATAAGTATCGATGCTCCTAAATGTTGGAGTTAAGGGTTACTCGAAGGGGTAGATGCAAACCGAAGAAGTATTGGGGGAAGGTGATAGTAGTAGTAGTATTGATTTATTCATTTTTTTTTCAAAATACAAAACATTTTAATTCAAATATTTTTACTAATTAAAACAAAATAATATTAATTAAGTTAAATTGCCGGGGGCCATCATTTTTTAAAATTATATTTCATAAAATTTTAAATAAAAATTTAATTGATGAACATCTCTCTAATATAACTGACACAATTTGTGAATTCTTTAAATCTGATCCACATTACATTAATGTTATTAATCCATTAGTTGTGGATGACTTTTGTTTAAAAAAAAAAAAAACAAGGCTCTCTCTCATTTGATCCTCAATTTTTCACTTTGTGTTTAGTAGTAGTTTTTTTTTTCTCCCACTCGGTGTTTGGTGTCCACATTGGAGTCTGATTATATCTGAATTCATATTGCTAGGGCCTTATTTGGAAAAAAATACTCACTATCAAGGATTTTTCCATTTCTAGGTCTCGAGTTTTTCCATTTCCAAGGTTCGAACCCAAGACGTCTAGTTAAGGAAGGAGGAACCCCATCCACTGTACCACATCCTTTAGTGATGTGTTTAGTAATAGCTAGGTGCCTAGTCGTAACTCTGATATAATTTTTGAAAATATAATATTTAATTAATTTAATATTTTACTAAACTTTATATTTATTAATTTCTTAAATAAAAGAAATTTTTATATACTAAACAAACAAACGACATATAGATAATTAATATTCAAATTTTAACATAACACTTAATATTCAATTGTGTATAAAGTTTTAGACATTTAAAGTTTAATGCCATCATAATATTAAGATCTACATTCAAATTCAAATTTACATAGTGAGTATTATGGCTTGTATGGTCTAGCTTTTGGGAGGTTCAAGTTTTTCTTTTTGTCAAAACAAAAAAAAAACTTATTTTAAAAGAGTGAGATGTTTCACCCTTTTTTTTTTTTTTTTACGAAAATAAGTATTTTGGAAAATAGTCAAAACTATGTTTTAGAAGCTAAAAGAAATATTTTTTTTCTCAAAACTACGTATTTGAAAATTCATTATTTGAGAAAATATTTTCATTAATATATTTTAAAAGTTAGTCAAACATTAATTATAATCAAAAAGCATTTTAAATTAATTGACCAATATCGTTTAATTTTTTTTGATAATTATTTTGCTCTTTTTTAGAATGATCTTGTCATAAAGCTTTTATAAAAACAAGGGAGAAGGGATAAATATACCCTTCAACTTAGTAATTTAGAGCATATATATTTCTCGTAAAATAAAGTGCATATATACTCGTGCTATCTAACAAATGGCGCATATATATCTAAAGCCAAATAAAAAAAATAAATCTAAATCAGATCAAAATAGAAATAAAATAGATTTTAAAAAAAAATTAAATCAGGTTTGAGTAGGTAAAAAATGAATTAAATAATTTTTTGAAGCCATGTGTTATTTATAAAATTTAAAAATCAAATTTAGACTTTTTTAAAAAATTTAATATATTAACAGAAAAGATAAATATAGACTATAATATTTTTTTTAACGAAGAATATATTTATTCTAAATCGTAAAGCTAATGATATATTGAAAAATAAATAAGACCTTTGAAGAAAAATAATAATAGCCGGGTCACACAAAGGGCTTTGCAAGCCCGTAGAAAAAACAAAGCCCTGAACTCTAAAACCCTAATTTTCCGCCATTTCTTTATAAATTCAAGCTTTCCTCTTCTCCATAGCAGTAGCAGTCTTCCACTACAGCCCTAGCTAGCCAATTCTCCCTGCCCCCTTCCATTTGTTGAAGCTTTTTCTCTTTTAACTGTTCTCTGTTTAGGGTTTCAGGTTAAATGAAATCAAGATTGAGTTTTTTCCATTTTGGGGTCGATCTGTGATGATGAATTTCAAGGCTTGTTTCTCAAAACATTCGCAGTGGCCGTCTAAGATCTTTCGCCTTCGCCAGGCTTGAGAGATACTGCTGTTTTTATCCTTCCTTGGATGTCTGAGATCTCCCCAAATCTTCCCATGTTTTGTTCTTTAAAACTTGTGTTTTTATGTTTGCTTTAATTTGGAATTTGTGGTAATGTTTGGTTTATTGATTGATTAGAAACTTTAATTATATGGTGTCTATGATGATAAGTTTTAAGGCTTGTTTCTCAAACATTCGCAGTGGCCGCCTAAGAGCTTTCGCCTTCGCCAGGCTTGAGAGTTAATGCTGCTTCTATCCTTCCTTGGATGTCTGAGACACCATTTTATCATGTTTTGCTTTTTTTTCCTTTTGGTCTACATGGTTATAGTGTAGAAGATGATGCTTACTCTATCTTGTAGTTTTGTTATGTGGTGTTTTTTTGCTTTTGAAATTATCATTAATGTTGCCAAATCTGGAATTTTTATAGCATTTGATGAAATTAAACCTCTTTGTTTATGGAATCAGGGGATTTTGGACTTTTAAGTCTGCCCCTCTAGCAATGAAAGAGTTGCTTTAGGGATGAACAAGACCCTGATAATTGAATCCATTCATCACTTTGTTAGCATTACAGTGTTATGTTTTGCTGATCATTATCGGATGGTACAATTTTGATTGTTCTAATTTTGATTGTTCTAAGATTTATGTTTTGCTGATCATTATCAGATGGTACAATTTTGGTTCTAAGAAATTGCGTTGTTCTGCAGTACTTTTTTGTAATGCCAACGATGATAAATCCTAAGGCTTGTTTCTCAAAACATTCGCAGTGGCCGCCTAAGTGCTTTCGCCTTCGCCAGGCTTGAGAGTATATGCTGCTTCTATCCTTCCTTGGATGTCTGAGGCTTTTTAACCTTTTTTTTTATGTTTTAGCTATGGTAGAGTTTGTTCTTGCTTGATGATGAATATCTGTGTTATCCTCTTAGGACTAGAGTTCATTTGCCCTTTTTTACCCTTCATGAACTTTTTCTCTTTTGCCCATGATGATAGATCCAAAGGCTTGTTTCTCAAAACATTCGCAGTGGCCGCCTAAGTGCTTTCGCCTTCGCCGGGCTTGAGAGCATATGCTGCTTCTATCCTTCCTTGGATGTCTGAGGCTCGTTCACCATGTTGTTTAGTTTTTAACCATAGGTCATTTTCTTCTTGCTTGATGATGAACAGGATACTAGTAATAACACTGTTGTGTGTGTAACTCTTCTTTGTACTATTGTTAACTTGCTAATGTTTTCTTGATGTAATTTTCTTTTTGGCTCATGATGATAGATCCTAAGGCTTGTTTCTCAACATTCGCAGTGGCCGCCTAAGTGCTTTCGCCTTCGCCGGGCTTGAGAGCATGTGCTGCTAATATCCTTCCTTGGATGTCTGAGGCTTTTTCACTATGTTCAATTATTAGCTATGTGGTTGCTTGATGATGATTAAGAACTATAATCACACTACTGTATGTATAACTCCTTCTGCTCATGTCCCTTGTTGAGACAAGGGTTTTTCAGAAATAGCCTTTCTACTCCTATGAATCTGCGTGTTGTTGTTGTATGTATAACTCCTTAAAACTAGTAAGCACTAGGTTTGTTTCTTTGATAAACCTTTTCATTTTTTTGGCCCATGATGATAGATCTAAATGCTTGTTTCTCAGAACATTCGCAGTGGCCGCCTAAGTGCTTTCGCCTTCGCCAGGCTTGAGAGTGCATGCTGCTTTTATCCTTCCTTGGATGTCTGAGGCTTTTTCACTATATTTTAGTATTTCCCTTTTATTTCTTCATTTAGTGATTGTTCACATATCTTTTAATTCACATTAGCTCCTAAAGTAGGTGCAAGATACTGTCATATATGTTATTAACACTAGTTATTGTACTTGACAAGTAGGGTTACCTTTCATTACTTGCACTCAGCTTTATTTTCTTTCATTTGTTTCGATGTTATCCTGATACAGAATTATTGATGGATGGTTGGAGTTTATGAATATTTGAATTGTGTTTATTCTAAATTTTGCGCTTCTTATACATCGTTTTGTATACGGATGCTTAGATCATTAGCTTTGCAATCATATCATTCTGTTAAAATAAGTTTCTATTGATGATTTTGTTCTTGCTTTCTGATGATACAGAGACAACAATAGTAATGCACTTTCAAGTGCAAGTCATAGCCTTCATAAGTGTTTGTTTTGGCCCATGATGACAGATCCTAAGGCTTGTTTCTCAAAACATTCGCAGTGGCCGCCTAAGAGCTTTCGCCTTCGCCAGGCTTGAGAGTTTATGCTGCTATTATCCTTCCTTGGATGTCTGAGGCCTTTCAATATGTTGCTTCAATATGTTTTATTATATCCACCTTTTTAATCCTCACACACTTTATACTCTTGAAGTATCTTCTACTTTTGGGGTTTGATATATTTGAGATGAGGAGGAATTTTTCAAAAACAAGTGGTAAGGTCTGCGTACTTGTTACCCTCTTCAGACGAAGACCTTGGGATTCCACTGGGTATGTAGTTATTGTTTGAAGTACTGTCAAGACATGGACACCAGTAGGATCTATTTGTTGTTTTACGAATCGGCGAGAGATTTAGTCTTCTGGTTGAAGGTTTACTCATATTACATTGAGATAATGTTACTGCTGAGGGGCTATGATTGTAAAGAGAGAGGATAGAGTGAAGAATTTCTCAATTTTGAATGAGATTGGTAGATAAAGATGCATAATTAAAGGGTTTCTGATATAGTTGCCCTCTTTTGAAGTTGTTGGTGGCTTTATTATTAACTCTATTGTGCATCTTTGTTCTGCTCTTTTGATCTTTTCTACATGAGTTTTCTTCACAATGAACCTTCTATAAATACACTTGATATGAGCCTTTTTCACTCAAATGAAACTAGTACATTTAGTTGGGTAATTTTTCTGGGCCAAACTTGCAAGTATTTTAGCTTTTACTATTAAAACCAAATCTAACATAGCACAAATTTGTTGGATGATATATATTTCTTATAAATAATTAAAGTGTTTTTTAATTGTAGAGTATTAAAGATAAAATTAAAAAAAGATATTTAATTCTCTCCTGGTTGACTAAACTTATAACTACTTTTTTCAATTTCATTTTATAAGGTAAATTTGACAAAATTTCAAGTACTAAAGATATAATTATTCATTTTTATCCTTTTTTTATAAAAGACAACGAGTGGAATATTTTAAGTAGAAAAAATGATTGATAAAGAAAACAATTTAAAAAAATAAAGAATTAATAAGGGGATAATATTATTAAATGTTTTGTAGACCAAATGATTTATTTTTTCAAAATAATAAATGCTTTTTAAAATTAATAATTTTTTAAAAATTTAACTTTATTTTTACAAGAAAAATATCAATATAGTCTTTTCTCTTTTTGGCTCAAATTTGGCTAAAAAGAATAAAAAGATTATAATATTCTTTTTTATAAAGATGAAGTTAGAGTTTTTATAAAGTTATTAAGTTTAGGAAACTTTTATTATTTTGAAAAAAATGAATTCTTTGGTACAAATGTTTAATTGTATTGTACCTTTATTTTTTTATTTATTTTTTTAAAAAATGAAGAAAATAAATTATTATATCTTAAATACTTAAAATTGTCAAATTTATCTTATAAAATAAAATTAAAAAAATGATTTGATTTATATTTATTTTAAGATTCATTATTGTAAAACATTGTTTGAAAATCATTCATGAGATTTAGTTTCAAATACTTCATGTATAAATAATTGATATATCAAAACATTTTTAAGATATAACTCAAATTTTTCTATAATTAAATGTATCAAAAATTCAAAATATAATTATTAAAGGAAAAAAATTAAACCATCAGCAGCACTTTTTATTAAGATTATTTTTTAAAAATTACTTGTATATTTGATTAAAAGCATAATTAATATTTTTAGAAAATATTATATTATACAAATTATTAAATAAGATATACCAACTACAACAACAATATATCCAGTAAGGATAAAATGTACGTGGTTGTTTCCTGGGAACTCTTGTCTTAAAAATTAAAAAACAGAATAAACTAGATATAGAAAAAGCAAATAAAATAAATTTAATATAACAAAATGAAAAATAACAACAAAATATAAAGACAATGTACCAACTATAATAATAAATTTCTTTCAATTTAAATACCTATGTTATATGTAATTGTATCAAACAAAAATATTTTATTATATTATCTATTTTTATTTTTAGTTTTAGTTTTATTTAATCTTTCATGTTAAATTTATTTTATATATAATTAGAAAATATCTAGAGTTTATATTCTATAACTTTTTAATTACATTCAAAATTATTTAAACATGTAATTTAAATTTATTTTAATATAAGAATTAATAAATTGTTTAATTAGAGATGATATTAATAATTAATATAAATAATGATCCACAATTATCAAATAGGCAAAACACAAGGACACAAAGCTATAACATTAATAGATGATTCTCGTGGGTTACTATTAAATAAGATCAATACATGAATCAATCTCTTTGATCATCTCGCAAAGTTTAGGGGTGTATTTGATCCTTTTTACATGTGATTTTGATAGTTGACGTCGATCTTAAATATCCTTGCTAGGATCTATTTGCTTATCACTATACGAATTTCTCATTCGAATTTAATTCTTTAGTATATAATAAATAAAAAGAAAGAAAGAATGAGAATAGAATGAAAGAGAAAAAGAAAGAAAAAATTAAAATTATTTTGTGCGTTCATATTGTAATTTATTTAAGCAAAAAATAATAGTACATAGTAATTAATCATATATATTAATATTTATATCTTGCTTACATAATCATATCAAAACTGACTTTCAAGTTTATTTTTTATTTTAAATATTTATTTTTCACTTTATACATTAATTTAATGCTCATATTTATGTCAAATCGATCCTTGTTAGATTATAAATTAAGTATGTTGTAAAATTCAATTCTTATAGTCAGTTTAATGTTTTTATTCATGAGTTATTTAATAATATATCCAGTCTTATCTATATTATATTCCTTGAAACACTATATTAATATTCATTTTAAATTATCCTCTAATAATTTTTTATTATTAAATATTTTAATTATTTTATTTTTATTAAATAAAAGATAAATTAAAAAGAAATCATCTTTTCAAATTATTTTAAATAATGGAAACACTCAACTAAAAAAATTAACTACATTTCATGTTATAGAATTTTTTATTAATATCGTTCAAAAATATTTTGTGACTATTAATAATTTATCATTTGACTTAATTCTATTGTCCACTATACTTTTTATTATCACTTTATTTCTATCTTCACTTTCAATCTTTCAAATAATGTTTGTACGATTCTTAAGAAGAATAAATAAACATGAACAATTAATGTGAAACTAAATAATAAAAATATGATTCATGAAAATAAGAACACATTCTAATCAAATGAACATATAATAAGTAATATAACTTTTTTAGATTAAATGGTAAAAAAAAGTGTTACATGTCAATTTGTAACACCCGATAAATTACCAAAATACCCCTAGGGAAGAGGTGTGCGCAAAACGCGTCTTTCGATGATCGGATTGAAAATCCGAGAGCGGATTCGTGATCAGCACTGAAAATTGAGTGGGAGGAGGGTCTCGGTCGATTTTTAGAGCAATCGAGTCGAAAGATGATTTTTCGTTCCAAAACGAAAAAAAGTGTGCCTGCGTGGTAGAACCGTGTCGTGGACCTGTCGCGGAGCCACACTTATGTTTTTTGTGATTTTATCAACGGAGTTGAATTTTCCAAAAATACGCTGTCCGCGACAGGTCCGCGTCGCGGACTGTATTATTTCAGGTCGGGGGAAGATTCTTTTAAATTACGGAGGGCATTTTAGTCCATTCCTACCTATCCTAAACGTACCCCTACGACCAATAAAGGTCGGTTTCTAAGAAAATGGTTTCAAAAACCCAATTCTAAAGCGTTCTTCCTAAAGGTCACTAAGTCAGGGCTTGAAGGAAGTTGAGGTTGAGGAGATCAAGAGAAGGTTGTGCAAATTTGTGTTAGCAAATCATTCCAGGTATGTAAAGCTAACCTAAAACATGAGAATGTTCTCCCATGTGCCCTCTTGAGTATATTAGATTGTGTATTGCACATAATGAGGTTGATGTGAAGAGTTTTGAGCATGTATTTTTTATTTTTCTTTATGTATATATTTTCCTTAAACTGATGATCATCATAAAACTGAATTTACATTCATAATTCATTTCACAAGTGTTTTCTTAAAAACCCTATGACGATTTTATTAAAAAGGTGTAAGAATAAACTAAGAGATGAGTCTAGAGTCTAAATGAGGATGATGTTATGATGTTGTTACTGTATTTCACATTGGATGAGAGTCTTGATGATGATGTTGATGAGCATGTTATTCTATGATGTCTTAATTTTGAAAGTTTAATTTCTAAAACGAGTATCTTGAGTACATGATGTTGATGTTGATGTTGAGGTTAATGAGGTGAGGTGATGCTGATGTTGAAGTATTCTATTATTTCCCTACGGGACTGATGTTGATGTTGATGTATTATGTCCATATGGGACTGATGATGAGGTATTATGTCCCTATGGGACTGATGAGGTTGAGGTTTTATGAGCAGGTCGAGTTCTGGGAAGAGTATTGAGCACCGAAATGGATGAGAGTGAGTCCCACTCGAACCCGTTAACTACGTGGCTCGCGTAGGAAGAGAGGATTGAACCGCAATGCAGATGGCTTCTTTCTTGTCCCAATAGAGGACTAAGGTTTTTCTTGTGGATCCACTGAGGTTGATGTTCTTTACCCCGGGCAGGGTATTGGATGGATATGGCAACGGCATCGCTTCGTTGTATCATCACTGGCTCATAGGTGATGGTTGTCGGTTAGAGAAACTCCCAGTTAGGTTTCATTTTGATAGAACTCTGATGTTGGTGTTGATGTAATGTTTTGAGTCGAGTTCCCTGAGTTGAGTTGATGTTGATGTTCTCTGAGTTGAGTTGACGTTGAGGTTCCCTGAGTGAGTTGAGTCAAGTTTCTTTGAGATGAGTTTAATGTGATGATGACGTTGAGATGAGAGGTGGATGGGTCAATTGTCTATTCTAATCTCTTGCCTTAGATAGACTCTTGACATTTTGATGGAGTATGATGTTGAGTTGATGTTTTCTTTATATTGTTGTACTTACATTACTATTCAGCTATTTTACATGCCAGTATATTCTAAGTACTGACACCATTCGGAGTTGCATCGTTTCATGATGCAGATACAGGAGTTAGAGGACTTCAGCAGATGCACCGTTGAGGTCAGAGATCGCGAGTTCCAACATTGGTGAGCCTCCTTGCTATCCGGAGGAAACCCTTTATTTGATGTTTCCTTTATTTCATTGAGTCCGGTAGCCATGGCATGTCATGACACCATTCTTAGACAGTTGAGCCAGGTTAGAGGCTTCGTAGACATGATGTCGAGGTTGATGTTTGATGTTGTTCTTATGATTGAGTAGTGTTTTACTCACTTAACTTGATGTTGAGATTGATGTTGGCCTTTGACCTTTTATCGAGATAGTTCCCTAGTTGCTTCCGCTATTATGATGATAAACTGACTGTCCTGAGAACAAGTGGTTTGCTCAGGGGCTAGCAATAGTCTTTGAGTACCGGCCACGTCTAGGGTACCCTCTCGGGACGTGACACAATTTTATACTTGAACTTTGTAAGAAGGATCAAATGTACTCCTACATATTTTTTTAAATAATAATAATTAAAAAGTTTTATCAAAATTTCAAGTTAGTCAAAAGATATATATCTAAGTCATTTATATATAATACAAAAAATAAATATATTTGACATTGATAAAAAGAACACATATTTATTTTAGGAAAAAAATCGGGCGAGACTTTAATTGTGGTTCTTTCCCCATTTTTGACCATGGAAATATTACTAGTAATTAATTTCACTAATTATTTAATGTATAGAAAACACTAGTCAAGAATACATTTAATTCTTAGGATAAAAGGCAAATATATCCGAAATTATTTTTTAAAAATTATTTTGACCAAATTTGAAACAAATTTTTGAGCCAAAATTTTTTTCCCTCTATTTCTATAAAAAAAAAGATCATTATAATCTTTTTTACTCTTTTTGGTCAAATTGGGGCTAAATTCTTTTGGCCAAATGGCACTGTCCATTAAATTCTTTTATATTTAAAATAAATGCACAGTGGGCCCTTAGTCCTTAATAGAACATTTTTCATTTGATTGAGTTCTTAGATATTGGATATAGTAAAATACTTTTTTTTTAAAAGGTCAGAATAGTTAAATACTACTATTCCCTTCTTCTATTAATTTTTATTTGTGTATTATTTTAAAAACATTTTTTAATTTACTTTTATTATTAAAATATCAAAAAAAAATTATTTTTTTACATAATTTAACATTAGCACTAAATGTTTATGTTTTAAAATTATTTTTTAAGGCATAGTATTAACTATTAATAGGTTAGTATAATGAAATAGTCATATCAATTATTATTATTTAATAGGAAAATATAGCAAATAAAATTAAAGGAAGAGAGTATATTTTTTTTCAAAGTTATACCGAGAAGTAATTTATAGAAAGAGAAAATACATAAAATCTCCTCTAAATTTGGTAGCCAAATTTATTTTACTACTCTAACTATATGGGTGTTTAAATACTCTCTTAATAATTTTCAAGTGAATTTAGTTCCACTCTAATATTACAAGACCTGTCTCACAATGGAAAGTGCATTGCACACGTGCCTTGTCAGTGCCATGTTAAAAAAAATTATATCTAAATGTATTTTTAATTTTTATTTTATTTATTATTAAACGATCTTTTTGCGTTTTATTTATCTCATTATTTATTTTATTGCATGTTCTTCTTTGATGCTATATATATATAGACACACACTCTTTTATTGTAAAATGTTGCTGTAACAAAATCCTAGCAGTTGCTGTAAAATGCATAGCAATTGCTGGACTCTTCTATTGCAAGGTAGTTAGTAGCTATAGCAAGTTGACTATAAGTTGATGGTATCAATCATATCTAGTGATAAATTGAGTTGTGTTAGTCCAATTTCAAATTAAAAGCTAAATTCATAAGTGATCTTATACATTGAGGTGTTGATTACACAAGTAATATACAATCTATTGAGCAATTGCATATGTAAGTGATGGTGATTAAGTAAATTGATTATTAGTTGGTTGTGTCAATATGTTTTTATAATATATTAGTAGTGATCTTATACATTGAGATGAAATCAATAATGATCTTATATATTGAGATAGTACTTACACATGTAATGTAATCACAGTTGTAGATCACACTTATTTCAATGGCTTTTTTCATTAATTAGTCCATTTGATCATGGTTGTGGATGAATATAGTGATTTTAGTCCAAGTCAACACTAGAAATACGCTGATGGTAAACATTTTGTTTGAATTTGTTATAGCAAGTTGGTTAGTTGCTGAACTAGTTGTAGCAATTGCTGTAAAATATCTCAGCAAGTTATTAAGTTGTTGGATTATTCTAAGAAATTGCTGGGAATTGTGTAACAGTTGTTGCAACAAAATCCTAGCAGTTGTTGTAAAATGCATAACAATTGTTGGAAAACTCTATAGCAAATACTATATACGTTATATATATTTCTGTAAATTCTGCAGCATTTGCTATGAGGTCAGTAGCAAATGCTGTAAAACTGCTGATAGTTTAAAATGCAATTTCTTAATACCTGAAACATTCGATGAAAAATGTATTCAAATAACAATAATACTGATAATATTAAATAACAACAAATGTTAATTTTTGCATAAAATTAAAATGCAAAATGAAACAAGTTCACAAATACCAAATAAAAGCGAGTGTTCTTATGAAACATTTCGCTCCGAGCATGTAGTTCTCTTGTGCCCAACCCTTTTGCATATGGAACATTTGTTCTTTTTGCTTGGAAATGATTGTCCGATACTTGGCCGCCTCTTCTTTGCCACTCTCTGTTTTTCACCACAGGAATGCATGTAAGTAATGATGATATCTTTCGGCTCACAATTTAATTCACAGCTAGAAATAATTTGATTCACAAAATCCTCATACGCTATATCTCGATTTACAATCATCGCTATCGTGTGGATCATTTCTTTGCCTTTCTAATGCCAAATAAAACGATTGTTGGACTCAACCCATTCACTACGACATCAACTCCTAATGTTATTTTGTCTCCCATTGATGATGTTAAAGGTACCTAAATAAGTAATAATTAAAAACGCAACATGAGAAAACTGTACAGTAATACAATAACTGCTATATTTAATTCAGCAGCTACTTCATCATATGAAACATCACATGCAACAAATACACAGTACATTCAACAGTAATTGAAAACTACTGCAAAAGTGGTGAACCAGTTGTAAAAAAAATATTTTGACTATTATTCTATATCGTGCAGCAACTGCTGAATCTATTTAAGCATCTGTTGCATCGTCACTGAAAATAGCTCAGCAGTGAAGAATTGCAACAATGGTGGAAACAACAATAAAAATACAAAACTCAGCTGCTGCACCTAGTCCAGCAGCTGCCGCATCCAGTACAGCTGCTGCTGCATCGTCGCTGAAAATAACTCAGCAGTGAAGAATTGCAACAATGGCGGAAACAACAATAAAAACACAAAACTCAAATAAACAGCAGCACATTCACTTTTATCAGTCATATTAATGATTAAAAGTTACCTTTCAAGTAATTTCCAAAGCTATATGAACAAATGCCCCCAAAATTAATTTTTTTTCCTCTCAAATTTGAAGCTCCAATGTTAGAAAAATAGTGACAAGAAGAAGAAGAAGAGGAGGAGGAGGAGGAGGAGGAGGAGGAGGTATCTGAAAAACCCTAACTTTGAAGAAAAGAGTAATTTGATTTTGAATTGAAAGGAAGTATATTTTTTAATTTTTCTTTTAAGTTGTATAAGTTTATTTAAAGAAGAAAGAAATTGGTAAGTTTTAAAAATGTTACTTTTGGTCCCATATTAACTTAATCAATATTAATTAACATTAATTTTTAATTAGGGACAACTTTGACCACCTTTTGTAATTTTCAGACTTAATGGACACCTCTAGCTCAATTTTCACAAGTAAGAAGGTAGCCATTTGTAAATACTTCCTCTAACCCATTTTATGTTATGTCTTTTCCTTTTTAGTCTGTCCCAAGAAGAATGTCTCCTTACTCTAATTAGAAATAAATCAACTTTAAAATTTTTCTTTTACCCTTAATGAAATGATTCTAGCCATACAAATAACTAAGAATTAATTTTCAGGACTCAAGCTAATCCCCAGGTATGATACAGTGATTAAAAATCCAAAGGACTGCAATCAAGCCTCTTAGCATATCAAACATACACAAGGTAAGCATAGAAACATAAGAATGCGGAAATACGAAGGAAAAGTCTAACAATCTCAACATAGAATAGCAGGAGGTTAAAGACAACATAGACTCTTTTCCATAATGTTTGATAAGCCTTCAAATCATAGATGAGTTGCTAGGATAGGCCCTAGCTAACTCGATGTATAAAATGAACTAGAAGAAAAGAATAATCAAGACAAAAATAAAATTATGAACACCTCCTTTAATCATGGGGACTCACCAATCTCTGAAGCTAAATATTGTACTAACCACAAGTGTAGGCTAAGTGTTGGGGTGTTCTACGAATTCCAATCTAATGACCCATTAAGTCATTTTGAGAACTGGTCCTCTTGCTTTTCATAAAATATCCTTCTCGTAAATTTTAATTATTTTTTACTATGCGATAACTTTTGTCATTTAGTTAAGGGGTAAATTTTAGTAACTAATTTAATTGGTAAACTAAAGTGACAATTTCATTAAAACCCTATACCACTTATTCTATATTAATTAAAAGAAGTTAGTGAAATTAATCCCTTTTGATACAAAAATAAAAAGAAGACGAAAAAGTTTTGGACAAAACTGTGTGAATTTGAAAATCCAGGTGAGCTTCTTCACCCTTAAACAATTGTTGTTGCCTCTAGTATGATGTAACCCTTCCTTTTATAAATTATTACTCACAAATTGTCCTTATGTTAAGCTACTATGTGCGTGTGTGTATTTAAGACCTTGTATTGGCCATTATCTTTTTTTCACAACTTAATTTGGCAGGGACATATTTTTTTTATGATGAACCATTTAACTAATACTAATTGAATTTAAACAATGGGAGTTGTTAGTAATAACTTGATTTTGACTGTGAAATTTCTTATAGATTCGGACAAGTTTTTGGATCTAGTCTAGACATATAGTAGTTTAGGTGTTAGTTTTTCAAAATCTTATTGTAATTATTATTTGATTAGATCGTGGTGCTACGAATTCTATTTGAAAGGGAAAGACTCATGTGTTTGATTGATCAAGATTTTTGCTAAGGCAAGTGAATTTTTCAACCTTTGTTAAGTATATGGAATCTCGTGCTTCCTTGTGTGAGACGTTGAGAATGATTTTGAAAGATTTATTGAGTTAATGTCAATGTTGTATCAAGACTATGTTATTGTGAATTGTGCATTATACTAAAATTAGTCATCTCCTCATTATTGTGTAAAACATGCTTATTTACATTGAATTTTGTGACAATTGTTATGTGAACCGAGAAAGAATAAGAATTAAAAAGGATGTACCAATTCGAGGGACGTGTCGCACAGCGTGACGAATACTATAATTCGAGGGACGTAGCGTACGTCGCGATACTATAATTCGAGGGTCATGTCGCACGCTGCGACATATATTATGATTCGAGGGTCGTGTCGCATGCCGAAACGGATATTATGATTCGAGGGTCGTGTCGCATGCCGCGATGTATGTACGGACTAAAAGTCCCCCATGGGTCCCAGACCGAGACACAACGAGTATGTATCACTAGGCTAGACATGCATCATTACACCTGACATTATTGTATTGCATTGCATTGCACATCTTTATCATTTATGAACTTGTGAGTGACTTTTTGTGAAACTTATGAAAGATGCACTTTGATCTGTGTTGTTGATCTATAGTTGTTGGTGTAATATTATTGAGCTATATGATATGTAATTGTGAACTGTTAAGTTGGGATGATTTTTATGCAGATTGTAGTTGTGGAGGTTCGGTTGGGTGTTAGGAGTACTTGTATTCTATATTACTTGATTTTGTGTTTAGTAGTTCACTTGTTGGGTACCGTGTGTTTGGTACTCACCCTTTGCTACTACTTTTGTATAGGTTACCCGAATCTTTGTAATAGCCTCTATCCTTTCTTGTCCGAGGTTTTCCGTGGATATTGTGTGAGGTAGTTGTTTGCCATCCCAGTGGACTTTTCACTTCTATTTATGATTTTGTTTTACTTCACAGGCAATATCATTTGAGACTTATGTTTTCTTTCAAATCTATTGTAATATATTAAGAGGCTTGTGCACATGACAATCAGATTTTAAAGATTTTAATTAAGTTAACTTGTTATCTGTATCATTGACTATTAAAAAATCTTTTAATTTCAACTTAATTTCGTATTTTATTGTTATAAAAGGGTTTAGGTTGACTTGTCTTGGTCGGATAAGACGAGTGCCATCGCATCCATTTTTGGATCGTGACATCCAACTACGTACGATCTGTGCACCCTTTTTTACGATCCATCCTACTGGTTCATACAAAAAGTCTCGCAACTTGTTATTTTTTCAACTCCTAGCACCTTCTACGATGCCAGACCAGTTTTTCGGTAATTTCTACCTTATTCTTACTTTTCAACTTCCGAGGGTATTATATTGTTTTAGACTACAAATTTTAAATATTTTTTTTTCTAAAACACCATGTCAAGTCAAAGAATACTACATAAAATAGGACGAAGAGATTTTTCTTTTTTGGAGAGGGGGGAGGGGGGGCGGAGAATACAAATGTTGTTTTCCCATTTAATATAAGGTGTACAAAATAAGTAGTAAGATAGGGATATTAATTAACAATTTTTTTTTAAAGATTTTGAGTGCATTGATCTCAGTAGCTACACCACCCACAGAATTTATCTATATACGTTACAAACGAAATCTAAATTATTATTTAGAAAATACTACATTAATTATAAGCACATCTTTAACTTAAAAAAAAAAAAGAAGGGAAAATCGTAATTTGTAAGTAATACATTGAAATATTCTAACATATCACAAAGAAAAATTGTGTATTTTCATGTTTTTATTATAAACAAATGTTTATTAAAAAATTTCAAATACACATAATTTTATATAAATTTAATAGTTGACAATAACAATAATTAGTTTTTTTTTTAATATGATCCTTTTACATGATACATACAATTCTTTTTTTGTTGAGTATTTATCTTTTTAAGCAAAGATTGAATCGGTGCATCTTTTTTTTACAAAGTATAAATTTATGGAACAAGTGTTTTACATTTTAAAAATTTTGAATTCATTATTTGGAATTCCAAATCACGATTCCCAATTATATGTCCAAAAGTTCAATCATGACTCCATATCGAATGTGACACAAATTAAGATTTCACTTTGTATTATGAATTTTTTTTTATTAATTGTTGCTTTTTATGAATATGAAAAATCTAAACTAGACAAGTAAAAAAAATAAAATAAAAAATGAGTATTTTTTAGGAAAAAAAGAGATTATATATGTAATCTAAGTCATGTAACCTTTTAAAGAAAAAACATTAATTTTCCAAGAATTTAGCCATTTCCAAGGATATTAAATAAAAACTGCAATAATATTTTTTGACTGAATATGTAAAAAGAAATTAAAGAATTGTGATTCAATAGTCAATAATTGACTTAAATGATAATGAGGAATTAAATGTCTCAATTAAGAAAAGTAATAAAGAGAAATTTTCAATAATGTACTAGTCAATATAAAATATTATGCCACGTAACTTAGTAAATAATATTATATTAAGAAAAAGTACCATACACAATGTGTTAACCTCGTATAAAAATATATTTATAAAGATGTTTATACGCAAAATAGACTGAAATTAAATATAATATTTTATATTGAACTATATGATATAAATATTTTTTTTCAACAGATATAAAGGGTAAATTTTTCCTTCTTTTAAACATGAAATAAATTTTTAAAACTATTAAATTAAAACCACAAAGTTATGATAAGGATTAGAACATAATAAATACAATCACCTAAATTATGAATCAAGAGTACAAAAATTAATATGGATTGTAAAAATATATATATATATTTATATGTATAATTATCTAATGACAAATATTATTCATATATAATTTTTAAATTGACGTGACACACGTGCAAAGCACGTATACTGAACTAGTAATATTATATTGAGGAAAAGTATCATACATAATGCATCAACCTTGTATAAAAGTATATTTATAAAAGGTGCTTATACGCAAATATAGGCTAAATTGAATATAATATTTTATATTAAACTATCTGACATAAGTTTTTTTTTCCGAACAAACATAAAGAGTAAATTTTTCCTTATCTTAAATATGAAATAAATTTTTAAAACTATTAAATTACAACCACAAAGTTATGATAAGGATTAGAACATAATAAGTACAATCACTTAAATTATGAATCAAGAGCACAAAAATTAATATGGATTGTAAAAATATACATATTTATATGTATAATTATTTAATGATAAATACTATTTATATATAATTTTTAAATTGATGTGGCACATACGTGCAAAGTACGTATACTAAAATAAATATTTTTTCCAAGAGACATAAAGAGTAAATTTTTACTTTGAACATGAAATAAATTTTTAAAACTATTAAAATTAAAACCACAAAGTTATGATAAGGATTAGAACACAATAAATACAATCACCTAAATTACAAATCAGGAAAACAAAAATAATATGAATTCTAAAAATATATATTTATATATATAATATTATATTTTTTGATATATATTTATATGATTTGACTTTTTAAATTATTTTTTACATAAAATTAAGCCAAACCAATTTTTATCAACTTTTAAATTAAAAATGTCATAATCAAATTGGAAAAGAGAGATGTCCCTAATTGATGAAAACGGAAAGTAAAAAGTAAAAAGAGATTTTTTTAATTATTATTATTATTATCTTATCATATATTAATAGAAATAACTAAAAAAATAAAAATGAAAAGAAAGAAAAAAGCCACCAACCATCATTAAATCCACCACATTTGAACCACATTGCGCCAATTAAAAGTTGGAAAAAAGACAAAAAAGGAAAAAAAAATGAAGTAAATAGGAGTAAATTCTACCTGTGTCTGTGTTTTCTTCTTCTTGTTGCTTTAGCCAAGTGACAAAGAATCATTCTTTCATGGCCAAACAGTCTAAGCGCGTGTACCAGTCTTGGAAGGCCAGAAACGTAAGCACCTGTTACTAGTTTAATGATTTTGCTTTCTTGAATTTTTTATTTTGGTTGAGGTGATGTTTTGTTTTTAAATTATATTGATAATTGGGTGTGCTTATTTTGTGTTAAAGGTTGATGGGTTGGTGTTACTTTACTGAAATTTGATGTGGGGTTTACTGTTTCAAGACTTAGCTTGTGTTGAAGGAAAAAAATGAAAGCTTTAGTCTTTTGGGGGTTGGGTGTGTGTGTGTGTGTGTGTTGGAATTGAGTTGTGTTTGTGGAATTCTTCGTTTGAGTTTCTGGTTTGTTATGCTCTATGGATGGTTATTCAAATTCTTGAAATAGCTGTGAAGAATTAAAATTTGGTGGTTTAGTGGTTAATGAAGTGGGATGAGAATCATGGAAGTGTAACGCTCAAATCCTGGTAGAGGACAAAAATACTAGATGAGTTCTTTTCATATGTTTGAGTCTTGTGGACTAATTACCTGGTGGTTGTTTTGGTGGGAGGTAGATGATACTCATGGTTGATGGTCGGAAGTCTCCCATGGTTTCTTATGGTAGCATGAGCTATTTATCATTAGAGGAAG
The DNA here is from genome assembly GCA_029948455.1 of Solanum rostratum. Classification (NCBI taxonomy): domain Eukaryota; kingdom Viridiplantae; phylum Streptophyta; class Magnoliopsida; order Solanales; family Solanaceae; genus Solanum; species Solanum rostratum. The sequence goes on along the minus strand of CM057053.1, from coordinate 7,262,537 downwards.
GAATAATTGTTCTTAGTTCTAATTAGTTCAAAAAAGCCATTGGCATTGGTAATTTTTTTTGTTTATAAATGAGAATTCCATCGAGGCCAACCCTTACAACTTATGAACTCGGAAATAATGGGTCCTTCCATCTACGCCTCCACTAAAATATAAGGCTTAGTTCGCATGATATAGGGGTTGAACATGTGACTTAAGTCACAAGTTCCTCAATAGATGCCACTTGAACTAAGACTATGATAATGTATTCCAGTAACTCGGTCATTGTTGCAGTATAAGCTGTCATTGGCATAATGCTTGTTGAGTTGAAGTATCAAAATGCTTCATGATTGCTAATGGAAACTTTTAGTTTCATCATTTAAGAGCTTTGAAGTTGCTCGGACTAGGTTTTAGGTGTTTGATATGGATGTGGATCTAGAGGTTGGATCCTTCACGTAAATTTTAAGATTCGAGGATACAGATCTAGGTATGGCTAGGGGTCTAGGAATTTGGCTAAAAATAAAGCTATAAAACCTAAGTTATGAGATATTATGTGGAAAGCTTTAGGAGAAAAATATTAATAACGGGAGAATCCTGGAAGTAGATGAAAGGAAAAGGAGTGCCTTAGAAATTTCTACATACAAGGTATTCCATTTTCTTCAATTTTAGCTTAGCTTTTGTTTTATTAACAGTAATCATTGAGTCTGTCCGGAATTTGTCAGTTGTTTTTGGTCAAAGACCCAAAATTGGTTGACCATATCAGTTACGGATCCCACATCCACACCCATATCATGTTGACATGGGTGCTGGTAGTGAAAACGAAGAGTCCGAGCAACTTCGGCTCAAAGTGATAATATTGTTATGGTCTCAACATACTGCATTTGGTGTGACGTGGGGCATACTCTTTCAACCTGAATTTGTGATATTTGTAGTGGGATTTTCATTCAAGTCCTAAAATTATTAGGATTTTTGCATGATTTTGGAACTTATAGCTGTGAAAAAATAAAAAATAAGAGAGAAAAAATAGCATCGTTATTAACTTTATGTTTTTGGTATACAAATACGGGGATTTCCCCTTGTTACATCAATTAAACTACTTATCTTATCCAAAAAAAGTTTTCTCCTTTGATGCAAATAAGATAGAAGAGCCACCTATCGTAGGTGTTAAAACTTAGGAAGTGCTCAACAGCTAGGGAGAGTGATTACTTGCCTTAGCCAGAATGTAGAAAGTACAGAAATATATATAAGCTTGATAAAGGATTGATTGCAGTGCACTAGTGCACAGCTTGACACATTATTGTAGTACTGGCATATTTATACAATTATAACACAACTTACTATTATTGAACTGATATTAAATTTAATGGCAGTGCATTTATTGCCATGCCTCATTAGTTATATTACATTTTAACATGATCCCTCAAGCTTAAGGTGAAGCAACTTGCGTTAGTAATAATTTGTAGCTCCGATAACTAAATAATGTCATGACGCGGACGACATTGTGCCATTGTGGTGCTAACTTGGTCCTGATTAGAAACATGTTATTAGACAGTGATGTATAGTTGGACAACAACATGCCCACCAATTGTTTTGACTGGTTAAGGATTACTGTATGTCAATGTCGATGGTGAGAGTGTTGGGCTTGGTGCGTCAAATCAATCACATGATGCTAACTACACTGTGACAAATGTATTGACGGATGGCAACATGTTGCTGGACTGCAACATGCCACTGACTGAGAGTTGACTGAAGACGTGTTACCGGATGGTAACATGACGCTAAATGTGCATCAATCAAAAGATGTTGTTGTACTGAAACTTGGCACTAATTAAGTGTTGGCTACAAACTTGTTCACAAATGGCGACAAACTTGTCTGCTGACTGGTGCTGACGATAAACATGGCAAGTGCTGCAGGAACAATGGTGGGAATAGACAAGAATGGTCAGTGGCAATGGTATCATTTATTAGAAAATTAAATAAACATCGCAGAGGAAACACAGTGTTATCGAAATATCAGCAGGGTCAAACTTGCCGAGAGAGACGAGAAAGGCCTGATTTGAAAGAGATGAATGGTCACTTAAACGAGACAGGATGTTTTTTTGATGCACATATGCCATATGTATCCATTCACGAACTATCCTTTGGACATATGCTTTTGACTATCACTGCAAGCAGTGTACTTTCCTCATTGCTAGAGAAAGGCTGAATAATATTTCCAAAACGTGTGGGCATGGTTTTACTATTTCTTCCCAAAAGAAAGAGTACTAATTGTGAGCATCACAGTATTTGCAGAAATATGAACCGCCTTGAAATTTCTGGTGTAACCCACAGTCTTTATTCAACATAGAAAGCGGTTGTACCTATTAGTAGAGTAGGGTCCACTGATAGAGGAAACTCCACCACTTGATCTCTCCTAAGTCACAATATTAGTGAGCATGGTTGTGATATTGGTACTGACGGAATCGCAGATTATAATTCATCTTTACTTATACTTGAGATTTGAAGTTTAAAATTTAGATCACAGTTTCATTTATGTTGGAGTTAGTCTACTGAAAGGCTGTGGTGCAATACCATTGACTCACTGATCAAACTTGCAAGTTCCTAATGTTGAGTCATCTTTTTGTAGGAATGCCATCTGTCTTTTGTTTCGTAGGGGTAATATAGAATGGTTTAAGGGTATACCAATGATGTGATTCAGTTAAAGCACCAATTGGTGGAAATGAATCTAAGGCAAGTTGTACAAGGATTTGCTACCTGTTACAAACTCCTTGGAAACTTTAATGTAGCTGGGGATCTTAGCCTTCTTTTCATCAATAGAAGAATCTTATGGTGCCTTGTGACAATCTGGAAGGAAAAAGCTCATATCTTCTCAGACATGAGTACACTTGAAATCTACAACCTCAAATTTAAGAACTGTGGTTTCTCCTAAAAAACTATCCTATCAAAAAAGAAAAAAAGAAGTGACTGTGACGCCCCAGTTCACCTTCAACAGCCAAGGGAACTTCTTACTCAATTTGCTGTCTGTAAAGTAGCTTACATATTGTGATCGATTGTTTGTTTCCTAAAACTAGAATCTATCTGTTGATTTCATATGTGAGTATGAGTATGCTATTGTTGTCTTGGACATATGCTCTTGTACTTGACTTATTATTATTATTTTTAATAGTTTATGTGATGTGCAGAAATTCTTGCTTGGCGGGAGGCTAATATTTGGACCAGATGCTAAGTCGTTGATTCTTACCTTCATGCTCATCTTTGTCCCTGCTGTTCTATTTTGTGTATTTGTGGCAAGAAATCTTGTGCTTGAACTCCAACGAGAAAGTGCAGGATATGCAATTTTGGTGATAACCATTGTCTTCACAATTTATGTTAGTTTCTTAACTCTTCCTTTTAGTGGCAGTTAGTGATCCATCAGACCGCTTACATTTCCAGAAAATTCCATGTGCTCTTTCTTCAATTTTTTGAACAGAACTCTGTCTATGAGTTTCTACCTTCCCCCTTTTCCCACCAAAAAGGAGTAGAGGCTTTGATTTCTGCCAAAATACCCACATAGTCCACCCTGTCGCTTACGTTGTTGCCAGCTGCCTTTAGCCCTGCTTTTTGCTTGACTTTCATAACTGCGAACTTGTTTTCTTCTTTTCTTCATATAAGGTGAGCACTCATTCTTGAAGGCATGCATATATTCTTGGGCAGTTGGTTTATAGAAGTTGGAATCCTATAGTATCATAATGCTCTATTTCTGTTGTTTCTTAGTATTTCAACTTCCTAATGTGGTATTGGTTGCCATAGGTCTTTATACTTCTACTCTCAACATCAGCAAAGGATCCTGGCATTGTCCCTCGTAACTCTCATCCTCCAGAGGAAGTTCTAGGGTATGATTCTTCAGCTTCCGCTGAAGCTGGCAGTAGACCTTTGCCTCGCACTAAAGAGGTCCTTGTGAATGGTTTGCCTGTACGAGTTAAATATTGTGAAACATGCATGTTGTACCGTCCACCAAGATGCTCTCATTGCTCGGTATGTGATAATTGTGTGGAGCGATTTGATCACCATTGCCCTTGGGTGGGTCAATGCATTGGGAAGGTAAGTACATCCATTTTTTCATCACTATTCCTTTTTCTTGAAGTTCCATGGAGAATTTTCTATATGTTGCTTTTCTTACGCATCCAAATTTATTTGGTTCATTTAAAGATGTAATGTGCCTACTGTATCCTGGCTCTGAATTGTTGATATTGGAAAAAAGTTAATATACGAATTTTAGGAGAAGAGAAGCTCTTCTTATTTTCTAAATGCTGTTTAAGATATCCTTGAGGCACTTATTCCTTTTTTTCTCTTCTTCTTTGTTGGTCCACAGCGGAACTATCGTTGCTTCTTTCTCTTTGTTTCTTCAACAGCCCTCCTATGTGTTTTCGTCTTTTCCATCTCGGCTTTGTATCTGAAACTTCTTATGGATGATTTTGGAACTTTTTGGAAAGCTATCAAAGAATCACCGGCATCTGTGGCATTGATGGTCTATTGTTTTATTGCACTGTGGTTTGTTGGAGGTCTTACTGGTTTCCATTTGTATCTCATTGGTACAAATCAGGTTAGTTTGGTTTTAAATCTCTTACTATTAATAATTTAACCCTTTTCTGCTGTTTTGCATCTGAGTACTATCATAGTAATATTTTTTCCCTATATGATGACTCCATTATTGTCATGGTGTTATTGGGACACAAGCATGCATTCCTTTCAAATGTATGATGGCTTGTCGGGACACTTGTCCGTGCATTTAGAAAGTTTAATACAAAACGATTAGGAGAAACATAGAAGATAATGACTCCCTTTTGGCCTCTATTTGCTATCATGGAGATTCGAGGGAATTCTTTATTGGCCTTTCTTCTCAACATTTTGTTGGTTATTTTCAAGGGTGGTTGTTTCCAAAAATGTATCAAATGTCTATATGATTCTGTTGAATCATATATATTAGAGGAAGCGGAGTGTTCTAGTTCAAGAATATGATCTACAGTTAAGGCTTGAGATAATCCAATTTAAAATGTAAAACACGTATTTCCTTGAGTAATATATGTTTTTTTTTTAAAAAAAAAAAGTTCCTTGCGAATCTGTCAATGACGTTGTTTCTTTGTCCATGATGGACTCGTGATCTTTCTTGATAAAGTTGGTTGATTAGGGTAAAATTGTATCCGTTAGGAACCATACGTGCACCTTCTGATGCATACGTTCAAAAAAGTCCTTGAATCCGTTACTTGAACAAAGCTAGATCGTATGGAATCATATTGAATATTTGATGATACATTCTGTACTTACTTTTTATCTTTATTTTTTCCTGCTTAAATTGTGACTTGTTTTAGTTTCTAATGATTTATGCAGACCACATATGAGAACTTCCGTCATAAGAAAAACAACTCAGTCAATGTTTATAACCGTGGATGCATAAGAAATTTTCTTCAACTATTTTGCTCAAGGATAGAACCTTCAAAAATCAATTTTCGTGGGTATGTACAGGAAGGGGTGTCAAAGCCTCCTAAGAGTAACATTCAAGAAACAGATATAAATATCACTGATGGGGATACACGAATTAAGGTGGAAGACGATCTTGACATTGGAGATGATATTATGAAGATATCCCAACGCCGTAACTCTGAGGAAGTTGGTGATGTTAGAGGTAGAGGAAGTGACAGGTCGCCAATTGGTCGTTCTGAGGTTGATTTTGGATTTGGTCTGGAGTCTCAGTTTTCCTCCAGACCCTCATACTAGCTTTGAGCAGTTTCAATATCCCCCTTAGTCCCTCAGTACATTCCTATTTCTTACTGCTGACATTACTTGGAGCACTCAGAAGGAGGTTCAACTGATCTTTATTGAAGTTTAAGATGCAACACAAACACTTGTCAACAGTTATGAATATGCATGTGTTTCTTTCTCGAGCTGGCATCGTGAAGAGATGAGATGGATAGTCATCGGTTCACAAGTGTTTGCCGATGTTAAGTATCTGTTGGAAAAACTATAGCTATATATACCAGAAGCAGTTTGGTTGCATCTAACGCTTGAGTTTTAACCATGTGTACATCTTGTCTTCTGGTTTGAGTTCATTATTGATTCACAGAAGCATATAAATACTCATATTTGACCAAGTAGTTGTGGGAAAGTGGTATAGAGGACTTGGATCACAGTGTAACAAGGCTAGGACCAACATTTGCCAGGAAAAGTGACACAGTCCAGGACCTTGATTCCACCACCTGGTCCACTGTGATCCCCTTTGGCTTGTGAGGACTGTGGATCGATTTGAAACGACAACCTCTTCAACAAGAAGAAAAATCATGTTGCAGTAGAACACACTATTGCCCAAGCTACTGAATACTACCTTTTGGCACATAAGATCAACCAGAAAAGCTCCATAACTTAAGACCTAAAACAAGCAGGATTGCAGACAGCCCAACTATTGTTATCCAGTCTTGATATTGCTAGTAAGTTGTTAATACACCATTCACCTCCAAACTCTCCCTTTTGTTAACCTAGATAGCACGAAACATACCACAACAAACAACAACATACCCTCACAGGTGATGTCTGGGGAGGGTAAAATATACGCAAACTGTACAACTACCTCATAGAGATAGAGAGGTTTCCGGAAGACCCTCAACTCAGAAATATCATACCCCTAAAGTAGAAGATACTAGATATGAAAGAAAAATTACTAAAGCGGAAAGCAAGTGATAATATATAAATACAATAAAAGAAACAAATATGAGACATACAATAAAAACACAAGATATAAAGACACGAGTACACGACTAATCGCACTAACTTATTATAACACAAGGCTAGACAACACCTACCCCACTAGCCTATTAACCTTCTGCCCTAATACACAACTTCCACTCCTTTCTATCTAAGATCATGTCCTCAGTGATATGGAGTTACGTCATATCCTGTCTAATCACCTCTCCCAATACTACTACTATGTGTATAGTACTTGCTTGTAATTACAAGGTTCTGAATCATAACCTGCTAATAGAGATTATCTATGTTAATTGATCAATTAAAGACGTGTCCCCTAATGACAACCCATAAACAATGAGACTATATCAAAGAGAAAATCAACACTTCTTTTTTGAACTTAAGCAAATAGAACTCGTTAAACCTGACTATCTTCACTTTAAATTCTGAAGTCTTCGTTTTAGTTGTTTGAGAATGAATAATAAACATGAATAATATAAACAAATACAGTGCTTAAAGATGTAGCAACTTGAACAAAAAATAGCAGTTCAACTTTTAATTCACATTTAACTTTAAAGACACCACTTTTTTAGAAATTATTTTAATAAGTTAATTTTATAGATTTTTAACCATCTATTTAACAGCAATTTTCAGCAATTATTATGCTAAAAGCATGTTGGACTCCTCAGAATTTAATTAACATTGTTCAAAAATGTGTTAGTTATAACTGATGCAACCTAATCCGATGGAAGACTGAAATTGGAAAGTAACTGAGATTACCTAAAGAACAAACTTATGAATTACTTTTGAATAGTGATCTCCTAGAACCCTAATTGAGTTCCACGGACTTTAGAGAAGATAAGATCAAGATATTACTAATTGATATTTTGAAATCTGATCTTACAATTGGGAAGAACTCCTAGTTATACAGTGCAATAACTGAAGTATGGAAAATGAATTCTGGAGTTAGTTATAACTAACTTCTTAACAACCTTCAACCGGTCACAAGACATGCACATGACCTTTACTAGGCTTAAGTTCATTTCTAATAATGTGCACTACACTAGAACTAAAATAAGAACATATGAATACCTTCCCCTTGAGATAATCCTTGTCTTCTAGGATGGAATTCAGGGAACTGCAATTGAAGTGCTTCATAATCTTCCCAAGTGTTGTCTTCCTCAGCAATGTTGAGTCATTTAATCATGAGCTGAGTAGGTCTGCCATGTTTTTGGACAATTCTTCTATCTAACACCCTCTCAGGCAGCAACAATATATGACCAAATGTGGAGTGAAGCAACAATATATATATGACCAAATGTGGAGTGAACCACAGGTAGAGTAATGGATACCAGGTTATTGATGAGTTGTGAAAATACGACTCTTATGATGCTTTAAATATAGGATTTTTTCGGGTTCTCAAGGAATTTTGTGAGTTTGATGTTTTTTTTTTATGTTAATTTGCAGGGAGATAGACAAGGCACGGAAATTTGGGCGAAATGCAAGAAAAGAATTGAATAAGAGCTCAAGTGCTTACATACGGATGCCACCACAGCCCGTGCAGCATCACATGGACCATGGGAGGTTGTCGTGAACCTGACTTGGGGCGTTTTTTAGCAAAATGGAGAAGTGAGGTACCACGGGCGATCTCACGACCCGTGGAGCGCTTAAACGACTCGTGAGGCTCACCGTAGTCCTGCACTTGGTGTGTGCTGCGATTGATGGAGCGATAGAAAACAAGGAGGAGTCCACGGGTTATGGAGCTGAACACGGGTCGTCGAGCCTGCCGTGAAGTTGATGCAAGTCGGGGTGGGTTCGATTTTTGCGGTTCGATTTTTCCCTAAAACCAAAGACAGAACGGAAGGTAATTTGGCGGTTCGGTTCGGTTCGGTTTTGCAAAAAAAAAAAAGTAAACCATTGGTTTTTCGGTTCGGGTTTTTTGGTTCGGTTTTCGATTTTTTTTTGGTTTTTCGGTTTTTAAAAATAATTTTTTAAAGTAAAATAACATGTTGGGTAGAGACATATCATTGTATAGATATGCTAAACAATTGGTAAAGAGTAAAGTTTGGATTAGTACAATTATCATAATATAAGAACTACAATTATCACTAAGAAAATTGCAAACATATGTTCTAGAAAAACAAATATCAAATACTCCTTGGAAGGTTCAAGTCAATTGTGTGTAGCCAAAAGAAATTATCAAACAATTATCAAATACTCCTTGAAGTATCAATTAGTTGCAGGTGACAGTAGCCAAAGACTTCTCCTTGGAAGCTTCAAATCTATGTCTCTTTCGTGCAACAAGAAAGACTTTCCTTCTTAGCCATGTAGCCTATAAAGTATAAACGACGTAGTATAGCAAAATCGGTTTTTAACGGTTCGATTCGGTTTTAGAAGACCAAAACCGAAACCGAAACCGCAAAGAATCGGTTCGATTCGGTTTTTTGTGTTCGGTTTCGGTTTTTTACGGAGCGGTTTTTCTTTTGGTATTTTTCGATTGGTTTCGGTTCGGTTTTCGATTTTCGATTTTACGGACCCCTAGATGCAAGTTGAGGAAAGTACCGTCGAAATTTAGAGATAACATACAAGGAAGAGTCAACGTGACCCTCCACGGACCGTGGAACTCACCACGGGTTGTGAAGAGGGTCATGGTACTGAGGTTATGACTGGGCAATGAAGAAAATCTACAAGGAAAGGTTCACGGACCTTTTGCACGGACCGTGAGCCTCACCACGGCTCGTGATGACCACGAGTGGAAGTGAGCCCAAGTGAAGAATCATGGACCGTTTCATAGTTTGTGTAACACATCACGACCCGTACCGATGATCGTGACCCATGTTGATGTTTATTTTTCTATTTTAAGTTGGATTAGGTTTTCCATGTATATATAAACCCTTTTTATTCCCTTTTTATTTACTATTGACTGCTGGAGACTAAAAGTGACGAGAGTATACTATTGTACACTTAATTACATTGAGATCTCAGATTTTTTATCTTCTCTTTGAGACTATAATCCGTGGATTTCTTCCTTTATCAATCGTAAGTTCTTTATCATGAACTCTTCATCTTGTTGTGGATTATTTACATTGAATATGCTAGGCTAAACCCACAACTAGGATTGTGAAACCATGACAACTCAATAAGGTAGACAAATTTGTGTTGAATCTCGGGACTGGTTATTGTATACATTGTATTGTTCTTCACTTTGATTTCTTCATTAATGAGTCAACACATTGAGGGTATGCATGTATTCATTGCTTGCCCGGGAGGGTTGTAGTGATTGGGAAAAAAACTTTACAATAGATATTCAAGGTTAATAACCTAGTCTAAGTACTTGAGATTGGAAGGTGAGAGTATTCTGGGATCCATAGCAAGGGTTAGGAATATACGTCCCGAGATCGGGACGTGAGGAACGAAATGCATCTAAGAAGTACCGGGAGGTGAATTAGATGTTAACTAACTTGTTTGATCTTGTATACATAATCATGAATGGGTTTATTAAGCAAATTTGGCCATCGAATTGAGCGTCATGGGAAACACAATCCTAGCTTCTAATCAATTGTTTGAAATTCAGCAGTTATAAAATTCTTTTTAGTTTTTCACTTAACTTCACTAGTTCTCAATCTTAAATCCCCATTTACTTTATGCACTCTTTTTTTAGGGAATAGATATTACATTTGAAAAAGGGTGTTAATAAATATATTCTCACGCATTCTCTGTGGGATCAACCTCAACTTTTGTTAAGTTCTATACTTGATCAACAACCTCTTTACTATTTCTTTTGGAGTATAAATTTGGGGTATTAATTCTTGCCAATCTTTGTCTTCAGCTGAGTCACATGAAATGTGGGCTGGAGTTTGGTCCCTTCCAGTAAAGCTAATGTATATGCAACCACTCCAACCTTAGCTATGATTTCAAATGGACCAAAAAACTTTGCAGCAAGTTTCTGAAGGGAATAAGAGCTCAAGGAAGTCTGTCTATAAGGTTGAAGCTTCACATAAACCCAATCTCCTACTCGAGAACACCTATCAATCCTCTTCTTATCAACTTGAGACTTCATCCTATTTTGTGCCCTGAGTAAGTTAGATTTCAATAGTCTTAAGGTAGCCTCCCTAGCAGATAAACTTCTATCAACAACATCAAGTTGGGAATCCAGAGCCATGTAAGGAAGGAGGGGTGGTGGTTTTCGACCATACACAATTTCATAAGGTGTCATCCTAGTGGCAGAGTGAAAAGTGGTGTTGTACCACCACTCAACAAGTGGCAACCATTGAGGCTATTCTTTAGATTTCTCAAAGGTCATACATCTAAGGTAGCACTCGAGGCATCTGTTGACCTTTTTTCTCTATCCATCTGTTTGAGGATGATATACAGTAGAAGTATGAAGAGCAACTTTCTATAACTTAAATAGTTCTTGCCAAAATCTTGAAAATAACATCTTTGTCTGAAACAATAGATCTAGGTAATCCATGTAGCCTAAACACCTCATTCATGAATAGTTGGTCCATATTTAAAGTAGTATAGGGATGTCTCAGTGCAATAAAATGTGCATCCTTACTCGGTTTGTCAACAACCACAAAATGACCTCTTTTCTAGTAGCTTTGGACAATCCTTCAATAAAATCCATAGAATTATCTTGTCAAACCCCAACAGGGATAGGAAGTGGTTGTAATAGTCCAGGATAAGATACATTCTCTCCTTTACACTTTTGGCATATATCACATTGTCTAAGGATTAGATACATTCTCTCTTTTACACTTTTGACATATATCACATTGTCTAACAAAAGTGTAGACCTCTTGTTTCATCTTCTTCCAATAAAACTCTTTCTTAAGCCTCTACAAGGTAGCTTTGATTCCTGAATGACTTCCTAGTGAACTAGTATGATAAGAAGTCATTAGTTTCTACTTTAAATCAACATCAGAACCAACCATCATTTTACCTTGAGAATACTAGCATGGAACTTGAAGTAAGGGTGTGGGTTGGCATTAGACTGAATCTAGTAAATTAATTTCTGCAAGTTAGGATCAGAGATCCAAGATTGTTTGATGTCATCCAGCAAGTCAGTTTGGACAGATGAGATACTGTAAAGAGAAATTTCATTTCTAGAGAGTGCATCTCCCACAACATTCTCATTACCCTTTTTATAGTCAATGATATAGTCATATTCAAGTAACTTGACTAGCCATTTTTGTTGACTTGGGGTTGTAATTCTCTGCTCCAAAAGATACTTAAGATTGTAGTGATCAGTCTTGATCACAAAGTGCCTACCTAATAGGTATAGTCTGATAAATCAAATCGAGTATAAAGGCATCTGATATACTCTCTCCATCGCGACCATTCTCTCGATAACTTGTTTTTCATTGATGCCATTGAAGGGCCCTCACTTCCAACTTGAAAGATGCCAATTTTACCTTCAAATTCTGATTTTTCATCCAGGTTGAAGAATTGTTCCTTCAAACCTACTCCATTGAATTTAGGAAATTCGACTTGATATCTCCTGGTAGGAAGCTGATAAACTCCTCCATGGTGTTATATTTGCTCTAGATTATCATTCCTTTCTGAATTATTCGTTAAATCTACTGGTGGTGGGTTCTCCATATTGTTCATGTTGCCTAACAACAACTTCTTAATCTCCTCCATTGCCCTCGCAATCTTGTCGTCCATAAAATTCCTCAATTCTATAACTTAATTGACTATTTCTTCCATGGAACTTTTCAAATTGTCCACTTCTTTTCGTAACTCATGCATTCTTGTATTGTGATATCCCATCTATCAAATCAGAAGATTAAAGCTCTGATACCAAAATAATGCAACCTAATCGGATCGAAGACTGAAATTGAAAAGTAGCTGAGATTACCTAAAGAAAAAACTTATGAATTGCTCTTGAACAATGATCTCCTAGAACCCTAATTGAGTTTCAAAGACTTTAGATAAGATAAAAGAGTGATATTATTGATTGATATTGTAAAATCCGATCTTACAATTGGGCTTATACAGTGAAGTATGGAAAAATGAATTCTAAAGTTAGTTACAACTAACTTCTTAACAAACTTCTCAACAACTTTCGGTCGGTCACATAACTTGCACATGACCTTTACTAGACTTGAGCTCATTTCTAATAATAATGTGCACTACACTAGAACTAAAATAAGGACATATCAATAACTCATTAGGAACATTTAATTCATATTTGACTAAACGATCCATAATAATGGTACATTATTATTTTTTAAAAAAGAAAAGAATTAATTATTGAAATTATTAACTTATGTATTACTCCTATCAATTACTAATATTTTTACATTTACCCCTGTTGGGGTAATATCATAACTGGACATATATATTTGATTCTATGTTTGATTGTTTGAGATGGACATGAATTTAAACCTTCAACAAAAACTTTATTGTAACTTGAGAACAAAGACATAATACAACATTACAACAATACAACAACAACAACAACATACCTAGTGAAATCCCACAAGTGGGGTCTGGGGAGGGTAAGATGTACGCAGACCTTACCATTACCACATAGGCAGAGAGGCTGTTTCCTGGAAAAATCACATATACGACAATGTATATGTGATTTTTTCCTCCTTACCTAATAAAAAACAATCCTGCATTAACATGTTCATCGCTATTTTCACTTAATTCTGTTAAGTAAAACTTTTGCCACATGAGAGATCCTTTGAGGCATGGTCATTCTTCCAGAGACAATGATCTTTATTTTTTGGTTTATGGATCACTTTAATATATCGAAGATTTTAAAGTAAATCATCTAAGTAAAATATTTATGATTTTTTAGGGAATACTTAACAAATGAGACATTAATTTATCATATTTATGTTTTTCTATTTTGTGAAAAATGATTATTCAAGTTCGATTAAATTGTCTTAACATTGATTTTGTGAAGGTTAGATATTGAAAAGGCTTAAAAAGTTGATTGCATCTTCTTGGTTTGTAGATTGTTGAACTCAATTTGTTATTGAATTTTGATGATTAAGCTATAACTGTTTAGATGTGGTGGCTAAATTGTAATATTATTGAATGGTTTTTCTTTGACAACCATGATAGCGATAGTATGAAATGGAAGACTGAATATAGAAAAAAGAAAAATGTAAGGATATAATTATAATATTTAGAATCTTTTTGTTAGGTCATTTTGAGAACGACTCTTCTCACTTTCATAAAATATCTTTCATGCCAATTTTAAATAGGCATTTTGAACTATCGAATGACTATAGTTATTTAGTTTATGGATAAATTTAAATAAATTAATTTAATTGGTAGACAAAATTGTGAATTCTTTTAATACCATTTGACTCATATATTAAAACAAGTACATGAGATGTAATATTCTTTTATTTGCTGCAACATAGGTTTTCAAGTTAGTGGGTAGGTAGTATTATTTTGATTTATGGCAATGAGCTACTGATAGTAATTATGGGATGTTTATGGCCATTGATTGGTGATGATAATTCAATCATTGGCGAAAATTATATAAAAAAATGCATGCATTAATATCATTTTGTATAAGCTATTCCATGAAAAAGTATTAGATTTGTTTTAAGTACTGATTTCCTAATTTAACTTCGACCTTGAATTTTTTGTAATTGTCATAATTTAAGTTGATATGTTAGTATAGGTAGTTAAACATTAAAAGGTATTGCAACTTCGGAATATATTTCTCAGTTTACGATTGCGGGAGAAAATTTATTGTTTGCATTGAAAGGAAAACGTGTAGTTGTGGGAGGTTCCAGATTGACGAAATACCATGCTCTCATGCAATTGTTGTGTTGAAGACAAAAAATGTAACAGATATGCAGTTCTGATTACTACAAGTCAGATGCATTAACTAATACATATGAAGTTCCCATGGTTCTAATGCCGGACAGAGAGGACTGGACTGATCCAAAACACGTTCTTGAAGAAATTGTGCTGCCACCAAAGTACAAGAGGTTGCCTGGACGACCAAGAAAAGATAGAAAGAATAATGCTGGGAAAAAGGCAAGGGTAAGCACTAACTGTTGTGCGCGATATGGCCATGAAGGGTACAATAGAAGAACATGTACATTCTTTCCAAAGCAAAAGTAATGTTATTTTGGGTTATTGTGGATAACTGGAGGGGTTTTGATTTTTTTTTTTTTGGGGGGGGGGGGGGGGGGAGGGGGTTATTGTTGCAGAATGATGCTTGTTGGAAGGATAACAGTACATATAGTTTTGTTTTGTTTTTTGATGTTTAATTGTCAAAAGTAGCAATTGTATGATTAAGTAATTGATATTAGTACAAGGACCAACAAAAATTCTATGATATTTTATTGCTTCAGTGAATCCAAATACATTATGAATGATGTTATACGTATCAGTAGTTAAATTGAAGATAGTAAAAAAATATAGCCATCAACCCACGTATTGATATCAGTAAATTGAAAATTCCCATTGAATTAGTTGTATGATATGTTATGTATCAGCAACTGTGTGTTGGAATAAAAATGGATGTATTAGTGCCTTTAACCAAGCTTATAACAAGAATGTTCATTGAATCCAAATACGTATCGGGTTTTGAAGTCGTCATGTGTTCATAGTTGGAAATTACAGATTAAAAGTAGGTGATACCTTAATAATTAGAACATGAGAGATGTTATAAGTATCAGTAATTCGTGTGAAAATATTTAACACTTATACGTATCAGTAATTAGTGTGAAAATATTCAACACTACAGCTTTCAACGCACATACTGGTACTTAATTGCGTTACTTGTCTACTAACACAAATATAGTTTTGATACCATAATTGTTGAATTTATATCCTGTACAAATACAATTTGAATTTTTTTTGAGGTATATGCATGTACCAGTAAATGTGTGATAGAAAAAATATAGGTATCAGAGACTATCAATGTGAGCGTCCAGTATAATTCAATGCATTGCTGATACGATATTTGTTTAATTTGTATCACGGACAGTGCAAAAAATCCAATTGAATTAGATGTTATCTCTGGGGTTGTACGTATCAATACTTTGTATAAGGAATTAACAAAAAGATACGGATCAAGGCATGTATTTCCATGAAACAAAAAAAGAGGTATCACACATGTAGTTGTAGTAAAAAAATATGTACTGATACTTCTAATCTATAAAAAGTGTATCAGGCAGTGTATTTCTATATAACAAAAAAAATGTATCACACATGATTCAAATTATTAATACATTTGTTCTATATTTTTATAAAAATACAGAATGATATAAAGTGAATATGTGCATATTAAATGAAAAGACTGATACAAATTTAAATATGTATATAATAATGACATAAAGTGCACAACCTCCTTCAAAAAAAAATTACACTATCCCTATACATATATTTCTTATATTGTATCAGGATGATATTATATGATGATCATAACAACAATGATACAAAATTATAACTCATATATCAGCGATACAAACCCTTAAAGATGCACAGATACAAAATATTTCATTAGGGAACAGTCTCTTACAACTATGCATAACTCATTATACATAATAGAGGACATAATTAATACAATGGTGATACAATATTCATATCAAACTGCTTTTATAAAAATAAACTCTCTGATACATAAATAGACAATGATACAAAAAAGTTGTTGCGACTTCCATTAAAGTCTTGAAGTATCAGTTCTAAAAAGCAAAAACAGAGTATTTGATACAGATCATATTGCAAACACTAATTGCAACAAAAAAATTCAAACAAAAATAACGCAAAAGTTTGAACCTTTGGCAATGAAGGTCTGACAGATAATGGTACTAATCTTTTTTTTTTGAAGGGGCTTTATCACTTCGGGATTTGGATGTAGACCCAACAACCTTCTTCGATTTATTTGTCTTCGACACTTGAACCTCAGAAACCTTCTTCATCTTGCACACTGCATGATTACTATTCCTACTCCTGTTATCATTGGAATCATCCTCGGCTGAAAACATCCAATGGTTTGTCGGGGGGTTCTGATTGTGGCAATTCCTCGCTTGGTTGAACACCTACGGGGTGACTAATGTTGTCGGTATTGGTAATGGATGACTAATGTCGTGAGAAGGTGAATCAGTAGACTCCATTGTGATGGAGAACAAGCTTCTTAGAAAGAAAATTTGACAAATAAATCAGGGCAAAAACGAGAATGGAGAAAAGGGAAAAAGAGGAAAACGTTTCACATACTCCTTATTGGGGGAATTGGATTTCAAATTCAACATAAACAAAATTAATAACTTTAACTGAGGGACGTGATAGGACATAATTAACCTAAACATTTATATATTGTTTGTATCAATAGAGATGAAAGAGAAAGTCAAAAGGGGGATTTTTGTAAAATTTTTTAGAGAAAAGGGACTACAGGGAATTATGGAAACATAAGTAGTATATTCTTGTAATTTTTTCTTATTATATTTGCTTGTTTGTGATACTCTAACTCTAACGTTATTTAGTAGTTTTTAATTTTTAATCTAATTATATTCCCCAAATGTCAAACCATTTGAGTTAATTATTTATTTCAAAGATTTTTGTGACATTTTAGTGTTAAAATCATTTTAGCAAAACAAAAATGAATTTCTTCCTTTATCTCAAGTAATTTTTTGAAAAGGCAGTCTTTTTTCCCTTGAAATTATTCATGAAACATTTTCCTTTTGTTATATACTTAGTAATTTTATACTAACTTAAACACTTTATTAAGTTTTTCTTCATTAAGTTTCATTTTCAATAAGTTAGTCAAATATGTTTTAATCGTTGGTAAATTGCAAGTTAGCGGGCATTTTTGAGTGATTGATTTCTTCTCAAAAGTGGAAATTGGATCCTTACTCATTTCTCTGGAATTTAAAAACTTTTTCTGTTAGGGTCTTAATATTCTTTTTAAAGTTTTTTTAATTTCTTTAAAAATTAAGTGGCGACTTTGTTTTTTTTTTTTTTTTTTTCCTAAAAAGCCATTTTTCACAATTAACACTCAAATGGGTGGGCTCAAATGAGCTAAAATTTGGGTTGGGTCATGACTCATCCAATTTGATCCGCTCAATTGTAATATTTTACCATATTATTATTTACTTTTTATAACTACAATTTGAATTTCAACTCAAGAAAATAAAAATAAAAAGTTACAAACAGATAGAAAAATCATAGAAAATATAAAATAGATAGAAAACACACATTACATTAATGCAAGTAAAGTGTCTTAGAACGGGTTGAAATTGAAAATTAAATTGGGCTCAATTGAAGATTCTTTCAAAATGGATTAAGGTTTGAATGAGTTGAAATTAAACTCAATTCAGATTATCTTGAGCATTACCCATAAAATTTTGGATGAGTTACACGAGTTACCTATATTTAGGCTCATTTTGATACTCTTATCTAGAGGTAATATTGAAGCTCCCTACGAACACAAAAATTTGCTTTGCTATGGGCTAGCTGACATAGTTTTCTTTAAAATAGGTGGGGTATTTGGTGAGACAAATAACACTTTGATTATCAGAGAATAAAATGTACCTTAAATGCTCAAATTCATGATCTTGAGTGAATTCCTCTATCCAAAGTAATCTTTGACACTTTTAATCATAACAATATATTTAGTTCACACGGTGGACAAAATTATATATTTTTGTAATCCAGACTATAAAAGAAAGCCCCCATGCAAAAATGATCAAATAATTAGAAGTGAGTCTCGAATTATCAAGATTACCTCTCAAATTTAAGTCTGTATAACAAAGAAGTTCACTTTCAAAGCACAACTTCAAATTGATAGTACCTTTCATACATCTTAACTTTAGTTTATCTATTTTTGATGTTTGTTTCCTCATGGTCAAGTGACTTCCAATTCATTTTCTTATCATCAAGTAGTTTTTGATTATTTTTTCTCATAAAATTGTTTTAATTTTTTGAAATTCAATTTGAAAGATTTCAAAAAGTTATTTTTCACAATTTGCACCAGATAACTCATAAAATTTTTTAAAAACAACTTCAATTTATATTCATGTCCAAATACCTTTCAATTTTCAAATAACATTTTCAATTTGAAAACAAATACTATCTTTTTTCCACATTTCGCAATTCTTATGTCCAATGGCCCAATATTTTTTAATTTCACATAAATAAAGTAAAGAAAAAAATATACAAAATAAATCTAATTGTAAAATTATTTATCAAAAATGGATCCAATCCAAGCTATTTACCCGCTTATTCTACTTTCTTTTTTCTTAATTCATGCACGACCTCAGAATCACTACTCTGTGATACTCCGTCGATATATGATACCATAGTGGTATCACATAAAACTGAGCTTAATTTTCTATAATAATATATTAAGTATATCTACTCTATCGGTATTCTATAAAATTAAACTTTTTTTTTTGACCGGAGCATAACTATTCCTACAAGAAAACTTATACTAATAAAAAGGACTGAAAAGTAAATTTAATAGTCTCTTTATATTCCACAGACTCCACTTGTGGGATTTCACTGGGTTGTTGTTGTTACAAAAAATAAATAAGAAACAACTAAGCATCTGTCGGTATATGATACTAAAGCGGTACTATACAAGACTAAGTTTAATCCTCTGGGATACTCCGTTAGTATATTAATACCTTATTTGTATTATATAGGATTGAACTCCTTTTTAAAGAAATAAATAAGAAATAATTAAGCGAAAATTATTAAAATCACAATCTTATTTATTAATTCTAAACTCTAGTGGTATTATATAATTCGATGGTATCAAATGATTTCTTCCTTTTTGATAAAAGTATCAAACAGTCTCACTGAAGTATTGCCTCTTCCTTCTTGATACGTATATACTCTTATTGTATCAAACGTGCGAGAATAGTTAAAAACATGGGGGTATGAAAGTAAGGAGGTAATCGCTTGTAAACAGTTTTATTTTTTGAGTTACAAATATTATTTTTTTATAAAGTAATAGGGTAAAAATTATAGTTTTAATAAACCCTATGTCCTATAATGGAAATTTTCTATTCCTTTATTTTTATTTTATTTTATTTTTTTCAATAAATAAAAATGTAGATTTAAATTATCCCTAGAAGATGCTAGAATAATTAAACTCCCTTTTTTACCAGAGCATAACTATTCTACAAGAAAACTACACTATTAAAAAAGACTGAAAAGTAAATTTAAAAGTCTCTTCATACTCGACTCTCTCTCTTCTAGGGTTTCAGAGAATCAATCTCAATCGAACTCCAAAAATCTCAATAATCAATATGGTAAGCTTCGAATTTTCCTTTCGATTTCTATGGTTCTTGCTCGATTTTGGATTCATTTGGAGTGTTTTGTTGTTTACAGGAAGGTGATGGGAAATTGGAGGCGCAAATTGAGGCGCTTCTGAATGTAGAGAAGCAGATGAGGCAAGCGGGCGATGTCGCCGGTACTAGGAAAGCAGCTACAGATATTCTTCAGCTTTGCTTCGAAGCTCGCGCATGGAAAACCTTAAATGAACAGATTGTTCTATTGTCTAAGCGCCGTGGACAATTGAAACAGGCATGTTTATCTGTTTTATTTAGTTGGTTGTTTACAAGTTTGTTTTTTATTAAAAAATTTGGGTTTTGGTTTGTTTGTGAATCTGGTCTTGAAGATCATGTTTTTATTTGTTAAAATTATGTGAAAGTTTAGAAACCAGTATATTTTTGCGTGCAAGATCTTGAAGTTTCACGTAATTGAAGTTATGATTTGACTTATTGAGTTTCATATAGTAATACTTTACTCAGTAAATAAGCAAACTTGATTTGATGAATCCACTTGTGATATGGTGATGGAAGAAATGTCTAGAACTTAGAGGGAAATTGTATTAGTTGTTTTTGATTGCAAGTGGGAGCTAAACTATATTTAGCAGTTGCCAAAATTGGACTTACATTCCGACAGTTCTCTTCTTTTTCACTTTTTGTTTTTCTGATCCATAGTACCAGAGGATTGAGTTCTTTTTCTGAATGTATACATTTCAATGTTTAATCTAAATGTTTGTGCTGTATGTATGATATGCCCAAGCTATTATACACTGTCTTGGTTCTTTCTTGCTCTTGTAGTCGTGCTGATTCCTTATTGTGTAATTCAAAACTTCATATGTTTTAGCTGAGCAGACTTGCAGCCTTTCCTTTAACGGGAAATAGGTGAGGGCATTGGGTTAATGTTCTTCTCAAGATCTAGGTGAGAGGATAGAATCATCTCTATGCTCTGCTTGGTACAAAATGAACGAGAGTGAGATCCTTGCCCTTGTTTGGACTTTCTAGAAGCAAAATGACAGTAGTGCTTAATATTTCAGTTTACTTGATTGAAAAGATATGTGGGATTTCCTATGAAAGCTTCCATGAACATAGCAAAAGTTTGGAATTTTGGATAGACCGGGGTCTTTAGGAAGGGTATGAAGTCATCCTCTTTGCTTTTTAAGTGATACTGGACCACCAGCTCTCGTTCTGTTCACTTTAACACTGCTAAAAGAATTGATATTACTTAATAGGGGGTGTTGGATTGATTTTGCTTCGTTGATGTAAATAAAGGGTCGAGGAACTTGCCACAAGTTCCAGCCCTGCACTATACGAACTAAGCTTTGTATTTAGGTGGAGAAGGGTAGAAGGGTGGGCCCATATATCCCCAACTTCCGAAGGGTCTCTGTCATTTAAAAAAGAAGAAGTAAAGACTAATGAGTAAGTCTTACTTTGATGTATTCTAGCAATAAGACGTGCTGGTAAGAAAATACATACAAGATGGTTAATTATCAAACTTGTTATGAACTGAGAAAACCCTTTAATATATCCACATCAATCCTAATGCCATGTTGCACTGAGACTTTCCCTGTTTTACCGATGAACTACTTTAGAGATGGTCTTGTCGCAATACCCTTTTTCTTTTCTTTTTTTGATGAAGCTGTTTATTAGGATTATCTAAGGGCAATATTTGGTTTCTGGATGGTCTAGATCTAATATTCTTGTATATGGTTGGTGAAAATAAGTGGTTGGAACTGGATTAGTAGGATTTGAATAAAATGAAAGATAGATAAACACACATTTGAGCTTTTACCTTGTCCGAAAAAGAAGATACAGACACATTTGAGCTCTCTTGGAAATGAATTTGAAAAGGATGAATGTAGGGCCAAAATTCTTGGTTAGTGATGTTAGTGGAGAGGTCCAAAAGAAAAGCGAGGGCTTAAATCCAAGCGAATAGCAAAAAAATAGAGGCAAGGGGTGAGATACAAGGAAAAATGGCAAACTATGACCAAGATACAAAAATAGAAACCTATGTTGGCAACCAAGTTGTGGGTTAGCAGCTTTATGTGTGGAACTTTTAGCCATGTTTTCTTGTGGCTAGTAAAATTTGTGTTGGAGAAGGTTGGAATTTGGGTACAAGGGAATGAGTGATCATGGTCTTGGATGTTTTTGCCTTGGACACAGGTATTTCTACCAAGAGCTACTTCTGTATAGATTATAGAGCTTATTGGAACAGAAAATACAAATTACTTAGAGATGCAATGGCCAAGGATGCTAGGAAGTGTTTGAACTATGGAATTGCATCGCATGATGAGGCCTAGGCAACTGGAAACTGAATAAGAAGTTGGATCACGTTTGTTTGGTGCCTAATTATAATTTTTTTGACTTCACTTATTTTCACTTACCATCTACCTGGGAACATGCATATTGTGGCTTCATCTGTGAATGCTTGGGCAATTGGCTACCAATGTACTTCTGCTTTGAGAAAATCAAGTAATCAGTTTAGAGTATTTTGTAAGCTCCAGAGTCCTGTCCATTCCATATTTGAAATGTCTTTTTAGATATGCTCTTTCTTTTTCCCATATATGTGTGTAGATAGAGCTATTCCTATGAAAAATATACATGTGGAAAGTTACCAGCCTTTAAAAAAAGGAAAATATACATGTGGCACTGCAGTACCCATTCAAGTTGCAATGACACTGATACTCTGGGGTTTCGTTTGTCCTCTTTAAACTTTATAATAACATGCTTGGTGTTTTTTTTTTTGGATACTTGTGCAGGCTGTACAGGCCATGGTCCAACAAGCTATGCAGTACATTGACCAGACACCAGATCTTGACACTAAGATAGAACTCATCAAAACGCTTAACAGTGTGTCTGCAGGAAAGGTAAGCGTGTTTTCATATTGATGAAGACATCAATGCAATCCGTTTCTCTTTCCTACTGAGCAAATATGATCTGGCATATAGATATATGTTGAGATTGAGAGAGCTCGCTTGATCAAGAAACTCACAAAGATCAAAGAAGAACAAGGACTCATAGGCGAGGCTGCTGATTTGATGCAAGAAGTTGCGGTCAGTATTTGGTGAACTTTACTTTGGTGTCTTCTTGGTCTTTTTTGCTTTGTGCAATTGATGGCTAACTGCAATATTCTGGTTCTTGTTCTTATTTTTTCCCCACTTAGAATGTAATGTGTCCATGGCTTAACTAACAGGTTGAAACCTTTGGAGCGATGGCAAAAACTGAGAAGATAGCCTTTATTCTTGAGCAAGTATGTGATATTCTTCCCTTTCTTTCTCTTTTTGTTGGGTAAAGCTCTTCCTTCTCTTTCTACCCAAAACTAAAATGAGAGCATGCTTTTGGACCAACTGTGTGGTGCTGAATTTTGCAGGTTCGTCTATGCCTAGATCATAAAGATTATGTTCGTGCACAAATACTCTCAAGAAAGATCAATCCCAGAGTGTTTGAAGCTGATCCGTCTAAAGAAAAGAAGAAAGCAAAGGAGGGTGAAAACGTGGTCGAGGAGCCTGCTGCGGATATTCCGTCACTGCTAGAGTTGAAGCAGATCTACTATCAATTAATGATCAGGTACATTTGATTATGTTTTAAATGTGGGTTAATCAAGTTACTCTCTCTAGAATTGATGAATGTTACACCCTTCTTGCTATCAAGCATTCAGCACATTTGCGCAACTTGAGTATGACTGTAAGATAAGATAATTTATTTTCTTGAAAAAACTTGGAATAGCTAATTTACTCATATACTTAAAGCCTACAACTTCTGCACTTAGTTTTGGTGATTTATGCAGTATCCAGACTGAAGATATTAGTATCTTAGACACATAACTTGCTTATTGCTCATTTTCAATGTTTGCTGGCAGTTTGTCTACATACCTTGAGTATGGATTGGACATGTTTTCTGAAAAAAAATAAAATCTGACTGTCTTCATTTTACATATGTTTGAATTGTCTATGAGAATTCTAGCCGCACCCCTCTCTTTCCCAACCCACATATCAACTGTACCAAAGGACTAAAGGTAATGCTATCTGCGCTTTGTCAGAAACGTCTCTTTTTTTTGTAGAAAGGTTCATATTTTTTTATCCAAAGAGATAATACACCTAGATGCATCCATTGCCGTTGAATAAAATAGAGATGAAAGCAAAGTGTTGCAGAGTTGCATGTTTGAGATAGTTTCATATTCTCTCTCTCTCTCTGCATTGGTTTATTTGTGAAGGGACTTTCGTTCTTTAAATTTCATTGGGAGCAGGGGACTAAACTTTAGAAGACAATTATAGTACTGTTATACTTTGCACTTCCTTTCAAGATGAAAGAAGTATCTGAACTTGTTTTCAGAATACATGATATGCTCAGTTATACCCTATACATGAGTCACCTAAGCTGATACTGGGTTTTGAAGTGGTAAAGGTCTTTCAAAGTTGAATAACCATCAGATGTGATTGGAGGTTAATTTTATTTTTCATAGACTAGTTCTTGCCACTTCTTCAAGAATTTTATGTTGGAGTGTCCTTGCATGATTTTCTTAACTGTTGATTTAGCAGGTCTTCAATCCGAAGGTCTGAGATGCTTGTGTATTTATAATGATCTAACACTAGATGAATGAATGGTTTCAGTTGGAGGTCCTTTTTTTTGCATTTGTATCTTAAAGCGGAGTCATTTGTTCTACTTCTATTGCAGGTATTATTCACACAGCAATGATTACCTTGAAATATGTCGCTGTTACAAGGCTATATATGAGATCCCTTCTGTGAAAGAAGACCCAGCACAGTGGATACCAGTAAGTGGTCCCCTTCATGTATACCCCCGTTCTACATTGTTTTTATAATTCTGAGAGGTTGCTTGTGGTATTATCCTCTGACAGTTCTTAATTTTTAAAGTATTACGACTATGAAATGTAGTGTTGGTTAATGAGCAATTCTTTAGATAAAAATATCTATAACAATAATCATTCTGCTGCATTATATCATCTCCCTGGATGCCTTAAATGCTATTTCACTTCATCCAAAAAATAAAAATCAAAATAATGTGACAACTAAATTGATTTACCAATATAAGGTACCAACTCTACAAATGTAAAGCAGGTTCGGAATTATTGATGTGTTGAAACAAATGTGTGACTGTTGCATAACGTCGAAATTAGGTGACAATTAATTTACGCCTACATGAATATTCTAACTACTACATCAGGTAGAGGTGCTGCAAAGCCTTATCAAATTCATAAAGACGCACTGTCTTTCTTCCCCTTTTCTGGGAAACAAATTATTAAAGAAAAGAAGGAACAGGATCAGTTTTTTCTCTGGTATCATATGATAATTGTGAGCTGGGACTGGCTTTTCATCTTATGCTGCTAGTCAGGCTTCTCTTCATCTCAGGACATAAGGGTCGGCATCCTTTTCATTTTTCTAGATAAGGGGGTATCTGTCAAAAAGATGATTATTGGAGGCGCAGGGGCTTTATCATTTATTAAGTCTGTCGTGTTGATCAATGGACTTTGGCTTCCTTCTCGTACTTCAAGCACTTGTTGAAGTATAATAGGCATCTGTGCTAATTGGTGTGTGTTAAAACAAAATGTAATATAACTTGGGCAAAAGGAAAACAAATTTTGAACCGTGGCATAAGACTTGGTGTGTGTTAGGGTATGAAGGAAAACATTTTCCAGAAAATGTTTTTCAGTTATCCATGTTTGGTTGGTCAAATATTACGGAAAATATTTTTTTAGGAATACAAGCTCCTTGAAATTGACTCCCAAGTGAAAGTAGGGAAAACAAGCTCTACTAGTGACATGTCATGTTGATTGTGTCCTCCCCACCCTTTGTCATCCCTATCCCCAATAGGCCTCATCCCCACCTTCTGCACCCCTACCTCCCTACCCACCTCTCATAGTATTTGTCTCAATTATATACCCTACAAGATAATAATTATATACCATAAAGAAAATAAGTACGATCACTTATTTTCTAGAAAACATTTTCCTTCATACTGAACACACCCTTAGCGATAATTAGATTAAGAAGAAAACAAGAATGTGTAAATGTAGAAGTGGGAATAATGTGAAGAGAAGTATAAAGGCTAATGCGAAGGAAGTGTCATTAGCCCGGCTAAAACTCTTTCTACAGACTATTGATTGTTCTCCAGAAGATTAAATAAACGTAATATTATTTCATAGGTTTTAGAGTCCAAGATTATAGTATTAGGAGAAAAATCTGTGGGATGGATGGGCATGTTCTGTTTTGGTAACTTGGAAGTCCCTGAAATAATATACAATGTATTCTATTTTGGTGACTTTAAGTTGTAATAAGAGAGGCCCTTTCTTAATGGAGCAGGCTCAATTTTTTATTTTTTTTAAGAATTTTCTAACTCGTAGAGATGTATAAACGTAGGTAGAGGAGCTTCTCATTGTATTTGATATTCCAAATCTTGAAGAGGATTTATTGCAGATAATGATTGATCAGCCAACGCTGAACTCTGTTATTTCATGTAGGTTCTGAGGAAAATTTGCTGGTACTTGGTATTGTCTCCCCATGATTCTATGCAATCAAGTCTTCATAACTCAACTTTGGAGGACAAGAACCTCTCAGAAATTCCTCATTTCAGGTTTAGTACGAACAATTTTATTGTACTATGTTTTTTTGTTGCTACATGTAGAAAAGGGAACACCGAATAACTACGTTTATGGAGATACTATCTTTGCATTTGTATTTTTGGGTTTGTGGGGTAACATTACTCACAATTTTGCCAATTGCCATCAACTCCTCAGTGTGGAATTATTATTTCATGCAGTGTGGTTATAGACCATTTGATGATGAATATTTTATGCTTCCTCTGGCACAAGTTAAGTTTATATAGCAATTCTGTGTCTTGCAGAAACTTGCAGCATCTAAGTTTTTCCTCCGTAAATTCATCAGGTGTTCCTGTAACAAATTAGCTTTCAGTGACTGTCTTTAATATTTTCTTCGATTACTAATTTAGTAGAAATGTCAACTGAGCCATCTTAAACTTCCTCTCTAGTCAAATCGTATCACACACAATGAATTGGCTGGACCAATAGAATTCTAGTCTGGTTCATTGGGTTTTGCGTTGTTGCAATGTTTTGCTTATTTGATATGTTTCTTGCATTTCAAAATTGGAAGTCTAAAGAAATATCAAGTAATGATTGTGTATTCTAACCTTATTCTACTACTCAACTATCTTATCTAGCCTCATATATTTCAATAAATGTGGAATTTTTCCACCCTATGCACTAGTGGGAAACCAACTTCAGGTTAATGATTATTTTGGTATCTTCCTTCTGTTTTTGCTTCAGGCTGCTTCTGAAGCAATTGATTACCATGGAGGTTATCCAATGGACTGCTTTATGGAATACATTCAAGGATGAGTTCGAAAATGAAAAGAATATGCCTGGTGGCACTTTGGGGGACAAGGCCGCCGAAGATCTCAAACTGAGAGTTATAGAGCATGTAATATCTGAGGGCTCACTTTTAGTTCTCTGTTGGATAATTTGTCATAAGGACATCTGTCAAGTTGATCTATGCTGTGTCCATTCTCCTCTTGAAATGTGGTTTCACTTTTTTTAAGTACTATTTTCTTTGCAGAACATCCTTGTCGTCTCAAAATACTACTCAAGAATAACCTTGAAGAGACTGGCAGATTTGTTGTGCCTCAGTATTCAGGTGCATGTTTGATTTATTGCTTTTCTAATTCAAAATTTGTTTTAAGTATTGTTTACAGTAGCTACGTGTTTTACTTTATCTTTGGTTGGATGTGGAGAGTACTGCTATTTAAGCGAAGAAGGACACTGTTAAGTCTTGGGGTCCTTACAGCAATGTAACTTTGTGTTTCTGACAAACATTGGCTCGCTAGCTTTGTTAATTCAGAACTGATTCAGTTCCTTGTTCTAGCTCTTGCTGATGGTGAGAAATATGCTGCATGTTTGCGTTAAAATAATAAAGGCAGGCTTACAGTTTGGAAGATAAAATGCTGTTGACATACATCAGATGAGAGCTGCTGGATGTTCCCAATGTTATATTCTTTTCATATTTTACCTTCTGTGCACCAACTTTGAAGTGTTGGAAGTGCAATTTCCAAAAAACTTTGAAGTGTTGGAACTGAAAATCAATCGCCAGGTTGCCACATTCAAGTTTCTCCTCATTGTTACTGATTACAGCTTGTCTAGATGTTGCAGCTGTCGTCACATGATCTTTTTACCTCTCATAGCATACATTTATCTGGCGATTCTCATCTTCTTTTCTTTTTCTATTTTCAGGAAGCTGAGAAGCACCTATCTGAAATGGTTGTATCAAAAGCATTGGTTGCTAAGATTGACAGACCTATGGGTATAGTCTGTTTCCAACCCGCAAAAGACAGCAATGACATCTTGAATTCCTGGGCATCTAATTTGGAGAAGCTGCTTGACCTTGTCGAAAAGAGTTGCCACCAGATCCACAAAGAAACAATGGTGCACAAAGCTGCTGCATTGAAGGCTTAAAAGACTTGATCGCACTATACAGGTAGAACCAAGCCTTATAGATCAACTATAACAATTCTGGTTCGAAAGTTTTTTGTGACAAAGTTGAAATCCTTTTGGCAGTACTCTATTCTGAAGAACAAGCACAGCAGGAACAAAAACTTGCAATCTTGATTCCTGCCTGTACTATCATTGATTTGCCTGCTTGCTTTTCTCGCTGTTGTCGGAGCTTCATTTTTCTTCCCCCATTTTGTATTTTTATCGATGTTTTATCCGCATGATTTATTTATTGTGATCAGCAAAAATTTAGGTTTGATGCCAAGTGATCAGAGATGTCAAGTTTCTTTAATGCTTATTTACTCAGTTACTTCACATTCTGAGAATCAGTACTATAGTTTATTTCGAGATGCAGCTTTCTGTAGGGATTAGCAAAAGGAAAACGGGTATCGTTTCCCCTTTCGAAACGATCCCTTCATGACGCTACCATCAGAGCTTGTTATTTTATTTTATTTTTTATATACTGAAGTACTTTTTTATCGATGCGGCTCCCCGTCATAATCTGTGTGAAAAATATGTATTCAGAAAATAGTATCTTGATAGTCATTTGGTTTAACATACAACTGAGAGTCATTCTGAATTTTGTTTTAGAAAAACTGCTGGGCCACTTCTGTTAAAAATAATTTTTTGAGTAAAAGCTTGACAAATTTTGTCAAAAGCTAGTGGTTATATTTACTCAACACAGATATAAATGATGTAATAACTAATATTTCTTGTTTAAATATAAAATTTTATCCATCATTAATTCCTAGCGTTTCATTTATCGTTTGTCTATGATAATATATAAGATCGTTGAATAGAAAAAGAATATTATTTGTACCAAAAAAGATTTATTTTATTGTATTTCCTATATGAAAAGAATATTATCCTAGCATAGAAAATTTTGTTCTTAGATATTAATTGTTGACCATGAACCCACAAATAGAATCTTTGTATGGTGGCCCTATTAATAATATACACCAAGATTGAAATTAAATAAATCTGATAGGAAATATTCTTGAAGTTCTGGAAGTTGTATTGTATATTTGTATGTGATGTGATTTTTTCTTTTGGGATTTTTCATTCTTGTAGAATAATTAATTGACTTTAGGGCACGTGCTTTGTAAGTAGACACAATAAGTCAAATTAATGATGCACGTGACATGAAAGGTGGGCTTCTAGATTATAAACTCTAAAAAGAAGATTTTGTGTTTAAAACGAATAAGACAAGTCAAATTTAAATTGTGATAGATACAATATAAAAATTGATTCTTTTTATTTTTAATAATTAGTCAAATTCCAATTGAAAACTCTGCATATATCAAGTTATATTTTTGTAAAATTACTTCAATATGTGTGATATAGTTTGGAGTTTCGATATAAAGTATGATATATATGTTGAGACCATTATGATTCTATGAAGAATTTAATCTTAATTCTATTTTTAAAACGTAACAAATTAATGATAAAAAACTAAATATTAAATTTGTTAAATACAAGTTCTAAACTAACCTTTTGTATCAACACTCTTAAAATTTTAAATCTACTTTTATGTGTTTGTGTATACATGACAGAAGATTTAATCAAGTAAAAAGTTTAAAATGTTTCTAGCTTGAAAAACTTCCCAAATACCATCTCTTTTATTAAGCAAATCACACGTTAGAATTTAGTATGCTAACTTAGTGAAATTGTATACATACTTCCATAGGATGGAACAAATAAAAAACACTGGAACGAACATCTTCTGGAGACATCTCTCTATCTTTATGAGACAATGGTATACACTATACTCCTCAAACCCCACTTGTAAGATTTCACTAGATATATTATCGTAGAGCTACTAGCGTAATGTTATATAGAACAATATAGAAAAATTTGACATTCTTTATGATGATATAATTAACAATCCTTCACTATAAGTCCATCCCGAAAAGAATAGTACATTCTTCTTATATGATATTTACCAATTATCTAATGGCACCCTTCCCATTTTACCGATCTCACTAAGTAACTTTAAGAAGGACAATTTGACAAACACAATAAAATCTTTTTTAATTTCTTAAATTTCGTACTTGTCAAATTGCAACGACATATAAATTGAAACTAAAGGAGTATAAATGAATCATGAACAAAAAAATTGGCATCATAATCCACGTGGCCAATTCTGGTTCACCAATACAAATCTCATGAAAGTGATGATATTTACTAGCTAGTAAAATCTTCTAGGAAGATTAAAAAACATTCAACTAGTACAATTAATAAACTTATCCAGATGAAGAGGAAGGCTGATCATAATTTGCCCAATTAGATTTATGAAAATCACTTCCACTAGTCGTACCTGCCTGAAAATATGGATCATTCCTTGGGTCGCGATCAATAAAATTGGAACGATACAGAGAAGAAGAAGTGTGAATTATAGGTTTCTCGTCCCTCCAATGATGTCCACTAAAATTGGAATGATACATAGGAGAAGCATGAACCATTGGCTCCTCATCCCTAGAGGAATGTCCGGCAATAAAATTGGAATGGTATATAGAAGAAGTGTGAACCATTGGGTCCTCGTCCCTGGAGGAATGTCCAGTAATAAAATTGGAACGATACAAAGAAGAAGTGTGGATTATAGGCTCCTCATCCCTGGAGGAATGTCCGGTAATAAAATTGGAACGATAAAGAGGAGATGAAGTGTGAACTATTGGTTCCTCGTCCCTGGAGGAATGTCCGGTAATAAAATTGGAACGATAGAGAGAAGAAGAAGTGTGCATTATAGGCTCCTCATCACTGAAGGAATGTCCGGTAATAAAATTGGAACGATAGAGAGGAGATGAAGCGTGAACTATTGGTTCCTTGTCCCTGGAGGAATGTCCGGTAATAAAATTGGAACGATAGAGAGGAGAAGAAGTGTGAAGTATTGGGTCGGGCGAGGACGAAACAGAGTAAAGGGTATTTGCAGGGTGTTGAATTGAAGAAGGCAAAAGTCTAACATTTTCTGGGAAATTGAGTTTTGCTTTACTACCTCTAAATCTAAGAGCGGCTTCATCATAAGCTCTAGCAGCATCTTCAGCAGTATCAAAAGTACCAAGCCAAACACGCGCGGCTTTATATGGATCTCTTATTTCAGCTGCCCATTTTCCCCATGGCCTCTGTCTAACTCCTCTGTATCTTCTTCTTGGTTGAATATTATTAGATTGATCAGTTCCACTATTCTGATGATCATACTCAAAGTTTGTTGAAGTAGTGTATATAAATGTTGCTTCACTTGTTGGTGTGTTGCTTGTAATTGTCCTAATGCTTCTATCTTCACCACCTATATCAACATAATTTCCATTTGAATTAGAACTCACATTCTTGGTATAATGAACCATCTTCACTTAATTGTACCGAGGGTCTTCCGGACACAGACTCTCCATCTCTATGAGGTAGTGATAAGGTTTGTGTACATTTTATTCTCTCCAGACCCTACTTGTGGGATTTCACTGTATATATTAGTGTTGTTGTTTGTATTGACAACAGCGGGATCTGAGAGAGGATTAATGAATTTTGTGATGTAGACATATGCTAATATATAGATGAAATACCAGAAATATAACTGATCTTCTTTTTAATATTTCATCTGTTACCATTAAATTAGATGAAAAGACTTGGGATTTTTTAATCTGTGCAACACAAATCTGAATTAGTTTAGCCTAAATAATTCGAAAACGAATAATACCTGATGTATGAGAAGTATAACTTGCATGTGATAATTCATCACGTCCTCTTTTTTCTCCAACAACTGATGAAACATTTGCAACATTTTCATGATGATGATTACCAACAACAACATGTGTTAATGCAGACACCATCACAGACATCTCTTCTTCTCTATTAATATTCCCTCCAAACATACTTTCAAACACATTATTACGAATATCAATCTCGTCTCCATCATCCTGTCTAGACCTGAAATCACCTCTCGAATTCGCCACCTTGTGATTATGAATATTACACATGTATGTATATTTTGATAAGGTTGACAAAGCACTAGTTAATTTTTAATAATATATCAAATGTAAGCTATATATAGGGAGGATAGAAATTGGTACGTAGTCGACAGAAATTAAAAAAAGATTTTCCAATTATTTGAAAGAATTAAAAAAAAAAAAATAGGACGCCGCCAAATAAAGAGTCGGTCAGCTTGCTTTTTAATTAGATTCCATATATAGTCTTTCTTAACAAGGGGACAAGTGGAGTAGTAGCGAACGAATTAATCTGGTCCGTTTTAAAAAGAATGTCTTTTTTTTAATTTATATTAAAAAAATATTAATTTTTGAAACGAGGGTTTCCTAGAAACAATCTTCTATCTTTTTGAGATAGTGGGATTCCACTATTGTTATTGTTGCACATGGGATATTGAAAGCAGAAGAATATTTTAATATATTTAATATAACTTTAATTTAGAACTACGTAATTAATTAAAAATAAATCAAGAGGCGGTTGATGGGTTTAATTAATCAAATGTGAAAGTCAATTTTTGTAAAGAATATTATATGGTGTGAATAGAAATAAGGAAAATTTACAGAAATACACGTCTAATTTTACCATAATCTCTAATTTTGCCAATTGTTTTATTTAATTACTAAAATTCCCTTTTTTTAAAAATTTTCCATCTTCTTTTGATACCTAATTTCATAAGAAATATATTTCCTTTTTCTATGCACTTTTTTTTGGTAACAGTCCTATTAAAATAAATTAATAATTCAGTTAATTAATATTTTTCCTTTTCCTGGTTATATTAACATGCAGTTACCTTTTTAAATTGGGAACCCACATAATTATCAGTTAAATAATAAAGTTATCTTTTAAATTTGAACTTTTTATTGGGAACATAAAAAAACGTCCCCCTTTTATGCAACTTCTTTTCCTTTTCTCCATTTTTCTCTCTCTCCATTTTTTCGGTTCCTTTTCTTCTTCACTTGCAGCCTCCCCTTCTGTCGATTTCCCCCATTTTTGTCAAATGGATGCTCCTTCATTTAGTATAGGTTTAACCCAAACTTCTCCTGATAACCAAGAACTTCCGTCGACTTCTCCTTCTTCAATGGAACAAGTTGATGCAATCGATGAAGAAATTGAAAGAGATACAAGTGTTCCGAAGGACACGGGTTCAACCTCAAAGCCTTCATATATTGATAAATACAAATTATTTTTTATCATGCATTTCATTATTGTTGTGTATTCATAAATTTTAACTTTCTTATTTTTTCTTTGACTATAGATTTATTGAAAATTTTGTATATTTAATTGTGTCTGAAATTTTTAACATAAAAATTTCTTTGTTTTAAGTAAATTTTTATAGATGTTTGTTACTCACAGTTTAACATGCAATTTTTCCAGATCTTGTTATTCCTAGTTTATTTGATTACATTGGGGTGGTGTTTTTTCTGAAATGTTGAAACATATCATTGATACATCAAATTATTAAGACATCATACATGTTTTAAGTTTGTTTCTGGGTTCAACACTGTATAATAGAAGCATATCAATGTTACATATCAATGATACATATTAATATGGGTCACCTATGTATTAAGTGATACCTGAATTTTTTGCCTAACTGTGATACCTGCATTTTGATATTGATACATTGAATACATGCATTTGGATTATCATATTTATACATGCATTGTACTTGAGACCTGCCAACATACCGTGAATACATGCACATTTTTTCTTCATTCTAATACATGAATCTTTTGCATAACAGTGATACCTGCATTTGTGATATAGATAATCATAGTGATACCTGCATTTTGATATTGATACAGTGAATACATGCATATGCTTACTTCATTCTGATACCTGAATCTTTTGCATAACAGTGATACCTGCATTTTGATATTGATATAGTGAATCTTTCGGAAAAGATATGCTGTTATCCTTTGGAAATATGGACTTTACAAGGCTAACGAAGGTTTTGAAAGCGAAAATGACGATCCTCCCAGGCATAGAGATCCATTCCGTCCAGCAGACAGGGACAAAGTTGTGATGCTTTCGTAGGAAAATCTGAAAAAGTTAGCTTGCAGGAAAGATTTTTTTTTTTTTTTAATTCTATCTTAGAAAAAGTCCAGTTTGTTACTTATTTTTGGATACTTTGACAATATGTCATTTTTTATGTAACTACAATATTTTCCCTCGATACATTCATGTTTGTTTTTTTTGGAAGTATTACATATGGAAAAGAAATCTTTTATATATTTTTGTACAATTTTTTTTCCATATGTTAATTTCATGCATTATTTATTTATTTTGGATAACAGGGTGGTTTTTAATTGTAGACTATTTATGTACGGGGTATGCAACTTGATTTTTTCTGCATTCATTTTTGAATTAAGCATATTATGATGTGTCTACATATGTATGCACTGCACATAATTATAACGATGCCTATACATGTCATGCACCTTTAAAATAACAGTTTGTCACTGAAAAATCAAAAGGAATGGGAATAGAATTTCTAAATAATTATGACAAATTCAACAACCTAATTCTAAATGTCATGAAAAATAAAAATTAAATATGAATAAATCAACTAATCAAGTTGGCCATTAAGTAACGTACAGATAATTTACAAAGGAAAAAAAACACGATAACGATTTTATTCAAAATAAGTGCATGTAGCAAATTATTATTCATGTCAACATAACAAAGTTATTTTTTCATGTTTTTCAAGAAAAAACCATGAACTTGAGCTGCTTTTAAAATTTTCTGTGAAAAATATAGAATATATGGTAAGTAGATTCCTTACTACAATAAAAAACCAAAAAAAAATGGTAACTATGATCCGTTCCTATTTAGTTGCAACGGATTATTTAAAAAACAGATCAGCGTGCGTTAATTAAGGGATTTAATTGCAAGATCTTTTATGATTCCTTAATTATAGTAACTGCTTCTAATTTAAGAAGGAAATATTAGGTATCAGCCGTTTTTTTGGGGTATCGGCTCTCTAAAACTGTGTATCAATATTCGCAAAAAAATTGGTATCATACACTTTTTTAATAAGAGTTTGTCACTGAAATTCATAATGAATAGGATTCGAATTTCTAAATAAACTGTGAAAAATTCAACGACTTGCTTTTGAATGTCTTAAAAACTAAAATAAATAAATCAACTAATCAAGTTGGGCATTAGGTAATTTACAGATAATATATAAAGGGGAAACACACGATAATAATTTTATTCAAAAAAAGTGAATATTGATAATTATTAGTCATGTCAACATAACAAAGTTGTTTTTTCACTTATTTTTTGGAAAGAAACTACATGTTCGCCTATTGTGCCCTTCGTGACCACAACGACTACAACAACTATTTTCACTTGCGCTCTTCCATATCCCTTTCCTAGGCCTCCCTGGCATCCGTTTGTATTTGAGTGGCAACACAATTTTTATTAAGAACTTTTGGTGGAGCCTCCCAATCTGATCGATCAGGCATAGGTATCATCGGGACTTCGTACGTTTTTGCTAATGATTTTGGCTTATAATAATCAGAACAATATGGATACATATCTACCATATTCATACTCTTCAAAGCTGCAATTGCATGTGTGCAAGGTAATTCGTCAATTTGAAATTTTCCGCAACTGCAGTTCTTTCTTTCTATACATACAACGTATCTCCGGGACGTATCATAAACCGAAAAAATGAATTCTGATGATGGCACAACCTGCTTTTCAAGAAAAAAAACATGAAATTATCCACTATAATTGCACAACACCATTAAAAAGTTCATCTATAACATTCTGTTATAACCATTCAATATTTTTCTGTTTGCTCCAACTAAAAAAATAATAATCCATATAACTAAACCTTAGGCCCGACACGTACCTTCATCATCGAAGATTTTGCAGTATGATCAATTAGCATTTCTTCAAATTTTCTACCCAATGTATCCTTCGTATATGACGCTTTTTCACGATTTTTGTAGTTCCATGAACCGAATAGGATTCTCACTTCTTCAAGGAAGTCAACAATGGATAGTTCTCTTGCCTCGACGAGACATCCATTGATACACTCGGCAGTATCAACAATGGGTAGTTCTCTTGCAGATCTGTTTTGTAAAATTTCTGAGGAAAAAAAATACAAAACACGATAAGTATAATCAGTGCTACGTAAAAAATAAAAAAATATGGTAAATAGGATCCGTTGCAATTTTGAAGCGTGTGATTATGGAAAAACAACTCAGTCGGCGTAATTTAAGGAATCTAATAAATTAGATCTGTTATGAATCTTTAATTATAGTAACTGATGCAAATTTAATAAGGAAATTATTAGGTATCAGCCCTTCTTTTTAGGGTATCAGCCTTCTATAACTAAGTATCAAATATCTCCAAATAATCGGTATTTTTAGTAATTTGTATAAAAGTCGGCATTTTTAGACATTTCCGCTTTTTAGTTTGGTATTTGTCAAATTTATACTAGAAATAATGTATTTGTGACAGACAAATTTGCTCTTTCCGGAGAGGCCGACATGGAGGACGCGGAATGGGTCATTGTCTCTCTCTCTCTTTTTTTTTTTTTTAATTAAAATGCTTTAGGATTTTAATTATGTTTTTATTTTGTTTCCTACTTAATATTTTGCTCTTATTGGAATTGGACTAAATTTAAATATTTAATAAAATATGATTCTATAAAAATCGAATTCCTAAATAATTGTCATTGCGCCCCTTTAAATTCTATAATTATACTTTGTTTCTTTTTATCTTTATCGTATTTAAATTATGATATATTTTTTATTTTTGAATTATGTAATAAATTTTCTGTAGAAAAGAAATTATTTTGAAGAACAAAAAAAGAACAATGCTAATTGCGTGTATAAGTTAATGCCATTCTAAATGAAATAAAAGAGCAAAAAAAGATAATTAATTCTAATATCTATAAAAATTATAATTTTAAAAAATATTTCATTTAGCAAGTAAAACATGTTTATGTATATAAACAGTCTAGGATAAGAAGTGAAACTTAAATATACATACTTAATGCAGGTAATGAAATAGCAATTACTAAAAAAATAATGTTAAATTTTGTGATAAAATTCATAAAAGGATTATTATACTTATAACTTTAATAAACTTAAATAAAAATATTTTAAACACATAAGTAAAATAATATAAGAAGTTATTATATCAATGGATAGTTGATAATGTCAAGGTTCATAGTTAAGTGAAAAACTTGATTTTTTAAAAATAAAATTGAGGTATCAATAAATTTTATCTATTGATATAAGAAAAATCGTAAGTTATTATTACTTTTCGTATAACATTCAAAGTTTAATTATAATATATTAAATTGATCTATACATATATATCGATCGGATAACACAATATACATATGTACACATACATATATTAAACAAATTTTACATTATTCTGAAATCAAAGCAAATAATATTACTAATAAAGAATATATAATGTGCGCTTAGTTATTATATTGCATCATATTGGTGACTGATCAGAATACAATATATTATTATTATTATTATTATTATTATTATTATTATTATTATTATATAATTCATCTTCACGTGTTTATGAAGAGAAAATTCGCAATAATAACATGTATTTGGTCATTCTTTTTTTTATATTATTGTATCCAAGTGGCATTTTCTTGTACTAATAAACTCCAAATTGGGGAATAATTTCAAAAAGTGGTGGCCAAAAAAATTGTCCTTTTTTTAATTTTGTTAACACAATTTTTTTTTAAAAAAAAAAAAAAATCTAGCCAAACTTGTACTGTGGAAAATTTCTAGCAAACATACTAGAAGCTTTACTTTTCTTTTTTTATAAGTACTATTCGTACAAGTACAACAAATAAGATAATTCTCTTGAGAAAAGAAAAGAAATGGAAAATATTCTCCTGACGTCGTCGTATTCTAATTACTAGTGAGATTATCATTTTACCCCTATTAATTGATAGAAATATTCATTAAAGTCATAATTCGAATTCTAATACATTTATATTATTAATACAATGACAAGTGTAAGCATTTCTTGATTTAATAATATTTATGTTTTTTCAAGAAATATTGCCTACGTAATCTAAAGATGAATTGATCATTGAATATTTTCAAGGAATTCTACATTTTTCATAAGCATTAATTTTTAAAATAAATTGGGGGTAAAATAGGTAAAAAGAAATTGTCCCATCTTGATTTCTCCAAAATAACAAGTAAATATGAAAACCAAATTAGAAAATTTTTGACATAGTTAACGGAGGGAGTAGCTTACTACCTCTATTTCAAAAATGAATGAATTGTTGGGGGATTTTTAATTTTTCACAATAATTGAATTGTTCACTTTTCGTGAAATATGTTGGATATTCTTTCCAATTTTGCCCTTCATTAATTGACTTTCTAAGGCTGATGCATTAAATGAGTGTTTGGAGTTTGAAAATGATAAAAATGGAAAAACATGATTTAAATTTTATCTTTATTTTGTTTTCTTAAGATGTGTGATATAACCCAAAAATTCATTTATTTCGAAATAGAGAGTATAGTATTAGCAGATATACATAATACATATGTTACATATTGATACTATACAGCTACATTTGTATTATACATGAATTATACGTATATTATATATTTTCGAATTACCTTTTGTTGAAGCAATTGACTAAAGGGTTAATATTTAAATTAATTCTTTGTATTATATTAATTAACTTATGCCTAAGAAAAGTAATGTCAGTATTGACCTAGTCTTCTTATAATATATATTTTGTTAAAAAAAAGAATCACAATTATATTTGTCTCCGTCCAATTAATTACATATTTACTTTATATTTGAGTCAAAATCATTTTGGAATTCAACTTTATAATTTCTTTAATGATATGATGAAATGGAAAAAAAATATCATGATATGTTAGATGAATATATGTACCATTCAATTAATAAACAGTATTTGATATTCTTGAAAATTATATAAATATGTCAAATGCATTGGATCAAAATATAAAGTGGCTTTCAAAATGACGTAAACTCATGTTTTAATCGAGTCTAGGGTGTGTTAGATAGATTCCGTTGCTAAAATATATATTTTTTTTTTAAGAAAACAAGTTTGTAAATGACATTTCATATTGATTATGTTCTTCCCTCGCTCTAACTCTTCTGCTTATGGGCTTGATTTTTGAGACGAGGTTTTTTCGGAAACAGTCTCTCTATCTCTATGAGATAGTGGTTAGGTCTGCGTACATTTTACCCTCCTCAGACCGCACTTGTGTGATTCAACTGAAAATGTTGTTGTTGTTGCGCTATGGCATTATCCTCACCATCACTCCATCTCCCAGAATATTTAATTCGATAATATACAAATATTTTTTACGTATATACTGAGCCCAAAAAAATATTTATTCTATTTGTCTCAATTTATATGAATTACTTTTCTTTGCAGTCATTCTTAAAAATAATGACACATTCTATATTTAGTAACAATTTAACTTTAAAATATTCAGCTTACTCTTAATAAAGTAGTTTAATCACACAATATTTATAGCTTATTTTAAATTATGAATATCAAATATTTTAAAATTTTATATCAAATTAAATTATATTATATAAATCGAAACGGAAAGTATTATTTGGTTGCATAGTAAGGACTGGTAGATATGCACAATATTTTGTTGTCATTGTCAATATTCAAAGGTTCTATAATAAGTACCAAATTCAATTAACCTAAACCTCGTACAGTTTTATAAGACGACACATAATCTTGCATTATGAATTAATTTTGTTTTAATAAAGTTTTGTTAAAAAAAATCTATTTTATTCTATAAGATTTACAACCACTTTTGCAATTTAGTTTTCGATAAGGATATAATTCTTATTTTTGAAACATTTATAATAACTTTTGCAAGCCGAACAGTATGTTTTCCTTTAATATTATCGTATCGGTACGTGATAACCGATCCAAATATATCATGCTAAATCATGGTATCCGATCCCATAATATCGTGCCGGAATGTGACACCCGATCAAATATATTTAGTTCATTATTATTTATCATTACTTTCCACTTCACTAACAACATTTATCAAGCCTTCTTTATTCAAGGCTTTAATAGGGCAAATTCAAAATTATAGATTTCATGGTCTTGGAATTGAAGACAAACCGCAACATGTATCAATTATCCAAACCACAATAATTAAATGCATAGAATAATTTTACAACATCACTCAATGAATATCAATAACATATAGAATAAACCATGACCTACCTCAATCGAAGAATCGAAATCAAGTGAGCTAATCCACTAGTATTTTTCCTTTCTCCAATAGCTATGAACGTTTCAAATCTATCAAATATACAATCTTTATAAGAATACGAATTAAAGGACATCCATATTGTTATATGTCTAGCCTAAACCTAAAAGCTCGCCCATTTTATAATCAAAATTCCTAAATCTCAAGCCTAAAATTAAGTATCAACTCTCCGAATAACATAAATTTTAATGATATTATTATAATATAATATACTTAATATTTAATTATCCATGTCAATATATCAAAAATTGGATCATAAAGTGATAAATTAAGAGAACAAAATTTAAAAAATAAAAATTAACTAAACACTAAGGGTGCACGACAGGACAAATTATGGATCCCAAAACTAATCCATATACATCCTTAATTGTCATCACTATCTAAACAGTGCATGATTTAATTTCACAAAGTTTTTACAATTTCAATGTATCTTTATATGCCTTTGTTCCTTTCCTAAAAGAAATAATATCATACAAATATAAATGTACGAACTTTGCACGTATGTGTTATGTTAATTTAAAATTTTATATAAATAATATTTGTATTAAATAAATATAATATTCATCTAAATAAAATTAAGTAAATATCATTAGTTTGATGCAATAGTTTAGTTTATTGTGAAACGGCGAGAAAATCAATTCAATTGCTTATATAAAGATACATTAATAATTTTTGAATGCATAAAGTAATAATTTAAACTCCTAAATAATTTTTGAATGCACAATAGGCTAAACTATTGCATCAAACTAACAATATTTATTTAATGATAAGTACTATTTATATATAATTTTTAAATTGACGTGATTCATACGTGCAAAGCACGTATACTAGACTAATTAATCTCAAAAAAATGATACATATTATATTTTAGCAATAATTTAGTTTTAAAATATTCAGTTTACTTCTAATAAAATAATTTATAATTATATAATACTTATAATTTATTTGAAATATAAAATTTATATCAAGTCAAATTATATCACACAAATTAAAACGAAGAGTTTTTTTTTGGTTCCCCATCCGATGCGTGCATTGGAGCCGACTACTCCAAATTTGTGTCACGAAAGGCCCATTTGAAAAAAGCGTTCTTTGTCAAGAATTTTTTTAAGACTCAAATCGAAATTTTTAATAGGCTCATCAACTACACCACATCCTTTGACGGTGGAGCGTATTAATATTATTGGTAGCATAGTAAGGGACTTTTTAGCTGTCTTTGTCAATATTGAGTGGTCCTATAATAAGTGCCAAATTGGATTAATCTAAAAGTGATTTCTTTTCTCTTTTTGTCTGCTTTAAACCTCGTACTATTTTATAAGACACATTATCTTGTATTATTTTAATTAATATTTTTATAATAAAGTTTTGTTAAAGAATTTATTTTATTTCATGACATCTAGAACCACTTCTCTAATTTTCTTTTTTCTTTCTTTCTTTTGCCTTATAATTTTTCGATAGGATATTACATTGATTTTTAAACACTTATTACAATATTTTAAATATATGTAACTATAATTCAAATATTTCAATGTCTAATTCAGATATATGAATTATCACCCATATAATTAGTGTGTGTATATATATATATATATTAGATCCTTGTAATCGGATTCCTCCTCGAATTTAGCACATAGCTAGAATTCAGTATATCAAGCTTGCTTTCTGTTTTAAATAATGAGTAGTGGCAAAAATTTTACTGAAATGTAAGATTCTTGTACTCCCTCAGTTCTAATTTATGTGACACTTTTTATTTTTCAAGAGTCAAATAATTTAAATTTGACCGAGATATTGTGCATGGAATCTTGAAATTTTTTGAAATGAAATTTATATATTTTTAATTCACGTAAAAAATATTATAAGTCACAATAATTGCTAATTCAAAATATTTAAAAAAACATATGAAAATTTTACGATAAAAAAAAAAAATTGGTTTGAATTTCAAAATTCAAAAGGTGCCACATAAATTGAAATGGAGGGAGTATTTTTAATGAAAATTTTGAATTCAAATTCTATGTATAAAAAAGTCATTATAAGATATTTTTTACTTTAATGAATCTTACGTGGAATAAACTTGTTTTAATTAGATTGCAATGCAAACATGGACATTAGGTGGAAAAAAAAAGGGCACATCCAAATTTGAATAAGGTTTAAGTCAACACCTAAATTCGTCTCCATTTTTCACTTAGATACTTTAACTAAGACTAGTTCCTATTGAACACCTAAACTATTCAAAACACTATTAAGTACAAAATGCTGATTTGGCAAAAAATATAAAATGTGTGTAATTCAGTTGCGCGTGACAAAGTGACAAATTAAAAAATGACATTTGGCATGTGAATAAAAAAATTAAAATAATAAATTATAAAAAAGCAAAAAAGGAAATTTATTTTTTATTTCATTACCTAAATATTTTTTAAGACAAGATTTTCTTAATATAATAAGTTATATGTAGCACTTTTAGCACAATAATTCCTATATTATTATAGTATTTTGTTTTGAATAGTTTAAGTGTTTAATAGAAACTGATTTTAATTGAAATGTCTAAATAAAAAATACAGTTGATGACTTAAGCCTTTGAATAAATATCTAAATTAAAATTATAGCAGAAAGCGAAGTTCTTACATCTTAATCAAAAATTTTGAATTCAAACCTATATATGAAGAATTCATAGTAAATTAGTCAGAAATATTTTTTTCTTTTAATTAATTTTATATAATATGAATTAAAAAATTATTAATGTGAATTCTAGACTCTGTAGTGTGGATATTGAAAAAGTTAGCTACGAAAAGCTCTCTGGAAGCGACGACTGGAAAAAGAAAAAAGAAACCCTAGCCTACGCCCATGGCTGTTCCGGGCAGTGGGCTCCCATTGATCGACGGTGGTCCTTCGCCGGCCATCAAATCTTACGCGGACTTGTTGAAGCAATCCAAAGCACCGGTGAAAGCAATCCCACGAAAGCCAGTAACATATCTGCATGGAGAACCACAAGTTATATGGGAGCAAGCGGAAGTGGATCAAATGGTAATTAATGAAAATCTAGAATATGCTGTGATTGGCAAATTTTCGTATGGGGGGCCAGATATTCATGAATTACGAAAAGCAATTCCAAAACAATGTGAATTAAAGGGAGAATGTAAAATTGGTTTATTGTGCAACAGACATGTTCTTATAAGGGCATCACTACTAGAGGATTATGTGCATCTATTATCAAAGCCAGCCTTCTACATTAACACAAAGTTCAACTCATACCCAATGCGTACTTTCAAGTGGGAGCCAATGTTTAATGCTGAGGCGGAAACAACTACTGCAGTAGCATGGGTCTCTTTTCCATCGCTACCACCAAATTTTTTTGGGGAGGAGGCCATTTTTTCCTTAGCAAGTGCGATTGGTAAGCCATTGCAGGTTGACATGGCTACTAAGAATCAAACTAGGCCTAGTTGTGCTAGGGTCAAGGTGGAGGTGGACCTTATGAGGGATTTTCCAAAAAGGATTAAAATAGGAGTAAGGAATGCAGAGGGGGTGGTTAATGAGAAATGGATTACTATCAAATATGATTACTTGCCACAATATTGTCAGCACTGCATGATACAGGGACATAATGAAGAACAATGTTATGTTTTGCATCCGGAGTTATATCCGGGAAAAAAAGACAGAATTCCTAAAAGGGCTGCAGAACAGGGGCATGGGGTGATAGGTCAGGACCAGCAAGGGGAAAACAATAAGAGGATGCAGGCCAAGGAGGGTCCACCGAAGCAGATGGGGGGCGGGGTTATAAGGGTGGGGTGGCAGCGTACGGGGGTGATTTTTAAAAACCAGTTTGCTGCCCTTCAAGCTGAGGAGGGGGAGATAGAAGTCCAGCAGGATGAAGAGATGCAGTCAAGTGGAGAAAATAGTATGAAAGGTGCGGCTGGTACAAAGAATAACAAAGGAGAGATGATACACAGGGAGGGTCAAAGTGGAGAGGGTAAGGGGCAAAACCAAACAGAAGAGATAGTGACAGTGGAGAACACTGCTCAATGTACAATTGGGCTACTGGATCAAGATAGGGGCAGTTCACAAGGGTCATTAGAAAAGGGTGGGTTACAGGGAGTTGAAGAGGAGCCAAAGA
Organism: Solanum rostratum; assembly: GCA_029948455.1. NCBI lineage: Eukaryota > Viridiplantae > Streptophyta > Magnoliopsida > Solanales > Solanaceae > Solanum > Solanum rostratum. The sequence continues at coordinate 7,217,708 of CM057053.1, read as the reverse complement.
GCAGAGATCATCATAGCAATCAGTCCCCTGTGAATTCTATAAGGGCTCTGGCAGGAGAGGAGGAGCAGGAGGATGTCATGAATAGAATACACATGGTAGATGATGATGAGATCGATTATAATATTCAGCAAATCAGTAGAGCGGGAGATTTATCACCCAGACATACATCATCATTGAAGGACAGTGCAACAAAAAGCAAACCTACTCTGCCACTACAAGTTAGAACAAGGCGCAACAGAAATAAAGCTTCTATCAGTGCTCAATGAGTTGGAAAATTTTATTCTGGAATATAAGGTCTATTAACACCCAAAATTCTTTTGGTAAATTAATGGATCTCAATAGGAGGCATTCTTACTCATTCATCGCATTAATGGAACCTTTTCAGGATCCATCACATATTGAACAATACAAAATTCAATTGGGGTTTGAACATGCTGGAGTGAATCGTTCGGCAAAAATATGGTACTTCTGGAGGGCTGACTGGGAGATCTTATCAATGGTTGATTCAAATCAGCATGTGACATTAAATTTCAAGTGGAATACTAGGGTATTTATGATAACAGGGGTCTACGCAAGGTGTAGTGCGCTGGAAAGGTTGGAGTTGTGGGAGGAGTTGCAAGAGCTCAAAGAAAATTGCAGTTGCCCCTGGGTGGTGGGGGGAGACTTTAATGTCATCCTAAATGAGGAGGAGAAGCTTGGTGGAGTGCAGTTTGTGCAGTCAGAGGCGGCTGATTTTTCTTTCTTCATTAATACTTGTGAGTTGGAAGAAATAAAATTCACAGGTAGCAAATACACATGGTGGAATGGCAGGGTGAACGAGGGGTGTGTATTTAAAAGGTTGGACAGAGTACTGGCAAATCAAAGTTTTCTGGATCTATTTCCTACATCTGAAGTGAGTCACCTCATTAGACAGGGCTCAGATCATGCCCCTCTACATCTGGGATGTAATTCGGAGCAGGCATCAGTCAAAAAATCATTTAAATTCTTGAATTTTTGGGTCAAACATCAAAAGTTCAAGGATGTAGTGAAGGAGAACTGGAGAGTGGATTTTGAGGGGGATCCTTTCTTTATTTTTCAGACAAAGCTAAAGAGGATTAAGAAGGCTCTATCACGATGGAGTAAGGAGGTTTTTGGAAATGTATTTCATCAAATATCTACCTTAGAAGATATAATACAGGTGAAACAGACTCAATTTGAGTTGGACCCAAGTGAAGGAAATAGGGCAGAACTGAAGAAGGTGGAGGCCGAACTCAAGAGGTACCTGAAAATGGAGGAGGAATTCTGGAAACAAAAGTCTGGAATGAGGTGGTTGAGGGATGGGGATAGAAATACAAAGTTCTTCCACTCTTATGTCAAGGGAAGGAGGAAAAAGCTACATATCTCAGAAATACTGGATGATCAAGGAGGAATAATGAACACAGAGGATCAGATAGGCGAAGGGGCTGTTCGGCATTTTGCAAGGCAATTTACTGAGGATAATGAAAATGAGGACTTTACCATGCTAGAATGTATACCAACACTGATCACTGCGGAGGAGAATGACTATATTATTAAAATTCCGGACATGGAGGAAGTCAAAACAGTGACGTTTAGCCTAAATGGAGACAGTGCATGCGGTCCAGATGGGTTTACAGGGGCATTTTTCCAGGAATGTTGGAGCATTATTGGTGAGGACATTACAAAAGTGGTGCAGGCATTCTTTTGTGGGCATGAATTGACCAAGTTCATCACCCATACAAATCTGGTATTGATTCCTAAGAAAGAAATTGTCAAGTCCTTTACGGATATGAGGCCTATCAGTCTGAGCTCTTTTGTGAGTAAAATTATTTCAAGAACACTGCATGAAAGGTTGGCTACAGTATTGCCCAAAATAATCTCAAGAAATCAGGCAGGGTTTGTTAAAGGAAGAAACATCTCAGAAAATGTCTTGCTGGCACAAGAGATTATTGGGGGCATTAATCAAAGGAATGAAAATGTGAATGTGGTGGTTAAGCTGGATATGGAGAAAGCGTATGATAGGGTCTCATGGATCTTTCTCACCAAAGTGCTGCGCAAGTTTGGCTTTTCGGAAGGTCTTATTGATATGGTGTGGAGACTGATATCAAATAATTGGTATTCAGTGTTAGTGAATGGTAAATCCCATGGTTTTTTCCAATCGGGCAGAGGGCTGAAGCAAGGAGATCCGCTATCCCCCACATTATTCATTATTGCGGCTGAAGTGCTTTCAAGGGGGTTGAACAATTTGTATGGTAATGAAGAGTTTATTGGGTATGGACTGCCCAAGTGGAGCCCAAAAATTAATCATCTTGCTTATGCAGATGATACTATTTTATTTGGGTCAGGCGACAGGAAGTCCATAGTCAAAATGATGAAGGTAATCAGGGGATATGAGTTAATTTCGGGACAAAAGGTGAATAAAGGTAAGAGTCAATTCTACCTACATGACAATACCCCCCTGTGCATTGCCATCAGACTGAGGAAATTAACAGGAATCAGACAAGGCAACTTCCCAGTTACATATTTGGGCTGTCCGGTGTATTATGGAAGGAAAAAGGCATGTTACTATGAGGAAATATTAAGGAAAATAACAAGGAGGCTGTTATCTTGGCATAACAGATTGTTGTCTGCTGGAGGTAAGGCTGTTCTCATTAAACATGTGTTGCAATCTATCACTGTGTACCTCTTATCTGTAGCTAACCCCCCAAAAAAAGTCTATAAACAAATTGATCAACTTTTTGCTAGATTTTTTTGGGGAAGAATTGGTGGAATAAAGGGCAAACATTGGGTTAAATGGGCAGACTTGTGTTATCCTAAGGAGGAGGGAGGGCTTGATTTTAGGTCACTGGAGGACATAAATAAAGCTGCGTTTGCCAAACTATGGTGGAACTTCAGGGTTTCAACAAGCTCGTTGTGGGCAGAGTTCATGTGGAATAAATATTGTAAAAAGTTGCATCCTGTAATAGTCACGAGTAGGGGAGCCTCACAAGTTTGGACACAAATGATGAACATAAGGGATGAAGTAGAGCAGAATATCTGGTGGCAAGTCAAAGCTGGTAATTCTAGCTTCTGGTTTGATAATTGGACCAAAAGGGGTGCACTCTGTTTCATAGAAGATCAGATAGAGATGGATGATGGAATAGAGGTAAAGGATATGGTCACAGGTGGAGACTGGGACAAAAGGAAGCTTCTGGCCTGTATATCTGAAGGGATGACAGAGTCTATCATAGCAAATATTAAACCAGCCCAGGAGGACAATTTGGATAAGCCATGGTGGGTGAAGGAATCTTCGGGAGAGTTCTCTGTCAGGTCAGCTTATAACAGCTTGAGGAGAAAGACACTGAGAGTGGACTGGAGTCAGAAAGTGTGGGAAAGGGGGGTGCCATTTAAAATTGCTTTTTTCTTATGGAAGGTCCTAAGGGGAAAAATACCTACGGATGACATTCTTAAAAGAATGGGAGTCCCGGTGGTGTCTAAGTGTTATTGTTGTGAGGAGGGGGCTGAGGAGACAGTGGAGCACATTTTTCTAACATCTTCTATAGCCCAACGGCTATGGAATTATTTTGCTTCTTGTGCAGGTATCTGGATGCAACAGAGACAACTGAAACAGGTCATCAACACATGGTGGACCACGGATTTAGCACCCAAGATCAACCAAATTGTAAGAGTAGTCCCTGCTGTTGTAATTTGGGAATTGTGGAAGAGGAGAAATGTTAGGAGACATGGGAAAGATACCTCCTATGAGTGGGTGGTTTACCAGTGCCAGAAAACAATCCAGGATATAGTAAAGGAGAAATTCCCATGGATGATTGTACCTTACAGGTGGCCAGATATGATTAACAGTTTAGAAAGATACAGACCTACACTGTATTATCACAAGGTCAAGTGGAAAGCACCCAATGAAGGGTGGATAGCATGCAATACAGATGGGGGGAGTCGGGGCAATCCTGGAGACAGTGCTTATGCATTTTGCATCAGGAATGGGGAAGGGAATCTGATCTACGCAGAGGCTCAATACCTAGGAATGAGCACGAGTTCAAAGGCAGAGGCGATGGCCATTTTACATGCACTAAAATACTGTAAAGAAAGAAGTCACAAACAGGTTGAAGTACAAACTGACTCTAGGATCATTAAAGACATGATATTACAAAAATGCAGATGCTCGTGGGAGTTGGCAGAGATAGTGGATGAGATTCAACAGATTAAACAGCAGATGATACTTAACATTATCCATGTGTTTAGGGAGGCTAACCAGTTGACAGACAATATTGTGAATGAGGCACTGGATACACAGTCACACAATCAATTTACTCATTTCATGCAACTATCAAGCAAGAGCAGGAAAATATTAAATATGGACAAGCAAGAGACTCCGTATCTTAGAGTGAGGACCAGGCCAATTAGAACAGAATTACAGCAAAGCAGAGAAGGAAGATGAGCGTACCTGGAATAATACACTGGAATAGCAACACCAACAAAATTGATAGTGTTGTACAACACCTCAGGCGAAGCAGATGATCAGAGCACACACAGCAAAGCAAATCAGTAGGTCCGGTGCGACCGGTACATCAACAACCAAGAATGGGCCTTCACGTCACGGAGAAGCACGGCGGAGCAAAGGGGACAGCGACCGGAGAAGCGATTGGAGAGTGGTTTGCCATCGTGGGTTGCCATCGGGAATAGAAGGGGGAAGAACAGTGGCCGCAGCTAGAACAGTGGCCGCAGCTGGGAAAGGGTAGGAAAAGGAAAGTAAAAGGATCTCTAGAAGACCCTAAATTTTAGGGTCCGCCGGGTCGGATAGATTGGGCCTGTTATTTGGGCCAACAATGTTAATTTGCTTTATTTGATATTCAATAAAATGGGTCAGTAGCCCAGGTATTTGATTAAAAAAAAAAAAAAAAGACTCTGTAGTGTGGAGAAAATAATGTGGATTATTGGCTGACACCAACAGCAGGCATTTGAATAAGTCAGAGTTGACCTAAGTCAAACTGATGGGACCCACAATTAACAGATTTTATACTTTCCTATTAATATCAACGAGATAAGTATTTTTTCATTTTTAATAAAAAATTTAAATAATAGTAAAATAATTTTTTCTTAATTAAAGTTCTTGAGTATGAGTAGAACATGAATTTATTTTGTTAAAGAGTATTTTGTACACCATAAAATTTCTCAACGTAAATTTAAATTTGATTGAATTTCAACATAACTATCGAGAGTGATCACGAATGAAATCTTTTTCTAAAAACTTTTCCTGTTATCAATGTGTCAAAATGAGACAAGACCTAACAACTTGGTTTTGATGGTTGGTAGTTATTGCAGTATATTGTATTTTGTTATTTAAAATATTAATATTTATTTGAATTGTTATTTAATTTTTTTATATTATATTGTTAAATTTATTATTATATTTATAAATAAAAAACTTCTTTTATATAACAGTCGATTTGATTAATCATATTGTTATCTTTTTTTCCTTTCTCAGATTGTGCTAACTATTATCTAATAATCATATTTCATCATATATTCCGTGAAATTTATAAATTCTTTAATCCTAGAGAATACTTATCCAAATTTTGTAGAGTCCTACTCAACCCTAAACTCTATTCTTGCCTAAATAAAAGGTATAATATTCCCTTCATAAAAAGATTAAAATATGGCTCAAGGAGGTCAAAATCATCCTATGTTCGAGAAATACCCACTAACGGCCCTCGAATCATGGAGAAGTCTTATGAGAGAAGAATCAAGGGAGGAAAAGCACATCGTTCATGAATAAAATTATGTCTCTTCATATTTTATTTGTGCTTGTAATTTTTTTTCTATCACTTTATTTATTAAAAACCGTTGTCTTTAAAATCATTGAGTATTGGGATGTAAAGTAAGCACTTTTTGTTATACTATTATATAAATATAAAAATCCTATGGTATGAATATATAAAATACAGAATTAACAAATTCTAAAGTGAGTAGCTAAATAAAATTCCACATTAGATGTATTTTTTCTTAAATATATATATAAAAATTGTATTGATCAAAAGTGTAACGTACGTCCAATTAATGAACTCTTTACATTATTTCAAACAAAGTTTGTCTTTTACCCGGAAAGACATCATAATCATATATAATTAGAAAAAAAAAAAACATTTTAAAGTGGATTACTATGATTTATATTATTGGACATGTGAAGTCAAGTGATTAAAAACATAGTGTTCATATTAAAAGTGTCTAATCATGGTTTAATGGGTCAAAGCATCAGCTTAACCGACCATAAATGGTTTACTAGATTTTATTTTATTAAAATAAGGTACACGTTATTATAAAACTCTCAGTCGACATATTATTTATTTATTTATTTATCTTTATTTTAAAAAGAAAATTATTAATGAATATTTAGACAATTTAGCACACCCCTGGTTTTCATTTTAACGTGCCCAGAAAGTTTGTAGCTAAATGAGTAATGAAAATTTTGCCTTTTAATCAAGGTGTATAAAAATAATAAAATTTAAATTTTTTTATTCAGCTCACCCTATAAAATATACTTTAAAATAAAATATCTAGAAGGTTATTAATCCTCGTAAAATATAAAAGTATTGGTGTAAATTTTATCATAGTTTAAACATCAATTTTGTTATTTTTCCTTTAAATTACAACAACTTAATCAAAGTGTAATTATGTATATCCAAAAAAAATTGCTTTTTGCACACATTAAAATTTTAAAGTTGCAGCAAGAGAAATTCATTGCTGCTATCTCGAGGAATACAAGAGAAATACATGTTTTCCTTACTATAACCAGATACATATATATTATTATATACATAGTTAATTCTAATCTAGTGAACATCATTTCATTCAACTTTTACAAAGCCATGGTCTGTTTGGCTTATCTATGCAGAGGTTTCCCAGTAGGCATTAGAAGAAAACCACAACAAAAGCCAATAGGTTAAGCTGCTATGAGCTCTAACTTCCGCAGGCTAAACACTCCTCGCGGTTTGTCAAAGAGCACACCATCTGAGCCATTTTAGTTTCATCGTCAGCAGCAGTCTTTGGCTTTTCCTGCAAATTGAAATGCATACGTGCAGCTCGTAAGAAAGAACATAATGATATGATACTGGTACTCAACATTATACTAATGGTTACCACTTACTACCTTCAGCATGGAAGTGTCAACTGTGAACTTGATTGCATCAGCTGCAGCACGTGATCGTAGATAGTACATTCCAGTTTTCAAACCCTACAATAACAAGAAAGATGAATCTGAGACTCAAAATTGAGCTGTGAAGACGGACACTAAAAAGATCAGTTCATGCTATTCTAGGTTGACAACTAGGTTCACTAGAAAAATCTTTTTTAAATGGATGTTTGTACTAAACTGCTGAGCAACAATCCACCAGACCATTTGTTAGTGCTTATGCACATTTCAGATCCACAAAACTTGGTAATGTGAAATTGAAGCATACCCTGGACCAAGCATGAAAATGAAGGGAAGTGAGTTTTCCAAAATTGGGTTGATCCATATGGATGTTGAGGCTTTGACTCTGATCTATGTAGCAACCACGGTCTACAGCCATATCAACCAGGGTTCGTTGCTTGATCTCCCAAACAGTCCTGAAGTTGGAGAACAGTATTAGAATGTAACTGGAAAAAAATGAATATGAAAACAGAACAAGTAATTTAATTAGTGAAAGTTCGTACTTATAAATAACTTTAAGCTCATCTGGAATTTCAGGGATTTTCTGCACAGAACCATCATCATATATTATCCTATTCTTAACAGCAGGTGACCAGAGCCCCATCTCAGTTAAGTCATGCAGCAGATGTTTGTTCACCACAACAAATTCACCACTGGAGAACAAGAAAAAACATGTAAAAATCATATGCAGCAACTATGATAAAAATCAGCAGAAGCTGCAAGATCTGGCAGCAGGTGTTACCTCAGAACCCTTCGGCTGTAGATATTAGATGTATATGGCTCAAAACATTCATTATTTCCAAGAATTTGGCTGGTTGAGGCAGTTGGCATTGGAGCTACAAGAAGTGAATTTCTAACACCATTATTTGCAATCATTTTACGAAGAGCATCCCAATCCCATTTATCTGATGGTGTTACTCCCCACATGTCTGGCTGGAGAATACCCTGAGCAGCATATTATTGACTTTAGTGGAAATACAATGTGAATCAATAATACTGAATCAAAATAAAATCTGGCATTCATTTCATGTTCTACAGTAGTGTGTATAATTTGAGTCTCAGCATTGCCAAATTCTCTTTGAAGTTGTATCATATCTTCAAAGTTGAACTAGTAAGAAGATGCCCAACTTTTTTAGGTTAGGACACTCAGCAGTCCAACAACTATTTCAACTAAATCTTGGATGAACATTTATATGCACTGGAAGACCAAACAGGGCATTCACACAATACCCATCAGTAAAATCTAGGAGCAAAAGGATTTATACCTTGCTTACAGGACTTCCTGCATATGTCTCGTATGGACCTTCCTTGGCAGCTAATTCAGAAGAAGCTTTTAATGCATGGTAATATATGGTCTCAAATATGTCCTTGTTTAGCTGTTGAGCCTATACTTAGACAAAGTACAAGATCAGAACAATCTGCACAAATGTACAGCTTGGAAAGATGATAGACAGAACTTACCTCCCGGGAATCAAATGCCATGCCAAGCAACATGAATGTGTCTGCAAGTCCCTGTACTCCAAGTCCAATGGGCCTATGTCGTAAGTTAGACCTTTTTGCAGTTTCAGCAGGGTAGTAGTTGACATCAATAATCTTGTTCAGGTTTGAAGTGACTAATGCAGTAACCTGTCTCACATGGAAATCAGAAGAAAATCAAGAATAATGTCAAGAAAAAACAAATCAGAAAGTTGATAATCAGAGCAAATCAAACCTCTGCCAATTTGTCAAAATCGAAGTATCGATTTTTAGAACCCCTACTCCCCACAAGCTTAGATGGTTGTGATTCACTAGGGACCCCCTGAAAGATATAAAGGCATTACACTAAGAAGCAAGGAGAAAGTAGGACAAGTTTTAGAGTACATATCAATATTAACAACCTTCTCTCTAACATATCTTGGTAGAGCAATTGAAGCAAGATTACAAACAGCAGTTTCAGTTGGACTTGTGTACTCAATAATCTCTGTACACAAGTTAGACGACTTGATAGTGCCAAGATTCTGTTGGTTGCTTTTTCTATTGCAAGAATCCTACAGTAACAAACAGAATATTGGTCAAGTAAAATTAAGAGCATCCCAACAAACAATGAGATGAACAACAGAATCATATGTAAGTCACCTTGTACAACATGTACGGGGTCCCAGTTTCTATCTGGGACTTTAAGATATCAAACCAGAGATTTTGTGCCTGAACGACCTTCTTTGCCTTCCCCTGAGTTGACAAAAGGATATTTTTTAAGATCAATACTGGAGGATCTTTAATCCACCCTATAAATGGTGAGCAATTAGCCCCAGTAAAACACTTGTTTTTACCTCTTGTTCATACTTCGTGTACAGCTTCTCAAAATCTTCACCCCAGCAATCTGCCAATCCAGGAGCCTCACTTGGACAAAACAAAGTCCATACCCCATTGCTTTGAACTCTTTGCATAAAAAGATCTGGCACCCAAAGAGCATAGAAAAGATCTCGTGCTCGATTCTCTTCCTGAAGAAATGGAAACATCATCCATGTCTTGTCAAATTGAGTATAGACAGTCTTTGCCATATGAAATGAGTACAGCAATCTAGTGCAGTGGCAGAGAGCAAGTGCAGGCCCAATAAACAATGTGTTAAACAATTGATGATAAAAGTGTACTAACTTTACCTTCCCATGGTTCTTCCTTAAATCCAGAAATTCAAATATATCAGCATGCCAAGGCTCAAGGTAGACAGCAAAAGCACCTAAACACGGCATAACAGAGTGAGAAAAGTGAAGGTAGTCCCTACACCTTAAACTTCTAGAATTCTTAAACAAGCACAGAAATAAGGCCACACCCTTTCTTTTGCCGCCCCCTTGGTCAACATATCTGGCAGTATCATTAAATACACGCAGCATAGGAACAATTCCATTTGATGTTCCATTTGTTCCACGAATGTAGCTCCCAGTTGCACGTATGTTGTGCACAGATACACCAATTCCCCCAGCTGATTTGCTAATAACAGCACATTCCTTAAGAGTGTCATATATGCCCTCAATACTATCATCTTTCATGCATATCAGGAAGCAGCTACTTAACTGCAAGTCACAAAAGAATACTACATGAAATCAGGAAAATTTTTACTAAGAATGCCAATGAACAGGAGGACAATGTTGGATAAGAAACAAATATTTTTACAACATACTGGAACAAATTAATGATGACTTAGTTGAATCATAAAATCAAGAAAGAAAACATGGTATTAAAGGAATGTTGACCTACTTGAGGTCTTGGAGTGCCAGCATTGAACAGTGTTGGAGATGCATGAGTGAACCAGCGTTGAGACATCAAATGATATGTCTTGATGGCAGATTCAATATCCTCCTTGTGGATTCCAACAGACACTCTCATCAGCATGTGTTGTGGCCTTTCCACAATTTTTCCCTGTATCTTTAAGAGGTAAGACCTCTCAAGGGTTTTGAAACCGAAGTAATCATAGTCAAAGTCTCTGTCATATATGATCTCACTGTCCAGACGAGCAGCATTCTGAAAAAAAAAAAAGGCAAGTTGTTAACAAGTGGTCACTACAGGCAATTATAAACAAGCTATTGATCCACCTAAAACATTAACCTTGAAATTAATTCTTTAAAAAAATAACATATTCCAAATGGCAGTGATACCTTCATGATTATCTCATAGACTTCATCAGAAACCAGTGGTGCCTTCAATCCAGATCTCTCACTGACATGATTGTACATGTCCTTAATCCTGTGATAATCAAATATCACACCCAGCACTTTGTTATTGTTGATCATGACATACATTTTATGTTGTATGAAAAATAAACATAATGGAAGGACCCAATGACCAATTTTGATTCAATTCACTTACGTCTCAGAAAATGATTTCTTGGTGTTCTTGTGCAGGTTGGACACCGCAATCCTTGCAGCCAGCTGCACTTTCAAGATTGACAAATCACACATGAATTAATACCTTCAACAAATATGAATCCTTTTTCCAACTATGCATCATAGAAGCTTCAATATATCTACATTATAATTATAACCATATCAGTTGATAGAAATTTTCTGGTCTTCCTATTTCTCCATGTGTACAAGTTTTTTATAGGAATTCTTCTTAGAACTTTATTATAAAGAGCATAAAACAAGGCAAAGAGTCCAACTACTACATTTTTGTTGTTTCATTACATAACTCACTTCAAAATTTTAGTTTAGCTCGAATATTCGAAAAAGATCCACTCCAAACAACATATTTTAAGAAAGTAAATGCAAATTACAAAAATGTGGGGAACACTAGAACAGAAAGGGGGGAAAAGGGGGAGTCAAAACTGAAAAAATGAACAGTAAAAATATGCAAAGAGCATTGAATTGAATCAAAATTGGCCAAATCACGACCCAAATTTCACTTGTCCAAATTAACATTATGTATCCAAGGCACTTGATCCTTCTACCTCCACTAGTTGGTGATAAATTTTACATAAACTCTACTCTATCGTATCCAAACCACACTAATAGAATTTCACTAAATATGTTGAAGTAAGATTTTGTTTCCAAATATAAACATCAACCACTAAAGCTGCAGAGACCACCCATCTATGTAAGTCTATCAGATATTTGAATAAAAAACAATTATTAAGAAAACAAATGAATCCAGACGCACAAAATTTCCTAAACTTACACAAAAGCTAAAATTCAGCAGCATTCCTAAAGATCCACACAATCAAAACAAACCCAGAACCAAATACAGCCAAAAGAACAGATAAAAACTAGACCCATAATTATCAACACAACGCATAAATTTACGTGTAAAAAAATGCTAAATTTCAACAACATTTCTAAAGATCAACAAATTCTAAACAAACCCAGAACCAATTACGGGGAAAAAACACAGATAAAACAAGACCCATAACTTTCAACACATTACATAAATTTATGGATAATAAACAGTATATGTAAATCCATAACTTCAACTGAAACAACAGACTTCAAATCTCGAACCCACCTCTAAATAAAACACACAAACAAAAATACGAGAAGCACTCGTTACTCACACAGGCATAGTCAGGATGATTAGCAGTCATAGCAGCAGCAGTTTCAGCCGCCAATTCATCAAGCTGACTAGTAGTAACACCTTTATAAACCCCAGCACAAACTTTCTGAGAAACAAGAACCGGATCACAATGATCAGTGCTTAGCCCATAACTCAATTTCTTAAGCCTAGCAGTAATCTTATCAAAGTGAACAGCTTCCTGACGGCCATCTCTCTTCACCACATACATATTTCAACTCTGTCTTTGAGGAATTTCGTCGAACACCTAGAGGGTAGATGGAAGGAATATGCTTTTGCCCTTGATTTTAGTGAAGTGTGTATATGTATATATAGGATAATTAGGAATTTATAGGCCTTGGCGCAAATTAGGGTTTTTGATTTTTGGGAATTTTCGAAAAATTCCCGCCAACTGAGAAGAGCGGGTGAAGAAGATAATAATATGGAGGGAGGAAGAGTGTAGGAGAAGATTGGAGGAAGTGGGACCCATCTATATTTTAAAATGTTAGTTAAAGTTCGTAATTGTAACAATTAAAACGGAACGTATTATATATAGATAGATAACTTAACTTGATGTTAACAGATACTTACAGCTTGTTTGGATGGTGGTTTGCCATGGTTTCATACTGTATGGTATAGTATGGTATCGTACAGTACCATACCATACAATGTTTGGATAGACTGTACGGGTTGCTATTATTTTAATAATAATTTGTTGTTTGATTTGACTGTATGGTACTGTATCGTAACTTATAAATTTACAAAAATATCCTTAATTATTATAAATATTAAATTTATCAATAGTTTTTTAATAACTTTTTTAAAAAATAAATACATAGAATCGAGTAGGGAAACATACAAGCTAATATATCTTTATTCTATACAAACAATACAAGAAAATAAAAAAGTAAGAACTTTTAAATAAACGAACCTCAAAAAATACACTAAAACGTGAAAGAAAAGACAGAAGGTGGAAAAGAAGTTTCAAAAGTTGATGCGGAGAATGTAATAAAAAAAATAATACATATATTAAGGTGAAGTTTAATAAAGAATAAAGGATAAATTATAATTATTTAAATTTAAATAAGGGTATAATTGGAAAAAAAATAAGGGAAGCATGGGATACCACCAAATTGGTGGTTTCAAAAAGTGGGGGTTTTCATGGTTACAGAAGCATGAAACAAAACCATACCATACCATATAATTAATGAAACAATTAAAACAAACGTGGTTCTCTTAATAACCATACCATACCATACCACGGAAAACCACCATCCAAACAAGCTGTTAGGTATTTCAATTTTGAAAATATTTTATCTTTTGTAGATTTAATTTTATTACTGCTAGTTGTTTCCTTTACCCATATATTTCAAGTTTCAAGTGCTAGGGTTATTCAAAATCAAATTGAAATCGATTATTCGAATCGAAAAAAAATTATTAGTTTATCGATAATGGGTTTTTAGTCTGGCGGTTTCGATAGTAATTTGAGTTTTCTTTTATTATTGGGTTGTTGATTCTTAATGATTTTAGGATTTTTTATAACGGTTTACCTGATAGTAAATTAAATAGTTATATTTATGCCTAAATTCTTGATAATTTCATACTTTTATTTTTTACCATTTCCAACTCTAAGTTATTCTACAGACAATGTTTGCTTTTTAACAAAATACAATATGTCAACTTATATGTATGGTTCATTGAATTTGTCATCTTATTTCTAAGTAATTTTTCAATAAAAAAAAAAATTATATCAAATTTTAATGGTTAAATCGATAATCGAACTGATAATGATGAATAACTAATAAATCAATTTCTTAATAATTTACAACAATTTAACATATATACAAATTAATAATTAATAAATTAAATTAACAAATTTTAAAATCAAATCGAACTAATCGCGCAACTTAAAAAATGTAAAAGTAGTTTTGGTGGTATATAGGTAAGTCCGTGAGGCCACTTAAGACAATAGCGTTCTTTGCAAGCTTTTTGAGCATTTATTATTCCAATTAATAAGATTTTGAATTTCAAATCTAATCTTCCTTAAGAAGAAACTTATCATTCTCTCTATTTTAAAATAATTACTTAAGTAGTGATTTGGTGTGAGAATATACATTTTAACTTCGTTGTATCTTTTTTAAAATCACATATTTAAGAAAAAAAAAAGTACCTTTTAAATTTTATTTTACTTTATTTCTATATTAAAAATAGATGTTTCATTATATTTCCCTAATTTAGTATATCCAGAGGGTTTTAGTACTCCTTTTGTTCCATTTTGTTTATCATAGTTTCTATATTTAGAGTTAAACTATACAAGTTTTGATTAACATTTTAAAATATATTTTCGTCATATTAATAAAAAAAAAAGTTGCAATCAATAATATTTTCTTATGGTTTGTTAATATCTAAATTTTTATTTTAAAATATCAAATTAATCAATCTTGTTTAATTTTAAAAATTAGTCAAATTGACTTTCGAAAAGCGCAAAATGAAAACTAAAATAGGAGCGGGGAGTATGATCTTTTTTCCTTGTACTAACCTTGGCATTAAGGGGTCGTTGATACAGAGATTAATAATACAAGGATTAATAACTCAAGGATTAGTAATGCAGTGATTAATTTATTATCGAGTATTTGGTTCATTATTTCCCACCTAATCTTGTGTTTGGTTTAAAATTCTACAAAAAAACTTCTTTCCAATTATACTTTTGAATTATTATGAGATTTTCCTATGTAATTGGGTCAAAGTAGATAACTGTTTGTTAATATTATTTTTTATGGACTTCTAACTAGTTACGAGAAAAATAATTCTGTTGTCATGTTTGTTGTTTTCTTACTTGAATTATTTGAGGAAAAATAATTGTCATCTTAATAAGTTGATCACTCATAAAATCTCAACTACCATTTTTCAATTTGAAAAAGACAGACTGCTACTTTAAAATCAAAAAGTCGATAAACAATATTAATTAATATTGAATAAATCATGTACTTTATGTTTACATATAAAAATTGCAAGTTGTAGATTTACTATGTACACAATTTTATAAATTGTTCAAAATACTAGCTTAGTGTACGTGTTTTGCATGTATGTGTCGTGTCAATCTAAAAATAATATATAAATAGTACTTGCCATTAAAATAAATACAATATTCATTTAAATAAAACTAAATAAATGTTATTAAATTTGATGCAATAGTTTAATCTATTATGAATGAGCAAATATGAGAAAATCAACTCAATTACTTATAACACAAAGATATATGTATATAGTTTATAGATACATAAAGTAATAATTAGGAGTTAAATAGTTAGGAGTTAAATAAATAATTAATTAAAATTTATTTTTAAAAAAAAACTAAATATAAAGGGAGTAGTTTAATGTTTCAATATAATGTTAATTACTCTTTTTCTTTTCAACGCGTTATATTACATACTTTTATTAATAAAATATTTGATAATCAAAATTTTGATTAGTTTCAAAGTGTTAAATATAAGAATAATAATAATAATTTTCCTTTTTCCTTCATAGCCTAGACAATTATTTATATAGAATAGTCTTAAATCAAGAGTAAATTCTAAATATAAAGAAATTCTAATTCAAAAGTGAATCTTAAAACTAAAATAAATAAAAGATAAAATAATAAATTTTAAAAAATAGTGAAAAGATAATTTTGTCTAAAGTAGAGTATTTTAATGAAGGGCAAAAAGTTCAAACAACATTTTTAAGGGTTTTCACGCTTTTAATATAGTATAGATAGATAAATAATCAGAAAACTATATATATAGTATCAACAAATAATACTTTGCCAAAGTTTAGCTAGTGTTAATTTGATTAAATTAATTGTTTGACTATAAACTTCTAAATACTTTTGATAAATTACTAGTCTTGATATACGTGCTTTGCACATTGTCACGCTTCGGGAGGGTATCCTAGACGTGGCCGGCACTCGAAGACTATTGCTAGTCCCCAAGCGAACCACTCGGTCTCAAGACAGTCATTCAATCCTCAGATACAGCGGAAAGTATTAGAGTAAGGAAAATAAGATAGTGGGCAACTCAGTTACTTCTACATTAATGAAAGAGGGTCATAGGCCAACAATATAAGTCTTAACATCTATGGCATAATAGTTGGTTTATGGAACTCAATTCAAAGAGAGAAAGACTTCAACATCAAATCCTCATCTCTAGTCTATTGAAGCCTCTACCTCTACAGTCTAAGATGGTACCATGACAGGCCATGACTATCCAACTCAAAGAGAATAAAACAACTGATAAAAATAAAAGAAAGGCTCCTCCGGATCGCAAAGAGGGCTCACCAATATCTGGAGCAAGGGAACTCTAAACCTCAACGGTGCGCCTGCTGAAGTACTCTATCTCCTGTATCTGCATCATAAAACGATGCAGTCCAAAGGGGACATCAGTACATGGAATATACTGGTATATAAAATAGCTGGAAGGGAAAAGACATAATTAAATCAAGTAACTCAACTCAAAATGAACTCATCTCAGCCTAGTAAAACATGCAAGTGTAAGAATAAAGTCATGCTTTGAAAATAACTCAATAGTATGCAACTCAGTCAAATATGTTATGCAGATTAGGAAGTTTCTCTAATCGACAGACATCGCACCACCCTCTTTGATGGTGCACAACGAACACAACATCGTTGTTCGCTCGTCCATTACTTGCCAAGATAAGGACGTGAACCTCTACATCATGAATCATGATCTATCAGCCCCATCCATCTTTTTGGAATAGGAGTTGCCAGAACGTGTTGCACAACTATCCTACGCGGGCAACGTAGTTATGGGGGTTTGAGTCATCCGTTCTCAACCCAACTCGATGCTCAATACTACTCCCCAAAACATTTTCTTTAAAACTCAACTCAAACATCATCATCATCTTCCATCAATAAACATATTTTGAAAATTTATTTATGTCATCATTAAATATTTACTCAAAACGTCATTTAAATCAATGCTCAATTTCATAAAAACTCATCAAACACCAAGTGCTTTCTTTTGAAAACCTATGCTTCAAAAATCTTTACAAATCATCAAGAATATTTCTCAAACCAATATTTATGCTCAAAACTCATTTTCATGCAAACTCGATAAAATATGCTAAAAAATAATCATAACTCAATATACGAAACAACCAACAATCTCCAATTCGAAAAAATGCATAAAAATTATTGAATGAAATCATCAATTAGGGTTCAGTTCATGTGAACGAAGACATGAACATGTATCCAACCAAATACTCAACTCAACATCATCATCAATATATTCTTATATAATAGAATGATAATTAACTCAAGGATTCAATTCGGGAACTCAAGAAAACTCAACTCGAATCAAAGTATGTGAAGGGGCACGTGGACAAACTCAATCCAACGTCGTGTTAGCTTACATACCTGGGATGAAGGTAGACAATCAACTTGACACGAATCCGGCTTGAATTCTTTGAATCCTCGCTCTTTCCTCTTCTCTTAAGCCCTAGGGCTTTTTGTTAAAGGTTTTGAAGGACTTAGAATAAGGTTTAAACCCTTTTTATACTTAAAACAACTTGTTTTGATCATATATTAAGTCCAGGAGGGGTTTGGAAAGGTCTAGAATGCTCTCACGAAATTCAAAAAAAGTCTTTCTCGGGACATAGGGTCCGCGACGCGGACTGGGATTATTTTCACATTTTTCGCTGAAAATTCTCCGAAAGAGGTTTCTTATCCCGTAGAAATTTTTTAGGATAAAACCAAGTATTGGTCCGCAATGGTGATGCGTCGCGGCCCTGTGGCACATCTACACTAGTTCGCGTTTTCGCATCGAAAGATTATTTTTTGATTTGGTTGCTCTAAAAATTGATCGAGACCATTTCTCCACTCAATTTTTCATGCTGATCGCAAATTCAGCCTCGGATTTGCCATCGGAGTATGGGAAGACACGTTATGCGCACATCTCTCTTCTAGGGGTATTTTGGTGATTTTGCCGAGTGTTACACGCGTCATCAAAGCGTGTATCTTGTTTGATAACAAACATTACAAAGAAAAAATAAATTTAATTATGAACTTATAAATAAATAAATAATTTACTAATTTTGATAAATTATTTATTTATAAACGTCTTATATAGAGAGATTCTATCACTAATTAGAAGGGCCCCATGGTAAATTAGAATTTTCTTTAGCAACTGTGGGGCATTTTCTTGATTCAAATAAGGAAGAAGTAAAAACTTATCAAACAAGGAATATTTACGAGGCTTTCTATGGCTAGAAATTTTTATTTTATCACTTCTTTTCATATATTTCAAAAGTCAACTTATAAATATAATTAAATAATAATGTAAAGAAAAATGGTGAAAAAATAATTTATTTAAAAAAAAGATTTTTAATGAAAGATAAACAGTTCAAACAACCTTCACACTTTTAATATAGTATAGAAAATTTTTGAATGAAGTTAACCAATAGAACCCCACCTACGACCTTAATAATGAAAATATTAGAATGAACAATGTATAAAAACTTAAAGCCAAATTAAAAAAAAATCGAGCAAGTTTATTTGATATTAAAATACAAACTAGTATAAAACAAAAATGCAGTAATCAAACAAAAAATACTTTTCGATAAAACATTTTGGGTTCTACTAATCAAACAAAATTGTGTGTATTTTCTTTTGTGGGAGATTCGGAATTTTGAGCTTGTTCACTATTTATGTGATGTTTTAAAAGATTAAAAAAAAAAATCTCAAATTAAACATAAGATCAATTTACAATGGAAGCCATATTTAGTGAAATATCATATTAAAAATATTTCAATTGACATTGATAAAAAGAGGATTTTTTTTAAAAAAGAGCAAATATATAACACATAATAAGGTAAAAAAAATAGTTATAGTTTGCTGAAATTACGATTCATAGCTATGTATTATACGAGAGAAGCAAGCGAAAGAGGGAAGAGAGTGGGGAAAGACGAATTGTATATGTATATATGTCAAATAATAGTATATATGTAATTGACATACATATATATTTGTATATCTGGCAAGCGAGATTGAGGGAGGGAGGAGAGAGGCGAGCGAGAGGGCAGAGAGTGGAGAGAGACGAATTATATATGTATATAAGTCATATTGAATATATATATATATATTAAATAATTGTATATAGGCAACTGATGTACACATGTATGTGTATATTTGGCAAGAGATTGTCGTGAGAGGAGAGAGAAAATAGAAATAAACTCCAAACTATAGCTATAAATTGTAATATTTTTCAAACCATAGTGGCATAATATATTTACATATCATATGTTTGCCTAGTTACATAATTTACCCTCGATAAAATTGCATTGTTTAGATTTAATTACGTCAATTCTTTAAAATCAATGTTAAATAATTGTCGCAATATTCATAATTTTTTATAGTGACCGTTCAAAAATACATTCCCCAATATAATTACAAAAAATGAAAAAAATAAATAAAGTACAACGTCATTCTTAAGATTGATTTAAAAAAGAGATTGAATGGTCTTTAATTTGAACCACTATTATTTACTTCATATTTTTTCGAAAGCATAATTAAACTTATCTTCTAGAAAACTTTATTTTGATCGATTGTAATATAATTGAATAATTCATCTTAGTATAGAAATTAGACAAAAGACCTTATGTACTCTTATAATTTTATCCTCCACATAAAAATGCTTTCCATAAATGTTGACCGATAGGGTTAACACAATCTTTGGAGCAAAAACTGAACCTAAGATCTCTCATCTTGTTTTTATTGATGGTCTCACTTTTTTTTTTTATAAGATTTAAACTCGAAATATTATTAAACAATCATCGTCATCTTTATTGAGTTTTATCAATATTCAAGTCAGAGAATCAATCGTCTAAAATATTGAGTCATCTATTATACAAACTACATTGAGGAAGTGATTGATCAACGCACTAGCATCCCCTCTCTTAACAAGAACAAATACTATGATAGGTACTTACAACTTGTTTGGATGGTGGTTTGTCATGGTTTCATAATGTATGGTACTGTATGGTATGGTATCGTACCATACAATGTTTGGATAGACTGTACGAGTTGCTATTGTTTAATAATAATTTGTTGTTTGATTTGACTGTATGGTAATGTATCGTAACTTATAAATTTACAAAAATATCCTTAATTATTATAAATATTAATTTTATCAATAGTTTTTTAATAACTTAAAAAAAATACATAGAATCGAGTAGGGAAACATACAAGCTAATATATCTTCATTCTATACAAATAATACAAGAAAATAAAAAAGTAAGAACTTTTAAATAAACGATACTAAAAAAATACACTGAAATGTGAAAGAAAAGACGGGAGGTGGAAGAGAAGTTTCAAAAGTTGATGCGGAGAAAGTAATAAAAAGATAATGTATATATATTAAGGTAAAGTTTAATAAAAAATAAAAGATAAATTATAATTATTTAAATTTAAATAAGGGTATAATTGAAAAAAAAAATAAGAGAACCATGGGATACCACCAAATTGGTGGTTTTAAAAAGTGGGGGTTTTCATGGTTACAGAACCATAAAACTAAATCATACCATACCATATAATTAACTAACAGCTTGTTTGGATGGTGATTTATCATGGTTTCATAATGTATGGTACTGTATAGTATGGTATGGTATCGTACAGTACAATACCATACAATGTTTGGATAGACTGTATGGGTTGCTACTGTTTAATGATAATTTGTTGTTTGATTTGACTGTATGGTATTGTATCGTAACTTATAAATTTACAAAAATGTCCTTAATTAGTATAAATATTAAATTTATCAATATTTTTTAATATTTTTTAAAAAAAAATAAATACACAGAATCAGTAGGGAAACATACAAACTAATATATCTCAAAACCATACAAACAACGTAAGAAAATTAAAAAAGTAAGAACTTAAAAAAACCCTCAAAAATTAGATTAAAACGTGAAAGAAAAAACGGGAAGCGAAAAAAAAGTTTCAAAAGTTGATGTGGAGAAAAATAGGTAATACAAAAATAATATATATATTTGGGTAAAGTTTAATAAAGAATAAAGGATAAATTAGAACTATTTAGATTTAAATAAGGGTATAATTGGAAAAAAAATAAGGAAACCATGGGATACCACCAAATTGGTGGTTTCAAAAAGTGAGGATTTTCATGGTTACAGAACCATGAAACTAAACCATACCATACCATATAATTAATGAAACAATCAAAACAAACGTCGTTCCCTTAGTAACCATACCATACCATACCATGAAAAACCATCATCCAAACAAGCTGTAAACAATCAAAATAAACGTCATTTTCTTAATAACCATACCATATCATACTACGGAAAACCACCATCCAAACAAGCTGTTAGGGTTCCTAAATTTCTAAAAAAGATATGTCCATAGCAATATATTTAACTGTCATATATATATTATAAAAATAAGTGAAGCTTCAAACTTAAATGATTAATTAATTATTCTTCCATAGAAGTTCATTATTTTTAAAGAAATCCTTGAAGGTGCAAGGTGGCAGCTCTGCCCCATATTTTGTACGTCATATCAAATTAAAATTTATATATTTTAACTAAATCTATTAATTTAAAATAAAAACACGTGCCACTCCCTCTAGTCCATATTATTTATATTAAAGAAATTTTTACACAAATAACAACTTTCACCCCAAAATTACACTTTAAAATTTATTTATCAAAACACCAAAAAAAACACACTCTTTTTCATTTTCCAACACTATTATATCATACCACACACCACAATAATCACACTCAAAACACTCTCTCTTCTAAATTTGTAAATAAAGTTGGTATTTTATATGGTATTTTTCAATGATTCGGTAGGGGCATGTAATTTTTATCCAAAAACTTGGTATTTTTGAAAACTCCCCTATATTAAATGAATTATTGAAGTTGACGTAATTTTAATGACATAAATTAAAGGTTACTTTTTGATATTACCCTTTTGAGATTATTCACGAGACTATTTTTCTACTAAATGTAAAATAGTCAAGAGCTTTATTAAAAAGAAAAGTAAATATGAATTTTTTTTCCAACAACTCTGTTGAATTATTAAAAAAAATTCAACAATTTATTTAACATGAACTAGAAAGAGTAATTAGCTATAATTAATCATAATTATTTATTTAATGTTGAATACAAGGTGTTATAATAATAATACTAATTTTTTCCATGTTCCCTATCCCCCACAAGCTAAGCAAAAGAAAGTTCTTAAGTTAATCACTCACTTTGAATTCAAGTAAAGTACACTTCGCACTTAAGTGTCAATCCCAATTATTTATGCTTTTTTTTTGGCTCAACTTTTACATTTTTTTTCTTGATACATTTAAAATTTTAAAACTCTCTCAACATTATACTAGTAGTATTTATTAATTATTGAAATTGACTTTACATGTTCAAAGCAACCTATACTCTTAAAAAAAAAATTATATTCAAGTATATTTGACTAAAATTTGATTAAAGATTTTGAATCAATTCAAAAAAATATTTTAACTAATTGTTTGGCTATAGATTTAAAAAATGACCTTTTTCATAAACTGATATTAGTGGAATTTCACAAGTGAGGTATGAGGAGGATAAAATGTATGCAGACTTTAAGTTGTTTTCAAAAGACTCTCGTTTCGAAAATATCAGACTTTCGAAGCAGAAGATGTGATATTAATACAAAATTTTTATTTTTTTTCAAATAAAAATTTCAAAATTTAAATTTTCCAATTTCATTTAAGAAAAATAAATTATTTTTTCTCCCTTCATTTCTAAGTTTACAAAGTGAAAAAGGTGTGGTAACCTCACAAGTCTCATCTGTCTTAAATCCCAACTATTTTTCCCAACTAATCTTCACAACAATATCAGCTGTCCCTGTGCTGGTTTTTTCAAGTCTTCTTCCTGAGATCTAGAAAAATCCGTAAAAGACAAAAATGGCGGAAGAGAAGGATCCTACTTCAATACCACTAAGTCAAGCTTCTGAAGATCCTGAAGACCCCATCAAATCTCCTCCTGCTTCCCCCAATTCATCTACCCGAAAGGTCAGTTTTTCTTTCTAAAAGCTTTCTGATTTTTTTTAATTTTTTTTTTGGAGTTTTAGGGGAAATTTACTCTTGCCCTTAAATCCGATGGAGGAAAGGGGAAATGGGTATTTGTGTTTGCGATAGGAAGTGTAGTTTCTTGATTTTTGAAAAATATGGGAAATGGAGAAGGAGCGGGAAAGAATTGCTTAAATGGGGCAATGGGTGTTTTGTGTTTTCAACAGGACATGGACAAACTTGTTGAAAAGTATTAAGTTTGGATATTTTATTTTTTGGGGGTCAGACGGTAGTGTATATATTTACAATATTAGTAGCAATTTGGATAATTGCATGTCTTGTTTGGCCATAGATTTTGAAGTTGAAACTTGAAAATTTGAGTTGTTGAAGTTGTGTTTGGACTTGCATTTTACTTGGGAAGAATTTGGATTTTTGTGAGTGGAAGTGAAATTTCACAATTTCTCCCAATTTGAAAATATTTGATGATCAGAAATTTCATGGACAAACAGATATTTGAAGATAAATTTTCATAATCTGATCCAAAATCTATGGACAAACTCGAGCTAAGTGTGTGGAAAATACTTGTATTGAAGTCGACACAATTGATTCTTAAGATGGGGTTTTGATATTTTGTCATTTTATATACCTGCTCAAGTACAATGTGGTTAGTTTGTGTTTCTTTCACTTGGGTTAGGGAGTTATCAAATAAGTAGAGTCAATTTATGACAAAAAGGTATATTTTAATAGTCTAAATGTGAAAATATAGGAAAATGGGCATTCTTGCCGCTAAATGTTAATTTTGATATGATCAAAGTCAGAGATTTTGTGCATCTTTATTGAAAAATGTTATAGATTTTGTGCATCTTATCTACTTATGGGAAATATAGTTGATAATTTGGGTTGGGGTTAAGCTGATTGATTTACCATCAGCCTATGCAAACATACATTCTTGTGTGTGGTAGAAAGATATACTTTTAGAACTATAAAGCTTGGACTTTTCAAATCCTCCAAAATTCACTGCATTTTTTTGAGGTTCCGACACGGGTGTGCAACATTTTTGCAGAGTCTAAGCAACATAAGTTAGAAACCCTCTAGCTACTTAAATCTGTTTGATTTTATATTCGAAAAAAGTTATATGAACAGGTTTATCTGGTTATTATGAATAGATTTAAAGACCTTTCGACAAAACTTGAATCCAGAAAAGAAGTTCAAACTGGTAAACAAGTGGTCCAAGTCAGACTAAATGATTTAAGAAAATCCAGGTTTGCAGAGTTTAGCAGTATATTCACTTGTCCTTTTCCTACCCAATGCACCAATATATATTCTACATTTAATGATCTGGTTCTTTTGTAGAATTTATTGTAACTTTCAGAATTGAATCTGGAAAAAAACCTTCGAACAGGAAAACAACCCATGAGAACACATAAATCTAAAAGTGATAGACACTTGAACTGTATTTTCAGGCTGGAATTTACTGTGCTTTTTTGTGCATGTACAGTGAGAATCCTATGAGACAAGGACATATTTAATTTAAGCATTTCTCTCTAAACACATTCCTGTAGTCAGTTTACTTGCATATATCTTAATAGTTTTTCATACACCTTTTTCAGGCTTGCTGTTATTTTCTTCAAAGCTGGGTATCTAAGAAGTTTATGACTGGATGGTAATTGCTTTTCTCTGTGTTGCTTTACCAATTTCAATAGGTTTTGGCAATCTTTCTATCCTTAACAACTCTAAAATTTGAAATTGCAGTGTGGTTCTCTTCCCTGTGGCCGTTACATTCTTTGTGACATGGTGGTTTATTCAGTTTGTTGATGGTTTCTTCAGTCCACTATATGAACAAATTGGCATTGACATATTTGGTAAGTCCAATTTTCCACAATTTTGATAGCTGCAGTTAGTTTTCTATATTGAGGTGATTTATCCAACTTCTTGATACTTAATAGTTCAGTACCCCTGCATATTTAAGACACCCTCATATTTTCATTATTCTGCATAACTGCAACTTCACAAGATAATATTGCAAATTGTTCTTTGAAACTGAACTTATCAGCTACATATATCTCTTTGTGAACATGTAAAAAGTTACTATCGCCTTTTGTTAAGGAGAAAAGTAATGACTCTTCAATACAGTAAGTAAAGGAAAGTTTATCATTCATTTCATTACTTTTTTTTTTAATAAAAAAAGTAATGAAATGAATGATAAACTTTCCTTTACTTACTGTATTGAAGAGTCAGAGAAATATGAGAAAGGAGAAGTTTTGATGATTATATTTTCTTGTCTCGTCTTCGGTGGTTCTTGTCAATTTTGTTTAGTACTAGTAGAGATGGAAGTAAAGTTTTGTTTCTGGTAACTGAAGATTTCAGTCAGCGGCTGCAAAGAGGATATTGCTTTCAGCATACAACCAACTCTATCCAGCTTTTTAAGTATGGCCATTTATTGTGCTTTCTTTCTCTCTCCCCTCAATACATAACATTGTGATTAGGATTTAGCCATTATCCAGCTGCTGATCGGAGGAGAGTATGGTTTCAATAGCCAAAAGAAATTCTCTGACTAACTCATATGAATTGCTTTGCTCTTCGAACTGTGATGTTGATATCAGTGTATATGTAAAAATACACTTCTTTTTTCCCGAGTTGTAAATGCCTCTCACTTATGAGGAAGCCATTGATGTCCATTCTTTGTCATCAAATATCTAATATTTTATCAGCGTAGAACTTTAGCTTTTTTTTGATGGTCAATTATGTCATGGTTTATCTTTCCATGTTTCCTACACGATTGATAAATCCCATGTTTCCTTGGCATGGATTATTTGTTGTCCACTTCCCTCCTTGTATTAAAAGTTGTTACGTCCATTATATATTCCCCCGATCTCCTGACCTTTGCGACATTTGTTGTTGGTGCAGGACTAGGATTTGTCACGTCTCTTGTTTTCGTATTCTTAGTTGGAGTTTTTGTTTCGTCATGGCTGGGCGCTACTGTGTTCTGGATTGGGGAATGGATTATTAAGCGAATGCCATTTGTCAGACATTTATACTCGGCCTCAAAGCAGATTAGTTCTGCGATATCTCCAGGTAAAGCTACAGATGTTCTGTCTTCTGAAGAGAAGAATGATGAAATGAAACTTACTTCTGTTTATTATGGGGCAAGGCAAGGAGTGGTGCACTTGTCTAATTCACTTCTGGATCCATCTCTTGCTACTACCATCCTGAGATGGGAAGGGGAAAGAGGGACAATTGGGTTATTTAGGGAAGATTGTGGAGACCTGCCTCTTGTAGTAGTTTACAGAATATGTTACTATCACCTTTTCCATTCATCAAGAAAAGGTGGATACCGAAAGAAAGAAAAAGGAAGGATAATATCTAGAGGTGGAGTGTAGTGAATTTCAGAGCTGTGAAGTAAACAAGTGAAATAAACTTTCATGTACTTTCCTGGGCTTCCATTTATATAAAAAAGTGTGTAAAAAAACATGAGGATTGGGAAGACTGAAATAAATACTTTATTTTGAGGTTGAGGTTTCTGCATGGAATATTTTGATTTTTTGCTGTATTTTCTTATTTTCTTTTTGTTCTTGATACTGACTTCTAATACATATATTATCTACAGACCAGAACACCACTGCTTTTAAGGAAGTGGCAATCATTCGTCATCCTCGTGTGGGTGAATACGCCTTTGGTTTTATAACATCATCAGTTACCCTTCAGGTATTTGTTCCCTGTAGCAGCTTTTCCTTTATAGAGAAAACCATCTTCTTTCTCACTTCCAGAAATGCATATTTTCTTTTGATGCTATACAAATAGACTAGAAAAATCTGTCAATTCGAGTTTCTCCACAATTTAAATTCTGGATCAATGTTTTCATATTCTTCAGACCGTATCTAATTTTCGCACAAGGTTTCACTGGGATATATTTTTTCCTTTCCCGCTTGTATCATGGCGCGTAAATGCGATCGCCTTTTATTTTACAAGTGCTGAACGTTCTTTTTATGTGCATAAGTTCATTGTTGAACTACTGACATTTTTCAGAGATAAGCTCCTCATACTCAGAGCATTTCATTAATTTGTTAGCTGATATCAGTATTCTTCATTGACACATTAGTTCTGGATGACAGACAGATGAAGGGGATGAAGAATTGTGTAGTGTTTTTGTCCCAACAAACCATTTGTACATTGGCGATGTACTCCTGGTTAACGCCAATGATGTCATAAGACCAAACATGTCCATCCGTGAAGGCATTGGTACGTTACTGGTTTTTAGGCAACTCATTTTTAAAATATAACTCGTTGTTTAGTAATAGTAGCTTGATGACTGGGCGAAGCATGCATCTCATATTGATGGTGTCTTTAGTTTAGTGACTTTGTCCAACTTTCTAAGCTTATCCATAGTGAGGTTATGTCCAAATGCTTCAAATGAGTTTCAGGTTTGTTTACGAAACTATTTTCAAGTTTCTCTAACAGTGAAACCAAAAAATGCAGAAATCATCGTCTCTGGAGGGATGACCATGCCTCAAAGGATCTCTCATGTGGCAAGAGTTGCACGACAAAGTGAAACAATTCCACTGAACAGAATTAAGTGAAAAATAGTGATGAACATGTTATGTAGGGCTGTTTGTAATTAGTCAAGGAGGAAAAAAAAAAGAATCATATATACATTGCTGTAATTTTTCGGATCGATCAGATGCTCTTCAATATGTTGTATTATGTCTTTGTTCTCAAGATACAGTGAAGTTTCTTGTTGAAGCTTAAATTCATGTCCATCTCAGGCTATCAAACATGGATGATGGAACCAAACAGATGTCCAGTTATCATGTTTATCCCAACATGGGTGAATGTAAAAACATTAGTAATTGATAGGAGTATATTCTTAATCTTCTGTAGCCTCCTCGTTATAAATGTGGCATGCTTCAAACTCATAAATCGTCTCTACAGAAAACATCAAAGGACTCTTGAATCTACGGCTATGATACCAAGTTTTTCATGATTCGAGTTTCCACCCTAGTCGAGACACAATACTTAGAACCAAATATGCCAAAAAGTGTAATTACACCGATTCAATTATTACAGAATCAGTAAAATTAAATTTACCAGCTTGACACTTTTTTATCCCACCCCACTTGACACTTTCCTCCAATATTCTGTACACCAGTGATCTTCTCAGCCAACAAATGTAAATTTTCAGATGTACTATCTTGTCACAATTCAGAAAAAGCCAATTTGTGTTTTCCAAGTTACTAATGTTGTACAATTCATCTCTGTTTTCACTTTACCCTTCCTTTTGTACCAGAGCTGAATTAATGAATATTGTCTTATTTACTGTCTTTATTGTAGTTTCTCTCAATTATATTTATCTATGTTATTTAAGGCACCCCACTAGGCCAATTGGTACAATCACAAGATTTTACTTTCTCCATTTTAATTTATTAGTCCTGAACACGTCGTGTATTTCATGTTAATTAGTATAATTTTTTAAAAATAATATAAATATTGTTAAAAACATGTGTTGGATTAATTAACATATATTTAAAAGTGACATATACAATTGCAAAAGGAGAAATGATTAATCAATTTGACCAACTTGACAAATGATTAGAAAGTAATTAATAGTTGTTCATTTTGCATATATAGTTAGATAAGTATGATGGTTAATGAGATTAATTTTGGTATTATTAGAAACATTGACTGAAACACAATATATATAACATTAGAAAGATAAAACTAAAACACTATCTACTTGAATAATGGAATATGTTGGGTGAAGAATTTTTTTTAGAATTAACTGAAATTATTAATTCTTCTTTAATAAGTAGTATTATGTATATTAATGATATTATATTAATGGTATTATTGTAATAATTCAATTTTATAGGATTATTTTAATATTTCAATTTTCAATTTTTTTTTCCTATTTTTAATAATTTACGATGATGATGCGATATGTTTTTCATTTTAATCAGTTTATATTTCCTAGTATATTTTATACTTTTTTGGTACGGTTTATTTTAATTAGAATGTCAAAACATCTGTTTTTAAAAAAAATTAAATTTTGTGTTTTAGTAAAAAACTTTGTATAAATTGGGACAGTACGAATTGACACTCAATATGAGAGAGAATCAGAGGGCAAAAGGAAGAAAACGAATCAGATTCTTGATTAGACAAAACTCCATTCTCTGTCATTTTCTATTACTCTCCTTGTTCCTTTTATATGTCGAGGAAAAAATTACTTTATTATTTTATCTTTATTTAATATTCATTAATTATTTTTTTTAGTTCTTTTAATTGGTCATATATATCTTTTCAAAGCTCATTAAAATAAGACGAACAATGTCATTTGTGCATTGATTTTGTGAAATGACATATATTAAGGACCATCTATTTATAGTAAAGACGACATGTCATGAATTATTGGTGCAATCATACCTTCAACTAGCTTCACTAATTACAATGTAACTTATCTCTGATTGCCATCTAATCTTCCCTCAAATCATTACACATTCATTTTTAGTTCACTATTCAATTTGTCCATACTTATTTTGTTTTCACCCCTTTCTAAGCCCAATTGACCCATTTCTAGTACTTGTTTTCCCCCTTTTTTTTGCACAATTCTTTACTCAAATGGAGAAAAAGTACAATCTCTTAGACACAATAAATAGATGTGCATTTTATTGGGCTTCATTTGATATATATAATCTTTAATTTTGGTTGTGTATATGTAGACATTTAAACTTGTATAGAGTTGAACAAGTAGATAAGCGCATCCGACTTCGTATCCAACGTGGTAATTCACATCCTATACGACATGCCAAGTGGCGCCCTAGGTATAGTTTGCCCCTAGAATGCACGTTGCACGTGTTTACTTGTTTAACTTTATACAAATTTAAGTGTTTACTTGTACATGCATGCCAAAGTTGGAGTAGATAGATGCTACTTGAGACCAAATTAAAGGACATATTTATGTATTATATCGAAATAAAATGCTGGTAATAGCCCTCTTTAACTTGAGACGAAAGAACTTGAACAGAATTTTAAATTGGTCAGAATTTGTTGCACTCAAAATAGGAAAAATGGAGCATGTAAATTTCCAATGCTTCATTGGCTGCAGAAAGGATCACCTTTCTCTGTTCTTAATCCAAGCATGAAAAAGCAAAGGTAGTTTTAATTAATCCCAAGATAATAAATAAGTATAAAGGTTAAAAAGAAGAAAAGAAGGATTTTTAACACCAAAGAGCACAGAATAAACCAGCTAGCTACCTTATTCTTGAATACATTGTCTGTAAGAACTATGGTGTTTTCTCTACATTTCAAGATTCCAATGCCATTCTGCTCTGTTGTTTTCTATCTAACCATCTTTTCATTCTTGTTCATCTCACATGCCTTGAAGTTACATAATGGCAATGAAACTGATATGCAAGCCTTACTTGCCATCAAAGAAGGGATAACTCAAGATCCTTATGGTATTTTTACTTCATGGAATGATTCAGTCCATTTCTGCAGCTGGGAAGGTGTCACTTGTGGCCATCTTCATAAAAGAGTCACTAGACTACACTTAACATCACTTGACTTAGTAGGTACTTTGTCACCTTACATAGGAAATCTTACTTTTCTTACTGCTCTTAACCTTGAGCTCAACAATTTCCATGGAAAAATCCCACCACAGGTTGGTGGTTTGTTCAGGCTTCAGCATCTTAGTTTGAGCAATAACACATTTTCCGGGGAGATACCGATAAATCTTTCTCGTTGTTCGAATCTTGTTGAACTTGGTTTTGGTTGGAACCAATTGTCTGGAAAGATTCCATTTGAGTTTGGTTCATTGCAAAAGCTTGAGAGATTGCAAGTTCACAACAACAACCTCAATGGACCAATACCAGAAACCTTAGGTAATCTTTCTGCAATAAAATCAATTTCCTTATCAGTTAATAGTTTGGAAGGAACTATTCCTAGTTCTCTTAGCCAGTTGAAGACACTGAATTATCTTGGTTTGGGTATAAATAAGTTATCTGGTATGGTACCTGCTGCAATTTTTAATCTTTCATCTCTTGAGATACTCACAGTTCATTATAATCAGTTGTATGGAACTTTGCCATCAGACTTTGGCTTAAGTCTTCCTAGGTTGAAAGTTCTAAAGATTGGTCATAATTGGTTTTCTGGACCCCTTCCAAAGTCATTGTCTAATGCTTCAAATCTAGTCGAACTTGATGCATATGGTAGCAATTTCAGTGGCAAAGTTTCAATTGATTTCGGGGGCTTATCGGATCTTTGGTGGTTGATTCTTGGATCAAATTCCATTGGAACAGGAGAAGTTGATGACTTGAGTTTTTTCGATTCTTTGAGTGGATGCAGAAACCTGAAAGTTCTGGATTTGAGTGATTGCAAATTTGGAGGTGTGCTACCTGATTCTGTTGCAAATTTATCGACAACACTTCTGTCACTAAGATTGGGAGGTAATCAACTATTTGGTAGTATTCATTCAGGAATAGGTAATCTTGTTAACTTGACTGTATTGCAATTGCAAGAGAACAATTTTTCAGGAAGCATTCCTGAAGTCGTTGGCAATCTTCGTAGGCTTCAGTTAGTGGATGTATCTGAAAACAAGTGTTCAGGAAGTATTCCATCTTCTATGTCTAACATGACTCGACTATATTCACTTCATTTGCAAAAGAATGAGTTAACTGGTGATATTCCCCTTAGTTTTAGCGACTTCCAGTACCTGCAAGATTTAGACCTTTCTCAGAATCATCTAAGTGGTACCATACCAGATGGAGTTATGAGTTTGTCTTCCTTAACAAATTCTCTTAATCTTGCTGACAATCAATTGTCCGGTCTGTTATCAGTTGAAATTGGAGCTCTCAACAATCTTGGGAGATTGGATATTTCTAATAACAGGTTGTCTGGAAAAATTCCAAGTAGCATAGGGAGGTGTGCAACTTTGGAGAGCCTTCTTTTAGCTGGCAACTTCTTTGAAGGTACAATTCCTCCATCGTTCAGTTCTTTGAAACGTCTTGAAGAATTGGATCTTTCTCGCAACAATTTATCTGGTCAAATTCCAACATCTCTTCAGCTGATTTCCTTAAAAAAAGTGAACTTGTCTTTCAACCAGTTTGAGGGTCAGTTGCCAACTGAAGGTGTTTTCAGAAATGCATCGGCATTCTTTATATCGGGGAATAAGAAACTTTGTGGGGGTATACCAGAACTGGACTTGCCAATATGTCCAAACACTGAACATAAGGGAAGAGATAAGTTCCAAAACATTAAGCTAATGATCCCTCTTCTTTCTGGACTTGTGGCACTGGTTTTGATCATGTCTTTAGTCATGATCTTTCAGTTAAGAAAGGCAAGGGGAGAGCCTTCTTTAACATCTTCACCTGCAGGGGTTTTGATGGTTACTTATGAGAGCCTATATAGAGCGACAAATGGATTCGCTTCTGCCAATTTGATTGGGAATGGTAGCTTTAGTTCTGTTTACAAAGGGGTATTTGATCCAGGTGAAGTTATGGTTGCAGTGAAGGTGATTAACATTGACCAACAAGGGGCTACTTCTAAGAACTTCATGGCTGAGTGTGAGGCCCTGAGAAACATTAGGCATCAAAATCTTGTCAAATTCTATACTGCCTGTTCGACTAGTGATTTTGAGGGTAATCCATTTATAGCTTTAGTTTACGAATATATGCCTAATGGGAGCTTAGAAAGTTGGTTGCATCCTATTCGGGGAGCTGATGCTTCAACTAATGAGGTGAGGATCCTTGGTCTAGTTGAAAGACTAAGCATTTCTATCGATGTGGCTTGTGCACTGGAATATCTTCATCACCATTGCCACAATCCAATTGTATATTGTAATTTGAAGCCGAACAACATTCTTCTCGACAACGACATGACTGCCCATGTAGCTGATTTTGGATTGGCAATGTTTTTCTCAGAAGCCATGAGCAAATATAGTTCAATTGGATATGCTGCACCAGGTAACGTTGTTAAACCTGTCAGCTAGCTAGGTTCTTGCTGATTCCATTACTCACAGGTTTTAAATACTTTAAATTTGATAGTCCATTATTGAATTTAGACTCGACGTCATCCATGTTCTTTCACATGAAGCATTAACAATGATTCTTGTTAACAGGTTTCTCAATGTAGTGTCTTCTAGAGTGAGTTTTCATATTGATTTTACATGTTCTAAGTTGATACATGTTTTGTTTCCTCTGCGGGCAGAGTACAGCTTGGGAGGTAAGGCTTCCGCGTTTGGTGATGTTTACAGCTATGGGATCCTTTTGCTAGAGATGTTTACTGGAAAGAGACCTACTGACAGCATGTTCGAAAATGGACCGACTCTTCACAGTTTTGCTAAGACAGCTTTACTTGATGAAGTAGTAGACCCCATGCTTCTACCTAGCAGCAGCAGAGAAAGACAAGAGGCCGAGGAAGAAGGAGTACTTATCAATCCAGACGATTCTAGTATAAAACAAACGCAGGAATGCTTGATCTCGATAATACAGATTGGAGTTGCATGTTCAGTTGAATCCCCAAGAGAAAGGATGGATATCTGTGATGTTGTCAAAGAACTCCAACTAATTAGAGACATTCTCCTTGCTTCTCATGCAGTTCACAGCTCAACCAGCGGGTAAATTTGCTATACTAGCTTCGCTTTTGATTAATAAACCTGAGAGTTGATTGCTTTCTAAAGAAAATGTTAAGATGCTTACAGAAGATACATTTAGTAGCAACAGATTTTCCTTTTAGCGGCAATTGAGTTAATCTCATTGCCTCCAGAGTCCTAAAGCCTTTAATGACATTTATATAGAGTGTTGGTTATGCTTAACATGCAGTTCCACTGCCAGATATTGAGAAATTCCTAAGGCAGCCTCCTTGATGAATTTTTCGTTGTATTTCTCTTCTTTTAAAGCGAAAAAAGAATCTATCGCTTTTTTTCTTCTTGTTGATTGTTGTCTTTCATTCCTCGATTTCAGGAGCTTGAGGTTTGAAGGATCTTCCAGTCGTTCTATGACTAGTAACTGGCAAAATTTCACATCATTTCGTCTGCCTTGATATTTTTGGTGAAGAACTCGAGAACATCGATGCATACTTGTATATGAAAATTAAAATTACTCTTGCTGATTGAAGATGTTAATCATCAGTTCAGTCATTTGTTTATTTGGCCTAATGCTGGTTAGTTTAGCGGAATTTAAGCAAATGGAATTGTCTATGTACGATGTTATAACTTGGAAAAGGTCATCAATTATTCAACTTTTTGAAGTCTACCATAGCCTTGCAAGAATTTACACTTGATCATGATAGAGACAGTATGCAATTACTTTTGTGAAGACGATTAGTATTGAAAGACTGACAAAATAAGATGAAAATGTGAGTCTGGAGTCAAAAGGGCAACAAATTTGTTGAAAAATTTCAAAAGAACAACTATTTTTTTTCAAACCAAAACAGTAAAGGTGCAGGGGTTGTGCTCCTTACCCCTGTGTCATAATGTCGTCAGAAACGGAGCAAAAAAGGCGGGAAGTTTGAAATAAGGTGCAGGACTGGGAAGAATTTTTATCAAGCAATTAATTAGGAAATTTTATACCAAACATACAATCACTCCAATTAACTTTTTTCTATGATATATTGTAACAACAAGCATTTCTAAAATTCTCTTTAGTTGAACTAGAGAAAGTTATTTTGAGGCTATATATAGTACTAATAGTAAATAGTCTCTATTTCACAGTTGTAATTCTATGTATACTAACCTCCATTAATGAAGTTCTGAAGATGGTAATTTGATTAGCTTTTTACCATCTGATCTATCTTTACTATTATTTATCCTCTTAGTCTCTAGAAAGAAATTTTTACACAAATAACAACTTTCACCCCCAAAATTACACTTTAAAATTTATTTATCAAAATACCAAAAAAAACACACTCTTTTTCATTTTCCAACACTATTATATCATACCACACACCACAATAATCACACTCAAAACACTCTCTCTCCTAAATTTGTAAATAAAGTTGGTATTTTATATGGTATTTTTCAATGATTCGGTAGGGGCATGTAATTTTTATCCAAAAACTTGGTATTTTTGAAAACTCCCCCTCTAGAAATAAGTTCTTGAATGTGTGAATCTCTTTCAAAGCTATGCTTATTGGCATCCGATCGCTTGGCGATGACCTAGAACATGAAAGTCCTATTTGAAAGATTGAGGCCAAGCATCCTTCTATCATAGTGCTGGCGTTTAGCTTGGTTATATAATCATCATCTTGGAGTATCGCCTTTTTTTCTAAATCGCTTGCATTGTCTTCATGTTTGTTGTGTTCTCCATATGCTATGAACAATGATGGATCAGCAATCTCCGTGACACGTCTAGGCATATTGGCTTTGACATGTTGGTGAATATTCAGGTCGTCTTTGAAGAGATCATCGGTTGGCCTTTTACCGGTGAACAACTCTAGCAACATGATACCATAGCTGTAAACGTCTCCCAGAGTGGACACATTTACACCTGATCCATATTCTGCAAGATAAGGATGAATTATGTTGGGACAATGAATACTTACTGTTTGATATGTTCATTAGAGTCCGCGTCAAGTCAAAACCACACAAATAGGTTGAAGCGGAGGGAGTACATGAGATTGAGGTACACAAACATCCCGACAATCAAAATGGATTAGTGGCATACCTGGTGGGATATAACCTATAGAACCCTTAAGTGCAATAGAGGTCTGTTTGTTCCATGATGATTTGAAGAGAAATTTTGCCAATCCAAAGTCACCAACATGGGCAGTCATGTCTTCATCGAGGAGTATGTTGCTCGGTTTTAAATCACAGTGAACAATTGGTACTTGGCAATTGTTGTGGAGATAATCAAGTGCTGAAGCAACATCTATTGCAATGTTTAGTCTTTGGATAATATCGAGATATTTCTGATCACCTTTTGAGTGCAGCCAGTCATCTAAGCTTCCATTTTCCATGAACTCAAAGACTATGCATTTGAAATCATTACCTTGGTAATCGATGCTTGAACAGACAGCGATTATCTTAAGGAGATTACGATGCCTTATGCTTTTCAACACTCTGCATTCATCAGAAAAGCTCTTCAAAGCACCTCTTTGTTGTAGGTTCAATACTTTCACTGCCATAACTTCATCAAAAACCTGAAACTGTCCTTTGTATACAGAACCAAAACTTCCTGTACCGACCAGATTATCTTCAGAAAATCCTTTGGTTGCCTTAAATATATCTTGGTAAGTTATTTTTTCTGCCAAAATTGGATCATTAAACAAAGTTGGTTCGTCATGATCAAAATGTTCAGACCATCTTCCTCTTGAGGACCGTCCAGTGAGATCTCTTTTTCTTGAGTTCCTAATTACTATATAACAAGCTACAAAAGAACATAAAAGTAAACATAAAAATGTAACTGTTATAACGATTGCTACTTTTGTCCTTGAACTAATATGATTCTTTGATGATGCATCTTTTTGTTTAGAGCATGTAGGAAAATTGTAGTTTGGAGGACCTCCACATAGTTCATGATTCCCTGAGATTGAGACCGCGCTTGCATTTGCAAAGATTCCTTCAGTTGGTACTTTGCCTTCAAGTTCGTTGAATGAAAGATCAAGCTTCTTAAGATATGGAAATTTCCCAAGAAACTCTGGTATTCCTCCTGAGATGTTATTGTGTGACAAATCCATTTCTTCTAAACCTCTTAAACCTTGCAAGGATTCAGGAATTTCTCCTCGAAACAGGTTATTATTCGCGATGAAGCGCTCTAAGGTGACACAGCTACTTAGAGTGCTCGGAATTTCACCTGATAATTCATTATGTGAAATGTCCATTTCCTTGAGATTTATCAACTTTCCAATTTCAGCTGGCAAGGAACCGGTCAGAGAATTGTTTGCTAAGTTTAAAGCAATTGAAAGAGAAAAAAGACCTGCAATCTCCTTTGGTATGGAACCAACAAGATTATTTCCTGTAAGGTTTAGCACTGATAAACGGGTGCATAGCCCGAGCTCTGGAGGAATGTTTCCTTCTAATTCATTGTCCTCAATGCGTAAAATAGACAGTGATGTTAAGTTACCGATAGAAGATGGAATCCTTCCAGACAACTTGTTTCCATTCAACTCCAGTCCTTGCAGGCGCCGAAGCTTACCTAAAGACTCAGGAACCCTGCCTCTCAAGTTGTTATTACTCAGTGACAGATGGGTCAAACTAACAAGTTTTTCTAATCCAGTAGGAAATGAACCAACTATCATGTTATCACCAAGACCAAATATTTCTAGCATTGTGGAAAGGTTACTAATCGATTTAGGCAATTCGCCTCCCAAAAAATTGTCCTGGAAGCTAAGAACTTGCAAACTTGTGCAGTTAACTAGGAAATCAAGAAACCTCAAATCCCCACTTCTGTTTCTTCCAAGACTATTGACCTCAAAGTTCATCCTGTACAACTCTTGCAATTGTCCTAAACTTGTAGGGACACTTCCAGTGAGCTTATTTTGAGACAATTCAATTACAGCAAGCTTTGAAGCATTTGGTAATGAAACAGGAATTGGTCCCGTGAAATCGTTCACAGCACCAGCAAACACCTCAAGATTCGGAAGAGTGAGGCCTATATTTGATGGAAGCTCTCCACACAATAAGTTTTGAGTAACAGAGAAATAGTAAACAGAGGATATATTGAAAAGAGATTGAGGAATTGTACCATTCAACTGATTTCCATAAACTTGGAAGATTTGCAAGTTTGACAAACGTCCAATATCTTGAGGTATTGATCCTTGTAGATTGTTAATAGCAAGGGAAAGACCTCGAAGAGACGAAAAGTTTCCTATCCAAGACGGAATACCTCCTGTGAGATTGTTGCTTCCAAGGCCTAAATAATTCAACTTTGAAAGTGAACTGAGCTGATCAGGTAATACTTTCCCAACTAGACTATTATATTCTAGAGCAAGTGATCTAAGTTCTTTACAGTAACTCAGATTAGCAGGAATGGTTCCAGTAAAAGAATTCCAAGTGAGATTGAGATGTTGCAGCTGCATGAGCTTGCCAATTTCCATAGGGACTTCACCATGGAAGCTATTATTCCTGAGATTTATCGCTGTTAGGAACGTGAGGTTCCCAATAGAAGGCGGTATGGATCCAACGAGCTTTAGTGATCTCAAGTCAAGAATCATGACTCTTTCAAAGGAGGGGTTGCATGTTATGCCTGTCCAATTGCAGTAATGGAGAGATTTGTTCCAAGAAGACATGACTTTGAAAGGATCATCAGTGATTCTACTCTTGAAGTCTAGCAAAACTTGTTCATCAAAGGTTGAGACTGTCATAGACATAATAAGAATAATTGAGCAATGGATGTATGATACTAACCATTTGAAATTCATCAAAGATTGTTCCATTTTGTTTGGGAATACACAAAAAGACTACTTCCTCTTCTTGTTTGTTTATAATATAAAAGGAGTGGGTGAATTTTTTTATCTACCACCCTTCTAAAAATAATACTTCCTCGTCCCATTTTATATGACACCCTTTCCTTTTTAGTCCTTTCCAAAAAGAATTTCACCTTATAGAATTAAAAATAATTTTACCACATGAATATCTACAGATAATTTTAGGTCATAAGTTTCTAAAGTCTTTCTTTTTTCCTTAAATACAATATCAGTAAAATGGTGCCACATAAAATGAAATAGAGAGAGTATAAGTTTGAGATGATATTTTGCATTAGGCATTTATTAGCTAGTGTTCATACTTGGTATTTTTTTTTTCTATTTGGTGGGGGCTTGCATTTATTGGCATAGAAAATTTGCACTTCATTTCTCAATCTCATAATAATAAAGTCATGGGTGGTTACATACACTTCTCAAAGGATAAGACATCAGTTTTCACCATTAAATGCATATGTAAGGATGTACTCAACTCCATGTTTGTTAAATAAACATAGTGAATTTGTTGAAGTGACTCAAAGGATATGCTGATTGAGATGACCAAAGTACGTGATTTGGTGTATTTTAACATACTTAATTAGTGTGAAGGGTTTAAAGAAAAAGGGAAGGTAGAGAATCAACCTAAAATCTAATGGTGAAGATTGGTAGTGTCACTTAGAGAAATTGGGATAGAGAGGAAAAGTTTCAGTACTGAACTAGTGTAGGGATCACGAGCTCAGTCTACGGGTCGTAGTCAGTTTTTGAGCCGTAGATGGGGTCTTGTGGGTGGCACATACACTTGAATTTTTTTTATAAAACCACGAAGGCTTTGTAGAGTCGTGGTTTGGTCTATGAGTTGTTGAGCAGGCCCGTAAATGAAGTCTTGAAATTCAAAATTTTAATTAAGTCTAGGAATTATCTACGAGGGCTCTTTACGAGTTGTAGAGATTTCTACGAGTCGTATGTTAGGTTTCGTAGGACGAGATGCAAATTTCAGTAGCTAAGATTTTGATGCATAAGTTATACGAGGGTCGTCTATGAGCCATCATTGGTTATACAGACCGTAGTCCTTTGCTCGTAGATTGGGACAATGATAGGTGCAAATTTATCTAAGTATATAGGTCATGTATGAAGAGCATTCTATGATCCGTATATGGAATTATGGGCCATCGATGGAGGATTGTAGTCGGGCAGTGGTATTTGAAAATTTGATTAAGTATTAGGTGTTTCTACAAGGGGTTCTAGGGGTTGTAGAAGATAGGTCAGACCTGTAGAGTTG
Source organism: Solanum rostratum (assembly GCA_029948455.1). Classification (NCBI taxonomy): domain Eukaryota; kingdom Viridiplantae; phylum Streptophyta; class Magnoliopsida; order Solanales; family Solanaceae; genus Solanum; species Solanum rostratum. The sequence continues at coordinate 7,177,774 of CM057053.1, read as the reverse complement.
GATCATTCAGAACCTTGATTTAGGGCCTAAATTCCATGAAACCTATTGTACGGATCGTAGATGGATCTACGACCTGTAGACCCAGTCCATAGTCCTCTCCAACTGATTTTAATTAAGGGTATTTTTGGTATTTTCTACCCCCTAACCCCTAAACTTTATCATTTTGAGCTTGTAACTACCTGATAACCGTCCTAACCTTTACCAATTAACCTCATTCTCACCCAAATCCCTCAAGCTATTAGATTCTCTCAAGTCTCTTCCTCCTCAAACTCCATCGAAGAAATCAAGATAGGGTTTCAAGTTCCACAATTCAAATTTTGATTTTTTCAAGTATTTTCATTTAAGGTATGTGTGTATGAAACCATGAGTCCCTTCCACCCATGGAACCTAGGCAATCCTCATCTTTTTTATTCACTTTCGAATATGTGTTTTATGGATTTTTATAATTTCAATCTCAATTGCATGAATTATGATTTATACAATGATAAATTATCTAATTATGCATAAATTCGATGATTTACGAGTAAATTCTCTTACATGCGATCTCGGATTCATGAGATTCTATATGGCCTTTTAATTTTGATTAAATTGATAAATAGTTGATATGATTGTGCATCATTTTAGTCCAATCTCATGATTTCAAGTCAACTATATGTGAACCCATACTTTGCCCTAGTTTTCACTTACAAAAACTATGATTATAAAATTTCAAGTCTTCAAGCAAGTTTACGATAAGGGTGACCTAAGATCCTAATGGTACTCTAAATTGAGATAGAATTTGTAATGATAGAGGGCCTACACATACATTACATGAATCATATGAAAATGAGCTATTATATGAACAAGTTACTATGATTTAGATCGATAGTTTATGAATTATCTTTCCTATATGATAAGCTTATGTAAACTATGAACTATGATTTATGACAAACTTATGAATTCATGATAAGTATGACTTTTTGACATGTATTCTATGGGATTTTGACTTAGCACTTAGTGAATCTTGAGGTGGGGACTCGATCTAAGGTGTCCTTAGTAACAATCTCTAAGTCCCATAACTACGTTGCCATCGTAGGATTATGTTGTCAATATGCCCTAGTTAGTGGATCCACATATAGCATATGTTTTGTGCCACTTGCTTAGCGGGATATAATTCTACCTTGGCAAGGAGACTCCCTTTTCTCTGATATACGTCTAGATATTGGGATTCTGTGTAGTAGCTCGCATGGTCTTATTGTCAGTTATGGTTATATTCCACATATGTATGGTTCTTTGTGATAGGTTCACTTTACTATTCATAATTACTTTTTTTTGCATGATTCTCTTTATGATTTACTTGTGTATTGATCATTCTCTTGTTTACTCATGCTTTTGAATACTTAGCATACTAATTACTTGGTTATTTGCACTACGTGGTTTATGTTTATTTGCGTTGTTTGTATACTTCGTACATTCAAACGTAATAATGCATACTTTTTACCTATATTGTCTTATAATATAGAAGAAAACTCTCATTCCGTTCCTCACGCACATGGCTAGATTCCGATCTGCATTTGTAGAAGTGTGGTGAGTCCTCATGCTTCAGGGCAAGCTTAGTTCTACTTTATACTTTGCCTTTCTTAGCTATGCTTATACTTGGAGACTGTTTCCTGTTATTCCATTTTATTGAGGGTGAGCCAAGAATAATATGTCCTAAGGCCCCCCACTATGTTAATTCTATTAGAAGTATATTTATCTGGATATGTATCGAGTTTATGTTATTTAATTCCTTCCGTTACTATGCTATGATTTAGTCTTTTATGAGTTTTCGCATTGTGTTTACCTTACTTTTTTATCTTATGTATGCTTGACATGCTAAGACGCTTGGTTAAGATTTCTTCAAGAATTCTAATCGCCACGACACACCCATAGCCTAATATGGATCGTGACAGTCACCGAGCTTATTAATATATATGATTAATAACAGTGAATTGTAGAACACAAGAACTTGAGTGTACAAGAGCTTAAGAATATAACCAAAGGATGAATGATGCGACCACATGATGGCTACTGAAATTGGAATAGCAATTCAGGGAGAAGGGATGGTAAGGGTAGTTTGCTGGAACCAGGGAAGGGTGCAAAAACATGAGGCTTAAAGTGGAGGAAGGAGATGTATTTGTCGACTGTTGTGCCATGGTTCCATCCTATGGCTTTCAACAACAATTCATTTGTGTTTGTGGGGTTTACCACAACTACAAAGAAATATAGCATCTTCCCAGGCACATATCTTTCAATGTGACTAACACAACAATGGATCATATTGGAAACGCAACAATTACAAGATTGGAAAGAAGCCGGCACAAACTTCTAATGGAGATTGATTCACAAACCTCGGAGATAGAGAGCCTATTCAAGAAAAATTCTACTCATCAAAAGGAGTATTCAAGATATAGTCACGCAATAAATTTATAGCCAAACATTAATAACAATTTACATATAATGATCGGGGAGCAGTAGGATCCCAACAACACCATCTCAATGGAAAAGGTTTTTCCAATTGGAAGAGAAGAGTTACAACAACAAAGCACAGAAGAGGAGAAAACTACTCAGGGAGGATGGCGAAGATAGCGATAGACACATCCAAACAGAGGCAAAAAATGACATTTCTGATGACAAATTGGAGCAGCCGCAAAACATTTGGAGATTACCAATCAACGATTATGAAAACTTAGCGTCTTCCATCGAAATAGGTCAAATGGAACTGTTAATGACTCCAAAGACTCTACAAATATTCCTAACGAGATTATGTTACTGCAACAACTACAACCGCATTAAGTAGGATACTGGAAACAAGATTGAAAAGTTTTACATCAGCAACGCATTGTAGCAGAAAGACAAGAAGTAGACCATCACAGTAAATTCAGGGGACATTGGCACTCAACGCCGCCCTACTGCACCTTCTATACTGCCCAGCCAATGGATACATATTTCCATCTCCATATTTCTTAGGCCACTCCCTATCTTCAACATCATATGCTCTTATGGCTAGGATGGATACAAACCAACATGAATATTCTTCTACCTTTCTTACGGCCAAAAGTACTGTTGAATATAGACAAGTTTCAACTCAGTTAAAAATTACCTCATTCTAGATAACTGCCATCCAAAAAATACATGAAGAGAATGTTCCAATTTATTCAACCATACATGAGTCGTTCAAGGGTCAATAACAACAATGTGTTATCACGTATCCTAATTCCTACCACTGTTGAATTCGACATTCATCTGAAAGCCAAAAAACTAGCCAAACTCATCTTGCAAATGTGGATGCTGCTTATGCTGAATTAGTGACATAGAGAGTATTGGCTCAAAGTGGAAAAATTAATGATATTTAAAGAATTGGGAAATATGGTCTATATTACTATTCTAACAGGACCCCAAAATTACGACTTATACTATTTGGCTTATAGAGGAACGAAGAACAACCTCACTTGTGAATCTCACCACAATATAAAAAATTTCAGTTTTTTTCGAAGGGCATTCCAGATTTTTCTCACCCCCTTCTAAACTTAACTCACGACTGATATAGGTCATTTTAAGTGTAAAAAAGATTTTAAAATTCATTCATAAGTTTCTATACGTTCTAACAAAAGACTAGGGCTAAGAAGATGAGAAGAGAAGTTAGGAATTCGAATGATTGGGGCCGGAATCTTGCAATTTTGATTGTCTACCTTCGTCCTAGGTATGTAAGGCTAAACTAAAACATAGAATTGTTCTTCCATGTGCCCCCTTGATAGAGATAGATTGAAAGGTGAAAGTATTGAGTCTCTATGCATGTTTCTTTGAATGTTTTCTTGTAAATTATATGCATTCTATGTATTTTCTTATGTTGATGATTATCATAAACTTGATTTACCGAATAAATACTTTTACATGAGTTATTTCACAAATCCTACATATTACTTAATAAAAGAGTGCATAAATGAACCTAAGGATTGAGTTTAGAGGCTTGACAGCATGATTGTGATTGTGATTATGATTGTGATTGTAATTGTAATTGAGCATGATGATAGGTTGATAGAATTTGATGGTCCTGTGAGTCTTCAAAATTTTCACTCTAAAAATTGTTCTAAATTGAAAGTCCTCCTACGGTGATTATCCAATTCACTCTTGAAAGGTTGATGGGATTGATTTGTCGAATTGTTGAAAGATTGATTTGATAGAATTGATGAGCTGAAAGAGTCCATTAAAAGACTCATTGATTTGTTGATTGAAATTGATCATTTTATGAGCATTGAATCTTGGGAGGATTGTCGAGCACCGAATTAAGTAAGAGTAAGTCCAACTCGAACTCAATAACTATGTCGCTAAACGTAGGAGAGGATTGAAACCGTTAAGCTGAATATTTCCTCTTGATAGGTCCCTAAAAAATAGAGGACTTGATTGATTGGATCCATTATGGGTTGATTCGTTCTTTACCCTGGCAAGTATTGAGCGGTTGTGGCAACATCAACAAGATTATTGTATGATCACTGGCTCATAAGTGATTGTTTTCGGATAAGAGAAACTCTCAAATAGGTTCTTTACTGACAGTACTTCGAATTGATTGGATTGGATTCACACTGGTTTGGATTTGTATTGATTTGTCATTGTCTACTCCTCGTTCTTTCTTTAGATAGACATTTGACATTTGAAATGAGTATTCCTGCATTGATTATTGTTCTACCTATATCTATTTTATTTAGCCATTTTACATACTCGTACATTCCACGTACTGATGTCCATCTGGAATGCATCATTTAATGATGTTGAGGTAGGTACTGGAGATCATCAACAAGCGCATCGTTGAGGATCTGTTGCATTCAGCTGATTCAGTGAGTCCTCCCCTGTTTTCGAAGGATACACATTTATACTTTCATCTAGCTTGAGTTTAGTAGCCTGTCATGGTACCATCCTAGATAGTTTAGATAGAGGTTTCATAGACTAGATTTTGGATTGTTGATTTGGATATCGTCTGACTAGTTCCTTTCATTCTAGTCTCATTCAGTTGATCTGATAGATTTGTTGGCCTTTGTCCTTTGCTTTTGATGGGGTTATTGTTTTATTTGAATTAATCTTGATAAGTTAATGTCTTCCGCTATTAGATTGGGATTGAATGAATGTGATGAAGCCAAGTAGTTCGCTTGGGGACTAGCAATAGTCTATGAGTGTCGGCCATGCCAAGGGTACCCTCCAGGGACATGACAAATCCTCTGTGGATATTCTACCGGTATATTGATACACTATCAGAATCTTTTTTGATACTCCTTCATTGTATTGATACCATATTGGCATCATATAGGATTGGATTTTCTTAAAAAGAAATAAATAAGAAACAAGTTAGATATGATACCGATAGGGTATCACAAAAAAGTCTGCTGCCGTATATTGATACCTTATCGGTATCCTCTATGATACTCTATGATACTCCGTCATTATATGATATCCTACCAGTGTCATATAGGGTGGGTACTGACGTCAGCATGATGTCAACATGCGAATTTCAATAGTAGACAAATTGGGGGTGGAGGGGGGGGGGGGGTGGACTTACTAATTGTAATTAATTAGGGGGCATAAATGTAAGAGAATATATAGATATAAATAAGGGTTGTTTACATCCCTATTCATTTTTAGAGTTTATATTACATGAATGTGTCAACATAAAATATTTACCACCAAATGTCTATATATATATTTTTTTTTACAAAAGTGTGCATGTGTGACTCAAATTCTAAATAAAAAAAATTAACATATCAAAATAAGACGGAAACGTTATTGGTGATATTGTTGGTATTTTTTGGTTATGTTGGTGATATTGGTGATTTTTTGTGATATTTGTTGGTGATATTGTTGACATGTACACTTTTGTAAATAAAAAGTTAAGTTTGTAAATATAATATGACACATCACAAAAATGTAATAAATGCTCTTAAATGGTTTTTTCTTGCAATTTTAGTATAAATAATTTGATGTAAAGAAGTGTGAGCTTAGTTTTCCCTAATATTTATATGGTTACCCTTATTTAGAAAATCAACTATTAAATTTCAAATTTGTACTTTAGCATTAAAAATATTTAATCACTTACTGATCAAGATTAAGTGCCTCTTTGGATCTTTAAGATAGTTACAATTTATCTCATTAAATTGGTCAATAAAATTAATTTGTTGACATTTTCTAACATATGACAATCTATCAAAATTTTTTAACTTTTAATAACAATAATATGAGCTTCAAGTATTATTTTTGTAAGAACATTATGAAAAAACTATCTATTTAAAGGAATTCCCCTCTTAAATTAAAAAACACCAAGCTTCTTTATTCCTTAATTTATTTTATCAATGGATTCTTCAAAACAAGAATTTATCAAGTGAGCTTTTTTTTTTCTTTGGAAGAACAAAATAAGTTTCTATCAAAGTTTTGTGAGGAGTTTGACCAATTGATAGAAGAGGGTAATTTTTATTTCTATCTTGATTTACTAGCTTGGAAATATTGGTTAATATTCAAATAGAATAATTTTAGCTTTCTCATTTGAAATTCTAGTTGTGTTGCAATTTTTTTTTCAGATTAATTAATAGTTATTGTATTTTTCGTATCTTGATTTGTTGAAATATGCTTTAATATTTTTCATGATCAATTTCAGTTTGTATCTATATTATAAGGTATAAGAAGTAAAATAAAAAAAAAATCTGTATTTTTGGAATTTATGGTATGCCGATGTTATTTGAACCTAACAAGTCATGGCCATCATCAAAGAATATAGTGCAGCGGATGAGGCTACTCCTTCCTTAATCAGAAGTTTCAGATTCGAGCATTGGAAATGGAAAAATCCTTGGTAAGGAGTGCTTCCCCAAATGGGGCCCTACGCGTCAAGATTCGGGATATAATCGGGCTTCAACATGGACACCGAACATCAGACAGAATTTTTTTTTAAATACTTTTGAGTTTTGTGGACCAAAGTTCCTCACTAGGCTGTCAACACGATCTTCCATGCACCCTTTGGAATCTTTTTCTATGAACCCAATTTTTGTTCTACCCTAAAATAAAGCATAAAAATTAAAAACTCAAAACGCGTACAACTATAAGTTTTTGCTTTTTTATTCTAATTTATTATTATGGGATACTCACACTAAGGTTTAATTATTCAAATAATAATCCGTTCTGTAATTTTATAAACTACTTAAGTATTTTTTTTGTTTCTTCTTTCAATTTATTTCATTCATGCATCTTAATTTACGGAAAACTTATATGATTGAGAAAGATAAATAAATCTATGACCTTAAGCATATCAAAACATTTATACGACTATATAAAGAAATTAAACTTGTCATCATAAATATATGTTATAATTATTGTGTGATTATAAAAAATTCTAATAAAAGTAAAATGAAAAACTTAACTTAAATTATTTTTTAAATTTAAAAATAAGGATAAATAACTCCTATCCTTACCTTCCTTAATATTTATTTAGATCATATCAAATATTTTTATGAAAAAAAAATGCTACATCTTTTATTAACGTATCAAGAATATGCTTCAGTTGCCGAGTATGATTTGTATAGTTTCAAAGTTTGAAGCCGGAGCCTCACATCACAGAACGACTAACATCTCGCCCGATAGTAATAGCTTCCTCCTCTCACCGTCCCTCTCTTATAATAACTATATTTTCAAATCAACTTCAAAGAATAAAACTTGTTCAGAAATATCGTAACGAAAGAAACATACAAGGTTGTAATGTGCCTGGCAACATGCAAGACAATGTCTAGCCAAAGACCTGAGGGCCTAGGGGGACCCTTAATCCATTTACTACAATTTTCCCAATCATTTAACTCTTTGACAAATAAGTTCCCTTTTCCTCCTTTTGAAGAAAGTAATATCATTCTAGTTTGTCCAATATAATATCATTTGTATCCTTTGATTTAACGTGTCATTTAGCTTTCTATATCTCAAGGGTATCATGTTTTTCTTTTTTGGGTCAATCCAAGATCATCTCATATATATGTTGTATCTTTTACTTTTTCACTTTATCAATTGTATCGCAGACATCAAAATTTTAGGCGATTCTATCAGATGAGTTCTATTTTAATTAGGATTTTTTGGAGGCTACTTTATCCTGAGCTCTAATTCATACCTATATAAAGGGTATTATATTCCCTTGAAAAGACATCTCGAATATCGCATAAATTCTGAATATTCCTAAAGAGATCAAAATATGGCAGACTTTTCTTGATAGTCAAATACTTCAAGAAGAATATAATCAAGTCAAAATCATCCTACGTTCGAGAAATACGTCATTAACGGCCCTCGAATCATGGAGAAATCTAAGGAGAGAAGAATCAAGGGAGGAACAGATTTGTATCCATAATGTTTATCAATAAAATTATGTTTTTCGTATTTTATTTGTGATTGCAATTTATTTGCCATCACTTTAAAATTTGTTGCAAACAAGTAGAAAATAGACTTCTTATTTGTAATTGCAGTTTATTTAACTTACTTTTGTTCTTAGTTAGTCATAAAAATAATGATTTATTTCTATTTTAAACTTTAAAATGCACATTTTATTCTTAATGAATTGACTTTTAGCGACACATATATTTATGACTTATTTTAGAATACAAATTTTAAATTTTTTCTTTCTATTAAAGTAACTCGTATAAATTATTTTATTTCACAAATTGGAGTGTACTGCCCAACAAACAACTAGCATATCATGTAGAATAAGGGGCAGACATGTGTCACCAATAAGGAATGCCCAATGGGTTTAGTGGAATCAACTAGTCTCAAAGATGTGTTCGATGAAGATCGACCTTTGATTAATTAGTCTCTCAAACCATAGAATGGTTGTCTAGGTGGAAACCTATGGCTCGAAGATAAGGAAGTATTCATGTTCCCATGATGCGGCACTTTAAGATTTTTCTTATTTCATTACGAAATGATCTTGAATTTGAAATAAGGGACATGCATGACCTCAAATATGGTCTACGTGCACTAGCAAACTAGCAAATTAAAGGTTCATAATAGACCATATAATTAATTGTAGGGTGATGGAATTGTAGAGGACACTGACTACGATGGTTTCGTACAAAGGGTACCCCATAGAAAGAATGTGGAGTGGGTGAATTTTCGTGTTGGAGGGCATTTCACTAACATGGTTCAAACTATATCGGAAGAAGTTGAAGGGGGTTAATATATGTACATATACGTAAAAAATAATTTTAATCATATACTCCCTTCGTTCTGTTATATTAAATTAATTTTTAAAGTTTTTTTCATGGTTCAAAATAGTTGAATTGTTTAAAGTTCAAGAGGAATGTTTGGAACTTCTTTTCATATTTTGTCCTTTCATTTTTATTGAAGTTTTTTATATTTTCTAAGGAAAAAAATTACATTATTTGCGAAGTTACATTTATGATTTCATAAAGCGTAATAGTGAAAAGTATGGTTTAAATTTATGTCTTAAAATGTTTTTTTTTAATATGTGTGTATCTTCTTACAAATTAAGATAAAGTGGGACGAATCTGGAGGGAGTATAAACAATACTCTATGTGACACCATTTTCTTTTTACCCTTTCATTAATGAAATGATTCTCAGTCACACAAATATCTAAAAATAATTTAGACCACAAAATTTTAAAAATCTTTCTTTTTTTCTTATACACCATGCGAAGTTAAACAATGCCACATAAAATAAAACCAAAAAAATAATATAATTTTCCATCAAAAAAGGTTCGAATAAATCTTCTGAGCCCTTACTAGCTCCGCCTTACACCAACACTTGTCGCATAGCTTAGATTATTTTTGATTTTGAACATAGCAAATGAAATCATTGTTGATATTGACTATTGTTTATGTGGTTAACACATGCTGGATACTTAGTTCATCAATGATAAAACGAATAATATTATCTTTCCAAAAAAAAAAAAAAAATATATTGTCTGACAAGGTCAATTATAGAGTATGGATATGAAAAAGTCTAAGTAAATTGGTTTACTTTTAAGCAGTACAGACAGAAAATGCATCACAATATCAGGTATAGTTGCTGAAATTGAAATCTTTTGACCAAGTCCTTGAGATGCCATTTTAATTGGAGGGATAATTATTTAAAGACAACTATGAGTATATTTTATGTGTGTATGTAGGTATACATATCGCTGCGACGAAACTTCTGTTTGATCATAAATTTTAAAGTTGAAATTTAAATTTATGTTTGGACGTTTCTTTTATTTGGAAAATAAATTTAAGGTTTTGCGATCAAGTGGAAGTAATTTATTCTAAAAACTTGCTTATTAGACCCGATTTTGAAATCGAATCAAATAAATATTTGAAAATAAATTTTATAATTTGTTCAAAAATCTATGGCTAAAATCTAGCTTAATTGTTTGTCTTTTTTTTTTTTTTTGGTTCTGTTTTAAAAGAATGACTTTTACCCTTTTGACAACTCTTTAAATTTAATTTTTCACATGATATATTTAAGTCACGAGATTAAATATATTTTTACATATTCAATATATTTTCAATTTAAGACCACAAGGTAAGAAAGGTTAAATAAACCAAATAAATAAATTAAAATTTAAAAATTACTATTTTAGATAGAATAATCAATTATTATGTTTGGCTCGATTATGATCTAACTAATATTGTATAAATTCAGCTAATGAAGAGCAAAGTAACTAATTTTGTGGTGAATTAGGACGCACAACTTTAAAAAAAAAAAAACTTTATATTTAGAAAATACATAAAAAAATACTATAAGCCATCATAATTAATGATCTTAAATGTTTTTTAAAAAATAAATAATATATCATGATCAAAAAAAGCATCTTTTGCCTCTTCAAATAGTGGTCACTAAAACAAATAAATTGAAATAAAAAGATAGATATGTATTTTCATATAATAATTCATAAATACACGAAGTACACTCTTTATTTCAAGTGTTTAATTCCATTTCATCATAAAAATACTCACTTTTTTGGAATAATTTTTTTATTCGAAAATCATTATTTGATCATAAAAATTTCAAATTTAACTTGAACTTGAATTTTAAATTTGAAAAATAACTTATAACTTACAAATAAAATATATTCTTTTTTCAAATAAATATAATTGAACACATTTCTATCTTCAATTTATTTTTTTTAAAAATAAGATAAAAATATATTTTATTTCTGTGGTGCCTACCGAAAACAACAACAACAATATATTCAACGGAATCCCACAAGTAGAGTCTGGGGAGGGTAAAATGTTCGCAGACGTTATCACAACCTCATAGAGATAGAGTAACTATTTCCGAAAAACCCTCGTCTCAAAAATCAAGTCATATAAGCAGAAGATACTAAATATGGAAAAAAGGAAAAATAAAAGGAAAAAATGACTAATAATAAAAAACAAATGATAATATGTAAATACGATAAAATAACAAATATAAGACGGATAATAACAATGCAAAATATAAAGACATGACTAGTTCTACTAATCTAGGAGAGGCGCCTATCCAAAAGATGCGAGTAAATTCCACATGCACTTTTTAAGAACATTTCAATTGAAAGCCTTTGAACTTACGACTCTTACTATAACAAAAGTTGGTTAAAATGATCTCTTCTACTATTTTTTTTAAAATATAATTTTATAAAGCTAACTTTCTAATCAGAAACATTATGTAAATTAAAGTTTCACGTTTCATGTTGAGAGTATCAAAACTTTAAATTTAATGATGAAGTTACGAACCAATTCTCAAAAGAATACGTTATACTAAAGGTTTCTCAAATACTCAAAACAAAAGAAAAAGGAAAGGACATTTCTCCTTCAATTTGACTTTGCTTGTTTTGATCACTTTTGAATAAGGTAAATTTCATCATCAAAATAATACGGTGCAGTAGATAGAGCAGGAGCGGAGCCATTCTTGATCGAGGGGTTGAGCGACACCTGTTGAGAAGGAGAAGACTAATGACAAGCTAATGGGGAAGTGTTAGTACTAATCATGTTTAGTTAGAATAATAAAGGGTTAGTTAGAAAACAGTTATTAGTTGGTTAATTACTGTATAAATACACTTACTTCTCCCCTTTCTGTTGTAACAAACTTACAGATATTTTGAGCTCCTTCTACAGAGCTCCTAATTGGAGAAAACCTCTTCCTCTCAATCTCTTCTCTCATTCTAATAGCTAGATTCTATCATGGTATCAGAGCACTGATCCAAAGTGCTAGATTCAAGCTTTGAGAAGCTGAATCACAAAGAGAAGAAAAGAAGAAGTAGAAGAAGAAGCTGCGGCAGAAGTGTAGATTTGGGGATTCAACTCAGAAAAGCTAATTTGACCTCAGAAGTGCTGAAATGGCTACTGAAAATGTCCATGCAACATCAGGAACTAGCAATTTTAGTCGTGTGGAGATAGACCACAACCATCCGCTGTATCTCTTCCCTGCGGACACTCCAGGTAGTTCGTTAATTTCGGTTCAGCTAACAGGCTCTGAGAACTATGCATTATGGAGTAGATCCATGACCATAGGGTTGTTAGGCAAAAGCAAGTTAGGGTTTATTGATGGAAGACATTCGAAGGAGATGTTTGATGCATCTCTGCATGAACAGTGGGAGAAAGTTAATGCAGTGGTCTTGTCTTGGATCATGAACTCAGTGGGAAAGGACCTATTAAGTAGCATTATCTACGCCTCAAATGCACACAAGGTATGGTTAGATTTGAAGGAAAGGTTTGATACAGTTAATGGATCAAGAATTTTTTATCTGCATAGAGAAATTGTCACTCTAGGACAAGGAGTCATGTCTGTAGCTGAATATTTTTCAAAATTGCGAAACTTATGGGATGAATTTGATGCCCTTATGCCTTGTCCTGGGTGTAATTGCACTGAATCGAGAAGTTATGCTCAACATCATGGATACCAGAGATTGTTACAGTTCCTTATGGGACTGAATGAGACCTACAGTCAGTGTAGGAGTCAAATTTTGATGATGTCTCCCATACCTACTCTAAACAAAGCTTATTCTATGGTGATTGATCATGAAAGTCAGAGAACAATTGCTAGTGTAGCTAATGTGGTAAGTGATAAACTAGAAGGATCTGTATTTTTCAGTCAAAAGGGAGGACCAGGTTCTATCAATAACACTCAAGGAAGAGGAAGCAATGTGGGATCTCAAGTCACTCCCAACAGTGGGAATTCAATTTTGGGAAATACTCATTCAGGGGGAAGGGCTAACACTAATGGCAACTGGACAAGTAAGCCTATGTATAACCCCAACTATAAGAATCAGAAGAAGATGCCAGTGATTTGTGAGCACTGTGGCTATAATGGCCACACAAAGGACAGGTGCTACAGACTCATTGGCTATCCACTAGACTGGCCCAGAAGCAAGAAGAAGATAGGAGTCCAATATGCCAATCTAGCAGAAAGTAATCAGGAAGAGTGCAATCAACAGACTACAAATCAACTACCTCCCTATTTTACTCAGGAGCAATATCAGCAAATTATTCAGCTGTTGAACAAAGGTGCTGAAGGAAATCAGACAACTTCTACAGCAAATGCAGGTATTGTTATTAACACATCCAATCCTAAGTGGATAATAGATTCCGGAGCTACAAATCACATGATTTCAAGCTCTGAACTGTTACATGAGTGCAAAAGGATTCCAGAATATGCACATAGCTATGTACATTTACCTACAGGTGATCAAGCTCAGGTTACTCACACTGGGAAAGCACATGCATTGAGAGAACAGTCAGTGTCTAATGTTCTGTTTCTTCCAAATTTTAAATGTAACCTGTTGTCAGTATCTAAGCTCACCAAGGAGTTGCAATGTTCAGTGAACTTTTTCCCTGACTTTTGCATATTCCAGGATCTCTGCAATGGCATGGTGAGAGGGATTGGTAGAGAAGATCAAGGATTATACATTCTCAAAGGAAGTACTTCAAATTCACAGGCATCTCATTGTACAGTGAATAAAACTAGTAGATCAACTCAAACAGCTCCTACATCCATCTCTCTATGGCATAGAAGATTTGGACATGCACCACCAGAGATCATCAGAAAACACAGAGCTCTTCAACATATTGTTCCTGAAGATCACAAGTGTACAGTTTGTCCTTTGGCTAAGCATACTAAACTTGCCTTTCCTTTAAGTAATTCTAGCACTCAATCAGCTTTTGAACTACTTCACTGTGATATTTGGGGTCCATATAGGGTCCCCACCTACAATAACAAAAGATTCTTTGTTACCATTGTTGATGATTACACTAGATTCACTTGGGTGTTCCTTATTCAATTCAAGTCTGAAGTATTGGTTGTTCTTAAAGATTTCTTTACAAAAATACATAACTACTTTTCTACCTCTGTAAAAGTGCTGAGAACAGACAATGGTTGTGAATTCCTTAGCACTGAATTTCAATCACTTTTGTCTACTCTTGGCATTAGTCATCAAACCTCATGTGTATATACTCCTCAGCAAAATGGAGTGGTAGAAAGAAAACATAGATCTATACTCCAAACAGCTAGAGCTCTTAGGTTTCAGGCTGCAATTCCCTTGAAGTTTTGGGGTGAGTGTGTTCTTACAGCAGTCTATCTGTTGAATAGAACTCCATCTAGAGTCATTAAGTTTCTGTCTCCTTTTGAACTTCTTTTCAAACATCCTCCATCACTGAGTCATCTCAGAGTATTTGGCAGTCTTGCCTATGCATCAAACACAAAAATCTTAGACAAGTTTTCCCCTAGAGCTATTCCCAGTGTTTTCATGGGATACTCTTTGACACAAAAGGGATATATTCTCTATGACATTCATTCAAAATCCTTCTTTGTCAATAGGAATGTAGTCTTTGTGGAGTCAGTCTTTCCTTTCCTCCATCTTACATCATCTGGGACACCCTTATTTCCAGTCCTAGACTTATCAATGACTAATGATCATCCATCATCCTTGTCCATCTCTCCTACTAATCTTACTGAAAGAGAGACTCCTGAATCTGATTCCACTTCAGATCTCCCAGAATCTAATCAACCTTCTTCACCTCCTCTTAGAAGATCTTCCAGACTCAAACATCCACCCATATGGATGCATGACTATGTGCATTCATCTACTGTTACAAGTCCATATCCTGTGTCTTCATATATTACATATTCCAATATAACTCCTACCTATCAACAAGCTCTGGCAGCTTACTCCTCTATTGTAGAACCAACCTCCTTCCATCAGGCTTCTCAGGATCCCCTTTGGATTCAAGCAATGCAATCTGAAATTGCTGCCTTGGAAGAGAATAATACTTGGTCTCTGGTTGATCTCCCTGCTGGTAAAACACCTATTGGATGTAAGTGGGTATACAAGGTAAAATATCAAGCTTCAGGGGCTGTTGAGAGATACAAAGCCAGGCTGGTAGCAAAAGGATATAGCCAGAAGGCTGGCCTAGATTACTCAGAAACCTTTTCTCCTGTTGCTAAGATGGTGACTGTTAGAACATTGGTAGCACTTGCTGCATCATGTCACTGGTCCATTTACCAAATGGATGTACACAATGCCTTTTTGAATGGTGATTTGATTGAAGATGTATATATGACTATTCCTGAAGGGTTTGCCAGACAGGGGGAGACTCAGAAGGTCTGCAAACTCAACAAATCATTGTATGGTCTTAAGCAGGCCCCTAGGCAGTGGAACAAGAAACTAACAGATGCTCTTTTACAAATGGAGTTTATCCAGAGTCACTATGACTACTCTCTCTTCACAAGGTCAGTTGGTAAAGAAAAAATAATCATCTTGGTATATGTAGATGATTTACTTATCACTGGAAGCAATGAAGATCTTATAGGACAGACAAGGAAAGAACTGCAATCACTATTCAAAATGAAAGATCTAGGTGAGTTGAAATTCTTTCTGGGAATAGAAGTAGCAAGGTCACAGGAAGGAATTATCATGTGTCAAAGAAAGTATGCACTAGAGCTAGTGTCTGAAACTGGATTGAGTGGAGCCAAACCAGCTGCAACACCCTTTGAAATAAATCAGAAACTCACATCAGTTGAATATGACAAGTATGTTTCAAGGACAGAAGAAGATGAAGATGAAGAAGTCAGTGATCCTTCAGTATACCAAAGGTTAGTAGGAAGATTATTATATCTAACCATGACCAGGCCAGATATTGCATTTGTAGTCCAAATGTTAAGTCAGTACATGCACAGTCCCAAAAGATCTCACTTGGATGCAGCATTGAGAGTTGTGAAGTATGTCAAAGGAACACCAGGTTTAGGGATATTCATGCCTGCCAAAAGCACAAGTCAGCTGGAAGCCTACTGTGATTCTGACTGGGGAGCATGTGTGGAGACAAGGAGGTCTGTGACTGGTTATATTGTGAAGTTTGGAGGTGCTTTAGTGTCTTGGAAGTCAAAGAAACAAGATACCATCTCCAGAAGTTCAGCTGAAGCAGAATTCAGGAGTATGGCATCTTGCACAGCTGAAATTATATGGCTCACAGGACTGCTTAAGGAGTTGGGAGTGCAAGTGCAACAACCTGTTGAACTAAGGTGTGATAGCAAGGCTGCAATTCAAATTGCAGCAAATCCTATATTCCATGAAAGAACAAAACATATTGACATTGATTGCCATTTTGTGAGAGAAAAAATAAACCAAGGACTGCTCAAAACCAACCATGTATCTACCAAAGAGCAGCTGGCTGATATACTTACAAAAGCATTGGGAAGAACTACACATGAGTATTTGCTGAGTAAGCTGGGACTGAAGAACCTCTTCAAGCCATTAGCTTGAGGGGGAGTGTTGAGAAGGAGAAGACTAATGACAAGCTAATGGGGAAGTGTTAGTACTAATCATGTTTAGTTAGAATAATAAAGGGTTAGTTAGAAAACAGTTATTAGTTGGTTAATTACTGTATAAATACACTTACTTCTCCCCTTTCTGTTGTAACAAACTTACAGATATTTTGAGCTCCTTCTACAGAGCTCCTAATTGGAGAAAACCTCTTCCTCTCAATCTCTTCTCTCATTCTAATAGCTAGATTCTATCAACACCCTTTCGTTGGAAAATTAGATTGTATATATTTAATAAATATTTATACAAGTACCGACACCTCTTTACACAAATTAAATGTTTAATGTAATGGTCGAAGAATTACAAAAATTGTTTGAGGTCTCATATGTTCTATCCTTGGTAGCAACATGTATATTTTTATTTGACACCCCTTATTGAAAAATCTGACGTAACGCGAATCTAGAGTAATCGAGCTTCAATTCGAATTAAATAAAGTCAAATTAAATGACATATTTATATATTATGTATTATATTTTTCTATATATAATAATAATTTAACTCTAAAATAACTTTTAATTACACAAACATTCATGACTTATTTTAAATTTTAATTTTCAAAAATATTTTTAAATATTTATTTTCTTCTTAAATTTTGTGTCAATATAAAATACAATTACTCAATGTATTGAAAGTTGATGGAGCTGGCACGGCAGGACATGTGCAAGATTGGAAACATAGGGCACCCAGAAATTGTGGACGTGGCTCCCTTGTTTTTTACCGTTTAAATTTTTATTTTATTTTTCAAAGTCTATCCAGATATAATTCTTTAAAAAAATTATCCTTCCGTCCGTCATTAGATTTCATGTAATATTTCTTCATATATTGGCCAATTTTATATAACAAAAAATAAAATAACCGTCTAAAATTTATAATAATGGCCCATTAAAAATTACCAAAATCCCCTTCGAAGAGAGATGTGCGTATAATGCGTCTTCTGATGCTCGGATGAAAAATCTGAGGCCGGATTCATGATCATCACGACAAATTGAGTGGGGAAAAGGTCTCGGTCGATTTTTAGAGCGACCGAGTCAAAAGATAATCTTTCGTTCCAAAACGAGAAACAGTGAGAGTTCGCGACAGAGCCACATCGCGCACGCATCAAGAAGAGTGACTTATGTTTTTCCTAAATTTTTCGACGGGGTTGAGAAAACTCGATTGGGAGGAGTTTTGCCAAAAATGAGCTATACGCAATCAGTCCGCTTTGCGGCTGGAAATTTTTAAAATTTGGAAGGGCATTCTAGTCCATTCCTAGCATCTTCTAAAACCCATATACGATTAATATTGGTCGTATTCGTGAAGAAAAAGTTCAAAAAACCCATTCTAAAATTCTATTCCTAGCAAAATTCACCAAGTTAGGGCTTGAGAAGAGTTGAGGTTGAAGAATTAAGAGGAGATTCTACGAGGGATTGTTGTTAGCAATCATCCCAGGTATGTAAGGCTAACCTAAAACATGGGATTGTTATTCCATGTGCCCCCTTTGAGTAAATTGAGTCTATGATTGAAGATGAGGAGTTATATGTGAAAATCCTTGAGTAGTTTACTGAGATTCTTCTTAATTCATGCATTTTTCTTAAATTGATGATCATCATAAACTTGATTTACTGCATACGTTGTTTCAAGAATGATTTTACAAAATTCTATGTCTATTGTACTAAAGAATGCAAGAATGAGCTTAGGGGATGAGTCTAGAGCTTTGACGATAATGATGTTTGTGATGTTGTGATTGTGGTCTAAATTGATGA
This sequence comes from Solanum rostratum, assembly GCA_029948455.1. Lineage (NCBI taxonomy): Eukaryota > Viridiplantae > Streptophyta > Magnoliopsida > Solanales > Solanaceae > Solanum > Solanum rostratum. Next base: position 7,159,212 of record CM057053.1, on the reverse strand, counting down.
GAGTCTTGATGATGATGTTGATGAGAGTGATATCCACGAGTCTTAAAACTTGAAACTAAATTCTAAAAGAATGTTTCGAGTCCACGATGTTGATGTTCATGTTGATGATGTTGATGTTGATGTACTATGTCCCGATGGGACCTATGATGATGATGTTGATGTTAATGTTGATGTATTATGTCCCTATGGGACCGATGATGATGATGTTTTATGATCATGTCAAGTTCTGGGAGGAGTATTGAGCACTGAAATGGGTGAGAGTGAGTCCCACTCGAACTCATTAACTGCGTGGCCCGCGTAGGAGAGAGGATTGAACCGCCATTCAGATGTTTCCTTGTCCCAAAAGAGGACATATGTTTTTCTTGTGGATCCACTGATGGTGATGTATGTGGCAACGACATCGCTTCGTTGTATTATCACTGGCTCATAGGTGATGGTTGTCGGTTTGAGAAACTCATTCTCACTGATAGGACTCTGATGTTGATATGATGGTATGCGTCTTGATGGATGTTGACGATTTACCGGTATTGGTCCTTCGAGTTGAGTTGAGTTGAGTCGAGTTTCCTTGAGATGAGTCTTATGTATTGATGATGTTGAGATGAGACGTTAATGAGTCATTTGTCTACTATTTATTCTTGCTTTAGATAGACAATTGACATTCCGATGGATGAGATGTTGAGTTGATATTATCCCTATACTGTTATATTTGTACTGTTACATTCAACCATCTTACATATCATATATTCCACGTACTGACGTCACTCGGCGGTGCATTGTTTCATGATGCAGATATAGGAATTAGAGAACTTCTGCAGATACATCGTTGAGGTTCGAAGATTCTGAGTTCAGTGATTGGTGAGCCCTCCTTGCTATCTGGAAGAGCCTTTTTGTTTTCAGCTATTTATTTTTATTGAGTTGGGTAGCCATGACCTGTCATGATACCTTCTTAGACTGTCTAGTTGAGTTGAGTTAGAGGCTTCAGAGACATGAGTTGAGATTTGATGTGGGGTCTTTCCCTCTTAGAGTTGAGTTAGTAATGCTATTTACTTATCATCAATGTTGAGACAGAGTTTATTGGCCACTGGCCCTTCTTATTGACGTAGCTCACTACCTTATTTTATTTGTTTCCGCTATACTTGATGTTGGACGACTGCCTTGAGATTGAGTAGTTCACTTGGGGACTAGAAATAGTCTCTGAGTGCCAGCCACGCCTAGGGTACCCTCCCGGGGCGTGGCAAATAATTTATAAGATTTTACATTATAGTCTAATATCTTTCATAAAATTTTAATTTGCTAAAAAAAATTGAGTTGTAGTAGAAGTTTCATAAGTTACTAGAAAAATAAAAAAAGTTATTTTCAAAATAGTTATTTCAAGACCGTCTCAACAAGTTTGGGATGTAAAGCCAAATTTCATGGAGAGGTTTTATTATTCTTTTTAGTTGTCATATATATATATTGAATAGCTTGTAATGACCCGTTAGGTTATCTAAAAAAAAAATTAGTCCTCGTATTTTCTTAAAATATCCTTCTCGTGAATTTTAAATGGGTATGTTGGACCATTTGATACTACGATGGTTTAACTTATGGGTAAATTTAGACAATTAGATTAATTGGTGGACCAAAGGGTTAAGTTACTTAAGTACCATTTAATCTATTTATTAAAATAATAAATTAGTGGGGTTAATATTTTACTCCACAACCTAAGCAACAGAGAAAAGAAAAGAGGAGAAAATTGTGCGGCAAAAGGGAGGAGCGGATCTCCAAATTCCTCTTCAGGTAAAGAAAGATTTTTAACTGAGTATAGATAGGTATCATATTAAGTAGTAGAATTGTGATAATTAAGGGGGATAAATGACATGATTTTAAAAATATATATGTATATATATTTATAGATGCAAACGGCTGCATCCATTTGAGGATGAGAAAAAGCCACGCGTGCAATTTGCTGCAAATCTACATCCAATTAGAGATGCAATTTGCTGCTGCAGCAATTTCTATCCCCACTTTATCAATTATTAAATTAATAAAGGGGAGGCAGTGTTGCACTATAGATACTATGGAAATTATTTACTAACAATTCTTTTAAGTGATTATTAAAAAAATATATATATAATTCATATGACAATTACTTATGCATATTAAGTCACTTAGGCACGTCTTTTCAGTTGTACAGTCCTGCTTAGTGCTTTTGAGTTCTTCGTTCAGGCGTTGTAACCACTAAGTTGTGGGCTTGGGATGTGCATATATTTTGTACTAATATTGGGGGTTTGTATTATATGAGTAACCATTAAAATTATATTAATTGGAGGATTTAAGACTTACCCCTAAGCTTGAAATTTTGGGAATTGACTATAGAATCGAACGAGTTTGGGTCTAGGTTAGACATATAGTAATATGGGCATCATTGGACTCCTTGTGATGAATACGTTTTGTTCTTGATAGAGGATTTTCATTGTGGGAGTTGAATTCAAGATTTGGTCTATTCGGTAGAAGTGTTCGGGTGCGGTTTCGACATCGAGGTAGGTTTGGCTATCCTTCTTTGAGATTGGGATTGAGTTATTGAATATTCTTATGTTGTAATCTATGGGATGAGATCATATCGTGTGTTGAGTTGATAATTTTTATTGTGTTGCTTCGAGAGCATGTGAATTCTAAATTGAGAATAGTGCGAATATGACATGTTGAGAAAGGGAGAAAATTTGTGCTTATTGAGAAGAATGTTGTTTCCATAATTGTGTCTTGCTTGCATGCATCTTCATACTACATATCATGGCATTTTTGGGAAGTTGTAAATGGCGAATTTTTATCATGAGTCCTTGACCACGGGCACTTGGGTGGCAAGGTAGTTGATATATTGTGATTGAGGTATATGGCCTGCGAGGTCCCCATGGGTCCCCTTAGTCTGGGAGCCTTAGCTCGACGGGGGTGTATACGACAGGCTGTGCGACGGTCTTGATACCACCTTGCATTGCATTGCACTGCACGATATTGCATACCATTTTATTTTACTTCTTGTGGTTGTTTTGGTTGGCTTATGTGAGATTATATGTTTACCTTGCTGGTGCGATCCTATATAAATTGGCGGCACCGATACCAGACTGATTTTTCTGTTGCAGGTGGAAGCGTTCCTAGATTATTTCACGGTTTATTCAATTTCTAATTCCCAGTCGGTTAAACCTACTGGGTACATATTATGTGTACTCACCCCTACTCCTTTCTCCCCCGCAGATTCTCGTCAGGATTATCCACGTGGTAGTTGAATTGCTCGTGCACTTGGTTCATACCAGATCTAGTGGTGAGACTCAGGGCTTCGAGCTTCCATTGGATTCTATCTTAGATTTTTAGTCTTTATTTCGATCCGAAGACTGAAATACATTTATTTATTTAATTAGTTATTAGATGCTCTTTATACTCGTGACACCAGGTTTTGGGATATTATATTTTTATGTGGTGACTATTTATTTCTTGTTGGGATTGGAATTAAGTGGTCTTTTAGTCATGACCCCATTTCGAGTCGTGACAAGTTTGGTATCAGAGCTCTAGGTTCACTGGTCTCATGAGTTAAAGAGCAGGGTGTCTAGTAGAGTCTCGCGGATCGGTACATAGACGTCCGTATCTATCTTTGAGAGGCTACGGGATGCTTGTTAGAAGAAATCCTCTTTCCATTGATTCATTTCGTGCGATTTGTTCATACTCAAGTTTTGTACTTTTCTAATCTATTCTTCCTGCACAGATGGCGAGAACTAGAGCTAGAAACACGGAAGATGAGTCAGTACCTGCTGTCCAAGTCCCCGCTAGGGGGCGAGGTAGAGCTCGTGGCAGAGCTAGAGGTCGAGGTCGAGCTAGAGGAGCAGCACCAGTCCGAGGTCAAACTAGAGGGGCTTCACCTGAGCCTATTGCTGACCCAGTTCATGAGCACGAGGAGCAGACTGAGGACCCAGTTCAGCCTCCGGCATCCTTAGAGGGTACACCAGTATTACAGGAGCTATTGATTCGATTGTTGGCAAGGTTGGAGGATGCCCCTGCCTCTAGTGATGTTCCAGGTACCTCAATTCCTACTATACCGGTTGGTCCTTCACATCCAGCTCAGGGACCTAATATGGGATTTCAGACCCTGAGTCCATTTTCAATGCCTTCTATTGCACCCCCGAGGTTTTCAGCTCCACCAGTTTCTGCCAGTGTTGCTATGTCCTTGTCTGAGCAGAAGAGCTTTGAGAGATTTGTGAGATTGACTCCTCCCAAATTTGATGGTACCGCTGGGGATGGGGCATATGACTTTCTACAGAGTGCCAGGATCGATTGTTTAATTTGGGCGTTCTGGAGGCTCACGGAGTGGCTTACACCTCTTATCAGTTCACAGGTATGGCTAGAGAGTGGTGGAGATCGGTTATGGCCCGGAGGCCAGTTGATGCTCCAGCGATGGATTGGGGGCAGTTTACTGAGATCTTTCTTGAGAAGTTTGTACCATACAGCCTTCGTGATAGACGTCGTGATGAGTTCGATAGGTTGGAGCAGGGTTCCATGACTGTGACCGAGTACGAGGCACGATCCATGAGTTATCTCGTTATGCCATGACTAGTATTCCTACAGAGTTTGAGCGGATCCGCCGATTTGTGAAGGGGTTCACAAGTTATCTTCAGGAGGCCACAACCTCTCTTGTGTTATCTGGTGGTTCCTTTCAGAGAATTGTTGATCATGCTAGAATGATAGAGGGCATCAGACAGGCCCGACAGGGTGGTGGTAAGAAGTCCCGCTATCACGGTCAGTTTGGCAGTTATGGACCCAGAGACAGAGATTCTCAGAGGCAGGGCGCTCAGGGTTATCAAGGGAGACCAATTCATGCTGCCCTTCCTAATGCAGGTAGTACAGGCAGGTCCGGACCTAGAGGTTGTTATGTGTGTGATGAGTTTGGCCACCATGCCAAGGATTGTCCTAAGCATGCTGCTGCTTCTTTTCCATCGGGGACACAGACGGCCCGACCTGCACCAGCTCCAGCAGCTAGAGGTGCTAGGGATGGAGCTCGAGGTGGTGCTCGTGGTGGATCGCAGGTTAGTGGAGAGCGCCGAGTGTGTTATGCCATTCCAGGCCATACAGAGGCAGAGACATCTGACGCTGTGATTACAGGTATTATTCCAGTTTGTCATCGTTCAGCTTTAGTATTATTTGACCCTAGATCCACCTATTCATATGTATCCACTTATTTTGCTCATGATATTGATGGTGTGTATGAGCCTCTTGATGTGCATATTTCTTTTTCTACACCCGTGGGTGAATCTTTAGTGGTGGATCGGGTCTATCGGGGTTGTATTGTGGTGTTCTCAGGTAGAGAGACCCAGGCTGATTTGATCCTTCTAGACATGCTTGACTTTGATGTTATCTTGGGTATGGATTGGTTGTCCCTTTATCATGCGATCCTTGATTTTTACGCTAAGACTGTGACTTTAGCGTGTCCGGGTTTACCCCAGTTAATGTGGGCAGGTGCTCTCAACTCTTACCTTAAGGGGGTTATTTCTTATGTTCGTGCTTGGCATATGATAGAGCATGGGTGTTTATCTTATTTGGCTCATGTACGTGATATTTCTAAGGAGTCATCTTCTTTAGAGACCATGAGGGTGGTGAGGGAGTTCATGGATGTGTTTCCTACAGATTTGCCAGGTGTTCCTCCAGATCATGACATTGACTTAGCCATTGATTTGGAGCCGAGCACTAAGCCCATATCCATTTCTCCTTATCGAATGGCTCCTGCAGAGCTAAAGGAATTGAAGGAGCAATTAGAAGATTTATTGAAGAAGGGGTTTATCCGGCCTAGTGTGTCGCCTTGGGGCGCGCCAGTGTTGTTTGTAAAGAAAAAGGATGGTACTATGAGAATGTGCATTGACTATCATCAGTTGAACAAAGTGACCATCAAGAACAAGTATCCCTTGCCTCGTATTGATGACCTATTTGATCAACTTCAGGGTGCCTCAGTGTTCTCAAAAATTGATTTGAGGTCAGGGTATCATCAGTTGAAGGTTCGGGAGTCAGACATCCCTAAGACTGCTTTCAGGACTCGATATGGGCACTATGAGTTTGTGGTTATGTCATTTGGGCTGACTAATGCCCCTGCCGCTTTTATGGAGCTGATGAACCGAGTGTTCAGACCTTACCTGGATTCCTTTGTGATTGTATTTATTAACGACATATTGGTGTATTCTAAGAGTGAGGCAGACCATGTTCGCCACTTGAGGGCCGTGCTCCAGAGATTGCGTGAGGAGAAACTGTATGCTAAATTCTCTAAATGCGAGTTTTGGCTTGAGTCTGTGACATTCTTGGGTCATGTGGTGACTAAGGATGGTATTATGGTTGATCCAGCCAAGGTTGCAGCAGTTCATGATTGGGTGAGACCCACTTCAGTGACTGAGATTCGAAGTTTTATTGGGCTGGCAGGTTATTATCGTCGATTTGTGCAGGGATTCTCCTCTATCGCAGCTCTTTTGACTAAACTAACTCAGAAGGGAGTTGCATTTCTATGGACCGCTGAATGTAAGGCGAGCTTCCAGAGGCTCAAGGAGTTATTGACTTCAGCACCTATTTTAGCATTGCTCGAGGAAGGTGTAGCCTTTGTTGTTTATTGTGATGCTTCGGGTGTCGGTTTAGGTGGAGTGTTGATGCAGAAGGGAAGAGTTATAGCTTATGCTTCGCGACAACTGAAGGTACATGAGCGGAAGTACCCTACTCATGATTTGGAGTTAGCCGGGGTGGTATTTGTTTTGAAGTTGTGGAGGCATTATCTCTATGGGGTGCATTGCGTGATCTTTACAGACCATCATAGCCTCAAGTATATTTTCTCTCAGCCTAATTTGAACATGAGGCAGCGCAGGTGGTTGGAGTTGCTGAAAGATTACGATATCTCTATTTTCTATCACCCTGGCAAGGCTAATGTGGTGGCGGATGCCTAGAGCCGAAATCCTTCTAGTATGGGTAGCTTGGCATATCTTAGAACAGATGAGAGGCCTTTAGCTTTGGAGGTTCAGTCTTTGGCTAGACAATTGGTTAGACTTGATATCTTCCCATCTCACAGTGTGTTGGCCTTCGTTGAGGCTAGATCTACATTAATGGATCAGATTCGTGCTCACCAGTTTGATGATGATAAATTATATGTGATTCGGGACAAAGTGTTGAGGGGCGAAGCTAAGTCAGCTTTTCTTGATTCTGAGGGGGTTTTGAGAATTAGTGGGCGCATTTGTGTGCCTAAGGTAGGTGATCGGGTTCGCTTGATATTGGAGGAGGCTCATTGTGCTAAGTATTCCATTCACCCTGGGGTAGCAAAAATGTTTCATGATTTGAAGCAACATTATTGGTGGTATGGGATGAAGAGGGACATTGTGGAGTTTGTGGCTAAGTGTTTGAATTGTCAGCAGGTTAAGTATGAGCATCAAAAGCCAGGAGGTCCGATGCAGCGGATGCCCATTCCCAAGTGGAAGTGGGAGCGTATTACGATGGATTTTGTGACTGGATTACCTGTGACGTTGGGCAAGTTTGACTCTATTTGGGTGATTGTAGACAGGTTGACCAAATCAGCTCACTTCATTCCAGTAAGGACTAGCCATAGTGCGGAGCAGCTAGCTAGGATCTATATACGTGAGATTGTTAGATTGCACGGGGTGCCTATCTCTATTGTGTCAGATCGAGGTTCGGTGTTCACCTCCCGATTTTGGAAGGCATTGCAGCATGGGTTGGGTACACGATTAGACATGAGTTCGGCATTTCATCCTCAGACAGACGGTCAGTCCAAGCGGACCATTCAGGTGTTGGAGGACCTGCTTAGGGCATGTGTGATTGATTTTGGTGCTCGATGGGACCAACACTTGCCCTTAGCGGAGTTTGCTTATAATAACAGTTATCACTCCAGTATTCAAATGGCACCATTTGAGGCGTTGTATGGACGTAGATGTCGATCACCTATTGGGTGGTTCGACTCAGTCACCGTCAAGGCATTAGACATTGATTTGCTCAGAGATGCTATGGAGTGGGTGCGCCTGATCCAGAGTCGACTATTGACAGCCCAGAGTCGGCAGAAAAGCTATGCTGATAGGAGAGTTCGTCCCTTGAAGTTTATGGTTGGCGAGCATGTGTGGTTGAAGATATCACCCATGAAGGGTGTGATGAGGTTCGAGAAAAATGGCAAGCTTAGCCCGAGGTTTATTAGCCTGTTCGAGATTCTTAGGAGAGTAGGTGAGGTGGCTTATGAGCTGGCTTTGCCACCAAGAAGATGCCATATATATACTTGCGAAAATTTGACCTTTAAGTATAGTGTATGACCTTGTTTTTGCCATGCATATGACCATGAAGTTGTCATGCATATGGCTTTGAAGTTGTCATGCATATGGTCCTGCATTTGCCATGCATATTGCCATGTATAGAGTGAATATTTATCATATAGTATTTATGTTCACAAAATAATTTTACGTAGTCATCAATGACATATTTGATGACTAACTAATGACAAACGGAAAATAGTTAAAAGTATTTTTAAAATATCCAACATACTCAAAGTAATGTGGAACTAAGCATTTGTTACCCAAATAACATAGCGTTAATTTCTCCAAATAAAAAAAGTATGTCTAACAAAGAAAAATGTATATTACAATAATTATGCAACAACTTAGTTGCCAATAACAACAATAAATCCAGTAAAATTCTACAAGTGAGGAGGGTAAAATTGTAACACCTCCTAATTCTTTTTACCTAGTCTGGGTAGATGCACAGAGTAAACTGAGAAAAGTTGAAGGAGAAAATTACAAAGGCCATCTACGGCCCGTAGAAGAGGCCTCGTAGAATCCCCAGATGACTTGGTGAAACTATCTAAGTCGGCGGCCCATGTACGAGACAACATACGACCCGTAATATATTTCACAGCCCCTAGATTGGTTTCGTAAGTTGGTGATCCAAGAATCAACTTCTCAGTATCTTGATCTACGAGTTATCAAATGGCTCGTGGAAAAATATATGTCCCGTAGAAGTAGTTTTGTGAATTCAATGACAAATTCTAGTAACTTAAACTGTTGGATCCCTCATCTACGAAAGGTTATCTACGACTCGTAGAAAGGTTTATGGCCCACAAACGGCGTTTCATAGAACCTATTGACAATTTTTTAGAAGGGTATTTTTGTCCATTCCTATCACTTTTAATCAAATCCTTAGTCGTTTTAGACTTAAATAAAGTCCTAAAATAGAACCCTAAGTGTATTTTAACATTCTTCATGCTAGGGATTTCTTGAGAGCACTAAAGGAGGGAGAAACGCAAGGGTTTCTAGTTCAAACACGAAGATTGATTGAAGTCTGACTGTTTCTTCTATTTCCAGATATGTAAGGCTTACTAAAGTGTTGAACTACGTTTGTTCACACACACTATCGCCTACTTGAGTTGAAAATTGAGAATAAGAGTTGAGTTTGCAAATCTTAGTATTCAAATATCGAATTTTCTGCATTTACTTTGAGTTCTCATGATTATGAACTAAATAACTAATGCATTACACTGTTGTTGAGATGAGGTTGAAGTATAAATTTCGTGCATTGACATTATGAACCCAAATTGAATGATTTTATAAACCTATACATGGATTGAGTTGAGATTTGAGTTTGATTGTCTGAATTGAGTAAATTGAGCATGAGGAACATATAGCATCATGACTGCGTGTCCATTGATGTATTTTGCTTGCATTACATGACGAGTCTAATTGATGAGTCCGAATGACTGTTTGAGTCTGAGTCAATTTGGTTTCTCTTGATTGATTGAGTTGATGATACACTGAGATGAGATGAGGTGAGATAACCCAATGAGGTTGAGATTTGAGTTGATTGATTGAGTACTATTGAGATTTCAGTTGATTGATGAGTTGAGCATGTTTTAGTCTTGGGAGGAGTATCGAGCACCGAGCTGGGAGCGAGTAAATAACTACTCTAACCCACAAAACTACGTTGCCAGTGTAGGATGGTCGTACAACATGCTCTGGCGACTCTTGCCCCAAAAGATGGACATTTACTATGGATCCATGAGAGAGTTGATCATCCTTTACCTTGGCAAGTTTAGGACAGGCGTGGTAACTACGTCACCTTCGTGCATCACTAAACTAAAGGTGATGGAATTGGATGTCGGTTAAGAGAAACTCCTAAGCAAACACTGATTGAGCATGATATTTGTAAAGTGAGTTTAATACTGCTGAGTCTATTTTCAAAAGCATGAGTATATTAAAACTTGCATATTGATTGAGTTGAGTATGAGTTAATCGAGTTGAGTTGAGTTTACTTTCTTGAGCCATTTTATATACCAGTATATTACCATATACTAACGTCCATTAGGACCTGCATCGTTTCATGATGCAGATATAAGTGATAGGACTTCAGATCGCTCATCGTTGAGGTTTAGATTAGTGCATTCTCAGAGTTGGTGGGCCCTCCTTGCTTTCCGGCGAAACCCTTTTATCTTTTTACTTTTATTGAGTAGTTTATTTCTTGGGTTTGGGGTGTCCATGGCCTGTCGTGGCACCATTCTAGACTGTTGAGTAGAGGCTTCATAGACATTGAGTAGAAGATTGTTGAGTCTTTTGTATTTCCAAACCTATCCATTGGAAACTATGCTTTAGTAGAGTTATATCTATCCTTATAATGTCTTTTATTTTGATGTATTTCTTCCGTTGTTAAGTTGATGTGACGATGAGTCCAGGTGGTTCTCTTAGGAATCAACAATGTTCTTCAAGTGCTGGCCACGCCAAGGGTACCCTCCTGGGGCGTGACGAAAATGTAACTAGACCTTACCACTACCTCATAGAGAAAGAAAAGTTATTTTCGGAAGAACCTCAACTCAAATATCCAAGTCCCAAAAACAGAAAAATACTAGATATAGATGAACGATTAGAATGAAAAATAATTGATAATTATATAAATACAATAAAAGTAGTAAAATAAATGACGAATAATAACAACACAATTTATAAAGATGCGATTAATCCTACTAACCTATTACATCATAAAGCAAGACAATATTCTATCTGTACTAGCCTATTTATCTTCTATCCTAATACGCGACCTTCATTCTTATCTAAGGTCATGTCCTCGATTATACGAAGATTCGCCATATCCTATCTAATCACCCCCTCCCCCCTAAATACTTTTTTAGTCTACTTCTACCCCCTTCATGTGAACCTAAATCCAACCTCTCGTACCCTCTAACAGGAGCGTTGGCACTCCTTTGCACATGCCTAAACCATCTCAGTCTCGCTTCTCTCATCTTGTCTGCCACAGAGACCATCCCAGCCTCTCTCGAATGATCTCATTCTTAATTTTATCACACTTGGTATGTCTACACATCCATCTCTACATCCTCATCTCTGCAACTTGCATCTTCTGAACATTTGAGTTTTTGATTGGCCAACACTCTACCCCATATAACAAAGATGGTCTAATCACCATAGTGTAGAACTTACCTTTAAGTTTAGGTGGTATCTTCTTATCACATAATACTCTAAAGGCAAACCTGCATTTCATCCATGTTGCCCAAAATATTTATATTTGCCAAATAAGCAAAAATTGCTATGTCATGTATGCCACGTTATTAACACACATAAATTTCCATGTAGCATCCTACTAAAAAGAAGTTTAATCCAAATGGTTTCACATTTTAAATCTAAAAAAATAAGTTTACTTTTTAATCAAGCTATATCCTTTCCTTTAACACAATATCATCATCACCCACCCACCCCATCCCCTCCATTAGATATGTATAAATATTCAAATTTAGAATTCAATTATTTATAATTAAAATCATTATTATAAAATTAATAATTAATTATATAAAATTCTAGCTTTGTCTTTGTTCTTACCACATTGAATCGAAAGCATTTTTCTCCCTCTTAACGCTCTTATCTAGATGAGTTATCTGTACTTTTATTTCTATTTTATATTGATCTTTAATTTATGCCTTTCAAGAATTTTTTCTCTCAATATTTCATAAAGAATCTCTAGATATAATTTGAAATCCTAATAACTTAGTTGATTAACTATTTGAACTTTCATCTTATTTATATAGATTCAATTCTCAACATTATAATCCGTTTTCTATTTTCCCTACCTCAAATCTTTTTTAAAAAAATAATAAAATGTCTAGAAATAATTTCAATTTCAAATTGACTAATGTTTTGTTAGATATAAATTTAATTTAAAAAAGATAAAAAGTAAAAATTAATCTATTCAAAAAACAAAAGTCAAAGCATGTAATTTTTTAATTTATTTGGTCTTTGATTGGCCTATGAGGCAGCAGAAAGAGAAGAAAAGTCTCACCCAAAAAAACAAAACAAAAAAAAGTTGTAATGCAACCAATAATGCTAGAAAGAAGACACACAAACGCGTACTTCATAAAGTAACTTAAATCTATAAACAATTTTTTTATATTTATTTATTACTACTCCCTTTAATTTCACTTTATGGGAACATGTCTAATTGAATATCCAGAGGACAAAAAAAAAAAAAAAGAAAAGAAAACTTTGAATTTCTAATCTAAATCAAGTCATTTGTGTAGCTCTAACAATTTTCATATTTGGGTTCTTGAAAATGTCATTAAATTTGTAGTTATAAAATTATGAGAGTAAAATGAAAAATTTAAAGTTAAAACAATAATAATATATCCAGTAGAATCTCACGAGTGGGTTTTGGGGAGGATAAAACGTACGCAAACCTTACCACTACCTCATAGAAATAGAGGGATTGTTTTTTGAAAATTCTCGTCTCAAATATCAAGCCCCATAAGTAGAAGACATTAAATATGGAAAAAAGGGAAAAGAAAAGAAAAAAGGAAAATGACTAATGATAGTACGTAAAATACGATAAAAATAATAAATATACAACAGATAATGATAACACATGATATAAAAGCATGACTAATCCTACTAACTTACTATATCACAAGGCCACATATAAACCTAACCCGATTAGTTTTCTACCTTAATACGCGACTCCACTTCTTTCTATCTAAGATCACGTCTTCGGTCGGATGAAGTTTCGTCTGATTTGATCACTTCCTCCCAATACTTCTTCGGTGTACCTCTACCCCTCAGTGTAACCCCTAAATGCAACCTCTTGCACCTCCTAACAGGAGCATCAATACTTCTTCTCTGCACATGTCTAAACCATCCTAGTCTCACCATCTTGTCAGCTAAAGGGGCCACCTTTACCTTCTCCTGAATGGTCTCATTCCTAATCTTTTCACTCTTGGTATATCCACATCTATCTCAACAACCTGGTCTGCGCGACCTGCATCTTCTAAACATGTGAGTTTTTGATCGGCCATCACTCACCCCATATAGCAAAGACGGTCTAACCGCCATTCTGTAAAACTTACTTTTAAGTTTATGTGGTATCTTCTAATCACACAATACTCTAGAGACAAGCCTCTACTTCGTCCATGCTGCTTCAATACAATGTGTAACATCATCATCGATATCGTCACCACTCTGAATGATGGACCCAAGGTATTTAAAGTTCTCTCTTGGGAATAACTTGAGTGGCAAGCCTCACTTCAGTATCTGCTTCATCCCTTACCACGCTGAATTTGCACTCCAAGTATTCTGTTTTGGTCCAGCTCAATTTGAGACATTTGGATTTCAGAGTATGTTTACAAATCTCCAACCTATCATTAACTTTAGCCCAAGTCTTATCAATCAGTACTATGTCATCCGCAAATACTATACACCATGGGACCTCCTCCTGAATAGACCGTGTCAGCTTATCCATAACTAAGGCAAACAGTAATGAGCTCAACACAAATCCTTGATGAAATCCCATTTCAACAGAAAAATAATTAGAGTCTCCTCCCACCATTCTTACCCGAGTCTTGGCTCCATCATACATGTCCTTTATCACCTTAATATACACCTTTCGTCTCTAGACACCTCCATAGGACATTCCTCGAAACTTTGTCATAGGCCTTCTCGAGATCAATGAACACCATATGAAGGTCCTTCTTTCTTTTCCTATATTTCTCCACTAATTTCCTAACAAGATGAATTGCTTCAGTAATCGATCGCTCCAACATGAACCCGAACTGATTTTCTAAAATATACACTCCTTTTCTCACCCTCATCGTCACCACTCTCTCCTAGACCTTCATAGTATGGCTAAACAACTTGATATCCCTGTAATTGTTACAATTTTGAATATTACCCATGTTCTTATACAATGGAACCATCGTACTCCTCCATTCATCAGGCATCTTAGTGGTCTTAAACATTTTCCACAAAAAAGATTATCAAAAAATAATATATTTTTTAAATAGACTAAAAAATGAATAAACAAATTGAAACTGATTTTTTTCTAGAAAGGAGTTTTTTTTAAAAAAAAAAAAAAAATCTGCCAATTGCTAATTTGCAATGCAAGCTTTATTTCTCGCCAGATTAAGCGGAGATTTTTCTTAGCAGCCAAAAATTGGGTTCAAATTCTTTTTTTTCACACTAGATTTGTAATTTGCATTTGTCACCCACCTAATAGCTTGTTTGGATGTCCTCTAAATATTATAATACTTATTTGATTGTTATTGAAATTTTTATTGGTATTGTTAAATAAATCATGATCTAACAGTAAAAAGTTTTATTTTATTTAATTATTGGTTTGGTCTGATTCGTAATTGCTTTATTTTGTCGTATTTTGAATTTGTTCTTCATATTGCTAATATGTCATTATAGAAACACACAAAATGATACAATTTATCCCAATAATATATATATAAATAATACTCCCCCTATTCCATGTTTAACTGAATCGATGAGACAATACACACATATTAAGAAAAATAATCAAGAACATAACTTAAATCATACTTTTCACTTTTCACTTGTGGGACCATAAATATAATTTTGTGAATAGTATCTTCTAAAAAATATAGAATTTCAATAAATTAAAGGATAAATATAGAAAAAAAATTCTAACATCCATTTTGAACTTTAAACAATAAAAAAAAATTTAAAAATTTAATTAATATGTGTAGATATTGAAATTTTGGAGTACTTTGTAGAGTTTTTTTGGAGACTACTCTACCTAAATCCTAATTCATGTCTATACAAAAGATATTATATTCTCAGATTTCTCATAAACTCTTGGGATATTCACAAAGAGATCAAAATATGTATGAATCTTCTTGATAATCAAATACTCTTTATGGAGATTAAGTCTAAATCATCCTAGTTCGAGAAATATACCACTAATGATCCTCAAATCACGAAGGAATCTTATGAGGGAAGAATCAAGGGAGGAACTTGTACTCACATTGTTTATGAATAAAATTAATTTTTTCATATTTTATTTGTGATTACAATTTATATTCTATCACTTTAAAATATATATGTTGCAAAAAAAAATGAAATAGGAAGAGTAACATATAATGAAATTATTTATAATAACCATCCAAACAAGGTGCTAAAGATGTGTCTCCTAAGAATTTTTTTTTTTTTTTTACCGCAGTCAAAATCTTGATGTGGCCTATTAGCTCACTAGTAAAATTTGGGGTTAATGTTTGAAGAATTTGTTGTTTCACAAAATTACACAATAGAGGTTCCTCTTTTCCTAATTAAATGTTTCAAATTTAAATTTTAAATATCAAATAAATTTTCGACAAAAATCATTAACACAAATTTAAATTAATCAAATTTTCGAACTCGAACACGAACCGAACCCTAAAACCTAAATAGCGGCAATCTCTTACTTTTTTTTTTGTCTTTAACGTGCTGGCATGTCATTTACTCGTAGACGATAGACGTGGGGGCCTTAAAAATCTACCCACTAAACATTTTTTTATTTTATTTTATTTTACTCTGTTTTTTTGAAATTATTTTATTGTATAATTCAAAGTACTAAACTGCCGTTGTCATTGAAATCGGTGCCCCTCTTAATAAATTACTATAATTTAAAAATACTAACTAAAAACCTTGTGAGTACTTCCACACCAATCTGGCACCGTCATTGTTTCTTTTTTCCTTTCAAAAACGAGTAGTATAGTTGGCAAATTGAATGTAATTATTTACTTTTAAAAAAAAACCAGAGAATCTTAATGTTACGTCAATTATTCAAATATAAACCAAGATTTTATTAAAGACGTGCTGGCATGTCATTATAATGTGTCTCCAAATATGAAGATAGAAAATCAAAAAGAAAAACATAAATAGGTAAAGAGGTGTGAAGGAATAAATAGAGGTGTCTAGTTGCTATTTAATTCAAATCAATTCATTCCCTTCAAGAAAAAATACACTTCATTTGCTTCTTCTGAAAAATTTTCTCATATCAAGAAAGTAGCAACAATGCGGCCTCCTAGCCGCGTGTTTATCTCTTTTCTTGTTATTTCCATCTTGTTGTCCTACCAGATCTCATGTGTTGTAGGACAAGAAGGTGACAGTGATATTGATTTAGATGATATTAAGGCTAATGCTAGTAAGTTGAGTTTCGAGAATCCAAGGATTAGGGATGCTTACATTGCGTTACAGTCGTGGAAAACAGCTATCTTTTCTGATCCTTTTAACTTCACAGCTAATTGGACAGGACCAAATGTTTGTTCCTATGGTGGGGTGTTCTGTGCTCCGTCTTTAACTGATGCTTCGATTAGAGTTGTGGCTGGCATTGATCTTAACCATGCTGACATTGCTGGTTCATTGGTTCCAGAGCTTGGTCTTCTTACAGATCTGGTTCTGTTCCATCTAAACTCGAATCGTTTTTGTGGGGTCGTACCGAAAACCTTTAGCCATTTGAAGCTTCTGAGGGAGCTTGATTTGAGCAACAATAGGTTTGTTGGTGGATTCCCTAAGGTGGTTCTTTCACTACCTTCTTTGAAGTTCTTGGATCTAAGGTTTAATGACTTTGAAGGACCAGTTCCCTCCAAACTTTTCGATAAAGATTTGGATGCATTGTTCCTTAATGACAATAGGTTCCGTTTTGGCATCCCTGAGAACTTGGGCAACTCGCCGGTTTCTGTTCTTGTGTTTGCCAATAACGATCTTGGAGGATGCATCCCGGCGAGCATTGGGAAAATGGGCAACACGTTGAATGAGCTGATACTGATGAATGACAACCTCACTGGGTGCTTGCCGGAGCAGATTGGAATGTTGAAGAAGTTGACGGTGTTTGATGTTAGCTTCAACAAGATTCAAGGCTCATTGCCATCCACTGTGAGCAGAATGAGGAGTGTGGAGCAACTCAATGTGGCTCACAACAAGCTCACTGGGGTTATACCAGCTAGCATTTGCCAACTTCCCAGGTTGCAAAACTTCACGTACTCTTTCAACTATTTCACCGGGGAAGCTCCGGTTTGTGCTGCGACTAGATCTGGAGATGGCCGGGAAAACTGTATTGCTGGGAAGAAGGATCAAAGATCTGCTAAGGAATGCTCGTCGGACGATGCAAAACCATTTGATTGTAAGAAATCGAAATGTTATAGCCCTTTTGCTACGTCTCCTTCAACAAGACCAAAACCGAAACCATCACCTAAACCAACAAGACCACCTGTTCATAGCAAACCACCACCACCACCTGGTTGGAAGTCTTCGGGTTCGCATAATAAGCGATCTCCACCGCCACCTAAATCATCTCCTCTACCTTCACCACCACCACCAACTTACAAAATCTCTCCTAAGCCTAGCCCTCCATCTTCTTCTCCCCCACCACCTGTTTACAAAAAGTCCCCAACGTATAGACATAGAAGTCCACCACCCCCTACTCATAAAATTTCTCCTGTAACTCATCAATCACCTCCTCCACCTCCACCATCACCAGTATATTACCACCCATCTCCATCGTCCCCACCACCACCAGTTTATTATTCTCCACCACCTCCAGTGTATCACGAGCCACCTACGTACACTCCTCAATCACCACCACCACCAACCCCATCATATGAACATCCAAAAACTCCACCACCAACACCATCATATGAGCATCCAAAAACTCCATCTCCTCCACCATCATACGAGCATCCAATAACCCCATCACCACCACCACCAACACCATCATACGAACATCCAAAAATGCCATCACCATCACCACCAGCTGGGTACACTCCTCCACAGGAGCCATCCCACCCAACCCCACCTACCCCACCTTGTAACGAACCGCCGCCTCCACCCACTTCACATTGGGAACCAAAACCATCGCCACCATACACCTACTCTTCGCCACCGCCTCCATCACCATCTCCTCCCCCTCCCACTTACCACTACTCATCACCACCGCCACCGTCACCGTCACCTCCACCACCCACTTACTACTACTCATCACCGCCGCCGCCACCACCACCATCACCATCACCACCACCTCCAGTTTACGAAAATGTACCTCTTCCACCCGTTATAGGAGTCTCATATGCATCTCCACCACCACCATCCATTCCATACTACTGAACAGGGGTTATCAATTAGCCTCTTTAGTTCATTGCATTTGAGTTTCCATTAATGGATGGAGATTTGCAGGAGAAAAAAATGAATTCATTTTTTTTTAATGAATTATGTATACTTTGTTATTTATTTTTTGTAATATTTTTATTTTGAATTTGATTATATTTATGAAAAAATGGGATTATGGGTGGAGAGTTAGCAAGGGGTTTAAGGTTTAATTAACCAGCATTATTGTTATATTATGCAAAAAGGGTGCTTGTGTATAATTACAATTTTACTGTTTCTTTTTAGAAAACTCATTTATTCAATTATTAATAAACATAATTCATGCATCAAGCTGTGAATAAACATATTATAAATGAGTTATTTCATTTTATAATAATTTTTTTGTGATCAATTTTACCATTTACAATGTATTTTCCTCGTTTGTTTTTAAATATGTTTTGCTTAATTTTATTAGTTTCCTTTCTGCAATTTGTTTTGAAATGCCTTTCTTGAAGTTTATGTATATCGAAAAATTTCTCCATCTTCAAAATATACGTAGAAATTAAGATGATTAAACTTTTTTTATATACAATATAATTTTTTGACGAAGACTATTTGGATGAACCTCTTAGGGCATTTTAGCATTGCCCCTTGCATGTATGTGTAAATAGTCAGTGGTTAAAATACACCAAGACTCGATTAATCTGATTTTATGTCAATTAGATTCATTAATGGACGCACAATCTTCTAGGTCATTCACACTAATACCCTTATTTTAAGGTGATTTTAAATTTCGTTACGGTCTTTACTTTTTGTCTTTCGACAGGTTAAGTAACAAAAAAATAGCTAAAATTTATAAAAATGGAGAAATGAGAACAATAAAAGAGATTCAGAGTATTGTAGTGAGTTTCAATGTTGAGTGGTCCTCTCAAAAATTAATTACTATGAAGAGTAGAGTAGATGAATATGCTTGAAATTGAATTTTCACAACTACTGCACATTGGCAAGACATTATTGCATTTGCTAACATCAATATGATACCTATAAAGAAATGGCAGTAATCAATAGCAATAATTCATTTGCAAAAATTATTTCAAATTATATTTTACAATTCCAATTATTGAGGCCAACTATTCAATGGCAGAAAGCTGTCTCCTCACCAAATCTACCTGGGCATTCTCTACAGTCTACAGAAAGAAAATAAATGAGGTGCAAATTATATTTTTTTAAAAATACAATAAAGTAAGGACTTTTTGGTGGAGTTATTTTAGGGAAAAATGTGAGAGGTAAATTGAAACGCATACACATTTAGTGAGAAGGTATAAACATTTGATACTAAAGAGCTTGAGAGAGGTAGAAATAGAAGGTCGAGGAAGTATTGAAGAAATGTAAGACATGACAAGTCTGTATTTTATAGACAACATAATCTGATATAAGAGAATGTAAAGGTCACTAGTAGTGTGAAAGAAATACTCTCTGTGGTTGGGTGTTTTTAGTATTTATAATTAGTTAGTTATTCTTTTTCAAATTTATTCTTATTCAGATAAGTTGATCTTTTACAAAAATTAAGATATTATTAATAGATTTTATCTAATTAAGGGTAATTTAAGATCATTTGGCAATAAAACTATTCATTTTCTTTCCAAAATAGCTCTTTGCTTTATTTGAAACTCATTGTTTAGTTGCGAAATTTTCAAATTCAACTTAAAGTGTTTTTTAAATGTACTTAAGTACATTCAATTATTTCAAATATGCTTAAGGCCTGTGTGGAAAGCCACCATTGTAATATGACTCCTCATGACTCTATCCTCACACGTACCTATGTTTCAAGCCCCACTATTGTATATGAAAAGTGTATTACGATCACAAGCGACCTCTAGATTTTAATCCTCAATTGGCCTATGAAACATCTATATTCATAGTTGAAGTGAGAAATTGAGGTAAGAACAATTTTCTTTTAATTAATTTTGGATGGTTCATGACTTGAATTATTGTACAATCAAATTCAAAAAGACATAAAACTACACTTAATTAGACAGAACATATCACATGCACACTTATAATGTCTTATTAGCCTTGTGATTTAATTTGCCAAATTGCATTACTTATTACTTAACATGTGACACAATCTTGTATTTTACTCGATGCGTTTATCACATTTTTTGAGTGTAGTTCTTTTTCAAGTCTTACTAAACACATAATATTTTGTACGTCAAGTTATCTTTTTTATTATGTAAAAATACTTCTAAGTATATATTTTCTATAAATAACTTTAAAGATATTTCAACTATTTTAACTTAAAAAAATAATTAACACACCTTTTACCAAATAACTAATTGATTGTTATTAACTAAGTGTTTTTATTCAACTTGGTAATTATTTATTTACAAAATCAATAGCAACATCTAAAAATGCATGTGATGTTTATCAACTATTTTTAATAAGATCATATCTGAGAGGAGTACACTCAGTCTTAACTAAGGTTTAATAAAAACAGCAAATTGTATGCATGACAGAAGTGAGCTCCTTAAAAACTTGAAGGGAGTCTTGAAGTAACCAGTAAAGTTGCTTCCATGTATTCAGGAGGTCACGGGTTCAAGCCCTTGAAATAGTTTCATCGCAGAAATCCAAAGTAAGGTTGTCTAAAATATACCCTTGTGGTCAGACCCTTCCTAGGACCCTGTGCATAGAGAGAGCTTCATCAGTGTATCGGGCTTGCACTTTACTGCTTTTACAGAAATTCACCAAAAGGGACAAGTATGCACCAGCTTTGCCTGACAGTTTGTGTACTTCAAGAAAGATAGCACAGCCTTGTCTGAATGTCAAGTGTAGTCTGTCAAATTTCTAGTGTTCAATTCTTGTTATGTCCCTGGAAATCTCACGATCGAAGATTATCGAAAAATGAAGCTGATAAGCTGGCTTTACTGGACATTGAAAGTAAAATCAATGAGGATCCAATTCAAGCCATAGCTTCTTGGAACAATTCTCTTCATTACTGCAACTGGACAGGTATAACATGCAGTGCCTCCAATGAAAGAGTCGTGATTCTTGAGGGACTTTCGAGTTTGGAGGTTGAGTTTCCGATTTCGATTGCAAACTTTTCAGAGCAACTTAATGTACTTGATCATGGTTTTAATATGATATGGCATTGTTCCTGCTGGACAGGGGAACCTTGTAAATTTGATCAGATTATCACTCAATGATAACAACTTCAGGGGCAGTGTTCCCGGGTCTTTAAGCAAACTTCAACACCTAAAAGGACTAGAGTTGGATGGAAATAAGTTTTCAGGGAGAATTCCATCCTCTATTGGTAATTTGATAATGCTGAAACAACAGCAACGTACCCGGTGGATCCACAAGTGGGGTCTGGGGAGGGTAGAATGTACGCAGACCTTACCACTACCTCATAGAAGTAGAGAGGATATTTCTTGGAAACATACCTGGATATCTTGGAAGGTGTGCCAGTCTAGTAATGCTAAACCTTGATGGAAACAATCTTGTTGGCTAAATCTCAAGGTGTTGGATTTGTCACATGACAAATTATAAGGTGAGATTCCAAGAACCCTCCATACTTGTATAAGCAATAACTTGTTTGGAGGAAAAATTACACAATTCTTTTCCAATGCAAGTGAAGTTTCATTATCAAATGCAACAGATACAATTCTAGTTTAGATATTATGTTCATTTGCTGCTTGTTGCATATTTAGGAATCCCGCCCATAAAAAATACTCACGCTTAATAGCAAGAATAAGAGAATAACAACTGCACCAAAAAAAATTTAATAGGGTAAAATATAGGCATAATACATAAATATGTCCTTTAGCTTGGCTTTAGCTAACAATTATGACCTCCAACTTTGGATTCGCAAAAGTAGGCACTTGTATAAAATTAAACAAATAGACACATACATCCTACGTGGCATAAAACATGTAGGACGCCACGTGGGACACAAAATTGTCATGTAGGGCACCTCAAGGATGAATGTGTGTATTTGACAAAAGTAATCAAGTTAGCCTTCACGAGAGGCGTGGTGCACTGGACGGGGCATGTCCAGTCATGATAGGCAGTTCGTGAAGAGGCTAAACCACGGCAGCCAAGTTCATGGCCAAGGGACTTGCCACGAGCCCTTGCACGACTTGTGGTGCACACCACGAGCTATGAAGGTGCTCGTGAAATGCACCAAGGCAGCCTGGACAACTATGAAGCAAAGGCAGTCCACCACGACATCTTACACGAGTCGTGGTGCACTCCACAACTCATGAAGGTGTTCGTGGAGGGCAACACTGCCTGGACAGGTCCAAAACAAGGCCAACACCATGAGGGGTCCAAGTTGGACGTGAACAAGACCACGTGGGACACTATGCGTTTTAGGATTAGGGTTTAAATGTTAGATATTTCCGTTTGTTATTTCCAGAGGCGGCTCAAAGAAATCGGTGGCCTAAAGCCAAATCTTTATTCGAGGCCTTAATACCTAATAAAATTTATATGTTTTTATTCTAATTTTTTTTTAAGATGGTATATGATCGTTTTGTACCTATTTTAATTCACTCTATTCTCTCAAATTTAAATAAATATTTATATAAAAAATATATATACTAATGGTTATGAAATATGCATTCACACAATTTTAAAATCTCAATTTTATAACATTAAGTAAATGTCAAACTAATTTCATACATTTAGAATTGTTCAAGTTCATTTTGAAGCAAAACAATGGTATAATAAATTCTAAAAGAGACTTCATTGAAAAATCATAATAGTTCACTTATTTAACTATCTGAGCTTTCACTTTGTCATTAGTGATGATTCGATTCCCACCTTGTGATCCTCTTCTGATTTTTCCTTTCCCAAGTAAAAAAATTAATAAGAGACTCTATATATATATATGTATAAATCGTACAATGTTTATTGTCTTTAATTCGTGTGAAGTTATATAATTAGATACAATTATAAGAAAAATAATTTTTTTTGAAGCTTGTAATCTGAAATAAAATTATAGAATTTTTTTTAGCAATAAATTAACTTATTAAGGTTAAACAAGAGGTTTAAAATCAATTTTTTAAAAATAAATATGAAAAGACGTCATTTTTTAGTACAAATAAAAAATTAAAAAATCACATAAATAAAAATAAAAAGAGTATAAAATCTGAGTTGATATTTCAGCAACTTTTATCACATTTTAAAAAAGAAATATAGCATTTACTGTCTTTTTATTCATTCTTTTATAACATAAAAATTAAAAATTTGGGGCCTTCAATTTGGGGGGCCTAAAGCAATTGCTTTAGTGGCTTCCCCCTTCAGTCGGACCCGGTTATTTCTTTGGTATGTTCTATTCCCCACTGGTTTGGGAAGAAAACACACAACAAAACATCAATATTCCAATAATTTTGCTTGCTAAAACACGCCTGGACAGTTTGGTGAAGAAGCCTACAACTAGTTGCGGTTTATTACTTCTCGTTTGAAGGGTTAATCTAGTTTTTGTCTCTCGTTTGTTCGTGTGATTTCAAGCTTTGATTATTTCTTTCTTGTAAATTATCCAAACATAAATTATTCAATGATTTTCGTTTTGTTTCTTACAAGTTTGTGTAGTTAAACCCACAACTAGGATTGTGAGAACCATGATACTAAACAAAGTAGGCAAACGTAGGTTTTTTTCAGAATTTGTATTGCATGTTGTTGAGACAAGGACTTTTGATGATTAACAAAATAAATGAAACAGGTAGATGAAACAGGAAAATTCATCAGGTTCATTCTACAGATAGAAAGACGACACAGAAAAGTGCAACACGACACAGAAGCAAGAAAGTGCAATGTACTATTGCAAACAGACAATACCTGGCACTGGAAATAAGGAGGAAAACAAGGAACATTATCTCAACTAAAACTCCTAAAAGAAGAAGGTTACAAAGAAGGAAATATTTTTCAAGAAGCATGAAAAAAGGGGAGAAGCATGAAATAAGGAGGATAACAAGGAATATTATTCCAAGTTGAACTCCTAGAAGAAGAAGGTTCCAAAGAAGGAAAGTTTGTCAAAAAGCGTGAGATGTGGATTGCAAAAAGGAATTCGAAAAGAAGTTGGAGAAGGAACTTTCTTACAGCTATAAAACCAGATTCAAGATTCACAACAAAGTGTGCAGAAAAGAGAGAAAAAATGAAGCATAAGAAAGAACAATAAAATCGAGTCTAGGGTTTTCTTTTGTTTCATAGGAAAGTTGTAAATCTCAGAGTTCATAACTGAGAGTAGTTTATCTTCAAGTTAGAGGTAACAAGAAGATAAGTTGAAACATAATCCTTGGGAGGATTGTGAGTAGTTTGTAGGTGAAGGTATAGAAGTAAGGTTATTACGAGTTGTAATTAACTTTTTGAAGGCTCACGTTGATTTTAA
Organism: Solanum rostratum; assembly: GCA_029948455.1. Taxonomy (NCBI): domain Eukaryota; kingdom Viridiplantae; phylum Streptophyta; class Magnoliopsida; order Solanales; family Solanaceae; genus Solanum; species Solanum rostratum. Next base: position 7,134,438 of record CM057053.1, on the reverse strand, counting down.
TAAATTTGGAGAAATTCCTGTAGTGGTACAGGTCGTGGTTTTTACACCTATCGTGAGCTAGGTGTTTCCACGTAAAATCATTGTGTCTAAAGCGTTAATTCTGTACGATTGAAACAGGTCATCTAAACCTGTTCCAAACAAGTAGGCAAAATTAAGGTGCGCAGTTCTAACAAGTGGTATCAGAGCAGGGTTTCTTGTTAAAGGTTAATACCTAAGAAACGATCATCATGAACACCGCACCACCGCTTGGACATGGAGAAGGACAGTCCGCCGTTAGACCCCCGCTCTTCAACGGAACACACTTCGCATGGTGGAAGGCCCGTATGGAAGATTTTATCCAAGGAGAAGATTATGAACTCTGGGATAGAATCATCATGGGTCCAACCATTCCCACGCGAACTGTAGAAGGCAGACTAGTTCCAAAAGAAAGGAGTGAATTCAATGCCGACGATCTAACAGCCATGAGAAAGAATGCCAAAGCCAAGAACCTATTGGTCTGTGGTCTAGGACCTGAAGAATATAACAGAATTTCAAATTGCTCATCTGCCAAAGAGATTTGGGATGCCCTCACGATTGCTCATGAGGGAACTGCTCAGGTTAGAAAATTCAGAGTCGCCATGCTGTTTACTGAATATGAAACCTTCAAGATGAAGGAGAATGAAACACTGAACGAGATGATGGCTCGACTTACCCTGCTCATAAATGAGTTAGCATCACTGGGAAAGACTCTCACCCCTGAAGAACAGGTTGACAAGGTTCTTAGAATCCTTCCAAAAGCCAAGTGGGATGTCAAGGTTACTGCAATCAGGGAAGCAAAGGATATTGAAACCATGACCCTAAACGAACTAGTTGGAAATCTCAGAACCTATGAGATGAATATGGAAGATTCAAAGAAACAAACAAAGGTGGATGAAAGGACACTGGCTCTAAAGGTTACCTCTGATGACGAAGAATCAGACATGGAGGAAGACCAAATTGCCTTCCTTGCAAAGAATTTCAAAAAATTCCTAAGGAACAGAAAAGGGAAGGATAAGAAAGAAACAGGTAACAGGAAGTGGTCCGATGACACAGGTAGCAGGAAGTGGTCCGATGACAAAGGCAACTCCGGATGTTTTAAATGTGGTAAAACTGATCATCACATTAAACAATGTCCTCTATGGGAAATTGAGTGGAGAAAAGAAAGGGCTGAAAAAGAAATCAAAGAAAAGGCTGCTAAACAAAAGGAGAAGGAAAACTATGCAATGATGGCTGCATGGGGATCAGAAATAGAAGAATCTGATACTGAGGATGCTGATGAGACGGCTCTCATGGCTGCTGAAGACTCAGACGCAGAGGATGAAACTCAACCTGAGGTAAGTTTTTCTGAGCTAAAAGCAAAACTACACTGTTTCACAAAAAACAAACTTATCATTCTCTTGAAAGGACTAATAGACAATTTTCAAGAAATTGAAAGTGAAAAATATCAGTTAATTAAGGACTTTTCAGACCAAAAATTTGAAAACCTCGAAATTAAGAACGGTTTGAATGAAGCCAATAAAATAAATGACCACTTAAAGGAACAGGTCAAACAACTTGATTCACTCGTACTAAGTCTGAAAACAGAAGTCTTAAAATTCACTACTGCTGACAAAAGGACAAATGAAATTAGTCTAAATCTTAAGAATTTACAAACTGAGCTTAAAAACAGCAATGTTGATTTAATTCAAGAAAAGGAAAAAGTAAAAAGACTAAATCACGAAATAGCAACCATAAAACTAGACCTAGAAAAGGCAAACCGTTGGACCAAGTCTTCTAGGATAGTTAACCATCTAGGTAATAAAAATTATAATGAGAAAGCTGGAATAGGATTCTTTCAAGAAAGAACCACCTCCACTGATTTATGCTATCTATGTGGCAAAACTGGGCACCCAACCACTGAATGTCCTATTGCTAGTAAAGCCAGAAACAGAAACATTGCCCATATGCATAAAAGTAAGACTGGGGTAAACAGAAGAAACAGATCACAAAACATGTTGCCTCAATGGGCTAAAAGAAATCTTATTCATCCCTTCCATAACAAGAAAGGACCCAAGCTAGTCTGGGTTCCTAAAACTAACCCCTAATTTGTTTTACAGGCCACAGTGAAAGGAAGCAAGCATTGGTATATGGACAGTGCTTGTTCGAGACACATGACGGGAGACAGACTCAAATTCCTTTCACTAACACCATTAAAAGGTGGAAAGGTCTCCTTCGGCGATGGCAAGAAGGGGACAGTCGTGGGCATTGGAAAGATTGGACGAGAAGAATCCAAAGCTGTAGAAGATGTCTATCATGTAGACGGACTAAAACACAATCTCCTAAGCATCTCCCAATTATGCGACAAAGGTAACGAGGTCATCTTCACCTCTGAGAGTTGCAAGGTCAAAAATCTAAAGACAAAAGAAGTGGTCCTAACAGCAAATAGATACAAGAATGTATACAAAGCCGACATCATAGGTATGGGTGGAGCGAAATTAAAATGTCTCAGTGCAATAACAGAGGATCCATTGCTATGGCACAAACGACTTGGACATGCTAGCTTGAAACAACTAAATACACTCTCATCCAAGAACATGGTTGATGGGTTACCAAAAATCAGATTCAGAGGAGAAAAGGTATGCAGTGCTTGCGCTAAAGGGAAGCAGGTTAGAACATCCTTCAAATCAAAGAACCAGGTAAGTACAACCAAGTGTTTGGAACTGGTCCATATGGACTTATGTGGACCTATGAGGGTAAAAAGCAGAGGAGGTAAAAGATATATGTTTGTTATTGTTGATGATTACTCTAGATATACCTGGACCTTTTTCTTGGCTTCTAAAGATGAATCCTTTGATGTCTTCTCAATTTTCATCAAGAAAATGGAGAAAAAATTAGAAACTTCCCTAAAATCCATAAGATCAGACCATGGAACTGAATTTGAAAATATAAAATTCCTAGAATTTTGTTCAAAAGTTGGTATTGATCACAACTTCTCTGCCCCAAGAACCCCTCAACAAAATGGAGTAGTAGAGAGAAAGAATAGAACCATAGAGGACATGGCAAGAACAATGATGATAGCTAGCAATGTAGCTAGAAACCTCTGGGCTGAAGCAGTAAACACTGCTGTCTACATACTCAACAGATGTATGCTTAGACCCTTGTTAAATAAAACACCCTATGAATTACTCAAAGGAAGAAAACCCAACATCTCTCACTTTAGAACTTTTGGTTGCAAATGCTATGTTCACAACAATGGTAAAGATAATTTAGAAAAATTTGATGCTAGGAGTGATGAAGGAATTTTCTTAGGATACTCTTTACACAGTAAGGCCTATAGAATCCTAAATAAACGAACAAATTGTATTGAGGAAAGTATACATGTTAAATTTGACGAAACTCTCTGTGTTCCTGAGGATAACTTGCAGGATACTGATGAACGTGAACTCCGGTCAATAGAACAGGTCAATTTACCTGTTTCATCTACTGAAAAGGACGAGAGCTTACAGACAGGGGGAACAACAGTAGAATCCGAAAGTCAACAGGCAGAGTCAACCTCCAATTCCTCAGCCCAGTCACAAAATGAACAGAACCAGGGATTGGTGATAAGAAACTACAAATATCAAGACTCACATCCTCTTGATAACCTTCTCACAGACCTGACTTCCGGAATTACTACAAGATCTGGAATAAGAAACCTATGTGCCTTTCAAGCCTTTGTCTCACTCATAGAACCAAAACGAATTGGGGAAGCCCTCCAAGATGAGAAATGGATTCTTGCCATGCAAGAGGAACTTAATCAGTTCGAACGATGCAAAGTATGGCACTTAGTACCTAAACCAGCAGGAAGAACTATTATTGGCACTAAGTGGGTCTTTCGAAACAAACTAGATGAACATGGAACAGTTACAAGGAACAAGGCAAGACTAGTGGTCCAAGGATACAATCAGGAAGAAGGAATAGACTACGATGAGACCTTTGCACCTGTTGCAAGGCTTGAAGCCATTAGGCTCCTCATAGCCTTCGCTGTCTTCAAAGAAATCACACTATATCAGATGGATGTAAAAAGTGCATTTTTAAACGGATACTTAAAAGAGGAAGTCTATGTGAAACAACCTCCGGGATTTGAGAGTATGGAGCATCCTGACTATGTCTTTAAACTAGATAAGGCCTTGTATGGACTGAAACAGGCCCCACGAGCATGGTATGAAAGGCTATCAAAATTTCTCCTCAACCATGGTCACACTAGAGGAAAAATTGATAATACCCTATTCCTAAAAACTCAAGGCCCTGATCTCCTCATTGTTCAAGTTTATGTAGATGACATCATTTTTGGGTCCACAAGTGAGGTCATGACTCAAGAATTTGTAAAACTAATGAATGGAGAATTTGAAATGAGCATGATGGGAGAACTAAACTTTTTCTTGGGCCTTCAATTCAAACAAACCCCCTCTGGAACTATGATTCACCAAAGTAAATATGTGAAGGAACTCCTCAAAAGGTTCAAACTAGAAGATGCCAAGGAAACTGATACGCCTATTGCCACTGCCACAAAGCTGGAGATAGATGACACAGGTTCAACTGTTGAGCAAAAGCTCTATCGAGGTATGATTGGTTCCTTATTATATCTTACTGCTAGTAGACCTGACATTGTTTTTAGCGTAGGTCTTTGTGCTCGTTTTCAAGCCAATCCGAAAGAATCACATCTCAAAGCGGTGAAAAGGATCTTTCGATATCTCAAGGGCACCTCTGATCTGGGGTTATGGTACTCCAAAGGTAGCAATTTCAATCTCATGGGATACACTGATGCTGATTATGCTGGTCACCTCGTGGATCGCAAAAGCACATCTGGTATGGCCCACTTCATTGGAACGTGTTTAGTTTCCTGGTCCACCAAGAAGCAGAACTCTGTCGCACTATCCACAGCTGAAGCTGAATACGTAGCAGCAAGTTCGTGTTGTGCTCAATTGCTCTGGATTAAACAACAATTACTCGATTTTGGAATCGATGTTGGAACAGTTCCAATCTTGTGTGACAATACAAGCGCCATCAACATTGCAAAGAATCCTGTCCAACACAAACGGACCAAACATATTGACATAAGGCATCACTTTCTTCGTGACTGTGTAGACAAAGGGATGGTATCGATCATGTTTTGCCCCACTGAAAATCAAATTGCTGATATTTTTACCAAGGCACTAAGTAGAGAGCGGTTTGAACAAATCAGGCTAGACTTGGGGATGGTCAAAATTACATAAAACCCTCCTTGACTTACTCAAAATATCATGATATGTTTTATAAGTTTTGGAGTGCTTTAGATAATTATTTATCTCATGTATATCCCTTCATCTTGTAGAGGTTAACATGAGGACGTGGTCTTATATGCCGGAGTATTGTCGCAACAGGCATCAACGATTGGAACAGGTCAATTTACCAGGTAACACTTGCTGTGCAAAATTATACTTATTATTGAGTCAAATATTTAAACCAGGCACATTCAACTTGTTTCATTCATCAACTTGTTTCATTCATCATTTCCCCCCCACCACAAGCCAAAACTGAAATACTCGAATTTTACGCACAAGGAAGTGTGTGTGACTCTGTTCTTTGCACAACTGTTCGAGGGGTTTCTCTCCGCCTCTCTTCCTCTGATCTTGGCCGTCTTCTACAAATTCCTGCTGTTGGCTGGGCGCACTATGTCCGTCACGAGTGGCCTCCTCTAGACCAATTACCATCTGCTTTGGAAATCACCCGGAAATTTGCTGGGGAGCCCTCTCTCACCCACCATAGACGTATCCAACGCAAGGAAATGTCGCCTCTTCACAAGCTATATTTGATGTGGTTCATAAGATCATCATTCCACGACAGGAGCATCGCTCTGAAGCGAGCTATTTGGACCTAACACTGATGGAACTACTCGATGAAGGTGTTCCAATCAACCTTCCTGCTCTCATGCTGCAGAGGGTTCTTGTTCAGGTTAAAAAGGGACATGCTCTTCCCTACGGATTTTGGTTGGCTACCATTGTTGAGGCCTCTTCCGTCCCAGTCCAGGTCTGGACCATGCAGACCACTAAAGATGTGATAGGACAGGTGGACCATCAGGTTTTACCTGGTTCAATACAGCGACCAGGCACTCCTCTGCATCGTCTTCAGATGACTCTCAATGCTAAGGATGCAGAATTGGCCCAGGAACGAGAAAGGTTTCAGCTAGAAAAACAGGCCCTCACTCTCAAAATTACGGAACTAGAGGAGACTCTCGTGAAGGAGCAAGCTAAACACACCGATATTGTTCATGCCCTTACCAAGCTCATCTCTTAACTCCGACCTCTCTTTCCAGCCTTTGTGTCCTCTCTTCCTTTTTGTGCCTTGTTTAAGTTGTTTGTCTCTTTTTCTTTTTTGCATGGCAGGTGGTTTGACTGGTGGTAGATCTTTTGTTCCTTTATTGTTGCTTATGTTGTGTACTCTCGTATATAAATATACATTCTCTGTTCTGTTCTACTGCTGGTTATACATGTTGGTTCTCCTTGCTTATACTTATCACTTTTCTTTTCGATGATGTCCAAAGGGGGAAGATGAGTTGAAATGCATATAGTTTAACCTTGTTTAACCTGTTTCATTGTTGCGAACAAGTTAACCTGGTTCATTGTTATGAACAAGGATGGTGTCAACTCAGAAAATTTGTCATCATCAAAAAGGGGGAATTTGTTGAGACAAGGACTTTTGATGATTAACAAAATAAATGAAACAGGTAGATGAAACAGGAAAATTCATCAGGTTCATTCTACAGATAGAAAGACGACACAGAAAAGTGCAACACGACACAGAAGCAAGAAAGTGCAATGTACTATTGCAAACAGACAATACCTGGCACTGGAAATAAGGAGGAAAACAAGGAACATTATCTCAACTAAAACTCCTAAAAGAAGAAGGTTACAAAGAAGGAAATATTTTTCAAGAAGCATGAAAAAAGGGGAGAAGCATGAAATAAGGAGGATAACAAGGAATATTATTCCAAGTTGAACTCCTAGAAGAAGAAGGTTCCAAAGAAGGAAAGTTTGTCAAAAAGCGTGAGATGTGGATTGCAAAAAGGAATTCGAAAAGAAGTTGGAGAAGGAACTTTCTTACAGCTATAAAACCAGATTCAAGATTCACAACAAAGTGTGCAGAAAAGAGAGAAAAAATGAAGCATAAGAAAGAACAATAAAATCGAGTCTAGGGTTTTCTTTTGTTTCATAGGAAAGTTGTAAATCTCAGAGTTCATAACTGAGAGTAGTTTATCTTCAAGTTAGAGGTAACAAGAAGATAAGTTGAAACATAATCCTTGGGAGGATTGTGAGTAGTTTGTAGGTGAAGGTATAGAAGTAAGGTTATTACGAGTTGTAATTAACTTTTTGAAGGCTCACGTTGATTTTAATAAATTTGGAGAAATTCCTGTAGTGGTACAGGTCGTGGTTTTTACACCTATCGTGAGCTAGGTGTTTCCACGTAAAATCATTGTGTCTAAAGCGTTAATTCTGTACGATTGAAACAGGTCATCTAAACCTGTTCCAAACAAGTAGGCAAAATTAAGGTGCGCAGTTCTAACACATGTATTATGATTATTTTCATCTAAAAGTCTTTCTGCACGCATTGAGAACTTGCTCATATTCGTTACTTGTTCGGGAGGGATGTAATGATTAGGAAAAGATAGTCGTAACGTAGGTTCAGGAAAAATCAACTTTTGTCTGAGTTGCTTGAGCCCGAGAGGGGATAGTATTCTGAGATATTGAGTGAGGTTTCTTCAAAAGTACTTGAGCTCGGGAGGGGATAGTATTTTGAAATCAATAGCAAGGTTTAATACGCATACATTCTGAGACCGGGAGGTGAGGAATGAGATATGTCTAAAAAGAACCAGAAGGTGAACTAGATGTTACATAACTTGCTAGGTTTTACATGCAACAAAATGAACAATATCACCAATGCCAAAAGCTTTATATGTCATGGAGATTGCAACCCTAGTCTCTTCTCATATTGTCTAAAACTCAAGTCTGTTAGATCTTGTATTGTAATCCTTGTTAATTATTACAGTTTGGTTTACTTGCTCTTACCAATTTTTATCCAATCTTCCTTCCAATTTTTATATATATATATACATACTTGCTCGTGTTTTTTTATTATTGTGACTATGCAAAAAGTTGTATAGACAACATAAAAACTAATAGACTCAAAATTATAAATCAATTAAATACTTACGGATTATTTTTTATTTGCATAAAAAATGAATTATTAGACTAATGAATATGAACAAATATAATCAACGATATATATATATATATATAAATGCAACTTAAATACAAAATAATGATTTAACAAAACTAAGTTAATATTTTAGACTATGATAAAAATTAAAACTAATTAAAATTTTGATATTTTAAAAAATAAAGGATAATTAAAGATAAATTATTTTAAAATTGCAGAAAAAGTATTTTAAAAATAACAACATAAAAAATATAAGTTTTTAAAACTGTTGGACCAAAATTAGGTGTCAAAAATTACTACCACATGGCTCTGATACATATCATTATCTAAGAATTAAAATTTTTATCATGGCTCTAATACCAGTCAATATTAATATTATCGCTTCATAAATTAATACTAAATTAATATAAAGATAAATGAGAAAATAACAGTTGTAATATTTTTCTTTTCACTTGTTCTTGCCTTTTTATTATTGAGACTATGCAACTCAAAATCAAGTATTCAAAATTATGGCCAATTAAATACTTACGGTATGATTTTTATCTGCATAAAAAAAGAATTATTAGACTATAATGAATATGAACAAATATAATCAACGATACATATAAAAATGCTATTTAAATACAAATAATGATTTAATAAAACTAAATTAATATTTTAAACTGTGATAAAAATTGAAAAATTAAAACTAATTAAAATTAAAAAAAATAATGAAAATTTTAATATTTTAAAAATAATAATAATAATCAATAAATTATTCTAAAATTGCAGAAAAATATTTTAAACTATTTTTAAAATAACAACATAAAAAATATAAATTTTTAAAATATTTGGTCAAAATTAGGTGTCAACAATTACTACCACATGACTATGATACATATCATTATCTAAAAATTAAATTTTTACTATGACTCTGATACCAGTCAATATTAATATTGTTGACACCCAATTTTGACCCTACACAGTATGAATTAATCATCGAGCTTTTAAATTTTAACAATTCGAAATAATTAGCTTTCAAAAATGAAAAAAAAAATATTTTTTCAAGTGATTTTTAGGTTTAATTTTTAAAATTTTTAATTAAGTTTATATATTGCATATTATATATATTTATTTCAAGTATCAATAGTTAAGTATTATATTTTTCGGTAATTGTTCAAAAAATTCTCAAATAGATTTTATCTTCAAACACTTAACTTTATTATTTTAGGATTAATTACCCCGTAGTAAATCTAATTATTTTTTAAGTTGTTAATAGCAAAAAAGCTCTTTAATTAATTTATATTAATTCATCTCGTGGTCAAATTAATCAATTGATTTTGAATTGATCACATTTTTAATTGGTCGTGTTTGTAAATGGCTAAGTTTTAAACCATCTTCCTTAATTCCTTTTCATCCTAATTCCTAACCCAAATTCTATCCCCAGCCCAATTCTCACTCCCCATTAATCCCTTCCCATTCTTCCCCAACGACCAAAAAATCAGAAAAGAAAAAAGCCAGAGAACCACGGAAAACCAGGCGGCAGTCCTCTTTTATAGCAAAACGACAGTCAACGCGTACTCCCTCTCTCTCTCTCTCTCCTTTCTCCCCTTTATCTATTTCAAATTTTGAATTCGAAATTCGACTCAAAATTTTGGAATTGACCCTGCGATTTTCCCCCTTTTTTTCAACCCTAATTTACCCCTATAAATATCCCATTTTGTTACTGTTAGGGGAGGCGAAAAAAGAACCCAAAAAATACCCTAATAGTTCCATTTTTTCAGTCAAGGTTGAAGTTTTAGGAGCTGGAATTCTTATCTTTGGAGTCCAAAAAAAATTCGTCAGTGAGTCTTTGTTCCGCGGTGGGAGTTCGTTTCAGCTTCGCGACGTCTCTGTTCGCTGCTCCTAAAGAGGTAATACCCGTTATTTTTCATCTCGAATTTAATATACTGTGTTTGAATGCGAGTGTTGAAGCTACATCGAAATATTGTTGTTAGTGTGTTTCGACTGTGAATGCTCCGTTATGGCAAGTTGACACTGTGGGGCTGTTGTGTGAATATATATATATATATATATATATATATATATACGCATATGTATATATAGAACTTGAGGTTCTTTTGGTTATACTATTGTATTGTAGTATCTATGTATCTATATATATCATGTATTTTGTTGAAATCATGATTAAGCAGCATGCCTTCCACGTGTTCGATGAAACGCCTCCTTTGAATTTCGAATATAATAAGGTGGTGATAATGATGTTTTTATATGGGTTTTATATTTATTTTAATCTCAAAAGATGGAAAACACACACACACACACACACACACACACACACACACATATATATATATATATATATATATATATTTGGGCAGAATGTGAAATACAGAAGGGAGAGATAGAATACCATTATATCTCCGCAGAGAAATTCTCCTCATCGCCATTGCCATCTTCAATCTCTCTACTGAAAATTTTCTATGTTATATTTCTGTCTGACCTAAAATTTTTTGCCCCCTAATATATACATAAGTAATTTTTCCGGCGATTGCTCTTATCTCGCCCCTGACTCCTACCTTTATCCATCACCCACACCGGCACCGGCATCGTCAACGGCGACGTCAAGCCACCAACACAAATCACGTGGATTTTTCTGCGATTTTTGGAACCAGCTTCCACTCCGCCGGACTTCGATTTGCGGTTATTTCCTTGAAAATCAAAGTGAAGACGTCTTTCGCTCCTCTCTGGTTCTTTTCCAAGACGTCTTGCCGGACTTCTTCTTCTTCTTTGTGAATTGATTTTCTCTCTACCGCCTCGTTTGGCTTCCAGACCGGCTACTGTTGGTTTCGTCCTCAAGAAATCCTTCCGATCAACATCTTGCAGTTAGATTACGACCATAACTAGATTCCAGAAAATCCAGCGAACACGTGTTTCAAGAATCAACCCAGGTTCTATCGTTCCTCCCTTTTCTACTTCTTGACTGCACTAATTCATTTGTGAATTTCTTGCCTGAACATTTCTCACTGTTGACTCTGGTTTCAGTTTTTTTGCTTGACTCTTGTTGTGTTGGTTACTATTTTGCTTGAATACTATTTTTGAATATACTCTTTGATACTTTGATTTGTTTGTTAGTTTAATATTTTGTATAGTTTTTGAATTTGGTGTTACTGTGTTGGTGACTATTTTTTGTTGGTTACGGTGTTTGTTGCTTGAATATTTTTTGTTATTATAGTTTGCCTATTTTACTACTTTGTTGTGTTATTCGGCTGACTATTTGTTGTGAGTGATAGCGAGATTAATTCGTAGTTGGTGGCATCCGGAGTTGATGGTGGAGTAGGGTCATGTCGTCGGTTAGGGTCGAGGGTAAGAGGAAGGGGTGGTAAGAAGGGCACAGGCTTATCTAAAATAAGGGTAGGATCGTGGAATATAGGTACACTTACAGGGAAATCCATAGAGCTAGTAAAATGTCTTAAGAGGAGACAAATTAATATAGCGTGTGTTCAGGAGACTAGATAGGTAGGGACCAAAGCTCGGGATGTAGACGGGTTCAAGCTATGGTACTCGGGGAGGGGGGTCTAGGGACAGAAATGGTGTAGGTATACTAGTAGACGAGGACTTTAGGGAATATGTGGTGGACGTTAGGAGGTTTAACGATAGGATGATGTCTATTAAACTAGTGGTGGGTAAGCACGTAGTGACTGTAGTTAGTGCTTATGCGCCTCAAGTGGGACTAGACGAGGAAGTCAAGAGGCTCTTTTGAGAAGATTTGGATGAGGTGGTGAGAGGCATACCAGTGACAGAAAAACTTTTTATTGGGGGAGACTTTAATGGACATATTGGGGCTACTAGTAGCAGGTTTGAAGATGTCCATGGAGGTTTTAGTTTTGGGGAAAAGAATGGAGGTGGGACGTCTCTCTTGGATTTTGCCAAAGCCTTTGAGTTAGTTATTGCTAACTCATGTTTCCAAAAGAAGGAAAGTCACTTGATAACCTTTCAGAGTGCGGTAGCTAAAACTCAAATTGATTACCTACTTCTCTGGAAGGGTGACAGAAGCCTTTGTAAAAATTACAAAGTTATTCCGAGTGAAAGTATTTTCACTCAACATAGGCTTCTAGGGATGGACTTAGAGATTAAGAGAGAAAAGAAGAGGAAGTTTGTTTACGCCCAACCAAAGATTAGGTGGGGGGCCTGACTCCTGCCCTCTTTTATGAGATGAAAGAAAAGCTGAGAACTTAGAGGCTTGGAGTAGTGACGGAGAGGTGAATAATATGTGGGACAAGACTGTTGGTTGCATTAGAAGGGTAGCTTCTGAGGTACTAGGGGTTTCGAGAGGAACCTTCGGTGGACGTCAGGGTGATTGGCGGTAGAATGAAGAAGTTCAAGACAAAGTAAAAGCTAAGAAGGTGGCCTATACGAAGTGGTTGGAGTGTAGGGATGAGGATGAAAAACAAAGGCTTAATGAAAGTTATAAGACGGCTACGTCAGAAGCAAAGATGGTGGTGACAAGTGCTAAGACAGCAGCGTTTGAGCGCCTATATGAGGAGCTAAGTGATAAAGGCGCGGACAAGCGAATGTACAGGCTTGCTAAAGAGAGAGAAAGGAAAGCTCGCGACTTGGATCAAGTGAAGTGCATCAAGGATGAGGAGGGTGAGGTATTAGTGGATGTGACTTCCATTAAACAAAGGTGACAAGCTTACTTTCAAAAACTCTTAAACGAAAAAGAAGAGAAAGATATTGAGCTGGGAAAGTTGGCACATTCCGAAGTCATCGAGATTTTGGTTATTGCAGGCGGTTCAGAGTTGAGGAGGTTAGAAGGGCTATTAGTAGGATGAAGAGAGGGAGGGCGATTGGACCGGATGAGATTTCAATAGATTTTTGGAAGAACATGGTCAAGGATGGCATAGAGTGGCTGACTAGACTGTTCAATGCTATCATGAAGACGGCCAAGATGCCGGATGAATGGAGGAGTAGTACAATGGTTCCACTGTATAAGAATAAGGGTGATATTCAAAACTCTAATAATTACAGGGGTATCAAGTTGTTGAGTCATACTATGAAGGCATGGGAGAGAGTGGTGGAGATGAGGGTGAGAAAAATTGTGTCTATTTCAGAAAACCACTTTGGATTCATGCCAGGACGGTCGACTACTGAAGCGATCCACCTTGTTCGGAGATTAGTGGAGAAATACAGGGAAAGTAAGAAGGACCTTCATATGGTGTTCATTGATCTTGAGAAGGCCTATGACAAAGTCCCGAGGGATGTCCTATGGAGGTGTTTGGAGGTGAAAGGCGTCCCAATGGCATATATTAGAGTGATAAAGGACATGTATGACGGGGCCATAACTCGGGTAAGAACGGTGGGAGGAGATTCTGAATATTTTCCTGTTCAGATGGGACTTCACCAGGGATCTGTGCTAAGCCCTTTTTTATTTTCCTTGGTGTTGGATGAGCTGACGCGATCTATCCAGGAGGGAGTCCCATGGTGTATGTTGTTTGCAGATGACATAGTACTGATTGATGAGACCCGGACCAAAGTTAATGATAGGTTGGAGGTTTGGAGACACGCTTTGGAGACTAAAGGATTTAAACTGAGCAGGACCAAAACAGAATACTTGTAGTGCAAATTCAGTGTAGCGAGGGAGGAAGCAGACATTGATGTGAGACTTGCAGCTCACCTTATCCCCAAGAAGGAAAGCTTCAAGTATCTGGGGTCTATCATCCAGAGTAGTGGGGATATCGACGATGATGTCACACATCGTATTGGGGCGGCTTGGACAAAATGGAGGTTGGCTTCTGGAGTATTGTGTGATAAGAAGATACCACTTAAACTCAAAGGTAAGTTTTACAGAATGGTGGTTAGACCATCTTTGTTGTATGGGGTGGAGTGTTGGCCAATTAAAAATGTACATGTTCAGAAGAAGCAGGTCGCAGAAATAAGGATGTTAAGATGGATGTGTGGTCACACCAGGAGTGATAAGATTAGGAACGAGGCCATTCGGGAGAAGCTAGAGGTGGCCCCTGTAGCTGACAAAATGAGGGAAGCGAGACTGAGATGGTTTGGACATGTGCAGAGAAGGAGTATCGATGCCCCTGTTAGGAGGTGTGAGAGGCTAGATATGGGAGCTAAACGGAGGGGTAGAGGTAGACCTAAGAAGTATTAGGGGGAGGTGATTAGACATGATATGGTGAAACTTGACCTCACCGAGGACATGACCTTAGATAGGAAGGAGTGGAGGTCGAGAATTAGAGTAGCAGGCTAATAGGGTAGATAGGAAATGAGTTGTTAATTGTATACCTTTTATATGTTATTTATCTGCCTTTACATGTTAATTCTCCTATATTTACTTATTATCATGTGCTTTTTATTATGAATTGTTCTTCCTACTTGCCTGTTTATCATATCTAGCTTATTCTGCCGATGGGTTTTTGTGACGAGGGTTCTTAGGAAACAGCCTCTCTACCGCTATGTGGTAGTGGTAAGGTCTGCGTACATCTTACCCTCCCCAGACCCCACTTATGGGATTCCACTGGGTATGTTGTTGTTGTTGTTGTAATCTCAAAAGATGAGTGTGTATTAATTTTAGCTTCAAGTTAATGGGTTTCATATGCTGAATTTTATTTTTAGAATATGGATTATATGTTGATTCTTAGTCTCAAGTAATGGGTTTTATATGCTTGTTTAATCTCAAATTGATGAGTTTGATTCTTAGTTTTATATGCTTGATTTATATGGGTGAATATCTTGATTTTTGGTTTCAAGATTATTGAGTTGTGGGTTTAAATAATTTTTAGATTCCTAATTCATTTATTTTTATTTCTTACGCATCTGTCAGAGTCTTCCGGGATACCCATCTTGCATTTCTCGGGATCGTGAAGGCTTAAGTAGGTCTTAGGGAGTTGGTTTCAAATTTTTCGGAAGTCGGAGAAGGCTGATATATACTGATATACCGTGTACATACAGCAGTGCATGCAATGGCGAAGTGGGCCAAAAGCCCAGCTTCAAAAATAGCCACAGGTTCTTAATGGGCCAGGCAGGCCCAAGCTTTAGAAATTTAGGACAGGTGGAATTTGGGCCTGCCAAGCCCAATTTCTAATCTATTTAATTTGCTCTTTGCCGGCTAAGATGCCGGAGGAATGGAGGAGGAGTACAATGGTCCCACTGTACAAGAACAAAGGTGATATTCAAAGTTGTAATAATTACAGAGTATCAAGTTGTTGAGTCATACTATGAAGGCATGGGAGAGAGTGGTGGAGATGAGGGTGAGAAAAGTAGTTTCTATCTCAGAAAACCAGTTTGGATTCATGCCAGGACGGTCGACTACTGAAGCGATCCACCTTGTTCGGAGATTAGTGGAGAAATACAGGGAAAGTAAGAAGGACCTTCATATGGTGTTCATTGATCTTGAGAAGGCCTATGACAAAGTCCCGAGGGATGTCCTATGGAGGTGTTTGGAGATGAAAGGCGTCCCAATGGCATATATTAGAGTGATAAAGGACATGTATGACGGGGCCATAACTCGGGTAAGAACGGTGGGAGGAGATTCTGAATATTTTCCTGTTCAGATGGGACTTCACCAAGGATCTGTGCTAAGCCCTTTTTTATTTTCCTTGGTGTTGGATGAGCTGACGCGATCTATCCAGGAGGGAGTCCCATGGTGTATGTTGTTTGCAGATGACATAGTACTGATTGATGAGACCCGGACCAAAGTTAATGATAGGTTGGAGGTTTGGAGACACGCTTTGGAGACTAAAGGATTTAAACTGAGCAGGACCAAAACAGAATACTTGGAGTGCAAATTCAGTGTAGCGAGGGAGGAAGCAGACATTGATGTGAGACTTGCAGCTCACCTTATCCCCAAGAAGGAAAGCTTCAAGTATCTGGGGTCTATCATCCAGAGTAGTGGGGATATCGACGATGATGTCACACATCGTATTGGGGCGGCTTGGACAAAATGGAGGTTGGCCTCTGGAGTATTGTGTGATAAGATGATACCATCTAAACTCAAAGGTAAGTTCTACAGAATGGTGGTTAGACCTGCTTTGTTGTATGGGGTGGAGTGTTGGCCAATAAAGAATGTACATGTTCAGAAAATGCAGGTCGCAGAAATGAGGATGTTACGATGGATGTGTGGTCATACCAGGAGCGACAAGATTAGGAACGAGGTCATTCGGGAGAAGCTAGAGGTGGCCCCTGTAGCTGACAAGATGAGGGAAGCGAGACTGCGATGGTTTGGACATGTACAGAGAAGGAGTACTGATGCCCCTGTTAGAAGGTGTGAGACATTAGATTTGGGAGCTATACGTAGGGATAGAGGTAGACCAAAAAAGTATTGGGGGGAGGTGATTAGAAACGATATGGTGAAACTTGATCTCACCAAGGACATGACCTTAGATAGGAAGGAGTGGAGGTCGAGAATTAGAGTAGCAGGCTAATAGGGAGGATAGGAAGGAGTGGTAATTGTCTGTCTTTTATATGTTATTTATCTGCCTTTATATGTTTACTATCTTGTATCTAGGTATTATTATGTGCTCTTCTCTTTTTGCCTGTGTATCGTATCTAGCGTGTTCTGCTGATGGATTTTTGTGACGAGGGTTTCCAGGAAACAGCCTCTCTACCTATGTGGTAGTGGTAAGGTCTGCGTACATCTTACCCTCCCCAGACCCCACTTGTGGGATTTCACTGGGTATGTTGTTGTTGTTGTTGTTGTTAATTTGCTCTTTGCTTTTATTATTATGTTGACATACCTACTATTTGTTTTAACACTAACTTTTATCTAACATTATTTTACATGTTTTAATCTAATTAAATTTCTCCAAAAGTTAGCCATTGATGTTATTTTTACGTCCTTGAATTTTGATGTCAAAAACCTTTCTTTTTCGAAATTGGACTTCATAAATTTTCTTTAAAAACTTCAAGTATTTTCTTTAAAGTAACTTATGAATATTTTTCTCTTTTTTTTAAACACTTGGATATTTTAGGGGATCTTTAAAATTATAGTCATTTAGCCTAATTCACCAACTCTTTTAATTAAATAAATTTAGGTAGACTTTAATGTTGTGTTCTTCTTGATTATTTTTGAAGTAGTTTACTTAGTTAATATTAATTGAATAAAATGTGAATAAGATTTTAAATGTTATATTTTCCTCATTTTTGAATATTTCACTTAAACTTTTTCTAGTTAATAATATAAATTAATATTTTTAAAGTTAGTCAAAATTACCTAATCGCCGGATAACCGCGTGTTAGCGGCCATTTCGAGTGCGTAAAACTTTCTCGAAGTGGAAATGTGAACTCGAACCTTTTCTTTGGATTTTTAAAAGATTTTTTCTGTTAAGTCTTTTAAAATATTTAAATAGTTTTCTTGATTTTTTTTTTAAAAATCAAGTGGCGACTCTCAAAAATTTTGAAGATTCGATTTTACTTAAATTAATTGAACAATAAATCGAATTTTTGAAACCAAAGCCATTTTTCGCGATAACAAATATTATCGCTTACCAAATTAACAATAAAGATAAATGAGAAAATAATAGATGTAATATTTTTCTTTTCACTTGCTCTTGCCTTTTTATTATTGTGACTATGCAAAAAGTTATATAGACAACCTAAAATGTAATGGAGTCAAAATTATGGGTCAATTAAATACTTACATTATAATTTTTATCTGCATAAAAAGTGAAATATTTGATTGTAATGAATATGAACAAATACAATCAATATTATATATAAAAATAAAATTTAAATACAAAATAATGATTTAATAAAACTAAATAAATATTTTAGATTGTGATAAAAAATTAAAAATTGAAACTAATTAAAATTCAAAATGAACTAATTAAAATGGTTGATACACAATTTTGGCTCAACATTTTAAAAAATTACTTTTTGTGTTGTTATTTTTTAAATAAATTAAAATACCTTTTTTGGAAATTTTAGATTAATTTTTTTTATAATTACTTTTATTTTAAAAATATTAGGATTTTAATTAGTTTAATTTTTAATTTTTAACGCATTCGAATAATTTATTTTTTTACATAAATAAAAAGTGTACAAAGATATTTAATTGACCTACAATTTGGGCTCTTATTTTTTAGCCCATTAAGTTTTGAAGTGATTATATAACTTTTACATTGTTACATTGATGGTGGTGGATAATTAAAAGAATATTTTCTAAATTGGGTAAACCTTGATCTCTTTCTTCTTCTATTCTCTCAAGCCGCCACCCCCCATCCACTTTCTCATTTTCCCCATTTTTTTCAACAACCATTGCCAAACTAGAAAACCACCTTCGTCCTTTTTTCTTCAATGGAACTCGCCTGAAAATTACCACCCAAAATGTCACAAAATCATCGAAAAACAATCAGTAAAACCCCCCGCCCCAAAATAACACCGAACAACCACTAACAAACCTCAAAATAACTTGCCAATCTACAACCAGATAACCATCGAAATCCCACGTCACAAGTCAACAATCACTGGCAAAACAAAGCTCCAACAACAACCATCATCGGATCTCACAACGAACTCCGACAAACCAACCCATGTCATGAAATAGAGCTCCAAACTCCAAGTGTCACGCCCCGGGAGGGGACCCTAGACGTGGCCGGCACTCAGAGATTATTGCTAGTCCCCAAGCGAACCACTTGGTCTCATCACATTCATTCATTCGATAAATCTATCAATCGGCATCTTAATATCATATCAAATAAATAGGCTAGTGAGAAAGAAACTAACTCAATAAAGTCTCAGCATCAATAACTCAACTCTAGTCTATGAAACCTCTATCACTATCAAATGGTGCCAATAACAGACCATGGCTACCTCAACTCAAAGTAAAGCTAACTCAAGTTTAACTCTAATAAGCTAAACGAAAAAAAATCAATGATCCTCCGAAGTAAAGGGGGTTCACCAACTCAGCTAAATGCTCAAATCCTCAACGATGCACTTATTGACGATCTCTAGTACCTGCCTCTGCATAATAAAGTGATGCAATCCAAAGGGTATGTCAATACGTGGAATGTATGAGTATGTAAAATGGTTGAATGAAACAGAATCAGGTAAAATAATATAGAAATAACATCAACTTAGAATATACTCAATCAGAATGTAAAATATTTATTTAAAACAAGAATAAAGAGTAGACAAGTGACCCATCATCTAATCAAACCTCATCAATCAACTCAACTCAACTCAATGGAGATTAACTATGATCCACAAGGGATCTGATGTAATGCCCGATAAAATTATCAAAATACCCCTAGAGTGAGGGTATGCGCGTATGGCATCTTCCAATGCTCGAAGCGCAAAATAGTGTTAGTACGCGACAAGGGCGCGTCGCGCACCCATCGCGGACTAGCACTTATATTCTTTTGAAAAATTTTGACAGGATGAAAAAAACTCGTTCGAAAACTCTATTTTGAAAATACATTGTTCGCGACCAGTCCACGTCATAGATTGTATCTTTTCTGAGTTGAGAATTTCTAAATTATTATGAGGGGCATTCCGGTCAATTCCCCAACCCTCCTAAACTCTATACACGATCTAATAAGGTCGTTTGACGTAAAAATGGTCTAAAACCCCAATTCTAAGTCCTATTCCAGTATTCTATCAAGGTTAGGGCCTGAAGAGAGGAGAGAGGAGCTTGAGTTGAGAGATTCGAGAAGAAATTCTTGACGTGCTTGGTTGATAGTTGCATCCCACGTATGTAAGGCTAAACTAAAAACATGAGATTATTCTCTCATGTGGCCCATAGAGGTCATAGATGAGTTGATGGTTCAAGAGTCTACATGCATGAATTTGGTGTTTCTTGAAAAACTGATTTAAATTACATGTTTTCCTATGTTGATGATCATCATACTATTTGTTTTCTTGAATTGAACATTTTTCATGAGAACTTGCATAACCCTACATGACTAATTTGAAAAGCATGTATAATGCACTTGAGAATTGAGTCTAGAGCCTTAAGTTGAGATTGTTGATTGTGATGATGAGTTGATGGAATTTTAATTGTTTTATGAGTCCCTATAAATGAACTCTACCCATGTGTCTATTCACTTGCTTCCTAATGATTGTTATAAATCTTGAGTCATTGATGAGATTGATAGATGAGAGGGTTAAAGCCCCTATGAGATACCGGTCGTTGACGGGGAGTAAATCCCTACGAGATTGGTTGAGGTAGAGGTTTTATAAGCATTGAGTCCTGAGAGAAGTATCGAGCACCGAGTCGGGTGATTGAGGAGCACCCTAGAAATTACGTCGACAAGCGTAGAAGAGGTTTCCTCTTGAGTTTATGTCCCTGACACAATAGAGGACTTGTTGAGTTTTCTATCTCCATTTTGGATTTATCCATTATGGTTTCAATTTATTCTTTACCTGGCAAGTATAGAACGGCTATGGCAACACCGACGGGATGTTGTACAATCATTGGCTCATAAGTGATTGTTGTCGGATAAGAGAAACTCCCAGAAGTTTCCTACCCTGAGTACTCTGAGTCGAGATGACATGAGATGAGAGGAGGTGAGCTCCTCTGAGATGAGATGAGAGGAGGTGAGCTCCTTTGAGATGAGTCTGAGATGATTGATGAGCTTGAGTTATTGATGTGTCACTTGTCTACTCTTTATTCTTTCATAGATGGACATTTGATGATTTCCTGTGATTTGATGTTTATTTTGAGTTGATATTGTTTTCGTATTATTCTACCGATTTCTATTTCACTCAACTATTTTATATACTAGTACATTCCAAGTACTGATGTCCACTCTGGACTGTATCGTTTTATGATGTAAAGGCAGGTACTAGAGATCATCAACAAGCGCTCTGTTGAAGATCCGAGATTCACAGCTAATTGGTGAGTCTTCCCTATTCCGGAGGATCCACTACTTTTATTTTATCATGCTTTAGAGTTAGATTGGACTATTTCTTTTATTTTGATTTGGGTAGCCATGATTTGTCATTGACGCCACATGATTAGTGATAGAGGTTTCATAGACCATGGTCGAGCGTTGATGTTGAGATTGTGAGCTATTTCCTTTTTACTAGCCTTCATTGTTATTATCTATTTATTTTGAAGCCTTTAGATGAGATGTGTCCACTTACTTACTTATATTTTTCGCTATTCAGTAGATTTATTTGATTGAATGATGTGATGAGGCTAAGTGGTTCGTTTGGGGACTAGCAATAGTCTCTGAATGCCGGCCACGTCAAGGATACCCTCCCGGAGCATGACATCTGGTCTCAACTTCTCTATTACTATCAAAAGGGGCACATGGAAGGACATTCTCATGTTTTAGGTTAGTCTTACATACCTGAAATGAAGGTAGACAATCAACTTAGCACGAATCCGGCTTGAACTCCTCGAATCCTCGCTCTTTTCTCTTTTCTTTAGCCCTAGGTCTTTTTCAAGAACTTAGAATGGCTTAGGAATGGGGTTCAAAACCCTTTTTACGCTCAAAACGACCCAATCAAATCGTGTTTTAAGTTTAGGAGGGGTTGGGAAAGTCTGGAGTGCCTCTCACAAAATTGAAAAAAAGAGTTCGCCTCGGTAACACATGGTCTGCGACACAGACTTGTGCAAATTTCGGGGTTTTCGCCAAAGGTTCTCCAATCGAGTTTTCTAATCTTATAGAAAATATTTGGACCAAATCTACATGTAAGTCTGCGTCAGGTGCGCATCATACACCTGTCGCACACTTATTCTGGAAATTATTTTCAAATAGAAAAATTATCTTTTGATCTTGTTGCTCTAAAAATCAACCAAGACCACTCTCCCACTCAATTTTTCATGTTGATCGCATATCCGACCTCAAATTTGCCATCAGAGCATGGGAAGACACATTATGCACACATCTCTCTTCTAGGAGCATTTTGGTAATTTTACCAGGTGTTACACCAAGCTCCTTGTCGCGAGCGACCCAAAATGAAATCATGACTATAAGATCAATTAGTTCCAAACCCAAGGATAAAGTACCCTTAAAGGATAAACCCCAATAGGTAAATAATCATTGCATAATAAGTCACCCATAAAATCATTATCCAGAACCTGGTGTCACGAATGTAAAGAGTGTCTAAATACATAAACTTGTGAAATGAGTACATCTCAGTCTTCGAATAGAGATAAAGACTGGATAACTAAGATAGAATCCAATGGCAACTCGAAACTTTGAGTCTCACCGCTAGATTTGGTATGAACCAACTGCACGAGCAAATCAACTATTACGTGGATAATCCTGATGAGAACCTGCGGGAGAGAAAGAAGTAGGGGTGAGTATACATAATATGTACCCAGCAGGTTTAACCGACTGAGAATGAGAGATTAAATAAACTATGAAATAATTTAAGAATGCTTCCACCTGCAACACGAAAACCAGTCAGGCATCGGTGCCGCCAATTTATATAAAACGATGTGAATAAAGTAAACATATTATCTCAATTAAGTCAATCCAACATAACCATAAGTAATATAATGGTATAATATGCAATACAATGCAATGTGGCATCAAGACTATTGCACAGCCTGTCGTATACACCCCCATTGAGCTAAACCTCCATAAACTAAGGGGACCTATGGGGGACCTCCCAGGCCATATACCTCAATTACAATATATATCAACTACCTTGCCACCTAACTCGTGGTTAAGGACTCATGATAAGAATCTCAATATATCAACTACCTTACCACCTAAGTACTCGTGGTCAAGGAAGGACTCATGATAATGTATCAACTACCTTGCCACCTAAGTACTCATGATATGAATTACCATTCACAGCTTCTCAAAATATCATGACATGTAATATGAGGTTGCATGCAATGAAGACACAATTATGGAAGCAACATATCCCTCAATAAGAACAATAATTGTTAAAGTTCTCAAAGTTTATCAATTATAATATTCACCCTCTTTTATACATATTGGGACACAATTTTCTTTTAAAATACTTCACCATATTTTAGTAACTTTCTTTCTCAAGTAAACAATGATCCTCAATCATATCACAATTATCTCCCTTTTTCAACATGTCATATTCACATTAAAAGATAATCCTTTACAAAAAGATGATTAAATAATAAGCATTTTCTCTTTATTGTTATCACTATATAAAAATAGAAGTTGCAATTTATCTTGTATCATTTTCTTTAGAGTATTAATATTGTTGTTATTATAATTTTTAAATCGGTAAATCTTATCAGTTTGATAAAACTACGACATAGATAATTAAATTCCTCACACTAGAATTACAATAAGAATTTCCAACCCAACACATGATACGATCTTATCCCATAGATTATAACATAAGAATATTCAATAACTCAATTCCAATCCCAAAAAAGGATAGGCAAACCTACCTTAGTGCCGGAATCGTACTCGAACAATTCAACCGAATGGACAAATCTTAAATTCAACTCTCGAAATGATAATTCTCTATCAAGAATGAAATATATACATCCCAAGGAGTCTAATGCCACCCATATTACCAATTCTATAATTAATTTTTCCTAAATTTCAAACATAGGGTTAAGTTTTAATTCCTCCAAATAATATAAATCTGATGATGTTTATATAATATAATACACCAAGTATTTCATTATCTATTCTCTTCTTCAAATTAATACCATGCTACTGCTAAATGCACGAAGTGCCTAAACAAATTTGTAATTTAACAATATTTCATGGAAACATCCGGTCTTAAGGATTATATAGTATTTGTCTATAATACATACATTAAACACATGAGAATGTATAAAACAAAATGGATCAAAATAACTTTAAATTGTCACATTTTCATTACCGTAACCTTATCATTATTACTATTTTATTTATTCTTAGCGTAAATCCTAATTAAAATAAATAAAATTAAGGAAAAACAAAGTTAAAGATAAAAAGGAATTAAAAAGAGAAGGAGAATAACACTTTAATCACTTGACTAATGAAGGTTTAAAGTAATGACTCTTTAAAAGAAAGAGTCATAATATATAGTACTCAAATACTCATTACCTTATCCTTTGAATTTAACTTTTCCAACATTTATATCAAAATAATGAAATCTATGGTTTAAAGCATTACCACTATATTTTTTTTTTCTTTTCTAAATGGAAGATAAGACATTTTGCACTATCTTTTCTTAATGGAAGACAAGACATATTGCATTATCTTTTCTTAATGGAAGACAATATATATTACATTATCTTTTTCTAATGGAAGACAAGATATATTGCACTAATTTTTGATATTTTAGTAGGGTCATTACACTCCTACGAACCAACAAATTTAAAAATTAAAACTAATTGAAATTCAAAATAAACTAATTAAAATTTTAATATTTTGAAAATAAAGATAAATATCGATAAATTATTCTAAAATTGCATAAAAAATATTTCAAACTATTTTTAAAATAACAACTCCAAAAGCATAAATTTTTAAAAATGTTGGGCCAAAATTAGATGTTAATAATTACAACCACATGACTCTGACACATATCATTATCTAAGAATTCATTTTTTATCATGTCTCTGATACCAGTCAATTTTCAAACTTTTTAAAAATTTATACTTTATATTATTATTTATAGTTCTTGTTAAATCATTATTTTGTGTTAAATTACATATTTGTTTATTTTATTTATTTATTTATCGTTGGTTATAATAATTGGATAGAGTAGACATTTTAATTTTAGAAAACCCTAAAAAATATATATTATCTTGCCTTTCATTTTTATTCCGGTGTACCGGAATCCGGCGAATCCTGGCTAGAAAACCTCCAAATCACAAGCCCCAAATTGCCACCAAATCTAGTCTTTATAAAAGTCATAAAAAAAGTCCTAATAAATCTGTGCTAAACAAGTACGCATTGCATGGTCATATCTGAGCTCAAAATGAAAATTAGTAAAATCTTTAATTCCAAACCTAGGGTCTATACAAGAGGTCTTATTCCTTCACCTATCTTAGATTCTTCCTATGACAAATTTTGTATACCATAAACTCCTCAATATATCCCTTTTTTTTCTTCACTAACACTTCAACATTTTAGATTTTTGTTCCTTCACTAACTCACTTATCAACTTTATTCTCTGACCAACAACACATGACATTTTATCTCATGTTCTAAGCCAAAACTTGACCGAAGAACTTTTTTTTTAGGTCCTTCAACAAAAACAGAAAAAAATAACTAAATTTATGACCCAAACCATATGCAATTTCTCCTAAATGTTGAATATTCATTGCTATCCATTATTTCTTATCTTACCAATAAATATCTTGGCAAAATATACTACCAAAAATGTAGTCTCAGACTAAAAAAATGCTTGAATCTTTATTTTAACTTGTACCTTAATTTCTTTATCTATCAATTTTAGCTTATACCTTGAGATCTTTATGATTCATATATCTTAACTATGATTGGTCGCCTCTTTATCGACCTTACAGTATCCTTTACAAAAATTTCAATGTACTTACCATACTCAAAATCACAAAAAGAGTTTATTATCATATCCAAGACGCATATATATAGTTTTTTTTCAAGTATTACCCAATAGTTTTCTAACCCAGATCAATGATACGTAACACTATCACCACAATCAAAGCAAAACAAATGAAACCACATGGCTTTAAATTCAATTTCCTGCTCTCTCAAAAGATACATTTTTGACCTTTACTATCAAAGTGAATATCCCTACATCTCACTAATTTATTCATTTATGACTCTAGCTCATTTCAATTCTATTCAAGCAGTATCTCAACACATTTTACATCTTTCTTATGATCACATCACTCATCAAATAGTAGCAAAAGTAACTTTTGATACCTGCAGATTGTGTTTACCATACTGAATTCACTCAATCAAAAATTCTCATCATATGATTGCATCTTGATCATAATCCATCACAAACTCTTATTACCATTATGCTCTATAACCATTTCCATCATCTCAAGGTTACCCTCATCATTGATATGACACTAAAACTATATCGGTCAAATATAAAGAACTAACTCCCTTGGATCTTATTATGAAGTAATAGTCCTCATTTAAAATCCCCCGAATACACCTCACAGCTTAAATACATTCCTAGCATACACAATAGTTACATACAATCTGATCTGGATCCCTGGATCTTCAACTAGATAGTGAGTATATTGTTCATGTACCTATATAATCTGCATCTTTAAGTAAAGCTTCCACAGTACCCAAATCCTTCCATTAATACTGCCAATGTAGTTGTGTGCATTCTGCCATCCTGGGGGCGAAAAAAAGAAAGAGAGGGATGGGGTTTCTCTCGCTTTTGGCTTTGAGATATTTTTCTTTGAATTGGAATTGCTTTATGCTCTTTTCCTCTTGTTTCAAGACAACCCATAATATCTATTTTATATTTTTTAAGAAAGAGTTTTAGCTTCTTCTGCTTGTGGCCTTGATTAAGGCCTCTTATGTTCCATGTGGCTATTATTATTTTGGAAAGGAATGGCATTATCACGATCTAAAAATGGATGTGATGACACTCGTCTTATCCCACCAAGACAAGTCATCCTAAAACTCAATTATAACCATAAAATATGGAAGGATAATACAAAGTGAAAATTTTAACTACCGATAATAAGTCAACTTAATTAAAATCCCCAAAGACCTGGTTGTCACGTGCACAAGCCTCTAATGTGTTACAATAGATTGAAAAAATACAAGTCACAAATGATGTTGTCTCTAAAGTAGAACAAGATCATAAAATAGGAGGATGAGGCTTGCTGAGATGACAAATAGCTACCTCACTAATCTCCAAAGAAACTCGGATAAAAAAAGAAGAAGTGTGAGTATCACAAAGATCCGATCGCATAACCTACAAAAATATAGAAGCAAGGGGTGAGTACCAACCACACGATACCCAGCAAGTCAACTAACAAAACAAAACAAGTCCAATAGAATACACAAACTCCTTCCATCCCAACCGACCTCCACAAGTATAACCTGCACAGAAAATCAGTCCAGCCCAGCAACACATAATACATAATAAAGATAGTTTTCACAATGTCACAATTCAACATCGCAAGCACAACCCACAAGTGATAATACAGTCAAACACAGGAATAACATTATGTCACACAAGAATATGCAATGATGAGATGCAATGTTTATATCGCCGATAATGACCTCGACATCATAATATCACTGAAAAGTACCTCAACATCACAACATCACCGGTAAAGACTTCCGCATATTATCATTGCTGGCAAAGACCTCGGCATCACAATATCACTAGTAAAGATCTCAACATCACAATCTCGATGGCGAAGACCTCGGCATCATATCTCAACCGGTAAAGACCTTGGCCCCAATTTTTACCATCTCACTCATATCAATATCCAGAACCAATGCAAATATGTGTGACATAGAATAAATGAACATGAGATGTCGTCCACAACAAATCCACTCATAATCACCAACCACAATATATCTCAAAAATAAAATTCTCATCACTTAGCCACATTTTCAAATTCAAGTGTCACAATACACACCAACTCATATTTACATCTAATCACCTCATTTTTATAATATTAAAATATTTCACGAATCACAGATAGAAGAAAGGATAATTTGAGAATTCTACAAGAATTACAAAGTTTTGAAAGTTCACTTACCTCAATTAATAGAATAACACTCCGAATCTTGAGTCTTTCATAACGCTTTCAGATGATCAAAATCTGTTCAAATACATAATCTACATAAGAATACGAATCCAATAATACTCATATTGCTATACTTATTTTTTTTCTCAAAAATCGGGTCAAAAAGTCATATCAAGCCTTCAAATTTGAATCTGAAAATTTCTTTCACATTATGCTTACCCATAATAAACTAAACGTATACGTCAAATTTCAGCTAAAATGGATCGTTATTCGACCTCAAAATCAGGATTTTATTTTAAGAATCCTAGGGCTATATTTTCTTAATTAAGCATAAATTATACATGTTTTTACCCTAAAATTCTATTCATAATCTCATAAAGCTTTTATAGAAAGGACGAGAATAATTACCTTAACACTTTGGGATCAAAACCCCAATTTTTCTCTTCCCCTTTTCCTTCTTTTTTTTTCTCTTCTTTTCTTTTTCTCGTGCAGTTTTTTTTTCTTTCCTTTTCGTTCTTTCTGCTTTTGTTTTGGGGACTTTGGGCATTCAACCCTTTGTCCCTTTTATATATTTTTTTAAAGTTTTATTTTCCTTTTTTCTTTTGTTTTGAGTAGTTATTTATTTTAGTTTTTTTTTGAATACTATGCAATAGTGGTATAGAATATTAAATAAATTATCAATTTAATCCATTAATTATCTAAAATTACCTGTCAACTAAATAACGTAATTATCGATTAGTCCAAAATTTTCAATTTAAATTTACAAAAAGGATAATTTAGGAAAACAATAGGACGAAGTATCAAAATGACCTAACAGATCATTATAAACATATAGTTGCCAGCACTGTTTCTATGTTCACACATTTGAGTAGTAGTCCCAACATTCATCATGCCCTGTATTTCATTCTCTTCATTCATTTGTTGCTTCTCATTTCTTTGCCCAAATTAGGTTCTGCATCTCTTTATGAGTTTGATGTTGCTTTGGTCTCCTTATAGTAACCATCTTCTTCCCATTACCAACATTCCATTTTTCTTTGTCATGAATCTTCCCTACCCCCATTCAATTCCCCATCTTACCATCCTCTTTAGGTCCATCAGTCTCCACCCTGTCTGAGGAGTCCTTGTACCAGCAATCAGAATCCTTATGTCCCAATCTAATACAATGGTTACAAAACTTTGGTTTCCATTCATGATCAACCAGTTGTATCCAAGGTCCAGAAGGCGTTTCAGTAGTTATAGCATCTGGCAAAGTCTTAGATATATCCAACTCAATGAGCACTCTAGCATAAGAGATTTTCTCTGCAGTAGTAGTAAACCAATTTGTGTATATAGGTATTCCGATTGCACTAGCCACTTTGCTTAATGCTTTAACAGACCAATACCCCACAGACAGACTAGGAAATCTTACCCAAATTGAAATTTGCCCGAACATATTAGCATTAACCATTAAGTCCAGTTTACCAATTTTTTAGTATTAGTGATTTATTATCACAGAAGTAAGGACTTGCTTGCATCACTTTCTCCTTTTCAACTATTGATTGGAATTTAAAGATATAATATCCATCGTCATGCCATAATATATGCGTGCTACTTACAAATCCCCAAACCTTCTTGACTATTCATTCATCTATTCTTCGTATGGATTTCCCTCAATTACATACCCTATTAATGTATTTTCCCAATTCTTAACTTGTAGAGAAATATTTTCCTCTACAATTTGCACAATAGGGAACCTTCTTTTATGATTGTTGGAATAAAGTTTGGAATCTTCCCATTATTCCAATTTCTTTTTACTGCTTCAGGATATGCAGGGTAGGATTTGTTGACGTACTAGTGTTGGAGAAATGTAGTCGTCTCTTTGGAGTATCCTTCTCAGCTGCATCTTCAAGTTGGATTTCCTCTTCCAAACTCTATGATCATTTTTCTCCTCAATAGATTGGAATTTTACAGGAAGATAACTTCCAAAAGTGAGAGGAGGGAGTTATTGCGCTTCTCCAGTAGCCAATGTAACTAATTTGGGTATCTGCATAATTGGTATTTGTCAACGATGGGCCATTTGAACCCAAGCTCACAACACAATTACTACCTTGCTATTGTGCACTTACAATGATAAACTTTATCACTAAATGTAACAAAGCATGTAAACTTTCATCTTCTCTAAGAACATAACATTTATCTTACAAATGAGAAGACACAATGTTACTTCACATTAAATTGTAACACTGCAAGTAAATTTTAACAAGGATAACCAACTTAATTAACACCCAAAAAAATTAATAAATACGATATACATAGAGTCAAAGAGTAAATTAATAAAGGTGTGTGGATAAAAAAAAGACATTAAATTTCAAAATTGAAGTTCATAAATCTTTAGGTCATTAGCTATTATAATAAGAAAAATGAAAAATGCTTTAATTAAAAACAAAAAAAGACAACATGTGAGATGAAAACTTAGTTGTGAGTGTCTGAAAAAGATGTTGATCCTCAATATTTAGCCAAGATGAGGGTGTATAGATCTATGTCACGATCCAAGCCTAGAGCCTAAGTGTAACATGGCAAATGGGAACCCAAAAGTACCTTAACAAGCCTCATAGCGTCCGTTCACACATCATCGATTCGGAAGCACAAATCAAACATTAAAATTGATACTAAGGGATAGGGGCTTTGGACTCAAGCTATGAAATAAGACGGTAAGGGACACATTGTCACACAATTTCGACAAGTAAGTCTAAAGGACGGGGTCGAGACTCAAGCTATAAGGATAGGGTACATGGGAGTTGCCACCACATATTCATCAACAAGTAATTCTTAAAGGCGGGATCATATGACTCAAGCTACTGGAGTCGAGACTTAAGAATTTCACCATCTCATCATCATATCATACATTATCAATAACATCCACATAAGACAATACAAAAGCATAGTGTCTACAAGCATCAACCATACAAGCCCGTACATAGAGTTTTATGACGTCCAAAATGCCTCTAAATTATAGATAAGATGGACGCGAAAACATGTCCCGAGCTCACCCTCAAAGTAAAGACATAAGAAAATCACAACATAACTTAGATCGATAGAAGGTGGGTCTTGTCCTTTGAATAAATGATTCACTGCTAGCAAACTCTCACAATCAATCTAGCTGTGAAGAGATGCATGGGGAAAGTCTCTGGTCTCTACATGGTTAGATCATGTAGGCAAAAAGTATGTGTTAGTACATTTGAATGTACTAAGTATGCAGATATGCAATGCATATGAACATGATAACCTGCATTTCAATGTTAGATGACAAGAAAGCATATATATATATGTATATATATATATATATATATATATATATATATATATATATGGAAAGAAGTATATAAGAAAGAATATCATAGCAATATGCCTTAAATCTATGATGCATAAATGTCATAATACTTAAACATAATGGGGACGGGACCTCAATTGACATATAAGACCATGCAAGCTATTACATGGAATCCCGATGTTCATTCTACACTGGAGAAAAAATGATCCACTCGCCAAAGATAGACCATACTCCTCCTTATGGGAACACCACCTATTTCGGAAAGGATTTTACATGAGCATAATCATCCACAAAATTGCATAAACATGAAATTATGTTGGCACATAGTTATGAAAAAGAGATTTTATATAAGGACCTCTTAGGTCGAGCCCCCACCTCCAATCTCATCCGGTGCTAAGTCATCATCCCACGAGAATATATATACATGCTTAAAGTAGGATCATAAGTCTTTTCAAATCATAATCATGCATACTTAGGCTTAAGAGCCAAATCACATTTCATGATCATACATACTTGGACTTAAAAACCAAATTATACTTAAATCCATGATTACTTATATAGGAATAGCTCATTCATGCTTGAACATGGTGATGTATACACACCCATAATTGCTTAAAATCATATCATAGACATTAAGTGATCACATGTCATGTCATAATCATACTTGCCTTGAAATCATAATCATAATTATAATTGGGTAAT
This sequence comes from Solanum rostratum, assembly GCA_029948455.1. Classification (NCBI taxonomy): domain Eukaryota; kingdom Viridiplantae; phylum Streptophyta; class Magnoliopsida; order Solanales; family Solanaceae; genus Solanum; species Solanum rostratum. The sequence goes on along the minus strand of CM057053.1, from coordinate 7,102,609 downwards.
AACCCGCATCATAAATCGATTGGTTCTCCTTGTTCATGCATGCTTATACCATGAGGAATGAAGGAATAGCATGGGTACTTGAAATTCATACTTAAAATATGTTTATAAGATGACATCATACTTAATCATAAAGAAATCAACAATTGAAACATACTTGAAATTACACATGCATAAATTAATAAATTAAAGGGACATGCATTCTTTAATTCTCATAAAATCTATGGAAATTAACATAATAAGACTTGAATCATATTTAAATCAACAATTAATAAAGACTCATAACATAATTTCATCAAATTGAAGTTAATTTAAAAGACCCACTTGAAATTTACACTTAAAAAATCATAAATTTTATGAAATAAATTTTGGGCTTTCATAATCGAAAGAAAACCATGAATAAAACCACATATACCTTGAAAAAATTAGGAAGAATAAGATGAACTAGACTTGAGATTGAATCACTCTTGAATCCCTAGACTTGAATTTTCAAAGCTTAGCTTGAATGGAGTTCATGAACTTGAATTCCAGAGTTTAATTGATGGAAATTTGAAAATGAAGTGTAATGAATGAGTAAGGGCTAATTTAGGGGTCTTAAGGTAGACATAAAAGTCATAAAAGACCTTGAAAGTGAACCAAAATACAATAAAGCCCTTAATAAAAGTGGAAACAAAGATTTAACTGGACACCACCATGGAAGGCTTCATGGTTCATAAAGCTCTTCACGGTCCATGGTGGCCTCCGTGAACAAGACTCAAGTTACGAGATGGTGATTTTTGGAGGGTCCTTCCATGGTCACCACCACGGTCCGTGGTGTTCTTCACGAACCTATAGGTGCCCGTGGTGGCACCTTTAGGCAAAACAATGGCCACCAAGGCAAGGGCCCCTCCCACGAGCCCTTTCATGGCCAGTGATCAGGACCACGAGCCGTGAAAGACTCCTTGAAGGGTCACTTAGCCTTGAGCACCCGTGAAGCCAATACAAGCCATGGAATTGCCAAGGCCCTCTGCATGACACTCCACGACTCGTGGCGGTGTCCTTGAAAGGCAACTTGGTAAAAAATTATCAGAAATCATATTTTTAATCATCATTAAGGCCTCCCAAGGTTCGTGTCCTTACAATCTACATATTCAAAAAGGATAATAATGAACCAAGTTTACCATTTTATAAGGTAAAGATAGTGTGATAATCATGTAATCTTTATATTTAATTTTACTTCCTCGCTTAGACCAAGAAATGATTTGTTACCAAGATCAATCTTGTCAATTTTGCCATCAATATTGGTAGTATTAAAACTATAATAGCTAGATACCAAATAATGTTCAAAGTAGTTATTATAGAACTTTGACGGTAGTTTTTTCAATATGTCCACAATTATACCTCTATTCTCACAATCTCTGCATTAACCACCAAATTTGATTAAAAAAAAGAGAAACAACAGTTTTCACTAGCAAAATAAATTCGATCACCCAAGTTATGCATTGCAATTCACTCATGTCGTTCTTCATTAAGCGGATAAATTTTAATTTTCTTGGGATTATTTCTTAAATGCCCAGAATCGCGCAACTCCCTCTTAACATCAACATCTAAAAACATGTCAACTAGAAACAATTCTTCACCTAATTTCAATAGTTATTTTTTACTGCCCTATTTGTTAATTAAGGTCGAACACAATATCTTTATTGTAAAAATTCATTGGTCTTGTTAAACAAGGGGGATTCATACATTATAATCTCTCCATAAGCATCCACAACATAAAAATTTCCTTTATAGATAATAATATCAACAATCTTACTATTGGGATCTTTCAAGGTGGTCCAGTTCTCATCTCCTGAATTAAAACACAATAAGTTATCTCAAATACTAAGTACCTTACCAGTAGAGAAAACTGATTTGTTTGATTTGTCTAAATAAGCAAAAGTTCATTAAGTAAAATTCATACATATTCAATGAGATGAGAGTTTTGGTTTAAGTTTCAAAGCCACCATATATTATATGATTTACAAACTTGAGAAAAACAAAAATATAATAAATTCAATTTCTTATCAGACATAAACTCAATGACTTTGTTGGTTAGAGGATTCAAAATTCAGAATTTTTTGTATACCATTTTTACAATCTTGATCAATCAGCCTGTATAAGGATGATGATGAAGTTGAAAAGATAGAATAATTGCTTTTCAAAAAATAAAATATAAAATTTCCATGATAATCTTGGATCATATTGTTGGGTAAAGATAATTTGATGGAATATTTAGATTTGAGGATTTTGAAATTAGAAGGAATTGCAGAATAACGTGAATTGTAACTTGCACGAACACGGAGGATATCATTATTGCAGTTGAGACTGATACTTTCAACAAGGTCTTTCATAAGATGGACCAATGTAACATTGTATCTTAACAGTAATAGGATCTTCGTAAAGTTTAAGTGTCTTCTTGAAAATCAGACCTTATTTCGAGGGTTAATTATGTATTTTCTCTACAAAGAAATTTAAGCGTTAACATTATAGAAAGAAGTGAATTATAATAGGATAGATTACGCAACTAGACAAACATGTAATATATATTTACAATAATCACTATAGTTAGAATTTTTGTTATCTTTTTCTCCTCTCTCCCCCCTCTCCCCTCTCTCTCTATACAATCTTGCGCATCTTTCTCCCCTCTCTATCATCTCTCTCACCTTTCGTCTCCCTTTGCCCTCTTCTCTCTCAATACAAATATAATATAAAAAGTGTCAACCCAAGGACCTGATTAGTGACAATTTTCTTCAATTCACGTCAACATCAACTTCAGGTTTATTACAAATTTCACTTTTTTCTTTCATTTTCAAGGAATTAACCATCACTGCATAACACTAATCCAAAATACATGTAAAATTAAGAGGAAACTAATATTGCTGCTCACACATATCCACTCAACATAAAACAAGAAGTCAAGGTCACTATCAGTTCATAAAATTACAACTTAACTATGATCGATTCTAAATTTAACTTCAATGTAATCAGAAACTCCACCTCACACAAATCTCAAGAAACTACCACAAAATATGCACAATTTGCGACCCAAGAACCTCATTTATAACAAATTTCTTCAATTCACATCATCTTCAACTTCAACTTCAGAGTTATTGCAAATTCTACTTCTTTCACCCATTCTAAGGCAAATAACCATCACAACAACACCAATAACAACATATCCAATCCTACTAACCTTCTGATATCCATTTATGCTACTCATAACCCTATCAATTCAGCAAATACATACATTTCTTCTTAACATAAATAAGACTTAATCTACAAATAGAATAAAAAGAAATTTCACAATTATTAGTAAAAAACATACATGTTAGAACCTAAAAAATCACCGCCAATAATACAACAACAAACAAAGAACATATTTGCTAAAATCCATGAATATGCTTTTCTTTTTTCTATTTACCAGAGAAGAAATAAGAGAGTACAAATAACAAGTAAATCAAATTACTAATCAAGCGGCTATGAAAGATATATAGAATTTTAGGGCTTGGTTCTGCTACGTGGATTCAACTGTAGAAGTAGTAAGACACGTAGCTTATACATATTTACTTTCATGAATTTAAATGATCACATGTTGCTCATCTTATGACAAAATAATAGTGTAAGTGTGTAATATGAATTTTAACAAGCATATTTGTGGAGAGAGAAGAAAGGATAATTAAATAAAAAGGTGAATTAAAAAGGATACGTGGTGATTATATACAATGCAACTTTTAACCCTAAATTACAATTTAATTTCTTTAAGCATGCATGTTGAAGTTGATCTTTATTTAATAATATAATATAATATAATATAATATATAAATATAGTAAAGTTTAAAAAAAAAAAAAGCCTACTAAAAGAATGTGGTCAATTTTTTCAGGAAGCTGTTTTTTGGGTCGAAAGTGCTCATATTTCACGTACATGAAGGACTTTTTAGCAATATATTATACAAGGATGACAGAAATAGAGCAATCTTAAGATTTGAGGGACCATTTGAGTTAAAATTACTAGTATATTAAAACTTGAAAAATATATCCACATATACAAAGTACTACTGAAAAGTGAAAACTGACCTGATAGCCTCTCAGCTTCGAACCAGTCGCAAAAACCCTAATTTCAGAGTTCGCTACAGCTTAGGGTTCCGTCGAACCTAACCAGTACTACACCGGCGGAATACCGACCTCGGCCGTCCGTCAGAGAGCATCAATACAAATGGACTTCGACGAGTACGATTATCTGGAGAAGACCGTGGAAGAGACTAACGGTACTTCTACGAAGAGCAAAGACAGAGACAATAACAGCAGCGCCGAGAAGGAGAAGAGCGAGAAAGGCTATCGCCGAAGGGAGAGAGATGGGAGTGAGGAATACGCTGACGACGACAATAGAGAGCGCCGGAGCAGCAAAAGGTCTCGCGGCGACGGTGAGAGCATCAGAGAGAAGGATAAGGATAGAGATAGGGAAAGGTCGTCAAGGCATCGGAGCAGGGACCGGGAATCTGAGAGAGACAAAGAGAGAAGCTCAAAAGATCGTGACCGTGACCGTGACAGAGAGAAGAGGGACAAGGAGAAGGAAAAAGAGAGGGATAGAGACAGGGAGAAGGAGAAGGAACGGGATAGGGATAGGAAGAGTAGAGATCGGGATAGAGATAGAGATAAGGAGCGAGAGAGGGAGAAAGAGAGGGAGAGGGAGAGGGAGAGGGAGAGGGAGAGATCAAGAAGGAGCCGTAGTCGCTCGAGGATTGAGCGAGAGAGAGAGAAAGAGCTGCTGAGAGAGAGCGAGCGTGACTTTGAATCACGGGAGAGCAGGTTAAACTCTTCGCTTTGCTTGTATCTTATGTTAAATTATCATTTTCATGTCTTATCAAGTGCTGCTGTTTGTTGCTTCTTAACATAATTTGAGTTTATTTAAAAATGATTTGTGTTTTGATGATAATTATATTAATTCAAGCTGTAATGATCGGAGAATAGTTTCCAAAGTACATTAATATGGCTGGCAACTGCAATCATGCAGCTGCTAATGTGGTGAAAGACATTGTGAAAATGAAAAAGAATGATCAATATTTGCATCTCATCTTCTTCATTTCTCAAATTAATATCAATTTTTTACTGGGCTGTTGACTGTTTTTGTTACTAAAAAAACTGAAAATTAGGTCATGGCTGTGTTTAAGTATGTGCTTGAACACACACTGCTGAGTGTTTTGAGTTCTAGTGGGTTCAAAGGGGAAGACAATTTAAAGTGGTCTAAGTGCGTAAAAGAGTGTCAGTTTATCCACAAAGAATGTAATATTCTGACTTGGGTTGAAATCGTAGATGGATTGTTTCCACATCTTAATGGGCTAACAATGCGGAAACCCTTCAAGGCTTGATTGAAGAAGTGGCTTATTCCCACATATATTGAGTATGATAAGGTCTGTTAAGTTTCTTTTGGTCTTTGAGATTTTCGCTCGCTTTTGAATCCTTCTAATGTTTCTGCATTGATGGATTTAAGGTTACTTTTTTCTTAAATCTAAATTGAGATGTTGACAAATGATGTATTGAATTTCTAGGTTGGCAACGCATATGGTGTGAGGCTGTATCAGTTTTTCAACCTTTTCTTCTGTACGAAGACGAAAATATATTTAACCCCATATGTGATTCTTTTATGTGAAAGCAGGAAAAGTCTCAAAATTTGGTGCTGGGCGGCGAATAATGTCACAACACATACTGCATTCATATTCTTAACTTGATATTTAATACTTGGAGATGCTTCAAAAGTCAAATTATCTTCTAGATTTTGCTTCATTTGTACTTGTTATCTTTTTCGCTGGGAATGATGTGTTTTACTTGGAGATTGGAATTCTAGTTGCTTTCTGTTTAGATATAAAAAACGAAACTCATTTGGGGTCCTTGAACATTTATGAGGACATCATGCAGTTTTCGTCTAAACAAGTATATAACTGAAACTCGTGTTTTCAACTAGCCTATCCAAAACTATGGAATCTTGTTGACTTCTCCACATTATTTTTGAATGGGCTTGCCTTGATGATCTATCATGCTGCAGGAGCTGCTCTATCTAATTGAAAAGAGGTGAAAGTTAGCACAGCAAGGGAGATTTTAGAGGATGGGGATTCATCATGTCATAATATAATTTGTAGCATGTCTATGTATTTATGCACATTTGGTTGAACTTTGATGTTTATGGTAGTCGTTTACCTTCAATGTAGCAGGTGCAACATGAAATACTTGAAATTAAAATCCATGTCCTACTATGTGCACTTAAATTCTATAGTTGGAGCCTCATTTTTTTCGGTCTTTACTAACCTTGTGATTAGGTCAATTTACAGTCTGATTTGCTTCAGTATGTTCTATATTTTGTGAAATAGGAAAGCGAGGGTCTGCGTGAACTCTAGCTGGTTAACGAAGTCATGTTTAAGATAATTCCTTGCTATGATCTATGCCATACATATTCTCATTATGGTCTGAGTCATTTATACAGGAGATTCAAGGAGAAGAAAGAAAAAATAGAACCAGAAGCTGATCCAGAAAGGGACCAGAGAACGGTTTTTGCTTACCAGGTAGATAGTTTCGATGTTTTTGTTTCTGCCCTTGTTCATTTACATACATAATCATTTCAAATAGGTGGTTTATCTGATCAAAATGTTCATTCTCTGATATATATTTGGGTTGAACTTCTATAGATGCCCCTGAAGGCAACTGAAAGGGATGTGTATGAGTTCTTTTCACAAGCAGGAAAGGTTAGTTCACTTGGTCCTCGTTTGCTTCATGGTAAATGAACTATGCTGCTGAAACTTTATGGTTTGATGATCAATGTGTGCTTGTTACGTTTGTCCTAGGATTTCATTTTCATGTGATCCTCTAGAATTGATATGATACTTCATGTTTAGGACCGAAAAATTGATTTTGGTTCTTCACTTGACCCTTCTTCCGTATCCTATTAGTGCATGCTGTATGCATCTCCTTGCTGTTGCAGTAACTGCTTCTCTGCCTTCTTTATCAGGTAGCTTAATTACATTCTCATGTCTCAAGATTCTATACTTGATTAGATGAACAATATAGTCTGATCAGGTTATAACTGATGATTTTATGCATGACCTATTGCAGGTCTTGTGGTGTATATAGTATGAGTGTACCAAAAGGCCCTCTAAATTCAGTTTATCATGAGGATTTCTGTTTTTTGACATTCCTTTATACATTTCTAGGTGAGAGATGTGCGGTTAATCATGGACCGGAATTCAAGGCGATCAAAAGGAGTCGGGTATGTCATCCAAACTCTCTACCCTACTATTTTGGATGTGATTTTTTCTTATTGCTTTCTCAAGTAAATAATGTGCATCTTGCTTTGTGAAGTACTCCTAATAGTCCCTAGGATCACAATAGTGCTTCTTTTTTTTCTGGGGAGATGCTAACCATATTTGATTGACTCTAGCACTGGGGCATGTTACACTTCCTAATTCAAACTAAAGTTTTTCTTTTTGTCTACTATGATGGTTAATTAAATTGCTGCTTTGCAACTAAACTGTATTCTTGATTTGTTCTTTTGACTTTTGTGTGGCTCTATTACTCTTCTGCATTAGAAACAGTGTTTTTCATAACTGTTTTTTGCTTTTTATAGATCTTCCTTTTGTTTGGTGGTTCTATATTTCTGAGAGCTAAGCCACATTTCCAGTCCCACGTCTGGATTAGGGAGAAAGATTGCAGGTTTTATATAAAATGGGTCCAGGTAGAGCAAAATAGAATATGAGGATTCTATGCTGGCCCAACATGCATTTTTGACTTACTTAAAAACCATCATGATTGGTGGAGTAATGGTTATTTGTATTGTACTTGTGAAAAGAACAGGATTATTTGGATTGCCAAGTACTGTGAATTTTAGTTGGGTTGAATCCCAAGATTGCTTCATTTATAGTTTATGAGACGTGGTCTGTCAATAATATACCAATTGTAAATGTAGTAGACCACATATCAGTTATTGGTCCTGAGAGCATTTAAAGTTTTTGGGACATGGATCAGATCCTAAACTGTATGATTTCAAGTGCATCTACCTAAGGACTACTGGTATGCCAGTGGGACCCAGGTCTATGTGTATGTCCCTCTGTGAATTCTGAGAAGTTTTTCTTGAGCTCTCCTTGCCCTTTTTTGTTGGGAATTCCAAGCACTGGTTTAGTCTGGTTGTTGTCATAAGCTGTTCTAGGGCCTAATCTACCATTGTTAAGGCTGTCAAGTCCTTTCTCTGGATGTTTCTGTCACTAACCAGGGCACTTCTTTATGCTTCTCGGTCCTTCCACGATCTTTTGGATGAAAAAATATTAATAACGAAGGGCAAAATCTAGCCTGTATTCAAGCTGTATACAAAGAGTAGAAACCTTACAAATATACATGATTATGTATGAATGTCACTTAAGCATCTATATAAGTAGGAATCTCATGTGTGCACCAAAAAAAAAAAACAAGGAATCTATGCAGGTACATTGAGTTTTCCATTTTGTTAATAGATTATTGGTATCTATGCAGGTACATTGAGTTTTATGATGCTATGTCTGTGCCAATGGCTATTGCTTTATCTGGCCGCTTGCTTTTTGGCCAACCAGTCATGGTAAAACCTTCTGAAGCTGAAAAGAACCTCGTTCAGTCAACTGCTTCTGGTGCTGGATCAGGGTTGGCAGGGCCAAATGCTGCCTCAGAGAGAAAACTTTATGTAGGAAATCTTCATTTCAACATGACAGAGTTGCAGCTTAGACAGGTGAGAAGACTCTGGCTCTTTTATCTGTGTATAGTAACAAATCACTAGAGTATTTACTTGTCATGTGCACCACATGATGGTGGTGGCTCAAAGGCAATATTCTACGATGCTGATCTACCTTGACTTGTAGAATATAACACGCTGTTGAATATACGCATTTTATAGTGGAAATAAAGTTCAGGCAAACGCCTATATGGGTATATGTATCAAATACTTCATTCATGATTTTCTTTCTTAGGGATCTTTTGTTTCTTTTAAATTAAGTACTTGATACAGATACCCATATATGTGTTTGCCTAAACTTTATTTCTTCTATTATACTAATTTGTTTTTTCAGCTTGTATTACTGCCTTCTCCAATGCCTTGCTACAATAATTTTACTAAGCTTTTATCTTCTATTTCTAATTATATTTTGTTATGGCTGGTGTGTTCAGATATTCGAAGCTTTTGGGCCAGTAGAGCTTGTTCAATTACCTACAGATCCTGAAACAGGACATTGTAAAGGATTTGGGTTTGTCCAAGTCAGTATTTTGTGAACTGCAATATTTCTCTGTAGTGTATATTCTCTATCATTATGTTATTTCTTTTAGTAACACCTTTGTGTCTCAATTTTGGTTCATCATAGTTTGCTCAACTTGAACACGCAAAGGCAGCTCAAAGTTTGAATGGCAAGCTTGAGATTGCAGGTCGCACGATCAAGGTATGTTGATAGACTGAACTCGTTGGTGATATATAGTTGTTCTAGACCTTGCTTTTCTGAATACTGTTAGATGACAATATTTACCGACCCTTGATTGGCCTTTTGGTTCAATGCAGGTTTCATCCGTTACCGAACATGTTGGAGTACAAGATGCTGGAGCTAAAACTGCAGATTTTGATGATGATGAAGGGGGTGGTTTGGTGAGTTTTGCTCTTAAATTGATTGTAGAATGACCTTGCAAGCCATCTTTTCCCTCAAGTGAGTTAAATACTTCATAAATGATGAGTATGATGGTGGTAACACAACCTGAGAAAAGCGATTAAGAACGTGCCATCATCATCATAGTTTTTAGTCTCTCTGTTTCTGCTTTCCCATTTTCCCTTGTTTTCGCTGGATTTTTCGGTATGTTAGAAAAATGAACCAAACCGACTAAGTAAATGCATTCATGTAGAAATTTTATAATCGTAAATTTATTTTTATAAAGACACTATATATATCTTTAACCATAAAAGTTGTTAGATGTTTTGTTTTAAAACAATGTCATCTTGAGTATCCGAATTTTCTATGTTGAAGTTATTTATAACTGATCTATTTATTGTTTTAACATTTTAGGCTAGATAAGTTTGAAAACAATTATGGATGTAAGGTTATCTGTTCTGTGGAAGTGAATAGTTGCCACATCTCACTATGAACTTTCTCACATATATATGCTTTTAATAGGTAATAGGTTTAATCAATTTGTTTGATTCTCGCTAAACATAAAGACACCAGAAATTGTGTCTTTAGCTCTAGTAGAGAGTGAAATGAATTTGTATTTCATGTGGGGACAACAACAACATACCCAATGAAATCCTCACCAGGTGAGGTATGGGGAGGGTAGGGTGTACGCAAATCTTACCTCTACCTTGAAAAAGTAGAGAGAGTGTTTCTAGAAGACCATCGGTTTAAGTACATCAAATTAAGTAAAAGGAGAAGAAACAAAGAAGAAAACAATCTGTTAATAAAAAAAGCAGTGTAAAGTATACGCAAAAGGAACAATGACGACAACAAAATAGTGTGATAATTGAAACACTAAACACAACATATGGCAATAACTATAAGGATACGGCTAGTATTACGACAAGCACTAACAAGCCTAAGTCTACGCACGGCAAGACAATACTTTACCCTACTAACCTTCAATCCTAATACGCGAATTCCACTCCTTGCTATCTTGAGTCATGTACTCGGTGATATGCCACCCTTGCCTTCTATTGGATAACTTCATTCCCAATCTTGTCACTCCTAGTATTTCCACACATTCATCTTGTATTTCATATGGGGAAAACTAAGAACACCAAGTTCGAAACAAAAAATATTGATTCTTTGTTTTAGTTTGGGTTTGGTTTAGATGAAAACAGAGACAAACCAAACCATGAACACACCCTAAGCATAACACCGAGAAAGAATATAACATGGAACCATTATCAAGACTAGGAAGATCTGCTTTGACTTCCTTCTCATCTGATTTATGTTGTCAGTGAGTGGTATCTCCTCCTAGAGGAATTCTGATTTTGTACTGGAGCATTGTAAAGCAGAATCTTAGTTGAGTTTTGGTTCTTGTTTTTACATGTTCTAGGAAAATTACAGGATATTCTTTGCATTCTGGGATGTTAAAAATGTGACTCTTTTAACACTGCTACATAAATATTACTATTTTATAGAATATCCACAACTTCTAGGGAGACCAGTCCCTCCCTATGGGGCTGAACTAGGCCTAGGTGCATATCTTTACATGTATCAGTGCTACTTCCATCTTTATTTGGGCTCTTGGTCCTTGCTTCAATTGGGCCTAGGCGTGAAGGGGTTATTAGAGTGGGTTAGAGTCCCACAACCAATGTGGAATGAATGGGTGGTTTGCTTTTATGTACTTGGACTATCCCACTACCCCCTATAAGCAGCTTTTGGAGCTGAATTAGGACCAAGATTAACAGCGATGTGATGTTCGCTACCCCAAACTTTCTAATCAGTCATTTTAATATTCCTTTTATTACCTTTGATGCAATATGCAAAAGTCAAATGAATATCTTATACTCTGTCTAGTCTAAGACTCATATAGAAGTGCAATGAATGCTACATAATTTCTTCGATGTTACCATGATCTAGTATTTGCAACAGAAATTTGTGTGGAACATGTGCATGAGCTAAATGAGTTCACGATATCAGATCATGCTTCTTTTTTTCCTATATACCATGTACAAAAAGAGTTGTTTAAGTGCACTGCTAAACCAGTCTCGCACTTGTGGGATTTCACTAGGTATGTTTTTGTTGTACTAAAAAGCAGCTCAATAGCTGTGGATCCGATCTTATCCATTCTTGGAAGTATGAAGTATAGGGGATGGAACTTGTATTTTTTCAAGACTAATTTATTCTGAAGCTGCTCAGGAAGCCATAGCCTAATTTCATTCATAGCATGTAAATTAGTGGCATTTTTCCTTTTTCTGTAAATTGATAATTTTTTTTCTTTTGGTAACTCTGCATATGGATGCCTGTCACATTAGATATCTGATGAAATCACTCTCTGATATCAAACTGTGCAGAGATAGGAAATTATACTGCCAAATGAGAACTGTAGGCTTCTAATGCTATCTCTATCATAAAGTGCACTCCCATCTGAATCATTTTTCTGTATTCCAGGCATTGAATGCTCAGTCTAGGGCCATGCTTATGGCAAAGTTGGACCGCAGTGGTGTTGCTTCGAGGTTTGTCCAGCTTTCTCCATCTTTTGGGCTGCTCATCTGTATCTTTTCCCTCCAATTTTTTGGGGTGGGTGGGTGTATTTTTAGCATGTTTTGCATAAATCAATGCTCAAATTTTGGCTCTGCAGTGTGGTGGGTACACTCGGAGTTCCTGCACTTAATGGAGCAGCTCAGCCAGCAATGAACATGCCAATGGGTGGGGCAACAGCTTTTCCGAATATGCTCCCAACGCAACTCATTGCTTCCATGGCTCCCGAACCCATTGGAATTCCCAGCGAATGTTTATTATTAAAAAACATGTTTGATCCTGCAACTGAGGTTTGTGTCCCTAGGGAATTTCATATTTAGCAACACATTTCTGACCCATCATGGATGGGAGGTGCATATCTGATTCTCTATTATTTCACAATATATTGATCTTTCAAGTATGTGCTGCAGACGGATCCAGAATTTGATTTGGATATTAGAGATGATGTAAAGGAGGAATGTTCCAAGTATGGCAGGGTCAAGCATATCCACGTGGACAAGTATGTGGTTAATTTATTTGATGTTGAGTTTTCAGCTAAAATAGTAAAAAATGCTTTCATTTCTTTGCCCGACATATCTTTTAATTTGTTGATGAGTACTTCTGGATAAGATAATGCATTTCATCCTCTTAGCGCTTTCTTCTTATTAGACACCAAGAAACCTCATTTTTGTTCTTAAAAAAGGGTAAGACTAAAACGACTTTTAACTTGTAAATGAAACTGAACTATGACATCAGCTTCAAACTTGATTGTCGAATGACCTATGGATTTTTAAACGGCTAGTTCTTTGTTCCTCTTTGACAATTCACTTTTAAAAACCATGATCCAGTAGTCAGCTATTCTGGTTGGCTATTTACTGTTAAATTAATATTATTTTTGTCAGTTATTGATCCTAGATGTATCTTTTGGCAGGAATACCGCTGGTTACGTGTACTTGCGGTTTGATAGTGTTGAAGCTGCATCTCGTGCTCAACAAGCTATGCATAAGAGATGGTTTGCTGGCAGATCGATTTCAGCCATCTATTTGGTAAATGTTTAAATTCTCTGAGCATTTTTGTGTTCCCATCTGCCTTATCTTCTTCAAATGTGTAAATGGTTCATTGAACGTGTTAATTTTTTTTGGGAGGGGGCGTTGGGGTTGTGGAATGTTAATTCTACCCTGTTATTTTCTTGAAGTGTCCATTTGTTCCTATTCTGTTTATTGTGGCATCTTGATTCCAGTAATGGTAGATAGCCGTGAAGTGAAATTGGAGTTCAGACCAAGAAACAGAAGAAAATTCTACCAACTTCTTGGCTAATTTTGACCTGGCGTTTTGTTCTGACTTAACTAAAGAATGAATATACTTAATCTGTACTTTTTCATTAAATTGACCGTAGATCATTTCTTTTTACTCACTTTAGCCCCCGCCCCCATGTAAAATGGGGTAAAATGGACCCAAAACATTTTTAGTTGCGACTTTGTTATATGTTTTTTTGTCAGTTTAGACTCTTGTTTATGTCTTGATTGAGCTTTTCTTTAAATAAAGTGTCGTTAGATTTTCCTTGTTGTATGTTTCCTGTTGTGCAGCAACCTTATGAATATGATGCCAAGTTCAAAGGTACAGGCTAAAGGGAGCTGTCTAAAATGTCTGAAGACTGCTGATTTGTTTATTGTAATTGCAAAACTGCAGCTGATTTTGTATTTAAGTTGGGATCTTAGTGATACCAAAGACTCGTTAAGGGTTCTGTATACTTGGACACGTGAGGTTATAGGTGTTATTGTGGTGAAGATTATGTAATTTTGACACAGATTCTCTTTTTAATCAACCATGTCACTTGGGCCCTATGTATCAAGGTTCACAGCCTTATCTCATTGTGTGCAATATTCACGTCTTATAGATATGATTTTAGGGTGTGCTTGTTATTCCCTGGGTCTGCATGTTGATAGTCTCTCTTTACCCTCTTTACATGTTCCTTCCGCCCACCAATGCTCTTAGGTTATATATATATATATAATATTTTGGTATTATTTTTTACTTATCAAGTGCAGGAGAATTAATAATCTTTTTATCCATTTATAATCAAATTTCCATTTGGTTTGGACGTTTAAATTTTAGTAAAAGCAATTGGACCGTAGTAGCAAATGTTCTTACTAGCAGTTTTACTGGTCATTCTTTAACATCACTTGATGGACTGTTCAAACCTCTAGCATGTTGGTGGGTTCGATTGCTTATACCAATTTTATGAGCACTACACTACTTTCAACTCCATTCTACTCTCTGCAGAAAGAAAATCATTTGATGGCACAGAAAATGCCTTTTTTAGGAATGTTGGTATTACTATCACATAACATCAATTAGTTGATTAAATATTAAATTAAAGTATAAAGTAAAGGTTCCGGTGTATAGAGAAGACCTCACCGTTTAAGAAGTAACCATAGAAACGAAGGAACCAACTATTTCTTTTATTTACTATATTTTTGATACCTAGGAAAATACAATTTCTTATTTTCTGTCTTATTTCGCAGTGAAATATCAAAAATAATAAAAAATCGTGGTCGGGATGATCGGAGTACGCCGATTACCCCCCGAACCGTACAAGATAGTTACCACCTATCATACGGCTTTCTAACTTCACTTCTTTTTCTGGTCGTTCCGCTCTGTTGATCGATGGTAGTATAAGAGATCTGTAAACCCCCCGAAATTTTTTACATAAAGATTCCAGCTTCCTACCCATAGTTAGCATGTATTTCCCCGGTCATACTTTAGTATCACATCGTAGACCCCCACCCCAACGCTATCTTCCTTATCAGTGAACCGGAACATAGTGCATAGGTACTCTTCGATGCAGCGGGGACGAGACGACGTGATGGACAACCTGGCAAATATACATCTACAGGAATTAGCTTATCGACTCCCCGAACAGTACTATAAGAATTGGTACTGAACATCCCGCCTGCGTTGAATTCAGATCATAAAGCGTAAAAGTCTTTTTCCTCCCACTTGAATAGAAGAATGAAGGGAGGAAGTCAATTGCCCCTTCTCCAGCTAACCGATAGGGAAATCCTTACACAAGCCCAAAAAGACAGATGAATTCCATTTTAACAAACATGAACCCTTTTTTAGGAATATTAATCATGTTAGTATAAGATTTGAAATGACAATTGACAACTTAATTAGAGATGCACATGATTATGTCCCTTTTTGTTAAACTTAAAGAGTTGGAGTATTATATATGTGTAATATCCTGGTTGGTCATTTTTGGCCTTATCTGTGAAAATTACTGTTTTACCCTTTCATAAGTGTCTTTGAGCCCAATTTGAACTATTTGAATGGTTGGAATTGGAATCCGAGTTTTAAAAGTTGAAAATATGTGTTTTGGCATTTTTGGAAGCTTAAGTTGTTGAAAAAGTGAGTTTTTGTGTCATTCTGAATTTCAGAGGTAGGATCGGGGATCCATTAGCTCTGGAACGTCGAAATTGAATTATAGGAAGTTGCATAACTGAATTCAGAGTCAAAATGAGGTTTTTAGGCCCAAAGTTGTGATTTTAGTCGTTTTTGAAACCAATGTTTGACTTTGTCATCATTCAGAGTTCGGATCGGAATTTCGATAGTTCCAATAGTTCCGGATGGTGAAACTAACGCTAGAAATGGTCTCTTCATAATTTTTGGAGTTGCTGAGGTCAGTTTTGGTAAATAGAGTTTTAAATCAATTTACTTGACTTGCATTGGTAAAAGTGTCGTGGAAGCCATGAAATCAATTTTTGATGATTCCATTGAATCCAGATCGCTATTTCTGGTATGGATGCATATCTAGTTTGTAAAATTCCTGAGTTCGGAGGTCCATTTTGAGGAGGAAAATTGGACTTGGGTTGCTGGTTTTGCTGCTATCTGGTGCAAGTACTGTTCTTCTCCGCGTTCGCGGACCTGGTCCCCCCATTAGCGAAGTGGTGTACATTAGGTTTCACGTTCGCGGACTTGGTCACTGCGTTTGCGTAGAGTGCTGCTTGGTTAGGCTCCGTGTTCGCAAATCTGGTCTTCGCGTTCGCAGAGAGCATTTTACTGTTCAACATTAAAAACCCAAGAGACATCATTTTTACTCCATTTTTGAACTTGTCAACCTTTTTGGGCGATTTTGAAAGGATATTTTTGAAAATTTTTGCTGGGTAAGTGTTTCTAATATTATATTAATCATTTTTCATAAGTTTAATCTTGATCTTGTCCTAAATTTCATGATTTAAATGTCCTAAATTGGGGATTTTTAGACTATGATTTCTAAACTTTAAATGAGGATTTCTCACTCGTTTGAAACCTGATTTTAGTGGGATTTTCACCCACGGACTCCATTTTTTGCCCATAATTTTAATTTAAAGTTATTTTTCAAATTTGGGAAATTTGAATTTTAGCCCTAAAATTGACCATTTTGCCCCTAAGCCTAATTCATGCCAATATGGGTATCAAAATGCACCTCTTGATGTGTAGTATCTCATTTTGATAGTGATTGATCGATTTGAGGAACATTTGGCGGTTTGAGTTGATTGAAAGCTTGTCCGAGTGTAGTTTCGGCATCGAGGTAGGTTCGACTAACCTTTTTGGGACTAGATTTGAGTTATTGAGCATGCTTATATGATATTCGTGAGATGTAGATTGAATTATGAGCCAATAGCATACTAAGATTGAATTTGATGGGAATATGACGTTGGTTATGTTGAATATTGAGTAAATGACGATCCTATTGATTAATTGAGATGAAATCATGTGATTTGAGATAATTGAGATATCATTATGATAACAAGACATGAGATAACTTTTGGATAGTGTTATGACTAGTTGATGATGACTGCGATGAACCTAAGAGTCATGAGCCTAATTGGAGGTTCTTGTGGAGTTTGATTCATATATAGCTTGATCATTGATGAGATAGTGATGATATGAGACATTGATGGCATAGTGGTAATAATTGATATACATCGTATAGCCGTATAATGTTGTACTCCATTGTCGCATTGGTATGCAGTATCTTATATTGACTAGTTGCATTGGTATGCACAAATGTTATACTCCATTGATGCATTGGTATGCACATATCTTACGTGACTAGTGGCATTGTTATGTACATATCTTATACTGGACTGAGTGCATTTGTATGCATGGATCTTATTTCTAATTGGGTTGCATTGATATGCAGACATGTTATATATGACTGGTTGCGTTGGTATGCACACATTTGATACACGATTGGATGTATTTTTATGCACATTTCTCATTACATTTGTATCATTTAAGACATTATGATCCATGTTGAGACAGTGGTTATGGCCCGCGATGCCTCGAGATACTTCTGATTAGGCCTGTGACACCTTATTATATATTTTAGTACATAGCCTGCAATGCCCCCGAGTTTTATCTTGTAACTTCGGCTTGATAGATGTGAACATCAGCCCCGCGATGGTCGTGATTTGACCTCATACATGACCCGCGACACCATCACATTCTTGCATAGTATTGCATTGAATTATCAAACTGGTTCACTATTTGTGTCTGTTATTATTCTTGATTACATTGCTTTGTGTTCTAACCTTTTTGATGCAGGTGATAAGATTCTTCGTTATTAATTACCTACTTATTCGATTTCTCTTACCCAGTCGGTTGAACTTACTTGGTACATTTCGGTGTACTCACCCCTACTTTGTTTCCTCCCTGCGGATCATGCCCATGGTTCAGGATAGGGTAGTTGATTATTCCATTTGAGTGTTATTGATACCGTCCAGATTTCAGCGGTGAGGCTCAAACTTTGGCTTGTCGTAAATCTTTAGGCCCTCTTTTTATTTCTTTTTTCTTAGACTATGTATCAAATATTATGAGACAACATTGTATTTTCTTTTGAGACAGTTGTATTTACCCTTCTGTACTGTTTTAGATGCTCTTGTACTCATGACTCTAGATTTTGGGAGATTTCTTATGGCATATGAATTGTTTCCATTTAATTTTTCTTTCTTTAGTTGCGATTCGTTTTGGGTCATGACAATATGCTTAAGCATCAATATTAAATTTTGCAGGTAAGAGTTAAAAGGAAACTTATTATGAACAGGAACCGAGTTCGATGGAATTGACGTGCTATTCATATAAATTTTTTTTTGAATTTGAGCAAAAAATTAGTAAATTTTGATATTCAACAAAAAACTTTAAATTACTTAACTTGGAATACACGTGCGAAGTACGTGTTCGAATACTAGTTTAGTTAAAAGATCTAGAACGTGGGCCAGAGAATTTGGGCCGAGAAGCCCAAATTCTTGCATATATTTTAGCAACGTATTAGGGCACTATAAATTTTCTTATTTTGGTCATGAAAAAGAAAACATAAACATGAGGAATTAGGGTATCTGGCGGCGATGAAATTGATGAACATGAGGAATTAGGGTATTTGGCGGCGATGAAATTGATGAACATGAGGAATTAGGGTATCTGACGGCGATGAAATTGATCTTTTCTTAAATCACAGCTGGCTTGGATCCTAAGATAGGAGAGCAGAAAATTTTGCATTCGATTGTACTATTCAGGTATGATATAAACTCTTTTATAACTACATTTCTTAAATTTGGCTAAGAAGCATATCATTATTAAATTTATATTGAAAAGTTACAAGAATAAATTATGGAAATTAATAATTAAGTCTTGATTGAGAATAATAATGATGGCTATAAGTTTGGTATAGATAAATTTTATGGAATTATAAATTCAAGCTAATGTGTTGGTGCAATTTGAGTGCCATTTTATTAACTTGTTAATTGATTTTAGTATCAAATTTACTTTAATATGTATATTTTTTGGAGCATCAGTTTGGAACAAGTTCATTTATATATTAGATATGTTGTTCACTAATTTTTTTTTAATTAAATACTTAGGCTATAAACCCATTTTATTGAAAATCCGAAAAGGAAACAAACAACGTTTTGCATTATTACGTTTTGCATTGTTCTTTTTTCCTCCCATCTTTGCTTAGCAGCCTACACCACCCTTCTCCTACGACCCCTTCTCTTTCTTCTCTGCATGTCTTGGTGGTTCTTCTTTGATGAGATAGTTGATACTGTAGGTGAGCTAGTTGATATTGCAGGTGTATTCTCATTGAAGCTCGCGATCTGGTCCCGATTTCTCTGAGGTAAGCCACCACACTTCTCCTTCGATCTCTTCCTTTTCTTCTTTGCATGTCTTGGGGGACCTTCTTTGATTAGCTAGTTGAAACTACAGGTGAGCTGGTTGCTACTGCAGGTGTACTCTCAGTGAAGATTTGCGACCTGATCTGCTGCTGGTGTTGACACTTTGCCGAAATTCTCTGAGGTAAGTTACCACACTCCTCCTACTTTGAGGTTCTATCTTCCTTAGATGCCAATTTGCTAGTAAGCACTTTATCTCTGCTGCACGACTGCCTTGTGAATAGGCCTGGTCCTTACTCTGATATAGGGGGTATCCTGTTTATCCATGTTTAAAATCCTTCTGCTCTCGCTTAATAATTGCATGAAATGATTGTATAGCTTGTGTTCCCTTGTGTCCATCGCCTTATTTACTATATAGTCTGCCAACTGGTTAGCCTCCCTAAAAACATGAACAATGTTTAGGGGGTATGATGATTGCATTGATATTTAGGGGGTATCTCTATAGATGTCGAAAGTCTAGCAGATGTAAAACTAGGCTCTATAATATGAGTCTAATGTATCATCAAACTATAAGTCCCATTAGAATTCTTGAAGGTTACTCTACACTAAATCTTAGCCCACACTTATGAAAAGTGTTATATTCAAGTTTTCATGATTTAACAAATTATAAAACCTAATAGATGAATCTAGTCTTATATGTACGGAATGTCAACAACATAATAGTGACTAGTTGTAAAGGTTTTCATTGTCTGCAATGATTGGTGAAAGTACAATAAAGTCCTTCAGATTATCTAGCCAATAAGAGAACACTAGGTTTCTCTTGCCCACTCATTAAGACACATTCTTTGATAAGAGATTACCTAGTTTTGTTTAACAAATACATATAAGTAAAAGTTGATTTGCTCTCGACAAAGAACTATGTCAATATAGTGAAAGACCTGATAGAGTTATGTTTAGGTTTTGCTGTATTGGTTTTGTATCTTGTGCTATATAATATTGTAAGATGATTTTCATATTTTATAAAGGAATATTGATCATTTCTTGTTATTTCTGAGTTGTTGAGATCTTGTCTAGAGTTAGCCTTGAGGAAGATGTTGAAATTTACATTAACTAGAGTTAGTTTACATAGTGGCCAATAGAGGTATTACTTTAGCTCAAATCATGCAATATAGTTATCACAAGAGAAGGGGTGGAGAGTTTAAGGTCTAAGTTACAAAAGTTTGTAATCTATGACTTTGCTCTTTGCATCTTAGTGAAGATTATTCGAGAAAACCTATGGGATAGGTCGTCATTTTTTCTCTCTTGAGCAAGAAGGTTTTTCACGTAAAATAGTATGTTCCTTCTACTTGTATTTTATCTATTTTTACATCATTAATGTGTTAAGGGTCCTGGTCCCTGACTGTGGTGGATGTATACATTCTAACGATTGGTATCAGATAGGACTCTCTAATCAGTTAATACCTAGAGGGATTCCCACAGAAGAATGACTTCTTTACTTAACTTAGAGGAAGGACAATCATCTACAAAATCCCCTCATTTCAATGGCCAGTTCTATAGTTAGTGGAAAACACGTATGCAAGATTTTCTTATGGATGAAGACAATAAACTGTGGGATATCGTGTTAGATGGTCCCTATGTGCTCACACTAGAAGTGAAGGAAGCAGAAGTCACTAAAGTTATTCTAAAAACTTGGAAACAGTACAATGAAGAAGAAAATAGAGAAGAACTACAAAGCTAAGAAACTGCTAGTATGTGGCATGGGAGCAGAGGAATATAATAGAATCTTTGCGTACAAGTCTGCTAAAGAGATTTAGGACTATATAGAGATTGCACAGAAAGGGACTAAGAAAGTGAAGGAATCTAAAGTTGATATGCTTCGCTCACCCTCAAATGAAAGTAGCAAACGTTACAATGTCTTAATCATAAACAAAGTAGACAGGAATTAGTTCTTTCCCTCGAAGTATATGACTCACCACAAGCAAGATCTTCATGGAACATACTACCCAAGTGGAGGTGGATTTGGAAGAGCTCCAATCGTTACATGGTTAGAACATGCAGGCAAAAGTCCGCATTAGTACTTTGGATGTACTAAGTATGTGGGATACATTGCGACAAGGAAATAAGCCATGTTAGATAAGATGCATGATCATAAACAAGGAAAATAAGTTCAATAACATGAACAATGCCTTAATTAAAACCTGCATGGAGGGAAAACATAATTTCAGAATCATAACATGTGGGAAGAGAGCTTAACCAACATGTAAGACTGTGCGAGCTACTGCATGGAATCTCGATGTTGCCTCTACACCAGAAAAAGGAGTAGTCTACTTGCCAAGGTAAACTATACCTCACCTTATAGGATCCTAACCATTTCATAGAGTGCTTTACATGAACCTTACGAGATCATCGCCATTTTGGTGATTAAACATGAACATAAATCTATTTATGGATCCGCTAGCCAATGTATAAATCACAAAGTGGCGCATAGTTAAGGGACAATAGAAATCTACCAAGGTCCTCTCGGTGCTAAGTTTAGTCCCACGGAATACATGAACATAAAACATAGTTCTTTACTTGTATAAGCTCATGAATTCTAATACCATGACAAGAGTAGCTCTTTAAAACCATAATCATCATAAGAGGGGCTTCATAATCTTGAATAATTATCATAACAATTCCATGGAATCGTAACATACTTGATAACCCTCAACATCCATAGTACTCATGAACTAGATTTCATAAGGTAAAACCTTTCATCAAACTCCCACATGTAACTTTAGTTCAAATTGAAGTGGGTTCATGCATGAAGACTTAAAATCATAAAATGGAAGAGTAACATGCATAATAAGATAGATTATGACCACTTGAAACCATTCAAACAACCCACCATAGACAAAGGAAAGCCTTAGTTAGGGCATCATGAAACCCTCTCTTAAATCATAAGTTTCTCATGGAATTTCATTGTAAAATAATATATAAAGCTAGAATATCATAAGTACTTCATAATATCAACATATGTAAAGAGTTTATGCAATTTCATAAATCACCCATAACTTGAGAATGAATGGAGAAAAGTAATATTGAGCTTTGTGGATAGAAAGTCCCCACAAATCAAACTGACATACCTTGCTGTGATTTAGTGGAAGAAATCTGGTTTGGAAGTGAAGGAATCTGAAACCCTAGCTTGCATTCTTCACTTAGACGTCTTGGGGGAACTTGAGAGTGTTTTAAGAGAGTCTTGGTTATTTTGGAATGAATTAGAATAGAATGTGTTAGAATAGTATAAGACTGGAATGGATTAATTTGGGGTCTAAATGACGTAGGATAGGCATAGAATACTAAGAATGGTCAAAAATACCCCTTTATAAAATCTGTCAAGCCAAACTACGAACCTTTGGTTACGAGTCGTAGTCCAAACCATGGGCCATAGGAAAAGGGGTTTCGTCTTGTTGTTTTTTGACCCCTCTAATTCCTCCTTTGAATCTCCATCCATAAACCCGTTTATGGTTCGTAAAAGAGTCTACGAGGTGTCCTGTTGTTTGTACTTTGAACTTTAGAAACGTGTTCCCCATCAAGGTAGGCTACCATTCCATGAGCACAAACTACACCTCGAAGATTCATCCACAGCTTATGAACATGCTTCTTACATTGGAGGTCCCAAACTTAGGCTACTAGAATTTTCACCCTTGGACCAAGAACACTTAGTACGGTTCGTAGTTTATTTTACGGACTATAAAGCCCAATCGTAAAACCCACTTTTACTTGGTAAAATTTCCAAACTCTATTTCACCTGCACTTTCATATCTTCTAACATGTGGGACCTTGCAATATCTCCCCCTTAGGAATATTCGTTCTTGTTGACTAAATGCAGCCTAAGGAATAGGCTGAAGCTTACAATTTGTTATGCATGCAAGAATGCAACTTAAACATCATGAAAAATTTTAAACTCATGCTTCAAACACCATATATAATGCAACCTCATAAACACATAAATATGCATGGATGACATGAAAATGATATGCAAAAAAGTGGAGGTTTTCAAGTAGGAAAACATGGTACCTTAATATTGATTAGAGTAGAGGAGATAGGGGTATCGTTTCTTCATATCCAAATCCGCTTCCAATGTGGCACTTTCAACTTGTTGATTCCTCCAAAGGACTTCAACAGATGCCACATCCTTGTTTCTTAACCTCTTGACTTGCTTATCCAATATTTCAATCGGGACTTCTTCATAAGTCAAAATTTCTTCAACATTCACCACTTCTAAGGGCACAATGGAACTTGGGTCACCAATACACTCCTCTAACATGGAAACATGGAAGAATGGATGAATCAAACTCATTTCCATAGGCAATTCCAACTCATACACAACTTTGCCAACCCGTTTCATGAGTAAGGCCCTACATATCTAGGGCTTAACTTTCCTTTCTTTCCAAAATGAACCACACCCTTCATAGGTAAAACCTTCAAATACATCCAATCATAAACTTCAAATTCAAGGTCTCTCCTCCTAGTATCGGCATAAGACTTTTGCCAACTTTGGGCCATCTTTAGTCTCTTTCTTATCAACCTTAACTTCTCCAAAACTTTCAAAACCAAGAATGGACCTATCAAAACCATTTCTCCCACTTCAAACTACCCAATTGAAGATCTACATCACCTTTCATACAAGGCCTCAAATGGTGTCATCCTAATGTTAGAGTAGTAACTGTTGTTGTAAGCGAACTTAATGAATGAGAGATGCTTATCCCAACTACCTTTTAACTCCAACATACAAGCCCTAAGAATATCCTTAAGGGTTTGAATGGTTCTCTTGGCTTGACCATCTATTTGCGGATGAAACGCCGTACTAAGCTTGACTTTGGTACCAAGGCCTCTTTGGAAAGATCTACAAAATTGAGAAGTGAATAGGGAACCATGATCCAATATGATGGAATAATGGGACCCCGTGCAATTTAACTAATTCAGGAATGTATAGTTTTGCACAGTCTTTGGTACCATAGGTACTCTTGACTAGCAAGAAATGCGCCGACTTGGTCATTCTATCAACAACGACCTAAACAGAGTCAAAGTCCCTCTCGTACCTAGGTAACCCAATCACAAAATCCATATTAATATCCTCCCACTTCTAAGTGGGGATATTGATGTCTTGGGATAAGCCACCCACCTTTTGGTGATCAGCCTTGACTTGTTAGCAATTATGATATTCGGCTACGAACTTCGCAATGTCCCTTTTCATGCCACCCCACCAATATACTTTTCTCAAATCCCTTACATCTTTGTATAGCCGGGGTGAATAGAGTAGGATAAATTGTGAGACTCTTTCAAGGTCAAGTTCCTCAACCCACGTCCGACACATATAGCCTCCCTTGATACCTAAGGACACCATCCCCTTTGGGAGAACAACCAAAGTGGGATCAAGGTCTTGCTTGAAACTGAACTCTTTAACCATCTAGGACCATCATAACTCCATCTTTGGTCTCATCCAACCCAACTTCCAACTTAGCCAATTGATGAAATTCCTTTGCTAACTTCTTCTTTCCCTTGTCAATATGAGCTACACTCTCTATGGATACCCCATTTAAGGCACCAGTCACAACATTAGCTTTGCCCAGATAATAATACACACTCAAGTCGTAATCTTTAAGAATTCTAACCACCTTCTTTGTCTCAAATAGAGATCTCTTTGGGTGAAAACATATTGAAGACTCTTTTGATCGCTGAATACATCTACATGAACCACATACAAATAATGATGCCGTATCTTTGAAGCAAATACCATGACTGCTAGTTCAAGGTAATGAGTAGGATGATTATGCTCATGCACTTTTAGTTGCCTAGCAGTATAGGCAATGATCTTGCCACCTTACATCAACACACGATGTAATCCAATTCTTAAAGTATCACAATATACAACAAACCCTTCTAACCCTTCTGGTAAAGTCAAAATAGGAGAGAATATAAGCTTTTCTTTCAAGGTTTGGAAACTCTTCTCACATTCGTTGGTCCATTGAAACTTCACCTTCTTTTGTGTCAACTTTGTCAAAGGGGATGCTATTGAAGCAAATCCCTCAACAAATCTTCGACAGTATCCTTCTAAGCCCAAAAATATCCTAATATCCGTCGGAGTCAAGAGCCTAGGCCAATTCCTCACCACTGTCGTCTTAGGGTCCACTTTGATCCCTTTACCCGATACTACATTTCTAAGAAAAGCAACCTCCCTCAACCAAAATTCACATTTTTCAAACTTTGCAAACAACCTTTCTTGCCTCAAGATTTGCAATACCATCCTTAAATGCCTTATGTCTTCTTCTTTGCTCTATAAATTAAAATATCATCAATGAATACCATAACAAACATATCAAGGTAGGGTTTAAAGACCCTATTCATGAGATCCATAAATATTACTGGAGCATTGGTTAGATTAAAAAAGACATCACCACAAATTCAAAATGCCCACACCTCGTCCAGAAAGCCGTCTTGAAAATGTCACACTCCCTCACCCTTAATTGATGGTATTTGAATCGGAGGTCAATCTTTGAGAAGTGACTAGTCCCTTGCAATTGATCAAATAAGTCATCTATCCTTGGTAGTGGGTACTTGTTCTTTATAGTGACTTTGTTGAGTTGCCGATAGTCGATGCATGTTCTAAGTGAGCCATCTTTCTTTCTCACAAATAAAACTGGTGCACCCCAAGGTGACTTGCTAGGTCTAATAAAGCCTTTCTCCAATAAGTTCTACAATTGATCCTTTTATTTTTCAACTCCACCGAGGACATACGGTGGAGAGGAACAGAGATAGGATGAGTATCATGGAGGAGGTCCATACCAAAATCTATCTCCCCTTTATGAGGAACACTGCAGAGTTTATTAGGAAACTCATTAACCACTGGAACAACCTCAATTGAGGGAACTTTGGACTCAACATCCCTAGCACTTACTAGATGATATATGCAACCCTTAACAATCAATTTACGAGCCTTAAGACAAGAGATGAATCTACCCGTAACCAACAAATCATGAACTTCGCACTCTAAGACGAGTTCATTACAAAATTGCAACTTAATATTACGAGTTCTACAATCAATAGAGGCATGATATGCATGTAACCAATCCTTCCCAAGAACAATATCAAAATCCACTATGTCAAGTTCAATAAAATCACCAGGCAAGACTGTATGCAAAATGAACATGGGGTAACCTCTATAGACTCTTTTAGCAACAATAGACTCTCCAATGGGAGTATATACAACAAGGGGTTCACATAAGATTTTGGGGCTCATGCCAAACTTACTAGCTATGAATAGTGAAATGACAGAATAAGTGTCACCCAGATCCAATAAAGCATATACATCACAATCATAAACCTTTAACATACCATTGATGACATCGGGTGCCTCATTCACCCCTTGCCTCCCTTATAGAGCATAAAACCGATTGTGATAGAGAGCACCTCTATGTTGGCCTCCTTGTTCCCCTTGTCCTCCATGGGCACAATGTCCTTGAGGACAACCATCCCTACCTTTGTTTGGAGCATTTGGACAATCAACAAGTTTGTGCCTTAGCTTGCCACACCCGAAGCATGTACCCGATTCTCTCAAACATTTACCATCATGATTCTTCCCACACTTTGGGCACATAGGAAATGTTGGTCCATGATTACCATCTTGGAATTTAGGGTTTGGCATCCTATCATTAAAAAACCTTTGATTTGGAGCATTCGATGACCCTTGACCTTGGAATTCATGGCCTTGTTGGAAACGACTACCTTTAGCACCTTGGAAGCCTCTTTCAAAATAAGCCCTCTTGGATTCTCCCATCCTCCTCTTCCTAAGATTCTCTACTTAAAGTTGTTTAGCATATTTCATAAGCTGATATATATCCATATCCCCAATGAGCATGGTGCTTTAACACTATTCATTGATCAAGTCAGACATACCCAACACGAACTTGTGCATTCTTGCCCGAGAGTCAACAATCAAGTGAGGAGCATACTTGGAGATATTATTGAATTTGAGGGAGTACTCCCTCACACTCATAAAGACTTGTTTGAGGTTCATAAATTCTGTCATCTTTGTTTCCCTTAGCTCAATAGGGAAGAAATGGCAAGGAAGACTACTTTGAATTCCTCCCAAGGAATGAGATCATCATCTAACATCTCCATCTTCCATTGGTTATACTATATTTGGGCAAGGCCTTTGAGTTGGTAGGCCACTAATTCTGTCTTATCCTCTAAGCTCACCCCTATGATAGCTAAGACCTTGTACACTTCGTCAATGAATTCTTGGGGGGTATTCCTCCACTTTAGAGCCATAAAACTCTGGAAGATTCATCCTAGTGAAATCCTTCACTTTTGAGGCTATAGTAGGAGCATGAGGAGCTTGAGCTCCTTAATTCACTTGGTTGGCCACGACTTGTGCCAACAATGCAATGACATTTTGGTTTTTGGCATGTGTGACCCCCTCTTTTTGGGGAAATTGAGGGGTTGGAGAGGCTTGATCCTCATTCAGAATAAGGTCCTTTGGTGTCATTCTCCTTATCGGCTTTATCTAGAAATGCAAAGAACAAATCATTAGGAAATTAAAATCTTATGACTAGCTCTAAGGCACGACATAGAATGTGAACGAAGTGAATCATTTCCTAAACTCCTTATGGCCTCCTATTCATAGTTCTAGCGTACTTCACGACTATGAATAAGATTCTACTTGATGCGGTATGTATGATTATGAATAAGATTCTACTTGATGCGGTATGTTGGATTTTTGAGGCCCAGTTATGAACTTAGTGCTTAGATACCAAGCTTGTCATGACCCAAGCCTAGGGCCTAGGTGCGAAATAGAGAATGGGGAACCCAGAGATACCCTAGACAGGTCTCATAGTATCTAAACCCATATCTATGCCCCAGACAAGATATGTCCCGGGCTCACCCTCAAAAGTAAGTAGCAAAAGTAATAATGTCTTAATCATAAATAAGATACATAGGAATTGGATCTTACCCTCAAAGTGGAGGGCTCACCACAATTTGACCTATTTCTAATTGTATGATATTCTTATAGATTGGTTGGAGGTCTCATGCCTACGTCTTTGAGCACTGAGTCTGGATAATTAAGATTGTTGACTGTTGCTGTTTTAGAAGGGAATAGATAATTACTACGAGATGGTTCTCTAGTTCTTGAATGTTAATCTTGATTTTTCCTTGTTGAGATAGTTTGGTATAACTATTAAGGGTTAATTGTAAATAAAATTATCGGGTATAGTCATTTCAAAGATGGTAATCACAGAGGAACATGAGGAATAGGAAAAATATTAAGTCATAGGATTAAAGAGTTAATTCCTCGGAGAAAATGTATATCATAATGAGATCAAGCATTTAAGCTATATATGTGTGTGTTTATGTTGATTGTTTCATATAAAATTCTTGTGTAATACATGTTCGAGAAATAAAAGGTGAACATAAAATGTTCATTTTGATAATCTCATGCAATGAACTATTTGATTTATTTGTGTCTTTCAGGTGTGATTGTTTTATTGTGATTTTGATTGTGCATGCTGTTTGAGATTGCTGGTTGGCTTAAGTACCACACCTAGTATAGAATAACATCAACTGGCACAGGTTTCATGCCTATAACATGATATCCCTTGGTTGACTCAGGCACCATGCTTAATATATGATATTTCTTAGTTGGCTTAGGTACCATGCTTGATATATGATATTTCTTAGTTGGCTTAGGTACCATGCCTGATACATATTATTGGTTGGCTCAGATACTATATCTTATTCATAATATCATTGGTTGGATCATAATATCATTAGTTTGCTTAGATATTATGTTTACTGCAGATTATTTCTTGGTTAGGTAGGTACTATGCCTGGTACGTGTCTGATTGTATATTGATTTAATTTTTGGAAGGAATTAGGTTGTTTGTGATCATGGAGGACATGTTTCATGTGTTTATTAAGTCAAGATTCGAGACTAGAAGTCTATTTCTGATTTTGAATTATTATTATATGTGTTAGTCATATTGTTTCAGGAATGGACGGGTTGTTGTATTTAATTGTTGGAATAATTCTAATATAGATTAGAGATTGCATGTTAAACACCGAGACCCATGTCTTAAGGATCCTCAAGTGGTTTGGGTTACTTAAATAGTGAGCAGGACTCAAGTATGGTAAGCATGAAGGTTTTGATTATCATGTGATGGGTAGGCTTTGGAAGCCTTAGCATGCATGTATCAGTTATTAGGCTTGAGAACCTTAATGTGTATAAAGGGTTAGGCTTGGGATGCCTTAGTGTGTTAGACTTGAGAAGCTTAGTGTATATAAAGGGTTAGGCCTATGAAGCCTTAGTGTGCATAAAGTGATAGGGTTGGAAAGTCTTAGTATATACAAAGGTTTAGGCTTAGAAAGCCTTAGTGTATATAAACGGGTAGGTTACAATCTCTAGTAATTGGCCAGGATTTATATTAAGGGAATAGTGAGGTTGCACAAGGTGTCCCTTTCGATCATTCCAAATAGATGGTCCATTTGAGGTTCTTCACAATATGGGACCAGTGCTTATAGGTTAGCTTTGCTTCTTTATTTGTTAGGAGATCATCTGGTATTTCATATATCTATGCTAATGAGGTACTATGGGATGGGGATCATGCGGTGTTTCATGTATCTATACTAAATAGGTAGTATGGGATGGGGATTGCATTATCAAGTTGGATCAGATATTGCTTGAAAAGAATCTTAAGTACGAAGAAGAGCCAGTTGAAACTCTTGATCAGGATGTTTGGAAGTTGAGGACTAAGTAAACAAGGTTAGTGAGGATTCAATGAAAGTACAGTCCGATTAAAGTAGCCACTTGAGAAATTGGGAAGGACATGCGAGGCAAGTACCCTAACTTATTTGAGGATTCAGTTACTACATTTTTCTTAACTTAGTCTATTTTTTATTATTTGATCACTCAAGGATGAGCAACGGGTAGATTGGTATCTATTAGAATGAACAGTTCCGGTCGTTGGGGGAAAATCAATGGTAAAAAGAATTGGGTTTAAAAACTTTGGTGTAGTAACTTAAAAAAATTTTGGGCTACGCCAGCTTTAGATAGAATTTGCATAAGGTGAGGTCTAAAGAAATCCAAAAAAGGATTGGGGTTAATCTCTAAGTATGGATTGGTTATTCTAGTAACTAAAACATTAAGGAGTCTATAGGAATTTGTAAAATTGAAATCAAGTATGTTAAACTCTTGATATTGAACATGAGGTGAAGGGAATATTTTTAGATCTCAAGGTTCGAGGGTGTGTTGCAAAATGAGCACTTCTAGCAGGATATTTGAGTTGTTTGGACCTCAAGGTTTGAGGAAATTTTACAAAATGAGTACTTCTAGCAGGATATATGAATTTTTATGGTTTTGGTGTCGAATGTCTCCAAAAGCGATCATTATTTCGCTATCTCATTTTGAAGTACTGCAAAGGCGACCTGGGACCTTTTTCATCTATTTTTTATCGTTCTCTTTGATAAAGGAAAGTGAAATACTCCTCTCACTTATAATTTGATTTTGAACTTTGAGAATCTATGATTGTAATCCTATTGGAGGTTTTCAACTTGAATTAATGCTAGAAAAATCCTGGATTTGGTAGGATGATCATGAAATTGGTCTAGAGTGGGGATTGAGTTGTAATCTTAGTATATTTTGGCAATTGTTCATTGACTATTGTATTTGATGTTATTATTTTAGTCAGAGAACAAACTTGGCTAAAAGAATTCAAAGTTCATGATGAAACTTTTGCAGCTATTACTTAGTGTCCAAATAGGCTAGATTTAACTGAGTAGTTTTATCTATTTTCAATTGCATGATATTTTTGTAAATTGATAGGAGGTTTCATGTCTAGGACTTTGGTAACAAAGTTTTGATGGTTAAGATTATTGATTATTGTTGTTT
Source organism: Solanum rostratum (assembly GCA_029948455.1). Classification (NCBI taxonomy): domain Eukaryota; kingdom Viridiplantae; phylum Streptophyta; class Magnoliopsida; order Solanales; family Solanaceae; genus Solanum; species Solanum rostratum. Next base: position 7,071,329 of record CM057053.1, on the reverse strand, counting down.
AAGGCGGGAATAAATAATAACTAGGGCTGTTCTCTAGGTTTTTTGATTATTAACCTTGAGTTTCATTATTGAGGTTAATTGGTAATAACTATAAGGGTTAATTGTTTAGAAATTTTTGGGTTACATCCATTTCTGGACCTTGTGGTAATCAAAGGGGAACATGAAGAACAAGAAGAGTATTAATTCATAAGATTAGGTAGGTATTTCCTTGGAGTGAATGTGTACTGACAATGAGGTCCAATGTTTGGGCTGCTGATATATTAGGTGTATGTATGTTTGTATGTATGCGTGAGATAGAGAGAGAGAGGGGGAGAGAGAGACTGCGTGTGTATATGGGTGACTGTGAGTTTATGTTCATGTTGACTATTCCATATGAAAAGCTTGTGTAATGCATTCTCAAGAAACAAAGGGTGAGCATGAAATGACTTTACATAGATAATCTTATGCAATGAACCTATTTGATTCATTATGGCTTCAAGCGTGGTTGTTTCATTGTGATTGTAATTGTGCATGTTATTTTTGATTGCTGGTTGTCTTGAGTACCTCGTTCGGTATAGGATAATCTTAGTGCAAATAGGTACCATGTGTGGTACATGATATCTCTTGGTTGACTCGGGTCCCACGCTTGGATATGATCTTATCGATTGGATTAAAACAACTACACTCATCACACCTCCAAATTCTTCTTGATACATGATGGTCATTGACTTGATGATAGCTTTTGCATGAAGATAATCTTATATTTTGGATATTTTGTTCCTTGTTTCACTAGTACAAAGATATGCTCAATTGGCTCAGGTATCACGTTTGGTCCAAAATATCTCTTGGTTGGCTCAAGTACCATGCTTGATTTATGTGTGATTATTTATTGGTTCTTTACATAAATTAGGTTGTTTGTGATTTTGTGGGATATGTTTTATGTGTTTATTAAGTCAAGATTTGAAACCGAAGTCTATTTCTATAGTTCACTTATTGTTATATGTGTTAGACATATTGGTCCGTGAGTGAGCGAGATATTATGTTTAAATGAAAGACTAGTTCTTGTGTAGATAAGGGGTAGCATGTAAAACACCACAAACTGTGTTTTAAGGATTCTTGAGTGGTTTAAGTTACTTAAAAGGTGAGTGTGACTCAGATATGGGTGGGCATAAAGGTCTGATTCATGTCTCATGTGATGGTTTGGATTAGGAAGCCTTAGTGTGTATAAGGTATTAAGCTTGGGTATTCTTAATGTATATAAAAGGTTAGGCTTATGAAGCCTTAGCATGTATTGACCTTAAGAAGCCTTAGTATGTATAAAAGGTTAGGCTTGGGAAGCCTTAGTGTGTCAAAAGTGCTAGGCTTGAGAAGCCTTAGTGTGTATAAAGTGTTAGGTTGGAAAGCCTTAGTGTGTACAAAAGGTTAGGTTTTGAAGCCATAGTAAGTATAAGAAGGTTAGACTTGAGAAGTCTTAGTATGTATAAAGGGTTATGATTGGGAAACCTTAGCGTGTATAAAGTGTTAGGCTTGGAAAGTTTTAGTGAGTATCAGGGGCCAGGCTTGGGAAGCCTTGGTGTTTATAAAGGTCTACACTTGGGATGCCTTAGAATATATTATAAGAAAGTACTCTTGGAAAAGTCTTAGCATGATAAAAGAGTGGTATGATAAATGGTAGAGTTGGTAATAGAAGAAGGTAGAAAGCTAGGATCAAAATAGACTTGTCATGGGTAGTGTATTCAGGATAGTAGGGGCATGGTGACCCCATTTAGAGTGCACAATTAATATATTACATATTTTCTTTCTAACTATTTACATGATATTTTGTGATAGATTTGGGTTGTCAATGATGCCTACCTGTACAAGTTGTTCGTACTAATGATACTCTTTCTATGCCACTTGGCATTGTCTGGTTATGGGGTAGTGATAATTCTTAAGTGAAAGATCACGATGATCTCCAACAACTTTTATTTCTCTTTTTGTTTATGGTAAACTTATGTTAACTTTATTTATATTTATTTCTTACTATTGGAAGCTCTTGTATCTATAAAGATTAGTTTCTTAGGAGAATTTTATTGATGTTTTAAAAGAAAACCAAGGTTGAGATTGACCCTTTTGTTTATTTAAAGTAATGTGTCATGGTTACTTATTTTGCATGACCTATTTTAAAATGGATAGTAAAGATTCTCCTATGTAAGTGTTAGAGTAAGTACCCCACAGTCCAATGGGTTGGATATGACAATTATATCAGGGCCAAGGTTACCAGTCTCCCAGTATAAGAGCAAATGTCGAGTAGAGTTCTGCAGATTGGTGTATTTAAGTCCACATCTAATATTTAGAAAGCTATCAAACATTCTAGTAAATCGTTTCACTTTCTTCACTCCATTAATGGGGTATGTTGCTTGTAAAGATTTAGTCCAATTGATATCTCTTGATTTTAATTGGTATCTCAATGAGGTAAATTAAATGCCATTGTAACCGACTGGAATGGTAAAAGCAAAGGAAGTTAGAATAGGAAAATTTCCAATTGGTATTTGGCCTAGAGGCTGTGTGAATGCATGAATAATCAATTAAGGATCATCCATGATGTGAATGTAATGTAATGAATAATATTTGATTTAGTGACAAGGATTAATGATTGTAATTATGTGCATATTATTGCCTGTTTATATGCAATTGTGTGAAATGTACTTGCCTGAGTGACAAAAATTATATAGGATGTAATTGCTTGAATTTCTATGATATTGTAGATAGGAAAATTCATAACATACTTTTGTGTAATGATTTAGTGATAACATGTTGTGTGACTAATTGAACTTTTTAACGTAAAATTTTTGCATGAACTTGTCATTGGTAAAGATGGTAAAGGGGAAGGAATCAAATTGCGAATATGGGAAACTCTAGTTTTGGAATAGTTGGACCTAATTGGGAACCATAGGAAAAACCAGATATCCTGGTGTGATAGCAATATGATGAACAGCTTCAATGATGTGTGCATAATTAAAGGATGCAAAGTAGTATTGATGCACTGCTAGGTTCGTTCTTGGGATATGCATTGCTGTGTCTGGTCTTGGATTACATTTGAGAATATGATGCAATTGCCAAAGTTAACATTGATAATATAGGAGTGGATGGAGTTGTTAAAGGACTATGATGTGTTTATTCTGCACCATCCAGAAAAGGCCAATGTGGTGGCAAATGCTTTGAGTTGGAGGATAGTTAGCAAGGGCAGTTTGGCTTGCTTAGGGTTGTCTAAGTAATCCTTAGCTAGAGAAATTCAACCTTTAGTATCTAAGTTCATGCAATTGGGAATTTTAGAAAAAGGTGTAGTGTTAGCCAGTATTGAGGTTAAGCTTATATTTTTAAATGAAATCAAGGCTAAACAATTTGAGGATGAGAATTTGAATAAGATCAGGAAAAAGGTGGTGCCCGGGGAGATTCCTCGATGCCACACTCAACAGGGCAGTATGCTTAGTTTTAGAGAGAGGATTTATGTCTTTCATGTTGACAATTTGATTCAAAATGTGTTGGTAGAAGCTTATTCTTTGTGGTATCAATTCATCCAAATGTGACAAAAAAGTAGTGAGACTTTGGGCAACTTTATTGTTGACCAGGGATTAAGAGAGGACATAGCTAAATATGAGCACTAAAGGCTTGTAGGATTCTTCAAAGGATGTTCATTCCTAATAAAAGTGGGAAAGGATGGTCATAGGCTTCGTGTCAGTGTGGATATATCTTCTAGTAGACGTCCAAGATTTATGTCAAGGGAATAGTGAAGTTGCACAAGGTTCCCTTTCTATCATTCCAGACAAATATTCCATTTGAGATTTCTAACATCATGGGGCTAGTGGCTTATATGTTAACTTTTCCATCTAGTTTGTCTAGATCCTATCTAGTATTTCATGTATCTATGATGAAGAGATTAAAATGGGGACGGGGATTGCATTATCAAGTGGGATCCAATATATTTAGGCAAGGATCTTCAATATGAAGAGGAGTCAGTTGAAATTCTTGGTCGAGATGTCTGGAAGTTGATGACTAAGGAAGTAAGGTCAGTGATGGTTCAATAGAATCATAGTTTGATTGAAGAAGCCACTTGAGAAATTGGGAAGGACACGCGGGGAAAAGTATCCTCACTTATTTGAGGATTCAACTGCTACATTCTTCCTGACATAGCCTAATTTTGGAAATGGGCGATAAATAGGTAAGTATCTGTTATAATGACCTCATTTGGTCGTTAGGGGAAAACCAATGGTGAAAATTGGTCTAGAAAACTCTAGTATATTAACTTAAAATTTTTTAGGCTAGGCCAGTCTTAGACGAAATCTGAGTAAGGTAAGATTTAGAACAATTGAAAAAGAATTGGAGTTAATGTCTAAGTGTGGATTTGTTCTTCTAGTATCTAAGACATTAAGGAGTTTGTAGGGACTTTTAAAGTAAAATTGAGTAAGTAAAACTCTTGCAATCGAACTTGATGTGAAGGGATTTGTTAGAACTGCGCACCTTACAATTTGCCTACTCGTTTGGAACAGGTTAGATGACCTGTTTCAATCGTACAGAATTCAAGCCTTGAACACAGTGATTTTACGTGGAAACACCTAGCTCACAATAGGTGTAAAAACCACGACCTGTACCACTACAGGAATTTCTCCAAATTTATTAAAATCAACGTGAGCCTTCAAAAAGTTAATTACAACTTGTAATAACCTTACTTCTACACCTCCACCTACAATCTACTCACAATCCTCCCAAGGATTATATTCCAACTTATCTTCTTGTTAACTCTGACTTGAAGATAAACTATTCTCAGTTATAGATTCTGAGAATTACAACGTTCCTATGAAACAAAAGAAAACCCTAGACTCGATTTTATTGTTCTTTCTTATGCTTCGTTTTTTCTCTCTTTTCTCCAGCCTTTGTTGTGAATCTTGAATCTGGTTTTATAGCTGTAAGAAAGTTCCTTCTCCAACTTCTTTTCGAATTCCTTTTTGCAATCCACATCTCACGCTTTTTGACAAACTTTCCTTCTTTGGAACCTTCTTCTTCTAGGAGTTCAACTTGGAATAATATTCCTTGTTATCCTCCTTATTTCATGCTTCTCCCCTTTTTTCATGCTTCTTGAAAAATATTTCCTTCTTTGTAACCTTCTTCTTTTAGGAGTTTTAGTTGAGATAATGTTCCTTGTTTTCCTCCTTATTTCCAGTGCCAGGTATTGTCTGTTTGCAATAGTACATTGCACTTTCTTGCTGCTGTGTCGTGTTGCACTTTTCTGTGTCGTCTTTCTATCTGTAGAATGAACCTGATGAATTTTCCTGTTTCATCTACCTGTTTCATTTATTTTGTTAATCATCAAAAGTCCTTGTCTCAACAAATTCCCCCTTTTTGATGATGACAAATTTTCTGAGTTGACACCATCCTTGTTCATAACAATGAACCAGGTTAACTTGTTCGCAACAATGAAACAGGTTAAACAAGGTTAAACTATATGCATTTCAACTCATCTTCCCCCTTTGGACATCATCGAAAAGAAAAGTGATAAGTATAAGCAAGGAGAACCAACATGTATAACCAGCAGTAGAACAAAACAGAGAATGTATATTTATATACGAGAGTACACAACATAAGCAACAATAAAGGAACAAAAGATCTACCACCAGTCAAACCACCTGCCATGCAAAAAAGAAAAAGAGACAAACAACTTAAACAAGGCACAAAAAGGAAGAGAGGACACAAAGGCTGGAAAGAGAGGTCGGAGTTAAGAGATGAGCTTGGTAAGGGCATGAACAATATCGGTGTGTTTAGCTTGCTCCTTCACGAGAGGCTCCTCTAGTTCCGTAATTTTGAGAGTGAGGGCCTGTTTTTCTAGCTGAAACCTTTCTCGTTCCTGGGCCAATTCTGCATCCTTAGCATTGAGAGTCATCTGAAGACGATGCAGAGGAGTGCCTGGTCGCTGTATTGAACCAGGTAAAACCTGATGGTCCACCTGTCCTATCACATCTTTAGTGGTCTGCATGGTCCAGACCTGGACTGGGACGGAAGAGGCCTCAACAATGGTAGCCAACCAAAATCCGTAGGGAAGAGCATGTCCCTTTTTAACCTGGATAAGAACCCTCTGCAGCATGAGAGCAGGAAGGTTGATTGGAACACCTTCATCGAGTAGTTCCATCAGTGTTAGGTCCAAATAGCTCGCTTCAGAGCGATGCTCCTGTCGTGGAATGATGATCTTATGAACCACATCAAATATAGCTTGTGAAGAGGCGACATTTCCTTGCGTTGGACACGTCTATGGTGGGTGAGAGAGGGCTCCCCAGCAAATTTCCGGGTGATTTCCAAAGCAGATGGCAATTGGTCTAGAGGAGGCCACTCGTGACGGACATAGTGCGCCCAGCCAACAGCAGGAATTTGTAGAAGACGGCCAAGATCAAAGGAAGAGAGGCGGAGAGAAACCCCTCGAACAGTTGTGCAAAGAACAGAGTCACACACACTTCCTTGTGCGTAAAATTCGAGCATTTCAGTTTTGGCTTGTGGTGGGGGGGAAATGATGAATGAAACAAGTTGATGAATGAAACAAGTTGAATGTGCCTGGTTTAAATATTTGACTCAATAATAAGTATAATTTTGCACAGCAAGTGTTACCTGGTAAATTGACCTGTTCCAATCGTTGATGCCTGTTGCGACAATACTCCGGCATATAAGACCACGTCCTCATGTTAACCTCTACAAGATGAAGGGATATACCTGAGATAAATAATTATCTAAAGCACTCCAAAACTTATAAAACATATCATGATATTTTGAGTAAGTCAAGGAGGGTTTTATGTGATTTTGACCATCCCCAAGTCTAGCCTGATTTGTTCAAACCGCTCTCTACTTAGTGCCTTGGTAAAAATATCAGCAATTTGATTTTCAGTGGGGCAAAACATGATCGATACCATCCCTTTGTCTACACAGTCACGAAGAAAGTGATGCCTTATGTCGATATGTTTAGTCCGTTTGTGTTGGACTGGATTCTTTGCAATGTTGATGGCGCTCGTATTGTCACACAAGATTGGAACATTTCCAACATCTACTCCAAAATCAAGCAATTGTTGTTTAATCCAGAGCAATTGGGCACAACACGAACTAGCAGCTACGTATTCAGCTTCAGCTGTGGACAATGCGACAGAGTTCTGCTTCTTGGTGGACCAGGAAATTAAACTTGTTCCAATGAAGTGAGCCATACCGGATGTGCTTTTGCGATCAACAAGGTGACCAGCATAATCAACATCAGTGTATCCTATGAGATTGAAATTGCTACCTTTAGAGTACCATAACCCCAGGTCAGAGGTGCCTTTGAGATACCGAAAAATTCTCTTCACCGCCTTGAGATGTGACTCTTTTGGATTGGCTTGAAAGCGAGCACAAAGTCCTACGCTAAAAACAATGTCAGGTCTACTAGCAGTAAGATATAACAAGGAACCAATCATACCTCGATAGAGCTTTTGCTCAATAGTTGAACCTGTGTCATCCATCTCCAACTTTGTGGCAGTGGCAATAGGTGTATCAGTTTCCTTGGCATCTTCCATTTTGAACCGTTTGAGAAGTTCCTTCACATATTTACTTTGGTGAATCATGGTTCCAGAGGGGGTTTGCTTGAATTGAAGGCCCAAGAAGAAGTTTAGTTCTCCCATCATGCTCATTTCAAATTCTCCATTCATTAGTTTTACAAACTCTTGAGTCATGACCTCATTTGTAGACCCAAAAATGATGTCATCTACATAGACTTGGACAATGAGAAGATCAGGGCCTTGAGTCTTTAGGAATAAAGTATTATCAATTTTTCCTCTAGTGTGACCATGGTTTAGGAGAAATTTTGATAGCCTTTCATACCATGCTCGTGGAGCCTGCTTTAGTCCATACAAAGCCTTATCGAGTTTAAAGACGTAGTCAGGATGTTCCATACTTTCAAATCCCGGAGGTTGTTTCACATAGACTTCCTCCTTTAAGTATCCGTTTAAAAATGCACTTTTTACATCCATTTGATACAGGGTGATTTCTTTGAAGACGGCGAAGGCTACGAGGAGTCTAATGGCTTCAAGCCTTGCAACAGGTGCAAAGGTCTCATCGTAGTCTATTCCTTCTTCCTGATTGTATCCTTGGACCACTAGTCTCGCCTTGTTCCTTGTAACTGTTCCATGTTCATCCAGTTTGTTTCGAAAGACCCACTTAGTGCCAATAATAGTTCTTCCTGCTGGTTTAGGTACTAAGTGCCATACTTTGCATCGTTCGAACTGATTAAGTTCCTCTTGCATGGCAAGAATCCATTTCTCATCTTGGAGGGCTTCCCCTATTCGTTTTGGTTCTATGAGTGAGACAAAGGCTTGAAAGGCACATAGGTTTCTTATTCCAGATCTTGTAGTGATTCCGGAAGTCAGGTCTGTGAGAAGGTTATCAAGAGGATGTGAGTCTTGATATTTGTAGTTTCTTATCACCAATCCCTGGTTCTGTTCATTTTGTGACTGGGCTGAGGAATTGGAGGTTGACTCTGCCTGTTGACTTTCGGATTCTACTGTTGTTCCCCCTGTCTGTAAGCTCTCATCCTTTTCAGTGAGTGGAACAGGTAAATTAACCTGTTCTTTTGATTGAAGTTCACGTTCATCAACATCCTGCAAGTTATTCTCAGGAGCACAAATAGTTTCATCAAATATAACATGAATGCTTTCCTCAACACAATTTGTTCGTTTGTTTAGGATCCTATAGGCTTTACTGTGTAGTGAGTATCCCAAGAAAATTCCCTCATCACTCCTAGCATCAAATTTTTCTAAATTATCTTTACCATTGTTATGAACATAGCATTTGCAACCAAATGTTCTAAAGTGGGAGATGTTGGGTTTTCTTCCTTTAAGTAATTCATAGGGTGTTTTATTTAACAGAGGTCTAAGCATACATCTGTTGAGTATATAGACAACAGTGTTTACTGCTTCAGCCCAGAGGTTTCTAGCTACATTACTAGCTATCATCATTGTTCTAGCCATGTCTTCTATGGTTCTATTCTTTCTTTCTACCACTCCATTTTGTTGAGGGGTTCTTGGGGCGGAGAAGTTGTGATCAATACCATTTTTCGAACAAAATTCTAGGAATTTTATATTTTCAAATTCGGTTCCATGGTCTGATCTTATGGATATTAGGGAAGTTTCCAATTTCTTCTCCATTTTCTTGATGAAAATTGAGAAGACATCAAAGGATTCGTCTTTAGAAACCAAGAAAAAGGTCCAGGTATATCTAGAGTAATCATCAACAATAACAAACATATATCTTTTACCTCCTCTGCTTTTTACCCTCATAGGTCCACATAAGTCCATATGGACCAGTTCCAAACACTTGGTTGTACTTACCTGGTTCTTTGATTTGAAGGATGTTCTAACCTGCTTCCCTTTAGCGCAAGCACTGCATACCTTTTCTCCTTTGAATCTGGCTTTTGGTAACCCTTCGACCATGTTCTCCAGAGGTGAGAGTCTTTCCCAGAGATGCTAACTCATTTATGAGCAAGGTTAGTCGAGCCATCATCTCGTTTAGTGTTTCATTCTCCTTCATCTTGAAGGTTTCATATTCAGTAAATAGCATGGCGACTCTGAATTTCCTAACCTGAGCAGTTCCCTCATGAGCAATTGTGAGTGCATCCCAAATCTCTTTGGCAGATGAACAATTTGAAATTCTGTTGTATTCTTCAGGTCCTAGACCACAGACCAATAGATTCTTGGCTTTGGCATTCTTTCTCATGGCTGTTAGATCGTCGGCATTGAATTCACTTCTTTCTTTTGGTACTTGTCTGCCTTCCACAGTTCGCGTGGGGATAGTTGGTCCCATGATGATTCTATCCCAGAGTTCATAATCTTCTCCTTGGATAAAATCTTCCATTCTGGCCTTCCACCATGCGAAGTGTGTTCCGTTGAAGAGCGGGGGTCTAACAGCAGACTGTCCTTCTCCGTGTCCAAGCGGTGGTGCGGTGTTCATGATGATCGTTTCTTAGGTATTAACCTTTAACAAGAAAAACCTGCTCTGATACCACTTGTTAGAACTGCGCACCTTACAATTTGCCTACTCGTTTGGAACAGGTTAGATGACCTGTTTCAATCGTACAGAATTCAAGCCTTGAACACAGTGATTTTACGTGGAAACACCTAGCTCACAATAGGTGTAAAAACCACGACCTGTACCACTACAGGAATTTCTCCAAATTTATTAAAATCAACGTGAGCCTTCAAAAAGTTAATTACAACTTGTAATAACCTTACTTCTACACCTCCACCTACAATCTACTCACAATCCTCCCAAGGATTATATTCCAACTTATCTTCTTGTTAACTCTGACTTGAAGATAAACTATTCTCAGTTATAGATTCTGAGAATTACAACGTTCCCATGAAACAAAAGAAAACCCTAGACTCGATTTTATTGTTCTTTCTTATGCTTCGTTTTTTCTCTCTTTTCTCCACCCTTTGTTGTGAATCTTGAATCTGGTTTTATAGCTGTAAGAAAGTTCCTTCTCCAACTTCTTTTCGAATTCCTTTTTGCAATCCACATCTCACGCTTTTTGACAAACTTTCCTTCTTTGGAACCTTCTTCTTCTAGGAGTTCAACTTGGAATAATATTCCTTGTTATCCTCCTTATTTCATGCTTCTCCCCTTTTTTCATGCTTCTTGAAAAATATTTCCTTCTTTGTAACCTTCTTCTTTTAGGAGTTTTAGTTGAGATAATGTTCCTTGTTTTCCTCCTTATTTCCAGTGCCAGGTATTGTCTGTTTGCAATAGTACATTGCACTTTCTTGCTGCTGTGTCGTGTTGCACTTTTCTGTGTCGTCTTTCTATCTGTAGAATGAACCTGATGAATTTTCCTGTTTCATCTACCTGTTTCATTTATTTTGTTAATCATCAAAAGTCCTTGTCTCAACAGGATTATTTTTAAAATGTCAAGGCTTAAAGGTGTATCACAAAATGGGGACTTCTAAGAGGATTTTCGAGTTTTTGTCCCATGCAATCCGCTATAGTGGGTGGCAACTTACTGTAGTGGGATGACAACCACTATAGCGGGGTAAGTTAGATTTTAATGCAAAAGACCCCAAAACTGATCATTATTTGGCTTACTTTTTTAGGGAACTGCAGAAGCGACCTAGCAATTTTTTCATCTTTTTTTCATTGTTCTCTTTTATAAAGGTAAATCAATTACTTCTCTAACTTGTAGTTTTATTTTAAGGGTTAGAATCTATGATGAAAATATTAGAGGTGGATTTTGACTTGAGTTAATGGTGGAAAAACCTTGGTTTAGGAGTCATGATCATGAAATTAGCCTAGAGTTGGGATTGAGTTATATTTCGAGTATACTTAGGACATTGGTCATTGATTATTTTTTTTAATGTTATTATTTTAGATTGAGAACAAGCTAAACTTCACAAAAGGATTCAAAGTTCGTGATCAAACTTTTGCAGCAGTTGCTTGGCACCCAAATAGGATAAGTTTAATTGAGTAGTTTTGGCATGTTTCCAGTTGCATGATATTTTTGTGGATTGATTGGAGGTTTCATACCTAAGCCTTCAAGCATGGAGTCTGGATGATGAAGGTTGCTGATTGTTTCTGTTCAAGGAAGGAATATATAATGACTAGGTATGGTTCTCTAGTTCCTGATTAATTTTTAAGAAATTGCTAGTTTATCCATTTTTGGGACTTATGCTGATCAAAGGGAAATGGGAAGAGTATTAATTCATGGGATTAGGTAGGGAATTCTTGGGAATGAATGTGTACGCATAATAGGGTTCAATATTTGAGCTATTGATATATAGGTGCATGTGTATATGTGTATGTTCATGTTGACTATTCCATATGAAATACTTGTGTAATGCATGTTCAAGAAATAAAGCATAATAGGACTCTTGCTTTTTTGCATAAAACATAATCTTGAACTTTATGTTATCCGGTGAAAATAGCTTTGTACTTGGAGAGGTCACATCCGTTCTCTAGAGTATTATCAGTAACACATTTCTTCTATAATTTTCTGATCAAGTTTTTCAGTCTCTTAGGCTTTTCATAGATGTTCCCAAACGTATCTCTGGACCATGCATTAAGAGTTCTGGTTTTATTTTTGGTTTTATGTTGAATAATATAAAAGGGGTTTCCATGGATGGTGATATTCCAACTATTCCAAAGTGTCTATAGAAACATAGGATAGTGGGCTTAAAAGTTCAAAAATATGAGATATGTGATTTCTTGAGTGTTATCCTGCATTAGATCTATCTGGAGAGGGGCATGATATGAGCATGTTTTATCAAGGTGGATAACTGAAGCATTATTAAGCCTATCGTGTTTCTTCCAAATGTTGTGGGAAGAATCCCTATTACCATACCATGTAATTTTTAAACCTATGAAACCAACATCTTGTATCCCCAACTCGTATTGGCTGCTGTAGTTATCAATCAGCCCCATAATTCTCTTCTCAGTTCTTCTAAGCATTTTTGATAAAGATGGGAAGATGTTATGATCCGCTTTAATATATGGACACTTTATTCCTTGTCTTGGATGATGGTTATGTTGATGTCGCTGGTCCACATGAGCCAAATTTATTCTAGAGTTTGTTATCTCTTCAGAGATCCTTTTGATCCTATACCTTTGATATTCTAGGACATGATCTTAACCGTTGGAAACAGTAAAATTGGAATTGTTTTGATCCTCCATAGAGGTTAGCTGTGTGTTGTTACTAAAGAATTGACTCCCTGCAATAAGGTGTTGATTTCTTGGAGAGATATCATTATACTTTGCTATAAAGAGATCAGAGATTATTTTTTGATCCTCCATAGAGGTTATTTTATGATGCACTTGGTTTACTTTGCTATGAGGAGAGGCTGTCCATGACCCGATGGTGATTCATTTTATGAGTTCATCATCAAAATTGGAGATTTCCATATCTTCTCCCTAGTATTCCTTAAGCATCTCACGGGGCAGCCTGGAATTATTTCCTTTGATCATGAGTTTTATTTTTGATGTGATGATCCCTTATTGCATCTCATGGATGTAGTTCTATCTCTTTAGCTCTTATTTTATCATCATCAACATTGGTGATTTTCCTCGGGAGGTTGATAGGTGTCCAGGCGAGGTTCTTTTCATCTTTAGTTTGTTGGCCTTCTTCTTCTAGGTTCATTTATCAGTAGACGGGACAAAGTTCAATCAATAAAACAAAGAAAAATCGCCAAAGAAGTTCTTCTCTTAAAGTTAGATTGAATTGTCATGAACTCTTCTCTCAAAGAAATTCTTTTTAACAAAGAAAAAGTGAACAATCAAATTTTATTTATTTATAATACCACTAGACTAAAATTAGCTTGTAATTCATTTTAGGAGATATTCTTTCCGTGTATCTCGACTAAAATTAGCTTGTAATTCATTTTAGGAGATAATCTTTCCACGTAGAGTTGGTTGCAACACACCTTTTACGTTGAGAACTTTAAGAGGGGGAGCTGTTCACCATAAAGTGACGATACAAAAGTAATGTGAATGTATTGTGACAATACATTGAGAACTTTAACAGGGGGAGTTGGTATACTTTTTAACAACACAATCCATTGGATGTCTCAAGATCTTTCACTAACTTTAACAACTGCACATTTAGTTCACCAAGATGCGTTCAAATTTGGAGAGTAAAATGTTAATGACACTTTTTGGAAATACAATGTAGAGGATGGAAGTTTCAAAGGTCTCTGGAACATCCGCTATTCGATGAGTCAAATGCGAGGTGATGAGGAGGATAGAGACTTACATTAAATATTGTTTTTGTGGTAGGATTACCAAAATAGAAAGCTCCCCTATGGATGTATGACAAACAATTATGCATTTCAACATAACAACGAAATGATAGTGAGTTTGTTTGTTGATGTCTCGTGGTTGTGCAGAATTCATGAAATAAAAGATAAAGTAAACCAATGAAAATTGCAAGTAGAATAACGTGAGAATTTGCATACTGCCAGAAATTGGGCAGTTAGAAGTAAAAAAAAATAAATATGAAGAATGCAAAATGTATAATGCAAGATTTTCCTGAGTATAAGAAAATTGGACCATGAGTGGTGTGCACAAGGAACACTATGGAAATGACAACATTTTATTATGCTTAGACATATGAGATAAACATTATAGGTGTACATATACCATAGGAATGGCATTAATTATTTAGTTAGCATTATTTTGTCAGATGCATCTGTAAATTGCAGTCTGAGTTGTGCTTACTTTGTTAGTAATTTCTAATTTATGGACTCACATATTAATATATTATACGTACATATGCTATCTTTAAAGAAGCCTGATCTAATAAAGTATTATATATATTTGGGCATAAATATAAATACCTATTAAACCTTTTCTTATAATTATGATGGAAACTTGTTAGAAAAGACACTTTTCATGAAAAGACATACCTTTCATGAAAGGGTATTACAGAATCTTTAAATACTTGGTCCCTAAATCAGAAGTTTTGTTCTCTTTTTTTTCTCTCTATCTCAGAAAAGAATATCCCAAAGAACTGTCTTGAAAGTTTAGAAGATCCTGTTTTCTTCATCATCAAGTTATTACAATGGATAAAGGTTAGTATACCTATCATTCTTATATATTGATGTTCATGTCTTGTGATTTACTTATGATCTTGGGTGAATTCTTTAAAGTTTTTCTAACATACTTCTCCCTCATGTATTGAATCCACAATTGTGCGAGGTGCATGTGCGTCGGTTTTTGGGGGATTGGAAGTAGTTTTGTACGGAGAACAACAAAGTAGTTTAAGGTGTAATTTAAACTGTACCTGGGCATGTATCTGTGAGGTTTAGTCGTGCAGGACGATCTGTGTTGTTTGCCTCCATTGGTGGAATTCCTGTGCGTTTGGCATAGAAGTCATAGTAGCATTGGAGATAATAATAGAGCTACTTTCATGTATGAAGTCGGAATTATGGCTTAAAGTGTGTACGGACAGTGGAGAGTAATAATAGAAAGACAGATAGTGTTAAATGATGATCGAGATAAAGGGAGTGGATTTCTACTGTTAGTATTAATGTAAGTGTCTTTTTTTGGGGAAGAAGTCATGAAGCACTGCCACAAATGAATGTTAGCAGGTGGTTATCAGATCAGATGTTGTAAACTGGCAGGTCATTTGGTGCATTCAACAGTGCACAAGTAAGTGGCGTGGACTATTTGAAGTAGGCTTAATGTATAAAGAATACGATGTACAAAAAGTTGGGCTTAATAATAGTTGATTCAAGTATGGATGGAGTCAAATGCGCGTATAATGATAACATATAAAGAGAAGATGTGAAAATCAATGAAAAAGGAAGGATGTGCAGAGTATTTAGTCAAATATATGGTTTGCTGATGGATAAACATGCTAATGTAGAGGCCAGTTGATTGATTATTCCCTAGTTTGCAGGTAACTATTTGGAAAAAGAGCCCACATCATATAAAAATAAAATAATGCTTCGTTGATAAGACAGGAAAAAGGCATTGTCGATCTAAACCGTAAAAGGGCATTAACGGCATAAAAAAGAGGATGAGAACAACAAAATAGTATAAGGTAGAGTTTACACTGTACATGGGGTTTAGGCATGCAGGATGATCTTTGTTGTTATCCTACATTGGGGGAGTTCCTGTGCCTTCAAAGTTTTGGCATAGTAAGTATAATCTGAATATATCTAGTACAAGATAGGATGGAATCAATTTCACGTATGGTGGCAGCAAAATAGAGAGGCCGTAAGTACCATAAACAAAGATAGGCAGCGAAATAGTTAAATTAGTAAATTTCGTGTGCAATAGCAGCATAAAAGGGAGAGGCCGTAAGTACCATAGACAAAGATAGGCGACATAAATAGTGAAGTAGCAGGGTATGGGAACCATGCATACAACATATGGTATTGAAGATAGGTTTTGGCGTAACAAATATGGAGATGGTGCATGGTTGCCTAGGAAATCAACGACAGAAGTAAGAAGAAGGGTGTGAAGGAAAGATACAAAGTGGAGAGTTGATGTGCATACCTAGAAGACACAGTATGCTCGCGTTGAGTAGCACATTACATGATGCGGTGGACGGCGTTAAAGCACATTTGCGAAAGATTCAGGAGGTGGTGGTGCCCGAAACTTAAAAGGAAGCGGAAGGGAGTGGAAAACAGCAGATGGTTATGAGAAGTGAAGGACATGTGATGGATGAAGAAGCTTATATGTAGAGTTTGAGGGTGCCATATATGAATGGGTGTCGTAAGTGCGAAGCGAATGGGTATCTCAAGTGAGAAGGAGTAGGAATGCTGAGAACGCGCGACGTAGGCAAGGTTTAACATCCTCTTATATATATATATATAAGATTTGTTGTGATAATTTTGAAGATACATTCATGAAGATAAAATCGTCACCGAATTCTACTTTAAATCCTTTGGCCGAAGAATGGAATCCATCTGCTTATGTTCATTAGATAGATCGAACCTTGTTCATGACGTTTAGTACTAATAGTTATTTCTATAGAAATATGTTGTTAGGTTTTGCACACCCTACGGATTTGCCTAATAGTTGGAACAGGTTAGCCGACGTGTTTCAATGATGCAAAAATAAACTGGAACGCAGCAATTTTACGTGGAAACACCCGGCTCACAAAAGGTGAAAAACCACGACCTGTACCTCTACAGGATTTACTCCAACTTCACTACTTCAATATGAGCCTTCAACAAACAATTACAATCTCTAGTAATCTAAACTTCAACTCAACTTCCCTAGCCTATTTGCTACACATAAACCTCCCAAGGATTATGTTCCCAGTTTATAAATACTTAGAGATTACAGTGTTCAACTATCAAGAACGAAAGAAAAAAAACTATGCTGCAGAAAGAAACTTGTTAGCTCTAACGATTCTTCTTCTTGTAATTTCTGCAGCGCCTCTGTTTTTTTCTTTTTTTTCTATATCTGCGAATCTCTTTCTTTTTTCTCTCTGACTCTCTGCTTCTTCTGTGATGTCCCTTTGGCTTTATAGTTAACGGCTGGAGTTTTATTTTTTGGAGTTTTATTTGCTCTAGACCTCTTTAATGATAACTACCAGTGGAGTCCTTTTTTGCATAGAACTCCTTCTTCTTATTGAACTCCTTCTCATAGAATTCCTCTTTTTAAGCATCCTGTTGAATTAGAGTTGTATTTTAATTTGAATCCTTCTTTTTGCCAATTGTTGCTTTATAGACCTTATCTCCAGCACTTTTTAACCACTTTGGATCATGTGATGCGTGTGCAGTTTGCCATGGATACAGTACACTGAAAGAACCTGGTAGACCAACCTGTTTCTTTATCTTTTGTCAGTCATCAAAACTTTACTGCTCCAACAATTTCCCCCTTTTTGATGGTGACAAACTTTCTGAGTGTCAGGCCTATCCATCTTTTCTGATTCATTTTCAGCTTTCCATAGTTCCCCCTGACTGTGTGCCCTCTGCTTGTCCAGTGGATGGACCAGGTATCCTAGCTTGTTCCTCTGATCCAGCTCAAAGTCATCCTGCATATCATTCTCAGAAGCACCACTATTTTCATAAAAAACAACACGAATGCTTTCTTCAACATAGTTGGTTCTTTTATTCAATACTCCGAAGGAAACCTTTCCTCCTTCAAAAGGTGCAAGTGAAAGAAACTTGTGTTTATCTCCAGTCATGTGCCTTGAGCAAGCACTATCCATGTACCAATGCTTGCTTTCTTTCACTGCAACCTGTAAGACAGATCAAGGATTAGTTTTAGGAACCCAGACTAGCTTGGGTCCTTTCCAGTTGTAAAACGGATGAATGAGATCCCTTCTTGCCCAAGTAGGCAACATGTTCCTTGACCTGTTTCTTTTATTATTTTCATGCCTCCTTTTGTGCACATGATATGTGTTTCTACTCCTAACATTGTTTGCAATTGGACATTCAGTAGTTTGATGTCCAATTTTTCCACAGAGGTAGCACAAATCAGTAGTAGTAACATTCTCCTGAAAGAACCCTATTCCAGCTTTCTCATTGTGACTCCTGCTTCCTAGATGGTTCACTATTCTTGATGACTGAGTTCATCTGTTTGCCTTTTCTAAATCCAATTTTAAAATGGAGTTTTCCTGGGTCAATTTTCTCACTTTTTCTTTCTCACAAAAAACTCAATTTTGCATTCTTTCAACTCAGTTTCTACCTTCTGATGCCCTTCACTCATCGTACTTTTACCCTTATCAGCAACAGTTAACTTTTGGATTTCTGACTTTAGGTTCAACACAAGTGAATCAAGTTGTTTAACCTGTTTCTTCAACTTGTCATTTATTTCTTTTGCTTTATCCTGGCAGTTTTTTTATCTCAAGATTTTCAAATTTTTGATCTGAAAAATCTTTAATTAGTTGATCCTTTCCATCTGCTACTTCTTGAAAATCTTCTATCAATCCATTCATTAGCAAGATTAGCTTCCTTTTTGAAAAGAGATGCAACTTTTCTTTCAATTCAGAAATACTTACCTCAGATCTGTCATCTTCTTCTAGATCTGAATCTCCAGCAGCCATGAAAGCAGTTTCATCAATATTTTCAGTATCAGAATCTTCCAGACCTGATCCCCAAGCGGCCATCATGGCATAGTTTTCCTTTTCCTTTTGCTTAGCAGTTTTTTCCTTGATTTCTCTTTCAGCCCTTTCTTTTCTCCACTCAATCTCCCATAGAGGACACTGTTTGATGTGATGATCAGTTTTTCCACACTTGTAACATCCAGAGTTGCTTTTGTCATCGGACCACTTCTTGCTTCCAGTGTCATCGGACCACTTTCTGTTACCTGTTTCTTTCTTGTCTTTTCCTTTCATATTTTTTAAGAACTTTTTGAAATTTTTTGCTAAAAATACTATCGGATCTTCATCAAGATCTGGCCCCTCATCATCAGAAGCTGCTCTAAGAGCTAGTGATTTTTCATCCATTCCCACTTCTTTATTTTGCTCTTCCATGTTCATCTCATATGTTCTGAGATTTCCAATCAGCTCATTCAATGTCATGGTTCCAATATCCTTAGCTTCCCTAATGGCAGTAACCTTTACATCCCACTTAGCTTTTGGTAAAATTCTCAGAACCTTGTCTACCTGTTTTTCAGAGGTAAGCACTTTTCCTAGAGAAGCCAGTTCATTAATAAGTAGTGTGAGCCTTGCCATCATCTCTTGCAATGTCTCTTTCTTTTTTCTCTTTGAATCTCTGCTTCTTCTGTGATGTTCCTCTAGCTTTATAGTTAACGGCTGGAGTTTTATTTGCTCTAGACCTCTTTAATGATAACTACCAGTGGAGTCCTTTTTCGCATAGAACTCTTTCTTCTTATTGAACTCCTTCTTCTCATAGAATTCCTCTTTTTAAGCATCCTGTTGAATTAGAGTTGTATTTTAATTTGAATCCTTCTTCTTGCCAACTGTTGCTTTATAGACCTTATCTCCAGCACTTTTTAACCACTTTGGATCGTGTGATGCGTGTGCAGTTTGCCATGGATACAGTACGCTAAAAGAACTTGGTAGACCAACCTGTTTCTTTATCTTTTGTCAGTCATCGAAAATTCACTGCTCCAACACATGTGTTTGATTTCTTTCAACTACAGGAATGTGGTGAAGCATTCACAATTATTAGGAAGTGTTTTTTTTTTCTGTTCCTTTCATTTCTGTCTATTCGCACACACAAAAAAACCACACTATCAAAGAAGTCTGGAAGACATTAGCAAAAGAGTATGCTAATCTTATCACACACATCAATTAAGACAACTTTCAACAAAGTTTATCAAAGTAATTATGGGAACACATTGAAAACATATAGCCATCCTTCCTTTGTAGCCTTGAATCACAAATCAACCCGCGGCTTAAAAATTTTAATCTTCATTTTTCAAACAGATTTGCTCTGCCTTGGGAGATGCTCTATGGAACTGCATCATTTCTATGGCAATATTCCAATCTTCCAAAGAACCATATGGTTCAATACTCATCCTTACCAAAGATGGAGTATGAGCAAGCAATTCCTTAATGAAAAACACTTCAATTTTTGAACCCTTAAAATAATACACAGCAACATCTTCTAGCTTTTTTGAGCAGTTGGTCCAAGAAAGTTGGTGTGTCTATTTTTTCGAAACTGCTTCAATAGTACCTAGGAATGATAGACCTAAAGGTGTCAAATAAATACCATACGAAACAGATCATGTTTTATTATATAAGGTGAAAAAACGAAACTGATCATATATATATATATATATATATATCATTTCTTTCCGAAATCTCAAGTTTACTCAAATTGGGAGAATTCTTCAATAACTCAAATGCATAATAAGCCTGGCCGATTCGAATGGAGTTTATTTCTAAATGTAGATGACATAAGCAATTGAGCGTAAACGGAAGCTTCTTTGGAAGTACACCTGCACTCAAACGCTTCGCACTAAATACAAGATTATAAGAAAAAAATCCCAATAAGATGGGAAGTAAAACAATTCATGCATGTCAGATTCTTACCTTAACTGCAGATGAACACAACATAAGTTCCTGAAGTGCAGTCAAGCTAAGAAGCAGCTTTTCCAAAGTTAATCTTTCATCAAGCGTTGAATAATTTTCAACCTTGAGACACAAAAATATAAATTCTTTGCAGTTCATAAAGCAACTTAGGCAAGATTACACTCATCCTCACTGTAACTCAAGAACTTCAACCCAGCTGAAACAATGTTGAGGTGCTGAGTACCATAACAGTCTGACAAGGTCAGTTTGACAAGAAGGGGGGCATTTAATAACACAAATATCTGCAGATAACTCAAAGGTTAAGGCACTTTGTAAGCAATAGTTATTGGCATGTTAAGCTTTAGCTTCTTGACACCATTTGCGGTGGCATGAGGTATCTATTTATCAATACCTGGACACGCAGACAACTGTAGTCTTGACATATCAAGATCAAACTTCACAACGTTTCCAACATGTCCTAAAAGGATGTTGTCAATTGTGCGTTCAAAGACATGTGGAGATATTGATGTTAATTTATTGCAGAATTGATGATCCACCACCAGATTTGGAAGCGTCGCCCAATTGTATCTCCAACTAGTGGACAAAGTACTAGTTCTTGCTGCATCTTCATTTGGCAAAAGATCAAAGATACGATCTATAACATTTCTTGGCAGGTAACTTATTCGATCTTCTCTGTCCATTTCCGCAGCAACTATTCACACATTTCCTCTATTTATCTGATAATTGACTCTTTTTAATTTTAAGATACATAGAGGAAATGTGTGGATAGTTTCTGAGGAAATGGACAGAGAAGATCGAATAAGTTACCTGGCAAGAAATGTTATAGGTCGTATCTTTGATCTTTTGCCTACTGAAGATGCAGCAAGAACTAGTACTTTGTCCACTAGTTGGAGATACAATTGGGCGACGCTTCCAAATCTGGTGGTGGATCATCACTTCTGCAATAAATTAACATCAATATCTCCACATGTCTTTGGATGCACAATTGACAACATCCTTTTAGGACATGTTGGAAACGTTGTGAAGTTTGATCTTGATATGTCAAGACTGCAAGGTATTGATAGATAGATACTTCATGCCATCGCAAATGGTGTCAAGAAGCTAAATCTTAACATGCCAATAACTATTGCTTACAAAGTGCCTTCTTATATATTTGATCATCCATCCCTGACAAAGCTGAAACTCTTCAAGTTTATCACCAAACTCCTAAAATCTTTTGTTGGCTTTCAGAATCTTACAACACTTTGTATGGAAAACATACCTTTGAGTCATCTGCAGATATTTGTGTTATTAAATGCCCCCTTCTTGTCAAACTGACCTTGTCGGACTGTTATGGTTTTCAGCACCTCGACATTGTTTCAACTGGGTTGAAGTTCTTGAGTTACAGTGAGGATAAGTGTAATCTTGACCTAAGTTGCTTTATGAACTGCAAACAATTTATATTTTTGTGTCTCAAAGTTGAAAATTATTCAAAGCTTGATGAAAGATTAACTTTGGAAAAGCTGCTTCTTAGCTTGACTGCACTTTAGGAACTTATGTTGTGTTCATCTGCACTTAAGGTGAGAATCTGACATGCATGAATTGTTTTGCTTCCCATCTTATTGGGATTTTTTCTTATAATCTTGTATTTGGTCCGAAGCGTTTGAGCATAGCTGTACTTCAAAAGAAGCTCCCCTTTACGCTCAATTGTTTGTGTCATCTACATCTAGAAATAAACTTTATTCAAATTGGCCAGACTTATTACGAATTTGAGTTGTTGAAGAGTTCTCCCATTTTGAGTAAACTTGAGATTTTGGTAAGAAATGATTTCACTTTATATAATAAAACATGAAGAGCTAAACTGAAGTATGGTATTTATTTGACACCTTTAGGTCTATCATTCGTTTGGTACTGTTAAAGCAGTTTCAAAAAACATAGACACACCAATTTTCTTGGACCAGCTGCTAAAAAAGCTAGAAGATGTTGCTGCGTATTATTTTAAGGGTTCAAAAACTGAAGTGTTTTTCATTAAGGAATTGCTTGCTCATACTCTGTCTTTGGTAAGGATGAGTATTGAACCATATGGTTCTTTGGAAGATTGGCATATTGCCATAGAAATGGTGCAGTTCCATAGAGCATCTCCCAAGGCAGAGCAAATCTGTTTGATAAATGAAGATTAAAATTTTAAGCCGCGGGTTGATTTGTGATTCAAGGCTACAAAAGATGGATGGCTATATGTTTTCAATGTGGTCTCTTAATTACTTTGATAAACTTTGTTGTTAAACAGATGTTTTGAAAGTTTAGTCTTAATTGATGTGTGTGATAAGATTAGCATTTTCTTTTGCTAATGTCTTCCGGACTTCTTTGGTTGTGGTTTTTTTTTTTTTGGTGAATGGGAAGAATGCAAGGAACAGAAAAATAAAACACTTCCTAATAATTGTAAATGCTTCACCACTTTCATGCAGTAGAAAGAAATCAAACACATGTTTCTTATAGAAATAACCATTAATACTGAACGTCATGAACAAGGTTCGATCTATCTCATGAATGTTCGCAGATAGATTCCATTCTTTGGCCAAAGGATTTAAAGTAGAATTCAGTGACAGATTTATCTTCACGAATGTATCTTCATTTTATTATCACAACAAATGGTATTATACATAAATAAAATTTGATTGTTCCCTTTTTCTTTGTTGAGAAGAATTTCTTTAATAGAATAGTTCATGAGGATTCAATCTAACTTTAAGAGAAGAATTTCTTTGACAAATTTCCTTTATTTTATTGGTTGAACTTTGTCCCATCTAGTATTCTCAGAATTAAGGGATGGGATTTAATTCTTGATTTGATTTTGTGCTTCTGGTCTGGGAGGACGTATGGAACTGAATTTGGAGTTACAACGAAGATTTTGGAGCCAAAGTTGCATTTTTAGTTGATTATGGATCATAGTTTAGCTTTGGTCTATATTGGAAGTTCGGAAGGTCTAATTGAAATTCTGACAGCTCCAGTGATTTCAGGTGGTGAAACTAACGCTAGAAATGGTGTCCTTGTAATTTTAGAGTATTTCAGGACAGTTTGGGTATTTTGAGTTTTAACTAGTTTCTTTGAGTTTTATCGGGTTTTGGGCCATGGAGATCTCAAACTCGAATTTCGATGATTCCATTGAGTTCGAAATGTCGTTTCTGGTAGGATTCCATGTCTGACTTGTGTTCACAGGGTTTCGAACAAATTTCGAGGGTCCATTTTGAGATTTCCTAGAACTAATGTTGCTGATATTTGGTGCAGCCACCTATATACTCTGCGTTCGCGGGGTTACCCTCTGCATTCGCGGAGTATAGAGTCTCTTGGCCTCCCCATTCGCGGAGGTTCTTTCCGAGTTCGTGGACTGTATGTGGTTCCTTCTCCGCATTCGCGGATAGGCACTCCATGTTCGCGGAGTGTTGGGCTGATCTGGTCTACGCGTTTGCAGGTACTGATCCGTGTTCGCGGAGCATTAAAATGCCTGAAAGAGTGTTATATTTTAAAATAGCGGGTTTTGCCATTTTCCATCATTTTCAACACTTCAAGCTCGGTTATTTAGAGAATCTTCAAAGTTTTTCAAGGGATGATCATTGGGTAACATTTGCTAACCTATGTTTTCAATTCCCATTGATTAAATTGTATTTTTAACTTAGAAATCGGAGTTTTTAATTCAAGAAACTGAGGTTTTCTTCAGCTTTGATTTCCAATAGTAAATTGGTGATTGTGACCTTATTTTAACTCTGTTTTCAAATTGGTTTTCACCGTTGAAATCCTTATTACTTTAGAAACGTTTTCATTTTCTGATTTTCAGATTCTAGGCAGTTTTTTCGGCATGGAATTTTGAACCATTTCACTCTTTTCGTTCAGGTTGCTTGATTTTGGTGTCATTAAATTCATAATGTGATTGTGATGCTATATTTGACTTGATTACGGTGATTTGGAGTATCATAGAAAAGGAAAAGGGGTGGTTTTGGTTTCATTTGAGATTTCTTCTAAGGTAAGTGGACTTCTAACCTTTTGTTATGTATGATTGAACCTTTTATTCTTCTATGTGAGTGGATTTTAGGTGAAATGTTGCATGAAATGTGTTAGGATTGTACTTTCGTAGGCTTTGATCATGGGATATCTGATTGGGCATTAGTAAATGTTGTAAACTCTTGTCTTGTCCCGTAAATGTTTCAAACCCATGTTTTTTTTTTTAATAGAAATAACCATTGGTACTGAACATCATGAACGAGGTTTTGTCTATCTCTGAACGTCCACGGACAAATTCCATTCTTTGGTCAAAGGATTTAAAGTAGAATTCAATGACAGATTTATATTCATGGATGTATCTTCAAAATTATCACAACAAATGGTATTATAAATAAATAAAATTTGATTGTTCACTTTTTCTTTGTTGAGAAGAATTTCTTTAAGAGAAGAATTCGTGAGAATACAATCTAACTTTAGACAAGAATTTCTTTGACGAATTTCCTTTGTTTTATTGGTTGAACTTTGTCCCATCTAGTATTCTAAGAATTAGGGGATGGGATTTAATTCTTGATTTGATTTTGTGCTTCTCCAACTTTCCCCTCCTTCTTTTACATATTCATCTCAATGTCTAGATCAATGAGGTGGTTAAAGGTATTGGTATTCTCCTGGGTGCACATTTTGACCTCAAGTATCTTTCTTATATATATTATTGCCGTTGGGTATTGATGATGTGTGGCTCGTGTCATTGTTATTGTTCATCCTTGGTGTAAGATAAGAAAAAAAATTTAACTATTATAAAAAAGTAGATTTGAAAGTACGTTATGTTGCTTCTTCATTTGAAGTTCAGTAGAATAATTATGTTTCTGCAGTTGAATTGCTTGCTGAAAGTTTACTGAATACTTTATATATTTCATCATCTCAGAATAACATGTATATATACACTAGAAGAAGATTTATCTAAGGTAAGGAAATATCCTACATATCTCTAATGATTCCTACATATCTCTCCTATGATTCAGCTAACTATATAAGGTAATAAAATATCTTTACAAGATTTTGTAACACTCCCCCTCAAGCTGGAGCATATATATTGATCATGCCCAGCTTGTTACACAAATAGTTAACTCGAGCTCCATTCAATGCCTTTGTGAACAAGTCAGCTAGTTGCTCTCCTGTCTTCACATAGCTTGTAGAAATCAAGTTTTCTTGAATCTTTTCACGAATAAAATGGCAGTCCACCTCAATATGCTTCGTTCTTTCATGATACACCGGATTTGAGGCAATATGAAGAGCAGCTTGATTATCACACCAAAGTTGCGCGGGTGTGGGATACTTTAACCCAACTTCACTTAAGAGGTGATGTACCCACATAATCTCACATGTAGATTGTGCCATAGCTCTATACTCCGATTCTGCACTAGATCGAGATACAACATTCTGTTTCTTACTTCTCCATGACACCAAATTTCCACCCACAAAGACACAATAGCCAGTAGTAGACCTTCTATCAATCTTGGATCCAGCCCAATCAGCGTCTGCAAAACACTCAATGCGACTATGTCCATGGTTGCTATATACTATGCCAAGTCCAGGGGCGCTTTTCAAATAACATAATATTTGCTCTAATGCTGCCCAATGTTTGACTGTAGGCGTGGACATGAACTGACTAACAACACTTACTGGATAAGCAATATCTGGACGAGTTACAGTGAGATAGTTCAATTTCCCAACTAATCTTCTGTATCTCTCTGGATCGTCGAAGGGATCACCATCATCTTTTGTTAGTTGCATATTAGGAACCATTGGAGTACTACAAGGCTTGGCTGCTGACTTTCCAGTTTCCTTGAGAAGATCAAGAATATACTTTCTTTGAGATAGAAATATTCCCTTCTTGCTTCTACTTACTTCTATTCCCAAGAAGTATTTCAATTGTCCCAAGTCTTTTGTGTGAAATGTTGAATGCAAGAATGATTTAAGAGAAGATATTCCTGCATAATCACTCCCAGTGATAACAATGTCATCAACATAAACAACAAGCAGAATGACACCAACTGCTGATTGTTTGTAGAAGACTGAATGATCACATTTGCTCTTTGTCAGGCCAAATTTCTGAACTACCTCACTAAATTTCCCAAACCAAGCACGCGGACTCTGTTTTAGACCATACAAGGATTTCTTCAAGTGACAGACTTTTCCATTCTCCCCCTGAGCAACAAAACCAGGTGGTTGCTCCATATACACTTCTTCTTGGAGATCACCATGAAGAAATGCATTCTTGATATCCAACTGATGTAGCGGCCAATTCTTAGAAGCAGCTAGAGAAATAAACAACCGAACCGAAGTGAGTTTAGCCACCGGTGAAAAAGTATCAGAATAATCTACCCCATAAGTTTGGGCATATCCTTTAGCCACTAGTCTAGCTTTAAGCCTAGCCACGGAACCATCAGGATTTACTTTGACAGTAAAAATCCATTTACATCCCACTGCCTTCTTCCCCTTTGGTAAGTCCACCAAATCCCAAGTATGATTTCCATCTAACGCATGTATCTCCTCAAGCATAGCATCATACCACCCAGGGTGACTCAAAGCTTCCTGGACTGTTTTGGGTACAAAGATAGAATCTAGAGAAGCAATGAAAGAAAAAGATGCAAGAGACAAGTGGTCATATGAGACAAAATTAGCAATGGAATATGTTGATTGACATTGACGCTTACCTTTGCGAAGAGCAATGGGAATGTCAAGATTTTCTATTGAAGAGGGATCGACTGAAAGAGGATCTGATGACGAAAGAGTTGGTGCAGGACATGTATCATTGGTCGCTTGTCGCCTAGAATAAACTTGAACTATTGGCGGCTTTGTTTGAACATCAGAAGACACATTTTCAGTTGGCTGCTCAACATTACCAGGAACTTCTTTATGGCATTCTGAGTTCGGTTGAGTGGTCTTATAAATGAGCCATTCTGCTTCTTCTTCCTGCCTTTGAGTAGGAGAAGTGTCTGGAGAGGAAAAAAATGAAGCATTCTCAGAGAATACCACATCTATTGACACCATGTATCTGTTAAGTGTTGGAGAGTAGCACCGATAGCCCTTCTGCAAGCGAGAATATCCCAAAAAGACACACTTCAAGGCCTTTGGATCTAGTTTAGTAACATGGGGTCGCACATCACGAACATAACAAGTACTCCCAAACACCCTTGGCTCTAATGGAAATAATGGCTTATTAGGAAAGAGAACACCATAGGGAATATCACCATTAAGCACTGTGGATGGCATGCGATTAATCAAAAAACTAGCTGTAGATACCGCATCCGCCCAAAATTGCTTAGGTACCTTCATTTGGAATAGCAAAGCACGAGCAGTCTCAAGCAAATGTCTATTTTTTCTCTCAGCCACTCCATTTTGAGAGGGTGTATCCACACACGAAGATTGATGAAGAATACCATATTGATTCATGTAGTTCTGAAATGATGCTGACATGAATTCTTTAGCATTGTCACTCCTTAATATATGTATAGAAGCATTAAACTGTGTCTTAATCTCAGCACAAAAATTGGAGAAATGGGAGAACACTTCAGAACGATTTTTCATAAAGTAAATCCATGTCATTCGCGAAAAATCATCCACAAAAGTAACAAAATATCTGAATCCAACTTTAGACACAATAGGACATGGTCCCCAAACATCTGAATGAACTAATTGGAAAGCAAAATCAGCTCGCTTATTATTTCTAGGACTTAACGAGCTTCTATGGTGTTTTGCGAAATGACAAGACTCACAATCTATTGAAGGTACATTATGAAACTGAGGACATAATTTCTTCAAAACTGGTAAAGAAGGATGTCCCAAACGACAATGTGCTTCAAATGACGAAACAATACTGGAGCAAGCAACCGATGGAGGCGCCCATTCATCAAGAATGTAGAGACCGTCTGATACATGTCCTTTACCAATAATCTGCTTCGTCATAAGATCCTGAAAAAGGCAATAATCGGGAAATAAGGAGACAAAACATTGTAGTTCCTTGGTAAGCTTACTCACTGAAATCAGATTAAAGGCAAGATTAGGTAAGCCTAGCACAGAGGACAAAGTAATAGATGAAGTGGGGTTAACAGTTCCAGATCCCTCTATGGTATAACTAGACCCATCAGCTATAGTAACAGAGGATGGTACTTTATGTGACCGGAATTCAGAGATTATTTTGGGATTACCTGTCATGTGATCTGTGGCACCCGAATCAATAATCCAATTGCTTGAGGAGGAAATGAGACATTTGTTACCTGACTCAGTAAGGGCAGGGGCTGGAGTAGTTTCATTCATTGATTCCTGATACTTTGTAAGTCTTGCATACTCATCGGCGGAAATTGTAACAGTTGAGGATGAACTAGAAGCAGCAGCAACAGTGGCAGTCTGACTTTGAATCCGTTGGTTGCGAATCAGTAATTTCTTACAGTTTCGCTTCATGTGACCAGGTTCCTTACAGTAGCGACAAGTATTGTCATTGTTCCATCTCCCAGCATCATTGTCTCCTCCTTTATTATTATTCCATCTCCCAGCATTATTGTTGTTGTTCCACCTTCCTACATCATTATTATGATTCCACTTTCCTGCATCATTGTTCCATCTCCCTGCATCATTAGTCTTTCCTCCCCCTTTTGCAACAAGCACATTCATCTGTTGATTGGATGGAGTACTCTCTGTACGCAGCACCCGACTGAAAACATCCTTAAGAGAGGTGATCTCGGAACTGGATAGAATTTGTGATTTAGCAGTCTCAAAATCAGAGGGAAGTCCAGCTAAAAAACTCATTATAGCCATTTGTTCCCTCTGAGCTTGCTGTTCCTTGATATCAGTACTGAATGGTAGAAGTACATTCAGTTCCTCGTAGGTTTTCTTGAACTCCATGAAGTATGTAGTGAGTGACTTAGATTCCTTCTCAGAACGATAGAAAGCCTTACAAACTTCATAAATTCGAGATAGATTACCTTTGCCAGAATATAAGTACTCCAGATAATCCATTAGCTCTTTCACAAACTCACAGTGATTAACCAAACCAACTACTTCATTATCAATAGAGTTTATGATTTGCAAGAGTAGTCTAGCATCATCTCTAAGCCAAGCTTTTCTATTATCATTAGTTGGAGGATCTTGGATAAGATGGTCATCCTTTTCAACACTACGCAAGTAGACCCTGATTTTTCTACTCCAATCTAAATAGTTAGACCCATTTAATTTATAATCTGTAATTTTAGATAATGCTGGAATAATTTCAGTCATGACAGATTTTTCCTCAGACATGTTTAACCAAAAAAAGTGACCAAGAATTGCAAAGGATCAAAACACTAACAACAAATTGGTTGAAAAGAGCAATAAGCTGACACCAGAACTGAATCGAGCAACCACAGAAGCACAACGTGATTTTCAGATTTGTTGTCACTGATGCAAAGGCAAAAAAACAGACCTGGAAGTGAAGAAATTATTGTCCACACAAAGATTTCAGACGAGCAGTCAATCTGGAAACGTTTGAACTGATGAAATGATGATGGACAGCAACCCTAGATGTATTCTGCCAAACCCAAGTAGCTGAAACCTTTTCCCAAGATGTTAGGAAAAGATCCAAAAATTCAGAACCAAGATTGAGCCTAGTGGCTCTGATACCATGAAAGTTTACTGAATACTTTATATATTTCATCATCTCAGAATAACATGTATATATACACTAGAAGAAGATTTATCTAAGGTAAGGAAATATCCTACATATCTCTAATGATTCCTACATATCTCTCCTATGATTCAGCTAACTATATAAGGTAATAAAATATCTTTACAAGATTTTGTAACGCTTGCTAACTAGTCTAGTAAAAGTATCATATATCAATCAAAGTGGGTACATAAAAGGGAGACTAATCTCGAAAAAACATCCTATTAGCTCAAAAAATAATCACTGGTATCAGTAAAACTAACAAGGGTGGCAATATGGTGATTATACTCTTCATGAGAAAAGTACATAGTTGACTCTGTGGGAATACTTGAATAGTATTCTCAAGAATCTAGGCTTTGGAGAATAATGGACTAACCTGATTCACTAAGCAACTAAGCAAGTAATGAAACAATACACACAAATGAAATATAATGATATATATCTTAGCTACTCAACATGGCTATAGCTACTATTCAAGCTGCCAACCTAAAGGAAAAACATGTCCACACTTTAACTTGGCAATGGACCTGCTATTATTATCGATAACCACCTCCAAGCAAATGGAGCAATCCGGAGCATCCATGATTAATGGGAAATGAATAACTAGAAAAAAATTGGAGATAGAAAGGAGTTTGCGATTATAGATTCAGTTTTGACAAGTTTGATGAATAAGTGTATGCAGTTTGCACGATTGTTCTCTAAAGATTTGTTTTGTAAGTCATAATATTCATCAAACTTGTCAAAACTGAATCTACAATCACAAATTCTTTATAATCTCCAATTTTTTTTTATAGTTATACATTTCACATTAATAACATGGATGCTCCTGATTGCTGCATTTGCTTGGAGGTGGTTATCGACAATAATAGCAGGTCCATTGAGAAGTTAAAGTGTGGATATGTTTTTCATTTAGGTATGCAGCTTAAATAGTGGCTTTAGCCATGTCGAGTAGCTAAGATATATATCATTATGTTTCATTTGTGTGTATTGTTCCATTACTTGCTTAGTTGCTCAGTGAATCAGGTTAGTCCAATGTTCTCGAAAGCCTAATTTCTTGAGAATACTATTCAAGTGTTCCCAAAATACTCAACTATATACTTTTTTCATGAAGAGTTTAATCACCACATTGCCACCCTTGTTAGTTTTGCTGATATCACTGATGATTTTTTGACCCAACAAGATGTTTTTTTAAGATTAATCTCCCTTTTATTAACCCAGTTTGGTTTTTAGAAATGATCATGGGAAAAATATTAGAGATTATGGTGTTGAGGATTTTGGAAGACAGATTGTAGAGGCTTATGTGTCTAATATTTGAAAAGTTTCAAGGAATATCAATCTTGTAATCACTTCGAAGGTCATATTTGGCATTCTTAACAAAATTACCATTTTGGCCTTCCCGAAAGTTGCTTGGGGTCATTTTTGATTGAGTTTAAATGTTAAATTTTGAAAACTGTAATGACCTCAAAGGTCATTTTTGGCATTCTCGATAAAATTATTGTTTTACCCTTTTTGGATTTCCCTTGGGTCATTTTTAGTTGAGTATAAAAGTTGGATTTCGAAAACCTTACAAAAAAAGTTGGTGTTTTGCTATAGAAAGAGTTCTTAAAGTTGGAAATTTCAAGTTTTTAGGGTCATTTTGAATTTCGAGCGTTGAAATGCAATTTTGTTGATTCTATCCACTCCAGAATGTAGAATCTGGTCCGGGAGGACCTACAAAAATATTTTTGGAGTTAAAACAAAGATTTTGGAGCCAAAGTTGCATTTCTATTGATTTTGGTTCATAGTTTGACTTTGGTCAAATTGGAATTTCGGAAGCTCTAATCGGAATTCTGACAATTCCAGTTGTTTCGAGTGGTGAAACTAACACTAGAAATGGTATCCTTGTAATTTTTAGAGTTTTCGAGGTAAGTTTGGATATTTTGAGTTTTAACTAGTTTCTTTGAGTTTTATCGGGTTTTCGGCCATGGAGGATTCAAACTCAAATTCTAATGATTCCATTGAATGAAGAACATCATTTCTGGTAGGATTCCATGTCCGATTTATGTTCATGGGGTTTCGAACAAATCCCGAGGGCCCGTTTTAAGATTTCCTAGAATTGGTTTTGCTGATATCTGGTGCAGCCACCTATGTACTCTGCTTTTGCATGGTTACCTTCCACATTCGCGGAGTCTGGTGTCTCTTGATCTCCGCATTTGTGTAGGTGGTCTCCGCATTCACAGAGTGTATGTGGTTCCTTCTCTGCTTTCGCGGATAGGCACTCTGTATTCGTGGATAGGCACTCTATGTTCAATGAGTGTTGGGCTTGTCTAGCCTCTGCGTTCGTGGAGCATTAAAATGCCTGAAACAGTGTTATATTTTAAAATAGTAGGTTTTGCCATTTTCCACCATTTTCAACACTCCAAGTTCGATTTTTTAGAGAATCTTCAAAGTTTTTCAAGGAATGATCATAGGGTAACGTTTCCTAACTTATGTTTTCAATTCCCATTTTTAACTTAGAAATTGGAGGTTTTTAATTGAAGAAATTAAGGTTTTCTCCGGCTCTGATTAACAATTGTAAATTGGTGATTGTGACCTTATTTTAACTCTGTTTCCAAAATGGTTTTCACCGTTCAAATCCTTATTACTTGAGAAACATTTTCAGTCTTTTATTTTCAGATTCCGGGCAGTTTTTTCGGCATGGGATTATTAACCATTTTACCCTTTTCATCCAGATTGCTTGATTTTGGTGTCATTAGATTCATAATGTGATTGTGATGCTATATTTGACTTGATTACAGTGATTTGGAGTATCGTAGAAAAGGGAAAGGCGTGGTTTTGGTTTCATTTGAGACTTCCACTAAGGTAAGTGGACTTCTAACCTTTTGTTAAGTATGATTGAACCTTGTATTCTCTTATGTATGTGGATTTTAGGTGAGATTTTGCATGAAATGTGCTAGGATTGTACTTTCGTAGGCTTTGATCGGGGCATATCTGATTGGGCATTAATAAATGTTGTAAACTCTTGTCTTGTGAATCAGATGGGCATTAGGATTGGGCATTAGTACATATGTTTGATTTCTTTCAAAGGTAGGCACGTTTCAAACACATGTATTTTTTTTAAGAAATAACCATTAGTACTGAACGTCATGAACAAATGGATTTAAAGTTGAATTCAGTGATGGATTTATCTTCATGAATGTATCTTCAAAATTATCACAACAAATGGTATTATAAATAAATAAAAATTTGATTTTTCCGTTTTTCTTTGTTGAGAAGAATTTCTTTAAGAGAAGAGTTCATGAGAATTCAATCTAACTTTAAGAGACGAATTTCTTTGACGAATTTCCTTTGTTTCATTGGTTGAACTTTGTCCCATCTAGTATTCTCAGAATTAGGGGATGGGATTTAATTCTTGATTTGATTTTGTGCTTCTCCAATTTTCCCCTCCTTGTTTTACATATTCATCTCAATGTCTAGGTCAACTAGGTCATTTGAAGTCCAGTAGAATAACTATGTTTCTGCAGTTGAATTGCTTGTTAATTAGTATAGTAAAAGTATCTAGATATTAATCAAAGTGGGTTCATAAAAGGGAGACTAATCTCGAAAAAACACCCTATTAGCTCAAAAAATCATCACTGACATCAGCAAAACTAACAAGGGTGGCATATGGTGATTGAACTCTTCGTGAGAAAAGTACATAGTTGAGTCTTTTGGGAATACTTGAATAGTATTCTCAAGAAACTAGGCTTTGGAGAACAATGGACTAACCCGATTCACTAAGTAACTAAGCAAGTAATGAAACAATACACACAAATGAAACATAATGATATATATCTTAGCTACTTAACATGGCTATAGCTACTATTTAAGCTGCAAACCTAAATGAAAAACATGTCCACACTTTAACTTGGCAATGAACCTGCTATTATTATCGATAACCACCTCCAAGCAAATGGAGCAATCCGGAGCATCCATGTTATTAATGGGAAATGAATAACTAGAAAAAAATTGGAGATAGAAAGGAGTTTGCGATTATAAATTCAGTTCTGACAAGTTTGATGTATAAGTTTATGCAGTTTGCACGATTGTTCTCTAAAGATTTGTTTTGTCAGTCATAATATTCATCAAACTTGTCAACACTGAATCTACTATCACAAATTCTTCTCCATTTCCAATTTTTTTCTAGTTATTCATTTCACAATAATAACATGGATGCTCCTGATTGATGCATTTGCTTTGAGGTGGTTATCGACAATAATAGCAGGTCCATTGAGAAGTTAAAGTGTGGACATGTTTTTCATTTAGGTATGCAACTTAAATAGTGGCTTTAGCCATGTCGGGTAGCTAAAATATATATCATTATGTTTCATTTGTGTATATTGTTCCATTACTTAGTTGCTTAGTGAATCAGGTTAGTGCATTGTTCT
Organism: Solanum rostratum; assembly: GCA_029948455.1. Taxonomy (NCBI): domain Eukaryota; kingdom Viridiplantae; phylum Streptophyta; class Magnoliopsida; order Solanales; family Solanaceae; genus Solanum; species Solanum rostratum. The sequence goes on along the minus strand of CM057053.1, from coordinate 7,036,789 downwards.
CGAAAGCCTAGTTTCTTGAGAATACTATTCAAGTATTCCCAAAATACTCAACTATATACTTTTTTCATGAAGAGTTTAATCACCATATTGTTCCATTACTTGCTTAGTTGCTTTCATTTGTTTGCCCGACATATCTTTTAATTTTTTGATGAGTACTTCTGGATACGATAATGCATTTCATCCTTTTAGCGCTTTCTTCTTATTAGACACCAAGAAACCTCGTTTTTGTTCTTAAAAAAGGGAAAGACTAAAACGACTTTTAGCTTGTAAATGAAACTGAACTATGACATCAGCTTCAAATTTGATGGTCGAATGACCTACGGATTTTTAAATGGCTAGTTCTTCATTCCTCTTGGACAACTCACTTCTAAAAACCATGATCCAATAGTCAGCTATTCTGGCTGGCTATTTACTGTTAAATTAATATTATTTTCGTCAGCTATTGATCCTAGATGTATCTTTTGGCAGGAATACCGCTGGTTACATGTACTTGTGGTTTGATAGTGTTGAAGCTGCATCTCTTGCTCAACAAGCTATGCACAAGAGATAGTTTGCTGGCAGATTGATTTCAGCCATCTATTTGGTAAGTGTTTAAGTTCTCTGAGCATTTTTGTGTCCCCATCTGCCTTATCTTCTTTAAATGCGTAAATGGTTCATTGAACGTGTTAATTTTTTTTTGGGAGGGGGTGTTGGGGTTGTGGAATGTTAAATTCTACCCTGTTAGTTTCTTGAAGTGTCCATTTGTTCCTATTCTGTTTATTGTGGCATCTTGATTCCAGTAATGGTAAATAGCCGTGAAGTGAAATTGGAGTTCAGACCAAGAAACAGAAGAAAATTCTACTAACTTCTTGGCTAATTTTCACCTGGCGTTTTGTTCTGACTTAACTAAAGAATGAATATTCTTAATCTGTACTTTTTCATAAAATTGACCGTTGATCATTTCTTAGTACTCACCTTAGCCCCCGTCCCTATGTAAAATGGGGTAAAATGGACCCAAAACATTTTTAGTTGCAACTTTGTATATGTTTTTTGTCAGTTTACCTAGACTCTTGTTTATGTCTTGATTGAGCTTTTCTTTAAATAAAAAATGTCGTTAAATTTACCTTGATGTATGTTTCCTGTTGTGCAGCAACCTTATGAATATGATGCCAAATTCAAAGGTACAGGCTAAAGGGAGCTGTCTAAAATGTCTGAAGACTGCTGATTTGTTTATTGTAATTGCAAAACTGGAGCTGATTTTGTATTTAAGTTGGGATCTTAGTGATACCAAAGACTCGTTAAGGGTTCTGTATACTTGGACACGTGAGGTTATAGGTGTTATTGTGGTGAAGATTATGTAATTTTGACACACATTCTCTTTTTAATCAACCATGTCACTTGGGCCCTATGAATCAAGGTTCACAGCCTTATCTCATTGTGTGCATTTATTCACGTCTTATAGATCTGATTTTAGGGTGTGCTTGTTATTGATCAAAATTTTGGAAGTCATCTTTTGCAGGATTGTTTATTTTAAAAATCAGAAAATTACTTTCCCAGTAAAAGTAGGGAGATATATTTTCCCTGGGTCTGCATGTTGATAGTCTCCTTTTACCCTCTTTACATGTCCCTTCCGCCCACCCATGCTCCTAAATCTCCTGTCTTTACTCTCGACATTATTTTCTTAGGTTATACATGTAAATATTTTGGTATTATTTTTTTACTTATCAAGTGCAGGAGAATTAATAATCTTTTTATCCATTTATAATCAAATTTCCATTTAGTTTGGACGTTTTAATTTTAGTAAAAGCAATCGGACCATAGTAGCAAATGTTCTTACTTCCAGTTTCACTGGTCATTTTAACATCACTTGATGGACTGTTCAAACCTCTAGCATGTTGGTGGGTTCGGTATATAGCTTGAGTAACTCTTAACTCTTTTATGAGCACTACACTACTTTTAACTCCATTTTAACTCCATTCTACTCTCTGCGGAAAGAAAATCGTTTGATGGCACAGAAAATGCCTTTTTCTATTGATTGCGTGTTGTTATCTGAGTTGGTTGAAGTTAGAATCCACTACAATTCCAAAAGTTGAATATTCTCTTGGATTAGATCTGTGATTTGGCACTTGAAGAGCATCAGTACATAGTTCTTTGAGAATTTGTACCACAGCGGAAGTAATGTAAGTGGAAGAAATTGAGTTGGCAAGAGCTTGTGTTTATACTTGAAGATTGCAAATCCTACTTGACTGGTTCTCCTTTTCTCTTTCAAGATTTCATTAGAAGCATCAAGCAGATGCATAGGCAAATATACAAAGAGAAGTCGATATCTGCTCGTGTACAAAATGCTAAGCTAATATAACTGAGTCGACGCTGTTCAACAACAGTTGCAATTCTTTTTTTGGTACAGTTCAATTGAACCACCTTATAATAGAGAGGATGCCAAGAGATGAAAATATTAGACGTTACATAGTCATTTGCCAATCGTCTCTTCATTGCTAGAAGTTAAGGAGTGTCATCGAATTGCTTTTATATCAATTTCAATTAATGAATATGTGAAAAGAAGGCTAATTTGTAACCAGAAAAACACTATATAACAACAAAGAGTAAGTTTCTTTTTAAAGTTAAGGAGTGTCATTGAATTGCTTTTATATCAATATCACAAGACGGATGAATTCTGTTTAACAAACATGAACCCTTTTTTAGGAATATTAATCATGTTAGTTCAAGATTTGAAATGACAATTGACAACTTAATTAGAGATGCACATGATTATGTCTCTTTTCGTTAAACTTAAATAGTTGGAGTATTATATATGTGTGAGGATCTGGTTGGTCATTTTTGGCCTTATGTGTGAAAATTACTGTTTTACTCTTTCGTAAGTGTCTTTGGGCTCAATTTGAACTATTTGAATGGTTGGAACTGGAATCTCGAGTTTTAAAAGTTGAAAATATGTGTTTTGGCATTTTTGGAAGCTTAAGTTGTTGAAAAAGTGAGTTCTTGTGTCATTTGAATTTCAGAGGTCAGATCGGGGATCCATTAGCTCTGGAACGTCGAAACTGAATCCTAGGAAGTTGCAAAACTGAATTCGGAGTTAAAATGAGGTTTTTAGGTCCAAAGTTGTGATTTTAGTCGTTTTTGAAATCAATGTTTGACTTTGGTCAACATTCGGAGTTCGGATTAGAATTTCAATAGTTCCAATAGTTTGGATGGTGAAACTAACACTAGAAATGGTCTCTTCATAATTTTTGGAGTTGCTAAGGTCAGTTTTGTTATTCTGAGTTTTAAATTAGTTTACTTGACTTGCATTGGTAAATGTGTCGTGGAAGCCATGAAATCAATTTTTGATGATTCCGTTGAGTCCGGATCGCTGTTTTTAGTATGGATGCATATCTAGTTTATGAAATTCCTGAGTTCGGATGAGTTTCGGAGGTCCATTTCGAGGAGGAAAATTGGACTTGGGTTGCTGATTTTGCTGCTATCTGGTGCATGGATTGTTCTTCTCCGCGTTCGCGGACCTAGTCCCCCCATTCGCTGAGTGGTGTACCATTAGGCTTCACGTTCGCGGACCTGGTCCCTGCATTCGCGGAGAGTTGTGCTTGGTTAGGCTTCGTGTTCGCGGATCTGGTATTCGCGTTCGCAGAGAGCATTTCATTGTTTAACTTTAAAAACCCAAGAGACACCATTTTTACTCCATTATTGAACTTGTCAACCCTTTTGGGCGATTTTGAAAGGATATTTTCAAAGAGTTTTGCTGGGTAAGTATTTCTAACATTATATTAATCATTTTCATAAGTTTTATTTTCTCCTAAATTTCATGATTTAAATGTCCTAAATTGGGATTTTTAGACTATAATTTCTAAACTTTAAATGAGGATTTCTCACTCGTTTTAAACCCGATTTTAGTGGGATTTTCACCCACGGACTTCATTTTTTGCGCGAAATCTTATTTTAAAGTCAATTTTCAAATTTGAGAAATTCGAATTTTACCCTGAAATTGACCATTTTGCCCCTAAGCCTAATTCATGCCAATATGGGTATCAAAATGCACCTTTTGATGCGTAGTATCTGATTTTGATAGTGATTGATCGATTTGAGGATCATTTGGAGGGTTGAGTTGATTGAGAGCTTATCCGAGTGTAGTTTCGACATCGAGGTAGGTTCGGCTAATCTTTTTGGGACTGGATTTGAGTTATGAGCATGCTTATATGATATTTGTGAGATGTAGATTGAATTATGATCCAATAGCATAATATGATTGAATTTGATGGGAATATGACGATGGTTATGTCGAATATTGAGTAAATGGCAATCCAATTGATTAATTGAGATGAAATCATGTGATTTGAGATAATTGAGATATCATTATGATAACATGAGACATGAGATAACTTTTGGATAGTGTTGTGACTAGTTGATGATGACTGCGATGAACCTAAGAGTCATGAGCCTAATTGGAGGTTCTTGTGGAGTTTGATTCATATATAGCTTGATCATTGATGAGATACTGATGATATGAGATATTGATGCCCTAGTGGTAATAATTGATATACATGGTATAACCGTATAATGTTATACTCCATTGTCGCATTGGTATGCAATATCTTATATCTACTAGTTGCATTGGTATGCACAAATCTTGTACTCCGTTGATGCATTGATATGCACATATCTTATGTGACTAGTGGCATTGTTATGTACATATCTTATACTAAATTGAGTGCATTGGTATGATGGATCTTATTTCTAATTAGATTTCATTGATATGCACACATGTTATATATGATTGGTTGCATTGATATGCACACATTTGATACACGATTGGATATACACGATTGGATGTATTGTTATGCACATTTCTCATTACATTTGCATCATTTAAGACATTATGATCCATGTTGAGACAGTGGTTATGGCCTGCGATGCCTCGAGATACTTCTAATTATGGCCTGCAACACCTTATTATATATTTTAGTACATAGCCTGCAATGCCCTCGGGTTTTATCTTGTAACTTTGGCTCGATAGATGTGTACATCAGCCTCGCGATGGTCGTGATTTTACCTCATATATGACCCGCGACACCATTGCATTAAATTATTAGACTAGTTCACTATCCGTGTTTGTTATTATTCTTGATTACATTGCTTTGTGTTCTAACCTTTTTGATGTAGGTGATGGGATTCTTCGTTATTAATTACCTACTTATTCGAGTTCTCTTATCTAGTCGGTTGAACCTACTTGGTACATTTCGGTGTACTCACCTTTACTTTGTCTTCTCCCTGCAGATCATGCACATGGTTCATGACAGGGTAGTTGATCATTCCATTTGAGTGTTATTGATACCGTCTAGATCTCAACAGTGAGGCTCAGACTTTGGGTTGCCGTAAATCTTTAGGTCCTCTTTTTATTTCTTTTCTCTCAGACTATGTATCAGATATTATGAGACAACACTGTATTTTCTTTTGAGACAGTTGTATTTACCCTTCTATACTGTTTAGATGCTCTTATACTCATGACTCCAGATTTTGGGAGATTTCTTATGGCATATGAGTTGTTTCCGTTTAATTTTTCTTTCTTTAGTTGCGATTCATTTTGGGTCGTGACAATATGCTTATGCATCAATTCTAAATTTTGTAGGTAAGAGTTAAAAGAAAACTTATTATGAACATGAATTGAGTTCGATGGAATTGACGTGCTATTCATATATATGAATTGAGTTTGATGGAATGACGTGCTATTCATATACATTTTATTGCATTTGAACAAAAAATTAGTAAATTTTGATATTCAACAAAAAAAATTAAATTACTTAACTTGGAATACACGTGCGAAGTACGTGTTCGCACGTGTTCGAATACTAGTTTAGTTGAAAGATCTAGAACATGGGCCAGAGAATTTGGGCCGAGAAGCCCAAATTCTTGCATATATTTTAGCAACGTATTAGGGCATTATAAAATTTCTTATTTTGGTTATGAAAAAGAAAACATAAACATGATGAATTAGGGTATCCGGCGACGATAGAATTGATAAACATGAGGAATTAAGGTAGTTGGCAGCGATGAAATTGATAAACATGAGGAATTAGGGTATTTGGCGGCGATGAAATTGATAAACATGAGGAATTAGGGTATCTGGCCGCGATGAAATTGATCTTTTCTTAAATCACAGCTGGCTTGGATCCTAAAATAGGAGAGCAGAAAATTTTGCATTCGATTGTAGTATCCAGGTATGATATAAACTGTCTTATAACTACATTTCTTAAATTTGGCTAAGAAGCATATAATTATTAAATTTATGTTGAAAAGTCACAAGAACGGATTATGAAAATTAATAATTAAGTCTTGATTGAGAATAATAATGATGGCTACAAGTTTGGTATAAATAAATTTTATGGAATTATAAATTCAAGCTAATGTGTTGGTGCAATTTGAGTGCCATTTTATTAACTTGTTAATTGGTTTTAGTATCAAATTTACTCTAATATGTATATTTTTTGGAGCATCAGTTTGGAACAAGATCATTTATATATTAGATATGTTGTTCACTAATTAAATATGATGATTGCATTGATATTTAGGGGTATCTCTATAGATATCGAAAGTCTAGTAGATTTGAAAGTCTAGCAGATTTAAAACTAGGCTCTACAATATGAGTCTAATGTATAATCAAACTATAAGGCCCGTTAGAATTTCTTGAAGGTTACTCTACACTAAATCTTAGCCCACACCTATAAAAAAGTGTTATATTCAATTTTTCATGATTAACAAATCATGAAACCTAATAGATGAATCTAGTCTTATATGTACAGAACGTCAACAACATAATGGTGACTAGTTGCAAAGGTTTTCATTGCTTGCTATGATTGGTGAAAGTACAATAAAGTCCTTAAGATTGTCTAGCCAATAAGAGAACACTAGCTTTCTATTGTCCACTCATTAAGACGCATTCTTTGAGAAGAGATTACCTAGTTTTGTATAACAAATACATATAAGTAAAAGTTGATTTGCTCTCAACAAAGAACTACGTCAATTTAGTGAACGACCTGATAGAGTTATGTTTAGGTTTTGCTGTATTGATTTTGTATCTTGTGCTATAAAATGTTGTAAGATCATTTTCCTATTTTTTAAAGGAATATTGATCATTTCTTGTTATTTTTGAGTTGTTGAGATCTTGTCTCGAGTTAGCCTTAAGGAAGGTGTTGAAATTTACATTAACTATAGTTAGTTTACATAGTGGCCAATAGAGGTATTACTTTAGCTCAAATCATGCAATACAACTATCACAAGAGAAGGGGTGGAGAGTTTATGGTCTAAGTTACCAAAGTCTGTAAACAATGACTTTTCTCTTTGCATCTTAGTGAAGATTATTCGAGAAAACCTATGTGATAGGTCGTCATTTTTTCTCTCTTGAGCAAGAAGGTTTTTCACGTAAATAGGATGTTCCTTCTACTCGTATTTTATCTATTCTTACATCATTAATGTTTTAAGGGGCCTAGTCCCTGACTGTGGTGGATATGTACATTCTAACAATTGGTATCAGATAGGACTCTCTAATCAGTGAACACCTAGAGGAATTCCCATAGAAGAATGGCTTCTTTACATAACTTTGAGGAAGGACAATTATCTACAAAATCCCCTCATTTCAATGGCCAGTTCTATAGTTGGTGGAAAACACATATGCATGATTTTCTTATGGATGAAGACAATAAACTATGGGATATCGTGTTAGATGGTCCCTATGTGCTCACACTTGAAGTGAAGGAAGCAGAAGTCACTAAAGTTGTTCTAAAAACTTGGAAAGAGTACAATGAAGAAGAAAATAGAGAAGAACAAAACTAAGAAACTGCTAGTGTGTGGCATGGGAGCAGAGGAATATAATAGAATCTCAGCGTACGAGTCTGCTAAAGATATTTGGACTATCTAAAGATTGCACATGAAGGGAATAAGAAAGTGAAGGAATCTAAGATTGATATGCTTCACACTCAGTATTAAAACTTTACTATGAAAAAAGAAGAAACTATTCATGACATGCATACTAGGCTCTCTTCAACAACCAATGAGCTCTGGTGTTTGGGAGAACCTATCCATCAAAGTAAGCAGGTCAGAAAAATTCTTAGAATTCTTTCCAAGCCATGGAAAGCAAAGTGGATGTTACCACAGAGGATGAAATCATAAAAAATCTTCAGACTCGTGAGCTAAATAAGAAACAAAATCTTTGAAAAAAGGATGTGAAAAAGGATAAATACTCATAGATTGTGCAAAATTGTGAGGAAGCATGGGGGATTATGGAGAAAAAAAATACAAGCTGGGTAGCGATTGGTGCTGACTATTGCCATAAATATGGAAAACTTTGGTATTTTATTAGAGATTGCCCTATGCACAAGATTGATCATAAAGAATATGCCAAATTAGGAGGAAATAGAGACAATTAAGGGAGCAGGTCCTTGAGAAATCAAGAAGGAAAGTAGCCGGTGACAATGTAGTGAAGAAAGCTTTTGCTATCTAGGGAAATTCTTTAAGCAAGTCTGAAGAATTAGAACATCCTAAGGATGCATCCATGCCGATGATAAAAGATGATGATGATCTTTATTCTATCAAGAAACTAAGAAAATTAGCTAGTGTATTAATTAACTCACTATGTGAGTTAATTGCTGAAAAAGATTTTATAAATAATAGCATTGATATTTTTCAAGATGCGAAAACTGCTCTGATCATTCAAATATCTGATTTGAAAGAAAAATTCTTTTTTTGGAGGCTGAAAATCTTAATCTCGAAAAACTCCTAAAGGAGAATCCTGAAAATGATGTGAAGCTTAAGGATAAAACTATTAAGATTGAGTTAGAACTTGAGGAGTGTCACAACCCAAGCCTAGGGACTTGGTGCGACATTGCGAATGGGAAACCCGAAGGTACCCCAAACAAGCCTCATAACATCCATACGCACATCCTTGGTCAAGAAGCACAAATCATTCATTAACAAATAGTACTAAGAGGATTATGGACTTAAGACACACTCTATGGGGCAAGGGATGGGGAATTCTCATTATTCAAACAAACAAGTAATTCTAAGGGAAGGGAACATGGGACACATTTTATGGGAAGTAGGGACATAGGAATGTCTCTCTCTTGCCAATATCATCACAAACAACGCTCAATAATGGGATATGGACTAGGGGGAAGTCTCCATAGATACAAGAATATCGCATAATACGTATATAACATGATATTATACAATACCTCTAATCATAGATGAGACAGGGGCCAAGACATGTCTCGGGCTCACCCTCAAATGAAAGTAGCAAAAGTAACAATGTCTTAATCATAAACAAGCTAGATAGGAATAAGTTCTTTCCCTCGAAGTAGAGGACTCACCACAAGCAAGATCTTCACGGAACATACTAGACAAGTAGAGGTGGATGCGGAAGAGCTCCAATCCCTACATGGTTAGAATATGCAGGAAAAAGCCTGCGTTAGTACTTTAAATGTACTAAGTATGCGGGATACATTGCAACAAGGAAATAAGCCATGTTAGACAAGATGCATGATCATAAACAAGGAAAATAAGCTCAATAACATGAACAATACCTTAATTAAAACCTACATGGAGGGAAAACATAATTTCAGAATCATAGCACATACGTATGTGGGAAGAGAGCTTAACCGACACGTAAGACTATGCGAGCTACTGCATAGAATCTCGATGTTGCCTCCACACCATAATAAGGAGTAGTCTACTTGCTAAGGTAACTATACCTCACCTTATGGGATCCTACCCATTTCAGAGAGTGCTTTACTTGAACCTTACAAGATCATTGCCATTTCGGTGATTAAACATGAATATAGAGCTATTTGTGGATCTGCTAGCCAATATGTAAATCACACAGAGGCATGTAGTTAAGGGACCTTGGAAATATACCAAGGTCTTCTCGGTGCTAAGTCTAGTTCCACGGAATCCATGAACATAAACATAGTTCTTTACATGCATAAGCTCATGAATTCTAATACCATGACAAGAGTAGCTCTTTAAAATCATAATCATCATTAGAGGGGCTTCATAATCTTGCATAATAATCGTAACAATTCCGTGGAATCATAACATACTTGATAGCCCTCAACATCCATAGTACTCATGAACTTACATTTCATAAGGTAAAACCTTTCATCAAACTCCCACATGTAACTTTATTTCAAATTGAAGTGGGTTCATGCATGAAGACTTAAAATCATAAAATGGAAGAGTAACATGCATAATAAGATAGATTATGACCATTTGAAACCATTCCAACAACCCACCATAGACAAAGGAAAGCCTTAGTTAGGGCATCATGAAACCCTCTCTTAAATCATAAGTTTCTCATGGCATTTCTTTGTAAAATAATATATAAAGCTAGAATATCAAAAAGTTCCTCATAATATCAACATATGTAAAGAGTTCATGCAATTTCATAAATCACCCATAACTTGATAATGAATGGAGAAAAGCAATATTGAGCTTTGTGGATGGAAAGTCCCCACAAATCAAACCGACATACCTTGGTGTGATTTAGTGGAAGAAATCGATTTGGTTTGGAAGGGAAGGAATCTGAAACCCTAGCTTGCACTCTTCACTTAGACGTCTTGGGGGAACTTGAGAGTGTTTTAAGAAAGTCTTAGGTTATTTTGGAATGAATTAGAATGGAATGTGTTAGAATAGTATAAGATTGGAAAGGATTAATTTAGGGTCTAAACGATGTACCATAGGCATAGAATACTAGGAATGGTCGAAAATAACCCTTTATAAAATCTGTCAAGCCAGACTACGAACCTTCAAATATGAGTTGTAGTCCAAACCATGGACCGTAGGAGAAGGGGTTTCATCTTGTTATTTTTTGACCCCTATAATTCCTACTTTGAATCTCCATCCATGAACCCGTTTATGGTTCGTAAAAGAGTCTAAGGACTCTTTCAAGGTCAAGTTCCTCAACCCATTAATGTTCGGCACATACACCCTTGATACCTAAGGACACCATCCCCTTTGGGAGAACAACCAAACTGGGATGAAGGTCTTGATTGGATTTGAACTCTTTAACCATCTAGCTTCATCATAACTCCATCTTTAGCCTCATCCAACCTAACTTCCAACCTAGCCAATTGATGAAATTCCTTTGCTAACTTCTTCTTCCCCTTGTCAATATGAGCTACACTCTCTATTGATACCCCACTCAAGGCACCAGTCACAACATTAGCTTTGCCTGGATGATAATACACACTCAAGTTGTAATCTTTAAGAATTCTAACCACCTCCTTTGCCTCAAATAGAAATCTCTTTGGGTGAACACATATTGAAGACTCTTGTGATCGCTGAATACATCTATATGAACAACATACAAATAATGACGCCATATCTTTAAAGCAAATACCATGACTGCTAGTTCAAGGTAATGATTAGGATGATTATGCTCATGCACTTTTAGTTGCCTAGCAGTATAGGCAATGACCTTGCCACCTTACATCAACACACAATGTAATCTAATTCTTAAAGTATCACAATATACAACAAACCCTTCTAACCCTTCTGGTAAAGTCAAAATAGGAGCGAATATAAGCTTATCTTTCAAGGTTTAGACTCTTTTCACATTTGTTGGTCTATTGAAACTTCACCTTTTCTGTGTCAACTTTGTCAAAGGGGATGCAATTGAAGCAAATCCCTCAACAAATCTTCAGCAGTATCCTTCTAAGCCCAAAAAGCTCCTAATATCCGTCGGAGTCAAGAGCCTAGGCCAATTCCTCACCACTTCCGTCATCTTAGGGTCCACTTTGATCCCTTTACCCGACACCGCATTTCCAAGGAAGGTAACCTCCCTCAACCAAAATTCACATTTGTCTAACTTCGCAAACAACCTTTCTTTCCTCAAGATTTGTAATACCATCCTTAAATGCCTCATGTCTTTTACTTTGCTCTATAGATTAAAATATCATCAATGAATACCACAACAAACATATCAAAGTAGGGTTTAAAGACCCTATTCATGAGATCCATAAATATTTCTAGAGCATTGGTTAGACCAAAAGACATCACCATAAATTCAAAATGCCCATACCTCGTCCAAAAGGCCTTCTTGGAAATGTCACACTCTCTCACCCTTAATTGATGGTATCCGAATCGAAGGTCGATCTTTGAGAAGTGACTAGCTCCTTGCAATTGATCAAATAAGTCATCCATCCTTGGTAGTGGGTACTTGTTCTTTATAGTGACTTTGTTGAGTTATCGATAATCGATGCATATTCTAAGTGAGCCATCTTTCTTTCTCGCAAATAACACTGGTGCACCCCAAGGTGACTTGCTAGGTCTAATAAAGCCTTTCTCAAATAAGTCCTTCAATTGATCCTTTAATTTTTCACTTCCACGAAAACATACGGTAAAGAGGAACAGAGATATGTTGAGTATCATGGAGGAGGTCTATACCAAAATCTATCTCTCCTTTATGAGGAACACCGAGAAGTTTATCGGGAGACTCATTGACCACTGGAACAAACTCAATTGAGGGAACTTTGGACTCGGCATCCCTAACACTTACCAGATGATATATGCAACCCTTAATAATCAATCTCTGAGCCTTAAGACAAGAGATGAATCTACCTTTAACCACCAAATCATGATCTTCGCACTCCAAGATGAGTTCATTACAAAATTGGAACTTAATATATTACGAGTTCTACAATCAATAGAGGCATGATATGCATGTAATCAATCCATCCAAGAATAATATCAAAATCCACCATGTCAAGTTCAACAAAATCACCAGGAAAGACTTTATGCAAAATGAACATTGGGGCAACCTCTATAGACTCTTCTAGCAACAATAGACTCACCAATGAGAGTAGATACAACAAAGGGTTCACATAAAATTTTGGGGCTCATGCCAAACTTACTAGAAATGAATGGTGAAATGAAAGATAAAGTGGCACCCAGTACAATAAAGCATATACATCACAATCATAAACCTTTAACATACCAGCGATGACATCGGGCACCTCATTCTTCCCTTGCCTCCGTTATAGAGCATAGAACCGACTGTGATAGAGAGCACCTCTATGTTGGCCTCCTTGTTCCCTTGGCCTCCATGGGCATAATGTTCTTGAGGACAACCATCCCTACCTTTGTTTGGAGCATTTGGACAATCAACAAGTTTGTGGCCTAGCTTGCCATACCCAAAACTTGTACCCGACTCTCTCAAACATTTACCATCATGATTCTTCCCTCACTTTGGGCACATAGGAAATGTTGGTCCATCATTACCATCTTGGACTTTAAGGTTTGGAACCCTATCATTAAAAAACCTTTGATTTGGAGCATTCGACGACCCTTGACCTTGGAATTCATGACCTTGTTGGAAACGACCACCTTTAGCACCTTGGAAGCCTCTTTCAAGATGAGCGCTCTTAGATTCTGCCATCCTCTTCCTAAGCTTCTCTCCTTAAAGTTGTTCGGCGTATTTCATGAGATGATATGTATATATCCATATCCCCTATGAGTATGGTGGTGTGACACTCTTCATTGATCAAGTCAGACACACCCGACATGAATTTGTGCATTCTTGCCCGAGAGTCAACAATCAAGTGAGGAGCATACTTGGAGAGGTTATTGAATTTGAGGGAGTACTCCCTCACACTCATAGAGACTTGTTTGAGGTTCATAAATTCTGTCATCTTTGCTTCCCTTAGCTCAATAGGGAAGAAATGGTAAGGAAGGCAACTTTGAATTCCTCCCAAGGAATGGGCTCATCATCTAACTTTTCCATCTTCCATTGGTTATACTCTATTTTTGGGCGAGGCCTTTGAGTTGGTAGGCCACTAATTCTGTCTTCTCCTCTAAGCTCACCCATGATAGCTAAGACCTTGTACACTTTGTCAATGAATTCTTGGGGGTATTCCTCCACTTTAGAGCCATAAAACTCTGGAAGATTCATCCTAGTGAAATCCCTCACTTTTGAGGCTATAGTAGGAGCATGAGGAGCTTGAGCTCCTTAATTCACTTGGTTGGCCATGACTTGTGCCAACAATGCAATGATATTTTGGTATTTGGCATGCGTGACCCCTCTTTTTGGGGAAATTAAAGGGTTAGAGGGGCTTGATCCTAATTTAGAATAAGGTCCTTTGGTGTCATTCGACTTTATCTAGAAATGCAAAGAACAAATCATTAGGAAATAGAAATCTTAGGACTAGCTATAAGGCACGACATAGAATGTGAAAGAAGTGAATCATTGCCTAAACTCCTTATAGCCTCTTATTCATAGTTCTAGCATACTTCACGACTATGAATAAGATTCTACTTGATGCAGTATGTTGGAATTTCGAGGCCCAGTTATGAACCACGTGCTCTGATACCAAGCTTGTCATGATTCAAGCGTAGGGCCTAGGTGTGACATAGAGAATGGGGAATCCGGAGGTACCCCAAACAAGCCTCATAGTATCTATACCCATATCCTTGGTTAAGAAGCATGAATCATTCATCAACAAAGAGTACTAAAGGGATTATCTTCTTAGGATGCACTATGTGGGGCAAGGGATAGGGAATTCCCATCATTCAAAAAAACAAATAATTCTAAAGGAAGGGAGCATGGGATGAATTCTATAGGAAGCAGGGACTTAAGAATGTCTCCATCTTGCCAATACCATCACAAGCAACACTCAATCATAGGATAGGGACTCAGGAAAAGTCTCCATAGATACAAGAATATCACATAATACGTACATAACATGATATCCAACAATACCTCTAATCATAGATGGGACAAGAGCCAAGATATATCCCGGGCTCACCCTCAAAAGTAAGTAGCAAAAGTAACAATATCTTTATCATAAATAAGATATATAGGAATTGGATCTTACCCTCGAAGTGGAGGGCTCACCACAATTTGACCTATTTCTAATTGTATGATATTCTTATAGACTGGTCGGGGGTCTCATACCTAGGTCTTTGAGCACTGAGTCTGGATAATTAAGATTGTTGATTGTTGCTGTTTAAGGAGGGAATAGATAATTACTACGAGATGGTTCTCCAGTTCTTGAGTGTTAATCTTGAGTTTCTTTGTTGAGATAGTTTGGTATAACTATTAAGTGTTAGTTGTAAGGAAAATTATTGGGTATAGTCATTTCAAAGATGGTAATCAAAGAGGAACATGAGGAATAAGCAAAACATTAATTCATAGGAGTTAATTCCTCGGACAAAATGTATATCATAATGAGGTCAAGCATTTGAGCTATATATGCGTGTATTTATGTTGATTGTTTCATGTAAAATTCTTGTATAATGCACGTTCAAGAAATAAAAGGTAAACATAAAATGTTCATTTTGATAATCTCATGCAATGAACTATTTGATTTACTTGTGTCTTTCAGGTGTGGTTGTTTTATTGTGATTTTGATTTTGATTGTGCATGCTGTTTGAGATTGCTGGTTGGCTTAAATACCACACCTAGTATAAAATAATATCAACTGGCATAGGTTTCATGCCTATAACATGATATCCCTTGGTTGACTCAGGCGACATGCCTCACATATGATATTTCTTAGTTGGCTTAGGTACCATGCCTGGTACATATTATTGGTTGGCTCAGATACTATATCTTATTCATAATATCATTGGTTGGATTATAATATCATTAGTTTGCTTAGGTATTATGTTTACTGTAGATTATTTCTTGATTAGGTAGGTACTATGCCTGGTATGTGTCTGATTGTATATTGATTTAATTTTTGGACGAAATTAGGTTGATTGTGATCATTTAGTACATGTTTCATGTGTTTATTAAGTCAAGATTTGAGACTAGAAGTCTATTTCTGATTTTGAATTGTTGTTATATGTGTTAGTCATATTGGTCCAGGAATGGTCGGGTTGTTGTATTTAGTTGCTGGAATAATTCTTATGTAGATTAGAGATTGCATGTTAAACAGCGAAGGCCCATGTCTTAAGGATCCTCAAGTGGTTTGGGTTACTTAAATAGTGAGCAGGACTCAAGTATGGTAAGCATGAAGGTTTGATTATCATGTGATGGTTAAGCTTTGGAAGCCTTAGCTTGCATGTATCAATTATTAGGCTTGAGAACCTTAATGTATATAATGGGTTAGGCTTGGGATGCCTTAGTGTGTTAGACTTGAGAAGCTTAGTGCATATAAAGGGTTAGGCCTAGGAAGCCTTAGTGTGTATAAAGTGATAGGGTTGAAAAGCCTTAGTATATACAAAGGTTTAGGCTTAGTAAGCCTTAGTGTATATAAATGAGTGGGTTACAACCTCTAGTATTTGGCCAGAATTATGTTAAGGGAATAGTGAGGTTGCACAAGGTGTCCCTTTCTATCATTCCAAATAGATGGTCCATTTGTGGTTCTTCACAATACTGGACTAGTGCTTATAGATTAGCTTTGCTTCTTTATTTGTTAGGAGATCATCCGATGTTTCATATATCTATGCTGAAGAGGTACTATGTGATGGGGATCATCCGGTGTTTCATGTATCTATGCTAACTAGGTACTATGGGATGAGGATTGCATTATCAAGTTTGATCAGATATTGCTAGGAAAGAATCTTAAGTATGAAAAAGAGCTAGTTGAAACTCTTGATCAGGATGTCTGGAAGTTGAGGACTAAGAAAACAAGGTTAGTGAGGATTCAATGAAAGTATAGTCCTATTAAAGTAGCCACTTGAGAAATTGGGAAGGACATGCGGGGCAACTACCCTAACTTATTTGAGGATTCAGTTACTACATTTTTCTTAACTTAGCATATTTTTTATTATTTTATCACTTAAGGATGAGCAATGGGTAGATTGGTATCTATTATAATGAACCGTTCCAGTCGTTAGGGGAAAACTAATGGTGAAAAGAATTGGGCTTAAAAACTTTGGTGTAGTAACTTAAAAATTTTTGGGCTACACTAGCTTTAGATAGAATTTGCATAAGGTGAGGTCTAAAGAAATCCAAAAAAGATTGGGGTTAATCTCTAAGTATGGATTGGTTATTCTAGTAGCTAAAACATTAAGGAGTCTATAGGAATTTGTAAGATTGAAATCAAGTATGTTGAACTCTTGATATTGAACATTAGGTGAAGGGAATATTTTTTGGATCTCAAGGTTCGAGGGTGTGTTGCAAAATGAGTACTTCTAGCAGGATATTTGAGTTTTTTGGACCTCAAGGTTTGAGGATATGTTGCAAAATGAGTACTTCTAGCAAGATATCTGAGTTTTTATCCCATGCAAGCCTCTATAGCAAGTTGGGAGCTACTATTGTGGGATAAGTTGGGCTTTAGTATCGAATGTCTCCAAAAGCGATCATTATTTCGCTATTCTCATTTTGAAGTACTGTAAAGGCGACCTAGGACCTTTTTCATCTATTTTCTATCGTTCTCTTTGATAAAGGAAAGTGAAATACTCCTCTCACTTATAATTTGATTTTGAAGCCTTAAAATCTATGATTGTAATCCTAGTGGAGGCGTTTGACTTGAATTAATGCTAGAAAAATCCTGGATTTGGTAGGATGATCATGAAATTGGTCTAGAGTGGGGATTGAGTTGTAATCTTAGTATATTTAGGAAATTGTTCATTGATTATTGTATTTGATGTTATTATTTTAGACAAAGAACAAGCTTAACTTTATAAAATAATTCAAAGTTCGCGATCAAACTTTTGCAGCTACTACTTAGTGTCCAAATAGGCTAGATTTAACTGAGTAGGTTTAATCTAATATCAATTGCATGATATTCTTGTAAATTGATAGGAGGTTTCATGTCCAGGACTTTGGGAACAAAGTTTGGATGGTTAAGATTATTGATTATTGTTGTTTAAGGCGGGAATAAATAATAACCAGGATTGTTCTCTAGTTTTTTTGATTATTAACCTTGAGTTTCCTTATTGAGATGGTTTGGTAGTAACTATAAGCGTTAATTGTTCAGAAACTTTTGGGATACATCCATTTCTGGGCCTTGTGGTAATCAAAGGAGAACATGATGAACAAGAAGAGTATTAATTCATAAGATTAGATAGGTAATTCCTTGGAATGAATGTGTATTGGCAATGAGGTCCAATGTTTGGAATGTTGATATATTAGGTGTATGTATGTATGTTTGTATGTGTGTGTGAGATGGAGAGAGAGAGAGCGGAGAGAGAGAGACTACGTGTGTATACATGTGAGTGTGTGTTTTTGTTCATGTTGACTATTCTATATGAAATGTTTGTGTAATGCATGCTCAAGAAACAAAGGGTGAACATGAAATGATTTTACATTGATAATCTTATACAATGAACCTATTTGATTCATTATGGCTTCAAGAGTGGTTGTTTCATTGTGATTGTAATTTTGCATCTTGTTTTTGATTGCTAGTTGTCTTGAGTACCTCATACGGTATAGGATAATCTTAGTGCAAATAGGTACTATGCGTGGTACATGATATCTCTTGATTGACTTGGGTCCCACACTTAGTATATGATCTCATAGATTGGATTAAAACAGCTACACTCAGCACACCTCCAAATTCTTCTTGATACATGATGGTCATTGACTTGATGATAGCTTTTTCATGAAGATAATCTTATATTTTGGATATTTTTTTCCTTGTTTTACTAGTATAAAGATATGATCAATTGGCTTAGGTATCACGTTTGGTCCAAAATATCTCTTGGTTAGATTGAATACCAGGCTTGGCTTATATGTGATTATTTATTGGTTGATTAGAAAAATTGGGTTGTTTGTGATCATGTGGCATATGTTTCATGTGTTTATTAAGTCAAGATTTGAGACTGAAGTCTATTTTTATAGTTCACTTATTGTTATATGTGTTAGACATATTGGTTCATGAGTGACCAAGATATTGTGTTTAAATGAAAGACTAGCTAGTTCTTGTGTAGATAAGGGGTAGAATGTAAAACACCACTAACTATGTCCTAAGGATTCTTGAGTGGTTTAAGTTACTTAAAAGGTCTGATTCATGTTTCATGTGATGGTTTGGATTAGGAAGCCTTAGTGTGTATAAGGTATTAAGCTTGGATAAGCTTAATGTATATAAAAGGTTAGGCTTGGGAAGTCTTAGCATGTATAAAAGGTCAGGCTTAAGAAGCCTTAGTATATATAAAGGGTTAGGCTTGGAAAACCTTAGTGTGTAGAAAATTCTAGGCTTGGGAAGCCTTAGTGTGTATAAAATATTAGGCTGGAAAGCCTTGGTGTGTACAAAAGGTTAGGTTTTGAAGCCATAACACGTATAAAAGGGTTAGACTTGAGAAGTCTTAGTATGTATAAAGGGTTATGATTGGGAAACCTTAGCGTGCATAAAGTGTTAGGCTCGGAAAGTTTTAGTGAGTATCATGGGCTAGGCTTGGGAAGCCTTGGTGTTTATAAAGGGCTACACTTGAGGACACCTTAGAATATATTATAAAAGGTACTCTTGGAAAAGTCTTAGCATGATAAAAGAGTGGTATGAAAAATGGTAGGAAGCTAGGATCAAAATAGACTTGTCATGGGTAGTGTATTCTGGATAGTAGGGGCATGGTGACCCCGTTTAGAGTGCACAATTATTACATTGCATATTTTCTTTCTAACTATTTACATGATAGTTTGTGATGGATTTGGGTTGTCAATGATGCCTACTAATACATGTTGTTCGTACTAATGATACTATTTTTATGCCCCTTGGCATAGTCTGGTTATGAGGTAGTGATAATTCTCAAGTGAAGATCACGATGATCTCCAACAACTTTTATTTCTCTTTGTTTATGGTAAACTTATGTTAGCTTTATTTATATTTATTTCTTACTAATGGAAGCTCTTGTATCTATAAGGATTAGTTTCTTAGGAGAATTTTATTGATGTTTTAAAAGAAAACTAAGGTTGAGATTGGCCCTTTTGTTTATTTAAAGTAATGTGTCATGGTTACTTATTTTGCATGGCCTATTTTAAAATGGATAGTAAGGATTTTCCTATCTAGGTGTTAGAGTAAGTACCCCCACAGTCCAATGGGTTAGATATGACAAATATATCAGGGCCAAGGTTACCAGTCTCCCAGTATAAGAGCAAATGTCGAGTAGAGTTCTGTAGATTGGTGTATTGATGTCCACATCTAATATTTGGAAAGCTATCAAACATTCTAGTAAATCGTTTCACTTTCTTCACTCCTTTAATGGGATATGTTGCTTGTAAAGATTTAGTCCAATTGATATCTCTTGATTTTAATTGGTATCTCAATGAGGTAAATTAAATGTCATTGTAACCGGCTGGAATGGTAAAAGCAAAGGAAGTTAGAATAGGAAAAGTTCCAATTGGTATTTGGCCTGGAGGCTGTGTGAATGCATGAATGATCATTTAAGGATCATCCATGATGTGAATGTAATGTAATGAATAATATTTGATTTAGTGACAAGGATTAATGATTGTAATTATGTGCATATTATTGTGTGTTTATATGCAATTGTGTGAAATGTACTTGCCTGAGTGACAAAAATTATATAGGATGTAATTGCTTGAATTTCTATGAGATTGTAGATAGGAAAATTCATAACATGATTTTGTGTAATGATTTAGTGATAACATGTTGTGTGACTAATTGAACTTTTTCATGTTAAAAATTATGCACGAACTAGTCGTTGGTAAAGATGGTAAAGGGGAAGGAATAAAATTGCAACTATGGGAAAGTCTAGTTTTGGAACAGTTGGACCTAGTTGGGAAGCATAGGAAAAACCGGATATCCTGGTGTGATAGCAATATGATGAACAATTTCAATGATGTGTGCATAATTAAAGGATGCAAAGTAGTATTGGTGCACTGCTAGGTTCGGTCTTGGGATATATAATTGCTGCATCTGGTCTTAGATTACATTTGAGAATATGATGCAATTGCCAAAGTTAACATTGATAATATAACAATGGATGGAGTTGTTAAAGGATTATGATCTGTTTATTCTTCACCATCCAGAAAAGGCCAATGCGATGACAAATGCTTTGAGTTGGAGGATGGTTAGCAAGGGCAGTTTGGCTTGCTTAGGATTGTCTAAGTAATCCTTAGCTAGAGAAATTCAACCTTTAGTATCTAAGTTTATGCAATTGGGAATTTTAGAAAAAGGTGTAGTGTCAGCCAGTATTGAGGTTAAGCTTATTTTTTTGAATGAAATCAAGGCTAAACAATTTGAGGATGAAAATTTGAATAAGCTCAGGAAAAAGATGGTGTCCGGGGAGATTTCTCGATGCCACACTCAATAGGGCAGTATGCTTAGTTTTAGAGAGAGGATTTATGTCTCTCACGTTGACAACTTGATTCAAAATGTGTTGGTAGAAGCTCATGCTTTGCGGTATCAATTCATCCAAGTGTGACCAAAAAGTATTGAGACTTTGGGCAACTTTATTGTTGACCAGGGATCAAGAGAGGACACAGCTAAATATGAGCACTAAAGGCTTGTAGGATTCTTCAGAGGATGTTCATTCCTAATGAAAGTGGGAAAGGATGGTCATAGGCTTCGTGTCAGGGTAGATATATCTCCTAGTAGATGTCCAAGATTTATGTCAAGGGAATAGTAAGGTTGCACAGGGTTCTTTTTTATCATTCTAGACAAATAATCCATTTGAGATTTCTAACAGCATGGGGCTAGTGGCTTATATGTTAACTTTGCCATCTAGTTTGTCCGGAGCCTATCTAGTATTTCATGTTTCTATGATGCAGAGATTAAAATGGAGATGCGATTGCATTATCAAGTGGGATCCAATATATTTAGGCAAGGATCTTCAGTATGAAGAGGAGCTAGTTGAAATTCTTGATCGAGATGTCTGGAAGTTGATAACTAAGGAAGTAAGGTCAGTGATAGTTCAATAGAATCATAGTTTGATTGAAGAAGCCACTTGAGAAATTGGGAAGGACATGTGGGGACAAGTATCCTCACTTATTTGAGGATTCAAGTGCTACATTCTTCTTGATATAGCCCAATTTTCTTATTTGATTGCTTGGAAATGAGTGATAAGTAGGTAAGTATCTGTTATAACGACCTCATTTGGTCGTTAGGGAAAAACCAATGGTGAAAATTGGGCTAGAAAACTCTAGTATTAACTTAAATTTTTTTAGGTAGGCCAGTCTTAGACGAAATCTGAGTAAAGTAAGATCTAGAACAATTTGAAAAAGGATTGGAGTTAATATCTAAGTGTGGATTTGTTCGTCTAGTATCTAAGACATTAAAAAGTTTGTAGGACTTTTCAAATTTAAATCGAGTAAGTAAGACTCTTGCAATCGAACTAGATGTGAAGGGATTATTTTTAAAATGTCAAGGCTTAAAGGTTTATCACAAAATGGGGATTTCTAAAAGGATTTTCGAGTTTCTGTTCCATGCAATCCGCTATTGTGGGTGGAAACTTACCGTAGTGGGATGAGAACCACTATAGCGGGGTAAGTCAGATTTTAATGCAAAAAACCCCCAAAACTGATCATTATCTGGCTTACCTTTTTAGGGAACTGCATAAGCGACCTAGGAAATTTTTCATCTTTTTTTCATTGTTATCTTAGTGGATTTTGACTTGAGTTAATGGTGGAAAAACCTTAATTTAGGAGTCATGATCATGAAATTAGCCTCGAGTTGGGGTTGAGTTATATTTCGAGTATACTTAGGCCATTATTCATTGATTATTTTATTTAATGTTATTATTTTAGATTGAGAACAAGTTAAACTTCACAATAGGATTCAAAGTTCGTGATCAAACTTTTGCAGCAGCTGCTTGGCACCCAAGTAGGATAAGTTTAACTGAGTAGTTTTGGCATGTTTCCAGTTGCATGATATTTTTGTGGATTGATTGGAGGTTTCATGCCTAGGCCTTCAAGCATGGAGTCTGAATGGTTAAGGTTGTTGATTGTTTCTATTCAAGGAAGGAATAAATAATGACTAGGTATGGCTCTCTAGTTCTTGATTAATTTTTAAGAAATTGCTACTTTATCCATTTTTGGGACTTATGGTGATCAAAGGGAAATGGGAAGAGTATTAATTCATGGGATTAGGGAGGGAATTCTTGGGAATGAATGTGTACGCATAATAGGGTTCAAAATTTGACCTATTGATATATAGGTGCATGTGTATATGTGTGTGTTGACTATTCCATATGAAATACTTGTGTAATGCATGTTCAAGAAATAAAGGGGGAACGTGAAATAACTTCATGTTAATAATCTTATGCAATGAACCTATTTGATTTACTTATGACTTAAACTGCAATTTTTTATTGTGATTGTGATTATGCTTGCTGTTTGTGATTGCTAGTTAGCTCGAGTACTACGTCTGGATAAGCTAACCTCAATTGGTACTAGTACCATGAATGGTACATGATTACCCATGGTTGGCTTGAATACCATGCCTAATACATGATATCTCTTGGTTGGCTCGAGTAAGGAGTCTGTTTATCCAATGGTGTCGTTAACAATGTTAGAGTAATACTCAAATTTTTTGTTCCCTATCGTTAAGGACACCCTAAGTACTTAATAGGGAACCTTTAGTATCTCAATTTTATGATTCTAATCATTCTTGTGATAGTGACTTGCTTAGTTGCTTAGTGAATTAGGTTAGTCCATTGTTATCCAAAGCCTAATTTCTTGAGAGTTCTATTTAAGCATTCCAAAAACACTCAACTATAGACTTTTCTCACGACGAGTTTAATCACTACATTGCCACCCTTGTTAACTTTGCTGATATTACTGATGATTTTTTGAACTAATAGGATGTTTTTTCAAGATTGATCTCCCTATTATGAACTCACTCTGATTTTTAGAAATAATCATGGGAAAAATACTAGAAATTATGGTGCTGAGGATTTTGGAAGACAAATTGTAAATGTTTATGGGTCTAATATTTGAAAAGCTTTAAGGATGATCAATCTTTGGAATCTTAAACAATGCAAGTTGGTATAAAACTTGGTAAGGATAGTTCCTTTGAAGAAAGATTTGACAACATTATGGGCATGCAAGGAAACAATACTCCAACATATATGTTCGAACATTCCATTCAGTCGTCCATCAGGACCTATAGAGTTGTTGGGATCAATAGAGAAAATAATGCCAGTCACTTGCTTAAGTTCTAGGGTGGTATCTAAGATAAGTTTATCTTCCTCCATGATGCAACTATCCATGTAGTCAAGGACACTAAAATTAGTATTCGCAGATTCTTGTGCAAATTAAACAAATCTCATAGAAGCTCACATCTCCATTCACTATAGCTTTAATTTTAGCATAGAAGTAGGCAGCGTTGGCATCTCCTTTATTGAACTATTTGACTCTTGCTTTTTTGCATAAAACATAATCTTGAACTTTATGTTATCCGGTGAAAATAGCTTTGTACTTGGAGAGGTCACATCCGTGCTCTAAAGTATTATCAGTAACACATTTCTTCTATAATTTTCTGATCAAGTTTTTCAGTCTCTTGGGCTTTTCATAGATGTCCCTAAACGTATCTCTGGACCATGCATTAAGAGTTCTAGTTGTATTTTTCGTTTTTTGTTGAATAATATAAAAGGGGTTCCCATGGATGGTTATATTCCAACTATTCCGAATTGTCTATAGAAACATAGGATAGTGAGCCTAAAAGTTTAAAAATATGAGATATGTGATTCCTTGAGTGTTATCCTGCATTAGATCTATCTGGAGAGGGGCATGATATGAGCATGTTTTATCGAGGTGGATAACTGAAGCATTGTTAAGCCTATCGTGTTTCTTCCAAATGTTGTGGGAAGAATCCCTATTATATATCATACCATGTAATTTTTAGACCTATGAAACCAACATCTTGTATCCCCAACTCGTATTGGCTACTGTAGTTATCGATCAACCCCATAATTCTCTTCTCAATTCTTCTAAGCATTTTGGAAAAAGATGGGAAGATGTTATGATCCACTTTAATATATGGAACCTTTGTTCCTTGTCTTGGACTGTTGATGTCGCTAGTCCACATGAGCCAAATTTATTCAAGAGTTTGGTATCTCTCCAGAGATCTTTTGATCCTATACCTTTGATATTCTAGGACATGATCTTAACCATTGGAAACAGTAAAATTGGGATTGTTTTGATCCTCCATAGAGGGTAGCTGTGTGTAGTTACTAAAGAATTGACTCCCTCCAATAAGGTGTTGATTTCTTGGAGAGATATTATTATATTTTGCTATGGGGAGATCAGAGATTATTGTTTTGATCCTCCATAGAGGCTATTTTATGATGCACTTGGTTTACTTTGCTATGAGGAGAGGCTGTCCATGACCCCATGGTGATTCATATTATGAGTTCATCATCAAAATTGGAGATTTCCAAATCTTCTCCCTGGTATTCCTTAAGCATCTCATGGGGCAGCCTGGAATTATTTCCTTTGATAATAGCCTGATCATGAGTTTTATTTTTGATGTGATGATCCCTTATTGCATCTCATGGATTTGGTTCTATCTCTTTAGCTCTTATTTTATCATCATCAGCGTTGGTGATTTTCCTTGGGAGGTTGATAGGTGTCCAGGCGAGGTTCTTTTCATCTTTGGTTTGTTGGCCTTCTTCTTCTAGGTTCATTTATCAGCAAATAGAATAAATTGGGCAGTTATTTTAGGAGCATTTGCATACTACCAGAAATTGGGCAGTTAGAAGTAAAAAAAAAAAAAGAAGAATGCAAAATGTATAATGCGAGGATTTCCAGAGTATCAGAAAATTGGACCATGAGTAGCGTGCACAAGGAACACTATGGAAATGACAACATTTTATTATGCTTAGACGGGTACAAGTAACAAAACAGATATATGAGATAAACATTATTGGTGTACATATACCACAGGAATGGCATTAATTATTTAGTTAGCATTATTTTGTCAAATGCATCTGTAAATTGCAGTTCTGAGTTGTGCTTACTTTGTTAGTAATTTCTAATTTGTGGACTCACATATTAATATATTATACATAGATATGCTATCCTTAAAGAAGTCCCTTTTTGATCTAATAAAGTATTATATATATATTTGGGCATAAATATAAATATCTATTAAACCTTTTCTTATATTTACGATGGAAACTTATTTTTAAAGACACCTTTAATGAAAAGACATACCTTTTATATGCAGAATCTTTAAATACTTATGTTCTCTGCTTTTTCTCTCCATCTCAGAAAAGAATATTCCAAAGAACTGTCTTCAAGGTTTAGAAGATCCCGGTTTCTTAATCAAGTTATTACAATGGATAAAGGTTAGTATACCTATCATTCTTATATATTGATGTTCATATCTTGTGATTTACTTGTGATCTTGGGTGAATTCTTTAAAGTTTTTCTAACATACTTCTCCCTCATGTATTGAATCCACAATTGTGCGAGGTGCATATGCGCCGGTTTTTGGGGGATTGGAGGTAGTTTTGTACGGAGAACAACAAAGTAGTTTAAGGTGTAATTTAAACTGTACCTGGGCATGTATCTGCGAGGTTTAGTCGTGCAGGACGATCTGTATTGTTTGCCTCCATTGGTGGAATTCCTGTGCGTTTAAAGTTTTGGCACAGTGAGTCATAGTAGCATTGGAGATAATAATAGTGCTACTTTCATGTATGAAGTCGGAATTACGGCTTAAAGTGTGTACGAACACTGGAGAGTAATAATAGAAAGACAGATAGTGTTAAACGATGATTGAGATAAAGGGAGTGGATTTCTACTGTTAGTATTAATGGTAAGTGTCTTTTTTGGGGGAAGAAGTCATGAAGCACTGCTACAAATGAATGTTAGCAGGTGGTTATCAGATCAGATGATGTGAACTGGCAGGTCATTTGGTGCATTCAACAACACACAAGTAAGTGGTGTGGACTATTTGAAGTAGGCTTAATGTATAAAGAATACGATGTACAAAATGTAGGGCTTAATAATAGTTGATTCAAGTATGGATGGAGTCAAATGCGCGTATAATAACAACATAAAGTAAGATGTAAAAATCAATGAAAAAGGAAGGATGTACAGAGTATTTAGTCAAATATGGTTTGCTGATGGATAAACATGCTATGTAGATGCCAGTTGATTGATTATTCTATAGTTTGCAAGTAACTATTTGGAAAAAGAGCTCACATCATATGAAAATCAAAAAATGCTTTGTTAATGAGACAGGAAAAAGGCATTGTCGATCTAAACCGTAAAAGGGCATTAGAAGTAGAAGCAATATGGATGTACAAACTGTAGAGTAAGGATGGAGAAAAATCCATGTGTAATAACGGCATAAAAAAGAGGATGAGAACAACAAAGTAGTATAAGGTAGAGTTTACACTGTACATGGGCATATATCTACGGGGTTTAGGCATGCAGGATGATCTATGTTGTTTTCCTACATTGGGGGAGTTCCTCTGCGTTTAAAGTTTTGACATAGTAAGTATAATCTGAATATGTCTAGTACAAGATAGCGTGGAGTCAATTTCGTGTGTGTTTAAAGTTTTCGCATAGTAAGTATAATCTGAATATATCTAGTACAAGATAGGATGGAATCAATTTCATGTATAGTGGCAGCAAAATAGAGAGGCCGTAAGTACCATAAACAAAGATAGGCGGCGAAATAGTTAAATTAGTAAATTTCGTGTGCAATAGCAGCATAAAAGGGAGAGGCGGTAAGCACCATAAACAAAGATAGGCGACGTAAATAGTGAAGTAGCAGGGTATGGGGACTATACATACAACATATGGCATTGAAGATAGGTTTTGGCGTGTTAGAAAATGTATATAGACATCATTCTTAGTAATATACATAGTTATAATTAACTAGCAGATCTTTAGAAATCTCTCTTTATTTTCTTTCCTAAATTAGCACCTAATGTATTGTATTTATATCTTGCTTACCTATTGAAATAGTTTCGACTTCTATTCGATTACATGGTATTAGAGCCTATAGGCTCCTTGATCCTATTTTTGTTTTGTTTAAAAAAAAAAAAGACAGCTCGATCTTGTTTTGCTGTCTTAGTAAATAGGCTCAGATTTTGAATCGATCACTTTCAAAGTGGTCAATTTGTGTCACTGCTGCAATAGGAGGAGGCAGATACCTTCTAGCAGGAATAGACTTCTTTGGGGTGTGAGGCAAGAGGCCATGCACCACCTGCATCTCTCATTTGTAGTCACGCACAAGCACACGCTCCATTATAATCTTTCGGGATTCAACATCTAGTGTCATCTAGTCAGTTACTACCTCGAGTTTCGTTTGATGTTGATACATCATTTGGAGAACACTTCGTCACTTCCAGCTTGGCTATTCTTAAGTTCTTGATTGAGAAGGAAGTATGGCTACAAATCAGAAGGGTGAGAAAATTTTGGCTTCGGCGGTGAGTTCGCACAATTCTCTCAGTATCAGGAATCCATTGAAGAATTCACTTCAGTTACTACCTTTGTTGATTCAAGAAAAGCATGTTTAGTCTCCTCTCCAAACAACTGGGTGATTGATTTAGCTGCTATAGATCATATGACAGGTAATCCTAATATATTTTCTACCTTTCGATCACACAAAACACCCTCTCATGACACAGTAGCCAATAGGTCAACATGTAACATTGTGGGATCTGAGGCAGTCAAAGCACTCTTTTACCTTGTCATCTATATCAAATTTACCGAAGTTGGCCTTCAATTTGATTACTGTGAGTAAATTTACCAGAGATCTTAACTGTTATATTTCCTTTTTTCCTGATCATTGCTTGTTTCGTGATCTTGGGACGCATAAGGTTATTGGTAAAGGACATGTAATTGATGATCTATATATCCTTGATGAATATGAGCCTCAGTTTGTTGTTTTCTCAAGTGTCATCTCTCCATTTGAAGCACATTATCGATTGGGACATCTTTCTTTACCTTTGTTAAAGAAGCTTTGTCCCTAGTTTCAAGATGTTCCATCTTTGGAGTGTGAATCATGCCAATTTGCAAAACATCACCGCATCACATTAGCTCTAAGGGTTAATAAGCGAGTTGGGTTAGCTTTTGAATTAATTCATTATGATGTTTGGGGACCATGTCCTGTTGTTTCTAAAATTGGATATAAGTATTTTGTCACTTTTGTGGATTATGTCTCTCGCATGACTTGGATTTATTTTATAAAAAGTCGCTCTGAAGTGTTTACTCACTTTTGTGCCTTTTGTGCTGAAGTCAAAACTCAATTCAATGCTTCAGTGCGTATTTTAAGGAGTGATAATGCAAAAGAATACATGTCAGAGTTGTTTCAATCCTACATGAGACAACATGGTACTTTCCATCAGTCATCATGTGTTGATACACCATCTCAAACTGGAGTTGCTAAGAGGAAGAATAGGCATCTATTTGAGACAGCCCGGGCACTTTTGTTCCAAATAAAAATTCCTAAACAATTTTGGGCTGATGCAGTCTCTACTGCCATCGACAGTGCTTATTAGTAATACACCTTATAATGTTCTTTTTCCAAACAAGACATTATTCCCGGTGGAACCAAAAGTATTTGGAAGCACTTGTTATGTTCGAGATGTACGGCCATCTGTTACTAAGTTGGACCCTAAAGCATTGAAGTGTGTTTTCTTGGGTTATTCTCGTCTTCAAAAAGGGTATCGATGTTATTCGACTGAACTTGGCAAATATCTAGTGTCAAATGATGTGATATTTTCAGAGAGTACACCTTTCTTTTATAACCCTCCTAGTTCTACAAGTCAGGGGGAGGAAGATGAGTGGTTAGTTTATCAGGTTAATCGTGTTGAGCAATCAAGTGATGTTACTCTTCCATCTCCTAGTTACTCTATTGAGCACCACTCAACTACTGCGCCTTCAACACATGTTCCAGCAAGACCGCCTATTGTTCAAGTTTATTCGAGGAGACAAGAGACTAATGCTACATGCCCTGCACCAATTCCTCCTTTATCTGATCCTCCTCCATCAGACCCTCCAGAAAATCTTGACCTTCCTATTGCTCTCCGTAAAGGTACACGGACTTGCAAATCCACATATTCTATTGCTAACTTTGTTTCCTATGATCACTTGTCTCCTGCATCTAGATCCTTTATTGCTTCTTTAGACTCTGTTTCTACGCCCAAAAGTGTGAAAGAGGCTTTGCATCATCCCGGATGGTCAAATGCGATGCTTGAGGAAATACATGCATTGGAGGAAAATCACACATGGGATTTGGTGGATTTACCAGAGGGGAAGAAACCAGTAGGATGTAAGTGGGTGTTCACAGTGAAAGTTAATCCAGATGGTTCGGTGGCAAGACTTAAGGCCAGGCTTGTGGCTAAAGGATATGCTCAGACTTATGGAGTGGACTATTCAGACACCTTTTCTCCGGTTGCCAAACTCACTTCTGTGCGCTTGTTCATTTCTTTAGCTGCTTCTGAGAATTGGCCTTTACATCAACTAGATATCAAGAATGCATTTCTTCATGGTGATCTTCAAGAGGAAGTATATATGGAGCAACCACCCGGTTTTATTGCTCAGGGGGAGTATAGAAAAGTCTGTCATTTGAAGAAATCCTTGTATGGATTGAAGCAGAGTCCACGGGCTTGGTTTGGCAAGTTCAGTGAGGTAGTTCAGGAGTTTGGGCTGAAAATAAGCAAATGTGATCACTCGGTCTTCTATCGACTATCTGCAGCTGGCAGTATCCTTCTTGTTGTATATGTTGATGACATTGTCATCACAGGAGGTGATTCTGAGGGGATATCTTCCCTTAAGTCTTTCTTGCATACTAGGTTCCATACAAAGGACTTAGGCCAGTTAAAATACTTTTTGGGAGTAGAAGTAAATAGAAGCAAGAGGGGAATTCTTCTATCTCAAAGCAAGTATATTCTTGACCTACTTGCAGAAACGAGAAAATTGGCAGCCAAACCTTGCAGTACTCCAATGGTTCCCGGTGTACATCTTATGAAAGATGATAGCGAACCTTTTGATAAACCAAAGAGATATAGGAGGATAGTTGGGAAGTTAAACAACCTCACAGTGACTCGTCCTGATATTGCTTTTGTGGTAAGTGTCGTTAGTCAGTTCATGTCTACACCTACGGTGGAGCATTGAGCAACTTTGAAATAGATTCTATGTTACTTGAAAGGAGCTCCTGGACTTAGCATACTGTATAGCAATCACAACCATACTCATATTGAGTGTTTTGCGGATGTTGATTGGGCTGGTTCCAAAATTGACAGAAGATCTACTACAGGCTATTGTGTCTTTGTTGGAGGAAACTTAGTATCACAGAGGAGTAAGAAGCAAAGTGTTGTATTTCGATCCAGTGCAGAATCTGAGTATAGAGCTATGTCATAGTCTACGAGTGAAATCATGTGGATACATCATCTTTTAACTGATATTGGGTTGAAGCATCATATGCCAGCAAAACTTTGGTGTGATAATCAAGCTGCTATTCATATTGCCTCAAACCCAGTGTATCATGAAAGAACTAAACATATTGAAGTTGACGGCCACTTTATTCGTGAGAAGATTCAAGAAAACTTGATTTCTACTAGCTATGTGAAGACAGGAGAGCAGGTAGTTGATTTGCTAACAAAAGCAGTGAATGGAACTCGGGTTGATTACCTTTGCAACAAGTTGGGCATGATCAATATGTATGCTTCAATTTAAGGGAGAGTGTTACTAAATGTATATTGACATCATTCTTAGTAATATACATAGTCATAATTAGCTAGCAGATCTTTAGGAATATCTCTTTATTTTCTTTCCTAAATTACAACCTAATGTATTGTATTAGTGAAATAGAATCGACTTCTATTCGATTACATGGCATAACAAATATGGAGATGGTGCACGGTTGCCTAGGAAATCAACGACAGAAGTATAGAAGAAGGGTGTGAAGGAAAGATACAAAGTGGAGAGTTGATGTGCATACCTAGAAGACACAGTAGGCTTGCGTTGAGTGGCACATTACACGATGCGGTGGACGGCGTTAAGCACAATTGCGAAAGATTCAGGAGGCGGTGGTACCCAAAACTTAAAAGGAAGCGGAAGGGAATGGAAAACAGCAGATGATTATGAAAAGTGAAGGACATCTGATGGATGAAGAAGTTTATATGTAGAGTTTGAGGGTGCCGTTTATGAATGGATGCCGTAAGTGCGAAGGGAATGGGTATCTCAAGTGAGAAGGAGTAGGAATGCTGAGAATATGCGACGTAGGCAAGGTTTAACATCCTCTTTTATATATTTACAAGATTTGTTGTGATAATTTTGAAGATACATTCATGAAGATAAATCCATCACTGAATTCTACTTTAAATCCTTTGCCCGAAGAATGGAATCCATCTGGGGATGTTCATGAGATAGATCGAACCTTGTTCATGATGTTTAGTACTAATGGTTATTTCTATAAGAAACATGTGTTTGATTTCTTTCAACTGCAGGAATGTGGTGAAGCATTCACAGTTATTAGGAAGTGTTTTCTTTTTCTTTTTCTGTTACTTTCATTTCTGTCTATTCACACACACACAAAAAAAAAATCCACACTACCAAAGAAGTCTGGAAGACATTAGCTAAAGAGTATGCTAATCTTATCACACACATCAATTAAGACAGAACTTTCAAAACATCTGTTTAGAAACAAAGTTTATCAAAGTAATTAAGGGAACACATTGAAAACATATAGCCATCCTTCCTTTGTAGTCTTGAATCACAAATCAACCCACGGCTTAAAAATTTTAATCTTCATTTTTCAAACAGATTTGCTTTGCCTTGGGAGATGCTCTATGGAGTTGCATCATTTCTATGGCAATATTCCAATCTTCCAAAGAACCATATGGTTCAATACTCATCCTTACCAAAGATGGAGTATGAGCAAGCAATTCCTTAATGAAAAACACTTCAGTTTTTGAACCCTTGAAATAATACACAACAACATCTTCTAGCTTTTTAAGCAGTTGGTCCAAGAAAGTTGGTGTGTCTATTTTCTCGAAACTGCTTCAATAGTACCAAAGGAATGATAGACCTAAAGGTGTCAAATAAATACCATTCATCAGTTTAGCTCCTCATGTTTTATTATATAAAGTGAAAAGACGAAACAGATCACATATACATATACGCGCACACGCACACACACATATATATGTATCATTTCTTACCGAAATCTCAAGTTTACTCAAATTGGGAGAATTCTTCAACAACTCGAATGCATAATAAGCCTGGCCGATTTAAATGAAGTTTATTTCTAAATGTAGATGACACAAGCAATTGAGCGTAAACGGGAGCCTCTTTGGAAGTACACCTGCACTCAAACGCTTCGGACCAAATACAAGATTATAAGAAAAAATCCTAATAAGATGGGAAGTAAAACAATTCATGCATGTCAGATTCTTACCTTAAGTGCAGATGAACACAACATAAGTTCCTGAAGTGCAGTCAAGCTAAGAAGAAGCTTTTCCAAAGTTAATCTTTCATCACGCGTTGAATAATTTTCAACCTTGAGACAAAAAAATATAAATTGTTTGCAGTTCATAAAGCAACTTAGGCAAGATTACACTCATCTTCACTGTAACTCAAGAACTTCAACCCAGCTGAAACAATGTTGAGGTGCTGAGTACCATAACAGTCCGACAAGGATAGTTTGACAAGAAGGGGGGCATTTAATAACACAAATATCTGCAGATGACTCAAAGGTTATGTTTTCCATACAAAGTGTTGTAAGATTCTGAAAGCCAACAAAAGATTTTGGGAGTTTGGCGATAAAATTGAAGAGTTTCAGCTTTGTCAGGGTTGGATGATCAAATATATAAGAAGGCACTTTGTAAGCAATAGTTATTGGCATATTAAGCTTTAGCTACTTGACACCATTTGTGGTGGCATGAAGTATCTATCTATCAATACCTGGACATGCAGACAACTGTAGTCTTGACATATCAAGATCAAACTTCACAACGTTTCCAACATGTCCTAAAAGATGTTGTCAATTGTGCGTTCAAAGACTTATTCGATCTTCTTTATCCATTTCCGCAGCAACTATTCACACATTTCCTCTTTTTATCTGAAAATTAAAAAGAGTCAATGAGAATGAATATGTAGTCTATCTGAAAATTGACTCTTTTTAATTCTGCAATAAATTAACATCAATATCTCCACATGTCTTTGGATGCACAATTGACAACATCCTTTTAGGACATGTTGGAAACGTTATTAAGTTTGATCTTGATATGTCAAGACTACAGTTGTCTGCGTGTCCAGGTATTGATAGATAGATACTTCATGCCACCGCAAATGGTGTCAAGAAGCTAAAGCTTAACATGCCAATAACTATTGCTTACAAAGTGTCTTCTTATATATTTGATCATCCAACCCTGACAAAGCTGAAACTCTTCAATTTTATCGCCAAACTCCCAAAATCTTTTGTTGGTTTTCAGAATCTTACAACACTTTGTATGGAAAACATAACCTTTGAGTCATCTGCAGATATTTGTGTTATTAATGCCCCCTTCTTGTCAAACTGACCTTGTCGGACTGTTATGGTACTCAATACCTCAACATTGTTTCGGATAGGTTGAAGTTCTTGTGTTACAGTGAGGATGAGTGTAATCTTGACCTAAGTTGATTTATGAACTGCAAACAATTAATATTTTTGTGTCTCAAGGTTGAAATTATTCAATGCTTGATGAAAGATTAAGTTCGGAAAAGCTTTTTCTTAGCTTGACTGCACTTCAGGAACTTATTTTGTGTTCATCTGCATTTGAGGTAAGACTCTGACATGCATGAATTGTTTTACTTCCCATCTTATTGGGATTTGTTTCTTATAATCTTGTATTTGGTCCGAAGCGTTTGAGCACAGGTGTAATTCCAAAGAGGCTCCCTTTTATGCTCAATTGCTTGTGTCATCTGCATCTAGAAATAAACTTTATTCAAATTGGCCAGACTTATTAGGAATTTGAGTTGTTGAAGAATTCTCCCATTTTGAGTAAACTTGAGAGTTTGGTAAGAAATGATTTCACTTTATATAATAAAACATGAAGAGCTAAACTGACGTATGGTATTTATTTGACGCCTTTAGGTCTATCATTCGTTTGGTACTGTTGAAGCAGTTTTGAAAAACATAGACACACCAACTTTCTTGGACCAGCTGCTCAAAAAGCTAGATGATGTTGCTGTGTTATTATTTTAAGGGTTCAAAAGCTGAAGTGTTTTTCATTAAGAAATTGCTTGCTCATACTCCGTCTTTGGTAAGGATGAGTATTGAACCATATGGTTCTTTGGAATATTGCCATAGAAATGATGCAGTTGCATGGAGCATCTCCCAAGGCAGAGCAAATCTGTTTGAAAAATGAAGATTAAAATTTTTAAGCCGCGGGTTGATTTGTGATTCAAGACTACAAAGGAAGGATGGCTATATGTTTTCAATGTGTTCCCTTAATTACTTTGATAAACTTTGTTTCTAAACAGATGTTTTGAAAGTTCTGTCTTAATTGATGTGTGTGATAAGATTAGCATACTTTTTAGCTAATGTCTTCCAGACTTCTTTGGTAGTGTGGGTTTTTTTTGTGTGTGTGTGAATACACAAAAACGCGGAATAGAAAAAAAACACATGTTTCTTATAGAAATAACCATTAGTACTAAATGTCATGAACAAGGTTCGATCTATCTCATGAACATCCGCAGACGGATTCCATTCTTCGGCCAAAGGATTTAAAGTAGAATTCAGTAACAGATTTATCTTCACGAATGTATCTTCATTTTTATTACCACAACAAATGGTATTATACAATAAAAAATTTTATTGTTCACTTTTTCTTTGTTGAGAAGAATTTCTTTAATAGAAGATTTCATTAGAATTCAATCTAACTTTAAGAGAAGAATTTCTTTGACGGATTTCCTTTGTTTTATTGGTTGAACTTTGTCCCATCTAGTGTTCTCAGAATTAGGGGATGGGATTTAATTCTTGATTTGATTTTGTGCTTCTGGTCTGGGAGGACGTATGGAACTGAATTTGGAGTTACAACGAAGATTTTGGAGCCAAAGTTGCATTTTTAGTTGATTTTGGATTATACTTTAACATTGGTCTACATTGGAAGTTCGGAAGGTCTGATCGAAATTCCGACAGCTCCAGTGGTTTCGGGTGGTGAAACTAACGCTAGAAATGGTCTCCTTTTAATTTTTAGAGTTTTCGAGGGCAGTTTGGGTATTTTGAGGTTTAACTAGTTTCTTTGAGTTTTATCGGGTTTTGGGCCATGGAGGTCTCAAACTGGAATTCTGATGATTCCATTGAGTTCAGAACGTTGTTTGACTTAATAGGATTCCATGTCTAATTTGTGTTCATGGGGTTTCCAACAAATTTTGAGGGTTCATTTCGAGATTTCCTAGAACTGGTTTTGCTGATGTCTGGTGCAGCTACCTATGTACTCTACGTTCGCGGAGTGTAGAGTCTCTTGACCTCCGCATTCGCGGAGGTGCTCTTCGAGTTCGTGGACTGTATGTGGTTCCTTTAGGCACTCCATGTACATGGAGTGTTGGGCTGGTCTGGCCTATGCGTTTGAAGGTGCTAATCCGTGTTCGCGGAGCATTAAAATGTCTGAAAGAGTGTTATATTTTAAAATAGCGGTTTTGCCATTTTCCATCATTTTCAACACTCCAAGCTCGGTTTTTTGAGAGAATCTTCAAAGTTTTCCAAGGGATGATCATTGGGTAATGTTTTCTAACCTATGTTTTCAATTTCCATTGATTAAATTGTATTTTTAACTTAGAAATTGGAGTTTTTAATTCAAGAAACTAAGGTTTTCTCCATCTTTGATTTCCAATAGTAAATTGGTGATTGTGACCTCATTTTAACTCAGTTTTCAAAATGCTTTTCACCGTTGAAATCCTTATTACTTGAGAAACGTTTTCATTTTTTGATTTTCAGATTCTAGGCAGTTTTTTTGGCATGGGACTTTTAACCATTTTACTCTTTTCGTTCAGGTTGCTTGATTTTGGTGTCAATAGATTCATAATGTGATTGTGATGCTATATTTGACTTGATTACGGTGATTTGGAGTATCGTAGAAAAGGAAAAAGTGTGGTTTTGGTTTCATTTGAGACTTCTACTAAGTTAAGTGGACTAAGTATGATTGAACCTTGTATTCTCCTATGTGTGGATTTTAGGTAAAATGTTGCATGAAATGTGTTAGGATTGTACTTTCGTAGTCTTTGATCATGGGATATCCGATTGGGCATTAGTAAATGTTTTAAACTCTTGTCTTGTCAATCAAATGGGCGTTAGGATTGGGCATTAGTACATGTGTTTGATTTCTTTCAAAGGTAGGCACGTCATCAAATACATGTTTTTTTTAGAAATAACCATTAGTACTGAATGTCATGAACAAGGTTTGATCTATCTCTGAACGTCCACGAACAAATTCCATTCTTTGGCCAAAGGATTTTAAGTACAATCCAGTGACAAATTTATCTTCATGAATGTATCTTCCAAATTATCACAACAAATGGTAGTATAAATAAATAAAATTTGATTGTTCACTTTTTCTTTGTTGAGAAGAATTTCTTTAAGAGAAGAATTCATGAGAATTCTATCTAACTTCAAGAGAAGAATTTCTTTGACAGATTTCCTTTGTTTTATTGGTTGAACATTGTCCCATCTAGTATTCTCATAATTAGGGGATGGGATTTAATTTTTTATTTGATTTTGTGCTTCTCCAATTTTCCACTCCTTGTTTTACATATTCATCTCAATGTCTAGATCAATTAGGTGGTTGAAGGTATTGGTATTCTCCTGGGTGCATATTTTGATCTCAATAGTGCCTTCTTATCCATATTATTGCCGTTGGGTGTTGATGATGTGTAGCTCGTGTCATTGTCATTGTCATTGTTCATCCTTGGTGTAAGATAAGAAAAAAATTATCTGGGGTTAAAAAATAGACTTGAAATTTTTATGTTGCTTCTTCATTTGAAGTCCAGTAGAATAACTATGTTTCAACAGTTGAATTGCTTGTTAATTAGTATAATAAAAGTATCTAGATATTAATCAAAGTGGGTTCATAAAAGGGAGATTAATCTAAAAAAAAATCCTATTAGCTCAAAAAATCATCAGTGATATCAGCAAAAACTAACAAGGATGGGAATGTGATGATTAAACTCTTCGTGAGAAAAGTACATAGTTGAGTCTTTTGGGAATACTTGAATAGTATTCTAAAAAAACTAGGCTTCGGAGAACAATGGACAAACCTGAGTCACTAAGCAACTAAGCAAGTAATGAAACAATATACACAAATGAACATTACGATATATGTTTTAGCTACTCGACATGGCTATAGCTACTATTCAAGCTGCAAACCTAAATGAAAAACATGACTTTAACTTTGCAATGGACCTGCTATTATTGTCGATAACCACCTCCAAGCAAATGGAGCAATCCAGAGCATCCATGTTATTAATGAGAAATGAATAACTAGAAGAAAAAAAATTGGAGATGAAAAGGAGTTTGCGATTATAGATTCAGTTTTGACAAGTTTGATGAATAAGTGTATGCAGTTTGCACGATTGTTCTCTAAAGATTTGTTTTGTCAGTCATAATATTCATCAAACTTGTCAAAACAGAATCTACAATCTCAAATTCTTTTGCATCTCCAATTTTTTTTCTAGTTATTCATTTCCCATTAATAACATGGATGCTCCTGATTGCTCCATTTGCTTGGAAGTAGTTATCGACAATAATAACAGGTCCATTGCGAAGTTAAAGTGTGGACATGTTTTTCATTTAGGTATGCAACTTAAATAGTATCTTTAGCTATGTCGAATAGCTAAGATATATATCGTTATGTTTCATTTGTGTGTATTGTTCCATTTCTTGGTTAGTTTCTTAGTGAATCAGGTTACTCCATCTCCAAAGCCTAGTTTCATGGGAATACTATTCAAGTATTCCCAAAATACTCAACTATATACTTTTCTCATGAAGTGTTTAATCACCACATTGCCACCCTTATTAGTTTTGCTGATGTCACTGAAGACTTTTTGACCTAACATGATGTTTTTTCTAGATTAATCTCCCTTTTATTAACCCACTTTGATTTTTAGAAATAATCATGGGCAAAATACTAGAGATTATGGTGTTGATGAGTTTGGAAGATAGATTGTAGAGGCTTATGTGTCTAATATTTGAAAAGCTTCAAGGAAGATCAATCTTGTAATGACTTCAAAGGTCATATTTGGAATTCTCAACATAATTACCATTTTGCCCTTCCTAAAAGATTCTTTGGCTCATTTCATGTTGAGTCTAAAAGTTAGATATTAAAAACTGTAATGACCTCGAAGGTCATTTTTGTCATTCTTGGCAAAATTACAGTTTTACCCTTCTTGGGAGTTCCCTCGGGTCATTTTTGGTTGAGTCTAAAATTAGGATTTCAAAAACCTTGTAAAAGAAGTTGGTGTTTTGCTAAAGAAAGTTTTTAAAGGCTTGATAACATTGATATTCTCTAGATCAAGTAGTATCTTTCTTATCCATATTATTGCCGTTGGGTGTTGATGATGTGTATCTCGTTTCATTGTCATTGTTTGTCCTTAGTGTAAGACAAGAAAAAATATTTATCTTTTGTTAAAAAATAGACTAGAAAGTTCTTTATGTTGCTTCTTCATTTGAAGTTCAGTAGAATAACTATGTTTCTACAGTTGAATTGCTTGTTAATTTGTATAGTAAAAGTTCTAGATATTAATCAAAGTGGGTTCAAAAAGGGAGATTAATCTCGAAAAAACATCCTATTAGCTCAAAAAAATCATCAGTGATATTAGCAAAACTAACAAGGGTGGCAAGTGATGAGTGGCAATGTGATGATTAAACTCTTCGTGAGAAAAGTACATAGTCGAGTCTTTTGGGAATACTTGAATAGTATTCTCAAGAAACTAGGCTTTGGAGAACAATGGACTAACCTGATTACTAAGCAACTAAGCAAGTAATAAAATAATACACACAAATGAACATAACGATATATATCTTAGCTACTCGACATATGGCTATACCTACTATTCAAGCTGCAAACTTAAATGAAAAACATGTCCACACTTTAACTTGGCAATGGACCTGCTATTATTGTCGATAACCACCTTCAAGCAAATGGAGCAATCCGGAGTATCCATGTTACCAATGAAAATGAATAACTAGAAAAAAGATGGAGACGAACAAGAGTTTGCGACAGTTTTGACAAGTTTGATGAATAAGTTTATGCAGTTTGCACGATTGTTCTCTAAATATTTGTTTTGTTAGTCATAATATTCATCAAACTTGTCAAAACTAAATCTACAATCTCAAATTCTTTTTTCCATCTCCAATTTTTTTTCTAGTTGTTCATTTCCCATTAATAATATGGATGCCCCTGATTGCTGTATTTGCTTGGAGGTGGTTATCGACAATAATAGCAGGTCCATTGCGAAGTTAAAGTGTGGACATGTTTTTCATTTGTATGCAGCTTAAATAGTAGCTTTCGCCATGCCGAGTAGGGGTGGGTATGTGAAACCGAAAATCGAACCGAAACCAATTGAAAAATACCGAAAAAAAACCGCACCGTAAAAAACCGAAACCGAACACAAAAAACCGAGCCGAACCGATTATGTGCGGTTTCGATTTCGGTTTTGGTCTTCTAAAACTGAACCGAACCGTCAAAAACCGATTTTTCTATACTATGTCGTTTATACTTTATAGGCTACATGACTAAGAAGGAAAGTCTTTCTTGTTGCACTAAAGAGACATAGATTTGAAGCTTCCAAGGAGATGTCTTTTGGCTACCGTCACCTGCAACTAATTGATACTTCAAGGAGTATTTGATAATTGTTTGATAATTTTTTTGGCTACACACAATTGACTTGATATTTGTTTTTCTAGAACATATGTTTGCAATTTTCTTAATGATAATTATAGTTCTTATATTGTGATAATTGTACTAATTCAAACTTTACTCTTTACTAATTGTTTAGTATATCTATACAATGATATATCTCTACCCAACATATTATTTTACTTTAAAAAATATTTTTAAAAACCAAAAAAAAACCGAAGATTGAAGCGAAAAAAACCGAACCGAAAAACCAATGGTTTACTTTTTTTTTTTTGGCAAAACCGAACAGAACCAAACCGCCAAATTACCTTCTGTTCTGTCTTTGGTTTTAGGGATAAACCGAACCGCAAAAACCGAACCCACCCCTAATGCCGAGTAGCTAAGATATATATCGTTATGTTTCATTTGTGTGTATTGTTCCATTACTTGCTTAGTTTCTTCGTGAATCAGGTTAGTCCATTGTTCTCCAAAGCCTAGTTTCTTGAGAATACTATTCAAGTATTCCCAAATGACTCAACTATATACTTTTCTCACGGAGATTTCAATCACCACATTACCATCCTTGTTAGTTTTGCTTATATCATTGATGATTTTTTGACTTAATAGGATGGTTTTTCGGGATTAATCTCCCTTTTATTAACCCACTTTGATTTTTAGAAACAATCATGGGAAAAATATTAGAGATTATGGTGTTGAGGATTTCGGAAGACAGATTGTAGAGGCTTATGGGTCTAATATTTTAAAAGCTTCAAGGAAGATCAATCTTGTAATGACTTTAAAGGTCATATTTGGCATTCTCAACAAAATTACCATTTTTCCCTTCCCGAAAGATGCTTTGGGTCACTTCTGGTCGAGTATAAAAGTTAGATTTTGAAAACTGTAATGACCTCGAAGGTCATTTTTGGCATTCTCGATAAAATTACTGTTTAGCCTTCTCGGGAGTTCCGTTGGGTCATTTTTGGTTTGAGTATAAAAGTTGGATTTCGAAAACCTTGTAAAAAAACTTGGTGATTTGCTAAAGAAAGAATTCTTAAATGCTTAAAGTTGGAAATTTCGAGTTTTTAGGGTCATGTTAGAGCAGTGAAGTTTTGATGATTGACAAAAGATAATGAAACAGGGTGCTTAAAAAGAGGAATTCTATTAGAAGAGGGAGTTCTATGAAAAGAAGGAGTTCTATGCGAAGGAGTTTGAAGTGCAAGAGGAGTTCTATGTAAAGAAGGAGTTTGATGCAGAAAAGGATTCTACTGAGAATTATCACTAAAAGAGTTCTAGGACAAATAGAACTTGATCTGATAAATATAAAGCAAGGAAGGACATCACAGAAAAATTAGAGATTAAGACACACAGAAAAAAGAGAGAGGCAGACGAAGAAAAAGAGAAGCACGGCGTGATAGCATAGGACTAAGGAAGATTTGTTTTCTCTTTGTAATTTTGAACAAATTGTGTAATCTCTCAGAGTCTATAACTGAGATTAGATTCTAGTCTTCAAGTTGGGGGTAACTCGAAGACGTTGGGAACATAAGCCTAGGGAGGTTTATGTAAAGTTAGGAAGTTGTTGAAGTAGTTTTGAAGTTTAGATTACTAGGAATTATAATCATTTGTTGAAGGCTCATATTGAAGTAGTGAAGTTGGAGTAAATCCTGTAGAGGTACAGGTCGTGGTTTTTCACCTTTTATGAGCCGGGTGTTTCCACGTAAAATTGCTGCATTCCAGTTTATTTTTGCATCATTGAAACACGTCGGTTAACCTGTTCCAACGATTAGGCAAATCCGTTGGGGGTGCAAAACCTAACAGTTGGTATCAGAGCAGGTTTTCTTATTAAAGGCTAGTACCTAAGAATTGATCCAGATGAATACTGCACCACCTTTTGGACATGGAGAAGGACAATCATCTGTGAGGCCTCCTCTTTTCAATGGAACACATTTCGGTTGGTGGAAGGCTAGGATGGAGGACTTCATTCAAGGAGAAGACTACGAACTCTGGGATAGAATTATTATAGGGCCTACTATTCCTATGAAAGAAGTGGAGAACCAACAAGTGCCGAAAGAGAGAAGGGAGTTCAACGCTAAGAATTTGGTGGCCATGAGGAAAAATGCCAAAGCTAAAAATATTTTGATTTGTGGTCTTGGTCCACAAGAGTATAACAGAATTTCAAATTGCTCCACTGCAAAAGAAATCTGGGATGCTCTTACAATTGCTCACGAGGGAACTGATCAGGTCAGAAAGTTCAGGGTTGCCATGCTATTTACGGAATATGAGACCTTCAAGATGAAAGAGAATGAGACATTGCAAGAGATAATGGCAAGGCTCACACTACTTATTAATGAACTGGCTTATCTGGGAAAAGTGCTTACCTCTGAAGAACAGGTAGACAAGGTTCTTAGAATTTTACCAAAAGCTAA
Organism: Solanum rostratum; assembly: GCA_029948455.1. Classification (NCBI taxonomy): domain Eukaryota; kingdom Viridiplantae; phylum Streptophyta; class Magnoliopsida; order Solanales; family Solanaceae; genus Solanum; species Solanum rostratum. Next base: position 6,993,713 of record CM057053.1, on the reverse strand, counting down.
GTGGGATGTAAAAGTTACTGCCATTAGGGAAGCTAAGGATATTGAAACCATGACATTGAATGCGCTGGTTGGAAATCTCAGAACATATGAGATGAACATGGAAGAGCAAAAGGAAGAAGTGGGAATGTATGAAAAATCACTCGCTCTTAGAGTAGTTTCTGATGATGAGGGATCAGATCTTCATGAAGATCAGATATTATTTTTAGCTAAAAAATTCAAAAAGTTTCTAAGGAACAGGAAAGGGAAGGATAAGAAAGAAACAGGTAACAGGAAGTGGTCCGATAACACTGGTAACAGGAAGTGGTCCGATGACAAAAGCAACTCTGGATGTTACAAATGTGGAAAAACTGATCATCACATCAAACAATGTCCTCTATGGGAGATTGAGTGGAGAAAGGAAAGGGCTGAAAGAGAAATCAAAGAAAAAGCAACTAAGCAAAAGGAAAAGGAAAACTATGCCATGATGGCCGCTTGGGGATTAGGTCTGGAAGATTCTGATACTGAAAATATTAATGAAACTGCTTTCATGGCTGCTGGAGATTCAGATATAGAAGAAGATGATAGATCTGAGGTAAGTATTTCTGAATTGAAAGAAAAGTTGTATCTCTTTTCAAAAAGGAAGCTAATCTTGCTGATGAATGGATTGATAGACGATTTTCAAGAAGTAACAAATGGAAAGGATCAACTAATTAAAGATTTTTCAGATAAAAAATTTGAAAATCTTAAGATAAAAAACTGTCTGGATAAAGCAAAAGAAATAAATGACAAGTTGAAGATACAAGTTAAAAAACTTGATTCACTTGTGTTGAACCTAAAGTCAGAAATCCAAAAGTTAACTGCTGCTGATAAGGGTGAAAGTACGTTGAGTGAAGAGCATCAGAAGGTAGAAGCTGAGTTGAAAGAATGCAAAATTGAGTTTTGTGTGAGAAAGAAAAAGTGAGAAAATTGACCCAGGAAAACTCCATTTTAAAACTGGATTTAGAAAAGGCAAACAGATGGACTCAGTCATCAAGAATAGTGAACTATCTAGGAAGCAGGAGTTACATTGAGAAAGCTGGAATAGGGTTCTTTCAGGAGAATGTTACTACTACTGATTTGTGCTACCTCTGTGGAAACATTGGACATCCAACTACTGAGTGTCCAATTGCAAACAATGTTAGGAGTAGAAACACATATCATGTGCACAAAAGGAGGCATGAAAATGATAAAAGAAACAAGTCAAGGAACATGTTGCCTACTTGGGCAAGAAGGGATCTCATTCATCTGTTTTACAACTGGAAAGGACCCAAGCTAGTCTGGGTTCCTAAAACTAACCCTTGATCTGTCTTACAGGTTGCAGTGAAAGAAAGCAAGCATTGGTACATGGATAGCTCTTTCTCAAGTCACATGATTGGTTATAAGCACAAGTTTCTTTAACTTGCACCTTTTAAAAAGGGGAGGACAGGATGACTATGAGCTGGATTAGAGGAACAAGTCAGGTTACCTGGTCCATCTACTGGACAAGCAGAGGGCACACAGTCAGGGGGAACTATGGAAAGCTGGATCAGAGGAACAAGTCAGGCTACCTGGTCCATCCACTGGACAAGCAGCGGACACACAGTCAGGGGGAACTATGGAAACCTGAAAATAAATCAGATTAAATGGATAGACCTGACACTCAGAAAGTTTGTCATCATCAAAAAGGGGGAATTTTCTAGAGCAGTGAAGTTTTGATGATTGATAAAAGATAATGAAACAGGGTGCTTAAAAAGAGGAATTCTATTAGAAGAAGGAGTTCTATGAAAAGAGGAGTTCTATGCGAAAAAGGAGTTTGAAGTGCAAGAGGAGTTCTATGTAAAGAAGGAGTTTGATACAGAAAAGGATTCTACTGAGAATTATCACTAAAAGAGTTCTAGGACAAATAGAACTTGATCTGCTAACTATAAAGCAAGGAAGGACATCACAGAAAAATTAGAGATTAAGACACACAGAAAAAAGAGAGAGACATACGAAGAAAAAGAGAAGCACGGCGTGATAGCATAGGACTAAGGAAGATTTGTTTTCTCTTTGTAATTTTGAACAAATTGTGTAATCTCTCAGAGTCTATAACTGAGATTAGATTCTAGTCTTCAAGTTGGGGGTAACTCGAAGACGTTGGGAAGATAAGCCTAGGGAGGTTTATGTGAAGTTAGGAAGTTCTTGAAGTAGTTTTGAAGTTTAGATTACTAGGAATTGTAATCGTTTGTTGAAGGCTCATATTGAAGTAGTGAAGTTGGAGTAAATCCTGTAGAGGTACAGGTCGAGGTTTTTCACCTTTTGTGAGCCGGGTGTTTCCACGTAAAATTGTTGCGTTCCAGTTTATTTCTGCATCATTGAAACACGTCAGTTAACCTGTTCCAACGATTAGGAAAATCCGTAGGGGGTGCAAAACCTACCAGGTCATTTTGAGTTTCGAGCGTCAAAATGCAATTCTCTTGATTCCATCCACTCCGGAATGCAGAATCTGGTTTGGGAGGACTTACAGAAATGAATTTGGAGTTAACACGAAGATTTTGGAGCCAAAGTTGCATTTTCAATTGATTTTGGATCATAGTTTGACTTTGGCCAACATTGGAATTTCGAAAGCTCTAATCGGAATTCCGACAGTTCCAGTTGTTCGGGCAGTGAAACTAACATCAGAAATGGTATCCTTATAATTTTTAGAGTTTTCGAGGGAGTCTAGATATTTTGAGTTTTATCGGGATTTGGGCCACGGAGGATTCAAACTGGAATTCGATGATTCCATTGAATGTACAACGTCATTTCTGGTAGGATTCCATGTCAATCTGATTTGTGTTCACGGGGTTTCGAACAAATTCCAAGGGTCTGTTTTAAGATTTCCTAGAACTGGTTTTGGCTGATATCTAATGCAGCCACCTATGTACTCTGCTTTTGCGGGGTTACCTTCCGCGTTCGCAGAGTGTAGTGTCTCTTGATCTCTGCATTCGCGCAGGTAGTCTCTGCGTTCGTGGAGTGTATGTGGTTCCTTCTCCACTTTCGCGGATAGGCACTCCACATTCGTGGATAGGCACTCCATGTTCAATGAGTGTTGGGCTTGTCTAGTCTCCGCGTACGCGGAGCATTAAAATGCCGGAAACAGTGTTATATTTAAAAAAAATGGGTTTTTCCATTTTCCACCATTTTCAATACTCTAAGATTGGTTTTTTAAGAAAATCTTCAAAGTTTTTCAAGGAATGATCATAGGGTAACGTTTTCCTAACTTATGTTTTCAATTCGCATTTTTAACTTAGAAATTGGAGGTTTTTAATTGAAGAAATTAAGGTTTTCTCTGGCTCTGATTTCCAATAGTAAATTGGTGATTGTGACCTCATTTTAACGCTATTTCCAAAATGGTTTTCACCATTCAAATCCTTATTTCTTGAGAAACGTTTTCAGTTTTTGATTTTCAGATTCCAGGCAGTTTTTTTGGCATGGGATTTCTTAACCATTTTACCCTTTTCGTCCAGATTGCTTGATTTTGGTGTCATTAGATTCATAATGTGATTGTGATGCTATATTTGACTTGATTACGGTGATTTGGAGTATCGTAGAAAAGGGAAAGGCTTGGTTTTGGTTTCGGTTTCATTTGAGACTTCCACTGAGGTAAGTGGACTTCAAACTTTTTGTTAAGTATGATTGAACCTTGTATTCTCCTATGTGTGTAGATTTTAGGTGAAATGTTGCATGAAATGTGTTAGGATTGTACTTTCGTAGGCTTTGATCATGGGATATCCGATTGGGCATTAGTAAATGTTGCAAACTCTTGTCTTGTGAATCAAATGGGCATTAGGAATGGGCATTAGTACATGTGTTTGATTTCTTTCAAAGGTAGGCATGTTTCAAACAAAAGGTTTTTTTATAGAAATAACCATTAGTACTGAACGTCATGAACAAGGTTTGATCTATCATAGAACATCCACGGACAGATTTCATTCTTTGGCCAAAGGATTTAAAGTAGAATTCACTGAAAGATTTATCTTCATGAATGTATCTTCAAAATTATCACAACAAATGGTATTATAACTAAAAAAGATTTGATTGTTCACTTTTTCTTTGTTGAGAAAAGTTTCTTTAAGAGAAGAGTTCATGAGAATTCAATCTAACTTTAAGAGAAGAATTTCTTTGACGAATTTCCTTTGTTTTATTGGTTGAACTTTGTCCCGTCTAGTATTCTCAGAATTAGGGGATGAGATTTAATTCTTGATTTGGTTGAAGGTATTGGTATTCTCCTGGGTGCACATTTTGACCTCAGTAGTATCTTTCTTATCCATATTATTGCCGTTGGGTGTTGATGATGTGTGGCTCGTGTCATTGTCATTGTTTATCCTTTATCCTTGGTGTAAGATAAGAAAAAAAAATTAAGAATTACAAAAAAGTAGATTTAAAAGTTCTTTATGTTGCTTCTTCATTTGAAGTCCAGTAGAATAACTATGTTTCTGCAGTTGAATTGCTTGTTCATTAGTATAGTAAAAGTATCTAGATATTAATCAAAGTGGGTTCATAAAAGGGAGACTAATCTCGAAAAAACATCCTATTAGCTCAAAAAATCATCACTGATATCAGCAAAAGTAACAAGGGTGGCAATATGGTGATGAAACTCTTCGTGAGAAAAGTACATAATTGAGTCTTTTGGGAATACTTGAATAGAACTTTCAAGAAACTACGCTTTGGAGAACAATGGACTAACCTGTTTCACTTAGTAACTAAGCAAGTAATGAAACAATACACACAAATGAAACATATCGATATATATCTTAGCTACTCGACATGGCTATAGCTACAATTTAAGCTGCAAACCTAAATGAAAAATATGTCCACACTTTAACTTAGCAATGGATCTGCTATTATTGTCGATAACCACCTCATAGCAAATGGAGCAATCCAGAGCATCCATGTTATTATTGTGAAATGAATAACTAGAAAGAAAAATTGGAGATGGAAAGAAGTTTGCGATTATAGATTTAGTTCTGAAAAGTTTGATGAATAAGTGTATGCAGTTTGCACAATTGTTCTCTAAAGAATTGTTTTTACAGTCATAATATTCATCAAACTTGCCAAAACTGAATCTACAATCACAAATTCCTTTCCATCTCAATTTTTTTTCTAGTTATTCATTTCCCATTAATAACATGGATGCTCTGGATTGCTCCATTTGCTTGGAGGTGGTTATCGACAATAATAGCAGGTCCATTGAGAAGTTAAAGTGTGGACATGTTTTTCGTTTAGGTATGCAGCATAAATAGTGGCTTTAGTCATGTCGAGTAGCTAAGATATATATTGTTATGTTTCATTTGTGTGTATTGTTCCATTACTTGCTTAGTTGCTTAGTGAATCAGGTTGGTCCATTGTTCTCCAAAGCCTAGTTTCTTGAGAATACTATTCAAGTATTCCCAAACTACTCAACTGTATAGTTTTCTCATGAAGAGTTTAATCACTACATTGCCACCTTTGTTAATTTTGCTGATGTCACTATGATTTTTTTACCTAACAAGATGTTTTTTTAGATTAATCACCCTTTTATTAACCCACTTTGATTTTTAGAAATAATCATGGGAAAAATACTAGAGATTATGGTGTTGAGGATTTTGAATGATAGATTGTAGAGGCTTATGGGTCTAATATTTGAAAAGCTTCAAGGAAGATCAATCTTGTAATGGCTTCAAAGGTCATATTCGGCATTCTCTATAAAATTACCATTTTGTCCTTCTCGAAAGATGCTCTGGGTCATTTCTAGTTGAGTTTAAATGTTAGATTTTGAAAACTGTAATGACCTCGAAGGTCATTTTCGGATTCTTGACAAAATTACTATTTTACCCTTCTCGAGAGTTCCCTTGGGTCATTTTGGTTGAGTCTAAAATTCGGATTTCGAAAACCTTGTAAAAAAAGTTGGTGTTTTGCTAAAGAAAGTGTTTTTAAAATCTTAAAGTTGGAAATTTCGAGTTTTTAGGGTATTTTGAGTTTCGAGCGTTGAAATTCAATTCTATCGATTTCATCAGCTCCGAAATACAGAATCTACTTTGGGAGGACTTAAAGAAATGAACTTAGAGTTAAAACAAAGATTTTTAAGCCAAAGTTACATTTTCAAGGTATTTTGGATCATAGTTTGACTTTAGTCAACATAAGATGTTTGGAAGCTCTAATAGGATTTTCGACAGTTCCAGTGGTTTCGGGTGGTGAAACTAACGCTAGAAATGGTCTCCTTGTAATTTTTAAAGCTTTCGAGGATAATTTGGGTATTTTTAGTTTTAACTAATTTCTTTGAGTTATATTTGGTTTTGGGCCAAAAAGGCCTCAAACTCGAATTCCATTGATTCCATTAAGTCTGAAACGTTATTCTTGTAGGATTCCATGTCTGATTTGTGTTCACAGGGTTCCTAACAAATCCCGAGGGTCCGTTTCGATATTTTCTATAGCTAGTTTTGCTGATCTCTAGTGCAGCCTCCTATGTACTCTTCGTTCGCGGGGTTACCCTCTGGGCTCGCGGTGTGTAGTGTCTCTTAACCTCCACATTTGCGGAGGTGGTCTCGCGTTCGCGGAGTGTATGTGGTTCCTTCTCCGCATTCGCGGAGTGAAACTCCACGTTCGTGGAGTGTTGGGCTGGTCTGGCCTCCGCATTTTCATGTGCTGATCCGCGTTTGCGGAGCATTAAATGCCTAAAATAGTGTTATATATTAAAATAGCGGGTTTTGCCATTTTCAACACTCTAAGCTCGATTTTTTAGAGATTCTTCAAAGTTTTTCAAGGCATGATTATTGGGTAACGTTTTGCTAACCTAAGTTTTCAATTCCCATTGATTAAATTGTATTTTCAACTTAGAAATTGGAGTTTTTGATTGAAAAAATTAAGGTTTTCTCCGGCTTTGATTTCCAACTGTAAATTGGTGATTGTGACCTCATTTTAACTCCATTTTCAAAACGGTTTTCACTGTTGTAATCCATATTACTTGAGAAACATTTTCATTTTTTGATTTGCAGATTCTGAGCAATTTTTTTGGCATGAGATTTTTGACCATTTTACCTTTTTTTCCATATTGCTTGATTTTGGTGTCATTAGATTCGTAATGTGATTGTAATGCTATATTTGACTTGATTACGGTGATTTGGAGTATCGTAGAAAAGGAAAAGGCATGGTTTTGGTTTGATCTACTAAGGCAAGTGGACTTCTAACATTTTGTTAAGTATGATTGAACCTTGTATTCTTCTATATGTGTCGATTTTGGGTGAAATGTTGCATGAAATGTGTTAGGATTGTACTTTCCTAGGCTTTGATCCTGGGATATCTGATTGGGCATTAGTAAATGTTGCAAACTCTTGTCTTGTGAATCAAATGTGGAATTCTCGTTAATTGGTCAAATTTTGAAATTACTTGATGTTGGTATTGAAAATTATGTTGTGAATACTTGAGGACATGGATTATTCAGAATTGATTATTGAGACAAATGATTCATGTGGACTTCTTGCATATTCTTATTCTCGTGACATGGTTATTGTGCGATGATTACATGCTTTGCTTGATGTCCCATTGATGATGAAATGCCGAAGAGAAATGGTTTTGGCTAGAAAAAAAAATGAAAAGAAAAGGTGAAGGAAAGTGGTTTCGGCTAGAAAAAGAAAGAAAGAAAAGAAATGAAAAGCCAAAGGGAAAGGTTCTGGCTAGATATGAAGTAAATGCCGAAGGAAAATGGCGGATATATGATCCATGTGAGGCCTACATGGGTTTAGTTTTGATACGATCAACGATTGTATATCGTTGGATAAACATGCATCATGATTATTTGACATTGCATCATATTGCTTACATTTCATAGCATTCACTCCATTTCATACCATTCCTTCTTTATGATATTGTATGTGCTACGTGTTACGGATAAATTGCCTTGATCTTGTGCGGGCATAAGATGGAAGTTATGAAAAGACTGTATTAAATGTTGATAACTTGGCATGGTAAATTAAGTAGAAATGATTATGTGGACACTGTGAATGCTAATGACATTGATAAATTATTGTACTGCTTGACTCTGGAATCTAGTTGTATATTCTGAGATAATGTCCTATGATATGTTAGTGTGTGTGTGTGTGTATATATATATTTATAAACCCATTTGTAATGAAGACCCCTGCTCTGCTTTCAAACTTTCCAACTGCATGTGAGTAAACTCCTACACGCTTTAGGGCAGTCTAACCCACAGGCTGCAAGCACCAGCTTGCTGGCAGAACGAAAGACTTGAAGCGGATAGCTGGAAACTGGCATTTCCACTAGATATATCTCAATGGCTGCAAGGGCTTACCTTGGCGCTCCTACTGTTAGAACTCCAACTGACAAGGGAACTACAGTGGAAGACCTCAACACTTCCACTATCCGAAAGCCTTATCATTGGAAGGAAACTGCACGATTAGCAATGAATAAGATCAATCCTCCATATTCTTCTCTTCGGCATAACAGGTAAGCAGCATAATACAACAGTAGACCAATCCACTAACAGCGGTACACACTAAGTCAGTATAAGTCAATACAGGAAGGGTACACGAAATAGACAACTATTTACTAGGCTAAGGTAGTAGTTTTTTCATCTTCCCTTTATTTGACTTTACCCTAGTGGAAATTCACTTTTGAAAGTTACAAAGGTTATTAGTGAAGAGGTTTATAAAAGTGACAAGCTTAGTGGAAAGCTCTTATCTTATGAGGAAAAGCTAAGTATGCCCGAGTAGTCTTGATATTGGTTGTTTCATCAGTTTTATACTAACAAGCAAGCTTCGGCGACCGATATATATATGTATGTATGTATATATTTTTGTTGCGCTGGGATTTTTCTGAGTGAGGTGTGTATAGTTCGGCAGTATGTGGTTAGGTGGATAGGAGTGTTTATGTTTTTCAATGCTTTACTCTGGCTTAGTTTTCAGTTGCTGAGTACCGTGTTATTTGGTGCTCACCCCTTGCTATATTTTTATAGGTTGTGAGCCCGGTACCATCTAATAGATCTTCCCATTTACAGGGTTGAGCTTTTGGATCCCTTGTGAGGTAGCTGCTTGTTTCTTTAATAGACCTTCGAGGATTTAGTTTTATGTTATATTCTATTTGAGAACTAGACATTGAGACTTGTATTACCATTTGTGTATTCTTATTATTAGAGGCTTGTGCATGTGACACCAGTTCTGGAATAGTTGAATTTTGGTTTCCCTTATGATATCTATTACTTTAGACTGTTTTATCTTTTGCTCTTTTTATTGTTCTGGGTTGTTCGGGTCTGGCTGACTCACCTTGGTAGGTTAGGTGAGTGTTATCACACCCAAATTTCGGATGATGACAAAAACCTTGTCAAGAGTTGGATCTTTCTAAAAAAAGAGATTTTAAAGGCTTAAAGTTTGAAATTTTGAGTTTTATGGTCATCTTGAGTTTTGAGTGTCAAAATGCAATTCCGTCAATTCCACCAGCTTCAAAATGCGGAATTTGGTCTAGGAGAACTGAAAAAATTGAATTTGGAGTTTAAATAGAGATTTTGGACCCAAAGTTGCATTTTCAGTTGAATTTGGATCATAGTTTGACTTTGGTCAACATTCGGAGTTAGGAAGTTCAAATAGGAATTCCAACAATTTCAGTGGTTTTGGGTTGTGAAACTAACATTGGAAATGGTCTCGTTGTAATTTTTAAAGTTTTCGCGGGTAGTTTGGATATATTGAGTTTTAACTAGTTTCTTTGAGTTATATCAAGTTACAGGCCAAGGAACTTGAATTCCGATGGTTTCACTGAGTTTGGGATGTCATTTTTAGTAGGGCTGCAAATCTGCTTTGTGTTTGCAGGGTTTTGAATGAACCCCGAGGGTCCGTCCCTTGTGTGCAATAGCTAATTTGGACTGCAATCGAGTGCAGTCACTTTAATGCTCCATGTTCGCGGAGTTGTTTTCCACGTTCGCAGAGGATTATCCTCTTTGACCTTCATGTTCGCATAGGATGTCTCCGCGTTTGCAGAGTGTTAGGCTGTTTGGCCTCTGCGTTGGGAGACACTCTGCGTTCGTAGAGTGCATGTGATGCCTAAAATAGTGTGTTTAAATAAAATGTCGGGTTTCATTATTTTTCACCATTTTAAACATTCTAAGCTTGATTTTGGAGAGATTTTTCAAGGATTTCCAAGTCAAGAATTTTTGGTAACGTATTTCTAACTTATATCTTTAATTTATATTGATTAGTTCATGATTTTAACATCAAAATTTGGGTTTTATATTGGAAAATTTGATGTTTTCATGAACATTAGTTCTTGATAGAAAAGTGATGAATTGGAGCCCATTTCAAGCTCTTTTTTGAAACGGTTTTCACCATTAGATTACTTATTACTTAGGGAATATTTTCATGTAAAAATTTTCAGATTTCGGGAACCTTTTTCAGTATGAGATTTTTTTGAACATTTTGCCATTTTCATCCAAATTGCTTCATTTTGATGTCATTCGTTTTGTAATGTGGTTGTGATTCTATATTTGACTAGATTGTGGTGATTTGGAGTATTATAGAAGGGGAAAATGCATGGATTTGACTTGATTGAGACTTCAATTAAGACAAGTGGACTTCTAACCTTTTATTAAGTATGATTAAACCTTATATTCTCATATATGCGTGGATTTCAGAGAATTGTGGCATGAGATGGATTAGAATTATACTATTATAGGCTTTGATCATGGGATTTCAAATTGGGTAATTGTAAGTGTTGTGAATCCTTGATGTGTGTGATAATTGAGAATTTTTTATACTTGTGACCTTATGGATTACCTGATAATGATACTGAGGTTGTATACTTGTGATGATATTGAGATTGTGATTATATTGTAATTTTGATGATATCAAGATTGTGTATATTGCATTCACTTTTACTTGTGCATTGATACTTGTGATGGCTATAGCCTAGAAATGTGCATGGTAACATGTGTATTGGTGGCCAAGGTTTCTATTGGTCGATTATTAGCCGAGATTTTTGTCGGCATGCCGAGGTAATATTTCGGTAGACAATATGGCCGAGGTTTCTACCGATCGTGTTAGCATTGGCCGAGGTTTACCGGCAATGTTCATAGATACATGGTTCATGTGAGTCCCCCATGGGTTTCCGTCTGAGTTTATCAGCGAATGTGTATCGTAGGAAAAGCATGCATCATGATTACTTGACACTGTATCGCATTGTTTGCATTCCATAGCATATACTCCATTTCATATCATTCCTTTCTTAAAGTTGTTATATGTGCTACTTGTGATGTGTAGAATGCTTTGAACCTTGTACATTGTTGAGATTAAACTATTGAAAGGTTGTGATATATGTCAATGACTTGAACATTGTACGTCGTGAAGATTAGACTATTGGGATACTGTGTTATGAGGCCATTACCACTTATATTACTGATAGACAATTATACTAATGAATTTTGGGAATCAGTTGAATATATTTGAGATATTATTCCATAGTGTGTATATATATAAATATTGTTGTTGTGTTGAGACATTTCTGAGTGCAAGTGTGTAGTTTGGTGGTATACATTTTTTGTAGGTTGTGAGCCCGGGCCCTCTTGATAGATTTTCCTATGTCAGGATCGAGCTTCTGGATTTCTTGAGAGGTAGTTGCTTATTTCTTTGGCAGACCTTTGAGAATGCTTTATTATGTTCTGTTCTATTTCTGAATTGGACTTTGAGACTTGTAACTTCTTTTGAATGTTATTATTAGAGGCTTGTACGCATGACACCAGGTTTGGGATGGTTTTAGTTCAGTTTCCTTATGCTTACCTACTATTTTAGACTGTTCTATCTTCCACTTTTATTATTATATTAGACTATCCAGGTTTAGGCTGACTCGCCTTGGTGGGATAGGTGAGTGTCATCATATTCGAATTTTGGGTTGTGACAATTTGGTATCAAATTCCAGGTTTGTAGGTTTCATATGTGTATAAGCCCAGTCTAATAGAGTCTTGAAAATCAGTGCGAAGACGTCTATTACTTATCTTTGAGAGGCTATGAAGACTATTAGAAAATTCTCTTTTATTTCTTTCTATGTAGGTTCTTATTTAAGTGTTGAGTGGTCGTGTGTCCTTTTGACAGATGACGAGGACTAGATCCACAACAGCTACTGGACGACCCTGAGATTGCTATTGAGACCCCAGCTAGGGGTAGAGGCTGAGTCAGAGCCAGGACGATGAGCAACACCAGCTAGAGACTAGTAGCATGGTATCTCCCTTGAGCCAACTATAGAGTCTAGAGAGGAGCAGGTTTTTCCTAAATATGCTACAATACCACTACTATGTGATACACTTTTGAGGGTTTTGAGTGTGCTTGAGACTATGGGGTAGGCAGGTAGCCCAACTGACATACTAGGTACATCTCGACACAAGTGAATGTTCAACTTCTGGATCAACAGCAAGCTCTTGAGACCTCGATACAGGGAGGGCAGTCACCAGCAACACCTATTGTTAAGGTTCCTCTAGCACCTATTGTTGATGTTCCTCCAGCAACTGCCTTGACCGATCATGAGCAGCGTAGATATAAGAGATTCAAGAAGAAAGACCGATCTTAGCTCAGGGTGGGGAGACTAGGGATGCATAATTGTAGAGAGCTACTTGAGACTATTAGGCTAGCAAAAACTAATGGTGTTTGGTATGTTACTCTCCAGCTCCTAGACCAGCTAGGGAGTGGTGGACTTATTCTGAGTCTTTTCTAGTTGGGTCTCCTCCGATGACTTGGGAGATGTTCTTCGATGCTTTCTATGATAGATTCATGCCTTACAGTGTCAGGGAGGATTGTCGTCTGAGATTTGAGAGTCTGAGGCTGGGTACTATGTCAGCTTCAGAGAATGAGATTCAGTTCTTCCAGTTAGCTCGACATGCTACCACCATCCTTCCTGTTGAGGCAAAAGAGTTCACCGATTCGTGAGGGAGTTAATGTGTTCTATCAAGAAGTCAGTGTTTTGGGTGTCTAAAGATGGAGCCACATTTTAGTCGGTGGTTAGTACCACTAAGAAGGCAAAGCTCATAGAGCGAGATGAGTTTGGGGACCCCAAAAGGGTTCGTACGTCCAGTCAATTCACAGGTGCCTCATCTGGAGGTAGAGGTATAGCCAGAGAAGGTAGACCATTTCAGCGTTATGGGGTTTATGCAGCACTATCAGCATCTAAGGGAGGAGGGGGTCCTCGTTATTCTTACAGTTCGGGCCAAAGTTCTTCTACTTCACAGTAGAGGCCTGCAGGTTGAAGTGGCTATAGTATTCCTCATGTTCCTTCACAGCAGTCGTCCACCTCTAGATCATGTTTTGGGTGGGGGTCTTCAGACCATCTGGTTTGGCAGTGTCCCATGCAAACTCATACTGGACCCCACCGCTCATACACCACAACACCAGTCAGAGATCCGACACCATTAGCTCGATGTACCGCTCCACATACTAGGGGATAAGGTATAGGTCATGCCAATAGAGGTGGACATACTAGAGGTAGAGGAGAAAGTGATGCCCCCACATATTCTAGTGGTAGAAGGGCAACTTCCATTAGTGGTGGATGGGGAGGTCCATGTTATGCTTTACCAGGTAGACCCGAGGCTGAGGCCTCTGATGCTGTTATCACAATTATTATTTCGATTTTCCATCGCTTTGCATCTGTGTTATTTAATCCTGGCTCCACTTATTCATATATGTCTGCATATTTCTTATTGGGGTTTGATTTGCCATGTGATAGTATGTCTGTGCTTGTTTATGTTTCGACCCTAATAGGTGAGCCTTTAATAGTGGATCAGGTGTACTGATCTTCTCTTGTGACTTTGGTAGGTTATGCGACTTAGGTGGACATGATTATACTAGATATGGTAAATTTTGATGTTATTTAGGTTTAATATGCTATCGTCGTATCATGTTATTCTTGACTATTGTGCTAAGACTGTGACCTTTGTCATGCTAACTAGACCAAGGATAGAGTGGACAAGTTCGAGGGGTTATTATCCTAGTAAGGTTATTTGCCCAAAAGTTGATTTATAGAGGGTGTCTGGCTTATTTGGTATTTATTCGTGTGATACTATTGCTGAGCCACCTTTCATGGATTCTATTATTGTGGTTTGTGAGTTTCTAGATGTATTTCCTAATGATCTACCAGGAGTCCCTCCTGACAAGGATATTGACTTTGTTATAGACGTTGAGCTAGGAACTAAGCCTATCTCTGTCGCTCCATATTGTAAGGATCCAGCTGAGTTGAAGGAGCTAAAAGAGCAGCTCTAAAATTTATTGAGCAAGGGGTTTATTCGCCCTAGTATTTCACTTTGGGGTATCTTGGTCTTATTTGTGAAGAAAAATGATGGTTCCATGAGGATGTGTATCCATTATCGGTAATTGAACAAGGTGACTATTAAGAATAAGTACCCACTTCTTCGTATTTATGATTTGTTTGATCAACTTTAGGGATCAGCGTTGTTCTCGAAGATTGATTTGAGATATAGGTACCATCAGCTACGAATTCAACCTTCAAGTATTCCTAAGACAACCTTCCAGACCAGGTATAGCCATTATGAGTTTCTTGTGATGTCTTTTGGTTGATTAATGCTCCTATAGCATTCATGAAGTTGATGAATGGGGTGTTCCGTCCGTATTTGCATTCATTTGTGATAGTATTTATTGATGATATCTTGGTTTATTTTAAGACCAAGAAAGATCATGTGAAACACCTGAGGATTGTGCTCCAGAGGCTTAGAGAGGAGAAGCTTTATGCAAAATTCTCCAAGTGTGAGTTTTGGTTGAGTTCCAAAGCATGCTTGGGCATTTGGTGTCTAAGTAGGGTATCCGGGTTTATCCAGTGAAGATTGAGGCCGTTTAGGGTTGGACTAGGCCCACCTCAGCTATAGATTTTCGCAGCGTTGTGGGTTTAGCTTGATATTATCGTTGTTTTGTGCAAGGTTTCTCTACTATTGTAGCTCCACCGACTAGGCCCACTCAGAAAAATGTAATATTTCATTGGTCCGATGATTGTGAAGAGAGCTTCCAAAAGCTAAAGTTATTGATGACTACTGCTCCTATCTTGACCTTTTCAGAGGAAGGTGTTGATTTCACTTGTGATGCTTCAGGGGTGGGGTTAGGTGGAGTGTTGATGTAGAGAAGGAAGGTGATTATCTATGCTTCGAGGCAGTTGAAGACCCATGGGAAGAATTATCCCACTCATGATTTGGAGTTGGCGATAGTAGTTTTTGTGTTGAAGTTGTGGCGTCACTATCAATATGGAGTCCATTATGAGATCTTTACTGGCCATCGTAGCTTATAAGATATTTTCAGCCAACGAGATATGAATTTGAGGTAAAGAAGATGGATTGAGCTCCTGAAAGACTATGATTTGACTATTCTCTATCATCCTGGGAAAGCCAGAGTTGTAACTGATTCATTGAGTAGGAAGGCTTCTAGCATGAGAAGTCTTGCTGCTATCCGGGTAGAGGAGCGGCCCTTGGCTAGAGATGTTCAGAGATTGGCCAATGGGTTGGTGAGATTACAACTTTCGAATAGGGGTGGAGTGCTTACTTTCATAGGGGCCCGCTCATCCTTGATAGATTAGATTCATGAGAGGCAGTTTGAAGATGAGAAGTTGTGTATCATTCGAGTCAAGGTGGGTAGAGGTGAAACTAAGGAAGTGGTACTTGATTCTGATAGTGTTTTGAGGATTGGGAGTCGCATTTGTGTGCCCAAGGTGGGTGATTTGATCAGATTGATACTTGAGAAGGCTCATTGCACCAGGTATTCCATTCATCCAGGAGCAGCAAAGATATATAATGACTTGAGCCAGCACTACTAGTGGTGTGGCATGAAGAAGGATATATCGAAGTTTGTGGCTAGGCATTTGACATGCCAGTAGGTCAAATGTGAGCATCTGAGACCATGTGGTGAGTTACAGAGGATGTCCATTCTCGAGTAAAAGTGGGAACACATTCCTATAGATTTTGTGGTAGGTTTGCCTTCTATAGTTGGTGGCTTTGATTCTATATGGGTGGTGGTGGACCGATTGACTAAGTCTACCTATTTCATTTCGATCAAGGTGAGGTACACATCAGAGAGGTTGGCTCAGCTGTACATTAGCCAGATTGTAAGGCTTCATAGAGTTCTTATTCAGACAATGGTTTATTGTTTGCATCCTCCTTCTGGAGAGACTTATAGCATGGTTTAGGTACCCATTTGGATATAAGTACAACTTTTCACCCTCAAACCGATGGGTAGTTTGAAAGGACCATTCTAAGTGTTAGAGGATATGCTACGAACATGTGTCATTGATTTTGGTTTCAGATGGGATTAGCACTTAGTCTTGGCGGAGTTTGCTCACAACAATAGTTGCCATTCCAGCATTCAAATGGCCCCCTTTGAGGCTTTGTACGATCGGAGGTGTAGATCGTTTATTGGATGGTTTGACTCAGTAATGGTGGAGAGCATGGGTACAGAATTGCTGAGAGAGGACCTAGAGCGGGTGTGGTTGATTCAGAGTTGGTTAGTGGTAGCTCAGAGTCGCCAAAAGAGCTACCGACAGGCGGATTCGACCTTTGGTATTCATGGTTGGTGACAGGGTATGGTTAAAGGTCTTACCCTTGAAGGGTGTTATAAGGTTCGGTAAGAAAAGTAAGCATCTCAAGGGGGCAGCCTGGAATTATTTCCTTTGATAATAGCCTGATCCCTTATTGATACATTTTTCTTGCTACTGATATTGTACTTTGAGTTTTACACTTACAGGTTTATATATGGAGTCCAATGTGGATTTTCACATACAAGATTAGGTAAAAAAGGTTGTCTGATGAGATTGAACTAATGATGAAGAATATTGAAAACTCAAAGTTGTATGCTGGAATGCGCTTAGATCTCGAACCAAATGAATCTCTCAACAACACTTGTTTCACGTTTTGGGCTCCCATTCACATGTTCAGGTGGTAATCTTTGCTTTGGGAAGCATCAAATACAGTTATCGTTTGCAGTTTCAGCTTGTCATTATTCTCCTACTAAAATGAGATTTTTCCAATTAGATTGGCAATATAGAGACATATGATCCTGCTATGTCTCAAGCTGATATCGTAGTTTACAAGAAACTAGGTCTTGAGCTCTTGACCATTAAATGAAAATTGCAAGAGGCCAGTCCAGAGACGGACATTGTTCTACATGCCCTATCCTTATCATTTTCTTATGGGCAACCTGCTGAAAGCAAACTGGTCTTCTTCTTGTATGAACCAATTTGTTCTGTTGACAAACTCATTTAAGAATGTGTTGCCCGTTATTGTTCCAAAGATGTTTAACAAGGAAACAATTCAACGTCTAGAGAGAAATCTCCTTTCACAACAAAGTTCGAAATAAAACGTAGCTTTGACATGATGTATACTCATGCGTTCGCAAGATTTGATTGGCATTTCTTTGACGTGGATCCCAACGTTGACATGGAAACTTGGCAACCTGGTAGTGTATTTCTTTCTATCTTGATTGAAGTTTGTTGGTTGGTCTTACGACACTCGCACTAACCGTGTGTTTTTATTTTCAGAGACTGAATATATAGCATGTCGCAAAAGAGACAAATCTTGGTTGGATATGCAAAGGTATATACTTCCAATCAGTATGTATATTATTGATTTCCTTATTTATACATGTGATGTGAATCATTTAACTTCTACTTTTATCTTGTGGATCGTTTAAAAAACAATTTTTGAAAAAAAATAACGCAAACCAATTTATCTAGGCTGGAACGGGCACAATATTTTGTTAAACATCATGGGCCTCGCCATTTATGATGTAACTCGGCTCCTCCTCCTACAGGTTGGATTAAGTTAAACATTTGTGGAATTGATAGAAAAGGTGATCTGCCAGGACGATATAGTGGCATCTTCCAATGTGAAACTGGAATGTGTTTAGGTAGGTATAATGGTATCACTGATGTTGTAGACAATGTGATTGCTGGACTGGAGGCTTTGTGGAATGGGTTGGCCAGATGCGCGAAAGGAAAGCCGAAGGCACAGAAGTTGATAATGGAGTAGGATAATGTTATACTTGTCTAGTATGTCAATGGTCACCCTGAGCCAAATGAGATAACAGAATGCAGGCTGAAAGAAATTTCCAACTTGCTGGAAGGTATAACTTGTTCAATTTATCATGCGTATGAAGAAGCCAATAACGCTGCTAGAGACTTGTCCCTAAGAGATAGCTCTATCTGTTTTACTTGAGGAGTTCAGGTAAAGCTTTTCAACTATTATTAGGTTGTTTTTCTTTGGAGGAGGGGGGAGACTGTGTGTGACAAATTTTATAGAGCCTTAAAACATTGATGTATAAGTTGTCAAGATAATTTACTTGTTATCTTCTGTTTATTTGTGCTTTTGAATATTTAATGTTTAAAAGTCGTTTGATAACTATATATGCAAAATGAACAACTATTAATTACTTTCTATTCATTTGTCAAGTTGGTCAAATTGATTAATCATTTCTCTTTTTGCAATTGTATATGTCACTTTTAAATATATGTTAATTAATCCAATACATGTTTTTGACAATATTTATATTATTTTTACAAAATTATACTAATTGACATGGAATATACACGTGTTCATAACTAGTATTATCAAACGTCGGAAGATCCTAACCTCAAAGTTGGATTATCATTTTACCCCTATATACTAAATCAAACATTTAATTAAATATTTATTTAATTAAATGTTAAATAGTGTGTATATTATATCATCATCATTATTATTATTATTATTATTATTTTATCCCTATACTAAATCAAACATTTAATTAATTAAATAGTCAATTTAATTAGCTCAAGGCTGAATAGTACCTTAGGCAAAAGTTAAAATACCAATATATATATATAAATATTATTAATGAATTGAGAATATTTGAACAGTTGAAAAAATTAAATTAAACTAAATACCTTAAACATTAGAGAAAATGGCGAGACAAACATTAGTTAATGAGAGCAATAAGGTAGAGATTTAAGTTGTACGCTAATCAAATGACAGTAGCATTACCTTTATGTTGCTAGAATTTGAAACGTTGTAGATTTCAGTGCATTGAATCTCATTGTTAATGCATGTTATTTTCATTGATAAATATGTAATTCATTTCTCGTAAGCAGTTCTTTACTTCTACACTAGATTAAAATTTAATTAATTAAATATTAAAATTGTAATTATTATTTTAAATCACCAATTGGTCACTGTATCCAAAATGTTGAGAAGCTAAAAATTGAAGAAAATAGTAATTCATATATTAAAAAATATATGCAGACTGTTTTGAAAATATGAAAAAACCAATCATAATAGCATTAAATTGTTTGTGAAAACATATTTCTAAGTTAAATATTCCTATGGTACTATTTGATATTTCTGGAATATATTGTTCAACTGGGAAATAATATAGTATTTACATCATGATAACTAAAATTAATACTTCTTTTAAAAGAGTTTGCACGTCAATCTCCATTAAGTTAAATTCTTTTAATAGCTATTGTCTTATTAAATGATGACGTTTCAAGTCTTCCAAATGATTCATTACACACTGCCCATGTCTCCAGCAACGCACGACACTTTTAATCTTTTTGTGTTGTTATGTTAATGTATTAATCATTGAACATTTTTTTTCTTTAACAAATGATTGTTTGATGTATCGCTCAACCAACTTATGACTGTAAATTATTGCATAAACATACATATACGCATGTATTTATTAAGCAAGTTGTAGTTTGGTTCTTCAAAATTCTTAAATGTTAAAGAAACGTGTATATATACAATGTAACAATTATCATTTTGAGAAAAAAATTATAATATTAAATAGAGCTACACGTGCAACGCACATGCCAGAGACTAGTATATCTAAATAAAAGGGAATATGAGATGTCTTACGAAAAATTTAAACAATCTCGAGAAGAAACAAAGAAAAATGATTACAACGAGGAAAACCCAAGACTTAACAAATTAAACATCACAGGACCTCTACTTTTTTTAGACGTGAATTTATAATATTTTTATTAGAAAATGAGCCTTGAACTTTTGAAGAAGCTATGACTTCTTTGAAAGCACAATATTGAAAAGAGATAGCCAATAATGAGATTGAACTCTTAATAATTAATCTTAAAAGGAAAATGAAAGATGACCCCACTATTGACAAATATAAATCATCAAGACTTATCGTTAAAGGATTTAGACAATGTGAGGTTCTAAATTTTATTGATATATACTCAACGATAATTAAAATTACATCAATTCAAATATTAATAGTGTTAGCTACTATGTATGGTAATGTGAAAACAACCTTCTTAAATGGATATTTAAAGAAGAAATCTACTTGAAGTGTTCATGGTTTTCGGGATGCGCCAAATTGTCAATCTTTCTATAATCTAAAACAAGCACCCCAATAATGGCACCCAAAAATTTAATCATACAATATGGTCAAATGATTTTAAAATTAATAAGTGTGATAAATTTATTTACATTAACAACACTCCAAATTAACTCGTCATTGTCAGCTTATATGTGGATTATATGTTAATAACGAGCAATGGGATTGCTATTCTAAATGTTAGTAAGTGTATGCTTGCTAGTAAATTTGATATGAAAGACTTAAGAGTTGTCTATTTAATATTGAGAATTAAGATTCACAAAACTCCCCAAGGCATAGCATTATTTCAATCTCATTACATCAGAATGATGCTTTAAAAATTCAAGTACTAACTCCAAAAGTGTAAAAACACCAATTGATGTGAACCATGATTTTGTTAAGAATAAAGGTGAAAGCCAGTCTCAATTAGATTATGCCAGTGTTGAAAAGTTTGATGTACTTCATGAACTGTACAAGATTAGACATAGCTTGCGCTATAAATAAATTGAGTCGATAAACGAGTAATTTCAACCAAAATCATTGAATGACAATGAAATGAATTGTTAGGTACTTAGAACATATTCAAAACTTTGATTTACATTAAGATAAGTATTGCAACAGTTGTTGAATTATGTAGTGATGCAAATTAGATCACGGGATCAATTGAGACGAAGTCCAGAAGTAAATACATCTTCATCATAGGTGGAGGAACAATGTCTTAAAAATTATCCAATCAAACACGTATTGCCCTGTCACATCCCAAAATACCTCCTAGATGTGACTAGCACCCGCCAACACCATCTGTCAGGGGAACCAAACATCCATACATACATCCAAATTATCTAAGTACTGATACAATAAGTGCAACACTAAACCTTATTACTACTCATAAAAATGAAATAAATATCAAACCAAAATCATATGTTAAGTTACGAAAGAAAAAGATCACTGAATAAAATATCTCTAACCCAAATCCCACAATAAGATCATGGAGCATCTACTGAAGTGACATGAGTTTAACTGTGGGGCATACAAAACCCAAGAAGAAAAACGTAAGCTATATTAGATAGAGTTGAAATGGTAGCCTCCACGAGTAATAGGAAGCACACCTCAGCAATAAAGTCCACATAAATGAACTTATCAGCCACAAGTCTCACCCTCTGCAACAGTAACTACATTGACATGCAAGTAAGGAGTGAGCTATATATAAATATAACCCAGTAAGATCTCTGACTCGCTACTTTAATACCCCTAAAGCAAGAGTTATACAATACATTTGCACAATAGATATACATAAATAATATAAACAAGAATATACTTCATAATGTAAGGCTCAATAAGTTCAAACAAATGTTCAAAAGGTTCACTTCAGGTATCAATTTGATCCATATTTAATGCTTTTTATAACGACAGTGAAGGAAATCAACCTATCTCAATTTGATCCACACTTAATGCTTTTTATAACGGCAGTGAAGGAAATCAACCTATCACCCTGACAAGTCTATGGCAGCATGTGTAATGATCTAAAAGTATGCTATAGCAGCGTGTACAAAATCCCTAACATATTACAGCAGCATAAATATGCCCCTAACATATTACGACAGCTATGTATACCCCTAGTAACCATATCACAATAATGAAGAAAGACATCTAGCATCATTACATATATAACATATAAAAATATTCAATATTCTTCATAAAAATAACACGTGTAGGGCTGATCGAAGGACACTAGTTCTGCCAATCACATGTTTGTCTCAACACATGCACCAACCTGAGAAAATATATTTTTCAAAGTATGTTTGAAAAGCAAGAACTAAAGTCTGAAGTCTCACTTACCTTATTAATGACAAGTGTTCCAACCTTGCAAGGCATAGAACACAAACCAAACAGCCTTCAATGACTTCAATTTATACAAAATAATGGTTACTGGTATCAATGAACTCAAGTCTCAATATCCCTACCTTCAAGTTTAGAGCTAAGCCTTAATATCTAATACCTTAGACTATAAATTAAAAATAAAAGTATCCATAATCTCACTATTAACACTTAATTGGTGAAAATTCTAATGAATATGTTAATGCTCTGTTTCTCCAAACATTACACAAACTCCGTACAATTAAACTAAGGTGAAAACTCCAAAAGCGACTTTAAACAACAATATATATATATATATATATATATATATATATATATATATATATATATATATATATATATATATATATATATATATATATTAAACTAACAAGAGCATACAACAACAAAAAAACTTAATATCTGCATTTATCACCCAAAGAGTGGTATGAAGATCAAGTTAATTTTGTGTATGAACTTCCCCCAGTTCTCCTAAAAGAAGGAAACAAATATGTCCTAATTTTTGTTTTGTTGAAGCGCAATAGAGCAGGAAAAAAAGGTTTCCTCGCCACTTCTTCCTTCTATTTTAAAATTCTTTTAATAAAATTTAAAGTGATTAAAATTACCAATTAACCCTTCATTGAAAATAAGAGTTAGTACATGCCCGCTCTATAATGAACTAGAGTCTAAGTTCATAGCTTTAGACAAGAGTGGTGAAAAAGTTGAATGGCTCCGAATTTCTTAGAAGACATTTTATTTTGGCCCAATTTAATGGCTCGTATATGCATACATTGCAATAGTCAGGTGACAATATAAAAGAGGCAAGGAGCATTATGTATATGTCACGACCCAAAATTGGATCGCGACTAATGAGAATAAAACTAAAGCAAAAATAACACAACACTTAATTTAAATCCCAAAACCTGGATTCATGAGTACAAGAACATCTAAAAGTAGTATGAATGAGTAAATACAAAGCTATCTCAAAAGGAAATACATAGTTTAGAAATAGATAACAATAAGATGAAGTCTAAAAGAAACATTGGTGACTCGAAGTCCAAGTCTTGCCGCTGAATTTGAATATAACAATAACACAAAAGATCAACTACTCTGTGGAAGTCCCTGTGCTCGATTTGCAGGGAGGAAATAGAGTAGGGGTGAGTACACCAAAATATACCCAAAAGGTTCAACCGAGTGGGTAAGAGAAATCAAACTGATAAGTAATAACGAAGAATCCTATCACCTGCAATGAAAGGTTAGCACACAATATATATATATATATATATATATATATATATATATATATGTATATATATATATATATATATATATATATACATATATATATATACACACACATGTATGTATATGTGTATATATGTGTGTATAAGAGCAGAATAAGATAACAGTAGTAATCAATGATGCAATGCCACATGTAATATGTGAATGCAATGCATGGGGTGGAATCACGATCATCTCTGGGGCTGGTGTATAAATGTACCGAGCTAAGGCTACCATGTAGAACCCATGGGGTTCTCATCAGACGATATACCAAAATCTCTCAAGCATCACAATATCTAAATATCTCCCCTGCTACCTCAACGTAGTCAAGGAGTTTTAAAAAGTGGTACTATTTCTCCCTTGCCACCTCAACGTGGTCAAGGGGTTTTAGAAAAGGTGGTACAATTTCTCAAAAGTGGTACTTCTCACCCTTGTTACCTCAGCGTAGTCAAGTGATTTTGTAAAAAGTGATACAGTATCTCAACCTTGCCACCTCAGGGTGGTCAAAAGGTGGTATATATGCATTATGAGATGAATGCATGTCAATGTCACAATATCAAGATACATAACAACAATATAGAAGAAACCTATATGTAACCATCGTAGAAACAGGGAAAATAATATCAAGAGTCACAATTGGTACCACAAGTCATTAATACGTCTCAAATCACCATACTCTCATCAATAACCAAGTATACTGATGATACCTGACTTCACAAGTCCCAAAATATGTATATGATTCCCAAAAGTATCTCAAATACCATCCAATAACCACAAAACATCCCAAATGATATCACAAGTCTCATATTATCACAATGACATCCAAACTATCTCAAATCTCAAGAGTATATCTCAATTCACCAATAGCATCATAATTACTCTAGTTCCAAATATATCACATATTGCATTTTAATCAAAATACTATCATATCAATCCAAATACTCATGATGCAATCTAAATCTTACAATTATTACATAAGCAATCCAATAACTCAAATCAGTTCCAAAAAGGTTAGCCAAACCTACCTCGATACCGAAATTGCACTCGAACTGTGCTTTCGGTAGCTCTAAGCCTAAAAAATGATCTCGAATCACCCAATCGCTATCAAGAATATATCATACGCGTCGAGAGATTGAATTTTGATACCCATATTGGCATGAATTAAGCTTAGGGACAAAATGCTCAAAATTAGGGCTAAAATTAGAAGTTTCCAGATCTAGAAATTAACTCAAGAATATGATTCTACGCGAGAGAAGGAGTTTGAGGGTGAAAATCCCACTAAAATTGAGCTTAAACTGAGGGAGAAATCAACAATTAAAGTTTTCAATTCATAGGCAAGAAAAACTCAATTTCCAACATTCAAAATCACGAAACTCACGACAAAATCAAGATAAAGGTAATGGAAATTAATTAATTTAGAGAAAGAGTTTTTCACAAAAAGCCTTGTCAAAATCGCCCCAAAAAAGCTTGAAAGTGATGAAAATTGTGAAAAATGGGGTTTTTACATTTAAAAACGGTTCAGAAAAGGATAATTCTCTGCCAACGCAATGGGCCTCCGCAAAGCGGAGAGGAATGCTGAAAGAACTCCGCGAACGCAGAGATGGGTCCCGCGAATACGGAGAGAGGGTCGTTGATGCTCTACAAATGCGAACTAGAGCTCCACGAATGCGGAGGTCAAAATTTCCAGACCTCCGCAAATGCGGTCTGCTCTTCTGCAAACGCGGAGTACAAAGAGGGGATGCACCAAAAACCAGAAAATCAGCCAAATGCGAAGCTCAGAACGGACCCTCGGGGTCCATTTGGAAACCAATATACACAAAACAATATGTATCCATACCAGAAATGGCAATTCAGACTCAATGAAATTATCAGAATTTGATTTCGAGGTCTCCTTGACACAGTTATCGATAAAACTGAATAAAACTAGTTTAAAACTCAATATACCAAAATTGCCCTCGAAAACTCCAAAATTACAAAAAAGCCATTTCTAACGTTAGTTTCACCATCCAAAACTACTGAAAATATTGGAATTTTAATCCGAGCTTCCAAACTCCGAATATTGACCAAAGACAAATTTCGGTCCAAAAAGAATTGAAAAATGCAAATTTTGATCCCAAATATTCGTTTTAACTCCAAATTTAGTTCTGTAACTTATCCTAGATCAGATTCGACATTTTAGAGCTAATAGAATTGACGAAATTCTGATCCGACACTCGAAACTTAGATTGGTACAAAAAGTCACCTTTTCAACAACCTAAGCTTCCAAAAATGCCAAAACTCATATTTTCCACTTTTGAAATACAAGATCTTAGTTCCAATGACACAGATAGGCTAAAAAATTACCAACAAGGTCATTACATTATTCACCACTAAAAACAATGTTCGTCCTTGAACATACAGGAAAGAGAAGTACCTAAAGCCTAAAAAAGGCTGGGATATCTAGCCCGCATGTATGACTCCAACTCCAAAGTAGCCTCCTCAACCGGATGGTGTCACCACTGAACCTTCACTGAGGGTATATCCTTGGACCGCAATCTCTGGACCGGACTATCCAATATAGCTACCGGCTTCTCCTCATAAGATAAGTCTGAACCCAACGCAACTGAATCATAAAAGATCACATGTGACTCATCTGGAATGTACTAATAGAACATGGAGATATGAAATACATATTAACTGCTGGTAGTTCCGGTGGTAATGCTAACTCATAAGCAACCTCACCTACCCTCCTCAAGATCTCAAACGAGCCAATAAACCTAGGGCTAAGCTTACCCTTCTTCCCAAACCTCATCACACCCTTCATGGGTGATACTTTCAGCCACGCATTATCTCCAATCATGAACTGTAGAGGTCTAGTCCTCCCGGCGGCATAACTCTTCTAGTGGCTCTAGGTTGTCAACAACCTACTCTGTATCAATCGGACCCGATCCATAGCATCTCTAAGCAAGTCAACACCCAATAAATCAGATGAACCTGAATCAAACCACCTGATAGACGATCTACATCTCCGACCATATAATGCCTCAAAAAGTGCCATATGAATGATGGAATAATAACTATTGTTGTAAGCAATCTCCGCCAACGGCAAATGCGGATCCTACCGGGCCCCAAAATCTATCACACATGCCCGAAGCATATCCTCTAACACCTGAATAGTGCGCTCAAACTATCCATCAATATGAGGGTGGAAAGCTAAACTTAAATCCAAATAAGTACCCAAACTACATAGTAGAGCCTTCCAGAAATGAGAAGTGAACAAAGATCCTCGGTCCAACACTATAGACACTGGCACCCCGTGCAATCTAACAATATCTTGAATGTACAACCTAGTCAACTGCTTCGCATTGTAGCTAGTCCTTACCAATAGGAAGAGAGCCGACTTAGTCAACCGATCAATCATCACCCAAATTGAATTAAGCTTACCCAAGGCCATAGGCAAACCTGTAACAAAATCCATTGTGATACGCTCCCATTCCACTCGGGAATGGGCATCGTCTGCATCTAACCTCTATGGCTTTGGTGCTCATATTTGACTTATTGGCAGTTCAAACACTTTACCATAAACTCCACCATGTCTCTCCTCATCATGAACCACTTATAATGCTATTTTAAATTATAATACAACTTTGCCACATCGAGATAGATCAAATATCTAGCATAAGGAGCTTCCTCCGATATCAATCTCACCCAATCTCCTACCTTAGGCACACAAACTTGAGCATTAATTGTCAATATGCCCTCAGAATCAATAGTAGTTATTTTTGCTTCACCACTCAACACCTTATTACAAATCAAGCATAATCCAGCATCATCAAACTAGTGAGCACATACCAAGTCGAGCAATTAACCTCCATAAAGGCTAGAATACTCTGAGGAGGCTAAATATCTAACCGAACTAGCTGTCTAGCAAGTGAATAAACCTCCAAAGCTAAGGGTCTCTCCTCCACCCTCAAGAATGGCAAACTCCCGATACTAGAGGCCTTCCGGCTCACAGTATCTGTCACCATATTGGCGTTGCTTGGGTGGTACAGAATAGAGATGTCATAGTCTTTTAAGAACTCCAACCGCCTACATTGTCTGATGTTCAAATTAGGCTGAGAAAAGATGTATTTGAGACTCTAGTGATTGGTAAAAATCTCACAATGCACCCCATAAAGATAATGTCATCATTACTTCAATACGAACACCACCGTAGCCAATTCTAAATATGGGTAGGGTAGTTTCTCTCATGCACCTTCAACTATCTAGAAGCATATGCTATCACCTTCCCCTTTTGCATTAATACTCCATGCTAACCCACTCTAAAAGCATCACAATACACCACAAAAGCCACTTCCTCCTCGGGCAAAACAAGAATAGGTGATGAGGTAGATAAATCTTTGAGCTTTTGAAAGCTCGCCTCGCACTCATCCAACCACTAAAATCCACATCTTTTTTAGTAAGTCTAGTCAAGGGGGTTGCTAGTGAAGAGAATCCTTGTACGAAACACCGATAATACCTTGCCAAACAAATAAAACTCTGCATCTTAGTAACAGATATCGGCCTAGCCCACTCATGAACTGTTGCTACCTTGGCCGGGTCTACCATAATACCATATTTTGTCACCATATGCCCAAGGAAAGCCACAGACTTAAGCCAAAACTCACACTTTGAAAACTTGACGTATAACGTCTCCTCCCTCAACCTCTGAAGTACAATCCTCAAGTGTTGCTCACTCTTGGAGTAAACATGATCATAAATATATCCAGATAAGGCTTGAACACCAAGTTCATCAATTCCATAAAAGCGGATGGAGCATTAATTAACCCGAATGACATAACCACGAACTCATAATGGCCATAATAGGTCCTGAATGTCGTCTTCGAGATGTCAGACTCCCAAACTCTCAAGTGGTGATATCCAGACCTTAAATCAATCCTAAAAATATTGAAGCACCCTACAATTGATCGAATAAATTATCAATATGAGGCAAATGATACTTATCCTTAATGATCACTTTGGTCAACTGATGATAATCAATACACATTGACATAGTGAAATCCTTCTTCTTCACAAACAAGACGGGAGCGCCCAAGGGAGATACACTCAGACAGATGAACCCTTTCTTCAACAAATCCTCTAACTTCTTCTTTAGATCCTTCAACTCAGTCGAAGCCATCTGATAGGGGGCAATAAAAATGGGCTTAGTCCCTGGCTCTATATCAATAGTAAAATTAATATCACGATCCTGAGGAACATCTGGCAAGCCTTGGCAATCCAGTCGAAAATACATCCATAACTCCCTTGCAACTCTGGTGGTCTCCAATGATGGTAACTTTTGAGAACAGACCCGAACATGAGCCAAATATGACAAACATCCCTTATCCATCAATCTATAGGTATGCATATAAGAAATCACTCCTTTGGGTAAGAACTAGATGTGTCAATCCACACTAACTAAAATTCGGACAACGTAAAGTCACTATCGTCGCATGGAAATCAAGAATAACATGATGAGGCAGCAACCAATCCATACCCAATATCACATCAAAGTTAATCATATCCAACAATAACAAATCAACAATAGTATCTCTCCCTATGAAGGTGACAATACAACCATGATACACCGGATCACCACTAAAGACTCACCTACTAGGGTGGAAACACAAATGGGCTCAGCAAGAGGCTCACACATAATATCAAGATCTGAGGCAAAATAAGCTGATACATATGAATAAGTGGAGTGTGGATCAAATAAAACTGAAGTAGGATAGTGGCACACCCAGCATACCTGTAATGACTGCATCAGAGGCCTCTACCTCTGCAATCTAGAACTACATATCATACTCTGCGTCCCCCGTTAGTTTGTGGGCCTCCACGGGCTCACCTCTCATTGTGTCTCGACCTTCTTTAGGACCACCGCTCATGACCTGAGAGGTGCCTCTAGTAGCTAGTGAAGGGGCTGGATGGGCTGGCTGGGACCCTAAAGCCTGGAGGAAGGTGCACGATGTGAACAATGCCTAGCCAAATGCCAATCTCATCACAACTATAGCAAGCTCTATGTTCCTATCTCTGAGATGAATGTCTTAAAATACCATCACGCCTGGTTACACTAGAATAGCTGTCACGGCACATTTGAATAGGCCTAGATCTATTAATACTATCAACTGTGGAGACGGCTTCATAGGCTGTCCTACTTTGATGGTCATGTCTCTGAAACTCTCTATCTCGTGGTAGGTGCCCATCGAACTAGCCATGATGGTGAATCTCTTCCCCTCCTGTCGACCATGTATAATCTGCTCAATCATGCAGACATGACCCACCACACTCTGGAAAGTGTCATTGGCCAGAACCAAAGAAGTTGTGGCCTCCTGAAGGTACCTCGCCAGTCCCTTGGCAAAACATTGAATCCTCTTAAACTCTGGAGAGATACTAGACAAGGCATATGTGGACAACTCATGAATCTGGCCTCATAATCAGATACTGACATGGATCCCTGCTAAATCCTTTGAAACTCACCTTAGCAGCTGTCTTAAAGGCTATACGTCATGAACCTCTGAAGGAACACCTCAGTAAACTGCTTCTAGGTCATTAGTGATCCAATCAGTCTACAAGCCAAAACTGACCTCCACCACTCCTTGGCTAAGCTAGTGAACTAATAGGAGATATAAGCAACTCCATGTGACTCGAGAATAGCCAAATTACACAACTGATCCTAGCACTATGTTAAGAAATTATAGGCCCTATCACTGGGCATACCATCAAATTTGTGGGGAACCAACCGAACAAATCTCTAAAACTCTTCTGCTCAGCAGTAGACATATCAAGACTAGCAAAATATGGTGGCATCATAAATCAGGGCATGCAATAGACAGTGCAATAGAAATCCTATGAAGCTGTAAACCCGAACTCGGCCAAGAATTCTGAGGCATAATAATAAAGGCCATAGGAGGATCCACCGGGGCTAAAGAAGGACCAACATGAATCATAGTTGGATCAGCTGGAGCTGTAGATGGGCCTACTGGCACTGGAGGAGCCTATGCATCAAGAATAACTGGAGCCGGAGATGCTCCTTCAAGTTTGGCCAATACTCGAAGAAGTTGCTCCCGAACTGAGAGCGTAGTACCGGGGGTTGATGATGATGGGACGGGGTCTGTGGGTCCCTCTAACTCATACTTTGGCTCAAGAGAAGCTGATCTAGTTTTTACTCTGGGAAGAGATGCTCCTCTGGCACGTCCTCAAACCTTGACCCCCACGAGCCTGTCTCGACCATGAGTGGGGGCCACATTCGCTAGTTCAGGCTCTTCCACTGCCCATGGGGCTTTAGTAATTGGCATCTGCATAGAAAGAGTAGATTAGGTACATTTCAAAACATTCCTGAAAATGGTTATGGACATCTACATACTGATTTGCGAGACTCTACTAGACATTCCGCTCTTGGCTCGCGAGCCCAATGAACTTAGAGCTTTGATATCAAACTTGTCATGACCCAAAATTGGATCATGACTAATGAGAATAACACTAAAGCAAAAACAATATAACACTTAATTTAAATCCCGAAACCTGGTACGCCGGTCGGACATACTATGTGTAATGATTACCCCATTCACGATAAATAAAAAGAGAGTCATGAGTACAAGAGCATCTAAAAGTAGTACAAATGAGTGAATACAAAGTTGTCTCAAAAAGAAATACATAGTTGTGAAATAGATAATAATAGGATGAAGTCTAAAAGAAACATCGATGACTCGAAGTCTGAGTCTCACCGCAGAATTTGGATATAATAATAAACACCGCACAAAAGATCAACTACTGCGTGGGAGTCTTTGTGCTCGATCTGTGGAGAGGAAACAAAGTAAGAGTGACTAGACTGAAATGTTACTAGTATGTTCAACTGTCTGGGTAAGAGAAATCGAATAGATAAGTAATAATAAAGAATCCTATCGCCTGCCAATGTATATATCTACCGATCTAAGGCTACAAGGTAGAACCCATGGGGGTCTCGTCAGACCATATACCAAAATCTCTCAAGCATCACAATATCTGAATCTCTCTCTTGCTATCTCAGCATAGTCAAGGGGTTTTAAAAAATGGTACTATCTCTCCTTTGTTACCTCAGTGTAGTCAAGGGATTTTAGAAAAGGTGGTACAATATCTCAAAAGTGGTACTTCTCAACCTTGCTACCTTAGCGTAGTCAAGGAGTTTTATAAAAAGTGGTACAGTATCTCAACCTTGCCAACTCAGCATGATCAAGAGGTGGTACAGATGCATTATGAGATGAATGCATGCTAATTCCACAATATCAAGATATATAACAACAATATAGAAGAATACATATAAGTAACCATCATAGGGTCGGGGAAAATATATCAAGAGTCACAACTAGTACCACAAATTATCAACACATCTCAAATCACCATACTATCATCAATAATTAAGTATACCCATGATACCGGACTTCACAAGTCCCAAAATATGTACATGATTCGCAAAAGTATCTCAAATACCATCCAATTACCACAAAACTTCCCAAATAATATCACAAGTCTCATATTATCACAATGACATCCAAACTATCTCAAATCTAAAGAGTATATCTCAATTTACCAATAGAATCATAATTACTCCAGTTCCAAATATATCAGATATTGCATTTTCGCCAAAATACTATCATATCAATCCAAATACTCATAATGCAATCTAAATCTTACAATTATTACATAATCACATCCAATAACTCAAATCCAGCCCCAAAAAAGTTAGGTGAACCTACTTGGTGCCGAAATCGCACTCGAACTGTGTTTTCGATAGCTCCAAGCCTCAAAATCAATCTTGAACCACCCAAACGGTTGAAAAGAATAGATCATACGCGTTGAGAGATGAATTTTGATACCCATATTGGCACGAATTAGGCATAGGGGCAAAATGATCAAAATTAGGGCTAAAATTCGAAGTTCCTAAATCTAGAAATTAACTCAAGAATATGATTCTACGCGAGAGAAAGAGTTTGTGGGTAAAAATCCCACTAAAATTGAGCTCAAACTGAGGGAAAAATCAACAATTAAAGTTTTTAATCCATAGACAAGAAAAACCCAATTTCCAACATTCAAAATCATGAAATTCAAGAATAAATCAAGATAAAAGTAATGGGAATTAATTAATTTAGTGAAAGAAACACTTACCCAAGAGTTTTCCGCGAAAAGCCTCGTCAAAAATCACCCCAAGAAAGCTTGAAAGTGATGAAAATGGTGAAAAATGGGGTTTTTATGTTTAAAAACTATTCAGGAAAGGACAATACTCCGCGAACGCGCATGGGCCTCCGCGAACGTCGAGAGGAATGCTAAAAGAACTCCGCGAACATGGGGATGGGTCCTGCGAACACAGAGAAAGGGCCACTGATGCTCCACGAATAAGGAGTTCAAAATTCCCAAACCTCTGCAAATGCGGTCTGCTCTTCCGCGAATACGAAGTACAAAGAGGGGATGCACTAGAAACCAGAAAACCAGCCAAATTCAAATCTCAGAACGGACCCCTAGGGTCCATTCAGAAATCAAAATACACAAACCATATATATATCCATATCAGAATCGGCAATCCAAACTCAACGAAATTATCAGAATTTGATTCCGAGATATCCTCAACATAGTTACTGGTAAAACTCAATAAAACTAGTTTAAAACTCAATATACTAAAACTGCCCTAAAAAATTTTAAAAATTACAACGAAGTCATTTTTAGCATTAGTTTCACCATTCGAAACTATTGAAACTGTCGAAATTTTGGTCCGAGCTTTCAAACTCCAAATATTGACCAAAGTCAAACTTTTGCTTCGAAAACAACTGAAAATGCAACTTTGGGTCCAAAATTTTCGCTTAAACTCCAAATTTAGTTATGTAACTTCTTCTAGACCCAATTTAACGTTCTAGAGCTAATGAAATCGACTAATTTCTTATCTGACACCTAAAACTTAAAATGGTATAAAACTTTGTCAACAACTTAAGCTTCCAAAAATACCAAAACACATATTTTCCACTTTTAAAACACAGGATCTCAGTTCCAACCACACATATAGATCTAAATTGGCCCAAAGCAACTTATGAAAGGGTAAAATAGTAATTTTCATAGATAAGCTCAAAAATGACCAACAAGGCAGTATAATAGTAAGTCATGTCACATACAAGAAAGACATAATACTGCTAGACAACTACTTTTTAGTAGAATTATTACAATTGACTATATAAAATCAAAGGATAATGTGTCAAATCTACTTATAAAAGACTTAATTAAGGAGGTAGTTAAGAGATTATCAAAGGGAATTGGATCAAAAAAAAGGAAAGAGAGGGATGGGCTTTCTCTCACTTTTGGCATAGCGGTCCATATGGCTGACAATAAATCATCACAATTGAATTGATTGATCATTATTTGGCTTACCTTTTTGGGGAACTGCAGAAGCGACCTAGGGCATTTTTCATCTTTTTGCATTGTTCGCTTTGATAAAGGTAAATTAATTACTTCTCTATCTTGTAATTTCACTTTACGTGTTAGAATCTGCGTGAAAATCTTAGAGGAGGATTGTGACTTGATTTAATGGTGGAAAAATCCTGGTTTGGGAGGCATGATCATGAAATTGACCTAGGGTTGGGATTGAGTTATAATTCGAGTATATTTAGGCACGTTCATTGATTATTATATTTAACGTTATTATTTTAGATCGAGAACAAGCTAAACTTCACAAAATGATTTAAAATTCATTATTAGACTTCTACAACAACTGCTTGGTACCCAAGTAGGATAAGTTTAACTGAGTAGTTTTAACATGTTTCCAATTGTATAATATTTTTGTGGATTGATAGGAGGTTTCATGCCTAGGCCTTCGAGCATGGAGTCTGGATGGTAAATGTTGTTGATTGTTTCTATTTAAGGAAGGAATAAATAATGACTAGGGGATGGTCTCTAGTTCTTGATTATTTACCTTGAGTTTCCTTGTTGAGATGGTTCGGTGATAACTATAAGGGGTTAATTATTAAGAAATTACTAGTTATAATCATTTTTGGGACTTGTGGTGATCAAAGGGAAATGGGAAGAGTATTGATTTATGGGATTGGGGAGGTAATTCCCAGGAATGAGTATGTACTTATAATAGGGTTCAATATTTGAGCTATTGATATATAGGTTTATGTATATATATGTGTTTTCATGTTGATTATTCCATATGAGAAATAAATGTTGAAGGTGAAATGACTGCATGGTGATATCTTATGCAATGAACTAGTTTGATTTACTTATGACTTCAAGTGTGGTTGTTTTATTATGATTGTGATTGTTGGCTAGCTTGAGTACAATGACTAGTATAAGATAACCTCACTTGGTACAGGTACCATGATTGGTACATGATTACCCTTGGTTGGATAAGATACCATGCGTGATACATGATATCACATGGTTCGCTCGAGTAAGGGGTTTGTTTCTCCTAGGACCATCTCTATTCATTTTCTTGCACAC
The DNA here is from genome assembly GCA_029948455.1 of Solanum rostratum. Classification (NCBI taxonomy): domain Eukaryota; kingdom Viridiplantae; phylum Streptophyta; class Magnoliopsida; order Solanales; family Solanaceae; genus Solanum; species Solanum rostratum. The sequence continues at coordinate 6,958,755 of CM057053.1, read as the reverse complement.
CATTTTAGAGTGTCGAGTAAAATCTTTCGCTTCTTTGAGATTAATGTCCCTCTTACGAACCCACTCTGATTTTTAGAAATAATCATGGAAAAACGGTAATTTTTAGAACTCCAGAGAAGGGTAAAATGGTAATTTTATCGAGAATGCCAAAAATGACAATTAAAGGCATTACAATTTCAAAATTCGACTTGTAGACTCAACCAAAAATGACCAAAAGTAACTTTGTGGACGGGTAAATGATAATTTTGTTGAGAATGGCAAAAATGACCTTTGAGGTCATTACAAGATTGATCTTCCTTGAAACTTTTCAAATATTAGACCCATAAGCCTCTACAATCTATCTTCCAAAATCCTCAACACCATAATATCTAGTTTTTTTCCCATGATTATTTCTAAAAATCAAAGTTTGTTCATAAAGGGAGATTAATCTCGAAAAAACATCCTATTAGCTCAAAAAATCATCAATGATACTAGCAACACTAACAAGGGTGGCAATATGGTGATTAAACTCTTCGTGAGAAAAGTATATAGTTCAGTGTTTTGGGAATACTTGAATAGTATTCTCAAGAAACTAGGCTTTGGAGAACAATAGACTAACCTAATTCACCAAGCAACTAAGCTAGTGATGAAACAATACACACAAATGAAACATAACGATATAGATTCTTAACTACTCGACATGGCTATAGTTAAGTTGCAAACCTAAATGAAAAACGTGTCCACACTTTAACTTTGCAATGGACCTGCTATTATTGGCGTTAACCACCTCGAAGCAAATGGAGCAATCCGGAGCATCCATGTTATTCATGGGAAATGAATAACTAGAAAAAAATTGGAGATGGAAAAGAATTTGCGATTGTAGATTCAGTTTGGACAAATTTGATGAATAAGTGAATGCAGTTTGCACGATTGTTCTTTAAAGATTTGTTTGTCAGTCATAATATTCATCAAACAAATCTTTAGAAAATAATCGTGCAAACTGCATACACTTATTCATCAAATTTGTCAAAACTAAATCTACAATCTCAAACTTTTTTTCGTCTCCAATTTTTTTCTAGTTATTCATTTCCCATTAATAACATGGATGTTCCAGATTGCTCCATTTGCTTGGAGGTGTTAACAACAATAATAGCAGGTCCATTACGAAGTTAAAGTGTGGCATATTTTTCATTTAGGTATGCAGCTTAAACATTAGCTTTAACCATGTCGAATAGCTAAGATATATATCGTTATGTTTCATTTGTGTATATTGTTTCATTACTTGCTTAGTTGCTTAGTGAATCAAGCTAGTCCATTGTTCTCCAAAGCCTAGTTTCTTGAGAATATTATTCAAGTTTTCCCAAAACACTCAACTATATACTTTTCTCAAGAAGAGTTTAATCACCACAATGTCACCCTTATTAGTTTTGCTGATATCACTAATGATTTTTTGAGCTAATAGGATGTTTTTTCGAGAGTAATCTCCCTTTTATGGACCCACTCTGATTTTTAGATGGGAAAAATACTAGATATTATGGTGTTGTGTATTTTAAGAATTGGGGGATTGGATTTAATTCTTGATTTGATTTTGTGCTTCTCCAATTTTCTCCTCTTTGTTTTACATATTCATCTCAATGTCTAGATCAATTCGGTGGTTGAAGGTATTGGTATTCTCTTGGGTGCACATTTTGACCTTAATAGTATCTTTCTTATCCATATTATTGTTGTTGGGTGTTGATAATGTATGTTGGAATGTGTGCATCCACTACTGTCAGGGACCAGGTCTCTTAGCACAATAATAGTATAAGAAATATATAACAAATAACAAGTAAACAGTAAGAACACAAGATTTTACGTGGAAAACTTACTTGCTCAAGGGAGAAACAACGATGGCCTATCACATAGAATTTTGAAAACACAAACTTCCACTAAGATGCAAGAGCAATATAGTCAAATACAACCGGCAGTAACTTTGCACTACCCCTCTCCATCTCTTTGCTTGCAACACACCATTACAAGACTTAGAGCTTTAATAATCACCCAACTGCCTACAACACAACTACACTTAGTTTATGTAGACTTCTACCAACAGATCCATGGTCACAGCCAACCATGAATCAAAAACACACGTACACTCCATGACCAAGATTCCTTTATAGATTAGGAAGTTGATCTTACAAGATTCTCAACACAAGACACAACATTAACTAAATGACTTTACAGACTCACTCTATCGAGTCTCTTTAGTATTGATGTCGTATCCTTCAGAATAAGACAAAGTGGACTTCACTCTTTTGGGTTGCCAATTCTTGATTCTTAAAGTCACTTTTTGTCTTTGTCAAATGCTCCCTTTAGTATACACACGAGGGAGCTTCTGAAGTTCCATTGGTCCTTCAGTACGATGAGGGCAGACATGGCAGTCACCTTTTCACCAACCTAGCAGCGCTTTTACAACTGTATTCCAACACTGCCTTTCCATGTTTCTGCCTCTTTATAAAAATTAAATTATTTTCAAAAGCTTTATTTTTCTTATTGCATAGATGGCTCTAGTGAACAGCTGACCACAATGAGTGCAGAAAGTCTTCTTTTGATTTTCATTTAAGTTAGCCTTTTGTTCTTTATCAAACCCTATTACATGTCTCCTTGAGGATTGGCTTTTCTAGATTTGGTCTAACATTTCGGAGGATCTATTCTATCTCATGTTATGCTCCAGTTTCAGTTTTGCCTTATGAAGTTCCTCATGAAGGATCTCATTCCTTTTAGATGTAGATCATAGATTATTGTTTAGAGTCTTTACTTTTTCTTCCAGAGCTATGTGAGCATGAGTTTTTATATTTTTTTTTTCTTATTGTGAAGAGTTTAGATCATTGATTTTTTTGTGATGGCCCTTAATTTCTTTCTCTCGACTCTCGTTCTCTAGTCTCAATAATGCATTATCTTTCAATAATTCATTCTTTTCTGAGCTGATTGAGTAGTATGTGTCATTTAGTACAGAGGATAAAGATTTTAGTTTTTTTAGAGTAGGCTTGAAGATTTTCTTTAATGTGAATTTTTTTTTTACCTTTGACTGTTTCACTTCTTCCTCAGCTTCAGAGTCTGATCCTGCCATTAGTGCCATAATGGTTTCTATTGGTTGAGTTTCATTCTCTTCTCCCTCTGAATCAGCTATTGCGATCAAGTCCAACATATCATCATCGTCTGATTCATGTATTGCAAGTAGAGATTCATTTTCAGGTCCTCTTTCATCAGACTCTTTTCTAGACTAGGCTCACATTGCGATTTTTTATCTCATCTCCCTTCTCTGGATTGAACTTTTTGTGCTATAAACTTCACATTAGACAGAACTTACTGAAGTGATCCACACTTGTGAAGTATTTGTTTCCTAAGTTCTTCTCAGTTATCTTTTGTGACTTCTTTTCTTTGAAATTCTTGACTTTTTTTGTACATCCTCTGAAGCCTCATAGTCATAAGGGCCAAATTCTCTTCCTCAAAGTCATTCATATCTGAAGCTTTAAGAACCACGCTCTTGTCTCTCCTCTTATTCCCTATACCTTTTTCTTGTTCTGCTTTAGTTTATAAGTTTTGAGATTTCCTATAAGTTCGTCCATGGACAATATATCAAAATCACAAGCTTCAGTTATTGCTTCCACTTTTCTTTCCCATGATTCTTAAAAGACACTCAGGAGATTTTGGACTGCCTCCGACTGTGGGAATTATCTCACAGTGAGTATATATGTCTTGATTCTCTTGAATAGTCTCATCTTCTTTCATTATGAATAATTCATATTGTCTATTGAGGTTTTGACTTGTTATCACGACCTAAGCCACTCGGTTGTGCGGACACTCACTCTATATAGGAGAACCCTAAATTTTTAACCAACTAAATAATGCGTAAAATGGAAGGTTCAAAATCCAATTTAAGTCTCTAGAGAAAAAAACGTCTAACACCCCCAAGGATTCCAATCTAAACAGGTACAAGAGCTTCTAAGAATATAAATACAACTGAAATAATGATACAACTCCCACCATATAGAAGAAAAGATAGAAGTTGTTGGAGATCGTCTTCTTCTTCACCTGGGAAACATTACCAATCCTGCAACCAGGCTATACCCAAAAAAGGTATCGCAAGAATAGCATCAGTACAAACAACACATGTTGATAGGCATTGTCGATCAATCCGAATCCACCACACAATATAAAGTAAACCTTCAGGATCAAACATGCAATAAGGGATTGCACCACCTAATCTTTTAACCACAAGCTTTTACTGTTCCAATTTTATCAGAAACACCACTAGTATGTAACATGATACCAGCCTTTTAATTATCCTGCTGCCAACTCTATTACAAATCAGGATCTGACCCTTCTATACCTCATAACAAATAGGGATGCTGAACCTACAACCGCTAACTCAGTCTAATCAATCTACCATTTTTTAGTTTATCAATATAGTGTGTTTAATAACTTATTTATAAATGGCCACCTTGGGATCGTTAGAGGTTCCTTCTGTCCGCTTATTTTGGCTCTCTATGGTGGGACCTACCTGCTATGGCGGCCCTGCCTTAGTGGGATTACTCCCACCAATGTGGCCTGCCCAGGAGTAAAGATTCAAACTTCTCTTCTAGGTTCCATTAACATTCATAACCATGGTACTAACTATAGTCTAACTCTAAGTTGTCAAATTATTACTTAACAATCTATATCCACTCTCCCCTTGGTCACATGCCACCCCATGCCTGATTACATGGAGCTATAACTACACCTGCAATGTAGCAAACAAACGATATGCAATTAACTCACAAGATAGTCATATAAATAACATAATTTGAGAAGGAATTCAGTAACACTTCCAGTTCCGGTTTTGGGATACCAATTATTACACAATCAATTATTACACAGGATGAGCCTTGGCTTGGTCAATTATAGTTATAACAATTTCTCTTGTACCCTGCATATATAATCACATTCATTCACAAGTAATATCAATAATGGTCCTCTCATGGGATCCTCACCTAACTAGTTAGCATGTCGGAATGTGACATCTCATTTATTAGTTAGCGTGTCAGTGTGACACTTATCCAATAATAATAAAAATGTCGAAATATGACACCCGATCTAAAAATAATAGATGTGTCAGAATGTGACACCCGATCCAATAGTAATAAATGTGTTGGAACATAACATCTGATGCACAAACACAATCATAAGCAACAAATCGAGGACTAGACTATTACTCTCTAGTTATAGTCACAACCTGCATAGTACACTCCTGCCCTAACAACAATAACCACCCATTTCACAATCCAAACTCCTTGCCTAAAGGCCTAAGAATGAATTCTCCCGTCAATTGATGGCAACAAGTCTACAACTACTCAAGAAAGAAAACCTAGCCTACTTGGGTGCTAAGCGGATGTTGTATAAGTCTAGCATAATTCTTGACTCCTAGTGGTGAAACGGGGGGTCAGGCTTGAATTCCATTGGTTGAGACTTTCTTACGCTTGTATCTCTTTTCCCCTTTCTTCCCAAACTTAGAGCAGCCTTCTGAGGGTTTCTAGAGCACGCTTTATCTGTTTTGGGCACATCGGGGAAAGTTAGGTAATTTAGGACTCACGCCTTTTAATTTTGGCCCATCGATCCCGCTATGGTGGATACCATCCCGCCATGGCAGCACTACTATGGAAAGAATATTCCCACTATGGTGGGTTAACTCCGGCCTAGGAAAACTAAGGGCCGTGGAATTCATTCCACCCTAATAACGACGGTCCGGATTGTTACACTTATTCTCTCATGAGCAGTCTGTAGTACTGTATCTCATATCACCTTGGCATTTGGGCATGTTGATATCCTAGTGTATTTATTTAGGCTATTCCACATATCAAAATCTTTTTAGCCTTAGCATTATTTTGAATTACCAATTTGGCATTAGCATCCCATTTTCGTCTTTCCTCAGGGACTTGAGGTTTTTCATCTTCTTCATTCTTCATTAGAATGGTGGGATCATCCAGAATTATGCTTCAAAATATTGGATCTTCCCAAATTAGATGGTCCATCATCATGTTCTTCCACTAGCCATAATACTTCCTGTTGAAGAGTGGTGGTCTAGTTTGTCATGGAAAACCTCATTGCTCAGGGGAAAAAAATCATGACCTACAAGATGCAAGATTTCAGCAACTAGCATTTTACTAACTTCAAAGAAAAACGTCAAATTACAACTCTATAATCGAAGGCGTTAACTCTAATACCTCAAGCTCAACAGTTAACAATAACCACTATTGCTAATCTAAACAACTACTCACCTCAATCTAGAAATTATTACAACTCACCCCTAGAATAATCACGCCACACTAATACAAAAAGAATAGCTAACAAACAAGTTCTTCTTTCTTCTGCCTTGGACTGCACCTGTGCTGCTTCTTGCTCTTCTATGAGATCTCATGATTCAGTTTTTGCAAAAGCAATTGTGTAAGTCCTACAACTATCCTTTTATAGTTCAACTTGTTTATGCGTGTGGAACCCAAATTGGATCCAATAAGGAAGTAATCCCAGTCATTCCGATCTTTTCTTTTGCAAAGTCTTACGCAGATTCTGACTTCAAGTTGGCACCTTTTTTTTTCCTCTGGATTTAGAGAAACTGGTTCTCCATATCTCTTTGTTACTCTTGAACCTTGTCCTTTAGAATTGTAATGTGGCCTTCATTTTTGGCTTAATATTTCTTTCTTTGGTCAAAAATTTAGTAGCCATAAAATATAAAATATTTGGTAAACCATAAATGTCAAAGATTTGGTAGCCACAATATTTGATATATTCACATTACAATGTTGAATTTTTCTATCTTCCAAAGGCATCATCCAACAAGCTAAACTTTTCCCTATAAATAGGGAAGTTAGTCACTAATTGAAAGGCGCCCTTGAAGCATAAGAAAATCCTTTTTATTGCTTTCTTTCTTTGTTTTTCCATTTAGAGTAATTTTATAAGAGAGTTAGTGTTGGGAAACAATTGTGTGAACCCTTTCTTTGGAGTGATCTTGTGAGGTTGGGATCTTTGGGATTAATTAGAGTTTTATCTCTAATTTTGTACTCTCTTTTGTACTCTTGTTGACATAGTAAAATTCTCGCTCCGCTTGTGGACGTAGGTCACATTGACCGAACCACGTTAAATTTACTTCTTCTTTATTTGTTTTACTTTCGTCATTATCAACTCACTATTGTTTTTGTTATTGTTATTATAACACTATTTGGCTAACTTCCACTTTTTCTCGAATTCTCAATCCTAACGAGAATATATATGCATCACGGAAACCTCCATGAAATTTCCATCAATTGCCTTTCTTAAAGCCTTCATGACAATCATATATATCACAAGGAGGTCCAACTCATTCTGGAATATACTACTAATGACCTCAAATCACGGAGAATATCTAAGAGAAAAGAATCAACATATAGTCAGAGTTGCCTCGCAAATATTTATTAATAAAATCTTTGTATCATCATATTTTATTTGTGATTGCAATCAATTTTCATCACTTTAAAAATTGTTGCAAACACCGACATTTCAATGGATGGTAATTTGAACTTTTAAGAATATTTTTGTGCTTTTGCTGCTTATGTGTATGATTCTCTTTTTTTTTTTTTTGGAACATCACGAGGAGTAATAGCAGGAACATCACAAGTAGTAGTAGCCGTCCTTGTTTAATTAGGATACTTTATTTGTCAGCGTCATTGTCTATTTAGGTTACCTTAGTGTAGTTTGTTTAGGAGTTTTTCCTTGTAACACTATTTAATCGCTTTCTCACTTTATTAATAAGACATTGTTTTCCAGCACACATTGTCTTTATATGGGATCAAGACTCTTCACTCTCTAATGAGAACAATCCAAATTTTTTTATTCCTTTCTCTTCACGCAAATCAGCAACAATGACCCATCTCAATGGCAGCAATCTCAGAGTTGTCAATGTTGATAACACCACAAGTACCATTGTTATCAGTCAGTTCAATCCTGCATCCCAATTACCTATCAAACTAAGCGGTGGTCATAACTTCGACACCTGGAAAGCCCAATTCTCCATGCTTATGTACGGCTACAACCTATTTGGTCATCTCGATAGGACCACTACGCCCCCAGTCCCAAGATTGTCCTAGGCACAAACATATCTCCTAATCGTGCCTTCTCAACTTGGTTCCATCAGAAAAAACTTATCCAGAATGCCCTCATGGCTTCTGCCGAGCCCACCATTGCCTCTACTACCGTTGCCGCTAACTCGGTTAAATCATCTTGGGATGCTTTATGTACCACTTATGCGGACAAATCTCAAACTCGGGTCTTCAGTTTACGTGATCAGCTTGCCTGTGTCACGAAGGACTCTTGGACCATCATCGAATATCTTCATACTATTTGGTCTCTTGTGGATGAGTTAGCCACTGTTGGTGCTCATGTGTCCAATCCTGAACTCAACATCAGAATACTTAATGGTCTAGGTCCAGAGTTTTGTGAGATCTCTGCTGCTATTTGTGCCCATGATACGGCTATCTCCTATGAGAAATTGTTTGAAAAATTACTAGACTATATACAGTAAATCCAACTTTATGCATAATGAAGAGTGAGGAATCAGAAAGTGATTTAACTAAATCCAAAGTAAGGAGAATTTTTAGTTGAGTGTACCAAGCACGAGGGGCCTGTTTGAGACCATAAATTGCCTTCTGAAGACGACATACATGGGCAGGATTCCCAGAGTTTTGAAATCATGGTGGTTTTCGCATGTATACTTCTTCAGTAAAATGACCCTACAGAAGGGCATTGTTAACATCTAGCTGATGAACAGGCCAGTCAAGTTGAGTGGTGATAGTAAGGACAAGACGGACAGTGGCAGGCTTGACTACTGGACTAAAAGTGGAATGATAATCAAGTCCAGGGGGCTATGTAAACCCCTTAGCCACCAAACAAGCCTTGTATTTATCACCAGAACTATCAGATTTGTATTCTACCATGTTTTTGGAAGAATCACATGGAACCAAAACCCAAGTATGGTTGCGAAAAAGAGCATCAAATTCAGTTTGCATTGCTACTTTCCATTGGGGAATTAGCTTGGCTTGCTTATGAGTGGTGGGGATTTTTGGAGACAGTGTAGTGGTTGTGATGAACTGACTAGGTTTAAGGCTATGAGTCTATGATCTGGTAGTCATTGGGTGTACTTTGGTGTCTAGATGGTTTGGCTGAGGCTGGGTTGGTGGGTCAGGTTGCATAGGAGATGCTGGTGGAGGGGAGAAGGAAGCCATATGTGGCTAATTTTGTGCCGAAGCAGATGAATTCGACGGATTAAGAGTTTGGCTAGGAATGGGTAGTCTTTCTCTTTTATGATATGTGATAAGTGGTCGTGAGGATAATGGTTGAGGTGTTGGTGAAGGATTTGTTCTCTTTTCTTGTGGAACTTGTGTAGAGGGTGAAGATGTGGAAGTTGAGACATGAGAAGGAATGTTACCTCATTGTGGAGAGACGCCATTTGGAGCGGAGGAGATAGCTTGCAGGCGTTGAGGGATCATTGGCAACGTAGTTACTGGTAGAGGGAGTTGATAAGGGTGTTGTGAAATTAAATTACCATCCTCCTTGGCTTGTTGTTCAATCATAATATTATCCCAAGAAACATTAACTTTATTATTAAACCTTAAAAAAATATTTTCAAAAAGGAAAATTGTCTTCCAAAAAGATTACATCCCTGGATTAATATAATTTGGAATTAACTGGGTCAAAAAACTGATGGCTATAATATTTATTAGAAAAACCTAAATAAACACATGGTGTAGTAGAGGTTCCAATTTATTAGTGGAATATGGTTTGAGCCATGGGTAGCACAAGCATTCAAAAACTTTGACGGAATCATAATTAGGCATTGTCTGAAATAGGATTTCAAAGGTGATTTATTTTGTAGATTTGGTGTAGTCGTCCTATTGATCAAATAAATAGCTTGTTGACAAGCTTAACCCCAAAACATTGAATGTCAGGATGCTTGGTGTAAAAAGGTGCGGGTTGTCTCAATGACATGACGATGTCGGCGTTCAACTAAGGCTACCCTTTGTGGTGCGTATGAGGAGGAGACACTAAGTGTTCAATTCCATGTACTTTTAGATAGGAATCTAATTTTTGAAACTTACCACCACCATCAGTATAAAAGGATAAAATTTTTGTGTTAAAATATTTTTCCAGCATGGGATGTAAACTTTTGAAAATATCCAGAACTTCTGTTTTAATTTTTAGTCTGAACAACCACATATATCTTGAATATTGATCAACAAATAAAACATAGTATCATTTTTTGTCAATCGATAAAACTAGAGACGGCCCCCACAAATCTCTGTAAAGTAAATTTAATGATTTGGCACTATTCAAAGAACTTTTAGAAAAAGGCATCCTATGGCTTTTATTAGAATAAGATGAATGACAAACAGTATTAGTTTTGGAACCAACTACTGGAATGGAAAAGTCATGCAAAAACTTATTTAGAAATTGACAATAAGGGTGGCCTAATCGTCGATGCCATAGGTTGTATGAAACAGCGACGTTACATTTCAGCGGACCATCAACATCCCCCGATGGCCACTCATACAACCCATTTTTATTCCATCCGCGAGCCAATGGCGCCCCTGTAGTCAGATACTTCACAAGGTAAGAGAAAGGGAAAAAATTCATAGAGGAGTTATTATCTTGACAAAACTTAGAGACAGATATTAGATTATTTTTAATAGCTGGAGAGCAAAGAATATGTTGAAGCTGGAATTGGTGATTTGATGCATTAAAGTTCACATTACCCGTATGAGAGATTGGGATGGTATTACCATTACCCATGACGATCTCCTCCGAGTCGTGGTAGTCTGGTTAGATTTTGAGTGTCTGAGGCAATATGGTGGGTTGCACCACTGTTAGTGATCCATGGAGCTCATAGGTTCTGGAGGTGTGCTGCATAATTGGCACGCGCTTGAAGATGATTGTGAGAGCGTGTTCGAAAAACATGAGCAGGTGACCTCTACGATCACAGAGTTGGCAGTAGAGGTTGTTGCTAGGAGACCGCTTCTGTTGATTGTTGCGTCAGGAAGGATTAGGATTTTGTTGATTTTGCGCATTTGATCGTCGATTATTATTTAGACTATTGGTGGAGCCCTGACGGGTAGGAATTGAAGAAGTCCCTTGAGCAATGTTGGCAGTGATTATAATAGAAGGTATCTTTTTGGCTTCCTCATGCTGAAGAAAAATCTCATGATCAAGGAGCTTTTCATATAGTTCTTCATAGGGAATTGTAGAATCTCGAGCGCAGATAGCAATTGAGAATTCTCGAAATTCAGATCCGAGGCCAGTGAGGATCTTGACAATCAGTTCTTTATCGGAAACGGGGGAACCAGTTCTGGCAAGTTCATTATAAAGAGACCAAAACTTGATGGAGATAGTCTGCAACAGGACGAGAGTCTTTGCAGAGGCAGGCTAGGCGGTCTCTAAGACTAAAGATATGCGTTTGAGATTTATTTGCATAAGCAGTATGCAAGGCATCCCAAGAAGCTTTGGAATTTGGAGCAGAAGCGACTGTACTGCCAATGGTCGCATCCACAGTTGCCAAGATAGCATTTTGTATAAGCTGATCTTGTTGAAACCAGGAAACATAAGAAGGATTGGATACTGTGAGGTTGTTTTCAGAGATGGTTCTGGAAGGAGCTCAGATTGATCCATCAAGATATCCAAAGAGGTTGTGTCCACGCATAAGCATGGACACCTGAGCCTTCCACAGCGCAAAATAATGGCTACCAGCAAGTTTGATTGGAGTTGAGTAACTGGATTGAATTGGACAACGGTGTTTGAACCGGAGATGTTGTCAGCATTAACGACACTTGTATTAGAGGCCATTAGGCTTGAGTTGGGTGGCTGGGAGAAGGAATAAAAAGGATCAAGCTCGTTAAAGCAATAAGTCTTTGAATACCATAAAGAGAAAGAGAGCAGCTTATTGATTGTTGCGTTGGCTCTTATATAGCCAGTGTATTACATACAAGGCTGAAAATAAATAACAACTTAGAGAAATCTACGTAGTTACAATCCTAAAGATAAGAAGCTAATAAGTACAAATTTAATTTAAAGAGTCCTACAAGTAGTAATAAGAGTCATAGAAGGAATATATCTTCTAGCCGTTATTATATCCTACCACCACTTTGCCCTACACATTCACTAACGCCTATTCCAAAAAACATAAACTGCAGCTTACCTCCTTTACTTGTCTATCGACGCAGGAATACCAACCAATCAACACCTACAACTCCTCAACCATCTTGTCCTATCCCCGAGTTGGACCTCGCTCCTTCACCACCTCACTATCCATATTCTTTTACCCGTGCTATCACTCGATCCCAAAATAACATCACAGAACCTAAAAGAATTTTTTATTACCTAACCGAGTTGAACCCCACTATCATACCCACATCTATCCAACAAGCACAAAAATATCCTGAGTGGCATAATGCAATGAAAACAGGAGCTTGATACTTTAATTAAAAACTAGACTTGGGAACTTGTTCCTCCTAACCCAAACAAAACATATATCTTGTAAGTGGCTTTTCAGGATCAAGAGAAATACAGATGGGACCATTGACAAATAGAAAGCGTGTCTGGTTGCAAAATGCTTCACTCAGAGTCCAGGCATTGATTTTCATGCAACATTCAGCCCAGTTGTCAAACCAACAACAGTTCGTATTGTCCTCTCTGTTGCACTTTCTTATAACTGGCACGTACATCAACTTGATGTCAATAATGCCTTTCTCCAAGATATCCTGGATGAGGGAGTGTACATGGCACAACCTCCAAGTTTTACTAGTGATGACCAACCAATGCATATATGTCGTCTGCGCAAGACGATCTATGGCTTGAAACAGGCTCCTCGGGCATGGTACAATGCCCTCACAGGTTATCTTTCATCCATAGGCTTTATTAAGCCAAAATCAGGTGCCTCACATCTTGTTGGACATGTTCCAAATGACACGTTATTCGTTCTTGTCTATATCGACGACATTATTGTCATTGGGAGCAACACCTTCAGTGTCAATTAGGTTATCACTTCCCTTGCTTCTCAGTACTCTATTAAAGATTTAGGTGATCTTCACTACTTTCTAGGTGTTGAAGTGATACGCAGCTCTGGCAATTCAATTCTCACCCAAGTAAACTATGTGAATGAGATTTTAAATGATGAGCTAATGAGCGACTGCAAGAGTGTCAAAACACCAATGAGTGCCTCTGAGTTACTGATCTTATCTGATGGAACTCACCTCACTGATGCAACACGTCATCGTTGAGTCTTGGGTAGACTTCAATACATATCTTTCACCAGACCAGGCATAGCCTATGCAATCAACAAGCTGTCTCAATTCACGCATGCACCATCAGACCTTCATTGGAAAGCTGTGAAGCGTGTCCTTCGAAACCTGCATGGTACCATTCAACTCAGCCGACGTGTTACTCCCATTGATGACTTCAATCTACATGTGTACTCTGATGCGAAATGGGGTGGAGATACCACTGACAGAGTTTCTACATCTGGTTACATCCTATTCCTTGGTCACAATCCGGTTAGCTAGTCTTCAAAGAAGCAAAATACTGTCTCACGCTCCTCCACGGAGTTTGAGTATAGGGCGGTGGCTAATGCCCTTTCTGAAACCTTATGGGTCACCAATCTCCTAAATGAGATGCGATTTCCAGTACACCATTTACCGAAAATATATTGTGACCATCTTGGAGCCATAGTCCTGAGCAAGAATCATGTCCCCCATAGTCATGTATAGCATGCTGCAGTGGACTTTCACTTTGTTTACAACCATGTTGATATCAAAAGGGTTCGTGTTGTTCATGTTCATGGTGCCAACCAAATAGTTGACACTCTCACCAAGGCACTGCCTAAACCTGCATTTGAGAATAATTTGTTCAAGTTAGACTTAGTGACCCATCGCCTAACCTGAGGGGGGGCGTATTGTAACATCACGAGTAGTAGTAGTAGCAGGAACATCACAAGTAGTAGTAGCAGTCCTTGTTTAATTAGCATACTTTCGTTTTCAGCCATATTAAAAATGATTTAAATTTTGTGCACCAAATTTAAAGAATTATATATATATCCTTATTAAATAAAAGGTAAGAAAAACTTTCTCTATTTTAAAAAGGTAGACTTGGAAGTTCTTTATGTTGTTTCTTAATTCATTTAAAGTCCAGCAGAATAACTATATAGTTGCTACAATTGAATTGCTTGTTAATTCGTAAGAGTATCCAGCTAAATATACAGATCCTGTAATACTTCAAGAAATACAAGAACACACCTAAATGGAAGGAAGAAATAGAGCTTTTAGTTCTTACTTATTGGTGCATTTTTCTTGCTACTGATTTTGTACTTTGATTTTACACTTGCAGGTTTATAATAATTTTTATTATTAGTTGTTTCAAATTGTGTTTAAATCTGGACTTGGGGCGCGAAGCTGAATTTGCAGTAAGAATATGGAGTGTGATATTGAGTTTCAGATACAAGACGAGGCTGAAAGGTTACTTAATGAGATTGAACTAATGATGAAGAATGTTGAAAACTCAAAATTGTATGCTGGAATGCGCTTAGATCTTAAAGAGAACGAAAATTTTCAACAACACTTGTTTCGCGTTTTAGGCTCCCATTCACATGTTCAGGTGGTAATCTTTGCCTTGGGAAGCATCGAATGCAATTTTGCTTCACACTTTCAGCTTGCGATAATTCTCCTACTAAAACGCGATTTTTCCAATTGGATTGGCAATATGGAAATATACGATCCTGATATGTCTCCGGTTGATATCATAGTTTTCAAGAAACTAGGTCTTGAGGTCTTGAGTATTGATGAAGATTGTAAGAGAACAGTCCGAAGACCAACATTGTTCTACATGCCCAGTCCTTGTTATTTTCTTATCGGCAACCTGTTAGGAGCAAACTGGTCTACTTCTTGTATCAAACAAATGTTTCTATTGACAGACTCATTTCGCAGCTCCTTGCCCCGTATTCGTCCAGAGAAGTTTCATAAGGAAACAATTCAACGTTTGAAGAGTATTCTCCCCTTCACAACAGAGATTGAAATAAAAAATAGCTATGATATGATTTGGTCTGATGTGTTCTCGGAATTTGCTTGGCATTTCTTTGATATAGGTCCCAATATTGACATGGAAACTTGTCTACCTGGTACTGTATTTCTTTCTATCTTCATTCAAGTTTATGGGTTGGTGATCTCACAACACTTGCTCTAAATATATCTTTTTATTTTCAGAAACTGAAACTATGCGAAACAAAAAAAATGACAAATCTTGGTCGGATAACCAAAGGTGCTGCCAATTATAGTATATCGTTGAAATAATTTCTGTGTAATTGTTTCCTTTATATACACACGCAAATGATTTAACTTCTAGTTTTTTATCTTGTAGGTCCCTTGAAAAAGAATTTTTGGAAAACATATTGGAAACCAATTTATCTAGTCTGAAACGGAGGCAATACTTTGCTTACGAACGTGGGCCTCGTCATTTAAGATGTAATTGGGCTCCTCCTCCTACAGGTTGGATTAAGCTAAACATCTATGGAATCGGTACAAAAGGTGATCTGCCAGGACGATATAGTGGCATCTTCCGAGGTGAAACTGGAAGTTGTTTAGGTATGTATAATGGTACCATTGATGTTGAAGACGATGTGATTGCTGGACTGGAGGCTTTGAGGAATGGATTAGTCAGATGCGCGGAAGGAAAGCCAGAGGCACAAAAGTTGATAGTGGAGTCCGATAATGTTATACTTGTCCAGTATGTCAATGGTCACCCTGAGCCAAATGAAATAATACAGTGCCGGTTGGAAGAGATTTTCAACTTGCTGGAAAGTATAACTTGTACAGTTTACCATGTGTACGAAGAAGCTAATAAGGCTGCTAGGGACTTGTCTTGAGAGATGAACTTGTATAGATAGTTGTATCTTTTACTTGAGGAGTTAGGTTAAACTTTCAGACTTGTATAAGGTTCTTTTATTTGGGGTTGAGGGGGTGGTGGTGGTCAAATTTTATGGAGACTTGGAAAATGGATTTGTTGTGCTTTTGAATATTTAATGTTTAGGAGTTGTTTGGTAACTGATCATTATAATGTGAGTTGGAAAAACATGCAAAGCAATCTTATTTATTTATGTTTTTCTCCTGTTGTTCTGCCCATTTTAAAGTTTGACTATTCCGTACTCAGAATAGTTCCCTATTGTAATAGGTTCAACCCTTACGATCTGACCCACTTGGCAGCCTAATTCACTCAGACTCAATCTACTTTTTTTCTAGTTTGATCAACTTCCAACACAAAAAAGACTGTGAAATTAAGAACACAAGCACGTACAGGAACAAGTTCCAACCTTGCTATTTATCTCGTGTTAACAAAGGAAACACGCAACACTTAGCCTACAAAATTCGTCCAGACCAACCCTTGCAGCCCAGACTAACTGCCTGTGCTTTTAAATAGGTCACAGCATACCCAGTCATGTGCCTGCCAAGTCAGTTGACATCCCAACTGATAGGCATAATTCAAATGCAAACAACAAACTTTATCCAGACTTGCTGATATGTCAAAAATGGGTAGAAACTCCCTCAATCACCAACTGCCCACGCATGTGCATGGCATAGGCCAGCCTTCAAATCTTCGCGCCAATGCATGGCCCTTGGCGCCAAATTTGCATCTGCCCTGCATGCCTGTGCCATGCCCAGGCTCTGACAAGTGTCTGTGCCATGGCATAGGTCCTGCCCTGCATAGCTTGTCATTGGGTTCCGGTTTCCTACACCATTGACCTTGTCCAGCCCTTAGCCTTAGTTTTTTTAGCCACAACCTTATCACGTCATAGCTTTATCTTGTCTTAGCTTGCCCAGCACTTGTCATGCCTTAGCCACGTCCAGCC
This sequence comes from Solanum rostratum, assembly GCA_029948455.1. Taxonomy (NCBI): domain Eukaryota; kingdom Viridiplantae; phylum Streptophyta; class Magnoliopsida; order Solanales; family Solanaceae; genus Solanum; species Solanum rostratum. Next base: position 6,941,846 of record CM057053.1, on the reverse strand, counting down.
TTGCATTGTCTTAGCTTGTCCTGCCCTTGCTATGCCTTAGCCACGTCCTGCCTTGCATGCCCTGGCCACGCCATGCCAAGGTCTCCCTTCAGTTGAACTTAATCTTGACTGAAGTCATGGGGCCTTGGCTAGGCTCATCAGATAAATCACTAGCCAAGCCCGTGCTGCTCGAACCATCGAGTTAAGGGTCTGACAAACTTCCCCCACCCGATGATCTCATCGTCCTCAATGAGGTAGAACGCCTTATCTGTTTATGTTGCTTTGCTGCAGCAGAATTGTAATCGAATAGAAGTTGATGCTTTATTTCAATAGGTAAGCAAGATATATATACAATATATTAGGTGCTAATTTAGGAAAGAAAATAAAGAGAGATTCCTAAAGATCAACTAGTAATTAAAAAGGATTCCTAAAGATCTTCTAGCTAATTATGACTATGTATATTGCTAAGAATGATGTCTATATACATTTTGTAACACTCCCCCTCAAGTTGGAGCATAGATATTGATCATGCCCAACTTGTTGCAAAGGTAATCAACCTGAGTTCCATTCACTGCCTTTGTAAGCAAATCAGCTACCTGCTCTCCTGTCTTCACATAACTAGTAGAAATCAAGTTCTCTTGAATCTTCTCACGAATAAAGTGGCAGTCAACTTCAATATGTTTAGTTCTTTCATGATACACTGGGTTTGAGGCAATATGAATAGCTACTTGATTATCACACCAAAGTTTTGCCGGCATATGATGCTTCAACCCAATTTCAGTTAAAAGATGATGTATCCACATGATTTCACTCGTAGACTGTGACATAGCTCTATACTCAGATTCTGCACTGGATCGAAATACAACACTTTGCTTCTTACTCCTCCATGATACTAAGTTTCCTCCAACAAAGACACAATAGCCTGTAGTAGATCTTCTGTCAATTTTGGAACCAGCCCAATCGGCATCTGCAAAACACTCAATACGAGTATGGTTGTGATTGCTATACAGTATGCCAAGTCCAGGAGCTCCTTTCAAGTAACATAGGATCTGTTCCAAAGCTGCCCAATGCTTCACTGTAGGTGTAGACATGAATTGACTAACGACACTTACCGCAAAAGCAATATCTGGACGAGTCACTGTGAGGTAGTTTAACTTTCCAACTATCCTCCTATATCTGTCTGGGTTATCAAAAAGCTTGCTATCATGTTTCATAAGATGTACACCGCGAACCATTGGAGTACTGCAAGGTTTGGCTGCCAATTTTCCAGTTTCTGCAAGTAGGTCAAGAATATACTTTCTTTGAGATAGAAGAATTCCCCTCTTGCTTCTATTTACTTCTACTCCCAAAAAGTATTTCAACTGGCCTAAGTCCTTTGTATGGAACCTAGTATGCAAGAAAGACTTAAGGGAAGATATCCCCTCAGAATCACCTCCTGTGATGACAATGTCATCAACATATACAACAAGAAGGATATTGCCAGCTGCAGATAGTCGGTAGAAGACCGAGTGATCACATTTGCTTATTTTCAGCCCAAACTCCTGAACTACCTCACTAAACTTGCCAAACCAAGCCCGTGGACTCTGTTTCAATCCATACAAGGATTTCTTCAAATGACAGACTTTTCTATACTCCCCCTGAGCAATAAAACCGGGTGGTTGTTCCATATATACTTCCTCTTGAAGATCACCATGAAGAAATGCATTCTTGATATCTAGTTGATGTAAAGGCCAATTCTCAGAAGCAGCTAAAGAAATGAACAAGCGCACAGAAGTGAGTTTGGCAACAGGAGAAAAGGTGTCTGAATAGTCCACTCCATAAGTCTGAGCATATCCTTTAGCCACAAGCCTGGCCTTAAGTCTTGCCACAGAACCATCTGGATTAACTTTTACTGTGAACACCCACTTACATCCTACTGGTTTCTTCCTGTCAGGTAAATCCACCAAATCCCATGTGTGATTTTCCTCTAATGCATGTATTTCCTCAAGCATCGCATTTGACCATTCGGGATGATGCAAAGCCTCTTTCACACTTTTGGGCGTAGAAATAGAGTCTAAAGAAGCAATCAAGGATCTAGATGCAGGAGACAAGCGATCATAGGAAACAAAGTTAGCAATAGAATATGTGGATTTGCAAGTCCGTGTACCTTTACGGAGAGCAATAGGAAGGTCAAGATTTTCTGGAGGGTCTGAAGGAGGAGGATCAGATAAAGGAGGAATTAGTGTAGGGCATGTAGCATTAGTCTCTTGTCTCCTCGAATAAACTTGAACAATAGGTGGTCTTGCTGGAACATGTGTTGAAGGCGCAGTAGTCGAGTGGTGCTCAATAGAGTAACTAGGAGATGGAAGAGTAGCATCACTTGATTGCTCAACACGAGTAACCTGATAAACTAACCACTCATCTTCCTCCCCCTGACTTGTAGAATTAGGAGGGTTATGAAAGAAAGGTGTACTCTCTGAAAATATCACATCATTTGACACTAGATATTTGCCAAGTTCAGTAGAATAACATCGATACCCCTTTTGAAGACGAGAATAACCCAAGAAAACACACTTCAATGCCTTAGGGTCCAACTTAGTAACAGATGGTCGTACATCTCGAACATAACAAGTGCTTCCGAATACTTTTGGTTCCACCGGGAATAATGTCTTGTTTGGAAAAAGAACATTATAAGGTGTATTACTAATAAGCATTGTCGATGGCATGCGATTAATCAGAAAACAAGCGGTAGAGACTGCATCGACCCAAAATTGTTTAGGAACTTTCATTTGGAACAAAAGTGCTCAGGGTGTCTCAAGTAGATGCCTATTCTTCCTCTCAGCAACTCCATTTTGAGATGGTGTATCAACACATGATGACTGATGGAAAATACCATGTTGTCTCATGTAGGATTGAAACAACTCTGACATGTATTCTTTTGCATTATCACTCCTTAAAATACGCACTGAAGCATTGAATTGAGTTTTGACTTCAGCACAAAAGGCACAAAAGTGAGTAAACACTTCAGAGCGACTTTTCATAAAATAAATCCAAGTCATCCGAGAGAAATCATCCATAAAAGTGACAAAATACTTATATCTATTTTTAGAAACAACAGGACATGATCCCCAAACATCAGAATGAATTAACTCAAAAGCTGACCCAACTCGCTTATTAACCCTTGGAGCTAATGTGATGCGGTGATGTTTTGCAAATCGGCATGATTCACACTCCAAAGAATGAACATTTTGAAATTGGGGACAAAGCTTCTTTAACAAAGGTAAAGAAAGATGTCCCAATCAACAATGTGCTTCAAATGGAGAGATGACACTTGAGCAGGCAACAAATCGAGGCTCATATTCATCAAGGATATATAGATCATCAATTACATGTCCTTTACCAATAACCTTATGCGTCGCAAGATCACGAAACAAGCAATGATCAGGAAAGAAGGAAATATAACAGTTAAGATCTCTGGTAAGTTTACTCACAGAAATCAAATTGAAGGCCAACTTCGGTAAATTTAATACAGATGACAGGGTAATGGAGGAGGTTGCTTTGACTGTCCCAGATCCCACAATGTTACATGTTGACCCATTGGCTACTGTGATAGGAGAGGGTGCTTTGTGTGATCGAAAGGTAGAAAATATATTAGGATTACCTGTCATATGATCTGTAGCACCTGAATCAATCACCCAGTTGTTCGGAGAGGAGACCAAAGATGCTTTTCTTGAATCAACAAGGGTAGTAACTGAAGTGAATTCTTTAATGGAATTCTGATACTGAGAGAATTGTGCGAACTCATCCGACGAAACCAAAATTTTCTCACCCTTCTGATTTGTAGCCATACTTCCTTCTCAATGAAGAACTTAAGAATAACCAAGCTTCAAAAGGTCCCTAATAATATTAGATTCCAAGAAAAAGTAGAAGCCAATTCACCCAGCAAAATAATTGTAGCCGATGCTCAAAATCAAGAACATCCACAAAACACTAATATTGGACAGAACTTGATAATCGCAGCAGCACCAAACAGAAAACTAGATCTGAATCGTTGAAGCTACAAAGAAAAATATGATCCTGGAAGTAGTTTTCAGAAACCTAGGAACCTGGAAAGTGATGAAGTGTTCTCCAAACAATGTATCAAACCAAACGAAACTCGGGATAGTAACTGACTAGATGACACTAGATGTTGAATCCCGAAAGACAGCAAAACAAGATCGAGCTGCCTTTTTTTTTTTTCAAACAAAGCCAAAACAGGATCAAGGAGCCTATAGGTTCTGATACCATGTAATCGAATAGAAGTTGATGCTTTATTTCAATAGGTAAGCAAGATACATATACAATATATTAGGTGCTAATTTAGGAAAGAAAATAAAGAGAGATTCCTAAAGATCAACTAGTAATTATAAAGGATTCCTAAAGATCTTCTAGCTAATTATGACTATGTATATTGCTAAGAATGATGTCTATATACATTTTGTAACAAGAATCAAGGTATGCTTTAATTTGATCCTCAAACTGCCACAATGATGCCTCCTCCCAGATCACATCACATTCCAGTTTGCCCTTTTAATGAATTAGAAACTTTGTTCCTCTGCTCTTCTTATGGTATCCAGCCAACCTATGATCCAGAATCTCCTACAACTTATGGTGTAGAATGTTGTCTTGCCTTGTGACGGTTTAGGATCAGTCATAGGACTAGTCGTGTTGTTATTGCTTTTTGATTATCACATTATTTTGCTGTTGTTATGTTTTTTTCATGTAGAATTTACATTGCTCTTTTTTTAGCCACTCTGTTGTATCTATTGTTTTCTTCTTCTTTTACTTGGGTTTGATATACTTGAGCCGAGAGACATTCGGAAATAGCCTCTTTACCTCCACGAGCTAGTGGTAAAGTCTGCGTACACTCTACCCTTCTCAAACTTTATTTTGTGGGGTTTCACTAGGTATGTTGTTGTTGTTGTCCTAAATGAAAGAAGTTCATGAGTTTAGAAGAACTCTGTTTTGAACTTAATGATGGGCTAAAGGAAGAGAGGTGTATGTTCATTTTCCTCTTCTCACTCACAAATCATAACCCTTTTTATCTAAATTGAACCAACTGAGTTGCTTCTTGAAATATTTATGTGGCTTCAAATATGCAACAAGTATAACAATTTTGAGTAAAAGCTTTTCTAGGTGATGAGCTACTTTTAGCCTGCTAGCAATTCTGTACTTTTGAGTTCTACACTTTCTAATAATGAGAAATGCATTTTTCTAGCGATTTTGTACTTTTAAGTTCTACACTTATTGGTTGATATAACTCCAGGACACAAGGGAGAGTAGCTGCATTATCAGCTGTTCCAAATAGAGTGTAAATTGCTACAGTACAACGTTAATCTGGACCTGGGGTACAAAGATGAATTGCGATGAGAATATGGAGTTCAATGTTTATTTTCACCTACAAGATGAGGCAGAAGGCTGCTTAAAGAGATTAAGCCGATGAAGAAGAATGTTGAGAACTCTGAATTGTATGCTGGAATGCGTTTTGATCTCGAACACAATGAAACTTTTTAACAACGTTTGTTTCGCCTTTTAGGATCCCATTCACATGTTCAGGTAGTAATATATGCATTGGGAAGCATGGAATACTGTTTCAATTCACAGTTTCAGCTTGCCGTAGTTCTCCTACTAAGACGAGATTTTCCAATTGGATTGGCAATAGACAAGTATTTGATCCTTTGATGTCTCCAGCTGATATGCTAGTTTTCAAAAAACTGGATGTTGAGATGTTAACCAATGATGAAAATTGTAGGAGACAAACTCGGAGACCAACAATGTTCTACATGCCCGATCCAAACTATTGTCTTATCGCCAACCTGCTGGGAGCAAACTGGTCTTCGTCTTGTATTAATCAGGTCTTTCTATTGACAAACTCATTTCGCCTATATCTCACCATGTAATCAGAATGAAGAAATAGTGCAGCGCTAGAGAGAATTCTCCCCTTAACAACAGAGATCGACACAAAAACTAGTTATGAGGAGATGTACAAATGTGTTCTCAAGATTTTCTTGGCATTTCTTTGACATGGTCCCAATGTTGACATGGAAACATCACTCCCTGGTACTGGATATCTCCTTCTATCTTGATTCAACTTTGAGAAATTTTAGTTGGTCACAACACTGAACAGATTTTTTTTTTTTTTTGGTTGTTGATTCAGTGACTAAGATCACAAAATAGGAAAGGTGTGGAGGAGATCGACATTGGTTGGATTGGCAAAGGTACTTAGATGTGAGACTAGATACCAAACTTTCCATTTGTTAATATGGTTCTCTTATGCAGAGTTAGCTCATTCTTTTAATTGTTGATTCGTGGAAACGAAGCTGTTTCAACTTAACATTGTTGAAATCATCATCCCTTTCCTCTCTCTCTCTGTGTGCGCGCGTGTATAATAGTTTCCTATATTTTCCCTCGTGATAAGATATGCTTTAGACATGCGAAGTATTTAAACGTGTGTTGGAGAATCTCGATTTTTTTGGTTGAATTCTGGCAAGTACTTTGAAATTATTTGCTTACAGGAAACTATAATGTGATAGAGGTGAGCTGAAGGAAAACCATAGGAGCTGTAAGGTGTACTTCATTCCTAAAGATGTACTTTTATCTTTCCTGTTGCAGGTATCTTAAAGAAGAATTTTTGGAAGCTATGCAAAAGTGATATGTCTAGTGAGGGATTTGCACAATATCTTGGTGAACATCGTGGGCCTCATCGTTTAAGATGCAACTCGGTTCCTCCTCCTTTAGGTTGGATTAAGCTAAACATGTGTATGAAGAAGCCAATGAAGCTGCTAGAGACTTGGCTTTGAGAAATGAACGTCACAGTCGTGTTGGGATGTGGAGCCAAATTTTAGGCTGCACTATTCTTTATTATTCTCCGTGTATTCTGTAACAGTGTTATTTTATTGATATAAATACTACATCACCGTGGAGGTTTCCCACAAGGTGTTACCACGAACTGATTTTCTCTCTCTCTAGGTTTACTAAATTTTCGTGATTCTTGAATTGTTCTTCGAAATCACAAGGTGTTGTTATAATCGATCCTAACAAGTCGCGCATAGATAGGTTTTTCATTTCTAAATTCAACTAGGTTTCACATGCAATTTGCATTTTTTGTTTGTCAAGTGATGCTGAATGCAACATTCAGGACATTCAGCAACATTCAGGACAACTAAGAAGAACAAAAAATGCATTAAGAAGGCAAAGACAAGCCTAACTGAAGGCATTTCTTGATCTATTTTAATGTTGATTACATGTATTTGGTCATCTTTGTCTATTCTATTTGATGATCTTATACTGATTGAACAAAACTTATTCAGACAAGGAAGAAAAATATTGCCTAGTTTTCATGAGGCATATGAGCTGCTGATTCAACATATTCTTTTATACATGTATTTACTTAAAAAAAAATTCTTAAAAGAAAATTCAACATATTTTTGTATACATGTATAAATAACAACCTATTTGAGATTAAGGTTTAGTTGTTTATTAGTAGTAACTCATATATATACATGTCAAGATGAGAGGAAATCATATGATAAATAATTGGAAAAATAACATAACTAGGCAAACATAAGATATATATTTACGTTATATAACTATAATTTGAAAAAATTACAGCTATAGTTAGGGTTTTGTTGCTATAGTTAGGGTTTTGTTGTTATATTCTCTCTCCTCTCTCCTCTCTCCTCTCTCCTCTCTCCTCTCTTTCTCTCTCTCCCCTCTCCTCTCTCTGCAATTTCTTGCAGATATACAATTACAAATGTACACCAATTCCATACATATAATTATTTTGACAGATATACATAGTCAATTCGACAGATATACATATAGAATTGACCTCTCTCCACTCTCGCTCGTCTCTCTCCTCTCTCTCCCAATCTCGCTTTCCAGATATACAAATACATATGTATATTAATTACACATATACAATCATTTTGACATACACATACAATTTGACAAATATATAGATATAATTCACCTCTCTCCTCCCTCTCATGATCTCGCTCGCCTCTCTCCTCTCCTCCAGGTCACATAGCTAAGGTTATATTGTGTAATTATATAAAATATAGCTAATTTAATCATATTAAATATCAATCCTAAGCTATTTATGAAAATTTTCCTATAAATTTAAGTACGGACTATTTTAACAAAAAAAAAATCTCTTCACACTTTGACCTTTTTATTTTTTTTAGTTGGTTGTCGATGGATCTTTTGGTTGTATGAATTTAATAACATCAAACATAAAATGAGTATTTCCTTCTTCTATTGGACATCCTTTTAAGAAGAAATGCACAATCTCCTCAACATAATGCGAGGAACAAAAACTTAAGACATAAAAAACTTGATTTCTAATTAAATTTAGGAAAACAAAATAATAAAATGAATATGTCTACTAAAAAAAACTACCACATGTATAAATAAAGATGATAAAACCTTCTGTACATATGATTTGACATACATAAAGAATTCCATCTTGACCTATCTAATTGAGTTCCTTGAAATATCATCTAAGCCCAATTCATATTTTCAGCTTGCTATACTTCTCCTATTAAAACGACATTTTTCAAATTCAATTGATAATATCAGGGGCGGACCTACGTAGGTGTCGAAGTTCATTTTAACTCTCTTAATAAAAAAAAATTACAGTATGTATATAAGGTAAATTTTTTATATTTTGGTATATATATTAATTTTGAATCACGTAAATCAAAAAAGAGATATAGCTCAGTGGTATTAAACTGTCGAATTTGGGTTGCAAATACTATCCCTATATTGAAGCTTCGATTCCTTTGCTCGGTGCACATGCTGCCTATTTTTTTTAAAATGTTGTCGAGGGGTATTGGAAACATGCTTGAGAAGTATCAACAGTGGTCTCTTTTTACAGTTTGTATCATGCATTTTGATTCACACATTTATAATATTTATTTTTCAAACTCTTGAGTGAAAATTCTAACTCCTTCACCGAATAATATAGAAGTAAATCATCATTCCATGTGTATCACTCAGAAACAAATGAAATAACTATGTGCAGGTTGAAAGAAAAATTTTTTACTCGCTTAAACTTATATTTTGTACAATTTACCATTATATGAATCTGCTAGAGACTTGACTCTAATTAATTTTATGATTTATATGTTATTTCTCACCGGCTAGAAATTAAAGGTCTATTTAGAAAGCCACCTGGTAATTAGAATTAGAGTAATTACTAGGATAATATTATATATTTAAAAATATTAAATATTATAAATATAATGTCATAGTAAAATTGTTAAAATATTTGATGAAAAAAATAGTCTATCTAATATAACTAAAAAAATAAATGGCTTGTAATGTGAAATATCAAGTCAATACTACAAAAACAAATGAAACTAAAAAATATAACATAAGTTTTAAATTCAAAATAAAAAAATTAACACAATACTTTTATGCCAAATTTAAATATATCACACATAAATATGATTTAAAAGAAAAATATATGTATATTTTTAACTTTATCCAACTATGAATTCAACTTTAATTTAAAAATTAGAATGCTAATAAAATCATGTTAGTGAAAAATAAAATAAAGCATAGAATAAATAAATAAATAAATAAATAAATACAATAATGTGAAAAATTGTATGGAATCACATGATAAAAATTGAGAATAAGAAAGACATGAAAAATAAATATTACAAAATAAAATATAGGTTTAGAAAAAATTAGAACAATAAAAATAAAAAGAATTTAAAATAATCAAAATAAAAATAAATTAAATGAAAATATAAAAATAAAAATAAAAATAAAAGAAAGGAATTAAAAGTAACCAGCATATAATTACACCATGTAATTACTTGCAATTCACAGCCTCCCCATTTGAATTGGAAAGTGTAATTACACTCAGTTAATTATACTCAATTACCTTCTGACCATGTAATTACTTGTCCAACCAAACAGGTCAGACAGTGTAATTACACTGAATTCTACCAAATTCAATTACCAAGATGTCCTTTCAAACAGACTCTAAGTATTATATAGACAACTTATAGGGGTAGGATGATGTCTGCCTTGTGATATAATAGGTTAGTCGAGGTAGTCGTGTCTTTATATATTGTGTTATTATTGTCCGTCATTTATTTTGTTACTTTTATTGTCTTTACAAATTATCATTTGCTTTCCACCCTAATCGTTTGGTTTCATATCTAGTATTTTCTGCTTTTGGGATGATATTATTAGAATGCTAATAAAATCATGTTAGTGCAAAAATAAAATAAAACATAGAAATAAATAAATAAAATAATGTGAAAAAATAGTACAGTGTTAATAAAAGGTCATCTCAAAGAAGAATTAAAGTATCAAATGAGGAATTGTGAGAAAATAAAAAAGTAATTGAAAGTGATCTTCATTCAATAACAAGACAGAATTCAGTTATATATATCGGTCGATGTTAGAGTGGGAGGTATATGAAAATTAATAACTTTTATTGGTATTGGGTATATACTCCTTTCGTCTTATTTTAGATGATAGATATATTAAAAATAATTATCTTAAAATAATTGTTAGTATTGATAATCAAGAGATTAATTATTATTTTCCAACCTTAACCTTAGTATTAATTATTTTAAAATTAAGAGTCACATATATGGATAATATTTTAATTATTTAAAAAAAATATATGTTAATCAAACAATAGTTCTAATTAATTTTTTTCTTAAAAAATATGAAAAACTTTAGCATGACAGCTAAAATGGAACAGAAAAAATATAGTGATAAATTTATTAAATATTTTTTTAAAACAATTTGAATTAAATTATTAATTTATATTAATTTAAAATAAAACATCGTATTTTTTAAATCTTGAATTCGGTTACGAACTAAATAATAGCATTCTTAGACTATGCTAGCCACGTTTATTTCTCTCGCGCGTTAGGTCTTATTTAAGAATGTGGGACACGCGAAAAATATACTTTTCATTGCCAAAGCATATGGTGCCGTAAATGTTTGTATTAGACTTCTATCTTTCTTCATTAAAAGTTTCGTTCAGTTTTGGGTATAAAAAAAAATTGTTGTTCAATAAAGTTATAATTAACGTTTTTTTTTCTTTTAAATCATATTTATGTACGTTATGTCAAAATTTGACACAAGAGTAACATGTTAAATTTTTTACTTTAATTTTAAAATTATCTTATACTTTCATTTTGTTGGATGAATAGTACTGACTTGATATTTTACATTACAAGTCATTTATTTTTTAGTTAGATTTAACAAATTATCTTGTTGTCAAATATTTTAATAATTTTACTATGACACTATATTTATAATATTAATATATTTTTTTCAAACGTGAATTTCATATTGTTCGAATAAATCTTGTAAGTTTAGTTTTTTATGATTAATTTAATTAAAATATAATAATTTTAAAATATAAATTATAATTTTTATAATATTAGAACATATGTTACTAATTAACATATTTTAAAAGATTATATATCTTAAATATTAATTTGATAATATTTATAAATAACCTTATTTATTTAAATAAATTTTAAATTTTAGATGAATGATTTTATTTTTAAAAATTTAATATAATATTTAATTATACTTGTGCAAATCAAACAACACACTTGTAATTATAATTATTGTAGTAAACAAATAGGCATCAATAATTACTAGGTTATGTAATTATTAGGCTGACAATTACGATGTTATTAATTTTATCAATTTCAGTTAACATGTGATTTTTCAAATAGACCCTTAAAAAACTAATACGAAAATTATCACCTAATATTTATTAAATTCTATTTTTCAGTCTTAGTGTGTATTTGGTATGAAAGGAAAATATTTTTCAACAAATATTTTTTGATTTTCTCATATTTGATTAACTTAAATAATGTAAAAAATACTTTCAAAATCAACTTATTTTCCTCATATTTAAGAAAAATGACTTCCTTCCAAAAATTAAAGAAAATATTTTCTATAACTCTCCTCCAATCTCAGATTACAATATTTTTTCTTTTAACTTGCCCTTACCACGACCCCTCTCGCCCCAAACATTTAAAACTTCAAAAAAATTAAAAAAAAAAAATTAAAAGTTTGCTTTTCAAAGTTACTTTACATTTTGAATGTTTTTTTACCTTATCCCTCCCCCGACCTACCCCCTCCCCCCAATCCCACAAAAAATTTAATAGTTTATTTTTTGGAGAAATATTTAAATGAAATTTTTTTATCGCATCCTACCCTGACCCCTTACTGCCACCACCCCACCCTCCAAAAAAATTAAATTATTCGAAGGTTAGATTTGAAGTTAGATGTGATCAAATTTCAGTTTAAAAGTCAGAATCAAGTCTAATTTTGAAATTAGAATCTTAGATCAAAAGTCAAATCGGGTCCAATATTCGATGTTTGAGTCGAATCTCCAATCGATTACTACGAACACACCTTAATATTCATTTTTCACTTTGGCGGTGGAGCCGCCATGTCAGTCATGCATCTCTTGAATTATTACCTAATCATCAAAAGTGGCCCATCTAAATTATTTTATCTGTTCTGAGTAAATAAGGAGAGGAGATAAAATATATACTCCATAAGTTTAGATTTATTTGAAATTATTTTTTTTATGGAGAAATTTGTCCTATCCCCAAAAAGTAATACACTCTAAATTAAAAATAGTTTAATCGAAACATCCATTCTATAAGTTTTTATAATCACATAATAGTTCAAAAATTATATGTTTGGAATATTTTTAAATTATAAAATTTAAATATATCGAGTCAGATCATATCATATAAATTAAAAAGAAAGAAAGTATATCATATGAATTTGATAATTAGGAGTTGTGATGAAGATCAAAGATATAATTAAAAAAATAATTTACGTGTTCAACAGAATTTATTTATAATTCTATATTTATAATAAAGAAGATTCAATTAACATGTAAAAACAACCAATACAAAACCTAATAAATTGCCAAATTTCCCAATCCAATTCTAATTTTAGATTTGTTTTAGAGACTCTTGTTGGCACACAAGAGCCCACACATTTTCCCTTTTTAAGTATTTTGGCAAAGAAATAAACTTCAACATGTGATTGGCTAGATATAGGTAGGTTTTTCTTTTTATTTTTTACTCGGTGTTCGAAATTTATGTTAAGAATTTAATTAAATTAAATTAGAATTTATATATGTTGTGTAGAATTTATTTTTGGGTACACAAATTTATTTATTTTTATTTTGAAATTATTTAATTACAAAAAATTAAATTTTAATCATTTCACTGCAAGTCATATTGATGTACATACATACAGGTTAATAAATGATTAAATCGACCTTACATGAAATAGGTAGGTTGTTAATTAGACTGACTATGCAAAGTAGTTTGATTATTTTTCTTAATTTGGTCATTATAATTTATAGGTATTATTATTAATATAAAATTATGGAGTCTTAAATTGGACAATTACGAAATAATTAACATAATTTTTTTTTATCCAAATTAAGAATTGCATATATTTGTAGCAAATGTTTGATATGTAACGCAAAAGAAATCATTCTCACCTCTCTCCTCAATCTCGATCGTTCGCTTCTCTTCTCCCTCTCTTTTTCTCTCTCTTTTTCTGTCTTCTTCTCTCGTAGTCTCGCTCATCTATCTTCCTTTTTTCTCTGCCCTCTCTTGCCTATAATCACCCACCCGTCCTGATCACCCCACCTCTTGCTGCATGTATTCTGTATTTTTATTTCTTTTCTTTTTTTTGTATTTTTATATTTTTTTGAGATATCAGACAATTGTATTTTTTATATTTTACATACTTGTGTTTATGAATAATTTGATTTTATTTATTTTGAATCAAAGGGCTATAAGAAATAATTTTTATACTGCATAAATACCTTAGAAAAAGGTAGGCAATATCGATGAACGAAAATAGGAAGAAAGAAAAATTTAAGAATAAAACTAGAAGGATAGGAGAAAGACACAAATAAAAAAAGTTAATTCACAATAATAGTTATAGAATTTTAAAAAAAAATTGAAGATTTCAATTTTCATGTCTACATTTAGGATCAAAATTATATTATTTGATGCTCAAAAATTATATTATGATAAATAAATTGAGACGGATAGAATAATATTTTTGCTGACCCGCTCATTAAAAAAAGACGTTTAATAACCACTAATGAAAAAAGATATTTTTTTTGCCTCAAACGTCATAAATAACATCTTATTTTCAAAACAAATTCCGAGTGCTAGAAGCACAAATATTTTGGAACAGAGAATTCAGAAAAAGTTAAATTATATTGTCACATCCTAAATTTATACTTGTATTTCTCTTATATTAAGAAAAATTATAATTTTTATTTATATATCCGATGATTATTTCTACCTTACTTACAATAATATAATTTTTTCGATATTTAAATTCTCTTTCTCACACCTGACTCCACCATTGATCAACAACATCCTCGTTTCAAATAGTACTTTCTCCGTCTCAATTTACATAGCAAATGAATTGAAATTTCAAGAGTAACGAATTTTTTATGGGAATTTCTTTATGTTTTTTTTAAAATATTTTAAATTATTAATTATTATGATTTATAGTATATTTTTCGTAGTTATTAAATATATAAATTTTATTTCAAAATATTTAAAGCTTCTATATCCAAGTTCACAGTCAACAACAATAACATATCCAATAAAATCCTACAAGTAAGGTTTGAAGAGGATAAAATGTACGCGACCTTACCAATACTTCGTAGAGATAGAGTATATCCAAATTCACGTCAATATTTAGAAATTTGCATTTTAAAATTTTAACTATGCCACATCATCAATCTTTATACAATAGAAGATAAGTTTGTACTTGTACATTTAAATCTACAGCTACTAATTTGATACAAACAACATACGTGGAGACAGTAGAATCATACATTAGATTTGTATCCACACATTATATTGGTAATGAAAGAGGGCTACATCTGCAATGCTTATTCATAAAATCCCATGAAATTGTCCCCACATTTTTAATTCAAGTGGTACATACACAAAAAAGCATGCATGAGACATTATCCATTTTCATTATCCATTTTCATGTCAATGGAATCAAATCATCATCAACTTGCAGAGCTCAAAAAATCAACTTGCAGAGCTCAAAAAACTATACCAACACCTCTCTTATATTATTGATGGGTGATTGAAAAATATTTATCGTTAAATTGTACAATAACAATAACAATATACTCATTAAAATCTCACAAGTGGGGTCTAGAAAAGATAAAATGTATGCATACCTTATCACTATTTCATAGAGGCGAATTTATCGTTAAATAGTAAATATTAATAATTTAGTTTTATTTAACGATAAATTCGTGATGAATTTTGAGAAATTCTTGTCAAGGGTGTATTATTTAGAGACAAATTAATGATAAATTTGATAGCTACAACAACAACAAAAACATACTCAGTGGAATCGCACAAGTGGAGTCTGAGGAGGGTAAAATGTACGTAGATCTTACCACTACCTCATAAAGATAGAGAGATTATTTCCGAAAAATCCTCATCTCAAAATAAACCCCCGTCTCAAAAAATAAATTTGATAACTAATTTTTGTTTTAGCACTTGAAAGATACCTTTAAATAATTAATCTAGAAAAAAAATGTAATTATAGCATAAAAACAAATAAATAATCTGTCACGCCCCGGGAGGGTACCCTGGGCGTGGTCGGCACTCAGAGACTATTTCTAGCCCCTGAGCGAACCACTTAGCCTCCTCACATCATTCAACATCAAGATAGCGGAAGTAACATCAAAGGAATACCTTAAATAAGGGCCCAATGGCCAACATCAATCTCAACATCAACTAAGTAAGGGAAATATTACTCAGTTCAAAAAGGAAACATCTGCATCAATCCTCGACATCATGTCTACAAAGCCTCTAATTCTAACTCGACTGTCTAAGAGTGGTGCCGTGACATGCCATGGCTACCAGACTCAATGAATAAAGAAAAAAAAACATAAGTAGAAGGGTTTCCTCCGGAAAGCAAGGAGGCTCACCAACTCAGAACTCAAACTCTGCGGCTTCAACGGTGCGTCTGCTGAAGTCCTCTAACTCCTGTATCTGCATCATAAAACGATGCAGCGCCAAATGGCGTCAGTACGTGGAATGTACTGGCATGTAAAATAGCTGAATAATAGGGTAAGTACACAGCATAAGGAAACATCAACTCGACATCATATTCCATCAGAATGTCAGTGTCTATCTAAGGCAAGAGATTAGAATAGACAGTTGACTCATCAACCTCTCATCTCCACATCGTCATCACATCAAAGGGACATCACATCGACTCAGGGGAACATCAACATCGACTCAAGGGACATCAACATAACATCGACTTAAGGGACATCAACATCGACTCAAGGGAATATCAACATAACATCGACTCAAGGGACATCAACATCGACTCAAGGGACATCAACATCGACTCAAGGGAACATCACATCGACTCAACATCACATCAACATCAGAGTTCTATCAAAGGAACCTAACTGGGAGTTTCTCTAACCGACAACCATCACTTATGAGCCAGTGATGATACAACGAAGCGATGCCGTTGCCACATCCATCCAATACCCTGCCCGGGGTAAAGGACATCACATCAGTGGATCCACAAGAAACATCAAAAACATCAGTCCACTTTTGGGACAAGATAGGAGCCATCCGCATTGCGGTTCAATCCTCTCTTCCTACGCGGGCCACGTAGTTAATGGGTTCGAGTGGGACTCACTCTCTACCCATTTCGGTGCTCAATACTCCTCCCAGAACTCGACATGCTCATAAACATCATCATCATCATCATCAGTCCCAGAGGGACATAGTACATCATCATCAGTCACATAAGGACATGGTATAATAATTAATACCTCAACATCAACATCGGTCCCAGAGGGACATAGTATAAAACATCAACATCAACATCAGTCCCATAGGAACATTGTACCTCAACATCAACATCACCTCACCTCGTCACATCAACATCAACATCATAGACTCAAGATTTCTTTTTAGAAATTAGACCTTGAATTTTAAGACATCGTAATACATCATTCTCATCAACATCATCATCAAGACTCTCATCAAATGTGAAACACAATCACAACATCATCATCGTCAAGGCTCTAGACTCATCCCCTAAATTCATTATGCATGCTTTTCAATTTGCAATTCATATAGGATTTGTAAATGCACTTACAAAAATGAGTTAAGTATAAAACAAAGTAATGATGATCATCAATTTCTGTAAGAAAATCATTTATACATAGAATACGTAAATTTTTAACATGCATCAACTCTTTACATCAACCTCATCATCAATGACTCTAATCATCAGTTCTCAGAAGGGCACATGGGAGAACATTCCCATGCTTTAAGTTAGCCTTACATACCTGGAAAGTTTTGCTAACACAAGGAAGCACACCCTCCCCTTGATCTCCTCAATCCTCCCTTCCTTCAAGCCCTACCTTAGGTGACTCTTAGGAAGAACGCTTAGAATTTAGGTTTTGAAACCCTTTTCTTCGAAAACTGACCTTAATTAGGTGTAGGGGGACGTTTAGAATAATTAGGAATGGACTAAATTGCCCTCCATAATTTAAAAGAATTACTCCCCCGTCTGAAATAACACAGTCCGCGACGCGGACCTGTCGCGGACAGTGTATTTTCGGAAACTCAACTCCGTCGAAAATTTTACGGAAAAGATAAGTGTGTCTCCGCGACCAGTCCGCGTCGCGGTTCCGTCGCGGAGGCTCACTGTTTTTCGTTTTGGAACGAAAAATTATCTTTTGACTCGGTTGCTCTAAAATTCGACCGAGACCCTCTTCCCACTCCATTTTCAGTGCTGATCACGAATCCACTCTCGAATTTTCAATCCGAGCATTGGAAGACGCGTTTTACGCGCACTTCTCCTCTAGGGGTATTTTAGTAATTAGCGGGGCATTACATAATCATTGCAATATATATAACATAAATAGCATACCAAGTGAATAAGATTTTTTTAGAGAAGGTAAGGTGCACGCAATCCTTATATCTATATTTATATAGTAAAAAAATTATTTTCGATAAACTTTCCACACAAAATGATAACTACTTTGTATCACACAAGTTAAAATACACTAATATTGTTTCAAGAAAAAAACTCATATCATTTTACTTTTAGTATATATAAATCTATCAAATTCTCAATCATAATAGAGTGTACTTAAATTTTATGAATAGACAAAAGGCTTTGGTTATTCCACGTAATACAACATGCATTAGTATCCACAACATTTAGTTCTTGCAAAAGAAATATGAGGTACATATTCTACCACAATTCCTTTTTGTCTCCTCCACTTATATACTACTAAACCATTATACAATTCTCTCTTCACAATTCCTTTCCCCTTTCTTTATACCATACTACTCAAATACATTAATCCATCAAACTATATAGTATAATTATTATTTTTTTGCTTAATTTCCAAATATGTCTTGCCATAACAACTCTTCTCTTTGCTAGTACAACTTTTACTTCTCCAAAACTTAGTTGCATGAATGGGAAATGACAGATATCTCATCAAGTTTGCATCAAGATCAAGAAGAAAAAGCAAGATGTGAATGGGATTTTCATCTTTCTACTGTCATTTCATCTTGCAATAGTACTAGTGGATCTGGATGTGACACACTTGGTGTTCTAGAATTTGATCCTTCCTGTAATTTCCTAGCTTCCGGTGGAATTGCTAGGAAAATTCGAATTTACGGTGTAAATTCGCTCTTACAAGAAGAGAGAGAATGCGACAGGCGCACCAGTGTTGATGCGCCTATCGCTTTAGATCATGGCAATGCATGTGACTTTTTTATTTGTACTCCAGCGAAACTTGGTAGCTTAAAGTGGAAACCCGGATTGGGGAGTCGGGTTTTAGGGTCGGGTGATTATGATGGAGTTGTTATGGAATATGACCTAGAGAAGAAAATGCCCATTTTCGAACGGGATGAGCATGGTGGTAGACGGGTTTGGAGCATTGACTATTGCCATTCGGATCCGGTTTTGGGTGCATCCGGGTCGGACGACGGAACCATGCAAATGTGGGACCCGCGGTGCGGCGACAACGGGAAATGCTTGGCTGCGGTACAGCCTAGCAAGCGGTGTAGCCCGGTGTGTTGCGTGGAATTCAATCCGTTCAGAGGATCAATCGTAGCCGTTGGATGTGCTGACCGGAGGATCTACGCGTATGATACGAGGAAAATGTTTGACCCACTCTTCATCCTGGACGGACATCAAAAAACAGTTACTTACATTCGATTTCTTGATGAACGTACGATTATCTCTTCGAGCATAGACGGGTGTTTGAAAATGTGGAATACGGAGGACCAACGGGTCCTTCGTACCTACAAGGGGCACAAAAATAGTAGGAGGTTTGTCGGGTTATCAGTATGGAAATCGGGTGGATTAATTTGTTGTGGCTCCGAAAGTAACCAAGTTTTTGTCTACGACAAGAGATGGGGTGAGCCAATATGGGTCTATGGTCGCGAACCTATGGGCCTAACCGGGCATGACCATGGGTTCATTAGTAGCGTATGTTGGCAACAAAAGAACGAAAATCAATGCACACTTGTGGCTGGAGATTCAGATGGTGTTTTGCGAGTTTTTACTGGTGAAAGAAGATGATTTACATATTTAGTGACGGAGATAGAATTGAAATTTCATGAGGTAGGGAAAAGTTTTTTCCACAAGTATTAGGCAAAATGTGTACTAGCTAGTAGTATTATTTTTCATGAAAAGTCATAGGCCAAACCCAAGAAGGTAACACATTTCCATTTCCTTTATTTTCTTTTTTCAATTCTTCTACTTCTCTAATTAACAGGAATTAGAGGAATTGTTGGCCACTTACATTTGTCTGAAATAGATACAGGATATGATTCTATAGAAAAATATCTGAAGAAAAAGGGGGAAATTAAATTGAAATGCTATTTTATGCCTTTTTCTCTATTCAATAGTAAAATAAAAGGGAATATTAATTACTGACAGATTTTGTTGAAAAGATTAAAAAAATATGTATGCACTACTACTGAACTTTAAACGAATAGATTCTTTTTTTTCTTTTTGGTTATTAAATTAAAATGCGACGTATTTTATTTTTTTATTTATTATTTTTAGAAAAATGGTGGAGAGTTATTGAAGAAGGTACAGCCTGTATCGTACACGCACGTAAATGAAAGGCCTCAATTTGTGTGCTATGAATTTTTAATGAAAAAGGTTACGTTACATTTATATTATACCACTATAGTTTGAAAAAAAAATTACAATTTATAGCTATAGTTAGAGTTTTGTTGCTATTTTCTCTCATCTCTCCTCTCTCTGCAATTTCTTGTCAAATATACAATTACATATGTATATCAGCTGCATATATACAATTATTCTGACAGATATGCATAGTCAATTCAATAGATATACATATACAATTCGCCTCTCTCCATTCTCTGCCCTCTCTTGCTCACCTCTCTCATCCCTTTCTCGGTCTCTCCTCTCCCTCCCAATCTCGCTTATCAGATATACAAATACATATGTATATTAGTTACACATATTCAATTATTTGATAGATATACAAATATACATATACAATTCGTCTCTCTCCCTCCTCCCTCTCTCGATCTCGCTCACCTCTCTTCTCCCCTCCAGGTCACACTGTCGAAGTTATGCATACAATTATGTAAAATATAACTATTTGACCATATTAAATTTCAGACCTAAATTATTTATGAAAATTCCTCATTTTTAATTAAGAGACCAAACAAGAACAATACTACATCCTAAACATTTCAAAATAAGTAGATTTTTGATGTATGGCATATTGTGTTTCTTTTCAAAATAAAAATAGAGATAGTTGAAAAATACTTCCAAAGAGGGGAAATTTTGAAAAAGAAATATTAGTATATTTTTGGATTCTAAAATATAAAAAAGTGCTAAAAAATATACTTATTATGTGCAACAGTGAGTTCAGAATATTATGTTTGTAGGTCTTGAGTAAAATAAATTACTATATACGGTATTAATAATTAAATAAAAAATTACAAGTAGAATCAATTTTGTGTCAAACACGATAGCCTTAGGGTTTCTATGTCATTAAACTAACCTCTTCTTTTAGTAAGGAATTTTTGACTATTAAATATCTTATATAATTAACGAGTTCACGATATAAATACAAAATTCAAATAAAAGTTAGTGAATTTGTAAAAGTCTCATTCAATATGCCCTGATTCTATATTGCTTCATTTTGTTACTAATGGTGTCTCGTAACTAGCTCATGATCTAGTATTACTTCCAATAATCCAAGTTGTGCCATTTTTGTTATTAGACTAATAATAAGAGCTCGAGTCAGCATGGGTCCAATCACATATTATTTTATGGATAATTACATTCATAAGTTCCTGAGAAAATTTATTTATATAAAAAATAGCTCACTTTTTTTTTTAATTACGAAAAGCAGCCATTTGGCTGCCCTTTGGTTATTTGTTACAATTTTGGGTCTTCAGTCTCGTTGTATAGGAATGTATAGTCAGTATCTATTTGTGTATCATAATGTATATTTTTTAGTGTATACTTTCTATAACTTTGACAATAGTTTCGCCAATTTTAGGTTATTTTTTATGTAAATAAAATATAGACTACTTTTTTTTTGTAAACTTTTTACTTTTTTGTATATATATGTAATTTTCCCTATTATTTTTTATCTCAATTTATGTGATACTGGTAGATTTTTTATACATATATTTTAAATTTTAAGTTATTAATTATTGCAACTTATAACACATTTTATGTTATTTTTACATAATATACATTACTTATTTTGTTCCAATTTATGTTGCACACACAAGATTTTGAGAGTCAATTAAAAATTTTTATTTATTTTTTAAATATTTTAAATTGTTAATAGTTGAAGTAGCTGGTAAAATAAATTATTAAGGGTAATTTTGTAAAATCAAGCAGTTGAAACATGCTTGTTAAACGAAAGCTACCTTTAGAAAAAATAAATTATTAAGAGTAATATTGTAAATTCATAGTTGAAGAAAATAAATAATTAATAGAAACAACATATATAGCAAAATCAAGAAGTTGAAGTAGCCATGTTAGTTGGCAGTTGCCTTTAAGAAAAAATAAATTTATTAAGATAATATTATAAATTCATAATTGAAGAAGCTAGAGAAATAATTAATGAAAATGACATAATAAATCAAACAAGTAAAGTAAACACGTCATTCGATAATTGTCTGTCAATCGATCATGACATGCCTATTTCAAGCCGCTTATATAATGTAGTCACGTAATGCAAAATAAGGTTGGGGGTGATGATGGTGGGGTAGTCATACGTAGTAAAGGGTGTTAAGTCAAATTTTTTTTTAATAAAAAATCATATTAAATTCACTTGAATTTTCTAATGTTTACTTACATGTAAAGTACTAAAAAGACAAGTATTTAACGTGTTTGGAACAAAAACTCGAAATGGAAAAATATATGTAATGACCAATGTTTTGTCAAGTCTTTTGTGCGGCTGTAAAACATTCTCTTTTATGTCTTTTTCTTGGCTAGTGTCGTTTCAAAAATAAAGGATTAACTAGCGATAAATTTTATTATTTAATTACAGAATTATTCATCACTAATATTTATTTTTTTAATTGGCATAAACGCTTTCTAAAAATGCTAAACATTTGATGCATGAACAATTTAATTTTTCAAGGACCCAATATTAAATAAAATAAAATCTATTTTAATGCCGTATAAAATTAAATCTTGAATCTAACCTTAAATTTGTGTTTCTCTTTCTGACATGCATGAGATAAGTTTGGGTATCTCTTTCTGACATGCATGTCACTGTTTTTGTTTGGAATGTTTAATAGGTTTCAATCATTTTATCCAAATAGCATCTTTTTCCACCTATGAAAACTCTTATCTTAACTTTTGGTGTAGGCACTGTTTTACTTTTAACATTGTTTTAAGCAAGAGTAAATTAAACAAGCTTATAATATTTGATGATCGTACCACTAAAATTAAATGATACCTCTAGTTTTAACTTTGGTTTTGCAAATTAAATTCTTATCGTGAAACAAGTCATCCATTATATATATATATATATATATATATATATATATATATATATATATATATATATATATATATATATATATATAGATATCAAAATTTTGTGAAATTCTACTAAATAAATTCTGGATAGACATAAATTTTGATTAAATACAAAATTGATATATATATATATATATATATATATATATATCCTTAAAAATGTTGTTTGAACTTTTTGCCCTTCGTTGAAAGACTCCTCTTTATTTGATAGATTTTTACTTCTTCTTTAATTGAATCAAAAAAATATCCTACAGTGGCTAAGGTAAATTCTAATTTACCATAAATTTTAATTAGTGATAGAATAGATTTTATATATATGACATTAATAAATAACTATTTTTTTAATTTTTTTATAAATTCAGAATTAAACTTAATTTTTTCTATAATGTTTATTATCAAACGAAGTACACACTTTGATCACGCGCAGAGCGCGTATAGCAAAACTAGTATATACTAAGGGTGTCAAAATGAGCCAAAATATAGGTAACTCGCCCAATCTACCCAAAATTTCATGGGTTGGACTTAAGATAATTTTAATTGAGCTTAATCTCAACTAGTTCAAGCCTTAACCAATTTTAAAAGAATCTTCAATTGAGCTCAATTTAATCTCCACTTTCAACCCGTTCTAAGGTTCTTTACTTGCATTGATGTAATGTATGATTTCTTTAACTTTTTATTTTTATTTTTTGAGTGAAAATTCAAATCGTGGTTATAAACTATAAATAATAATATTGTAAAATTATTGAGATTGAGTGGACGGATCATGACTCAACCCAAATTCTAGCCCATGGAGCCCAACCCATTTGAGCCCAAAATAAATTTGGATGGGTCATACCCTTCATTAAAAAGACCCCTCTTTAGATAAAATTATTTTTTCACCATTTTTCTTTAAATTATTATTTAATTATATTTATAATATTGACTTTTAAAATATATAAATGGAAATGATAAAACAAGGACTTCTAACGTGGAAAGACTCCTAAATCTTCTTCCTTATTTGAATCAAGAAAATTCCTTAATAGAAGTCTATCAAATGAGGAAGATTTAGGAGTCTTTCCATGGCTAGAATTCCTTATTTTATCATTTCTTTCCATGTATTTTAAAAGTCAATATTATAAATATAATTAATAATAAGTTTTAAAAAATGGTGAAAAGACGATTTTATCTAAAGTTGAATCTTTTAATAAAGGGCAAAAAATTCAAACAACATTTCTAAGGATGTTCATGCTTTAAATATAGTATAGATGTAGTGTGTGTGTCTATATATATATATATATATATATATATATATATATATTTCATTACAAAATTAAGAGGCTTTTACACTTGAATAAATAATCCCCCCCCCCCCCCCCAAAAAAAAAGGAAGACTCGCTCTTTTTAACCTTAATGCAACCCTATTACAACTAAAAAGTGCTTTAAGTCTCCTCTCAATCTTTATCCGAGTCTTAATTTCATAATATATGTCTTTGATAATTTTAGTGTACGTATCGGACCTGAATATGCCGTCTCTTTAGGAATTCTTCAAGCTCTAGCAGATGGGACAAAACTACTTTTGAAAGAGAACCTTATTCCATATACAGGAGATACTCATTTATTCAGTATCGGACTATCCATAGCAGTAATATCTATCTTTCTAAGTTATTAAGTAATTCCTTTTGGTGATCACCTTGTTCTAGTCGATCTTAATATTGGTGTTTTTTTATGGATTGCCATTTCAAGTATTGCTCCCGTTGGACTTCTTATGTCATATGTATATCTCTATCCTTGAAATAGCTCTATAAATAAAATTTCTCTCTTGAAATTTTATCGTAATTTATATATATATATATATATATATATGTATGTATGTATGTATGTATGTATGTATGTATTTACTGAGTAATACCTTGAACGTGGGCTTCTTTGAAATTTCATTAAATCTATTAGTAATTTGTATATCTTGTTTGAATAGATAACTAAACTTTGTAGTTTTCTAAATAGAAATAAAAAATTGTATTATCATACCAGATCCTTATTTTGTCCTTTATTGTATTGTCTTCTAAATTTTGCAATAAAAAAAGTTTTCGCGGGCGAATATTTACTCTTTCAATCCCTATTTCATTTGTAGGATTAACTCGTGACATTTCAGATCTCAGAATACATGAATTAATCTTTGGTTCGTTCCGCCATCCCGACCAGTGAATCATTAAGATTCCCTTTTCAATAGAATCTTTTGCATTCACAAGTATGTATGTATATATATATATATATATACACACACACACAAACACACAAACACACACACACACACTACATCTATACTATATTTAAAGCATGAACATCCTTAGAAATATTGTTTGAATTTTTTGCCCTTCATTAAAAGAATCAACTTTAGATAAAATCATCTTTACATCATTTTTTAAAAATTATTATTAATTATATGATAATATTGACTTTTAAAATACATGGAAAAAAATGATAAAATAAGAAATTCTAGCCATGGGAGACTCATTCTTTTTAACCTTAATGCAACCCTATTACAACTAAAAAGTGTTTTAAGTCTCCTCTCAATCTTTATCCGAGTCTTAATTTCATAATACATGTCCTTGATCATTTTAGTGTACGTCATATGCATATCTCTATCCTCGAAATAGCTCTATAAATAAATTTCTCTCTTGAAATTTTATCGTAGTCTATTCTGAATCAACAAACATTATTGTATTCAACTTTTTACTAACTAAATAATTATTTGACCAAATAAATATATCAAATTTTATAATTATACCTAATTGCGCTCAAATTTAATTGCTATATGGCTTTTCAAACATACCCAGTACTAGAGGTGTCAATGGCACGATTCAGTCGGTTATTTTTTTAAAATTCTATCATTCTAACTTTTTGGGTATTTTATAATATATAACCCAAACTAAATTTTTTAAAACCATCCCAATCACATCGATTTTTTGCGGTATCAGTACGGTTAGGTTAATTTTTGAATTCTATTTTATTTTTAAAATATCACTTCAAAATACACTTCACAAATATATTTTTGAAGAAATACTTTAATTCACCAAAAAATTATGAATGTAAAATCTTCTTACCATATTATTTGATCTAAATCTTTATATATGAATTTTTGCATAGATTTTGTCTTATTGTTTGATGGAGTTTCTATTATAGTATGTTTTAATTTGAAACTTACTTAATTAAAGGCTAATTAAAGGAAAAGACCTAAAACCACCCAATCACTAGAGGCCCAGTACCTAGGTTATATTTATATTTGTAAGCAAAATTAATGGGGCAAGAACAACGGGTCGTACCTTTTAGACGATTCCACGAGAGTTGTTAAGCCACCAACGAATTTAGCCCAAGATCACGCTCCGTTTCACTGGGAACACGGATTATAATTCACGAATCAAATGCCTTTATGTGTTTTTGATGAATTAAGGACTCCTATTCTTCACTGATTTTGCACTTCTTATCTTACAGTAGATTCTCAAGTCCAGTTTTATTCAAAACTTTCAACTAACTTTATCTACATTTTCTCTTGTAACTTCCTTCTTCCACTCACATAAGGAATTAAAACCACCTTGTCTAGAAATAGGGAAGTGGTTATAACCACCTCCTCCGTTGTGAAAGTTAGTCTTATCCTTTAGTATAACATTGGACAGTTATTTAAATAACTGCACCATTGTAAAAATCAGATACTCGGCTCGGATTAAGATTAGATTGAGTCGGTCCATATGTGCGACCCACGATCCCTAAAAAAAATCTTACAATATTTGCAAATTTTTATAAAATATATTTATATATTAAATTTAACATGTGTTAATATACAAAATATATTTACATACATGTAAACTTATTTGGTTCGATTACGAAATTTTTCAAATTTGTTTATAAACTAAAAAGACCATCTCAATTATTTCTGATGGCTATAGACTTAAATAAAATTCCACAATTTGATTGAAAAGATGATAAAATTTGTTCGTTTATAATTAAATTTGATCGATTTTTCGTATTCTTTCCATACCCCTACCTGTAGAAGTGAACATACTATTAGAAAAAAAAGCATTATTAAATTCTTCTGTCAAGATAAGAGGTGTTACAATGAAGGTTTACACTTATTCATTAACCTTCACTGTTAAAAATAATGAACAAAAAGAACGATTAACAGGATCAGTTAAAAAAATCAAGTGAAAATTAATTGTGGTCATCGATTTTGTTTTATATATTCGTTTTTAAAAAAGTTAATAGAAAATTGATAGACGGACGTGGGTCTTTTCCAAGCAAAATTATAATTTTTTAAAAAAACCAATGCAGTTGGCCCTCATTTATTATTATTTTTTAATTAAAGTTAATGGGCATAATTGATTTGGAAGTGCAAATCTATAATTGAAGAATATAAATAAAATTGAGGAGAATATTTTATCAAACACCTGATCTGATATGATGTAAAATTAAATTTTGGGTCTAGCTCACACCCCAAAAGCTAACTCAATGGAAGCAAGATTGTCTAAGCCTTATAAAGAGTGCACTCATCTCATTAACCATCAATGTGAGATTTTTGTATTCTTCAACACCTATATTGGTAGTAAATTTGATGAGTGTTCCCTCATAAAGTTTGGACAATCCTCTGCCCTTAGCTTACTTTTGGATGTGAGTTAAGCTCAAGATCTAATTTTATATGGTCTCATAGCAGGATCCAGCTCACTCAAACTGGCATGAGGTGGGATGGTTAAAAATGACAAAAGCTTCAAATTAATAGTTAATAAAATGGTGGACTCAGTATAAGACTTGGAGTTACTTTTGAAGATTGAGCTAATCTCAAATCGTACAAAAGAAACCTACTTCACAAAAGTGAAAAATTCATTGTTAGATTACTCTAACTATCCTCTGGATTTTTTTACAGCAGAGAGCTTTTGAACCGAAATAATAGGAAAACCTAAACACTGCTGTTCCAATTAACTGTCCGTCGGAGGTCATGGCCGCGTTGGCCAGTGGCCCTTCGTTGCTGGAGAATGGACCACCTCCAATGAGAACATACGCTGAGTTGCTGAAACAGTCCAAAGCACAAGTGATGCCAGTCCCTATGAAGCCAATATCATATTTGCACGGGGAGCCGCAGGTGATTTGGGAGCAGGCTGAAATTGATCAGATGATTATCAATGAGAATCTGGAATTTGCTGTGATTGGAAAATTTTCATATAGGGGACCACCTATACAGGAGCTGCGAAACATAATTCCAAACAATGTGAGTTAAAAGGGGAGTGCAAAATAGGATTATTATGCAATAGACATGTCTTGATTCGGGCTTCATTATTGGAAGACTATGTGCATCTGTTATCGAAATCAGTTTTTTACATTCACGGGAGAAAGAGCTCCTACCCAATGAGGACTTTTAAGTGGGATCCAATGTTTAAGGCCGAGGAAGAAACCACTACAGCAGTAGCGTGGATTTCTTTCCCTGCCTTACCACCAAACTTTTTTGGTGAGGAAGCGATTTTTTCGCTAGCCAGTGCGGTGAGGAAACCGTTGCAGGTTGGTTTGGCTACTAAAAACAAGACAAGGCCTAGTTGTGCTAGAGTCAAAGTTGAAGTTGATTTGCTAAGGGAATTCCCAAAGAGAATAAAGATAGGCGTAAAGAAATCGGAGGATGTTATTATTGACAAATGGATTAATATTAGCTATGACTATTTGCCGAAGTATTGTAAAACTTGTATGATCCAGGGACACGATGAAGACCAGTATTATGCATTACATCCTGAACTATATCAGGAGAAACGACTCAATGCTGCCCGTAATATGAGGCAGAACAGAGGCGTGTATTTGATGAACAAAGAGGAGGGGCGAGACAAGGGACAGGATCAGAAGGAGAATGGTAAAGAAAAGGACGAATGGGAGGATCACGGGAAGAAGAGGGGGGATTCTGGTGAGGAAAGAATGGCTCAAAACAGGAGTGATTTTTGGAAATAGCTTCACAGCTTTACAAGAGCAGACCCAAGAGGAGGGGGAAATGGAATTGCAGGGGAAGGTGACTGATTTGGACAATGACTCCAGCGAGAATCCTATTAAGGATGACCTCGGGATTACTACAGGTAGCAACAAAGGGAAAATTGTGGTGGCAACATCGACACCTAGGGTGGAGGAGAAGGAGCCTAATAACGAGATTGCAGAGACATTTGGTACCAATGGAAGTTACAAAGATAAAATGGCTCAACTTCATCCAAAGAAGCAGCAATCGTCAGAGGCAATATGGGACAGAATTGGGGCAGGGAGCCATAACAGTGACGCAATTTTTATTGAGAAAGAGAGGGATACCAGGCCCACATCCGCATTACAAATTATTGTTCCACCGTTTGGAGGAGAAGCAGAAGAAGAGAACAGATCGAAGCAGCTTAGTGACAAGGAAGAGGACCTGGAGCACAATATTCAGGAGATTAGTAAAGCTGGAGACTTATCACCAAGGCACACTTCTACTTTGAGGAATAGTGCAAAGAAAGGTAGGTCAGTTGTCCCGCTTCAATTTAAAACAAGGAGAAGTAGGGAGAAGTTATCAACTAGTGAACAATGAAAGAAAAAATGCTGTTTTGGAACATTAGGTCTATCAAAACTCAAAATTCTTTGGGTAGACTAATGGATCTAAATAGGAGAAATCATTTTTCATTTATTGCATTGATGAAGCCTTTTCAGGATCCATCTCAAGTGGACAAGTACAGATTACAGCTGGGGTTTACTAATGTGGGGGTGAACACTTCGGGAAAAATTTGGTATTTCTGGAGAGATGATTGGGTAGTACTCGAGGTAGTTGATTCGATTCAGCAAGTCACCATTAAATTCAGCTGCAACAATAGAGAATTTTGGACCACTGCGATTTATGCTAGGTGTAGTGTTGTAGAAAGATTAGAGCTGTGGGAGGAGCTACTACAAATTAAAGAAAGGTGTAATTGCCCATGGATCATTGGGGGTGATTTTAATGTAATTCTTAATGAGGAAGAGAAGATGGGAGGACTGGAGTTCGAACAGGCAGAGGCGATGGATTTTGCATTCTTCATCAATAACTGTGAAGTGGAGGAGCTTAAATTCTCAGGAAGTAAGTTCACATGGTGGAATGGTAAGGTAGGTGAGGATTGTATTTTTGAAAGACTGGATAGAATATTGGTTAACCAACGGTTTGTGGAAATGTTTCCTACATCTGAGGTGGTTCACCAGGTTAGGCAAGGATCAGATCATGCACCTTTGATTTTGATTTGTAATTCAGAGCAGGGGCTGAGTAGAAGGCCTTTCAAGTTCTTAAATTTTTGGACTAAACATCAAAAGTTTAAAGAGGTGGTACAGGAAAATTGGTGTGCAGACTTTTCAGGGAGTCCTTTGCATGTGGTCCAAATGAAATTAAAAAGAGTGAAACATGCGTTAACTAGGTGGAGCAAAG
Organism: Solanum rostratum; assembly: GCA_029948455.1. Lineage (NCBI taxonomy): Eukaryota > Viridiplantae > Streptophyta > Magnoliopsida > Solanales > Solanaceae > Solanum > Solanum rostratum. Next base: position 6,911,305 of record CM057053.1, on the reverse strand, counting down.
AGGCATTCGGCAATGTGTTCCTTCAAATAGCTACAAAGGAGGACATAATTCGGGTGAAGGAGATGCAGTTGGAGATGGATCCAAGTCCAGAGAACAGAAGTGATCTAAAACACCATGAGGCAGAGCTGAAAATTTATTTGAAATTGGAGAAGGAGTTTTGGAAACAAAAGTCAGGCATGCGATGGCTTAAGGATGGTGATAGGAATACAAGGTTTTTCCACTCCTATATTAAAGGGAGAAGGAAGAGATTTCACTTATCAGAGATCCAAGATATGCATGGAGCTACATGGAGTACTCAGGACCAGATTGGGGAAGTTGCGGTGCAGTATTATGAAAAAGTGTTCACTGAGGAGAATGTCATCACTGACTTTGCCATTTTGGGGAATACTCCTTCACTGATCACTGAAGAAGATAATTGCTTGATGAAAAGGTTACCAGATATGGAAGAAATTAAAGCCGTGGTCTACAAATTAAATGGAGATAGTGCTGGTGGGCCTGATGGTTTCACAGGTCAATTCTTTCAGGTCTGCTGGGACATTGTAGGAGAGGATATAACGAATGTGGTGAAGGCTTTTTTCTGTGGGCAGAAGTTAACCAGATATGTGACGCACACAAACTTGGTACTAATCCCCAAGAAGGAAATTGTTAGATCTGTCTCGGATCTACGGCCTATTAGCTTGAGCTCTTTCATCAACAAAATTATTTCCAGAACTCTTCACGAAAGGATGGAAAAAGTGTTGCCTAAGATAATTTCCCGGAACCAATCTGGGTTTGTTAAAGGTAGAAAGATTGCGGAGAATGTGCTCCTGGCCCAAGAAATCATCAGGGATATCAACAGGAGAAACAAAAATACAAATGTGATAGTCAAGCTGGATATGGAAAAGGCATATGATACAGTTTCGTGGATTTTCATGACAAAGGTACTGAGAAGGTTTGGTTTCTCAGAATATATCATTGACATGGTGTGGAGATTACTGTCAAATAACTGGTACTCAGTTATGGTGAATGGCAGGTTCATATGGTTTTTTCAAATCACAAAGGGGACTAAAGCAGGGGGATCCATTGTCACCCACTTTGTTTATCGTAGCGGCGGAGGTCCTATCTAGAGCTCTCAACAGACTTGCAGATGGTATTCAGTATAAAGGATATGGTTTACCTAAATGGAGCCCAAAGATAAATCATCTGGCTTATACGGACGATACCATTTTGTTTGGCTCGGTCGATAGGTCATCTGTCATTGGAATGATGAAGGTAGTTACTGATTATGAAAAAGCATCCGGTCAGAAGGTCAATAAAGGAAAGAGCCAGTTTTTTCTTCATGACAGTACCCCTTCTGCAGTAGCTACCAGGCTAAGGAGGCTAACTGGCATCAGACAAGGTAATTTCCCATTTATCTATTTAGGGTGCCCAATTTTTTATGGGAGATGTAGAGCGAGTTATTTTGAAGAGATGGTTAGAAAGATTTTCAGGAGAGTACTATCCTGGAACAATAAACTTCTCTCAGCTGGTTGTAAGGTGATCCTCATAAAGCATGTTCTACAATCAATACCGTTACACTTATTGGCTGTGACAAACCCACCTAAAAAAGTAATTAATCAAAGTTGCTGGCAAACTTCTTTTGGGGAGGCAGTGGGGGCTTGGCTGGAAAGCATTGGTCAAAATGGGAGGATTTATACTATCCAGTGGAGGAAGGGGGTTTGGGTTTGAGATCCCTGCATGCAGTGAACAGTGCCTTCACAGCCAAACTATGGTGGAAGTTTAGAGTGGTTGGAAGTTCATTATGGGCAGAGTTCATGTGGAATAAATACTGTAAAAAATTGCACCCTGCAATTGCATACAGTAAAGGAGCATCTTTGACTTGGAGGAGCATGATGAAGGTACGTGATAAAGTGGAGCAGGAAATTTGGTGGCAAATTAAATCAGGGGATTCGAATTTTTGGGTGGATAACTGGACCAAATTGGGGCCTTTATACCTGCTGGAAGACCAAGAAGTGCTGGATTATGGCCTGGAGGTAAAAGACATGATGATGGAGGGGAACTAGGATAGGGAGAAGTTGCTGGAATGCACTTCGGAGGATAGAGCAACTTACATAATCAAATACATCAAGCCCAAACAAGAAGGTATAAGTGATAAGCCTTGGTGGAAGGGTAGTCCAAATGGAGATTTCACAGTTAAACCAGCTTTTAATCTTCTCAGGACCAAGAAGGTTAGCCATGACTGGTATGGAAAGATTTAGTGTAAAGGCCTACCCTTCAAGGTGTCTTTCTCCCTATGGAAAGTTCTAAAAGGGAGGATACCAACTGATGATATCCTCAAAAGGATGAGAATAAATGTGGTTTCCAAATGTGTTTGCTGTGAAGAGGGGTGTGAGAAAACACTCGAACACTTATTACTAACAGCTCCCATAGCCCAAAAGCTATGGAAGCACTTTGCTCTGTGTGCAGGTATCAGAATGGAAGGGAGAAAAATATTTCAGACATTGCAAGTGTGGTGGAATATAGATCAGCCTGTTAAAGTTCAAAGAGTAGCTGCAGCAGTCCCAGCCATAATTATGTGGGAACTTTGGAAGAGAAGGAATGCCATCAGACATGGAAAGCAATATTCATATGAGTTGCTGGTTCATCAATGTCAAAAGGCAATCCAAACACTGATTAAAGATAGATATCCAAGGATAAGGGAAGTTCCTGAGAGATGGGCTGACATTATTGACACACTCAAGACATACAGACCAGCTCTGTACTTCCATAAAGTGTGGTGGCACCCTCCAAGTGAGGGATGGGTTACATGTAACACAAACGGGGCTAGTAGAAGCAACCCAGGACAGGGGCATATGGATTTTGCATCAGGAATAAGGAAGGCAACCTTGTGTATGCTGAAGGACAAGGGATAGGGGTTTGCACAAATGTTGAAGCAGAAGCCACAATAATTTTACAGGCTCTTAATTTCTGTAAAGATCAGGCTCTCAGCAAAATCATATTGCAGACAGACTCAGAGATCATAAAAGCTATGGTGCTGGGTGAATGCAGGGTTACATATCATGTGGTGGAGAAGATCGAGGAAATTAGAGCCATAATGCAACCATTAACAGTTAAAGTCTTGCATGTATTCAGAGAAGCTAATCAGGTGGCTGACAACATTGCTAAGGAGGCTATAGAGGCTAATGGTGCTTTAAGGTTCTGGGAATTCACCCAACTATCAAGCAGAAGCAGAAAATTACTAAACATGGACAAGCAAGCGACTCCTTATATTAGAATTCGAACTAGGCCTATACAACCGTCTAAAGCAAGTGTATCACAGGAGGCAGAGAACAGATACATACAGGTCAGTGAGGCTAGTTAGGGAGTGCATACAGAGCATACAACAAGAACACAGAGGAGAGTCCAGTTTATCAGAAAATTAATGGGTTAAGTCTGCTTCAAAAGGGATACCGGATCTTTGCAAACATGGAAATTGCAGCAGGCGAACATGCAAAAACCAGCGGTACCGACATATGAGTACAGAGAAAGAGAGATACAACCAGACGAAGAGTGAAGGTGTAGTACATATCAGGCGGCCATGGAGGTAGAAGAGAAAGCAAAACTAGAGGAGAAGAGCAGTGGACAGGAGATCCGCCAGTCCGTGAGAACAAGTAAAATGTCGTCGGTAAATAGCCATGGTGGTTTTCTTTACAAACAACTGCCAAAAGGTTGGATTCAACATCAAAATGAGGAAAGTAAAGACATACGAGTAAAAATAAAGAGAGTTGCTTTCGAGACGAGGAGAGAATCTTTAAGACTGAAGGTAGATGGCCAAGGAGGTGTAGTTCTTACCAGGAGGCCATGGGGGAGAAGAGATCGACGCACAGCTAGATGGGGCAAGCTGCGGACAAGAGCACCGCCATTGAAGGGATTTGGAATAGGAAAGGTGTTTCTAGAAACACCACATGCTTGTAGGATTTGGTCCGGTCGGGTTGGGCCGATGGACATTTATTGTTTTGTTTCTTTGTTGAATAATTAGTAATAAAATGGGCCTCAAGCCCGCAATTTAATTAAAAAAAATTCATTGTTAAAAATTAATCATGTCCATTAATTTCGACTTCTAATTTCGAGCCATTTTTTAGTATTACTTATAGTGTATAAAATAAAAAAAATAAAAGGAATTACTTTAATGCATAAAGTATTTTATGTCTTTTTTGAAAAGGTGCTATCACATAAAAATGTTCTTTAATAAAATTTTAGCTTTGATTCATCGAAATTTCAAATATCACTAACATTATGAAGGGCCGCATCATGATAATAAATTTTACAACAGAAATCATGAACTGGAGTTGTGAAATGAAAAGGACAACACAATATTCTGACATCAACAAAAAAAACATATTGGGGACAATGACTTTTAAGAGTACATATCTCAACGAATTATTGTATGATTAGTTTTCAACTTAATATTAATTATTTGACACATTTCCTCCGTTCATTTTTACTTATCCATTATATTATTTTGAGATATCTAATAATATTTGTCCAGTTTATAAAATCAAGAGATAATTATATACTTACTTTCTAATTTACCCTTATCATTAATTATAGTTATTTCCCTATTACTTTTCTCAAGACATTGCATTTGTTATATTTAAAGAGTGATTTGTTAAAATTACCCGTATTATTTACCAATTCTTAATCCCTGTATCAGATCAGTGGGGAACAACTAACAAGTAAAGATGGAGGGAGGGAGTATATCGTGGTGATTCAACTATTCTAAGTATTGTATGTTAAAAAACTTTATAGAATTCATTCAGGATCACAAGTAAATCATTAGACGGAGATTTAAATTCATAATAATGAAAAAGGTACTAATCTTGTTTCATGACAACAACTTTATTAAAGAACTTGATCTTCTAAATTTTAAGAACTTGATCTTCTAAAACTTGAAGATTAATATTGAACATTGAGTGATAAACAAACAATAGTATATTCTTCGTTTCAATTTCTTTGTCCTACTTTCCTTTTTAGATTGTTTTAAAAAAATATATCTGGTTCTCTTTTTAGCAACTTTTTAATTCTAATTTTTTATATGATGTATTTAATATCACAAGTTTAAAGATACTTTGATACACCTAGCATATCTTTAATTTATGAGCAAACAACACAAAAGTCTTATTAGTTTAGGGCCCATCTAGGTGCCTTCACTTTAGTTTTTGAAAGAGAAATTTTCGTATATAGCCACTTAAAAATATATTAATTATGCTCCATAACTTTAGTTTGGATAATTACATTTCGTAACTATAGTTATAACAACATTTGTGTAATTCGCACAACATTTGTATACATTTGTAAAATTCACTATACAATTCGTAGTTTTTGTATAGCGTCTGTATATTTCTCTATACAATTCGTGCACACCGTTTGTATAATTGGCTATACAATTTGCAGTGTTTGTATATTTCGCTATATAATTTGATTCGTACATAACTTTTGTATAATCGTGCACGACGTTTGTATAAATTGCATGACTTATACAAAACTTAAACTGTAATTACAGCTAAATGTAGGCTACGAGCCGTAATTAATTTAAATCATAGTTATGTTAGCTAATTAACTAGTATATGTTTGCTTATCAGCGTAATTTTTTCTTTTTGGAAATCACCATCCACACCACATTTACTTTACTAGATATATGTATTTGGTACACATAGATACATGTTAATGTATCAAAGCGTGATTTGTTTGTATCTAGAGTACAGTAATCTCTCGCTCGCCTCTTTCCTATCCCGCTCATCTCTCTCCATATGAATTTGTATTTCAGTATGTATTTTAAATGTATTTGATATTTCAAATACATGTATCTTATGTGATTCACATGTATCTGAGATGCACTGACTCTCTCACTCGCCTCTCTCCCTATGGGCTATAAATGTGTATTTTAAAATGTATTTAGTATCAAATCCTTGATACATGTATCTGACACGAAATCTGAAAAAGTGATGTCCCTGACTTGAAATTTGGTACGAGATTATAAATTGACGACAATATATAATTATTTTAAACTATAGAATGAATTAGTTTTTATGGTAGGAATGTTTGTGTGATTAGGTAAACTTATCTTAATTTTATCTCACAAGATTCAAAAACATTTTCACTTTTTAAAATTTGATATTAACTCAAAATAGGATAACCAAATTAAAACGGATAGAATAATACTTTGATTTTTGGCTTATGAATGCTTGAAATTTTGTGATGTGAAAATTAGAAATGTAATCAGTTAAGTCAGATGATATAAGCAAATAAATTTTTGGCTTAACTCATAAAAAGACACCTAAACTTGTCCTCATTTTTCACTTAGACACCTAAACTAAGACAAGTTCCTAATAGACACCTCAACTGCTCAGATTTGATCCCATTAAACACCTTTATCCTACTTGGCACTCTCCGGTACTGTTTTTTTTAATTTTTCAGCCAAAAATAAATAGTTCGGTCCAAAAAAAAAAAATTTCATAAAAGTAGGTTCTCAAAATTCTCAGTTAACTATGTGCAAAGAATTCTCAGTTAAAATTGTAATAATTTTTTTCGCATATGGTTAACGGAGAATTTTGAGAACCTACTTTTATGGAAAAAAACTTTTTTTTGGATAACTGAGTATTTTTAGAATCTACTTTTATGAAGAAAAAAAAATTTTGGACTGCAACTATTTATTTTTGGCTGAAAAAATTAAAAAACAGTACCGGAGAGTGCCAAGTAGGATAAAAGTGTTTAATGGGATCAAATCTGAGCAGTTGAGGTGTCTATTAGGAATTTGTCTTAATTTAGATGTCTAAGTGAAAAATGAGGGCAAATTTAAGTGTCTGTTTATGTATTTGGCCTAAATTTTTTATATTCCGTTCTTTAATTAATTCCCCTCTTGTTAACCATTCAACATAAAGTGGTTATAAATTTTAAATAATACAGGTATCTGTAGTTTTATAGCTGTTGGCATTTGCTATCTATTGCTTTCAGGATTATCATTTTATAATCACTGATAAAGGTATGGATGAGATTTCTGCCTTCTTAATTAGAATTTTCGGGTTTGAATTTTATGTATTTCTTTTTTTAAAAAAAAAGGGATTGTGCTCCCTCCTTTAATGAGACTTATGCTATGCAATATAAATTAATCGGAGTCTCAATATAAATATTGAATACTGAATAAAAAAAAATTATATGAATAAGGAAATATATATTAGTTAATTATATAGTTATAGTTTGAATTAATTACGGTTCGCGACAAACATCTTGTAATTACAATTTGAGTTTTTGTATGATTCGCGCAATTTATACAAACGATGTGTGCGATTATACAAAAGTTATGCACAAATCAAATTGTATAGCAAAATATACAAACACTGAGAATTGTATAGCAAACTATACAAATGTTGTGCACGATTTATATAGCAAAATATATAAATATTATACAAAAACTGTTATTCAAATTATACAAATATATACAAATATTGCACGAATTGTACAAATGCTGCTATAACTATAGTTACGAAATGTAAGTACCCAAACTATAGTTATGAAGTATAATTAAGATATTTTTGAGTGGTTATATGCGAAAATTCCTCATAAAATCGTTTTATTTTATTTTTTGGTAGAAAGTTGATCAAGAACATTTGATGTTTTTTTTGTTCATTTTCTTTTTCACTCACTCTCATAAATGAACACAGTAAATTAAATAGATAAACTATAACCTTTTAATCTCTTAAAACACAGTATATACATTTAAGAGTTTCATGAAATAGCAAAGTGCAACCTCTAAAATTTGTATGGATGATAAAGTGCAACCTCATATACTCCAAGTAATTAAAGGTCATTAAAAAAGATTCTATAGGTTATAATTAATACATTTTTATTTTGTGTATTATGTATGTCTACGTATATATATTACATGCCACTCACTTTGCCGTATCATGCCTACCATGGGCTACTTAGCTAGCACCTATACTTGAGAATTTGCCATTGTTTTACCAATTGAAGGAGATGGTTACCTACCACCTAACATCGCCAAGGATTCAGTGAACGTGTTGAAACTTAGTAACACAAATAATTCATTGAATGGTTGTATGTTAGTTGTGTTTTGAAGAGTTCAAAATTTAAAACGTGTAACTATTTAAGCGTTTAATATATTGCTACATGGAAAAAATATTTTAGAGATAGTTAAGAATGTGAAGATTTATGGGCACTAGCCCAAATTCAGAATGTGATATTGATTTATCGATATCGAATTAATGTTCGAAAATAATTTGAATATTAAGACCATTCAACTATCGGGGGGGGGGGGGGGGGGGGGGGGGGGGGTTTCATCTAATTTCTTCAACGATTAGATTAACCAATTATCCAATAATATATAAGGCTTATTCAACTTATATTTTCCCCTTGATTATAAGCTTTTAGAGATCCTACTTTCCTAAGGATTTTAAATAAAATGATTTTTTAATTTTTTTTTATTTTCACAGTGAAAAAATAATAAAAATGATAGATATTAAGTTCTTATCATTTTGGCAAAAATGGTACATAATTTTTTTTTAATTAATTGATAATCATATAAAGCCGATGATATTTTAGTTGTTGTGCTAGTGCTTACTTAGGTAAGTCTTTTTTAATAAATAATTACTGATTTTAGTAATACTATTTATTTATTACCATTTATAGCAATACTATGATAAATCTGCACTTGTATTAAAAATGAATCATGCATGCAGTATAGATGTATTATAAGTGTTTTAATACATATTGTGATTGTTTGGTAAGAAATTGATACAATGTATTATAAACGTATTGAAGTGTGTGATAAACGTATTATCCATCAATGAAACTTGTATGAGATATGTTATATAAATGATTCTATGTAATATGAATTAAAACTGTATTATATGTGTTCAACAAAAATAAATTATTTTGCCATAAATGGTAAATATTTTTTTAGTCTTGTATATCTTTTGATCAGTTTATCATTGCCCGTATTGGGTTAAATTTTTCTTTCTTAGGCAAGACAAAACCTTATATATATATTCAAAGAGTTCCTAACTAAATATTTAATTATGAACCTAGTACATATTATACTCCTTAATATAAACTCACAATTATTAAAATCGCTCATAAACTTTAAATTCAAGATCCGCCTACGCAACTCCAGTCCCAAATGCAGATTTGTTTTTTCGGTTGATATTCACATTTATGTGGAGGTGTTGGAGGGCAACTTGAATGAACTAATTAGTTTGGTTGATACTTAAATCATTTTGGAGAACCCTTTGGACTGGATTTGTCATGAAATCATTATTATTGGAGATGATGAGCTACATTTTATCGGGAAATCTTAGTAGCTCAGTTAGTTGGCTACTTGAACTCTCACCTTGTTAGTGAGGATTTGATTCTCCACGTTGTAATCCCCCTTCTCATTTCCCCTTCCCCTTCCCCTTCCCCCACCTCCAAAGCTACATTTTGCCAAATGAAGAGTTAAGTCATTTACTAAGATGGATAAAGTTTAGTTCACATGAGTAAACTCTATATATGGCTACATTTTTCACAGTTCATGTGATGCTAATTTTACAATGTTATGTAACTCCCCTTTTCTTCCCACCCCCAAGATACAGTATAGAATGAAAATAAGATATATGAGCAATTTATGATACAGTTCTTTGCCTCATCCATTTAGTAGCTGACCATTTCTCCCCTGAGAGCACTTCACATCCTCCATGTAGACTATCAGGGTCAGATTGTCCATCAAGCCCCTAAATGAGAATAAAAAACTAGCATTGATCAAGTGGAATTCATGGTTCAGGAAAAAAAAAGGTATTTAAGATAATAGAAACTAAAGAACTAATATGAAAACCGAGAAATCCCCGAGTGTCAGTGGCAGATGGTCTGAAACTTGGATAAAGTACCTGCACCTCTAACTTTCTCCACTTACATACTAGACTTTTATCCGTGGCAAGCTTCAATCACGTGATGTGTACCTCACTCGGGGGGGGGGGGTTGAAAATGTCTCGAATATATGGACATATACAAGGGCCTCAATAACACACCTGATGTCCCTTACCTAATGCTCCTTTTTTTTTCTCAAAATGCTTAGACATGCTTTCTATAGTATTTTGTCCTGGCTTCTTCGATCCCATTATTTCCTTATTTTTTTTTCAACCTGCTTTGGAATGCTTTCCCTTGAAGCCGAGGATCTATCAGAAACAACCTCTCTACTTCCCAAGTAAGGTAAAGTCTGCATACACTCTCTACCCTCCTCAAACCCCACTATAGGACTACACAATAGTTGTAGTTGTTGTATGTTAACAATTGTCGGTTTTAAATTTAAGAAAGAAGTACTAAAAACACCGTCGAACTTGGCACGAATTATTAGTTTCGTCCCTAAACTATTAATAGGCTTAAAAACACCCCTCAACTTCACGTTTCGGTAACTTATTAAATTTTGTAGAGCTTCATTTGCTGCTATATTTTTACAATCCCAAAATCTTCTTACAAGATTGTCATTCGACCATGAAACTTTTAACATTGCCGGAAGTCCACATTGATAAAAAATAATCATAAACTAAATAGGAAAAGAAAGAGAATCAAGCAATTAAAAATGAGAATGAAAAAAAAAAATAGATCTTGCTTTGAGATGAAGGAAAGGTTAAATGGGAAAAAGAAAGGATATTCTAAAAGTTGGTGATTAAAAATTGAAGGGAACCTTTTTTTTTTAAAAAAAAAAAGGAAGCTTAAGGCTGATGTGGTCCTTTTTTTTTAAACCTTTCACGCACTTTAAATAAATTGTACTCACTTATTATGCCATGTGGCATGGGAGGGGTATATCTAAGCCTAGTTTGCCAAGTTGAGGGGTGTTTTTAAGTCTATCAATAGTTTAGGGACGAAACTAATAATTCGTGCTAAGTTCGAGGGTGTATTTAAGCTTAGTTCGCCAAGTTGAGGGGTGTTTTTAAGCCTATCAATAGTTTAGGGACGAAACTAATAATTTGTGCCAAGTTCGAGCGTAATTTCAGTACTTCTCTCTAAATTTAATAGTGAAGGTACTCTGGCAGAAGCTTTTACTAGTCTAATACATGTTCGAAGATTAGCAACTCTTGTCTGTATCCAGTAAATAGATGAAACAATACTCTCATAATCCCTTAAATCAAGATGATGCACAAAAGAACTAGACTTCTGCACGAAAGGACGCGTGACACATTATGAAATGCTAAGTCAAACACTAACAAGATGGCGAACGGTTCTTAAAATCTTGAAGCAACTAGGCCAACATTTTCAAACTAATTTAGGGGGTTTCACAGATGAATCTTTTGTAAAAAGATACAGCGAAAAAGTTATAATGAGTGAAGACACTAACCATACTCCAAAAAAGTATAGCATCTCCTTTTGCAGGTTTTACACATAACCCTTTGATCATTTTGCCACCACAGCTACATTCACCGGTGCCAGCCTGACGACAGCATTTGAAATTATAAATGTCTACATCCAAAGCAGTTCTATTCTAAATAATATAACTTTTGCATGGAACCCTAGTGAAGTAATCACATACTGATTCATATATTGAAAATACCCATACGACATTTAGTCTGATGGTACAGAGACATGAAGATTCATTACGTAATATGACACAAGGCATCCGACAATAGATTCATTTCATACAATTCAAGTGGAGTACGCTACCAGAGAATAAAGAGTCAATAATACATAAAAGAGAAGTTATTAATTAAACTTTTATGAGTAATTACCATCGGAAAGTATGTTTCTCCCCCCTCAACATTGTCACTCAAATACATGAGCATTGTAGCTATTCGTTGACCACCACGCTTCACATTAAACTGCAAAATAAGAAAGTATTTCTCTCATTTTGAAAAGAGAAATAGACAAACGGAGCAATAAACCAATAAAAGAAAAGTAACAAACTATTGAGAAAGAACTTACACTATCAGAGAAATAGTCATGATGGGCTTTATAGAACTGATTCTTTTCATACCTGTGCTTCTGCAGATGTTAGCCTTGATACTCACATATATCAGCCTGCCATCTCATAATGAAAAACTGAAAAACCGAACGGCATAATACATACCTCAACACTTGAATGAGTTCCCCATTTTCTGCTGGTATTTGAGAATATACAGAAATTCGTTTTTCAATTGCCTGAAAGTTACAGGAATGCAAAGAATTTCACCAACATAAGACCAAAACTATCAATACGAGTCACCACATAATCACAAACTCATGATGTCCCATTCAGTGAAATGTTTTAAGTTCAAACACTAAGAAAAGGGCAAGGTTTTTTCTCAAAAAAGAAGTAGAAGAAGAAGTAGAAGAAGAAGAAGAAGAGGGGAACCCAATGAATAAAAATCCTTGGTAACTCGAAAACATAATGCCAAAGATAGTGGCATATCATATTATGCTTTAATAAAAGGAGAGAACAAGGGAAGAATTGAAAGGACCTTGTGCTGTACAGACCTGTATCATGGGATACTTCCTCTCATCAGGGCTCAAAAACATACCAGAACTTGTTCTGACATCACTCTTAATTCCCTAGAGAAAAAAAAAAAGCAAAGCTATAAATCAAATTGGACTTTATATACTAATAACAAGGGAAAGAAGAGAATGAGAAATCCCATGCATAGCACTTCATGGAAACTACAGTGGTACAAGATCAAACCGCTAAGGAAGGACTTTCTAAAATTTCAAATCATGTTGCTTGAATCTATAGAAATAGCACGGAAGATGATTTCATCTATCTAGTTGATAGACAGGGGATTGAGGAAAACTAGTCTTTCAAAGGGACAATGACAAACTTAACAAGAGTCATTTAACTTTTGAAAAATCATGTTCATTGTATGAGAAGTTCTATTCATCTAAATGATTGTTGCCATATTCTTCAACAGCTCGCTCCTTCAAACTAGGAGAGCTAAAGCATGTCTTATTTTGCATCCTTAAATGCTTTTTCTTGAGACAAGAGAGCTAAGCAACTACCTTTTTCTGGATAAAGTATTGATTTCACCAACAAGCATCCACGAAATGCAAATAAGTATTAAAAAAATTAAAATATAGCTCCTCTGCGTTTGATTCTGAAACTCCTAAAATAGAAGGAGCTAACAAAATTCATAAGCTGATCCAAATTATTTACACAGCACAATTTGCACGGGAAGTCCATCTAAATTGAGATTCTATCAAAGCATTTATAGTTCCTCTCCCTTTACATGCACCATGGAGTGCAGGCTGGGATCATTTGCCAAATACTCTTTGTGGCTTTTCCTGCTCTTCCTTATCCCAACTAATGTAGGCATCTTTGAGACTGCAGTGCATTACCAAACACACCCCTAAAAGACACAAAACATATGCCACATGTCCTTTGCCATAGGCAGTGAAGAAAGAGGCATTCTTCAGCTTCTTCATTTACATCTAGCATTTGTTGCACATAAAGACTCCTCTCTTAATAATCTTGTCCAGTGTAAAGAAGGCTGCAAGTAACGCTATCGGCCTGCAGCAAGCTACCTTTGTTAGCACTTGTTTTCCATATTATAGAGCCATCCTTCAAATATCATGTTGTTCCCGTAATGGTGGTATAAAACATGCTTTCACAAAAAAACTGCCCATTTTCACTATTCCCCATTTCGACCGGTCCTTCACCTGAAGATGAAGTCTTACATTCTCCAGCGTAATCAAATAACTCCATCAAGTAGTCTATTATCTGATCTTAGAAGCTTCTCCTAAATACAATGTCCCATGAGTTGCTATCTCTACATCAAATAATAGTAGCATGTCTTACAAACAGAAATAATTCAAGAAATTCCTCTTTCAAAGTGCACTTTCATAGTCATTTATCATGTGAAAGCTGAAGTGTTCCCCAGTCACTACAGTGAAGCACACATATGAAAAAAAACTCCTCTATGCCAAAGATAGAAAATGGGTAGAACTGCCACAAATGAAGTACAAATTGAGGCGGCATTTGAAAGTCTGTGTTATTCTAGAGGCAAACTTCAAAGCAGAAGCTCTAACTTGAACTTTAACCAGGGTACTTTTATAGTCAAAATAACTAACTATTAAGTAGTTGTGGCAACTCACCAAACACATTCACATAATAGATGTATGAAAATTAAAAAACTAACCAAAAGAATCATAACAAAAGCTGAATATGCGAGAATGATTTTGCATAATGTCCATACCTTCCCAGTTTTTGCATCTACAACAGTGGAAACATGAAGGCGGGGCATGGCAAGCGATCTAAGATAATCACATTCCTGTGAAGGAAATAGAATATAAATTTCCCAAATCATCAACATGAATAGATGGTACTTTAAAAAAATCAATAAAGCTACCAAGATTTTGTAACCAATCTAATAATATCATACATATATTTGATAGCACGTCCAAAAATCAGGATTAATGTGTTAATATTCTCTTCCACGTCTTCACCCCTTTCCTGCCTCCCCCATCCAGCTGCAAATATGGATAAGGCATAATACTCGATTTCTTCAGTTGAAATTCATATTTTACACTCTAACTGACTTTTCACGCTTGATTTATTCTTTCTTTTCTTTTTCATGATTTGTGAACAAAAGACCCGACAATGTTGCAAAAGAGAAAAAAAAATATCCAGCAAGAGTAATTTAAGCATAATGAAATTTGTTCGCCATTGTGCTAAACTAAATTAACTAGAAATGTCTCATTTTGAGTATGGGTAGCAGTTCTCAATCCAAAGAGAAACTAATTACAATGTTTCTGAATTCAAAGATGCTTCTGGCTCTGAAATATATTGGGGAGACCCAAGATGCAATTGAAATCTGTCTCTTGGTGCAATGCATATATTAATGGTAAAATTGGAGCAAGAACCATAAAGAACCTTTAAACATTCTACACTCCAGTTTTTATGACAGTGGTGTCCGGTCCATCTTGCCTGCACCTCGACTATTTGACTAGGTACCTTGCTACCTCTGACCAGCACAGATATCGGGCAACTCTGCACACTAAGGCTTAGGCAGATAGAAAAGCACCTTAAGTCTCTTTGTCTCTGCTGGACTTTGGACCCTGATCTCTAAGGTTTGAACTCACTTTATTGACAATTAAGCCACACCATTAGGTGCAAGTAAACTCCCATATAATCAGCCAAGATTTTGATCTCACCAAAGACATATTAGCCATATTACAAAGAGATTAAATAACATATTCTCAAAGAACATGTAGAGAGATGCAATGATAGAAAGGAAGATGATGAATAAAAGAATAGGCCCTACCTCGGCACTTAAGAAGTTGTGGAATAATACAATTCTTGGTTTCCAGCTAATTATTTCAGGCTTCACCTGCACCAGCATTATGACAAATTAACATAATTAAAAAATTGAAGCAGTAACGAGCATTAAATGGCAGTCACGCAGCTGGTCAGCTTAATTACAGAAAACATAGTCCAAATATGGCTGAATTTTGTCTACGGCGCATTCTCCTAGTTTTCAGCTGAGAAAAAATTGACCAGTTCATCTAAGTCTGATAATGTCAAAAAAGATTCTCCATTTTTTTGCTCAAAACAAAAAACGAAGACCATACATATGAATGAGCATGAATTTTTCATTTTCCGAGAAGTGATTCTAGAGGTCCCAGTCTGATGCTTCTAAACCAAGTAGGCTCTGCTGGTCAAAACTTAGACAGAACAAGAAACTCAGTTTCATGAGAACATGAGTTGGTTGTTTCCTATAACTGGTATAGTCAGAGATCTGAAAATTACATTTTGTTCATTCACCTAAGACCTAACCTGATCAACATGTCACCATCTAAAGATCTAGTGGTTGTTCTTTACATACCCCAGTGCCAACCCACTTGACTAGCAATGATACTAGGAAGGCCAAAAGGTAAACAATTTTTGTCATCTACTTGCACGAGGAAAAGTCATTAGAAGAGGGAACATGTCTACCAGCACATCCTACTATGAAACCAGAATCGTACATTGGATGGATTGGAGTTGAGAAAAAATAGTTTTTTCTTCAAATGAAATTCTATACAGGAAACAAAGACAAAATGCAACCCAAAAACAATAACATTAGTTACTAAGAACTCATTCCAAAGATAAAGTGCAACCTAATCCATTTCTATCACACAACAATGTTTTTCTTGTTTTTCATATATTTTCCGACTACAATCATGCAAATGGCAACAAATCCAAACTGTCAGTTGTATAGTTTCACTGACAAATCACATAAGTTGAGAAAACAACAGAGACAATTTCCTTGAACTTACATATCCTATACGTAGTGCTATAGCATCTTTGTCATAACCCCAATTAGAGATTCCTGAACTCAAACAAAAACTGATTAATGAATTGAAAAAGAAATATGTCAAAAGTATCAAGTAATACATAATCAAGTTCCCAAATCATATTAAAAGATACAGATACAGTTATGTAGTTTTAAGTTTCTCATTCAGGTTTAGTAACATCTTTTCTTGTACAATATTGGTAAGTTGCTATGTAAACTAACTTATCTAAACTATTTCATAATTAAATTTTTTTGCCAACTGTATTTATTATTTAGTACCACGCACTTAAAGAAAGAGTTAATGGAAGTATGCCTTAGCTTCTAGGTGCCTGGACTGAATCAATGCCTTAAGTGCGTGAAGCGCCCAACTCATGCTGCACCAAGCTTCAGTGCTTGAGCGCACCTCAATCGAGCCTTTAACAACATAGAGCACATGCAAGCCTTAAAAACATTCACAGAACAACACAAACCTCTAGCTAACGGAAAATTGCTGCCAGTTAGACTTGCATGCTTTCCACCAAAAGACAAATCTCTGTCTGCAGCAAGTCAGTTAGAAGAAATTACATTAGATATAGAGTACAGTCTTAAGGAATACCAAAAACATCTCAAGTAATGACTACAATTAATATCTGGAAGGAAGCAGAATAAGGAGTGCTTAGACTAGAAGATCTTACAGTGTTGGTATTTAAAAAAGAAATTGTTTTTGATGACGTACTCTAAAAGATAAACATAACATTGTAAGTTTGAACAGAAGCAGAATAACCAAACAAAGCAACACTATGACTGTTTAATGTAAGTGGAGAAGCAATGTGGTAAGGAATTCAAGCAGACAACATCCATGGCCAAAACGGACTGGCCGTTTTCCTGATAAGTTTAGGTCTGGGCAATTTGATAGCATTAAACCAAAAGAAAGCATCTTTTCCAAATTCAGAAGGTTTGTGGAAAAGGTATCACAAGGAGAAAGTAATGAGTTCACAAGGTTTGCTGGTCACATCATTGAAAATGGCAATAGAACGCATCTTTTGAAAGGCATAGAATGTCGGGAGACGTATGATTTTTAATGCATGCTATATGGTGTATGTGAGAGGCACAACAATGGCTGATCTAACGGGGAAAGAAAAGAAATGGGACATAAGATTCAGGAAGGTTAATCAGATCTCGAAGTCGAAGAAAGTCGAGAATCCTTTCTCAGAGTTTATAGTCTAAAAATAGAAGTATAATATGAAGGTTCATAGGGGCTGGCGGGCTACAAGGATTTTAGCCGACAAAATTTGGGGTGGCAACATTGAGGAGTAGAAGGAAATATGGAATATGAAGGCACCAAATATGTCACTTCTTCACATGGTGTATGGCATGAAACACAACCCACACAGCCAATAATTTAGGAGCTCCGGAATGGAAAAGAATTTCATGGCTGACAATCTGAAAGAAAGGACTAAGGTGAATTGGTGTATGACACTAACCATCTCTTGTTGCATCATGTGATGCCATCCAACAGAGGGATCTCATCTTTTTAGCACTTAATACTAGTTGAGTTGCTATCAAGAACACTCCGTGAGATTGTAGGGAGCCCGAAGACGCCAAAAATTAGAATGAACAGAGAGCAGTTAATAGCACCACTGCACATGTTTCGGGCAATATGGGATGAGAGGGCAGAAGATTGATTTGTTGAAACAAACAGCATGTGGGGGTATGAAGAGATCAGATTTGTTTATTTATACATTTAATGTGAAGAGAAAAACTTTTGTGCATAGATAATAGGGTAAAACCAGTAGAAAAAGGAGAATATGTCATACACATGTTGTAAATACTTTCCACACTACCTTGGTTCATATTTAAGGAACTTTTACAAGAAAAAATGAAAGCAGAGAAAGATCTCACACAACATGCGAATCATCAAAACACTTTTTCCTCATTCTATAACACCATTCTTGTTATCTCTCAAATTTATAAAAGTCTTCCGTAATTTTTTTTACTATGAGAACTCTTCCTTATTTTACCAAGCTTAAGCAAAAATTGACGTGTCAAAAGCTTTCAAATAGCTACTGTATGAATCAAGAATCCCTCAAAAGTGAACCTTAAGTAGAGATTATTTGATATAGCACCCACTGGAATCTGATTGAAAAGTAGAAACCACAATAACTACAAAAGAAATGAATAATCCGGGTGAGTATTTCCTACTTTCTCAAAGATGAGCTGCCAAAAATGTTCAAATAGTTAGTTAAAGGATGCATCAATAGCGAACCTTAATTATAAGATCATTGATAACGATTATTTGGCATTGCACACGTAAAACAAGGAGGAATGGTTTAATTATGAGAAACCACAGCAACTATAGGTGAGAAGAATGATGGAGAAACTGAGAAATATTAGACCCTCCAAGAACATAAATAAAAGAAAGAACAATAAACCAAGAAAAGTTACCAAGTGAATCCTCCATCCTACGAATAAATGCTAATTGAATCAAAGCTCCTGCACATCATGCAACAAAAAGTCATCAGATTCCATTCAGCAACAAGCCAACCAGGAAAACCAAAAGTCCATATCTGTAAAATTCAAAATATGTATTATATCCTTTTATATAACTGTAAAATCCCAGAGAGCCAGTGGCGCAAGGTTCAAAACTCGGTGGAAAATGGACTTGCTTCTCTACCCTTTTCCACTAAAATACGAGGCTTTTGCCAGCAACAGGGTCTGAACCCATGACTTCAAAATATGTATTCTATTAGCAGAACAGAAGACAGGAACAGAGAAAATCCAAAGTTTAAGCAAATCCACAAATTTCTTTTTGAAGGATAAGATCACGAAGGTATGGTCAAGGATCAGGTTCTTATAATAAACCCTTTGGATCTAGTAAGATAACTTTTAATTCTTCCGGCATTTTAAGTTGAAAAACGAATGTGGAAATCTTAGTAGTTCAATTCGTTGGCTACCTGAACTCCTACCTTGTTGGTGAGAATTCAATTCCCCACTTTGTAATCCCCTCCCCATTTCCCCTTCCCCTACCCCCAATTTTTGAAAAAAAAAAGTTGAACAACGAATTACATAGTTGTCTGGCCACCCGAAAAAGGAAATCAAAAAAAATCAGCATGTATCTTTTCCAATGATTTATCCAATATCTGATGGTTCATGCTTCTACAAGTTTCTTAAATGCTTTCTTATTAATTTTCTCTGTTGTGCTTATGATTTATTGACCAGGACTCTCGTTTTCTAATCAAATTAATAGTTACTGATAGGAAAGTTTGTTGTGTTGTGTCATTAATCCATGAATGAGAAAGAATGAACTTATGATCATTCCGTAAGATTCAGAAATCAATGCTATTAATCTCAGAAAAGCACCAATTTAGTTTGCATTACTTCACCCTAATTGGTAAGAACCTTATATTACTCAACTGACGTTCATAAACACAAGAAGTACTGGTGATTATACTAGATAATTAATTATGTATCGTAATTATGAAACTTCCATCTTCTTTATAACCGCGGTGTCGGGGGATGATCAAAACTTATAAGAACAACCCTAAACTGACTGTAAAACATTACAGCTTCACAAGAGAAATAATATTAATAACCTTATCCCCGTCACAACATGACCTGAACCAAAATCAGACAGTAATGAAGCTAATCGAGAGTAAGTTTTCCCTCCAACCCAATAAATGAACCTATAAAAACATAGTTCTAAAGGAGAACCTAACCGTCTTGTTTTTATCTTTGGTTTAACAATCACCCATTTTCCCATCTTAAGTGAAGTGAGTTCATTCAATAACATCTCTATAATTCCATTACCTCAATCACACTCATAAATCAACCGTCCCATCATGCCATACAAACAATTTACATTAAAATCTTGTGTTGTCATTATCCGGCTTATATTTGTTACTTTTTTCATATTTATATACTATCATTTATTTTTCATTTTAGTCATTTTTATTTTTTCTTTTCTTTTCTCTTTTTTCCATATCTAGTATCTTCTACTTAAAGGGCTTAATTTTTGAGACAAGGATTTTCCAAAAACAACTTTGAGACAAGGATTTTCCGAAAACAACCTTTCTATCCTCTCTATCTTTGTGAGATAGTGGTAAGGTCTACGTATATTTTACCCTCTCAGACTCCACTTGTGGAATTCCACTGAATATGTTGTTGCTATTGTTGTAGTGGAATGATGATCAAATATCAAACTCCCAAACCAAACCAGAAAAATCCACTTTAAAATGTAAACTTTTTTTCAAAAAAATACCATCCTTAATCAAGAATGATGATCAGGGATCAAACCCAACCACCCCCTCCACCTCACCCCCTAAAGGTTCAATTTTTACACATCCATTTCCCATAGAAATACACATATGTATGACCATTTTCTTTTTTTTCCTTCTGTTCTTCTACCTTTTTCTAAATAGGGTTTTTAGTTAGTCCAAACTAACTGCAATCCAATCAACACCAATGATGTTTATTATGACTGATAACGCAAATGCCGGAGGAGAAAAATCAAGAATTAGAAAAAACAACAACAAATTCAACACAAACATACATAAAGAAAAAATGGGTACATAAAAAGATTGAGAATTTTTTTACCGAGAATCATTCCACAGGTGACAAGTGTAAGAAGCCCGAGAACAATTCTCATCGTTGTCGCCATCTTTTTTTGCAAGATTTTCTCGAGCTTGTTGGATATTGGGTTTTCCGTATAAATCTGAACTGAAAAATAGAGGATTTTATTGTTTGAGTTTTCAATTTTGATTATTGTAAATTGTCAGTTGGACTGTTCGGTGAGTATTTGGAAAGTGAAAAAATGGCAGACCAAGAAAACCGCTTTGCATATTGTAATGGAGATATGTTGTACGTCGTGCATTGTGGATTGAACGTCAGCTTTTGTCGTACATAGATTTGGCTTTAAGTCCATAGATTTGGCTCTATTCTAAGCACCTATACTTTTTGGTTTTAGATTTCATTCAAGTAAAAATAACAACAATTTGATGATAAAAAAGGTAAAAAAAATTTAAACTACGTGAAATGAATAAAAATGTCTCAGTTAATAATTTGGTTCGAAAATGTTCTTGAGCTAAATATATATACTTATTATTTTTCCTTTTACATAAATTCTTTTCCTAATAATATTTTTATTTAAAAAAAAGTTCGTAAAAATATTAGTAAATAAAAATATTTTTTAAAAATTAGGACACCATCAATGATTTATGTTGAGCCCTTTCCTGTTTGCCCTAGTGATGGATGAGCTGACGCGATCTATCCAGGAGGAGGTTCAATGGTATATGTTGTTTGCAGATGACATAATATTGATTGATGAGACTCGGACTAAAGTTAATGATAGGTTGGAGGCGTGGAGACACGCCTTGGAGTCCAAAGGATTCAAACTGAGTAGGACCAAAACAGAATACTAAGAGTGCAAATTTAGTGTTACGAGGGATGAAGCAGACATTGATGTGAGGCTTGCCATTCAACCTATCCCCAAGAGAGAAAACTTTAAGTATCTGGGGTCCATTATCCAGAGTAGTGGCGATATCGACGATGATGCCACACATCGTATTGGGGCAGCATGGTCTAAATGGAGGCTTGCCTCTGGAGTATTGTGTGACAAGAAGATACCACCTAAACTCAAAGGTAAGTTTTACAAAATGGTGGTTAGACCATCTTTGATGTATAGGGTAGAGTGTTGACCAATAAAAAATACACATGTTCAGAAGATGCATGTCGCAGAGATGAGGATGCTGAAATGAATGTGTGGGCACACAAGGAAGGATAAGATTAGGAATGAGACCATTCGAGAGAAGCTAGAGGTGGCCCCGGTGGCTGATAAGATGAGGGAAGCGAGACTGCAATGGTTTGGACATATGTAGAGAAGAGGTACCAATGCTCCTATAAGGAGTCTTATAAGGAGGTGCGAGAGGTTGGATTTAGGAGTCACTAGAAGAAGTAGAGGTAGACCAAAGAAGTATCGGGGAGAGGTGATTAAACAGGATATGGCAAAACTTGATCTCACCGAGGACATGACCTTAGATAGGAAGGAGTGAAGGTCGCAAATTAGAGTAGAAGGTTAATAAGTTAGCAGGGTCAGGTTAATGTCTAGTCGTGAGGTATTGTAGGGTGTTGTCTTTATCTATATTATATGTGTTAAATTTATCATATTCACATAATATCATGTGTTTTTCATTAGTAGTCGCTCTTCCTATTCCTTTCTTTTCCTTTCCTTTTTGTCATATCTAATTTATTCTGTCAATGAGTTGTTGAGACGAGGGTTCCCAAAAAACAACCTCACTACTTCTATGAGGTAGTGTTAAGGTTTGCATACATTCTGCCCTCGTAGACCCCACTTGTAAAATTCCACTAAGTATGTTATTATTGTATGTTATAATTTTTATCATCATCTAACAAAAATTAACGTTGAGTTTATAACGAAGGTATATAATAATTACAGTAGGGACATTCAAATTAAAATATTACTTTTAGAGAATGTTATTCTTCTTTTTTAAAAAGTCATTTCAACTAGTATATGAGTAGGAAATAATTTAACTAGTATATCATTTCAACGTTATTCTTTTATAAAAAAAAAATCATTTTAACTAACTAATAATAATTCTAGTACTATTGTTTAATTGAATTCAAAGTAATTTTCTGTGAATTGTTCATGTATTAGATATTTGTATCAAACTTAATACAAATTCTTAAGAATCGTTTGGTACAAAAATGAATAATATATGAATTAGTAATGCAAAGACTAGTAATGCAGGGATTAGTAATGTTGAGATTATTTTTTATCCCATGTTTGGTTTATTATTTTCCATTTAATTTTATGCTTGGTTTAAAATTCTATAAAATGTTTCTTTTCAATTATGCCCTTGAACTTTTATGAGATTTTCTATTTCATGTAATTAGATCAAAGAAGATTATTTTTTTATGACTTGTAACTAGTTAGAAAAATAATAATTTGTCATTATGTTTATTATTTTCTCACTTGAATTATTTGAGAATAAATAATTATAATTTTAATAAATTCATCACTAATAAAATGTCAATCTTTAATTTAATAAAGATAGACCATCTATTATTAAAATAAAAAATGGTAAATAATTATAAAATAGACAATCTATATTTACACATAAAAAGTTATAATTTTAATATAGCATTTATATCTTACAAGGTCACTCAACTTTGAGAATATATTTAACATCATTGAACTTTATATTGTATCAATAAAATCACTCAACTGGAATTAGTAATAAAAAAAAAATTGACATGTCAAAATATTTTTTTGTGTATTATGTAAATATGAAACAAATAAATAAAATTTAAAAATTTGACATGGTAAATTTACTTATTTTTATATTATGAAAATATGAACCCTCAAATAAATAAAATTTTTATAAGCTAATTTATTTAAATAAATTTACTAGTACAAAACTACAAATATAAAATACAAAATCAAGAAAACAAAAATATGTAAAAGAATTTGAGGGATATTTTTGTCATTGTGTATTTAATCCCATGGTATTAATCCAAGGTATTAGCTAATACCACCAAATGGAAGGTATTAGCTAATACCATGTATGTGGTTATTAACTAATATCATGGATTAGTTATACATGGTCCAAAAATCCAATCAAATATTGCATTACCTAATACCATGGCTAATACATGGATTATTTTGCCTAATACATCCTACCACCGAACGACCCCCAAGTGTTTAAACTATATAAAAAAATATCTTTTTGATAATTTTATAACTCAAAAAGTTCAATTTTATGTTTTCAAAATGACAAAATATATATTTTTTTTAATATACTTTCTTCATTTTAAAGCACACGTCACAATTTTTTTTGTTTAGATTCAAATATTTGACCAACACTTAAATATATATGTTTAAAAAATGTAATCTATATTACTTTTTGTATAATTTTTTAAAATATGAATTTTAACTTTAGAATATTAAATTAATTTATTTAAATTTAACTTTAAAAATTAGTTAAATCGACTCTCGAGAAGCAAAGTTAGAAACAAGAAAACTATTTTAGAATGAAGAGAGTATAAAATTCTTCTCCTTTCCGTTTTAATTTATTTGGCTTTTCTTTTTATCGATTTAAAAAAGAATGTCTTTTTTTTTTCTTTTTGTCAACTCTTTAGTTCTAACTTCCACGTGACATATTTAGGATCACAACATTAAATGATATTTATGTATATATATTTTTTTACATATTTTTTTATTAAGGCCACAAGATTCAAAATTTTTTATTATTTTTAAAACTTTTATATCAAGTCAAAATCTGTTAAATAAATTGAAATGGGGTTCTAAAACTTTTTGAGAAATATCACTTCATTTGCATTATTTGTGGACCGTATTAAATAAAGAAAATTGTACTTGTTTTCTTAAAACAAAATTGCCAATAAATATAATTTATATAAATAACAATCAAATATTTTTTTTATATTATTTACTATTTATATCATTTTATACAAATATTGAAATTTTAATTACCACATTGAATTACTATTTGTATCATGATAACTTTATCAAATAATTATTCAATAATTTATAAAAATAAAAAAAATAAAATAAAAAATATTGAAGAATAAAATACACACTCACAAAAGATAGATAAATAATCTAGCCCAATGTGACCCCTTCTAAATATATCTACTTTCTCAGACTTTAAATTTTCTGTTAAAAATTGTGACTCCACTTTTAGTTATACACCTATCTTGAATCCTCATGAAATTTTCTATTATTTAAAGAAGTATATTATATTATTTGGGTCCTCACAAAATTTCTACCGTCGGATCGTCTTCTCTTTATGCTTTGGTCTGTTTTCTCTGATTTTCAAAATCAAAGAGAATAAAGGACTGGAAGAAAAGGATCAGACAACCAATTAAAAGAGAGAAAGTGTAAAGGTGCTTCTTGTGTGCCCTCTTCTCCTCGCAGCAGACTGAAACTTGCAACTACTCTTGTGTAATGTTGCATTTTAGGGTCTTCCTTTAATTTTATACGTGGAAGATATCTCATTCGGATATGTGCCAGATGGGATTTAAGAAAAGAACAATGGGAGTCTTCATGTGTTTTCTTTGTACATTTTATTCTCCATATCTGCACTTGCAGAAAAAGATGGAATATTTCATATTTGCATTTGCACATTTTACTCTTTTTATTCTCCATATCTACTCTTGTGGTGGTTGTCTTTTTTTTTTTTTTGCTGATGGAGGATTTCTCGCTCTTGTCATTGGATTTTTGGTTTCGTTCGACTTACGAAGAACTTCTCACTTACTAGTTATTTAAGAAGGTTCTCGAGTGCAACTTTACAATAGGAGCTATTGCTGAGATTGATCTTAATCAATATGAACCCTGGGATCTTCTTGGTATAACTTTTTGTAAAAAAATATATAGTTTTGTTCGTTGATGTGAAGTTTCTCGACTTTGATTACTAAAGCTTCTCATGATCAAACACTTCATTTTCAACTTCAACTACAAAATTCCTCTATTTTTTTTCAACTTCAACTACTATTGGTGGGTTGGGCTAGCTATTTTTTGGCCAAAAAAAAAATGAGTTGGCCCGATTTAGCCTGTGGACTAGCCTCGATGGAGTGGGTCAGTCCGGATTGACAACTTTATTTTTTAGAATAGAGGAAAACAAAAAATTTAGGAGAAATTTATGAAACAAATATTAAGAAAAAAATATTACTTTTGTATTTGAAGGATTTTTTTTACTTTTATAATATATGTTAATTTAAATGTAAAAAAAAATGTAGGTATTTGAAGAGTGCTCTCTATCCATATTATGTGATATTTATATTATTATAATATCTCTGAATAAATATTTTTAATTTTAAAAAATTAAAACATTCTCTAAATATTTTAACTAGAGGAAATTTGTAATTTGAGAATGCACACTTTTTTTAACACACACTCTGTATTTTATTCAAAAGAGAGAAGTTAAGGGGGGAAATGTGTGAAAATATTTATAAGAGATATTTTCTAAGAATAAGATCAAGAAGATAAGATTTTTTGGAAGAAGATTAACCATTTTCTATCATAGAAGAAAAATCAAGACGTAGAGAATATAGAGAGGAGATATTCTTGGGGAAAAAAATAGGGGAAAAAAGGTATTTTGTTTTAGAAAATCAACTACTCTTGAAATTGAACCAAGTATAAAAACACAAAGAAGAGGTTAAAAATTCCAGCATAACATTAACATTGAGAACATCTTAATATATACAAGAAAAAAATAACTATTTCCTATCTATTAGTCACTTACAAAGTGGATAAAACTGAATAGGAAAAATGTCCCACTAATCAGCCATAAAAGGCCACTAATAAGCAACTAATTTTGACTAAGTCTTTTGCTAGAAAATAGTAAAGCTGTAAACTAAAAACTGAGTAAAAAACAGTAAAAACACTAAGCTGGAAATTAGGAAATGTCAACTGACTAACACTCCTCCTTGGCATTTTCTTGACGAACGCCAATTCTTTGCCGCAGATTTTCAAACCTTTCCTTTGGCAGAAACTTAGTAAAAATGTCAGCTAGCTGGTTCTCAGATGAACAATGAACAAGCAACACTTCGTTGGATTATTGGACTTCTCTAATAAAATGATACTTAATTTTGATGTGCTTAGTTCGACCATGAAACACTGGGTTTTTTGAAATTGAAATCACTGAATTGTTGTCACACATGATCCTGATAGCTTCAGTTTGTTCACGGCCCAAATCCTTCAACATCTTCCTTAGAGAAGTCCTTGCCAAGCTTCACATCAGTAGATATTGGAGTACTCACAGGTTTGCAGTCTTGCATTTTGAACCTGTTTAGAATATCTAAAATGTATTTCTGCTAGCATATAAATATTCCATCACTGGACTACAAGACTTCCAAGCTAAGGAATTACTTCATGACCCAAGACCGGTCATTTCAAAGACTTTCTCCCCTTCATCCTTGAACCTTTGGATTAGTTCTATTTTGCTTCTTGTAACAAGCACGTCATCCATATAGATTGAGACAATTAAGGACTCACTATCTGCGACTTTCACATATAGGGTAGCTTCACTTTGACTCCTACTAAAGCCAAGTTGGATGAGATGATTGTCCATTTTTTTGTACCATGCCCTAAAGGCTTATTTTAGGCCATACAAAGCCTTCGCAAAGAGATAAACTTGATCCTCTTTTCTAGGAATTGAGAAACCATCAGGTTGCTTTACATAGATCTTTTCAACAAGCAAACCATTCAAAAAAGCTGATTTGACATCAAGGTGATGAATCTGCCAGGAACTATGGGATGCAAATGCAAGAGTAAGCTTGATTGTGTCATACCTTGCTAATGGAGTGAACATTTCCTGGTAATCCACACCATTGTTGTGCATATCCCTTCACCACCAATTTAGCCTTATACTTGCAAACTGAGCCATCAGGATTGAGCTTTGTTTTGAAAATCCATTTTACACCAATCACCTTGCGATTTCTAGGCCTATCAACGAGCTTCCAGGTTTCATTCTTCTCGATCATGTCTACCTCTGCTTGCATAGCTCTCCTCCATGCCTGAGAATCTTGTGCTTCAACATAGCTTGTTGGTTCAGAGACAACCAAATTTTACCGCCGATAGACATCTTTTAAGGATCGAGTGCTCCACACTAGTACGTCATCTACTAGTTCATCTTTCGTAAGTTGAGGCTGCTCTTTTAAATCAGAAAAAGTGGTCTTATGATTTTTCCAATCCCAAGTAGTTGCTTCATCAAACTTCACTTCTCGGCTTAGAATCAGTTTTTCTGTTTTTAAACAGAAAATCCTGTATCCTTTGAATGAACTATAGCCCATAAATATGCCCTTTTGAGCCCTGTTATCCAGCTTACTCCTCTTTGATTCTGGAACTTGATAATAACATATACACCCAAAGATTCTGAGATGGTATACTGATGGTTTGCTCCCACGCCAATGCGGGTTAATCAGCAAGCAAATAGCATTCCCGATTCACTAAAGGGGAAGAAGATTGATATGTTGGAAAGGGATTTTCGGAGTTTATGGAATAATGGGCCAATGTTTAACTATTTAGGCGGAATGGATGCTGTGTTGGAGGAATTGAAGATGGTTCCAATATATTGTCCTCAGGTGACAAGGCATCTTGGAGTTAGGCCCATGAGCTATAACCTGATTCATTGCTTTAGGCTTTTGGAAAAGAGCAACAATATGAACCCAATAATTTTGTTATAGTTTCTTAATTATGTGTCTTTATCCGGCTTTGAATTCCATGAGTGAAGATAATATACAAACCTAAAGCCCCTTCATTTTCTCATTATTTGTACACAATGTTATTAATATCGAAATGTGTTTAGTGGTTTTGCTGATGAAGACTTTTAATATCGGTTACCATTATGAAGAAGGGAGCCTTTGGCCTCAATTTTTATTGATGTTTGGTTCTTTGTGTCGTTCCAGAGGACTTCAAATATAAAACTATTTTCGTAGGCGAATCTTATATATTGATCGGGTATGAAAGTATTGGAAGTGCTTATAACTCATGGTGCATCTTTGTTGTGGCTGAAACATGTAATTATGACTGGACAACACATTGTTAATTGATTCATAACTCAATAGTAATACAGTTGATAGATATTTTAAGAAGAGCAAAATTGAACTTGAAATGTCATCCACGCTATCACAGGGCACTTGTAAGCAATCCAATATATTTGTTGTCATTCTTTGTATGGTGGATCTAGCACAATTCTCATATGCAGCTACTCATAGAACTAGACTGTGCTGAACAGAGGAAGAGCGTTTATGTGATTTGTGCCACAAATAGGTATTTTTGTTCTTTTGGATATTATGTGCATTTGTTTTATTGGAAAGACGATTGGAAGTAATTGGTTCTTATTCTTATTATCATGTTTGCAGGCGTCAAGTCATGGATATAGCTATTCTGCAACCTGGAAGGTTAGGGAGACTCCTATATGGCCCTCTAGCTACTCCAGATGAGCGCGGGCTGATTTTAAAAGCTCTTGCCCGGAAAAATCTATAGATTCTAGTGTTGACTTGGTGACCATTGGAAGAGATAATTCCTGTAAAAGATTAAGTGGAGGAGACCTATATATCAGCACTGGTTTGTTCTAACCGATTGTTTCTCCTGCCTTTACATAACACACACAAAAGAAAATGGAAGCAATCGAACTTGTCACATCTTCTTCTCATGGTTGGTACTTTTATCAAAGGTGTGTTTCCTTTATTGACTTTTACCAACTGCTTAAATGTTGTAGATGAATGAAGCTGCTATGCTCGCACTTGAAGATAAATTGGCGGCCATAGATACAGGTTGTGGTGACACACCATTTATTATAAAGGAGTCACATTTCAAACGGGCTTTGGAGAAAATTTTCTGCGTCTGTCTCCTACAAAATACAATTGATGATTCGCTGACGTGGTATCATTTACAGTAAAGGCATATATGATTATGTGCTAAATAAAGTATTATCGGCTGTTTAGAAAAGAATTCAGAGCAGCATGAAAGCCTTAGTATAAAGGATTGGAAAGAAGATGCTTAGGGTGGTGGCCATGGGAGAAATATTCTTGGATATTGCTGTTTCTTGTGAATATGCTTTGAGCTATAGTTCTTTCTATTCTTTTACTATTTTAGCAAACATAATTCTTTGCACTTGGAAATATGCTAGATTTAATGGTTTGTGTATAGACTAGTAATTTTTTGTCCTCTGACCATTTTGGATGCCATTGAATTCAATAAAGCAGCCTCTCATTGTATGAAATCTTGAATGTATTTTATATTCTAACACTATTTTTTAAGTGCTTCTTCCTTATCCATCATCGACATCACAAGTACTGTTCCTTTCCGCTTCTTCCTTGACATTCAATCTCATAGAGTTTAATTCCCATACTACAGTGACTATCCCATTATTTATCTCTTTTATAATTGTGACATTAATATCCAAAGAGTCGTCTATTAATGTTGATTCACATAATTCAAGTGGGTCAACACGTGGACAGTTGTAGGTTGTTAGAAAGTTGGTTGTAACTAACATTCGGATTCCATTCCCTATTTCGGTTACTCACAGCATATATAACAGAACTTTGAACTATTAAACTGTTCAAGAACTATTCAACTATTTGTTCTTCAGCTGAGCTCGACTTTATCCAATTTCATATTCTGAAAATCGTATCGTTATAAGTTCTTAGTGATGCCTTTTGGCCTCACCAATGCACCTTCAACCTTTCAGAGTTTCAGAAAATTTATTTTGCTGTTTTCTTGATGATATCCTTGTCTACAGCTGTATCATCTTGCAGTGTGGAGGTTTATTGCTTGTCATAGGACTAGTTGTCATAGGACTAGTCGTGCCCTTATAGTTATTTCCATATGTTATTTAGTGTATTTCAATTATCTCATTATTTTGCTGGTGTATTTGTTTTGTATCTTATGCATTCGCCATTGTTTTGTTCTCTTTGTTAAGAAAAGCAAGTGTGCTTTGGTGTCACTCGGATTGACAATTTAGCTCATGTTATTTCTGAGCTTGCTGTATTACAGTGGCCCCAATCTAGGGTATTTGTGAACTATTTCTTATAGGTTAGACATATTGGCTAAATGGATTAATTTTACACAGTCAATCAACACATTTCGTAATTTGGCTAAATACTCACACCAGAGACAACGAGGACAACAACAACAACAATATCCCGTGTAATCAACCAACTAGTATTAAGAATTCACCAAAAATATACTACTACTAATTACTACTGGTTTACAATGAGAAAGGCTAATAACTCAAATATTAACTAGGGCAAAGCACAAGTTTTCATCCTTTCGGAATGACCACAACTGCATCTGCATACCTCTTCTCAAACGATTCCTTTTTACCACACCATTCCAGTGCTTAACCAACACATAACTGGAACTAGCATTCCCATTACTTTTGTTCATAGTCCATTTTCTCAGATTGATTTCGCATATTTGATACGAAGGGTCAATCAACATCACATTCATCTCACACATTTTATTAGCCTCATTGCGCATATTCAAAAGTTGTTCTTCATCCGGCTTCAGAAACGTATTACGCATCTTGTTTTGTGGGATTGAAAACCTTCCCTCTGCTGGTTTAACATCCGTATCGAATAATGTTTTTTCAATCACCAATTTAACTGATTCAAGTGAACCCCCACTCAACAAAATCTGATTCTTCAATCCCGTACTCAATTCCCGGTTGATGATCACAACAGGAGGGCGGACGACTACAGCTCTAGCAGTAATGTTCCTCTTCTTTGATTTTTCCTTGTACAGGAAACGTTCTTGATTGCTGAAATCTGCTTCTCGTGATCTTTTTTTGTTAACATTACTCCGGTAATCGATATTGATCCCTCTGTTTTGTGTATCATCATCCGTATCATCATCCGTCTTTGCTCTGTATTCGAGTAATTTTTTATCACTAACAGTGACACTAGTTGATCTTTCATATTTAGCAGCGATAACATTCCAATCGTCCTTTTCTACACTGTGTTCTTCAGAATTACGTTCCACAGCTTTCTTGATCATCGAATCACCGCCATTACCACACAAGAATCGTCCAGTAACTTCTCTTAAATGCGCCTTTGCCATTGATCGTTTCATCCTTGGGATAACAAAGTCAAGACTTGGTTTTTGATCAAGAACATGTGGGAACGATGACAAGATGGACCGAATATTCTGAGCGATCTTTTCCTCTTTCTGGATACGGAATTCTGCCTCTTGCTCAGCGATCGCATTGTTTTCTTCACCATACATGGATTTTAAGAAGGAGACTTCAGAGACAACAAGCAAATAGTCTATAGGCTTCATGACTTTCATGTCACAAAAATTATTTGGAGTTACCACGGTGTAAACCATATTGTAGAACAGTAGAGAGAAATAAAATATTAGTGTTTATGAAGGAGAAGAAGTGTTTTTATATAAGAATTAGTAAGAATTTAAGGATTTTGTAAGAAGAAAGAAACCTTTTTGGTTTTGGACAAGTTTCAAACCATGGTACTTCATTTATTAATGAATTAGGATTTAGGAGAATTCAATATGTTTTTTTAAAAAGAAAGTTTTTTCTTTTAAATGGTAATGTAACTAATTTTAATCTATATCTATATCTATTGTAAAAGCCTTTGGAAATGTTGTTTGAAATATTTGTCTACTATTTTTCTTAATTTATTATTAATCTTTTATTTATTTAGTTTCAAGTTTCACAAATTTAGAGGAGATGAAAATTTAAACATGAAAGTAATTTAAAATAGATTCAGATTTGAATTTTACGAGTTTGTTAACTTGGTGTTTTTCAATTGATTCTAAACATTTATAGGCGTTCAATACTTAAATTTAAAGTGATAATTGGGTAAATTTTAGTCAAAGTTGATAAGACAAAGTCAATTTTGTGTATATGGGCATATACGCAGTGTTGTATACGGAGCGTATAATATTGTATATAGTATTGTTGTTTTATAGGTCCAAGAATTGTTATATAAAATAATTTAAAAATCAATATAACTTGGTAATCATCAACCTTAGAATCATAGCACAAACCACAAGCATTTGGAGGTTGGTCTTTATAATTGTGGACGTTCAAGATATACTCTAGTGGTAGAATTCAAGATAACCCCATGTGTTGAAGTTCAAAACTACTATAAGTGGAATATCAACACGTATTGAAGTTCGAAACTTTTACTAGGGTAGAAAATTTTTTACATGTGAAGTTTCAGTATGTTGTGGTATCCTTGTGAAACTCTGACACACTGTGTTTTGAATTTTGAATTTTTTTAAAAATTTTCAATATTATGAAGTTTTTTTTATGTTTTAACTAGAGATTTTTTTTGTCTAAATTATATTTTCATATTAAAATGACAAATTTTCAATTATAATCCAATCGATGGCCGAATATTAGCAACAATATTGCCCCAAAAATTGGACAGCCATGCCTTTTGGCCCATTTCTATCAATAAAAGCTCCCTACTGAAAAATTGGCATAGCATATTATCTTATAATACAAATTGGCAATTAATTATCCTCTTTTATTTTTTTTTTAAGCAAGAAAATATTTTTATTATTTTATTTGGAATTTTTTAATCCTATTTTTTCTCTTTATTGGGAATTGGTGATTCACTAAAACACGTTCATTCTTTTAACATATTTATTAGTGTTTTACTTCTCTATGTTGTATTTCATTAACTATCAAACATTTTGTCTTCTTATTTTACATTTCCTTAACTTCATCAGTCATCCATAATTTCATACATTGGATTGTTCACCTTTTTCCCTCTTAAAATCTGTAATTTTTTGCGATTTATAAGATGCATAACTGTTGCTTATAATTCTTTGCAACCTAAACTTTTTGATATTCTCATTCAAGATTTATAGGGTTTTCAGGTTTTCAAATTGAAATTTTACTCAAATAAATTGAAAAGTTAGGATATTGTGATTATTTTTCGATTTTAATTGTTATGGTTAAGAAAGATATTCCTAAAAAAATTTTCGAAAAATAGGAATTCTGATGCGGATTTTGTAGAGTCTCCACCTAAATGTTCAAATTTCATGCATGCAAGATCATCTCAATTTCCAATTCATTGTGTAAATCTACTAGGATTTAATATGAAAAATGTAAAAGTAAATTAAGAAAGTTGATATATAAAAAATGTTATATCTTGTAAGGTTGCTCAATGAAAATGAAGACATAGTGATTGTGTTTGATGAAAATGATGTGAAACTGCCTTTTAAAATTTTGGAACGGAATTTGCAAATACCTTAGTTGTCTATTAAATGATGGGCTAAATATTGCCGATAGTAAGTAGATATACGTGTCTTATGTAACATAATATATGTAGGACATTACGTAAGACAAAAAATTGTCATATAGGATGCCATGTGAGACAAGTGTATCTATTTGTTAAACTTTATTAAAGTTTAAGTATCCATTTGGACACGTCCAAATTAGAGAGCATAGATGTTAGATGAAACCAAGTTGAACTATATATTTATGTATTATGTCTGTTACTAATGTTTTGAACCTTTAAATCTAGACATACTACATAAATTAACCCTTTAACGTGGCTTCAGACAAGTTGGATCTCTAACTTTAAAAATGCATAAACATGCACTCCAACTAACCCATTCTTAATCATTTAAACACGCCCGTCCTAACTGGCAGAACGCGTGAACTACACAAAACTTAAGCGCGTGTTTCCTTTTTCCTGAGGCCCACAACGATAAAAAAAAAGACTGAAATGTAACACCCCAATTTTTTTCTAAGCTAAGACCGAGTCATTCTTTATATGATATAGGATTTAATTGATGATCCTTAATTGAGCATAGATGTTAAATTTAATTTCCAAGAGTGGGAGTAAAATTGGAGTTGATAAATGACCTTTTACATCAAGTCGAGTCCAAAAAATTTCTACCGACTAAGTTTTTGTGTGAACTCATAGAAGGGTCAACTTAAAATGACCATATCTCCTAAAGTATAATGATTTACGTGACCCATAATATATCAAATTAAAGATCTTTGAATTAGCTTTCCAACGCATCTTATTTCGCGTTAAACAGAGTTTGGAGTAGAAATTTATGACCATTTTACTGGAGACCTGCAGAGCTGTCTAAAGGTCCGCGACGGCTCCGCGTCGCGGACATATCGCGAACCCTCTCTGGATAAGCTAAACGATGTCCTTTTATTTTATTTTGAGGGTACTTTTATCGTAAACCCTTTGGGGGTCTATTTAAGGCTCCAAAACGCATAAAACGTCAGTTTTCATGATTAAAAACCCTCTCCTTCACTCCTAAACATAAATGCTCAAGAATCATCAAGAAAATCATCAAGTTAAGGATAGCTTCCAAGGTTCATCATCAAGGTAATCTATTCTTCATGAATTTTAATCCACCTAACCGGAATTTCTTCATCTATTCATGAATCCCTAATAGAATCTTAAATCATAACCTAGGGTTTCAAGAAAACGAATTCAAGAATTCTAAGAGAGGATTCCTTGATTCTTCTTTTTCAAGAATTATGGTTCTTAATCAAGAACTCTAAAGATTCTAAGTCCAGAATCCAAGAATCAAAGATGAGCCCTTCAAGCAACGTCTTTCCAAGTTCTTCTACTCTAAAAGAACTACCGAGATTGAGGATTTTCTCCAAGAAAGCTAGTATTCGTCAAATTTTTATTGTAATATCAAATTTCCAGGTATGTAAGGCTAAACTAAAACATGAGATTGTTCTCTCATGTGCCCCATAGAGGTCATAGATGAGTTGATGATTGAAGAGTCTGCATGCATGATTTCTTTGATGGATTTTCTTGGAAATTATATTTGAAACTATATGTTTTCTATGTTGATGATCATCATACTATTGGTTTTCTTAAATTGGATATTTTCATGAGAATTTGCATAACCCTACATGATTAATTTGAATAGTATGCATAATGAACTTGAGAATGATGAGTCTAGAGCTTTGAATTAAGATTGTGATTGTGATTGTGATGAGAGAATGATGAGTCTAGAGCCTTGAGTTAAGATTGTTGATTGTAATTGTGATTGTGATGAGAGAATTATGAGTCTAGATCCTTGAGTTAAGATTGTTGATTGTGATTGTGATGAGAGGATGATGATGAATTGATAGAGTTTGATTGTCTTATGAGTCTCTACAAATAAACTCTACCGATGTGTCTATTCACTTGATTCCTAATGATTGTTCTAATCTTGAGTCATTGATGAGAATGAATGATGAGAGGGCCAAAGCCCTTATGAGATCGATTGATGAGAGAGCCAAAGCCCTTATGAGCTTGATTGATGATAGGGTTAAAGTCCCTATGGAACCGGTCGTTGACGGGGTTAAAGTCCCTACGAGATTGGTTCGATTGGATTGGATTGATGGTTTTATGAGCATTGAGTCGGGAGGAGTATCGAACACCGAAATGGATAAGAGTGAGTCCCACTCGAACCCATTAAACTATGCCGCCAAGCATGGAAGAGGTTTTCCTCTTGAGTTATGTCCCTGAAATCAATAGCGGACTTTGTTGATTGTTCTGTCTCCATCTTGGATTTATCCATTATGGTTTCGATTCGTTCCCGACCTGGCAAGTTTGGAACGGCTGTGGCAACATCAGCGTGACTGTTGTACATTCACTGGCTCATAAGTGATTGTTGTCGGATAAGAGAAACTCCCATAAACTTCTTACCCTATTCTAAGTCTGGAAGAGATGAGAGGAGGTGAGCTCCTCTGAGATGAGACGAGATGAAATGAAATGTGATGAGATAAGAGGAGGTGAGCTCCTTTGAGATGAGTCTGAGATGATTGATGAGGTTTGAGTTGTTGATAGGTCACTTTTCTACTCTTTATTCTTGCATAGATAGACATTTGACTAATGATGTGATTTGATATGTTTATTTTGAGTTGATGTTGTTTTTCATATTATTCTACCGGATTCTGTTTCATTCAGCTATTTTACATACCAATACATTCCAAGTACTGACGTCCACTCTGGACTGCATCATTTTATGATGTAGAGGCAGTACTAGAGATCATCGACAGGCGCTCCGTTGAAGATCTGAGATTCGAAGCTGATTTGGTGAGCCTCCCCTACTCCGGAGGATCCACTACTTTTATTTCATCATGCTTTAGAGTTAGATTGGACTATTTATTTTATTTTGATTTGGGTAGCCATGGATTTGTCATTGGCACCACTTGATTAGTGATAGAGGCTTCATAGACGAGGTCGAGTATTGATGTTGAGATTGTGAGCTAGTTCTTTCTACTAGCCATCATTATTTTATATATATATTCTTTTGAGACTTTAGATAAGATGTGTCAATTACATACTTATATTTTTCGCTGCTCAATAGAGTTTATTTGATTGAATGATGTGATGAGGCTAAGTGGTTCGCTGGGGGACTAGCAATAGTCTCTGAGTGCCGGCCACGCGAAGGGTACCCTCCCGGGACGTGACATGAAATGACTATTTTACCTTAAAAACTATCATATATATATATATATATATATATATATATATATATATATATATATATATATATATATATATATATATATATATATATATATATATATTATATTTTTCGAATCAAATACCATTTTTTTCTTCTTTTTTCTAATACTAGTACACAAGCACTTATCTCTCCTTTTTTTGCATGATTTCTGCCTTTTTGGTATATAATGACTTCAACTTTCTTTTTTGTCATTGTGAAAAAAGAGCTATAAAGAAGATTTCTTGGTCTGGAGTCGTTGGTTTCTTGGATGTGAAGATGGTCAAGTATGATTCTATTTTATATAACTATTTTTTTTTTGTTTAAATCATTCAATATTCAATTTTTGTGATTACTTTGTTCTTTGTTAACAGGTCGGATGCAAGTCTTTTTGGTGGTGTGAAATGGATTATACTGAACATGCTAGAATTGCGATTTCGGGATTTCAAAAGAGGATAAAGAATTATGATGAAGACAAGGAAAAGATGAGGAAATATCAAATTTTGTTGATCATTGTGATACTATGATGGATTTTTAGAGAGTTCTTTATGTAGTAATGTTATATATGTTGATTTTCGGAACTATTTTGCTTGTAATGCATTTGTTTTTGTGGAATGACTTCTTATATCTATTGTAAGAATGTAAATTAATTTAACTTGACAAATCTTTAAATTTAATTTTGGACAAGTGTTTCATCACTTCGGCACTAACACCACAATTTAAACACTAGATTAGCTCATATGCACATACACTGGATCAACATTATTTCAATATAGGCATTAAACGTCAATTCAACATACATAAAGTATCTTTACATAACCATAATGGCATCTAAAGAGTTGTGCAAATATATATCAAATAACCTAAAATACATCACAATGATTAGTGATTGAAGTATGCCTTTACAAAATCTATATCAAAATATGTAAAAGTAAGATCAACATCATTGTTTTTTACCATAAAAACACATCATGAACACTGTTGAACTCTTATGGAATCTCCTTGGATTTGATTTGCAATTTATTTCTCTGTGACATTAGTTGAAGTTGGTTTCCAGTCATAGCATTCTTTCCTTTCCATTTCAAACCAAGTGATCTAAATCCAAGGTCAACATTTGTTTGTGATGCATGCTTGAATGTTGCTTTAGACCCACTTGAGATCACTTTTTCACTTGCTCTTCTAGGCTGCATTATTACTGTATATTATTCGTCAAAATAGATAAATAAATATATAAAAGAATTCTGTAAAAGAATATACTTACATTAATCACTTGTCTTCCAGATTGTGTATCTGTGTATACACCAAATCTCATAGTTGTTGCGGTTTTTCTTCCAGCTGAACTTGTAGCACCAGTTGGTTGTTTCCTCTTATTTTGTAACTCTTGAGATTTCCAGACATTAAGAAGAGGAATGTTGAGTGCTTGGCTGATTAATAGATGACTGTAGAGTGAACTATGAAGGATGAATGGCCTGTAGAGTGTACTGTGAAGGCTGTCTAGTGGATTGTGAAGGTTGTGGAGTGGCATATGAAGGCTGCAGAGTGACATGTTCATCAAAGAACAAAATTAGATACATAAATAATCATAAAATAAGATAGGAATAGTTGTTTCTTACCACTTTATTGCTTCTTTTGTTATGCCAACTTCATGGCCTATGTGCTATGGAACATGACGTTTTGATCTTATTTTCTTTGATTCTTTCCCCCACTTTTTTTTCTTAGTTCATCTTTATCTTTTCTTCTACATCTGGCTGGTCTTCCAAGCATTGGCTTCACTTCAGGGGATCAATTGGTGGGTTATTGGTTTGAGGCCACATTACCATATTAGATAAAGGCTGTAAGAAGTACTTATAAGCATATAGGAATATATCTTTTCTGCACCAATGGTTCACATAATCCTTTGGTTCTTGCCCCATGTGATACAAAACACAAATTACATGTTGACAAGGGATACCTCTCAACTGCCACAACCTACAAGTACAAGTTTTTTTAATCATATCAACTACATGTCTGTATTCTCCTTCTTGGTTCTCAAATCCAATGTCTTGATTCTAGTTTACCCTTAGTTTCCTACCAATTTCTTTATTTTCTTCTAAAACTAGCCTTGCTATAGGTGAAATATCACTGATCCAAGTATCTGTAAATTTAATCATATCCCCATGTCTATCCATCATTTTGTGTCTAATATCTTCAAGCATACTAATCACAGATTTATGTCTAGAACCAATATCCATGAATTAAATGTTTCACACATAATGTTTTTCACCACATCACACTTGGATGTTTCACTAAATAAAGCCTCACACCAGTATTCTTTGTTATAGAAAACAAGGACTCACACATTCTATCATGTTTTCCCATATATGCAAACTCATCTTTCACTTTTACCTCAAAACTAACTTTGGCACACCTCAAAAATGCTTTTCTCCTCTCTTCACCTCTTCATTTCTTCTGTCAGTTTGCCCGAATGTGTCTTGCACACATTCTTCTTTCAGCAAAAGGAAGTAAATCAACGATAACTGATTTAATTTTAACAGACACAAGTGAGATATAAATATGAAACAAGATTAGCAATTTGAATAATCATCAATCCTTAATTTAACTTGTTTCTGTCCAAATTTAGTGTAGTTAAGAGTCTGTCCAGATTTGGTTATTTAGTTTTTGTCCCTAAGTTATTAGTTTTTATCCCTAATTTAACTTGTTTCTGTAAGATGCCTTAGACAACTAACAAGTACCATTGATTCTGTCCTAAAATGACTAACACATTAACTACAGGTAAGTAAGTAACTGAAATGAGACATTAACTAAGTAACACATTAACTACCATAACTAACTATAATGAGACATTAACTAAGTAATACATTAAGTGCACATTAACTGAAATATTCAACAAGATTAGTAATTTGAATAGTCATCAATCACTAATTTAACTTGTTTCTGTCCAAATTGAGTGTAGTTAAGTTTATGTCTAAATTTGATTATTAGTTTGTGTCCCTAAGTTATTAGTTTCTGTCCTAATTTAACATGTTTATGTAAGATGTCTTAGTTACTGTTTCTTCATTATTTTTTTATAAGAAAATGGTCAGGAGTTGGGGTCCCCACCTCTTAAGCAGTCACGTGTTTCTAGAATATCTTAAAAGACGGCCCACTCCACAAATCTTTGATACAATTATAGAGTTGGAAGTCACTTTTTATTTTGACAAATTTATGGGTAATAGGATCTTCGGTATAAAGATCTTCAATTTCATCATATCCTACATCTTTTGCATAAAATTTCAATTCGGTCAAAGAAAAGTGGTCCTTGTCTATGCAAAAGACACAATTTTCCAATTTCGAAATATACCTACCTTTATAAAAGCGATCTCCATGGTGGAAAATAGCTATAAGATGATCCATGTCACCAAAGTTGTAGAAAAAAAGTGAATTTACAACAAGAAACATCAAAATGATGATAACTTCTACCAAAAACACACTTTCAAAGTGGAAAAATCGAAC
Organism: Solanum rostratum; assembly: GCA_029948455.1. NCBI lineage: Eukaryota > Viridiplantae > Streptophyta > Magnoliopsida > Solanales > Solanaceae > Solanum > Solanum rostratum. The sequence goes on along the minus strand of CM057053.1, from coordinate 6,870,607 downwards.
AATCCCTGGACTAAATAGAGGAACAACAACGAGAAAACATGCAGAAGATGATAATTTCGATCATAAATCTTCACAAATTTACTGATTTTCAATCGAGATTAGGGCTAGTTGGGGTTTTTCTCTAAAGTGAAAAGGGTAAATGGGGACGACATGACACGTTTTGCCCTTTTTATCAACTTTTGATTTTTGGTTTTCTTTTTTTAATAAATAAAATTATGTGTAAAGTCTTTTAATTACGTGGAATAATGTTGGACATAAATTACACGTCGTCGAGTTTGTTTCACACATTTTGGCTGCTAGACGGACGTGTTTAAATGATTAAGAATGAGTTAGTTGGAGTGTCTGTTTGTACATTTTGAAAGTTGGAGGTCAAACTTGTGATTTGAAGCCAAGTTAAAGGACTAATTTATGTATTATGCCTTAAATTTAATTATTACTACTATTTTATATAATTATTTAATTTTTAAAAAAAATAGAGAAAAAATAAGAGGTAAGTGTCAAAAACACACTCAAATTATCCTCTTTTTTGAGTTTTATACCTAAACTATTGGAAGTGTGAGTTTCATACCTAAACTATCACTTATTAGTTTGAGAAATACACCTCTATTTTTTATTTCATTCTCACTTGTGTACTACACTCTCTTTTTTATTTTTTAAAAAATGACACATCACACTCTACATGGACAAAACATTCCATCATGGCAAAAAATAAATAAATTATAGTATTAGTTAAAATTAAATATTAAAATATTATTATTTCAAAAAAATATTATAAAATAAAATATAAAATATTTTTCTTTCCCCGCCCAACCGCTTCCTCTCACCTTACGCCCCACCCCCGAACAAAAATTGTAAATTTTTTTTAAAAAATTATTACTTCATTTCCCTTTTAAAATAATAATCTAGATATTATTTTAATTTTTTTCAGGAAAAATATTCTACGCTACCCACTTAATCCTCCATTTTTTTTAATTATTTTTAGAAAATTATTTTTTATTTGTCGCAAGATTTTTTCTTAAAATAAATTTTTATTTCTATTATATTCGATAAACAAGTAGAAAAAAAATACTTTTCTAAAAATATGTTTACATATCTATACAAAAAATACAAAACTAAATTAAGACCGTAGGATTATATGTAGGTGGGATAAAATTTTATTTATTTTAAAAAAATATCAAATTTTTAGATAGGAGTGGAGTAAGGGCTGACGTTTGAACTTTTTAAAAATATTTTACACAAGAGATTCAAAAAATAAAAGGGCGGGAATTTGTTGGGGTCGGTGGGGGTTACCCGGGAGTGTTAGCAGTGGAATAAGTGCGAAAAATATTTTAAATTTTATTTTTTAAAAAAGAAATATTTTCTTGAAAGAATATTCATACTTTAGTCTTTTATATCTAACTAATATTAATATTTTATTTAATTTTTCTGAATGTAACATGTCATGTGACAATGTTTTTTCCACTAAAAGAGAGTGTATTACACGCATCATCGAGTTGTGTTTCCCAAACTAATATGTGATAATTTAAATATGAAATTCGCACTCTAATTAATTTAAATATAAAACTAAAAAAAAAAAAATACTTGTGTGTTTTTTATACTTTTATCACAAAAAATAATAACAAAACTTCGTTGATTTGCAAATCCAGAAATCCAAAATTTTCGGTAGGGGAAAGGAGTATAGGAATAATACGAACCCAAAATCCCCCAGCTCCATTTTCACTTCGGCAGAAGAAAAGAAGAAGGAGGAGGTGTTTGTTCCTTGGATCACCAGCCATGGTATGACAAATCTCTTTCCTTTCAATAACACCCAAAACCCATTTTCTCTTTTTTTTTTAAAAAAAAAAATTCAATGTTTTTAGAGTTTGATCTAGTGAATAATTGTTACAATTGGTGCTTGAAATTAAGATATATTTGTAAAAAATATACACATGGGTCTTTTGTATTGTTTGATTTGCTGCATTTGTTCTATACGAGTTCGGATTTGAATCTGATTCCGGATCTTGCTGTGGAATTGACCAAATGTTCGAATATTGTCTGGGTTTTCATTGAATTGATTGTTTTTAGGTCATATGAGGAGTTGGGTTCTATGAATAATATCCAGTTTCTCTTAAGGGGTCTCAAAGTTTTGGCTGATAGTAGACGAGGGGTTGGATTAGATTAAGGAATTCTGGAGCTCTGATGGAAAGCTTGTGTGTAATTGGATAGAGAAAGTGATGAGCTTTTATGGGTTTTACTTTTTAGGATGAAGGATTGAGTTTTGAGGTTTGGAAAGTGAAATGGTTGAGCTAATACTCTATGTATGGATTCTTGAGAATCACTTGATTGTTTGAGACCGTAGAGTAGAACTTTGGAATTAAGGAGAGGGATCTAGTGCTTAGGTGATGATGGTACCTGAAGGGAAACTGTGAATAGTCCAATACACATAATCAAAATGCTTTAGTTTGTAGCTGTCGGAGGAACAGAGGAGAATTTTAGAGTGTGGGCGTAGTGCGTACTGTTTTTGCTCTCTGAGGTTTCTATTTTGTTGAAGATGAATAGGATGAGTAGTAGAAGAGGAACCCATTCGTTGTTGCAATAGATTATGCATAAATTACTTACTTTTTCAACATTTAGAGTATGCACTCTACAATATTCAATAATCAATAAATTCTGGAACAGAAAAATCAATATCTAAACTCAGAGACATGTATATAATTTGGTGATTGACTTGTATCTCGACATTGTTCCATCAAATTTGTGAAGGCCAACATCCATTTGAATCCAAAGTCCAGTCATGTAGTATTGGAAAGCAACTGTGAAGATAAATTGGACATATAACAAGTAAAGAGCGTAAGTTAAAAACCAAAAGATATCCCATACAAGTCAAGAAAAGATGCATCTATCACTCTTTAACCATAGCACGTCATTGGTCAAACTTTACTGCAGACAAAACCATGGTATTTAAGTTGATAAGCGTAGAAAACCAGACCCATTATCCTCTAAGTTTCAGACCGTGCACCAAGTACTTGGGGATTTTTCTATTATAAAAAGAAAGCATAATACATAAGTGTGTCCCTTAACTTGACTTCAGCTGGCAACTATGCCCTCCAACTTTGGGTGGGCACAAGGAGACACTTAAACTTGTATAAAATTGAACAAGTAGACACAAACATCCTACCTGGCATAATACATGTAGAATGTTACGTAGGACACAAAATTGTCATGTTGGATGCTATGTAGGACGAATGTGTCTAGTTATTCAATTTTGTTTAAGTGTTTTGCTTGTGCACACCCAAAGTTATTGCGCATAGATGACATAGATATCAGTTGAGGCCAAGTTAAAGGGTATGTTTATGTATTATGCCTACAAAAAATTTAATACAACTACAGACACACTGGATATTGCACACCTTTGAGAAAATCAAACCATGCGGGGACTAATTATTTTTGGCTGACAATCTTATTACTTGTTTATGGCAATACCTTTAATTTGTAACAGTTTCACTGGATGCAAATGCTATATTTTCTACTGCAGCATATATCAATCGCAGTATAGCTAATAGTTTTTGATTTCTTTCAGATTCATTTTGTGCTGCTCATTAGCCGACAGGGAAAAGTGAGGCTAACCAAATGGTATTCACCATATTCACAAAAAGAGAGGACCAAGGTATTTCTTCTGTCCTTCTTGAGGTAGGAATGCGATGAATACCTTAGGGTGTTAGTTTTTGAAATGATTTTACGATGTTTGTTTGATTTCGTAAAGTAAACTGATTATATCTGTTACTCAGTAGTGATTCCTTATTGGGATCTTAAACAATTGTTTTAATCGATATGATTTAGGGGTGACAATGTAGTGGAGATGCCCACCACACATTCTTAGTTCACTGTTACCTCACATATCTGTCACTATTTCGGGGTTTTTTCAACATGATAAGTAGATGCCTTTTCCTACGTCTCGACAAGCTTTCAGCTTCTACATGGCAGATATGATTGAGAACTCTCCTTCTCTTTTGGGTGTAAGCTTTCTTATACCCTGGAATTATCTTTAAGTTTCTTCAAGGAACTCACCGCTATTCCTGAAGAAACTATAGGAAAGTTTGTGAGCTATATACATAGGAAAATACATGGTGTTGCATTATGACGGAGAGTGGTTTGCAACACACATAGAACATACATGGCGTTTCATTATTTTATTGAGAGAGAATTCATCTTGTCAATCCTAGTGACCTTAAAAGAATTTTCTTGCTAACTAGGGAGAATTAAACTATCAAAGAAAGAGTAAAATACGAAAAGCCAAAGAGGGCTTATACGTTCCAATATAAGATAAACCGTGCAATAAAGAGAGGGTACAAAGAGCGCTTCCGGGGCTTAGTTAAAGTAACAAAGCTTGAAGGACTTGTGACTTAGGTCACAAGTTTGAACCCTGCGCCATATGAGCTAATTCCTGGTATTTAAGTGAAGAAGGGTAGAGGGGTGGGTCATTATCTCCGAGTTTTGAAGGTTGTGAATGCTCCTAATGGTTGGACCCTAACGAATTTCTCGTAGGCTTAGTTCAAGTGGCAAAGGTTGAAGGACTGGTGACTTAGGTCTCAAGTTCGAACCCTGCATGTGAGCTAATCATGGTATCTAAGGTAAGAAGGGTAGAGGGGTGGGACATTATCTCCGAGTTTTAAAGGTTGTGTTGGCCCCGAAGGGTTGGACCCTAACGGATTTCCCACTCATGAAATAAAAAAGATTGGGTATAGAGACTGAAGGGATGTTCTGAAGATGGGGGTAAAAAATAAAAAGCTTTCATATCCGAAAAGTAAGACAAAGAAATTATGTAAGGTATGGTGTAAAGCTTAATTGCTTCATTTAGTCTTTGTTATGTTCTAGTATTATCCGTTTTATTTTTCTTTGCCGCCAAGGTAAATGGGTCTTGCAATTATGTCAAGCCATTAAATTGTAGTAGAGGGATGTGAATAAATTTTCATTTTTGGTATGGTTGAGAAGAAAATAATTGTTTCACTTCCTTATATACACAGGATTTTTCATTCCTGCAAACATTCTTATAGTACTGATTATGCAAAAGTTATTTTCCTTAATTTATTCGTAACATGGTACATGTCGATGCAACTCTCTTAAGGTAATCCGTGAACTAAGTGGTATGATTCTCACTCGAGCACCGAAGCTATGCAATTTTGTTGAGTGGAGAGGATACAAAGTTGTTTATAAAAGGTAAACACAATCTAATTTTATTAAAGTCACGTCTTATGGTTTGCACTTCAATTAGGTGGAATCTATTTATCTTTTCTTCCTGTAAGAGAAAATATACATTAAGTTCCAATTTTCTTATGGGATGTTAAATTAACAGATACGCAAGCTTGTATTTCTGTATGTGCATAGACCAAGAGGACAATGAGTTGGAGGTCCTGGAAATCATTCACCATTATGTTGAGATTTTGGACCGATACTTTGGAAGCGTAAGGCTCCCAAACTCTTAAAGAAGATGGTGTTACTTCGTATTCTGTTTTATATTTATGTTGGCTTTCTTTCCCTTCAGGTCTGTGAGCTGGACTTAATCTTCAATTTTCACAAGGTATGTTTGTGGAATTTTGTTTAGGGATTTCTACAATCTATGCCTTCTCTGTCTCTCTTATTCGCCTAAATTTTACTGTTATTCCATGTGGATTTTACAATAATTGAGTTGACATTTATGATCACTTCTTGGGGATTATATAGATTTATTGCTATAGTTATTTATAGAGGTAAAATTTTTTTGATGAGGAATATAGAGGTTAAATTTGTAAGGCGACTAGAAGCAGAACCATTTTAAAAACATTTTCCCTCGAACTTTGAGTAGACTACAATTACAGTTGCAGGTTATCATGTGACTCCTCTCTTGCTTGCCCTCTCCCTCTTATTACCCATCTATTTCTTTGCCCTTGGTCTCTGCAACTATGCTTGATCTCAGACTGAACAAAGGCACTCTAAACCTTAAATCATCTTATTTTGCTGTGCTAAACCGACCCTCATTTTCTTTGTTTAAACTCTGTATAGATTACCTTTTCCCCAATCTGAAAATTAATGCTTTGCTTGTGCAGAACTTTGAGTAATATATGCAACTGTCCCCTTCATCATCATAAGCTTGATATTAGAATTTAGCAATGAAGATCTAAGATATTTGAAAGTCAAAGATATTTGAAAGTTATGCCTGATTAAGAATCATATTTTGCAAAAAGAGAAGATCCTGTTAAAGTTTAGTTACTAAACTATCCAGGGTTTGAGCACGCTCGAGTGACAGGATCCATTTGGCAATAGTAACTTTGATTGGTGAATGTGTTATCAAGTAAATAAGAAAAATTCTCCCAGAATTATGTATTTAACATGCCACAAAAAGAAGAAAGAAACACTATCTAGCAGCGAAAAGAAGATTTTTTTAATTATTTCTGAAGATACAACATTTTGATATAATTATACAAATAAAATTCGAAGCCAAGCCCTTGGGTTCTCTATGAAATTAATAGTGATTATTACTTACCTTTCTCAATAAGCACAAGAAGATTATCTAAGACTCCAAACTCTATATTGTTGGGATAATTGAATCTAAGAAAGAAGTATGTACTTTTTCGTCTTTACTGTTACTATTCACATTTTCCATAAAAAATTAGTCCATGACGTATATTATTTTTTTCAATAAATTTTCTTTTGTTTCTTTAGCTGTTGATTTATACAAAACGCAATAGACTTTGTTCTTAATATGTGCAGATTTAGATGTCCAGGGACTCTTAGCGGTTGTCTTCAAAAAGGGGTTCGTTGTAAAACTTGCCTTGGAAAAATCTTATGTGGGAAATAAGAAGAAAATTTAGGAGCCATATAAGGAAGAGCTTCAGATTCAACTGTTGAGCACCATTTTGGATTAAGATCCAAGAGGACAAAATTGTGAGGCCCAAAAGGCTTGAGGTGTCCCAGAAGGGTAGAAATAATGCGGACAATTCCTTGGCAGTTAAGCTTGGACTGTGACAGGTGGTATCTGAGTCAGTACCTCCTTTAGTACGATGGTTGGGGAAACATCAACGAGGATGTTGAGTCCCGAAAAGTGAGTTGAGGATAACAACTCACAGACCGCTGGTGGTTGAACTCAAAAGGAGGCTTGTTCTGTCACTTCCTTAGACAAGTGAAATTAGAAGTCAACGTTTAGTTTCCGTGTGGGTTAAAGCCCATTGGGGACAAAAAATGTGAGTCCAAAAGCCTTGAGGTGACCTAGAGGAGTTAGGCCAAAACGAAGAATACCTTAGCAGTTGGGTGTGGGCTGTGATAGATGGTAGGTAGTATCTTCTGTAGTACGATAGTAGTAAAAAATCTTAACAAGGTTGATTAGTGGTTGGGGGTGGGGGGTGGGGGTGGGGGTGAAGGTGTAATCACTTGCATTTGGCAAATCCATATCAGAATGTAGGGATAAAGTTAGGGGCCATATAAGGGCGAGGTCAAATTCAACTATTGAGACATTTTTTGAGTTAATAGCCCAAAGAGAAAATCAATCCACCCAAAAGAATTGAGGTGGCTAGATGGGTTGGGGAGAAAACAGCCAATGCCTTGCCTGTACCTTCCCTAGTATGATGGTGGAAAATAACCAAAGTCCCTAAAGGGGATGGGCATAATAGCCCATGGACCGCCGAGTTGAACCGGAGAGGGGGTTTACTGTGGATTTTCCCTGGGAAAATCTCACCTCGAAATGAGGGGGGAAGGAGCCTTATAAGAGCTAGTTCAGGATTCAACTGTTGAGATGTCTTTTGTGTGAAAACCCAAGGCTACAAAAACCATGAGACCCAAAATCCTTGAGGTGGCCCAGAGGTGTCGGTGAACTAGTTGAACTAGCTAAATGCTTCGATTTTTGGGGGAGTCTATTCATATTGCTTTCTGTATTGATAAAGGGCCTACTTGTTGTCTTCTCTTCTGTATTAATACACAGAGTTTATTACTTACTAATGATGAATTATCCGCTGATTGACTTGTTTTTTAGATTGTATATCGCGTGCTTATTGAACTTGAGAATAGGGAGTAAGCAACTGCTGCGACTACTTGCCTCTCAGCGATTCTATCTATCATGCATTTTCATATAAACAACTTGTGAGATTATAGCTTATATACATTTCGAAACTATGTGAATGATTTGGCAGGCATACTATATATTGGACGAACTTGTGATTGCTGGTGAACTCCAAGAATCTAGCAAGAAAACTGTTGCACGTCTAATTGCTGCACAGGTACTCTTCATCACACACTTTATGCATTTCACAGGTAACAATGCTATATTCTTCACTATTCCTAAAACTGGATCCTGTCAACAACTTGCAGGACTCTTTGGTGGAGGCTGCCAAAGAAGAGGCAAGTTCTCTTAGTAACATTATTGCACAGGCCACTAAATGAGAATATGGAGGCGGCGTTCATGTTTTCTTTTAATGCATTTAAGTTTTTCAGATTTCTCGTTTGTTGCTGTAATCCAATTGTGTTATGACATTATTTCTTCTTTCGATGCTATTGCATCATGGTTTTCGTTTAACTTTGTAGTTAAAATATTAGGAATTTCTTTGTAGTAATGAATTTTTCTTCACAACTAAGCGTGTTTTTACTGCAGCAAATGTATGTACTCCATTGCCTAAAAACTGCTGGTAATATATATAGAACTTGTTTCCAGTGGAGCTAGCTGATAAATTATCACTCAAAACCTTTTTTTTTTTTTTTTTACTTATTTTGTTTTTAATGCGTGGTCAAAATCGTAACTCCTGAAAAATAGTAACAATTTAAATCACCTGGTGAAGGGCACTGAAGAAAAAGATCAAGAACATACTATTTCGTTTAGTATTCCTCTTTTTATGCTTACCATAACTAGTTATCTCAAGTTTTTCTCAGTGATCCCATGTAACTTTAGCTATATTTATTGGTATGAGCAAGATATGAATCTAAGTAAAAACAATTCCAACAGTCAACAGAAGCCTTATACCAATGAGTGACAGTGGTCTAGTGATAAAATAGTTCCATGCCATGATATATATGGAGGTGCAACTCCCTAATAGCAAGTATGAAACAGAATAGGGACAAGACAACACTTCAAGAAACAGGCTAAAAAATTTGGATATGATGGTACAAGGATATTCCTTACATTTTTCTGATGGTTAAACATTGAGATTACAGAGCTACCTATAAGATGTATTAGAAAAGTTAATCATAGTACGGACAATTCTCAAACATGTAATCCATAAAAGAGAATATAGCCCATAAATACTTTCTTCTAATCTTTCCAAGATTTCCAATTGTAGAAGCATATAATATCCAGAAGACAGAAGCAATTCTGTAGAAACTGGCAATTAAAACAGATCGGTATATTATCCTAAACATTCAAGAGCACAATGAAACACAAAGGCTAACAAGTAAATTCAAGATCTCCAACCTTGACAAATTCGATAGGAACATCATTTGCAATAAATTGCAAACTGAGTTTGAAATCTTATTTCAACCTAGAAAGATTCACGTTACCACTTTGAGTAAAAAACAAAGCTATCTACGCACTATTGGGACATTCACCTCTCACAGCAAAGTCTCTTGCAGCTTCATTGGCTTCTTCGTAGATACGGTAAACTGCACAAGTTGTATGTTTCAGCAAGTCCAAAATTTCCCCCAACCAGCACATGGCTGTGTCATTTGGCTCAGGGAGACCATTAACATATTGGACAAGTATAACATTATCGGACTCCACAATCAACTTCCGTGCATTTGGCCTTCCTTCCATGCATCTGTCCAACCCAACCCTCAAGGCCTCTAGCCCAGCAATCACATTGTCTTCAACATCAATGTCACCCCTATACCTATCTAAACACTTCCCTTTTTCATCTTGGAAGATACCACTATATCGTCCTAGCTGATCACCCTTTCTACCAATACCATAGATGTTTAGCTTAATCCAACCTGGAGGAGGAGGAACACTATTGCATCTAAAACGACGAGCCCCACGGTGATCACTGAGAAATTCTGCATATTGCTTACTGGTCATGATATCCTTTTCCATATCTTCCAAAAATTCTTCTTCAAGATGCCTGCGGCAATAAGTTAAAAGTTACATCATGAGGGATATATATTAAATGCTCCACACCCTCCTATGGTTCCTTCACCTTACCTCTATCACTCAATAGTTTCTTCTAAGAAAATAATTTCAAAGTACTTTGCAGAATCCAACCAACAAAATCTAGATTCTCCCACTAGCACTTAAATCAATCACATGTGTAAAGCCCATCTTATCACGAGGAGAAAGAAATGGAACAATCATAGGCGGACAGAAAGTGAAGGGCTAATGACTTCAATTATGTGCTAATTGGCAGCACCTTTGTTTTCCAAAATCAACATAATAAATAGATAATTGTATATATAATAGAAACTTCACTCTCTAGCCTCACATCTAGTACCTTTGCGTGTCCAACCAATAATATCCCGGCCTGTCAATGTCAATGTTGGGATCCACGTCAAAGAAATGCCAGGCAATCTCTGTTGAGAACACATTAGCATACATCTGATTGTTACAAGCTTTTATGGCAATCTCTGTTGTGAAGTCAAGAATTCTCTCCAAGCGTACTATTGTTTCTAGAAGACGGTTACATCGTGGCATATTGTTCAGTGTATAGCGAAATGAGTTTGTCAGAAAAAAAATTCGGTTAAGACAAGATGAAGACCAGTTTGCTCCCAACAGGTTGCCAATTAGATACCAATAAGGATTAGGCATGTAGAACATTGTTGGTCTCTGAGCTCTCCTCTTACAATTTTCATCATTGGAGAGAACCTCAAGACCTAGTTTCTCGAAAACTATGATATCAGCTGGAGACATGCAGGGATCATATATTTCTATGTTGCCAATGCAATTGGAAAAATCTCGTTTTAGTAGGAGAGCGAGAGCTAGCTGAAACTGTGAATCAAAACTGTATTCGATGCTTCCCAAACAATAGATTACCACTTGAACACGTGAATGGGAGCCTAAAAGGCGAAAGAAGTGTTTTTGAAATGTTTTATTCTGCTTGAGATCCAAGCGCATTTCAGCATAGAGCTCAGAGTTCTCAACATTCTTCTTCATCAGTTCAATCTCTTTAAGCAGCCTTTCTGCCTCATCTTTTATGTGAAAATCAACATTTGACTCCATATCCTCACCAAAATTCATCTTTATCAGGTTCAAATTAATGTTATCCTTTAGCAGTTTAAACACTATATTGAAACAGCGAAAATGCAGCTACACTCTCTTGTGTTCTGGACTTAAAACAAACCTGCAAGTCTAGAATTTGAAGTACAAAATCATTAGCAGACTGAAGTACTTCACAGCAAAAAAGATGCATTTCTCATTATGTACAAGTGTAGAACTCAAAAGTACAGAACTGCTAGCAGGCAGAAAGTAGCTTGTCTCCAATAAAAGAATATTTCTCCAAATCATATAATCTCTTTATAAGATGGTCAATTGATATTTCTTTTTTAAAATGCAACGAGAGCTAACAGGAATATGAACATACTCTTTCTTTAATCCAATCAGAACCGATCCCGTAGGATTTCCAATCATTCAAGTACAAATGCAAGCTCTTCTAAACTCAATTCTTCCATATAGATGTGTTTCAGTCACCTACTTCGACTGCCAGTAAAAATTCTCAAAGAACTATACAATAATGAAAATTGATAATCTGAAGTGTCAAATCACAAATCTAATCCAAAGAGAAGAACATGAATATATTTTTCTAGAATTTACTCTTTCCATCTAAAAGTATAATATATTCTGTATTTTCAACTGTATAACTGGCAGTCCAACTACAGCAAAACAGTTGCTCTTGTGGACTTAAAATGAAGTGGTAGCAAAGGAACTTCTGAACACAGAAAATTTTAGAGCGATGAAAACACATAACAAAACACTAGATCCTTCAATCAGGTTTAACCAATCATTATTTGGAACACACTCAACAGAGTCCTCGCAAAACACATACAACAATTTAGTTTTACAAACTGGTGGGAAAAATAAATAAGAAATGTGAGAATACAATAGATCTGTATTTCATCTGGATAACGAGTAGTTGAACCACAGTTAAACAGTTGCTCTTATGGACTTCAAATGAAGTGGCATCAAAGGAATATTTGAATACAGATAATTACAGGATGATGAAAACATACAAGGAAATGCCAGTTCCTTCAGTCAAATTCAGACAATCACCATTTCAAACGCAATCCTCAAAGAACACACACTACAATTTAGTTCTACAACTTGATAGGAAAAATACATAGTAAGAAAAATGAGAGTAAAAGAGGTGCATAAAACAAAATGGCACCATTATAAAAGAAAAAACTAAGTAGCGTAGCAGGTTCGAAATTAAAATAGAAGTTACTCCCATGACTGGATATTTGAAATTTACAAGGAAATAAAGACTTCTGATACATAAATTCATTTTATACAGTGTCAAAGTTGATTTTATTTACTACTCGTATATAATGCTTTAATGAGAATTTGTGATAGATCATATCATTAAAACTAACATTAGGATGTTAAATTATAGAATTTCTCAAATAGGAAAAGGCATGGGAATAGTGTTGTTTTTTGTTATTGGAAGTTATACGATCCCACATGATCAGTCTGAAATCAATTTCTTCCATCCAGGTGGTGTGTTTAAATTTCCAGTACAAATTCACAAAGAACAATACACTACTGAAAATTGGGAACCTGGAAGTGCCAAATCACAGATCTAACTTTTTCCAGGAAAAAGAAAAAGGAAAAAAAAAAAAAGAGAAAGAACATGAATCGTAATTTTTTTTCTCCAGATTTTCGTCTTTCCTGTAAAACAGAGTCTGTATATATTTCATCTGGATAACAAGCAGTTCAACTTGCGCAAATTACAATAGTTTCTCTTCTAGACTTAAAACGAAATGCTAACTAAGTAACTATCCATCACAGCAAAATCAAAGGACGATGGAAACACGTAAGTAATTACTATATCCTTCTTTGGAATTCAAACAATCACTATCACGAACGAAATTTAATGAAATCCTCACAGGACACATACTACGATTTAAAATGAAACGCACTCTATATTACATGCAGATAACAAACAGTATGCTTCAACTAGAGCAAAACAATTGCTCTTCTGGAATTAAAACGAAGGAACAGAAATTGTAGATCCTTCAACCGAGTTCAAACAAATCAGAATTACGAACAGAATCCTTACGGAGCACATAAACCAACTTTGTTTTACAATGTGATAGGAAAAAATAAACAAGAAAAATGAGAAATCTGAAAGTTCAAACAATAATGGAATCCACAGAAAACACATACTGCATGCATTTTGTTTTTTCGAAAGATGAGAGTAAAAGAGAAGATACTGAGAGCACAAAGTCGGCGAAACGTATGCCTCGCGTCGCCATTGAAGAGAAGGCTTCAAACTTTCAACATCAATGATTTTGGTAATGGCATTTTCTTGTGTCAGAGAATACAGTTATAGTAATGCAGTGCTCCAAAATACATTTGTTGCGCGCCTTCGCCTATTTGTGAAGTAGCCTGCCACGTGGCAAAAAGCACGTTCCACACAGTTGAATTCGAATATGAAATTTTTATATTAGATTATATATTATAACTCATAATAATTAATAAATTAAAAGAAAATTAAAAATTGCGGTCAAAGAAATTTAACTTGTTTAGCTATATTAAAACAAATAGGGATGAGCAAAAAGGCAAAGCATGGATTAAATCGTTTATATATAGTGTGAAGGAGAGATTTTTCTTAATTTTAGGTTGCGTCATTTTCTACATTTCTTGAATCGATAGTCTATTGGAAAGTGTTTTTCTATCTTGAGATAGAGTCAAAATATACATATACACTACTCTCTCGAATCCTACTTCTTAGGAATGGATATGTTATTATTATTATTTGTCATTTCATAGTGTTTTCAATTCCCCCGTCCACCAGTTTTCGCTCACTGAGCGTAGAAGTTGCTCTGTAACTGAATTCAAATTTTAATTACTAATTTTGCTTATTGCAACTTTTGAATGGAAACCCAATAGAATACACAATTCTATCTCCCTGTACCTTCGAACCCAAAAATACATGCAGAAAATCTAAATGCATTGTTTATTCAAACAAAAAGGGGTGGATATTATAGTATAAGGATGTTCCTTACATTTTTCAGAAAGTTGAACATTGAAAAGTTAATCATAGCATGGACAGGTGAAACTATCAAAAGAGTTTCTGTAATTTTCAAACATATAAATTGTAATCCATAAAGGAGAAGCAATTCTGTAGATATTACCGTCAAAACAGATAGGGTATCAAGTAAACTCAAATGTCTCCTAAACATTCAAAAGCACGTTTAAACAAAGCTAACAAGTAAATTCAAGTGTCTCCAATCTTTGACAAACTTGATCCAAAACATCATTTTCCCTTCAATGCAAATAGAATTTGAAACCTTACTTCAACCTAGAAAGATTAACCTTTCCCCTTTGAGTCAAAAACAAAGCTCTATGCACAATTGGGACATTCATCTCCCAGAGCCAAGTCTCTAGCAGCTTCATTGGCTTCTTCGTAGATATAGTAAACTGCACAAGTTACGTGTTCCAGCAAGCCGAAAATTTCCTTCAACTTGTCCACAGCCTTTTCATTTGGCTCAGGGCGACCATTAACATATTGGACAAGCATGACATCATCTGACTCCACGATCAACTTCTCTGCATTTGGATTTCCTTCCACGCATCTGGCCAACCCAAACCTCAAGGCTTCTAGTCCAGCAATCACATTGTCTTCAACATCAAAGTCACCCCTATACCTAACTAAACACGTTCCTTTTTCATCTTGGAAGATACCACTATATCGTCCTGGCTGATCAATGGTTGTACCAATACCATATATGTTCAGTTTAATCCAACCTGGAGGATGAGGAACCTTGTTGCATCTTAAACGACGAAACCCACGATAAATACCCCAAATTTCTGCAAATTCCTCACTAGTCATATCGCTTTTCATCTCTTCCAAAAATTCTTTTTCAAGCTGCCTGCGACACAAAAGATAAAAATTACATCATTAGGGATATATGAAGTACACCGTGCCTTCCTGTAGTTTCTTCAACTCACCTCTATCACACTACAGTTTCCTCTAAGCAAATAATTTCAAAGTACTTTGCATAATCCAACCAACAAAATCTGGATCCTCCAACTAGCACTTAAATCAATCACATGTGCAAAGCACATCTTATACAAAGGAGAGGGAAATGGAACAATCATAGGCAGACAGCATATAAAGGCTACTGACTTCAATTATGTGCTAATTGGCAGCACCTTTGTTTCCCAAAATCAATAGAACAACAATAGTGGACTGCATTCAATAATACATGGAAAGTTCAGTATCTAGTTTCACATATGAGTACCTTTGAATATCCAGCCAATGGCATCCCTCTTTGCCAATGTCAATTTTGGGATCCACATCAAAGAAATGCCAGGCAAATCCTGAGAACAGATTAGCATACCTTTCACTGCCACTATTTTTTATGTCAATCTCTGTTGTGAAGGGAAGAATTCTCTCTACGCGTAGCACTGCTTCTAGATCAGGTCCATTTCGTGGCGAATTGCTTAGAGTATCACGAAATGAGTTTGTCAGCAAAAAAATCCGGTTAAGACAAGATGAAGACCAGTTTGCTCCCAACAGGTTGCCAATAAGATACCAATAAGGATTAGGCATGTAGAACATTGTTGGTCTCTGAGCTCTCCTCTTACAATTTTCGTCAATAGTGAGAACCTCAAGATCTAGTTTTTTGAAAACTATGATATCAGGTAGAGACATATTGGGATCGTATATTACTATACTGTCAATCCAATAGGAAAAATCTCGTTTTAGTAGGAGAACTATAGCAAGATGAAATTGTGAATGAAAACTGTATTCGATGCTTCCCAAATCATAGATTACCACCTGAACATGTGAATGGGAGCCTAAAAGGCGAAAGAAATGTTTTTGAATTGTTTTATTCCGTTTGAGATCCAAGCACATTCCAGCATAGAACTCAGAGTTCTCAACATTCTGCATCACAAGTTCAATCTCTTTAAGCAGCCTTTCTGCCTCATCTTGTATGTGAAAATCAACATTTTTCTTCATATTCTCACTAAAATTCATCTTTATCAGGCTCAATTTAATGTTGGCCTTTAGCAGTTTAAACTCTATTTGAAACAGCTAAAATGCAGCAACACTCTCTTGTTCTGGACTTAATACAAACCTGCAAGTCTAGAATTTAAAGTACAAAATCATTAGCAGGCTGAATAACTTTACAGCAAAAGGGATGCATTTCTCATTATCTGCAACTGTAGAACTCAAAAATACATAATTGCTTGCAGGCTGAAAGTACTTGTCTCCTAGAAAAACGCATTTCTCCAAATCTTTAGAGTATAATTACTGCACATCAAACATGGTCTTTTTTGAACCCAAGAAATAACTCAGTTGCATCTTCTCTATTATAAGTAGATTCAATTGATATAAAAGAGTTTAGTGAAAGCTAAGCAGAATATGAGCATACTCTCTTTCTTTAATGTGTTCAGAAGCATTTCTTCCATCTAGATGTGTTTCAGTCACCTACTTTGACTGCCAGGAAAAATTCTCAAATAATTATGCACTAATGAAATTGGTAATCCGAAGTGTCAAATCACAAATCCAATCAAAGAGAGGAACACTAATTTATTTTTCTAGAATTTCCTCTTTCCATCCAAAGTAATAACAAGCAGTTGAACTACAGCAAAGCAGTTTCTCCTCTAGACTTAAAATGAAGTGGAATTGAAGAAACTTTTGAACACAGAATTTTAGGATGATGAAAACACATAATAAAACATTTGATCCTTCCAGCTTCCTTCGAATTCAAACAGACACTATCTTGCAGCAATCCACACAGAATATATACCACAAATTAGTTTTACAACATGATAGGAAAAAATAAATACTAAAGCAAGAGTAAAAAAGGAGATAATGATAGCCAACACAGTCGGTGAAAATCTGGAAGTGTTGCCTCAGTAAATGGAGCCTCGCGTCGCTATTGAAAAGCTACCTTTAAGCAATGACTTCCCTGGACAGTGTATATACTTTTTAGAATTTCCTCTTTCCACGTAATGTATAACAGAGTCTCTACATATTTCATCTGGATAACAAGCAGTTCAACTAAAAGCAAATTAAAACAGTTTATCTTCTGGATTTTACAACAAAGGAACTATTAAACACAGAAATTTTAAAGGACGATCAAAACCAAGGAACTATTAAAAACAGAAATATTTAAGGATGATGAAAACACATAACAAAACACTAGATCCTTCAGCCGAATTCAAACAATCACTATTTTGAACGCAATCCACACGACACATACTACAAACTATTACAACCTGATAGGAAAAAATAAATACGAAAGAGAAGAGTAAAAAAGGAAATAATGATAGCATACAGTCGGTGAAGATCTGTAAGTGTTGCCCCGATAAATGAAGCGTCAATTCGCATTTGAAAAGCTACATATAAGCAATGACTTCCCCGGACCGTGTATGATTTTTTAGACTTTCCTCTTTCCCTGTAAAGTATAACAGACTCTGTATATGTTTCATCTGGGATAACATGCAATTCAACTACAAGCTAATTAAAACAGTTGCTCTTCTCGATTTTACAACAAATTAAAGGACGATGCAAACACATAAGAAAATGTTGGATCCTTCAGCGGAACTCAAACAATCACTATATCACGAATGAAATCCTCAGAGAAAAATACCTTACGGGCAAAAATAAATAAGAAAAAATGAAGCGGAGACTGTATTTCATCTGCATAAAGCGCATTTCATCAACTACAGCACAACAATCACTCTACTGGACTTAAAATGAAGTTGCAACAAAGGAACATTTGAACACCATGGTAGATCTTCACCAGTCGAGTTCAAGCAATCAGTATTACCAACGGAATTCATCCTCGGAAAACATACATTTTGGATTTAGGAAAAAAGAAGAGATACAAACAGCAACAAAGTCAGTGAATCTCTTGCCTCAGTAAACGGTGCCTCGCGTCGCCATTGAAGAGAAGCTTCAAAGGACGAAATCAATGGAAAAAGCGATGAAAGGATTTTGGTTATGGCATTTTGGTTGTGTCAGAGAATTCAGTTAAAAAAATGCAGTGCTCCAAATACGTTTATTGCGCGCCTTTTTTTGCTTATATATGGAGTAGGCTGCCACGTGGCAAGAATTAAGCTTAACGCACAAGTTATTCACATGATGGGATATGAAATTACACAAAAGAATTGGGCTGCTTTGATAATTTTCATAATTTGTCGGGGGTTTTATGTTTATAAGAAGAAATATAACTTTTGTCTCGCTCTCTCTTTCTTTCGTTTATCTCTCTCAATATTTTTCTTTCGAAGTATATTTGATAGGAAAAATATATATATTTGATATTCACTTCATAAAATTCTAATTTTTCACTTGAAATACAAATATTTAAGATATTTTAAGACAATAAACTTTTTCGATTGATCAAAAGTTCTATCTTGTAGTCAGAACATAAGTAGATTGCTCATTATATATAACTTCTAATTTTTGCCTATAAGGTGGACGTTCAGAATATTCTAGGACAGTGAAACCTACTCAATCTATTAGAAGTTTTATCTTATAGGCTAAAACTTAGTGAAGTTGTTCATCACCATACAAATTTTAACTTTTGTCCATAAGAGAGACGTTCAAGATATTTTAAAATAGTGACTTCTTTAATTAGTCATAACTTATGCCTTATAGGCAAATGTCAATGGGCAACATAAATTCTTCCCAACAATTTTTTTCAAGTTAAGATCATTTTCTTAAAATTTAATTAAGTGGAGACAAATTCAAGACTAGACATTTGGGAGGACACTAGGCAGTTTCCTCATTTGAATTGAGAAAATTACAACATACCTTTGGAGCATTTAATTTATAAAATCTATACATGATGTATAAATAGTGTACACTTTATACTAATACGAGTTACAAAGATCCCGTGCAATACACAGGCTTAATAGTTATTCATAAATTTACTTTTTAATGATATAACTAAATGCTATTAAATTTTCTCATTAAGTGTAAAATCAATATGCAATAAATATTATTAATATTGATTAAATTTTAAATTTAGTGATGAATTGATTTTAACTTTTTATATGTATATTTGTAGTACTTTTTTTGACACAAATATAATCACAAAAAGTTATTAAAATAGTTATTTAATTTTATTTGTCCAGTTTAAAGAGAAATTTATTTTATCCTAATTTCAGTATTTACCTAACTTAAAATAATTGATCGGCGCGATATAACAAAATCATAGTTGAAGTAACTGGAAAAATTATTTATTTGGAGTAATATTATAAAACCATTGTTGAAGTACGCAGTTGTTTTAAAAAGATTAAATAAAAAAATTCAGGAAATATTTTTATGAACCACATATAATGTATAAGAGGAAGCAAACAGCTCAAACAGGCACATCAACAAAATACTGTCTGCTTCACTGCTCAACTCGCACTTATTAGTAAGAGAATACATGTTATATACCTACACAATATATACACACCATAACATGTATAGTAAATTAGATAGACGAATGATATTTATTAATAACAATCCCTTTGAATTTTATATCATTTTCTACATTCAAATGAAGTGTGTATGATTTTTTTTTTCATCGTCTTTTTGTAGATTAAGGTTATAAGGAAAGGAGAAATAGGAGAAAATTATAAGTTAGACAATGGAATCTTCATCAATATAGTAAAATTTTAATTAAGAAGATTCCACTATTCAGTAAAAGTTTATTTTTATTGTTATCTTTTGATTAGTGTAGGATATTGCTAATTATACTTATATGCGGTATATAATTTCTAATGAAATATTTATTAAGAAAAATGAAGAAAAATGTTTTATTAAAAAAATTAGTGATTTTTTTAATTTAAATTTCCCACATACCAAACACACCCCTTAAAATCTATCTATATCCCAGTTGAGCCAAAAATACCAAAAACTAAACAATTTCAGTCCTACCATAATATTGGAAGAATAATTCAAAATCAAAGAAGAAAATCAATTTTTTTTAGAATTCGATACTTATTTAATTGGGAAAAGGGTAAAAAAAATGCAATTAAATTATGTGAAATGAACAAAAATGTCCTTATCGTCAATACTTTGATTCAAAAATATCCTTATCGTTGATAGTTTGGTCTAGAAATGCCCTTATTATTACTAAATGGGCAGAAATACCCTTTTTAAATAAAATATATTTTTTTCTTTTTAAACATATTGTGTTCCTAATAAAAACATTACTTTTAAACAACCCTTCTCTTATTTTGGTTTCTTTTAAAAATTATTTTAACTAATAAAAAAGTAAGAAAATATTTTTTTTCTTAATCTCATTTTATCAATCAAAATAGAAGATCGTATCCTTGTAACAAATAATATATGTCATAAATATAAGATCATAGTAAACTCAACAATAATTTTTGTTTAGATAACGATAAAAACAGTACTTAATTATAATAAAACAAGAAAATTTTTAATTTTTTCTTGAATTGAAGTACGATATATATTTGTTCATAAAAAAATATTATTAGAAAAATAATATGTTCAAAAATAAAACAAATAACAAATTTATTTGAAAAAAATATTTTTGACTCGGAGAGCATTTTTGGATCAAAGTACTGACGGCAAGGGCATTTTTGGACCAAACTATCAATGAATGACATTTTTGTTCATTTCAGATCATTTAAGCGCATTTTTGACCCGGTCTTTTCCCTATTTATTTACATTTGAATAAAAATTTTAATATAAATAATATAGAATTTGCTTCTTTTTTTTTTCTAACTAAATTAAGTTTTTGCAACTACCATAAACTATAGATAAATTATCTGACTTATAATTAAGATAAGATTAGATAACTGAATTATCCTTAACCCCATAAATAGTGGATCTAGAGAGTCCTCAACTACATAAACTCTTACTTAATTACTCCTACTAATTAATTACTCCCACTAATTAATTACTCACCTTTCTTAATTCCAATCTCTTCTTCTTCTTTTTGTCACTTTTCTTTCATCATATTTTTCTATGGATTTCACTGTTCATACAATTTATTATTTTATTGAAAATGAAAACAATAAAGAGGAACATGGGGTTTTTTATTATGCATCAATGTTCCTATGGAGAATATTAATGGCACTTTTTAGTGGAATATTTTCATCTTTTTTTATCAATTTCTTAATTAAATTTTTTGTAGATTTGAGTTGTGGAAAATTAATTGGAGAGGATGGTATATTCAACATTATAGGGGAAAAATTAAATATTTTTTTGGCTATATTATTGACCATTATTTTTATAATCTTAACTTTTTTCTTTTTATTATTAGGTTTTATTGAATTGAAAAATGTGTTTGGAGCACTTAGGGTTAGGGAGACAACATATCAAGACTACAACATTATATGATGAAGAATGGCAAAATAGATCATATTTTCTTTATTTATTTTTTTATCAGAATTGTCTGAAATTTGTTTAATGTAGCAATAATTTTTTTGTAAATTTTGTTAGAATTTTTAATGATGTTTAGTTCTCATGTGAATTTTGTTAGAATTTTAGTGATGTTTAAAATTTCCTTTGAATTTAAAGGTATTTAATTTGCTTTATCTCATCCTTCGATTTTTATGGATCATGTTTATAGACTTTCTGGATTAAAAAAATGGGATTTTTTGTCATTATATTAATTAATTTGTATCTCAATTTGCATAATTTATTCATATCTCAATCTGTTTTTATATCAGGCGATATCACTAAATCATAATTAAGTTTTATTTGAGCCTAAGATTTATCGAAAATTCTTCTATCTTCATGGGATAAAAAAAATAGGATTATCACTCTTGATGGGCTCACTTAAAAGGAAAACAACACAACGAGTAAAATAGATCGAAATAAGTATTATGTTGGAGAATTGATTTTATATAGCAAATTAAAAAAACAGTCTGATGCATAAAGCATATTCACTCTTGCACGTAAAAATCGAGAAAGATCATTTTATTATAAGGAATGTAATATAAACGGACTATTCTAACTCATGTATTAATAGATAATTCAATGACTCGAACATGTAATCTATATATAATATTAATTCATATATATCAAAGTGCAGCCATAAAGTAATAAATACTTCTTTGTTGTTCATATCACAAGCTAAAGCAAATGTTCTATTTCTTACAAATATAGGCAAAATTTGCATATTTGGAGTGCTCGATTAGCATAGATTATCCTACACTTATGATAATTGAGTTTATGATTCTTAGAAACTTTTATAAAGAGAAATTATAAATAACATAACAATAATATAAGTTTATTCAATTATATAGAAGCGAGGGTTTAACCTGTGTACATCTAAAGGATAGCAATTGCGGATTTCATTTGTTATAAAAAAAATAAGTTTATTCAATTACGATAATATTGAAATCATAGTCAAAGAAAGGTAAACTTAGACATAACCATATATCACTATCACACGTGACGCAAATATTATATTTTAAGTATAAGATTATTTATTTTGGGGGTTGGGGTGGGGTGAGGGTGTGTAGAATGTATAGGTAATAAAGTTAATGAATATATGGTAAATATTAAATTTCTGTAATTTCTCTGATTAGTTTAATTCTTATATTATAAATTTTTTTAGTGAAAATTAGAGAGTTTGCCATTGATAAAAGGAGATTTTATTATTTGGGTAAGCAAATGAACTGTTTTAAGCTTTATTTGTTTGTGCTTAATAAATGTCCTAATTTTAATTATTCAGATCTCATTTATTAAATTTGCTTGTTTTCAAGGTCTTAATCTTAATCATTAAATGCGTTTGTTTTTCTTATTTTGCAATCACGTAGTTTGGATCTTAATAGGCCTGAACGATTAAGATCTATACTAAAGTCTTAATGTCATTAAGATGTCTATTAACGAATTTGTCTAAAGATGACAGTTCATTACTATTCCGTCTACTTTCACCCAACGCCACAATCACCATTTCATCTACAACTACTACCGCCTTCAATCACCATTACTTGCCATCCCCAAATATCACCCCAGTCCAATCACAACCACTATTATTGTTAATCACCAAAATCAATCCTCATCACCGTTAACCATCATTTGCAATCATCACCATTTATCATTATTATATTCACAACCATCATATGCAATCATCATCATCAACTATTATTGCACCCACTATTCATTATTACTAATTACCAAGATTGGTCAACATTATTATATATCGATAATTGTCATCATCATTCACCACTATCATTAGCTATCAGCATCATTCACTACTAATTATCAATTATCACCACCAGCAACATATATACGGTTAATCACTACAATCAACCATTATAACATAAGATGCTACCCACAACCATCAATCCAAATCGACACATAATATAATCATCATCATTATTAGTCATTACAATCATCAAAAAAATTTAAAATATTTTATGAATATAATACTAAATCAATTTAGTATTCTATTTGCATTTTATGTTTATTAATCTTTTTAATGAAGACAAATTTCATATTTTGAAGAAAAAAAAAACAATCTTAACAATTTGATATTCAAATTTTAATGCAATATCTTAATATTCAAATTCAAACTTCAAAATGTTAATGCATAACTTAATATTCAAAAATTCATCTATGCTTGGTTCTTGTTTAAGAGTTTCTATATATAGATACATAGTTCAAACATTATCTATTCTCCTTTTCTATTAAAGGTGTCACTAACAAAATTAATAAAAATGTTTATCCTCTTTTTAAAATTCCATAAAAAATCTGAATACATAAAAAAATATTTATGCTTCTAAATATGTGTTTTAATAAATATTTCCTCTAATCCATATTAACTAAATATGTTAAGCAACGCATATTCATTAAGAAAAAAAATTAGCACATAAATTGAACACCACTTCTCACTTTTGTCCATTTAGTTATTCTCAAACTATTTTTGAAACTGAAAATAATTTAAAGTAAAACCATAAATATGAAAAGTACAAAAATGAAAGAAATTTCCATTAACTCTCTTGAATATTGAACAGTTAATTTATTTTGAACGT
Source organism: Solanum rostratum (assembly GCA_029948455.1). Taxonomy (NCBI): domain Eukaryota; kingdom Viridiplantae; phylum Streptophyta; class Magnoliopsida; order Solanales; family Solanaceae; genus Solanum; species Solanum rostratum. Next base: position 6,846,504 of record CM057053.1, on the reverse strand, counting down.
TTGAACAAAAGTTAAAAAAATTAATTATGTTAGACTAGAGGAAGTATATTTTAAAATACTTGATTAGGAATATATCTTGGAAGGTATTAGTGTATATAGAGATTTCATATTATAGAAAATGTAGAAATTCAGTTTTACCTATACAGAGAAATATATTTAAAACTAGATCATATTACAATGGTTATTAATATCAATACAAAAATAAAAAATAGTTAAAAGTCAAATTGAATATATAATCACTTGCCTTGTGTGCCATAAAAAACTAGGAGAACCATTTTTTGTTTCAAATTAAGTGTAAAAGAAATTATGAAAAAAGGAAAAAATTTGAAGTCAATTATTTACGTCCATTACTTAGTTACATTTATATTTTCTATCAAAATTCGTATTCGTATGTTGATATCATGTTGATGTTAGCGCCCATCCTATATGATATCAATAGGGTATTATTTAAGTGCAATTTTATATGACCAATATGGTATAATGGACCGACATGATAGCAATATACCCGTAGAGCTCGACAAAGAATATATTTTCTATTAATTTAGAGTTTAATAAATAAGTTTATGATTTTTATAATTTCCTCTTGATTGTTTTATTTCTTAAAAAAAAGCCTAAAACGATATGATATCAATAGGGTATCAATTTATTGATGGAGTATCATAGTGAATTAAACTCAGTCCTATATGATATCAATATAACGACAGAGTATCACAAGAATATATTTTCTATTAATAAATAAGTTTGTGATTTTAATTATTTTTCTCTTAATTGTTTTATTTCTTAAAAAAGGAGCTCAAAACTCTACAATACTGATAAGATATCAATATATTGATGGAGTATCATCAAGAAATAAGTTCAGTCCTATATGATGTTGGTATGATATCAATATACGTATCACAAAGAATATATTTTCTACTAATTTAGAGTTTGATAATTTTCTTTTAATTAATTTCTTTTTAAAAAAAAAAAAAAAAAAAACCTATCCTATATGACACCGATAGGGTATCAATATACTTACAGGGTATCAAAGAGAATTAAGCTCACCCTATATAATATTAATATGGTATTAATATATCATCAAAATATCGCAAAGAATTCATTCATACTAATTATGCTGACATCGCGAGCAGAATAAAAAAGAAAAAAATGGAGTAAGAAGATAAATAGTTTGAACCATGAGTTCATTAAAGATAAATAGTTTGGGTTGAATCTAATTTGAGTAAATAATTCTATTTTGTATAGTTTTTCCACAGAGAAAAGTGATAGTTCTGTACACTAGCAAAATTATCCGATTGGATCTCACAACTTTATAACTCATCATTAGAGTGTAAAATTTGCTTTCTTACGTGCCTAATATTTTTCTCTATATAATATATACCCTTCCGACTCGGAATCCTCATGATAAAGTTCTTTACCATCATGTCAAAGATATATATATAGAGAGAGACACACACTCTTATGTATATAAATTATCCGAGCTTCGCGCGGTTATTGAATATTCAAATTCACAACGTACAAATGTGTTGCTAAAGTATCTCATCTGGATAAACTATAACTAGCTCAGAGACCAACATATTGTAAAATTGAGCCATGTTGCTTTAATTTTTCAACACAGTTAATTTATCCAAATTTACTTTCTCCCTGTATTCCAGACTAAGGGTGGCAGCGGAACCGGTAATTACCGGTTCCGGTCCGGTTCCGATGCCGGTTCGGTGCCGGTCCGGTCCGGTTCCGGTACTTACCGGTAGGGTCCGGTAGGGGGGGGATCCGGTAGGGGAACTGGGACGGGACCCGTTACTTTTACCGGTAATTACCGGTTCCGGTTTACCGGTTCCGGTCCGGTACCGAACCGGTAATACCGGTCCAAATTTTTTTTTTTTTAATTTTTTAATTTATTACCGTTGGTGTGGGGCCCACCAACGGTAATAAAAAAAATTTGCCCGTTTTTGGTCCGTTTTTGACCGTTAGAAAATATTTTTTTTTATTTTTTTTTTCCAAAATTCAATATTTTCTCAACTATAAATACCCCTAAATATTTCATAATTTTTCACTTCAATTCTCTCAATCCAATTCTCTCAATTCAATCCAATTCTCTCAATCAAATTCTCTCCACTTACTAATATTACAAATTTATAATTATATACATATTACATATTTACATACTACTCTTAAATATTATATATTATATATATTCATTATCTACTCTCTCAATCATTATTCCAAAATATTATTTAGTTTTGGTAATTGCATTTTGGAGCAAAATTTGGTGGATCAATTTGGAGCATATTCAAGCTTCAACTTTCATCAATTTCGGCTTCTACGTCTGTTTTTACACAGACGTTTGGTACCTTCGTTCCTAAATTCTACTTATTTGTTCTTCCAAATTTACTTATTTGATTACTTTTACTTGTTGAGTTGTTGTCTCCTTGAATTATTTTTTTTTACATTCATAAATTTGATTTTTTGCATATAATCGTTATTTGTTTAATTAAACTTTAATTAAATTTAAAATGGATTCCGGTGGAAAAGGAAAGGGAAAAAGTACGTTTTTTGGTGGAATTAAAAAGGCTTTAACCGGTAAAAGTTCAGGTGGTAGTTCGTCTACAAGACAAGCACCACTTAGATTAAATATCGAAGATTCTACTTACGTAGACAACACTTTTATTAATATTGACTCTAACACGGGATTAGACAATGATTTTCTTGAACAACATTTTGGGAATTTTAACGAAGATTTACCAGAAGATGATTTTGAAATAAATGAAAATGAAGATACTTTTGATGACGATGAAACTCAACCCCCATATAGTGCTACTACCCCACCCCCTCCCGCTCCCGCTCCCGCTCCCACTCCCGCTCCCCCCGTGCCACCTACGTCATCTAATAGGCCTAAGACGGAACGTGCAAAAAAATCCGTTGTTTGGCAATTTTTAACTCAAAATGAAGATAAAACAAAAGCTATTTGTAACAAATGTAAACATGTTTTAAACCATAAAACTTCGGGAAAGGGGGGCGGGACGGGTCATTTGAAAAATCACCTTATGCATTGTTGTAAAATAGAATTTTTGCATGCACAGGCAGTTGCGGACGCCAAAAAATTTGGAACTCCCATTCCCGATGAATCGACGGGAGGTTCAAATATGGTGCAATCGCAACTAAATCCTAGTAATATTTCCGGTCCTAGTACACATAGAGCTTATAGTAGACAACGTGACCTTGATGAACTTTCTAAAATGATTGTTGTTACTGGTTTGCCTTTCAGTTTTGCAGAAAATCCCGGTTTTGTGCATTATATTCAAATTGTGTATAACCCGTCTTTTAATGGATTTTCTAGAAATACTATAAAAAAAGCGGTTTTTGACTTTCAAGCACGCCATGTACAATATCTTAGGTGTTTATTTGCTTATAATAATTGTAGGATAGCAATAACTTCTGATATGGGACGTAGTGTAACCGGTATCGATTACTTTACAATTACGGCCCACTGGATAGATGATAACTGGAATTTGCAAAAAAGAATTTTAGGATATAAAATTTGTGAATTTCGAAAAACAGGTTCTTATATTGCCCAAACTATTCTTAATGTTTTACAATTTTTTGGTATAGGTAGAAAAATATTTAGTGTAACTTTAGATAACGCTAGTAATAATAAACGTGCTGTAGATTTTTTAAAACCTGTTATTTGTCCAACTTATGAAGATGGTTTTCATATTAAATGTGCTGCACATATTTATAATTTAATTGTTAAAGATGGTATTTCTTTATTTGAACATGGATGTGCTAAAGTGGAAGCCGCATGCCACTTTATTTTTACATGTCAAGTAATGGCTAGGCGTAGGGAATTTAACCAGCGTTGCATTGAATGTAATTTACCTGTTAGAAAAATTCCTAAATCAGTAGCAACTAGGTGGAATTCATTTTATGAAATGTTAAAAGTTGCTTACGACTATAGGAGACCGCTTAGTATGGTCTGGAATGCACATAATGCAGATCCCGACTTCCGTCTAGATGAAAATGATTGGATTAATATTAAAGATTTGGTTGATTTTTTAAAAGTTTTTTATTTAGCAACAAAACAAATTTCCGGCCTTTACTATCCTACTATTTCTTCTGTGTTGCCTAATATTTGTACTATTTGTAATAAATTAGCTTCGTTTAAAAATAATCCAAGATTTAGTGAACCTGTTAGAAAAATGATTGAAAAATTTAGGAAATACTTTTTTCCAATCCCTCAAATTTATTTAACTGCTGCTTTATTTAATCCCGCCTATAAAGAATTTGGTGTATCTAAAATGGTAACTAGTATATTTACAGACTTAGAAATAGTATACGACGGATCAAATCAATCACTTCATTTAGAAACAGTTCTAAGTACCGTTAGACCTGAAGCTAGGAAATTATATGATTTAGAACAATATAATTCAATACAAAATGTACAACACCAACCACAACCTACTAGGGCTAGATTTGATGATGACATGGACACAATGTTAGAATTACAACTTGGGTTAGAAACTAACACAAACAACGACTTTGATGAATATCTTAACCAGGCACCGGAAAGCATCAAGGACTCAGAGGGGAAGCCGCAGCTGTTGGCGTGGTGGAACACTCGTGGAAAAAATTTTTCAAGACTTCAACGGGTGGCTCGTGATGTGCTGGCAATTCAAGCTTCTTCAGTTGCTTCGGAAGGCGCTTTTAGCGCTGCTAGGTTCCAAGTAGGAGACCATAGGCATTCACTAGCTGGCGATAGCTTAGAAGTTTCAGTCTTATTTCGAGACTGGATAAATGCGGAGCGGAGGAATTTAGGGCGTCCGACATTGCCTTCTCAGTTTGAAGCCAATATCGATAATGTTATATCGGAATCAAGCGAAGACGGCATGGAATTTCTGGAAGAACAAGCTCAAGAGCCGATTCCAGAAAATGTGACAGCTGAAATGTTAGAAACTCTTAGACAAGAGTTTCAAAGTAGTTTAAGATATTAGTGATTAAATATATTTGTATTACAAATTTACAATAAATTATACCTAGTTGAAACAGAACCCTTCCTAGAAGGTGGCTGCGTAGATTGGGTTGATTTCTAATATCTTACCTTTCTACATTGTACAATTTAAATTTTAAAATTACATAATAAAATTAGAGGCTATTCGCCTTATTTCTTTTTTTATTTTTATTATTCTTTTTACTTAATCTTAATTTAAGTTTTGAGTTTTCACTACTAACTTCTTTTTAATATATTTGCCCCTTTATTTCTCAAATCTTTATTAACTTTAAAATTTAAAATACAAGAAGAAACATTCAAACTTTAATCGTTTAAAATTAAACTTTATAACAAGTTAACAACTTTAAATTTGAATTATAAATTATATAACTTATAGTGTTATACACTTATACTTAATTACTTATAAATAACTTATAACAATTTTGAAATTTGAAATTTTGAATTCAAAATTTCAAACTTTCAAACTTAATTTTAAATTTTAACAATTTATATAATAATTTATGAATAATAATACTACCATTTTAACATTTTATTTTAACCTTTAATATTTTAAACTTGAATTTAAATTTTTAATTTTTTTTTTTTTTAATATCCGGTTTCCCGGTAATACCGGTCCGGTCCGGTCCGGTCCGGTACCGGTTAGTACCGGGACCGGTAAGGTATGGGTAATATTTCCCGGTAATACCGGTCCCGGTTCCGGTCCGGTACCGGAAAATAATACCCTTGGCCTTACCGGTCCCGGTCCCGGTACCGGTCAATGCCGGTCCGGTGGGACCGGTTCCGGTCCCGTCGCCAGTCATGTTCCAGACTCATGTCACAGATTGGATGAATGAAAAATTTACAAAGTTGGACAGAAAGACAAAGCATATGCACATGGACGCCCAGCAATTCAGTGAAAATGATCAATTTCTATTTCAAAAAAAAGTGGCCACTTACAACTGTAGTTTTACTAAAGAGAGGATAAAAAAAGAAAAGAATAAATTACTAGGATATACAAGTATACAACACTTGTGGAATTTCTCTGACCAGAAGAATACATGTACAAATATCAATTACCAATTATAAGCCAGACTTTGAAGATCTGCCACATCTGAAAGCCTGAATCTGCAACGGCGGATGAATAAAAATGATTCCACTGGTGGACCATAATCAAGAAGCAGCCAATTGTCTAGAAGGGCGATACACCCGGTAAGGCAGATCAGATTGCCAGAGTAATTGATCGCCGAGCACTCTTAAGTCAGTTCATCAAAACATGGGATCATCTAACTGTTACCATGAATCAAATTAGCTACCAACTAAATCGCAATTGAGAACAAGAAGGGGAATTATTCATATGATTATATTCAACAATTTTTCCTACAAAAACAAATAAAAGACAACTCCTTTTTTATAAGACAAATTGCACTTCTCGTATACAAGAGATTCTAACTCCCAAAAGCAATTAGTATTGCTTTTATGGGTTCTCCTTTTTTGAAAAAAAAAATTAGTTATCAGTAATCGCCTATATTCAATGGGTTTTGTTAGCTAAATCTTACATGGATTATGAGAAACTACAAGTTTCTTTAAACGACTTCTCTCCATATGAGTTTAGGTCTATCTCGGCTCATTTTAACTCTTCAATCAACATACTCGTTGTTTCATATCACCGAGGACATGGCCTTAGATAGAAAGGAGTGGAGGTCGCGTATTATGGTAGAAGGTTAGATGGCTGGTAGGGGTATGATGATGTTTGACCTTGTGATATAGTAGGTTAGTAGAGGTAGTTGTGTCATTTATATATTGTGTTGTTATTGTCCATCATTTATTTATTACTTTTATTGTCTTTATTAATTATCATTTGCTTTCCACTCTAGTCATTTCATATCTAGTATTTTCTGCTTTTGGAATGACATTTTTGAGATGAGGGTCTTACGAAAACAACCTCTTTATCTCTATGAGGTAGTGGTAAGGTCTGCGTACATTTTACCCTCCTCAAACCTCACTTGTGGAGTTTCACTGGGTATATTGTTGTAATCAACAAAGTGTTGTACCAAGGGATGTATTTGGAGTCTTGATTAGTATTGCCTTTATACATTCTCCTTTTTTTAAAAAAAACTTAGTTATCAGTAATCGCTTATCGCTTATATTCAATGGGATTTGTTAGCTAAATCTTACATGAATTATGACAAACTACAAGTTTCTTTAAACGACTTCTCTCCATATAAGTTTAGGTCTATGTCGCAATGGCGGAGCCACATACTAATTAGGGAGTTCATCTGAATCCCCTTTGATGAAAAATTATATTATTTATATATGGTAAAAGTAATTTTTTATGGATATATAATCGATGTCAAACCCCCTTCAATTAGTACTTCTTAAAATTTTGAACCCCCTTAAAAAGAATTCTGGTTTCGCCACTGCTATTTCGGCTCATTTTAACTCTTCAATCAGCATAGTGTTGTACCAAGGGATGTATTTGGAGTCTTAATAAGTATGCTTTTCTCGGTTCTCCTTTGTTTTTTTGACTTGCACCGGGTGTCCGAGTCTCTTTGAACCCGACTAATCCCGGGAATGCACAAGCCCTCAGCAAGGAGTTTCCCGCAAGTGCACCATGGTTAATTCAGGTTTTACCCAGTCTGATGGCCCTCGAAAATTGTTTGCACCCAGTGGGTTTCGATCTTGAGACCTTGAAAGGGAGCAAACTCCAAGGCTCAAGTCAATTACCACCAGGCCAACCCCCGAGGGTTCGGTTCTCCTTTTTTTTAACTTAGTTATCAGGTTTCGCCTATATTCAATGGGATTTGTAGCTAAATCTTAAATGGATTATGAGAAACTACAAGTTTCTTTAAACGACTTCTCTCCCTGTGAGTTTAGGTGTATCTCGTCTCATTTTAGTGTTGTGCCAAGGGATGTATTTAGAGTCTTACATAAGACATGATCAAACCATCTTAAGCAACATTTTCTCATTGTAACCTCTATATGCTACTTCCACCCCAGTGTTGTGAAAGGCGATCGCATTGTTGCCAATGGCGAGAGGCGAGGCTAGATAATCTTCAAAAGACAATGCCATAGCGACGATGGCAACAAAGACGAGAGGCGACAAAGGCAACAAAGGCGTTGCCTTTTGTATTTTCTTAAAAAACGACTAATTTAGAGTATTTTAAAAATTAAAAGGTAATTTTAAGATTTTCTTTCCAAATTTGCACAGTTGCACTCTTAGACTTAGAGTGGATGCCAACCAAATGACCCGACTAGACTTCTCCAGCGACCCGCCAAACTTTTCTGGAGACTCCAAAGTCCAACCACGACACATTTCTTCTTTCTTCTTCAAATTTCATTTTCTTGTGTTTCTTTTTTCTCCTTCTTCAGACTTAAGAGTTACTTCTACCTCTGTTTTTCTTTTTTCTTTTTTTTTATTTGCACCGGGCGTCCGAGTCTCATTGAGCCCCGACTAATCCCGGGGGTGCATAGGCCCTCGATAAAAAGTTTCCCGCAAGTGCACCACGGTTAATTTAGGTTTTATCCAGTCCGATGGCCCTCAGAAATTGTTTGCACCCAGTGGGTTTCGAACTTGAGACCTTGAAAGGGAGCAATCCTCAAGGCTCAAGTCAATTGCCACCAAGCCAACCCCTGAGGGTTCTGTTTTTCTTTTTCTCGCTATTGACTTTGGTTTTGTTTTATTCTCATTCAAGTTCTAGACTTTTGGTATCTACCATCTATTTTCAGTTTTTGAATTGAAATATTTGCTAATATGTTATTGAGATTGATATTTTGATTATTTATATATGCAATAAATATTTCAATTTTTTGGTAATAATTGATGCCGTACTTCAAAAAGGCAAGCGCCTCGCTGCTCACATTGCCTTGAGGCATGGTAGACACTTGTCGCCTTTTGCCGTCCAAAACAATGTTCCACCCTGTGCAAAATACGAAGGTAATAATATAAAGAATGATAATAGGGTATAAATATCCGTCTCCCTTTGGTCTAAAATATATAAGCCATGGCCGCAAGCTCCAAAAGGCCACAGAATTTTCTACAAGATTTATAGAGCATGAAAGCTAATTTCATAATAGCAGGAAGAAAAAAAAAACAAAACCCATACATAATAGCAGGAAAAAACAAAACCAATACTGCATGCACGGACAAAAGAACTAAAGTTAGTTGAACTTGGAATTTACTCATATCGTTGTATTTCTGTACCTTCATGCCTTGGAACTGGTCCGAACAAAGTTAAGGCGAGTGAGATAATTGCTTTCAGCAAAATCATGTAACGTGCGTGGTGCTCGTGCCCCATCATGACCCAGTTTACCACATTCTTCCTTCAACAACCCCCTACCTTCATCAGCCTCCTGCAAAAGTTATACCAAAACTGTAAATTCGAGTTGGACCATATTTAGGGAAGTTTCTCTTAACGACCACCCTAAATGCTGATCAAAGTAACAAAATGTAACTTCCAATAAATGAACTAACAAATCAGGATGATATGCTTCTTGGCAGATGAAATTAGTGCAGACCACTGGTCAGAGGATTAATCCAAATAACTGAAACATTCATTAGAGAGAGCAATACCTGCAAGAACTTCAACATTTGTTCCTCAATTGTGCTGCTCATCCCCAGTGTTTCCACGAGAATAGGACGTGTCGCGCCCATCCGATGAGCACGACTGATCACCTGTTCCTCCATACTGATAAGTATCACGAAAAATCAAACAATAATGTGTTAGAAAGCTGCACAGACACTCAGCAGGATAGCTTTTTGATTATCAAAGAACATTAGTCAAATAAAGTCTCAGAGAGAGTGTTGGGCATTTTTCACCATTTGGAATTCTTTCCCCAAGGTCAGTTTTCCAGTTTATTACACGCAAAGTTGTCTTTGGACAACTTAAACTTATGCAACTATGTAAGCATGGTCAGCTTTCCAAAGGCATTACAAGGAAACAAACACGAAGCCTATATTCACAAGGTATGCATTATCAGAGTAAGCTTGATTAATCTATTACCTTTTGTCCCATATTGGTTCCATCAAATAGACATGTGTCACAAAGCTCAGATCAAGACCTAAAGCTGCACTTCCATCCATTAACAGAGCCATGCAGTCAACATCATGCTGAAATGTTGTCAGTGCTTTCACCTGAATCATGCAAGTATACCACAGCAACCATCCTAAGAAGTTAGTTGGAAAGAAAATCATAAAAATCAGAATGGTTAAACAGTCATACCTTGTTGATGGAAGGCATTGGACTATACAAACTGGCAAAACTGATACCAGCAACGGCTAACTGCAAGTAAAACATGGAATGATCAGACCATCAAATAATAAAAAAAAATTGAAGAGAAATGTCCAAATGAAGTACCGTTACCTGCTGTTCAATTACATGTATGTGCTCCAGAAACTGAGAAAATATGATAACTTTCTGTGGGATTTTATTGCTGAAATTATTTGATGGCCCAACCAAATACTGGTGTGATGAGAACGTGCTGAAATTGTTTATCCCAGTGTGGACATGAGATACACTAGCAGTCTCAACAATTTTGTCCTCGTTGGAGGTAATAATCATCCTGTTAGCTTCCTGTATTTCCTTTAATCTATCAACGAGATAAGCAACTTTACTGCTAGATGTTGATTGCCAATCAGGATTCCAGTCATCCTTCAGAAGAATAATGATGATATTAGTAAGTAGTAGTTTGTTATGGGATAACAAAAAATGAACTATAAACTAGGTCTTGCCCAATATGTATGGTCCTTAAGGATTAGACCTACCTGTTTATAAGATGGCTGCAACTCAATCAGATCCTTTGGAACAGGCCACTTTGGATTAGGATTTTCAGGACGGGCCAGTGTTTCAGGACTTTGCATCTCATACAAGTTACCACAGCCAGGAATTGTACACCTCTCACTATCTAAAGAAACACAGTCAAGGCATAGTAGATGTCTACACGGTGTAATCACTGGTAGACGGCACCATGCTTTACACCTACATAAATTATTTTAGAAAACAAAGTCAAAATCATGATGCATTTGGTCTAACAAAAGCATTGCCACATACGATCTCAGAGGCTATGACTAACCTCATGCAGTTTCCACCAAATAAAATGTGATATTTTATCAGAGCATACTCCTCTGAAGTGGGATCCAGACCATCCTCAACTAAAATATCCATAGTTTCTTGAATATCATTACCTGCCTCTGTCACTCTGATATGTCCTGCTACACAGCACGAAAGCCTTACATTTCTGATGGTAGTACTTCGGAACTTCCATTGTTTAGGGTTCAGTAAACTCTCAACATGAGAAGGATCATTCCAGTCTGCCATTAATATGTTTCTCCGCACGGTTTCCACCAATTCATTGTAAGTTCTTGCATGTTCTTCAGTAAAGTTTAAGAGCGTTACTTTCTTGATGCAAGGGGGAATATTCTGCAAATCTTTTTTCCTAGCACTGATCATGCACCTGTGAAGCAACTGTAGCAAACGTGACCGGCCCTCTTCCATCTCTGCTTCGAATGGCCTGAGAATACCTGCTTCCCAGGCTTTCTGATTCTGTCCATAAGCTTCATCGTGGAGGAACTTAAGCAAGGGTTGCAGATGAGAAAGCTGGCTACTAGGGGTGTTTGGAGTTGGTGTTCCAGTTAATAACCAGCGATTTGTAGCACGCAATGAAACAGCCATTTGCAGTTTGTTCGTCAAAGTTAGACTTGAACCAAGGGTATGACCTTCATCTAATATAATTCTCAGCCAATGAACTTGCATCAGGGCACTTCTCTTCTTTGGGCCCCACTCAGCACTTAGGCGACTGAATGTAGTTATAACCACATCATAATCCCAAGCAAGACTATGTGCAGAGGGCCTTTTACAATCAGTCCAGACAAAAACTCTCAATTGGCCTTGTCTTACATGCCTCTCAATCTGACCTCTCCAATGATCAACTAGATTTGAAGGGACAACAACTAAAGTAGCCCGAGACAAATACAATCTAAATGAATCCAGAGGATTACATAGAGCTACTCGTAGGGCATCCAAATCAAAGACCAGGTTCACAAGACCTCTAGGATAATACCACCTAGTTGTACCCTTTTCAACCCTCTTGACAAGACCAAAGGCTTGAAATATTTTATGATGGGCATGAGGAACTCCTACAGAAGTTTGTACAATAGGTTGCACCAACCCAATTGTTTCCATTTCTAACAGCTTCTGTGGTGACAGCTTAGCTAACCAAATTAGAGCCTTCTTTGCTTCTGAATCCATAATTGAATAATCATCCTTCAGCACACCGGTAAAAAACGATACATTTTCTTCCAGTCCCCCAGGAGTTCCTTTACTATGAAATCCTGGAAAGCAAGTGATATGCTGCTTATGATCCCAAGAGTCTTCTGCAACACCACAACTCTGATATAATGGATCAGTATTCATACTGCAGAACCATGCAGAAGTAGTATCTGCTGCACTGACTTCTGCAAGCCTCCGCCATTTGTGACAAGCATCACACTGGATCCAAGTTTCCTTGAGCATAAAGTTCTCTGCAGAAGGCTCATGAAACCCCTTACTATTACGAGATAATTTATGTGAATAACCAGATTTCTCATATGCCGAGCTTTTCTGCTTGTTGTTAGAAGCAAGCTTTCTTTTTTTCGAGTTTTTCCTAGCATTTCTCTCTTCAGGAAAAAGGGATGTTCCTTCATATGCATACATAAGATCTCTTTTTATCTGGTTACAGCTATTGGTAGACCTCACAGCATACCTTGTTGGAGCGGAATGTGTGACTGTAGGTGAACTGATTTCTGAAGTTGCTACATGATCAACTGAATTAACAACCATGGATCCAAGTGATGTGGAGAAGCTGTTCAAGCTTTTCTCTGGGGTTAGTTTCTCTAAAGATAATCGTCCTCTTCGGCCATTGTGTCCAGTAGCTCTACTAGCTGATAAAACGCCAGAACTGATCGTATCTTCACCACTAAGTTCATAATAACCACACCTCTGGTCAGCATTATGCATACACCAGGTGACTTGTGCACCATCTGGTGGCTCTGCCAGTGTTCCCTGAGTCTTCAGAATGAGAGAAAGAGCAGTAATAGTTTTACCCAAGCCAGGCTCATCACAGAACATTCCCCCACGGAAATCCTTGATTGTAGGAGCCTGCCCTGTGGCTATTTGACCAGAAACAGCATGTACATAAAAAGCAAATCCATCTTCAGTGACAAAATCCATGTACAGTGGGTGCTGAAGTAATTCAACATTGTGCTCACGCTGTAACATCCAGTCAACTGCAGCCTGCTGATGAGCAAACAATTTCAGTTTCATACATGGCATGATTGATGCAGCAAGAAATTTTAAATGTCGACATGTTGCAGAAACCCTGAGAAGATCAATAGGACAAAGTGAAGAAAGAATACTGATCAAAATATCATCTGTTATCACCCAGATACCCGATCTACTAGTATCAAGGGGATTCACTCTTAAAGAATCAGGATTTCCCCTCATTGCTACACTTGGTAAGCTCTTAAAAATTTCATGGAGCTCAAAGAGCTTTTTCTTCGAAGGGTCAGGTGCACTGCACTGCAGTTTGCATCCTAGAACATGACAGTCAGACAGATTCCAAACACTAAAATCCTTTTCAACACCAAGCTTAGTAGACTGAAGCATAGAACTCCTGGCTTCCCAGTCACAACTGTAAAGAAATATTTGGAACATTCATTAGAATCAGCTGCACAGCTGCATTAAATATTTACGACATGAATCAGCATAAGCTGCATAGAAAATTAAATGCAATGCAATTTTCTAAAGCCCCAACTCAACTGGAAATTCTCCAAACCACTGTTGAAAGACTCAAGAACCACTTATCAGTTCACTTGGTGTAATGGTGTTAAGATAATTAATAATTTATTTCAACTGCAAATTCAACAACCTAAAACTCAATAACAGAAAATCCGAGACCATCTCCACTGTAATTGCACTTTTTTAAAAAGTTATTGCACATTGAAGTCGCAATTACTCCAACTAAATCAAAGCATAGATGCAGAGGAAAGTTTTTTCTCTTCATTTTGTCAGAACAATTATCACCCAAAATGAAAAGGCAAAAAAAAAAACTTTTAGCACCTATTCTACACTATTATTAACAACCCCGATTCTGATAAAATATTGCTCTATTGAGTCAATGGTTTCCCTGAATTAATCATCCACCATTGTTCACTAATTAGTAATTACTACATAATCCTTTCAGTAGATTGACTAGCAAGAGAGCTGGACAGGTCCTTCCACTACACTAAACAGGATAGAGATAACCTCAATTACACAAAATTTTGCGGTTCCTGCCTTGGCATCAAGATTAATAGTCCTTTAAGTTTATAAGATACCTAACATATTTTAAAATAACACATAAGTCCCACTTAATAAATAAATCAATTATATTTATATCCCGCACATCAAAAGTATATACTCAATTAAAAAGCCTTTGTGATATATAAAATCCTCTGTATAATATGAACCCATCCTTCTTTGTCAAAAAGAAAAAATATATGAACCCATCCTTGCTTCCCACCCTCTACCCCACAACCCCTATTTTTCCCTGGTGGTGTCCTAAGTCATTTTCAGCAGTCCAACACAGAAAAAGACCAAAACATTCTTCGCAAGATGAGAGCAAGCATAAGATGAATTTGACTTTGGCCATCTCACATATCAACTTCTCTATTGATGGCGTTGCGTATTTCAAATCAGGTAGTAGTCGTTTACGATGGGTGGAAAGGCAGGATGGGATCCATTAACAGGCCAAAAAGGTTAATGAGGTTCTTACTATGGTGAAGTGAAAGATTTTTCACTATAGTAGGAAGAAGTGTGGGAGTGAGCGGAGCGAGAGAAAAGCAAGCTCTAGTGGTGGGTACTGGGTCATCTAAGCGGTCCCATTTCATCGACATAGTTAGAAACAATGGATTTTGTAAACATACAAGTGATATATAAATGAGTTGGAGGTAGGTGAAGGTTATATTACGTGGCTCCGATCCAACTTGCTCATACAGCGACTATTCCATTGGGTTACTGCTACCTCCTACTCGCATAGGATACTAGATAACTCTGCCTACCAGGACATAAGATAGATGAGAAGAGATCCGTTAATTATTTTTTACTCTGCTGATATTTGAATTTGAGATCTCATGGTTCTCCTCCCACTTCATTGACCACTGTACCACACCCTTGGGCACTCCAATCATGCTATCCCTTGTATTTGGTGCTCACGAATGACAGGACTCGTCTATATTAATTGAAAGCTATTAGGAACTCATCTTTCTTTCTTTAAGAATATAAAAAAGGTTTTGAGTTGTAACATCCCACAAAGGTAGAGGTAAGGTCTGCATACATGCTACCCTCCCCAGACCCCACTTGTGGAATTTACTAGGTATGTGTTGTGTTGTTGTTGTTGTTAAGTTCTAATAGAAAGTTATACAATGGTATTAAACTTTCTGAGGTATGACACCCACTTTTGCAATGTATTCGGTGAAAGTTGGATTTTCCATCATGTGCTCACAATCCTTTACACAATTGTTGATTTCTTTGTACCTTCTAGATGAGAAGTTGATTCTTTTACTGTTTGCTCTAATGTATGTTCTTTGTACAAATATATTTGCATGACTTAAAAGTTCATGAAGTATATCAACTAAGTATACATGGAATATAACGATAGCGCCCTGCCTAACTATATGCACCATGCTTATTCCATTCTATACTTGGTTTCTCCCATCATTGTCACCACTACAAACTTATGCTGGTTAAAAGAAAAGCATACAATAATCACAATATAAGCAGGTAATATTCATAAAATCTCAATATGCAAATATGATGGATTTAGTGTTTTCTGAGCTTGCACTGCGCCTAGACTAATAAGCTGAGTAGTCCCAAAGTAGGGTAAACATAGAGAATGCTCGAGTAATTATTAATAAATGGCAACAGTATAAAAAGTACTATAAGAAAACAATTACAGGTCTAAGATACTAATCAAACTCAAATTTTTCACTTCATATTTCCATGTTTTAATGATTTATACTTGCTATGCCTACCTGACATGCCGGAAAAGTGCTGCAGCAGTAGAGCCAGACTTAGGGAACTGCCAACCACACCACAAAGCTATAGGCAAGTACAAATCCACCATGACAACAACCCTAACTTCTTCATCACCGCCACGCTCCACAACCTCAACAACCCTAGCAACAATCTTCAAGCATTTTTGCATCACAAGCTTGTGTAACTGATGCACCACGCTTAAACTACCATTCACCATTCCCATTCTGCTCCGCTTCTTCATCGGAACAACGCCATTCCGCTCCTCTTCCGTCTGAGAACCAATGGGACACAATTCAACGTCCTTATCCGTTACAAAGTAGACATTAGGACCGTCTCCGGCGATGTAGCACTGAGAGTTCAAAGGGAGGACGCGGCGGAGCTCGGAGGAGTGAGGCGGAGACGAAATTTTAACGGCGGTAAGGAAGAAACCGCAGAGCTTGTGGTCTGAGATTGAACAATCAACCTCCATTGCTGAAATTGGAAGCTTCGATAGCAAAGAATCGATAAAGAAGTTAGGGTTTTAAAACTGTGAGCGAAAAGGGGATCCGCTGGTTCACGTGCCCCACCATATTTTCTTTTTTTAACAAAGGGAACAAAAAAAGAAAAACAAAACCAAAAACAAGATTAATCACAATTTTTTTCCAAGTACAATTCATATTTGGATTTAAGAATTTCTACAAAGCAATTATTAAAGCAGACAGTTGTTGGATAACATATGTATGCTTCAGCTATTTGTTTAAGCGGAGCTGTCATTCTGGTGTTTGTTTCAGCTGCTATAAAAATATTTATTAAATTATTTAATTTAATCTCTTTTAAGGTAACTGTTTATTTTAATTATGATTTTATAATATTATTTCTGATAAATAATTTTCACGATTATTTCAATTATGATTTCGTTATATCACCTCAATCAGTTATTTCAAGTTAGGTAAATACTGAAATGATGATAAAATAAATTTTTCTTTAAATTGGACAAATAAAATAACTATTTTAATATCTTCCCATCGATCGATATGTCTGCTTCAGCTGGTATAAAAATATTTCATACAGCTGTCGATCAATGTATCTACTTTAGCTGCTATAAAAATATTTCATGGATTTTTTAATTTAATCTTTTGAGACAGTTGCTGACTTTAACTATTATTACAATATTACCCTTAATAAATAATTTTCTTAGTTGCTTCAACTATGATTTCACCATATCACCTCGGTTGGTGATATCATTACAATATTAAGTTAAATAAATACTGAAATTGGGATAAAATAAATCTTTAAACTGGACAAATAAAATTAAATAACTATTTTAATATCTTCCATGATTATATTTGTGGCAAAAATTTAATAAGAATTTAAAATCACTTAATCATAAAATTTAAAATTTAATCAATATTAATAATATTTTTTTAATATTAATTTTACATTAAATGAGAAAATTTAATAGCACTTAATTATATCATTAAAAAAAATTATGAATAACAATTGAGACCGCATTGGGCTAGTGTTTTGAATTAAAATATTGAAAAGAGAAAAAAAAATTGTCGTGGCACTTCAGGACAGCTTTGTAATTTTCTTATAATTTCCCCATTTTGGTTTGTTTGACTTGTTCTTTTGTTTTGGTATATATTTGAAAATTTCATTAAAAGAATTATAAAGCTTGATAATTACAATAACAACAATAACATATCCATTGAAATCTCACAAGTGGGGTCTGGGGAGGACTAAATGTACGCAGACCTTACCACTACCTCATAGAAGTAGAGAGGTTGTTTCCTGGGAACCCTCGTTTCAACAACCCATAGGCGGATTAGACTAGATATGATAAAGATGAAGGGAAAGAAAGGAATAGGAAGAGCGATTACTACTGAAAAGCACATAACATTATGCAAACACTACAAATTTAATACACATGATACAGATAAAGACAACACCCTACACTATCCTGCGGCTAGACATCAACCTAACCTTGCTAACCTATTAGCCTTCTACTCTAATACGCGACTTCCACACCTTCCTATCTGAGGTCATGTCCTCGGTGAGATCAAGTCTTGCCATGTCCTGTCTAATCACCTCTCCCCAGTACTTTTTCGGTTTACCTCTACTTCTCCTAGCGCCTCCTAAGTCCAACCTCTCGCATCTCGCATTGGTACCTCTTCTCTGCACATGTCCAAACCATAGCAGTCTCGCTTCCCTCATCTTATTAGCCACCGGGGCCACCTCTAGCTTCTCCCGAATGGTCTCATTCCTAATCTTATCCCTCCTTGTGTGCCGACACATCCTCATCTCTGCAACTTGCATCTTCTAGACATGTACATTTTTTATTGGCCTATAAAGCTCGATATTAATAATTTAAAATATTTAAAAGACATAAAATTTGATTGTCTCTTAAGATTTTATCTATGAGATAAGGATAATAACATGTATTATTTGAAACGATGTTAAAAGTACTATATATCTCAAATATTACAAATTTGAAATATTCAAAAACTTATAAATAATTTTATTGGCTTTTGAAATTCTACTTATGTTACATAAATCGTGACAATTAGTGTAATATTTATTATTTGAATATTATGTAGAAAGTACTATAAATCATAAAAACTAACAACTTAAAATATTTAAAAGACATATAAAAAGTTCAATTCACTCTTGAAATTTTATTAGTTCCACATGAATTTGAAAAAAGAAAATAACATATATTATTTAAAAATATCACACAATGATTAATGAGCATATGAGTTTAAAAATTGTAGAATTATCTTCTTAATTCTGATCAGAAAACAAATATGTAATTATTGTTATCTATCAATTTAATTTATTTTTTATTGTAATTAAAATTTTTGATTTACCAAAATGAACTATATAAAACTGCAAAGAGATTTTTTTTTTTAAAAAAAAAAAGAGATTTTTTTTTTAAAAAAAAATACGCAATATTTAACGTAGCTCCATTCTCGAATTTTTTTTCCTAATTATTAGTTATATATATGTATTTGACAATTCAATTAAATATTTGGATCAATGGTCAAATCTAATCTCAAAGAGTGACTATTCGTATTCCACATACCACAAGAACCAAGTATTCCATATGGGACATAGTTTTTCAATACTTTTAAATTAAGGAAAGAATTATATAAAGTATAATATTAGAATTTTTTATTAGATTCATATCCTTACAAGCGTATTAAAAAATAATAAATGATAATTTTGTTTGTGGTAGAGTTTTAAAAAAAAGACAAAAATACAATTAATATTTTTAATGACCTTTGTAGTTTTAAAATAACTAATTAAATGAACCTGATTTACATATGTGTATTGCGTTTGTTACGTCGGAAAATGACTTTTGGTTTAAAAATTCGATTTAAGACTTAATTGATTTAAGTAAAATCGAATATTTAAATAATTAGAGCCGCCACTTAATTTTTAAGGAAAAATCAAGAAAACCATTTAAAATTATTTTTAAAAGAATTAACAGAAAAAATCCTTTCAAAATCCAAAGAAGGGTTCGGGTTCATATTTCTATTTCGGGAAGGTTTTACGCACCCGAAATATCCGCTAACGTGCGGTTATCCGACGATTAAGTAATTTTGACTAACTTTAAAATATTAATTTATATTATTAACTAGGAAAAGTTTAAGTGAAATATTCAAAGTTAGGAAAATAGAACATTTAAAATCTTAGTTGATTTTTATTCAATTAATATTAATTAAGCGAACTACTTTTAAAAATAATCAAGAAGAAACACAACATTAAAGTCTACCTAAATTTATTTAATTAAAGGAGTTGGTGAGTTAGACTAAGTTAGTAGAATTTTGAAAGTCCAATAAAGTGGCTAGGTGTTATGAAAGGAAGAAAAATATCCGTAAGTTATTTTAAGAAAAAATGCTTAAAGTATTTTAAAGATAATTTATAAAATCTATTTTTTTTCTTTAAAAAGAAAAAGATCTTGACACTAAAATGTTCAAAGACAAAATTAACATAAATAGCCGACTTTGGGGATTTAATTAGATTAAAACACCAAATTAGTGTTAGAGTTAGAAACAAAGTAACAAGTATCATAAAAAAAACAAGTAAATATACAAGAAAATAATAAAGGAAAATAAAATTGGGCTTGGCAGGCCCAAATTTCCACCTGTCTTAATTTCCTAAGAATTGGGCCTGCTGGCCCATTAGACCCAATTGCTGCAAAGTCCAAAGGAAAAGGGCCCTTGGCTTCACTTTCTACTGTATACACTTAGTGTATATCAGCGTATATACACTGATTCCTGGCTTCCTTGACCTGCATTTTGCCCTGACGGGAACCTAGGCTGACTCGAGGAAAAGAATACCTAGGCCTCCATGGCCCGAGAGATGCGAACAAGAGAGATTCCCACTTGGGCTCCAAAGCGATTTTACATACAACAGAAGAAGTAAAATACATAAGTAACAACTCCAAATTTTATGTAAAAGGGTGTCAAGAAATATGCAACTGTTCAGTATAACAAGAAGTCAATATTCATATCTCATGAATGATGCAGGGATGCTTAAGAGAAAGGTAACAACAACTTGAAAATAATATCCCATACTTTGGTTATTATTATTATTTTTGCATCTATGAATTTAGGAAGGGCGTTGACAAGGAAAATAATTTTTTCTTTGAATCAGTAGAGTCCGTCCCTTTTTTAAATTTAAAAAAAAAGTTACTTAGTGAACCAAATGGAATAAACATCTACTCTATCCTGCATGTACTTTGACTCTTCCATACATATGCACACACCAATTCCAACACTCAAAAGACATATTAGCAAACCCATTCTGCCCTTTAAGACAAAATACCTTCATAGTAGAATGAAAAAAGGAAAATGAAACAAAACAACCATATCCCTCTATTGATTAAGCACAAATAATCATAACAAGGAGGAGAATGACAGTAGCATGGTATGAGAACCAAAAACACGATAATTTGGATTCGAGGCCCACCGGAACAAATTCATATCAAGTGGAAACTAAATAAAACTTTAAGCAATTAATGAGAAACTTGAAGAAATATCAGACAAAGCCATTAACAACTCAAAATTATGGTTTAAACTAGAGCAGATTAAGAATATATGTTCACACAATTCCAGCATTCAACCAGGTTCCAGCTATATTGGGAGGCAACATTCCAACAACAAAACGAAAAATCCGAAATAATGATATCTCGGATAAACTCAAAGCATTATTTGAAAAAATAAAATAAGAGATAAGGATGAAGACGCTACCTTCTTGGAAGCAGGAACTGGGACGAGAGCTAGAAAATAAACTTCGAAGCCACCAAAGTCGGGACTCTGTCGACTTCGAATCAAGAAGTTCGAACTCGGATTCGACTCCTCTTTTTTTTTTTCTTTTTTTTTCAATAGTCTCGGCTTTGTGAAAAATGGGGATTTTTAGAGGTCTTTTTCCTTAAGGGACTCCACCACCTCCAATGGAGAAGAGAAAAATCGGGAATTTATGGGTGAAAAAGGGCTTGAAATTCGGGACCGAATTCGGGGTAATTTCGACATTTAAGGTCGAATTTGAAATTCAAACCGGAGGGGGAGTATGTGAGGTACGAAATTTGACCAATTTCTTGGCCAAAAATGGCCACTGCCGCGGCCCTCTTTTCTGAGTTTCAGTCTGCTTTTCTTGTTGTTTTCCGCGAAGGGGAAGAGGGAGGGGAGACGCGTGAGAGAGAGAGGAGATTTCTTGGCGTTTTGCCATTTTTGGAGCCTGAAAAATGGCTGAGTTTTGGCTGCAATTTTCTGGTTTCTGGTTTTGTTCTTTTTTAGGGAAGAAGACAAGGGGGATCCGGGTGGGAATTAATTGGGATAGGGATTAAAAAAGAATTTGGGCCAAGGGAAAATTTGGGTCTGGAATTAGAGAAAGATTGGGCTAAAATGGGGTATTGGGCCTGCAGGAGGGGATTTAAAAATTGGGTTTGGGTGATTTAATTGGGTTGGGATTAAAAATTTAAAAAAAGAAATGGGTTCTAGATTTAGGAAAATTAAGAAGTGATTTAAAAATTAGCTAATTAAATTACAAACTTGACCAATTTGAAATTAATCGATTAATTCGACCACGAAATGAATTGATATAAATTAATTAAGGATCTTTTGAATATTAACAACTTAAAAATAATTAAATTAATTACAGGATAATTAATTTTGAAATAGTTAAAGTAAAGTAATTAGAGATAAAATCTATTTGAGAATCTTTTTTTTTTTTGAAAAATTAACAAAAATACTTAACTATTAATACTTGAAATAAATACATATAATATGCAATATATAAACATAATTAAAATTAAAAGATTTAAGCCTAAAATCACTCAAAAACTATTTTTTGCATTTTTGAAAGCTAATTATTTCAATTTGTTAAAATTAAAAGCTCGATGACTAATTTGTACTGTGGAGGGTAAAAATTGGGTGTCAACAGCTGTCCCTTTCTTTGGGCATGATCGATGAAAGCGATCGTGGACAAAGAAACTTGACCAATCCAATTTTGAGCCGACCACATATTCATCTCATGGAGGGGTCTTGGTACGGGCTTTGGAAAATTGTGGCCGGACCCTGGTTTTGGGTTTCCTACATATCTCAGGTTACACGAGAATTCAGGCCACTTGTAGTTCATAACGCTTGATTTTACGCACGATTTTGAAAAAATTCAAAAGCTATCCAATATCGAATTATGGAGAAATTGGAATGCTTGGGATGAGATTTTACGAGTAAATGTTAGAAGACAGCCGAGTTTCAAAATTGAGTCCGCCTACATATCCTCGGACTAAGGAATCAGGCTGCTTGTAGTTCGACTATATCGGTTGAAAAGGAAATCTCTTATTCTGAGATAACCCTTGGTTCAGGAGAAGTGACAAACAAAACGAATTATGAAAAAAAGGCTTGCAACCTCTTAACCATAAATGTGGTGCACTTCACACCCATAATTAAGAACTTACACGGACATAATTTCCAAAATTCTTGGTATATTGTCACTCAGATTGGAAATGTTGCGTCCGGTGAGAGTTGAGATCACCTGGATGCGAAACCGAAGACTACGGACTCAAAGAAAATACCCACATGCCTTCTGATAGGAGTGTGGTTGGATTGTGGTGGTAGTCGTTTCTCAGCTCGCGTCCGAAGAGTTTGACATTCCTCTTCAGGCTATGTCCCAGTTCGCTGCTAAGAAAAAGCTCCACGTTGTGCCGCCTCCTATTTGATGACGTCCACACCTGTGGTTTGTTTTGAGAATTCACCCTTTCGGATGCTCTCGATACAACTAAGACAAAAACCATTAGTATAAATCATAACTTAAATATAGGGATGATATCTTTTACCGTATTCGACCTATATTCTTCTTTTCGACGTGATGGACAAGGAGTTGAAATGATGCAACATGATGATGGCCCTTTCGGCAAGGAATGATGATGTCTTTCTTGAGTATGTGATGAATGTGATGGCCCTTTCGGCAATGGACATGTAATGACCCTCTGGGCGATTTGGAGATGTAATGGCCCTCTCGGCAACTTGAAAATGCAGTGGCCCTCTCGGCAGCTTGAATGATGAAATGGCCCTCTCGGCAGCTTGAATGATGAAATGGCCCTCTCGGCGACTTGAAGATGTAAGTGCCTTCTCGGCAGATTGAAGATGTAGATGTCTTCTTGGTAGGTTGAAGATGAAATGGCCTTCTCGGCGAATTAAAACATGCAATGGCTCTCTCGGCAGCTTGAATGATGAAATGGCCCTCTCGGCAGCTTGAATGATGAAATGGCCCTCTCGGCGACTTGAAGATGCAATGGCCCTCTCGGCGATGAAAATGCGATGGCCCTCGCGGCGATGACTGATGAAATGGCCCTCTCGGCGAATTGAACATGTGATGGCCCTCTCGGCAACTTGAAAATCTAAACGTCTTCTCGGCAATTGAAAATGTAATGGCCCTCTCGGCAGCTTGAACATGCAGTGGCCCTCTCGGCAGCTTGAAAAATGTAAACGTCTTCTTGGCAACTTGATAATGGAAACGTGATGAACGGCTGGAGATTTGAGTGAGACAAACTGTTTACGCCTCGGTAGTTTCCTCGCAGACAAGTCCTGTAAATATTTCCCTGCATTCACAGAAAATTTCTCAGTTTCAAAGTGAATTGATCTGTGTTGATTCTTCGGTCGTCTACTCCTTATCCCGCCTTTGGTGGACTGCTCCGATCTCTCACCTCTTGATAGACAGAATATAAAATATACGTTTGACAAAAAAGCAATTCTTTTTTTTTTTTTTTAAGGGGTAAATTTAGAAAAGAATTTTTGAAGAAAAGGTCACTGCCAACTGTCATGTCACGAAAAAGCTTTAGATGAATTCGATTTCGGACATGGCTTCTTTGACACATCACAATTGTCTTTGAATTTTCTGATCAGGCTGAGGATCTTCAGGGCTTTTAACGACACTTGATGAAATTTTTGAAAGTGATCTCAAAAATTTCTGTCCCAGTTAAATGTCGTAATGAATCAATAACTTGGTTAAACTCCGAGAATTTTTGAGACCTTCTCAAAAAATTCTGTCCCAGTTGAAATGTCATACTGAATCACTAGCTTTTTTAGAAAAATCCTGAGAATTTTTTGAGATCTCCTCAAAATATTCTGTCCCAGTTGAAATGTCACACTGAATCACTAGCCATTCTTAGAAAAATCCTGAGAATTTTTGAGATCTCCTCAAAAATTCTGTCCCAGTTGAAATTCCTAACGCTTAAAATTCCGACTTGTTGGAGGTGTCTTCTCGTTCAGAATTTTAAGTTCCTCTCAAAAACTCTGTCCCAGTTTCCTTTATGGGAATATGACCGAGCCGTTGTGGCGCCTACGTATCCCGTTGAGGCAGGAATCAGGTCAAACGTAGTTCCCCTCTCGGGAGATAGAGAAAAATATGAATTTTAATAAGAAAATGACCGAGGCCGACATAGGCCGCCTACGTATCTCATTCTTGAGAGTTCAGGTCAAACGTAGTTCAAAATACAAAAAGGGAAAAATAAAAAGGGATAAGGGGACGACCGAGGCCGACATAGGCCGCCTACGTATCTCATTCTCGAGAATTCAGGTCAAACGTAGTTCAAAATACAAAAAGGGAAAAATAAAAGGGATAAGGGGATGACCGAGGCCGACATAGGCCGCCTATGTATCTCATTCTTGAGAATTCAGGTCAAACGTAGTTCATTACAATGGCAGATAATTTGATAACAAAC
The DNA here is from genome assembly GCA_029948455.1 of Solanum rostratum. Lineage (NCBI taxonomy): Eukaryota > Viridiplantae > Streptophyta > Magnoliopsida > Solanales > Solanaceae > Solanum > Solanum rostratum. Next base: position 6,821,267 of record CM057053.1, on the reverse strand, counting down.
AACAAAAATAATTACAAGCAAATGATGCGATTACAAACAAAGAGATTAAAAGCAAATTTTGCATCCCTAGATGTAGCGTCTCTTGATATCATACAAGTTGATTGTCAAGTTCTAGTAGGTGATGTTCGTGCTAAATACTAGCACGTTGTCACATGACCAAATGAATATATTAACATATTCTTCAACAGGTTGATGAGTTCTCTCCTCTGAGTCTCTATCAAATGGATACTGATTCTGACTTCTCTGGTGTTTTTATCTTCTCTCAAATTCAGGTTTCAATGCTGGCTTGAGTTGTTTCAATTTTGACAAATTGCTCGGATATCCCGGTGTCTTCATCATACTCTTTGGACACTTCATCGATATTCACCTCATTTTGTTCATTTAGCTTGTGACATGACATAATATGACAGGTTTTAAAGTTCTTTTACCGAAATCATAAAAACACCATTAGATAGAAAAAATTGAAGCGAGTAAAGTAAACTTCCATGATAAAAGAAGCTTTCATTTAAAAGAAAGAAAAAAAATAGAAACTTTGGCATAGTTCACAGGACCATTTGACCCCCTTTTTTTTTTTTTCAAAATATTACGAGAGAATTAAAGCATAACGAAGTAAAACAATATAAAAGGTGGGCCTCGAGCCTATATGGACTACCACCAATTTCAGGAATAATATAAAAATCAACTTTGTCTATCAAGATGAGTAGAGAATCAGGAGCAGAGTAGATGTCCAATTATCATTTGCTCCTCCAACTCGACGTCTCGTGCTTAGCTTCACGGTCACCGCAGCATCATCTCCTTCGAACAAATTCTAGATTCCTTCCCCTAGACCATTGTCCTCGTCGTGATTTTGCACTGGCAAAGACTGAGGCAAGTGAGACAACGATTTTGATAACGTGCGATCGACCTTATTCCTCTTCTCAATCATCAAAGCGAAGTTGGTGAGGTATCATGACCACAAATCCAGATGTCACCTGCTGACGAAGGGGCAGGGGATTACTATTGACACTAGGAGTAACAGCCTGAAGAGTGACCACCTTTTGATCAATTAAGTCCTGAATTTTGTGCTTCAAATTGATGCAATTTTCAGTGGTATGCCCAATGGCTCCGGAATGATAAGCACATCTCTGGTCTGCTTTACAAAATTTTCCGAAAGGATTGGCTGGTCTTCCTTCTACAGGACGGAGCACACCTGCGGCTTTCAATCTCTCAAAAAGTTGGGTTTGACTTTCAACCAAAGGAGTAAAGACTCGGGGAGTTCTCTTCACAAGATTTAGACTTGAAATGTTGCGATCAACTGTTGAAGACAAAGGCACCTGACAGTAGCTTGGAGGATTCTGGAAAGTAGGTGCTGGCATTTGGAATTTTGGATATTGTGGAGCTTGGTAGCTCGGACGGATATTTTGATAATTTAGCAATGGAGATTGGTAACTTGGAGGGATATTTTGGTAATTTGGCCATGGAGCTTGGACATTTGAGGAGATGTTTTGGTAATTTGGCCATGGAGCTTGAAAAATTGAAGGGATATTTTGATAATTTGAAGCCTGGAAATTTGATTGGACGGGAAAAACTGGGTATGGATTTTGTGGAGCTTGGGAGCAAGTATTGGATAGTGAATGCGAAGGAATGTCATACTTGACATGTTTTGATTTTAGTTTGGATGAAATGGAAGGTACATCTTTCCTCTTCCTACTCGGTAGAACTGAAGGTCTTGTTTGAGTAGCATGAGGGAAGTTAGGAGTGGTTAAGCCAATGATGGGAGCTTTTTGGGGAGGAATAGTATGGTCTGTGGTTGAACTCGAAGGAGGAAAATGAAGTGGAGGCTTTTCATCGTCTGGCGCACGAGTATTAGCGGCGACAGGTAGATTCGTCGGACCTTGATTCTTTTGCATCTCAGCTCTCATTTCAGAAATTTGTTGCAGTAGCTGTGCAATCAATTTGTTCTGTTCAGCAATTGCGGGGTCCGTCATGATAACTTCGGTTAAACCATTGCCCTCACTGTTCTCAGTCATTTTTTCTTTTCCTTTTGATAGACTTTGGTCAGGGAAGGAATCTTTAGAATTCTTAGATCTCGTAAAGTAGGAATGCCCCGTCATTTTCTCAACACAGATCAATTCTAAGTACCTGTCAAATAAAAAATAACTCAAAAGATGAACGTGTTAGTCCTTGTTTATAATAAGTAATGCAAAATATCACACGGAAAGTTAGCACATAATAGTTGCATTGTTTGAAGACATACTAACCCGCGGATATAGAAAAATAACTAAATAGGCCGAATGTTGCCTATTTAATATGAGATTTGTGAATCAGGGAAACGTTTTGTCAGAATTTTTGAATTTTCTAAAATTTGTGATAAGATTGAAGGAGGGAAAATAAATTTTTCTATAATGAGGGACCGGGCCTTGAGAGGCTGCCTACGTATCTCGCAAATGAGAAATCAGGTCCGACGTAGTTCGACCTATGGAAATATTCAAATGGAAGATTCACCTCTAAATAAGAGAGTAAAATTTAGAATTTTAGGAGTAAAATTCGGATTTTGTTAAGAAACTCAAGACTCGAAAAGTATTTTGGACGGACTTTTGATAGTGACTGGAATTTATGCTTAGGCGGTTCTAAAAGATTTTTTTTTTCTTTGAAAGGAATGGGCTAGAATGTCTCCGAACAAATCAACATAATCACACAAACAGTGATAACAAGTAGCACAGAAACAGTTATTGCGCGTCCTAAAAAATAAGTGACCCTTTTGTGCCAAGGGTTGGCCTATCGATTTGAAGGATGTATCTTGTCATTTTAAATATTTCATCGTTCCCCGAAAACCAAATTTTATAAATAAGTAAAATATGTTACAAAACATCAATAATAAGGGTTACATTTTTAGGGAAAGGGGAAAAAATGCAAATACAAAGAAAAATATTCCCACGCAGGGGATAAATTAACTAGAGGATCCCACTTCATTTCTGACTTTCTCCATCTTTTCTCGAATGTGATGTCGATACCGCTAGCACGGCTTGACCGGATAATGACGTTCGCTGAAAAGTAGTAATCCGTCTTTTTAAATTTCGATCTAACTGAACTAAATACATTCGTCGATTAACTGTCTACAAAACAAATGTATTAGAAAACCCCCCGAATCCCCGAACGATGATTTATTTAAAAGACATATACATCCTTCAAATTAAACAAACAATATGATCGTCCAGTTGGGCCGGAAGCCACTTTGGACTCAAGGTGGGCTCCTAATGGGCTCGATACCCCTTGGATATCGGGTCGACCTAGGCCAATGCACCTACAGGGTTTTTGGTTTCGTTCTACCCTAGGCGTCTAAGAGTGGATTTATTTTTTTTACTGTGGAAAGGTGACCCGAGCGGACAACCCGGGCTGGGGAAATTAATGACCGTCGACCCCGCAAGATCGACTCAATTCGTCAGGGTACCCCGATGGAAAAATTTGGACTAAACGGCTGCGACCCGCATAACCGTCGTTTTTAGTAAAAAAATAAAAATAAAGTTGCCGGGTGGCGGAATATGCTATGCATGCAATGACAGTTAAATAATTAAAAACTTAAACCATATCATTTAAATAAATAAAACTTAAACAAATAAAGCACAAACAAACAATCATTTTAAACAATTAATAAAGTTAGTCAAAATATCTAATCTAATGGTTAGAACCTAATTAAAATCCCCAGCAGAGTCGCCATTTCTGTTACGTCGGAAAATGACTTTTGGTTTAAAAATTCGATTTAAGACTTAATTGATTTAAGTAAAATCGAATATTTAAATAATTAGAGCCGCCACTTAATTTTTAAGGAAAAATCAAGAAAACCATTTAAAATTATTTTTAAAAGAATTAACAGAAAAAATCCTTTCAAAATCCAAAGAAGGGTTCGGGTTCATATTTCTATTTCGGGAAGGTTTTACGCACCCGAAATATCCGCTAACGTGCGGTTATCCGACGATTAAGTAATTTTGACTAACTTTAAAATATTAATTTATATTATTAACTAGGAAAAGTTTAAGTGAAATATTCAAAGTTAGGAAAATAGAACATTTAAAATCTTAGTTGATTTTTATTCAATTAATATTAATTAAGCGAACTACTTTTAAAAATAATCAAGAAGAAACACAACATTAAAGTCTACCTAAATTTATTTAATTAAAGGAGTTGGTGAGTTAGACTAAGTTAGTAGAATTTTGAAAGTCCAATAAAGTGGCTAGGTGTTATGAAAGGAAGAAAAATATCCGTAAGTTATTTTAAGAAAAAATGCTTAAAGTATTTTAAAGATAATTTATAAAATCTATTTTTTTTCTTTAAAAAGAAAAAGATCTTGACACTAAAATGTTCAAAGACAAAATTAACATAAATAGCCGACTTTGGGGATTTAATTAGATTAAAACACCAAATTAGTGTTAGAGTTAGAAACAAAGTAACAAGTATCATAAAAAAAACAAGTAAATATACAAGAAAATAATAAAGGAAAATAAAATTGGGCTTGGCAGGCCCAAATTTCCACCTGTCTTAATTTCCTAAGAATTGGGCCTGCTGGCCCATTAGACCCAATTGCTGCAAAGTCCAAAGGAAAAGGGCCCTTGGCTTCACTTTCTACTGTATACACTTAGTGTATATCAGCGTATATACACTGATTCCTGGCTTCCTTGACCTGCATTTTGCCCTGACGGGAACCTAGGCTGACTCGAGGAAAAGAATACCTAGGCCTCCATGGCCCGAGAGATGCGAACAAGAGAGATTCCCACTTGGGCTCCAAAGCGATTTTACATACAACAGAAGAAGTAAAATACATAAGTAACAACTCCAAATTTTATGTAAAAGGGTGTCAAGAAATATGCAACTGTTCAGTATAACAAGAAGTCAATATTCATATCTCATGAATGATGCAGGGATGCTTAAGAGAAAGGTAACAACAACTTGAAAATAATATCCCATACTTTGGTTATTATTATTATTTTTGCATCTATGAATTTAGGAAGGGCGTTGACAAGGAAAATAATTTTTTCTTTGAATCAGTAGAGTCCGTCCCTTTTTTAAATTTAAAAAAAAAGTTACTTAGTGAACCAAATGGAATAAACATCTACTCTATCCTGCATGTACTTTGACTCTTCCATACATATGCACACACCAATTCCAACACTCAAAAGACATATTAGCAAACCCATTCTGCCCTTTAAGACAAAATACCTTCATAGTAGAATGAAAAAAGGAAAATGAAACAAAACAACCATATCCCTCTATTGATTAAGCACAAATAATCATAACAAGGAGGAGAATGACAGTAGCATGGTATGAGAACCAAAAACACGATAATTTGGATTCGAGGCCCACCGGAACAAATTCATATCAAGTGGAAACTAAATAAAACTTTAAGCAATTAATGAGAAACTTGAAGAAATATCAGACAAAGCCATTAACAACTCAAAATTATGGTTTAAACTAGAGCAGATTAAGAATATATGTTCACACAATTCCAGCATTCAACCAGGTTCCAGCTATATTGGGAGGCAACATTCCAACAACAAAACGAAAAATCCGAAATAATGATATCTCGGATAAACTCAAAGCATTATTTGAAAAAATAAAATAAGAGATAAGGATGAAGACGCTACCTTCTTGGAAGCAGGAACTGGGACGAGAGCTAGAAAATAAACTTCGAAGCCACCAAAGTCGGGACTCTGTCGACTTCGAATCAAGAAGTTCGAACTCGGATTCGACTCCTCTTTTTTTTTTTCTTTTTTTTTCAATAGTCTCGGCTTTGTGAAAAATGGGGATTTTTAGAGGTCTTTTTCCTTAAGGGACTCCACCACCTCCAATGGAGAAGAGAAAAATCGGGAATTTATGGGTGAAAAAGGGCTTGAAATTCGGGACCGAATTCGGGGTAATTTCGACATTTAAGGTCGAATTTGAAATTCAAACCGGAGGGGGAGTATGTGAGGTACGAAATTTGACCAATTTCTTGGCCAAAAATGGCCACTGCCGCGGCCCTCTTTTCTGAGTTTCAGTCTGCTTTTCTTGTTGTTTTCCGCGAAGGGGAAGAGGGAGGGGAGACGCGTGAGAGAGAGAGGAGATTTCTTGGCGTTTTGCCATTTTTGGAGCCTGAAAAATGGCTGAGTTTTGGCTGCAATTTTCTGGTTTCTGGTTTTGTTCTTTTTTAGGGAAGAAGACAAGGGGGATCCGGGTGGGAATTAATTGGGATAGGGATTAAAAAAGAATTTGGGCCAAGGGAAAATTTGGGTCTGGAATTAGAGAAAGATTGGGCTAAAATGGGGTATTGGGCCTGCAGGAGGGGATTTAAAAATTGGGTTTGGGTGATTTAATTGGGTTGGGATTAAAAATTTAAAAAAAGAAATGGGTTCTAGATTTAGGAAAATTAAGAAGTGATTTAAAAATTAGCTAATTAAATTACAAACTTGACCAATTTGAAATTAATCGATTAATTCGACCACGAAATGAATTGATATAAATTAATTAAGGATCTTTTGAATATTAACAACTTAAAAATAATTAAATTAATTACAGGATAATTAATTTTGAAATAGTTAAAGTAAAGTAATTAGAGATAAAATCTATTTGAGAATCTTTTTTTTTTTTGAAAAATTAACAAAAATACTTAACTATTAATACTTGAAATAAATACATATAATATGCAATATATAAACATAATTAAAATTAAAAGATTTAAGCCTAAAATCACTCAAAAACTATTTTTTGCATTTTTGAAAGCTAATTATTTCAATTTGTTAAAATTAAAAGCTCGATGACTAATTTGTACTGTGGAGGGTAAAAATTGGGTGTCAACAGCGTTAATTAATAAATAATTATATTTTAAAAAATAATTATTGTGCGAGTGCTTTATATTAATAATTAGTACAAATTTTAAAAAATATATAGTAAAAATAATACAGATGAAAAGTTTACTCAAAGAGAAACATGATATATAACTCAATATCGCATAACAATTAAGGAACAAAATTAAATAGAATGAATAAAATTACATTATCGATATCAAAAATTTAAATTATGTTGGTATTAATATATGAAAAACTCAATCTAAACAACAATCTAAGGTGTTTATTTTAACGGAAATATGAATTATATTATATATTCATATAATAGCATAACACAATTATTTATAACAAATTAACAATATATAACATGAAAGATTATGGTGAAGCAAAAAATGAGAATATGAAAGTTGCAATTAAAAAATAATAATTATTTATCGAAAGGCTAACAAGACAATAGTTATACTACTATATCACTAAATTATGAAATAATAGCTTAAATGATATTTAGGTAACAAGTCCTTCATGATGGCTCAAGGTGGCCATCCATACGAATAATACTGGATTGGTCCCCTCAATGAATGCTTTCTAGCCGAGCTTGTCGCACAAAGGCTTGTCAAGTGCAGTTTATATTTCTTGTATTGTATTTTTTAAAGGTTATAGGTGAAACATTCTTTTATATGTTAGGGGGTGAATTGAGACAGTATTTTATAAATACATAATTATTTTGAATGTATTAATTATTATTTTTATTACCGAATTCAACTGAATTTCAAAATGATGATATATTTATTTTGTTTCAAATGTGTTGCGGAATCATCTACAAAGCAATTAATATTGATTTCTTTCACCTACTTCTCGCGTTTCATGTATAATCAGGACACTGAGAAATATCCTAAAAGGCAAGTCGAAAGCGCTAGTAATCATCAATCATGTAAAAAAAAGGTTTCTATTAACTATAAGCAATAGAGATGGTTTATCCCAAGGTTCGTAAATTGTCATGATAACTTGAATGAATCGCTTTCTCGAAAAGAAATTTTTTTATTCTCTCCCAATTGATTGGACCATAAGTAGAAGCACTTATTTATTAATTTGAATACGCAAGAAAAACACTTTGAATTATTGATTAGTTGTCAAAAATAGAATGCACGAAATAGTCTCATGCTTCATTTATTCTACCATTGATGAAGAATTCTTCAAAAAGTTAAGAATTAGTAATCATTCTAAAAAATGCCCCTATTCCTTGAGTCACTAGAACCGATTGCTTTCTTTCTTACTTTATATCGAGGGTATGTTTATGTGGTTGTAGTACACCTTCTTTATTATTAGAGATTTTCTTCACTTTTTATCTTTGTAGCGAGAAGCTGCGTAGGTAGACTGATTATTGTCTTTAATAGTTTAGAATGAGCGTCCATAATTATCAGTTCATTCCGTATCGAACCAATATGCATTCTCATAATGAGAGATACAAACTTTGAAATTAGTGAAATTTAGGATGAAGTCGAATGGTGAATGCATTGGCGGTTCGAGTCCGTTTATCTCCAACTCGTGAACTTAGCCAATACTAAGTTTTATGATAGTGCAAGATCTCATGCATCGGAACCCATGATTATGAACCCAAATCCGTTATATGGAACATTTTCTTTTTCAAGTGAAAGGGAGAAAAATCATAATCAATTTAAAGTGAGTAAACAAAATCTCATACTCAATATCATGTTATATGTGTTGAAAGAGGTTGACCTCGTTGCTTCTCTCACAGTACACTCCTCTTTCCACTAAGCCCCTTTTTCAAATGGGTATAGCTTTCACTATTCCCGCAGCCCGTCCTTCATGTATTAGTCTGACACCATATTTGATTTGATATGCAAACATGATAAAAGTTATTCATGTATTAATTTTATACAATGTTTAGTTGTAGGTTCTCAAATGTTATATCAAAGTTATTTATGTATTATTTTTATATGATGTTTGATTGTGTTTTTTTATTATCCTATACAATTAATATTTATATAACTTATAAGGAAATCTATGTAGAATTTATACAGGATAGAACGTAGAATAAATTATGTGGGTATTAATTATATATCTAGTAAAGTAATAAATTACACATTCACCCCTGTTAATTTACTTTTAAATATATATTAATTTACAACAAATAAAATAATCAATACATGTTTAATAAATCACTATCAATTTTTTCCTTTAAATTTTTTGTCTTGTTAATTGCTTAATTACTTTTAGATTCTTTGCTTAAATTCTTGTTGATTGTTTTCTTCGACGGTAAGACAGTGACTGTTAATTTTAATTAATTTCTATGCTTAATTTTTCTATAATGCATTGTTAATACAAGTTGTAATATTTTTTAGTCGTTTATTATTTATTTTAATGGGAATTACCCATTGCTTTATTATTTAATCATATTGAATACAAGTTGCTTAAATATTATTAGTTATTTGTTGACATTTGTTTTATTATTTTTAGCTATTGGTATTTATTTAGTTTTTACGTGTCACTAATATAGTTGGTATTTTAATGGTTATAATAAATATTAGCTCATTTATTATTTTTGAAATTAAAAAATAAAAATTAGGTCACTAATATATTGTAATCTTTACATAACTAAACCATGTATAACTAATACATATAGTGGTGGTTTGATTGGGAGCAAGCTATCCCGAGATAATTAATCTCGGGATAAGTTATCCTGCGATAAGTACTTACCCAACATTCATATAGAATAACTTATCACCCGCCAAAATGGTGAGACAAATAATCCTAGGATTTACCTAATACCTCTAACCAAATGATGGAATAATCTAATATTTATTTTTAAATAATTTTACCTTATACCTCACACTAAAGGACTTCATATAACTAAACTCTGCATAATTAATATATATATAAAACTAATACTATCCACTACCAAACAAGTCTTGAAGGTATTTTGTTTCTTGGGATTTTTAGTGAGAGAACAAAATAGTTTCAACTTTTTAAAAAGTGACACAAGTCTTAGTTATTTATAACGATCCAGTATTTTGTCAATGTGGGACTTCTTATCTCAAGATGGTTGTTACATACACAACCTCTATAGATTCAACGTCCTTGACCCAACCCGCTAGTAATATTATCTACTTTGGGCCTAGGCCCACACGGCTTTAAAATGCATCACTAGTAGGTAAGAGTTGTTTTACTTATATAACCAGCATCTCTACTATATTTTAAAGATGTGGGACTTCTCATTTTAAGATGAGTTGTTACATTATTGGGTAGATGTGATAATTTTAAGATTAGTATCATTGACATTAATTTCAAAAACCCTCAAATTGTATTATTTACACAAAAGTCTATCTTCCTCATCCCATCCTTCCCTCTCCCCCTTCTCCATATTTTTGCCTCTACCATCCCCTCCCCTTTCGTTGTGCCGTCACTGTCATCAATTCCATCATCACCACCTTCTCCTCTATCACAAACATGAGTTCTTTCTCCATCACCACCATTTCCTCCTTTACCACTGTCATTGTCGCCTTCTTTTCCATTGTTGCTATCATAACAATCACTACCTTCACCTTCGTTGCTACCACCAACACCACCTTGGCTACCATAACCATCCTCTCCTTCACTCCATTTGCTGCAGCAATTATTGCAGTTATTGTAGCAAACTTCAGCATTTGCTGCAACAACTTCAATAGTTGCTTGATTTCCTGTAGATTTTTTTCAATAATTTCAAAAAGAAAATCTTCAAAAATTTTAAAACCAAAGTAAAATAGTTTGTAAAAAATAAGAACCATAAAGAAAAGAAAAGAGTGTGATAAAAAGATGAATGACAATGGCGACGATAGTAACAACAAAGATGAGAAAGAAAGAAGAAGAAAAAAAAGAAAGAAGAAGAAAATTATGGAAGAAAGAATGAAAGAAAGAAGAAGAACCAACAAAAGTTGTGGTGGAATGGTAAGTATTCTTTTATCCTTAACCAAAGGTCTCGGGTTTGAGTCCTCTTGGGTACGGAGTCACCTTTGTTAGGGAGTGTTTTACCCCCCAATTCGAGACTTCCCGAAGCGAATCAAATTTAGTCGGACTCCATTGTGGGTATCGGACACCGGGTGAAAAATTACCTCCCAATTCGGAATTTCTCGATGAAAATCAAATTTAGTCGGATTCCAATGTGGATATGGAACACCGGATAAAAAATAAAAAAGAAAGAAGTCTAATAAAAAAAGAATACAAAAATAAAAATATTATAAAGGGAGAGAAATCTTTTTAAAATTTTCAAAATATTAATATATACTTCAAATTTTTTAATAATTACATTCCCCCTCCAATTAGCTTAGCAAAATTTTTAATTTTAGATGGTCAAAGTTATCCCTTTATTAATTAAGACTTGTTGGACACTTGTGCTTAATAATATTTCACTTGTTTCTTTCAAGTGTTCTATTGGTTAATTTGGTGCTTCTCACAATTAATGGAGTAACTTTTTACATGGCCTTCATCTGGTGGTCTCTTTCATGTATGTATGTCTGTATCTCCTTCATCTGCTTTTGGTTCTTCGTTTAATCGATCGAGTTTATTTCTTTTTTTGTGTATTTGAACGAACTGAATTTTGGGGGGGGGGGGGGGCGGGGGTGGGTGGGTTCAATTTTTTGGGGCTTTAGGGTTGAGCAGCCCTTGGATTGATAGGTTTTAGTTTTGGGTGAACTCCAGGAATCTAAATGACTGAAATTATCATCATGAATACGCCAATTCTAATTTCTAGCTATGCAAATTGCTGCGTAAAGGTAAGTCTAGGCTTGGGCTTTTGAGAAAATCCATTGGATTGAGCACTTGGAAGTTGGAACTACTCCCCACCCATGGTGGGAAGACTTTTCTTTTTTTGGGGATAACCTTGGTATTTGGCTTATCTTATGTGCACCTTGACTAGTTCCATGAGATACCTGTCATCTCCTGCAGGTATTAAGTGACATAACTATTAATTGGAAGTGTAATTATCCCTGCCAATTATAGCTAATTAGCTACGGACTAAGTAATTACATGGCCAACCAAACAGAAGTTTACGGGGCAAGCGGGATGTGTAGCCTTCCATGAAGCCCATTGTATAGGGTCCCACAAACATGGACAACATGCACAAGCTTTCCCAGGATGATTCGGACTGAAAGAAAAATATAAGCTAGCGAACAATCATAAAAACTACTGCTACTATTTAGATTTCATTGGTAGAACTGCTTCTCTAATCTCTACCAAAGGAATGGAGTAATCCTTCTGCGAAAGATGGCTTCAAGCACTTCTACTAAAACTGTAGATCTAATAAAAGTATAAAAGAGTTCCATAACTTAAAGAGTAACAGCTTCCTCTCTTAGCATGTATAAATGTCTTATGGTTCTTAACTATCATATGAGGTGACGGGATAAATTGGCCTGATGAGTATAGCTTATCACAGCTCTTCTCCAAATTTATAGCATTAAAAACAATGATGATTTGTTTTCTCTTTCAAAATGAAATAGGAAGGGTGTTTCCGAAGTACTTACATAACAAAGTGCGCTGACTAGCCTATGACACACAATGCAGTTTCTACCAGTTGCATTTACTCTTTGGTTTGTGAAATATCTCCAGATGTCGATCGATTATTGATAGACAATTTGCATTAAGATCTTTGGTGAATGTTATTGCAGTAATCCTTCATTCTTTAATTGTAAGTGTTATAATGTGCTACTAAAGTTAAAGACGTCGTGTGTATCCAATATGCTACAACAGTTAAGACATTGTGTGGGAGGATATAGTAACTGTAAATACTAAAACTGTAATATATATTATCTTTGTACTTTATATTTCTGTTTATGTTCATTATGTATACACTCTTTTCATATTGTTATGACCTTGAAAAGATCATCACAGCTTTCTCTAGAATCAGTATTCATTTTCTCCTAACAGCTCCTAGGACAACCATAGGACACTGACATTCTTAATTCATTATGAAAGAATTCTTTAAATGTCCTGAAAACCTCAAAAAGTAGAAGCACTTTCTGTATACATGTTGAGTAGTAGTTTGTATCCTTTTCATGTGTCCGCTGAAAGCTTCAGATTAAAGAGTCACTAATCTAGTAAAGTAATTTTTGATTGTGTAACTGCCCTTTGGAAATGTCAAGTTAGATTCTAATATTCACACTCATAATAATATATTTTCCTTTTAGGTCCTTGACTAACGGCATATTTCAAACACTCTTAGTCTGTGTCATTCTCAAGTAGCTATAGAGGAATGGCTTCATCAGCAAAGACACCAGCTCTTGACAAGCCTAACCCAGCTGAAGATTGGACAGTTGTATTGCCTCGTCGTGGAAAACAGAAAAGAAATTTTCATAAAGTTATCATCCAGGAATGGCAAAAACAAGAACAATTGTGGACTCCATCAGATAGTGAGACCAACCCTGAGAGAGAATCTAAATTAATGCAGAAGATACAAACCTGCATTAGGAAACTCGAGCGCTCTTCCTTCTGGTTGACATTTTTGGATCAGTTTCAAACCCCTGAAATATATGATCGGTTTCTAGAAGCTGTGGGCTCAGAAGGAAAGATGCAGATGGTAATATACGGAATTGGTAGCATAGAATTGTATAAGCCTCCTAGATTACAGCTTAGTCTTGCAATCTTAATGAAAAGAATGTTTAGTTGGATCGGAGAGGTAGAGGTATTTGATCCAGTGATCTCTCTGGCAGAATCTAGGGTGCTGACGGCTCTCGGCTGTTCTGTCTTAACAGTCAATGAACAGGGTCGACGGCAAGCTTTAAGACCTACAATGTTCTTCATGCCACATTGTGAAGCTGAACTGTATGAAAATCTTCTAGAGGCAAATTGGAGGCCTGATCTATTGAATAATATTACACTGTTTGGAAACAGTTTTGAGGCTTATGCGCAACATGTGTCAGTGGTCAAAAACCTTAAGCTTGCTGCTTCTAGGAAGCACATCTGCGCAATCAGGCAGTTTGTAAAAGAGCTTGCCATTATTGATTCTTTTTCAGATGATCTATTTCGAGCCTTCAATGGTTCAAGTTGGCATTTTTTCAACATTGATCCTCATTCAGATTTATGTGATGCTAAACCATGAACTCTTGTTTTCTGGATCGTACTGGTCCAATTGTTTTCTGGATCGTACTCTTCATTGGAACTTGAATATCAAATTTTTATTATGATTGAGGAAATTACTCTTCTTTACCTTTTTTATTTCCTCGAATTAAAGCCTGTGGTCGAGCTCTTAGCCTTTCTATTGGTAACCTCCAGAGTTGGCTGAGATGCTGCCTCGCTGATGCATGCCTGTTTTTTATGTGCATGCCTTTGACATGCCTCTTTTATCCTGTATGACCCTTGACGTTTCCAAATGAGATACATTCATGATTTCATAAAAACTTGGGAGTAAAACATCATATCTTCTTTATAATCTACTAACTGACTGTTTTCTGATGTTTCAAAAGCGATGCTTGAATCTCACACATGGAGGTGGGAGAGCTTATGCTTTGTGTTCTCTGACTTCGGGCTTCCTTATGACTATCTGAATAAGAGGTGAGTGATAATACATAATCTAGCTTTTGCATCAAATGTTGTAAATTACTTGAGCCAGCGGTCTATCAGAAATATCTCTCTAGTTCGCTAACTCCAGTTGTGAAATTACGTTGGTATGTTGTTATTTTTATTGCATCAAATGTTGTAAATGCTGTCATGATACATTGAATGGTGACATCTTTTTGAAAAATAAATTCTATGGTTGCTGTAGTCAACAGAAATGTCTTTGATCAACTGTAGGTGGGATTTGATTATTTCAAATCCATTTGAACTGTAATTTGAACTTCTATTGTATCTGGACTAGAGTTGGAATGTGTATTTATAGAGAGTTACTTGTACCTGTCTTTTAAGTGATTTGATTATGTAAATATGCCAAGCCCATGACACCTATTTTGCTATTTGGCCTCACAGGCCTTACGAATTTGTGCAGTATCGAACATAAAAATGTTCATGTGATGTGCACTTGGGTTATCATTTAAAAAGCTTTTCAGTTTTCATTTCCCATTTCAATAAGATTTACCTAAGGTGTCAAGTGCATCTTACTTCAAAAGCTTGCTAGCATAGAAGTCTATTAGTCTTCGTATTTGACCCGCCTTCTGTCATGGGTATCACTGTAAATATCACTGTAAAAATTTCGTAGATTGCACAGGTATTAATGTCTGTATTCCTTAAAAGACGGTAAATATCTTATACTGTATCTTTATTAATTAATACATGGTATTTTGCTAATAAATATATATTTGTATCCATATACAATAAATAAAAAAAATGTCATCATAATGAATAAATATTATTAA
The DNA here is from genome assembly GCA_029948455.1 of Solanum rostratum. Classification (NCBI taxonomy): domain Eukaryota; kingdom Viridiplantae; phylum Streptophyta; class Magnoliopsida; order Solanales; family Solanaceae; genus Solanum; species Solanum rostratum. The sequence continues at coordinate 6,806,131 of CM057053.1, read as the reverse complement.
ATGTTTATTATACCATGTAGTTTTTCCTATTAAATTTTATAGGGAAACACAGTTTTCTGTGGGCTCAGAACTTTGCTTTCGGTTATTATTTTGGTTTCTGTTTATATTTTTGGATTGTAGGAACATAACGAGTCTCGTTATTATTGTTTCAATTTTATCGAATGTCCTATAAATGTGTAGAAAAAATCATAAATTTCTCAAGACAATAAAAACTAAATCCATAAATTAAGGAGAAAAACTCCTAGAAAGATAAAAGTCTTGTCACAAATAAAATTATTCTTTTCCATCCTACACAACTCAATTAAACTCAACGTACAAAAAGATAATTTTTGTACTATTTACTCATAAACAATAATTCCTTCCCCACTGCCAAAATCATTTTTCTTATATAAATATAACTTCATCATTGAAAGCTGCCCCCAACCCTACGCCACCCTTCCTCTTCTCAAACATTTTAATCAAAATTTCTACCTATATCTTTATCCTCTCATCATTCATATTTGATTTTTATGTTCATCATTTTACTATTATCTATCAACAATTTCTATCATATATCATATATTTCGTTTCTTTTATAGGATTGATTGTTTTTTATCCCACGCCTTTACATCGATTCTCCTTAAACATACATTGATCTTTTGATTTTGTCAGCCACTTATAGTTTATATAGAGATCTTCATTTTCACACATACGAGGTCTGAAAAGGTCAGGTAGGTCAAGAGATGTTAATTCCTCGATCCGTTTTGGATCATTGGTATATTATTATTAAGAAATAACCCTGAATTAGAGAGAATTTTTCATTTTATTATGGATTATCATCATCATCATCATAGGGACAATGAATTTGAATATCAAGAAATCCAGAAGGCAAAGACATCATCAAAATTCAATAGATCAAAGACTATACACAGCCCAAGAAATCCCATAGAATTCCCCGGAAAGCCCTTGTTTCTCTACCCTTCTCCTCATTCTATCGAACGTAATGGGTCCATTAAAAAGCTCCATTGCTCACCATTAGGATCAATGGTTGGAACTTCATTCAAAGGAAAAGTGAAAAAACTGTGTTCAATTTTCGATTCACGTAGGGAAAATCATCGATCCTCAATTCCAAAACCTCAAACAAAGCACTCAAAGCCATTGATTTCGAATGCTCTGTTATTGCCTGGTACAGAGGATCGTGTGGTAATCTACTTCACGAGTATACGTGGAATTCGAAGGACATTTGAGGATTGTTACACAGTGAAAATGATACTAGGAAGTTATCGTGTTAAAGTCGATGAAAGAGATGTATCTATGCACATCGCGTATATGAAGGAATTACAGAATGTTATGGGTGTGAGGAACAACAATAATGTTGTGACATTGCCACAAGTTTTTATCAAAGGGAAATACATTGGAGGTGCTGAATTGATCAAGCAATTGAACGAAATCGGCGAATTGCCAAAGTTGTTAAGAGGAATTCCTTTAAGGCCAGTTGGTTATATTTGTGAAGGCTGTGGGGATGTAAGGTTCTTACCTTGCTCGAATTGCGATGGAAGCAGGAAATTTTTTGATGAAGACGAAGGACAAATTAGGAGATGTCTTGTTTGTAATGAGAATGGATTGGTTCGATGCACACTTTGTTGTTCTTGATCTCCATAAATATGTGAGTTCGATCTTTGTATCAGCCTGTAGCCTTATAGTGTTTTTAGTTGGTGAGGCAAAAGGCGAATTCAGAATTTTAAATGAGCGAGGGAAACTAAGTCATTTGTATCAACATGTGACGTTTTTAATATAAGTTATATAATTACTATATGTTGTGTAGATAGTGGTGCTGTTCAATGTATAGTTTCCTGATCTTGATATCTTTGAAGTTTGAAGTAAAGGAAAAGGGAGAAGAACCCTCTATGTAGTTGCATTTGGTTTGTCTTGGGAAGAAATTGTGATACAAATTCTTTTTATACACGGAAAAAGGTCAAAATTGCTTCTGAACTATATTAAACAGAGCACGCAGTTTTGTCCTTTGTTCGCCATTACAAAATGACATATTTGCATGTATTTTCATTATAACCCTTCATCTTGTGATATGAGGTCCTGAATATTTGCATCGAGTTGGTGTTGGCGATGAGTTTGCATAACGTTTATCTTATTTTTGAATATTTGGCGACTAGAAAAATGTTATTTAATTTATATGGTCTAAGGTGACATTTTTATTCAGAAATTTGTGCTGGTAAAATATAGAGCACCAAAATAAAACCTTAAAATCACGTAAGTTTGTGAATTTGGACATGATTGAAAGTCTTACAAAGCCAGAATGGATACAAATTGGATTTGGATATAGTATTACTACGTCAAGAAAATTTATTGTTTCTTATTGTCCTTGGAAGAAAATGGTACTTCCAATTTGCAGGGATGGCAATCACAAGAGAGGAAGCAACAATTGACCTCTGGCAATTGGTAGATGGGTGGGCTATGACGGATATAATGAAATCAATCCTTATTTCGCACCCTCTGTCATTGGCCCAAAACATATATAAATTATAAATGTAAGTTGTAGAGCAATATGCGCAACAGAATAGTAGATTGACATACCTCCAACTATTGTTAGCGATGTAATCGGGATCGTTGGTGTTGATTTTCACTTTCGGTGAATCTTCTAAGCACTCAAGCGGCATTTAAGATAGTGTGGAGTTTATAAGAAGAATTTGTGTAGGGGCCTTCAACCAGATATGTCCTTTTTATAACTATTATGCCATTAAAATAGTGGAAAGTGATAGTTATCATTAGTGGGAGTAGCAGAATAGTTGAAGAGTAATGGAGATAATAGACGTCCTTTGTGAATGATAATTGTAACTTCCATGGGTAGTGGATGTAGTTATAACTTCCATATCATCCATGGAATGTTGTGTCCATATTCATGGAAGTTATGATCAATATTTCAACAATGAATTCTTTAGAGTGAGTCAGGATCGTCATTTTAAGTATTCTTTGAAATGAATTTATCCAATGATATGAATCTCATGAAATTAACCTTCTTGAGGCTCTAGACCTTATTACTTCTAACTTTCTATGTATCTATGTGAAAATCTTGTTTATATTATCTTTTAAATGATGTATATCATGTATATAAGGTATCACCATTCAACTTTCTTTTTTTATGTTTGGGAATCATTTGGAGGTATGTATTTACATTTATTTACATAAGAAAAGAAAGTTGCAAGAATGTTGTTGATAGGTGGAATTTGTACCAAATAAAAGGTAGATTTCTTTATACAAAATATTTTGGTATGATATATGTGCCTGGTACATGATTACAAAACTTTTCTCTAATTAGCTAATACCAGGGTGGCTTTAATATATAAAGTTCTTTTACATTAAGTAGAAGAGTTTGTAATTTGGTAACATGGATAATTATATCATAAAGTATACAAATCAATGTAAGAACAACATACTCACAAAGTGGGGTTTGGGGCAAAAATATAGCAGAAAACAGCGGAACGCTTATAAAAAAAAAAAAAATAACAATAAAATAGTGGGATAATCGGAATACAATCAACAACATACTAGAAAAGATTATACAAAGCCATTGTCAATGAAATACGATCACTTCATTCTGCAACATTGCGAGTTTAAGTTCAAACACGCTATTTTAATTTTTTTTCCTTTAAAGGTAATGGTGACTCCCTATCTTCAAATCATGAATTTGTCGAGGAACAATTGAGAAAAAATAAAATAAAATAAACAAAGTGAAGAAAGTGGAGAGCCCAGTCATTCATATATTAAGTCAGCTAAACAATAATTTGAAATGCAGGATTCTTTTAGTTTGTTCTATCTTTCGAGTCTGCTAAGATGAATTTTTCAATTAATTGAAATTCTTTATTTTTATTATTGGCTTAACTCATAAACAGACACCTAAACTTGTTCTCATTTTTCACTTAGACACCTAAACTAAGACAAGTTCCTAATAGACACCTCAACTGCTAAGATTTGATCCCATTAAACACTTTTATCCTACTTAACACTCTCTGCAGTCCTTTTTCATGTTAATTGTACTTGTTTTTATTTTTCAGGCAAAAATAAATAGTTGCGGTCCAAAATTTTTTTTTTACATAAAAGTAGGTTCTCAAAATTCTCAGTTATCCAAAAAAAATTTGTTTTTCATAAAAGTAGGTTCTCAAAATTCTCCGTTAACCATGTGCGAAAAAAATTATTGCAATTTTCAATAAAAAATTTTTGCACATGGTTAACTGATAATTTTGAGAACCTACTTTATGAATTTTTTTTTGGGACCGCAACTATTTATTTTTGGCTGAAAAATTAAAAAAACAGTACAATTAATATGAAAAAGGACTATGGAAAGTGCCAAGTAGGATACCAGTGTTTAATGGGATCTGTAACGCCCGCGAAATTACCAAAATACCCCTAAAGGAGAAGTTGCGAGAAACGTGTCTTCCGATGCTCGGATCTAAAATTCGAGAGCGGATTCATGATCAGCACTGAAAATTGAGTGGGGGAAAGGTCTCGGTCGATTTTTAGAGCAACCGAGTCGAAAAATAATTTTTCGTTCCAAAACGAAAAACAGTGAGCCTCTGCGATGGAACCGCGACGCGGACCTGTCGCGGAGACACACTTTTGTTTTTCTGAAAAATTTTGACGGAGTTGAATTTCCGGAAACACACTGTCCGCGTCGCGGACTTTGTTATTTCAGGTCGGGATTTAATTTCTTAAAATTTCTAAGGGCATTATGGTCCATTCCCACCTATCCCAAACGTGCCCCTATGATTAATATAGGTCGGTTTACACAAAAAAGGGTTCAAAAACCCCCATTGAAGTGTTTTCCTAAGGATTTCTAAGGCTAGGGCTTGAAGAAGGTTGAGGTGATCAAGAAGGGATTGTAGTGCTTCGTGTGACTACTCTTTCCAGGTATGTAAGGCTACTCTGAAAACATGGGAATGTCCTCCCATGTGCCCCTATGATGTAGGAATGTATGCCCTAATGTGATTATAATAGGGTAACAAATTGAAGTATGAATTAGGAAATACGGTGTAGAGAGTAATTGGCATGTTGTATGCATATACATATATATTTCATGCATTGATGATGATCGTCATAAAAACCCTCATGTGTTTTTTAACTATTTTCATGAAAAGCATTTAGTTGAAAACCTTATATCTATTGTATTCTAGAAAAGCATGCATGATGAACATGGGTGTATGTGTAGAGTCTAGAGTAATGATAAAATAATGAATGATGATGATGATGCTAAGGTTATGAATGGGTGGATGTTGATGTTAATGTTAATAAGGTGAGATGATGGCTGATGTTGATGTCTCTAAGTTGAGAGTCAAAGTTTCTAAACTAGTATTCCTAAAGTCTATGATGTTGAAGTAACTGCTAATGAGGTGATGATGATGATGCTAATGTTAATGCATTGAGATGACAATGATATCAATGTAAATAAGATGCTAATGATGATGTAATGTGTCCCTATGGGGACTAATGGTGATGTAATGTGTCCCTATGGGACTAATGATGTTAATGTTTTATGAGCATGTCGAGTTCTGGGAGGAGTATTGAGCACCGAAATGGATAAAAGTGAGTCCCACTTGAGTCCATTAACTACGTGGCCCGCGTAGGAAGAGAGGATTGAACCGCAATGCGGATGGCTCCTATCTTGTCCCAAATGAGGACTAGTGTTATGTTTTGTGGATCCACTAATGTTATGTCCTTTACCCTGGGCAGGGTAATGGATGGATGTGGCAACGACATCGCTTCGTTATATCATCACTGGCTCATAAGTGATGGTTGTCGGTTAAAGAAACTCCCAGTTAGGCCTCTCAGGAAAGGTTTCCCTAATAGTACTCTAATGTAAATGTTAATGTAAAGGTCAATGTTAATGTAAAGGTCAATGTAAATGTAAAGGTCAATGTTAATGTTTCCCTGATACAAAGGTTAAAGTCTCATGATGATGTACGTTATGTTCGGATAATTCTAATGATGTGATTCAACTATTTTACATTCCAGTACATTCCACGTATTGACGCCATTTGGCGCTGCATCGTTTTATGATGCAGATACAGGAGCTAGAGGACTTCAGCAGCCGCCCCGTTGAAGCCAAATGTTTGAAAGTTCTGACTGTGGTGAGCCTCCCTGTTTTCGGAGGAAACCTTTATTTGATGCTATCCTATTATTTCATTGAGTCGGGTAGCCATGGCATGTCATGGTCCCCTTCTTAGACGGTTTAGATAATGTTAGAGGCTTCGTAGACATAATGATGTAGTCAAGGTGAATGTTTTGATAACTGAGCAATATTTCTTTGTTTGGTTTTGATGATCAGCCTGAGGTTTGGCCATTGGCCCACTACTTTAAAAGTGTTGTTTACTAATTTCCTTCCGCCATGTTTAAGATGAACGATGTGATGAGGCTAAGTGGTTCGCTTGGGGGCTAGCAATAGTCTCTGAGTGCCGGCCACGTCTAGGGTATCCTCCCGGGGCGTGACAGGATCAAATCTTAGCAGTTGAGGTGTCTATTAGGAACTTGTCTTAGTTTAGGTGTCTAAATGAAAAATGAGGACAAGTTTAGGTGTCTGTTTATGAGTTAAGCCTTTATTATTTCTCTTTATTCAATCTCCTAAAGTGTGCTAAAGTCGCTAAAAATAAAGACTATACACCAAAAATAAACATTTATTTGTTGAAATACATACAAACACACATAAGCTAAGACTCTTTATACTTTGTATCTCCAGTACTTTGTATCTCTAGGAAACAGCCTCTCTACCTCTATGAGGTAGTGGTAAGGTCTGTGTATATTTTATCCTCTCCAGACCCCACTTGTAGAATTCCACTGTTATGTTGTTATTTATTTGTACATGATTAGTTCTTTCATTTTTTTTTGCTTTACCACATTTTAGCTTTTTATCAATAATGTACAATATATGTATCATCTTTTTACATGTTATACCATTCATATATGATCTTTTGATATTTGATGTGTCACTTTGTAGAAATACACAATATCGAGTTGACGCTTCAATCTATTTTATTATTTTCTACTCCATATTTATCTTTTTTATGTCAAATATTAATATAATTTGATAATCCTTTTTCTCTCTTTGAAGATCATGTTCTTGAATTTAGTGTACTAGCTCAACAACATATGCAATACATAAGTAGGTATAATTTTCTTCTTGATTGATTGTCTTCCTCTTTTCTTAAATGTTTTTTTTTTTTAGAATATATTCGTTAAATTATTGCGTGTGAGTTATTTCTTTTAGCGAGAACATAGTTTTTTTTTAAACTATGGACAAAAACCATCGCAGATAAAAAAAAGGATATAAAGTTTATGCATTTCTATCTAAATAATCTAAATCTTTTTATACATGGCGCACGTGATATGTCAACCCAAATTATTGCCCTTACTTTCTTTCAGTTCTTTTTCTATAAAATAAAATATAAAATATTTTTATTCGCATTTTTATTACTAAAAATGTCGAAGGATAAAAATTCAAGATTATAAATTTGTGTGATAAAAAATTAAAGATATCTCAAACAAAGGGAACCAGTACCTTTTAACCACACAAAATTTTAATTAGTTCTACACCTTTCAAGCTTTTTGTTAATGACCTTTTATATTTTCAAAAGTAGTACTTACTTAACATAGAACTTTAATTAAATATGTATCCAAGAATATAATCTTCCTTTAATTACAAACCACTAGAATCCCTAATTAAACTTTATTTAATTAGTCAATCTTATCTCGTAATGGATAAAGATTTGAAATAACTATATATCCACAAAACAAATTGATTAATAAAGATTAAACTAGAGATTAAGTAGTACGATGCAAACCTTACCATTCATTTTCTGTTTTAGGAAGGTATTATTCTAGCTAATTTAAATTTTATCCATTTAGACGCCATAGTGATATATAGTGCAATTCTTTTGGAACCTTAGAAAATTCGCAACCTCTATTTTTTGGATTCACGTTAGGTAAATTCACTCTTGCATATTAGCTATAAATTACTCAAGAGATATAAATTGCACGCATTAGGCAAGTATAGTGCGATGAGATTGACTGAGAAGGTATTGACAGAGGCGATTCCTGGCCTTCCTTGTGTTATGAAAACCACCTAATGCATCAACTCAATCAATTTTATGAGTATGTAATGGTCATTTTGAAAGGGTGCCTCTTTAAGAATATTTAAATTAGTAAGGATTACACAAATTTCACATTGTTAAAGAGCTAATTATATTATATCACTACTCTTTTTCAAATTACAAAAATCTCTTAAATTTGATGGAATTCAGATACATCACATAAAATGATGTATCCGACGTCTTGATACATCACGTACGTGATGGATCAACCGATATATATATATCACGTAAAGTGATGTATCTGACGTCTCAATACATCGCATAAAGTGATGTATCTGACATCCCAATACATCATGTAAAGTGATGTATCCCACCGATTCATCACGTACAGTGATGTATCTGACATCCCAATACATCATGTAAAGTGATGTTTCCCACCGATTCATCGCGTACAGTGATGTATCGGAAAATAAGAGAGAGTAGGGATTTTTGTAAATTTTTTTCAAATGATAGAGAATTTTAGAGAATATGAATAAGTTGCGTATTTAGGTAAATTTTTCCTTTAAATTAACCAAAAATGAAATTTATTAGTGATTGGCTAAGTAACATCTTAATTTTCATATCAATTAACTTATATACATACCTCTTCGATCTTATCTCACTTACTTTAGCTAATTAAAATTAAGAGACCAATTAGTATCGTACATAGTTGGAACTTGCACCCCATGAACAAACATCTTTTGTATACAAATTATGCTACATATAGAAATAATACGATTTGTTTGCTTGATTAACACAATTAGAAACACATCATAACCTAGTTTGAGTAATCCATGAATCAATATTGGAGAATCGTAATCAGTTCGTTAAAATAGAAGTTAAAGAAAAAAAGTCACTATATAATCAATGTATTGAGATAGTTATACTATTCATCTAATTAATTCGATCAAAATGAATGAAAAAATTATACTTTATAACATAATTTTTTTATTAATCCGCGATAGGGAATCCTATGTTTCTTGTGGAAGGTGACCATAGGGCTGCTTTTCCCCCCAAAGGATAAGGCTTCTTCAGATATTAATTGGAATTTGCTTGGTGGATTCAAATTAAAGTAGAAAGGTATGCTTTTCTTTTTTTTGCATAAAGCAGTGTGTCACAATGGGTGGCAAATCTCTAACATGTTTAGGAACAATTTTGATAGCTAATTAAATTTAGTTGAGTAGACAATTTTCAAAATATGGATTCATCATGTTTTCAAGTGCCATTTCAAATGAATTTAAAAGTAAAAGTTCAAGTTAGTGTTGATTTGAATTTGTGCTAGGATTTTTGTTATGTATGTATAGTGATAGATTTAGAATTTTCAGTTATGAGATTCGAAAAATAAAATGTAGTGTTTGGGATTTGAATTTGAAATCTCAAGATGAATTTTGAATTTCTAACAATTTGAGCCGGTTTCCTCTAGTATTGTGTTTAAGGGATTTACAATCTATATACATACATCCATAAAAAATAGAAAAATAATTTATATATACAGTATAATATTTTATCGAGGAGATTCAAGTGAATAACCCGTCCTTAGATCCGCCCTGTGTATGTACATCTAAAATGTTTTAAAGTACCATCTAAAATAATTTTAAATTAAAAATTCAATTACAATTCTCTAATTTCATTATGACATACTTGAAACAAATTTAACATAACGTTATTAAACTTACCCTCTAAATATTTTGTCTGTAATTATCCATGGAACAATATTATACAAATAATAGTACCTATTTTTGTAAGGTCCTCTAGACTTTGCTTGTACAATTACAAGTACCCCATTTTATAATAATTCTTAACTATACACAATATTTTCTTTTTAAGCCAAAAATAGTTAAAAAAATTCTAATTAAAGAATCTTTTTAGTTGACAAACATAATTCTTATCCAACCAGCAAAAGAATTTTTAGAAAAGTGATAAAAACTTATCCATGCCAATTGCCCCTTTACATTAAGCAAGAGACGGTATAATATTATTTCAACATCATTATCAATCATCCTTTTTATTTTTCTAGAGTGGGATATATATATATATATATTCTTTTAAGCTTCAACTTTAGTGCTTTTTGGTAAATCTACTTATCCCCCTTTTAACAATTTTTTGTCACCTTTTACTTCCATTATATCAAACACGTGAATATACAACAACAAAAATAACATATCGAGTGAAATTTTATGAGTTTTAGAGGGTAAAATGTACGCAGATCTTACCAGGAAGGAGACTGTTTCCTGGGAACCCTCGTCTTAACAACCCATTAATCAAACACGTGAATATACGTGGAAAAATCAGAAGTTAAGGTTTATGATTTTTTTTTTTAAAAAATCATTGAGTTTGAGTTATTTTAAGTTGTTGAATTCTAAATTAATATACATAATGGTTTCGATTTTAAGATGTATATACAATTTGAATTAGATTTACTGAATTCAGATGAATCACGGTCGGTGTATATTATATATATTGATAAAATCTATGTTGTACTAGATTTCATTCTTTATGAAAGTGCGACAATAATATCAACATAGGAATAGTACTTTACAAGTGTACTCTTGTCCGTAAGTGGATAGGATAAGGTACTTTATGACAAACATAACAACAAATGTAAGTAATAGCAAATTAATTATTTGAACTTTTATTTTAGTGATGATTAATGGCGAAGCCATATTATAATTAGGAGTTTATCCGGACCTTTTTAGCAAAATATTATATTATTTATATATAATAAAAATAATTTTTATGTATATATAATAGATGTCGAAATCCCCTTCAGTTAGTTTGTATGTCTATTTTTTAAAATGTTGAATCCCTTAAAAAAAAATTTGACGCTGCTATTGATGAAGATGATACAATTTCTCACTTTTGTAATCCCTTTCATTTCCCTTCAAAAGAAAAGAAAAGAAAAAGAGAGATAATCCAACAATTATCACTTGAATTGTAACTAAGAAGAAGAATGAACACAAAGTTACCAAATTTTATCCACTAAAGTACTAAATATACCAATTGATTCTTTAATTTGAGTAATATAACAAAAGTTTACACGATACATATATTTTTAAGTTCGATGATGACATAATCTAATTTGGACAAATTATTCAATTTTGTTACGTGAAAGAGAATAAATACATGACTTTGAATTACTGACGTGTAACAAATATGATATTAGAACCTAACGCCTCCTCAGAACAATAATGGGGCAAAACACTACGAGAACCACTAAATCCTTACCCGAGGGAAGGAAAGCTTTTGTGCTAGCAAAGTTTTCCAAAAAGAGCGCACATGATGATTTAAACAAACCTCATATATTGAGAGAATAAAATTAAAGACTTTCTAAATGAATAACACAAATTCACGTGATACACATATTATTAAACTTGGTGAGAGAGTCAAATCCTGGACCAAAGTAATTAAACAATACGTCTCATAAAATTGAAACGCAATAAGTTTTTTTTGGCTCGTATGAAAAGTAATCAAATTAATAAACTCTAAATATTAAATATTAAAATTAAATACATACTTTGCGGCTAAAAATAGGATTGAAAAGTACTATATCAATCAAAATCACAAGATGTAGAAATCAACAAACAAACATTTATTCCAACAGGACTAATTATCTCTCAAGATATCCTACCAAATGGGGTCTTGTTTAATCTTCTCTCCATCAGATTTCGAATTAATCTATATTGACTTCCTGCCTTCATTATATTGTTGCTAGCAAATAACACCGGCTCTACGAAGTTAGAATCTAATCTTTCTGTTGGCTTTCCTAATTCATTCATAAATAATAATTCAAGAGCGTGAAGTAAGTACTTCTAATTGCTTCTTTAATTCGTTCGTCCTATTTTGACTTGATATGAATTTCAAGAAAGTAAATAAAACTGTTGAATCTAAATTAAAAATATCAAAATACACTTTTAATTTTAGAAACCTAAGTAAGTTATTTAAAAAATTAAAATCATAAAATTACTTTTTTTTTTTAAAAAAAAATTCTTTTTAAAACCTATTAAAAAAAATATGACAAATAACCGTAAAAAGCTTAAGCAGGGATTTTGTTTTGTGCTCGAATCTACATAAAGGTAACTGAAAAAGGGGAAGATATATATGATTTGGTTTGTACATTTTTGTTATTCAAGAATTTTAAATTGTTCTTATATAGTAAACAACAGTATTACAAAATTATTTAAATTAATAATCATTATTTATAACAACATTTCACTATATTAATATATATATTTTTTATAAAAATTAATTCTTTATATTATATCAAATATATTATAAAATAGAATCAATTTGATTAATTTTCACGTGACAGACTTAGTCGGCCATCTACCATTGATGAAATGGGGCCCGGACCCATCTAGAGTCTTGAGTGGGTAGACCATTATCTTTTTTACAAAATCAAAGTGTCTTAGTGGAGTATCCAGATTGAAAATGAAAAACAATTATAAGAGTTAAACCATATGTTAAATATATTTAGTGCTAATTAGAGTTAAAAGCTATTTATAAAAAAAATAAAATAATACTAGTATCCTTCCATTATTACTAGTCAAAAAGTTGATCTACACTTTTACACCTGTTACCCCTATAAAATTTGTACTCCTATATAAGAAACAACCCCTCAAGAGGGACTTCAATAATTCATCCAACAAGAACAACTAATACAAAGAAAGAAAAAATTCTATTAATTCAAGAAATTATGGATTACTCAAGAAGATTACTCCGGGAAGCCACCATGTCGCCGCCACCGACAGCCGGAATCAGCCATGACACAAGTGATCATCCACCACTTGGTCACAGAGTCAACACAATTGATGCAAATGTTATTATGGTCTTGGCTGTACTTGTATGTGCCTTAATTTGTTCACTTGTGTTGAATTCCATCATAAAATGTGCATTTAGGTGTTCTAGCCTAATATTGGCTGACCCCTCCACAAACCATACAAGTAACAACAACAACTCTTCTTCAACAAAATTAGCCAATAGAGGGATCAAGAAGAAAGCCCTCAAGACATTTCCAGTTATAACATACACAACTGAACTGAAACATCCAGGGATCGACTCTGAATGTGTCATTTGCTTATCAGAATTTGGAGCTGGAGACAAAATCAAGGTTTTACCAAAGTGCAACCATGGATTCCATGTTCGATGTATCGATAAATGGCTCAAATCACACTCTTCTTGTCCTACTTGTAGGCACTGCCTTATTGAGACTTGTGAAAAAATTGTCAATGGAGGCAATTCTTCAAGTACTACTTCATCATCATCAGAGGCAACAGTACAAGAAGTTATAATAAGCATTGAACCTCTCCAACGTGAAGGTGTGATATCCAATTAATTAAAAATCAAAATTTGATATAATATACGTAGACCTTAGTATTTTTATTTTTTATGATACGTATAGTGTGTCACAGAACTCAATTAGGTTAGAAGCTTAGTAAGCTAGCATGAGGCAAAAAATGCCAGTGTAGTTTTCCAATGATTCATTGATCTTGCAATTGTGTAAACAAATTTTAATATTTATTTCCATTAATATTTTCTTTTGAGAGAAAAAGATAAATATATTCTTGTGCTATTCAAAATTAACAATCTTGTCGATCTTTATTAAAGTTTAATTTAATATTGAAGTCTCAATTTTTTTCTTTTAAACACTCGATTTTGATTTGATTTTGACCTTTATAATCATATTGCAACAAATTAAAGGGGACCCGCTAATCAGTATATGTTTGAAATAATTTTAGATGGGTTAATAATTTAGGAATAAAGTGTTGTCTTTTTATTTTTTTTGAAAGGGAATAAAGTATAGATTAAATATTTTGTTTTTGTAGTGGGATATAAACCCTACCATTCCTGTTTTTGTTTTTCTATAAGGTAGGAATATTTTAAATTCTTTCATCTATACGTGATGGGACAGTGTATAACATGATAAATAAAAATAAAAAAAACTTTAATTTTGAGATTTATCTAAAGATAGTGAAGCTTAATAAAATGATTTCCGATAGAAATTAGTAGCCTGTTTGATCGAACTTTTTAAAAAAATAAGTACTTATCCAATCTATTTTTCATAACTTAAAAATTATAAACTTGTGCAAGTAATTTTAATTTTTTAAATGACTGAATAGAAAATTAATAATTTATACATATTCAATAAACTTTTAAAAATAAATAAATAACTTTTATTGAGTCCTTCAATTATTAAGTAAATGCATATATTTAAGAAGGTATAGTTAAATCAATTGAGAAGATAATAAAGAAGCCATCAAATACTAGGAAGACAAAAAAATTAAATGAGAAATTCAAATACTCCACAAAGTTATTTGTTAAAAGCATTAAAAGAGTTGATATTACTATATTATTTCTCTAAGTGACATTCTTTCCATATCAACTACCTTTTCTATAATTATTATATATATATAAACAAATACTTTTCCGTCCAACAATAACTTATTCATTATTAACTTAATATATGAATTAAGAAGCAGTAAATGAGAAAAATAATTTTATTTGAATATAATAAATACAGTATCTTAAAAAATATAATGGAGAAGATACTAAAAAAAGAAGAATAAGACTTCAAAGGAAGAGAGAGAAAAAGACAACACAAGAAGGAACATGAAGATTTAAATAGCTAAATTAAAGGAACACACTCTAAATTATTCATAATAAAATGCAACAATTTTATTAAATTAGTTCTTTGCTTATCCTTCCATTATAATAATAATAATAATAATAATAAATTGAAATTAGCTAAGAGCTTCGTTATTAAACCATCACCGAATAACAAACATAATTTTTTGATAATATATCACTAACAATATAAAATTAGCGATTAATTTTGATGTGTATTACTAAATTCATCGATAGATTATTCATTTTTTTTTATAAGAAAATAATTGTAGATACCTTTTAGGAAAGGAGTAAGTTATTGTAACAACTTATTTTTAGATAGAAATTTCACATTGGCAGAATACATGAGAGATGCTGAGTATACAAGTAAACAGACCTTATCTAGTAGTGACACACTTTAAAGCCGTGCGTGCCTAAACTCAAAACGAACAATATCACTAGCGAGTTTGGTCGTTACAGTTATACATCAATAATTAGAGTCAAGATACCCTATGTGCATGAAATTATTTACATTTAACTGAGCTTATGAAATTATTTTATAAACTTTATTTATATATTTATTTATTCACTTTAAATTTTATACGCCTCTTAAACTAATGATGAATATTTTTGTTTTATCACAATATTCATAAAGTATAAAGGACAATCAATGTTGCAATTTTTGGTTATAAGACAATCTCTAATCTCTCTCTCACAAAGATAACATATATTATGTTGGTGGTTTATCAATAAAGCTATAAGAAATCTTTCTTCCCAACCCCACCAAAATTGAAAGAACATAACTAATAAATTATTGAAGACTTTAATTTATTATATATCTAGTGAAAAAGAGTCCAACTATTTCACGCACTGGGAAGAGGAACACATTCATAAAGTTGCATGTATTATATTTCAATAATTTCTTATATCAACTATGCAGTGAAGTGGCACATCGAATGAGGCTGCAGTCTCAGGTTCGAGTTTTGAATACGATAAATTTTTGATAGAAAGTATTTTTCTTGAATGAATCCTATGTAGTGCCATTCTGGAGTAGTCGAGCTCCAATGCAAACATCGAATATCAGATGGGTAACAAAAAAACAAAGTGGCACATCAACATTTTAAAAAAATAAAATAAAATAAACTATGAAATTTATATAGACAATTCCAAGCTAATCTATATATCGCTAAATTTTTTCAAGCTAATTAAATTTTTATTATAATTTATCACTAATTTGTATCTAAATAAAATTAACATGAATTTTTATTAGTTAAATATAAAATTTTATTTATCGCTAATTTCTCGTTTTTGTTCTTTGGCTCTACCGACCAACCCCATGTGCAACACCATTAAAGGATAGTTGCAGTACTATTCACACTAATTAATGTCTTACTTCTATTATTGTTAACTAAGTCAACTATGTATTTTTTTTAATTTTTTCTTGAAGTGGCAACATTGTTTTATTTGGAGTCATTAAAAAAATTCCTTTTTTTGATTTTTAATTTATTTGTCTGATTTTAATTGAATATATAGTTTAATAAATTAAAGAATATTTTTGAATTTTATGATCTTAAATTAAAGATATATAGAATATTGTACAAAATGTCTTTTAATTCAAGGGTCAGAAACATGTCAGATGAAAAGATGGATGGAATTAATTAAAGAGTTGTAAAAAAAGAGAGATCGACATGCTTTTTGAATGAATTAAAAAGGAAAATAAGACAAACAAATTGAAACGAAATGAGTATACAATTCGACTCAAAAAGTGAGATTGTCCAAATCATATAAAGAGACCACTCATCCATTAAAAAATCGATGTGAACATTTTCACAGGAAAAACCCCTGATAAGGCACAAATTTGAGTTCTGAATCTGCAGACAGTCAATACCAAATAATTATATTAAAAAAAATAATAATAGAAAAATGATAAGGTTGTTTGAGATGGTTGAACTAGTTGTTTACATTTCAACAGATAAAGGTAAGATTTGCATCTCACACAAATTTATCACTTAATCCATTATGGTTGGGAAATAAGTTAGTGAAATATATATATATATATATAGTAATTTAATTACACATAAGTGGAGAATTGGAGATTGGTCATAACTCAACCTAAGTACATTAATTTGTTTTTAAAAGTAAAATAAAATTAAATTCTACCACCACTAAATGCCCTTTCTATATCTCAAGCATGGAGCGTTTTTTATGCTTCAAATTATAGGGTTTTCACGATTTGGATAACAACTGATTCAAATTGAAACATCGAGCCAAATCAATTAAAGAAATTATTTTTATTTGAATTTAGTTTAGTTTGATTTTAGTCTTTTTAAAATCGATAGTGTTGGTTTGGGTTTGAGTTTGGTTTTATTCGAAAAAGACGAAAAAATAACTGAATCGAATCGACAAATTGGATACATATATTTTATAATCCGTACATACATATATATTACATTATTCTTACAAACAATTTTAAAGATCTTATATACGTTTTAATCAAAATTTATATTTAATTATTTATGAAAGTATAAATGTTCAAGACGAGAATATTTACATGTATTTTTTTTTTTTTTTTTTTTTAATCAAATTGTGGGCCTAAGAGCCCATTTTATTCATAAAAAGCAAAGTGGAACCAAAAATTGTCTTGGTCTGTCGGCCCAACCCGACAAAACACATTAAAATTTGTACAAGTTTGTGGTGTTTCCAGCAACACCTTCCTATTCTTGTCCCCTTCAATGGCGGTGCTCCTGCACTAGTGACCTTCTCCTCTTGCAATGTGGCCTTGTCTCCTCCTTTGTCTCATCTGTTTTGTACTACTCCTCCATGGCTTCTGGTATGTAATCCTCTTTGACCATCCACCTTTTCTCTTTAATCGCTCTTCATTGATTCCTTCATTTTCCTGGTTCTTCCCCTGTGACAGCGGCCTGTGAGGCACACCGACATGGCTACCTTTGCCACGTGATTTTGCATGTCCAACCAGGTAGATCTGTATGCCTTTCTCCTCCTTCCTTTCTGTAACGCCTGCTGCACTTTGCTTATTCTCAACTATTATTTTCAGCTTGAGATTTTTCCGCATCGGGTCTTATTATCTCATTTTGGAGCCGACTTTGCCCATCTATTTCCGGAGCTACTGGTTTGGCCTCATCCCTTTTGCTTGCATCCATCAGTGGGCCTCCTTTCCTGCATTTTTTAGCTGTATTGTGCTCTGTTTTCCTGCTATGTGCTCTTGTACTTCTGTATATACTTATTAATTGATCTAAGTATATGTATCTATACTTCCTCTGCCTCCTGTGTAAGTTCAGTCGGTTGTATAGGCCTAGTTCGAATTCTAATGTAAGGAATAGCCAGCTTATCCATGTTTAGTAATTTCCTGCTTCTGCTTGACATT
Source organism: Solanum rostratum (assembly GCA_029948455.1). Classification (NCBI taxonomy): domain Eukaryota; kingdom Viridiplantae; phylum Streptophyta; class Magnoliopsida; order Solanales; family Solanaceae; genus Solanum; species Solanum rostratum. Next base: position 6,788,032 of record CM057053.1, on the reverse strand, counting down.
TGTATGAAATCCCAAAACCTTAGTGTACCATTTGCCTCCATAGCTTCCTTAGCAATATTGTCAGCCACTTGATTAGCTTCTCTGAATACATGTAGAAATTTGACTGTTAAGTGTTGCATTATGGCCCTAATTTCCTCAACCTGCTCTACCACATGATATGTAACCTTACATTCTCTTAGAACCATAGCTCTTATGATTTTAGAGTCTGTCTGCATAATTATTTTGTTGAATGCCTGAGCTTTACAGAACCTAAGAGCCTGTAGTATCGCTGTAGCTTCTGCCTCGACATTTGTGCAAAATCCTATCCCTTGTCCCTCAGCATACACTAGATTACCTTCCCTATTCCTGATGCAAAAACCATATGCCCCCTGCCCTGGGTTGCCTCTACTAGCCCCATCTGTGTTACAAGCAATCCATCCCTCACCTGGAGGGTGCCACCACACTTTATGGAAATACAAAATAGGTCTGTATGTCCTCAAAGTGTCAATAATATCAGCCCATCTCTCTGGAATTTCCTTTATCCTTGGATATCTATCTTTAATCAGGGTTTGGATTGCCTTTTGGCATTGTTGCACCATCCAGTCATAGGAATATTCCTTTCCATGTCTCAAAGCATTCCTTCTTTTCCAAAGTTCCCACATGATTATGGCTGGGACTGCTGCTGCTACTCTTTGAACTTTAGCAGGCTGGTCTATGTTCCACCATACTTGCAGTGTCTGAAATATTTGTCTCCCTTCCATTCTGATACCTGCACACAAAGCAAAGTGCTTCCATAGCTTTTGGGCTATAGGAGCTGTTAGTAATAGGTGTTCCAATGTTTCCTCACACCCCTCTTCGCAGCAAACGCATTTGGACACCACATATATTCTCATACTTTTGAGAATATCATCAGTTGGTATCCTCCTTTTTAGTACTTTCCATAGGAAGAAAGACACCTTGAAAGGTAGGCCTTTACACCAAATTTTTCCATACCAATCGCGACTAACTTTCTTACTTCTGAGCCTATTTAAAGCTGATTTAACTGTGAACTCTCCAGTTGGATTACCCTTCCACCAAGGCTTATCACTTATATTTTCTTGTTTGGGCTGTATAGTATTCATAATGACATTAACTCTTTCCTCCGATGTGTAACCCAACAACTTCTCCTTGTCCCAGTTCCCCTCCAACATGAAATCTTTTACTTCCAGCCCATAATCCAGCACATTTTGATCTTCCATTTGGTATAAAGGCCCCAACTTGGTCCAGTTATCAAACCAAAAATTAGAATCCCCTGATTTGATTTGCCACCAGATTTCTTGCTCCACCTTGTCACGTACCTTCATCAGGCTCCTCCATGTCAACGAAGCCCCTCTGTTGTCTGCAATTGCAGGATGCAATTTTTTGCAATATTTATTCCACATGAACTCAGCCCATAGTGATCTGCCAGCCACTCTAAAATTCCACCAAAGCTTGGCTGTGAAGGCAGTGTTCACATCATGAAGGGATCTTAAACCCAAACCCCCCTCCTCCACTGGATAACATAGATCCTCCCATTTCACCCAATGCTTTCCCATCAAACCACCACTGCCCCCCCAAAAAAAATTTGCCAGAAGCTTATGCACTTGATTTATTACTTTTTTAGGGGGGTTTGTCACTGCTAGTAGGTGCAAAGGTATAGATTGTAGAACATGCTTAATAAGGATCACCTTGCCACCAGCTGAGAGAAGTTTATTGCTCCAAGATAGTACTCTCCTTGAAATCTTTCTTACCATCTCTTCGAAATGACTAGCTTTACATCTCCCATAAAAAATTGGGCATCCCAAATAGATAAACGGAACGTTACCTTTTCTAATGCCAGTTAACTTCCTTAGTCTGATAGCTATTGCAGGAGGGGTGCTGTCATGAAGGAAAAATTGACTCTTTCCTTTATTGACCTTCTGTCCTGATACCTTCTCGTACCCACTGATTACCTTCATTATTCCAATGACAAATGATCTCTCAGCCGAGCCAAACAATATGGTATCGTCTGCATATGCCAAATGATTTATCTTTGGACTCCATTTAGGTAATCCATATCCTTTATACTGACTATCTTCTGCCAATCTGTTGAGAGATCTAGAGAGGACCTCCGCCGCTATAATGAACAAAGTTGGTGACAATGGATCCCCCTGCTTTAACCCCCTTTGAGACTTGAAAAAACCATATGACCTACCATTCACCAGCACTGAGTACCAGTTATTTGACATTATTCTCCACACCATGTCAATGATACATTCTGAGAAACCAAACCTTCTCAATACCTTTGTGATGAAAATCCACGAAACTCTATCATATGCTTTTTCCATATCCAGCTTGACTATCACATTGGTATTTTTATTTCTCTTGTTGATATCCCGTATAATTTCCTGAGCAAGGAGCACATTCTCCGCAATGTTTCTGCCTTTAACAAATCCAGACTGATTCCGGGAGATTATCTTTGGTAACACTCTTTCCATCCTTTCATGAACCGTTCTGGAAATAATTTTATTGATGAAAGAACTCAAGCTAATAGGTCGTAAATCCGCAAACGATCTCACTATTTCCTTCTTGGGGAGCAATACCAAATTTGTGTGAGTCACATATCTGGTTAACTCCTGTCCACAAAAAAAGGCCTTAACCACATTCGTTATATCCTCTCCAACAATGTCCCAGCAAACCTGGAAAAATTGACCTGTGAAACCATCAGGCCCCCCAGCACTATCTCCATTTAATTTGCACACCACAGCTTTAATTTCTTCCATCTCTGGAAGCCTGTTCATCAAAGAATTGTCTTCTTCCGTGACCAGTGAAGGAATATTCTCCAATATGGAGAAGTCAGTGTTGCAGTGCTCCTCAGTGAACAGATTTTCATAATACTGCACCGCAGCTTCTCCAATTTGGTCCTGGGTACTCCATGTAGCTCCATCCATGTCTTGAATCTCAGATATATGCAATCTCTTCCTTCTCCCTTTAACATAGGAGTGAAAGAACCTCGTATTCCTATCGCCATCCTTTAACCATCGCATGCCTGACTTCTGTTTCCAAAAATCCTCCTCAAGTTTTAGATAAATTTTCAGCTCTGCTTCGTGTTTTTTAAGATCTCTTCTGTTCTCTGGGCTTGGATCCATCTCCAGCTGCATCTCCTTCACCCGGAGTATGTCCTCCTTTGTAGCTATTTGATGAAACACATTGCCAAAAGCCGCTTTGCTCCACCTAGATAGCGCGTGTTTCACTTTTCTCAATTTCATTTGCACCACATAAAATGGATTCCCTGAAAACTCTACACACCAGTTCTCCTGGACCACTTCCTTAAATTTTTGATGTTTTGGCCAAAAATTTAAGAACTTGAAAGGCTTCCCAACCGGCTCCTGCTCTGAATTACAAATCAGCTTCAAAGGCGCATGATCTGATCCTTGTCTCACCTGATGTACCACCTCCGAGGCAGGAAACAATTCCACAAATCGGTGATTAACCAAAATTCTATCAAGTCTTTTAAATATACAATCCTCACCTACCCTCCCATTCCACCATGTGAACTTGCTTCCTGAAAATTTAAGCTCCTCTAATTCACAGCTATTGATGAAAAAGGCAAAATCCATCGCCTCTGCTTGTTCAAACTCCAGTCCACCCATCTTCTCTTCCTCATTAAGAATTACATTAAAATCACCCCCAATAATCCACGGGCAATTGCAACCCTCTTTAATTTGTGTGAGCTCGTCCCACAACTCCAATCTTTCTAAAGCACTACACCTAGCATAGATCGCAGTGATCCAAAATTCTCTGTTGTTGCAGCTGAATTTAATAGTAACTTGCTGGATCGTGTCTATCACCTCAATTACCACCCAATCATCTCTCCAGAAATACCAAATTTTCCCTGAAATGTTCACCCCCACCTGATTAAACCCCAGCTGTAATCTGTACTTTTCCACTTGAGATGGGTCCTGAAATGGCTCCATCAATGCGATAAATGAAAATTGACTTCTTCTATTTAGATCCATTAGTCTATCCAAAGAATTTTGGGTTTTGATAGACCTAATGTTCCAAAACAACATCTTTTCTTTCATTGTTCACTAGTTGATAGCTTGTCCCTACTTCTCCTTGTTTTAACTTGAAGCGGGATAGCTGACCTACCCTTCTTTGCACTGTTTCTCAAGGTCGATGTGTGCCTTGGCGATAGATCTCCAGCTTTACTAATCTCCTGGATGTTGTGCTCCAAGTCTTCATCCTTGTCGGTCTGCTGCTTTGCCCTTTTCTCTTCCTCCTCTTCTCCTCTAATCTGTGGAACATCAATTTTAACAATGGATGTGGGGCTGCTATCCCTCTCTTCCTCGATACATATTGCTTCATTACTTTGTCTCCCTGACCCCATACTGTCCCCTACTATCCCTACTGACTGTTGAAACTTTTTTGGATGAATCTGGTGCATTTCTTCTTTGTTACTTTCCACCCTTAATGTTTCTGTGCCTATCACTTTTTTACCTTTGTTGCTAGTACTTGACTTTCCTCCTAAATCTAGTTGTTGACTTTCTTTTCTCCCATCAGTATTACCTGTATCAACACAATTAGTATGTTCTTTGGATTTGTTGCCCATATCAGCCACCTCCCCTTGCAAATTCGAGTCTTCGTCCTCTAGTGCCTGATCTTGTAGTGCTGTAAAACTATTTTTAAACCTCACCCCTGTTTCGTGCCATTCTTTCCTCACCAGTGTTCCCCCTCTCTGCTTCCAGTCATCTTTTTCCTTTGCATTCTCCTTCTGCCCCTGTCCCTTGTCTCGTCCCTCCTCTTTGTCTATCAATTCCACGCCTCTGGTATGTTTCATACTAGCATAGGCAGTGTTGTGCTTTTTATCCTGATATAATTCAGGATGTAATACATAGCACTGGTGTTCATCATGTCCCTGGATCATGCATGTTTTACAATACTTCGGCATATAATCATACCTTATGTTAATCCATCTTTCAATAATAACATCCTCCGATCTCTTGACTCCTATCTTTATCCTCTTTGGGAATTCCTTTAGTAGATCGACTTCTACCTTGACTCTAGCACAACTAGGCCTCGTCTTATTTTTAGTCGCCATGTCAACCTGCAATGGTTTTCCCACAGCTCTAGCCAGTGAAAAGATCGCTTCTTCACCAAAAAAATTTGGTGGTAGAGCAGGGAAAGATATCCAAGCTACTGCTGTGGTGGTTTCTTCCTCAGCCTTAAACATCGGATCCCACTTAAAGGTCCTCATTGGGTAAGAGCTCATTCTTCCGTTAATGTAGAAAACCGGCTTCGATAGCAAGTGCACATAGTCTTCCAATAAAGATGCCCTAATTAAAACATGTCTATTGCATAGCAATCCTATTTTGCATTCCCCTTTTAACTCACATTGCTTTGGTAATATGTTTCGCAGCTCTTGTATAGGTGGTCCCCCATATGAAAATTTTCCAATCACAGCAAATTCCAGATTTTCGTTGATTATCATCTGATCAATTTCAGCCTGATCCCAGATCACCTGCGGCTCCCCATGTAGGTATGATATTGGCTTCATTGGGACTGACATCACTTGAGCTTTTGGTTGTTTAAGCAAATCGGCATAGGTTCGCACACCCCGAGGTGATTCACCCTCCTGTAAAGGAGGACCGCTGGCCAAAACGGCCATGTCCACCTATTTGAGCAACAATTTGCAACGACGGTGGAATTAATTTTCCTAGGGTTCCTCACTCAAAAATCCTTTTTCTGTATATGAATGTCTTTGACAATTTTTTGTGGGACTGAAAATGTCACTATCTCTTCCTTCTAGATCAAAATGGTAACTTTTGAAACTTTATTCATAGTAGTGATTGAAAGTTCTATAATATCAATCGTTTTAACTATTTTTCTTTTTGAAGGGATTATTGTCACTTTTTCCACTTTTTGAATGTATCATTATTTTTTATTGTTATTTATGGTTAATAATTGAATAATCGAACCAAATCAAATTGAAATCGATAACAACCAAACCTGTAAATGTATATTATAATTGGTTTGATTTAGTTTGATTTTGAGAGTTTAAAAGCTGATTAAGTTGGTTTAATTTTAATTGACCAATAACCGACTCAAATCAACTCGTGAATACCCTAACTATAAGTACTTTTTTCTTAAAAAATTTATTCCCTTTTCTAATTTGCATATCAATATCCTTTTACTATTCAATTATCAATAGATTAATAGATTTTCTTAGTTGATTGATGGTTACCCATAAACTTAAGTACATGTGCACTTTGGAGTGTACACTATTTATACGTTGCTTAGTATGTAGTTTATAAATTAAATGATCGAAAGATATTGACCTATAATTTTTTCTAAATTTTTTTATATGTCTCTCGTAATATAAAGCTGCGCCAATATATAATATCAACATATTTTTTTCAAGAGTGATACGCTCAATAATGGGATAGGGTCGAAGTGGTTATTAGTACATTATGAACTAATTAATTAATTAACTATCTTAATTAATACAAATATTATAAACTAAAGAGTTGAGCTAAGAAAGGAATACTGTTATATGATATAAATAGTTGCATTTCTTAACAAAGATTTTAGCAAGATTATCGATCTTGCTTTAATTACAAGCCACAAGAATATTTAATTACTCACTTTAATCTTGATTTCAAAATTGATTTGGTGCCTTGTGATCCTACAACTTAATTACAACAATGGGGCCTCTGGTTAATCTAATTAATAATTAGATTGGCAAAAGATTTTCTTGGATAACAACTTTGTCTCCAAATTAACAAGGATTAATGGGATTAGCTAGTGATTAGGAAGCATCAAATATAAAATTAGAAAATGAGTACTTCTTAAATCCTAAAGAGGAAATAAATGGATCAATTTTATGTATGGTAATTAACTTATGTTGTGGTGGATATGATTTCAAGTTTTCTATAAAATAATAGTCGGATGGTTATCTCTTGATTTTTTAAATTGGACATGTAATGTTGAATAAATACGTTTGAGAAAACTATTAAAAATATTCCTGAACTTGCGCAAGTTATTAGTTTCATCCCTGAACTATTGACAGTCTTAAAAACATCTTTCTACTTGACTAACTAAACTATAATACACCCTCGAATTATCATAAGTGTTAAAAACGCCGCTTAACTTCACTCTTGTTACAAAATCAGAGATGTATTTAAGTTCAATTAGTCAAATAGTATTAGCTCGTAGGAGATATCAAAAGGGTAAACTAGGAAATTCCAAGGTAATTAACTTATGTTGTGGTGGATAAGATTTCAAGTATTTCTATACAACATGTTACTTTTCTGATTTGATCAATAAAATGAATCAGTTTATAATATATGATGTTGACAACCAATATAATATTTGTTCCAACTGTCTTCAACAAAACTATAGCTCTATTTATGTTATGTAGTAGTATAAAAGCAAATTGATTAACAATAAATATTTTACTTTGTAGCTAAAGATAGGCCTCAAAGGTACCAATCAAAATAACATTATGAAGAAATGAGATAACATTTGATCCAACAAGAGAGTAATCTCCCAAGATTTCCTACCAATTAGGGACTTGTTTAATTCTGCCTCCGTTTCTTTTTAATTGTCATAATTTTCTTTTTGAGAATTAAATAAGGCTAATATTTTGAAACATATTTTTCATCGTAATGATATTACAAAAATTGCAATTTATAATACTTTTTGTATAGTTTTTGAATATCTAAATTTTGTGTTAGAATATCGAATTAAATGTAATCTAATTTAGTTTTGAAAATTTAGTCAAAGTGAATTTCGAAAATTAAAACACAATATGACAACTAAAAAGGAACAGATGGAGTACTACTTAACGAGCATAATCAAGGATTTGGTTTTTGTGAACGAAATTTAGAGGATTTATTTACAACAACAACATACCCGGTGAAATCCCACAAATGAGGTCTAGGAAGGGTAAAATGTATGCAGACCTTACCACCACCTCATAGAGATAGGGAGGCTATTTCCCTAAAGCAGAAAATACTAGATATTGAACAAAATAACTAGAGCGGAAAGCAATTTAGAGCATTTACTTATATAAAGAAAAAAAAAGTAATTAAGTGGATGTCATGGAAAATCCCAAAAGTTAACCAATGAAAGAGTTACAATACATATATATAAGGGAGTGGTCCTTGGTAAAATTTCAAACAACTTGAACTAGTTAATAGACAAGAGAATTTAAGTGCCTAATTGAAGATTTGATCATGTACTAGGAATCTTGATCAATTGATATGAAACCACACAAATAATTCAGAAAAATGAGAAGAAAAGCTGAAACATACGTATGAAAAGGTAGATAATATATATGATTAAATTACAAATTTCTATTAACAAGACCCAAGTAGTAATTATTATATATCATTTGGTACTACTTTTCTATTAATTATCAGTTCAATCACAATCTAAACTTTCTTATCAGAGTAGAAAGCAAAGTCGAGCAGTTTCGAGTGAATGGATAGTTCAAGATAGAACGAGAAAAATTGAATTTGATATTGAATCTGGTAGAATTTTTGAATTTGTCTCCCCACTTTTTAAGTTTTTCTCAATTATTGAGCAATACTTGCTTAGATGAAACGAGTAATCTAGTTATTCTTGACGTGTATGTAACATGTATTATTTGAATTAGCATAAGTTTACAAATCTAAATAACTATATCGAGTTTGAAATTTTTTTGTAGTTGACATGTTCTAAATGTTCATGCATGCCATAAATATTTGACTCTAAACAAGTAAGATGAAGCTGAATTCTTATTGTCAACCATTATTACATTAAGTTTTGAAAAGACCCTCGTCAAGATAGTCCTAAATGAAACTAGATTCTTATTCATATTATCGTCAATAATCATTACATTAAGTTTGAAAATGTCTTCATTGAGGTAGCCCTTTTATTCATACATCTCATTCTTGCTTATTATATTCTTTTCAAAAATACACACACTTAAATTTATTTTTTGTGAGAACCGTCGTAAAAAATAAGTTCTTTCTAATAGTAAAAACATGGAGAACGTAGATGAGAGTCAACATCTTGTCGAAAGTTATATTCAAGAAAATCTTCTCACTTCCTTTCACAAGATTAACACCCAAAATTGTGGATTTTTCACTCAATTTCTTTTTAGCAAATTTATTTTCCTCTTTTCTCTTGAGACAAATTACAAGATCTTTCAACGATGTTTTTTTTATATTTATACTTTAGGTAATTTTTGATATCTTTTTAGAAAAGAGACAACTTTTCAATTGGAACAACAACTTGAAATGCACCATTTATAATCATGCCTTTTGCGATAAGATCATAAAAAAGAACAAAGATTTCTTGGACTTAAGTTCCAAGATAATTATTGTCCATCAAACGAACTAGAAAATAATAAGATTTTAATCTTCAAAAAATATATATTTAGACACTTAAAATATAGTTTCCTTAAGATTGTTATTTGGTATTCAATAAAATATGAACAGTAAATACTATTAAAGAAATAATAATAGTAAAACAAGATGGAAGAATGGAAAATCGAGCCCGCTGATCACAATGTGTTTCTAAGAAAATGGTTCTTTTCAAGTATCCGAGGTTATCAAATATATTCTCCTATGATAGAATGATTTATTTCAGCAAAGTAGTGGTATCTCGAATTCACTCAGTGGTTGCAAATCACACTTGAGTTTTGATGAAGAATAAGAGTAGAAAGAAAAAACATTCATAGTTGAAAATGAGAAGAAATTCCTTTGTTTATGGCCAATAAAGATAGTGATACCTCGAATTTTGCTCAGTGTTTGCAATTCGCACTTGAGTTTTAATGAAGAAGAAGAGTAGAAAATAAAAAAAATCATAGTTGAAAATGAGAAGAAATTTCTCTATTTATGGCCAATAAAGATAGTGGTACCTAGAATTCACTCCGTGTTTGCAAATCACACTTGAATTTTAATGAAGAAGAAGAGTAGAAAATCAAAAAAATTATAGTTGAAAATGAGAAGAAATTCCTTTGTTTTTGGCCAATAAAAATAATGGTATCTCGAATTCACTCAGTGATTGCAAATTACACTTGCGTTCTAATGAAGACAAAGAGTAGAAAATTTAAAAATTCATAGTTGAAAATGAAAGAAAATTCCTTTGTTTATGGCCAATAAAGGATAGTCCGAACTAGTATTTATTGTTTCGTATCAAAAAAAGAATTGTAATCCTTCGACAAAAAAAATCATAACTCCTCAAAAACTTCACAACCCTTTGAAACACAACTCATTTTCATTCTCACTTTTTAAAACCCAACAAAGATTTCATAAATAATCATCAATTAAGAAAAATATAATAATTCTCCTATTTATTTAAATTTGACTCTAAATATACCTTTATCATTAACGAAATCCTTCAAATTTGCCTCTTAACCAAAAAAAAAAGAATAAATTTATCCTCCATTTGAATTTGAGGACCTAATATGCTCTTAAATGAAGAACTAAGGTGATCTTTATTATTTTTTCAAATCATATATGAAGAAAGTAAACAAAAAATGAAATTAAAAAAAAATAATTTCCTATGAATTAAAGAAATTCATAGGAAACTTCCTGCTCCCTTTTTGGGTTTTTATAAATTTTAAAATTACATTTTTTGGGTCCCAAAATAAAATTTGTGTAAATGGCAATATGAACGTGGCAGCCTAGTCGGCAATCGCCATTTTTTCAGTGGATAGCCCATTAGCTAATATTTAGTGGAGCATTCTAATTGAAAAAAAAAAATGAAAAGAAAAAAAATATCTGAAGGCTAATTTCAATGTACTGATAAATATAAATATTTTCTTAAAATTATCAGGTTATAGTTTTCTACAATAAAAAATATTATTTACAATTTTAGAAAATAAAATTTAAAAAATAATTTTTATGATAAGTAAAAATATAATGAAAATCTTACGCATAGAATTGAATAAGATTACTGGAATGAAAGATAGTATCGAAGTATTATATGATAGATGGATATTCATCAAAATAAAAGCTAAGTTTAATAAAATAACGATTAAATCATCAATGTTATACGATGACGAATGTTGAATTGCTAAAGTCCAATATATCTGTTAGATGAGTGTTGCAAGGTTGTAGATGGTACGATGGATGTACGAACGTGATTGTATCAGATTAGATAAGATTAAAAATGACGATATTCGTCAGAAGGTGCAAATAGTACACATTAAGAATAAAATATAAGAAGGTCAGTAATTGAGATGTGTTAGGTGTCAGCTCATAAATACAATGTTTCTGATAAAGCAAACCCCTTGCTTTGAAAAGAAAAGAAATATTTTTTTAAGCCTTCAATGGTATACTAACCATTACTTTTCCTTGTCAAAACAATCCATCTTTTTTACAAGAAAATTCACTTAAATACAACAAACTCTTGAGTCTTGACCTTTAGTGCTTAGAAGTAAATCTAGTTGATTAATTAAAATATAATATCCTTCCATTATCATAAGCCAATAGCTAAGTCCACACTTTACCCATTTTAGCCCCATAAATTTGTCCTATATAAGTTGGAACTTCAACTCATTCAACATTCAAAACCAACAAACAAAAAGGAAACAATACACATACCAAAGTCTCAACCAAAAGAAAGCTCTATGGCAACTACAACTTCCATACTATTAATTCAAGAATTCATGAACAACTTCCACAACTCAAGAAGATTACTCCGGGAGGCGGCCACCATGGCGCCGCCTCCGGCAGCAGCCGGAATCAGCCATGATCCAATTGATGATCTACCAATGGGAAATCATGTCAACTCATTTGATTCAAATGTTATAATGGTATTGGCAGTACTTGTAAGTGCCTTAATTTGTTCATTTGTGTTGAACTCCATCATAAAATGTGTCTTTAGGTGCTCTACCCTAATATTGGTTAACTCATACTCAAACCATACAAATCCTTCATCAGCCAATAAAGGGATCAAGAAAAAAGCCCTCAAGACATTTCCGGTTATAACATACACTACTGAACTGAAACATCCAGGGATCGACTTTGAATGTGTCATTTGCTTATCAGAATTCGCAGTTGGAGAGAAAGTTAAGGTTCTACCAAAGTGCAACCATGGATTTCACGTCAAGTGTATCGATAAATGGCTCAATTCACATTCTTCTTGCCCTACATGTAGACACTGCCTCATTGAAACATGTCAAAAAATTGTCAACAAGGATAGTTCTGTTACTTCAAATGCAATTTCATCAGTTCCAGCACAAGAAGTTATAATAAGGATTGAACCTCTCCAACGTGAAGGCGTTATATATAATTAACAACTAAAATTAGATAGAAAAACAGGATTATTTAGTTATTAATTGTATGTATGATGTAGAAAAATTAGCTAGCTAGCATGAGGCCAATACACCAGTGTAGCTTCCCAATGATTCATTAGTACTCTTGTAAGTGTTTATAAAAAAAAATTGAATATTGCATTTCGATTTCGTATTAAATTATGCTTCTTCCTTTTGATCGAGAGGTCCTTTTAAACTGTGACTCTCTCACTCCAGTTGCTGCTTTTAATTAAGAAAATTAAAGTTAGCCTTTAACTTTTTATAAAATATTCATGTTTCTTTTCAAAATCAATTTAACAGATTTATGCATAGTTTAGATATCCAAGAAGATCAATATGTTCCTTTAGTTACTAATCACAAGAATATATACATTAGGCTTAAACTTAATTTCTAATTACTAAGTTCTTGCCTTTTCTAGTTGAAATCTTATTACTAATTTATCAGTATCACTCTTGACTTGTCAACGCTAGAATTCAATGACCCACTATGTCTTCTGACTCAAAAGACGTGTATTATTTAAATAGTCATATTTTTATTCATTGACTTGATAAAATTATTAATCTCTCAATCTCAAGTTAATGTATAATAACATATATGTTGCAATGCTTGCTGATAATGAAATTTTTTAGTCTATAGTTTGTGTCAAGGCAACACTAAAGTGGTAAAAGTCTTTTTGAAAATGATATCTACGTATATACACTACATTGAGTTTGTGGTTTGGTGATAAAAGACACAAGAAAATCATCTGTTCAGTCCCACCACTAAAGAAAATAATCATGACTTTGATTGATCTTGTGAATCCATATCACATTTCCTGCATAAAGTATTAAGACTCGGACAATCCTCCTTCCTTTGAGTGTTTTGAGGTGTGAGTTACATTCAACACCTGATTTTAATCGGTATCAAAGTAGGATTCATTTGATCCGATATTGGAACCCCAAATTAAATTGGAGCTATGTCAAATACATACACTAAAATAATTAATTAACACAAATATATTCATATTTTTTTCATTTCACATAAAAAAAAGTCAAAAGTCATAGAAAATATACATTGACTATACATTATAACTTGTCAAAAATCATAAAAAGTATGCATTGACTATACAATATGATTTACCTATAAATGAATTACACACCATCAACTATGCAAATGATATACTCAAAAAGCTCAATATAGAATAGTTATTTATGAAATATCCGTTGACTATTCCATCTTGATTAATTCAAAATCACTTCTAAGCAAACTCAAATTTTAGATATGATATCCTGTCGATATTTTGAGTCTTTTCATATATAATTTACTCGAAACAATTCACTTTGCGGTCTGTCATTCTTTTAAATAAAACAAAGAGAAGAAGCATAGATGAAGAATAAGAAGAAAAACAATAGTAGAAGAAAAATAATGAACAAAAACTATACAACAACAACAACATACCCAGTAGAATTCTACAAGTGAAGTCTGGAGAGGATAGAATGTACGCAAACCTTACCACTACCTCATAGAAGTAGAGAGACTATTTCCTGCGAACCCTCGTCTCAAAAACCCATAAGCAGAATAAACTAGATATGATAAAAAACACATGTCAATATGTAAATACGATAGAATTAACACACATACGACAGATATAAAACACGCCTACTCCTGCTACCTTACTATACCTCTACCTAACCCTACCAACCAATTAGTCTGCTATTCTAATTCGCGACCCCCACTCCTTTCTATCTAAGATCATGTCCTCGGTTAGATCCAGTTTCGCATCATCTCTCCCGATACTTTTTCGATCTACCTCTACCCCTCTGTGTAACTCTTAAAACCAACCTCTTGCACAACTATACACAGCTAAAAGTATACAGTAACGATGGATGATCACATCCATAAAATTATACACAGCTACCCTTGGCACTAGCGAGATACTTAAGAATTCGGCCAAATCCAATAAACTTTAGTCTATATTTTATATTTGTCTAAGAAAAAATATTAAATAGATAAAGAAATTATTAGTATAAAACTCAATATCTTAAAATAATTAAAATCTCAAATATCATAAATTTCAAATTTTGACTCGATAAATCTGCTTAGCCCTTGTATTTAATTTGTATCTCTTTATATTACTATGTCCTGTCACTAAGCAGTAAGTGCACCATAAGAGATATATTTTCTGACAAGAAGTTCAAGGATTGATGTACCATGATAGTTGATTAGTTGTATTATTGACTCTTATGTGTCTTTCTCAGATATTCTTAATTAAGTCAACCATGCTTTTTTCTTTATGGAAGTGGCTATGTTATTTTGTAGCCATGAACTAAGTTAAATTAAATAATGATGATGTTGTTGCATTGAGATTTTTTTTAAGTGGATGTGAGTTAAAGAGATCTATAGGAATAACTATGAGCATTAAGTTGCAAATTAGCATGAAGAACAACTAAATTTGGCCTATTTTTTGAAAATTCTTTTTTATCTAAATACGCATCTTATTTTCTCAAAACTTACAATTTTTTTTGGTATATCTTTCCCCTCTTGAGTACATCTCTTTCCCCTTGGATACATCACTCTCCCCTTTCTAATACATCGGTATCCCCTCTCAAATACATTTATTTGTATGTTTACTGATGTATCCACATGTCCGCTGCTAATGTGTATTCGAAATTCTTTAATATTAATGGATTTTTGTAATTTGAAAAAGAGCAGGAAAATAATGTAATTAGTTCTTAATATTATGAGATTTATGTAAATTTTACTCTCTTTTTTTACCTTAGCTGAAGAATCCGCATTGCATTTATAAAATAGTCAAATGTCAAAAACACAACTAAACTATTCTTGTTATTTTTAATTTCATACCTAAAGTATCACTCATTACTCATTAGTTTAAGAGACTTAACTCTGATGTGTGTAATACCCTCTCTTTTATTTAAAGAAACATTACCACGTGACATTCCACATGGATAAAATATATTCTACCTCTAACCCTTTGCTCCATTTTATTTCCATTTTTTCTCGTTTTGTGTTAGATATATACATAAGTTTTTAGAAAAGTCTGTTTTTTCTATTTATATACTGATTATAACTGAAATAAAAATTTTGTTTAAAAAATTCTTGCGGCAAATAAAAAATATTTTCGTAAAAATATATGTATATATCTAATATAAAATGAGAAAAATAAAAGATAAAATTAAAGCAGAGGGTTAGGAGAGTGAGGTGGATATATTTAAAATACTATCTAAAAGAAAAAAATTGAAGGCGGGGCAAGGGGGTTAAGGGATGAAGTAAGTGTAGACAGTGAAATTTTATTGATCAATCCATATTAAATGTGGATTAAATTTTAAATTCATAATATATTGACCAAGTCAAAATATTGGTTAATGAGGTTGGATTAATATTTAAGTTAAAATTATATTACTTAAATAAAGTCTGAATTATATTTGGGTTAGTCCGTTAAGTTGACAAGACGAGCCAAACTCATGTTCTTCAAGCTCAAAGTCTTCTAAAATTAATTGAAGACCAAAATGCCCGCAAACCCTAACTTACAACTATATCTCCATAAGACTAGAAAGAGGAGAGAACAAGAAAAAGAGAAATACATAGAAAAGTTCTGCTCTTCCGTGGTGATCTCACAAGTCTTCCGCATACAAGGGAGTTTTGTCTCCAAGTTGTAAGCTGCAAGTTCCTATATTTTTGCAATTGTGATTAAAGCTTGGCTCCGCATTCGCAGCGAAGTTTCAACAAGTATTTTTTCGATTCAAGAACAAAGAGAAGTTCTTGAGTTGATGATCGTGAGGAGAAGAATCAAAGGATTACGTCTTTTTTATTAGATTTTATAAAGATTGTAGTTTGCACAAACTCTTGAAATACAAATGTCGTTGTTTGCCTCAATTTTTCTTTTCATGATTGTTATTTTTCAGGATTGAAACTTAGTCGCTACAGTAAAAATTCCTAATTTATCCTTATCATTAATTATAACCATTTTTCCTTTATATTTTTCTTTTTGATCGAACCAACACTTTTATTCGATAGTTCCCAACTGCCTTTTACATTGTTTTTCTCCTACATATTTCTAAATAGTGACATACATCAACTCCTTTTTAGAATAAGACTCCAGGTTTGGCTAATAATTTGCTATCTCTACCTCTGCTGCTTTAATTTTGCTCTCCTTTTATATTTTTCAGGATAATATATTTATTATCTTTAAAGGGCGATCTGGTAAAATTATTTCTAGCATTTAAAACTTTTTAAGCCTTATACCAAATTAATAGAGGGATAAGTAAAAATGAATCGAGGGAGTATTTCCGAATTTACTGTAGTGCTCAAAAATTGATATTGTGCTTTTCAAAGCTAGATATTGGTAGCTAATTAATGTGGATGGTAGATATTGGTAGCTAGAGTATATACCTTTTAGGTTCTTTTGAATGATTCTTATAACAAACTCTTATTGATTAATGGTAAATCTACTTATTAATTAAAATTAAAATATGATATCCTTCCATTATTCAAGACAAAAAAAAATTTGATCCACACTTCACCCTTGTTAGTCCCATAATTGAAGAAATTGTAATAAGGATTGAGCCTCTAGAACGTGAAAGTGTTATATCTAATTAATAATCAAAATTGGATAGAAAAAAATAGGATTATTTATTAATTTTATATGTATGATGTTGAAAAATTAGCTGGCTAGCATGAGGCCAATATTAATTAAGAAAATTAAAACTAACCTTTAACTTTATATAAAATATTCATAATTATCTTTACAAAATCAATACTTAACAGAGACACTTCCATTCATATTTGGTTTGATGCCGTCTAGTCTATAACTAAAAAGTTTTGAATTCATATGCCAGGTAGGTGATAAAATCGTATTCGATATTTCAAAAGATCATTATTTACAAACAACAAGAATATTTCAGGCTTATGTATAGGTATTGAGGGCTAGCTCACATGGTGAGTTTCCTGCCTTCCCCGGTTGAGGTGGGTGTTTCAAACTCTATCGGTAACATCGCACTAAATTTATTAGTATCACTCTGGACTTGTCAACTATAGAATACAATATAAATCCATTATGTCTTATGACTCAAACAACATGTATTATTTAGATAGTAATATTTTTCTTCACTGATTTCATAAAACAACATGTGTGAATTTATTTTTTCCAAATGAATTTTCTGGGGTCATTTTTCTCAATATATTATTATTACTATAATGAATTTTTCATCTCGACATGTCAATGTGACTCCATGAATTTGACCCTGTTAATTATTATTTCTTCTCTCTTTCATATATTTCTCTTTTTCATCTAAGAGTTGGTGTTTATATTGGCAGCATTAACATATGATTTCAGTTTGATATTTTTGATGGTTTTGTAATTGTGTGACACATCCATGGAAGCAAAAGGTCAATCTCTCATTATTTTCAACAATAATCAAACAACTTCTTTTTCATCTCTAACAAAACGATCAATAACCTTAGCGTCATCAAAACAATAGACTAATTCCTACAAGAAAACGAAATCCAGCAACATTACTGAAAAAATCAAGAAAATGGATGACTCAAAACACCTAATTTACCATGGTGTTAAAAAATGGAGTTGGGGTAAATGGGTGTCAGAAATTCGCGATCCGAGGAAAACATCAAGAATTTGGCTTGGTACTTTCGCTACAGCTGAAATGGCTGCTAGAGCACATGACATTGTTGCAATCACCATTTAAGGTCATTTAGCTTTACTCAATTTCCCTGAATTAGCCCATCAATTTCCTAAACCAGCTTCGAAATTCCCTAAAGATATTCAATCTGCAGTCGCGAAGGCTGCAACTTGTGATATTTCTCCAAGAAATTGGTACCGAACTTCTTTGAATATTGGAAGGAAGTTTGGTGTTTTTGCACCATTTAGAAATAACAATGAAGAAATTTTTCTTCAAACAACACAAAAACTAAAGGGGAAAACTTGAGAGACGCGCCTGCAAAAGGCTAATGACGTCTGTAAAGGGGTGATGGAAATCAAATCAAATTAATAGTATTGGAAAAAGACCAATATAATTTAACATTATTAAAAAAAAACTAAAATTTAAATACAACATAGTCAGCATATTTATGGTATAGTTTAATAAATTATTTATTAATTTAATAAATAAAAAAATTCTTGTAATTAAGACTCTTAAAGTAGATAATTTTGTAAATTTTCCTTCATAAAATTATGCACAACTATCCTTGGCACTAGCGAGAAGCTTATGGGTTTGGTTAAGCTTGACAATTTTGTTTCATTTTAATATTTTTCATAAAAATGCATAAAAACTATATATGCATTTAGAATTTAATAACTTCAAATAATTAAAGTTTCGAACATTTTACATGTCGTTGCATTTGTATTATATTAATATATACAAAATATAATATCATTTTGGTAAGCAATAAGTGTCACTATGTGTTTACTTAGGGTCCACACACCATGTGGAATATAGTTGTGATAAGAAGTTCAAGGAATATTCATGTACCATGATAATTGTACTCTTCACTCTTAAGCTTCTTTCTCACACATCCTTAACTAAGTCAAAATTTGAACTTTGTTACATTAATTCTGGTCATCATAATCTTCTAATTACTTTTATTCCCTATGGTCTATAGAAAATCATAAAGTACTAAATTCTAATTATAAAGTTTTGAGCAAGGTAAAACTTAAATATCATACCAACATTGTCAGATGTATGACTTAGTATATAGTTAAAATATGGATAGACATATATCAATCGATTGACAGCATCAAATTAAGGGGGAAATAGGATAATTTGCAAAAGATGAGATAAAATTAAATATCTCCTCTATGTTTGTGTCTTCTGGATCAATACCTGACTCGAGTCTCCAGTTAAACGAATTCAACATCGAGCCCAACATTACTAGAACCATTTTCAATGCTAGTGGTGAGTCAGGGCATATTCTTCGGCCAGCACCAAATATAAGCAATTTAAAAGTTTTTTCTTCGCACATTAACTTCTAAACTCAAGAATCTCTCTTATTTAAATATCAAAGGATCCTCCAATTGGAGTCTAAGACTTGAGCTTGTGGGTGCATTCTTAAGGTTTCTTTTACAATAAATTGCAAATAAAGGAGTTCAATTTTTCTATTTGTTTTCCTTTTTCAACAACTTTTGCAAGCTCAGTTTGGGCTTTTCTTATAATCTTTGGTTGCCTAAGTATTTCTATCATTGTCCATACCAAAGTGCTTGTCATTGAATCAGTACCACCAACAAATAAATCCTATAACATTTTGTAATTCTTTCAAATAATTTCAAGGGATGAATTGGGACAGATCAAAATAGATTAAGGTAATAAACCAATTATTCAAATGTCATTGAATTATTTACGTATTTTTCCAAACGACCAAAAATAATTATTGATACTAGCCAATATATATATTAATTATGTATGTATTACTTGTGTATTACAATTAATGTACAAAAAGGAATAGAAAAACATATTTTGCTGGCTATTATTTTAATGGACGTCTATGTTACATGAAATTCTCAATATTTTATATGTATCGAAGCAAATTGAATCAAAATTAGACAAATAAGTCCCGTAACAATAACATTTGTAATTCACTTAAGCAAAAATGAAAAACATTTTGAACAAGCACGTCATATTTGTGTTAACCCTGCATCGAAGACAACTAACAATACAAGAAATATCTTTTATATGATGTTGAAATTCAATAAGTAATGATTTATCTAAACCCGCTATTCAATCTTGGAAACACTGTAGTTGGAGCAAGGAGGGACTCTAGGTTCTACAAGAAAATTGCTATTGTTAAATTGTTACGTCAAGATGTATACATTTATTGTTGTATTTGTAAGAACCCTAGATATTTCATGAAAAACTATCAAGTCTAAAACATTGAGTCTAGTCAAAGAAGTATTTATAACATCCATATTTACAAGTTAGTTGAGCAGTGAACTTACGTTTTTGAGACTCATTGTATTGATACATTCTTCGGACAAGTTTGAGAAAAGCTAAAGCTGGGCAAAGTCCCAAAAAGTTAAAGAAATATTTTCGAGTAATAATGCTCTTAAAGTTATGAGCATATTAATAATATTTTGGAGTAGTATTGAGCAACAATATGTGCAAGAGTAGTAATAACTCGAATTCTAGGGTAGGGTCGTATCAATATTGTACGACTCCTCACATGCCATTGAGATGACCAAGTTTAGATGGATCCATAAGTTAAGGTTTGTCTCTTACCCTAGCAAGGTATTGGATGACTCTGGCAACATAAGCAAGACGTTGTATCATCATGAGGCTCATAGTGATGGTTGTCGGTTAGAGGAACTCCCCAAGCTAAAGTATATTATTTTCATATATATATTTATATTGAGTTGCATTATTTATGCATTAAATTAGATGTCTTATTTATATTACATTGCTTATTTTACTGAGTTGATTCTGAGTTAAGCCTTGAGTTGAGATATATTTCAAAGCAAAACATTTGAGTATTTTAATTTTCATACATTAAGTTGTTGGTGAAAATTGTAAAAAATTACAATTGACAATTGAAAAGTAAAATGAAGAAATTAAAATAAAATTCTTCAGGTTGAGACGCGGATATCTCGCCTCTTTAAGAAGATTCAAGCCCACTGTAGAAAATGTTCACCGGTCCAACAATATTCTTTTTGACTTATCCCCTCCAAGATATAACAGCCTAACCACAACGTGTAACTCAATAAATTTTTGACAAGATTTGAGTCTCAAACTCCACAAAAAAAATATCTCTCTTCAGCTAATTAAGAACTCCTTTATGGAGAAGTTAGTAGAGAAAATAAATGATCTAACGATTATATATGTTACAAAATATAATGTAGGAATAAAAAATGAAATAAAGTGAGAGTTGAATGGAGAAATAATGCTCATGGCTAACCACCTCTCTGCTACAACAACAATCCAACGTTCCTCTCCACTATTAAGGCATTAATGCCTAAGGGAATTAACACCACAAGAGAGAGTAATGAGGTAGAAAAGCCACCAGCAATGATGCCTAGTAAAGGTCCACCAACGGATTAGTTTTTTTTTAAATATTTTTTTCAAAAATTTTAAATAGATATTTTGAACTGTTTTGATTATTTAAGTTATGAGTAAATTTGAATAACTAATCTAATTGAGGGGTTGAATTGTAGTTATTTAATATTCTATATGCCTTGGTCATATATTGAAATAAAGTTAGTGGAATTAAACACTTGTAAGACAAACAAATTAGAAAGAAAAAGGTGAAACCCAGGCTCATTTTTGCTTCTTTTGAATGCATAAGATTATTGGTATATGGGGATATAATTTATATTGTTTTATTAGAAGTATTTAGTTGGGTGAGTGGGTAACAATGATCTCCAAAAGTTGCTGGCAGCGGTGCTTTATTTTTGAAGGAAATTACAGGAAAAGTTTTCATTTATAACTTTAAGGCAATGGTTAGCACATGATTAGAGAGGACAAAGATATCAATGGGGTGGGATTTAATGTTGGATTATGTGTTGGTTTCATAAGGGGCTTCGTATATATATTTCTTCAAATTTTTGTTTATTAATTACTATTTTGCTATTATAAATTAAGCATTATATGAATATATTTAAATTCATGATATTGGGAAAAGTGAGAATTAATTCTAGGCTTGAAATTTGGGGATTTAATTTTAGATGAGTTTTGGGACTGGGCTAGACATATAGTAAAATGGGTGTCATTGAACTCCTGGTGACGTGTATGTTTCGTTCTTGATAGAGAATTGTTATTTCGGGAGTTGAATTCAAGATTCGTCTGATCGGAAGAAGTGTTCGAATGCGGTTCCGACATTGAGGTAGGTTTGGCTATCATTATTTGAGATTGGGATCGAGTTATTAAATATTCTTATGTTATAATTTATGAAATGGAATCATATCATGTGTTGAGTTGAAAATTCTTATCGTGATGCCATTTGAAGGCTTTAATTGTCTAAGTGATTACTCTGAGAGCACGTGAGTCATTTTGCATTGCACAATCAAGGGTACATGTGGATAGAAAGCAATTGCATATGGTTGGCAACTTTGTGGCATGTTTAAATTCTACTATCTTTGTATTTGGAATTATGCAGTATGTACATGACCCATTATATAATAGGGACGAAATTGAATGAAGTTTTGTAGCCATAAGTTGCTGTAAGCTCCCAAATCATTGACTTTCTGCCCACTAACTTGAAACTCATTTCTATTGGCATCTCGGAAATATTTTAAAAGTTCTTAATTACTAGGCTACCTTTTTTCTTAAAGTAACAACGTAACACTAAGCATCCTCTGCTGCTGTTTGGTTTTAGATAGACTAGTTTCTTAGGGGCTTTGAGGATTTGATTAGAAGCAATATCTCAATGTGTATAGAAGGGGGTGAATATTATGGCCGTTAAACTTTGAGTACTGTGACAGTTATCACACTTATTGAATTGAATATTGTTTCAATAATTGTGTGCTAATTGCCTGCATCCTCATACTACACGTCATGATATTTTGAGAATTGTGAATTATGAAACCTACTTCTATGAGGTAGTGGTAAGGTTTGCGTATATTCTACCCTCCCCAGACCCCACTTGTAGGATTTCACTGAGTATGTTGTTGTTGTTGTTGTTGTTGTTGTGAATTGTGAAACTATTTTTTTTAAAATCCTGACCACGAGTTAGGTAGTAAGGTGGCTGATACATTGAGATTCTTATTATGAGTCCTTGACCACGAGTTAGGTAGCAAGGAATTTAATATGTTGTGATAGGGTATATTGCCTGCGAGGTCCCCATGGATCCCCTTAGTCTATGGAGCCTTAGCTTGACGGGGGTGTATACGACAGGCTGTGCGATAGTTTTGATACCACCTTGCATTGCATTGCATACCATAGATCTCATTATACTACTTGTGGTTGTTTGGACTGGCTTATTTTAGATTATATGTTTACTTTATTCACAACGTTCTATATAAATTGGCGGCACCGATGCTAGACTAGTTTTTCTGTTGCAGGTGGAAGTATTTCTAGATTATTTCATAGTTTATTAAATTTCTGATTCCCAGACGGTTAGATCTACTGGGTACATATTATGTGTACCCACCCCTACTTCTTTCTCCCCCCCACAGATTCCAGCTAGGGATTTTCGCGTGGTGGTTGATTCCTCCGAGCAGTTGATTATCCAGATCTAATGGTGAGATTCAGGGCTTCAAGTTACCATTAGATTCTATCTTAGTTGTGTAGTCTTTATTTTTATTCAAAGACTGGGATGTACTGATTTCATTAGTTTTATTATTAGATGCTCTTTACACTCGTGACACCAGGTTTTGGGATATAGTTTTATGTGGTGACTATTTATCTATTGGATTTTTATACTTCTAGAGTACTTTTATTATTGGGGTTGGAATTAAGTGGCCTTTTAGTCATCACCCTATTTTGGGTCGTGACACTATGGTAATAACACACATTTTATAATATTAAAATGTTCTTAAAATCAACAATTGCATTCATTGACTTATTAAAATAATATTCTAGTCACGGTACACTACTTTTGTTGCTGAGTTATTTTGGGTTAAGTCTTTGAGTTGAACGCTTATCTCGAGTTCTTGTTTTGGCCATTTTAAATACCGTTCATTTCACGTTCGAACACCCTTTGACACAACATCATTTTATGATGTAGATTCAGGTACCCATGATAGCAAATATTCAGTAAGACAACTTCCTGTAGCAGTTGTGTAACACTCAATTTCTTTTTAGCTAAGATCGAGCCATCCTCATATGCATATAAAATTTTACGGCATAATTCTTAATTGAAAAAAGGTTTTAAAATCAATTCTTTAGTGTGGAAATAGATTTGGAGTTGAGTTGACCTTATAAAGCTTATGCATGCATGTTAAAGTTTTCAGCTGAGTGTGTCGGGTTCGTTTGGGGACCCGCAATGGTCTTCGAGTGCTCGCCACGTCCAGGGTCTATGCTCGGGCATGACAAGTTGATGAAACCTCCTTGATTTCAGAAGGCTCCAGTTAGTTTAGTTTATGTATACTGTATAGTTAGGTAGCCATGGATCTTGTTGTGGCACCTTTTTTCTATATAGTAGAGGCTTCATGGATAGAGTTAATAAGTCAATCTAGTCTATTTATTTAGATATTTTAAGCATTATTATTATTTGTATCAAGAGATATTTTCAGATTTTCTATAAAATATGATTGAGATTCTTTGAGTTTCATCAAATGTTTTAAAGACTCATACTATAAAACTTTAGCATGCATGTTGAAGTTTTCAGATGAGTGAGTCCGCCAGAACAAGGATTTTTTGGGGGACCAACAATGATTTTCAAGTATCGACCACATCCAGAGTGTAGGCTCGAAATGTGACATATAAGCGATCGACATCAAGATTGATAAAGGAGAGAAGCGAGTAATCAACAACGAGAAATAAAAAGGAGAAAGGCGAGCAAGATCTCCATAAATAGAGGAGATATATTTGCTCAATCTCTTCATTTACACATAACTAAATATAAATACAAGTGCTTGAAATAATCAAAAAGCTTTATGAATTGACAAGTTTGTAAAAGTGAAATTTACCACCTTTATTGTCTTATTACTCATAGATTATTATTCTTCTTTATCCCTGAAAACACTGAAGCAAACCAAACTTACACTTACATTGTTGAATCCATCAATGACATATAAATTACTTGGTGCTTATTACTAGCCACAATGGCATAATTACAATCTTAATCAAGCAATATGCAACTTGAAAATAGAAAAATGCACTTAACCAAGTGGAATACAGCTAAACATGAAGACTTTAATGTACGAGGAATCTATATGATTACTTACAAAATGACAAGTCCTATAGTGGTACACTACCACAAATAAGAAACTTTTGTGGCAATTATTTAACAATAAATACGAGTATTTATAATCAGCATTTTATATAAATATTATGAAAGAATTAACGATTTTAAATGTAATGAAATTAACTCAATTATCGTTAAAATATTTTTTTGTGGCAAAAGAAATATATATTGCCACTAAATATTGTCTCTTTTATTATAGTGATAATAGAAAAACATAACTTGTTTTGTGGTTCCAAGTTGTCTACAACATGTTGTTGCTACTTTTGTTATCAATAATACGTATAATAAACTAAAATAAATGTATATGATGGTGATAACCATTTTGTTTAATCATCTATCTTCAACATATAGAAGGAGATTTATTAATTAGTACTTTAATTTGTGGCTAAAGATAGGCTTAAAAGGTACCAATCAAAATAACATAAGGTAGAAACAAGATTACATAATTTTATCCAAGCAGAAGAGTAATCTCTCAAAGATTTCCTATCAAATGGGGGATTATATAATACTTTAAGAAGCATATAATAAAGGATTTGGTTTTGTGAAAGAAATCTAGAGGTATTACTTTTAAAAGAAAGTAATTAAGTGGATGCCATGGAGAAGAGATATATGGAAAAGCCTCAAATTAAATATCAAGTATATATTCCATTATTTTGTGGTTTAAATATGCATAAGTTGAGGTCCAAAATGGGGTTTTCAGTAAAAAAATAAATTAAAAATGAAGAGAATATCAATCCAGATTATTATAATTAGAGTTGTCAATACAGGCCGACCACCCTATTCAGGCTAGCCTTTACGGGCTTTGGAATTTGACAGGCCAAGTGGGGCTGACCCCCTTTTTTATGGGCTAGAAAATAACTAGCCCAGCCCATTAGTACGTGGGCTGCGGGCCTTGCCGGGCCACACTTTTTTATTTATATATATTTTTTATAAATTTTTAAATTAAATTATAATTTAAAAATATTAAAATAAATAGCAAAGGGAAAATAGTACATATTAGTTAGTGTTACTATTACTCCTTCCATCCATCTTTACTTGTTTACTGTATTATTTTGAGATGTCCAACAATACTTGTCCACTTTATAAAGTCAAAAGATAATTTCACACTAAGTTTCTAATTTGCCCTTATCATTAATTATTGTTATTTTCTTGTTACATTTTTCAAGATATTATATTTATTATACTCAAAGGATGATTTAGTAAAATTACTCCTATTATTCATTATTTTTTAATCCATGTGTCAAGTCAATAAGGGACAAGTAAAGATGGTCAGAGGGAGTACATATTATAAAAATATAATTTGTATCTACGTTTTAATATTTAAAAATTTTAAATGAACTTTGAGTTTGAACTCTTATTTTTTTTAATTCTCTATTTAATTTTTATTTTTTAATTATTTTTAATTCGATTCACGGGTCGGCCCAACTCATATTCTAAAAGCCCCCTCACAAATCAACAGACTTATTCAGGTTGGGCTAAAAAGCCCATTTTTTAAAGGGTAATTTACACAAATACACAAATTATTTTATCAAAATTTCTAATATTCCCTACCATTTAATATAATTACAAAAATCCCTTTCTTCTAGGTTTTTCCATTTTTTTTTGATACCTAAACAAATAAGAAGTTCACTTCTTTTTTTTATGCATTTTTTTTGGTAACCCAATCAAAGTCAATCAAATAAGAATTTCACTTCCTTTTTTTATGCATTTTTTTTGGTAACCCAATCAAAGTCAATCACTTAATTAATTATTTCCCTTTCACGGTTTATTTGCAAGTAAGTTATCATTTTGAACTTGCATTGGGAAGCCAAAACTGTATTTCCCTTTTTCATGTCACTTTTTCACTCTTTTTTTATTTTTCCGCCTCTTTCACTGTCTCTTCTCTGTTTTCGTGAGTTGCACCTTCTCCATTCTCCATTTTTCTGCCATTTTTACATTGTCTGATACCAATGAGTATGAGACATGGCGTGAGTGGGACATGTGTGTGTGTGTGACATGGACTATACCAACCTGCAGGTATCAATTAAATATGGTATGATAGAGAAAACTTGCAGGTATCACAAAGTGCAGGAATCATTAGATTGGAAACATAATAGTGATACTTAACATATCTTTGCAAGTATTAAAGTGCCAGATAAAATGCAAGTATCACTACAACTAATGTGTTACATTGTCTGATACCAATGAGTGTAATACATGGTGTGAGTGAGACATGTGTGTGTGTGTGATATGGACTGATACCAACTTGCAAGTATCAATTAAACATGATATGATAGAGAAAATTTGCAGGTATCACAAAGTGCAGGAATTATTAGATTGGAAACATAATAGTGATACTTAACATATCTTTGCAAGTAATAAAGTGCCATAAAAATGCAGGTATCGCTACAACTAATGTGTGACATTGTCTGATACCAATGAGTGTAATACATGGTGTGAGTGGGACATGTGTGTGTGTGAGACATGGACTGATATCAACCTGCAGGTATCAATTAAACATGGTATGATAGAGAAAACTTGCAGGTATCACAAAGTGCAGAAAATATCACACTGGAAACATAATAGTGATAATTGATTTCGACATAAAGCTTCACACCCATGTCATTGTGAATCGTTATTGGTGATGAATTGCCATCAACAACGTATTGAATCACAATTTCTATCCTCTGCTCATCAATACCCAACTCCGCAACAATGGCCGAACGCAGATTACTATAAGAAATTTTATCGCCAACTATGACGCAATCACTTTTGTATCCAGTGTATATCACATCAGATTCCCATCTTCCCAAATGACGAATCAAAATCGAAATATTTATTTCGGTTGAAAAACTTCTCAACAATGGCAGAAATGCGTTTTTTTTTGTGTTCGATTTTTTTTTTTAAATAATGAATCTGGTTCAGTGTTTTTGTTTGAGAATTTTTTGGGATTGCTTATTATTCAGAAGTACAATCGACGTCAATTAAGGAATCAGATCACAGGATCTGTTACAATTCCTTAATTAACGTAACTGTTTTCATATTTGACAATTATTTTTAGGTATCATCCGAATTTTTCTAGGTATCGTTGTTCACTGCGTGTGTATCAAAGTTCACAGAAAGTTGGTATTATTAGTGATTTTGATAAATGTCGGTATTTTTTGGTATTTCCTTCAATCAGTTTGGTATTTATCAAATTTATACTTTTTTAAATGGGATAAAAAAATCATAGCTCAACCCTGCTAAATCACGGGTTAAGTCAGGGCCGGCCCAACGAACCTAGCCCATATTGACGATTCTAATTATAACGGGGCAAAAGTAAATATTTCGTAAATTAGTAAGGGTGACTCAGAAAATTTGTATTTATTTTTTTTTTTTTTAAAAAAAATTGCTTCATTTGTGACAAAAGATAAAAGTTTTCACTAATCATAGCCCAAAGATGTGTGACAGTTTAGTAATGGTGAAGAACATCGGACAAAAATAAACAATTTAAGTCAATTGCAAACGATTTCTGTATAAATTAAACAAACAAATAAATAATTCTGACTTTTCATTCTAATTATTGTTTTAATATTTACTGAAGAAAAAAAATACTAAATACTCATTTATTTTTATTAAGATTAAAATATCTGAATCTAAATATATATTTAAAAATTAAGATATGCATTAAAAATTAAATGTCTGAATTTGTATTCACATGTAAATACTAAGATGTATTATGTTTAACTGTTCAAACCTTATATTTTTTAATTTCAATTCTATTTCTCGTGTACATCATCAGTGGCTTGTGTTGATTAACTCAAAATTCATATTAAGCAAATTTATTTGGGTTGGATTTGAATTTCAGTTTTTTGAATCTGAATATTATAAAATTGAATTTAAAATTTTTTTATTTTTGTTAGGATCGACAAGAATCAGGTGTTATGCGGAAGCTAGCAAAGCAAACCTTGAAAGACCGTGAGCATGAAGATAAGCGAGAAACATTCCATAAAGAGATACGAGTATTTAATTAACGTGGTTTGGTTAACCAAACTACATGTACAAGAGGAGACGACCAATCTACTGTATAAATATGAGAGTACAAAATATCACGTCTCACAGTTTCTCCCCCACCCCAGACTCTCAATTCCCCTAGGAGTATACAGTAGATATTACCAAACTAAAAGGAATGAGTCTATAAATAAGAAATTCAGTATAAATGTCCAACAATATCCCATTCAAATTGCGTAAGCATCTACCCTTACTACCATTATGGGTTAGATCTAAAAGGTAAAATATCAAACAACTTAGAACTATTGTATCACTAGGGAACTCAAAGTGCCTAACTTAAGATTTGGTTCATATACTTAGAATCTTGAATTGACACAAAAAGACATGTATAGTGTTCAAAAAGAGAAAAAGTTAGATGCAAAAGGTAACCAATACTTGATTTACAAATTTATATTTACAATATCCAACAAGAACTTTTTATACCATTTACATATGTTGCCACTTTTTCTATTAATATATAATATAATATATAATGTGATCTGCATTCATTTATGTCAAATTTAGGAATAATCATAATAGAGAGATATTTTTAACATTGTCAATAATTTTAAAGCGAAATTAATAATTTATGCCATGTGTAAGAATATTTTCAATACTTCTATCTAACAGATCAGATACTCTATCCATATAATTTCAATTAGAATTAGGTTTTGTATGTGAGTGAATACATTTTATTTTGCTAGGTTTTTACGACCGAAAGGCAATTGAGATAGTGTAAGAATTAATTATTAGAAGTTTGCAATTTGCCATGTTACTAAAACTTCCTGCTCCCTTTGTTGGGGTTTAGGGTCCCAAATAGGATTTGTTTGGAGATTTGGTTCATTAATCATTTTATTATTATTCTTAGTAAATAATAATAATAACCATGTGGCAGCCTATTAATTAGACAATTAGCAATGGAGATGGCCTGGCTATTTCTTGAGTGGGTGGCCTATTATTTTATTCCAATTGTCTAAGTGGAGTATCCAGATAATAGATTGAAAAAAAGTTCAATTATTTTAAAAGATATTGAATTTTTTATTGATTTTTTTCATCCAAATATCATTAAAGAGAAGTTTTTAGATGTGTTTTTCTAATTTTTGCAACATTTAGAAAACGTTTATGTAAATACTAGTATGGTGTACGTGCTTTGGACGTATGTGTTGTATTAATCTAAGAATTATATATAAATAGTATTTGCGATTAAAATAAATACAATATTCATATAAACAAAATTAAATAAATACTATTAATTTGGTGCAATAGTTTAATCTAATCCAAAGATGAGAAAATCAATTTAATTATTTATAGTATAGAGATATATTAAGAGTTTATCAATAGATAAGGTAATAATTTGGAGTTCAATAGTAGGAGTTAAATAATTAATTGATTAAAATTTAATGTTAAAAATAATTCCGAATATAAAAGGAGTAGTTTAATGTTTCAACATAATTTCAATTATTTTTTCCTTTTTAAATTTGCAATATCACATACTTTTATTAACAAAGCATTTAATAACCAAAATTTAGTTAATTTTAAAGTCTTAAATATTAGAAAAATGTCACGCCCCGGGAGGGTACCCTGGGCGTGGCCGGCACTCAGAGACTATTTCTAGCCCCTGAGCGAACCACTTAGCCTCCTCACATCATTCAACATCAAGATAGCGGAAGTAACATCAAAGGAATACCTTAAATAAGGGCCCAATGGCCAACATCAATCTCAACATCAACTAAGTAAGGGAAATATTACTCAGTTCAAAAGGAAACATCTGCATCAATCCTCGACATCATGTCTACAAAGCCTCTAATTCTAACTCGACTGTCTAAGAGTAGTACCGTGACATGCCATGGCGACCAGACTCAATGAATAAAGAAAAAAACATAAGTAGAAGGGTTTCCTCCGGAAAGCAAGGAGGCTCACCAACTCAGAACTCGAACTCTGCGGCTTCAACGGTGCGTCTGCTGAAGTCCTCTAACTCCTGTATCTGCATCATAAAACGATGCAGCGCCAAATGGCGTCAGTACGTGGAATGTACTGGCATGTAAAATAGCTGAATAATAGGGTAAGTACACAGCATAAAGAAACATCAACTCAACATCGTATTCCATCAGAATGTCAGTGTCTATCTAAGGCAAGAGATTAGAATAGACAGTGGACTCATCAACCTCTCATCTCCACATCGTCATCACATCAAAGGGACATCACATCGACTCAGGGAAACATCAACATCGTCTCAAGGGACATCAACATCGACTCAAGGGAACATCACATCGACTCAAGGGAACATCACATCGACTCAAGGGAACATCACATCGACTCAAGGGAACATCACATCGACTCAAGGGAACATCACATCGACTCAACATCACATCAACATCAGAGTTCTATCAAAGGAACCTAACTGGGAGTTTCTCTAACCGACAACCATCACTTATGAGCCAGTGATGATACAACGAAGCGATGCCGTTGCCACATCCATCCAATACCCTGCCCGGGGTAAAGGACATCACATCAGTGGATCCACAAAAAACATCAAACATCAGTCCTCTTTTGGGACAAGATAGGAGCCATCCGCATTGCGGTTCAATCCTCTCTTCCTACGCGGGCCACGTAGTTAATGGGTTTGAGTGGGACTCACTCTCTACCCATTTCGGTGCTCAATACTCCTCCCAGAACTCGACATGCTCATAAAACATCATCATCATCAGTCCCATAGGGACATAATACATCATCATCAGTCACATAAGGACATGATATAATACCTCAACATCAACATCGGTCCCAGAGGGACATAGTACATCATCTCAACATCAACATCAGTCCCATGGGGACATATTATAAAACCTCAACATCAACATCGGTCCCAGAGGGACATAGTACCTCACCTCATAACATCAACATCAACATCATAGACTCAAGATACTCTTTTAGAAATTAAACTTCCCATTTTAAGACATCATAAAACGTCATTCTCATCAACATCATCATCAAGACTCTCATCAAATGTGAAACACAATCACAACATCACAACATCATCATCGTCAAGGCTCTAGACTCATCCCTAAGTTCATTATGCATGCTTTTCAAATAATCATGTAAGGTTATGCAAAATCTCATGAAAAATGTTAACTTCAAGAAAACAAATAGTATGATGATCATCAACTTAGAAAACATGTAATTTCAAATCAATTTTTCAATGAAAAACTCTCAAATATTCATGCACACATACTCTTCAACCATCAACTCATCTTTGACCTCTATGGGGCACATGAGAGAACAAACTCATGCTTTTAGTTTAGCCTTACATACCTGGAAAGTTTTGCTAACACAAGGAAGCACACCCTCCTCTTGATCTCCTCAATCCTCCCTTCCTTCAAGCCCTACCTTAGGTGACTCTTAGGAAGAACGCTTAGAATTTAGGTTTTTGAAACCCTTTTCTTCGAAAACTGACCTTAATTAGGCGTAGGGGGACGTTTAGAATAATTAGGAATGGACTAAATTGCCCTCCATAATTTAAAAGAATTACTCCCCCGTCTGAGATAACACAGTCCGCGACGCGGACCTGTCGCGGACAGTGTATTTTCGGAAACTCAACTCCATCGAAAATTTTACGAAAAAGATAAGTGTGTCTCCGCGACCAGTCCGCGACGCGGTTCCGTCGCGGAGGCTCACTGTTTTTCGTTTTGGAACGAAAAATTATCTTTTGACTCGGTTGCTCTAAAATTCGACCGAGACCCTCTTCCCACTCCATTTTCAGTGCTGATCACGAATCCACTCTCGGATTTTCAATCCGAGCATTGGAAGACGCGTTTTACGAGCACCTCTCCTCTAGGGGTATTTTAGTAATTAGCGGGGCATTACATTATCTCCCCCTTGGGATCATTCGTCCTCGAATGATGAGTAGGAACGACATTTAGCACGAATAAACTCAAGACTCACCTCGATACTCGCTCAATAACATCATTACTTCGACTTCTCATCAACCTCATTAATCATATATTGAGACATCAATTTTTATAAACATCACGTCATGGTATTAACATCAATTTTCATACAGGTAAAAATGTTACCTTCGACACTTTCATCAACCTCGAGCACGAACAGGTGCGGGTATTTTGCTTTCATCTTTTCCTCAGCTTCCCATGTGGCTTCCTCAACGAATTGATTCCTCCACAGGACTTTGACAGAAGCTATCTCCTTGTTCCTCAGCCTGCGAACCTGTCGATCAAGGATCTGGACTGGGATTTCCTCATAAGACAAACTATCTCTAACTCCCGTGCTCTCCACAGGAATTGCCAAGGCTGGATCTCCCAAACACTTCTTCAACATCGAAACATGGAACACCGGATGGATTCCATCTAACTCAGAGGGTAACTCTAGCTCGTAGGCGACCTTCCCAATTCTTCGCACAATCTGGTATGGGCCAATATAACGAGGACTTAATTTCCCCTTTTTCCCAAACCTCATGACACCCTTCATGGGTGATACCTTCAAGTAAACCCAATCGCTCACCTCAAACTCTAGGTCTCTCCTCCTCACATCTGTGTAAGATTTCTGACGGCTTTGGGCAGTCTTCAATCTTTCCCGAATAATTTTCACCTTCTCTAAGGACTGGTGAACCAGGTCAGGACCAATCAACTCAGCCTCTCCAATCTCAAACCACCCTACTGGTGATCTACATCTCCTCCCATACAAGGCCTCATAAGGAGCCATCTGAATACTCGCATGATAACTATTGTTATATGCGAATTCTATCAATGGTAAATGATCATCCCAATTTCCTTTGAAATCAAGGACGCATGCTCTCAACATGTCCTCCACCGTCTGAATAGTGCGCTCTGCCTGACCATCTGTCTGTGGGTGAAAAGCTGTGCTCAAATTCACTTTGGTACCCAATCCTTTCTGGAAGGACTTCCAGAAATGAGAAGTAAATTGGGCTCCTCTGTCCGAGATAATGGACAAGGGAACTCCATGCAACCTCACGATCTCTTGAATATACATCTTGGCATAATCCTCTGCAGTGTTAGTCGTCTTGACTGCCAGGAAATGCGCTGACTTCGTCATTCTGTCCACAATCACCCATATGGAATCA
Source organism: Solanum rostratum (assembly GCA_029948455.1). Classification (NCBI taxonomy): domain Eukaryota; kingdom Viridiplantae; phylum Streptophyta; class Magnoliopsida; order Solanales; family Solanaceae; genus Solanum; species Solanum rostratum. Next base: position 6,753,803 of record CM057053.1, on the reverse strand, counting down.
TGCTGTCTCCGGGATTTCGGTAGCCCAGTGATGAAATCCATGTTAATCATCTCCCACTTCCATTCTGGAATCTCAAAGTTTTGGGCTAAGCCAATTGGCCTTTGATGCTCAACCTTTACTTGTTGGCAATTTGAACACCTTGAAACAAACTCCGCAATATCTCGCTTCATCCCACTCCACCAATAGACCTCTCTCAAATCGTGATACATCTTAGTGGAGCCTGGGTGAATGGAGTATTTAGTATTATGGGCCTCAGCTAGAATCCTCTCTCGGACACCATCAACATCAGGGACACACAGTCTACTCTGGTACCTCAATACACCATCTCCCCCTTTGGAGAAGACCATCACCTTTTGCTTCTGAACATCCTCCTTCAATTGGAGTATCACAGGATCTCGGTCCTGCTTCTCTTTTACCTCTGTCACTAGGGACGATGCAGACCCATTCCGCACACTAATTCCTCCCTCGTCGTTCTCCTCAAGCTGGACTCCCAATCGAGCCAACCTATGCACTTCCTTTACTAACTCCTTCTTCTCCTCCTCAACATGGGCAGTGCTACCCATAGACAACCTGCTAAGAGCATCAGCAACAACATTAGCTTTACCTGGGTGGTACATGATGCTCATGTCGTAGTCCTTGAGCAATTCCAACCATCTTCTCTGTCGCAGGTTAAGCTCTTTCTGACTGAAGACATACTGCAAGCTCTTGTGATCCGTAAACACGTCCACATGCACTCCATACAAGTAGTGGCGCCAGATTTTAAGTGCGAACACCACTGCTGCCAACTCAAGGTCATGGGTCGGATAGTTCTTCTCATGGGCCTTAAGCTGCCTGGAAGCATAAGCCACCACTTTACCTCTTTGCATTAACACACATCCCAATCCAACTCTTGACGCATCACAGTATACCACAAAACCTTCCGTCCCATCAGGCAAGGTCAATACAGGTGCAGTAGTCAACCTAACCTTTAGCTCTTGGAAGCTCTTCTCGCATTCTTCAGACCACTCAAACTTGACCTTTTTCTGGGTCAGTTTAGTCAATGGGGCGGATAGGGAAGAAAATCCTTCAACAAATTTGCGGTAGTAGCCTGCCAAGCCCAAGAAACTCCTTATGTCCGTCGGAGAGGTCGGTCTTGGCCAGTTGGCAACCGCTTCAATCTTCTGACCATCTACTCGAATCCCATCACCGGATACCACATGGCCTAAGAAAGCCACTGATTTGAGCCAGAACTCACATTTGGAAAATTTCGCATACAACTCCTGATCCTTAAGAGTTTGAAGGACAACTCTAAGATGTTCAGCATGTTCTTCCTCATCCCTCGAATATACCCAGATATCATCAATGAACACTATCACGAACATATCAAGGTAGGGTTTGAACACCCTATTCATCAAATCCATAAAAGCTGCTGGCGCATTCGTCAATCCAAAGGACATGACCAAGAACTCAAAATGGCCATATCTAGTCCTGAAAGCTGTCTTTGGAATATCACATTCTCTCACCTTCAACTGATGGTAACCTGATCTGAGGTCTATCTTCGAAAAGCATGAAGCACCTTGAAGTTGGTCAAACAAGTCATCTATCCTAGGAAGAGGATACTTATTCTTGACTGTGACCTTGTTCAATTGCCTATAGTCTATGCACATTCTTAGTGACCCATCCTTCTTTCGTACAAACAGAACGGGAGCACCCCAAGGAGAAACACTGGGTCTAATAAAACCCTTCTCTAACAGATCTTTCAACTGCTCCTTCAACTCTTTCAACTCTGCAGGGGCCATCCTATATGGTGGAATAGAAATAGGCTGCGTCTCAGGAAGTACATCAATACCGAAGTCGATCTCCCTATCAGGAGGGACTCCAGGTAAATCCTCAGGGAACACCTCAGGGAACTCATTTACAATCGGGACAGACTCAAAAGTAGGGGACTCCACATCATCAGACTTAACTCGTACAAGGTGATAAATACACCCCTTAGAGATTAACTTCCTCGCCTTCAGGTAAGAAATAAACTTACCCTTGGGTGCAACATAACCTCCCCTCCACTCTAGGACCGGTTCGTTAGGAAATCGAAACTTAACAACTCGGGTCCTACAATCTATGGATGCATGGCACGCATGGAGCCAATCCATACCAAGAATCACATCAAAGTCAACCATCTCTAACTCCACCAAATTGGCCAAAGTATCCCTATGACAGATGGACACTATACAATCTCTATAGATTCTCTTAGCCAAAATTGACTCACCAGTAGGAGTCGATACTGAAAAAGGCTCAAGCAAACACTCCGGAATAATCTCAAATTTATGGGCCACATAGGGCGTCACAAAAGATAAGGTGGCACCTGGGTCAAGTAGTGCATAACAATCATAAGAAAAGATTCGGAGCATACCCGTAACAACATCTGGAGCAACCTCTTGATCCTGTCGATTACCCATCGCATACAGGCGATTTGTCCCGCTTCCAGCATTAGCAGTAGTTGCCTTCTGACGATTGCCCTCAGGGGGCGCTGTAGAAGACTGAGCTTTATTTCCTCTGTCGCTCCACCTCTGAGTCCTCGTAGGACACTCACTCTGAAAATGGCCAGGTCGCCCACATGTGAAGCAATTATTAGTGCCCTCACGGCACGCACCAAGATGCAGTTTGCCACACCTGCCACAGGGTGGCATTCCTCTCGGACCCTGAGCAACACTGGCTTGGGACTGAGGTCCCTGTGCTCTGAAATTCTGATACCCATAGGATCGCTGATCATACCTGTTTTGCTGAACAGGTGCACTCGCCATCGACGGTGCATGGCTAGAAGACCTCTTTTGAAAGAATGTCCTATCACCTTTCTTCTGCTTCTGCTGATTAGGCTCATGCCCTTCCGATTTGGCTCTCTTCTTCTGTTGTTCTTCCCTGTCCCTCTTCTTGTCCTCCTCAGTCTGTTGGGCGTAGACCATAAGTCTAGCGATATCCATATCTGGAATTAGCAATGCTGCCTTACACTCCCTTTTCACGTGTCTGCCCAATCCAGACACATATTTCCTCATTCTTGCCCTCATATCAAGGACCATCTCTGGAGCATATCTGGACAGTTGGATGAACTTCAAGTTGTACTCCTTGACCGTCAGTTCCTCTTGTTTCAGATTCACAAACTCTTCGACCTTCGCCTCCCTCAACTCTTGGGGAAAGAAGTGATCAAGAAAGGCACTCTCAAACTCCTCCCACTCAGCAGGCTCTGCATCCTCACCTCTAACATCCTCCCACTGGTTATACCAGACATTAGCAACATCCTTAAGTTGATAAGAGACCAGCTCGACTCCCTCCACCTCAGTTGCATGCATAGCCCTCAAAATCTTACGCATCTCATCAATGAAGTTCCGTGGGTCCTCCTCAACCTTTGACCCCGTATAGACCGGCGGGTTCATCCTCAGGAAATCTCTGAGCCTGGTTGCAGCCGTAGACTCTTGAGAACTGGAGCTAGGGGCCTGGGGACCACGACTGCTACTCTGAGAGGCTACTAACTGGGTGAGCATAGCAATAGCTCCCCTGAAGTCCGCTTCCGAAGTGGGGGCTGACTGAACCGGAGGTGCTGGTGGAGCCTCAGTAGTTCCAGCAGGTCGTCCCCGTCTCCTTGTCTCATGCTGACGAGGGGCCTCTGGTAAGGGACTCTCAGTATTAGGGACTGAGGCATCCCTTTGAGCAGCTGTGCGTTTTGGAGGCATTATCTGCAAACGCGTAACGCACGAATTAGAAAAGGGGTTCTCATAGAGCCAAGCTTTATCGCACGACATCAGAACATCAAAGAAGGGTAACCATTTCCTAAATGCCCTGTAGCATCCTGTTTATGAAGTGTGGTGCACAACACACGCATAAACGAGACTCTACTAGACACGGCTTCGTAGACTCCCTAGGACTCTTGAACTCTGTGCTCTGATACCAAGTTTGTCACGCCCCGGGAGGGTACCCTGGGCGTGGCCGGCACTCAGAGACTATTTCTAGCCCCTGAGCGAACCACTTAGCCTCCTCACATCATTCAACATCAAGATAGCGGAAGTAACATCAAAGGAATACCTTAAATAAGGGCCCAATGGCCAACATCAATCTCAACATCAACTAAGTAAGGGAAATATTACTCAGTTCAAAAGGAAACATCTGCATCAATCCTCGACATCATGTCTACAAAGCCTCTAATTCTAACTCGACTGTCTAAGAGTAGTACCGTGACATGCCATGGCGACCAGACTCAATGAATAAAGAAAAAAACATAAGTAGAAGGGTTTCCTCCGGAAAGCAAGGAGGCTCACCAACTCAGAACTCGAACTCTGCGGCTTCAACGGTGCGTCTGCTGAAGTCCTCTAACTCCTGTATCTGCATCATAAAACGATGCAGCGCCAAATGGCGTCAGTACGTGGAATGTACTGGCATGTAAAATAGCTGAATAATAGGGTAAGTACACAGCATAAAGAAACATCAACTCAACATCGTATTCCATCAGAATGTCAGTGTCTATCTAAGGCAAGAGATTAGAATAGACAGTGGACTCATCAACCTCTCATCTCCACATCGTCATCACATCAAAGGGACATCACATCGACTCAGGGAAACATCAACATCGTCTCAAGGGACATCAACATCGACTCAAGGGAACATCACATCGACTCAAGGGAACATCACATCGACTCAAGGGAACATCACATCGACTCAAGGGAACATCACATCGACTCAAGGGAACATCACATCGACTCAACATCACATCAACATCAGAGTTCTATCAAAGGAACCTAACTGGGAGTTTCTCTAACCGACAACCATCACTTATGAGCCAGTGATGATACAACGAAGCGATGCCGTTGCCACATCCATCCAATACCCTGCCCGGGGTAAAGGACATCACATCAGTGGATCCACAAAAAACATCAAACATCAGTCCTCTTTTGGGACAAGATAGGAGCCATCCGCATTGCGGTTCAATCCTCTCTTCCTACGCGGGCCACGTAGTTAATGGGTTTGAGTGGGACTCACTCTCTACCCATTTCGGTGCTCAATACTCCTCCCAGAACTCGACATGCTCATAAAACATCATCATCATCAGTCCCATAGGGACATAATACATCATCATCAGTCACATAAGGACATGATATAATACCTCAACATCAACATCGGTCCCAGAGGGACATAGTACATCATCTCAACATCAACATCAGTCCCATGGGGACATATTATAAAACCTCAACATCAACATCGGTCCCAGAGGGACATAGTACCTCACCTCATAACATCAACATCAACATCATAGACTCAAGATACTCTTTTAGAAATTAAACTTCCCATTTTAAGACATCATAAAACGTCATTCTCATCAACATCATCATCAAGACTCTCATCAAATGTGAAACACAATCACAACATCACAACATCATCATCGTCAAGGCTCTAGACTCATCCCTAAGTTCATTATGCATGCTTTTCAAATAATCATGTAAGGTTATGCAAAATCTCATGAAAAATGTTAACTTCAAGAAAACAAATAGTATGATGATCATCAACTTAGAAAACATGTAATTTCAAATCAATTTTTCAATGAAAAACTCTCAAATATTCATGCACACATACTCTTCAACCATCAACTCATCTTTGACCTCTATGGGGCACATGAGAGAACAAACTCATGCTTTTAGTTTAGCCTTACATACCTGGAAAGTTTTGCTAACACAAGGAAGCACACCCTCCTCTTGATCTCCTCAATCCTCCCTTCCTTCAAGCCCTACCTTAGGTGACTCTTAGGAAGAACGCTTAGAATTTAGGTTTTTGAAACCCTTTTCTTCGAAAACTGACCTTAATTAGGCGTAGGGGGACGTTTAGAATAATTAGGAATGGACTAAATTGCCCTCCATAATTTAAAAGAATTACTCCCCCGTCTGAGATAACACAGTCCGCGACGCGGACCTGTCGCGGACAGTGTATTTTCGGAAACTCAACTCCGTCGAAAATTTTACGAAAAAGATAAGTGTGTCTCCGCGACCAGTCCGCGACGCGGTTCCGTCGCGGAGGCTCACTGTTTTTCGTTTTGGAACGAAAAATTATCTTTTGACTCGGTTGCTCTAAAATTCGACCGAGACCCTCTTCCCACTCCATTTTCAGTGCTGATCACGAATCCACTCTCGGATTTTCAATCCGAGCATTGGAAGACGCGTTTTACGAGCACCTCTCCTCTAGGGGTATTTTAGTAATTAGCGGGGCATTACAAAAAATAATAATATATTTTTCCCTTCATATCCTAGACAATTATCTATATAGAATAGTCTTAAATCCATTATGAATTCTAAATATAAATAAATTCTTATTCAAGAGCGAATCTTGAAATTAAATAAATAAAAGATAAAATAATAAATTTTAAAAAATAGTGAAAAGACAATTTTGCCTAAAGCAGGCAATTTTAACGAAGGGCAAAAATTCAAACAACATTTATAAGGACTTTCACGCTTTTAATATATAGTATAGATAAGTAATTCTTCTTTAATTAAGTAGCCAAATATTCTTGAGAAAATTTAAAAATCAGCGCATGATCCAACTTCAACAAAATTTACCAAAAATATTTGCTAAAAATAACTTGCCAAAAATATTTGAGAACTTAGGCCGAAACGCTTACTTAATTACTTAATAACTTTGTCCAAACAGTGTCACTTTTCCAAAGAGGAAAGTTGATAGTTCTAAAAAGTTAAGACGGGCTTCACTTGCTCACCACAAATTCTTTATAGTGCTTAAATGTTAATCTATTTAATTGATACTATGATTTGGAACTCTAAAATATATTTCTTTAACAAAATAAATAATATATTTTTTACATTATTAAGACTCAAAAGTTAATCACACTTTACACCTATTCATCCTATACATTATGGTCCTATATAAAGCAATTGGTATCCAATTCATTCAACACCACCAACAACAAAGAAAACACACATACAAACTCTCTCAATTACCAAATGTCAAGTATAACTTCCACTTTATTAATTCAAGATTTCATGGACAACTTCCACTACTCAAGAAGATTACTCCGACAATCCACCATGCCGTCGCCACCGGCAGCCGGAATCAGCCATAATACAACTAATCACTCACCACTTGGTCATAGTGTCAACACATTTGATGCAAATGTTATTATGGTCTTGGCTGTACTTGTATGTGCCTTAATTTGTTCATTTGTCTTGAATTTCATCATAAAATGTGTGTGTAGTTGCTCCACCCTAATATTGGCTGACTCATCCTTAAACCACACAAATAACAACCCTTCCTCAACAAAATTAGCCAATAGAGGGATCAAGAAAAAAGCCCTCAAGACATTTCCAGTTGTAACATACACTACTGAACTGAAACATCCAGGAATCGACTCTGAATGTGTCATTTGCTTATCAGAATTCGGAGCTGGAGACAAAATCAAGGTTTTACCAAAGTGCAACCATGGATTCCATGTTCGATGTATCGATAAATGGCTCAATTCTCACTCTTCATGTCCTACTTGTAGGCACTGTCTTATTGAAACTTGCCAAAAAATTGCTCCAAGTTCATCAACTCCAGTACAAGAAGTTATAATAAGGATTGAACCTCTCCAACGTGAAGATGTAATATCTAACAATCAACATTAGGTGGAATTAGTAGCAGACAAACTCAATTAGATTAGAAACTTAATTAGCTTTTAAGTTGATATATATAGAGTTTAATTCTTTCTTGTCTTTTTGGAAAAGTTTTGACTAGCTATAGTCTTGCAAGTGTATAAATTAAATTTTGTTCTTATTTTTTTTAATCAAGTTCATGCTTCTTGTCAAAGAAAAGGCTATTTCCTTAATTTGGGGTATTATTAAAGTAATATGTGTACTACTTCCTCCGCCCTGTACTAAAAGTAGATGTCTAACAATACTTGTCCTCTTTATGAAATCAAAAGATAATTTTACACTTACGAGAACTAAAACATGGCCGACACACGACTCCATGTTAGGGTCTCAGATCTGTCACGACCCGGGGTCGGGGTCTAGATGTGACACGGCGAATGGGGACCCGAAAGCCCCCAAACAAGCCTCAAATTTGCAGAAAATTAAAGACAGGATTAAAGAGAACATTCTTAAAACCAAAAAGGGGAGGACATATTCCATAGACAACAAAATGAGAAGTTTATACAATTGTCCAATAAGTGCCTCTAATCATGGAACGGGGGCCGGGACAAGTTCCGGGCTCACCCTCAGTCAAAATACATACATAGATGAGGTGTACAAAAATCAAGAGTATGCCCTCGAAAGACGGGGCTCACCACAAAATATCTAGGAAGGGATAAGCTACGCGTCCGGCTGATACTGCTCAAACTGCTCGGTCCCTGCATGGTAAAGTCATGCAGGCATAGAGTATGCGTTAGTACGTTGAATGTACTAAGTATGTGGGTATGCAATGCACGTGACTTACCGAACCTGCGTCATCATGTTAAGTGGCAAGGGCACATAGTATACAAGGAATATATATAAACAATAGAAATTTAATATACAAGATGCCATGAAATGTGTGATGCGTGCAATGCGATAGTGCTCCTATATAACGGGGATGGACTATAACCGACAAACCAAATCCATGCGAGCTATTACACGAATTGGACCGATTGGGACCTCCCACCGGTAGGGAGAAGATTACTTGCCAAGGGTAATCTACATCACACCTTACGGAACACACCATTTCGGGGATGGTCACCTTCCTTACGGAAATCACCATTTCGGAAGGATTTACAGAATCAAGACAAATCATAGTCAAGTACAGATAGACGAATATCCTCCGTCTCTATGTAGGCACATAGTTCAAGGAAAGGGAGAGGGACCTTGGGGATATCCCTAACGCCCCCAATCCATCGGTGCTAAGTCTTACACATCCCACAAGAATACTTATATAATATGCTTCAAGAGAGAGAGAGTCAAGTGCAAATTCGTAACGTTCAAGACATAATTGGGCTCAACGCCGATTTACAAGATCATATTCAAGATGTTAATGCAAGGAATAGCTCATCTACAAGTACAAGATGGTGCAAGCACCCAAGATTCTCAAGAGCCAAGATTATAGACATACCGGTGATCACCTTATTGTCATATCCCATGTCTTACCAAAATTCACATTATAATTCCCCTTTGGGGCAAAATTGGGTTTAACCCCACAATTCCGGAAATTTCCATGTAAAATGTCATGTATGTAATGCAATACATAGTGTAAGAATGGCATGGGTAATGTAGAGTATACCAAAACAAGATACAATATAAGACTAGAAATTCAATTAAAAATTCAAGGAAATGGTAGTACATATCACCCATGCAAAATAACACATTTAAAGGGACATGCAAGTTCAAAATTCCATAGTCCAAATAGTTCATTTCCATAAAACTAACATAAATCATGATAAGGATCCTAAACTAACACATGCATGGTTCAAAATACTAAGAACAAGTACTACAACTTCACATTTTAAGTATACAAGTTACAAAATAATTTTAATAAGGATTTGGGTCTTCTTGGTTGAAAGGAAACCAAGAATCAAACCCCACATACCCAGTAGAAGACAATCTTGAGGTGAAATTGACTCACAACCTTGGCCCCTAGCTTGAACAACCTTAGAGAGAGGATGGAGAGTCTTGAGGAATTTTAGAGAGAGAAGGAGTTGAAGTAAAATGACTAAATTTGGTGAAGTCCCATATATATAGGGAGCTCAAGAAAGGGTGGAAAAGACCATATTTGCACCGGAATAAACCAAAATTACGAAATTGCCATTAATAAAACGGATCAAGAATTGGCCCGTCTGGGGCATACGGTCCGCTAAACGGACCGTCTGGGCTCACACGGACCGTTCACCGGTCCGTGGCCCTACCCTTAGAAAATTTTCAAGCGGAAAACTACCACGAGACGGTCCGGTAAACGGACCGTCTGGCTCCACACGGACCGTCTACTGGTCCGTGGCACCGGTCTTAGATTTTTCGGAGGCAATATATTTTTTTGACTAAGTCAATCCACACTGTCCAGTAAACGGACCATCTCACTCCACACGGCCCGTGTCTCTGGTCCGTTCACTCACCACACGGACCGTGTAGCTTCGCACGGGCCGTATGGTGGCCCGTTTGCCTCCACACCCGCCAAGTGCCACCCCACGAGAGGCCACACGGACCGTGTGGCTTAACACGGGCCGTGTGGGTCCTTCCGTGGGAAGGTACCTGGCAGATTTCCAGGCCAACCTGGGGGGGTCTCGAGGCGACGTCATGATCCGGGGTCTTTCATCATCTCCCCCTTGGGAACATTCGTCCTCGAATGTGCAAGAACAAGGCTAGAAAAGACATTGCTAAGGCAAGATAGATCCGGTTCAAGAAACAATGCACAACCTAACTCAAAATGCAAGATTGTACACAAAAGCTTTTTATCATAAATCAAATTATAGCTCAAAACCAATTTATGTCAAAATTGTATTCAACACATTTGCCAAGGAAAGAAAATCCTTTAATGTACACATATGCATGTCATGCCACGAGACTCAAGAGGGCAAGAAAACGACACAGTTGATAGGGAAAGATTCCTAGTACCTTAAGCTTGAGTAGATTGGAAGAGATGGGGGTATCGCTTCATCATGTCCAACTCCGCCTCCCAAGTAGCACTCTCTACTAGTTGATTCCTCCAAAGTACCTTTACCGAAGCCACATCCTTGTTGCGAAGTCGCTTAACTTGCCTATCCAAAATTGCCACCGGCACCTCCTCATAAGTCAAATTTTCCTCAACCTCAATCCCTTCCAAAGGCACAATGGAGCTAGGATCACCAACAAACTTTCTCAACATAGATACATGAAAGACCGGATGTATGGAACCCAAACTCGGAGGTAACCCTAACTTATAAGCCACATCTCCAATCCGCTCCACCACTTCATAAGGGCCAACATACCGGGGGCTCAACTTGCCCTTTTTGCCAAAACGCATAACGCCCTTCATAGGAGAGACTTTCACATAAACCCAATCCCCTACATGAAATTCGAGGTCCCTTCTCCTACTATCCGCATAGGACTTTTGGCGACTTTGGGCCGCTTTCAATCTCTCCCTAATCACCTTTACTTTCTCCATAGCATCCATCACCAAGTCCGAACCAACCAAGGCCATTTCCCCCACTTCAAACCATCCCACCGGGGATCTACACCGTCTCCCATACAAGGCTTCAAACGGAGCCATGCCAATACTAGCATGGAAGCTATTATTATAGGCAAACTCGATGAGTGGAAGATGATCATCCCAATTTCCCTTAAACTCCAACACACATGCTCTCAACATGTCCTCCAAGGTTTGAATAGTCTGCTCCGCTTGGCCATCGGTTTGAGGATGAAAAGCGGAACTCAACTTAATTTTGGTCCCAAGGCCTTTCATAAAAGATTTCCAAAAGTGGGAAGTGAATTGAGTACCACGGTCCGATATGATGGACCTAGGTACACCATGCAACCTCACCATCTCTTGGATATACAACCTCGCATAATCCTCGGCACTGAAAGTAGCTTTGACCGGTAAAAAGTGGGCTGATTTCGTCATCCGATCCACAATAACCCAAATGGAGTCGAATTGCCTTCGGGTCCGAGGCAATCCAACCACAAAGTCCATATTCACATCCTCCCACTTCCAGGTGGGAATTTCGATATCTTGGGCCAAACCACCGGGCCTCTGGTGCTCAACTTTCACCTGCTGGCAACTCGGACATTCCGACACAAACTTGGCAACATCCCTCTTCATACCATGCCACCAATAAATCTCTCTCAGGTCCCGGTACATCTTGGTAGACCCCGGGTGAATAGAATAGTGAGAGTTGTGAGCCTCACTCATAATCACCTTCCTAAGGTCATCCACGTCGGGAACACAAAGCCGATTTTGGTACCGGAGTACCCCATCTCCCCCTTGGGAGAAAGTCTCGATCTCTTTTGCAGCAACCAACTTCTTCAACTCACACAACGATGGATCTAGGTCTTGTTTAGCTCTCACTTCATTCACCACAGAAGATTCTGACCCGTTCTGAACCCGAATACCACCTGTGCTAGAATCAGTCAACCTGACACCCAACCTAGCCAACCGGTGAATATCCCTTGCCAACTCTTTTTTCTCATTTTCAACATGTGCCACACTTCCCATAGACAACCTGCTAAGGGCGTCGGCTACGACATTGGCCTTGCCCGGATGATACAACACACTCATGTCATAATCTTTCAGAAATTCCAACCACCTCGTTTGCCTGAGATTAAGATCCCTCTGAGTGAACACATACTGCAAACTTTTGTGATCGGTAAATACATCAACATGGACCCCGTACAAATAGTGCCTCCAAATTTTCAAAGCTAACACCACCGCCGCTAATTCAAGGTCGTGAGTGGGATAGTTGCGTTCGTGCACCTTCAACTGTCTTGATGCATACGCTATCACCTTACCATTCTGCATAAGCACACAACCCAATCCGACCCTCGAGGCATCACAATACACCACGAACCCTTCTGAACCACTTGGCAAGGTCAAAATAGGAGCTGATGTAAGCCAATCCTTCAAAGTTTGGAAACTCCTCACACATTCATCCGACCATACAAACTTAGCCTGCTTCTGAGTCAACTTGGTCAACGGAGATGCAATAGAGGAGAAACCTTCTACAAACCTTCTATAGTACCCGGCCAACCCAAGAAAACTGCGGATATCCGAAGGAGTCAACGGTCTAGGCCAATTTTTCACAGCCTCCGTCTTCCTTGGATCTACCTTGATACCATCCCCGGATACCACATGCCCGAGGAAAGCCACTTCGCCCAACCAAAACTCGCACTTGCTAAATTTGGCATATAATTTCTTTTCCCTTAGAGTTTGGAGGGCCATCCTTAAATGATTCCCGTGCTCTTGCTCACTTCGGGAGTAAACGAGGATATCATCAATAAATACCACCACAAAGCTGTCCAAGAACGGCTTAAACACCCTGTTCATTAAATCCATAAATGCGGCCGGAGCATTAGTTAGACCAAATGACATCACCACAAATTCAAAGTGCCCGTACCTTGTTCAAAAAGCTGTTTTAGGGATGTCACACTCTCTAACCTTCAACTGATGGTATCCGGAACGGAGATCAATTTTTGAGAAGTGAGTGGCACCTTGTAGCTGATCAAACAAATCATCAATCCTCGGCAATGGGTACTTGTTCTTAACTGTCACTTTATTCAACTGCCTGTAATCAATACACATACGGAGAGACCCATCCTTCTTCCTCACGAACAACACGGGAGCACCCCACGGTGATGTACTAGGCCGAATAAAGCCCTTCTCTAATAAGTCCCTTAACTGCTCTTTCAATTCCTTCAATTCTGCCGGGGCCATCCGATACGGAGGGATAGAAATAGGCTGAGTATCTGGAAGAAGATCTATGCCGAAATCTATCTCTCTATCCGGAGGAATACCTGGTAAGTCCTCGGGGAACACATCCGAAAATTCATTCACCACAGGGACTGACTCGAGAGTAGGCACCTCAGAATCTGCATCTCGGACCCTTACCAAATGGTAGATACACCCCTTAGAAATCATTTTCTGCGCCTTGAGGTAGGAAATAAACCTACCTTTAATAGAGGAATCACTACCCTTCCATTCAAGAACTGGATCACCGGGAGGTTGGAACAGGACCTTCCGGGTTCTACAATCTATGGAAGCATAAGATGCATGCAGCCAATCCATTCCAAGAATCACATCAAAATCAAACATTTCAAGTTCCACAAGATCACATGGAAAGATTTTATGCAACACAGCAACAGGACACCCATAGTAAACCCTATGAGCAACAATAGATTCACCCACGGGGGTGTAGACCGAGAAAGGCTCTCTTAGAATCTGGGGTCTCAAACCGAACTTAACAGCCAATAACGGAGTCACAAAAGACAAGTTTGCCCCTGGGTCAAGCAAAACGTAAGCATCAAAATCAAAAACTTTTAACATACCCGTCACAACATCTGGAGCCTCCTCGACATCCTGGCGAGCATGGAGTGCATAGAACCTATTATTTCTCGGAGCAGCACCGGGAGGACCCCTCGGCTGACCCCGCCCTCCTTGGGCTACCTGACCTCGACCTCCGCGCGCATTCCTTGGACAGTCAGCAACTTTATGGTCCTTGCTTCCACATCCGAAGCAAAGTCCCAAATCCCTCCGGCAGGCACCTGTGTGAGGCTTCCCACACTTGTCACATATCAAGTATCCCGGTCCACCACCTACCTGAACTCCGGGAGGGGGTGCCCGAGCATTAGCCACCCTAGCTCCCGAGCCTTGGCCCTGCTGGAAGCGACCAAAACCAACATTCTTAGCCCCGGAGAACTTACCATCAACACGGGCTCTCTTGGGATCATATGCTCTCTTCTCCTTGAGTTTCTCTCCCTCAATCTGTTCAGCATACACCATGAGCCGGGCAATATCCATGTCCCCAATCAGCATAGCAGTTCGGCATTCTTTCACCAGCAAGTCAGAAATACCTGAAACAAATTTGTGCATTCTGGCACGGGGATCAGCCACCAGGGACGGAGCATATTTAGACAGCTTGGTGAATTTGAGGGCGTAATCCCTCACACTCATACTCCCTTGCTTAAGATTAATAAACTCAGTTAATTTAGCCTCCCTCAGCTCAAGTGGGAAGAAGCGGTCAAGGAAGGCAACTTTGAATTCTCCCCATGTCACATCACCAACATCACCCCGCTCCATAGCCCACTGTGTATACCATACCTGGGCCACATCTTTCAACTGGTAAGCAGCCAACCCAGCTTTCTCCTCAGAAGAGACGCCCATAATATTCAGTATTTTTGAGAGCTCATCTATGAACTCCTGAGCATCTTCGTCAGCCCTTGACCCGTAGAATTCCGGAGGATTCATCCGGATAAAATCCCTCACAATAGAAGCGGGTGCGGGGTCCCGTGGCAAGTTGGCCTGTCTTGCCTGAGCTGTCACAGCCTGTGCAAGCATGGCGAAAGCAGCACGAAATTCGCCATTTGATATAGGCGCCTCCATAGGCTCGGGAGGGGCCTAATCCTCGGCAGCAAGAGCCGGCCTAGGGAGTAGAGGTCTTCCTCGAGGCATTTTCTGAAAAAGATTAACGACACCAATAAGTAAGGAAATTCATAAGCTAGCTATAGCACGATATAAGACACAAAGAAGGGAGAATTTCCTAAAACGTCTTTGTAGCCTCCCATTCATAGGTATGGTGCAGTTCACACCCATGAATAGGACTCTACTCAACGCGGCACGTTGGACTCCGAGGATCATTGAAAAACCCAAGGCTCTGATACCACCATTCGTCTACAAGTACAAGATGGTGCAAGCACCCAAGATTCTCAAGAGCCAAGATTATAGACATACCGGTGATCACCTTATTGTCATATCCCATGTCTTACCAAAATTCACATTATAATTCCCCTTTGGGGCAAAATTGGGTTTAACCCCACAATTCCGGAAATTTCCATGTAAAATGTCATGTATGTAATGCAATACATAGTGTAGGAATGACATGGGTAATGTAGAGTATACCAAAACAAGATACAATATAAGACTAGAAATTCAATTAAAAATTCAAGGAAATGGTAGTACATATCACCCATGCAAAATAACACATTTAAAGGGACATGCAAGTTCAAAATTCCATAGTCCAAATAGTTCATTTCCATAAAACTAACATAAATCATGATAAGGATCCTAAACTAACACATGCATGGTTCAAAATACTAAGAACAAGTACCACAACTTCACATTTTAAGTATACAAGTTACAAAATAATTTTAATAAGGATTTGGGTCTTCTTGGTTGAAAGGAAACCAAGAATCAAACCCCACATACCCGATAGAAGACAATCTTGAGGTGAAATTGACTCACAACCTTGGCCCCTAGCTTGAACAACCTTAGAGAGAGGATGGAGAGTCTTGAGGAGGAATTTTAGAGAGAGAAGGAGTTGAAGTAAAATGACCAAATTTGGTGAAGTCCCATATATATAGGGAGCTCAAGAAAGGGTGGAAAAGACCGTATTTGCACCGGAATAAACCAAAATTACGAAATTGCCATTAATGAAACGGATCAAGAATTGGCCCGTCTGGGGCATACGGTCCGCTAAACGGACCGTCTGGGCTCACACGGACCGTTCACCGGTCCGTGGCCCTACCCTTAGAAAATTTTCAAGCGGAAAACTACCACGAGACGGTCCGGTAAACGGACCGTCTGGCTCCACACGGACCGTCTACTGGTCCGTGGCACCGGTCTTAGATTTTTCGGAGGCAATATATTTTTTTGACTAAGTCAATCCACACTGTCCAGTAAACGGACCATCTCACTCCACACGGCCCGTGTCTCTGGTCCGTTCACTCACCACACGGACCGTGTAGCTTCACACGGGCCGTGTGGTGGCCCGTTTGCCTCCACACCCGCCAAGTGCCACCCCACGAGAGGCCACACGGACCGTGTGGCTTAACACAGGCCGTGTGGGTCCTTCCGTGGGAAGATACCTGGCAGATTTCCAGGCCAACCTGGGGGGGGGGGGTCTCGAGGCGACGTCATGATCCGGGGTCTTTCAAGATCTCGGGGAGAGTCATGTTTCCATAGCAAACAAGATTGAAGTTAACAGGAATATAGGTTTGGCTCTCATGAATGCTCAAAGAATGCTAGGGAATAAGATCTAAATTTTGTATTTAGATTTTAATACAAAACATCTTAATATTTAAATATATGTATTTGAAGACACATGTATTCAAATACTTCCTTCGTTTAAAAAAGAATGACCTAATTTGATTTGACATAAAATTTAAGAAAATAAAGAAGACTTTTTAATTTTGTTGTCCTTACTTAAAATTATGTCAAATGTATCAAGATGTCTTTAATCTCATGGCCTTAAACATGTCTCATGAAAAATTGAAATTAAATTAATATTCTCGGAAAAGGAAAGAGTCATTCTTTTTTAAACAGACTAAAAATGAAAGTAGATTATTCTTTTTTAAACGGATAGAGTATGTATTTTGATTTGTCCGCGCATCTTAAATAAAAAGAACAAATGAGATCTTACAACTATCCAACTCATTGTCTGATTACCAACATGGATGTGGTGCAATGTTGAACTGCTTCATTCTTAATTAAAATGACTTTTATAATGCGTAATTTAAATTTAGTCGAAGGTGTGAATATCGAACCGGGTGAATAAAGAAAAAAACAGAACTCATTGCCTCAGTTATCCCAAAACATAATATTTGTTAATTATCAAAATACTTTATGAATCAACAAGATCGAAAAAGTGAAATTCACTACGTTTATTTACTTAATAATAGTTTATTCTTCTTTATCCATAAAACATTGAAAGAAATGAAAACTAATTACAAGTTACACCTACATAGTTGAACTCATTAATGACATAATTAATTCATCCTATATCCCCTCTTAGGAAAATTTACTTGGTGCTTATTACTAGCCACTTGAGTATTATACTACAAGTTGAAAAGTAGTAGCAATACATTAAGAAAAGATTATTATTATATTGTGGTTCCAAGTTGTCTACAACATATTTTTGTTACTTTTCTCATCAATAATATGTATAATAAATATATATGATGGTGACAAAGGTATCAATTAAGATAAATTTGCGGCTAAATAAAAGATTAGCCTAAAAGGTATCAATTAAGATAACATTAGGTAGAAACCAGATAACATTTGAGAGTGATCTCTCAAGATTTCCTACCAAATTGGGACTTGTTAAATACTATCAATCATAATCAAGGATTTAGTTAATATGAAAGAAATCTAGAGGATTAATTAACAAAAAAGATTTTAAAAAAAGTTCATTAAGTGGATGCCAAGGAAAAGCCCAAAAGGTGACCAATAGAAGGGAAGATTTGGAAAAAGTTGTAAAGCTTAAGGAAGGATTTGGTTTTCTTGTTACTTTTCTAATTAGTGTACTAATTCCCACTTATTTTTATTTGAGTTGGACAAGATTATAATCCAAGTAATTCGTAATGCGTGAGGTTCATAAAGTCGGGGAGGAGGCGCAGTAAATAAGATTTTCGAGTCTAAATACATATTCAAATATTAAGATATGTGTTACTGATAGTGAGAGGTGATGACAACGATGATTAATAGTGAAAATGAATGAGAAAGTGATGAAGTACGTGCCATATATCTTAATTTGTAGAGATGATTGAATAGATATTTTAGTGATATTATGACTTTGTTATGGATTGTAAACGTTCATCTCTATTTAAACTGATTAAATTATGTCAAATTATAAAAACAACACGCTTAGACCTCATTTTCTTCCATTAAGATTAAGACGATGAAAAAGTATATGAATATCAAATGCCATGATTATTGTGACTTATTAAATAAGTCTGAATATTGTTAAGACTCTCCAATATATCTTATTTGTCCAAATCTTTTCAAATTCATTAAGACATCTTTAAAAGAAAAGTGGACTTAATGGTCTTCATCCGAATGATTAAGATTTCGACCTTTATTAGTGCAAACAAATAAGACTTTAATGTTTAAAATTTAAATTATCAAAATTTAATTCTGAAATACGTAAAAATAAGACTTATTTATTGAGATCTGAATGATAAAGATTAATGCTTTCATTAAGTACAAGTAAATGGGGCATGAGTTACACTTATTTATTAGATGATTTTTGAGAACTAAGCAATGTGACGAAGAATTATTTCTCTACTTCGGACAAAATCAAAATCCCAATATTTGGATTATTAATTTAAATTATTGTGCATTCAAAAGTTTAAAATTTTTATATTTTATATTTATTCCCAACAATTAGACATAGGCTCAAATACTTGGTATTTAGTTTGATGCCATTGTGGCAAAAATTTGGAGGCCTCAAATTTACTTTAATTAATATTATTATTAATTTTATTATATATTATATAATTTATATAAAATAAAATTATTATAATATTTTTTTATTATTTTATTTTATAATAGTGAATTCATATATTATGATAATTTTCTTTACTCATTAATTAATATATTTGTTTCACCCTTCAATTTATTTTTCATCCTTTTTATATAGAAACTAAGTTATATATATTGATAACATAATGAGTTTTTTTTTCAATCTTCTATGGAACAACATAAAGACAAAAACATTCATGCAGAGATTTTCTTTCGTGTTAATTCAATATATTATATTTATTTTTTATTATTATTTTTAGATATTAATCGAAGTGTTACTTAATCACAATCATCATTTTAAATTGATGTGAAATTTGATTTGAAGGAGTATATATTTTTGGTATTATTTATGCTCAAAACATCAATTATTAAGTTATGTATGTTCGTGTATCTTTTCTGATTTATGATGATAGCTATATCAAAATTTAATTTAAGTTTCAAATCTCAACATCGATAATTTACCATTTTATTCTTTGTACTCTTTTTCCTAGTTTTTTTAAAAAGAAAAAATCATTATTTTTGTCTTAAATATTTAATCTATTGTTAGCAAATAATTATATTTTTTGTTAGTATTCAAATTTTATAATATAAAACTAAAGGACTTTTAATTTAATATGCTTTTGCCTTAGGCCACGATATCCTTTGAATCGACCCTGCTGGTTTTTGTCATTTAAAGAATTGTGACAGTGGTCCTCAAAGAAACATATTAATTGATGTATCAATGGCATGAAGTTTATATTATAAGGTGTTAGTAGTGACTTACTTGAATTTGGACTATTAGTAGTATGCTCTATCAAATCATAGTTTTAATTTGGTTAGATTAGAAATGTTCTTGATAATAATTTCATTACTTGAATGAACATTTTAACTAGATGATTGTGACGAGAATTGGAAATTATTGTAACAAATAACTTGCGGCTTAAGAGCCAATGTACGACCTCAGATATATTGTATGATTATAATTTTTTGGTCTTTTTTTAATTATGCTTTGTTATCCGCTTAATGGACCATTATATTAAAGGACTTATTTGGGTCCGGAGAAGTTATTTTTTTTTTGGTAGAGAAATTAATAATAAGATTTTCCTTCTTTTTGAAAAAAAAAATGATATAACACAATTCAAATTATAGAAGACTCATGTAAGTACTAGAGTAGAAATATTAGACTAGGAGTGCTACTATGCCCCTTGATCTGGGCGAGAGGATAGCACGGACAAATTATCACATAAAAAGCAAAAGCGAGATGAGTGTAAATCCTTTGTGAAGACGTCAGTCAATTGTAAGAAATTGAAATGAATACTTTGTTTCAAAATAATTATAAAGGTAATTTAACATGAATACTTTGTTAGAGTATTCATGTAAGAAAAAGAAATTCTAACTCATCTCAAAATAAAAAATTCAAGATAATTGTCACGCCCCGGGAGGGTACTCTAGACGTGGCCGGCACTTAGAGACTATTGCTAGCCTCTAAGCGAACCACTTGTTCTCAGGACAGTCGTTCAACATCAACACAGCGGAATTAGGATAATGAACTACCTCAAATAAAGGGTCAAATGGCCAACATCGGTCTCATCATAAGCAGTAAATGAAAAATGTACTACTCAATTCTTAAAAGACATCCATCAACATCAAACCTCGACATCATACCTATGAAGCCTCTAACCTGACTCAACTGTCTAAGAATGGAGCCATGACATGCCATGGCTACCGGACTCAATGAAATAAAGGAAGTATCAAGTAAAGGGTTTCCGCCGGATAGCAAGGAGGCTCACCAATGTTGCAACTCGCGATCTCTGACCTCAACGGTGCGTCTGCTGAAGTCCTCTAACTCTTGTATCTGCATCATGAAACGATGCAGTGCCGAATGGCGTCAGAACGTGGAATGTACTGGCATGTAAAATAGCTGAATAGCAATATAAGTACAACAACATAGGAAAACATCAACTCAAAGATCATACTCCATCAGAACGTCAAGCGTCTATCTAAGGCAAGAGATTAGAATAGACAATTGACCCATCAACCTCTCATCTCAACATCATCATCACATCAAACTCATCTCAAGGAAACTCGACTCAACTCACTCAAGGAACCTCAACGTCAACTCAACTCAAGGAACATCAACACCGACTCAACTTAGGAAACATCAACATCGACTCAACTCAGAAAACATCAATATCGACTCAACTCAGGAAACATCGACTCAGGACATCACATCAACATCAACATCAACATCAACATCAGAGTCCTATCAAAAGGAAACTAACTGGGAGTTTTTCTAACCGACAACCATCACTTATGAGCCAATGATGATACAACGAAGCGATGTCATTGCCACATCTATCCAATACCCTGCCGGGGTTAAAGGACATCAACCTCAGTGGATCCACAAGAAAACCTCAGTCCTCATTTGGGACAAGAAAGGAGTCATCCGCATTGCGGTTCAATCCCCTCTTCTTACGCGGGCCACGTAGTTAATGGGTTCGAGTGGGACTCACTCTTACCCATTTCGATGCTCAATACTCCTCCCAGAACTCGACATGCTCATAAAACATCAACCTCATCAGTCCCATAGGGACTTAATACATCAACATGAACATCAGTCCTGTAGGGAAAAAATATAATACCTCAACATCAACATCAGTCCCATAGGGACATAATAGAATACCTCAACATCAACATCACCTCACCTCATTAACCTTAACATCAACATCACCTCAGGATACTCGTTTAGAAATTAAATTTCAGATTCTTAAAACATCACTCTCATTAACATCATCGTCAAGACTCTCATCAAATGTGAAATATAATCACAACATCATCATCGTCAAGGCTCTAGACACATCCCCTAATTTCATTATGCATGCTTTTCAAATACAATAATTATAGGGTTTTAAAATGCACTCATGAAAAATGAATTATGACATATAATAGGATAGTGATAATCGTCAATTCATATAAGAAAATATTTATACATAAAATAACATCAATTATACATGCATCAAACTCTTCACATTAACCTCCTCATGTCAAGACTCAATACTCCATACTTAGAAGGGCACATGGGAGAATATTCCCATGCTTTAGGTTAGCCTTTCATACCTGGAATGATTTGCTAACACAATTATGCACCACCTCCTCTTGATCTCTTCAACCTCAACTCCCCTCAAGCCCTAGCTTAGTAACTTCTAGGAAGAACGCTTTAGAATGAGGTTTTTGAAACCCTTTTCTTAGAAACCGACCTTAATTAGTCGTAGGAGAACGTTTAGGATAGATAGGAATGGACTAAAATTCCCTCCGTAATTTAAAAGAATTTTTCCCCGACCTGAAATAACGCAGTCCGCGACGCGGGGACCTATCGCAAACAGTGTATTTTCGGAAAATTCAACTCCATCAAAAAATCACAGAAAAACATAAGTGTGGCTCCGAGATAGGTTCGCGACGCGGTTCTATCGCGCAGGCACACTATTTTTCGTTTTGGAACGAAAAATTATCTTTCGACTCGATCGCTCTAAAAATCGACCAAGACCCTCCCCTCACTCAATTTTCAGTGTTGATCACGAATCCGCTCTCGGATTTTCAGTCCGATCATCGGAAGACGCGTTTTACGCACACCTCTTCCCTAGGTATTTTGGTAATTTACCAGGTGTTACAATAATGAAATCAACTATTTTGAAATTGAAACCCCCCACCCACCCCTTCCCCTCCGGAAAAAAAAACTAAAATCCAAATGAAAATTTTCATATCCAAATCAAATGGCGTAAACATCTACCCATACTTCCATCATGGGTTAGATCTATTAGGTAAAATATCAAGTAACTTAATCAGAACTATTATCCTAACCTAAGATTTGGTTCATGTACTAAAAATCTTGAATTGGGTCTTCAAACATGCATAGTGTTCAAAAAGTGAACAAGTTAGAAGCACACGTAGCAAATCAAAAGGTAACCAATATTTAAATGCCTAATTAGTACTTATTATACCATTTATGTTGCCACTTTTCTTATTAAAAATAATGATCAGTTCAATCAATCTCAACCTGTATGATATGATATCATGCACTTTTAACTTTCCTTGGCTTTTCAAGTGTAAAAAGAGAGTTGTTCGAATAATAAATATTTATCAGTTTTAATTTAAAATTATGAATTTGAATTATTAAGAGCATAAAAAGGATTTTACGGTTGCTTATTTCGGAAGCCCTTCACAAGAATATTCAACTAATACTCAACTTATATTTGAATAACTTGGGCGGGAGGTGGCTCCAAGGGCAAGAAAAGTAAAATAAATAAGAAAAATTTTGTTGTATAAGTAAAATATACAACAAAACTTTAATTTACATTCACTTAAACAAATTAAGTTGTTGTTACTACCTCCTCCACATTTTAATTCAAAAAGTGGTTCCAAATTAGTTACATGTCACATTAGTGACCATTACACTTTACTCTTTCACTTCTAGTTTATATCACTCATCTTTCTTTTTAATCCACCACAAAAATAGTATATTTTTATATTTAGTAACAATTTAATTTTAAAAATATTTATTTTATCTTTAATGAAATAATTTATAGTTATATAAAATTACTCTTTTCGTTCCATTTGTATGACACTCTTTGACTTGGCACGGTATTTAAAAAAAAAGGAAGATTTTTTAAACTTCTGGTCTAAAATCATTCTGAAATATTTATATGGCCGAGAATTATTTCATTAAGAATAAAAAAAATTTTTAAGATTAAATTATTTTTAATTAAAATAAAATAACTTTTTTTTGGAATAAACCAAAAAAAATCTCACATAATAAGTCAAATTAACTCGTATAAAATAGTATCGTGGAAGTATTACTTTTTATTGAGAGAATAAAAGGGCAACTTGGATTCATGTGGTGTGTTTGGAGATTTGGCTCATGGATGACCGTACATAATGCTAATAACCACGTGTCATCAGCCTACGCCACAGTCGGCAATGGAGGCGCCCTGCATCCATTTTCAGTGGATGCCCCATTAACTTACGCCTAAGGATCCCGCAAAATAGTGATAGTTTATGTATGAAATTTAAATAAAAATAATATATTTTTTATATTTATATTTATATTTTTGAAGCTGAATTGTCTCATATATATAATTAATAATTTAAGAAGGAAACATCCTTTCTTAGATAAACACAAAAGGAAACACGTTCATATAAATGGAAACTTAGGTATAACCATTATTTATTTATTTTTTCAGTTTTGAATGAACACTGAAAAGTTTACCGTTCCATTAACATATAAAATAATTTATGTTTCTTTTATTAAGACTCAAAAAGTTGACCATACTTTACACCTATTCACCCTATATACATTTGTCCTATATAAGCAATTATTAGTGCTCTTGAAAATTCATTCAACACAAAGAAAACACACAAAATTACTACTCTCAACCAAGCAACTATAATTCCAGAATTCATGGAGAACTTCCATTATTCAAGAAGATTACTCCCGGAGTCCATGGTGGCACCACCACCGGCAGCCGGAATCCGCCACAATACGGCTGGTGACAAAGTTAACACATTTGATGCAAATGTTATTATGGTCTTGGCTGTACTTGTATGTGCCATAATTTGTTCATTTGTCTTGAATTTCATCATAAAATGTGTGTGTACTTGCTCCACCCTAATATTGGCTGACTCATCCTTAAATAATAACCCTTCTTCAACAAAATTAGCAAATAGAGGGATCAAGAAAAAGGCCCTCAAGACATTTCCAATTATAACTTACACTACTGAATTGATACATCCAGGGATCAATTCTGAATGTGTCATTTGCTTATCTGAATTTGGAATCGGAGAGAAAATCAAGATTCTACCTAAATGCAACCATGGATTCCACGTCGAGTGTATCGATAAATGGCTCAATTCTCACTCTTCTTGCCCTACTTGTAGGCACTGCCTCATTGAAACTTGCCAAAAAATTGCTCCAGTTTCATCTGCTCCACTCCAACAAGTTGTAATAAGGATTGAACCTCTCCAACATGAAAATGCTATATTTAACAATTCACATTAGGTAGAAAAACAAAATTATTCACACACTCAATTATTATTTGTTTTATATATTTCTTTTTCTTTTTCTTTTCATGTTGTAAAAGTTTTGGCTAGCTATAGTCTTGCAAGTGTATAAATTTTTAATTTTTTTTGACTTTTTACCAAACTTCTAAATTTAATTCAAATAGAAATTCAAAAAAGTGATATAGATACATTTTTTTTCATTCACAAAAGCGACGCTCATTATTTTTATTCCCACGCCGTAACCTGTATCAACAATAATTCCCCATCCCACCTCCGCCATACATGTATTTTGTCAGGATTATTTTTAAGGTAATCTTTTTTATAACATAAAGTAAATAAAATAATGGCTTTTGATACATTAATATTTTTAATATATTTTTTATTAACTTTTTTTTTTAAATTTTAAACTCTGAGATATCAATATCACGTCAGAGACGATACCACACCTAAGAGGGTACAAAAAAAAATGGAATAAATTAATTTCTACGATGATAGCTCGACTTATAATTTTAACTTAATATTAGTTTATTTGAATTTGTCACGATAGAACTAGTTTTCATATGGAGTGGCATGTAGCAGAGGTTTTAAACAAAAGTGAGAGTGAATGCACATCATTAGAAATTCATCGATATGTGTTTTACACTCTCAAAAACTCATGTTTTATAAATTCACGTTCTCATTAGTTCAAGTATGAAATTCGCATTTTAAAAATTCACATTCTCATTAGTTCAAGTATGAAACTCACACTTTAAAAATTCACACTCTCAATAGTTCAACTATGTAACTCAAATAACTAAAATAATTTAACTATGATTTTGACCATTAATTCAATAATATTAGTAATATAGAGTACTCTTATTTAGGGGAACTTACATAGATATACTAGATGAAGAAAATATTACCATTTATAGCAATAATAATTTATTTTCGTTGAACATTTATAATACAGTTTTAATTCATATTACAGAGAAATATTTATAAAACATATACAATACAAGTTTCATTGATGGATAATACATTTCACACACTTTAATATATTTGTAATACATTGTATCAATTTCCTACCAAACAAGCACAATATATTTTAAAACATTTATATCGCATGCATAATTCACTTTTGATACAAGTGCAGATTTATTATAACATTTGCTATAAATGGTAATAAATAAAAAAATATCTCTAAAATCAATAATTATTTATTAAAAAATACTCGCCTGGATAATTTTTCGTAGGTGAAAATCTTAAGGAAATACTTAATAGGGCCTACCTGTCAACATGCAATTGTAGTCCAGCCCACAACCAAATAGGGTCGAAATAGTGTAGTTTATGAATATAAGGGACAAACTAATTTAATTAATTAGGCATTAGCAAAGATTTTAAACAAATTTTTTGTTAAACAAAAGATAATTATTACACAATTCTTCATATAAAAGTAAAGTTCTAAATGGATCAATTGAGAGCAATCGTTGTCACTGGTCAGGTATTATTGCTTTTCAAGCCTTCTGTACACCACAATTCTATCTTTTAAAGTAGTGGTACTAATTAACTTAAAATTATGCATCTAATTAAGATTATCTTGATGAGTATTTAATTAAGCTTAAACTTGATCCCAAATTGATTTCCTGTGGTGTATCTAAACATCAAGATTAAGAAACAAGATTTTCCCAGATTGATTATCTATTAGTAATTTCCAATAGATATATATAATATTTAGAGTTTTCCCAAAAGTCCAATATATATAATACTTTATTAGATAAAAAAAAAGGGCTTCTTTAAATAACAGCATATCTATATACAAAGATATTAGTTAATGAGTCCATAAAATAGAAATTACTAACATTTTCATCTTGATCATGAATTTAATTAAATTATAATGGACTTGAAAAATATAAACATCAAAATTTAGAGTGAAGATCAGGTCTTGGTTGTGTTATGTTCTTTATGAGTCTAGAGCTTAAAGGGCAAGGTTCTCTATTCAAAATTTAGGGGCAATAGAAAATGAAAAAGAAAAAAAATATATGTAGTGTTCACACCTTAAAGTAAACTTTAAGAGAGGTATTTGTTTGCAACATATTTTAAAGTGATAAAAATTAAATTGCAATTACAAATAAAATACAAAAAAAAAGGAATTTTATTGATAAGCATATGGGTACAAATCTGTTACTCCCTTCATTCTACTCTCATTAGATTTTTCAATGAGTCGAGGGTCATTTGTAGGATGATTTTGACCTCCTTAAGTCATATTTTGATCTCTTGATAAATATTCCCTGGATTTATGGGATATTGAGATTTTGATCTCTTTAGGAACACTCAGAATTTATGGGATGATATTTGAGATGCATTTTCAAGGAAATATAATACCCTTTATATATGCATGAATTAAGATTTAGGGTAGAGTAGCGTTCAAGAAACTCTGACTAAAATAGGACTCGTCTTTTAGAGCCCTACAAAAATTCGATGTCTACAGCATTAACTTTTATTGGCCCTTGAAATATTCACTCTCATTGGGAAGAGAGTTTAAACATTTATTTCTGTCTAATACTAGTTATTCATTATTGACTTGACACAAAAATTAAGAAATAATAAATAATGGGAATTTATTAAATTACCTTTATTAAATTTAAGGGTGATATCAAGATAAAAATGAATAAACAAATATTTGGTACTCCTTTTTGTCATACCAGCAGACTGCTACCCCTTCAACTCAACAAAATTGGAACTAGTTAATTAAATACTAATTACTAAGAAGCACCAAAAGGATTTGTTTTGTACACAAAATCTTGCAGGATTACTTACAAAAAGGAGCAAGTGCATTCCATGGAAAAGTTGAAAAGTTAACTAATGACATGGAACATATGGTTCTCAAGTTTCCTACAACAAATTGTTTTTACTTTGTTATTAACAATATTAGTTTAATTAGCTTAATAAATGTTGATAGCCACTAATCAGCTTCCTGATTTTCAACAGTTATACTAGCCTACTACTACTCATAATTAACGTCAATTCCATGCATAAAACATCTCATATATTCACGTTGCACGTTCTAACAAAGAGACGCACCCCAAGGGTGTGTGTAGACATCAAAATTTTGTAAGATTCTACGAGATGAGTCCTATTTTAGTCAGGGTTTCTTGGAGACTACCCTACCCTAAACCCTAGTTCATTCCTATGTAAAGGGTGTTATGTTCTCTTGAAAAAGCATCTCAAGTATCCCATAAACTCTTGAAATATTCATAAAGAGATCAAAATATATCAGACTCTTCTTGAAAATTAAATATTTCTAGAAGATCCACACAAATCCTTTCATGGATATTAAGTCCAAATCATCTTAGTTCGAGAAATACACCACTATTGATCCTTGAATAATGGAAAAATCTTATGAGAGAAGAATCAAGAGATAAACAGATTTGTACTCACATTGTTTATCAAAAAAAAAAGATGTTTCTTCATATTATCTTTGTGATTGCAATTTATCTTTTCACCACATTAAAATTTATTGCAAACAGTATGATTCAAAAATTTTGTCCTAATACAAATATTAATGACTGTTTCCACGACCAGACAGGACAACTTTACCATTTCACAATTAACAAAGGTAATTTATTAATCCTATTATTGAAGATAGGATTTGAAAGAGTTATCAGTAAAAAAAATTATCCATCCATGAATAATATATTTAATTAAGAAAAAGAACAAATCTTTGATCCTATAATTAGTCATCAGATTACATCTTTAGTGGAATCTGAAACAGCATGAAGTGAAGATTTGGTCCGTACTAGGGATCAAGAAAATGATTTCAAAAAGAACAAATAGTTCAAAAAAAAAGTGAAAAAGCATAAGTAGACGTGGCAAAAAAAGTACTTCGTCTGTCCGAATTTATATGACTTTCTTTTTTTTAGGTTCGTACCAAAATGAATAATATATTTTTTATATTTAGTAACAATTTAACTTTAAAATGCTCAGTTTATTTATAATGAAATGATTTCTAGGTACACAAATATCTATGACTAATTTCAGATTACAAGTTTTAAAAATCATTCTTTCTTTCTTATATTTCATGTCAATTCAAACTGACTCATGCTCATTTTATTTATAATGAAATGATTTCTACGTACACAAATATTTATGACTAATTTTAGATTACAAGTTTCAAAAATTGTTCGTTCTTTCTTATATTTCATGTCATCAATTCAAACTAACTCATACTCCCTTTGTCCAACAATAGTTGTCCGCTATTGACTTGACACATAAATTAAGAAGTACAGTAAAGGATAAGGGCGGTTTTACCAAATCACCTTGTTAATATAATAAAGTGACTTGAAAAATGTAATACGGAAATGATTATAATTAACGATAAGGATAAATAAGAAACTAAGTGTAAAATTATCTCCTAATTTTATAAAGTGGACAAATAATGTTAGATATCTATTTTTAGTATAGTGAACAAGTAAAAATGAACGGAAAATATATAAATTGGGACGAAGGAAGTAACAAAGTAACTATTTTATAAAGACTTTGAGACCTTTTTAACTACAATTTGGTACCACTTTTTCTGTTACACATAATTAGTGCAATCACATGAAAGTAAATGATGAAAGGCTCTCTCTCCTTGGCTTGTCATGTATCTAGTAGATTAATATAGATTTGCTCAATAACTTTTTGATGAGGAGAATCACTTGGTCTGATTTCCCTCTCCACTAGTAGGTGATTTCATCTCTATTGGAGCCTATTTGAGCATATGATGAAACCATTTTTACAATCTTTTAGGCTTACTATTTTCACTTTTTTGGCTAGGAAAAAAATTAGCACAATTTACAAAGTCAGAGGGAACATGATAACCTAACCTCCAGACACAAAAAGAGAATACACAGTGGAGTTAATACTCCTAAGAGAACTTGTCTAAAATTAAGGGGTCGTTTGGTGTGAGGTATAAGGTATAATAATAATCCCAAGATGAAATGTAGGATTATTTTATCCCATGTTTGGTTGAAGGTATTAGCTAGTTCTTGAATTATTTATTCCACCAATTTTGTGTTAGTGATGGGATAAGTTATCCCATATATATGGTGGAATAACTAATTCCAAGATAACCTACGATGGGATTAATCATCCCAGGATAACATGTTCCCCACCAAACAACCCTTAAAAGTTCTAGCACATTGAGGTGCTATAAACCTAAATACACATAGAAGTAACCCATAGCTAGGTATTGCCTAGACATATTGACATCTACAAAAATAAGAAGAATTATAGGGGCTCGTAGCACCAAAAAGAGTGATTTTTTGCTCATCTTCGAAAGGACGGAAGCTGCATCTTGTTTTTTTTCTAAGGGGCCAATAACCTCCTTAGGAATTTTTTTTTTTTATGTAGGAAAATTTTATGTTCTTGAAGAGTAGTGGCATACTTCGCAAGATCATCTGAGAATTCATTACTTTCTCTATAGCATTGACTAAATATGACATTCTTTTAATGCATTTTACATTGAATATCATCGATCATATTTTGCAATGTCCAAGAAGGTTTGATCACCCCTTTAATATGTTGATAACGATTATTGAGTCTAATTCCATATCAATCTCCTTGATATTTTTATCACAACATCATAAAATTCCTATTAACTGATTTTATTCTTACATGAAAAACAAACTGGTTTTATATTCTTACCAACATATTATTTCCATTTTTTCTTTGAACTAATGTATCAACTCCTATATGTAGTACATGAACATCAAACTGATATTGTTCTTAATTAAAACGTCCTCCTTCCCCTCCTTGCTTTGAGGAGGTAAATTTCCCCAATATAATCTACAGAAATTTCAAAAAATTCATGGTGGATAAGTTTGACAACTCAACAGCAACACAAAATTGAGTTTCTTGTCTAGTGAATCTAATCTATAATTAAAGGGCAATATATACCAATTAAAGGCTTAGAACTAAGAAAGATCGAAAGTCCATGCGAGCGGGCTAGGTTGGTATACATTAACCCAACACCATAATGGTTAATTTACTTCCCGTAGCAGGTATTTCACTGTAGAAATTGAACTTTTGTGGGACTCTATAAGATGTGCTTGACTTAGAGGTTATTTTACTTAATACTTAGCTTATGCCTATATAATGGGTATTATATTCTCTTAAAAAGGCACCTTAAATATTTTACAAATTCATGGAATATTCACAGAGATCAAATTAATCTCAAGGAGGTTCATATCATCCTAGTTCAAGTAATACAGCTATTCTCCTATTGTTTAGAGAAATCGTACTTGTGATTAGTTAAAATACAGCTAATATTAATTTTTTCACTAATAAGTAATACTCCAAAAGTTGAACCACACACCTTTTTCCCCTATATATGTAACTATATGTATGATGAACATCAATTAACTCAACACCAACAAAATCAAACACATACACACACACTCAACCAAATTAAAAGCTCTATGGCAACTATATCCACCCAATTAATTCAAGAAACATTCATGGAGAATTTTCACTATTCAAGAAGACTACTTGTAGCTTCTCCTCCACAGTACCACCTTGTGCCCACCATGGCTCCATCGTCCACCCCCAGAAACATCCACGATGACTTGAAGTATGTACTGCTAGTGATCAACAACGTCCCGATTGATGCAAGACTTTTGATAGTATTGTCAGTAATTTTTTGTGGCTTGATTTGTACACTTTTCTTGAACTCCATCATAAAATGTGCATTTAGGTGTTCTAGCCTATTGTTGGAAAACTCATCCATAGATCGTAGAAATTCTTCTAAGCTAGCAAATAAGGGGATTAAGAAGAAATCCCTAGAGACATTCCCCGTTGTAACCTACACTACTAGGTTGAAACATTCAGGATTTGACTCTGATTGTGTCATTTGCTTATCAGAATTTGAAATGGGAGAAAAAGTCAAAGTTCTACCTAAGTGCAACCATTGTTTCCACGTCCAATGTATCGGTAAATGGCTTAATTCTCACTCCTCATGTCCTACTTGTAGGCATTGCCTTATTGAGACTTGTCCAAAAAATTTCAAAGACAATTCTATTAGTACAACTCCAATTGTAAACCCTCAGATGGCTAGTGATATGTCAACATCATCATCAGTCCAAATAGTAAGGATTGAACCTCCAATATTGTAATACCCCACATCTTACATGTACTAGTTCAACGCAGATGAAACATGATATGCCAGGGTCAAATCCGCACATATGTTTAAAAGTGCGTGAATTTTAGATTAAAGGGCTATATGTACGTCTAACGCTTAAGATGACCGAGTGTAAATAATTTTTAAGTCAAGTTAAGGAGAGTGTGACCTTAAATGAAGTAAAATAATTGAGGTGCTTGTGTGACTTAGGAAGCTAGTAGGTGAGTCACCTACATGCTTAGCTTAAATAAGCTCGGTAAACGGAGACAAGGCCCAACACCGAATTTGTTCAAGTCCGATAAAGAATAAACCCTGAGTTAAGGATGTCATTTGGGCCCATGGTTTAGCATCATAAAAGGACAACATTTGCAGCCCAATATGGATAGGAAAAGGGCCAAATTACAATTACAATCCAATTCAAAACTAGGGCCCAAACTAAGTGGGCTTAGGGGAGAAATGTTTGCAACAAAGCCCATCCCATTTGAAGCCCAATAAGGCCCAAATGAAAGGGCCAAGCTGCTGCCCCATAACCTTAATAAAATAAGGTTGAAAACCCAAAAGAAAGTCGGCCAAAAGTGGCCTATAAAAGGGAGCAACAAGCAGCAACTTTTAGCCATTTTCTCAAGCCAAAATTTCAGATTTCTCTCTAAGTTTCTTCTTGCTCTCTTCTTATTTTCTAAAGCAGCCAAGACACACTTCTAGGGTTCTTGAAGAGAACCTAATCCTTGAGGATTAAGGTAAGATAAAATACCCATGGTTTGGTGTAATTTTTCCATGAAAAACATGAAGAGTATGTTGGTTGTATTGTGCAGGAATTTTGGGACAGCATGTGTTCCAAATATTGTGGTTCACTTTTCTTGTTAAATAAGAGACTTTTATCTTGTTGGTTTGCTGTGTCATGAAGTAATATGTATGTTTTTAAGAAGTCTTGGGTCTGGAATGATGTGAGGAGGCTGCTGGACCACTTTTATCTTCCGCAAAAAATAAGTTCTTAAATGATGTCTTAATTCCGCTCATTAGTAAGAATTCGTGGACTGTTTTTGGAAATTGTTGTCTCATATTTTCCATCTACTTAGGGACTTTTTTAGGACTGTAATTGTGTGTAAATATGTTGAGGACAGTTTGGTTGAGGTTGAAACGGATTTGGAATGGTTGACGTCGAAGTGTAGCGGAAGGACGCAATGTTGTGTTGTCTACTTGCATGTTGTGTAGAGTTGTTGTATGATGTACTATATGAGTTGTTGTAATGCTGTTATAGGACTAAACATAGCTGAATATGACATGTATATGGGAATGTGTGTTAGAAAATACGATTAGGAGTGGAAATGTTGAAAGAATACTCTTTGGGTGCTAATTCCGAGCTTGCTGCCCGGATATTATTTTTGGGTGAAATTGGATTACTAAGATGTGCTTATTAGCTTCTAACACTAGTTTTATTACCTAATATATTGTAGATAAGTGTTTGGAGGAAAAGGATACTACTCCGAGATAATAACGACATAGTACAGCGAGGTATGTAAGGCTACTTGATTTCCTATTACTTGGCATGAAATCTATAATCTTCCTTAGCACATAAAGGCACGTACAAACTCTGACATGGCTGCTAACCGTGTCCCCACTTTTTACCATGTTCATATGTACCCATACATAGTCATTGTCAACCTGCATATGTACCTGAATACTAAATATACATGAGTTCCTTCTTACCAAACAAAGTCTATGTGTTGTTTAATCTCTGATACGGTTCATTAGTTGTGTATCTCTCTTTCCATTGTGGTATTACCTTGTATGGTTGTTCATATGTCACATGTCTATATTCCTACAGTTCTAAAGGTTATGACCACCAAAAGAACCATCTCAAAGTAAATAAAAGATAACTTACAGTTGATTATAAATGGGTGGTAGCCCGAGGGGTGGAAGAATCACCTAGCCAGGGTCGATCTCATTTACGGGTGGTAGCTCGAGGGGTGAAGGAATCACCTAGCCAGGGTCGATCCCATTACAGATTTACCACTAATCAGCTGGTCATTTACATGATATATTGTGCACAGATTATACAGTAAAGAAAGATACAATAATAAAAAAAGACATAAAGTACATGACTCCACAGTATGACTAAAGGTGGTCTTTTCATCCTTACACATCAGTGTGTGATTTCATTTGAGTTCTTTTTGCATGTATAGTATTTTCTGCCTTACATATTCAGTACATTATCTCGTACTGACGTCCCTTACGGGGGACCTGCATTTCATGCTGCAGGTACAGGAGCTACTAGATCTCCCCAGTAAGAGTACAGGACTTTCAGCTGCTATTACTAAGCTCCAGGTTGCTTCGGGGCTTGTGTGTTTAGAACTTGTATTTTGTATTGTATAGTGGGTCATGAGGCGGGGCCTGTCCCGACTCAAATAGATATTGTTCCTTATTTAGAGGCGTTGTAGACAATGTAAATTAAAGTGTGGTCAAATAGTGTATTATAGACATCGTGGCTCCAACGGCCTAGTCTTATGCATTTACTTTTGGTTTGTTAGTACAGTTTACTTTCTTTTGGCAGCATATTGAGTATGGAAACCTCTTAAATGTTCATAGCAGGTGTATAGTTATATGTTGGTTCTCCCGAGCCTTGTCGGCAACGGGTGCCAGTCCGCCTTAATGGGGCTTAGGGCGTGGCAGAAGTGGTATCAGAGCGGGTCATCCTAGAGAGTCTACAAAGCCGTGTCTATGTAGAGTCTTGTTTATGGATGTGTTGTGCACCACATTTATAAGCAGGAGGCTACGTGGTATTTAGGAGTTGTCACTTTCTTTTCATTCTTTAGATCGTGCCATAGAGCCAAGTGTTGTAGGTTGATTATTTCTAACCTCTAAATCATGTTGTACAGTAAGCATGCCTGAAACAAGGAAAAGCAAAGGCAAGGGGAAGGAGGTGGAAGTGGTAATTGGTATGCCCAGTCGGGTGAGACGACGAGATGAGGCCCAAGATGAGTCTCTGTCCCAAACATCTCCAACTCCTCCAGCTCCTGATGAACTAGGTCGTAGTAAAACTCCCTCAGAACCACCTGCCAATGCTGCTGTGCAGGATCTGAGAAATACGGTCCAATTATTGACCCGCATAGTTGCTAGCCAAAGCCAAAGACAAGAAGGCCCAGTTGTAGGTGCAGATGGTGCGAATAGGGCAGCTAGCACGAGGATACGGGCCTTCCTTAATTTGGACCCTCCAGCTTTCACCGGTTCAGATCCTAATGAAGATCCGCAAGACTTCATCGACCAGATCCAGCGCACTTTAGATGTTATGCATGTAAGTGGTATAGAAGCTGTAGAACTGGCAGCATATAGATTGAAGGGTGTGGTTATATTGTGGTATGAAGCCTGGAAGCAATCTAAGGGTATAGATGCACCTCCAATTACCTGGAAGGAGTTCAAAGAGGCATTTCTTGACCATTACTTGCCATATGAGGTACGAGAGGCCCGGGCAGATCAATTTCTGAATCTCCACCAAGGAGGTATGAGCGTGAGGGAGTATAGCCTCCAGTTTAACTCCTTGGCCAGGTATGCTCCTAATGTAGTTGCTGCTATGGCAGATAGAGTTCATCGGTATGTGGATAGGTTGGATACGTATCTGGTAAGAGACTGTACTATTGCTTCATTGAATAAAGACATGGATATAGCAAGGATGCAAGCATTTTCACAAAAACTAGAGGATCAGAGGCAAAGGAGAAGGACACAAGAGATAGAAAGGGGCCAGTCCAAGAGGGCCAGATCTACAGGGCAGTTTGCACCATCCCAAGGTGATGTTACACCCCGATTTCCTGGTAAACCACCTAGACCATCATCCTCCTATTCTGCAGTCAGTGCTCCACCGCAATTTCTAGGGCCTAGAGGTAATCAGTTTAATCAAAGAAGTGAGGGACAAGGTGCACGGACAACAGGATATTCGGCCAGCCAGCAGATTCCTCCTAGGCAGTCTTGTAAACAATGTGGGAGGAGTCATTCAGGTATATGTCGTGTGGGGACAGATGCCTGTTATTGGTGTGGTGTACCCGGGCATATGATAAGAGATTGCCCCAGAAGACGTATGGGTGATATAGCACAACCTGCTGGGTCAGCTGTTGCATCATCATCGTCAGTTCCTCCCTTCAGTAGGGGTCAGCAAATACCTACAGGCCGTGGTAGAGGTGGTAGAGGAGCAGCTAGCCCCAGCGGAGCCCAGAATCGCACTTATGCTCTGGGGAGTCGGCAGAATTTAAAAGCTTCACCCGATGTGGTCACAGGTACATTGTCCATCTTTTCACATACTGTATATGCATTAATTGACCCTAGTTCTACATTATCCTACATCACTCCACTAGTGGCTGGGAAGCTTAAAAGAACACCTAAATTATTGAATGAGCCATTTGAAGTGTCTACACCTATTGGTGAATCTATTACAGCTAGAAGGGTCTATTATAACTGTGTCGTAACTGTTTGTGACCGTGACACATTGGCGGACCTTGTTGAGTTAGATATGGTGGAATTTGATGTTATAATGGGTATGGATTGGTTAGCTTCTTGCTATGCTACTGTGGATTGCCGAACTAAGAGAGTGTATTTCCACTTTCCAAATGAGGCAGTCCTTGAATGGGAAGGTAATGTTGGGGCACCAAAGGGGAAGTTTATTTCCTATTTTAAGGCAAGGAAGATGATGTCAAAGGGGTATGTATATATGTCATCTAGTTAGAGTAAGGGATATGGAGGCTGAATCACCAACTCTTCAATCGGTTCCGGTAGTGAATGAATTTGCTGATGTGTTTCCCGAAGAGCTTCCAGGTTTGCCTCCAGAACGAGAAATAGATTTTGGCATTGATTTACTCCCAGACACTCAACCTATTTCTATCCCTCCATATAGAATGGCCCTGGCAGAGTTACGTGAATTACAGGAGCAATTAAGAGATTTGCTAGAGAAGGGTTTATAAGACCTAGTGTGTCCTCTTGGGGTGCACCAGTGTTATTTGTACGTAAAAAGGATGGCACCCTGAGAATGTGTATTGATTACCGGCAATTGAATAAGGTGACAATTAAAAACAAATACCCCCTCCCGAGGATTGACGATTTGTTTGATCAGTTACAGGGTGCCAAGTGTTTTTCAAAAATTGATTTGACGTCAGGTTATCACCAAGTGAGGGTGAGGGAGAAAGATATACCCAAGATAGCCTTTAGGACACGCTATGGTCACTTTGAATTTCTTGTTATGTCATTTGGGCTGACAAATGCACCAGCAGTTTTTATGGACTTAATGAACAGGGTATTCAAGCCATTCTTGGATGGCTTTGTGATAGTATTTATAGATGATATTTTGGTGTATTCAAGATCAAAAGAGGAGCATGCAAAACACTTACGGCAGGTATTACAAGTTCTTCGTGATCGGCAATTGTATGCCAAGTTTTTCAAATGTGAATTTTGGTTGAAATCAGTGGCATTCTTGGGTCATATTGTATCTGATGAAGGAATAAGGGTTGATTCACAAAAGATAGAGGCGGTGAAAGATTGGCCAAGGCCAACAACACCCACAGAAGTTCGAAGCTTCTTAGGGTTGGCAGGTTATTACAGAAGATTTGTTGAAGGTTTTTCTTCGATTTCTGCACCTCTAACAAAGTTGACACATAAGGCGACCAAATTTCAATGGAATGATGCATGTGAAAGGAGCTTTCAAGAGTTGAAAAGCAGGTTAACTTCTACACCTGTATTAGTGCTTCCAGAAGGCACAGAGGGGTATGCGGTGTATTGTGATGCTTCGGGGGTTGGCTTAGGGTGTGTACTGACACAACATGGTAGGGTAATTGCTTATGCCTCGAGACAACTGCGGCCACATGAGAAAAACTACCCAACACATGACCTTGAACTAGCAGTTGTTGTGTTTGCCTTGAAAATATGGCGCCATTATTTGTATGGAGTTCATGTCGACATATATACTGATCATAAGAGCCTACAATACATATTTAAACAGAAAGACCTAAATTTAAGGCAGAGGAGGTGGCTGGAGTTAATAAAAGATTATGATGTTGATATACTATACCATCCAGGGAAAGCAAATGTGGTAGCCGATGCTTTGAGCCGCAAGGCAATTGTGAATATTGATGATCAGACCGTGGTAAGTCAAGGAGTCGCTAAGGATCTACTTCAACTAGCCAATTTGGGAGTTCGCCTCATTGAAACTCCAAAGGAAGGGGTTGTTGTGCATAATGTTGCAGAGTTTTCATTGGTAACAGAGGTAAGAGAAAAACAGTTCAAAGATCCTATTCTACAGCGACTTAATGAGAAGGTGAGTCGATGCATAATGAAGGGCTTTGAACTTACCCAAAATGGAGTACTTTACTGTCAAAACAGATTGTGCGTTCCTAATATAAATGGACTAAGAAGGAGAATAATGGAAGAAGCCCATCATTCAAGATATTCTATCCATCCAGGATCAACTAAGATGTATCATGACCTGAAGGAAATGTTTTGGTGGGAAGGCATGAAAAAGGACCTTGCAGAATTTGTGGCTCAATGTCCGAATTGCCAACAAGTTAAGGTAGAGCACCAAAAGCCGGGAGGTTATATGCAATATATAGAGCTTCCAACATGGAAGTGGGATATGATTAATATGGATTTTGTTACTAGGTTGCCTTGCTCATTTCAGAAGTTTGACTCCATATGGGTAATCATTGATAGACTTACAAAGTCAGCACACTTCTTACCGATTAGGAGTGATTATACAGCTGAAGAGTATGCAAAGCTATACCTCAAAGAGATAGTTAGGCTACATGGGATTCCAATATCCATTATATCTGATCGGGGAGCTCAATTCACCGCAAAGTTTTGGAAATCCTTCCAGAGGAGCTTAGGGACACAAGTAAATTTAAGTACAGCTTTCCACCCGCAGACAGATGGTCAAGCAGAACGCACCATTCAAACACTTGAAGATATGTTGCGGGCGTGTGCATTGGACTTCAAAGGTAGTTGGGTGGACCATTTGCCACTTATTGAATTTGCCTATAATAATAGCTACCATTCAAGCATCAAGATGGCACCATATGAAGCTTTGTACGGAAGGAAATGTAGATCACCGATAGGATGGTTTGAAGTGGGTGAAACCACCTTGCTTGGTCCAGATCTAGTCCAACAAGCCATGGAAAAAGTCAAGGTAATATGACAACGGCTAGAAACAGCGCAAAGCCGTCACAAATCATATGCAGATGCTAGAAGAAGAGGACTGGAATTCTCAGTAGGAGATTGGGTGTTCTTAAAGGTATCCCCAATGAAAGGTGTTATGAGATTTGGTAAGAAAGGGAAACTAAGCCCACGTTATATAGGGCCATATAAGATTATTAAAAGGTTTGGACAGGTTGCATATGAATTAGAGTTACCCCAGGAGTTTTCAATGGTTCATCCAGTTTTTCATGTCTCAATGCTTCGAAAATGCATAGGTGACCCATCTCGGAGTAGTTTTTCATGTCTCAATGCTTCGAAAATGCATAGGTGACCCATCTTGTATTACTCTTATTGAAGATATGCAGGTTACGGAAGATCTCACCTATGAAGAGGTATCTATTGCTATCCTAGATAGTCAAGTTAGAAAGCTAAGGAATAAGGAAATACCTTCAGTAAAAGTGCTTTGGAGGAACCAACAGGTAGAAGAGATAACGTGGGAGGCTGAGGAAGCAATGAGGACTAAATATCCTTATTTATTTGAAGCTAAAGAGGAAGTCCAAGATACAGAGTTGAGGGATTAGTAGGTACGTGAATATGAATTCTTATTATGTTTTCAAAAGTCTGTTTACACGTAAGTTCGAACTTGTTTAACCTATTCAATTATGCTTATATTCGGGGATGAATGTTCCTAAGGGGGGGAGGATGTAACACCCCACATCTTACATGTACTAGTCCAACGCAGATGAAACATGATATGGCAGGGTCAAATCCGCACATATGTTTAAAAGTGCGTGAATTTTAGATTAAAGGGCTATATGTACGTCTAACGCTTAAGATGACCAAGTGTAAATAATTTTTAAGTCAAGTTAAGGAGAGTGTGACCTTAAATGAAGTAAAATAATTGAGGTGCTTGTGTGATTTAGGAAGCTAGTAGGTGAGTCACCTACATGCTTAGCTTAAATAAGCTCGGTAAACGGAGACACGGCCCAACACCGAATTTGTGCAAGTCCGATAAAGAATAAACCCCGAGTTAAGGATGTCATTTGGGCCCATGGTTTAGCATCATAAAAGGACAACATTTGCAGCCCAATATGGATAGGAAAAGGGCCAAATTACAATTACAATCCAATTCAAAACTAGGGCCCAAACTAAGTGGGCTTAGGGGAGAAATGTTTGCAACAAAGCTCATCCCATTTGAAGCCCAATAAGGCCCAAATGAAAGGGCCAAGCTGCTGCCCCGTAACCTTAATAAAATAAGGTTGAAAACCCAAAAGAAAGTTGGCCAAAAGTGGCCTATAAAAGGGAGCAACAAGCAGCAACTTTTAGCCATTTTCTCAAGCCAAAATTTCAGATTTCTCTCTAAGTTTCTTCTTGCTCTCTTCTCATTTTCTAAAGCAGCCAAGACACACTTCTAGGGTTCTTGAAGAGAACCTAATCCTTGAGGATTAAGGTAAGATAAAATACCCATGGTTTGGTGTAATTTTTCCATGAAAAACATGAAGAGTATGTTTGTTGTATTGTGCAGGAATTTTGGGACAGCATGTGTTCCAAATATTTTGGTTCACTTTTCTTGTTAAATAAGAGACTTTTATCTTGTTGGTTTGCTGGGTTATGAAGTAATATGTATGTTTTTAAGAAGTCTTGGTTCTGGAATGATGTGAGGAGGCTGCTGGACCACTTCTATCTTCCACAAAAAATAAGTTCTTAAATGATGTCTTAATTCCGCTCATTAGTAAGAATTCGTGGACTGTTTTTGAGAATTGTTGTCTCATGTTTTCCATCTACTTAGGGACTGTTTTTGGACTATTTTAGGACTGTAATTGTGTGTAAATATGTTGAGGACAGTTTGGTTGAGGTTGAAACGGATTTGGAATGGTTGACGTCGAAGTGTAGCGGAAGGACGCAATGTTGTGTTGTCTACTTGCATGTTGTGTAGAGTTGTTGTATGATGTACTATATGAGTTGTTGTAATGCTGTTATAGGACTAAACATAGCTGGATATGACATGTATATTGGAATGTGTGTTAGAAAATACGATTAGGAGTGGAAATGTTGAAAGAATACTCTTTGGGTGCTAATTCCGAGCTTGCTGTCCGGATATAATTTTTGGGTGAAATTGAATTACTAAGATGTGCTTACTAGCTTCTAACACTAGTTTTATCACCTAATATATTGTAAATAAGTGTTTGGAGGAAAAGGATACTACTCCGAGATAATAACGACATAGTACAGCGAGGTATGTAAGGCTACTTGATTTCCTATTACTTGGCATGAAATCTATAATCTTCCTTAGCACATAAAGGCACGTACAAACTCCGACATGGCTGCTAACCGTATCCCCACTTTTTACCATGTTCATATGTACCCATATATAGTCATTGTCAACCTGCATATGTACCTGAGTACTAAATATACATGAGTTCTTCTTACCAAACAAAGTCTATGTGTTGTTTAATCTCCGATACGGTTCATTAGTTGTGTATCTCTCTTTCCATTGTGGTATTACCTTGTATGGTTGTTCATATGTCACATGTCTATATTCCTACAGTTCTAAAGGTTATGACCACCAAAAGAACCATCTCAAAGTAAATAAAAGATAACTTACAGTTGCTTATAAATGGGTGGTAGCCCGAGGGGTAGAAGAATCACCTAGCCAGGGTCGATCTCATTTACGGGTGGTAGCCCGAGGGGTGAAGGAATCACCTAGCCAGGGTCGATCCCATTACAGATTTACCACTAATCAGCTGGTCATTTACATGATATATTGTGCACAGATTATACAGTAAAGAAAGATACAGTAATAAAAAAAGACATAA
Source organism: Solanum rostratum (assembly GCA_029948455.1). Classification (NCBI taxonomy): domain Eukaryota; kingdom Viridiplantae; phylum Streptophyta; class Magnoliopsida; order Solanales; family Solanaceae; genus Solanum; species Solanum rostratum. The sequence continues at coordinate 6,711,707 of CM057053.1, read as the reverse complement.
AGTACATGACTCCACAGTATGACTAAAGGTGGTCTTTTCATCCTTACACATCAGTGTGTGATTTCATTTGAGTTCTTATTGCATATACAGTATTTTCTGCCTTACATATTCAGTACATTATCTCGTACTGACGTCCCTTACGGGGGACCTGCATTTCATGCTGCAGGTACAGGAGCTACTAGATCTCCCCAGTAAGAGTACAGGACTTTCAGCTGCTATTACTAAGCTCCAGGTTGCTTCGGGGCTTGTGTGTTTAGAACTTGTATTTTGTATTGTATAGTGGGTCATGAGGCGGGGCTTGTCCCGACTCAAATAGATATTGTTCCTTATTTAGAGGCTTTGTAGACAATGTAAATTAAAGTGTGGTCAAATAGTGTATTATAGACATCGTGGCTCCAACGGCCTAGTCTTATGCATTTACTTTTGGTTTGTTAGTACAGTTTACTTTCTTTTGGCAGCATATTGAGTATGGAAACCTCTTAAATGTTCATAGCCGGTGTATAGTTATATGTTGGTTCTCCCGAGCCTTGTCGGCAAGGGGTGTCAGTCCGCCTTAATGGGGCTTAGGGCGTGACAAATATGAAGGTTTGGTGTACTCTAGCATTAAAAGTAGGTATCATGATATCAGAGTTTAGCCCATCAAGTTCGATATAGGGCCCCAAGACCATGAGGAAGTTGTGAATATATTCTCGGCTCATGGTTGTGCACACTACAGTCCGAACAGTGTCTTGGGGTGTGAAGGTGATCATGAAAATCTCGAAACTTTGAGTTTGAGAATGAGTTCGGTCCAAAATCTAATTCGATAATATGAGTAGCTATAACTAAATAACTTTAGTTGGCAGGTATGGTATATATGTATGACACACATTTAAAAGCTTAAAGTAGCTAGATTATGGGCAATGCCACCATAACTTTGTAATTGTATATTATTCATTTAGTTAATTAGAGAAATGAATTATTGTTAAGAGATGCAAGATAAAATAGTAATTAACACCCATAAAGCTATCAACAATAATCAGCTCAATTCTGCAGTAGTTTAAATTACTTTTAAGTTTAGCATCAATGCATTGATAACGTATTAGATCTAATTTGATAGTTTTAAAATAAAGCAATTTATGACTTATTATAACCACTCAAAATAAACTAATAATAAAAATTTGGGTAAATCAACGAAAACACCCTTATAATATGCTGGAGATAAACTTCCCTCCATGTGGTATTACTATAACGAGTTTAAGGATCCAAGTAATTTAAACTATGTATTTTATTTATTTTGTGTCCAAGGTTTTAAAATTTCTTCCAAGACTTTGCAAAATAGTCTTTTAACTTTTCTGATTTACTCAAACACTACAAAATCACTTTCTCTATTCACTTTTACTTTGTTACTGTTTTGTTTTTCGAGATTAACTTGAACAAACTTCAAAGTTAAACTAAAATAGCTTAATTTAATAATTGAAATATAAAATTTAGATGATTGAAAACTATACGAAAAATATTATAAGTTACGATCTTTCTCATACTAATATGATGAAAAAATACATCTTAAAATGTTGGCAAAAATTTATATAATTTGACTTTAATAAATGAAATAGTGACAAATAAAAGTGAACGGAGAGAATATTTTAGTTACAAATCCCATTGCTTCTCTATATCTCTTCTCTCACTCTCATGCCCAAAAAGCTAGCTTTATTTTGCGTCCCTCCTACATTTTCAAAAACAAAGCAGACTCTAAGAAAATACTTTCTTCGTTTTTGTTTTAGTTTGTTGTTCCTATATTCTTGCCTTCCACATATATGTGTTGTTGTTTCTTGATTATTGTATTGCCTTTTGTCACATATCTCTAAATTAACCATATTCTCTATATTTACATATCATATTGTGTTGCCATTACTTATCTTTTATTTCTAGCCCTTCATATATTTGTGTTGTCGTTTGCCTATTGTAGTGCCTTTTACCACATATTTCTAGATTTGCCATATTTCCTATAGTTACCATTTTAATATAACTTGTGAATTTACTTATCATAGTGTGTAGCCTTTATTCGTTTGTCGTCTTGATTGTTTGATTAGTAGTTTACCTTATTTTTCGTTGTTCTGTGGTGTGGGGTTGTATCTTCTTGATCTTTATAGCTTAGAGAGTTATCAGTAATTATGGTACTCGAGTGGTTCCAAGGATAGAAATGGTGTAGGTATCCTAGTAGACGAGGACCTTAGGGAATATGTGGTTGAGGTTAGGAGGTTTAACGATAAGATGATGTCTATCAAACTGGTGGTTGGTAAGCATGTAGTGAAGTAATTAGTGCTTATGCGCCTCAAGTAGGGCTGGATGAGGAAGTCAAAAGACTCTTTTGGGAAGATTTGGATGAGGTGGTGAAAGGAATACCAAGGACAAAAAAAATCTTCATTGGGGGAGACTTGAATGGGTATATTGGGACAACCACTAGCGAGTTTGAAGGTGTCCATGAAGGCTTTGGTTTCGGGGAGAGGAATGGAGGTGGGACGTCTCTCTTGGATTTCGCCAAACCCTTTGAGTTAGTTATTGCTAACTCATGTTTCCCGAAGAGAGAAAATCACTTGATTACCTTTCGGAGTACGGCAGGTAAGACTCAGATTGATTACCTACTTCTCCGAAAGGGCGACAGAAGCCTCTGTAAGAATTGCAAGGTTATTCCAAGTGAAAATATTTCTACTCAGCATAGGCTTCTAGTGATGAATTTAGAAATTAAGAGAAAAGAAGAAGAAGGTTTTTAATGCCCTACCAAGGATTAGATGGTGAGGCCTGACCCCTGCCCTCTCACGAGAGATGGGAGAAAATCTAAGTAAGTTAGAGGCTTGGAGTAGAGGCGGAAATATGAACAAGATGTGGGACACTACTGTTGTGCATTAGGAAAATAGCTACCAAGGTACTAGGGATTTCGAGAGGGGCCTTTGGTGGACGTCAAGGCAATTGGTGGTGGAATGACGAAGTTCAGGTCAAAGTGAAAGCTAAGAAAATTGCTTATACGAAGTGATTGGAGTGTAGGGACGAGGGTGAAAAGCGAAGGCTTAAAGAGAGTTACAAGACGGCAAAGATAGAAGTGAAGATAGCGGTGACAAGGGCTAAGACAACAACGTTTGAACGTCTATATGTGGAGCTAAGTGATAAAGGCGGGAACAAGAGATTGTATAGGCTCGCTAAAAAGAGGAAAACACTACTAGAAATTTGATCTATTGCCACGGTTCAAAAACCGTCGGTATAGGAAAAAATACCGTGGGCATAAGTTTTAGCCACGGTTTAGAGAGGCGCCACAACTGATTGTGTGGCAATAGATCTATTGCCACGGTTTATTCCGACGATTGCCATAACCGTCGCAAAAGGGTATCTGTGGGGACGGTTTCCGTTATAATTAATTGGCTACGGTTTGTACTATATTAGTACTGTTAACAACCGTCTCAAAAAAATTATATCCACGGTTCTATGACCGTAGCAATAGATAACCCTATTGCTACGGTTTTATATCTATTGCTACGGTTGTTGCTTTAGGTATTTTGCCACAGTTTTTACCACGGTTTTTAACTGTCATAATAGGGCTTCTTCTATTGCTACGATTTTTAACCGTGGTAGTAACCGTCGCCATAGCTTCCTCTATTGCCACGGCTGGCAAATCTATATAATCTCAATTTGACTAATTGTAGCTTATTGTGACTAATGCTGTTAATATATTGAGTTACACAATAACTTTATAATAGAAAATGTCAAAATTGATCCTAAGAAGAAACTTTACATTACTAAAATAATAATTCAACAAGATCGATCCATAGTGTTGCTAATAGCGATAAAAGCAAAACATATGTACATACATACATATAAGTATGTTTTAACTATTACAAAAAGGTGAAAATACGTGCATCACATTGTTTTCGATCTTCAAAAATAAAGGATATTTGGAACATAGGTAACTAAAGTGAACAACCCGGCCTTCTTCAATTCATCCCTCCCCTTCTTCAATTTCATCATGCAGCACTTTCATCCCCTCCTTCAATTCCATCACCTACGTACAAAAAATAGTTGCAAACCGACAATTTATTTCAATCCCAACAGAAAGATAGAGAAGCTAAACCAAAAATTTGCATTGAGAAACCAGTTATGATAATAGCACACTCGGAAAAACTTGAGTGTTGAAAATCATATTCAACACTCAAGGAACATGGAATATGGAAACAGACAATTATAAGCAGCAGGAATATGGAAACAGACAACACTCAAGAAATCATACACACAAAAGAAAATTTCCAGAGGCAGCAGGAATAGTCAAAACTACAAGGAATATGGAAACAGACAAACTAATCAATTATAAGCAGCAGCTACACTAATATGAAATAAATGAGAGGTTGACGAGACACATCAGTCAGCAGCGGACACATGAAATAAGTGAAAGTCTTTTAATTGGAACATGAATTTTTTTTAGGAATAAGACACCTGTAGCCTGTAAAATTCACAACAGGCGGACGACTACATGAATGAGATACAGTAATAGCATTTATGGCAATACAATCATCTGAAGATCGATAATCTCAAGAACTAAGTTACACAAATTCAAGCACGCCTTATACAAGAAAAACCTGTCACTTCAATGTACCAAGACTGAACTTTTAATCTAATATAAGAACAACCAAGTAATTCTTTCACTGATCTAATAAGTGGTTAACTAAATTTCATCTTTATCACATTGTAATTAAGTTCGAATGGACAAAAACCAGGATAAAACTGAGAGTTGCAAAGCAGGTGATGAAATGACATATACTAATAAGGCGATACAGAAAAAGGAAGTGCAGACATTGTCAATTTTGGATGAATAATTAGAAAGTATAATGGAGATCTACTCATTAAGGTGAGGTTCACCAAGGAAATAAAAAATGGAAACACTATTGAACACCATGGTCAGTTAGGCCCCAATTGGTATAGACTTCTTTATATTATCCAAATATGGAAGCATCCTTAATCCAGCAGTACTATCTAAAACAACCTATAAATTGGACTATAATATAAGTGCAAGTTAAGCTTATTCCATTTCTTCTCAATGAACTTGTTAAAAGATATCATCCATGACACTTAACTACCTAACTTGTAGAGAAAAATATGCATTTTTGGGTTTTGGTGTTAGTTGAATTGGAATAGTTGGCCTAGTATTTTTTTCGTGATCTCTCTGGTTGTCGACGGTTTTCTCGAGTTGTTACTTGGAGGTAAGGATGAGAGGCTATATTGATCAGATCTAGCATTTGTAAGTCTCAAAGAATTAACAAAAGGAAGAGGAAAGTTTTTTATGTGGGCAAGTAGGATTACTTGGTACAGATTCAAAATCAAACAGATTCAAAAAAACAGATTCAAAAATCAAAATCAAAAAAACAGATTCAAAACAAAATCAAAATCAGATTAAAAAAATCAGATTCAAAAAAACAGATTCAAAACAACCAGAGGACATTTTCTGGACAAATAATCAGAGAGGACAAAATACTAGATCACAACTAGAAAGCAGAAGAAGAAGAAGAAAAAGAAGAAGAAGAAATAGTCGGAAAAGAAAATTAGTAACACTAACCTTGTCCGACGGCTTGTGCAGAAGCAGCGTCTCTTTGTGATGGAACAGTCAATGCTGCAAGTATATTAGGGTCAATTAATCCGGCATGTTGTAGTTGTGCAATTACATCGGCAATAACTTCTTGTCTCATAGTTCTCTTTTGTTCCTCCATTTGTTTCTCCATTTTTTGGATCATTTCTTCCATTTGTTTCACTACACCATTTGTCGCATTTAAAGTTGGTTCAGAATTGCCAACTATTTTCTTCAAAGTAGTCTTTGTAACCCCCATTCCATATAGTCTTAGACGCCCAGGGTGTTCAGGACCCATGACTGCGGCAAATGAATCAACAGACTGGCCATTTGCACTCGATTGTGCTTCAAGTTCCTCCATTTCAGCCTAACAAAGCATATCCAACAATCAAAGTCTTGTATATAATTCTAAATAAAGAATTAATGTCATTGTAAATCCATTAATATATAGTATACATACAATTTTACTAGCAGTGTTTTCATAGGAGGCCTTGTACACACGGTTAGGATTTCTCGTTCTTGTGACCACGAAGAGCTCGTTAGATGATACAATTTCCTTCTCTTTTTCCTAGGCACAAGAAAATTGATATAAAAAATTGCTTAAATGATAGATTAATACTAGATACTAAATAAGAAAACACACCAATCTATTACGGATTACAGCAAAACTCTTTTTGCCGGTAGTGTGTGGATTCAACAACTTTTTCCTATTCTTAGTATTTGTTTCCGACATCTTCTGCAAATAATCTGCTGATGGGTTTTTGTGATGAGGGTTTCCAGGAAACAGCCTCTCTACCTGTGTGGTAGTGGTAAGGTCTGCGTACATCTTACCCTCCCCAGACCCCACTTGTGGGATTTCACTGGGTATGTTGTTGTTGTTGTTGTATCTTCTGCAAATAAATGAATCAATAATGTTAGTTAAGTGATCGACAGTTTGGCAACAATCAACTTTACCATAAAGCTGCAACAACAACAATATCACAGAAGAGATCAAGAAAAGAATGAGTTGAAAGTTTTAGATTCCGAACTACAATTTACCAGGAATTTCTCCGACTTCCAATATTTGAGGAGTTCTTTGAACTGACATTCTGGAATATGGCCAGGCTTTTTGGACATTCGAACTGTATCATTGTCATATGGGTCATAATAAGTTCTCTTCAACTCAGCTCTATGACTTCTCCATGCTTCTCGAATTGTTGCCAGAGTCCAAGCTTTTGCCGCATCAGGAATATTGTATTTCTTCTACAATATAGTATGAACAAGTTATCAAAGAGAAGTAAAATTGCTTTAATAATAATTAAATATTGAAAAGTCTAAACCTTGGTATAATCCCATAAATCCTTTTTAGTGTCCATATGCTTCCAATCAAATACATCATATGGACAAAGGGTCGCATTTCTTGCCAATGTGCCCAGGAAGCTACTTAGCTCTGTTACATCATCTTCAATAGGTCCAATCGGTTGATTTAAACCATTCAATAGGATCAATTTACGCTCTTGCCGGCTATGTACTTTAGGCATCATCGTTCTACCTCTTGTATTTTTGGTGGGAACGCCTTCAACTACAACAAAATATGACTTAGAAATCATGAATGAAATAAGTAAGTTCCTAAGCTTATATGTTACCTTGTTCTTCAAGTTGTTCATCTGTTGGAGGACTAACAGAACTCCTTTGCACTTGATCCTCAACAGGCTGCTGCTCAAAAGGATGATCTTCAAAAGTTTGTGCCTCATCAGATTGTCCATCAACTTCAGACTGTAGAGCTACTGGTTGTTTTTCAATTAATTTCAGCAGTTGTCCTTTCTCTGTCTCTATAGCTTCAACTACTTCATTTGTTGTCAACAACCGTCGCTTTTTATTTGCCAAGAATGATAACGATCCAGGTTTAGCATATGCCTTATGTTTTGTTTTTTTATTTCTTTTTGGTGATTCTTGTTGACTCATGACTATCAAAACCTGCATAAAATTAAGAGTGATAGTTAAAATAATAGAAAAGAATCTGCTTATCTGATGGAAAATATGTAGTACAAATTGACGAAGCTTAAACTACAAATGAAAGATATCAATAGGTACACGGCCTCTTACCAACAGAAACTCTTCTCAGCAAGGGTGGAGTTAGCTATTAGACTCTGTGATGGTGAAAGATAGGCAGTCTCTGTCAGTCCAACAATAAAAAGAGACAATCAGATCAGAGGTAACACATGAAAAGATAAAAGATGTCATTCATTCCATGCCAAAGGAGAAAGATCATAGGGTTGATGGATTTCCTATTGACTTTTTCACTAAGAAATGGGAGCTTATGAAAGGTGATATAGTGCAGGCTATGCAACCATACTTCACTACTGGTATCATCTATCCTCCTATTACTACAACTGATGTAACTTTGATTCCTAAAGTTTCATCTCCTACCAAGGTTAAGGACTTTAGACGTATAGCTTTCTATACTACTCTCTACAAAATAATATCAAAAGTATTGACTAGGAGAATTAAAAATGTAATTAGCGGGTAAGTGGGATGTTCCCAATCAGTTCTTACTCCCAATAAGCTAGTGACAGATTCTTTATCCTAAATTAGGCAAGTTGTCTAACTTCAAGCTAGTGACAGATTATTTATATGCAAAACAATTTCAAAGCAGTGCTCAATAACTCACTAGCCAACTGTTGCCTTATGAAGCTTCTGTTTCCAACCTAAACTTCCAATTATACTAATTTCAACCTTAATTACAAGATACATAAGATCGTCACAAAATCCATCACCACTTCCAACTCAAGTTCATAACTGAAAACAAACAGTAGTATGGGACTTTCAACTAAAGTCGTGCTTCAGCAAGTGAAAGGTTTGCTGGATGGTTGGCAACAACAGGTGATAAAAAGAGATAAAGCAGATATAGAGAACAATTCCATTGTACATCTTATGGACAATATGGCTGGACAAGAACAAAGCTTGCTTTGAAGGGCAGTGAACTCACATTTCTAGAATTAAGGATAGATGTTTACAAGCTACAGAGGGTGAAGTGAACAGATATTTGGTTTTGGGGCCATTAATTAACGTATTTAATTTATAATGGTTCTACAAGTTTATCTATTTTTTGTACTTCTAGTTTGAAGGCAGTTCAATAGAGAGTAGTAGGCTGCTTTCTTTTTTATGTGGCTTTTGTTTCCTTTCCTGTACCTTCTTAGAACCATTTTAATAAAATCTCTACCTTCTCAAAAACACAAACTAGCAAAACTCAGTAGTACTTCCATTTGATGTTCATAACATCTTCCATGCATCATCACTGTAAACGAAGCCCAACAATAAACATCGAGACTCGGTCTTATACATCTTCTGTGCTACCTACCTTTTGCAAAGAGACAAGAGACTAGAAAAGGTATCACAGGCTAGAACACAGCCAAGGTCCAAGAAGTATGTATTTAGAAAAGGTCACTAGACAAGTCTCCATCCATGATCTCAGGGATCACTATATTCATTCATTTATATTCTGAGACATCATTATAAACATGAAGGGCAACCATTGAAATCAATGGACTCCTCATTCCATGACCAGATTACATAACCAAAACAAAGCACAAGCAACCCACATCTTTCACTAGAACATTAGCTCAAACAGAAGAAAAGAAGAGTCTTTTTCAAAGATTTAATGTGGAAATTCATCTTCTTGCAATATTACAGTTTCAGTTACCTTGGAACCTTAAGTTCTTTAATGCACTCAACTGGTGGCCTAACAAATTTCTATTACAGTACAAGAAAATGAAATGGTCCAGCAAAGTATTTAGTTGAAGAAGATGAGAGATCAGAACCTGGGCCAGCAATGTTCCAAAAAGAGATCAGAATCCGGAGTTTTGTTGCTCCACTATTAAGTTGAAGATTCTCCGGAGAAACTTTGAAGGAAGAACACCGAAAAGGAATAAAAGAGAAAATTAGGCTTAGTAATATAAGCACCAATACATAGCACGTGCGTATTATTGAAATGAGACTAATTTAGAGACAAATTGAAAAAAACCACATTAATAGAAATGGAAAACAAACATAGAAAATAGAGTCCAATCGACATTCGTAATTGATAAGATGCAACTCAATAGGGTATTCATTACTCATTGAAAAAAATGAAGAAGAGAATGTATTTGAAGTAGGTCGGAAGATCCTTTGTCAATCATCGGCCTCCATCCAATCCCAATCAGTATCATCGAAGTCATCTTCCTCTTCCGATTCTTCCGAAGGTACATCTTGTGAATCGTGTGAGATGGAAGGCGCATCAATGATATCAACTGGGAGATCTTCCCTCGCCCATCTAACATCTACATCGACTAATCTTTCTGAAGAAACAATATCATCATTGGTTTCCCTCCAAAATGTTTCTTCAATATTAGGACAATTCTCTTCCTCCAAATCATACAAATCTACTGGAACCTTATTTCTTGCATAATAAACATTTTTCTCAATTGGGTCTTCCACATAAAAAACTTGATGTACTTGAGATGCTAGTACAAAAGGATCATCCGTACAACATTTTTTATTGAAGTATACCCGAGTCAAGCCATATTCATCAACTTCATTCTGAAACCAATCACATCTGAAAAGTACAACACTAAAACAACTCCAATAATCAATTTCAATGATGTCCTGAATAATTTCATAATAGATAACCATTCCATCGACAGGATTTTGATCCCTAGCACTAGCAAAACTATCTGTTGTAGCTGACAAAGTCACTCCACTATTTTGAGTTTTGCAAGGAGCATCCCGTGTCTTCGTATGGAAACGATATCCATTAATGAAATATCCAGTATATCTTTTAGCCACAAAATTAGGCCTTTTGCCAATCCATCTTAAATGATTGGACACTTCAACATTTTTAACTTTGTCCCTAAACCAATCACTAAATTCTCTACTATGGATCTATGCTTTTACCCAGGCACTTCCTCTGTTACGAGTATCAACTAAACTCTTATGTTCCCTGCAAGCATGTGTTGCAATTTAATCAACACGTACTTATTAATGAAATTTAAAACACATTAATCATAACATATAAATGAAGTTTCAATACTTACTTGATAAATGCATCAACGTTTTCATCACTGGTATTAAACAAAGTGTATCGATGTGCTGCAGACCACTCACCATGCTCCATATTAAAAGTTTTGCCTTTCCTTTTGTTCTTACTTCCAATTGGATGACCTGTCTTAGGAAATAAAGGTGAAACATCATCTCCCGCTATTTGAATGTCCTCATCATCCTCAGTTTGGTACCTACTAAATCTTGTTTTCACCCCATCAGGTAGGTATCTCGAACAAAAGGTCAAACACTCTACACCTTTACAACCCTCTACTATTGATCCTTCGGGATTTTTCCGATTACGAACAAGCCCCTTGTATTCACACATATTTCTTTCAGAAGAATACATCCAACGCAAATGAGTCGGACCCCCAAGCTTAATTTCGTCTACTAGATGAATAGGCAAATGTGACATGATATCAAAATAGGATGGAGGAAAAATCTTTTCAAGCTCGCATTGTATATCAATGATTTCAGCCTTCATCTTATCAAGATCGTTTCTTCTTATGACCTTTTTACATATGCTTTTAAAAAAGTTTCCCAACCTAATCAAGACTAAAGACACATTCTTGGGTAGCACTTTCCGGACTGCAATCTGGATCAAGTAATGTAGTATGAAATGAGCATCATGACTTTTGTATCCTGAAACTTTCAGCTCTTCCATTTGCACACGATTTGATACATTAGAGGCACACCCTTTTGGCAATTTGGCATCTTTTAAAACAGTGCAAAATAGTCGTTTCTCTTCTGGTTTCATAGAGAAACAAGCTTTAGCCAAATGAATGTTTTCAGTATCACAATCTTCCATTGGTTGAAGCTCTCTGCGTATCCCCATATCACGCAAGTCATAGCGCGATTTTATATGATCTTTTGACTTTCCAAATATATCCAATAAAGTCCCAAGCAAACTATCACAAATATTCTTTTCTATGTGCATTACATCAAGATTGTGCCTCAACTTATTGGTTGCCCAGTATGGCAATTCAAAAAATATGGATTTTTTTTCCATGGACCATCATTCTTTCGTTTTCTTTTTTTTTGGCCCTTTCCAAAAATATTTTTGAAATCACGAAGTTCTTCCAGCACTTGTACACATGATAAGAGCATCGGTGCAGATTTATGCTCCTCTTTACCATCAAACAACTTCTTATCTCTTCTAAAAGGATGATCAGGAGGTAAAAATGCACGATGACCCATGTAACACATCTTACGACTGTGTTTGAGATTTTGGGAACAAGTATTATGATTGCAAGTGGGACATGCCCATCTCCCCTTGGTGCTCCATCCCGAAAGCATTGCCAATGCTGGAAAATCACTAACTGTCCACAGTAAAGCTGCACGCAACATAAATGTTTGGTTAGCTACAACATCATATGTCTTCACTCCCACTTCCCATAGTTCTTTCAACTCCTCAATCAGTGGTTGTAAGTATACATCAATATCATTTCCGGGTGACGATGGACCTGGAATAATCATTGACAACATTATGTACTCTGACTTCATGCAAATCCATGGTGATAAATTGTAATTCATTAACATAACCGGCCATGTGCTATGGAAAATGCTCATAGTTCGAAATGGATTGAATCCGTCACTTGAAAGACCCAATCTAATATTACGAGCATCATTAGCAAAGTCAGGGTGAAGGGAATCAAAATCCTTCCAAGCTTCTCCATCAGCAGGATGTCTTAGATTTCCATCTTTGGGTCGCTCGGTATCATGCCATCTCATAGCTATAGATGTTTTAGAACACATGAATATTCTCTGAAGCCTAGGCTTTAAAGGAAAGTACCTCAAAACCTTCACCGGGATTTTAGTGACCTTATTTGTTAAGTCACTCCGAACATTCTTCCATCTAGAAGATCCACACACAGAGCAATTATCTAACTTTGCATTGTCTTTCCAAAATAACATGCAATCATTAGCACATGCATGAATTTTCTCATAATTAAGACCCAAATCTTCTATCACCTTTTTTGCCTTGTAAAAAGACTCAGGTATCTGAGCAAATGGAAATGCCTCTTTTATCAAGTCTAACAAGTCTGAAAAGGCAACGTCACTCAATTTGTGAATGCATTTTAACAAGTACAATCGGATGGTGAAACTCAACTTAGAAAAATTTTTACACCCCGGATAAAGCTCTTGTTTTCCATCCTCTACTATTTTAAAGAATTTTTTAGCATCTTCAAATGGTCCCTCTTGAACTCCCTCATGTCTTAGGTGATCTTCTACATTTTGAAAAGTATCATGAAGTAGTTTACCAAAATCATCATGCATGTTTGAAGTTTCATCATCATTGGTTGGTTGTGGCATATTACTTGAGGAAAAACCTTCTCCATGGAAAACCCATTTGATGTATCCATGAACAAATCCATGACAAATCAAGTGATCCTCCACTACATTTCGACAATGCCAATTACGATTAAAGCATTTCATACAAGGACACAATATTTCATTTCCTTGGGAAGCTTGTTCAAATGCCTTATCAAGAAAATTATTAACTCCATAAATATATTCATCGGTGGATCTTCGGAGATCCATCCAACTTTTATCTCCTATGTCCATTTAATATCCTACATACATGACCAAAATAGTATAGGTAATAAATTAATCAAAACATAAATAAGTAAGTAATGCACAAATTAGGATGATTGATACAATCAACACATGATAGAAGCAAAAAAACCAGTTATTCTGAAGCAACAGCCAAATAAGCTAAAAAAAATGAAATATGGATATTAAGACTTCTCCCAGTTACAAGGATTCAATGCCAAAAGAGTTTATACATAAAATATCAAATAAGAATCCCCCATCCAGAAACAAATACACAAAATATCAAACTTAACATTTGTACATCTCTAGTAGACGAGGCAGTAAAGTACCTTTATTGGCTTGGCAGAGAATACATGCCGTGTTTATTATCAAAAGCTACAGAATTAGTGATAGATTTCATGTTTAAGCAAATGGAAATGGAGAGACTCTGTGCTAAATTATGTTCATGCTCTTTGCCTCCATATGAGATGTTGCATTATTTACTTTGTAAAGATACTGAGGCTCAATCTTTCAAATAGCTGGATAGATATTAACTAATGTTTCTAGTAAACTTGATGGTTATACTAAACCAATCTGATTCAATGCGGATTTAGTACGGATACAACAGAAGCAAAGGATATGTAGGTGATACTGGCTTGTTGATATTAGGGATTCGTTGTTGCTGTGCCGCTTATTTGAGATCCGATGTTTATTCTAATGAGAGATTTACATATCCTTAGAGCTAAGAATGAGAGATATGCTGGTATTTGAGAATCCTTAAAATTGCGTAATAAGATGAGGTAGTGGATCCATATATAGTGGAATAGATGCCAATGAATTTAGAAATGATGACGGTTTTCAGGCCAGTTTGTGTGTGCATCAACTAATTCACGAGCAGCCTGCTACAATGACCAAGTTTAGGGCAGGTAGGCTAACACTGAATGTTGTAATTAGAATCTCGAAGTTGTTATTTCTATACATCAACTGCTTACCCATCCCCTTGTGGACATATAGAGGATTCATTCAGCTGATTCCAACTAATTTGGTATCAAGGCTTAGTTGATTAATTGAGACTTGAGGGATATGCAATTTGTCAATTTTTATGAGCAAACAACTAGATGTGTATAGCTAGTGTGGTATTAGACAAAAGGTCTAGTAGATTATGATGTATGAAGATGAAGGTAAGTCAAACAAAACTGAGATGGAAGAGTCGGTTAAGTCTAGCCAAATCTTGCTGATAATTCCACTTTATGTAGATTCAACTTTACTGGGCTCTATGACTGATGAATCTAATTAAAGATAGTTCCACTTTATGAAGATTCGACTTTACTGGGCTCTATGAATGTGATGAATCTGATCAAAAGATTTTCTAGTTAAGGTTTGCTGATGGGAGATGATAACCATTTGTATGTTACATAAGTTGTAGCATACTTCTTTAGCTGTCATATTAACTTAAAAACAAAAAAGCTACCAGTTTTAGAATTTAGATGTTATCGGCTGTGCGTAGAGTTGGCATACCTGTTTTAGTGATTATGTCTTATTAGCCTATCATTTACTGATTCTAGTTAATGAAGAAATCTATTATGATGAATATAACTTGGCAAATGAACAGCTTAAACCACCAAACAGCAACCACTCTAGATGGAATGTTGACAAGTAAAATCAGAAATATTAAACTGGAATGGGCGAGAGCCCGAGACAGTCGCACTGCCAAAGTTTGCAACAAAAGGTGGATGGATTTTGGGGGAAGGTCTGATTGGAACAACAGTGGAACCCCAAAGTCATGAATGTATGCAAGAGTTTAGGTACTTTGACATGCAAACAGATGATAGCATCCATATTTTAAATGAGAATAATTAACTGCAGCTCACAACAGATAAACAAATAATTCTCACCCAAAAAAGGGAGAATTATGAAACAAATCAAATTGGCAACTTGAGACAAACTCATGACAATGTAAAAATTCATCACTCAGACCTCAAGAGTGCAAATTCATATCAATCCAGCATGGACTCACTCACTAACAAGTCGGGGATCCACATTCAAAATTATTTTAGAAAAACACACACCACTCAATATACCATTCCAATATACATGCAGACTTGAACCAAACACTGATAACAGGGTTTTAACTTTGCAATCAAGAAGCACTTCCATTCCAATAAAATCACCAATTCTCATCCCATCTTCAAAAAGTAATAAAGGGTGTCCAGCTTTTCAACAGAATACACCCACAAAATAATAAAGAAACTAGAATAACCCGACTGACCAGCATACTAACAAGCTATATTCACATAGTAACGTGATTTGAAGACATGAAATTAATCACCCGAAAAGTAAACCATAACACTCTAGAATTTTAAAACACTAATAGACAAATCACACTCAAGAATGAACTAAGGAAAGTCACCTGTTATATTCATCTAAAAAAATAACAAGCTTAACATGGATTGGAGTAGCATTTGAGACAGAAAAAAACAGAGACGGAGACAAACCTTTAACACATTCTCATGGGTTCGAAACCGTTTCAGCAAAGAAACCTTAAACTCATATTAAAACCCAACTCGCAAAGCATGAAACGAACTAATTTAAGACGTTTGAGACCAACTATGATGCAATGACATTTAAACAGTCGTGCAGATTCAGACAAAAAAGGGAAATATCAGACAGTAGACAGTCAAGCACTTGACTCTATGAAACTCTAAAATGAACAAAAATGCGACCAATTTATGAGAAGTCGAGAGAATTTCAAGAAACTGCAGAACTAAAATCACACTAGAAATGAACAAATATTTGAATAATCTGAAAAATTGGAGACTAACATCAACAAATAATATAGATTTCAGACATACGCACAGAAATCATAAAACGTACCACTAGAATTTCAAACTTTTCAGTGAAGTTCAAACCCTAGGATGAATGAAGGCTTTGGGTTAGATCGACGACGGACGTTTTCTATACCACCGTGCCTATGAAGACCTATTTGGAGACCAGACCGTCCAAGCTTGTTGAAATGCCCTACATTCAGAGACACCCATTACCTCAAAGTAGTTAAAACCAATCAATTTTACTCCCAAAACTTCAATCAAAAGCTCAAATAACACAATAATGCAAAACCCCCAAAAATGATACCTGTAAAATTAGCTGTAAGAGAACAAGAACACGACTTTGACTCTGTTTCTCTACGTTTGACTCTGTTTCTCAAAGAAGAAACCTAGATTCTTCTTCTTCAACTACTGCATGGTGTCGATTTCTTGAACTACTGTGTGAGATCGTCTTCCTCGCTGATGATGAGTCGCGTATGTGAGAAAGAAAGAGTACTGAAGGAGGCCGCTTATAGTCTGGGGAGGGAAATATGAAATAATTTTAGTGGGGGAGGGAAATGTGAAATATTATATTTATTTCCCGGAATTTTTATTTTTTTTGCTAAAATGAACCGTGGCCATAGTCAATCTATTGCCACAGTTACAAAAAACTGTGGCATTAAGAAATCTATAGCCACGGTTAACACACTAATAGCACGGTTTATTTTAATAATTCTATTGCTACGGTCATATATATATATTGCCATGGTTACAACCGTGGCAATAATCCATCTATTTTCACGGTTGTATAACCGTCACCATATAACCGTGGTAATATACCGAATTTCTAGTAGTGAAAGGAAGGCTCGCGACCGGGACCAAGTGAAGTGCATCAAGGATGAGAAGGGTAAGGTGTTGGTGGATGAGACATCCATTAACTTAAGGTGGCAAGCTTACTTTCATAAACTCTTAGACAAAAAAGAAGATAGAGATATTGAGCTGGGTGAGTTGGCACACTCTGAAAGTCATCGAGATTTTGGTTATTGCAGGCGGTCCAGAGTTGAGGAGGTTAGACGTGCTATTTTGTAGGATGAAGAGAGGGAGCGCAATCGAACCTGATGAGATTCCGGTAGATTTTTGGAAGAACATGGTCAAGGATGGAATAGAGCGGATGACCAGACTATTCAATTCTATTATGAAGACGGCCAAGATGCCCGATGAATGGAGGAGGAGTACGATGGATCTGTTGTACAAGAACAACGGTGATACTCAAAACTATAACAATTGCAGGGGTATCAAGTTGTTAAGTCACACTATGAAGGTCTGGGAGAGGGCGGTAGAGATGAGGGTGAGAAAAAGAGTGTCTATTTCAGGGAATAAGTTTGGATTCATGCCGGGGCGGTCGACTATTGAAGAAATTCATCTAGTTCGGAGATTAGTGGAGAAGCATAGGGAAAAAAAGGACCTTCATATGATGTTCATTGATCTCGAGAAGGCCTATGACAAAGTTCCGAGGGATTTCCTTTAGATGTGTCTAGAGGTGAAAGGTGTTCCAATGACATATATTAGAGTGATAAAAGACATGTACGATGGAACCAAAACTCGGGTAAAAACGGTGGGAGGAGATTCAGAGTATTTTCCTGTTGAGATGGGACTTCATCAAGGATCTCTATTGAGCCCTTGTTTGCCTTGGTAATGGATGAGCTGACACGGTCAATTCAAGAGGAGGTTCCATGTTGTATGCTATTTGCAGATGACATAGTATTGATTGATGAGACTCGGGCTAAAGTTAATGATAAACTAGAGGTCTGGAGACACACTTTGGAATCCAAAGGGTTCAAACTGAGCAGGACCGAAATAGAATACTTGGAGTGTAAATTCAGTATTACGAGGGATGAAGCAGACATTGATGTAAGGTATGCCACTCAACCTATCCCCAAGAGAGAAAATTTTAAATATCTTGGGTCCATCATCCAAAGTAGTGGTGATATCGATGATGATGTCACACACCGTATTGGGACAGCATGGACGAGAGAGAGGCTTGCCTATGGAGTATTATGTGATAAGAAGATACCACCTAAACTTAAAGGTAAATTCTACAGGATGGTGGTTAGACCGTCTTTGCTATATGGGTGAAGTGTTGGCCGATCAAAAATTCACATGTTCGGGTCGCGAAGATGAGGATGTTGAGATGGAGGTGTGGATATACTAGGAGTGATAGGATTAGGAAAGAGACCATTTGAGAGAAGTTAGAGGTGGCTCATGTGGCTGACAAGATGAGGGAAGCGATATTGTGATGGTTTAGACATGTGCAGAGAAGAAGTATCAATGCTCCTGTTCAGAGGTGTGAGAGGTTGGATGTAGGAGTTACACGGAGGGGTATAGGCAGACTTAAGAAGTATTTCGGGGAGGTGATCAGACAAGATATGGTGAAACTTGATCTCACCGAGGACATGACCTTAGATAGGAAGGTGTGGAGGTCGTGAATTAGAGCAGTAGGCTAATAGGTTAGTAAGGTTAGGTGATGTCTAAACGTGGGGTATTAGTAGGGTAGGTTGTTTAGTCGTGCATTTATATCTTGTGTTGTCTTTAGCCATGTTGTATATGCTATTACTATGGTATTTTGCAGATTATCATATGTTTTTCGTTATTAGTCGTTCTTTCTGTTTCCTTTTTTATCTGTTCCATTTTTCCATATCTAGTTTATTCTGTTTATGGGTTTTTGAGATGAGGGTTCCCCCGAAACAACCTCTCCACCTCTATGAGATAGTGATAAGGTCTGCATACATTCTACCCTCCCGAGACCCCACTTATAGGATTCTACTGGGTATGTTGTCGTTTCTATTTTTTGGAAATTCTTTATAATTTTAATTTCATATTTAAGATCACAAGATCAAATGTTAAATTTAATATATTATATATGTATCTTTAATTTAAGAGTCTTCTTTCTTTTTTTGCATACGTGAACGAAGAGAAATGACATGATACTCCTCTTTTTAACTTCTCTTTTCGCTTCTTGGACTTGTAAGAGCTCTCGTGTTAATCTGTCCCCAATAATTAACAAATGATATAAATAAATTATTTCATAAAGTTAAAAGCAAATTTAAGTTTTTATTTAAAAACTAAGTCGGTAATATATTAATCCCTTTTTTTTTCTTTTCTTTATGTTATCTGTTCATAAATCCACTAACTTTGGTTTCCAAGAAGTGGCCTTGTTGGTTGAGAACCATAAACCAATTTAAATTAAAAGTATTCATTTTTACAACAAAAAGAAGAGATTTAAAAGGATAAGGTTTTCTTCACATTGGTGGATTCAAAATCAAATTATTTCTGTATAATTAGACAAGAATGTGCATGTTGCTAGTGGTGCCAATTTTAGACCCCAAAGTCAAACAAATAACAAATAACAAATTGATTGGAAAACATCTGGTCAACCTAGCTACTCCAATAACAAATACTTCTTTCGTTAAAAAATAATTTAATTTGATCTAACACGAAAATTAAAAAAATTATATATATATCAAAATATTTTTTAATTTTATAATATTAAATGTGTCACGTAATTTGTATCTAGAGTGAATCCCCAATATGGACATATATCCTACAACAAGATAGGGTCGAGGTGGTTTTTGGTGTACTTCAAATATATTACAAGAAAAACAATTAAAATAATACAATATTTCAAGCTTAGTTTCTTGCATAATTAACTAATGAGCACACGCATAAAATTAATATAGTTAAACAAAAAGGTCAGACAACTTTGTGATGTATATGTATATTATTAATTATTAAAAATATTCACTTTAAGATATTTATAAATTTATGCAAATAACATAGAATTAATTATTATTATTATTATTATTATTATTATTTTATCCTTAAAATTAATTATTCTTTAAAGTAAATAATATTGATTACTTTGAAAAGAATTAGAGATAAATAAGTAAAAAAATATTTTTATTCATGATTTTTTAAATAGTGCAAAATAAAAATATGACAACTAATATGATATGAACAGAGTATATAATAATTTTAAACGGATTAATCATGGTAAATAAATCCTTGTCAGCTTTACACTTTGGCCTTTTGCTAATTACCTTGTATCTTTTTAATTTGTAATCTTCTGATTAACAAAGGTTTGAATAAGTACCTAGGAAGATTATCTTGCTTTAGTTACAAATCACAAGAACAATAATTAAAGCTTAAACTTGATTCCCCAAATTATTTGCTGTGTTACAATTAGACTAATTACCAGGATCAGGGCCCGCTGGTTAATTTATATAATAATAATTAACTAATAGGTGGAGGTAATTAGGAAAAGATTAGAGGGTGATAGTCTTAATCCCGTCTAATGTAACTCAAGGGCATTTTAGTCTTTTTGATGTGATAGAACACTTTTTTGGACAAAGAACTTTTGTCATCATTAAGATGTAGTGCAGTGAACGAATCTGCTTCTCTCTTTTTAAATTCTAATTTGGGTCTATATAAAATCATGGGGGGTGTGGGGGGGCTGTTTTTCCCTCGAATGGACCCTCTTATGGTGCGAATTCAGAGTAATCGGACTCCAATAATGATATCGGACAACAAAATTTTTTAAAAAAAAAAATAAACTAAAACTAAAGTAAGATAATCAAATTGAATTGAAAAGAAACAGCAGGTACTGATTGAGATTTGCAAGGAATTCAAAAACTTATCTGAATTCCACAGTAATTAAAAAATAATATAATGAAGAAGTAATTATTCAAAAAAGGTTGCTACTTTTTTCATTATTTAAATACAAATGAAATTGATTAGTTCTTTAATTTGAGTTGTTAATATTGCGTTTAAGGATAATCTAAAGAAAGGCTTTACAAGTATCAATCAAAGTCACACTAACACTAGCTAGAAACATATAAAATGTTTAATCAAATCCCAGTAATCTTTAATCACACTCACACTAACTAGAAATATATGAAAAAAGAGCAAGTGGATGTCATGGAAAAGCCAAAAATCTATGAGATTAATTGATATTTTGATATATTTGACATAGTTTTTATTTAAAATCATAAAATTTAAAATTGTCATTATTTTTTTAAAATAGATCAAATAAATTAAAACAGACGGAATACTAATTATTAGATAAACTTGGAAGTTATGATTCAGGTTCTCAAAACAAAAATGGTTGTTACTTTCTTTTATTATACTCGTCCCAATTTATACGATACAAATAGAATTTCAAACTATAATTTTTAAAATTTGATTGTGAATTCAGATATAAAAATTTCAAATTTTTTAAGATAAAATTATATATATTTAAAGATTATATAAGAAATGTTCAAAAATTACAATAATTAACCATTTTAAAATATTTGGGATCGAGGATTAACAACTAGTACTTGGATCAGCGTAAAGTGCTTCCTAACTAATTAATTAGTATTTTATTTATAAGGTTTGTGTCTGAAAGATCATCTAATATAGTACAAAATTGCCTCTTTAATTTTGTCCTTTGTTTCACTTGTTTTTAACTAAAATATGAAATATTATTATAAATTACACATTAGTACTAATTACCACAAAAATGTAGTACACTAAGTGATTTTAAACCACAAGAATTTTCAAGTGGAGCCAAATAGTTATAAGAAGCCTTTATTTCATCATTTTGTTAATTAATTCTTTTGTGGAATGGAGTCTTTAGACACATCAAATATAAATGAGATTTTGATTTAACTTTAGTAATATAATTTTATATGTTGTAGGAAAGATTTGCTTTTATTAAGATTATTAAAAAAAAAATTTAAAAATCTAATATAATAAAATGAAAACACATAAAATAAAACGGGGGAGTACTATTATTTTTTTACTTTCCTTTGCCGTTCATTTCAAAAAGAACGTCTCGTTCCTTCTTCTTCTTCTCTTTTTTTTTTTTTTGACAATTCTTTAATTCTAATTAACGTTTATATGATACATTTAGAATTACAAGATTAAAGTATATTCTACTAATTTTTATATTTTTTATTTAAAATTACAATATTAAAAAAGTTCTTTTACTTTCTTAAATTTCATATGAAGTGAAAAAAAATAAGGAGTAACTAATCATATACGATTAAATTTGATAATTTTATAATCCGAATATAGTTAATAATGTTGGATTAATCCTTGAATTTAATTAGTCATTAAACAAACAAATCTTTGATGGATTAATTTTGAGAGAACATGCACTAATGAATTGATTATAGAACCTAACTAAAAGATATGATCATGTACTAGGAATCTATAATTGATATGGAAATCTCCTAAAAGTTCTAAAAAGGGAAAAAGAAATTAAAGGACACATACAAAAGTAACCATTATATTGTTTACAAGCACTACAAATTAAGAGGAAAATAATACTATATATACCTTTTTCACCACACTTTTTTATTATTAATATAGCAGATTAATATTACTGAACTTGGTTGGATTTAGATTTCTTCCTTATGGAAAAGAGATTACCCTGAAGAAGAATTCAAAAATCACAACTGAAAATAATTAATATCTTTTCTTTTGTCTTATCAATGAAGAATTGTCGGTTATTCATAGTAATATATTACAATTAGTTTATAATCATCTGTCCTTCCAAGCAAGCGATCAACGGTTGCCATCGAAGCAAGAAGTATAGACTATAGACTCGCAGGATCAAGTAGGACTTTAACAGATTTTGCAACTACTAAGCTTTCAAAAGGGCGACGTCCACCTACACTTTATGCAGAATTAAAAGCTTAACGACAGCTGATTCTCTTTACCTTTCTCGTCTCCTACCTCATTCTTTTACTAGCTTGAAGTCCTTCTCTTTTTATTTGTTTGTTTGCAAAAGTTAATTACTCATAGGACGACTAATTGGTATAAATTTTAATTTGAGGTCTCTAATTATTTATCACTTCATTGTAATCTTCGTTGATGGTTCAAACTTCATTGCTTAAGGTTCTTAGGCTAGTACTAATGGACATTCCATTTACAAATAACAGAGATAAAGCTCTTATATTCCTAAAGTAAAGTTTATATTTATATTTTCGAACACTTACTATACTAATAATAATAGGTTGATTGTTATCTAATAAAGCCTTTAATTTCTACAAAGTTGGCTTTTTATAATTAATGAAAAGGTTGAATATTAAAATCCATTAGAGAGGACACTTCAATCAAAACGCATTATATAGTATCCCAATCTCCTCCATTGATGTAT
Source organism: Solanum rostratum (assembly GCA_029948455.1). Classification (NCBI taxonomy): domain Eukaryota; kingdom Viridiplantae; phylum Streptophyta; class Magnoliopsida; order Solanales; family Solanaceae; genus Solanum; species Solanum rostratum. The sequence goes on along the minus strand of CM057053.1, from coordinate 6,688,531 downwards.
AGTTTAGCAAAAAACTATTAAGAGTACTACGTCGTTTAGTATGAAAATATTTATGTATATAATTATACATATATATATAGGATTTTGTTATTTATGTATTAATTATACTATTTTTCATCTTACATGAAATTATTCATAAAGTCTCTCATAAATTTATATGTGTATTAGTTTTGTAGGTTTCTAAATAGCAAATCAATTACTGTATTAATTTTATACATAGCCCTAATCAACTACTAAACGTGATATACTTATGCAGAATATGATACATGTATAATATTTCTCCAAACCAGCTACCAAACGATACCTTATATATATATATATATAAAGGGAAAAACTATATGTATGGTTGCCGATACTAAAACAACAGTCAAGAAACGCATATTTTTTTTATATCATATTATATACCTACACCGAGGACATGACCTTAGATAGAAAGGAGTGCAGGTCACGCATTAAGGTAGAAGGTTAGAAGGCTAGTAGGGGTAGGATGATGTCGGGCCTTGTGTTCTAGTAGGTTAGTAGTCGTGTCATTATATATTGTGTCGTTATAGTTCGTCATTTATTTTGATACTTTTATTGTCTCTATCTATTTTCATTTGTTGTCCATTCTAGTCATTTTATATATAGTATTTTCTGCTTTTGGGGATGATTTTTGAGATAAGGGTTTTCCAAATATAGCCTATCTCTATGGGGTAGTGGTAATGTCTGCGTACATTTTTTCCTCCCTAGACCCTACTTGTGAAATTTTCATTGAGTATATTTATGTTTTATATTATATACCTGCAACTAGTAAATGTTATTATTTTAATCGATCAATCGATTAAATGTATAACTTATTTGTATTTTCCATGTCACAAGTAGAATAGAAAGCTTCCTTCTCCCTTCTTGGGCTGGTATTTATGATCCGCTTGCCCCGAAATGGTCTGGACCAATAGGGAAATCTCAATTCATTAGGTTTTTCGGTACAATCAAATAGAAAGCTCCAAGGGCGTTGTTGCTCCCCAGCGCATGCAAGTGTACATGGTCTAAACAAGCAATATGGTGACCCTGATTTAAGAGGGCCGGGATATCGAACTCAAAGGATTTAAATAAAATTGGTAAGCAATCCAAGCTATTGCATTTAGAGTGTTTTGAGTAAAAATAGTGAAGAGACTTATGGAAAGAAATTAAACACTAATTAAAATACTACAATGGACTGGTTTGTTATTAACTATCAATATAAGAGCAATTCCGGGATTGTAACCTTATCGATGCCATTTTAGTCTCAAAGTTCGCACATATGTCTAAGTTCCTGACTACTGATTCACAAGGTTAAAATTACTTAAACAGGGTTGCACGCCTCTACCTGCCTACCGTTATTGACTGCCTAACTACATCATTGAGCAAGGATAGACAGACCAATAAAGTTCTTTAACGTTATCTTCCTGTATTATGAACCAAGCGAGGTGTAAAGGTAGTTGTTACAAGTCTCCCTTACACGAATCAATCTAGTTTTTTAGTCGAAAAAGTTCTCTATATTACTGTGTTCTATCTATTCCAATATCTCTCGAATCCAGAATAGAGAACAAGTTTACTCCCTAGTTAATCAGGCTCTGAAGTATAGATTTAAATAATATAGGAGTAGTCAAAAGAAAGCCATTCATATATATATGAAAAATCAAGAACTAAAACATTGGCTATGGCTACAACCCCAGAATATGGGAGAACTAGCCACTCATAGTAGGTTCATACATCATGAATAGGCTAAAAATCATTAACAACTAAGAAAGCAAAGATGAAAACTGTTGGAGCAGTAAAGTTTTGATGGCTGACAAAAGATAATGAAACAGGTTGGTCTACCAGGTTCTTTCAGCGTACTGTATCCATGGCAAACTGCACACGCTGCACACAATAAAAATGGAATAAAGGGTGCTGGAAATAAGGCGTATAAAAACAACAGCTGTCAAGAAGAAGGATTTAAAGAGGAATACTACTCCAACTCAAACAGGATGAGTAAAAGAAGGAGAAAAGAGAAGTTCGATTAGAAGAAGGAGTTCTAAAGGAAAAAGAATTCCACTAATAACTGGTGTTATCCTTAAAGAGATGGAGAGCAATTAAATCTCCGATCAGCAACTATAAAACTAGAGAGAATTCACAGAAGTAAGGGGGCGCAGAAAAAAGAAAGAAGTGGAGAGAAAAAGAGAGATTCAGACACAGAAAAGGAGAGAGACGAAGAAGAAGAGAAACGCAGCGACATAGCATAGGGTTTAGGCAGTTTTGTTTTCTCTTTGTAATCCTGAACAATTGTGTAATCTCTCAGAGTCTATAACTGAGATTAGATTCTAGTCTTCAAGTTGGGGGCAACTCGAAGACGTTGGGAACATAAGCCTAGGGAGGTTTATGTGAAGTTAGGAAGTTGTTGAAGTAGTTTTGAAGGTTAGATTACTAGGAATTGTAATCGTTTGTTAAAGGCTCTTTTGAAATAGTGAAGTTGAATTTAAATCCTGTAGAGTACAGGTCATGATTTTTCACCCTTCTTGAGCCGGGGGTTTTCCACGTAAAACTGCTGCATCCTGTTTATTTCTGTGTCATTGAAACACGTTCGATTAACCTGTTCCAACGATTAGGCAAATCCGTAGGGGGTGCAAAACCTAACAAAAACTAACCAAAATAACCCTAGAAAGAGTATTTTAGTCATCTCCTCTACGTTTTTTTTTAAAAAAAACAGATATGAAAAACCTAAAGCTTAAAACAAAATATAACTAAAAATCCTGTAAATTCAAATTTTTTTCACTCATCCTCGAACGTAACGCGGACAGGCATGATTGAGCAGGACTGTGCAATATTTTCTGTTTCGTGCCTTTTCCTTCTCCTTTTCAACTCACACAACTTTTCCCTAGGTCTGCGACACACACTTGAGCACTTTTGTGAGTTAATTGGTTTTTCTCCTCCAATTTTGAGTTGTGTTCTTCCTCATGATCCGGATATGACTTTTTTTTTTTTTTTTTAAGCAATTGAATTTCGGGCCAGCGGCCCATTTTATTAAAAATTCAAAAGTGGCCCGAAACAACAAAATGTTCAGCGGCCCAAACAGCCCAACCCGACTGGACCAAAATCAAAAGAGGTGTTTCTAGAAACACCTTTCCTAATCCCACTCCCATCAATGGCGGTGCCCTGTCCGCTGCTACTCTCCTCCAAATGAGCGACGATCTCTTCACCCCCATGGTCGATTGGTAAGTCAACCCCACCTTGGCCATCTACCTTCAGCCTGTCGAGACTTTCCGCATTTTTATGATGAGTCCATTCTTTTGGCAGCTGGTTGTGAAGAAGACGACCATGGCTAGTCCGACGGCCCTTTTCTTGTTCTCTTGGACTGGCGGCGCAGCTGATTGCTATCTCTTCTACCTCCATGCCCGCCTGGTGAGTACTACGCCTTCACACCAGTGGTTTTTGACTTTCGTCCCTGTAGCTTTGTGTTGCGATGCTTGCTGTATCCTTTATTTCAAAGATTTGGACTCCCCTCTGTGTTCCTGTTGTATGCTCTGTATGTCCTCCCTAACTGGCCTCCTCAATCTGTATCTATCTGTTCTCTGCCTCCTGTGACACACCTGCTTTAGACAGTTGTATAGGCCTAGTTCGAATTCTAATATACGGAGTCGTTTGCTTGTCCATGTTTAGTAATTTCCTACTTCTGCTTGATAGTTGGGTGAATTCCCAGAGCCTTAGAGCACCATTAGCCTCCATAGCATCATTAGCAATGTTGTCAGCCACCTGATTAGCTTCTCTGAATACATGCAAGATTTTAACTGTTAATTGTTGCATTATGGCTCTAATTTCTTCTATCTTCTCCACCACATGATATGTAACCCTGCATTCACCCAGCACCATAGCTTTTATGATCTCTGAGTCTGTCTGCAATATGATTTTGCTGAAAGCCTGCTCTTTACAGAACTTAAGAGCCTGTAAAATTGTTGTGGCTTCTGCTTCAACATTTGTGCAAACCCCTATCCTTTGTCCTTCAGCATACACAAGGTTGCCTTCCTTATTCCTGATGCAAAATCCATATGCCCCTTGTCCTGGGTTGCCTCTACTAGCCCCATCTGTGTTACATGTAACCCATCCCTCACTTGGAGGGTGCCACCACACTTTATGAAAGTAAAGAACTGGTCTGTACGTCTTGAGTGTGTCAATAATGTCCGCCCATCTCTCCGGAACTTCCCTGATCATTGGATATCTCTCTTTAATCAGTGCTTGGATTGCCTTTTGACATTGATGAACCAGCAAGTCAAATGAATATTGCTTTCCATGTCTGATGGCATTCCTTCTCTTCCAAAGTTCCCACATGATTATGGCTGGGACTGCTTCCGCTACTCTTTGAACTTTAGTAGGCTGATCAATATTCCACCACACTTGCAATGTCTGGAATATTTGTCTCCCTTCCATTGTGATACCTGCACACAGAGCAAAGTGCTTCCATAGCTTTTGGGCCATGGGAGCTGTTAGTAATAAGTGTTCCAGTGTTTCCTCACACCCAACTTCACAGCAAACACATTTGGAAACCACATTTATTCGCATCCGTTTGAGAATATCATCAGTAGGTATCCTCCCTTTTAGAACTTTCCATAGGAAGAAAGACACCTTGAAGGGTAGACCTTTACACCAAATCTTTCCATACCATTCATGGCTAACCTTCTTGGGCCTGAGAAGATTAAAAGCTGACTTAACTGTGAAATCTCCATTTGGGGTACCCATCCACCAAGGCTTATCACTTATACCTTCTTGTTTTGGCTTGATGTGATTGAATATGTAGGTTGCTCTCTCCTCAGAAGTGCCTGCCAGTAACTTCTCCATATCCCAGTTCCCTTCCACCATCATGTCTTTTACCTCCAGGCCGTAATCCAGCACTTCTTGTTCTTCCAGGATGTATAATGGCCCTAATTTGGTCCAATTATCCACCCAGAAATTGGAATCTCCTGATTTAAGTTGCCACCAAATTTCCTGCTCCACCCTATCCCGTACCTTCACCATGCTCCTCCAAGTCAAGGATGCACCTTTACTGTATGCAATTGCGGGATGCAATTTTTTACAGTATTTATTCCACATGAACTCTGTCCATAATGAACTGCCACCCACTCTAAACTTCCACCATAGTTTGGCTGAGAGGGCACTGTTCACTGCATGCAAGGATCTCAAACCCAGCCCCCCTTCCTCCACAGGATAGCATAAATCCTCCCATTTTGACCAATGCTTCCCAGCCATACCCCCACTGCTTCCCCAAAAGAAGTTCGCCAATAGCTTATGCACTTGGTTAATTACTTTTTTGGGTGGGTTTGTTACAGCCAGTAAGTGCAAAGGTATTGATTGTAGAACATGCTTTATGAGGATCACCTTACCACCTACTGAGAGAAGCTTATTGTTCCAGGATAGTACTCTCCTGGAGATCTTTCTCACCATCTCTTCAAAATAACTCGCTTTACATCTCCCGTAAAAAATTGGGCAGCCCAAATAGATAAATGGGAACTTACCTTGTCTGATGCCAGTTAGCCTCCTTAGCCTGGTAGATACTGCAGAAGGGGTGCTGCCATGAAGGAAAAACTGGCTCTTCTCTTTATTAACCTTGTGACCGGATGCTCTTTCATAATCAATAATTACCTTCATCATTTCAATGACAGATGACCTCTCCGCCGAACCAAACAAAATTGTATCGTCCGCATAAGCCAAATGATTTATCTGTGGGCTCCATTTAGGTAAACCATATCCTTTAAACTGAATACCATCTGCTAATCTGTTGAGAGCTCTAGAGAGGACCTCAGCCGCTATGATAAATAGAGTGGGTGACAATGGATCCCCCTGCTTCAGTCCCCTTTGCGATTTGAAAAAACCATATGACCTTCCATTCACCAGTACTGAATACCAGTTATTTGACAGCAACCTCCACACCATATCAATGACGCATTCTGAGAACCCAAACCTTCTCAATACCTTTGTCAAGAAAATCCACGAAACTCTATCATATGCCTTTTCCATATCCAGCTTGACTATCACATTTGTATTTTTGTTTCTCCTGTTGATATCCCTGATGATTTCTTGGGCCAGGAGCACATTCTCTGCAATGTTTCTGCCTTTAACAAACCCAAATGGCGCATTTGGCCCCAAATTAACAAAATAAATAAAATCACACTAAAAACACCTAAACTCTATGAATTTACTCTCTAACTAAACTCTATTTATGAGTATTTTTTACTAGTTCAACGTATAAATACGCCTAAGATCAGGCACCATATTCTAACAGAGCATTTGTCTTAAGAGATATGGGCCCCTCGTTATAACCCAATTGTCCACGTGGCGGACTATGCAGCAATAAATGTGGTCTGGGCCCATCTTGAGTAGATAGCCCATTAGCATACACAAGATGTTTTTAGTGGAGTATCCAAATTGGCAAGGCAAAATTATTGATATTAAAAATTGGTATTTATCTTTCCACTTTCTCATGCTATGTATTAATGTACTTTAGTATTCTCATCGGGCCAATTTAAATTTGAATTCATGTTAAAATATTTTTCATACATTTGAAGAAAGAATCCTAATGTCTAAAAACTCAATCAGCATCATTATGAAATCATTTTTGTGGCAAGAAGTTCCAAAATTATTGAAACTTTGCAAGTAATAATAAGAAGAAGAATATTAGTATCAATTTTAGCTCTTGAAATACAAATTTTATCACATAATGAAACAAGAGGAGTAGTACTAGTTTCCAATTGAAATGTTCACATGCATTTGCTAGCTTTTGATCCTTGTTAAACGTTTATTTGTCAAAAAGGAAAACTTAACACATTCCTAAACGTTATAGAGTCTCCTCCAATAATACAACAACAATATACCAGTGTAATTCCGTAAATGATGGATTGGAAATCAAAAAAATGTAACTAAAATAAAATTGAAAAGAAAATAACAATAGCAAAATACACGAAGTAAATAATACAATAGAGATAAATAAAAAATTGAAGAATAAGACACTAAGCGAATAATACTTATGGGTACTTGTATTGGGTTAGAAGTAAAGCTAGTAAATTTAAAACATGGTTCCAAAAGTCTTAAGTATTGTTTAGGGGGAAAAGATTAGTAATTATAATAACAATATTCTTTCATTATTGACCCCAAAAAGTACATTTTCTTGCCCTATAAATTTGTCCTAAGCAATTGCCAATTACAACATTCATTCCACCCCAACAAACAAAGCAACACTTGAATAAGAAAAAACACTCAACCACAACAACAAAAAATTCCATGTCAACTATATCTTCCACTTTATTAGTTCAAGAATTCATGGAGAATTTCCACTATTCAAGAAGATTACTTCTACCAGCCACCCCAGAAAACCACCCTGACACCACCCTGGCATCAACAGATTTATCACAAGTGGACACCAATACATTTGATGCACATGTTGTCATGGTACTATCAGTACTCTTATGTGCTTTAATTTGTTCACTTTGCTTGAATTCAGTCATAAGATGTGCGCTAAGATGCACTAGCTTGATATCAGCATCAGACTCATCGTCAATCCCTACAAATCTTTCAGGATCGAAGATGACAAATAACGGGATCAAGAAAAAAGCTCTCAAGACGTTCCCAATCATAACATATGCTACTATGTTGAAACATCCAGGCCTTGACTCTGAATGTGTCATTTGCTTATCGGAATTTGTTGTGGGTGAGAAAGTTAGGGTTTTGCCTAAGTGCAACCATGGATTCCACGTCCGATGTATCGATAAATGGCTTAATTCACACTCGTCTTGCCCTACTTGTAGACACTGTCTCATTGAAACTTGTCAAAAAATTGTTAATAGTGAGAGTTCTAGTTCAACTACAACTACAATTTCAAACCCTCAAGTAGTACCACAAGAAATTATTATAAGGATTGAACCTCTACAACGTGAAGGCGTGGTATCTAACCATCAATATTAGGTAGAAAATATAATTAGTTTAGTGTCTAGTGTTCAATTGATTGATATGTAACATACACTCAATTTGTTGCTTTCTTGCAATCAATTCAGTTGATTACAAGGTGGGAATCGAATTCTCATTGACAAGGTAAAAGTTCAGATAGTCAACCAACTGAATTGCTAAGATTCCCAATTTCTTTTTCTTTAGGTCTATTTTGAGGAAAATTTTAGCTAGATGGCAAAAGCCAAAAGGCTTATGCCCATGTAGGTTTTTTAAGGGGTTTGTTAGGTTTGCAAATTGTATCATCAATTGTATATAAATTAAATTACTTTATTAAAGTTCTTCTTCCTGTTAGAAAACAATACTTTTTAATTTATTTATTTTTTTGGGACACTATTATTAAAAGGGGGTCAGGAGAATAAAATTTAACAAGTAGGAGTTTATCTTTTAAAATATTCCTTGATGGAAAATAAATAAATGTTAAAATTCATCAGGATGAAATGAATTATTGGAATCTCATGGGGGTTGCTATTTTATTTTCTCATTTTGGGATTTCTATTACTCTACTCGACTTCCTTTTTGACAATATTTTAATTAGAAGTTATATATGCCATTACATTTTCTAGTTCAAAATTTTGGACTTTCCCTTTTATTTATATATTTTTTTTTTCATGATTTAGTATCGTGAAAATATTTTCAAACGATGATTTTAATTCTTTATCTATGGAGAATCTTAGGGAAATATTTTTTGATTAAGAAAAATAAGATTCTTCGAAATGAGAAATAAATTTTTCAATAGAAATTTTCTACAAGTAACATTCCACGTGGATAATTGATTTTTGTACTCTTTACTAGCCTCCAAGATACCTCATCTTCTTCTCCACACACGCACCGACTCACACTCCTATCTCTGATAATATTTATCTAGATTATAAATAAATATTTTTAGAATACTATTTTTTACTTAAGTATCGAGCACAACAAAATAAGTAAGAGCAAATCCACTTACTTGAAAAAAAAAAATATTTTTCATAGGGAATATTTTTCCTCTTACTGAACATACCTTTTGTCTGTGTGGTATGCAAATGATAAAATTGATTAAAATTTTTATGTACGATACAATTGATTAAGTAAGATAAGGCTGCGTATAATTGATTTTGTGGTCACTTCTTTTACAGGTCCCTATGTATAACGTAAGTTTTAGTGCGTCAAACTTATTTTTTTGTGTGCGCGCACGATAAAATGAATTAATTAACTAAAGGAAAGTGCTTTAAATTAAATTAAAGTTGCAGAAATTAAAGAATATCTCAAGTGATTCTCAAGAATAAATTAAAATTGTAGCTGGCTGAATCAAACATTGGAATGAGTAGACTAATTAATGGGGAACTTAAGGTATTAACTGGGCAATATTTTTACTCTTAAATATTAAAATTAATGTTATCTGAGTAGACAAATCACCAAAAAAGAAAGAAATATAATTGCTTAATCAATTTTATTAAAGCAAAAAAGGAAAGTCAAGTCCACTGATAATTTTAGCCAGTGTTAAGGAGCAAAATTGGCTCTCTATCTTAATGAGAAATAATCTACTTTAATTCTTAAGGAATTACTCATCATGTTGCAACTAAAATTTAGTATTTCTCCGGTTTAAAAAAAATGATCTAATCTGATTTGACACGTAATTTATAAAAGAAAAATGCAATCTTGTGATCCTAAATTAAAATTATATTAAATGTATCAAAATATACTTTAATCTTGTAATCTTAAATATGTCACGTTGAAAATTAAAATTAAAATATTATAAAACAGAAATGAAATCGTTTTTTTTTAAACAAATTAAAAAGAAAGTCGATCATAAATAATATATTTTAAGTAGTTAGAGGTCTGTCTCACTTGTCACTATAATTTTACATTCTGAGCATAAGCTTAGTCTTAGGTAACCTCTACAAATTTAAAATTACTGAATAAATTTTTAAATTTAATACCAATAATACAAAAGTCAACTTGTTTAAAAAAAAAAAAACTTATTATTAAATTCTAAAAATTGAAAAGTCATTTAAGTACACTCCATCACTTGCTCTAATTCAACTTCTAATTATGCTTTCTTTATTTGCTTTTATTTCTTCTCAAGCTTTTTGCTCTTTCAAATTTAGTTTATAAAAGTGGACTCAATTTTTTTCAAGTCTGTTATTAGATAAAATGTTTTTCTTTAAACTCGCGCCTTTTAAGACACTACTCAAACACAAATATATATGATTTCTTTAAACTCGCGACTTTTTAAAGTTCAATCTTGGATTAATTGATTTGGTTGTTTTGAATTTTGAAACTGTGAATGAAAATTTAAGTAAGAAGACATCAAATATATATGTTTTTTGTCTGCAATTTCTTGCCAGATATACAATTACATAGTATATCAAATGCATATATACAATTATCTTGACAGATATACATAGTTAATTCGTCGGATATACATATAGAATTCGCCTCTCTCCACTCTCTGCCCTCTCTCGCTCTCCTCTCTCATCCCTCTCTCAATCTCACTGGCTAGATATACAAATATATATGTATATTAGTTACACATATACAATTATTTGACAAATATACATATACAATTCGTCTCTCTCGATCTCGCTCATCTCTCTCCTCCCCTCCAGGTCACATAGCCGAGGTTATGCTGTGTAATTATGTAACATATAGTTATTTGACCAAATTAAGTTTCATGCCTAGGCTATTTATGAAAATTCTCCATGTAGGTACGTGTGTGTATATATGAGGATGAAGTATACACAATATATACATATTATATATGTTTTATAAACTAGTTTTATCAAAATATTTAGGACCATAACTATCATATTTTATTTTTTTTCATTATGCATCCAGCTCGTAACCACCACCACCACTCCCACCCTCTTTATTTTAGGCTTGTTATTTAAAACCGTCATAGCAAATAAAAACAAATTGTTGTCTTTTTTTTTATTATATATGTGACTATACAAAAATGGAAAAAGACAATCAAAATTGAATCCCCATAGATTAATAAACACAAAAAGATGAACCAAATGGAGTAGCTTTAATTAATTGAATGAAATTATATAATCATTTGTCCAAGCTAAGTATATACTTACATGAAATGGGAGCTGAATAGGCATGCACAAATTTCTTATCAATAACAAATGGATTAATAGTAAGTTGTGGCAAAAGGTGATTTTTGTTTTATCCTATTATATAGTACCATATAATTTTTGTGCATCTAGGGAGTAGGGCAATTAGTAGACTAGCAATATTGGATTGAAGACTATAGGATAAATTAGTAGCATGATTATTGATAGTGTGTTGCACATACAACACATAAAAAAATAAATTGTTTAGTCATTGACTCATGATTCATCCACCCCTTCCTATCCTCAAAAAGGAGGGGCATTTTGCGTTTTTGAATTGATAACTATCTTTCGACTAATTTAATCTTTCTTTCAGAGTAAAAGGAGTAAACTGCTAAAGAAGTTGTGGTACCTTAAACTTCAATAACTTCAAAGAACTCAAAAGTTAGCAACGAAATCACACAGAGACTCTGTTGTGTTTGTAAAATAATATTTGCAGAAGATGGAGAAATTTCGATATCTGAGAAGTGCAATATTCGTCTCTATTTATAGCCAACAAAATGGGACGAAAAGGTGGGAACTAACCTACTCAAAACAGGCATAGTGATTTTTAGGGAAGGAGATGACTATTCAGAAGAACCTGTTCCTTTCTGCAAATTTTAAATTAATTTTGAGGATTTAATTAATTAATAATTTATAAATCAAATAATTAATAAATAATTTCATGAATTAATTAATCAATAATATCATTAAAAAAATTAATAAAAATAATAATTAAATAAATTAATCAATCACATTATTTGTCAAATCCAAACGATGACGATGTAAGGAATATTCTCTACTCAACTTTCTAAGAGCTAAAGGAAGCAACAAGAGTATTATTAATCTCATAGCAGTAACAAGAATATTATATATCCAATGGTAGTCTACTTATTAGATTTTTAATCTACTTGTTAACAGTTGCTTAAAAAATTAGCTTATCATTAAGGAAAATAAAAGGATATAAAACAAAGAAAGACAGAAAAAAAGAAATGTTTCATGTGTTTGTATTTTGCTTCATACAAAAGGAAAAATTAACAATAATTATCATTAAATTGCTTTCTTTACAATCTTATATGGTAAAATTAGTGTCTAAGTCATATACTTTTATGTCCATTATACATATAGGAGTGTCTACTACGTTTTCCACCATAGTGCTCAAGAATTGTTTTTTAAAAAAAGTAAATTTTTTGAGGTAATAAATATTAATTACACAACTATCTAATAAATCATTATATTAATTGAATAAATTCAATTCAATTTGCAATTTTGGTGCCTTAATTACAATGAAAATTATAACAAACAAGAAACAACAAATGCTTGTGTTTACAACAAAATTAATTGTGATGGAATATAAATTGCAATCACGAATAAAATATGAAGAAACATAAAATTTTATTGATAAACATGTGATCGAGCACAAATCTGTTAATCCCTTGATTTCTCTCTCCTTAGATTTCTCTATGATTCGAGGGTCATTAATGACGTATTACTCGAATGTAAAATGATTTTAACCTTCTTAAGTCATCAGATTTTTATCTCTTTATGAAATATTTGAGATGTCTTTTGAAGAAAATATAATACTCTTTATATAAACATAAATTAGGGTTTACAGTAGAGTAGCCTCCAAAAAAATCCTAACTGAAATAAACATGATTTTGCAGAGTCCTACAAAATTTCAATCCGTACCGTTTGATTTTGTGATCTCCAATAACTTGGTTACTAAGAGAAAAAATAAATAAATAAAACAATTAAACAACATTCTTGGGCTTTGCTTAAAAGATGCATTATTCCCAACATGCTATTGTTGGGTTCAATTATGCTTATTGATAAGACAATCAACAAAACTAATATTGTATACATTAATTTAGTGTAATATATTAAAGGTAATAATGGTCCCAAACTCTTATTTAATAATATACTATATTTTTATGGTATGTTGAAAAGTTCAAATGTTCATTCTTTAATTACTAACAAATAAAGCACATGGAAAAAGTCAATAAATGGATTAATTTAGCTTTGATATTCTATTAATTAAAGATAATAATCAAAATGTACTGACCATTTCTGAAAAGATTGGTTACCCACTAATTTGCCAACTTGATACACTCAAGTTTACCCTTACTTTTTTTTACAAAAAAGTTAAACCTTACTTTTATTGATGCCAATTACTAAAGTGGGGAAAAAAATGTGTTAGAGATATTACATATAAGTGTTGGATCCATCATACATATTACATATACGTTTATATACCCTTCGTATATAATTTGAAAATACGTATATTCATAAGTTAATCACACATATAATTTGATATATTACATATATTCAGCTTTTACGATAAAAATATATATATATATAGTTGATCACACATATATTTCATTTTTACTTTGAAAACATAGGCACACATATAACCACACATATATGTGTACAATTATAATTAGATATTGTATTCTTGTGGTTTTAATTAGGATTAGATTTTATGTATGTACCAATATAATATATTTTTTTAAAAAAAACACTAAATATTTTTTAAAAAATACTATAATACCCTATTTATAAAAAAAAATCTTAAAATTCACATGATATTATATCTTTTAGGTACTACACAACCAAAGGTGGCTCGACAATGTTATAAAAAAAAAAAAAAAGGAAACGCCTTAAGTCTCCAAATTTTAGGGGCCTCAATTTTTATTTTAATAATAATAGGTTATAGATTTTTTAAGGAAAAAAATACTAAGTGAGTTCTATTTACAATAAAAAAAATTATTAGAATAAGTTTGGCACATCTGAAGTATGGTTATATGATCAATTAATTATTATTTTTTAAGTTAAAGGCCTCCATTCGATTTTCGCCTTAGGCCATTAATATGCTTGAATCGCTCCTGACAACAATAACATACCCAGTGTAATCTCATAAGTAAAGTTCGGGGAGAATAGAATATACGCACACCTTACCACTATCTCATAGAAGTAAAGAGATTGTTTCCGTATATTTTTAGGTACTAATGACACGAATTTCGGACCATGCGTCTAATCCTTATTGACTGGACCAAATCCCTAAAGAGCAGTGAAAACGCGTCTATCATGTACAGCTGTGTTATTATTAATTAAATCAAACCTTTAATTTACTTTGATTAAATTATGCCTTCTTTTAATTAAAATAAAATTGAAACATCTCCACATGATCACCTACCAAGACATAAATATGATTCACAAATCTGCCAGAATAACATTCTTTTGTTAAAGTTGGAAAAAAGAGAATTCAAAAGTTAAAATTGGAAAGAAAAAAAATTGTGAAAGTTAACAAGTTGTGTTTGATGATTATTGACTTAACATTAAAAGTAAGTTGGATATTTGTGAACAAAACCAGTATTTTTTAGTATATTTGAAACATCAAATTATTTTTTCTTAACATTGATTTTTTTAAAAATATTTTCTAATTTGTGATGTTAATTATAATAACCTATAATACTTTTTATATAAATTTTATTTAACAAGAATTAAATAAATTTATGTCGAAATTAACCGCCAGTATTAATTAATTTGATATTTGTACTCTGAATCAAGCCACAAAACTTGAAACGGACAAAGTAAATACTGTTGTCCAAAGATTCAATGTTTGTAAATACTTCCTATTAAGAGATAATTTTATACTTACTTTTTAATTTATTCTTATCATTAATTATAGTCATTTATCTATTACATTTTTCAATATATTGTATTTATCATATTCAAAAGATAATTTAATTTATTATTTCTTAATATCCGTGTCAAGTTAATAAAGGACAAATAAAGATAAACCAATACTTATGCTGAAGCAATGTACAGCCTTTTAGAAATTATTCGTTCCAAAAAAATTTATTTATGGTTCTAAGCTATGTAAACAAGGATAGTTTTAAAAGAATAAGATTAAGCCATTCTTGAACCACATGTTACGTTAGAAACAAGCGATTTTCATTACGTTTAAAACTAATAACGAAAATGTAACTTTATTTCTTCATTAAATTTACCATGTTCGATCATGATCCAAACCACCTTAGTTCCTCATTGTAGGCGGAAATATTGACAGTACCCAATAATCCCCCTCCCAACACCTATTTCATGCATCACGATAATCCACTTGTTGGAATCAAACATTTATCGCAACTTCATTTCTAAATTTTCAACCACAAACTTATAAATACAATATTCTTATCCGTCAGAATTGAAAAAACATTGGCCTAACAAGAAATGGATTAATCCATACGGCTATTTTGTCCGTCTCAAGCAAAAGCCAAACTTAATAAATTCTCTGCCATGGACAGACATGAAGATTGCATATCATGAAAGAAGAGACATGAAAATAACGCTTCACCACAAAAATTTCAATCCCCACATCATCCACATAAACTAAAACAGGATTTCCAAAGTCTGAAAATACTACAAAAATTTTCATTCAATAAATATTGACATATTTGTTCCCAGGAAAAAAGTACCATAGAATAAAGCATAACAAAGAAAATGAAAGAAAAGACCCCAACAAAATAATAAACAGCAACAACACAATCACTCTCCTCAACTACAAACAACCTAAAGAAGTTCAAATTCAAGAAGGGACATCTCCAGACAAAAGAGGTTTGCATTGGAAACATGAAATAGTATCAGCAGTACAATGTTTTTAATCTCCCTTCTTTCATAGCCCATCTCAGACTTGCCTACAATAGCAGACCTGAGTTCACTGTGGACAACGACACAATAGCTTTAGCGGGAAGAACAAAAAAAAAAGTAACTCGTGAACAGAAGTAAAAAAACCAGCAGCACCTTAGAAGCACTTCCTGTGGACAATGGATGGACCAGACTCGTCATACTCGCCCTTCGAAATCCACATCTGATTAAGCAAAGATAAAGTTTAAGTTAGCAATAACTCAGATCAAAATGCAGTTTGAAAAGGCAATAGTATATGTAAGAGAAGATTTAAAAAATGAAAGGCTTGCCTGCTGGAAGGTGCTAAGTGATGCAAGGATGGATCCTCCAATCCAGACACTGTACTTTCTCTCTGGTGGAGCGACAACCTTAATCTTCATGCTGCTGGGAGCCAAGGCAGTGATTTCCTTGCTCATACGATCAGCAATACCAGGGAACATGGTTGATCCACCACTGAGCACAATGTTACCATAGAGGTCCTTCCTGATATCAACATCACACTTCATAATGGAGTTGTAGGTAGTCTCATGGATACCTGCAGCTTCCATACCAATCATGGATGGCTGGAAGAGGACCTCTGGGCAACGGAACCTCTCAGCACCAATGGTAATAACTTGTCCATCAGGCAATTCATAGTTCTTTTCGATGGAGGAGCTGCTCCTGGCAGTTTCAATCTCCTGCTCATAGTCAAGAGCCACATAGGCAAGCTTTTCCTTCATGTCACGGACAATTTCCCGTTCAGCAGTGGTGGTGAACATATAACCTCTTTCAGTGAGGATCTTCATCAGGTTATCAGTTAGGTCACGGCCAGCAAGATCCAGACGAAGAATGGCATGTGGCAAAGCATAACCCTCATAGATAGGGACAGTGTGACTCACACCATCACCAGAGTCCAACACAATACCTGTCAAAGATACTCATTATGTCAGATAACAAACTTTCCATCAAGGGAAGATTTGGATCATGAGAGGACTGATACTAACCAGTTGTACGACCACTAGCATACAAGGAAAGCACAGCCTGAATAGCAACATACATGGCTGGAACATTGAAGGTCTCAAACATAATCTGGGTCATTTTCTCTCTGTTGGCCTTAGGGTTGAGAGGTGCTTCAGTGAGCAGAACAGGGTGCTCCTCGGGGGCAACACGAAGCTCATTATAGAAAGTGTGATGCCATATCTTCTCCATATCATCCCAGTTGCTGACAATACCATGCTCAATAGGGTATTTCAAGGTCAAGATACCTCTCTTGGATTGAGCTTCATCGCCAACATATGCATCCTTCTGTCCCATTCCAACCATAACACCAGTGTGGCGAGGACGACCAACAATGCTAGGGAACACTGCTCTAGGAGCATCATCACCAGCAAATCCAGCCTGCATTTAAAAAATAAAATTGTTCACCAAACAATCAGAAAACCTCAAGAATATAACAAGATACATTTAAAATATAATGTTTAACTATCATGAGTCTGTCTTTGAAAAAACATAAAAAGTAAAAAATAAAATAAGAACTCACCTTCACCATTCCAGTTCCATTGTCACAAACAAGGGGCTGAATATCCTCACCGTCAGCCATTTTCTACTCAACTGCCTACACAAACAGAACATTAATAAGTAATCTTAAATCCAGATTCGGAAATAAACCACAGTCAGCAAGATAAATACATGTAGGTAATACAGAATGAAATAATATCCCAATATAGATTAAAAAGGAATTGAAATTATATGTATCTTCAACATCAGACATTTAACCTATCAATCAAGCATATCAAAATGACAATACATTGCATACTTCTCAATTAACATCCTAATATAGATAAGAGGGAAATCCAAAGTGAAAATATCTTTACATTCAGATGCTTTACTTATCAATCCAACAAATCCAAATGGCACTACATCCTCCAAATTACTCACATACTTATCGATCTATACCTTACCATCTCCTCAAATCAAATCAAATCAAATAAATAACTTTTTGCTCACACTCCTCACTCATTTCCAACTAAGCTACATCTCATTGATATATAAAGTAATCAGAAAGTCAATTTACATAATCAATTTCAGTTCCAACGAAAAGAAAGCTTTTTCTTCTCTTTTATACAAGATTTATTCATCAATCACCACAACAGAGCTACAGAGCACCATTCAAAACCATTTGAACAGTAGATCAAGCAAAATCCATAGCAGATCAACCTCAAAATCGATCCATTTCATCAGATCCAGGATTATAATCAGCTCAACCTTCAAATACCCAAGATTCACTACATCTAACTAGTTGAATCCAAGAAATAAAAAATACCCACTTCACATACACAAATTCAATCTCTTTTACCAGTTTTATAGATCTCAAAACAGAAACCCCACATGCATCTCACAATTTTCTTGCCATTTTAACATAGATCAATCCAACAAAACAACCTATAATACCCAAAAAGAAAAAAAAATAGATAAGAAAGAGCAGATCTTGACTTACGAGTAACCGAGAGGAAATCGGAAAGTTGTTGCCGGAAATTTAGCAAAGCAACCGGAGACTTCGGCCGGCGGCTTCGAAGAAAGCGCTGTTTGGAGAAATGGAGAATACAAAATGAGGAATCTTAGGACTATAGGTAAGCATTTTATATACAAAGAGAAAAAAGAGGGCTCTGAATTTCAATTTTTTTTATTTATTCTTTTTATAATTAAAATAATTTATTACAGCAGTAAATATTGGTTGTAGGAATTTTGAATTTGAATTTTTAAAATTTAAAATTGCAACAACACCAAAATGACAAATTTGCCTTCAACGTTAAGATGCTAAAGTTTTCAAAAAAGGACAAGCTTTTTAATCATATTTTATGCTCCATAAATTATACTAATATTAATTACTAGACCAGTTAAATTTAAGGAATTAGGAATTAAATATTTTTTTCCTTTTTATAGGCTAGACAAAATGATCTCATATATTGAAATTAATTATTATTTATCATTTTCTCTCCCAAAAAAAAAAAACTCTAAGATTAAGATATTACAACAACAACAACCCAGTTAAATTGGGTCTGGGGAGGGTAGAAATATACGCAGACCTTCCCACTACCTCGTAAGAAGTAGAGAAGTTGTTTTTTGATCTAAGATTAAGATATTAAGGACTCATTTGTTTGGACTTAATAAAGCTTGAATCAAAATCATTCAGAGCTTAGTCATGAAGTGTATTTGTTTTTCTTACTTGAATCTTAATAATTTAGATCTAGCTCATCAATGGATCGTTTGGTAGACGACCACAACAACAACATATCCAGTGGAATCCCACAAGTGGAGTCTAGGGAGGGCAGAATGTACGCAGATCTTACCACTACCTCATAGAAGTAGAGAGACAGAATGGATCGTTTGGTAGAATGTTTTAAAATTTTACTTATGATATTATTTAATCTTTTGTTTGGTAGAATTAGTCTATAATATTAGTTATACATCATATTCACTATTATGACATGTATAATTAAGACATAACAAATTGTGGCATTAGAAACCCATGAACAATTAGATAAGCATGGATAAAGTCATATCTAACCTTAATACACCAAATCGGAAAAAATAAATAGAAAATTATGTTCCCATAACTAATTTTGATATCATTAATAAACATCATTTAATATTATTTTTATAAAACGATTCATAATTCAAACTCTTTATGTAATTTTTTTTTCTTTCCAAACTTTTACGTGTGTCTTCTTCTTGAAAAAAATTAATAATTCATCCTCCCTCTCCAACTACCAATTGGCAATAATTAAAAAAAAGTGTTTGTATAAGCTTTAAATGCCTAACTTATATGTTCATAATTATCAAAAGGTGTTTGAGAAGGATGAATGCATAGGTAATTTAAATTGATTTTTGTAAAAAACAAAATGAAAATTAAAGCATATGCAAGAAAATTATCTTTCAACCCTTGAAATTTCATGTTGAGCCATTATAATGATTTTTACATTAATTTCAGATCGTTTAAAATATGTGTCAAGTATAAAATATGAATAATTTCAAATATATATGAAAAAGTAATTAAGTTTATAATCTCAAACAAATTACAGGTGCGGACGACATCAAAACGGATACAGCACAACGTGAAACTTTTTCTTAGCAGCGAACTAGGACATAGTTTGAAGAAGAGTGTCAAGTTCTTTGGAAGCGAACTGAGAAGTGAGTTCCACTACAATCTAACCCCACTCCTATTAGAATGCATGTGGGTACTTCTTGGAATTCATTTACTTAACACTGATATACATTATGATACACTCATAAAATTTGAATATACATTGTGATATATTCAAAAATATCTTTAAAAAAACAAATTTGGATGAAGTCTCAAAATGTGTTTCGCCATAATTCTTGTAAAACATATTTCACTCTTTGTTTTCCTTTTACAAAATATATTCATAAATTTTATAAACTACCCAAAATACCCATAAATTTAGCATAAAATTTTCATTTGTACAAAGAACCTGATAATACATTATTCTAAAATAATTATAACATGGTAGTATATTATTTTAATAGAAACTATTAATAACAACACAGTTACTAGTTACTATAATTTGTCAAATTATAATCTATATTATATTAAAAACGTAAATGTCTTTAGAAATGTTGATTGAATCTTTTGTCATTCATTAAAGTATTATACTCTAGATAAAATCGTATTTTCACTATTGTTCTTAATTATTATTTTATCTTTTATTTATTTAGTTTCAAGATTAACTTTTGAATTAAAATTTATTTATATTTTGAATTTACTCTTGACTTAGGATTGTTCTATGTAAGTTTTTAGGCTATGAAGAAAAAAGAAAAAATATTATTCTTTTTTCAATATTTAAGACTTTGAGATTTAGCAAATTTAAAAATAAAAAGACTAATTACAATTACGTTGAAACATTAAACTACTCCTTTTATATTCGAAAGTCTCTTTTTAAAATTCAATTTTAATCAATCAATTATTTAACTCCTAACTATTCAACTTTACATATCCATAAACTATTAAGACATCTCTATATTACAAGTAATTCTCATTTTTGTCTGTTCATAACAGATTAAATTATTGCATCAAATTAATAACATTTATTTAAATAAATATTGTATTTATTTTAATAACAAACACTACATATATAATTTTTAAATTAACACGACGCATACGTACAAAGAACGTACACTAAACTAGTTAGTTATAAATATCTATCATTCAAAAAGAACAACAGTATCTCTCATTTTACAAACAATCTCTTCACAATGAATATGCATTTTCAGATCAGATGATTGAAAAAAAAATTAGTAAGGGTCAAAAATATATAAGAAACTTTATAAAATATAATAATTTAAAATAAATTTTATTTTTCTTTTTAAAATCAATAATTATATTTTTGCCTAAAAATAAATTCATTGTGGATTTTGAGATTTGTTTCACAAAATTTCACAAAACTAAAAATGGTAACTTGGTATTCAAATATAACACAAGTGAGAAAGCAAGTGAAGTAATTATTGAATGACAACTAAAATTCCGGCAAGAATATTTAGTGAAGGCTAAAAATAGAAAAAAAAATTATTATTTATTTATTTATTTCCAATTATTTAAATGGTTGATAGGTGTGGGAATAATTTCCAGCATTATATTACAGAGAAGATTGGAGTGTATATGACCTGTCATTGACAACCTTTCAAGAACCTTCTTTTGACGTCTTTCATTTAATTAATCTCACCCTTATTTGACTTTCATTTTGTTTTGAGTTTTAACTTTTTTACCCTATAGGATTTGAAATATTATTAATAAGTTAGTTTTAAAAATATCATATTTAAATGTTGTTATATATTATTCTATGATGGGGCTTATAGAGTCATAACAGACAAACATGGGAACAAGTTTTGAATTAAAGATATTGCTTCCATGAAAACTATGTGGAATAATTGAAATGGAGTCTTTGTCTACACAAATAAGTTTGAGAAAGATCATAAGGATTGTGATGGAGTGGTAAGTACTTCTTCGTCCTTAATCAAAGGTTCCGGGCTCGAGTCCTCTTGGGTATGGAGTCGCCTTTGTTAGAGAGTGCTTTACCCCCTAATGTGGGATTTCACGATGCGAATTCGAATTTAGTCGGGTTCCAATATGGGTACCGGATACAAAAGTTGAGAAAGGATAGATGTACAAGACCTTTCAATGAGATAGTGTTTTTTCAACTCCCTCAAAATAGAATCTATTCTAAATTCATATTGCGAGTTGTTTCATGTCATGAACAAACTTGTTCATTCAAAAAAAATTGTTGAACGGACGAATTCACATCTCTTACAACTAATGCAATCCTCTCAATGATGGCAATTGAACACGAGAGTTCTATCTATCTGTATATAGATTTATGATTTAGCGTGTTCATTTGTGAAATAAAAAAAATTTATTCCCCGC
Organism: Solanum rostratum; assembly: GCA_029948455.1. Lineage (NCBI taxonomy): Eukaryota > Viridiplantae > Streptophyta > Magnoliopsida > Solanales > Solanaceae > Solanum > Solanum rostratum. The sequence goes on along the minus strand of CM057053.1, from coordinate 6,666,367 downwards.
CCCAACTCCAATCCATGTACGAATAAAGTGCAAAAGAGGGAATAGTAATAAGTTATGTGAATTTATGATAAAGTAAAATCCCTCAATGATATATTTTATCACAATTAATATTTATTTTTTATTTATTTATTTTTTTGTTAATAGAAGGATCACATGGTATATAGTTCATTTGTTGGTAGCTTGGAGGATTAAAAGCATGACTTTTGTTTTCCAATTGTGTATTTGTGCATTAATTACTACTTAATTAATCTTATTGATTAGTGTACGCATTGTATTTGCTTCTCCGGATGGCTGATCAAGTAAAAAAGATATTGCATTTTCTAGTACATTTTTATGAATTGGATTAGTCTTTCTGGTAGGTATCATTAATTCTATTATTTCTTCAATCTATTCGTCGCAGATCCAAAATCAAAATGTCTCCCCTTAATTTTTCTCGATTGTGAGACACATTAAATTTGAATGTAAGTCCTCAAAGAAAATGCAAATAAGACAAAGAAAACAAAAATAAAATAAAATAGAAGGGGATCAAACTTCTTAAATTAAAAAAGATAATTAACAAAATAATTAGAATCGTTGTTAAAAGAATATGTGTTTGAAAGCAGGTGTGGGCCAATAAATCAATAGGTATCTTGGTCCTATTGAAAACATCAACAAAAATCTAAATCTAAAAGTGAAAAATACTCACCGTTAAAACAATATTGATTATTTATTTAGCGTTGAAGACATTTAAAATTTCATCTTTGATGATACTTTTTTAGTTAGTGATAGAAATTGAGACAGTTATTCCATCTATTTTGATATTGAAAAATAGATTTTTCGTACTCTTTCATAACATAAACATTACTGAGAACTCTCCCGCATGAAAATAAAAAAAAAATTGTGACATTGAACTGAACTCCCCATAAATAAAAGAAAATAAAAAATATTCCTTACTTGTGTCTATTATTTAGGCGGGAAAAGACCCTCACCCATTCTTACTTTCATGATTTTTATGCATACGCAATTCAATAACAAATTGAAATAATAGGATCATTTGAGATTGCCAATCATCTCTAAAGCAAGAGGTTTTTTAGTTCAATATTTGTTAGGTACCTAAAATTTTAATGAGACATAAGAGCTAAATATCCTACTTATTCAAAGTCTTAGGTACAAAATTTTACTTGCACTAAATTAAGTAGATAGATGAAAAAGTTGAGATTGTGATATAATTAGAATTGTTGGTGTTGACATTTTTTGTTCTTGAGTGTGTTGTTGGCAATGGCGGAGCCACTCTTTGGCGAGATGGTTCATCTGAACCTCTTTCGGTAAAAAGTTATACTATTTATACACAGATATATGAGTGTGTGACAAATTGATCGACTATGAAGATGTCACGATCTAAAATTCGGGCGTGATAACACTCACCTAACCCACCAAGTCGAGTCAGCCTAATACCTACTAATCCAAACATAACAATAATAGCGGAAGATAAAATAGTCTAATATGACAAATAATCATAGCAAGACCAAACTACAACCATCCCAGAACTGGTGTCACATGTACAAGCCTCTAAATTCATAGTACTCAAATAAAATATATGTCTCAAATGTCTAGTCCTCAAATAGAACGTAACATAATACCAATGGATTCCTTGAAGGTCCGCCGATGACATAAGCAGCTACCTTAAGGATAATCCGGAAGCTCGGTCCTGCAATGAGAAAATTCTAACCAGAGGAACCGGGCCCGCAACCTACAAAAATATAGCAAGGGGTGAGTACCAAAAACAACGTTGTACTCAAAAAATGGAACTAACCTAGAGTAAAACAACGAAGAACCAAGTAACTCCTTCACACCCAACCACATACTGCCGAACTACAAACTTGCACTCAGAAAAGTCTCAGCCCAACAACATATAATACACAATAAAGATACTTTTTCAATATATCATAATTATCAAATCACAAGCCATAACTCACAAGTGATAACATAATCAATCACATTAATAACATCATGCCACATAATAATATGCAAGGATGAGATGCAATGCATATGCAATAATTGTCGGCAATGACCTCGGCATCACAATATCATTAGCAAAGATCTCAGTATCATAATATCGTCGGCAATGACCTTGGCATCATAATATCAATATGCAAGGATGAGATTGCTAATGCAATGATTTGCGGTAATGACGTCGGCATCACAATATCATTAGCAAAGATCTCAGTATCACAATATCGCCGGCAAAGACCTCAGCATCATAATATCACTATCACAGATTTCAGCATCATAACATCGCCGGCAAAGACCTCGGCATCATAATCTCACTATCACAAATTTTAGTATCACAATATCACCGATAAAGACCTCGGCATCACATAAAGACCGATAAAGACCTCGACCCCATTTTCTTTTTCTTTTTTTTACCATCTCACTCATATGAATATCCAGAACTAATGCAAATTATATGTGACATAAAATGAATGAACATGAGATGAAGTCCACAAACAAATCAACTCGTAATCACCAACCACAATAATATAACTCAAAAATAGAAATCTCATCACTTAGCCACATAGAGGTTTTGATCTCTCCTAAGACTTTTAGAACACTACCAATATCAGGGTGAGGCGTAGCAATAGATGAAAAGGTTGCCTTATTCACTAATTCAATTCAAGTATCACAACACCACATCAACTCACATTTATATTTAATTGCCTTATTTTTATAATATTAAAATATTTCATGAATCACACATAGAAAAAATTACAAAAATATGAGTATACTCAATACCATAAATGTTGCAATATCCTTAATATCTCAATCACAGCCTCAATAATAGTCACATCTCAAAATAAGTACCAATTCGATGTCAATATCAAATAATTCACTATTTCACCTAAAATACACTTCCACAATTAATTCACAAGTCAAATATCACCATAGGAATAATTACTCAATTTAAAAATATTTCGATCAAAGCCTACATTAATCCATCTCTATCCCCAAAATACTCAATTCTATACACATTAGAGCATACGAGGTTCAACATATTTAACAAAAGATTAAAAATCCACTTGCCTTATATAAAGTCTCGAATCATGTCAATTCCGAAGCTTTTCCCTCTCTACGATACTCCAAATCACCAAAATCTATTCAAATATAACATCACAATCACATAACGAATCTAATGACACTAAATTTAATTAATTCAGGTGAAAAGGGCAAAATGGTCCAAAAATTTCGTCATCGGAAATCTGAAAATTTATACATGAAAATGTTCTCCAAGTAACAAGGAATTCAATGGCAAAAACCATTTTAAAAAAGGAGCTAAAACGAGGTAGAAATCTCATGTTTAAATTTTCAAAAAAAAAACATTCAAACCAATAGAAAACAACAAATTTTACCTCAAACGGCGCACCAAAATTAATTTCTAAAACTCCCATGGTGAATCCTTTCGAAAAAATACACAAGTTAGCCTTTTGAATCGTCCAAATCAGATAAAAATCGAGTGAGAAATCGTTAATGGAAGTTTCATGAGATGTCTAGAAAATCTAAGAAGAAATCTGCAGATTTATTTACTGTGTCTGCCACGTCATCCGCCGCTTCAGCATTTTCAGCGAACTCTCAAACTTAAGTTCAATGTTCTGGCCTCATCCGGGGTAGGAAAAGTACATTTCATATAAAATCTGATCGAAAATGATATTTCGGACTCAACGATGTAGTCGAAACTCCCATATAAGAGTGTAAAGTAATTATTTTCATTTTATTTTTTGTGTAAAGTAATTATTATTATTATTTTATTTATTTAATTTTAAAAACATCATATTTAAATGTCGTGATACATTGTTCTACGATGGGATTCATAGAGTCATAACAGACAAACATGAGAACAAGTTTTGAAACAAAGATAGTGCTTCGATCAAAATTGTGGAATAATTGTAATGGAGTCTCTATCTATAGAAATAAGTTAGAGAAATGATAGATGTATAGAACATTTTAACGAGATAGCACTTTTTCAATTCTCTCAAAATAGAATTTATTCTAAATCCATACTGGGAGTTGTTTCATGCCATAAATAAACTTGTTCATTCAAGAAATTTATTGCACAAGAGGATTCAGATCTCTTACAACTAACTCGATCCTCTGTTGACATGAATGAAAATGACAACTAAACATGAGGTTTCTATCTATCTGTATATAAATTTATGATCTAGCATGTCCATTTGTGAAAAAGAAATTTTCATTTTCCCCACCCTCTTCCCATGTACAAATAAAGTGTGAAAGGGGGAGTAGTAGTAAGTATTTTATCGCAATTAATATTTTTTGTTGATAGACGGATCAAATGGCATATAATTTATTTGTCGGTAGCTTGGAGGATTAAAAGCATGACTTTTGTTTTTCAATTGGCTGGTTTTGCATTAATTGCTACTTAATTAATCTTATTGATCAACATACCCATTATATTTGCTTCTCCTAATAGCTGGTCAAGTAACAAAAATATTGTGTTTTCTAATATATCCTTATGGATTGGATTAGTCTTTATGGTGGGTATCATTAATTCTCTTATCTCTTCAATCTAGTCATTGTAGACCCAAAACCTAAATGAGCCCTCCTAATTTTTTTTGATCGTGAGACACAAATTTGAAATCTAAGTCCTTCCCAAAAAATACAAATCAAAAAAAAATTAAAAAGGTGTGTGTGGGGGGGGGGGGGGGGAGACTTCTTGAATTAAAAAAAATACAATTAACAAAATAATTAGAATTGGTTGGAAGAGAATACGTGTTTGAACGCAGGTGTGGCCCAAATAAATCAATGAAAGGTCTTGATCCTATTGAAAATATCACCAAAGAACTAAATCTAAAATTGAAAAGTATTCACAATTAAAGTAATGTTGATTATTTATTCGGCATTGAAGAACTTTTGAAATTTCATCCCTAAGGACACTTTTTTAGTTAGTGATAGATGTTGACACCCAATTTTAGCCATGCACTTTTAATAATTCATACTTTTTATATTGATATTTTTAAATGGTTTAAAATACGTTTTGGTGATTTCAGATTGATTTTTTGATAACTATTCTCATATTTAATATATTAGAATTTTAATTAGTTTAATTTTGAATTTTAATTGATTTTAATTCTTTAATTTCTATTATAGTTTATAATATTAATTTAGTTTTATTTATTTATTATTTTCTGTGTTAAATTGTATCTTTTTTATATATCTTTAATTATATTTCTTCATATATTCATTTTAAATTTTGACACGGTCTAATAATTTTTATTTTTTTACATAAATAAAATTATACGCGAATAGGTTTATTTGACCGATTTTAGAAAATCCTCAAAAAAAATATATCATCTCCTCTTTCTTTTTTATTTTTCCGGCGAAGGACCACCTCGAAACTTGTCGAAAACTCACCAGCAGCCATCATCGCCCCAAAACGCCACCCGAAGAGCCCCAAACGCATTAACAGAACCTCACCACAAAAACACCAAAAGCTAACCCCTTAACCTTGTTGGAAAACGACCCCAAATCAGTCCGCAAAATCACCATTCACGCCACCGGAGAATCCCACAAAACCAGACCAAAACCACCATTGGCCCAGCACCAAAATCAGCTTCAAAACCACCAAATAGGAACCCGTCGCCACCTCCAAATCAGCTCCAAAACCCCATCATTTTTTCCTCGCTAAAGACCCCAAAGATGCAGCCCCGAAACCCCATGAAAAACCGACTAAAGAACTTCAATAATTACCCACAAAGCCACCACAAAATCCACCCAAAACCTATGGAAAAATGCATCAGAAAGCCACCATTTCAGCCCCCTTAATCCACCAAAAACACAGCCCAAAGCACCGGAAAACCACCCTCAAGACAGTCAGCAGAAACACACCTAAAAACACCAAGAAAACCAACTCCAGTCCATCACTGTTCAGGCAAGAAACAACGACAACTTCGATGCTTAAAGCTCAGCTATTGTCTATCGCTCACTATTTCACTCTCATCATCGTCTCCAGTGAAGTTCTCCGCCGAGATTCGGCTCAATGTGGACAAGTTCATGCAAACCAGAGAGCTTCGACGGATCAAACCTCGCTCACTATCCTCGGTTGCTCTTCTCTGGTAAAATATCAACTATTTGACTCTATTTTTGACTTCTTAAGTTTAGCTTACTATTTTATTTGATTTAGTTAATATAATGTATTTTATTATTTTTGTATCTCTATTTAATTAATTTTATATGTTAATAATTTATTGTGATCTCCACTGTTATATTAGATTAGATTTGTATTTTTAGTGATTTGTTTATGTGTTTATATTATCTACTAAAAATATTGTTGGTTGTCATGTTTTAATGCTATTTTTATTGTGTTTTTTCATACCATTTCAAATAATCTGTTAGGTATTTTTATTTTACTTTGTCACTGTCATACTCCTTATTTATTTCTATTTGTTATTATGTCTAGTTGATAATATTTTTTTATTACAATTGTTTGTGCATTTTTAAATTTTGTGGATACTCCCATGTTTTGAGTTGGGTGGGTTATGTCATTTCTTCATTTATTCTTTCGATTAGCTTTACTCATTAATGTTTTGTTTTTAATTGTTAAGTTCTTTTTTTTCTTTTTATATATTGATATTATTAGATGTTATAATTGGCAATGAGGAATTTATTCGTCGGATTTTGAGGTCTTCCTATTTAAAAATGATGAAAAATTTAGTTTAGATCAATATTTATTCTATTTTTAAAATTCAAAAAAAGATTAAGTTTGAATTTGTATACACATCATTTGTTAAAATTAGCCAATGACGAATTTATCCGTCGGATTTCGATGCCTCCCCATTTAAAAAAGGACGGAAAAATTTAGTTTAGATTGATATTTATTACATTTTTAAATTTAGAAAATCGTAGTTTAAGTTTACGTATATATAATATATTACATATTAAACTGGCCAATGACGAATCTATCCATCGGATTTTGAGGCTTCCCTATTAAAAAAGACGAAACAATTTTAGTTTATTCTTTATTTATTCATTACTGTGTATGTTGTTGACGTTAGGCAAATACTAGGACGTTCTTCATATCATTATTTATTTCATTGTTTGTGTATATTTTGTGATTATTAAACTTATGTTATATTGTGTATCCCCTCTCCAATTTGAAAAAAATGAGTTCAGTCGGGACCCACAGTTGTGGATTCTGAAGAGTGCTAATACCTTCCCTTCGGAATAACTTGAACCCTTACCTGGAATTTTTGATTCGCAGATTATTTTGTAAATAATTAATTGGTTTTCCTTATTATCCTTGAAATTAGGTGGCGACTCTCAAATTAAATTATTTTTCTAAATATTATTTTTAAATTCTTTTATTTAATCATTTTCTATGAGTTTCCACGACGTTGCGCCTTCTAGATGTCAACAATAGAAATTGAGACAGTCATTCCATATATTTACACATTGAAAATCAGATTTTTCACACTCTTTCATAAGATAAATATTATTAAGAATCCTCCGGCATGAAAACAAAAAAGTTTTTGATGTGAAACTGAACTCCCGTTAGATAAGAGAAAATAAAAAATACTCCTAACTTATTTAGGTGGCAAAATACCCTCACGGATTCTTACTTTCATTGATCTTTATACGCACGCAATTCAATAACAAATCAAAATAATATAGTCATTTGAGATTGCAAATCATCTCTAAAATAAAGAATTTTTTTTAGTTCAAATATTTATTGGTACCTAAAATTTTTAGTGAGATATAAGAGCAAAATATCCTACTTATTCAAAGTTGCCAATAAGAAATTATTTTTTTTATGTAGTAAGGATGTATTGAAATTTACATTTACATACATATAAATAAAGTGGAAAATGGCATGGGAATAATTATTTAATTAACCCTTTCCAAGACAAAAATGTTTTCCTTGTCATCTCTGCCTATCCTCAAATTCTCATCAACATATCTGCATTTTCAACATTAAGGATGATAAATTTCTCCATTTTATTTTTATTTCTTTTATACGATATGATGTGATATAAACAGTTTATCGTAATACGAATATTAATAATTGTTTTCATGGTTTGTTTCATTTTAAATACAAAATATAAAAAAAGGATACGTAATCTCAAGCCAACCTTCCGGGTTGAAGATGCTAAGAAGAAGATTGTAATTTTTCTGGAACACCTTCATTAACTGTTCCAAGCAAAATAACACAAAATAAATCTATAACAAACACTATGAACGAAATGTAAAACTGTTGTTGATCTACTTGAATTTATTCTACGTTGCGATATTTTTATATATTTTTGAAAAATCGATGGAGTCTGTTATTATAAGTATTTTTTTTAAAGAAAATTATGTTAATTTTAATTTAATGGAACTGATGAATATGCTTCCAGGAAAAAAAACCAGAAGACTATTTTCCTGAATCGAACCAATATTTATTAAACTAATTAATTGTAAAAATAAAGATTACATCAAAAAGTGCTGAAAAAGAATCCTAATATATTCTTTGGATCTACTTTTACCCAGACATAATCACATGTGCATGTTGTGTGTTAAACTATTTATTTTATTTTTTTCATTATATTGGAATTTGATTAAATTTGAATTCGTACTAAAAAAATTTATATCAAGAGTAAAATATCTCCTAATAAAGGTGACTCCATACTCAGACTCAAATAGAAACCTTCAATTAAGGATGGAGAAATACTTACCACTCCATCACAATCCTCGTCGTAAACTACTTATTTTATCAATTTCATTTAACAAAAGATGTACTAGCACCACATCTTTTGATGCAGTCATCGATTCTTCCAAGAGGTTACAATTATCGCGAGCAAAGATATGAACTTTGGACAAAGATGATTTCATTTTAGATATAATACATGAATGTATCATTTAACTTGGTTTCAATTGATTTTTCTGTCCTCAAATTTTGACTTAGAAATATGTAAAAAGCAAATCCAATTACGTGTATTCTCAATTCTTAAATAGTTTATCCCTGCCGCTTGTAGTTATTTATCATTTAATGAATGACTGATAAACGATCCATTGATATTAATCTAATCTAATTAGAATGCTTCCCATTCTCCGAGGAAGATCATTTTCAGGTTTGAATTTGTTTATTTGAAATTTGGTCGCACAAATAAACATTTAAATTTGCATAATTAATGCATAAAACATAAGTAATCCATACCTGGTCTGGTGTTATTCCAGAACTGTTATAGAAAATATCAACTCTCTACATTGAAAAATAAAAATAAAATAAAACAACAGAGACATGAAATTAACAAAATTGTATATTCATAAACATTAAAAAAATTAATAACAAAAATAAAAAGGTAGAGAAATCTCAACTGATTTTGATGCAATTTTGAAGGAGGCTTCAATCCTTAGCTCTCCACTTAATAAACTTAATCCTCTAGCATTAAACTTAATCACATTCACAGCTTTTCCCTCCATTTATCATCATTAAAATGTTTGAATTAGTCCAAAAATAACCAAATAATAAAAAGTAGAGTTTACATAAATCACATAGCGTAACGAGTTAATAATAATTTTTTCCCCCTGCCCTTTTTCAATTGACAGAAATCCCTTAAAAAACATGGCAATCCGGATACATTAATTCAATATTTCGATTACATTAATTCAGTTCTGAATACAAAAATTAGAGTTTTAAGTATCACCAGATAACATTTAGAGTATGATACATTGAACATAAAGATAATTTAAAAATCAGAACTAATGTATCGGGATTACTGAATTAATGTATCCGAATTATCAAATTAATGTATCCAGATGAAAAGAAGGAGTTTTTAAAATTTTTTGGAAAAAAATGGGAATAATGAAAAATATGATAAATAAAGGAGTGTAATTAGATAATTATTCCTAATAAAAACAATACTAGTAATATTATGAAATATTACTCTCTTTTTTTTTTTTTTTAATTTGCGTCGGGTGTCCGAGTCTCTTTGAGTCCCGACTGATCCTGAGGGTGCATAGACTCTCGGCAAGGAGTTTTCCGCAGCTGCACCACAGTTAATTCAGGTTTTATCCAGTCCGATGGCCCTCAGAAATTGTTTGCACCAAGTGAGTTTCGAACTTGAGACCTTGAAAGGGAGCAAACCCCAAGGCTCAATTCAATTGCCACCAGGCCAATCCCTGAGGGTTTACAGAGTTCCATTTTATATATTTTAGTTTGACCATATGCAAAATTTAAATTTTGTGATATTAAATTAAAATAGCGTACCTGAGAAATATCAATATTTTGATATAAATCCCCCAGTGTGATAAAATCTCTCAACCCTAATTTTGTTCTTTTTGATCCTAAAATACTTATAGTAGTGTAAATAAGCTTCCAATTTCCAGCCACCTACTCATATTTCAAATAATTTATTGTAAATCAGAAAAGAAATATAAAACATTTAATTCAAAGTGTAAAATAAAATAAAAAAAAATAATATTATGGTATGGCACAATACCACATCACCTTATCTAGAGATAAGGTTGGTTCTTGAGTTGGATTTTGAGATTCCAATTGATTCACAAGCTCTTCTATTTCTATTTTTTTGTCAAATGATACTCCAAATATTCCTCTGTTAATTCCTAAATAATATTTTCAACAAACAAAATAAGTATACTTAATCCAATTAAGCATTTAAATACAATGTTTTTATTACACATTTTATATTTATACCTTTAAAAGTTTTGCACGTAGAAAAGTTAATTACATAAAATATATTATTCTTTTTAATTATACAAATCAATAGTATTGGAATAGATCTGAGCATTATTTTCAGCGATTAACTTGTTTACATAATGAACATATGAGAATATGCATAAAACGTTTTTCAATTTCTGAATTAAAAGTGTTCAATTGAAACAGGACATAGTTTGAATATCTAAATGCAATTTACTAGTAAATTTACAAGAATGTCCATGCATACCGCCTAAAATTAATACTCTTTTTATCAGATATTAGCTTATTTTGTGAGACAATGCTCATATATTAAGAAAAAATATTTAAGGACATAATTCAAATCATATTTTCCTCTATTGCCATTTATGAAATTGTAAATGTAATTTTGCAAATAGAGTAATTTATCTCCTAAAAAATTATAAAATTTCAATAAATAAAAGGATAAATATAAAAAAAGTTTCAAATATTTATCTTAAACTTTGAACAATTTAACTATTTTGAACAACGCAAATGTTCCAAAAAATTAAGTTAATATGATAGAGAAGAAGTAATGTAAAAGGAGGAATAAATAGGAATACATCATTAGATTATTTTATTACATCATCTATATAAGATAGTAATTTTATCATTTAATACAAATAATGGAATAAAATGATTTTCCAATTTGCTAATATTTCAAATCAAAATTAATTTCAAATCTTATCTCAAAATTATTATTATCAATATTATTATTTTATGTACCACATTACCCAACCAGCCCAAGCCCTAAACATAGAGAGAGAAGCAGAGGTGGAGAAGGGGGTTATAATTTTCACTAAAAAATAGTTAAAAACATAAAAAATAAATAAATACAGAAGAAATAAAAAATAATTTAATTTTTATTTCTGCCAAAGAGGCTCGTCCAAATCTCTGAGCTCTAACTAGCTCCGCCCTTAATTAAAAATAGAGAGAAGGTGAATGAAATGATACCTTGGAGGACATGATAGAGTCGAATCTTGATTTGGGATTGTGAAAGCTCAACATTATTATTATGTTGTTGTTCTGCAGCAGCAGCAGCACAAGAAATGGTCCTTTGCTGTACAAATCTTGAAATCTTGTGAAAGTTTCTTGGACTATTAGTGCCTGAAAAATTACTTCTCATCATAATTTCAATGGTGTTTGGCAATGGAGAAGCCATCTGTAAAACTTTGATTTGAGGCTTCATTAAAACCTGTGTGGCCATTTCTCTATGTTACTGCTCTTTTTCAATTTTAGCCCTTTTTTTATGAACAAGACATGAGAGATGTCTATCTTGTCCTTGTGGTTATGTTTGGCATACTAATTTCCATTTTTTTTTAAAAAAAAAAACTTAAAATTATAGTGGTGTCCAGGGCACATAATTCAATGGGGTATTTAATTTTATAATTATTTCCACTATCACATGTATATGTTTACTATCCTTGTATTTTCTCTTTCTTGCCTGTTTATTATATCTAGCTTATTCTGCTGATGGATTTTTGTGACGAGGGTCTTCAGGAAACAGCCTCTCTACCTATGTGGTAGTGATAAGGTCTGCGTACATCTTACGCTCCCCAGAGCCCTTTTGTAGAATTTCACTGGGTATGTTGTTGTTGTTCCATTATCACATGTATTGTTCATAGATGGCTAAATCATACTCCTTCCCTTCCTTTTAATTGTCACATTATATTTTTTAAATTAATTTTGGAAATTAAATTATATTATATTAATTTAATATTTTAAAATAAAATTTTAGTATTTAAAGCTATAAAAAGTATTAAAAATTATGATTTTTAATATATTAATGCAATAAAAAAATAATTTAAAAATATTATTCAAAATTTATGTTGTTTGGATCTGAAAGAAAATTGTGATAAGTAAAAAAAATGGATGGAGTACTTTCTCTGTTCAATTTATGTGACATTATTTGACTTGACACAAAAAGTAATTTTTTTAAAAATATTTGATTCATGACATTTTTTTTATCATTTGTATAACTATAAACTATTGTTTTAAGAATAAAAGAATTTAAAAATTATGTTATTTCTAAATATAAAAGTTATAGCATGGTTTTATAGATAAATTAAAATAAAAATGCAAACATATTATTACATATATATAAGCAAATAAGAGAGCAACTTCCGGTCATGCTGATTATCCTGTCTTCTATAGTTGCTTATTATTAATGTGTCTACTTTTATTTTTATATATTTTTTTATTTTAATTTCTTTTTACTCTTCGGGATTACGTTTTATATTAAAAATAAAGTATGAAGTATTTCAAATTACAGTGAATAACAATTTTAAAATTTTATGTAAAAGATATTGTAAATCACAAAACTTAGCAACTTAAATTGGGATGGAGGAAGTAACATGATTTATTTGAAATGATGTAAAAAGGCATCATAAATCACAGTAATTACCAACTTAAAAATTTAAAAGACATTCAACAACAATATATTCAGTGGAATCCACAAGTGGGGTCTGGAGAGGACAAAATGTACGCAAACCTTACCACTACCTCATAGAAGTATAAATTTAAAAGACATTCAAAATATAAAATGGTTCTTGAAATTTTATGTGTGCCACATGAATTGGAGCAAAGAGAGTAACATACATTATTTGAAATTTATGTAAAAGATACTAATAATTAATAATTTAAAATACTTAAAAGCCAAATAAAATTTTAATTGACTTTTAAAATTTTACACGTATCACATAAAATAGAACAAAGCGAATAATATATATTAATTAAAATGACATAAAATGTAATAATCATAATAATTATCAATTTTAAACTTTTAAAAATATTAAAAAAAAATCAATATGGCATAAATCGATAGTAAAATACGCTCTTGTAACTAGTAAATTTGAACGAGGAATACCATTTAATACATTAAACAACTCGGTTTTTTTTTTTTTTTTTTTTTTTTTTTTGTAATTTGAGTTTTGTATTTCCCAAGTATTAAACAAAGACAATTATGCAAAAATATCCTTATTTAAATGTGACCAGTACATACTTTTAAACCTGACAAATCTTTTTTTAAATCTTTTATGTGATTTCCTGTTATTTGTCCTACCCCTTTTTTCCCCTTTTTCGTCACCCTTTTCAGTAATTTAATTTCTTTTCTATTCCGGTGGTCTCAGGCTGGAGCTGTGGGTAGGGGAACAAGAGGCACAAGGGACACCAAGAGAGGTAATGTATTAAGAAATTCTATGTCACATATTAATTGTTTTCTTTTTTTTTTTCTTATCGTGGCATGACGTGAAAATTGAGCTTGTGATTTGATAAAATCGATTTCAATTTTACATAAATATTTATTTAATTGTAATGATTTGAACCGTTGTTGGTGGAACAAAATCTCAACATTTAAATTTTCTTCGGACAGGTATCACCTATCATAGTAGGAATATTTTCGCCACCGCGGTGCCATCATGGCAGGATCGACGGGATAGAATTAAAAGACGCGAATTCTTATTTTCTCTCTCTTCCCTTGAATGTTAAAATAGACGAGAGTCATCCTAAAAACCCTCAAAAGGTTGGGAGAGAAGGGATCTGTAACGACCTGGTTCAACACTGTGAAGTATTGTTCGTTCTTGGGCCTAGCCCATCATATATTTGTTCTTTTGGGCTCACCCCAAAAGACGTCTCACAGTATATAGACCAGTCCTTTACTTATATACCCAACATCTCTCTTGTGTTTTGTAACACCTGACAAAATTACCAAAATACCCCTAGAAAAGAGATGTGCGCATAACGTGTCTTCCCATGCTCCGATGGCAAATCCGAGGCCGGATTTGCGATCAACATGAAAATTGAGTGGAGAAATGGTCTAGGTTGATTTTTAGAGCAACCAGATCAAAAGATAATTTTTCGATGCGAAAATGTGAACCTGTGTAGGTGTGCAACAGGGGCCGCGATGCGCCACCATCGCAGACCAACACTTGGTTTTATCCTAAAAATTTTCTATGAGATTAGAAACCTTGTTCGGAGAATTTTCGGCGAAAAATACCGAATCCGCATCGAGGACCCCATGTCCCGAGATGGACTTTTTTTAAATTTCACGAAGGGCATTCTAGACTTTTTAAAACCCCTCCTGGGCTTAATATATGATCAAAATAGGTCGTTTTAAGGATAAAAAGCGTTTTAAACCCTATTCTAAGTTTCAAAACCTTTAACAAAAAGACCTAGGGCTAAAGAGATGAGAGAAGAGTGAGGATTCGAGGAATTCAAGCTGGATTCGTGCCAAGTTGATCGTCTACCTTCATCCCAGGTATGCAAGGCTAACACAATGTTGGATTGAGTTTGTCCACGTGCTCCTATACATACCTTGATTCGAGTTGAGTTAAATTTGAGTTTTCTTAAGTTCCCGAATCAAATCCTTTTGAGTTAATTATCATTCCATTACATAAGAATATATTGATAATGATGTTCAGTTGAGTATTTGACTGGATACATGTCATGTCTTCGTTCACATGAACTGAACCCTAATTGATGATTTTATTCAATATTTTTTATGTATTTTTCGAATTGAGATTGTTGGTTGTTTCGTGTATTGAGCAAGGATGATTTTTAGCATATTTTACTGAGTCTGCATGAAAACGAGTTTTGAGCATAAATACTGATTTGAGAAAGAGTCTTGATGATATGTAAAGATTTTTGAAGCATATGTTTTCAAAAGAAAGCACTTGGTGTTTGATGAGTTTTTTTAGCATTAATTTAAACGACGTTTTGAGTAAATATTTGATGATGACGTAAATAAATTTTCAAAATATCTTTATTGATGGAAGATGATGATAATGATGTTTCAGATGAGTGTTAAAGAACATGTTTTGGGGAGTAGTATTGAGCACCGAGTTTGGTTGAGTATAGATGACTCTAAACCCTATAACTATGTTGCCCGCGTAGGATAGTTGTGCAATATGTTCTGGCAACTCCTGTTTCAAAAAGATGGACGGGGCTGATGGATCACGATTCATGATGTATAGGTTGATGTCCTTACCTTGGCAAATAATGGACGGGCGAGCAACAACATCGTGTTAGTTGTGCACCATCAAAGAGGGTGATGGGATGTCTGTCGGTTAGAGAAACTCCCTAATCTGCATAACATATTTGACTGAGTTGCATACTAGAGTATCTTTTGAGGAGCATTACTTTGTTATAAATTTTGAACGATTTGGTATGAGCTGCATACTGTTGAGTTATTCTCAAAGCACGACTTTATTCTTACACTTGCATGTTTCACTTGATTTTATCACGTCCTTTCCCTTCTAGCTATTTTTACATACCAGTATATTCCATGTACTGACGTCCCCTTTGGACTGCACCATTTTATGATGCAGAGGCAGGTATTAGAGGACTTCAGCAGACGCACCGTTGAAGTTTAGATTCGTGATTACAGAGATGGTGAGCCCTCCTTACCCTCGGAGGTGCCCTTTTACTTTCACTAAGTATTTTTTTTATGAGTTGGGTAGCCTGTCATGGTACCATCTAGATGTTAGAGGTAGAGGCTTCATAGACATTGAGTAGAGGATATTGAGTATTGTTTTCCTAACTCTCATTATTAGAAATTTCCTTTTTATTACAGACTTGGTTTACTTACTTTATAGTCTTTTCTTTGAGTATTGTCTTCCACTATTTAGTATGAGGTGACGATGAGGTTAAGTCGTTCGCTCGGAGACTAGCAATAGTCTCTGAGTGTCGGCCATGCCAAGGGTAAATTTTAGATATGCATAATGTAGTAAATTTTAGATATTCTATTTACTATACTATATTTTGAGCATCATAACATGTTAGTTTTGAAAGAGCAGTCCAGGCAGTTAAGGTATTTTGCATTACTATTCATCATGTTTAAATTTTTAAAGTTTGAGAAAACTTGACAGTTTCAAATGCATTATTTATCAGTAAAGAACATGACTGCTTTCTTTCTTTGAAAAAAGCATTATCAGTTTTGAGAAAGAAACGCCAGTTTAAAGAAAATATCTTGAGCCAAGGCTCAAAGAAGAAGATTTTTAGCTTTTCCCCTAATGTGGGAATTTTACAGTTATTGAGCATAGTGCATCTTTTGGAAGTAGTATTGAGCACCGATATGGGTACGAGTTCAGATAACTTCAACCCTATAAACTACGTAGCCAGCGTAGGATAGGATTGTACCCGATGTACAACTCCTCATATGCTATTGAGATGGCCCAACTATATGGATCCACTCCCCTAGTTTTTGTCCCTTACCCTGGCAAAGTATGGGACAACTCTGGCAGCGTGAGCAAGATGGTGTATCATCACGAAGCTCATAGTGATGGTTATCGGTTAGAGAAACTCTAAATGAAGTAAAGTTTATTATTTTATACACTGAGATTTATTATTTCTTTATTAAAGTACTTCCTTTTATTGTGTTGCATATTTAATTGAGTTGAACTAATTGCAGAGCTAAGCATATGAGTATTCTATTCTTATATATTTAGTTGTGCTCGTTAATGCATTAAAGTAAGTATTTCTTTTATATTGAGTTGTACTTTTAAATGCGTTTTAAATATATGTTTTACTTGCATGACATATTTTTCTCAATTGGCTATCACAAAGTAAAGTTGAGTATCCTGTTCTTATCACTTTTTGGCCATCTTACATACCATACATTCCACGTACTGACGCCTTGGGGGTTGCATCATTTTATGATGCAGATTCAGGTACCCATGTTAGCAGATGTTCAGTAAGTCAGTCCCCATCAGTAGTCGTTGAGGCCTCTTTACATCCAGAGGAGCTCGAGAGTCTTTATTTTCTTGTATTTATTTTTGTTGAGGTAGCCGTGAACCTACTCCGGTGCCTAGTTCAGAGTCAGTACTTTAGAGGCTTTATAGACTAGAAAGATATTATCCTCGTTATTCCCTTGGAGTTGTTTGAAAGCTTTGAGTCAAGTTGTATATTTTACTATTGTAAGTTTGAGTTCATGAATTTTGAGCCCATTCTAATTCATTATGATATTAATGTTTTCCGCTAAGTAAGTTAGCCAGGCCAAGTGGTTCGCTTGGGACCTAAATGGTTTCCGAGTACTGGCCACGTTCAAAGTGTATGCTCCGGACATGACATGCTAACACGCTAATAGTTTGGTATGGAATTTTCTAAGAGGATTATTATTGATTGTTGTCTGTGAAGGAATTTAATTATCTGTACAGACCATGATTTATGGACAATGATAAAGTTGTTGACATAACTATAACTGAATATGCTCTTTTGGTATAATAATTAATATGCAAGAATTGAAAATTGATGTGTTACTAAATTTAGTATTTTGGTGGGGTTACTTACGTTGCCATATTGGAGATGTAATTGTGCATCCTGTGTTTACCACATTGTGGCTGTTTGTATATTTCTTAGAATTAAGTATAAGGGTGCGATTTATCGCGTGGAGAGTAGTAAAACTGTCATTAAATTAAGATTGTTAACTTAGAGTCAGATTACGTAGTGATTCTATTATTATATGTGCCAATGGGTTGTATAGGGAAAATCTGAGTTTCTATCTCCATGTAAGTCACCTTGGCAGGTGAAATCATGCTATAACGAGGCTGTCATAGTGGGATAGGCATCGCCATGGCCGGCTAATACGAGTAGAAAAGGCGGGGGAGAGGGAGGAATGAATCCCAACCGTTTTAAAGTGGCTTTCTTGCAAGTGAATACTAAATATTTTAGGCTAGGCATTATTAAGAACGATTAAGTTAAAGTAGTAGATCAATTAGACCGATTTAGTGTTTGTGGCTTCGTAATTATTTAGACTATAATGCTTGGGGATGTTAGATGTCTTTTTTCAGAAATATTAATTTGAATTTTAACCTTGTATTTGGTAAATTCAAAGATCTTTTCAGTGATATCTTCCGTTTTTTCCATCTATCGCATGATTTAATTGGTTGAAAATTAAAGATTCTCCTATCTAGATGTTAGAGTAGGTGTCCGCACCGCCACGGCTCAATGAATTAGATTGTGACACTAATAAGATTGTTTTCTTGTACTGTTGTTCAAAAAATAGTAAAAAATTCAGATTGAAGATATAATAGATAACCTTTAATAAAATGATATATGACACTAATTAAATTTTTACTTGAAGTGAAATTTCAATTAAAAAATTATCAACAAACCAATACAAAACCCTATACGTAATGGACATTTTAACAATTGAATGGCATTAAATTTAGTACTTTGAAATAACATAATTATGAATTTGAGAATCAATTAACACCACTAAATCCTACTATATATTATCTTATAAATATTTGTATTAGCACTTTCAGACTAGAATTAGATTAAAAAGAGATGTTATGTGTTAAATAAGCATAAGTCTTAGTTAAATTATTTTTAACTACCTACTACCTAAGAAGATGATGCAATTAGTTAAGATTTTTATGGACTGGTCACACTAAAACATCTAGGAAGGCTCTGAGAAGGTGTGGTATCCTAAACAGATTGGATATGCACACATGGAACAAGGCTGCTACAGGTAAATTGTTGTGGAACCTATGCCAGAAGAAGGACAAACTAGGAGTGGCTTGGATTCATAGCTCTTATGGACAAGATAGTGTGTGGAATGCACAGACTAAGCACCTTCAACAGCTGGGCTTCACTGAAACAACACTAAGGGACCAGGAAAAGTACTCAGATGAAAGGTCCAATGGAAAGGGTAGAATGGAGATCATTGGTCCAAGTGATCTTATACCTAGCAGTGAATAGAAGACTAGCCACCAAAGACAGACTAGCAAAATGACAAATGATACAGAAAACAACATGCTCACTTTGCCAACAGGAAAATGAAACTATTGAACATGTATTCTTCCAATGTCCATACGCAACAGAGATATGGAACAAGATTCTCACCTGGCAAGGCATCAATAGAACAACTATGGTGTGGTATGATGAAATCCAATGTGCAACTACTTACATGAAAGGTAAAAGAGGATGATATTAGCATGTAAAACATACAACATATGGATGGAACGTAATAGACGTGTCCTTCAGCAGAAACAACAAACTACAATTGCTCTCCTCAGGCACATCACACAAGAGATACATGGTAGATGGCTAGAAAACCTCATATTGAGAATTGAGTAAGCAAGGAAGGAGCTTATATCCATACCTGCTGGAATGAACTGATCCTGTTAAGTCCTTTTGGTAAATAAAATTATTACTTACCAAAAAAAAGATTAA
Organism: Solanum rostratum; assembly: GCA_029948455.1. NCBI lineage: Eukaryota > Viridiplantae > Streptophyta > Magnoliopsida > Solanales > Solanaceae > Solanum > Solanum rostratum. The sequence continues at coordinate 6,646,497 of CM057053.1, read as the reverse complement.
GTATCCAGTAAAAAAATTAAACCATATGAGAAAAAAAGATATTTAAATACCTTATAACTTGTTATTCACTTTTTCTGGGGATAAACTACTCAAGATTGTTGACATGCCTTATGGTTTGCTTTTTTAATTCTAAGTGTTTGAGTAATATAAAAACTGTTTATAAGCACCCTTTTAAAATAGAAAAAGAAGAAATCAAAAGCCTAAAGTCGGGAGTCCCAACATATGAATTTCGATTTTTAACTCATAAGTCACTTAAGAAAAGCCAATTCAAAATCCCCTAAATCTTATAATTTTAGAACAAAAAATCCAAATTTGTGTAACTTCTAGAATAGCAGTATATAAGTTCAATAATTTTGGGGACCAATTGTTTGATTCAGACTCTTTCATACACTTGTAGCTGAACTAATAGAGATAAACAAAAAGGCTAAGATCAAGTCATTTTCATACAAATATATGCTTATAGCTCAGTTATCCTATATATAGAAGTTTTTCACTTGTATGTGGTCTCATTTTTTTTTTTCATATGTGGTCTCATTTCCAATATTCCTATTCTTTAGGTAATAAAATAAAAATATTTTTTTTCCATATGAATGTATTTATGACTAATAGATGGAAATAATGAAGAATTTCTATCAAAATCATGTATCGAATTTCCTATTTACTAGCTTTATTGACCCTCAAATTCTTTAATCACAACAATAATATATTCAGTGAAATTTCACAAGTAGGGGTATGGGGAGGGTAGATCAAGAGCGCACACAGACTTTACCACTATCTTATGGAGATAGAGGGGCTATTTTCGAAAGACTCTGAGTAAATGATTGACAATTTACAAAATAGAACGTTGGAAGGCTTATGGATGATGATCATATGTATACTATTTTTGAATGCATGATTATACATATCGCCTTACATGTTACAATTATCATTTAAGGTGGCTATATATGTAATATATATGTATATTGATAGTTCCACATTTATATCAAATGACAAAATTGGAACTTTTTTTTTTCTTCATTTCATGGTGTTGGGCTGTTGGTAGTCCTAACTTTGTAGAAGAAATAGCCCTTAAACACATTCCAACTCCTATTGGGTCATGCCTTGCTTTATTGTTGAAGAAGTGCCTGCATGATAAAGTCTCATTAACAAGAAGTTGAAACAATAATAATATATTCAGTATAATTTCATAATAAGGTCTTAAAAGAGTTAAGTATACGCAGACGTTACCACCACCTTAAACGTAGAGAACGTAAGGTGGAAAGAGTAAAAAGGAACAATTGTTTGTCATGTCATATAACTAAGGTCTAAGGGATAGTTCCTACATCATTTGGTTGCTAGTTATGTTTTACAATTATTTGTCATATAAGAAATTAATTATGGGTTTTCAAATTAGATTAATAAAAATTAAACATAATTGATATTACCTTGATCTTGATCAGGAGCTTCTAAATCATTTTTCTGTAAGGCACCTTTGGTAAATATAATGACCTTTGAATCCTTCATGTCTTTTCCTTTTCCCCATAGCACCACATACAAGCCCATTATTATAAGAAATCCACCTAATATACTGTCCATCACCAACAAAAAACACCACAAAATTCTTAGTGAAACATCAAAGGGAATTTTACGCGATACAACAACGTCTGTATTAAAAATAATTAATCAGTATATAGTGTATAATCAATGTATAAGTTGGATATAATCATTATAGACACATTATGCACATATTATACATTGAGTATACATCAATAATAACTACAAACTATCACGGCTAGACGCTACATTATAGTTCCACTTTTAAGTATGTTGAAACTAAATTAATCAAGAATTGAATTACATGATGTATCAAGAGTTTAACATCTATATTCTCAACTTTATGAAGATTATCTACAACTTAAAGGATCAAACCTTTAAATAATTAATAGGAGTTTTTTTTACAAAAAAGAATAATAAGAATTGAATAATTTAATTACCTTCCTAGAGATAGTGTCTCATCAAGAAACAATGAACTAGCTAGTGCCACAAAAAGAAGTATTAAAGGGTTGAAGACTGAGACAAATAGAGGGCCTCTTTTTTGAGAGCACCATGTCATCAAAATCACCACAATTCCAGATCCTAAAGTTCCCTGCATAAAAAGAGTATTATATATTATTAACACCCATAGTACTTTCAAATTGTCTAGTAACATCCACATTTTGATTATATTTAATTCTACATATATACTGATGTTCATATGTCCTCGTGTCAGGGTTTATAGTAACCTCTCTCATTATTAGAAATAGAGTTTTTCTCCTACCGTGAATCATTGAGAAATTTGTGTTATAAAACACGATTTTTCCATCTATTTTTCATCGAACCAGCTCACTGAAAATTAATCACATATTGAAAAGCAGATTCTCACTGAAATATTAGGAAGATTCCTAATTTTTTTTTCATATGAAAACACCACTAATTGTTCTTTTTCTCACTGATTCAATCAAAAAATCTGTAGGAATAGCCACTAAACATTTTTCAATGGAAAAATAGTGATTTTTTTAGTAGTGTACTACTGCCCCACAAAGGTAGGAGTAACGTCTGCCTATATCTGGTCTCTAGACCTCACTCAATGGATTACACTGGATGTGTTTATCTTGCCGCTTTATATTTTAGTTATGTGTCATTGTGTCGAAGGTCTATAGATAGCAACCTCTCTACCACATAAAGGTATAGGTAAAATATGCGTACATCTTAACCTCTTATACGTTGCTTGTCGAATTACACTGAATATATTTGTTGCTGTTGTACATAAAAATAATATATAGATAAATTAATTAACATTGATTGACTTACAAGATAGAGAACAACAAATAGTCTTCTATCCCAACCAAGCCTCCATTGAGAAACTTGTCTGTCTAAGCATAGTGCAAATAAGACTGATTGAATGGATCCCATTAGGCTCATCAAGGCTGTGCTTGAGTAGTGGCATGGATATTTTTTACTTACCTTTGCCTATTAATAAAATAATTCATCAAACAAAAGCACAATAATTACTCAAAGAAACCTTATGCAAGCAATTCATCATTATGTAATCGAGCATGAACATTTTTTTCCCAAAAAATATGCCATTTTCTTGAAATATTTGTCGAAAAATGACTTCTATCCTGCCAAACGCACGCATGAACCTCAAGATAATATTCGCAAATGTTCTAACACAAGTAGAAGTTGGTCTATTGGTTAAAAGTTCAACAAAATCCAGTAATTTTAATTTGGTTCAAATTTTGTATTTATCTGAATATGCATCACGGCCGATAAACCTCAAATCCTAACTCAAACAATTGAACACAAGTAAATGATGTAATATGCAATTTAGTGAAAGTGAAAAAGGTGGAGAAAAAAAATGAGGTATGTATTTACTTACCAATAATACTATCCATAGTGAATAACAAATGCAAGAGGTGACAGCCAGTACAATTCCTAAAGCAAAAGTGCCAGATTCACCAAATTTCTTATGTGTTGTTGCTTCATTAGCATGATGTAGCAAATTAAATTTGATAGGCCACATATGAACCTCTATTCCTTTGTATAATGTCAATAACATTGCTCCACCAACACATATCATTGTTCCCATTACCTTTGCTTTCCCACTTACTTTCTCAAATGATAAGTTCTCAAACCTATGAACATCACAAGGTAAGGGGAAAAATAAAATAAAATTTTGCGTAACAATGGCAGAATCAGAAATTTATATAAATAGGTTCACAACAACATTTAACGTCAAAGTTAGGGGTTTGACCTTATTACACAAGAGAATTTCCTCTTTTGTTCAAGAGGATTCAAAAGTTTATTATAGTATGAATTTTTCTTTTTTACTCTGTTTGCACAGTACTTCCTCCGTTTAAAGCAGAATTACCTACTTTCTATTTTGGTTTGTTTAAAAAAGAATGACCTCTTTCTCTTTTTGACAATATTTTAATTTCAACTTTCCACGCGACATCTTTAAAACCACAAAATTAAAGGGCATTTTGGTACATTTGACATAATTTTGATTTAAAATAACAAAATTAAAATTTCTTCTTTATTTTCTTAAATTCTGTGCCAAATCAAACTAGGTAATTCTTTTTGAAACAGAGTAAATATAAGTTTAGGGTAAAAGGATGTAATTGAACTCTTTTCCTCCCTCTAGCTCCGCCTCTGCTTTAAGTTATGCACAAGTTGATTAAAAAGTTTTATACCCTCATGATCACAATTGATGAATATAGAACAATGAGCCGATCTAGATTTACGAATTATTAAAATACTTTTGTCCTCCTCCTTTGAATGTTGAGAAATTAGGGACACAAAAAAAGAATAACATAAGAATAAAGGATATAAAAATATGTATACCTGAGAAGGACTGCAATGACAAAAGTCATTGCTGGGATAAGATTGTAAATTGCAGTTGCAAATGTTGCTGATGTCATTACAACACTTGTATAAAATAAAATCGAAAATAGTGAACCCCTGAAATATAGCAATTACAAGTAATTAGATGAGTTCGTCACGATCCAAGCCTAAGATCTAGGTGCGACATGGCGAATGGGGAACTCGAGGGTATCCCAAACAAGCCTCATAACATATATAAGCACATCCTTGATTAAGAAGCGAGGATCAAACATCAGTAATTAGTACTAAGAAAATCAGGGGCTTAGGACGCACTCTATGAAATAAGGAATAGAAAATTCCATCACTCAATCACAACACACGTACAATATATCAAAATAATAATAATAATAATAATTGTTTTTCCTTAATTATACCATTAAATTCAAAATATATACTCTATATAGCTTTTGCCGTATTCTTTATTTTTCATCATCAATGAAGTTATACATCACATTCTTTAATTAAACAATAGATAAAGATTTTAATAAATACTTTACAGTATTAATACTTTTTGCTGATTGGTTTTATTATCATAAAGCATCGTCAAAATTGACTTGATTTCAACACGACCAAATTAGTGAATATTTATGTCTCTTTTGATGCAACAAGAACTTATCTTTTTTCATAAATATACCAAACACATCCTAAATAATTAGCTAGTCAATTAATTAAAGCTGTCTTTTCTTTTCAATTTGTTCCTAGAGATAAGAATTTTTGTTCAAAAGTTGATAATGCATATATTATATACTCCTTAATGCATGATATGACATTATAACAAGCATAGCCATATTGGGAATTATGCCTATCCAAAAGGGTATTAATTTTAAATTTGTCTACAGAATCTTTAAAAGTGTTACAACCAATATCAATTGGATATGACAATCGTTTTAAAAATGTAATAATTATCTCTCTTTAAATTTAAAATAAAATATAATTAAAAAAATCATATAAGCAGATAAATTCTTGGGAAAGGTGTAAGTAAATTGAATGGACATATTAGTTAGTTAATGACAACATTTTTGGGAATTGGAATTGACATGAATTTTCCCAAAGATATTTTTAATTTTATTCTACCTAAATAGATTGCACATCTTTTTAAGTTGATCATTTATTCTTTTTATGATATAATTTAAGCCACATTTTCTAGTTTCATAGTCATCTCAATTTTAAATTTAATTCATGCAATTTATAGGTAAAAAGTAATACTCCTTGTTTCATGTGACATTATTTAATTTGACATAGTATTCAAAAAGAATTTTTTTTAAATTTATGATCTAAAATTATTTTTAAATATTTATGTAGTTAAAAATTATTTTATTAAGAATAAAAAAAAATTAAAGATAAATTATCGATATTTTTTTGAAACAGACCACTAAAAAAAGGATGCCACGAGACAGTAATATTTATATTGCTTAGCTTTATTTAAGGAGTTATTGACTTGGACCCCCATAGTTTGGTGAATTAATTAATCTCTCTTATAGTTATATTTTATTACAAATATCCACCTAATATTTTGAAAATCAAATATTTGCATATCACTTACCCTAGTAGCCCTGAGAGAAATGCTTGCACAATAATAGTCCAAGTTAGTTTTGGCCGCTTATTCCTAAAAAAAGAAAAAAAAACATTAACCAAAGAGAATTAGAGATTTTGTGTTCGAGCTTTTGGAAATGAAAAAATTTTATTGGGAGTGTCGCCCTCAAAACTCGCGCAAAATTATTCAAATTTGAAACAATTCGAGCCGCAATATGATTATCGAAATATCAGGGTACGAAATCAAAAAAAGTATTTCATTGACAATAGTTTAGGATGCCATCACCCTTAATCAAAGATTTTGGATTCAACCATATATAAATGAAAATAAATTATTGAAAGCATTATATTAAAAAATTAACTCTACAATACGTGAATTCGAATTTAATCGAATCTAAAAAAAGAATATCGTTGACTTCCAAGAACTCTCATGAAAGACACATTCATCATCACCAATAAAAAAGGGACAAAGATAAGTATTTTGAAATTGAAAAAAAGAAAAATAAAAAGAACAAACATAATATGGTGGAGCAATAATTAGAAGTGCATATAATAGACTTGGAGGGGTCAAAAGTGACACTCAAAAAGATAGGGGCAAATATTCTTTTCTCAACAAGTCATGTAGATGAACATATATACCCATAAGTTTTTTAAGTGTTTTTCCGTTTCATTTTATGTGGTAGAGTCAAGTATTAAACTATTCAATTTTCGGAAAGAATTTCTTTTTCCTCCTTATGGGATGAAAGTGGTACTGTTGTATGCTTGTGATACCTCAACTATTTTACTAGGTATCTTCGATATAAATATTAAATAATTTTGTCAAAATCCAAATGTAGAATCTACACATTTTTATAAAGTAAATTTATATATTTAGAAATATCACAAAAGATAGACTATAAGTCAAAATACTAAAAAAATTTAAATTTTTTAATTAATTTTTCAAATAGTGATAGCGTCACATGGAATGGACAAGGGGAATATCTTACTTTACTTGACAATTTTATAACATTGATTAATAAGTATCTTACTTAAAGTTGTCTTTATGCATAGTTAATTAATTATGGCTTAAATTGTTGTGAAATAAAAGATATTTCATATAGGATGAGACATGATACACACTAATCACAAATATGTAAAATGCATGTCAAAATTTATTTTTTCTACTTTCACTGAGAAAATTATTTTTTTTCTCATTTTTAAAGAACTTTTTGATTAAAAAAAAATATTTTCTAAAAATTTTGAACAATCTAAAAACTAGTTAAAGAACATTTTCCAAAAAAATCCACATTCTCATAGGAAAATCGTCGAAAATGTGAAATTTCGAAACATAATTATGTCGTTAGAAACACCGTCAATTTCCTACTAATTCCGTGGCATTCTTTTAGCTAGTTGAATTGTCAATTTTTTTCGCCCTTCTCTAGGAGCTCCCACCATTTTGCTCCCTAGCCAGGTAACTCAACCCACACAACCTAAAAAGGCCATCAGGGGTGCTTAATTACCATCTGAATAACTTCCTCTCGTCATTTGATCGATGACATGTGAGAAGGTCTAGTTCCTCAAGAATATTATATGGAATGAAATCAAGTTAATTAAGTACATACCATTCAACAACAATAGCAATTGGAGCAAGAAATGCAGTAGCAAAAATCCATCTATAAGCAACCATAACTCTCATAGTCATTCCATCATCTGCTGCCACTTTTGACAATACAATATTTCCTCCTAACAATACTGCTGCCAAAGTCATTGCTCCTACATGTTTCACTCTTTCAAAACCTGTATAATTCTGCTCCATTAAAGCCATTGAAATATTAAAGAAGAAGAAGAAGAAGAGTGAGGTTTAAGGTAAATTATTTTTTTGTTTTTGGGACAAATAATTAATGGTACCAAATGAGCTATTGTTTGGCCCTTTTTATTAACGAAATTGCGTGTTCATGCAGCACAAATTTTTACTTTTTTTATTTTTCTTGCATGCATGCACCATCTTGTAGACAAGTCATGTCTTATTCTACTTTAAGTTTTTTCTCTTTCTCTTTTAAGTCATTGAATAAGTATAAGCTTTTTGAAAGGGATCTTTACATTAAGCTTAATTATTAATTACAATAATCTTGTATGTTTGATGGGCCACTCCATCCCCTTGTACAAGGGGGAGCCAGGGAGTTCATCCGGACCCCCTTTCAAGAAATTTTATCTATATATATTAGATATTGAATTCTCTTCCGCTAGTTCGTACGCTTATTTTTTCAGATTTTCAACCCCCTTAATTCAAATTCTAGCTCGTTGCAATTTATTTATCATATTTTGATTTAAAAGTATAATTTTTTTTTAAACAAATGTCGGCCGTTACTGGCGGTAAATGTCGCCGTTTCCGAGGTTAATTAGGAGTAGTTTAGTAACTACTAATTAGTTAGATGCTCATTTTATTTTATTACAAAATAATCTCTCGTCGATCTTTACTTGTTCACTGTGATACTTGTCCAGTTTATGAAATCAAGATATAATTTTACACATAGTTCCTAATTTACCTTTATCATTAGTTATAGTCATCCCTCTATAACATTTTTCAAGATATTGTATTTATTATGAGCAAATTTCATAAATGACAAACATATAAAGCCTAATTATGTTGCATAGCTATAGTTTCGGTGATTACATTTCGTAACTAAAGTTATAGCAGCATTTATATAATTCTCACAGCATTTGTATACATTTGTATAAGTCGCTATACAATTCATAGTTTTTATATAGCGTTTGTATATTTCGCTATACAATTCGTGCATAACGTTTGTATAATTCATTATACAATTCATAGTGTTTGTATATTTCGATATACAATTTGATTCGCGCACAATATTTGTATAATCACGCACAACATTTGTATAAATCACGCGAATTATACAAAACTCAAACTGTAAATATAGCTATATCTTTGCCGCGAGCCGTAATTAATTCAAACTATAGCTATGTTAGCTAATTAACTAGTATATATTTGCTTATCCACGTAATTTTACCTTTATTGAGCATTCAAAGGGTGATTCGATAAAATTATTCCTATCATTTATACTTCTTAATCCTCGTGTCAAGTCAATATGGGACAAGTAAAGATGGACGGAAAGAGTAAGTGATGTGTTACGTAATTAAGAAGAATTTTTAATTTTTTTTCAAAATTATTCTTATTTTACTACATAAAATTTTACATCATTAAAGAGCCATTTTTTTCTTCAAGATATTTAATTCAGAGTAAGATAATAAGATACTTACTTTTTATTTTCGTGAAGTCATGACGTTATAATGAAAAAGACATGTAGTGACAATAAATTTCTCTTTTTTAGTGACAATACTTATTGCGACAAAAATATGAAGTGGCAATTGAGTTAATTAATCTCATTGTATCCGAAGTCGTAAAATCATTAGTGAAATTCATAGACGATGTTGGTGGTTATAATAATATAACAACAATTATATTATTGTCTCTAAATAATTGTTGCAAGATCCTTTATTTGTTGTAATGTGAATAATTTTCTTAACAGGTGTATCCAAGCTAAAAACACAATTTGAATCAAAAATAGAAATGTTGAGTAAATAAAAAATCCAAAGGAGGTTCATGGTCAAGGGAAACATGTTCGAATAATGGTGATTTTGAAATGTACCCATTGTGTCTGAAATAGTGTTGATAAGGTACTTATTTTGAAATTCTTTGCATTAAATAAATTTAAAATATTAAAAAAATATATACAAAAAAGCAATGAAGATTCAATATCTATTTTACACAACAACATACTCAGTTGAATCTCACATGTGAGGTCTGAGGAGGGTAGAAATGTATGCAAACCTTCCCACTACCTCGTATCAATATCTATTTTACATATATAAAAAATAATTTCAATCTTAAATATATAATGTAATCTTTTACGAAAGATAATTTGAATGAACATCTTAATCCCACAACCCCGCTCATGATCGAAAATGAATTCATTATTTAAATTGTATGAATTTTATTTCAATACATAATAATAACTTATTTGCTTTGTTGCGTTCAAAATCTTTATTTAAAATTTACTTAATTTATTAGTCATATAAGGAACCCTTAACTAATGCACTAGGTAATCCCGTATATTTACCCTAGTGTATTATCAATCTAAATTTAATACAAACTAGTATACACCCAAGATTTTAAGATAATCAAATAGGAGTAATATAATGTTTCTTTTCATAAATAGGGTGTATAATTAATAAATTTAATTTATTAAAGCCCAAAAAGAAAGGAAAAAACAAAACATGGACATCTTTTTAGACATTGGGTATGTTGGTAGCCCTTAAAAGCACAATTTTCAGTATCTTCTAGGGGATCCCTTCAAAAGCTTTGCAGTTGGCAAGGATATCTCTTGATTTGGTGTCTCTTTAATAAATTAAAAGATATACATAATATAAATGTGTAATTTAATATAATATTGTTTAATTGATATTTATGTCCCAAGTGTACAAATAGATATCTAATTATATCTGTATAAAGTTGGATAAGTAATTAAACATATATATTCTACTTGGTATAATATAAATAAGTTCAAGTATATCTCACACGAATTATCATATAGAATGAGTGTGTCTATTTCTTCCATTACAAGTTTAAAAGCCTACTTGTGCACAACGTTATAAAGTGCATGAATGCCACCTAACTGTGGCATAGCCAGAACTTTTATTAAAGCGTATCAAAATATAAAGAAATAAATCCACGAAGATGTCAAGGGGTGTCAATATCTAATACACGATAGAATTTTTCAATGAAGGAGTGTCGGTTGACACCCTACAACAACATCTGGCTCCGCAATCGCCAATTGCAACTAAGTTAAAAACACACGTTTATGTATTATAACTATATAAAAAAAATAGTATCACTACTTTACACAACTTATAAATTTAATTTTTGAGTGGTGGGTGATGAGGGAACAACTTTAAGAAAAAACAATTATTTGATTGGTACTTATAACATAAGGCAAATTCCAGGCAAGAACATTGCAAGAAAAACTGGGATTGCAATGAGCCAGACAGCAATGAATGTGGTTTCTATAATTGTGATCAATAATTAAATGCTCAAGTTATCATCAACATTATTTAAAAGATTCTACATATATTTTGCCAAAAAAGATGATCTTCTTCCACTTTAGAAGTATGTATTTTTATTAAAATTAAAGGCTCATGAATCTTAATGAATCTTTCAATATTAAATAAATATTAAAATTTAGATGTTTGAATCTAAATAAATATTAAAAAAGCTAGATATATATAATAAAATCTGAATATTATATATTTAAGCCATTATTTTTTCTAATATATATGTAAAAATTGTTCTTATTTTAAAGTTGAGAATTTAATAAAATACCGAATTAATATACTACTATCAATAAAATATATTTTTAAAGAATTATATGGTTGTCGGTAATAGTGATATTAAGCAATGATGGTGTGGTGTCGATTGAAGATAATGTTACATTGACTAATAGTTTTGTGGGAAGAGCTAGTGATGACAGTGACTGGTCTGATATTGTGGTTGATAATGGCAATTAGTGGTTACGATGGACGATAGTGATAGATAAATTAAAGGAGGTGGTGACTGATGATGATGATGATTAGCGGCTAATCATAATAATTGTAAAAATAGTAGACGATGGCAATAAAAATGATATAGCCGGAATTGGTAAAATATCATCTTTGTATGAATTTTTAAATTATTATTTAATGATATTAAAATTTAGTTATAGATCTATATAATTATTCATATCAATTTAAGCCTATATTAAATAATTATAATATAAAAAAAATTATACTTAATAATCAAGATCTGAATAATTAAAATCTAAATATAAAAAATAAATAAATTGAATAAACAAGGTCTGAACAATTATGATGAAAATGAAGATCCTCATTAATAATAAGTATAAATAAATGTAACTAAGATAGAGACCATTTTCATGTTATCTTGTACGTAATTATAGCAGATAATCTTTCTTATTTTCATAATCATAACTTTTTGGTCAACAATTGAATTATTTACCAAGTTAATTAAACATTTTAATATTAGAAAATTGAGTTCATGTTCGATATCTTTTTAAAATGGGACATATTTTTTTATATAGAACAGATCTTCATTAATGAATAAACCATGTTTAATTAACGAAAATTATTTTTTAGTGTTATAATTTAATACGAGAGCACTTTATCTAATTGGAGGTTCTTTAATCCAAATGTTTAAGATCCCAAAATTTTTTCCTTATTCATTTTTTCAAACTTTTTGTAATTTATCAATTCTAATTACTACAAAAAATAAATAAAATGAGAAATTTTACAAAAAAACATGATTACCCTACATATAGAAATTTATCTAGGAAAACCTAAACTTACTTCCCCTCGTTGAGTGTAGTAGATCGTGTACATAGCTATCGCGATCTGATTTATTCATCTGTCTCAATTTATCGTTTATCTTGATCAAAGTTTATGAAAAAAAGAAGGAAAGACGTTTAAAATTTGTGAAAATAGACATTAATATGATCATAAATTATTTAATTAAGAGTAAAAAATAATTTCACAGTTTAATTACTTTAATTATATAAAAGTAATATTTTTTTACTAGACTAAAAGAAAAGTACTTTGCATAAATTGGAATAAAAAGAATAATTAACATGAGAACTTGTTAGAATAATAAATTTAAAGAATTACTAAGAAGATACGATTTATGTCTACTTGGAGGTAGCATACATTGAATGGAGTTTCTATACAGAATTTTTTTTCGTGGTACCAATAATTTGATAGCAATGGTAGTTGATAAAGAATGTACACACAAAAGAAAAGATAATGGAAGGGAGTGGGGAGATAGTGGGAAAATGGATATATTTTGTCTCAATAATATAACAAATAAAAGATTTGTAATTATTTAAAAGTAATAATATAATTGTCGTTACATCATATTTAGCGATAATAATAAATAATATGAATATTTATAATGAATACTTAACATTAATGTCTCTGAAGGTTTTATTGATTCTGAATGTAGTAACATTAACTCAATCGTCGATAAATATTACCCTATAAAGAAAAAATTGAACCTTTGAACTTCAAAAGGTGAATTCTGAACCCCCTCAATTAGTAAGCCAACCTTTAATGTTATATATCGTATAATTTTTTATAAGGGGGTTCAGATGATAAACTCCCTCGCTATTTTCTTATGACTATTAAATCTCTCTTTTGTTGTATTGCAAGTATATGTTAACATAAGATGAAAAAAATGAAAGAAAATGTGGACATATAAGACATGAACTAATGTTGGAAAGATTCTAAGTATCCCACGTTCTGTGTATGCATATTGGGAAAGAATCCTACGACTTTTGTTTCCAACCTTCTTGGTTTAAGTTAGTGGATATAATATAACAACAACAGTGAAATTCTACGAGGAGTCTGGGGAGGGTAGAATGTGCGCATACCTTATCACTGCCTCATAGAGATAAAAAGATTGTTTCCTTTGGACCCTCGTCAGTTAGTGAATATAATGATGTTAAATTATTGAAAAAACAACAACAACAACAACAAAGGTTGGAGCAATATGTGATCTTGAGGTATTTGGTTATAATGTGATTAATTTAAAGAGTCGTGTTAACTTAATGTGTCTTACTAAAAGATTTGATCTAACCATTTAAGTTATACGTATTGATAATGGAAGAAACAATTTTTTAGAATGTTATTTACTTAATTTTCAAGATTAGGGCGACAAGAAGTATCTTTTAATTAGAAAAATGAAAAAAAAAAATTGATTATATAAATATAAAAATAAATAATAAAAATACTAAATTTCATTTTTCATATGGAGGCAGAAACTGAAAATTTATGAATTTAACTCAACTCAGCTTGACTAGCTCTAGGCACAACTCAACTCAACTCGATTTAGTATTATAGTAAGTTTATTTAGGCTATGTGATTTACGTTGATAATACCATAAGAGTTAATTAAGTTTAGGCCAAATACATACATAGACACCTAAACTTGTCCTCATTTTTCACTTAGACACCTAAACTAAGACAAGTTCCTAATAGGCACCTCAACTGCTCAGATTTGATCCCATTAAACACTTTTATCCTACTTGACACTCTCCGGTACTGTTTTGTTAATTTTTCAGCCAAAAATAAATAGTGGTGGTCCAAAAAAAATTTTTTTTTTCATAAAAGTAGGTTCTCAAAATTCTCAATTATCCAAAAAATTTTTTTTTTTTCATAAAAGTAGATTTTCAAAATTCTCCGTTAACCATATGCGAAAAAAAATTATTACAATTTTAAATAAAAAAATTTTGCACATGGTTAACTGAGAATTTTTAGAATCTCTTTTTATAAAAAAAAATTTTTTTTGGACTGCAACTATTTATTTTTGGCTGAAAAATTAAAAAAATAGTACCGAAGAGTGCCAAGTAGGATAAAAGTGTTTAAAGGGATCAAATCTGAGCAGTTGAGGTGTCTATTAGGAACTTGCCTTAGTTTAGGTGTCTAAGTGAAAAATGAGGACAAGTTTAGGTGTCTGTTTATGTATTTGGCCTTAAGTTTATATACTCAATTAACGATGGCCATAAATTGGCATAATTAGTCCAAATTTACGATGTACTGGCCCAATCAAATGGGAACACTTTTAATGGCATCAATTTATGTTATTGGAACAGTAAAATAAAGAAGAAGGAATCTGTGATTAGACAATTTGGGGTCAAATAAATAGGTTTTTTTTTAAAATCTATATACTAAACAGTATATTTTTTAATATAGAAAGAGGAATAAAAGAATGAATTGTTTGAACATGAAAAACATAACATGTTAGGTTATACCTTTTTTGTGATAGGGTATAAATGTCAAAATATGGTGTCTTTTCAAAATGCTTTTCAATGAGACTTGTAAATAGTAGGAGATTTATTTTTATTTTTTTTCAAAAAGTTTCAATCAGAACTCAACACACAACGAAAATTTTAGTACATCAGATTGTCTCTTTTATTAGCCTTAAAATATTGTAAAAATGTTCCACCATGTGAAGTATTCAAAGAGAATGAAGAAGAAAATTGTGAAGCACATTTCCTCATAATAGACGAACCAAAATGTAAATTTGATGCTAATATAGATCCAAAGAGTTAAATCATTTAATATTAAACTTGAGAAGATCGAATGAACTCTATTACGTTTAATATAGTAAACACCAACCTCTTGCTCACAAATCATATGCAACATAAATTAAAGATTATACTTCTTATTTTTCAAGATTGAGTAGCCCTCCTCGATCCGTTTTATTATTGTGACTTACTATAATGGAATATACACATTAATTAATCATGGTTAATTAAGTAATGATAGTACATATTCATAACATGTCATACATTAATCACATTATATTCAATTAATTAGTTTGATTTAAACATTAACTTACTGTTATAACCTAAAGATGTGACTCATTTATGCCAATAGAATCTCACTTTGCATCCACAATTTTTGTATAGAATCATACACTTTGTCTTCCAAATTGAGTGTTCACCTTTCAATTACTTTTCAGTGTGTTTTTATAAAATGTTCACTTTCTAAAAGGTAATTATTCAAACATATAATCCCACAAAAACTTACATGGGATCCAATTCTATTATATTTCTATAATTTATTCTTAGGTAAATTAAAAATGTTAAATAATCTACATGTGGCCTCACTTTTGCCATTATATTTAAATTCCCAACTCTTTTTTTTGTTAGTGAGTAAATAATAATACTAGCAACTAGCTAGCTGAGTATTAGGGACGAACAAAAATATTTACATGAAAAATATTTTTTTAAAAAAATATAATGAATATTTTTATTTTTTTTATATCGTAAACAAAACATATTATTCAAAAAGTATTTATATATAAATCTAAATAAATATTTTGGAAGACAGGAGATGATTGCAATGGGGCTAAGGGGGTGGGATCATGATGAGGTCACTACTAAACCAATCACTATTTTACGAGTGAAAAAAGTTCGGTGATTATTCTCACAAAAATTTTAATCAAATTAATGTAAAAAGAAAAAATAACAATTGTTTCATATAAAAATTACAAGGCTTTCCACTATTTCAGAAAAAAATTATTTTTTGTCATGCATTTTTCCAACGAGTTAATTTAACGAAAAATAAATGAGAAACTCATGTTTTGTTATAACACAATTTTTTTTTTGATTTGCAGTGTAAAAAATCTTTATTTTTAATAGTGAGTATGTCAGAGGGTGGAGAAGATAGTGAAACGTAGGGGTGAAAAAAAAAACCGAAAAATCAGAAAATCGAATTGAATCGAACCGAACTAATACTATTTTCCGGTGTCGGTTTTTCGGTTTGATTTCAATTCTTTTTTTTGAAAACTTCAATTCTTCGATTCGATTATCGGTGTAAGAGTTTTAAAATCGCGATACACTAAAAAACCGAAGTTTTATTATATTAATATATACTTTTAAATTTTTATTTTTAAATTTTAACCCACGGCCAATCCAATTTAATTTTTAACCCAAGCCCTTTTTGAGTTTTTTCACTTTCCTTTAGTTTCCAGTTTGCCCCTGCTTTGCATTTCACAATTTTCGACTTTCCTTTTCCCCGCTTTGAAAAGTGAAAAAGAGACGGTCGACGGCGGCTGGAAAATTGGAAAATGGCGAGCTGTTGCTGCACCGCGAACTGGAAAGTGCAAATGCAAACTGAAATCGTTTTTATTTTCTTTGTAATTAGCATCGAAAAATTATTTTAAAAATACCAAAATAAACCAAACCGATCTAGTTTGGTGTGAAGTATGGTGCTCATTTTTAAAAATCGAATCGAACTTTAACAAAACCAACTGAAGAATCCAATGCCCACCCCTAATGAAACGTCACTTGTGAAACTTATTTTTTCCACTTCCACTAAAATGTTGTTTTCCAAAATTTTAAGATATTTTTAGTAAAAAATTATTTCTAAAATTTTGACCAACTAAAGATACAAAATTAAAAAATATTTTCCCTTAATGGAATACATAATAATATCGAATCCAAGTCAAAAGGTAAAAAAATTGAACAAAAAATTCAAATCGACAAATCAATTATACATGAAATCAAAGAGGTAAAAATTCAACGACATTAAATGAAAAAAATATTATTGATTTATCGTTTTGAAATTTTGGGCCCATTTTTTTCTCTGTCCTTTTGATTTGGACCTCAATAATACCTTAGTTACTCATTTTAGATTCATTTAGTAAATCTAATCATACCACGTATTCTCTTTTCCTTAATCCCCTTCACAAACAAGCCAACTTTAAACTCATTCAAGTTCAATTATCGAAATTGTTTAATGTAGACTTTATCGAAAAAAATCCTATCCCAAGTGTATGCGATATTTTTTTCTTTTTAGTATGTTCCTTTTATTTTTAATGAATCTCAATTACACAAATATTTAAAAATTATTTTAAATTATTACAAGTTTTAAAAGTGTTCTAACAAACTCTGTGTCAACTCAAAGGGCGATATATAAAATGGAACAGATAGAGTAATTAAATATCTCCTACGTTTTAAAAAGAATAACATACTTTCTCCTTTAGTTGACTTAAAAAAGAATGACTTTTTTTCTTTTTTTGGTAACATTTTAATTTTAATTTTTCACGTGATATGTTTAAGGCCCTAATGGACATTTTGGTGTATTTGACATAACTTTAATTTACAACCACAAAATCGAAAAGTCTCTTTAAATTTTTTAAATTTCATGCTAAGTCAAACTAGGTCGTGTTTTTTGAGCTAGAGGGAGTAGTATTGAAGTTAATACATAGTATAGCCTTACTCCCCTTTTGAAATTTTACATATCTTTGTTTTTCTTAGAAACAAAAAGAAAGAAGTACTAAAAACACCATCGAACTTGACACGAATTATCAGTTACGTCCCTAAACTATTGATATGTTTAAAAACACCCCTCAACTTGGCGAACTTTTCTTAAATACACCCTCGAACTATTGATATGTTTAAAAACACCCCTCAACTTGGCGAACTAAGCTTAAATACACCCTCGAACTTGGCACGAATTATTAGTTTCATCCCTAAACTATTGATAGGCTTAAAAATACCCCTCAACTTGGCAAACTAAGCTTATATACACCTCTCTCATACCACATGGCATAATAAGTGAATACAATTTATTTAAAGCGCGTGAAAGTTTAAAAAAAGACCACATCAGCCTTAATTTTTCTTTTTCTTTTTTTTTTAAAAAAGGGAAAACTTCCCTTCAATTTTTAATTACTAATTACTAGAATACTCTTCTTCGTCTCATTTAACCTTTCTTCCATTAATGGTGACTTCAAAGAAAGATCAATTTTTTTTCCATTCTCATTTTTAATTGCTTGATTCTCTTTCTTTTCCTATTTTGTTTATAATTTTTTTTTGTCAATGTGGACTTCTGACAACGTTAAAAATTTCATAGTTAAATGACAATCTTGTAAGAAGATTTTGGGATTGTAAAAATATGGCAGCAAATGAAGCTCTACAAAATTTCAAATCAAAATTTAATACGTTACAGAAACATGAAGCCGAGGGGTGTTTTTAAGCCTATCAATAGTTTAGGGACAAAACTAATAATTCATGCCAAGTTTGAGGGTATATCTAAGCTTAGTTCGTCAAGTTGAGGAGTGTTTTTAAGCATATCATAGTTTAGGGACGAAACTAATAATTCGTGCCAAGTTCGAAGGTGTATTTAAGCTTAGTTCTCCAATTTGAGAGGTATTTTTAAGCTTATCATAGTTTAGAGACGAAACTAATATTTGTGCCAAGTTCAAAGATATTTTTAATACTTCTCTAAAGAGAAAAAGTTCACCTTTATTCTTTATTCAGAGAAACAAAACACGAAAAACAAAAAAGAAAATGTTGAGTGAACTTTGAATAGAGTGCCTTTGGTTTGTTGACAAGTGACAAGTGCTACAATCAAACCCTGGAAGAAATTAATGACATGGAACTATGCTATATATTGCTTCCAATATAATATAGCACTTTCCCAATTGGCCACATGATGAAGTATAGTCAAGAGATAATGTAGCATGCATGCACTTTGAGCCATATGGCTAGCTACATTACACAATTATTGTTGCAACAATAATTGGTATCTAAGTATATACTTAATGTAATTTTCTAGCATAAGAGTGAGTTTCCATTTTACTATATAGTTTTCAAATTAAAATTTGACTTCTTGAGGTAGTGATTTTTAAATTTTGAAGATGTGTTTGGACTTACATTTTATTTGAATAAAATTGTGAGTGGAAATTCCAAAAATTGGTCTGTTTAAAGAACATATTTTCAAAATCTGATAGAATTTAATGAATATCTGAAGATAAATTATCAAAATCTATTCCAAAATTACAATGTAATCAATATTGTTTATTTTAAAAACACTTAATATTAAGGGCAAAAGTAGTGAAAAAAAGTTAATTAATTCTATCTTGATTTTATAAATTGATTGCTTGACAAGTATTTTGAAATGGACATTTTCAATAATGTTGACAACTAATATGAAATTCGCGTATATTTGTTGACACTTCACATAAAGGTTGATGTAGGTATTTTTGTATTTATATCTTTTAGTGTTCCAATCATACCATTTTTGGTTACAAGAGTCAAAGTGGAACTCAAACATGATACTATCACCACAATGGCCTTCTCTAAAACATGTGAAGTAAGTCACTTTGGTGCTTTATAATTGGACAACATACAAGTAGGGACTAACTATAGTTATTTATCCTTCCTCTTTTCCAAAAGCTCAGGTTTAAGTTGGTACAACCCTATAAAAATTAGATTCAAAGAATTTGGATGGAAGGATTTTCTGTGTTCATATACAATGATCAAGTCAAGCAGCCTTCATAAAGTTATTCATGTCTTCAAGCAAGTTTTAACAATACTATTGTCACTATTACAGATATAGGAGATCGAGTAGTATTTAAATCTTCCCTCGGTACTTCTGAATTCAAAGAAACAAAAAAAAAAAAAAATGTCATTAATTGATTGCTAGAACCACAACAACTAACATGTTATATGTATAACAATGGATCAATATATGAAACGAGCAGAAGCCAGAATAAAAAGCCCTAAACTCGCAAGCAATACAACATCATATTAATTAGTCATGCATGTGATTAATGGGACTATGGGAGTAGTCACACAAACTAATTAAAAGAGGGAAATAGGCAAATTCAAATCCTCCTCTTTTTTTTTCTCCATTTCTAATTTTGCACATTCTTGCACATGTAAATGCTTAATAGAACAGTTAAAAATATCTCTACAAAATTATATACCAAAAACATTGGCTTTTCATGTCAATCTTGTCTGTTCGATCAACAAAATAACACCATCATCTTACTTTAGTTCACTATTTAATATTTAATATTCCACCTTGATGTGAAATAAAAGCAAAGTGGTGTCATCTAATCTTAGTTCAAGATTATTTTAACTAAGCTATAAGTCATGTGTGATCAATAGGAGTTACAGGAACCATCAAATAATGTGGTGCAGTGAATGACACTATTCCTCTTTTAATTAGAAATTTCGGGTTCGAGCTCTGAATATGAAAAAATTCTTGATAGAGAGCGTTCATCCTGAATGGACCCTACGCGATGCAAATCCAGAATAATCGAGCTCCAATGCGGACGTAGAATACTGAATGGGAGGAAAAAAAAAGAAGTTATAGGCAACAAGCTGGAAAAGGGACAAGATGGGACACTTCAATATTGGTGAGCACTTAAAAATTTGAGCAATAAAAAAGGATTTCTTCAACTTTTTAGATAAAGAGACAAGTGGACCCTTTATTCACTTTAATTAAACAATTGTTAGGTATAAGAAAGAGATCAGATAAAATTTGTATACACTCATATACATGATAAAAAGACAGTTTTGACTATGGAACACTAAAATGTGATTGTTGTATCCTTGAAGAAATTAAATTTCTCTTTTCTTATCTTTTGCTTTTTTTAACGATGGTGAGATTTAAACAAGGACTTGCTATGTATCTTATCATATATAACGTGATCATCTTATTTAAAAAATACACATTTAAATACTTGATTTTTTTCCCTCTAGAAGTATTTTGGATAAGTAAAGTAATTGGAAGATATATATTTTCAGAGTTAACAATATAGTCAATATAAGTTCACAACTAGTATTGGTTTTTGACCCTCTTTTTTTGACCTTAACATAGTCATAATAAAATATGGTTCCTAAATGTACATGAATAATTAGTAATTTAGTGCCCCTCTTTGTTGACTGAACATACACCGGTTACTTTATAGTTAGTATTATTTTCACTCCGACGATTTGTGATGGAATGATAAATAAATTTTTATTTATAGTAAGAGGCTTTGAATTTGCAACCTAGGTATAGAATCGTCTTTGATGGAAGACATTTCATCTCCAAAAGTAAAACTTGGTATTAATCCAAATTAATTGAGCCACAAAATAAAGAGACAAGAATGAAGTGAAATGGATCAGAATCATTCTACGGATACTGGACAACAAATGAAAAATTAAAAAAAAAATATTTTTCGATAAATCTCATTAATTGATGATATCCTTCAATGTTTTAATGTTGGCAAATAAAAAAGGCCAATTCATATAGTTCAAGAAAGGCAAGACTATGCACATTCTCTTGGACTATATTTTTTAAAATATTATTTTTGCAAAAGATGATATGATATCCCTTCTTTGGGAACTTATGAAAAATAAAATTTAGGGGAATTTCACATTTGGAAATTGAGTTTTTGCAATTTCTACTATACATTTTTGATATATTTTGTAGAGTTTAGTGCAATTTTTCCCTAGTCCAGAAATGATATTGGTTTAAACTTTAAACACCTATGTCCAAAAAAGTCCAAGCATAACAAAAATATTAATTAGAGTGTACTTGAGTTACATTAACAGCTTGTTTGGATGGTGGTTTTTGATGGTATGGTATAGTATGGTTACTAAGAGAACGATGTTTATTTTGATTGTTTCATTAATTATATGGTATGGTATGGTTTAGTTTCATGGTTCTGTAACCATGAAAACCCTCACTTTTTGAAACCACCAATTTGGTGGTATCCCATGGTTTCCTTATTTTTTCCCAATTATACCCTTATTTAAATCTAAATAGTTCTAATTTATCCTTTATTTTTTATTAAACTTTACCCTAATATATATAGTGTTTTTGTATTACTTATTTTTCTCCACATCAACTTTTGAAACTTTTTTCCGCCTCCCGTTTTTTTTGAGTTTTTTCTTAAGTTCTTACTTTTTTTATTTTCTTACGTTGTTTGTACGGTTTGGAGATAAATTAGCTTGTATGTTTCCCTACTTGATTCTATGTATTTATTTTTTTAAAAAAAATATTAAAAAGATATTGATAAATTTAATATTTATACTAATTAAGGACATTTTTGTAAATTTATAAGTTACGATACAATACCATACAGTCAAATCAAACAACAAATTATCATTAAACAGTAGCAACCCATACAGTCTATCCAAACATTGTATGGTATTGTACTGTACGATACCATACCATACCATACAGCACCATACATTATGAAACCATGGCAAACCACCATCCAAACAAGCTGTAAGCGGAATGAGTTCCTCCAAAACTTAACAATTCCCTCCATCTTTTAATAAATTATTAATTATTTATAGCATAAATTAACATGATAAAATTAAGGAAAAAGGGTTCAAAACACACCCGAATTATGAGAGAAATTGTTGTTACACATATCAACTTTGCGGGGTCCTATAACACCCCTAGACTTATTTTTAATGTATTATTATAGATATTATTACCTTTGTTGGACCAGCAAATGACCACACTTATATGAAGCGCGTGAGGGTGGCCTTTAAATTATTCAAACCTATCTCTATTTGCCATGTAGCAGTGCACATAATTTTTTATTAATATTATTTTTATTTAATAATGTAATAGCTGTTATTTTACAACCTTTTATTCTTCAGTTGATGAGTTGAAAAACCTCCATTGTTGCTTAATTGAACAGGTGCATAATTGAAGAGGTAATCTTTGAAACTTTTTTTTAAAAAAAAAATTGTAACACCCGATAAAATTACCAACATACCCCTAGAGGAGAGATGTCCGCATAACGCATCTTCCCATGATCTGATGGCAAATCCGAGGCCGGATATGCGATCAGCATAACAAATTGAGTGGGGAAATGATCTCGGTTTATTTTTAGAGCAACCGGATCAAAAGATAATTTTTCGATGCGAAAACGAAAAACAATGACAGTGTGCGACAGAAGCGCAACGTGCCCCTATCGCGGACCCAGTCTTATTTTTAAATTTTTTTTACGGGATTGGAAAACTCGTTTGGAAAATTTTTGAAAAAAAATACACAGAGGAGCGATGGGTCCGCATCGCGGACCTACTTTCCCGAACTGAATTTTTTTCTTAATTTTGTGAGGGGCATTCTAGACATTTTTCAACCCTTCCTAAACTCAAAACACAATCAAAATAGGGCGTTTTGAGCGTAAAAAGGGTTTTAAACCCCATTCTAAGTCCTTTCTAGGGCTTGAGAGAAGAGAAGAGAAGCTTAAGATTGAAGAGTTCAAGGGAGATTTCTTGGAAATTGATTGTTGAAAGCTTCACACCAGGTATGTAAGGCTAAACGAAAGTATGAGATTGTTCTCCCATGTGCCCCATAGATGGTAATAGAAGAGTTGAAAGTCCATGAGTCCCCATACATGTTTCTTGAAGTATTATCTTGGTGAATTTCTTGAAAATTATATTAATTACATGTATCTTTATATGTTGATGATCATTATAAACTTGTTTTCTTGAATTGAATACTTCTCATGAGATATTGTATAAACCCTATATGTTAACTTTTAAAAGCATGCATAAATGGACTTAGGGATTGAGTCTAGAGCCTTGACTTGAGAATGTTGATTGTGATGGGGATGTGAGCATGATGATGAGTTGATAGAACTTGATGGTCCATGAGTAGTCATAAATGAACTCTAATGAATTGTCTAATCGATTGTTCCCTAATGATTGATCTAAGCTTTTGAGCTATTGATTGAGAGTTGAATTGATGAGATGGTGACAGTCTCTATGAGACAGAATGAATGATGAGTACCTTTACGAGGCTGATTTAGATGATTTGATTGAGATGGATGAGTTTTATGAGCATTGAGTCTTGGGAGGAGTATCGAGCATCGAAATGGGTAAGAGTAAAACCAACTCGCACTTATTAACTACATTGCCAAGCGTAGGTGAGGATTAGGACCATAACATTACATTGAGGTTCCCTCTTGATAGAGTCCGTGAAACAGTAGAGGACTTGTTGATAGCTGGATCCCTAATGGATTCGACTCGTTCTCTACCTGTCAAGTACCGAATGGTCGTAGCAATACCGGCGGGATGTTGTACAATCACTGGCTCATAAGTGATTATTGTCAGATAAGATAAACTCTCAGAAAGTTCCCACATTGAGTACTATGAGTTGAGTTGAGTATGATTTGATTGATGAGGTTGATTGGTTGATGGGTCACTTGTCTACTCTTTATTCTTGCTTTAGATAGACATTTGACATTCTGATTTGGTTATTATTCTGAGTTGATATAATTTCTATATTATTCTACTTGTTTCTGTTACATTCAACTATTTTACATATCGTACATTCCACGTACTGTCACATCCATTCGGAAAAGCCATACCCCTTTGAAAAAGTCATAACTCTTCGAAAAGTCACAACCTAACACAATCCTTTGAAAAAGTCACCACCTGTCACAATCCTTCGAAAAAGTCAGAACCCTCCGAAAAAGCTACAATACTTAAAAAAAAGTCAAAATCTTTTGAAAAAGTCACAACCCTTCAAAAACGTCGTAACCCTTTAAAAAAGTCAAAAAATTTTGAAAAGTCACAACTTTCACGACTTTTCAAAAAGTCACAACTCCTTGAAAAAAGTTACAATCATTCAATGTGAAAAATTATCTGCTTTCAATATAATATAATATAGCATAATAAAAATAATGTAAAATACAAAAAATATACTAAATTAATTTTTAAGTTGAGGGGATTATAGTAATTTAACATTCAAGTTACGGAGTTCAAACACTATTGAAAAGCTAATTATATCAAGAAATAATGTTTAATCAAAAAATAATATTGAATATTATTAGGACTTTGACCATATTAAATCAATAGAAATTCTTGAGATAAATGGATAATGTCAAATTTTCTATATAGGAAGAATTTAATAACTTTAGAGTATTTTATTAGTTTTATTATATTAAGATTTATAAACTTAATTAGTGGAAAATAGCGGACTGGATTGATTGATTGTGGATCCTTGATTGGATGATTCGTCCCTTTCCCAGGCAGAGTATTGGACAGTTGTGGCAACATCAACGAGATTGTTTTATGATCACTGACTCATAAGTGATTGTTGTCGGAAAAGATAAATTCACAATAGGTCTTGATAGTACTCTAATGATTGGATTGGATTGTATATGATTGGTCTCTATCTAAACCTTATTCGTGCTTTAGACTTATGATATTCTGATTGAATTCCTTAGCTTTCTGAGTTGAGTTAATGGTTGAATTGAGTTGATTGTTGAGTTGAGTATTTTTATAGCGTTCTTCCTTTCCAACTATACTCGTACATTTCACATATTGACATCCATTTGGATCTGCATCTTTTTATGATGCAAAGACAAGTATTAAAGATCATTCACAGGCGCTTCGTTGAGGATCTTACTTTCTATCAGTTGATTGGTGAGTCCTCCCTGCATGCAGAGGATAGCATTTATGTCTTTCTTACTTTTGAGTTTAGTACTTTTATTTTGATTTGAGGTAGCCATGAACCTGTCATTGTCACCATCTAGATAGTAGTGATAAAAACTTCATGGACTAGACAGTGATGAGTTGATGTTGAGATCTTTATCTCTTGACTGATTTTCTTTAAAACTATTCTTATATCATAGATTTTTTATTTTGATTATTGGTTTATGGTCTCTATACATTGAGTTAGAATGTTGATTGGATCTGTCCATCTTATCGTCTCTTTATTTTAGGTCTTCCGCTTATTTGAATGAATGAAGGGGTGATCAGGCCAAGTGGTTCGCTTGGGAGCCAACAATGGTTTTCGAGTGTCATCCACACCAAGAGTACCCTCCCGGAGTGTGATAGAACCCACTTGAGACGATCTCATAAGCATAAGAAGAATGGTAGTTTAGAAATTTGCAAGGTGTTACACCTTGACAATGATGAGTCGTCCCACAAGTGTAAAAGGTTTTACAATTGACTCGTGCCTACTCCTCTGTTTATCATTTGGAAACAAACGAGGGATAAATTGATATTTGTTGTAACGATCTGATGCGAACTATCGTTACTTAGTGGGACGTTTTACGATTTAAATTCTCTAGATCGGTGTCATTCTGCAATAATGGCGCTGCCATAGAGGGATAGGATCCACCATAATAATTACCTTGAATTTGAAAAGAGAGAATGAGATTTTTGAATTTTTCGGATTAAAATGATAAAGGATATTTTGGGTATAAAAATATAGAAATCGACTCATCTATCTTTAAAAAATGTGTTACATTACCTTAATACCCTTAAAAGGTGTATTTGTATCAAGTTATATCGGTTTGATTTGAGGTCGATTTGATTTTTTTTTTAATTAATAGTAAATCAAATTAAAAAGTGGTCCTGTTTCTTTTTTTCAACACCAAATCAATCAAAATCACAATCACAAATTGATTTTTTTATTCGATTTTGATTTGAGTTGATGATTTAGCATTTATACCCTATGCCAAATATATTTACAACCAAACACATATGTGGATCCTTAAACTTGTCACTAATTTTCATTTTGACACTTCAACTCAACTTTGTTCTATTTTAACCCTTCAACTTCAATTTTCATATTTTATTTTGATACTTTTGTCTAAAGAATCAATAACATGTGGAGAGTGCTCCACATGCCATGAGATGACACAAAAGTTAACTTAAAAACAAATAAACAACCCCTCTAACTTGCCCTTATTTTATATTTAGACATTCTATCTTACCTTTGTTTCATTTTACCCTTCAATTCTATTTTTTGTGTATCATTTAAATACAAATATTAAGTTTGTAATTTCTTTATTTTTATTTTTATTTTTACTTTTTGTTTTCACTTTTTCATTTTATAATCGACATTTGTCCATTATTTCTAAAAATATCTTCTAAATAAATTTACAGATAATTGTTTTTTAAAAAATATTTTTTCGAGTTTCTCTATATCTTTTCTTGAAAAATTACCAAAGAAATTGTATCGATTTTCTTTCTTAAACAATCAATTGAATTAAACAACACCAAATATTTTTTTTTCATATTCAAGCTATTTAGATTTAACTCAAGTACTAACTTTCTAATTTTTCATTCAACTCAATACGGGTATAAAGAACTCATCTTCAATACAAATTAAAAAAAAATTGTTCATTGCTAACAATGTTATTAAAGAAACATTGAATTTGATAGACTCCGTGGGGTTATTTATTTTTTTATGAAAGAAAATCGACACACTTTTGACGGTTATTTTTCATGAAAAATACAAAGAAATTCTCAAAAAGAAAATATTTTTTAAAAAAATCAATGTTTGTCTGTCAATTTTTTTTTATCAAAACTAACATACGAACGTCGATTTTTAAAATGCAAAATTCTAGTTGAAGAGCATATATAAAAAAATTTAAAAATTATTTTCTTTTAAATATAAATGGTACATAAAAATTGAATGACTAATATGGAACAACCAAGATCGAGTGCCAAAATAAAAATTAAGGGCAAGTTAGGGGGGTTATATATGTGTTTGGCCCCAATTGAATAATTATTGTGTGAATTTTTAATTGCTAAATAAAATTTTAAATCTTTTAAGCAACTAAGATATTTTTTTTTTTACTTCAATAGATCCTATCTCATGAGTAAAGAGTGGTGGTATCGAGGGTGATAAAAAATCAAAGGAGAAATAAAATTGGATTTTAAAAAAATAAATATATACTTTTTTGACTTTCACTCTCTTAGAGAAGTGTGATGCACACGCTCTTCCCATATCACTTAATTGTATTTAAATAGTACATTTTTAATGATATTAAAATATCTATTTGAAACGAGTCATAATTAAGGTGTCAAAAAATAAAAAAAAATTATGTCAAGTTTAAGGACTCTTTCATGTGTTTGGCCTATATTTATCCTTATCCATAATGAAAATTCTTAGTAATTACGTCGTATATTGGAAAGAGAGCAACTATTTAACGTAACTAATATAACAGGCTTTTTGGACCTAATCAAGAAAGTGTCTTGGAGAAATTACATATATATATATATAAAATAAAAAAAAAGTTTATAAAAAATAGGTTATATTTTATTTACATAAAAAGAAGTCCAAAATTAGTAAAATTATACATGACTATCCAATATAGTTTGTCAAAGTTATAGAAAATATATATTACTTATACATGAGCTATACATTAAATATATATAATGATACATAAATATACACTGAATATATATGAATATATAATGAGGATTGAATGCCCAAAATTATAATAAATAGCCAAAGGTTAATCAAATAGTTATTTTTCGTAATAAAAAAATAAACTATTTTTTTATATAAATAATTTTTTTCAGCGGCCTGTAGGTGTAATTATCCGAAGTTTCTTTACCTATAGGCCTATATTTCAGTAAATTAAAGGATGAGGATTCTTTGATTAGACATTTTGGGGTCACATGAACTAGTTTTGCTCTCTGTAAGACAGAATAAAAAATGAAAAGTCGAACATCAAAGGATAACTTGTTACAATTAAAGTCTTTATCATATAGTATAATGTTTCTTTTATACTATGATTTTTACATCTTTTTTCAAAATGTTTTAATATACTTTATTTTTTTTAGTCGGTGATATATCAGAAACAATTTTTCTACCTCTTAATGATAAGAATAAGACTTGTATACATTTTATCCTTTATAATTTTTTTTTAAATTACACTGAATATGTTATTGTATCGTATAAAAACGAAAAGAGCCTCAATGCTAATGAGTTTGTTGAATAAATGGTTGATGCATAGAGAAGTTCATGAGAATTTGATTCTTCTTGTACAAAAGCAATTCTATTAATCAAGTTAACTACAAAATGCAAGTAAAATATATGGTGCATTATTAATTTGTCCATTCAAAGGGTTAATTTGTTCCATCTCTTTTTATGAATAGAATAAAAATATTTGAAGCCAAAGAACATGAACCAACAATGTCTCATCATAAAAATTATGAGTCATGTTGTGTCTTTTTTTGAATCTTAGAGAATGCAGAGCTCGAAGAAAATTTTCTTTTACTTTATGAATAGATTACTTTTTTTTCTCGTAATCTGTCGATTTTAAATTTATCTTATAAAAATATAATGATCTCCTTCAAAAAATGAGTTTTGATTAGACTAATATGGTCAATCATGTCCATATTGGCATATATACGATTGTGCATTGAAGAGTTCCACCAAAGTACTTGATACTTGTTAAATATATTATGTACCAAAATTATATGAACCAATAAGTGTGAGGAAAGTTTAATCATAACGAATTTAGATCCCATGTGATGCATTGTATTTTTACCTAATCTTGTTTTTCGCCTGTCGATTTGAGTCGAGCTAACTTTTGATCGAGAACTATACGAGTGAGAAGTGTTTGTAGCATAAATTCCTTTGGTGTACATCTCACCTAAAATAAAATACCAGAAGACATAATTTGTCAGCTCATATTTATCTTTGTCCCTCGATCGAACAAAAGTCATTCGATCCTATATAAAAATGCATACTTATTGTGGTTGTCCCTCAGCACCCCGTACCCATATTCCTAAACATCCCTAAGAGGAGAATAAGGATAGCTAGTCACAGACGATTTTCTCACCTAGATGGTATACGAACCCAAGACTTCCTAGCTTGAGGCTAGACGATATCAAACTACTTACAGGGGAAAAAGAGCAGCCTTCTAGGTTCTGCCATTGTAGGGTCAAAAATAATAATATAAAATAAAATAGAAGCAGCGTAGTTCGGCAAAGTACCACTGCCACTAGGGCTTACATCCTCCTACCACCAACTAGTTGCATGCTTTATATACCTATTGCTTCTGAAGCATGTCTCCCTATCACAAAATGAGCAAGTTAGCAACTTGTCAAAGCTTGGTAGCAGATTTTGTCGTAAACAACTGTATAAGCTTAATTTCATCCCTAATTGGAGGTTTGATTTAAGCTTGACCCCAAAATTATGAGATTTTCGATGTGAATTCGAATTAACTGACTCCGGACGAGAATACGGAAATTTGGCTGAGACACCCCAAAAAATAAAGGCCAAGCATATATAATTGATATATAGTATGTGTTAAGCTTTTAATTATTAAGACGAACGAATTAAACCTATAGTAAATAACTTGATGTGTCTGATTCTAATTATTTTCAAATCTATAAGGTTTTTCCATAGGTATTATTATTACCATCCCAATAATAATTTAGATGTGTAACTTTAATTAATTAAGAAGTGTGATTACTTTATAGAATACTAATCCCCTTGTCCAACTATTAAATTCTTCCAAACTGCGAGTTAACAAGTCCGTAAGAAAATATTTATTCGCATTTGATATTTATACTTTATTGTGATTACTTTATAGAATACTAATCCCCTTGTCCAACTATTAAATTCTTCCAAACTGCGAGTTAATAAGTCCGTAAGAAAATATTTATTCGCATTTGATATTTATACTTTCTCAAATTTATATTCAAGATGAACTTAGGTTTATATTCAATGACATGTGAGTGTACATAAGAATATGATCTCTTTTGGAATATAATTTTTTTATTAGACTAATATGATTAGCCTTGTCCTTATTTTGTACATTGAAGAGAAGTTTTGAAGTCACTTAAATTTTTTGGGAATATGATTTCCACCAAATTAAAGTAAAGGCACATCTAGATAATTCGATGTTTAAGGTTTTTAGCACTAAAATTCTTTAGAAATATGGGTTCAGACTTATCATTTATTGCAATTTTTGATAATGATATCAAAAATATTGAATCAAATGAACTGAAAAATTTAAGGAGTTTCAAAAGGTTAACATCTACAATGCCAAACATGTTATTGTACATTTACACCTAAGTCACATTTCAAAAGGTTACACCTTGACCATGGTGAGTCGTCCCACAAGTCTAAAAGGTTTTTCAATTGACTCGTGCCTAATCCTCCGTTTATTATTCGGAAACAAACGAGGGATAAATTGATATTTGTTGTAATGATCCGATGCGAACCATCGTTACTTAGGTGGGACATTTTATGATTTAAATTCTCTAGATCGGTGTCATTCTACAATAATGGTGTTGCCATAAAGGGATAGGATCCACCATAATAGTTACCTTGAATTTGAAAAGAGAGAATGAGATTTTTTAATTTTTTGGATTAAAATGATAAAGGATATTTTGGGTATAAGAAAGTAGAAATCTACTCATCTATCTTTAAAAAATGTGTAACATTACCTTAATACCCTCAAAAAGGTATATTTGTTTCAAGTTATATCGGTTTGATTTGAGGTCGAATTGATTTAATTAATAATAAATCAAATTAAAAATGGTACTATTTCTTTTTTTTCAACACCGAATCAATCAAAATCACAATCACAAATTAATTTTCTTATTTGATTTGATTCATCGATTTGATTTGAGTTGATGATTTAGCATGTATACCCTATGCCAAATATATTTATTTTCGCCAAACACATAAATGAACCCTTAAACTTGTCGCTAAATTTTATTTTGACACTCTAATTCAATTTTGTTCCATTTTAACCCTTCAACTTCAATTTTCATGTTTCATTTTGACACTTTTGTCGAAAGAATTAACAACATGTGGAGAGTGTGTTCCACATGTCATGAGATGACACAAAAGCTAGTTAAAAATAAATAAACAACCCCTTTAACTTGCCCTCATTTTATATTTAGACACTCTATCTTACCTTTATTTCAGTTTACCCTTCAATTCTATTTTTTGTGTATCATTTAAATACAAATACCAAGTTTGTAATTTCTTCATTTTTATTTATACTCTTTATTTTCACTTTTTCATTTTATAATCGACATTTGTCCATTATTTCTAAAAATATCTTCTAAGTGAATTAACAGATAAATTTTTTTAAAAAAAATATTTTTTCGAGTTTCTCTATATCTTTTCTTGAAAAATAACCAAAGAAATTGTATCGATTTTCTTTCTTAAACAATCAATTGAATTAAACAACACCAAATACTTTTTTTCATATTCAAGCTATTTGGATTTAACTCAAATACTAGCTTTCTAATTTTTCAATCAACTCAATACGGGCAAAAAGAACTCATCTGCAATACAAATTTTTAAAAAAACTTTTGTTCATTGCTAATAATGCTATTAAAGAAACATTAAATTTGATAAACTCCGTTGGGTTATTGATTTTTTTATGAAAGAAAATCGACGCACTTTTCACAGTTATTTTTCATGCAAAAATGCAAAGAAATTCTCAAAAAGAAAATATTTTTTAAAGAAAATCAATGTTCGTCTGTCAATTTTTTTTTACGAAAACTAACATACGAACGTCGATTTTAAAATGCAAAATTCCAGTTGAAGAGCATATATAAAAATTTCAAAAATTATAAAATTAATTTTTTTAAAATTTAAATGGTACATAAAAAATAGAGTTGAATGACTAAAATGGAACAACCAAGATAGAGTGCCAAAATAAAAATTAAGGGCAAGTTAGGGGGTTATATATGTGTTTGACCCCAATTAAATAATTGTTATGTGAATTTTTAATCGCTAAATAAAATTTTAAATCTTTTAAGCAACTAAGAATTTTTTTTTTAACTTCAACAGATCCTATCTCATGAGTAAAGAGTGGTGGTATCGAGGGTGATAAAATATCAAAGGAGTGATAAAAAATCAAAGGAGAAATAAAATTGGATTTTAAATAAATAAATAAATACTTTTTTGGCTTTCACTTTCTTAGAGACGTGTGATGCACACATTCTTCCCACATCACTTAATTGTATTTAAATGGTACATTTTTAATGACGTTAAAATGTCTATTTAGAATAAACCATAATTAAAATGTCAAAATAAAAAATTGTGTCAAATTTAAGAGCTACTTTATGTGTTCGGCCTATATTTATCCTTATCCCAGTTCGGGGGAGAATTCACAAAATTCCATTTCCATCGAGAATTGAATTGACCTTTCCCTTATTTCGAGCGGAGAATCTAACAGAGACATTACTATGTAAGGCAAGAATTTCACCCTTCCTATTATACCCTGGAGTATCTGCTTGTAATAGGTACGAGAAGAGGAACACCGTTTGCTGCTCAAACCGCAGCAGCAAACGCTATCCGTACAGTAGTGGATCAAGGTATAATGAAAATTCTTAGTAATTAAGTCGTATATTGGAAAAAGAGAAACTATTCAACGTAACTAATATGACAGGCTTTTTGGATCTAATCAAGAAAGTTTCTTGGAGAAATTACACACACATATATATATATATATTAGTAGAAAAAGTTTTAAAAAATTAGCCCATATTTTATTTACATAAAAGATAATCCAAAATCAGCAAAATTATACATGATTATACAATATAGTTTGTTAAAGTTATAGAAAGTAAACACTATTATACAATGTATGTTACTTATACATGAGCTATACACTAAATATACATCATGATACACAAATATACACTGAATATACATGTCTATACAATGAGGGTTGAATACCCAAAATTATAAGAAAAATAGCCAAAGATCAACTGAATGGCTACTTTTCATAATTAAAAAAAAATAAATTATTTTTTATGTAAATAATTCTTTTCAGCGACTTGTGTCCCAAGTTTCTTTACCAATAGGTCTATAGGCCTATATTTCAGTAAACTAGAGGATGAGGATTCTCTGATTAGACATTTTGGGGTCACATGAACTAGTTTTGCTCTCTGTAAGACAGAATTAAATATGAAAAGTCGAACTTGAAAGGATAACTTGTTACAATTAAAGTCTTTATCGTATAGTATAATGTTTCTTTTATACTATGACTTTTACATTTTTTTCAATATGCTTTGATATACTTTATTTTATTTAGTCGGTGATATATCAGAAACAATTTTTCTATCTCTCAATGATAAGAATAAAACTTGTATATATTTTATCCTTTATAAATTTTTCTTAAATTACACTGTATATATTATTGTATTATATAAAAACGAAAAGAGCCTCAATGCTAATGAATCTGTTGAATAAATGGTTGATGCATAGAGAAGTTCATGAGAATTTGATTCTTCTTGTACAAAAGCAATTCTATTGATCGAGTTAACTACACAATGCAAGTAAAATATATGGTCCACTATTAATTTGTCCATTCAAAGGTTAATTTGTTCCATCTCCTTTTATGAATAGAACAAAAATATTTGAAGCCAATGAACATGAACCAACAATGTCTCATCATAAAAATTATGAGTCATGATGTGTCTTTTTCTGAATTCTTAAAGCATGCAGAACTCGAAGAAAATTTTCTTTCACTTTATCAATAGATCACTCTTTTTCTCATACTCTGTCGATTTTAAGTTTATCTTATAAGAATATAACGATCTCCTTCAAAAAATGAGTTTTGATTAGACTAATATGGTCAATCATGTCCATATTGGCATATAATACGTTTGTGCATTGAAGAGTTCCACCAAAGTACTTGATACTTGTTAAACATATTATGTACCAAAATTATATGAACCAATAAGTGTGATGAAAGTTCAATCATAATGAATTTAGATCCCATATGATGCATTGTACCCTCATCCAATTTTGTCTCTCGCCTGTTGACTTGAATCGAGCTAACTTTTGATCGAGGACTATACCAGTGAAAAGTGTTTGTAGCATCAATTCCTTTTGGTGTACATCTCACCTAAAACAAAATATCAGAAAACATAAGTTGTCAGCTCATATTTATCCCTGCCCCTCGATCGAACAAAAGCCGTTTGATCCTATATAAAAATGCGTACTCATCGTGGTCGTCCCTCAGCACCCCATACCCAAATTCCTAAACATCCCTAGGAGGAGAATAAGGATAGTTAGTCACGGGCGATTTTCTCACCTAGATGGTATACGAATCCAAGACTTCCTAGCTAAAGGCTAGACGGTATCAAACCACTTACAGGGAAAAAAGAGCAGCCTTTTAGGTACTGCCATTATAGGGTCAAAAATAACAATATAAAATAAAATAGAAGTGGCGCCTGGTTTGGCAAAGTACCACTGCCAACTAGGGCTTACATCCTCTTACCGCCTACTAGCTGCATGTTTTATATACCTTCTGCTTCTGAAGTATGTCTCCCTATCACAAAATGAGCAAGATAGCAACTTGTCAAAGCTTGGTAGCAGGTTTTGTCGTAAACACCTACATAAGCTTAACTTCATCCCTAATCAAAAGTTCGATTTAAGCTTGACCCCAAAATTATGAGATTTTCGATATGAATTCGAATTCACTAACTCCGGACGTGGATACGAAAATTTGGCGAGACACCCCAAAAATAAAGGTCAAGCATATATAATTGATATATAGTATGTGTTAAACTTTTAATAAATTAAGACAAACGAATTAAACCTATAATAAATAACTAGATGTTTCTAATTCTAATTATATTCAAATCTATAAGGTTTTTCATAGGTATTATTATTACCATCCCAATATTCTCAAATTTATATCCAAGATGAACTTTGGTTTATATTCAATGACATGTGAGTGTATATAAGAATATGATCTCTTTTGGAATATAATTTTTTATTAGACTAATATGATCAGCCTTGTCCTTATTTTGTACATTGAAGAGAAGTTTTGAAGTCACTTAAATTTTTTGGGAATATGATTTCCACCAAATTAAAGTAAAGGCATATCTAGATGATTCGATGTTTAAGGTTTTTAGTATTGAAAATTTCTAGAAATATGGGTTCAGACTTATCATTTGTTGCAATTTTGATAATTTTATACATAAATTTATATTTTGTATCGAAAATATTGAATTCAGATGAACTAGAAAGATGAACTAGAAAGTTTAAGGAGTTTCAAAAGGTTAACATCTACGATGCCAAATATGTTATTGCACATTTACACCTATATCTTGACATGCACGAAAAAAAGGATCTTCACTACTTAAGTCGTATGTGGAGAACTAGCACGTGCAATTTTTTTTTAAATGCTGGAGTTATAGCTTATCCCAATTGATAGTTAATGTGGGCTTCAGCACCCATTAGTGCACGGGTTTCTTCGACTCATCGTAATTCTAGGTAGTGAAAATATCATTTATTTGATATTTCATAGTAAACTCGATACCGAATAATATGATTTTTAATTCCTAGTAAAGAAAAGAAGTTTAATAATGACTTACAAGACTAATTGCATTATGAGATAACAACAGTATTATACTACCAAAAGCATAATTAAATTTAAAAGTGATAATTACTTCTCCAATAGTCTAATCCAAGATTCCTCATGAATCTTATTTTCAACAAAGAATTTGAAATAGTGTTATATTCTATCAAAATTAAAGTATTATTCTGTGGCTATATTGTGATTAGACTATTTTAGGTAAAATAAATAATTTCTTATGATTCCTCTTTCTTTTCTTTCTAAAACATAATAGGTTTGAAAAATAATAGTGAGCCAAAAGCATTGTGAAAATGACCATGCAAGCATCACTTATTTGGAAAAGAAATTTGTGTTTTAATTTGTAGAATTGTAGTCAAATTTAAAAAAAAATGGAATTGTATTAAAAGATGATATATCTTGTTGATAGTAAGTTTTTGTTCTTGAAATTCTAAGAAACGTGATTCTTCCACAGTGGTTACCTAATATTTGGGGTTGGGGGGGAAATTCCACTTTTTCTTTTTGGGCATATGTATTGGAAGGAAAAAAGGGGAAAAGAAATCATCTAGTATTTTCAGCATTGGAATTTAATGATAAGAGGTACTGTAGGATCAAGAGAACTATCAAAAAAAAAAAAAAAGGGGGGGGGGGGGGGGGGGGGGGGGGGACCTATTTGGACCAGGTCCATGATTGGAATTTTTGGTCGTCGAAGTTGGTTCCTTAACCAGAAGAGTGTGCACCAAGTATGCGTCGGGGATATGGCTATAAATTGCATATTTGAATCGATTTATAAGTTGTTCATAAATCGTGTTTCTTCCAATGAGTTTTATATGTTTCAAAAATAAAGGAATTAAGATGAAACAAGTTCGTATCGCAGACTTGCTCAATTTTAGTATCTATTTATCAGTTTTAAGTGGATGGCATTATGGTCTTTTTCCCACCCTTCCTATACTCACCCGACGTGGTTTTGAGATCGAAATTAACCCCATATACCTAGCCACTATTTTCCTCCCATTAACGCTTAAAACTTTTGAGAACGGTGATCTGAGAGAAAAGGAGAAGCTAGAGCTCAAGAATTTCAAGTCTAATATCCTACTTTCGCTGAGTAATTGTTCATTCTAGGTATGTACGGCTAACCTAAACGTTAGATAGACTTCATCCACGTGCCCTATTTCTTAATTGAGTAGAGTTGAGTTCCGAATTTGAATTTAAAGTTTTCCTACGAATTGAATCCTTAAATTATTGAATAATTTTACTATGTACTTGGTTATAATTACATATATAATTATTGATGGTGTTGTTGAGTTGAATATCTGATATGCATGTTCATATTTCATTCACATGAACCCTAGTTGAATATTACTTGAACTATATTTTATGCATGGATTGAAGTTTTAGAGCATGATTTATTGAACGTAACCAATGAGAATAAGTTGGGCATGAGTCGAGTCTGAGAAGTCTTTGAAAGTTTTCATTATTTGAACACGAGTAATTTGAGTGTAAATGACTATTTACAAACTTGAGTTTTGAAAGAATATTTATTGATTTAAAGGAAAAATTTGGTGAATTGAGATGGGGCTGATTTGATAATACTCCAATAAGACTAATTAATGAGCTGATTTGAGTGAGTTGATTTGATTGAGCATATTGTGTCTTTTGGGAGTAATATTGAGTATCCATTAGGATGAGTAAATAACAATTCAAGCCCCATAAACTACGTAGCTCGCGTAGGAGAGGATCGAACCGTTAAAATCAGATGTTTCCTCACTTGTCCGAAAAAGAGGACTTTGATTGATTGTGGACCCAATGAGGTTGATTGTCCCTTATCTTGGCAAGGTATTGGACGATTGCGGTAACGACAATGTAAAGTGTTGTATTATCACTAGTTCATAATGGATGATTGTCGCTTAGAGAAACTCTCTTTAATGATTGGTTTGATTTGGTTGAGTTGCATTCTATTAAGTCTATTTTCAAAGCTTGGTTTTATTCTTAAACTTGCATGTTTTACTGAGCTAAGTTGATGGTCGAGTTGAGTACCTTTGATTATGTTCTTTCCTTTCTAGCTATTTTACATACCGTACATTCCATATACTGACGTTATTTGGTGCTACATCATTTTATTATGCAAATACACGTGTTAGATTCTCAACAGGCACATTGTTGAAGATCAGCTCGTTCCAGCATTGTGGTGAGTCCTCTTGCATCCAGAGGAACTCTTTTCATTCGGTACCATTCTTTGTTTTTGAGTAGAAAATGAAGTAGCCAAGGATTTTTCACTAGCACCTTCGCAATAATTGATATAATTGATAGGGATAGAGATTTCATAGACGATGATGGATTTGAATTGATGTCTCTACTTTTGAGACTTGTTTCTTTTAAATCATTTCCTTTGGTACTGAGTTGGTTGAATTGTCGTTCTAAAATCACTTGGGAACCAACAATAATTTCTTAGTACCGACCACATCTAGAGTACACCCCCAAGAAATAACATGAATATTCGAGCAATGTAAACCTTAAATTTAATAGCTAACTGCTCTATCAACTGAGCTATACACTTGGAAAACAATATACGCAAGGATTGATACTGAAAAGAGACAAACTCCTACAACCTAACAAGATGAACGAGCTCGTATAGATACAAATATGTCATCACTTGTCAACTAAGCAATAACCATTGATTGAATCCCAGAGCTGTTACATTATTCAATAGTTAAAGAGCTACCAGAGAGTCTCAAATCCAGCAAGTTCAATCAATACATGATAGAAGACAGTTTTCTGTACCTATAACAGTTAAACCCCTCACTAGACAAGGGTAAGATGCCATATGGTTGAGTGAGCAAGCATTTTATCGAGAAAGATGATTATATTATAATTTAAGCAGCTGCTTGAGACTTTTCAGATTCCTGTTGTTGTTTCCATTGCTCTGGAGTGAGCGCTTTTGTAATAGAGAGAGCGTGGATTTCCTTCATCTCTTCGGCCAAGGCACCATTAACCGTTCGGTGCCTCTCCAGCAATCTTTTGCCTTCAAATTGTTCTGTCACAATGACAATCGAGAATTTTGCACCACATCTAAAACAAGAACAAGTCCAATGTAAGAAAAGAAATCGTACAAGAATGGGACTTCAAAAGCAGTTATGAATACAGTCCATTCATATGAACTTACCCCCCAGACATATCAATCACTTCCTGCAAAAAAAAGAGGAGGAAATCAAAAGAGATGCTTAGGGAATTTTACTAGGCAAACAGAACCGAACGAAAAAAGAACCAATAAAAATATGAAGGATTTTTAAGTGTCTGAAAGAAAGTAATAGATTAGTGCTTTTGATTCTCAAATGATCACCTAGATGGTGCATGAAGTGATCAAAGAACAGAATTAATCAACACGGGCATTTTCAGAAGTCCAACTTGAAAAAATCAAAAGGTGATATCTTGGTCAGTGGATTTTACGTACTTCTATTTTTGACAAGTGATTCTTGAGATAAAACTTTAAAACAAAGCACTAATGCTGGTGACATTTTTGTTCATGTGTTGGCCTTGAAATACCTACACTGTGTTAGAGGCATTTTTGCCTTCCAATGTGCATTTCCCTACCCCAGATGTGTGCACACCTAATTCAAACCCAGGAACAACCTCACCCTGAGTTAATCTTCTATTAGAATCGAGTAGGAAATTTCTCTAGCTTTCCAGGAATATCTTGCAGGATGTTCACATTGGATAGCTCATGTTTTTTGGGGGAGTAACATCAGAAACTTTTAATATTACATTAATCTCCTGTATTTAGTGCCATTCAATACATAAGACAAGTTACTAGTCCTACTATTGGAGCAGAGGAAACAATGGGAAAGAGATTAAGATAAGCAGCAGTCATCGTCATCAGCAAATGCAAACGGAACAGAGAAGATTTACATCATGGCTGCTGAAGAATACCAATAAGCAGTATACAAGGAAAAAAAAAAGATTCATAAAAGTAGGATCTCGAAACATGAAGAAATGGATACAACGAATTCGCATAGTGAACCCCATAAATTGGTGAGGTGCAGTTAATTGATTGAGTGTAACAGGAAAAAGGCATAGAACACATGTCTCAACTCTCAAGAATAGGAAGTATAACCAAGAAGATCAATATGCAATGTGAGCTCAAATTTGCAGAAAAAAATTATATAAACAAATGACGAAAAGGAATACTATTCGGTTAGCAAATAACTATCATACAGAAGGATAATAGACAAATAACTATAGCATGCCCAAGAACTGCTGAGGTGACAAAACAAGTTGGTGGCTTTTATTTATCAAAGTTTACAAATTATTTATCCCCATACAAAGATCCTGTGCTCCAATTTACAGATGATCGGTGTCTACTAGTTATGAGGAACAAGGTATCAGCTTCAAAGATGTTTACCTTACATTCAGTGCTTATTTCCTAATTATGCTCCCAGCAAACTCATAGTCATACCTCTCTCAAACCTGACATATTAAACGGTTCTTTGCTTTCCTTCTCGTTATTCTTTCACACTTCAGAAAGTGTAGTTATAAGGTAATACTTCAAAATGAGTAACGCTTGAAGCTTTTATTATGTAACACCTTTTACATTTACAGATTGGCATACACTTAATTAGATACAGAAGATTTACAACCT
Organism: Solanum rostratum; assembly: GCA_029948455.1. NCBI lineage: Eukaryota > Viridiplantae > Streptophyta > Magnoliopsida > Solanales > Solanaceae > Solanum > Solanum rostratum. The sequence continues at coordinate 6,605,489 of CM057053.1, read as the reverse complement.
ACATGATTGACATCTCTCTTATTGACACAAAATGATGGGTAGTTCATATATGTATTCCAAGAAAAAGAAAAATACTCAGGTCCCTCAAGCTTTAAGACTCTTCCACCTAGCCCTTGATGTACCTGAAATCTTAGTATGACATCTCTCTTATTGACACAAACAATAGGTAGTTCATACATGTATTCCAGGAAAAGAGGAACTATCTCAGGTTCCTCAATGCTTTAACGGGTCATTTGGTTTAGAAGCAAGTTATGCAGGTAGTAATGCATGGATGACAATATAGAGATTGTAATGTAGGGATTGAAATGCAAAGTTAACGCTATAATACAAAGTCTACAGTGTAAAAATTTATTTATTTAATGGATGTTTCATTTGTTATCCTAAAATTATATAGTGCATATTTTAAAATCAATTTATATATACACTTCGCAATAATTTAAAATATGTCCATGAACAATTAGAAAGGTCCAAATATACCTGAACAATTGAAGAAATATATCCTACGTGGCTAGACCAATTCTTTCGAGGTGGAAACCTTTAATGGGAGGGGCATACTTCAGACTAAAGATAATGGTGGGGACTCCGTTGACGCAAAAGGTAAACGAAGGAAAGAGATAAGACAAATCACAAGAGATAGGGGTATATTTGGAACTCGCGTTCCCCAAACTATAAGTAAATGTACCAAATGAACAGTACCGCTGTACAGGGCATATGAATTCATAGATTTCTGTCTTTCCAATGAATTTCTACCTACTTGCTTAGAGGTCCTACTTCATTGAGTTACCTGCTTGGACATCCTACTTGGTTGAACTACTTATTTGACATCCTAGTTACTTGAGCTGCTTACTTAACAAGGGCAACTCGCATGCTTAAGGAAAATTAATGATCTACTAGTCTAAGTAACTAGTAGGTCCACATTTAAGAACAAAGGGCCAAAATTTAAAGAAGCCAAATAGTTGCATCACCTACTTAAGAATAAGAGGTCACAAATTAAAAAAGGATAATAAGTACATCATTTACTTGAAGACTTATAGCCCAAAAATAAAGGATAGTAGGTGCATCACCTACTTAACAGCATATGGCCAAAAGATTGGTTGTCCTGGGTCAGCCCAAGACCCATAGCACGAACCCATTAAGGGCTATATAAATGTATAAGTAGCTTCATCAGTCATTTACACTTACAATAAATCAGCTCTCATCAGTGTTATCGGCGCGCTTAAAGTGCAGTTAATCCCTAAAGCAAGACTCAAAGCATGTTGAGCGCTTTACCTCGCTTAATGTGCGGTTCAGTGTCATCATCAAGGTTCTAAGACATGCTTTTCCTTGTCTGAACCTTTTCTAAACAAACAACACTAAACAATTGATATTTCATTTTATTGTAATTATTTTTAATTTCTTTGTTTAAATATTTGTCGTTCATGCTTATAAATTATTAGTCTCGGACTAAACATATATATTTGTATCTTTTCTTCCTTTACACCTTTTTCCACTAAAGCCCATTCTTTATTTATGCCTTGCGCTTAAAGTCCCAATGGACCTTAAAGCTTTTTTTGTGCTTTTTGCTTTGAAAAACACTTGCTCTCATATCTCTCTCACTCCGGTATACTCCATGCAAATATCTCATGGAATTGTTGATACATTTATATAGCCCTTAATGGGCTTGGGCAAATGGGTCTAGGGTTTATCCAAGACAGCCCACCTTTGGCCCTTATCTTTGGGCCGTAAGCCTTTAAGTAGGTGATGCACCTACTTTATTATTCTGGCCCTTTATCTTAAGTAGGTGATACACCTACTTGACTTCTTTAAAGTAGGGCCCTTTGTTCTTAAGTAGGCACCCACTAGTCACTTACTTAGACTAGTAGGTCAATAATATTTTTAAGCACATGGATCACCCTTATTAAGCAAGTAGCTCAACTAAGTAAGACATTGACGCATATAGCTCAACAAAAATAGGATGTCTAAGCAAGTAGCTTGTCCAAGTAGGACATTTAAGCAAATAGTTCAACCAAGTAGGACACCTAAGAAAGTAAGAGAAACACATAAGCGAAACACACAGCTCAAGCAACTAGGTGAAAGCATATAGCTCAAGCACATAGGTGACTCACTTTGTTCTATATTCATTTTCCTTTCCAAATCTTATTTCCTTCAACTATTACGCATCACGTTTGAACACTTGGATCCCTAAACTTTAAGCTCAAATACAGCCTTATTTTCCCAATTAAAATAAATTCATCTATGACAACTTAGTTGTACACATATTGCAAACTGGATCCATGATTTAGATGGGATAAAATCTACTATGGGCTATGTGTTCACCCTTGGTGGGCATGATATATCATGGAAATCAGCTAAGCAGATGAGCATTGCTAGACCGACTATGGGGTCAGAATTTGTAGCTTTGGAGTTAACTGGTTTTGCGACTAAGTGACTAAGAAATTTGCTAGCCAATATCCCTCTAAGAAAGGACATGTTGCCTTTTGTGTCTATGCATTATGATTGTCAAGCCGAAATTACTATTGCCAAGAATAAATTTTATAATTGTAAGAGTAGCGGGTAGCCACTATGTCATTAAACAATTACTGAGAGATGGGATAATTTCCATCGATATGTGAAGTTAGAAGTGAATTTTACTGTGAGAAGAAAATTAATTATTCAAACCTCAAAAGAGTTGGGGTTAAAGTCGATATGATTGTCAATAATAAAGATGGCAGCTTGAACCTATGTGATTGGAGATTCCATGAAGTAGATTCATACGGGTAATAACAAGTTAATATTGACAGTTTGACACTACTTACTAAACAAGAGTGATGAACCAGTACTAATTGTGAGTATGAGTTATAAACTCTTACTGAATCATAGTCCTTAAGGATGATGTATTTGAAGCAGTGTGCAATTGATGGATTCACTTATATGAAAAGTGGAGTGGGGCCACTCCTATAAGATTTGTCAACTCTCTAGAGCTCTCATCAATAAGCAAAGGGGGTAATAACAAATTGATATTGACACTATGCACTAAACGAGAGTGATAAACCAGCATTAATTGTGAGTATGAGTTATTAACTCTTAATGAATCACAGTCTTTAAGGATGGTGTATTTAAAGCAGAATACAACTTATGGATTCACCTATATGAGAAGTGGAGTGGGACCACTCCTATGAGATTTTGTCAAATTTCTAGAGCTCTCATCAATAACCAGATACGTGCATGGCTTATTGGCGCAAAACCCCATTGAACAACAAACTTACGATGATCGAAATGTGAATGGTAAAATTTCTGACTTAATAAAAATTATTAGTTCATATAATTAGCAAGATAGCCTATCAAACCATAGTTAAACAAAATTGTGAAGCAATAAGTAGACATTGAGGCATAAAATATGTGTTTGACGAACGTTTACACTCCAACTCAGGGGCAAAACAAAAAGTGTGAAAATCGTGACACTTCCTTAGTACCTCTCGACTTTTCAGTTCGGTAGGGCCTCCATAAGGTTACGGTGTGGAGAATCAAATGTGGGGTCTCAAATTACCCTACACCTCCCATAGTCATTTCCCATGGAAACTATGTCCTTTCCACATGCTACTTATGTTAACCAGAAAACAGACTCATCTAAACAACCTCAGAATTGTTTTACATAATTCAACTCTTTGGAGTCCAACTCCATGCCTAATTCCTCACACACTTACTTTGCAGATTGTCATCTTTAGTGCTTCTTTTTCCCCTGGTTTTCAAGCAATATAACTCTTAGAAACACTACCAAATACTAACATATTGAAATTGGCATAATGCGTGGGAATCTGCCGAACATTTCGGGCCAAATCCTGAAGAAGGCTAAAAACTGTTGTTTGATGAGCCTGCGTAGTATTAGGTAGTTGGTCAGGTAAAGGCTGACCAAGCCAATGATGCTTAGCTGGTCTTTTCGGATGATCAGCCACACTGGGACTGAAACGGTGCAACAAAATCAAGTCTGGAATCCAAAAGGGGCTCAAAAAGATACAAATGAGGTTGCAATGAACAATCAATTTGAAGCACTTGAACAAAAAGAAGATGGGCAGAAAGTAGTAGATAATACCACAAAGGAAAAGGAGAACATCAATAATGCAAAGGAATGGGTTACCCAGACCCAAAAAGTAGGCCTTGTCGTACGAATTCCACCCATTTACGGATCCTAACATCATTTATGAGGGGCCTTATCAGGCAAGAAGAACTTTTTCTATTGTGATTTTTTTCACTTACAACTTGTATTTAGCTCGTTCCTTGCTTACTCACTTCACTCGCTCTCATTCAGTAACGGTTCTTCTTATTTAGATAGCCGCGTGAGAGCTCTGAAATTCCATTCAGTTCAGGTCCTTAGTTCCAGTGGAATCGCGAGCCTTAAGCACATATCACGGACTTCATTGACTTTGGCTATCATCTATTTCTAGGTTTGGCAAAGTGCCATATCAAACAAATATCGACTTCATAGTGCAAATTGCAAAACCCCAATCAAGGCAAATTTAGGTTAAAAGAAGATGTACTTAACAAAAATACATCAAGTTAAGGAGGAGATTTACCAGATGAGAAGGGTTAAGCTTTGCTAGTGAGGATTCTACTTGCTCCTTCGTCACCCCCATGATTCTCTCTACTCTACCGCTTTGCTTTTTTCTTCCTCTCAGTTTCTGCCCTTCTGTCATTTTTTGTTCTTATATATTCTCTTGGTTATACCATTAAAAATTATGTGAAACTAAATAAAAATACCAATGACTCACTATTATGATCTAAAAGTATTTTTATAAGAAAGATAAGAATAAGATTCTTTAATAGTAATAATTTTATAAAGTAATACATTATTGTTTGTAATGATAAAGTCTGCGTACATTCTACTCTCCACAGACCCAATTTGTTTTGTTGTTTTCGTAGGAATACATTATGTTTATAAAGGAAAAATATTAATATATTTATCAAAGAAAAAAAAATTAAGCCATTAAGTAATAATAGGGGAAGTTCTAGATCAAATTATTAACCAAAAAAAAAATATTTTAGAGCAAACTATTAATTGATGGCATTTTTGTTTATTTCACGTCATTTTAAAAAAAAAATGATGCTTTTTCATATTCTCTTTACATGTGTTGGAAGATTTTAATATTTCGTTTAATATTCTATAACTATAGTTCTTGAGCACTTTTATTTATTTTATTCTCTCTAGAAGGGATAAGGTAATATATAATAAAATATGAAATTATATTATCTCATGTGTGATCAGAGATATTAACTAGTATTGAAATTATTTATCGTAATATTTATATCACTTTATATACCCCATCCTAAAGTTATGAAATTTGAAAAAATATTTTTTTTATTTTTAAGTTGAAAATGATATTTAAAAATAAATTGTATTTGAACATGAACACAAATTGAAACTGTTTTGAATCTTTAAGAGTGATTTGTTATAGAAAATTGTGAAAATAAATTTGGAGTTTTTTTACTTCAAAACTCAGAAAAATTATATCAATTTTATTTTTCAAACAGTATTTTACAATTTATATGGGTAAAAAAAATAGCAATATAAGTGGCCCATTACTCAAAAAAAAGAATGGCGAAAATTACTTGAGCGGGGTGATTTTTAATAAATAATTATTAATTTTAATGATATTTTTTATTTATCATTATTTATAGCAATACGTACAATATTATGATGAATCCGCACTTATATTAATTGTAAATTATGCATGTTGTATAAATATATTAAAAATGTTTAAAAATATAGTGTTTGTTTGGTAAAAAGTTGATATAATACATGTTAAAATATGAGATAAATAAATTACCTATCAATAAAACTTGCATTATATATGTTTTATAAATAGTTCTTTATAATGTATATTATAAATATAATATAAATAACCAATTAAAAAATTATCACTGCTATAAATGATTAAATATTTTCTTAATATATTATACCTACGTAAGTTTTCATCTTTGGCACAGCAAAAAGGCATATATTCCGAGAAATCCGATTCAAACAAAATGGATCATCACAATGAGAAAAGGAGAGAACAAGAATTAATGTCAAGTGGGAACAACAGGGAAAAGATTCCCTTTTTCCTGTTGTCGATATCTTGTTTGGTACTTCTTTTCATTTTACGTGCAATACTCTATTGTGTATTAAAATATGCATTATTAATATCATGAACTTCTAATTGTTAGCGATGCAATGAGTCTAACGCATGACTAAAGATCTAATTGCCCAAAAGATCCCTTAGTTTTTAATGCAAGCTTACAGAGATCCTTTTGATAAGCAGTCACTTTGCTCATTTTACTCTGGTACTAGCAATATGCAGTTCAAGATTCAACAGGCTCTACTCAAGTAAAACATATGAAGCCCAGGTCACAAATATCGAATGCTAGAGAGGACACACAAGGATTTCAAAATCAGTAATTGATTGCTTTGAAAACAAGATGTACTACACAGAACCACAGACCACCTTTCCCCCACCAATAGTCTATTGAGTCAACTGCAACACCTTAAACCAAATGCAGCGAGCTTGCGGATTTGGATACACAACTATGCCTCTCCTAATCAAGTAGTCCGGAGTGGAGGAGACACCAGAATTACACCATCTCCACGAACAAATAGGAAAGGAATGGTCCGTCTCGTCGCCTAAACACAATCAAGGGAAACACTGTCAGCTGATTTTACAATCATTAGTGTGCAGAAAGAGTGGAACATCATTCTTCCGCAACTAACATTAACATACATGCTACTCCTGAGAAAAAGAGAACCCAAAATAAATACATTAAACTCATGGGGCGGATCCAGGATTTCAAGAAGACAAGTACACTATGATGAACAGTGAATCCAGGATTTAAATTTGATGGCTTCAACCTTTAGATTCTTATTGTCAAAGTGCATAAGTAAATTAAGACCCTAGTTTAAAGAATAGCTGAAACTTATGAAGTTTCAAAAGTTTAGCTGCCTCAGAATCAACTTCAGACATGCAAGTCTGAAGTTGAAATCACATCAAGTTTTCAAATTTTAACTGATGGGTCTGAAGTTGGGCTCTATCATACCCTTATTTTCAGCCCTAAGGTCTGAAGTTTCAATGAAATTCAAGTGCACACCTGAGGTCTAAAGTTGAGCTTTGGCAGATTCCAACTTCAGACCTTTGAACATTGGCTTTTAATGTTTCAGACCTTCAGGTATAAGTTAGACTTTGACAGAGTCTAACTTCATATGTGAAGGTCCAGTAGAAAAGGAAGCAGGTCTAGTCTGAAAATTGCCGAAACAGACTAATAGCCTTAAAAACCCAAATATATTCTAAAGTGTTCCTGTAATCAGCTACCTAGTGTCATTTCTATGATTCCTACTATTGAACCAATTACACTCTCGAAATTATATGCTCAATTTGTTAAAAAAGATAAGTAATTTTTCACATACATCTACACTCCATATTAAAAATGTTTGGGATTAGTTGAACCCATATTCAATTTGTATTTAAAATTTGAGTAATTCTTCACAAATAAATATACTCCATATCAAGATGTTGGAATTAGTAGAACCCATTGACTATACGTGACATCCTCCACTGCTACTATATTTAATATAGATATTTGGCTTAATTATACAATTTTACAATTATAAAAGGAAAATAGAGATTTCAATATGTCAAAACTAGGGGATTTTGAAGGAAGTAACCAAAGAAAAAATTGCTTAATTTGTTACCTTTTCTCAAAAAAAAAAATTGCTTAATTAAAACACAAAAAGATGGACAGTGGGAGTTGAACCTTCGATCTCAACAGAGATGGACCCAACAACCATTGCACTCTTTAAGCTTTAGTCACACACATGTATTTATGTAGTTTGAAGGAGTTATAATATTATTATACTTGGTCTAACGAAGGGAGCATGGATGCACGTGAATCGACACCCCTCCCTTTGGATACACTCCTGGTTCTATAAATGGTAAGAGTAGAGCTTCTCGCAACTTCAGATGGAAAAAGAACACATATCTTCTAAGAACTAAAGTTCATTTCATCATCTGAAGCCATAAGCTTGCAGAGTCTACGGCAATGGACTTGACTCCTTATCTTTTGCCCACTGACCCATCACCCCTCGGGCTTTGGGCTTTGGGCTTTGGGGGAGGGGGTGGGTTGCAGCACATACATGTACCACAATTCCCTGCACCGCATAGCTCTCCACATGTCTTCCACCATTCAAAACATCTGGCTATTTCTACAATAACCCAATCCCTCTTAAGTACATCTCACTCTTCTGTACAAAAGGAGACCAAAACAGGAGGATAACTATGCCATCTTTTTGTCAAAAAATGAATCAGTCTGTCCCTTTTGTTCACCTGGCACACCCAGGTCAATGATGACCGATATGCTGTGAATGAGATCTGAACCAGGTATTGGCACATACATGTGTTCTCTGGCATTCTCTTGCATGATCCATTCTTATTTTAGACTATTATCAAGAGTTCATGTAACATACAAGGAAAAACATATTGTTTCCATCTAGCCATATTACTCATTAATTTACACTAGCCATCTGAAAGAAGCGCTTTGTAAAACGTCCTATTTTACTTGACTAATGGGCTCCACCCTCCACTTCTAAATTAGATTTCTACTTCATTAGGTACACAAACAATACACCCAGAGCTTAAAAATTGGTAACTGCTATTTTATTTGAAACCATAAAAAGATTTTCAGCATTGCCTTCCCATTAAATAGCAAGCTACCACATAAAAAAGTTTTTTTAAAAAAATGGTGTCGTCCAAGGCCAACTTGTGCACACCTTGACTACTTCAAAGTACTTGCAACCTCCACCAGCATAGCTACAGGATAACTCGAAAAACCAAGGCTTAGGAAAATGGAAAGAAATCATCTTATGTGCTAAAGTTTTTTCTCTGACGGGATTTGAACCCCCTAATCTCCAAGGTTTTCACCTACTTCATTGACCACTAGGCCACCTCCTTGGGTGCTAAAAAATTTCTTTCTATGCAGACATAATAAAAATTGTTTCACTCTTTCACTCCTCTTTCTCAAGTACCTCAGCAGCCTAACATAAGAACTGCTCGGGAACTCCCAGCTTATGAACTACGTTCAAGACCCAAACATCTCCTAGTGAAAAAACCTTTTAGCAGCTTAAGTTGAAAAAAGGACTTTCCACGATACCTCTTTTGCCATAGATGTTTCCAAGTACAGAAACTGCATAATAAATCTTGTGTACACCGATCATTCACTAGTTTCCAAGGGGGGATCAGACAAGTTAAAGCAAATGTCCCTTGGTATGAAAGAAATGATTGAGCATTGCTACTGAATTCTACTGAGAAATTAAACAAAATACAACAGAGACAGATATAGGGGGGAAAAAATTCAACAACGATATCTGCTGAGGAATAAGCTCAATTGGAAGTTGGGATAATTCTTAATTGAAGTCCCGTTGACGCAGAGTAGGTGGCTGTTAAAGCCAGCTTAATGTACAGAGACCTAGGTATAGTCTACTTGTCCAGGTTCCAACATATTACAAACAAGGGTCTGATGCTTTGGAACGATGTATTGCAATGACCAGAAAAGGGAGAAAGAGAAGGTAAGAGAAATAAGGCATACCCGAACTATCTCTTCATATGTTTCATCATCAATCTCAACTGTGGTCACAATTTCTTCAACATCACCAAGAATCATATTAAGATGCTGATCATAAGCCTGAAAAGGAAACCACACCATAGTTTAGTGTCACCTCACAAGATTTGTTTTCAGCCCAATTTTAAGGAATTGGTAGAAGTCAAAAGAAAAATATGATTCATGTATTCTTGTAAAACAAAGGGGATTTTTGGAACTTATGATGCCTATGAAATTAACCAATAATCAGAAGACAAAAACAAATGATAGCATCCTTAAAGGAGAGCAATAGCAAGATAATCCCCTAAAGACCATAACATAATTCAGTAATTTCAAGCAACATCATGTAATAGCTCTTCTTTTCTTTCTTTCTTTTTTTTTTTTTTTTTGATAAGGAGCATCATGTAATTGTTCATCAGCGTCCTTTGGTAATGCAACAATTTGACAATAGTCTCATATTTTTTCTCAGGACTATGGGACCAGGCACACAAATATTTGAAGAAACATAATCTCCATTAAACATGCAGGTATATCATGTTTAATATAATTCCTTTTTGCCTGCAAGTAGGATTCATTGATGATGGAGACAGGTAATTTTTAATTCACCTCTCAATATTATTTATCAAAGTTTTCGAGTCCAACCATCTTGAATGTTGACACTGGAAAAGATGCTTTTACATATTTGCTCTGATGAAAGTATAGTTTTACTTTGTAATTGATTCCTTTCACAGATAAGGTCGCCTTTTCAGCGTCTACTTATTTCCTATTATGTCGCCTTTTCAGCGTCTACTTATTTCCTATTATTCCTATTTTTCAGACATTTTATTATTCAAGAGATAATGACAAATGAAAGCACTCAAAAGGCTTTCTTATCAGCAAAAGAAGCATTCTGCCCTATCACATTATTTCTAACACCCACATGAGAGTGATCATGCTGCTTTCGTTCTACTATTGTCAGTCCATGTCAACATTTAGTCACTCATAACCCCATCTGAGTAAAAAGAAAGAACTTCTCCCTTGTTTTCTGCTGAAATCCTAACACTACAGAAATCACATGTCTATCATGCAAAAAAGAGATTTTATGGAAAGAAATAGAATATAATTTTCATTTGTTCTTATCTCCCTTTGCCTCCAGCTGCTTAAAAGTAGTCTTCAGGTTCTCTAGACTGCATATTATCTACACATTTTATTTTTCAGATTGATAACTGTTATCTACACGTATTTTATGTATTAACAACATACCAATACGTTATAAAACGTGGTCAAAAGGCATAATAGTTGAAACTCAAACTCTCCCCAAGTTTATATTACTTGCTTTATATGATTAGAGATGGCAAACGCAGCGGCTGCCCCGCGAAGACTTCAGTCCACCCCTTGCCGAATAACAAAATATTCTATTTGCAACCAGGCCCACCCCGCATAAACACCCCTACCCCCACTCTACCCCACCCACCCCCCGCATGATTTTTTTCCCAAATTGAGTTTGATACTAAAAGCGAAATTCATAAAATAAAAACAATTGCATTTTTCTGCTAATTAGTCTCTTGACTGTCATAATCATACCCTTTGCTAAAAAAGTTAATATTCTATTGTTGTACAATCATATGATCGTTGCTTCCATTTCTGTCATGTCGTGTATCCATAATTCAACTGGGATATGAATTGAATTTTAAAAAAAAAATACAGCAACAAACTGGTAGTCATCTAGGAAAAAATTATTCAAACTCAATTTTATACCTGGGAGTACTAAATGAATAAAAGATGTGTGATATTAACACTCTAAAAGTACACTTTTATTAATTACTCATAATAATACACTTACCTAATAAATTATTAATTGATTAAAAATTAATAATAAATAAATTTTGTGGCTTCTTATATATGCATTTAAGAAAAAAACCACAACCCACACCCGCACTAAATCCAACCCGCCCGCCCTGCACCCACGTAGAGACAAACCCGCTCTGCCCTTGGCATAAAGGCAAAATTCGCCCCGGCCCTGCCTCGGCCCATTTTAGTATCTTAACACCTACTATCATATCCTTTAATAGATAGTTTTTGAAATAATATTTGGCATGTCTATATTCTTTAGGACTTCATATATAACATGAAAATTCAAACCTTTAGGACACATTTTAGCATACACTTCGTGTCAACCTTGATTATCTACCATAATAACATTGCAAGAAATGCAAAACAGATAATAGAAAGAGGAAGACATCAACAAAACTTCGATCTAGTGGTTGATGGGCCAGTGATTGAAAACACATATCCCATCAATGCATTGGCTTAGACCCAACTCACATAATTGTGCTCCGTCAACTCCTACTCGCTCCATTTCAATTTGTTTTTCTTACTTTACTTTTTAGTTCATTTTAAAAAGAAAAACTCTCTCTTTTTCTTTGCAACTCCATGTTTAAGCCCGCAAGATTGATGGACATTTGGTATTTTCTTCACATATTTAGCTTTTTTCGGGGTCAGCTTTCACACAACTAACTCCACTGGATACCAGCCAACTCACACCAGCACACACCAAGATTTTTCTTTTTTTAATTTTCTTAAACTAGGTATCAAGTCAAAACCAGTCAAACAAATTAAACAAATAAACCTGAACTGGAAGAAAATTGAAAACACGGAAATTTCATAAACCCTAGAATACGAAGCAAAAGGGGGTACAGGTACAACATAAGTTAACAAGATTAGAACTTAAAAAAACACCAACTTGAATCAATGTAAGGCTCAATTCTACTATTCAACAGATAAATTTATCAACAAAAAGATAGAACCAACAACGTGAGTAGAAATTGGGGGAAACAGTTAGCATACATGAAGTTTGCCACGGAGTTCTCTGTCGGAACGAAGTTTGACGTAGATTCTCTCGTCAAGACTGAGCCTTATGAGATCCAATGGCTCCTTCACTGTGCTCTCCTCTTCACTTCCCATTGCGCTATCTTTTTCTCTCTGCAAATTCAAATGCGACTATTTTTGGCTCTTTTCCCTTATTATTATAAGGAAGATGGCAGGGTTAGGCTGCCGGGTCGTTTACAGGCCCTGACCCTGTCAATGTTATAGAGAGTAAGCCCAAGTATAGCCCAATTGAGATTAAAAGTCTGCCCTTTTTTTGAGGAATTTTCATAAATAATTATAATTTAGATCATGATTATGAATAACAGTTATAGTTTATTTATAATTTATAGGAGGAGTTTAGATTGGAGAGAATCGAGAGAGAAAGAGGAGAAAAGCGGACAGTGGAGTATCTTGTAAAATTCTATAATTATAGGATGAGAGAGGTAAGCGAGAGAGAGAGGGGGGAACAGTGAGCAAGGGAGGAAGATTTTTTATTGAACTATAAGTATATCTATGTTAAATAGTTTTTGAAAGTATTGCTTGGTTATATATATAATAGTTATGTTTACTTAATTATCTAGTTTTTTCGCGTTCGTTTTACATTCTCATCCATGTTGGTAAAGTACTTTATACCGATAATTTTCCATGTCCCTGATTCAAGATGAAAACCTCTGATTAAGGGGGAACAGTCTCATCCGATGCACCATATTATTTGATATTGAAATGAAAAATTATGACTTTTAGGTTTCGAGTTTCAATTTATTTATTTTTAATTGGGAGGTGGTCATCTTTTTTGTTTCTACATTTTGAATAACATTAAGTGTATAATAGGTATAAAGTCTTAAAATGAATAACTGTGATAATTCTTTAAAGCCGCTAGATGTATCTTCTATTATATCTAAAAGCATGTCTTAGAGTATATATTCTGATAATTAACAAAATACTTGAAGTGTATGATACAAATAAATAAGTTATTTGAATTACGATAATTCTCTTAATTGATCAACACGTGTAAATTGTGCTTAGATGCTTCATTAAATTGCATCAATATTTAGAGAAACTAACATGTGATTTTGCCTACCCTTTCAATTCACAAAATGTGACATGGGACACGATACAAATTCATATTTCTGTAGAAAATAGATCACCTAGAATATAGCACAAGATCGTTTTTTTCAATTGCCCTAGAAACTATCTCTGAACAAGGTAAAACCAATCAAATTCAAAAAAGAGATATACTTTTCAACAATTTAGATGTTTAAACTAATTATTACTATCAGTGGTTTACTGAACTAGTGGATTGTTATAAATTTTTTATAAGTTTGCAATCACAATCATTCATATATAAAAGAACTTGGAGATTGGTTTATTAATTTATCTCTTGAATATTCTAATATTTTGTGTATGACCTATAATTTATTCACTTGGTAAGAGTATCTAAGAGTTTGAGGAAGTTTTGCTATCTTTCACAAATTACCAAGTTTTCATGTTTATAAGAAAAAATGAAATTGCATATCTAAATAACATTTCAATTTTAGACTAATTTGATTCAAAATCATATAGAATTACTAGAAATTTCATAATGAGAATTATTCTTTTCATTAAATAATTTGATGATTAGTTTGAACTCGCAAAATGCTCTAGTTTGATTTTTATGAATAAAATATTTTTATCAAAATAAAATTATACATAGAATTTACATTAGAAACTTCTAATTAAAGACGAAGAGTAAGTTACACTGCTTCATAAAATGAGAGCTAATATAATGGAACGACCAACTAAAGATATTTTTTATTTTTATAGTTGACTTTTCTCTTAGTTTTATATTATTTGTTTATACTATTAGATTATTAATTTCTTAATTTTCCATAAAATAAAAATTTTCTATATTATTGAAATTAATAATATTATAATTTTTTTAAAAAACTTTCCTTGCTAATTTAGGGTTTAATAAATAAGACAAGTGATTAAAATATATTAAAAATTAAAAATACATCAATAAAAAATTATTTATTTATTTATTTGTAATTTTTTACAAAACATATTATTATATTTTACATTATAAGAGGAAGTTTATCAGGTCGATATGCCTGTTTGAGCAGCTTGAGGGTACATTCGTAATTCTTTATGGTTCTTCTATTGTAATTTGTTTGTCTTATTTTTAGTGTTAAAAATTGTTGTTAATCGTGATAATTAAAGCTGATCAAGTAGTGAGCAACTTGAGGGTACATTCGTAATTTTTTATGGCTCTTCTATTGTAATTTGTTTGTCTTATTTTTAGTGTTAAAAATTGTTGTTAATCATGATAATTAAAGTTGATCAAGTAGGCAGCAGGTCGACATGGCTGCTTGAGTAGCTTAAGGGTATATTCGTAATTTTTTATGATTCTTCTGTTGTAATTTGTTTGTCTTATTGCTAGTGTTAAAAAATGCTACTAACCGTGATAATTAAAGCTGCTCAAGTAGGCAACAGGTCGACGTGACTACGTGAGGGTATATCCATAATTTTGTATGATTCTTCTGTTGTAATTTGTTTGTGAGGGAGTTTAGCTGTTCAAGCAGACAACAGGTCGACATGCCTGCTTGAGCAGCTTGAGGGTATATCCGTAATTTTTTATAGTTCTTCCATTGTAATTTGTTTGTCTCATTTTTAGTGTTAAAAATACTACTAATCATGATAATTAAGGTTACGCAAGTAGGCAGTAGGTCAACATGCCTGCTTGAGCGGCTTGAGGGTATATCCGTAATTTTTTTATGGTTCTTCCGTTGTAATTTGTTCGTCTTAGTTTAGTGTTAAAAATGTTACTAATTATGACAATTAAAGCTGCTCAAGCAGGCAACAGATCAACATACCTGGTTGAGTAGCTTGAGAGTATATTCGTAATTTTTTATGATTCTTCTGTTGTAATTTATTTATCTTATTTTTAGTGTTAAAAATATTACTAAGCATTATAATTAATGACTTAAAGTATTTCTAAAAAACATATTGCGTCATAATATTAATAATTTAAAAATCACATTAAAACTTAAATTATTTCTCTAAATTGTGTCTATATTACTTAAAATAAAATAAAAAAATAAATAGATATTAGGAGTTGTTTTTGATAAGTTTAAAAGTAAAGCGTGTGGGACAGGAAGCAAGTTATAACCACAGATTAACTCCAAGTGGCTAATAATTGGTTCAAACATAATTACTTCACTCTTTGGCAAGTATGAAAATAACACACCTTCTTAGATTCCTTTTTTAAAATAATAATAATAATAATAATAATAATAATATTTTTTACTGCTCATATTTTAATTAATTATAGGAAAGTGACATGGCGTCGAGATTACGTAAATGAATTCCATGTATAGTATATTGATATCTCTATGATTAGTTGTCTCTATCCTTTTTCCAAAGGCCAACTTTATGTTACTTTCACATTCTTAACTTTTATTTCATTTTGTTATTACTAGGCACTTATTGTTATTAATAATAATCATACATAAAATTATCAAAATGGTCCTTGCGACAATAATAATAATATATTCAGTAAAATTTTACGAATAAGATTTGAAATAAAATATAAGCAGATTTTATCACTGTCTAATAGAGATAAGGAAATTATTTTTGAAAGACCAAAATAGTCCTTAATACATGGTAATATTTAATTTTGATCATTAATATATTTCACTTGATTAAAATGATTCTTAATGTATGACAAAATGTGTTTACTTTGGTCCTTCATATATTTCACTTGATTGAAATGATCCTTAATGTATTACAAAAGTTATTCTTTTTTGTACTTTACCCTAACCTAACAACTCTTAATTTTATCCCCGAAAAAATAAAAAATTCAGTTGTTGACCGTACAGACTTACAAAATTCACCATTGTTGTCTTCTTTGTTAGCTTAAAAGAAAGAACTCCATACAATCTAACACAATTTTCTCTATTTTCTCCAGAAAATCTAACACCATTTTCTCTATTTTCTCCATAAAATATAACACCATTTTCTCCAATAAAATTTACTATTTCTTGTTCCTAAAATATTATCCACTGACCTAGTAAAAATTTATGTTTTAAACAAGACAAATAATAAATTTTGTTTTAAGAAAATAGAGGCAATAATGTTAGATTTCATGAAAATAAATTTTGGAACTAACAAAAAAAATGGTGAATCTTATAAACCCATGGGATCTACAACTAAATTTCTCACTTTGGAGGGATAAAATCTGTTTGATTTAGGATAAAAGATTAAAATAAATACCTTTTATCACGCTCGAACACGAAGAATCATTTCAATCAAATAAAATATTATAAAAATCAAATAAACACATTTATTATTCATTAATAACCATTTCAATAAAATAAAATATATTAAGTACCCCCAATTGTAAAAGGTACTAGTTGAAAGACAGTTAATTATTTATGTCAATAGATTTAATTCTTATTTTTCGTAAGTGAATAGTTAAATTGACTAATATAAAATTATTATTATTATTATTATTATTATTATTATTATTATTATTATTATTATTATTATTATTATTATTATTATTATTATTATATGTATTCTCTATTTTTACATTTTTGGACATGCTGATTCCAGCATTTCTTTCTACAGGAACCCCTCCCCCCCAACCCCCCCCCCCCCAAAAAAAAAAGAGAAAAATTCAAGAATAAAAAGGAATTGGAGAAAATTTACGCTTTGTTTGGATTGTTGTTATATATTGTGTTGTAATACATTATATTTTATTATACAGTATTGTTTCAATGAATATAATGTTTGGATATCTTGTATTATTTTTTGTTGTTACATAATGTTATACATCCATAATTTGCATGATAAACTTACAAGAAATTGTAAGGTATGCGGTAGATATCATAAAAAGACAGAGTAAATGATAAAATAGAATTTTAAAATAATAAAAAAATAAAAAATGAGAAGATATTATTAAAGTAACGATGCAACCACACCAAATCGATCGTTACATAAAATAGATTTTTCTATTTTTACCTAACAATGAACTTAAATGATACTATAAAATGAAATTTAAATAATAATTAAAATAAATATTATATTTAAACTAACAATATAATATAATACAACAAATGACAACAACAAGGAGTTAAAGTCAAAGTAACTTGACAAAGAGATTTTGTTTTTTAACTAAAGAAAGTGGAAAGAAATTTTAAGTTTGAATACTTGGCTTTAGAAGAAAACTATACGCGATTAATAATGTGTATCCTAAAAAGTAAAAATAATGTTGCAAAAATATCTTAAAATAAAAAGTTAAAAAGAAAGAACAGGGAAATTGAATTAATTATTTCGAGAATATTCATGTCAAGTTAAGATTATAATTGTAGGAGAAAATAATGAATAGGAAATGCATTAATGGAGAGTGTTTTATTTGTAAAATAAAACTTTTCGTTATGAAATTGAACCAATCAACTCACAAATTAGTAGTGAATATCGAAGAGAGATTACAAAAATTATATCTATAACTTTTTATCGAGCTTTTGGTTGAAATCTTTAATATGGAAGTCTCGAATTCGAAATCCCTTGCAACAAAAGAAAAGAGTTTATCTTCTAGGTCAAGCTCGTCATATCAAGCTTGCCTGGTGTGGATTGTCTCTCTTATGTGAGTTGCGAGCTATTGTATAGGAACAAAAATTTATCCTGTGCGCATTCAGAAAATATCAAAGTGTGCGTGTGTATATATATATATTATGATTTGTTGGAATCATAACAATAAAATACTTTTACAAGTTAGGGGTAGAACATAAGCAAAAAGTCTAAGCAATTTATTCCAAGATACAAACACAATTGCCTAAATGGGTCAAAATCAATTGTATTATCTACCCCCCAACTCCCACCTATATATTTTTCTTGTTTATCCAGTAATTTATTATTTATGGAAAAATATCTTTCTAAACAACTAATTTTTAAATCAGACAAAGTATCTTTTACTCAACAACAATTAGTTAGTTTTTTTCCCCTAAATATCTAAATAGCTTCTTAAGCTTGACAATTATAATCAATTGCAACCTGCATGTGTTATAATTCTCATCATAATTATAAGCCCCAAATCGTTTAATCATCTAATTTATAAGATATATATCAAATATATAATATATTTTATACAAAGTATATATTAATATGTGTCTTTTTTGCTCATTCGGTATCTGATGTCCTCATTGAAACTCGACTAACTCAGATTCATGCCGCATATGGCTCATTCGGAGGAAGCATTTCTACCAAGAATTTTTCATATTCAGGGTTTAAATTCAAAATTTCTAATTAAGAAAAGAGTAGTCTCATCCGCTGCACTGATACGTTATATATATATATATATTTATCTTAAATATATTTGATAAATTAGTAGAAGGAACAAGATCCATGTAACTTTCCTTTTTAAAACACTCTTGTGGTCACAAGAAAAAGGCAATTCCACATTTTTCACCCATAGAACTTTGGTATGAAAAGAAGAAAAGTTTGAAAAGGCAAAATGTGGGCTATATGTATGGCCGACTTTTAAAATAAATATTTTTAGTAGTAGTAGCTTTTAAGGCACAAACTTACAAATAACAACTTGGAAAATGAAGACATAATTGTTGAGGTTATTATTTCAATTTTACTTCATCTTTATCTTCCACTTGTTGCTATCTCCTCAAATTGATAACCATGACTCATCTCTTACCTTCTTTCTTTTTATTATTATAATATTCCCTCTACACAAAATTAGTTATTCAAAGGTTGCATCTAATTACTAATCATAATAAAGTTACTTTCGAAAAATGTTAATTTGGGAAAAGAACAAATTTTATTTTTATTTTTTTTCGTCTTTTCATGAAACGATAATGGTAATATCTGCATACATTCACTCGTGAAATTTCACTATATATTGTTGTTGTTGTTATTTTTATATAAAGATAAATAGAGTTTAAGATTCTTAATAGCGCATAAACTAAATGAGACGGATCTTGAGTCAAGCATTTTATTTTTTAAAAATGGTTATTTTAGGCACAAATATAAATTAATCAGCCCTAAAATGAGTATTAGACACTATTTTTTTTTTTAAAAAAAAAGTACTCACTTTATTTAAGATGGGTGATTTTTATTTTATTTTATGTTTTTTTTTTTTTGGATAAATTGAAGCAATTGTAAATCATGAATTGTTTTTCTTCACCATCCATTATTGACCCCAAATCTTTTCACATTATTCCAAACATGGTGTATCCAAGCTGTAATTTTGGACTCCACCCTAGCAAAGTTGACCACTCATTTTTTTTATTTTAGTTCAAACACAATAACTTTGAGTAGAAAAGTCAATAATCAAAATCAAAATCAAAATCAAAATCAAGAGGAAAAAAATAAAAACTCAAGTTACACATGTTTTACCTAATAAACCTATTGACAACTTGTAAAATTTATTAACATGGCCCACTTCATTTCATTTCTTTCATATCTTTGTCTATTTAAAAAGTGGGGCAAAAATTAAAAAAACTCCTCATTCAACATTACTTGACCCCTTTAACAATTTTTTTTTTTTTATTTTAAAAAAAAAGTTTGAAGGTTGAATTTTAGATATAGAAAGTAAATTCCAAATTTCAAATCAAAAAATAAAAATAAAAAATAAAGGAGAGAGGATAAGTGGCCTCTCTTCAATTATTTTACTAATACTAAACCCCAAGAAAAAATTTCACCTTTGAGAAGTTTCTTGTAAGAAGGGAAAAAAAATGCTGGAAAGTTCCGTTTTGTTGGAGAATACAGCTACCGCTACTACTGGTGGCGCCGTCGCGGTCGGCGGTAGTCAAGAGGCGGAGCTGAAGAATGATGGCGGCGGCGGTGGTGGTGGTTGTGGTAGTGTCGGTGGAGGTTCGGAGGAAGAAGATAAGAATTTTCCCGGTGGGAATCGCTGGCCATATGAAGAAACTTTGGCTTTGCTCAAAATAAGGTCGGAAATGGACCTTGCATTTCGTGATTCCAATCTCAAAAGCCCTCTTTGGGATGAAATTTCTAGGTAAAAAAATAATAATTCATATTTGGATTTGGTTCATTTTTTTTGTTATATTGAGCTCGAGTAAGGGTTATGGATATTTTTCAATTTTATCAGATTTTTGTCGGAAGGGAAATCAATTCCGAGAAATCAGAAGCTTAACTGAGTTACTAAGATTTTACAAGGATTTTTTTGTTTAAATTTGATTTAGATGAATAATTTTTAGCTGTGAAGTTGTGAAATGGAGTTTTTTTTGGTTTATTATGGCAGGAAAATGGCTGAGCTTGGGTATAATCGAAATGCGAAGAAATGCAGGGAGAAGTTTGAGAACATCTACAAGTATCACAAGAGAACAAAGGATGGTAGATCTGGTAGACAAAACGGGAAAAACTACAGATTTTTCGAGCAATTAGAGCTTTTGGACAGCCAATCGTTGTTTTCATCGCCTTCGTCAAATCATAACCAAATGAACAGGATGGATACAATGCCAGTGCCAATGCCGATGCCGATGACAATGATAAAACCTGCTGCTAGTGGATGTCAAGATTTCAGAATGGATAAAACTCGAGGTTTCAATCCGGAGTTTATGTCCACGTCTACGTCCACGACCTCTTCCTCAGGTAAAGAATCGGATGGTAGTGTGAAGAAGAAGAGGAAATTGGCTGGTTATTTCGAGAGGTTGATGAAGGAAGTGTTGGACAAGCAAGAGGACTTGCAAAACAAGTTTCTAGAAGCAATAGAAAAATGTGAGAGGGATCGGAAAGCGAGGGACGAGGCTTGGAAGATGCAGGAAATCGCGAGATTAAAGAAAGAACAAGAAGCATTAGCTCATGAAAGAGCAATTTCTGCTGCGAAAGACGCAGCAGTGATTGCCTTCTTGCAGAAAATCTCAGATCAAACCATTCAACTCCAATTGCCAACGGACATACCCCAAGTATCTCAGAGAAACACCGAGGAACGGGAGAGTGAATCGATGAAAACAGTTGGAAATCAAGAGAATGTTTTATTGCGGCAAGAGAATGACAAGGAGAACATTGACAGTGCTGGTGAGAATTCGAATTCTTCTTCTCGATGGCCTAAAGCAGAAGTGGAAGCCTTGATTAAGCTTAGAACGAACATTGACTCGCAATATCAAGACAATGGATCATCAAAAGGGCCTCTATGGGAAGAAATTTCATTAGGTATGAAGAAGCTTGGATATGATAGAAATGCCAAGAGATGTAAAGAGAAATGGGAGAACATAAACAAGTACTATAGAAGAGTTAAAGACAGCCAAAAGAAAAGACCAGAAGATTCCAAAACATGTCCTTATTTTCATCAACTGGATTCAATCTATCAAAACAAGTCCAAGAAACAATTGCCCAATTCAGAAAATCCAGGTTCCAATATGACGGCTGGAGAAATACTAATGCAAATAATAAACCACCACCAACAGCAACAGCAGCAGCAGCAGCAACACCAACAGCAACAGTCAGAAACAGAATAATGAAAGATGGTTACCAATAAATCCTTCTTAGACTTAGTAACAATAATTGTGTACCATTTTTGAGAAGTGGGGCAAAATCATTGGAGTTAATGTGCCTTGGAAAATGTGGGTCAAGATTCCATTAAGTGTGAGGGAGGACCTTTTCATTAGCAAAGTTATTTTTACTAAAAATGCACACAAAAGAGAGTGACATCTTTTCTTTCTATTTATGTATATTTAATCATTTGTTGTTACTTGTTAGTAGTTAAATAGTGTCAAAGGGGATAGTTTTAGCTTTGGTGTGATTTTGAATTTTTAGACTATATTGCAAAGTATATACCATATAGTATACATTTTCTTCTTTTGAGGCTTTGGTTTCCCAACCATCTTCCATGTGTGTAATAGTTCAAAATAGTTGATTGTGTTTGTATGAATTGAGAATATACTTTTACAAGTTTATCATATAAGGGTTTTGCTTTTATTTATTTATTTTATTTGTATTTGTATGATGGTTGGAGGGATTTATTGGAAAGAGTGAAAAAGTTGTTGGAGAAGTGTAATGCTTAGAGTTCTCATTTGAACATTTCTATTAAAGCTTGTACCTATTTGAACATGTTGGATGAAGTTACTCACTCTCATTCTTATTAAGACTTTTGTAATTTAAAATGAGTTAATTATTTAAAACTTAAAGAATTATTGAAACTTATTTATGTTTATTTTTTATTTAATGAGGTTCTTAATTACTTGACAATAATAAAAAGAATAGTAGTGTAAAATAGTTTCTTATTTTTGTCCTTAAATATATTTCTTATGGGGGGTGTCATACCTTCAACAATTCACTTGACTACTATAAAGAGAATGCTTGAATAGGTAATCCGACATACAGTTGATTTTAAATCAAAGGGCTTTCATTTGGTATGTCATGAAACATCTAATTCTTTGTTTGCTAATAGTTATGATCATTTAAAGTTGACTCTCGCATAATTTAAGACTAGAAACTCAACTTATAGGAAAGTTTTGAATTCGACTGTGTACTAGAGGCCTCTTATGACCCTAATACGCTTTCCACATATAAGAATGAGGCTTAAAACATAGGTACATGTGAGGATAGAGTTATGGGGTGTTACAGTCTACATCAAGCACCAATACTTAGCCAATTCAGTCAACACAAAATAATAGAATAGGCCCTCGGGATTCGTTTAGAACTCTGTACACACAAATCATACATGTATCCCTACTAAATTTGACTTTCTAGACTCAATAGAATAATCCAAAGTGAAATCCAAAGTCTCCTTGACCCGAAATTTAATTAGCCACAATTGAGACAACTTTAGGCACTAGAAATATCAATATGTTATTGGAATACCCAAAAATTACACTAACACTCGTTCCAAAGCTAAAGCACCTTCCGAAACTAATGGAACCATCAGAACTTCAATTCGAACACCTAAACTCAAAATGTTGATCAAAGTCAAACTTCCTTCAAGATTTAACTAAATTTTCAATTTCGGACTCAAATCTACATAATAATTTCAAGTCTAATACCGACAACTCTCCTAGTCTAATTTTCACATTCCAAAACTGATAGAATCGATGTAATTTCATTCCGAGACTCGAAACTCCAAATGACTCCAAAATTCACAATTAAGCAACTTAAGCCTTTAAAACTCAATGCTTCGTAAAATTCAACTTTTTTCATAGAAATTTTCAAAAACTAACTTTCAAAACCGATCAAATAGGACTTAGTGCAATTATCGAGAGGGAGAAAATGGTATTTTTTTTTAAAATGCCAAAAATACTATTATTGACTGGTGAAATATTATAAACTTATGTGTTTGAAATTTGTAATCATAACACAAAAACGTGTTATTTATGAATTATGATTTACTTATTTGATAAAGATGTATACGGATTGAATAAATCTTGATATTTTTCAAAATTGCAGAGATTTCATGCTTATGAAAAAAAATATAATTTAAAAAATTTAAATTATATGTCAAAAAAAAAAATTTCTACTCACAATTCAAATTATAGTTTCTTATCATAAATTTATACCACATTTCAAACGAGCCCCAAGTACATTATGACTAATCAGCAAAAACATATGAAAAACGTATTCACACGAAATAATGTAGCCAAAAAAAAAAATTAATCTTGTGATACTAAATTAAAATTATATCAAATGTATTAAAATATCTGTTAATCTTGTTATCATGTGAAAAGTTGAAATTAAAGTATTACTAAGAAAAAATGAGTCATTTTTTTTAAGTATTAAAAAAATAGATTATTTCTTTTTAAATGAAAGAAGTAATATCTTTCTGCATATTCATAAAAACAATTTTGATATTCTACTCATGATAATTTTTTAAATAAAAAAATTTAAATGAACTTCCATGTGGTACTCTTAACTCCACCTACGCCTACGGGTTAAAGGGCAAAATTATTCCACTTTAAATAATTTTGCCCTTCGTTTAAAAATCATCTTTTTTTATTATTTAAAATAGTTCAAAATTGTCCTTATGAGCTAACGACAAGAAGCCAGCAATTAAAAGGCAAATTTAAATCATCCATAAAGTTTAAGGGAAAATTCGATTTGTTTTTTGTATGACAAAGATAATTAAGGTTTAATTTATGAACAAGTCATTTAAATCCAACAGAAGATAATTAAGGTTTATTTTGATTTCACTTTATCAAAATCTTTTGATTTATTTTACAGGCATGAATCGTAATCATTAAGGAGGTATTTGGTAGGATGTATAAGAATGGTGTATTGAATATGATGTATTAGTAATGATGACATTAGTAATGTTGATATTAGTTATATTAACACATAATCTTATGCAATTCTTCAGTTTGATGTATTAAAAATACCCTCCACGAATACGATGAAAAAATGTAAATAAAAGAAATTGAGGGTCAATTGTGTTAAACATTTTAATATATGTATTAAAATCTCTTGCATTGGGAATACAATAAATTTTTCATTTATTAATTGTACATATAACATAATACTACAAATAGAATATAGTATTAGTTAGATATATATCGAAAAGGTGTACAACAATATATTATTGTTATACATATCTAATGGATACATTATTTTTTTTAATGCAGAACAAACAATCCCTAAGATCTCGATTGTTAAGTGTTTTCTTCAACCACGCATATTCTGTTTGGTCAAGTTTTTGAGAGGCCAAAAATACTTATATAAAAAAAAGCGAGGTGTTTAACCAAGTATTTGGAGAAGGAGACCTTTTTTCATAAGTTAAAAATGTGATTTTTTGGAAAACATGTCTCATAAATACTATTAAAAAGTTTGGATCAACACTCACTGATGTTCAAAAATTAAAACTGTTCATAAAATTTATTAGTCAAACACAAATAATTTCTCACGAAAATAACTTCTTCTTTTTTTTTTTGAAATATTACTTTTCAAAAATTAAACTTTGGCCAAACAGGCTATTCATGAATGTAAATTCATTCGACCGACTAAGAGGCTATTGATGGATGTGAATTCATTTGAATTGTTAAAAATTATAATGAAATATTACTACCATTAAAATATTTATCAATTCCATTCACTCACTATTATCACCATCCATCATCAACTATAACTATCGATGCCTATCATCCGCAACCATCATCCTTCAATCACAGTCATCACTTACAATTGTCATCGCTAATAATCATCGGTCACCATCGACAATCATCAGAAGACAGTCAATTTTTTTTGCCATTTTCTCAAGCAATAGGAGTAACATTATATCCATGTCTAATTAGGCGTTATCCCTCATTTTTCACATGTCCATTTAAATTTCAAAAAAAAAAAAAAATTGAAAATCGAAAAATGAAATACTAGTTTGGGAACAACAATAATTTTGGGAAATTTACACAAATACACAATTTATTTTTTCCTAATTTCCAATATTCCCTACCATTTTAATTAATTACTAAAATCCCTTTTTTTTAATCTTTTACCCTTTTTATTTGATACCTAAACAATTAACAATTTCCACAACCTTTTTTTATGCCTTTGTTTATGGCAACAGTCCAATCAGTCACAATTACTTTACTTAATTAATTAATATCTTTTTCCCAATTAACTGCTGACAGTTTTTTAATTTGAATTTACATTGGAACCGTAAAAACTCCTTTTTCATCTTAACTTCAAACCCTTTTTTACTCCTCCTTCGTTTATTCATCCGCTTTTCCCTCTTTCTTCTTTATTCCGCCTCTTCTCACTAGTTCTCTTCCATTTTCCATCCACCATTTCCATAGATTCTCCCTCCTTTAGTCTTGGTTTAACCCAATCCCTTGGTGATAATGTCAATGTACCTTCGGTTTCACCAGTTCCAATGGAAGAAGGTCATCCAACAACCATGAATAATCCGGTTGATGAAGAACCCTAAGAAGGAATTGGTTCCATGAAGGATTCGGGTTCAGTTCTAAGCCATCTATCAAAAAAACGCATGCAACAAAGAGAAAAAAAGTCGAACCCGTTATTGTTCGCCCATCACTGAGAAAGGTATGTTTTTCTTTCTTGATTTCTTCAATTATTCACTGTAGTTGTTTGATAATTTCATAAATTGATAAATACAATACTAAGTGGTACCTGAATTTTTTGCATAACAGTGATACCTGCAATACAAGTACACATTAGTGATACTTTGGATTATCATAGTGATACATGCATTTTAATTGACACCTTGCAGAATGTGATAATACAATATTAAGTGGTACCTGAATTTTTTGCATAACAGTGATACCTGCAATACAAAGTACACATTAGTGATACTTGGATTATCATAGTGATACATGCATTTTATTTGATACCTGCAGAATATGATAACCAAACATGCAGTGAATACATGCATATTTTGCATAATTGTGATACATGCAACACAAGTACATAATACTGATTCATGAATTTATGATACCTACATATTTTTGCCATGTTAACATTTGCACATTTCAGTGATACCAGTTAATACATGATAAACATTTTTGATAAATGTCAGTTATGTCCGATTATTCTCAGGGCTTAAACTGTGTTGTAAAAAGTATCCCCAGAGGGTGTGTGAGATTTGGTTCTTCATACAACTCAAATTTTGTGGCTGATATAAAGTCGTCCATTGGCGATGATACACTACGCGCAATGATTGTGGTGTATATGTCGTTGCATTTGCTGAGTATCTAAGCGACGGGATTTTTGTTCCATCCCAATCTCCAGACCCTCTTTATCTTCGGAGAAGATATGCTGCGATTCTATGGAAATATGGACTATACAAGGCAAATAAAGGTTTTAAAAGCGAAAACGATGATCCTCCCACGCCTAAAGATCAATTCCGTCCAGTAGACAGCGACAAAGTGGTGCTTCTTTCGTAGAAAAATCTGATAATATTATTTTACAGGAAGGATTATTTTTTTTAAGTCTGTGTTAGTAGAACTCCAGTTTTTTATTTCTTTTTGGATACATTGAAAACATGTAATTTTTTTATGTAACTACACTATTTTCTGGGGATACATATCCGTTTTGATTTTCTATTTCTTTGTAATATTACAACGCACGAGAAATCTATTAGATATTTGTACGATTTTTTTCCCTTCGTTAATTCCTGTCATTATTTCTTTATTTTGGAGAACATGATGGTGTTTTATTGGAGACTATTTCTGCACGGGTATGAAAATTGTTAAAAAAGACATCATTATTGTAATTTTTTGCTTCGGTTTTGAATTATGCATATTATAATGTAGTTACGTATGTATGCACTGAAATTATGGATATCAGAAATATAGAATGATTATATATCTTATACCAATTAACTGTACAGTCCACTACACATAACTCCAACGACGCTGATACGTGTCATAAACATTTTTAAGAAGAGTTTGTCACTGAAAATCATAAGGAATAGGAATAGAATTTCTAAATAAACTGCGAAAAATTCAAGGACTTTCTTTTGGACGACATAAAAACCAAAATAAATAAATCAACAAATCAAGTTGTGAATTCCTTAATGTACTGATATTATATCAAGTGGAAAAACAGGATAAGGATTTTATTCAAAATAAGTGAATTCACAAAATTATTACTCATGACAACATAACAAAGTTGTTTTTTTCACTTTTTTTTGGGGAAGAAACTACATGTTCATCTATTGTGCCCTTTATGACCACAACGACTACAACAATTAGCGCTTGCGCTAATATTTTCACCTGCGCTCTTCCTTCTCCCTTTCCTAGGCCTCCCTGGCATCCGTTTGTATTTGTGTGGCAACACAACTTCATTAAGAACTTTTGGTGGGGCCTCCCAATCTGCTCGATCAGGCATAGGTATCATCGGGACTTCGTACGTTTTTGCTAATGCTTTTGGCTTATAATAATCAGAACAATATGGATGCATATCTACCACATTCTTACTCTTCAAAGCAGCTACTGCATGTATGCAAGGTAATTCGTCAATTTGAAATTTTTCGCAACTGCAGCTCTTTCTTTCTAGACATACAACGTATCTCCGGGATGTATTATAAACTGAAAAAATGTATTTAGATTACGGCACAACCTGTTTTTCAAGATAAAACATGAAGTTGTCCATTATAATTGCAAAACATCACTCAAAATGTTCATCTATAACATTCTACTACAACTATTCAATTTTTTTCTGTTTGCTTCAATTAAAAAAAATTTATTGCATATACCTAAACCTTAGGCACGACACGTACCTTCGTGGCCGAAGGATTCAACAATGGCAAATCTGTTTTTTAAATTTTCTAAGAAAAAAAAATAAAAACAGTAAGTAGAAACCGTTCTAAGAAAAAAAAATTTAAATATGGTAAGTAGAATCCGTTGCTGCTAGGATTCCTTAATTATAGTAACTGATTCCAATTTAAGAAGGTAATTATTAGGTATTTGATTATTCAATAACAACTCAGTCGGCGACTATTTAGAGATCTGATTACAAGATCTGTTAGGATTCCTTATTTATAGTAACTAATTCCAATTTAAGAAGGTAATTATTAGGTATCAACCTTTTTTTTGGGTATCGGCCTTCTACACCTTTGTATCAAATGTCTCAAAATAATTTGTATTATTAGTAATTTTGATAAAAGTCAGCAATGTTAGGCATTTCCTTCTTTGAGTTTGGTATTTGTCAAATTTATACAATAATTTTCCTCAACTGAATAGTTGGGCCACATTGGGCTAAACAACAATACTCTAGTGGGTACATGAAACACTTCATGAGGCCCAAAACTCAAAAGACTAACCCAACAAACACTTTATGGGTAGTCCAAAAGTTCATTTATCGGTGTATATTCAGTGTATATTCAGTGCAACACACAACTTATCGTTACATCAAATCCTATATATAATCAATGTATGTTTGAATAATCGATGTATATTCAATGTATAACAAATATATAATCAGCGTAAACTTTAGGTTTATCTTTTGTTTATCTTTTCAAGATCCATTTTTCCACTTTAATCAAAGAAAATTAATAGTAATAAAATAATTAAGATACATATCTTTTAATTATTAAATAAGACAATAATAAAAACCCCACAAGTCAGTAGAATATATAATTAATTTCAGACTAATCAGAATACAATGTAGCATGGACCCCACCCCATCACGTTTCCGTGCCGTTGTGTTAAGAAACAGATATATCATTAGTTTAAGATAATGATAATTTTTTTAAATTTTTTTTAAATATAAGTAATTATGTTTTATATCCCATTTTAATTATCGTATTACGCTTTTCAAAAATTAATTTGACTAATTTATAAAGTTAAATTAGATTTTTAAATTTAATTTAATATTTTAAAATAAAAATTTAGATATTAATTTTTTTTAAAAAAAATATTATTGATTGCAATTTGTTTTTCATATGAATATGATTAAAAAACATATCTTAAAATGTTAGTTAAGATCTACATATGACAACTAAAGTGGAACAGAGAAAATATTTGTGTTCCTTGGATATAGTAGTAATAAATATGAAAGAATATAAATTGCATGATAGCTTTTGCATTCATTTTTATTTGTCTATTTTAAATTTAATTATTAATATCTATATTAATAATTAAATATTTAAAGAATAAATAGTTCACAATAAAGATAAAATATGACGTTTAACTATTTTTTTGTGTTAGAATTTTATATTTAAATAATGATTAAGTAAAAGTAAATACTATTTCGTGTAAAATACAAAGAGAAGTATCAAAAACATGAACTTAGCATAAATTATTACTTCCTTCATCGATCTTTACTTGTCCTCTGTACTAAAAATAAATATCCAATAATATTTATTCACTTTATGAAATGAAAAAATAATTTTACGTTTAGTTCCTTAGTTATCCTTATCATTAATTGTAGTCATTTTTTCATTATATTTTCAAAACATTATATTTATTATATTCAAAGGATAATTTGAAAATTACTCCTATCCTAGTGCTTCTTAATCGATGTGCCCAATCTAGTGAACAACTATTGTTGGACAAAGAAAGTAATTTAGTTCTCGAATTATTGATAATTTTAAAAATATTTATCTACTTAACTAATTGAATTTAAATACAACCCCACATGACATTGCAAATAATATCATACTCTTGTAGGAACTTAATAAAAAAAATATTAAAAATAATCTTAAACTTGACGATAATTTATCTCATGTGCAAAATTGAAGATGTATATAAATTTAATTAATCTAAGTTAAAAAATATTTTTAGCACTTCTCTCCATGTGACCACTGTCACCATTAAACTCCAAAACCTCCCAGTTTCTCTCATTTTTTGTAAACAAAAACTCTTCCAAGCTTTCTCCAATGGCGGATTACGATGCCGCTGTAACCCCCCACCCAAGTATAATCCAGAAAGAAACCGCTCTACAAGCCATCAACACCATAATCCAGCTCCATTTCGAGAAAACCCTCGAGAAAAAAAGATCCATCGATTTACAAAAAAAGGAACTCTGGAAGATGTTTCAACATTTCTTCCTCTTCTTATCATTAATCTTCCTGGGTCAATCCATTTCCCCGAAGCTCCAATGCAGACATTGTTGGATACCCATTGGGCTTCTCTCATTAGCCCATCTGATCTTTTACGTCTCTGTAGCTCAAACTTTGAGATGCATCAATGGGTTCAAGTATCAGAGGAGATGTCATAAATTGACATTAGGTTTAGCTACTGAGAGGCTAAGGCAACTGAAGATGAGGATTAACAATGGTGGGGTTGAAGAAATTGGGGATGAATTTGAGATACATTATCAAGAACCACCAGAGAGTTATTTTGGTAAGTTTAAGAGGAATTGGGCATTGCATTTTGGGTTCTTGATTTTTATTTATGGCTTTATGATTTCTTCATCTGTTGTAATACTTTGTTTCTGAAAGGGATTTTTTGTTTTTCTGGAGATCTTCAAAAGAATGAAACTTTGGGTAGGGTTTGGTGGAGGGCAATATTGGGAATTTTGGTGGAAATTATTTTTTTGTAATTTAACAAAATTCATTGAAGTTATGGGTTTTGAATTTTTTTTGGTAGTATGTTAATTCAAAATTTGGATATGGATATATGTGGACATGTACTTTTTTGTTTTATATGATTTTACCTGTTCTCTATTAACTGGACACAAGGATTAAGAAGTAGGAAATAAATTATCTTTTGAATATAATAAATATAGTATTTTAATGTAATGAAAAAATGACTATAATTAATGATAAAAGTAAATTAGTAAATGTAACATTGTTTCTTGATTTCATAAAGTAGACAAGTATTATTGGACATCTCAAAATAGTATAAGGGACAAATAAAGATGGACGGAAGGAGTACTTAATAAATAATATCACTCCCCAAATATCTTACGAAAATAATATCACTCTCCAAAATTGTTTCTT
The DNA here is from genome assembly GCA_029948455.1 of Solanum rostratum. Lineage (NCBI taxonomy): Eukaryota > Viridiplantae > Streptophyta > Magnoliopsida > Solanales > Solanaceae > Solanum > Solanum rostratum. The sequence continues at coordinate 6,573,709 of CM057053.1, read as the reverse complement.
GATTTCATAAAGTGGACAAGTATTATTGGACATTCCAAAATAATGTAGGAAACAAATAAAGATGGACGGAGGGAATACTTGGTAAATAATATCACCCCCCAAATATCTTACGAAGAGATCATGCGTTGCTTTTTTTTTTTTGGTCTCAATTTATGTGACGTAATTTGATTTACAGAAATATATTTGAAATTTGTAGTTTAAATTGTTCTTTGATTATTGGTGCGTTTATAAAATTATCTCACTATAAAATTATTTTTAATTAGAGAAAGGTGATTTATTTTTAAGGTGAACTAAAAAGAAAAATATGTCATATAAATTAAGATTGATAGAGTATTATTGTATTAGTGAGACACTCCCTCCTCTATCGTCAATTGTGGAAAAAGCACATCATCTTGTGTCACGAAATTACTTGTCACTGTTTCATTTTTTTAGGTCAACTTGACTAAATTTTAAAACTAAATTACAGTAGTTAAATTTAATATTTGAAATATAAAATTTAGATAGTTGAAAACTATACGAAAAATATTATTAGTTGCAAGTCTTCTCATATTAATATGATTAAAAATCTATCTTAAAATGTTAGTTAAAATTCATATAGTTTAATCTCAATAAGTAAAATAGTGATAAGTAAAAATGAACGGAGGGAGTAATTATGTGAATATGTTTGTCTAATTTAAAAATTTAAATTTCAATATAAAATGAAAATTTGATTTTATGTTCCTATAGAATCTAATCTATAACATTAAGTAATTATTTATGTTTAAATTTTACTCTTTTTAGAGTAAATTTATTTGTATATTTGCGCTAAATTAATTGAGTTGAGTGATTTTTGCTAATTTCATTTTTAAATTTGAGATATAAATTACATTTTCGAAAGTACAATTAAATTTTAAGATAATTTTTTACCAAAAATGATTAAACAAATTTCCACTTTCAAATTTTTTTGAATAAAACAATTTTTTTTTATGGCCAAATGCCAACAAACTTTGTTACTCCATTGAAATGAAAAGGTGGGAGTATATTATTTCCGTTTATTTTTACTTGTTTATTGTATTATTTTGATAGATTCAATAATATCTATTGAGTTTATAAAATTTTATATTTATTTTTTAATTTATTCTTATTATTGATTATAGTTATTTTTTTAATTATATTTTATATTTAAAAAAGTAATTTAATAAAATTATTTCTTTCAATTGTAATAAATGTGTATATTCTTTTTAGGTATGTTTGTTGAATAGAGGTAAATGTGCAAACTTTGTTCACGAAAAACGAAATGAATTTTGACACTTGTAGTAAATAACCTGCCACATTTACACTTTTCCCCTCCTTTACTCCCACCTCTTTCAATTTGATACGAAATTTTTAAAAAAAAATTATAATTTAAAATATATGATAACTATTTGGGTGAAATAATTGTTAAATATAAAAAAGTAGATTATAAATATTGGAACAGAGGGTATTTGTCTCACTTCACTTATTATTTTAACTTAAAATACTTATTTTAAAATATAATTATCTTTATTTATACTTTTAATATTGAAATGGGACGTAGAGATGTTGTTAATGATAAGTTCTTAGCTCAAAGATAAGTACTCCCTTCATTTTTTTTTAATCGTCATATTACACTCTTTGATAATAAATTTAACTAACTTTAAAAGTTAAATAATATAATATTAATTTAATATTTTAAAATTAAAGGTTAGACATTTAAAATCATACGAAAAGGAACTAAATCATCATTATTCATTACTGCCAAGGCATCTTTTGACTTTCAAAATTTTAAAGTAACTCTTTTGAGAGAATCCTAGGATTTTATAAAAACAAAAAATTGTTGTTGTTCAGCTTTAGCAAAGTATATACAGCGTATAGTCAATCTTTCATATACTTAGTATACACCAACAATAGTTACAACTAGGCAGGTGAAATGCAACACAAGAATTTTCCACGGGGACATCTATCCTAGTATTATTTTCATCCAAGCACGCTTAATTTCAAAATTCTGATGTGATAGTATTCATATGACTGCAAATTGTAAATGGTCTTATTTAGTACATCTTCATGACCCTGCTGGGAAAGACAGCATCCCTCCTCATTGGCAGGATGAAGGAAGTTATCATACATAACTAAATTAGAATACATGACTCAGCTAGCTATTATTATCTATGAATGGTGATTTTGGCTTCTGAAACTCGAAAAAAAAAGCCATGGATATGTCAGATAAAAGAAGAATAAAAACACATGAAGGTTACACTGGGGACAACGCGTTGCACAATGACTTGTATGCAGTGACACAAGATTTGAACTTCTCTTCTGCTGCTGCCTGCACAAATTCAACGACTCGTCTCGTGAGTGTGAGTCATAGAATATGAATATGAGTAACTAAATTTCGGAACACACTGTTTCAGCAAAGGCATTGACAACAAAAAGAGGGATAGGCTATTGTAACACGCTGAAATAACAACATCATACCCAATGTAGTCTCACGTGGGATAAGGGAAGGTAGAATGTAGGCAGACTTTACCTCTACCTTAGAGATAGAGAAGTTGTTTCTTACAGACTCTCAGCTCAAGGGAAAAATATATATAGTTAAAAAAGAAAAAGCAGATAGTAACAAAACTATAACTACAACATAATAGTAATTTTATAGTACAAGAAATAATACAACAACAATAACATATCCAGTGAAATCCCACAAGTGGGGTCTTGAAAGGGTAAAATGTACATAGTTACCACTACCTCATAGAGATAGAGAGATTGTTTTCGAAAGACCCTCAGCTAAAAAAATATCATCCCAAAAGCAGAAAATACTAGTCATGAAACGAATAAAGTGGACAATAAATGAAAATTTATAAAATCATTAAAAGTAACAAAATAAATGTCAGACAAAAATAACACAATATATAACGACACGACTACCTCTACCAACCTACTAAACCATAAGGTCTGATATCATCCTAACCCTACTAGCCTTCTAACCTTCTACTCTAATACGCGACCTCCACTCCTTCCTATCTAAGGTCATGTCCTCGGTGATCCGAAGCTGCAGCATATCCTGTCTAATCACCTCCCCCCAATATTTTTTCGGTCTACCTCTACCCCTCCGCGTAACTCCTAAAATTCATCATTTCCCATCTCTTGACAGGAGCATCAACACTCCTTCTCTGCACATATCCGAACCATCGTAGTCTCGCTTCTCTCATTTTGTCTACCACAGAGGCCACCCCTAACTTCCCTCGAATGACCTCATTCCTAATCTTATCCCCCCTGGTATGTCCACACATCCATCCCAAGATCCTTATCCCCGCAACCTGCATCTTCTGAACATGTGAGTTTTTGATTGGCTAGCACTCCACCGCATATAGCAGAGACAGTCTAACTACCATTTTATAAAACTTGCCTTTAAGTTTAGGTGGTATCTTCTTATCACACAATACTCCAGAGGCAAGCCTCTATTTTGTCCATGCTACCTCAATATGATGTGTGACATCGTCATCGATATCGCCACTACTCTGGATGATGGACCCAAGATACTTAAAGTTTTCTCTCTTGGGAATAGGTTGAGTAGCAAGCATCACTTCAATGTTTGCTTCATCCCTTGTAACACTAAATTTGCACTCCAAGTATTCTGTTTCGGTCCTACTCAGTTTGAACCCTTTGGATTCCAAGGCATATCTCCAAACTTCCAATCTATCATTAACTTTAGCTCGAGTCTCATCAATCAGTACTATGTCATCCGCAAATAGCATACACCATGGCACCTCCTCCTGGGTAGACCGTGTCAGCTCATCCATTACTAAGGCATAAAGAAAAAGGCTCAACACAGATCCTTGATGAAGTCCCATCTTAACAGGAAAATACACTGGGTCTCCTCTCACCGTTCTTACCCGAGTTTTGGCTCCATCATACATGTCCTATACCACCCTAATATACACCATTGGAACACCTTTTGCCTCTAGACATCTCCATAGGACATCCCTCGGAACTTCATCACAGGCCTTCTGAAGGTTAATAAACACCATATAAAGGTCCCTCTTTCTCTCCCTATATTTCTCCATTAATCTCCGAACAAGATAGACCGCCCCCGCATGAATCCAAATTGATTCTCTAAAATAGACACTCCTTTTCTCACCCTCATCTCCACTACTCTCTCCCTGACCTTCATTGTATGGCTTAACAAGTTGATACCCTTATGATTGTTACAGTTTTAAGTATCACCCTTCTTCTTGTACAATGGAACCATTGTATTCCTCCTCCATTTATCGGGCATCTTAGCAGTCTTCATAATAGTATTAAACAACCTAGTCAACCACTCAATACCATCCTTGACCATGCTCTTCTAAAAATCCATCGCAATCTCATCGGGTGTGATCGTTCTCCCACTGTTCATCCTACTAATAGTATATCTAACCTCCTCAACTCTGAAACGCCTGCAATAACCAAAATCTCGATGACTATCGAATGCACCAAATCACCCAACTCAATCTCGCCATCCCCTTTTTCGTTTAAGAGTTTATGACATGTGTTTTTTGACATGTGTTTTTTCGTACATAGTCGCTCCATTTATTTCGATTTTTTTAATTTTCTTTCACCTTCTGTTCCCTTTGCAATATCTAGTTATTCTACTTATGGGTTGTTGAGTCGAGGGTTCACAGGAAACAACCTTTCTACTTCTTACGAGATAGTGGGAAAGTCTGCGCATATTTCTACCCTCCCCAGACCCCACTTGTGGGATTCAACTGGGTATGTTTTTGTTGTTGTAGTTTATGAAAGTAAGCTTGCCACCTTAGCTTAATCGAAGTCTCGTTCACCAACACCTCACTCTCCTCATCCTTAATGCACTTCACTTGGTCCAAGTCGCGAGCTTCTCTCTCTCGTGAGCCTATACAATCTCGTGTACCTGCCTTTTTCACCTAACTCAACATACAAGCGTTCAAATGTTGCTATCTTAGCCCTTGTCACTGCCATCTTCGCTTTTGTTTTCGCCATCTTATAGATATCCTTAAGCCTTCATTTTTCATCCTCATCGCTATACTCCAACCACTTTGTATAAGCAATCTTCTAAGCTTTCACTTTGCCTTGAACTTCTCCACTCACCACCAATCACCTTGACGTCCACCAAAGGTCCCTCTTGAAACTCTTAATATCTCGGTAGCTATTTTTCTAATGTAATCAGCCGTGGTGTCCCACATGGTGTCCACAAGAAATAACAGAAGATGAATTTTCATACAAATCAAATCGCATCCGAAATCAACGGTGTCTTCCTCCCTACCTTTGGCTTCCACTCACAAGTACGTTGGACATGCCAATACTTAATTCACTATTTACTAGAATGAAATTATTACAAATACCAACCATGCTAATGTCTCTGTTCACATGTCAAACCTGGAACCAAAGAACAACAGCCATTTTGTGTCAAGTAGCTGTCATATATGTTACTATAACCTCATCTAACATGTTTCTTATTAATGAAACTGAATCACATATGATGGGTTGCTTGAAACTAAAAGCAGCAAGAATGCACTCAATTGCTCATCCTCATCGTGCTTATCTTCATCTATTTTACAAGTCAGGACCATGAACAGCAAGATAATATTTAATGACCATTTTATACATTTTCAAAATATACTTCCTTTTGACCTCCTAAGAAATGCTCCTCATTTGACAAATGCTAAAAGCCTTTAACTGGTGCTTACAAGAAGAAGTTTATCACTTACGAGGACAAACAAGGGAATTATATAATTACAAGCTAACCTGTGAAGGGCCTTGATGCTTATCAGGATGCCACTTCAAAGCTGATAAACGGAAACTGCAAGGGATAATCATAGTGTCTACATTAGTCGTCAATATAATCGAGTATGGAAGCACAAAACTTCTAGAACTTACGCATTCTTGACATCCTCAATCTTCAGAGGACCTCTTGGGGGCAAACCAAGAATCGTTCTTTCAGAGTAAGACCCTACATTACATGATTCATAGTTGGATTCTGTATGTGTCTCATTTTCAGTTTCATTATCCCATCTGCAATACCTTTGTTCTGACCAGTCTGTTTCTTGTCTTCGGAAGAACATTTCTTCAAAAGTTGATGATTTACCAGGCCTAAAAGACCAACTGTACCACTTATTACCAAAAGTTGCTTCGAATACGGTTTCAGGATATTCATCGAAGAATTCACAAAATCTCACTCTCTTCATTTTTCCTAAAAACAAATAATTAACGGGTCAATGAAGGCTCCCTGCATCCTTCAGTAAGTATTGTGTCACCATCAGCAATGTGAGAATAGTATAAATTAACAATCAGAAAGCATAACAGAAGGTTATCTAAAGTTATGACATAAATAACTTTGTGACAGACATAACCAGTCCAATTTCCATTCTTTTAAAGAAGCATTAATTCAAGTGTTACTTTTGAGCAGCTCAAAGCCTTCCAATACAAACTTTGTGACAGACATAACAAGTCCAATTTCCATTCTTTTAAAGAAGCATTAATTCAAGTGTTAGTTTGAGCAGCTCAAAGCCTTCCAATACAACTCCTGCATTGAAAAATGCAAAGCAAGGCAGTTCATCCCATTTTAACTTTTTTTTTTCTTGAATCATTTTATTAGAATGATAGCAGCCAACTCACGGTCAATAAACCTTTTTATTTGGAAGACAAGCATTGCGTTCAATCTGAAAAGGCATTGGTCTTAGTATGTTGCCTAATAGGTACCTCAACTATCCACCTAGCTGGTGAGCAAAGGAGCTCATGAAATTACTATCCCAGCTCAAAAAAAGGACCTAAACAATTAGGCCACAACACCAAATTTCACTAGCAATATATGTTTCAGTTACGTCTGGAATTTCAGAATCTCTAGAAGGGGGCCAAAGGTTGAAACACACTGATATTTTTTCAGTGTGACATTAAGAATTTTCATTACAGTGCTAGTAAAAGCAGAGAATCCAATAGTGAAATGAGAGTACAAACTTACGCATTCTTCTCCTTGAGCGATCTCTACGACGAGCAGCGGACTTGTATTCACTTTTCTTCTCTGAACGATCATCCCAGTCCACATCCCATCTATCATTTATTGTTGAAGATCCAGTCTAGTAAATTATTCAACAAAAAAATAGCATACTGTCCATGAGTAGAATAAATTTTGAGGTAAGAAATGGTGAAGTAAGAATAGATTTTATTATAGAAAGAGAATTTGCATGCAATTGATCACGTACTAAAGTTCAGAAGCTGAATACATTATAGTATGTAGACTTTAAGCCAGAAGAGGTGGCATTCATGCCTTGAAGGCTTAGACCACAGAGGAAGTTAAACAGTATAAAGTTCAGAAGCTGAACACATTATAGTATGCAGACTTTAAGCCAGAAAAGGTGGCATTCATGCCTTGGAGGCTTAGACCACAGAGGAAGTTAAACAGTACACTACAGTAGACCATAACTTCCCATGAATGAAGAAACCAAGAACAGAGATAAAACGCAACATGGGAAAAAGGCAAAGCAAGTAAAGAACTAAGACAAAGTATACATGGGATGACATATAAGTGAGAATTTCATCACTGTTTGTGTTACATTGTTACTCCATCTTTTCCTTAATCCTTCTATATAGGTGATTTGTCTTACTACACTGAACTTGGTTTATCCTCATAAGACCTTTGATATCTTTATCGTTTGATCATTTTATGAGTAGATGCTACAATTGCAAAAATGAGGAGTTTCCACATAGATCTATCTTTTATCTGTAAGAGATTACTCATTCACCCAAAAGCAGACAGGGAACAAGTGAGGTTCCTTGAAAAGATTGAAGTTTCTGTGGCTGATTAGGACAGGTTCTTAGGTTATATGAACAGATCAAGCATCACATTTTCCCTTGGGTTGGGGGTGGGGTGGGGAAGCGGATACGTTCTAGAAGAAGAAAAGAGAAGAAATAAAAATAACACATAAGAATAGGTCTCGAACTTCTCCCTCAGTTCATTTGAAAATTACGTTAGTATTTCATGGAGATTATTGGGAAGAGAATGTGCAATGGTTGGGCTGCTTCTTGCTGGAGCTTTCTTTTGACAGTTGCGGAACCGCAGCACTGACACCTTTTTCTAAGATTGGCTGTTTGCTAGCTGGAGCTGATGTCACAAAGGAAGAGAAAACATTTTCTATAAATGGTTTTTGGCTCATGTTTGGAGTATATTGCTGGAAGGAAGTAGAATATACCAAGGGATTAAGGCTTAGTCATGGTGGTGCACCTACATTAGGGTGTTGGGAGTCTTATTAGTCAGTTTAGACCTTGAGCGTTGAAGAACCTCTAAGTTATTGAGTATTGGAAAGAAATCAATCCAAATGGTAAGAAATGGATAATCAAGATCGTTATAGTCGATCCAACAACACTTCAGTTGGTGTAAAGATATTTCTTCCTTATATGATGATGACATTATCTTCTTGGAAGAACTTCCGTTTTTTAGTTGATTATCTCAGTTGACTTTTTGCTTTGGTACATTTTTTGGAGGAACTGGTTCCTCTAATTCCACAGTGGGTAGTAAATAATAATTGTTTCTTTTGGACACCAGCGCATATGTGAATTCAACCTTGGTGATAAGCTAATGATATCACAAATTTTAAGGATCAATAAAATATAATCTATTAGCCTGCTTTGGGTAGAAGATGGAAATCATAGAAACTCCAATTGAGGAAGGACAGGAAACAGAAAAAAATAGCAGAGCTAATTTCAATTTTCCAAGATACAAAAATGGCATTGCGTTCAATGACTGAGGTCAGCTATAGCAATCTAGGATGTATTCATGTCATTTTGGAAGATGTCCTCTTTGATAAATGTAGCATTTGGTTATTTTCACATGCTCAATGTTGTGGATGCATGAAACTAATAAATTAAGTATTTAATTATATATTTAGTAGCTTTTTTTATTATTCTAGAAAAGAATCACTTGGTGGCAGGCTGACTCTGAGCAAGTCAGTTTTAGATGGGCAACCTACCTACATGATGAGTCTATTTCCAATACCCAAGAGCACTGAGAAAAGAATCAACAGAACGAGAAGATCCTTCATTTGGCAAGGAAACAAAGAAAAGAGAGGCTACAACTTGGTGAAATGGGAGATACTCACTTTGAGCAGAAAACAAGGTGGCCTTGGCATGACAAAGCTTAGCATTCAGAATAATTGCTTGCTACAGAAATGGATATGGAGATTTTGTACTGAAGATAGAGCCCTATGGAGAAGATTCATAGCAGGGAGATATGGCTTGTTTAGCCAATGGACTACTGAGGAGGTGATGGGGCCGTTTGGATGCAGTGTGTCTTTTAGAAGGTTGTGGCCACATTTCAATAACAATATCTATATTAGTGTAGGCAATGGCCTGAAAACAGACTTCTGGAATGAAATCTGGAAAGGGGAGGATAGCTTGAGGAACTTATTCCCAAATCTCTACACCCTGAGCTTACAAAGATCTACTACTGTCGCTCAAGTGTGGAGCCAACAAGGATGGAATTTAGTGTTCAGGAGGGCTCTGAGACTGGGAAATTGAGGATGTGGCCAGGCTACTAGATATGCTAAACAGTCCGCCAGACATATCTCAAAGAACAGACAAACCAATCTGGAAGCTACATAGCGAAGGAATGTACACAGTTAAATCTTGCTACCAGAGGATAATTGTTAATCAGACAATGACTAACAAGTGGCCTTGGAAGCTAGTGTGGAATACAAGAAGCCCATTAAAAGTAGCATGTTTTTCCTGGTTGGTCATAAGAAAAGCTTGCCTTACCCATGAGGCATTACAAAAAAGGGGGATGCAGTTATGCTCAAGATGCTTTATATGTGAGCAGAAATCAGAAGTAAATAATCATTTATTCATTCACTGTAAAACAGCTTCAGAATTGTGGAACATGATTTTGCGTATACTAGGGGTCAACTGGGTAATGCCAAAGATAACCATGGAGCTCCTTAGTAGCAAGACAGGAATTGGCAATAGAGGGAAAACTGAAGATTGGTGGAAGACTATCCCAGCATGTATATGGTGGATTTTATGGAAAGAAAGGAACGCTAGGTGTTTTGAAGGGCAAAAGGATAGTTTTCAAAAGATAAAAATGAAATGCTCAAGTCTTTTGTTTTTCTGGTATAAGCAAGATCTGGTAGGGGAAAGCATAGAGATAGTCAATTTTATAGGAAACTCGTAATGCTGTATATCTTTGTGAGGGTGTGCCCACCACCCTGTGGGATTTGGATGATGAATTACTTGTGAATTCAAAGTTACCCTTATCTCAAAAAAAAAAGGGGTTTCCAACTAGTTGTAGTTATTAGTTTGGAATAGGATTTAGGTTTCCTACTTTCATAAGGATTAAACTTCCTTTTGTTGTTATAAGACTCCTATTTAAAGGGGTTTCTGAGGAATAAATCAGTAAGTCATATTTTAGCAAAAAGCAAGAGATCGGAGTTCTCTGTTCCATTGAATTCTAAGGTTTCAGTCTCCCTTCAACGAGCTGAATTTTATATACAAAAATAGGTCGAAAACACTGATGGACTCTAAACTTGCAACCATGGAACGCCTCGGCGAAAGAATTGTCCAAGTCATTCAAGAACAACTTTCTAGCTTGGGAATGGGCACCACAAAACCAGCAGTCCACGAGACTGAGTCCAGCAGTGTCCCAGCAACAGGTAGATCAACAAATCCTGCTACTAGAGGCAATATGCTACCTATTCAACTGGCTGATCAGAATCATCAAACTAGTGGCAATTCCCATTCGACAATACCAAGGTATGCGAGGATGGATTTTCCTACTTATGATGGCACCAACGACCCATTAATTTGGGCAAATCGTTGCGAGCAATTTTTTGAAAATCAACATACAACATATGTAGAAAAGGTTGGGGAAGTTGTGTTTCACTTGTTGGGAGAAGCACAATTATGATATTATCAACTTAAACGAGCAAAGGGCCCAATAAGTTGGGAAGACTTTCAGAAACAATGTTTCGAGCGATTCGGTCCTCATGAAAACAGCAACCCAGTGGGTGAATTGGCTACACTTCGACAAAATAGTACAGTTCAAATTTATCAACGCCAATTTAAAGAATTGGCTAGGGCTAATGAGCTTATTCTAGAACACTTGCACGTGGGAATATTTATGGCAGGCTTGGATGATTCAATCAAATTGGATGTGTAGTTGCTCAAACCACGACAAACTCAGCAAAACTTGCTGCTAGTTTAGTCAGTTCAATTACATCGACTAATGCCCAACCCAGCAACCAAATCCCTTCTGTCAAGCGATTAACTCGCACAGAAATGGCAGAGAGAAGAGCTAAGGGATTATGCTATAATTGTGATGAACAATATTCAACCACTCACTAGTGCAAACGACTTTTCTATCTAGAATTGGATGATTTAGCTGACAACACTATCCCAGAAGTTCTCGATGATGCCGTGAAATTCGAGCTTGAGGACAAACTCTTTCAACCTAAGGGGGGTAATGTTGTGGATGCATGAAACCAATAAATTAAGTATTTAATTATATATTAGTAGCTTTTTTTATTATTCTAAAAAAGAATTTATGTTTCATAGCTCCATAAGGATTAGGTTTAGTTATAGTTATTAGTTTGGAATGGGACTTAGGTTCCCTACGAGCTATAGTTATTAATTTGGAATAAGATTTAGGTTTCTTACTTTCATAAGGATTAAACTACCTATTTAAAGGGGGTTCTGAGGGATACATCAGTTAGTCATATTTTAGCAAAAAGCAAGAGATCAGAGTTCTCTCTTCCATTAAATTCTAAGGTTTCAGTCTCCCTTCAACAAGCTGAATTTAATATACGAAAATAGGTCGATCTAGGAATTCGAACAAAGGCAAGGGAAAGTTGAAGTCAATTGATTTAGATTTTCCTGTTCATCATCCAGTGACTTAATCCTTCTCTAAAAATCCTAATACTCAATATATCTTTTCAACAGAAAAATAAGAAACACTAGCAGGGAAAAATGAGTGTGTAAGTCGTCCCATTTGCAAGTATTTTGACTTTTACTTCATATACCTTCCAAGTCTTCAACTACCAAGTAAATATAACTATCAACCCTCAATACTCAAAATGATTATCAGAATGACACCCTGTACCACTTCTATTGTTGCCTCAGGTCACCTACCTTATGTCCAACCAAATATGGGAATAATTCAGGAAACAAACTAATCCAAAGAAATTATTTGAAATGAAAAACATTTCGTGTCACTCCATAATAAGAAAGAAAACCCTTATCAAAGACAGTAATAGTTGATCAATTATAACGAAGATTAATATTTACCATATCTATTTAAGGAAAAAAGGTTAAATATTTACCTCAAAAGAGTTTCCAGATGCCCCATAGAAGAGAAGATTTTTCAAAGCTTTTTTTGAGTCAGCACGCTTTTGACGTGTTACATATCTGGTATAATCCTGAAAATAAAGAAAATGCTAGATGATAAATAAGAAAACGAGGAGGACAAGAGAAGTTAATAGATGTATTACATGGAAAGAAAAAGAAAATTTTCGGAAACAGAATACATAACTGACCAGAGAAAAGCAAGTGAAGAAACTCATGAGGATATCTCTAATCCTTACCAATTTCACACACTGTATGATAAAGATATTTACCTTAGGTGGCTGCTGGCTTCCTCTAAAATCCTGCAGGAACAATTTATGAAAGTCACATGCAAACTGTAGAAGGACATCGCTTGAACTTTAAAGTAACAAGCATGAAAATACATTGTGAATGAGAAGAGAATACTAAAAATGAGCGCAGAAACACAATAAATTTATTATTTTTACCAGTTTTGATGAACGGGAGTATTGGAACTCTTATAAGGGATCATACTGACACTATATATACAAGCAACTATAGAACAAACCACCTCCCCCCACACAAAGAAACATAGAGGAAGAAGCATACTCATTTCTCGGTGTAATTTTAAGCAATCCTTTTATAAATCCACTACACCTACCAAGGCACAATTTCATGGAACCCCAATAGATGTTTTAAATTGGACATAAGGACTCCAATCCTTATCTTCTTTACTAAGCAAAAGCATATAGCACATTTAATTCAAGAAGGGCATGGTGAACTGGCACCAAGATTTCACCATGTACAAACAAGAGACGTGAGATTTTGGCAGCAATTAACCAGCTAAAAGGGTGATTGGCTTGATGCATATCTCTGTTTTCTAAAACTCATACTACATGCCGCTAGCCTGATACTGGGAAAATACTATGACTAAAACCTTTGATTTGTTCACCAATTCCTGCTTTCCAATAATGAACTGACCCCTAGAAATGGGTAAACACTCTAAAACAGATTAGTCAACTTAAGTGGCAACCAAAACATTCTCCGCTTTTAAATTGTCCTATTGGAAACAATAAGAGGTGCTGACTATATTTCTGTTATGCATCATTGCCTGAGCAATTTTAGTAACTAAGGTGAGATGACATCATTCAGTGTCCTCCAGAAATTCACCAATACTGAAAGAAATCAAAAGAAAATTACGAGCAAGCCTCCGTGTGCTTATAAAGGATCTTTTTTCACCAATTCAGGGCGTGAAGAGTTGCCATTGACCAAAAGGACCAGATCGTCTATACCATGATAAATTGACAGCAGCAGCCTTGCTTTTGATAACCAAAAACATAAGCCTTGTTGACTTAAGAGAAGAGAAATAAGAAGATTCAGAGACCATCCCCAAAGCCTCTTTTACTAATTTCTAAATTGTGGAGGAGATACATTTTAAGCAGATAGACCTCCATATAGTTGCTCGCACGTAAAGGGCTTGACCGTTGGTCATGGAATAGAATCAAACAATTATTATCTACAAGAAAATCAACTAGAACCATCTAGGTAGAGATTTAATGGCTAAGTGCAAGCGTGGATGTTGGCTTTAAGATATGATTTCGACTGAATCAGTAACTTTCGCGTAAACATTATATGTGTTACGAAATCCACTAAAAATGTACAAGAACTAATTTCAGAACTACTTAGCACTTGTGTCCATTGTCCTACAATCCAGTGTCCATAAAATTCAAATTCTTGGATTCTCCTCTAGCTAAGAGGTGTGGGTAAGAAGAAAAGGCATATGTAGCACATCAAATACTGAACTATTTCAAATTTATTATCTGCTTTTACAGACAAAAGTTTCAGATCCTACTCAAGTCATTCCAAAAAACACTTTGAAGACAAGAAAAACTTAGTTAACTGCTTCCACTGTTAACTCTCAAGTCATCTTAAGATGCTTTTACTTGAAATAAGACTGTTTAATTTGCACATTTCCTAGCTCTAAACCTGTTAAGAGGTAAAAGCTTATTCTCTCTCCAAAACTTCTGAATACAGGTTATCTAAACTAAAAATGGGGAAAAAGCACACATAGGTTGAAAGGGTTACAGTCTTTTGCAGATGAAGATTTACAAGCACCGATGACACTGTCTGTGAAAGTGTTGAAATACTCACCCTGAAATCTCAGTCACATGATCTTAGGGAAAGCATAAAATGCAAAACAGCTAAACTAAATGACCTCAAGCACCTCTTGAGAATGATCATTGCACTTCCCAGATAAAAAAATAGCAAAATGCACATACTATAGAACAATAGAACATTGCACAAATTAGCACAACCAGTTACTTCTTCCAATCAAGGGATAAGGACAAGATAGAAATGACTGCAAATTAATCGTCTGCGATTTAGTAATTCATGAATCATTGAGCTAACAAAAAGAAAAGAGCTTCCTACGAAACAATTAAGAAAGTGAAACCAACAAGTTATTCCCTTTTCACGATTTTGAAACGTGTATATCGTCTTTCCTCAATTAGGTTTGACCAACGGAGAACAAAGATCAAACCTACTTCTTCCCTCACATTATACTCCAATTATAGAAACTTCAATCAATAGGCTACTTTAAGTATATTTATGAAGCTAGAACAATTCAAATAAGCAAATACTTGTACAGCTATTACAACAACAAGAAAGTTTATTTTGTTGCCATCAAGACAAAAGAAACACGGCGATTTCTTCCAATCTGTCCTAGTCTTGGTGGACAGAGTTACCTTATCTCATGGGAGCAAAAGCTGGCTGGAACACCGTGGATATCAAAAAAAAAAAAGTTTATTTTTGCAGCTACTAGTCGACAACAATCAAAGATCAACTCTTTATCCATTAGAGTCACATATGTAAATTGAATAACAATTACAGAGCCTACAAACTAAACAAAGAAACCTCAATTTCTGGATTTTCTTTCATTGTTCTTTGCAAAAACAAGAAAACTCACCGAATTCCACTTGTTTTTCCATTTCTGAGAGCAAAGTGAGGTAGAATGGAAAGAAGCAAAATGGGTATTTGGTGATTGTGTAGAAGCTACAATTCTTGTGGATTCAATAAGCGAATTCTTCAAGATCAAAATGTTACGCCATTTGGGTATTACTTGCATTTTCTTCAAATTTTGAAAACGACCCAAATTTGAAATATAAAAGGTAAATAAAAAAGCTATCCTTTTTCGAATTTTTTGTACAAAGACTGAATCATCAATGGTGTTTTTAGTTGCTTACAAGGAAGGAAGGAGCTCTTTTTTGGGGAAAGCAACGTAGTGTACACAACATCGAACCATGTTTGACGCTTGACCTTAAAAACATGGGCTTTATACATTGGGCTTTGAGATATGGACATTGGGCATGTGATATATGGGCCTAAACCACATTTCTTTTAGGGGCAAGTGCACACGTACCCGAGTCGAAATTCATAAATTTTTAGAAGAATTTTCATAAATAGCTATATTTTTGGACCATAATTATGAATAATAGCTATAACTTGTATAATGACAATTCATAGCAAGAGTTTTAGAGTCGAGAGAGACGAGCGAGATCAAGAAAGATAAAGGAGTGAGGCGAGCGAGATTGTGAGAGATAACGGAAAATGACGAGCAAATTATATCTCATCTTAATTGAATCTGAGAGACATGGAGCATAGATACACACAAATATACATAAGTTTCTCTCTCTCCCAAATCTTGCTCCAAATCTAGTAACTTATAAATAGACGAATACATTTTATAAAAATTTATCTTTTTTTTAGAAAATTTTTCATAAGTAGCTTAGGCTTGAAACTCAATATGATCAAATAGCTATATTTTACATAATTAAATAATATAAACCTCGGCTATGTGACCTGGAGAGGAGGAGAAAGGCGAGCGAGATCGAGAGAGGGAGGAAAGAGGCGAGCGAGAGTGGAGAAAGGCGAATTGTATATCTATATTTATCGAATTAATTATGTATATCTATCCAAATAATTTTATATATGTAGTTAGTATACATTTGTAATTATACATCTGCAATAAATTTTAGACAGAGAGGCGAGAGAGAGGAAGAGGGGAAGAGAGGAGAGAAAATAGCAATAAAACCCTATTTATAGCTATAAATTGTAATTTTTTGCAAACTATAGTTGTGTAATGTAAATATATATCATATGTTTGCCTAATTATGTTAGTTTTTCTTCTTCTTTTTTTAATCAAAGTTTCATTTTTGTTATTATTGTATACATTCTTAGATAAATTGATTTTGTTTCATGTCTTTATTTAAGGAAAGGATCTTAATGCCTAAAGTTTATATTAGATATAAGTAAATACCAAACATAAAATTCTGACAAAAGACTATAAAAAATTATTTATAAAAATTGATACATTGCAGGTATATAATTATAAAAATTGATTATTCTATGGTTTGTTTTA
This sequence comes from Solanum rostratum, assembly GCA_029948455.1. Lineage (NCBI taxonomy): Eukaryota > Viridiplantae > Streptophyta > Magnoliopsida > Solanales > Solanaceae > Solanum > Solanum rostratum. The sequence goes on along the minus strand of CM057053.1, from coordinate 6,557,001 downwards.
CTATTTATTTTTTAAAATTTAAAATCAAATCAAATAAAATAAAAAAAAACATTAATTTATTTAATCATATAATTTAATTTCAGATTTGGATTGATTTAAAATAAAGCAGAACATTGTGGTAAAATAAATAAATAAATATCACACTTTACAATTAATTATCTTTTCTATTTCTAAATTTCCACAGTTAACGTAAACTCAAGTTCTGTAAATTAAATGTGAGCTGACACTTTCAGAATTCATAGCTTGAACGTATGAAAAAAAATGCTAATGCACATTAATATAATTTTTAATGTGCATTAAGATTTTAAAAATTCATATTAACTTTTAAAAAGTGCAATATGATAATTAAAATGGGACAGAAAAAAAATATATTTGTGCAAAAAGAGTGTTTAGTTAAGATAAGTAAATGCATGATAGGTGTTTATAGAATATTACTTTTATTGTTGTTAGGTTTCTTTTAGGTATAAAAATTACTATATCAGCTAATTATGAAATAATTAATATACCCTTCATCGTCCCACTTATATAAGTTGTTAACAATCCAAACAAGTCAAATTGACCTAATCAAAGAAACCATAATTAGGGGTTATTTCGATGATATAAGATCAGATTGATATGAAGTTAAAGTTTTGTTTGAATATATAATTTAAATTTTTAAAGTTTTAATTTTTTTTATAAATATGAAAATTCCACAAGTTACGAAAATTGTTGAAATTTTTCTAATTCTTATAGAATCTTACCATATAAGTAAATCATAATTCAACGAGAAGATATCAAAATATCTCAAGGCTTTGTATTGATGATCACGTATCTCTATTACCTTATATAAATGAATATTTGTGATTAGAAGCTTTCAAATTACATAGAATGGTATAAAGATTCATAAGTCAACAATAGTAGTAACTAATTATTCTTTAATATAATCTTTCACATCATATGGACAATCTCTTCTGTCCGAAAGTTACGAATTTATATTTTACTTATGATTTATATCATAAAACTATATGTTAATTTCTCATAAAATACAATTTCCTAGAATAATAAAAAATTCTATCATAAAAAAAGGAATTTTCGCATATCTCAAAAATATCTTAATATGTTCCATAGTTATAGTTTAAGTACTTACATTTTGTAACTATAGTTATAACTACATTTGTATAATCCACGCAATATTTATATACGTTTGTATAATTCACTATACAATCACTACTTTTTGTATAGCCTTTGTATCTTTAGCTATATAATTCGTGCACAACATTTGTATAATTCGCTATACAATTTGTAGTGTTTCTATGTTTTACTATACAATTTGATTCGCGCACAACTTTGGTGTAAATCAAACGAATTATACAAAACTTAAACTGTAATTACAGCTAGATGTTTGCTGCGAGCCGTAATTAATTCAAACTATAGCTACGTTGGTTTATCAACTAGTATAAATTTACTTACCCGCATAATTTTTCCAAAAAAAGAACACGACGTATTAACATCAATAAATTTAAACAACATATCATCTATAGAATCATATTTTGAACTTTAAATTAAGAGAAAGATACGACCACTAATTAAAACCAACTTGAGTGATCATATGAACTTGTCCTTTGAGTGGAACTTACTTGTATTTTTGTAATATTATCATAACAATAAATTGATGTTGACCCAACAAGACACAAATAAACCGTAAAGAAATCTACAAGAAAAACAAAATTGCAATTTCTTACAACTTAACAACCCCTATAAAGGTCATTTCTTCCAACAATTAATGGACTCTATATACACCTACCTACATACATGTTTAGAGATAGATGTCACGCAAACTCTTTCTTGTCTACTTTATTTTTGGAGGGTTTCTCGCCTTCCGTTCAGATTCGTGTCGAAAAGTCTTAAATTAGGGTGAGATGTTTTCTAATAAATTCATATTCAGTAATATTTAAATTTAAAAAATCTTTACTTAAGAATGACAGAATATTCACGATTTTATCATAACCCTACATTTAAGACTCTGCAGATCCACTCTTTTTTCTATTCAAGGATCAGCACCCTGACTTCGTGTTTTCACATCGAAAATCATTTGCAGATGATGAGATATCAAAGGGGCTTCTTACTTTCCAAACAGATCCTCCTACATCTATATATAAATGCTAGTTATCAAGAATACGCAAGAAAAGCACTTCGAATTGTTGGTTCTTGTTCTCATATCCATCAGGGGTCAAATTCGAGATCTCTAATTAAGAATGAATAGAATTTATTTATGACTTCAATCATAACCTTAGTTGGTTCTTGTCCTCATATTCAGAAAATTCTCGAATTCAAAATCTCTAATTAAGAATGAATGAACATTTAGGATTTCAATTCATCGTAACGCTGGTTGATCCTTGTCCTTATATCCAACACGAAAGTTCAAATTTGAAATCTCTAATTAAGAACAAAGAAATATTTACCGACTTCATCATGATCATGGTTGGTACTTGTCCTCATATCTCGACATCTTTTTTCTATAACTAGTGAGTTATTGTCTCAAGCTTGCAACACTAAAGTTATTTATCTCTTTTTGCCCTCATAACATGGCTATTGACACAAACATTAATTGTAGTTATTAAAGTTCCGTTGGTGTATTTCCTCAATTAATAACGATATTATGGGCATAAATAATACAAACCAAAAAACAAAAACTTTAGTTTCAGATTTTACATTCGGCCAATCTGAATTAATCAAGTCAGTGATCTTTGACGCGTAAAGATAACAAGAAATGGACGTACAAAATGCGTAACTTAACACATGCAATTGTAAGAAGTAAATTGGTTATTGAGTCGAGATAGAAAACTCTTGTTTGGTCCAAAACAACACGTATAAACATATTATAATCCTAAATTAAGGTTAATTCCAAACTTTAATTATGAAAGTGACATTTGATATTTTATTAAGAGACAAGTACTATAAATTGGTGGGACATGTGATTACCTTTTTTCTGCCTACATAAAGTATGATGAAAAAATATATATATACATGAGCATGTTAATTGATTTTAATTAAAACCAATAAAGAGAGAGTGAAAGGAAGAATTATAAGCACAAAAAAGTTTGTGCTATATTAATTAAGTCTTTCATTCTCTCTAATCATGGAAATTATGAAAACAGTAATATTAATGGTGCTAAGTCAAATTGCATCTGGAAGTGTTAACATTTTTTATAAAATTGCTGTTGCTGAGGGAATGAAAGTACAAATTATGGTGTTCTACAGATTGGTTTTTGCTACTGCTTTCATGGTTCCTCTTGCTTTCATTATGGAAAGGTTAATCTTCAATTATTTAAATTTTAGAATTGTTAATCGTGGCGTTTTATTTATTTTTTAACTAGAGAGAATCATTTGACATGTAACAATGTTGAAGTATAACCGTTTGATCCCTTGCTCTAAAGTTTGAGCATTGCCGTTTAGGCCCACAGTCATCACTAGGGTTCTTTGCACGAGGATCCTTGTGTCCCGACCCTTGATCAGATAAAGTTGTCTAAATACACTTAATGAGCTTTTATATATATATATATTTATTGTAATTTTTTTGCATGCAGAAAAAGAAGACCAAGATTTACCTGGACAGTACTGTTACAAGGTGTCATCAATGGATTACTGGGGTGAGAATCATGGCCAAATAATGAAATCATTTTCAATTATGTTAATGTATGATTTTAAAAAAAATTATTCAAAGATAAATAAATAAAAACCAAGTACTTTTAAAAACAAAATAAAAATGGGAATAATTAGGGTGTATTTATTTAAAACAGGGCAGCACTTGGAAGCAACTTATATGCAGAGAGTTTGATTTTCACAACAGCAACATTTTCATCAGCTATGTCTAACCTCACTCCTGCAGTTACATTAGTTTTGGCTGTACTTATAAGGTCAGTAATTCATTTCTTCGAAATCAATTTGGAATATGAGTTCGAGTCACTAAGGAAGCAAAATGACAGAGTGTCTTGGAGGTGAACCCGAGGTGACAAACATTTCTGTTGCTCCAAGACACTCCTTCTCTTTCCTTGATATGATTTGATGGTGTGATCAAACAATTGTTTTGGACATGATATTGACAGGATGGAAAGATTGGACATCCATAGATTAGCAGGACAAGCAAAGTTGTTAGGAACTTTATTAGGCATTGGAGGAGCATTGGTATTGAATCTTTACAAAGGAATGAAGATCACATTGCCATCTATGAATATCCATTTGCTTCACAATGCAAATGATACAGCAACGGCAACACAACATGCAGCCAACAGTAATATTTGGGGCTCAATACTTGCATTTTCGAGCTGTGCTTCGTATGCATCTTGGTTGATCTTTCAGGTCAAATATTTTTGCCCTTAATTGGTGTTGCGTGTTTGGTATGACGGAGGTCATTTTCGATTGAGATTGTTCATCGAAAATGAATCTGGTCATACCATATATACTCTAAATGTTTTTGGGACTATGGTCATTTTCTTGATACAATGTACTATTTTCTTGACAACAGGGTAGGATGAGGCAGAGGTACCCTATGTACTCAAACACTGCCTTGATGTGCTTTTGTGGGGCAATCCAAGCAGGCATCTATGCTTTTATTAGGGAAAGGGATGCATCTGCCTGGAAACTTGGCTGGAACATCAGACTTTTCACTCCTGCTTATTCTGTACGTCCCTGGTTTTCTCTTTTCTTTCTTCTTTTATAACCGAGAAATCCCCTGTGGCTAGTGGATACAAAATCAGTGCACCATGTGTTGCATCCTTACCACTAGACCAAACCCCTGGGAGTATTGTATGTTCTAATTGGTTCAAAGTTGTTGCAGGGCATTGTTTCTTCAGGATTAGGAGTAACCATAATAGCATGGTGCACAAAAGAAAAAGGGCCTCTCTATGTCTCATCGTTCTACCCATTAGCACTTATCTTTGTAGCAATAGTTGGTACAATTGTCCTTCCAGAGGACCTGTACCTTGGAAGGTTAGAATCTACCTCATGACTGTTCAACTGCAATAAAATTTAATTCAAGAACTAATGACATCTGCTTATGATAACAGCATAATAGGGTCAATATTCATCGTTATTGGTTTATACGTCATGTTATGGGGGACAGCCAGACAGAATCCAACAGCAGTAGCTGAAGCTGAAGCCTTAAAATGTAAGGACAATGGAGTCATTGAGATCATTTCATATGCTGGTATAAATCAGGCTACTGCTGCAGTAGTCCCGGAATTCGAAACTGATGATGAAATTATTCCAACATCAGCTACAGCTCATCAGGAACCATAACTGGAAGAAACCAACTCATATATTGATAAATGTTCAGCAGTTAATTACTTTAGTTCCACTTTTACTGATTTAATTCAAATAGAACTCAAGAATTTGTTGATTGCAGTATATAACAAATATCAGCGAATAAAGAACTAGAAAAATTGTGAAGAACATATAGACTCATATTGCAAGAAGCTAATGAGAAAAAGTATGTTTAAACATGCCAATAATGAACGAAATGAAATATAATGTGTAACAGAACTCAAAACAAAGATGAGTATATGACAATCAACAAATAAAAGATTAAATCTTTACTCTCATCACAACTTTCTCAATCAACAAATAAATCATTTCCACGCATGCCACCATGTAAATCTTCAAGCAACTAAGGAAGCATAGTTTCGCATTTCAAAATCTTTCGCATTATGGTTCAATTAACCTACCAAGACTAGCTCGACTTGTTTTCTTCTATTACAGTTACCTTTGGAGCATCTTCTGCTTTTGTCTCCACGGGAGTTGCAGCTGGTGCCTCTTCTATTTTCTTCTCTGCAGGAGTCTCTACTGCCGGTTTTACTTCCTCTACTTCTTTCTCGGCAGGAGTCTTAGGCTCTGATTTCACTTCCTCTATCTTCTTCTCCTCGGAAGCCTCCACCTTGGGGGCCTCAGCTGTAATTGAGGCAACTTCCGGTGCTTTTTCTATCTCCGACGTTACAGGAGCATCAACAACCTTCTCAACATCTTCTGGCTTGGCTTCTGATGGTGTGATCTGAGATGCCTCCTCTTTTACTTGCTCTGATCCCTTACCTTCTTCATTCTGCGATAAAGAAATGGAACATACCAGAAGTTAGTCAAACGGTAACAAATTATATCAATTCAATGAACTCCTTCTTGTTCTTTGTAGCAAAGCCATTATCTTTTTATGGTACCTATTGTGAACGAACATAGAATTTCCTTTTCTGTTAAGAGTTAATGACTAGTCAATGTCATTTAAGCTGGCAATTTGAATGGTTTAATAAAAAACTCTTCTTTCTGCATTTTTGTCCAACAAGTCTGTCATCTTATGAACTAAAAACGTGACTATTTCATTCTTTCCATGTACCATGGTACCATATTTGGCATAGATTTTTGATGTAGAAACTTAAATCTTAAAAATTTGAGTTTTTGAAGTTGTGTTTGCACATGTATTTTATTTAGAAAAAGTTTGAGGTTTTATGAAGAGAAGTACCAAAAATTGGTCTGAGCAAGCTAGCCTTCTGAAAATCAGATTTTGAGTCAAATTTCATGGCCACACAAAAATTTGAAGATAAATTTTTAAAATTTACTCCCAAACACTAGCCAAAGGTATATTGTTAACATACTAAGAAAAGAGAAATGGGGGGAAAACTAGATTGGAGAATATGTTTTTTCCTTTTTCTGTTTGACTTAAGAAAAAAAGTTAGGTGAAAAGGAGATATTTTCTTTGTTTTCTATCAAGGAGATTTCCCACTTTGATTTTTTTTTCCCTTTTCTAAAGGAAAAAACAAACAGGAGCAGAGGAATCTGTAGTAACTTTTTTATTCCATTCTCTTCCTTTTTGTAATCTTTGAAGATATAATTTGTTTGTCTATTTTTAATATAAAATTTTAAAAAGTGAAGAAAATTTTAGATTTTTGTGCTCTTAAACTAAAAATATATAAAATATAATAAAATGTTTTTTTTATTTTACAGTCTTAAACATGTCGAGTTGAAAGTTGAAATTAAAGAGTTATTGAAAGAGGAAGAATTATTCTTTTTTAAATGAACTTAAAAAAATAAAAATAAACCAATTGAAACAGAAAGTATTTACATTACACAATCTCGAAAACCACTATTTTAAAAGTGAAAATATTATTGTATACTATTTTCAAGCAAAAACTACTCTAAGTAATTAAAAGTTGAACATTGTTTATTCAACTACACATCCCAAAACTATGTTGCTCACAATCTTTTTTAAATAGAACAATTTGCACAGAATTATCAAAGGTACATATTGAATCCTTTAAAAATAGTACATTTTTAAAAAATCTAATTAAGATGCAGCAATCTTAGGTGTATGTTGCATCCTTTAAAAGATATACGTTTTCGAAGAAGCTAATACAAATACAACAATATTATTGAAGAATCGGAGTAACATTGACTCTAGCCCTAAAGGCAGAGTCACTAAAAGAAAAGGAGTTAACATAGTACATGAAAATCAATGAAATAAAAAGGCAGACAAGACTGTAATAATAACAGTGTAACCAGAAATGAAAAAAACAAAGGACAAACAAACAAGTTAGTGGTCCATTACTAAGAAAGCAAGACCATGTTTGGCTGTCAACAACCAAGAAACCAAACATCATTACCAAGAATCTTTTAGACCACAGATATAACAATTAAAAAATAAACAATTTTACCACCAAAGCAAGTGATGTTTTGATTTCAGGATTAAGGGTAACTTTTAGTAATAAAGATAAAAGAATGCCAACAAAAAGTAGTACTAAATAAAGGGATTGGACCATATAATAATTATGATGACAGTACACATTCATGTATCAAAAATAATTACATGTTGGTATAATTTATTAACATTCATTAGGTCTAGAAGTGACATTTATATCTTGATTAATAACCTATAACTTTTTGCTTTCTGCTAGGTATTAATGTACATCATCAACATTCCAATAACATAATCCATTATTTTCAACAATCAAGAATAAAAAATAAGCAGCAAAATAACTAATTAATAAAATAATTAATCTGACTTTTCTTGGTTTCTAATAGTCAATAAGGTGGACAATCGTTGATCCAATAAAATTATTCAGTGCTAAACATAGAAAAAAGAAAAATTTAGCAGCAAAATACCTTCTCTTAAGAAAAAACATAGACAGTTTCTTTTTCCTTAACATAATTCGACAACTATACTTATAAGTAATTTTTTTAAAAAAAATTGTTTATTTCCTAAATCATAAATAGGAAGAAGAAAATGAGTAATATTTTATTTTTCGTAGACTTCAATATTAAGTAAATTAAATAAATCTTAATAATTCAGTTGATTGATTATTAGCTTAGGTGACTCGAATATTTCTTACTTTATAATCTGCTTGTTCATTTTCACATCTCCTATCTCCAATCATTTTTTAAAAATAATATGAAGCTATTTCTAAAAAATATACAACAGATTCAGAGCAAAATTATTTTTTTCTTTTTTCGATTAACTAGAGAAATCAACTATTCGAAAAAAGAAAAAAGAAAATGTAAAATATTTATTTTTCAAAAAAAAAAATTAATAGATTAAAAAAATCAACAGAATAAACAGAGAGTACGATCGAAAACGGCCAAAAAAAAGACATTAAATTTCTATTTCTACAAATAAAAACAAATATTAATCCAGAAAAATAAATATAAAAGTACAAAAATTAATTTTTTTTGAAAAATGAAAATTACCTCCTTGAACAAGTTAGAGAGAGATCGGTGTTTTTCAGCATCATCATCAGCCGTAGCACCGCCTTCTGCTTCCTTCTTCGCTTCTTCTTCCGCCACAACCACCACATCCTTGGGGGCGACGCCTACTTCCGCCGTATCCTTCGCGGCGACGATTACTTCCGCCGCATCCTTCGCTGCGATTTCCGTCGCCGGAACATTTTCCGGTGCGGCTTCCGGCGTTTCTCCTTTCAAATCCTTTGGCTTCGTTGCACAGGCTCCCATAATTTTTTTTCCTTTTTTGTTTGATTCCTTTTTTTTTTAAGGGTTTTTGATTATGGAAAGGAAGAGACCGGAGAAATTGTATGTGGGAAGAGAGAGACTTATATATATATAGGTGGCGGGAAGGAAAGTGAGATTTTATTTACTATTTAAAAATTTATTTATTTACTTTTTTATTAGATTACGATTTTATTTGAAAAGGAAACAAATATAATACAAAATGTGTGTGTATATTTAATATTGTTTACCAGTATTCTAAAATATATTCTTTTAATCATATTTTTAATATAAGAAGGATTACTATCTTATCGTATATTTTTTTAATTTTTTAATATTTAAATTTTAACAATTTAATGTAATTTAATTTAATTTTTAAAATTAATTAAATTAATTCTCGTGAAGTAAAATGTGTCAGATAAAAATAAATAAATAAATAATTATCTAATATTCCACCAAATATTATATAATAACAAACAAACAATAATATATCCTAGTAAATACCACATGTGGAGGTTTGAGAGTTATAAGAGCAGGGTATATTAAAAGTGATTTTTATTTTTGTTTTTAAAAAAAATAAATTTGAAAAATTATTTTGTTTAATGAATGAAAATAATGTTATAAAGTTTTAGAGCAAAGTATATCTTGCTAGTGTCTAGAGAAAAGGGAAGGTTAGATTTTTTTTTTACGTGTTTTTTGACGTATGCCTTATGTTTTATTAAAAGAAATTATATATAAGAAATATATACTAATAATCTAAAAATAGCAATTTAATGTTAAGATAAATATTATAATTATTTAAATAATAAAAATTTTATATGCGAAGATTAGAAAGTTATTTTGAAAAATGTGAACCACTTTTAAAATTATTTTTAATCCTTTTATTTATTTCTTTTATTTACCTCGTATTGTCATTACAACTTTTTTAAAAGTGAGCTAAATACATACCAAAAAACAAAATGTGAATTTTTCTAATGCCAAATTTAGGCAAGTTATGATGGCAAAATCTCTAATTTTCTCTAATAGTATTTTATTTTACTTTCTATTTTTGATGATGCATCTTGTTTAAAATATATTTTTCTTACTATGTATCTTAGTAATTTAATTATTATTAATTTTCTAATATCTCTTATCATATATTTCTCTCTTATCATATTTTATGACTTTTTAATTTTTAAAATATATTTTCTTTTTATTATATATTTTAGAACTATTTAATTTTAAAAATAATTAAATAATAATTTAAAAAAATAATAAATAATAATATTTGTTATCGTAAAATCGTTTAACGAAGAACAAAAAGTTAATCCATATTTGCTAAAGACCTTTCATAATTTTAAAATAATATAAATAATCAAGTTATTTTTTAATTAATTTTTATGTCATGTTATATTATATATTTTCTATAGCAGTTAAACGTATTTGGACAAAGTAACATCATTATAACAAAGTTTAACAGTATAAATTTATTATATTCGAATTAATACTATTTTTATTTCATTTTTTTTTTTTCAACTTTACTACTAATTTGTACCGCACATATATTATAAAGGACTGTAATTTATTATCCAGATCCTCTGGATTAACTTACCTTTTCATGAAGTTTACCACAATATTATTTTCATAGCAAAAAATATAATTTATAGTTAACTAATTTCTTTATTCACATTTTTGTCTTTTTTTTTTTGGTTGCTCCATAACATCAATTGGAATTGATTAAATACGACAACATTTTATATTAATTTTAGAATGATAACACATTTATTCACCCAAAAAGAAATATTATTTGATCAATTGTTGATGTTTAAATTCCTCCAAATGAAATTCTACGTGATTGCATATTTAAAATATAATCGAAATACAGATATTAAATTCCGATAGAAAAATAAAAAAAAAAACTTTATACCACCTTAGAGTTATTGGCAGAGTTCAGTGAAAAATTATACTATATGTAGTAAAATTAATTATTTATGTATATATAGTAGATGACGAACCCTTTTCAATTAGTTCATGTGTCTACTTCTTAAAATTTTAAACCTTTTTAAAGAAAATTCTGACTCTTGTCACTGCTTGAAACCAGAAGCATGCTATCCTAAGCCAATAATGGGACAAAATTATTTAAATTTTAGTAATTAGTTAGTCAAGAATTTTGAAAAGTATTGGCCAAGATATTATAGTATTTCTCCTATAATAATTTTATTTGTTTGTTGATATATAAATATGAGAGTAAAAAAAGGAAAAAAAAAATAAAGAGACCAATTATTGTCATGGAATATATCCCGGAAATTGCGGAGATTCAGACTTAGACAAGTCAGTACAAAGGAAAAAATAATATTCTTTTTTTTCTTTATTATTTATTACACAGAGTTCTATCTTGTTATATTAATTCATTTATTTGTATGTGATACTAGTTTACTTGCAAAAAACTAAAAATAAAAATAATTATATTTGCCATCGAAGGTATCATATAAAAAATCGAAGTTTATCCGATTCATTTTTAATTAATTGAGTTGATGTAAAGAGCATGGGCTATGACATTCAAAGAGACGGTAGAAAATTTTATCTGATAATATTATTTATTTCTATATTTCTTATTTGAAATTTTTTTTATAACATAAGTGCTCGACAACTATTCATCTTCTTTTTGAAAAAAAAAATTACAACAATTTATGATCACCATCTTCTTTCAATTTTTTGTTTATTAATTGAATTTGCAATAAGATTTCTGGTTTTCCATTAAATTAAATGATCAAAGATCATGTAGTTATGTGCTGGCCACGTTAATATTTATTGTGCACGTCTTTATAATATAGTACTATCTTTAATTAAATCATTATGCATCATTAATAGGTTTTTCTTTTTCCATTTTTTGATTGAAATGTTATGCACATATTAATTAGTTTTAATTATGTGAGTCATGCAACTTTACATCTACTTTTTGATGAGCCAACTCAAATAATCTGTCCAGAGAAAATTTATTTTATTTTGTATAGCATTTGTATATTTCGTTATATATTTTTATTCGCAGTGTTTGTATGTTTCAGTGTATAACTGTTGTACATATCTGCACAATATTTGTATAAGTCACGCGAATTATACAAAACTTAAACTGTAATTACAATTAGATGTTAGCCATGAATCATAATTAATTCAAACTATAGTTATGTTAATTAATTAGTCAATATACATTTATTTATCCGCGTAATTTTTTCAAAAAAGTAACTCAACTATGCCTGTACCTCAAAGATTTTTTTTTTTTTTAAAAAAAAAAACTATGTTAGGTACAACAACAAAAGTAAACTATGCTAATTTAACAAATCAATTTATATAATATTTACATCACATTACTTAAGAAAATATTTTCAAACAGCTAGTTCTAACAATTTTTGATATTTTTTTAATACTTTATATAAGCATAATTAAGTTATTTTACCCTATAAAAAAAGTAGTCTTATAGCTCTATGCAATAAATTCAACTAAAAATTGGATTATCATTCATAAAATTGCACATATGGTTATAATGGCAGATCCCAAAATTCTCATTAAGGAGTGTCAAAAATTAAATAATTTTATGAAATTTTTGCAATACCTTTACTGTACTAAATATTCAGCTTTTGTCACAAGGTATCAGTGCTGATATATATATCTATAAAATCAAAATTGGCTTATCTACACGATATAATTTTCTAACGAAGAGGTATCATACGATATTCCTCGAACAAGGATAGCTCCGCTTACGGTCATATATATTATTAGTTCTTGTTTTTTTACTTTTTATTTTTACTACTTCATCACTTGATATCTAAATCGTATTTTGGTTGAGAGGCAATTTGTACATTATAAACTACTGATTACCAATTTGGTGAAAAGCAATTGATGATTGATGTGGACCTTATGATGATTAAAATACATCTGCATCAGTAGAAAAAAATTGAAATGATTTTATAAAAGTCTACAATTTTGCAGTAATTGATTCATTAAACAAATAATTAGAGTCGTAGCGTAGAAATTGTCTAATCTAATGCCAGCCAAAAGTTTTTGAGCATCATTTTATATTCTTGTTACTTTTTTATATTTTTTAAAAAAATCCTCTTCCTAAAAATTGTATTTTATTGTTTTTTTTTATATATATATTTTTAAAAAACTTCTTCCTAAATTTTTTTAGGTGATATTAGGTCCATCATAAAGTGTTTTCTGCTAGCCAGGCCAGCTGGTCATGAATTATTTATAACTGTATTTTATATTTTCTTTGTCCCATATTAGTTATCAAAATAAATAAAAATATTTATTTCAATTTACTAATTGTTATTATCTAATTATTTTGTTCTCTTTAACTTATCATATTTTATCTTTTATCAATAAAGTGAAAATTTATATAGCCAACTTACTGAATTATTAAGGTTTCCTATCCAAATACTATAGGATTTATACTTCAAAGACCCTCCTTTTCTTGCTTTTGCTTCTATCTGGAATTAAAAAAAATGGTAGGACATAAAATATTTTTGGAATAATAAGTCACTTCTTGATATTTGGTAGTAGAAAATATTTTCAATAAAAATCATTTTCACCAAAAGGGATCGAATATCCTTCTCTATGGATTCCTAAGTAGCACAATACGAAATAATCAGGCTTCAATATTAATATCAAACATCAGATAAAAAATAAAACTTCAAACATAACCGATATTAAACGTTATTTTCAATATTTAATACTCTTACCTAATCATAGCGTCAAAGCACTACTTGATTAGCTAACATTTATTAATTTTAATAGATATTCCTTTTGAAAAAACTTATTCTAAACATCAACCAATCACCCAAAAATATAATGTTATCTAATTGTTCCATGCTTTATTATAAGATTTGGTGGTTACAAACACTAGATTAATGCCTATCATAAGTAATTCTAACTTGAAAAGTTGAATTGAGTTTAGATAAAAAGCAATTAGGAAGGAATTGGATGGATTAAGGGATTAATCTAATTTCAATTAATGGATAAGAAAGTTCTTAGTTGGGCTTTATTAATTGCATTATTTTGAAGTCTAATTAATTTGGAAGGACATTTTGCAGGTAAAAATCTTAGTATTGAAAAGTACTAAGTCGATATAATTGAAATTTTTGTCATAACACGTGTTTGATTGAGTTGAATAAAAATAGGAAAACTTACTTAACTATGCGGTATGTATTTATATTATACCATTATAGTTTAATTTTTTTTTATAATTTATAGCTATAGTTAGGGTTTTGTTGCTATTTTTTCTCTCCTTTCTTCCTTTCTCTCGCCTCTCTCCTCTCTCTCTGCAATTTCTTGTCAGGTATACAATTATATGTATACCAGTTGCATATATATAATTATTTTGCAGATATACATAGCCAATTCGACAGATATACATATACAATTTGCCTATCTCCTCCCTCTCCTAATCTTGCTAGTCAGATATACAAATATACATATACAATTATTTGACAGATATACACATACAATTTGACAAATATACATATGCAATTCGTCTCTCTCCTCCCTCTCTCGATCTCTGTCGTCTCTCTCCTCCCCTCCATGTCACATGGCCGAAGTTATGCTGTGTAATTATGTAAAATATAACTATTTGACCATATTAAGTTTCAAGTCTATGCTATTTATAAAAATTCTCCATAAAAATATTTATATTCTTGGCATACACAATAGGAGCAATCCAAGTGTTTGTTTTAATTTCTTAGATAATTAAGTCATACTTTCTAGAAGTAATTGAAAAAATAAGCTTCTGCTTGAAGATTACTTTAAGAACTTTTAGGATAACTTAAGAAATTATGCAAACATATGAGATGTATTTATAACACACTAGTATAATTTAAAAGAATTATAATTTGTAACTATAGTTAGGATTTTGTTATTTTTTTTCTCTCTCTCTTCCCCTTGCCACTCTCCTCCCTCCCTCTCTCTCTCTATACTATCTCGCTCGTTTCTCTGTCATCTCTCCCCCCTTGCTACCCCTTCCTCTTCCTGCCTTCTCTATCTCAATACAAATACAAATTCTAATAATCAATCATCCAAATACAAATGTTAACAATTGTTCATACAAATACAAATGATAAGAATCAACTATAGATCCCCTCGAGTGACAGAAAATATGAATACACATATATTCGCTAATATAACATTGATATAAATGATAACAATCAATTATACAAATGCAAATTTTGAACTTGATATGATATTGATACAATTGTATTCATTGATACATATACATTTAATTATTTATATACAATTATCTAACGAATATACCAATATAATCATTGATACATATACATACTAGTTACATATATACAATTATGTATCAGATATATAAATACAATTCACCTCTCTTCTCTCTGCCCCCGTCTCTCATGCCTCTCTTCTCCCTCTCTCAATCTTACTTGCCTCTCTCTTTTTCTATTATATATAGCTAAAAATTATAATTAGCGAACTATAACTATTTTTACCTCTTTATATTTTAAATCTTTGCTCTTTTTGAAAGTTTCTACTTTTTAATCTATATACTCTGGAATAACTCACTCCGCTCTCTTCATGGATTGACCGTAATGTACTATTTTCAAATTGAGAGTAGAATTGGATGTGATCGTATACTTGTTTTTTTCCTTATTTTGCGCATTTAAATTAAAAAGGCTATTCACTTTGTACTTCTTACTTCTTATTTTATTGTGAGATAATCAAAAAGACCATCTCAAGTAGTAAAACAAAGTTGTTATGACTGTATTATTAATATATAAAATTACAAATGATATCCATTGACAAGAGTGATCGCTGATCGATCATAGTTCCTCACTTGTCAATGTATTCATGGTATGACTATCATATTTCTCATGCAATATTATACAATGATATACATGATTTATATTCAAGAATATTCATCCAGGTAGGAGGGTGTATTGTGACTTTATTAAATGGTTGTGACTTTTCAATTAACTTTATTATATAATTCATAAGAAATAATCTATTAAAAAATCGTTTACGATGGACGTTGTTACATTTTCTTGATTTTCATCCACTAAAATCATATCCTCCTATTAGTATTATGATCACAATAACATACTCAGTATAGTTTCACGTATTTAATCTAAGAAAGGTGAAATATATGTACCGTCTTATTCTTACTTTGTGAAGCTAAATAGCTTGTCTCCAATGGCCCTCCAGTTCAAATTAGCATAAAATAATCAAGTAAAATAAATAGAGGCGAAGAAGCCATTCTGAAAACAAAAAAAAATTGAGTAATATGAGCAACAAAATAATACGATAACTAAAGTCACGAAAATAAATAATTAATAGTACTAAAATTTAAAAATAAGACCGCAGAAAAATAATACTAATACTGAAAAAAAGATATAAATTTTAGAAATCCCACACTGTAAAGGATACATACCCATCACCCGATTGATACATGGAAACATGATTGATTGATTTTAAAAAAGGAAAAAAAAAACGAAGATCAGTTAAGAAATCCCAAAAATCAGGAAATCAAATTGCCATTCAAACTCTCATTCAAAAAATCAGGAAATCAAATTGTCATTCAAACTGTCTGCCAAAAATCATGGAATCAAATTGTCATTCAAACTCTCATCCATAAGATTGTAAATGACTCTTTTTCAATTCAGTTTCAAAAAATTCAAATTATATTACTAAAAATCTCCATCAACAAAAAATACAAAACAAAATCATTTCGAGAAACAAAAACGATTTCATTCGTCAATCTCAAAAGAGCCATTGCTACATAGTTAGGATCGAAAAAATAGGAAAAAATCAAAATGCAATACATCATCAAAGAACGACATAACATAGGACCGAGAGCACTACTAAAGGTCTTAAATTTGTAGTTGGATGACGTATCAGCTCTCCTAGCATGTAACTTAGGTAGATTTGTTCTAGCCACACAGTCTATTGAGCAGTTTTGCAGATAGTTGCTAGCTTTGTTTTTTACTTAGTGTTGTGTACCTCCTGAAGGATTACTGCTTAGGCAAACTTAATTCTTAATTATTCTTTAATTTTGACTACTGCTAAATGAACTTTAACTTTGATATCGTTTGATTTTTGTGTTTGTATGAATTTTAATCCTTCTTTTAGTATAGGCCTCGCACAATTAGAGATCTTCCCCAGTTCAATAAGTTGAAGAAATTCCTCTTGTTCTTAATCCGAGGCGTGATTTTGACTACGAAGAGGAAGAATTTCGTGCTTCATTACTCTTGAAATTTAATTGTATCAACTATAATTCAAAAAACTTCTTGTATCAAGTTGGATGTTATGAAAATTGAAAAGGTTATTAGTTGAATCAAGTTCAACAACATAGTTTTAATTTGGTTGTATCAAGTTTTATTGTTATATCTATGCCTTGTATCAAATCAATGTTTATTTATTTTTTTCATTTTATACTTGCATTTTCTTCAAATTCCTTTGTATCAATTTCCGTTGTATCAAGTATCTTTAAAATGTTATAAATTGTTTTTGTATCAAGATTCTTAGTATCAATTATCCGGGATATAAAAAATGTAGTTGTTTCAAGTTGTCTCATATGTAAATTTTTATGTACCAAGTTATATGTTTTAAAATATATGTATCAAATGATCTTTTATATTTTTTGATGGTATCATTTGGCTGGTATCAAGTACTTTTGGAGTATAATTTGAATTTTTGAAACTTTTTTTAAAAGAGTCAGTTACAATCTCTTCTTTTTTTAAAAGAATCAAGTATTGTAACAAGATTTGCTTCTGATTTTCGATTTTGATTCACGAACGAACCATCCATTTTCATTCTTGTTGTTTTTCCTTCAAGAAACCGTTTTAGGAGAACAACTTGAATTTTAGGAATTTTTGAAGCAAATCAGTTAGGATCAAATGGAAAGACTTTGAACGTCATTTTAATTGCGTGAATCATGGAATTGTGTGACTAAATGAGATTTTTTGGCCTTTTTAAAATTTAGTGATACGCATCAAATACAAGTTATGATACGTATAATAGCATGCATTTAGTTTGATGGTATGTACGTATAATACCTTTGGCAATTGCAAATGAGACTCTTGATACCTTATTTTCGATAACAAAAAATAACAAAACAATTGTGATTGGTGGAACAACTTCAAGTTGAGGAATGTTTTCATTACTGGAGGGTAACTAGGCAAGACCAAGGCTAAATGATGGTGAAGAATCCATCTGTATCAGTGACAGGACATGTAAGAATTCTTTGATGAAGAAGAAGAAAAAAAGGAAGAAACTGGGTTTGGCGGAGTAAGTGGAAACGTTTCAATTCTTTTCCTTTTAGTTTGATTTTAAAATAATGATAAAATTTGAATTTGAAATTAATTGAGAAAAAATTTTATTAGACAACTGAAAAATAGATGGATTAGGATGATATTGATTATACTACTTAAAGATGGAAAAAGAAAGTAAAAATAAGGAATTTCTGTAATTTTTTCAAACAATAATGATTATTAGAAATTATGATAAAATAGATTGTGTAGTTATGTAACTGATCTACTAACGTTTATTAAAACAGTCACATTAATACTCGCTAGTTCCCCCATACAACATAAAACTCAATTAGTTAATTTGAATTATCCTAAAAATTATGCTAATTTTACACAATGAGAAGCTCCTAAATCCTTCTTCACTAAAAGGATTTTTTTCTTGCATGTGGAACCCATACGACACGAACAATAATTTTTTTTACGTACAAATATTAAGTTATTATAATCGAAAGTATGCATTAATTTTTTTAATTTTGTTTTGCGAGACCTCTAATTAAGCTGGAGAACAAGCATGTTGGATTCTAGCATTTGGTGTTGAGGATTGTTTCTCCATGATTATTGATTCTTCCTTTGATCCATTTTCTGCCTTTTCAATATCTTGAGTATTTGAATTTTCCATTTTTTGTTCTTTGGATTTTCCCCATAGCACACAATATAGACCACCAACCAACAAAATCCCTCCTAAAATGCTGCAAAAAATAAATAATTAACTTTAGAATGAGTTAGCTGATCGTAAATAGTTGATAAGTAATGAATATTAAATTTAATTTTATAATTAAATAATTTTGCCTATGTTGTTTAACTAATCAAAAAGTGTTTTTATAAGGAAAGAATATGAATAACGAACATGGAACAAAGACAAAGAGGTATTTTGGGATTTAGGAAAAAAAAATGATATTAAGGATAAAATAGTACTTTTTTCTATCAAACTAGAAGTTTTTACAAGTTGAAAAAAATCATAAGTTAAGGACGATGCATTTCTGGTTTTGAGTAATTTTAGCAAATCACATGGGAGAGCTAATCCGCATTAGGCAAATTCGGTGCGACGAGCTCAACCCAAAAAATAAACTCCTTACTTTCGCTAGCAAGGACAGTAGGAAAATTAATCAAAAAAAGAAAGAAGGAAATAATTACCTTCCCAAACTAATAATCTCTCCAAAAAGCACAGCAGAAGAAGCAATTGTAAAAACTAAGGCCAAAGGTGTAGTCATGGCCATATAAACTGGACCTTTCTTCTCAACAACCCATGCTTGTAAATAAAATGTTACTCCAGTCACCACTATTCCCTGCCAATTTTTATTTTTCAAAAAAAAAAAAGGAAGAAAATATTAAAATAATAAACTTAACCTAAAGTATTAATTCCAACTAATTAAAACTACCAAAAGAGAAAAAGGTATATCTATAGTGTTACAAGAAAATGACAATTTTTTGTGCTAAAAAGCAAAGTATTTCTATCAAATTAGGGTTTATTCCTTTTCAGAATATTCCTAGGATATTACTCCCAAGATTTAAATTGTGTATTTTGATCGATATTTAAAAATATTTTCTTTAATGATATAGACATCAGAAGAACTGTAGTTTATAATAGTATAATTGTTAAAAAATTGAGTTGATTTGAATTTATTTAACTTCAAAAATTAATCGATCAGGTTGATTCTCAAAAAAGAAGGGGTAAGTCTGGTGCCACTAAAGCTCTTGCTATGCACATGGTCTGGGGAAGAGCCCGACCACAAGGGTCAGCCTTACTTTGCATTTCTGCCAGAGGTTGTTTCCAAGGCTTGAACCCATGACCTCTTGGTCACATGGCAACAACTTTAATTTACCAGTTACTCCAAGACCCCTCCCCCTCCCCCCCCTCCCAATTAGGTTAATTGTGTCACAAAAATTGAGACGAAAAGATATACTTTTTGTTTAGAAACCCTCTTTCTTGTGGCAATAAAACATTATCTAGTAAAATTCAAAAGGTTGCATAGTCATGGAAACACATTTGTACTAGCTTTATTTTGTATCTTTTTTCATTTCTCACTTTATTTAATTATCATCAAAGTATACAAAACATAAATTAAAAGATAAAGTTAGGAAAGAATTGAATAGACTTACACAATAGGCAACAGAGAGGAGTCTAACATTCCATCCAAGCCTCCACTCAGAAGGATCTCTTGCTAAAGCTATGGCAAAAACAAATGATTGAATACTACTCATGAAGCATTGTAGAGTTGTACATAGTAGCTTTGATGGGTAACTCTTCAAAACTTGATTCTATAAAAGATAAAAAGACAATTAATTAATTAATTAATTAATTATGCAAGATTTCATCTATAAGAGGGATAATTTTAACGATGATCACTAAACTTTTTTTTTGCAACTTTCAGATCAACAAAATAATAATAACATATCCAGTGAAATTTCACGAGTCTGGATAGGATAAAATGTATGCAGGCCTTACCATTACCTCATAGAGATAGAGAGGTTGTTTTCAAATCACTATGCATAAATAAGGTACATGTTATATGTATATCAAGTGAATCACTAGACATAAAATAATATACACATGATATACAAATTCATAAGTGTACCTGCATGACAAGCCAGGTAGCCCATAATGCATTAGCAAACAACATAAGGAAGACACCCTTGATCCATGTATTGCCAGAAGCAGCAGTGTTTTGCACTTGGCCATGATAGTTAAATAGATGATGATGAAGCAAAAGTTTCAATGTTGGACCCTTAAAGAATGCAATGGTTAAAGCTCCTCCTGCACAAAATACTATGCCCATAACCTTTGCTATCCCTGCCCCTGTCCTTATTTTTGCTGTTTCCATCCTGTTTGTATTAATGTCAAAAGGAAAATATAACAGTAAGTAGTTAGGATTTTCAACGGGGGATTCAAAATCTAAAAAAAGTAAATATAAGAATTAATCAAAGGAAATTTAACATATATCAAAATAGTTTAAACTATATGTACAATTTTTTGCTCAATGGGGTTTAGATGACCTCCCTGACCCCAAGCTGGCTTCGCCCCTAGTTACACATTTGGCTGGTCGGCAAAAAGTAATTACTACATTTCAAGTCAAATATACAAAAAAAAAAAAAAACATATTGTGATATTATATACTCTATTTCGCTATTTGTTTCAATTTGTTTGTCCTATTTTTCTTTTTAGTCTGTTTTAACAAAGAGTGTCTCTTTTCCTTTTCTTTTTAATATACAAAATATATCAATATGCTGATTATTGTTTTGATGGGCATCAAATTAACCATCACAATCCTAAATTAAAGTGAAAATTTATGTCATTTAGCCATGAATAGATTCCATCCAACATGGATGAAATAATAGTTCTTGCACAATATGAACCATTTTCTCTTTTTATTAGATTCTTTTATGTGCCAAATGTAGTCAAAATTTCCCATATAGAACCCCATAACCTCTTCTCTTTTTATCCTATTTTTGGTAAGTGAGTTTACTTTTTCTTGGCTAGTTAGCTAAAAGGTCCAAATGTTATTCAAAAGATTCCCTACAATTGAATGTTTTCTCTTTACCTTATTGTGGGCAACTTTTAGTACAAATTCCAAATCTATCTGATTAAAGATTGTCAGGTGAAAAATTGCAACATTATTGATTCCAACTAAGGGTGTGTTTGGTAGGGAGGAAAATGTTTTTGAGGAAAATAAATAAGTTTCTTATGGGGATAGGGCGGAGCTTCCTTATGGTTAGAGGATCCACCTGAATTATACTATTTATATATGATTAAAATAATTTTTTATGTATATATAGTAGATGTTGAACCCCATTCGACTAGTTAGTATGTCTACTTCTTTAGATTTTGAACTTCATTAATAAAAATTCTGACTTCGTCGATAAGGGGCTTTAGAATATGAATTATTCTTTGTCCTAAAGATGAAATAAATAAGTAAAACAAGCACAAAGAAAAATTAGAGGGTCATCTTGTGTGCATCTGTTAGGCTAAAGAATATAATGCCCTCATTATAATTTCATATTGATTAGCATGAAATATCACCTTTTACTTATCCTATCATTCCCTTCAAATATATTCTTGAAACCACCACATACATAGATTATATTGTACACTATATATATAGTATATAATTTCTTCCATTATTTAACTTTGCACTTTGATGATTAGGATATGATGCTTCAACAATAGATTTGGCTTCTTCTTTTTTTTCATTCTAATTTTATATGAATAAATGCACATGCATCCTACACATCTACTTAGATACAAAGAAGAAAACTATGAGAAGAAAAAAGAAAGAATAGATTCTTATTTACCTTTTAAAGAAACCAAAAATAAGACAAATACATAAGCTTATACTAATAATAATTAGTAATATACTTTTTACAAATGCACATATAGTGCTCTTATTAGTAGCTTATTATATAGTTGACTCTAACTTCCTTCTTGGACCATGTCTAGTCTTGCTTATAATTAGCAACTCCTAATCTTGGAGTTGTTAGGAGTTCAGGTTTATGTCCCCCTTTATTATACTTTTTTTTTGGGTTCGTCAAAATCGCATATCATTATAAAGGGTGAAAGCCTGAAAATTAGGTTTATGCTTCCTCTGTTGAACTTTTACTTATATCTATAATACATGGTAGGGGTCTACCAAATAAACCTCCTATCACCCCTAGAGGTGAAAATCCGGAGGTTAGGTTTATGTCCCTTCTTTGAACTTTTCTTTATTTTTATATATACATGGTAGGGGTCCGTCAAGGCCCTCATTGCCACATACGTGAGGTGAAAAAATCTGCGCGAATGATATTAAATAAAAGAAAAGAAAAAGATACATACCTAAGTAAAACTGCAAGGATAAAAGTAGTAACTGGAAGGCTGTTAGAAGTTGCAGCAGCCAAAGTTGCTGAAGTGTACTTAAGTGCCACTCCATAGATATTCAAGCTCAATGTAATCCTGATAAATCACCAAAAAATTTCATATAAATTAATTTCCCGAAATGCAAATTCTCCGTATGAATTACTATGTTGCCCAGACTCTTCAAAAGTGTCAGCAGGTATGTGTTGGATTCTCCATAAGTAGTGTATTTTTAGAGAATCCGATACGGATGCGACATTGAAAGTGAAGAGTCTGCGCAAATTAGATGAATTATTGTAGAATAATTTGCTTATAACTTACCCACATAGAGAGAGCATGAAAATCTTGAAGCAAATCAAGAATGAGATTGATGGTGCTGTTTTCCTACAAACATAGAAACAATAAGTCAGTACTATCGAACTGTGTAATCATTTCATTTAAAATATCTAAATTATGTCCACTCTATCCTTTTAATCTTTCACATACTTAACCAAATACTCATATATAGTTAAAGAAAGTTAAAAACAAAAATAGATTAGTAGGATTATTCGGCATGTTACTCGAACACTTCAAAAATATAGTTCAATATATTCAATCCTCTGAAAGCTCTGAACTTTCAGGAGATACGATACAAGTGTATATGACAACATGTTTAGAGCGTCTAAACAAGATATATATATTAAATTAAAACTTTTAACGAGTAAAACAACATGTTTAAAGCGTCTGAGCAAGATATATATATATATCTATTAAATTAAAACTTTTAAAATAATTTACCTTTCAAGAAACATGGCTATAGGAGCTAAGAAGACAGCAGCAGCAGCTTGTCTATAGAAGACAAAAACAAAAGGGTTCATACCAACATCAAATGCAACTTTTGAAAGCAAGAACATCCCTGTATATATGGCTTGAATTATTACTACTGCTACATATGTTTTCTTATTTCCATCCATTTCTCTCTCTTTTTTCTTTGTTGAGATTAAAAAAAACTGTTGTATACTTTAATGTAGTCCACTACTCTCAATCAACTTAAAAACTACAAAAAAATTGGGAGGAAGAAGTGGGATTTATATAATGGTGTGATTGGGGGTAAAAAAAGAATTTGGAAAACACAAACTTCTTTGATAGTGATGTATAAGTTGCTTTTGAATTGGACCATGAGGGACCAACAATAATAAAAAGTTTCTAAAGTAAAACTATTTAGGGATTCTTCCTTTTTTTAAAAGAATAAATAAATTGGTTTTTAATTAGATAATGGACCCTTAGCTAATTACTAGTAGTTAATTAGCAAACACTAAACACCTTTCCATATTGTGCCTTTTAAGGATCATGCATGGATCTATCATTAGTTATATAATTAATAATCTTGGTAAATATTAAAAAAGAACGAGTGAAAGATCCTTTCGACAAAGGGTTAAAAATATTTTTGAACTATATAAAACTTTAAAAAAAAAGGCTCTCAATTAACAATTTGGTCTAAAAGTGCTCATGTCGTGAATAGTTTGGTTAAAAAATTTCTCTATTATTGCCCCTCTCTCTTTCGATCCTTACGCTACGAAAAAATATATAATTATCATTATTTTTAATTGAAATTTTCCACTGAATATACATTTGCTACTTTCATAAATATTTTAATTGAATCAGCAAGAAAATAAGAAAATAATTAGTGTTTCAATGCAGAAAAATAAGGAAGCTTCTCAGAATTCAATGAAAAATTATTTTTCATCATGTATTTTTTTTAGTAAGTTGGTTTGCTGGAATTAGAAAAAAAAAGAATCATGTTTATAACACAAATTTCTCATTAATTTACGATAGAAAAAATCATCGTTATATATTATTATTATTATTATTATTATTATAATTTATATAAGACAATAATTGAGGAACTTCTGATCGTTCGGCCTGCTTGAACTGCCTGATTCTCCTCTTTTATCATGTAGGGCCAATAAAAAATATTTTATGAGCTTTTTGATTTAATCTTTTTAAGACAGTTGTATATTGATTTGTCTTCTTCGACTTCTTCATTATATTTCTTCAGCTGCTTCAATTATAATTTTATAATATTATCTTTAATAAATTATTTTTTTCAGCTCCTTCAATTATAATTTTTAATTATTATCCTTAATAAATTATTTTTTCAGCTACTTCAGCTGCGATTTTATTATATCATCATAATCAATTATTTTAAATCATGTAAATATTAGAATTAGGATAAAATAAATGTAAATAAACAATTAAGTCCAAGAAGTTTATGTATATTAATAAAATATACTCTCAAAATTTTATATGTGCAACATAAATTAGAATAAAACAAGTAATATATATTATTTGAAATTAACATAAAATTTACTGTAGGTCTCAGTAATTAACTTAAATTTTTTCTAATATATATATATATATATATATATATATATATATATAAACCTATTATGTCACATAAATCGAGACAAAAAATAATTTATATTGAGTCCGTGCTAGCATGAACTTTATATAAGATATATGTGAATTGGAACGGTGTAACAGGTCATTATATTAACTTACTAGCTATAATAGGTAATTTCTTAGAATTAGTAAGTAATATTTTCGTTTCTTTTTGGTTGTCATATTACTTATCAGCTATAATAGGTAATTGCTTAGAATTAAAAAGTATACCTTCATTCCTTTTTAGTTGTCATGTATATATTAAATATATTTGTTTCAAGTAGTTATCAATTTTAACAATCAAGAGAGAATTATTGTATGTTTCCAACTTTGTCCTTTAAAATTAATTATTATAGAATTAAGAAGTACAGAAATAGATACTCCCTTTGTCCCATGTTAGTTGGTCAGTATACTAAAAATAATTGTCCCATGTTACTCCTCCTGTCCAACAATAGTTGTCTACTATAATAAAAATAGTACTTGTTTAATATGATCTCAAGATATAATTTTATATTTAATTCCTACTTTACCCTTATCATTAATTATAGTCATTTTCCTATTACATTTTTCAAGATATTGTATTTATTATATTCACAGGATGATATGTTAAAATTACCCCTTTATTTATAATTTTTAGAAGTGTACAACGTCTAATGGACAAGTATTGTTGTATGGAGTGAGTAGTTGATCACCTTACTAAATCAAAAAAGTAGTAATTCATTTTTTTTCCATATTCCCCTTGCAATTAAATCTTTTCAAAAGTGTTCGCACTCGTTTGTAAAGTTCCAAAGAAATTTTTATGGATGAATTGATAAAACTATCCTTTTATTTATGATTTCGTAATGTGTAAAAAGAAAGGTGATCAACTCATATGGCACAAAGTGAGCAAAAAGTAAAGAGTAATAAGGGATATATTATTCAAAGTATGCGGTCAAAGAAAAAAATCATTACTCCTTCCGGCGAATTGTAACTTCATAGGATTCTAAAAAAAAAAAACCTTGAAAAATCCTAACCTTAATGCCACTGACTTCTTAAGATTGCCTACTCAGTGCTCATGGCCACTCCGGTCAAGATTGCCTACTCAGTGCTCATGGCCACTCCGGTCAGTGATCAACCTTCTGGTGAAGGGGGTACAAGTACACTATGTAGATCTACTGAAACAACCAAAGGAACTATCAAGGAAAGTCCCAATAAAGCCCATATCGTACCTTCATAGAAAATCTCAAGTCATTTGAGAACAGGAGGAGGTCGATCAAATGATCGTGAACGAGAATCTGAAATTTGTTGTGATAGAAAAATTCTCTTATAGGTGGCCTGATATACAAGATTTGAGGAGATTGATTCCTAAGCAGTATGAAATGAAAGGCGAGTGTAAAATAGGCCTACTTTGTAACAGGCATATTTTAATTAGGGCCTCGCCAATGGAAGACTACGTTCATTTGTTATCGAAGCCGACGTTTTACATTTTCTGGAAGAATAAGTCTTTTCCCATGAGAACCTTCAAATAGGACCCGATGTTTAAAGCAAAAGAGGAAACAACAACTACAGTGGCCTGGATCTCTTTCCTTTCATTGCCACCGAATTTTTTTGGGAAGGAGGCCATTTTCTCCCAGGCTATGGATGTGGGAAAGCAATTACAGGTAGATATGGCAACAAGAAATCAAACAAGACCTATTGTGCTAGGGTGAAAGTGAAAGTTGATCTTCTCAGCGATTTCCCCAAAAGAATAAAAAAATTGGAGTTAGGAAGCCTAATAGTGAAATTTCGGAGAAGTGGATCACTATCAAATATGACTACGTCCCAAAATATTGCACAACGTGCATGATTCAATGGCACGATGAACAGCATATTATGTACTGCACCCAGAGCTATATCCAGACAAGAAAGATAAGAAGTCAGAGGAGGACAATAGCAAGGATGCACAAAATGACAATGTTAAGGGGAAACAAAAACAATAAGATGGGAAGGAGCCACAACAGGAGAAAAATGACCAGAAATTTTTAGAATAGAAAAATAAGAATAGGGGAAGAAGGAGGAAGCCACAGATAAAGACAACATGGAATCGCATTGGTCTCTTTTCTAGAAATGCTTTTAGAGGACTACAGACTGACATACAAAATAAAGAATGGAAACAAGGAGAACAAGAGAATGCAAAAGAAACAGGCACCAACGATTCTCATGATGGGGAGAAAACTCAACAAAGGGAAGAGAATGCTAGTACTGTCAAGGGAGAAGAATACAGGATAAAAGAAAGAGGGAAGGACAATGAGGCCAACAATTCAGCCTTAGGAGTTGATCAGTCCAAATTCGCTCAGACTCACTGCACAAGGAAGAACAAAGAAAGAGCAGTAATGGTAAATCAAGGACAAGATACAGGCATAGATGGGAACAAAACAATCAGGGGCTTAATGAATGACATTTTTAGATAAAGTTCACGAGGAGAAACAATAAAAGGAGAAAAAGTAGATAGCATTTATAGTGAGAGTCATCAGCAAAGGTACCTGGAGCAGAAAGTGATGAGAAACCCATCTGGAGTTAATTAGTGAAGAAGAAGGAGAATGGAATGCTCATCCAGAAGAGACAGATGACCTGGAAAACAATCTTCAGCAAATTAGTAAAAAAGGAGATTTATCTCCAAGACATACTAATTGTCTGAAAACAAATTTCAAAAAGGGTAGATCAATGGTGCCTCTACAGGTGAAAACAAGGAGTAGCAGGGACAAAACATCCAGTGATCAATGATAGAGAAAATGCTTTTTTGGAATATTAGATCCATTAATACTCACAAGTCTTTTGAAAGATAAATGGATCTAAATAGAAGAAGCCAGTATGCTTTCATAGCACTTATAGAACCCTTTCAAGAGCCTATATACATTTATAGAAGAGAAAATTGGGATTCAATAATGCTACAACCAACTGTTCAGGCAAAATATGATATTTTTTGGAAGGAAGAATGGGTGGCAACAGTTATTCTAGATACAATTCAACAGGTAACTATTTAAATAACAAGCATTTTATGACCTCCTCAGCGTACGCTAGGTGTAATGAGATGGAAAGATTGAAATGTGGGAAGATATACAACGCATTTCAGAGAATAGTGAGATTCCATAGATCATAAGTGGAAATTTCAATGTTATAATTAATGAAGAAGAGAAATTGGGGGGTGTCTCCCTTTTGAACAAAGTGAAGCTACTGATTTTGCCTTATTCATTAACAATTGTGCTTTATCAGAAGTAATGTTTACTGGAAGTATACCTGGTGGAATGGGAGAATTGAGGAAACTTGTATTTTTAAGAGACTGGACAAAATCTTGGTGAATGATGCTTACTAGGAAATTTTCCCAAACTCTGAGGTTCAGTACCTTATCAGACAAGGGTCTGGTCATGCCCCACTACATCTTATTTGTAACGCTGATAGTGACAACATGGTGAAACCTTTTTGCTTCCTTAATTTTTGGAAAAACATAAGGATTTTAAGGAAGTGGTATGATGGAACTGGATACTGAATTTCATTGGCAGCTCTTTTACTGAATTCCAGGCTAAACTAAAAAAGGTTGGAAAAGCTTTGTCAGCTTAGAGTAAACAAACCTTTGGTAATATCTTCCTGCAAGTTGCATCTAAGGAGGATGTGATCAAGGTCAGGGAGAAAAGCTTAAAAAGGCAGAGGTAGAGTTGAAGAAATGATTGGGGCTAGAGGAGGAAAATTCTGGAGACAGAAGGATAGGTTGAAGTGGCTAAAAGAAGGGGACAGGAATACGAATTTTTTCCACTCATATGTTAAAGGGAGAAGAAGAAAGCTGCATATTTATGAAATCATAACAGATCAAGGATTGATAAACAGAGAGGAGTTAAATGGGGAAGCTGCAGTGAATTTTTATGCTGAGCAGTTTAGAGAAGATAATTGGGGAAGAAAGGATTCCATGCTGAATAACATTCCTCAATTAATCACTGAAGAAGAGAATGATTGTATGGTGCAGTTGTCGGAAAGAGAATAAGTTAAATCTTGTCTGTTTGCTCTAAATGAAAATAGTGTTGGTGGTCCAGATGCATTTATTGGTGCCTTCTTTCAAGTTTGTTGGGACATTATAGGGGATGATTTAAGTGATTTGGTGAGAGCTTTCTTTTGTGGAACAGATCTAACTATATTTGTGACTCACACAAATCTAGTTTTGATTCCAAAGAAGGAGGCAGTGAAGGGTTTCTCAGACCTTAGGCCTATCAGCTTAAGTTCCTTTACTAATAAGCTAATTTCTAGGGTAGTTCATGGAAAGTTCTTCCCAAAATTATATCCCAGAATCAATCTGGGTTTGTGAAAGGAAGAAACATTGCAGAAAATGTCCTATAGGCTCAAGAGATAATCAGGGACATTAATACAAGGAATAAAAATTTGAATGTGGTGGTTAAGCTGCACATGGAAAGGCCTATGATAGGGTTTGTTGGATATTCCTTACCAAAGTATTAAGGAAATTTGGACTCTCTGAAATCCTGATAGATATGGTGTGGAGATTAATATCTAATAATTGATATTTTGTGATCATCAATGGAAAATCATATAAATCTTTTAGATCATCTAGGGGCTTAAAACAGGGAGATCCTCTATCTCTAACACTATTCATTATTGCAGCAGAAGTTCTCTCCAGAAGTTTGAACAACTTAAATGAAGATGAGGATTTCAAAAGATTTGGGTTGCCTAATTGGAGTCCTAAGATCAACCATCTAGCCTATGCAGATAACACCATTCTCTTTCGATCAGGGGACAAAGAATCAATCATCAAGTGATGAAAGCGCTAAGGGATTATGAGGAGAATTCTAGTTAGAAAGTGAATAAAAGTAAAAGTTTCTTTTAATTACATGATAGCACTCCTTTATGTGTTGCCATCAGATTAAGAAGGTTAACTGGCATCAGGCAAGGAAACTTCCCATTTAACTACCTGGGTTGTCCAGTCTACTATGGAAGGTGCAAAATTTCCTATTTTGAAGAGTTAGTAAGGAAGATATCCAGAAGGATTCACACTTGGCACAACAAAATTGTTGTCTTTTGGGGGTAGAAAAATCTTAATTAGCCATGTGCTCCAATCCATCCCTATAAATTTGCTCTCTGTTATGAATCCACCAAAGAGGGTAATAAACAGAATCCACCAATTTTTTGCCAAATTTCTCTGGAGTTATAATAGAGGGGTAAAGGCAAAACATTGGATGTGTTGGACTTATCTATGTTACCCTAAAGATGAGGGTGGGATTGGTTTTAGATTACTTCATAATGTGAATAGGGCTTTGGTTGCTAAGCTATGATGGAACTTTAGGGTATCTACAACATTTCTTTGGGGTAATTTCATGTGGGTCAAATATTGCAAAAAAATCCATCCTGTAGTAGCTACATGTAGAGGGGCTTCACAAATTTGGAAGCAGATGATAATGGTAAGGGTAGAGGTGGAGCATGAGATATGGTGGCAGATTAAGTTTGGATCCTCTAATTTTTGGTTTGACAATTAGACCAAAATGGGGGCATTGTACTTTCTGGAAGAAAAATCAATAGAAAATGAGGAGGCAGAGGTAAAGGAGTTCATAAATAATGGCCAGTGGGACAGAGAGTTGCCGCAAGAAGCAGTCTCACCTGAGATGGTGGATCACATAATTGAATATGTCAACCCTTGCTTGATGAGTTACACAAATGATAGAGCATGGTGGATGGGAGAAGCTAGTGGTGTGTTCACTGTCAAATCTGCCTTCAACAGCCTAAGAAAGAGAAGGCAGATTCAACAATGGACATATCACATTTAGAGTCCTTGAATTCCTTTCAAGGTTGCCTTTTTCCTATGAAGGGTGTGAAAAAGAAGAGTAGCTACTAATGACAACTTACAAAGAATGAAAATTCAGATAGTGTCTAGGTGCTACTATTGTGAAAGGAAGGAAAGAGAAACCATGGAGCATGTTTTTCTTACAGCTCCCATAGCTCTTGATCTATGGAAATAGTTTGCTATTTTTGCAGATATTGATCTAGAGAATATGTACCTAAAACAACTACTAATTGCATGGTGGAAGATACAGACTATTAATAGCTAGAGTCCTAAAGATAATACCATAAATAGTCATGTAGAAGTTGTGGAAAAGAAGAAATACCCTAAGATATGATGAAATCTACTCCTTCAACTGGATGTCCTATGAATGTCACAAGACTCTATTCCACAACATAAAAAAGATCCTCCCAAGATTAAAGAAGGTGCCATAAAAGTGGGTGGACATAGTAGAGCTACTAAGAAATTACAGGCCAAGACTTTACTTCAAAAATGTTCTATAGAAGCCACCAGAAGAGGGATGGGTTGTGTGCAACACAGATGGAGCATGCAGAGGCAACCCAGAGGAAAGTACTTATGGCTATTATAGCAAAAATAGTGCAGGAGATCTCTTATATGCAGAGTCAGGGGTGTTGAGTATAGGTAACAACATTGGGGTAGAATCTCAAGCAATTAAAAAAGCATTGACCTATTACAAGAATAATGGAATGCAAAGAATTGTCCTACAAGCAGATTCCTTAGCAGTTAAGAAGATGCTAGATAGGGAGTGGAGAGTCCCATGGAAAATAGTTCAGACAATGGAGCAAACACACTAGATAATGCAGCAAGTTAAAGTAAAAGTCACACATGTGTATAGGGAAGCAAATAAACTGGCAGATTTTATAATAAATGAAGCATTCATACATCCAGACATAACACAGTATCATACATTCTTAAGTTTGCCTAGCTTGGAGAGGAGGATATTAAATACAGAAAAGCACAACATCCCCTCAATCATAATAAGAATCAAAGCCATTTCTAGTAGTCCAAGATCAGGAGAATATACAGCTACACAACTAATATGTAAAATTTTATTCTATTTATTTTGGAGCAAAAGGTTGTGGCTAAGGATGGTTCTACATCCATTCAAAAAGAGGACACATGATTCAGTAAAGGAGTTGAGGAAGATAACCCAGGTCTGACGAGTTTAAACATGCTACCAACAAGGAGAATGGTAGGAAACAGTCTTCCGTCTAACATTAACTGCAACAATCATGGCGATTTAGGTACATGGAAGCTATAATCGTTAGTAAACAAAAGGTAAAGAACACTCACAGATTGACTTCGAGATGAGCAACATGGTCCTCCACAACGAACATCATACCTTGAGCCCAGCATCTTGCAACAAAAGAAGAAACTCACTGAGAAGCTAAAGAAAACAGACATTAACAATCAGGGAGAAAGGAGCTTACCATGATTGATGATGATAGCAGGTATGCAGACGCAACAATGAAGAATGTTCAACACCCAAAGAAGTAAGAGAAGAGCCCCGCCGTTTAGCTAAAGACTCGAACATCTGAAAGGAAAAGAGCGGAGGAGATGTATAGTCGCAATTAGGAAATCCTACTTGTTAGGGTCCTTTTGTATGTTAACCGGATCTAGGCTTTCCGAGTCTGGGTCATGTATTGAATTGGTTTATTCGATTAAATAAAACGAGCCACGAGCCCAAATTTAACCGATTTTTTTTTTATTCAAAGTATGCTCCTAAATATTTTTTTTATAAAGATTGTGTCAAATTTTTGTAAAAGAATGAACGGAGTATGGTATGACAACTTAGGTAGAGTAAAGAATTTATTATTTACTAAAAAAATTGAAAATATCTATATATTTTTTAGACCGCTAATTAAGCTGTTTAAATTTTAGCCACTTTTTCTTGTGATCCAAACTCCATGAAAAAAAAAAATTGGGATTTTAACTGTCTTTAAGTTTAAAATTCATAAAAATCCTAAAAGTTTGAAAAAAGCCATAAAAGCTGGAGTTTGAACTGTGGTTGCCACAAGTTTTGATTTTTAATTATTTTATCCTCTTAATATTGAAAGAGTTTCATTGGTTTAAATAGTTTAAAACCAAATTATTGACATAATCTATTTAAAAGCAAGATTAGATTAGATTTTTCACTGCTCATGCATGCATAGGTGTAACACATCACATGAAATATCCAACAATATTTTATTCATGATCTCATATAAATACTTTTTAATATACTTTAAATCAAATAAAAAATATATATTTAAATATAATTTTGACTATAAATTTTACTAAACAAAACTTAAAATACTATATATTAAACAAATTTGATTTTTTTTTTTACAACTTTAAATTATTTTTTCCCAACAATATCGAACAAGAGTATCATTCACTCGATTACACTTAATTTTTTAAATTATTACTTTACTTCTACATGAACTATTCTAATTTAAAGATGCTTCCTTTTGGTTAATTGGATTCCAAGGCAAAAATATTTTATTAGTAAAAGTTTAAGCAGTAACTACTTTATCAAATATATCATTATAAATTTACTGATTACACACCATCTAAATAAAGTAAAGATCATCAAAATGCTTGATTCCCCTTTTATTTTGTGCTTACCTCCTTTCAACAAGCAATTGCAATAATTGTTCCTTTTGATTATTTTATTATTATTTATAAAATAAAAAAGATAAGAGAAGGTCAATCAAGCAAATATTTATTTTCATGAGTTTTCATTTCAATAAAATTCTGTGGAATTTCCTTCCTTTTTTCAATTCTACATGAGGTAAAATTAATTTTGAGTCCATAATATTAAGTACTAGGGATAGTTATTTGCAAAAAAATTTAGTTAAATTATATCCTTAGGTCGAGGAGTAGCTCTTTGTAGTTTACTCCGTTAAAAGGAAAAAATTAGGCAGATAAGCAAATATAAATTAATTAATTAGCTAACATAGTTATAGTTTGAATTAACTACGGCTCGCGGCAAACATCTAGCTGTAATTACAGTTTAAATTTTGTATAATTCACGCGATTTATACAAACGTTATTCGTGTGCACGTGATTATACAAAAACTGTGTGTCAATCAAATTGTAACGCGAAATTTACGAACACTTTGAATTGTATAGTGAATTATACAAATGTTGTGGACGAATTATATAGGAAAAGATACAAACGTTATACAAAAATTGCGGATTGTATAGCGAATTATATAGACGTATACAAAGGTTGCGCAAATTATATAAACTCTGTTATAACTATAGTTACGAAATATAATTACCCAAAATATAACTATTGAGCATAATTAATATATTTTTTAGTGGCTCTATGCGAAAATTCCTCTTTCTTTATTGTCATTCTTAGTTTAATTTTTTTTTTTGATTTCCTAAATTAGAGGTTTTCGTAATTATAAGACCTAATTAATTGAGAATTAAACTATAGTTTTCCTATTTTATATTTTTAACAATAATGTATATCACAAGAATCATAATTAAATCAATTAAAAAGTAGGCAATACATGAAAATCGTGTTATTTTTATTTATTTATTTATTTTAAAAGATAACTCATGTCTTTTCTTTAACACCATTGGTTTTATCCTTTGTCTAGATAGTTCAATAAAATAAATTTATACTTAATATAAGGAGATAAATTAGGCGCAAGTTGTCTTCAATTTGCATCAAAATTCGATTTAATCCTTATGGGAATATTTTGTGTGCATGTATTAACATTAAAAGAAAAACCAACGTACCATATTTCTTTTTAAGTATGACTATTTTTTCTCTCGTGAAATAAATCTTTACAATCTCGTGGAAAAAAAAATTAATTATCTAATGATTGAATGATGCACTTTCAAGTTATCGCCTCACTGAATCATTAAAATATGAAACTTTCTCCATTTTAAAATATTTGTTATAATTTTCGTTTTGAGAGTCAAACAATATAAACTTTGATCAATATCTTAAAATGTATTTTTTTCGTTATACTGATACGAGAAAGTTGGCAACTTATAGTGTACTTGTCATTAGGGGCGGAGCCAGCATACAGTGGGGGGATTCATCTGAACCCCCTTCAGCGAAAAATTATATTATTTATACAAGGTTAAAATAATTTTTAATATATATAATAGATATCGAACCCCCTTCAACTAATTCGTATGTTTACTTCTTCAAATTTTAAACTCCCTTAATTAAAATCCTGGATCCGCCACTAACTTGTCATATTTAAAACATCAAATTGATTTAACCTAATTTAGCTTTGAAAATTAGTAAAACTAATTCTCGAGAAGCAAAACATAACAATTATCTTGAAACGAAGAAAGTATGTAACTAACATTTTTTTTTTTTTGAAAAAAATATAATGAACCACATATCAATTAGACTCTTTGGATTATACAAGAATTCATCTTCCGATTGAATCTATTTTTTTAATCTACCATAAAGGTAAATCTCAACAAAACATTAATGCTTGAATATTAACTAATCAAGATCAATAGAAAGTTATTTTCTTCTGCATTTTCTAATCGTCTGTTAGTCATAGATTCTTGTATTATAAGACGAGAATTAATAACATTAATTAGATTCGTTGATCTTAGATTATTAATTTTCCTATTTGTTAATTAATAGAAAATGATTAAATTAATACACCAATATTCTTTTTAAGGAATTTAAGACGTTATATATACATTGAAAGGCTAATCATCAATTGAATATCTTAATAACGCAATTAGTAGCATGATCAAGATGTTCGACCACCATTATTAGATGCAATCATCATAAAAAGTTATCCAATAAATATGACAATTATTTTTGACCTAACTAGATTCCTAGAAACTAGGACATAAAAAATATATCTTGACAAGGTCTAACTTGTACATTGAGCCAAAGAAAAGATTAATTTTTTTTAATTCGAGGCGAGTGACTTAGGATTAGTTTTTTATTAATAAATAAAAATGAAAACCTCAAAGAGAAGAGTACAAACAAGAAGGCTAGGCTTTACCTTGTTAATTTTAATAAGGTACAAAATCTCTACTACTTAACAAGCATGAATAAAATAAGAATTAGAGAAAATCAGTTATTTTATGATCATCATATAATTTATAATTTTCTACATGATGATGCTACAAATGAAGATATTTTAAATAATGCAAGAATATAAAAGTCAAGAATAAGGTTGAGGTAGCAACCTCAAATTTCAATTTATATATGTATGAACTAATAAAGATAGTTTGTCCGTCTAAAATATTAATATAAAATATTATTCTCTAATAAGTTGTTGGGGAATAAAATACTGTTATAACCAATTGAATTAGTTAGTAGTAATCTATCAAACATGATTAGTTAAAAGATGTTCATTTAGTTAAATGACGTAGTTCGAAACTGTTAAATAGAATCCACCTCCTAATGAGAAAGTAAGTCGGTTGATCACTTTCACAATACTGCTTCTTCTTCCTCTGTTCTTCTCTTCTTCAAATGCTCTCCCATGGCCAACAAGATTGACATTCAATACGGTATCAGAGTATGATTTGCGACAGAGATCTAGCTGGCGTGATGAGCAATGAAAATAAATTCTAACTAATTTGATTGAAGAATTGTAGGAACAACTGAATACTGACTAAAGAATTTCATAGTATCTGAATACTATTCTAAGTTGAGAAATGGTTGGGGTAAGTATGTGTCTTTAGTGTCTTTACCTGCCTGTGAATGTGATAAGTATAGAATATATGCAGAACACAAGTCGGAAGCTTATGTGTTAGCTTCCATGGTGGAAGCTCAGAAAGTACGTGCAATACACTTGTGGAGGTGGAAGTGAAGAAGAAGCTATAAAGGAAAAAGAGGGATGAAACAATAATGTACTCTTATTTCTTAATTGTGTACAAAAAATGAGCCATATACAAGTATTTATACCCACACTTATAACTACTTCCTAACCTCTCTTTAACTGCTAACTGCTATTTAACTAACTTAGGATTAGTGTTAATAAACCCACTAATTCATATCAGCTTGTTAGCTTCTCAAGACTCCCCCTCAAGCTGATGGCTTGAAGAGGTCTTTTAGCCCCAATTTGCTCAGTAGGTGTTCGAGTGTTGCTCTTCCTAATCCTTTTGTCAATATATCTGTCAGTTGCTCTTTTGATGGTATATAATCAGTTTTAATTATTCCTTTGTTGATTTTTTCCCTCACAAAGTGACAATCAATGTCAATATGCTTGGTTCTTTCATGGAAAATGGGATTTGCAGCAGTTTGCATTGCTGCCTTACTGCCACACATTAGCTTGATTGGTTGTTGCACTTGGATTCCCAATTCCTTGAACAATCCTATTAACCAGACAACTTCAGCAGTACATGCAGCCAATCTTCTAAACTCTACTTCTGCTGAGCTCCTAGATATAGTCTCTTGCTTCTTTGCTTTCCAGGATATCAATGCTCCACTAAACTGAACAATATAGCCTGTTACAGATCTCTTAGTTTCCAGGCATGCACCCTAATCTGAGTCAGAATAGGCCTGTAGCTAATTTGTTTTGTTAGCAGGCATAAAAAGTCCTAGACCAGGTGTACCATTGATGTATCTCACTACCCTTAATGCAGCATCCATGTGTGATTTCTTGGGGCTGTGCATAAACTGACTGAGGACCTGAACAACAAAAGTTATGTCTGGCCTGGTCATGGTGAGATATAACAGTCTACCTACTAGCCTCTGATAAGTAGCAGGGTCCTTTATGAGTTCATCTTCATTGACCTCTTTGTTAGAGCTGTACCTGTCATATTTTGTTGATGTTAGTTATTGGTTCATTTCAAGTGGAGTTGCTGCTGGTTTTGCTCCACTCAGACCAGCTTCTGACACTAGTTCAAGGGCATATTTCCTTTGGCACATTACCATTCCCTCCTATGACCTAGCAACTTCAATCCCTAGGAAGAATTTCAACTCTCCCAAATCCTTCATTTTGAACCTTTTCTGCAAATCTTTCCTGGTATTTTTTATCAACTCTGACAGTCTCCAGTGACCAGCATATCATCCACATACACTAGAATAATCACTTTCCTCTTGTCAACTGATTTTGTAAATAATGAGTAGTCATAATGGCTTTGAGTGAATCCCATCTGTATAAGTGCATTTATCAGTTCTTGTTCCATTGTCTGGGAGCCTGCTTCAATCTATACAATGATTTGTGAAGTTTGCAGACCTTCTTATTCTCACTCCGTCTGGCAAACCCTTCAGGAATAAGCATATACACTTCTTCTAGAAGATCTCCATTTAGAAAAGCATTATGTACATGCATATGATAGATAGGCCACTGACTGGAAGCAACAATAGCCACAAGAGATCTGACTGTAACCATTTTAAACTGGAGAAAATGTTTCTGAGTAATCTAGGCCAGGTTGTTGGCTATAACCTTTAGCCACTAGTCTGGCTTTATATCTTTCAACCTCACCTGAAGCTTTGTACTTAATTTTGTATACTCACTTGCAGCCAATGGGTGTCTTACCTGCTGGGAGGTCAACAATGGACCATGTATTGTTTTCTTCCAATGCAGCAATCTCTAGCTTCATGGCCTGAATCCAGGCTGGATCTAGGGATGCTTGATGGAAGTTGGATGGTTCAGTAGAAGATGAATAGGCAGCTAATGCCAGTTGATATGGTTCAGTAAAGTGTGAGTAAGTGATATAGGAAGACAAGGGATAGGTACAGGAGTGAGTGGCATAGTCTTTCAACCATATAGGAGGATGTGTCACTCTAGATGATCTTCTAAGCATAGCAGGTTGTAAAGGAGGGGATAAGGAGTTGATGGATGTGGAAGGAGAGAGTGTAGGTACATGTACTGCAGAATTAGGTTCATCTTGAGTAAGGGAAGGAGGTTTTGACTCAGTGGTCTGAGAATCAACTGTATAATCTGTGTGAGATAGGTGAAGCATAGGAAATATAGGTGTGCCTGTGGATTTGACATGAGGAAAAGGAAAGATAGACTCTTGAGAAACTACATTCCTGCTTATGAAGAATGAGTGAGAGTGGATATCATATAAAATATAACCTTTCTGAGTTAGAGAGTACCCCATAAACACACTAGGTATTGCTCTGGTGGTGAACTTATCTGCAGTTCTTGTGTTGGATGCATAGGTAAGACATCCAAATACTCTGAGGTGAGTAAGTGCTGGTGGATATTGATATAGGAGTTTAAATGGAGTTTTAAAGTGAAGCATTTTTTAAGGTGTTCTATTTATAAGATAGACAACTATAGTGACACATTCACCCCAGAATTTCAATGGTATTGTAGCCTGAAATCTGAGTGCCCTGGCAACTTGAAGTATGGTTCTGTGCTTTCTTTCTAGTACACCATTTTGTTGGAGAGTATATACACAAGAGGTCTGATGTACGATGCCATGAATTGTCAAGAGAGATTGAAATTCATTACTGAAGAATTCACATCCATTATATGTTCTAAGCACCTTAATAGAAGCAGAGAATACATTTTTTACTTTTGCAAGAAAGTGTTTTAGAACTACAATGACTTCAGACTTAGACTGTATAAGGAACAACCATGTGAATCTGGTACAGTCATCCACTATTGTGACAAAAAACCTTTTGTTATTGTGAGTGGAGACCCTGTAGGGACCCCAGATATCACAATGCAACTTCTCAAAAGGAGACTTAGAACTAGTATTGCTAGTGGGAAAAGAAAGTCTAGTATGTTTTGCCAAAGGACAGACAGTGCATATCTAAGTTTCAATATTCAGTTGTTTAAGAGAATCATGCCTTCTAAGAATGTCTATAGGAGCATGACCTAGTCTTCTGTGCCACAAAATGTTGGAAGCAGGCACTTGTTCTACTGCATTAGCAATCTTGTGTATACTATTTGAGAAAGGAATGTCTTCTTTCATAATGTAAAGACCTTGATCCTCTTTACCAATCCCCTTCACTTTGCCAGTGCAGAGATCTTGGAATATACATAATTCAGGAAAAAATTCACTGAGCACTATAACTCCTTGGTTAACTTTGAAACAGACAGCAAATTACATTTAAACTCTGGGAGAAACAAGACATTGGAAATAAGATGATCTTTCAGAATATATGAACTTCCACTGTGAGTGACCTGTGCCTCACCACCTGTAGGTAGATGTACATTGTTCTTCTCATTATCAGGGACTCTTTTGTGGTTATGCAGTAAATAAGGGTTAGATGTCATATGATTGGTGGCACTTGAGTCTACTATCCACTTAGAGTGAGTAGTATTAGATTTTAGTTGATGTGTGATACCTGCATTGGCTGCTGGAGTAGAATTATGTCCTTCACTACCTTTGTTCAACATATGAAGAATTTGTTGATATTGTTCCTGAGTGAAAGATGGGGCTGGCTGAGACTGAGATGCACCAGTTTGATAGGGAAGGCTGTCATGACCACTGAAGAAGTTTCTTTCTTGAAGATTTTCAGTATAGTTGCTAGCTTGATTTGCAAACTGATTTGTCCCTTTCTTCTTAGACTTAGGCCAGTTTGGTGGATAGCCAACTAGTTTGTAACACCTCTCCCTTGTATGACCATTATACCCACAATACTCACATATTACAGATCCTTTTCTCTGATTCTTATGGTTGTTTGTTGAAGTTATTTTTCCAGAATAGTTGCTAGCAACATTTGAACCTCCTCCTGCATTGTTGTTCCCTGAGACTATATTACCTTTGCCAAAGTTTGAGTATCAATGAGCAAACCTTTTCCTTTATAATTTGAATTAGTTCCTATTTTCTGATTGAAGAATGTTGCAGCTTCTAGCGAGTCACCAACTCCTACTGATGGACTAGCTAGAGACCTCTGACTTTCATGATCAATCACCATGGAGTAAGCTTTATTTAGGGTAGGAATTGGAGATATCATGAGGATCTGGCTTCTACATTGAGCATAAGTCTCGTTTAGGCCCATAAGGAACTGTAATAGTCTTTGATAGCCATGGTGTTGAGCATAATTTCTTGACTCAGAATAACTGCAACCTAGACATGGCATTATTGCATCAAACTCATCCCATAGGTTTCTCATTCTCGAAAAATAGTCTGATACAGATAGAGTGCCCTGTGTTAAGGTCACTATCTCCCTGTGCAGGAAGAAAACTCTCGATCCATTCACTACATCAAATCTCTCCTTCAAATCCAACCAGACTTTATGCGCATTTGAAGCATATATGATGCTGCTAAGCAGCTCCTTTCTCACTGAATTCATTATCTAAGACAAAACCACTACATTAACCTTCTCCCATTGTTCATGCAGTGATCTTTAGTATGTCTTCCATCCACAAAACCTAGCTTACTCTTTCCTAGTAGACCTAATGACAGAGACCTACTCCACAAAGCATAGTTTCCGATCTACTTAACTGAATCGAAACCAGAGAACTGCCTGGTGTATCGTTTGGATGAAGATAGAGCGGATGATTATGATCCAACTCACGTCTGTTGGAAATTCGAGTAGCTGACTGACTCGCGGCTATTGGAGTATCTTTAACTGCCATTTTTCCGATCTGATTTTGCTCGATCTAGATCGATCTGACAGATTTGTTTTCTGAGACGAGGCTTCTACATGCAATCGTTCTCCCAGTCGATTATGGCTTTGATACCATGTTAGCTTCCATGGTGGAAGCTCAGAGAGTACTTGCAATACACTTGTGGAGGTGGAAGTGAAGAAGAAGCAGTAGAGGAGAAAGAGGGATGAAACAGTGATGTACTCTTATTTCTTAATTGTGTACAGAAAATGAGCCATATACAA
Organism: Solanum rostratum; assembly: GCA_029948455.1. Classification (NCBI taxonomy): domain Eukaryota; kingdom Viridiplantae; phylum Streptophyta; class Magnoliopsida; order Solanales; family Solanaceae; genus Solanum; species Solanum rostratum. The sequence goes on along the minus strand of CM057053.1, from coordinate 6,514,960 downwards.
GTATTTATTCCCACACTTATAACTACTTCCTAACCTCTCTTTAACTGCTAACTGCTATTTAACTAACTTAGGATTAGTGTTAACTAACCCACTAATTCATATCAGCTTGTTAGCTTCTCAACATTATGCAATATTTTTATGGGAGTTAATGATAGTTTTGACCAATCAAGGAGTCAAATCCTTATGAAAGTTCTCAGTCCAACATTGAATCAAGCTTACAATATGATAATGCAAGATGAAAGCCAAAGGACACAGTCAAGTTTGATATCTAACTGTGTGTTGCCCCTACAAAAATTAGATGTTAATGATTCTACCATTCAGAACAATAAGTTTAAACAAAATTCAAGACTATATTGTGACCATACGTGCCACTAAAAGACTCTACTGAGACAAAGATTGTCATTCGAGAAATCACATAAGAGACTACTGTTATAAGTTGATTGAATACCCTTCAAATCATAAGTTTGATAAGGAAAAAGGTGTTGATGATAGAAGAATTAGGGATTGACTTTTGAAAATACTAAACAATAGAATTTAGGAGGTAACAGAAGGCCTCAAGTTAATAATGTGAACTATGTTGAAGGCACTGAAGCTGAAAATGGTATCACTATTGAGGGATGATAAAAGTTTGAGGGTAATAGAAGATCTCAAATAAATTGTACCAACATTCATATTTGATCAGTATAATAATCTAATGAAGTTGGTCAATAAGAAGGCCCCTTCATAAGAAGTCGTTGCTGATATGGCAGGTACGCATCACCCTCTACACTCAACGTTAATACTGTTGCAGGTAATGATACACAAACCTGGGTTGTGGCCACTGCTCACATATATAATCTCTAGCTTGGATCCGTTATTAAATCCAAGTCCTGTTCCTTACGACTTTAACACTATGCATTACCAAATGGCCAAACCACTGTTGTTTGGTTCAGTCACATTATTTGACAATAATGAGCTATAAATTATTCACCATATTCCTAACTTTACTTACAACCTCTTATCTTTATCAAAACTTACTAAGAAATTAAAATATTATCTGTCACTCTATTCCTATTTTTTCTTTTTCAGGATCTTTGTAATGGCAAGGTGAGGTGAATTAGTTAGGTGAATTAGTTAGGAGGTGAATTACAAAAGAGCGATGGGATGTATCTTTTTGTCTGTCGCTTTGTTCTTCAATGTTCTTCAATATAAAGAAAAAAAAGCAATGGACGGTATTACTTTTATGAAAAACTAAAAATTAAGAAAAAATAGTGTAGTCCGTCGCTTTTGTCAAAAAGATATAACGGTCTATCATTTTTGTCAAAAAAATTTAAAAAAATGAAAAAGAATATGCAGACCATTATTTTTAAGGACGTTGTCCATCGCTTTTTGAAAAGCTTTGAGCACAAAAAGCGTCAAAAGTCACTGCATTACTTTTTTGTTGATTATGACCAAAAAAAAGACGTAGTACGTCGCTTTTGGCTGTCGTTTTTTGATAATCCTTTAGTAGTGATACTTCGTGAGCATGGTCATGTCCTCACTAACACGAAAAAGAAAACTCCAAACTAGTGTCTGAAACTCATTCGAGATCCCTTTTACATAAATCAATAATGCAAACTCTTCTTAAAATGCATTTTAAACATATTGGAGCATCAAATCACTGATTTGAAGTCATCTTGATCAAAATATTAATCATGGTTAATTCAAATTTCTAAACTTAACTAGAAACTCAATCAATGATCTAATCACTCCTGAGCATGTCGGGATCCGTGCAAAAATATTTGGCCAACTCATTAATCACCCTCTGGGGTCTGGACCTAATGAAATCATCAAATTCAAATTCGACCTTATTAACCTAAAATATTGATTTTGATCAAAACTTCTCAAATTTCAATTTTAAAAAATAACAAAAAAAAAATTTTCAAAATACATATGATCACCTAGATAATCATGTTAACACTCTCCTCCCCCACCCATCCACCCACCCCACCCCCACAGAAAAGTCATAAACAACAACAAAAAGAAAAAAGTTGTGAGAAGACCAAACTAAGAAAAAGAAATCTAACGCACAAAAGAAAACACGTGACAATTTTTGTTACCCTCTTCCTAGGAGTTGTCATTTTTTTCGCTTTCTTCGTTATTCAAATTCATAACCTTTGGATTAAAAAAAATGATTACCATTTGAACAACTCTCTCTTATCAACCACACGTAACAGTTAATTTTACATTTGAGTCGAAAACTTTGGCAAATTGATTTATGTCCATTCAACTCATTGTGGTATTGTCTTAATTCTATATATCAATCACTCGATCCATCAAATATTGGATGGATTTGACTCGTGACATAATTTGGGACTGATCTTGATATCTTTGTCGCAGTTTAAATGTTTTCATTGCCTAGTCACACTTGAAAGATCACTTTCCCCATTGCATGAGAAAATATTGAAACTGTAGGACCCTTTACTTTCTCACTGAAATTACATATGCTAACTTTTGCATATAATTAAATATCTACTTAATTTTTCGATTTTTTAGCTAATTCTTTTCTAAAGTAAGGGTAAAAGGATATTCAATTGATTGACATCAAAAAGGACTCTCTTTAGAATGAGACATTCCTAACTTGTTTTAGCATCACATAAAGAATTACCGACCACCTAGGGTTGTCAATAAAAATTCTTGATAGAGGGTGTTTCTACTTTGATGTGAATCTGAATTAGCTAAAGCAATGGATACTATAAACCAGATGATTATGTAAAAAGGAAAGAAATTGTCAAAATGATTATAGAATAAATGAGATCCTCCATATTTAACTAGAGATTTCATGTTATAGTTCTCTTTTTAAATTTGCCCTACGCAATTAGAATTTCGATAATTAAGTCAGTAAATATTGAACACGTGTAGAAGTAAAAAGAATGAAGATGTGATCCATCCAATTCCAAGTAGTTTCCAAATTAAAGAACGTGCAATAGAAAAACAAGATGCAACTAATATCAAGAAAAATAAAGGTTGTGGTCCAATGCTATGTACATTAATTTATTGAACCAAACACATACACCTTAAAAAGGGACTAAACATGGAATTGTCACCTAGTTCCTTAACTTTTAAAAGTAATGAAATTAGCCACTAATTAAGCTTCTTGATAAGAACTAAATTATAGGGAAATATCATATACCTTTTAGATTCCAATGGTGAAGTTCATGCATGATCATTTTAAATTAACAAAACGTGCTAAGCTTACATGACTATAAACTTCATGATAATTACTTGTTTTTACTAAACTTTATGAGTTATAATAATGTGTGTGAAACCATATCGGAGTGTGTATTCCATTAAGAAGGTTAGTGACCGATTTTTTCTAACAATATTTTCCTGGTTCGGACTTGTCTAATACGCGATTTATATTTGGTGTGTGATTTATGAGCTATTGTACATGAGTAGATTTACCTAATGCATGGGGGTGTCCAAAAATTAAATTGACTGATAAATCGAACTGATAAAAACATTTATTGGTTTATTGTTATTGGGTTATTAAGTTATCGGATTTTTAATGGTTTAAAAAAAAAGATTATTGAGTTATTGGTTCGATATCGCTTTTAACCCAATAAGACTAATAATTTACTATTTTACCCCCTCATAAATATTAAATATTAGTAATTTAATTAATAGTAATTATAGGACACTATAGCAATATTTTATATATTTTAATCTTTACAATACTTAAGTGATTAATTATCCACTTTAGTATATAATTAACTAATTATAGCTTTTGCAAGTTTGCAAACATAGTCTTCATACTCTATCTGCATTTTATTAATGCAGATCCTCATTATCATTTTTATCGGGTAAATAAAAAATCGAACCCGTTAAAGGCTTAAAATCGATACACTGAAAACCGATAACAATTATTTTATTGATTTCTTATAGATTTAGCATATTTTTAAAAATTAATAGTCGATAAACCGAACCAATAACGTATAAAATCGAACTGAACCCACCAGTGCACACCCCTATTAATCCACACCTAAAGAATAGCGATTATTTGATTGAAATTTCGAATAATAATAATACTAATAGTAATAGTAGTAGTAATGTGTGTGAGAGAGATATTTTATGAAAGCTTAGAGGTTGGAAGTTGGTGTGAACACAGATAAATGTAGTCTACAAGTTATAAAGTGATAAATCTATGACAAATTATGCCCAACTATTGACCAAAATTGAATAAATAACAATTGATTAATTGAATTATCTGATTTTTTTAACTAATTGCTAGGGTTAATTTTATTCATAGGAGTCTAAGCAAATGAATGCTTGCAAAATATAGATGTTTGTATATTATTAGATGATATTAAAAACCTATATGTCCAAGCTCCATTGATGATACTACAAGAATTTCTTAAATTACTAATGTATAATATTAATTAGATCGTATCGTATAATAAATCACTTCGAGCTTCAACAATGACTGTCATGGGAGACGAAAGGGACTTGGCTTCGAATAAAGAACCAAACACACATATAATTGAAACTTTAATATTGCCGTCCAAACCATAAGTTATAGTAAAAATAAAGGAGATGTTGATATATAGATCACATTTTTTTTCCCCCTTGAAATGTCCTCATCAATTAAAAATAACCCCCTTAATCAACTTTAGTTTCTTTCCCTACCCACAAATCACCCTTTCTCCTCACATCATCACCACCAAAACCCCACAAAAGGAAAAAAAAAATTCTTTAAATTTTATAAAATAAATTAATATATTTTTTATGAAATTTATTCTTCTAGATTTTTATTGTTGAGATCGAAAGTTGTAAATAACTTTTTTTTTATAATTGATTTCTTTTAATAATTATTATGAAATAATAATATAGTCTATTCATTTAATATTTTTAAGACGGTACTTCAGATATATAAAAAAATTTCTAATAATTCTTTTTATCTATCTGAATTCTTTTTCTTCTATAAATAGTTCTATAACATCTTATTGCTTCAAAAATAAAAGTCCCTCAAACATGAAGGCTTAAGACACTTGCCTTTTGTTTGATCCTTTAGAGCCACCTCAGACGGGGTATCGTCTTGAAATGCCTAAGCATGTATGGCTCAAATTGTCATCCATGCATGAGCGAATATGAAATTAGTAGTGTAGCCACATAAAGTCTATGGTTCTTAATTGGACATTCTTAATAAAAAAAAATTATATTATGTATCAGTAAATTATATGAAATATATAAGTCAGAAGTATTTTTCATACACACATATATATATATTGAATTTTGGATATTCTTAGTAAATTTTTCGACTTTGTTACTATATGAAATCTATGTCAAGATTTTTTTGGGGGGGTTGATCACCATGAAAGAAGCTTCATCCTTCATGAAAATTGAAAAACATATGTAGCTAAAAGGAAAAGCAATTGCTTTTTTTTTCCTCTTGCATGTGAGGATTGTTCATGTCCACTTAAACAAGAAAAAGTGGATTCAATTAATATTTCTTCTTGTGGTATTTCGAAACTTGCACTTTTAATTCCTCCTTTATTGTCTTGGCTTATTTAAATCCATTTATACATGAGTCAAAAGGTTTTCTTTTTTGCTATATTAAGCTTATACATAAGTGGTGATTGTCCATTGTGCCATGAGCTTTTTAAAATTTGACTCGGTAATGAGGCGGCTCGATGATATTTATGGTCTAAAATCAAAATTCGATAAGAAGCTTTAAGAATTTCTTTTAAAGAAAATGATACAACATACATATATGTATATTTATATTTTTTTGAGTCAAAAAATTATAAGAAATATTCTCTTTACCTCTTAAGGTAGAATTAATTAAGCTCTGCGTATAGATAACCTCTTAAGATGTACACATATACATATATATAAGTTTATTTTGCTAACTTCATGAGATGCAAAGTTATATTAATATTTCTTCTATGATCAATCTCTTCTAATAATTCTTTCAATTGATAATATAATAATCAAGCTGATAAATTTGATCACTATTAAGTTATTGTTAATTTAAGTAAGCATAATTAATTAAATTTTGAAATAGTCATCGTACGTAGTTGTATTTATACTTGTATGAAGATGGAATTACATTTAATAAATAAAAGGAAAAAGATATAACTATTCAGATTGTTTCTGAATAATTCCATCTCTTTTATCAAAATAGACAAACCACGTAAAAACTTTCTTCCTTCTCTTCTTCGGTCTAAAATTTTAGAAAAACTCATGTGAAGACTCTAGTGAAAATTTCTTCGCCAAACAGTGCTTTTACAGGTAGACGATTATAGACTGTGACTATTTTGATATAACTCATGTTTCATAAATATGTGATTACACTATTAGACTAGTGAAACGAATCAGTAATCCTGTAAACTAGAAGTTTGAGTAGATTTTTCACAAACGATCTGTCTGTATGGAGAAACATGATGAATTTTCACGTGAAAATTAAATTGAGAATAAATGTATCAATCAAATCTTTTCTTTTTAAAGGGAAAATTAGATCACATGTTTATTCTCGTACTGTGTCTATCAATAGTTACTGGTCGAGATTGGTATATTCCAGTGTCCTTCCATTAATTTAAATATATTATTTTTATGTATTTCTACTTTAATAAATATTCCTCTTTATTTTTCTCTGGAAAATGCATTTATTCTATTTTTTCAGGCTATAATTAATTAATAATATTAATAGAATATTCTATTTGAATATTTATCACCGACCACATATCATTTTCAATCTAAAAATAAGGGTATAAATTCATGTTTATATTCCATTATTAGTGTGTATATATAAAAAATTGTAATATGCTTCTATAGTTTTTAAAAATTTATAGTAGTTTTTTTAATTTAGCCCTCTATTTTAAGTGATTACGTTTAAACAAAATGGAGAAATAACAAAAATTAGGAAATACTCAACCAGAATTTGATAGCTCATATAAAATGGCTTATTTAGTTTGGCAGCTAGCTCATACCCTCAATTAATATAAAGTTGAGGTTCATGTTTTTGTCCTAAGTTCGAAAACAGAAATTCCTCATATTTGACGAATCTTTTTTCCAGTAGGAAAAGGTTTATAACTTTCTATAAATATATAGTCCTTGGGAATCATAGAGTCTAAACCTCTTTGTATTCTGAGCAAATAATGTGAGGTTATTTCTCTCGCGATATTATGTACTCTCTTTTATACAGTGAATTGTTTATCTCCTCTTGCATGTGCATGTAGGTCAGTTGACCGAACCACGTTAAATATTTATGTCTATTTATAATATATTTCTTGTTTATCTTCTTATTCGCCGTTTTTCAAGATTGCTTTGTTAGCTTTTGCATGACAGTTGATTTCTGTCGGTCCTAAAAAATACTCAATTTATTCCTATATTGATTGCTTCTCTTCATTGCTCTTTATGCCTATTGTGGTTTTTCCACATAAGTATTTTAGAAAAAAAAAACTAGTAGGGAAATAGTACAAGATTATAGTCTGGATAATCTTGTCTTAAAAGAATTGTAACAAAAGTTTTAACAGGCCAAACTTTTTGAACTCATTTATATTATATTGTTTAACTAATGGATAAGACTTGTAATCTTGAATAATGCTTCCACTAAGCATATTTTAATAAAAGATACACTACTTTTTAGTTTTTAAATATGTGGTAAAAAGGACCAGTAAATTAAATTTTCGTTACGCATGAAATTCGTAAAAAATAAAGTTATTAAATCCTATTCCATGAAGTTATATAATATATTTTTTCTACTTTCATTACGTGGTATGAGCAATTAAAACGTGAAGAAAAGTGTGAACAATTATAAAAGTATAATTAAAGATTATGATATGCTTTAATTAGTTATATTTCATTAATTTGTTCAACTAATGCCCATATAAAACATTATTTTATATACTTGGACGGTATATATATTTATGATATATAACACTCTCAATCACTAAAGTTTCTGGTAGCTTTCATGATCTTCTTTTATGTAAAATAATCAAATTTTTTGCACATGTTTCAACCCATCCCACTCCCTACCCAAACCCTAAATTTGTAAAAATAAAATAAAATAATAACTTCATAATATAATCAGGAATCTCAACTATAGTCTATCTTTTTTTTTAATAAATAAATAAAGGGGGTGAAGAAGATGTATACAATTACGTAACTGTATCTTTGACTAGAAAGTAATTGACGTTATCTATGTATTTATACTATATTAAAAGTGTGAAGACTCTTAGAAATATTGTTTAAACATTTTATCCTTCATTGAAAGACTCTTCTTTAGGTAAAATTGTTTTTTCGCCATTTTTCTTTAAATTCTTATTAAATTATATTTATAATATTGACTTTTGAAATATATGGAAATAAATAATAAAATAAAGACTTCTAGCCGTGAAAAACTTCAATTTGATTAAAGTGGATTTACGACATATATTTGGTCAAGTTTTTCAGAGGCCAAAAATTCTTGTTATTTTCTAAAAAATGTTTATTTTAAAAAGTAAGATATTTAGCAATCGAAAAAATTAGAAGTGTTTTTGTGGTAATATAAATTATTTTACAGAAGTGCTTATTATTTAGTGATGACATTCATAGCTAATTTCGATTTTTTCCAAATGTATTTGGTCAAGCTTTTTTAAAGGCCAAAAGTGCTTAATATTTAGTGATGAAGTTCATAACTAAGTTTAATTTTTTATTTCAAGTATGTTTGGTCGAATTCTTTAGAGGTCAAAAATGCTTATTAATTTTTAAAAAAATCATTTTTAAAAAGTGAAGTACTTGACAAGTTTTTTTAAAAAAATAAGTATTTTTAAAGAGTAACGGAAGCATTTTTCAGAAGACATTATAAAATAATGTCTCTTTTTTTAAAGCCTTAACATAAGGTTAAAACATTATAAAATAATGTCATGATTAATCTACTTCATCCTAATTTACGATTTAAGTGTGAATTTATTCACATTAAGATCAATAATTTTAAGCTCTGTTAGGTTAATGTTGGATGTTGGCCAACATTTTATTCTTTTCCTTGTTTGAAAATTATAGTAATCTAATGAATCAACTTTTAAAAAGTTCCATATTTATATACTATATGGAAAATGATAAAAAGATGTCTTTGATTACGTAAAATTTAATAAAAATATCATTCATTAAAATTTTGATCTAAAAAATCTAAACTGTTAATAGAATTTAGAGTTAATTGTTTGGTCCAGAAATGCTCATATTATTATTAAATAGATAAAATATTTTTTCAAATAAATCTGTTATTCCTTTTTTTTTTTTTAACAAATCTTATTTCTAATTAAAATATTACTTTTAAAGAACCTTAATCTATTTTTTCCTTTTAAAGTCACTTTTTAACTTTAAAATGTACAAAATATAAGACTTTTTCCTTCTTAAAACTCATTTTATTAATTAAAATAGAATAATTAATTCATGTACCTTTTTAACTGATAATACTGGTCTATTTATAAGATTATATTAACCCGATTGTTAATTTTTGTTTAACGATAAAAAAAAATTCATAACAAATAGAAAATATTTTATTTTTTTAATCTTATTTTAATTAAAGTAGAATAAGCATTTGCTAATAAAAAAAATTATTATTAAAAAAAGAATAATGTGTTTAAAAAGAAGATATATATAAGTATTTGAAAAGGGGCATTTTGATATCAAGTCACAATGAGGATATTTTTGGCCTTTTGGATCAAATATTGGCAACAAGAAAATTTTAGACCAAACTATTAACTTGCTGCATTTTTATTTAATTTCATAGTTTAAAGATTTTTTTTACTCCTTTTCTTCCACTATATAGAAGTCATGAAATTCAAAACAATTTTTCCAAAAGATACACATGCATAAGGTGTATAGATGTACGTGTTCATGTACATATGTATACTTGAATATTAATTAATAAGTAATTGCATAAAAAATAATGTATATGGACGAAATGGAGAATCAATTATTTATAACGGTGATAGAGTTTGTTTCAACTTCAATTTAATTTAATTAATCTCTAATTCAGAAAACAAGATTATTGTTATAAATATATTTGCATTCTGATTAATATCTAGCATATAAATTGTTTTGGAAAAAAGTTAAAAAACTTAGTTGAGTATCAAGCTAATAATCGATTCTGAAAATTCCTCAATCTCTAAATATTTTTCTAGAGAAATAAAAAAAAATCTTTCTTTTCCCTACTTTATTATTCTTATTAATTATATAGTTTCTAAACTATTTGAACTTTGGCGTTTTAATTGAATCATAATAACTATGTTTGCTTTGTACATTTTGATAAATTATTTATATATATTAAATGATTTTTTAAGAATATAAGTATAAAATTTGAATTAAAATTATTAAATTTATATACACAACAATGTGGCTCCACCCCTGGCGAATGTCATTGATAGGTACTTTATCAAATAATATCTTGACTTACATCAAAATTAACCATCATATAAGGATTAAGACGAAGTTGGTTTGTTCTGCTAGCTTATTCTGCTAATGAGTTTTTGCGACGAGGGTTCCCAGAAAATAGCCTCTCTACCTAAGTGGTAGTGGTAATGTCTGCGTACATCTTACCCTCCCCAGATCCCACTTGTAGAATTTTACTGGGTATTTTATTATTGTTGTTATAAGGATTAAGACGAAGTTGGTTTGTGAATTGTGATATCATCCATATCAATTATTGATAATTTGCCAGTTTAGAATCAGTTATACAAGATTCAGTTTCATTATAAGTTATGACCTTCATGTGACACATACATATGCATAGAGAGTTAGAGAAACATTTTCAACGCAAGTAAAGATTAAGTATAACTCATATCTCAAAAACTAATTCAAAGAAAAGAGGATTATCCAAGTCTTATTAGGAGTTTAAGGATTTCGTGATGTTGTATGGATCATTTTATTTGTTACTCCTCTTTAGGGGTGTACATGAACCGAATCGGTTCGAGCTTTTTAAATACTAAATAAGACTATTTGTGTCGAATTTTTAAATCTATAAATCAAATCAAACTAATAAAACCCAAGTTTTTCAACCTCAAATTTTTCAGGTTTTTGGATTTTTTTGATCAAGTATTCATGCATACATATAATTACCTTGTGCTTCAAACTTTTTTTAGTCCTACCAAAATATAATTATCTAGGATGTTTTTCTTTAAGAAAATAACACAAAATGTGATATGAATGATGACACTAAAATATTCAATAAAAATATTAATAAAATCATAAAATAAATATTGCAAATAAATAAGTCATAATGCAAATAATCATAATTTTAAAGTATTAATCATTCTAAAATAACTCTTATAAAGTATTTATTACATGACTAAACATTAAAGAAAAACTAAAATTAGGTTATGTATTTTAATGTCTAAACCAATGTAAAATTAAAGAATAAATATTCAACATTATTGTCATTCTTAGTGTTGAATTAATTTTTTTTTTTTTGTAGCATTAGTATTGGTCTGATTTTTTATAGCACTTTATTAAAGTTACTAATATTTATGGACTAACTTTTATTGGTCCATTCAAAATTCTAACTTAAATTTGAAATAAATATGTTGAAAGATAAAAACTATTAAGAAGTGTAAGAATTATTTATAAATTATATTAAAGTAAATATTTTTATGTATAAAATAAATTTTAAAAGCTATATATAATATGTTATGTTGGGTTGGGCTGGTCTCGAGTTAACTTTTTTAAGTTAAATCGAAACCAACTAAAAGTTAAAACGAAATCCAAGTATAGTTGAATGTTTTATTTCAATACCTAGCCAAGTCAAACCAAATCATCAGTTGAATTTTCTTCTTGAATTGACTTGATTTGCAATTTTCAATTTGATTTGTTCACCCCCACCTCTTAATGTCTATATCCAGGAGTTTTGGAGCATGCACAATTGTGGACCACGAGTGTATCTACACTGCTCGCACAATCTGGGGGACTACATCGAATTCATGGGCTTGACTTTGATATCATGTCGAATTAGACTTTAAATTTAATTCACACCCTAAAAATCAACTCAAAAGAAGGAGAGTTGTCCAAGTTTTATAAAGAGTTCAAGGATCTCATCTTGATCCATTGTGGGATTGATCATTCCATTTGTTCCCCTCTTCACGTTCAGATATGGACATTCCTTATTCGAAATTTTGGAGCACACATAATTATGGACTGAGAGTATATTCCAATTGCCCGCACGGTCCTAAGGCCCTTCACCCGATTTAATAAATTTTACTCTAATATCATATTAAATCTTACTATTTTGGGCCTAATTCATATCCATATAAAAAATCGAAAGATGTCATCTCAGTTTGATGTGGAATCACATCATCATCATCATAAAACAAAACATGTATACTAGTATACTACTAGTAGTTTTTTACTATTTCAAATATTTTCGTATATGAAATCTGGAGAGCAAAAAATCTTAAGAACTTGATTCGAAGATATGAAGAAAATAGTTCAAATCTCATTAAGATTGACTTTGTTTAATTAGTCATTCACGTGCAACAAATTAGACTATTAGCTTGTTTGATCAATCTTTTAAAAAAAATCAAAAGTATTTATTTTAGAGAGTTGAGATAATTAGCTAAGTTTTTAAGAAAATATAAGTATAGAAGTTAACTAAGACCAAATTAATAAATACAATTATTTATTATGCCTATAAAGTATGCTACAACTCATTTTCTCTACAACTATTGGGCCCATCTGAGGCTTTGATGATCTTTTATTAAGTGACGGTCCAGTTAGAGTCAATGGGCTTTGAAACACAAGCCCATTATTATTCTACTGTCCAAAACGAAAGGTTAGTTGTAATTACATTTTGGGTTTTGTATAATTTGCGCTATTTATACAAACGTTGTGCGCAAATCAAATTGTATAGCGAAATATACAAATATCGTGATTGTAAAGCGAATTTTACAAAGCTAAGCACGAATTGTATAGCAAAATATACAAACATTATACCAAAATTGCAAATTGTATAACGAATTACACAAACATATATAAATATTGCGCGAATTATACAAATGTTGTGATAACTATAGTTACAAAATGTAATTACCCAAACTATAGTCATTAAGCATAATAAGGTATTTCTGAGTGGTTATATGCGAAAATTTCTCGTAAATATATATTAGCTATCAATTTTGTTAGGTCAAAATGAGTCAAATAAATATAATCAGTGAAAATGCAAGAAATTGAGTATTTTCTATGAAGATTTTATTCCCAAATTTCAAGAAAAAAAAAAAAAGACAGAGATCCTATCCCATTTTATCTCTTTGTATTGGACATGAAATATTTAAAAAAGAGGAAATTTTAGAAAAGGCAAACTACAAGTCTGATTTATTGCTCCTTGGGTATAATTTCAATAATTACAAAGAATAGCTACGATTTAATTTACTATAGAATGTATAAGTATTTTTCCTTTAATCTACCTACCTACATATAAATTGAAAAAAAGAAGTTCAAGAAGTAAAAATGAATTCGAAAAGAAATGTTGTTATTGTATTCATTTAATAATCTGAATACAAAAAATACAAAAATTTATTGGTGTGTTCGTTTAACCATTTGAATGTAAAAATATAAATGAATACATCTGGGGTATTCAGCTAATGATGAACATATTTAATATAAATAGTAAAATATATAATAATATAAGGAATACATATACAATTGAAATACAAATAAGTTTAAAAAGGGGATTTTTCACAAATATACAACTTTGGGGATAAAATTACATGCCCTACCGAACTCTTTGAAAAATACCATGTAAAATTTACAAATTTAGGATTTTGGGTATTTTGAGTGTGATTATTGTGGTGTGTGATGTGATATAATAGTGTTGGGAAATGGAAAAAAAAATGAATGAGTGTACTTTTTTTGGTATTTATAAAGAATTCGGTAGGGCATGTAATTTTGTGTCCAAAATTGTATATTTGTGTAAAAATTTCTTAAAAATATGAAATATACCAATAACAAATTATTGTTGTATTCAGTTAAAAATTTGAATACAAAAATACCAAACTTAGTTGGTGAAACATTTAAATATAACAAATTATATAAATACAAAGTATAAAATACCAAAATTGGATTTAAATAAAAATACATTGAATACAAAATAAACAAACAAATTAGAATACAAATAATAAAATTCATTAAATTTCTAGTCACTACCTTCCTTCCACCATGGTAGCAAAAAAAATGCCGCCTGAAAACTAGCCGGAAACCCCAAGCAGAACCACCCATTTCTGCCGTGTTAGCGTTATCCTTCATGCTCTCTTTATTCGACCCGGAACCAACCCGATTTGCCTCTTCCAAATCGCGAGCCAGACCCGAGATCTCATTACGGAAATTTCAACAACTAGCGAAACGGTTTAATCTAACAAAATACAAGGCTAAATGTAATATACCTAATTATAAGGGCTATACACTAGATGAATTACATCAAAATCGCAATTTGATGGAGAAAAGGGATTAGTCAGATTCTAAATTGATTTGGAATCCTATGAATTCTGAATTGATTTAGAAAAGATGAGAGAGAAAATGAATACATGAAAGAAAATTCTAAATTGATTTTGTAAAGATGAGATTGAAAAGAAATTCATGAGAGAGAATTCTAAATTGATTTGGAAAAATAAGAGAGAATTGGACAAATTTAATGGCAAGAATCCCTTTATTAGTATTAAATTAATTTTTTTAAACTGTATTTATGTTCTATAAATATATATCATAAGTTTACTTTGTTGTGTAATTTTTCCAAAGCTTTGAAGCAATTGAGATTGAATTCAAAATTCAACTATCATCCTTAGTATGAAAGGATGGATTTAGTCCATATATGCTTTGCAAAATCAAACTTGGAAATAAGGAATATGTAGATGTTATGGTACTTATTACATTGGTAAATGCATTTCACAATAATCGTAACTTTATCATTTTCCGACACGTTTTATCTTCATTTTCAAGTTTCAAATCCATTGCCCCATCTCCACCCTTGTGCATATAGGATATTCTATTATTTCAATTTCTTTATCTTACTTTCGTCTATAGTTAATTTTAAAAAAGAATATTTCTTTTTCGTTTTGACAATTCTTTAATTTTTAATTTTTCACGCGAGTTGTGACATGTTTAAAACCGCAAAATAAAATAACGTGATATTTTTTTTATATTATACGTATCTTTGATTTACAACCTTTTTTTTAAAAAAAATCTTAAACTTTGTATCATGTTAAAATCGTTCAATCAAATTGCCATGAACAAAGCACTCCCTCCCATTTATGTGGAACTATTTGATTTGACAGATGTTTAAAAGAAAAAAAAACTATAAAATATATAATCTAAAATAATTCTTTAATACTTATGTGGTGATATATCATTTTATGAAAGGTAAAAAAAATTCATCATAAGATGGACTAAAAAAAATCACATGAAATAAGAAAAAATATTTTTTTTTCATTACCCCCTCCCTCTCACGTGATATGCACATGCAGAGATTTATGAAGGGTTTTAGCTCTTTCCCCTTCTTCACTAGAAACCCTTTCACTTTTAAACCGACTTTCAAAGCTTTTCCATCATCTTCCATGGCAGTATCAATCTGAAATGAGCAATTTCCTCTCAAAACCCTAACCCTAATCCCCAAATTCTCCACCATGAAACCCCTTTTTCCAAGACCCATTTTTACAAT
This sequence comes from Solanum rostratum, assembly GCA_029948455.1. Lineage (NCBI taxonomy): Eukaryota > Viridiplantae > Streptophyta > Magnoliopsida > Solanales > Solanaceae > Solanum > Solanum rostratum. The sequence continues at coordinate 6,499,320 of CM057053.1, read as the reverse complement.
CTCTCTCTTAAGTAACACTCTTAATATTACTTCTACTACAAACCCAAGAACCTGCTTTCAAATCGCCCATTTCAGTACTAATTTTCAAAATCAAAGTCTATCTTCTTACCCATCTCGGCGTCATGAAGAGGAGAGCCGTAATGTGAAGGTATCAGTGTGGTGGGATTTCGAAAATTGCTCTCCTCCAGCTGGTGTTAACGTTTTCAAGATTGCACATAGTATTACTGCGGCTATTAGGGCAAATGGGATTAAGGGTCCTATAAATATTACTGCTTTTGGTGATGTATTGCAGCTGTCTAGGATTAATCAGGAAGCTCTTTCTTCTACTGGGATTAATCTCGCTCATATTCCTAATGGTGAAGTTCTCATTTTTATGCTTACTTTCGTTCGTCCAATGTAAATTTTGAATCTTTTTGTTTGTGTGTGTGTTGGGGGTGGGGGGCAAGTGGTGGAACTAGGAATGTGTGCAAATTTTCTTGTGAATATACACTCTTAATAGCTAACATTTAACCACTGTATGCCAATTATTTTCAAGAGAAGAGTGTGCACTGAACCACCCTTTGCCTAAGGTGGCTCCGCCCATGGGGGGTGGAGGATTAGTTTTGGTTAAAATGTGCTTTCAGATTGATTTTTAGTCAGGCCCTTGTTTTTGAATAATGAGTACACTGTTAATAGATGCGGAAGATTTGCTTGGGCCACGTTCCCTGTTAATTTTTTTTTAATTAATATGCAAAAAGGAAAATGTTGAAGGCTTTCATATGATGTAATACGTAGTACATTGCTTATTTTACATATTGTAATGCAGCCTCAATATATTAGAACTAAATGAAATTAGAAGTCTGTTCTGTTAAGCTATAGCATAATTGTGCGACAATAAGTCAATGAAATTAGCCTACTAGAATGATGCCTCTCCGGTGAAGATCATTTGGTAGCACACATAGAACCATATCCCCACCCACCCCGACCCAAAAGAAATAAAAAGAATATTAGTATGTCAGTGACTTGCAGAAAAGGGCTGTGTTTAACTTTTTGCAAGCAAAGCACGGGATCATACAAAGTTATGGTGTGCCATAGTACTCTTGCTCTTCTCTTATTTTCCAAGTGACCCTAGTACTATAAGTTCTGATGTGTCAATTAAGGTCTATTGCACAGGAGACTACAAGTATAGATAATTAAACAATGGCATGTCCTTAGGTGCACACATGAGGAAGCCGTTCCTAGAGAAGTCATTAAGAGATTCAAAAACCATCATGAAATCTGGAGAGACTGCTGAAAATTACTTCTGTAATTGAAGAATGTTTAGCATCAAACCTGCTTTCACACTTCTTGGCATTGCACATGCACCTCACCATGTTACTATTATACTGTCCCTTTCCTTTTTTAATATTAATAAATAAGGTAAGCTTTATAGCAACTCGAATTTTCGATGTTCCTTTTATTTCTCATCAAACGAATGGCATCTTCTTCTGGAAATCCTAGTTATTCTTAGCATGATATTGGGAAATCTCATTGCTATTACTCAAACAAGCATGAAACGTATACTTGATCAAGGGGTTAGATTATTCATCTAATTAACGTAATAGTAATATGCTGAGGCGCATATGCAATGCCAAGTAGTGTGAAAGCAGGTTTGATACACATAGATTAGTTCCCCAGAACAGCTTCTGGACTTCTTTTTGTGGGTTAAGTAAGTGAGATAATATGAACAAAACATCAAGAAGATGCACAGATTGCAGAAGATGGAAATTTCATTCCCCAAAAGCTACTCCCTCTGGTTTAATTTGTTTCTCTTGCTTTCCGTTTTAGTCTGTTTCATAAAGATTTGCTCTTTCCCTTTTTGGCAACTCTTTAATTACAACTTTCTGCATAGCATGTTTAAGTTCACTGGATTAAAGGACATTTTGGCTGTTCAACATAGATTCAAAAGTCTTCTTTACTTTCTTAAACTTTGTGCCAAGTCAAAATCAGGCCAATAAATTGAAACGGAAGGAATCAAATAATTAGGGAGCCGATAAATCTATGTAGTCAAGACTGATTAGAGAGTGAAACTGGCCCAACTAAAAATATTAAGTAAACATCTGGCTATGAGAGTGTGATTGGCTGTTGTGGTGCCATCAAAACATCTTTGATTTCTTTCCAACCATATGCACCATGAAATACAAGCAAGAACCAAAGACCAAGTCTTTTTAATGGCCTTCCCAACTTTCCATGAGCATCAACTCTCAAAGGCCTCTCTCATGCTGCTTGACATGCCCCACGAAGACCCAGACCAAATTTTTTTGTTAGCCCAATAGTCCAAAATTTTCGTATTTGGAGCTAACAGTTTCTTTATGTTAGCAGTGTCTTAGCTTTATGTTTCAGACACTGGACCTTATGGACCTTGGTTGGTAGTTAATTCCATGTTCTAGCATTTGAAGCATACTGTATCTCTTCTGTTACCATTGTGTCTGCTTGGTGCCATCAATACAACAACTTACTTCATCAATTAGATAATTGAATAATCAGTTGCTGATGCATGATTTCTCTACATATCAATTAGTATGTTCCAGAATCTGAGCAGCCAGACCTGACCTGACCTGATAATTGGAAATAGGATTAGACACTAACATATGAAAATTTAATTATTTTTTCCTTATCTAAAAATAACTGAACTTTCTCATCACAGTGCCTAATGCTGTCACTTGAGTTTTTCTGATCTTTTATGGAGAGGTTTTCTTACAACCAATTCTGAGTGGTGATGGTTTATCTGACTGAAGCATGGTTTTTAAGAGAACGGAGCTATAATTGAGAAGAATGAAAAAAATGCTTATCATTTTCATTTTCCTAAGATGTATTTCCGTTGTTATAAATGCCTTGTGAAAGCTGAAGATGGTTATCGCAAATCCTCTATAGGCTTTTGCTTAATTGTTTTGAGCGACACAATTTGTGCATGGTTTGGATAGGACCAAGAAGAAGGCAATAACACATCTTCTCAATCTGATATTCCATGTTTCATACATGAGAATCCCCTTTGCCCCTGTTAGACAGATGGAGGTGAATAGCCCTCTAACCCAGAAATTTGTTTCAAATTTTTCAATTTTTGTGCACTAAGCAGGAAGAACTTATCTGTTTTGGATTTCCTTAATTCGTTGTATAGTATAGCATTCGCCATTGGGAGCTTAAGTTCCCTACGTAACTCAATTCAGTGGATAATCTTAACCGAGTTTGTATGACCAATTAAGTAGTAAATTTATGTAGATGTACGAGTAATCTTCGCTGAATTTGTCAATTCAGTTGTAAAATCCTAGATAAGTTTTCCTCAGCTGGGTATGACACTTGATTATCAAATTCACATACCTGTCTCAGTACAAATTTTGGCATTTAAGAAAAATGGGGTTAGAGGATTTTATGTGGCTGATGCTGGTTTTGTGTAATAGTTTTGTTCTTGACATCGTTAGCCCCCTTGTAATTTTAACTACTTTGTATTTGAATGCTTAAATTCATATGTCGTCCTCAAAATGTAAACTAAAAGAATTCCTAAAATGAGACAGTTGTTAGGTTCATGAGTAGCATGTTATTTAATCTTCATTTCCTTGGCCGCTACTGTTTTACTAATCAATTTGTTATGTTGATTTCAGGTGGAAAGAACAGTGCTGACAGGTCTCTCCTTGTTGATCTGATGTATTGGGTTTCTCAAAATCCTCCACCGGCTCACCTCTTATTAATTTCAGGTGACAGGGATTTTGCTGGAATATTACACAGGCTGAGAATGAACAACTACAACATTCTGCTAGTCAGTCCGGAAAGTGCTCCTAGTGTTCTTTGCAGTGCAGCTAGTATCATGTGGCAATGGAATGCCTTACTGAAGGGTGAAAACCTTATAGGAAAGCATTTTAACCAGCCGCCAGATGGTCCCTATGGTTCTTGGTACGGGCACTACAAGGTGCCTCTTGATGACCCTTTTGCAGTCACAGGACAACCCTCAAATCGTCGTTCTGAGGAAGTGTCTGAATCTGTTTCAGATCAAAAATATCAGCCCATCCCGAGGTCAATAGTGAGGCACATCCGCAATATTTTGAATTCTTACCCCAAAGGAATTTCTATTTCAGAACTTCGTGCAGAATTAGCAAGAAGCAATTTAAATATAGACAAAGATTTTTACGGATATAAGAAGTTCTCTCGTTTTCTTTTGGCCATGTCAAATAGTTTGAAGTTCCAGTTTGCAAGTGATGGGAAATATTTGGTGCGGACTGTCAACCCTAAAGTTCCTGAACGGGCTGACAAGTCAGGCATAAGTGTAGAGCCTGAAACTACTATTGAGGCAGAATCTGCTAGTAATCCTTTATTGAATGGTGAGACAGGCAGTTGTATGGAGGGCAAGTATGAGAATCCATTGCTTCCTCAATCCTCTGAAAAGAAAGTGAAAACATCCCCAAGCAAATTGCAGGGATCCCAGAGAGCACAAGAGGCATTTACAGAAGTTCACCAGTCCCCACCTGAGAATGTGGTTGCTAAAGCAAATGGGGGTCAATTGCAGACTTCAGAGCAGCATGGTGCTGCACCTGAAATGAGCTTTTTAAAAAGGTTATGGAATAGGTGGTTTGGGAACAAGGAGACTACTTCTGGGGCAATGATCTCAAATGTGAATTCAAAAACAGCTGAAGAGGATGTAGAATTAAAGAGTCATTCTGAGCATTCGGAGGGTTCCCCTTCTTTTGCTTCTGGTAATAACACCTGTTCCAAAGATTTATCCTCTATGCATTCAGAGGATAAAATGGAGAAGCATAGCCAGGAGTCCAACCTTCTTAGCCAGATTAAGAAGTGGTGTAGATCTTGGAGAAGTTCCAATATCTTGGATGAAACAGGTTTAGAATCCCACAAAGAATTCAAGAAGACAGAACGTTGTCCTGGGGCAGAGGAATTATTTTCAAAGGAATCCTTTTGGAGAGATCTGGGATCATTCTTAATTTCAAGCCATGGTTCAGTGCTTGTCTTGCAATCAAGAACAAGGTAAACCTTCTAGCAGGCTTTCTGCCTTCGTATTTATGGTCTATTGGGCTTCAATTTGCTTCAAAATTCTGCTAGCTTTTCCTCCTTTATTTTTTGCCGCAGTTACGTAATGCCTCTGTTTGTCTATAGTATAACATCTAAGTTTGGTCCATTTGTGTTAGATAAAATACTTTTTCCTTCTAATTGAATGTAATATAAGTCATAAATAAGTAAAGTTGAACCCCTTGACATAGACACAAGGGGAGTTTTTTCGTGTTCTTTTTTCTCGAGAAAGATATAAGTTTTTGTATTTTACCTAGTACGGCCATGTGCCGAGTTGCATTTCCCTGCTTTCTTTCCTCTTTTAAGATATAGTAATATGTTGGTAATCAATATCTTCTGTGATCTTGTCACGACCCAGTCCCGGTCATGATGGTGCCTGCTAGATCCCACCTACAGGCAAGCCAATTACCCAACTCCCAGGGTATCTGTCCTAGCTTTCTAATCCAAACCATAACCAATATGACAATATACAACAAGAGCATACCCAGTGGAGTCCCACAAGTGGGGTATGGGGAATCAATATGACAATATACATAACCGAAACCTACCCAGAATCTGGAAGTCAATTGTACAGAGCTACAATAGACATAAGGATATATCATATACATATATTAATAATCATAATAATACAAAATCAGAGTGCCTCTACAAATACATAACACTACTGTAAAAGGCCAATATCTGGATAGAAAAGATGGCTATCAATAGGAAGGAGACTGCAAAGAAACTAGATCTGCCGGTGCTCACCAAAAGTCTCCTGAGCGCTCCCGAAGTTCCCAACTCAGCTATCACGGCCCTACTTGGACCTGCTCCATAGGAAGATGTAGAAGTAGGAGTGAGTACCAGAAAATGCACCCAGTAGGCATCATCACCCGACCGAGTGAAACAGTAAGCATATATAAAGCCCAAATATAAAGAGAAATGTCACAGTGTAGCAAAACGAACTCAGATCAAGGCGTCGGCATGTCTGGAAACCCTCAAATCACCACTGAGTCAACCAAGGAGATGAACGATGATAACTGAACCAACCCAAGTGATGACCACCATAACCTGAACCAACCCAAGTGATGACCACGATAACACCGACGAAAACTGCGTAGGCTCATACCACAACTACTCCCGACTGAAGCATAGTGCTGTACGCTGGTGCAAGGCCCTAGTATCTATGCTTGTATGCCAACTGGGCCCCCATAAGCGCAGAAGGTACGCCTGCACACAATATAGAATCGACAGATCATCACAGAATCCCTCAAAACCATCACAGAATCTCATGGAACCATCACAGAGCCCAACTCTCCACATCATCAGAACAAGGGTCAGCTGTACATGGGTGTAAGGGCCTAGTATCTAAGCCTAATCGCCCCCTGAGCCCCCATAAGCCTAGAGGGTACACCCACACACAATCAGGGTGTGAAAAGGTGAGTGGATCCATAGGTAATGGTCAGCCCTCGGCCCCCAGCATCACAACAATAATCGGGTTCTCGACCTATCCAGAAATGGTATCACACGGGGACTCGAACCCCTAAGATCACCCGGGGACTCTAACCCCTGGGTCTTCCGACCTGGCCTCCGGTCGGGAAGTCAGCCAGGGCCAAGTGGACTGACCATAAACATAACGGTGGGACGTATCCCCCGCGGGAGAAAGAATCCCCCTAGCATAAACAATGTGTCTCAGCTCGGAATATCCAGCACGGGGACCCGCCCCTAAAATGGAATTAGCAGGCTCCTGGACCCAAACCATCCAAAGGTGCTCGGTCCTAGGAATCGACATCTGAAGCTCGACGCTCAGATGCGACCATCGGAACTCGAAACACGGGACGCATAACCCGTGAACTCGGATACTTGGGCGTCGCCGGTGCTCGAACAACAATGGGGAGCGTCATCTTAGGACTTGAGGTATCAATCAGTCACTCAATCAACCAGTGTATTTAGATCCAGAATTCCAAAGTCATGTTGCGCCCAGAGTCAACGTAGGCAACGACATTCTCAAACCAGGTATCCCACATAATCCATACTACCACCATCCCGTGAATAATGACAACTTACCCCTAATCTCATGTAAGCAGAAACCAAACCCAGCCGCTAACAACAACACACAAGAGCATTGACCTCAATAATCGGGATAGAATCAGGCCCAATAGGACAACATGCTATACTTTAGCCAACCGCAGATAATGGAAGCAAATATGCGTTAATAACAGGGGTATCATGTGTGTCCACAATAGATAGGCTCAATAGAAATATAGCATGTCAGTAATCAAGTCACAATATGGCAAGAATCAACAAGTGGTCCCACAGTCATCAGATCGTATCTATACTGGAATTAGGCCACAACACGACATATAGTCAATACACATTAGCAATACGCTATACACATTCATACAGGTATGACTAGTTAGAACGCCGGCTTGTCTCAGGGTATTAGTCCATATTCGGCCCTTCCAAGGCCCCTTCTCTGTGTAAAGCAACTCATAGGGCAATGTCGGTATAACCTAAGCTAAGGCCCAAGAAGCTAGGTAAACAGAAGGATGTCACCTACCCAAAATCATATCGAACCTAGCTGCTATCAAGGATTTCGCCCAAGGCAACCATGTGCCTGCCCGCTAATAATATGCCCTTCTTTAAACAGGATGCTAGTTCCCAGGACTAACCCACATAGCTAGTGTTTCGTCACAGATAACCCCGGGAAGCGCGTAGGATATAGCTTGCACCTAGCTATCAGGGTCACACTCCCGTCTCTAACCAGCCAGTGGCTCATTAGCAACACCTCTCGTATCACAGAATGCAAGGCTCCCTTAGGGGTGCACTGTACCCGTCCCTAGAACATGGTGTGTCTTTGCAGTCACTAACCAGTGGCACAAGTACATTACAGATAACAGTATTATACAGGATCATATAAATCACAGGGCAACACAGAATCATATTTAATTAGGAAATTCCACCAGAAGTACTCAGGAAAAATATTGATAACCGCAGCCACATCATGCATATACATACCAACCAGATATAGGTACTAGATTCAACGCACAGGGTAGCATGTAATTACAGGTCAAGCCTCAATAGCTAGTATATTCCGATAGCCTCAGACTACACACACATAAGCAAGAGTCAAGCTTAGTGTACATACCCGTCACATGTTCACAGCCCCAACCAACCCCTTTCAGGCCCTTTCTTAGTCATATAATGTAAGAACTCAGGTAATATAGTAGCTACAGCCAACACAGTCCTCAATACAACAACTACTGTCCCATAACATTTTATATATATATATATATATATATATATATACACACACACACACACACACACACACACAACACACAGATCACATCCAGCCATATACAACATATACTCCATAACTCAATCCATAAACAATACATTTCTACACATTCCAACTCAAATATGCAAACATTTCAGCTCACTCTAAGTTTAGAGAAAGCCGAGCCTACTTGGCATTCGACGTCTCTTGCTCTGAGTCAATCCAACCAAGTTTTTCCCCTTCGGATCACTTTTCGATGCTGCTCAGCTATCAAAACATAACTCACAAGATCATTACAACTGATTTGACTATAAAATCTCAAGAAACGGGTTGAATTACATTAATTACGACTAACATGGGGAAAATCAGGACCCACGCCCAAAATGTCGAACCAATGCCTGTAAAATGATCCCTACATCACCCCGAGTCCATATCCAGAGATTCGGCCCAAAATGGATCCTAGAAGACCGAGAAAAGGCCCATAAACGAAGTTAAAAACTTTACCGGGAAAACATTCTTTTCAAAACTTTCTCGGTCAATATTCTCAAAAATCGAACAAAATCAGCGAATACCCAGCACAGCACAGCGTTCCTCTCGGAACGTAGAATAATTTAGGCACTTAATTCCGTTGAAAAATGGCCAAATATTGCAATGTAAAGTTTTCACTCATTTTCGATATATCATCAATGAAAAAGTAGATATTTACCTCGAAATACGTGTCAAATCTCGAATTCGACTTCACCACGACGTTCCTTGCGAAAAACTGAGTCAAGTAGCCTTTTGAATCACTCAAATCAGATGAAAAATGAGCTCGGAATCGCGGTGCAAAGTTGGAGGGAATATATGTGTATAATTTCCTGGAAACATGTACACATATATAAAGGCAGCATGCTGACACATTTCTGCCACGTGGCAATGTCTGACTGGGCCACGTGGCACACCCCTCCAAACAAATTTGGCCACGTGTCCCTCCCTATTCAGCACTCTTCCAATCCCTTTTTCTGTTGTTTCGGGCTCGTCCGGACTCCGATTTTCACAATCAAACTATGTAACCCTATGGATTTCAACGTTTCGAAACCAATGGTGCGGTCAGAATTCCCAACGAAGCTTCCTACGATAAAGTGAGGGTCCCACTTCCTTATAGACAACTTTTAACGGAAAGCCACCCTGGGGTCAAATCATATCCGGACGTCCCCGGTATCAAATAGAGGGTCGTCCTAGACCAAAATCGATGTTCCGTTGCTACCCGCACTATCAAAATTCTCATCCGGGGCACGGTTCCCGAGGGTGTTGACTGGGTCAAACTATTAACCGGTTTACGGCGGCCAAATTTGCAATCCATGAATAATTACACCAGACATGTTTCTAGCCTGATTTGACCATTCCGGAGCTAATGGAATCTTCAAAATTCCATTCCGAGGCCGTTTATTAGAACTTCACTTGAAAACTCATTTGACGGGTATAATTTACCAATTAAATCGAGGTAGTGGTAAGGTCTGCGTACATTCTACCCTTCCCAGACCCCACTTGTGGGATTTCACTGGGTATGTTGTTGTTGTTGTAATTTACCAGTTAACTTGAAAATCCACATAACTCCCGAATAACCCGATCAATAATCACCCTAATAGTCCCTAGGTCGCTGTACACATGCTCAAATCAACATAATAACAACAAAACTATAGAAATAACCCGAAGGGTCATTACAGGTCTCTTTGTATGTTCAGTTGCATCTCTCTCCTTTATTTCTTCTAGGGAAATACATAAGTTGGCACCCTAAACTTGTCCGGAAAAGTCATTACACATTATAACTTTACGGGCGACTTCGTATTCTTGTTCGAAATGGAATCAATACCCCCTTAGAGGCGGCATGACAAAGAAACTGATTTCACCTTAAAATTCATGAAAGGTAGAGAAAATATTGGAAACACGCTATGTACAGTTTCCAATTTCCTCATTGGATGTTAGACTTAAATTTGCTCAATTATTTGTGTTTAGTCTAATCCCTGCATTATTTCTACATTTTTTTCTTCTTTTTTTCTCTTTTGCTTTTTCTTTTTCTTCTTTTTGTTCCCGTTGTTTCTTCTATTTCCACCATTACCACGGGGGTACCTCCTTTGTCACCTTCAGGACCTCCTCATCACCTTCTTTGTCAGCTTCACTCCTCTACTTTTTCAATACTGACCATTGAACTAACCACAAAATACCTTTTTTCAAAAACTTTCTTAATGAATGATCATTTGGTTGATTTATTTGTTTCAATTGGTCCTTTTTCTTTTACGTGGAGAAAAAGTAGAGGCTAAAGCTCATGTGTTTTTTTAAAAAAAATAAATCTTGGTGTTTGGGTGAGCTTGCGTGCACCTAGGTTGTTGACTAATTCCATAGAACTCGTCCTACCTCCACCAACAGGTACGAAGTATATGGACAAATGGGAAGAAATCGCCTAGTGGTTTTAGGGGAATTGAACCTGAGACCTCATGGTTCTCAAGCACTTCATTGACCACTAGGCTACATCCAATTGTTAGATATTATAATATACGTTTAGTTGGTTGGTAGTTATGCAAGAATATTAGTATAGGGATTGGCTGAAGCAAAAGAATCATGCATATTAGGATGGGCATGACACATAGCTGTACCCTTTAACTCGACCTCAACAAGCATCTATGTCCTCCAACTTTGGGTGTGCACAAGTAGGCACTTAAACTTGATAAAGTTAAACAAGCAGACACATGCATCCGATGTGGCGATTCGTATGAGATACACTCAAATTGATTCGTTGGACGCGTGTCTCTACTTGTTTAATTTTATACAAGCTTAAGTGTCTTCTTGTGTACCCTAAAGTTGGAGGGCGTAGATGTCAGTTGAATGCGCGTTTATGTAGTATGTCTATTAGGATGTGTAGCCCTATTTGTAATCCAACCTAAGATTGAAAATGCCAGGCTCGTTCCCCCCCTCAAAGTAGTGGATAAGTGGTCAAATTACTACTCGAGCAAGATGTAAAAATCTTTAGACTGCTTGGTAAGAATCCCCATATTTGGTTGTGTAGCCATAAATGTATCCAGTCAAATAGCACATGCAGACCTTTTAACTGCTTGAAAAGAATCCCCTCACATTAAGAAGTGTAGCCGCCGCCATACATTAATCCAATTAAATGCATCCTTCATATTAGGATGTGTAGCCCCATACATTACTCCAACCCCAGCTGGAAAAGCCTGGTTCTTACCCCCTTGGAGGATTGGATAAGAGGAGAAATTATTGCTTTTGAAAAAGATGTAAAAACCTTTTGACTCCTTGAGGAATCACACAAGTAACTCTCTTGAGAGCAGACAAGCGTCAATTGTTCACATTTGCTAATGCATGTATTCTTATTTAATTCAGCAAAAATGCATTGATTCTTGAGTAAGTTACCAGTACCAATGTTTATACCAGAAATAGGATGGCAAACAGCGTAGGCGATGGGGTTGCAGGGCAAACAACTCCAACCTTCAATGCCCCGCATCACATAACAATAAAATTCTGTTTTCAACCCGCTCCATCCCGCATAAATCCATCCTGCATAATATATTTTGATTTTTTCTTTTATAACGGAATTTAATATAATTTATAAAATTTCTTTCATTTATAATTAGTCAGTGAAGATCAGTGGTGTGTATATTATGCTACCATTTTCTCTCCAAATATCTAGTTCTCTATCACAGCAGCCATAATTGAGCTTGAAGCTCGAGCTTTAGTTCAGAGAACAGTGTGGACTTTATTACTTTTCTTTTTTATGTAAATGATAGTACTACTTATTATTGACTGATTACTAACCTTATTTTGGGAAGTAGACGTAGTATTTGAGTGGATAACAAGACAAATGATTTACTGCGTATCAACCCACACTGCAGTCGCATAAATTCAGACCCGCATCACCCCACATAAGGGAAAACCTGCCCCGTCCCGTTGCCATCCCTAACTAGAAAACTGGGTAGTCATTATACTGATTTTGCATTATTAATGTAGAGTTATATGTTGGCAACTCAGAGCTGGATTAGCTATGGAAAATGTCATCTTTTTTTATGAAATGTTTGGCAAATCAACCCTTTGAACTTTTTTCATGTGTACTTTATTTGTGATATCGGATTTTACAGTACCAAATATTGTACCCACTTTCTTCTGGTTGTACTTGAAGTTGAGTGTTTTTGTTCAAGATGTCTAGTACAATACCATCTTTATGTGTCTTGGATATTTCTATATTCTAATGTTTTACCACCAGAATGTGGTTTCCTTGGGGGGGGGGGGGGGAGAACAGACTTATAGTTTTCTTTTTATGCTTCAAATCAAACTATATTTCTCTGAATTTGACAGAATTATATCTTTCTATAATGGATTCTGATCTTGTGCTACTGTTTTTTTCTTCAGGGCCAAGATGGCACAGAATCTCCAACAAGAAGGTCCTTCATTTCTGAACTCTCTTAGTCAAGGTGATGCTCTTCGGCTGGTTGACTTGCTAATCTCAGATAAGAAATGGGTGGATGAATGTCTTTTCCGAACCTTCCCTTATAAACTCATTCAGCCAGCTGTCAAAGCTTCAATAAGCAGTAATTCTTCCAGCTCGAATGGGTTGAGTTCTCTGTTTGGGAATGCGGGAAATACATCTAATTTGCAAAGCTCACAAAAACTTGATGGCGAGAGAAGACACCAAAATCCCCCTCACTCAGGAGTTTCTCGACAGGTCATTCAGGGCAGTTGTTTTGGTAAGTCTAGAAATGAGGTGCTTACTGACTGTCAGATGCTGGTGGATGACATTGTAAAGCAATATCCAGAAGGATTCAACATGGGTTCGTTCGGGTCTCTATTCCGTGAAAGGTATGGATATTTACTGGATGTAAATAAGCTTGGCTACACAAAGTTAAGTCATCTTCTTCAGATAATGCCTGGGATAAAAATAGAGTCTACTTACATTGTCCCCTCTGCTAAAGTCTTGAAAAGTCCAGGTCTAAAAACAGATGATCCTTCTGATCAAGAAAGTGATCTCAGTGGTACTGAAACCAATTTAGATAACGTATCATCGAGTTTGCCTGGGAAAGATAACGAGTTTGATTCCCATTGGGATGAACTAGGTCCAGTGTCTAAGGCAGGCCCTTGCAAGAATAGTATAAAACTGGGGTCTGATGGAGAAGCCAAAGATGAATCAAGTGAACCAACACATGGCAACTATGAAGCCCCATTGGATTGTGATTTCTCAGATTCTGATGATGACACCTCATCTTCTACAAAGCTGGACAATCAGAAGTCAAAAATGAAGGAGGAAGATAATTCATTGTTACAGATACTTGATTCATGGTACGGTAGAAAGGATGGCTCAGAAAATGTTGATGGCATGATAGAATCATCAACGGATGGTTCAAAATTAGATACTTCAGTATCAGTTGGCCAAATGGAGCTCTCTCCCAGTGGGAGGAGGCAGAAGACTTATTCATTTGTGACAGACAAACCTGTGGACACCAAGGATAAGTTGATTGATGGTGTATTGGGTAGCTTAAAGAAGTCAGGCGAGAAGTCGCCTGAGACGAGGGTGCAGGTATGATGTTTTGACAAGACCATTGGTGTGGTCTAGCTTCTTTACACCAATTTATAGGGTAGGTAGTTAGCAAAAAGCACACACATTGTGCTACAAATTGCTAATATTTTGCTATTTATCTATAACTATAATGGGCTAGTATATTTTTCAGTAGTGAGGTTTCTATTGTTTTCTCTATTCTTTTACTATGTTTAGTTAGGTCTTATAATGGTGACACCATTATTAGATTCACATATTTGCTAGTGGTGGATCTTCTTGTTATCAACATCTTTAAGGGGTCGTTTGGTTGGGGGGTATTGAATAAAATCTTTCATGAAATGATACTATAATTGGTTTTTACATAACTTATGCCACGTTTGGTTGGCTGTAAAAGGAAAAAGATGGTTATATTACCTCTAAAATTCTGTAAAAATCAACTAATTAGTTGATAAATTTTAGGAGTTTGTTATTAATATTATCATCCAGCAGAAGTTCAGCAAGTTGTGTAGTCTATAATCAATTTTTTTCCTCATGTCCTTCAAAATTATACCAACAATCAAAAATCACTTTCACATTCCATATGACATCGTAACAATCTTTTCATCACTCAACGATCTATAATATTAGTCACTGCGACTTACAAGTAAGTCCCACAATCCAACAGATCGATTAACGGAAATATTTTTATCTAAGTCAAATTTATCATCGTCATTTTCAATGTTACTTAAGTCATTTGCCATCTTTTAAAACTGTTAGTTAAATTAATTCAATCATATCTTATATCTATTTAACACTTTTAACTTTTAAAATATAATTTCTGTGGAACATTTTTAGTCGTCGTGTCTGTTAATCGAAGTCTCTACCACTTAAATAACTATTTTTTTAATCTTCTTTTGGATCTGAAAAATTAATATCATCATTGTTTTTCTAATTTTTAAAGTTAAATTAGACGTCGCCATCATTACTATTTTACTTGCCAAAAATAATGAAAAACACACGTGTAATCCAAATCTACGTGGGTGTATATTCAGGTTACACTAGGGATGGCAATGGGGCGGGGTGGAACGGGGATGGGTGGGTTGAGCTCAACCCACAAATTTTCTAAACTGCCCGCCCCGTCTTGCATGATGATTTTTTTTTTCATTTTTAACCTGTTCCATTCTGCCACTCATAAACCCGTCCCGCTTAAATTTTTAAGTTCTTTTATTTTTTAATTAAATTTAATATGAAAAATGAAAATTCGTAATTTTTTTAAAAAGAATTCGCTAATTAATATCTCAACAACTAATTAACTATTTTTAGTTGACATTTCAACAATCATTTTTTAATCGTTAATTAAAAGCCTCTAATTAATATTTCAACAACTAACAATTTATCGGACATGTCTAGTTTAAATTTTTAGAAAGAAAATAAAATTAAAGTCAATGTTTAATATAAAAAGTTTATATCTTTGATTTTTACTAATTATAAAGGTTTAATTTTCTTCGAATTCCTATTCGGTTCTTAAAACCCGCAACCCACCCTGCCCCACATTAGTTTTAAAAATAGTAACTTCAACCCGCCCCGCCTCACATATCTTTAAACCTACCCCGCGCCGCATAGCTCTAAATCCGCCCCGTACCCACCCCCTCCCGCCCCACCCCATTGTCATCCCTAGTTACACCTAAGAAATTAAGACACAATATAGAGATAAATGACGTAATTACCCTTGATTGTAGTGTAATGGTAAAGAGAACAATGATATCATACATCTATATTGATTTCATCGAAATATCTTTTTGTAGTACGAAAAGTTTCGATTATTATATAAGAAAAATAGAAGATGTCAAAATGTCTCAATTAGGGGAGACAAAAAGGACCCCAAAAAGGAAAATTGCATGGAAAATTTCATCACTATCTCACTTTGATCCAAGTACTCGTATATGTAAGCAGGAGGTCCAGAAGATCATCCATTTACAGAAAATAGCAAATCAAATGCCAGATGCATCTACTATTTGAAATGTAACGCCGGTAAAATTATCAAAATACCCCTAGAGGAGAGAGGTGCGCATAACACGTCTTCCGATGCTCGGATGGAAAATTTGATGCCAGATTTTTTATCAGCGCGAAAAATTGAGTGGGGGAAAGGTCTCGGTCAATTTTTAGAGCGACCAAGTCAAAAGATAATCTTTCGTTTTGAGACACAAAACAGTAAGAATCCGCTACAGAGCCATGTCGCGGACCCATCGCGGAGGGTAACTTATGTTTTTCTATAATTTTTCGACGGGATTGGGAAAACTTGTTCAGGAAAACTTTTGCCAAAAATGAACTGTTTGCGACCAGTCCGCGTCACAGACTGGTTATTTTGCGGCTAGAAAATTTCTAAAAATTGGAAGGGTATTTTGGTCTATTCCTAACACCTTCTAAAACCCATATAATATATGTTGTTTTCACGAAGAAAGAGCTCCAAAACCCACCTTATGATCGCCTTCCTAGCAAATCATCAAGTTAGGGCTTAAGGATTTTTTTTTGACAAAAATATTTCTTTTTTTTCTTCGCCCTTAGAGTCAAGAGAAAGTTCCAAGGGATTTGTGTTGTTAGCAATTATCCCAGGTATGTAAGGTTAACCTAAAGCATGGTATTGTTCTCCCATGTGCCCCCTTTGAGTAAATTGAGTTTATGATTGAAGATGATGAGTTATATATGAAAATCCTTGAGTATTCTTCTGAGATTCTTCTTAATTCATGTATTTTCGTTAAATTGATGATCGTCATAAACTTAATTTATTGCATAAGTTGTAATCATGAATGATTTTACAAATTTTTTTGTCTATTTTACTAAAGAATGCAAGAATGAACTTAAGGGATGAGTCTAGAGCCTTGACAATGATGATGTTTGTGATGTTGTGATTGTGGTCCAAATTGTTGAGAGTCTTGATGATGATAAAATGATGTTCATGAGTCTTGAAAACTTGAAACTAAATTCTAAAAGAATGTTTCGAGTCCACGATGTTGATGTTGATGAGATGAGTTGATGTTGATGTACTATGTCCCTATGGGACCGATGATGAGAAATCTTGATGATGATATTTTATGAGCATGTCGAGTTCTGGGAGGAGTATTAAGCACTAAAATGGGTGAGAGTGAGTCCCACTCGAGCTTATTAACTATGTGACCCGCGTTGGAGAGGATCGAACCATAATATGGATGTTTCCTTTGTCCCAAAAGAGGACTAATGTTATTTCTTGTGGATCTACTGATGGTGATGTCCTTTACCCTGGGCAGGGTACTGGATGGATGTGTTAACAACATCACTTCGTTGTATCATCACCGGCTCATAGGTGATGGTTGTCAGTTAGAGAAACTTCCAGCTAGGTTCCATACTGATAGAACTCCGATGTTGATATGATGGTATGAGTCTTGATGGATGTTGATGTTCAATTATCTACCCTTTATCCTTGTCCTAGACGGGCATGAGTCCTATGAGTTGAGTTGAGTTGAGTCGAGTCGAGTTTTCTTGAGATGAGTCTAAGGTATTGATGATGTATTGATGAGATGTTGATAGGCCATTTGTCTACTATTTATTCTTACTTTAGATAGACATTTGACATTTTCATGGAGTATGATATTGAGTTGATGTTATTCCTATACTGTTCAAACTGTACAGTTATATTCAACCATCTTACATACTGTACATTTCACGTATTGACACCACTCGGTGCTGCATCGTTTTATGATGCAGATACAAGAGGTAGAGGACTTCAGCAGACGCATCCTTGAGGTTCGGAGATTCTGATTTTCAGTCATTGGTGAGCCCTCCTTGCTATCTGAAGGAGCCCTTTTTCCTTTACCTGTTATTTTATTTATTGAGTTAGGTAGCCATGACCTGTCATTGTATCCTCTTAGACTGTCTAGTTGAGTTAGAGGCTTCATAGACATGAGTTGAAGTTTGATGTTGAGGTCTTTTCCCTTTTTGAGTTGAGTTAGCATTTACATTTGCTTACCATTGATGTTGAGACTGAGTGTTGGCCATTGGCACTCCTTATTGATGTAAACTAATTGATGTAGCTCACTTCTTTTATCTTGTTATTCTACTATGCTTGATGTTGAGTGACTGTCCTGAGATTGAGTTGTTCGCTTGGGGACTAGCAATAGTCTCTGGGTGCCGGCCACACCTAGGGTACCCTCCTAGGGCGTGACAAACTTGGTATCAGAGCACAGAGTTCAAGAGTCCTGGGAAGTCTATGAATCCGTGTCTAGTAGAGTCTTGTTTATGTGTGTGTTGTGCACCACACTTCATAAACAAGAGGCTATAGGACATTAGGAATGGTTACACTTCTTTGATATTCTGAGTTCGTGCGATCGAGTTTGACTCTATGAAACTCTCTTCTAATTCGTGTATTACGCGTTTGCAGATCATGCCTCCTAAACATACTGCTACCCAAAGAGATGCCTTAGCCCCAAACGCTGAGCATCCCCCACCAGAGGTCCCTACTCAGACTAAGACGTGGAGACGGGGCCGACCTGCCAGAGCTACTGAGGTTCCATCGGCGCTACCGGCTTAGTTAGCCTCCACTTCGGAAGTAGACCTCAGGGGAACCATTGCTATGCTCACTCAATTGGTGGCCCCTCAGAGTAATAGCCGAGGTCCCCGGACCCCCAGCTCTAGCTCCCAAGAGCCTACAGCTGCAACCAGGCTCAGAGATTTCTTGAGGATGAACCCGCCAGTCTATAGGGGGTCTAAGGTAGAGGAGGACCCATAAAACTTTATTGATAAGATGTGCAAAATTTTGAGGGCTATGCATGCGAATAAGGTTGAGGGAATCGAGCTTGTATCCTATCAGCTTAAGGATGTTGCTAATGTCTAGTATAACCAATGAGAAGATGGTAGAGGTGAGGATACTGAACCTGCTTAGTGGGAGGAGTTTGAGAGTGCTTTACTCGACCACTTCTTTCCCCAAGAGTTGAGGAAGGTGAAGGTTGAGGAGTTCGTGAACTTGAAGCAAGAGGGGTTGACTGTCAAAGAGTACAACCTTAAGTTCATTCAGCTGTCCCGATATTGCCCCAGAGATGGTTCTAGATATGAGGACGAGGATGAGAAAGTTCATGTCTAGATTGGGCAGGCATGTAAAGAGGGAGTGTAAGGCAACATTGTTGATTCCAGGTATGGAAATCTCTAGACTTATGGTTGCCCAGCAAACTAAGGAGGACAAGAAGAAGGACAGGGAAGAGCCGCAGAGTAAGAAGGCCAAATCAGCAGGGCATGAGCCTAGCCAACAGAAGCAGAATAAGGGTGATAGAACTTACTTTCAGAAGAGGTCTTCTAGCTATGCACCCTCGGTGGCAAGTGCGTCTGTTTAGCAAAATAGGTATGATCAGAAATCATGTTCACCAAAATTTCAGAGCTCGGGGTCCTCAGTCCAAAGCTAGCGTGACCCAAGGCCCGAGCGGAAAGCCACCTTCTGGTAGATGTGGCAAACTTCGCATTGGTGTGTGCCGTGAGGGCACATATGCTTGTTATTCATGCGGACAACTTGGCCATTTTTAAGGTGAGTGTCCTACGAAAAGATGGGGTGATGGGAGTAATAAAGCTCAGTCTTCTATAGCGCCCCCTACGGGTAGTCATCAAAAGGCTACTACTGCGGGTGTAGGAGGCGAGACGAACCGTCTATACGCGATGGGTAATCGACAAGACCAAGAGGTTGCACCAGATGTTATTACGGGTATGCTCCGAGTCTTTTCTTATAATTATTATACACTGCTTAACCCGGGTGCCACTTTATCTTTTGTGACTCCCTATGTAGCCAATAAATTTGAGATTTTTCCAGAGTGTGATCTTGGGCCTTATACTGTTTCTACTCCCACTGGTGAGTCTATCCTAGCTGAGAGGGTCTATAGAGATTGTGTAGTATCCATCTATCATAGGGATACTTTGGCTGATTTGGTAGAGTTGGAGATGGTTGACTTTGACTAAGCCTTGGTATAGATTGACTCCATGCTTGTTATGCCTCAATAGATTGTAGAACCCAAGTTGTCAAATTTCAATTTCTGAATGAACTGATCCTAGAGTGGAACGGAAGTTCTGTTGCACCCAACGGTAAGTTTATTTCCTGCCTGAGGGCTAGAAAGCTAATTTCTAAAGGCTGTGTTTACCACCTCGTGCGAGTTAAATCTGAGGATATCGATTCCCTTACTCTTGAGTTAGTTTTGATTATGAATGAGTTCCCTGGGGATTTACCTGGAGTCTCTCCTGATAGGGAGATCGACTTCGGGATTGATATTCTTCCCGATACGCAGCCTATTTCAATTCTCCCATATAGGATGGCCCCCGCTGAGTTGAAGGAGCTATTGAAGGATTTGTTAGAGAGGGCTTTATTAGGTCAAGTGTTTCTCCTTAGGGTGTTCCTGTTCTGTTTGTACAAAAAAATAAAATAAAGGATGGGTCTCTCAGGATGTGCATAGACTATAGGCAACTGAACAAGTTACAATCAAGAATAAATATCCTCTCCCCAGAATAGATAATCTGTTTGACCAACTTCAGGGTGCCCCATGCTTTTTCAAAGATACACCTTAGATCGGGTCACCAATTGAAAGTGAGAGAATGTGATGTTCCAAAGACAACCTTCAGGACTAGATATGACCACTTTGAGTTCTTGGTCATGTCCTTTGGGTTGACGAATGCACCTGCAGCTTTCATGGACTTGATAAATAGGGTGTTAATACCCTACCTTGATATGTTTGTAGTCGTGTTCATTGATGATATTTTAGTGTATTCGAAGGATGAGGAGGAGTATGCCAAACACCTTAGAATTGTCCTTCAGACTCTTAAGGACCATGAATTGTATGCGAAGTTCTCAAAGTGTGAGTTTTGGCTCAAGTCACTAGCTTTCCTAGGCCATGTTGTTTCGAGTGACGGAATCCGAGTAGATGCCCAAAAGATTGAAACGGTTAAGAATTGGCCAAGACCGACCTCTCCAACTGACATAAGAAGTTTCTTTGGGTTGGCAGGGTACTACCGCAGATTCATTGACACATTGTCTTCCCTATTCGCACCATTGACCAAGCTGACTCAGAAAAGACCAAGTTTCAGTGGTCTGAGGAATGTGAGAAGAGCTTCCAAGAGTTGAAGCCTAGATTGACCACCACATATGTTTTGATGTTGCCCGATAGGATGAAAGATTTTGTGATATATAGTGACACATCAAGAGTTGGGTTGGGTTGTGTATTGATGTAGAGAGGAAAGGTGATAGCCTATGCTTCCAAGCAACTTAAAGTTCATGAGAGGAACTATCCGACCCATGATCTTGAGTTGGAGACGGTAGTGTTTGCACTTAAAATCTGGTGCCACTACCTGTATGGAGTGCAGGTGGACGTGTTCACTGACCACAAGAGTCTACAATATGTCTTCAATTAGAGAGAGCTCAACCTGCGACAAAGGAGATGGTTGGAGTTGCTCAAGAATTATGACATGAGCATCCTATACCACCCAAGTAAAGCTAACAGTTTTGCTGATGCTCTTAGCAGTTTGTCAATGGGTAGCACAACCCATGTTGAGGAAGAGAAGAAGAAGGAAGTGCATAGGTTGGCTCCATTGGGAGTCCAACTCGAGGAGAATGATGAGGGAGGAATCAATGTTCAAAGTAGGTCTGCATTATCCCTAGTAGTAGAAGTAAAAGAGAAGCAAGATCGAGATCCTATCATACTCCAATTGAAGGAGGCTATCCACAAACAAAAATTGATGGTCTTCTCCAAAGGGGGAGATGTGGTATTGAGATACCAGAGTAGGCTATGTGTTCCTGATGTTGATGGTGTCCGAGAGAGGATCATGGCTGAAGCCCATAACACTAGATACTACATCCATCCGAGCTCTACCAAAATGTACCACGACTTAAGAGAAGTCTATTGATGGAGTGGAATGAAGAGGGACATTGCTGAGTTTGTTTCAAAGTGTCTGAATTTCCAGCAAGTGAAAGTTGAACATCAAAGGCCAAGTGGCTTGGCTCAAGCCTTTGAGATTCCAGAGTGAAAGTAGGAGATGGTTAACATGGACTTCATCACCGGCCTACCGAGATCTCGGAGACAACATGATTTCATATGGGTGATTGTAGACAGGATGACTAAATCAATACACTTCTTGGCAGTCAAGACAACTAATATTGCAGAGGAGTATGCCAAGATGTACATCCAAGAGATTGTGAGGTTGTATGGAGTTCCCTTGTCCATCATTTCGGACAGAGAAGCCCAGTTTACTTCTCACTTCTGGAGGTCTTTCCAGAAGGGATTAGGTACCAAGGTAAATTTGAGTACAACCTTTCATCCACAGACGGATAGTTAGGCAGAGAGCACTATTCAGACGGTAGCAGATATGTTGAGAGACTGCGTCCTTGACTTCAAAGGGAATTGGGATGATCATCTACCATTGATTGAATTTACATATAATGATAGTTATCATACGAGCATTCAAATGGCCCCCTATAAGGCCTTGTATGGGAGGAGGTGTAGATCACCCATTGGGTGGTTTGAGGTTGGAGAAGCCGAGTTTATTGGGCCTGACATTGTCCACCAGTCCATGGAGAAGATGAAGATTATTAGAGAGAGGTTAAAGATTGCACAAAGCCGTCAGAAGTCTTACATCGATGTGAGGAGAAGGGACTTGGAGTTCGAGGTGAGTGATTGGGTGTACTTGAGGGTATCACCCATGAAGGGTGTCATGAGGTTTGGGAAGAAGGGGAAATTAAGTCCTCGCTATATCGTCCCTTATCAGATTGTGAGGAGAATTGGGAAGGTTGTGTATGAGCTAGAGTTACCTTCTGAGTTAGACGGAATCCATCCGGTGTTCCACATTTCTATGTTGAAGAAATGTTTGGGAGACTCTACCTTGGTAATCCCTATTGAGAGCAGTGGAGTCAAAGATGACTTGTTCTATGAGGAAATTCCAGTCCAAATCCTTGATCGATAGGTTCGCAGACTGAGAAACAAAGAAATAGCCTCTATTAAAGTTTTGTGGAGGAATAAATTTGTTGAGGAAACCACATGGGAAGCTGAGGAAAAGATGAGAGTCAAATACCTGCACCTATTCGTGCCTGATGATGAGAATATTGAAGGTAATATTCCCATTCTTAACTTAAATAGATGTTTCTATCCTGAGTTGATGTGTCTATTCTTGATGTTCTGAGTAGAGTTATTGAGGTCGATGAAGAGTTGAGAAGTTGAGTTGTTGGGTGAGTATCAAGATGAGTCTTGAGTCTGTTCATGCCATAATACCGCTCCTACTGATCATTCGAGGACGAATGATCCCAAGGTGAGATGATGTAACGCCCAGTAAAATTACCAAAATATCCCTAGAGGATAGAGGTGTGCATAACACATCTTTCGATGCTTGGATGGAAAATTTGATGCCGGATTTTTTATCAATACAAAAAATTGAGTGGCGGAAAGGTCTTGGTCGATTTTTAGAGCGATCGAGTCAAAAAATAATCTTTCATTCTGAGACGCAAAATAGTGAGGATCCGCAACAGAGCCGCGTCGCGGTCCCATTGCGGAGGATAACTTATGTTTTTCCATAATTTTTTGATGGGATTAAGAAAACTCGTTTAGGAAAACTTTTACCAAAAATGAATTGTTCTCGACCAGTCCACGTCGTTATTTCGCGATTGAAAATTTCTAAAAATTTGAGGGGCATTTTGGTCCATTTCTATCACTTTCTAAAACCCATATGCGACTAATATATGTCGTTTTCACGAAGAAAGGGTTCCGAAACCCATCTTACAATCCCCTTCCTAGCAAATCATCAAGTTAGGGCTTGAGGAGAGTTGAGATTGAAGAGTCAGGAGGAAGTTCCAAGGGATTTGTGTTGTTAGCAATCATCCCAGATATGTAAGGCTAACCTAAAGTATGGGATTGTTCTCCCATATGCCCCCTTTGAGTAAATTGAGTCTATGATTAAAGATGACGAGTTATATGTGAAAATCCTTGAGTGTTCTTCTGAGATTCTTCTTAATTCATGTATCTTACTTAAATTGATGATCATAAACTTGATTTACTGCATTAGTTGTAATCATGAATGATTTTACAAAATCCTATGTCTATTTTACTAAAGAATGCAAGAATGAACTTACGGGATGAATCTAGAGCCTTGATGATGATGATGTTTGTGATGTTGTGATTGTGGTCCAAATTGTTGAGAGTCTTGATGATGATGTTCATGAGAATGATGTTCACGAGTCTTGAAAACTTGAAACTACATTCTAAAAGAAAGTTTCGAGTCCATGATGTTGATGTTGATGAGATGAGTTGATGTTGATGATCCGAGTTGATGTTCATGTACTATGTCCCCATGATGAGAAATCTTGATGATGATGTTTTATGAGCATGTCGAGTTCTGGGAGAAGTATTGGGAAAGAAAATAAATTTAGTCTCAAATATATATATATATATATATATATATATATATATATATATATATATATATATATATATATATATATATATATATATATACATACACACACACACACATATATATTCTATGATTAAAAATCTCTCACGTTGATCTATATAAATTTTTCGCCTCTAAATTTTATTTGAAAAAATATTTGTAAATATCGAAAAAAATCACATATTTAACTTTTTCTTTTGCGAAGTCATTTACAAAGTTGAAATAATTCAATATTTTCTTTCTCGGAGAATCTTAATAGCACTAGCACTAGCCCTAGCCCTAGGCAACCTTTGCCGTCTCTTTTTTCCTGTTCTATCCATAATCTTCGATTGTGATCCAACTCCGCTGATTCTACGGGTTAACATCTAAGGATCTAGATTTCATCTCCGGCGATCTCGCCGTAAATATCTTTTTTGGATGATACTCAGTTGTTCAGACAATCAGGTCAACTCAGTCAAATGACTCCATCGATAATTCTCATGCCCTAAATTAAAATCTAGATCTGCTAAGGCCATCCACCGTTGCCTTCATCTGCGATTCTCACTCCGCCAACCACTACTCACGCTGATGAGTGTCGTATAGTTTCATCAAGAACTCCTACTCCATTTTTGTATCTCTCTCTTGATGTTTTATTGTCTATTAGTTTTTTTTTCTTTCGACTCTCTTTTCAAGTCCTACCAGCTTCGATCTTATCCAGCTCAGGCTAGTCTCCAACAATCAACCGTTTGGATTTCCTTTCTTCTTGTCCTTTTTTTCTATTTTATTTTTATTTTCACTTATCATGTATTTTGTTGCAGTTACGATTGGGAGCAAATCGGGCAACAAGGTTTCAACGATCAATTTCAACATTAAATTTTTTCAGAATTCAATGTATCACAAGAAAATTGCCCTAATTAAGGTGATTTCCATTTTTACATTTTTAATTTTTGCATTGCTCTCATTATTCTTTTACAACAAAATCACGCTTTTGATTGGAGTAGGGTATGAGAGGTAGCAGAGGAAAGCGGCTTAAAGGATCCTCTAGGTTAAGAGCAGGGTCTTGAAGCATTGAGATTTTGATGGATAAGGCCATAGAGTTCGTGAAAATTATCTAGAAGAGAAGATTAATATAGCTTACGTCTAAAAAATCAAATAGGTATGCATCAAAACTTGAGATATGAACGAATGTGGATAGTGATACCTAGAAGACTTGAGAGATAGAAATGAAATAAGAATTTTAGTAGATCAGGAACTTAAAGAGAAGATGGTAGGATGATCAATGGTAGAGTTATGCTAGTCATTATAGGACTTGCTTTGAATTAGTACTTAGGCGCTGCATATGGACTTGGATGAAGAGGGTGAAAAGTCATGCTGGAAAGATTTGGATGAGATGGTAAGGTATATATCATATTCTAAGAAATGATTCATTGATGGAAATTTCAATGATAACATTGGGTTAACCACTAGCAATTCTAATGGCATGCATAGAGATTCTCATTTTGGAATGAGAAATAGAGGACAGTGCCGCTTCTGAATATTGTTAAATCTTTTGAGTTAGTGATAGCTAATGCAAACTTTTCAATAAAAGAGAATCGTTTAGTTACCTTTCGTAGTGTAGTGGCCAAAAGATTACTTAATTCTTAGAAAGGATGATAAAGGCAATTGCAATGACTATAAGATTATTCAGAATGAGAATTTTAGTATTCAGCATAAACTCTTGGCAATGGACTTGAGGATTAAAAGAAATGGGAAGAAGAAAACTTTTTATGATCAATTGAGGATCAAATGGGGTAGCTTAATCCCGTGCTCGAGACTAAAAGATGTGGGAGAAGTTAATGGTGATGACGGGTTAAAAAAGTAATAGAGATGTAAATAGTATATGGGATAAGGCAATTAGTTGTATAAGCATCAAGAGAGGTGTTAGGTATTTTGAAGGGCAACTTTAGTGGCTATCAAGGCAATTGATCGTGAAATGAAGAAGTAAGACAAAGTGAAAGCAAAATAGTTGCTTATGTCATGTTAGTGAAGAGAAAAGATGAGGAGAAAAGGAGGACAAACATGATAAGGCATAAGGCATTGGAAAAATGAAGCTAATAGTTGCGGCAACAAAAATGTCAGCCTTCAAACACTTGTAAATTGATCTATGGGACAAAGATGGGAATTAAAAAATTATACAGGCTCACCAAGCGTGAGAGATGAAAACTATTAGCTGGATCAAGTAAGGTGCATCACAGATGAGTACAATAAAATGTTAGTGGAAAAGGTACACATTAGACAAAGAAGATACACTTATTTTCATAAATTCTTGAATGAAAAGGAATAGAGACATCATGTTGGGTAATTTAGATAACTCCGAGAGTCAGCTGTATTTGGATATCATAGATGTTATAAGAGCAGTTAAGGGTGCTATGCGTCAATTGAGCCGAAGTAGAGTAAATGGACCTGATGGAATTTTGATAGAGTTTTGAAAGAGCACTGACATAACTGGTTTCAGTATCTCACTAAGTTGATTAATGTCATTTTTAAGATAGCTAAAATGCCCAAAGTACAAAGGTAGAGTTCAATAGTTCTGTTATACAAGAATAAGGATGATATTCAATACTGTAATAATTATAGGGATATTAAATTATTGAATCACACCATGAAAATTTGGCAGAGGGTGGTAAAGAGGACGGTGGAGAGCGATGTGTCTATTTTTGAAAATTAATTCAGATTCATATCAAGACGCTTAACTAATGAAGTTATTCATCTTATGAAAAGACAAATAAAGAAATGTAGAATAGGAGCATATAGTTTTCATTGATATTGAAAAGTGTGATAATAACATCCCCAAAGAAACCTTTTGGTGATGCTTGGAGTCTAAGGGTGTATAGGTGGTTTACACTAGGGTGATAAAGAAAACACATGAAGAAATCAGGACCTAAATAGGAAAAATGAAAGGAGACTCGGAGCACTTTCCAATCGAGATGGATTGCACTAAGGATCATCACTTAGTCACTTTTTATTTTTCTTGATGATGGATAAATTGACGCAGCATATTTAAGTTGAGGGGCCACAGTGTATATTATTTATAGATAGTATTTTTCTACGATAAAAAAATTCACGGTAAAGTTAACGATATGTTGGAGGTGTATAGATAGACTATAGAGTCGAAAGGGTTCAAACTGAGAAAGACAAATACATCGTATTTGGACTGTAAAGTTAGTGATGTGATGCAAGAGGTAGGAGTCGAAATGAGACTTGATACACAAGTTGTCCCTAACACGAGAATGTCACACATGATATTTGTAATGCATGGATGAAGTGGGGGCTTGCATCCGACCTCTTGATGACAAAAAGCTCACAGTGACAGAGTTAGAATTTCAATTAAGAGAATTCAAAATTTTGATAAAGCAAGCACACAGACTAATCGAAGAGGGTTTGACATCTACTATATATGCATAAAGTATAATTTTAATCATGTAAAAATAATATAATTTTTCACCGAAGGAGGTTCGGATGAACCCCTGGACATAAGGTGGCTCTGTCCCTGAAAGTTACTACTAAAATATAAAGGTAAGTTCTATAGAGTGATGTTAGACTAGCTTTATTGTATGGGACAGAGTCTTGGCCGATCAAAAACTCTCAGATCCAAAAAATATAATTAACGAAAATGATTATGTTGAGATAGATGTGTGAGCTTAGTAGGAGCAATAAGGACATAGGGCTAGGCATAAGGGGGTGTTTGAATTGGCGTTTTTTAAGTGGCTTATAATTTAAAAGTCAAAAGTCATAAGTTGGGAACCCCCAACTTTTGGCTTTTTAGGGTACTTTTTCAGCTTTAAGAAAATTACCCAAATGCTTTCAAAATTTAAAAAGTGCTTAAAAGCCAAAATCCTAAAAAAAATAAGTCAATTCATACACCCACTAAGTCTATCCAAGACAAAGTAGAAATGACCTTCGTGGTGGACACAATGAGAAAGAGAAATTGAAATGATTTGTGCTTGTGAAGAGGCAAAATGCAGATAACACAATGAGGAGGTGTGAGGAGGTAAATATAGAGAAAAATGGAAGTAGGTCAAAGAAATATTGAGAAAAAGTGATTAGATAGAATATGACCTTACCGAGGACATAACCTAAGATAAGAGAATATAGAAGTTACAGATAAGTGTAATTAGTTGCCTTATTACTAGCTTATTCATATATTTAACTTAGTGATGGTATATAACACCATATAGATAATATTAACTTATTCATATAGTCTTTGCCTTGTAGTATCTAATAGCGTCACCTATTCATGTGTTTTGGAGATTGCATTTTCTTCTTGTTGATAATGTAGACAACTTATATGAAATGGAAGGAGTACAAAATTAGTCGTCTCGAGGGTGGATTTACTAGATTGGATAAGCATAGAATAAACAAGGATTTCGCTCCCACCGTACCGCTGGTTCAAATTTGTAGCCTCTAGGCGTGTAATATTAATATACGCTTCCAGTGTAATTTCCTGTTTGATGTTTTTGAACAATGATTAATTTGCCCCCATTTAAGATAAAATATTGTAATGAAGCAGTCATTTTTTTCAAAATAAAAGGTGGTATTTGAAATTAGAAAAACTAAAATAAGCTGCCGTCCTTTTTATTTCAAAGGAATCAAGGACAACTATTTGAAAACACGGTAACTTCGGTAATTCACGAATTTAGCTGTGTAGAAAAAGAATTACTTCTGTCACAAAAGTAAATAATTTAAAGACATGAAAAGATCTTGACAACTCATAATTTTCAAAACCGCTTTGGGAAATTTTTAAAATACCACGGGTTTTTGGGAGGAAGCGCAAATAACGTCCAACAAAAGCTGTGGATTAGTTACCCAAAAAGTACTGTAAGGAAGTACTAAATAGTTTTTGATTGGACAGAAAAGGTAGAAGTAACAGGGATGAACCGTTTGGGTAAAATCCCGTTATCACAAAAGCAGCAGAGTTTTAACTTTAAGTCGAGATGTTTGCTGCGTGCAAACAGTAGAGAGGAGCAGTACTATTGTACACAAACGGGGGCTTTTTTCTGACAAAAATCAGCGATGATGCCTGCCCTGAAAGCCGCCTTTATTCTTGGCAAAGAAGCCGTTCTTTGGTTTTGGAATCTCATGAATATCCATCACCTGTATTGTCCTTTGCTTTTTAGCTTCACAAAGCAAAAACAGTACACCAACAGTCAAATAAAATCCAAATAGAGCAACTAAAATAGTACTACTACTATTACTACTTTTGCATTTGCTAATAATATGGCAATATATTCCAAAATCCAAAATCACACCATTTTGAGCTTCTTGGTAATTCTCCTGAAGCCGCCTTCTTGCTGAATTCAACTTCTCAAGATCTATTGCTGATTCCCTCGGTGGAGGCCTCTGCAAATATCCAGTAAAACATAAATCATATGTTGAGTTCTCACCAGAACAGAGATAATTTCTAATTTAAAAAACAAATAAATAAATAAGTAAATAAAATAAAAAACACTCCACTCCTATCAGACTCTCTGGTGAGTAAATAAAATAAAAAACACTCCACTCCTATCAGACTCTCTGGTGCACAACATATAATTATATGTTGTTATGTTGTCATGCACCTCACCAGCAATAACCAATTTGGCTGCATTGCATTTCTATATTAGGCAGGTAGCCGAAGCCAATATTTATCAACTTCAAATGCAATTAAGAAGCACCCTTTCACAGAGACCAAGTTAGTTATATTTTGATCACACAAGTGGATGATTGAGGAATGGATACTGCAGCAATTACAACTTAAACACCATATCAAAAATGGAAAAAGATGTATGTGAAAATGAATGATGCAACAGTTGTCAATTATAGACAAATTGGACAAGCTACCATTATAATATCGGAAGTAGTTGAGCTAAACTTCACCAACTTAAATTTAGTCAAACACTGAAAGTGCTTCAAAGTTAGAGAGTGTGCAGCCATGCACAATACTCTACATAGGAGGGGGGAAACCCATTCATCTCATTATTAATCAACACACTTTAACTAGCAGTAGCTTAGCAAAATCTAGCAAGAGAAAACGTCATATTAAACCACGCAAGTATACAAGAATTGAGCATTATACACTTGGGGGAGGAGCAGAAGCAGGTTTAGGAGCAGACTGCAGCGGTCTAGTAGGGGTTACATTCCGTTGGGCAACTGGTTTAGGCTTGTACTCTGATTCTGAGTTATTCCTGTCCGAGCTCGAACTCCCATCTAAAAGGAAAATGATTGGTCAAAGACTAGCAAATGCATACCAAAGTAAGATTAGGCAAAGGACCAAACTAACAAGTTAGAATCAGATTCCAGTCTGATACTCACTTCGAGGATTTGGTGAGTTTGCAAAGTCAGGAACCTGTAAAATTTAAAAAAGAATAAAAAAACAAGTTAATACAGAATATCAAACTTAGAATCCACAACAAATCGTCCTCCGACCATACACACTTTCGTTCCCTCCTCCCTCCGCGTGCTTTCGTTGTACAACCAAGAAAACAGACTAGACACAAGTGAATTCCTTAATAAATTTACCTGATGATTACCATTCTGTTGATTCTTTGGTGCACTCTGTTGGGGCGAGTCTCCATCAGCAGCTGCTCCCATTAACATAACAAACAAATTGATCAGTATCTTCATCATCTATCTATTGTGTGTTTAGGTGAGGAAAAAAACACAAAGGAGAAACTAAATTGGTTTGAGTGGAGAATATTAGTACCGATAAGATTTGCAGACCCATGTTGCTCAGGCTGGTTCAGCCTAACCCAATCATCAACAGTTTCTTTCCATTTCCTGGCACAAAAGAAAAAAAAATCTAATCAGACAGAAACTTCTCACCAAATTAAGGTGATCACATAAACTTTCAGCTGTAACTACTCTTCAACTACTTCATTCCAAGAAAATCAGAACAAAATTCAAACCTCACAAGCATCTTCACCAATCTCCTAACTTCACTTGATGGATGCTTCCTCAATCGATTCACATACCTTCCGATATCAGTTTCCTATCAAAAATTTCAATCCAAATACTAACTTAATGGATCAAATAACACTAAATAAATGCAAAAAAGAAACAAAAAGCAGAAAATTTCACCTGAAGAGCTTGGAATGTAATATCCATATCTGCTAGATTTTGAAGCAAGTCAACCACATCCTCATCCGACTAATTCACAGATTTTGCAAGTCAAATAAAGTAAAACTACTATCAGTTCATCATTCAATCCAAGCATAAACTCATTGAAATAAAAAATAAAAAAATACCAGCTCAGGATTTTCAAGTTGTTCTTTGATTTGAAGAATTTGAGTTTGCTCCTCATCATCAAACAATCCTCCATACGGATCTACTTCTTCCTCCTCCTCCTTATCATTACTAATGTCGTTGTCCCGATGATTCGACTCCGGTGTTACTCTCTGACCGTTATCTAACCTAAGCTGACCATTGACATCACCGTCGGAACTCTGTAAATGCGCGGAGTACAGTTTTTCAACGATTCCGTCACGGCGACGTTTCAATTCATCCGGACAGTCAACTCCAGCAACGGAAATCGCGGCGTCAATCATCGTCCACACATCTACCTTCGATTCCGATAAAATCAACCGGAATTCGTCCAAATCCATTAGGAAAACTTTACCGAAGAAAATTCGGGAAAATTGTTGTGTATATATTTGGAATTTACATCAGCAGATCTATAGATGATGAAGAAAATCAGAAGAAAACGACGCCGTATAAGGAAGCATTTTGTTAGATCTGAGCTATGGGAATTTTTGGATGATTTTAGGAGGTCGTCTTCAGAAACCAGACAGAGAAGCAGCAAATAAGAAGAGGGGGTGGAGAAGAATATGGAGGATTTTGTTGGAATAATATTTTTGATTCTAATCTTTGGCTTATGTTTTAGGTTTTTTTTTTTTTTTTTTTTTTTTTGTAAAATAATTATGACAATTTTTTTGGGAACACAAAGGGATTATTTTAGAAAGTTAAAGGTATTTTGACATGTTTTTAGAAATTAGAAAAAAAAAATAAAATCTATCCTTGATTTTTATTTATCATGTTTTATCATTGGAGAGTTAAATTAACTGAATTTTAATTAATATTTTAACATATATGACAAAGTTTTTGGGAAGACACAGATTATTTTAGAAAAAAAAGTAAAAGGTGCTTTGACAAGTTTTTAGAAAAAAAAAATTTATCCTCGATTTTTATTTGTCATGTTTTATTATTGGAGATTTAAATTAATTAAATGTTAATTAATTAATTAATTAATATTATATTAATATGAGAAAAAATTGTCAAATTTCATAAGTAATATATTATTTTAATTTAATTTAGATTTAGATTTAAAGATCAATTAAATTAACTTTCGTAAAGTAAAATATGTTTTAAAAAAAGGTAAATGAATGTGGTATATTTTTAACAATAGCAAAAAAGGTCAAAAAATAAATTTGCAAAAACTCTTTTGGAATATTAGTCAAGCACAAAAGAATATCATTATAATATTGACAAAGCATTTTTAATTAGTCCAACACAAATAATTACTCTCCAAAAATACTTTTTAAATTAAGTGAATTTTTAAAGATTGGCCAAATAGAACTATAAATTTAATTTATTTTCTAAATTACTACTCACTCTATTAGAATTTATCTGTCTTACTTTTTAATTTATTTAAAAAATCATATCACCTTATATTAATTCTTTACTCTTAATATTCAATATGACCTATTTTCTCGGAAATCCCCAACGAAAAATACAGACTGCTCCTTCCTTTCTATCGAATACAGAGCCAATTTCAATAGACTTATTGGAGGGTCCCATTGACGTGCATCCAGTAGGAATTGAACCTACGAATTTAAGATCATTACCTTTTGAGAGTATTCTAGTAACTTATATATACATTTTTAATTTAAAACACAAAAAAAGAAAAAGTTACGTTTGTCGTTATTTATTTTGCTACTTATATTGTATTTATGAGTTTTTAATTACTTTTCAATTTTTGAAATTGATATATTTAAATTAAAAAAATTTCAAAAATAATATCTCTATCTCTGTAAGATATTGATATGATTTGCGTACATTTTATCCTCCAAATTTCGAACTAAACTGAAATAAATTAATTGAAATAAATACTAGGGGTGAGCTGTGAAGCAGCAAATGGATTTTGATTCTTTTGTGTGCTCTCTCTCTATATTTATTTATTTATTTTCTCTCTCTAGAAAGCGGTGTCTTTTTTTATTTTTTTGTTTTTTTGTATATTTGACGGAAAGTAAAGCTTGTGTACAGAGCAAGTGGGATTGGTGCATTTGGAAGTTCTATTGGCAGCCTAATAATTATCTTACTCATACTTCCCCCCATATTTATGTATTTTCCATAAGAGTTAAAAAAAAAAGGGCAAAAAAAGGAAAAAATATTGAACTTAATTTTATCCATCTTAATTATTGTTTTGTTTTTGTTGGGTATTTGGATAAGTTTGACTATTTTATTAAAGTTTCTGATTTATTATATACTCATTTCTTTTCAATTTTCTTTTATTTATTTTCTATTTTACTTAAAAGGATAATAATTTTAGTATATTTAATATATTTTTATTTTTAGATCATATAATTTTATTTATTTTGTGTCAAGTCAAAATAGGTGAAAGAAATTAAAATTGAGAAAGTATGTGTTTTTGCAAGGATATATATATAAAAAAAATAACAAATATTTATAAGCCAATTACTTTATTAGCTAAAAGGAATAAAATTATAATTTGATTGCTAAGTCAGCGTGTTGTCATAGATTTTATTGAATTTTGAAAAAAAAAGTTTGTTGAAAAATATTTTTTGAATATTATAATTGTATTTGAGCATGTATTTATTTAGAAAAAAATAAGTTGGAGTATTCATTCAATTTGATTTGGTATAAATTTTTAGAATGTATAATATTTAATTTAATTTGATATTTTCTAGATTTTTCTATTTTCTTATTAATTTAGATCATTCATGAATTCTTTTCATTATTTTTTTTCCTTTTTTTACTACACAATCAAGTCCAACGTCACTCGACTAAGAAGAAAAATAAAATAAATTAAGGCACATCATTTGACCAAAAAAAGGAAACTAAATAATAGTTTTCAATTTTCATCGTCATCATTTTTGTTGGTTGTTTGTTCAATTTTATTACAGTGCCAATAAATAAAAATTGTGTGAAATTAATATTTATTATAAAATAAGAGCAACATAAGATAAGAATACTAAAAGATGAGAGTAATAGAAATAGAGAGATAAGAGTGAAGAGGTTTTTCTTTAAAGTTTTTTATTTGATATTTGATATTCGTAATGAAATTTTATTAAATTTAAATTTACGCTGAAAAGTTTCATAATAGAGGATAAAGCGTTTTCTAACAAAAATGACTCCATGCCCAAAAAATAAATAATATAAAATTTTGTTATTTTTCTAAATATATTCAAGTGCACAAAGACAAATGAATTTTTATGCCTATATTTATAGTATTTACAGAGGCATACAAAAAATTATCATAATATGACAATAATCATATGTACATTCACAGAAATAAAATATTCATGACAAATTATTATGTTTGATGATTTTGTAAAATTGAAAATAGCCGCATTTAGTATATTTTCTTTTATAAGAAGGCACAGTTGAGCAGTCATAGCGGTCTTGTCACTATTTATATTTTGTCATTTCAATAGGATGACGAATGCAGTTGCTTTGACTTGATGGTTAAAAATTCAACTTGTAACACTTCAAATTACATCATTTAAATTTAAAAAATAGTCATATTAGCACGAACATATGTATAATTTTCAAACATTTGATACTAAGTTTCGTTCTCCCTTTTTAATAACAAAATAAACCAAGAGTACCTAGTTTAAAAAAGAATTTTTTACACAAATAGCAATTATTGGTGCAATATTTACAACTTTCATTTTATTTACAAAAATAACAGCATATTTACAAAAATGGCTTCTTTTTTTTCTGTCAATGCAATTAATGAACTGACGAATCATTAATTGGAACTTGGACTTTGGTCCTTTTTGTTTAACTTTTTCTGACATGCATTTAATGCAAGTCTTCCCACCCTTTACCAATTGAAACACCAAACCAGACACCAAAGAACTGTACCAAACTATGCAACACCTTTTTTTTTTAAAATAAATGAAGGGGTATTAATTGCGAGTGGACGGCTTGTCAGTCTCGACTGATGCGCCGGTCAAATCAGCCGGCGCGTCCCCCCATGTCTACTAATAAACTCCCTCAAACACCATGTAATGTTAAACCATGAATAAAACCAATTGAAACACTAAACCAGACACCAAACAACTGGCCGAGTTAACCACTTAAAAATACCAGAATCCAAAGTACCAGCATGGTATACCATGAATTTTGCATAAAACATTTAGTACCTGTATTTACAGAACCAAATCACATACCCAAATTTAAACAAGTAACATGTCATCCCAAGGATTTTATCAAAAAACAAATAACAGATATACCACAAGGTTGTTATACCATTTTAGAACTACTTTTACACAAACCACCTGACGTGCTTTTTGTTTTTCCTAATTCCCTCACCTTTTAGGAAAGTTACATAAACATCAATAAACCATGAACACAACCAGATGAAACACCAAACAAGACACCAAACAACTGGGCGAGTTAACCACTTAAAAATACCAGAAATATACGGTGTTCTACATGGTTTTCACGGCAAATTAACATGTATTACATAGTGGACTGACATGTATTTCATTTCTTTTTTTTTTCATTTCCCAACACTATTATATCACATCAAACACTACACTAATTTTCATTCCCTTTTTTCCATTTCCCAACACTATTATATCACATCAAATACATTACCCATTGGGTATTTAATGTCAATAGTGAATAGTGGGCCCCTTTTTTCTTTTTTCCATTTTCTTACATTCCCCAACACTATCCTTTCAAATCAAAGACATCACCAATCATTTCCTCACAAACACTCTCTTTGCTAGTTATGTAATAAATTTGCTACTTTGTTTGTAATAAAAAAAATGTTGCTAGGGGCATGTAAATACTATTAATATTTTGTATATTTGTGCAAAATCCCCTTTAAAAAAAGGCAATTTTATAGTTAAAGTATTTTAATTTTTTATATATAAAGATAATTAAAAATATATATATATAAACAAACATGTTGAGTACTGATCATAAGTACCAAACTGAAAATTTATGAATAAAGAGACAAAAATGATGCATCATTCTAAAATGAAACTTTGACTGATATAATTTCAAGATGTTAATTCAACCTGAAAACTAGTTATTTGTTAGTAGTTGTTTATTGATTGAAAGTTTAAATAATTTTTATATTTTTTGCGTGTCTCAAATTACGCGTTATATTTTTTTCATGCGCTTTTTATATGACATCTATTTGAATGAATTTTTAATTATTTTTTACTTTTATTTATATTTTAAGAGATAATCATCTCTCGTTATTACATATTCTTTATTGAGATATTTATAATCTTTAAGAATAAGTCAAATAATATGTTTAATGTGCAATATTTATGCAAAGTATTTCTTTATATTAAACATCTTATCGTAATCGCGTTAACTTATTTTTTAAATTTTATCATAAATTATGCCCAAAACATTTATCTAAAAAATGCAATATATAATAATAATTTATATATAGTGTAATTTCACGAGTGAGATTCGAAATTTGAAATAACATGACATTTTTTATTTTTCAAATTGCTCAAAGGTCACCTTGCTTTTAAATTCCACTACAAGCACCGACTCTCACTGGCTGCACAAGATTATTTGTCATAAGCATAACCTATATTATTATTCTTTGTCAAAATCTCTTTAAAAGAAAAATTTTTATTCCTTTTTGTTTTTGGAATATTTGGTGCTTTCGTATATAAGAATGTATTTGAGAAGTTGTCAACTTCATATTAATGGAACAATTATTGCTATTGTTGAGGTTTATGCTACTAATTTCATTCTACTATGTTAGCACCAAAAAGGAAAAACAAAAAATATATAGAAATATTTTTTATCTCTTGAGTTATGGAAATTATCATCCGTCGAAAAAAATAAGTATCCCTTGACAAGAATCATATCGATTAAAAAATCAATAAATATAATCTATATTTTATTAAACTATTTCTATTTAATAAATATAATAAATGTATCTTAAAAACTGAATACAATTAGGTATATATAGCGTAAAACTATAGTTGGAAAATATATATACTATTTTTTTTTTGTCTAATTTGACACTTATTTTTTCTCAACAAAAATATTAGCTGAGTAACACTTATTTTAGGATAAAGGGAAATACTCCCTCCAACTCAAGTTATCTAGCACCTTTTGAATTTCAAAATTTCAACAAATCTATTTTTTTACACTAATTATTTTTGGATATCTTTTAATTATTTTGAATTATGGATGGTTCTGATTGTTTTTACTTTTTATAAGTAGTTTTCATTTCATGCCCAAATTTACGATCAAAGTTAAATTTGTTAAAATCATACATTCTAATAGACAACAAAAAAGAATCTTCCTTTCTCCTCCTCCTACTAGAATTTTAAAAAATATCTTCTCTATTATAATGAAATAATTGAAGTTCATTTATTACGTAAAAATAAAAATGCTCATCAATGAAAATTGTCAAAGTAAATAAAGGGCTACAATTTTTACACTAATTACAGCATGCGCAATCTGTTCAGCAAACAATTTATTTTCCCATTCGCTCACTGCTCAAAGAGCCTCCTTGAATATATTTTTTCCTTGCTCTTCATCAACCGTTGTATGAAGAGAATAGAATGTATATAGATTTTATTTTTATTTCAAAGATGAAGAAAACCTTAAATTTAAAGCAAAAACAATCTAGTAAGAGACATCATGAAAGCATATATAATAGATAGGAATGTAACAATACTACACAAAATACTACTAGTAACAAACTACATAAAATAATAGATAGTCACAGAAATGATCGATGAAGAAACTATAAGCTAAGAGTGGTTCTACAACTACTGGTAAGTGCAAGACAAAGCATTTCTACCTACTAGTATGAATACATGCCTACATACAAACTCTTTATTCTAATTCGTGCCCTTCATATCTTTCTATCTAAGATTATGTCCTCGATAAATTATAACTATGTCATATCGTGTCTAATCACTTCTTTCCAGTACTTCTTGATTAAGTCTACCTTTACCTCTTTTGAATTCATTCATAACCAACCTCTTATTGGGTTTAAGTAAGGTGTGAATTGGAAAATGAGAATTGGGAAATATGAAGGAACCAAGTAAAGGAAAAATGAAGAGTTATTTTTCCCACATTGATAGAATAGAGAAAATGTTTTGTCCTTATATATATATTAGGAAACACTTCATTTAGCTTTTAAAGTGTTAAGCAGAAATCCTCGTCATTGTCACTCGCTTGATTTGACAAATGACTAATTGATAATTTTTTTTTAATCACGAAATTAATTTAATCGAATTTTAAATTTTTGCACGTAAATATTTGAAAGGATCTGTTCCTTCCGAACAACCAACTTTCTTTCCCAAAAGATGCCATGCCTGTTTAGTTTTCAATATCAATTTTCTTCCGCTGCATATATTTTCTCAAAAACAAAGTAGAGTCTTTGTGTAATTTCACTATTGTTATTAGAGTTCATCGGAGTTATTGAAATTTGAGGTACCACTACTTCTTTAATGTATATTTATTTTATCTTGGGAGAAAAAAATTCATAACCTTGAGTACAGTGAGAGGATTAAATTTCTCAAGGACACACAATAAATTTTGTGGCCTCAAATATTTTTTTTCTTGTTTTATATTTTACTATTTTCGCTTTACTGTTTGATTACAGAAAATAAAAAGCTTAAGGAATTTATTTTTCCCGTTCATGTATTTTTTATTTTTGAGGTATGATCTTTGAAGATTAAAGCCTTCTATGCTTCTATTCTGTTTGAGTTTGTATGATTTGAAGCTATAAAAAGTTCATCATTCAAATTCATTATGTTGACGATTTGAAGAATATAAAAAAAATTCTTCGTGATAAAAGATTCTGTCTTTATTGATAATGTTCTACATACTAAATTGTCCATCTACTTATGACAAAAAATGACTAATCTAAATGAAATTAATATTGGAACGATGAATACTGCAGCAGCATCTACTGTACCTCCAAATTGTTCAAATGTTGCCCCTATAATTTTACTGGCTAAAAAACCTTCGAAGTTTATCGGTGTTGATTTCAAAAGGTGGCAGCAAAGGATGTTTTTCTACTTGACTACCTTAAGTGTGCAGAGGTTCATTAGTGAGACTCTTTATGTTCTGTATTAAGGAATTCTAGATGATAAATGACTCTGTCACGCCCCGGGAGGGTACCCTTGGCGTGGCCGGCACTCAGGGACTATTGCTAGTCCCCAAGCGAACCACTTAGCCTCATCACATCATTCAATCGAATAAACTCTACTGAACAGTGGAAAATATAATTAAGTAATGGATACATCTCATCTAAAGTCTCAAAAGAATATATAAAATAATAAAGGCTAGTAGAAAGAACTAGTTCACAATCTCAACATCAACACTCGACCATCGTCTATGAAGCCTCTATCACTAATCATGTGGTGCCAATGACAAATCCATGGCTACCCAAATCAAAATAAAAGAAATAGTCCAATCTAACTCTAAAGCATGATGAAATAAAAGTAGTGGATCCTCCGGAGTAGGGGAGGCTCACCAAATCAACTTCGAATCTCAGATCTTCAACGGAGCGCCTGTCGATGATCTCTAGTACCTGCCTCTACATCATAAAATGATGCAGTCCAGAGTGGACGTCAGTACTTGGAATGTACTGGTATGTAAAATAGCTGAATGAAACAGAAACCGGTAGAATAATATGGAAACAATAGCAACTCAAAATACATATCAACTCACATCATTAGTCAAATGTCCATCTATGCAAGAATAAAGAGTAGACAAGTGACCTATCAACAACTCAAACCTCATCAATCATCTCAGACTCATCTCAAAGGAGTTCACCTCCTCTTATTTCATCACATTTCATTTCATCTCATCTCATCTCAGTGGAGCTCACCTCCTCTCATCTCTTCTAGACTCGGAGTAAGGTACGAAATTTATGGGAGTTTCTCTTAACCGACAACAATCACTTATGAGCCAGTGATTGTACAACAATCCCGCCGGTGTTGCCACGGCCGTCCCGTACTTGCCAGGTAGAGACGAATCGAAACCATAATGGATAAATCCAAGATGGAGACAGAACAATCAACAAAGTCCGCTATTGATTTCAGGGACATCAACTCAAGAGGAAAACCTCTTCTATGCTTGGCGACATAGTTTAATGAGTTCGAATGGGACTCACTCTTACCCATTTCGGTGCTCGATACTCCTTCCGACTCAATGCTCATAAAACCATCAATCCAATCAAACCAATCTCGTAGGGACTTTAACCCCGTCAACGATCGGTATCTCATAGGGACTCTAACCCTATCATCAATCAAACTCATAGGGACTTTAACCCTCTCATCAATCAATCTCATCAATGACTCAAGATTAGAACAATCATTAGGAATTAAATGAATAGACATATCGGTAGAGTTCATTTATAGAGACTCATTAGACAATCAAACTCTATCAACTTATCATCATTCTCTTATCACAATCACAGTCACAATCAACAATCACAATCTTAACTCAAGGCTCTAGATTCATCATTCTCTCATCACAATCACAATCACAATCCAAGGCTCTAGACTCAATCCTCAAGTTCATTATGCATGCCTTTCAAAATAGTCATGTAGGGTTATGCAAATTCTCATGGAAAATATTCAATTTAAGAAAACAAATAGTATGATGATCATCAACATAGAAAACATGTAATTTTCAAATATGATTTTTCGAGAAAAGCCATCAAAGAACTCATGCATGTAGACTCTTCAATCATCAACTCATCTATGACCTCTATGGGGCACATGAGAGGACAATCCCATGTTTTAGTTTAGCCTTACATACCTGTGATACCGTCAACAATCGAGTACTTTCGGGGTCTCCGCTCGAATTCCTCCCACAAGCTCTTCTCTCTTCTCCTCAAGCCCTAGCCTTGTTAGTTTCTAAGGGATAGGACTTAGAATGAGGTTTTAGACCCCTTTTTGGTTGAAAACGACTTAATTAGTCGTGTACCAGTGTTTAGGAGGGACTAGGGATTGACTAGAATGCCCCTAGAATTAAATTAGGAATTTGCAGTTCGGAAAAACACACGGTCCGCGACGCGGACCTATCGCGTACTGCGTAATTTTGGAAAAAGTGCTTTTGTACGAGTTCTCTCCATCCCGTCGAAAATTTTGGAAAACACACAAGTGCGACTCCGCGCCAGGTCCGCGACGCGCCTCCGTCGCGGACAGCCACTGTTTTGTGACTTGATTCGAAAATTTATCTTTCGATCGGGTCGCTCTAAAATTCGACCGAGACCATTTTCCCACTCCATTTTCCATGCTGATCACAAATCCGGTCTCGGATTCGCCATACGAGCATCGGAAGATGCGTTACGCGCATACCCTCACTCCAGGGGTATTTTGGTAATTTTACCGGGCGTTACATCATCTCCCCCTTGGGATCATTCGTCCTCGAATGATGAGTAGAGGTGGGGACTAAAGCACAAATAGACTCGAGACTCATCTTCCACTCAGTTCAAGCAATCCATCCTCGACCAGGCAA
The DNA here is from genome assembly GCA_029948455.1 of Solanum rostratum. Classification (NCBI taxonomy): domain Eukaryota; kingdom Viridiplantae; phylum Streptophyta; class Magnoliopsida; order Solanales; family Solanaceae; genus Solanum; species Solanum rostratum. Next base: position 6,457,366 of record CM057053.1, on the reverse strand, counting down.
TAGTAAGTCTCATCAAAATAAAACAACCAGTTTAGTGAAGAGCAAGGATTCTTACCTTAATTGTTTCCATCATCCGTTGTCACGAATAGGTGCGGGTATTTGGCCCTCATCTCCTCCTCAGCTTCCCATGTGGCTTCTTCAACGAATTGATTCCTCCACAGGACTTTGACTGAGGCTATCTCTTTGTTCCTCAACCTGCGAACCTGACGATCAAGGATCTGAACCGGGACCTCTTCATAGGATAGGCTATCTTTCACTCCAAGGCCATCGATAGGAATCACCACGGCGGGATCTCCCAAGCATTTCTTTAGCATCGACACATGGAATACCGGATGAACTCCCTCTAACTCGGAAGGTAACTCCAACTCGTAAGCAACCTTCCCAATCCTTTTTACGATCTGATATGGCCCAACATATCGTGGGCTTAACTTTCCCTTCTTTCCAAACCTTAGGACACCTTTCATAGGTGATACTTTCAAATACACCCAATCATCTATCTCAAACTCTAAGTCTCTTCTCCTTACGTCGGTGTAGGATTTTTGGCGACTCTGGGCAGTCTTTAGCCTCTCTCTAATGATCTTGACTTTTTCCATCGACTGGTGAACAAGATCAGGCCCAATCAGCCCTGCTTCTCCAACCTCAAACCACCCAATCGGCGACCTACATCTTCTCCCGTACAGGGCCTCATAAGGAGCCATCCGAATGCTTGCATGATAACTATTGTTATATGCGAATTCGATCAAGGGTAGATGGTCATCCCAATTTCCTTTGAAGTCAAGTACACAAGCTCTCAACATATCCTCGAGTGTTTGAATCGTACGCTCTACCTGACCATCCGTCTGCGGGTGAAAAGCTGTACTCAGATTCACCTTAGTACCCAAACCTTTCTGAAACGATCTCCAGAACTGGGAGGTAAATTGAGCCCCTCTGTCCGAGATGATAGACAAAGGAACCCCATGCAACCTCACGATCTCCTGGACGTACAATCTGGCATACTCTTCCGCAGTGTTTGTTGTCTTTACTGCCAAGAAGTGAGCCGACTTTGTCATCCTATCCACGATCACCCATATCGAATCATGTTGCTTTCGAGATTTCGGCAGGCCAGTGATAAAGTCCATGTTGATCATCTCCCATTTCCACTCCGGAATTTCAAAGTTCTGAGCCAATCCACATGGCCTTTGATGTTCAACCTTCACTTGTTGGCAATTTGGGCATTTCGAGACAAACTCTGCAACATCCCTCTTCATCCCATTCCACCAATAGACCTCCCTTAAGTCGTGGTACATTTTGGTGGAGCCAGGGTGAATGGAATATTTAGTGTTATGAGCTTCTGCCATGATTCTGTCCCGTATGCCATCAACATTTGGAACACACAATCGACCTTGATATCTCAGTACACCATCTCCCCCTTTGGAGAAGACCGTCACCTTCTGATTGTGGACATCCTCCTTCAATTGGAGTATAACTGGGTCTTGGTCTTGCTTTTCTTTCACTTCTATCACTAGCGAGGAAGCAGACCCATTCTCCACATTAACTCCTCCTTCGTTGTTCTCCTCAAGTCGGACCCCTAATCGAGCCAACCGGTGTACGTCCTTGGCTAATTCCCTCTTTCCTTCCTCCACATGGGCTGTGCTACCCATTGATAACCTGCTAAGAGCATCAGCAACAACGTTAGCTTTACCTGGATGATAGTGAATGCTCATGTCGTAATCCTTGAGCAACTCCAACCATCTCCTCTGTCGCAAGTTAAGCTCCTTCTGACTGAAAACATACTGCAAGCTCTTGTGGTCTGTGAACACATCCACGTGTACCCCATACAAGTAGTGATGCCAGATCTTAAGTGCGAACACTACCGCTGCCAACTCGAGGTCATGGGTTGGGTAATTCCTTTCATGGACCTTGAGTTGCCTGGAGGCATAGGCTATCACCTTCCCCCTTTGCATTAGTACACATCCCAGTCCGACCCTTGAGGCATCACAATAAATCACAAAGCCCTCATTTCCCTCGGGTAAAGTTAAGACTGGTGCAGTAGTCAATCTCGTTTTCAATTCCTGGAAACTCTTCTCACATTCCTCGGACCACTGGAACTTGACCTTTTTCTGGGTCAACTTGGTCAATGGTGCGGATAAGGAAGAAAATCCTTCTACAAACCTGCGGTAGTAGCCCGCCAACCCCAAGAAACTTCTAATGTCAGTCGGAGTGGTCGGTCGTGGCCAGTTCTTAACCGCTTCAATCTTCTGGGCATCCACCTGAATACCATCACCGGAAACAACGTGGCCCAGGAAGGCTGCTGACTTAAGCCAGAACTCACACTTTGAAAATTTTGCATACAACTCATGGTCCCTAAGAGTTTGGAGGACAACTCTGAGGTGATTGGCATGCTCCTCTTCACTCCTTGAATATATCAGAATATCATCGATGAATACAATCACAAACAAGTCAAGATACGGTTTGAACACCCTGTTCATCAAGTCCATAAAGGCGGCAGGTGCATTCGTCAACCCAAAGGACATGACCAGGAATTCAAAATGGCCATATCTAGTCCTAAAGGCTGTCTTTGGAATGTCGCACTCTCTCACCTTCAGCTGATGGTAGCCAGATCTGAGGTCTATCTTAGAGAAACAAGAGGCGCCCTGAAGTTGGTCAAACAAATCATCTATCCTTGGGAGAGGATATTTGTTCTTCACGGTGACCTTGTTCAGTTGCCTATAATCAACACACATTCTGAGAGACCCATCTTTCTTTCGCACGAATAGGACAGGAGCACCCCATGGTGAAACGCTTGGCCTAATGAAGCCCTTCTCTAGCAAATCTTTTAGTTGCTCTTTCAATTCTTTCAGCTCAGCGGGGGCCATCCTGTAAGGTGGAATCGAAATGGGTTGGGTATCAGGAAGAATGTCAATCCCGAAGTCAATCTCCCTATCAGGAGGGACTCCGGGCAGATCATCAGGAAATACTTCCGGATACTCACTAACAATCGGAACTGACTCAAGAGTTGGGGACTCAACCTCGTCTGATTTCACTCGTACTAGGTGATAGATACAACCTTTGGAAATTAACTTCCGGGCTTTAAGATATGAGATAAACCTCCCCCTCGGTGTCACTGAGTCACCCTTCCACTCTAGAACTGGTTCATTTGGAATTTGGAACTTAACAATTCGGGATCTACAATCAACAGAGGCATAACAGGCGTGGAGCCAATCCATGCCAAGGATCAAGTCGAAATCAATCATCTCCAGCTCAATCAAATCAACAAGAGTGTCCCTATGATAGATGGACACTACGCAAGTCCTATAAACTCTCTCAGCTCGAATAGACTCACCCACTGGAGTAGAAACATCAAAAGGTTCAAGGAGACTCTCAGGGGTCATATCAAATTTACTGGCCACATAAGGAGATACAAATGACAGTGTGGCACCAGGGTCCATCAAGACATAACAATCAAAAGTAAAGACACGAATCATACCCGTCACCACATCTGGGGAGTTCTCCTGATCTTGGCGACTACCCATGGCGTACAAGCGGTTTGTCGCTCCGCCTGTTCCTGACATAGTGGCCCTCTGGTTCCCTCCTACTGGTGGGGCCGATGCAGTGGATTGAGCTCGGCTAGCCCATCGAGGACAGTCTCTCTGATAGTGACCCACTTGGCCACATTTGTAGCACCCATCCTTTCCCTCACGACAGCTCCCCAGGTGCAACTTGCCACACTTTTTACACGGCGGTTGACCCCGCGATCCTTGAGCCACACTAGCTTGTGACTGGGACCCAGGGGCTCTAGTATTCTGGGACCTTTGATCATCCCTGATCCTGGGCGTGGGCGTACTAGCAGATGATGGTGTTGGAAAGCGATGACCATTGCCTCTCCTTCCCGTCTCATAGCTAGACGTTTTGGCTTTCTTGCGCCTGAATTCCTCCTTGTCATGCTGTCTCTCCTCATCAGCCTGTTGTACAAATGTCATCAATCGCCCAATGTCCATATCACTCACCAGCATTGCCCCTCTGCCATCCCTTTTGGGCCCTCTATTCAACCCATCGACATACATTCCCATTCTCCCCCTCTTGTCGGCAATCATATCTGGAGCATAGCGAGATAGCTGTGTGAACTTCAGGCCATACTCCTGCACGGTCATGGAGCCCTGTTTTAGATTCAGAAACTCCCTCACCTTAGCCTCTCTTTTCTCCCTTGGGAAGAAGCGTCCCAAGAAGGCATCCTCAAACACTGCCCAGGTCACACCTGAATCATCATCCACTCGGCCCCTCTTCCATTGGTCGAACCACAGCCTGGCCACCCCTTTGAGTTGGTAGGCGGCCAATTCAACTCTATCCACATCCGCCACGTGCATCACTTGGAACACCTTCTCAAGCTCCTCAATATAGCTCTCGGGGTCTTCAGTAGCTGCCGACCCCGTGAACTCAGGCGGGTTCATCCTCAGAAATTCCCGGACTCTGGAGGTGTCATGAGTGTCCAGTCTGCCCGCTCCCTGTCTCACAGGAGGTGCCGCAGCAGCCTGGGCTAGAGCCCGAATAGCTTGGCGTAACTCGGCGTTGGAGACCTCGTCCTGAGGGGGCTGTTCGACAGGAACCGCTGGATCCACGGGCCCCTCGGGTACTTGGGGTTCAGGTGGGTTAACAGCTTGCCTGGCAGGACGTCCCCTTCCTCTGACAGCTCTTCTGGGAGGCATGTTTATCGATTCTGCACGTGTAACGCACGAATTAGAGGATAGTTTTCATAAAGTTCAATTCCATCGCACGATTTAGAGTAAGAAAGAAGTGTAACCATTCCTAATGTCCCATAGCCTCCTGCTTATGAAGTGTGGTCGACAACACACCCATAAACAAGACTCTACTAGACACGGCCTCATAGACTCCCTAGGACACTTGAACTCTGTGCTCTGATACCAAGTTTGTCACGCCCCGGGAGGGTACCCTTGGCGTGGCCGGCACTCAGGGACTATTGCTAGTCCCCAAGCGAACCACTTAGCCTCATCACATCATTCAATCGAATAAACTCTACTGAACAGTGGAAAATATAATTAAGTAATGGATACATCTCATCTAAAGTCTCAAAAGAATATATAAAATAATAAAGGCTAGTAGAAAGAACTAGCTCACAATCTCAACATCAACACTCGACCATCGTCTATGAAGCCTCTATCACTAAAATCATGTGGTGCCAATGACAAATCCATGGCTACCCAAATCAAAATAAAAGAAATAGTCCAATCTAACTCTAAAGCATGATGAAATAAAAGTAGTGGATCCTCCGGAGTAGGGGAGGCTCACCAAATCAACTTCGAATCTCAGATCTTCAACGGAGCGCCTGTCGATGATCTCTAGTACCTGCCTCTACATCATAAAATGATGCAGTCCAGAGTGGACGTCAGTACTTGGAATGTACTGGTATGTAAAATAGCTGAATGAAACAGAAACCGGTAGAATAATATGGAAACAATAGCAACTCAAAATACATATCAACTCACATCATTAGTCAAATGTCCATCTATGCAAGAATAAAGAGTAGACAAGTGACCTATCAACAACTCAAACCTCATCAATCATCTCAGACTCATCTCAAAGGAGTTCACCTCCTCTTATTTCATCACATTTCATTTCATCTCATCTCATCTCAGTGGAGCTCACCTCCTCTCATCTCTTCTAGACTCGGAGTAAGGTACGAAATTTATGGGAGTTTCTCTTAACCGACAACAATCACTTATGAGCCAGTGATTGTACAACAATCCCGCCGGTGTTGCCACGGCCGTCCCGTACTTGCCAGGTAGAGACGAATCGAAACCATAATGGATAAATCCAAGATGGAGACAGAACAATCAACAAAGTCCGCTATTGATTTCAGGGACATCAACTCAAGAGGAAAACCTCTTCTATGCTTGGCGACATAGTTTAATGAGTTCGAGTGGGACTCACTCTTACCCATTTCGGTGCTCGATACTCCTTCCGACTCAATGCTCATAAAACCATCAATCCAATCAAACCAATCTCGTAGGGACTTTAACCCCGTCAACGATCGGTATCTCATAGGGACTCTAACCCTATCATCAATCAAACTCATAGGGACTTTAACCCTCTCATCAATCAATCTCATCAATGACTCAAGATTAGAACAATCATTAGGAATTAAATGAATAGACATATCGGTAGAGTTCATTTATAGAGACTCATTAGACAATCAAACTCTATCAACTTATCATCATTCTCTTATCACAATCACAGTCACAATCAACAATCACAATCTTAACTCAAGGCTCTAGATTCATCATTCTCTCATCACAATCACAATCACAATCCAAGGCTCTAGACTCAATCCTCAAGTTCATTATGCATGCCTTTCAAAATAGTCATGTAGGGTTATGCAAATTCTCATGGAAAATATTCAATTTAAGAAAACAAATAGTATGATGATCATCAACATAGAAAACATGTAATTTTCAAATATGATTTTTCGAGAAAAGCCATCAAAGAACTCATGCATGTAGACTCTTCAATCATCAACTCATCTATGACCTCTATGGGGCACATGAGAGGACAATCCCATGTTTTAGTTTAGCCTTACATACCTGTGATACCGTCAACAATCGAGTACTTTCGGGGTCTCCGCTCGAATTCCTCCCACAAGCTCTTCTCTCTTCTCCTCAAGCCCTAGCCTTGTTAGTTTCTAAGGGATAGGACTTAGAATGAGGTTTTAGACCCCTTTTTGGTTGAAAACGACTTAATTAGTCGTGTACCAGTGTTTAGGAGGGACTAGGGATTGACTAGAATGCCCCTAGAATTAAATTAGGAATTTGCAGTTCGGAAAAACACACGGTCCGCGACGCGGACCTATCGCGTACTGCGTAATTTTGGAAAAAGTGCTTTTGTACGAGTTCTCTCCATCCCGTCGAAAATTTTGGAAAACACACAAGTGCGACTCCGCGCCAGGTCCGCGACGCGCCTCCGTCGCGGACAGCCACTGTTTTGTGACTTGATTCGAAAATTTATCTTTCGATCGGGTCGCTCTAAAATTCGACCGAGACCATTTTCCCACTCCATTTTCCATGCTGATCACAAATCCGGTCTCGGATTCGCCATACGAGCATCGGAAGATGCGTTACGCGCATACCCTCACTCCAGGGGTATTTTGGTAATTTTACCGGGCGTTACAGACTCTTAGTGGCAGAAGCACTCAATTTTTTTTAATGTAGAAACTATATTATGTGTGGCTTACAAGATGATTTGTACAATGTGTATAGTAACTTGAAGACTTTAAAAAAACGGTGGAAAGTTTTGAAAAAGAAGTACAAAGCTAAAGATGCTGGAATAAAAAAGTTCATTGTGGCAAAGTTCTTTAACTGCAAGATGGTAACAGTAAAGTTGTTACCCAAGCTCAAGAGTAGCAGGTTATAATCCATGGTCTCTTTGTCGAAGGTATAATTTTATATAATACCTGATTTGAATATATTAGGTGCATTCTTAATACTCACATAATCTTTAATGTAGGATTGATTGTGAATGATATTTTTCAAATGGTTGTTATAGAAGTTATCCTCACTTTAAAAAGGACTTCATGAACTACTTAAAGTATAAATGCAAGAAGATGACTGTTGAAGATCTCATCATAAAATTGAAAATTGAAAAGGACAATGAGGCGACAAAAAAGAGATCACAAATAAATTCAACAATAGCAAGAGCAAATATTATTGAAGAAGGGTCAAATGTCAAAAAGAAAAAGAAGTCAACTCGACTAAATGACTACCCACCTACAAAGAAATTTAAAGGTAATTGTCACAAATATGGAAAGGTTGGACATAAGGTTATGAATTGTCGCTCTTCAAAGAAACAAAAGAAAAAGAATCAAGTAAATATGATTGAAAAGAATGAGGAGGTGGAGAACTTATGTGCCATGTTGACTCAGTGCAACTTAGTAGGAAATCCCAAGGAGTGGTGGCTTTATTCTCAAGCCACTTCACATACTTGTGACTTGTGAGGTTAAAGAAGCATTTTCAATATATGCCCCCACTGCACCTAATCAAACCATTTGTGTGGAAATTTCTTTAACAACAAAAGTTGAAGGCTATGAAAAAGTATGTTTAAAGATGACATCTGGCAAGGTGGTGACTTTAAATAAAGTTTTTCATATTTTGAAAATAAAGAACTTGATTTTTACTGGTCTCTTAACCAAGAACAAATTTAAATGTGTTTTTGTCTCAGAAAAATTGTAATTAATAAGAATGAGATGTAAGTAGGAAAGAACTACTTTATTAAAGGTCTTTTCAAACTAAATGTAATAGTTGTTGAAAGTAATAAAGTTCATGCTTCTTCTTACTTACTTGAGTCAAATGATTTATGACATTCACGTTTTGGACATGTCAATTATAAAGTCTTGTGAAAAATGAGTAATTTGAAACTATTATCAAAGTTTCAAACTAAATGGTCAAAATATCGAGTTTGTGTTGAATCTAAGCATGTTAAACAAACTTATAAGTGAGTTGAAAGGAATTCAAATCCCTTGGACTTAATTCACACATATATTTGTTACATAAAGTCAATATCATCTCGCAGTAGAAAGAAGTATTTTATAACTTTTATTATCAACTGTACACGATACTACTACGTTTATTTACTTAGTAGTAAAATGAGATAATTAAAGCATTCAAACAGTGCAAAAGTGAAATTGAAACACAACTTAACAAAACGATCTAAATGATGAGAAGTGATAAGGGTGGCGAATATGGTCTACTTTTGAGGAAATATGTTTGAAATATGACATTATTCATTTAACAACAGTCTTTTACTCGCTACTATCAAATGTAATTGTAGAAAGAAAAAATAAAACACTTAAGGAGAAGATAAATGTCACGTTGATTAGTTCTGATTTACCCTAGAACTTACAGGAGGAAGTTATCCTAACGGCCAGTCGGATACTCAATCGAGTTCCACAAAGTAAAACACAATATATTCCATATGAAAAGTGGAAAGGAAGAAATGGTAACTTTGAATACTTGAAAGTATGAGGGTGTTTAGCTAAACATGATTGATTGTGTGTTCATAAAATATGCTATGAATAGTAAAGTATATTGATTTCTGATTCATAGATAAGAAAATTATGATATTCATATTAATACGGTAATTGAATCAGATAATGTTGAATTCTTTGAATATATTTGTACAAGAGAGAATTGAATTGTCTAATGAAGGAACTAAACGATCTCAAAAAGAAAAAAGAAAAATAATCATAACGAGGACAATCCAATACGTAACAAATCAAAGGACCTTAACTTTCTTTAGACCAGAATTTATAACATTTTATTATAAAATGAGGCTCAAACTTTAAAGAGGCTATGATTTCTTTGGAATCACAATATTGCAAAAAAGCAATCAATAATGAGATAAAATTCATAATGAATAATCATGCATGAGAATAGGTTGATCTTCCTATTGAAAAGAAATTCTTGGGGTCAAAATGAATTTTCAAAAGGAAAATGAAAGATGATAGTGCTATTGATAAATATAAAGCAAGCCTCGTTACTAAAGGATTTAGACAACGTGAAGGTCTTGATTACTTTGATATGTACTCACTAATAATTTAGAATTATATTCATTCGATTATTAATAACATTAGTAAGGTCTAGAAATTCATCAAATGGATGTCAAAACAACCTTCTTAAATTGAGATTTGGAGAAAGAATCTATATGGAACAACCAGAAGGGTTCATAGTTCTTGGAAATGAAAAGAAGATATGTAGACTTATCAAGTTGTTGTATGGACTAAAACAAGCACCTAAGCAATGACATGTAAAGTTTGACCATACAATGTAAATGATTTCAAAATTAATAAGTGTGACAAATGTGTTTACATTAGGAATACTCCAAATAAAGTTGTCATTGTCTGTTTATATATAAATGACATATTAATAACGAGTAACAACATTGCTAACATAAATGCTACTAAGCATATGCTTGCTAGTAGGTTTGATATGAAAGACCTAGGAATTGCCAACTTGATATTAGGAATTAAGATTCACAAAACTCCTCAAGGTCTAGTATTATCTCAATCTCATTATGGTACTAGAAAAATTCAAGTACTTAAACTACAAAAGTGCAAAAAACCAATTGATCTGAACCTTGATCTTGGTAAAAACAAAGGTGAAAGTCAATTTCAATTGGATTATGCCAGAGTATTGAAAAGTTGATGTACATCATGAACTGTACGCGACTAGACATAACCTATACTCTTAGTAAATTAAGTCGATACAAAAATAATCCTAACCAAATTCATTGGATGACAATGAATCGAGTTTTGGGGTATTCATAATACACTCAGAACTTTGCTTTGCATTACAACAAATATCCAACAGTTATTGAATGATATATTGATGCAGACTGGATTACTGGGTCAACTTAAATTAAGTCTACAAATGGATATACTTTTACTATTTGTGGAGGAGCAATATCTTGGAAATCATCCAAATAAATATTTATAGCTCGCTCTACAATTGAGGATGAGTTCATAGCCTTAGACAAAGTCGGTGAAGAAGCTGAATGGCTCTAAAATTTCATAGAAGATATTCCATTTTGACCTAAATCAATGGCTCCTATATACATACATTGTGATAGTCAAGCCGCAATAGAAAGAACTGGGAGTGTTATGTATAATGATAAGTCTTGTCACATATGACGAAGACACAATATTATTAGACAACTACTCTCTAGTAAAATTATCACAATTGACTATATAAAGTCAAAGGACAATGTGTCGAATCCACTTACAAAAGGCCTAACTAGATATAGAGTTGGGAAATCATTAAAGAGAATGGGACTATGATCGAGGACAAATCATCATGGCGGTAACTCTACCTAGAGGACTGGAATCCCAGGATCTAGGTTAAAGGGGATCAAACAAAGTCAATGACAATTCAACGTTATCGAAGTTATTATATGATCCATTCTTATGCTGAGATAATGTTCGGTAACAAGGATAAGGTAATAGGACCTTTAATGGTTTCTATGTTTGATACAAGGTATATTAAATAGTGTATATATGAGATAACACATTTAGAAATCACCTATGTAAGTGTGAAGTGTAAGCCGCTTCAAGGAGAATCCGATAATACTAGTTTTTTACGCACTAGCAGAAAGTGTTCATGGCCGAAACAAACAAAACAATGAGAACCAAAAACAGTGAAAGGATTAATTGTGTAACTTAAGTTATCTAGGTATACACAAAAGATTGATGGTTCAAAGATATCAAATCTACCGATTGACTGAGTATATCCGATATATGTTCACTATGGAAAATTCAAAAGAAAACCTACTTATTCAGATGCAATTAATCCTTAATTACGAATCACATAATTTTTCGTGTATATGTTTAAAATAATAGTCATTCTCCATTCATATGGGGGATTTGTTGGGTTTAAGCAAAGTATGAATAAGAAAAGGAGAATTGAAAAATGTAAGGGAACCAAATAAAAGAAAAATGAATAGTCATTTCTCTCTCATTAGCAGATAAAGGAAAATTTTTGTCTTTATATGATAAAACACTTTCTTTAACTCTTAAAGGATTAAAGATTATTTTGAAAATTCGTCAAAAATGAATTTAACTATTATTTTGAAATTACAAATATATTCCTTCCAAAATAATTATCATATTTAATTTTTCAGCATTAATTTAATTAATTTTCATTGCCAAAACAGATTAGATTAATTAAAATTTTTAACTATACAATTTTTTTTATAATTTTTTTTTTACTATTTTAATAAGATAAAAAAGTATATTTTTAAACTTTTATCAAAATTTTGGCTCTAATATAATAAAATCGTGATAAATATATTTTTTTCTTTAAAACAACCAAGCCGAGGCAGGATTAGGACTGGACAGTGAGGGTTGTGCCTGCTACAAAACCGTCACTATCGTAAATGCCTAAAATAGTAATCACAAAAATATATAATCTGATTTTTTTCCTTTTATTTTTGACACTTCCCCCTTGTGACACTCTTTGACTTGGCATGATATTTAAAAAAAAAAGAAATATTTTTAAAATTTATGATCTAAAATCATTCTGTGTGGTTGAGAAACATTTCATTAAGGGTAAAAAGAGAATTTTAAAGATAAACTGTTTCCTAAGATGACAATCTTTTTGGAACTTGAAACTTCGCTAAATCGATGGCACTTCGCCTGGAAAGGGTGCCACATAAAATGAAACCAAGGGAATATTAATAAGGATGACAGTGGGGCAGGTGCGGGGCAAGTTGAGCTTCACCCGCAAATTTTTTAAACCGCCCCGCCCCGCATGATGACTTTTTTCATTTTCAACCAGCCCCGCCTCACATAGATCTGTCTCGTTTAAATTTTAAAGTTCTTTTATTTTTTAATTGAATTTAATTTTTTTTCCGCTAATTAACGTCTCAACAACCAATTAACTATTTTTAGTTGACATTTTAATAATTGTTTTTTAATCGCTACTTAAAAATTTCTAGTTAACATTTTAACAACTAACAATTTACTGGACATATTTAGTTAAAAAGTTAGAAAAAAATTAAATTAAAGTTCATATTTCATATAAAAAGTTCATATTTTTTATCTTTACTAATTACAAAAATTTAATTTCTTGAATTCCTATTTGGTTTTCTAAACCCGCAACCCACTCCGTCTCGCATTAGTTTTAAAAATGATTATTTCAACCCATCCCGCACCCGCCTAGCTCTAAATCCGCCGCCCCACATAGCTCTAAATCTGCCCCGTTCTGTTGCCATCCCTAAATATTAAAATTAAAATATTACTTATTTAAAAGAGTTAAAAAAAACTTACAACACATCAGTAGTAGTCGGAAAGCGTTACGTAAAGTTTGGCAGCAGTTTTATCATAGATTTTAATTAATCATTTAAAAATATTTATTTAATCATAAATATTATCAAAAAATATTTTTTTGTTTAGGATTTTTGGGATTTTCATCCACAAATTTTAAAGCTTTTTAAAAATAAAATAAATGTCCAAACATAATTTTAAAATTTTAAAAGATTCTAAAATTTTAAAATCTATGACCAATAGTCTAAATTTATTTTGTTTTAAAAAAGCTTTTTTGAAATTAAAATAATTTATAAATATAGAAATATTTAAGATTTATTTCCTTTCTTTTTTGTACCACATAAATCTTATTTAGACTAAAAAGAATATAAAAGATTGCAAAAAGAAAAAAAAAGAAAAAGAAGCCTTGTCCCTTAATTTATCAAAGATTCTTTGTCTATACAGCCAGCCAGCTATATATATATACAGGTGTATGCAATGATTCATACAATTACAGTGTTGTTTTGACAGTTGATTAGCTGGAAGTATTTGCTGATTTGCTCTTTCTGTGTAGCTGCTCTGTGTTTTTTTCTCTTCTCCCAACAAGTGCTAACAGAGAAGAAGTTCAAGAACACCCAAATATAGGTGATTCAGTAAAAAAAAAAACCTTCTTTTAATTCTTAACTTGAACTATTGACATGAAATTGCAACTTAAGGTTCCTTTTTTCAGTTTTTCTTTTGTGGGTTTTAATTTTTGTACAATTTAAACTTACTTGCTGATGAGAAATTTTCAAGATCTTATTTTTATTCTTGAAATTTAAGTGGGGTTCAAGTTCCAATGTGTATTGTATTGAGAGGTTAAGTTTGTGAACTGTTTGTAGATTTATGGCTTGTTAGTAATTTATAGTTTCTGAAGGGAAGTCTGGGGTGTTGTCTTGAAGGTGGTTTTCTCTGTGTATGTGAAAACTTTGGGTGGAGATGAGGTGGGGAAGTGGTTGAGTTTTGGGTGGTGAGACTGTATATGTGTGTTTTTGTTGTTGAAGATGAGTTGTGGTTTCCTGATGGACAGAGGGAGAAGGTGAAGAGGGGTAAGCTAGTGGTTGGTGATTATTGTTATGGTTCAGTACTACGTTGGTACCTATGTGCAGAGGTGGGGTTTATATAGCTATTGGGCTCTACTGCCTCAATAGGTAGCTTTTGGGGTGTGGTTTTTGTTGGATTGTAACAATTGTGGTGCTTTTGGGTTGGTGTAAGGAATAGCTCGTGGTGGTTTTGTAGGGAACATGAAGGAGAGCAATTTCTGTAGTGTTGGTTCAGGTTAAGAATCTGTGATTTAAAAAAAAGAAATGATTTTGGTATCAGTCGCGCCTAGTTGAAGTGAGAAGCACTTTTTTGCTCATGTCAACATTCTCATCTAATTAGATAAATGATCTAGCAATGATGGTATATTTGATTAGTTTTAATGCATCGCAATTAAGTATATCCCAACTCCATATTTTATTTTAATATATACACTTTGAATCACGTTGGAGTGTTTATGGGTGACGGGTGTCAACTTTAAAGGCCCTTATGAATTTGGCCTTTCTTTTTTCTTTTTGATAAGTTGTTCGATGACAATGATAATTAATAAGCCTTTGATGTTGACTGCTTATTTGATAAGCAGCTAGTTTTTGGATTGCTTGCTGAATAAGTCAATGATTCTGGTTGGTGATTTTTTTAGATAATGTTGTTATCTTATTTGAAAACAGCTCTGTCTGGATGATGTAAAATGATTTTTAATGGAAAATATTTTCACAGATTGTTTCCCCCGGGGAAAATATTTCTAGATCTAGGATGTTTGGTTGGACATAACGTTTTAGGTAGTATCGTTATCTTAATTTGCTAGCAGCCCTATCTGGATGAAGTAAAATGATTTTTAATGGAAACTATTTTCAAATGTTTCTCCTAGGAAATGGTTTCTAAATCTAGGATGTTTGGTTGGACATAAAGTTGGTGGTGATTCCTTTTTGTAGTATTGATATCTTAATTTGATAACAGCCTTGTAAGGAAGCATGTGAGTTGTTTGGAAGACATTTATGTTTATAGATTTATGGCTTGTCTATAATTCATATTTCCGGGCGAATTTATAGCCTAAAAATGGGACATGTGAACCCGTTGTCTTTCTGTAAAACTAGATATTTTATTGCTTATATTTTCTAAAATTGGTCTAATGTTATCTGTTGGCACTTTCCTACAAGAAGGCTAACTGGTGCACTTGGTTGAATGGTGAGTTATTTACCTAGAGGAAAGAAAGGCCATATACCAAGTCTGATGAAATAATCTGAAGTAACTCTATGGTTCTGTGTTGATGGTGGTTTCGTTGTGTATATGAAAACCTTGGGTGGCAATGAGGAGCGGAAGTGGTTGAGTTATAGTGAAGCTGATGGTGCTACTGTATATGCGTGATTTGTTGTTGAAGATGAGTTGTGGTTTTTTGATGGACAGAAGGAGATGGCGAAGAGGGCTATGTTAGTGGTTGGTGATTATTGTTATGGTCCCACATCGGTACTCCTATGCAGTATCTAGGTGTCACTTAGGGATTCATAACCAATGGCATAGTATTAACTGGATCCCCCACTGTTTGTCTAGGAAGGTGGAACAAGTTAGATCAGGGTTCTTGATTGAGGTGGTGGAATGTAAGTGGCAACGCACAACAACTCTGTAAGCAAGGGTCATTAGCATTTATTTAAACTTGTCATTCTTTATTAATAAGTTTTTACTTCTTGAAATTGGCACGCACAATTGTTTGAAGGTTTACTTCTTCTACTAGGTGCAATGCTACTTTTGCAACAGATTCCTTTTTGTGTTTCTTGTACATCAATACCCTCTCCCCTCTCTCACCCAGCAAACAAGAATGAGTAACTTCTATTAGAATAGTTTCTTGTATTTTCTAGCATTTGGATATAGATTTCGGCGCATACCCCGTTTGTTTTATGCCCACTTTACAAAACAGTGTCTTTTGATATTTGAGTTGCATGTTCTTATCTGGCCTCTGTATCTGCTGAGAGCTTGGCATTATCCAGATTAGACATTTCTGGATTGATTTCCTGTTGTGCTTCTTGCAGATGCAGCATCATCTATTCCAGGGAAGTTTTTGCCTAGATTTTGTAGACATGATTTCTGAGCTGCTATGACATAAGTGGAAAATAAAGCTTAAGCTCTCTAATGCTTTTACAAAAGTTCAATGCAGTCCCTGAATAAAAGTTACATTTAGTCCCTAACCTCTATTTGGCCTTATCTGTTTGTCCTTATTTCCATCAGATCCAAACTTAGCAACCAATTTGTTCTTCAGATAATATTTTTAGGCAGTGTTTTCTAATTCTCCCAGAAAACCGTCAATTTAAACTTTCAGCCCCAAATGCATGCATGATCTCTATCAGAATTCTCACATCGGTTGTGGGTGTGTGTTTTGGACTCTTTATATGGTCCTGACCTAACTTCCTGAGCTAGAGATCAAAGGTCCATCTCTTATAATGATGTGGCACCAATCTAATTCTTGGTTTATCTCATGTTAAATCCTCATATTATGTTGTCCATGCGCCAGTTTTAGGCTTGAGTGTGCAGTGGAGGGGGTGTTAGAATTTCCACATGGATGCATGATTTACTCTCTTTATATAGGCTTGGGAAATCCTCACCTTATGAGTTTCGGGGTTGAGTTGGGGCTAATGTCCATATCTTATGAACCTCTGTGGGACTTTTACCACTTTCTCTAGTTTGTTATGCTGGAATTGGATAGATCTCATGGAAGGGCCCCACATGGATGATTTTGATGAATGATGAATGGACTTGGGATCCAAAACAAGTAAAGTTGGGCTACTAAATTGCTGGAAGTCAATGTTCAGAGACTATATTGCATTTCTTCTAAAGAATATTAAGGACTTCCTTCTGTGGAAAACAAAGTGGGTGTTTGGATTAGCTTATTTTAAGTGAATTTTGACTTTTAAGCTATTTTTTTTAATTTTGAAAGTGTTTGGGAGCAACTTAAAATGCTTGAAAGCACTTCTTCTAAGCTGAAAATCAAAAGTTGGGTGTCCCCAACCTATGACTTTTGCTTTTAGCTTATAAGTTACTTTTAAAAAGCCAATCCAAACCCCCCCCAAAAACAGGAAGAAGAAATGATTTTGTGCCTTTTATGTTGAAGTCGTCCCAAATTTTGGTTGTCTTGTCAGATTTGATGCATGGGGAAATGTTTGTTTGCTGTAAATCACATTCAGTTATGTTAGAAAAATTTGCTAGCACCTAAGCAGTTACTTGTTATAATCGGACCTACGCTTATGGATGGTAAATTGTAAACTGTCATAACATGATCATAAGTTTGATCCAACAATTGATTGGTTTTTAGCAGTTCATGGGACCTTTAGGTAAGTACCTATATGCTTCGAACACACAAAGGAAGCTTTGAGCTTGCTTTTTCATCTTTACGCCTGAGCCTATACTTGTGTTTCTAGGTCTGGATTTCATAGGATGGGCCTGTTTAATTCTATTATTCGTGTTTCCTGAAAGATTTATGAAGGTTCTGACAAAATTCTTATTTCTCCAGCTGGAAAATAAGCGAATGGCTGCAGAGCTTGTTAACTCTGCAACAAGTGACAAGCTCACTGAAATAGACTGGACGAAAAATATTGAAATATGTGAATTGGTCGCACGTGATCACAAGTATGGCATTTTCTTTCAACTCTCTCTCAAATTATTGTTCTAAGTGGCGGTAGTACCTTCAGCTATTGCTTTACCAAAACTGAAGTTTTAGATCTGTTAGCTAAAGGCATTGTCTGGCATACTTAGTTTTTTCTTTTAACTTTGATTGTTACAGTATTTGTGAACATGCCTTTTAAATAAAGACTTCACTATTTGAATATATTATTCCCTTTGTCTTATTTTATGTGGCACATTTTCCTTTTTAGCATGTCAAAAAAAGAATGACAACTTTCTATATTTGGAAACAGCTCTTTGAACTTTTCATTTTATCCTTAATGAGATGATTTATAGCCACACAAATGTCTATGACTTGTTCTGTACCACAAATTAAGAAGTCTTTTTTTCTTAATTCTGTGCATACATTGTCATTTAAAATGGGATGAAGGGAGTAGTATCATGCGTTGAAAGTTATAAAAAAGGAGAAAAAAATTAATGGAGCTCCCTGAGCTCATAATTTGCTACAGTAGTTGAAACTGTTTTCTGGTTGAAAATAAAATTGAAACTATTTTCCTCCCTAATATTTAAAAGGCAACAATTTTCCAAGTTTCTTTTTTATTGCACTAACGAAGTTGCTATTCTATGGCACCTTACTTAATGTATATGGTTAATCTTCATTTTCTCCCTGGGACATGCCTAAGTAGTAACCACATACTGAGTTTATTTTTGCAAGGATTGATGAGAGAGACTTCTACAACTCCTATATTTCTTAAAAATCTCCAGTTCACTTGTTAAAACCAAGTTCTTACTAGTCTGGGGTGGACCTCCAATTTTTGTGCTGTATAAGTTTTGTAACAGAACTACGACTTAGCATTTTTAGCTACTTTTCAACCAAACATTCAACTTGCATCTTATTGATTACTCAAGGACATGGTATTGCTTTGATTTGAACAGGCAAGCTAGAGATGTCGTTAAAGCTATAAAGAAACGGCTGGGAAGTAAAAGCCCAAACTCACAACTCTTCTCAGTAAATGTCAGTGCTTTTAGATTCTCCGGCGTTTTTCATCTCATTGGAAACAATGTTATCCCGTTGATTATTATAACAATTTTTTTGCTGGTTTGGCAGCCTTTGTAAAGATAGTCCATTTGTTGGTTATACTTATTGTGTTGTCACGTAATACTGCAGTTGCTGGAAATGTTGATGAACAATATTGGAGAACCTGTCCATAAGCAGGTTATTGATACAGGAATCCTTCCAATACTTGTAAAGATAGTGAAGAAAAAGGTCTGCAATTTCTCACTTCTTATTTTTGATTGTACCCCTTTGGTTCTTAAAGTTTTCATGTCCATGTTTTGCTATTCTCCTATTCTCAAAGGAGGTATTAATTTGTAAAGATGGTAAAGAAAAAGATCTGCAATTTTTTAAGCTCTCATTTTTATTTTCCCCCTTTGTGTTCTTAAAATTTTCATGTTCAGATCTTGCTACTTCTCCTACTTCCTTAGGAGGTTGTTAATTTGTAAATAATACAACCCCTCTCCTTGTGTTCTTAAAATTTCTCATGCTCAGATCTTGCTATTTCTCTTCTCCTATTTTCTAAGGAGGTATTAACTTTTCTTCCTCTTTATATAGTCAGATCTACCTGTACGAGAGAAGATATTTCTTCTTCTAGATGCTGCTCAGACTTCTCTTGGTGGAGCTTCTGGGAGGTTCCCTCAGTATTATGCTGCATATTATGAGTTAGTGGTAGGTAAACTCACCTTAACCTTACATATTACTGTATCCTATGTAGAAACATCGACTTGTCTGCACTCTATTAGGAAAAAAAGGGGAAGAGTTGATGAAACTAGGGGTAGAGGGGTGGACCCATTATCCACCGAGTTTAGAAGGTTGTGGTTGGTCCAAAGGGCGGGCCACAGACAGATTTTTTGGTTATTAAAAAAAACACTAGATGCTGAGTCTAATCCTTAAAGATTATCTTCCCAATTTGAGGATTGTCATCATCTGTTTCTTAACTACTTCATTCTACATTCAGTGTTTTAAGCAAACCCATTAATAGCACATTTATTTTATGTATACTCACAGTATTAAAAAGTGAGAAGTTGACCAAGTGATGACTTAAAAAAATATTCGTTACTGGTGAGATATTCTTTTAATGATTAGTGTAATGCAAACTATTTGGGAGACTTTCTCTTATCACTACTCAAAGAATGCAATGTTTTAAATACATGCAAAAAATAGGCTAACTATGGTAACTAGATATCTAAATCCCTTGAAGCAGCCACAATATTTTTCATCAGGAAATATACAACTTATTTGATTTTGTAATACTCCCTCAAGCTAGAGCATAAATGTTGATCACGCACAACTTGTTACAAAGGTTATCAACCTGAGTTCCATTCGACACCTTTGTGAAAAAATCATCTACTTGCTCTCCTATCTTCAAAAAATCAACTCTCCATTGATGAAGAAAACATGAATCATCAATTGCTAAAAACCTTCTTCCCCTATCTACAGATTAATCAATAGTTCATTTGACAAGCTCATCACACTTTCTATGTTAAGAATGGAAGCTCTCCTTAAAGTATGCAACTGCATAAACCAGAATAGGAAATTACCTGCACTCCACCCCACTCAAGTACTAGCTTTAGTGAATTAGCAATATCGAGACCAGAATTTTTGTTTCCTAGTTCAACTGTGCTTCATGTAGCTATTGAAAATTAAGGTTGTCCTGTATTTTTCCATGAATGAAACAGCAGTAACCCGCAATATTTTTAGTTCTTTCATGATACACTGAATTTGAGGCGATATGGAGGACAACTTGATTATCACACCAAAGTTGTGCTGGAGTAGGATGCATCAACCCAATTTCAGTTAGAGAAGATGATGTAGTCGCATAATCTAACATGTGGACTGTGTCATTGCTTGGTATTTAGATCCTGCATTTGAACGTGATACAACAGACACTGTGTCGTTGCTTGGTATTCACTTTGTTTGTCCATAATATTAAGTTTCCATCAACAGACACAATAACCAATATTAAATCTTCTATCAATCTTTGATCTAGTCCAATCAGTATCCGCAAAACACCCACAGCCAGAATGCCCATTATTGTTGTATAATGTACCAAGTCCAGGGCTCCTTTTAAGTAGCATAGGATCTGTTCCAGAACTGCCTACTATTTGACTCCACTCCCTCCTAAAAGAAACCAGGCTGGGCTTGGTAAGGAGATAGTGGAAGTATATAATTGATTCCGTAAAGTTTGCGTGGTGCCTCTTCTCATTTTTGTTGTTGACTGTTACTCCCTCTGCCTCAATTTATGTGGCATACTTTTCTTTTTAATCCGTCCAAGAAGAATGTCACTAATTAGAAACCACTTTACTTTAAAATTCTTAAAATTCCTTTTTATCCATAATAAAATGATTTAGAACTTCACAACTGTCTAAGATTTGTTTTAGACCATAAATTTTAAAAGTCTTCCTTCTTTTCTTAAACATTATGTCAAGTCAAATGGTGTCACATAAAGTGATTTGGAGGGAGTATTTTTTTTTACAAACAACATTATTTGTTTGCTTACAGGGTTTGATTGGATATTCCAATTTTTTATTTGAAAGGGTGAAGGATATGGTTCACATATTATTGCTATAAAAATTGGTCCAATAATCTCACAGTTCTTTTTGAAGGCTTTTTTTACCCCTACTCACTGAATTATTGAACTTCGTATTTTCAACAACATCAGGGGAGGGAGGTCCATCTAACATGTGTCCCTTCAATAGGGATTTAATAAATTATACCTTTTGGATGAGTAATATGAGTTACTTGTAAATTCTGCAAATGCAATTTTTCTTCTTTACAGAGAAGTAAGTATTGTCTGGCCCATTGCTATTTTTATGATGGTGTAGAACTTGGAATACCCTTGTAATGCTTGAGACTTGACTTTTCAGAGTGCAGGTGTGGAGTTTCCTCAAAGATCTCGTGTCTCCGCTAAACCGCAAGCTCCCTCAAATGAGAATAGAAATAATCAACGAGACAATGATCATGTCCCTTCTAGATGTGAAATAAAATTCCCACAAGCAGAACCTCAAAAAATTCCTGACAACAGGTAAATGTCATAGCATGTCATATTGTTATTAGGAGAATAAGAAAGAATTCAGTACTACAGTCTCTCTCTTAGTTTGGTGTACCAGGATTAGTGGTTAAAGACATCAATGAATTAAAATTAGCTGTCTCCTCAGTTGAGTATTACTGGCCTGGATGGAGGAGAAGAAATGGTCATTTTGAGCTGCAAGCCTGCTTATTCTTTCCATGGATGCTTCTTCCCAGCTAGAGCCTGGATACTCTGAGAGAAAGCTCCTATTACATATTCAGGCTCCTATAGAACTTCTTTAACATTCTTTTCAACTCCTCTCTGTATAGCTACATGTTTTGAAGATGTCATTAGAAGTCTGCTCAAGTTGCAAACATAAAAATGAGATAAAATTTTGCAGCATAAAAAAAAATCACACTTTGGTTCAACCAACTCTTGTTTCATAGAAATAAGCTTATTAATTAATAAGTAAAAACTAAATGTGTGCCCAAAGTTGAAGGGGGTTTTAACACGTCTACGCTGTTGCATAGCCTTATTTCAATAAAGACCCCACCAAGAAAATCCATCTTCCCTAAAAACCCAAGTATTTAGATGGCAGAACCAAAATCCCATCGAGAGTCTATACTCTTCCCTTCTAACGAAGTAGTCAGAAAATCGTAAGTCAAGCAAGTCCCGAAAGATCAACTTCCGTATTTATTTGGGGTCTGGTTATCATCAATTTCTTCCTTCTGTTACTATAGTTTCATACCATTCCTGTCCTCTTGCCGCCTTGCAAAGTTTGTCCGTTTACGTTGTGCTTCTTTCCTTCTTCGTCAATCATTTGCATATGTTCTTGATTGTTCTGCTCCTCCATAGTCCTAGGTGAACTTTTAACATAAGGGATCCTTTAAGTAATCTTGTGTTATTAAAAACTATAACCAATATGATTATTATACAACTATTCTCTGGGTACACCCGTACCTTTATCAATGAGTGTAATGTTTTTTAAAACACAACTATTATTGAAAAATGTGTTTTGAGTCATAAGATTAAAAAAAATTAAACAAAAAATAAGCATAACATTTATGTACTCATTTATTATTATTTGAGGGAACCTTTTTTTACGTTAGACAATGAAGAGGAAGTATATAGAATGTTGTCAGGTTTTGAAATGTCATTATTCAAGTAGGATTAGTATTTTTTTAATTTCCTAAATACTAGAAAAATAATCAAATAACAATTTAACTTCAAAATCTTAAAATGTAAGGAAGATAATGAAATGACAATTTTGTCCAAAATGAAATTTATTTTAAATGTGTGAAAAAGTTGATCAACACCTTTTCTTTTCCTTCAAAATCTTCCTTCCTTTTTCCTAACTTTTTATTAGCTGCTCCTTGAGTTTTACCTGTTTTATTTAATCTTTAGAAGTCAAAAAGTATTTTAGTAAGCGAGCTTCAATGTTGTGCAGTATCTTACAGAAGGCTGCCACTGCTCTAGAGGTTCTAAGAGAAGTCCTTGATGCTGTCGACCCTCATCATCCTGAGGTATGTTTGTGTAATCTAACATCTGTAAGTTTTATGTTCTTAATAGTGTTATGTACTGTGGTTGGTATAAATGGAATCATTTTCTTTTTTTAAGTTACCATTGACAAATCTGCTACCTAATGTTTTATTTTTAGTGGACTATTGTAGCTTTTGAAATAAA
Source organism: Solanum rostratum (assembly GCA_029948455.1). NCBI lineage: Eukaryota > Viridiplantae > Streptophyta > Magnoliopsida > Solanales > Solanaceae > Solanum > Solanum rostratum. The sequence continues at coordinate 6,434,146 of CM057053.1, read as the reverse complement.
TGGTTACTTGGATGAAGTAAGCTGTTGTCTTGCATGTTTCACCAGGAAGAGAGTAGATTTTGCATTTAGTTCTTGGCATGAAAAATTATTTTTTGAGTTCTTGTATTTGGACTGTCAATATCTAATGTGCATACACTAATTTTAATATAAGCGTGCCATGTTTCGTCTATGTTAGATATGGTCTTAGTTATATTACTACGCACATTGACAGTATTGTTTCCAGCTCTTAGTCATTCCTATCTGATAAGCAGTTTTGACTGTAATTTCTTTTTCCGTTTTCTTTGGAGAAGGTAATACAATGTTCAAGTTTACAACCCAGGAGTTGCTGAGGTAAGGACTCTAATTTCTTTTTGTTTTTTTTCCCTAAGGGAGCAAAGGATGAGTTCACGCTTGATCTTGTGGAGCAATGTTCTTTTCAAAAGCAACGAGTAATGCATCTTGCTATAAGTTCCCGGTAATGCTTCCTGAGTCCCGACTTCAATCGCTATATTCTGGTTAGTGTAGGAGCAAGGAAACCACCTTCCTTGCATGAAACTCTTCATAGACCCTTTTATTTTTTTGTAATACACTGAGTTACTGACAGACCAAAGAGTGCCATATTAAGATGCATCTTCATTAGGGGGCATATGCAAAATTAGGCATCAGTAATGCTTTCTTCTCCTATGATATTTCTAGGTACCATACCAATTTCGACCCCGATCTGTCTACGCATTGAATGAATTCCATTAATGGCCAGTGAAGAAGGCATCTCGGAAGAGGAAAGTAGATTGGGGCTGGAGCGAATAGTGCGTTGCAATTCCCATTTCATTGCCTCTATCTCATAGTACGGAGTAGAAGATAGGGTGTTAGTTGTTTCATGGTTCCCAACGGGAGGTAGACATAAGATCGGGGGAAGAAAGTGCTCAATCAAACCTTCTTTTAGGTGTCCTGCTCCCTATAGTTGATAGTGGGACCTCCTTGCTCTTCTTCTTGACCCTGAAAAGAAATCTTTCTATTCCTGGAAGGTTTCCACGCTAGCGGAGTCCTCTCCTCTGGAGGAATCGATTGACAAATCGTCCGTTCGTCTCTACATCCTCTGCTATAGGATTTCCTTAGAGTTTGCTTTGTTTCTTTCCTATGCCATCCGGTGTATCAGAGAGTTTGACGCTTAGGTTTCTTTAAGATGGGAAGAGGATGCTATGTTTGTTCAGTTACTAAAGCCAGATTAAAATTAAAGAACAAGTAAAATAAACAGAGAATGAATAAGTTGGAGTTCACTGTTTACATCTGGAGTGCTTTTTGGTTTTTTCATTAGTGCTATACTCTCGGTTTAAACTGATTGTCAACGAGAAGAAATGAAAATATGATAAGAAGTACAACCGAGATGGATCATTCCATCGTCTTCTCTACATTGGATAGAATATTGAAAGTTCCCAAGATATTGAAATCCCCTTCCCACCTTCTCACAAATATGGACAAGTATGTGCAAGTTTAAGAAATAGGTGCATCATCACCTGAATATCCTAAAACAATCTAATAGAAGCAGCACAATTATCCATCACAAGGTAGAAAGAAAGTTGGGTAGGATAAAAGAGGGACTTGCACATTTTGCACAACCCCCCATCACTGCATATGATGTTGAAGATTAATCCATGCTCGAATATTCTAGGGACGAAAAGGTGGTCTCCCAAGCTGCGGAGCTGAACGAGCAGCTTGATAGAGTTCTCAAAAGACATGATGCACTTATTTCTATTCGGCCAACCTCCACATCAAATCCACATGATCATGCGCAATCAGAAGAAGAAGAGGAGCCTGAACAACTTTTCCGAAGGTATGCTTGTGTTTTTAGAATGCCAGACTTCACATGTATAGAACTGTGAGAATATACCGGTAGTTTCTTTTCCTTAAATAACGTTTTTGAAGCATGACTCCTGATTAGAGGTGGTATATACTTTTATGCACCATTTTTTCTCCGCGTCATGGTAATTAAGTGTGGTTGCTCTGTATTATTACGGATGTATGGTCGTCCATTGGTCAGTCTGTTTTGTTCCAGCAAGTTTGTCTTGACGTTATTGCTCAGATGTGCTTGGATTATGTGGTGAACACTAGTATTATGTACTTCTGTTACTATCATAGTATTATGAAGTAACCCAAACTGGGGATCGTTTGATATGCTCGACAACCATATATAGTCCTGGGATAAAAATTTAGTACTGCATTATTACTTGTTTGGTTACTAAATATGGAGGTCTCTCAAACCCTTTTTCTACTAAATATGGAGGGTTATTTTGTGACAAATAACTTCTTAGAAATTATGCAATGTATGTTTTTTTGATACAAAAAACCGTACCGTCAATAAGAAATAATGCCATCATAACTAATCCAACTATAATTGATCTCATCATGACTCGTCTTTGAACCAAACAACCCCTAGTAGTTCTCGCTTTTACCCACATCTAACAATCATCCTTTTGTACTTAGATGACTATTGTTTGGTTTTTAACAATAAGCTCTTCTTGATAGAATAAGAAAAGGAAAAGCTCGGTTACAGCCTGAAGATGAAGGCAGCCAAGTAGAACGCCCCTTTGGATTGCTAGGATCGGCGGTTCCAGAGGAAATGCTACATCGTCCACTTATAAGACCGGTGGTTATGGAGCAAAAACAAGAAAACAAAACTGATAAAATGGCTGCTGTTGCAATTCCTCCACCACCTGCAAAACATGCTGAGAGAGAAAAATTCTTCCAGGAAAACAAGTCTGATGGTTCGACTCTTTCCAGTCACGTGAGGGGCCTCTCCTTACATAGCCGCAATGCCAGCAGCTCTCGCAGTGGCAGCATCGATTTCAGTGAATAATATGCTTTCTTAAGTTATGTTTACCCCTTTTCTATTTGAAGTTTCTTTCACCTGTATCAAGCTTTTCTTCTTGGTTGGTATTTTAAGATATGTATATGGATATTGTGGGAGAGGGTTTGAAGATATCTACATTCTTGTATGCTAGTTTAAATATGACCACCTGTTACATACATATACTATACAACAAACACTTTTCACAGTTTTCTACTTGAGGAAACTCCAATATACATGGATTTTTTGTTCATTTGAAGATCAGGAATTTTTCATGAAGTGAGAACCAAGGAACATGACTTGACTTTCCTGAGCTGTGATTTTTCATTTTAGACCTTTTCTTGAGTTGAATCGATGTGCAGGAAGCGTCGAGGTAGACCGAAGAAGTATTGGGAGAGGTGATTAGACAAGATATGACGAATCTGGATCTAACCGAAGACATGAGCTTAGATAGGAAGGAGTGGAGGTCGCGAATTAGAGTAGCAAGCTGATTGGTTGGTTGGGTTAGGTGGATGGGTGATCTCGAGGTTTAGCGAGGTAGCGAGAGTAGGCGGGATAGATGTTCATCGAATGTGTGTTGATTTTTTATCGTATTTACATATTGACATGTGCCTTTCGTAGATAGTTGCTCCTTTTATTTCGATTTTTAGTTTTATTTCCCCCTCTGTTCTCTTTCCTTCCCTTTGTAATATCTAGTTATTCTACTTATGGGTTGTTGAGTTGAGGGTTCACAGGAAACAACTTCTCTACTTCTTACGAGGTAGTGGGAAGGTCTGCGTACATTTCTACTTCTCCCCAAAATCTACTTGTGGGATTCAACTGGATATGTGGTTGTTGCATTACATCTCAGTAGTTAAATAGTCTTTCTTTTGTGAGAAGCTTGTCTTGATTGGCCAATCATATTATGAAACTTTGTCTAGGCATCAAGATAAGAGTTCCAAAATCAAGTCAGCTTCATACAGTCTCATGTTGTCTTCCCAAAACAATGCACTGTCTCATAGAATTCATTCAGTGAGTTAATCTTCTTGTGCTTGATGCCCCAATATATGTGTTTCCTTTCCTATAGACACCATGAACTCATTTGATCTATAACATGCCTTTTTCTTTTCCAGCCAAATGCCACACAAGCTTATCCATTCATACTATGTTCTATAATTAACATTAAGTTCTCCAAATTTATTTGGTTTATAGATATTTTTATTCCACTAGTTGATCATGTCAATCTTACTGTAGTCCATTTATTTGATGAAAGAGATGGTCCCAAGTAGGCAAGAAATTGACTTTGAATAAATGGTTTATTATCATCTTTCGAATACAATAATAACATACCCAGTGGAATCCCACAAGTGGCTGGGAGGGTAGAATGTACGCAGATCTTACCACTACCTCATAAAAGTAGAGAGGTTGTTTTCTGAGAACCCTCATCTCAACAACCAATAGGCGGATATCCTATGAAGGTGCCTAGAGGCAAAAGGTATTCCAATGGCATATATGAGAGCGATTATTGAAATATCTTTGAAGTTGGACTAGATCAGTAGACTATCAATTTCACGTCTATTCCAATTCAATTATTGAAAACCAATCACGTGGGCTGCTATGAGAATTAAAAAGTTGACTTATACAAAATTACTAGTATATGATAATTAATTATATTTTTATAATATATAAATTAATATGTATACTCGAATGTACTATCTATATCTATATCTATCTATATTATTTTAGAAGCATGGACTCTAAAAGTTTAAAGTCAAATTACTAAAATACCCTCCTATTACTATTTAATAATAATATTTTTATTTGTAATATTTTAATACATGTATAATTTACTTTTAATTACATTACATTTTAATACAGTGTATAATTTACTTTTAATACATAATATAGTTACTATAAATTGTAATATTTTTCAAATATGCAATATCTAGATAATAAATAAAAAATGTGTTTAAAAACAATAAATATTTTATAAAAGATATTCAAAAAAGTAACTAAAGTCGTGTTCTTCTAAAAAATGTGATCGTACTATTATAGCCAAATGGATAGCTTAGAAGTGATGAAAAGAAACAATTTTTTTTTGTCCGTTGAGCTTTTTAGTAATAAACTTTATCATTGGAAAATAGTAGAAAGTTATCAAATACTCCATCTATTCACTTTTATTTATTCACTAAATAAATTTTTTTTATTACTTTGTTTTTCAGTCGTTATATAGCAAAATAACTTTTGTTCATGTCTTACTCGTGACAATGATTACTTATTTGTTAAATTATTTTTCAAAACTTAAAATTATCTATCAATTAATATGAAAATTGTGATAAAATATTCATATTAATTATTAATTTAAGAGATATGTAAAATATAAAGCAGATAAAAAATAAAAATAGAGTAAATACTAGTAATAAATAGAGCCCACAAAATAAATACAAAAAGCACAAAAGGAGAATAAATTAAATGACAAAAATAGCTCTTGATTCAATAATAATTACAAGGAAGCATGCACATAGACGGAGACGTGTATGATTATTCTCTTAATTATATTTTGTTCATATCTTATTCACGACATTAATTACTTATTTGTTAAATTATTTTTCAAAATTTAAAATTATATATCAATTAATTTGAAAATTGTGATAAAAACATTCACATTAATCATTAATTTAAGAGATATGTAAAATTTAAAGTGAATAAAAAAAAATGGAGCCTACAAAATAAATGGAAGAAGCACAAAAGAAGATCGTATTATATGGACTCCATATAATAAAAAAAGAAAAAATAGATAGCTCAAGCAGATATGTTGACAGGGAGTTACCTATTTATTCACATTTTTATATATAATATAATCACATATTTATCGATATTTATCATAATAATTTTTTGGATAAGCTTGAAATTAAGACCTCAAATGGATGAGTCGCAAAGCAAATAATCATAATAAAAAATAATGTGCTTTTGAAGAATGTATGACATAACACTTCATAAAATTATTATGAGAGCTTCAAGTATCTGAAAATAACGAAATGATGAAATTTCAGTAAGTTATATTGTATTGCAAATCGATACAAAAATAATATGTCGTTGACAATCTTTGGTGCAATAAAGTCCACAATATTATACCACGTAAATAAAAAAAAAAAATTTTTTTTAGTTATATACAAGTTACTGAATTTCTTTTAACATAAATTCTAATATAGTAATAAATGGAGTCCAAAATTATTTTAAATCACATTTTTCAAATATTAGTTGTGATATCCTACTAATTTTTTGAATTTCACTATACAAACCTTTAAACTACACCACGATACAATACGACAATAGATTTTCTGAATGATACTATATATAGAAATCAAATATCAATTTGAGACTAACAAGTAAAGTTTTACCACCAAAATAATTTAAACTTAAACCCACCAACATATATCCAGTCAAGAAAAGGTAGTTTTTAGAAACAACTGATTGAGAAAGCACGAGTACGTGCGTATCTGAATTAGGCTTCTCAATAATTCATTAGTCCATTTAAGACCATTGAAATATGAAGAAACGTACAAAACCAAGTGGCAAAGACTAACTAGCACACTCAATCCAAGTTCAATCAATTCATATCCATGCAATATGACTCAATGATGTTAATTGTAAGTGTCAACATCATCAATTTTCCCAATAAATAGACAACTTTGGTACTCAAGTTAATTTCATCCCACATTGTTAAGTTCCATCAAGAAAACATGGTCTACTCTTCTATTAATGTTCCATTGCTTTTATTCACTCTTGTCCAATTAATTGTAACTCAAAACCATTTGTTATGCAAAGCTAATCCTACTGATGGTTTCACTCCTGTATCTATTAGCCAAAACAACTTCCAAATTCAAAAGCCTTATGATGTGCCTGTCAATCAAAGGTATTCCTTCATTGATGGAGTACACAAATTTTGGGTGTTCAAGACTGATAAACCTCATACTACCACTAGCCAAACAAAACCTCGTTGTGAAATTCGTATAACGGTAAGAAAAAATTATCAAATTTCAATAACTTGTGTATCGATTTAGTTTCAATTATGTACTATGTCATCACAACAACATGACATAGTTATGTTTCAATGGTCTGATTTCGACTAAATTGACTAGGTATTCATGTGTCAAGCCACACGAGATACATGAATACCTAGCCGATTGAGTCAAAGTGGACCATAAGAAAACTACGCATTACTAACATGCACAAAAGAATATTACCAGAAAACAAGGAATTAGTGATGGATAAAATTTCATAGCTAAATAATAAAAATCCTATGCTAATCCTATTTAGCTATGGATTAACAACGGAGAAGTATTGAAAATACTCCTGAACTTGGCGAAAATTATTACTATCATCCTCGAACTATTGACAGTCTTAAAAATATCCCTTTATTAGACTAAACTAAAATATACCCTCATTCTACCATAAATGTTAAAAACACCTCTTAACTTGACAAGAATTTAGGGGTGTATTTCACTCATGTTGCAAGATTAGAGGTGTATTTAAGTTCAGTTAGGCAAGTAGATGAGTGTTTTTAACACTGTCAATAGTTTGAGGACGAAACTAATATTTCATGCCAAGTTCAGGAGTGTTTTAAATACTTTTCTCATTACAATAATATTCACTTAGCTAGTAGCTTTTTGACACGAATTATAAGCTAGGAATTACCGATAAATTCCAAGTTAATTCCATGTTTTCTTGTAGTGAAAGGTTTATCTAATATTTTGATAATTATTTTTTAATTGATTTATTATTAATTTTATTATTACATAGGGACATGATTATTCATCTGGTGTTTGGCAATTTGAAGCAAATTTCTATGTCCCAAGTGGTTCATCAGGTGTGTCCATAATGCAAGTATTTGGAGCATCACCAACAGCCACAACTTTAATGCTAAGAGTTTATAATGGAAACCTCTATTACTATAGAGAAAAAGTGATTGAATCAAATATTTATAACAAATGGTTTAGATTAAATGTGATTCATAATGTTGGTGCAAGTAAATTACAAGTTTATATTAATGGAAATCTCAAACATGAAGCATCAGGAAGAGGTGGAGACCATCATTATTTCAAATTTGGAGTTTATGCACAGGATAATGAGTCTAATAGAATGGAGTCTCATTGGAGAGGGATTAAACTTTTCAAAAAATAAACATTAAGAAATATGATGTATTAAGACAAATAAATCATCCTCTAATTAGATTTATGATCATGAGGTTGAGTTGAATAAGATATTATAAAAATAAATGAAACAACTTTAATTGATCTTGCATGTTTTCTTTTTACTTTTATGCAGTAATATATCTAAGGAAAAAATTGGAACTATTGAAATGGTGAAATTATTATTCTTTTTTTGAGAATGATAAGCATAGACATGATTTATTGGAATATCAGTCTCCTCTCTATTAGCTATTAGCTTTTAAGAAAGATAAGTAAATTAAGTTATAACAATCATATATAATAAATCACCTATTTCTTAATGAGTCCTGCAACAATTTTTTACATCAATACAAGATCAAATTATTTTTTGCTCCTATCTAACATTTCAGGTGTTGTCTTGCTACCAAGTGTATTTTGACAATCACTCATAAATATAATGACCCGGGATGTCGTTATTAGGTTTGGGACGAATCCCATGACTTTTAGCTCTCCTAGACCGAAATATTTCCGCCATAGTGGTGCCACCATGGCAGGATGGCACCCACTACAAATAAAAGACGCAAATCCTAAATTATCTTCTTTTTTTCAAAATGCCTGAAACAGATAAAGGTCGACTTAGAAACCCTAAGAAGGGTGCCTTAGGCTCGGGAAGAAATGGGAGAAAGGATAATAACGTAAGAAAGCCTCCATCAATGGAATTCAAGCTTTGCGTTTATCATTTCACCGCTGAGAGTCAAAACTCGTACTAGAAATGTACAACATCCACATGGCACTCAGATAGGCTAGATTTTTCTTCTTGAGTAGTTGTAAATCTATTTTCATATCGCAAAGTATAACGTAGATTGACATGAGAGATCATACCTAAGCTTTTGAGCATGGAGTCAGGATAGCTAGCTAGGCCTGTGATTATTATTGTTAGTGTATGAAAGTACTACGTGGGTTGTGACTACTCTGTGACTAGCTGTATTAGTCTAGTCCTTGATCGATTTCTTTAATACATGGTTATAGATCCATGTAAAATACTTGAGCAATGTCTAATTATGAATTAAAAAAAGAAGCGAATGTGAAAGATCTTCATGTTGCTAATATCATATAATGAGCCTATGATTTACTTGTGATTTCAAATATGGTAGTTGTATTAAAGGTGATAGTTTCATATTTCCATTTATGTGATGTATGCATGTTAACTATTTCATAGTAGTATGTGCGTGTATATGGAAGAGGGGATAATGACATGAAGCTAGTTAATTAATTCATGATCAAATTCCATATAGTGAGCCTATTACTTGAATTAAGCATGCAAGTTATGTACTATTCATTGTAATGATGATTGTAATTGTAATTATTATTATTGGAGCAGGTGTCACGTTCCGACACATTTATTACTATTGAATTGAGTGTCACGTTTTAATAATTTATTAATATTAAATTAGATATCATATTCTGATAATTTATTATATATATATATATATATAAGATCAGGTGTCACACCGACATGCTAACTATTAGATTGAGTGTCACATTGACACGTTAACTATTGGATCGTATGTCACTTTGAAATGCAAATTATTGGATGGAGTGGCATGCCAACACGCTAACAGTTTAGGTATAAATTTCATGAGAAGATCATTGTTGATTGTTATTGGTGTATGAATATTATTACCCGTGGAATGACAAGAGGAATTGACATAATTATAATTGATCTTGCCCATTCTGTGTAATAATTGGCATGTCAAGAATAAAAATTGAAGTGTAACTAATTTCCTTCTCATAGTAATGTTATCTATATGACTATCTTGCAAATTGATTGTATATCATTTATCTTGATATATTGCAATTATTATATTTTAATATAGTCAGGTATGGTGTGGTATACTACTAAGTGGAGAGTGGATATAGGGGAAAAGTTCTGAGTTATTATCTCCATGTAGCCACCCTGGCGGGCAAAATTTTTCAATGGCGAGGTCTCCATAATGGGCCAAATATGCACATAACGCATCTTCTGATGCTCGGATGGGATCAACACGAAAAATTGAATGGGGGAACGATCTCGGTCGATTTTCAGAGCGACTGAGTCAAAAGATAATTTTTCATTTCAAAATGAGACACAGTGAGAGTCCACGACAGAGCCGCATCGCGGACCTATCGCGGAGGCGCGCTTATTTTTTTCTAAATTTTTTGACGGGGTTGAAAAAACTCGTTTAGGAAAGTTTTTGCCAAAAATGAACTATTCGCGATCAGTCCGCATCGCAAACTGTGTTATTTTACGGCTGAAAGATTTCTCAAATTTCGAGGAGCATTCTAGTCTATTCCTAACATTTTCTAAAACCCATATACGATTAATATAGGTCGTATTGATAAAGAAAGGGTTCAAAACCATTCTAATATCCTCTTCCTAACAAAATTCACCAAGTTAGGTTTGAAGAGAGTTAAAGTTGAAGAGTCAAGAGGAGATTCTACGATGAATTGTTGTTAGCCATCATCCCAGGTATGTAAGGCTAACCTAAAGCATGAGACAGTTCTCTTATGTGTCCCCTTTGAATAAATTGAGTCTATGACTGAAGATAATGAGTTTGATGTGAGGATCCTTGAGTATTCCACTGATTTTTTACTTAATTCATATATTTTATATGAATTGATGATCATCACAAACTATTTTACTGCATAACTTGTTTTCATGAATGATTTTTTTCAAAATTTTATGTCTATTTTACTAAAGAATGCAAGAATGAACTTAGGGGATGAGTCTAGAGCCTTGACGATGATGATGTTTGTGATGTTGTGATTGTGGTCTAAATTGTTGAGAGTCTTGATGATGATATTGATGAGAATGATATTCATAAGTCTTAAAACTTGAAACTAAATTCTAAAAGAATGTTTCGAGTCCATGATGTTGATGTTGATGAGATGAGTTGATGTTGATGTACCATGTCCCCATGGGACCGATGATGAGAAATCTTGATGATGATGTTTTATGAACATGTTGAGTTCTGGGAGGAGTATTGAGCACCGAAATAGGTGATAGTGAGTCCCGCTCGAACTCATTAACTACGTGGACCACGTAGGAGAGAGGATCGAACCGCAATGCGCATGTTTCCTTTTTCCCAAAAGAGGAGTGATACTATTTCTTATGGATCCACTAATGGTGATGTCCTTTACCCTGCAGGGTTAGATGGATGTGGTAACGACATCGCTTCGTTGTATCATCACCAGCTCATAGGTGATGGTTGTCGGTCAGAGAAACTCCCAGTTAGGTTCTACATTAATAGTACTCCGATGTTGATGTGATAATACGAGTCTTGATGGATGTTAATGTTTCATTACCTACTCTTTATCCTTGTCCTAAACGGGCATGAGTCCTTTGAGTTTTCTTGAGATGAGTCTGATGTATTGATGAGATGTTGATGATCATTTGTCTACTCTTTATTCTTGCTCTAGATAGACTTTTGACATTATGACGGAGTATGATGTTGAGTTGATGTTATCCCTATATTGTTCTATATGTACTATTATATTCAACCATCTTACATATCGTACATTCTACGTACTGACGCCACTCTGCGCTGCATCGTTTCATGATGCAGATACAGGAGGTAGATGACTTTAGTGGACACATCGTTGAGGTTAGGAGATTTTGAGTTCAGTTATTGGTGAGCCCTTCTTGCTATCCAGAGGAGCCTTTTTTGTTATCAGTTGTTTTATTTTATTGAGTTGGGTAGCCATGGCCTGTCATGGTACCTTCTTAGACTGTCTAGATGAGTTGAGTTAGAGGCTTCATAGACATGAGTTGAGGTTTGATGTTGAGGTCTTTTCCCTCTTTGAGTTGACTTAGTAACACTATTTACTTATCATTGATGTTGAGACTGAGTATATAGGTCGCTCGCCCCCCTTATTGATGTAGAATGACTGATGTAGCTTACTATCTTATTCCATTACTTCCGTTATGCTTGATATTGAATGAATGTCCTGAGATCAAGCGGTTCGCTTGGGGACTAGCACTAGTCTCTGGGTGCCGGCCACGCCTAGGGTACCCCCCGGGAGTGACAAACTTGGTATCAGAGTACAGAGTTCAAGAGTCCTAAGGAGTCTATGAAGCCGTGTCTAGTAGAATATTATTTATGTGTGTGTTATAGTCGCGGACTGTGTTATTTTGCGGCTAGAAGATTTCTAAAATTTTGAGGGGTATTCTAGTTCATTCCTAACATCTTCTAAAATCCATATAGAATTAATATAGGCCGTATTCGTGAAGAAAGGGGTCAACCCATTCTAAAATCCTCTTCCTAGCAAAATTCACCAAGTTAGGCTTGAGGAGAGTTAAAGTTGAAGAGTCAACAGGAGATTCTGCGAGGAATTATTGTTAGCAATCATCCCAAGTATGTGAGGCTAACTTAAAGCATGAGACTGTTCTTGCATGTGTCCCCTTTGAGTAAATTGAGTCTATGATTAAAGATAATGAGTTTGATGTGAGGATCCTTGAGTATTCCACTGAGTTTTTACTTAATTCATATATTTTATGTGAAAAATTGATAATCATCACAAACTATTTTATTGTATAACTTGTTTTCATGAATGATTTTTTTTAAAATTCTATGTCTATTTTACTAAAGAATGCAAGAATGAACTTAGGGGATGAGTCTAGTGCCTTGACGACAATGATGTTTGTGATGTTGTGATTGTGGTCCAAATTGTTGAGAGTCTTGATGATGATGTTGACGAAAATGATGTTCATGAGTTTTAAAACATGAAACTAAATTCTAAAAGAATGTTTCGAGTCCATGATGTTGATGTACTATATCTTAGATTGTAAGTTTTAACATAAAATTATTTATTGTCTTGTCAAAACATGCATACGAAAGACATGGACAACCATTTTTGCATCTAACTCTAATTTCTTATGGCTCATTCACCTACTTCTCCATCCGAATTTTCTTTTTATTGCATATTTAGTTACTACTCTTCTAAATTCTTTCACATCTTTAAACACCATGTCCAACTGCATACAACTTTCTTTGAAATGGGATCATAAATGATTTTTTTTGTTGTCCTCCTTTTCTTGACAACTTAACCCTTCTTACTCTACAAGGTTCAACCATTTCATGTTCACCATCATCACAGTACTCATCATAACTTGCAATGTAAGGCCCATCACTTCCTATCCTTTCTCTTTGACCGCACGTGTAATCATATTAGTCAATATATTTGGTTTATGTAAAAATGTGGATGTCTTAAATGGAAAAATAAATGTAAGAGGGTGATAGGACACTCGTGAACGAGTATATAGTTAGAATTTTAGATATAGGTTGGGAAAATTTTAAGATTTTCTTTTAAAAAAATAAGTCAATACAAAGAACTTTAATATTAACATAAAAGTCCAAGTTACCATGCAATTAATATTGTATCTAACTTACATATTGACCGTTGACTGCTGACCGTTGATCGTTGACCATTGTAAAAGAGAATTTTTAATTAATTTGATTGGTCAATATCAATATCTAATTATAACGAAAAAATCTCATTTTATTATAGACAATTAGAAGTCCACATGTGATTTACATTATATTCATTGTATTAGATAAAAGAAAGTTTCCTTGGGTAAATATCCATATTTTGAGTCAAAGAAGACAAGAAATGCTAGCACAAATGGACAGTAGCCATAATACACCAATAATAAGCATGACAAGTCAAGATTTAAAGTGGAAAAAAGTCTTTAATGTAAAAAGTTTGTTTTAAAAAAAGGCCAATTCTTTAATTACTATAAATACAACTATTGTTCATAACCAAATTTTGAAGTTTGGCAACTGAACAAATATGTAAAGGCTCAAGTAAAAATGATAAACATAGACATGATTTATTAAAATATCAATCTCCTCTTTATTAGCTATTAGCTTTCAAAAAAGATATGTAATATCATATATAATAAAGTATCTATTTCTTAATGAGTCCTGCAGCAATTTTTGACATTAGTACAAGATCAAATTGTTTTCTACTCCTATCTAACATTTCAGGTGTTGTTTTGCTACCAAGTGCATTTTGACAATCACTTACAATTTGAGGACACCTTGAAAGGTCATTATTCAAGCCATTATAATCTTTATTAGCTAATTCTTGGGCAGCAACTTGAAGCACGGTTATCAATAAACCATAACCGGTGTCACAAATACCGTACAAGTCTGGAAGCTCTTTGTCTTTCTCTCTTGCTTTAGCCGCCTCTATGAAGCCATGATTGTCGTTAGCGTTTTTTAATGTTTGCTGGATAGCAGCTCACGTTACTTCTTCAGGAACATACGGATGAGTATGTAAAATTTGTCTGAAAGTATTTAAGCAAAATGTAAGATCGATCTTGTACTTATCTACATATACCTGTTATTAATGCCTCATCATTGTCACACAAAGAGGTTTGAAAGTTGAAAATGTTTGTAACAACTATTAAAGCAAGATAGTAGGAAGTAAAAAGGGAGACCATTTTTTCTTAATTTCTTCAATAATTGTTGCTCTGATTTTTTAAGTGAATGCAAGTGAATATATAGGGACGACATTAAAGCAAATAAGGAATAAACACAATTTTGTTGCCTTATTGTCTACCTCATATATATCTATGACATATATAGAAATAATGTTAAGTTGTTTACTTCTTCAATTTCCAGTCATATTCATAAATTTTGTTATATTTCCTTTCAACTAATTAAGCTTTGACCCCATGTACCTTGTGTAGTGAACAAATTTAGTATGAGAATAATAATTACTAAAAAAACTTATTTTGAGTTTTTTCTTTCGAAACATACTTTTATCTTAGGCATATTCCCTTTGTTCTATTCTACTTTAGCTCTTATTAAAAATAACTTTTTTTTTGCTGTTCATTTTAGCAATTAAGAGATATTTATTTATTCTAATATTATCCTTTATCACTTTATAATTATATAAAATAATAATAGTGAAATTTAGATTTTCAAAACATAACTAATCTAGTCAAAGGAATACATTCATAGAATTAGGTCAAACATGTAATTCATTGATATCATTCTAGTCAAAGAGACATGAAATTTGGACTATGAACTTGAGAATTTGAAAAAATTAGATAGTATAGAAAACATCAAATCATAATTATATGGCGTAGCTAATTTTTAAAATAATTATCTCTCGTGATTGAAAATTATTTTAAATTATTAAATATATTTCTTTTGTATTTGTATATTTCAGCGCTCATACACAAATCTCTAATTTTAAGGAGAGTGAGAGTAGGGGAGGAGCTCTTTCTAACTTTGGGGCGCATATACATTAAATAAATTTGGCGGCTCTAGAGGTAGTTATAAGGTTTGGATACATTTTATCCTCCCCAGACCCTACTTGTGGGATTCTAGTGGGTATATTGTTGTCGTTGGGGGCTCTAGAGCAAATTTATACTTGTATATACAATCTCCTTTAAAGCTCATATTATATAAAACGAATTTTAGATCTCCTATGGAAATCTAAAGTAAATTTTTATTGTATATACAATCTCTTTGGAAGCCAATTAATATGTATAAATTGTTAAAATACAAGGAGATATACAAACAAAAATTAGCATAGCAATTAAAATCATTCCTATGAAACGTAATTAGTCAAATTATAGCTAAGAAGTCTCTATTATGTTTTCTTATTACGTAATTAGTCAAATTTCAATACCATTGTATTTGTGGCCCTTTAAGAAAATGATTTATCAAGGGTTGAAAACTTCTCTTTTTTTTTTTTTTTAGAGTTGGCTGTCAAAATATATTTAATATTTTAATTTTTTGAGTCTCATACCAGATAAGTATACATTGTGTGAATTTCTTATCTCAATTATCAATTATTTACTATTTTATACTTACACTATTGTTAGGTAGGAAAAATGAACAATAATATTTGAGGTATGTTACAATAAATATTTAGTGATAGTACGTAGAGAACTCACATATTTAATAGTACAAATATAAAACTCAAAACTTCAAAATATTTTAAATATGTTTTTGATACCCTTCACTCCTTTTTAACATACAATTTTCGATAATATCAACTCTAAATGGATGGCAGATCTTTGATATTAGATGATGTTGTGTTAGAGTTTGGAAACACAAATAATGTTCTCTATACAAATAGCTAGTGAATATAATTATTTTGATTGATTGGTCAAATAAGTAACTTGTTTTTACTATATTGATTTTTTGAAATAAATTTTTTGATTAGAAGCAAGTTTAAATGGAGCAATATAAATATAAACTGGTGTAATTCAAATGAGTAGAAATAATATATAGTTATCAATATTGTTCATTAAAAAAATATCTTTTTTTTAAAAAAAAAACACCATTTCTATGGTTATTTCTTATGATTCATGGAAATAATGCTATTTCGATAATTATATTACGATGTGAAATTTTCAAAAATAGTTAATATTTGATTATTATTGATCCTCCTTATTTACTATTTCAATAATTATAATTAGTAACTATTCTTTTAATTTGCTATCGTGTGTATCCAATGTATTTGTTGGGGGTTAAAATATAAAAATTACATATACAAAGCAACTGATTGGAGATAACTGTGTATAGAATATTCTTTTTGAATAAAATCATTGAGCTAAAATAACTTTCTAAAATACATAGAAGCAGCAACAGAAGAAGGTGGATATAATAGTGGGGAGAGAGATGAGCAAAAGTTAAATTTTAAACCTAATACATAAATATGATTTTTAACTTGGCTTCAATTGATCATTATGCCTTTTAACGTTAAGTAGATATTTAAATTTTTTGTCATGTTCCGAAAGGGTACTCTAAACGTGGCCGACACTCAGAGACTATTGCTAGTCCCCAAGCGAACCACTTGGCCTCATCACATTCATTTACTCAACATAATTGACCAATCAGCGGAAGACTAAAGATAACAAGTGGATGGACAAGTCTCAATATACATATAATCAAATCAACTCAATAAGACTAGTATAAGTGTTTAACTCAAGACACAACAAACTCTAGTCTATCAAACCTCTATCACTATAAATTGGTGCCAGTGACAGACCTATGGCTACCGCAAATCCAAAAATAAAGCTAGTCTAAAAGTCCGACTCTAATAGCTAGATGAACATCAAACCATGATCCTCCGAAGTAAAGGAGGCTTACCAAATCTGCTGACTGCGATAGATCCTCAACAATGCGCCTGTTGACGATCTCTAGTACCTGCCTTTGCATCATGAAATGATACAGTCCAAATGGACGTTAGTACGTGGAATGTACAAGTATGTAAAATGACTGAATGAAACAGATATAAGCAAAATAATATAGAATAATATCAACTCATGGAAGATACTCAATCAGAATGTCAAATGTCTACCTAAAGCAAGAATAAAGAATAGACAAATAACCCATCAATACCAATCCAGACTTATCAATCAACTCAACTCAACTCAGAGTACTATCAGTGTGAGACCTATTTGGGAGTTTCTCTTATCCGGCAACAATCATTTATGAGCCAGTGATTGTATAACAATCCTATTCATGTTGATGCAACCGTTTCGTACTAGCCTGGCAAGGAACAAATCAAACCCTTAATGGATCCGGACAATTAACCAATCAAGTCCTATTGTTTCAGGAAAATATAATGGGGACATGTCCGACTTTAATGGACTTAGTCCTAAAAATAGGAACCTGTCCGACTTTAATAGACTTAGTTCACAAAATAGGGACTTGTCCGACTTTAATGGACTTAGTCTACTCGTACGCTTAGCGATGTAGTTAATGAGTTCAAGTTGGACTTACTCTTACTCGTTTCAATACTCGATGCTCCTCCCAAGACTCAATGCTCATAAGACAATCCATCTCATCAACTCAATTAGTCTTATAAGGACTCTAATCATCTCGTTAACTCAACTCAATTAGGCCTTTCGGCTTATCAACTCAATCATCTCATCAAACTCAATTCTCATTAGGTAGTCCAAGGCTTAGATCAATCATTAGAAGGAAGTTAATTAGATAAATCTTTAGAGTTCAATTATTAATACTCATGGGGTCATCAAGCTCTATAAACTCATCATCATGCTCACATCACAATCACAATCACAATCAACATACTCAAGTCAAGGCTCTAGACTTAACCCCTACATTCTTTCATGCATTCTTTTATAAAGTAATATATAGGGTTTGTGAAAATAATTCATGTGAAATATTTAATCAGTAAATCAAGTTTGTGATGATCATCAACGCATGAAAATACATATAATATACATATAATTTACAAGAAAATATTCAAGAAACATGTATATAGACCCATTATACTCTCAATTCCTCTATTACCATCAATGGGGGCACATGAAAGAACATTCCCATGTTTTAGTTTAGCCTTACATACTTGGTGCAAAGCTTTGATACTCAATCTTGTAAGAACTCTCCTCAATCTTCTTGAATTCTCGCTCTCTTCTCTTCTCTTTAGCCCCAGTCTTTCTTAAGAACTTAGAAAGACTTACGAATGGGAATTAAAATCTTTTTTACGCTCAAAACGACCTATTTTAATCGTGTTTTAGGTTTGGGAGGAGTTGGGAAAGGTCTGGAATGCCCCTCACGAAACTGAAGAAAAAGCCTGGCTCGGGGTGGCATGGACTATGTGTAATTTCGGGTTTTTTCGCTGAAAATTCTCCGATCGAGTTTTCTAATCCCGTAGAAAATATTGGGACCAAGTCTAAGTGTAACTCCGCGGTAGGTCTGCGTCGCACACTTGTGCACGTTTTCGCATCAAAAAATTATTTTTATCTAATTGCTCTAAAAATCAACCAAGACCACTTTCTCACTGAATTTTTCATGTTGATCACATTTCCGGCCTCAGATTTGCCACCGGAGGTTGGGAAGACGTGTTATGCACACATCTTTCATCTAGGAGTATTTTGGTAATTTTATCGAGTGTTACATGTGTATAAAATTGAACAATAGACACACACGTCCGCCGTGGCATAATACATGTTGGATACGAAGATGCCATGTCAAAAAAGGCATATGATGAATGTGCCTATATATTCAATTTCTTAAATGCCTACTTATGCTCATCCAAAGTTAGAGATCATAAATGTCAGTTAAAGCCAAATTAAAAAGAATTTTAACTACTATCTTAATGATAAAGCATACACAAATTTTTACTACTATCTTAAAAAATCATAAGATTATTTCCAATTGATAATCAATTTAATTTTGATAAACATAGTACAACAATTAGGGATGGCAATGGGGCGGAGCGGGGCGGGGGTGGGGCGGGTTCAGCTCAACCCATAAATTTTTTAACCCGCCCCGCTTAAATTTTTGAGTTTGTTTATTTTTTAATTGAATTTAATATGAAAAATAAAAATTTGTAATTCTTTTTTTAATTTTTCGCTAATTAACATCTCAACAACTAATGAATTATTTTTAGTTGGTATTTTCAACAATTGTTTCTTAATCTTTAATTAAAAGCTTTTAGTTAACATTTTAAACAACAACACACCCAATGGAATCTCACAAGTGGAGTTTCGGGAGGGTAGAATGTATGAAGACCTTACCACTACCTCATAGAAGTAAAGATGTTGTAACCTGAGAACACTCGTCTCAAAAACCCATAAGCACTAATTAACATTTTAACAACAAACAATTACCGGACATGCCTAGTTTAAATTTTAAGAAAAAATAAAATTAAAGTCAATATTTAATATAAAAAATTTAAATTTATATCTTTGATTTTTACTAATTACAAAAAAATTTAATTTTCTTCGAATTCCTATTTGGTTCTTTAAACTCGCAACCCGTCCCGCATTAATTTTAAAAATAGTTACTTCAACCCGCCTCACCCCCGCCTCACAAAACTTCAAACCTACCCCGTCCCGCTTAGCTCTAAACCCGCCCTGCCCTTTGCCATCCCTAACTACAATCAATTCAAATTTAAAAAGAAGAAAAATGGAGTAGTAAATAATAAATAAAAGAAAAAAGAAGAGCGATATAAAATCAATATAGGGAGAAGAAAGTTGATTCTATTATAAACTAATCGGACGGCCACAATCCACTCAAGAAATTAGTTACAAATACACACTCCCACACCCTATAATTCCTCATTCCAATTTCAAAAAAAAGAGAAAAACCGCCAAAACTGAAAAGAAGCTCTCTAATGGCTAACCTCCTTACTCTCTTCCTCATCGTTTCCATTACCGTCATCGCCGCCGCCGCTGTTACCGCCGCAACTGCCGCCGTTAATTCCACTATATCCACCGTCAATACTATTGATGTCATCTCCGCCTCCCCTCACTCCAGAAAGCCCGCCACAAAAACCACCGGCTTGAAATACTCCATTTCCCGACATGAACTGGACACTCTTCTGAGTGTCTTAAGGTACAAGGGTTACCCTCTTTTCAGCAACGCAATAGATACCTCCGACGTCCAGTTCCAAATTCTCACCGGCCACACCACGCTCGCCGATGCCTCATCGGCGGCGGCGGCGGAGAAGGAGATGGAAGCTGGACCGTCATCATTCACTATCTTCGCACCAAGAGATCATTTCCTCTACACTCTCGATATGGCTTCCGATGCTGATGCTTACGTGGCAGCACTCCAATCCCACTTCATCCCTTCTAGCCGATTCACAATCGCTGAACTCCGCAACCTTACTTCTCCATATCTCAGTACCCTTCTCCCCCATTACAGTCTCTTGGTGGAAACGAGCAAGAGCGATGACGATTTTGTCACTATTGATGGGGTTCGGGTTTCGGATCCGAATCTCTATGTCGGATCGAGATTTGTTGTTCATGGGTTGGATGGGATTCTTCTGACTGGTTTCAACATGTATGAGGACACTCTCAGCCAGATGGGAAAAGGTTTTTTTGCTCCGGAGAAGGTGGAGCCCTTCGCTCATAAATCTGGCCGGCATTTTGCATCGACGTCGGCGTTGCCGGAGACAAAGAATGGTGGTTTTTCAAGAGTTGTGAGGAAGCATCGGAAACTGCAGCATCGCCGGATTTGGAAGAGTAATTACAGCGTCCGGCGTAGTGGCGGAGAAAATGATTTCTAGGGGCATTACTGTAAATCTTGACTTTGTTCTGGGGTAAAAGTTCTTTTCGAGAAGATAATGTACAGAAACGGAAAATAGTGAGAAATTGTTTTTTTTTTTCTTTCTATACGATATGTGAATATTCCCAATTGTGAAATATCAATGATAATAAAATGAAATGGTCTGTCAAAAATTTCCAGTTTTGGAGATCAGAAATAACACAATTCTTTCACTTTCATTTTTGTTATAATTGTTCTCAAAATATCAAATAAAGATAAACTAGTCAAATATTCATTTTAATTAATATTTTCTAGTTTAAAAACGAAATACGATAAATCGTACAGAAATGAATATAATTTTAGTGAATTATAACATGAGAAGATGAAAAAGCAAATTGTACACGAAACTCAAATCAACAAAACATGTCAAAGCTTTCTATTTTCTTCGATAATATATACTACTCGTGATAATCCATAACACCACTTAAAAAAACAAACTTTTTATTTTTTGCAACATTAACATTGATCTACTTATGGAGCCAAATAATTAGGAGATAACGGTATCTCTGGGGTTAAAGAAGCCTCACTAGCATCACAATATCCATGTAAAATATCACCTTCTTCAGAAGTAAAACCAAGAGAACCAAGCATAGATGGCCAACATTCACGTTCAATAATTCTTATGGCACTGCAACAATCTTGACCTAGATAGGTTTCACCACTAACGAAGAAAAGCACGATTTCCCCCGTACATGCTTGAACATCGAATAATGAATCCAAACATTGCGATGATCCTTCTTCTTCATCTTGTAATTTTAAACGTGTCATAAGAGAAGTATTAGTACCAGTATCAGATTTATTATAAGTGGTTAAAGGTCGAGCTTGAAGAATATTAATCCACGAGATCAGAGTAAGTAGCAGTATAATTTTGATGATCATGAAAGTACTAGTACTATTCATCATGTTGTTAATTAGCAATGAAATAGTGGAATTAATTTGTGTGATCATTTTATAGGAAAATTAAACTATATATAGGGATTCATTATAGGAAGGTGAAGAGTTAATATAATAATGTGGGAAATTAAACAAATATATGAGAGTTAATTCTTTTTGTATAACGGATATATTACTTAATGTTTAATTTGTCCAATTAAATGTTGGCATCTCAAGTGTTTTTATAAATTTTGTTAGTACTTCCACGGTTTCATAAATTTTTTTAATATAATTAAAGATCTAACTATATTAATTATATTTTGAAACTTTAAATTTAACTAGTGCTATTACTGTGTTATGTAGTTATTTTTTATATTGCTACAAGTCTTTAAAAGTTTTAACGATTGCGTGTCGAATTCTTTAAAAATAGTGCATTTTTGAAGAATTCGACACAGATGCAACACTAAAAGTGAAGAATCCGCATAATTTAGATTATTTGATAATATGATAATATAAAAAAAGAAATAAATAATAAAATTCTCTTGATTTACAAAAATAGGCAAATAAACTGAAATTTCTATATCTCTTTAATAAATTGATCAAGTAAAATGAACCGAGAGTAATCAACTACACTATTATTGAAGGTGTTCCTCTCGGCTACTTAATTAGGATGGTATACGTGTTTGATTAATTTAATTAATTACAATAGTAGTAATGGCTATTTAATCAAACAATAATATATCATGATTCATGGCGTTATAGATGGTAACGCACGCTCAGTACAATGTATGTGCTTAATTACTTGGAAAAACCTAAATAATAGAAGGCAAAAGCTTGTGGATTTTTATTTTGTGAATAATTAAAAAAAAAAAGACTTCATATACTTCAAAATAAGTACATTTCATATTACTTATTCACGCTGACAATGCACACCATTTGATTATTTTTTTTAATTAAAGATGTATTTTATCTAACTCCTGTTTTACATATATAACTTTTTCTGCTTATGAATTTTGTGACGAGGGTTCCCAGGAAACAACCTCTCTTCCTCTATGAGGTAGTGGCAAGGTCTGCGTAGACCCCACTTGGAATTCCACTGGATATGTTGTATGTATTTTATCTAACTATTCTTATCAATAATGTTTTAAAAATTTTAAATTTGGCTTCGACTATTTTAATTACTTATTTAATACTATAAGTATAAAGGAAAAAATATAATAAAATCCTCATAATTTCATGAATTATACAAATTTAAATAATTTTGGTGGTTCATTATTTTGGTGAGGCCACAACAGCTTCTTCTTTGCTTCAAATTTTAAGTGAAGTTGTAGCCATAGTAATTTAAGGTGAAATCATTAAGAAATATTGATGATATCTCTACCTGTGTGGTAGTGGTAAGGTCTGCGTACATCTTACCCTCCCCAGACCCCACTTGTGGGATTTCACTGGGTATGTTGTTGTTGTAGAGACTTATTGCTACATTTATTTGTGTTTTATGACTCTTTTGAATTCATTAATTAGTTAGCAAAAATAAAATAGAAAAATACAGAAAAAAAATAAAAAATGCCCTGCAAAAAAAAAAAAAAAAAAAGAAGGAAAAAAAAATGCAGATGCTGATTATAAAGAAGTACCACATCACCTCTTTTCTATGCTGTAGAAATAAGTTTCTGTTATCAACTAAAAAATCTCCTTAATTAAATTTTAGGTAATATAAAGTGTAAAAATCAGTTGAGAGATGGCTCCGAATCCAAAGAGGGAAAAACCCAAAAGTTTTCAGTTTTGTGTTACAAAGAAGTTTAAGCAAAAACCCAAAGCTTAATGTTTTGCTTGTGTGGGACACAATGGCATTTGGCTGTTCATTGTCCCTAACTGTCACGGCTTGTAGAACAGAAAACCCAACTCAGCAGTCAGCATTCTCTGTTTTTTTTCCCTCAAGGTCAGTTTCTTCATAAAGCAACAAACTTTTGCTATTTTTGCTTGTTTACTTTTATGATGTTAAGCTGTTTGTTGTAAGTGTGATCATTTCATGTCTGCTCAATGTTGTTTGTTTTTGTTCTTGTATATGGTTATTCTTTGAAAATCAGCAAACCCCATTTCTTGTTTGGTCTGAATTTGGTCATTGGTTTGTATTTCTCGAAAAAGAATCTATTCTTTGTATTGAGAGTTTTCTGGAATTAAGGTTAGTTTATATTTGGATTAAGCAAAATGCTGTCTGTATTTCATTTGGGGTTGTGGTTTGATGCTTAATTTTCATTGTTTATATGGTTGTCACAAGGTAATCGTTGGAAAAATCTCTTCTTTCTATCGGATGTTCTTAGTCACGATCACTTCTGTTTGGGTCCTGAATGGTAACAGAACTCGGGAGGATTATGTTTGCTCATGACTCTTTAGCCTAAAATGATTGTTTATGTTTCTGGAATCTGGACGAGGGTGTTTAAGAACTGGGCTGCTTTTTCGATTAATCCGAACTGTTTCTCTGTGGCATCAGGATGGATACAGATAATCATGTATTTAGTTTGTTGGAAGAGCATGTTGTTTCTCAGGGGAAGGGCCGTTGTGTTGTGCGCTACTACTTGAAGGATTCCTCATGGGAGTTAATCCTTGCTGTGGTGGATACTGAGAGAAGTTCAAGGCACATGCTATATGTTGTCTCAGTGGCACATGCTATATGTTGTCTCAAAGCATCATCAGTCACCACCTATTTCAAGTATGTATCATCATGTCGCAGTTTAAGATTTCAGTTACATAAGAGTTGCAGTATTTATTGGCGTACATTTTACATCACTGAAATAGATAATCCATGTTTGAAGAATAAATGAGAACTTATCTTCCTAAGTAATTACTTCCGTATGCTTTGTTTTTGCAAGGAAAGTATACTTTGTGCTCCTTGTTCTAACCACAGTCGCCTGTGTGTTATTATACTTGAAAAACGTTTAGTATAGTATAATGTTTTGAGAATGGAGCCTTTTTCTTTGGCGGATTCAAACATTATGAGTCATTCAGTCGTAATGCCTAAATTGGTATTTGATTCGTACTTCAACTGTCCCGTCAAATTGGTGAAGCACATAACTTAATATAGAGCAATAGTTATTGTCAATTTCGCGACGTCTTAACAGCGCAAAAAGACTATACATAATCCCAAGCAAGCTTTTAGTGATTCAGCTCCTCAGCATAACTTTCTTATACCAAATATGCAACAAAAAATACAGTGCATCTTGATTTTCTGCACCAATTCATATGTCTTCAAAAGCTCTACAGCTATTCTACCTCCAAATAGTCCTTCATATATACAAGTAGGGACAAGTTTCCACCAATTTTCCTGACTAACTGACCCATAATTTTCATTCCAACATTTCAGTAAATCAACACTTGTTGCTGGCATTGACCATTCGATTACTACCATGTTCAAGAATACAACAACAACAACAACAACAACATACCCAGTGGAATCCCACAAGTGGGGTCTGGGGAGGGCAGAATGTACGCAGACCTTACCACTACCTCATAGAAGTAGAGAGGCTACCCTCGTCTCAACAACCCATAGGCGGATTAGACTAGATATGACAAAGATGAAAGGAAAGAAAGGAATAGGAAGAGCGACTACTACTGAAAAGCACATAACATTATGCAAATAGTATAAATTTAATACATATGATACAGATAAAGACAACACCCTACACTATCCCGCGGCTAGACATCAACCTAACCTTGCTAACCTATTAGCCTTCTACTCTAATACGCTACTTCCACACCTTCCTATCTAAGGTCATGTCCTCGGTGAGATCAAGTCTCGCCATGTCCTGTCTAAATCACCTCTCCCCAGTACTTTTCGGTCTACCTCTACTTCCCCTAGCAGCTCCCCACAAAAAGCATCCATCTAAAACATAGTTGAAATTTCCTTCTTTGAAGTTTATCCAGTGTGAGGAAAACATTTCTTCCTGTGAGCCTAGAAAAGACACCACCTTAAAAGGACCCTTCATGAGGTATTTTGTCCTGCCCTTGTTGAGAGGCTCTTCTGTACTCTCTTAACCAAGGAGTAAAAAGATAAGTCATACAGATTATAGGTTTCCTCACTATCAACAAGTAGCAAAAATGACTAGATTAGAATCCAAGAGTGTGGCCAACTAGTAGCAATGAATTGTGAGATTCGTAATATTCAATGAAGATGAGGAGCTTAAGGGTGAACAGTATTCATCATGTTAGGATTAAATTATCCGCTTAACTGGTACTCCCACCTTCCCTATTTGCTCTTCAAATATTTCCTAATTTGGTTTCTACTTTTACTTGTTATTTTTGACAAATCAAGGATGAAGAATTCTTTTTTCTATTATACCTTCATTTTATTAACATTTAGTTAATGGCTTTGAATAGTGTAGCGAGTAAATATGTTTGGGACCCTATTCATGAAATCGGGTGTAGTATAAAATTTATATCATCTCTATTCTTAACTAAGACTCATGTCAAGCTTCAACTCAAAACCTTGTGGTATTAGGAGTAAAGCAACCAAGGTTGGTGCATCTCATTGAGCGAGGAGAAGTCTTTGGAGCTGTTTCTTTTTCCGCCCCCAATCCTGACATAGTGTTTCTCTTCGGGTTCTTTGAAAGAATCAACCTACGTCTTCCTTCATCATTGATGTGGGTAATTATCAACATGTGTATGGAGACTAGAGAGGAAGATTGCTTAAATCAAATATACATTTTGAAATTGAAACATGTAATAATCAGTTGGATTAAAAGCTATTGCTCATGGATCCATACCCAAATTTAGAACTTAAGAGTGCCAAGAAACATTACTACCTATCACTTTTGGAACATTTGTAACCCTTACACAACATAGGGACCACGAACCTGATGTACTCTATAGTATAAATGTTAAAGGAGAATCCTATAGGAAAACAGATAGTATTTTTTTAATTTGCAATGTTATGAATCTATTTAAATTGTATAAGACTCTGCATATCTGAGTTTAGCAATACATCTCTGATCCCAAACCCAGATAGAAGAAGAGCCAAAGAGGGTTGTACTAGGTGGAAGATCAGTTCAAATCAATCAGCCCAAATAAATTCTTCGACTGTTGGAGTCAGGTCTGTATGGAGGTGAATTGATATATAGGATTCATATAGTTGATTCAACTAGATCATTTCTCTGCCCTTCTTTGTGAAGAAGCATAAAAGAAGGGAGAGAAAGAGAGAGATGGAGACTCGAAGGTAGAGTCAAGATTTTAAGTTTGTGGGTTTGAGATTCCAGTCCTTCTAAGTTATTGGGTCCTAATTACTCTTTTTGTTAACTTTACTTGGCCACCGGTTCAAAAAAAGATTTTAATTGTGCTTTTCACTTTTAACATATCAAAAAAGAATAATTATTTTTTTTCATTTTTACCCTTAGCATATTAATTTCTTATTCCCCAAGTCATTTTCAAGAGATAATACTAAACAACAATTAATAAGGGTAATGTGCTAAAATAGTCATGTTAACATTGTTTTCTTAATGGATGTGCCAAGTCTAAATGTAGCAATTCAAGTAAAAGTGAATGGAGGGAGTAGTAATTGTACATAGTAAATGAATATTTTAAGGCAAATATAAGGTTTGGACCAAAGCCATTGGGTTTGGTCGAATCGTAACTGAAACTTTAGTTCCTTACCTAGAGGGAGTTTCCACTAGTACTTAGATACTAGTAGGGCTTAGGGGTGGCAATTGCACAATGTCCAGAAGATGCAGGTTGTTGAGATGAGGATGTTGAGATGGATGTGTGGGCACACAAGGAGGGATAAGATTAAGAATGAGACTATTCGGGAGAAGCTAGAGGTGGCCCTGGTGGCTGATAAGATGAGGGAAGCGAGACTGCGATGGTTTGGACATGTGCAGAGAAGAGGTACCAATGCTCCTGTAAGGAGGTACGAGAGTTTGGACTTAGGAGGCACTAGGAGAAATAGAGGTAGACTGAAAAAGTACTCGGGAGAGGTGATTAGACAGGACATGGCGAGACTTGATCTCACCGAGGACATGACCTTAGATAGGAAGAAGTGGAAGTCGCGAAGTAGAGTAGAAGGCAAATAGGTTAGCAGGGTTAGGTTGTCTTTATCTGTATTAGGTGTGTTAAATTTATCGTATTTACATAATATTATGTGCTTCCTATTCTTTTCTTTTCCTTTCATTTATGTCATATCTAGTTTATTCCACCTATGGATTGTAGAGACAAGGGTTCCCAGGAAACAACCTCTCTACTTCTATGAGGTAGTGGTAAGGTCTGCGTACATTCTACCCTCCCCAGACCCCACTTGTGAGATTCCACTGGGTATGTTGTTGTTGAAGGTGAAAGGAGTCCATTTAACCCATATTTATTTTAATGGATCACTAATATTTTCTAAATGGGTAAAGATGGGTTGGTCTATTTTAAGAGTTCATATAAATATGATCAAAATGGGCAAAAAAATGGGTATCCATATAGAACCATAGATCCCCCACTCATAATAATTTTTTTTTAATTGCTCTAAATTTTTTTTTTTGTGTGTAAATTTTTCTTAAAAAATTTGGGGGTGGGGGTAGGGGGTAAGGGGATGGGGTTAGAGTGGAAGTGGAAAGGGGGGTGACTTTATTTTTTTTTTTTTGAATTTTTCTTAAAAAAGAAATTTGGGGCTGGGGCTAGGGGTTTCGGGGGGGGGGGGGGGTAGGAGTGGGGGAGCAGGGTGGAAGTGGGAGGGTGGAGAGAAATTTTTTAATCTTTTATTAGAATTTTTAATTATTCATTAAAAAAATTTAGGGGTGGGGATGAGGGGTTGGGTGATGAAAAAATTACCTCTTTTTTGAATTTTTCTACGATAGAAATTGGGAGTGGGGATGGGGGATAGGGTGGAAGTGGGGGGTGCAGTGGTAAATAAATTTAACTTCTTTATTTTTGAATTTTTTTAATCTTGCTTTAGATGTTTTTTTGGCGGGGGTGGGGGGGGGGGGTTGGAATAGGGGGTTCTCTAGGGGTGGGGAGGGAACCCAGTGGGGTTTAGGGGTGAAAATTTTATTTTTTTTTTTAAAAAATGGTGATAGGGTAGGGGTAAGGGGATGGGTGAGGGGCGGGTAGGGTGGACGAATTTTTCTTATTATTTTTTAATTTAAAAATTAGGGGTGATAGAGATGCGGGTGCGGGTGGGTTGAGTGTTAGGAGTAGGGTGGGAGTGGGTGGGGATAGGGTATGGAAGTAGAAAAAATTTAAATTTTTTTAATGTAAAAATATTTTTTTTAAAAATAATTATTTGAGAGTGGGATTGTGGTGACAGGGGTTGAGCATTAACAATTTAGCATTACTTTTATGATTTTTTTAGCTTTAGGAGTTAAAGTGGTTTGGAACCATTTTACCTAAATCATATTTGACTTAATCCATATTTACCCATATTTTATATGGATAAACTGTAATCCAATCCATTTTGGCTCAATCCATTCAATCCATCCAAATCCGATCCAATCCAACCATTTGCCACCTCTCATAGGGCTCATACTATTTTAGTGGGTATTTTGGACGTAACAAATGTGAAATTAAAAAAAAGTAGTATTTGAAAGAAGTTGAAGAATGTTTATTGGAAATTGGAGTTGTGTTTGGACATGAATATAATTTGGAAAAATGTTGAAATTTTGTCGGTGATTTGGAGTTAACTTTTCAAACATGTATATAAACATGATTCCAGAATGCATTTCTGGGAAAAAGTGAAAACTATCATGGCGAAACAGTCCCTTAAAGACTTGGACAGGACAATGTTTGAAAGAATAGCATGGAGCTTCAACTTCTTAATTAGTTTAGGTGCCAATATTGCCTTTTATTTTTTTGATGAATATCTATCTTCCTGCCACTGTTTCTACCTTAAGGCTGTGAGCGGTGTGGTAGAAAATATTTTCCATTGAAGTATTAGATTACTCAGAATCTTTACCTACAACATACCCAGTGGGATCCCACAAGTGGGTCTGGGGAGGGTAGAATGTACGCAGACCTTACACTACCTCATAAAAATAGAGAGGTTGTTTCCTAGGAACCTTCGTCTCAACAATCCAAAAGCAGAATAAACTAGATATGACCAAAAGGAAAGGAAAAGAAAGGAATAGGAAGAGCGACTACTAATGAAAACACAGATACAGGAAAAATTTAACACATATAATACAAATAAATACAACATATTATATACGGACTCGACAAAACCTACTGCCCTACAATACCCCACGACTAGACATCAACCCAACCCTGCGAACCTATTAACCTTCTGCTCTAATTCGTGACCTCCACTCCTTCCTATCTAAGGTCATGTCCTCGGTGAGATCAAGTTTTACCATATCCTGTCTAATCACCCCCCGTACTTCTTCGGTCTACCTCTACTTCTCCTAGTGACTCCTAAATCCAACCTCTCGCAACTCCTTACAGGAGCATCGGTACCTCTTCTCTGCACATGTCCAAACCATCGCAGTCTCGCTTCCCTCATCTTATCAGCCACCGGGGCCACCTCTAGCTTCTCCCGAATAGTCTCATTTCTAATCTTATCTCTCCTTGTGTGCCCACATATCTATCTCAGCATCCTCATCTTTGCGACATGCATCTTCTGAACATGTGCATTTTTTATTGGCCAACACTCCACCCCATATAGCAAAGATGGTCTAACCGCCATTCTGTAAAACTTTCCTTTGAGTTTAGGTGGTATCTTCTTGTCACACAATACTCCGGAGACAAGCCTCCATTTAGACCAAGCTGCCTCAATACGATGTGTGACATCATCGTCGATATAGCTACTACTCTAGATGATGGACCCCAGAAACCTAAAGTTTTCCCTCTTGGGGATAGGTTGAGTGGCAACCTCATATCAATGTCTGATTCATCCCTCGCAACACTGAATTTGCACTCCAAGTATTCTGTGTTGGTCTTGCTCAGTTTGAATCCTTTGGACTCCAAGGCGTGTCTCTACGCCTCCAACCTATCATTAACTCTAGTTCGAGTCTGCACGCCTCCAACCTATCATTAACTCTAGTTCGAGTCTCATCTATCAATACTATGTCATCTGCAAAAAACATACACCATGGAACCTCCTCTTGGATAGATCGCGTCAGCTCATCCATCACTAGGGAAAACAAGAAAGAGCTCAACACAGATCCTTGATGGAGTCCTATCTCAACAGGAAAATATTCTGAGTCTCCTCCCACCGTTCTCACCCGAGTTTTGGCTCCATCGTACATGTCCTTAATCGCCTTGATATATGCCATTGGGACACCTTTCGCCTCTAGGCACTTCCATAGGACATCCCTTGGTACTTTGTCATAGGCCTTCTCGAGATCAATGAACACCATATGAAGGTCCTTCTTTCTTTTCCTATATTTCTCCACTAATCTCCGAACAAGGTGAATTGCTTCCGTAGTTGACCGCTTCGGCATGAATCCAAACTGATTCTTTGAAATAGACACTACCGTTTTCACCCTTATCTCCACCACTCTCTCCCAAACCTTCATAATGTGACTTAACAACTTGATACCCCTGTAATTGTTACAGTTTTGAATATCGCCTTTGTTCTTGTACCATGAAACCATTGTACTCCTCCATTCATCAGGCATTGAACAGTCTAGTCAACCACTTTATGCCATCCTTGACCTTGTTCTTCCAAAAAATCTACCGGAATCTCATCGGCTCCGACCGCCCTCCCTCTCTTCATCCTACTGATAAAAAGAATTGAGTACAATAAAGAACTGTGTAATACTGAAATGCCTATGAGACTGTGTAATAGCAAAATGCGCTTTAACACTTGCTTGACTGCACTTGTGGTAGACACAAAATAAACACAACCATTACTTAGTATTTTAGTGGTCTAACAGTGCTCGATTTTCCTTTGTAAATGGACAGGTCTTTGACGATAAAATATGAAAAAGACATCTTATGGATCTATAGGCAAAACAATTGAGATAGTGGTAAATGAAGAGTTTTTTGCCTATAGCTTCATAAGATGCCTTTTCCATGTTTTATTGTCAAAAACCTATACATTTACAAAGGCAAATCATGCATGTCAAAGATTAGAAGAATGCATGACCTTAAGGATCACATGTAGGAAAATGAGAAAGGGGGAAGAAAAAGATATAAAGAAGAACCAAGCTGCATATTGCACATTTAACACAGTAGATCTTTGCAAACATCGAGACATAAAATAAAAATAAAAGAGATAGGTTTATTTTTCAAGTGAAATTCTAAAATAATGTGAGAAACAAAGGGTAGACTTGTACTAATTAATAAGTCTATGAAAGATTCGACCCT
Source organism: Solanum rostratum (assembly GCA_029948455.1). Lineage (NCBI taxonomy): Eukaryota > Viridiplantae > Streptophyta > Magnoliopsida > Solanales > Solanaceae > Solanum > Solanum rostratum. The sequence goes on along the minus strand of CM057053.1, from coordinate 6,401,948 downwards.
GTTCGGGAATGCAATAGATCAGAGCCAATCAACAGTCAGATCACAATCAGACATTTGGTTACCTCATTATGGTTACCTTTTTGAGAAGAATGACTTCATTATTCATTGAATGCTACGTAACAATCCATTTCACCAACAACATACCCAGTGTAATCTCACAACACCTTTTAACACTACCTTGTATAGATGGAGAGTCTGTTTCCGATAAACCCTCGGCTTCCTTGCCCTTGCCACGCCACTTAAGGGCCAATTGGCCTTTTCTTTTCCATGGAAGCATGGCACCTTTGGAATTATTTCCATGCGTTTAACCCTTTTTTCCTTCAGGTATACCAATCGCGTACGAATTTCTACACCGACAAACAACATTCACAAAGAACTTTTAAGGTAGGAGATAAAGTCTATCTCAAGCTTTAGCCATGCCGACAATCATCAATAGAGGTGAGGTGAAACCTCGAGCGAAGTGCAAAATTTTACAGTCCCTATATAGCTTTAGAAAGAGTCGGGCTGGTTATTTACCAATTAGAGCTACCACCGGGTCACATGTGCACATGATTTTCCATGTGTCTCAAATGAAGCTTTGAGTTGGTCCAGACATCATTTTTTTTACCCATCTTTAGGAGCTCCCACCTTTTCGCTCCCTTGGCGACTTAGCTCATAGCCTCAGGGTTGGAAGTGGAGGGTGCTTACCATCCGAACACTTTCTTCTTGTTAGTATATGTATGTGTTTTACAAATTGGCCAAGAAGTTGGCATGCTCTTGTATTGTACACTCTCTCTTATTGGTTATGTATAAAAGTTGTAGCTTTATGAAGTTTCCTCTGACTATGTGTTTACTATGTCACTCAGACTATCCAAAAATGCTTCCCCGCTTGTTTTTCAGACTCCTTTTCCCAAAAAATCAATCATCACTTCTTTATTTTTTAGTTTAGACAATGAGCAAAATGTTCTAACAATTAACTTTTGAAAAATGCAGTTAAGTATTTTACAATTTAATCCCACTGTCATAACTGAACAGTACCTATACTCTTCACATATTGGCAAAAAACTATTACATTTTTATCACTATTTTATTTTTTTTTCAAATTTAGTTGGTTCATTTTAGGGATGCAATTTATCTACGTTTTTTCGACTTTGTGGCTTGTAATTGAAATGATGGAAAAATGGACAACATTGTTCCTTGACTTCTCATCGAGTTCGCCATATAGTCAGAAAAATTGATCTTATTGAGAAATCAATGTCTTACTCCATAACTTTGAGGGAATCATAGTCCGACAAAGGATTCAGTCCAATTTGGACGCCCATTTTGGAGGTGCCAAACAAACTCCATCATTGATTTGAGATCTTAATTAGGTGAATACTGGTCTATTCAATGCTAGGCATAATGAGTACAAGGACGTCAAAAGAATTTTTTTTTTTTCAGAAGGAAACCTCAAAAGAAAAATTCTTTGGACAAATATATGATAAAGTCTAACATTATTACCATAATCTCAATTATATTATTTTTTAGACACGGTATTGAAACACCCGCCCCGTGATGTTTTTATAATTGTGTTTGTGGAGATAGGTATATGGGTAATTCAGAGAGGAGGTCCCGAACCGTGCACACACTTCCTCAACAATATAAAATAGCCCATGCATTCAAATCGAACACAAAAGGCAAATTGCCAACAAAGGAAGAAATCAAAAGCCATCAAAGCAAATGGATGTTGTCGATGAGGTGAGTTCTTTTGTTAACCACATTTTTGTTGTCTGGCTAAAAGGTGTATAATTCCTGTGCTTAATTTTACTTGAATTATCAAAAATGTGTTGGACCTTGTGGGAAAATTTAAGTGAATATTTCTATGGTATTTGAGCTATGGTCCATTGGAAACCGCCTCCTACCTTTGAGATAGGGGCAATGGTTGCATACCTTGTACCCTCCCAGACTCCACTTTGTGGGACTACATTAAGTACATTGTTGTTTTTGTTGTCATTGCTATAATATTTGGTTGTAATAGAAAGTCAAATTTATTGGTCCCTTTTATTTAAACACTAGTTTATGCATTCAATGAGTTATTTTGTCAAACATATTAGGAATGCTTAAAAGTACTTTGCTCGTCTGTCCCTTTCTCTACTTAAGTTTTAGTTTTATGAGTAATTGTTTTGTAAGGTAGTAGATAGAAGGAATCAAAAGTTTCATCTTTTCAAAACTCTTGGTTGATAGTCTAATATCGAATACTATGATCAAGTTTGTTGTCCTATCTAGGTCACAGTTGTTCACTTCCCCAAGAAAATACTTGCTGATATACTCAAGAAATTACTTGTGCGGTCTCTCTCTTTTTCCATTGTGTTACAAAATTTTGCAAAACATTGATTTTCCAGCCTTACTTTAAATGAAGCATCTCACATATGCTAAGAATGACCAAAATTCCCAAAAATTTCTTATTTTCCATAAGTGCCACAAGGGTTGGATATTTTCAATCTATTCTTGTCCTTTATCATCTGTTCAACTGGTTGAGGATGTACAGAAACTTGATTGCCCGTCAACTGCTAAACTAGGGTATTGTGGAATCAATTGTTTTTGTAATGGCTTGTGATAAAGAAGTAAGGAGGTCCGCTAGTTCTTAGCTGATTGAACTCAGCATAGTTAGAGGCTATTATCACAGTTTGTGACAATAATGTGGATTTCGAGACACCAACCTGTTGCTCTGAAATCTTTTCACAAGAAAATCTATAGTGCTATCACATCCACGATTTTGCCCAGAGGAATTTTGGGATTGGCTTATGACTCAACCAGAGGCGACTATAAGATCCTTGTTATTCACAATGTCAAATATAGTAATGAATTAGATGAATTACCAACTACCTAATGAAAGTCTCACATTGATGTTTCGTATTATGGATAGTGAACAAATTAATGATAAGCGAATAATATTTTTCCGTTTCAGAATACTGTTAACCAACATGTTATCTAATCGATTATAATAAATTGAATCGAATTTTGTTGGGTTTTTTCACCTGCACTACCTCGACCTGACATAAGCGTGAAATGGGTTCAGGATTGGATTTTTTAGTTTAACTTTGGAACAAAATATCTGTGAGTAATACTGTTATAACATATTTTGTTTAGTATGAAGGCCAAAACTCAAAAGCTTTAGTTTTTGTTTCTCCCCTCTTGTTGCTCCCACATGTCATGAAGAAGTTCATATTAGAAAGCCTGAAAGGATTACGCTCTTGGGAGAATCATATGATAGAATCCCTGAAGAGCCTAATACAAAACCATTGGATTATGCCGAAGCACTACATGATAACGATGTTGAATTGTGGATTGTTGCTATGAAATCTGAAATGGAGTCTATGTACTCTAATCAAGTCTGAGATCTTGTAGAACCATCTGTGGGCGTTAAACCTATTGATTGTAAATGGATCTTCAAGAAAAAGCGAGGTGTGGATGGAAAAGTGAAAATTTTTAGGGCTAGGCTTGTTGCGAAAGGGTTTACTCAAAAAGAAGGAATTGATTATGAGGAAAGTTTTTCATCGGTAGCCATGCTTAAATCCATTAGAGTTCTCTTATCCATAGCTGCTTATTAAAATTATGAGATTTGGCAAATGGATATCAAGACGGCTTTTTTAAACGGAAGTCTTGATGAGTGCATCTATATGGCACAACCAAAGGGTTCCATAGAAAGTGGCAATGAACACATGTTTTGTAAGCTTAAGAGATCTATTTATGGATTGAAACAAGAACCTAGGGCATGGAACATTTGTTTTGATAAGTCGATTAAGACTTTTAGTTTTAACCAACTTGAAAATGAATCACGCATTTATAAGAAGTTGGAGGGAGACGGAGTAGCACTTTTGATTTTGTACATAGATGACATTTTGCTCATAGGAAACAATGTGAACATGCTAAATTCAAATAAGGAATGATTGTCGTTTCGTTTCGATATGAAAGACTCGGGAGAAACGAGTCATGTCCTTGGGATCAAGCTTATGCAAGATCGTAAACAAAGGATATTAGGCTTGTCTCAAGCACTTTATATTGACACTATTTTTGTAAGGTTTTCCATATCACAAAAAAAAAAAAAAACTATCTTTGTAAGGTTTTAACATGCACAATTCCAAAAAGGGATTTCTTCTTTTTAGACATGGAATTACTTTATCAAAGGACCAGTCGCCCAAAATGATTGATGAGATAGAGAGAATGAAGGCAGTCCTTTATGCTTCTACGGGGGTGGGGGGGGGTGAGGGGGGTGGGGGCCCCTCATGTATGCTATGTTATGTACTAGACCAGATATCTTTGTCGTAGGCATGGTTAGCAGGTTTCAGTCTAAACCTGGGCCAGAACATTAGACCACAGTCAAGCATATAATCAAGTATCTGGAAAGGACTAGAGATTACATGCTTGTTTTTAATCCTGGAAATCTTGTAGCTATCGGGTATACAGATTCAGATTTCCAGTCAGATAGAGATTCAAGAAATATCGACCTTAGGATATGTATTTACTTTGGGAGGAGGAGTCGTGATATGGAGGAGTATCAAAAAATCTTGTGTCGCTGATTCCACCATGGAAGCTGAATATGTGACTGCCTTTGAGGCGACTAAGGAGGCTGTTTAGCTCGAAAACTTCCTAAAGATCTTGGAGTAGTTCCTTCGGTTGAAGCACCAAGCACACTCTATATTGATAACAGTGGCGCAATTGCAAATTCGAAGGAACCATGTAGCCATAAAAGAAGTAAATACATTGAGAGGAAATATCACTTGATTCGTGATATAACTCAAAGGGGGTGATGTGAGAGTTTTGAAGATCGATTGGAAGAACAATTTGGCGGACCAATTTACAAAAGGCTTACATTAGAAGGTTCTTGATAAGCATGCATGTAGAAGAAATGAGTGTTAAAATTGTGGCCGCATGGTTGTGAGTCTAAGTGGGAGATTGGTGGATATACTATTAACCATGTAATTGTATTATAGTATATTTAGTTTAATCCTTTGTAAAGACTATTTATATTCTTATAATAAAGTCTTGGTTTAAATAGATCATTGTGTATATATGTATGTCCATTACCACTTTCTATGAGTGTAAAAAATACACATAGTGGAAGCACAATTTCAGATTCATAATCTTACATAGTATTTTGATAATGCAATAATAAACAACGAAATTTCAGAAAACATACCTCTTGAAGTTTTGGACAATTCATTCTCAAAAAAGAAATCCAAGTTCACGACTTTCTACTTCTTTCTGATTATTCACTCAATTTTTCTAACTTGTGGGCAATTTTTTTTTCAAGAAAGAAATACTCTCTCATGTGTCTTCTCCCTCTAGTTGTCTTTTGGATATATAAAAGATGGGAAAGAAGATGAAGGAAAAAAATATTTTAGTCAATTATGACCAATTAATGACTATTAAAATCAGCTAAGTCAATAGCCATTAACCCTAATAATAGCCAAACGTTTTTATTCCCTATTTAAGAGACAAGATTTTGTTTTTAATCAAATAGTATACAACAACAACAACATACCCAATGAAATCCCACTTTAATCAAATAGTATCTCTACTATTAAAACGATATATATGGAAGATTAGTATTTAAATTCCTTCCAGAATATTCTTTGTATTCTCCAAAATTGATCAACAAACCTGACGTAGTAGGGACCGTGGACTTATTAGTAGAGGCTTCCTATTCTGATAAAAATTTATAAATGATTGAATTATCATATCACAATAAATTATAAACTATTTCACTAAAAGTTTTGCAATTGAACACCTCGATTTAATTTCAAAATCCGTCATCACATCTTATTTTAAACCCCTGTGTTAGAATTATCGACACCAATCAATGAATCAAATTCTTTGAAAAAATTTAATTTATTGACTAAATTAATCCTTTATTATGTTACTTAACTTATTTCACATGACGGATGTTAAAATCCACCTGCGGGGTTCTCACGTGAAAACTCATAAGCAACCATAAAGGGGTGTTTCAACTCGGTACTGAGACACGGTTCTATCGACTAATTATTATTTCACTAATGTTATTTATCATTATCCAATCCACTAGGATTTTATCGACCCATTGAAAAAGTCACACCTTATAATAGATTATAATAATAAATCAAATCACATAGATCATAATAATTATATCAAGATTAAGAGTATAAGTACATGTAAGGAACTAAAAAATTTATTTATAAATATTCAGAACATAAATAAATTTCTCTAATTGGTTTGTTCAATACATTCAAAATGTACTAGCACAAGAAGTTGGAGTTTAACCACTCCCATAATCAAGATCAAATTATATTCTATCTTGTGCTATGATCAACGAGATGTTTGTCCTACTTCATCTTTGATTGTGAATACAAATTTATAACTTATATGCACCGATACGTTTAATCTTCCGTGTATGAGTTAAAATACTCCATCCACAAAATCGTCTACTATATAAGTAATGGACACACATATATACACAATGATCTATTTAAACCAAGACTTTATTATAGCGATATAAATAGTTTTTGCAAGGGATTAAACTAAAAGTGCTATAGTATAATTACTTGGTTAATAGTATATCCCAACAGTTCAAACAAAAACTCAAAGCTCAACCTTTTACTTGTGTTGGCAACAATGGCATTTGGCTTCTTCTCCCTCCTCTTTCTTCTTTTTCTTGTTTGGCTTCTTCTCCCTCCTTCTCTTTCTTCTTTTTCTTGTTTGGCTTCTTCTCCCTCCTTCTCTCTCTTCTTTTTCTTGTTCTTTTCCGTAACCGTATGCCACTGCTTGTGGACAGAAGATCCAACTCAGCAATGTATGGCTTTTTTCTCAAGCTCACATTTTCCATAAAGCAAAAAACTTTTGCTATTTTTTAGGTCAGTCAGTGCTAGTTACGTGCTTAGCTTGTTTTTCTTGTATTTCCGGATTCTTTTTTGCTGCTTTTAAGTGTGATCACTTTCAAGTGCTAGTTAGTTTGCTCCTTGGTAATTCTTGAAAAAAAATTGTTCTTTGTATTTTTTTTTTTTTTTGATCAAGAACTTGTTTTGACAGTATACATAAAGTGTCCTAACTTTTTACAAATCTGAAATTAAAGAGTTCACAAGTTAAGAAGTGTAAATATCTTTACACAACAAACAATGGCCAGAAATTAATCTTCCTACCACTTATTTCCATCAAAAGAGAGCAAATTCCTCCATAAACTTGTAAAGAAGTGGATGCTTTTTTTTTATCAAAGATCAACACTGCATTATTCAATCTTGTCCAGTTCCTATTTGGGGATACGGTTTGCGCTCCAACGGAATTTCTCAATCTCGAAAAATTCTTCAGGGTGATAAAATCCGTATCAAGATTTGTTCTTTGTAGTTAAGTTGTATTTGAGAGTTTTCTGGATTTAAGGTTAGTTTATCTTCTGATTAAGCAAAATTCTGTCTTTCATTTTGGGGTTGTGGTTTGATGCTATCTTTTCATTGTTTATATGATCATCAGGAGCTAATTGTTAGAAAAATCTATTTTTTGTATCTGATGTTCTTAGTTACAATCACTTCTGTTAGTTCAATCAATTCATGATTCTTTAGGTTAGAATGATTGTTTGTGTTTAAGAACTGGGCTGTTTTTCGATTAATCTAAACTGTTTCTCTGTGACATTAGGATGGATACAGATAGTCATGTATTTAGTTCATGGGAAGAGCACATTGTTTCTTGGGAGAAGGGCCGGCGTGTTGTGCACTTCTTCTTGAAGGATACCTCGGGGGAGTTAATCCTTGCTGTGGTGGGTACTGAAAAAAGTTCAGGGAAAATGCTATATGTTGTCTCAGAGGATTATTTGGATGTGTTCGGGCATACAAGTACCATAAATTCTGACACAAAGTGGCGTGCAAAAAAACACGTCGTGGAATGGCTGACATTTTTGATTTCAAAGCATCTCGGATCTCCACCTATTTCAAGTATGTATGATCATGTAGCAGTATATGATTTCAGTTAGATGAGGTTTGCAGTATTTATTGGCGTACATGTGCATTAAATGCTCTCATTTCTAGTATTTAGCATTTCCTGAAGAAGTTGATCATAAATTATTGGCTGCTGGTAACACCATATCAATCTAGAGATGGCAGATATCTTATGAATATGTCTAAAAGCAACAACGTTCAAGTTCTGTGGATATCCAAACTTTATCAATTTGATGGGTTAAAATCAGTCTCTCTTTGTGAACTATTCATTGGCTACAGTGTTTGCTAATCTAATTTGAAGATGAAAAAATCTTTTTTTGATGAGTTTGTAGATGAAAAAATCTTATGCTTTGACAGGAAAGAAACTAAATTATGTTGCGATTATTGTTTCTATAAAGATGCCTCCCTCCTGTGAGTTTTTTTGGGGATGGAGCAGAGAGAAATGGTGAAAAGTTATTTCCAGTTCCATTTTTATTTTGTGATTTTTGTTCCCGACTTAATTTTCAGGTACACGGTGAATTTTTAATTTAGTTGTGCATCTGCATTTACCTAGAGTGGTGTACTGATGGTAGTTTTTTGTATCACCGAAATGGATAAACCTTGTTTGAAGAATAAATGAGAACTTATCCTGCTAAGTAATTACTTCCGTATGCTTTGTTTTTGCAAGGAAAGTATACTTTGTGCTCCTTGTTCCAACCACAGTCTCCTGTATGTTGTACATAAAAACATGCAGCACGCAAGTTTCTGATTTAGTGTAATATTATGAGTAATTTAATCCTAAAGCCTAAATTACTATGTTATTCGGACTTCAACTGTTTTATTTAATTTTTGAAGCATTACTTAATATAGAACAATAGTTATGACCAATCTCGTGAACATTAGCTATCAGTATATAATAAAGTTGCACCATAGACTTTACGAAATCCCCACCAAGCTTAGGCTATTTCTTCAGAAGGATCCTATCATATCAACTAGCGATACAACCTCCTCAACATAACGTTCTTTATACAAAAAATGAAACAAAAATATACAATTCATCTTTGATTTTCTGCACAAAATCGTATTTGTCTTCCAAAGCTCTGTAGTTCCTTTACTTCCAAATGGTCTACCATATACCAGTAGGGACTAGTTTCCACCAATTTTTCTAATTAACTGCCCCGTCATTCCAACAACAACAACAACAACATACCCAGTTGAATCCCACAAGTGGGGTCTGGGGAGGGTAAAAATGTACGCAGACCTTCCCACTACCTCGTAAGAAGTAGAGAGGTTGTTTCCTGTGAACTCTCGACTCAACAACCCATAAGTAGAATAACTAGATATTGCAAAGGGAATAAAAGGGGAAATAAAACTAAAAAAATCAAAATAAATGGAGCGACTATCTACGAAAAGCATATGTTAATATGTAAATACGATAAATCAACACATATTCGATAAACATCAATTCCGCCTACCCTTGCTACCTCACTAAACCTCTAGATCACCCATCCACCTAACCCGCTACTCTAATATGCGACCTCCACTCCTTCCTATCTAAGGTCATGTCCTCGGTTAGATCCAGATTCGCCATATCTTGCCTAATCACCTCCCCCCAATACTTCTTCGGTCTACCTCTCCCTCTCGGTATAGCTCCCAAAACCAACCTCTCACACCTCCTAACCGGCGCATCGGTACTCCGTCTCCGCACATGTCCAAACCACCGCAGTCTCGCTTCCCTCATCTTATTAGCCACCGATGCCACCTCCAGCTTCTCCCGAATGATCTCATTCTTAATCTTATCCCTCCTTGTGTGACCACACATCCATCTCAACATCCTCATCTCTGCGACATGCATCTTTTGAACATGTGCATTCTGTATTGGCCAACACTCCACCCCATACAACAAAAACGGTCTAACCACCATTCTATAAAATTTACCTTTGAGTTTAGGTGGTATCTTCTTGTCACACAACACTCCCGAGGCAAGCCTCCATTAACTGCCCCGTCATTCCAATTCCAAAAATTCAGTAAATCAACACATGTTGGCATTGACCATCTGATTTCTAACATGTTCAAAAATAGTTGCCATAATTTCCCAGTAATAGGACAATGAATGAACACGTGACTGTTATTTTCCGTAGCAGCTCCACACAAAAGTATCTAGAACATGTTGAAATTCCCTTCTTTGAAGTTTATCCCACTTGAGGCAAGCATTTCTTTCTACGAGCCAAGAAAAGCACACCACCTTAAAAGGAGCCTTCAGGATATTTTGTCCTGCCCTTATTGATAGGCTCTTCTGTACTCTCTAAACCAGGCCATGGACGAATACTCATACAAATTATGGGTCAAGTAACAAAAATGGCGAGATTAGCTCCCAAGAGTCTGACCTAGTGGTAGCAATGAATTGCAAGATTTGTAATATTCGATAAAGACGGGGAGATTAAGGGTGAACGTTGTTCATCATATTAGGGTTAAATTATTCGGTTAATCGATATTTGTTAGCCTTTTTGGGAATATACTTCTTACTATTTAAATAAGATAGTTGGACTGCTATTCAATCTTTTAAATTTAAATTTAAATTTATTACCCCTATTATATAAATGGTATTCATCATGTTTCCTCAATTTTTGCTATCAAGTTCTATAAAACTTACCTTTGAGTTCAGGTGGTATCTTCTTGTCACACAACACTCCCGAGGCAAGCCTCCATTAACTGCCCCGTCATTCCGATTCCAAAAATTCGGTAAATCAACACATGTTGGCATTGACCATCTGATTTCTAACATGTTCAAAAATAGTTGCCATAATTTCCCAGTAATAGGACAATGAATGAACAAGTGACTGTTATTTTCCGTAGCAACTCCACACAAAAGTATCTAGAACATGTTGAAATTCTCTTCTTTGAAGTTTATCCCACTTGAGGCAAGCATTTCTTTCTACGAGCCAAGAAAAGCACACCACCTTAAAAGGAGCCTTCAGGATATTTTGTCCTACCCTCATTGATAGGCTCTTCTGTACTCTCTAAACCAGGCCATGGACGAATACTCATACAAATTATGGATCAAGTAACAAAAATGGCGAGATTAGCTCCCAAGAGTGTGAGCTAGTGGTAGCAATGAATTGCAAGATTTGTAATATTCGATAAAGACGGGGAGATTAAGGGTGAACATTGTTCATCATATTAGGAATCGATATTTGTTAGCCTTTTTGGGAATATACTTCTTACTATTTAAATAAGGTAGTTGGACTGCTATTCAATCTTTTAAATTTAAATTTAAATTTAAATTTATTACCCCTATTATATAAATGGTATTCATCATGTTTCCTCAATTTTTGCTATCAAGAATAAATAATTAAATACATTCTCTATTTTCAAGAAAAAACGATGGTCGTAAGTTGTGTCCTCTATCACGATCTCGGATGAAACCATCCATGGAATCTTGTGCCATGTATAATGTATGTCATCTCTGTTCTTAACTAAGACTCATGTTAAGCTTTGTCTCGAAAAGTTATGGTATTAGGAGATAGGAGTAAAGCATCTCGAGGTTAGCACATCTAAATGCTTGGAACCCTAATTCCGTTCTTCAGAGCTGTTTCTTTTTCCATCCCCTGTCCTGACAAAGCATTTCGCTTCCAGATCTTTGGAAGAATCAACTTATGTCTTCCTTCGACATTAATTTGGCTGATTATCAACATGTGTCTGGAGATTGTAGAGGAAGATTGCTTAAATCAAATACACATTTTGTGAGTGAAATATTTGCATCGTTACTTGTTCTTCTACATCTTTGGCTTGAGTTACTGTTTTCATGTCATTAATTGATTTGATCTCATAGGAGGTCTCCTATCAAGTGATTGTCACTAATTCTTACATGTGATGTTTAAGAAAATATAAACATATCATTAAACAAATCACAATGCATGGGGACTAAGTTGCTCGGTCTTTCACTTTTGGTGCCGCACCTCTGTCGACACGGCATGGACGTGGGATCCACGCCAGATCTAGTAATAATACATGTATTCTTGAACTAAAATCTCGATTTTTAGGGGCATTTTTATACCACTTTCAACTGAAGGCATATTTGTGTAATTTCACATAGTTTAAGGGCATTTTTTAAATTTTTTCCTCATTTAATAAATCAAAATGCATATTTGACTTAACTACTTGGACTCTTCATTTTGGGATTGCACTCATGTCGAATCAACTAATTTTGGATACTTTGACCAAAATAAACCGGAGAAATTTGGGCTCAAGTGATTTGTACAATCAAAACAAAAACTTAGGTGAACTTGAATAAAATAAGTGCCTTGTGTATAGATATTTCTATGTTAGCCCTTTTCCTTTATATCTCCTTCTGGAATTCTCCTTTTGATCAATAACTTTTCCTCATAAAACCTTGTAATATTTTTACATAATGCCTCATGGTTTTGAACCTAAAACTGTACTTTTAGATATTTGAATTATTTTAGCCAAATTCCTGCACTTGTATTTATACTTAGATCCGGCCACTTAAATCTTAATATTTAGAAATGAAGGATTTGACCTCTAAATCTACATCCGTACCATACACCTGTGCAAGTTCGAACGTTTAGATGTTGGAGCACAACTTTTATCGTTCTATTGGTTTTCTTGTTATTCATATGTAGTAACCAACATAAAAAAATTGCGCTTGCTGGCATCTTAAGTTTTGAATCATATTTTAATCATAGTGAAATTGACACCTCATTAATAAACTCCTTTTCTTTTGATGTCAATAACATCATGAGAGAAATTCTTTTTTTAGTGATTGACATAAATAATTTAAAGAAGTTTTATATGAGCTATTTTAAGAAGATCCACGAGAATCATACTTCAGAATTTGATTTGTTATCATAATGAAGAAGCTCATTATGTCTAGGTTTTGGGCTAACAATAAATAGAAAGTTATACTATAAATGGTAAATGAGAATCTTATAGGGAGAAGATAGTATTGTTAATTCACAATGTTATATATGTATTTTAATTGTAGAGGAACTGTGTGTATGTGAGTTTTCCCATACATCTTTGGTTCCGAACCCGAATAGTAAAAGAAGATCCAATGAATGAATAAGTGACTGTTATTTTCCGTAGCAGCTCCGCACAAAAGTATCTTGAACATGTAGAAATTCCCTTCTTTGAAGTTTATCCCATTTGAGGCAAGCATTTCTTTCTACGAGCCAAGAAAAGCACACCACCTTAAAAGGAGCCTTCAGGGTATTTTGTCCTGTCCTTGTTGAGAGGCTCGTCTGTACTCTCTTAACCAAGCCATAGATGAATAGTCATACAGATTATGGGTTTCCTCACTATCATCAAGTAACACAAATGACGAGATTAACTCTCAAGAGTGTGACCTAGTGGTAGCAATGAATTGTAAGATTTTTAATATTCGATAAAGATGAGGAGATTAAGGGTGAAAGCTGTTCATCATGTTAGGATTAATTTATTCGGTTAATTGATACTTGTCAGCCTTTTTCGAATATACTTCTTACTATTTTAATAAGATAGCTGGACTGCTATTCAATCTTTTAAATTTAAATTTAAATTTATTCCCCCTATTATATAAATGGTATTCATCATGTTTCCTCAATTTTTGCTATCAAGAATAAATAAATACATTCCCTATTTTCCAGCAAAATGATGATTGTAAGTTGTGTCCTCCATCACGATCTTGGATGAAACTGTCCATGGAATTGTGTGCCATGTATAATGTAAGTCATCTCTGTTCTTAGCGAAGATTTATGTTAAGCTTTGTATCGAAACGTTACGGTATTAGGAGATAGGAGTAAAGCATCTCGAGGTTGGCACATCTCAATGCTTGGAACCCTAATTCTGTTCTTCAGAGCTGTTTCTTTTTCCATTCCCCGCCCTGACAAAGCATTTCGCTTCTAGTTCTTTGGAGGAATCAACTTATGTCTTCCTTCTACATTCATTTGGGTGATTATCAATATGTGTCTGGAGACTATAGAGGAAGATTGCTTAAATCAAACACATTTTATGAGTGAAACATGTAATAATCAGTTGGATTGGAAGCAATTGCTCATGAATCCAAATTTTGAACTTAGTGTGCCAAGAAACGTTACGACCTATCACATTACACAACATTGGGACCAAGAACCAGATGTACTCTTACTACCAAACGTTCACCTTATGCATCTGAATATGATCCTTAATATCATGCATGTTTGGTAATCTAATCAATGTTGCTGCAGTATTCAACTTCCTCTGTGTTCTTTGCTTTTAATTGACATTGGTGTAAGTGTTTTGTGTTGTATTTTGCTGTTCAGGTAAATCCCAATAAATTACTAGCCGGTTTTAGAGTAGATTTTCTTTAAAGAAATATACACGGCTGAACTTTTTTGAAGTAAATCCTCCAGTTATAACTCGGGATCATTTATACTAGCCTTTCTTTTGATGTAATTGATAAATGTTGTCATAATATTGTTGCCATACTTCAGCAATGACTTTGTTCTTCTTGATGGTAATATGCACATGAAGAATTTAAAGCTTATGTGCTCATAAAGATTAAGATTACACCTGATTGATCTGCCCCAAAGCCAACTATGGAATTGTAGGCCATGAGCATCCTTGTTTTTAGCTGAATCCCCAGTAAATTGTTGATGTTGTGTAACATTGGATCTCTGTAGAAAGAATGCTAAGCCTAGTAGTTATAAATTATTTTTGTCTTAACTTAAATCTACTTTACATTATAGTAAATTAGCCTTCCCTTATCTTCTAGATACCCCAAGAGGAGAAAAGAGAAGTGCTTCAATGGCTGGTCACAGATCCAATGAGGTTTCACAAAATATAACCGAAGAAGATTCTTCAGCACAAGGACCTAGGTGGAGTAGAAGCGTCGGTGAGAGTGGCCATTCTGGTAGCAGAAAGTCAATTCCAGGCAACCGGGTAACACAAGGGAAACCGCCAACTTACCCAAAGTTGAAAATAAAATTTCCAGGCATGGGACAGGTAGGAATTCAGCTTGCTGAGCCTCAACATAAGCCGTCGTTTGAAGTTGGTGACAACTTAGAGGTCCTTTGCCATGATAGTGGCATGAAAGGGTGTTGGTTTAGGTGTAAGGTCCTACAAGTTGCACAAAAACGTCTGAAAGTTCAATATGATGACATCCTGGATTGTGATGGTCTTGAGAAGCTCGAGGTATCTTAACCATTGTGATTATAACTTAAGTTTATATACTATAACTTATTATCTACTTTTGTATATTGACTGGTCCGGTCTCCCTTCACCCTGTTTCCTCATCACCTTTGCTTGATTTATAGGAATGGATTCCTTCCAACAAAGTTGCAGGCTCTGATAAATTGGGCGTGAGATGCACAGGACGCCTCACAGTTCGGCCCCGGCCTTTGGAGGATTCTTCTCATCATTCTTTTGAATTAGGAGCCGCAGTTGATGCTTGGTGGTCTGACGGGTGGTGGGAAGGTGTTGTTGCTGGATTTGATGTCTGTGGAAGAGATCATCTTCAGGTTTACTTCCCAGGTAAGAAATGACAGTCCCAAAAAACTGAAAAGTTAAAGTAGAAATAGAAAACAAGAACAAATTATCGGTTGATTCATAACAACCTTGCATTAGGATAACTCAACAGCCAATGGATGCAAAATTGGAGTCCCTAATTATTTTCAATTCTTACTTGGATCCATATGTCTAAGCTTAGCATTGTCTTAAAATGGCTTTCCAACTCAGCAGTGGAAAAAGCTTTAAATAGGAAGCCTCACTTCTTGCTAATTTGTTGTCTGAAAGTTTAAATGATCTATATGTTGGTCACAGACTGATGCCCGAAGTTGTTTTTTTCATCTCAATAATAGGTGAGAACATATTATTGGAGATCCACAGGAAGAACGTGAGGACCTCAAGAGACTGGGTTGATAACAAATGGGTTGAGGTTGAGGGAAAGAAAGACATAAAGTCGTTCATAAGCTCAGCAGAGAAGCAAGATACTCATGTGCTTGTGGCACCTGAAGACAACAAAATGGCGTCAACTTCTAAACCCTCAGCAGAGAAGCAAGACACTTGTGTGCTTAAACTGAAAAAAAGATGGTGTATTGATTTTCTTGCAGGTAACAAGAACTGATTTCAGACAATTCTACAAGTGATAATACTGGCGTCTAGCAGTCATCAGTTCTTTCCGATAAAGGTAAAATGCTTTTGGCACTGTGGATAAATTTGGACTTGTAAGTAACTTTCCACAGTGCTCGATTTGCCTTTGTAAATGCATGGTCTGTGAACTTCTGTATAAATGGCAGCTCAGCACCAGTATATTCCAATGAAAGTATATTTGGTGCATCAATGTTGGCTTCCTTTAGTTTGTTTCACCTTACCAGAGAGAGTTTCTTCAGCTTGCCACTCAATATTGTAATTCTGTGCAATGTATGGCATTCCAACAGGAACAGTTTTTCAAGTAATGGGAAGTGGGAGATATGTTCCTGAAAGAACTTATCTGACATATGTCCGTGCTTCAATGTCAAAGTCTTAAGATTTCCGTAAAGTCCATAGAGCTTCAATGAAGTTATTGTCCTGGAAGCAAAGACAACTGGAGGCAGAGAATAAAATTTCCCATCCATTTTTGCACAAACGTCAAGCTCATTAACATTCTTGTCAGTAGCAAGTAGCAGCAGTTATCCAGTGATTCATGAAGGGAGCCAAAAGATGAACAAAAAAGAAGACATGCAGCCTGAACTTTTGTATACTTGGCATCTGGTCAACTCTGGTTGCTAAGGTATTCTCAACAAACAGAATGAACTTTTGTATAAATGGCAGCTCTACACTACACCCCCCAGGGATTCCTCAAACACTTGTTTAAAAATTGAGCTCTGTTTCTCCACTGGTAGAGGTTGGAGATGATCCCATTTATCTGCAGCATTTACACACAGGAAGCGCCTCTGATCAAAATCAAAGGATGTGAAAGATTCCCAAATAACTTTCCACTTCTTAGAAAAAATACTAGTTCTTGCTAAATCTGCTGGCCAGCGGAGAAGACAGAGGATGTGATGTAAAATGTGTTCAGGCAACTCAGAGATCCTGTCCGCATTAACTGCTCTTTCATCTGTGTTGGTGATCTGTCTTCTTTCCCTTTTTCCTATTGAACTTTGTATGTGTCCTGCCTTTCCGTTTCCTTGTCTATTTCTCACTATTTCCACACTGGCCTTTTTGCGATCGAATCATATGTAGTTTCCATCTGCTTTTGCTCTGTAATGCAAACTGGGAACTAGTAATGTAATGTATGAGGATCTAATTACTTGGTGTTACTATTTGCTTTCTTATGTAAGATGGAGTAACTTTTTTCTAACTCATGTTATTCTTAAATCAATTTTATCTATTGTTTGAGAATTTTGGTTCGAAATTGATTAACCAAAGAAGTTCTTTTCCTAATTTTTAGTATGTACACAACAATGAAGGCCAGACAACTGACAAGTCTTGGTTTTATCATTGTTGTTTTACTGCATTTTGTTACTGTCACAGGGGTGATTTTGTTTACCTCTGTGAGGCATTCAAGAACTCAAGCCTTCCCAACAATTGGAGCACCTGCAGGGTCGAGTCCAGGGTTCCCTGCGGTCAGAGTTGGGGGTCAGGATCATATCTCAAGTCTGAGTCAGGTCTCTGGTCGGGATCCTTTCTCAGGTTGGGCCTGTTTCAGCATTTGACTTGACGCCCAAATATATTTATATATATTGCTTTAAGTAGAATTTCATGTCTTCGAAATTGTAAAAGAACTAATGTGAACGTTTTAAAATGGAACAGAGGGCAGTATCTTTTCACGTAACAGGAACATATGATTTGCATCACAATAACCTCTCAATATATTAGTTTCTTCAGGGGTGAAACCTAGTAAGCTTACTATCTCATTTAAATTGTAAAAAAGAAAGAAAAATATTATAAAATGGATATTACTTAAATGACAATATCATCAAAAAGAAAAAAAAATTATTTACTCCTCAACCTTACTCATCTCCATATCTCATTTACCGAAATGGAATATGTTCCCGTAAGGAAGGTTGCTTCATACGAAATGGGATATGTTCCCGTAAGGTGAAGTATATTTTGAGATGATATGAAAAATCCTTTCTGAAATGGGATATGTTCCCGTAAGGAGGTTGCTTCATATGAAATGAGATATGTTCCCGTACGGTGAAGTATGGTTTACCTTTGGCAAGTAGACCACCTCCGTACCGGTGAGGGGTTTTCATCGGGATTTCAAGTACTAGCTCCCTTGGTCTTACATATATCGGTTGAGGTCACATCCCCGCTAAGTATGAACATCATTCCATTCATGCATCATGAATTTCATGGCATATTGTATGCTACTCTTCCTTGGATATATAATTCTTTCTATATTATCTGCCCTTGTCATCTAACATTGAAATGCAGGTTTGATAAGTCATATGCATTGCATGCCCACATACTTAGTATATTCAAACGTACTAACGCATACTCTATGCTTACATGATTTTACCATGTAGGGGCTGAGTGCTACGATTATCCACCATTTGACGAGTAGCTCAGTTCCGAAGGTTGAACTTGCGGTGAGTCCCATCTTCCAAGGACAACCACCTTCCTCTATCTATGTTATCCTACGCCTTCTTTCTTATTTGATGGTGAACTGGGGACATGTCTTAGCCCCCAATCCATCTTATGACTAGAGGCATTGTTGGACATCTTGTAGACTCTTGTAGATTCTATGTTTCTATATGTTGTATTTGAAGCTTATGATTTTAGTTATCTATTGGAAATGACTATCATGGGTTGATTATGGGAATTATGATATGTATGTATGTTTGATGTGGAAATGTGGAAGGTCCTAAGCCCCGTTTGCCCCATAGCGTGAGCCCTACTTACCCGCCCCTTAGTCATTGTATGTTATGTGCTATGTGAATCCCTTTCCTTTCGATGTCCCTATAGCGTGAGTCCTACTTACCCATCCCTTAGTATTATGTGAATATTATTTGATTGCGCTTCCGAACTGATGATATGGATTTGGATACTTCAAGGCTTGTTTGGGGACTCTCGGGTTCCCATTCGCCGTGTCACAACTAGACCCTAGTCTCGGGTCGTGACACAACACTTTGAAGTATTGTCCGCTCTTGGGCCTAGTCCATCGCGGATCTATCCTTTTGGGCTCACCCCAAAAGGCGCCTCACAGTATATAGACCAGTCTTTTACTTATACACCCAGCATCTTTCCTGTGTTTTGCCGTTGTGGGAAATCTCATCTCAAGATGGGTTGTTACATACATCCCCTCTATGGACTTAGCGTCCTCGCTGAGGTTTGCCCCACCGCATGGTATTCGCCTAGACTCAACACTGAGGTTTGCTCTGCCTCACCGAGATTCGCCTAAACTTAGTTAAACTTTAACCCCACATCGACAAAGGTGATACAGGAGTGGCTCTGATACCATCTGTAACGACCTGACCCAACACTGTGAAGTATTGTTTGCTCTTGGGCCTAGCCCATCACAGGTTTGTCCCTTTGGGCTCACTCCAAAAGGCGCCTCACAGTATATAGACTAGTCCTTTACTTATATACCTAGCATCTCTTTTGTGTTTTGCCGATGTGGGACATCTCATCTCAAGATGGGTTGTTACAACAAGTCCGCGTCACGGACCTGTCACGCACTCTTCTGAAAATGCGTCTTTGCTTCGAAAATTATCTTTTGATTCAATTGCTCTAAAAATTAACCAAGACCATGTTTCACATAATTTTTTGTGTTGATCACGATTCTGGCTTTAGATTTTCTAAAAAAGTTTAGGAAGATGCGTCATGCAAGCATACCCTCATCTAGGGATATTTTCATAATTTTACTAGGTGTAACATATGCCCTAGACAAAATGCACATTTAAAAGGAGGATATAAATGAATCCGACAGGTCAATCATTGCCACCACTACAGGTGAAAACAAGGAGAAGCAAGGAGAGGGAGGACAATTGTTCTCAATTACAACAACAACATACCCAATGGAATCCACAAGTGGGGTTTAGGGAGAGTAGAATGTACGCAGACCTTACCACTACCTCATAGAGGTAGAGAGATTGTTTCCTGGGAATCCTCGTCTCAAAAACCCATAAGCAGAATAAACTAGATATGAAAGCTAAGGAAGGAAAGAAAAGGAAACAGAAAGAACGACTAATAGCTAAAAACACATTATGGTATGCAAATACGATAAAATTAACTATTCTCAATTACATCAGTTAATTCTCAAAAGTCATTTTGAGAGATTAATTGATTTACATAGACATCATTTTATTTTTATTGCTCTCTTGGAACCCTTTCAGGATCCAAGGGAGATACATAATTATAGAAGATTGGGATTGAGTTCTACATATTCAAATACGTTATAAAAGATATATATGGTTGTTTTGGGATGAAAGCTAAAATGGTCAAGTGATTCAAGAGAGATATCAACAAGGTCATTATAGCCCTAAGAAAAGGAGATATCACTATCAAAATTACATTTGTGTATGCCAGGTGTTCAATTTAGGAAAGATTAGAATTATGGGAGGAATTAGAAAGCATTGGTGAAAGTAATGATGATCCATGGATAGTTGGTGGAGATTTTGATGTAATTCTTAATAAGGAAGGGAGGGGGGGGGGGGGGGGGGAGACCTACCTTTCACACATGCTAAAGCTAGTGACTTTATACACTACATTAATAATTGTGCTTTGATAGAGTCACAGTAAGTGGGTAGCAAATTTACTTGGTGGAATGGAAGAATAGAAACAGAATGTATTTTAAGAAGTTGGATAGGGTATTCGTAAATCATGAATTCTTTGATATCCTTCCAGGTTCCAAGGTCCATCATTTAATTAGACAAGGATCTGATCATGCTCCTTTACCAGACAATGCAATACAAAGGAGAAGAATGTGATAGAACCCTTGAAGTTCCTTAACTTTTGGGTAAAACGCCCTCAATTTTTGGATACTGTAAAGGAGGCATGGGGTATAGATTTTGTGGATAGCTCATTTACAAAATTTCATGTGAAGCTGAAAAAGGCGAAGAAGGCTTTGTCAGAATGGAGCAGGAAGACATATGAAAATATTTTTGAGAAATTGGCTACATTGGAGGATATGATTAGCGTAAAGGAAACTCAATTTGAAATAAATCTATTGCAGGAGAGTAGGGAAACTTGAAAAGACCAAAAGCAGATTTAAAAAGATATTAGGCCATTGAAGAGGAACACTGGAGGGAAAAAATAGGATTAAGGTGGTTTAAATGATGGGGATAGGAACCAAAAAAAAAAATAAAAAAATTCCACATTGAAATAAGAGAGAAGAGGAAGAAATGACGTATTGGGGAAATACAAGACAGAACTGGAGCAATGCAAACAACAAAAGAGCATATTGGAATTGTTGTTGAAGACTTCTTTGAAAAGAAATTTACTGAAACAGAGGTGAGGGACTGAAATTTATTCACCATTCCATCCCCCCACTCCCTACCCCCACCCCCACTCCCATTTTTTTTTATAAAGATAATCAAATTTTTTTAAAAAAAAGTTAATTTTTTCATCCCTAATGCTCGACCCCCGTTCCCAACCCAAAATGTTTTTTTAATAAAAAACAAGAAAAGTTTTAAAAAAAATTATTTCTCCCCACCCTCCCACTTCGACCCTACTCTACCACCCTTACTCCCTACAAGACCTCCTACTCCCAACCCCCAACCCCAAATCTTATATATATATATATATATATATATATATATATATATATATATATATATATATATATATATATATATATATATATATATATATATATATATATTATTAAAAGGAGAGGATAAAGCCACCATACTCATCCACTTGGCAACTTATACATATGTCATGTGGCATCTTACGACAATTAGTTTAATTAGTTATTAGTTAATTTGAATAATAAATTATATTATAAAAACAAAACATAGTCATAAAACCAAAACAAAAATTAAATATAAAAGGTTATAATAATAAAAATAAAAACTTTAAGTAAAGTTTTATTATATAAATTTATCCTTTGTATTTTTTTAAAAAATATATAAAAAAGATTACCACCTAAATATTTTCATATATTTTCTTATAAAAATATAAATTAATATTTATATTTATATTGGTTGCTTTAAAACTGTCCAAAAAAAGATTTATAAACCAAAACATACAATAATATACTGAAAAGATGAAAAATAAATTTATTATTTATGTTAAGATAAAGTATATGTTAATAATACATTTTATAAAAGTAAATCTAAACAATAAAAAAATTTAGCTGCATATCCACTCCATAGTCCCACTAATTCACAATCACTTATGCATGTTTTTATTCATAATTGATTAAAACCTATATTATTACATTGTACTCCATTGTGAAAAAAAAAACCTTTAAAAATAGTCAATATTCACTTTTTATTGCAATACC
Organism: Solanum rostratum; assembly: GCA_029948455.1. NCBI lineage: Eukaryota > Viridiplantae > Streptophyta > Magnoliopsida > Solanales > Solanaceae > Solanum > Solanum rostratum. Next base: position 6,379,640 of record CM057053.1, on the reverse strand, counting down.
AGTTTTTTGCACGTCTCTTTCCCCAGACATGCACATTTATTATTGCATTAATTAAATAGAACTTAAACTCCAAATCACTTTATTAAAAAACTTAACATAGTAAATATCTTCTTCTTTTTCTCCCAATATCAGTTTTCTCCTTATTTATAGCAACTAAGTATTTTTAATTATTCTAATTTAAAATTTTAAAATTATACTTATCCAAATCAATATCCTAATCATGTAATATTTTTATGAATTTAACTAACTTTAGATAAGTTTTTAAGCAATATACAAAATTTTTAAAAAAAAATCAATTTTCTTAAGTTGATATGAAGCCTAACTAACACATTATTATATATTAATTGATATTAGTATTAATTATTAAATAGACAGTTTTAAAATTGTTAATGAATTCATTTAAGGGATCACACGTTATCTATAAATTTTTTAGGCCTTTAGTCTAATATTTTGATATAACACTCAATTACTACATATTAAATAATACTCACATACTAAATAATAAAACAATGATTTCTGACAAAATGGGTAAGTTTTTTTAAGAATTTTCCCCCTATTTTTTCTGATAGACATTTATGATTCCATATATAAAATAAAATAATTAAAAAGACCAAAATAGGAACTTCTAAAAACTTCTACTAAATAAGTTATATATATATATATATATATATATATATATATATATATATATATATATATATATATATATATATATATATATAATAGAACTGATAGCACCACATATAATAGGATAAAATAGTAAATTATTATTTTATATTTAAATATAATACTAATGGTTACAAATAAATTCTTTAAAAAATATCCTAAATAATAGCTACACATTAAAGGATTAACTGTATTATTTATATCTAGGTGAATAAAAGTGCTCCTAAATCATAGGTACTTTAAAATATAATTTTGTGTAAAAAATAGAAAAAAAAACCGAAGTCTTTGATAACAAAAAACTCAAAATGATCACTGACAAAATACCTGAATAATTAATTTTTATTTGAATTTTAAAAAATAACTAACCTTATCTTTAGAAAACACCTTATCTCATAACCCACTTCTTTTTTAAAATAAAAATAAAAAATCAAAACTCCTATTCCACACCCTATAAAACTAACTCTTCCGAATTCAAATAGGTGAATAATGAAAATTACCTCCATACATTGGTTTTTGTTGTACAATCAACATCACAAGTAAAAAAAATTCAAACTTTTTTTGGTATTTTAAACACAAAATTTAATAGTTTTGATATGCAAAAAAAAGCAGAAATTGATGATACAGAAACGACGAAATGTGAAGACGAAGTAGTTCATGGCAATGAAAATGTTATTTTTGTTTATGCATTTGCATGTTCATCTCAACTTTGATGTGTGAGGATGCCTCGCACACAAAATTTCACCTACGCATAAGTAACTTTTTTATTCTTTATCATTTGTTAGTCGGTCGTGCTTATTTATCATTATGATAACGATTAAAAGGCTAAAGGTATACGTGAAATAATAAAATTATGATAAAATTTATAATTGAAGTTAAAAAATTTTCTTATATCATGCCTCAAAATCTACTACGTTTATGTGGTTATTGTCGAAGCATTATGTTTCTATTTCATGTACATAAAAATTATATAAGTTTGTATTTTTAAAATGGAGTTTTGCTTTATTATATTTTATGGCCTTTAACAAGTATTGTTGTGTAAAGTAGGAAGTGTTGAGAAATATTATTTATGTTTTTCTATCTTTGTAAAGATTCATAAAACTCTTATATGACTTACAGAATTTTTTATTATTATAACATGTTTGAATTTATAACTTATGACTTAGGTGAAGAGTGTCAAGATTGGATTTCTACTAAGTTATTGCATCATGAAAAACTAAATTCCATTTATTAAAATTTCATAATTTGTAATTATATTGATATAACCATTTTAAAAAATTATTTGAATACAAACATTTAAAATTTAAATTTGAATTATCTGTTTTAATATAATTTTTTTAAAAATTTTACATTCTTTATATAAATAAACACGAATATAAAAATTTAGTTACTAACTAAATACTTTTATGTTTTTCATTTTTTCAATAAAATTTATTTTTTATAATTACAATTAAAATTTAAATGGTAGTTTTAAAACTTTTCATTATGTTTCTCCCGAACTTTCAAAATTAATTAACAAAAGTAAATCACATTGTTTTTAAACAAAAGTCAGTTTTTGTCTCCAATTATTACTGCAATTAATTATTTCAATTATAAATTAATATTTTGATGAATTTATATAATTGAGGTAACTAATTAGGGATCATCTCTCTCAAAAAATTAAAATAAAAAATATTCCTATTAATCATGATTCGTTAATGTTGAAAAGTATTATAGCACATTCATCAGTAATTAGTAATCAAATTTTTGTGTAATGGATTTTAATTTTTTTTAAAAATAATTATTTGTAATTATATTAAACAATAAATTATAATTTTTCATAAATTTAAATTTAAAACTATTTTTAAAATAAACAGAAGGCAGTTTTAAAAATCATACACGTGTATAATTTTATAACAAAGTATAAATATTAAAAATAATGGAAGCCGTAACATTAAAAAGAAAATATCGTATTTCTTTTACATAAAACATAAAAAAATTTTGATAATTGTTGCATACATGTATAGTTTTAGAGCAAAGTAGAAATACTTTTTTTTTTAAAAAAAAATTGAAACTGTAATATTTAAATTTTTTTTTGTATTTCTTTACAGAGTCTCAATTTGCTTCTTGATATAAAACATCATTTTTTTCATAACAAAATAATATCTAATTTTAGATAATGATCAAGTTACTAATCTTCTAAGAATTATTTATGATTTAATATTTTGAAGTTCTTTTAGTAAAAACTGTCAGTTTTCAAAAAAAAAAAAGAAATTTATATATTTTTTTATAAAAACTGCCATTTGACAAAATTTGATTAAAAAACAGTGAGTTGACAAAATTATTTACAGTTTGTTTGTAGAAAAACATTTTTAAAAAATTTAAAGAAATAAATATTAATATTAAATATTTAAAATTTTACATTTCATAAAACACAGTTTTTAATTATTAGTGAAGGTAATAAAATTTAATCTAAAGCATGACATAAAATAGTATACTGAAAATATTAAGAATATATTTATTATCATTTAGATTAACACATAAAGTATATATTAATATTAATTTTAATAAAAGTAAAACTAAACAAGAAAAAGAAATATTAATTGCATGTCGCTTGCCCCTCCATATCCCCACTAACTCACAAGCAAACATGTACGTTCTTATATTAAAAATAATTGAAAAATAGTATACATCTAATTTTTACTATTAGTTTGACTTTTCACCCCTTTTATCTATATAATAATAGAGGTGTCATAAATATTCTCAAATTTTAATTTTTAAAAAATTAAAATTAATATTAAAAATCAAAACTTGAATTATTATTTTAAAATGTAATGATTTAAAATATTATAATTCTGTAATTCTGAAAATTACAAAATGATAAAAGGTCATTGTTTTGATAGTTACAATTTCGATAATGAATTACTCTTTATTTTAAAGACAAACACATGTTCAGCAAAATCTAGGGTTTTAAAACTATCTATAAAACTCCAACTTCTAAAACAATTTAAAAACTTTGAAAAAACCTAAATTAATTTAAAATCTAAAAACTAAATTGGAAAACGTTGAATTTAAATATTTTAACTATTTAAATAAACTAACACCATAATAACCTCTTTTACACACTTTCACATTCCAACCCCCATTACTCATTTTTTCGTATTTTTAGAAACAATTAAAATTAGATTTCCATTTTTATAACTGTTTTTCTTTACTATAAAAAATGTTATTTATCTTTAAAAGAAAATTACAAAATAAAAAAAAATACTTAAGAATTATCATATTTTTATTAAAGAAACTGTGTTTCCAAGTAAATAGGGATTTTAAAAGTTTCCATTGCAATCCTACTTCTAAATAAATTGAAAAGAATTTAAGGTAAAAATAATAATCAAAAGTTGCAATTTAACTAATGAATTAGTTTTTATGTTTTACAAAAAACACGTAAACACGTAAACAAGTAAATAGTGAATTCAAAACTTCCCATTACAATCCTACTAAAAATAATTAAAAAATCTAGTATAAATAACAATTTACGATTTCAGGAGTAACAATTTAAATAATAATTAATTAATATTTATTTTGAAAATTGAAAAACATGTATCCGAGTTAATAGGAAGTTTTAACACTTCCCGTTACGAAACAAATTGTAAAAGTTTCAAAGTGACTAAAAAAAAATAGACAATTTGAAAAGTTACAATTTTAAAAATGAGTTTTTTTTTTAAATATAAAATGATTAGATAAGTTAGTTATTATTCAAAAAATATAAAATGAAATATTACATAATCAAGAATTATCCTATATATATATATATATATATATATATATATATATATATATATATATATATATATATATATATATATATATATATATATATATATATATAATGTTTCCAAGTATATTGGGAATTTAAAACTTCCCATTACAATCCTACTTCTAAAAAAATTGAACAAATTTTAAGGTAAAAAAAAAAATAATAATCAAAAGTCACAATTTAAATAATGGATTGATTTATATGTTTTAAAAAAAACATGTTGCCAATAAACTAAAAGTATTTCAAAGTGATAAGAAAAATGATTTGTATAGTTACAATTTTTAAAATGGATTTATCTTTTTAAAAATAAAATAATTAGATTAAATAAGTTACTTATTATTCAAAAAATAGAAGAGAAAAATCTTTTGAAAATTATATTAAGAATATTCTTGCAATATCATAAGGAAAATACTTTTATAAAATATATTGAACATGCCTTCAAAACATAATTATCTATCTTTATCTAATTTTATCATTTATTACAATAATAAATGCATTATCTATTGAAGTCTTTTCTCTTTTCAGAGGATATCTTTATATATATCGTCCTACTTAAATATAATTAATACAATTATACTTAATTTATTTATGTTGAAATAGATCTAAGTCATTTATTGACAAATTATGCAATTTTTTTAGTTTAAAGTTGGTTGATATAATTTCCTTTTTACGATGGTTTTGAGAGTTTATTTAAATTCTATATAATAAAGATGTCTGAATTCTATGATATGTTCTTTATTTTTATAATTTAGTCATGATATTCTAACATAAGTTGAGAATGAACTATATTTAGGCTTCACATAATTATATTTTGATTGATCATAAATTTAGGTCATCATTAGATCACTTAGAGGTATTTTATTGTATGACTAATGTGTATAAAGAAAGTATTGATGTTATCAATATTTTTAGTATTTATTTATGAACAATTTTTTATAAGTTTTATATACTCAAAATTTTTCGCGCATCGCGTGGGCACTTATACTAGTTTTTTAAAATGAAAAAGATATGGTTCTAATCTATTTTAACCTCCTAAAACTAAAAAAAACATTAAAATCATAACTAGATTGTTAATTACTCAATCCTATCACCCCAACTTCACTCCCAAATAATTATTTTAAAAAATTATTTTTCATTAAAAAAATTAAATTGTTTCTACTTCCGTATCTTATCCCCGACCCACTCCACCCCATCCCTAACCCTCACCCGCACCTCTATCACACTCATTTTTTAAATTACAAAATACCAAGAAAAATTCGTCCATCCTACCCGCCCCTTACACCCCCCCCCCCAAACCCTATCATCATTTATTTAAAAAATAAAATTTTCACCCCAAAATTTTTTTTTCACCACCCTACCTAACCCTACCCCCACTCCCACATTTTTTATAAAGAAAAATTAAAAAAAAGTTAATTTTTTTCACACCTAAAGACCGACCCCCCATCCCTACCCCAAAACTTTTTTAATGAAAAATAAGAAAAGTTCTTTTAAAAATTATTTCTCCCCACCCTCCCACTTCCACCCTACTCCCAACACCCAACCTCAATTTCTTTTAAAAGAAAAATTTTAAAAACAAAAAAATAAAAAATAAATAAATTCATCCCCCTCCCCACTTCCACGCTACTTCCCATCCCTTTACCCCTAACCCGACCCCCACCCCCAACCCAAATTTTTTAAGAAAAATAAAGAAATTTCACACGCATAAATTTTTTTTAGTGCTATTAATTTTGTTTTATTATGAGTGGGGATTTATGGGTCTATAAGGATACTCATATTTTACTCATTTTGATACATTTGTATGAATTCTTAAAATAGATCAACCAATATTTATCCATTTAGAAAATATGAGTAATTTATTAAAATGAATATGGGTTAAATGGACTCCTTTCACCTTATATGGGCTAAAATTGCCACCCCTAACACCAATAATAAACATGACAAGACATAATTTAACAATGGCATAATACATAAATTAGAATTTTGACTTGGCTTCAAATCAAATGTTGGACCTCAAACTTTCAAAATGCACAAACAGACAGTCCAACTAATTCATTCTTAGTAATTTAAATATGCGAGTCCTAACTGACATAACGCGTGAAATACACGAAATTTAAGTGTGCCGGTCGTTATTTATTAGGCCCAAAATGGTTAAAAGCAGGTGAAATGAAAATTCGATCTTAATAAATACCCTTAATATATATATATATCTATATTTCAATTGAAAATACCATTTTTCTTCTTCTTTCTATTACTAATCTTCAAGAATTCTTTTCTAGTTTTTGACACGAAATATTTTAAAAAATAAATATTTAATTCTCTTTGGGAGGGTAGGGGGTTGGGGGTGGAGTGAAAAATTAAAATTTTCAAAATTTTAATTTTTTTTGTATGGGGGGTGGGGATTGGAGTTGGGGGTAGGGACGGATGGGGGCTCGAGATGGAGTAGAAAATTAAAACTTAAAAAACTATAATTTTTTATAAATAAATTTTTAACCTTTTTCTGTATGGAGGTGGGGGTAGGGGAGGGGCTGGGGGTGGGGTGGAGGGTAGGAAGCTTGGGGGGCCCAAGGTGGAGTACAAAATTAAAATTAACAAAATTTAAACTTTTTGTAAATTAAATTTTAATATTTTTTTGTAAAGGGGTGGGGTATGGGAGTGCGGCTGGAGGCCTAAGGTGGAGTAAAAAATTTAAATTTTTAATTTTTTTTTGTAAGAATAAATTTTTATTTATTTTTTGTATGGGGAGGGGGTGGGGTGAAGGTGTAGGCTAGGGTTGTGGGGGCTAGGGATGAGGGTCCAAGGTGGAGTAAAAAATCAAAATCTACAAAATTTAAATTTTTTGTAAAATAAATTTATTTTGGTCAATCACAAATGTTTCTTTTATTTTTCTTTTTTTAAAAAAATTATAAATTGGTGGAATAATTTTAATAACGTAGAAGCGCCAAATTAGTCATAGATTACATGTCAGCATATTTACATTTGACGCTATTAGGCTGCTGAATTCGTGTGTTTATTTGTTAAGAACCGGATACTTAAAGTACCTGTTTGTGCAATTTGAAAGTTGGAGATCACACTTGTGATGTTAAGTCAAGTTATAGGGCTAATTTATGTATTAAGCCTTTAATAATTGTAGAGACATCAAGATTTAAAGTCGAAAAACGTCTTTAATGTGAAAAGTTAAAAAGAAGGGTTGGGAGGGGGGGGGGGGGGGATGCTTTATTATAAATATAACTATTTTCATAACTGAACTTTGAACCCACATGACTTCAAATCATGCTCTGGCAGCTGAACAAATACGTAAGGCTCAAATGGAAATGATAAACATAGACATGATTAATTGAAATATCAATCTCCTCTTTATTAGCTACTAGCTTTTAAGAAAGATAAGTAATATCATATATAATAAAGTATCTATTTCTTAATGAGTCCTGCAACAATTTTTGACATTAATACAAGATCAAATTGTTTTCTACTCCTATCTAACATTTCAGGTGTTGTCTTGCTACCAAGTGCATTTTGACAATCACTTACAATTTGAGGACACCTTGAAAGGTCATTATTCAAGCCATTATAATCCTTATTAGCTAATTCTTGGGCAGCACCTTGAAGCACGGTTATCAATAAACCATAACCGGTGTCGCAAACACCGTACAAATCCTTAAGCTCTTTGTCTTTCTCTTTTGCTTTAGCCGCCTCTATGAAGCCACGATTGTTGTTAGCATTTTTTAATGTTTCCTCAATAGCAGCTCGCGTTACTTCTTCAGGAACATATGGATGAGTATGTAAAATTTGTCTGAAAGTATTTAAGCAAAACGGAGGATTTTGCACTTGTCTACATATACCTGTTATTAATGCCTCATCATTGTCACACAAAGAGGTTTGAAAGTTGAAAATAATTGCAATAACTATTAAAGGAAGAAAGTAGGAAGTGAAAAGGGAGGCCATTCTTTAATTTCTTCAATAATTGTTTGCTTTGATTTTTGAAGTGAATGCAGGTAAATATATAGGGGTAACATTAGAGGAAAATAGGAATAAACATAATTTTTTTAAGTTGTTAACCTCTTCAACTTCCAGTCATACTTGTAAAATTTGATAATAATAGTCAAACTTAGAATTTCAAAACATAACTAATCTAGTCAAAGGAATACATACATGGAATTAGGTCAAATATGCAATTCATTGGTATCATTCTAGTCAAAGGGACACATTAAATTCGAGCTATGAACTTGAGAATTTGGAAAAATTAGATAGGGTAGAAAATATCAAATCATAATTATAAAGGGTAGATAATGTTTAAAATAATTAATGCTGATAACTAAGATTTATATTAAATTATAAATATATTTATATTGTATTTATATATTTCAGGGCTCATATACAAATTTCTAATTTTAGTGGGGGATGCTCTTTCTAATTTGGGGATTCATATACGTTTAGCAAATTTGGGGCTCTAAAGCAAATTTGTATTTGTATATACAATCTTTTTGAAAACTCAAATTGTATAAAGGCGAAGTTCAGGGATCTTATGCATATCTCTAAAGAAAATTTGCATTTGTATGTAGAATCTCTTTGAAAGCCAATTTGTATAAATTATTTATGAAAGTTGGTATAGCAACTGAAATCATACCTATAAAACGAAATTAGCCAAACTGTAGCTAAGGAGACTACTGTATTCCATCACTTAGCTAATTATGAAACTTTTTGAGTTTTTTAGTAGCAGATCCATTATCCATAGCCCTTAAAAAAATGATTTATCATGGGTTGAAAGCCCTTTTTTTTGCTATTTCCTTTTTTTTAGAGTTAACTATCAAAGTATACTTGAAATATTTTAATTTTTTGATTCTCATACCATATAATTATTGAGTGAAAAGTTAGAGACAGTTTTCACGAATACTGAACAAAAGAGAAGAGAAAAACAAGAAACACATGCAAAATCTTAGCCGTCGTAAATTTCTTGCACATCAATTTATCGTCACATAGTCTGGTACGGTGGCAATGGCCACCAGATCGACAGGCCAACCCCCTGAGGCAATTGGCCTTGTTAATAGTAGAATAGATAATATGAAAAAATATGCATCACTGTTGAAAGAAGTAGTCCCAGAATTTACGAGTCCAGTCCCAATAGTTGAATATCATATTGGTCCATTAGAGATAAAAAATTGTTGAAGAAACAACAAGATCTTTCTTTTGTCCCTTCCAAGCGATCGTAAAATAAAGAAATGGTTAATATATTTAAGATAATTATGTTTTTATAAAATACCGTCTCAATTCATCCTATTTCATCAGATCTGGGATGTGATATGGTTCCGAAGGATGAACTGGATATGGACAATTTCAACAAGATTTTATTCTTGAACAAAAATCTATTTTTTTGATTTACTTCATCTATTTCATGACCTCAATAGGGAGGATACATGTTACACTACGATTTTGCATCAGAAGAGAAATTTCAAGAAATGACAGATCTATTTACTCTACAATAACCGAGCTGGATCTGGTCTATTATAAGGGATTTGCCTTTTCAATCCCAATGAGGCGAATATCATATTTACATGGAGAACCAAGGATTATCTTGGAGGAAGAAGAAGTAATGCAGATGATACATAAAAAGAATTAATGATATGCTACCATTGGTAAATTCTCTTATGAAATGTTAGAGATCAATGACTTACGGAAGATAATACCACCACAATGTGAACTGTAGGGAGATTATAATATCGGTGTGTTGGGATGCGTCATGTATTGATTCGTGCATCCAATATGGAAGACTGTGTCAAGTTATTATCTAAACTAATTATATACTTGAATCATAGACAATGGTCATATCCCACGAGAACATCAAAGTGGGATCTGATGTTTGATGAAGAGTAGGAAATATCGACAACAATAGCTTGGATATCATTTCTTCGCTTCCTCTGAATATTTTTGTGGAAGAAGCCATATTCTCATTGGCTGCTACAATTGGTAAACCCTTATAAGCGGACATGGTAGTCAACAATCAGACTAGACCCAGCTATGCTAGAGTTAAGGAGAAGTGGATCCTTTAGAAGATTTCTCCCAGAGGATCAATTTTGGGGTAAGGAAGGCATCGAGGGAGATTGCAAAAAAGTGGATAGATATCAAGTGTGACTATTTTCCAAAGTATTGTTCAAATTGTAAGCTGCAAGGACACAATGAACAAGAATGTTATGTTTTGCATCCGGAATTATATAACAAAAAATGAGAGGAGGAGGAGTTAAGTAAGAATAACAAAGAACCACAAAAGGTAAATGGCAAAGTTACATATAAGGAGAATGAGGATGATGATGAAAATTTTCAATATCAAAGGAATAAAAGAATTCATGGTGGAGGAAGACAACAAGATCAAAAAGAGAAGAAACAAGTTTGAATCCTAAAATTACCAATATGATCAAGATTAATACAAAGAACAAATTTGAGGCATTAAATGAAGTGGAGGAGGAGTTCCAAGAAGACATGCCAATAACAAAAGGCACAACAACAAAACAATGGGAGGAGGAGACTTTTGAAGCTCCGATACAATAAGGAGAAACATAATCAATACCAGAAGGGGTTGATAGATGTAACAAGGGAGAAGGACCTAATGAGAAGAAAACAATGGCATCGTGGTATGGAATTCAGAGGTGACAAGATAGAAGGAGCAGAATGGTGAATTATATGGAGAGGAAGAAAATATACCTGAGATATAAGATTTCACGCCAATTCAGAAGTAAAGAATGTAGGAAGACAATGAAGACAAGGACCCGGAGATGAGTATTTAGAGTGCAGGAAAAGTAGGAGATCTATCCTGTCACGCCTCGGGAGTGTACCCTTGGTGTGACCGGCACTTGGAGAACCATTGTTGATTCCCCAAGAGAACCATCTGGCGTTATCGTCACATCATACTTAACAACGGAGAAAATACTCTAATAAAAGACTATGAAGTAAGCTTAATAACCAAGTCTTTATATAAATATTAATTTCCAATGCACAGTAGTTGGAAAAAAATAACAATCAACTTCTTCTACTCAATGTCCATGAAGCCTCTATACTAATCTAGAAGGTGCGAAGACAAGCCCCAGATTACCTCAAATAAAATAATACTAATACTCAAAGAAAGAACAGAAAGGCTCCTCCAGATAGCAAGGAGGGCTCTCCAATTCTGGAAACAAGCTCTGGACTTCAAGGATGCGTGTTGAAGACCTCTATCAACTATATCTACATTATTAAAAATGCAGACCCAACTTGACGTCAGTACATGGAATTACTAGTCTGTAAAATGGCTCAAGAAACAAGTAAAAGTCGGACACCAATCAATTAACCCGACTCAACAATCAACTCAACAATACATGGCTCAATTCAATAAAATATATAGGTTTAAAAATAAAGTTACGCTTTGAAAATGAACTCAATATTAGGCAACTTATTTAAAATGAATATCTCATGTGTTATTTGGGAGTTTCTCTTAACCGACATTACTCCCTCCATCTTAAATTTGGTGATGTACAATGAAGGCGACGTCATTGCCACACTCGGCCAATGCTTGCCAAAGTAAGGGACGATCAACTCTCTCTTGGATCCAAAGTAAATGTCCATCTTTTTGGGACATGAGTCACCCGAATTAACGATACAACTATCCTATGCTGGCAACATAGTTTATGGGTTGGAGTCGTTACCAGCTCATACCTATATTGGTATTCAGTACTCCTCCTAACACTAAAATATGCTCAATTCAATTGACTCTTTAGAGTAACTCCAATCAAGATCAATCCAATCACTCCACAATCAACATTCAAGACTATCAATTATGCATGTTATGAGAATTCATCAAATCATTTAAGACTCTAACTCCTACGGTCATTTAAACTTCAACAAAGTCATGCTCATCACATAAAACACGTAAGATGCCCATTACATAAGTATACACCAGAAATATGCTCCTCATGCTCCGTCATGCTCAAGTTTCTCAACTCAGTTAATGCAACAAGGATTACATGAGATAATGCAATTTAGGTTTCATGAATGTTTCACATAATTTAATACTTCAATTTCTTATAACCAACATTCAACTCTTTAATTTACTCATAAATATGCATGAAAACTCAATACGAATTAAGAATAACTCAAAGATTAAGATTATGGGATTTCTCTGCTCAAATTCCTATACTCTAATTCGTTCATGAGGATGAAAAGGCGCATGAATAAACTCATCCCAACACTCTAGGTAACCTTACATACCTGGATAAAGTTTAATGATTAGTTGGCAATGATTTGATCCATAATTGCTCGAATCCCTAGCTCTTCTCCTCCTCTCCTTAGCCCTAACGTTTTGTAGAATGTTGTATAAAGCTTAGGAATGGGTTTAAAAGCCCTTTTTAAGTCAAAAATGACCTGTATTAGTCATGGGTTAAGTTTAGTAGGGTAGGAAAAAGTCTAGAATGTCCCTAAAAAAACTTAAATATTGTACAGTGCGACGCGAACTTGGACACTTCTAGTGCAACTTTCATAGAATATTTTCCGATCGATTTTCTAATCTCATAGAAAATATTAGAATCACCATTAAGTCCAAATCTGTGATAGGTCCGCGACACGATCCTATCGCGCACTCTTCTAGAATTGTGTCTTTGCTCCAAAAAATTATTTTCTCACATAATATTTGTGATGATCATGATTCTGGTCTCAAATTTACTGAAAAAGCTTGAGAAGATGCGTTATGCAAGCATTCCCTCATCTATGCGTATTTTGATAATTTACCAGGTGTAACATTATCTCCTCCTTAGGATCACTTGTCCTGGAATGAAGAGTGACTATAGTTGGACTCAAGGCACAAATAACACTTATGGACTCTAAAAATCAAGTAATCCAAAACTCACTCATGCAATCCATAAACCAAGCAAATAAACAATCAACAAATCAAATAAATCATCAATCAGACTCCAGGACTCTACCGTTATTTCAAAATCAGAATAGAAGGGGACTCAAAAAATAGGAAAGATTCATTATCGTCAAATCCCTCATCATCCTATGTAGGAACAATCGGGGGTACCTACCTTTCATATCCTACCCATCTTCCCAACATCTTACTCTACAAATTGATTTCTCCACTACACCTTGACAAATGCAATCTCTTTGGTTCTCAACTTGTGAACGTGGCGATCAAGGATTTGATTGGGGATCTCTTCATAGCTCAAGTTGTCCCTCACATCCAATGCTTTCAACAGGCACAAACAACTTCGGGTCTCGCAAACACTTCTTAAGCATAGAAATGTGAAAGGCCGGATAGATGGCCGCTAGCTTTTGTGGTAGCTCCAATTCATAAACTACGTTGCCCATTCTCTTTAGAATTCGTTAGGGACCAATGTACCTCAGACTCAACTTCCCTTTCTTTCCAAATCACATCGTACCCTTCACAGGTGACACTTTCAAATACACCCATTTGTCAACCTCAAATTCTAAGTCTCTTCTTCTAACATCGGTGTAGGATTTCTGCCGACTCTAAGGAGTCTTCAATATCTCTCATATGATCTTCTCTCTCGTATGATCTTTACCTTCTCCATATCTTGGTGAACCAAGTCTGGTCCAATCAACTCTGCCTCACCCATTTCAAACCAACCAATTGGTGATCAACATCTCCCCCATACAGTGCCTCATATTGGGCAATCTGAATACTCAAATGGAAACTGTTATTGTAGGTGACCTTAATCAAAGGCAAATGATCCTATCCAGTCGATTGAACCTACTGTGTACATTTTGGTATACTCACCCCTACAATGTTTCCTCCCTGTAGATCGAGCACTATGATTCCCCCATGGTAGTTTGTCTTATTCTTATGGAGTTCTTCCCCATTTATCCTAGATTACAATGGTGAGACCTAGTGATCAAGTCTCTATTGTACTGTTGAGATTCCCTTTCTAGTTGTAGCTTTGCTCCAGACTTTGTATTTTCTTTTTATGAGACAGTTTGTATCTACTATTTCATTGATTAGAAGCTCTTGTACTCATTCCAGATTTTGGGATTTGAAAGATTAAGTGTTGTGGTTATTTTGTTTTTGTTTACTTTCCTTTAGCAGTGATCCAATTTTTGGTCCTGACATGTTGCGTAAAATAGCCATATTTTGAGTCAAAGAAGACAAGAAATACTAGAACAAATGGATAGAAGCTATAACACATCAATTAGAGGTGACAAAAGGTTAGATTGGATCAGATCTAGATGAATTGAATATAGATTGAGCCAAAATAGATAGGATCATAATCCATTCATATCAAATATGGGTAAATATGAATTTGATCAAATATCGTTTGGGTAAAATGGTTCCAATCCACTTTAATCTCTTAAAAGCTAAAAAAATATTAAATCAAAACTAGATTGTTAATGTTCAAATCTCAGATCTTCAACCAAGCGCCTGTTGAGGATCTTTAATACTTGCCTTTACATCATAAAATGATACAGTCCAAAAGGGATATCAGTACTTGGAATGTACTGGTATGTAAAATAGTCGAGTGAAATAGAAACAAGTAGAATAATATGGGAACAACATCAACTTAAAGTAATCATCAAATAACATCAAAGCGTCAAATGTCTATCTATGCAAGAATAAAGAGTAGACAAGTGAAAGGCCCCGGATCATTGACGTCACTTGAGGTCCACAAAACTTGCCCAGAAAATTTTGCCGGGCATTACCTCATGGAGAGCCTACACGGCCCATGTGAAGCCACATGGTCCGTGTGGCCTCCCGTGGAGTGACATCCAGGAGAGTGGAGGGTAAACGGGCCTCCACACGGTCCATGTAAGGCTACACGGTCCGTGTGGCCTTTCGTAAGGTACCCTGCAAAGAACCACCTTCACACAGACCAAGTCACGGCCCGTGTGACTTTAGACGGTCCATGTGGTCCTCCGTCTAGGCTCGGTGTGGAGAGTCACCTGTATACGGACGGAGTCACGGTCGGTGTGACCCCAGGTGTTCCGTTTACTTGTCGTATTAGGATACTTAGTCCGGAAAATCTCGCCTCTGAAAAATTGAAGTCTAGCGCCACGACACAGTAAATGGTCCGTGTGACACTACACGGACCATATACCCGACCGTTTTCCCTAGAGGGACCAATTTCAGGTCCATTTCATTAGTGGCATTTTTGAAATATTAGGTATCCCAAACGTGAATCTTGTCTTTTCCCACCCCTCCTGAGCTCCCTATATAAGTTGATCACTCCCATTTTCAGCCATTTTACTTTATTTCTCTCACCCTCTCTAAG
Source organism: Solanum rostratum (assembly GCA_029948455.1). Classification (NCBI taxonomy): domain Eukaryota; kingdom Viridiplantae; phylum Streptophyta; class Magnoliopsida; order Solanales; family Solanaceae; genus Solanum; species Solanum rostratum. The sequence goes on along the minus strand of CM057053.1, from coordinate 6,363,941 downwards.
ATTCCACTCATTCAAGCTCTCCAACATTCTCTCTAGGATCATTTAAGCTAAGGCTGTCAACTTGAAGTCCATTCCTCTTAGTGTTGTCTTCAACCAGGTATGTGGGTTTTGATTCTTGATCTCTTTCAACCAAGAAGACCCCAAGTTCCTTTAAAACTATTTTATGAAATTGTCTACTTAAAAATGTGAATTTTGACTACTTGATCTTGGTAACTTTGAACAATGCATGTGATGTATATTATTATGAATTTTAAGTTTTGTTAAGTTCCTTTATGATGAACCATCTTGAATTATGAAACTATGAACATGCAAGTCTTTTAAAGATGATACCATGCATGGGTGATCTATACTACATTTTCATATGAATTTTTATTATGGATTTCCTAGTTTTACATTATATTGCTATGTTTTAGATATACTCTACATTACCTATGTCATCCCTACATTGTGCATTGCATCATACTCATGACATTGATACATGGAAATCTTGGAAATGTGGGATTAAGCCCAATTTCATTTTAAAAGGGGAATTATGATATGAATTTTGGTAAGGCATGGGATATGACAAGAAGGTGATCACCGGTATGTCTATGATTATGGCTTTCGGAACATCTTAGGTATTTACACCACCTTGTGTCTTGGCTCTTTGAGAATCTTGGGTGCTTGCACCATCTTGTACTTGTAGATGAGCTATTCCTTGCATGAATCATGTGATCTTGACCTTGTGATTTGGCAATTGAGCCTACTTGTGCATTTAACGTTGAAATGGACATTCGACTCTCTTGAAAGCATATGTGTGTGTGTGTGTGTATATATATATATATATATATTTTGACTTAGCACCGATTGATTGGGGGCGTCAGGGATATCCCCAAGGTCCCTCCCCCTTTCCTTGAACTATGTGCCAGCATAGGGATGGATATTATTCGTCTACTTATTTATGATATGACATGTCTTGATATGATTCTTGTAAATCCTTCCGAATGGGGGTCCCGTAAGAAAGGTGACCATCCACTGAAATGGGGTTGGCCATAAGGTGTGATGTAGATTACCTTTGGAAAGTAATCTTCTCCCTACCGGTGGGGGGTCCCAATCGGTCCAATTCATGTAATAGCTCGCATGGATTTGGTTTGTCGGTTATAGTCCATCCCCGTTATATAGGAGCATTATCGCATTGCACGCATCACGCATTCCATGACATCTTGTATACTAAATTCCGTTGCTTATATGATCCTTGTATATTATGTGCCCTTGTCATCTAACATTGATATGCAGGTTTGGTAAGTCATATGCATTGCATGCCCGCATATTTAGTACATTCAAACGTACTAACGCATACTCTATGCCTACATGCTTTTACCATATAGGGACCGAGCAGTTTGAGTACTAGTCGCTGGACGAATAGTCCTCCTTGAAGATATTTTTGCAGTGAGCCCCATCTTCTAATGGCGAGCTTTGTTCTTATGCTTCTTATGTATATTATTTTGTTGAAGGTGAGCCCAGAACTTGTCGTGGCCCCCATTCCTTACCTAGAGGCATGTGTTGGGTGTTTTGTACGAACCTTGTCATTTTGCTCCATGAATCAGAAATCCTCCTTTTGGGACTTAAATTTCCGTTATTTAATTTACTTATCTTTAAAGACTCTTGAACCAAGCTTCGTAGATTCCTTTTTGGAAATTTCGAGGCTTGTTTGGGGACTCTCGGGTCCCCATTCGCCGTGTCACATCAAGGCCCCAACCCCAGGTCGTGACAACAAGTGACCCATCAACAACTCAAACTCATCAATCATCTCAGACTCATCTCAAAGGAGCTCAGCTCCTCTCATCTCATCTCATCTCGACTCAGAGTACTCAAGATAGGAAATTTTCGGGAGTTTCTATTATCCGACAACAATCACTTATGAGCTAGTGATTGTACTACAATCTCACTGATGTTGCCACAACCGTTCCAAACTTGCCAAGTACGGAACGCTCCGAAACCACATCAGCTCACCCAATATGGAGTCAATACTCAACAGGTCCGCTATTGCTTTCAGGGACTAAGGGAACCATAATATATGTGATGGTCCTAAGCCTCACCTACGTTTGGTGACATAGTTAATGAGTTCAAGTGGGACTCACTCTTACCCATTTCAATGTTCGATACTTCTCCAGTGACTCAATGCTCATAAAACCTCAATCTCAACCAGTCTCATAGGGACCCGAACCCTGTCATCGATCGGTATCTCACAGGGACTCGAACCCCATCGTTATTCAACTCATAGGGACTTTAACCGTTTCATCAATCAACCTCATCAATGACTCAAAATTAGAACAATCATTGGGAATCAATCGAATAGACACATCGTAGAGTTCATTTATAGGGACTCATAAGGCAATCAAAATCTATCGACTCATCATTATTTTCTCATCACGATTAAGAATCTCAACTCAAGGCTCTAGACTCAATTCTCAAGTTCATTATAAGGACCCAGATTTTTTTTCGAGTGGCGTTTCCTAAATGTCTTGAAATTTTCCCAAGTGAACTGCCAGGAATCACTCCATGGAGGGCCTACACGGGCCGTTTGAAGCCACACAGACCATGTGGCCTCCTATGAAAGGATACTTGGTCCTGTTCATGGTTGGGACAACTTTGAGATGGAGGGAAATTTGGCCAAGTGAGGGCACACGGCCACTCCCGGTCTGTGTGATGTGTCACGGGCCATGTGGCTTTCCGTGTGACTCCCTATGTAAAATTATTCTAAGTATAGAAGTATCATCTCATAACTTTGTCCTGCGAAAATTATTTTAAGTACCTCTACACGGTCGACGTCACGGCTCGTGTGGAGCCACACGGACCATGTAGTTGTCCGTGTGGAAACCCTTAGCTTTGTGTGAATTTCCCCTCTGAAGTTTCTAAGTGTTAGGTCACGGCCACTGTTCACGGTCCATGTGACGTTTCACAGACCGTGTAGACCTGATGGTTCCAGTTTAGGTCTGTTTCAATAATGGTGATTATGTAATTTCAGCTTATTTTAATTATGAATTATGACCTTTTACCTTTCCTAAACCCCTAATTCAGCTGAAACCCCTCTCTTCTTAATTCGTTCTCCTAAAACCTTCTATCTCTCATAAGATCACCTCCCCATTCCTCTCTACTCTTTTCTCTCAAGGATCAAAACTAGGGTTTCATTGGAGTCCAGTTCAAGCCTAATTCATCCTCAAATTTAGCTCCTCAATCAAGGTATGTGGGATTGATTCTTGGCCTCTTTCAACCAAGAAGACCCAAAGATCTTTCAACCTATTTCATGAATTTAGTTTACTTTAAATATGAGATTTCATTATTTGATTTTATTAAATCTAATTAGTGTATGGGTTGTATTTTACCTATGATTTCAATTCATTTTGATTACTAATATGATGATATACATTGAGTTATAAAGTATGAACATGCATATCCTCTTTAAAGTTAATTTATGCATGGGTGACCTATACTACGATTTACATGAGGATTTAATTATGGATTTACTCAATTTTATATTATGATATTGATTTTAAACTTGAATTTATGTTAACCATGCTATCCTCACATCATGCATGGCATTGCATTCATGAACATTGAGATATGGAGAGAAATTGAACAATAGTTGGAAAAAAATAACAATCAACTTCCTCTACTCAATGTCCATGAAGTCTCTATACTGATCTAGAAGGTGAAAAGACAAGTCCCGAACTACCTCAAACGAAAAAATACTAATACTCAAAGAAAGAAAAGAAAGGCTCCTCCCGATAGCAAGGAGAGCTCTCCAAGTCTAGAAAAAAGCTCTGGACTTCAACGAAGCGTGTTGAAGACCTCTATCACCGATATCTGCATCATCAAAGATGCAGACCCAACTAGACGTCAGTATATGGAATATACCGATATGTAAAATGGTTCAAGAAACAAGTAAAGCTTGGACACCAATCAATCAATCGGACTCAACAATACATGGCTCAATTCAATAAAATATGCAGGTTTAAAAATAAAGAGATCAATGTCCATCTTTTTGGGACATGAGCCGCCCGAATTAACGACACAACTATTCTATGCTGGCAACGTAGTTTATGGGCTGGAGTCGTTACCAACTCATGCCCCCAACCTTAAATTTTTTAAAGATAAACTTTAAAAATTCATAATAAAAGAATTGCCCCCCTCCCCATTTCGACCCTACTTCCCATCCCTTTACCCTTATCCTGACCCCCAACCCCAAATTTATTTAAGAAAAATAAAACAAATTTCACACTTACTCATTTTGATCATATTTCTGTGAGCTTTTAAAATAGATCAGCCCATATTTACCTATTTAGAAAATATGAGTAATTCATTAAAATGAATATGGGTTAAATGACTCCTTTCACCTTATATGGGCTAAAATTGCCCCCCCCCCCCCCCCCAAGCACCAATAATAAGCATGACAAGACATAATTTATTAATGACATAATACATAAATTGGGCTTTTTACTTGACTTCAAATCACAAGTTGAACACTAAACTTTCGAAATGCACAAGCAGGACTCCAACTAACTCATTCTTAATCATTTAAACATGTGAGTCCTAGCTGGCATAACGCGTGAAATATACGAAATTTAAGTGCGTTAGTAAATTTTTTAGGCCCAAAATGGTTAAAAAGCAGGTGAAATGACAATCCTACCCATAATAAATACATTTTATGTATATACACTTTATATGCATACATACATACATACATACATATCCTTATATTTCAATTGAAAATACCATTTTTCTTCTTCTTACTATTACTAACTTTCAAGAATTGTTTTTCTAGTTTTTGACATTAAAATATTTCATAATTTGAAATTTTTTTAAATTATATATTTAAATTATTTTTTTTGGGAGGTGAAGGGGAGGGGTAGGGGTTAAGGGTGGGGTGGAGTAAAAAATTCAATTTTTCAAAATTTGAAATTTTTGTAAAAAACAATTTTTTTAAAAAAATTAAAATTTTTAATTTTTTATAAAAATGAATTTTTAATCTTTTTCTATATGGGGTAGGGGTGGGGCTGTGATGGGGCCAGGGTGGAGGGTGGGGGCATGGAGGCCCGAATGGAGTAAAAATTAAAATAAAAAAAAATTGCATTTTTTGTAAATTAATTTTATTTTTTGTATAGGGGTGGGGTTGGGGGTATGAGGGCCCAAGGTGGAGTAACAAATTAAAATTTTCAAAATTTAATTTTTTTGTAAAAATAAATTTATTTTGGCTAATCACAAATGTTTCTTTTATTTTTTAAAAAAATCATAAATATATGGAATAATTTTAATAACGTGGTAGCACCAAATTGGCCATAAATTACAGGTCAGCGCATTTGCATTTCACGCAGTTAGGCTGCTGAATTTGTGTATTTATTTGTTTAAGAACTGAATACTTAAAGTGCTTGTTTGTGCAATTTGAAAGTTGGAGATCACACTTGCGATGTTAAGTCAAGTTATAGGGCTAATTTATGTATTAAGCCTTTAATAATTGTAGAGACATCAAGATTTAAAGTCGAAAAACGTCTTTAATGTGAAAAGTTTTTTTAAAGGGCCGTGGTGGTGGGGGGGTGGGGATGCTTTATTATAAATATAACTATTTTCATAACTAACTTTGAATCCACATGACTTCAAATCATGCTCTGGCAACTGAACAAATATGTAAAGACTCAAATGGAAATGATAAACAGACATGATTTATTGAAATATCAATCTCCTCTTTATTAGCTACTAGCTTTTAAGAAAGATAAGTAATATCATATATAAGAAAGTATCTATTTCTTAATGAGTCCTGCAGCAATTTTTGACATCAATACAAGATCAAATTGTTTTCTACTCCTATCTAACATTTCAGGTGTTGTCTTGCTACCAAGTGCATTTTGACAATCACTTACAATTTGAGGACACCTTGAAAGGTCATTATTCAAGCCATTATAATCCTTCTTAGCTAATTCTTGGGCAGCACCTTGAAGCACGGTTATCAATAAATCATAACCGGTGTCACAAACACCGTACAAGTCCTGAAGCTCTTTGTCTTTCTCTTTTGCTTTAGCTGCCTCTATGAAGCCATGATTGTTGTTAGCATTTTTTAATGTTTCCTCAATAGCAGCTCGTGTTACTTCTTCAGGAACATATGGATGAGTATGTAAAATTTGTCTGAAAGTATTTAAGCAAAACGGAGGATTTTGAACTTGTCTACATATACCTGTTATTAATGCTTCATCATTGTCACACAAAGAGGTTTGAAAGTTGAAAATGTTTGCAATAACTATTAAAGGAAGAAAGTAGGAAGAAAAAAGGGAGGCCATTTTTTAATTTCTTCAATAATTGTTGCTCTGATTTTTGAAGTAAATGCAAGTAAATATATGGGGGTGACATTAGAGCAAAATAGGAATAAACATAAATTTTTTAAGTTGTTTATTTCTTCAACTTCCAGTCATACTTGTAAAATTTCATAATAATAGTCAAACTTGAAATTTCAAAACATAACTAATCTAGTCAAAGGAGCATACATGGAATTAGGTCAAACATGTAATTCATTGGTATCATCCTAGTCAAACAGACACATGAAATTTGGGCTATGAACTTGAGAATTTGGAAAAATTAGATTGGGTAGAAAATATCAAATCATAATTATAAAGCATAGCTAATGTTTAAAATAATTATTGCTCATAACTAAGATTTAGATTAAATTATAAATATATTTATTTTGTATTTATATAAATCAGGGCTCATATAGGAATTTCTAATTTGAGGGGGGGATGCTCTTTCTAATTTGTGGATTCATATACATTTAGCAAATTTGGGGCTCTAAAGCAAATTTGTATTTGTATATACAATATTTTTGAGAACTCGAATTGTATATAGAGAAGTTCAGGGATCTTATGCAAATTTCTATAGAAAACTTGTATTTGTATATACAATCTCTTTGAAAGCCAATTCGTATAAATTGTTAATGAAAGTTGGTATAGCAACTGAAATCATACCTATAAAACGAACTTAGCTAAACTGTAGCTAAGGAGACTCTATTGTATTCCATCACTTAGCTATTTATTAAAGTTTTTCAGTTTTTTAGTAGCAAATCCATTTAAGAACAGACTTTTGTATCCATAGCCCTTCAAGAAAAATGACTTAATAAGGGTTGAAAGCCTCTTTTTTTTCTCTTTCATTTTTTTTAAAGAGTTAACTGTCAAAGTATACTTGAAATATTTTAATTTTTTGATTCTCATACCAAATAATTATTAAGTGAAAAGTTAAGACACAGTTTTCACGAATACTAAATAAAAGAGAAGAGAAAAACAAGAAACACTCACAAAATCTTAGCCGTCGAAAATTTCTTGCACATCAATTTATCGTCACATAGCCTGGTACGGTGGCAATGGTGTCACGACCCAGGGTTAGGGCCTAGATGTGACACAGCGAATAGAGACTCGAGAGTCCCCAAACAAGCCTCAATTGTCAGTATCCACATCACAGTTCGAAATAGCATCTAAACACATATAACTAAATAGCAGAAATCGAGTCCCAGGAATCAATTTATTGATAGATAAGCAATACGACAGTCAGAATAGTCTTGTCTAAGAAAGATTCGAAGAGTGCCCAACATTGCCTCTAGTCAAGGAACGGGGGCCAGGACAAGTTCCGGGCTCACCCTCAACAATAGAACATCTATAATAACGATAAGAAATAACTAGCTCTCCCTTGGAAGACGGGGCTCACTGCAAAATCTTTAAGAACGGACTATTCGTCCAGTGGTTGGTACCCAAATTGCTTGGTCCCTACATGGTAAAATCATGTAGGCATAGAGTATGCATTAGTACATTTGTGCAAGCATGCAATGCGTATAACTTACCGAACCTGCATACCAATGTTAAGTGACAAAGGCACATAATATACAAGGATCATATAAGCAATGGAATTCAGTATACAAGATGCCATGAAATTCATGATGCGTGCAATGCGATAATGCTCCTATATAACGGGGATGGACTATAACTGACAAACCAAATTCATGCAAGCTATTACATGAATTAGATCGATTTGGACTTCCCACCGGTAGGAAGAAGATTACTTGCCAAAGGTAATCTACATCACACCTTACGACCACGCTTTTCAGTGGATGGTCACCTTCCTTACGACATGCTTTTCGGAAGGATTTACAAGAATCATATCAAACATGTCATAGCATAAGAAAGATAGACGAATATCATTCGTCCCTATATTGGCACATAGTTCAAGGAAAGAGGGAGGGCCCCTAATCCATCGGTGCTAAGTCAACAACATCTCACATGAATACTTATATATAGGTGTATACGTGCTTTCAAGAGAGTCAAGTACCCATTTTAAAATGTTCAATGCACATTTAGGCTCAATGCCAAATCACATGATCATAATCATAATGCTCATGCAAGGATTAACTCATCTACATATACAAGGTGGTGCAAGCACCCAAAATGCTCAAAGAGTCATAATCATAGACATACCCGTGATCACCTTCTTGTCATAACTAATGTCTTATCAAAACCATTTCATAATCATTTCATAAAACATAACTGGGTTTAACCCACTTCATAATTTCCATATAAACTGATGCTCATGAATGCAATGCAATGCACGATATAGGAATGGCATGGGTAATGTAGAGTAAATCTAAAATCAGCAATATAGTATGAAATCTAGAAAATCCACAATAAAATTCATATGAAAATCGTAGTATAGGTCACCCATGCATAAAACCATCTTTAAGGGGATATGCATGTTCATAATTGCATAACTCAATGTGATTTATCTTAATAGAGCTTAAAATCCTGAATAATATACAGCCCATGTATTGATCGAAGTTAATAAAATCAAATAGTAAAAAACCACATTTAAGGTGATTAAAATTTCATGAAATCAATTGAAAAGAATTTTGGGTCTTCTTGGTTGAAAGAGACCAAGAATCAATCCCACATACTTGACTTGAAGAGTAGAAATCGGACTTGGACTGACCCCAATTGGAACTCTAGCTTGAAACCTTGAAAGAGGAGTTAAGGGGAATGGAGAAGTGACTTTAAGAGGAGTAGAGTGATCTAGGTGGAAGAGTGAAGAGGGGAGGGGTTTTCAGGTGAATTTAAGGGATTAAGATAGGTAAAAAGTCGTGATTCATGTTTAAAACAACTGAAATTTCATAAATGCCATCAATGAAACGGACCTGAATTTGGTCCTTCTAGGTCATACAGTTCGTTACACGGTCCGCGTAGCATCACACGGACCGTGAATAGTGCCGTGGCCCAGGACTTAGAACTTGCAGAAGTAAAATTTCACCGAACTAAGTAGCACCACACGGACAAGTTCACGGACCATCTGATGTCACACGGGCCATGACATAGTCCATGTAAAGGTAACATTCTCCATATAGTAAGCCAAACGAAAGGCCACACGGACCGTGTGGCATCACACAGACCATGTGAAGGTTCGTGTACCTTCACTTGGAAATTTTTCCACGTCCCAAGTTTGCCCCAATGAGGAACTGATCAAGTGTCACTCCACGGGAGGCCATACGAACCGTGTGGCTCTATACGGGCCGTGTAGGCTCCTCCATGAAGTGATATCTGGTAGTTTTCCTGGGGAAAATTTCAGGACCTCAAGGTAATTCTAGTGAGAGAAAAAATTGGGTCTTAACAAATGGCCACGAGATCGACAGGCCAACCTCCTAAGGCAATTGGCCTGGTTAATATTAGAATAGATACTATGAAAATTTATGCATCACTGTTGAAAGAAGCATTCCTAGAACTTACGAGTCCAATCCCAATGAGGCGAATATCATATTGGTCCACTAGAGATCGAAAATTGTTGAAGAAACATTAAGATCTTTCTTTTGTTCCTTCCGACGATCAGAAAATAAAAAATTGGTTACTATATTTAGATAATTACGTCTTTACAAAATACCCTCTCAATTCATCCTATTTCATTAGATCCGGGATGTGATATGGTTTCGAAGGATGAACCTGATATGCACAGTTCTAATAAGATTTCATTCTTGAGTAAAAATCCATTTTGTGATTTTCTTCATCTTTTTCATAACCAGAACAGTGGAGGATACACGTAACACTATGATTTTGCATCAGAAGAGAAATTGCAAGAAATGACTGATCTATTCACTCTATTAATAACCAAGGCATATCTGATGTATCATAAGGGATTTACCTTTTCAATCCCAATGAGGCAAATATCATATTTACATGGCGAACCAAGGATTATCTGGGAGGAAGCAGAAGTAATGCAGTTGATACATAAAGAAAATTTACAATATGCTATCGTTGGTAAATTCTCTTATGAAATGTTAAAGATCAAGGACTTACGGATGATAATACCAGCACAATGTGAGCTGAAGGTAGATTATAATATCGGTGAGTTGGGTATGCGTCATGTATTGATTTGTGCATCCAATATGGAAGACTATGTCAAGTTATTATCTAAAATAATCATGATACTCATGGATAAGAATTGCTCATTCAAATATACAAGATGGTGCAAGGACCCAAAAATGCTCAAAGAGCCATAACCATAGACATTTATGTAATCACATTCGTCTCATAACCAAAACCTTATCAAAATCATATCATAAAATATAATTGGGCTTAACCCGCTTCATAATTTCCATAAAATTCACAAGCTTGAAGCCCTCAAGAGCTCTTTAAAGGAGACTTAAGAGTGACTTGAGAGAATTTAAAAAATATGAGGAGTGATTTGAGTATTGGGAATAGGGTTTAAGTTATTAGGGAGCCCTTAGATAGCATAGGAAGTCTTAAAACACCATTAGGATGAACCAAATTTTCAAAAACGTCATTAATGAAATGGATGGAAAAATTGCACGGCGTTGCTTCACTAGAGGGCTACACAGCTCGTGTGATGTCACATAGTCCGTGACATGGAATGTACCCAAACACTTAGAAAAAAATTTTGTGATCAAGCTACGAGATGGTGATTTCATACTTAGAAAAATTTTCACGTTAGAAGCCTTACGTCTCACCATACTGCCCGTGAGCCTCCACACGGCCCGTGAAGGTGGCCATGTGACCTCACTTAGCCTCAATTCTTGGTGTTCCAAGCTCAAGACCATCACACAGTCCGTGAAGTGTCACACGGCCCATGTGGGGTCCAAGTCTAACGTGCCTTAGTCTAAAACTCCACGCCAAGGCCACGCACCAAGAATTAAGGCCAAGTGTCACTCTACTAGAGGCCACACGGGCCGTGTGACCTCACACTGACTGTGTAGTCTCCCTTGAGATGATACTTGGTCCTATTCTTGCAAAAACGATGTTTTCAAGTTCCGATGAAGTCATACAAAGTCCAAGTCCTTACACTTATAGTGACCCTTAGCCTTGTGTCAGGTGTTAGAGCTTAATCATGGAGTTTTGAATTAAGGCATGCCACATTTGGACCCCACATGGGTCGTGTGAGGCCTCATGGACTGTGTGGAGGGTCGTGTGGTAGCCTTAGTCTTGAAATCCCATAGCTTTGGGACCAAGTAAGGTGGCACGACCAAATATACGGTCCATACAAGATGGTACAGTCTGTATGGCCTCCTGTATGGCTTCCTAAGTGAAATTTTTTTAAGCATGGAATCATCATCTCAGAACTTTGTCGTGGAAAAAATATTCTAAGAAAGGTGGGACGGAGGGGCCACACAGACCGTGTGGCTTGGTACGGCTTGTACCACCCTCTGTATAGATGACTTCGTTGAAAAATTCTAAGTATGGGATAACCGTTTCGGACCTTCATCAAGTGAAATTTTTCCAAAGTGTTTGATCATGAACATGTATACGGTCTATATAACATGTCACGGACCGTATGGTCCTCCATGAGACTAAAATCTCATTTTTTTTCAACTCGTTTCATTAATGGCATTTTCATAAGTATGGTTTATCCTAAGGGTATTTTGTGACCTTCTATGCTACCTAAGGACTTTCAAATGACCTATACTTTATTCCGTCATTCAAATTTATTTCCTCACACTTAGAATTATATTGAACCCTCTTAAGAACACTCTCTCTTAGGAATCTAAGCTTGGGAATCAAAGGAAGGCTCATTCTTCTTCAAATTTCTTCTTGAAACTTCTTCATTAGCTAAGGTATGTGGGTTTGATTCTTGGTCTCTTTCAACCAAGAAGACCAAAACTCTTTTATAGTGATTTTCATGAATTTTAGCTTACTTTAAATGTGGGTTTTCAATATTATTGTTGAGTAAATTCAATTGATGTATGGGCTATATTAATTGATTGATTATAAAGTGAATTAAGCCTTAATATGATGAATTGCATTGAAGTTAGAAGTCATGAATCATGTTCGCTTTAAAGCTTGATTTGTGCATTGGTAATCTATATTATATTTCAAATATGAATTTTACTTATGTTTTTACTTGAATTTCATAATGTATTGTTGATTTTAGTTTGAATCTCTATTATTCATGCTAATCTCATCTCATTCATGGAATATGCATACATGCTATGGTTTTTATGAAGTGGGTTAAGCCCAATTATGTCTATGTATATGATTTTGATAAGATACTATTTATAACAAGAATGTGATCACACAAATGTCTATGATTATGGCTTTTTGAGCAATCATAGGTGTTTATACCACTATGTTCAAGGGAGCATTGATTTGAGATTTGAGGCAGGGTGGGCTATCCCCAAGGGTCCATACTAATCTCTCAAGAAGGTGCTCTAAAGGAGTTATTCCTATGCATGAAAGTATTACATGAAGAATGTTTAGCCTTTAAGCCTAAGTATGCATTGTTAAGTTTTGAAAGTCTTAGTCTCTTTACAAGCACACGCCTCCCCCCCCCCCACACACACAGATATATGTATGTATGTATGTATGTATTCTAGTGGGATGACGACCGAGTACCGATGGGATCAGAGGCAGGGTGGGCTATCCGCAAGGGTCCATACTCCTTTCTCTTGAACTATGTACTTAACATAGGTATGATTATGCCCTTTGTGGTTGATGAATGATTATGAATCTACCTTTGGCAAGTCGGATACCTATTTATCCATTGTGGGGTAGACGATGGAGTTCCAAGTTATAACTCACTTGGTCTCATGTTGGTTACAGTCCCATCCTTAATATATGTGAAGTATTTTAGCATTCATGCATCATGTACCTCATGGCATATTGATATACTATTCCCTTTTTATATGATTCTTTCTAAATATGTGCCCTTTTTATCTAACATTGAAATGCAAGTTTAATGAGTCCATATGCATTCCATGCCCGCATACTTAGTACATTCAAATGTACTAACACATACTTTTGCCTACATAATCTAACATGTAGGGACCGAGGACTACATTCATCCACTGTATGACATTTATCTTGGATCTTGAGATTTTCTTGTTGTGGTGAGTCTTATCTTCCAAGGACAAACCACTATTCATCTACCTATGGTGTTTTACTTACATTATTTACTTTGAGAGTAAGCCCGGGGTATGTCTTGGCCCCCGTCCTATCTTATGACTAGAGGTATTATTGGACATCTTGTAAACCTTTTCTACGTTTATATGTTAAGTGTTGTATTTGGAGATTTTGCTTATGGATATGGCTACCTATTAGTTATTGTCATGTGGATTGGCTATGAGTATCCTGATATGATTATGTTTTATGATGTGAAAGATCCTAAGTTCCCTTTCCCTATGACATCCCCATGGCGTGAGTCTTACTTCCCATCCTTTAGAATTATGTGTTTACTATTTGAATATGGTTTCGAACTGATGATGTAAATTTGGATACCATGAGGCTTGTTTGAGGACTCTCGGGTTCCCATTCGCCATGTCACTCCTAGACCCTAGGTTTGGGTCGTGACAAGCTTGGTATCAAAGCACTAGGTTTGCAAATGATCCTTGGAGTCCAACATGCGGCATCAAGTAGAGTCTTATTCATGGGTGTGAAGTGCACCGCGCCTATGAGTGGAGGCTATGATGACGTTTTAGGAATTGTCTCACTTTTTCATGTCTTATGTCGTGCTATAGATCATATGTTTGGGTTCCTTATCTTGATGTTGTCTTTGCTTCATTACAGAAGATGCCTCGAGGAAGAGCTTCCCTACCAAGAGCGGCCCCGGCTAATGAGGGTCAAGCACCTCAAGGGCCTATGGAAGACCCTATCTCTAATGGTGAATTCCGTACAGCCTTTGTTATGCTTTCCAGGTGTAACTTCTCAGACTAGGCAGGTTAATCCTCCTCGGGATTCCACCCCGGCTTCTAGGGTGAGAGATTTCACCCAGATGAATCCTCCGGAGTTTTATGGGTCAAAGGCTGACGAGGATGCTCAAGAGTTCATTGATGATCTCACTAAGGTGTTGATTGTTATAAAGGTCACTTCCGAGGAAAAATCTGAGTTGGCTACTTATCAGTTGAAAGATGTGGCTCAAGTGTGGTACACCGAATGGTCAATGGAGAGGCTTTGTGGTAATGTTGTTTATTGGGAAGAGTTCAAGTTGGCATTTCTGGATCATTTCTTCCCACTTGAGCTTAGGAAAGCCAAGATGACTAAGCTTATCAACCTCAAACAGGGTGGTATGAGTGTGAGGGACTATGCCCTCAAGTTCACTAAGTTCACTAAATTCTCTAATTATGCTCTTATGCTCATGGCGAATCTCCGTGCAAGAATGCACAAGTTCATTTCTGGTATCTCTAATCTGATTGTGAAGGAATATCGTACGACTATGCTTATTCGGGATATGGACATATTCAGGCTCATGGTATATGCTGAACAGATTGAAGGGGAAAAGCTCAAGGAGAAAAGGGTGCATGATCCTAAGAGGGCCAGTTATGATGGTGGATTTTCAACTCCAAGGGTGGTGGTTATAGTCGCTTCCAACAGGTCCAAGGCTCTAATGCGCGGGTTGCTAATGCCAGGGTGCCTCCTCCCAAGTCACATGTCAAGGGTGGGGCATTACCTCCCCAATGTGACAAATGTGGGTTGATCCACTCCGGAAAGTGCTTATGGGGTTCGGGTGCTTGCTATGGGTATGGTGAGATGGGCCACAAGCTTGTTGATTGCTCAAAGGCACCGAAAAAGGGTCAAGGTAATCCAACCCAACCAAGAGCTCTACCAGGTGGTGCCCTAAAAAACAATAGGTTTTATGCTTTGCACGCCCGATAGGAGGTGGAGGAAGCTTCGGATATTGTGACCAGTATGTAGAAAGTCTTTGATTTTGATGTTTATTCTTTTCTTGATCCAGGTGTCAATTTATCTTTTGTGACTCCTCTGTTGGCTGTTAAGTTTGGTTTGAGTCCCGAAATTTTAAGAGAACCTTTTTGGGTCCATACTCCCGTGGGTGAATCTGTTGTTGCTCATAGGGTTTATCGGGGTTGTCCTATTTCTGTGTCTCTTAAGGTCTTTCCATGTGATCTTGTGGAACTTGAGATGTTTGATTTTCATGTGATTCTCGGGATGGATTGGTTGCATGCCTCATATGCCTCTATAGATTGTAGAACCCGGAAGGTCAAGTTCCAACTTTAAGATGAGCCCGTTCTTGAATGGAAGGATAGTGACTCTGCCATTAAAGGCCAGTTTATTTCCTACCTGAAGGATTGAAAGATGATCTCAAAGGGGTGTATCTACCATATTATGAGGATCAAAGATGTGGAATCTGATTCACAACAAAGGGGCCAAGAACCAGATGTACTCTTATTATAAATGGTACAAGGGAAGATATTTGCATCATTACTTGCTTTTTACAATTTTGGCTTGAGCTACTGTCGTCATGTCATTAATTGATTCAATCTCATAAGGAGGTCTCCTATCAAGGGATTGTCACAAATTCTTACAAGTGATGTTAAAAAAATATAAACATATCATTAAAGAAATCACAATACATGGCGGACGAAAGAAATCACAATACATGGCGGACGAAGTTGCTTGGTCTTCACTTTTGGTGCCGCACCGTGTCGACACAGCATGGACATGGGATCCACACTAGATTTAGTAATAATACGTGTATTTTTTAACCAATATCTCAATTTTAGGGGTATTTTTATGCCAAACTATCAACTGAGGACATATTTGTTTAATTTAACATACTTTAAGGGTATTTTTTTTTATCTTTCTTCATTTAATAAATCAAAATGCATGTTTGACTTAAGTACTTGTATTCTTCATTTTTGGTATTGCACTCATGCCGAATCAACTTATTTTGAATACTTTGACCAAAATAAACAGAGAAATTTGAGCTCAAGTGATTTCTATAATCGAAACAAAAACTTAGGTGAAATTGAATAAAATAAGTGCCTTGTATATAGAAATTTTTAAGTAAACCCTTTTCCTTACATCTCCTTTCGGAATTCTCCTTTTGATCAATAACTTTTCCTCATAAAACCTTGTAATATTTTTACATAATGTCTCATAGTTTGAACATGAAACTCTACTTTTAGATATTTGAATTATTTTAGCCAAATTCCCGCACTTGTATCAGTACTTAGATCTGGCCCCTTGAATTTTAATATTTAGAAATGAAGAATCTGACCTCTAGATCTGTATCCATATTAGACACCTGCGCAAGTTTGAACCATTGAGATGTTGGAGCACAATTCTTGTCGTTCTATTGGTTTTCTTAATATTCATAGATAGTAGCCAACATAAAAATTTGCGCTTGCTTGCATCTTAAGCTTTGAATCATATTTTAATCATAGTGAAATAGGCACCTCGTTAGTAAACTCCTTTTCTTTTGATGTCATTAACATCATAAGAGAAATTCTTTTTTAAGTGATTGACATATTTTCTGCTTATATTATTCAATGTTATCTTTATAAAAAAAAAGTTTTATATGAGCTATTTTAAGAAGATTCACGACAATCTTACTTCAGAATATTGTATTCCGGTCATTATTGAGTAAATTGCTATGTAGTATTCTTATAGCTGATTCAACAAATTCATCTTATTGACTTGCCAGTGTCCATGAGCTTTCATTGGGGGGCAGAGGGAGACTCCGAAGATTTTAAGTTTGTAGGTCTAGGATTCTAGTCCTTCTAATTTATTGTGTTCTAAATTACTCCTCATATCCAATTTATGTGCCACTTAATTTTGCTTTTTCAAGAATCGAAAAGTTTAAGTTTGATCGAAAATTTGCGCATGGAATCTTCAAAAATTTTGAAATGAAATTTATATAATGGTGAACAACATAAAAAGTATTATAAGTCACAGTAATTGACAATTTAGAATTAAAATTCAAGAAGTATCACATAAATTAGGACGGAGGGAGTAATAATTTGTACACAATAATGAATGTCTAAAAACAAATCTATGGTTTGGATCAAAGCTATTGGGTTCGACCAAACCTGTAATCGAAACTTTAATTCCACCTCTGAAGGGAATTTCCATCAGTACTTAGATATTAGAAGGGCTTAATACTATTTTAGCGGACGTTTAATTTGGACACAAAAATGTGAAATTCGTAAAAAAGAAAAGGTATTATTTGAAAAAAGTGCTCGAGTGAAAACATGAAAAGTGTTGTATTTGGACATGCATACAACTTGGAAAAGTGTTGAATTTTTATGAGTGATTTGACGTGAAAACGTAAAAACATGATCGTCTAACTATTCTATGTCCAAACATGTTTCGAGGAAGGGCCGACCGTAAGGGTCAACAGCTTTACTGGTTACTCCAAGGATCCCTCTTTGAGAAAAAAATCGAGATAATATTTTCCTACCACATCTATGCCATCCTCTTTTCTTCCCCTGATAATTCTTTTTCCTGATACAACCGCTTTTAGCTCCTTGACAAAAAATTGAAATGGGGTTTTTAGTTCTCGGCCTTTTGTTTAATCAATTCTTTCTCTAATTAATAAGCAAGATAACCAATGAAGAATGTGCCGTGTTGATGCTATTCTCCTTTCTTTTTCTTGATGGCATTTATAAGTTTTTTGTGTGGGTAGCTCATAAAAGTTGATGGCATCCTTGCTTACATGCAAGGGCACAGTCTCACCTCTTTTCAACTTCCATCCTGAGAGAGAAAGAGGTTAAATGCAAGGAAATGATCCTTGAGGTGCAACACTTCCTTGGAGAAAGGGAAGAAGGTTAATTAGCCTTTAAGTTGGGTGGTGGGGTCAAGGAGTCCATGGTCTATCGAAAATAGTCTCTCTATCTGAGGTAGATTTTAAAGCAGTGTGGGATCACACTAGGTATGTTGTTGTTGCAAGACCTTTCATTGATCTAGGGAGCCTGGTGTAGTTTCTTTCCCAAAGAACTCTTTTTCAATCCATATGGCCAAAAAGAGCTATCTACACCCATCCTACCAGTTAACCCTTTCTTTTAGTCGGGCAAGGACTCTCGGTTAGCCCTTCTTTTTGTTCATTGGTCATTTCCGATAATCTGGTAGATCTACTGAGCCCTTTCCAGGAGGGAATTTCGAAGGGCTGCGAAACTACTAACCTTAGCCCAGAACTCGATCTACCGGCCCCTCAAGATTGGGGGCATTCAAAAGCGCCATTGTCATGGTGCAATGTATGGTGCCTCCAAGGCATCCAGCGATCCTTATCCTTCCAAGGGATAAAAAGTATACCACACTTTTTGATCAGCTTTGCTCAAAAATTCACATTCGATGAATCCTATATTTATTGGGGAAGGTTGGGGGTATTTTATGGAGCACTCAACGAATAATGAAGTCATCCTTCTTCTTTTGATGAATAATAATGAAGTCATCCTTCTTAAAATGGTAATAATAACAGTTTGCCCTTTGCTTCTTACACCATTTTAGAATTTCACTTGAACAATAAACTTTTCTCTTCTATTTTTATTTTATGTCTCGATATTGCAAATATCTACTATATTGAATGTGCAGTATACAGTTTCTTTCTTCTTCTTATCTTTTTCTTCCCTTGTTCATTTTCACCTTATGTATCTTAATGTGATACATAATATCATGCATGTTTGGTAATCTAGTCAATGTTGATGCAGTTTTCAACTTCCTCTGTGGTCTTTGCTTTTAATTGATGTTGGTGTATATGTTTTATGTTGTGCTTTGATGGTCATGTAAATCCCAATAAATTACTAGCCGATTTTAGAGTAGATTTTCTTTAAAGAGATGTAGGCGGCTGAACTTTTTTGAAGTAAATCCTCCAATTATAACTCGGGATCATTTATACTAGCCTTTCTTTTGATGTAATTGATAAATGTTGGATTAATATTGTTGCCACATTTCAGCAATGATTTGTTTATTCTCCTTGATGGTAATATGCACGTGAAGAATTTAAAGCTTATGTGCTCATAAAGATTAAGACTACGCCTGATCGATCCGCCCCAAAGCCAACTATGGAATTGTAGGCCTTGAGCGTCCTTGTTTTTCGCTGAATCCCCCATTAAATTGTTGTATAAACTGCAAGTTTCTTATGATTTTGAGTTAGATATTGTGTAAAATACGATCTCTGTAGAAAGAATGTTTTTTTTTAAACTAAATTGTGAGCATCATGCTCCTTTTTATTCAAATAAATAAATAAACAACCTACATAGTCTATGCAAACAAATAAACGACGTACTTAACTAAAGCATTGGCCCATCTAACAATTATCCTACCCGGCCCAAAAACTAAACAAATATCTAGACATCGTTCTAGACTCTTCATCGGTCTTTCCGCTTTCTTCTTCAAGAAGAGTCTAATGGTTTTATCACTGTGGAAAGCTTTGTTCATCATCTTCCTTCTGGTGAGCGGCTTCCTATCTCCATCTGTCTTCCAGCTTCCTTTTCGACAATCCCTGCATATGAGTAAGTCCTTTGTCCTCCTTAACTGATACAACAGACATCTTCTAATTTCTGTAAGTGACCATTTTCTCCTTCTATTTTCTACTCAGATGGCAGATCCATACTAATCCATGTCTCATCTTGTCAAGGATCAGACATTACGCTTCATCAGCATCAGGTAAAGTCCTTCTCCTCCTCGAGTCTAGTCAAGTCACTCATTCCAGATTATTTTTCAGCGGAGGTTGCAAGATCAGAAAGAACGAGACCAAGGATCACCCACCTTTATGACCTACTGACGTGTTTCTCTCTCCGACGAAGTCGATTTTGGACCTATGGCCGAACATCTCTAGCCGCCTCCTCTCGTCGACAGAACCTTTAAAGGCTCAAGCATGGAGCTTCATGAGAACCTCAAAACAACTAAACGATCATTACGACTTTTCGATCTCACCGCACTGAAGAGTCCTTTCTCTACTAGCAATCTTGAATTTCTCCGGCGAGTTCTCCGATCAGATCTGCCGGTTTTCTTCAACTTGCATGCTTTCTCTTTTGTGTTTGCCGATCAGTGTTCTCCTTTCTTTCCTCCTTTTCCGGTGAGATCCGACGACCCTATATTTTTCAAGCATCAGATCCGATGACCCTCAACGTTTTTCGGCGGATTCAGGCAGACTCTCCCTGCAGCTACAAGAGTTTTTCGGTAACGTCTCAGATCAGCATCCTCCAGGCAGTCAGTTTCCGACGAGTAATAAATTCAGGCAAAATTTTCCGCTGACAGATACAATTCTATTGCTCGATATTTCTCAGCGACACTCAACTTTTTTCGACCAGAATTCCAGGTGATATCTTCCAAATCTCTTTCTATTTACTATTGTAATCAATTGTATTCTTTTACTTACCTTTTATTTCTTGCCTTTTGGTGTTGTGGTTTCTTGCCTACTGTATTGCCTTTTATATTTTGTGAGCTCGCATACCATATTGTGTTGCCTTATCCCATAGACTTCTATAGTTTAATATCCCGTTTATTCGTCTTGATTTTTGCATCTGATTGTTTGATTAGTCTGCATTATACAGTATATTTTACTATTCTAAATTTTTGGGTTGTATAGTTTTCTATAAATTGTTTTTTTCTTGATCCTTGGTAGTTTAGTGAGTCGTTAGTTCTTAATTTAATGGCGTTGAGATCTGATGGTGGATTAGGGTCATATCATCGGTTGGGGCCGAAGGCAAGGGGTAGAGGTGGCAAGAGGGGTGAGGGCTTACTTAGGTTAAGAGTAGGGTCATGGAATATAGGATCACTTACAAGGAAGTTCATAGAGCTTGTGAAATATCTTAAGAGGAGACAAACTAATATAGCATGTATCAAGGAGACTAGATGGGTAGGTACCAAAGCTTAGGATGTAGACAGGTTCAAATTGTGGTATTCTGGTGGTTCTAGGGATAGAAATAGAGTAGGTATCCTAGTAGATGAGGACCTTAGAGAGTACATGGTTGAGGTTAGAACGTTTAAGGATAGGATGATGTCCATTAAACTTGTGGTCGGTAGTCATGTAGTGAATGTAGTTAGTACTTATGCGCCTCAAGTGGGCCTAGATGAGGAAGTCAAAAAGCTCTTTTTTGGGAATATTTAGATGAGGTTGTGAGAGAGCTACCGATCACAGAGAAAATCTTCATCGGGGGAGATTTTAATGGACATATCGGTGCAACTTCTAGCGGGTTTGAAGATCTTCATAAAGGGTTTGGGTTTGGGGAGAGGAACGGAGGTAGACATCGCTCTTGGATTTTGTCAAAGCCTTTGAGTTAGTTATTGCTAACTCATGTTTTCCGAAGAGGGAAAATCATTTGATTACTTTTCGAAGCACGGTAGCTAAGACTCAGATAGATTACTTACTTCTCTGGAAAGGCGATAGAAGCCTTTGTAAGGATTGCAAAGTTATTCCGAGTGAAAATATCTCCATTCAACATAGACTTCTAGTGTTAGATTTAGAGATTAAGAGATATAAGAAGAAGAAACCCCTGTTGAGTTTGAGTTGTTATCTACTCTTACTCAATTCGGTTTTCAATACTCTTCACTGGACTCGACATGCTCATAAGATATCAATCATCGGGATTACTCTTCTAACTAGTCTCACTGGACATTGTTAACTCAGTTCGTTACATCAACCATCAACTCTTGTTTTAGGATCATTATCTTAGGATTAATTTCATGATCTTTAAGACTCCAGGGACATCAATTTCATCAACATTATCATCAATACTCTCATATCAGGATCACAGTCATAGTCACAGTAACATGCATATTCATACTGACAAGGTTCTAGACTCATCTTCTAAGTTCATTTTTGCAATCCTTTGTAAAATAATATATAGGGTTTTATAAAATAACTCATGAAAAAGTATTTATTCAGTAAATCAAGTTTATGGTGATCATCAACATGTGAAAATACGTAGGATAAGTATAATGTACAAGAAAATACTCAAGAAATATATGCATAAAGACTCAATACGTTTATCAATAAATCTACCTTAATCATGGAGCACATGGAAGAACAATTTTATGCTTTAGGTTAGCCTTATATACCTCGAATGAAGAATGACACTAATCTTCTCAAGGATTTGACTCAAACCTCTGGAACCCTAGATTTTTTCTCTTTTTCTCCCAAGAACTTTAACTCACGTTTAGCGTAAAAAGCCTTAGAATGGGTTTAGAAACCCCCTTTTTACTAAAAACGACCTATATTGATCGTTTTGTGAGTTTAGGAGGGGTTGGAAAAGGTGTAGAATTCCCCTCACAAAATTAAAGAAAAAAGTCTCTTGGTATACGGGGTCCGCGACGCGGATCTTGTGCATTTTTTTGGGGTTTTTCGCTGAAAATTCTCTGAACAAATTTTCTAATTCCGTAGAAAATTTTTGGACAAAATCTAAGTGTCGGTCCACGGTAGGTGATCGTCGCACTCCTGTCGCGCACTCTCACTGGAAATTATTTTTGCATTGAAAAATTATCTTCTGATCCGGTTGCTCTGAAAATCAACCGAGATCATTTTCTTACTCAATTTTTCATGCTGATTGCATATCTGGCCTCAAATTTGCCATCGGAGCATGGAAAAACGTGTTATGCACACATCTCTCTTTTAGGGGTATTTTAGTAATTTTACTGAATGTTACCTTATCTCCCCCTTGGAATCATTTGTCCTCGAATGAAGAGTAAGGATGGATATCAAGGCACGAATACACTTAAGATTGATCTCAATACGCACTCAATCAATCAAACTCTCGACTCTTCATCAACCTCAACAATCTCTACTCAGACTCGGGAATTGATGCATCAATTAAGGAATAGAAAAATCAATTTAAATCAAGGGTAAGGAAATTACCTTCAACATTCTCATCATCAGGCATGAATAGATGTGGATACTTAGCTCTCATCTCTTCCTCAGCTTATTATGTGGCTTCCTCAACGAATTGATTTCTCCACATGACTTTGACTGATGCGATATTTTTGGTTCTCAACTTGCAAACCTGAAGATCAAGGATTTGGACTGGAATATCCTCATAGGAAAAACTATCCTGTACTCCAATACTCTCAATAGGGATCACCAAGGCAGGATCTCTCAAGCACTTCTTCAACATCGAAACATAGAACAAAGGATGAATTGCGTCTAACTCGGAAGACAACTCTAACTCATAAGCAACTTTCTCAATCCTCTTCAGAATCCAATACGGACCAATATAGCGAGGACTCAATTTTCCCTTCTTCCCAAATATAATAACACCTTTCATAGGTGACACTTTCAAGTACACCCAATCATTCACCTCGAACTCTAAGTCCCTTCTCCTCACATCGGTGTAAGATTTCTGGCGACTCTTTGCAGACTTCAACCTTTCTTTAATGACCTTTACCTTTTTCATTGACTGATGGACAAGATCAGGTCCAATCAACTTGGCTTCTCCAACCTCAAACCACCCAATTAGCGATCTACATCTCCTCCCGTACAAAGCTTCATAGGGAGCCATTTGAATGATTGCATGATAACTATTGTTATATGCAAATTCAATCAATGTTAAGTGATCATCCCAATTTCCGTTGAAGTCAAGGACACAAGCTCTCAACATATCCACTAATGTCTGAATTGTACGTTATGCTTGGTCATCTGTCTGAGGATAAAAGGTTTGTACTCAAATTCACTTTAGTATCCAATCTTTTTTGGAAAGATCTCTGAAATTGGGAGGTGAATTGATCTCCTCTGTCCGAGATGATAAACAAGGGAACCCCATGCAGCCTCACAATCTCACGAATGTATATCTTGGCATATGCTTTTGCAGTGTTAGTCGTGTTGACTGCTAAGAAGTGAGTTGATTTGGTCATCCTATTCACAATCACCCATATCGAATCATGTTGCTTTCAGGACCTTCATAGACCGATAATGAATTCCATGTTGATAATCTCCCACTTCCACTCAGGAATTTCAATATTCTGAGCCAACCCACATGGCCTTTGATTCTCAACCTTAACCTGTTGACAATTTAGGCACATAGAAAGAAACTCAGCAATATTCCTCTTCATTCCATTCCACCAATAGACTTCTCTCAAGTCATGGTACGTCTTGGTGGAACCAAGATGAATGGAATATCTAGAGTTGTGGGCTTTAGCCATAATTCTCTCTCGTATTCCATCAACATCTGGAATGCACTCTGGTACCTCTCAACACTCTGTCTCCCCCTTTGGAGAAGACCATCACCTTTTGTTTGTGGACAGCCTCTTTCAATTGAAGTAAGACAGGATCTTGGTCTTGCTTATCTTTCATATCTGCCACTAAAGATGAAGTAGACCCACTCTGAATACTAACTCCGCCTTCATCATTCTCTTCAAGTTCCCAATCGGGCCAATCTATGAACTTCCTTAACCAACTCATTCTTTCCTTCTTCTGTATGGGCAGTGCTACCCGTAGATAACCTACTAAGAGCATCAGCAACAATGTTAGCCTTACCTGGGTGGTAGAGAATGCTTATGTCATAATCCTTGAGCAACTCCAACTATTTCCTCTGTCGTAGGTTGAGCTCTTTCTGATTGAAGACATACTGCAGGCTCTTGTGATCAATGAATACATCCACATGCACTCCTTACAAGTAGCGGGGCCAAATCTTAAGCGTGAACACCACTGCTGCTAACTCGAGGTCATGGGTTGGATAGTTCCTCTCATGAACTTTAAGTTGTCTAGAAGCACAAGTTACCACCTTTCCCCTCTACATCAGCACACAATCCAATCCAACTCTTGGCGCATCATAATATATCATAGTGTCTTTTGTCCCATCAGGAAAGGTTAAAACTGGTGCAGTAGTCGTATTCAACTCTTAGAAGCTCTTCTCACATTCTTCTAACCACTGAAACTTAACCTTCTTCTGAGCCAACTTAGTCAATGGTGCGGATAGGGAAGAAAATCCCTCAACAAATCTGTGTTAATAGCCTGCCGACCCTAAGAAACTTATTATGTTAGTCAGAGAGGTCGCTCTGGGTCAGTTCTTAACCGCTTCAATCTTTTGGGCTTCTACTCGAATACTGTCACCCAAAATAATATGGCCTAGGAAAGCCACTGACTTGAGCCAAAATTTACACTTCGAGAACTTTGCGTACAAGTCATAGTCATTGAGAGTCTGTAAAACTATTCTGAGGTGATGGGCATGCTCCTCTTTATCTCTAGAATATACCAAAATATTGTCGATAAACACGATTACAAACATATCAAGATACCATCTGAATACTTTGTTCATTAAGTCCATGAAAGCTACAGATGCATTAGTCAACCCAAAGGACATGACCAAAAACTCAAAATGGTCATATCTAGTCCTAAAGGCTATCTTTGGAATATCATATTACCTCATATTCAACTGATGGAAACCAGATCTGAGGTATATCTTTGAGAAATAAGAGGCACCCTGAAGTTGGTTAAACATATCATCTATCTTGGGAGAGGATATTTATTCTTTATCGTGACCTTATTCAGTTGTCTATAAATAATGCATATTCTGAGGGACCCATCTTTCTTTCGCACGAATAGGATAGGAGCACCCCCAAGGAGAAACACTCGGCTTGATAAATCCCTTCTCTAACAAATCCCTCAACTGATCTTTCAACTCTTTTAACTCAGCAGGGGCCATCTATAAGGTAGAATTGAGATAGGCTGGGTATCGGGAAGAACATCAATCCCAAAGTCAATCTCCCTATCAGGAGGGACTCTAGGCAAATCTTCGGGAATCTTACTTACAATCGGGACTGACTCTAGGTAGAAGGCTCAACGTCATTAAACTTAACTCACACGAAGTGGTAGACATAACCTTCAGAGATTAGGTTTCTAAATCTAAGTTAGGAAATCTACTTGCCCTTAGGTGCAATCGAACTCCCCTTCCACTCTAGGACCAGTTCATTTAGAAATTAGAATTTAAAAATTTGGGTCCTACAATCAATGGAGGAATAAAAGGCATGAAGCTAATCCATGCCGAGAATCAAGTTTAAGTCAACCATCTATTGCTTTATTAAGTCAGCCAAGGTATCCCTACCATAGACGGAGACCCACTCAGCTAGAATAGACTCACCAGTAGGAGTGGAAAGAGTAAAGCATTCAAGCGAACATTCCAAAAAAGTCCCAAATAGCCACATAGGGAGTCACAAAAGATAGAGTGACACCGGATCAAGTAATGCATAACAATCAAAAGTAAAGACTCAAAGCATACCAGTGACAACATCTGGCACAACTTCTTGATCCTGTCGATTACCTATTGCATATAGATGGTTTGTTCCGCCGCCTGTACCCACAGTGGTACCTCTCTGATAACTATTGGCTGGGGGTGCTGTGGAGGACTGTGCTTTGCTACTTCCCTCACCTCGTCTCCTTATAGGACACTCATTCTAGAAGTGACTAGCCTGTCCACATTTGTAACAAGCATTGATGCCCTCACGATACTCACCTAAGTGGCATTTGCCACACTTTCCATAGGGTGGTTTTCCCCTTGAAACTTGAGTCACACTAGTTTGGGATGGAGAACCTGAGCCCTGAAATTTTGATGACCATATGATTTCTGATCATACCTATTATGTTGGACGGGCACACTCGCTGAGGAGGGTGCATAGCTAGACAACCTCTTTGGGAAGTAGGACTTATCTCTTTTATTCTGCTTATGTTCGCTAGGCTCATGCCCTACTGATCTAGCTTTCTTACTCAAATGCTCTTCCCAGTCTTTCTTCTTATCCTCCTAAGTTTGTTGGGCATAAACCATAATTCTAGAGATATCCATACTTGGGATCAGCAATGCTGACTTGCACTCCCTCTTTATATGTCTTCCCAATCCAAACATGAATTTTCTAATCCTCGCTCTCATATCCTGGACCATCTCTGGGGCATACCTGGATAGCTTAATGAACTTGAGGTTGTACTTTTTGACAATCAACCCCTCTTTTTTTAGGCTCATGAACTCTTCATCCTTTCCCTCCCTCAACTCTTGGGGAAAGAAGTGATCAAGGAAAGCACTCTCCACCTACCTTACTCCAGAAAAAAAATGAGAAAATCAAATGAATTTGATCAATTATCTTTCTTGGAGGGTTCAATACTGATGATAACTAGATGGGCATAAATTGTAGCACATGATTCCCTTGGATATACTTAACCCCTAAAAGATGATAATTTGTTATGCCAAGTCCTAATCCTCCTTGAAATTTTCCTCAACAGCTCCTCATAAGGGGAGAAATTCTTCTGCCATAAAAGCCTAGTAGTTATAAATTATTTTTGTCTTAAATCAAATCTACTATATATTATAGTAAATTAGCCTTCCCTTATCTTGTAGATACCCCAAGAAGAGAAAAGAGAAGAAGTGCTTTAATGGCTGGTCGCAAATCCAATGAGGTCTCACGAAATATAACCGAAGAAGATTCTTCAACACACGGACCTAGGGAGAGTAAAAGTGTCGGTGAGTGTGGCAATTCTGGTAGCAGAAAGTCAGTTCCAGGTAACTAAATAGCACAAGGCAAACCACCAACATACCCAAAGTCGAAAATAAAATTTCCAGACATAGGACCGGTAGGAATTCAGCTTGATAAGCCTCAACAGAAGATCTCTTTGGAAGTTGGTGACAAGTTAGAGGTCTTTTGCCATGATAGTGGCATGAAAGGGTGTTGGTTCAGGTGTAAGGTCCTACAAGTAGAACAAAAACATCTGAAAATTCAATATGATGACATCCTGGATTGTGATGGTCATGAAAAGCTCGAGGTATCTTAACCACTGCAATTATAACGTAAGTTTATATATTATAACTTATTATCTACTTACGTATATTGACTTGTCCGGTTTCCTTTACCCTGTTTCCTCATCACCTTTGCTTGATTTATAGGAATGGATTCCTTCAGACAAAGTTTTTGGCTCTGATAAATTGGGTGTGAGATACACAGGACACCTCACAATTTGGCCTCGGCCTTGAAGGATTCTTCTCAGCATTCTTTTGAAGTAGGAGCTGCAGTTGATGTTTGGCGGTCTAATGAGTGGTCGGAAGGTGTTGTTGTTGGATTTGATGTCTGTGGAAGAGATCATCTTCAAGTTTACTCCTCTAGTAAGAAATGACAGTCCCCAAAAATTGAAAAGTTAAAATAGAAATAGAATACAAGAATAAAAGGAGAATTCTTCCTTGTCGGTTGATTCATAGCAACTTTGCATAAGGATAACTCAACAGCCAATGGATGCAAAATTGGAATCTAATTATTTTCAGTTCTTACTTAAATTCATATGTCTAAGCTTAGCATTTTGTCTTATATTGACTTTCTAACTCCGCAATGGAAAAAGTTCTAAATGGGAAGCCTCACTTCTGGCTAATTTGTTGTCTGAAAGTTTAAATGATCTATGTTGGTCATAGACTGATCCCCCAAGTTATTTTTTTCATCTCAATAATAGGCGAGAACACATTATTGGAGATCCACTAGAAGAACGTGAGGACTTCAAGAGACTGTGTTGATGACAAGTGGGTTGAAGTTGAGGGAAAGAAAGACATAAAGTCGTTCATAAGCTCGAGCGTAACTTATATATCCAGGTGCAGTATCAAAGAGTTGGGGAACTGCAAAAATTAGATGGTTCCTAAGCTCGTGGCACCTGAAGACAACAAAATGGCATGAACTTCTAAACACTCAGCAGAGAAGCAAGATACTCATGTGCTTAAACTAAAATAAAGATGGTGTATTGATTTTCTTGTAAGTAAGAAGAGCTGATTTCAGAAAATTACTAATAAAATTGAAACTTGCAAGAAAGAAAGGGATGGAATTGTCTGAAATCATTTCTTGTTACCTGCAAGAAAATCAATACACCATCTTTTTTTTCAGTTTAAGCACATGAGTGTCTGGCTTCTCGGCTGAGCATTTAGAAGTTGATTCCATTTTGTTGTCTTCATATGCCACAAGCTTAAGAGCAATCTGATTCTCGCAGTTCCCTCGCTCTTTGATACTCGAGCTTATGAATGACTTTTTCTTTCTTTCCCTCAACTTCTACCCAATTGTCATCAACCCAGTCTCTTGAAGTCCTCACGTTCTTCCTGTGGATCTCCAATAATATGTTCTTGCCTATAATTGAAATGAACAAAACAACTTCGGGCATCAATCTATGACTAACATAGATCATTTAAACTTTCAGACAACAAATTAGCTAGAAGTGAGGCTTCCTATTTGAAACTTTCTCCACTGCTGAGTTAGAAAGCCAATTTAAGACAATATAGATTCAAGTAAGAATAGAAAATAATTAGAGATCCTTATGCAAGTTGTTACGCATCAATCAGTAAGCAAGGGTTCTCCTTTTATTCTTGTTTTCTATTTTTATTTTAACTTTTCAGTTTTCGGGGACTGGCATTTCTTACGAGGGAAGTAAACCTGAAGATGATCTCTTCCATAGACATCAAATCTAGCAACAACACCTTCCCACCACCCGTCAGATCACCAAGCATCAACTGTAGCTCCTACTTCATTAGAAAGATGAGAAGAATCCTCCAAAGGTCGGGGCCAAACTGTGAGGCATCCTATGCATCTCACACCCAATTTATCAGAGCCTAAAACTTTGTCAGAAGGAATCCATTCCTATAAACCAAGCAAAGGTGATGAGGAAACAGGGTAAAGGAAACCGGACAAGTCAATATACGTAAGTAGATAATAAGTTATAATATATAAACTTATGTTATAATTGTAGTGGTTAAGATACCTCGAGCTTTTCAAGACCATCACAATCCAGGATGTCATCATATTGAATTTTCAGATGTTTTTGTGCTACGTGTAGGACCTTACACCTGAACCAACACCCTTTCATGCCACTATCATGGCAAAAGACCTTTAATTTGTCGCCAACTTCAAAAGAGAGCTTATGTTGAGGCTCATTAAGCTGAATTCCTACCGGTCCTATGTCTAGAAATTTTATTTTCAACTTTGGGTATGTTGGTGGTTTGCCTTGTGCTATTTAGTTGCCTGGAACTGACTTTCTGCTACCAGAATTGCCACACTCACCGACACTTCTACTCTCCCCAGGTTCGTGTGTTGAAGAATCTTCTTCGGTTATATTTTGTGAGACCTCATTAGATTTGTGACCAGCCATTGAAGCACTTCTTCTCTTTTCTCTTCTTGGGGTATCTACAAGATAAGGGAAGGCTAATTTACTATAATGTATAGTAGATTTGATTTAAGACAAAAATAATTTATAACTACTAGGCTTAGCATTTTTTCTACAGAGATCCAATTTTACACAACATCAACAACTCAAAATCATAAGAAACTTGCAATTTATAAAACAATTTACTGGGGATTCAACTAAAAACAAGGACGTTCAAGGCCTACAATTCCATAGTTGGCTTTGGGGCAAATCAGTCAGGTGTAATCTTGACCTTTAGGAGCACATATGCACATTACCATCAAGAACAAAGAAATCACTGCTGAAAACTATTATTACATGTTTTCATAGTTGGATTAACAAGCAATTGCTTCCAATCCAACTAGGAGTGTGCAAAATGGATAAGTTATTTGAGTATCTATCCAGATTTACCCATTCTAAATAAGTTGGATACCCAACATATTTCAGATGGATAAAAAATGGGTAAAGCTCATATTTACTTATTTAAAAATGGGCAATTTAATGGGTAATATGGATAAAAGAGACTCATTCATAATGTAAATGAGTTTTTTAATTGAAGAAGTTGGGGTGGCGAGGGTAAGTAAAAAAATTTAAATTTTCTAAAAATTAAATTAACTTTTTATTAGGAGGGGAAAAAAATAATTTTTTTTAATAATATTTGAGGGTAGGGGTGTGCATTGATCGGTTCAGTTCGGTTTTATGCATTATTGGTTCGCTTTATCAATTTTCGATTTTTAGATATGCTAAACCAATAACAAACCAAAAAAATATTTTTTATCGGTTTTAAGTTCTTAACAGTTCAGTTTTCGATTTACCCGATAAGAATGAAAATGAGAATTTGCATTAATAAAAGTAGATGAAGTACGAAAGATTAAAGATTAAAGACTAAATACTAAAGTGGGTACTATCCAAGATGCCCCACCAATCAAATAAGGCAATGCAGAGCCAGACCCCAAATACGCTTTTGAGGCGCACTCGTATGCCTTTCGAAGCTTCCCACGGAGCGATAAGAAAGCAGAACCTCACCTCTTTCTGTTGAATCACTTAAGTACAGTAAAGATTAAAATAGATAAGTACTGGTATAGTGTCTTATTACTATTAAATTATTAATATTTAATATTTACGAAGGGATAAAATAGTAAACTATTATAATCTTATTGGGTTATCGGTTACCCGATAACCCAATAGTAAAAATCGATATCGAATCGATGATCCAATAAAAAAAAATTCAAAACCATTAAAAACCCAACAGTGTAATAACCCAATAACAATAAACTAATAACATTTTTATCAGTTTGGTTTATCGGTAAAACCAATAAAAGGATTTGTTTTTTAAACTTTTAACATGATCTCTACTATAATATGGGTATTCATATTTACCCATATTATCCATTATGTAACTCATTTTTACCCATTTAAAATATGAGTCAAGTTAGATATTTTATCTATCTTTACTTGACTCATATTTGACCAGTCATTAAAGAACTTCTTCTCTTTTCACTTGTTGGGGTATCGAAAAGATAAGGGAATTCAAATACTATAATGTAAAGCAGATTAAAGTTAAGATAAAAATAATTTACTAGGCTTAGCATTCATTCTACTCTGATCCAATTATATACAGCATCAACAACTCAAAAAAACATAAGCAACTTGGCAGCTTATACAGCAACTAGTCTCTCGGCACGTGCTTTACGCGTGTACCATCAACATAGGTATGTATATCATTTGAAACTACATACAATGTTCCAAAATAAGATACTGAAGTATAATACTGATAAGGCCCATGTCAGTTTTGACTCTTCATTTTTCAGTATTTTCCTACGGCATTTGCTTTTCTGCGTAGGTAGAAAAACTACAAACAAAGTATACATCTTTATTTAGTTAATTTACAAATTCTGGAATTAAGTTCACCATGTCTATTATTTGATGATATTTTATTGATATTATTTTAAAATAGCTTTGCCATAAAAGCTAATAACCTTTGAATATAGTAGAACCGGGAAAATAAACTGCTTTATTTATACAAATGAGGTACTGTCTTTAAATATGAATTTTTTACACTTTCTCCCATAAATTACACTTTAGAATTTATTTACCAAAATACCAAAAAAATTACACTTTTTTCCATTTCCCAACACTTTATATCACATCACACACCACAATAATCACACTCAAAACACTCCCTCTCCTACTATTGTAAATAAAGTTGGTATTTTATATGTAATTTTCAAAAAGTTGGTACGCCCTTGTAATTTTATCCCTAAACTTGTATATATGTGAAAAATCCCCTTAAATATTCCAGAAACAAATAAATAGATGGATTTTGAGATTCTTTAACAAATTAAAATACATTTTTTGAATCACATGTGAAGTGGTACATCATAGTGTCACGACCCATGAAGACATGGGCTCGGGAAATCAATAAATCTGTCACATCTAATCATGTGTATGAAATTTAACATAGAATACAACACATGATCCCTAGTCCATATCAAATATTGGAAGGTAAAGAGACTTCATCTTGTTCATTCCCTTTGTTGTAATGTAATGAGAACAGTACAATGTCAATTTTATTTTGTATGCTGATGTAGTAGAATATATAAGTTGTCTTACAAAGATCTTGATTTTACCTGAAACTGTGATAAGAAGAATACAAAAGAAGTTGTCCATGAAGCTTGTTGTATAGTACTTTTCCTTTGCTAACTTTTTCGTTGTATCTCTTGTAAGATAATTATAGTATGGTTACAAACTCAATACCCGCAGAACTGTTGCTCATTCAAATTGCTTTCTATAGAACAATATGATGTTTTTTGTACCAAATAGTGATGGGAAAATTTTTGAATGTTCCAAAAAAACACTCAAAATCTTGAAATGTGAAAAGTCAAGTCGAGAATATGTAAAACATAAAGTTACCCGTGAAAATTGAGGTAAAAGTAACTCACAGGAGTTGAAATTAGAAAAAGGTGAACTTGTCATTAATTAAAAATTAAGTATGATTAAGTTAATGAGGGTTCAAAATGTATATTTTAAAAACTTCAGCAGCTACTTTTTAAAAAAAAATTCTATAAGTTTAAAAAAAAACATTTGGAGACCATTTTTTGGGTGTTTTAATTAAAGGTGACAAAAATGTTTCAAAATTTAAAAAAAGTGACACAAGTTTTAAGAATTGGGCGTATGTGACAAAATTATAATTAAGAGTTAATGATATTTGACTATTTTCAAAAATGTCCTCAAATTTTTCTTTATACACTTTAACCCACAAAATAAAATACCCTAATTTTCCAATTTCCCCAAATAATCAATGCCCAATAGATTGCTTCTTCTTCCCTCGAGAAATTCTTATTTTTCTTCTATAGAAGAAGAAGAAGCAGCAGCGATCCTATAGAAGAAAAAATAAGAATTTCTCGCGGGAAGAAGAAGCAATCTGTTGGGCATTGATTATTTGGGGAAATTGGAAAATTAGGGTATTTTATTTTGTGGGTTAAAGTGTATAAAGATTAACTTGGGGACCTTTTTGAAAGTAGTCAAATATCATTAACTCTTAATTATAATTTTGTCACCTACACCCAAATCTTAAAACTTGTGTCACTTTTTTTACAATTTTGAAACATTTTTGTCACCTTTAATTAAAACACCCAAGAAATGGTCCCCAGATTTTTTTTAAAAAAACTTATAGAATTTTTTTAAAAAAAAAATAGTTGCTGAAGTTTTTAAAATATACACTTTGAACCATCATTAGCTTAATCATACTTAATTTTTAATTAATGACAAAGGTCAAACTTGTCACCTTTTCTAATTTCAACTCTCGTGAGTTACTTTTACCTCAATTTTCACAAGTGGGTGTTTTAGTTAAAGGTGACAAAAATGTTTTAAAATTTTAAAAAAAGTGACACAAGTTTTAAAAATTGGGTGTAGGTGACAAAATTATAATTAAGAGTTAATGATATTTGACTATTTTCAAAAAGGTCCCCAAGTTTTTCTTTATACACTTTAACCCACAAAATAAAATACCCTAGTTTTTCAATTTCCCCAAATAATCAATGCCCAATGGATTGCTTCTTCTTCCCTCGAGAAATTCTTATTTTTTCTTCTATAGAAGAAGAAGAAGCAGCAGCGATCCTATAGAAGAAAAAATAAGAAATTTCTCGCGGGAAGAAGAAGCAACCCGTTGGGCATTGATTATTTGGGAAAACTGAAAAATTAGGGTATTTTATTTTGTGGGTTAAAGTGTATAAAGAATAACTTGGGGACCTTTTTGAAAGTAGTCAAATATCATTAACTCTTAATTATAATTTTGTCACTTACACCCAAATCTTAAAACTTGTGTCACTTTTTTTACAATTTTGAAACATTTTTGTCACCTTTAATTAAAACACCCAAGAAATGGTCCCCCAATTTTTTTTTTTAAAACTTATAGAATTTAAAAAAAAAAAAATAGTTGCTGAAGTTTTTAAAATATACACTTTGAACCATCATTAACTTAATCATACTTAATTTTTAATTAATGACAAAGGTTAAACTTGTCACCTTTTCTAATTTCAACTCTCGTGAGTGTTTTAGTTAAAGGTGACAAAAATGTTTTAAAATTTTAAAAAAAGTGACACAAGTTTTAAAAATTGGGTGTAGGTGACCAAAATTATAATTAAAGTTAATGATATTTGACTATTTTCAAAAAGGTCCCCAAGTTTTTTCTTTATACACTTTAACCCACAAAATAAAATACCCTAATTTTTCAATTTCCCCAAATAACCAATGCCCAATGGATTGCTTCTTCTTCCCTCGAGAAATTCTTATTTTTTCTTCTATAGAAGAAGAAGAAGCAGCAGCGATCCTATAGAAGAAAAAATAAGAATTTCTCGCGGGAAGAAG
This sequence comes from Solanum rostratum, assembly GCA_029948455.1. Taxonomy (NCBI): domain Eukaryota; kingdom Viridiplantae; phylum Streptophyta; class Magnoliopsida; order Solanales; family Solanaceae; genus Solanum; species Solanum rostratum. The sequence goes on along the minus strand of CM057053.1, from coordinate 6,328,715 downwards.
AAGCAATCCGTTGGGCATTGATTATTTGGGAAAACTGAAAAATTAGGGTATTTTATTTTGTGGGTTAAAGTGTATAAAGAATAACTTGGGGACCTTTTTTAAAGTAGTCAAATATCATTAACTCTTAATTATAATTTGTCACTTACACCCAAATCTTAAAACTTGTGTCACTTTTTTTAAAATTTTGAAACATTTTTGTCACCTTTAATTAAAACACCCAAGAAATGGTCCCCAAATTTATTTTTTTTTTAAACTTATAGAATTTTTTTTAAAAAAAAAATAGTTGCTGAAGTTTTTAAAATATACATTTTGAACCATCATTAACTTAATCATACTTAATTTTTAATTAATGACAAAGGTCAAACTTATCACCTTTTCTAATTTCAACTCTCGTGAGTTACTTTTACCTCAATTTTCACAAGTAACTTTATCAATTTGATGGTATAATTTCAGTCTCACATTTTGTGAACTTTTCATTGGCTATAGACCATGTCTTATGCTTTGATGGGAAAGAAACTAATTATGTCGTGTCATTGTTTCCATTCATTGGCTACCCCTCGTGCAATCATCATCATATGTTACTAAAAGTGGCTATAAACGATCATTATGTATCATATATTACTAAAAGTGAGAATGTCCAATCTTCAAAGTTGGATTACCATTTTGCTCTTCTACTAAATTAAATATTATATGATAATATTTAAATTAATTTTTGAATCGTAAATTATTTATTAGCAAGACAATCAAATGATCATTAAATAAATTATCCTAATAACGTGTTATAAACCATCTTCTCAAGTCTTAATTCATATCATAATGCATTGGAATAAATAACAAAATAAAAGTAATTAGAGCAATAATGATTCAGGCTTTTAAGTTACCTAATTTTATTATGATTTTTGAACTGTATTTAATTATTAAAATAAGAAATCCTCATATTTATGTGTTAGGTTAAAGAAATCAAAAATCACCTCTTTATGAACCATTTAATTTGTAAAGTTTATTTTCCTTGTGCACAACCTCCATTTTGGTTCAATTTTGTAACCTTTTTTTACTCATTGTGCATGTGCACAACCTCCATTTTTCATACATCTGACCTCCATTCACCTTCTGTATAAATTTAATAGGCTTAATGTTTTATTTGAATTTATTTAAATTATTGATATATTGAACTATGAACTTTTTGTTAAACTATTTTACCCTTCAAAAGTTGTGTGAGCCAAAAAAATAACTTTTCAATAAATGATAACTTTTATTACTAGTAATTGGTTGAGTGCGGACAATTATTTCATTTGATGGTGATCTGTTTGTACTTTAATTAACTTAATATATAGATTATTCTCAATATGATTTGTTTGAACTTCTGAGTGTAAGGTGGTAAGGTGAAGGGGAAGTTGAGTAGTAATTGAGGTGAACATAAATTTTGAAAGTCATTTGCTTTATTCGCAACTAATATTAGAACTGCTACACTCTTTTTTCAGTCAAAATATATCTCTTTATGAATAAAATTGTTACTTAAGCATTGTAATCTTGTTTGATTTACAATTGTTAGTTATTATAGCCTATGATAATTTAAAATTTTTAAACTTGTACTAATACAGTTATTTTGTTATTGGAGAATTTTAGTAACTCAATTGATTGGTTACTTGAACTCCCACCTTGTTGGTGAGAATTCAATTCCCTAAATTGTAATCCCCCTCCCCATTTCCCTTCGGCCCTTTCCCTACCCTCAATTTTTAAAAAAAAAAAAATTGCTATTATTCTACTTAGTGTTGCTCTGTAAGACTATAATTTGTATGGTGCAAGAATATTTTGGCCTTCATTGTTTCCTCTCCGTCATATTATTGTGGTACCTCATGAGGTAAATTTTAAACCACCCTTCGTCAATGAAGTTATCCGTCAACTTGTGATTTGGATTGCATAGATAAAAACAAACCAAGGACCTTTGTGGTGTGACAAAAGAGTTCCTAATTCTTTCATATAATTTTTTTTCCATAGAATTTTTATTAATTTTCAAGAAAGATGGAGTATTTTTTATGATAGAATTTTTTTTCTCTTGTTAATATATTCCTTTACTTATATGAGTTTTCTAGTAATAGAATTGGATCTCATAAGCTGTTGTAGTTGCACAATGAATAAAGAATGGTGAATTTTCTTAGGTAGAATGTAAGGACGGAAAGAAATTCAAGTTGGGGGTACTTATGCCTTTTTTCCTAAATTTACAAATCAAATCGTTATTTATCTATCTATTTTGATAATAGATCAAATAGATGAATGGCTAAAAGTTTTTTTATTTTTCCAGCGATACATTACGATTTTATTTTAAATAGTTAATTTTGCATATGAGAGACACGGCAATGCGCGTGCGGAGACACAAGTAAAAGTTGTAGAGTATGTGTTTTTCATGTTACACAGATTCTCTAAAAATGTTGCTTTTTTCGCTTTTCACACTACTTTTTCTTGAAAAAACTAGTACCACTTCTTTTATTTTAGAAGATCAGCTTGTTCATATTGTTGGATGATAAAGAGTCAGTACACAAAAAAGTCTATTAGAGGAGTCGGTTAGGACTCTAACAGAATTAGTTACAGATTTCTTGGGAACCAAGTAATCTACTGGCTATATAAACACCATGTATGAAGATGTGTTTCAGAGATATAAAAAATTAGCTTTACAGTTCATTATTCTCTCGTTCCTTTCAATTTCATCAATGATTTGTTAGTATTTTGACACATACAATTTAATTGACTCATTTTTCTCGAAAAACTAACCTTTTTTCCTTTAAAAAATGCAGATAAGTAATTTACATTTTTAATTAATTGTTCTAAACAAGGCATAATACATATATAAGCTGATATTCCAACTTAATTTTACTGGCAAGTAAGCAGACGGTATACACCTGGACACCTTAACTTGGTATTAACTAGCAACGGAACACTCCTTCAACTTTGAGAGTGCACATCTAGACATCTTAACTTAGTCTCAACTAGCAACAAAACACTTCAACTCACCCTCACTGTATCTTGTGACTCCCTCTATTGATGTGGCACATAAATTTTGGAGGTATTTAGACGATCATGTCATAAGTTAAGAGTGTTCAATTGACACTGTGGAGACAAGTTGAGGTGTCTATATGTGCATATTTAAAGTTGGGAGACTTATAAGGCCAAGTTTGAATGTTTGTTCATGTGTTATGTCTATAAACAAACACCTAACTGTACTTTTCACTATTTCCACATTGGCCTTTTTGCCATCGAATCATATGTAGTTTCCATCTGCCTTTGCTGAATATTGCAAACTGGCGACTAGTAATGTAATGTATGAGGATCTAATCACTTGGTCTTACTATTTCCTTGCTTATGTAAGAGGAGTAACTTTTTTCTAAAGAATTTTGGTTCGAAAATTGATTTAACTTTAGTATGTACAACAATGAATACCAGACAACTGACAAGTCTTTGTTTTATCTTTTTTGTTTAACTGCATTTCCATAACAAATATGGTTACTGTCACAAGGGTGATTCTGTTATGCCCCATGTTACTCAGCCTTCCCAACACTTGGAGCACCTGCAGCGTCAAGTCCAGGGTCCCCTGCGGTCAGAGTTGGGGGTCAGGGTCATATCTCGAATCTAAGTCAAGATCTTGGTTGGGATCAGTTCTCAGGTTGAGCCTGTTTCAGCATTTGACTTGAGGACACATTTAAAAATGGGACGAAGGGAGTATCTTTTCATAACCGAGAGCCAAGATATATATAATAAACCAAATTTATTAAGGAAGAACAGCCAACATCATATAGATCTACTTAAAAAGATAAAACTACATATAACTCAGTGGCACATAAACCATGGAATTTTACTTTAGACATCCAAATTAGGCAGCACCAATGGAGAAGGGGCAGGACCAGAAACACTATAATGATTTGCATCACAATAACCTCTCAACATATTAGTTTCTTCAGGGGTGAAACCAAGTGTAGTAAGCATACTAGGCCAACAATGATGTGTGATGATAGAAATAGCTTGACAACAAGGCAAATCAATATCAATAGTGCCAATTGTGAAGTAAGCAATTATCTCACTTGTGCATGATTTTATCTCTGCAAATGCATTAAAACACTCCACTATACTCCCTTCATTTGCTTCATCAAGTCTTGGAAGGAACATTGGTATGTCTCTATATGAATTAACATTGCTCAAATTTGTGATTATTGAACAAGTTAACATGATTAAGAAGAAAGTGCAACATTTAAAAGCCATGCTTGAAATATGTTTGCTTTTTCTAGGAAAGTTGGAAGTGATAATTAGGGGATTTTATAGGGGTTTTGGAGGGGAGAGGAGGGGACTCTTTTTAGTAAATGACATTTTTGAAACTTATGTATTTGGTATTATTACATGGAACTCAAAAAGACATGGAATAGTTAGGACAATAAATGGGATTATATTAAAGTATAAACATTGAATGATATATGTGTCTGTCTGCATGCAAAAATTAGAAAAAAAAGAATGATAATTTAATTATACCAGCAACCTTTGAATATTAATAAATTTAAGTTTCGAAAAATATATTAATGATAAAAGTAAATTGAGAATTATGTGATAAATTATATCTTGCTTTTTAAAAAGGAATAAGTAAAATTAATAATTATTTTTAATATAGTGAACAGAGAAAAGTGGATGAGTAAAGTAGACATAAACATATAATATCAGTAATTTACTAAATTCTGAAAAAATGTTCCGAGTCTTCACAAGCTGTAGTTTCAAAGATGAATATTTGAGGTATCAAAGCTTCAGATGCGACTGTTTGATCTTTTGACCAAAGCAACTGAACTTGTCAAAAAAAAAAAGAAGTTATAAAAAAAGTATTAATTAAATGAGGACATAAAAAATGGGTATTCGTGCACCTTAAATGTAAATGAATTTCCTCCCTCTTCATAAACTTCTGTAGGATAAATCACGTAACAAGGAAAATATATGATATTATTAATAATACATTATTATAATTTGAAAAAATTATAATTTATAGTTATAGTAAAATTTTATTGCTCTTTCTCTCCCTCTCTCTATATCTCGCCCCTCTCCCCCTCCTCCCCCACGCTACTATCTCACTTGCCCTCTCTCCTCTCTTTGTCATCTCTCTTTTGCCTCTGTCATTAGGGATGGCAATAGGACGGGTTGAGCTCAATCCGTAAATTTTTAAATCGGCTCGCCCCGCCCTGCATGATAATTTTTTTCATTTTTAATCCGCCCCGCCGCGCATAGACCCGTCCCCCTTAAATTTTTAAGTTATTTTATTTTTTTAATTGAATTTAATATGAAAAATAAAAATTCATATTTTTTTTTTGAATTTTTTGCTGATTAAAATCTCAACAACTAATTAACTATTTTTAGTTGACATTTCAACAATTGTTTCTTAATCTTTAATTGAAAATCTCTAATTAACATTTCAACAACTAACAATTTACTAGACATGTCTAGTCTAAATTTTAGGAGAAAAATGATTAAAGTTAATATTTGATTTAAAAAGTTTATATCTTTAATTTTTACTAATTATAAAAAATTAATTTTCTTCGAATTCCTATTTAGTTCTTTAAACCCGCATCCCGCCCTACATTACTTTTAAAAAGAGTCACTTCAACCCGCCTCGCATAGCTCTAAACTCGCCCTGTACCCGTACCTGTACCTGCCCGTCCCGTTGCCATCCCTATCTGTCATCTCCTTGTCCCCCCTCCCCTCGTGCCTCTTTTTGTCTTATCTCTCTAAATACAAATATAATTTATAAAAATTAATTATACAAATAAAATTGGCGATTGTTTATACAAACACAAATTATAAGTGTCAATTATACAAATCGTCTTTAGTGATATATATTCAATGATACAATATTAATACAAATAATAACCAATCAATTACACAAATACAAATGTTGAATTAGATAAAATATTGATACAACTGTATTTATTGATACAATTATTTGTTAATACAAATTACATTCAGATAGAAATTGTTTTTGTTATTACTATTTATATTCAATGATGGATATACCTATTACTTACATATATATAATCATCGAGCAGATATACAAATACAATTCGTTTTCTTCTCTCTCCACTCTCCTCTTTCTCTCTCTCCATCTTTTTTCATAACTACAAATCGTAAGTAGCAAATTATAGTTATTTTTGCCTCATTATATTTCAAGTGTTTGCGATTTGGAATTTTTACCAAACTACACCACTTATGTTTTCATATTCTCAATAAATTACACTCATTTTAAAATATTACAAAAATCCCTCATTTGGTCTTTTTTTTGAACTAAAAGTGATATATGTCCATTCCTCTTCTTTTCCATCTGACACATCAATTATACCCTATATGTCTACTTTCCTGCTGTCAAATTCAGTCCACTTTTTCTTTTGGGAACTGATCTCATTAATTGTCAATTCTAGGAAATCACTACTCATTAACTTTGCAATCTCCATCTTGAAGCTTCCGGACGAACGCATCTCCTTTTGTATTTTTGTTCAAACTTGTTCTACAGTTTGTAAGTTTCATTTGTTCAAACTTGTTCTACTCGTTAAATTTTGTTTGATTTCAAACTTGTTCTCCATTTTGAACCCTTCAGATGAACGCGTCTCTATTTTTATTTTGTTCAAACTTGTTCTTAAGTTTGTAAGTTCTATTCGAAATTGAAGAAGACGAAGAGGAGGAAGAAGATGAGTGAATTTTTTTTCCGGATACTCTCAATTCTTTTCTCCTCTCAAAATTCTGATTTCTTCACATTTTTGAAATCTTGTGTGGGCAGGAAGAAGATGACGAATAAGAAGAAATAAAGGCGGAACTGAAAAAGACGAAGAAGAGGAAGAAGACGACGAAGAAGAACAAACAAAAGTTGATTTTTTTAATACTCTCAAATCTTTTAAGATTTTAATTTCTTTACATTTTTTAAATCTTTTGTGAGTCCTCTATTCGACTCTATTTTTGTAAAGCTATAACAAATGGTTCAAGAAAAATGTTTACTTGAACAATTTCTACGGGAATTTTTCACCCATTGATATCAAAAAGAAAATCTCGATCATCATCTTCATCTGGGTTACTATTAATATCTTATTTGCACCATGTATCGCTATATCGATAAGTAACATGTATATTCAATGATCACTACATTGCTCATACGTTTTTACAACCCATATATCATGCTCGATGATTCATTTAACTTACTGTATGACTTATTGTACCATGTATCGCTATATCAATAAGTATTGTGTATACCGAATGATCACTGCATTGCTCATATGTTAAAATAATACATGGGTTGTACAAACATATGAGCAATGCAGTGATCATTCGGTATACACAATACTTATTGATATAGTGATACATGGTACAATAAGTCAAGTAAGATAAATGAATCATTGAGAATGATACATGGGTTGTATAAACATATGAGCAATGCAGTGATCATTGGGTATACACGATACTTACCGATACAGCGATACATGATACAATAAGCCATACAATAAGCTCAATAGATCATGAAGAAGATCCTTCGGTTTTTTCTTTTTCATAAATCTCCATTAACAACGGATCATGAACAATTTTGAATCTTCTTTCATGAAATCCTTCCTCGTCCAAATAAAAAAATCACGCCTCGAAGCATCTTCACCTTGATTGCTTCAAACCCTTAGTTTCATAATGTTAAAAATCACGTCTCGAACCCTTCAATTTCCAAATGTTAAAATATGACACAAAGATGAAGAAATCAAGTGATGAACAACTTCATGAAAAATTCGGACCTAAAATTAGACTATGGATTAGAATCCATATTTAACAATGATGAACAACAAAATCGAAAAGGAAAGAGGAGAAATGAAATACTTCAGTTTTCTTTGCATGAATTAGCGACAAAATAATTACATATCTTTTAGCACCAGATCTCTTTACAAACATTCATCGCTCTTTCTCTGCTACTAATATTTATTGTATCTTGAGTAACAAACATCTCGTTCTCAAACTCCAGAATGCCTCAACATAATACAGATATTCATTGCGAATCACTTGCAACTTTTTTTATTATTCTGTATTTTTTGAAAATATTTTCGCGCTTTGTTTGTAAAATTTCTCTTCAGGAACATATATGTAAGAAAAAGCATGCTCTTAAAATGTTCATACTTTTAAAATTTCTCTTCATGAAGGAAACATTTAAAAAAAATTTATTGGAAATAGGTGTCTATTTATTAAGTAGCCTTATTTATGATTAAACATTCTATCACTCTTTTTAGCAAGAATACGAATTCCTTTTTTTTTCGGACAACCATCAAATCATCATTTCCAAAGACCTACTTTGTGAAACAAAGAGCTTACTTTTAAAATGGTATCACCATTTATTTCCGATGTATCAAAAAGTACCCAATTTCTGTAATTATAAAAAAGATGGGACAATTTGAAATTTCCCCTTTTACACAATGGCATTTTTGTAAGTCTCCCTTGCGATTTTTGAAAGTTTGCTCAATTTTAACGGGCTTTATGTTCTATTAGTCCCAAAGGCCTTTGGACTACAAGCCCATTATCGAACATCAGACAATATTGAATTTAGCAACAGGTTCCTACAGAGAAACGGAGCTCCTGCCCAAAGTTGAAATACTACCGGCGAAGATGACCGTAGAACTGCCAAAGCAGAAGGAACACGTGCTGGAAGGACACGCCGGAGCTGTTTTGGCGGCGAGGTTCAACAGCAAAGGCGAGTACGCTCTGAGCTGCGGCAAAGATCGGACCATCCGGCTATGGAATCCTCACCGTGGAATTCACATTAAAACGTACAAAGCTCACGGCCGTGAAGTCCGTGATGTCCATGTCACTCAGTAACATTCTTCTCTTTTTCGATTATTTTACTCTCATAATCCTTTTTTCCCAATATCTGTGTAGTTGCGTTTTGCTATCTATTACTATATTGATTTGTGAATAAAATTGTGAATTATGTATGTAATTTTCTCATCTTGTGAATTACTCATTTTGTTGAATATGCATTTGAACAAAATCAGTCTAGCCGTGCAAGAAATAATGGGAAGAAAAAGGATTATAATTTATTCAGCTGGAGAGTATGAATAATCACATTCCCTTTTACCGGTTCTTCGTTACATAACAATGTAGGGTGGAAAAGGGATTTTTGTGTTATGTCATTTTTGCTTGGTTAAATTGTATTTGGTTTTAGGAAAGGTGAGAGGATGTAGAAGATAGGGGGGGAAAGCTATTGGTTTACTTCTTCCGGGTGATGTTTTAGGATTTATAGTTTCAGCCTGTTTGGGATGGTTGTAAAGAGAGTAAAAGTTACTCCCTTTGTTTTAAATTGCATGTCTAATATTGATTTCTCAGGTAGGTGAAGAAAGGTTAAATCTTGCATTATATAGTAGTTGTTGGGAGAATGTATGGTCGTGTGTAAGCTTTTTGGTTTTGTAGAATAAACTAGAGAAAATTGCTTGGACAATTGTTCAAGGGATTCCCTATATATTTATATATATACACACACACACACACACACACACACATATATATATATATATATATCATGTGACTCTATGAATACCTTATTCTTGCGAAACAGGGCATAATTTTGATATGAACTAAAAGAGGAATGTGGACATTCAATTTGAAATGAACAACCACAACAAAAACATACCCGGTGAAATCCTACAAGAATTCAATTCGAAATAAGGGATTATATATTTCTTCCTTCCTATCCACCTTTAGAGAGATGTAAAAAGCTGAATATACAAAGTTATCTAGTCCACCAACATATTCACTTATCCTCCTCTTTTACCTACACTAGGAATATATGAAAAGAAGAGAACTCTACACCATAATATGGTTCTGTACAAAAGTCAGACATTCATCTATATAATTAGGGACCTCATGTGTGCTACAAAAATAAACTAAAGGTACAGTTCTCCTTCCACACTTCCTCATTTACTCCAATCAAGCATTGTGTTATTGCAATAGAAAACTGGTTATTTGATAATGAATAAAAAGGTTAAAGTCAAAACACAGATTTAAAATAGGGAAAAGTCAATGCAAAGAATAAAATGTTTGAGTTAAAGAGTAGTAAATACTAAATAGTAACATATCATGCCTAATGAAAAACAACAACACATGTTGCATGCATTTATATGCTTTTGTTGGATATTCTCCTTTTGTATACTCAAGTATTGAAGTACCTAGCATTTAGACTATACAGTTTGTTTTTATCGTTCATTTTGCCTGATTCCAAAGTCTTTTTAATGATGCAAACTTTTGATGGCCTGCATGCTTCTACTGTTAATATTGTAGGGACAATTCAAAACTTTGTTCGTGTGGTGGCGATCGACAAGTATTTTATTGGGATGTCTCAACAGGTCATGTAATTCGCAAATTTCGTGGCCATGACAGTGAGGTTCACACAAATTCTTATTCCTAAATTCAGAATGCAAAAAGAGCTTCATTAAAAAATTTTAACCAGTATAATACATGAAGATCTGTTCAAAGCAGTTGGTAAATACTATATTGAGGCAGATCTTCTTCAGAAACATTTTTTGATATAGTACCAGTTATAACCATTGAAAAAATATCTAGAGAAGTACCTCAAAAAGGAATCTCTAAAAGAGGGGAAGACGGGTTGGGTTGCAGCAGCTTCAGGCAATATAGGTTGGCACTAAAGCTATCCTAGGCAGTGTTGGTGTGGTGATGGCAAATTAATTATGATAGGATTTACTTGTCGAAGGTTGCATTAATTTCTAGCTGCGAATAGTAATTGCCCATGGCAACACTTAGTAGTGGTAGTGGCAGTAGTGAAGAGTAATCTTGGCATGAATACTATTAAAAGCACAGAATGACTGCCACTGTAAATTTGAACACTATCCTTGTCATGGTGTAATAGTTTCTTCACTTATCAACATTATAATTATTGCTATAATAATAATTTCTTCATTCAACAAGATTATCCGAATAATACCATGTTGCAGAAAATATTGGAAATGGGAAAAGCTGAACCTCCAAACACATTTACGTCAACATAAAAGACACTGATGTCAAATATAGGGTCAGAGTTCTTGGTAATTTGTGTGTTCTTCAAATTATTCAATGTAAACAGGTGCAAGATGTCGTGGTGGCCTAGGAGTAAATTTATCTTACTGTTTTAAAATTCCACTCTTTTTTTGTGTGCCTTGATATGTTTGTAATGCCACAATATTGACTTCAAATTTCAATCTCACTTATATGTGGAAACTTCCAGAACTGGACTACATCTAATATGATGCTTTTACGATTGAAATCTTAATCATGCTTGATCTGATTCGGAATTGCTTCTTGCTTTGGTTAAAATGCACCATACATAAGAACATAAAATCCTAATTTGGCATAGTTACATAGTACATAGACAACAAAGATTAGTCAAGAGGACAAAACATCTCCAGATTAATGATGTGCTGCTTGATAGTTAAGCTTTCCTACATATCAATGTAGAATGTGTATGTGAGTAGAAAGGAACCTGGTATTATGTTAAATGCTTAACTGGAGTCTGGAGATTCTTTTAGGTGTTCAGATTTATACTAACTGTAAACTTTAAGGTATTGAAGCTATAGCTAGATTATCATCCCTTATCTCACCAGTAGAAGAATTTGACAATTACCTCTTTTATTTGATTCCTGTTTGCTAACTGTATCAAGAAGTTACAAATTACATATCTTTTTTACCTTGAAGAGTCAAGTTACTTGTATCCTCTATGTGTAACCCTTTTGTTTTATAACTACTACTTTGTCGAGATTCTGTAGTTTTTTATGTTTATATGTTAATATTACCTTATTAATAAGAAAATGTTTATGTTCTTGTGAAGCTCTGTTTTGCTTTTATGGATGCTTTAATGCCTCATCTTTGGGTTAAACCAAATGAATTGGTTCTTTTGTGTTCTTCAAATTCTAGCAACAACAACTATTACTACAAGTATGCTTCAATCAACAACAACTATGCTTTTCAAGTTCTAGATAAAATTTTAAAAAGAATCTAAACTTCCAATGTTGATTTGTGATTGCAGCCTTAATCTGCCCCGGATTTGCTTCAATTATGCTCATACCTTTTTCTTTTGGCATTTTCTTTGTGATTGGGGCCTTGGGAGTTCATTTTTCTGTAGCCTTTTCTGAAACTTCCAGGGGCATGTCAGATTTCTTGCCACTAAAGTCTGAGAGAATGTTTTTTGCTGTTCTGCTGGGTCATAAACTGAACTAAAATCCGTAGTCTGTGTGTTGCAATTCCAAATATCGCGTCAAAGTTCTGATGAGCGTTTGTTTTCACAATCTTAATGTGTGACTGTATAATGAACCAAAAAAAAAAAAAAAAAATCAACCACAGCTGTGCAGTTAATGCTAATGTGTACCTTATGTAGCTAAGAGTACTTGTAAGGAAAAGAGCCATTCACGCATTTAGAGAGAATGACTATTTTTCTTGGGTTTTGCTAGAAGCTAGTATCTTGATTTAAAAGCATAATCTCTAACTGTTCTACGTTGCATCCAAATGATTCAGCCGTGGATCCACTGCTTGTTTGACAGTTTCCTCTTCCATCTTTGCCAGGTGAATGCTGTGAAGTTTAATGAGTATGATTCTGTTGTAGTATCAGCAGGATATGATAAATCATTGCGTGTTTGGGATTGCAAATCTCGCAGCACTGAACCAATTCAGGTGAATAACTTCCCTTTGGTTTGCAAGTTCTATCCGTGTAAACATTTTCGGTAGCGCCAAAAGTTAGGGTTAAATGTTTTTTAAACCAAATAAGTTGGGATCTGAGGAAATAAATTAAGTGGACAATCAAGTGTGCAACTTTTCATGTTAAACACACTGTCCAGGCTGATGTGGAGGTTTGGTTTTGAGTAGTGAATTGTGCTTTGATCTTTTTCGGTGTTTCAGATGGAACGAAAGAGTTGTTCCACGATTAAACCTCTGAAAACCCATCCATTGCTTCCCTTGAAAGAATATTTTCTCTTCTACTTCAATAACACTGCAAAGGCCAGTTAATAGGAAGTCATAACAATCAGAACGCATCTTCACATTGGATTATGTTAATAATCTGCTCCTCAACTGATCTACTTTTTCACTTAATTTGGAAGTAAATTAAAAGGAAGAGAAAAACTACTTGATATTTAGCTGTTATGACTGCACAGGAAAAACTTACAAGGGAAATAAACTCAATGCAATATGTAGTATAATATGCAGTCCATGGACTATTTTCAGTATCAACGCTCATAATCAAATGAGAACAAGGAAAATGGTCTTGGAGAGAGAGAGATTTGGTAACTGAAACATCGTGAATAGTGCACATTGAGACCATGAGAAACGTTTGGCCAAGATATGCCAGATTCCACCACATGTACAAATAATACATGTCATAGATAATAGAAGTTAAGGAGGGCAATTATGCTTGTCTTGCTCTTTGTCTGGACATTTGAGACGGGTCCATTTATTTGACTATACTAACGAGAATTTGACTCCATGAGAATTGAACAAGGCAAGTTGAATTAGCCTACTGGGGATGTCGAGCCAAATTTCAATTTTCCTCCTTTATTACAAGGCCCTTGGTACCATCTTCTACATGCTGACTAAGATTTGAGCTGCTTTTTTATTTTCTCTTTGTTCTTGTAATGGATAATAGATTTGAGCTGGTTTTGTTTAATTTGCAGATCATTGATACTTTTCTAGATAGTGTCATGTCTATTTGCCTCACAAAAACTGAGATAATTGCTGGAAGTGTCGATGGAACTGTTCGAACATTTGACATCAGAGTTGGTAGGTATGTACTGCCTATATGTTAATTTCCTTTCTTATTTCTGTTCTGGGATGTTATATTCAAAAGAAGTTGTTAGTTAATGTAATGTATATGTTCTCTGTAGAGAGATATCTGATAATTTGGGTCAGCCTGTCAACTGTATCTCTCTTTCAAATGATGGCAACTGTATATTAGCGAGTTGCCTAGATTCAACCCTTCGACTTCTGGATAGGTAATTTCTTTTGAAAAACTGTCATTTTGTTTCTTTGCTTTTGGTAGTCCTTGTAATTCATACTGTCTTGTTTTTAATTGCTTTCAACAGGTCTACTGGCGAACTATTGCAAGAATATAAGGGCCATATTTGCAAGGTTAGGATGGAATCCTGCTTCTGAGTGGTTGTTCATTCTTATAGCGATCATTTCTTCTCTGTTACAAATGTGAATAAGGAACTGCTTTCTAGAATATCCTGGCTTTGGTACTTTGTTGGTTCTCCTTTTTCTTTTCTAGATGTTGTCTACTTTCCAGGTAAAGCAGTGTAATAGCCGCTAATTTATTCTGTCTTACTGTTCTCTTCTTGTAGTCCTTCAAAACAGACTGCTGCCTAACAAATAGTGATGCCCATGTGGCTGGCGGCTCGGAAGATGGCTATATTTACTTCTGGGATCTGGTCGATGCGTCAGTTGTATCCAGCTTCCGAGCGCATGATTTAGTGGTAAAGTATTTATTATAGATAAATATAGCATCCTAGCTACAAAATTATTCTATTTTCTGGAGGATCCAAAACCTGATTAGTTAGGAAATAACATTTTAATCTCTTGATTGGGGCTTATTCTATTCTTTTGCACTATTTACTTCTGTTACCCCAGATACCCTTGAATTCTCACCTTCATCATGATCATTCAACAACATACCCAATGTAATCCCACAAATGGGGTTTTCGGACGTTAGAATGTAGGTACTCCTTATCCCTAACTTTGTGGGATAGAAAGGTTGTTTCTAGCAAACCCTCGGCACAATGTTCTCATGACCATTCACTTCTGATAAAATCTGTAGAGCCCATTAGAAGATTAATGTTTCTTTGATAATTCAAATTGCAGTATAATATTGTGTTGACATGAGCTTAAATGGAAAGATATAATTGGTGAGGAATCATAGCCAATCCAATCTTGAGTTTGGGGTCGAGCCATAGTTGTAGTTGTTCTAATTGTTCAAACCACTAAAGCACCAACGTATGACATCCCAGTTATTTCAAAATATAAACTTTATCACTAGCTAAGGATAAAAGGTCATTTGTAGCTTCCTTTTTTTAAATGGACTTGGGAGTTCAAAAGTTAAAAATAATCTATAGTAAGGTAATCATCAAAATTTTGGAAAGAACCTATTTAGTCTGCTTCACTAAGGATATTGTTGATGTTTTAGATATTTTTTCTCAAGCTATTCGAACCAAAACAGGTAAAAGTGTTGGTTCAACATCCTAAGGTACCCACTAATAAAGAACAGAGGAAGGTAAAAATTAAGAAAAGGAAAAAGGCTTTAGAGATAGAAGTTCTCAGTGTTTCCATTGTCCTTTATCTAATATATACTTGCAGATAGGCCTCTAAATCTGTTTGCCCCTACATACAGCCCCCAGTTAGCTCCATTTCAAACTGTTAGAATTCATATGAAAGAGTATTCAGTTGCAGTATGCTGCGTACTATGAAATGTATTTGGCATAAAATATGTTATACTTATTCTTCAATTTTCATAAATTCCTTGTCACCATGTTCCTACTACTATTCTTTGGAGTTGTGTTTCTGGTTGACAAGTGAATAAGTTGTTATCATCTAAATATGGGACAAGCCTACCTACTGAAGTAAAAAGAAAATCCCTTCTGGCCAATATACAAAATATAATCATGCATTACTGCTCCCTTAATTTTCTCAGTGATCGCTATATTCTAGTTGTCTGATGATTTCTTAATCCCATTGTGCATAAGATTTTCAGGTGTTACATGTTTACACCCCATCTATCAAGTGCTCCAACGTGCTATAGGAATAATACAAAAACATAACTAATTTGGGTAATTTTAATGCGTGAAGAGATCAAATAATTGCTTCTCCCTTGCAGGTAACTAGTGTAAGTTATCACCCGAAAGAAAGCTGCATGATAACTTCTTCTGTAGATAGCACAGTCCGAGTTTGGAAAGCATGAGATATGGAACCAAAAGGCATCTGATCTACACCTGATAACCACACAAGAAGAAAGATGTGCATTCGAATCAAACCAACAGTTTACAGGAGTACCACTCACCTGATCGGGCATGAGAACTATCGCATACCTAATACCTCAATGCTATCACAAAGGTGTCAATCTGGGGTTTGTACTTACAAAATGGTGAGCTTGATTCTTTCCATTTCAAGTTTGTAACTAGTACTATTTATGTGGTGGTTTTTACGTGATCATTCATTCATGATATGGTTGTCTTGTAGAACTTAAGTTTTTTTGAACCTCTGCTTTCACCTTCCCCACCCACCCACAAAAAAAAAGGTGATATGGATGGGGTGGGGGGTGGAGGTGGGGGTGGAGGTGGGGTTGGTTCAGACAGGATGATGTAGCCTTTCGAAAGTATCCCTTTTCACTTGATTATGTAAATTGTAAACATGGAAAGTAGCTCTTCTAACTGGATGATAAATTTGAAGAAAAAAGAACATTTAGGCTACTTAAATATTTCATCTATTACCTTCTTTTTAAATATATTTTCATCATGTATTATTCAAATCAAGCGAGAGTACATCACATCAGTAATGAGAGTTAGAGGAGTATTCCACTCCATTAAACCAGACACAGAAATATGTGATTCTTTGAGGAGTTTTACAATCTCAGACTAAAGCATCAAAATAAGAATAATTAACCAAATTTCCTTCCAGAGCCTTTTGAGTTTATTCATTACCTCATTTTCACTGCATGCATGTATGATTAAACAAGTTATGACCCTATTAGTAAATATAGCTATTCAACTGGTAAAATAGGGGCTCATCCTTTTCTGTTTTCATATCTAGCTTATTCTGCTTATGGATTTCTATGACGAGGGTTTCCAGGAAACAATCTCTCTACCTTATGAGGTAGTGGTAAGGTCTGCATACATTCTACCCTCCCCAGACCCACTTATGGGATTTCACTGGGTAAGTTGTTGTAATTGGTAAAATAGAGCTCACTAGTCATTTTTAGCCTCATCCATACCATGCTTTTGGGCCTTGGCATTCCTTTTCTGGGCCGGTATAGAACAATATCCGCCCATGGGCTTCCTTTTCTGGGCCTATAAAATAATATTCCTACTTTTTAAATGACTGAATCTGTTTCCTTGACTTGTAATTTATCAAAAAATTGCATAGTATACCCACTAAATGTAGTGATTTTAATCTTTTGCCCTCCGTAAGAAAAGTTTTATAAAAATGCTTCTTCTTTTTTTTCATTTTAAGTTGAATCAAAGTACACCTCTTATGGGGGGCATTTTTGTTACACATTTCTTATGAGAGGATAAAATATCAAGACCACCTCTTATGGGGGGTTATTTTTTAACATAACCTGTAATTTATCCACCAATGTGTTGGATATTCCTAAAAATATTAGGAAAAATCACGTAGATAAGTAAATATATACTAGTTAATTAGCCAACATAGCTATAGTTTGAATTAATTACGGCTTGCAACAAACATCTAGCCGTAATTACAGTTTGAGTTTTGTGTAATTTGAGATTTATACAAACGATTTTGTATAATTTGCGCAATTTATACAGATGTTGTATGCAATTATACAAAAGTTGTGTGCAAATCAAATTGTATAATGAAATATATACACTGCGAATTATCTAACGAATCATATAAATGTCGTGCATGAATTATATTACGAAATCTACGAATTGTGCAAATTATATAGACATTATTATAACTATAGTTACGAGATGTAATTACTCAAACTATAGTTATAAAATATAATTAAAATATTTTTGAGTGGCTATATGCACAAATTTCCCAAAATATTATGTTTGGAATTCAACTTCGAAAAAGCAGTACATAGCAACAGGCCAGCAGCACTAATTAATTTTGAAATTCACGTAAATTTATTTTTTACTATAATTTGTTCATGCATTTTTTAAAATTTAAATATGTTGAGTTGTGGCTTATAATACTCATCACGTAGTTTTCTAGTATATAAATTTTATTTGTAAAAGAACATAATTATTTCATATCTATGTTCACAGTCGAATCTAAACAGTATAAGTCTTGAAATTTAAATTGTGCTACATATATCGAGACAAATAGAGTAGTAGTTAAAACTAGTGTTATGGATATATCAGAAATAATCTCTATTTTCATAAAATAGAAAAAAAAATTGCATGCATATTATCTTTTTTAAATTCCACTTATAAAATTACATCGAGTATACCATAATTCTCGTAATCAAAATTTAAGACCAATCAAAAAAGGATCAAGTTTAGTGCCGCACTAAGGTAAAAGACAATTTTATTATATAAAGAATTCATTAGATAGTTTGCAATCAACAATATTTAGTAACAAAAAAGAATCATATTTTGCTCCTCTATTTGAAACATTATTCAGATTTAATATTCATCTAATTTCTTGAAGTATAAACTAAAAAACAAATAATAATAATAATAATAATAAAAACATCACCACAAATAATAAAATATTATAAGAGCTACCAATAATTAAATTAATAAAATCTATCATTTGAGTCATGCAATTAATCGTGCTAAAATATTAGCTATATTATTTAATTTGTTAGGTCATCCAATAATATAATATTTTATTTTAGTTAAATTCTGTAATCCAGAAAAAGACATGTCCTTTCTGTGACATAAATGTGACCTTATATTATATCACTTAAAATCGACATGTAAGTTAAAATAAATATTCTAATTAAATCGTACAGGTAGGCCTGGAATTATTTTAAGATATTTAACTTAACGGTCAGAAAAACTATATATTATATTTTAATATATAAAAAAAGATGGAGAATTTTGTCAACAGCCAAAAATTCTCCTGTTCCATTTATTAATTTAAAATTCAAAATAAACTTATGAAATTTAATGCGAATATCTTTCGAGCGTGCATGAAATAAATTTTACTTTTGGGATAAAAAAATATGTAAAAAAAATTAAATTTAAAATTTTTTATTTGAGAAATTACTTGCTCGATTGACTTACGAATATATAGATTTATTTATTTAAAATAAAAAAATGATTGAGTAGTGATAACGTAGTTTGCAATAATTGGTGCAAAATTGTCAACTTATTAAAAATTGGACCGTTACAGCTGTTTTCTTTTTGGAAATATTGTATGGTGCATAAATTAGCTGACCTTTTATATTTTGTTTTATAATATTCCTACTACTAAATTAAAAAAATAAATATTAAATAACAATGAGCAACTTTTAACACTAAAAAAATATTATCGTAATTCCCTCTGCATTAAATAGTAGTGCAAAGGGACCCAGAAAATATAGCGATGAAAAAAAAAAATTATTTTACCTTTGATTATATATTTCGAGTTCGGAGGCAAGAGGGAATTGTTCAAATAGTCAATTGTTCTTCTTTTTTGCTCAAAATGGAAAAAATCATGACCTATCATGTAGGGTTTCACTAACAACGTCACTAAACACGAGTTAGATTTCAGATTACAAATTCTTGCAATATAAAGGCGTTTTTTTATTGTAATGAGCGTAATATAAGATTTATTATATTCCTTCATTCTTGACAGAAATCTTAAATTCGAATCTAATACATAATTTACTTTTAGTATTAACTATAGTCAGCTCAAAGCATTGAATTTTTATATTCAAGAAGTGACATAGAAAACTTGACATTCTATTTTATTGACTCTTGAGAGATGTATCAAATCGATAGTATATATAAACTGGACAGAGGGAATATTTAATTATTGGGAGTGGCTCCGCCCTTATCCACAAAAATGAGTCTTAAAATTTACAAATCGATTCAAATTTAGTTAGATTTCAATGCTGATAGTAAATAACAAGTGAAAAATACACACACAAAAAAAAATCACATATACGGTCTTTCTTCAATTGTCACTATTGTTTTCTTTGTCCTTTAAATTTTTTATTTTTGTAGGAAAAAGAGTGTAAAAAAATAATAAGAAAAAGAAACCTTTTTTCGCAATATTTATTATCACTTTTCGCAAACATTATTGGGCATGATTCAAAAGCATAAAGATAACTTCGCACTATTTAGGTCATTACACAAATACTCCATTTATATCATCACAAATTTTTATTTAGACACTCAAACTGACGTTACAACTTATTAGACATTTAAGGCGGAATCAATGTGTTTCAATTTATTATTAGTTTATTAATCTTATTATGAGTCACTAATCAACAAAGTGGCTGTAGTTTAGTGGTAAGAATTCCACGTTGTGGCCGTGGAGACCTGGGCTCGAATCCCAGCAGCCACACTTAATTTTTTTCCAATTTATTTAGTATATTTATTAGTTTATTTGTTTAATTTTCAACATTCTTAATGACGAACTTATTTAATTTTTAAATTTGTGTTCAAACCTATTATTTGATGTAGTAAATATTTTTGTTGATACTTGATTTCACCGAGGATATGATCTTAGATAGAAAGGAGTAGAAGTCGCGTATTAGAGTAGAAGGCTAATAGGCTAGCTGATGTCTAGCCGCGGGGTAGGGTGTTGTCTTTATCTGTATTATGTGTGTTAAATTTATAGTATTTACATAATATTATGTATTTTTCAGTAGTAGTGTCTCTTCCTATTCTTATTCCTATTTCTTTCCTTTCTTTTCATTTTTGTCATATCTAGTTTATTCCGCCTATGGGTTGTTGAGACGAGGGTTCCCAGGAAACAACATCTCTACTTCTATGAGGTAGTGGTAAAGTCTGCATACATTCTACCCTCCGCAGACTCCATTTGTGCAATTCGATATATTATTGTTGTTGTTTCTACATAAATTTATGTTTAAGGCTAGATTAGATGAATACAATATTTAACATTAATGTTGCAAGCCTTGCTACCACTACCAAAACCATCTTGTCCACAACAATAACAATTATAACAACACAATATAACAACTCAAAGGGTCAGCTATATGAGTTCTCGCATTAAACATAAATAAAAATATAAGGAAAAATATAAAAAAAAATTATTGGTATATAAATCGTTATATATATAACACATGTCATATTAGAATTTAAAAATATGAAGACTTGATTATGTTCGTACGTTAATTTTTGATTTTTTTTATAAAATAATATTTGATAACTTTATCAAGGTTGCTTAATAAAAAAAAATTTCTTACATAACAATTTTTAATGTTTAAAATTGTCACAACCAAAGGTACCATGCTTGCCTTTTCATTTTATTTTAATTTATTTAGTTGCTAAGGTGGTTTAAATTATCCAAATAAAAAAACACTCAGATAATTTTAATTTTGTACGCAAAGATTTCCTTTTTAAAAAAAAAAAAAAGACTAATGACTTTAATTTAACCAATGAAAATCACTTTCTTTAACAAAAGAGAATTAAAAGACAAAGAAACAATAATTTTTTTTATGATTTATTTGCATTATTACTTCCTTATGGGTGGTTTTGGACTGCTACAGTAATCATTATTTTTGGTTGCTTTACTCTTCCAAAATATTATTTGTTAATATACTATAAATTTATAATGAATAAAATACTATTATTTTTATAAAAGAGAACAAAATTCGAAAAAAAAAAATTAGGATCGTCTCGATCATAAGGCCACTAAAACAATTGTTTGGGTCTCAATTTTTTTGGGGCCCCCACTTTATCCCAAAGATATATATTTATATATATATATATATATATATATTGATCATTTTAAAAAAAATTGAATAGAAAATATAATATAAAGATCGTTCTAATAATTGATAAATGAAATAGTGTTTAGTTAATTGTAACATCGTTTTTTATGTAGCTATCTATTTTGTTGCCTCATTTATATTATGACGGTTATCATAAACCAATATTATTATTCTTATATTTATTTTTTAAAATGAAAGGAACATATATATATATATATATATATATATATATATATATATATATATATATATATATTTTAAGGAAAATAATAATTCATATATTGTTAATAAAAGTCTTAAAAACTATTTATTCTTTCAATTTTTTTAATTTCCCTTTCACTATTTTTATTATCTCATATTGAATATTTTTAAGTCTTTCAAACGGTCAAACTTTCTACATTATAGAAAATCTACTGTTATGTGTTTATAAAAAGATCAAATTTATTTTTTTGTATTTTCTTCAAATTTTTAGTAAAACTAATCAACACTATTTTAATATTGCTATATATACTTATTCAGCACAACACTATTTCAATATCATAATACAAACTTTTCAAATTTTTGAGTTAGGTTTTATTATTCTAACTTTGTTATATGTTTTTCATTGAAATTTTATATTGTTTATATTCTAACTTCATAATGTCCACGTATATCCTACTTCTAGACCTCATCTGTAGGATTATACTTAGTATGTTATAATCATTCAATTTATATATAAGGCCCCTTTATGAAATTTGACTTTATACCCCCAAACTTGTTGAAACGGCCCTGGTCCCATATCCACTTGATTGAAATTTCATTAAATTTGAGTTTGTGTCAAAAACTCATATAGTGCTATCTAAAAGAGGTGACTTCATACGACTCAAGTTTGTAATTTCTTATTAAAATTAAAAAATACTTATTACTGCACCATAACATTTCTTGGCGACTAAAATATTATTATCACCTTTCACTTCCACCAATATCACTATTCTTAATCAGTGACTTATCTATTTATTGAAAATAAATTAGAAGAGATTAAGATTGAGCCCAACTCACAAAATTTCAAGCGAGTTGGATGGGTTACTCATAATTAGGTTTATTTTTGACACACTTAGGTGTGTGCACCCAAAAAAAAAAAAAGGAAAAAGAAAAGATTTATTAGGTTTCAATTAAACCATAACAATTGGAAGAAATTTATTGGGCACTTTAGAAACAATGATTTTCACTTTTTCCCTTTCTCAAATTGCACATCCACCCAAGTGTTTAGTTTAGGAAACAACTTACTTTCAAATTCAGCCTTTGGTTTCAAGATTTCACAAAAAAGCAAAAAAGTAGTAGAAATAATGTTTCCAACTTTTTAGAAAAACCAGTGAAATATGAGCATGTGTGATTTGTTAATCATATACATAACCCTTTTGTTTGCTAGGTTTTCAAAATTGACAATATCACAAGCTTTCCTTCTTCTTTTTGCCCCACTTTTTAAGGATCTATTGGGAACTTTCATGCATTGATTAAAAGTTGTTAGGTACATTTAATTAAATAACACAAGAAAAAGTTTGTAGAGTGGACATGGCAAATTTCTTGTGACTTAACTCTTAAGTTGTGCCAAGGAAAGTAGATTGAATAATAAATTAACAAAGGAAGGGAAATGATGGAGAAAGTTAGTTCCTTTCCACCAATCTGGTCGTGGTAAAGTAGTAAGTAATCCTTTATTTTTAATTAGAGGGTTCAGGTTTGAATTTTTTGGGCATAAAGTGGTATTTGTTAGGAAACAATTTAACTCTAATATAAAACTTTCTTATGTGAAGTTAAATTTAGTTGAATTTCACTGTGAATATAAAATAGTAAGCGGAGTAATTTGTTTCCCTTTGTTATTATGGAAAGGGATTTAGAGAGGAGAGAAAACTCAATCATTTTTTCTCTTCTTTTTTTTTTTTCCCTTTTTCTAGGTAGATTATGATGTCTAGAGGACATTGAGTTTTTGGCACTTCCTTTGTTTCCTAAAATGGAAACTAAATAGTAGTATTAATTACTCTCCTTGTTTATTTTTATTTATTCATTATTTTAAAATTAGATTTTTATTTTTACTTGTCACTTTTCACATATCAAGAAAAGACATTTATATTTTCATGTTTTACCCTTATTATTAATTATTTATTTCTCAAATCAATTTTCAAGATCAAATAGTAAACATCAATAGCAGGAGAGTGTGTGATAAAATAGACATATCAATCATTATTTTCTTTATGAATGTGCGTATTCCAAATCTGAATATGATAAGTAGAAATGAATGGAGAGAGTATTTTCTTTCCTTTTATGAAAATTCTTTTTTAATTTTTAATTTGTCTAAAAAAGAATGTCATCTCACTAAAATTAAAAATAATTTAACGTTAAAATTTTCATTTTACTCTTAATGAAATAATTTTTAATCATACAAATATCCACATAAGATTTTAGACAACAAGTTTCAAAAGTCTTTCTTTTTTTCTTAAACACTATGTCAGGCCAAACAATGTCACCTAAATGGAATAGAAGGAGTATTTGTTATCTTACTTAATGGAAAATATAATTTTAACAAAACTAAATAAATAAAAAACAAAATGCTGGAAGAAGCAAGATGAATTCAAGCCCACTGAAATCATATTTAGAATTATTTTCTTTCAGAATAATAATGAATGAATCACAACTTCAAATAATCTCAATGGTAGTGTACAACAAACTCAACTAGTTAAATTACAATTTAAATTTATTTTGCAAATGCAGAAAAAGAAAAGTATTTCGAAATTTTCACAAGGAAAGACTTAATCGATGGACATATATTTATAACCAAAAGATTGGGTTCAAACGAAGAGATACAACTCTTTCAGGATTGCTACTGTTTAATGATAATTTATTGTTTGATTTGATTGTATGATACTGTATCGTAACTTATAAATTTACCAAAATATCTTTAGTTATTATAAAATATTAAATTTATCAATATTTTTAAATAATTTTTTTAAAAAAAATAAATATATAGAATCAAGTAGGGAAATACATAAGCTAATATATCTCCAATCGATACCAACAACATAAGAAAACAAAAAAGTAATAACTTTTAAAAACACGAATCTAAAAAAATAGACTAAACGTGAAAGAAAATACGGGAGGCGGAAAAGAATTTTCAAAAGTTGATGCGGAGGGAAATAAGTAATACAAAAACAATACATATATTAGAGTAAAGTTTAATAAAGGATAAATTAGAATTATTTAAATTTAAATAAGAGTATAATTGGAAAAAAAGAGAGAGAACCATGGGATATAATTGGAAAAAAAGAGAGAGAACCATGGGATACCACAAAATTGGTGGTTCCAAAAAGTGAGAGTTTTCATGGTTACAAAACCATGAAACCAAACCATACCATACCATTAGGGATAGCAACGGGGCGGGTACGGAACGAGTTTAGAGCTATGCGGAGCGGGGCGGGTTTAGAACTTTGCGGGTGCAGCGTTGGGTTGAAGTAGCTATTTTTAAAACTAATATGAGGCGGGGCGGGTTGCGGGTTTAAAAAAACAAAAAGGAATTCGAAGAAATTAAATTTTTGTAATTAGTAAAAATCAAAGATATAAACTTTTTATATGAAATATTGACTTTAATTTTATTTTTTTCTAAATTTTAAATAGACACGTCCGGTAAATTGTTAGTTGTTAAAATGTTAATTAGAAACTTTTAAGTAACGATTAAGAAACAATTATTAAAATATCAACATAAAAATAGTTAATTAGTTATTGTGACGTTAATTAGCAAAAAAATTAAATTCAATCAAAAAAGTAAAAGAACTTTAAAATTTAAGCGGACGAGTTAAAAATGAAAAAGTCATCATGCGGGGCGAAACAATTTAAAAAATTTGCGTCATCATCATTATACCTTTCTTTCTCATATATCTAAATCATATTTTTCTTACTTTTTCTTTATTTATATTCCACCAATTTAATAAAAAGTATTTAAACTCAATTATTTCCTTTTCCTCCTATGATGTGGGAGGGACAAAGTTCTTTTGCAAAAGAGAATTTCAAGTTTTACCTTTTTCTTCATTTCCTTCGCAACACTTTCATTTAATAAAATCCAACAATATTTATTTAACCAAAAATACTAATTGGAATATTTATGATTCTTTCTTTTTGAAACGGATTTACAACTATCACAACTCATATAATCAATTATTAAAAATTCTTATATTGCTGATAAATTTTCTTTGTCCACGGCATGATATACTCTGAAAGTAGCAATGATATGCTTGTTATTTCCTATATTGAAAGCAGTAAATCAGAAACAATAGATTATAAAAAGGAATAACTATGAGTTCACAGAATTCATTGTGTGTCATTATGGAATTCAACCCCCTCACTGTATCCGAAGTTATGGATTATTTTCTCCCAAAATAATCAGAAAAAAAAGTAGCGGTACCTCAAACTTCAATAACTTCAGCAAAATCAAAAGTCAGCAACAAATCAACATAAAGACTCCTCTTTATTTGTAAGTAAATATATGCAGAAAGAGGAAATTCGATGCAGAAAACTGAGAGGAAGCCTCTATATTTATAGTCACCAATGGATGTGAACTCACCCGTTCAAAATAGATAAGTTCAAAATAGACTTATCTATTTTGAACAGACATGGTGTCTTTTGGAAAAAAACGTCTATTTAGAAGGAATAAGTCCTTTCCAAATGGTTCGGCAAAATTAATTGGTTAATTTTGTTAATTTAAATTAATTCTATGAATGTAATTAACTAATAAATAATTTCATGAATTAATTAATTCATTAATATCAAAAATAAAAGAAAATCTACTGATATGAAATCAAATCAAATCAATCAATGATAAACAAATTTAGATTAAAAAATTATCAATCAAATCATTTGTCAAAATCGAACAAGCGATGATGACGACCACATGAGAGGATACCCTCTACTTAATCATTTAAGAGTTAAAAGAAGTGCTTCATAATATGAAAATAAAATTCTTCCTCTGTTCTATCAACGAGCGAGAAATGACTCTTCATTTTTTTTCACTTATTTTCTCACATTTTTTATTTTTATATTCACACTTTACTTAAACCTAACAATGTTTTTACTTTCTGGTTTATTGAAATCAACAACCTTTATCATGAAGATTGTTATCAATCATATTCATAATCAATTCTTATTTTATTTAAAACCTTTTAGCTTTCTAGTAGAAAGCAATGTGTAGTTAGCTTCCTAGGGGAGAAAAGGGAAATTCAAATTTGGTGCCTCCCTCAAATACTTTCCCATTCTTTTTGGCCACCTTTTATATACAAAAAAGTTATTACATTAAAAATTGGAAATGTTTAAAAGAATGCTTCTTATGAGACATGAACCCAAGCATAATCTTTAAGGAAGCTTAATTATTTGTGGGGTTTCTTTTTTCCTTTTTAAGAAAAAGAAAACAACTTTTCCATTCATAGTAGAACTCACTAATCTTTTTTTAAGAAAAATTAGAACTACAAACTACCAAACACATACTGTTTGCACATACTTTTCTTCGAACCTTTATTTCTGAAAAATATATTCCTAAACGTTTGTTTACTATGATATGACATGCATTATATATAATACTCCCTCCGTCCATCTTTACTTGTCTACAAGTCTTGTTGTACGCGCTTTGCGCGTGATTAAAGTGAAAAAAATTAAATTTAATTATGAACTTATAAAAAGAGAAATAATTCACTCAAAAGTAATTTTGATAAATTATTTATTTATAAAGATCTCATACATAGAGATTCTATCACTAATTAAAACTCATGGTAAATTAGAATTTTTTTTTAGTGACTAGGTATTTTTTTCTTTCAAATAAGAAAAAAGTTGAAGTCTATCAAATAAGAAAGCTTTAGGAGTCTTTCCATGGCTAGAAGTCTTTATTTTATCACTCCTTTTCATATATTTTAAAAGTCAATATTATAAATATAATTAAATAAAAATAGTGAAAAGATGATTTTATCTAAAACAGAGTCTTTCAATAAAGTGCAAAAAGTTCAAACAACATTTCTAAAGGCATTCACGCCTTTAATATAGTATAGATTATACTAAAAATAGAGTCATCAATATAGGCTGGGCCAATTGGGTCGGCCTGGCCTAACCCGTGATTTAGCAGGGTTGGGCTAAGATTTTTAGAACCCTTTTTAAAAATAGACTTTTTAGCTCGCCCCAAATAAGCCTACTGATTTGTGAAGCTTTTGCTATATGAATTGGGCCATGCCGTGGGTCGAATTAAAAGATAATGAAAATAAAAATAAAATAGAATATTAAAAATAATAAGAGTCCAAACTCAAATTCATTTAAAAATTTTAAATATTAAAATTTAATAAAAATTATGTTTTTATAATATGGAATAGTAACACTAATATCATGTAATATTGTCTTGTTTTTATTTCGTAAACAATATCTAGTTTATTTTGTTTATAGGTTGTTAAGTCGAGGGTTCCCAGAAAACAACCTCTCTACTTCTATACGAGGTAGTGGGAAGGTCTGCGTACATTTCTACCCTCCCCAGACTCCACTTGTGGAATTCAACTGGGTATGTTATTGTTGTTGTTTTGTATATAATATAAAGTTGTACAATTAAATAAATGGGGAATTGAAAATGTTAAGATTAAAATAGATATTATACACATCGTGAATACTCCCTAACAAACGCGAATTCATGCTCAATCAAATTTAAATTCAAAATATCTAATTAAAAGTATAGAAGTATTTACTACTCTTTCACGACTCTCGTTGATTTTTTAATTTTATATTCATTTATGTTATCACAAGGGTTCACCACAAATGAGTGAAAATAAATAAAGATTATGTTGCTATAAATACATAATCATAGGTGTTGTCTAAAATGAATACTCAATTAATAAAATAATGGCATAACGCATTAATTTAGTGTGCTATTAGAGCTATAGTGACCATAACGTTCGTTAGGCCTAATCTATTCAATTAATTCCTATAGTGCATTAAATTAATGTATTAAAAGTAGATTTTGTAATTAAAAGGCAAAGAAATAAATATATCTTTTAATTTTATAATTTAGAGTTAATATATTTTTTTGAAAAAGTTCCTTAAACTATATGAAATGAACATGAAATGAATAAAAATATTTTTCATTTATAATTTGGTTCAAAAATGCTCTTATCGTCAATATTTTGGTCCAAAATGCCCTTATTGTTATTTAAAGGGTAAAAAATATTATTTATTTTATTTTTTAACATATTATTTTTCTAATTATTTTTTTTGAAATAGCAAATATTTATCCTACTTCAGTTCGAGAAAAGAATAAAAAAAATTATTTTATTAGAATTACTATTTTTATTGTTATCTAAATAAAAATTAATGGTGGTTTACCATGATCTTGTATTTATGACATATATTATTTTTTACAACGGTATGATGTTCAATTTTAATTGATAAAATGAGATTAAAGAAAAAAATTATTTTTTTACATTTTTATTAGTTAAAGTGATTTTAAAAAAAAAAAAGAAAAAGATTTTTTTAAAAAAATATTTTATTAGGAACACAATATGTTTAAAAAGAAAAAAAATACAAAAGGGCATTTTTGATCGATTAGTGACAATAAGGGCATTTTGGACAAAGTATTAATGGCAAAAATATTTTTGAACTAAAATATTGACGATTAAAATATTTTTAAATTAAATTGTAAACAAATGATATTTTTATTTATTTCATATAATTTAAGAATATATTTTTTTATATCTTTTTCCTATATTAGTACACATACTTCTTTATCGTCCAACAAATAATCTAATATATCCTCGTGTGTTTATTCAAAAAAAACATTAAAGTGATGAGTTTGTTGGCCATTTAGGCAGTCCTTGTTCTAACTAGCATGCCACATGATTTGGCAGGTAATTGAACAACTCTGAAGTTGACATTTAATAGGCGGATAAATTGAGCAGCTTAGAATTATCGTGTTTGCTTCAGCTATTTAAAGCATTCAAGTAATTATAATGTTTTTGTTTAATTTTATGGTGATTGTTAAAGTGTCTACTTGATTTTACTATGTTATTTCTATTAATTATTATTTAATTACTTCTTCATCTACTTCAACTATAAAATTATATATAGATCGACTACAAATTGTGTTTTATTATGTTGCTGGTTCCACTGATGATGACATCAAACCCTCATTCGATTGTCATTTTTTGTTGATGACATTTGATTGCAATTTCTTATTTTTTGGCTTTGGTCGGTGGTAGTGACTCTGAGTTAGACAAAAAAATAAATAAAAAATAATAGCATTATTTTCATTTTAATTTAATTGTTTGATTTTAATTTTAATCAAAGAGGATTTAAAAATTTAAAGTAAAGATTGTCTTTTAAATAAAAAATATATAAAAATATGCGGAATCACTATTAGAAATAGAGGATTTTCCAATTGAGAATCAATGAGAAATTTGTGTAATAAAATGTGATTTTTTCTGTTCATTTTCTATCGAATTAACTCATTAGGAAAATACATGATACGAAACAGATGCTTTAGCGTGTGAAAAATACTTTTTTGAACATTTTGTAGTGAGAAATTTCAATGGGAAAATAGTGACTTTTTAATAGCGAAAGTCAGAATTAATGAGTGTAGAAAAAGAAAAGCTATTCTTTTTTAAACAAATTTAAAAAATTAACATAAACAAATTGAATTGGTGAGATAAATATTTGGTCTGGCACGTCATTAACTTAATATTTTCTTTTCGTTTTGTCTTTACTTATTCTTTTTAATAATTTAATTTTGCCACTTACCCTACCCTTTTTATAGTAGTTCTATACCATTTCCTACAATTTTTTGTAGATTTATCATTCAAATTATGAACATGTGATATTATATACATGACAAAACAATACAATCTATTCAAATATTGTATCCATTAAACAATATTACAATACCATACAACACATATAGTGTTCTTACTTTAAGCTCCAAAGCATGAAATAGAAAGTAAAGAGGTGTTTTTTTTAACCTCCCAAGTATTAGATATGCTGCGTTATACATCCATGTGTATAAATAGGGCGGAACTATCCTTACTCGACGAATATCAAGCGATATTCCTTCATCAGAAAATTACAATGTACATGTAGGTCAAAATTTAATGAAAATTGTGGCTTCATCACCGTCTATAAATATGCTAAACACAACTCATGATTCCCTAGGATTCCTGAACTTTGTCGTTCTGATATCAAAATCTCAACAACAACAACAACAACAATATATCCAGTTGTAAAAATCTCACACTCTCAAAGTAAGGCGGAACTTAATTGACGCCAATTTATTTCATATATCCATTGAATGAATTCTAAACTGATTACTTGAAGGTTTGGGCCAAATGTAACATCAAGAGATTGAGGTGATTGAAGATTGTTAATAAAGAGAATTGATAGTGCTAGGTTACAAACTCCCATTTCATATTTTATTTGTTGCTCTTTTTTCTTCTTTTCTTTTTTACACAAATATTTTTAAATTGATATTTTTTTTACAGAAAAATTCATAATATTAGAGTCATAAATTAAAAAAATAACTTATGTAATTTTTTTTAACCAAACTCATTAATACGTAAGTGTTTATTTATCCATTTTTATTGTATGAAGTACTCTAATCCACAATCTACAATTTAAACTCGTCAATATTTAAGTAACATTAAAAGAAAAAATGACATATCCAAAAGAAGAAGAAAAGAGTCTATTATTTGATCGTTTATTAAAGTTAAGGATGAATTTATACTAAAGTGTAATAAGAAGGGTATATTTGGCCCGAAAGTATAACATTAGGGGTATATTTGAACCAAAAGTATAACGAAAGATATATTTAAACTATTTCTAATAATACAGGGGCATATTTGAATTTTTTTCAATTTGGGTTTAATTATTTTATTATTCTTAATTAATGTACTTAATTTTTTTTCTTGTCAAGACAAGACTATTGGACCCGTGAACAGGGTCGTTGGATTTTTCTTGATGACAATAACGAGGACTTTAAATATTTACTAAAAAAGGAAAAGGAGAAAAATATAGTAAAATAAAACACGATACAAAATATAAATTAATTAGGAAAAACCAGAAGTTTAGTTTGAGTATATTAATTAACCACAAATATAGAGAATTACTCTCAAAGTAGATATTTCAAAATAAAGTATTTTATACTTGTTTTAGTATTAATACTAAATATTTATATATAATGTTGTTGCTAATTTAATTAGATTACTTACTTCAGACTTTATTGCGTATGAATTAGTAATATGAGTACTATTATGTATTGGTAATATATTGAAATTAGTTGAACTTGGCATTTTTTTTAGTAATTAATTCATTTCACTAGCTAAAACTTTAAAAGTTCAATTTCTAATTTAGACTTTTTCATTTTTTCTTACGTTTCAAAAAGAAATACTAGCAATTTTCTATATTTGAAAGAATTTAATTTTTAATGTTTTGTTTGTCTTGTATACCCTTAATGATATATTTTATCGGTACATAAATCTTATATCATGTTTGAGACTTATAAATTTTGATTTTTTTTCTTATTATCAAATTTTCACGAGTTAATTGAAAAAAAAAATATAATTTTCTCGTACAACACCCTCCTGTTTAAGAAAAAATTCATTAGGCACATAATTATAGAATTTACGTCTCAAATTTGAAATTAATATTTATTTATAAACTTGACCAAACTTTTAACTTCAATTTCATGTTATGACTCTAAAATTTAAACTCTCCACAAAGTAAAATTTCAATTTCTTAAATGTACAATTTAATCCATAAGTTATATTTTACAAATAAAATCTCATTATTTTAAATTTTACAAAAAATAAAAAAAATATACTTAACTTGAATAAATTGATTATATCATGTTCGAGAAATATATTAAAAAATAACTTATTTATGAACTATGATTTACACCTTCAATAGAATTATATAAAAATTAAAAATACTTTAATAATTTTTCAAAAAATTATTATATTTAATATCTTAAAAAATATAACATTAAAAATATTATAATATATATCAAAATTTTTAAATCAACCTATTTTCATGAAATAAAGACAATAAAGCAATATATATTCCACAAAACCAGTAAAAAAGCCAGTGAATTGTCCTTTATTATATCGTTTTATTTACTCATTCTAGTCAATGGTCAAATATTATTGTGAAAAAAAATATTATTATTACATGTTACATACATTCATTGTTACAACTTAAAAAAATATTATGGTATAAAACAATAATTATTATATTATTACATACATTCACTGCATTTTGTAACATTCCATAAAATAATAATAACTTCTCTCTCTTCAGACAAAAATAATAAATAAATAAAAAAAGATTGTGTTCTTTTTTTTTTTTTTACAAAAAAGAAAAAAAACCTAGTAAGTAGGATCTGCTCACGCGGTTTAATTCTTTTTTTTTTTTTCCAATTACGCGTTTTTTTTTTCTTACCAAATTATATTTTCTATTTTTGATTTTCTCAATTGTTTAACACACAAACATAGGGCGGAGCCAACTACTCGTCGGGAGGTTCATTTAAATTCTTTTTGATAAAAAATTATATTATTTTATATAGTTAAAATAATTTTTTATGTGTGTATAGTAAATATTGAAATTCCTTCGATAAGTTTATGTGTCTACTTTTTCAAATATTGAACCCTCAAAGGAAAATTTTGACTCCATCATTGCATAAACATAATTGTTGTTACAATATATACACAAAGGTATAACATAATACACTAAAATTGTGGCACCCTTTTAAAGAATTCACCCAAAAAAAAAAGAAAAAGAAAATTGAACTCCATGGACTAATCTTCTTTATTGTTTTCTTGTGGTATTTATTGACTTTTATTTGTATTGGAATTTGATAATTTAGATTCACATCATATAAGGTTTATATAAAAAAGTGCTTCTTACCAAAAATAAAAAGTCATATTCGAAATTGAGACTTTTTAAGAAAGGAATAATTTTATTCACTGCACCACGCCCTTACACTTTGTTTGGATGGTTATTCTTTATTGATTTATAAAGAATAATATCGTATTTTATTGTTTTAATAAATACAATATTTGGACATAATGTTATATCTCCATAATTTAAATAATAGACCTATAAGAAAAGTTGGGTACAAAGTAAATGTAACAGTCCATCTTAAGATGAGAAGTTATACATTGGCATAACACATGAGAAATACTGAGTATATAAGTAAACAAACCTTACCTACTTGTGAGGCATTTTAAGTCGTGCGGGCCTAGACCCAAAGCGGCCAATATCACCAGCGGACTGGGCTGTTACAGGTGGTATCAAAGTCACTTCTATGTCAGCCTTGAGGACGCTGAGCCCATAAAGGGGGTGTATGTAACAACCCATCTTAAGATGAGAAGTCTCACATCGATAGAATACAGGAAAATGCTGAATATATAAGTAAACATGCCTTATCTACAAGTGACGTGTTTTAAAGCCTTGCGAGCCTAAGCCCAAAGCGGACAATATCATTAGCGGTTTGGACTGTTACGGTAAAGCTACTGTGAAAAAGTAGGATAAAAAATAAAATAGAATTATTAAATAAAAAATAAAAACAAAATTAAAGGAAAATATTAAGGTAACACAGCCACACCAAATCGTCTTTACATAAAATGTGTATTTTAATTATTACCTTGCAATAAATTTAAATCATATAATACAATAAAATTCAAATAATGATAAAAATAAATATTATATTTAAATTAATAATAATATACAATACAATGAGCAACGACCATCCAACACAAGGTGTTAATGATTTTCCTCTTGGTATTATAAAGAATACAAACACAATCGAAATCTCAAGTCTTATTTATTATTTTTCCATTTTATCTTCCATAATGATTCGCGTCATATAAGGTTTATTCGAGGAAAAATGCCTTTTATTAAATTTTATCTATATGCAAAATTGAAAAATTGAGACGTTACAAAGAAGGAACAATTTCATTCACGGTATCACATTATTTGATTATTTTTTGCAAAATTTAAAAATTGAAATATCTCGAGGAAGGAATAATTTCATCCCCTATATCACGTAATTTGATTATTTTTTGCAAAATTTTAAAATTGAAGCGTCTTGAAAAAGGAACAACTTCATTCACTATGCTAAGTCATTGGATGATTTTATGTTTTTGTTGTTGTTATATTTTTTTATAATATAATACACACACAACATAACTCCAAGTGTGTTTGTAGTAAGCAAGAAGATAAAGGAAAGGACTACCAAACTTTTTTTCTTTCTCTCTTAGCTGTTTTTTCTTTTTGTTTTGTCAAAACACCTCATCATTATTTATTTTTCTTGAATTTTTTTTCTTTTCTGAAAAATCTCCAATTTCTCTTCCTTCCTTTAATTATATACTACCAACTCTTTCTAGGTCCCACAACATCTCACTTTCTTCTTTACAAGAGAGTGAGTAATTGCTTATATTTGCTTATTACAACAAGGGAATCACAAATATAGATAGATTTCCCATCCATTCCATCCAAGCTGGTGTTTTGTGATCCCAAATCTTAGATCATTTTCTAGGGTGTGGGGGTTGAAAAAGGCTCTAGATTTTGCCCACCTTCACATTCTCTCACTTCACTGGGGCTGTTTTGTTTTGGTTTTGGTTTGGCCATTTCTTGTTTTTTTTTTAATTTTTTATGTGTACACATTTCAATACTTTTTCTCTAAACTTGTGTCATTCTGATAGACTGTTTTCACTTTCCTTTCCCACTTTCAGCCAGATTACTGTCAAGTCTTTAGCTTGTAAAGAAGAAATTTTTTCACAACAAGCATTGCCACCATCATCTTTTTTTGGGGTTTCCTACTTTATTGCCTGTAACAATATTGTAATATTGTAGTTTTCCTTTTGGGGTTTCTTTATTTTTAATATACTGTTGGTTTTTTTAATGTTGGGGTTTTTTGGCTTGGGTATTTCCTAATGGGGGGTTACATAGTTTTCCAAGATTTAGTTTTTAGTGCAAAAAGGTGGCACCTTTATTGATTTTGGCCACTGAAAAGTTGTCTTTGAGTGGGGTTTTTGAGAAACTTCAAGATTTATTAATTTTTTTTTCTGGGATTGAGATTGTGAGTAATTGTGGAAAATGGCGATGGTGAACACAGGAGGAAGGCTTATTGCTGGTTCTCACAATAGAAATGAGTTTGTGCTTATCAATGCTGATGAATTTGGACGGGTAAATCTCTCTGAAAATCCCTCATTTTTATTGTGTTGTGAGTTCTGAAATTACGTATTTTGCCCTTTGTGGGTTGCTTGTTTTGGTTTTTGAATAAATCTTCTATCTGGTTAGGGTTTCTGGATAAAAAGTTTTCTGCTTTTTCCTTGGTTTTTGTGTCTGGATTATTGGTTCTTTTGATTTGCAGGAGATTTATTTTTGAGAATTGTATTTTGCTTTTCTACTTTATCTGTTTTCTCTTTCTCTTCATTTCTTTCTCTGATTGGAGGTTTTCTTTCAGCTGTATATCGTGATTGCTAATTTCCTTGATATTCTTGGACTTTTTAAATTTTTTAAAATATTGAGTTGTTGCTGGACTATTGATTGATAATTACTCTTTTAATATATTATTATAGGGTTTAGCTACTTTGTCTTGTAATTTGTCAGCTTTTTGTTGGCTGATTGGTGTATGCAAATACTGTGAAATTATTTTGAATGATATACAATGGTTCATTCTTTGTTTTCCAAACCTTCTTACAATTTATTGTCCTTGTGATTTTAAGTTTTACTTGAGGATAATTTGTGAGCTGAGGTTCTATCGAAAACAACCTCTCTACCTCCCAATGTAGGGATAAGGTCTGCGTATGCACTACCCTCCTCGAACCCCACTTGTTGTTGTTGTTGTTACTTGAGGATAATCTGAAATGCAGTCGCTCGGTTTGGTCCCTTTTCCTTCTGTATCAATTGATCTTGAATTTTTTTTGTGAATAAAATAATCAATCTAAGTTTTACACTTGTGCTCTGTGATGCTGGAATATGTTGTACAATTTTTGAAGATTATACTTCTTTTCTGGTAATTTGATGCTGACTGCAGTGGAACTTTTGTTCTTGATGATGTTTCTGTTGTCCAGGTACAGTCAGTGCATGAGTTCAGTGAACATATGTGCCAGATTTGTGGGGATAAACTTGAGATTACTGATGATGGAGAACTGTTTGTTGCCTGCAATGAATGTGCTTTTCCTATCTGTAGACCTTGCTATGAGTATGAAAGAAGAGAAGGAAATCAAGCTTGCCCTCAGTGCAAAACTAGATACAAGCGGATTAAAGGTATGAAAGCTTGCTCTCAGTGCAAAACTAGAAATCTCAGCTGAGCGCGTCGACTGTGGACATTGATTTATGGGTTTTGATTTCAGGTAGTCCGCGTGTTGAGGGTGATGAGGAAGAAGATGACACCGATGACATAGAGCATGAGTTCAATTATCGTACTTTAGTCTGCCGAGGTTCAGGTCCAGTTCCCTCTGTTTATGGCGGAAGTGGTCATGCTGGTTCAAGTGAAAATGCTTCGTTCTCGAGACAAGATTCATCCATGGAACTACCTCTTTTGACCTATCGTGAAGAGGTAAATATCCCTGTTAGCCCTTAATTTGAATAACAAAAAGAAGAAAAGAAAATCATTCGCATAATCTGGAAGATGTACAAGTCTAATGCTTGCAATATCCTAATCCAGGATGCTCAGATTTCTTCTGATCAGCATGCTCTCATAGTGCCTCCATCTAATAATGGCTTTGGAGATGGGGTGTATCTAAATCCTCATACTGACTCATTGGCGTCCTGTAAGTTAATTTTAGCCGATTCTTTGTGTTTTCTCATCTATCGTACCTGATTACATGAGAGTGATGTGATGCTTTTTTTTGATGTCGTAGTGCATCCAAGACCAATGGTTCCAGAGAAAGACATTGCGCTATATGGCTATGGAAGTGTTTCTTGGAAGGAGAGAATGGAAGACTGGAAGAAAAAGCAGAATGAGAAACTCCAGGTGGTCAAGCATCAAGGAGAAAGACTGGATGATCCTGATTTGCCTACGTATGTAAAACTTTTAGCGTCCACTTTTTTTAATGGCTCAATTTGTGAACCTGTGCAATTTTTAACAAATGTATGCTGGATATAAAGTACTATCAATCTTCTTGAAATTCAAAGACTGTTTCAACAGCTCTATTTCTGAATGGAAGACATACTAGATGCAGTCAAGGCTACCAATGATTGATGATAAAAAAACTATTTAATGCCAATGATTAAGATTTGTGTATCATTATCATAAATTTAAGCTCTTTCATTCCCCAATTTCTGCAATTTCTGTTCGTGAAGTCGTTTTTGTGGGGTTTCTTATGTGTGAGGTTGTCTCTAGTCTTATTCGGCTTACTACAAACTTGAAAGTACTCGTACAGACTTGTATCTGCTCTCTGTGGTTCTAATCACTAATGTATTTGTGAATATTTTAACTAATTTTTTTAAAATCTTTTTATAAATGATCATTCTCTCAGGATGGATGAAGGCAGGCAGCCACTATCAAGAAAGTTGCCCATATCTTCAAGCAGGATAAACCCATACAGAATTCTAATCATACTCCGTCTCGTAATTCTTGGACTCTTCTTCCACTATAGAATCCTTCATCCGGTAAATGATGCGATTGGCCTGTGGTTGACATCAGTTATTTGTGAGATATGGTTTGCTGCTTCATGGATTCTTGATCAGTTCCCAAAGTGGTGCCCGATAGTTCGAGAAACATACCTTGATCGGCTTTCACTCAGGTAGGGTTCTGCTTTTACAATGTTTTGGGGTCAGATTTAAATTGAGAAGATTTTCAGATTAATTTATCTTGGACTTTAGGAATAACCTTAATGGGTTCATTGGTTTTTTGAGAAAGAATTGTTGTGTATTCACAAGCTTTATCATTTCAGGTATGAACCTTAATGGGTTCATTGGTTTTTTGAGGAAGAATTGTTGTCGTGTATTCACAAGCTTTGTCATTTCAGGTATGAAAAAGAAGGAAAGCCTTCAGAGTTGGCTCCTGTTGACATTTTTGTCAGCACAGTCGATCCATTGAAAGAACCACCATTAATCACTGCAAACACTGTTCTATCCATTCTTGCTGTGGATTATCCAGTGGACAAAGTTACATGCTATTTGTCAGATGATGGTGCAGCAATGCTTACTTTTGAAGCCCTTTCTGAGACATCTAGCTTTGCGAGAAAATGGGTTCCTTTCTGCAAGAAGTATAACATTGAACCTCGTGCTCCAGAATGGTATTTTTCACTAAAGATGGACTATCTGAAAAATAAAGTTCACCCTGAATTTGTAAGGGAACGACGTGCCATGAAGGTTTGTAGCATAGATTTATCTCTCTGTTTCTTTTGACTTGCATCAAAACCTTTCAGGGCACTTAGATTTGTACATTCTAAGGCTGTTAATCTGAATATTTTCTTGTGTTTATGGCGTCAGAGAGAATATGAAGTGTTTAAAGTTCAGATAAACAGTTTGGTGGCAGCTGCCCAGAAGGTTCCTGAGGAAGGTTGGACAATGCAGGATGGCACAATATGGCCTGGGAACAATGTCCGAGACCATCCTGCTATGATCCAGGTAAGAGCAATTTATTGTGATAAATTCACCACACAACTAATCGAGACACTGTTACTTTAAAAATTTGTAGCGTAGTCCTTCATAAATTCTGTCGGCAAGTTATACATTATTCATCTAATTTGATTGCCAATCATATCCCGGATCTCTTCCTTCTCTTTACAGGTTTCCCCCTGTCATTAACTATCTCTTCTCTATTTTCCCCACAATCTCTACCAATGGCATGGTTTCTGCACTCAGTGTGTTCATAGGTGTTTTTGAAAAATTTATCTGTCTAGGCCACTGACCATCAAATTCTATAGTCAGCAAGGATACTCTGGGAGCCCAGGGGCATAGACAGTTTCTGAGCTGTACTGTCCAGTTCTTCCAGGAATATATTTTGGACCTTGCACAACAGAATTATCTTGATATTTCATTGTGTTCAATTTCATAAGAATGTGCAAAATAAACAAAAAAAGAACGGAATTTTCGACTTTTTTCTTCAACATAAATTCAGCACAATGCTTTGAATGAGGGTCAAGGTTAGGTGCTATCTTTCTTTTTATACCTCAGTTTTCTGATTAACTCTTCTATAGGTATTACTTGGTCGTGATGGTTTCCATGATGTTGAAGGAAATGAGTTACCTCGTCTGGTTTATGTTTCCCGTGAAAAGAGGCCTGGGTTCGATCACCATAAAAAAGCAGGCGCCATGAATGCTTTGGTAATTCGACTGACCTTATGTTTCTTTAAATCTTGAGACAACAAGAAAATTCTTATTCATGAATATGGAGTTCTGATTTTGTCAATGTTGTCTTTCCTGTTGTATGCAGATGCGGGTTTCAGCTGTCATCTCAAATGCTCCTTTCTTGTTAAATGTTGATTGTGATCACTACATCAACAATAGCAAGGCATTGAGGGAAGCCATGTGTTTCTTGATGGATCCCATTTCAGGAAAGAAAATATGCTATGTGCAGTTTCCACAAAGGTTTGATGGGATTGATCGTCATGACAGATACTCAAATAGAAATGTTGTGTTCTTTGATGTATGTGTAGCCTTATTTCATTAACTAGTGTTCAATTGTAATCCATCTGGGAAGAAACTGATTTTTAGGTTGTTTACAGATTAACATGAAAGGTTTGGATGGTATACAAGGACCAATATATGTTGGTACGGGGTGTGTTTTCAGAAGGCACGCACTTTATGGATATGATGCTCCTGCCAAGAAGAAGCGACCTAGCAAGACCTGCAATTGCTGGCCAAAATTGTGCTTTTGCTGTTGTTGCTTCAGATCAAAAACAAACAAAAAAGGGAAATCGAAGAAACAGAAGAAGCCAAAGCACAGGGAGGCATCAAAGCAAATACATGCCCTTGAAACCATTGAAGAAGTAGTTGAAGGTTAGATCTTTATGAAGTATAATTGTTCTAGTCACTTGTTATAGAAAATGTACAATTGCTAATGCACTACTCAATAGGGGCGAAAAGTCTAACTTATGCTGCATTACAGAATCTAATGTGGATTCACACCTGATTTCCCAAGTGAAACTAGAGAAAAAATTCGGGCAGTCTTCCGTTTTTGTTGCGTCAACACTTTTAGAAAATGGTGGTGTTCCAAAGGGACCCAGTGCCTCATCACTTTTGAACGAAGCCATTCATGTTATTAGCTGTGCTTACGAAGATAAAACAGAATGGGGGAAGGAGGTAAGACCAATTGATTACTTTTTGTTGTGGAAGAATGTAGTAAATTTGGTTTGCTGACTCATGAAAATTTTAATCATCAACCAGGTAGGGTGGATTTATGGCTCTGTCACAGAAGATATCTTGACTGGATTCAAGATGCATTGCCATGGATGGAGGTCCGTGTATTGTATGCCTCAGCTGCCTGCTTTCAAGGGTTCAGCCCCTATAAATCTTTCAGACCGTCTCCATCAGGTTCTTAGATGGGCGCTAGGATCAGTTGAAATTTTGTTCAGCAAGCATTGCCCGATCTGGTATGGCTATGGAGGTGGATTGAAGTGGCTGGAACGGTTCTCTTACATAAACTCTGTTGTGTATCCTTTGACATCTATTCCCTTGATTGTCTACTGTTGCTTGCCAGCCATCTGCCTTATCACTGGAAAATTCATTGTTCCTGAGGTAACTCAATTTCTGGTTCCATTATTGATCTGGTTATATCTTTAAAAAAAAGGTTGTCGAAAAATCAACAATTTATTGCATTAAGGTGCTCAGCAGGTGAAGTGCATACTTAAGAGTCACATCAGTCTTCAGATAAGCTTGGTCTTTAACTTAAACCATTTATATATGTTCCAGCGCAATAACTGGATATATATTGAGAAACTCATTGTTTATGACTTTCATTAGCTCAACTATATATATAATGCTTGCCAAAATTGATGCATCTGACTACCAAAATTGTACTTTTTTCCAATTTAGTCTGATCCTTCACTTCCTATTGACTTCCAATTTCTAAAAGTTAATTGAGGCTGTCCGCTAATTGTTTATGTTTATACATTTGCAGATCAGTAATTA
Organism: Solanum rostratum; assembly: GCA_029948455.1. Taxonomy (NCBI): domain Eukaryota; kingdom Viridiplantae; phylum Streptophyta; class Magnoliopsida; order Solanales; family Solanaceae; genus Solanum; species Solanum rostratum. The sequence goes on along the minus strand of CM057053.1, from coordinate 6,286,961 downwards.
TGCCAGCCTTATATTCATCGCACTCTTCATCTCTATTGCCGCCACCGGTATCCTTGAAATGCTGTGGGGTGGTGTTGGTATAGATGATTGGTGGAGAAATGAGCAGTTTTGGGTTATTGGAGGCGCTTCCGCACACTTTTTTGCTCTCTTTCAAGGATTACTCAAGGTTTTAGCTGGTGTGGAGACACGTTTCACTGTCACATCAAAAGCAGGTGATGATGGAGAATTTTCAGAGCTCTATATGTTCAAGTGGACATCATTATTAATCCCACCAATGACTTTGCTAATAATGAACATAGTTGGAGTTGTGATTGGTATCTCGGATGCAATAAACAACGGTTACGACTCTTGGGGACCCTTATTTGGTAGGTTATTCTTTGCCTTGTGGGTTATTATTCATCTATACCCATTCCTCAAAGGATTGATGGGAAGGCAAGAACGAACCCCAACCATAGTCGTCGTATGGTCTATTCTTCTTTCTTCAGTATTGACATTGTTGTGGGTACGAGTCAATCCGTTTGTCTCAAAAGATGGTCCTCTCTTAGAAGTCTGCGGATTGGATTGTGACGATTAAGTCTAACACTCCAAAGACTTGATTGAATCAAGAACATTCCCAGCAAGACGTTGTTGGGATTTCCTTTCGCAGACGAGACGTTTGATGTGTAGTACTGTGGAAGGATTTTGCAGGAAGAGATAATACTATATACAAGGTTGGTGGTAGAATAAAAAGGTGGGTAGAAGTTAGAAGAGTATAGGTGAAGAGAGTCATCAGTGTAGATATGAAGCAGTTGGGAGCTGACACACACATATTTGATTACAATTTGTTCCATTTATTCTTTGTTTTTGTGGAACACTTATCATCTTTGGGAGTTCCATCTATTTGTCAGTGAATACTTACTAAATCATAAAAGTTATTAACCCCCTGTGAGAGGGCCATTAAATTTGTACACTCTTTAGTTAACTAAAAGGTTGTATGTTTGGACTTCAGAACCAACCAATTCCTGTATTTCACTAATCAGACAAGTTTCTGCTGACTTTCTGTTCAACAAGGGATATTTTTGTTTAAGTGAATTTGATTAGGCAATGATTAGTTTGTTTTTGTTTAGATGTAGTATATTACTCCTTCTATCTCATTTTATGTGACACTCTTCTTTTTTAGTCCGCCAAAAAAATTGTCACCTTACTCTAAAAGTTTTCTTTTTATCCTTAATGAAATGATTGAGAGATTCTTGTAAGAAGATGATTAACTATCCTAGGTATTTTCTTGCATTTGGAGCAAGACTCACTATATCAGATTTATTAAGTATTTGGATTGGTTTATTTTAAGTAGTGTTTGGCTTTTAAGTTATTTTTTAGTTTTGGAAGTGTTTGGGAATGACAAAAAGTGTGCTTTTTTAAGTTGAAAAGGTAAAGAAAAAAGTCGAAAGCCAAAAGTTGGGTGTTCCTGCTTATGATTTTTGGCTTTTAGTATATAATAAATCACTTTTTGAAAGCCAATCCAAACACCTCTTAGCCAATTTGGATTGCGGCGAGAATTTCTTCAATAATTTTTATAGATATGAATTGGGATGTTCATGCTCATAAACATATGGATAGGGATATGAATTTATACGTAGCTAGAACGACATATTTGATATGGATAAGGGACATGGATTTAGATGTGGCTAGAAAGGTTCATTTGCGTGATTCAAAAAACCTAGTCAAAAAAATATTTCAATCCATAGAATAACTTTTTTTTTATCTCATTCTCCGTATCAAACCGACATTTAAAGTTGTCAACTATAAAGAGGATTTATACAAGATGATTTTTATTTTTAATTGACTCCTGAATATTTTAAAACTTTTTAAATAATTTAAGTAAGAAAAGACTAAATAATCGTAATTTTATTTAAATTTAAAGTCCTAAATATTAGAAAAAATATATTAAATTTTCTAGCAATTTTGTCAATACTTCCTTTCTTCCCCGATTATCCTTTTATATTCTTTTAAATTTTTTTGGCCTTTTATTTTCTCCCGTTTAAATTTTAGCATTTTTAATAGAGTTCAAGTAGGAAAATATTTTAAAAATAAAAATTTTAGTCAATTTTAAAATAAGAAATATTAGAATCTTCTACGTTTGTAAAGATTTAATATTTTTAATTTTAATTAATTTTAAAATTCTAAATAGCCGGATAATGATTTTAAAATATTTATTCACTTTAAATGTTATTTGATATCAATGCACCAAATAGGTCATTTTTTAATTTTAATCTCCTATTTCCTTGTAAAACCACAAAAACTCATTTTTTTTCTCAATAATTTCTAAGGGATAAAAAAGAAAACATAATTAATATTTTTATAAAGAAATATTTTATTCACGAAAAAATTTGGTGGTATTCTTCTCACCTTGTACACGCAATTCAGGTTCAAGCCATAGTTCTTTCCTATCGAACAATAGCGCATATTGTACATCAAATATAATTCCTAACAGTTGCGAGTTATCATATCTAATAGCCGAATTTACCTTTACTTTAATCAATTGGGTGTATTTGCAATCACAATTCTCAACATCTACTTTAAACTATTAAGAAAAGATCTATTTTGATTGTGATCGTCATGTTATTTCTCAATATAATATTGATCTGACAAAAAAAAAAAATTTATTTGTTTCCAATAACATAAATGAAAGCCAAAAAATAATCCAACTTAATTTATCAGAAATTTCAGAATTGGATTAGTGTGTAAAAGAGTTTTGGCAAAAATGCATTATAGGAATGTATTTTGTGTATTTTAAATTTTTAGAAGGGAGAAAAATGCTGAATATCAAGCTACAATATTAAAGCTTTAACAATATTTTGTGTATATATTTTATTATTCAAATCTTATTTTTTTTCCCATGTAAATAATTTTTTTTTGTTTTTTATATTTAATTATTATTTTAAAAAATGAGTTTTTTTTTATTTTGCAAGAAAATAAGAAAATTAAGATGCAAATCGCAAAAAATGACAAAATAAGGTGCAAGTCATAAAACAACGTAGCCTGTTAAGGACGCAAATCACAAATTACTGGATTAAATTTTTCCTTCAACGTTATAGGGCATTATAAAAATTTTGTATTGTGATTTATATAAGATATGCTTAAAGAAAAACTACTACAATAATTTTTTTTTATAAGGAATCAACATTAATTCTCATAATGCTTCTTACAATATATCTTAGAATTGTTTAAATTTTTTATTTTCATATATTTTAGAAATTAATATTATAAAGATAATTAATTATAATAATAATAATTATTATTATTATATTGAAATCGTTTTTTATTTTGTGGGATTTTATTAGGTATATTGTTATTGTTGTTATTGAAATCATTTTTTATTTTTTAAATCCTTTATTGGTAATTTTTTTTTGGGTATATCTTAGTTTCAATGCCACAAAACCCTTGTACCCTGATTTCAACTTCAGCTAGGTATTTCTTCCTCCGGTGATTGAACGACAAATTCGTCGGCGGTATCCCTTCTTCCGTCGCTGCTGACCTTTTCTGCGTCTTCTCCTGCAATTTCACTCGCTAACGGTAAGCTTCTTTTCTCTCTCTGTTATTTTAATCTGCGTTTTCCCTTTGCTTCTTGCTTTTACCTTTGTCTTTAAATGTTCCTGATTATTGAATTGTTCAAACTGTTTTTGTTGATAGTCCGAGTTTTCTGCTTTCGTTTCGTTATATCGTTGTTTTGGATATTTTTTCCAAGTCATTTTTATGATCTTATTACGGTGAGTGATGGTTAAGTGAGGAAAAAAAGGGTAAAAAACTTGAAAAAATCCACTTCAGCTGCTGTCTACTTTAATCTTACACTGATAAAGAGAGGAATTAAATTATTCAACAAGTTAGGATATAGGGAATTAAGTATCACTGTGCACAAATTGTCAAGTTAAACGTGATTGCAGCATATGTAGATGTAATGAGGATACTTGATGTAAATTGAAACATAAATTATTTTGTGTTGGAATCAACTTAAAATTCAGTTATCGTGTTATATATTGTGCTATTGTTCTCTTCTTAATTATTTTTAACATGGCTGTATTTGTTATGCATAGTTTATTTTACTGTGCTTACTCGAGCTGAGGGTCTATCAGAAATAATCTCTCTATCTTCATAATCTCTCTATCTTCATAAGGTATGTCATGTTACAGGACCTCACGTGTGAGATTTACTGGGCATGTTGTTGTTGTTGTAAATCTTGTAGGAATCAACTTTTTTTTTTAGTGTTAGCAAATTTAAAGATATTTCAGTCATTTTATTTGTAAAAAAGTGCTTACTAGGACTTGTTTACCAAACACATCTAACTGTTTTTCCAGCTTCAACACTTCCATCCAAAAGCATAACTGCTTATTTATAAAATCAGCTCCAAAACTTGAAATTGCTTTTCAGCTAATCCAAACGACTCTGATTTTGCATTCTTTGTTTGTGTCTATGTGATAAATGGTGTCTGATTGTTTTACATGTAAATTCTGAAGGGAACAACGGAATAATAAGCTCACCAAGATTTGGCCAAATATGGACATGAAGGAAGAAAGGATGGATTTTAAGTCCATAATGAAGGAGGCTCAATTTCTGAGTAAGTAGTTTTTGGTCTTCTCTTGATTAATCGAACTATTTTCAACTCCAACTTGACCAAAATCTAAATTCATGTGTAGTTTCTATTATGTTGAGCATGTTTCATGTTATTCGGGTTTTGAATAAAGAAAAAAAGAAAAGAAACCCTCTGCCGAAGGAGTAAGCCTGTGCAAAATTTATGTCATTAGTTTTGAATCAATGATGTTATGTAAGCTCGAAAGTTATCCCTTTTTTTTTAGATCACAAGTTTCAAAAGTTCTCCTTTTTATTTAAACACTATGCCAAGTTAAATGGTGCTACATAAAATGGGATGGGGGAGTAATATTCAAGAATTTGAAATCTTCGTGATAGTGGTGGATTTACTCTCACTACATCTCTAGGAACCAATACCCCCAGAAAAAAATTACCTAAAGGACAATGTATTGCTTTTTATTTTTAGTTAAACTTACTGATAGAGACTTTTCAATTTTTGTGCATTAGCTTATTTTAAAAATTTGAAACTTTGAGGACAGGCATAGTCGGAAACTTATAAGAGTATATCCTACTCTTTTGGTTAGTGAAGGAACATCCTATTGATACTCTCTGGAATTGTAAACTGACTAACAAAATTTATGTGATTGTTCAACTATAACATTTGATTGGTTCATTATATACTCTTGTTCATATTGAAACTTTAGATTTGGCTATGCTTTATGCATGTATGACAATGTCCTGCATGAATTGTTACGCTAATGTGGTTCAGTCTACAAGTTTTTTGTGATGCACTGGGCATGAGATTGTGGAGGAATGTAGGAAGTGTTTGTGGAAGTCAAAACTTCTGAAATGTGCTAGAACTCAGTTACCTACCGGCTTTTGTAACATCTTCTTTAATTTCATCAGGGTTTCATTAGTAATATTGGAGGGATTGGATTATTAATTCACAAATGTGAGAGCTTAGAACCATAATTTAAAAAAGGTCTATTTTTGTTCTCTTTGCCGTAATGTCATGTTGGCGTAATAAGGATCACATCAGTATCACAGTTTACACAACTCTTAATTAGACCCATGTCATGCATCCGCACTCTACGACAGGGTCGTACATTCTAGAAATTATCATAATGCTGAAGATCTTAGTTTTTACTGAAAAAAGGTACTCCCCTCGTCTATTTTTATTTGTCCACTATACTGAAAATAAAAGTCCATTTTTATTTGTCCAGTTTGGTTAACCAAGAAATAATTTTATCATTTTGTATCTATTTTACCCTTATTGTTAAGTACTATTCATTTTCCAATATTTGGAGACTTATAATTGATAGGGTAATATAAAATTATCATTTTATTTAGTAGTGTACTTTTTAATGGGTGTGAAGTCAAACATTGATAAGTAAACATGGACAGAGGGGGTAGATGAGCCTCGAGTGAGAATTCCGAGGGGAATCTAAGAGAAGAGAGCGTGTGAACATCCCATTGATGAGCCAACTTGGTGGTGAAAAATGAAGATTGCTTTATTATATTTTATTTATAACAAAATTATCCGTTAATCAAGAAACTAAGTGGCTATGAATAGCTTTCCTACTGTTATCTAATTGGTGAAACTGTTTATATCACAGCGTTTAGTTGTTCCTTTCTTTCATAGGCTTCAACTCCTTAACACAGGGTCTTGGAATTGGACAGTGCAATATAATTATCATTGTTACTGAAGAAACCCCACTTATGGGATTTTCGTTGGGTGTGTTATTGGAGAAAGCAATTCTGTGGTCTAGATTTGTGATTATTGATAAAAACAGATACACTGGCTATGTATTGCCTTTGTTGTTACAACCTTTTTCTCATCATAGACATAGACAACTTTTGAATGTTTAAAACCCAAACTATTCATTGAACATTGTTGGTTTAATCATCAGGTTGATTACATAATAAAAGTAATGCATACTAAACATCTCGCACATGGCGACTAATAAAATAAAATTTATCCTTCAAAGACAAAGCAACTGAAGTTATACGCATTTTCGTTGATACATATCGAGGAGGAATGATATCCACAATCTTGTCTGAAAAAGTTAGCCCATGCAACTTATTTGAAAAAAGTTACCACTGCACCATGGTATTGAAGTTGGTAACTTTCATTTTTGGGTCAGTCTTCCTCGGTTTATATCATTCTGAAGGCATTCAAATGCATATCCATCAAAATTCCTTTCCGCTGCCAAACATTATCTTCTTCTTGTGACTTTGGCAGTTTCCGTATCCGAGTTTCTGTCTAAGCCACCTTACCCTAATTAACTTTAACAGGTTCATCACATTTAGATTTCCAGTTGAACTCGGTGTACTTGACAAGTCTCAGAGAATATAGCAGTTCTGGATATTGAAGAACTTTTAAAGCATGACCAAAATTGAAACTTGGCTGTTTGATTTCCTCCCCAATTATTCTGTTTGAATTTCATACCAGTGCTGTCCGGAATTTAGCAATGTGCTGCTGGGAGGAGCTTATGTAAAATTGGCATTGACTAGGTTCTCTATCCCATTTTCAGGCTCCGCGCATATGACATGGAAGGAAAAAAAGGAGTTGGAGAATAAGAGAGTACTTGCGCTTGGTGGGAAGGTAAGATACAACCTGTAATTTATGAATAATAACATAGGTTATTGAAGTATCTTCTGCAGTTTTCTGATAAATACTAATAATGTTTTGTGCATCCGTTAATTGTGGCAGCCTCAGAAGAAACAGCGATTACCACTTAGTGTAGCTCGAGTAATGATGAAGAAACAGAAGGAAAGGGAGGAGAAATTGCAACAAGAGGTTGAATACTCAGCTTTTCTGCAGTTGCTTACTGAAAATTCACCTTAACACAAGTTCTAACTCATTTGGCTTGCAGAATTTGGTGCTTGGACGGTTCGGGGGAGCTAGTAGTTCAAGAAAATCAGCAGGAAGGCGCAGACCAGAGGATAGGGTGCTGAAATCAACTGAAGGTAACTTCAGAAACGGGGTGCTTGATGTTAAACAGTTACTAAAACCTTCTGCGCCTAAAGCGTCATTTGATGATGCCAAGCAGTCGTTCTCTTCGGGTAAAGGGAAGACGAAGAGAAAGGGCGGTAAAAAGAACAAGGGCAAGAAGAACAAGGGTGGTAAGAAGCGCCATTAAACATGGGAGATCTCAACTTCGTGATAGAACAATTAATTTCATTTTGGTCATCGATATCTTTAAAAAGGATGAATCTACTTAGTATATTTTACTCCATATTTTCATACATTTTACTCCAAATTTTTTGATAATCTCACAATTCTATTAAGAATGTTGAATGATAATTATCAATAGTTGTTATTTTGTGTACCTTGAATCAACGTCTAACATAATTAGTTGAGGACAAGGAGCTTTCTAAATGAGATTGTTACCACTGTTCATCATTGTAGAGCAGTTAAAGATTCAGGGTGCTTGAGACTCGAACTCAGAAAAATTCTCTTATTTTCAAAATAATCTTTTCAAAAGATGATTTGATGTAATATAAAGGTATGATATTTTTTTATTTTAATTTACGAGAAATTATTCAAATTTTGAGAGTCAAATAGTTTAATTTTAATAATCAAATCTTTAAGTTTTCTATTTGAGAATTATAAAGTTATGCTAGTCCTAAGAATTAATAATTCAATTTTTTAAAAATTAGGATGAAAATTTGTTTGAATCTTGATTCTTAACATACAAGAGGCGCCACATAAATTGGCACAGAGACGCTGACATGAATTGTGATGGCAATGGTGATAATAGGCTAAGTGCGTGATTTGAATTTAATCAGATATAATGTAAATTAGTTATATATGCTTTATACGTTATGACATATTCAAAAACTAAATAAATTCAACTATATTTTGAATAAATTTAATTATATTTAAAATATGCATCGATTATACATGTCTATACAATAAATATCTATTCTTTTGAAAATTATTTTAACGAAAGGCCATGCATCGTAATTATATATAAAAAAAAACATAACATATGACCTTTTCTTACCGTAAAGTTCACTAGCCAAATTTCAAGAAAATGTTAGCTAGTTGAAACTTGAAACACTTGAAATAAAATGAGAACATAAAAAACTAAAATGGAGTATTAATTAGTTAAAACAATTATCCTGTTCCACAATGGCAAGGGTTGCTCGGAATCTTTTCTTCCGCTCCGCCGTCGTTCCGCCGCCGTTCAAATTTCACGACCTCCGACTCCACGGCAGCTGTAATTTCTCCTCTTCCGCTTCAATTCGCCGTAAAACTCGCAAAAACAGTGTCAAAAACGTGAAGAAGAGCAGTAGTAGTAGTGTAATTGACCAAAGCAAGCTTTCGCTTTCACAAGTGAAGCGGCGGACTCGATCGGAGAAAGAGCTGGATGAGGAGACCTTCCTGAAGCACTACGGAAATGACAATTCTGCCCATGTCCCTGTCATGCTCGGTGAAGTTTTGGATGTTTTCACCTCCGTTACTCTCCGCTCCTTCCTTGATTGTACTCTTGGTGCTGCCGGCCATTCCTCTGCGGTTAGTGTTTCCCTCGCTTTTATGGTTGTACTTCCTTCCTTCAATAATTATTGTCCTTTTTTGAATTATCTAGAGAGGTGATTAGACTAGGTATAACTTCGTTTCAACATATTGAGTTCATGGCCTTAGATAGTACATTGAGGAGGATAAAGATTAGAGTAGTGTGTTAGCCGGTGCTAGAGCATTATCTAGCTAATCCTTCTATACTAGTAGTCGAAGTATTTACTCTTGAAGTTTCTTGTACTTCAATTATCATATTATTTTGTTGTAGTTAGCTATCAACATCTTTTTTATGCTTTTACATCCATTACTTCTTTGAGATGAGGATCTCTTGGAAACAACCCCTCTCTCTGCCTTTGACGCAGGGGTAAGGTAGGTTTACACACTACATTCCCCAGACCTTACTTTGTGGAATTACACTTGATTATGTTGTTGATGTTGCTTCCTTTTTCGATAAATGTATTATCTTGTCATTTTGAAACGAGAAAAAAAAACTAGAAAGTTGTTAATGTTTTAAGTTTTCTAAATATTTTGCTTTTATATTGGAGAGTAAAAGAATTAAGTCATATCATGTTATACCTAGTTAAGTTCTTGTTCTTTCATGGAATATAACTTTGTAATGAATTTGTTGTCTTAATGTATACTTAGTTTAATTAGGTTGCCTGCATAATTTATTTTGAGGTAGTGATATGGGATCATTTGTCTTCCGTGTTGAAAATTTTAAAAGTTATTTGCTTGTACATACAGATAATTCGAGCTCATCCCGAAATGCAAGTATATGTTGGGCTTGATGTTGATCCCATTGCGCATCAGAAGGCTCAATCTCAACTGAAGAGTATTACAGATAGGGACTCTTTTGATACGGCTTCTGCCTTGAAAGTGCATACCTTTTTGAAAAATTATAAGGACGTCAAGTCTGTGCTTGGTGAAGTTGCAGATGACTTATTGACTGGCGGAGTTAATGGGATCTTGATGGACTTGGGTATGTCATCTATGCAGGTCTGCACTCAAATCACATCTTAGAAACTACAGTAAAATGTCAAGTTGCTTGCTCGATAACCTAGTTTCCATGGCCTTGCCTTTCTTTCTTTTTCTGTGTGAGACTATGGTGTGAGTTTGGCTGTATATGAGAAGAAAATCTAGTCACATGAGTTCTTTAAAACTGTAAAAGATTATTTCCCTCTAGCTAAAAGTAGTGCTTTGATAACTGACTTCTACTCTAACGCTCGGGTCAAAGAAATATATTTCTTCCTGTTAACCATCTATTGGAGAAATATTTAGAGACTATCAGGATACAGATTTCTGAGTGTAGTATCAATGTCTTGAATTTTTTCCATGTTTTATTCAGGTAAATGATGCTGAAAGAGGTTTCAGCGTGCTGAAGAATGGACCTCTTGACATGAGAATGAATCCAAAGGTAATTTCTTTCCACATTTTGTGTAAAGTTTGACAGTTATTCTGATTTGTCTAGCTCTCAAATGCTACCAGTATCTTATTCTGCATTGCACATCGGCTTATGTTTATAAGAGTTCCAATATCCACTCTTTGGAATATTATGTTGATTCTGTGATTTTGTTCCTCTACTTTAATGGGGACTAAAATTCTATGATATTCATGTCTAGTAGTTGGTACTATCTTGATTTTGGGATTGTATTCCTCTGGCTCAATGGGTGGTCAATTTCTACAACAAACATACTTAAAAAAGTCATCCTTTTTTTTAAAAAAAAATTGTCATCCACCCTTCCAATTTAATATATCATTTTGTAGTTGGTTTATTTATAGGACGCGTTGTACATTTGTGAAACTTGTGGGGAATAATCATAAAGGTGGATTCTAGTTCTTCTAACAACTCTAACAGCAGTTCAACAAGGAAATGGTAGCTTGGATATCTTTTAAATGGCAGATGTACTGAACAACGGAAAGTGGGGAGTACTCAATGATAATATTGTCAGCTAATGATTAATGGGAAATTACTGGTATTTTAGACCTGAATTATAAAAGGTATGGGGTGAATGAAATAATTTTTTTTTTTATTGCACCGGGTGTCCGAGTCTCTTTGAGCCCCAACTAATCCCGGGGCTGCACAGGCCCTCGGCAAGGAGTTTCCCGCAAGTGCACCTCGGTTAATTCAGGTTTTACCTAGTTCGATGACCATCAGAAATTGTTTGCATCCAGTAGGTTTCAAACTTCAGACCTTGAAAGGGAGCAAACCCCAAGGCTCAAGTCAATTGCCACCATGCCAACCCATGAGGGTTTGAATGAAATAATTATTTTGCACAAAAATAATTCATGGCAAGGATTAAAAGGGTGTCCGGAGCCTAAAGGGCAACTTTTCTTCACTCCTTATAAGAAGAAAAAAATCAGTGTCAGCTAAGCATGGGGCTGGGTACCGCCTTGCAAGGCGTGATGCTCTCAATGCCTTAGCAATGACAATTCATGGCCCCGTTAATGTATGTGGTAAGACGTGGAGCAGTACACACCTTTGACATTTTGGTTTGTTTGTATTTTTAGTTGCCTCTTTGGAATTCTTGGAAAAAAAAGTTGCTCTTTAGGCTCTGGACTCATTAAAAGCTACGAGTTTGAACATCAAGTAAAAGCCACCTCCTTTGTCTAATGCATAAGATCAAACGAGGATGAACATTGATAGTGAGCAGAACCTATTTTTGGTTGCATCCTCGATCGCACAATTGCTCTGATACATGCAAGAATGTGCTTACAAATTCTGATGTACATATGCATAATACTGTTGAAAGATTAACATTTTTGTTTTGACTTCTGTTTTTGTCATTTTTCTTTTTAACCTTTTTTGTCCAGTGATGCACACAAGATATTATTTCAATTTTTTATCGGTGTAAGATATTACAGCAATTATCAGTTATCAAGATCACATCCTATTAAGTTTTCATTGTTGATGTTACTGTTTCTCTGACATCAAGAACAATTTGTCTGACATCAAAGATATATGATTCAGTTAACACTTCTCATTCATATAGTTTTCCTTGATTAACTGACACAGGACTGTGACAGGCAACTCTAAAAGCTGAAGACATATTGAATTCTTGGCCAGCTGATGAAGTAGGGCGAGTTCTGCGAGAATATGGAGAAGAAAGCAATTGGTACTCTCTTCAAAACAGAATTGTTAAGGCTCGTCTACATGGAGGGTTACATTCTACCAATGAGCTGGTTGACCTTATTCAGAATTCAACTTCTAGGACTAAAGGTGATTCTCTTCTAGATGCCCTTGTCTTGGTTCATATTTTAAATTTGTCTAAAATATTATAAACTTCTTAATTATTACTAGCGGGATCTGGTCTAGTAGGTAGTTTTTCATGCGTAATAATCTTCTGCACATTTTTGTCTGTGGAATTGAGAAATGTGATTATGCTTTGGTTACTTGCTTAAACAGGAAGGCAAGGTTGGATTAAGACAGCTACAAGAGTTTTTCAGGCTTTGCGGATAGCTGTTAATGATGAACTCAAGATTTTGGAGGATTCCATCCGTGCTTGTTTCGAGTCTCTCAGTTCTGGTGGAAGGCTTGCCGTGATTTCATTCCACAGTTTGGAGGACAGAATAGTAAAGCAGGCATTTCTCAATATTATGAACTGCAGTGGAGTTGAATGGGGTGGGGTTGAAGATGAAGAAGGGAAGCGCTTACGTGAGCTGAGGAAAATAAATCTGGATACTGTTAAAGAAGAAGCATGGATTAAACAGGTGGTACAGGGACAAAGTGGAACTATCCTTACAAAAAGACCCATAACACCATCTGAAAAGGAGGAAACATTGAACCCTCGAAGTCGGAGTGCTAAACTAAGAGTGATTCAGAAAGCCTGAAGAAAGGTGGATTTCATAGACATATCAGACCTTGAGGAGATCTTCCGCTCTCGAAGATGAGGAGCTTCAACAATTGTTCAACATCTTAAGTTATCACTACTTTTTCTTGATCCTCCTTTGGCTTTATTCGTCATGAATACTTTTCCTCACAAGTAATTAAGCCTTATGAAGCTCTAGCTCCTCTGGACTTATCATACATGTCAATGATTCACCAATCGGGTACCACATTCCGATCAGCTTATCATCACATTGTTCTATCAAGGAAACGGTGGTCCATTGTTGCCCTTACTATCGGGTAAGACTATGGAATTAAAGCTTGCACCTTGATATGCTGCATTCCACAAATACCAATCCGTAGAGTAGGAAATTTATGATTGAGGAAAGTTTCTATCCAATGCAATATAGGAAGGAACTTGACTATCATTTCAAGCTCTTAAATATCTTTGATTCTGAGTAGTTCGGATTATCCCAAGGGTTGGAGCATAATACAAATCATCGTTCTTGATATGCGATTTCGTAGCATGAGGGTTTAATCTATGCTTTACTTGAAGCAAGTACCTCACTGACAGCTTTGTAGTTTCATTACTGTACTACCTGTTGACCTTCAATGGTTGTGTTGAATGTGCTGTAGACACATGATAATCAGTGAACAAGTGGAATGGTGTATAAGTATTGTCTTAAAAATATGATGACAATGAAACAATTGATTATTTTGTTTAAAGTTCCTTTTTTGGGGGGGTTTTGCGTGAATGATTTTGATGATAGCAAATGGATACAAGTTAAGTACAGGTCTTCAAAGTTTTGTAAAGTTGAAATCAATGTTCTTGATATGCCGCAATTCCTCGGCTCAAGGAAGTCGAACATGATAACTAATAGCAAGGCAGTGTGGAACATAAATGCAAGTATCATAACAACAAGAAGAAGATGCGGTCACCTAAACACAATAAACTAGTGATGATATCAGATACCAAAAGCCAAACACTACGGCTCGGAGCTCTAAATAAGATTAGTTTCAACCATGTAGGAACCTTTTACATTATCCGCGACCTTCATACTTTTCTACCTCTGATAATAGTTCCATATGTATTTACAATATATTCTCAACTACTTAAATACACCACTTAATTAAATTTTAAGTTTACCGTGTTCCCCACCTTTACTGAAAATTCATTTAATTCATTTTAGAAAGTTTCCTTCAATTAATTTCTTTCTCATTCTTTCTATAAATAAAACAGTCTTTCTCCTCATTCTATATATAAAATCAAATAACTCACTCTTGCCTACTGATATTTCTTTCAATTCATCTCTTCTTTCGAGTCAAGGCGATCTTCCGAGCACGCCTCCAATGGCTATCACACCGCTGACTTTAGATGATTTTCCGGATCAAGGCGATCTTCCGGGCGTGCCTCCACTGATGGCTAACACACTGCTGACTCGAGACAATTTTCCGAGCACGGAGTCTACGTCCAACATGACTCCACCAATGGACTGTTTTGTTTCTGGACTGAAGATGGAAGAAAGAGTCACTCAGTCCCCACAAGTTCTTGATCATCAAGAAAAAACAACTCCAACGAAGAAACGGCCAAGAAGAGTTACTAAACAGCCGATGATCAACAATTCTGAAGACACAAGTGATGATAACAGGGGAAACAGAAAAAGAGTTAGAGCAGAACAGAAGAAGAGGAAGAGGAAGAGGAGGAGGAGGAACATAACTGATGAAGCTGAAGTCCCTGTTAGAGAAATGGATGATGAATTCAAGAATGTGATTACATCCAATGGGGGTTCACTCGAATCACTTAAATTGGTCATCCAAAAAAAACTATTCGCGACTGATGTTAACCCACTAGAGGCCAGGCTTTTAATTCCACGTCAAAAGATTATCAATAGATTTCTTGAACAAGAAGAAGATGAGTATTTGGAGGGTCGCAATGGGGGAAGAATGAATCAGAAGAGAGTGATGTTGATTGAGCCGTCGCATGAAGTGAGTCGAATCAATCTGAGGAAATGGTTTATGAAGAAAACCATTGAGAGAGAAAGTTGGAGCTATGTGTTGGTTACTGGCTGGAATCAAGTTGTAAAAGGCAATGGATTAGAAGAGGATTCTGTGGTGCAATTGTGGGCATTTAGAAAGGGTACTGACTTATGTTTTGCATTGGTTAAACTCTAAGTCACACATTCAAATCTCTGTTTTGATGTTCTATAATGTTGCTGGATTGATTCATCATTTTGTATTCCTTCAAATTTTTTGTCCATGCACTATTCTCTTTGTCATCATTTTAGTATGGATGTTCTGACATTCCTATAACACTCTTTAGTTTGATAACAAGTTATCTTCTTCTGTAGCCATACTTGTTGACAATGAGTTTACTTTTTCTCCATATTCTAATTTTACCAAAACTCTCTCTAATTAATTTAGTGTGAAAAGTTTTAAAATGTATGTTCTATTCTTTTACATGCTCCAAACAATAATTACATACAATTCAAAAATTGTATTATGGACAATATAATATAGAGTTATAGACTAAAGACAAAGATTATCTTACTCAAATGTTTTCAAGTAGCATTTTCAAACCGAACAACATCCTAATATATAAAATGAGAAATTACTCAAAATTTATATTTATGTGGCACATTTTTTACTTTGTACGGTGTTTAAGGAAAAAAAAAAGAAAAACTTTTGAAACTTCTGATTTAAAATCATTCTTAGATATTTGTGTGGTTGAGAATTATTTGATTAAGGGTAAAAGGAAAATTTTAAAATTAAATTATTTCCAATAAGAGGAATGTGACATTCTTTTTAGGACGAACCAAAACAGAAAGGATGCCATAAAATGGCACAACAACAACAACATACCCAGTGAAATCCCACAAGTGGGGACAAAGGAGATAATTTTTAAAATAAATTTATACTAATTAATTATTTAAAATATTTTCTAAATTAAAAATTAAAAATTTGGACCTCCCGGGCATGACACCCCCCTTCTTTCTTCTTCCTTTTTTATTTCACCATTTTCACTTTTAATGCTCATTTTTTCTCCTTTTTACCATTCAATTTTTTCTTTTTAAAAAGAAACTTCAAAGAAGGACCAAGGTGGGAGAATTGAATTTTTTTAGAAGTCATTTTTTCTTCCCAACTTATATGAAACATGAATGTTATATAAGAAAGTTGATAGATCGACATTTTTTGAATCACAAATATTAAAAAGTTAAAATGAGTCATTCAGAATTTAGAAAAGTTTAAATTTGTGAAATTGATATCAATAATATAGAGCGGAATCGACATTAATAATATGATATTGATGTTAAGTTTTGAGGAGAATAGTGGAGTGAAAATGGTGGATAGAGGTTGGAATAAAGATGGAGGCCAAGAGAGGCTTCAACTGAGGAAGATATGTGTATTGAGGAAGACAAGAAAATAAAGAAAAAAATTAAAAGAATTTTTTTAAAAATGGGGCCCACATGTTTTTAAGTAAATCTCTTTTAAAAAGTTATTATATCAAATAAAAAATATTTAAAGTATTAAGTATATATTGACCAATAAAAAAATATCATGTATATGATTTTTATAATTTCAGACTTTTTTTTTCTCTTTTCACGCGCTTTCAGGAGAGTGCATTCACTCTCTCTGTTACGTCAACTCTTAGAGAGTGATTAAATCATTTAAAAATTGTTAAGGAGGTATTTAAACGTCCATATAGTTAAAGTGCTAAATAAGTTTTGCTACCAAGTATAAGTTTTTTTTTTGGCATAATACATAAATTATCGTTCTTGATATGCGATTTCGTAGCATGAGGGTTTAATCTATGCTTTACTTGAAGCAAGTACCTCATTGAGAGCTTTGTAGTTTCATTTCTGTAGTACCTGTTGACCTTCAATTGTTATTTTGTCCGGAGTTGTAAACTTAATGAATATGATGACAATGAAACAATCGATCATTTTGTTTAAAGTTCTTTTTTTTTGGGGTGGGGTGGGGGGAGGGGGTTTGGGTGAATGATTTTCGTGATAGCAAATGGATAAAAGTCAAATAAAAAAGGTACAGGTCTTCAAAGTTTTGTAGAGTTGAAATCAATGTTCTTGATATGCTGCAATTTCTCGGCTCAAGGAAGTCGAACAACAACAATAACATACCTAGTGGAATCCTACAAGTGGGGTCTGGGGAGGGTAGAATGTATGCAGACCTTACCACTACCTCATAGAAGTAGAGAGGTTGTTTCCTGGGAACTCTCGTCTCAAAAACCCATAAGCAGAATAAGCTAGATATAACAAAAAGGAAAGGAAAGAGAATAGAAAGAGCGACTTTTAACGAAAAGCACACGTCAATATGTAACACACATACGCCAGATAATGACAACACATGATATAAAACATGTCTACTCCTACTACCTTACTATACCTCAAGGCCAGACATCCACCTAACCCTACCAATCAATTAGCATGTTACTCTAATTTGCGACCTCCACTCCTTTCTATCTAAGGTTATGTCCTCGGTGAGATCCAGTTTTGCCATATCTTGTCTGATCACTTCCCCCCAATACTTCTTCGGTCTACCTCTACCCCTTTGTGTAACTCCCAAAACCAACCTCTCGCACCTCCTAATAGGAGCATCGGTACAACGTCTTTGCACATGTCTAAACCATCGCAGTCTCACTTCCTTCATCTTATCAGCCATCAGGGCCACCTCTAGCTTCTCCCACACGGTCTCATTCCTAATCTTATCCCTCCTTGTGTGACCACACATCCATTTCAACATCCTCATCTCTGCGACATACATCTTCTGAACATGTGCATTTTTTATTGGCCAATACTCCACCCCATACAACAAAGATGGTCTAACCATCATTATGTAAAACTTACTTTTGAGTTTGGGTAGTATCTTCTTGTCGCACAATACTCCAGAGGCAAGCCTCCATTTAGTTCATGCTGCCCCAATATGATGTGTGACATCATTGTTGATATCGCCACTACTCTGAATGATGGACCCCAGATACTTAAAGTTTTCCCTCTTGGGGATAGGTTGAGTTGCAAGCCTCACATTAGTGTCTGCTTCATCCCGTGCAACACTGAATTTGCACTCCAAGTATTCTGTTTTAATCCTGCTGAGTTTGAATCCTTTGGACTCCAAGGCATGTCTCCAAGCCTCCAACCTATCATTAGCTTTAGTCCGAGTCTCATCAATCAGTACTATGTCATCTGCAAATAGCATACACCATGGAACCTCCTCCTGGATGGATCCCGTCAGTTCATCCATCGCTAAGGCAAACATGAAAGGGGTCAACACAGATTCTTGATGGACTCCAATCTCAACAAGAAAATACTTTGAGTCTCCTCCCACCATTCTTGCCCGAGTTTTGGCTCCGTCGTACTTGTCCTTAATCGCGCTGATATATGCCATTGGAACACCTTTCACCTCTAGACACCTCTATAGGACATCCCTTGGAACTTTGTCATAGGCCTTCTCCAGATCAATGAACACCATATGAAGGTCATTCTTTCTTTTCCTATATTTCTCCACTAATCTCCAAACAAGATTAATTGCTTCAGTAGTCGACCGCCTTGGCAAGAATCCAAACTGATTCTCCAAAATAGACACTGCTCTTCTCACCCTCATCTTCACTACTCTTTCCCAGACCTTCATAGTGTGACTTAACAACTTTATACCTCTGTAATTGTTACAGTTTTGAATATTCCCTTTGTTCTTGTACAATGGAACCATTGTACTCCTCCTCTATTCATCAGGCATCTTGACAGTCTTTATAATGACATTGAACAGTCTAGTCAACCACTTTATGCCATCCTTGACTATGTTCTTCCAAAAATCTACCAGAATCTCATCGGGTCCGACCGCCCACCCTCTCTTCATCCTACTAATAGCCCTTCTAATCTCCTCAACTTTGAACCGCCTGAAATAACCAAAATCACGATGACTTTTGGAGTGTGCCAATTCACCCAACTCAATATTTCTATCTCCTTTTACATTTAAGAGTTTATTAAAGTAAGTTTGCCACCTTAGTTTAATGGAAATGTCATCCACCAACACCTCACCCTCCTCATCCTTGATGCACTTCACCTGGTCTAAGTCACGAGCTCTCCTTTCTCTCTCTTTAGCGAGCCTATACAATCTCTTTTCCCCGCCTTTATCTCTTAGCACCTCATATAGGCGCTCAAACATTGTTGCCTTAGCACCCGTCACTGCCATCTTTGCTTTTGACTTAGCCATCTTATATGTCTCCTTAAGCATTCGTTTTTCATTTTCATCTCTACACTCCAACCACTTCGTGTAAGCAACCTTTTTATCTTTCACTTTAGCCTGAACTTCCTCATTCTACCACCAATCATTCTGGCGTCCACCAAAAGTCTCTCTCAACCCCTAGTACCTCGGTAGCTGCCTTTCTAATGCAACCAGCAGTATTGTCCCACATATTGTTCACATTTCCGCCACTACTCTGAGCCTCTAAGTTTCTCAACTTTTCTTCCATCTCTCAAGAAAGGACAGGAGTAAGGCATCCCCGTCTAATCCTCGGTTGGGCATAAATAACCTTCTTCGTCTTTTCTCTCTTGATCTCTAAATCCATCACTAGAAGCCTATATTGAGTGAAAATATTTTCACTCGGAATAACCTTGCAATTCTTACATAGACTTCTATCGCCCTTCCGGAGAAGTAGGTAGTCTATCTGAGTCTTAGCTACCGTACTACGAAAGGTAATCAAGTGAATTTCCCTCTTCGGGAAACATGAGTTAGCAATAAACTAGTGATGATATCAGATACCAAAAGCCAAACACTACGGCTCGGAGCTCTATACTTCTACCCAGCCATGTAGCTAGAAATAAAATAAGTCTTAACCACGTAGGAAACTTTTACCTTATCTGCGACCTTCATACTCTTCTACCTATGATAAAAGTTCCATGCATATTTACAATATATTCTTAACTGCTTAAATACACCACTTAATTAAATTTTAAGTTTACCGTGTTCCCCACCTTTACTGAAAATTCATTTTAGAAAGTTTCCTTCAATTAATTTCTTTCTCCTCATTCTATATATAAAATCAAATAACTCACTCCTGCCTACTGATATTTCTTTCAATTCATCTCTTCTTTCTCAATGGATTTTCCGAGTCTAGGCGATCTTCCGAGCACGCCTCCAATGGCTAACACACGGCTGACTCTAGACGATATTCCGAGCGAGGAGTCCACGTCCAACATGACTCCACCAATGGACTGTTTTCTTTCTGGACGCAAGATGGAAGAAAGAGTCACTCAGTCCCCACAAGTTCTTGATCATCAAGAAAAAACAACTCCAATGAAGAAACGGCCAAGAAAAGTTACTAAACAGCCGATGATCAACAATTCTGAAGACAAAAGTGATGATGACAGGGGAAACAGAAAAAGAGTTAGAGCAGAACAGAAGAAGAGGAAGAGGAAGAGGAAGAGGAGGAGGAGGAACATTACTGTTGAAGCTGAAGTCCCTATTAGAGAAATGGATGATGAATTCAAGAATGTGATTACATCCAATGGGGGTTCACTCGAATCACTTAAATTGGTCATGCAAAAAAGACTATTCGAGACTGATGTTAACCCACGAGAGGCCAGGCTTTTAATTCCAGGAAACAAGATTATCAATAGATTTCTTGAACAAGAAGAAGATGAGTATTTGGAGGGTCGCAATGGGCACAGAATGAATGAGAAGAGAGTGATGTTGATAGAGCCGTCGCCGCATCAACCGAGTGAAATCAGTCTGAGGAAATGGTTTATGAAGAACGCTAATAGGAATGAAAGTTGGAGGTATGTGTTGGTTAGTGGCTGGAATCAAGTTGTAGACAGGAATGGATTGAGAAAGGATACTGTGGTGCAATTGTGGGCATTTAGAAAGGGTACTGACTTGTGTTTTGCATTGGTTAAACTCAAAGTCATGTTTTGATGTTCTATAATGTTGCTGGATTGATACATCATTTTGTATTCCTTCACTATTTTGTCCATGTACTAGTCTCTTTGTGTCATCAATTTAGTATGGATGTTCTGATATTCCTATAACACTCTTTAGTTTTCCAGAATGTTTACTTTGAGTCAGCCATTTTCTGTCTGAATCCATGTTTGTAGCAGTTTCTTTCTGATTGTGGAGAGCATGTATGTTCTGTTGATTCACCAAATCTAAGCAGGATCACATTGGTTCCATTTCCATATCATTGATTGGCTTTGAGTTGTTGTCATCTAAATAAGGATTTTGGGATTAGGAGCACCTCAAGCACAGTGACGGATTCGGGATTTTAACTTAGGGTGTTCGAAATATAATAAAAGTATAAATATGCGAATAAATCAACAAAATAAGCTAAAAAAGAATGTTTTAAGTGGAATTTGAACCCTGAGCAATGAGCATGAGGGTTCATTAAAAAAGAAATCTACCATTATGCTAAACTTTACTTATTATTTAGAGGTTCAAGTTTAATATATATACGAAAATATAAAAAATTTACTTTATATATACAATGTAATTTTTCACCGAGGGAGTTGGGATTAACCCCTCATCCCACCCTAGGTCTGCCCCTGGTCATGCAGATGAATGCATTCTATGAAGTTTGATAACAAGTTATCTTCTTCTGTAGCCATAAGTAGTGACAATGAGCTTACTTTTTGTCCATACTGTAATTACCAAAATACCTAAACACTCTCTAATTAATTTTAGTTTGAAAAGTTTTAAAATGTATGTTCTATTCTTTTACATGTTCCAAACAATAATTACAATACAATTCAAAAATTGTATTATGGACAATATAAAAGAAGACGAGGTTTCAGGAAACAACCTCTCTACTTCTATGAGGTAGTGGTAAGGTTTGCGTACATTCTATCCTTCGCAGACCCACTTGTGAGATTCCACTGGGTATGTTGTTGTTGTTATTGTATAAAACAAGAAATATAGATTATCTTACTCAAGTATCATTTTCAAAGTGAACAACATCCTAATATATAGAATCAGAAATTACTCAAAATTTATATTTATGTGACACATTTTGACTTTGGTACAGTGTTTAAGAAAAAAATGAAATACTTTTGAAATTTGTGATCTAAAATTATTCTTAGATATTTATGTGATTGAGAATTATTTCATCAAGGATAAAAGGAAAATTTTAAAATTAAATTATTTCCAATTAGCGGAATGTGACATTTTTTTAGGACGGACCAAAACGAAAAGGATGCCATAAAATGGGATGGAGAGGATAATTTTTTAAAATAAATTTATACTAATTAATTATTTAAAATGTATTTTCTAAATTAAAAATTTAAAATTTGGATCTCCCGGGACGTGACACCCCACTTCCTTCTTCTTTCTTCTTCCTTTTTTTTTCACCATTTTCACTTTTAATGCTCGTTTTTTTCTCTTTCTTACCATTCAATTTTTTCTTTTTTTACAAAAAAAAACTTTAAAGAGGAACCAAGGTAGGAGAATTGATTTTTTTTAAAGTCATTTTTTCTTCCCAACTTATATGAAACATGAATGTTATATAAGAAAGTTGATAGACTCACATTTTTTGAATCACAAATATTAAAAAGTTAAAATGGTTCATTTAAAATTCAGAAAGTTTAAATTTGTGATATTGATATCAATAATATAGAGCAGAATCCATATTAATAATATGATATTGATGTTAAATTTTGAGGATTACTAAAAGAATAGTGGAGTGAAAATGGTGGGTAGAAGTTGAAATAAAGATGGAGGCCAAGAGGGGCTTCAATAGAGGAAGATATGTGTATTGAGGAAGACAAGAAAATAAAGAAAAATATTAAAAGAATTTTTTAAAATGGGACCCACATGTTTTTAAGTAAATCTTTTTTAGAAAGTTGTTATATCAAATAAAAAATATTTAAAGTATTAATTATAGACCAATAAAAAGTATCATGTGTATGATTTTTATAAATTCAGACTTTTTTCTCTTTTTTCACGCGCTTTCAAGAGAGTACATTTACTCTCTCTATCACGTCAGCTCTTAGGAGGTGATTAAATCATTTGAAAATTGTTAAGGAGGTATTTAAATGTCCTTATAGTTAAAGTGCTAAAGTAAGCTTTGCTACCAAGTATAGGTTTTTTGGCATAATACATAAATTAGTCCTTTAACTTGGCTTCAAATCACAAGTATGACTTCCAACTTTCAAATTACGCAAACAGACACTTAAACTAACCAATTCTTAATCATTTAAACACGTGAATTCAGCAGCCTAATTGCGTGAAATACAAATGCGATGACATGTAATTTATGGTCAATCTGTCGCTGCCATGTCATTAAAGATATTCCACCTATTTATAATTAAAAAAAGAAAAGTAAAAGAAACAAAAGGTATGTTGTGATTGGCCAAAATAAATTTATTTTATAAAAAAATTCAAATTTTGTAAAATGGATATCGGGTGTTTAAATGTTTAAGAAATGGTTAGTTTAAGTGTTTGTTTGTGCAATCTGAAAGTTGGACGTCATAATTGTAATTTGAAGTCAAGTTAAACGGTTAATTTATGTAATTTTCTCTGATAATTAATATGTATATAGGGATAGTTTAAGTTTTGTGCGCCGCAAGTGTACTAAATATTTTACACTATCAGGTAAAGTTGATCCACTTATTGCAAGTTACTTATCTTTCTAAGTTTTTTTTGTCCTTTTTCTCATTTTCAATTTTATTTTCTAAAATTTAAAATAACTTCCATAAACCCATCTAAGCTAAATCCTTAGCCAAAACCTCCTCTCCATGTTTTTTTCTTGTCTTTTTAACCCCTCTATTCGTCTCTCTTTAATGGGATAATTAAATTTTAAGATTTTGAACAGATTTTTATGTGATGTTTGCACTTTAAATGTTTCTTCAAATTCTTTTAAGATTAACAAGTTGAAGAATGGAAGAATAAGTTCTTGGAATTTTAATAGTACTTGAACTGCAGAATTATTTTATTAATTATGATGATTATGTTGAGAGAGAAATATGGAAAAGTTGGATTTGGTTTATGTTGTAAAAGGAAATAATAACTAGCTTAGTTAGAGTAGAACTATAATTCTAGTCTTAATAATTTTTTTTAAACTTTAATTATGTGTACAAAATTTAAATTCATAGGGATATATTGGTAAATTACTAGTGTCTTAAAGGTCGAGTTTGATTCTACGTAAATAAAGGACTCCTTCTCTTATACAGCTTTGTCTAGTCTTTCCTCATCCAATACAAATACAATGAGTTACTCCTCCATTCAATATATATACATAAAACAAGTTTGTTTAGGTTGTTCCAGACGGCCAATATGACTCCATTGGACTATTTGGTTGAAGTCGCCAGGTTAAAATCCATCTACGGTGAAGAAGACGACGACTTGATTGCTGAACAATTCCGTATCACTCACTCCCCACAAGTTGTTGATCATCAAGAAAGACCAGTTCTTGATTTCTTCATTCCAAGGAGGAAACGAACAAAGCGAAGAGAAGTTACACAACAGTCCTTCTGCAATGGCATCAAGAAAGCTGTGGAAGACAGAAGTGATGACAGGGGTGACAGAGTTTTCAAAATCAATTCGAAGGGAAGTGATGTTATAAGAAAAAGATTAGCCAGTGACCCTCCACTTGGTTTCAACAATCAAGAACGGAAGAGGAAGAAGAGGAACATTACTGTTAGAGCTCAAGTCCCTGTCCCTGTCCCTGTTAGAGAACTGGATATTGAATTCAAGAATCTGATTACATTCCTTGGAGGTTCACTTGAATCAGTTAAACTGGTCATCGAAAAAACACTATTCCAGACTGATGTGAAACCAGCAGAGGGCAGGTTTTCAATTCCACAAAAAAAGATGATTAATAGCTTTCTTGAACCAGAAGAAGATGCGCATTTGAACACTCGCAATGGGGGGAAAATGAATGAGATGAGGGTGATGTTGGTTGAGCCTTCGCGTCGAGTAAGTGCAATCAATCTGAGGAAATGGTTTATGAACAAAGATAATGGGAAGACAAATTTGAGCTATGTGTTGGTGACATACTGGAATGAAGTTGTGAGAAAGAATGGATTGAAAGTTGGCACTACGGTGCAATTGTGGGCATTTAGACAGGGTACTGGCTTGGGTTTTGCATTGGTTAAACTTCAAGATTGAAGATAAGTTACATATTTGAAGGAATTCATATCTAGTTTATTATTTTTTGTTCAGTTTAAAGTAGTGAAAAGTTGTAGATGTGTTGGCTCTATTATGTTTCTGGGTTGATATATCACAATTCAGACTTTCTGTTTTTTCAGTTATTGTATTATTTTTTCCGCTGCTATTATTATTTTTTCCTGGGGGGGGGGGGGGCTGCTGCTTTGGTTTTCAAAGTTTTCTCTGAGTCGAATTCCGGGAACAGTTCCCCGGAATGGGCTAAGCACGTCGTAGGAACCGTCGGTCGTCTCTTCGCCCGGAGGGGGGGGGGGGGTTTGCATGTTGGAGAATGTATACATCAATTTAAAAGAAACTAGATATATAGTCAAGTTTCTCTGTAATGGTCAATGTTATAATAATACTTCACAATCACTAGAGGTGTTCACGGTTTAGACAAAAATCAATCCAAATCGAAAAATCAAACCAAATCGATTTTATTTGAATTTGGTTCGTATAAATAATGAATAGATAAGTGTATATAAATGAATACTAATAGGAATCGAATAGCTTCACTTTGAAATAGGTGAGTGTCTAAACTACGCTCAATAATAGATGAGTATGAACTACATACAATAGACAAGTGTGAATGTCATATATAGTAACTATATTTGCTTAGCTACTTTATAAAGGAAAAACTATCTAATTACATAAATATTCCTACTTTATTTACTAATTCTTTGTGTAGTTTGAAATTATTGTATATTATATTATTAATTAATAATTTCACATCAGATTTCAAGTCAAATACACGTAGATACATATTTTTTGCTATCAATTATTCGCTGAAAATATAGAGAGAGGTGAACGAGAAGGAGAAGGAGGCGAGCAAAATTATTTTAAACTACAAGAAGAATTAATAAATATAATAGGAATGTTTATGTTATAAGATAGTTTTTTAACTTAATCTTGTATATCATATGTGTATCACTTGTGTTACATATATAATATACTAATTCACATGACATACATATGCATAAATAACACATAACGTCCAGATATACAACAAGGATACATAGCGGATCGATCAATTACATTAGATAAAAGATACAAGATCTATCTTAATTGCAAGTGCATTCTTTATTCGATTTCATCCTTAATCCACCAATTCATAAACATAGATACATCGCATGCTATCACTCAATATTTTCCCAAAAACTACCTCTAATACATAGATACATCGCATGCTATCACTCAATATTTTCCCAAAAACTACCTCTAATTATTTGAAAGTGTTTATAAAAAAATAGAGATTTTCACACAAATAACCATACAAATTTACTATTTACCTTTTCCAGCAGATATACATAAATTATACATAATCATTAAAATATTATACATGAGTTATAAATATAGGATATATCCATTGCTATTTCTTTTTTAATCTTTTAAATGAACAACTATTTAAATTAATTCTTCACAAAAATTAATTCGTTCTCTTAAATTGTCATTTGATGTAAATATTTTTTCTTAAAAAAAAAAAAGAAAAAGTAAACGCCCAAAAAGACTTGTCGGGTCTTCAATCTTCATCATCAAAAGGGAAAGGGCAAAGGCAAAAGTATCCTGATTTCAGAAACCCTAATTGAATGGACGAACAGAAGCGGAAATGGAGGCGAATGTCAAAGATTTTCACTGATTTTTCTCTCATCAACAATCTAGATGATGGCTGTCTCATGCACATCTTTAGTTTTCTTTCCCCAATTCCAGGTATCGAATTGATTTCCTTTTGTTTTTGAAACACTTTTTCAGTGTTTAGCTAAATTTACAGTTTCTTTGGTTCTAAATTTGCGAAACCCAACTCTTAATTTGGTTACAAAAGATTGTATTTCTCTTTTGGGTCTCTGATTTTCATTTTTATTCAGCTAAAAGTTTCTTTGACCTGTTGTTAACTTATTTAGCATCTTGATAGAAGATAATTTCCTTGATTATTCTCATCATGGTTGATTTACAATACCCAACTCTTCATTTCATCAATAAAAAGTTGCAAAGATTTGATTATTCTGTGCCTTGAGGCCTGATGGACTTCATCCTAGTTGATTTTGAGCTTAGTTGGTGGTTTACTTGCTCAAAAAATGTGAAACCCATTTAATAAGACTACAATTCACACTGAAATGATTTACCTCTTCAAATAAAATGCAATTTCAAATCACTGTTATGAAGTTAAGACTTCCAAGGATCGAAAATGGCTGCCAAACAGTTGAAGAAGATAAAGTTTATGCAAAGAGGGTCAAACATAAGCTCATTTCGACTCCACGTGGCCAACAAAGAGCAGTTTTGGGTGTCTAACTTCACATCTCAAGTGCCTTTAGGGTCAAACATAGGCTAATTTCGACTCCACGTGGCCAACAAAGAGCAGCTTTGGGTGTCTAACTTCACATCTCAAGCGCCTTTAGGGTGTAGTGTGTACTCTCAACCTTGTTGACAGCTCATCAACTAAGGTGGTATTAATTCCATTCTAAAATTGTTGTAGGGGGTAATGGGATCCCTGCACAAATAAAGTGTGCAACTGAAAATCTAACTATGATTAAGGGGTTATTTATGCATTTCCTCTATTTTCATCCAAAAATAGCTGAATTTAGGCTTTGAAGCACTTCAACAAGAGAGTAACTTGTTTTTCCTGTAAGTTTGTTGCTCATCTTTTTTCTTTTATTGGTTCTCAGAGAAAAGTAACTGTAGATTTCTGAATTTCCATTCACCAGCTGCTGCAATAGCCTGAATGTACACTCATCTTTCTTTTGCTTTTTTTTTTCCATTCGCTGTATTCTTTTTGTGAAATATCCTTATTTCTTTATAAGCTCAGGCAATTGATCAGGCAAGGTTAACCTTAACCTGTTAGCTCAAATGTTGGTGTAGGAGCATATAATTGAACAGTTCACCATATGCTTACTGTTTCGAGGTTTGAATAGTGCAAATAGTCTTATTGTGGCCAAATGGATTTTAAGAGCTCTTATCATTACTTGGTTAAAAGGAGAAAATGATAGAAAAGCTTGTGCACTCATACCCTGATCCTCAAAAGGCAGTCAGTAGTAGTTAGCACCAGTACCACTGTTCAAGCTATCTTAATTTATTGGATTAGCAGAAACAAGATCAATTTCATTCTTAATTTTAGAACTTCTTGTGGATGCCGGTGGTCATTAGATGTCTTATTACTTTTTCATTTTTATTTATTAAGGCAGGGGGATTCATTTGCATTGTGATTCATTTTTCTAGTGTGCCAGCTGTGTTGGATTTTACTGTAGAGCACATTTATGGTGCTATGTGATTCTTTTCTGTCACAACTTGCTGTTGAGTTGCAGATCGGTATAACACCGCCCTCGTTTGCCACAGATGGCGATTCTTGGCATGCCATCCTCGGCTTTGGTTGCGAGTAGACCGTTCTGTGAATGATTTGTCTCAACCTGGAGTCTATCCGAACATTGAGATGGCCGTTTCTGCTGCAAGGTTAGCATCTTAATTCTATTTTCTTTTCTCTGTGCTGATCTTGTTCTTACAAGCTGGCTTCATATCTGGATGCTGTTCAGGCCTGGGGACACTATACTGATTGCTGCAGGAGGCAGCCATCGTGTGTCAAATATTCAGATTGAAAAGCCACTTTGCTTGGTAACTTCAAAATGTTAACCTCACATTACTTTACATACTTAATGCCTACAGATGCTGGATGTTTTGATGTTTCTGAGTCTTGTGAGATTTCTGATAGTTATTTCAAAGCTGTATATTTATGTGAAGTCACATTTTAGCCATTTCCACTCATAGAGCTCTTATTTAGTTTGTGGATGAAATGTTGAGCACATGAATGCATATAATAGTTATGTAAACCCATTCGATCTTGGGGTTGGGGATGGCCATATTATATGGTGTAGCAGCAGCTCAGAATTGTTGGAATTGCAAATGTGAAGTATTAGAACAACTGCCGTGTCATCTTGGTCTATGTTTTCATGACCTCATTTGCTACTAAAAAGAACCAAAGAAAGGATAGAATTGTAGGGGGGAAAGGTGGTGATCAGAGGTGGAACATGTGAGCAAAAACTCTTTCTATATGTAGAAATTGTCAAAATTTTGGATGTACAAATAACATGGCACCCACAGTCACAAGAATGATTATGGGGAGCACTGGTTGACACTAGGCATATGAGGGCTTCATCTTTGACAACAGAGTTTGAATTCTATTTTGATGGAAGTCTTCATTTTTCTTCTTTAGGGTGCCAACGTCCCTTACTTTTTTTTTTCTTGGGGTCTTGTCTTTGTCATTTCTATTTCTCCTTTGGTGAAGAATCCCATATAAAAGAAACTTCTACTGTTTTTCAACTGATAGTCCTTCATTTTTCCCCCTCTTCTATTTTTCTATAGTATTTCACAACGTGTTTTTGTGCAATTCTTTTCCCCTTCCATGTGCTGACTCAAAGATACTCTATAAGAATAAAAATATTATTATATTCGAGATTCAGATGAAAAATATCTAAAGAAATTTCAAGGTTGACCGAATTTAATCAAACAAAGAATATACAGAAATTGCATCTTTATCCACCAATTATCTATTTGATCGAATCACTTGCTTGATTTCTTGGCATCTCTCTTCTATTATTTGTCCACTGATTTGTTTCTCCCTCCAAAATAAAAACCTAAGAAGTTGAACCAAAGGGCAGCGCGGTGCATGAAGCATCCTGCGTTCATGCAGGGTCTGGAGAGGGGTTGCACCTCAAGGCGGTGTAATGTAGGGAGCCTACCCTGTCACAAGCATCCATGATTGATTTCATGGCCCAAATTCATGATCTATAGACCACATATAACCAACTTTACTCTTGATCCATGGCTCCCTTTCAATATGTTGAACCAAATGAACCCACAATTCCGCGAACTGACCCAATCTACACTCCTATTTTGTCATTTTTTAAAGTAATTGTGCCTGCACAACCTTTAAATCCTAGGTCCGCCTTTGGTGGTGATGGAGGATCAATGTTAGACTGTTCAGAATTCAGATATGATGCACCCGAGTCGAAGATTATCTTCCTTGCCATATAGGCATATACCTTGCAAGAGTGAAGTAAATACATGTAAATTATCTATGATTAGCGGCACTAGCCTTTCGCTGCCTCAACTTCCTTTTTACAGATTGGCGCAGGTGAGAGTCCTGATGATACAACCCTTATTTGCTCCCGCAGCTCAGACAGGTTTGTGAGACCTTCATCACTTTTTTACTTCTTTTTCTCCTCAATCAACTTGAAGTTGTGCCTTGAATTAGAGCATCAGATTCTTTCGGCAGTTTTGATCAAATACTAAATGAACCACAATAAGATTGCATTACTTGATCTTCAACTTCTGTTAATGCTGTGCTTATTACTAGATGTTTATTATTGTCAAGTTTCTACAAGAACAGTTACCCAAATTTGGTTTGCTCTCTGATATTGGAACTGTTTTCAATTGCCATTGTATGCATGTTTGTTCTTTGTTTCTGAACAGTGCATTGGAGTTCATGTCCACATGCAAGCTGGCTAATTTAACTGTGAGAACAGAGCTTGGTTGCTGCTTGCTTCATAGAAGCGGGAAGCTCACAATTGATGGGTGCATTCTTCAGTGCGAGTCAAACCCTCTGGACCATCTCTCCTATGCAATTATCAGTACTGCTGGTGCTGCTGAGGTTGTCCCATCAGCACTCAAGACTTGTAGTAATGGTGTTTCGGTTCTGAGAACTCGAATTGAAGGAGGTGCCAAAGCTGTCCTAACCAGTGGGACACTTTCATTGCAACGAGTACGAGTCATTTATACTCGTACATCACTCTTCTTCTGGTTTGAAGTAGAAAGCAATGACAAAAACACTGTGCAGTCTGCCTCTGTTGAATTGCCAATCAGTTAGTCAATCTGTAGTTCCAATTGTTATCCTCTCTGTCACCTATCTTGAAAAGAGGAAAGTGGTTGAGAGAGCTGTAACATATTGTTCAAATTCTGTACTCAGTTTTAAACTTTTAATGCATCATTGTGCAAAAGTTCTTGGTTCTTTAGCAGCAGAGTTCACAGATGTATGCATTACAAGAGGCCCCTATCTCAGTTCACTTGTCTAGCAAATGCTTCCAGTTAGGCCGTTCCTCATACTTGTTCGAACAAATAATTACTCCCTTCCTCCCATGCTATGTGACATCTTTTTACTTGACCCGGTATTTAAGAAAAAGAGGAACACTTTTAAAACTTATGGTCTAAATTCATTTTTAGATATTTGTGTGATTGAGAAAAGAGGAATTTTAAAGTTAAATTTTCTTTAATTAAAGTAAGATGACATTCTTTTTGGGACGAACCAAAAAAGAAAAAGTGCCACATAAAATGGGACAAATCCATTAAAGATTTATGAACCACAGCATCTTTCAAGGATTTGACGTTTTATTTATTTATAATTTGATTGAATTTGGTTTGATGATTAACTTCTCTATATGAGACGACTATTTAAACACCCCACTGCAAATTCCTATCCCATTTTGGATATAAACACCTTGTGTGTTGGCATATAACTATAATTTTTAAAAATCTAAAATACTGAGTGCAAAACTCATCACAACACTACTTTAATTGTTGACAACACAAATGAATGAACCAATGGACAACTTTTAAGTCATCAATCGAATAGCACGACAATATCACAAAGGAAAACTATGTCAAGCCCATAAAAATGTCATATATATCCCAAAGCACAAAATTTAAGCACAAATCTGATCTCCAGAATCAATCTACACTCCAGGATTGGTGTGTCCTCTTCGTCTGTTTATTGCAGTCAGTACAATGTAAGGTAGCCTCTTGGACAATGATCACTCTATAACGCCAGTTGTTCACGGCGTCTTTACAGGAACATCTGGGTGGATGTTTCGTAGAAGAATATGGTTGTATCATATACTGGTGAAAAATCCAGGAGAGCACTTCTTGCCTGCAGCTTGTTTTAGGCTCAGCTGAATGAGTTACCTGAACATCAATCAACTATAGGATTAGTTTGTAATGAAACCTACAGTGTTCCGACGCAATACCTAACAGGACTTTCTTTGAGCTGGAACTACTTAATATTAAGAGATTTTATTGGCATTCAGTTCTTTGCCTTTTCTTATTCAGCTTCCCCATGACAGCTTTTTATCACTCAAACTACTTTGCAATACTAGATGGAACGTTGGACAAGGCTAATATATTTCAGTCAGGTGAAAGTAAGACAGGTTGACCATAGGTGATTCAAGGCTGCAATATCACAGTGCTGTCAAAAATGGAAGACGAAGGAAGAGGAAAATATAGATGTTTTAAATAGTCCAATTAAGAGGAAGAAGAGAATAAAGAAAAAATGCCTTTCATGCACCGATTACATCACAGCTCTACTACAGAGTCAAATTTTTGGACACAACTATCTGGCAAAATGCATTGATGCTAAGAAGCTTAACAATCCCCCCATCCCCCCCCCCCCCCAAAAAAAAAAGGAATGATACCTCACTAATATTTATAGAACAGCTGAAGCTTGACACTATTTCAAGAAATCGATTTCTGCTTCACCACAATATCTTCAGCAGAATAATAGTCAGCAATGAGCCGATACATGAATGAAGCATTATGCCCACCCCTGAAACAGCAAAAGAGATAAGGTCAGAGTTTTAAAATGGAAAGGGAAAAGAAAGCAAAAACACAATAAAAGATCATGAAGTCAAATTGCAGAGAATCGATATTGCAAATACTGTCACATGACGTATTGCCAAAAAAGGAACGTGTCAAAATATAAGAAAATAAAAAATTTCACACTTATTAATTTGTACTGTCAACATTGATCAGACAGATTTCCCATGGATATTTTTCCTTGCTTTCAAGTAGATTGAGTTTTAAATTCATCTCATGCATATCAAGGCCAGGTGACATTATCAAATAGCATTCACCGGGGAGTAAGTTATATGAAAAAATATATTCACAAAAATACAAGTGATGGGAACTCACGTGTCTGTTATGAACAAACTAACAAGATTTGGTGGCACATAATCAAATGCGGGATTAACAACATGAAGTAGAGGGGAACCAGAGCTGCTCCCAAAATCCAGGCAATCTGAAAAATCTCCAAAGTCCAGTAGCTCAGCTGGTGACTTCAATTCATTTAGCAAAACTTCTGGATTGTGTGGATACAAAGGACATAACTGTTGCACAAACAAGTAGCTACACAAATTATTCTAAGTCGAGGCAGATGCAGTAAGAAAAGATATTTGACCTGAAAAAAGTAGTTCGCCAATTTTTATGGTTTTTCCTTCACTCAACTACAAGAATGCCAAGAAATCACAAGTAGTATTTTAAAATAACCCATGTCCTACAATGGTAGTGACTTGTTTAGCTGCCTTCTTCATTCTTCATGCGCTCGGGTTCCAGTTTATAAGAGTCTTGTTTATCTTATCCATGTCAATAACTATGTAATTTTCTCAAATCTAAATACCATAGTATGATGCTTAAAATCTACCATATATTTCATTTAAGATGGAAATTTATGCTTCTTTACTTTGCAAAGGTTGAGACGAAGGTTTTCAGGAAACAATCTTTCTACCTTGTGAGGTAGCAGTAAGGTCTGCGTACATTCTATCCTCCTCAGACCCCACTTGTGGGATTCTACTGGGTATGTAGTTGTTGTTTACTTTGCAAGGTTTCAGTTAGCATTTGTAAAACTTATGGCTCTTTGTGGTATAGTTGAACACAAAACCAGATTCCTTTCCCCATTAAGTTTCATGTTTCTGGTTTCATTTTGAACTTATTAATCACGACATGACTGGAGTGGACTATCATAATCCTCCCATTGAACAAAACCCCAGAGCAATGCAACTTCAACCATGAAAATACACAGAATAGTTCTGTAGGCATCACTGTTAATCAAGCTATCGGCTAGAGGATTAATAGTGGAATGACTCGAAGATTAGATACATTTATGTATGTTTGTTGTGGCCCAAGGATAGTGAGGATTGAGGAACCAAGATGTGGCATGACTGGAATCAATCTATCTTCAACTAAATGAGGCAGTATGAGATCAAGCCTCAGTTTGATGAGAGATTGATTAAGAATCACTAGTTGGCTCAGGTTTGACTGCGTAACATTGTATAAGAGAAGCTGAACAAATAGATCTTTTAGGCTCACTGTAATTAGTTGCTTTTTGCACAATAGTGCCTTTTTGGAGGTCTCCGGCATGTCCTTAATGCTACGGTATACAACATTACCAGTTCCAAAAAAAATTATAGTGGATACTGAATAGGCTTGACTTGAATTGCAACTTGGCACTAATTTGAGCATTTAGCCTAAACTAGAGCTCAATGCATTGGTCTTATACGAATTTCCTTCTAAATGGAAAAACCTTAGGAGAAAACGACTGTTTGCAATCCACAACAAAGAACAAAAACTGAGACTTGCAATGTAAACAAGTTCTTACAGGAGTTTTAAGAACCAAGAAATAAATTAACTAATGCTGAAGATTGAGAGTTATAGATGTGGATTTTGCATTTACTAGCTTAATCTTTAATGGGAATTTCTACAAAGCAACATAGTAACATTTGAGCATTCCATTTCTTAAGTACTTATTTCTTCCCATTTGGTTGGCATTTAAAAAGGACCATCTCCTCAGATGGTAAAGTCCACCATTTTCAGAATCTCAAGCAATATATAGTAATTTTGCATTATATTATTTTGAGTTTGATGTGACATCCTTACACTCTTTTCGCTACTTTCACCATGGTCTTATGTACATCTTCTAAGCACAAATGTGATAACTTATTCAAATTGGTTTCTCTTCAACTCCATGAAGGTCAAGTCCTACCTTGTCTTTAAGCAAGCTCAAACAGATTCAACCTCGAGCAATTCGTTTACACCGTACTGGCCGAGTAGTCTTAGGTCTAAGACTTTTTAGTAATTGCAATAATTTTAGTCCATGTGTCAATTACAATCTTAATCTCTTTTAAGCAGACTACAGATTCTTTGAGTTGAACCTGTGTTGTGAAGACCCTAGCAAAGGTGGATTTCCCTCTCCTTTATCTTTGTTACAGCTACTGCCAATTTGTAGTTGACAGTTCTGCATTTTCTTATTTTTATGCTAAGGAAATCTGGTTCAATCTCCCTTGGGTATTCTACTACAGGCTACATCAATTTTTATTTTTGTTTTTGAAAAGTAACTAAAGGTTTTATTAATCTATGCATTAAGTCGATGCAACAGGCATAATTACAGGTTGTCCAATCCCTTTATTGCTGTCTAACCGCTAACGACATTCCATCTACATTATATTAACAAGATTGCACTAGAACGCTAACAAAAATATATCTGTTTAAGGTTGTGTATGTTCTCTTTTTCCCTTAAA
This sequence comes from Solanum rostratum, assembly GCA_029948455.1. NCBI lineage: Eukaryota > Viridiplantae > Streptophyta > Magnoliopsida > Solanales > Solanaceae > Solanum > Solanum rostratum. Next base: position 6,251,584 of record CM057053.1, on the reverse strand, counting down.
ATGTTTCTGTTTATTCTTTCCTCCTAGATAGTCCACCAAATGACCAGGCTACTCAATTGGTTTGTTTTCATCAGAAGCAAGCAACCCCGTTACCAACTGATATGATGAAACCAGAACCTATTCCTTCCCACTGTTTCAGGGAAATCTAACATAGCTTGTAAGTTCATAAATGATAGTGTGTTCGGTATGGAATAAACATTTTTGATAAGAATTTTTTCAATTTTCCCATGTTTGGATGGTCAATATTTTCTCTTGGGAAGCGAATTCCTTATTCATGTCCTTCTGCATAGACAACACTGTTAAACAGTGAACATTAACCTTTTATTAGATCACTCTAGCTGCCGAAATGATCTATATAAAGCTTTTAAGAAATGTTCTCGACCTTTCATCGATACAAAATCAGAGCAAGACACATCTCCCTTTTTGCCTTAGTCTAACTGGAGCACTACATGTTCTCCATGATGCTTTGACCAGTGAGGGAACCACTCATGCTTATTTCCAAGTAAACTTCTACTTAAATTCAAATAATTCTTATCCATCAAGTTTCGATAAAATCATAGGTGCTAATACTCCAGCATCAAAAACAGATTCGAGGCTACATGGACTACATTTCAGTCAGGAGCAGACAATTGCTATATTTACATAATCTGTTTTATGGATTAGCTCTTTACTTTATTTTTAATATAACAGAGGAGTGAAATATAATAATTTCCTGAATGAATTACCCAGTGCCTTAGAGATGCTAAAATACCTTGTGAGTGCCTGCAAGAACAACAAAGGGAACAGCATGTCTTTGAGCTGCTAAAGCCACCATGTTCATCCCAACAGGTGCAATGACCCCACCATTGGCCATGACAGTGTGGGCTCCAACAACCACCTTTTCATAGGAAATATCTGAATTCAGGTAAAAGGACTATGACCTCATAATTAAATGCAAGAAGTTACAGCACCTACATACCATGTTGACTCTTGAGATGATTGCAAAAACAGCAGCATCAGTAATCACCGTGGTCTGCAGACCCCTTGCAACCAATTCTTTTGCAAGGGCATGCCCCTGATACCTTAAGTAAAACCAAGGAGGAACAATCAAACAAGTAGAAGAAACAGAAAATTATAAACGAAGGCAATTACAGAAACCGTACAGTATTACAACACTTAATGATCAAAGGTAAGCCACTTCTCCAACCTTGGGGCACCTTCAGCCACAAAAACCCGGAAAGATCTCTTCTTTTCCTTTGCAGCACATAGAAATTCCATCACAGTCCTTGAATTGCCTAAAGTTAAGATTACCTCACTGAAAAGAAAGTAGGAACGGACGACAATTAAAAGGTGAAGGAGTCGGAATACATATGACTGGATGCAATGAATAAGTGAAGAATAGTCGGAATAGATATAACTGGATCAGAGTGGAAAGCATCAACCTTCCCATACTTTTCAATCCGTAAACAGCTACCAGAAATAGCAAGAAGTTTATATGAAAAATCAAACAATGCATTTGAAAATAATTTTGAAGTGACACTGACAATAAGCTGCCTCTACGTGTTAGTCCAACTTACCTAATTAAGTTCATATCTGTCTGATTTCACTGAACATATGGGTCAACCAAACTGAATTTCTTATGCTTTTAGTTTGCAGGTGTGCTGTATAGGGGCTACTATAGACCATCATAGTTCTAGTTCTAGATAACCACTACTAATACGATCCCAGGTAGCACAGGAGACCTTGGTTGAAATTTGTCATTTTCATGATCAACAGAAAATATTGTTACCAAGCAGATCTCACCAATAGATTTCTGACAATTCCATTGGCAATCGCTAACCAGAATAGTTTTATACTCGATATGAAATAACTGATCCAAGTGGCAGGCCTAATATAAGATTCTTGCAAAGCCCTGTTTAGAAGGTTATTTATTAAAAAAAGAATCAGTAGAAGGTTATTACATAGTGATTGGATAAGTAATTTTTGAGAATTTGTTTTAATACTTGTACCATCACTCTAACGCCCCCACTTGGGTAACAAGCCCATGCTATGCAATTGGAAAAGTAAAAATAAACTTCACAGGTCAAAAGAACAAGAAAGAAAGAAAACTACAGAAAAATACTAGTGCTGCCCCAACTAATGGCGATTGTTTCTTGCTTTAACCAAATGCTGGGCAAAGCCCAAGAATACTGAAAAATGAAAGAGTTCATATACTGAAATTCTTTGCTGACTCTGCTTGTGTTCCTATAGGTCAATAATAATAGACAACTGACAAGAACATGCAGCACAAAGCACTTTATGCTGATTTTCTTGTGTGTTAGTTCCATATAGCCGATCCCAACTAGCTTGGTTGGTGACACCAAATATCAGAAATATGAATGGGGAAAACATTGACAGCCAAATCAAAAAGAGGGAGAAAGAAGATACTTGTGATGAATATGCTCAACTGCTTGTTCAGCAATCTGTTCATGGCAAGTAGCAATATCTTGAATAAGTTCATTAACAGCCTCAATGACATTATGCTTTAGTTTCCTGCTTGTTGAGTTCTTATCAGCAGCTGTAAAGAAAATGTGAAACAAGTCACAACCTGACAAGACTCATTTCTTGTAATCCCAGTACCAACAGTTTACAATTTCTGGAGTCATATGATGTGTTTAGATACATTCACAGCGCCAATCCAATCACAACAGCTAATGGCTTCATGGTAATTTGCTAACTCACTTATTAGTCAAACATCTTAAAGATCCTCAAATCAGTTTAATGTCATGATCTAACATATCCCCTAAAAACAATGCTTTATATCATGATCTATAGACTGCTTACATTTGCTTTTTCCTTCAGAATCGCCACCAGAAGAAGCTGTATGAAATACAGCTGTTGATTTTGGAATGTCTTCAAGGAGGGTCTGTAAGGAAGGTGGTCTCAAGGTGTTTCTAGCAGCAGCAGCCACAGCTGCGGCAGATAAACCTTGACGATCGTCTTGCTTGAAATCATCCTCATCGTCACTTCCAGCTGATAAACCCAGTCCACCAACAGCAGCAGCTGTCAGAGATACATCCTCCTCCCTTATAATGTTAAGAACTCGCCTAACAATGTTACCGACGGCGAGCTCTGTAATATACATGCAATATCATCAAAAGTTAAATTAGCAAAAGAAAGGAGATCTAGAAGAAGGAAGACAAAAAAATAAACTCCTCCAGCATAAGAAATTGAAACTACCAGAATATCATAAGCACTTCAGTCAAATATTAGCAGATTTATTCAACATAATCCTTGTTTTTATTCAGTCTTTGGATAGGAAACACACACTCTAACCATTTGTAATAACTAAAGTTGAGGTATCAGTTGCTGTCATAAGAATTCTAGTGTCCAGAGCAAGTACACCTGGAATTTTTTTAATAGACTTTTGAAAAATGTTAACTCCCTCACTTCACCTGAAAATATTAGTTGGCCTGAGTCTGGTTTTTATATATTGACAAAAGATGTTTAGATAATAAAGTCTGTAATCATTTTCTCTAATCATTTTCTAACATACTAAACATCTTACTGAATATTGAGCAAAAGTTGATGAACGCAGATCATTTATAAAAATATCAATAAATTAAAGAAACAGGTGAGATTAGCTACTATAGGGATAACATAGGATTTTGGTTTGATCTTTGAACTGAGTCATTCTCAAAGGAGGTGAACTCCACCTGCACCACATGTTCATGCCAATTAAAAGGGTAATCATTTGTTAAATTTAATTTGAGCATCTGGATACAATCTATGTTGTCTTCAAATTAGACCGTTGATCTATTTTGATTTACATGTCCTACCTTAACTAGCACCTATACTAAAGAGAGCATTTTCCTTTGGATAGGCAAGTAAGAGTTATATTCTTATTGAATTAAGCCTAAGTGCTCTTAAAGCAGAGCTGAGTGACTTTTTCAGAAACTTCAAAGTTCATTAATGAAAATTTCTCTTTCCTACAGTTTTGATCATAAAAGATGATAGGAGGAATAGGAGTAATTGTTTAGAGAAGAAGCTGGCGCTTGACAATTGACAATACACTCCTCAAAAAGGAAAAAAACAATTGACAATACACTTTATTTTTCTTTCTGAAATAAGACAATTGACAATACACTTCCATACATGCATAAGGGAAATGATGATGTGAAAAGAGGGAAAGAGAGTTATTCATAACACATTTAAGCGGAAAAAGGCCCATTGTCTAGTTACCAATAATTCATACAGCTTAAGAATGAAACATATGCAAAAACAGTAACATATTAAATATTATCTTCCATATAACATCCAATATAAGTTTCCAACTTCTTTTACCTTGGGTGATAATTAGAGTAGAACTCCAATTCAGCTAATCAACTAACACCAATTAACTGATAGAGGAAGAAGTGATGTGGTCTTCGCAATATGTTTCAGACTTCATAACACACCAAAACCATGCAAAGATTTTTCTTATATAAGGTAAATAATTTTATTAACAATTAGGGGAACAAGACCCGTATATAAGACATGCCAAAAGAAATATGTCAAAATACAATTTCCTAAAGAAGAGACCCAATCTTCTATACGAGCTCTCAGGGGAACACCAAAAGGAAAATAGAAAGAAAGGACTATTTTGCATCTTTACAGAATCTTGTTCAACCCCTTCAAATGCTCTCATATTTCTTTCTCCAAATAACTCACATACTTTCTATTGGGGCAACTACCCATGCCCTAGGACTTCTCTTCCCCTCGTGATGCCCCAGCTATGCAGTGCCTACTTCACTGTGCACAGCATCATCCATTGCAACCCAAACCAATAAAGAACCACCCCTCCACAGTCGATTAGCCATTGTCCATTTGACAATGCAGTAGAAGATGATCTACGTCTTCACCTAAACTTCTCACGTGAAACACCAGCTAACATAAGTGATTCTCTTCCTCAGATTTTTTGCTGTCAATATCACACCCCTTGTTGCGAACCACGTAAAGGCTTTCGCACAGTTGCTACGCCCTTGCATCTTGCCCCTTACTTCAAACTCGAGGAAAGCCTTGATCGATAGAAAAACACCTTAATCAGAGCACTAGGTACCCATTCAGCACAATGAGGGAACATATATTCAACTCTACTTAATAACCTCTCATAAAAAGATATAATGGTGAACAGTCCAACTCTGCTCTCTCACCATCTACATGAATTTGGTCTATCAATTAGCATATCTTGCCCATATGGTAACTCAACCAAATTATGAAATTTTTCCAACTCCAAATACTATAGATTCCTCCTAAACCTCAAATTCCAATGAACTTCCCCCTCATGAGACCTAAAAAGGTATTGGACTGTCATCTCTCTTTGAGAGGACACTCTCTAAATGTTAAAGAAAACTTCCCTTAGCTCATTCTCTCTACGCCAATCATGCGCCTAGAAACTAACCCTGCTACCATCCCCAATCCTGAAAGAAACATGTTTACCGAAGTCTTCCCACCCCTTCATAATGTTCCTCTATAAGCCACACCCAAATGGTGTGAAGATGTTTCTAGACCTCCATCCACCTTTCATGAAACCATACTTCTTTGTTACCATACCCCTCCAAAGTGCATTCACCTCCACCTCAAACCTCCATACAACTTCCCTAACAAGGCTTTGTCAAAGATCCGAAATCTTTCATACCAAATCCTCCCATTTCTTTGGAGATGTGACAACTCTCCAATCCACTAAGTGAAACTTTCTAATTCTTTCCGTTGTATCCCATCGAAAATACGCGGAAATCTCTTCAACTTTTCCGTCACTTTACCAAGAGTCTGCAAAAGGGAAAATTAAATTTGTGGGAATACAAGTCAAAGAATTTTAATCAATCTCTCCCTCCCCTCGAGTTGCTGCCATGTGACTAGGAAGTCATAGGTTCAAGCCTTGGAAACCACCCGGGCTTGCCCTTTTTTTTTTCCTCCCTCCCCTCGACAAGTATCTCTTTTTCCATCCGACTAGACTCTTCTCTACTCTCTCAATCACTGAATTCCACATTGTATGCCATCATTGGCACCAAGCACGAATGGAGCTCTATGGAACGTCCTATGAGATGCAACATATGGGACTAGGAAGCACCATCTTGTGAGCTGGGACAAGTCACTTCCCTGAAGTAGTGGGGAGGACTTGGTGTGAAGATTCTCAAAGCATTTGAAAAGACTGTTGGCAAATCGGGTATTAAGATTAAGGACTAAAAGCAGGGTTTTATGTAGGGAAGTAATAGTAGACAAGTATATTGGAACTGAAACTAATGGATGGAAAACTGGAACACCACACTCCTATTTGGTTTTGGTCTAAAATATAATGAAGTAGAAAAAAAGGGGGCAACAAGAGGCAATAGAACGTTCAAAGATGTGAACAACAACAAGATAAGCTTATTTAACAGAAGAATGCCTAATGAAGAGAGGCATTCAGTTATGCTCTAGATGCCATCTTTTGGGCAAGAAACCTGAGAATAATTGTCATCTATATTTGCTTTTTGAGGTGACTTCAAAATCTGGCATTTTTTTAGTGCATGAGAGGTCTCACATGGGTAATGCCAAAAGTTCTTTGGACTTACTGAAATGCTGGAAAAAGGAGGAGATTTGCCTACGTAGAAAAAGCAAATAGAAGATGACATTAGCCTACATTTGGTGGACTGACGGGAGAAGAAGGAACCTGAGATGCTTTGAAGACATGGATCGCTTAATTTGGATGATTAAGATGAACTCCCTTGTGTTATTTCATTTTTGGTGTAAAGAAGAATTTCCATTAAATATTGAATCCATCCTAGAGATTTTTACAGTATGTTTAGGTTGTATAGGATAGCATTTTGTCAGGTGCTTCTCTATAATTATGGTTTTTGCACAACCTTTCTGCATTGAAATTACAAAACTTGTTACCTTTTAAAAAAAAATATTTAACTCTAAGGCTACAGGAAATCCTATAGAACAAAATCTACCAGAAACTAGCCAAGAATGAAGGATATAAGAGACAAGGCGAGATAGAACATGCTACTAGTTTCTACAGTAACCCAGTAACTGGTCTTCTTACTACATACCATATTCTTATTGATTAGATAGATCATCTCCAATCAGCACCCAAGGCTGTGGCCTAATGGTCAATAGAATCATCAGGTCTCAGGTTCAAATCCCAACAAAGACAAAAAATATTAGATAATTTCTTTTCATGTATCCTAACCTTAGTGGACAGAGTTAGGTACCCTGTGGAACTAGCCGAGGTGCACGAAAGCTGGTCCGGACACCATGGTTGTTAAAAAATTCTTAATTTTTTCAATTATGAAAACATTTTCAACTTATCCCCCCGAAAAGAAAATTACCAAAATTGCGGAACGGAAAAGGATAAAAGGAGAAACAGAAGCTTATACCTACTGGATTAGCAGCAATCAACTTTTCCCCAATACCTCTGACTGCATCAATAAGAGCATCTGCCTGGTTAGTATGAGGAAGTCTCTGCTGCGATATGCATGAGCGTAGCACTTCCGCTGTCAATTTCGCTGTTGTCTTCGACCCCTCAATTTTCCTATCCCCCAACATCCAAAACATACGGCAAAATAAAAAAATTAAATAAATTATCGCTCCGTAGATTATCACACACACAGAGATAGAGAGAGGGAATTACCGTTTCTTCAGCTTGATTATGAAGTCATTCACTAGGGCATTCATGTCTGGCAAATTCTTGTTCAATTTACACCTAAATTATACCAAAAAGTTCAAGTCATTCATGAATTTTGGACAATCAAAGTAATAATAGAAGAAAAATACCGTTTAATACTGTGCTTGGAGCTCAGGGATTGTGTTCAGCAGTGGCGTAAGAAGGGCAATCTGTTTTGGTTTATACAGTGAAGCAGAGAATTGGTGTTACCTTGCTGGGCCTTAACAATTTGGATCCGGGTTTAGAACAAATTCGACGTACAAGCTTTGAAGCACATTATACAATAGCTTTGTTGCGTGTGCTACTTTCTTTTTCTTATTTTGTTTTTATTATTATATTATATACCAGGAAGAGGAACGGAAAATGGAGAGCAAATAATAAGGTGGAGAATCTAAAATATAAATTTCGACAATCAATCAACTGAACTACTAAAATCTTGCTTACGTATGTTACTCTCTTTCATTTTTTAAATTGCAACGGCATGGATGCGAGATTTAATTTCTTAATCTTTTACGAATTTGCTTTTACTTTCATTCATTATATATACATTTATTATGCACTTCATATGCACAATATTTGATATATAAGTTTGTTATTATACTCTTCCTATATGCAATATCCAATCTATACATTTATATTCTTCATCTACACAGTACTTAGTATACACTTTTTTAAAAGTATAATTTATATACGCTTCATATACATTTTTGATAAAATATATATGCATATTATATACATTTTATTAGGCTATATTTGTACCAAACAATTTTAGAGCGACGTGAACCAATAAAAGCAAAATTGTGTGTGTTGCGGGGGAGGGGGAACATTCTTTTTGACAATATCGATGCACTACATGAAAAGGGTCTCGTCAAAGTTTTCATCTAGAAAAATCACCAAAAACATAAGAAAAAATGTCAAGGGGGCAATGTGACAAGAAGTGATAAGAGAGGAGGAGTGAGAAGGGGGAGAGGATGTTTTCAGAAAAGAGAGTAGAAATCGAAGAGTAAAATTTTAGAATTTGATTACAATTTATTTTAATTTTGAGCTTATAATATATATTTTGTGTCATATAGGTCAAAGTTGGACCATTTAAAAATTATTTTAGGTATACCTTCTCATCTCCCTTAGTTGATATTGGGAAAATAACACAGTATGATTCGTAAATACTAATGGCTAAACCTTATAGCATTTGACCTAAAATACACTTAAATCCAAATTCTAAAATATTACCATTTTTCCTCTTTTACAATCGCCTCACTTTCTCTACCTGAAATGCACATCATCTGTTTTATGAGAGAAGATATTTTTCTTGCCAAATTTCTTCATTCTTCGGTGCTCTTTCATTTATACGTAGTGTAATTAATGTATACTAATTATATGATATATTATATGTAGAATTTAGAATATATACATTATAACCTTGGAATACAGTGGTTATACATTTGTTATACAGAAAAACTAGTGTAAAGGATTACATTAAAACAAAGTATATCGCCTGTATATGTTGTATGAATATTGTATTCATACTGTATAGAATACATATACACTAGTTCGAAACATTTAGTGTGTGTGTAATTTATGTACATTATGTTTCTGCATTCTATATATATAGTGTAAAATGCATTATCAATTATGTAGTGCATATACAATTTATAATATGTATATACACACATATACATAAAGTGAATACAATTTATATAATCTTTCTTTCACATATATTTCTTACTCTTTCTTTGTTTGAATATGTACTAATTTTTTTATTTTTCTATTTAGAATTATATTATCGATGAACTAAAGATTCATCACGTCTTGTCTAATCAAATCTCTCCTATTCTTTTTATTAGCCTTTACCTCTCCTTATGCCTATCATTTAGATTTTAGATTGTTAGAGTTATTGATTAGATATAGATTATATGGAGATATATTTTTAAATATTATTATAATAAAAAAAAATTATTTTTTTCAATTGGTGAATATAATAGACATAGAATATATTGTCCTTTATAAAAAATTATATTATTATTTTATTTCAAATAATAGAAGGAGTCAAAATAATTTCTTTACGTTTAGGACATTAAAATATCAAATTACGAACAAAAAAAAAGCATATATTAGTTAGTAATTTTGAGGCTCCAATTCTTAACTTGCAAAGACACCAAAAACCTTTGATAATATAATCATGCACCATCTTTATAGAAATAAAATCTGTAAAATTAGCAATAATAAGTTTAACGATTTTTATAAAATATTTTAATATACTATTCATGATAAAGAATATTATGTAATATATATATATATATATATATATATATTTTTCCATCTTGAAAAGATTTTCTTTATGTAAATGAAGTGTGATTAAGCTTAAAATTTGATATTAAATTTCCTCCGTCCATAGCAACGTTGAATAACTTTGTTATTTTCTTGCTACATTAAAAAAAAAATTGATTTATACATATATTTTTTTGCCAAAAACAGTTAAATATTCTTTAAATATCAAATAGTGTTTCCTTATTCTCTTTTAGTTTTTTCTTTAATAATTTGAAATTCTAAACCGTCTCAAATTCTAAACATTTTATTTTGGTTAGTGAATAAAAATATAAATTTCAAATTTTATTATTTGGTTAGTAAATAAAAATATTCTTTGGTCAACTCAATTCATTGACCGAATACTTTCAAATTTGAAACTCAATTCATGTCAATTAATTCAAATTAAAGAATTAAAAAAAATAAACATGTAAAATTTCATAAAGAATCCTAACTAAAATAATGACAATATTCTCAAAATCATAATCAAAGTAATAATTTTGACCAAATTTATGGCCTTGGTAAGTAGAGATTAACCCCAAAAATCAATTTACTTACCATATAATTTTCATTATATACATGCCATGATTAATCCCATTGACCCAATTAGGCACCTAATTATTTTGTTCCCTTAGTCAAAAAAGAAAATCCAATTGCTTATATTTACGAAAGGTAAGTACTTAATTACTAATAAACATATATAAATAACAGCTCATTGGTCATAAATTGAACAACAAAAAAAAGTTAAAAAAATATAATTAAGTAGAGGAATATTTTTCTTTGTTTTATTAAGATATAATGGGAATTAGTAAAAGAAATGATGTTTCTTTTGCCATGATAATAACATTTTTGATGATTTTAATGTTTTCTTCATTGAAATCTACAAGTGGAAATGATTGTTTTGATCAATGTATTAGGAAATGTCCAGCTGAAGATTATCAATGTTATGATCGTTGTGGATGGTCATGTGGACCTCCTCAGATGATTGCAACTTCTCATTATTGCAATCTTGGATGCTCGATTCGTCGTTGTGCAAAATTATACAAAGGTAAAATTTTAAATTTTTTTGGTTTTTTGAACTGATTAATTCGTATTTGTATGGAGGAATTTCTTTAGAATGGTTATTAATCGAGAATGTTATTGTTGCAGATGAAGACCAATGGAGAAGTTGTAGATCTACGTGCGCCACCAAAATTTGTAACGTTAAGGCAAATTAATATTTGAGGCGAATTCAAATGTTTATGTTATTGTTATTGTTATTGTTATCATTTGAATAAGATTTCTTTCTATTAAAATTTTTGTTCTCGGTCCTTTTTAAGATTTCATTTTTTGTTCTTAGTGTTGTTTTGTAATGTTAGTCTATGTTGATTGTGAAAAAGGGCAATGATCCACTTATTAGAAGAGGAATTTTCATAGATAATTGGATCATAATTATGAATAATAATTATAATTTATTTAATTAGGATTCGTGGTAAATAGTTTTAGAGATCAGTGAAAAGAGGCATGTGAGATCGAGATAGAGAAGAGGAACGAACACGATGTATCTCAAATACAACATGTATCTCAATTGAAATTGAGATACACTTGTATATAATCTTTTCTCACGCAAATCTTGCTTGCTTCTCTCGCGTATCTCTCTTCCAATCTCACCCATAGATACACATATACATATATTAACTTTGAAATTGAAAACACAAATACACATAATCCACATTTTGTACTATTTCAGTCTAATTAATTTTCGAGTGGATCAATAATCCATTATTTATTAACTCAGTTCATTCGAACAACCTAAATTCATGTTTCAGTACTAAGGTCAAATTTGTCAACTTGTGGTACAAATTATGAATCAGCTTAATTTAAAAATAGAAAATGACCACTTTGGACATATGTAGAAAGTCAAAAACTCATAGTTAAAATTTTCTTATTAAGCTAAGTATATAGTGAGTGAATTATTTTCTTAATTTCCAAACTTACTTTTTATTTGAATTGTCATTTTTTTATTTTTATCTTTTATATTATATGAACTTATGATGTACTTATGTTGATGCTTGAAATTCAAATAATCATGCTAGAAAAGTCCAAAATGCTAAATACATTACTAAAAAAATAAAAGGGTGGGGCTCTAATTATAATTCTTTACATGGTTGATTTCTCGACATCTATCGTCAAAGATTATGGTGAAGTGATAAATATTTTTCTATTTTTAATTAAAGGTTTGAATTTGATCTCTGATTATAAGGTCGTTTATGATGAAGAATGTTTTACATCTCTGAATAACGTTACGTCAAATTAATATTTGAGGCGAACTCAAATATTTATGTTATTATTGTTATCATTTGAATAAAATTTCTCTCTATTGAAACGTTTGTTCTTTGGTCTTGCTCTCTCTTTTTTCATGTCTTGTTATTTTATGATGTGAGTCTATGCTCATTATGAAAAAGGCAATTTAAAATAGAAATTTTCATAAATAATTATAATTTGAATTAAAATTATAAATAATAATTATAAGTTGCCTAATTATGATTTATAGTAACAGTTTTAGAGATTAGAGAAGAGAAATGCATGCAAGATCGAGATAGAGGAGAGAAACGAGCGAATGTTTTCAGGTACAACATTTATATTTCAAGTGAAACCAAGATACACATATACACAATCTTCTCTCCCTCAAATCACGATTGCCTCTCTTGTGTATCTCTCTCCCAATCTCACGCATAGATACACATATACATATATTAACTTTGAAATTGAAAACACAAATACATATAATTCACATTTTGGACTATTTCAACCTAATTAATTTTTGAATGGATCGATAATTCATCATTTATTAACTCAGTCCATTCGAACAGTTTAAATTCAGTTCAATTTGTCCGTTTGACACCTCTATTCATGTTTTAATAGTAAGGTCAAATTTGTCAACTTGTGGTACAAATTGTGAATCAACTTACTTTAAAAATCAAAAAATGACCACTTTGGACGAATGTAGAAAGTCAAAAAACTCATAGTTAAAATTTTCTTATTAAGCTAAGTATATAGTACGTGAAATTACTTTCTTAATTACAAACTTAATGTTTATTTAAATTAGCATTCTTTTTATTTTTATCTTTTATATTTCCTCATTGGGAGTTTTAAAGTTTTAAAAATAATTCATCAAATGGCCAAAGTTAGTGTTATGACCTCAAAAAGCATGCCTAGACAAAATGGATTAGGTAATTCTTCAATCAACAACTTATGATGACATGCTAATTAAGATGTACTTATGTTAATCCTTAAATTTTAGATAATAGAAAAGTCCAAAATGGTAAGTGATAAGTATTTTTTTATTTTAAATTAGAGATTTGAATTTGATCTCTGAATATAAAGTTACTTATGATAAAAACATTTATCCTCAATATAAATTTTTTCACATGAATTTAAATTAATTGTATTCCAAAATAAATATCAAGCACCAAGCGAAAATTCAAAATAAATAAATAAATAAAAATCATCGACATCTGGTGTTGAAAATTTTAAAATAAATAAATAAAAGTCATCGACAAATCTGGTGTTGGAAAAGGCAACATTTTGTCCTTTCTATTGTAATCTTCTTAGAATTAAATATATCATGAAATCAATTTTTATGAGTACTATTTTCTGTGTCTAATTATATGTCATGATGTTTTAAAAAAGATTTTTTTTCATATTATTTATTATTTTAAAATTTTAAGACAAAATTAATTTGTTTTTCTCATTTCATCATTAGTAGGTATTCCTTCCATCTTAAAATACTTGTTACTTTTATTTTAAAAAAAATTCAAAGTAATGGTCATTTTAAAAATTGAAGATATTATTTTTAGAAGTAATTATTCCTGAAGAATAAACGTTAAATAGAATTTAATTTTTTTTGGAGATTTATAGTTTTAAATATGTTAAAATAATTATTTATCTATAATACTTTTGAATATGTGACTTTAAATATGTCATAATAATTTTTTTTTTTTGTTGATAATAAAGGAATGCTAAAATTAGTGTGAAAAAAGACAAAAAAGAAAAAAACCTTTTCTTCGAAAAAATAAATAAAAATACATCCAAAAATTCTAAGTCATGTCACGATATTAAACATTTTGGATCAAATGTTATTTTTTCACAAAAGATTCCCATCAAATAAGTAATTAAAAATTAAGTAAAGGTAGGCAAAGAGACATAACAAGAAACAGTTTAAAAAATAAATTATATTAAGGTTGGGTGTCATATTATTATTTGTGCAGAGAATATGCGAAGCATATTATGAATTTTGGATGAAGTTTCCTCACTGGAATTTAAAATTAATTAAACATGTAATTAATTTAATTAAGCTGAATTTTAATGAGACACAAAGTTATGACGTATACTTATCATTCACTTCATACAACTCAATATTAAATGAAAAATGGTATAAAAAAATGTATTAAAAATAATTTCTGACGCATATCTCATTAGGGGTTAAATTTCTCATTAGGGGTTAAAATAAATAAGATGGGCAAATAACGTATATCTCATTAGGAGTTAAATTTCTTCTCGTGAGTTTTTAATTTTACAATTTTTATTAGATTTTGATCTCCAAATATACGTATATCTAACGCATTCATACATATATTTTTAATTATTTATTTTGGATACAAATTAAACAAATACGTTTGATTAAGTGTATCCAAATATAATATGTAATTGAAAGTATCAATTTAGGAGCAAATCAGACTGTTTTTTCTAAAATTCTTCTAAAAAAAAGTTAAAATCTTCAAATTTCTTCTCACTTTTTTCTTGACGAAAACTCCATCAAATCATCGAAAAACTTCTACCAGCAGTTGACGGCCATGGTTGTTGTTACTGTAAGAATTTGGTTGGCTACATGTTATCTCAAGATAAAATTAATTTCGGGATAAGTTAACTTAGGATAAGTTATCCGACCATATATATGGAATAACTTATTCCATCACTAACGCAAAAATGGTGGAATAAATAGTCGAAGGATTATCTTATACCTCCAACCAAACATGAGATAAAATAATTCACATTTTATTTCGAAATTATTATAATTTATACCTCACACCAAACGACCGTTAGAGTTAGAACAATGGAAAATGAAGATTCGGGGACTTAAGTCGTGCTCAAGGCAAAATTGAGTATCACAAGTTATGCACAAAGTATGACACAAGTTCATAACTTTTTAAAAGTTATTACTATTATATTATGCAATTAATCCTTTTAAAAAAAATTAAAAGGTTTAATCAATTTTGATGGTCGTTTGGATTGACTTATTTTATGTGCTTTTAAATCAAAACAGCAGTTTTGAAGTGTTTGATTAAAAATTAAAAAGTATTTATAAGCAAGTTTTTTATAATAAAATAATAAAAATAAGTCAAAAATTATAAATTAGAAATTCTGACTTATGGTTTTGACTTATAAGTCATAAGCCAATCCAAACGAGCTCTAATAATAAAAACATTAATTCTTCGTGAATACAAATAAAATTACTTTCAAATAGAGAAATAATAAGTTATGATAATTTTGAGACATTAAACAAAAACATGATGACCAATGACAAATGAAGATATAAAATTTAGCTCTATATTTTTAAAGAAAACCTGAGAAATATTGAAATCTCATAATATTTTTAAATAATAAATATATCATCCCATAATTTGTTATTTAAGTTACTCTCGAATTTTTTAAGTTCTATAAATAAAAAAACATAAAGTATCATTCATTCATGACGGGCAATGATGGTCAACAAGATTAAATAATAAATTTGAGACATAATTTGTATAAGAACTGTTAGATAATTTTCAAAAATGCCTTTTAAAATGATTTATATAACATATTAAATAATAATATATTTTTTTAAATTAAAAAAATTACTCATAAAATATTTTAGATTAAGTATTAACTCAAATTTTAATGAATTAAAATAAATTAATAAATAGACGCACATCAATACTCAATTTAAATTTAAAAAATTATAATTTTACGAGCTAATTTTTATCTATTCAAATTTCATCGTCTAATGATGGTACGGCCGGCAAACCACAACCCTAATTATTTTTGTCCTTTTATTTGCAGACTTTTTGGACTTTAAGACAAAAATTACCTTTTAAATTTTTTCTTCATTTGATGTCATTTTCCAATGGAATTAATTTAATTTGTTAATATAAATTAACAACCTGTTTGTTTTCTTGACGTAAGTGTTAAAAGGAGTAATTATGAACCGTTTGTCATTATTTAGAAGCATGCAATATTTAAATCCATTTATTAATGGATTAATTTAACCAGTCATCTTCATTTTTAAGCTAACGTATACATCTCTTTGACCCAAAATAATAAATGAAATTAAAAAAAATTGTTCAATATTTAAATAAGTGATAAAAAAAATATAAAAATTGCTTTTCCCGTCCATCTTTACTTGTCTACTATACCAAAAATAGATATTTGACAATATTTGTTCAGTTTATGAAATTAAAAGATAATTTTACCCTTAGTTCCTGATATACCCCTATCATTAATTATAATCATATTTATTATATTCAAAGGATGGCTTGGTGAATTACCCATATCATTTACTACTTCTTAATTCCTATGCCAAATTAATACAGGACAAGTAAAGATAGACGGGGGGAGTAATATGAAAAATTTCAGTTAATTGACAATCTAATTATCATGGTTTTATACTAAATTTAATGATTCTTATAGCAATATTATTGGTTCAACTCATAATATTAAATATATTCGTTCATACATTGCGTGACTTTCTTTTTGTATAAATGATTCGATCTATAATAAAAATAAATAGATAAAAATAGAAATTTTTACACAAATAACAACTTTCACCCCCAAAATTACACTTTAAAATTTATTTATCAAAATACCAAAAAAAACACACTCTTTTTCATTTTCCAACACTATTATATCATACCACACACCACAATAATCACACTCAAAACACTCTCTCTCCTAAATTTGTAAATAAAGTTGGTATTTTATATGGTATTTTTCAATGATTCGGTAGGGGCATGTAATTTTTATTCAAAAACTTGGTATTTTTGAAAACTCCCCATAAAAATATGTTACAATAAATCGCGATGAGAAAAAAATATTTGAATTATACTCGAACATAATTATGCATGGAATTCAAAAGTTAGAAAGATTTTTTTCGATATTTGATGCTCATATGATATTTATTTAATGCATATTTTTGCTGCATAAGATTCATTGATACTAAAAATTTATTTTAAAAGAACCCTCATTTTTAATTCCGAGAAGAGAGAACTAGGTTGTGATAGTAAAACATTACCATTGAGGTTATATTTTTACAATAAAAAATTTAAAAGAATTAAACATATATATAATATATAATGAGATGTAAAATAAGTCATAATATCACTAAGTGACTTGGTGTGGTACGTACGTACTTCAATCATATATAGATTAACAAAGTGACAAAGAACTACTCCTTTTTTTTTAAAAAAAAGCTTGCATATAGCGTTGAAGACGTATAAAAAATATCAAGAGCTAGATTATTTTTTTCATATGTGTGTGGAGGACAATAAAAGTTTGACAACATTAATACAATTATTCTTATTATTACAATATTATCGTTGTAATTATTATAAATAGATTGAAGTCATAATTCTCTAGTTCTAATCATTGCAAAAAAGAGTGAAAATCAGATATCAATTAGTATCACCTAGATACTAATTGGATTCAAGTAATAGCACGAAAGAAATAAAGAAAGGAATTTTCCTAACGTCCTGTAGCCTCTCGAAGAAAAGTAAAGGCATCCTCGTATCGTTCCACAAGACTCTACTAGACCTGTCCTTGTATGATGAGATCATTGAACCTAAAGCTCTGATACCAAGTTTGTCACGATCCAAAATGGGTCGTGAGTGGCACCCACAGTTACCCTCATAGGTGTCATGAACCAACGATACAAATCTCAACCTATATAGTCGTTTCAACTTATGAAATACAACAATAATATGGAAGCTCAATTTATAAAAGGAAGAAATAACAAAACCCACTAAGTCTATTACATAACGTTCTCCAAAACCTGAAAGTCATCACATCAAGGACGTCTAATCTCAAATACCAAGTCTAAGAATAGCAATACCAAGATAGATAAATAAAATAGCTTATGCCCGAAAACTAAGGACATACATCATGTTATAACTAATAGAATCCAACACGAGCTAGAAATTTAGCTCACCCTGAGATCTGATATACCAACGACCCACTAGAGCTGATGGCAAGTTGAAATCGATGAAACACTCGCTGCACTTTACAAAGGCAAAACAAAGAATATTTTCAATTTCAATTTCATATGATATGTTTGAACACAAAATTAAATAATATTTTAATATATTCTTCATATTTTTAGTTTGTTACCACAAAAAAGGTGATTTTAAATTCAACGTCAAATAAAAATCAAAAAATAAATTAAATACATAGAATATAGTAGTCATGACTCATGACCAAGAGCCCGTTTGGATTTACTTTTTGCTTTTGACGTACAAGCCTAAAGTCATATTTTAGAGATCCTAATTAACTTAAGTCTTTTAACTTAGGAATAATTACCTTTTTGAATTCCTTTTATAAAATATTTACTATTTTTAAACATATTTTTTATTTATTACCTATATATTTCATATTTGAAAAATATTTACCATTTATAACAACTATATTATGTATTAAAAGTGAATTATATGTGTAATATATGTGTCACGCTCCGAGAGGGTATCCTTAGCGTGGTCGGCACTCAGAGACTATTGCTAGTCCCCGAGCGAACCACTTGGCCTCATCGTCACATCATACTCGACAACGGAAGAAAAATGCTCAAAGAAAAGAATGTAAAGTAATTAACCTAGTCTTTATACAAAAGAAATTTTCAATAAAACAAAAGTAGGAGAATGAACAATACTCATCTTCCTCTACTCAATGCCTATGAAACCTCTACCTCTAACATCTAGATGGTACCATGACAAACTATGACTACCCAACTCAAAGAAAATAGAAGTAACTAATGAAACAAAATAGAGGCTCCTATGGATAGCAAGGAGGGCGTAGCAACTCTGGAACTCAAGAACTCTAAACCTCAACGGTACGCCTACTGAAGTCCTCTATCGCTTGTATCTGCATCATAAAATGATGCAGCGCCGAGTGGCGTCAGTACGTGGACTGTATGATATGTAAGATGGCTCAAGAAATAGATAAATCTCAAACTCAATCAACCGACTCGATTCAAGACTCAACTCCTCATCTTATAACTCAACTCAGGTAAATGATACAAGTTTAAAATTTGAAACCATGCTTTAAAATTAGACTCAGTGTTTAATACAACTCAGTTCGAAAATCATGATATGCTCAACTCAAGTATTGCTTGGAAGTTTCTCTAACCGACAACTCTCCACCCCACTATGAGTTTTGGTGATGTACAACGAAAAGACGTCATTGCTACATCCGCGCTAAACTTGCCAAGGAATAGGATGTCAACCTCTATCTTTCTCTCACTTAGATCCAAAGAGAATGTCCATCTATTGGGACATGGACCACTAGAATTATCCTGTGCGACTATCCTACGCTGGCAACGTAGCTCTGGGTGCTCCTCAATCACCCAACTCGGTGCTCAATACTCCTTCTAAGACTAAAATGTGCTCATGAAAATTAACTCAAACTCATCTCAAACAAGTCAGCTCAGTTCTCAATAACTCAACTCGATTTCTCAATAATTTGGGACCATCATTATGCAATGCAACTCAAGACTCTAACTCATGCCATGTAAGAGTTTCACTGATTTCGGCCAAGAACATCATATTATCCAGGCTCAACACATAAGACATAATCGATATTCTTTACATACATATACGAAACAAGAAAACATACTTCCCGGGTTAAATTTACTAGGCTTACAAGGTTAAATTCATAATTTTAAATTTAGTTAGTAAGCAAAGAAAATACTAAATTTAGGGCTAGGGTATCAAGCATTCGAATAACATTCATGTTTCATGGTAACGACGATGCAACTCATGTACAAGAATTTGGAACTCAAGAACCACAGGATTTAAAACATGCGATTTATACTCATGATTTTAACACAAGCTAAGTAGACGAAGGGGAGCGTGGATGAACATAATCCAACGTTTTAGGTAGCCTTACATACCTGGGACGAAACTCTTAACAATCACTTCAAGGATTTCCTCTTGAATTCCTCAGTCTCAAGCTCTTCTCCTCTTTCCTCAAGCTCTAGTCTTGCTAGATTGTTAGAAAAGGACTTAGAATATGATTTTAGACTATTTTTACGTCAAAACGACCTAATCAGATCGCGTATAGGGTTTAGGAGGGGTTGGGAATTGTCCCGAATGCCCCTCATAATATTTAGAAAATTTTTAGCATCGGAATAACCCAGTCCGCGATGCGGACTAATCGCATACAGTGCATTTTTCTTCAAAAAGTTTCTGAACGAGTTTTCCCAATTCCGTCAAAATTTTTTGAAAAAATATAAGTGTGGGCCCGCTACAGTGGCGCGACACGCCTCTGTCGCGCACCGACACTATTTTAGTTTTCGGAACGAAAAATTATCTTTTGATGCGGTCGCTCTAAAAATCAACCGAGACAATTTTTGCACTCAACTTTTTGTGCTGATCACAAAATCGGTCTCGAATTTTTCATACGAGCATTGAAAGATGCGTTACGCGCATACCCCTCCTCTAGGGGTATTTTGGTAATTTTACCGGGAGTTACGATATATGTATTATAAAAGTATTAAAATGCATTATAATTATTTTGATTAAAAAATTGCATTAGATATCGAAAATGAATTATGCATGTAATATAAATGAATTACACTGTGTATAAAAGATGTATTTAAAATTATAAAAATGTATTATAAGTGTCTTAAAATATATAAAAAATATATTTGATAAAAAATCTGCATTATGTATTAAAAGTAAATTATGTATGTATTAAAATCATATTGTTATAAATGATAAATATTTTTTAAATATGATATGTATAGGTAAATTCCCCTTTAATTTATTTTATTATTTTAACTTAAAATCATCAAGTGCTTATAAGCATTTTTAAAATTTATTCAGATACTCAAAAAATGCTTAAAAACTTTTTAAATTTAAAAATATTCAAAACAAGTAACAAAATTCAACTTCACATCAATTTGATTTCAAATTAGGTTGGCTAATATTCCTTTCTTGCAAATAGGGCAAATAAGACAAAAACTAACTTTTGGGAACCATGTCCATTAGGTTGTCCTTTTCTCAAACAACATGTTAATTTTTTTTTATTATATATATTAATTTAGTTAGTATATATCCATTTGGTGCAAAAATAAGAAGAGGAATGAAATGCTTTACTTTTAGGCTGTGTTTTCTGCTTCATGCACCATTAAAAGCTCTCTTCATGTTTGCTTTAATTGACTCATATACATGGAGGTGGTGTGCTTTGTTACATTATCTCAACTTTGAGACTAAATGTTGCATTTGAGGTTCATTTCAAGATAATTTGTTAAATTTAATTTCTACTTCTTCTATCTTTCTATTTCATCTCATTTAAATGTGTAGTTACCTTTCTAATTATGTTGCTTGAGAGTTTACCTTTATAAATGTATACTTCTTTCCATAGTTGCATATGTTTTTCTTCTTGCAAAATTGAGGTATTATTCTCTTTGCATTCAAAGTATTATGGTTTGAATTTTTGTCAGAATTGAATTTCCTTCGTACTTAACATAATGCATCAAGGATTCTTGAATAGTCATAATTAAACTCTGAATATAAGATTTATCAATATCTTTTGATGTATACATAGTTGCGTCAACTATGTAAGATGAATTCATGGCTTGTTAGAGTATTGATGATCCGCGCCACAAATAAGTTCTTCTAATACTATATTGATATCTAGTAGAGTTTCTTCGTTAAGAATGTTAGTTCTAATTAATGAACTCAAAGTAGGCCTTAATTTCATGATAAATTGGATAATTTAAGTTTTCTTCTTCTCCATCATAACTTCTTTGAAATTTGTGAAAGAAGATTTATTTCAAAACTTTGGTCTTGTTTAGGCCAACTTTTCATGAGCCCCGAATGTTCTAATTCTAACAGCCCCGAATAGAGGGTCGTTAGTGATGTATTTCTCGAATATAGGATGATTTTAACTCTGTATGCTATTTTGATCTCTTTATGAATATCTTGAATATTTGAGATTAGGGAATGATATTTACTTAGTTGGTTGGGTGATTTGGCGGTGAAGTTAGAAACTTTGTAAAGGTGTTAAAAATTTAATATATATTTTTAATTTATTTTTTTACATATATACATACACAGTATAATTTTTTAATAAAAGGAGGTTCAAATGACCACTCTTGACTTTATGTAATGAGTTCCTCACTTTGTAATCTTCTCCTCTTTTTGCTTTCCCTTTTCCCTATCCTAATTTTATTTTATTTTTAAATTAGGAAGAAAAAAAAGCTAAGTAATACGAAATATTTTATACATCAAATTATTCTTCTTTTCTTTATTGTCACACCGGAGACTTTTATTCATTTTGTTAAGACAGCCTTTAACTATGAATATTCATTCATGTCACTCAGCTTTACTTTTTTAACTCAAAAGTCATTTAACTATGAATATTTTTTATTTATAAAATTACTTAACTATGAGTGTTTTAGTATTTACAAAATCACCCAACATATTTATTTGATTTTTTAAATTAAAATTCAGTAACATGAAGTTTTTATTTCTAATCAAAATTTAAAAAATAAAAAAATATTTATTTAAATTATTTAATAATCGATTTGCATCTAGATTATTTTTTTGAAAAAAATAAAGAAACAAAAAAGCAAGAAAAGGAAATGATCGATTATTTTGATCTTTATGCTAATCTGCTTTTGAAATTATATGACAATTCAAATAACTAAAAGTAACTTCATATCAATAAATTTTAAATAAAAAAATCAATTAAATAGGCCGAGTGACTTTGTAAGCAAAATACTCGTAGTTGAATGATTTTTGAGTTAAAAATCAAAGTTGATTGATTTTCTGATAAAAGAAGTCATATTTGAGTGACTTTTAAGTTGAAATTCAAAATTAAATGATACTCTGAGAAAAAAAATCCATAATTGAATAACTATCTAAGATATTATATATATATATATATATATATATATATATATATATATATATATATATATATAAGTAAATAAATGGTATCGATGAGGAAAATTTTGATAGCTCAATTGAACTACGTAGATCCATTTTTGCTCTTACTAGATAGATTTTCTTTAAAAAATATTTCAAAATCAAGTTTGATACTCAAAGTTCTCATGATTTGAAAGAAAGCTAAAAATGAGTTAGAAAAGGGTCGACCACGTACTAAAGGAATTGATTTAATTGAGTTTTTTTAATATGACTTGAATATTTTTTTGTTGATAATGATATTATAATAATAATTTATTCATTCGTTTAGTTTTTAAAACATCGACATCGTTTAAGAAAAATTCTATATAAGCTATCGATAGAAGTGCATAACGACCTATTGAGTTGAGAGAGAAGCTTACATCAATACAACAACTTGCCATTTCAATTTTAAGGATAATATGATTTTTTTAAAAACAAAAATATTTTCTAATATTTGATTGGTAATATTCTTTTGAAAAATAAATATATTAAGTAGTAATAATAACATTAGCAAATTGGTGAATACTTTCTTGAATTTCTTAGTAAGACTGATTAACAATACTTTATAAATATTAGTTGAAATAAGTACTACAAAATTCGAAATAAAAGTCAAGATAGTTATATAAGGAAAATAACTTCTGCTTAAAAATAAGGAAAGTCATTTTCCCATGGTGAGAGAAAATGTTTTTCCTTCAAAAATATTATTCTTCTCAGTCAAACTCAATTTTATTTCGAATATTTAACTAAGTTCTTGATGAGCAATATTCATCTTCATGT
Source organism: Solanum rostratum (assembly GCA_029948455.1). NCBI lineage: Eukaryota > Viridiplantae > Streptophyta > Magnoliopsida > Solanales > Solanaceae > Solanum > Solanum rostratum. Next base: position 6,227,668 of record CM057053.1, on the reverse strand, counting down.
TATTCTACTCTTCTTAGCCTTCGACTTGGGTATGGTGATGCAAGAGGTCAATAAGATCAATTCCGATCAATGCAGTTAGAGAGTTTGAGCTAGTAATTTTTTTAACGATCCTAAAAAAAAAAAAATTACTGGTATTGAGCGAGTGAAATAAACGTATTCATTAGACTATATAAAAAGCTTAGTAGTGTAACATGTAGAAAATACTATTAATTCATTTCGGTAGTGCGTGATCTTCAAAATTTGATATCGTAGATCCATTACCTATTAAACGTAACTTTTTCTTTTGTTTAGTTCAATTTAAAATGATATAAATTCACTCAATAACTTTCATAACAATTGAAAGTTGACCTCTTATACTTGTGCATTAAATAAAAGAAGATGTTAATCAATCAGAGTTCTAGCGTATTGTATATAATCAATTAAAAATAATTCCTGCTGGATTAAAAATGTGAAGGACTCTCCTTCAAAATTAAAGAAGACTGAAAAAAGTTATGCTATTAAACATTTTTTTCCTCTTTATTTTTTTTAAGCAGGCCAGGTAAAAAAATGCATTAAAAATAGGAAAAGGGTTCTAAACTTTTTTTTTAAGAGCTACTCGCTTAGGGGCGGATCTAGGAAGAGTCGAGAGTGTACACTCGAACTCTCTCGATAAAAAAATAATTATACTATGAATATAAGGTATTTCTTTTTTTTTTTTAGTGTGTGTATATATATATATGTATCTTGAACATAAGATTAAAAATTGACTTTGTAATTTAGGAGATTCAAAATTTATCTTGATATTGCAACTTCAAATCTCACACATTATATTTTAACTTTTCGAACCTCCTTAGCAAAAATTACGAGTCTGTCATTACCGTATATTTAAATGCATCAAACTAGATAAGCACATAAAATAGAGTACAATACCCTACCCAAGTGATGCTTACTTGCAAACTTAAAATAGAAAAATGACAAAATTATGCCTACAAGGAAAATATACTTTCTAAATTGTCGAGTAGTCTATGTAAATTAAACTAAATCATTAGATAACATACTTAAATGAATTAAATTGTTGAATAATTAAAATAGAAGTTCCATGTGTCTTTCAAGATTGAAACGATATCGATTATGCACTTCATCATTTCACAATTTTGTAATACACCTCTTAGAAATATGAAAGGTCATTTGTTCAATAAAGTACCTCTTCAATGACAATGTTCCTAGAAAATATAATTATGATTAAGGGTGTGTTTGGTACGAATAAATGTTGATATTGAAAAATTATTATTTTTTAATTGAAGAAAAATGGTTATTTTTATAGATATTTTAATTGAATTAGTGAGAAAAAGAAAAAAAATATTCAATTGGTTGTTCTCAGTATTTCAATGAGAATCTGTTTTTCAGCATATGTTTTTCCAGTGAATTGTTAGATGAAAACAAAGTGAAAAAATTCATATTCCATAACACAAATTTCTCATTGATTGTGGAGAAATTACTTTCTCTAGTAGTGAAAAATTTTTCTCATACAAAATGTTTATGTTTGCAACGACAAGTATTATTCTAAGAATATTCATATGTAATCTATATAAAATACTATAGGGGTGAGATGGGGTTCGGAGTCAGGTCATCATAAGAAAATACGGAAAAATCTTTCCAAAGTGAGAGAAGGAGGGAAGGCGGGTGTAGAGGTGATGAGGGGTGGAATGGTCAAGTAGTGGGGGTTTCGGGAGATACGTGGGTGGGGAGGAGATAATACACTTAGAATTTGGTATATGGAATTTTTTTACAAATTATTTTTTTTATTTAAAGAAATTTATTTCCCCCAAAAAATATTTTTCAAACATAAAAAATTGAAAATTATTTTTCACCTTCCAAAACACACCCTAATTAAGGAGAGTAAATATATATTGTATCAAAATAAATCATAACCTAAGATTATACGTAGAACGACTCTAACGGCAATCATAACAATTTAGTCTATTAATAATATTGTCTTCTTTGAACTTAAATCTGCATTACTTTAAAACGCGTTACTAGGGCCTAACATTTGTTTTCTTATATGATAGCTCAAGAAATATTGATTAATAATATATGTAACCTAATTTTTTTTTAAAAATTATTAATGAAAAATAAAACAATAGGGGGCTACCCTCCAGCGCGTACATTTAATTTGGGTAAGATACAAACATTTTTTTTAATATAAATATTTCCATAAACAGAAAAAATAGGAAAAAAAAAAAGAGTTACGTTTTGGACTTGTTTTATTTTAAAAATTAATATTTATATGAAGTGAAAATGGTAGGGTACGTCATAACTTTTTGGTGTCTCAGAAAAAGTCAAATTAATTAAACTAAATATCTAATTAATTAAAAATTCCAGTGAGGATACTAATCCGAATTTTCATAATATGCTTCGTATATTCTCTGCACACATGTAATATGATAATTAAACTTAATTAAATTTTAGTTTTTGAATTGTTTCTTGTTATGTCCCTTTGTTAACCTTAATTTTTAATTAGTAATTTGATGGGAATCTTTTGGGACTAAAAAAAAAAGACATTAGAATTATTTGAGTAAATTTTCTGGTATTTTGATTAGTTTTAATGTTTTATTACTCTTTTTGCACTGATTTTGGCTCTTAATGAGTTAATTAATCCACGTGAATTTGTCATTTCTGGCAATAATTTCCATCTTAATGAGTTAATTATGGTTTTATCTAACATATTATAGTATGTGTTTGGTTTATCAAGAAAAATTGTATAATTTGTAGTGATCTACAAATAATAATTAAAAATGCACGCACCACCAGCTTTAAATTTGTCATATAATATTAAGATCATAAATTAGACAATCAAGTTAATTTAATAGGAGTATAATTTTTTTAAAATTTTTGTTTTTTGATATGAGCCACTAATTGATTGAACTCGTGATTAAAAGGATTTTAAATTTGAATTCTATGATCATTATAAAAATTATGTTTGCTTAGCTAAATTATGAGAATTATTAGTAAGTTTTTAGGTTGTGAAATTTCCGAAGATGGAATACATATGATACTTTAGATAAATTTTATATCGAAAACAAAGGAAAAAAAGTATATCATTAAGGCAAAGAACAAGTTCATATGATATTTACACCTTTATATTTACGGTATGAAAATTATGATATCAAAATAGATTCAAAGCAATGTGATTGTGGGACAAACTTTAGGAAGGAAGTTGAGACTCTAAGATGTATTCTGACGTCCATGACAGAGGAGGGCGGTGGAACAACAAAAAGAATTATTAGACTTCTAGATTAACAATTTTTAAAAAGGGCATACATGAAGTAAGTTTATACTTTTTTAGTTTTTTACTGGTGTTTGATTTCCGCTTTAGAACTGGCTTAATTCATATTCAAGCCATATTTTTTAAAAAAAAAGTGACTTTATTTTCAAAGTTCAAACCCAAAATGAAATAGAGTTGTGACAATCAGAAATGTAGAATTGAAAATGGTATAATTGAGAGGAAATAGTATAGAGGTTTACTTTTTTAATATGGAAAACTTACATAGATTCGACATATTATATCAAGAAAATATTAATATCTATAGCAATAAAAAAAATTCCATTAAATATTTATAATAAAATTTTAATATATATTATAAAAAACTATTTAAAAAAAATATATAATACAAGTATTATTGATGGATAATATGTTTATCATACATTTTAATACACTAATAATATATTACGTCAATTTCTTACCAAATAAGAACAATATATTTTAAAACACTAATAATACATTTAATTGCATGCATAATTCATTTATATACAAGTGTAGATTCACCAAATATAACTATATATTGCTCTAAATGGTAACAAATAAAAAGTATCGCTAAAATCAGTAATTATTTATTAAAAAACACTCGTGTCAAGTAATTTTTCCTTTTAATATTGCTATATGCATAGGTTCAAACATTTGAACATAAGATTAATTAGATATTGATTTAGTAGTTAAGGGGGTTCAAAATTCTCCTTGAGGTTCAATATTCAAATCTCAAACATCATATTTTTATTTTTCGAATCTCTTTAATGAAAATTCTGAGTTCACTATAATCACAGAAAAATTATCCGATCTTCGTATTGATGAGAGGTATATATATAAAAAAAAAAAAAACCTCTCCCTAACAAAATTGAGAATTCTTGCACTCTTCCAAATTTATATGATTTTTTTTTTTGGATAAGCTATAAATACACGATAAAAACTATCAATTACACAACTAAACTATGATGAGGTCTTATTTATTTCCCTTGAACTAATTTTTTTTTCTAATCCTCCTTTTTGGCTAGTATAACCATGTATGCAGTCTATGCACATAGTATGTTTAAATTATTATTTTTTATGAGAATAAATAGAGTATATAATACTAAAAAAATAAACTTAGGAGAGTGATAGGATTATAACATCGGGAGTTGGGGGGAAGGGAGGGGAGGGTGGGATTGTGGAGGTAAATAATACGAAAAAATAATTTTACGAAGATGACAGAATTCTCACATAGTTTAATTATATAATTGATAAATTTATCATAATTTAAAAATATTTTTACCCCTTATTCAAAAAAGTTAACCTCAATCAAGGTATCTTTTCAAGTGAATATGAGTCCACTATTATATTTAACTTTCCCTAACTTCACTTACTTTGTGATCATTGTTCCAAAATTTTAGAGTGGTTGACCTCACAAAAAGATGCCCCTATTTATTGGTTGAAATCTTTCAGATATTATTTTACAAAAACTTTTACTAATTCAGATGAAAAAGTCCAAAAAGATTAATATATGTATATATAATAGCAAACTAAATGTTTGACCAATGAAGAAAATTATAGTGGAAAAAGTTGAAGATGTGAAAGGTTTATATCACCTAGCTAGTTGTTGTTACTTCCTCTGCTTATTTTTACTTGTCATAATTTCGCTTTTTGATGATAACTTGATTAAACTTCAAAGCTAAATTGAAGTAGCTAAATTTAATGTTTAAAATCTAAAATTTAGATGGTTGAAAACTATATGAAAATGCTATAAGTTGCAATCTTTCTCATAATAATATGATGAAAAAATACATCTTAAAATATTGGTCAAAATTCATATAATTTAACTTCGATAAGTAAAATCTCGACAAGTGAAAATAAACGGAAAGAGTATTATTTAGGCATGGATGAATCAATGAGTAGTTATCAAAAAGTAAAATAATCAACAATTTCCATTGGTGCACAAGTAAATTAAAAAGTCTTAACAACTTATATTTGTTAATTTAATAGCCTCGTCCTTGTTTAATTTGACCATCAAGAATTGAGCAAATGGAATCAATCAAGTTAGTTTCTAGACTAATTTATGGAATCAATATAGTAAAAACTAGTGATCATGGGAAGTATTCCTTCGTTTTTAATCAGATCATCCTTGTTAAAGAGCTTTTTTTTTAATTAAGATTTTTTAATGAAAATCTAAATTTAATCTGATCTTAATATGAATATTAGCATCAAATAAAAACAAAAGAATGAGCAAATACTAGAGATGCCTTTTTCTTTTCACCTCCAATGGAATTTCATTATCTACATTTTAGTTGTTTTTTCATGGCTTTCTACTTCATGAACAATGGGTTTTAGTTTGCCAGATATACTCAAACCAAAAGACAAAAGGAATCTTTCTTTCTTATTTATTTTAAATATTGAGCTCCAATAAAAGCAAAAAGTGAGTGAATTATTCAAGCATTAAAATCCATTTGCTTTATAAAAAGGGGATATTAATAAACTTTTATAAAATGATTTTACGAGATTTAGCCAATTATATATTTTTATCATGGGAATATGATTGAAGGAATCTAGATTATTAAAAAGATTCCCCTGAGAATCAAAAGCTATGGAACTTGGTTACGGATAGAGAATGATCCAAATTTTGAGTTTATGAGTCTGAATTTTAGAAATTATTGTTGATTGAAAATGAAAATAAATTATTTATAAATATTCAATAAACTTTTTAACACAAATATAGAATTCTGGCTAAATTTATAAGTTCTGTCAAATCAATTGCTAGAATTCTATCTCCCCCAGGGGCTTAGCTTGCAAAGGGCTCAGAGGGTTCATCTGAACCTCCTTTCAAAAAATCACATTATTTAAATATGATTAAAATTATCTTTTACATAAATACAAATTTTGACTCTGCCACTGACTCTTAAGTACAGACCTTTTATCGAAATAAAATGACTTTTCACTTTAACTTTTCATCTTACATGTATTGAGCTAACCCCAAAAATAAACCATATTACAATTAGTATCCTAAAAAGGTGTTGTGGGTGTCAAATGTTGGAGGGTGGGGGAAAGGAGGATTTAAGCCATGAACAAATTATTAGTTTGTGCTTAATTATTCAAAGTCTTTTAAAAAAAAAATATTCTTCTATATTTTGTTACTATTCTATCATGTGATGTCAATTTTTTTGCAATTTGAACCAAATTTTAAAAAAAATAATTGAAAACATCTTTGTTGAATGCTACATTCGACACGTCACATTAGGCAAAAGATTCCTTTATTATTGGCATTGAGTAATCTTTTTTTTTTAATTAATTGTTTAAAAGTGTCTACTAGGTCAAGTTGTATCTACAACTACTTTGAAACCCTATTTAAAAAAAATTCCTTTTAATATTAATTTTGTGTATATATAAATCCTGTTCCCTAACACTTGGAAATAGAGCTTAACAAGCAACAAAAATTGTCCTAATTAAACCTTTAGACAAAATCTCCAATTTTATTCCCTCTTTTTTTTAAAAAAATGGAGTGTGAAAATTTTGAAGCAAGTTACACTAATCCATTTGTTGAATATGGCAACATAGACACCACATATTGTTGGAACAATCCTCAATGTTCCATCCAAGATTTTGTAACTATTGTTAATGATGTTGACATACTAGACTATTTCCCAAATGACTTGGATTTCATCGATGGAGATGTTGACACCCTCCTTCAAAACGCGCAACAACAAGTTGTTATGGGAGATACAGATACTGAATTTTGGAGAGAGGGTGAAAAATCACATATCAAATCCCTTCAGGATCAACTTATGGAGGAAACAAGTGTAACTGATCTTCTTCTTATGGGAGCTGAGGCTATTGAAGCTAGGAATCTTGATCTTGCTTCTATAGTTGTGTTAAGGCTAAATACAATCCTTTCTAATGAAGAAAATAGAGAAAATTCTTCTGTTGAAAGATTAGCTTTGTATTTCACACAAGCCTTGTTATGCAAGACCTTGAATAATTCATCACATGAATTGTTGAATGAGAGTGAATATCAATTAGAGTCTCCATCTTCAATGACCGCGTTCCAAATGCTTCAAGAAATCTCCCCTTATGTTAAGTTTGCTCATTTCACCGCGAATCAAGCAATTCTTGAAGCAACAAAAGGGAGCCAACAAGTTCATATATTGGACTTTGACATCATGGAAGGCATCCAATGGCCTCCCTTGATGGTTGATTTGGTTGAAAGAGGAAACACAAATTCTTCTCTAAGGATCACATCACTTGTTAGTGATCATTTAAGTTCATGTCATGTACAAAAGACAGGCAAAAGACTTCAAGAATTTGCTGATTCAATCAATCTTCCTTTCATGTTTGATCAAGTTCTCTTAGAGGATTTAGAAAAAGTCCAAGTTATGGAGGGTCATAACAACTTAATAGTCAATGTTATGATCCACCAACTCCACATGCCACAAAGGGGAAGTTCACTAGTCAAATCATTTTTCAATGGACTAACAAAATTGTCCCCTAAAATTGTTGTCTTAGTTGAAGAAGAGCTCTTCAATTTATCAAAAATCCCATCCATGTCTTTTGTTGAGTTCTTTTGTGAGGCTTTACACCATTACACAACAATATCTGATTCAATTCTTGGAGGTTTTGGTGGAGGATACAAGTTAGCCTTAAGGGTCATTGAGAAAGAATTCATAAGAGTTAGAATTTTGGAGTCATTAAGACAATTCCCTTGTGAGAAATTAGAAAGGGAAAAATGGAGTAAAGGGCTTTATTCTTTAAAAGGTTTTAGGCAAATTCCAATAAGTTCAAGTAATGTGAGACAAGCTAAGCACTTGGTGAGTTTGTTTAGTGGAGGCTATTGGGTGCAAAATGAGCAATGCAAATTGGCTTTGTGTTGGAAATCAAGGCCTTTGACAAGTGCTTCCATTTGGGTTCCTATATCATCAAGTCCTAGTGCTTCAAGTTCAATATCTTTTTAATATATATATTTTTTTGTTTTAAATATAAATTTTGGAACATTAAATGATTTTTGGAGGTTATTGAAATTTTATAATGTAAATATAATGAAGTAGTTTTGGGAAGATTGAATTAATGAGATTGTAGTTCTTGATTATCATTATATTTTCTAGTTTTGGTAATATATTATGGTGTTTTTGGTAGGAAAGAAATATTTTATGGTTTACTTATTTTATGATGTTTGATAAATAGACAAGATAGGAGTGTGTTGGAGAGTGAGTACTGGACGATTAGTGTGGAATACCCACTTATCAATTTTCTTTTTTTTAATTTTTATTAGAGAAGTTATTTTTCTTATTTTTACCTAGAGAAAGTAAAAAGTCAAGTTTGGTGTACTAAAGCTTCCGCTATGCGCAGGATCCAGGAAAGAGCCCAACCACAAGGATCTATTATACGCAACCTTACCTTGCATTTCTGCCAGAGGCTGTTACCAAGGCTTGAACCTATGACCTCTGGTCACATGGCAACAACTTTACTTGGAAAATTTATAATAATAATAAAGACAAATCTTATGTAACCCCATGAATTGAATTTGAAAAGGGTGTGATATATGCAAACCTTATCCCAACGTACACTTATGAGGTAGAAGGGTTATTTTCAATCGATAGACTCTCGCTCAAAAGAGGCATATTGGAGGGATAATTGCAAGAAAATAGGATACAAAATAGAAAAAGTATTTCTTAAATTGTTATACCAATCAAACATCTATATATCAACACACCCTTAATGCCAATATTTATTTTCTAACATATATTTAGCCATTCATGAATAACAATTGTCATATTTAAATTTTATGGTCTAACTAAAATAAATTTGACAAGCGTGTTAATTATAGTTATGGTCTAAGATGTCAATATCAACTTGGATATTTTCACTAAATCAATAAATACAAAAAATATATTTTTAATATAGATATTTTTACCACTTAATCATGATTAACATGCTTTGTTTGGTGATCATGGTTGACAAGATTTCCTTGATTAACTCTAATTGACAGGTTTAGTTTTGGGATAATTATATTAAGGGACACTTCACTTAAAATAATTACAAAAAAAAAAAAAAATAGCCCTTCATTTGTATAGGCATGTATAGTCAGTGTATATTGTGCATCATCATGTATATTTAATGTATAGCTTATGTATAAGTAATATACATTGTATAGTAATGTATACTTTCTATAATTTTTGACAAACTATATTGTATATGAGTATTGTTTTGGTGATTTTGGGCTATTTTTTTATGTAAATAAAATATGGTTACTTTTTTGGTTAATTTTTTACTTCTTTATATATATATATGAAATTTTCCATTTAGTTTATTTAAAACTTGGGCTGGGCTGGGCCAATAGTATAAGGTCATTTACATAAATAATATATTATATAATATTAATTATCAATTTTAATATATGTTTTGATTTTGTCAAAAATGATTGTATTTTTTTATCCGAAATAGAAAAATATAAAATCATTTTCTCTCTCTTCCTTTCCCTCTCTTTCTCCTCCTCTTTTCTTTTTTGTCGACTCTTTCCTTTCTCTTCCAATTTCTCTTTCTTACTCTTTCTCTTTCTTTTAAAAATATTAATTAATTATTTTAATTTTAGATTGAAGATTACGCAAATGATATTCTTATTTATTCTTTACATTAAAATATTTGTTTTATGTAAATACATATATAATGCATTGACATAATTTTAATATATTAAACATATAAACTAATTCAAATAGTGTTTAAATATTTGAAACTCAAATATAATATTTTTTGACACCATTAATAAAAATAAATAATAAAAACTACTATTGTAATACATTTGAATTCAATACGTCATATGTATATAGACAATTTTTAATACACGTGGAGAATATAAGTAATATATTTTTAATATAATAATTATTTTAACATCATTCATAAGAGAAAATAATTAAAAAAATTTAACTATAATACATTTTAAATTCAGTATATAATACATATTATAAGCATTTTTCAATGCAAAAGTCAAATTTTAAATATTTCAGTATGATTTAATTGATTTTACATTATTAAAAAATATATTATATTTATTGAAATAATAATAATAACATTCATAACAATATAATATTAAAGATGAAAAGTTGAATAGAGAAGGAGAAAGAGAGAGAAAAGGGAACAAAAAAATGTCTCGCAGAGAAGAAAGAGAAAGAAGAGGAAGAAAGAGAAGGGTGTTCTTGTAGTTTATTGGTAATATATGTTATAAACCGTAATAAAAAAAGTATCCTAAAAAAGGATAATATTTGATATATAATGTATTATTTATGTATATACTCCAGTAGTATACTCAATATGACTTCTAAAATGTATACCTAACGTATCTACAGTGTATATTTCAAGTATACTGTGTGTATACTATGTATGCACTGTTTATTAAATATATATATATATATATATATATATATATATATATATATATATATATATATATTATAGTACATTAAATATATAATTTATTATCAGCCTATAGAAAGGTTGTCTGCTGTATACTTCTAGTTTCTGTATATTCAACATATTGTATACAAACATTGATTGGATATACACTCAATTTGTGCATATTCATTCTCTTTGTTGTTTTCCCCATTTCTTTAAAATTGTTATACAAAGAATAAATTTGTTCAAATATAAAGTTACATTATATTTAGGATGTCTCCATCTCTTTCTTGCCTCTTATCAGGCTTATTCTGTTGATAGGTTTTTGTGACGAGGATTCCTAGGAAACAACTTCCCTATCTCTATGAGGTAGTGGTAAGGTCTGCGTACATTTTATCCTCCTCAGACCCCACTTGTGGGATTCCACTGAGTATGTTGTTGTTGTTATATTTAGGATGCTTTTGGGCAATAGGTAGAAGGAATAAAAAATTTGGTGTTCTCATATTCAAAATTAAATTTTATATTTTAATAAGAAGAAAAAAAAACAAATAATTTTAGAGAGAGAGTACCTACTAAAGTTATATACGTATGCATTAAGATTAAGATGACATCTAATAACGATCAATATTTATCAATTATGTTGAAGCACACGATCACACGTGATATAATCTTTAAAAGAAAACAAAAAATTTGATTCTTATTAGTGAAAGTTTAATTTTCCACATTGTAATCGTCTATCTTTTTTCTTCTTTCCCAGCTTTTTTTTTTTTCAAAAAAAGGTTCCAATCCTTGGGATTCAATTTGTTGACCGTACTAAAATTGAGTCTCGAGTTAATAATATATTTCATCGTCATTTATTACATTATTATATTTTCAATTATTTGCTATGCCATACTTTTTTGTTTAGTAGATATTATAATCTATAGTATTGACATTTCGAAGGCGCTGGCAACTCCTAAAAAAAATAATTAAAAAATTAAAAGAATATTTAGGAAAAATAATTTAATTTTAGAGTCGCCAACTAATTTTAAGGATAATTAGGAAATTAATTAATTATTTATAAAATAGTCTGCGAATCAAAAAATTTTAGGTAAAGGTTCAAGTTATTCCGAAAACAAGGTATCAACACCCTTCAGAATCCACAATTGTTGATCCCGACTAAACTCATTTTTTAAAATTGAGGAAGAGATAATCTAACAAATATAATAAACACAAAATATATACAAGAAGTCAAATAAAGCAATATACGTAAAACGGTCTACTATTTGTCTAACGTCAATAAAATACATAAAAATAAATACAAATAAAAAATGATAACTAAAGATAACATCCGTCTTATATACGTGGAAGTCGTTGGAAATCGACGGTAATTTCTTCATCGGCCAATTCTAACAATGCTTAAACAAAAATCTCTGAATTTTAAAATATAATAAATAATCATCTAAACCATTTTTCTCCGTCTTTTTTGATGGGGAAACCTCAAAATCCAACGGATAGACTTTTCATTGGCCAATTTAACAAATAATGAACTTAAACTAATAAATTTGAATTTTAGTATATAACAAATATGAATATAAACTAACTTTTTGCGTCTTTTTAAATAGAGAGGCCTCAAAATACGACGAATAAATTCCTCATTGGCCATAACACTAAACTATACAAGCAATATCACACAATAAAATATACCCATATTATTACTAATAAACCAAGAAACTATAAAATCAATGTAAAACAAAGCATTAATAATTAGCTATAGTAATATTGAACCAAATTACAGTAATGAGCAAATCAAGTAAGTCATGGATTAGAAAATAAATAAATAAAAAGATGAAAGTAAAAATACTATACAATCACAAGAGAACACAACATAACAGAGAACTAATATAAACAAAGATGCTAAATAAGTATGACTAAAACAAAATAATGAACAAAGTTTATGGAAGAAATCATGAATCAGACCAGATCCAGAAAATTTAACATTGACAAAAAGTTAACCTATAAAATCAACATGAACATAAAAGGACAATATCTTAAACACCAAATAATTGCCCCCAAAGAGAGAGGAGGCGCGACTGGCACCCGATATCGTTATTGGTCGGGTAAGTCACTAAACATGCTAGTTTACTAAACTAGGGACCAGAAGAAAATCGAGTAGCATGACATCTGAAAGACTAAGCCCGGACATATTAGGTCATGATCTGGTCAATAGTAAATCATGTACATCAAGATAGGTAAACCAAAATAATAGAGTACTAGTTAGGCGACAAGGCTGCAACAATAGAGGTACAAACACACACTATATATACCTGTCAATCTGATGACTAAAGACTGAAAGGCACAAAAGAACCAACCCACAATAACATGTCCACAATAGCCTCTAAGAGAAACACTAGCACTGTCGGGACAAGGCCCCGACTATACCCAATTGTACAACAAAGAGTAAGCATCCAGTGAAAGCTCCAGGAAGAGGTGGAGCTTACTAACTCACAGCTGAACAGGGCTCCTAGTGGAGGAATAAATCAGAACCCCTACCTGAACCTGCACACATGAAATAAAATGCAGCATCCCCAGGCAAAGGGACGTCAGTACGAATAAACATGTACTGGTATATAAGACGGGAAGTAAAATCATAGATAATCGTAGTAAAAAGGTTAATAGAAATACCACTTGTAATCCAAAACTCAAGTAGCCTTAATGGCCAATAAGCAACCTCCTAGTGATCAAATATGCATGGTATGCTCGAGTATCGCATGTCGTGAATACATATATATAGATGCAAATGTATGACATATTCAACCAAATGCTAGCAATGGTGGTCCTTTCCGGTAGCTAACAGGCATCATATCTGCCAACCTGTGGCCATCTGTACCACACACACACACACACACACACACACACACACACACACACACACACACATATATATATATATATATCAATCATTTGGGCAAATAGGCCCCATACCTTCGATTATAGTTCGAAGTCCATGCATAACGTGCAATGTATGACATGAATGTGAAATGCACATAGTAGGCCATAACAAGAACTTAGCCAATCTTGGCTTATTGGTACACTTATTCTCATAACATCATAATCATTGTCATTTAGCCAATCTTGGCTCATTGGTACACTTATTCTCATAACATCATAATCGTTGTCATAGCATATACACATGACTCGTGGGATCTTATATGTCTTTTTTTACAAGTTTGGGAACTTAACTCAATATTTAGAGTGAAGCCTTGACTTTGAAAATGTTCATAAAGGTTCTTTACATAATGCTTATACTTGTTCCCATGTCAATTAGTAAAAGAAAGTATTTAGACAGGATCAAGTGCCTTAGTCGTTTAAATAGGAGCATTTCACCAGGGAATATTGGAAACCAACGCATTACTTGTTAAATGCTTCAATTATATTTTTGTATGGAAGAAGGACTGATTATGAATACTACATTCCCTTCGCATTCTATATTTATTTTAATGGCACTGCACCAAGAAGAGAAACACCTCGAACATATGAATAGGTAGCCGAGAAAATCGACAAAATAATATATAGATATTGAATGTCCAGTTTAAGCGAACGAAAGAAATTTCAACCTAATACCATCATGAAAATAACTCAACTGCAATCCTAATGCCTTTCACAGAAGGTCTTTCTAGCAACAGAATAGTAAGATATCGCATTTGACGGTTTAGGAAACTTCTCGGATTTCGTGCTAAAAGGAGGGATAAAGCTTAGCCTTAACATACCTTCCCAACGATCGCCCAATTGCTCAAAGTTCCTTCACGAAAGTAGTTCCGTACGTCCTAAGCTTCGCGACGACTATATATACGCAGTTTAAAGACACCTATAAACAGTAAAAAATTTAACATTAATGACCAGATTCGGCAAGGAGCATTTACGCGAGGAAATGTCCGTAAAACTTCGTAAAATGACCATAAAAGAGCCCCAAAATTATTACTTGAAAACACTAGCTGCAATCCAACAATACCAGCAAGAATATCACTTTTTTTACAGCCCAAACACAACTAATACGAGGGGAAAATAATTGCAACGCGTAAGGCACACATTTCTAGGCACACAAACAAATTTTAACGGTAAAAATGCGACAAATTTACTCAAATCCCTTTGGCACCTCGAGGGAACTTTTTCTTCAGTTTTTAAGCTGTTTGGGGATGAAATGACACTGATTTGAGCTTTAAAAAGCTCAAATTAGCCGACATTAAGGTGGGTCGACCCGACCCGACGCATGACCCAATTTCCAGCTCGGGCAGTTTCGATAAAACGGTCATAACATTTTATTTTGAGGTCGGTTTGATGTGCGGTTTTATGCGTTGCAAACTAGACTCATAGATCTTCAATTTGATAGGTCACGGACCTTCTAACTCCTTATAGTTTGGGAGATATGGCTTGTTACATTTGACCCAAATTTAAGAAGGATTTCTTAAAGAAACTTACGGTAACCTTGGCCAACCTTTATCTTTCCACTTTCTTGATTCCAAAACTTAATGTATGACCTTTGTGATATTAAAATAACTTTTAAAAAAATCTATTATTAGAAAATTATACACTTTTAGTCCCATCCAAAAAAGTGAAACCTAGTTTAAACCTTCCAAAAAGGGCGAGGTGCCACTTGGGTTATTTCTTTAACCCTGAATGTGAATTTAGGGGATTGATTTGACTTGAAACATTATGTCCTTGATATTACCTCTTATTGTCAGCCTTATAATCCCTAGGTGCTAGCAAAAATAACATGTGCCTTATATAACGCCACAATATTTAAATAATGGAAGACGAGAAACACGGGGTCTCATAGTCTCCCACCCTTAAGAACATTCGTCCGCGAATGTGTCAAGACAACCCCTTGGTTGCATTACCATCTATCAAAATGTTATTTTTTTGGATACATCTATTATCCTTGAAAACTATAAATCAACTTCCAAAAACCATTATTATAAACAAACCATAACATCCAAATGATAAACATGGTGAAATATCCCCAAGAATCAAAATAAAAATGGAACAACTCAACACATCTAGCTAGAAAAATTATAAAATAACAAGCCAATTAAACAAACAGTAACATAAAAAAGATGTATCAGTCTGAAAATACACACAGAGATTTATAAAAATACAGAACAAGAGAAAAGTTACAGAAGGGTGCTATTTTCGGACCAAGTGGTGTTGTTGAGCTTTCATTATCGGTCGCCGGAGTTGGGGTTTCCAGTGGTGGTGGTGCTTTGATGTGAGAGCTCCAAACTCGTGTGGGATTAGTTGGCATGACTCGATGGTCAGTAGATGCCTCTTGCAACATGTTGATCGTATGAATCGAACCCATGACCTTGGCTCTGATACCACTTGTTAGGATCAAGCGCTTATCATTTTGCCAAAAACTATAGCTGATAGCAAAGGCGCAGTTTTATTTTTTAACCAAGCCCGCCAAACAAGTGTCATGTTCGATCATGACTCCGACCCGAGGTACCCCAGCCCCCTCATGGGCCTTGCCATAGGCAGGATGTTAGCATTACCCGACAGGGCTGAAATAAGGTGGTTCTGGGTTGTGTTTGTGCTGCTATAATGATGGTCTTGTGGTGGTGCAATGGTGGTTGTTTGGGTGCGTTTTTGGGAAAGTTTTGTTGGTGGTTTTCAGTTGGTTTGAGTGGCGGAAATGGTGGGAAAATGGGTCTGATTTGGTGGTTGTGAAGAGGAGAGAATGGAAGAAAAGGGGCTGGAAATGGAGGTTTTCCGACGAGGTTCCGCCTGATCCCGATGATGGTGGTCGGAAAAAGCAACGGGCAAATTAAACTATATTAAAAATATAAAAATTCTATTCTCAACCCTAAAAACTATTCCCTAATAATGTAAAACTTATATACGTACTTCAAAATCTAATGGGGCCAAACATACGGGCCTAAATTGTATGACAATTAGACATATTTGTGTATAATTTTATCTAAACATGAAAAAATGAATTATTACACTGCATTAAAAATGTTAAAATAAAATAAAAAATATAACCAATGTTAAATAAATAAATAATAAAATAAACAAAAACATGTAATGTAATATAAAATAATGATTTAATAAGAACTAAATATAAAAATATAAATTTTTAAAAAGCTAGGCCAAAATTAGGTATCAATACTCAATAGTTATTGATTGATGGAAATAAGTAATAACAAAAAAATGAGAAATCCCAAAATTCTTCAATCCAACTCACATAAATCATCTAAGTACTACTCCTACAAGCTACAAGCTACAACATTAAAAAATGATCATTTGAAAAATGAAAATTGTGAAATCCATTATGCTTTAATATAAATCAAATTTAAGCAATCATAACATCCCAGAATAAATTCAAAATGTTCATCCAAATCTTTTTTAATAGAAAATTATACTATATATATCTAAGTAATTTTTATTTTTGTGATATAAATAAATAGATAACTTTTATCTTTGAAATTTTAAATTCAAATTATATACATTATATTTTTATCTTTTAAATTTTCTTAGTAAAAATTACAAATACATTCCTAATAATGTTTTATTGATATTAATCGAAATATTTAATAGAGTTTAGCTGACTGAATCCATAAATGAATGACGACTAGTGTAATATTATGGGGACAAATTTAAGTCTAACCTTAAATATGAGGACTAAATTGTATATATTATTTCCACATGAATCTCATTTATCTCTTTTTTTTCTTTTGTTTAATAATTTAGGTAGCACCTACTCTACTACACACAAATGATATAAACAGTGGATTTTGCTGTAAAATCTGGCCATCGGAGAAGAGAAAATTGAGCTCCCGTTTCTTGACGGCCGCCGTCCCTCTCTCGCCGGTGCACACACAGAGACACACAGTGTCTCCAGGTACATCGACCCTTTGATGTTCTTCTTCTGTTCTTTTGGGGAGGGGTTTGTTTTTAGGGATTTGCTGAATTCATTCCTAAAATCTCTAGTTTCCTGGTAGGTTCCAACACCATTTCTCTCTCATTAACATACAAATTTTTAGATGTAAACAAACAAGTGATTGCTTTGCTCTTGTCGTATCTAATGTTTATCTAAAGAATGTAAGAAGTGTTTTTTGCCACTTCAATATGTTCAGTCCCTGTGATTGCCCATACTGTGCAAGTGAAAGGTGGAAAGGATTTTGAATGATGTAAGGAGCTAAAAATGACATTGATGGTTATCTTTTCTTTCCTTTGTTGAAATAGAAGACATTAACATTTATACCTCAACTTGTGTTTTCTTTTCTTGGTGGGTTGGTACTAATTTTAGCACCCAAAACTGGGTTTGTAACCATAGCATCTCAGGTGCAAATCCCAAAAGATACTGGATAATTTTACCTAGCACTTGCCGTTGATGAAAGGTGGCGGGTGTCTTGTGGAATTAGTCGAGGCTAGTACAAGCTGGCCTAGATACCACAGTTATAAAAAAATGTTTATTTTAGTAAAAGGAGTGATTTGTAGAAACAGTATATAAGCACTTCAGCAACTTCTGGAATTATTATTTTGTAAATGACATATTTAATTTTAGTCATTTTTTTTAAATGGGTAACATTTACCTAGACAGTTTGAATATTGATTTGCTATTTATTGCAAATTATCCATAGAATTGATACTTTTAAGTTTTAACAAGAGCATATTAGTTTCTTTGGTTCCAGAAGCACTTCCTTTCTCAAAAGCTCTACTAACTAAAAGTACATTTGAATTTTAAGAGAGATTATATCAAAACATAGCCTTCCAGTTCGTGCTATGCCTCTGAGGTTGGTGAAAATCCTTCCATAGCTGATCTATGACCTTGTAATGTAAGAATAGATGGCTGACTGTCTCAAGCTTTCTCGACAAAGCAAGCATCTGGAACAAAGGGGGATCCTTTGCCTGTTAAGACTATCTAGTATAAAAACAGCTTCATGTGAAACAAGACACCTTGAAAGGTGTTTTCACTTTCCAAACGTGTCCCAAGGCCAATGAGCTGTCTGTTGATGTTCTTGATTCAACTTCTTGTAAGCTGAACTTACTTTAATGAGTCCTCTACTGTCTCATTTCTAGCATAGACAATATGTACCCTCCTGTAAACCTTTGAAATCTTCTAGCATTTTGTAAAATTCAGTCAATGTATCCACTTCTCAGTCATATAAATTCCTTCGGAATTGCATGTTCCACCCGTGTGTGGACTATGTATCTGCTACTGTCATCAGTATGGGGGTAAATCTATCAGACACCCCCAACCAATTATCTTTACAAAATGATGTTTTGTACTCATTGTTCACCTTTATGGAGGTGTGATTCCTTATAAAAGGCCACAATACTCTTGTAGATCTCCACAAGCTGATTCCAAAAGGAGAGTGCACTTTATTAGTTATTATGGAAAGTTTCCATAATGTCATGTTCAAATATCTCCCAATATTTGATAAGAAAACCGTTGTGTAGCCATCTTAGCCAGGAGCTTTACCCATGGCACACATCGTTAGGCAAGTAAGCACCTCGTGTTCCTCAAAGACATCCTGTAGTGATTCTCTCTTCTTCAGAAATGGTAGGGCAGTTGATAAGATTGTTGGCAAGTCTCATTCAACAGTTTCAGAATAGAGGTTTTGATAGAATTCAATGATCACCATCTTAATTCATTACTCTGCTGTAACACCTCGTATCACTAGTATTGCTTCTCTTATGTGCATTGGTCACTTTATGGAGAAAATTAGTGTTTCTATCATCTTTAAGTCAGAGCTCTAGATCTCCGCCGTCATGCTATGTCTTCAATTTTGATGTGCTCATCATACTCCATTCTGAATTGATTCCTCATTTTACAGTGGTCTGTTAAGTCAGAAAATATCTATTGTAGCACGTTGATTCTAAATCAGAGCCTTTTGAAATGCCAAGTTCCTTGGAATTGACTGCTTCTACTCCATTCTTTAGCTTGCCTTTAAGTGCTTTGAGCTTGCAAGCGCAGGATAAATCAGGCTTGCCTGAAAACTCCAAAGAAGTCTACAATTCTCTAATTCTGTCCACAAAACTTTTTGTGTTAAACCACCAATTCTCAAATTCGAAGTAGGATTTGTCCTGTTCCCAGACACCACATTGCAGTGATATATGGATGTGATTAGATTTAATTCTTTGTAGAAGAGGTTGTTTGATATTTGCTATTATCAGATTTAATTCTTTGTAGAAGAGGTTGTTTGATATTTACTGAATAGCATCCCACTCTTTTGGAAAAAAGTAATCTGTCAATTCTTGAAGCAATCATATGATTATCATCTTTGAACCAGGTGAAAGTGTCCCCTTCCAGTTGAGGATCTATTAAAGTCATATCCTTTATAAAATTTGAGAAGTTCACTATAGCCAGAGATCTCCTGTTACCATTTATCTTTTCTGAAGGAAATCTTTTGATGTTGAAGTCCCCACAAACAGCCCAAGGACCACCCTTCAAGCCCCCAACTGCTTCTATCTCTTCCTTATAATTTTCCCTTTCATATCTGTAATTTGGTGCGTATGCCTTTGTTATGTGACACTCAAAATCTTGGAAGAGTGCCTCAAACTTGTAATTAAGGTATATGGACCAATTTGAAAAGAGGTCTCTCACCAAATTCTAATATTCCATAACATATCTCATCCATCTCTCTCCCGGAATCTCTTTAATGCTCTCCCTTACTCCCCTTTCTAATTTTGTTTCCTGAAGACAAATGTTATCAACATTCAATTTGTGAATCAAGCTCTTTACCACTCTTCTTTTATCTGTGTTGTTTTTCTTGAAATAGGTAAATCTATATATCTCATTCTCAGCAATAAGAAATAAGGACATGCTGGAGACCATCAAAAAGTGTTAGTTACAAGAAAAAGAGGAAAAAGAAATACTGATAGGGATCTAATAATTTTACAAAGTGGTCTAAATCCTCTAGTTTTTGTCATATCTAGTCTTATTCTGCCTATGGGTTGTTGAGACGAGGGTCCCCAGGAAACAACCTCTCTACTTCTATGAGGTAGTGGTAAGGTCTGTGTACAATTCTACCCTCCCCAGACCCCACTTGTGGGATTCCACTGGGTATGTTGTTGTTGTTGTTTGATGAAATGCCAGTTAGAGTATGGAGGGTGATCCTTTTTAGTATGGGACATCATGTATATGCTTAGTCTTGTTGAGAATTTGAACTAAATTGTGTTGCTTTAATTTAATTTTGATTGATTTATGCGCAATATGGGTTGAGGTTTTCTTAAAAATGTGCTGACTTTTGAGGATTAAATTAAAGTAGGAGAGAACATAGTAATTTTGTGTTTTGAACTTGTTGGTATAGTGGGTGTCATTTAAAGCTTGTTACTTTGATCATGCTTTAGAAGAGGCTTTCACTTGACTGGGCATTGAGATAGCTTCATTGTAGATAAGTTGCTGTTTCGAACTTTCCTGAACAGTTGTAACTAGAAAGCATATGAGTAGTTCAGGGACCTTCTCTAAATATGTGTAAGAACAAAATTCCTTTACCCTTCAACTCTTTTATTCAATGATGTTCTTGTGAGATCTTCCATGTTGGTTTTGTATTCCTGTTGATCATATTGGTGGACAACTTAAATTTAGACTCCACTGTTATTATCATCTTCCTTTTGTTAATACACCATTGAATTCCCAATAACATATACATCATGATAAAGTTGCCATCTTGAGTTCTAACAGCACCACCTCCTCCAGAGTCCTGCACTACTTCAATTATCCTTTAAGATAGACTGAGTTAGGTCTCATCCGTCTTACCATTTGAACCCTTTTAATGGTGCTGCTACATTTTTAGTCCATGAAATCTGAATGTTTTATCTTGTGAAATTGACTATGTATCAACAAGCCGATATCCAACAGATCCCTGTCGAATAATAGATCTCACTTACATTCAATTTCGAAAAAAGAAAAAAGATCTCACCATCATGTTAATACTTAACTTTAAATTTAGCCTTCCAAATTTCATAACAGGCTGTAGAAGGCAAAGTTTGCAGGATGAGAGTGTGCACCTCATTTTTTGGCTTAATCATCACTGCGTCAATATGTCTAGTAGGTCTGATCCTTTCCTGGAAGCTACATCCCGTGAATTACTAAAATATGACCATAGTTGGTTAGCCACAAAACATTTTACCAAATAAGTGTGTGACATTCTTCCAATCATATTTACAGTAGCATCATCTTGATGCACTTGCAATTCCAAATTTGATCACAACACTATCAGTTGGAATGAATGCCATAAATCTGGAGTGCGTTGTTTTCTACCATAATGATTTTCATGTAAAAGGTCCTGTCTGCTCAGGTATCCATATTGGATGACATAAATAACTGTTGAGTGTAATAATTTCATCAAAAATCAGTTGAATGTATTAAAGGCCAAAGTTTGTCAAAGAACTCAGCTACTGTAGTCTTTTTAGAGGCATGAGATTGCCAATAATAGCTCCTGTACCAGCCCAATCATCGTACCAAAAAGATATATGTCCTCTGCCAACCTACCATTTCTCCAGAAAAGGAACAAGTGATATCGTTATAATGTAATTTTGCACAGTGAACAAATTTTGAAAATTTTGTTGAGATAGAAAAACTAGACATGTCTTGTATAACAAAAAACAAGTTTCTGTTTTTCTAAAAATAAAATATCGTTAATATTCACAAAATAATCAAAGCAAATTGAAATTTCAAAGACCAAACATCACCTATATCTTTATAATAATCAAATAAGTAAATATAAGAATAGTAGTCACATTAGCAAGAGCCTAAAGCAAACCTCTCGAAATTGTACATCCAAAAAAGAGAAAAGGTCACAACTTCCTCCATCTGCTTCCTGTAGTCTCGACCAATTTCTTACTAATTTTTAATTACTCTTTCTTTCATTCACTTTGAGTTACAAGGTGATCAACTTCTATTTATCATTATTTTCCATGTTTCTCCACAAATACCTTAAAGACCAAACTCGTGCTAAGGTCTAAGTTGTTCAGACTCAGGTATAGATGTCCGCCATGGGTGCAAGATTCAAAGACCGATTTGGTGATATGGATCTAAGTACGGATATGGGTGCATGGATTCAGCAAAAATAAATTAGAAATATCAAAAGTATAGCTATAAAAATTCGCATATTTATGATAAATTAAATAATATACAGAAGATATTTTTAAAACAAGCAAATCTAATAGCTAATCAATTCAAAAACTGAAATCTCAATTACTAGTTGTATGCAAATAGTGTAGTTCTCAGTTCTCCCCTTCTCTTAGTCCTCTTCCCCAACCCTACAAACTTAGTGTTTTTCCAAAAACAAAGACTGAAGGACCCATTCAAGCCCACCTCATTGCCAGCATACACATAACCCTAAGTCTACCAACCATTGCCACCATTTCTGCTCCTTGATTCCACCTGCAATATTAAGATTGACCTAGATGAAAAGCTTCAAAGGAGACAGACTAGTATAAAAGTGATAAATTGCAGCGGAATTAAAGGTATTCCGTTCTCTAACTCTTCAATTTGTAATTTGAGAAATTTAAATGTCAATTTTTTCCTCAAATTTGTCCATGGATCTTGGTCAGCATACCCCATCTCATTTGACCGAGTCTGGAGCATATCCCGTACCCTTACCCGAGTCAGTTCTGTCAACACAGGTGCGGCTGTAGAACTGCCGAGGCTGAGTAACTTAGGCTGAGGTGACAATATTAATAACACACATAGATTTACTTCTCCAAGTCATAGTAGGCTCAGTTTTCCTCTGTGATTAATCCAAATTATTCATTGAGACTATTAACTACATTCAACAATAACATACCCGGTGAAATCTCACAAGGTCTGGGGAAAGTGGAGTATAGCATACCTTACCCCTACGTCGCGGAGGTAGAGAGGTACGAATTTCTTAAAAAAAACTTTAAAAAGATAGTACTACTATAGATAATGGTCTATACATAGGGGAACATGAAAATTGAAGATAAAAATTGAAATAAAATAATGAACCCATATGAAAGAATTATAACTTTGTGACAATTAAAAAACTTTTCTCTTATTGATGAACCTATTGGGTTGCATTAGTATTTTTTTTTTTAATTTTATCCTCTTATGTATGTAATTTGGGTGATTTCTTCCCAAGCCTGTTTTGGTGCTTTCTCAAATATGCTGATTTTCTTGGATACTTTTGTTATGTGGGATACGTTTGAGGTTCAAGTGCTAACCAATGGCTTGTTCTGATTGCAGGTTTCTTTGATGCATTGATACTTTGACCCCCATTAAACAGTCTTTTAGAACTTACAGTGTCACACTCCCCCTGCAATTTAGACTCAATATAGAAGGGGAGGAAGTAAAAAGAATATAGAATGTTGTCTGCTAAAACCCTCCCACTCTCTTCCCCAATCACCAAAGTCTCTAACTTTCCAGACTCCAGTCTCATTTTCCCAAAATCTGTTCCAGCTGTCAAAGCCAATCGAAACATTCTTAGCAACCCTTTTCATGCCTCATGCCTCAAAACTTCCTTGGAATCCATCATTACACCTGATATTCAATCTTTCCCTGCAGCAACCCGAGTGAAAATCCTTTCTGAAGCACTACCATTTATTCAAAAATTTCGAGGCAAGACCATTGTAGTGAAATATGGAGGAGCTGCCATGAAATCTGAGGCACTTCAGGCCTCTGTTATTGCTGATCTTGTCCTCCTTTCCTGTGTTGGCATGCGCATTGTCTTTGTCCATGGAGGTGGTCCTGAAATCAACCAATGGCTTGGTAAGTTGGGAATCAAACCCAACTTTTTGAACGGCCTTCGTGTCACTGATGCCTCAACCATGGAGATTGTATCAATGGTCTTGGTGGGTAAAGTCAACAAACATTTGGTTTCCTTGATTAACAAGGCTGGGGCAACTGCAGTGGGGTTATCTGGAATTGACGGACACCTTTTAACTGCACGTCCTTCCCCCAACTCTGAGCAACTTGGTTTTGTTGGGGACATTGCTAGTGTAGACCCTAGTGTACTGAGGCCGCTCATTGACAATTACCATATTCCTGTGATCGCCTCTGTTGCAGCTGATAAGAGGGGTCAATCCTACAACATTAATGCAGACACGGCAGCAGGTGAGTTGGCAGCCGCTCTTGGAGCTGAAAAGCTAATCCTGTTGACAGATGTGGCTGGAATTCTGGAGGACCGTGATGATATTGGGAGTTTGGTGAAGCAGATTGACATCAAAGGGGTGAAGAAGATGACCGATGATGGCAAGATTGCTGGTGGGATGATCCCCAAGGTGAATTGTTGTGTCAGGTCTTTGGCTCAAGGAGTGAAGACCGCAAGTATTATTGATGGAAGGCTGCAGCATTCCTTACTTCTTGAAATTCTCACTGATGAAGGGGCTGGAACAATGATCACTGGCTAGATAACACTTCAGTGAGTTGAGCAACTATTTTATCCAGTTTCATATAATTTAGCAAGATAGGTTTTCCCAAAGCTCTAGACCGTTAAATGTTGTCACTCTGCTACAAAATTTTGGTAGACAGACTGAAGCTTTTGTCTGGTTTTCTGTTGTATGCTGTTTTGTAATGGTCCATCCTAATGGTTTTTCTTGTATGAATAAAGATCAAGTGGATATTACTAGCACATAGACTTTGTGAAAGTTTTCCAATTCCCTCCCCCCTTCCAAAATACAAGTAGATAGCCTATTTGATTTAATGTACTAATTGTAACTCTTATTAATCATTATATGCTGTGAAGAGGAGATGTTTGGAAGTGTAAGACGTTAATTATGAATTATTATATGAGACGTAGAGGTTGACTAATGAAATATTGGAAAGAGGTAGTTAGACAAGATATAATGCAACTTCAGCTTATCGAGGACGCAACCTTAGATAGGAGGTTATGGATGACACAAATTAGCGGGTATATGATTAGTTAGTATGCATTCTGTTGAAACAAATGTTCACAAGAATGACGAAAGAAGGTGACTCTTAAGTAAATCCCCTTCAACTACTTCTTGTGCCCAAGCTATCTATACCATAAATCCATAACTGATTGTGTTTTTCAAGCTTAATATTGTCCTCAAGACTCTTTACGAAGGCCAAAACTCGACGAGCTCGACACTTGCAGATCAAAACCATGCCTGGATTCACTTGAAGAGCGATAAACGATACGTTTATAAACGATGCCTAGCTTTTAATGAAGATAAACCAAACTGCAGTATCAAACACCCAACACTCATTAAACGTGTAAGACTGCCTTTAAATGACATCTTCAAGTATTCAACTGGAAATTATTAGATTCTGCAGTAAAAAGGGGGCTGTGCCGTGTTGGGACAAGCAACAGCCTTGAAAACATTTTACATAAATCCCCAAATTAACCCTCCTGCTTGTGGGTTGTAACAAATTTTTTGGTAGATGAGTCGAGGTGCACCCAAGCTGGCACACGAACACCATCCAAATCCAAAAGGATGGAGAAGGGGAGGAGGGAAAAAGGGAAATGCTAACTATCCCTTCTCTTTTTCTGTCTTCCTTCCCTGTTTCACAACAAAGCATAAGGTGTAAAAATGAAGATTAAACTAAATGGCTAAAATGTACATCCCACAAGAATTCAACATTTTACTACCTTGATAAGAAGCTTTTGATTCATATAAGATGCACCAACATCCTTAAGACATGCTAATGCATAACAAAATATCGAGCATCCAGGAAACTGACATATAGTACATAATTAGAAACCCTTTCACTTTGCATACACAAAAACTAACAAATGACTGGAGAAACTAAAAATGGGATGTCTGTGGCACCTTCTAATAGTAGAATCACATAAACTCGAGGTATACATCCAGATGATTGGAGGGATCATTGGATGATAATCCTCGTAGGATATGGTGGCTAGCCATGTGCCAATTTGAAATGCTTCTTCCGGTGCATGAAGGTCTGAAGGAGATAACAGAGAACCCTGTAGAGAGTGGAACTAAAGGATGTGTTGGAGATTGTTGTTGAGCTCCAACTTGAAAAGCAGAAGATTACAAATACCTTTTAGAGGTAGGCATTGGTTTCACTGAATTGGTTTCCCTAGCATCATGAACCCTTTAAACTCATAGAATAAGTGAAATGGGAATCATATGATAAAAGAAGTGACTTCCACACTTTGGGTAGACAAACTTCTCTTAGTCCATAACAGTGTCTGACAAGAGTCCCACAAGTAGGGAGACGATTGGATTAGGATTCATCCGATCATTCCAATCAAGGCATTATACAAGTCAACATATAGAAACCCAATATAAAAAGCACTGTTCTAACTCACTCCACACTCTCCCTAGCCAAATTGAAGTAAATAATGCTGCAACATGCTCAATTTTCATGCTCAACATCCAGAAAGAGGACCTTTTGTTGCATTTCAAGTCCAAGTGTAGCCAACCTTCTTACCGATATAAAAAGCACTGTACTAACTCATCCCATACTCCCCTAGCCAAATTGAAGTAAATGACGCTGCAAGATGATTAATTTTATGCTCAACATCGAGAAAGAGAACCTTTTGTTGCATTTCAAGTCAAAAGTGTAGCCAACCTTCTTAAAGACTTCATTTTCTAATTTTGGAGAGTAAGAATGTCGTACAAGTTTCTTATTGGACAAGGAGACTAGTTACCAAGCACTTCAAGTGCATCAATAAACGACAGCTTCCCAAGAGGTGAAGGAGTTTATAAACTCCATTTAATCAATTTGAATTTGTGAAAATCAGTTATTTGTCCTTTACTCAGATGAGAAGGAATGATGAATTTTTTGAGGAAGGAGAATGTAGATGGTTTTGGAGACAAATGACACCAATGCTAGTTGTATTGAAGAAATTTCCCCAGCTCGATAGGATCAATTTGAAGAAAGCCATTTATTTGTCCTTTCATCTGATGGCCAAAGTTCAAGGATGAAAAGCTTGAAGCAGTAGAGTGCAAGTTGTTTAGGAGTCAACGCAACTGAAGCTAGTTATTAGAAGGGTAACAGTTGACCGAATCATCTGTGGAAAGAGAACTAGGATATACGATTGTTATCAGGTTGTATATGAAAATTTACAGATAAAGGAAGAATACTGTTCATTTTCTGAGAATGACACCTTTACATGATTCAAAACTGATCGACTGGTGACCAGCCTAGAGTAAATCAGCAGGAAAAAAAGAAGCTGATCTCACTAAGGTGACAAGAGAAAAACAGAATCCACGTTTGCACATTGATGATTAAACTGGTGAGCACTTCTGCTCAGTGAGATATCTGGATGTTTTTGACCTCTAACAGAACACCTCATCTTCCCCTTTCATCTATCTTCAAAAAGTCATGTTGACAAAACTCTTTAAAAGAAATTCGTTTCTCTGCAGATATAAGGAGATTTGTCAAACTCCAATAAGATAGGAAGACAATACAAATGAGATTTGAGTACAGAAATCTGAGACCTGGATCGATAGACAACAATCTTGCGCACAAGTCAACACAACCAGGGTGCAACTGCGGAAGAATCGGCTCAGAGAAAGGAAGACATAGAGATGCCTTGATATTCTGCAGTACCTATTTTAAAAAAATTATAAATAATTGAAGATGGTGAAATTACAAGCAGAGAAAGACCTTCGCATTGAAGAAATGCCATCACCTGAACACTAGTTCTACCACGAAAGGGAGGGTAACCATTAAGTAGTTCAAAAAGAATTGCACCAAGACTCCACATATCAACCTATTCAAGAGAATACATGTCAGTTTGACTAATCTGCGTAACATAGTTGTAAAGTAATTAATCTTACCTTGTCATCATATTTTTTAAATTGTAGAATTTCTGGAGCCATGTAAAAAGGGGACCCACAAACTGTTTCTGCAAGGTCGTTTGGATTTAACATTCTGCTCCAAGAACAAAAAGATAAGAGATTGTTAATGATGCCAAGCATTTGACATCCCTGTGTGCTAATTCCATAGCATGTTCTTTACCTTGAGAGACCAAAATCAGCAATCTTAAGAATCGGGTCATTCTCCATGGTAGATAAAAGAATGTTCTGAGTCAGAGATGAATTAAAGTTAGTTCTTTACACACACAAACATAAATATATTATTAGACACAAAACAAAAAGAGAAGAAGATAAACATCATGTATTTTGAGCATTAAGTATTCAAAGGTAAGCAAAAGTCAACCAGAACAATGATGAATAGAATTTTTTTTTATAAAGCAGTGACAAATACAAACTCACCCAAAAACAAGAAGATTCCCAGGTAAAGATTTATTAATTATGTCGCTCACTTGAAGGTAGATTTATTATAATGGTGTACCAAATTTTTGTAGGTTGTGTGTTAGGAGACACTTTATTCATTTCTTCTCATAGATATCTATTGCTATTTTTTCTTCTATTTTGGACACAATTTCTCCTACTTCATGTATTTTCACGCTTCCTCATTCCCTTCTTCATTGTATCTCAAGAATTAGGCCCTACTTTAATTTCTCAAACTTCCTATCCCCTTTTCGGAACCTTCTCCTAAGTTGCATCTTTTAGAATTCCAAAACTGAACTACACCTACCATTTGTATCATACACATTCAGCTCCTCAGCCAACGAAAGGAGTTTGAACATCAGTTCAAGATAATAATAGGAGTGTGAAATGCTTGTTGGAGAAATTAACAATTTAGAAAATTAATTTATGCAAAAATGAAGGGAAGAAAAAGAAGCTAAACCTACAGATTTCAACCTAAACCAAACTAGGTTTGTTTGGAAAAATTGTTGATGCATCAGGTTTTACCCACCTTCACGTGCAACTAAGCAATACAAAACGGCATAATGATATAGCGCAACAGCAAATGAAATCAAAAATGTATTACATATTGGGAGAAACATACTGAGTGTACATCTATCCAAGTACTTTTCAGATTTGTTGACAACACTTAAAAATTTTAGCAGTTTAATGTTTGTTTATTCTAATGCATGTTCACAAGTATTACCCATGCTTCACTAGAAATTCCTTAGGTTTTGTTGCATAAGACCAAACCTAAAAAATCCTCTGTGCTGAATGAAGCTAAACCCAGTTAAAATATCTAGAATGTGCATATAGAATCGCATTCAATTTACTATCTAAAGAAACAAAAACTTATACCTCAGGCTTCAAATCACGGTGGATGATTCGGTGCATTCTCAGTACTTCTAGGCCAGCTCCTACTATATCGCAACCAGAATAGCATCAGTGGTATAAGAATTGAGCAACACACGGTAATAAAAAGAATAGTGAAGAAGAGCTCTAAACAAAACTTTACCAATCTGTTTCATAAATTTTCTAGCTACACATTCTTGAACTCTGCCATGATTCTGAATATAAGAAGCCAGATCTCCTCCAGCGCAAAACTCCAAGACAAGGAAAATAGAGTTTTCAGCCTGAGGGATAAGCAGTATTCTAAAATGTAAGAACTAAGGGAGAAGGAACAACACTACATTTCTCATTGCCACGATTTGATCTTTAGGTTAGACACAAAAGTCATAGAATGATTATATTTTTGCACTAAATCTTCTGCCTAGTGATTATCAACTTATGCAAACTAAGCATAAACAACCAGACACTGCTGCATGTCAACATGAACTTCAAAGCTACACCCACCAAAAGTCCAAAACCCAGGAAATAAATCCTATAAGGTCACAGCTTTTACTTTATCTAGTGCATAAGCTACACAACAACATACCCAGTGAGATCCCACTAAGTGGAGTTTGGGAAAGGTAGGACGTACGTAGACCTTCCCACTACCTCGAGGAGGAAGAGAGGTGGTCTCCAAAAGACCCTCGACTCAAGTGCATCAAGCCCATGTAAATGGAGAAGAAACGATGAAGAAAACATACCCATTACTAAAAGTAGTGTAATGTTTACAAGAAAGAAACAATAAAAACTAGCACCTTTGAGACATGGATGCTCTTTCAGAAACCTTATCTTTCTTTATAAAAGCTTTTCAATCTCTAAATTAGAAGAAAGATCGAGTGATACCAACACTTCAAGACTGAGTTATCTCTTTTTTCCACAAAACATTACCCATCCCTATTTCTCATTAAAAGTTTGTAAAAGAAAAAGAATTCCTTTTTCTTTTCTTTGTGAAGTAAAAGAAAAAGCAGAATCCCTGCAAATTAAGCCAACGAGTGTGACGAAATTATCAAACGTATCAACAAAATTCCCAATTCAATTTTCTTAAGCCAACGAGTGTGACGAAATTATCAAATGTATCAACAAAATTTCCCAATTCAATTTTCTTGCTTCTTAGCAGTTCACCGTGCTCCCCAAGTACCAATATTTGAGCTTATATGCTCTATTTGTCATAATTCTAAATTAAGACAATTATCCAATAGAGCAGAAGAATGGTCGCTAGATTGCTAAAAGGAAATAAGCAGAGTGAGCACAGTTGACACTGTAACATGGGTACCTTCATACTGAAATGTGAGAGAAACTGTCTAACACATAAGGGAAGAGTCTAAACATGAGCAACAGATATTTTGAATTATTAATCTGCTGCTTCAGCTATCTTCATAGAAACTTCGCAGTTTACATGTACACGAAATTAAGCATACACAATAGTAATAGCCCATAGAAAGAATGAGAACCTACATGCACTGGCACTTTGACATTAGCTTGCTGATTAATCTATTTCAGCTTACTCACAGCTATTAGGGCTCGTTTGTTTGGAAACAAATTATCCAGGATTAGTTGTTTGGATTAGAAGAAGATTCGTACGTAGCAGTTGCGTTGTTTTGCTATGCATTCATAATAGTAGTCATACTATTGCTCCAATAGTTTCTTCTCCTTTGACTGTTGTTACTATTTTTTGTTTCTTATACCTCGATTAGCTTATTAATTTTTTGTAGTTTCTATTTTATTACTATCTATTATTTGTGTTATTATCTGTATCAAGACGGCTATCTATCAGTAACAACCTCTTACCTCTGAGGTGCTCAACCCTACCCAGACTGCACTTTGTAGACTACACCAACTGAGAAATCATTTCCACTTAAATACTAAATCCGGTTCACCGGCAAGATTGTAACTCCTAGTGTACACCTACAGTGTAGGTCCTACACACATAGCCACATTATATTTGCTTTTGAACCAAACGTTACTACCAAATTCCATCAAAATAATTTTAGAAAACAACAAATCAATTTGGGACCGATATCAAAGTAAGGTAATTGGGATAATTTTATTGATATCAAAGAGGAAGACGCCACAAACCTCAAATACATCGAAAAGGCGAATGATATTTGGGTGCTCAACAGAAGATAAGAAGCTGAGCTCACAGTCCAAGCAATTCTTGAGTTGGCGAGTGAGCTTGAGGAGGTCGATTTGCTTCAGCGCCACCACTTTTCCGGTCTTCCGGTGCTCGGCTTTCCACACCGTCGACGATGAGCCGCCGCCGATCTTACACGTCAGCGTATACTCTCCGATCGTTGCACGATCAGCTTCCATTTGTATAATACATTACTCTCTGTGCACTGTTTCGTTTGCAAATAATATTAGGAGCCAATATTTTTCTATTATTTCGTGGAAGCTCCTAGTCACTTCTTCTATCCACATTTTGTCCAATGTTTAAAAAAAATAAATTTATCTCAATTTATATTATATTAATAGGGTTTTTAAATATATTTTGTAAATTTTTAAGTTGTTAATTATTGCGATCAGTACATTTTATGTTATATTTAAATAATGTATATTATTTACTTTGATTCAATTTATGTTAGCTGATAAGAGGCAAGTTCAACTCCCTCAATTTCCGTCGTATGCATAGTTTTATCCAAATACGTAACTGCTTATTTTTACGATAAGTTTCATCACTTTAAAAAGTACTTTTGAAGAACTTCGTAAAAGCCAATTTTAATCAACTAATCTAAACGGGCTCTAAGAATTGTAATTAATAGACATAAATTAAGGAGAAAAAAATGCGCTTGGGAATTGATATGGGGTTGATTCTGTCCTCAAAACGACGCTGAAAAAAACTAGAATGCTCCTTGTTAAAAATGGAATTGAATACCGTGAAGTGGACATAACAAGAAAATCATATTCACTAAATTATGAACAAAAGGGTCATCAACACATAAAACGCATGCACTGAGTGCGAATTATGAGCAAATAAATCATCAACACATAAAAAGGCATTTGGAGTGTGTTTTATACAAATAGGTCATCAACACATAAAACACATGCAATGAGCATGTTTTATGAACAAATAGGTAAAATGAACTAAGTGAGGGCAGGTTCATGTGTCGCGTACCCTTCTGGTTGAACAATTTTATCCTGAAAAATTGTCTTTCAAAAATTCCACCGTGTATATAGTTTTAAATTCCTTTTGATATTCTGCTTTGGTCTTGTCCAAAAAGATTCAGGATGATATGTTATGCGAGCAATCTTTAGCTAGGGATATTACAGTATTCGAAAACAATATATATATATATATATATATATATATATATATATATATCAAATACATTATTCTTAATAAATTATATCTTACTCTTTTTGTATTCCATAACATTAATATAAAAATATTCAAAAGAATTCAACATTCAAAGTGTATACATAATCTACTTTGCACATATGATATAGTGTCCATGAGTTAAATTGTACTTCTCATGTTCACAGTTATATTCAAAATCAAATTAGTATAGAAATTTTGTACAAAAAAAGATACAATAATAAAATACAATACAAAATTATTTTCAGCTCATTGTATTTCAAATATTACGTACTACAATTAATATGTATTCCAAAAATTATTAATATATTCATAAGTTGAAATATATCGTCCCAATCCAAATTTGTATTTGAAAACAAATGAGGAAGCAATCAACATGTTATTTATATCAAAACAAAAGAGTATACAAATGTATCTAAAACACATTGTTTTTAACAAACAAAAATCTATCCCAATCTCTTTGTATTTCATATCATTAATATATAAATATTCTAAAGAATTCAATATTCGAATTGTGTTCATAATCTACCTCACACCGTGATTAATATCCATAAAGTTAAATAGTACTTCTTATGTTCACATTTGTATTAAAATTAAATGAGCATACAAATTTGTACCAAAAAAAGATACAATAATAAGGTACAACACAACATGTATCTCCAACTCATTGCATTCTAAAATTTATGTACCATAACCAATTTGTATTCCAAAAACTATTAATATATCTGTAGACTAAATTGTATTTTTAATTAAAAAAATTGAGGAAGCAAATTTTATATCAACAAAAATTTAAACAAAACAAGCATACAAAATTCAATCTAAAATCAAAATATATCCAAAATCAAACTTTCAATTGACTGGTTCACAACATATTAAATTCAAAATAAAACATTCAAAAAATCGAGGTTAAAGATAATTTGAATTTAAAAGCAAAATGGTTTGAATGAATACCTGATTGATTTTAATACAAATCCAAAGTCTAAGTATCAATAAAATTTCCTCAAATAATAAAGAGGCATGTCGTAAAAGCTAAGAAGGTGGCCTATACAAAGTGGTTGGAGTGTAGGGAGGAGGATGAAAAACAAAGGCTTAAGGAGATTTATAAGACGGCTAAGTCAGAAGCAAAGAGGACGGTGACGAGTGCTAAGACAGCAGCGTTTGAGCGCCTATATGAGGAGCTAAGTGATAAAGGCGCGGACAATCGAATGTATAGGCTTGCTAAAGAGAGAGAAAAGAAAGCTCGCGATTTGGATCAAGTGAAGTGCATCAAGGATGAGAAGGGTGAGGTGCTAGTGGATGTGACTTCCATTAAACAAAGGTGGCAAGCTTACTTTCATAAACTCTTAAATGAAAAAGGAGATAGTAATATTGAGCTGGGCAAGTTGGCACATTCCGAAAGTCACCGAGACTTTGGTTATTGCAGGCGGTTCAGAGTTGAGGAGGTTAGAAGGGCTATTAGTAGGATGAAGAGAGGGAGGGCACTCGGACAGGATGAGATTCCGATAGATTTTTGGAAGAGTATGGTTAAGGATGGCATAGAGTGGCTGACTAGACTGTTTAATACTATCATGAAGACGGCCAAGATGCCGGATGAATGGAGGAGGAGCACAATGGTCCCACTGTATAAGAACAAAGGTGATATTCAAAACTGTAATAATTACAGGGGTATCAAGTTGTTGAGTCATACTATTAAGGCATGGGAGAGAGTGGTGGAGATGAGGGTGAGAAAAGTAGTTTCTATCTCAGAAAACCAGTTTGGATTCATGCCAGGACGGTCGACTACTGAAGCGATCCACCTTGTTCGGAGATTAGTGGAGAAATACAGGGAAAGTAAGAAGGACCTTCATATGGTGTTCATTGATCTTGAGAAGGCATATGACAAAGTCCCAAGGGATGTCCTATGGAGGTGTTTGGGATGAAAGGCGTTCTAATGACATATATTAGAGTGATAAAGGACATGTACGACGGGGCCATAACTCGGGTAAGAACGGTGGGAGGAGACTCTGAATATTTTCCTGTTCAGATGGGACTTCATCAAGGGTCTGTGTTGAGCCCTTTTTTATTTGCCTTGGTGATGGATGAGCTGACGCGATCTATCCAGGAGGAAGTCCCGTGGTGTGTGTTGTTTGCAGATGACATAGTACTGATTGATGAGACCCGGACCAAAGTTAATGATAGGTTGGAGGTTTGGAGACACGCTTTGGAGACTAAAGGATTCAAACTGAGCAGGACCAAAACAGAATACTTGGAGTGCAAATTCAGTGTTGCGAGGGATGAAGCAGACATTGATGTGAGACTTGCGGCTCACCTTATCCCCAAGAAGGAAAGCTTTAAGTATCTTGGGTCTATCATCCAGAGCAGTGGGGATATTGACGATGATGTCACTCATCGTATTGGGGCGGCTTGGACAAAGTGGAGGTTGGCCTCTGGAGTATTGTGTGATAAGAAGATACCACCTAAACTCAAAGGTAAGTTCTACAGAATGGTGGTTAGACCATCTTTGTTGTATGGGGTGGAGTGTTGGCCAATAAAAAATGTACATGTTCAGAAGATGCAGGTCGTAGAAATAAGGATGTTAAGATGGATGTGCGGTCACACCAGGAGTGATAAGATTAGGAACGAGGTCATTCGGGAGAAGCTAGAGGTGGCCCCTGTAGCTGACAAGATGAGGGAAGCGAGACTGCGATGGTTTGGACATGTACAGAGAAGGAGTACCGATGCCCCTGTTAGAAGGTGTGAGAGGCTAGATTTGGGAGCTACAAGGAGGGATAGAGGTAGACCAAAAAAGTATTGGAGGGAGGTGATTAGATATGATATGGTGAAACTTGATCTCACCAAGGACATGACCTTAGACAGGAAGGAGTGGAGGTCGAGAATTAGAGTAGCAGGATAATAGGGTAGATAGGAAGGAGTGGTAATTGTCTGCCTTTGTATGTTATTTATCTGTCTTTATATGTTACTATCTTGTATATACGTATTATCATGTGTTCTTCTCTTTCTTGCCTGTTTATCATATCTAACTTATTCTGCTGATGGGTTTTGTGATGGGGGTTTCCAGGAAACAACCTCTCTACCTGTGTGGTAGTGGTAAGGTCTGCGTACATCTTACCCTCCCCAGACCCCACTTGTGGGATTTCACTGGGTATGTTGTTGTTATTGTTAATAAAGAGGCATATCCATTTCTTTTCTTTTTTTTTTGTTTTAAATTGCATTATTTTTTATATTAAATTTAAAATTTGAAAAATTAGAGAAACTTTTAAAATTGTATTATACATGAATTTGAAATTTGAAAGGGTGGAAAAGAGGAGAAGCGAGAAGGATCTAGTAGGCTCTAATTAATTGCGTAACCGTGTCTTCTAAGATATCCGAAGAAATTGCGTAAGCGCTGAGCCATAAAAGTTGCTATAAATACAAATCCCTCCATTTCGACCTAATCCCCAAATCATTATTCTTCTCAAAGCGCAACTTCTCTCAAGAAAGGCACTTCTTTTTCCTCTCATTCTCTCGATAATCTCCTCTCGCACCACTTCTCCTTCTCAAGGTAATATAATAATCTTCGCTTCTCTCAATTCAATCGTTTGTTTGTTGAAGAGGTTTAAATTTACGCAAGTTTGTGTGCTATAATTGTATCGATCCGATCTGTTTATAATTAATCGATTTGAGAACTGTTTAAAATGGATGATTCTTGTTTATCGATCAGATCTGTTCAAAATTAATCGATTTGAGAACTGTTTATAATGGATGATTCTTGTTTATTGATCAGATCTGTTCAAAATTAATCGATTTGAGGAGTTTTGATAATGGATGATGCGTGTTTTTTTTCTGTTTGATGATGTTGTAGCCTTAAGTTTCATCGATTTGCTTGATTTATCGTCTCTATTAATGGAAATGTTGAAGATTACAGGCTTGATTGATTCCATCATACCTAGGGATTTTTGTGATTAAAAGTAAATCAATTTAACAACTTGGTTTGAAGGATCATGCATGCTTTTTTCTGTTGATGATGTTAGATAGCATTGAATCTCATTGATCTGTTTGATTTATTGTTTATATTTAATGGAAAATGTAGAAGTTCACAAATTTGATTAGTGGTGTCATAACTAGGGATTTTTTATATCAAAATTAATCAATTTGAGAACAATGTTAAGTGGATTATACGTGCCTTTTATGTCGATGATTCTATAGCTTTGAATTTCATTGATTTTTAGTCACTATTTAATGGAAATTGTGAATTTTAGTCACTATTTAATTAAAATTGTTGAAGTTCCCAGGTTTGATTAATTGTGCTCAATCTGAATATTCTTTTTAACAAATTGAACTAGATTTTGAAAATTTTAGGAGTACGGAAGATTACAGTTTTTTCTTGTGGGTTTTATAAAAAAGTCTCTTATTGATATATGGGGTGATTTTTCTTTTTTGGGGATGTATTTATTCTTGTGTGGGCAATTTGTGACTCTTCTCAGATTATGCTAGGTTGTGAACTTGATTTGATTTGTGATATATCCAATTGTGTGGGTATATCTATGCATCACTCAATGAACGAAAAATACAGTTTGTTTTATGTAGATTTGCCAGCTTCAATTTGTTTTGTGGGATGACCTGGTTCCTAATTAAATAAGTTCTACGGTTTGTGTGCAATGTATGAGAGTTCATATTATGTCGGCAGTTCCCTGCTGTATGAGGGGAACTTCAGAACCTTTATTTTCCTTTCTTTTTGGACTTCCAAAGCTGCTAGTTTGACAGTTGTGTGCTTCAATGTATTTCAGATGCAGATCTTTGTTAAGACGCTCACCGGAAAGACCATCACTCTTGAGGTTGAGAGTTCTGACACCATAGACAATGTTAAAGCTAAGATTCAAGACAAGGAAGGCATCCCCCCTGACCAGCAGAGGCTGATCTTTGCCGGAAAACAGCTTGAAGATGGCCGAACACTTGCTGACTATAACATTCAAAAGGAGTCCACCCTTCACCTTGTCCTTCGTCTTCGTGGCGGTATGCAGATATTTGTCAAGACACTTACTGGAAAGACAATCACCCTTGAAGTTGAGAGTTCAGACACAATTGACAATGTCAAAGCAAAGATCCAAGATAAGGAGGGTATTCCTCCAGACCAGCAGAGGTTGATCTTTGCTGGTAAGCAACTTGAGGATGGAAGGACCCTGGCCGACTACAATATTCAGAAAGAGTCAACCTTACATCTTGTTCTTCGTTTGAGGGGTGGTATGCAAATATTTGTTAAGACATTGACAGGGAAGACAATTACTTTGGAGGTGGAGAGTTCAGATACTATTGACAATGTTAAAGCAAAGATCCAAGACAAGGAAGGTATTCCTCCAGACCAGCAGAGGTTGATCTTTGCTGGAAAGCAACTTGAGGATGGAAGGACCCTGGCAGATTACAACATTCAGAAAGAATCAACCCTGCACCTTGTTCTTCGTCTTAGAGGTGGTATGCAAATTTTTGTCAAGACGTTGACTGGTAAGACAATTACATTGGAGGTTGAGAGTTCAGATACCATTGACAACGTCAAAGCAAAGATTCAAGACAAGGAGGGTATTCCACCAGACCAGCAGCGTTTGATCTTTGCTGGAAAACAACTTGAGGATGGGAGGACTCTTGCAGACTATAACATCCAGAAGGAGTCCACTCTCCATTTGGTGTTGCGTTTGAGGGGAGGGATGCAGATCTTCGTGAAGACCCTGACTGGGAAAACTATCACATTGGAGGTGGAGAGTTCAGATACCATCGACAATGTTAAAGCAAAGATTCAAGACAAGGAGGGTATTCCCCCGGACCAGCAGCGTTTGATTTTTGCTGGTAAACAACTTGAGGATGGCAGGACACTTGCAGACTATAACATCCAGAAGGAGTCCACTCTCCATTTGGTGTTGCGTCTGAGGGGAGGTATGCAGATCTTCGTGAAGACTCTGACTGGGAAGACTATCACATTGGAGGTGGAGAGCTCAGACACTATTGACAATGTGAAAGCTAAGATACAAGATAAGGAAGGGATTCCACCAGATCAACAGAGGCTTATCTTCGCTGGTAAGCAGCTTGAGGATGGTCGCACCCTTGCAGACTACAATATCCAGAAAGAGTCCACTCTTCATCTTGTCCTCAGGCTCCGTGGTGGAAACTTCTGAATTCTATGCGTCCTTATGCTGATTTCGTGATTGCCGTGTCAATGTTGCTTTGTTATGTTGTTCCATTTCAAGACACTGTTTGTCGTTATAGTTTATAGAGACCTCGTATGTGTTATGTTCTGTTGTTTTCACTGCAACCTAAATAAATAAAGATTAGCCTATAAATGTGTTGGTGATTCTCATTCCTCCGATACATTTGGAACTTAGCACGAACAAACACACACACACCCCACTGTGAAGGTACAGAAAAAAAAATTGTGCTTATCAGTTTTAAGAACCGAGTTGTTCTTAACTTGGCAAAGAGCAGTGTTGTGGTTTGGTGAAAGTCTGCAAATAGTGATGTATCTTGATCTACGCAGTCTATTTATATTTTAATATGCTTTTTTTTATGTAGGCGTAAAGGGTTGAAGAATGAAAACATTTCGTCTCCCCTAAAGGATATTTGTGAGGCATTGTCTCTGCTTTAAGTGTCCTAAACTAGTATTGTACCATTTAAATACAACAACGATGATTGCCCGTTAAAGGTGTCAGTATATAGTTTCATTGTACTTCATGTGAATTTGAAGAGGACAAATCTCAAGAGGGAAACATAAGCCTTGAGGTTCACTACAGCAGAATATAGATCCATGTAGTAGTTTAATCTGGTGGCTACAAGAGGTGGAGAATGATGTCGAAATTTGATAGAAAGTTGGGATAATTGAAAATTAAAATTACAAGGAAGTTTTAAAAACTATATGGAACTTAAAAAAGATGTAGGACTAGGAGGCACTGGAATTTTTACTGTCCCTTCCAGCATCAGCAAAACTTTCTTCATTGAAGGGCGAAGTGATGGTTCATCTTGAATGCACCAGATGCTTATTTTCACCATTCTCTCAAATTGCTGTCTATCAACCTCCTCGTCCCCTATTAGTTTATCTAGCTCTCCTGCATCAAAGCAATCGTAAACCCAGTATTCAAGAATCGACTCTTTTTCATCAAGGCTCAAATCTA
This sequence comes from Solanum rostratum, assembly GCA_029948455.1. NCBI lineage: Eukaryota > Viridiplantae > Streptophyta > Magnoliopsida > Solanales > Solanaceae > Solanum > Solanum rostratum. The sequence goes on along the minus strand of CM057053.1, from coordinate 6,187,479 downwards.
CACACTTCCGCCTACAGATCAGTTCCAATAGGACGACACCAAAACTGTAAACGTCTGCTTTCACTGTCACTGGCAGTTTTTTGTGCCATTCTGGTGCAACATAGCCTCTGGTGCCTCTTATCCCTGTGTAGGTTCTTGTTTGGTCTTTCTTTAAGAGCTTGGCCATTCCAAAGTCTGATATTTTAGCACAGAACTGATCGTCCATGAGTATGTTCTGAGGCTTTATATCGCAATGGATGATTTGTGTTTCACACTCGTCATGCAAATATAGGAGGCCCCTTGCAATATCCCGAGCGAAGCCACACCTTTCCTCCCACGTGGGCTGTCTTTCTGCTGTAAAAAGTACGTCTGTGAGTGACCCATTGCTCATGTACTCATACACCAGAAGCCTACTTGATCCGTCCAGGCAATAACCAAGGAGGCGGACTAGATTTCTGTGATGTGTCCTTCCAATAATTTTCAGTTCAGTTTGGAACTCTGACTCCCCTTCTACCAATTCTTTGTCTAGTCTCTTAACAGCTATCACTTTCTGGTTTTCTGCCAAAATCCCTTTAAATACTGTTCCAAATGCTCCCCTCCCTAACGCTTCTTTGAAACCACCGGTTGCCTGTTCCAGTTCTGTATAGGAAAATGCTCGCGGAGCAACATCCTCGAATAACTGAACACTTCTACTCTCCTGGATTTTCCTGTAAGTCCAGATATGATTTCTGTGAACGAGGAATCCAGAGATGCCTAACACCAACAAAGCGAAAACAGCCAATGTAATGCCCGCAATCAGGATGTCTGTTCTTTGCTTCTTGCCTTTTGTTTTTTCAATCTGATCAGGCAGCATTTCATTGCCAAACGCGTTAATGCCCACCTTAACCAATGCTTGATTAGAATTACCATTGTCTCTCCTTCCATACCTCAGAGGCAGCCTTTGCTTTCTACACTCTTGGTCTTTGAACAGAGCAGCCTCACAGTTGCAATCCTGTAGACAGGCTTGTTCACATTCTTCTTTGGTGGTTGTGTCCAAAACAGCATAAGTAATGTCTTCCCATACTGTGTTTTCAACTGTTCTCATGGCATAGTATTTGGAAGTGTTCTCCTTTAACCGACAGGTTTCTGCAGTGAAATTTCTTTCACAGCCTGCGCTCCAATTTCCTGGCATTACAAAATCAAATCCCGGAAGACACAAACATTTAACTTGAGTATCTATATTGATACAAAAACCATTAAGCCCACAAAGACCTTTTGGAATACACCTATCATTTGTTGATGACCATATCGCGGAGCTGTTCTGTTGGTTCAGAGAATGTGAATAAACTCGAAAAATACCATCAGCATCAATTTTCATCAAATAGATGATGGCCCTTTCTCTAGGGTAGCCTCCTTTGGTTATATTTCTTAGACTCCTAGTTGAATTTAGCAAGTAGAGTAGGCCGTCATCATCAAGATTCAGTGTAACATTATTTCCTACTCCACTGGTGCCTGTTGAGTAGTAAGCATACGGGGCAGTGTCTGGTGTGTTGACAGGGTACTGAACGAGGTTCCCATCATCTTGCATTTTGAGACGGAAAAGTCCTAATGAGTCATCTGCTTCCGAGGCACTCGAGATCAGCTGTTCTTCAGCTGATATACGCTGACCAGGTAAAAGTGTGTTTGTTGGTTTGTCGAAACTTTGCCATATGACATTATGATCAGAATCATAAAGCACAAAGTTGCCATTATCCAGCATGGAAGCTGAAGCAATGGCTTGACCAGAGAGATCCGTGACACTGATTTCTCGGCCTCCTACTTGCACAACGAGCCTTCCATCACTAGTTAACAGCAAGACAGCGCTGCTCGGGACAACAGGACTGTCTCTATTTGCTGTCCACACTGCTGTCTTCATACCAACAATTGAGATTCCAACAGCATAGCCATTAGTTTGCTCATAAAACCCAAAGGCAAAGCGCCTAGAAGGCGAAAACCATGATGAATTGGCAGTAGGTGTTAAAGAAGAGCCAAGAGTTATATTGAACTGCCTTTCTTGTGCTAGTGCTACTACATGAAATGCAGATAAGATCAATAACCACAGCAAAACAGCCATTGATTTAAGTTTTTTTTCCTGATTTATCACAAAACTCCTGTGATATTAATATGTTATACATTCCATTTATAACTAGAACTTGGAAGCATCCAAAGTCTTTATGCCAATTAAGTAAAAGACGCGTTACATAGGAGACTTGGAAATTATTCAGTCCTGTCAATTTTGAGAAAATATTGTACAAGTCTTTAGTCAAAAAATAATGGTATTAAATTTCAGAGTTGAATATAATTAAATTGACAGCACTTAATGTGGACAGTATTTTTTGGCAGAAAATTAATTTTGCAATTTTTGAACCCTTAGAATGGGCAGCTCCCTCTTTAACTTTTCAAGTCTCCTTACTTTTATGTAAAGAGGCGTTGCGTGAGTTGACTTGGTCTGAGGCGTGTCGCTCCGCTCATTTTTATATGTCATCCTTACTATAAATAGATGATCATTAATATATGTTATTTTATAAAATTAATGCATAAATGACAATATTCTTTTTATTTTACCCCTGATAGTTTTGAAAAAGATATACTTGAACAGTTAGAAGAACTAAAAAAGTAATTAATGTACATTAAATAAGGGCAAAATAGTAAAGTCACTTTTTTCGCCGTTTCATTTTATGTGATACCATTTGATTTGGCACAATATTTAAAAAAACAAAGACTTTTGAAATTTATGGTTTAAAATCATAAATCATTTCATTATGAGTCAAAGAAAAAATTTTAAAGTTATATTATTTCTAGTTCTAGTAAGATGAAATTCTTTTTCGGGACGTACTAAAAAGGAAAGTGTGACATATAAAATTGGACGGAGGAGTAACAATATTTTCATACAGAAAAATCAGGAAGATTTTCACTAATTTGTTTTCCACCATGCATTTTTCTTGTGAACTGATTCGGTGAAAAAATCATGTTTTATTGTAAATTTTCTAATGATTCGTAGTGGGAAAAATATTGGTTGTTCTTGGCAAGATTGAGACGTTTCATCGGAAAGCAAGGTTCGACAATCAATGTCATGCATCTAAGATTTTGAAACACATTTGAATCGATAAAAAAGACCGCACAGGTAGGGATTTCTGTAACTAGTCCTCGTGGCAAGTGAAATCCGATAGCACCATCAACATCCATTTTACTTATTTCCTTCGTATTGTTTCATAATGCATCGTATTGTATTGTATCATATTTTTATTGTTTTAAATATAATATTTGGATAGATTGTATAGTTCTTCGTCGTTACATAATGACACATATTCATAATTTGAATGATAAACCTATAAGAAATAATAGGGTATAGGGTAGAGCTTCTATAAATAAATATGATAAATGATAAAGTAGAATTATCCTCATATAATCATCATATCAATCGAGTTGTTGTACATCCGCAACTAGTTGAACCGATGATAAAGAAGCCAATGTCAAAGAAGAACAATATTGGACGGAGGAAAGGTTTCAATTAAAAAGACAACTAAGGTATCGTATCGTATTTTTACTGTTTTAATGAATTCAATGTTTTGATAGATTGTATAGTTCTCTATCATTACATGATGTCACTATCTATAATTTGAATAATAAACTTACAAGAAATTGTAGGATATGGATAAAGCTACTATGAATATGTAGAATAAATGATAAAGTAGAATCATCATCATGTCATCATCGTATATATCATTATATTATACTAAAAGTGGGAAGAATGTTAAGCAAAAGTCAAATTATCATTTTGTCCCTATATTAAATACAAATACTATTAATCATCTAATAAATTATTAATTAAATACTCAAATTTAATAGTAAATTTTATTTACCACAAGGGAGAGTTACACAACGTAAAATTTATCAAATTCTTTCGGTTATAATTTATTCATGTTGTATGGTGAATTAATATTAAAAGTTTCGAAGTGTAAAATTAGATTGTCATTTTATTCCTATATCAAATTAAAAATTTTATTTAATTGAATAATAACTAGTATTATTTTAATATTTGGATTGTTAGTTATTTATTAGAAAGATACTTAGAGGATCATTATTTCAATTAATAAGTTACAACGAATTATTTAATTTACTAATTTATTCATCTAGGACAATATAATGAAAGGGTTGTTTGATTAATACAAGATAACATTTAACATTTGTCTTAAATTTGCTTTTATGATTAAACTTTTAGCTCTCACTATTAGCTTATTTTTTCAACAAGAAAGACCATTAAGTTCTTGTAATAACTAGGAGATCAATATTTAATATTCTTTCCGTTCCATTTTAATTGAATTTATGAGGTAACGCATATATATTAAGAAAAATATTCAAAGACAAAATTTAAACCATATTTTTCACTATTGCCCTTTGTAAAGTCATAAATATGTAGTGTAATTTATCTCCTAGAAAAATATAAAACTTCAATAAATGAAAGCGCAAATATGAAAAAAGTTTCAAACATTCATCCAGAATTTGAACAATTCAACTATTTTGAACCTTGAAAAAAATCTCAAAAATTTAATTAATTTGAGACGAAGAGAGTAAATGGTAACTAATAACTTTTCACCTCCTATACAAAAATAATTATATAGTTTTGTTGTTTTCATATTTCTCCATCTACACAAATGATCCAAGTGAACGGTTAACATATTCATTGATTACCACTAAATTCATGATAAATTATGTTATCTTATTCATTATATTCTTCTCAATAATTATCTTTTATAAATCAAGAATATGTATAACTCCACCATTGGAAGAAATAGTAGAGGAAAGCTCCAAATTTATGAGGTAAATGTTTATGTTTATTTTCCTCTATTTCTTCATATGAATATTCATGAAAACAGCAGGACTGTCATAACAACAATCTTTCCGAATATCATAAATATCCTTCGCCCCTTATCTCCTCATCTTCGTCGTCGATTGCATCATTTTATTTATTCGGTTCTAATCATTCTTTTATCACTCGCTGTATCATAGTAAATTCTTATAGCACCACTCTCTACTATTATTTCCTCCGTCCATCTTTACTTATCCCCTATTGACTTGACACAGGGATTAAATAATAGGGTAATTTTACTAAATTACCTTTTGAATATAATAAATACAATGTCTTGAGAAATGTAATAGAGAGATAACTAATGATAAAGGTAAATTATAAACTAAGTGTAAAATTATCTCTTGATTTCATAAAGTGGACAAGTATTGTTGGACATCCCAAAATAGTATAAGGGACAAGTAAAGATGGACGGAGAGAATTTATTTGTGTTTCAGCTTTTGTTGTTCGTCTTTGACGTGTGTTACTCTAAGAGGTCACCTTTCCAAGGATTGTAATATCAATCATCCAGATATAAAAATTAAAAGTTTTTCAACTCATATAAGTATTTTACAAGAAAATTAGAGTTAATCATATATTATTTTTAGCAAGATATTTAATATATAATTATATAAATATATTATATATATGTTTGCACCTATTATCACATCAAAATGCAACTCATTAGGACTTTCTTTTCTTAATTGATCAGCTGTTCAACTTCACTTTCATGCAATATATAAGCATTGTCCTCCAATAAAGAAAACATTAAATAAAATGTGTGTAGTTTATCAATTTTAGCTTGTACTTTTAAACAAATTTTGTTGCTAATTGCACTACAACAACAATATACTATATTAGTGCAATGCACGTGTCTAAAAACTAGTTAAATAATAATTAAGCAAAGACAAAATAAGAAGAAAAAAATTAAGGTAACGGCGCGATTGCACCAAATCGATCGTGAGTCTTTTCGTTGTTACCTAACAACGGATTTAAATGATACAATACAATAGAGTTTAAATAACTATCAAAACAAATATTGTATTTAGACTAACAATACAATACAATGGGTAATAACCATCAAAGCAAGGTGTGAATGTTCCACAACTCTCTTCCGTGCAATTTAAAATTGTGCTTACACAGAGGTGGATCCAAAATCTTGAGTTTATGGGTTTTGAATTTTTAAAAAGGTAACTTGTTGGGCGTTGATAAAATGATTATACATATTAAATAGATTTCTTAACGGATACGAGATTTTTTCCAAAACTATTAGATTTTGCCAAACTTGTAACTGGTACTATGGCTTCTTCCCCCTATGAAGAGTTTAAGTTAGGAGATTGTAAGTATTCAATGGCATAATTGAGGTACATCAAAACTAACTCATATACCACAATTACCAAGGAAAACACACACAAATATACACAAATATACAAACAAGCAGAAATACACAAATTCAACAAAAAGAAACAAATGCCTTTGAATTTTGTGTCATCTTAAGAGCCTCCTCTTCTCTATTACTTTGATTTGAATGCTTAGGGTTTCTCCTTTTAGAGCTTTCTCTTCTATATATACTAGTTCTTCAACACGTGTTTTGCACGGGTATTTTGAGTCATGTACTATGTAATTTTATAAAATAATATTAATATTTATTAGAATAAATTTAAAATGAAACTATAAATCATATCATATTATATCATATATATATATATACCAATGATGTGGTGCCACCACAAGGCAGAAATTCCTTTTAATTTATATATTTACACAACTATCCTTCCTCCAACACAGCTGCTCCTCCGCGTCACTCCTTTTACACCTATTACAGTCTTTCATAAACGGTACATTGGACGCTTCTATAAACTTCTGTTAAAAGTCTTCAAATTGCATTTCCTTTCTATTTGGTTGTTTGTTTTCCTTTCCTCACTATCAAACTGGAATTTCCAGCACTCGAATGTAGACCACATATAGGTCCAGAAGGATTTGCTTGGTAAGTAGAAGTCATTTTGAGTCTTTGACTTTTCGCTGTGAAAATACAGAGCCATGGCGCTGATCTTTGTATAGGAAAACGAGCCATTCCATTCCATATCACGTTGGCCCGATCTTCCCATCTTGAAATCCATTTGGGACTTCTCACATGGATTCTACAGAACATAAACACAGCACGGTAGATATCCCCGCTGCATCCAGGTAAACCCAAACTTATTGCAAATGCCGAAATAAAATTTTCTTTTCCATAAACTACTCATTAATTGAATATCAACTGTGAGTAGAGCTACCGCCTTCTACTGCTACATCTTCCTGTTACTGCATTTATCTGTTACTGATCCAGGCATTCACTTTCCTTTGTTGCTACTATAATTCAAAACCTTCATCTTTCCATGTATCAAATAATACTCGTATTTACAATTGAATCAGTTTACATACACCCATGGTCGCTTATGCACACTTTAACTTCTGACGAACACTGCATTGCTTTCTCTTTTTAACTTATTAATTTGTACGGACGCCTATCTAATGTTGTGCATGCACACTCATTCCAAATTCATTTTGTAACATCTCATTGCACGTTTCTTTCCCATAAAATAATCGCCTTTAATAGGAAAGAATTGTTACAGAGTTGTCTTCAGAGCCGCAAATACATGTGAGTAAATGACCCAAGAAATAGTTGCAACGCCAACGTACCACTGTCATACAACAGATACATAAAACTCGACAAAGAAATTCTACACACTTAATTTTTCACGAATTGAGCATCATTCAACACTCCCGCCACTTCGTACAATGGATTTACATTTATTGTACAGATTAAAGCATGCGAGTAACCTATTACTCCTTCAAGTAGTTAAGTTACTTTTTACATTATTTTTAATATTCATTTTCAGACATTTAATGTTGGTATTTGTGACCGTGCGAAGTGCGGGCAAATTACCTTGTTAATGATAAATTACAATTTTTGTGATTGATCAATATGGATTGTTGTATAGACTTTTTTTTTGTCGAAACAGTAAAAAGACAAAACTATTTTTTTTATTTAAACCTTCAACTTTGATCATTGAACACGGAAAAGTACAGCTTTGAGTTTGGCATCCCAAACATTGACATGATTAAAGGATATTAACAGTATAAGACTGTTCTACTAAGTACCACAAAAAAGAGAAAAAGGGTGTCCAAATTAGCTAACAGGCTAATTGGACACGATGTACAATTTAGGGGGGTCGTATAGACTTAATTGTCAAGGTTGAAATTGTTAGGATCGATTACAATAACACCTTGTGATATCGAAGAATAATGCAAGAATCAAGAAGATTTTTGTAAACCTAGAGAGAGAGAAAAGGAAGTTTGTGGTAACACCTTGTGGGTAACCTCCACGGTGATGACGTCTTTATATTAATAAAACAACACTGTTACAAAGTACACCGAGAATAATAAAAAATAGTACAGGCTCCATATCCCAACAGAAATGATTAGATGTCGCCTAAATCTACAAAGTGAATAATCAAAATTTAACTAGACACAAGTGAAACTTTTTTTTCTTTATCTATCTTAATTTTTTGAGATACAAAAATGTAATGAATCGTCCTCACCTAATTCTTACTTGTAGATGATATTCATTTAACCATTTCTGTTGTTCCCTCTAGAAAACATAACATAGTTGGTCACGTGAGAAAATATGTTTTGATATCATTGTTTTATCCAGATCAAGAAATCTAACTGGTTACAACTCTGTTAATCATCATGTTTGACATCAATGGGTCTTAGACAATTCGTGATACTTGGGTCAGCTTAAGCACATAAAATGAATATAAGAGGTTAAAACATGATTTGTCAAAGAAGAAAAAAGTATCTTAATCTTGTACAAGGAAATACTAAATAACTAATAACTTTGGAGAGATCAAGCTTTCTGTATAAACAAATCCATTCTGAATCAGATTGAGGCCATAAGACAGATGATTCTTTGGTTGTCTTTTAAATACAAGACCAAACATTTCACCATCTGAAAACTTGTGTTTCGATATGATTGAATAAAGATGGTGTGACACCTCAAAATTCTATCCTCATATATACCTATGTTTCAAGCCTCACTCGTGTATGTGGGAAGCCTATTAGGATCATAAGAGACCTTTAGTACATAGTCGAGTTCAAAATTTTCTTATAAGTTGAGTTTTATATATACCTATATTTGGGTTCATTTTGACACCCCAAGCCACAACCACTGTTTCTTAAGGTTAACAAGGATGAGAGCTAAATTGATTAGAATTGTGGAGCAGGTGGACAGCAAGTAAACATTGTTGTTACTGTAAGTAATAATGATAATTGTGTAGTACAAACTCTAATTTTTCCAATGAAATAATACAAATTTCATATTATTAATGTTATATTCAATATGAAGTTAAATCAACTTAGAAAACATTCGATTAGATAAAAGGAGAGAGTAGTCAAGTCCTCTGAATTCACAGAATTTCCTCAAGGAAATTATTCCTCTCAAGTACTCGAGGTTATGGAATATGTCTTCACAGGATAAAATGACTCACGACAAACAAATAGCGGTACCTCAAATTTGTTGTCCAGCGAACCACTCAATGACTTGTAATCACACTTGAATTTTTCGAAACAACATTTTTTCCTTTTGAAACTTATCTTAAACCTTTCTACCAAAAGTTCTTTTTTTTCTCTTCAAATTCTACCAACATCTGAGAAGGATTCAGATTTTATAGCTAATAGAATGGTATAATGATTCATGCATAGTAGACGAAAGGTTGCATGAATGTTCATGAATGAAATGAATTCATTCATAGTTGCAACTTTCACATTTTTGCAATACACCAATCTTTATACAATGTGTAGACATTGAAATTTTGTAGGACTTTACAAGATAAGTCTTGTTTAGTCAGGGTTTCTTGGAGGTTACTCTACTCTAAACCCTAATCCATGTCTATATAAAAGGTATTATATTCCCTTGAAAAGACATCTCAAATATCCACAAATTCTTGGGATATTCATAAAAAGATCAAAATCTCAAACATCTTACAAATTCATGGGATATTTATGAAGAGATCAAAATCTTATCCCCAAATTCTTGGATATTCCTAAAGAGATCAAAATCTCAAATATCCCACAAATTCTTGGGATATTCATAAAGAGATCAAAATCTCGAATATCCCCCAAATTCTGGGTATTCACAAAGAGATCAAAATCTCAAATATCCATAGAGAGATCAAAATATGACTTAAGGAGGTCAAAATCATCCTCTGTTCGAGAAATACGCCACTAACGGCCCTCGAATCATGGAGAAATCTTATGAGGGAAGAATCAAGGGCGGAATAGATTTGTACCCACATCGTTTATGAATAAAATTATATTTCTTCATATTTTATTTGTGATTACAATTTATTTTCTATCACATTAAAATTTGTTGAAAACAAACTGGCATGCCTAATGGGACCAAATTTGTCATTCATCTCTTCTTTCATAAATCAAATCTGTAAATTTGAAGGTCACAAAACCGCAAAGGTGAAAGAAAGAGTACTTCAAGTCTCGTCTTGAAGTTTCATCAAGACTACACCATGACAAGTCTTGAAGCAGGGGATATTTGTAGACGTTGAAATTTTGTACGACTTTAGGCTACTCTACCCTAAACCTTAATTTATGTCTATTATATTCTCTTGAAAAGATCTTAAATATCCCACAAATTCTTGGGATATTCATAAAGAGATCAAAATCTCAAATATCTTACAAATTCATGGGGATTTATAAAAAGATCAAAATCTCAAATATCCTCAAATTCTTATATATTCCTAAAGAGATCAAAATCTCAAATATCCAACAAATTCTTGGGATATTCATAAAGAGATCAAAATCCCAAACATTCCCTCAATTCTGGGGTATTGACAAAGAGATCAAAATCTCAAATATCCATAGAGAGATCAAAATATGGCTTAAAGAGGTCAAAATCATCCTCCGTTCGAGAAATACGTCACTAACCGCAGTGACCAAGCCTGGGCGACTATTTACCAAAAACACAAGTCTCTGCAAAGTCGTAAGACCATGTATGGGGGTTGACGCCTGCCCAGTGCCGAAAGGTCAAGGAAATTGGTGACCTGATGACAGGGGAGCCAGCGACCGAAGCCCCGATAAACGACGGTCGTAACTATAACGGCCCCAAGGTAGTAAAATTCCTTGTCAAGTAAGTTCTGACCCCTCGAATCATGGAGAAATCTTATGAGGAAAGAATCAAGGGAGGAACGAATTTGTACCCACATCGTTTATGAATAAAATTATGTTTCTTTATGTTTTATTTATGATTACAATTTATTTTCAATCACATTAAAATTTGTTAAAAACACAATGTACAATTATCCATTCACTCATTATACATAGAACCTAACAAACACTTGTTTAAAATTAAACAAATACACATTCGTCCTATATGGTTTCATACATAGTAATTTTGTGTCCTATGTATACTATGTCACGAAACCCAAAGTTAGGGGCATATATGTCGGCGGGAGCCAAGTTAAATGACATATTTATGTATTTTGCCTGTGTCTCTTTTAATGGAATAGGTGTACCGTGTAGTAGTAATCCGTTCCACCAAATCGTAGTATTGTGGTAAACAAACTCTTCCAAATTCCAAAGACTCCCGTCATAAATTGGACACTAGAAGGGACTACAAGTTCACAACTCTCAACAAATTCTGTTTGTTACTGCCATGGATAGAATTTCAGAGTTACCAACAGAAATCCTTCACCAAATACTCTCTCTTCTTCCTCCTAAAACTGCTGCTCGAACTGCCGTGTTGTCCAAGCCATGGCTAAGAGCATGCTATACGAATCCCTATCTCTATTTTGACGAATCTGATTTTGAAGCACCGCTGCATAATGGTATGGCCATAGACTTTCATGATCAATTCCTAACAATTGTAGATAATACTTTGGTAAGATATTGCCATGAAAATCTACCTATTTCGACTTTTAAGCTTAACATCTCTTTTCCCGATCAAACTGATTGTGAAGGTCTAGTCAATAAATGGTTATATATCATCGCCAATAGAAGGGCTTCAGAAGTCGCACTTCTGGTGCAAAGCAAATACGGAAATTATTCAAGTAGATATAGTTTGATAGCTGCTTCTATATTTTCTATAGCATCCTTGCAGCATTTGGAGATAAATAACTGCAAATTACGGAAACAAAAATCTCTACTTTCTGAAGATGAAATTAAGTGCAGGAACCTAAAAGATCTAACCTTGTGCTCTGTTACTATTACTGAATCAACACTTGACAGTCTAATTTCATGTTGCCCGAAGATTCAGACGATATGGCTCGAATACTGTATCAGCCTCAGTTGCATTCGCCTTCCAAAAGATCTTCCTAACCTTTTGTCTCTCAGTATCTTATTCTGCCCAATTACGGAAGTTCATATTGGCGATGCGCCTAAAATGCTATCCTTCAAATATGAGAGCGGAGTTCATTCATATGATGAAACATGTCTGCGTATGTTAACAATTGGTACTTGTCAGAATCTCAGAAGGATAGAATTTGTGGAGACTGAAATTGATGATACTCTTCTCTTCAAGCTTATACCAAAACTACATTGCATAAAGGAGTTGATCTTACACTACTGTAAGTACTTGAATAAGATAAAGATCTCAAGTTCAACGCTCGAGGTTTGTAGCATAGAATGTTGTGAGAACTTAGTGCAAGCCACTTTTGATGTGCCCAAGTTACTCTCCTTAGTCGTCACACCAAATTCGAACTTCTATATGCACAAACTACCTTGTTTATCTTTTGAAAGTGCTTCAAGCCAATGCAGAATTTCCATAAATGATGTCGATCTACTGTATGATCCCCAGGAGTTCATTGACTTACGGAGATCTCTAGTTGAGTTGAATGGTAAAGTTGTAGACTTGACATTGCGGAGTATCTCTATAGGCTTGAGACTAGCAAGTGGAATGGATCATCTTCCCCCACCTCAAGTTGAGAATTTGATATTAACTTACAGTCATTTCTCAGACAAGACATATTCATCTTACTTAAATGACATCTTCTGGATTTGTTGGCCCAAGAATTTAACGCTACATTGTAGCAAAAATTTTAGAAAGTTCCTACGTCAAAAATTGTTGAAGAAGTGCCGATGGAGACCTTCTAAATGTTCATGGATAGAATATTTCACTAATGCTCAGATAGATTGCTTGAAATCGAGAAGAGACGACTGGATCACTCTCGATTGGAAAATGTTGGCAGCTAACCCTCAAATTATTGAAGAAATCCATACGATTCGCTTCAAGCAAACTCAGAGAAAAGAGATAAAGAAAGAATCATGTATTTTAAGGTAACTTATGATATTTGTCACATTTTTATTTTCCTTTGAACAATCCATCCCTTTTCCTAACAATTAACAGAGTATTATTATTTGTGCAGATGCATTCCGAGATAAATAGTTCATCGATTCGAGCCATTTATATGGCTTGGGATTAGATCTTTATATATAGAAATGTTGTTTTCTTTCATTTTGGTTGTAGACTTTGCTTTGAAGTTTGCAGTTTATATCTATTTAAGCCTATTTGCATATTCTCCATTGGACCTCCAATTAGATGATTCTTTATATCTACTGAAGTTTTCATGGACAGATTTACCTGTTAACAAATACTTACACCATCATAAGTGGATAGTTGCATAAGCAATAGGCATTTTCATTCATATCCTCTTTTCCATCAAAATAATGAAGTAATCAAATCAAAGTATAGATGAGACAGATATTTGAAGCCAGAAACTGGGAGAGACAGAGAGAAGTCTAACAGGAAGATGGTAATGACCAATTGACACCAATCTTTCTCATTAAACTTCCTGGCAAAAAGTGTGTTGACTTTAGAGGAACTATCTTATTGAATGAAGACATTTTCAACTTTCCTGGAAAATTGAAAACAATTGAAGGCAATATATATATATGTGGATGACAAATTTTTGAAAAAGGATGTTGGTGTTTGGACTTTGGAGCAGTAATTCTATTCAATTGAGCATAGTAATCGAGTATATAAGAATACTGTTGAATATAATGTATTTGTAATATAATGTTGAAATAAGTAATGTTTGTATTAATTATGTTGAGATTATTTCTTATGCAATGTTATTTGGTTTTGTGTACTAAAAATAACACACGCACATATATACCATCCACAGAGAAAAAGATGTGAAAAAAGTTTTGAAGGACAATTATGTTTTTAACATGTATATGCAAAAAATCCTTTGTGTTACCAATAAATTAGGGGTGTCATGGACCAGGTTAGTTCGAATTTTTTATATATCAAACCAAACCTTTTGTGTCGGGTTTTTAAGCATAAAAATCAAACCAAACCAATAAAACTCGGGTTTTTCAACCTCGGGTTAGTTTGGGTTTTCCGATTTTTTCGAGTTTTTTTTTTTAATTTTCCTAGATTTTTGGACTTTTTTCAAAATTCTTGTGTTCTCGAAGTTTTTGATTAAGTATTTATAAAAACATATAATTAACTTATGATTCAAATATTTCTTTAATCCTACCAAAAATACAAATATCTAAGATTCTTTTTAAGAAAAGCACAAAATATGATATTAATGAAGAATATTCAACGAAAAAATAATAATGAGATGGCATTAAATAAATATTATAAATAAAAGTCATAATGAAGATGATTATGATTTTAAAGTACTAAATCATGCTAAAATAAGTCATAATAAAAATATCATAACTTTAAACTATTAAATCATGCTAAAATAAATGTAATAAATACTTAATAATTACATGAGTTGCTAAAATAAGTGTAATAAATACTTAATAATTACATGAGTAAACATTAAAGAAAAACTAAAATTAGGTTATGTGTTTTGATTACAATGTAAAACCAAAGAACAAATATTCATTATTATTGTCCTTCTTAGTGCTAGATTATTTTTTTAGCTAGTATTAGAATTGATTTGATTTTTTTATTTGAGCTTTAGAGAATTAGAGTTACTAATATGGAAAACTTGCCTAAATATACCATATTTAAAAATTAATTACCATTTAGAGCTATATAAACTGATCTTAATACATATATAATTCACTTTAAATATATAATTTAGATTTATTATCAAAATAAGTTTAATACATTTTAAACGCTTACAGTACATCTATGTTGCATGCAAATTCATATTTATACATAGTATAATACATCTATATTACATGCATAATTAGTTTTTAACACATAATGCATTTTCTTTTTACCCAAATAAATATAATATATATATATATATAATTCACTTAAAATACATAATACAATTGCTATAAATGATAAATATTTTCTAAATATGGTATACCTAGATAATGAATAAAAATATATATTTAAAAATAGTAAATGTTTTACAAAAAGGAAACTCAAAAAGGTAATTATCTCTATTGATATCTATGGACTATAGCCTTTATTAATTTTAAAAGGATAATATATGTATATAATAATATCGGGTTGGTTTTTTAAAGTTAAAATCAAACCAATCCAAATATAGTCGGGTTTTTCTTTTCATGCCAAATCAAGTCAAATCAAACCACTAGTCGAGTTTTTTTCGAGTTTACTTGATTTGCAATTTGATTTGATTCTCGATTTGGTTTTGTTCACTCCTAACCAATATCATGGATTTAATTCTATGCATTAGTTATGTAATAAAGTGTTAGATATATATGAAGTAAAAAAGAATATACCAGCACTAGTAACGCAAAAAATTAATGCATACATTATTTTTTTCTAATGTTATCTACCAAATGAGTCCCAAGTGAATTAAAAATTAGGGAGGAAGTAGATATATATTTATTTATTTATAAAAAAAAAATTGTGGCTTGAATTATTCAACTGAGCCTCTTCTTCTTCCCAAAAGTCAAGTGCTTCCAAATAGTGACGGCGGGGAATTACAAGGTAATTTATGTTAACATCATCTTCTTCTACTCTTTAGTTCTTCTAATTTAGTCAAATTATATAAGAAATAAGTTATTTATGTATTAATTTCCATACAATTATACGAGATTCAGTAGATAAATCGGAAATAAGATATTCATCAATATAATTAGTACGATATTTAAGTTATTCATGTATTAATTTCCATACAATTATACGAGGTTCAGTAGATAAATAGGAAATAAGATATTCATCAATATAATTAATACGATATTTGATTGACAATTTAAAAAATCATCTAATATTATAAGTAATGCGAAAATCTATATATAGGATAAAATGTGTAATAATTAATACATATAAATAACTAAATCATGCATAACTAACACTTCCATAAAATAATAGGTAGATTTACTCATAACTAGTTGTTATATTACCAATGGCGGAGTCAGCTTATGTGCAGGGGTTCAGATGAACCCCTTCGACAGAAAACTATACGATTTATACCTAAATAAAATTATATTTTATATATATTGTAGATGTTGAGTTTTCTTTGGTTAGTCCGTGTTACTTCTTCAGATTTTGAAACACTACCCCCTTAATAAATATTTTGGCTTCACCACTAAAAATTATTAGTACTAACATAATTTTAACTAGCTACCAAATGGTCTTAGTTATCTATTGTGTACATATTTACATGTGGAATTTGGAGCAATGAAAATATAATGTACAAGTTGACTGGTTCAATACCAATAATTCTACTTTATTCTATTGGAGTAAAGTAGTGTCCATCTTCCTGGAAACTTTTTTTATTTGTCTCATATATAATCAATTTATCTCTTATAATAACTACAATCTACCACACAATTATTATCATTTTTCTCAAATTTCAACGAATTAATTGAATCTATGGAATCATCTTATTCTTCTGCGAGTAATTCACAGTATTGTCCTCGATGGAAGTACGATGTCTTTCTAAATTTTAGAGGTGAAGATACTAGAAATACATTTACAGGTCACTTGTATGAAGGTTTGAAGAACAGGGGAATATTAGCCTTTCATGATGATAGAAGGCTAGAGCATGGCGATTCGATTCCAGAAGAACTCTTGAAAGCTATCAAAGAGTCTCAAGTCGCTCTTATTGTTTTCTCAAAGAATTATGCTACATCGAGGTGGTGTTTGAATGAACTAGTAAGGATCATGGAATGCAAAAAGGAAGAAAATGGACAATTAGTCATCCCAATTTTCTATAATGTGGATCCATCACATGTTAGAAACCAAATTATGAGCTTTGCTGAAGCATTTGCCAAACACGAATCGAAGTGTAATTTTTTTTCGAATTCGAATTTGAAAAAAGTCAGAAAATGCTCCCAGGCACTAGTCCCCAAAAACTTTCTCTCTCCTAACGGAGGAGGGCTAAACATCCCCTCTCCGGTGGCCTCTGCTGCCGGAGTTCAGCTCTTCTACTAGTTTTCTTTCTTTCTCATTACCTTCCACCCCACTCTCAGCACTTTCAACCTGCAACCCTTTCCAGGTCACGTTTTCTCACCTTTGGGCAGGCGGCATGGGGGAGAGTAGAATCTATTTTGCGATGGGTTTCAAGTCATATGACATCACAAAGCTTACCGGAAGATCAGAAACCTGGTTCGAATGGGTGGAAAGAAGCCGAAGCCTGATGCGTAGAACCATGCTTAACAAGAAGACTATGGAATGGATAGTTTTCGTTTTGCGTGAAGCATCGAGAGACAATGGAACGTATACAAGAAGATGGAAGCTACATGAGCAGTTTGCGGACTTCTTCTGCGCGAGGAAGCACAATAAGTTCGGAAGATTCATTAGTATTGTTGCGGTGCAAGGGGGAAACAGATCCGTAATTATTGTCCCGGAATGCCCTTTAAATAAGGGATGGGGGGAAGTCGCATTAAAGATAGCCAACTTCATTAAAGAGGCTAAGAGGACTGACTACACTGAAAGAACCAGGACAACAGACCCAAATTATCCATTGTTGACACCCAATTTTGACCGACCTATAACATATTTTACGTTGTCGTTTGATTAAATGGGTATTTTTAAAACTTTGAGTTTATTTTCAATTTTTATCGGGTGTCCCCGAACGCCTTATAAAATTCTCGAGTTTCAAAAAAAAATGATAAAATAAAATAAAATAATATATTAACATATATCCGTTAATTATCTTATCAATTTTACAATCACCGTTATGATTATTGTCATTCTTGGTGATTATTATTATTATTATTATTATTATTATTATTATTATTATTATTATTATTATTATTATTATTATTATTAGCATCTTTATTGTCATTAATTTGATTTAGAAAAATTGTCAAACCGTGATAGTAATATTTGTTATGTACTATTACTAATTATTTTTTATCTCTTAAAACACGTAATATTACCAATTTGTAGCAACCTTAGCACGTCCAAATATTTTTATATATATTAAGTATTGTCGTTGAATAAAAAATATTATTTCAAAATAATATACTTCCTAATTATTAATTAGATGACAACTAATTCAATTTTTTAGCTCATTTTGTTCAATACATTTAAGTTTTAGCCAATTCTTTGAAGATTATTTCAATTATAGCTATCCTTTTTCAAATTTTTCACTTTTAGCCCAAATTTAATCAAATTCGTGGCTAATTTTCAAACTCCTACAGTGTTAGGCTAAAAGTTAAATCCGGGTACCCATTTATCCGACCCGGATCCGACCCACTTTCCATTTTTTTTAAAACCCCAAAACCCTAATTTCCTATTCATTTTTCCATTCCCTCTCCACACCCTAGCCGCCCCACCAAACTCCCTCTCCCTTTCCGTCGCCTCCCTCTTCCACCACCAAACTCTCTCTCCCTTTCCGTCTCTCTCTCTCCCTCACCATCTCTTCTCCTCCACCGCAACACTGCCACCACCACTGCCGCCTCTCCTCTTTCCAGCCGCCCTTGCTCTCCCTCTCCCCACTGCCGCGGCGCCTCGACGGCGCCGCCCCCCTTTTTCTCTCCTCTCAACCCCAAAACCGACCCCGGTGGCCATCAAACACCCCATTCCCAAGCAAAGCAGGGTACCGACGTGTCGCCGGAAAATCCGTGCAACCGGAATACTTGCGAGGGACCAAACCAGCCGAAATATTGAGGGAAGTATCTCGTTTGTTGTTTTCCTGCTTTGATTTTTTAGTTAGTTACGGGATTTCATGCTCCGTTGTGATTAAAAATGTCAAACTGTGTGGTTGTTAACTCAGTCTCTTCTCTCCAATTTTTCTTTTAAATTAACTAATTGATTAGGCTGATTAGCTGAAATTTGTGAAATATCTTGAGATTAAGTTTCCTTTTGGAGTATATGACTGTTATTGGGACTGATTATGGGACTGATTAGGATCCTGATTGGGTGGTTATCTTAAGTTTGGCAAGCTATCTTCAATTTTGGCATAATTGATCCAGAATTTCTTATTTACGGAAGCTGTTCGGACTGATTACACGGATTGTTATTTCCATAATAGAAAATATTTTTCTTTAATTCTGTATTTGACTGAGTAGCATGGTAAGAATATTTTCCTGATTTCTCTAGGGCCTATTTTTGGGACTAGTCATGACCATATTTTACTCCATGTATTTTTGGTACGTGTTCCTTTATGGAAACATGAATTATACTGATTGATTGACCTACCTTTTATTCTTTTTCTGCTTCACTATATAAACAAGCCTTACACTGAAAAGAAAACATCAGACAGTTTAGTTTTCTCTGCAAGCAAAAAAAATTAAAGAAATCATACATCCCAAACAAGAATTTCTTTTCAACCCCCCTCCCTTTTCCGTGAAGAAGTTGGTTGTTCTCGGAGTTCTTCAGAATCCTCCTATTTATCTGTAACTGTGAGTTTTCTTTTTACTCATTATTCTTTTTTTTTTATGATTGTGCAGCCATTTTCAGGGGGGGAGAATAGATAGAGCTTGAAGATCCGTTGATCCCTTTATTCTTCTGTTTATCTCTATTTTTTTTATTTAAATTGTATTTTTAATTCCTTCCCAAAGCATGTAATAGTAATCGTAGAATGGGGATATAGTAAAAGAGGGGGAGGGGAACTACGTGCTAACCGCTTTTCTTTATTTTTGTTTAACTAATGGTCACATAGGCAAACTCAAACTAGAAAAAAATAATAATGAAGCAAGCAATTTGCCTAACCACCTTTGTTGTTTGTCTTGAATAATAATAATAAATAAGTAAAATCAAATTATAGACGCCACGCTTAGTTCCTCTTCTTCTTTAATATTTGGTCTTGTTCATGATAAGTTTAGGTTTTGTTTTGTTATGAGTAGAAATCTTGTTTAATATTTACTTGGTTTAAAATCATATTTAAAGCTTATTTAGAAAATCATGTTTAAGTTGATGTTTAGAAGATAATGTTTAAGGTTATTTAATTAGAAAACGTGTTTAGGATTCACTTGATTTAAAAATTATTTAAAATTTATGTGATATACTTGGAAAATTATGTTTAGGTTTATGTTTAAAAATCACGTTTAATGTTTATATGATTCACTTGGAAAACCATATTTAAGTTAATGTTTAGAAAATCATGTTCAGGCTTAATAATTTTTTTTCATTAGAAGCATACCTACATGATTTGATTTATTTATATAGTTTAATCATTTCCTTTTGAATTTATGTTAAAAAATTAGGATTTTAAAGATCTAAGCTTTCAAACAAAATAGTTGTTTAATAAATGACTTACATTTTTAGCATGTCATCTTTCGTTTTGCATTTTGAGGCCTGTATGAAACCCATGTGCTAAAATATTTGTCTTGGTTGTTTCTTTATGACGCGCGTCTAATAGGAAACCTAGATTTTCTTTTGAGTCTAGGACCTCACCCAAATAGAAGTCCAATGCCTCTTGGACAATAGGAGGGACGCTAGGCATCTTTAGGACACGCTAGTATATTTTTTTTAGTCCGTTTTTTAAGCTAATTAATAAATCAACTTAGGAGGAGGGTAGGGGTAGATAGGACTCGGAAATGATGAGTTAAACTCGTGCTCAATAGGACAAACTCCGGTTTTGTCCTTTGGCTTAACTAAGCCATATGACGCCTTCTCCGAAAAGCCGAGTAACTGATCCGAGAATTTAAATAACCCAACCTGTTTAATTATTGTTCATTTATTTACTCGATCACTTAGAATCAATTTAGAGTATTAAAATATGTAATTTGATTTCCTTTTCTTTTATTTTTATATTTGCTGATTTATTTTATCACTTAGAATAAATTTAAGAATCTTTTAAAATATGGACCTTACTTGTTATTTGCAACCCCCACATAAATGCAAGACACGGTCGGGACCCGCCTTTTGCGGACCTCGAAGGGTGCTTAACACCTTCCTTTCGAGGTAATTTGAGCCCTTACCCGATCTCTGGTTTGACCTTTGACCTTAAGCTAGAATGGTGTCCTAATGCACCTCAAATCATTAGGTGGCGACTCTTCCTTTTTTTAAAAATCCCAAAAGAGTCGTTGCCACGACGTCGTCCAGGTTCTCGTTTCTCCGTGAGGAAAAATGGGGCGCGACATCCATATGCCCAGGCGGTACGGACCAGCAAGTGGCAATCAAAAGAGGTATCGGAATCTACCATTCAGCACAACAAAACCGCCATTCTCATCAAAACTGAAGACACAGAGCTGGAGAAAGGATTGCTTTCCAGGTGCATTATTGGAAGTGTCAACCCAGAGTCAAAAGAGAAACCCACTCTCTCAGACATCCGGAGATGGGCTGTGAGTACTTGGAAAATCTCTTTTGGGGTTAATGTGTACGAGATGGCGGGCCAATCCTTCTTGTTCGAATTTCCAAACAGAAATATGGCGGAGCATATTATGCATGGCACTTGGAAGTGGAAACAGGAAGAGTTCACTTTGGAGTGGTGGTCACCACTCGTTGGGTGTTGCACTAAGAGGAGGCCCACGATTTGGATAAGGGCTATAGGTCTACCCTTACATCTGTGGACGGAAAACACTTTTAAGGCCATTGGAGATCAGTGTGGTGGCTGGGTAGAAACAGAGGAGGAGACGGTGTTGAAAAACCACTTAAAATGGGCTAGATTGAAGATAAAAGGGGACGGTGGATCAGTGCCGAGAGAAGTCAAAATAGTGAACAATGATCGTACCTATTTTATCCCGATATGTCCGGAAATGCAAGCGAAGGTGGTGGTGGTGGAGACGATGACAGGGGAGGAAGTAGGAAAACCCATGGGTAATGACCATCAGTTAAAAGGGACTAGCAGTGTCAGCAATGGAAAAGCTCTGACCAAGCACGTGGAGGTGCATGCAAAGAGGTCAGCAGAAGTGGGCTAGGGGTCAAACCAAAACAATGCAAATATTTTCAAAAAGGGTGGGCCGGTTCGGGGCCCAACAAAAGGAAATATTAATAATAATAAGTCTACTTCAAAAGAGTGTGGCCCATTTTTTGAAGAAGCCCACCTGGTAGAAACAAAACAGGTTGTGGAGTCACATGAAAGGGCAGTAGACCCTATGATAACTGAGGTTGAAGCAAATTCCTATGAGATTATCTTTTTCGATAGCGAGACTGGAGTACCAGATGGAGGTCAGGTGGCGGAGACAAACCACACGCACACAGTGGAACACGAAGCACCTGAAGTGAATGAGGTGTATGTTGATGCAGAGACATTCAGCGAAAGGGGAATCGTGAGCAAGGAGAATTACGAGGGCCACAACAGGGAGCACAACAGGCAACTAGTGCCCCGAGACGAGGAGGCGATGTGGAATATTGAAGAAGCTGAACCTCTAAATTATCAGATGATAGAAGAGGAAAGTGATGGGGAGATGGATGCGACCTTATGGGTACATCGGAACATCATCAAGTTGAGTAAGACGTTTGGGGTGCAGTTTGAGGGATGTGAAAAAGAAGCTCTGGCACTGTTTAAAAAGATCGATGACAGAAGACAGATCGTGAAGGAAGTACCAGACAAGGCAAAAAGAAACAATAAATTCAAAGGCGAACAGGAACTAAAAGGACTGGCAACAGAGGTGAAATTCCAGAACAAAGGTGCGAGGAACAGGGGAAGGGGAAAGACTATAGTGATTTGATGAATGTTTCTATAGTCTCGTGGAATGTTAGGGGGTTAAATTGCAGGGAGAGGCGTAGTACTGTTAATAGGATCATCAAAGAATGGAAGGCAGATGTAGTTTGTCTACAGGAAACAAAGTTAGAAGGCAACTGTGGAGAGACAATCAGGCAAGTATGGGATAGCAGAGGAATCAAATATGAGATGTTGGAAGCTAGTGGTACGAGGGGGGGTATTTTGCTGTTGTGGGACAGTAGGAGCTGGGAAGGGAGGGTAGTGGAGATCGGTGCTTATAGTCTGACTTGCTGTTTTAAGTCTACTAACAATGATTTCACCTGGCACATGACGGGGGTGTACGCACCCTCTTGCAACAGGGAGAGACAGGAGGTGTGGTGGGAGTTAGGGGCTGTTAGAGGGCTGTTCTCAGGGCCTTGGGTGGTAGGGGGGACTTCAATATTGTTAGATATGCTTCAGAAAAAAGAAATTGTTCAAGGACATCTGGGTACATGGTAGAATTTGCAGAATTCATAGAAGAAATGGAATTTATTGACCCTCCCCTTGTTGGGGGAAGCTACACTTGGTTGGGGGGACAAAATGGGGGAGCAGCATCAAGAATTGACAGATTGTTATACACTACTGAATGGGGAGAACATTTCAGCAATGTGAGCCAAGAGGTACTGGCTAGAATTTGCTCGGATCATGTCCCTATAGTGCTGAAAAGTGGCAATTGGAACCACACTAAATCCTACTTCAAGTTTGAAAGTTGGTGGCTGGACACAGAAGGTTTTGTGGAAAGGATTAAAGACTGGTGGACATCTTTTGAATATGAGGGTAGCCCTGATTACATCCTAGCCTCCAAATTAAAGGCTTTGAAGATCAAACTGAAAGAATGGAGTAAGAGCTCCTTTTGGAATTTGGAGAAGAGGAAGAAAGAGCTGCTGAGCAATATACAACAATTCGATAGCATTCAACAACACAGAGTTCTGTCCAATAAAGAGACTCTAAGCAAGGCAAAGCTGGTACAAGATTTTGAGGAATGTGCAAAGAGGGAAGAGACTGCCTGGAGGCAGAGATCTAGGATTTTGTGGCTGAAACAAGGGGACAAAAACACAAAGTTTTTCCAGAAATCAGCAAATGCACGTAAAAGGTTCAATCACATCGACAGGCTAGTGGTGGAAGGTCAGGAATTGGAGGATCCTATTGAAATAAAGCTGGAAATAGTAAACTTCTACAAAGATTTATACAAAGAAGGTGAGAGCTGGAGACCTTCTTTCAGCTGGCAACAGGGCCCTTCAATCAATGCAGAGGAGAGGCAACAGCTCCAGGAGCCCTTTAGAGAAGAGGAAGTCTGGATGGGATTAAAAGCATGCGCAGCAGACAAAGCACCAGGTCCTGATGGTTTCATTATGGGATTCTTCATCAAATGCTGGGAGGTGGTAAAAGGAGATCTGATGGCAACACTGGAAAACTTCCATTCCAAGGAGATTTTTGAGAAAAGTCTAAATGCAACTTACATTGTCCTCATTCCGAAAAAGAATGGTGTGAAGGAGCTAAGAGACTTCAGGCCTATTAGCTTAGTGGGGAGTGTCTATAAGCTGATTGCCAAAATACTCACTGAAAGGCTGAAGAAGGTCATCTTTAAACTAGTAGACAAGCAACAGATGGCCTTCTTGAAAGGGAGACAGATCACTGATGCAGTTCTGATAGCAAATGAATGTCTGGATTCAAGGTTGAAGGACAAGGCGCCTGGAGTCATGTGCAAACTGGATATAGAGAAAGCATATGACCATGTAAACTGGAATTTCTTAGTGGAGACACTAAGAAGGAAAGGCTTTGGAGCAAAGTGGATCAGCTGGTTAAAATGGTGTATTAGCACTGTCAGATTTTCAGTATTAATAAACGGCTCACCTGAAGGTTTCTTCTCATCAACCAGAGGATTGAGACAAGGTGACCCCCTCTCACCTTTCTTGTTCATTCTGGTGATGGAGGGCCTAAATGACATGCTGAAAATTGCTCACACAAGCAGGTGGATCAAAGGTTTCAATGTGGCGAGGTCTGGAACCCAGGAGCTGCAAATCACGCATCTACAATATGCAGATGACACTGTGGTCTTTTGTGAGGCTGAAGATAGTCAATTGATGTGTCTGAGAATAATTCTAGTTCTTTTCGAAGCAATTTCAGGGCTCAAGGTTAATTGGAGGAAAAGTCTCATTTTTCCAGTAAATGAGGTTGATGGAATACACAGATTAACAAGAATCCTGGGGGGAGAAGTAGGTAGTCTGCCTACATCATACCTGGGCATGTCATTGGGTAGTAAGTGCAAATCAAAGGAAGTATGGAATGGAGTGATAGAGAAATGTGAGAGAAGATTAGCAAGATGGAAGGCACAGTATCTGTCCAGAGGGGGAAGGTTGATTCTAGTTAACTCAGTATTAGATGCCTTACCTTCTTATTTGATGTCAGTCTTTCCTATGCCAGTACAGGTAGAAGGAAGGATTGATGCTTTAAGGAGGAATTTTTTGTGGCATGGAAAGATGGAAAACAAAGGATATAACCTGGTCAATTGGAAGACAGTCTTACTCCCAAAGAAACAAGGTGGTCTTGGAATAAAGAACCTGAGGATACATAACAGATGCTTATTGATGAAATGGCTCTGGAGATTCACTAAAGAGAAGCAGGCCTTATGGACCAAAGTCATACAAACCAAATATGGAATGATGAGTAGCTGGACAACTAAGGAGGTAACAACACCCTATGGGGTTAGTCTATGGAAATCTATCAGGTTTCTGTGGCCTAGCTTTCTTAGGAGATGTGGTTTCAATGTCAATGATGGTAGAAAGATATTGTTCTGGAGAGATAGCTGGTTAGGTCATGGAAGTCTTAAACAGCTTTTCCCAAGCATTTATTCTCTAAATCAACAACAAAAGGCTACAATACAGGAAGTCTGGAGCAATAATGGATGGAAGCTGACTTTCAGAAGAAGAAGGATGAATGATTGGGAGATAGACAGACTAGCTGAGTTCTATGGAGCAATTCAACTGTTTGGAGGACTAAAAGTAGGAGAGGACACTCTAAGGTGGTTACCAGACAGCAAAGGTAACTTCTCAGTTGGTTCAGCCTATAAAAACTTGATACACTCGAACAACCAGCTCAAATTTCTGCCTTGGAAGCTCATCTGGAAAATTAAAATTCCCTACAAAGTAGTAGTCTTCACTTGGCTAGTGGTTAGAGAAGCAGTACTCACTCAGGAAAATTTGATGAAGAGAGGGGTACAGCTGTGTCCGAGATGTTTTTTTTGTGAACAACAGGCAGAGACAATCAACCATCTGTTTCTCCACTGTAAACTGACAAGGCAACTGTGGAGCCTCTT
This sequence comes from Solanum rostratum, assembly GCA_029948455.1. NCBI lineage: Eukaryota > Viridiplantae > Streptophyta > Magnoliopsida > Solanales > Solanaceae > Solanum > Solanum rostratum. Next base: position 6,161,291 of record CM057053.1, on the reverse strand, counting down.
CATTAGCCTCAGAGGCATAGCTTGGACTATGCCAGGCAAAGCAGAGCAGGCTCTAGTAAGCTGGAATTATGAAGGCAAGGTCAGTTCAGACAAGGCCAGATGGAGAATTGTCCCAGCAGTGATTTGGTGGACAATATGGAAGGAGAGGAATAGGAGATGTTTTGAGAGCATTAGCAGTCCTTTTCATAGGGTTAAACTGAACTGCATTATTTATTTTTGCTACTGGTGCAGTTCCAAGGATGTGAATGACCCAATAGATATAGTAGATATCCTAGGCTCTTTGTAAGTAGAAGTAAGCTGTTTTGAGACAGCTGATGTAAATAGATGATGGATGTATCTGGTTCCAAGCCTTTAGTGCTGATGATTAATATACAAACATGTTACCTTTGTCAAAAAAAAAACGAATCGAAGTGTAAGGATGATTTTGAGGGAATGCAGAAGGTGCAAAGATGGCGGACTGCCCTAACTGAAGCAGCCAATCTCAAAGGATACGACATCTGCCAAAGGTGAGTAATGATAAATATATGCAACAAAAATATCATTATTAACTCTACAATTATGTGTTGATCACAAACAACTTTTATCCTATTGTAGGAATGAATCATTGAGTATTCAACAAGTTGTTGACCAAATTTTGTCCAAATTAGGCAAGACTTGTTTATCTTATTTGCAAGATATTGTGGGAATAAATACTCATTTAGAGAAAGTTAAATCCCTACTAAAGATAGGAATCAATGATGTTCGGATTGTGGGGATTTGGGGCATGGGAGGAATTGGTAAAACGACAATAGCAAGAGCCATTTTTGATACACTCTCATATCAATTTGAAGTTGCCTGTTTCCTTGCTGATGTTAAAGAAAGCAAATGTGGAATGCATTCCTTGCAAAATATCCTTCTCTCGGAACTGTTAAGGGAAAAAGCTAATTACGTGAATAATAAGGAGGACGGAAAGCACATGATAGCTCGTAGACTTCGTTTTAAGAAGGTTTTAGTTGTGCTTGATGACATAGATAACAGTGACCATTTGGAATACCTAGCAGGGAATCCTAATTGGTACGGCAATGGAAGTAGAATTATTGTCACAACTAGAAACAAACATTTAATAGGAAAAAAAGATGTATATCAAGTGACTACACTAGATGACCATCAAGCTATTCAATTGTTCAATCAATATGCTTTCAAGGAAGAAGCTCGAGACGAGTGTTTTGAGGAGTTAACATTTGAGATAGTAAGTCATGCTAAAGGCCTTCCTTTAGCCCTGAAAGTGTGGGCTTCTTTCTTACATAAGAGGGACATAACTGAGTGGAGAAGTGCTATTGACCGAATAAAGAGAAACTCTAGCTCAAAAATTGTTGAAAACCTCAAAATAAGTTATGATGGGTTGGATCTTGAAGAGCAAGAGATATTTCTAGATATTGCATGCTTCTTAAGAGGGAGAAACAAAATCGAGATCATGCAAATTCTTGAGAGTTGTCATTTTGGAGCTGATATCGGATTGCGGGTCCTAATTGACAAATCTCTTGTGTTCATCTCTGAAAGAGATACGGTTGAAATGCATGACTTGATTCAAGAAATGGGTAAATATGTGGTGAAAATGCAAAAGGATTCGGGAGAACCTAGCAGACTATGGGATGCTGAAGATTTCGAAGAAATGATGGTCAACAATACGGTAAGTAGGCAAAACAGTGCAATAATATTCAATTTCCCGTTTTCAGATTCTGAAGACATATAGGACAGTCAATTCCAATTATTGGTATTGTTTCAGTTTCAATTCTTCCTATCATAACACGAAAAACTTTCCTCGAAAAATTTATTGTTAGAAAATAAAATCAATTGCACAAAGTATGGGTCTTAAGGGACATATTTCTTAAGGAACGCCAAACTAACATCGGCGTGGAGATTTTATATAGACATTTGAAGTTATACTTTGTAAGCTAATGATCCTTTTGTCAGGGAACAAAGGCAATGGAAGCAATCTGGCTACAAGAAATTCAAAATCTATGCTTTAGCAAAAAAGCCATGAAAAATATGAAAAGGCTTAGAATATTATACATCGGGAATTTCCATACACATGATGACTCCATTGAGTACCTTCCGAACACCTTGCGATGGTTTGACTGTCGTGGATATCCTTGGGAGTCATTGCCAAAAACTTTTGAACCCAAAAGGCTAGTTCGTCTTGATCTCCAGTGGAGTTTGTTGCGTCATTTATGGACTGGAATAAAGGTACAATGGTTGGATTCATTTCTTTTTCTTTTCTTTTTTTGTCAAATACGTATATAGACCTTTAAAGTTGACAACAACTACCACATTAACATCTTAACTATTCTAGTGACCATAGATACTGTGATACTCCTTTTATTGACATCTGTGTGTCTTTTATGGACCATAAGATCCTTCTGTGTTTCATTTCCAATCCTTGGAAGCACCCTAATTTCTTTATGATACGTAATCGCTGTTCTTGTTTTCTTATCTCATCTTTCCGTGTTCTGACTAACAGCTTTTGCCATCTCTACGAAAGCTAGACCTCAGCAGCTCTGAAAGCTTGATGCAAACACCAGATTTCACGGGAATGCCAAATTTGGAGTACTTGGACCTGACATATTGTATACATCTTGAAGAGGTTCATCAATCCCTAGGAAGTTGCAGAAATCTCATCCAGTTAGATTTGCATCGTTGTGAAAGCCTTAAGAGGTTTCCATATGTTAACATGGAATCTCTTCAATCTCTAGATCTACAATTTTGTGCTAGTTTAGAGAAATTTCCAGTAAGCATCGGAAGAATGAAGCCAGAGTTAGAGATTGACATGCAATTCTCAGGTATAAGAGAACTAGAATCATCCATTCAGTACCTAACTCGTGTTACCAAGCTAAATTTGAGCTGTTTAAAAGAACTTGTAGCTCTTCCAAGCAGCATTGGTATGTTGAAAAGTTTGATTAGTCTATATGCATGGGATTGCTCGAAACTTGAAATCTTGCCAGAAGAGATAATGGATTTAGAGAACTTGGAGATTCTTGATCTCAGCTATACTCTCATTTCACGACCTCCGTCTTCCATTATCTACTTGAACAAGCTTAAGTTCTTGACTTTTAAAAAACAAAAATCAGAAGATGGAGTGTTCTTTGTGTTCCCTCGGGTGAATGCAGGATTACGCTCATTGGAAGATCTGAATCTCGGTTACTGCAATCTAATAGATGGAGGACTTCCGGAAGACATTGGAAATTTATCCTCTTTGAAATTGTTGAATCTCAGGGGAAATAATATTGAGCATTTGCCTCGAAGCATAGCCCAACTTGGTGCTCTTCAATCGTTGGACTTAAAAGAGTGCAAGAGGCTCAAAGATTTGCCAGGTTTCATGGGGATGTCAAACTTGGACACTTTGAATCTGTCATATTGTGTGAATCTTGAAGAGATTCATCATTCCCTGGGTTTTCTCAAAAAGCTGTGTACATTAAAATTGACTAATTGTAAACGGCTTAAGAGGTTTCCAGCTCTATGCATCGATTCCCTTGAATATCTGGATATGAGGTGGTGCTCTAGTTTAGAAAATTATCCAAAAATTATCGGAAGCATGAAAGTGGAGTCAAAAATTCACATGCTAGACAGTGTGATGAGGGATCTAAATTCTATGTATATTTCATTTCCACGTTCCTTGTCTCAGAATATCGTTTCCTTGCAGCATGACATCTCTGATTCAGGTTCCTTGTCTAAGAGTGCTAATCATTGTGCATCCTGGGAAGAAGATCCTAAATTAGTTCCTCCATCAATTTATTCCCTTATATGATGATGGGATGTCGTGGATGATCCAGAAAGTTTATGAGAAAGATTGGTGTCAATTGGTCGCTAGCATCGACTTCTCTCTATCTCTCCCAGTTTCTGGCTTTAAATATCTGTCTCATCTATACTTTGATTTGATTACTTCATTATTTTGATGGAAAAGAGGACATTAAAGAAAATGCTATTGCTTATGCAACTATTCACTTATGATGGTGTAAGTATTTGTTAACAGGTAAATAACTTCAATAGATATAAAGAATCATCTATTAGTACTTTTTCTTAATAAGTCATCAAAAATAGCAAATCGAATCAATTTGAGACCATACCAACAGCATAACATTAAAGGCCCAATGGAGAAAATGAAAATAAGCTTAAATGGACATAAACGGCCAATATCAAAGCAAGTCTACAAACAAGATGAAAGAAAACAACATTTCTATATATAAAGATCTAATCCCAAGCCATATAAATCGCTCGCATCGATGAACTATTTATCTCAGAATGCATCTGCACAAACAATAATACTCTATTAATTGTTAGGAAAAAGGATGGATTGTTCAAAGGAAAATAAAAATGTGACAAATATCGTACAATTTTACATAATGAAAAGTTACCTTAAAATACATGATTCTTTCTTTACCTCTTTTCTCTGAGTTTGCTTGAAGCGAATCGTACAGATTTCTTCAATAATATGAAGGTTAGCTGCCAACATTCTCCAATCAAGAGTGATCCAGTCGTCTCCTCCCGATTTCAAGCAATCTATCTGAGCATTAGTGAAATATTCTTTCCATGAACATTTAGAAGGTCTCCATCGGCACTTCTTCAACAATTTTTGACGTAGGAACTTTCTAAAATTTTTGCTACAATGTAGCGTTAAATTCTTGGGCCAACAAATCCAGAAGATGTCATTTAAGTAAGATGAATATGTCTTGTCTGAGAAATGACTGTAAATTAGTATCAAATTCTCAACTTAAGGTGGGGGAAGATGATCCATTCCACTTGCTGCTCTCAAGCCTATAGAGATACTCCGCAATGTCAAGTCTACAACTTTATCATTCAACTCAACTAGAGATCTCCGTAAGTCAATGAACTCCTCGGCATCATATAGTAGATCGACATCATTTATGGAAATTTTGCATTGGCTTGAAGCACTTTCAAAAGATAAACAAGGTAGTTTGTGCATATAGAAGTTCGAACTTGGTGTGACGACTAAGGAGAGTAACTTGGGCACATCAAAAGTGGCTTGCACTAAGTTCTCACAACATTCTATGCTACAAACCTCGAGCGTTGAACTTGAGATCTTTATCTTATTCAAGTACTTACAGTAGTGTAAGATCAACTCCTTTATGCAATGTAGTTTTGGTATAAGCTTGAAGAGAAGAGTATCATCAATTTCAGTCTCCACAAATTCTATCCTTCTGAGATTCTGACAAGTACCAATTTTTAACATACGCAGACATATTTTATCAGATGAATTCACTCCGTTCACATATTTGAAGGATAGCATTTTAGGCGCATCGCCAATATGAACTTCCGTAATTGGGCAGAATAAGATGCTGAGAGACAAAAGGTTAGGAAGATCTTTTGGAAGGCGAATGCAACTGAGGCTGATACAGTATTCGAGCCATATCGTCTGAATCTTCGGGCAACATGAAATTAGACTGTCAAGTGCTGATTCAGTAACAGTAACATAGCACAAGGTTAGATCTTTTAGGTTCTTGCACTTAATTTTAGACTGTCAAGTGCTGATTCAGTAACAGCATTGATTTTGTTGAATAAATGTGCATCTACCCCAATAAGGGATCAGGTCCCTCGGAACACTATAAGCAGAAACTAAAAGAAGGTAAACAGCAAGAGACAAACACGCAAGGATTTAACGTGGAAAAACTCCTTGCTCAAGGGAGGAACAATCACGACCTGTCCAAACAGGATTTTCCAAAATCCACTAATGAATGAGCAAAGTAAAGAAATACAATATATACGGTTTATTTTCCTCAATTTCTCACTATTCCTACTTGCAACCTAGTTACAAGCACTGAGCAGCAACAACTCCAACTAGTCTACATTCTCACCACCTTGACGAAGTTAGACTACACCACCACTACACCTTAAGGCTACACCGAGCCAACAAGGTGAACATCTCTTAAGAAGATAAGCAAAACAATGACCACGTTCCTTTATAGATTAGGAGTGATCTTACAGCTTACAACCAAACACAGCAACTAAGAAACAAGGAAACTACAAAAGCCTTCTATCAGGTCCTCTGAACGCAGCAGCTATATCTTCACACTAGGAACCAAGAGAAAGCTTTTGGAGAACAAGAATATTCAGTTGTAAGATTTTTCCAAAAGCTATTTTTGTTCCTTGGACAATCTCCTTTTATATTGCACAAGATGCATCATATGTACAAATGAAGGTGACATGCATTTCACCAACCACGGCAGCTTTAACAGCTGTAACAGTTGTATCCCATATGCAAACACTACCCTTTGATATGATAGGCAACTTGGTCTTCGAGTCAGTTTGTTAATCATCAAAACATTCACTTAACAGATTTATCTCCAACTGCTGCAAGGATTCTATAGTAAATATAGAATCAGCGAACAAACTATATCTGTTTGAATAATTTCCAGATCTGCTTTTCACCAAAAGTGCAACATGTGAAGTTCTCTGCTATGATATGTAACCATTTATTGATTTAATACAACTTTCCAAATGATTGTTTCAACATTAAGTCTGCTTACAGGTATATTGCTAATCAATCAACTCCTTAATGAAAGGAAAATTTTACTGAACAACAATTGCAAAATCTTCCATGACATAAAAATGAAAGAACCCTGTAGACAGCTCTCTCTGTTAAGTTCAACTGGTCCTGTATACATACATCTTCACGACTTTGCCGATTCTGACTCTTTGTTTTGACAACAATGCATCATCAAGCTTGTGATCTACAAATTTCCTTTCATAGAGTGAATTGCTTCCTCTTTGGTTAATCTCTAATCATATTACATTCGATTGAGCTCATTGTCAATAGAACTAATGAGTTTCAATGTTAAGCACTCAAAATTTTCATATTCAACTATAGATACATAAACTCGGAGACTCCTGACAAAACACCGTATAAAATTAATAAAACACAACCATACACCGTATAAAATTAATACATGAATAACTTTTATACAACATTTGAAACCTACCAACCAACATGGTATAAGATATGTTGCATGTTATACCTAATACAAAATTTCTACCAAACATGGTAAAAACTAATGCAACTTTTTATACAGTAACCAAACGACCCCTAACTATTCTAATACATAAATTGGATCATAATTTTGGCTTCAAATTTTAACTTTGACCTTTTAATATTGCATAAGTAGGCACTTAACTATCCAAAGCTTCAACAAAAGTTAAAGTGTCTACTTGTACACTATGAAAATTAAAAATCAAAGTTAAAATTTGAAGCGAAGTTTAGGGTTAAAATTCATGACGACTACTATCAATACCTCAAGCAGGGCCAGCCAATGTGGAAGGCATGAAGGGAGTTGTAAGCAGAAGGGTCACACTGAAGCTCTTCACCTTCTTCCAATTTGTCTACCCCTGGTTGCCATACTTTTGCTGCCACTGATGGTTCTAAATTCGACGATCCGTCACCTTTCTTTAATATTCAAATTTCAGATTTTATTTCATTTGACAAAATTGATACTCCCTCCGATATAAAATCGTTGTCAGGTTTTTCTTTCCGAGAGTCAAACTACACCAACTTTGATCAAAACACTAAGATACATTTTTCTCTCCATATTGATGTCCAAAGAATCACGAATTATAGTTCTTTTTATAATAATTTTAAAATATCAAATTAATTTAAAACAAAATAAGGCAACTAAGCAAACATATACTACTTAATTGTTTATCATAACTACAGTTTTGAATAGTTACCACTCGCCACTATTGTTTATCCGAGTTGCTAGGGGCTATTTTTGAATTTGTATATTGACAACGAATCATATAAACGAATTTGTATATTGATAACGAATTAAGCGAATTGTAGGATTTGTATATTGGTAACGAATTAAGCGAATTATACAAATGGCTTCGTATATTGATTATAACTAGAGGTGGTTTCAACCCATACTTAAGAGAAAAGTCCAATAGGGGAGCTGTTTGTGGACCTAAGAGGGAGCCCCTTGTTGGGGTCATGAAAAGAATCTCTCTGCGCTCCTGTTAGATGCCGCTTGCCCCTTTCCACTCCCTCACCTCTGGGACAGACAGTTTCACTCAAAGCTGCTGGAACGAGAGCTCTTTTATCTCCGATTCTTTTTTGCCGAACTACCTTTCCTAAAAGAATAGCGGAACCGAGACTTCTTCATCTGAGCGTACTTCCATCAGCAGTGCAGTTGAAAAGTAGAGTCGGTAAGTTAGTTGTTGATGAATTAGACTTGTCCCCCAAATCTATTTGGCTAAATTGATTGCAGTTGCTGCCAAAGTGACAAAAGCAACTTTCAAATCAATTACCTCTTCTCACCCTGATATTGGTAGTGTCTTAGAAATCCTAGAGTAATCAACCAATCTCTTTGCCATGTTTCCATACATTCCCCTTGGAATTGGGAATGCATTGGGAACCGACTTGGAAAAGCACGCCTTTGTTAGACGCTTTCGTTCGTCGGCACGGTTTAACCATTGATGATAAGGTCGACAAGGCGTCGGCCAAGTATGCTAACGATTGCAATATCTTTGTTGATCTAAAGCATGAATTGGCGGCCTTCATCTGGAATATAAAGAAAATTCATTCATTTTCAAATGTGTTCTTTTCGCCTGGTATGCTCTGGTGTCCTCGGGTGTTTTATCCTTTGGACTATAAGGGTACTACCAAGATGGCTCATCTCTCCTTGGAATACTTTGAGAGATATGTGGGCCCTTGATTTAGTTCCCTTTTGGGACCTTACAAGAAGTTCCTCCAATATAAGTTCCTGAATAGTGAATACAAAGATGAATCTTGAATTTATATCAGTGGATTCAAAATAAAGAAAATTATATATATAAAATAATGGTCAAAAAGGTATTTAAGGTATTTTTTTTAATGAGTTCTCTATTAAAATTAATCGGGTAGAGTTGTTTGTATTTTCTACACGAACTATCAATAACTATTTATCACATGCAAATAATCAAAGAAATTAATTGAAATTTTTAAAAAAAAATAACAGATAATGATTAAAAATACGACTAAACTATCACCTTTTTGCAAGTTGTTTATCTATATTATCACTAATTATTTATCAAAACATGCCTCCAAATTAATGAATTAGTTATCGCATGGACAAAAGTTTATAGGTAAATTAAATTGTCACATATTTTTTGACAATTATATTCAAATATTTTATCTAGTTCACGGTTAATTCGCACTTGGCAGATTCATTCCCCCAGAAAAATGGTATTATGTTCCTACCTCTATTTTTTGGTACATCCGAAAGGGAAGAAATAATAGAATTTCTACTCCAAACCATGTTTATTTGTTTGTTTTTGGTTTAATCAGGCCCCTTTATTCAAACCCTTTTTTTCAGACTCGGGGTTTTACCATAGCTTTTTCCATAATACATGAGCAGCCATGCTATAAGTTTACATCTTTGAATGAATATGCAGCTTCGTCTTCATACCTCAAATTACGTCGTCATACTTTATCAAAAGCAATGAACTAGAATTGACTATCAAATTACACTTGCAACTTCATTGTCCAAACACGTTTACAACTAAATAGTGATCGACAACTGCACAGTTAACCATAAAAAAAATAAAAAAACAAAAAAACTCCTTTTCGTGTATCTACACTCGATACACTTCATTTCAAAAATGAAGAAACACCTCACTTCAAAAAACTCGAACAAAAAGGTGCACAACACATTCAGATAACAAAACCCCAACGTGTATAGTGACATAAGTATTATCCAAAAACTAAAAATTGAAAAAAGGATGCATCTCATAAAAAGTACTCATAATTGATGTAAAAATCCAAGTGCAATCGGCAAAACTTTGATCCCAACATAAGCACATGCTTGCACCGCCATTGGAAGATTTATAAATCTCCAAAAGGCAGGACAACAAAATTCAAATGCAAACAATACAAAAATAACCTAACAAACTTTTTGCAAGTGTCCAAATTCCGCATTCTAAAGAGAAACATAAAAAACATAAAAGGAATTGCCATGTAAATGATTTATCTCTTCTTGGAGACACCAACAGTCTTCCCCCTGCGGCCAGTGGTCTTTGTGTGCTGACCACGGACACGGAGGCCCCAGTAGTGACGCAAACCACGATGATTCCTGTCAACAACAGACATGATAAATATAAGACGAAGGCAAAATGCTTTAACTTGCTGAGTGACTATTTGTATAGTGAAGATGTTAGTAGCAAAAGCACGGCCTGATAACACACCTGATCTTCTTCAGACGTTCCAGGTCATCCCTTAGTTTCATGTCAAGGGCATTAGATGTAACTTGAGAAAATTTGCCATCCTTGTAATCCTTCTGTCTGTTCAAAAACCAATCTGGGATTTTGAATTGGCGAGGATTAGCCACAACCACCATCAAGCTGTCAAGCTCTGCAGCAGTAAGCTCACCAGCCCTACAGAAGACAGCAGATAAGCAAATTTAGATAACCTTACAACAAGGCTATAATATAGAGCTGGAAAAAGAGCACACAGAAACTTAATGCAACACTTACGGCTATGTAATCACTTAGTCATGCCCACTATATAAACTACAAATAAAATAACTATAACTTTTACAAGTTTATATTCTTTCTCGTTAGAGCACCAAAAACACAGATCATGCTAACTGAAAATTTATGTGGCAAAGAGTAGCACCAGATCCATGCACCAACATACAACTATCTTTATAGGAATACGGAAACTATCCTTTCTATAGATGAAGCAAATTAGTTGACAGTAATTTGTCAATCAAGTGAACACATTTATTAAAGACGCAAATGAAGAAAAATAAAAATATGGACACTTTATTGAAGAGATGCAAATAAGGAAAAATAAAAATATACATTCTGCTGCATAAAATGAAAGAACAGCAATATCAATTATATGAAACAACCGACTGAAAAAACCACAATCAAGTAAAATATGTCAAATCAAAGCAACAAAAAGTACATGACGTTTTCGAGGCAAAAGGACACTTTAAGTTTAAATTTTAGGTGCAATCAAGAGTATGTCTGGATTGGGCTTATTTTAAGTGCATTTAAGCTAAAATATTTTAAGTGTGTTTAAGCTAAAATAGCTTTAAAACACTTTTGTAGTGTTTGGGCAAAACAAAAAAAGTGTTTTTAAGCCAAAAAACAAAAATAAGTAATAAGCTAGGAAACATATAACTTTCGGCTTATAAGCTTAAACCTATAAGACCACCCAAACAGGTTCTAAGATAAGTTTGTAACCCAGAATAAATAAGGAATTTAATGGAGTAGCAGATATCTTTCCTAATAACATCTTCATACCAATTGATATATTATATTTGACGCAAGCCTTTAACTCCTTGGTGCATGCACTATCGTGCAGCTTAAGCACAATGAAACATCCAACCAAGCTACTTCAATAACATCAGTGAACCCGTTCACCAAAAGAATTGACTGTCATCTACATTGATGATAGCTCTCTATTCAAAAACCTCAACAGTAGTAGCCAAGTATTTCATATTCACAAATACAAAATTATAGACCTCCACAAATGAGTCACCCTTTTAGGCATCCCCCTCTGAGATAGCAAAACGAACCACCCACCATAGACCAACGTCTCAGTCACATTCATATTGTGCCCACCATTTCTATTTTTGTTCATCATAACGAAATTGAAGATTCCATATTCTATCTGTTTACTTTGGTTAAAATATACTAACAGTCTAAACCAGTATAACCAAAAAACCCCAATATCTATACTAACAACAATTAATCCCTCAGTAACTTCCTTGTCTCTCCCACTGTAGTCTATAAATCACAGCTTCATTTTTCTGATTTTTATTTATAACTGTAGCCTCGACTAATTCCATGAGATATTTGTCACCTCTCAACAGCTACAGATACTAGGTAACTATGCCATCAAGGCTTGGACACGGATGTGAAAAAATCGCCTACTATTAATGTTTGGGCTAGAATTTGAACATAAGATCTCATGGTTCTCAACAATGCCTTGATCTTATACTAGTTGGAGTTATTATTAAATTAACTATTTTTAGCTATTATAACTTCAAGTGAATTAACTACGTATATACAATTAGGATTGAATTATTTTTTCTACCTTTCTTCTGGAGGTGTAACACTTGTTCCAAATAAAAAATTAAAATCAAACATGTTTGCCAATGAATTCCAGAGTTAAACTAATACATTTATTCTTTTTTAGTGGAGCACTCACATTCTAGAAATCCTAGATTCGACTCTGTCTACAAATACATCAACAACCATACAATAACTGCAGAAAAAAGCGTTAACAAGCTGGATCTAAATAAACAATAACGATAATATGCTTGAAACAACGAGAAGGAAATTGACCTCTTGTTCATATCGATATCGGCTTTTTTGCAGGCAATGTTAGCAAAACGGCGACCGATACCTTTGATAGAGGTCATAGCGAACATAATCTTCTGCTTTCCATCAACATTTGTGTTTTGCACACGAAGAATGTGCTGAAAATCTTCATTTGCGACCAGAGACTATATATTCATTATTAAAATGGAAACAACAAAATCAAAAAACTAATCAGTACGCAAAAATAGCAATTGCAGTTCACTAGATAGATTTATACAGATATAATCGCGCTCGAGAACACACCATGGCTAGGGTTTCACTGTGTCACAGTGCGGCTGCTGCGTTTGTTTTGGAAGAGATGCCAAGCTCTTAGAAAACCCTATATACGAGAAGCGAAAAAAACATTGCAATGATACATAAATACCTATTAATGAGGGTAATTTGGTAATCACAACATTGTGTATTTAGGAGAAGAAAATGACCAAACTAGTCCTTAATATATGAGTAATGTTTTATTTTTGTCCTTAATATTTTACTCGATTAAAATAGTTTTTGATGTATGTCGAATGTATTTATTTTGATTCTTAATATATTTTATTTGATAATAATGGTCCTTAATGTATAACAAAAAGTGTTCATTTTGGTCATTTATCCTAAACTTAACAGATTTATAAAAAAAAGGTATTAAATTTAACTGTAAACTCTACTTGGCTAACAAAATTCATCACTGTAGTCTTCTTTGTCAGCTCCAAAAAAAGAACTTCATAAAATCTAACATCATTTTCTTTATTTTCTCCAACAAAATTTACTATTTTCTCGTTCCTAATATATAAAAATTTATATTTAAAATAAAACAAAATTGTAAATTTTGTTAAAAGAAAGTAAAGACAATGATGTTAGATTCATAATTTTTTTTCTTTGGAGCTAGCAAAGAAGATAATAATGGTGGATTTTATAAGTCTGTAGGGTTCAAAACTAAATTGCTCACTTTTGGGGAGATAAAATCTATTTGGTGCAGGGTAAAGGACCAAATTAGATATCTTTTATTATAACACAAAGGATCATTTCAATGAAATGAAATATATTATGGACCAAAATGAACACATTTGCCATGCATAAGAACAATTTCAATTAAGTAAAACGTATTAAGGACCGAAAATGAAGCATTATCCATAACATTAAGGACCTTTGGTCATTTTATCTATTTAGGAATGGCAATCAGGCAAACTGATTCAAATTTGGCGCAGGTCAAAATGAGTGCAAATAACATATTGATCAAGCTCCAATCCAATTCAAGTTTACTTGGAGCAAAATGGATTGAATAATAGGCTATAGAATGGGTTAAAATCCAATCCAATCTAATTTTTACTAAATTTTACTTATCATATTTTTTTATAATATTTTAGTGCCTAATAAAATTATATTTTTCTTATGACTATATATAATATATTAGATTCAAAAATTAAAAATATTTTATCAAGGTTTATCTCAAGTCAGTTTCAATTACATATCAACCCAATTTTAATGGTTCGAAATGGGTTGGTTTGAGCTGGATCGAGCTAATAAATTGGCGGATTATTAATACGCTCAAACTTAAATAGTTATAGCGGGTTGAGTTTGATTTTGCCACCCCTACCCCCTACCCCCCCCCCCCCCAATCTGTATTTGGAGAAATAGTCAATTTTATTACGTACGATATTATTTAGTATTATGTTTGTTGGGAATTTTGTGCCCGGGTATATATACATAATACATGATATTATATATTATGTATATGTAGTACCTTCAATTGAGTGGTATTAGTAATATATAAGATTTAATACTATGAAAAGTCTATATAAAGATAAAAGTACTCCTCAAATCTTTTTAATCATTTTATTTGTTTTATTGATTTTATGTTTTATATTTGTACTAGTAAATTTATCTAAATAAAATAGCTTACAATTTTTATTATTTAGGGGAAGTTGTTTGTTGGTAAATAAATTTACTACAAATCAATACAATATTTGAAATTTGAGTTGTTTAACATTTACTAATTGAAAATGCAAATATGTGATCACATGACGTTTGTGATCTTTATTGAATCAATAATTTGTTGATATATTTGTGATTTTTTAATTATTTGTATTTTGAATAATTTATAAAATTGCAACACACATTAAAACTATAATTTGTATTTTGAATAATTTATAATTGCATTTTAGATGTGATATAGATGATTTATTTGATTTTATTATTGTTTGAAGTCCTTTTGATTTTAAAAGTAGATGGTCTATCTTTCTAAAATTGAAAGTTGATGTTGTATGTGATCAAGTTATTAAGATGATCATTATTTACTCTCAAATAATTCAAGTGCGAAAATAGCAAACACGGCGACAAAATTATTCATTCTCTAGCTAGTTAGAAGGCCACAAAAATAATACTATCCAACAGTTATCTGCTTTGACTCAACTACAAAAAATCTTGACTCAGTTACATAAAATAAAAAATCACATAACAATTCAAGGTATAATTTAAAGAGGCTTGTTGTAGAGTTTTAATCCAAACGCAAGATTAGATTGGAAACAATGAGCTAAATACTTGATAAAAAATAAAACATAAATTACTAATCACTGCATCACTAATTCATGTATTATTAAAGATTGATATTTTTAGTTTCATCAAATATTTAACAAACCATATGTTCTAGATTTAATCGGAAAGTTGGGAAACAAAAAATTAATCATAAATATCAGAAAAGGTTCATCAAACCTAACATATAAAACTCGATATGTTTTTGAAAAAATAAAGAGTATGTGTTTTTAGACAAGACTAAAAGATCAAAATTACTTGGTGCATGTTTAAAGACTAAATATGAAAATTTGCGCCAGCAATTCAATATATGTTACTCTTTTAGTCTCAATTTATGGGATACAGTTGAAATTTAGAGAATCATTTAATTTTCTTCTTATAATTTTTACATAATTGAAATTGTTAATTACTATAATTTAATAGTAATTATACAAAAATCTTATTCTATGGAGTTATAATGTATTTTAAGCTATATATCAATTTTAATTACAAGTACTCCCATGACTTTGATCGTGACTAAGTGTGAACCGGGATTGATTAAATTGCATTCTTAATCTTGAATTATTCCGAATTAATTATGAAAATCACATGACTTTATAATATCTGGTTCTTCAAGGACGTGCACTCTAAAGCACCTCGGAGAATTTATTTATGTTGGAATGATAATTTGATATTATTTTTATATTTTTTTATTTATGACAAGAAAATTTGTGATCACTATTCTTTGAATCTGCATAAGATAAATTGTATTTCTATGCAATAACTTACAAATCATATAAAAAAAGGCTACATTATACTTAGCAAAGCCTCGCGCAACAAACTTTACCCATAAAGGCCACCTTTGTTATAGTAGACAAGAAAATTTTGAACTTAAGACCTATATTTATGAAAATCCCAAGCCAAGTCATTTAATTCACAAATAAGGGTTTTACTTCTAGAATTTGGCATAGGTTAGCTTTGAATTTGGGAGTGGCCTTACGATGAAGAAAAGTATGTTCCTCTTTGAAAATTTTTAATCAGATTTCAATACGAATATCAACAATCAAAAATTAGAAAAACAAGTAAAAGGATTATGGGGAAATGTCATTTTTAAACAAAAGTCATCAAGTTAAAATTTTATTATAAACCAAAACTCTTAATCCATAAACATACTAACAGTCCTAGTAAATAGTTGCTTAATTTATTCATTTTTTAAAAGTACATCCAATAATTTGGATCCGAACTATTAAAATACAAAACTGTATACAAGAAAGAAGTACTTATTAAATTAATTATTTGACATTTAAGTAGGCCACTGCAAACAATTTTAGCTTCACTCTATTATAATATAATAGGAAAATTTATTATTAAATGATATTATAGGAAAATCTATTACTAATGAAACTTTATTACACCTGAAAATAATTTATAAATCTATCCTAATTTCGGGTCATAAGCAAAAATTGGGCCACTCAGGAAATAGAACTGGACTAACAAGGAAAAATTGAACTTGTATTGATAGGGGCTGCGCGAACACAAATCCCCTCTACCACAAATTATGACATAGGCTCGACCACTTGGGCCGACCTTAGGTAGGCATCCCTCCAAAGTGCAATGGAAGTCACCCACCTAGGCCATGGACCTTCCTGATCACCCATTGACCCCGTCCAGATAAGTATGTTTTTTCATCCTACTTGGTCCATTTTTATACTCACTCTACTGCTATATTCATTTTCTTCACTTGGCAATGTGGGACAAAATTAAGTTCTCATAGACTTTTCTTTGACCAATGGCCTAGTAATGAATTGTATGAATTATGATAAGAGAAGGCCAGAATCTATGAACTATGAATCAAATAAGTATTATTGAACAACTTAACAGAAAATATATGGTTGAGCTTTAATCAATCAAAGCAGTAGGTTTCGATTTCGAGGATAATTAGCCTTTCTTTGAGTCACATAATCTATAGCTTAGGAATTTTTTAGCGTGAGATATGAGGTATAATAATCACAAGATAAAATTTTGCCTTTAGTTGGAAGTACTTGATAGTTGTGGAATTATTTATTCCACCATTTATACCTTAGTAATAGGATAACTTATCCCGAAATAACTCATGCTCGAATAGTTAATCTCATAATAATTTAGTCCCAACCAAACAACCCCTATTTATTTGGCACTAACTTTAATAAAACGTTTATTAGGTGGCTAAGATAAGCTGAAATTACTTGTCCATATGAGGAAAAAAAAGGTGAGTTAAAATTTCATATTTTTTTTATTGAACTATTTTTATTAGAGTGATTTCATTACTTTGCAAGAAAATGATCAAATTAGAAGGTAGGACAAAAAGTAAAAATATCGTAGGGGTAAATTTAATTATTTGTACTCTATGAAGAAAATATCAAATCTCTCTTGATTTCTTAAAATGAACAAATAATTTAACATAATATTACTATAAGAGATCAATAAAGAGATCACAAATAGAGAATTAAAAATGTCCAAATCAATTACAGAAAAAATAAATAGCCATTGGCTTTACTTCAACAGATTCATGATAGTTTCAAATCACAAGGTTTAATATCATACTTGTCCATTTTTACAATATTTGAATTCAATAATTTAGATGCTTTATGTGATTTTAGAGCTGAAGTAATATTGTACACTTGGTATTTACACCATAATCATACTATAGTTATATTTACTTGCACTTGAAGATGCAAACAAAAAATGATAGAATATGTAGAAATTGTCATTGTTTAAACATCCATACTTCATAAATATGCATACTAGATTTCTGTGGTTTGAGTTCTATTGTATTTCAATATTATCTTATTTTTTAATCTTCAATTCATCTAGATCTATTATTTCTGAAAATAGTATTGATTTAACCATCATTCCGAAAAATTACTTTTAAATAGTAGTGACACATTCTTGTAATATAATATAGAAATACCGAACTAACCCCCATAAAATGATCCTTACATCACCTGAGTCTATAGCCAGAATTTGAGCTCAAAACGAGGCCCAAAACAATAAGAAATAACCCAAAAATTGAGTGACATTACTTATCAAAGTTTTCCATATTATACAACAGCTTTCTCTTTAGATTACGCAAAAATAAAGCCAAATTAGCAGAATCTGAGTATACCACAATGTAGGTCTCAAAATGTAGTATAATTTAGATCTACTTTTTACTTAATTCTGATAAGAAACGACTGAGATATCACAACACGAAGTTTCCGATAAAAAATCTCAACATAACAGCAACTAAAATCGGATTTTTGCACCAAACGGAGCTCTATCAATTAATTTAAACATTACCGAAGTGTGCACCTCGCAAATATACACAAAATAGACTCAATTTTATCAAAATCAGACTCAAAACGGATAAGAAATCGCATGTCGAAGTTTCAAAAGATATATTTGATACTACAAAAGCAAAACGACTAAATTTACCTCAAAACGACGTGCCAAAATCAAATTTTCACATTCCACGATGTTTCTCTCGAAATTATACACAAGTTAGCCTTTTGAATTACCGAAATCAACTAAAAAATGGGAGAGAAATCGCATTGAAAAGTTGTACGTTGCTTGTGCGTTTTTCTAGAAATTTTTCCAGATTTAAATGTAATTTCTCTTTCATTTTTTTTTTAAATTCTTGCACCACCTGCCATGTGTCAGTCTATGGTTCGGCCATGTCACCGACCGCCTTTTATTTTTCAGCAACAGTTCAAACTTAATTTTGATGTTCCGACCTCATCCCAAGTCGGAAAAACACAATTTATGTATGAAATTTGATTGGAAACGACATTTGAAACTTAACAGTGTAGTTGAAATTCCCATCGGAGGTGTTTTATTTCAATGTGGGTCCCATTTTTCAACATCAAAGTCTACAGAAGGGACCAAAATACATCCGGAAGCCCCGGGAATCAAACGAAAGGTCCTCCTAGACCAAACTCAATCATCCGGATCCAACGGTGCAGACATAATTTTCATTTGGGCATGTTTACCAAGGACGTTGACTAAACTCAGTTATTGATCCATTCTGAGGGCTAAATTTGCAAAACTCGATATAATTGCACAGAACATTCTTCTAGCCTAATTCGGCCATTCCGGAGATGATGGAATTGTTTAGAATTTCACTTTGGGGCCATTTACTAGGGCTTTACCTGAAAATTCATTTTACGATTATAATCTCCCATTTAACTCAAGACACCGCATAAATGTCAAGCAATTCACCCAACGATCAACAATCAGTGTCGATAAGCCATAAATAGCCCGTGGTCACTGTGCAAGTGCTCAAACTGATAAAGTATTTGTGGAACCCCATATCCTGACTCAGTGTGCATGCATTATTCCTCAAATTATAAATAAAATGCGCCACATTAAAATTCAACTAATTTGAATTCACAATGCATAAAGCCTTATTTTGTGGAATTGCTCCTCGTCAAAAGCATATTTAGGATTCAAGTTTGAAATCTCCGGTTAAAGCATTTTAAGTCAAAAAATTTCCATACTCAAAATTCAAATCTAAGATCTTTGATCAAAATAGAACCAACTCATTCACTGCACCACATCTTTTGATGACATCTGCATGAAAAAATTATACAAAATAGACCAAATATGAATTCATTTACTCAAATTGGACTCAATCTAAACTATTTATCCTTCATGACTTAAATTATTTATCTTAGTACCCCACTTTTTTCTTTTTTATTTCACCCATGATTTCAGTATGACATTAATACGATTGCTATGAATTTTAATAGTAGAAGGACATAAATATAAAAAAAATATATAATTATAAAAATTTACTTCAAAAGGACGTAAACTTAGTTTTCCAGTCTACATATATTTCATCTTGTGGTTGTGTAGTCTCGATCTACAAAGCCCAATAAGACCCAATATATTTGGCGCGAACAATTGCAAGTCCCTTTTAACGTTTGAAATAAACCAAAAAAAATTCCCCGCCATTACAGAGGAAAAACAAACAAAGGAGCAGCTCAGCGAAGATAGAGTAAAGCAAAAAAGCCCTAAATTCTCCAACTCAAAATTCACAGCAATAGATCATCAATTGAATGGGCAAAAACGATAGCCAGAACCAGTTGATTGAGGCGAAGAGAGCTTACAAGAGTGCCAAAGCAGAGGGGAACCGAACGGAGGAAGCGAGATGGGCTAATTTGATCGGTGACATCCTTAAGAACCGAGGAGAGTATGTAGAGGCGCTTCGTTGGCTCCGAATCGACTACGAAATCTCTCTCAACTACTTGCCCGAGAAACAGCTTCTTCCGTCATGTCAATCTCTCGGTGAAGTCTATCTCCGCCTTCAGGACTACAAACACGCCCTCACTTTCCAGGTAAATGTGCTTAGTTATCATATATAAAGATTTTTAACAGCTTAGCTTAGCTGGTTGTAGCAAGTTAGTTAACATATATTTGTTTAGGTTACCAATATAAAGTTACTGGAAATGTTGAATATAGCCTTTACAGTTTAAATAGACGAAAATTAACTCTGGTAAGATCTTACATTTAATTTTCACATATTTCTGACATAAAGTTTAGAAATTTAATGGGCAACAAGACCAATTGACATAGACAGTTACCAATAGGTGAATCTGCAATGAGCCTGGTTGTGCAATATTTAATGGCAGATAAAATTTGAACTGATTAGGAACAACGTTTGTTTTTTTGTTGGAGATACATTGTCAAGCTTGATTATCTATTTAGATGTCTAATTGGTTGCTGTGGGGACTCCACCTATTAATTAGAAACAAAAACATTAGCTGCAAGCCATATAAGCATATTTGGGTTGCTTGGGATGAAGTGTTAAGGACATAAAACTCATCATATTTCTGTAGATGACTTCAATAAACACAACTCAAATGGTTGAAAATATGTGACCAAGTGGTTACTGAAGTGGATTGAGCAACACGAGGTCTCAGGTTCCAGTCTCATTAGAGACAAAATACTGGGTAATTTCTCCTCATTTGTTCTAGTCTTGTGGATAGAGTTACCTAGTACCTATTGGTGATGGGAGGTGGCAGGTATCCCATGGAGCTAGTCGAGTTGTACACAATCTAGCCCGGACACAATTGTTAAAAGAAAAAAAAGAAGAAAGAAAAATGGATGAGAATAAAGGCCATATCTAGGGGAACCCAAGATGGATTTACTGGTTGTACAGTTGGTCTAAGGGTCAATCCTATCAAAGTGCGGGTGTAGTCCAACTTTTATGCAAATAGATGTGTGAGATTGCATCAAGTTATTGTCTGTTGAAAAGAAAATATTTGAATTTATTATGCATGGGAACTTCTCTAACTCTTGACTTAAAAAGTTGCTCTAAATGGTGATTCATTATGCTTTAAAGGATTGTACATTTGAGACGTTATCGTTTGTAATGATAATGACATTTCAGCGTGCTTAAATTCTAATATCTTTTTTTTTTCTTCTATATAATCAGATACTTCGTTAAGGATTATTTTCTTGTTTCCTTAATATTGGTTATACCTATGGCTGAAGATCCAGCAGAATAGTTAACATTTTTCAGTACAACTACCTGTGGAATCATTATGTTAACCATAAGAAAACATATGATTCGTGCTGATTTTTTATATCATGTTCTTTTCCTGTATAGTTGGAAGCCTTATAAAGTTAAACTTAAATATTAAAATCTGAGTTTTCAAGCATTTATTTCACTTGTTGACTCGGAACTTGATTGTCTGTCACTCTATGTACGACATATTTTTAGGATTTCAAGATGCTATTGGAATCATTTGAATCTTTTCAGTGCATCATCAGGCAACATTGTCACTCCTTAGGCATCCAATTTTGTTCTCATGATATGCGTATGGTTCTCTGTTCGTGCTTTTGGTATGCTAGACTGATTTCTCTCCGGCCTCTCTAATATCCATATTTTGGTGACCCCTCATGCTCACTATCATAGATCTGCTATTTGGACGGCAATTTCCAGACCTAATATGTTTCATGACAGTGAAATTAGCTCATCATTGATTGAGCATTGTATTTTTTCGTGTTGTTATCAAACTAAATGGCTTATAAACTATTTCTATATAATTTCCCTGGAAAATAAATGTTTAGTTGTTTTACTCGTCACATAAAACATTAATTTGCCAACAATTATGTATTGTATTGTTTGCAGTGCAAATATTTTATTTGTTTGTCGTCAATACTTACTGTTCGTATGGTACAGAAAAAGCATTTAGAGCTTGCCAAGGATGAAAATGACCTTGTTGAGCAGCAAAGAGCCAGCACTCAACTGGGAAGAACATATCATGAAATTTTTCTGAAGTCAGAGGATGACCATGATTCAGTTCGGAATGCTAGGAAGTATTTCAAATTGTCACTGGATCTTGCTAAAACTCTGAAGAAGAATTTACATTCGAGCAAACATTCTTTTGTGAAGGAATACATTGATGCCTACAACAACATTGGTATGCTTGAAGTTGATCTTGATAACTTGGAAGAAGCTGAAAAAATTCTCAGTAAAGGATTAGATATCTGTGATGAAGAAGAGGTGAGCGAGGATGATGATGGACGTAGCAGGCTCCATCATAACCTTGGAAATGTTTACACCGAGCTAAGAAGTTGGAATAAAGCACGGGAGCACATTGAGAAAGATATTACCATTTGTCATAGGATAGGGCATTGTCAAGGGGAGGCAAAGGGATATATTAATCTTGGGGAGTTGCATTACAGGATTCAAAAGTATGATGAGGCCATGAAGTGTTATGAATGGGCTCTCAAACTGGCGAAGTCCATGGAAGATGAAGATGCTTTGATTAGTCAAGCCAATCAAAACATTGAAATAGTGAAAGAAGCATGCAAGGTAATGGATGAAATAAAAATAGGAGAACAAAGTCTCAAAAAGCTTGCAAGGGAAATGGAAATAGCTAGAGGAACAGACGGTGAGAGGAAGTGCCTGCTGCAACAAAATTCACTACTTGATCGTCTCATTGAGAAATCTAGTGCAATCTTTGCATGGATAAAAGTACGCGTTTCTCTTCATGCCTTCTTGCTTTTATTCCAACTACCAGTTAACTTGCTAGCATATTTCCATGATTTGTTTTCATCATCCCATATCATGCTTCCATACCTGATTCTGTCTTGGCAAAAAATATGGATCTTTTGCTTGACAAGCTTGTGTTGATCAGTACCTCCTCTGCTCTATTAATCCTTCTTTTACACACATATCCTTTTTTCTTGCTTAATATATTTCTAAGAATTAGTTAGTGGCAGTCATTTCAATGTGTTTCTTTGGCCAAAAAGAACTGGTCTAATTTTTAAAACGCCAAGCAGTAATTTGTAAAGTCTATATCAATAGATTAAGGTATATCAAGGAACTGAGGTTTGATTTGGAAGGACTATTTATGTTTTTAATTATCTTTTCTGGACCTCAGACTGTAAAGGTTCTAAATGTTTTTGTGATGGTCTAAAGATTGGAGTGTGGAGTTCCAACACATTCGTGGAACCAATGTACCTCATTTCTTCTACTTCTTCATGTTTCCTTTTCATTTTATACATTGAATGCATGACGTTAATCAAAGGAGTTTCTCAATGATAGAAATGTGACAACAATAATTTTTTCTGTTTGACTGGTTGTATTCATCTAACAAATTGGAAGTTGTGTAATTTCGTACCTTGATCTTGTGATTAGCATCGTACATATGCCAAAAAGAAGAAGCAGGTAGCAAGTGAGCTATGTGACAAAGAGAAATTAAGCGACTCATTTCTAGCCATTGGAGAATCACACCAGAAGCTTAGGCAGTTCGACAAAGCTCTTAAATGGTACAACAAGAGCTTGGATACATACATATCAATTGGAAATTTGGAGGTAATCTTGTGATGCTTAACAAACATATACACTATGTCAAATTCGTTATTGTTCACGAAAGGTGCCTGAGATACTATAATTATATTGGGAGGTGTGCACTTGGGACTTGTCGGAAACTAGAAAATCTGCAAAAACTGACTAATTTCATATCTCTCTTTGGGTATTTAGTAATCTCTTCTTTAATACATTTATAGTGACTTCAGGGACAAGCACTAGCAAAGATCAATATTGGAAATGTACTGGATTCTAGTGGTAATTGGGGAGGTGCTTTGGCAGCTTTTGAAGAGGGTTACAGGTACCCATATTTATTGTCACTATCTCAATCTTGTACTGAATGGGTGGTATCTAGCATACAAGTAAAATGTGCTTGACTGCAAAAGTTTAGATGCCCTATTGGAACTAAATTTCCCATGCGGAGTTATATGGTGTCTAAAGCTTAATATGTTGTGTTCTCAATGTACATCCTCAGTAAAATCTCTCTGTATGTGGGGTCTCTCTTTGTCTTTTTTGATAAAGTAAAAGATTATCATTGCATGGATACCCAACGAAAATGATGCAATCCTTAACAACAACAACAACAACAACAACATACCTGGTGGAATCCCACAAGTGGAGTCTGGGGAGGGTAGAATGTACGCATACCTTAATTAGTTCATATATTCTGTTTATTTTTTCATACTCCATTGTCCCAACAAGAATATGTAAATTTCCTTTTTAACACATCTCCAAATGGTATCCTCTAACTGGAAACCTCTTTCCTCTGCTATACCTTCCATTTTTAGTACTATTTTTCTTCAAACTTTGTGTGCAGATCATCCCTGAAGTATCTCAGACCTACAAGTCCACTTTCCTTTAAACTACCATATAATTTCAACTGTACTTTTAGTATCTGCCTACTCAAATTAAGTCTGTGATTTGGAATGCCGGGTGTGTTAATGCTTCTATGGACACTGTGTTATCCCTATTCTCCATTTCTGTGTGCTGACGTGATTGCATACGAGTAGCTTTACTTGAGAAACAGACACAACTAAAAGCTGTAAAGAAGAAAGCTAAAGATTCTAGAACAAAAAATGGTTAACAACCCAATTCATCAATACTTTGTCCTTTTAATATCTGCCAACTATATTATCATTTTGCAGGATTGCCATACAGGCAAAGAAGCC
Source organism: Solanum rostratum (assembly GCA_029948455.1). Taxonomy (NCBI): domain Eukaryota; kingdom Viridiplantae; phylum Streptophyta; class Magnoliopsida; order Solanales; family Solanaceae; genus Solanum; species Solanum rostratum. The sequence goes on along the minus strand of CM057053.1, from coordinate 6,136,439 downwards.
CTCCATTCAATTATCTGCTCTAGAAAACATGCACTATAGCCAGATGATCAGGTTTGATAACGTGGAAGAGGCCAGGTAAAATGCTTCTATTCCCGAAGTCCTTGGATTTTGGTCCATCACTAAATGTTACTGAGAAGTAAACATCTAGATCATTCTGTTTTGTGCATAGTCTTCATGTTGAGTATCACTGATTATTAGGGCTTTTGTCAGTAATAAGGATGAAACATTACAGGAGGTTGCAGTCGTCAGTTGACAAATTGAAGCAGTCAAATATTGGAGATCTTGAAGCACAATATGTTGCAGGGGACTGCTGTTCTGAAAGTGAAACAGAGGTTGGCAACCAATCGCCAATCACGTCATATGATAGCATTTCACCAAAGACCGCTAAATTGGTTCTCAAGAAATCAAAATCTCGTGGCAGCAAAGATGAATCTGAAGATCTGCCTTTAATATCACTAATCCGTCCCAGTAAGAATCCATCTAAGCTGAAATCAGCTTATGTAGAAACAACTATTGTTTCTACTGAGCTACCTGATTCTTCGGCCCCAAGCATGTCGAGACCTGCTGGTAGTCAAGCAGTTGGCCGTAAACGTGTCCGCCTTATTCTCTCTGATGACGAAGATGATAATGAGGATGTATACAGCTCCAGCAGGATTATTTCTACTCCTCAAGAGGGTGAAATGGATCATTGCTTAAGAAGAACCTCTCACAAGTGTTCTGTAGAAACTGTTGCTACTTCTGATGAGTGTAAGTTGGTCTGCAGCTAGTTTATATCATGAAAAAAATAGAACACTGATCAGTATTTGGGTAAATTTGCAGTTAAAGACACAAAGCATCGCTGTAGTCCATCTCATGGACTGAAGGTATTCAAATTTTTACAAGAATTTGAAGAGATAGCTTCCTTGTGGAGAATTTGATTAAGTACTTATTATTAAAAAGAAAGTCGATTGTCTGGCAGGAAGTTTCACCAGTTGGTTCAGGATGTGTTAATGGTGCTTCTACCCCTATCAATCTAGAAGAAAGTACTTGCTCCGACAAATCTAGGACTCCTGAGTTAGGTTTAAGGGACGACAAGCATTTCACATGTTCAAGCACAAAAAGGTCTGCTCCAAAGTTAAGTTTTGGAGCTTGTGGCAGAGAATTGGATGCAGATGTTTTTGGTTATGAAAGTATTTCTGATCTCAATCCGCATGCTTGTGGTGAACATTGTGTGAGTGTAAATTAAGCTTCAAGATATTACATACTGGCCATGATTGTTAACACAAAAAGTTAAGTCCCAAGTCAGTTTATATGTTTCTGTTCTCACCTAGAGTTAGTGATAAGTCTAACTCTATATCCATAATATGAAATACAATAATTATGCCATTGATCCATTACATGCACAACATTAGATCATTTGGTTCATTATAGGAAACATTAACATTTTTGTCGCAGTACTGTTATTACACTGCAATAATTGACTATGTCTCTTATTTGATGTGTTTAACAGCAACATATTCTCTTCAGAATTGGCAACAATGTAGTAAATGTAAAATGGGATTCTGGTAATGATGGCACATCTCTAAACTTAGAGCAGATGAAGGTTGAAGTAGCATGCTTGTACTATTTACAGCTCTCAGCTGAGGAGAGATCTAAAGGTAGGGACTAAGTTTCAGTTTGTAGTGGTCTAACACTCTCACCTTCTCAAATTGTTGTTTTATTACTTTTCACAAGGCATCAAGCAGTATTTATTAAAGAACAAGAAGAGATAGCTACTGCAACTCATGAATGTTCCAGTGCTTCGCAAAATGAGCATTTGGAATACAACATTAATGCATCCAAAAATCTTTATTATTTCAAGGTTTAATTATTGCTCTCAATGCTTCTTCTGGGGCTATCCTGTTATCTGTATGAGAACTACAAAGGTTTTCTAAAATTCCATGGAGCAGCAAAAAAGCTTTTCATATACTTTGTTATGATAAAATTTTCAAGGAACCTTGATAAAGGTTGATATGGTGTTGCAGTAAGATTTCAAGTGATGTGCTCTATCCGTTGAATGTATTTGTATAAAACTAATATGAAGTGCGAACATTCTCCGGATAAGTTTGTTTTCTAATTTGTCTTGGCATCACATGTCAGTCATCTGATATAGATTAGTTTCTCATAGGCCTAGTGCCAGTCATCCAACACATGATGCATGAAGGAAGAGTTATAGAATCATTAGAAGCAGTTAATATCCTAAGAGATAATATTGCTGGGAAGACATGCATTGAAGTTTCAATTGATGGTATGTTTCTTCTGATCTGCTCCTACTCGGATACTCATTTTCCTGTCCTCTAATTTTGTGTTTATGTGATATCCTTATTGCTACTTTTCAAATTGTTTGTGGCTTCCTCCTTTTCGAAGGAGTAAACTCTAATGTGTTTCTAATTCCCTAAAGTTATGAACACAAAACTTTTAAAGACACGAAAATGACTTGAAATTAGTGCTAAATGAAATTTTGGAGAAGTAGTATAGTAGCGGTATTTTTTTTTGGTATTTTTCGTAAATATCATCCTACTAGCCCCCTTTTCACAATATACTATAGTAATTAGTACTCTGTCTGTCCCATTTTAGTTGTCATAATTTTCATTTGTAGAGTTAAAACATATAAACTTTGATTAACATTTTAAGATATTTTTTTCAATCATATTAATATGAAAAAAATTACAATCAATAACACTTTTCTTATAGTTTTTGCATATCCAAATTTTTATTTTAAGATATCAAGTTAATTTAATCTAATTTAACTTTGAAAATTAGTCAAATTGACTTTTCAAAAGCGCAACATTACAATTAAAATGGGACGAAGGGAGTAGTAATTACACAAAGAAACCTACAAATATTTACATCCTATATCAAGCATAGTAAAAATATAAAACTGGCGGCAGCATGTTATATGGGTTCGTATTCCTAGCATTCCTATAATTTAGCATTTAGGAACAACTCATTCCTTGAAATAGACAACTGTCATCACTTATCCATGCTACCATTTTCAGTTGTTCTTCCATATAGTGAAGTTTGTGCAGTCAATGCCAAATATCGCTTTTATGTAGCTGGAAATGTATAAAGGAGAAATAATATATTGGTTTGAAACACACCAATGTACTGTTTCCTAATAAGATACTTGCTTTCCCTGCTTTTGAGATTGCTGTGGGATTAATGCAAATAACAACAATAATATACCGAGTAAAATCCCATAGAGTGGGGTCTGGGAGGATAGAATTTACGCAGACCTTATCACTACCTCATGGAGATAGAGAGGCTGTTTCCGAAAGACCCTCGGCTCAGATGTATTTGCCCCCGATAAAAAACAATAGATATAATAAAAAACAATAGATATATAAAAAACAACAAATATATGCTATGGAATTAATGCAAATGGCTATAATGACTATGGCAAGTCTTAAGAATTTTATGCAGCTAGAAGTGAAATTTAACTTAGAAAACAAGAAAAGAACTTCATCTCTTGAAAGATGAAGTCTTTCTGGGAGTAGGTTTGGAAGAGGAAAAAAAACCTTGTTGGCTATTTTTAGAATTTGAAATGTTCAAAGCCATGACAATTATATTCCCAACGTTTTAAGCTTCAAATTTGTCATCAGCAGTATGGGTTCCAAAACATCTCATGAAACTGTACATTGATTGCTGCGAGGAGCTTTCTCAGCCACCGATCTTGAAGGTTCTTAAGATGCTGTACAATCAGGAGGTAAGATACAAATTTCATTACACGTCCAACAATACCTTAGCTTTTGTTTCTAAGATGCCAGAGATTTTGTGGACCATTCATATTCATTAACAAGTTAGCAGCTTGTCATGGAGTTGATATAAACATCTCAGGACTAAATATTTTTTTGAGTTGGTGGACTTCTCTTAGAAGATTCTATAAATTAGAACCAAACCTAGTTCTCTTCTACCAGTAGCTTCTCTCTGTCCTCTACTTATCTAATAGCAATTATGCAGTAATCTTGGTCAAAATTGTAAATCAGGCAAGGAGCAACTATATTGATCTTTAAATGTCTTTATTTATCTGTCTAGCTTTTTTTATACTGCCGCTCAACTTTCATTTCTTTTTCCTAATTGGTTGACGGAATGCAGCATATATTCTATGTATTTCTTTATCAATTGGCATTGACAGTCTCCATTTGCATGTGTTACAACACCATATGTAGTGTAATCCCATAGGGGTCTGGGGAGGGTAGATGTATGCAAATCTTGCCCCTACCTTTGTGGGGTAGAGAAGTTTTTGATGAAGAGTAAATGAAGCAACACATAGTAATTCGATACAAATCTATACGATTACGAAGTAATACTACTTGAGCTTGTTAGATTGGAATGGAACCTTGTTTATTGGTGGTACTTGAGCCTGTTTGATTGGAATGGAACCTTGTTTATTGGTTTGGCTGGGCCAAAGATGAGGTCCGATTTCTCTCTCCTACTTACCTCAAGTACGAAATGACTCACATTGCAGTTTTCTTCTGCTAATAAATGGGATACTCAATATCATTGTAGTGAAAAATATTACTGATATTTAGCTATTTCAATATCCCAGACAAACTGTTAATATCTTAAGTGAGGGGCTGCACATGATTTTTTTTTGGACGGAGGCATAAATGCAATTTTAGCAATCATATTCAAATTAGAGCAAGAAAATGAATGTGTTTACGGAAACCTCTAATCATTAGTCTGATTGCTTCTTTTTATATATGTTTACCAGGTGTCGGAGGATGAAGTCGTGGTGTCTGACTGCGAATTGCAAGATATATCAGTGGCACCATTAATCAATGCCCTCTATGTACACAAAACTTTTGCTGTGTTAGACCTTTCACACAATCTGTTAGGTAACAATCATATGGTCAAGATCTTTCTTCATACTGCTACCCGAAAAGTGCACATTCCAATTTGCATTTATGATTATCAAATAGCTTGATTCCTAGCCATTATCATTTTTGTGAATCATAAGTTCACCTTTTCGTTACGCCTTTTCGTATTCTTTGCCATGTACCAGGAAATGGAACAATAGAGAAGCTTAAACAAGTATTCACCGCATCAGGGCAAAAATATGGTGGTTTGACATTGGACTTTCACTGCAATCGACTTGGTTCAACTGCCTTGTTCCAGGTTTTACTAAATAATTCTTAGAACTTTGAACTATGACTTTTCTTGGATTCTTCCTTAAATGTGATGAACAATGCACTCATGAATTGTGCACAACACAGCCATATTCATGCTGAAAATATCATGCTCTGAGGTAGCCTAAAATACTAGCTTCCAACTCCATGAATATTGGAAGAGTTTGACATTTTACAGTTTGCCTTCCTCAAGGCAAACTTCCAACAAACATTTTTTATTACATGTTACAAAGATTAGGATAATGTGTTTATTACATACTAAGATGATTAAAGGTGGGTGTAATCTCATTTTTTCCTCTACTTTTCTTATACTTTCAATAAGAGGATTTTCTTTTCTGATGTTTTTATCTATGCTGTTCCATATAAACAATCTTCATCAGATATTGAGTTAATGTTACGCTCCGATAAAGTACTCGAGGCGTGTTGATAATCAGCGAAAGACTTGACTCAGTAGAAAGTTAACTCAAGTGAGAATTTAAAAACATCATCATCAATAAGTAAATAATATATTGAAAAGTATAGTGTAACTCAACAACAAATATTTGGTTTTAAAACAGACTCTGAAAGAATCATTCTGACTCAACATCTACTCTGTCTATAAAGCCTCTATCTAACTCGTAAGAAGGTGCCAGGACAATTCTAAAACCACTCAAAACAATGAAAATAAATAAACTGAAATAAAAAAGATTCCTTCGAATGCAAGGAGGTCTTACTACTACTCTGGAATGATCGGATCTTCAACAAAACGTTTGCCGAGGATCCTTAACATTTGCATCATGAATGATGCATTGACGAGTGGTGTTAGTACGTGGAATGTACGACGTGTAAGACAACTGAGTAGAACAATATATCAAAGGTACTCAAAGAAAAAATGAACTCAACTCAACATCAATATTCCATGCAAGTTTTAAAATATAGACAATGCTTTCATCAATCATTAATATGCATATGCAACCCAGTAAATAATGTATTTACTCTTGGGGAGTTACTCTCACTGACAATCACTACTCATGAGCTATTGATGATACAATGAATTGCTATTGTGGCCACAACTATCCAATACCTTGCCAAAGTGAGGGATGTAATATCAATGGACCCAATATAAAAGTCATCTTTTAGGACAAGAGAGGTTGGGCCTCCATCTTATGCTTGCTACGCAGTTTATGGGGTTTGAGTTACTTATACTCATCCAAATCGATGCTCAATACTACTCCAAAACATATGTTCATATCATCATCTTGTCAACTCTCATTGGACTTTAATTAAAACATCAATCTCCTCTCGAAACATCATCATCTTTAGAAAGGGAATGAACTCAATCCAACGCTATGAATATCCTTACCTAGAAGAATTAGATTTTTGAAGAACCTTGAATAAATTGATGAATTCTCTTGAAAACCTAGCTTTCTCCTCTTGAAACCTCATTCTTAGTCTTGAAAGTGTTAATGAAAGTAATAGGTTCGATTGATACTATTTTGAACCTTATTTAGGTGCATAATGTTGAGGTTTAAGCTTAAAAAAGATGGGAAAAGACGAAATTACCTCTTTTTTAAAGCTGACAAAAACCTTCCATGAGGCCATCTACTTTCATGGTTTGCTCTATGGATCCTAGATCCTATCCGTGGAATTCCCATCAATTTTAAGGCTCAAAAGCTCATCCTATGGGTCCAAACTACGACTCGTAAAAGCTTCTACGATCCCTAGATAGGTCCGTAGGATTGGGACCTCAAAATTTGACTTGCAGGACTTTTTCGACGAGTTGAAAGTATGAGTTGTAACTCTTCTACTACTTGTAAAAGTGGCTCGTAGGTCATTGACTCAGAAAACTCTGATTTGACAGTCTTTGATAAAACGGTCATAACTTTTTACTTCAAACTTGAAATGAGGCAAACTTGGCAGCTTTGGAAAGAAAACTCAGAGACCTTTGATTTGATAGGTTATGGGCCATCTAACTCTTTATATTCTAGGAGATATGGACGTTTGAAGTTGACCCTAGTACAATTTTATATCAAAACTCAATCGGTAAGAAAGCTTTCAACTCAACTTTGTGCTAAAGGGTTTTTGTTACCTTAATTCATCTTCAATCTATTCTCACGCTATAGAATCATCTGATACAACCCTATATGCATAGGAAGGATGGTTTGGTCTTGGCTTAAATTTTTTTCTATACAATTAACGCTACACAATGTTCTATACTAAATGTAGATCATACAAGATGTTTCCCTGAGGAGGCTGAGTTAGTTATCAAGTAGGACTACTTTTTTCCTTAAAATATGTACTATTCTTTTGAAGCTCGAAATTCTTCATTCACAACTTCCCTTGTGTTAGGTTGTTGTAGATCCTCCTGTATCTGCTAAGAAATTCTTACATTGTTCAGATTAGTGGTGGAAACTTATAGATGGGACAACTTTGTATTGGTGGCACAGTGTAATAGTCCTGAGCTAAGTTGCTCGGACTTACGGATGCTGATCTAGAGGTCGGATCCTTCATGATCTAATTTTTAATACTCAGGGATATGGATCTATGTATGGATACAAGTGCAGGGATTTGCTAAAAATAATTAAAATATCTAAAATTAGAGTGATAAAGCCTAAATGATGAGATATTACTTGAAGAACTTGAGGAAAATCTTGGAAGGAGATTAAAGGAAAAAAAGTGACATAGAAATTTCTATATAAAAAGTCTTCCATTTTGTTCAATTTTACCTTAGCTTTTGGATTGATTACAGAAATCATTAAAGCTGTCCATACTTTCCTCATCAATTTTGGTCGAAGTACCCGAAACCGGTTGACAAAATCGGACAAGGATCCCTACATCCATGCCCCCACTGATGTTGTGTCGATATGAGTACAACACCAAAAGTGAAGAGTCTGAGCAACTTAGGTCCTGAGTATAGCCTTCTGTTCCTTTTCTTTGTGCAATAGGAATACCAAGCTCATTACTTAGATTTCTTTTTCCAGTAGAGATAAGTGTTATCAAAAGCAAAAAGTGCAAAAAAGCTTCAAGTCTGTAGGTGCTTTAAGCACAAAAGCGCGAATAAATTAATGAATAAAAGTGCAAATGGAGAATAAATACAAAAATATATGTTTAGTTCAGGACTATCATGTGCTTTTCCTTAGTAGTCGCTCTTTTTGTTCCCTTTCTTTTCCTTCCTTTTTCCATATCTAGTTTATTCTGCTTATGGGTTTTTGAGAGGAGGGTTCTCAGGAAACAACCTCTCTACCTCTATGAAGCAATGGTAAGGTCTGCGTACATTCTACCCTCCCCGGACCCCATTTGTGGGATTCCACTGGTGAGGTATGTTGTTGTTGTTGTTGTTGTAGTCCAGGACTAATAATTATAAGCATGAATAACAAATATATGGACAAAGAAACTTAAGAAAAAATAAGTGAAATATTTATTTTTTAGTATTGCCTCTTCATGAAACACTCATTGGTAGGAAAAATTATGTCCTAGAGCCTTAATGACGACACTGAAGTGCACATTACGCGATGAAGCGCTCAATATGGTGTGTCTCGCTTCAGGGTTTAAGAGTGCGTTTGAGAACACTGGTAGAGAACAAGGATATGTGTTGCCTTGAATATAGTAGTTGGGCTCTGGGTCTTGCCATGGAAAATCTGAGGAAATGTGTATTTCATTCATTGATTTAGGATCCTTCTGACCTCTGGAGCAAACTTTAGGTTCCTTGATCTGTTACTTGGGACAGGAGGTAGGACGAGAGAGTTTACTCTGCACCGTTTGAGATGTGGTATGATCCTCAAATGTAGAGAATTATTTGTGCGGTGTTTTCACAAGAGTGATGGGAATCCTCAAATTGATAGATTTTTCCAACACAGTGGCTTCTCTCCATGACTGAGTTTTGGGATATATATAGATTCTTTATGGATGTTTAATTCATGGTTCTGCAAGTATTTTAAGCATAAGGAGAGCACTATTTGTAATCCTTTTGGAGGAAAAGTAATCCAGGAAGAGACATTGGAGCATTTGACTGATATTGGATCGTACATTGATGAGAGTGAACATGGGAATAGCAAAACGTCTGAGTGCTTTTAGAGTATTATTAGTAACAACTTAATTTTGGGAAAAACTTCTAGAGAACAACTGCTGGTGAATCGAATCTCTAATTTTTTGAGGGCTTTATTGATTTGGTAAGTTTCTGTTAAGATAGCCTCCCTTGATAACTGATTTTGGGAAATTACTAGTTCATAATTGATCTAGCTATCTCAGAAAGTTTTTTCTTTCTTATTCTTTTTTCCTGATATTCCATTCTGGTATCTGCACTAGAACTATGATGAACAATTCTACTTTTTAGAGGATGATGATTCCTAAGATTTAAACTTTGAAATGTTCTCGCCATTATCTCTTTTTGAGGCATGACATTTAGCATGAAATTGATCCTGAATCATTTATAGAAGTTTCAGAATATGGATAGACTCTGAATTATCTCTCATGAGAAATCCTTAGGCAGTTCATGGTATGGTCTTTTATGCCTCAAATGGCAGAAAAATATGTAATGCTGATAATGTTAGTTCTGTAGATAGATTTGTGACTCGTATGAGCACCTAAATTGTTTTACTTAATCGATCCTGAGGGAGACACAGTAAAGTCACTTATGATTTGAGATCATCAACATACCACACTTTTGTCATCTTTTCTTTTGTTTGCAGTCAAACTAATGAAAGACAAAACATTCTGAATTGATCCAATAGAAGTCCTATCTGATTGTGCTGATTTACAGATTTGTGAATGCAACGTTCTATACGCCCGATTGGAAGTACTCAACTTATCTGGGAACCGTTTGACTGATGCATGTGCATCATATCTTTCAACTATCTTGCAGAATTGCAAAGGTATGGGTATTCTAACTCTTTCATATATTTTAAAAAGATTCAAGCTGTCATCTAGTTTCTTCATAAAGTGAGTCTGCTTTAGCTTCCCGTTTGCATGAATTGGATGAGTGCTTGATTATCTTAAAACTGGCATGATATGAGTAGGCTCCTTATTTAACGGCTCATTACAATCTCTTACAGTTGTAGTGTTCGTCAGCTTATTCTCACATTGGTCTTCTTCTGTAGCTCTTTATAGTTTAAATATTGAGCAATGTTCAATCACATCCAGAACAATTCAAAAGGTTGCTGACTCACTGACTTCTGTATCAGTGCTTACACATCTTTCTATAGGTACTTATAATTGACTATTTGAACGATAGTTTGAAAGAATGTTTCCATTTTGGTGCATTACTTATTTGCCTCAGTCTTTCATTTTTACAGGACACAATCACCCAATAGCTGCAAATGCCATGATAAATCTTTTGGTTACACTTACCAACTTAAAGAGGCAAGTCCTTGAACTTCATTGAATTGCTTTATTCCTCTTTTTACATATTAAAAGCTCAAGACTGGTTCAAATATTACGAAGTGCATGATCTAGTATTTCCTGTTATAGATTTCAAGAGCTCAGTTTGAAGGGAATAAAGCTAAGCAAGCCTGTTATAGAGACTCTCTGCCAACTTATCAAAAGCTCTTGCTTGTCTGGATTACTGCTTGGAAGCACTAGTATAGGGCCAGTAAGTGACTCATCTTCCTTTCAACTTTTTTTATGAGATCTTTAATTATAACAAAGGAAAGCCTTGGAGCAATGATATGGTTGTCTCTGTGTGATGGGTTCGAGCCATGCAATCAGTTATTGAAACAGGTGTCAGGATAGGCTACCTACGTAAACACCCCTTAGGGTGCATCCTTCCTCGGAGACTGATCGTGGGATGCCTTGTGCCCCAGGTTGTGCCTTTTAAAAAATTTTTTTGATAACACTGGGATGTCTCTGCAGGATGGAATGTTAAAATTGATGCAATCATTGTCCACAGAAAGTCAAGAACTGAAGCTTGACGTTTCATCTTGTGGTCTGACACCTGACTTCATTGTCAGATTAAATGCAGAAGTTTCTGTATTTAATAGCATAGTTGAGCTTGACCTTGGGGGTAATCAGCTCAAGCAAGAGGTCTGTTTCACTGTCTCTTATTATCTATTACTTCAGTTCCTTGCTTGTTGTGTGTGCTTCTTGGGAAATGATACCTAACAAGGAGGGAAGTGAGTGGAACCTATCAGAAAAAGGGTTGAGTTGAAACATAGTTTATGCCCTTCTGATTATAATACCTGTCTGAACAATTGTTGTCATTGCAAAGGGTGGCGGAGAATACCAAAATAATGAACAATGATGCCATAATTTTCATCGGAAAGAAGAATGGACTACTAAAACAGTCACCAACAAGAGATTAGTAAGTTATAAAGAAGGAAGACCATTGGTTGGGAAGTGTAGTATAAGGCTATTTGTTAGTAGACAGAAACTACTTAGGTCTCTATGTACAAGAGGCTCCTTAATTATACATGAGTTTAGACTATATCGTAAATAAGGAGAATTTTTGAGTAAGAAAAATTACTTCATTATCGTAAATAAGGAGAATTATTGAGTAAGAAAAATTACTTCATTATGAAAAAACTTGTAGTAATATGCTATACTTATAACCTTAAAACATAGGATAGATCATACTATTCTAACATATAGCTGGATTAGTTCTCGTCTTCTGACAATATGTATGTTGTGAAAAGCTTTGTGCTCCCTCACCCTATCTATGGTAGAGTTCTCAAAATATAAACTTGGATCAGTTAATCTGGAATACTCCACTACAATACTCTGATTTTTGCAATTTGAAAATGTATAAACTGTATAAATGCAGGGTGGCAGGGCATTGGCAGCTGCAGTGACTAACCCTCAGTGTTGTTTCAGAGTTTTACTATTACAGAAATGTCAACTGGGACTTCTTGGCATTCTTTCGATACTAAAAGGATTATCAGACAACTATTATCTGGAAGAGCTCAACGTGGCTGAAAATGTAGGTCAAGACGAAATTGATGCTTTGCTACATGATCCATGCTCAAATGTCTTCCAAACAGATATCAACCTTTTAGACCATACATCTGATGTATCTGCAGCTAATGCTAAAGAAGGTTGTCAAGAAGATTTATGTACAATCAATACAGATAATAATCTGCTCGAAGCTCCTGATAGTGAAGATGAGCAAGTGGAGGTGGATGCTATAAAGCGAGCTACGAATCAGAATTGTATAAAGAACCATTCTAACTTAGAATCTGGGTCTATTCAAGAGCTTTCGACTGCTATTCAAATGGCCAAGAACTTGCAACTGTTAGATCTTAGCAATAACAGGTTCACGAAACATCAGGCTGAAAGTTTGTGTGCTGCATGGGCATCTAGTTCAAGAAGCAGTTCATCGCGGAGTCACATTGAAGATGATACAATTCATTTATCAGTGGACGGAGTCAAGTGTTGCCATTTGAAGCCTTGCTGCAGAAGGATTTAAGTTATAAGGATACACCTTCTACGTAATATCTTGTTAACATGAATTATTTCTTAATACAAGTAATAACATGATTATTAGGTGTTTGTTGTAAACTTAAAGACATTATATCTCATTAAAATATTACATTATGTATAAATAATAAGTACGGAAAAAAGTGCAACTAATTTTTTACATATATTTGTACATTACATAAACTCTATTAAAAAGTTCTAATGCCTCATTAAAAGAGAGCTTTAGACCACTAACATCATTTGGAAGCCTCTCAAAGGTTACTAACTATTAACACATTGTGTATATAGCTTTTGGCAATTAGGTGGTTGTGACGAAGCCAAGGATATTCATTGTCTTGACCTTGCTCATGAAATGCTAGTCGATAAAATCATTGCTGGAGTAAGCCTCACTTGTCTAGTTTTTGCTTTGAAAGCACACACAATTGGCCTTAGCTTTGACAATACATAGTTATTCAATCAAGAGTTATATTCGCGTGATTTCAATTAAGATAAGATTTTTTATGTACATGTATATAATCTATGTTGCTACATTTTTAAAGAAAAAAATCTCGATATGTTTTAGGGTCATTTACCTAAATAATATATTATACAACATTAATTACGAATTTTAGTATAAATTCTACTCTTACCCGAAATAACTATATATTTTTTTACCTGAAATAGCCAACATTTCTCTTTCTACGAATTAGGCATGTCAGATTACTTGATAGGCCCATTTCTTCATTTCTCTCTGTTCCATTAATTTCTACAACATTTCTCTTTCTTCCATCAATTTTTACAACTTTTTCTCTCTCCTAATAAAGTTTCAACAGCTCCCACTTCAATCATTTTTTTGCAACTTTTTCTCTCTCCCGATAAATTTTCAACGATTCCAACTTCCATTACAAAATCATTCATGTGTTAAATTTGTATTATATGAATACATATATAATTATTTTATAACACAATTTTTATATATTAACATATAAACTAATTTAAATAGTTCTTGAATGGCTGAAATTCGAGTATAATATTTTTTGACATTATTAATAAAAAAATAAATATGAGCAATGATGGAATACATTTTGAATTCAATATATTAAACATATTATATGCATGTTTCAATGCATGTGGGGAATATATTTTTAATAAAATAATATATTTTAGCACCATTAATAAGAGAAAAAATAAAACATAATTATAATACATTTTAAATTTAACATATTGTAGACATGTTTCAATGCACGTGGAGAATATATAACAATTTTTTTTTAAAAACAAATGTGTCATAAGTATTATGTATGAATTTCAATATTTCAGTACCATTTAACTTAACTTATATTGTAAGAAAGGTATTATATTTGTTAGAACAACAATAATTGAATTCATAAAAATGGATAATATCAAATTAAAACTGTATTACAAATATCGTTTGTATTTAATACAACTGTGATACAATTTTTCAGAGTTTCATCTCTTCTTCTTCGGTGAATCACCACCACCAAACCATCATATTATTGCCAATATAGAAACAACTATAGAAACAGAAAATACTTTAAAAAATTACAAAATTCGAAAAAAATACATTGCTAGGAAGAAAAATACGAGTAGAAGAAGAAGTAAGCAAAACTTTTGGCAACTGGAGACAATGAAAATACTTTGTTCAGGGCATATGGTTTTCATCGGTTCGAGCTGAAGAAGAGAATGACTTTCTTTTGAGAATAAGGAGAGTATGGTTTCAAAGAGAAACAAAAGGATGGTCCTGCCATGTTAAATGAAAAACGTTATTAAATGAATAGTTATGACATAGATTGTAATAAATTATAAGTATCATTTAAACGTGAAATTATAATAATAAAATATATCAATTAGGTAAAACTGGCTATATTTTTTTATCACGGACACTAATAGCGCTACTAAAACCTTCTAGAGTAAAATTGTACAAGCCCAAAAGCCAAACTTCTAAAACCTGAACTTTGTAATCTAAAGTAGTAGAACCCTAAACTTTCTAGTGCCAAATTCTATAAACCCTAGACACTAATTTTTGTAATGTAAATTCTAAAAATCCCAAATTCTAAATTTCTAATTCATGTTAATAGCAGTGTTTATCGGTCGGTTCGGTTTATCGATTTTTAAATATACTAAACTAATAAAATAATTTTTTTATTAGTTTTCGGTTTATGGATTTTTGTCTTTAATGGTTCGATTTTTGGTTTACCCAACAAAAAAATGCTAATAAAATAAATAAATGACTTCTCTAACAATTTGACGCGATACAATGAGGCAATGAGATACAGTAAAACAAACAAATCAATGGTAAATTAATGAATACTTTTGAAAACATTTGTTGAACACCTAAACTTAACAATATGCAATATTTGACCTTATATTCTAATTTACTTCCTTGACAGAAGGCTCATACATTGGAAACAAATCAAATACATAACTTACAAGTATCGATATAGTGTCAAGTGATGTTAAAATATTAATTTTTAATATTTATAAAGGGATAAAGCAATAAATTACTATAGTCTTAATGGGTTATTGGTTTACCCAATAACCCAATACAAAAAATCGAAATCGAATTGATAACCTGATATCTTTTTTTAAAACCATTAAAAACTCCATTAACCTAATAACCCAATAACAACAAATCAATAATATTTTTTTAATTTGATTTATCTATCGGTTCGATTTTTGCACCCCTAATATTAAGTTACATAACCTAAAACATTATTTATTCTTGCCAAAGACCTTAATCTAAACTCTTAACTTTCTAGTATAAAGTTGTAATATAAAGAAATGAAAAGCTATAATAACCTTAACCTTAAACCCTAAATATTCTAATATAAATCAAAGTTGCATATTTTTTCATGCCCTAAAATCATGGCGATTGGTATTATGCAACTATTTGTGGAGGAATTAATGATGGGATGGGGTGAAAATTAAACAATAAGTAGGTACTTTTGGAAAAGTTTTGTTTACCCCTCAAACTTTAGTTTAAATTAAACTCTCTTAAAGTAATTTTTTCATCTTTTTTGATAATTTACCATCATCATTATTTATTCCCACACTACCAACTTTACTATTAATGACTTAAATCAAGCTAATAATTCTCCCCCTCTTAAGTAGCTTGATCTAAATGCGGCGTTATTCATAAATGTAAACTAATCATATTTATTGATGAAATCAGGTTTTCTATCAAGGGAATTTTAAAATATGAAAAAAGAATAAATATATGAATAAATCAAAGAAATTTAATATCTATTATATATATAAAAGATAATTTTAATATTATATATATAAAATAATTTTTCATCGATGAAAATTAAGATGAATCTTTTACACTTACCTGATTTTGTCCATGATTATATTCATACATACCCTATGCATGATTTGTTTTTACATGTGCATATGGCAAATAATATGGCAAACCTACTTTATTAATTAACTTGGGATAAAAGTTGAATCTAAAAAAAATATAGTTATTTCATTGGACCCAAACTATATGTATTGAAGCTTCTATTTGTATTTAACGTTATCCATAAGCGGTTACGAAATCAAGATTTCAATTAAAGAATTTTAAAATTTTTTAAAAAAATACACGATTAATCAAAATAAAATTCAACATCTGCTATATATATATATATATAGAGAATTCAAACTTTTGTCCTTATTGAACTTTGTAAAATGTTAGGTTGAAGGTCTATTTTGTTTGTACGTATGGTTTTCTTTTTATCTAAATTTTTAGTTGTTGACAGCTAGTAATTTTAATTTTAAAATCCTCAATTTTATAATGATAATCTTATGTAATAATAACTGAATTTTATATAATATTTATACATATTCAATAAAATTCATTGACATAAAAATACTATTGGAGTAAAATCTACTGAATTCGGTCGAATCCACGTGTGGACTACTGCATGTAGGAATGACAATGGGGCGTGCAGGACAGGTAGGGGCAGGTTTAGAGCTCTGCGGTGTAGGGTAGGTTTAAAGTTTTGTGGGGCGGGAAAGGCTGAAGTAACTATTTTAAAAACTAATGCGAGATGGAGCGGCGCGGGTTACGGGTTTAAAGAACTAAATAGGAATTAGAAGACAAACTAAATCTTTATAATTAGTAGAAATCAAAGATATAAACTTTTTATACTAAACATTGACTTTGATATTATTTTTTAAAAAGAATTTAAAGTAGACATATCCGGTAAATTGTTAGTTATTCAAATATTAGTTAGAAACTTTTAATTAAATGTCAATTAAAACTAGTTAATTAGTTGTTGAAATGTTAATTAACGAACAATTAAAAAAATATGAATTTCTATTTTTCATATTAAATTCAATAACAAAATAAAAAAAACTTAAAATTTTAAACATGACGGATTTATACGAGGCGAGTTAAAAATGAAAAGAATCATCATGCAAAAACGATTTCAAAAATTTACAGATTAAGTTCAACCAATCTCGCACACGCCCCGCCCTATTATCATCCCGGCCTGATGGAGAATCTTCTGTTACACACACAAACAAACACACGAGGTATTTGATTGACAATATATTCTTGTGAATCAATAATTTGTAAATAGTATAAAAATAATTAAATAAATTCACGCGTGAAAGAAAATGTTTAAATAATTAATTTAATTGGTATGTAGTAAAGTGCACCGCCAAATCCAATATTGCTTTCATAATCACAAAAAAAATAAATGAAGTAATAATAATAAATTAAGATAAATGATGGTAGAAAAGTATTGAACAATTAACAGTAACAAATCATAATGTAAAATTATGAGAAATTAAAATATTAAAAAAGTGAAAAAGGGAGTAATCATCACGCATGGTTTAGAATGTTTTTGGGCCTCAAAATGGGCCCATAGAAGCAGAATCAAATGTCAAATCTTGGCCCACATAACAGAAAGCCCATGTAGAAAAAGGAAAGTTGAAATTGATCTTTTTGGATTAAAGTGAAATGAAGGTATTTGGTTGATTTGATGTAAAATTTGTAAAGTTTTTTTTTAAGTATTTAATTTGATTTGATTGGATTTAATTTGGTTGGCATTTTGATGTTTAATTTTGGGATTGAGACATGTTTGATTTGACATTAGTAATGAGTTTGTATTTGTTTGTTTGGAGTACAACTATAATCCACACAATTTTAAATGTGTGGTGTTAAGTGCATATATATATATATATATATATAAAAGGGACTTTTACAAGATTACCTAGATGTATAAAAAAAGAATTATTTCCTTCGTTTCAAAACGAACGATCTATCTGTTTAAAAAAGCTGAATTTTTTTTTATTTTTTAGATACACTTTAATTTTAGCTTTTCATGTGGTATATTTAATGCCACAAGATCAAAGAACATTTTGATATATTTATCTCAAATATCCCATAACTTGTGGGTATTTCTAAAGAGGTCAATATCTCAAATATCCGTATGAGAATATTTATCAAGAGATCAAAATATAGTTCAAAGAGGTCAAAATAATCTTACGTTCGAAAAATACGCCACAGACGACCCTCGAATCATGGAGAAATCGAGATCCAAGGGAGTAACAGATTTGTACCCATATACTTATCAATAGATTCTGTTTCTTCATATATTTTTTTAAAAAAAAAATTAGTACATTTGATATAACTTTAATTTAGGATCACAAGATTAAAAGTCTTCTTTATTTTCTAAAATTTTGTGTCAAGTTAAACTGAATCATTTTTTTAAACAGATGGAGTATATGCTTAAGAATTACTTTCTCGGTTGATTTTTACTTATCGTATTTAAATTTGACAAGTTTATTACAAAAATACTTAATTATCATAGTTATTTTATCATGTTATTCTTATTAATTAATATTAATTATCATAGTTATTTTATCATGTTATTCTTATTAATTAATATTTATTATTAAGTCTTGAAAAATTGAAGAATAAGTTATTAATATTAATGATAAAACATGAAAAAAATAATTATTTTTTGCTAATATGTTATACATCTAAGTTTCCTTTTTAAGTATAATTAATGAGACATTCATGCTACTTCAAATTGCACATGGTCAAATAATGCATTATGATTAATAAACTTATTAAAGAAATATTGACAATAGTTACAATTAGGTGAAAGATACCTATCTCAATTTTCAAATCTCTAGTTATCAAATTAAATAAACAAAAAAATTAACATATATATATATATTTAATTATATTCTTAAAGTTTATACATGTATTATATAGAAATAATTTGGTAAATTATATATTTATTTATTAATTTTTTAATATAATCTTTGTTTAAATGACTCTTGTTCTAGAGAAAAAAAAAGAGAATATTATTTTACCATCTTTACTTTCTGTCATTTTGTGGAGTCATAATGAAATCTTGATTTTTGTCATTCTACAGAATTATTACAATCATTAGGGAAAATCCAAAAATTAAAGAAGGATTAGTCAACTACAGCATATTTAAAAAGTCAAGTTTTTTATTTCTTTTTTATTATTTTACTTGGTCTAGTATATTTGATTAGTACTTCAAAATTTATTTTTAAGATTTGAAATTGCCCATTATAAACTAGCAATTGGTCACAAATTTTTAAATATTTTTGGTAAGTTATTTTTGTGTGGATCATAGATTTTGAGAGAAATATTTGATTTTTTAGAAAAATATTATTTATACTCATAAATTCTAAAAATATCAATAGGTTTGTAATGTCATTTTAATTATAAAAAAATATTTCGAGAAACATCTTGACAACAAACACAATTAATATGAATTTGAAAAAAGACGAAGAAAACAAAAGAAAAGTATCATTGATATATATAAGAAAAATTACTATTACTACGGTCTACGTATAATTTGGAGTCACTTTGGACAGCAAGCTCGGAAAAAATTGTATAAAATACATACATAACGATATAAATTTTGTTCAATAAATTAGGATTAAAATTTAGTCCAAAATTATTAATGATGGAATTTATAAAATATAAGAGTTTTAAAATAATGTTTAATTTTTTTTAATTCTCAAATACTAGAATTCGACTCAAATTTAGTTTTTTCTAAAACTTGGGATGTTTGTCTATATTTGCCAAGTAATGATAAATTATCTTATCAAATACTAGTTCTCAAGTTTTATTCAATTTTTAAAAAATATATTTATGGGCAAAGACACCTAAATATTTTTAATATGTAGTTATTAAATGTTCTAAAAACAATTTTAATAATTTCTTATCTACATTGCTTGACTTGTTATGTAAAATGATGTCCATGACCATATGCCCACTTCAATATTTGCAAATGCATATTTGGTCATGAATCTTTTGCAAATATTTAATTAAATAGATATTAATTATCATTTAATTGTTTCTTCATCTATTTTAATTATAAAATTATAATAACATGTCTATTTAATTTTGCGATGACTATTAAAGTGTCTGCTTAAATTTATTATGTCATTTCTATTAATTATTATTTAAATAATTTTTCATCTACTTCAACTATGAAATTATATATTACCCATGATAAATTATTTTTCTGTGGTTGACTACAATGTTTTACAGTGACTATTAATGTGTCTACCTTAATTTACTATGTCACTTCTGTTAATTATTATTTAGTTATTTCTTCGTCTACTTCAATTATGAAATTACAATAATGTGTCTACTTATTTGGCGGTGGTTATTAAGGTGTTTACTTAATTTTACTATGTCATTTCTTTTAATTTTATTTAAATGACGCTGACTGTTAACAAGTCTGTTTAATTTTACAGTATCTTTTATACTAATTATTATTTAATTATTTTTTTATCTACTTTAACTATGAAATTGCAATATTACCCGTCATAAATTTTTTCATGTGTAGGGGTAAAGTGTATTATTTAAAAACTACTTAAAAATATTACATTCAAATAATAAAAAAAGATTAAAATATATTAAAATTATTGACTCTCTAAATTTTTTTCTAAATCATAAAAATAAAATAAAATTATATATTGAATTCGTGCAATGCACTATCTTTGCCTCCAATCTATTTATACTAAGGATAAGGTACTTAATTACAAACCCTTGATAAATTAGTCAATGGCCCATTGACCATGCTGACTTTTCTTTTCAATGATAAAAGAGGGGGAAAAATTAAAAGGAAAAAAAGAAAAACCACATTGACTATTAATATTTCCAGAATTTGCATTTTCATAATAAAATATGCTAATTTTGCAGCTATTTAGGGAAACTTTTGGTTCTTTATATTTACTTTTTGCCTTGAAATATGGAAAAAGATTTAATAATATATGAATTACATTAAAATATTTGAGGAAGAAGTATTTTAAAATACTAGTCAAATAATCCTTTGCTAACATAATCCTAAACAAGAGGGGTCCCCCTAAACATGTTTTTAAACAAATCCATAAATTTAAGGAATAGAAATATTTATTTAATTATTTATTTATTTATTTATTTGTGTGTGTGTTTGAATATTTAATTCTTTTAATTTAACTTTTGCCGAAAGCATGTATAATAATAGGATTCGTTTTGCTTGCCGGTAAATTAATGCCTTTTCACAAAGGATTACTTAAAGTAATTTTAATGAGGCATATCTCAAGTTCAGATTATACGTTTACTTTTGAGGTTCGATGTACATATGGTATAGCTGAAAAGACGTAGGCTAGATACAGAACAAATAATGCATGTCATAGACTTAAATCGTGACAAATATAATATCAGAGTATGCGTGTAATTATACCCTGATGGAAGACGGATTAGGCAGGATTGAAGATGAGATGCACCTGTCATTTTAGACAATCTTTTATTGCGAAAAGAAATGAATAGATTTATAATACATAATTCAAATTCATATACTTTTGAAGCTTCATATAACATAATTTAAAAACAAATATATATAAATTTTAACTAAAAATTACGAATAAAATAATATATACCATAAATTTGGATCGAGATAATCGTCCTCGGGAACTGGCTATTATACACATTAAAAAAAAGAAGACTTTTCGTAGAAGGCTAAATTTATTAGAGCAAATTAAAATTGACGATAAATGAGTACTAAATTAACAGAATAATTAAAGAGTTGAGATTTTCGATAATAGTTAAGATGACATAATAAAGATTATTGTATAAAAAAATAGTTAGAATCTTTTTTTTTTTCAAATAGAATAAAGTGAAATATCTTTCCAAAAATAATTTTTTATTTTAAAAAGGATATGAAAGAGATAAAAGATAAATACAATGCAATTAACATGGACAAATTCATGTAATATCATATACATAGTGACATAAAAATATTTATTTAATCGTATTCCATAATCCAGATACACTTAATTTATCAATAATAACCTATGTTTGGGTCCATTATTATTTTATATTTATTATACTATAACTATAAAAATAAATAAACACCTAATTTTTAATTCTCAAGAAATTTACTTTTCAATTAGATTCCCTAATTATTATTTTTTGAATTTCCTTTATTTTCTTATATCTTTAATTAAACGTTTTTTTTTCTTTAAACTTTGGATTCCATGCTTTATCTCCCTGTTTTAAAAGCAAGGAGTAGTACATAACTTTCATGTTTGATGGTCTCACATTGAAGTTCGATTAATCTAAATTCATAAATTACAGATCAGACTTATTTTAGAAGCAATATTTCCAACAGAATTTTTTTCATTCACAGGATTCAAATTTTAGGATCTCTAATTAAGAATGAAGAAATTTCAATTATCTCACCACAATCGTGTTAATACTGACGGTAATTATTTTAGTATTTTTTTTAAAAGTATTGGTTCTTATCATATGACATTTTTGTAGGGAAAATCATGAACAATAATGGGGACACATTTGTCTTAAAATCATTACAAACGCCTACACTAATTATATTCAAGAAAATTCGGTGAAAACTTTACTTTTAACTGCTCAATGTAGTGATTAAAGATTTAAAGTAATAAAAAGAATCTCTCTAATTATACTAAAATCTATAATCATTTTTGTCACATAATTACAACTCGCGGTAAATATCTAACTGTAATTATAATTTGAGTTTTGTATAATTTGTGCGATTATACAAAAATTGTGCACGAATCAATACAAATTGTATAGCGAAATACACAAACACTGTGAATTGTATAACGAATTATACAAATGCCGTGGACGAACTGTATAGCGAAATATACAAAACGTTATACAAAAATTGCAAATTATATAGCAGATTATACAAATGTATTACAAATACTGCACAAATTCTATTATAACTATAATTACAACACATAATTACCCAAACTATAGCTATAAAACATAATTAAAGTACTTTTGAATGGGTACATGCGAAAATTCCTTTAATAAAAATATAAATAAAATTATAGTCGATATTTTATAATTGTGCGATAAAAAATAACAAATACCTCGAGAAATTAATTAACATGCCTTAACATGAAAATATGACAAAATTGTACTTTATGATAAATAAATTACGCAGTAAACTAATCACGAGAAAATTTCTTAGTCAAACAGGTATCATAAGCAAACAAAATTTTCACCTGACAAATTTAAAATAAAATTTAATTATTAAAATAATTGTTTAATAAGGAAATAAAAATAAAAATAAAAATATGATGATATTGACAGCATTATAAATTATTATAAATTTGGTATTAGATACATTTTGCAGTACGATTTGAGTACTAAATAAATAGTTTACGTGTGCAGCTGTATGTATGACATTATATTATGTCAGTATTTTAGGACACTCCTTAATAAATAGGAGTAAGTAGCTTTCACTATTGATTTTATTAGTAAAAATAAATAAATAAAAAAGATAATAATGTTTTATAATTATTATTTTAATAAATATAAGTCCTTTGTTATTATGGCTGGTTTTTAAATATGTTTTAATTATATATTGGGCTGATTTTATTTAATTTCATTAATGTGAACTTGTTTGCGTTGTTGATCCAAGACAGGATAAAAATAGGTCGCGATATATTCGATAGTCAATTCATGATATTGGACTGATTTTATTAATTTTCTTTGTTAAAAATTTTGTGATTGAGTTTTTTAAATAAAAAATCGTTTATTCAAGAGAATTTTAATTTTTTATTTATAAGTTGAATATATGTTTAAATATTATTTCATTAATTGAATATTCTTTACTTTAACTTAACTTCAAATACTATTACTATTTTTTTAACCATTATATTTTTATTATTCAAATCCTGAAAAATCGTCTTTGCAGTATTATTAGGTATAACTTTCAAGAAATATCAGTTTTATTTATCATAAAGGAAGTTTGAGAATGAAAAAAATTCAGATAAAAAATGGACAGAAAATAGAAAAGAAAAGAAAGAAAGAAAGAAAAACACAAAATTTGGTTGTTCATTGCCTAAAAAGTTTTTTGTAGAGTTGATGATAAACAACACGAAAGATCGTAGCGAGATGATAAGCACTTCTTTATTTTAATTTAATTAAAGATTTAGAGTTCATATTTCAAAAATTAAATCGCTTTTGATAAGAAATATTTTTCTTGTATAGAGACTTTTTTTTTAAGAATTTATAACGCCCTAAAATAAATATTAAACACAAGATTAGAACACCTAAAACTAAAAAAAAAAAAGTTGTGTTCATTCATGGTGGATAAACAAATAAAAAAAAGGGTAGAATGGCAAGAAAAATGATTTTTTAAAAAAATAAAACATGAGAAAAAAGAATAAACAAATTAAAAAGAGAGAAAATTTTCTACAAAATTAAAGTCATTTCTTCTTGTATTATATCATGATCTCTTCTATGTATACAAATTACATACACAAAGCTTTTCAAAGCATACTAATTAAGACCAAAATACCCCCACCCCCACCCCCACCCCCACCCCCAAGCTAGATGATGATCAATTATATTTTGATCCATAAAACCCAAAAAATGTTCTTAAAATCTTTTTCTTCCCTTCTCATTTAACTTCCCTTCTAGTCACCATGACCAAAAAAAAACAAAAAAAAAAACATAGAACTAAATTAACCTAACACAACCCTTAAGGCTACTTAAGTCAATAAACAAAAGTAAAAAAAAAAAGTTCTTAAAATTACCCAAAAAATGTACAAGTGTTCATCCAAGAAATTAGGAAGAAGAAGAAGAAGAAGCATTTGTCACCTTGATAATAATAATAATAATAAAAAAAAATTCCAATATTTAATTTCTTGAATAATCTTCAAGGTAATCTCCAAGTACTCTTTAAACCAATGTCATTGTGTTTTCTTGATGGACCAGAAGCTGGAATTGGGATTCTTTTTGGCAATAAGTTCCAAAAATGGCCATGATTGTAAGAGTTTCTTTGGCTATTTATTGGATGGAATACTTGTGAATTGGTTCTTGAACCATGACAATGACCAAAAAGAGAGATTAATATTATAGCCATCCATAAAACAAGCACTTTCCTTCTAAACAAACTTATCATTCTTCACAATTAATTCTCTATGGCCAAATTTGCAAGAGCACAAAACATATGTAATATTTTGAAGAAATTTAGATGGTTCTTGTATTGGGAAGTAAGGTTAGAAAGAAAAGAAAGAAGAAGAAGAAGAATGAAGACATAAGAAGTAGAGAAGTTTTGAAAAGTTTGATAAGGCTTTTTGAAAGGGGGCCATTTGGTTTGGGTTATAGAGAGTAATGACTTGATAGGTAATTGAATAAAGGGGGAAAAGAATTTTCTTTTTTTTTTTAGAAATCATTCAAAGTATAAATATCGATACTGATATAATCTGCGTATATTTTATTCTTTTAAAATTTTACTTTAGGTATTATCATATGTTAATAAAGTAAGTTCAAGTTACTTTTTTCGTTTAAAAAATAATGACTTATTTTTTATTTTTTGTTTGTTTAAAAATACGACATTTTTACATTTTTTGCAATATTTTAATTTTAACTTTTCACGTGACATATTTAACGCCACAAAATTAAAGGACATTTTGGTATATTTGACATACTTTAATTTTACAACTATAAAATTAAAGTATTCTTTATTTTTTTAAACTCCATGTCAAATCAAACCAAATTATTATTTTTTAAACAAAAGAAGTATATATGATAATAGAGATAATGTCTAAATATATTCTATTCCTTTAAATCCCAATAATGGAATTAAACTTGGGTATTTATATAATTATATTCTGATAAAATAACATATATTTCATATTGATAACCTATCTTAACTTGTTATAACAAAACAATTATTCCTTTTATATGATACTTTTTTTTCTTTTTAATCTGTTGAAAAAAAATATTACCTTACAACAATCAAAAATAATTTAATTTAAATTATTTTTATAATTAATGAAACGAATCTCAACGACACAACTTTTTACGTTTCTTTTTGTCAAATGCCAACATAAGAAATTATATTGGTGGAAATAAATCAATTTTTTTTTTTTGGGTGTAGGGGTATGTTGGAGAAGAGATGGGGTTATGGCATTTTATGGATTAGGTGAATAATTGGTCCCACAAAAATATTAATGGACAACTAAGGCTCTTTGGCACTGTTCCACAAAACAAGAAATCATGTCCCCTCTTTTTCCACAGTTCTTTTTTGAGTCTTTGATTTGATGCTTTCCTTCTAAACATACTTTTCAATCTTTTTTACTGTGCAATATTAATGAAAATTATTTTCATAAACTATGTTATCAACTTTAAACCCTACACTTTGAACCTACAACTATCTCAAGAAAGTAAGTATTTCATATATTTCAGTGCATGTATCTTTTTTTTTTCTTTTTAGTATAATTTACGAATAATATGGAATCCCACGAGTGGATTTGGGGAGGATAAAATATACGTAAATCTTATCACTATCTCATAGAGATAGCGAAACTGTTACCAAAAGACCCCCAACTCAAAAATATCAGATCACAAAAGCAGAAGATACTAAATAATGACTCTTTAATTTTAACGTTCTATATGGTATGTGTAATATTATTAATATTTTGATACATCACATATATATCTAATCTAAACTTACTAGATTCAAATACTCCTTTTTATTTTCTCAAATGTAGTATCCAATCAAATTAAACTACCATACGAGTTTCCACTAAAAAAATGTTTCGAAGTTTGTTACATATCGTCTCATTACATATTGTCTGATATTTATTCTAACATAACAATGCGATCACATTAAATAAATTGTTACATAGATTATTAGGTAACAACACATTTAATAGTACAATAAAATATGTAACCACCAAAATAAACATTATATTGAAAAAATATATATATTCAATGCACCCCATTTGCATATAGTAACACTTGCTTGTTCATTGTTTTCAGAATAAAACTTTAAACCATACTAGAAACAGTTCCATTTATCTTAATTTAGTGTAGCATATTTGAATGGACATAGTAAAACTTAACCAACAACTTTCATTTAAAATCGAACCGAAATCGATTACTCGAACCAAAAAAATATATGGTTTAACAGTTTCGATAATGATTTATTTTTTTTTATTTTGAGTTATTGATTCTTAACAATTTTAAGTTTTTTCTTAACAGGTTAATCAATAATACAATAATAAATTAAATAATTATATTTCTATCATTAGGTATATATAAAGTCCTTAACAATTTCATAATTTTATTTTTGACCATTTCAAACTCTAACGTTATTCTACAATGTGACAATATCTGCTTTTGAGCAAAATGCAACTTGTTAACCCATACGTATGGTTCATTTAGTTTGTCACCTTGTTTCTAAGCAATTTTCAATAAAGGAAATTTTGTATCAAATATTAACGGTTAAATTGATAAGCCAATGTTTTAATAGTTCTATAATGGTTTAGCACATATACAAATCGATAATCGATAAATTTCAAAATTGAATCGAACAGACCGATATACATCCCTAATATACATAATTTTAAACAAGTTAAATGTTACAAATTAGTACTAGTACATAGTAAATGTTCCACAAAGATCTCTACTATAAAGTTATGACACCTCCTAAGAGATCTTTTACTCATGGAATGATGTGTACATACTATTAATCAAATTGAACGCTACAACGTAGTACTTGTAAATTATGAAATGTTCTTAAAAACCTATATTATAGAAGTATGACGCCTCCTAAGAGACATGGAATCAACATCTGCTCGTTTTTCATTCACAGAACAGTCTGTACATGTATGGCTTTCTTATCGAACATGATTAAGCTGTAACAACTCATCTTAAGATGGAATTTTCCACATCAGCAAAACACATAAGAGAGATATTGGGTATATAAGTAAATATGCCTTATCTATTAGTGACACGCTTTAAAATCGTTCGGGCCTAAACCCTAAGCGAACAATATTGCTAGTGGCCGGGTTGGGTCATTACAGATGGTATAGAGCCACTTATGTGTCAACATTGTCAATGAGAGTCAGAGTTCAACTGAGTTTAGGTAAATTCCGATCAGGTGGGGCAGATCTCACTGCTGAATCTAGCCGAATCCCAAGCGGTGGGGCAAGCCTCAGCGAGGACCCTGAGTCCATAGAGGGAGGTGTATGTAACAATCCATCTTAAGATGAAGTCCCACATCGGCAAAAACACAAGAAAAATGCTAAGTATATAGTGACGCATTTTAAAACTGTGCGGGCCTAGATTCAAAGCGGACAATATTCCTGATTCGCTAATTCATTACATATTCACTAGTGAATTTCCCCTCAATAAGAACTTGAATTCAAATGTAATGACCCATAATATCGTTTCTGGAATTAATCCTCTTGATTTCATAAAAATATCTCCCTCGAAAAATTTTAGGGGGTACTTTGGACTATACAAAAAATAAGACTATTTAATTTCTGGGTGAGTTTGAATAATTAATAAATAGTGGGTTAAATGTTAATTTAATCAAAATTCTATACCAACTTGCCCATATATTTTAAAAAAATAAATTAGGGTAAAAATATACATCTCCTTAGCAATTGATCAGAAAAAAAAAAGAAAGAGAAGGGGACGGTTAGCGAGGAAATAATTCCTGCGGCGTAAAAACGAGAGGAGGGACGAGCTGGGTACGAAGATAAACAACAATTATATTTTCTTCAATTGCAGGTATGCATTAATTGTTGGTGGAAAAGTGTATTATGAGTTTGGAATTTGAGTAAAAGAATTTTTGGGGAAAAGAGCCACCAAGTAAAGCCATTAGTGAATGGAGGTTTTCTATTATTATTATTATTAATAATAGTAGTGTTAATATAGCTAGCAGCAAGTTTCATATGTGAGTATTAAATAGGATTTGTTTTAGTACCTTAACATTTGAATATGATAATTGAAAAATGTAGGCAGATTGCAGTCGTCGTTTACAATTGTTTTCGTATAGATTTTATAATCTTTAGTTAGGTTTCGTTACAATTTTTATTCTCTTAGTAATTTTTATTATAAGTTAAATTTTGATACATTGAGATTGGTAATAAATAATAGGTGTTTTGCCTCATGTATATATCATTAGATTAAATGAGTTTGTGGGTCTATGCTAGATGTATAGTAATATGAGTAGGTTGGATGTCTTTAGTTTGAAAATCTTATTGCGAATTCTTATTTGATTAGATCGTGGTGCTACGGCTTCTAATCGAAAAGGGAAGGCTCAAGTGTTAGAGTGATCGTGATTTGACTAAGGCAAGTGAACTTTTAAAACTTTATAATTCTTGTAGAATTCTCGAATTATCCTTTCTCCTATGTGTGAATCGTGAAGTATTTTTAATATTTTAATAAGGTGCTTAAATATAAATGTGAGTTGATGTGTTGTTGTGACACATGAATTAAACATGTGGTTAAGTGATGAGAATTTTTATGTTTGAGATATATGGTTGTGGTTGGTGATTATGAATGGATTGGTTGTAGATTTCATCTCATATGCATTCATTTTATGTCACGCACATTGCATTGGTTCTGGATATTGATATGAGTGAGATGGTAAAAGTTGGGACCGAGGTCTTTACCGGTCGAGATATTGTGATGCCGAGGTCTTTGCCGGCGATATTGTAATGCCGAGGTCTTTGCCGGCGATGATATTGTGATGCCGAGGTCTTTGCCGGCGATGATATTGTGATGCCGAGGTCTTTGCCGGCGATGATATTGTGATGCCGAGGTCTTTGCCGGCAATTGTTGCATATGCATTGCATCTCATCCTTGCATATTCCGGTGTGGCATGATGTTATCCCTGTGTTTGATTGTGTTGCTTCTTTTGAGTTGTGACTTGTGATTTGATATCTGTGACATAGTAGAAACTATCTCTAGAATGTATTATGTATTGCTGGACTGGGACTTTTCTGAGTGCAGGTGTGTAGTTCGGCGGTATGTGGTTGGGTGTGAAAGGAGTTTGTGGACTCTATCAGACTTATTCTGTTTTGCTAGTTGACTTGTTGGGTACCGCGTTGTTTTTGGTACTCACCCTTGCTTCTACACTTGTGTAGGTTTTGAGCCCGGACCGTGAGTAGTATATTTCTTGATCATCCGAGGCTTCTCAGGAGATTTAGAGAGGTAGCTGTTGTCATCCCGCTGACTCTCTTGTCCTGTTTCCTTTCTGTTTTGTTCTATTTGAGAAGAAAGACAGTTTCAGACTTTGTAATTCTTTGGATTTCTGTATAACTAGTGGCTTGTACACGTGACAACCAAATCCTTGGGTGGTGTTTAAGTTTGCGAAGATTTCTCTTTTTGATTATTTATTTTATTTAGTACTTCCGCACATCATTTCGATATTCTTGTTGGGTTTAGGCTGACTTGTTCTGGTGTGTTGAGCAAGTGCCATCACGCCCATTTTTGGGTCGTGACAGTTGGTATCAGAGCCCCAGGTTCATAGGTCTCACGTGCATACAAGCCGAGTCTAAGTAGAGTCTCAAGGATCGGTACGGAGACGTCTGTACTTATCTTTGAGAGGCTATAAAGACTGTTAGGAAATTTCTTTTTTTATTCACTCTCTCTTATCGTGCTTAAATTGTTCTTTAGTATTAAGTTGTGCCGTGTTCATTTGACAGATGGCAAGGACTAGGGCTACTGTTGCTGGTGGTAGAGGTGGGGCAGCTCCCGAGAGAGTTGTTGAGGGCCCAGTTAGAGGTAGGGGAAGGGGCCGAACTAGAGGACGTGCCCGAGGAGCGACACGAGTTAGAGGCCAGGCTAGAGGGGCTCCTCTAGAGCCACAGATAGAGGTTGGTGAGGAGCAGGTTCCTTCAGAGCACGTAGCCTCACCTTTGCTGCAGGATACCTTACTGAGGGTGCTGAATGTCCTTGAGAGTTTTGCTCCGAATGGTAACTCGACAGGCATGCCCGGCGGTTCTCAGACTGGAGGAGGGGCTCAGACTCCAGATCAGCATCAGGCTCCTATGGTTCGTGGTCCAGTAGAGCAGCCACCACTGGATCCTAGAGTTGAGATTGATCTTGCACCAGCTGTTGAGGTTCGGGGTGCACCTATGGCCACATTGACTGAGAATGAGCAGCGTTGCTATGAGATGTTTAGGAAGATGAACCCACCTCAATTTCAGGGTGGGAGGACAGAGGATGCTCATGAGTTTCTGACTACTTGTAGAGAGCTGCTGGATACTGTCGGCTTAGCCGAGTCACACGGGGTTCGATATGTTACTCTTCAGCTTCGTGGGCCTGCCAGAGAATGGTGGAGGACATATTCAGGATCCTTGCCAGTGGGATCTCCCACAGTGTCTTGGGAGGTGTTCTCTAGTGCTTTCTGTGATCGATTTGTCCCTTGGAGCGTGAGGGAGGAGAGCCGCTTGAGGTTTGAGAGCCTAAGGCAGGGAGGCTTATCAGTCACCGAGTATGAGACCCGTTTCTGCCAGTTATCTAGACATGCGGCAGCCATTATTCCAGATGAGACAGAGAAAGTTCGTAGGTTTGTGAGAGGACTGACCTATTCTATCCGACAGGCAGTGTTTAGAGTATCTAGGGATGGAGCCTCTTTTCAGTCTGTTGTGAGTGCGGCCAAGGAGGCAGAGCTGATGGAGAGAGAAGAGTTCGGGGACCCCAAGAGGGCCCGTGGGTCCGGTCAGTTTTCTGGTACCTCATCTGGAGGTAGAGGGCCCTATAGAGGAAGTGACTCATCCCAGCGTCGAGGACCAGTTCATGCATCATTACCTACTCCTAGGGGTGGTCAGGCACATCATGGATCTCATAGTACGGGTCATGACTTGTATGGTTCTCAGCAACGATCAACAGGGCGAGACATCTATAGTAGCTCTTCAGGATCAGCACATCCGTCCCAGAGTCAGAGATGTTGTTTTAGTTGTGGAGATCCTGATCACTTGATACGACAGTGTCCCTTGTTAAGAGGACACAGAGGGACCCATCCTAGATCTTCAGTTCAGACTAGACCACCTACCCCACCACCATACAGGGGGCGAGACAGAGATCAGACAGCTAGAGGTGGTCACACTTCAGGCAGAGGGGCGAGTGGTGCCCTAGTTCCGCAGGGTAGGGGTAGAGGCGTTGCTCAGACAGGTGGTGGTAGGGGATCACAGTGCTATGCATTTCCGGGGAGGCCTGAGGCAGAGGCTTCTGATGCAGTTATCACAGGTATTATCCCGGTTTGTCATCGATCCGCGTCTGTATTGTTTGATCCTGGATCAACCTATTCTTATGTATCTTCCTACTTTTCATCTGGATTTGATTTGCTATGTGATCGTATGCCTGTTCCCATCCATGTTTCCACACCAGTAGGTGAGCCTTTAGTGGTGGATCGAGTGTATCGATCCTGTCTTGTTTCTCTAGTTGGGTATGATACTTGGGTAGATATGATTATCCTGGAGATGGTAGACTTCGATGTTATCTTGGGGATGGATTGGCTTTCTCCTTATCATGCTATTCTTGATTGCTATGCAAAAACTGTGACCTTAGCCATGCCCGGTGTACCAAGGATTGAGTGGAAGGGTGACTGTGGTTCTTATCCTAGCAAAGTTATCTCCTACATCCATGCTCAGAAATTGATTGATAGAGGGTGTCTGTCTTACTTGGCTTTCATTCGAGATACCAGTGTTGAAACAACTTCTATGGAGTCTATTCCTGTGGTTCAGGAGTTTGTCGATGTGTTTCCTACTGACCTTCCAGGTGTTCCTCCCGATAGGGATATTGACTTTCCTATTGATCTAGAGCCAGGCACTAAGCCTATCTCCATTCCTCCATATAGAATGGCTCCAGCTGAACTGAAAGAATTAAAGGAGCAACTTCAAGATTTGTTGAGCAAAGGGTTTATTCGTCCTAGTGTGTCACCATGGGGTGCCCCCGTCTTATTTGTGAAAAAGAAAGATGGGTCTATGAGGATGTGTATTGATTACAGACAGTTGAACAAGGTGACTATCAAGAACAAGTACCCTCTTCCCCGTATTGATGACTTGTTTGATCAGCTTCAGGGAGCGGCTCTGTTTTCTAAGATTGACTTAAGGTCTGGTTATCATCAGCTGAGGATTAGAGCATCAGATATTCCTAAGACAGCTTTCCGAACTCGTTATCGCCACTATGAATTTTTGGTGATGTCCTTCGGGTTGACTAACGCCCCTGCAGCATTCATGGAGTTGATGAATAGGGTGTTTCGTCCATACTTAGATTCTTTTGTGATAGTATTCATTGATGATATTTTGATATATTCCAAGACTGAGGCTGATCATGTTCGTCACTTGAGAATAGTGCTACAGAGGTTGAGGGAGGAAAAGTTATTTGCAAAATTCTCCAAGTGTGAGTTCTGGCTTGATTCAGTGGTATTCCTAGGGCATGTGGTGTCCAAAGAGGGGATTAGAGTGGATCCGGCTAAGGTTGAGGCGGTTAGAGGTTGGACCCGGCCTACTTCAGCTACCGAGATTCGCAGTTTTGTGGGGTTAGCTGGGTATTATCGGCGGTTTATTCAGGGTTTTTCTTCTATTGCAGCTCCATTGACTAGATTAACTCAGAAGAACGTAGCCTTTCATTGGTCCGATGAGTGTGAGGCGAGCTTTCAAAAGCTCAAGACTTTGCTGACTTCAGCTCCCATTTTGACACTACCGGAGACAGGTGTGGACTTTACGGTGTATTGTGATGCTTCAGGAGTTGGTTTAGGTGGTGTGTTGATGCAAAAGGGGAAAGTGATTGCCTATGCTTCTAGACAGTTGAAGGTTCATGAGAAGAATTATCCTACCCATGACTTGGAGCTAGCGGCTGTGGTTTTTGTGCTTAAGTTGTGGCGTCATTACTTATATGGTGTACATTGTGAGGTCTTCACTGATCATAGGAGTCTTCAATATATTTTCAATCAAAAGGATCTGAACTTGAGGCAGCGTAGGTGGATTGAGTTGCTAAAAGACTATGATTTGACCATTTTATATCATTCGGGGAAAGCTAATGTGGTGGCTGATGCCTTGAGTAGAAAGACTTCTAGCATGGGGAGTCTAGCTGCCATTCGAGTTGAGGAGCGACCTTTGGCCAGGGATGTCCAGCGTCTAGCTAATGGCCTGGTCAGGTTACAGCTTTCGGATGAGGGTGGTGTACTTGCTTTCATTGAGGCTCGTTCTTCCTTGATGGATCAGATTCGAGAGCACCAGTTCGAGGATGAGAAGTTATGTCTCATCAGAGACAAGGTGATTAGAGGAGAGGCTAAGGAAGCGACACTTGATCCTGATGGTGTCTTGAGGATTGGAGGTCGAATTTGTGTGCCTAAGGTGGGTGACTTGGTTAGAGTGGTCATGGAGGAGGCTCATTGTGCTCGTTATTCCATTCATCCAGGAGCAGCGAAGATGTATCATGACCTAAGTCAGCATTACTGGTGGTGTGGCATGAAAAAGGACATCGCAGATTTCGTGTCTAAATGTTTAACTTGTCAGCAGGTTAAGTGTGAGCACCAGCGGCCTGGAGGTGAGTTACAGAGGATGCCCATTCCTACATGGAAGTGGGAGCGTATCACCATGGATTTTGTGGTGGGTTTGCCTACTACCGTGGGTGGTTATGACTCTATCTGGGTAGTTGTGGACCGATTGACTAAGTCTGCCCATTTCATTCCTGTCAAGGTTAAGTATACAGCGGAGAAGTTGGCTGAGCTTTACATCAGTCAGATAGTTAGATTGCATGGCGTGCCTGTTTCTATCATTTCAGATCGGGGTTCACTCTTCACTTCACATTTTTGGAGGGCCTTGCAGCACGGTCTAGGCACTCAGTTGGATATGAGTTCAGCATTTCACCCTCAGACAGATGGACAGTCTGAGCGGACGATTCAGGTGTTGGAGGACATGCTTCGAGCGTGTGTGATCGATTTTGGTTCCCGTTGGGACCAACACTTGCCCTTAGCAGAGTTTGCCTATAATAATAGTTACCACTCCAGTATTCAGATGGCTCCATTTGAGGCTTTGTATGGTAGACGGTGTAGATCTCCGATTGGTTGGTTTGATTCTGTTGAGATGGACTCATTAGATGCGGACTTCCTTAGGGATGCTATGGAGCAGGTCCGTATGATTCAGGGTAGGTTGTTGACCGCTCAGAGTCGACAGAAGAGTTATGCAGATAGGAGGGTTCGAGCCCTAGAGTTTATGGTGGGCGATCATGTTTGGCTTAGAGTGTCACCTATGAAGGGTGTTATGCGGTTCGGTAAGAAGGGAAAGCTTAGCCCCCGATTTATTGGTCCATTTGAGATTTTAGAGCGAGTTGGAGAGGTGGCCTATAGACTAGCTTTGCCACCTAGCTTGTCATCCGTGCATCCTGTGTTTCATGTCTCCATGCTTCGGAAGTATGTTCCTGATGAGTCTCATGTACTTTCATTTGATTCGGTGGTGTTGAGTCCAGACTTGTCATTTGAGGAGGAGCCTATAGCTATTTTGGACAGGCAGGTCCGCAAGCTAAGGAACAAAGAGATTGCTTCCGTGAAGGTGCAATGGAAGAATCGTCCAGTTAGAGAGGCAACTTGGGAGACAGAGTCTGACATGCGTGCTAAATATCCTCATCTTTTTGAAGTTTCAGGTACTTCCTTCTACCTTATGTTCGAGGACGAACATGATTTTTAGTGGTGGATAATGTAATGACCCATAATATCGTTTCTGGAATTAATCCTCTTGATTTCATAAAAATATCTCCCTCGAAAAATTTTAGGGGGTACTTTGGACTATACAAAAAATAAGACTATTTAATTTCTGGGTGAGTTTGAATAATTAATAAATAGTGGGTTAAATGTTAATTTAATCAAAATTCTATACCAACTTGCCCATATATTTTAAAAAAATAAATTAGGGTAAAAATATACATCTCCTTAGCAATTGATCAGAAAAAAAAAAGAAAGAGAAGGGGACGGTTAGCGAGGAAATAATTCCTGCGGCGTAAAAACGAGAGGAGGGACGAGCTGGGTACGAAGATAAACAACAATTATATTTTCTTCAATTGCAGGTATGCATTAATTGTTGGTGGAAAAGTGTATTATGAGTTTGGAATTTGAGTAAAAGAATTTTTGGGGAAAAGAGCCACCAAGTAAAGCCATTAGTGAATGGAGGTTTTCTATTATTATTATTATTAATAATAGTAGTGTTAATATAGCTAGCAGCAAGTTTCATATGTGAGTATTAAATAGGATTTGTTTTAGTACCTTAACATTTGAATATGATAATTGAAAAATGTAGGCAGATTGCAGTCGTCGTTTACAATTGTTTTCGTATAGATTTTATAATCTTTAGTTAGGTTTCGTTACAATTTTTATTCTCTTAGTAATTTTTATTATAAGTTAAATTTTGATACATTGAGATTGGTAATAAATAATAGGTGTTTTGCCTCATGTATATATCATTAGATTAAATGAGTTTGTGGGTCTATGCTAGATGTATAGTAATATGAGTAGGTTGGATGTCTTTAGTTTGAAAATCTTATTGCGAATTCTTATTTGATTAGATCGTGGTGCTACGGCTTCTAATCGAAAAGGGAAGGCTCAAGTGTTAGAGTGATCGTGATTTGACTAAGGCAAGTGAACTTTTAAAACTTTATAATTCTTGTAGAATTCTCGAATTATCCTTTCTCCTATGTGTGAATCGTGAAGTATTTTTAATATTTTAATAAGGTGCTTAAATATAAATGTGAGTTGATGTGTTGTTGTGACACATGAATTAAACATGTGGTTAAGTGATGAGAATTTTTATGTTTGAGATATATGGTTGTGGTTGGTGATTATGAATGGATTGGTTGTAGATTTCATCTCATATGCATTCATTTTATGTCACGCACATTGCATTGGTTCTGGATATTGATATGAGTGAGATGGTAAAAGTTGGGACCGAGGTCTTTACCGGTCGAGATATTGTGATGCCGAGGTCTTTGCCGGCGATATTGTAATGCCGAGGTCTTTGCCGGCGATGATATTGTGATGCCGAGGTCTTTGCCGGCGATGATATTGTGATGCCGAGGTCTTTGCCGGCGATGATATTGTGATGCCGAGGTCTTTGCCGGCAATTGTTGCATATGCATTGCATCTCATCCTTGCATATTCCGGTGTGGCATGATGTTATCCCTGTGTTTGATTGTGTTGCTTCTTTTGAGTTGTGACTTGTGATTTGATATCTGTGACATAGTAGAAACTATCTCTAGAATGTATTATGTATTGCTGGACTGGGACTTTTCTGAGTGCAGGTGTGTAGTTCGGCGGTATGTGGTTGGGTGTGAAAGGAGTTTGTGGACTCTATCAGACTTATTCTGTTTTGCTAGTTGACTTGTTGGGTACCGCGTTGTTTTTGGTACTCACCCTTGCTTCTACACTTGTGTAGGTTTTGAGCCCGGACCGTGAGTAGTATATTTCTTGATCATCCGAGGCTTCTCAGGAGATTTAGAGAGGTAGCTGTTGTCATCCCGCTGACTCTCTTGTCCTGTTTCCTTTCTGTTTTGTTCTATTTGAGAAGAAAGACAGTTTCAGACTTTGTAATTCTTTGGATTTCTGTATAACTAGTGGCTTGTACACGTGACAACCAAATCCTTGGGTGGTGTTTAAGTTTGCGAAGATTTCTCTTTTTGATTATTTATTTTATTTAGTACTTCCGCACATCATTTCGATATTCTTGTTGGGTTTAGGCTGACTTGTTCTGGTGTGTTGAGCAAGTGCCATCACGCCCATTTTTGGGTCGTGACATCAAATCCTAATTGTTGATTTTTTCCCCCATAAACCTAAAAATTGTTATATATGTTAATATGTCTAATCATTATGGAGTAGTAGAGTTTGATAGATTTTCTTAAATTGAGAAGAAGAAAACAGTATCCAGAAGAATAGGGTTATGGGAGGAAAGTAAGAAGGTCAAGAAAAGTACTGATTTTGATGCATAGGAGAAAAGGACAGAGATTTTGTTTTCTGACAGAGACTAAATTCACAATACTAGAGTCCCCTTTAATTTAGGATTTGGTTGGACTATATTTTTATTTGTTTATTGGGTTTACGTGTGGGATATATTTCTTTCTTTTTTTAAAATTCATTGTTGAGGTGGGGTGGGACCTGACAGTGAGGGGATTCGTCCGAACTTCGTTCGACAAAAAATTATATTATTTATACAAGGTTAAAATAATTTTTTATGTATGTATTATAATAGATTTCGAACCCCCTTCGACTAGTTCGTGTGTTTATTTCTTCAAATTTTGAATCCCCTTAATTTAAATCTTGGCTCCGCCAGTGGGTGGGACATATAACTTATAAGAGTCTTCAAATTAAAAATTGATAAAAAAAATATTGATGGGACAAGTCGGTGCGCGAAATATTCGATCTTCATGTAGGGTTTGTAAAAGGGTCCCGAGTTAAAGATGTGATATTGATGATTTGATCTAATACAATGATTAATGACTGTTTTCAAACTTGAACCTGTAATCTACAATTTACATTAAAATAACTTTTGATCCAAATTTCTCCTTTCATGAAATTAAAAATATTGATTTTGGGATTATGTAAAATAGATTATCATTCCTTTAACTCGAATTAGAAACATTATCCAAACTATTTAACTTCCTAATAAGTTCCTTGGGGGATTAAACTAAAAGGAGTTAAATTACATTGTATATACATATTTCTAAGAAGTCAATAGAAAGAGCAAATACTTAAATGGCCTTTTAAAATTATTCACAACAACTAAATAAACATTTTAAGTTTGTCAATGTCCAAATAAACACTTTTACTTGAGACATATGTAGACTTTTATAGTGGAATGAATGAAATTTCCATGTTTAGTTAAAGTGTCACATCTAAAATAAAAATGAATTGATCCCTGACTCTAATCATCTGAACTCTTTATTGAACTAACTGATACACTAATTAAGTTGTCTGAATTTAACAATACAAAAAGATCTTAATATATTTACTAACTCAAATCAAAATTCTATAACCCTAAATTAAATCATGAGCTTCTATGGAGGTGGTTTTAAAAGAGTTACATTGTGCATTTTCATTGAAACCAAGGTCCTACTTTGGGGGAAATATGTTAGACCAAAATAAGGTTAAGTGAATGATGTTTCAAAAGGGGTGTGGGGGTCTAAAATATATAGGTGCCAAACAATATTAAATATTGGAGAGGTTAGTAAC
Organism: Solanum rostratum; assembly: GCA_029948455.1. NCBI lineage: Eukaryota > Viridiplantae > Streptophyta > Magnoliopsida > Solanales > Solanaceae > Solanum > Solanum rostratum. Next base: position 6,097,426 of record CM057053.1, on the reverse strand, counting down.
ATTTATTATTTCTATAGAAAAGATGGGACTTTGGTACAAGAAATAGTGTCCCTTTGATTGACTTTAAAACATATTTTTTTCCTTGTGATGAATCAATCAAAGATTTCAAACTAGGTCCCATTGATTTGAAATCTTCTTCTGATTACAATGGGGCCCTATACAAAAGTTGAAAAGAAATTTTACCATTCTTTAAATATTTGGGTGAATTACAAGTTACTCCCCATTCTACATCTAATTACTTGAAAATAATTGTAGAAATAGTCATAATCTGACACTTTGTTTGGATGGTTCTTATGTATTGTATCGTATTATGTTGTTTCAATGAAATTAAATGTTTGAATATATTGTATTGTTCTCCATTGTTGTATAATGTCATACATTCATAATTTGAATGATAAACCTACAAGAAATTATAGAGTATGCGGTAGATACAATGAAAAGATAGGGTAAATGATAAAATAAAATTATTAAATAATAAATAAAGTATAAAATGAGTAGAAGATATTAAAGTAATGACGTAAACACACGCACTACATCGGACGTTACACAAAGTAGGTCTTTTCATCGTTACCTAACAATGGATTTAGACGATACGATACAGTAAAATTTAAGTAATAGTCAAAATAAGCATTGTATTTAAACTAACAATATAATACAATACAACGAACAACAACAATCCAAACAAGAGGTAGAGTTTTTTGTGTGGTTATTTCCCGTCTGACGTTTGGTATACATCCGTATTGAGACCTGATTAAATGTAAATTCATGTGAGGAAATTTCATATTAAAGGATAAAAGGTTAGATGGAGGACTCATTAAATTTCATTGAACTAGAGGGATGGTATAAGTCACCCTTTAAATTCTTATTAATTGGTTTGTTGTCCTTTGCTTGACTAATTAAAAGCTTAAGACGAAATATTAAAAGCCATGTAAATTTATTCAACGTAACTTCCAATAATATGGAACCAAAATATCTTCGTTTATTAGCATAATCTAAAATTATTGACAATTATTAACATCATTTTTAGTTCTATAAATGCATAATAATTACATTTATACTAGGCATTTTATACGTATAATTTGGGATCATGTAAAATAAATAAAATAACTAGGTAATATAAGCTCATTTTCAATATGTTGTTAATACATGTTATTATTTTGTCTATTATGTATACATAAATTTCAGCATAACTTAAATGATTTTTATTTTTATTATGCTGAAATCTAATAAAGTTGAGGGATTGTTTTGGGCTTGAATTTTTAAGAGATCACGTATAGTCACTCAGAAATACTTTAATTATGCATTTATATTTTATAGTTATAGTTTGAGTAATTATATTTCGTAACTATAGTTATAGTAACGTTTGTATAGTTCGCTATACAATTTGCAAGTTTTGTACAACGCTTGTATATTTCGCTATACAAAATTCGTGCACAACATTTGTATAATTCACTATAAAATTTACAGTGTTTGTATATTTTTCTATACAATTTGATTCGTGTTTATAAATCACGCGTAATTATACAAAACTCAAGTTGTATTCGCGCACAACGTTTGTATAAATCGTGCGAGTTATACAAAAATCAAACAACAATTATAGCTAGATATTTGTTGCGAGCCATAATTAATTCAAATTATAACTATGTTAGATAATTAACTATTATATATTTGCTTATCCGCGAAAAATTGTCTTGGTGGTGATATCTTTGGGCCACTAGTGAATGTAGAGAAGCCTATTAATAATGGACATTCTATGGACTTATACGCCTTTTGGGCCTTACCACAATTTCAAAGTCGTGAAACCTCTTAATTTACCCCAAAAAAGAATTCATAAAAGTTGTAAGAAAATGCCAAAACAAAATTTGAAGGATAGTGTTGTAAAAATCATTGTAATTATCCTTATCCATTTCTTTCATTCTTATTTCGCGCATTATATCAGCATCACTATTATGATGATACAAGTTGATATATTTATACCACATCGATATCATATAAGATGGAACTTAATCCTCTCTGTAATACTTCGTCGGTATGTTGATACCCTATCGGTATCATATAAGACTCTTTTATGAAAAAATAAATAAGAATCAATTAAGAGAAAATTATTAAAGTCGCAATTTTATTTTATTGAACTCTAAAGTATGATGGTATCTATATATTTTGATGGTATCGAGTCACGATTGAGCAGTGTCTTCATGAAGCACTACATGTTCCTCCTTGATTCTTTCCTTTTTATACCATCAGAGTACATATATATTTTGATGGTACCAAGTAGTTTCACCGAAGTATTGTCTCTTCCTTTTTAATATCACAAGAGTATATATACACTCTGATAACATCAAATGTATGAGAATAATTAGAAATAGGAAGTATGAAAGTAAAAAAATATCTGCTTGTAAATAGTTTTTCATTTTTGCAGTAGAAATGATATATTTTTCCCAAAAAAATAAAATAAAAAAGCACATCGGTAATAATCATTAGGGTGAGTTTTAGAAAGTGTATCACAATTAATAAAAACATATTATAACAGTATTACTATTACATGATAAAGATAAGATTTACGTACACTTTATTCTCATTAAATTCTTTTTGTGGAATTTATGGAATACATTATTCTTGTCATTATTGAATCATCTAATGAACATAATTATTTTTTTTTAAGAAAAATTTTTGATATAAATATATAGTAATTTAATTTGGATTTCCTAATATAAGATACTGATTGAGTATCAAATAGTACAAGCATGAGTTGATCAAAATTGTTTGAATTTTTCCCATATGGATCATCATTTGAAAACAATAGTTTTAAAATACAACTTCTAATACAAATAAATATTAATTAAATTTGAGATTTTACATACAAGATTCTTGTTGTAGAAAATAATGCAAGCGTGAATATTAAAACAATAAATTGGTCAAATCTTTTGAATTTATTTCCCTATGAATCATTTAAGGTATATAATATGTATATATGTTTGAATTCAAAGATTGGATATGAGCTAAGATTAGGTTAGATTTACTTAAATATTTTAGGTCGGCACAACTTAAGTTGTTTTGTGTAAGATATTCTCCAAAATAGTCAAACCTAATTTTTATACTACTATCTTCCTAGCTAGATTATTTAATTAATTAAAATTACTACCAATTAGTCAAATTACTAGATCTTATGCTTACTTTCATTTAAAAAAAAAAAGGATTCCTCAATTATACATTTGACAAATTGGATTTGGTGATTAAACATTACTTTATTTTATTTACGGCAAAGAGTTAGTTGAAAATAGTTTAAATATATTTTTTATTATATTTTTGGTTCAAATATACTTCTTCAGTTATATTTTAGGTTCAAATATACCCTTCTAATTATGGTTTGTGTTAATTTATTCTTATTTTTAGTAAACAAACCTATGACAAATTTAGAGACAAATAATTTATCTACAATTTTAATAGCTTCACCTTAGTCTTTGAGTGCCGATCACGCAAAGGGTACCTTCCCGGGGCGTGATAAGTATAACTGGAGGGTATACATAAACCTAAAATATAACTGAAAGGGTATATTTGGACCGAAAATATAGCAAGGGGTATAGTTAAACTATTTCCAATAATGCATGGTATATTTTTACAATGTTACTGATTAATGTTTATCAAAAGATTTACATGTGAGTATATTATATCCTATCTGATTACATTAATATTTTTTTATATGTCATCTGTTTATTATAAGACATAAATTCGAAAATTATAACATGAATCTCGAGTTTAATGACTTGATTATAAGAATAATGCCACATGTAAAACAATTATGATGTCCACTAACAGGGTCGTCTCGATCATAAGACCACTAAAGTAATCGTTTGAGGCTCCAATCTTTTTGGGGCCCTCACTTTTTCCGAAAGATATATATATATATGTGATATTGTTAAAAGAATTTCATGTATTCATAATTTTTTTAAAAAAAATTGAATAGAAAATATAATATAAAGATTGTTTTAATAATTGAGAAATGAAATAGTGTTTAGTTAATTGAAGTATCATTTCTTATGTAGCGATCTATTTTGTTGCCTCATTTATATTATGACGGTTATCATAAATCAATATTATTATTCTTATATTTACTTTTTGAAGGGAAATGAACATATATATATACATTTTAAGAAAAATAATAATTCATATATTATAATTCATATAATAATAAAAGTCTTAAAACTGTTTATTCTTCCAATTTTTTTTTTTTTAATTTTCCCTACACTATTTTTATTATTTTATTATTGAATATTCTTAAGTTTTTCAAACGGTCAAACTTTCTACATTATAGAAAATCGATTGTTATGTGTTTATAAAAAGATCAAATTTATTTTTTTGTATCTTCTTCAAATTTCAATCAGTAAAATTAATCAACACTACTTTAATATCGCTATATTAACTTATTCAGTACAACACTATTTCAATATCATAATATAAACTTTTCAAATTTTTTAGTTAGGTTTTATTATTCTAACTCTGTTATATGGTTTTCATTGAAAATTTATATCGTTTATATTATAACTTCATAATGTCTGCGTATATCCTACTCCCAGACCTCATTTGTAGGACTACATTTAGTATGTTATAATTATTCAATTTATATATGAGGCCTCTACATGAAGTTTGGCTTTAGAGCCCCCCAACTTGTTGAAACGACCCTGTGTCCATAGATATTAGTGGCCACAAGTATTATTTGTTTAAGCTTGAAGTTCACATCAATTTGGACCCCCCAAAAGAAAAAAAAATTAGCCAATGATTCGAGGACCGTTATTGGTGTATTTCTTGAACTTGGATGATTTGGATTTGATCTCCATAAAATGATTTGTGTCAAAGTATTTGATTATCAAGAAGAGTCTGGTATATTTTAATCTCTTTATGAATATCCCAAAGTTATGGGATTTATAAGATTTTGATCTCTTTATGAATACCCCAAAATTTGTGCGATAACTGAGATGTCAGGAAATACAATTCCATTTATATAGATATGAATTAGGATTTTTAGTAGAGTAGTCTCCAAGAAACCCTAAAGAATTAGGACTCATCTTGTATTTTGTGGAGTTCTACAAAATTTCGATGTCTATACTCATGTGAAAAAAACAAACAAATACGATGCATCAAACTACACCATTCAACCTAACCCACAGAAAAAAGTAACACAACCCTCAATATATCTACTAACTTTCTATCTCAATTTACGATCACGATGTTCTCCACTCTTGGAAAAACATAGACAAATCTATTTGTTTGAAATATACTTCTTCCAAGTCTAAGTAAGGTGGGTGGAAGAAGTAGCTAGCTCTTTGTGACTCCACTATAACAACCAATAATTTTCATATTGCTTAACCAAAAATAGGCTGGAAATTGGAATATATATATCTTTCTGACTTTGACTTTTGAAATTTACAAAATTATTGCCGTATGGTACAAAAACACTAAATAAGTTGGACCTTATTTTTATTTATAATTGATTGAACAAACAGCTCATTCCAAGCAAACAAGCATTTATTATAATTAGTAATATTTTCATGTGTTAGGTAAGTCAATTCTAGTTAGGTCTTTGTCTTTGAATTTTTTTCAGTTACATTACAAGAACAATTTAACCAGAATTTGTCTCTCACATAAATTTCAATCTATATGGTCCCCTTAATATTTAATAATTTCAAATTTCATCAATGTTTGTTTTATTTTATTTAACTATTTAATGTTTAAAATTCACATATAGGTCTGACTGATGATTCAGATTTGAGACCTATTTAAAGGGAACCTATATAAATATCAGAAACTTCTCAATTTTCATGAACGAAATACGAGAATATGGTATATAAGCGAGCTATTATTGTGCGAAGAGATCTCATCCATCACACTATGATATTTAATATTGCAAATTCTTACGATATTCAGAATTAATTAAGTGTTCTTTTATTCTCGCAAATCTTTCACAATTTTTAATATTGCAAATATTCGATGCCCAAGCAGTTGCACGTTGTTGTTTTCAGACTCCTCTAATAGAGCCAACAACAACCATTCAGTGAATTATCTCGTGTTACTAAGTTTCAAGACATTCATTGAATCCTTCACGATGTTTGGGTGGCAGATTCTTATACATCGAAGCCTTATAGAGAGCCGCTAGCTAGACTCCAAACAAGCCGTTACAAAGCGTCATCAACTCAAATCAGGCGACTCAAAAAGATTAACTATAAATTCACATATTTTACATATAAAAATGAATATCTCTCATAAAAAAAACATACATGATACTATTGGATTCATGTGTATAATATACCAAAACTTGAAAAGGAAAAAAACCACATCTTGAAATCATAACCTATAATTGTAGTAGGAATTGGATTATTCCAAAAGTTATAATTGGAAATGAGTGTAGACAACATTGAAATGGACATCACTAAAACAACAAGCCATCATTACCCACCGCACGAAAAACATCATTATCTTTAATTACTATGATTCAACCCAACAAATTTTACAAAGAATCCAAAAAAAAAGTATGTAATTTGTATCTTATACATAACACTAATTAATATACACTTTACAATCAATAAAATCGACAAATTCAAATATCTAAGTACTTGATTATGACTAGTAAAATTAAAAGATTCCTTACGTTAAGATGATTTTTATTTTTTTTAATATTCATTTGAGCTGATGATCCATCAGATACAATCTTTTTATTAATACAAACGAAAAGAGTAAAACAAGTCTTTAAATTATGAGAAATGAATAAAAATATCTTTTATTTATAGTTTGGTTCAAAAATGTCTTTATCGTCAATATTTTGGTTCAAAAATATCCTTATTGTTATTTAATGGGTTAAAAATACCTTTTCTTTTAAAAAAAATTGTTATTTATTTTCTTAAACACATTATTTTCCTAATGGTATTTTTTTATTAGCAAATATTTATCCTACTTCAATTTAAGAAAAATTTTAAAATAAAAATATTTCTTATTTTTATTATAATTTCTATTTTGTATAGTTATCTAATATAAAAAATAATGTTGGATTTAACATAATCTTATATTTATGACATATATTATTTGTTACAAGGGTACACCAGTACAGTGTAAGTGTTCTATTTTAATTGATAAAATGAAATTAAGAAAAAAAGATTTTATACTGTTTTATTAGTTAAAGTAATTTTAAAAGAAACAAAACAAGAAAAGAGTTTTTTAACAACAATATTTTTATTAGGAATATAATATGTTTAAAAAAGAAAAATATACATATTTATTTTTTTTAAAAGTACATTTTTAACCCATTTAGTAACAACAAGGACATTTCTGGACCAAACTATTAACAACAAAGACATATTCAGATCAAACTATAAACGAACAACATTTTTAACCTTTTTACTTTAATACAAAATAGAATCAAAATTGCATGCACATCATCCTCCGCAGATTATTATTAAATTACATTGAATTATTATTATTATTAATGTTGTAGTATTTTAATGAAATGATTTTGGAGTAAGTAGAAGGAATTTGTACACGTAACTACTAATTACAAACGTATAAATGTAACTTTCACTTTTGAGATCAAAAGTCAATTATAATAAAGTACAACGTCCTTTTGAAAATTTCAACAGTCATTTAATAAGTAGTATAATTATTAACATTATTAAATATATAAAAATAATTTTATAACGTAAATTTTACGTATTTTTATTTTTATAAGTGCCGTTAGGTTGGGACACAATTTAAACATGCACCTTTTTTTTACTCAATATGGTAGCTATTTTAACCACCAATAACCAAATAATAAATTTAAGTAATATTAATATTCTAAAAATAAAATAAATTATTTGTTTTAACGAATATATGCATGTGGAAGTACCAACATAATTTCATAGAGTTACTCGATTTGAATGCTATAAATGATGACTATAAGTGATACTAATGCTCTAAAAATAAAACAAATTATTTACTTCAACGAATGAAAGTATCGATGTAAGGTCATAGAGTTATATGGTCTAAATACTATACAAAGAACATAAATTATATTGATAGTGTAAATTACTTTATATAAATAGTGTATATATGTTAAATTTTCATTGCTTCTAAAGTGATTAATTTTTTTTTTTTATAGTGAAGTCTTATTATTTTTTTCTTGATACTTTCAAGTCCGTTTTAATTTATGTATTATTCATTTCTTTTAATTTGTTTTCTGAAAAAATATTATTGTTTTTAATATTTAGTAACTTTTAAATTATAGCTTCCCATATAGTATATTTAAGATAAATAATACTTATACCCATATTGGAAAATTTATGCTATTAAGCAAACATATACTAGTTAATTAGCTAATATGATCATAGTTTGAATTAGTTATGACTCGCAATGAACGTCTAGCTATAATTGCAGAAGTTTTGTAAAATTCACCTAATTAATACAAATGTGTGCGCGATTATACAAAAGTTATGCTCGAATCAAATTGTATAGTGAAATATACAAATATTGCGAATTGTATAGGAAATATACAAATATTGTGCATGAATCATCCATACGAAATATATAAACGCTAAACAAAAACTGCGAATTATTATATAGTGAATTATACAAACATATATAAATGTTGCTATAACTATAGTTACAAATTGTAATTATCCAAACTATACCTATAAAATATAATCAAAACATTTTTGAGTTGTTATACACGAAAATTCCCCTACAATATTTGCTACATAACATACTTCTTTAGTCTAAGATCATAAATTTAAAAATTCTTTATATTTCATCAACTTTGTACATTATTAAATTTAAGACAAAATAAAGCAGTACTTAAAGTTAGTTATATATTAAAAAAAAATAGAAAGAAGATTATGGGGGAATTATATTTCTTTTTCTTTAAAAAAAAATATTATTTTTTTTTTAAAAAAAGTAGAAAGAAAGTGGAGGGAAAAGGTTTGACCAAATATACGTCTAAAGTTTCCCAATATTTATTATTTATTTTTATATTTATACAAAAAGCAAATCACCAGCCGTGCGTTTTGTGTCACGAACCGACCAAGCGAACAAATACGTAGGGCCCATTAAATATGGGCCCAATAAACTTATTGCCTGAAGAAGTGGGCCCAATAAGCCCACGTTCCTTTTCCTCATCATACGCAACAATTTGGAATGGAACCTAATCCAATCCCACCACAAACCTCTATACTCACCTAAATAGTTTGCGCTTCGTTTTAATTTATTTATTTTATTTAAATTTTGATAAAAATATTAAACTTTTGATATATTTAAATTTTAATGTTATAAAATTTTAGGAGGATTTTTCTCATTAAATGTTATATTAAAATAGTAAAATTAGACAAATTAAAATGAAGCGATTATTATATTAATTATAGTTTCTCTTCTACCAATTTTGTAGGCCCACATAAGTTTGACCATGATGACCCATCCTAATAATACTATGCCTTGTAATTTCCGGAATTTGGTCCCCCACCCACACCTCACCTAGGGTGCCATTCTACTTTAAAGTTTAAACTAGGACTACTTTTATTTTGGCTAATGAAAAATTATAATTTTTTTGGGGGTGGGGGGGGGGGGGTAAAGAAAATAAATTCGACCTCTTATTCATAAGTTCAACGTTTAATTTTGGGTTTATTTTTAGGTGTCGGCGTGAATTAGAATTGTGGTGGATTGATAAGTTTTATGTTTGATTAGAAATAACAGATATTAGATGAGAGAGGAAAAAAATAGTGATTTTTTTGTAATATTGAAGTTATTCTATATTAGAAATGTGAATTTGATAAAATGATATATATCATGTGCAAGTTCTTTGCATGTGGATTGTCAATGCTTTTTGAGGCGTTAGTTGTGATTCAGCAAGGATACATTTTCGTATTTAGAGCATTGTTTGTGCCAGTAGGCAATGCCTATCAAACAAAGCTTTCTTAAAGAGGTAGGCTTAGTTCCTTTCTACAGTCAGCATTTATTTTATGCAGATGTTGAGATAAGACAAGCTCCAAGAAAGTCTAGGTTTACTCTTAGATCTATCTTGATCAACACTTGATCCCGATGAGATGAAGTCTTGGACTAAACTACTCATTGATATGTTGCACCAATCCAAGACAAACTCCAAGAAAGTCTAGGTTTACTCTTAGATCTATCTTGATCAACACTTGATCCCGATGAGATGAAGTCTTGCAGTAAACTACTCATTGATATGTTGCACCAATCCAATAAAGGGCATCTAACGAGGAGTATTATTTTGAGAAAGAGAAAGTGTAACGAACAAATGAATCAACTGAGACAATTAAAATGCTTTCATCAAATGATGCACATGGCCTAAGTCATTTCATCCCAAATAAGCTAATAAATATAAAATATAACAATTAAGTCTGACACAACCTTCAAATCTAGCTCACGAAAAGAAGAATTACCCAAATCATATTAAGAAGACCAACCATTCCTTTTTCATAGGACGTGGGGCTCTTCAATGATAAACAACATCCCCACTAGATATGAAGCACATGCATATTTACCATGAGGAGTAACTTGCAATTTATCCAAATATTAAAATTGAATATCCCCTTTTCATTTTTAGTTACTTTTCAATTTCAATTTTTTCTATGACATATTCAATATTATAAAATTAAAAAGTATTTTGCTATATTTTATATATTTTTTAAATTTAAGATACAAACAATAACATAGTCAGTGAAATCTCACGAGTGAAATTTAGAGAGGATAAAATGTATGCAGATCTTATTATTAACTCACAGAGATAGATCGTCTGTTACTTAAGATCACAAAACTCAAAAATTTTATATTTATTTTATAAATTTCATATCACGTGAAATTAGATAAATAAATTAATATAAAAGACTTATGCAAGTAAAGGATTTCATTTTCCACTATGAGTAATTTGATACAATAATGCAATTGGGAGCATCTAAATTTGGATAAGCAAGTAATTAAAAAAATAAATTTATCTCCAACTTTTACATTAATGGCGCACGTACAATCATTATGGAGTAGTGGGAGAGATTGTACTTTTTAATACTCTTATATAATACTCATATATTACAAAACTTTAGTCTAAACAATTTTAACCATCAATGAAGTACATTAATTTTGTATTCTCTAGAAAAGACAAAATTTGAAAAGAATCCAAATTTAAATAATACCAAAATAAATTAAAAATATATATATATAAAAAAAAAAAAGTAAAAAGAAGATTGTAAATTGGATGGCAATGAGCAAAGCACACTAAAGAAGGGAACCTTATTGGAACACCCAATGTGCTTGTCTTTTCCCCCATTTAATTAAATTGAATAAAACTATGTCTTCATTGACCATTTTATCTGTATACGAGCACGAACTCAATATATGTTACTCTGATTAATTTAATTTATATAATATAAACAATGAAAAATTAATTATGTTTTTACATAATTTTAAATGTTTTATATTATTAAGAATGGTGACTTATTAATATATTTTTATGTAATTTTTGTATAATATATGTTTTTTTTTAATTTTAATTTATATGATATGAATAAAATTTTGTGAGTCAGTCAAATTTTAATATATTTTTTAAATAATTTAAGTTATTAATTATTATTATTTATAAAACTATTTTTTCATAGTTTTTAAATACATAATATATTTAAAAAGAAAAATAAAAGAAATAGATTGAACTTTATTAATTATAGAATCACTTTTGTTAAATTCCATTTTGCCTTACATATAGGAATTTTCATTATGAAATTTTAATTTAATCGAGTGCTAATATGTGTATTGGATACTAAGGACGTTCAAAATCAAATCGTAATCGATAAAATTGACTTATTGGTATTGGATTACTGAATTAACGTTTGTACGACCAATTAAATTATATAATTAATGATTTATTGATGTGGGATTATTCAATTTTTTTTATCTGATCACTCGTTAATCTATTAAAAATTACCATTTATACATTTTTATTTTGGGTATGTTAGCGTCATTTAATATTTTACGATAATATGTTTATTTTTCTATATATATATATATTACCTTAAAGAATATTTGAACAAATCAACAAAGCACTCTATCTTAAAAAGACGAAAAACATAGAGAAATTTTTAATATGCAGATTTTCATTCTAATTTCTATCGCTCTAAACTCTAAAGTCAAACATATATATCTCTTCGTTTCTGTCTCTACTATTTTTTTCACTATTCACTAGTTCACTGAATTTAGAATAATGATAAGTCACTAATTTTATAAGTTGTGATTATGTATTTATCGAAAAAAATATATCACAGTAATTAAGAATTAGTCGATTAATTCATTTTTTAATCAATCAATATCTTATAAATTAACTAGCGAATTAATAAATTTAAAAATTAATATTCAATAAATTAAATCATTACGTGAAATTATTCGTCCGATAATCGATTAAAGGTGAAACATTGAAAAAAATAAAGACATTTAGAAAAAGAATAAAAAAAGAAAGTGAAAGGAGGAATTAAAAACTAAAAACTAAAAGTAAAAAATAAAGGAATTTCCACCAAATGACGTCACCATTCCTTTGACTCTGTTTTCTTCTTCATAAACCCCTTTCTTTTCCCTTCCCCCACCTCCCATTCTTCTCCATTCCTTTCTCTCTCTTAGAAAATTGCGCATTTCTGACTTTCTCTCTCTAAAATAATGCGGAAGGATGATCTGTACATAACGGTGCCGAGTTTTTTCCGGTGTCCGATTTCTCTCGACGTGATGAAATCTCCGGTGAGTTTATGCACCGGAGTTACCTATGACCGGAGTAGCATCCAAAGGTGGCTCGACAGCGGTAACAATACTTGTCCGGCCACCATGCAGGTGCTACAAACTAAGGAACTTGTACCTAACCATACACTACAACGGCTTATCCAGATCTGGTCTGATTCGGTCCGGACTCAGCGTTCCGATACCGAGTCAAACAGAGTTAACTCAGTTAGCCATGATCAAGTTCGTGAGCTAATCAAACAGTTTGTAAACGACTTCAGAGTTCACACCGAGTTGGACGTGAACTCAGATCGGTTATCGAAGCTCTTAACTTTTTCCGACGAATCAGCTGAGAATCTCCGATTTGTGGCTTCTGTAGCGGCGGAGAGTGATTTTCTCGCGATTCTCACTTCATTCCTTGTTCACAACCCGAGAAATCTGAAAGTTGTGGAGAAAATTGTACCTCTATGGAAAATGCTGCTCGAACGAGGTTCCTTATCGAAAATCGGGAAAGCAAACGATGTATATCCGGCGATAATTTTTGCTCTCAAACAGGGAAGTTCAAAGTTGAAATTGGAGATGACAAAAGCTTTAGAGTTCATCACATCAACCGATTCCGAAGCTAAATCATCCTTATCAGAAAACTCCGATTTGTACTCAGTTTTACTGAGTTTTTCAACAATCAATTCCGATTGGAATTCCGAGTTAATGGAAGTCTCTGTTTCCTGCTTAATTTCTCTCGCAATGCTCCGTAGAAACCGCGTTAAGCTTGTAAAAGCCGGGGCAGTGAAAACAGTCGGAAAAGCATTGTCCACGGCGGAGATGGGAACCGGATTAACGGATAAAGTATTGAGATTGTTAGAACTTATATCTACTTGTAAAGAAGGGAGATTAGAACTATGTAACGACGGAGATTGTGTCCAAGCGATAGTGAAGAAAGTATTGAAAGTATCAAACGAAGCAACGGAACATGCAGTAACGATTCTATGGAGTTTGTGTTGCCTTTTTCGGGATCACCGGGCACAGGAATCGGTGGCGAAGAGCAACGGCATGGCGAAGATATTGTTATTGTTACAAAGCAATTGCTCGCCGGCGGTGAGACAAATGGCCGCCGATTTACTCAAGGTGTTTAGGGTGAATTCCAAAGCCGTTTCTTGTCTTTCTACTAGCTATGATACTAAAACTACTCACATCATGCCATTTTGATTGGGGGCTTAATTTTTTTGTTGTTGATAACTTTGGGGGTTTTTCTTGTAAATCATATAAGCAATTTTGTTGAAAAAAGATATACTAATATAGAATTGGAAAGAAAAAAAACTTTGATTGTTTTCAACTCTTTTCCTTTCCTTCATCAATTAACACAATTGAAATTTGATGTGAATTCACAAAACATCGCATAATTTTATAAACTTGAGTCGAGATTCTTTCGAAAATTATTCTCAATGTATTGCATACATTCGTGTATGAAATTTCATTTGATATGTTATCTCCGAGTTTTAATTAACAAAACATTTGGGTCATATTTGTTAGTCAATTGATCATTAGTCAAAAACTTACCAAGTTCGGCAATAAATTTCAATAACTTTAATAACAGCTAATAGTATAGTACATTCCGATTTCTCAAAAAGAAGAAAACGATGTTTTAATGCAAACTTACAGTTTGTACTTGCACTAACCTCACACATAGGAATTGCACTCATAGAAATTACACTCAAATTATTTGATGCTAATTTAAATTAGTTGATTTTAATGCGAATTTGAATTAGTTGGTTCTAAATCTGTACGGAATATTTAGCGAAAAATAGAAGAAAATAATGCAGAAATTGCATTTATTGCTGAAATAATTAGTACTTGCTCTGCTTTTATTTGTAGAAGAAAAATAAGTCGGGTTAAACCCAACCGTTTGGTGGTTGTACTTAAATGTTCGTAGACTTTATAGAATTTGAAATAGACTTCGATTTTCTCATATATTTGGTAGTTGGTAAGAATGAAAATGTCTTTTGAGAAAATATGTATCTTTTTTTTAAAAAAATTGATACCCAAGGAAAAAAAATTATTAATAATAATAATAATAAATTTGATGTAATTTCACAAATTAAAATCTATAGAGGGTAAAATGCGCATGCAAATCTTTGTAGTATCTTAGAGATATAAAAGTTATTTTCAAAATAGATCCTTGATAAAAAAAATTCAAAATTATATATGGAGAAATAATGTAATTGAAGATAGTGATATTAAAATATTACGTACAAGCCGACAAATTATCCTAAACAATAGTAATAACAACTCATGATGATATTAAATTTTTTATTTTAAAAAAAGAATAATCAAACTCAAAGGATAATGAAACTACGAGACTAATACAACTAATAGTATGACAAATAGTAAAGAAAAATGAACGAGATAACACTCAACTAACTACCTACTATTTTAATATGTGTCCTTTATAACTTATTATCTAAAGTCATATCTTTGATAAGCTGAAATTGCATCATGTCATGTCTATTCACCCCTTCTCAATACTTTTTGACCTACCTCTACCTCTTTTAAAATTACTCATGGCCAACTTTTCACACCACCCTTCGAGACATCTATGCTTCTCCTTTACACATACTTGAATCATATCAATTTTAATTTCTGCATCTTGTCCTCTATCAGGAAGAAAACATCACCAAAAAAAATATTTATATATAATATGAAATGTATATAAACCTCAGATACACTTCTTAAAATCTAGACGAATTTAAATTTGTGCGGACACATCGGTATTTATTTATTTTGAAAAAGGACCTTGGTTGAAATATAAGCAACACTCCTATTATCCTATTTTAAAATTTTTATTACTTGTTTATCGCATTATTTGTTATTGCTATCATTTTTTTTCCCTTTTCCCCCTCATGTTGTATTCCCTTTCATATTCGCTAGTCTATTAAAAAAGAAAATATAACATACTCCTATTAGATATGTATACACATTATCCTCTCTAAATTTTATTTATAATATCATATCGAATATATTATTGTTATTATTATTATTATTATTTCGTAGACTTAAAGGAGGGATTGATTATTTGTGAAATAGTAACAATAATTAAAGGAACTCCATATTATTAATTATTTTGGTTTTGCAAGTAGTAGTCACAAATGGGGTCATTACATAACCAGAATTTAAGAGAATAAATTAAATTCATGTCCCTAAAGTTAATCAACTAAAACAAGAAGTTGTTGTAATAAGAAAGGGACAGAGTGCCGCAATTGCAGAAATGGCTCACTCTAATCAAACATTGCTTTCTCTTTCAATTTATTTCTTTTTTTGTTTGGTTTGAAAGAAAAGAGTGAAAGGGATTTGGAATCCACTATTTCCCCACAAGAAAAGAAATCTTCAAAAGAGAGAGAGAGAAAAAAGGATGTAAGATTAGTTTGACTATTCCAATAACAATGACCAATAGAGACAAAACTAATAATAATTACAATTAAAATATTATTAGAAAGAACAAGATCTAATGGTCTAAACTTATTAGCTAATGTATAAGCGAATCAAGATCTTCAGCTCAAATGTATCCGTCCCAATAAAAGAAAAAATAATAGATATAGAATAACGGCTAAAATGAAGAATAATGTCAATTTTACAAGAAAAACAATAAAAATATCGAAATAATCAAAGAGCAAATAACAACACGACTATAATAGAACAACTAATCCTCATGACAAACCTAAAGTTGTCCCAAGGCAATACAATATTCAACCCCTACTAGCCTTCTAGCCTAATATGTGACCTCCACTTCTTTCTATTTAAAGTCATATCCTCGGTGATATAGTTGCATCATATCCCGCCTATTCACTTTTTCCCAATAGTTTTTTAGTATGCCTGTATTCCCCCCGCATAATTCCTAAATCCAACTTCTTGCACCTCCTAACTGGAGTGTCAACATACCTACTTTGTACATGTTTAAACCATCTTAATTTCGCTTATCTTATTTTGTCTGCCACTGAGATCACTCCCACCTTCTCCCAAATAACATCATTCATAATATTGTCACTCTTATTATGTCCAACATCTCATCTCCTCAATATGCATCTTCTGATGTGAATTTTTCACTGGCCAGCACTCTACCCAATATAACAAAGACAATCTAACCACTATTCTATAGAATTTACCTTTAAGTTTAGGTGGTATCTATATATCACATAATTCTCCAGAGGTAAGCCTCCATTTTATCCATGTTGTCCTAATGTGATGCATGATATTATTGTCAATATCCCTACTACTTTGGATGACAAACCCAAGATATTTAAAGTTTTTTCTCTTGGGAATAGGTTGAATGGTAAGCCTCACCTGCATGTCTGCATCATCTAATGTATTTACACTCCAAGTGTTTTATTTTGATCATGCTCAATTTCAACCCTTTGGACTCAGAGTTTGTTTTCAAACCTACAACCTATCGTTAACTCCATCCTTTGTCCCATCAATCGGCACAATATAATTCGCAAATAGTATACACCATGAAAGCTCCTCCCGAATAAGCCATGTCAGCTCATTCATCACCAAGGTAAAAAAAAAGAGCTTAACACGGATCATTGTTGAAGTCCTATCTCAACAAGAAAATGCTCTGAGTCTCCTCGAATCATTCTAATATATGAGTCTTGGCTCCATCATACATATTCTTTATTACCATAATATATACCTTCAGGACACCTTTAGCCTCCAGATATCTTGGCACTTTATCATAGGCCTTCTCAATATCAACGAACACCATATGAAGGTCCCTCTCTTTCCCTATATCTCCACCAGTCCCCGCACAAAGATGGATTACTTCAGTGGTTGATCTCCTCGGCATGAATCTAAATTGATTTTATAAATAGACACTCTTCTCCTCATTCTCATCTCCATCACTCTCTCCTTAACCTTCATAGTGTGGCTTAAAAATTTGATCCCCTTGTATTTTAGATATCACCCTTGTTCTACTGCATTGAAACCATTGTACTCCATCTTCGTTATGTTGAGCATTTTAGTTGTCTTCAAAATAATATTAAACAACTTAATCAACCACTCCATACCTGTTTTTTCAATGTTTTCATACTATGGCTTAACAATTATAACTAATTTTAATTGTTTAATTGCTCTTTTAGAATTATAGGTACCTAATAAAATTATCTTTCTTTATTATGACTATATCCGACATATCAAATACAAAAATAAATTAATTTAAAAAATATTTTGATTCTATTTTCCATGAATCAATTTGGATTAAATATCAGTCTAAATTTTGATGAATTGAATTAATAAATAGACAGATTAATAATCATCCAAAACTTAAATGAATTAAGTGAGTTATAATTTCATGCATTAATTTTGCCACCTCTAACCCTATCATATATTAATTTAGTGACCTAAAGTTAATTGACTTAGGATAGTAACAAACAAACACCAACATATTATCATACTTGAATATACATTTAATGACAATTCAATCAATCAGTTGCATGTGCTTAATTCAAATAATTGAGGTTTGCTATATGATTTATCTCTACCTATTCTATTTTTTTAGGTACTAGTGTAACATCTTTTAAACAAATTTAGATCAATAAAAGAGGTGTCTGTTTATAAAGAAGCAATTATTAGTTTTTTAATAACACATTTTAAAGTATTATGAATTTTAAATCAAAATGAATAATGTTACAATTGAATTAAGAGTGTGCTTGAGACGGAGGAAAATATTTTTTTGAAAAATATTTTTTATTTTCTCCTATTCGACTGATAAATTTTTGAAAATATATTTAAAAATACAGTTCTTGAAAATAAGAAAAATAACTTTTATAATAAAAAATGGGAAAACAAGTCGCATTGTCCCCCTCCACCCTCAAAACTTCCCACCCCCACCGCCCACCCCATACTCACAATTTTGTCTTAAATATATACAAACTCGTTTAGGATAATATTTTTTTACTAACTTAATTAACGTTAGAAAATAGGTAAGAAATCATGAAAACTATTTTCCTTCGTACATAACACGCCTTAAACATAAAACAATATTGTGATATTGTAATAGTAAAAGTGTTTTTTTTAGAAAAAAAATTTATACTCCCTACTTATTTAAGAAAAATATTTAGCAGTAGTGTAGTTGTATACAGTCGAAGTATACAGTTTACATGCTGTATATCCTAATGATTATAACTGATTCAGTTACTCCTTATATTCTCTGTCATTAAGGTATACTTTGTATACTCTGACTGTATACAACGTATATAATTGTTGTAATGTGATTTGTATAGGATAAATTTATAAACGGGAATATGCAGGTACATTTTATTATACACATATAGGGAAAAAAAGTAAAAGAGAGATGATGAGCTATGACAAAGTGATGTAACTGATTGAGCTATTAAAATTTTTTAATTAAATATTTTATTTTTCTTGAATAATCATAAATAAATCCATTTTGAGCGCTGCTTTCAGGAATGAATCCTGTAATGTGCAAGCTCAGACTTAATTAGATTCAAATCTGAAATCTGCAGTTAAGTATGGAGGAATCGTCGCGGACCTACCCCTTGGCTAGGGGATCCGAACCCCCTTTGATAAAAAATTATATTATTTATATATAATTAAAATATTTTTTATGTATATATAATAGACGTCGAACTTTCTTACATTAGTTCATGTGTCTAACTCTTCAGATTTTAAACTGATTTAGTAAAAATTCTGACTCCATCGCTGACCCCGACTATCAATATTGGTATTGATTCAAATTGTTTGTGGTTGGGTACTTTGTATTAGGTAGAGCCAACTTGATATATTTTTTTTAAAAAAACACAAAAAAAATAAAATAAAAATGGTTGGCAATTCAAAAAGTTGAGAAGAGATGGTTCTCTTAGCACTTAAAAGTCCAAGATCCTCTCTTTTTTTCAATATGTTCTCCCCCTTTTTCAAACCTGTCTTTTTCTTTTCTGTTTTTTTAGTTGTTACTATGTATTATAATTATTTAATATTTTTATGGTCTTTAGGGCTTCTTTAGAATTTTGTATGACGTAGGATCCACATATGTTTTTTGTCACTTTTTCTTTTTTTAAAAATATGTAAGTTGGATATTTTTTAAGAAAAAATTATATCACTAGAAAAACATATGATATGTATTTATACTACACTATTATAGTTTGAAAATTTTAGTATTTATAGCTATAGTTAGGATTTTGTTGTTATTTTCTCTCTCCTCTCCCTCTCTCTCTCTCTCTCCAATTTCTTGCCAGATATATATACAATTATATATGTATACTAGTTGCATATATACAATTATTTTGACAGATATATGTAGTCAATTCGATGGATATATATATATATACAATTCGCCTCTCTGCCTTCTTTCGTTGGCCTCTCTCCTTCCTGTCTTGATCTTGCTCACCTCTCTCCTCCCTTTCCCAATCTTGCTTGCCAAATATACAAATACATATGTATATTAGTTATACGTATACAATTATTTGACAGATATACACATACAATTCGCCTCTTTCCTCCTCCCTCTCTCGATCTAACTTGCCTCTCTTCTTCTCTCCTGCTCATATAACCGAAGTTATATCTTGTAATTATGTAAAATATAACTATTTGACCATATTAAGTTTCAAGCATATGAAAATTTCTGTATTTTTAATAGGCCTCCGGGACATAGAATTAGTTAAGTCTTGAAAAATAAAATTTGAAATTGTATTTAAAAAATAATACGTATTTGAAAATTGTGCTTGGAATTATTTCACTTGAGAGAAAATCATCTTTAATTTGAATGTTCAAATAAAATAACCTAACAATTTATGAGGCTATTAAGGCATTAAGCAAATTGTTGTTTGGATTATATTAGAGGTGTCATTATTTTAATGGGCCTCCAAGTTGGGGCATATTTCATGTAATAACTTTTTTGTAACCTTTTAGTTATATGAGAGAAAAAGACTAGCTACTTGGTTTTGGATGGGTGCAATGAGACATATAATTCTATTAATTGACTTTTTTTAAGCAAAGTTTAAGTAGTCATTATTCATTAAGTCTAATCATGGGAATTTATCCTTTTCTTTTTTAGAGAAGGGGGAAGAATATATGATGGAAAATAAAAGGAAGTCAATAATAAAGTGAGGGAATATCCAAGAAGAATGTTTTTAGTGAGGTATAATTGAGTAAAATGGTAATGATACCCCATAATATCATCCCCTTGCAAGTTGTTTCCATCTTTTTATCCCTACTATCATAGAGGATTAACATTTGATCTAAATGGGTCCTTGTTTGATCTTTCAATAAGTAGTCAGTTGTGGACGCAGTCAGACTTAACATTGATTGAAGCAATTGTTGGAGAAAAGGCTCCACTCAGACCTACAAGCACCGGATGATATGCAATGGCAGTTTTCAGTTATACAGTATGTACTCTTAGTCTGTCTTTTAGCGATAATCAGTTATATCTTTAATTTAATCCCTAATCAAATATTTCAGATTTAATTTTTGAGTGGAAGTACTTTTTACTTTAGCGGTTCATTAAACTCAAACTCAAATTAATAGAATCAATGAATTTTGAAAATCAAATAACTAAATAAAACTAGAGTTAAAGTTACATTGATTAATCAGTACTTTTTTTGTCTGATAAATAGTTACTCACTCTTGATTTATCACAGGGATTAAGAAGCACATAATATTTTTAACAAATCACATCAATTGAATATAAATTATCTAAACATAGAAAAATAAATACTATAGTATTTAATAGCAAGAATAAAAATAGCAAATTATTAATTGATTCTATAAACTGAACAAGTATTATCAAACATCCCAAAATAATATAATGAATAAGTAAAGATGAACAGAGAAAATAGCAAAATCAAGCTCTTGCTATAAAAGATTCTACTAAATCAAGTAAAAAAAAAAAATTAGTGGAAACTAATTAAAATCACATTTTTGAAATGGGAAAGTTTTTATAGTGGAGCACCATGCAAGATTTGAAGGTAATTCCAAATATTAGCAATCCCAAAAGCAAGTTGTAAATTTCATTGAATATTTGTGCATAATGTTCTCCACTCAACAAATAATTGCAACATAAAGTCATTCAATTAGATAAGATTATGTCCATACTGTTATATGTGGATAATATAAAGCATGAGACCAATATGGAAGTTACTATTTCATTTCATATGGAGTGTTTACATTGAAACATATAAATTTTACCATAATTTAATAAGGTACGAATGGTGTCGCACCTCTCTTAATCAGAGGTCTCGGGTTCGAACTTTGAGTATGGAAAAATCCTTAGTAGGAAGTACTTTCCCTCGAATGGGGCCCTACGCAGTACGAATTTGGAATAGTCGAGCTCCAATGTGGACACCGGATGAAAAACAGAAAGGAAGAAGAAAAAAGGTAAGAATGTATATTTATTGATCATGATTAATATGCATTTATTAATTTGATGTAAATATCTAATTTGAATAATTTTTTATTAAAGTAATTAGCGGTAATTGGTAAACATGGTACTTATGATTAGAAATTATATCAAAAGGTATTCAAGATTCACCATTGATATATAAAGTATTTTATTTATGTATAGACAGTATAATTTCTTAAAAGAATGTTTCGCTAATCACCTTTCTGATTATGTGATTTTGTCAATGTTAACAGTTAGCTTAGATATATTGACAATATTTTAATAAAAAAATTATTTGAACTAGCGACCTCGACTCGTATATTACTCTTTGTAGCAGTACTTTAAAAAAAATTACAATATAATATATTGAAATTGAATAATTTTTCATAGCAAATATGCACATATACATATATTCGTTTATTTAAAACCTTTTAGGCGTCGTTGCTCACACATACATTCAACTTCTCCTTTGAAAATACATGCGCAATATATAGTTGACCATATATATATAAAAAAATAATTACAATCACATACTATATCAACGCGATTGTCAATTAAGATAAGATATTGTATGCACACAAATACATATAATTTGCTATGTTAAATGAGCCTAATAAAGCTATCTATAAAAAAAGTATAAATTTGATAAATACCAAACTGATTGAAGGAAATACCCAAAATTACCGACTTTTATCAAAATTACTAATAATACCAACTTTTTTGTGAACTTTGATACACAAGCGTAGAACGACGATACCTAGAAAATTTCGGCTGATACCTAAAAATTATAGGCGAATATGGAAACAGTTACGTATTTTTAGTAATTGTAACAGCTACTATAATCTTGTTCCTTAATCGACGAAAAATTGGTGATTTGAATAAGATTCAATCCCAAAAAAATCTGAAACAGATTCGCTAATCATAAACCTTTTTTTTAGAAAAAAAAATCCTTATGCTGTAATAATAATACAATTAATTGCATAATTAAAAAAATTTAATATGTATTAGGTATCGAAATTGTTATTTTCAGTTTATTTATATGTCAGTTTGTTAGTTTGGTCTGATACCTACAAGTGTGAGATGTTTGATACTCTTATCAGATACCCATATTGTGATACCCTTGTATGAAACCTTTTCTGATACCTATATTTGCATGAAAAGTCTAATACCCTTGCCTGATACCCATATTTTGAAAATCATGTGTGTGAGATATTAACATTTGAGGTATCACATATTGCAGTAATCAAAAATGACAATAGCACCTTGTGCAAATAATCTTAACAATAGGCTCTAGTTAAAACTATGATAATCATATTGTGATAGCATTGTCTGATACCCTTGTCGGATACCTATAAGTATGAGACATATCTGATACCCTTGTCTGATACACATATTGTGATATTCATGTGATTGAAAAAAACTTGAATAATAAACTAACAACGAAAGAATAACCTTTGTAAAATTATCTAGTAGCATTCACTGGAATTATAATGTAGGGATGTAAATTGAATAACAATCATAAAGATGTATCCAAAAAATATTGTAAATAACTTTTAATTACACAAAAAGAAGAATGTTGTTTATGTGTCAAAAAGAAAAAAAAATACAGTTATATTAATAGGTTCTTCCTAATCTGATTCTGCTACGAAAGAATCACGACGTTGTCGCTATCTGCTGGACGAGATGAATCTCTCGGCCTTGGAGGGTCGTCGTTTTCACTTTCAAAGGAAGGAGATTCCATCGGAAAAAATGGCGGAAAAAAAAAAATGGTGATGCTGCGTATGAAGGAAGAAGAAGATAGATTGAGGGAAGGCAGAACAATAAAGAAAAAGTAAAAAAAGTAACTTTGAAAAGGTAACTGCCAACAAATAAACCGGGAAAGGAAAAAAAATAATTAACTGCTTGATTTTAATTGGACTGTTACCAAAAAAAAGGCATAGAAAAAGGAAGTGAACTTCTTATTAGTTTAGGTATAAAAAAAAGATGGAAAATTTAAAAAAAAAGGGAATTTTAGTAATTAAATTAAATAGTAGGTAAAATTGGAGATTATGATAAAATTAATCGTGTATTTCTGTAAATTTCCCATAAAAAAATTCCAATTTTATAAATTGCCTTCCAATAGTTATAAAATGGAATAGCTACATAAGGGCTCAAGTCATGCAATTGGGCTTTTTACTAGGTGTTAGTGATATTTTATGGGCCAATGAAATTTTGGGCTAAATTTTTGAACCCTCAACTATTGCAACATGGATCGGCCCAACTCTGCCAACTATGTATATTGGATTGCTCTTTCCAACACCAACATAAAAAGTCTTTTTTTTAATCTTTTATTATGATTTATTTGAAGAAGATTTTTCAAAAAGAGCAAATACTTGAAATATAATAAGGCAAAAATAGTTATAGTTCGCTAAAATTACGATTTGTAGCTACACATTATAGGAGAGAGGCAATTGAGATCGGGAGAGGGAAGAGAGTGGTGAGCGAAAGAGGGAACAGAGTGGAGAGAGGCGAATTGTATATGTATACCTGTCGAATTGAATATGTATATTGTCAAATAATTATATATATACAAAACATATACAAATGTATTTGTATATCTAGCAAGAGATTGCAAAGAGAGGGAGGAGAGAGGCAAGAGAGACGAAGGGAGGAAAGAGAAAATAGCAACAAAACTCTAAGTATAGTTATAAATTGTAATTTTTCAAGAGGGTTCTTGATATTTTACCCCTCATAAGAAATATCTTACAAAAATGTCCCTATAAGAGGCGTATACATATGTTAGCATTGATATTCATTGATCTTATTCACCTAATAAATTCATATATGAGGCCATATTCACCTAATAAATTGGGTATACATTTAATTAATTTTTAGTTGGATTTTCATACATGTAATGTATACATCTGCTAATAATGCATCTAACAAATTTATATATCTTTATTTTGTATGGATATCATTTGTTTGTATCACTTAATAGATTAGTATACATTGGTCCTTATTTGCCTAATAAATTGGTAAACAAATGTATCGTATAAAAAAAATTGTTGCATTACACATTAATGCAACAATTTAGGTAGGAATAATTAAATTAATTAATTGTTGCATTACATATTAATTAGTGCTAACGATAGTTCCTAATCTTAGGTACGAAGAACTTTATGACACTTAAAATTATCACGTCTCTTACCTTAGAAATTATTGGTTAATTAAGCAAATAATAATAATTAAAAAAAAGGTTGATATATTCAACACCATATATCATAGCAAATTAAAGGGGAGAGAGCACAAGTATACTCTTCAATTTTGCGATTTAGAGCAAATACATTTTTCGTTAGAAAAATAATGTATATATATCTCCATCGTATTATAAATGATGCATATTTACCCTTCTCGTTAGACAGGGAGGATATATATGCACCACCATCTTTTTAATAAAAGGTATATCTGTTCTAAGTCGCAAATTAAAAAGATGTAATTTTTCCTAATACATAATGAAGTTAAAGTTTATGCACAAAAAATATAAATAATAATATTAGCTAACTAATTCATAAATATTAGTTAGCACTTCTCTTAAAAATGGTAAGTAACCTATAATCACTTGTTACAATTAAATTATAACACATAAAAATTATTTAGTAAATTGTTCTTTTAAAGGGGTTTGAACCCTTTAAACCTTTGCGGCGGATGATATGGAGGTCGAGAATTAGGGCAGAATATTAGTATTTAATAAATAGTAGAGTGTTATTTAGTAAATTGTTCTTTTAAAGGGGTTGGCTTTGATTACCCTTAGTGGTATTAGCTAATACTTTGGATTTAATACCATGGGATTAATTATACAAAGACAATTATATCCTTCAATTTCTTTTAATTTTTTTTTATTTTCTTGATTTTATGTTTTATATTTGTAGTTTTGTACTAGTAAATTTGTTTAAATAAATTAACTTACAAAATTTATTTATTTGCGGATTCAATTTTTTATAATATAAAAATAAATAAATTTACCATGTCAAATTTTTATATTTTATTTATATATGGTTTCATATTTACATAATAGACAAAAAAAATTGTCATGTCAATCTTTTTTTTTTTTAATAATTAATTTAGTTGAGTGATTTATTGATACAAAACAAAGTCCAATGATGTTAGATACATTCTCAAAGCTTGTAAGATATAAACACTGTATTAAAACTACAACTTTCAAATTTTTATGTGTAAATATAGATTATTTATGTTACAATTGTTTACCATCTTTTCGATTTTAGTAATAGATGGTCTATCTTTATTAAATTAAAAATTGGCATTTTATTAGTGATGAATTTATTAACATCACAATTATTTATTCTCGAATAATTCAACTGAGAAAATAGAAAACATGACGAAAAAATCATTGTTCTCATTACTAGTTAGAAGTTACAAAAAATAATCTATTTTGATCTAATTACATAAACTAGAAAATTCCAAAATAATTCAAGGGTATAATTGGAAAGAAGTTTTTTGTAGAGTTTAAAATCAAGTATAAGATTAGGTAGGAAGTAATGAACCAAACACTTGATAAAAAATAATTCCTGCATTACTAAACACTGCATTGCTAATCCCTGCGTTACTAATCCCTGCGTTATTCATTTTTATACCAAACAACCCCTAAGTCTAGGACTGCATATTGGTCGGTTTGATTCGATTTTGAAGTTTATTGGTTGGACTTATTGATTATCAATTTGAAGACATGTTAAATTATTATGAAATTATTAAGACATGGACTTATTATTTATTGATTGTTATCATTTATAAAAGTATTATAAAATTTACCAACCAGGCATTGGTCAAGTGTATGATTATATTGGAGAAGGATGAGAATAAACAAGCTAATACTCTTCAGACTCTAAAGGGTACAAGATTGGGGTCTATTTCTTCAGGTATCGGCCGTTGAGGTGGGAACTTGGGAAGAAGACTAGCCATGCGCTTGGCTGTCTCCAGGTACTTTACGTACTTGTAAACAACACCATCTTTGGTACTACTTCCTCCTCCATGATTGTTTTCTTTTGTGTCATGGCAACCTATGTTCAATACCTTCATCATTTCTGAGCAGCAAAAGTTGCAGTTGAAAGCTTTTTTCTTGAATGTCCAACAACCACTCCTCCAATTGAAATGGTACAAAGGGAGGAACCTTTGTCCATAAATGGATATGAATTCTACTGCTGCTACAATGAAACCAAATTCTTCCTTGGACATGTAGTAGGGGAAGCTGACCCTTGTCCATCCAGGCTTTACTCCACTATAACCCTGTCAAGTCGAAGATATTAATAAATACTTGTTTACTTATTCTGGATGATGTAAAACATTGTGAACAGGACAAGTTTGTTCATCAATGTTTGTGGAGACTCACCTTGTGAATTGCATCTCTGAATGCAAGAGATCGAGGTTCATCAACGTTGAGCAAGCTATGTCCATAGGGTCCTGCACAAGCACATCCTCCTCTAGCCTGAATACCAAATAGGTCATTAAGAAGCTTAGCCACAAAAGGACCATGAAGAGGCTTATCTTGTTTGTTCTCTGTTTCTCCCCATATATAAACTTCACCATTTCTATCAGTTGATGAAGAATACATTGTAGTATAAATGAGAAAAGAAAGCATAGCTTGTCTCTTGGCTGTTACATTTCCCAAAATCCATATGTTAGGATTTGGGAGAAGCCTTTGTAGTGCAAGCTCAATGTAGATGTGCTCCATTCTCTCAATTACTTTGTGACTTATGAACTCTTTCACCCAAAATGCAAGAGCTGTTCTCACTTTCTGGATGATTGGAGGTGTTCCAGCATCCTCCCTTTCTTCAATGTTCTCCACATAGAGTGTGTCCTAGTAAAAGTATTTCATGTCAAGAATGATAAGCATTTTTCCGAAGAAAACGACATCATATTAAACATACATACCTTTTCATTAAAGGGGTTGACAAAATCAACAGTCCCACCCCCACAAGAAGATGGAGGTGAAGTCGTTAATCTATATAGTGCTTTGTTCATTAGAAGGACTCCTGGTGTTCCTGGTCCTCCAAGAAACTTATGGGGGCTAAGGAAAACCGCATCATACCCATCAATTTCCCCTGATCTCAAGTCTATTTTTGTATAAGGAGCACTGCAACATCACAACAAATGTTACTTGTAATTACTTGAACTATGACCTGATTGTGTCTATAAATGCTTTTTGATATTGCCACAAAATTAGCATACCTTGCTGCGAAGTCAAAGCAAGCAAAGGCTCCATTTTTATGAAGAAGACGAGCGATGGCTCTTGTATCAGAGTAAATTCCAGTGACATTACTACAAGCTGAGAAAGAACCCAACAAAGGCCTATTCGTAGACTTATAGAACTCAAGCTGAACCCTCAAGTCTTCCATATCTACAAGCCCGTTTTCGTCCAATCCAATCTCCACAACCTCAGCTAAACTTTGTCTCCATGAAAGGATGTTTGAGTGATGTTCATAAGGTCCAACAAAGACAACCCACCTCTCTTTTGTTTCGTTGCGAAAGCATTTTGTGAGTACTTTTTCTCTTAGTATAGAAGGGACTGAAATCCCCATGACTTCTTGAAGCCTTTTAATGGCAGCAGTAGAACCAGAACCACAAAATATAATTGCATCTTCTTCTCCTCCTCCTAAGCATTTCTTCACATAACCTGCTGCTTCATGCACTATTTTTGTTGTTTGGTGTCCCACATAACTATCACTAGTATGACTATTGCCTGTACAAAAGAATAACAAAAAGATATAGTGACACCACATTTGCTTTCATGTGTTAAAAGTATATGCAACAACAACCAATTAGTGACTAGTAAAAGAAAAAAACATACCATAGAAAGGAAGGACATTACTAATGATATAGTTTTCTATGTAATGAAGGCTTCTTCCAGATGCTGTGTGATCAGCATAAGTGAGCCTACGTTTCCCAAATGGCGTCTCAAAATCAACATTTGCACCAATTATCTGAGAATGCAGCCATGAGAGTTTGTTTCCTGCAGAATCACCCTTAGAAACAGCGTTGTCTCGCGCATGAAATAAATCAATTCTAATCCTGAAGTCTTCATAAGAAGCAACAGGATTAGAACTTGTTTCAATATTGTAGTTGTTCCTCTGTTCCATGCTTTGGCCTCTTATGTTTTCTTTCAATATTTGCTGTTCAAATTCCATGCTGCAAAATTTCTAAAGTGAGATATTGACAGACTAATTAGATTTCTGTTTGATGGTTTTGTTTGCCTATTTATATTGACAGACTAATTAGAAACTAGTTTTGTCAGGCAAAATATCTGCTAGTGATTACAATGGATTGTTCGAGGATGAAGGAGCATCAAAACCATGAGTTTTGTTACGATTGTTTTTTATTAGTACTCTATCCGTCTCAATTTATATGATTTACTTTCTTTTTTAGTCAGTTTCAAAAAAAAAAAAAAAGATACATTTCTTATTTAATAACAATTTAACTTTAAAATATTTGTATTACCTATAAAAATAGTCTTTATTTCTTAAACTCCGTATGGAGGGAGTAATACATTTTATGTGGACTGTGCTAAGGCCTAGGTGACGGGTAGGGGGAATAGTCGGGTCGGAGGCATAGTTCAGCATGGCGCCCACTTGATAGACTTGGTTAAAAAATAAAAATTGTCTCTTGATACGAGTTGTAGGTGTTCTAGCACGATGATAAATATTTATCGATCTTAACGAATGCTCCATATTAGGCCCAATAATAACATAAACAGGTCCATAGCTATATCCTACCTAGGGGTGGTTAAGTAGGCGTGATTTTGTTCGGAGTTGTATTTATGTGTGCATTATAGAGAACCAAAAATGTAAGATATTTAAGTACGAACGATCGGATTAATTAATTGTTGCATTACACATTAATTAGTGCTAACGATAATTCCTAATCTTAGGTATGACGAACTTTATGACACTTAAAATTATCACATCTCTTACATTAGAAATTATTGGTTAATTAAGGAAATAATAAAAACACAAAAGGTTGATGTATTCAACACCATATATCATAGCAAATCAAAGGGGAAAGAGCACAAGTATATTTTTCCATTTTGCGATTTGGAGCAAATATATTTTTCGTTAAAAAAATAATGTGTATATATATATCTCTATCGTGTGATAAATTATGCATATTTATCCTTCTCGTTAGACAGTGAGGATATATATGCACCACCATCTTTTTAATGAGAGGTTTATCCTCTCTAAGTTGCAAATTAAAAAGATGCAATTTTTCCTAATAAATAATGAAGTTAAAGTTTGTGCACCAAAGATATAAATAATAATATTAGCTAACTAATTCATAAATATTAATTAGCACTTCTCTTAAAAAAAATGGTAAGTAACCTATAATCACTTGTTAAAATTAAATTATAATACATAAAAATTATTTTCAAAATTGTATGTTGCCAAATATGTTCCTTCCATTTTCCAATTTCCATTGTCAAATTCTTGTTCTAATAGAGCCACATAGGTCCAATATTTAAATGATTATTTTATTTTGTTTTATTTTTTAAAAAAAAGACAACAAAAGCATTAAGAGGTGAAGTAGTTTTATATATGTACCATCAAAAGTATTGTCATTATCATAAGCGGAATTAGAGCTTTGCTTTTGAGTTTAATTGAGTTTAATAGCTTCGATTTAGTCTTATTTATAACGCTTAATTCATAAACAGATATTTAAACTTGTCCTCATTTTTCACTTAAACACCTAAACTAAGACAAGTTCCTAATAGACACCTCAACTGCTAAGATTTGATCTCATTGAACACTTTTATCCTACTTGGCACTCTCCACAGTCCTTTTTCATGTTAATTATTCTCAAAATTCTCAGTTATCCACAGTCTTTCTTCATAAAAGTAGGTTCTCAAAATTCTCAGTTAACCATGTGCAAAAAAAAATTATTTAAAATTGCATTTTGCACATGGTTAACTGAGAATTTTGAGAACCTACTTTTATGAAGAAAAAAGATTCGGATAACTGAGAATTCTGAGAACCTACTTTTATAAAAAAAATAATAATTTTGGACCGCAACTATTTATTTTTGGCTGAAAATTAAAAAAAAACAGTACAATTAATATGAAAAGGGACTGTGGAGAGTGTCAAGTAGGATAAAAGTGTTCAATGGGATCAAATCTTAGCAGTTGAGGTGTCTATTAGGAACTTGTCTTAGTTTAGGTGTCTAAGTGAAAAATGAGGACAAGTTTAGGTGTCTGTTTATGAGTTAAGCCTATTTATAATTTTAACTATTTATTATATATTTATATAAAACTCAACAAAGTGTATTTTATTTAATCGTGAATTCATAAACTCTAAATTCTAGCTTTTATCTCTCTTGAATGAGGCAAAAACTCAAAAGCTAGCAACAAGTTTGTCCAATTACGAAAATACAATGCACTTGAGTATATCATATTGATGGAGTTTGAACCCTTGCGGCGGATGATATGGAGGTCGAGAATTAGGGTAGAATATTAGTATTTAGTAGATAGCAGAATATTAGTTTTTCTTTTACTCTCGTACTATCTGATTCTTCAATTTTGATTATTATACATATTGTTTTTTTTTTGCTTTGCTTATCGTATTATCTGTTGTTGTTCTTTTCTCTGTGTTTTCGACATCTCTTCTTCACTAATGTTTTTCTCTTTCATACCGATTCTGAGACAGTAGTATATTACTATGTATTATTTGAGCTTAATGTCTATCAAAAATAATTTTTCTATCTTCACAAAATAGAAGTAAGATTTATGTGTACTCTTTTCAGATCTCACTTATAAAATTTCATTAACTATATTATTATTATATAATGTGAATTGCTATATATCTATTGGTCCTTACACCTTACTTGCCACTTCATTGGCCTCTGGCTTTTAGTTGTTCTTTTAAAGGGGTTGGCTTTGATTACCCTAAATGGACCATATGTATGGATAAGAAACACTTTTTCCTTCATTAACCAGAAACCTTTTTTCAATAAAAATTGCCCAATAGGGGTCAGTAGTTTGGTGGATCATTCTTTATGAAAGTGACATGTATTTATTTATGGAGAATTTTAATAAATAGCCTAGATTTATAATTTTAATACGATCAAATAGCTATATTTTACATAATTACATGGCATAACTTCGGCTATGTGACCTACAGGGGAGGAGAGAAGTGAGCGAGATCGAGAGAGGGAGGAGAGAGGCGAATTGTATGTGTATATCTGCCAAATTGTATGTGTATATCTATCAAATAATTGTATATGTGTAACTAATATACATATGCATTTGTATATCTGGGAAGCAAAATTTGGAGAAGGAGGAGATAGGCGAGCGATATCGAGAGAGGGAAGAGAGATCGACGAGAGATACAGGGCAAAGAGTGGAGAGAGACGAATTGTATATGTATATTTGTCGAATTGACTATGTATATCTATCAAAATAATTGTATATCTGGCGAAAAATCGTAGAGAGAGAGGAGAGAGGGGAGAGAGAGGAGAGAGAAAATAGCAACAAGCTCTAACTATAGCAACAAAACTTTAACTATAGCTATAAATTGTAATTTTTTCAAACTATAATTGTATAATGTAAATATATATCATATGTTTGCCTAGTAACATTATTGTTCCTTTATTTATGTATAAATTTTACAAATCACATATTTTATAACGTTAATTCCTTTTTATACCAACTATTTTCTAAATTACTAAAAATCCCATATTTATTAGGCGTGTTGATACCTTAAAACTCGTTTGATACATGTCTAAAAAAAGGAAATAAGTCAATCAATTATGCTAAAAATGGGGCTGAACTGAAAAATTAAATCCAATCACCTAGGGTTGAGTCCGTAAAATCGAAAATCGGAAACCGAATCGAAATCAATTGAAAAATACCAAAAAAAACCCGCATCGTAAAAAATCGAAACCGAACACAAAAGATTGAACCGAACCGATTCTGTGCGGTTTCGGTTTTGGTCTTCTAAAACCGAACCGAACCGTCAAAAACCGATTTTGCTATACTATTGTCGTTTATACTTTATAGGCTACATGACTAAGAAGGAAAGTCTTTCTTGTTGCAGGAAAGAGACATAGATTTGAAGCTTCCAAGGAAAAGTCTTTTGGCTACTGTCACCTTAACTAATTGATACTTCAAGGAGTATTTGATAATTGTTTGACAATTGCTTTTGGCTACACACAATTGAGTTGAACCTTCCAAGGAGTATTTGATATTTGTTTTTCTAGAACATATGTTTGCAATTTTCTTGGTGAATTATTTTAAAAAACTCAAAAACCGAACAAAAATCGAAGATTGAACCGAAAAAAATCAAATCGAAAAACCAATGGTTTACTTTTTTTTGGGCAAAACCGAACCGAACCGAACCAAACCGCCAAATTGCCTTCCGTTCTGTCTTTGGTTTTAGGGAAAGATCGAACCGCAAAAACCGAACCCACCCCTACAATCACCCATTAATTAGGGTATAACATGACTGAAAGTAATTTCAGTTGTTATGTATGCGCAACATAAATAATTTCAAAAAATTCAAAAACCTCTGAAAAATCCTTGCAAGAAAATGCAAAATTGAAGACGGCAATTAGATTTCGTCGGCGACTTGGAAGTTGGAAGAGTCGTCCTGAACGTATGAATGTCAACCACAGAAGAAAAAGAAGAATCATTAGACACGTAGTCGAAGGTAATTCTCCTGGAACGCAATTATTTGTGCCTATGCTTCTAGTGAAGACCCTATTCAATGTATCTTGATATTTGTCAACATGCTTTATGAGGGTCGTGAGTTTCCTAGTAAATTTACTTACCCATCTATGTCCAAAGCTTCTGCCAAGATTAAAGCTTTTGGATTCGGGAAAGGACTTCATGGGATGGTAGTTAAAGGGAGGGTTGGTCTTGATATCTTTGTTCTTAATTCTTTGATTCATTCTTATGCAGATTGTGGATGTTTGGATGTGGCATACTTGGTTTTTGAGAATATGCCGACAAGAGATGTTGTTTCTTGGAATACAATGATATAATTGATACATGACATAAGTTTTATATTTTTTCGTCTAGTTGATACTTAATACATAAAATTAGGTGTTTGATTTGGGTACGTAGTTGATACTTGATTAAGAATTTTCATGTTTTTTAGAATGATACTCATCGTCGGAATCAGAGCTTTAGTTACTTGATACCTTAAGGAGCGCTTGTGCTTATCAAACTACTAATAATTAATACTTGACATAAGTTTTATGTTTTTTGTCTAGTAGATACTTGATACTTAAATTAGGTGCTCGATCTAGGTAATTGATACTTGATTTAGGGTTTTCCTATTTTTTAGAATGATACTCATCGTTGGAATCGGAATGGTACCGGTTTGAAACTTCGGAATGAGGAATAACTGTGGTTGATACTTGATTAAGGATTTTCCTATTTTTTAGAATGATACTCATTGTTGGAATCAGAATGGTGCCGAAATGGAAGACACTAGGTTTTGGCAGAGAAATTAGAGACTTTTCAATTTCTTCCCTTTTTGTTTAGTTTGAAAATAATGATAAGAAATTTGAAATTGAAATTAATCGTGAAAAATTTGATAAGATAACTGAAAAATAGAAAGATTATGTAGATATTGATTATAATACTTAAAATAGGAGAGAATTTAGGATAAATTAAGGATAAGAGAAAAATAATAGTCTATGTATCTACAAGTTGGAGAGAGAGAAAGTAGAAATAAGAGATTTTTTAAAATTTTTAGATAAGTAGGAATTATTAGAAAATATGATAAAATATGTTGTGTAGTTATGTAATTTTTCCTTTATTTATTCCTAATTGGCCCATTTACTTTGGTCTAACACTCTTAATTAGTAGCCCAAAATTAAAAGGACAAGCCTATTTTATATCTATCCTTTGTTGTCATTTTTGTGACCACATGGAGTTTCCTATAGCTATAGCTATCAATAATTATATGCTGCTTTCTTTTGTTGTCTCAATTACTGACCCATACCACCAACTCTAATTTTCAAACTTTTTTCATCAAAAATTTATATATATAATTAAAATTAACTTTTATTATACATATATATATTCAATTTTATATATATTTCATTAAATTTCTGGCTCTGCTACCGATATAATATCCCTCCCCATGCTAGTGGAAGACACTAAGAAGTAGACATGCAAAAAACACATAACGTGAATCTTTCCTTGAGGTAGACAGCCACTGATAGGACACTCGCATAAATTCTAGTATTTAAATTGTATTTATGATACATAGCTATGATTTCGACGTAAATATATTTTTCGTTTTGTAGCAAATACTACACAATACACACTCGCTATAGTTTAGGTTTTGTAGCAAAGACTACACAATACACACTTACGTTGATGCAGTATATATGCATCGATACAACTTCTTCACATGTTTTAGCTGATATCCACCTAATATAATTAATGCACGTTATACAAATATAATTCTTTTGCTAATATATATCTCTACTGTTTGATCCAATAATTATAGTTATATTTTGTAGATATGCAGCTACATTTTGTAGCTTTAACTCCGAATAATACTTAATGAATTATGTTAACATCAAAATAGTTCTTAAGTAGTTTTGAAGCGTTTGAATTAAGCTTATTTTAGGGGTTTTTAAGTTAAATAGTTTTTAAGTAGTTTTGAAGCGTTCGAACAAAAATAAGTCACAAACCAGGCTCTTAGTCTATTTCTAAGATAATATCATATTTAAAAATAATTTAAGTTTTAAAATCTTTATTTTATTTTGAAATTTTTACACAAATGACCAATATTAGTGCAATATTTACAATTCCTAATTTATTTACAAAAATGACAGCATAATTACACAAATGACATGCTTTGATGGAGACCTGCATTAAATGTTTGACATGCTTGATGGAGACATGCATTAATTGCACATTTAATGCATCTTTTGAAAGTGATGTTAAAATTGATTTTTCATCTTCTTCTTTGTATTATTATTTGTTTATCAAGAATTTCTCTCCTTCTTCTTCACAACTTTCCTTCATCAGCCGGATTCCAGGTAAGTATTTTTTGAATTTTATTTTTTGGTTTTCGTTTTGAGTCGGGTCATTCAAGTAATGACCATCTCCCATTTTGTGTAAAACTTATCTCAACCCTTTTTTTTTGAATTTTTTTGCATCCCATGTCGTTGTTCTTCCTCCCAACTCCCTTTTTTCGTTATTTTCGAATTTTTTGCATTTATTTGGATTTTTTGTTGTTCTTTCAGAGGTTATTGGTGTTTTACCCCCTTTTTATTTTTTCGGATTGGTATTCTTTATAGAGGGTTGCTTTCAATATTCTCAAGATATTCCCTTTCACTTACTTTGGTATTATTTTTGCGAATTAACTGGTTCATGGCCTTTTTTTTTTATGGTTTGCAACTGGTAATTGGGGGTTTTTTGAGTTTAGCATGTGTCGTATCTCCCCTTATTTGTATTTAATTTGGTTCTTTTTGGTATGCAACTGTTTATTTTTGTAGAAGAGTAATTGGTGACATCAATAGTGTTTGTATCGAAATTTTTGGTATATTTTTTGGCATTGTCCATGGTTGTGTGTTAAACATGATGATGGTTGATGTATTAGTTTTTTTACACTGCAATGGCATTATCTTGGCTATTTTGGTATGCGATATCTAAATTTTTCGAGGTTGAAATTGTGGTATTTTTATTGGTATGCAAATGGTAATTGGGGGCATGTGACTTTATTATGTGTTGTTTGCCCCCCTTAGGTTTTGGTATTTTTTTTGGTATTCTTCATGTGCCGGATTGGGGATAATTGGTATTGCTGATGGTAGTTTGGAATTCAATGATTCTTCCCCATGGGTGGTATGCATCATGGTATTGTCCTATGTCTGTTGGTATGCTTATTTGGTAATTGGGATGGGGTTTTTCATGTTTGCTGTTTTGATGTAAATTTGTCGAGGTTGAAATTGTGGTATTTTTTTGGTATGCAATGGAAATTGTGTTATTTTTTTGGTATGCAATGGTAATTGGGGGTATGTGACTTTTGTATGTGCTGTTTCTTCCCTTTATTTTTGGATATTATTGTATGTATTTTATTTGGTTGTTGGTATTTTTATGTCTAGTGTTGTTTTTGTAGTAGAGGAATTGGTGACAGTTAATAGAGTTTATATTGTATTTTTTGGTATATGTTTTTGGTATTCAATGGTGTTGTGGTTGAAACTTCAACAGTTTATTTTTTTGGTGTTTTCCTATGGTATTCCGTTTTGTATTTAATATATGTTTTATTGGTTTAATGTGCAGTGTTGTAATTGTATAAGAGGACAAAATTACTATGGAAGTGACACCAACGAGGAGGAATTTGTGACAGTTAATAGAGTTTATATTGTATTTTTTGGTATATATTTTTGGTATTCAATGGTGTTGTGGTTGAAATTGGTATCCGATATGGTAGTTCACTATGCATTTGTGGGTTGTATTTTTGGTATTCTCTGTCAGTTACGATGTATGGTTGGTTGCAAATTTTGGTGTTCATTATGGTACTTATAAAATTATCGAAATTTGCCACCAGATATTCCAAAAATTAAAAAATTACAAAAATATATGAACGTGCATGATTAATAGTTCAATATCTTTTACATTATTAAAAGGCCAAATTTTATACATTACATATTTATAGTATAGAACAAGCCAAATACGTACGAACATGTTAATAAATAATTAATTCTACCAATTTGGTTACGATTAACGTTTTATATTCTTTAAAAAAACACAAAAAAATTCACATTAAACTCCAAGTAAAATTGCATCTTGTGTGTTTATTGCAATTATGACTATCAATTATACATATGACAATATTTGTCTCGAACTTGTTAGTCCAATCAGTTAATTCTGTATTCCACCATTCACGTAATTTATATATTTGCACTGGATGTCATAGCAACAAATTTTTTCCCCGACTTTACTACCATGTTCGTACAAACATATATAAAAATTAAAATTTTTTACTACCACAAACAACACCATAAATAACACCAAACAACTGTTATTGTTATTTTGACTAATGGAAAGTAATTATCATTGTTATAGTATAATACTTGCACCCACGTAATTAAATTGAGTTGATGGGTCTTCTTCTAATAAATTTATTCAACACATTTTCCATAAATATTTATTAAAATACCATAATTTATACATTACATTTTTTATGGTGTAGAACAAGACAAATATGTATGAACATCTTAATAAATATTTTATTCCATCAAATCACATAATCACACAACTTTTGAAAAAAAAGAAAAGTCAATTTAAAAAATAAAAGTACACAAACCATCAAACACCTTTTACCTAATGGATATTTAATGTCTACAATGAATAGTGGGATTTATTTTTTTCTTTTCCAATTTTTTACACTACCCAACACAACCTTTCAAATCACACACATCACTAATCATTCCCTCACATCATTCTCTTTGCTAATTAGGTAATAAAATTGCTACTTTGTGTGTAATAAAAAACACATTGCTAGGGCCATGTAAATACCATTATTATTTGGTATATTTGTGCAAAATCCCCTTTTATTTTTTCATAAAATAATCTATATCATGTGTATTTATAATTTATTTTAGATTATATATTTTTTCAAATAAGATACATTTTATATCACTGAAATATTGCTAAATAATAAATTGAAATGGTGAAGTAAGAATTCCTTCTGCCATTAAAAGATGTGGTGCAGTGAGCTTCTCCTTCCTTTAACAAAATGTCTCAAATTTGAGTCCTGTTATAAAAAAATTCCCTTGTAGGGAGTGCTTCCACCCAAATAAAACATTATACGACACAAATTTAAAATATTTAATACGATTATCAGACATCAGGCGATTAAAAAAAATAAAATCTCCCCGCTTCTCCTCCATCCATTTAAACTATCACTTTTGTTATTTATTTTCACACTTATTAAAAAAAATAATAGATATAAAATATACTTTACTAAGTTATTTCTATTTCTTAAATATTTATTAAGAATTGAACATCACTAAAAAAGAAATTAATATTTTAATTTTTTTCAATGTACTCCTACTTATTACTACATGCTTATGAGGAGGATAATATGTATCCGGCTTATTTTTACCAAACAATAATAGTTAAAAAAGTATTTTCTGTTAAACTCGATAAAATTATCAAAATACCCCTAGATGAGAGACGCTTGCATAACGCGTCTTCCCAAACTCCATCGGCAAATCCGAGGCCAGAAATGTGATCAACATGAAAAATTGTGTAGGAAAATGATTCTCGTTGATTTTTAGAGAAACTGGATCAAAAAATAATTTTTCGAAGCGAAAACACAATTTTCAGAAAAGTATGCGACATGTCCGCGTTGCGGACTTGCACTTAAATTCGGTCGCTTTTATTTTCTATGGGATTAGAAAATTGATCAGAAAATTTTTGGAAAAAAATGCAGACACGTCGCGGAACTGGTCCTCTGACCTGTTCCACCGAAGTTCAAAATTTTAAATCTTTTGAAGGGCATTTTAGACTTTTCCCACCCCTTCCAAACATAAACCCCCCTCTTAAACATAATTTACGACCAATATAGGTCGTTTTTGGCCAAAAAAGGGTTTCAAAACCATTCCTAAGTCCCTACTACATACTAGCTGAGAAACTAGGACTAAGAAGAGGAGGAGAGAGCCAGAGATTCAAGCAGTTTAAGCAAAAATATTTGGGGATTGAATGTCAAACTTCATACCAGGTATGTAAGGCTAAACTAAAACATGGGAATATCCTTCCATGTGCCCCTATCGATGGTAGTAGAGAGATTGTGAAAGTGTTGACCTCTATGCGTATTTTCTATGAATGTTTTCTTGTAAATTATATATTATATGTATTTTCATATGTTGATGATTATCATATATTTGATTTCACTGACTAAATACTTTACATGAGTTATTTCATAAATCCTAGACATTTTGATAAAAGATTGCATGAATGAACATAGGGATTGAGTATAGAGGCTTGACTTGAGAATGTTAGTTGTGACTGTGATGTGAGCATGACGATGGGTTGATAGAATTTGATGGTACTGTTCATAATTGAACTCTAAAGATTGGTCTAATTGATTGCCCTTGTAATGATTGGTCTAAACTCTCTAAAGGATATGATTGAGAATTGATTAGATGAGCCGAAAGGCCCGATTGTGATAGAACTGATGGATTGACGAGAGTCTTATGAGACTAATTGATCTAATTGATTGAGATGGATTGTCTTATGAGCATTGAGTCATAGGAGGAGTATCGAGCACCAAATGAGTAAAAGTAAGCTCAACTTGAACTCATTAACTACGTCGTCAAGCGTAGTTGAGGATTGAACTATTAAATCGGATGTTCCCTCTTGATTGGTGAGTCCCTGAAATAATAACAAACTTAATTGATCGGATCCATTATGGATTCGATTCGTTCTTTACCTGGCAAGTATTGAACGACTGTAGCAACATCAACGGATTTTTGTACAATCACTGGCTCATAAGTGATTGTTGTCGGATAAGAGAAACTCTCAAATAGGTTCTATACTGATAGTACTTTGATTAAATTGGATTTGTTTCAAATTGGATTGGATTGTATTGTATTGATGGGTCATTATCTACTCTTTATTCTTGCTTTAGATAGATATTTGACATTCTGATTGAGTTCCTTATTTCTTGATTTGAGTTATCTGAGTTAATAGTATTCTACCTTGATGCATGTTTCATTAAGCCATTTTACATACTCGTACATTCCACGTGTTGACGTCCATTTGGATTGCATCATTTCATGATGCCTAGACAGGTACTAGAGATCATCAACAGGCGCACCATTGAGGATCAATTGCAGTCAGCTGAGTTGGTGAGCCCTCCCCTACTCCGGAGGATTCTCATTTATATTTTCATCTAGCTTTTAGAGTCAGACTGTAGACTTGCTTTATTTTGATTTGAGGTAGCCATGAGTCTGTCGTTGGCACCAATTAACAGTTGATAGAGGCTTCATAGACTAGAGTCCATTTGTTGATTGGATATTAATTTGAGCTAGGTTCTTTCATACTAGACTCATTGATTTGATATGATTATATAAGACTCTGGTTGTCCACCTTTTATTATCATAGTCTGCCGCTGATTTGTTAAAAATATTGATTGAATAAATGTGATGAGGCCAAATAGTTCGCTTGGGGACTAAAAATAGTTTCTAAGTGTTGGCCACGTTGAGAATACCCTCCTGAATCATGACATTTTCAATAAATTTTTATTTAAGTAATCAAATTTAATATTTTTTTCACTTAAAAACAACGATTAAAATGAGACGAAAAAAATAGTACGCATGTGGTCCATAGTAAAATTTCTCTTAATTGGAAATGTGGTCCAAAACGTACAAAGGACCCTTAAAGTCAAACAGAGTGTGCATAATAATCCTAGGTGAAGCTCACTGAAAAAGCACCATAATTGCTCAAGCCTGACTTTTATTCTTTCCGTCCTAAAATAAGTATAATTATTTTAATAAAAATTATATTTTATAAAATCACTTAAATATTTTTTTTAAAAAAATAAAGCATAAAAGAATAATCAAAATATATGTATATTATTATTTTGATTTTTTTCAAAAAATTATTTTGAAATAACTTTTTTTTGCAAAAAAATTATTTTGAAATGGCAAAATATTTTCTTTCGAAAAAAGAGCAAAGAAGAAAATGACACGTCTTACACAATTTCCAATATTTATCATCCAATCATCTTAAGGAGGAAATATTACTATCAAAGTGTGCCACGATCACACTTCTCTCAACCTTACGTACTCCACTTGTTTATTAATAACTCGACGTACGAATTCAAGATTTAAATTTATATAATAGTATTAATAAAATTGTGATTTAGGGTTTGTAAATGGAAGAAAAATTGTAAATTGGAACTTTATTGGAGAGTGGTGTTAACGGTAAGTTGCACAAATTGGAGAAATATGGTTCTCACGTTCTGCTTTTGTGTGACCTTCACACGCTTTGTCAAATAGGAAAAAAAATATTAAAGGGTTTAAATGTTGGCTGGTCGAGGCGTTTAATAGATAACTTTAAGTGTCTGTTGATGACCTTAACCACGTTGTTCATCTTGAACCACACGTAGAAAGCGAGCACCAATTAAACATTTTTTTTTTTGTGAAATGAGTTTTAAAATATAACCAAGAATCAAGTGGGATATGATTCTGATGAGGATAATTATAAGACATTAAACTCCAAATAACTTTTAAATATCAATGATTTGACAATGACTACTCTTAACAAACCAAAGATTTGCATAAACAATATTAAATAGTTTAAAGTAGGTAAGACAAATATATGGCCACATGCTTATCACACTAATTAATCTCCTTCTTATTCTTTATTAATTACCCTGGTTAATTAATTAAGAGAATCATAATCATATCTCTATTGATTATCCATGCAATATTCAAGAATCACTTATCTGACAACAAAAATATTAAAAATTCTACTCAATATATGGTCAGGTGGGATCTTTATTATTCTCATGACAATAAATTGAACTAAATTTAAAAGTTTTTTTTTGTAAATAGTGCTATTTGTCAAAAAATTATGAGATTGTTTTACTTAATTATGAAATATAGTAGTACTTTAATTTCAACAACAACAACACTATACCAGTGAATTCCACA
This sequence comes from Solanum rostratum, assembly GCA_029948455.1. Classification (NCBI taxonomy): domain Eukaryota; kingdom Viridiplantae; phylum Streptophyta; class Magnoliopsida; order Solanales; family Solanaceae; genus Solanum; species Solanum rostratum. Next base: position 6,054,651 of record CM057053.1, on the reverse strand, counting down.
AGTGGAGTTTGGGAAGGGTAGAATGTACGCAGACCTTACCACTATCTCGTATTTACATAGAAATAGAGAAGCTGCTTCCTGGGACTTTAATTTCAAAATGTAGCAAAATATATTGTATTCATAAACGTAATAATAATGAAATATAATATATCCATGAGCAGAATAAGTGTATTCACATGTATACGATATTCTTGTAGTGGAATAAATTGTATACATATGCATAATAATAGTACAATGTATTCGAATGCAAAATAAATGTATTCATATGTATATAATATCTCTATAAAGGAATACATTGTATTTGTGCATGTAATAATGGTGAAATATACTGTATTCATGAGCGTGATAAGTGTATCGTGTATCCGTACGCATAATAATAACGAGATATACTATATTTGTGAGCTCGATAACTGTATCCGTGAATATAATAAAGTGTATCGACACATATATTATATCTTTGCTTAATTAGGATTTCAATGTGACAACCAATTTGAGTTTATCGAGGAGATAAAAAAGGAAGCTGGAGCTAAAAAAGAAGATTGTCCCGCAACGGATTTGATTTATTTTTTTCTACTATTAAAGCGAAAAAGCCAGAGAAACAAGCCGTTATGAAGCACCATCAGCCCAAATCAGACGATTCGAAGGACCAGACATTTTTACGTATCTACTATAAAACTCCCAAATAACATTATGCTATGTAATTTTTAAAAGGACAACTATAAACCATTATTAGTAGACTGAGTTTGCTAATTCAAATAATTTTTCCAATTAAAAAGTTGGAAAGGTTGTCAAATGTAAAAATAACTAATGAATATAAGAACTTGGGGCAAAGTGACTAGTATATTTTCAAGTCAAATGCTAGATAATAAATAAGGTGACAAATTATTATGTGGTGAGACCATATTATAAAATTACATTTGCATGTGAGTGGGGTATATATATATATATTATGGTCAAGTTTTAATCAAGGGACCTAGATTTGGCAAGTGGGAAAAGAAATACTTTATTGGAAATTGGGTTATAATATATATATGTAATATAATATGTGGTTGCATTTTGTGATACTTTTTTTTCTTCGTATGATCATATCATTTGTACGTGAAGTACTAGGTGTTCAATTATATCGAATGCATACAATACATTGTTATAATGCATAAATTTTTTATAACGTGTTTGTTCAAATTCAATGAATATTAACTTTTTTTTTTTAAAACAGCTATGAAAAACTTATCTTGTTTTTCATATGATCATATCATTTGTACGTGAAGTATTAGGTATTCAATTATATCGAGTGCATACAATATTTTGTCATAATGCATAAATTTTTTATAACGTGTTTGTTCAAAATTCAATGAATATTAACTTTTTTTTAAAAAGTTACGAAAAACTTATCTTGTTTTTCATATGATCATATTATTTGTACGTGAAGTATTAGGTGTTCAATTATATCAAATGCATACAAATGCACAAATTTTTTATTAACATAGTTTGTTCAAAATGAATATTAACTTTTTTTAAAAAAAAGGTATGGAAAATTTATCTTGTTTTTCTTCTGCTAAAAAAGATTAGTATTATTTTTAAAGATGGTGACAATGACATTGCATGAATAAAATATGAATTTTGAGCTTAATTTAATATCAAAAAATTATTCAAGAGGTGAAGATTTATGTCTAAGACAAAATATTTAGTGTGTGGGTGATTTAATATAGAAATTCAATAGAATTGAGAATTGGGGTGAGTCTTACTTTAATATCGTGCAAAGAAATAGATTTTATGTCTAATGCAATTTTTATGTAGTCAAATTTTTTTGAGTTCGTCTGTAATAATGCAGAATAAGCTTAGAACAATGAATTTGACGATTTTTACTTTAAAGCAAGTAAAAGTTAGTTTTAAGCTTTTAATTTTTTGTAAGAAAGTTATTTAAAATCTCAAAAATATTATATTTCAAGATCCTCAAAATATCATAACAAAATTATTATAAAAAAAATTTGCTATATCTTCCTTAGTTTGGTGGGTAGACAATCTAATATATTCATAGGCATCACCTTTTTGAGGCCACCTAAAATTATATGTTTAATTTTTTTTTAATTTTATTAATTTTTTTTCTTCAACCCTAATAATTTATAGCTCCCATGATTCATGAAAGTGGGAAGCACAAAGATACACCAAAATACAGATTATTAAATTATTAGCACACCAAGAATTACTAACTTCTTGGAGTTTATGATAATTATTGTCTTAATACACATATCAATCAACAAATTTTGATTTATTTAGTGTCAATTAGAATAATTATTGTATCAAGATTTTATGAGATGTGCATTTAATTTATTAATTATGATCAAATACATAGCAACAAAAAGTCATATTGCATGCTTAGATGGCAAAGGTTGTCTCCTAACTAACATTTATCTTATCATTAGCTTTATGAAATTAAGCATAATCATCTTTTCTTCAATCCTTCATCCTAAATCTTTCAAAACTATATAATAAAATTTAAAAATTGTTTGGTGAAAAGAGAACTCTTATGACTAAGTTAAATCATCAAGAATTTGAGCACTAATTCACTTGATGAATTTTCGTATATAGTAATTCAAAAATATCTTAATTATACTTCATATATATAGTTTAGATAATTATATTTCATAAGCAGTGTTTGTATATTTTGTTATACAATGCGCGAAATGTATAATTTTTATATAGCATTTGTATAATTCTCTATACAATTCGTGCACAATGTTTGTATAATTCGCTATACAATTCACAGTGTTTATATATTTTGCTATATTTATCGTATTTACACACTATCTTGTTGTTTTCGTTGTTAGTCATTCTTTCCGTTTTCCTTTCTTTTCCTTTCCCTTTTTTCCATATCTAGTTTATTCTACTTACGAGTTTTTTGATGAGACGAGAGTTCTCAGGAAACGGTCTTTCTACCTTATGAGGTAGTGGTAAGATCTGCATACATTTTATCCTCCCCAGACCCTACCTGTGGGATTCCACTGGGTATTTGTTGTTATGTATTTTGTTATATAATTCGCACAACAATTTCCGTACTATATTTATATAATTTGCTATACAATTTATTGTGTTCGTATATTTGCCTGTTCACATAATATTTTCTATTTTTTTAGGTAAAAATTAATCAGTAAAGTACATCATTATTATAGAGGCTAAAAATATCTTTTCCTTGTGGATATTAATCATGAAAAAGTGTAAGACAAATGGAAAAAGTCTTTGTATTTACTACATGTCACTTTTTAAGCAAAATTTAGTACTTATTTTACATAGTTTGAAGAGGACCACTCTTTATAGAGACGTGTTAGCAACTAATAATTATTTTTTTTCACTTTTTTCAAGAAATGTAAAATGGTGACTATAATATATACCAAAAGTATAATAAAGATTTGACAATAAAAAATTAGAACCACTTTTTTTTTTAAAAAAAAATATTCAACAAGAGGATATTGAGAGGATTGAGAAGAGATTGTCTCTCATAACAACTATTATTTATTTATATTTATTAAAATAACAACTACACTAAACAAGTGTTTCCATATGTTGCTTTGGTGGCCACTTAATTTATCTTCAATGAATTATTTTAAAAGTATGAAATAAGTTAACATATAAGATATCTCTTTAGGTAAGAAAAGGAAAATAACACTTGTAATTAAAAAAGAGAAATTATATACAAGCGTCCGCCCTCTTATTTTCATGCCTCATGTTTATAACTATTCTCGTATGTTTGGTATCATGCAGTTATTTATTTACTCTGATGGTATCTAAAAAGAAAGAGACAATTGCTCTTGTGAAACTCTTTGATAACCATATATTCTGATGGTATTAAAGAGGAAAAGACTATTTGATAGTTGATACCATCAAAGAATATAAATAGCATTAACGTTTAGAGTTTAATAAATAAGATTCAGACTTTAATAATTTTTTCTTAATTGCTTCTTATTTATTTATTTTTAAAAAAAGTTTAATCCTATATGATGTTGATAGAGTGTAAATATACTAATAAAGTATCACAAAGAATTAAGTTCAATTCTATATGACACCGCTAAAATATTATACAATTACATACCAACAAAATATCACAAAGTAGCGATACTAACATCTTGCGTGAAAATCAAGAAAAGTGAGATAAACAGATAAATTTGAGCTCATATTTTTAATAAATAATTTCACAATTAAATTTATGTGATTTTTTCTATAAGAAAGCATCCATAATATAATCATATATTTGGTGTGTGACAAATAACAAATTCCTCCATTCCAAAAAAGGTAAGAAAAGAAGAATAATTGTTAATTAGAGAGAACAAAAACAGATCTAAAAAGATGAAATGACAACTTAAAATTAATTGAAAATAAATAAATAAAAGGTGCTTGTGAATGACCAATTATATATGATATGTTCTTGGAAATAAAAGGGACTAAGCCATCTAATGTGATTTGGCATTTTCAAGACCACTAATTCTACTTTGAATTTAAAAAAAACCAACCATTTTTTACACTTTTTCTATTGAGTTCTAATTAATTAAAATTTAGAAAAAAATTACACTTTTAACTCAAAAAGAGAATTTATAAGTGGTTATCCCCTTACTTTTATATTTCAGATTGTGCTTCAATAAAATTGTTTGATACCATCAGAGTATGTAGATGTCGTTAGAGTTTAATAAATAAGATTGTGAATTTTTTAATAACTTTTTCTTAATTGTTTCTTATTTATTTTTAAAAAAATAACTCAATCTTATATGATACTGATGTGGTATTAATATACTAATGGATTATTACAAAAAATTAAGCTCAGTTCTATATGATACTACTATAATCTCATATACTGACGAAGTATGACAGAGTAATTATGCTGATGACATGTGTAAAATGAAAAAGAGGAAAGTGGGTAAATAGTTGGAGTTTGGATCTATTTTTGATAGATAACTATGTTCATTTTGTGTAATTTTCTCTTAAATTTATATCATATAATATTTGTTTAAGGAGAAATATTGAAACCCAAATCATTAATTAAGAGTAGAAAGCTTTTATCAATCGACACAAAGTTGAAGAAGCAACCGAATTCATTCCCCTCACTTTGTTGGATTGGAGTCATTACAACAAATGTGAGAAATATCCCTGTTAATTATTTACGAGTAAAATATAAATTAAAAAATTAGATAAGAATTTTTTTTTAAGAACTAGAAAATCACACCCCTTTACTTTTGAGGGGTGTATTAGGTAAATTCACTTTCATGTAATAAAATTTTCAAACTATTCAAAAAAATATTAATTACACTAAATAAGTTCAGTACGATAAACTCGAGTAACAAAAAAATGTTTGAGTATTATGTTGAGACCCCAAATTTGCTCTGTTAATTCTTTAATTTTTAATTGGAGACCGTACTAATTAAGATCATGTCGAATCCAAATATATATCAAACACTCGTGTAATGCATAATCACTGATTATAAATACTAATTTATTTAATTAGTGAATTGTAAACAGACACATCCAGTGCTTTGTATACATTTATTCTTAGGTCATTTTAATTAATTAAGATAAGCACCATGTGCTTTACAGACTGTTCTTTTTAGAAATTCTAAAAGTTTGATATACGCAATAATTTTTTTTTAAAAAAAGTGCTATTCTATACTAATCTATCTGAAATTAGGGTGTGCGAAAATCAAATTGATCGATAAATTAAATTAAAAAAAATGTTATTAATTTATTGTTATCGGGTTATTGATTTTGACAGGTTTTAATAAGTTTTACAAACAAAAAATTATCGGGTTATCAGTTCGATTTCAATTTTTATTATTGGGTAGATCGACAACCCATTGAGACTATAATAATTTATTACTTTATCCCTTCTTAAATATTAAATATTAATAATTTAACATCACTTGATACTAAATCGATACTCGTAAGTTATCTATTTGCTTGATTTTCAGTATATAACCCTTCTGTTGGAAAGTAAATTAGAATATGAGGTCAATTATCATATATTATTAAGTTTAGGTGCTCAATTGATTTGTTTGTTCTACTATATCTTAGTATTACGTCAAATAGTTAAAGAAGTCATATATTTATTTTATAAATATTTTTTTTATTAGGTAAACCAAAAATTGAACCGTTAAGAATCAAAAACTGATAAAATATCTTATTGATTTAGCATATTTAAAAAACGAAAACTGATTCTTTTGGAAATTCAAAATTGTAGCAAAAATATCTTTAATTAATTAGACAACAAAACAACTCTATAAACTATTTTAATAATTGTGCTAATTAAAAATAATTTAATTTTAAAAAAGTTAATATATTATTCATTATTGGCCGGATTAACATTGTCATTTGTTATTGCTCAAGGAACTTTAGCTCTTTGGACTACTCATTTATCCATTTATATATTGTGTATATTAAACGAAAATAAAAGGCTACAAAGAAAATAATATATTTTTTATTTTGTATTAAAATTTGATTAAATTTAAATTTATGTTATGCTTTTAATAAGACTTTTCTATTCGTAGAAAATCAAATCTATGATCAAACCATAATATTTAAATAGTATTAACTTGTGCTTATGTTTCATTTTTAGATATTTTTATTCAAATTGTAATTCTGAATTATTATTATTTTTAGGCGGTTATTTTGAAATCGAAGATATAGGATGTAATTTTTGTGCATTGCGTCAATGATTGAACATTTAAAAAATCTATATGTTACGTTAAATATATCATTTTTTAGACTATGAAAGTATTTAAAAATAAATAAATTAGTGTAGAACAAAAGAAAGATAAAAGGAAACTCCAAATTAGAATTTAAATTTTTTGTGGTTGAAGTATTTTTGTTCCATTTGTGCGTAGCTCAACCAAATGCGCCAAACTAGAAATTCCAAAGTTCTAAAAAAGAGGATCAATAAGATAATGTAATAAGAGGCGGAGTCGAAATACAGAGTTTATGAATTTTGAACTTATTATTAAATCTATAATTGTTTATATTTAGGGTTACACATAGATTATTGGAATGGTTTAAATTTTTTAAGTATTAAACTAAATTATTTGTATGGGGTTTTTAGATTCATAAATCAAATCAAACTAGATAAACTCGAGTTTTTTTGAATTTTTTTGAATTTCTTAGATTTTTTTTTCAGTTTTCTTTTGAAAGAAGTATAATTAACTTTTATTTCAAAATATTAGTTACATGACTAAATATTAGAGAAAAATTAAAGTTAGATTATGCTCTTGAAACTAGATTCACTTGTTTTTGTCTCCAGCGATTAACCTATTCCACTAAATGATGAAGCCAGGAGTAGACCGAGGGACTTGAACCTTCAACTTCAGCCTTGGCCGTCTGCGTGGGATTTATCTGGACTGAGAACTGAAATCCTTCGTAAACGGAAGGGGAAAAAAAGTTAGAGATTATCTAATCAGCACTCAAATAATTAACTAATCATTTAGTCAAATTGAATACAAAAATTGGCCAAATTTTTCACTGATAGGAACAAAAATGAAGGAGACTTGGGGATCTAGAGCAGGTCTTTCTTGTATATTGCTCATGTCAACAGCTACTTCCTCGAATATCAACGCAGGGGGCCGTGAGGAAAGGAGGTCTTTTTTTTAGCCCATTTTTAAAGAACTCGAGAAAAAAATTACAAAATTCAAAAAGAAATATTTTATAACTCATTATTACAAGCCATTCTTACCAACCCATCATGAAGTCATATCTCATGAGTCTATCGATGTATTTTAATTGTCTAAATCAATATAAAACTAAAGAACAAATATTCAATATTATTGTCATTCTTAATGTAGAATTGATTTTTTTTCTGCTATCACTAATATTGATTTGATTTGCACTTTATTCGAGTTATTAATATATGTGGACCATAACCTTTATCGACCATTTAATATTTTAAGTCAAACTTAAAATTATATGTTAAAAAATAAAAATTATAAAAAACTATAATATTGAATTGATTTGATCTCGAATTGATTTATTCGTAAATCAAGAATTCTTTTTCATTGGATTCAAAAGCAAGGGAGAATTAATAGTGAAAAAATAGCTTTCTTTTTCTTAGTTCCTTCTACTATTCACATTGGACTCAACAAAATTTAATTGGCATTAAAAAGAAAATTAAAAAAAAAATATTTATCATTGTATTATAACTTTTATCAATAGTAATTTAATTATTTATCATTTGATAGCTTGATTAAATTATACATATATTAATAACAATACATGAATTTACTTACATATTATTTTATACAAAATTTATTTATTTATATATTAGTTGTTCTCCATTTCTTTTAAGTTATCATAATTTTCTTTCGAAAGTCAAATAAAATAAACTTTGATCAACATCTCAAGATGTATCATTTTATCGTGAAAAATTGTAATCTATAAATTTTTATTATCGAAAATTTTATTTTATAATGTCAAATTCATATAATCTAATTTAACTTGAAAAATTAGTTAAACTGATTCTTAAAAAACACAATAAAAGTATTAGTATATGTATATATTCTTAAAAAAAAATAGTAAAATACTATATTAATTTTATAAATAAATAGTTTAACTCCTAACAAACTACCAAATATATTATTAGTTTATTACCCATGCAAAATTTAAATACTCCTATAACTCATCTTAAATTATTACCAAACCAAAAAATAAAATAAAATTCCACTACCAAACGGCCCCTTAAAAATTTAACGTTAAAACAATTTTAAAGGAAAAAAAAGAAGAAGAAGAGAAAGATGACAAAAAGAATCTTCTAATTATGGTACTGGTGAATTTTGTTGAACTGTAAAATCGAAAGCTTTCTTCTTCCTACATATAAATTCTCCATTTGCAGGCCATTTATTTTTTGAAGTTTGTGAAATTGGGTAACTGAGCAATCGCTTTCTCTTTCTTTAAAGACAACAGCTACACTAAAAGCCCACACTAGTAGAGTTTTCAGCTTAGAGAAAGAGAATTGTTTTTCATTTATTCCTCAGAGATTCAAAACTACAGCCTGTATGTTAACTGTCCCTCTGCTACGCTAGTAATGTTAGCTTTCTTGGTTTTGGTGTTTGATTTTGATTTTTGTTACCGGAATTTGTCGGTTTTGGATTAGCTCAGTTTGAAGAAAAATGGGATTTGCTAGAAAATTGATTTGGAATTCTGGAGTTTACTAAAATGGGTTTTGCTTTGAATAGTGAAATTTGTTGAAATTCGGGGCTAATTCTGTTTTTGGGGGGAAATGGGTTTGTTTATCTGAAATGGTTTTTGCTTAAAAATAGCTGAATTTTATTAGGAATTCTGGGTTGTTTTTGAGTTTTCTGAAATGGGTTTTGCTTAAAATGTAAAATTTGATGAAATTCGAGCTAGATTTATTTTTTAATGTAATTTTTTGGGGGTAATGGTGTTGGTTTATGTGGATCTTATTGGTTTATCTGAAATGGGTTTTGCTTGAAACTAGTGATTCTTGTATTTAATTTTGATTTTAGCTTTTGAGTTATCTAAAATGGTTCCTTTTTTCTGTTATTTTTGTCTTTCAGCTGATTCTTGAAATTCGCGTAAAAAGATAGAAGGAGGACAACAGCTATTTATATTCTCTGCAAATCGCCGCTCGTGGCAATTAAAGATTAGACGGCTATAATTGTGAGATCTGGTGTTCAGTGATTGGTGAAAATTTATATAAATCATTTTCACCTTTCCTTAATCCGCCATTTTCTCATTTATGTGCATTGGTTTTAACCTTTGGAGCAAACTGTACTTGGGGGTTCTATACAGAGAATTTTGAAGGAGAAAAGACTTGTTTTTGAGTTTGTTAGTTATATTATATGGTTTAGTAGTTGACCATTTTGAAGGGTGACATTATAGCCATAATCATCGGCAGGTCGGTGAAACTTGTTGGGATTATTCTGTTGGCTTGGGAGGAACTTAAGGTACCAAAAAAATAAGTCTTTTTGTTTGATTCCTTTAATGCAATTGTTTAGTGAGTTTGTTGTATAAACAAGGAAGCTTCTTGTTTGTATGGGGTTGGTGATTGGCACTCTGTATGAAGACATCGTGTGTTAATATTTTAATACGTTTCATTTAGTGGAATTTGCATATTTAGGATTGATTGTGGTTTTTTTAATTGTTTATCGAGAGTGAAACTCGGGAACTGGCTTGGGGTATTTAAGGAGTTATGTGTGGTTGTTTCTCTGTGAATTTATGCATGTGGTGAGAGGGTAACTGAGGATTTTGATGTGGAGTTGTGATAATGAAAACAATGCAAGTAGAAGATGTTTTCTTTGATTCTACTGATTCTATGGTGTCAGAGGAGCGAGGTTCGATGAAATATGATCTATGGTTGATGGAGCCAGATAGTGTTAAGAGAAGACGAGAGAATTTTTTGAGTGAAATGGGATTTGTTGGATTTGGCTGCCTACTGAGTGCAGCCAGTGATGAATCTGATTCAATGGAATTGAAAAGGATTTTGGAAAGCAGTGAAGCGGTATGTAGTTCTGCTTCGGAAGAAGAGTTTATGTGTAATGAAAGGGAATCCAGTGGTAATGCAAATTCATCGACTGATGAATTAGATCAGACTTGGTTTGATGATCTGGTTGAAGTTTCAAGTGATTGTGCTTCCCGTTCTCCTGTTGGAGAACATACTTGTTTTGATGCTACTTCAGACCACACACAGAGTAAGGATAGTAACTTGAAAAACCAGAAAATGAAGAAATGGTGGAAACAATTTAGTCTAAAGATGAGGAAAAGTCAATCTACTGACGTATCTAAGACTTCTAATAAGATGTTTGATGAAAAGCGGAAGGTAACGCCAATGGAAGTGCACTTGAACAAGAAAAAAGTTAATGAGTTCAGTGCGGTTTATTGTGGACAAGAAATCAGTGCTCACAGTGGCCTAATTTGGACAATGAAGTTCAGCCCAGATGGGAAATATTTGGCTAGTGCTGGTGAAGATGGGGTTGTTCGGATATGGCTAGTCACAGTTGATTCATCATGTGAATCACCCAACTTCAGTTTCAGCAGTCACCGCGTCAAAGGCAAGCATGGGCATAAAAAGGAAAAGTCTTGTTATACACCTGTAATTGTTCCTGAGAAGGCATTCAAAATTGATGAGTCGCCGCTGCATGAGTTTTATGGCCATACTGCTGGCATATTGGACCTTGCTTGGTCTTCATCTAACGTGAGTCAACTTTTAACTGCTTTTTGCATCACTTGTGTACATGCCATGTATCTGATTCAAATCATCCGGATCCTTTAATGCAGTGTGTTCTATCATCATCCAAAGATAAAACCGTTCGGCTATGGAAAGTTGGTTTGGATGAATGTCAAGGAGTTTTCCATCACAAGAACTACGGTACATATCTGAAGCTTTCATCTTGTATAACTGTTTGTTAGATGTTTGGCTATTTCACTATTTTATTGATAGTTAAGAAGTTTAATTTGAGTTTCTTTTGAATGTAATCAGTGACATGCATCCAATTCAATCCTGTTAACGAGAACATTTTCATCAGTGGTTCCATAGATGGAAAAGTCCGTATTTGGGGAGTTCCAAGAAAGCGAGTTCTGGAATGGGCTGATGTGCATGACATTGTGACTGCTGTAGCTTATCAGCCGAATGGCCAAGTATGTCTTAATTTGTTTGAGTTCAAAAAGATTATGATGCTACTATCTCGACTCAAGAACCTGACCGATTTATATCTTTTGACTTCTATGAAACAGGGTTTTATAGTTGGTTGTATCTCTGGCACTTGCCACTTCTATGAATTAAACGGTGTGTAGTTCTTCGCTCTTACAAAAATCCAGTTCTTTCGTTATGGTACTTAATCGTGAGAAAGTTGGTAAATCTTTGTTTTTCTTATCATGCAGAAAGTGTACTTTCCCTGAACACACAAGTTCATCTTCACAGTAGGAAGAAATCCTCTGGCAGCAGAATCACGGGCATTCAGGTTCTACTCTTGAAACTCTTAACATATGCTTGCACATTACTGTTAATCGTCTTTCTGACAGAAGGCTATTTCTTGCAGTTTTTCGAAAATGACTCCCGAAGAGTTATGATAACATCAGAGGATTCTAAAATCCACATTCTTGATGGGGTCGAGATTGTGCAAAAATATAAAGGTATAGGATTCTTTTGCTTCATAAATCCTTCAGAAAGGCCTGTGAATGATCACATCATTTTAGATTGAATCTCACTCTGAATGCATGTTTGCTCTTATCTTGGATATAATAGGTCCCTCGAAATCAGGAAGCCATACATCTGCTACATTTAGCTCAACTGGAAAACACATAATATCAGTCGGGGAGGACTCACATGTTTATCTCTGGGACAATGCTGACATAAACATCCAAGCATCCAAACAAACAAAATCTATACGATCCTGTGAGCATTTCCTCTCCGAAGGCATTTCTGTTGCCATACCGTGGTCAGGCAAGGAAACAACAGTAGGGGATTCAGACAATTTTGGCAGTTCCAACTTTGATCCACTAAGGGCTGAACATCAAGAGGCTTCTTCTAAGACTTGGGATTCAAAACGGTTTTCTGTAGGAAACTGGTTTTCTATGGATAAGTCATTTAGGGGCTCCGTGACATGGCCAGAAGAAATGCTTCTTCCACACGATACATCCTGTGCTGAAAATGATGAACACCTCTGTACTTCTAATGATGATCATCTTTATCAGCAGCATCAACATAACAAGAACCTTAACTACAGAGCATTATCCCCAGCATGGGGCCTTGTCATTGTGACAGCTGGTTGGGATGGAAAGATTCGGACATTTCACAACTATGGATTGCCTGTACGGGTTTAAGAGTGATTTTGTTGTCACAACTTCAAGCATATTTCCTCAACTCAGACATGTTTGAATGGATGGAATAGCCCCCTCATCTTCCAAAATGTTGCCACATCTATGTCGGATCTTTGAGAAATGTAAAGTATTTGGAGGATCCGACATGGATGGGGGAGCATAAACTGCGATGGAAATGAATTCGATGAATCTTTACAAGAGTAATATTTGTTTCCTTGTGAAGTTGTATAGTTGATTGTTTCTTTTTTACCCTGTAATATCCTCACAGAAGTGAAGGTCAAGATTCTTGACCTTCACTCTTCCTCCACTTCTGTTCTTTAAGCTAGAACATTGTACTCAGATTAATTTTTTGACTGATCATATAGTAATTTGTATTCAATAGTGTAAAGATAGTATTTTTTTTTACTGAACCAGATTAAAAGAGGACTTCATATTCTGTTCTATACTTTGTTAAAATCTTCTCAACTCAATAAGCTTTCATCTTTGACTTGGTAGAAGCTATAACTTTTTTCAGTCTGATGTCTACTGGCAGTCTTTCTGTTTCCGTTTTGTTCTTTTTTAGCTGTCACAGTTTCCTTTTCGAGAATCAACTGATGTAAACTGAGTGATATTTTAAGATGTAACTTCTAAGTTGAAATGGCACAAATTGCCCTTCAAAATGGTTGATCTTGAATTTTTGCCTTTCAGTAATGAACTTATGCCTAGTAGATACATTGTATCTAAGTGAATTTCGCATGTATCCGGGATATATGACTATGTAAAAATACATATATCTTGGTGTATCTTCCTCAATATATGATAGGGAACTCTTAATTAGCGCTAAGATACGTAATAATTTGAAAGTATAGGTAGAATTAGTATATATGATATGAATATAGTCTACGACAATAGTTAATAACTCGTGAAAGCATCCAATCTATTCAAATTTGGGTCGATTATTATTAACCTTCCCATTTATTAGCTCAAACTCTTCAAAGTTTGAGTTGATATCTAATCCAAATTAATCTATTAGAAATATTTTCAAAATATTTTTGTTAAAATAACAGAAAGTGCTCTATGTTTATCTGTTATTATTTGCTTTCAGTGTGCTGCATTTTCTGTAGTTTAAAAATTATTTTCTGCAATAAGATATGTGGTGCTTTTCTCAAGTTAGACATCATACTTTTTTATTTTTTATTTGTATCAAAAAATTATTTTAAAAATATGAGAATAAATCAAATCGAACTGATCTAATTTGATTTGAAATATGATGCATATTTTTTAAAATCGAACATCGAAGAATCAAATGACCATCCCTAATTACTATTTTAACTTTCAACTATGGAAATTAAAATCATTTGGCGTTATCTTTTAGACTAAGTATTAACCACACCCGATGAAAAGTTCATAATGTTGCATCTCTTTCGAAACAAACTATGTTATCATAATTTATGATCCTTTTATGTGTGTACATATACTAGTCACAAGAGTTTGAGCGGACTATGTTTTTGTTTTGATGTGATATTGATAAATTTTTTATACATATATTTTAAATTTTTAACTTGTTAATTATCGCGACTAATGACATATTTTATGTTATTTTTAAATAATATATATATGTTACTTATTTCGTTTCAATTTATGTTGCCATATCTAATTTTGAAAGTCAATCAAAATTTTATTTATTTTTAAAAATATTTTAAATAGTTAATAGCTAAAGTAGCTGGAAAATGATTTATTAAAGGTAATATTGATTTGTTAGGGGTAATATTGTAAATTTATAGTTGAAGCAGTTGAAGAAATAGTTAATAGAAATGACATAGTAAATCAAGTAGTTTAAGTAGGCACGCTAATGGACAACCACCTTTAAGAAAAAATAATTTATTAGGGATAATATTGTAAATTCATAGTTGAAGTAGCTGAAAAAAATAATTAATAAAAATGATGTAGTAAAATCAAGTAGGTGAAACATGCACGTCAATCTGCATTTGTTTGCTTAAAGGGTAACATTGTAAATTGACAGGTAAAGCAACCGAAGAAATAATAATTGAAACGATACAATAAAATCAAGCAGTTAAAGCAGGTACGTCAATCGATAGCTGCCTACTTAGCACTAAAGCATAGGGGTGTGTATCGGTCGGTTCAATTTGGTTTTATACATTATCGGTCCAGTTTATTGGTTTTTCGATTTTTAAATATGCTAAACCAATAAAATAATTTTTATCGATTTTTGGTTTATCGATTTTAAGTCCTTAAAGGCTTGATTTTTGGTTTACCCGATAAGGATGATAATGAGAATTTACATTAATAAAAATAGATGGAGTACGAAAGAGTAAAGATTAAAGACTAAATACTATAGTGAGTCACTAATCACTTAAGTACGATAAAGATTAAAATAAGTAAAGTATTACTATAGTGTCCTATTACTATTAAAGTACTAATATTTAATATTTACGAAGAAGTAAGAAAAGTGAATTATTATAATCTTATTGGGTTATCGATTTGCCTAATAGTAAAATCAATATCAAACCGATAACCCAATTTTTTTTTTAAAACCATTAAAAATCTGATAACCTAATAATTCAATAACAATAAATCAATGATGTTTTTATCGGTTCAACTTATCGTCAGTTTTTACTTTTGCATATCCTTGTTAAAGCAAACATGTCGATTATCGCTTATATAAGAGTAAATAATAAAATATATATATATATATAAAGGCCTACTTTTGTCACTTCCCAGCTAAATGATTCACAGAGTTGAAATGATAAAAGGGTAGGAGGAAAAAGTCAACGGATGTAAAGTCAAACATGAGTTGCTTAAACAAAGCGTGTTTTTCAATGTGGAAAAATATATATAAGTCGTGAATAGAAGAATTTAGTTGATAATTCAAATTAAATATAAGAATATTTTAAGTTATTTTGCGTATAATTTCGATAACGATATAGGGGGGGGGGGGGTCGGATATAGATGTGTAGGGTACTACAATGATAGGAGCTATGAGAGGTGTGAGTAAAGATGAGGTGGTGTTAAACTGGTTAAGCGGATATAATCTATTTGGAATAATTCTTATAAACGTATTTTTCCTATTTTCACTAGAAAAATATTTTTTTTATTTTTGTAAAGAAAATATTTGACCACCAAATATAAAAAAAATATATAAAATAATTTTCTATGAAATTTTCAAGTTAGTATTCAAATTCTCTAATATATGTGTGGGTATGTGGAGCTTGAAATTATTTGTGAGCTGTTTACTAATTTATGTATTTAAACAAATCATTGTTTTGTCATATATAAATTAATATATAAATCATTGTTATACTATAAAGTGTGTGACACTTTTTTTATTAATTAAATGACTTGATTATGATGTTTAAATGCTTCATACACCTTATTGAGGTCACAAAATGTCATGGTAGGTTTGAAAAGACTTTATTGATAATTATTATTGTCACATGTTTTTATTCAGAAATATTTCATTCATGTAAGCTACTTTAAATTATCGATTCTAATCTCAGTTATTGAAGATCAAATTGAAAACAACTTTTCTATCCCTTAAAATTAAATTTAAGTTACATACATTTTATCCTCCTTATAGAACTCCACTTGCAATATTAAACTGATCTTTTATTATTGTTCTTTTGTTGGCATTTTGCTATATTTAAAGATTCTAATGATGTTCTTGAAAAAATTGCAACTTATTAAAGTTTTGTTCTTTTGTGTAATCAGACTAGGCCCATTACTTTTTACTCAATCATTCATAGAAACTCTATAAATGAACTTTTGTAATCTTTTGTGTTGTCTATGTTGTTATGTTTTGATGATGGCCATGTTGAATTATAAAACTTCTTTCTTCTTTTATTGGTATTAATTGATATTTTTGAGATGAGGGTCTTCTGAAAACAACATTTCTATCTTTATGCAGTTGTGAAAAGGTCTGAGTATATTTTATCCTCCTCATACTTCAGTAGTGAGATTCCACTGGATATGTTGTTATTGTTGTTTACATCAGACATATATCCCTCTAGGCCATCTGGAGACTTTGGGACCATCACAATTTTATCCGCCGAGCTTCTAACTCAAAAGGCAAATCAATAGTGGAATATTGAATTCGCCTTTATATGCCCCATCTTTCCCTTGTCATTCCAATGGTATTTTTCCAAGGCAACTTTCACAAGTGTCCCCTTTTCGAGTTCAATGGTTAGCGGTCCATGGCCTATTGCACACTCTCTCTTTCAAGTTTAGCCACTATCAGACTGTAGCCTATTACTCTCACTATACTCCCTCTCTTAGGTCTTCTCTTAGCGACCTAGTGCCTCTCTAAGGTTAATTTGTCACAAAATCGTACTAGGAGAGTTCTCTAATATCACTTGTCACAGCTTAAATCTAACAATCAAGATATTGTCCACTTTGATTTGGCCCTATTGAGTCATCTCAAGGCTTTTGAGCCTCATGATTTTGTTTATTGTACTTTAACTTTAAAGGCATCTCAACGATTGAGATCTGAACTTGTCCTTATATGACTCATAACTTTCTTAGTCCATTATAATAAGAGTCTAAGTTCGATTGCAATTGAACCATGCTTTAAGGTAGAGTTATTCTTATTCTTACTTATTATAAAGGTATGAAAGTCTTTCGAAATGTCATCTACTTTTTTAACCATCTAAAGGAGCAACATATATATTCAGACAATATCAATAAACAAAGGCTTGCGTTTTTGCAACTTTATTTAAGTTTCAATCAAATTTTTATACTCAATCCTCTCATTCCGATATGAAATATGTCTAAAATAAGTTTTACGAACGAAATTCTGTTCGAGTTCAATCCCATACATGTCAAGAATTAACATTAAAAGATCTCAAAATTATCTTCCCACAAAAATTAAGACTACTAACTATGCCTAAATATCTCATTCTAACATTCTCATCTCACATCAATTGCTATACATAAATATAAATTAAAGAAGGTATTAGAATATGAAAAAAGAAAAGGAGGCATGACATGTAACAAAAATAAGAATTGTAATAAAGAAAAAGCTTTTATATTTGCTAAACCAACTAAGGTCCCAATAGAAAAACTACAATGTGAACATCAAAAAGGAAATTCAACTATGATACAATTGTCATTGAATCCCACTAATTGTGGCATTAATACATTATTGTACAAACAACAATGTTAATGGGCAAATTAAAATGTTAATCTCATCATATTACATTGATTTACTTGGACCTAGTACAAAAGTAAGAAAAAAAAAAGAGAGTAAAAATTGAAAAAAAAAATTATATAAAAAAAAAAGTCAACCTAAAAGTCAAAGAATGGGTGGAATAGATCAGAAGCAGACGGTGACGGCGAAATTAACGGAGCTGAAAACAACGTTGACGGACTTGGACTTAACATCGTCATAAAAGGATCCGTCGGAAACGGCGAAAATAGTCCCGGCGGCGATACTGATGGTAAGGTCGCCGGCGCAGGTGACAAAATACCCGGGATCTGACACTTTTCTATGCTTGAATTTCCGATGATATCCAAAATATCCGTCGAATCGAAAGTTCCCATCGCAGTAGCAGCAGCTGGAGGACTACTCGCTTTTTCCATAGAAGCTAACTTCGCCGCCGGCGATAAATTCCCATCACCGGAACCGAAACCAGGACCCGACCCGGACGTCGATGTTTCCATCGAGGATGAAGAAGTAGATCCAGTAAGTCTTTGTACAACACTCATGAAGTCACTAACCGTCGTGTGATACACTTTCGGTGAAACGGCGTAGATTATCACCGTTTGGGGGTTTTGATTCGTCGTCGCCGCCGCCGCCGACGGAGCTACGGCTGTGGTATGCGGCGGAGGAGCAACCGGTGGTTTCTTGATCTTGTAGGAATCTTTATTGACTTTAAGAGCAGGTGGACGAGGACCTTGTAGTTCTCGTCTAGTCGGAGATGGCCTTCCGTCGGAGGCGCCGGCGAAAAGCTCCGGTGGTGGAAAATCCATTAGAGAAGGGGAAAATTATTATTTGTGGATATTTGTAAATGATGTATATGAGTGGTAATAGGAAGTAGCCTATGAAAGGGGGAAAAAGTGTTAAGTACTTTGGAACATGAAATGGAAAGAGCAAAAAAAAAAAAAAAAAAACTTTGAATATTCCATTTCTTTTAATATGTTCTTAAAAAAATTTAAAAAAATACTAATATCATTTCTAAAAATCAGTGCTTGACAACTTGGCATATATTGATCACTATTCTCAATTTGACATGTGATGATTACTATATACATGATTAGATTGGAATCAACTTGTAAAGAGCAAGTAGTTAATTCAAAGACTTAGGGGAGGTGACCTTTGAGCTAAGGAGGAGATAAATGAATCAACGTAAGTCTTGATCTTTTGATAGAGATGAGTTGATCAGGCTTTGATATCGATGTTCAGTCGAGGTAATACCTTATTTCTGTTTTATGTAAGGAAATCTTGCTCATAATCTAGACCCATGCATTTTATATTGATTCACATTCTTGCTCAATTCTTAAAATGATTTTGGTAACTTCATTCAGCAAGTCTGATTTTATCTCATGAATCTAAGAGTTTCCAGCCTTATGTTACACGAGACAAGACTCAAGTTTCCTAAAATGTACAGTTCCATAAACTCATGATAGGCGCTAAAGGATTAGTGAGATCATATTATATTATGAATGTTCTCAGATTGGATTTTTTAAATGAATCGCGTTAATGATCTTTTAATCCAAGTCTTTCTAGCAATTCTCCTTTCCAATATAGATAGCAATATTGATGATAATATATGAGTTATGATTGACGGAAGAGAGTGAGTGTTCCTGATTATAATAATGGTGTCGTACTGTTTTCATTTAAGGTTATAGATGTACTGGAGGAGCGAGATGAGATCTTGATGTGTGCAATAGATATATAAGAGAATGTTGGTGTATCTCTTACCAATGCAATTGTGGGTGTAGAGGTGTTATGGTAAGTTTTAAGATTCTTAAGTGATGTTGACCTCAACTAGACTATAAGAAACTTTAGCATGCAACTCAGTCAAATCAATTATATACAATAAGGGAGTTTCTCTAATCGACAATAATTCCACCAGCATAGTTAGTGATGCACAACGAAGACGACGTCGTTGCTCACCCGTCCAATGCTTTCAAGTACCTATGATAGCAAACATTCAGTAAGACAACTTTCCAGCAGCAGTTGGTGAGACCTCTTCGCTTTTAGAGGACTCTAGTTAGTTAGTCTATTTTCTTTACGTTATAGTCAGTTAGCCTTGGGTCTTGTTGCGGCACCTATCTTCAGTATGATAGAAGCTTCATGGATAGTGTTAGTAAGTCAGTCCAGTTTATTTATTCAGATATTATAAGTATTAAAAGATTTTAGACTTTGTATAGAGCATGATTGAGATTTTTTGAGTTTTATTAAATGTTTTAAAAGTTCATCTTATAAAACTTCTGCATGCATGTTAAATTCTTCAGTTGAGTGAGTCAGCCAGACCAAGGCTTCGCTTGGGGACTAGCAATGGTTTTTGAGTGTCAGCCACGTCCAGGATGTAGGCGCGGGGGCGTGATAGCTTACATGTTCATTCCCTTTTTCTCATACATGCAAGAAAAACTACGAATTAGTTAACATGTACGTATCACACAAATAAAAATATCAAACCATCATATAGCTCGAATTAATTTTGAACTCAACCTTTAAAAAAAGCTTTGAACTCTATAGAACTGGAGGTTTTCCCTTTTCCAAAGTCCTAGCTCGTTCTTGGTTTATAAACAATCAAGGAAATACACACAATCAACAATACTGACTTGATTTACCCAAGTTACTACAAAATCTTAATTTTTGGGCACTTTCATGAACATCTCTCTCAACTAGGAATCTTATCCACCATTCATCATTGGTCTAATAATTCTCCCTAGAATCTAAGGTCTTAGATAAAAATACAAGTTAGCGAAACCATTAACTTACCTTTAGCAAGAAAATTGGTGGAAATTCCAATCCCTTCGATTACCCTACACCTCACATAACTTAATTTCCGTGTGAAACTGGCCTAGGTTCATAATTTTTAATTTATTACTCAGAATTTTTTTGATCCAAATTTCTTCTTATTGATTCACATATAACGACGAAGTTAAATCGTTACAATAATTTATTGAGTCTTCCTTACTTAAAGAATACTTTTAGTATAATATTTTTTGAAATGCTAATTAATCTTTGACATCACTACTGAAGAAAACATTAACGTTTAACTCATTGGGGAATTAAAACACAAGGCATCTAAGGAAAATGTGTTGTCAACTTTATTAAAAAAAAATCATAGTGAAAATAGAGAAAATAAATCTTACAAATAACATTTCATATTAATTATATCGTCATCATTCTCCGACATACCATATCTTCACCTTCACCCCATAGTCCCCGTCCTAACCCCACCCCAAACCCCTCTTACATGATAGTTGGTATTAATTATATTTATATTAATATCGAAATTTAATGGTTGTTCGATAGCTAGTAAAAAAAGTAATGTGTATACGTACTAATTCTTCCAGGTTAGATTTTCTTCTCCGCTTGTTTCTTCAATTTAGGTTTGATTCTTCCCTCAAGAATTCTGCTAGGCTAAAGTGTTTCTCTGCTTCTCGCATGTATATGTATGTATGGTTTTTCGTCTACGTCCTCTTGTTCCCTTCTTGAAATACGTTTATCCTGCTTCCATTGAAGTTTCCAGGTATGATTTCAGTATGTGTGTTTTCTGATTTTGGATTTGTATATTGTGGCTTTCTAATCTGCTGAATTTTTGAATTGCGATTTCCGCGTGCATGTTCACTGTGTGTGGCCTAAATATTTATAAGTGAATTGTGCATGCAAGGTGTTTGGTAATATGTCTCAATATTTGACTGTGTGTGGCTTAAGTATTTATAAGTGAATTGTGCATGCAAGGTGTTTGGTAATATGTCTCAATATAAAAATATGATTTCTGTATCTTATTGTTGTCCTAAATTTTTACATGCGTGTTGTGTCAGTGCTTCATTTTGGGGTTTTAACCGTCTTTTTACACCAATTATATGAAGAAAATAAGCTGTGCAGGGATTAAAGATGTAATCTAGCAACGAAATTCAATACATACAGATTGTCCATCAATATATTTTTACACATTTATGGTTGGCGTTTGGCGGGAACACTTGCCTGGAGTGAGCTGCTTTCATCCACTAACTGAGCATAAATTGAGAAAATCAAATTCTATGCTTGATATGGAGAAACTGGCAGAGAATATTTGTTTCCGCTAAAGAACTTCCTGTTCCATTGTTATTTTAACTTACAGAAGCAACCAATTTAGACTTGCATAGGATGATGACTCTTGCTGTCTCAAATCTGACCAGTTCCTAGAGGCTGCCTCAAAGTATCACCTGAATCCCAAGCTTGATAGTCCTTTATACTGCATTAGGAAGCACAAAAATTTACAAAAGAAGAAATATCTAGGGCTCTAAGCTGACTAGGTGCTTTAAATTAATAATGGGGAACAAAAGATAAAATGAACGATGAAGGATATATCCACTTAAAATATCAACTCTTGGTTAATCCAGTCAGATGGTTGTTGTCCATCAATTAGGAAATATTGATTCCATACTTTACCTAGGTACTTTCAGGGAGTAGCAGCTACATGCCTCCTAATGCAGCCTCATATAACAACCTGATAATCAAATTTGTTTGTGCATGTTACTTTTGAACCCCCAAATTCCTGAGGCGATGAAGATTATTCAGAATGAAAACGAAAAGTGAAGAAAGTCCAGAGTTGATTCCTGCCCTGGCTTGACAAGTTCAAACAGAAGGTCTTCAGAGGCAACTGTTGCCTGTGGCCAGGGCACTACTCAGACTGTGTTCTTTCTTCTTCTGGATGAAGTAGGCAAAAATCACAGCCTCATTCTTCGCTTTACTCATTGAAGTCCTTCGTCGTACAAACTTCGGTTGGAAGAAGAACAAATTTTTACGCTTGCTCCCACTCTTTAAACCTCCAAGCTCCTGAGGCAGTGAAGATTATTCAAAATGAAAACGAAAAGTGAAGAAAGCTCCCACTTGATTCGTGGCCTGGCTTGACAAGTTCAAACAGAAGGTCTTTCCAGGCAACTGTTGCTTGCGGCCAAGGCACTATTCAGACTCTGTTCTTTCTTCTTCCGGATGAAGTGGGTAAATATCTGAGCCTCATTCTTAGCCATTCTGGTCTTTCTTCCTCCGGATGAAGTGGTTAAAAATCTGAGCCTCATTCTTAGCCTTACTCATCCATGTTCTCTATGGATGAAACTTTGGTTGGACGATGAATGACACTTTTCGATTTGTGCATGCATGTTCCCGATACGTCGGAGCATGTTTTGCCAGTGGATTATGATGAGTGGTCGTTCCGTAATAACTATGTTTCCTCCCGGCATTTAGACGGTCCACCCACTGGTCAATTATGTCTTCCGTTTTCCAAGTGTCCCCTGTATGTTTTTTGCTGGGAGGTTTAAATGTTTGTCCACTGTTTTCGTGGGTCTCATATTTCCGGGCTCTTATATGTATGAGGAAAAAATGGGTGCTCCGGTCTTTTCTGTGGTCTTGAATGTTGTTAAAAAGCCGGTGGTTAACACGGCATACTCATCGACTGCTGCGAGGTTGGTACTTCCTGCCTCATTGAGCTTTACGAACTGGGCAATTTCAAAGGTCAGGGCTTTAGTGAAGAAACTCATCATTTGCTCCCGCTTGATTTCTGCGCATGTTACTTACTGGTCGAGGTGGTCCACAAACTTCGAATTTACGTCCACCCTCCTAACTTCATTCATCAGGTCATTCATAGTTGAGACTTCATTCATATTTCTATGCTTTGTACCATTGTTCAAAGCTCCAAACTCGAAATTCCTGAGGCAGTGACGACTACTCACAATGAGAAACGGAGATTGAAGAAAGTTGCAACCTGATTTGTGGCCTGGCTACACAATTTCAAATAGAAGGCCTTCGGGGGCAACTGTTGCTTGCAGCCAGGGCACTATTCAATGTCCGCTCTTCCTTCTCTTCAATGAACTTGACAGAAAACCGAGCCTCTTCCTCACCTTCATTCAGGCAAGGCATTCATACATGCCAGCTTTGCTGGACGACGTCTGGCACTTACCGATAGATTATTTTCCCAACAGGCGTAACTGCTTTCCACCCTCGCCCGTTCTTCCAGATTTATACAACACCGAGCTGTTTCTCTCGGGGGAGAATCCATCTTCGTGTCGTCCGTGTATCATAGTTGACATTACAAAATGTGAATAGAATTCCTTATATCTTGTGTGCTTTTGTGAATGAGAGACATTCCTGTCTTGGTTGTAAATTTTCTTCTTGTCGTGCAATATCTTAACACAAGGTACAAGCGATGTTTTGCTCATTGCTAGACTAATTAGCACAAAATAACCCCATTTAATCATTGGAGAAAGATACTTTATGTTGGATGTTTGAGAATGAATAAAAAGTATTGACTACCTTTAGCATTGTAGCAATTCCGCACCTTCAACTAATTCAAGCATATTCAATCAGTAGGGAAAAAAGAGCTACATGGAAGGTCTCTTTTGTTCTCACCTCTAAAAAATGAGGACCGGTTTCCACTGAGTAATTTAGGATTATGTCTTTGGTGTAGAAAGAAGCAGAAAAAATTTCTATGCTCATTGGAACAACTTGATTTTGAATTTTACCTCCTTTATTCAGATTAAATGAGCTCTTTGAATCATGGGAGCTAAAGTAATTGGAAATTAAGCGTCTGCTCCTCCATTGTAATATAGCAGCTCAGCTTCGAAATACCTGCCCGTTGTATGGGGGTGTTATGTAAGTTTGTGTATTTATTTAACATAATGGTATAGAATTATTCAACTTATGGTACCAAGTTGGTGCTGACAGAGGTTAGTAAGTCTGGTCTTTTTTAGATCATAGAACAAGAGGTTCCAACAAGTCCATTTTATCTGACAACTCAGTGGCAAAACTTCCTTTGTGCCAATAAGCTATTCTCTTTATACATTTAAATTTAACAACAGTTATACCCTCTATCCTTCATAGAGCATCTTCTATTTCTGCCAACCATAACCTTCATGCTATGCATATTGGAACCTTTCATCCATATTCTATGCGTGCCAAATGCTAATTTTTGTTTTATTGGAGTTCTCTTCTTTGATATAAGCAGTATTATTGATATGGTAATGGGCCCATATTTGTGTAAAATACTGAGAAGATTGGTTAATTTGTGTTATGTCTTGAAACTTACAATTCTGGTGATTTTCCTTTAACGGAACAGGGATGAAAGACATGTTATGATTGCTTCATCATTCAGTACTTTTGGATGTTGAAATACTATATTTTTTGACAGGTCGATAAGGAGGAAGTGCGTCTGAGAAGAACAATTGGTCTCAAGAAGGATGAGTATTTCTTGGATGGAAAACATATAAAGAGCGCCTGTACACAACATAACAAAGCTTAACCTCCGTCTCAATAGACGGAAGGTTGGTGACTGCTATATTGCTATATGGATTCAATTCCAACTCCAGGTTTGTGAATGTTTATCAACAATAACAACTACGCTTCAGTCCCAAGCTAATTTATGGTATTATGAGTCTTTACTAATTATTATTCTGTTTATCAATAATAGCATATCAAAGGGCAAGCCCAGTGCACTAAAGCTCCCACTGTGTGAAGGGTCCGGGTAAGGGTCCAACCACAAGAGTCTATTGTGTAAGCAGCCTTAACCTTGCTCTCAACTTTCTGACTCTGCTGATGAAACTTGTTTTGTGCTGCTGGATTCTGCTATTTTCTAATACTCCTGTTTCTCATTTGGAATTTCTTTCATTTATGCAACTGATATAAAATTATTCCCGTTCGCTTGTGTCCAAACACAAATAGAGTACTACTAAGGTTTATTGCAATATAATTAATCTCCTCAAACTTTTTCTATTTAATTAGTTGTTTTAATCAAATTTTATTATTTAGTATGACTCAAAATGATAAGGTTATGCATCATAACGTGAAGATTCAGTGTTACCTGTGGCACTTGAATTCTTTGACTGCAATTAGCTATTCTTGTTGAATAGATTATTAGAAAGACTGAAATAAACAAATTAAAGCTGAGAAGATAAGTCTTTCAAAAAAAAAAAATTAAAAAAGAGAAGATGATGAAGCATTGAAATACGCTGACTAAACTACAGTACCAACAATTTTAAACAAAATTTGAACTACTTAAAGATGAGGTGGATGAGTTAGTTGAGCAGAAAATCTCTAAACATGATTTTAAGTTTAACACAATCTCACCTGAACGTGTTTGTTCATCAGGTCATCACGCAGGACTTGCCTAATAGCTCTGGAGTGACACAAATATGAATTAGTCAGATCAGTGAGTACCAGATGATTAATTTACTCTAAAAATATATATCAGGCCTTTTAGAATGACATGCCCCTTGTTTTAGCATTACAGATGACATGGAAAATTAATCTGCACATAATGTTACATTACACATAAGAGAACGGGAGGGTATATCTGGAAGAAAGAGTGGATGACGCTTTACTGCTTAGTTTAGTGGAACTTGAGACTGGTCAAGAAATTGTTGTTTACTGGATCAGCCAAATGATCAATAAGGTTTTGGTAAGGTCCAACACCAGCAACCAATGCTTGAATAAAGTATCCCAAAAAAGCCAACATAGCAAGCCTTCCATTCTTAATTTCCTTGAGTTTCAATTCCTTTTTCCGTCCAGATTGGGTTGGTGTGAAGTGTACCGCTTGTCTAGCCTATGCTTTGCACCCCTACATAGGGTACAAGATCGAAAAGAATGCATTGGATGGATCAGGTAAGACACATCTCTTTTCTTCCTTCCTTCTTTCTTCTACCTCTTCACCTCTTCAACTCTTTCTTTATTCTTTCTTTTTCTCCTTCTCTTCCTCTATTCTCTTCGAACTCACACTTCCAACTCCCTCTCTCTATTTACGTAATTTCTCCGTCTACTCTTCACACTTAAACCCACTGCTTCAACTTACTGCGATCCAAAAGTAATGGTATTTCTGATGCGCGCCACTTACTTCTGCCGGCTGACTCATTCCAAAAACCAGTGTGCTATAGCCTCGGCACACTTTTCCCCCCCTAGGGGACTACACTTCGTTGGGCTTCAAAAGAACATTACTACTCCTTCGCATTTTGGGTGTTGTTTTAATTCTTGTTCACGTGCTATTTTAAATAGGAACATCCTCACATAAATCCTCAGTTCAAATTAACCCAGTTCTATTTCATCCTGTTGGCTGTTCCTTCAAGCTAAAATTATATATAATAATATATGGTATGAACATTTCTCTAGGTTAAGTTCTTCTCTCTTTAGTAGATGGATTTTTTTTTTAAAATTCTTTAGTCTGATGAATGTACATTTCTATGCAGGATTTGTTTGCTGTAAATTATTCTTCAATTCCTGGGGCTTTTCCAGGTTGGCGTACTGGTCCACAGCTTGGCTATGGGTTTGCGATGCAGTACAACATGTCAATGGTATCTGTGCTTACCCAAAGTTCCTATGTTTGACTGCTATTTTGTTGTCACAGCATGCTTCAAATCAACAAACCCTTTTGATGTCATAAATGAGCAAACTACACAACCTCCAGCGGTATGTGAAGATAATGCTATCTTAGTTTGAGTGATTTGTTTCGGCACCATTATGATGCACAAGACTCATAGGGACAACAAAACGAAGGTAATAAATAATTACACTGCAACATTATACGTACACCTACCTTAACTTTTCAATAACAATTTCACAACTTCTCCAACTTTAAACCTTTCATTCTTTATATATATAACTAGCAAATAATTTTCATGGAACATAGACATAGTTGTGGTTTTATTATTGTCAATTTGTCATTATTGTTTTCTTTTACTTAGTAATCGTGAGGATCAATACTTTAATCATAGCCCTTTTTATAGTGCCTATGAATTAATAATACGATTATCAGTATTCAAAAGGTCCAACTTAGCACTATCAGACTTTGAAATAATCACTATTTTTAAAAAATAAAAATAATCTAGAAGTAAAGTTGCATGTGTAGACCAGAAGAGATGATCCTAAATAGAAAGGAATGAAGGTTGCGTATTAAGATCATGTCCGCATACATAGTACATTAAAACGTATTAATTTTTTATATGGACAAGCCGAGATCATCTCACTTAGAAGCTGCTTTTCGGATTCTGCGATCTATCAAAACCTCACCGGGAAGAGGTTGTATACTAAAAGTTCCTTGATCAGGACTAGTTTAATTTGATACATTGAAGTTATTTGGATAGTATTTTTATACTAAACCTAAAGTATTGCATAATACATAAAAGGGCCAATTTCTTTTTATTTTTTTAAATTTTAATGTATGTGAATGTAGAGATTTTTTTTCGTAGAGTAATAAATTCACATGAACGGAATATATTAATTTTTGAATTGCTTTTCCTGGTCTCAAATCACATACCTTTTTTTATTAGAGAAAAGATAAAAAAAGTTAAAAGAATCTACTTTATTTTTTGTTACATATATTCACAAGATTTTATCAGGGAATAGACTAAATTTAAAAGAATCTTTGAAATTTTCTAATATAATTCACGGGAAAAATTTGAATGAGATAGGCGATTTTCGGGAATAAGCGATTTGCAAAATGTTAAATTTTGTGATATAAATTCATGTGAAATTTCAAAGAGAATTAATCGAATTTTGAGAATAATTTGCAGCATGCTGCTAAACACGACTAACGAATCATAGAAAATCTCGGAGATAAATGACCTGCAACATGTTAAATTTTATAACATGAATCCGTGTGAAAATTTAAAGAAAATAGGTGAATCTTGAAAATAAGTGGTTCGCAGCATGCTGTCAAACACGACTAACAAGTCACTTAACTCATTCAACGTGTTTGACAGCATGCTACAGATCATTTATTCTTGAGATTCGCCTGTTCTCTTTAAATTTTTGTGTGAATTTACATCACCATGTTGCACAAATTCCTTTTAAATATCAACTCAAAACTTTTATTTTATGCATTCAATAGTTAAAAGAGTTTGGGGAAAAGAATTGAGTTGTATAATAAATAATTCATAGATCAATGAATTATTAGATTTAAAATCAAGCTCTCTAATTTAAATTGATTTTAGATTTACTAAATCTAAAATCAAATTTCTTTTCACACTAAATGTACTCAAAATTCCTTAAGGAGTAGGTTAATTTAATACATAAAATGTTATTTGGATAAATTTCAAACTAAACCCAGAACATTACATAATAAATCTTCCTAATTCAAAATATTTAAATTAATCTAACAAGCTTATATGTAATGCGAATTGAGTTAAGATTCAATTGTGACCCCCTTTTTTTAAAATAAATAAATAAATTAGACTTTTGACCATGAAAAATTAAATATTCTTTCTAAAAAAATTTAGTTGAAGTTGTGTTCGATCATATTTTTTATAAAAAATATTTATAATTAAAAAATATAATTTATATCACCTAACTAGATCGTTTTTCGATTTGTGCATGCCATTTTTTAGTACAAAAGCCATGCTAATCTTCTATTTATCAGATGTCCCTAAAGGGACTTATATAACCTAATTTGCTATGAAAGAGTAATATTTTTAAAAGAAAAATAATCATAGATTTAACTTCCATAATTTATTAGATATTATTATAAATATTTTTTCGCTTTGTTAGAATTTTTGAAGTCGAAGTTGAAGATGAAGTTATGCTTTGGGTTCTAAATGTGATTATAAGAATTTATTTAAATTACATGCAACTCCCCTAAGAATGTCAAAACTATTTTTTAATCCCTCTAAAAACCAATATCCCCTTTTAACGGCTAAATATAGGGTAGAAAACTATAACATCCAACAAACGGTGCGCACATTAAATTCCGTGCGCTCAAACGGTGTATGTTAGTCTTTGGCAATTACCTCCTGCCACGTCAAACACATCTATCTATTTTTATCAATCTATCTATTTGAACTCAAAAAATCTAAAGTTAAATTACGTAAATAATCTCACATCATCTATTCTCCAGCATGTTATGTTGCCTCTTCACAAACTGAACAAACGTCAATGTTCAAATAAACCCTAATTGGTATAACTTCTATCTTTTACTGCCAAAAGACGCAACTGTTGTCTTTTCTCTCCTTGCTTAATATATACCAAACACTCTTCAAACTTCATCGTGATTTCAACTTCTCTCGAAAATAAATAGGTATGCTTTGTTTTATGTTGTAATGCCAGCGTATTGCCTTCGTTCCTCATAGAGTCATGTGCACTTTATTTTCCAAACTCAAAAATCCTAATTTCCTTAAATTGTAGATTTCCTCAAGATAGGCGCACATATTATTTTGTTGTCATACAAATTCAATGCTTGAAGATTAATTCTCTAAATTCCCTATTATTTTTTGGATGAATTCACTCAAGTTATCGCCTTGAAGAAACGAGAAAGAAAAACTACTTAAGTTTTCAATTTCAATGGGAATATTACCATCAATTTTGCTACAGACAGCATAAACGTAGTCAAGGGAACTTGAGAGATTTCCAATAGAAGCCGAAAGATTTCCACAAGTGGATTATATCTAATCCACAGTTGTCTTAAATGTCTGTAATTTGTCAAGGAATTGAAGGATGTCAATTCTGGAGATGAGAAGTCTCTGTTGTAACATGATTGTCGTTCACGTTTAAACGTCGTTGATTGCCAAATGATCTTGGAAAAGGACTAGGAAAGTCATTATAACCAATTCCAAACCAAAAATGTTGAAAGCATTTGAGAGAGAATTAGAAATGCTCTATTAAGAACAAATCCTATATAGCATGAATACATTTTCATAGTTATATTAATCTCAAGATGAGGTGACCGCGTGCAGTGCACGTACGACAAATCTAGTAATACAACACAAATCCACACATGCCACATCACCAATCATCGAGAATTGTAGTGGAATAGTAAATTTAACTAGAGATCTCGTGTTTGAATCAGTCATTTTTTTTTTAGAAAATGATTTATCCCGATGTGAAACTTTCCCTACCCTCCACAACATCAATCACTCAAAATTATAGTGGAGTAGTAAATCTAACTAGAGGTCTCATGTTTGAATCAAAGTCGTTTTCTTAGAAAATGTTTTATCCCAATGTGAAACTTTTCACACCTGCCACATCATCATCATCGAGAACCATAACGAAATAGTAAATGTGACTAGAGGTCTCATGTTTGAATGGAAGTCATTTTTCTTTAAAAAAAAAATATTTTATTTTGATGTAAATCTAAATTTAACAGGGCTTCAACATGAGTAACAAATATCGAAAAAAAAATCAAGTCTTGCCATGTCATCTAACGTCACACCTAATTTTCCGTAGTCTTTTTTGTAACACCCTTTGGGAGTTTCAGGGGTGGGTGGTTTGATGGGGTGGGTGGGTATCATCTCTTTCCTTCTTTTCCAATTTTGGGTTCTTTCTTCTTTCTTCTTCTAACACACTCTGCAACAAAATAAAAAATAATATATTTCCAATTAACAATACAAAAATGAAATTCGAAATTGAAAATTAACTAATCGCTTCTCATTCCCAATTTCATCCTCCAACTAATAATTTATATCCAACAGTGTCCCCCATTTTCGCCGTCATTTCAATGGCTCCATCGAGCTCAACGTCGCCGGCGGTGTTATCGAGGCCGGTAGCTCAAAGGAAGGTCCGTCCATCAGCTGACTCGTTGGAGAGCTACCGCCGCCGTAAGCCGCGGATGTCAGTGTCGCCGCCACCGAAGAAATTCAGGTCCATGGTTGAGATCATGAAAGTAGCGAAGCGTGTGGAGTTGCTGGAGGAAGACGAAGAGGAGGAGCCGGAGTCAGAGGAGGAGGAAGATGATTACGAAGAAGTTGTGTGTGAACAATGTGGCTCTGGGGAAAGACCAGAGGAGCTTTTGCTGTGTGATAAATGTAACAAAGGGTTTCATATGTTATGTCTTCGTCCAATTGCAGTTCGCGTCCCCATTGGACCATGGCATTGTCCTCATTGCTCTGCTGATCAACATCGCATAATCAAAAGTATGAAGAAAACAATAAAACAAATTAATGAACAAATTGATTATGAATCAAAAATAACGTAAATAATGTGTTTTATATATATTTTTATGTGGATGTTTAGGTTTCTCACAAAAGAAGATAGTCGATTTCTTTCGCATTCAGAAAGAGAATCAAATGGTGGTAAGATGTTCATCTGCTCAAGGTAAATGAAACAATGTGATCTTTATATCGGGATAGATTATAATGTACATACAATTGTAATCACAATCGAATGTTTTGGTGAATCGATATTATGTAGTATTGTTATACTATGTTTAGAGCAGATTGATTGATGTCTCTACTTTTATGTTTAGCCAATTAGGAATCTAAGCCATCCAAACTTAAATGCGAGATACGGTTATTCTGTTACTAGAAAAAGCATACTCAAAGGAAGGTACATGCGAGGACATGAATTTTTCCCTCTTAAAACTAGAGTGGGGAAATGCAAGATCATCGCTTTATATAGTAGTGAATGTTACCCTTCCAAATAGCCCAATGGTTTAAGGCTTTCATGTTGGAAGTCTCAAATTTGAAATCCCTTGCCAGCAAGAGCAAGGGGCTTGCCTTTTGGGTCGAGCTCGTCGCACCGGACTTGCCTAGTGTGGATTACTTCCTCTGTACGGTTTGCGAGCTATTGCATAAGAGCGAGAATTTATCCTATGTCACCCAAAAGGTAGTGGCTGCGGGTTCCCCTAGTCACACAAAAAAGTTGTGAGTGTTTGTTTTAACTTTTCCAATTTATGTGATCTATGTTTTGGACGCTAGCGTTCTTTTCTTGCTTTCTCTTTTGATATGGATTAATCTTTTTTGATTAGTTTCTATTTTTAATTTCAAGTAGGTAATCAATGAGCTTAGTTTGCGTGACGTTTAGGTTCAACGTTCAATATCTTATCAATCTGATCAAATGAATTTTGCTAATAACTTGTCTTTCTGTCTTTGCAGCATAGCTTTTGTCAGAGGCCATTTGATAATCTAAAGTTACTTGCAAAATAATTTATAATAGAGTAATCTCTAAATTATCTTCATGAACCGTAAGTTAGTTTTGTCTCTTAGTTTATCTGGTGAATTGGATTAGTTAACAGATAACTCCATCTAACAATACTTGCCTTTCCTTTTTCCCATTCGTTTGGTAGGATGTTTAGGTTGTTCAATTTAATCTCTCTTAGTCAACAGTGTTATCAAAGACGCGCTTAAGCCCTGAAGCGAGACTCAAAACATGTTGAGCACTTTGCCTCGCTTTATGTGCGCTTCAATGTCGTCGTCATCAATGTTCTAAGACATACTTTGCATTGCCAATGAACCTCTTCTGATGAGACGACACTAAACAATTGATATTTCATATTATCATAATTATTTTTCAATTTCTTTATTCATATATTTTTCATTCATATTTATAAATTATTAGTTTTAGACTAAAAATATCTATTTGTATTTTTTTCTCTTTGCGCCATTTTTCATTAAAGTCCACAATTTTTTGTGCCTTGCACTTAAAGCTCCAACAGACCATAGAGCTCTTTTGTGTTTTTTGCTTTTGGTAACACAGTTAGTCATTACTTTCTTAATGAAGAAATTGGATTTTGAACACTAAAGATCAAGCTAAGTTTTATTATACAAAAGATTACTTTTTTAGATGTTCTAATGTCTAAAAAGTGACTCTTGCCATTTTTGATAGAGTTATACTTGTGCACATATGAAAGAAATTTAATAATCATCTGTCTCAATGACCACGTGCTTGATTAAAATTTTGCGCTGATCGGATGAATACTGTATGTGCTTGTGTTTAACCCATTCTTGTTTTTCCACATCCGGCAACTAGTTTGGATTGAGCTTTATTATTATATGCTTTGCTCAAACCACTCACTCATGAGGTAAGTGTTAGGCTTGCTGGAAGCAGTCATGCAACTACCTTACCAGATTTATCAACGATAATATATCCTTGTTAACAAAAGGATGATTTGCACATTTTAGTGAACAATACAATGTGATAGCACTGGTTAGCTCAAGAATTGTATGGTAAAATATGAACTTATGCTTTTTCCTTAGTTGTCTTATTGCTATGTAGTATTACCCAATTATATATAAATCTTGAACTATACCTTTTTACCAAGATTAGATTAGCAAATGTGAAGACTGTTCTTATGTTACTTGTCTAGGAAGATCTATATACCGATATTTCATTCAAAAGTAAAACCGCCTTTTCTTTCGACGTAGGCTCTTGTTACTCCCTTTATTTCTCGATAACAATTGTGTCTGGGCCAACTTTCAGCCACTTTAACTAATTCTACCGGATACCTGTCACCTTCCACCAACAACAAGTACCAGGTAACTCTGTCCATCAAGGCCAGGATAGATGAGAAGAAATAACCTGGGTTTTTAGTCTCTACTAAGATTGAACCTGAGACCTTATGATTCTCAACCCACTTTATTAACCACTAGGCCACACCCTTGGGTGCGTTACTACCTTAGTTTTCCTTCTCTTTTCCTGATATTGTGTTATATGCTGCAATCTATCGTCATTCTGTTTTGAATTATGTAAATATATGATTTGTATTAAAGAGATTTTACACTTCATTGTGATTAGATTCGTTTTCTAATTTCAGAGCTTTCCCTAGATATATTTTGTTACCAGATCCTTGTAATCCATTGCAAGCTAACGAATTTTTCTCCTCAAACTCTTAAAAGAAGCTTACATTAGTTTCTTATTTTCCATCATTCCTTGTCGATATTGTCAGTAGATATCAGAAAACGTCGGAAGCGTTCACTAGTTTTTCACAAGAGACGCCGAAGACTATCACCATTTATTCCAACAGAAGATCCTCACCGGAGGCTAGTTCAAATGGCATCTCTTGCTTCTGCACTGACAGCTCTTGATATGGAATTCAGTGATGAGCTAACTTACATGCCTGGCATGGCTCCTAAATCTGCTAACCTTGCCAAGTTTGAAAGTGGTGGAATGCAGGTTGGTCGGTCTATTCTATTGCTCTTTTAGTGTTACAACGTGTTAGCTCATACTTCCCCACGCAATTTTTTTTCTGTTGTTTAGGTACTTTCAAAAGAAGATACTGAAACCCTGGAGCAGTGTAGAGCTATGTATAAAAGAGGGGAATGCCCTCCTCTCATGGTAGTTTTTGATTCTCGTGAAGGGTATGCCTAGTTACCTCAGTTTGCTTGTGGGCTTCTTGTCTGTTTTTTTGTATTTGCACGTGAAATGCAAAGCATCCTATTAATGCAGCTATACTGTGGAAGCTGATGGGCCTATAAAGGACCTGACAATAATAGCAGAATATACAGGCGACGTGGATTATATCAGGAATCGACAGGAGGATGATTGTGATAGCATGATGACCCTTCTTTTAGCAAGAGACCCATCAAGAAGTCTTGTTATCTGCCCTGATAAGCGTGGAAACATTTCTCGGTTTATCAATGGCATAAATAACCATTCACCGTAAGCCAATAGCCTCAATCTTGCCTTCTTAAACTTGATCGTTGTTCATCTTTTCTCCTCCGTAAGTCTTTGCTTTTTATGATATGCTCAACCAATTGCCAACAATCAATTTCAGAATGTCTAAACTTTCATATCAAGAGATCTTATAGAAACTGAAAATAACCTACACTTGTTGAGACTATTCCAATTTTTGCAGGGAGGGTAAGAAGAAGCAGAACCTGAAATGTGTGAGATACAGTGTAAAGGGTGCATGTCACGTTCTTTTGGTTGCGCTTCGTGATATAGCTAAGGGAGAGCGGCTGTACTATGATTATAATGGATATGAGCATGAATATCCAACGCATCATTTTGTTTAAATCTTTTCTCATGTAACTTTCCTAGTCAACCTAGGGTCAGGAGATCTTTCTTCTTCGTAACTATACAACTAGTTCAGATAAAAGCCTTTCCTCTTTTTCTTAATTTATCAAAGTGTCGAGGTGAATGGTAGCCATTTAGATGGAGATAGATACAGCACAGCAGGAAATATTTCTGTCTAAGTCCGAAGAGTTTTGGAGATTTAAGTTACTAGGTAACTTTGTCAATTTCATTCATACATTGACATATATAGACCTTAATCCTATGTAATTGCTTTGAGCACAAAATGCATCAGTTTTACAGATCTTTAGAGGTGACTATTATAGAATGCTTCTTTCTTTTATTGTCCATTCTTGACTTCTGCTTTTAATGAAAAAGCATCTTTGGCTGGTTACCTTTTAAATGCTGCTGATTCTACAGGCGAAGGTATTGTTTTGACGAGTAATAAAATTTTATTATCTACATAAGCAGCATCAAGTGTGAAGGGGAGGTGGGAGGTTGGGGGAGGGGGGAGGTTAACTGGTAAAGTTGTTTCTATGTCACTAGGAGGTCACAGGTTCGAAGGCTGCATATACGGTCTTTCCTTGGCCCCACAAGTAGCAGGAGGTTAGTGCACCGGGTTGCCCTTTAAGCATCATCAAGTGTTTGTCAAGTTTTACAGGACTTCACTTCCTTCTGAGTTTCTTAGATCAACAAAGTCCATAAATGTGTAAAAATCATCTAACTAAATTTTAATGCTCCAAACAATCAAAGTTTGTAACCATCTATAGTTTACACTATATCCAACATCAGATCTTCCTTCAAAAGATTGTAATTTATTTCTTCCAGTCAGTCCATGGAATGCATGAGGGTACTGTGACTCTATTGATTCCAATGATTTCATTATACTGTCTCTGTCTACTTTCCAGTGTGCCCTTACATTCTTAAGCATCGCCGTTGTACACCAACAAAGTTCAAGACCAGATACTGTAATGTGCAGCTGAATAACAATGCAGAAACTGATATCTACAGTTCTTGTCACAGCTTCAGCTCATATAACATCTACTGCAATAGTAAAGTTCCTTCTGTAAGTCGCCTTGTGTGAAGTGTGAAGCATGCCTCACATGTTATGTTGCTTGGACCCTTTCACAAATGTCGCTGCACCCGTGTTGGATCTTCCAAAAATGCATAACTTTTGGAGGATTTGACACACACCAGGTAGTACTGGCACATGTGGATATCCAAGTGAATGAGGTCAATTGAAGTGTTTTCAAGAAGAACAGGCTCCAATCAGTTATCTTCCTAAAACTTGATCTTGCTGCAATCACCACTTTTCAGCTT
Source organism: Solanum rostratum (assembly GCA_029948455.1). Taxonomy (NCBI): domain Eukaryota; kingdom Viridiplantae; phylum Streptophyta; class Magnoliopsida; order Solanales; family Solanaceae; genus Solanum; species Solanum rostratum. The sequence goes on along the minus strand of CM057053.1, from coordinate 6,017,675 downwards.
CGCCAAATACTAGAATACATTACCTATGTTTTTCGGACTCTCCAAAAATACTGCTAGGTGTGTGTCGCATCTTTTTTGGAGGATCTGACATGGGCGCAAAGAGTCCTAGCAACATGAATTCATTATACAAATTCTTAGTATGTTTCCTTATAGCCATACCAATATATCATAACTCATATATAGATTGCCTGTGCACCATTCCCTCCCATGCTATATTTGGAATTAATTAACTTCAATCATAGCTCTCAGCTTTGTCTTCACTGAACCTCCATACAATTTGGTTTAGAGATGTTTATTCAGTGACCTTAGATTTTTCTGCAATATTTGTTCCCACTGGAAATTTTTTGTTTGACATCTTTTCTGGGACTCTCATCTCTCTTTAATGGCGTAAGTTTTGAGTGGTTGTACTAAGCTATCTAGTCCAAAAACACTCTTAACATGGTCTGATAGTGCTTGCTTCGAGTAAAGTCTGCATAGATTCTTCCTAAAGGTTTCACACCTTCAGAAGTATCTTTACACCTCATATGTAGCTTTCTTTTCTTATCAACTTTTAGTGTGAGACTTTATTCGCATACTCTAACAATTCCCCCGCTTCAACATAGCCCATATGTTTTTGTGTGTATGTTTCCAAGCTATGACAAAAATAGCAAACAACCCATGCTATCACACTCTAGTGGGCTTGTTTTTGAGCTCTTCACATGCCATAACATGAGAGCTACTTGGACATGGATGGGCAAAAGTAGTAAACTAACATGTTCATGCCGTCCCTCCAGGGGCGGAGCTAGTGTATACATTATATGTTTGGTCAAACTCAGTAACGTTGGTTCAAATCCTGTATTTGTATTAAGGAATCCATTGAATAATGAAGTGGGTTGAGAACCATGAGGTTAAAGGTTCAAATTTCAATAGAGACAAAAACACTAAGTATTTCTTTTCATCTGTTCTAGTCTTGGTGGATAGAGTTACTTGGCAGGTATTGTGAAATTAGTCGAGGTACGCGCAAGATGATCCGGACACCACGGTTATCACAAAACTGAAAAAAAACAATCCATCCAATCTGTATAAAACCAAGTATTAGTTTAGAACCTAGTAGTGTTAGGACTATCTCTACACCTTATATGTAGTTTTTTTTTTTTTTTGTCTTAAACAACTTATAACAACCAACATGGATTATCTTGGGAACTTAATGTAATGCAACTTGAATTTTGCCTTATCTATATCTAAGTATTGAATTTAGAGCCAATACTCCCATTTCATCTAAATAGTAATGGCATTTAGTCTGTTTCCATTAGGCTGTTTTTTGTCACTTTCCATGTTAATGCTCATTCCTTTCCTACTATGACCAAAGAAGGAAACAAACAAAGTTACTTTAATCCTATGTATATATTCATTGTACACATATAGGAGCAATAAAATGTAATAATGTTATGTCTTCTGCATCTTCCTATCTTAATCAGTTAATTGATTTGCCATTTTGTTGTATCCAACTGGTGGGAAGATTGAAAATAAAAATAATAAGTGACTTATTCTCATTTGTTCAAGTCTTGATGCACATGGACGAATGTAGGTGTTTGGAGCCTAAAGAGCATCTTTTGGAAGCCAATAAAAAAAAGGGGTTGCTATAAAACTTACATAACAAAAGGGTTGTTTGCGGAGGCGAATCTAGAAATTCAAAAATATGGGTGCACCAACTTGTCATTTTGTGGTGGTGTTGTTGGGTAAAATTGAACCCCCAACCATTATGCTAAAAAGAAGCCCTTAGACCAGTGAACCAACTTATCATTTTGGGAATGGGTCCCTTTAGTTAATATTTAATACATTCTTTAAGAATTATGCGAGCAATATACTAAATTTAGTCGGATGACCACGGGTTCCCGTGACCCAAAAATTTAACATAAATTCACCCCTGGTTGTTTGTTAATTGTGCTACAAACTACGATTCTTGATAATAGTAAAAGAGACAATAATCGAGTCTTATTGGGTGTTCAAAATATGAAGAATTAAATATACGAAAAAATGAAAGAACATGTAACAACATATCTAAGTGGTATAATTTTTTGTTGAAAAAAGTATGAATAAATCCTCTTGACCCTACCTGACTCCGATTATGAGAAGAGAAGGAAAAATGTGACCAACTAGTGGAAAGTCATCAATATACTTGCTACTTGATGCACCAGAGAGAATGAAATTCCAATGGCCTTCCAAAGTACATCACATACCTTTTTCTTAAAGTATTAAGAAATCGTTTGGTAAAATGCATAAAAATAATACTGAATGTGATATATTAGTAATATTGGGATTAATTATGCTAGAATTATTTCATCCATCGTATATTAAGGACATTTTTGTCTTTACCAATCCTCCATGAGTTCGAATTCAGTCTCTAAAGAATATACTTCCATCTGAAAGTTTACATTATGAAAGCAATGTCTAACACCTTTGAAATGAACAAAAGCTAAACTCATGAATAATAGAATTTCTACAACATATATTGGAAGTTATAAACGATCAGCATATGCACGATCTCCTCTGTCTGGCTGTCATCAATGGAGGATTGTACAGCTATGAACAAGGTGAGAAGCCTACCGACTCCCTTTATTGAGTCTACGCTCTACTCTCAGGATGGCAACGAGAATCTTTAGTAGAGGTACTGTTACTACTGGAGCTCAAGGGACTTGGGAAGCGGCCAGAGGACTGCCAGAATTCACACCTTTCAATATGTTCAAGGGACTCGGGAAACTGTCCCTGAGAGCTATCCGTATGTGCCCCTTCGACTTCATTTGGGAGATGGCTAGTAGCTGCATTCTCAATGCCGCTAGTTTGTGCAAAAATGTTAGTAGTTGGTATTCTTGAGCGTGAGGATGACTTATGTCTAAACACGCCCCACAAATAGTACTTCCTACGAAGCCCTGCAAAGTGAAGGTTTATCAAGTGTTTGGTTGAATACAACTGATATCTCGGTTCAGTAGGAGAGCATAAATATTTGGGAAGAAGAAATTCATCACTTACTCCAATGTTTCTGTGGCAGAACCCGAGATGAAAAAATCAAAAGCTCCAAGTCATCGATCGTGGCGCTCATTGCAAGATCATTGCCAATTACATCTTCCAACAGAGCATCATAAGAATTTTCATCCCTGAAAGACAGTATTAAATAGATAAGGTACTAAAACATCTGCATCATAATGTTCAATGACTGCATTATAATGAGACGTTACTCTTCAAGTTCGGGAAAGAGATACAAAGCAATACTGCAGTCTGTTGGAGGTGACCTCAAGAAACTCTTCGGCCATACATCACTCTTGGCCATAAGTTTTACATCAAGCTTCACAGGAAGCCTATTTGCAGCAATGAACGCCTTTTCACAGGCTTTGTTTGACAAATGAGCTAAGATATTAATACTGCTTTCACTTTCTCTGTTGAAGATAAAACACCCCCTACAGTTAAAATTAAAGACAGTAAATAGAGAATTCTTTTTTCTAAAATTCAAACAAGAATCCTATTGATATTTAGCTTGCTTTTTTGGAAAACAAAAGAGAAAGGACCAAGAAGTTTCGGGGATGGGTGTGGTGAGGCAAAGCAGAGAGAACTAACCACCCTACAAAAGGAAGAGTAAAAATGAAACTACCGATAGCAACCGCTGAAAGTGCCTTTTTTGGGTAACCCAAATCTAAAATGAAACAGGTAATTACCTATCTGAAGCAGTGAAAGTTAAAAGTTTTTACCTCCAAATGGGATCAATAACTGGCTGTGTAGGCGAACAATTTGCAGATTCTACTTGAGGATCACTATACAAATTGTTGAGTGGAACATAATGCTCATCAAAGAAAGAAGAAGAAAAATTTCCACCAGTTGCCCCACCTTCTCTCTCAAAATCATAGTCATCTTCAAGAACTACAAACCTCCTCCTTGTCTTTCTCGTCTCTTGTTGTTTTCCACTTTCAATAAGTGACTGAGAACTCTTTGGATCTTGCACAGAAGAGTCACCTCTTAATTGAGCTCTTTCTACAATTCCACCTTCCTCTTTGTTCAACGTTGAACAACAAGCTTTTGGGTGTTTGCCTACAAGCATAGTCTTCCCTGCTTTTCCTGATTCAATTTGCTGTTCAGAATAGCATACATCTGCACATTCTTCTCCAATGTCTTTGTGTTTCTTAGTCTCAATATATGAAGGCTTCTCCTTCCGTAAAACATGAAAAGGACTATGGGTTGTAGATGATTGGACTGCTCCGCTTGCGTCATGTCTAGCCTTATCTAACCTTAGAGCTTTTTTCAGTTTACAACAGTTAAGCTTTCTTCTCCATTCCACTCGAACATCTAAAGCACGGATCTTTCGCACACTTATCCGTGCGCTCTTTCTGAACTGTTCAACCTTAGGAGCACAATCCCAACATATCCAATCGATACTATCATCATCAACAGAGAACTTATCAAGGCAATAGCTGCATAAATACGGAACAACAAAATGAAATACTCATGCAGAGTTAATAATCTTTTTCAGAACCTGTAGAGTGATATTGAAGTCAATCTAGGCATTTTTTAGATGCATGTGGTTATAATAGAACAACAATATACAGTCCAAAAGTATCCATGATATTGAAGCAAAAGAGGCACATGTAGATGTGCATGCAATGACAGAATGGAAATCTCCAGACCAAAACATTCATCAGTACTTTTTCCAGACTCAGTAAAGGGGAAGGGAAAACTGTGATTTGCTTCATGTGGAATATAGCATTGTGATTCTCAAGTAATAATAAAAACAAATGTGTATGGTCAGAAATCCAGGCAATAATTGGGCTGATGATATCAATTACCCTGGAAAAAAGATAATGCTACCAGGAATAAACCTGTTTCAATTGCTCATAACCCACAAGAAATTTATAAGATAAAACAAAGTTCTAGCTTGAAGCTGCGAGAAAATACAACATTGTGATTTTGTACATGTGGAATTTGGTAGGTAGAAAGAAAGATAGAATAGAGTCATAGACCACCAAATGAGACGGATATAAATATAAAAAATAAATAACAAGACAAAAACATTGCAGCTACAAACCTAGGCAAGAATACGGTTTAATGATTAAAATGCCTAAAAAAATCTATATCCAATATTAATCTATTACAACTGCTTATATCCACTAGAAATTGAGTCTAAAAATAATGAATATTGCATATTACTAAATAAGTTAGCGATGAAACATACTGGTGTACAGCGGAATCACGACAGTTCAAGCAGTATATAAGAAGCTTGATGTCTCCTTCATCCCCACATGTTAGACAAACAGTTCTCTGAGAAAGAAAAAGAAAACGCTAGTAAGCACTAGGATTGTAAAATTATACAACGAGATGAACGAATACTGATGAAGATATCTCTTTGGATAGCCAAATTGGTGAATTTATCTAATTGACTTCAAACACTTATAATGCCAGAAACCTTAAATTTCTATAGAATATCACTGCAACAACAACATGACACGTTACCTTTACACAAACAAATCTCTGGACAAGAATGCAATCCTTGTGTGCATGACCCTTAGATTGACAACTCTATAAAGTTGATTTTTCTTTCTTAGATTTACTCGTAGAAGTTTGTAATGATGAACTTACCCAGACATCACGCTAGAATTAAAAAATGAAGAAAACGGGTTGGGCATATAACTCCTAATTCTTGCACAAAACAAAATGGCAAAATTAAAGTCATGGAATACGTCAATTTCTTGAAATTGTGATATTTGTGAGACCACAACAGTCCAAGAACACTTTGGTACATTATACACATCTTTAGTTTAATGCTTACAAGTCTTAAAAGTCATCCTTACTTTCTTAAACTCAATGTCCAGCCAAACTGAGACTCCACGAAAAAGAGCCCCACAAAAGTTATATGTTTCACATGGACAGGCTCCAACTCGAGACAATTTCTGGAAAAGGAAAATTCGGTTGGTCAATTGATGTTAATTGTGTTTGCATGACTTAGAATCCATCAATCGTTTATTCTTACACTGTCCAGTGGCTGCTGATATGTGGAGTATGTTTCTATCAAGCTTAGGATTAAGTTGGCCTCAACCTCAGGGTATCAGGGAGGTAGTGGGGGTGGAGTAAATGGAAATTTGATAGGGCCATCAGGAAAATGTGTAAGATGATCCCAAATTGTCCTTTTTGGTGTCTACAGCAAGAAAGAAATCAAAGATGTTTTGATGGAATTTCAACTCCAAACCACCTTCTGAATTCTAGATGTCTTTTGTATCTTTTTTGCTGGAACACTCCCATCCCTGTAAATAGTGTTGTTACCCTCCTAGATCTTATCAGCTCACTCAATCTAGCTTAATACGTCTACATTTGTGCTTTTATGTTTTGTGATTAGCTCCCGGGGTCTGAATTGTGAAACCTTATACTGGAGCTAACAACTGATCACTCTTGTAAAATTGCATCTTCACGATGCTGATGAAACTACTTCATAAAAAATATTAAACGGAGGAAGAATATAAACTATAGAAACAAACCTGACTTGTTTATCATTGAGGCCTAGTTATAGAATCCAGCGCATGGAATTAGTGATAATACTCTCGTGACCAATCCTTGAGATAAAGCATAACTTTTTTCAACATCCTCATCTGGTTGGCCCAAAATTTCAGGTCACTATACCCAAAATCAACCAAGAAACAAGTTCTTTCTTGACATGAGACTTAACATTAAGCAAAATACCCACTATAAATGTAACTTATGTGAATATACATATTTAATAGAATCATTCTCATGAATTATATTGCATAAACTGAACATATATTTCTTTTTACAGATCTTTGAACAAATTCATGAGACGCACGAAAACAAAGATTGAAAAGAGTGAAGTCGCAAGGGCATCTCTAAGGCGCTAACCTCACAACCTAAAATTGCAGAATTTGGTTCACTCCATACACTCCTTTTGAAATTACCTAAACATGCAAAATTTGATTAACTCCATACACTCCTTTCATAGTTGCTTAAACATGCAAAATTTTGATTTTTACATGACACTATCTAAATCCTGTTCTTTGCAACAAAAAAAAGCAACTATGCATCAATCCCAAACTAGTTGGGTTCAGCTACATAACTAATCACTATAAATTACGTTAGCTATGTACCATTCCAATGTTGAATAATTTGGAACTCTCTAGCACTAGAGGTTTTATACTCTTTCAACTGATACATGAATATCTAAACAGCTAGAAAGACTTGTATCAAATGTTGGCACTAACATACAAAACCACATGATTAAACCTAAATCCCAAATAGTTAGTGTTACCTACTAAGTTGGTGGACTCTTCACTTTCGATGCCGCACCCGTGTCGGATTCTCCGAAAATATTCTATTTTTGGCGAATTCGACATGCACCCGCTGACACTTTTCAAGAGTCCAAGCAACATCGGTTACCTATATGGAGCTTTTGCTTACATTGTATTCTATTGTTTGCTTAGTCAGCATGGATTCCGAGAGATCGTAGGTCTTCTGACACAACTTAGTCTGATATAATTTCAGATCCACCTCATCCTTTTCTGACACCTTTCAGTCAGCCTAGTTTCACATATATTTACCCGGCATTTGCAGGTCTACACAAGATATGGACAGATCTTGTCAAACAATCTTCTTTTGTTATATCCTAAAATGTGCTACTTGCATCTTTTGTCAAATGTGATCACTCCTAACATTGCATAACGGTGAAGTTATCTTAACATCCACATCTCTACTTGTGTGGATATGTTAGATCTTGAAGATCCAACATTTGCTTTCATATAACATTGTTTCTCAGTAGAACAAAGACTAATATTTGTTAAATTTCTAGTCTGAAATGCACCTATTTTCAAATAGATCAATACATGATCTTTGATCGTACAGATTCAATTTACTATTACATAGTACAATCTAGCATTTGTTACACATCCCAACAAATAAACAAATTAAGAAATAACTCATAATGTTATAATTCATCATCGACAAGAGTAGTCTTTGAAGACAATTACTTAGAAGTCATTACTGATGAAACTCAACCACTTAAATAAACAAGCCCCATTACTCACGTACACAGATTGAAAACATTAAGACTAACTTTCTAGAATTAAGTTTAATATGAAATTCGTTCGCACATTGTTCTCAGTAAGAAATATGCAATACTTGGGTTCCAATTTTTAGTTACAAACTTCTAATTTAGATTGATAAAGGGACTTTCGAGTCAAAGAGGTCAGTTAATAAAGGTTGAAGGTCATAAGGCTAAACAAGGACTTGCACAGAAGTAGTTGTATGAGCTTTGATTGTTGACTGTTGGGTAACCCAAAGGTATATGTTCAGGTGCTTGGGGTGTACGCCTCAGGAGGGAAGCTTAGGAAGGAGGTTTTTAAAATATCTTCCCAGGAGTGAGCTCTAAGTCCTCAACTCTTAAAACATTAATAAGCAGTTTGAGGTGAAACAAACAGTCTCAGGAGCAGTTACTGACAGGGACGGACTTAGAAGAGAACCTATAGATTCATGGGAACCAGTAGCTTTTACTCATACCGTGTATATATATATGTATTAAGAAATTCACAAAATACCTATAAATATTTGATTGTGAACCCAATTATTACTATATACTACTAATAATTAACTTGAGGTTGATCTAGCAACCATAAACTTAAAATCCTTGATCCGTCCATCTTTGCTTACTAAAACTATATTATATTCTCCCCTACCCCACCATTTTTTAATTCCTATATCCCACTTTCATAGTTCTGCAGAAAAGTGCAGATAAAAAACAAACACATGAGCACATTGCCCTCGAAAATGGATGCAAAAACTTATGAATAATCAAATAGAAAATCCTAAACTCCACAAGCAGAACACACACAGACACACACACAGTGTATCATAGCCGTCCCTCGAACAATTTACAACCCAAAAATCAAAACAAAAGTTGGAGATAGAGCAACATAGTAACGCACATTCGCGTAAGACCCTTCTTCAAAGGATGATGGTTAACGGTTGCTTTATAGTAGAAGAGCTCTCCTCCAAAACCCTTCCTCATAGCAAAAAATTGAAAATATTTAACAGTTTAAACAAACACATTTACTAAAGAAACAAAAAGGGGTTCTTCAAAAACTTCAAAGAAATCTTAAAACTCACACAACACACAGAAAGAGTCTATCATCGCCATCTCTCAAACTACAATGCACTAACAACCAACTATCAATTTTTTTTTAAAAAAAAAAAGAGTTAAAGAGAGAGCAACACAGTTACACGTATTGCATAAGACCCATAGCTATCCATCCATCAAGTTCGCCTCCAAAACCCTTCTTCATTGAAGAAATTTACTTTTAAAGAAAGATTTCCTCACAAAAAACTTTTCTCAAACGCAAAGGAATCAAACAAGCACGAAAATGGAAAAAAAAAAGAAGTTATAAGCAAGATTGTAACTTTACCGAAGCAGAGACAAACCCAGATACAGAAGAATCCATTAACGTCGTTTTTGCTAGCAAAATTTCAGTATATATGGCAAATGGAGAATAGGGAAGGACGTTCTACACGGAAGATGGAGCGAAAAATAAGAATATGCGCAAAGTATAGTGGGTCCACTAAATACAACTATAACCGGGATTAATTATGTATAAGTTTCATAAATAGTTTATCCATGATTTCTAATTTTTTCGATTCTTTTAAAATTATTTTAAAAAAAAATTTGTCGATTGATATCTGAAATTAATGATTGATACCTTAATATAAATTTAAATCTATTACGTCAAATAAGGAAAAAAAATCTGACAATTAAAAAGTGATTCCTTAATTTTAACACAATTATTTCTTTTCTTTTCAAATTTTCGCTCCTTTTCAAAATTATTTTCACACAATTATTTCTTTCCTTTTCAAAATTTCCTTTTCATTCCTTGTTTCAAAGTTTTCCCCGAACTGATTTTGTCCATTTAATCAGCGAAAATTTCCAACGGATTCTCAAACAATAAGCGACAATGCCAATACCATCTAGATGAGTCCATTGAAGAGGATTCCAAAAAAAAGATGGAGGTCATCAAGAATATAGCTTCAACTTCAAAACTTAAAGTCCCAAAATGACATGTAAAAAAGGGGAAAAGGAAAAGTTCATTACCACTTGTCTTTTGTTGCCGAAAGTTTGATTCTTCAACATAGTTTTTACAATTTTTTCATTGTTGAAATAATGTAGGATACTGTTTTCTTTACTTGTTTGTGGGGATTGTTTTATATATTTTTTTCAGGTATCAAATTTATACTATTTATATGAATTTTGTGAATTGATACACAAATTTCATGTTGTTTACATATTGATACATGAAAGCACATCAGGTATTTGTGAGAAAATGCAGTCGGGGGATTCCAAATCTGAAAAATCATAATTCAAGTATCAAATATATTTTTCACGTACATTAAGTCAAGTATCAAGTATCTACAACACAAATAATCTAAAATGTTGTCCAAGAATCAAATAGACGGATTCAAGTATCAAAACCTTAAATTAAGTACATAAATTCAAGTATTAAATATAAAAAGAGTAATAATCTAAAATTTTATTCGAGTTTCAGAAGAAAAAAATAAACAAATGATACCTTGTTAATTTTGAATCATATAAAGTTCTTATAAACCAAATATCAACACATAATAAAGCATTATAAACCAAATATAAAATCATAATAAAGCATTATAAATCAAGTATCAAATATCATTCTTTTTGAAGCACAAAGTTTTCAGTATGGCAGATCAAGATTAAGACATTCATAATTTATTTTTATTTTTTGTGGAGACAACAAAGAAATTGGAAATATCATCCCTTTTTTTTAAATCTTAAATGGAACAAAGAATGAAAAGGAAATTTTGAAAAGGAAAGAAATAATTGTGTGAAAATAATTTTAAAAAGGAGCGAAAATTTGAAAAGGAAAGAAATAATTGTGTTAAAACTAATTATGGATTAGCCTTAATTTGAAATTAATTATGAATAATTGACCAATGCAATTGACAACTAATTGGATTCTAAAATTGAAAATAGTCAAAATAATAGATTAATAAAAATTGAGTGGGAAAGGTTAATGCTAAAGTATCAATATGGGAGGAGAGAGAATGTAAAAAAGGGGAATTTTGTAATTTTTTCAAATGGTAGGGAATTTTAAAAATTATGATAAGATAAGTTGTGTATTTATATAATTTTTTCATTAATTATCTTGCGATAACATGTTGCCAACCAAACGACTTCTAAGTTTAAATATGATGTTCGTTTCGATTGTTACTTAAATTTAGTTATATTGTACTTCTTCGTTTCAAATTAATTAAATTTTTGAGGCTTTTTTTCTAGGTTCAAAATAATTGAATTGTTCAAAGTTCAAGATGAATGTTTGAAATTTTTTTCATATTTGTCCTTTCATTTATTAAAATTTTTATATTTTCTAAGAAATAAACCACACTATATATTTATGACTTCACAAAGGACAGTATTACAATGTATGGCCTCACTAATTCAATTAAAATGGAACAAATAAAGTATCATTTAAATTCATTATTAGATAATAATAAAAAAATTTACTTTTGTGTAACGATCGATTTGGTCTAATCGCGTTGTTTTATATTTTCAAAAAAGGGTCAAAAGTTTATGCACAAGCGTAGACAACATTTTAATTAGTCGTGAGTTACAAAATAATTTTTTCTTTTCCGAAAAGAATTACTTTTGTAATTTTATTTTTAATAAAATAATTTATACTCATATGTGTATCTAATAGATTATAATAAAAACTTGTGTATACGATTTATAATATATTGTTTACCTTCAATTTAAACTATCTTATTTGACTTCTATCATAATTGTGTATTATCATATATATATAAAACTCAATTGATCAGACTCATACCACAAAGTCTTTTTACATAATTTTTTCTAATTTGTCATTTAATTTAGAGAAAAATATTTAAAATACCCTTAAATTTGATATGAATTATTAGTTTCATCCTTGAATTATTGACAGTGTTAGAAACACTCATCTACTTGACTAACTGAACTTACATACATAGCTGATCTTTCAACATGAGTGAAGTACACTTCCTAAATTTTTGTCAAGATAAGGAGTATTTTTAACACTTGTGGTAGATTGAGCTGTTTTTTAATCTAATTAGTTAAATAGGGGGTACTTTTAAGACTGTCAATATTTTGAGAATAAAACTAATAACTTGCGCCAAGTTCAGAAGTGTTTTTAATACTTTTCTCTTTAATTTACCACCGTCATGCTTTGCAATTATTAGCTCCATATAACATCAACAATTTGTACCAAATATGAATTAGCAAAGACTACAACTTGTAAAGTTTGTGAAGATTTAGTTGATTAGAGACTACATAATATATGTAAATATATATAAACATGGTCAATTGTGCATGTAAGATAGAATTTCCCTTGCTTCAAATTAGTAGAAAGGGCACATTAAGAATTTTAATTAAACATAAAATTTGTACATAGCCACAAAAATCAGGCTTTTCCTTTTCGCAATCTTTTATTGTGTGTCACTAATTGATGGACTCAAAACTTATGAATGAACAAATATATTTGTATGTATTTGCTAGTATTTTCGATGCAATATTCAAGTGCTACTCAGTATTTTCGATGCAGAATATAACTACATTTTCGACCGTGGAATTTAGGAGTCTAACTTCAAACCAACACTTCTTTAGAAATTTTGCACAAAATTTTAACTTCAACTGTTAATCATATTTTCATATCTAAAGGATTTGGAATCCCAAATTGTGATTTCTTTTAAAAAATATAAAACTTGACCCCTAATTTTAAATTTTATAAAAAAAAAAAGAGAGGGGGGGGGGGGGGGCATATGCTCGACGTTGAAAGATTATTTGTGAAAGATTTTATCAAAGACAAGCTAGTTACTAATCTTTGATAACATCATCATGTGTCTTTAAATATTTATAATAATATACAATCGTAAATATTCGTTTATATTAAAAAGATATATATATGTGATTTATTAATTTGACATCTTAGATAATTTCAATGCTTTATTTATGAGTTATGATTTAAAAGTTCAAAAAATTTGAATAAACTTCATAAATTTAAGAAATTAAAATTACCCATCCACATAAAATCACACCGACTTAAAGTCATGTCTATATATATAGGGGGAGCCCTAAATTTATGTATCATGATTCATTAAATTTATGTAAGCCTAGATGGAAAAACCTTTTAACAAGAAGATGAAGGTATCCGTTTGTCACCTTGAATAAAATTACTAACTGAATATGAATTAACATGTTCAGCTGGAATTTGATTACTCCATGGCACTCTCCTTGTTACATTACCCCCATCACCACTACTATTAAATTCCCCATAATAGAGCGTCGCGAGAGCAAAATCGCCGCTCCATGGCATCCAGCCCTCAGGGCGGATCAGAATCTCTAAATTACAATTTACAAAAACCGTCCTTGAATACGCCTTCCAAGGCCTCCCGAGGTAACTTTTGTGTACATTCGGGTTACTATGGTACAAATTCATATATTCTTCCGTTCCATTTATGGAACAATTTTGAAACACGAAGCCTGTTGATTGACCTGGATCTAACCTCCCATGAGCAGTTACTGCATTGGTCTCACCTTTTTCCGGGTTGAGTACTCTGGGAGCGACTAGGATGTGACACTCCTGGAAGAATGCAGCTGCGTTGCCAAAAATGAAATCGACGTTCCCCTGAACGCGACAGGCTTTATAGTACTGGCGTAATGATTGGGTGTAGAGTGTGTCTTGATTGCCCAGGAACTCGCAGTTTTGGATCACGGAATGGTCGCTATCGGACCGGAAAGCTACTGCTTGTCCGGCACCGGCACCGGCTGTGTTTTGGATTGTTAGGCCACTAGCCATGAATCCATCACCACTTACTCCTGTTTTTTTTTTTTTTTTGAAAAAATCAAAATCAATCAATCAATTAATTAAACCTTAAGATAATTAATTTTAAAGCAGCTTTGATTCATGTAACAAAACAGTACAGAATAATACAACACTACAAATTAGATCCTTCTAATAAATATTCTTAGCCATCCTGAGATAAAATATTATAAGTTCTTTCGTCTCAATTTATATAATATTATTTAATTATAAAATTATACTATTAAAGATAAATGAGAATTTTAAAGTTGAATTGAAGTATCGAAAGATAGCCAACTTACCAACAGTGGCAGATTCGTAAGTGGTCATTCCAGGTATTAGGCCAACGCTCAGCGACCCGGAAATGACAGTTTTGCCCATCCCATCTCCCAAAAATACCACATTCTTTTTCTCCAAGGGTATTCGGACTATCTCATCGTACAACCCGGCTTTGATCCATATGACAAACTTCTCGGGTCCTAAATTATTTGGGGTCGCATTCACCGCTTCTTGCACCGTCTTGTAATTACATCCACCCACTTTACAAACCGTCACAGTGGGGTTCAAACCCGAGGGGACCCCACCTTTGAACTCGGATCCGGATCCTGACGCGACTTCCCAGAACCCGTCTCGCTCCGTCTTGGGTGGGCCCCACGACCCGAATTCATTCCCGTGAATATCATAATTCACCATCATCCATAAAGCATTGGTAGTAAATCCAATCAAAACTTTCACCACCTCCAACGTTTCGGCCACCGGTCGGGTTCCGTTCACCCTCAGTAAATTCGACGAGCAGCCGATTTCATATCCTAAGGCGGCGCTCATCCATGCCCGGGCGTCCTTGATTTCGCCACGTGGCAATGCGGCAGCCGTCAGATTGTGCCTGTACGCCGAATATTCCATTCCCTGTAAACAATTTCTCGCGGCGACGGTGAGGTTGACGTCGGTGCCGGCGCCGTCGAGGAGGTTCTTCACCATGGATTTCGCACTAGTGAGGTTCTGAGATGAAATGCCCAATGCGGAGAGGATGATCTGTACGGCCGTTAGATTTGACGGAACCGTTAATGAGGATTCGCATGTTGGTGGGTCCGGGGAGGCTTTACAAGCTAATTGGATTTCAACTGGAATATTCGGAGATGGAGACGGAGAAGGAGGGATCGAATCAGGTAAAATTAAATTTTTTGACGAATGAGATTCAGACGAGGAGGAGAAGAGAAGGAGAAGGGAAAAGAATGTAAGAGAAAAATACAGAGACGTCATTGAGTTGAATATTTTTGTGAAATTACAATATAGTTTTGTATTTATATAGGTAATATTTTGTTTTCTCGTGCATGGTTTATGTGAGTTGTCAGTTTGTGTTAGTAACAGATAAGACGCGAGATAAGAATAAGATTTGTATATTTTTTTATCTTATGGGTATACTATTATTATTATTTTTGTTTATCTAATTTAATGTAAAATTTCATTTTTAATAATCAAAATTAAATAAACAGATATATATATATTCTGCGTGATGTGATATATATCAATTGTCATATGAATAAATGTATCTCAGGCAAATTTAATATTTAAATAAAATAAAAGGTTTATGTATCAATAGAAAAAATAATTTGCAAGTCACGGATTGGAATGAGGAGGAGGAAGTTTCACGGGGCGTAAGAGAGGTTTTATAAGGCATTGTTTGTTTGTGCAATCTTCTTCTGGAAGGTGTCGGTACTAAATTCTAATTAATGCTCTCTTCTCACAAATTCAAATTATTTTCTAGCTTTATCTGAACATGCAGAGTATTGCACACTATCTTCTTAGTTGGAAGTATTTGCAACTAGGGATAACAATGGACGGACGCGAGACGGGTTGAGTTTAATTTTTTTTAAAATTATCTCATTTTGTTTGTGTGATATTTTTTTTATTTTCAATTCGTCCCGCCCTACTTTGTATAGACTCCCACCCCATATACCGGACATGTCTAGTTTGAAATTTAAAAAAAATAAAATAAAATAAAAGTAAATATTCCATATAAAAAGTTTATATCTTTGATTTTTACTAATTACAAAAATTTAATTTCTTCGAATTCCTATTTGATTTTTTAAACCCGCCCCGCCTCGCATTCATTTTAAAAATAGCTACTTCAACCCGCCCCGCATAGTTCTAAACTCGCTCCGCCGCCCGTTGCGATCCCTATTTGCAAGACTTATTACTCTCATATTCGATTTTACTCAGTCTCAAAAATAATATTATTTTATTAAAATTAGAAATAATTTAATTTTAATTTTTTTTCTTAAATAAAATTTTCAATCATACAAATATTTATGTATGATTTTAAATTATGAATTATTTTTTTAAATATCGTATTAAATTAAATAGTGTCATATAAAATGAGATGGAAAGAATAAAAAACTATAGCAAATTATATTTGACTTATAAAATGAGACAGAGAAAATAAAAAACTATAGCAAATTATGTTTGACTTCTTTTCTTAAATAAATAAATAAATATTCCTTCTATTTAAAAACAAATGACATACTTTATTGATAAATGTTTTTAATTAGTATCTTAAAAAATAAATTACCTCTAATTATTTTGGTTGAAAATAATAATTACATATTTATTAATTGTAAATGAGGCAGCATTCACGTGCCATCTTTTTGGTCAAATAACTGATGACCGACGCTTCATTAAAATTAGGTATACTACTTTTTTGTAATTGCCAAATTTTATATATATATATATATATATATATTTATTTATTTATGTTCTCCTGATTAATTAACATTAATATATCTCTCCTAATTTATTTATTATTAAAATTCATGCACTGACATCAACGATCACCCTGTATAATATTTTTGATCGAATATCAACGTATCATGAAAGTATCATAGAGGATTAAACTCTTTTCTGTATAGAATTGATATGGAATCATACCAACTGAGTATCACAAAAAATAAATTAATTTAGAGTTTAATAAATAAAATTATGACTTTAATAATTTTCTCTTAATTATTTCTTAAAAAAAGAGTCAAAAACTATATGATACCGATACAGTATTAATATTTCGATTGAGTACCACAAAGGATTAAACTCGGTCTTATATGATACCGATGTGGTATCAATACACCGACAGAGTATCGCAAATACTATATTTTCTACTAATTTAGAGTTTTTAATAATTTTCTTTTAATTGTTTCTTATTTATTTCTTAAAAAAAATTAGAGCCAAATCCTATATGATATCGACAACGTATCAATATATCGACATAGTATCACATGGGATTAAGCTTACTCTTATATGATATCGAGATGGTAGCAATATACCGAGTATTGCAGGATTAATTCATAGTCGTTCTGTTGATGTTATGTTGACGTCACGTTGACGTCATGGGCAAAATGGAAAAGGAAAAAGTGAAATAAGAGGGTAAATAATTTGGGTCATGGCTCCATCAAGGATAAATAGGTTGGGTTGAGTCCAATTTGAGTAAATAATTTCACAATTGGATCTATTTTGTGTAATTTTTTTCAAAATTAAACCCAACCCTCCCAACTCATTTAAGTTTCCGTCCATTTATTATCTCATTTCAACCCATTTAAAATTGGGGTCTTATGCAACCTGAATTGATTCGAGAGAGTTTTTGTCAAAATATTTTTCATTTTTTTAAATTTGATATGTTTTATATAACTATAATAAAGAAAAATATAATTGAAACACATCCAACTTATGCTAATTCTTTAAACTTGTGAGTTGTGAACAATTAGACTACAAGTTTTGGTAATCTATACATAGCAAGACTTGTGCAATAAAGTTATGCCACAGGGCTATTTTACTCAAATTATTTCAAGTGTAAAATTGCTCAACAGACTTGAATTTAATCAATGTAGAAGGAAAACATACACAACAAAAGTGTAAAACTGGAGAACTCTATATAACTCCACTTAGAAACAAAAGCCAAAAAAAAGAGTTGCTTGTTTGTTTATATACCAGTAAGAGATGATGTTTTCTTGATTTTCTTAGTCTTTATGGTTGGTGGTGAAGGGTGAAAAAATGGATCATCTGTCCAATTCTTTTCACCCCAATGCTTCAACATACCCTTCCAATTACATAACTTGTCTGTGCATCTCTTGAGTCGTCGATCCTTGATCTTGATTTTCCAATGTCCATCAGCATAGTTTGCCTTCTCTGCTTCCCTCCTGTCCCATTCCAATTGCGCCTTTTGCTTTGATTGTAGCAGGCAGAAGTCCTGCAGCTGCTCGGGCATTGCATCGTGCACTTTCCACCACTTGTAGTGTGCAACATCACTCGCGAATTCTTGTAAGAAGTCTACGTTCCAATTACAATCATAGTCCCTGAAACACAACCACGGCTTGTATCCTAGGTAGTGAAGGACATAAAGAATAGGAGGGTCAGCCCCGAAAAGATGTGTTTTCTTTGCTTTCACTACTTCATCATCACCAATCCAGAAGTTCTTCAAGAAGTTCATATGCTTTGGTATCCGATGCCACCACGTGAATATTTCGTTTAGGTACCCTTGATCACCTCCATTATAAGACTCAATCTCATTTATGTGATCCATCAACAGCTGGAACGTGCAATTTGATGGCTCGATCACCATGACACCAGAGTTAAACAACGTGCCATTGTTCCCCGTGGCTGAAATCTGTGGCATCCTAAATAAGATGTCGATATTCCTGAGTATAAGCAGATCAGCATCAATGAAAATGATCTTGTCATAATCAGTCAGCTGCCATAGCCTAAATTTACTATAGTTCCACTCATTGTAAGCATCTTTCTCTGCTTTAGGATTTCTTATTCTCTGTATAGTCCTAACTTGCCATCCTGCTGCCTCGAGTCCACTCCGGTGATACTCACCAATTGAATCATCAACGAGTATCACGAGGTCCCTCGTGGACCCTGACATCCTAATACTTTGTGCTGCTGCTATAGCTCCACATACATATACATGAGCTGAATGCAATATTGTTGCATATGCCTCACGTCTTTTGTTCCCCGAATGTACTTTCTCTGTTACCATAACATAAACGCTGTCAATACTCGATATCTCTACAAAAGCATTCACATCAAAAGAAGTTAGAAAAACAACATAGAGTAGATCTTACCTGTTGTACCAAAGGGTAGTGCAAGTTCACATGATCCAACAGGAAGTTGAACTTTTTCTCTAAGAACACTCAAGTCCGGCTTGTATAACCACGTGTTACCTTTCCTAGCAACGAGCTCGTTGCACCTATAAAGATTTGGTATAGGGAAGCATTTGGTTATGAAAAGCAAATGCACAGGATGTATGCCCTTAGCAGAGGAAGCTAAACCAGCAGCAGCAAGTTGCAAGTGCAATCGCGCAACATCTCTAGACCAATTCCCTTCATTTCTACACGGTAACTTGACAGCTATGAGATCGATTCGTGTCCTAGGGACTTCAAGTTTTGGGAAACTAGGACAACTTGGAACTTCACTTTCTTGTTCTTCATCAATCCATTCAGGATACAAGGTGTCCCAAGTCACATTTTTTTCGGCGTAGTCAAGGTGAAGTACTGTTTGATTTGCATTAGGAACAACTGGTGTCCATTCATTGATTTCATCTTTGTTGAAATTTAGAAGGCCAATGTTCTCAACAACTTTATTTTTGTCTGGCAATTGTTCCAAAACTTGAGACACTTCTTCCCAGCTGATGTCTACATCTGATATGTATCTAGGATCAGAACCACCCCATATCCACCTGTTCATAAAATGTTCCCTGCATTATATAATTTTCTTTACATTAACAAACAGTTGAGCTATGATCAATTTGGTGAACAGTAAGGAATAGAATCCTTTGTACTCCATCTGTTTCTATTCGTTTGTCTGGTTTTAACTTAAAACGGAGTTTAAGAAACTAAAGAATAGTTTTAAATCTTGTGATCTTAAATTAAGGATATGATTGAATATACCAAAATGTCTTTTATCTTGAGGTCTTAAACATGTCATGTGGAAAGTTAAAACTAACGAATTGCCAAGAAAAGGAGACAAAAAACATTCTTTTCAAAACAAACATAAAAGGAAATTAAGATAAAATCGAAACCGAGGGAGCATTAATTTGTTTTTCTCCAATTTTCACCAATGGTCTATAGGAAACAGTCTCTCTACCGTTGGATAGGGATAAGTTTGCGTACACTTTATTCCCTCCGGACTCCACTCTGTAGGACTATGTTCCTATCCATCCATTTCACACTCACACACATACATGAAAAATTTAGTGTTGGAAATTTTCCTAAATATTGAATGCCATCAACTTAATTATTGTGGTTCATAAACAGGCTAAACAAATATAATCATTGAACATGACTTGAGCCCCTATGTATTGGATTCCTTATTGCACCTAGATCACTTTAGGTATTGGTGGAACTGACAATAGTACAGGCCTTGTTGAAAATCTAATACTCTCTCCATTTAGAAAAGAATGAGCTGATTTGATTTGACACCGAGTTTGAGAAAATAAAGAAATTTTTAGTTTAATGGTTCTATGTTAAATGTACTAAAATGTCCTTTAATCTTGTGGTCCTAAACATGCCACGCAAAGAATAGAAGTAGACATACCTTGAAACTGTGTCAACATTATTGTGTTGACAAACAGAAGGGGAGGAAAGAATGATGTAGAAAGTGCCAATGACAATGAAAAATAGCACAAGCTTTAGAGGATGGAACTTGCAATTTGTGTTCTTCTCTTGAAAAGGATTTTGGAGGGGCTTTATGCCTCCAACATCCTTCACTCTTATTTTCTGTAATCTTCTTTTGCATGCATCTTCTCTGTATTATCATTGAATCAACAAAAGTATTACTAACTAGTTTTTGTTTATTAGAATCACAATATCAAAACAGAGGCAAGCAGTTCAACAGAATCTAGTAATATCCAAACAGAGACAAACAGCCAGTTCAACAGAATCTAGTAACTTTGATTCAAACTCTGTATTTGTATACATAGATAAATTACTAAGAATCCAATAAGTTGTGGTTTTAAAAATCTAGAATTCATAAACTCAAACTTCTAGCTCCGACTTAGTTTCGAACTAATTTCAATCTAGAATTAGTCCTTTACACAACTAAGTTGATGCATTGTGAGTTAGAAATATGTTTGGATGATACCTCCAACATTATTATCATTAATTTTTACCCACAATTTAAAATACTTTTTCATTATCAAATCGTCTAAACAATAATTCCAATAATCTAACTACCTACCACAACAAATTAAATTACTCTCCTGTCTGTTTGATTAATTTATTTATCTATCTATATCTTCTATACTATATTAAAAGCGTGAAGGCGTTAAAAATGTTGTTTGAACTTTTTACCCGTCATTAAAATCTCTTCTTTAGACAAAATTGTCTTTCCACTTTTTTCTTCAAATTATTATTTGATTTGTCTATATAATATATAAGGAATCCTAACATACATGGAGTCCTAAAATATAAAAAGAATTCTAATTCATTAAAAGTCCTTGCGATAAACAAAATTGTCTTTTTATATTTTCTAATTATTATGTCTTACTATTTTTTATTTATTTAGTTTCAAGATTTTCTTTTGAATTAAGAAAAAATATTATTATTTTTCTAATATTTAATATTTTGCAATTAACTAAAATTTTGATTATAAAATATTTTGTTAATTAAAGTATGTAATATAGTAAATTTAAAAAAGAAAAAGAGTAATTAAAATTGTGTTGAAACATTAAACTACTCTTTTTATATTTAAGAGTCTTTTTTAAAATTAAATTTTAATCAATTAATTATTTAACTCCTAACTATTCAACTTTATATATTCATAAACTATTAACATATCTTTATACTATAAGTAATTGAATTGATATTCTCATATTTGCCCCTTCATTTATTTAATTTTGTTTACATGAATATTATATTTATTTTAACGACAAATATTATTTATATATATATATATTTAAATTAACATGACAAATACGTGCTAAGCACGTACACTAAATTAGTATATTAAATCTTATGGATTCTTCATAATTTATATTATTTAGTTGACCCTCTATTTTTTTTTTATTATTGTACGATGTTATATGTTACTACCCCTCCCCCCCTCACCTCACCCCTACCAAACCCACCCAAACTATCTATAATATTTATTTATTTTTGATTTCTCGCTCAGTATTCATGTCTCATTTTGTGAATATTATTATTTTGGATTTGCGCTAAAAAACCCAGTTTAGAGTGTAAAAATACTTTTTATTAATGGAGATTATATTTTCAGGACACGAACTCAAAACCTCTGATTAAGGATCCGATCACAACCTTGATCATTTATTAATATCTGAATTTCTGTCTAAGAAAGAGGTAGATAACATTGGCTTAGCTACTTCAACAACTAACTAATCTATCCTTCAACAAATGACATTAAAGATCTCATCAACATATTAAAAATAATATTACTATAATGTTTTATCCTAGGTGGAACAGTTGCAAGTGTTTACCTACCACATGTTGGACCACCACAAACCAGTTAATTTAATTAATCTCTAATTAAAAGGTTGCTTAGTCTAATTAAAGTGGAGTCTTAAAGTTACGAGAATACAACTATTCTACCATCCTTAAACCAATAAATCTTTAATCTCACATAAAATTTAAAACAAATCGTTGGAAAGTAATATTGATTCTTTAGCATGGTGCACTAAGTATTTCGTATTGATATGGAATTCAGAATTTTTTAAAATGGTATGACGTAGACAGTCTACTTTAATATAAGTATCAGTGACTGATTTCGAGATATTGATTTTTAACTTGGACAAATTAAGACTAGAATTTATTAGTGTAATATATAAGTATGATACATTTTCTATTAAAACTTATTTCCTAAGTTTTTTTTTGGGTTCTTTACTTGAAAGGAACCAATAAATAAGGCTAATCTTTTAAAGTACATATATTAATTTAATGTTATCTATAAATACGGTTCATTTCATAGGAAAACGTAATTTCTAAGCTGTCGACCAAAATTTTAATTTGTGAAAATATTTTGACATGGACATTAGGTTTTCTAGATTTGACGTGTCTCTTTTGAAGTCGACTAATTTAAATTTATTTAAAAAAAATTCATCTAAAAATAAAGTATTTTCTTTCAAAAATGACTTCATTTTCAAAATTTAAACTGAGACTCTGATTAAAAATAAAAGGTAACCAAAATTCTCCATATCCAATATCTCAAAAATCCATCAAATTTCAGAAGGGAATGTTTAAATGCTAGCTAGTTTCAACTAAGAATTTCATGTTCGTTTGGTTCGTGGATAAAATTATTTAAAAATTATAATTTAAAAATTATGATTTATCCTACGTCTCAGTTGAAAAATAATAATTGTCAAGTTAGAGATATAATTTTATCTTGAAATTCGGCATATTTCAACTAAACAAAATATAAAATTTAATTTTTGAATATGTCATTTTATTCTACAAACCAAACAAAACTACTGAAAGAAGTTTCAAATTAAACATTTACAAAGTAGAATAACCATTTTCAGAGAATTAATATTTTGAAATTTAAGAACTTATTACACTTTCCAAAATATTCTTTTAATAAATTTAGCAAAACAAAAAAAAGGAAATAAAAACTCACATTGATCTTCTAGCCTCCATGAAATCTCCAGCTCAAGAAGGATGAAAATTAGGTAAAATCTGCCAAAAACATAAGAGAGAATATATATATTAATTCAATAAGAAATACTGCAAATTATTACATTTGCATCATTGCCATTGACCAAAATGAGTGGGAAAAAAAAGGTGGATAATTTGTAAAGTACAAAAACTAAAAGGAAACAAATGATTACTTCACAAAATAAATGTTATGTGCACGCCTATGCAATAGGAAAGAAAGCAATTCTTTTTAACGAGAGCGAATTCAGAATTTAAAATTTAACATGTATTCAAAATAAATATAATCTATCCTGTCATATACATGTATTTTAAATCTTTTTTTTAATATAATAATAACTATGGTTCAGTCTCAAACAATTAATGAAATTATTATATTCATAACTGATCATTCAATCGATGAATAAAATGCTTCAATTTTTCATTCTCATATAAGGCTGAAAAGTGCATCAACAATAAGCCGGCAGGATAAGTAAATTCAGAATTTAAAATCTAACATGTATTCGAAATGAATGTACAACAACATATCCAGTTGAATCCCACAAGTGGGGTCTGGGGAGGGTAAAAATGTACGCAGACCTTCCCACTACCTCGTAAGAAGTAGAGAGGATGTTTCCTGGGGAGGATATTCGAAATGAATGTAATCTATCTTAATACATATACACACATACATATACATATTTTAAAGTTTTTTTCCATACAATAATAATTATATCTCAGTCTCAAACAATTAATAAAATTATTATGTAGACGATTCATCACCCTTCAATAGATAAAATGCTCTAATTTTTCATTCTCATATGAGGCTGGAAAGTGGATCAACAATAGCTCGGCACGAAATTTTATATATATATATATACAATTTTGAATACTAGAGTAAAACATTGAAATTACATGGATATATGGTTTCAAAAGAAGATGAAGAAATTGATAGAACAAAAATCAAAACATACAAAAGAATTCAAACTAAAATTCACCTTTTGCAAATACTATGAAATGATAATCCACATGGAAAATATAATAAATTCTTGTTTCTTCTTCTTCTTCTTCTTTGTTGTTTATATTTGGTTAATTTAAAAAGATTTTAAGTTTTGTATGAGAAGAGAGGAAGGAGGAAGAAAGAAAAAAGGACACTCTCAATATAACAAACAACTCCTTCTATATATGATTGAATTATTCAAATTTTTATAAATATATATATATTTTTTTTCTTTAAGCTACTAGAATAAAATATATTTCTGGTGACTTTACCAAAAATATTATAAAAAAATAAATTAATATGTCTTTTCAAGTCAATTGCAAGAACCATTTTTTCACCAACTTCTTTGCTTTCGAATTTTCTCTTCTTATCTTATAAATAAATAAGGAATTCTGAAAATAACATTTTTATAACTTCCCTTTCCTAATTTCCCCTTTAAATTCTTTACAAATATATAAAGTCATTCTATAAAGGAAATTATATTGTCTTGGAAATTTTTATTAAAACGGAATATAACATTGACAATTTTTTTCATTAAAACGGAATTTAATCACTTTTTTGTTTATATTCGTCGTTGATAATTTATTTAAAATAACATTAAATTTAAAAAATTTGAAAGGCGAGAGATATATTTCTTTTGAAAAATATTCTCTGTCATACCAAGCATATCTTTTAAATTATATACACTTACAATATAAAAAATACTATTATACTATCGATGCACAAAAATTAAAGTATATTTTAAATATATTTTTTAGGATCAGTAATATAATCAACTACTATAAAAAATTCATAGAGAAATACCAAGTGGTCAAATTTCAACCCAATAAATAAATAAAAGAAAAAAAAGGATTATATTCTATAAATTTTTTAAGGAAAAATATATTAAGGTTGTCTATATACACATGATGTAGAAGGTAGGAAAATATTTACTTAAAGAAAATAGTTCTAGTAGATGGATAATTAGGTCAATGAAAATAATGTGTTTAGTTTATGATGTGAAATTATTGATTAGGAAGTTATATCTAATTAATTAATGACTTATACCAATAATTAATCATTTCAATTAGGTGAATTATGGAATATATCACTATATTAACAGTCTGTGGAAGCTGGTAAGTTTAGTACCTTTTATAGATCTTTAATTTGGTTTCCATTTAAATCAATAATTATAACTAGTAATTAACTTGATTAGTGTCTTAATAAGAGTTTGTTTTGCCTAAAAAATAATTAAGTGGTCCATATTATTTAGTTGTAGTAATATCTACTCAATTTACTAGCCAAAAGGTGATGAATCTTTTTGTGACTAATTTTTTTTCTTCCCTTTTTAGTCAAAATGTGAAAAAAATATTCTTTTTAAACCTATAGCTTTTTGCCATAAAAATAAGTTTTTTTTTTAAAAAAAAATATATAAAAGGTGAAATGTATCTGCTTACAATTTTGACAAATTCACTGAATAATTAAGATTCTCCACATTTATTTTGCATAATGAAAAAAAGGAAAAATTACATCCCATAATTGGATGTCTAATTGTCTATTAGTAGTGTATTTCCTATAGTTGCTAAAATGGAGCTATCCTAATATGTTATACAATCTCAACAAGTAATCATTTAATCAAGACTTTTAATTAAATTGTATATAATGTATAATAACTTTGCATCAACATGTGAAGTTGACATACGTATAAATGTATAATAATATGTATTTCATATACAACAAGTCTGATATAATTTTTATGTATATACAGTAGATGTCAAATCCCCCTTCAACCAGTTCGTGCGTCTATTTCTTTAGATTTTAAACCCTCTAGGTGAATATTCTGATTCCGCCACTGTCAACATATGAAGTTGACATACGTATAAATGTATAATAATATGTATTCCATATATAGCAAGTCTGATATAATTTTTATGTTTATACAGTAAATGTCGAATCTCCCTTCAACTAGTTCGTGTGTCTACTTCTTTAAGATTTTAAACCCTCTAGGTGAAAATTCTGATTCCGCTACTGTCAAAATATGAAGTTGACATACGTATAAATGTATAATAATATGTATTCTATATATAGCAAGTCTGATATAAACGAAAAATAGAGTAATTACATACTACCTTAATGATTTTTTTCACATTATCAGTACATATAACTTAATTTTTTTAATTAATAGTGAATTATCAATTTAGTATCATGATAACCATAAAGAAAAATTATATACATTGAGTTGGAAAGCTTGATAGATGAACAAAAAAGAAAGATTGAAAATGAGATATGTACTAAAGTAATAAGAAGAAGCAATCTACTTGGCACTTTGGCAATTAGAGATGTCTTTGTTTGATACATACAAATATTGGTGAGTGAAACCTTGCACCTATCGCTACGTATCTATTTGTTACTCCAACCACCATGCATGTCTACACATTTGTGTATTTAACAAATATATATATACATACACTTAACTAACTTCTATGAATATATAATATATATAAGTATATAGTCGTATTCAAGAGCGTGATCAACAAGATTGGAGTCTACAATCAAACTTTATACATATGTTTTTTAAAAGATAAAAGACATAATAATCCCCCCCAAACTTAGCAGCGAAATTTATTTTAACACCTAAACTACACGGGCATTCCTATACCCCCCTTAATATCTTCAAATTATTTTATATCCACCCTAAAACATAAGCCCGGTCTCACAATGGTAAGTGCATCCCACATGCGCCATGTCATCGACATGTCAGCACCACAGTATTTCCACGTCAGTGCCACATTGAAAATTATTTAAATTTTAATTCTTTTTTGTGGATTGGAGGTCCAAATAAGGAGGAATTGGATGGAGATGGAGGGTTTCGAAGGAGGAAGACAGTGGGGATTTAAAGAAAAGGAAGGGAGATTAGGGGCGTCAGGAGGGTAGTGAAGTGTGAGGAAGAAGAAGGGGTGGGGATATTGGTGGATAAGAGTAGTAAGGTGATAGGTTATGAAGAAGAAAGCTTAGTGGTTGAAATTCTGAAATTGTGGTCAAATTATTTTTTCTTTAATTTTTTTAATTTTTATGCACTTTTATTTTCAGTAGTTGACACGTTAGCTTTTTGGGTGGAGATAAATATTCTTGAGATGAGATAGGGGGTAAATGAATGCCTGTGTAGTTTAGATGTTAAAGTAAGTTTCGCTGTCAAGTTTGAGAGAGGGAGGAAGAGGGGGTTTATGTCGTTTCTCTTTTTAAAACAATAACATACTCATTTAATCCTAAGAGTGATGTCTGAGAAGTGTAGAATATATAAAGACCTTATGAATTGAGAATCTAATTTATGCAAATTTTCATTGAAAACACATATGATATAAGGTGGAACAATAAAACTTGACACAAGAAATTGAGAAGTTTTAGAATAATAAAACCTGACTCAAGAATTCGTATTGTCAACATGTATATATATGGACACTGAAATTTATGAGACTCTACATGACGTGTTGGATTATAGTTAGGGTTTTTTAGAAGTTGGAGGTTACTCTACCCTAAACTTTAGTTTATGCTTATATAAATTAAGGGTATTCGTGAGGCTTCCATTTGTGAGGCTTCCGGGTGCGTTTTGGGCCCCTTGGTGGAAATTGAGTAAATATGAAGTTGGGAAGTGGGATCCACATTTATTCGTAACGATCTTGTATGGAAATTTTGATTGCGCCATTGGATCCAAAATGTCGACTTTGGTGTGGTTACATAGTTCGTTTGCGTGTATTGAATTCCGAACGAGTTCCAAACACCCCATCGGAATATTTGAAGCTAGCTGAAATCTGGTGCAGACCCACTTACCCATCGCGATCGCGATGGTCTTTCAGGTAATGCTTCGCGATCACGACCCTTGGGCCCACGATCGCGATGAAGAGTTTGAGGCGGCATAAATGTATATAAAATTTCAGAATTCGAATAAGTTGAAAGGAATTTCAAAAATTCCATATAAACTCTTGGGATATTCATCAAAATACGTCAAACTCTTTTTGATAATCAAACACTTCAAGAAGATTTGCATAAATCCTTTCATGGAGATCAAGTCCAAATTATCCTAGTTCAAGAAATACGTCACTAACGGCCCTCGAATCATGGAGAAATCTAAGAAGAGAAGAATCAAGGAACACATTTGTACCAAAAATATTTATCAATAAAAATATGTTTCTTCGTATGTTACTTGTGATTGCAATTTGTTTTCTATCATATTATAATTTGTTACAAACGGTATAACTTAAATTCCAAATATATAAAGCTCTTAACATTTTTGCTAAAAAGAATAATTTCTTGAAAATATGTAAACAATGCGAAAAATATTACACTTAAAAAAGTTGGAGACATATCATGGCTTGAGATGATTTAATCATTTGTATGAGTAGAGTCAAACGAAAGTGTATGATATATAGGAAAAAAAATTATTTTTTTTATAGAGTGAATACATCTAAATCATTTTGTTCATTTGAGTTTAATATTTAAATTATTCAGAGTGCGAGTTTCATATTTAAATTATCGTTCATTAGTTTGAGAAACACACATCTTCGATCCTTTTTATATTACTCTCTTGATGATGTGTGTATCACACTCATTTTTATCTAAAAAGTCTTGTCACATAGATAGAATATTTTTCCTTGATAAAAATAAATACATTTTTAGTATTAATCAAAAGTTAAAGATTAAAGTATCATTATCCCCACACCTTCCTTCCAAACCCCACCCCTCCAAAAAAAATTAATTTTTTTAAATTTTTTTCTATAATCTTTTTTAAAAAATTCCTTGTTCCCCTCCCCGGCCTCGACCACCCATCCCCTACCTCTCCCTCCAGGCCTCTCCTCCAATAAAAAATTAGAATTTTTTATATTTTTATCTAAGAAAATTCAGCTTCCACTCCCAAAAGAATTTTACTTTAAAAAAAAATTGGGTTAGATATATACAAATGTTTTAAAGAAAATATTTTTTGCTTCACTAAATATGTTTGTAAGGTTGGAATCTCTTGTCTATGTGAAATACCATGTGACAAAGATTTTTTAAATAAAAAAAGAGAATGTAGCCATGAAACTCATGCTCTCAATAGTTTAACTATGAAACTTAAAAAAATGAGATAAGTTAGGTATGATTTTAACACTTTACTCTTTTTTATATTATCAAAGTCAACATTTTTTTTATTGTAGATCTACTGCAGAAATTCAATGTATAATCTTAGCATTTAGTGTGTAATCCTGAATAATCTCATTTTTCAATTATTCAACCATTTCATTTACCAAGTTCAGTATTAGCCAGATTAGTCAATATTTTATCTCTTTCGATGCAAAAATAAAATCTTATTTATATTAAGTAATTTTGTTAGCTGGTTAATTGGTCACATTTTATTCATGAAATTTTACTGAATTCTTTTATTTCAATCATTGTTCTTCCGATTTTATCTTATTAGGATCAATTTGCAATGAATACAAATTTTACAAATTTCATTCTTTTTTTTGAAATTTGCTCTTCCCTATTCTTGGGTTGAAAATAATGAAAGATCTTTCAAATTTAAACTCAATTTTGGTTCATTATCAAGTTTATTGATTAAAGTTAAGAAATTGTCAATTTCTATTGTGTCACGCCCTGTGTCTACACCCCCGGATGTGGCTGGCACTCGAAAATCATTTCTAGTCCCAAGTGAATCACTTGGCCTGGCTAACTTACTCAGCGGAAAATATTAACATCATGATGAATTAGAATTTGCTCAATGTTCATGAACTCAGACATACAATAATAAAATATACAACTTGACTCAAAGCTCTCAAACAACTCTAAGAAAATAACAACAACAATATCTTTCTAGTCTATGAAGCCTCTAAAGTACTGACTCTGAACTAGGTACCGGAGTAGGCTCACGGCTACCTCAACTAAAATAAATACAAGGAAATAAAGACTCTCGAGCTCCTCTGGATGCAAAGAGGCCTCACCGACTGCTGATAGGGACTGTCTTACTAATAAAATTCTAACATGGGTACCTGAATCTGCATCATAAAATGATGCAGCGCCAAAGGCGTCGGTACGTGGAATCTACAGTATGTAAGATGACCAAAAAGTGCTAAGAATTGGGATACTCAACTTTTCTTTGAGATAATCAATTGAGAAAAAACATATCATGCAAGTAAAACATTTGTTTAAAACGCATTTAAAAGTACAACTCAATATAAAAGAAATACTTACTTTAATGCATTAACGAGTACAACTAAAATATAAGAATAGAATACTCATTTGCTTAGCTCTGCAATTAGCTCAACTCGATTAAATATGCAACACAATAAAAGGAAGTACTTTGATAAAGAAATAATAAATCTCCGTGCATAAAATAATAAACTCTACTTCTTGGGGAGTCTCTCTAACCGACAACCATCACTATGAGCTTCATGATGATACAACGTCTTGCCCACGCTGCCAGAGCTGTCCATACTTTGCCAGGTTAAGGGACAAACACTAGGGGAGTGGATCCATATAAACTGGGTCATCTTAGTGGCATATGAGGAGTTGTACATCTGGTATAATCCTATCCTATGTTGGCTACATAGTTTATGGGGTTGGAGTTATCTGAACTCGTACCCATATCGGTGCTCAATACTAATCCTAAAATATGCA
Source organism: Solanum rostratum (assembly GCA_029948455.1). Taxonomy (NCBI): domain Eukaryota; kingdom Viridiplantae; phylum Streptophyta; class Magnoliopsida; order Solanales; family Solanaceae; genus Solanum; species Solanum rostratum. Next base: position 5,986,551 of record CM057053.1, on the reverse strand, counting down.
CTGTGCTCAATAACTGTAAGAATGTCCCACGTTAGGGGAAAAACTGGAGATCTGCTGCTTGGAGCCTTGGCTCAAGATATTTTCTTTAAATTAGCTTTTCTTTCTCAAAACTGATAATGCTTTCTTATAACTGGTAATGCTTTCTTTAAAGAAAGAAAGTATTCATGTTCTTTACTGATAAAATAATGCATTTGAACTGTCAAGTTTTCTCAAACTCTGAAATTTATACATGATGAATAGTAATGCAAAATATCTTAACTGCGGCTCTTTCAAAACTGACATACTATGCTCAAAAGATAGTGTAGTAAATAGATTACTTGTATAACTCATGCTAAGGTACTTCTTTAATCAACTCATACTTTGGACTGAATGACTTTTTATGAAATCCTAATAACGTGCAAAGCATAGATGACACCAACATGAGTGACATGTACCCCTCAAGACCATTCACAAGGAGTTAAGCAAAAGATCTCCAAGACCTACAAGCAATGTTCATAAAAAACGAAGCATTAAAGGAGCTTAAGGGTCACAAAAGAAAGGTTTGGAATGTGTGGAAGGTCTATCAAGGTGAGAAGAAGGAAGAAAAGAGGTTGTATGTGCAAATGGCTATGACTTAAATTCAAGGATTTGAAAAGAAGGCAACCAAACAAGGCCCTTACTCATTAAGGGTAAAATTGTAAAGAAAATATCTTTTTTTATTTACTTAGTATAAATAGCCATATTTTATCACTTGGAACTTAGACTATGTTGAATATTGAATCTCAAAATTGTAGTATCTTAGTGAGTAGTTAGTGATTAATTAGGGTGAATTCTTAGAATTGTTAGTTGACTTATTTTCTTAATTAATTAAAGTGTTATCCATTTGTGGTTCTTGGTTTCCTTTAATTTTTCTTGCTAGGGTTTTATTTAGGTTGTTGAAATCAATTGGGAGGTGAGGGTTTTAGTCCCTCGTTACCCATAATTTCAATAGTTTGAATTCAATCCACATATCCTTTTATTTTGTTCTCTTTTCCCTTTCTTTCTTGTTTGATCCTTATCAATTCCATAGAGTCATAATCATATAAATATAATGTCTTATCAGTTAAATCTTAACTTGATATTAGGGTAATAGTAAAACATAATAGGGAAAATAATTCTTGAACTAGTTAGGGTTCTTGTAACTGTAGTAATAATTCAAGAATTAAAAAGGATGTACTCAATACTGAAGTTCTTAGCATGACAATAATAAAATAACAACGATTTCATGATAAGGTTCTAGAATTTCTCCATAAAATCATAGGAATGAAATTGACTTGAATTTTGACTAGAATACTTCATAAAGAATATAAATTAGGTACGAAAATAGAATTTTTAGCCTTACATATCTGGAAGAACTAGATTTCTTAAAGAACTTTGAAGAATTCACTAGCTTCTCTTGAAACCCTAGCTTTTCTTCTCTTGAAAACTACATTCTAGGTTTGGAGAGTGTTTTGAGCGAAAAGAAATTAAAGAATCACGTTTGGGGATTTATTTAGGTTAAAAACTGACAAGTATAGGCTTAAAGGATGAGAAAAGATGAAAATATCCATCTTTAAAATCGTTGATTGGGTCGTCTACAAGACCCTCTATGGTCTGTAGGGACTCTTCCGTAAACTTTTGGACAATTTTTTGCGTCTCCAGATCACTTTCACGAGCTCATTTTATGGTCCGTCGAAGGTTGTATGACCCGTAGATTGATCCGTAAAGTCTGGGACCAAAAATTGAAGTTTCAGGACCTTTTCTGACAATTTAGTAGACGGGCCGTACTTTTTTATACGACCCGTAAAAGGGTTTCATATTGCACCTCTGCTCTGGCAGTCCTTGGTAAACCGGCCATAGCTTTTGACTCCAAACTCCAAATGAGGTGAAATCAGTTGCGTTGGAAAGTTAATTAAAAGGGTTTTCATTTGGTAGGTCATAGGCCACCTAATTATTTTTGTACTAATAGTTATGGTCATTTAAAGTTGATCCTTATATAATCCAAAGTGAAAAACTTAACCCGCAAGTAGGTTTTGAACTTGACTAATTATTGGAGGTCTCCTATGAACCTAATCCACTTCTAATACACTTCACACATATAGGAATTAGCCTTAAAATATAGGGACAAGTAAGGCATCATTAGGTGCAAGCTTATATACTTACGACGAAAAATTTCGGATCCTATGAATAGAGTTGTGGGATGTTACATATTGATAATGATTTTTTATCAATCGTATACGCTTTTTGTTGAAATTCTTGGCAATCAGTATTCGGAAGAAAGATAGTATGAATTCTATACCGTCTAACTTTTTCTTTCTATTTTTCTAGCAAAGTATTGTTTATGATTGAAGATGAAATTTCTTTTTTGATTTTGCCTCGATATGGTCCATTTAACAAAGAATCGAACATTTTAGGCATGTATTCTTTGTAAGTATCATCATTACACAATCTAGTCCGTGTTTCAAGTATATCCAGTGAAAGAGATTCCCTTGTCTAGAATTTCAAATCGATTTAAAAAAAATTCAAGTTGATTCAAATTATTTTAATATTTTATTACTTATTTATTTTGGTTAGGCGTACAATTTTTTTGAAATCTCTGATAGAAAGAAATTTCACTAACAAAAAAGCCTTTAATGCTACCTAATGCCCCTTCTTTAAATATTTTTATGAATACGCTTTTATGATGTCAAACTGCATTTTTTCAAAAATTTTATATAAACTAAAAAATTCTTCATCCCCAAATCAGCCTTTTCTGTAGGTTCTTTTCTCAAAGAATAAAGAATGGGAGGAGAAAATTCTTGGATATGTAACTATATATTTTGCAGAATACCGTTTCTGCCAAGGTTGTATGCCATTTTTCAACCTACTCAAGTTTAACTCATTTGGAACGTTTAGAGTCTCGAACCATGGAGCACACAGATCACCAAAATACATAGTTTCTCCTCCAAAAATGACTTCTCCAATTGGGAAACACATTAGATATTTACCTAAACCAGCAGGTCCTTGAACGGATCCCACATTAGCCCCAAGACGTGGGTCTCTAACTAGAAAAGTAAATGCTTGAGCTTAAGAAGCTTCTGGTCTGGTAGGTCCATAAAATTCACATCCCTTTTGCGAATGAAAAAAATGTACCTACCACCTTTTTGAATTCCTATCTGAATCAAATTTAAAATTTGATTAATTTATTAAAATCGATAAAATTAGAAGTTCATAAAGAAATTAAGTCTATATGCCATGTTCATATTATTGGCATTATTATTACTGATAAAAGAAATTCATATCTGGAAAATAGAGAAAGAAAAAAATTTATTTATGATAAAAAAAATTCTGTCATTTCTCAAGAAAAAAAGAAAGAATCTGTTGAATATCAAGAATTCAATTTCACCAATAAGATACTGAGTTTTTTTTTACATTTAGAATTGCACAAAGAGACAATCATTCGTATGATAGTTTTCAGAATTTTTAAAACTCTGTATCAAATCAAAATCAAGCAATCAAATCCAAACCGAGGGAATAATTCAATTACTCTAAATTAATTATTTACCATGGCTTTGAACAATGCAGTAAAATATGTACTTAATTTATTATGCTTGTCGTCATGTGATACTGTCAATTTTTATAGTTTACTTCTTTCAAGTTTCATCATCAACATTATTGTAAACTTCATTCATCACACACAAACACCCAACCCCCCAAATCTCATAATTATGACTGATCCTGCACTTTTTTTTTAGTCTGATGGTTGTTGGATGGTGGTGCTATGGTGATTTTTGAATGCTGGATGACAATGTACTTGGTGGATTTTGAAAGGAGGATATAGTTGTGTGTTTATATAATTATATATATTTCATGTATATTCTCACATGTCATATATCTATGTGTATTTGGGTGATATACAATTATTTGCATTATATATATATATAGACACGATATACATTATTTCACTAGGAAAATAAGTTTCACAAGTGATGTAGCACATTAATTGCATTATTTCCACCCTCTAACACACCTCATCTTAATCTCTACCCCATAGCCCCAATCACCAACCAATCCACCACCCCACACTCGTACTCCTGTCTCACCTTTCATAGTATTTATGTAGATTACAGATAGATGATTTTAAGATTCATGATATTATTTTTTTGCTTACTTATCGAACACAAGAAAATAAGCAAGAAATTATTTATTGCGAAAAAAAATTTCCTCACTAAAGTCTGTCTATGAGGACAACAATATATAGGAAAATTAAATGTATGTAAAGATAAGAAGAAATGTACTTTGTAGTGAAAGCAAAGCAAACTTTTTCAACGCATGCAATATTTTCTCTTTTCCTTGGAATTGTCTTAATCTTACAAGCTAAACTTATCTTTCTCTTTTAGTGTTACCATTTTTAGATAGTATTGATTGTCAAATTTATTAATTTTTTTGGTCATAACTTATTTTGTTTTAATAACGTTGACTATTACAAATCTTCATTGTCTTAGGTATATAATCATATGTATTTTTTCAACAAAAGAATAAATAGTAAAAGGTGCTAATTTAGGCTCCAAACTATGTAAAGGAACTTATCAAAGAGGTTCTCTTTTTGGGTTCTTTATTGACATAGACTTAATAAAATTCAATCTTAGTTTCTTGTATGTTTGTAATTATCTTTTTTTGTTTTCACTTTGTTTGTTGCATTCTTTTTTCTTTCAAGTTTTTGCATCAATTATTTTTATTTTGGGGTGATTTTTAATTTTTGCGCCTTAAATTTAAGGTCTTTAATATTTGTCTCTATTTTTCATTTCTTAAAAATTTGTGGGACAGTGTATCTTTAACTATGTCCTAAATTTGTTGAGCACAACTAATCCCACAGACAACTTGTTAGAGTATGTTTTGCCTTAAGGCATAATTTCTAATTCGTAGGGCAAAGTTTTTATAGAATTTTTGCCATAGAGCATAACTTCTGCCACCGAACTTATGCCTTGAAATATAACTTCTATCTCACTTGTCATTGAGCTTAGCTACCTAGTGGCATAACTTTGGCCATGAAACTTTTGTCTTGGGTATAACTTGAGTCACTAAACTTATACGTAGGTCTTAATCTGGTAATTTCTTTTGCCTTTAGGTATAACTTGTCTACTATACTTATGCCTTTGAGCATATCTTTTGTCTTGACTAAATTTTTTTTATCTTGGGGCATCACTTATGCCTTGCGAATTTTCTTTAGCCATGCAATTTTTTCGCTATCTAGGCATTTTTTCGATCATTTTTTCACTTCAAACTTAAAATCATCCAAAATAGAGGCATTCGTGCGAATGGCCCCTTTTTGTTGATGCGAGGCCTTCATTCCAATATCCAAGTGAAAGGTTGAAAGTTTCTTTTATGGACTTTTATCTTTTAAATTTTGAGCTAGCAATACAAATTTCACTAGTTTAGGGCCTATTCACTTTAGTTTTCAAAATTACCTTTCATACCATATTTACTTCTTTAGATACATGCCTTTGCCGCACTCAAATACATGTATTTCAAATAGATGTGATTCAAGTTAGGTATAATTTATTCTAGATACATTATATCCAAGCGTTATTTGTATATATCTAGGATACACCAATTCTCTCACTCTCCTTTCTCCCATCTCGCTTGCCTCTCTCCTATCTTGCTTGCCTTTTTCCTCTCTCCCGCTCTCGCTCTCCTTTCCGCTTATTTATCTATATTTCAGAATATAACTGAATTGTATATAGTATCTTAAACACATATATCTAGTTTGGGTTCACATGCAACTAAGATACGCCGTCTCTCTCGCTCCCCTTTATCCTATCTCACTTGCCTCATTGTTCTCACCTTTGCCTCTATCCCGATTTATTTATATTTTAGAGTGTATCTAGTATCAAAGATGTTTTTAGTGTAATTTTTAGAAATCCCATCCAGGTTTTTAAAAATATCCAAAAATCCCGACTCTTTCCCTAATTACAAAAAATGCCGACTTTTTATTCGTTTTTGATACCTGGAGGCGTCATTGCGCTTAATAAGGAAAAAAATTTTCTGCCAACTATGTAGATCCCTTAATATGGTAACTGTAAGAGAGAGAATATTAAAATAAAAAATAAATTATTAAAATAAAAAATAAATTTAAAAACGGCTCTAAAAATGGAAAAAATTATAATTTAAATAGTGATTGACATTAATTAGACTTCTATACAAAAAAAATTGTACTAATTATATCTTTTAATAAAAATATAGATTCTTTAATATAAAAAATAAATGGATAATGATAAAGAAAATTGACATATTCATTATGTATTATTTTATACAAAATTGATGAAGAAAGCTCCCCTCTATTTTTCTCAAATTTCTATCTTGATATAGCACGTAGCATTTAAATTTAATGAAGCATTTAATGAAGTATCAATCTTACTTAGGTATCCACATCAACTTTCAAAACCCCCAAGTCAAATAGGTATCAATTTGACAAACTAACCGGTGTGAATATCAAGAAATAAATTACTTTAAGTATCAATCTTACTAAACTTGTTAGGTATCCACATCCACTTTCAGAACCGCAAAAATTGGGTATCAATTTGACAATCCAAACAGAGTACATCTCAAGAAATCAATTACTTACGTATAAAATTTAGTTAATTTGTTAGGTTCCCACATCAACTTTCAAGCACCTAAAAATTAGGTATCAAATTGACCCAGTGTATAATATCAAGAAGTCAAATACTTATGGATCAAATTTACTTAATTTGTTAGGTATCCACATCAACTTTCAAAACCCCCAAGAATTAGGTATCAAAATGACAAACAAAAGCAGTGTAAATATGCGTCAGTAATACATTCTTACCGTTGTGGTGGTCGACATTGGCAATGTCGACTTCTTCACCACCTTCGAACACTTCTTGTGTAAGGCCAAGACTAAACGAAGGTATGGGTTTCATTGTTGATTGAAAGAAAATCTAAAGAAATTTCTAATAATGGGGGTCAAGATGGAGATAATGGGATTGAAAACTAAAAAAAGAGAGTGAAGGAGAAAGAAATTGAAAACTGAAAAAAGAGAGAAGAAGAATGAAAACTGAAAAAAAGGAAATTTAAATCTTCCTATGGAAACTGTAAGAGAGAGAAAATATTTTTTTAAAAAAAATTCAAAAAGGGCTTAAAAATGAAAAAATTAAAATTTAAAAAAATGAGAGAAAATGATTTAAAAAAAATAAAAAAACTGCTTTAAAAAAGGAAAATGTTTAATTTGAAAAGTGCTTAACATTAATTAGACATCTACACCTAATAAAAATTCCATTTATAACTCTTAATAAAAGAATATATTTTTTAAGTATCAAAAATAAGTTGAAAAAATTTAAAAGATGGGATTTACGTAATTTTTAAAAAATATTGGGATAGTTTAATATTTGGAAAAAAAAGGTTGTGTAATTTCATAATTTTTACATGTTTTTATCAAATATCTTTGATGTGTATATCGCTTGAAATTTGTAGGAGTGGTATATTTGACTTAAAATCTAGTATAAAATTATTCATCCGTGAAGCAATATGTAATTATTTAAAATTATAGAATGGATTAATATTATGATAGAAATATTCATGAAACTAAATAATTTTCCTTAAATTCTTGTTTGGATAAATTGAAGACCGGCCCAAAAGTATGCCCACTTATGTAGTTGATCGTATCTATAGATCTAATCAGCCCAAAGTCCACTTTCTTTGAGGTCTCTATAATTCCATTAGAATTTCACTATATATCTCTTGCGTACGGAAAAAAAATACTAAGGTATGAATATAACGAGACAATCAACATCGACTAGTGACAATCCATCCACTAGTTTGTTTTAGTCTTTTGCTTTTGCTTACGAGAAAAATTAATGCACAATCGATTGATCAGAGATTTATGACAATCTTTTTGGTAAATATTACTTTTAGGGACAAGAATTAAACTTTTTAGGACCATTTTTCTTGTAATGGCTCTCCAATAAACTCTGTATTACCTCATGAATAATTGAGGATTAAAACTTCCCTTTTAGACCTTTTCAACTAAGTTAGTACATAGAATTGGAAAATATAGTGTTAATAAATTGACCAATTCTTTATGCTTACCTTTCCAATGATAAATGTAAGACAACTCTTTTTTCTTAAAAAAAAGTCCAATTCAAAGATTAAGCGTCAAATGGGGAAACATTACTTCATCATACTCCCTTCCTTCGTTTTTACTTATCTATTATATTAATGACTCGTTTAGATATGCAATATGAAATCAGATTGATATGAAGTTGAAATTTTATTTGGACATGCAATTTGAAATTCCTTAAGTTGTATTTTTTTTATAAATATAGAAATCCTACAAGTTGTGAAAACTATCAAAATTGCCTCAATTCAATGGCAAATCATAGTTCATACACAAGATATTTGAATATTATAAGGTATGCATTGATAAATCACACATCCTTATACTCTTTCTATAAATAAATATTTTCGATTCTAAAAAACCTTTTAAATAAATATAGTTTTATAAAAAATCACACTATTTAATAATAAATTATTGGGGAGAATCTTAATAGCTCAGTTGGTTTATGTGACATCATTTTTTTTAATTCGTCCCAAAAAGAATATTACCTTACCATAGAAGTAATCTTCATTTACCATTAATGAAATCATATAAATATCTAAAAATTATTTTGGACCACAAATCTTAAAAATAAGATATCTTATAAAATTAAACGATATCACATAAAATAAGACGGAATAGTAAAATAATGGAGGACTTGTTCATGCCCCACCACAATAGAAATTCATTTAACTTGGAGGAAACAAAAAGAAGGCGTACACTCGTGGCCTTTAAGTTGAGTGATGACATACACCAAAAACAAAAGATCACTAAAAATAATAATAATAATAGGAATAATAATAATAATTAAAAAAAACGCACTAATTAATTCTTAAAATTGATTAAAAATAAAACCTATAATCAAACTGCGATACCAAGTGGACACCACTAATAGTCCATAGGGAATATCAAAGTGGACATGAAACTGAATTATATAAGTGTGTATTAAAAGTAATTAACAATTCCAAGTTTAAATTTCTAAAATAACAATTAAAATTTTACACTAAGACGATAATTAAGATAGGTTGGAGAAAATATATTACACTGACATTTTTCTTAATGAGAATTTAGAGGTATGAAATCCTCTAGGTTGATAATTTTTAATTAATTATTAAGTTGATGAGCACCAAGAAACGAAGAGTTCATTTAAAAAGGATATTTTGCATCTCACCTAAATTGTCACGTAGAATATGTGTCTCAATTTATTTAATTTTATACAAGTTTAAATATCTATTTATGAACAATCAAAGCTGAAGGGTTTGGATGATAGATGGGGGCGAGTTAAAGGGCACATTTATATATTAATCCTTTTATTTATAGTTTCTTAAAGAGTATATCAAGTTAAAACATAAACGAATAAATATAATGAAGGAAGTATTATTTGTTAGGACTGAAATTAATAAAGTGTCATGCGAAAGTTAGCAAAGCAAACATCGAAAGACCATGAGTAAGAAGGCAAACAAGGAATATACCAAAAGAGACGTAGTAAATTTAACATGATTTGGTCAACTGACCTATATTCACTTGAACATTTGGGTAATCCACTATATATATATATATATATATATATATGAGAATACACAATATCGAGACAAATAACCTTACAAATTCACTCAAAATAAAAAAAGGTTTACTCAAATGGTAACGTAACATTTATGTCTCACCTTTTCTCCCCCTACACAAAACGCTCAAAACCCCTAAAATTCCATTGTGAATGAACCTCTCTTATAGAAATATTTCTTACAAGAAAAAAGATTAGCCAAATATGGAGAATTATGATTTCTTTTTAGAAAAATGAAAGCCCACTTATACTAGAAAAATCGGGACAAACATCCAACATTATTAAGGAAAAGTAAGTCCCAATCTCCGGTCTCCACATGTTAAGATAGCTATGTTCCATTCTATGTGACATCATTTCTTTTTTAATCCATTCCAAAAAGAAAGTCAGCTAACTACAATTAAAAACAATTTAACTTAAAAAATTTTCTTTCACCCTTAATGAAATGAAGCTTAGTCACATAAATATCTAATAATTATTTCAGACCACAAATTTTTTTAAACACCGTATCAAATCAAAAAGTTTCACATAAAACGTGACCGAGGGAGTAAAGTGTAGTAGTCTAATTGAATTTTTTGACCAATAGAAGTCAATGAGTATGGGCTCTAGTTCATTATTGTCTTCACAAAAGTTTCAACTCTTCAACAACTTAGGGAAAAAAAATTGCAATTTTTATGTTATAATGTATGTCACATGTCTAGTAGAACAATTAATTGAAAAACTAGACATGTGGTAACAACTTATCCACCTAATAATCCATGGTAGCTCATCAAACACAACCTCAAAGTATAATATCATTGAAAATTGTAATAACAACCTAACTCACTTATGTCAATAACTAATGCAAGAGAGACTTTTATAGTTTTGTTATTTTGTAGTCCAAGCACACACAAAGTTAAATATATAATTCATTTATTTATTCTGTCAAAAATACACTTTTTGACTATATGACTAAGGGTAAATATTGAAATTAAAAAATTTACTATTTAAATTGTACGTGATATTTTTTAACTGGTTAATTTTAACTCCGACCTCAATTACATAAATTTATCCATTAGATTTTTTAACTTATCCAACCCAAGCTTTTACTAGACTTTTTTTTTAATAACAACAACAATAACATACCCAATTGAATCCCACAAGTAGGATTTAGGGAGGGTAGAATGTATGCAGACCTTACCACTACCTCGTACATAGAAGTAGAGAGGTTGTTTCCTGGGAACCCTCGACTCAACAACCCATAAGCAGAATAAACTAGATATGGCAAAGGGAAGGAAAGGGAACAAAAGGAGAAATAGAAATAAAAAGAGCGACTATTTACGAAAAACACATGTCAATATGTAAATACGATAAATTCAACACTCATACGATAAATAGTGACATCAATCACGCCTACCCTGCTACCTCACTAAACCTCGAGGTCACCCATCCACCTAATCCTACCAACTAATTAGCCTGCTACTCTAATTCGCAACCTCCACTCCTTTCTATCTAAGGTCATGTCCTCGGTGAGATCCAGATTTGCTATATCTTGTCTAATCACCTCCCCCTAATACTTCTTCGTCTACCTCTACCTCTCTGTATAGCTCCCAAAACTAACCTCTCGCATTGCCTAACAGGCGCATCGGTACTCCATCTCTACACATATCCAAACCATCGCAGTCTCGCTTCCCTCATCTTATCAGCCTTCGGTGTCACCTCCAACTTCTCCCGAATGATCTCATTCTTAATTTTATCCCTCCTTGTGTGACCACACATCCATCTCAACATCCTCATCTCTGCGACATGCATCTTCTGAACATGTGCATTCTTTATTGGCCAACATGCCACCCCATACAACAAAGATGGTCTAACCATCATTCTGTAAAACTTACCTTTGAGTTTAGGTGGTATCTTCTTGTCACACAATACTCCCGAGGCAAGCCTCCATTTAGTCCAAGGTGCCCCAATACGATGTGTGACATCATCGTCGATATCACCATTACTTTGGATGATGGACCCCAGATCATCGTCAAATCCAAACGTTGATTTGTGTAAAATAATAATAGAATAATTAGAAATCAACCTATAGAGGTAGGGAAAAAAATTCTCCTTTTTGAAATTCTTTTTATAAATCTCCCAAGGTTGATTTTGGGCGCTAAAAAAATCAATTTCCAAAAACAAGATTATATATATAAAAAAAGGTCGATCTTTTTCAATAGGCATAATACGTAAATTAACCTTTTAACTTGGCTTTAAATTACAAGTTGGAACTCTAACTTTCAAAATGGACAAATAGACACTTCTACTAGCCCATTTTTAATCATTTAAGCACAGTCATACTAGTTGGCAAATCGTGTGCACTACACGAAATTAAAGCGTGTGAGCTCCTTTTTTAGGCCCAAAATGGTATAAGAAAGGTTGAAATGACTATTTTACCCTTAATAACTATCCTTTATTTATATATCATTATTTTTCAAACCAAAATACCATTTTTTTCTTCTTCTTCTTTCTAATACTAATCTTCAAGAATTTTTTTTCTAGTTTTTGACATGAAAATATTTCATAATTTGAAATATTTGTTAAAAATAAATATTTAAATTCTTTTTGGGGAGGTGGAGGTAGGGGTAAGGAGGAGTAAAAAAAATAAAATTTTCAAAATTTGAATTTTTTTAATTTTTTTTTTTTTTGTATGGGGGGTAGGAGGTGGGCTAGGTGCGTGGGAGGGGGATGGGGGGCCGAGGTGGAGTAAAAAATTAAAAAAATTAAATTTTTTATAAAAATAAATTTTTAATTTTTTTTTTGTATGGGGGTGGGGAGTTGGGCTGGGGCAGGGGGTAGGGGGTGGGGGGAGGGGAGTCTGAGGTGGAGTAAAAAAAAATGAAAATTTATAAAATTTGAATTTTTTGTAAATTAAAATTTTAAATTTTTTTGTATAGAAGTGGGTGTGGGACCCGAGGTGGAGTAAAAAAAAATAAAATTTACAAAGTTCGTATTTTTTGCAAATTAAATTTTTAATTTTTTTGTATGGAAGTGGGGGTGGGGGCCCGAGATGGAGTAAAAACATTAAAATTTTCAAAATTTGAATTTTTTGTAAAAATAAATTTTTAATTTTTTTGTATTGGGTGTGGGGGGGAGGGGGATGAGGGTCTGAGGTGGAGTAAAAAATTAAATTTTATAAAATTTGAATATTTTAAAAAATAAATTTATTTAGGCCAATCACAAATGTTTCTTTTATTTTTTTTAAAAAAAATTATAAATAGGTGGAATAATTTTAATGGTGTGGCATCGTGGGATCGGACATAAAATACACGTTATCGAGGTTGTATGTCACATGTTTTGGTTGCTGGACGGTTGGCTTAAATGATTAAAAACGGGTTAATTGAAATGTCTGTTTGTGTATTTTAAAAGTTGGAGTTCCAACTTGTAATTTGAAGCCAAATTAAAGGGCTAATTTATGTATTATGCTTTTTTAAAAAGACCAATCTGTGGAGGTGATATTTTGCATTCGTTAGGAAATTGATCCCTGAAGGTCGATTTTCATTTTTCCGATTTTGATACTAAACAACAGATAAAGAGTAGGAGCGGTTCAAACACATTAGTGGCATGAAGGCCTTAAACTTAAAAAATAAATCAATATATTTTCTTACGAATTTAATTCTTCTATCTCTTTGAGATGCAGAATTATATAAAAAAAAAACTATAATTGATTTCTTTCAATAATTCTTTTCACTTGATCATATAATCATACTTTAGATGTGTCAAACTTATTCTAATAATTTTTTCTTTTTATATGAAATAAATAATCTTTACCGTAAAAAGTACTTACTTACTATTTTTTTTTTTCTAATTACCTAATTACACTTCTTTATTTATTATATTTTCCATTTTTTCCAACTCATTCCCAAAAATTTCTAAATCCCTTCTTTCCATCTGGATACATTAATTTAGTAATCCGAATACATTAATTCTGATTCTTGAATTATCTCTGTGTTTAATATATCATGCTTTAAATGTTACCTATTGATACTTAAAAATCCTAACTTTTTTTAATCTAAAATTGAATTAATGTATTTGAATTACTGAATTAATATATCCAGATTACCATTTTTTAAAGAATTTCGTAAATTGAAAAAGGATAGAGAAAAATGATAATTAACTCTTTAAAAATTGAGGCCCCTCAAATTTGAGGATCTAAGGCACTTGTCTTTTTTCTAACACGATCAAACCGCCCTCATAACCTCTTTTTAGATTGGTGTTGAGGGAAGTTTCCAATCGAACAATTTCAATCAATTTCTTATTTTACTACTTTTTTTAGTAGTGATTTTATGTTCTTTAGTCAGGTTACTGTTTTGGTCGAGCAAGTCAAAAAATTAATCATGGGGTATAAATTAGCCAAAAATATAATTTGATAATATTTTTGGCAAAATAGATGGATAAAAAAAGGATATGTTTAGACATTTTGCGCCCTTTTCTGTTTTAAAAGAAGGGGGGCAAGAAACATGAGACACATCTGAGTTTTGGCAAGATTACTAGAAGTTCCAAAATTTTCCCACAATTTGGTACAAGAAGCTGATGATTAGTAGATATACATTAATAAACATACAACAAGTTAATCAAGAGGAAGTAGAAATCCACTGATCTCCTTGAATGAAATTTTGTATAGAGTATGAGTTAACATGTTCAGCTGGGATTTGGCTACTCCATGACACTCTTCCTGCTGTATTACCTCCGGGACCACTATTTCTATATTCTCCGTAGTAAAGAGTCTTCAACGCGAAATCACCGCTCCAAGGCAACCATCCGGCAGGTGAAATAAGAGCCTCCAAGGTACAATCTAGGAAGACGGTCCGAGAATACTCCTTCCATGGTCTTCCCAGGAAATTTTTGTGCACCTTGGGCTTATTGTAGTACAAGGCCATGTATTCGTCAGTTCCATTGATCAAACAATTTTGGAAGACGAAACCAGTTGATTGTGCAGGGTCTATCCTGCCATGAGCAGTCACAGCATTCGTCTCTCCCTTTTCAGGACGGAGTTGTCGAGGTGCAACTAGGATGTTACACTCTTGGAAGAAAGAAGCTGAGTTCCCGAAAATGAAGTCTACATTGCCTTGGATACGGCAGGACTTGTAGTATTGGCGCAAAGCATGGGCGTACAGCGTGTCTTGATTGCCAATGAATTCACAATTCTCAACAACGGAGAGATCACTGTCGGATCGGAATGCTACGGCTTGGTGAGCATCCGGACCTGCTGTGTTTTGGAAGGTGATACCACTGGCCATGAATCCATCACCAACAACTCCTGTTTCAGAAATACTAAAACATTAGAATAACTCAAAACCACAAAAGATTTTGCATTTCTGGCAGACCCCTCTGATCCAGAGACGGATCAAAGCGGGTTCAATGGGCTCATTTGGAACCATTGCTTTCGCGACTC
The DNA here is from genome assembly GCA_029948455.1 of Solanum rostratum. Taxonomy (NCBI): domain Eukaryota; kingdom Viridiplantae; phylum Streptophyta; class Magnoliopsida; order Solanales; family Solanaceae; genus Solanum; species Solanum rostratum. Next base: position 5,971,488 of record CM057053.1, on the reverse strand, counting down.
CATCCATAAATCCACATGCTACTATAAATTCTAACTTTGCGTTTGCTATCGAGCAAGGGCTAAATCTTCCCCTTTTCACACTAACCACATAAAGTAATGCTAATAGAAAAATCAAGACCAAATTTTGACGGGTATTTCACAAGTCCATTTCAAAACATGTGAGCTTTAAATGCAGACACAACAAAACAATAACAGGGGGCAGACACATTAGGTTCTTAGAATTGACAACTTCAATACAATTATCATCCAAGAGAAAGTTACTCCCAAAACAACACAAAAGAACAAAATTGATCATCCTTAAAACAACAACAAAGCCAACGTAATTCCACAAGTTGACTTTGTACGCGGACCTTACACCTACCTTGCCAAAGGTAAAAGATACTGTTTCCAAAAAGACCATCTACTCAAACATAGCATATCAAGGCATGTTTTAATCAAATAATTCAATTAAATTAACTTCAGCATTGCATTATGATTTGATAAATCACTTACCAACAGTTGCAGTCTCATAAGTAGTTACGCCCATAAGACCGACATTCAACGAACCCGTAATGACAGTTTTGCCCATTCCATCACCCAAAAATACCACATTCTTCTTCTCCAATGGCACCCGAACTTTCTCCTCATACAACCCGGATTTGATCCATATCACAAACTTCCGGGTTTGCTGGTTCTCAGGTGCAGCATTCACCGCCTCCTGCACCGTCTTATAGTCACATCCTCCTTCCTTACACACTGTTACATCCGGTTTCAACCCGGAAGGCACCCCACCCTTTACCTGATCCGACCCGCCTGAACCCGAACCTTCCCAGAACCCGTCTCGTTCTGTCTTGGGTACGGTCCATGACCCGGTATTCTCCCCGTGAACATCGTAGTTCACCAGCATCCCCAATGCGTTGCTGCTGTAACCGATCAAGGAGTTTAAAAACGACATCGTGTTGGATACCTGTGAGGTGCCATTAACGTACTTCAAAGCGGACCAGCAGTCGTACTGGTACACCATCACGGCGCTCATCCATGCACGAGCGTCCTTAATCTCGCCACGTGTCAGCGCCTGACCCGTTAACCCGACCCGATAATCCGCGTACCCGAGCACCTCCATACACACCTTCCCCGCGTCCGTACGGTTCTGATTCCCTTTGGACGCATCTATGATTGCCTGCACCATCTCTTTCGCCTTATCGTTGTTCTGCGCAGAAACTTTAACGGCGGATTGGATGATTAACGGCGTCGTCGGGTCAGCCGGTACGTTGCCGGAATCCTTCAATACAGACTCACACGTTGGTGGGTCCCGCGATGCCTTGCAAGCCCCTTGGATCTGAGCTGCAATCGCCGAGGGCGAGGATGAAACCGGTGAATGATGGCGAGCGGCGGAGGAAATTGAGAAGAAAAGAATTAGGGAGAAAAGTGTAAGTAGGAAAAAAGAAGCCATTGATATGAAAAGAAGCTTGAATTTTCGGAATATAGTGGGTTTTACAGGCTTTCTGATGTGCATGGTGGGTACCCTTTTATACAAAATTGTGGCTGTAAATAATCACAAAAAAACTGTATAATTTCAAGATAATTCACTGTACAGTGTGGAAAAAGGGGGAAAAAAAAGAATGGGATTTGGTGAGTAATGACGAAAAGGAGTGCTTCACGGGAGTGACTAGTGAAAAGTGACAGCAATGGTGGAATGAAGAAGAAAATGAGCAGAGTAGGAATTGGGAAAAGCACTTTGATTTGAATAGTGGTAGTGTCAGTTAATTGAATTTAGGGATCTACCAAAATGTGTTTTTTTTTAATCAACTTTATTTTTTTGTGTTAATTAGAGAAATGCCTTTGATTTTATATTAATTTAGGGAGTTGATAAAATGTTTTCGATTAAATAATTTGAAAAAAATATATTTTATATGATAAAATAAAATTCCTAAAAAATAGTATAAGCAAAAATAAGTTCGACTAGTGATAATCTTAGATAGAAAGGAGTGAAGGTCGCGTATTAAGGTAGAATGTTAGACTAGTAGGGATAAAATGATGTCTGACTTTGTGATATAATATGTTAGGAGGATTAGTCATGTCTTTATATCTTATTTGTCATTACTCATCTTATATTTGTTACTTTTATTGTATTTACATACTATTCATTTGCTTTTCATTTTAGTCGTTTTCTTTTTCATGTCTGATATCTTCTGCTTATGGGGCTTAATATGTTTGAGACGAGGGTTTTTCGATAACAGTCTCTCTATCTCTATGAGACAATGATAAGATTTGTGTATATTTTACCCTTCCCCACTTTATTTGTGAAATTTCACTGTAAATATAGTTGTTATATGATTTATATCCTTTTATGTGATTACTTTTGTATTCCATGAGATAATGATAAAATTTACGTATATTTTACTTGTGTTATATGATTTCACGCATATATTCATTTTGCAATTGTCTAACCGTTCACGTGATTACTTTTGTACTGTTTGGAGATTTTTTTTATTTTGCCTCAATTCACACAATTTTTATTTGATAGTAGATTTAAAGATGGAATTAAAAAATATATATATACTATTTTTTTAAAGTTATGATAGGTTGTGCTTAGAAATGATTAAATGAGACATATCTCACTTATTACACAAGCTTAATTTTGGATTTATTTGTTTATTTTTCTTTTTTTTAAAAGAGGTGACTTTCTATAATAATTGTCCTTAATCAAATGAGTTTATGAGATAAAACTTGTCAATGAAGTGTCTCATGGTTTTGAAAATATCCAAACTTATTATATATGTCAAACTTGCGTAAAGTGTAAAGTTTTCTTTTTTTAAATGATTCATTTTATAGTGTATTTTTCAATTAAAAAGTAAGTACATCGATAATAAAATGGAGGATTAGTATCCTACTTCATCGAATCAGACACAAAAACAAATGCTCTAGCAAGACAATGAGTGACCTGATTCACTTATTTCTTAATAGCCGACAAGGATTTGGGCTTTTCGCTTGTAAATTAAAATTTTAACTTAAAAGGATTGATGTTTTTATAATTTTAATGATACAATGAAATATTTTTAATTATGGTCAACTTCATGGAAGGTTCATGCTCATAACTCTTTTTTTTTTTTTTGGAAAAATAAAATCATATTGTACAAAATTCTTGAGAGAAATTGAATTAATTTGACTTGTAGATCTTGACAATGCATGTTACATTCGTAGAAGGTGAAGATAGAGTAAGCTAGCAAGAAAGTAGTTGACTTATTTTGGTCAAGTAAATTAATGATGATGATTCATTTTATATTTATTCAATATTTTAAAAGGTATTTTCTGATTCACCCTGAACGTACGAGACACTTGATAAATAACTTCGACATGCATCCATGACTCTTATTTAGTCAAGCTATGCTTCAAGAATTAACTAAAATATGTCAACGATCAACAACAATAATAATATACTCAGTAGAATTTCACAAGTGGGATTTGGAGATGATAGAATGTACACAAGTCTTACCACTACCTCATAAAATCAGAGAGGTTGTTTCCTGAGAACAAAGTATGTGAACGATCAACGATAAAAATTCTTTCGATAATATGTACGCAAATCACATGTATATTAGTACTTGACTTTCAAAATTCTTTAACTAGCAATTTGAGGAACAATGCAATTCAATTTCTAACTATAATATAGTAGTATCAAATAAAGTTACCTATTAAGTGTTTTATATTGAATTGTTGATGGAAGAAATCAAATTGTTTATCTATTAATTGTTTTAAGTTACTCTTAGCTACCAACTTACTCTATAATGTATCAATGTTGTATAGATATGTATACACATGTATAAATATTATATAAATGGTATATAAATATGTATATATGCTATATAAATAAGTATGTAACATATTGATATTTGTATAGATAGTTATGGCGGTGTATAATTAATATATTGATACTGTATAAATAGTTATTGAGTGTAGATATAATGTAATGATATTATATAAATTATATATATACATGTATAAATATCTTATAAATGGTATATAAATGTGTATATAGTGTAAAAAATAATTATGTAATGTATATGTAATATATTGATATTGTATAAATGTGTATAATCGTGTCTCGAAATATAAACAATTATGTAATGCATCGATATTTATTTGGCTGTCACACATTCTAATCTAATAAATAAAAGAATAAATGAAAAATAATATAAAGAATGCATAAATATTTATTTTTTCACAAACAATGAAATAATTAGAAAAGAATATTTTTTTAAAAAAAATAGCAAAAAAAATAAATAATTAAAAAAATTCTTTAGTATTAACCATGACTAAATAGAGAATGCTCATGACTAATATATTAAATATGATCCTTTTATTTGAATTAAGCTATTTTAAATAATTTTATAAAAATAAATTAAAAAAATTATAATCAAATGTTATGAGATGTCACCTAATGTCATTTTTTCATTTTTCAAAACATAGAGCCGAAAATGGCCTATGAACAGATGGCCCAATCCACTTTGTTCTGTTACTCGGCCCATTTTTATTTATGATAAATTTGTTAAAATTTCGTGGGATGTCCTATTTTGATCTTAGGTTATTTATTTCGTGAATATCTAATATTTAATAATTTTATGTGAAAGAATATATATATTTTTTTTTTGCTTTTTTTTATTTTTGTATTTAGATCTATATGATTGAAATTTTACTTAATTTTAATGTGTTTCACTCATGTGTGCTAACACAAACTTATATGAAAAAATTGAAAAAGTATTAAATCCATGTTTTTTCTTTCTAGGTAATTGTGGTTTGAGCATCAAGACTCAATTCTTGTATTATTTTTTTTCTCAAACTTGTTCAATCATATATTTTTTGTACATAAAAACTATAGAAATATCTTCCTAACTTAGTGACCAAACTAAAATAAATCTAAATTCATCATCAATATAAATCATATTCAATCTTATTTCTATAAAAATAAATAAATAATATATATATATATATATATATATATATATATATATATATATATATATATATATATATATATATATATATATATATATATATATATATATATAACTTTATTTATTCTTCACAATATGGTTATTGGTTTAGAAAAATCATAATGAGAAAGTATATAAACCACATTGACTATTTAAGGTTAAATGAACTTTTATGTCCACAATAAAATTATATGGTTTGCAACTAACTTTACCAAGAAAATTGATCATAAGAAACTTATTCATTATCTTTATCATGATCATCTTATCTTTTTAAATATTTTGTTTGATTGCAGGGCGCTCCTCACATAGCTAGGGAATTCATCCATCAAAAATAGACGGAAGGAGAACAGAATGACAGATGCGCTAGCTAAGGAGGGACTAAAGTTACCAGAATGGAACTCTCTTGTGCACTTGATAGTTCTGCGGTTGTTTGTATCCGGAAAGCTAGAAGTAGACAATGAAGGAACTCTTTTTGTTAAACATACTAAGCCACCTAATATACAAGATGCTAGTAATATGTTTTGTACTATACCCCTCCCCTACCCACATACTAATTAGTAGTCAAACCGCACTAGTCTATTCAGACGTCTTAATATAATTTCTCTCTCTCTATATATATATATACCAAGAAAAAGAATGGGTAATAGCCAAGCAACAAATTGTATCGAATATTTTTCTTAATCATTCGACTTTACTAGGCTCAACTAATTCAGATTTACATTAGATAGATTTATTAAAAGACCGTTCAACCCTTTGTATCAAATTCTTAATTTTACGACTCGAACCTAAAATTTTAATGAAGAGTTACGCAATTTTAAATATCTATGTTGCCTCCAATAATAGTTAAATGGATTTCAAAGGAGGTTATTATATTCTATGTTGCTCGGACTCTTCAAAAGTGTTGGCGGATGTATGTCGGATTCATCAAAAATAGTGTATTCTCGAAAAATCGATACAAATATGACATTAAAAGTGAAAAATCCGTACAACTTAGATTATATTTGACCGTGACTTACTTTTACGTGTTTGTTTTGCAGTAGAACTCCAATGGTAGACAACATTTTCCTCCATTAATTTTTTCTCCCCTTTAATGAGAAGGGCAAAGGTAGGACAGGGTAGAACTTTAAGATATGATCCTCAGAATTTGATATTTTTGATTTAAACTTTATATATATCAAAAAATTATTAAATTTATACTATATTAAAAGCGTGAACTTTTTGTCATTTATTAAAATACTTTGCTTTAGACAAATCGTCTTTTCATTATTTTTCTTAATTTATTATTTTATAAAAGAAATTATTTATTTAGTTTCAAGATTCACTTTTGAATTAGAATTTCTTTATATTTAGAATTCACTCTTGTTTTAGGACAATTCTATATAAATAATTCAAAACATGTACACTAAACTACTATATATGAAAAATAAGAATCCAATTATTAATATTTGAGTTCATTATCCTGTACTCCAAAATTCACAAAGTTACTATGGCCGATAAAGTCTAAGTAATACGTACTTTCTCTGTCTCATATAATTAGTTTTATATTTCACTTCTCGATTGAGAATCAAAATATAAATTTTGATTATCATTTTAAAATATTTTTTTAATCAAATTAACATGAAAAAATTACAATTTGTAATATTTATCGTATAATTATTTTTTATTATGTAAAATCTTGAATTGATCTAATACAATTTAATTTTTAAAAATTAATCAAATAACAAAAATGTGCATTGTTCTATACTATGTCATAAGCAATTATGAAAGAAAAAAATTTATTCATATCGAGTATTTACATCATCAACAATTACACTATCATATGTATAAATATACAATAATAGTACTTACCAATAGTTGGTTATACATATAATCATTCCATTAAATTACCGATGTAAACACTCGATACGAATACGTATTTGCCATTTATGTCTTTGAAAAAAAAAGAAAGATATAAAGTTAGGTGTTAGGACATGGTACCTTCATATATAAACGTGTGCAAGCATTTATTTGTGTTATGTCATTTATTACACAATATCTTTCTCTTGCATTATCAGCCATTTTGCTGAAGCTACTTCTCTATTACATATAGGCATGTGGGTGTAGAGCCAATGACATATTATTTTCTTCAAAAAAAAATATTTAATTAGCAACATATATGTACACTTGCATGTATAGTTAGAATTTTTTATCAGCGCGCGCGTATATATATATATATATATATATATATATACATATATTATGGATGTTGACACCCAATTTTGACCCCCCTTAACGTTTCTTTTTGTTGTATGTTATTCAATTATTTAAGTATTTTAAAAAAAAAAAAAAATTGTACAAGTTTCTATTTTAATTTGTACCCGAAAATTCGTATAATTTTTGCATTCATAATTTACAAAATTATTATTATTATTATTATTATTATTATTATTATTATTTACTCACTTTTGGGCATTTATCCTTTGTGTTATTTTATAAATATTTGCATGAGAATTTTTTTTAAGTTATTAGTTTCTCTTAAATAACACTGATTTATTTTATTTTATAATAAGTATAATTAGTGATTTAATAAAATTTATTACGTAGTAGTTTAGTAACTATTTATATTGTGCTAGAATTTTATTTAGCCCCAAGTATATTTAGATTTCTAAATTTGGTAAAAAAAAACTTTTCATATTAAGAAAAATCCTCCACAATCCTTTTCCTTTCTTGTGAAAATATTATCTCACCCAAAATCACTCCAAATTTTGTCTGTTCCTTCTCTTACCGGATCCTTTTTCAAAAAAAGAAATAAATAAAATCATTCCCCAAATTTTTTCTTTCCTTTATGTTGAATCTTGACCCTAACGTCTTTTTCTCCTCATTCTTTAGGTTCTAACCATTACGTATTTTGCGTTTTATGTGGGATTATTTTCTTTAAATGCCTCTATTTGCATAATTAATATTTATTTGTTTGTTTCACGTATAATCTCGTTCTTTTCTCTTAATTTCGCCAAAGTCTCTTTTTATTCATTCTTTCTGGTGTCTATGAACTACGTCAGACCTGATTCCCGTTTAAGAGGGATACGTAGGCGCTCCTATGGAGTTCGGTCTTACCCTAAATAAAATCTTATTTCCCCTTTTAATCACGGACTGGGGCAGAATTTTTGAGATCCTCTCAAAAATTCTTCTAGAAAAGCATATCCCTTATAGGACAATAGCTGGGGCAGAATTTTTGAGGAATCTCAAAAATTCTCTTAAAGCATTCTCTACAAAAATGCTTATCTAGAAAGGATAAGTATGCATTTTAGAAGTGGTCTCTCCGTGTAATGCAAGAATCAACATTTTCTTACAAACAAGTGAAAGTTAAACTATCTTATTTCCTTTTGTATCGGCCTACTTTTCGCTACTTACTAAAATTGCATTTGGCCTACAAAAATTGCATTACAAAAAATGTTTTGCATGAAATTTCATTTTTGCATTGGCCTACTCAAATTGCATTTTGTTGCACCGGCCTACTTAAAATTGCACAAAATTTGCATGAAATTGAATTTACGTTCGGCCTACCAAAGTTTGCATAAAATTGAATTTGCATTTGCATTTGGCCTACTGAAATTACAAATTTCGTGAAAGTTACATTGCATGTGCTTGATTTTTGCATTATAAGAGCCCGAGATTTGCATTCGCATTGTGCCCGATATTTGCATTATAAATGCATTTACATTCGCATTGTGCCCGATATTTGCATTATAAGAGCCTGAGATTTGCATTCGCATCGTGCCCGATCTTTGCATTATAAATGCCCGAGATCTGCATTCGCATGTGCCTGATATTTGCATTGCATGTGCCCGAGAAAATTGCATTGGCCCGAGAATTTGCATGTGCCCTTTTGGCCCAAAGTTAGACTGCATATGTTTGAAATCATATTTTGATATTGGCCCGAGATTGCATTTGCATTACATTATGCCCACAAACTATATTTTTGCATAATATTGGCCTACGAACTCACATATGATCAAAGCCCCATCTGCATTGGCCCGAAGATACATGGCATATTGTACCCCTAAGGCGTCATGGTCTAAAGGCGTTATTTTCATGGCCTACGGACATCATTTCATGGCCTAGGGATTTAATTTCCGCCCATCATGCCCTTAAGGCGTCATAGTCCAAAGGCATCATCCTCATGGCCTAAGGACATCATTTCATGGCCTAGGGATTCAATTATATTTTATCATGATCCGAAGGTATCATCGTCCAAAGGCATCATCTTTCATGGCCTACGGACATCATTTCATGACCGGAGGATATAATTTATAATTAGCATGGCCCAAGACATCATAGCCTAAGACATCATCCTTATCGTCTTATGGCAAATTTCATGGTCTAAAAGGGAATTGCATCATGTTTACGAATTATTTTTTCATTCAATATGCGCGCTCTAACTATTTTATCTAGTATTATTTTTAGTTACAAGCTGTAGAATCCTGCAATTTGGTGTATTCCGTCATTCGCTTCTAAGATATACTTTTCATTTTGTATGCCAATTACGATGAGCCCTTTTGCTTTTCATACTATCTCCTATCCTCTTCTATCGATATCTTAATCATTCCCGATACTTTCACATTCTTGTACTATCTTATCCTTCTAATTCAAGCCGCTATCGTTTCTACCTCAATCCTCATATAGTTAATATTATTTTAGGAATTTCATCCATTCCTAATCCAGAACTACACACGGCCTGATTCTCGTATAACCAGAGATATGTAGGCGACTTTAAACCAAAGTCTCGGCCGTAATATTTTAACAACCCCTCATGTTTTGGTCCCTCCGATAATATTTCATCGGTCGGACAAAATTGGCTACTCCGTCAACTTTCTTTGCTCGACAATTCATCCTTCATTCCCGAGCAAAGAAGGGGCAGCTGTTGACACCCAATTTTGACCCCCCTTAACGTTTCTTTTTGTTGTATGTTATTCAATTATTTAAGTATTTTAAAAAAAAAAAAAAAATTGTACAAGTTTCTATTTTAATTTGTACCCGAAAATTCGTATAATTTTTGCATTCATAATTTACAAAATTATTATTATTATTATTATTATTATTATTATTATTATTATTATTATTATTATTATTATTATTATTATTATTATTATTATTATTATTATTATTATTATTATTTACTCACTTTTGGGCATTTATCCTTTGTGTTATTTTATAAATATTTGCATGAGAATTTTTTTTAAGTTATTAGTTTCTCGTAAATAACATTGATTTATTTTATTTAATAATAAGCATAATTTGTGATTTAATAAATTTATTACGTAGTATTTTAATGGCTATTTATATTATGATAGAATTTTATTTGGCCCCAAATATATTCAAATTTCAAAATTTTAACATGACCAAATCTTTTCATATTTGGAAGAATTCTCATCAATTTATTTTCCTTTATATGTAAAATATTATCTTTCCAAAAATCACTCCATAATTTTCTTACTTTGGCAAATATTGCTCACCATGGATTTTTTTTTTCCAAGTTTTTTGACTTCCCCAACGTCTCTCTTCTAAATTTCCTTTTTCTTTTTCTGGTTTTCTTCTTATGAAGAAAAGATGGATTCTCCAATGTCCTTCAACCTCTATTAATATCACCATTTTCATCTCTTCTGAAACTTCCATGAACAAACCAAAAGAATTGCTACTAATTAGTAGCTATTTCAATGGGTTCATGTCCATTTGTTCGTTTAATGACCGAAGTTAGCTCTAAAACTTCCATTAACAGCAGCTAAATCAGCTTCTCATGGCATTGATCCATATTCAACCTCCTTACGTATGTGGCGTCCTCTCCTCTTCCCCCCTAGTATGATTTCGTTGAGGGAAATTAGTCCACGCGTCTTCATCTCCTCTTTCCCCATGTTTTTGGCCTCAATCAACGGCTAAGATGAGCAATCCGTTGGATTTGTCCGACGGATTTCGAGTATTTCTTATCCTATTTTGGAATTTGAGTGTGAAAATCAAAAATCCAAGGCCAATTTCCCCCAATTTACCCATCGTTTTTCCCCACATTTTTTTTGCCCTAGAATTTTCCTATAAAACCCATATCCTCCATCGTAGTAAGGGGAGCCGTCTTTGCTCACATAAATCACAAAAAAAAAAAAATAATTTCAACTAGAGTGGTTCTTAATCTGAAGAAGCATTCAAAACTAGTAACGATTCTTGTTCTTGGCATCAATTTGAGAAAAGTCCGTCGATTCGGAAAAGCTTGAAACTGGAACGTTCTGGTCTTGGATTCAGCAGATCGTGAATGAGTTTTGGCGGTGTCGAAGTTCATTGTTAAAGCTCAAGGTTCGCAATTCACTGCTCCAAAAAGGGTAAAATCTTTTCCCTATTCTCTGGTTCATGTTTCTTGTTCTTGGTTGATGACTTTCTTGCATTCTTTTACAGTGTTGTTGTAATCCAATTTTGTTTTAAAAAATATTATTCTTTTGCATTTGTTGTCGTTTGAATCCTTATGTGTGATTGTGATTATTTCCTACTTGTGTATCTGGGGGTCTTGATAGTGGACTCATCATTTAAGTTAGTCGAAATCTTTACTTCATTCTGGATTAGTCAATGTTGGTTAATGCGGCTCATGCAATCTTACTCCTTGTAGGTTAGCATAAATATATTTTTTGCCTATTTAGTTTCGAGGTTGATGTTTGATTTCTTGGTGTTGTTGCCCTCTCTATGTCCCAAGCTATTTTGTGTACATTCAGCATACTCGTCTGCTTCTCAAATATCGATTTTGGTTTGCTTTGTGATACTATTTTTTTCCATCTCTTGTGTTTAAACGAATTAACTTTTGTTACTTTAAGAGTGTTAGTTCCCAGAAATCTAAAAATGTTCTCTTGATTCAAACCATTTTCTTTCTTTCTTTCTTCAACCTACTATGCTCATTATTATCTCCTTTGTCGATATTCTGGAGATTCCTTAAATCGTTTAAGTTTATGAATCTGTTTAGTTCATGTTCTTCTAGTGGTTACTAATGTTTGTTTTATTCCTAGAAAAGAAGACAAAAGTTTAGTTAAAGTTTCTGACGTTGTTTCCAGTATTCCCTTGCCTTATCTTCCCTCGTTTTCTTTCGCATTCATGCTTCTTCTCTGATCGTTAATTTCTTTCTTATTTAAATCTATTATATGGTTCCAGTGATATAAGAAATGCCTCTACTCAACTTATTTATATTGCTGCTGGCGCGTTTCTTCATGTTCCCCCCCAAAAAAAAAAATATTAGAGTTTAAGAGTTTTACATGTGTTATATGTAATCCCTATTACTATTTTGTTTCAGTTTTCTTTCCTTATTTGTGTGTCTGTTGTGGTTACCATTAGCATGTCTAGGTTCACGAATGGTTACAATCTTGAATGCTTATCTTTCTTTTTTTAATGATTATATTTCAAAATAGTTGTATATTAACTTCCTGATGGCTTATTACTAGCTACTCGAATAGTTGAAATAACATTTCAAAGGTGTTTGGATCCTCCTCTTGCATTTATTCCTTCTTAGTGTCTTATTTTACACGATTTCTTGAATATGTTTAACTCCCAGCTTTAAATTAATTTTTTCATTGCCGGAACATTATTTCCTCTCTTGTGAAGCAAATTCTCTCTCGTGACACTTGGTTTAACATAAAACATGGTCAAAACACTTGGTTTAACATAAAACATGGTCAATAATTTCCTATCTACTTTCCAGTTGGATCTTTACTTAAGAATGGGTACTCCTAAGATGACTATTTGGTTAATATCTTTTGTATGCGTCAAGCTGCATAGTTAGTGTAGAGGTTGCCACGTATGTCTTGTCTATTTGTCGTTGTCTTAAGAATGTAGGGATGTCGTTATATGTTCTTTGGTCGTTACATTATTATGGAGAAATGCTTGACAATCTAGAGTTAATATAAATCATGCTATTTCTTTCTGTGATTATGGTGGCTCCAGAGCAAATGAGTATTCAAGGGTATAAGTTGCTTGTTTACTTGGATGTCTTGAAGTTATATTCTTACTCGTTCTTGTTAAATCACCGGTTCTTAAGATATTTTGGATTGACTAATTAATAGTGTTTACTGTTACGCTTTTTGATGCGAAATTACTACGTTTATTTTTTGTCTTTCTCTGCATGTGATACTCTCTGGCTCCATTTTGGACCCCCATTTTGCATTCCGTGGGCCAAGAAGGCCCAAGTCTTCTTTCCTTTGAGTCAACCTGCCTATCTCTTGGTTTCGGAGAGCGAATACCAGTTGAAGGAGTCAAATTACGGGTCATGGAAGCCAAAAATCAGAATGCGGTCATTTGGAGTTTAACCATGGCTAGTGGAGGAGTCACTACAGTGAAGCACAACTCGAATGGAATTGTTCTCCCGAATGGGCCAGGTACGTTTTGGGAAATGATGAAAAATAGACAGGCTATAACTGACTTCTTATATGAAGTATGCATGTAGCTTTATCAGATAATGCAAACTTGTTACTCCCTCCTATTCTAGTTTTATTTATCACCTTTTTTAATGTCTTAAAGCTTGACAACTCTTACTGTTTCACTAAATCGATATACTTTCATTAAATTTAAAACTTCAAAATATAAATATTTTAAGTTTTACATGACTTTTAGAATATCGAATCAATCTATTCGACACTCTTGATAATTTTCTTTATTTTGTTTAATCTTGTTTTAAGACATCTAAAAGAGCCAATTGGTTAAAAATAGAATAGAGGGAATAACATCGCATTGGGCTCATTTTTAGCCTAGTAGTATGCTGATCCCAGTCTCTCTCTCAATTTTTACTTCGTGTGTTTTCGAGTTATTTAAATCTCTATGTTGCACAATATATTTTAAGTATTTGATTTGGAAAGGATCAGGTTAGTTCTTCCATTCTTCTTGTCCTTATTTTATTTTATTTATTTTTATTTTGGATTAGCTTTTCTTTTTGTTCATATTATTCAAATACTTTAAGTATTCTATGGAGAACAATCAGGTTAGTCTCCTCTTCTTTTGTAATCAATTTTTATTTTATTAGACAACTTGAGAATATGCTTGCTTAGTTGATTTAATAATTTTTGTGGCCTGAGTAGTTTGTATCTTATTTATTGTAATACATGTTAAAAAATCCCATAACTTAAAATATATATATAACTTGTTTAGGATATAGATTTGTAATTGATAGCTTTTCTAAATCTCAAGGACATATATTTTAAACCTATGATAGCAAATAAAATGTGTGTGATTTATTTTTGAATGTATAATAAAATATTTATTTGATCTTTCCTTCATTGTTTTTGTTTTATGTAATTCACTTAGTTATTACCTTTCTTGTAATTGTCTTAGTTGCAAGTAACTTTATCACTTTAGAATATTATAAGAATGAGTTTTTATGCTAATCATGTATCTGCTTTTTATTGTTCTGATTATAAATGAAAAAAAAAACTTTTTTTATGTGTTTGGTACCCTATACTTAGTCTAAAAAATTCGACTATTTCATTGACTTCGCTTGTAATTTTTCAACCCCACATAAATGCAAGATACGGTCGGGACCCGCCTTTGCGGACCTCGAAGGGTGCCTAATACCTTCCCTTCGAGGTAACTAGAACCCTTACCCCATTCTCTGGTTAACTTTGACCGTTAGATTAGATTTTTAAACTTAGAATAGGTGTCCTAATGCACCTCAAATCATTAGGTGGCGACTCTCCAAATTTTTAAATTCCAAAAGAGTCGTTGCCGCGACGTCGTCCAGGTTCCTATTTCTCCGCGAGGAAAAATGGGGCGCGACAATGGACTGTCACAGTTCTGTATAGGCTGTAAGTGGCATCACACCAATCATTCGATGCGAGAGCCATTACTACAACCCAACTGATGTAATTTAATAAAAACTAGGTATTTAAAGATATGAAAACAGTTTTAAATAAGAGAAAAGCAAGTTTTCATAAACTCAACTGAAATAAACCAAACATGTGAAAAAAATGCTTCCTAAGATACTATTTGCACCAAGATCAATTTCAGAGTTCTACTTGTCCGAGTTTAATTTCATGAAGCAATACAGGCTCATTATTATCTTGGCTATCAACTCAAAAAATCCAATTTATATAAATTAATTAACTCTCAATCCATTACCCCATTGCCTTAGACCTCACATGACTCAAATTTCGTCCAAGTCTGGCCTAAGCGCAAAATCAACTTACTGCTCGAAAGTTTTTTTTGACCCAATCCCCTTTCTCATTGTCCTATCCATAACTATGGAGTCAGATCGTTACACAGATAGTTTTGAAGAACGATGTTAGCCTTCTCTTTATTGGAAATATTGTGAATGCGAAAAACAGTAGCAAAATAAAAAATTTTAATATGAATGTCCCGAATTTAATATACATATAATATAATTTTCTGATAAAAGGTGTTTAACTAACCATCTTTGGTTCTATGTAATTACGTAACCATCTTTGGAAAGTTCCATCAATCCATATTTATTAAACCTTTGACTTGAGGTGAAAGTCCAACAAAATTATTATTGGTTTCAACTAAACGTGATTAAGATTTGATTAAACATAACAGAAAACATTTATTAACATATATTAATGTCTTCTTAGTGTAACATGTTTCTAAGATTTGCTACATGTTTTCTTATAAAGAATTGGTTAATTACTATGGGACATGTAACATGATGTGCCATCATGAAGATTGAACTACTTTGTGGGACATGTAACATGTAACATCTTGGAAATGTAGTACTTCCATGTAAGCATATATCCATCTTTAAATTTAATGTAAAGAACTTTATAACTGCCTATCACTTGATCACCATATTTTATAAAGCCATATATGCGGCTCATGATACTAGTTAATTAGCTAACATAGTTATAGTTTGAATTAATTATGGCCTGCGGCAAACATTTAGCTCTAATTATAGTTTGAATTTTGTACAATTCGTGCGATTTATACAAATGTTGCGTGCGATAATACAAAAGTTGTGCGTGAATCAAGTTGTATAGCGAAATATACAAACACTGTGAATTGTATAGCGAATTATACAAATATTGTGCAAGAATTGTATATTTGCAAAATGTATAGCAAATTATATAAACATATACAAATGATGCACGATTTATACAAACGTTGTTATAACAATAATCACGAAATGTAAATACCCAAACTATAGCCATAGAGCATAATTAGAATATTTTTGAGTGGTTATACGCGAAAATTCCTTATAATTTAATTCTCCACGTTATCAAGTTTAACATATACTAATTATAATAACGCTTCAATCACAAATAAATTAAAATGAAATTTATATTGTGTATTTATCATATATTAATTAGATTTTCATTGCCTTGTTGTCTACAATAATTTTTTTCTTCCTCTAGACTTGTAATCAATAATATAAACAAGTCTACTCAAGGTTACTAAGCTAGCGCATAACATAAATTTTGATATGAATATTTAGAACAACAAATATTGAAAACGAAAAAAAAAAGATTTGTTGAAAAAATGCTACAATATTAATATTGGATTAGAATTGAATAACTTATTACAAATACTGTGTCTTGACAAGCCACTGCCTTGAAAGCGATTCCAACTCAACTCCGATGCAAATCGTTGTAATCGATCGCTTCCCAAGGTTCTGTTATTACTCTTAAACACGTGCACTCGTGGCTGTTAGTTTGTAGATTGCTCAAAAAAATAATTACTCAAAAAATATTCAAGAAGAAGAAAGGAGGAAGTCTTTTTTTTTTTCTTCTTTTAGTTGGTGTATTGTATGTTATGTTCATCAAATACACTTCTTTAAATAGGATTTGCAAGAGGAAGAGTTGCATAGAACAAGAAGCAATTTTTTTTTTGAGAAACAGATATAAATATATTACACTTAAATAAAACCTTCATTTATTTGAAACGGATATGTATGTTCATCTCCTACGTAACGTATTTGTTTTTTTCCTCTCCTTTACATCACATCTAATTAATATATGTAGAATTAACTCACATAAAATTAACTCAACAAGATTCTCATATTATATCTTTATAATAATACATTCATTTTCTTAAAATCTTAAATTCACCCCAAATTAATTGCAATGAGTAAAAAGTTTTTTATTTATAAATATTTTTTACACTTTATTTTAACT
Source organism: Solanum rostratum (assembly GCA_029948455.1). Taxonomy (NCBI): domain Eukaryota; kingdom Viridiplantae; phylum Streptophyta; class Magnoliopsida; order Solanales; family Solanaceae; genus Solanum; species Solanum rostratum. Next base: position 5,954,402 of record CM057053.1, on the reverse strand, counting down.
AAAACACACACTTCTAAAACACAGTGCAAAATAGGCATGCATGCAAACAAACTTGCATTACAGGCATGTGGAACGTACAACTCATTTACTCCAAACCATTAATTAATTGAAAGGCTTTCTGTACTACTCACTGATTGGATTTACATATGATTAGGAGTTTGAATTTATTGAATTTGTACCCTAAAATGTCATAAAAAAAATTAATTACACTCCCTTTATCTTAAATGATATAACGTTTTCTTTTAAAAAATAGTGAAGGTGTCTATGGCAATTGCATGTCATAAATGAAGATGACATTTAAATTAAGTAAACCACAATAACATAGCTAGTGAAATCCCACAAGTGAGGTATGGGGATGATAAAATATACGCAGACCTTATCAGTACCTCATAGAGATAGAGAGAGACTGTTTTTGGAAGACCCTCAGCTCAAAAATATTGGACCCCAAAAGCAGAAGATACTAGATATGAAAGAGAAATGATTAAAGCGGAAAACAAGTGATAGAAACAAATATGAGACAATAACAACACAAAATATAAATACACGAATACATGATTAATCCTACTAATTCACTATAACACAAGGGTAGATAACAACCTATCCCTACTAGCCTATTAACCTTCTACCCTAATAAAATCAAGAAGTATTGGTAGTAAATGTAAAGTGGCTGCCTTTGTAGGTGCATCTTCCCAATGACATAAAAACTCTTTAATTTTTTGGTTGCTTTTTCATGACCTAATGCTACTGAAACCATTATCAAAATAACATTTCAAGACCCAACAAGTGATAAATTCACTTTTCACCTTCTTTTCCTATATATGGTAAGTTGAAAATTTTCTTCAAAAATTAGTCATTGTTAGTGCAGACTCTGAGGAGCAATTGTGTTGAATTTTAAGACCTCCCCCCACCCCACCCCCCATGTACCCAAACAATTAATTAACTATAGTGTATTGGCATTTGCTAGAAAATTGACTAGGCACTTGATTGATAATCTTTATACAATCGATGGACAAGAAAATCCTATTCCAATAAGTAAAGTTATATAAATAATGTAAGTTTGTACGTTGTCAGCGTATATAAATTAAAATTTATTAAAAAAAGACACTTTGACAAGGAGCTTTTGAAAGTCCTTAACTTCTCTTTTGCATGGTTCAGATCCTAGTAAGTCCTTCTTGTTACATAGATTTCCCTTTTTGTCAACTTTTTGATAAAGCTGGTTTCTTATGATGAGGCCATAAGTATACACTTTCTTTTGTAAATTTGGAACTTTTTTTCTTTCATATTTGTCTTGTTCTAATAGTCTTTGAAGCTAATCCAATAATATATGCATTTTTTTGGTCGAAATGTATCGATAGTTCTTTAAATTTGTCAGTAAATTTAATTGAAATATTCAAGTTATGATGTGTTCTAATTGAATATGTGAACACATGTAAAAAATCAATAGTATTGTAAATTGTGAAGAAGACAATAAGACATACAATTTGTATCAAGATATATGTTGTAATCAGAAGTAGACATCTGTACATTTTAGCGCTCTTTGTTAATATGCATATATATTTTTGTTAAAAGCTATTTTTGCTATAGTGAAAGTAGAGATTCCAATCTCCGGTGATAAAAAAGGTTAAAGTTATCATTGTTTCTAATGTTTACTTTCTTGTTTTGATTTATTCGTCTTTTTCTTTTACAATCGATTAATTCTAATTTTTATTCTTGATTCTTTCTCACTAATATTGTGCATTAATCTTGAAATCAACCTTCAATTTTTCTATTCATTTTGCAAGGAGATCGAATTTCAAGGGACTATGGGTTATTGGAATAACACCTCGTCTCTTTCCTGCTCTCCTGATTGTGGCTGCCTATTATTCTTGATTCTTTCTCACAAATATTGTGCATAAATTTGTTTGTTTCTTGCTTACTGTTATTGTGCTTCATCCACTTGTTTATACTTGTTTTTCATATCGTCATTAGTAAGTAGTATACCATATATTCCCTGTGCTGTTTGTTGGGTTGCATAGTTTTCACTAGAGAGCTTCCTGATCTTGGTAGCTTAGTAGTCTATTACTTCTTAAGTTAGTGGCGTCAGGATTGAATGGTAGACTAGGGTCATGTCGTTGGTTGGGGTTGAGGTTGGGGTTGGGGGTAAGGGGTAAGGGGTAGGAGGTGGTGAGAGGGTCACGAGCGTATGTAAGTTAAGAATAGCGTCGTGGAATATAGGATCACTAACAGGGAAATCCATAGAGCTAGTAAAATGTCTTAAGAGGAGACATATTAATATAACGTGTGTTCAGGAGACCAGATGGGTAGGTACCAAAGCTCGGCACGTGGATGTGTTTAAGATGTGGTACTCACGTGGTTCTAGGGATAGAAATGATGTAGGCATCCTAGTAGACGAGGACCTTAGGGAGTATGTGGTTGAGGTTAGGAGGGTTAATGATAGGATGATGCTTATCAAACTCATAGTTGGTAGGCATGTAGTGAACGTAGTTAGTGCATATGTGCCCCAAGTAGGCCTAGATAAGGAAGCCAAAAGGATCTTTTGGGAAGATCTGGATGAGGTTGTGCGAGACATACCAGAGACAGAAAAAATCTTCATTAGGGGTGACTTTAATGGGCATATCGGGGCAACCACTAAGGGGTATGAAGATGTTCATGGAGGCTTTGGTTTTAGGGAAAGGAATGGAGGTGGGACGTCTCTCTTGAATTTTGCCAAAGCCTTTGAGTTAGTCATTGCTAACTCATGTTTCCTGAATAGGAAAAACCACTTGATTACCTTCCATAGTATGGTAACTAAGTCTCAGATAGATTGCCTACTTCTCTGAAAGGGCGATAGAAGTCTATGTAAGAATTGCAAGGTTATTCCGAGTGAAAATTGTTCCACTCAACATAGGCTCCTAGTGATAGATTTAGAGATCAAGAGACAAAAGAAGAAGAAGGTTATTTATGCCCAACCGAGGATTAGATAAGGATGCCTTGTTCCTGCCCTCTCCCGAGAGATGGAAGAAAAGTTGAGAAACTTAGAGGCTTGGAGTAGTGGTGGAGATGTGAACAATATGTGGGACAATACTGTTGGTTATATTAGAAAGGTAACTACCGAGGTACTAGAGGTTTCGAGAAGGACCTTTGATGGACTTCATGGCGATTGCTGGTGGAATGAGGAAGTTCAGGCCATAGTGAAAGATAAGAAGGTTGCTTACACGAAGTGCTTGGAGTGTAGGGATGAAGATGAAAAGCAAATTCTTAAGGAGACATATAAGATAGCAAAGTCAGAAGCAAAGATAGCGGTGACAAGTGCTAAGACATCAATGTTTGAGCTCCTATATGAGGATCTAGGTGATAAAGGCGGGGACAAGATATTGTATTGGCTTGCTAAAGAGAGAGAAATGAAAGCTCGCGACTTGGACCAGGTGAGGTGCATCATAGATGATGAGGGTCAGGTGTCGGTGGATGACACTTCCATTAAACTAAGGTGTTAAGATTACTTTCATAAACTCTTAAATGAAAAAGGAGATAGAAATATTGAGTTGGCGGAGTTGGCACACCCAAAACTCATCGTGATTTTGGTTATTGCAGGCGCTTCAGAGTTGATAAGGTTAGAAGGGCTATTAGTAGGATGAAGAGAGGGAGGATGGTTGGACCTGATAAGATTCTGGTAGACTTTTAGAAGAATATAGTCAAGGACGGCATAGAGTGGTTGACTAGACTGTTCAATGCCATTATGAAAACTACCAAGATGCATGATGAATGGAGGAGGAGTACGATGGTCCCATTGTACAAGAACAAAGAGGATATTCAAAACTGTAACAATTACAGGGGTATCAAATTGTTAAGTCACACTATGAAGGTCTGAGAGAGAGTGGTGGAGATAAGAGTGAGAAGAGTAGTATCTATATTGGAGAATTAGTTTGGATTCATGTCGGGGCGGTTGAGTACTGAAGCAATTCATCTTTTCCGAAGATTAGTGGAGAAATATAGGGAAAGAAAGAATGACCTTCATATGGTGTTCATTGATCTCGAGAAGGCCTATGAAAAAGTGCCAAGGGATGTCCTATGGAGGTGTCTAGAGGTGAAAGGTGTCCCAATGACATATATCAAGGTAATTAAGTACGATAGAGCCGAAACTCGGGTAAGAACGGTGGGAAGAGACTCAGAGTATTTTCTTGTTGAGATGGGACTACATCAAGGATCTATGTTGAGCCCTTTCCTATTTGCCTTAGTGATGGATGAGCTGGCGCGATCTATCCAGGAGGAGGTTCCATGGTGTATGCTATTTGCAGATGACATAGTACTGCTTGATGAAACTTGGACTAAAGTTAATGATAGGTTGGAGGCTTGAGGACTCAAACTGAACAGGACCAAAACAGAATACTTGGAGTGCAAATTTAGTGTTGCGAGGGATAAAACAGACATTATTGTGAGGCTTGCCACTCAACCTATTCCCAAGAGGGAAAACTTTAAGTATTTGGGGGTCCATCATCCAGAGTAGTGGCGATATCGATGTTGATGTCACACATCGTATTGGGGCAGCATGGACTAAATGGAGGCTTGCCTATAGAGTATTGTGTGACAAGAAGATACCACCTAAACTCAAAGGTAAGTTTTACAGAATGATGGTTAGACCATCTTTATTGTATGGAGTGGAGTGTTGGCCAATAAAAAATGCACATGTTTAGAAGATGCATGTCGCAGAGATGAGGATGTTGAGATGGATGAGTGGCCACACAAGGAGGGATAAGATTAGGAATAAGACCATTCGGGAGAAGCTAGAGGTGGCCTCAGTGGCTGATAAGATGAAGGAAGCGAGACTATGATGGTTTGGACATGTGCAGAGACGGAGTACCGATGCTCCTGTTAGAAGGTGCGAGAGGTTGGTTTTGGGAGTTACACGGAGGGGTAGAGGTAAACTGAAGAAGTATTGGGGGAAGGTGATCAGACAAGATATGGCGAAACTGGATCTCGCCGAGGACATGACCTTAGATAGAAAGGAGTGGAGGTCGCGAATTAGAGTAGCAGGCTAATTGGTTGGTAGGATTAGGTAGATGTTTGGCCTTGAGGTATAGTAAGGTAGCAGGAATACACGTATTTTATGTCATGTGTTGTTATTATCTGTCGTATGTATATTACATATTGACATATGCTTTCCGTTAATAATCGCTCTTTCTGTTTCCTTTCCTTTCCTTTTTGTCATATCTAACTTATTCTGCTTATGGATTTTTGAGACGAAGGTTCCCAGGAAACAATCTCTCTGCTTTTATGAGGTAGTGGTAAGGTCTGCGTACATTCTAACCTCCGCAGACTCCACTTGTGGGATTCCATTGGGTATGTTGTTGTTGTTATTGATTAATTCTAATTTTTCACATGTTATATTTATGATCATAACATTAATTTTTATGATACATTATATATACTTTAATTAAAGATGATCATATAATTTAATCTTTTTTTTACTTTTTTAAATTTTATGTTAACTATAGAGAAATAAATTAAAACGGTAGGAGTTAACTTTTAGTGATCAGAAAATTTGTGTAAAAAAATGAAAGCATTGAATGGTGTAAGTTAAAAATTAGACTCTTTTTCCTTGAGAGAAGAAATATCAGCTAATTATTCTTTTTCTTCATCTGACATGAATTAGCTAGATATACCAGCCAAGTCCAACATTTTTGTATGACACTAAGACGTGATTTTATTTTTCATAATACATGATGCAAATAATATAGTATTATAATTAATGATAATGGTAAGTTGGTAATTAAATATAAAATTATCTTTTAATTCTATAAAGTGGACAAGTATTATTGAATATCTATTTTGATTAGTATAGCAAATAACTATAGTTGAACAAAGGGAATATTTGTGCTGAAAAAGATGAGAAAATGAAGGGAAAAGAATTATACTTACTATATTTTTATACAATTAAAATTCCAAGTCATGAGTTGTTCTTTCTGAATTTGGTTAAATATAAATTTGTAAAACAAAAAGTATTATTTGTTGTCTCTATTAGAAATGATCTTTTGACATGAGCTAGAGGTCGACAAGCTTTAATTTTTATGTCTGTAAATAATGAACTTGCATACTCTAAATCCACTAACTACCCTTTTCCTAAGTAAATAATGTATAGATGATAATGAAAATGGAAGTAAAAAAGCACTTGTATATTTTGTTTGTAATTGATTATGTTGAATTTATATCTTGAAATATAGGTTTTTTATTGATAACTCTAGTCATCTCCATCTTCTTAAGATAAACATTTTGCATATTTCTTTGAGTCAAGTGGATTACTTTTGAGAAGTAAGCTACTTAAATATCTAGGAAGAAACTAAGTAGTTGTGGAGGTCTTTCATGGCAAATGCAATTCCAAATTTCTTTACAACTTCATCCATTTACTTTGAATATCTACATATCATATTATGTGTAATGACCCTCAAGGTGATTTTGACATTTCTGATAAGATTACTATTTTACTCCTTACGAGAGCTACTCAAGTCATGTTTGATTGGTTTTGAAAGCCGATTTTTGAAAATTTTGTAAAAAGTTAGGTTTTTGCTAAAGAAGTGAGTTTTGGAGGTTTAAGTTGCCAAATTTTGAATTTTTTAGTCATTTGGAGATTTGAGTCTCTGAATAAAATTTCGCCGATTCCATTAGTTTTGCAATGTGGAAATTGGCCTAGGAGAGTTGCTGGAATCAGACTTGGAGTTGTTATGTGGATTTTAGGTCCAGGGTTGAAAATTGAGTTAAAATTGTCTTAAGTTTGACTTTGATCAACATTTTGAGTTTCGGTGCTCGGATTGAATTTTGGATGGTTCCATTGATTTCGTGAGGTAATTTTAGTGCTAGAATGATCCTCGTCATAAATTTTAGATTTTCTGCTAACATTTTAGTATTTCAAGTGATCCAAGTTAGTTTAGTTTCCCTAATCAAATTCTTGGTCAAGGAGACCTTGGATTTGATTTTCGATGATTCTTTTAAGTTTGGAATGTCGAATTTAATCGACTTGCATACATGGTTTGTGTGTACCAGGTTTTGAACAAATTCTGAGGATTCATTCTGTGATTTTAGTGTTGCTTTCAAATTGTTGATATTCGGTACAGTGTTGTTCTTTGCGTTTGTGATTAGGCCCTACGCGATCGCGATGAGGCACCTCCTTATGCTTCACGATCACGGGTTCTGGGTTACAATCGCAATGAGCAACTTGGATGGTCTTCGCGATCACAAGGCACTTGGCCGCGATTGCAATGGGCAACCTGGGTGATTTTTGCAATCATAAGGCATTTAGTTGTAATTGCAATGAGAATAATTTTCCTAGAAAATAGTAGCTTTTTCAAAAATGATGGGTTTTGTTAACTTTCAATTTTTTCAAGCTCGGCTAGGCGAATTTTTCAAGGTTTTTTCGAGGAAAAACATTATATTTAAGTAAGTCAATTCCAATACTTTTCTTCAATTTTTATTGATTAATTTATGTTTTAAACATCAAAATTGGGGATTTCATGAACTTGATTTTTTAAAATAAAAATGGTGATTGTGAGCTCATTTTGTCTCTTTTTTTAAAATGGTTTTCGCCATTAAATTCCTAAACCCTTAAGGAATATTTATATGTAAAAAAAATTAAATTTCTATCTCGTTTTTTGATATTGAAATTTTGAACCATTTTATCCTTTTCCCTTGAATTGTACGATTTTGGTGTTGTTACCTTTGAATTGTGATTGTGAATTCATTTTCGAATAGATTGTGTTGCTTTAGGATGCAACCAGAAGGCGAAAGCTCCGATTTTGAATTGATTGTGACTTTTTGACTAAAGCAAGTATTTTCCAATCTATGGTTAAGTGTGTGCAACCTTATATCTCCTGTTTGATTGCTTGAAATGAAATGTGCATCGATTGAAATGTGCAAATCACATGAAATGTAATGTGGAATGAGACGACGCATTGATAGTGATGTTTACTTTATATATTAAGGTGGAAATTCATACATGAAACATGATATATGTGTTGTAAGTTAATTATCGATGAATAATGATGTAATTATTGAGCTATATTAAGTAGCATTCTATTGAGCTATATTACACCCTGTAAATTACCAAAGTAGTCCTAGATGAGAGAATTCAAAATCGGAGCTTTCGCCTTCTGGTTGCATCCTAAAGCAACACAATCTATTCGAAAATGAATTCACAATCATTTACACCCTGTAATATATTGAGCTATATTACACCCTGTAAATTACCAAAGTAGTCCTAGATGAGAGAATTCTTGCATAACACATCTTTCCAATTTTTTTTTGATAACTTTGAAGCCGAAATCATGATCAACACAAAAAATTATGTGGGAAAGTGGTCTCGTTTGAACTTTAGAGCAATCGGATCAAAAGATAATTTTTCGGGGCGAAAACGCGATTCTAGAGGAGTGCGTGACAGGTCCGCGTCGCGGACTTGTCGCAGATTTGCACTTAACTGGGGTTGTAATATTTTCTATCGGATTAGAAAATCGATCAAATAAAATTCAAAAAGAAATGAATGTGGAGGGAACAAGTCTACGTCGCGGACCTGGTTCACCGACCTATTTCGTCGAAATTTAAAATTTTTAATTATTCAAGGGGCATTCCAGACTGTTCTATGTGCCCCCTTGATTGAGACAGAGTAAAAAGTGAAGGTATTGAGTCTATATGAGTTAGTTTCTTAAAAATTACAAGATGAAAAATTTATTCTTATATATCTTGTATAACTGATTATTTTATGAACTTGTTTTCTTTAAAACATGTTTTGAATCTTCCATTTTCAAAAATCCTAGATACGATTTGAGTATAAATGGATGAATAAATCTAGGAATAGAGTCTAGAGCCTTGATTTGAGAATCTTGAGTATGGTTGTGATGTGAGCATGATGATAGGTTGATTGAATTTGATGGTCCTTTGAGTCTTCAAAATTTGAACTCTAAAAATTGGTCTAAATTGAAAATCCTTCTCCGTGATTGTCTAAACCCTCTTGAAAGATGTGATTGAAAATTGATTGGATGGTTATGACATAATTGATGGATTGATAAGAGTCCTTATGAGACCCATTGATTGAGATTGATTGTTTATGAGCATAATTGAGTCCATTGAAGTTGGATATGTTCCTATTTGAGGATTGAATCCGTTAAAGTCGGACTGCTTCCCTATTTTTGTTGTCCTGAATTAATAGGACTTGATTGATTGTTGGATCCATGAGGTTGATTCGTCCTTTAGCCTCGCAAGGTAATGCACGGATGTGGCAACAATGTCGGCTCATTGTACGATCACTGAAACATAAGTGATTGTTATCGGATAAGAGAAACTCCCAATAGAACATGATAGAACTCTGATTGGGTTGGATTAGATGTGATTGGTCTTTTTGTCTAAGTTGTATTTTTACTTTTGACTTTTGACATTCTGATTGAGTCCCCCATCTTCCTGAGTTGAGTTGATGGTCGAGTTGAGTCTCCTGAGTTGAGTTGATGGTTGAGTTTAGTCTCCTGGGTTGAGTTGATGGTTGAGTTGAGTTAATTGTTGAGTTGAGTCCCTTGAGTTGAGTATCTTGATTGTGTTCTTTCCTTTGCAGCTATTTTACATACTAGTACATTCCACGTATTGACGTCCATTTGGACTGCATCTTTTCATGATGCAGAGACAAGTATTAGAGGTCATCAACAGATGCTTCGTTGAGGACCTTTTCGCATTCAGCTGATTATTTAGTCCTCTCCTACATTCGAAGGATACTCCACTTATCTTTCTTGCTTTGAGTGTAGCACTTTCATTTTTATTTGAGGTAGCCATGAACCTGTCACAAGCACTATCTAGATATTTAGATATAACGACTTCATAGACAATGATGAATTAGAGTTGATGTTTTCATTTTTAAGCCTTGTATCTTTCAAAGCTATTTTCATGATATTGAATTGATTTTGATTGTTGATATCTTCCGCTTTTAGATTGTGATTGAATGAATGTGATGAGGCTAAGTGGTTCGCTTGGCAGCCAATAATGATTTTCGAGTGCCGGCCGCACCAAGGGTACCTTCGCGGGGCGTGACACCCAAGTTTTATTCTAATTAAACATTATTTCCACCTCCTCAAGTTTAGATTATTTAGTTGGATTGGACGATTGGTTCTCCCACTGGAGTGTTTGAGTAGGTGCCACTCGCTGAGCCTATTCGAGGTCATGACATATATATATGAATTAAAAGAAAATAAATATTATAGTATAATAGCTAAGTATAACATATTTGGGGGATATAATAGCTGATCTTTAAAGATAAAAATGATAGATTTTTAGAAGTGTAAATATAAATAACTTTTTTCTAATGACGCGACTCTCAATTTCAGAAGTATCCAACAGAAAATTAATAAAAATTTAAATATATTTTATCCACTCCGCATTTTATTTATAAAATTACATTTAATATATTGTTATTATTTAACTTTAATTTCCTATATACAATATTTTCACGCTGCATTAACCTCTGGATCACAGCAAGTCAGCAAGAATTTATCAGTTGATTTTGATGGCTAGCAAATTAAGCAACACAAATAGATAAATTCTAGGGATGAAGCAAAGGCAACAGCTCTCTACTAAATGCACTTATATACCAATATAGTAAAAGGAGGACATTTATGGCCCTTGAAACACAACCCACAACCACACACAAAAATGGAAACTATTTTTTTCTTTTTCCACCCTCTTCGTTTAAAAAAGAATGACCTAATTTCATTTAATATAGAGTTTAAGAAAATAAAAAAGACTTTTTAATCTTGTGATCCTAAATTAAAGTTATGTTAAATGTACCAAAATGTCCTTTGATCTTGTGGCCTTAAACATGTCACCTAGAAAGTTGAAATTAAAGTTTTGCCGAAAATAAAAACGAGTCATGTTTTTTTAAAGAGACCAAAAATAAAAGTAGATCATTCTTGTTTAAACGAAGGGGGTATTTATTTTGAAATAACTTGATCTTGTGGTCCTCTCCCACAATAGTTAATTTAGCTCTTTTAGCATTTTTTTTAATTAAGAAAGTATAATTTACGATTTAGTCAAACCTAGTAATGTTGTTGTTGTTGTTAGACCAGTTACTTAAACAACTACATATGTTGTTGTTGTTAGACCAGGATTTTAAAATGACTATAATCTCAAACTAATAAACTTTAAATCTTGACTCTGCGTTTTGCTTTTATTAGTGGTTCAATAAAGTCTGCAACACCCTCACCCCCTTCCCTTTGTCCCCCTATATCTTGATATATACATATAAATATATATGTACAATTGTGTGTATGTCATAATGTATATAACTTACGCCTTTTCTCTACCCTACCTACGAAGGTGTACTATTTAGACCTCACATAAAGTACATCTTCAAGAGCTTTGATTCAACTTTGCAATAAGTCATCTCCCTTTTTGCTCCTTCCCCTTTTTACAATTTTTGTTTTAGGGGTTTCAATAAATATGAGAAAATCTTTTCATAATGATACAAGAAAAGCACAATAAATATTCTTCTTCTTCTTCTTCCCTTTTTTCTCCATATATTTACCCTTTAATATTCTTCTACTTGCCATGGATATCAACAACATTAAGCTCACTACCTCCACTTGGGAACCAACCATGTCCAATATGGACGGACATGTCCTCCGCGACCATCAACAACAACGATCATGCTTGTCCAGTATACCAAACGACCATGTCTTCCATGACCATCATCATCATCATCATCAACAACAACAACAACGGCAATTTCATTTTGAGCATAACCCTATTTGGCCTAGTTTTCCTCTTCAAAACCCTCAACACCACCACCTTCCCTCTTCCTCAAGCCAATTGCAACAACAACAACAAGAAGTCGTCCCTTTTGATCATGTTTTAAACAACCATGTTCAAACACTAATAGAGGATCATAATGATCAAGAAACTAATGAAGACGAACACGAAGAAGAAGAAGAAGAACTAGGAGCCATGAAGGAAATGATGTTCAAAATTGCATCTATGCAACCAGTAGATATTGATCCATCCACCATTCGAAAACCTAAAAGGCGAAACGTCCGAATTAGCAACGATCCACAAAGCGTGGCAGCTAGACTCCGCCGTGAAAGAATCAGTGAAAAAATTAGGATCTTACAAAGATTAGTCCCTGGTGGAACCAAAATGGACACTGCTTCCATGTTAGACGAAGCTATTTGCTACGTTAAGTTTCTAAAAAGGCAAATTCGTCAGTTACAATCATCAAATCATCACCTCCCACCAGCACAGATACCAGTATCGCCTTGCCCTAGTAATGAAAATTGGGCAAATATTATGACACCAAGTACAAAAGCTCTAATTCTTGGCTCCTCTAGCACTACTACCACCACCACCATGGCCAATAATGTTACAACTTTTGTTGGTAACACATCATCGGATCCTACTTATGAGGTAATTGGTAATTAGCTAAGGAAAAACATTGTTAATTGAAGTGATTATTATATTATTGTGTACTAAGGAATTTTTAAGAATAAAAATACTAATTAATATATAGAGGAATTAATCATTTGTGTATAGTGGATCATGTGAATTGTGAACTAAAAGAAATAGGTTTGTTAGGATTGTGTTGACTTAAAGGGCATGATAATCATCACAACGGTTAGACTTGAGTTACGTACGTTTCATATAGTATAACAATAATTATTATTATTATACTATAAGGTTTTTATGTATTTTTTTTTTCTGATCATCAAAAAGTTCGTTTGGCTGAATTCTCTCCCGGGAATAAAACAGTGACGTGAGAAGCAATTGAATATGATTATACTCTTGGTCCCTCTTCAACCCCCCCACCCCCACCCCCACCCCCGCGCTCGTGTGTGCGCTTTTGTTCAATCATGTTATATATATATACACATCGATAGTGTAAAGAAATTAAAGGGGTTGAAGTTGGGGGTCTTTTTTGCTCCTATTAATTTGTCGATTTTTCGAAGATTCTTTAGCTATGAAGTTTATCGATGATTTCTAGTTAATTTGTTGATAAATTGCTGTTAAGTAATTGGATTTCTGTATAGTTCATAACTAAATAGGATTAACATGAGATTTTTGTTGTTTAGGGGGAAAGGGGTGTACTAAAAAAGAAATTGATAGGGATTATATGTCAAATTTATGTGGATAAGGATTTTTTTTATATGATCAGATGTTAGAAAATTAAAAAAAAAATAGATATAAAAAAAAATCAGTACTACATATCCTGATGGTGAATTAATTGAGTTGTGATCTCCTTTTCCTTTAAATTGCTTCTTTTTGCTTGTCCTTCCAAATACTTTTCAATGGCTTCACTTTAAAACCCTACATTTGCAATTCCACAAATCTCTCTTTCTCCGTCTCTCTTTTCGATTTCATCTCATGTATTCGATATCTATATTGAAACCTGATTGAATCTGAATTTACACATTCGATATTTATATTACAATCTGATTGAAAATGGAGTTACGCACGCATTGCATGGTTCAGTTCTAAAGGTGGAGGTCTTAATAGAATTTTTTTCATTCTCAAAGTTCGAACCCGAGACCTTTACTTAAGAATGAAGAGATACCTGCAATTATTCCACCACAACCTATGTTGCTTCCTCCGTTGTGTATTATGAATTAGAGATCAATTTTAAAACCCTAATTTCCAAACTAAAGGAAGTCAGTCATATTTTACTATTTTTAATTCCTAATTATTAACTTCTAGCTAAATTTCACATTTTCACTAATTTGAGAAGGTTTATTAAGTTGTATCTCTAATTTATTAAATTTGTCCTAAGTAATGTTTAACAACACTAAATTATTTGTTGGAAGATAGGGAAGGACATATTATTGAATTTAATTTCTTTCTTTCTTAAACAATGTATGTTTCTTTAATTTGTGGAATTAATCTACTTTTTTATTCAATAAATAAACATGTACACTTATTGATATTTAGTTAAACTCAACAACTAAAATGAGTTATGCAATTGATGGCAAGTTCAGAATTCAATAATTTTAAATTTTGACCCCGTTTCTAATTTGAGCTAAATAAATTCTAATATAATAAGGCATAATTTCAATTGAATAAATAGCTGACTTCACGTCTGACATGCTCTTTCAATTTTTATTGTTAATTGAATAAACGTTGGCAAGTGGCTCTTTTTTTTTAAAAAAAAAATAGACTTCTTTTTTATTCATATAAATAAAAATTGAAGAAACAATATAATGTACTAGATTTTATGGTGGTTTGGTTTCTTGTATTACTAAAATTTACTGAAAATATTGGTTGTATAAACTTTCATCTATTACAAGTAATAATTCCTATGTAATTTCATAACAAGGATAAAAATATGTCTAATTAAGTGATTTAATAAGGTGAAAATGCATGTTGATTGACCGTGTGTCACGCCTCGGGAGGATACCCTAGGCGTGGTCGGCACCCAAAGATTATTGCTAGTCCTTAAGCAAACCACTTGGCTTCATCAGATTCATTCAATCAATAATTCAAGACAATCAACGGAAGAGAAAAGGAAAGTAATGGGTACATCTCATCTAGTCTCAAAATAATATTATAAATAATAATATTATAAATAATAGTAATTGATCGAAATAAATGCCTAGAGCGTATATATATATGTGCATATGTACTTATATGACGTGCATTCATTAGCTTTATGTAAATACAGCGCACGAATAAATTTTTATCATTTTAAAATCTAGTGGTTCTTTCACTCACATATATTATATTTAATTACTGAAAGAGATTACCACCACTTACCTTTCTAAGTTTCTATGATTATTTTTTCATCTTCTTGCTCCCTCGAGCAATGTATATATGTTTTAGAGAAAAGTTTATTTTTTTCTCTTGAGTAAAATGATATTATTGTTTATGTTTATCCCTAATTCTTGCTTCCAATGTTGGTCTCTATATATTGCATTAGTTTTGTTGCCATCTAATTTCTTACTTACACAAAGAGAAATTTGTTTAGTGAAATTTGAGTTGAAATTCCACAAACGTGGATAATGATTTTTACTATTTTGAATTAAGATGTTTCCATTTTGATCCCGACTTAGTGAGTCCTTTCTTCCGTGATGAACTGTTGGCACCAGTCCTACATTTTGTCTCTGTGGACCGAGGAGAAAAGACTATTCTACGACCAGCCGCCTACTTAATTACACTTCCGGCATGGCATTAAGCAAGTTCCTTCTTCTGCGAATATGAGATAGACCGACAGCCGGTACGGGACTAAGGGACTGTGGGAATAGCGATAGACCGGATTCAAAGATATAGGCCAATCAAAAGGAAGATGGTGAAAGACCACCACAAAGAGACCCTCGCTCACGCCTTAGTCTTATTCGAAAACAAAAGCGGATGGACCTTCCTCAAGAAAAAAGCCAATCTGATTTCGGGGGGCATGTAGGCGGAGAAAGGCTGGGAAACTATAAGGTCTCGTAGGAAAAAGACAAAACGTAGGTAGGCTGCCACGCGGAGTGAAGGTAACTAGCCAATTCCCCAAGGTCTAGTGAATCCACCACGCGCGGGTTCAATCCCCGTCGTTCGCCCATCAATAAATGGACCCCCACCTACGGCTTTGATTGTTATTACTTTTGCAGGAGCTATGACGTCATTCCTTGCGGCAACCACTGGAATATTACAGAATGATCCGGGCAAACTCTTGCACTGTGTGTTGTGTATGTCTCAGGCGACGGCGGGTCCCATTCCTTATCCTAATGAAGCGGCTGAAAAAAAAGACTTCACCTGTTTTCGATCCGAGGAAGGAAGCTAAAGAATTCAATCAACCGTCAAAATACCAAACTAAAGAATCCATAAAAAATTGTATCTTATTTATCTCTACATCTTTATTTATCTACTTTAAAAGTGTAAACAGATCTTATGATCTACTAGTGATGTACTTTAAAGCTGTGTAGGCCTAGATCCAAAGGGGGACAATATCACTAGCTCCTGTGTCAGCCTTGCCGATGTAGGTCAGAGTTCAACTGAGTTTAGATAAATCTCAGTGAGGCAGAGCAAACCCTAGTGCTACGCTGAGTCCATAGATGGAATGTATGTAACAACCCATTTTTAGAAAGAAATCTCACATCGACAAAACATAGGAGAGATGTTGGGTATATAAGTAGATATACCTTATCTACTTGACGTATTTTAAAGCCGTATAGATCTAGACGCAAAACAAATAATATCACTAGCGGTTAGCTCAATCAAAACTATATATAGACTAATTTACGGTACTTAATTCAACAAGTTCATGCTCATAAAATCTAGGCATATAATTATAAGAAGTCAAAAGTTGGCAAAGACACCATTCACCACACGTCCTTCATTTATTTTTTATTCGACTTCTCATAAGGGAATAAATTAAACCTCTTACTACAAATTAAATGAGGTTTACCATTATTGCTCCCATCGTCCATTTTTACTATTTTGGGATGTCTAATAATACTTGTCCAATTTATAAAATCAAGAGATAATTATACACGTACTTCTTAATTTACCCTTATCATTAATTATAACTATTTCTCTATTACATTTTTCAAGATATTGTATTTATTATATTCAAAGAGTAATTTGATAAAATTACGCTATCATTTACTACTTCTTTATTCCAATACTAAATCAATAGGGGACAAATAAAGATGGAACGATACTAATGTATTGCAAATCACTTGAAAAACAATCATTATCATCTGAGGATTTGGTGAGGAAGTTACTAAGGATTCCCAAAAACATTATACTAAATATTTTCAATTGATAGGGAAGGTCCCTGAGGTTAAGTCAATTGATGCTACAAGTAACTATTCTTGATAGTTATACCTTGTTTATTAGCTCATAATTTAATGATATACGTTTTCTTTATCACAAACAAAATCGGTGCACCCTATGGAGATATATTTGGCCCAATAAATCCTTGGTTAATTGAGTTCTTAAATTTCGATTTTGTAAGAAATTAACTTGCGCGTACGCATAGCGATGTTACTTAATAAATTATGTAACATAGCAATGAAGATATTTAGTATATTGTTAAATTAACATATTTCATTATGATAAAACACATAAAAAGATACAATTTTTATTCATGCATGTCGTATAAGTTATTGTTAATATAAATTAAAGAAATTATGGATAAAAAATAACATTGATATAAAAATTATTGGACGTGATAGAATTTAATTCTATTTTTTAATCCATTTTAAAAAAGACCCTTTATTTTGAACATCCTATAATACTATAGGAGACTAGTAAAAATGGACGGAGAGAATATTTATAATTTCTAAATCTTATCCATAATTATTGAAGGATATTATTTAACACATGTGAGTTGTGACCACAACTAGAGTAGTACACATACCTGAGAAGGTTTCATTTTATTATGAATTTATAGCTATCCTAAATATAGACAATTCAATTTAGATTAATAATTTAATACTATCAGTATTGATTGTAACAAAATAGATGTTTATCTTTAGTTGTTTAATTTAAAAATTTTAGAAATAACTTATTACATAATTTTTAATTTATTTTTATTATTATTCATAATTATTTTTATTGTTTCTCAAAATATTGAATTTATTATATTAAAAATTGATATAATACATTGTTATTTTATGTTAGGGACATATATATTAAATCTATATTGAACAAATGGAAATTGATGATGAGAGTATACCTAAAAATCTTATGATTCTTCTACTTTGGCAATTCTTTAAGTAAATAATAAAACGATTGATTTTGACAAAATTTTGTCCTTTAAGCATCCTACGAAGTCAATTTTAATTAATTCGTATCAGGCAAGGTAAAAAAATAAATTGTACTTACTCGTTATTTTTATAAATCAATAAATATGTTACAAGTTTACTTTTGACATGCAAAATTAAGAATCGTATACTGAGAAATTGTATAAAAAATACAATCGACAAAAGTACTGAATAAGAATAATTTTTTTCCCTTTTTTAGTTTTTGGAAGGGAAAATAATGCAGATTCATTATTGACGCAAATACATTACATAGCAAGAGTCTTTTACATAACTTGAGAATTATAAGGTTGTTGATATTTAAATATCATGCAAACTATATAATAGATAAGGTGGTAACGATTATCAAAGAATATGATGCAGTGGATGAGATTGTTCTTTTCTTAATCAAAGATCTTGGATTCAAATCAGCACGAATTCAGAATAATCAAATTGAGTTTCAATATGAATATCAGATACTGAGTGAAAAAAAAAGACAGAGTGCTAACAAAGTTGAAGAAGAAGAAAATGAATTAGAATTCGATACAATCTAATAAAAAATTTATTAAGACCATTTTTTATATGACCATTTTTTCAAACAATTGTATTCTTTTTAAGAGTTTGATATATTCCTCGTTGTTGTGATTTAGAATTGATATACCTTTGTTGAAAGGATGAATATCATATTTTATTATTGCATTGTCTGAATGACAAAAGTCAAATATGATAAATTTAAATTAATCATTACACCACTAGATAGTCATTTATAAAATGATAATACACTCTTAGTTTACTTTTAACTTATCATTATTTTACTTATCGAGGTTAAATTATCTGAACTTTGATTAATATTCTAAGATGTTTTTTTTAATCAAATTAATATGAGAAGAATTGGAACTTATACTGTTTTTCTTATAGTTTTCAACCATCTAAATTTAAGATTTCAAATATTAAATTTAGCTATTTTACTTTAGCTTTGAAGTTTAGCCAAATTAACATCGAAAAACAAAACAATGACAAGTAAAAATGAACGGAGAGAGTAATATATATGAGCCATTCTTTTAACAAATATTATATTAACTATAGTCTGCAAAGCTTAGAATATAGTGTATTTTTCCCTTTAAAAACTTTTTGAGACAAATAAAGGTCTAAAATAATTTCCAATTTTGAATAAGAACAATTGAACATGTGACAAAAAAAAAAAAAAAAAAACTTTGAACCATCGAGAAATTTTTTTTCCTTAAAAAAAAGGGAATTTGGCAAGAAATGAGAAAAAGAAAATTGAACATTGGGGGGAAAATATGAAGCAAAAAAAAGGGCACCCATTCTGTTCTGTTGGATAGTCTGCATCCCACGTACCAATCTTGCAACTAATCTCTCTTTTTTTTATTCAGGTGCTTCTTTCCATAATCATAAAAATACTGCAATTTCGATCTAATAAACAATATTCAAGATTTGCATTAAACCAGGGTAAGTTGTCTGAATCATTCCCCAAATCTCCTCATTTTGCCACCATTTTTGTAGGTATTTCTTTGTAAATGTTTGTCTGTCATCAGATTTGTTCAAGATTTTGAAAAGGGTGTTTTCTTTGTGTTGTTTGGGACACAATTAATGGTTGTATATATCATGGTTTATGTAAACAAAGTTTGAGTTTTTATTGACTAAGTGAATCAAGTTTCAAAAGGGGTTCTACTGGATTTGGTAAAATGGTAGTTGGGCTGGTGGTTTCTTGGATATTTTGTGTTTAAAGTTTGAGTTTTTGTTGATGAAGTGAATCAACATTTAAAAGGGGTTCTACTGGATTTGGTATTAATGGTAGTTGGACTGGTGGTTTTTTGGATATATTATGTTGAAGTTTGATCTTGTATTGATGAAGTGAGTCAAGATTCAAAAGGGGTTTTACTGGATGTGGTAATTGTAGTAGGGCTGGTGATTTCTTGGATATTTTGTGTTAAAGTTTGAGTTTTTATTGATGAAGATTCTGAAGGGGTTTACTGGATTTGGTAAAATAGTAGTTGGACTAGTAGTTTCTTGGATATTTTTCTGATGGATTATCTTGGCATATGAAGGGTCAATAGTGCTGATTAGAATGTGTCTTGAAGATTATTGCATTGGTTATTGGAAGTGGTGGAACCAACAACTAGGATAAATGAGTACTTTCGGTAGAAGTCTCTCTCATAAGAGGGCATTGTCGGTTAGCAGCCCTAGATTGTTTGATAAGTCGGTTAGCAGCCCTAGATTTAGTAGGAAAAGCGAGGTTTCAAGACTTTTCCGTGTACTTATAGCAATTGGATCTGTTGTTTCCTTTTTCTTGGCAATTGGAGGAGGGTTTTTGTATGTCCTACCCAATATTACAAAAGCATTTCAAGAGGAGAATCTTGTCAGTTTTAATGGTTCAGATAGTGTGTGTGACATATACGATGGAAAATGGGTTGTTGATAACAGCTACCCCTTGTACAATGCCTCAGAATGCCCCTTTGTGGAGAAAGGATTCAACTGCTTGGCTAATGGTAGAACCAATGATGATTATCTTAAGTGGAGGTGGAAGCCAAGGAATTGTGAGATCCCTAGGTTTAATGTGCATAATATGTTGGAAATTCTCCGAAATAAAAGAATTGTTTTTGTTGGAGACTCAATGAGTAGGACTCAATGGGAGTCTTTGATATGCCTGCTAATGACTGGGGTGCAAGATAAGGGGAGTGTATATGAAGTAAATGGGAATAAGATCACAAAATTAATTCGCTTTCTGGGAGTGAGGTTTAGTTCCTTCAATTTCACCGTGGAATTTTATCGATCTGTATTCCTTGTCCAACATACTTGGTCTTCCAAATATGGAATAAAGAGAGTTAGATCAACCCTTACGTTGGACAAGCTTGATGATATCAGCAATGAGTGGATCAATGCAGACGTCCTCATATTCAATTCTGGACAGTGGTGGGTACCCGGGAAGCTTTTTGGAGTGTAAGTACACTTTATTCTTTTACTAACACAAGTGACATTACTTTGCAAGTATACATACATGATAGCAAACCATAACTATCTTCATACACTACAAAATTGCCATTGAACCAAACAACTGAAACAACATGGCAATTTTAATCGTCATTCTCCTTTCCTCCTTTTTCACTTGTCTGGACTTCATCACTCCTACATTCATGAATATTAGTAAAAGATGTTTTTTTTTTACCCTAACAGAGTAGAAAGCCTCTTTTGTTTGTATGTTCGGTGATGTCTCTGCTTTAGCCACCCTTGGTTAGCAAGCAAGTATCCCTGTGTGTCCACAAGAATTTGGTTGAAGTCTCAATAGGGCAGGTGTTAAAGTCACTTAAAATTGGAATTGCTTGTTCCACAGTGAGGACTCATAACACTGACCTCAACTAGCTCTGATTGAAGGGTAGTTAGTCGTAGTTTTTGTTCCCACAGTGAAAGGGTTCATTTTAGGAGCCAGTCATGCATGAACACATTGCTTCTGTTTAGTTTCGTTTGTCACCTCAGATCATTTGTTTAAGGTCTTCAAAGGAAGTTGGTATTAGCCACTCATTATACGAATATGCACAAATCAGGAAGGTCTGCTCTCTCTTTCTCTCTCTCTCAATCTTAAGCTGTTTGCGAAAATACTTATTTTCTATTCTCCTTTTCTCTAGACAGTAAATGAATTGCAAAACTCATTCTTTTCCCTCTTGCTTATGTTTTCCAAACTCACGTGCGAAATAGGCTTCAGTGTGCTCACTAGATTTCTTGACTTGTTTTCCAGTGTCTCACCCTGTCCGTAGGTCAAAACTTGATAGATGTGGTGATATATATGCTTTCTGAGGATAACGTTTGAAGCCCAAACATTTAAACTTTCTAGGAATCTTGTATATGTTTTTGTATGTCTGCTTATATTGAATTCAAAGCTAGCTCGCATCAATCACCTTAAGGTAGAAATCTCCTGGATACATCTTGTGTGAAGTGAATCATTTCTGTCGGTAGGTTTTAAAACTTCTAAGTTGCTAAATAGTAAACAAGATCAAGGAAACATTTATGCCCTGGATAATGCACTAGTGTTACCTTCTTAGTTTTCATGCAGAAGCTGGTATTCTGTATTTCAGTTGTTCTCATGATGCTTCTATATCTTTGAATAGGGGGTGCTATTTCCAAGTAAATAGTACACTGAGGCTTGGAATGTCAATTCCGACGGCATTCAGAACTGCCCTTGAGACTTGGTCATCCTGGATTGATACCAAAATTAATCCTAACAGGACACGTGTTTTTTTCAGAACGTTTGAACCTTCTCATTGGAGGTACTTGTTGATAGCTATGCCTTCTATACAGATGACTGCTTTTTGGATCTCTCAGTAGAAAGTTTCTACAAATTGGAGCTGGTAATAATTGGATGGACCTTTTGAACATTTCTTTTGATAATTTCAACATTCAAAGCAATTGTTTTAATAAGTAACGAAAGTTTTGTTGAGTGTTTCGAGTAAAAAGAAAATGCTGCAAGAGAAATACATCCAGAATACAGTACCATCTCAAAGTAACTTATGTCTTAGCACAACTTTGAAAAGATCGTAAAAACATCAACATGTTTTGAGACTTTGCTCAAAAGTAACAAACAGTATTTAAGTCTTTAATTGAATCTTGTGAATTTTATTGATGTTCGAAAGGTCATAATGTTGATTTCTGCCAGTTCCAATTTTATGGAGACTATTCAATAGAACTCCACATTTAGCTTCTCCAGTGTTAAATTTGACACACTTGTGGGACTACACTGGGTATGTTGTTATTTTGTTGATATAGTATGTTAGATGTTGTATCAACAACAACATACCCGGTGTAATACCATAGTGAGGTCTGGGGAGGGTAGGATGTACGCAGACCTTACTGTACTTTTGTGGAGTAGAGAGGTTGTTTCTCATAGACTTAACAATACTATATATCATCGCAACTAATGAATACATATTGGTTTTGCATCAGCAATTTAACTCTGCGGATGTGCAATGTGACAAATCAACCTCTTTCAGAGACTTATGGTCAGGAGAGTAGCTCATTTTCCGATGCTGTACTAGAGGTGGCACACAGCATGAAATTTCCAGTTAATGTGCTACACATAACTCCCATGTCTGCATTCAGGAAAGATGCACATGTTGGTCTTTGGAGTGATAATCCATTTCTATCTGATTGCAGCCACTGGTGTCTACCTGGACTTCCTGATCTTTGGAATGAAATGGTCTTTTCGTACCTGCATGATAGCTATTGACATATGCAAATGTATCAACAAAGAGAGTAAGTTTTGACCCTTGCACACAGAATTGGTCAATTCAATAGTATTTCTCTTTTTTCCTCACTGTGTGATGTGTTATTAGTACAAATTCTAAGTGGACTCAAACAACCAGTATATACTCAGACATTAAGGCATCGTAGTTTAAACAATTAGGGTGTCTAATAAGACTATTTTTCCATCTTATGTCTTTGTCTGAATCTACAAGGCATAAATCACAGGCTCAGTTATTTTATGGATTTTCGGTATGTCGAATTGTAGATTTTCTTTCATAGAAGGATATGTGTTTTGTTATGCCTTTAGGATTAAGTTGAGTATAAATAATGTGGCGAAAAAAGGTGAGAGATTAGCTATTTGATCTATTAGGAGTGACAAGTTGAGGGATCCTTGGAAGTTTAACGAACAGCTTCCTATTCATGTCCAACATCATTTTTAACACATGTGAGAATGTGTGGAGGATGTCTCCTTGATGTGTCGAACTTGCATCCTTATCCTGTTAGTTGTAGCACCTTAATAATGCGAAACATTTGATATCCTTCCTGCATGATTCAAAAAGTAGAACCACACTTGCAACTTTTCCGTTAAAAGCTAAATTCAAGAAATAGTGTATTATGAGACCCTAGCAGAAAGAAATCTTAGAGGATGCTAGTATATGACATCAGTTTTGCTCCAATATTTTCTCTTTCGTTACCTGAACTCGTCAGTTGGTGTACTAGTTTCCTTAGCGAAACCATTGAAAGCGAGTATTTGGTCACATCATTGGTTCAACTAGTCAACCTTGTGCGTATTAAAGCTAGTACCTTTCTCCAGAGTTTGTGTTACTAGTGATGAGGTTTCGTTTTACGTGCTGAATCTGTTGTAAGCGATTGTAGCAGCAGAAACATGTTTTCTTTATCTTTGTTTTGCATTTCAAGGGGTGGATTCGAAAATCACACAGCTTATGGAGGTTATTTGTTTGTTGCAGATTCAATTGCTTGGACTGATGATGTATCATAAGAAGGAACTCAGGAGGTTTATCAATTTTGAACAGAAATGTATAGTTACAGTGAGAGTTGTGTGTACCGGGAAATTGATTTCTTTTTTTTCATTTTTCTTTTTGTAAGAGGGAAGGAGAAAAAATGTATATCATTCTCGCAAACATTTGTCTTGTTTGGTGTAATATTTGGAAATTAATACATACTGTAGTTTTGAAAAAAATTATATACTAATGAGAAGTGTTACATAGACATCTCCTGAGCTTTCTTTTTGGTGTTCACTTGTGAAAGGGGCATGGCTAAACCATACAAAAATTGGTTCTTGTTTTCACCCAAAACATTGTAATACCAAACTTATTTTTTATATTGTAATGTTTCTTTAATGAGCAAGTAATATTTGTCTTTCCATCCAAATAGGATGGATCGAACTCATAGTTTATTAGATGCTTTTTTATGAATGTCAACTGAGTATCATAAGTAAACTGCCCCGATTGTTCAATCATTTGATGACCAGAGTCATTCTTTGATACATGATCACTATGAGTCCGATTAAATAGAATTTGATCAATTCCTATTTTCTATCGTTAAGGTGGAGAGCTGAGAGCGTGCCCTTGATAATTACATCATTGTGCTTGGACTAGAGCTCTCAACCACATGGATAGTTCAATGTGCTCATGGCGCCTGACCCTGAGATGTGGATCTACAGCACATTATTCTCCTGTTAGAACCGGAGTTTAAAACCAAATTCCTCAGGAGGATAGATGGAGTGATTTGAGTGAGATCAATGTAGATCCGACTTTCAATTCACTTGTGTTACATATTTATCTGTAATAATGTAAACATGCATGAGATTACTCTACTTGCTAATTATATAATCTTAAAAAAAATTGTTCAAACATACCTTTTAATACATCTGCAAAGCAATTTGTAAAGAAGACACAGGTCACAGAATCAATTAAATTGACCAGACACTTCTCTAATGCTTTATATTAGGTCAAAGTCGCTTTATATATATGAGGAAAACACAAAGAAAATGATTTGGCTTACAATATTACTGGTATACATATGTACATGAAAAATTGTCCAAATTCCCCAAAACACTGTCTGAGCCTCATATCATATCCCCTTATAAAAGGAAATAGAACTAAAAAAAGAAAAAAAAAATAGAATTTCATAAAACTACCAAAATCAATCAATGGCCATTGGTGTAATCCTCTTTCTGGGAGCCTTAGAAATTTTAGGAGTTGATTCTTGTTTCACTTCTGGTTTCTCTTCTGTTTTTGCACTATCTATATCCATGCATTTATCACTAGCAATAATTTCGGGAACAGTTTCCTCCTGTTTCTGCATATTATTTTTATCATCTCCAGCAATTTCTTTTTCTGCTAACAATTTTCAAATAGAAACATATTTTCAGTCAGCTATGAGGAAGAACACATGGACAAGATGATCAAAATTAGATGGAGGAAAAATCAAACCTGGCCTGCGGAAAGCAGATCCTAGTTCCTCATTATCAAATTCTAGCAGAGTGCAGTAACCATCTTGGGAGGATAAAGCCAGGTATTTCCCACTAGCCGACCTTCATCATCATTTTGATTTATGCCAAAAGAAATGGAATTAAATAAATTTCTAGAATGCTTCATGGAAGAGAACGCAAGTGCTGACGACATTGGAAAAGAAAAGGGAAGCCAAGAATACCATGCTATGTCTGTCACAGCAGCATAATGAAGACCAGCTACAACGGCTATTGGTTGAACACTTTCTGTGTCATAAATGTACAAGGAATTCAACGTAGCCACAGCAAAAATAAGGCGGTAAGGAAGCTTGAAAAATGATGCTGCAGTCATTAAGAAAGATGGGAATCAGGGCGTAACAAAGTGCAATCAGCTCAAAAAGGAATCCAGCAGGAGAACCTACAATTGCTTGATCCTCTCAAGCTAAGTGTCATGGGGCAGAAGCGTACAGCAATGACAGGTTTGCTGGCACCTGGGAGCATTAAAGCTGGCCTGTCAATATCCAACAAAGTTGAGGCGAAAACATCAGATTGTTGTGAGATAGAAGGAATATAATGGATTTGAAGTACCAAAAAGACAGAAGATCCTTGCCTTGTGAGATCTTTTCTGGAAAACACATATGCAGTGTTCGCTGGTTCTGAAGCAGGTGTAAACTTGTAAGAACCTGTAAGAGCAAAACACGTCTATATTCTCAAACCTTTTACCACCTTGCTTTGCTGGACCTAAAAAAAAAAAGCTCTCGAGTTTTCCACAACGCATTTTTATATTATGATTTTAATGGTTTTCTACCTTTACTTCACCAATACCCCTTCTACTGATCCACCCTAAAAATGATAATCATACAAATAATGATGAACAAAAAAGGAATACAGGTCAGATGCCTTTAGTCTATTGCATTAACACTATCACATGAAGAAACAGCTATGAAGAACTCCAACTTTATTTCTTGAAGCTCTATCTGAAGTACAGTTCTACCTTTCAAAGGCAGTAAACTGCAAATAAAGGGTCCAAAAATAAAGCTTAAATGAGAATTACACCACACATGTCATGTGGAAATTAACCTGCCACTGCAGAGTGTCAAGACACAGGTCACAAAGAGGGCTATGGGATGATTTTAATCTGAAAACTTCAGTGCACTACTTTTATACTTGGACTACAAAAAGGCCCAGAGATGCAGCATTATTGGCTTATTCTGAAAGTAGAGAAAACTATAATACTATAAATTTCACGGACTCGGGCACAGGTGTTTGATAAGGGTGAAGGTCAAGAGGTTGGATCCTCTATGATCTAAATTTTAAGATTCAGGGATACAGATCCATATATAGATACGGGTGAGCAATTCAGCAGAAAATAATACAAATATTTAAGAATAGAATTATAAAGCCTAAATTATGAGATATTATGTGGAAAACTTGAGGAAATATACTATCCAGAGGAAGATCCTGAAAGGAGATAAAAGGAGAGTGACAATAAAAATTTATATATTTATAAGGTTTTTCTTCAATTTCACACTAGTTTTTGTTCTGATTATAGAAATCATTAAATTTGTCCAAAATTTCTCCCTCGAATTTGGTCAACGTACCCAAACCAGTTGACCGAATCAGGTACGGATCCCACACCCCCGTCCACATCATGCTAACACGGGTGAAGCATCGAAAGTGAAGAGTCCAAGCAACTTAGGTAATACTCATTCATGGAAAAAAGATAATTATTTGAAACATATCAGAATATGAGATTTCACAGGGTGACTGAACTGACAGCAATGTCATGACTCATGCCACTGCAAGAACAAAGAGGTATGTCAAGGCAAAGAACACATGAAGTCTTGATAGAGCATTCCTTTTCTTTTTATCTTTGAGGATGGTTTTCTCTGTCTTTTCCTTTCTCTTTTTTTCCCCTTTTAGAGGGGTGGGGGTGCAGGGGGAACCAGGGGAGACAATGCAAAGAGATTAAGAGATGAATAACCTTTTGAGAACAAGTAGAAAGAATGATCAGAATGCACAGATTAATAATTAGGACTTTTAAGTTTCAAAGTTGTACCTGCAGGCACAAGCAGAAAGGAACCATCAGGAGACCAAGATAATCTTCGGAAAAAAGATGGCAGTGTCTCATCAAGAAAGAGATGATTTTTAGTAGACTGCATGAATTTGGAAGCACCAAAGTTATTATGCATGTAACATTCACTTATGGTATAGAAGGCATTGAAAAACTGATATGATATTTGACCTTGGACTCATCTGGCTGTTGTGGTTCAACCTTCATAATGACATGTTGACACACAAAATTCAACTTCTCAACTCCTTTTGTTTTAGATGGTTTATTGCTGTAAATCCGGCAAGATCTATCTGAACTGAGTGAGGCAGTATACTTGGACAATGGATCCCATGCCACACCCTGCACATAGTGCAAATGAGCATCCAAAATCTGATGAACAGTACCTGATGAAGGAACAACTGTCAGTTTAAGTTTATTTATCTTGACAAAAACTCAAGTTAGATCATATTTTATTTCTTACCTTTGTTGACATCCCATATGATGCACGAATTATCAACAGAACCAGAAATCAGAAAAGAACCATCAGCGGACCACTGCAAGTCCAATACATCCTTACGGTGAAATCTGAGAAAAGTAAACACATGAGCACTAGTATCAAATTAGAAATAATTCCATGACAACAATGATTATGCTCCTTTTGTGACTTAAATACATTAGTTGAAATATCTTATCCATGACAATCACATTCTCAAAGCACTTTCTTGCAGTAATATTGAGCTGCAATGTTATGACCAACATTAAAAAAAAGAAAAAAAAATTGACTATACATACAATAATATTCTTGCTAAATAATGACAACACAAAACTGTTTTTTCCTGCAAAATAAGGAATTATTATACAGATGCTAGTTTATTGCACATTCTGCTTAAACTAAAATATAATCCAAATAAACAGAATATGATCTACGTTAATTTACTTTATTTTATTTTTTAAAAAATGAAAGAATACAATCAACATGACTTGCTTTTGTTGATAGTGAATAATCAACGGTACTTATTACCACACACTTCAACTGTTTCATGTGGTTATAATATCCTATGCAAAGCCTTCTTCTACCAACTGCATCCACTAAACTAAGGCTGGCTGCTGAAATGGCAATTATAACTATTTCTTTCTTCCAACATCAGATCTAAAAATTCATTTAGCAAGCAAAAAAAGATAAAGATCAGAATAAGAAACGCAGGACAAGAACCAAACAGTGTGTACCAATAATTCCCTGGCTAAACCATAAGAACAAAACCAGAGAACAGTAGATAATGTTCCATAACGCGATTCTGTAGCTATCCTAAGAGTGCTTAGTAATTCATAATGGCAATAGGACCTAATAAAAGGCTTACGATAACGTCTTTAGGACTTTCCATGTTTTGCTGTCATCTGAAGAATGTAGCTTCCAAATGATGAGCTCACCACCTACATCAAGAGTAGTTACTCTTAAAATATACAGCATACATGTAGATAAATAAGAAGAGGAAGTGTAGAAATTGTTAAATTATTTGATCCAGACTAAATTGAGAGATTTATAGGGACAAGTCTATACCATCTGCACCAGAGGCCAAGTGCTCTCCTGCATATTACAAGAAAATGATAATTCAGTTTGCTGGCTGACTAGATAGGTACAAGTATATCATCTAAAAGTTTAAGAAATTATTGGAGGCAAGCACTGGAAGTTCAGCTGTAATAAAAGTTTTGATATATGAAAAGGTTGCTAAAAATGACGTAACCACAGTTACAGAGTCAGCAGAAACATTAACATGTCCAATGTATTGATCAACCCAGAGAAGTGAGTTTGTAAGAAGACAGAGATTTAGAAGTAAGTCAAAACCCCATAAGATTGTCACCATGACTCTCCATCAAGTTGTGCTTCGGACATGTTGACACAAATGCTGCAAATACTTACAGAAACATTGTTATCTGTTATTTCATTGATAGTAAGAGCAACCTTCTCTACATAATCAAAGGTAATTGATGATTTCGTGAATCTCATTGCAACTCAGTATCTAATAAATCTGATTATGAAAGAGGTTCCCGCTCCAGTCTGTATTTCCAGTTCTCAGATCATCAAGTGCTCTAATACAGGTCCAGCAAAAAAGATTCAGACTGCAGGAATTATATAATTTATAGCAATAATCCCAGGAATTCACTCAATCCAATGGAATATCAACAACTGACATTCCAATTTTACAATATTAATCTTCAAAGCACTGCATAGGCCACCAGGATAAAAATACATCTCACGGCATTTATTATTTCAAGAAATTGGATAACAGGCCATCAGCTTTCTAAACTAAAGAACATGAAAGCCTACAAGTCTATTTCAAACAAGGTAATTTTTGAGAGGGGGAAAGGGATTTCTTTGACCAAGTAAACAGATAATTGCAACTTAAGTAGAATCAGCAATAACATTTCCAATGCTGACCCTCTCAAAAGCAATACTACATTTTGCTTCAGAGAGGTATACAGAAACAGAAAGAAGAAAGCCAAGTCTGTCAAACAACCATACTCATAAATTGCACGAAACAACCTGCAGCTTCAGATGAAACTCCAACACTCGACAGCATATAATCTTGTCTCAATTCTTGCCTTGTAAAATTAAAAAATAGCTACCAGAACTTTTTAACAAAGCAAGATGAACAACTTTACCTGAAGGGGAGAACCGAAGTGCATTCACAGCACCACTATGGTAAGAAAGGCTAGCCTGGTATGAAACTGAAGGCGCTTTCTTCTCATTTTCTTCAGAACTAATCACCCACATCTGTTGAAATTTTTTTGAACCTGACATTATCATACTTCATCCAAGCACAAAATAATAATGTGAAAGTCCTCTAAATATCAGCAAACTTTGAAACTAGTTGTTAATATGTCAACATGCAAATGTCTATTTTAAAATTCCATCATACTCATGACTTTGCAATCTGAAGCAAAAGAGTTCTTCATCAAGCCAGAGTCACTTCAGATTGAAGCTGAAGTAAACAAGTTCATGTAGATGGTAATATTTCAGACATTAACACAATCTATATTAGATGTGAATTATTTAGTTGAATTTGAAGAACCAGATTGGTTTTAAGAGTTTGCATGAGTTATAAAGCAACCATCACTAAAGGACTAAAGGATACTCAGCTTATAGTTTGAGTTTGAAGAGAAATGAATCTCAATCATAAATTTCCTCCTACTCTCAGTCATTGTGGATTAATTCAGCAAAGTTTACTTTTTTGAGTCAGTTGTAAGGGGATCATGGAACTCCCTAAGTTGCTTCATTAACTGGTGATAAATGATAAATGTGGTGAATTAAAGAATACCCTTAATTTTACCCCAAGTTCTGTGATTCTACTAATGAGGGCACCCACCAAAATGATGAATCCTCAATTGGTAAGAATATCACGTGCTGAGAATATGGAATCAAATACATATACCCAATGATTATATTGTCCTTCGAGAAAGATGATTCTAGAATCTGCATCTGACGTGCCAACCCACAGTTACCTTTCTGGGACAATTGAGACCATACTAAGAAAGTGAATGGGAATTGTATTGTCTCTTCACTTTTCTGTGTCTTTTACTATCTAACTGGGATGTGAATCCCTATTTTAAATATCTAAGTGTACCACCACATTTATGCTATATATGCAATTATGGTAATCACATTTTCTCCCTTTTTCTCAAAGAAAACGAGGATATCATTAATGGAGAAAAAAATCTTCATTTCCGCTTCTAGAATTTTTGTTATTTATTCACATTCTAGCAACTTACTTAGCCTTGAATATTAGCACTGGTCAAATTTCTCGTCTTCTTTCTTCTATCTGATTCCCTCTTTCTTCTTCTTTCTTCTATCCGATTACCTCTTTCCCTTTCTTTTTCTAAACTTCCTCTCTTTTCTACTTCACTGCCCCCTTTACTGTGTTGTCATTTCCCTTGAACTTCAATGGTTCTTACACTATCTTAAAGACGCATTACCCGATTGACAAAAACTGAAATCAAACTAATAAAATGCATACTTCCTCTCTTTTCTTATTCATTTCCTTTGAATTTCAAAAATTCTTACACTATCTTAAAAACACATTACCCAATTTGAAAAAAAAAAACTAACTTCAAACTATCAATTACTAAATAAAATGCAGAAGCAAATTATAATACCACCCGACTAACCAAACAATAATTAAAACCAAAATTCAAGCCAAAATGCAGAAAAAAAACACAAGGCTGAAGGGTAAAACAGTAATTTTAACCTTAATGTCATAGTCGGCGCCACCAGTAGCAAGTACGTCGGTGAGGTGGTGAAAATCTAGGCACAAAACGGGCTTCATGTCGTGCCAATTGATCTGAACCGTACCACCTTTCATTCTTCTTAGTGATAATTGATTTTGAGAATTTTGGAAGAAGAAGTAAGTAGGGTTCAGAGAAATGGTGAGTGATTTTGTTTGGGAAAATTTGGGAACTTTTGGATTTGGCGGGAAAATTGACCCTCACGGGGCGCCTTATTTATTTCCTATATTCTGTGTTTTTTTTAAATGACATTTTTTCCGTAAAGTTTTATTTCGATATGCAATTTAAATTTTTATATTTTATATTTTTCATAAATAGAAAAATTTTGTAAGTTTTAAAACTTATCAAAATTGTCTCAATTCTTTCTATAATTTTATCGAATAAGCAAAAATTTATAACGAAAGTATAATGTATTATCTAAAAAGTTATTCTAAAAAAAATATAACATTCGTTGATTAAACTTTACTTCAATAAAAAGTAAAATTGAACGTGAGTTGTAGTATACTATTTTTTAATAAAACTGGACATGATCAATATCATTTAGTAACTATATCATCGTGTTCATATTCCGTGAATATTTTATCACTCCTTTGGTATTCTCGCAAAAAAATAATATATATAATATGATTTTTTTTTACGAAATATAAACTTATGTGTCAATTTGTATTTTCAAAATGTACAATCATAATATGAAATTGTCAAATCATGTTTTCCGAAAATTTTGAGATTTCATCTCATAATTTGAAATTATGAAATGAAATCGTATGTCGAAATGCTGATTTTATCTCACGACTTCAAATCACAAAATGAAATAGTATTTTCATGGACCCCTTAAATAAATGAATTTCAACAGAGACTTGATGCTCAGCTCAAGTTTCACAATAAATAAATCGGAAAAATTTCAAATTTCAACATGGACAAAATACACTAGATGACTTCTTCTCATATGCTCTAAGCCTTGGTGAGCAATTATATCCAAGACACAACCTAATCGAAGTAATACACTAGATGACTTCTTCTCATATGCTCTAAGCCTTGGTGAGCAATAATATCCAAGACACAACCTAATCGAAGTAATAATTGAGGTATATGCAAGTTGCTCCTCCGGCCATGACAATCAAGAGCAGTAACTCTCCCTCTACGTTTGTTTTGGAGATGACAGTCAGATATCAACAAACTGCTGAGCAAGTCTTTTAATATATAGATGAAAAAAAATTCAATGCATAGAGATGCATGATGAACCATTTTTTACATGTCAAGCAACACAGGAGGCAATCCTCAAAACTCAATTTACTGATGAACACAAAGCAGAAATTCCCATATCATGAAGCTTAAAATCAATCAAGGGAATGGGAAGCAAACAAAAGAATACACAACTCTAACGGGCGCCTACAAAATATTTGGGAGCTGAGCATCAAGTCTCTGTTGCAGTTCCTTGACCTTGATTGAAAGCTCAGCAGTTTGCTCCTTGTAGCTCCTGATCAGATAATCCTTTCCTTCAATCACTTCTTTCAACTCGTCTTTTTCGCGCTTCAGCATTTCAAACCTTTCTCCGTCTCCTCTTCCCTTCTCTGAGGTATCTGAATTTCTGTCAACATCCAGATGACCATTAGTATGACCATTACGGACTTCAGCTGGCCATACAGGTACTGTTGGGGGTTTATCACAAGAACCCACTTGTCCAACGCAATGATCTGCAATTACCTTCCTCAGCCTCTGTATCTCTCTCTCCGAATCAAACAGATCCCTGTTTGCAGCATCCAGCAATGACTGCTGATGGGTGGAATGTGATATCTGAGCGTTGAGAGAAGCTTGCAACTCTACAATTTGTTCTTGCATCTCCAATATCGTTTCATCCCTTCTTTTTAACTGTAGTCTCAACTTCTGTATCACTTCTCGCTTGCTGTATATGTCGGAACCGGATTCGGAGACACATGGCGACTCAGAGCTGTTAGAGCGATGAAATGGTTTCTGTGGCAGTTCAAGACGGTCAGGAGAGGTTGACCAAGCCCCTCCATTAACTTTATTGAATTCAATGGCAGGAACTGTCACAAGAGACAGCATTTCAGACTCAGACCCATTATACTGCTGCTTTGTAATTCCCAATCCTTCAGCTCCTGTCTTATAAAAATAGCAAATGTTCAATAAAATAGCCAACACTAATTAGCAGACAATGTAGGATGTACAAGACCTGGAAGCACATTAAACCACATCAAACTTTTTTGTCGTGTTGCCTATACTTGTCTATCCAAACTGGGAATAAGGCTATTGCACCAAATGACTATGCATAGAAAATTTTGCAGATTGAACAAGGATAAAAGAAGACTGGCAGCTAAAGTGACACATAGTTCACATAGAAAATTGAGAAGAATATAGAGGAGCTAATGTGGAATTCTTAATATATACTGAATTGTCAATGATAGCAATCAAAATGTAAGAAATAACAGGACTATTCGCCCAGCTTGCGTAGCGTCCATTGAACTAAAACCCAGAGGGCTCTTTAAGAATTCTAATGTGAGAAAAAAGAAAACCTAGCAGTTACACAGCAAATTGTACATCTTATCATCATCAAAATACTGCACCTGATAAAATCAAATGAGAGAAGCTACTACAAGGGCTTTGGCATTACCTTTACAGGCTTTTGTTTTAACTAGACTAGACATAAGTTGCATGAGCCGCCAATAGAGATACCCCAAATCATGCCCCATAATATGGAAGAAAACACTGACCCCACATGAGATAATATAGTATACAGTTCAGCGAGCAAACCATGAGATCAAATAATAAGCATGTGCAAAATGGGAACAAAAAGGTTAGACATAAATGGAACTTGACTTTTCCCATGACTCTATTTCCTTAACCGCTTTTAGACTTAACTGCATTAGCAATTTAATAACCTTCTGTTTTTGAAGAAGAATTAGCATAGTGCATACCAAGAAAATCATCATATTGATCATATAACATAGATTCTCCTTTGCTTAGTTTCAATCTTTTCACTTGACATTACCATGAACTTCTTAAAGCGCGCAAGATAACAGCAAACAGATTTAAATTGTGAATGACTGTCGTGTTTAATTTTCATGTTAGAAAGCAACCAAATAACCAACATTAACATGTAAACATTGTTCAGATGCATGCCTCTATAATTAACTTTACTAGTTCAAATCATTTTCTCGCAACATTGGGAGTTACATAACTGACAAGAGTACAGGAAGAAGATGGTGCTAGCATCAAGTCACTAGCCACATTCTTTACACAAAGAACAAACCTGATTTCTAGGATACAACTCCAAAGGGATGGAAAGAATGTGCATACCTGTATTGCAATTGTAGCAGCTATCGTCATCTTGGGCAAAATAGCAAGTGCTTGACTGCAAATGACCATTCCCTAACTTACTTCCATCAGGAGACTTTTCGTTTCCTGCAATTTAAGACACTTCTCATAAGAGGGCAAAATAATTTCATAAGACAAAACAAATTGCTTTAAACAATGTAGGACCTTTTAAACTGCTGGTAGTCTTGTTCTGTTGTCTCGAATCAAGCACCTGCTTCAGCTTGTAGCCTAAGCGCACAGATAATGTACTTAATAACGCACTACCTGCAATTATGACCCAGTTAGGACCCTCACTCTGAACACCTCTGGACTTCTGGGACCTTGACCCTGTGTTGGTTCTTGGCTTCATTTCTGGAGTCACTGAAGTTGTAGATGGAGAAGTTGCAGACCATCAAAATTAATCCTATATAGGGAATGCAGAATAACGTCAACATGTGCCAGGTGAAGCACAAATACCTTAGCACTCAAATCAGGGTGCTTATAGGCTATTGAAAAATATAACATTATAACTACAAGGAACTTTGCAGCCAAACAAGTCCATAACAAATTTTGATAGGAAAAATTATCCAGAAAATGCAAGGTTAAGCTGTCCAGATATAGTCTGGTATCTGTTGAAATCTTGAGTGTAGCCAACGGGAGGAGACTTTCTGAGTCATTTTATTTATAATATTGCCAATATTTTATTTGATAAAAGTGAGGTCTAATAATGGCAAAAAGATTTGGTTCTCGATCAGACTTTGACTGAAGGGAAGAGTGAGGGCTTTATCCTTCCTTTAATAAAGAGTAAGTTATTCAGCTTATCAAAAGTACAAAAAGAGTAAATTATTTGAAGGAGGATCTGAAATACTCTATAGAACATATAGGAGGACATGTATTAATTTGTTCCCATATCCTTGATAGTGTGTTCACATCTGTACTTTATTTCCCTTTTTTCCTAAAAGATACCAGAAGAATAAGTACCAGAGTGTATGACAAGCAACAAAATTCCCAGAGGAATAAGTAACTGAGTGTAGAACAAGCAACACATTCCTAGATGCCAGAAGGAAAAGTAACTACAAACATACAATTCTGATAGCACATATACCTTCACGTCAAGTGCTGGTGCCACACCTTCATGAGTCTGATTACAGTGGACGGTACAATGACAGCAAGATCCCACAGGAAATAATGTATTCTGAAAGAAACTACAATGTAAGTACAGCACTGATTACCCATAAGACAGTTTAATATGGAAAGAAATAATTAATTTTTGTACAAAAAGGATAAGATCCGTAGACAGATCCACTGACATTGCATTTACAGCAACCTATTGCATGCTTGCTCATTTATATAAGCTGTATGTCTGGAATACACTGATCATTCAGGATCCATCAGAATCACAAAATGTTACATCCACTTAGTTCATTGATATTGGTTTACCGCATCACTCAATAGTTCATGCTTCATAAGGATCAGTCAAATAAATGGTAACAACTTAAACAAGTAACTGCATCTGTTCCCCTCTGAAGAGGCTCTACAAGTTTCCATCTTCTTTTGTACAAGATGCAGTTGCGAGGACCTTTACAAAGGTAAAGCAAAAAATCCAAAAAAATAAGAGCTAAGGAGAAGGTTGAGATGTTGCAGAAGAGTAGAAGCCCAACCTCTTGGCAGTGGATGGCGATATCCATAGCTAATTGAACATTTAAGGAAGAAAAAACTCAGGAAGGAATCTCAGTTAATGGCAATAATTTTCTCAGGCAGGATAGTCAGCTAATTATGGAGAAAGTTGCTTGTGGAAAAAGGGGAGATCATTCATCAGAGGAAAATCTGAAGGAAAGAGAAAAATATTGGTTTAGAATGACAGAGAAGGCCTACAGTTCCATAGTATACCCCTGAACCACAAAATAGAAGAGTCCTAGTTTCAATAACAATATTGCACCTTATAAAGCATAATCCATAATGTCAGACTTGGATACTCTCACTTAAAATGGCTAATTCAAACTAAGATAAACAAAACAGCCCAGAGCTAAATATCCTAGTTTTTAAGGCGGAGTAAAACTCAAACCTTGATAACATCAGCAATGTATAAGTCAGACAGTACACACACACGATAGAGACAATATAGGAATCTGAAGCCGAAATGGTAAAAAAAATTACTGAGTCAGGCCATGTAAAGAACAAAAGCAGAATGCCTATAAAGAGTATCAAAATGAAGAGTAGAAGATTAGAGCAGATTCAGAGTGGCAATGATATAAGGAAATTGGAAATATATCAAAGTCTCCTGAAGTTTAGACTTCGGATAACGAAAAGGCTAAGACCCTAATGAGGCAAATTGTAAAGGGTGGCAAGAAAAAAGTGACAAAGAAATTCCAGCTTTTCGCATGTGCGGACGACAAGTTCGGTGTCATTTACTTTCGACGAAGTTGATGACCAAGCTAATCCAATTATACCATTATCTATTTAACTGTCTTCCATCACAAGATAGTCTGCTAACTCATAGACTCAAACGTGATTCAAAAATTCAGGAAAGCCAGATAAAACACAACAAACAACCTTGGAAAGTCGAAAGCTTAAATTAAAAATATTAAGGTAGATGATTAAAAGATACCTTAGAAGTTGCTTCTATCCTAAAGAGGAGCAAGTTAAATACTGAATAATAGCATGACATTCAGAAGTTTTAACAAATAATATACTAAACACACATTATACAAGCACCGTTCTCACATAGATTGCTTCCTTGATTGCTGCTAATAAAAGACACTGTTCTTTTTCAATAAAAAGCAAGTCAAGCTCAAATATATAAGACACAAAGTATGACATCTGCAATCATGTTACTAATATGTGCTGCCTAGTATAACAAATTCAAATTAGCAGATGCCCTTTGCCAATTTCTTTTGAACTTCCTCCATCAAAAGATCATTCACCTCATTGGTCATTAGGATATCAAATGGCTCGTTGAGACATAGGTGCCTTCAACATCAAAACTCAATTACCCACCAACCCTAGCTGTCTCTGACTTACCATACAACCAAAAAAGAGACCTACAGAGCCTCTAGTTCACGAAAACAAAACTGAAACACAAACCCACAGATTAAATCTCGAAAACAAAACACAAGTACACAGGAAAAAACCGTGTATTTGCATACATTTAGCAGGTCATAACAAATGTTAGATGAAACTACCCATAAAAATGCAAGACTTGATAAACCAAAAAAGAAAAAAACACAAAAATTCAAAGACCCAAGAAGTCTATAAAAGCTCCTCAATCCTTGTTCTAATCTCGAACACCAAATGCCCACAAGCAAAACACACACACACACACACAGAGACAGAGAGACTAATTTCTGCACAGTGCAGAGACCATAGCCGATGCAAAATGAAATTCAAAGACCCAACAGGTTATAAATATAAAAAGCAAAGCTCCCCAATCCTTGGATTAACCTCGACAACCAAATGTCACCAAACACACACACACACACACAACTAATTTCTACAGAATTCAGAGACCATACCCAATGCAACATGGAATTCAAACACCCAAAATGTTATATATGTAGAAAAAAACCTCCCCAATCCTTGGTCTAATCTTGACAACCAAATGCCACCAAACACACACACACACACAACCCACAAATGTCTGCACATTCCAGAGACCATAGCCTATGTAAATGAAATTCAAAGACCCAAAATGCTATAAATAATAATAAAAAAAAAACACTCCCCAATCCTTGGACTAATCTTGACAAACAAATGCCGCCAAACACACACACACACACAACTAATTTATGCAGAATTCAGAGACCACACCCAATGCAACATGAAATTCAAACACCCCAAAATGTTATATATATAGAAAAAAAACCTCCCCAATCCTTGGACTAATCTTGACAACCAAATGCCACCAAACACACACACGCACACACAAACAACCCACAAATTTCTACAAAGCTCAGAGACCATAACCAATGGTAGATGAAATTCCCATCATTAAAATTCAAGAAAACGAAAAGGGTATATCAAAAAGTACCTGCTTAATCAAGAAGACGCATCTATCGACCAAGATTAAAGTGACAGACCACGAAATGATAAAAGAGGTTTCTGGTGTAGGGTTTTGTAGAATTAACAAAACTACACTTTTTTTTCCTTTCTAATACAGGCAACGCTTATATGTGAGCTATAGCCAAGTAAAGCAAAGATTTGATTTTGCCCCTTTGAGTGAGGTGGGGTTATCAAAATTCAAGAATTGGTAAATCCAGGGAAAATTTTCAGGAGAAAGTACAACATATTAGGCACGTAGTACAAGTACTAGGATGCACGTTGTCACCTTATTTAATATTTTTCCTTATGTGGCCTACGGAATCTGGGACCGTTGGAACAGATTATGCCAATCTCATAATTATGTCAAAGCACATTTTAGTTGGTCAAATCTTTTAAAATTAAAAAAAGAAAAACACAATAAATAAAATTATATGTAAAAAAAAAATAAGGCATTATTTGATATGTTATTTGGAGGCGAGTAATCGGTTCGAGTCCGCTTATCTCCAACTCGTGAACTTAGCCGATACAAAGCTTTATGATAGCACCCAATTTTTCCGATTCGGCGGTTCGATCTATGATTTATCATTCATGGACGTTGATAAGATCCATCCATTTAGCAGCACCTTAGGATGGCATAGCCTTAAAAGTGAAGGGCGAGGTTCAAACGAGGAAAGGCTTACGGTGGATACCTAGGCACCCAGAGACGAGGAAGGGCGTAGTAATCGACGAAATGCTTCGGGGAGTTGAAAATAAGCATAGATCCGGAGATTCCCGAATAGGGCAACCTTTCGAACTGCTGCTGAATCCATGGGCAGGCAAGAGACAACCTGGCGAACTGAAACATAGGGCGTTCTAGTGCGTTGTAGATTCTTATCCAAGACTTGTATCATTTGATGATGCCATGTGAATCGCTAGAAACATGTGAAGTGTATGGCTAACCCAATAACGAAAGTTTCGTAAGGGGACTGGAGCAGGCTACCATGAGACAAAAGATCTTCTTTCTAAAGAGATTCGATTCGGAACTCTCTTCTGTTACATGAATCCAATTTTCATTTCATCCGGGAAAAGCCATCTTTTTCTCAACAATGTCTTTGTCATTTGATCCAATAGCGTTCCGTTAGATAGGAACAGATTTGATAAATACTGATAACTCTCGGATAGAGTATTAGAACGGAAAGATCCATTAGATAATGAACTATTGGTTCTAAGCCATCTCTGACGATTAATCAACAATTCGAAGTGCTTTTCTTGCGTAATGCATGTATTAAATCGTATATGAATAATATATAATTTTAGTTATTCATATATATATATATATATATATATATATATATATATATATATATATATACTAGATAAGTATTGCCCGTGCTAGCACGGGCCCAACATGGTTAGCTTTTTTTTGCACTTTGGAACAACATGGTTACATATAATTAATCTTGTTAGCAGTTGAGTGTACATACTTCGTGTTGATTGAGAATTGAACAGGAAAAGAAAAAAATAAGACAATTTACTCAGCAACTATATCCTTGTAATGAAAGCCTTGACGAACATTTAGTTTGATCATGTCATGCTATCTCCATAATTTATCATTGATAATGCTGTTAAAATGATATGAAAACGGAAAAAATTATCAGTATCTTGTTACTTAATGACAAGTATGGAAGCTCGGATCAAAGAGAAAGAGATATATTTTGGAGACACATAATTTCCAGAGTGGGAGACATCGATACTCTACAAATAATAAAAATGTTAATTAATTTGTTTTGTCCACATTTTGTAGCAATTTATGAACAAAGTAAAATTCAACAGTAACTACAGAGAAATAAATTTATACTTTTCAAAAATTCATAGTTGAAACTATTTTTCAAAATGGAGCAAAAATATAAAGTGATATCAAGTCCAGACCAACATCTTAAAAATCAAATAATCATCGCGACAATCAAAATATAGTTTTGATAATAAACATAAAACATGTTGAACTTTTATGTTGCTACTTTCACTTAGCATGTCATGTTCAATATTGAGGAAAGTTATTTTATATCAACAAGTACACAAAACCTTCACACCACTTTTAGATAGACATGTTAGTATGTCTAGATAAGAGTAAATCATGATCTAATTAATTTTCTCAGATCAACAAATCTTTGTTAGGTTACATTTTAAGTATACACCACATTTCTTTGTCAATACTTTATCTCCAGTCATTTTACATAACCCAAAAGAAGAACGCATACTTTTGTTTTTACAGCCAATACCATTGTAAGGCCACTTTCTAGAAATATGATGAGAATTAGTGTGAAATGACATAATTGCCCTTGGTCGTCCTACTCTTGACATTTCTATATAATAGAAATAATCTCCATCGTCAGTTGAAATTAAACCTCCTTTTTGGAATCAATATTTGCATTACCATTCTCACTCACACTACTATCATCCACTGCTTCTCCAGGGGAAACAGGTCCGGAATTAATCCCTGTGTTAACATTTTGTTTCTGGTTGATTTGTCCAATACCATTTTTATTCATGACGGCTGCCACTTTAAAAGGTGTGATAATTTCTGTATCCTGCTTACAGGCTGAGAGGCATGCAAGTATATGGACCTGCTTACCTATAATAGATGAAAATTTTAGCAAGAAATAAATGAGGGAACCTGAAAAGAGGTGGAAGATGATAGAAAAAAAGGGGGAGAGGTGGAGAATAAGAATAAGAGATTAACAATAGTAGCTACCAGGTATCACAAAGAAGCGGTCTGGTGAGCATAAGGAAGATATATCTGGTGCCTCACTCCAGTTATCAGGAAGTTTATCTGGAAAGGCATGTCAACAATTGATAATTAGTTCATTGAGATAAGAGTTTGGAATTACTGGAGTCTGGACAAACATTTTGACCATCAAACACTATCTTTGAAGCAAAAGGCAGCTAATAAAAAAAACTCGAACACACAACTTAGATTTCATCCAAGACTTGACAAAGTATTCCATAAATATATTAGCATTCAGAATATGAAGAGAATAATGATATTACGTGAAAAGATATAGACGGATTCAGGACTCTTTGATTTCCTTCTGCACGCCCAAGTTTGAAAAGTATCAGTGCTTACATAAAAAGTGTTGTGGCATCAGTTATCTAGCTACATTCTATTACCGGTTGACACCATTTTGGAAAACTTTGATTTCGATTACTGCTTGTTAAATTCCGTGAAATATAGCCATCCCTGCCCCCTCACGTCAATCCCACGAGCCTCTTATCCATTCTCATTGAACGACGGCGGGGGAGCAAATCCAACTAGAAAAACTCGCGCCCCTAGGTATTCTCTACCTACCCACCTGTGTCGGTTTCGGGTACAGGTACCCTCTTGCTTCAAGTCGTTCGAGCTTTTCCTAGGAGTATGGCATGGGTTACTTCAGCACCGTAGCGCCTGAGCGTTATAAATATTTGGCATCTTGCCCGGGGGAAAGGCTACATCTAGTACCGGACCGATGATTTGGACGACACGCCCCAGGTTTTTTTTTTCAAGCGTGGAAACCCCCGAACCAGAAGTAGTAGGATTGATTCTCATAATAATAAAATAAATAAATATGTCGAAATGTTTTTTTAAAAATTCTCGAATTCAAAATAAATGTCCGCTAGCACGTCGATCGGTTAATTCAATAAAATGGGAATTTGCACTCGATTTCGTCGGCACCATGCATTTGATTTGCTTGTTCCTGAAAATATTTTATGGTCTAGACGTCGTAGAGAATTGAGAATTCGAAGTTTTTTTAATTCTTTGAATTGGAATGGTGTCGATAGAAATTCAGTAGTTAAAATTTTTGATCTCTTCGTCATTTAGAAAATCGAAGAATGAATCATTGATAATTCGCCAGATCATTGATACAAAAAATAATGCTCATTGAATGAGCATTCTCAATATTATGCCTTGAATGGATAGTGGTACAATAAAATAAAAGCATCCACGTCAATTTATACCCATTAGAATTTCATTCAATTAACAATTTCAAAGTATCATAAAAAATAGAAAAACTGCTTTTTTCCTGGTCAGGTCAATAAAGTCATGAAATTCTTCGTTTTTGATTTTTTATAAAAAATGGATTTATCTGAACCAATACATGATTTTCTTTTAGTCTTTCTAGGATCGGGTCTTATATTAGGGGGTCTAGGAGTGGTATTACTTCCCAATCCAATTTATTCGGCCTTTTCCTTGGGATTGGTTCTTGTTTGTACATCGTTAGTCTATATTCTATCTAACTCCTATTTTGTAGCTGCTGCGCAGCTACTTATTTACGTAGGAGCTATAAATGTTTTAATCATTTTTGCTGTGATGTTCATGAATGGCTCCGAATATTACAAGGATTTTCATCTTTGGACCGTAGGAGATGGAATTACTTCGATGGTTTGTATAAGTCTTTTTATTTCACTAATTACTACTATTTCAGATACGTCATGGTACGGGATTATTTGGACTACAAGATCAAACCAGATTATAGAGCAAGATTTTCTAAGTAATAGTCAACAAATTGGAATTCATTTATCAACAGATTTTTTTCTCCCATTTGAACTTATTTCAATAATCCTTTTAGTTGCTTTAATAGGTGCAATTGCTGTAGCTCGTCAATAAAAAATTTCTATTAAAACTTGGAATTAAAATAAAATTTTGTTCTGTCTTATCACATTCATTTTCCTTCAATTCTATTTGAATTCTAGCTGGATAAATAGAAAGACTTTAGGTCAATCTAGTACCACTATATTTCTTTGTTCCATACTTGTTATATACTAGTCTATTAAATTAGTTGAATTGTTGTTCATATTGAAAGGAGTCGAGATTGATAAGGAGTTGTTTAATGATTCTCGAACATGTACTTGTTTTGAGTGCCTATTTATTTTCTATCGGTATCTATGGATTGATCACAAGTCGAAATATGGTTAGAGCCCTTATGTGTCTTGAACTTATATTGAATGCGGTTAATATAAATTTTGTAACATTTTCTGATTTTTTTGATAATCGTCAATTAAAAGGAGACATTTTCTCAATTTTTGTTATAGCTATTGCAGCCGCTGAAGCAGCCATTGGACTGGCTATTGTTTCATCAATTTACCGTAACAGAAAATCAACTCGTATCAACCAATCAAATTTGTTGAATAATTAATAGTAATCATTTACATTCTAATATTGAGAAATCGATTTTAATTAGCATGTTTACTACGTAAAGTATGATCTTGTTTGCAAAATATAAGAAATCAAAGTATTTTGGCCTCTCTCATATCTCATAAACCAATCCAGAAAGGGGTTGATTAGAAAATTATGATAACTCATCGATTCATCTGGTATATAAATATATAATTCGTTTCTAAGTTTACTAGATCGAAAATTTAGAACATTAAAAA
Organism: Solanum rostratum; assembly: GCA_029948455.1. Classification (NCBI taxonomy): domain Eukaryota; kingdom Viridiplantae; phylum Streptophyta; class Magnoliopsida; order Solanales; family Solanaceae; genus Solanum; species Solanum rostratum. The sequence goes on along the minus strand of CM057053.1, from coordinate 5,909,893 downwards.
ACGTATAGACCCAATGTCACATTCAGTAAAGATTTATGATACGTGTATAGGATGTACTCAATGTGTCCGAGCCTGCCCCACGGATGTATTAGAAATGATACCTTGGGACGGTTGTAAGGCTAAACAAATTGCTTCTGCTCCACGAACAGAGGACTGTGTTGGTTGTAAGAGATGTGAATCCGCCTGTCCAACGGATTTCTTGAGTGTACGAGTTTATTTATGGCATGAAACAACTCGCAGTATGGGTCTAGCTTATTGATACGTTCGAGAAAACTCTACTTGAATCCATTTAATTTTTTTACCGACAAACCTGTGCTCGAAAATCAAAATATTTTGAGCACGGGTTTTTTTGGTCTAAGTGTATCTTGTCTTTACTACGAATTATTTTCCTTGGTTAACAATAATTGTAGTTTTTCCGATATTTGCGGGTTCTTTAATTTTCTTTCTTCCCCATAAAGGAAATAGGGTAATTCGGTGGTATACCATATGTATATGTATTTTAGAACTCCTTCTAACAACTTATGCATTTTGTTATCATTTCCAATCGGATGATCCATTAATCCAACTAGTAGAGGATTATAAATGGGTCGATTTTTTTGATTTCCATTGGAGATTAGGAATAGATGGACTTTCTATAGGACCCATTTTATTAACAGGATTTATCACGACTTTAGCGACTTTAGCGGCTTGGCCAGTTACTCGAGATTCTAGATTATTCCATTTTCTCATGTTAGCAATGTACAGTGGTCAAATTGGATCATTTTCGTCTCGGGACCTTTTACTTTTTTTCATCATGTGGGAGTTAGAATTAATTCCTGTTTATCTACTTCTAGCCATGTGGGGAGGAAAGAAACGTCTGTACTCAGCTACAAAATTTATTTTGTACACGGCAGGGGGTTCTGTTTTTCTCTTAATGGGAGTTTTGGGTGTTGCTTTATATGGTTCTAATGAACCAACATTAAATTTTGAAACATCAGTTAATCAATCATATCCTGTGATTTTAGAAATAATCTTCTATATTGGATTTTTTATTGCTTTTGCTGTCAAATCGCCCATTATCCCCCTACACACATGGTTACCAGATACCCATGGAGAAGCACATTACAGTACTTGTATGCTTCTAGCCGGAATCTTATTAAAAATGGGAGCGTATGGATTAATTCGAATCAATATGGAATTATTACCTCATGCCCATTCTATATTTTCTCCTTGGTTGATGATAATAGGTACAATACAAATAATCTATGCAGCTTCAACATCTCTTGGCCAACGGAATTTAAAAAAAAGAATAGCCTATTCCTCTGTCTCTCATATGGGTTTCATAATTATAGGAATTAGTTCTCTAACCGATACGGGACTTAATGGAGCCCTTTTACAAATAATCTCTCATGGATTTATTGGTGCTGCACTTTTTTTCTTGGCGGGAACGACTTATGATAGAATCCGCCTTGTTTATCTTGACGAAATGGGCGGAATAGCTATTCCAATGCCAAAAATGTTCACGATGTTTAGTAGCTTTTCGATGGCTTCCCTTGCATTACCAGGTATGAGTGGTTTTGTTGCCGAATTGCTAGTATTTTTTGGAATAATTACCGGCCAAAAATATCTTTTAATTCCAAAAATACTAATTACTTTTGTAATGGCAATTGGAATTATATTAACTCCTATTTATTCATTATCTATGCCACGCCAGATGTTCTATGGATACAAGCTATTTAACGCTCCGAAGGATTCTTTTTTTGATTCTGGACCGCGAGAGTTATTTCTTTCGATCTCCATCTTTTTACCCGTCATAGGTATTGGTATATACCCCGATTTCGTTCTTTCATTAGCAGTTGACAAGGTCGAAGTTATTCTATCTAATTTTTTTTATAAATAATTGGATGACTGAAATAAAAAAACCTATGTTTGTTTTTAAAAACATTCTTGGACAATGAAAAACAGTCTTCTTTTTTTCTTCTCTTAATTTAAGAATTAAGTAAAAACAATGAAATTGAACTACATATGATAGAAAACCGTGTGAATCAAATATTGTATTGATGATTCACACGGCCCGCATGCTGGTTCATACAATGCGTTGCCCGCTCTTGTATTTGTAATAACTTGTCTTGAATTCAATTAAATGTTGATGGAAAAGAACCATAACTATGTAACCCTATTCCTAATAGATTGACCCCAAAATAGCATATCCAAATTATAAGAAAGCCTATAGACGCTACAATTGCAGAATTTGCACCCCGCAAATTTCTATTTGTTCGAGTATGTAAATAAATTGCAAATACGATCCAAGTAATAAATGCCCAAGTTTCTTTTGGGTCCCAATTCCAATATGACCCCCACGCTTCATTAGCCCATACCGCTCCCGAAAGGATTCCTATGGTTAAAAAAGTAAATCCTAAACTAATAACCCGATAACTCCAATAATCCAATTGTTGAATCAATTGGAACCTGTAATAATTTTTAGCAGAAAAAAACGAAGTATTTTCGAAAACATTTTCACCCAAGAAAAATGACTCGTTTAAAAAACCATTGCTCTTATAAATATAATAAATATAAAAAAGCTTTCTGTTTTTGCGAAATGTAATCACTAGAAGTGCTACTGATAATAACGATCCACATAAAAGGGCTGCATAGCCCAATATCATCATACTTACGTGCATTATTAACCACTCCGATTGAAGAGCAGGTACTAATATTCCAGATTGGTGTATTTCAGTTAAAATACCTGAAGTAGCAAAGCCTTGGGTCAAAATAGCACTTGGTCCAGTTATTTTACTTAAAATGAAAACATTTTTTTTGAAATACGGAATTATATGAATAAGGGAGAAACTCCATGAAAGGAAAATTAATGATTCATATAAATCGCTTAGTGGGAAATGTCCTGAAGAAATCCACCGAGTAACTAATAATCCTGTTATACAGAAAAAAGTCACTATTATGCCCTTTTCTGACGAATCGTATAGTTTTACAATTTCGTCGACTAAAAGGGTTATCAAATGAATTGTAATTACAATTGAAACGATCGAAAAGGAAATGTGAGTTAATATATGCTCTAAGGTTGAAAATATCATAAAAAATCTTAAAAAATAAGAGTCCCTTAATTACATAATTCGAAAATGGAAATCGGGAATTGAATTCATTATAAGATCTATTTATCCTTTTTAGAAGATGGTATGCCGCCACTCGGACTCGAACCGAGATGCATTAGCACTGCTTCCTAAGAGCAGCGTGTCTACCAATTTCACCATAGCGGCCTATCTTGAACTCATAATAGCCTATGAATAAGCAATCGTCGAGATTGAGTAAGCTATTTTAGTTTAGTAATGATTCAAATGGATCAATAACAATAAAAAGTTGTTCAAATAGGAATTTGAGGTTGAAGGTTCATTATTTGCGATTTGAGTTTAGAGTCTTAGTTTTTTTTATTTAACCTGGGACTTTCCTATATTTTATGCTTTCCTCGAATTCAGAATTCAACTCTTGTAACTAAACCATTCTATACTCAAATTAAGGAATAGAGTTAAAAAAATTTTTGTTTTCATTGTTTAAGCAGCAATTTCTTATTTTTTTTTATAAATCTAAAATAAAACAAAAAAGGGATTTTGACGACAAAATAGAAAGAAAAGAACCCATTTTGTATCGCTCAAAATTCACAATTAGTCATACAAAATTTCATTAATCAATTTTCTCTATTGGGTTAAGGGCAAGATATATATATATATGGGGGTCTATATAATAATTCAGAGAAAATCAAAAGTTAGAAAGTTCGACAAAACAAAAAGGTTTCAAAATAGAATCAATTAATTTCAATGAGTTCTTAACTTTCACTAAAGATTTTTATATACGTTCTTCTATAGATATGCAAATATAGAATTTTTTTTTTTCATTTTATTCTGCAAATAGGTCGATGGGGAAAATAAAACTCCCCACCTTGGAATAGAAATGATCTTTATTCTTTTGTCAACAAAAAACTTATTATTCAGTGATATAGTAAATAGAGGATTTCCTAATTCTATTATTTTATATATCAATCAGAAAAGCGAATAGAGTTCCATTACATATGGATTGGTGAGCTAATCAATATCAAATAGGAAGGGGAAATCGTTAAATTATTCAATTAGATAATAATTGAATAATTTAAGAATAATTGAATTATTTTTTCAAGTTGATTCAAATTATTTTAACATTTTATTACTTATTTATTTGGGTTTGACGTACAAAAAAACTTTTTGAATTCCCGGTAGAAAGAGATTTCGCTAACGAAAAAGCCTTTAATGCTATCCAATACCCCTTCCCTTTCCAAATATTTTTACGAATACGCTTTTTTGATGTCGAAGTGTGTTTTTTTGGAACTGCCATTTATAAATTAAAAAATTACTCATTGTTATAGCTGGATGTGAAAGACATCTATTGTTCAAAACGAATTCTTTTTAATACATATTTATTTTCGAGCTAATAGTGTTCTCCTCAAATAAAACATTATCGAGATAGGTAAAAGATATGTCAAAATTGCAGAATACTGGAAATAAAACCAGAAGGCCAATATGTGTTTTTTCAAGTCTTTCTATTTCATAAAACATTCATAATCGTAAAAAAGAAAAGATTCTCTAGTGACTGGTATCTTTATTTCACAATTTCACATTCTTTTTGATTCATAAAATCTATACCTATAGAATTTTATAATCGGCTTTTCCGTAGAAATGAAGAAAGAAAATTAGTTGAACTTAAGAAATTGAACTTAATAAAAATCAAAAATAAAATAAGGAATCCAAAAAATATTAGATTTCTATTTATGGTTCCACATTTCATTTACATGCAATAAAATACCTCGAAAGATTTAAAGATAAGAACCGCGTTTTTACTTCAGGAAATGAAAAACTTGAATCCCCGTTTGATTCACTGGTCAAACTTGGATAAAAAATAGGCCTATTTCAAAGGAG